>CM061484.1:5651623-10651623 GCA_030770085.1 Oryza coarctata | reverse complement strand
TCATCATGGAACCCCAAACCCCCAAATCCACCACCACTATCCACCATCACTACCACCTCAATTTCTCATCATCGGTCGAGGTAATGACCATTTTCTCCCTCCCTTCCCTTCCTTTTGAAACGCCGCCTCCAATCACAATCACACCAAACCCATTTGCCACCTAGATGGTCACAGTTGAAGACCGAATGATGAACCATCTTACCGCTACCGCTATTCTATTCCATCATCTAAGCCGCTCATTCCTTTCCTATTCTGTTACTCACTCTGCTAGTAGCCATCATGGACAACAAGCCATTGTTGTTTGCGGATTCGCTATCGAACACCATCCGTTGTTGATTGGCACCGGGGTCAACCCTCCTTGTCTGAGCCGATGTGGACGCCATGTGGTTGCCACCTCAAACAAGCAGGCCAACCCCATGCCATCGAGACACAGTTGCCATGGGCCAGACCGCTGGCTCTTGGGCCAACGTAGGCTGCCCACAAGGCCTAAAAGACCTTGACCCACATGTCCTTTTTTCCTTGTCCCTATATACCAAGTCTACCATACCTTTCTCTCTCTTCCATTGACTGTTGGGTAATGTTAGCAAGGAATATTGTTGCAAATATTCTTTTTTCAATTTAAATAAATCCTTTTCCATCTCTAGAAAATCAATTAAACATAAAAAAATTATATATCCCTATTCGTAACTCTGATTAACTCTATTTAATTCTCTAATTTATTTAATGACACTATTATTTATTTGTAGGGTTTTGTGTGGTTTTTGGTGTGTAGTCAATGCTTTAGAAATTATTTTGGGAGAAGAATCCCAAATAGTTTGAAGATGAAGACAGATGCAAGTCACTTTTTGATCATATTGCTTCTAGTTTATAAAATATTTTGTTTATAAAATTATATTGATAGTGTGCATGTTAATTTAATTGGCCACGTTTTGCGTGAAAAATCAATGAACCTACCTAGTAGTTACATTTTACATGTAGGTTGTTGATGACCTATATCCCTTGTCACTCCACCTCATATTAACTCAATAACCGTGCTATCCAAGCATGGTACCGATGGTTTCACACTAACCACTTGCTTGTCGAATGGAAAAAATGGGTTGTGAAACTGTTTAAAACTCGACACATAGTGTAAGTGTGTTTACAAAATAAAAATTGTTTGTAAAAACTCGTGATGCAAAGTTAGAAACTTTGTGTTTGCAAATAGAGGAGTAAGATGAGAGCTAGCTCATGGCAAGCAATTCTAAGTCAGTGTCGTGGACAGATAACTGGTATAGACTTCACCAGTAACTTTAATGAGCTAAAATTTGTCTTGTCCTCTTGAGTTATTGCAAAGCAATTTACGGACTAATCGAGGCGAGAGCCTCATTCCAATCACAAGTTAAACAACCCACACTTAGGGTATTAAAAAAGTATTTTTTAAAAGTTTGCGAAACAAATCTAGTTCTTATTTGCGTGGCTTACTAAGTACGTATGTACTCAATCATTGCTCAAGCCAGAGGAAGAGTGAAGTATTGATTATGGTTTCTTTCCTTGTCTCAAAGACGCTGCATGTGAATTGGTTCTAGCTATGCTATGTTTTACTTTTTCTTCTCTACTTATTGGTTACATTCCCAAAGTCTTTCTGAAGGTGCAACATCCTATAAAAAATAATATATCTATATTATATATAGTTGCAATTATGCATCTCATTTGGCCCTAGGTATTAGCATTGTGCTATGGGACTGTATCGGCATCACGGTTCCGCGAAATCGGTTCAAGTCGTGTTCTTGTGACACACTTCCTCTGATGTTACTATAGGTGGTGCTAGGGTAGGGTGTAACAAGTATGGTTGTTTCTAGTCTAAATATCCCTTTGTTGTATCATTTGAGTGGACTACAATGAATCAAATATAAAACTTTTTTTGTTTAACTGTGTGCTAATAAATTTAGAGAGTGATCTCTTCCCTTTAATTCTAATTATTTGTAGAATTGCATAAGCGGCATTTGAAGCCTCTCAATTGGTGCTTATTCTCCTTTCCGGTTTGTAATTTATAGTATGGTTGGGTGAACCCACAACAATTTGTAGTATGGTTATTGTAACAGACATGGTGATTAACTTCGAGTATGATTATCACGTTGTAATGTTGTCTTGGCTGCTTACAACTAGTTATATTGGTATTTTAGAGGCTAGTTATCTATTCTTGATACTATGTCATAAAGATAGGACCGTGCACCGTATCACGAGGCCTCACCTTCATGAGGCTAGATGTCAGTAGACAGGCTGGTACCATCAGATCCACTGACTATTTAATATTATAGAAAAATTTCATTATTTAATATTATTGAAACCACCACTCAATTTAATTTTTTTTTGAAACTTGCTTATTTTAGAAAGTTTACAGCGAAAAATAATCGAATTTCTGGTTGAAGCTTGCCTATTTTAGAAAATTTACAGAGAAA
The DNA here is from genome assembly GCA_030770085.1 of Oryza coarctata. NCBI lineage: Eukaryota > Viridiplantae > Streptophyta > Magnoliopsida > Poales > Poaceae > Oryza > Oryza coarctata. Next base: position 10,649,185 of record CM061484.1, on the reverse strand, counting down.
AATAACCGGTTTTTTTAGTTTAGAGTAAAAATGGGAATTCAGTGAAAGTTCAGTGAATAGACTCTCATATGAACTGTTGAATTTTGTCAACGGAGTGTTTCAGCGCACAATACTGTTTTACAACTGTTCATATGCCACAATGTAACGACAGAAAAGTTCCTAGTCACCAATTCCGTAAATACCAATTTCTCCTCCCACGGCTACATTAAAGGTTTCCAAAATTTTTTTGCTCTCAATAGCACTAACCAACATTTTTATGCAGATGGAAAGTGTTAAATAATAATGATGAAAAATGGTTTAAATAAAATTGGTAAAATTAGATTATTTAAATTGGCATTGCAAAATTTGTTTATATTAAAATTAGTATTATTTAATTAGTTTATATTAAAATTATTTATAAATAATATGGTGAGCATGTATACGTTGAGTGCAGTATTAAATGTGGGAAATAAATAAAAACTAACTATGAAAATTTAGAGAAATTTCAAAAAAAATTGAGAAATTAATTTTCAAAATTTGCTACTGACAAAATAGAATTAACACCAAGCTAAATGAATAGTATGGATGCAGCTCATCAAGAAATGGGTTGAAGGCAACGTGTGAAGGAGCTAGTGTGGGTCAAAGAAGGCCAAATGCGATTGGATTCGCGAGTGGCAGGCATGTCGAGAAGTCAGCATGCTAGTGGATTGGGCTGACGGTGATAGAGAGGTTAACATGTTGGCTAGGCCTATCACCGAGCGTGGAAGAAGCTGTGCTGACAGGTGAGGCTACAGAGGCTACTGGCACACGTGGGCTCCTATGCACGCATGTGGGAATAGGAAATCCTGAGGTTACGTGGCATAATGAGATTAGTATAGAGGTGATGGAATAGTATTTGAGTAGGATTGTCTATAGGAATACGTGAGACCTGTGGTCAATCATGTGGTGCTCAGATATCTAGAGCATCTATTTGAAATCTGGTGACTAATAAATAAATAGAATAGTGATTTCGAAATCTCAAGGGTATTTAGTTTTTTATGGTGTTTTGCTTTAAATAGATGGTAAGATATTAGGGATTTGAACTCATAAAACTGAGAGAGAGTTTTTTGAATTTTATAACCGCAAATTTGGTAATAAAGGTAAATTGTATGGAAACTAGCATGATAATTAATCTCTTTTTCTTTTCTCATGCATTCTTAGCGATTGAGTTTTGATTAATTTGTTTTCTCTACGTTTTGGATTAATTTATTTGATTTAAAATTTAGCTAATGTGTTTTTCTAGCATTCTAAAAAGTTTGATCCATTAATTATTTTCAGATGTTGCATTATTAATTAATTAGTGTTTAATTAATTTGGATCAAACTTTTGTTTAGCAATCTTGTTTCGTTAATATCTCGAGATCCAAAAGACTGAGGTGATTCTAGTTGGCTTTGTTTGTAAATTTTATCTAGTTTATTTTGTAAAATTTTTAGATCAATTGGAATTACCGATCTACAACTATAATCTATTTAATAATGAAATGGTGTTTTATCCATATTCAAAAAATACAATTTTTTGGTTTTTGTGATTAGGGGTGATTAGGGGAAAGTGTTAAATTTTATTTTTAACTTGCACAATCATTCACTCTCTTTGATTGTCAATCTTAGCGTGAGTCAATCTTACAAGTGGTATTAGAACAATATTATTTATTTTATTATCTTTTCTAATTGATCTTAATGAATAATTAGAAAAATATTTTAACGGATAGGTATTCCACAAAATCTTGTGTTTTCGATGATGCTCATTTTTAGTATTGGAAGACTAAGATGGATTCGTACATTTAAGCTCAAAACTTTGCGATATGGGAGAAGATCTACAAGCTATATCAATTTTTTGAAAATGATGCAATAACAATGATGAACCTACCACATGTGGAGACTAATAGTAAGCCAAGAGATTTGATTATTCAAGGGCTAGTAAGAAGTGAATTTGACCATGTGGTGCATCTTAAGTCAACATATGAGGTATAGAGAGCATTTTGTGATTAACATAAAGTGTTAAACATGGTAAAAGAGGTATTAGGACATGTTTAAAAAGGAATACATGTGTTTTGAGATGAAACCTGATGAATCTAAATTAAAAACTCATGAGCTGGATGTGCTTTATTCTAAATTAAAAACTCATGAGATAGATGTTTTTTCTAAAAACAATATTACTAATAAATCAATAGATTTAGTTTCATAAACTAGCAACTCTATTTGTGATAATTCTTCATCTAGCTATGCTTTATCTTCTTTGTCTTCACTAACTAATGAATAGTTAGAACAAATTTCTAAAGATGATTTAGCACTTCTCTCTATAAGCTTTATAGGAGCTTTATAAAATGTTTGATCTGGATAGAAAGCAAATAGTAGAGAACCTCGGAGATGTCTTGAGTGCAATTCATTTAATCACTTTTATTTTAAATATCCAAAATTTTTAGCAAGAATTTCTAGGGATAAAAATGAGAAGCAAGACAAGATAGAAAGTGACAAGAAGCAAACAAGAGAAACAAAAAAAGAGCTATTTAAACAAGAACATAGTACACCGTATTTTTTCGCTCTTGAATAGGTAATCTAAGCGATGTCGATAATAAGAGTGAGGATGATGCTACTTCAAAGGAAAGAAAACCTTGACTGGTTTATGTACATTGGCAAGTAGCAGAAACGTCACCAAAAGTGGCATCGATAACGATAGGGATAATGTGGTAAAACCTTATTATGATAATTTAGCTTATGCTATTGAAAAACTATGTAGAAGAAAGATAAAATGATTAAAAAACAAGATGCTTTGTTGAATAATTTAATGCTGAAATTACAAGACTTAAAATTTTGACTCCTATAGATGATTTCTGCAAATCATGTGACTTATTCTAGGCTGAATTTACTTCTATAGGATACATGCATTAAAGTATAGTAATCTTAAAAAAGATAAAAATGATAAGCATGCTAGTTGATAAATATACTAACGGTAATAATTATGGTAATAAAGATAAATTTCTTATAAAAATTGTGTCACAACAAAAAATGATAGTAACGAAGCATGAATTAAATTTTAAATCAAAACACTACTTCTCAAAAGTTTAAAATAAGTTTGGCTGATAATCTTTATGATTATTCTAGGACTCATATTCTACAAAATTTATAAGTTGATTAGAGTTATGAATATATAGCTATAATAATTTTAGCAACAAAATGATATTATGTCTAGGTTCGAAAACCAAAATATTTGATTAGAAAAAATTGACTTACACAATCATTGGCACGCTCTCTCTCTCTCATGGATAGAAAGCTTCAGCTAATTTTTTAGCTCTCACTAGCATAGATGTATCCTTGCTTCTAGCTGCCTTTCCCTGTTGAATTTGGTGATGAAGTCTTCCACTCTCCTGTTCAGTTCATCAGTATGTTGGCTCTTCTCCAACTCATCGCCGTCCTCTTTCTTTTCAATTAACCCATCTTCTTGCAATTCCTGACTCTCCTCACTGATCTCATGAGTATCACTTTCTTCTTTGGTATCTTCGTCACCAATAAGAGCTAAAACTTCATTAGTATCTTCAGAGCACTGTTGATCAATCTGCAGCGTCTCATTTACTACAACAATGACATCCTGTTCTCCCATTGTTCGTTTCAGCGCATAGACTGTCTCATTCTTTTCCACAACTTCCGGTAACAATGAATTAGAAGCTTCGACGATGCTACCGCCGGCATCGTTACACAGCTGATGAGTACTTCTGCTCGACGCGAACTTCGAATCGACAGCAATCAAGAGGACAATGATGTTGGAGAAAACAATGTGCAACTTGGTGCGACGAACGGAGTAACAGCGAGAAGAAAGTTCTTAGGATGGAGAACATGTGGGGCATCGAAGATACCATGTGGAGGAGGATTAGGGCAACAAGAGAGGCTTGGCGTAAGAAGATTTTGTCCATGTTTAATTTAAGTGAGGTCAGCTTGGGGAATGAAAGGTTTACTGAAGCCATTGAGAGAAGAAAAAACATCACAACACGTGCAGGATGTTATGGTGCAGACAAGTGGTATTTATAGTCAACATTCTCTATGGTTTCCTAACCGGTTAATTAAGGTATTCCAAGCAACACAATTATTGATTTCTTTTTGGTATATATTCTGTTTGTCTGCCTTTTGTTTCTGTTTGGAAAATGAATTTGATGTGATTGGCTGCTTCTTTTATTGAGAAGAGTGAAGGCAATAAGGCATTCTTTGATTGAGAAGACTGAAGCCAGTAAGGCATTCTGTTCGTATGCCTATTGTCCAACTGTCATTCTCTCCGCTTGTCATACCAGAGGCCTGATTCGGAGTGAGAAGCTTTCTCCTTTTGTACAATAATTGAGGTGATTTCAAGGGAACACACATGTAAATAGTTAGGTACTATAGTTGTTACAAACATTACTTTAAACTTTAATTAGAATATATATACAATAATGATTGAATTTCTTTTTTTGTAAATAAATTGTTGTATAAAAATGTAACAATTAATTCAAAAATTTATCTATGTAAATATATATTATTCAAAAATCCATTGATATAATATAAATTAATATTGAAAAAAAACTTACTTGTTTGTACCTAGAGTAATAATAGTTAACATATTACAATCTTGATTAATATGCTCTAATTAATTTCGTCTAGCCGCAATGCCTTGAGCTAGAAACGTATTCGAATCAAGACCAAAGCTTGTCCAAGCGACACGTGCAATGCGTAAAATTAAAAGAAAATTCTCAGAAGAACATTGTGCTGAATTATGATTAAAGTAAATGCATAAAGGGACATCTCCAAGATTCTCTGCAATTCTTCGTAGTCTATCTTTTCTGCTTTTTTTTGGCGAATATGATGCTTAGAAGAATATCCTGTACATTTTCACTTGTTAAAAGTTGTTAACTTTACAAATAATTAGTGGCTAAACTTTGGATATAGCAAAATTGCTTGGATCAAGACTGTCATCACCTGGAATTGTTGATTTATTGAGTTAAACCTTTCATATTCGTCACTATATATATGTTTTTCACAAGATCCATACATTTTCCCTATACTTGTGTGCAAGGAAATGCATCTGCAATATCACAAAGACATGCACTCAGCAGCAACAGACAAGCATTCTTGCCTCAAGCTGCCTCTCCATGTTGAACCTTGCAATGAAGTCCTCCACTCTACGATTCAGCTCATCAGTGGGGAGCTCGACATCTTCCTCCTCGATCACTTCTTCCTCGATCACCTCGTCTTTCAATTTTGTTCTTCCCTGTTCTTCCACTTCCTTGCTTTCTTCATCATCAACATTAACATTAACCACTGAAGTATTATGGTTGTCTCCTGTCGTTTCTTTTGCCACAAAGATGCTCGATGAAGCATCCACTTTTTCACAATGATCTAGCTGTTGAAGGTTATCATCACGTACGATTACCACTCTGTCCTCTTGTTCTTCGCTGATGCTCCTCCCTTCAGCAACATGGTTAACGATCACATCGTTCTCCTTGGTAGTTGGCATGAATGCTTCAACCTTATATCTGATGGCTTCATCAGCGCCATGGTTGCTCGGAGACTCAGCGAAGCTCTCCCCCTCAGATAGTTGTGACTCGTTGGCGAGGAAGATGACGATGATGTTAGAGAAGATGAACAGGCACTTCGGCGTTGCGAGGGTGGATGCAGTGGAAGGGAGCGAAACAAAGAAGAAGATCTTAATGCAAGAATACATGTGTGGCACCCAGGTTATCATGGATAGGATGGCCAGGCCAAGAAGACTGGCTTTGAAGAAGGCCTGGGCCTGGCTCGCAGAACTTCCTTCCATGGCGGTTTTTGCTGTAAGGAGACGTGGTGATGCTGGCTTGGTTTCGCTGGTGGCAGGAGAAGACCATACATGTGCATGAGAACACAAGAACCCAATGAGTGAATTATACACACAAGTGGCCTATTTATAATGCGATGGTAGTGGTCAAGGTCTGTTCCTTTCTCCTCGCAGGCTAAGTTATTCTCTAGTCAAAATCACTTGATTCTTCGTCTTACTTTGTTCCTACGGACCACTCTTTACAAAAGTAGTGGGAATATAGTTTGGTCATTTCTCCTGTTGCCCAAAAAATATGCAAACCGAACATATGGCCAATGTGTTAGCATATTCTGTTAGCATATTTCATACAATGTTTCTGTACATACAGTTGTAATTATGCATATAATCATGTATATATTACCTCCTTTGGAATAAAATCAATCAATTACAATTCCATAGTATCAGAGTATTACGATCCACAACTTCGGCAATAGCCACCGCTGCCGACCCGGTCGATCGCCTGCTGTCTTCTTTTTTCCGCCGATCTCTCTATTGCTCACGTCGTCTTCGCCTCGAACTTTCCATCGCCTGCCTCGGTGAGACCGTTGCCCGGTCTTTTCTATCGCCTGCCTCAATGAAATCATCTCCTTGCTCTCTCCAACGCCTCGCTCTCTCTTTGCCTTTTCCACCAAACACAGCCACCGATTTCTTTGTCATTGGACATAGTCATCGAACCTCTCGGTGCTTGTCTCCATCGCCAAATGCAGCCACCGATCCCTCCATCGATAGCAACTCGCTCATCTAATACTGACCACAACGCCATCCACTGTCGTCGATTAGATCGCCTGCCCCTGTCGCTGACTTTGTCACCGGACGCAGCTAGCAATCCCCTTGCTAGTGCCTTCTAATTGAACCCATCGACTCCATCACGGGTTCACCTGCAGCCACCGGTTTTGCCACGCTGCCCCTCCAAGCCTAGATGACCACGGTTGCCAAGGAGACCGAAACTGCTCTAGAGGCCGAAGACTGCTGAGCCACGAAGGAAGCCTCCACCAAGAACGCTGTCATGTCGAGGAGGACCGGTAGCGGACGGCTGCTTTGAACGCCTACGAGGCTAACAACGAGCCCTTTGGGCATAGGTCACCACCATCCTTAACGTTAAGGAGCTCATCCTTATCGTGCTCGAGCAATCCGCCAACAACTATAGTAAGTGGCATGGCCTCTTTCTTGTTGGGCAAATTCGCTCTGACTCATCATGTCCTCATCGATGAATCCTTCCCCAAGAGACCGGCGTGGATACAGATGGACTGCACTATCTTGACATGGATCTACGGCACCATCTCCATCAATTTATTGTAATCGCTGATGATTTGCCAACTCTCCGCTTGTGGCGCCAGGCGCTTCCTTGAGGGTGAATTTCTCGGTCACAGCGAATCTCGCGCTCTCCTCCTCGAGACACGGTTTCACAATCTTCGCCAAGGCTCTATGAGCATCACTGACTACAGCCGTTGCCTCGAGTCCATGGCTACTTCCCTCACCGAGTTCAGGGATCCTGTCGGAGATCAGCAGATGGTCCTCACGCTTCACAGATTGAATGGAAATTTCTACCACATGGTGTCAATTCTAAAGATGCATCGTCCATTCCAACCATTTGAGGAGGCGCGGACTCACTTGCTGCTGGAGGAGATCAAGAATGAAGCCCGGCCACCATTGTCGCCCATTGCCTTGGTCACCACACCGACGCCCACTCGCTTTGCGCGTAGGCATCTAGCACTAGTGCACCATGGACCTCCTTATCGCGTTCTGTTGGTCCCATGGCCACGCCTCCAGCCAACAACGGTGGTTGCCAGTGCAATGGCCGTTGCCAAGGCCATGGTGGCTGCGGCGGTTCCTCCGCTTCTATTGGCGGCATGCCACCCAGACTGCATCCGTCCTTCAATCATCCCTGGGCCAGGACCGTGCAGATGTGGTTGTATGACCGCTCGGGCCGTCCCCCAATGGTGCCCTCGCTCTCTTCACCAGCACTCACCACGATTCCATACAGCACCCATGGCGACGACGACGGCGGTGCCTACAACTTTCATCAGAACAACCTGTACTATGGGGGGTTCTTCTCCCAATCAATGGTGCTACCTTCACTGACCATCCAAACGCCACCGCCGATCATCCAGTCTCGCCCGCCAGCACCTTGGACCCCTCAGTCTACACCGACATCATTAAGCTCACTGACGCTGATGCTAGCACTGTGGAACCCACTCCATGGTGGTTCCTAGTATCTGGGTTCTCTGGCACACTCATTCAACATGATGACTATTAACCCGTAGTCGTCCTCCTCCAAATGGTATGTTGACTCGGGCGCCATCTCTCACATGACTTTCTACGCTGGTACACTCTCTACCATCTCCCCACCTTTCTCATACACCCCTTCCTCTATTTTTGTTACTAATGGGCGTTCCTTCCTGTCACTGCCACTGGATCACACTCTTTTTCTTTTCCGCACTATATTCTAGTTCTTAATGATGTCTTAGTCTCTCCTAGCATTATTGATAACTTGATCTTCATTCGTTGTTTCACCACCGATAACAACTGCTCCATTAAGTTTGATCATTTTGGTCTTTCTGTGAAGGACTTACACACTAGGAACATGATCGTCATATGCAATAGCTCCGGTGACCTTTATTCTTTCTACCCTCTCTTCACTGGCGTCGCTGCTTTCGTCACAACTCCTACTTCACTCTAGCATAGTCGTCTCAGACACCTTGGGCATGAAGCTCTTTCTCAGCTTGTTAAATCTAGTGCAATTACTTGTAATAAGGATTATCTCGACCACATATGTCATGCATGTCAACTCGGCCACCACATTTGTCTTCCTTTTGGTTCACCTAGTTCTCGAGCAGTCTATAATTTTGATTTAATACACTGTGATCTCTAGGCATCTCCTATTGTCAGTGTATCAGGATTTAAGTATTATCTTATTATACTTAATGACTACTCACACTACATTTAGACTTTTCCTCTATGCCTTAAGTCCGAGACATTTTCAGTCCTTTCTCATTTCTTCGCCTATGTTCGTATACAGTTCAACACTACTATTAAGAGTGTCCAGGGCAACAATGGTTATGAATTTGACAATTCTCCAGCCCACATGTACTTTTTCACCCATGGTGTTGATCTTTGTATGTCATATCCTCATACCTCATAGCAAAACAGGAAAGCAGAACGTTCCCTTCAAACCATTACTAACATTTTTTGTTCTTTCTTTGTTTCAAGCAAGACTTCCTCCAGTCTACTGGGTTAAATCTCTTTATATAGCCACTTATCTTCTAAATCGGCTCCCCACAAAAACCCTTCACCACTTGACACCATACAGCCGCCTCTATACCACCCAACCCTCCTATGACCATTTTCGTGTTTTTGGCTATGCATGCTACCCTAACTTATTCTCCACCGTACCAACAAACTGTACCCATGATCCTCCTTGTGTGTGTTTCTTGGTTACTCCTCCGACTACAAGGGCTATCAGTACCTTAAGCTTTAATCTAATCGAATTCTCATCTCACGTCATGTCATATTCGATGAATCCTTCTTCCTATTCTCCGAAATGTCAACCACACCCATGGCATATTCTGTCCTAGATTTTTTGGTTAAGGATGACATTGCTCTGCTACCAGGAGTTCATGTTGTGCATATAGGATTACCAGTGCAAAGGGTCCTCATTTGACGTTTCTGCACTACCCAATGCCATGCACACCTATGGCTCGACGCCACCTCCAACTAGCCCTACCGCCCCTATGCACCCACAAAGGTTGTTGCTAGCAGAGCCACTATGTCACCCTCACCAATGTCTCCATGTGTGGCTAGTTCTGTTGCCTCTGTGTATCGTGCTCAGGTTGTTGCCAGTGGCACCGACCACACTGCCTCCACCAGGCCTATTACAATCCCAGCGGTTGACAATGCACATCCTATGCGCACCCATGGCAAGGCCAATTTTGCTTAGCCCGTGGATCATCTCAGCCTCTACATTGTACCCATGTCGCCATTGCCTTGCTCCAATCGTGATGTTGTGTCAGATCCCAATTAGCGAAATGCTATGCAAACTAAGTTTGATGCTGTTATCGCCAATGACACTTGGAGTCTGGTTCCTAGGCCTCCCGGCATTAATCTGGTCACAGGTACATGGATTATTTGCCACAAGCTATAAGTTAATGGTTCACTTGATCGTTACAAGATTCGTTGGGTTCTGCGCAAGTTCACACAGTGCCGAGGTATTGATTATGCTGAAACTTTTAGTCCTATGGTGAAAGCAGCAATAGTTCGTGTGGTTTTGTCCTTAGTTTTGCCTCAGAATTTGTCTATTCATCAACTGGATGTTAAAAATATTTTTCTTCATGGCACTCTCACAGAGACAGTTTACTGTGTACAACCTTTAGGTTTCATTGATTCATCGTGTCCAGATTATGTTTGTCGGCTGAACAAATCTCTTTATGGTCTGAAGCAGGCCTCCCGAGCTTGACACACTCAGTTCGCATCTCATCTTGTCTCTTGGTTTTATTGAGGCTAAGTCCAACACTTTGCTATTTACTTATCATCGAGGGTTTGATATTGCGTACCTACTACTCTACGTTGATGATATTATTCTGACTACCTTGATCGTTGGTTTTCTTTAACACATCATTATAGCTCTCTAGCGCGAGTTTGCTATGACTCACATAGGCCAGCTTCATCACTTTCTAGGTATCTTGGTTTCCTACTATGATGATGGCCTCTTCCTCTTTTAGCGGCAGTACACTCTTGACATTTTGGAGCGTGTCGGGATGAGTACATGAAAACCTTGCAACACCCCTGTTGATGTACACTCCAAACTATGCGCCGATGGTCCTCCAGTCGTCGATTCTAAGCAATATCGTAGTCTAGCTCGTGCACTACTATATCTAACCTTCACCCGTCCAGATATTGTCTATGTAGTTCAGCATATATGTCTTCATATGCATAATCCTCGGGAGCCATATCTTGCTACTCTCAAACGTATTATGCGTTACTTACAGGGGATACTTCACTTGGCTTGACGTTTTGTTATTCTTCACCTATTGAACTGGTTGTCTACTCTGATGCCGACTGGGTCAGATGCCCTGATACTTGCCGATCGACCTCTAACCTCTAGATATACTGTGTTCCTCAGTGACAATCTGGTCTCCTAGTTGTCTAAACGTTAGCACACAATCCTCGGATCTAGTATAGAGGCTGAGTATCGAGCTGTGGCAAATGGTGCCATAGAAGTGTCCTGGTTTCGTCAGCTACTTAAGGAACTTTATCACCCCCTCCAACATGCCACACTGGTTTACTATGACAACATCAATACTGTGTATCTCTTCACTAATCCGGTTTAACATTAACGGACAAAACATATTGAGATAGATTTTTATTTTATTCGGGATCGTATTTTCCTTGGTCAGGTTTGGGTTCTCATATCCCTATGACATCCTAGTACGCTAATATCTTTATCGAGGACCTTCACACCTCTGTAATCTAGAAGTTTTGGTTCAGCCTAAATGTTTGCGTGCTTCCGTTCAGACTACGAGGAGTGTTAGCATATAGAATGTTTCATATATTAGCATTATTAAATCTATGCATATGGCTGTAATTGTGCATGTAATTATTCCTTTGATGGACTGGTAGATATACCGTCCGGGCAACTACCTTGTATCTCGTTTGGAATACAATCAATCAATTACACTTTCACAATATACTTACTACCAACTGGATTAAGGAACACTCTTATGTTTCATTTCGCAAACGAGAAGCACCACTGGCTATGATATTACAATTATAGAAAGAAAGAATCGGATATATTTGGCTGCTTGGAAGCCCTTCTCCTGTTTCCAAGTATAGGGGACGAACGATCAAGAAGTGGGTTCACACCAAAGAATAATTAAAAAGTGCTTAGTTTGAAAAAAATAGCATCCCATCTGGTTTGAGTGATATTATAGCAACTATATTATTAATTACAATGACATTTGTGAAGTGGAAACTTTTGTTAGTGCCATCTATAAATATGCACTCAGTTACCTCCCATGTTAAAAAAAATATCTAGCTATTGATTAGTTGGATCAAATTGTCATGACCGTAGTATTGAGAGTTTATGTTAGAGGAAAAAAAATAAAAATACTAGGGACTTTTAGGTTTTAATTTTTCCAAGTTTTAATAATTATGAAATTCAGATAATATTATGAAGTTGTACCATCTTGGACTCTTAATTTAATATTTTATTTATTTATTTCCATAATTCGAAAGCAATAATTAACATAGACTCTTTCAATTTGAGAATCTATTATTCAAAAATTAACCAACTTGTTAAGCATATGACTAAATTTTTAATATCTATAATATCAATAATAATAAATCGTAAAATACACGGCGTGATGATTAGCCTCTCGAGTTTCTCTAGAAAAACATAATTTTTCATATAGAGAGCTAGCCACCAGCTAGCTCATCAATAAATGTTTTACAAATGTCCGTATTGGCAGTAAAATAAATTTAGACCATTTATTATTTCTAATTAAATAGATCATATCTATTTATATTACGTTAATGCTTTTTTATGGTATTATTAGAACTCATAAATTAATGGTTAAGATCATTTCTATTGTTAATAATACTGATAGAGACCAACATCAACTATATAAAAAAAATAAGTATGGCCTTTCTGTTCATAAGCAATTGCTAACGAACAGGATGTGGATAATTTTAATGTTCCTGTAGAATAATAATATCTACTCCTTAGTTAAGATTACTCTATGGAATATCTATTTGATGGCAAGACAATAACCCAGTGTTGAAAACAGTGACATAATTAGTACTGTCAGTTTAGTTAGTACTTATTCGGTCTGAAAACAGTGGCATGCGTGTGCTTTTTCAGTGCAGAAACACTGCTCATGTTACGGCCGCTTTCAACAATAATTCGTTCTTGTGTTAGGGCCGGACTTCAGGGGGTCGTTCTTCTCACAGAAGATGAACAACACGTGGACCTTGGGTGTCTGAAGGAAATCCCCATTATTTTGACAAACTAAAAGTAGAGAATATTTCCTTTTGTAAAACACGAAACATTTTTCCTTAGCTGCAAAGGAACGAGGATGAACTTTGGTTCAGCTAGGTAGGTGCAACCAGGACGACTCTCTATATCTAAATTAATTAAGATGTCCGGACTTCAACGTGGTAGTTCTTTTTACTGGTAATAAATTAAACGGGCCCACAATGCATGGAGTGTGTGAAATGAGGGACAGAACATATGCGTAAGCATGCTTGGGAAATTAATTAAAAAGCAAATATTTTTATACCAAGAAACTTTGGTTTAATTCACGTGTGTTATAGTGTTATCCCAATAAATTAATGATTTTGTAAAGCGTCATTAGGGTCTGTTATGATAAGTCTTGTCGTTCAAATAGACGAGATGTTGAACGTAATAAAAGTGAGAAAATCATTCAAAAATGTTTTTCGTGTTATGATAATAGGTGCTGAGCTAGGTCTAGTGTTGCACGTCCATATAAAAGGATGCAAAACCAAAAAAAAAGAAAGAATAACAAATAAAAATGAAGGGTCGCTGCACAACCCACCCAAGAGTAGTCCATCCATACCTTCATTGTAGTTTTGTATATGGTTGGGCTGTGGATTTATTGTAATTTCGTATAAGGCCTTCAATTCACACTCTAATCTCAATAGGCAATATCTAGTACAAAACAATGGAGAATTAAGGTGGAAATGAAGGTGGAGAAACTATGGCATACAAGATGAATAGAAGGTTCTAGCAGCTTCTAGGCAAGTAGAGGAAGAGAAAGGCTAGGGAAGGAGATCGACAAGGGTGCCATGCCCGGCCACCCAGGTTGCCGCTGTCGCCGTCGCCGTCGTCGGTTCTGGTGTTCGATCGATCGATGCCTGGATGTCCTGCTACTGCTGCCTTTGTATTTCTCTGTTCGGCTTTATTGGGCCCTGACTTGAGAGTTGGGTGAGCAACTGAACTGGACCATGTGCAGCCCAGCCCGTTGGGCTCCTAACAATCCTCTCTTCTTAAAATTCGTTGCCCGCAAGCCGCTGACAAGTAAACTTCTGAAATTTCAAACCTTCACCTTTGATTCCTCCGGTATTTACTACTGTCCCAAAAGCTTCATAAATGTCCCCTTCATTTTTCGGCTTGCCAATAAAAATTTGCATCTCAAATGGACAGGTCAAGCCCTCTATTAAAAAATATAACACCCTAGTACTAAATTAGACACATAGTATGACTGGTCAGATTCATGATTAATAGTAGTATAATGTATCTAATATAGTACTATATTACTATATTTTAGTACAGATGGAGTAGCTTGTAAAAGAAATAAAAACTATCTCCCTAGAAAAATCTGATAACCTAAAATGTGGCTTGTTTAGAAGAAGATATAGCTAGAAACTTAAGGAAACACAAACTACCAGGGTCCCATTGCATGATCAATGAAATCTTAGCTATCAACCCTGATGAATTTAGATGTTCAAAAAGTTGCCAGACTGAATCATCCTTCACGATCTTGCTGTTGTCAAGCTGTGTAAAAGGCCAAAGTTCAGGGTTCATTAGCTCTTTTGATTCTGATTTACCAGTGAGGCATAGATCGGGTATGACTTGGGTACAAGCTGAATATTTCAGAATAGGTGTATTCTTCTTGAGTATAGAAAGTGACAGAACTTCTGATCTTGCTTGCCTCTTGCAATTTCTTCACCTTAATATTAACATGGAAAGTTCAGCAAAGATGCCAACTAAAATTACTTGAATGTTTGCCACCCAGCCATGCATCCAAAAATAAGGGCAGAGACTCAGTGTTAGGCCAGCTCTCATCCATAAAAGTACACCATTGCCTGGTATTCCTTTTCACTTCAAACAGATTCCTCACGGACCAATATCCAGTGGCAGCCTCTGAAACATTTAGCATGTGCAACTCCCTTCCCATACCCAGCTGAAACATGCATAAATGCCCTTGTTTCTCTAGCAATTGTATGTCTATTTTGTTCAATGTACCCAATATCATGCCACCCAAACTTAGCCATATCGAGAGTAACCAAAAGAAAATGACCAAAGCTCTAGGATAAATAAGACCAGCAGCATGCTCCAATTGGTAGCAGTATAGTAGGGACCAACTAATCAACAAAATTATGTCAAGCAAGTCCTTGTAGTCACCTCGATTCAAAGGCCCACACATAATTTGTTCCAGCCCACTAATATGCTGCTGCAAGCTAGAAGTTCCATTGATTTTGCAGCTTCCATGACTCACCAAATTCCATAGCTCTTTCCAAGCATATAAACTCATTTCCACTCTAATTTTCCAATAGTTGCATTGCTCAAGCTGGACCACAATATTTCTGAGATTGGTTTGGTTTGGTGGAGGCCAAGGCTTCCACTCAACCCAATACCTTACTGTGCGTGTCACTGCCAGATCAGATAGTTGGAACGCAAGGTAACTTACTTAGTCGGTGGTGGCCATGAGGGGCATCAATTGTACTCTTGCCCAACAGAATTTTAATCCTAGCCAAGGCACAGGCTGCAACTCCCATCCTCTAACCACTCTACCTAACCAAGGAGGTGGCCATGGATTGTTCTTAGGTTTCTCCAACATCAAACACCCGTCGGGCACCTCATTTTCCACACTGATGACAGTGTCAAGCTTCAGCCCCATGACTGGTGATGGCTCCATTAACTCAACGATGGCACCTAAGAGGGCTAGCCGAGAGAGGGAACAAAACCAGAGCATGGTATGTCAGGTCTGGGCGCCGATGAATGCCGCCGGCGGCTGTAATCGCACGACGGAGGAGAGGAGATGAACTGCAATTGGCACACTCACACGATTGCTCAAGAATCATAACGGCACAAAGGAATTTTGTGTTGCTAGAGGCGCAGCGTTTTCTGGTGTTCTTTTCCCCCTTTTATTGTGCGAAAAAACAGAGAGCACAGCTCTTGGTAGCTAGCCACACATCGCATTCACGACGTGTCCATCCCCACGTCCGTGGCGTTTGTCCACCACCAATCGCCTAGGTCGTGTGCGAGCTATTCCCGCTGCCACTTCGTCCTATCCACACGGCGACCACAAGATCAGAGCTCGTGCGCATGCATAACAGAAATCAAACATACAGGTTCATCTATTTACAGTGCAGAGCTTAACCAACAAATCTCCTACTAAGCTTTGCACTTCCGCTTGAGTTTGACGAGACCGAGCTTAGCGTGCAGCTCACAGAAGCGTTCCCACGCCAGCGCCTTGGTCAAAATGTCCGCCAGCTGCTCGGCTGTGCCAATGGAGATGATGCATACCCTGCCTTTCTCGACACACTCGTAAATGTAGTGATACCTTGTATCTATATGCTTGCTGCGATTGTGAAAGACATGATTTTTACTTAGCTGGATGGCGGACTGACTGTCGATGTAGATCCTCGACGCGCCTTCTCTCTCGCCCTTCAGCTCAGACAGAAGGCACGTAAGCCACACTGCCTGGCAGGCAGCAGCAGTCCTTGCGATGTACTCAGCTTCATAGGAAGAGAGGGCCATGACATTCTGCTTTTGGCTCTGCCAAGTGATGACATTCTTGCCAAGAAAGTAGAGGGCGCCAGTAGTGCTCTTGCGGGTATCTATGTCTCCGTCATGGTCACTATCGTTGAAGCCCATGAGATGTGCGTCCTTCTCCTTCGTCGTGTAGTAGCAGCCATAGTCCAGTGTGCCGGCTATGTACCTAAGCACTTTCTTCACTGCTGCTAGATGCTCGGTGGTTGGCTTCTCCATGAATCGGCTCACATAGCCCACCGAGTAGGCCAAGTCTAGCCTTGTGTTCACAAGGTACCATAGTGACCCGACGATACTTCTATATGCGGTGGCATCAACGACGGGTACGGTGCTCTCCTTGCTTAGCTTGAGACATGGCTCCATGTGATGAGACTAGGATTACACCTAGCCAGCCCAGCATTTTAGAGGATCTTTGCCGTGTATGTGCTCTGGCCTAGGGTGATGCCGTCTGTGGACTGGGTCACCTCTAGACCAAGGTAGTAGTGCAACAGCCCTAGATCACTCATCTAGAAGGTGGCCTTCATCTACGATTTGAACTCATCGATGTCACTTGTGCAATCACCTGTGATCACCAGATCGTTGACATACACCCCCATAACACGGTGACAAGCGCCCTCTCCATGTAGGTACGTAGCATGCTCGGAATCACTGCGTCGGAAGCCGAGTCTGAGCAACGAGCTATCCAGCTTCGCATACCAGGCGCGGGGTGCTTGACGAAGTCCGTACAACACCTTGATGAGATGCAACACCTTGCCTTCATGCCCCTTGAGGATGAAGCCCGGTAGCTGCTCGATGTATACCTCCTCTTGCAGCTTACCGTTAAGGAAGGCTAGTTTGACGTACATGTGGTGTCCTAGCCCTCATTTGTAGCGTGTGCAAGGAGTAGTCATACCGACTCTAGGCGCGCCACTGGAGTGAAGACATCATCGAAGTTGACACCTTGTCAATATACATAGCCCTTCGCGACCAGCCGGGCTTTGTACTTGGAGATGATCCCGGCTGTGTCCTTCTTTGGCTTGTATACCCATTTGAACCCAATGGGTCGCACTCGAGGCAACATGTCGATGAGTTCCCATGTGTCGTTTGCCTTGATTGCCATCATTTCGTCAAGCATGGTGTGGCGCTAGCATTCGTGCTCCTGCATCCTCATCATGATTGACATCAAGGTCTACGTCATCGCCTCCAGGTGGTGATGCAAACTCCACTGCTCCTCCTGCAACGTGTGCTGGAGTAGTGGGCGACGCCTATCCGGCGTCGTGCGTTGCTAGGGAAGCGGAGGGCAAGGGTGGCATCGAGGTAGAGCCTAGGGAGGTCATCATCTTGGTGGTCGTAGAGGTCACAATGCTGGGTCGCTCTTGTCCACTGGACTCCAACACAATCCTAAAATCCGGCTAGGCACCATCAAGCTCCCCGCTACAATCCCAGCTTGCCGCCTCGTCGAACATAGTGTTGTGGCTGATGTGCATGCGCTACGTCCTTGGATCAAAGATGCGATATGCCTTGGACCTGGCCTCGTACCCAACAAAGATGGTACGTGATGGAACCCGCTAGGGTTTGTTATTGACCTTCAATGAGAATTGGGGATAACTTCGATTTGGGGTGGATTCAACGTTGGTTGTCCGACTATAACACCACAAGGGCTGCGACTTAGTAACAGGAACACCGTCTTTGATTGGAATGTTCTTGCCATGCCAAGAACATCTCTAAACCTTCTAGCAACCGAGACAACCAAGAACAAGATGAACAGGCAATTAACTCACGGATGGAAGATTCAAAGGCAAATCTGAATCACGAGTTGGGGTCTTGAATCAAGCAAGCGGGTGGTCTAATCGACACCCGTGCTCATAAGGAAGTAGCAGTAGCTAAACTTACAACAAAATAAAACCCCACCTTAATCTTGGTGGCTCCTGTAAGTATTCATACTTGGAAGAGAGCTAGGAGGTGTGGAGGGGTGTAAACCCTAACTTAGAAAGGGCCCCTAGTGGGCTGAACGAGATACAAAGACCTTAGCCCAAGACTGGAGGTCCAAACATCTTTCTACAGTTTTTGATCAGCTTTGATGGAATCTAGCAGTGTTTCTAGATTCATCTGAAAGTAGACAACAAGGCCTTTCTAACAAGTGCTCATGGGCCTTAAACAACCTTCGGAGTGAAGAGTTATAGTCGATTGAAGTTGTTGCTATATGGAGGTCCAAACTTGATGTCCGAACTTGCACTCTGATCTCTTGATTTGGTCGTCTTTTTGATCATGGCAGCTTCTAATTGATACTTATCATGGCTGCTCCTAGACTAATTTAGTTCATCTTCCAAGATCCTAAGTAGAAAAATATCATCACAAGAATTTAGTAGTACCCCCTTAATTAAGCAACTTGTTTGGATAGTAAGGAAGAATTTCACTAGGTAATTAAGTTGGCGTGCTCTATCTCGAGTCATTGAGCCCTGCTGTGTAGCAGGTGTGGTTGTATCCATAGAAGGGGTGTCCTCATCATCCTCCCCTTCTTGCATTTGAGTCATCCTCGACTCAAGTCCATCCTCTCCTCCCACGTATGGTGTCAAATCTACAATGTTAAAGGTGGGGCTAACCCCAAAATCTACAGGGAGCTCTAGTTTATATGTATTATCATTAATCTTTTCTAACACTTTGAAAGGACCATTGGCTCTAGGTAACAATTTAGACTTTCTCAGATTAGGGAACCTATCATTTTGCAAATGAAGCCAAACAAGATCACTAGGTTCAAAAGTTACAATGTTCTTTCGTTTACTACCAGCAAGTTTGCAGTTTGCATTCATGCACTCTATGCTCTCTTTAGTGGTTTCATACAACTTTAAGATCAGTTCAGCACGCTATGTAGCATCAAAATTCACTCGCTCCGATGTAGGAAGAGATAACAAATCAATAGGAGCACATGGCACAAACCCATAAATGATCTCGAAAGGGCATTTCTTAGTGGTAGAATGTTGTGAACGATTATAAGCAAACTAAACATATGGCAAATACTCTTCCTAGATTTTTATGTTCTTTTTGAAAACAGCCCTAAGCATGGTGGATAAAGTTATATTTACAACCTCAGTTTGACCATTTGTTTGGGGATGGCAAGTAGTGGAAAATAAAAGATTAGTCCCTAGCTTAGCCCACAAAGTTCTCCAAAATTGACTAAGAAATTTTGCATCCCGATCAGAAACAATGGTGTTTGGCACACCATGCAATCGAACAATCTCACGAAACAACAAATCAGCAACATGCATAGCATTATCGCTCTTATGACATGGTATAAAATACGCCATTTTAGAAAATCTATCGACCACAACAAAGACGCTATCCCTCCCCTTCTTTGTTCTAGGCAATCCTAAAATAAAATCCATAAAAATATCCTCCCAAGGTACATTTGGAATAGATAGAGGCATATACAAACCGTGAGAACTGAGACGTGACTTAGCTTTTTGGCATGTGGTGGAGCAAGCAATGAACCTCTCCACATCTCTCCTCATTTTGGGCCAAAAGAAATGATCAGCAAGGATGTCCACCATTTTCTTCACTCCAAAGTGTCCTATCAGTCCACCTCCATGCGCTTCCTGCAACAACAATAGCTGCATAGAGCTAGATGGAATGCATAGCTTGTTAGCCCTAAACATAAACCCGTCAATGAGGACAAATTTATTCCAAGTCTTTCCCTCCTTGCAATTTATCAATACATCCTTGAAATCCACATCATGGGCGTATTGTGCTTTAATTGTTTCCAATCCAAATATTTTGAAATCAAGTTGGGACAGCATGGTGTAACACCTAGACAAAGCATTAGTAATGATATTTTCTTTACCCTTCTTGTGTTTGATGACATAAGGAAAATATTAAATGAACTCAACCCATTTAGCATGCCTACGGTTCAGTTTTGCTTGGACTCATGATCAGAATGTATAACAAATTCTTTAGGCCATAAATAATGCTGCCAAGTTTCCAAGGTCCTAACTAAAGCAAGCAATTCCTTATCATAAGTAGAATAGTTCAGACTAGGCCCACTCAACTTCTCGCTAAAATAGGCTATAGGTTTGCCATCTTGTAGCAGCACACCACCCAAACCAATTCCAATTGCATCACATTCAAGTTCAAATGTTTTATTGAAATCAGGAAGTTGAAGCAAAGGTGCGTTTGTTAACTTATATTTAAGCATGTCGAAAGCATTTCTTTGTGCAGCAGCCCAAGTGAATGCTGCTCCCTTCTTGGTGAGTTCATGCAGCGGGGCTGCAATGGTGCTGAAATCCTTCACAAAACGGCGGTAGAATCCAACAAGGCCTAGAAAATTTCTCACTTGAGTGACCGTGGTGGGAACTGGCCAGCTGTGTATGGCCTCAACCTTGGCGTGATCAATTTCAATCCCCTGCGATCTGACAATATAGCCAAGAAAAGAGACTCGATTGGTGGAAAAGGTGCACTTCTCAAGGTTACCAAATAAGCACGCATCACGTAGAGCATCAAAAACAGCACACAAATGATCTAAATGTTCCTCTATTGATCTGCTATATATGAGAATGTCATCAAAGTATAGCACCACAAATCTACCAATGAAAGCATGCAAAACTTCATTCATTAATCGCATGAAGGTGCTAGGAGCATTAGAGAGACCAAATGGCATGACTAACCACTCATACAGGCCGAATTTAGTTTGAAAAGTTGTATTTTTATTTATCTCCTAATTTCATGCGAATCTGGTGGTAACCACTGCGCAGATCAATTTTAGAGAAAACAATTGAACCACTCAACTCATCGAGTATATCATCGAGCCTAGCAATAGGATGGTGATATCTGATTGTGATGTTATTGATCGCTCTACAATCTACACATGCGCCACGATCCGTCTTTCTTAGGAATTAAAAGCACAGGTACAACACATGGGCTAAGAGACTCACACACATAACTTTTGTCGAGCAGTTCTTGAACTTGGCGCTGAATCTCTTTTGTTTCTTCTAGATTGGTCCTGTATGGCACACAGTTGGTCAAGGAGGCCCCAAGAATGAGATCAATTTGGTGCTCTATCCCCTGAATTGGTGGCAGCCCTGGTGGTACCTCCTTTGGAAACACATCAGCATACTCCTGCAAAAGATTAGTGATATCACGGGGCAAAGAAATAGATATGTCTTCAAGTGAAAATAAAGTTTCTTTGCACACCAAAGCATAGCAAACAGCAGTACTAGCATCGATCTCATCCAAATCAGATTTGGTGGCTAGGTAACAAGAGCCTTTCAGCTTGATCTCATTTTTATTATGATGAATATATTTGCTAGACTTCTTCTTGTGTTTCTCAAGTTTATTACCGATAATCTGATTTTCACTAGCAATATGCTCCTGATTCTTAAGTTTGCTAGCTCTAGCAAGTTCATCTCTTAGAATAGCATCAAGAGACATGGGGTGCAACACAATCTTCTTGTCATTATGCACAAAAGAGTATTGATTTGTTTTACCAAAGTGCAAGGAATCTTTATCAAACTACCATGGTCTACATAACAACATAGAGCATGCTTGTATAGGCACAACATCACAATCAATGGAATCATGATAAGAACCAATGGAAAACTCTACTCTTACCAACCGTGTTACCTTCACCTTGCCACTGCTATTGAACCATTGAATGTAGTAAGGTTGTGGGTGTGGTTTTGTGCTCAACAAAAGCTTTTCCACCATTTCAGCACTTGCCAAGTTGTTACAGCTCCCTCCATCTATGATCATGCAGCAAGAGCGTTCCTTGATCACACACTTGGTTTGAAACAAGATGTGGCGCTGATTTTATTCAGCCCTATCCATTTGTGCACTTAGCACTCGCTGCACCACGAGGCTCTCATAGTGCTCAACAGCTTCAGCTCCAATGTGCTCTTCATCTTGTTGAAAATCATCTCCGTTCTCTACATTGCTAGCAGCAAGCAAAGCATATGTTTCTTCATTGAAATCACTAGCAGAGGAGTACCCACCATCAGCTCGCACAACCATCACATGAGTGCTTGAGCAGTCTTTGCGTACATGGCCATATCCTTTGTAGCGTAGGCACTGAATATCCCTTGTTCTCCCTATAGATGCCACCGAGGATGAGCTCTTGGTAGGTGTAGCTGCTTCTCCTTTAGTTGGTTCACTTGGGCATGGTACAGAATTTGTTGGAGAGGAGCGTGGCTTGATGGTCAAGAAAGATGGTGGGGTTGCACGTGTGGATGGTGCAGCAGCATTGGAGGGTGTCCATGGGCTAGCACGACCTACAGGAATGTTAGCTCTCATGCTAGCTCGTCGTCCCTGCACTTCCCATTCAGCTTTACAAGCAAGGTGAAATAAACAATTGACAAAACTATATTCCTTCTAAGCTAGAATGTCCTGAATCTCTCGATTCAGCCCATCAAAGAATCTAGCTATAGCACCATCCTCATTTTCCTCTAACCCACAACGAAGCATACCCATTTGTAGTTCTTGATAGTACTCTTCTACATATTTGGATCCTTGCCTCAATTGTTGCAACTTATGTAAAAGATCACGAGCATAATAAGAAGGAATAAATCTGGCCCGTATGATCCTTTTTAAGGCATCCCAATTTGGTGTGTTGTTTGGGTTCTTACGATGGTATTCAGACTACCACACAGAAGCAAAATCAGTAAACTCACTAGTGGTAGCCCTAACACGTTTGTCCTTAGGAAAATCATGGCAACTAAATTTTTGATCAACAGCTAGTTCCCATGTAAGATACACATCAGGGTTATATTTTCCATCAAAAGAAGGCACAGTGAATTTAATTTGGCCCAATGAGTCATCAGCACGTACCTCTCGCCGTGGTGGGCGCGTACCTTTACCATAATGGTTGCGATGTTGCTGGTTGCGGTGATTGCCATTGAACTCATCATCAATCTCGGTGTCCACTGAATATTCTTCCTCATCTCGGCCCACAATGTTGCCCATAGTGTTGTCCTTCTTCTAGGGATCAGCCTTGTCCATCTTATCCAATCTATCCAAAATGGACAGAAGAGAAGTGTTCACATCCCTAAAAGACCTCTCTAGTGCAGCCAACTTGGTGTAGGTATCGATTTTGGCTGTTTCCATCTGACCAATCTGCTCATTGGTGACTCGAACATCCTCATCCAGTTGTTCGGTATGTATCTTCACTTTACGCTCAAAGTGCTGCAACAAGGCCTTTGATCGTGGTGATTGTGGCAAAGTCCTTTCGTCCTCTCCTACCATGGTTAGTGTGCAGCAAGAGAATTCACAATAATATGAGCCTATCTCAACTAACAACACTAGGTGGCATCAATCCATCTATCTCTCAAACTTGTCCAACCAAACTCTTACATGTTCTCACCATGCTATGCAGATGGTGTTGGAGACGGCAAGAACGATAGTAAATGGTGACACAAACACAGCCTTGTGATGTCGTAGATGATTTGTGGAGCTATAGGTGGCTGCAAGTAAAATAAAGGAACAACTGGAACAACATTAGTTAAAGCAAGTTGAATGAACGTTCAGTGATGGCACTTGCTGGTCCTAGGCTAAACCATGCTAGAGACGCGAGCCTACACACAAGCATTGTCACGTAGATTAGCAACAATGATGCACAAAATGAGCAACTATGAAAGCACTTCTTCTTCTTCTTCCCCCCGTTTCCTTTGTTTCCTCCTTTTTCTACTCTTTTTTTTGTTCTTTTTATTGCACAACTAGCACAAATCTAAAAACTTCTCACAAGGATTTCAGAATGATAAATTGCACACACACTTTTTCTCTCTTTTTTTTGAGTAGGGGTAAAATGGTAAAAAGAAGAACCCTTTCTTTGGGGATTGAATAGCCACAAGAATAGGAAGCTTATTTGAGCTAGCAGCGGATGGAAGAAAAGGATACGGTGGTGGTGGTGGTGGTGATGGTGATGCTAGCAGCGAAACTGCTGGTGGTGGTGATGATGGCGACAGATCTGGTGGTGGTGGCGATGAACGGGGTGGTGCTGGCGTAAAGATGGTGACCAAAACTGTGAGGAGAGCTAGGGTTTGTTCCTGATCTTCGATGAGAATTGGGGATAACTTCGATTTGGGGTGGATCCGACGTTGGCTATCTGACTACAACACCACAAGGGCTGCGTATTAGTAACAGGTACACATGCAAATCTGAATCATAAGTTGGGGTCTTGAATCAAGCAAATGGGTGGTCTAATCGACACACGCACTCATAAGGAAGTAGTAGTAGCTAAACTTACAATAGAATAAAACCCTGCCTTCATCTTGGCGGCTGCTGCAAGTATTTATACTTGGGAGAGAGCTAGGAGGCATGGAGGGGTGTAAACCCTAACTTAGAAAGGGCCCCTAGTGGGCTAAATGAGATACAAGAACCTCAGCCAAAGACTGGAGATCTGAACATCTTTCTACAGTTTCTGTTCAGCTCCGATAGAATCTAGTAGTGTTTCTGGATTCATCTGAAAGTAGACATCAAGGTCTATCCAACAAGTGCTCATGGGCCTTAAACAACCTCTGGAGTGAAGAGTTATGGTCGATTGAAGTTGTTTGTACCTGGAGGTCCAAACTTGATGTCTGAATTGTAGGCCGATCCCTTGATTTGGTCGTCCTTTTGATCATGGCAGTTTCCAATTGATACTTGTCATGGCTGCTCCTAGACCAATCTGGTTCATCTCCCAAGTTTCTAAGTAGAAGAATATCAACACAAGAATTTAGTAGTACCACCTTCGTTAAGCATCTTCTTTGAACAGTGAGAAAGGATTTCACTTGGTAGTTAAGTTGGTGTACTCTAGCTCGAGTCATTGGGCCCTGCTATGTAACAGGTGTGGTTGTATCTATAGAAGGGATGTCCTCATTGGTACATCTGCTACGATCATCAAGCTTCTTCTAGTTAGGCACTGTGATCTTCATGTGGGCAATGCAGCCAAAAATGCGCAGATGTTAAACGCCAAGGGCACTGCCGGTCTAGAGCTAGTACAGGGTCTTGCTGCCATTGTTCTTGGATGAGGTCCAGTTGAGGAGGTAGACAGCCATTGTGACTACCTCGCCCAGAAACATGCCTGGTAGGTGCCTTGCCTTGAGCATGCACTAGGCAGTTCCAACCATCGATTGATTGCGGCGATCGACGACGCTGTTCTGCTGGGGCGAGTGCGGTGCCACGAGCTCACGTCAGATGCCGATGTCGGCGCAGTACTGCTCGAAGTCGGTTGTTAGGAACTGACCACCACGGTCCGTGTGAAGCGCATGGACCTGCTTGCCAGTTTTACGTTCCGCCGTAGCCTGGATGCGCTTGAACGCCACGACTGCCTTGTACTTGGAGGGCAGCAACGTGATCCACATGTACTGTGAGTAGTCGTCAGTAGGAAGTAGCAGTTGCCGCTCGGTGACGGTGGCGTGATGGGTCCACAGAGGTCACTATGGAGCAGTTGGATCACCTCCATGGGACGTGCCAGTGCGTGCTGCGGAAACCATGTGCGGCAGTGCTTGCCCGCCAGGCAGGCATTGCACACCTGCTCGATTTGATTGAGCACCGACATGCCTCGAACGAGCTCCTCCCGTCCCATCTTCCTTAGTGCACCGAAGTTGACATGCCTGAAGCGAGCATGCCACAGCCATGTGTCCTCCGTTGCATGTGCCGCCAGACACACCGGGCACGCTATGTGGATGTCGAGCGCATAGAGCCGACTTGGGCTCCAGTGAATCTTGGCGAGCAGGCGGCGCTCCTCAACGCGCATCCGCATCAGTCCTTCTTTAACAAGCAGCTAGAACCCTACCTCGTTGAGTTGGCCGACGCTGATGATGTTTGTGGTGAGGCGAGGGATGAAGTACGCGTTGACAAGGATGTAGTGCTCCCCATTCTTGCAGGCAAAGAAAATAGTGCCACCGGCTCTCGATCTTGACGACGAAGCTATCACCGAATCGCACCATGCCAGCGATGCTGATGTCGAGGTCGTAGAAGGCGTCGCAGGAGCCGGTCATTTGATTCGTGGCTCCGGTATCTAGGACCCAGCGCTTTGGGTCCCGATCTTCTGCCTTGTCGAAGGCGGCAAGTACCTTGGCCTCCACGAGCTTGACCTCGTGCACCGTGCTATCAGTGACAACGGCGAGGTCAAAGATGGGAAGCCAGGCCGACTCACCCGAGTGTAGCACGACATCATCGACAGTTGCGGCGTTGGTGGCTGAGAGCTGCGTGAGTATGGCAGTAGTAGGGGCGACGGTGTGGGTGTCTAGATTGGGGAATGGGAACGGCGTCTGTGGGAGGAGTGGGTAGGGTTGAGGTTGAGACCCCCTTCTCTACCCCATATGCGAACATCATAGTGGGCTCATCGTCATGGGCCACATGGGCTTGCGCTTCCACTTTCAGTTTTCCCCAGTAGTGCCGAGCCCAATGGCCTTTCTTGCCATAGCTCCTGCAGTCGTCATCCGGTCTAGCGGAAGCCTCACCACTAGTGTCATGCCCGTCGTTGCCGTTTCTGTCGCCGCGGCCGTGTGGTTTGCCGTGACCACGTACCTTGCTGCGACCCCTAATGTTGGAGCCGCCATGGCTAGGCTCCTACTTCTTGTACCTCTCCAGCCAATGCTCAACCGTGAGTAGCAATTTACCGGCGGCGGTTTGGGGTGGTGCAGGTTCGACATTATCCATCGCATTCAGCCATCCAGTGACCTCCTCAATGGACAATTGGGAGATATCTAGCAGAGATTCTATGGAGATTATGAGTTGTTTGTACCTCGGACACACGACGCGCAGGTACTTTGCCACGACCTTGGTGTCTAGCTCAGGATCGCCTAGGGTGGCCAGCCGCTGGACAATGCCGATCAGGCGGAGCGCGAAGTCCTCAATTGCTTCTCCATTGTGTGAGGTGATCACCTCATACTCGGCGCGAAGGTTCTATGCCATTGCCTTTTGCACACAATCGTTGTTGATATGGAGGGTCTTGATGGCTTCCTAGTCTTCCTTTGTGGTTGCCTTTATCGCAAGTGCGGGCACCATCTCTTCCGGGATGGCACTGTAGATCGCGTCGAGTGTGCTACGATTATCGTCGTACTCTGCGTCGTTATGCTCGACGGCGTCCTAGATGTGATGCGCTTACATCTTCAGCCTCATGCGCAGTGATCATTCGTTGTAGTTGGTTTTTGTTAGCTGCGGCCAGTTGCCAGAGCTGCCGCCCTCTCGGATAACGTGCTCGATCACCACCTCCCGCGGACGGTGAGAGTTTCGGTTGTGCAAGCGACGTGCATCGCGTGTGCGTGATCGGTGACACAGAGAAGGCAAGCGTGATGGCGTCTTGCTGCCGAAGGCTGCCCTTCTCCTTCTCGGTGCCCGTCAGGGATCGGCCTCGGGGTCTTAGTGGTGAGGCTATGGCTGTCGCAGATCTCGATCACAAATATCAGGTCTGATACCAAATATCAGGTCTGGGCGTCGATGCATGTCGCCGGTGGCTATAATCGCACGACGAAGCAGAGCAGATGAACTGCAATTAGCACACTCACACGATTGCTCAAGAATCACAATAACACAAAGGAATTTTGTGCTGCTAGAGGCGAAACGTTTTCTGGTGTTCTCTTGCCCCTTTTATTGTGCGAAAAAACAGAGAGCACAGCTCTTGGTGGCTGGCTGCACACCGCATTCACGATGTGTCCATCCTCACGTCCGTGGCGTTCGTCCACCACCAATCGCCCAGGTCGTGTGCCAGCTATTCCCACTGCCACTTCCTCCTATCCACACGGCGAACATAAGATCAGGGCTCTTGCGTATGTATAACAGAAATTAAATATGCAGGTTCATGCTTAGCCAACATGGTAAGCGCTGATGGCATAGAGCCCCATCATCACCTTGTGGGCATGAGCATGTCATGCCTGATGTCGTTGTTCATCCTTGAGAAGTTATCTACTGACTGAACGGATGATGGAACAACCTTGGACGCACCCGCCATGGTCTAGAATGCGACCTCGGCTTCGTCAGTGCCCCGCTTGACGTCAAGGTCCTGTGTCGAACACTTGGCGTGCGTCTCCTTGGAACAACCAGGGGTGCCAATGTTGATGGTACCGGTTGCGTCATCAGCCACTACTAACTCCATAGAGACCATGGCCGTAGTGGCGCACGTAACCACCGCGGCAATCGTGAGATCGGGCTCAGCCTCGAGGTTGGAGCATTTCGTCGAACAATTTGTGGGCGTGGCCTCGGATAGATCCTTGGTGACGATGTAGGGAGCGTGATCCTCGTCCCATGTGCAGCCTAACAGCCTGTTCGTTGGAGGATATTCCCTTGTATTTTATCTTAACTAAACAGCCATAAAAATTTAACATGATAAATTAATATTGGATAGATCATCGATGAATACCTATATACTTGACTGTCGTGGGTTATTGATGATCAAATTGGCAACACTGGCTTTTGGGATCTGGCTTACTAACATGTTGCTCAGTGAAATGGATTTACTGTACAGGTAGAAGAATGACGATGGTGACTGATTATTTGTTCATTTGTTTTCATGGGTGCTAAAGTTGGTCGGCGTTGTGAATGTGCTCATTTGCTCGTATTTATTGCGATAATCACTGCTACAGTAAAAGGTTTTCCCAAGAGCTCCTACAAGAACACAGGCGGGCTAAAATACATATTAGTGTTAAAAAGACAACATGGACCACCTATCTATATATTATCACATACGGTCACTTAAGCTGGCTGCTAGCGAAAATGTCTGATGCACATTGTAGGAAACCGTCTACGATAATGTACCTTATCGTAGCTCAGTAAATCCGACAGCCTACGAAAATACTCCCCACTACATACTTCTTTTAGCCGGAGCTTTCTCTCTCAGGAAAAGGAAAATATAGGTAAAGGTTCTCAACTCGGGGCCCAAATCCAAGATGCGTAACTTTCTTATTTCTATTATGACTGATCTTTTATTTTTATTTTTAATGACAACAGGGTTGTAATCTCTCCTATTATTTAATATAGTTTATTCTGTTTCACAGAAAATATGATAGATCACTTTACATGCAAGTTCAAATTTTAGCCAATCTTCTCTATGCCCTGAGTTTTTCTCATTGTATTATGTGCACTGAATTTTAGTTTTGATTCCTTCCGTACCCTTTTCTGATTAGTTGACCATTCAATGTGTGTAAAAATTCAATTTGAATATAGAAATTTGTAAAAAAAAATTGATGTGTGGCTATAATATTAATAAATTTGTTGAATGAGGAAGTATCATACATAGAAAATTGTATATATTTATAAAAAAGTATGTGTACCATTTTTAAAATGGGAAAAAATAATCATGTATAGCATTTATTTTGGATAATATGTACAGCATGCGATAAACTTGTAGTACTACTATTAAAAAAATATTCTACAAGTACTATTTTTAATAAATATAAAATAAATATTACTTATTGATGTAATATCTAAAAATAATTTTCATCAATAATACTACACAAAACAAACTCATAAATATATATAAGTCCTATGGGACAAACTTCTAGACTCGAAACAATCTACTCTACAATTTCTTTTCTTCCATGACTAAAGGTAAAATGGACATTTTTACATGAATTAACCAGTCAACTAATGGAGAAGGTATAGAAAGGATCCAAATCAAAATTGAGGGTATAGAAGGGAGGGCGCAAAAATCATGGGTATAAATGGGATTGGCTCAAATTGAAAAAAAGAATTGTTTTTTAAACTTGTATTGTTAAATTTAAACTTTGCATATTGTATGTTTGTGGAGTAATATACTACCTATTAACTAACTTTTCAATTTTTTAATAAAAAATTCTATAGCTTTTTAGATAACATGATAGATTAATGTTGAATTTGTTTACACTGAGGGCCAGGATCTGTTTGACCAAGGCTCTCGGACGTTGAAAATTCATTCTATGCCGCTTGAAAGTTTAGCCCCTTCAAATTTTGATGAGACATTTTCTCTGGTACTACCACACGATGGCCGGACGCCTGCGGGAACAACCAAAGGGGAAGCTCGCCGTGGAGTGCATCGGTGAACGAGTGGTCTTCGTGGAGGGGGAGGCCGACGTTCGAATTGAGGACCTGGGCGAGCCGCCGATGCCGCTTCTCCGTGGAGCTGTGGACTTCCTTTGCGATGTTGGAGACGCTGGAGTCATCGTTGGGAGTCGATTGTTCTTCTTGCAGGTAAACCCAGCATGAATTTGGCCATTGGCGGTATCAAAATAAACCTATCTGTTTCTTCAGTATCCAAACAGTCTTAAGATGCATGTGCCTTTAAATCCAAGTTTGTAGCACTTTTTTCTAACATTAAGGCCATAATGCAAGAGTGCCATAATGTGCCAATAAAAAAAAGATATATCTATGGCAGTATATAAAAATGGAAATGCTAGTGGTTGGATTGGAATCCATCAGCTAAGTTGTCCTCTTCAAGCTCCAGCCAAGCGAGACCATGGGAGGCAAGAAGAAATGAGAGAGAGTGGAAAGGGGCAGCCAGCACTTGCAAACGACAACATCTTCTCTAGCGAGACCATGCGTGATCACGGCAGCAATAACAACTGTAATACTAGATTTATTGTTTAGGGTTTTGGGATAGGGATAAGGGTGAGAGGGGGTGATAGGGAAGGAGAAAGGGAGCAGGGGTTTCTCTAGGCTCAGATAAATGACCTTGAGCGGTGGCTAGACCAGCGGTGGGCAGCAGTGATAGGTGGGTGGCGAGGCAGTGAGGATGCTGCCAAAGCCATAGGGGTGGAGGCTTGCAATGGACGGGGATGATAGCGGGGGCGAGGGGCACCATGGGGTTAGGAGGAAGTGGTGAATCCGGTGATGTGAGCCACCGAAGATGTGAGTACGAGATAAAGGGAGGTGGGAGAGGGGGAAGGAGGTTGGTCTGGTGGGCCTCACTAGCGCCAGGAATGAAAAAAACATGGCTCAATGCATCAACTTCAATTGAGCCGATGGTTCAAGCGTCCCTCATCGCCCCATGAAAGTACAAACACATATAATCAGAGCGGCCCCATTGCCCCAAAATCAATTGGCATCCTATAACAAAATCAACATTCAAAAAGACAATCATAGAATAATTACACAAGGACACAAATCAACATCCATAAATTAACAACAAAATTGAAGAACACAGAAGACGCCAAAGAAAAAAACGCCTCTATTGCC
Source organism: Oryza coarctata (assembly GCA_030770085.1). Classification (NCBI taxonomy): domain Eukaryota; kingdom Viridiplantae; phylum Streptophyta; class Magnoliopsida; order Poales; family Poaceae; genus Oryza; species Oryza coarctata. The sequence goes on along the minus strand of CM061484.1, from coordinate 10,617,750 downwards.
AATCCTTATCACTATGGGTAAAGTCCGCCATTAAGCCGACTGCATCATCTAGATCTAATCGACCCTAAGCTCACGATAGCTAGATCTAGCGGTCCTCAACCTTCAGATGGCCGCCACACCTACCTGCCCATAAAGCCGCCCTTGAGCTCAAGGTAGTTAGATCCTCAGCCTCCCATTCATGCATTGGCCTCTCACTAGTGCACTAGCCTTTGACTCCTAGATCGGCGATGATGGTAGAAAGGAGATGGCGCTCCAGGTGAGGAGGATTGACGATGACGATAGAAGATGTGCACATGTCTATGGGTCATGTGTGATGAGTAGTTGTGGCCCGATCTTCTCGAAGGATCCACGAACTTGATAACTATCGCGGCGTGACCTAGTGAAGAGGCAGTGCACCTCAAGTCTGCACACGTGATGAACTACCGAGATAGTCATCCTTCCACGTACTGACGAAGCCAGCCCATGCAATCACGTCGTATAGACACAAAGGCACAAACTGGGTGAATCGCGGTCCAGCGTTTACAACTCCCTTAGGAATCGAAAGAACAAGTTTGCAAGCCTCTCAAGACTCACGTGGAAAGAAGAACTCAATGAGTTTGTATTTCTGAAAATGGCAGCCCAAAAGTCCCTCACGACATCTATTACATGGATATATATAGCACTAGTGGAGTCTTCAGTTCAGATTAAAAAATAAATGAGAACATGCAGTAGGAAGTTGTAGCACCCCTTTTATTAATAGCGTGGCCTCATGAAGCTCTTTGGATGGCTGGTATCCTTCTACATGCTTCTTCATGTGGTGAAACAACAGCCTGGTTGTTAATTGCCTTCCTAAACATAGCAATTAATTGTTTTGCACAGCCACAACTGATTAGCTTGGTAGTTGAATGGTCCATCTTCTCTATGCACATCCAGGCTCCTTGGTACATATATTTGGAGGGTAGAAACCATCATCATCCCATGCCCATTCATGCACTCCATCATTCCTAAGAACATTAAAACAAGTACTTAAAAGCATAGGATCATCCAAAATAATCTGATTATTTAGCACAAGGTTAGCGTTCACCTAATAATGCATTTCCTTCTCTAGTTGTTTGGCTCTACTCCTTATAATTGGACCCGCTATATCAGATGCAACTTTATTAGAATGTGAAGAAGAATTGATGCTAGGAATGTCCTCATTAGCCTCCCCCTCTTGAGAAGGAGTCGTTCTTGACTTAGACTCACCAACAAATGGAAGCAAATCTTTGACATTGAATGTGGCACTCACATTGGAATATTCAAGGTGAAGATTAATTTTGTAAGCATTATCATTTATCTTTTGGAGAACCTAAAATGGCCCATCACCCCGAGGGGATAACTTACTCTTGCGCTTTTGGGAAAATCGATCCTTGCGTAGATGTAACCATACAAGGTCACCGGGTTGGAATGTAACTTTCTTCTTACCCTTGTTGGCTTGCTTTGCATACTGTGCAGATTTCTTCTCCATATGCTTTCTTGAATCAGAATGTAGCTTCTTAATAAATTCTGATCTCTTTGTAGCATCCATGTTAACTTGTTCCTGCAATGGTAAAGACAAAAGATCCATGGGTGTATGTGGTTTAAAACCATAAACAATTTTAAAGGGACAAAAATTTGTTGTTGAATGTATTGCCCTGTTATAAGCAAATTCAATATGTGGAAGGCATTCTTCCCACATCTTCAGATTCTTTTTCAGCACAACCCTCAACATTGTAGATAGAGTACGGTTGACAACTTCAGTTTGCCAAGTTTTCCCCATAATGTCTTCCAAAAATAGCTCAAAAATTTTGTATCTCGATCTGAAACAATAGTCTTGGGCACTCCATGTAAACGGACTATCTCCCTGAAAAGCAATTCAACAATGTGTGAAGCATCATCGCTCTTATGACATGGAATAAAATGTGCCATTTTTGAGAAGCGATCTACAACAACAAAAATAGAATCGCTTCCCCTCGGAGACCGAGGTAAACCTAGAATAAAATCCATGGATATATCTTCCCAAGGTGCATTTGGAATTGGTAATGGAAAATATAAGCCATGTGGATTAAGGCGGGACTTAGCTTTCAAGCAAGTAATGCATGTCTCAACATGTCGCTGGACATCACGTCTCATATGTGGCCAAAAGAAGTGATCAGAAAGCATGTCCAATGTCTTCTTTACACCAAAATAACCTGCTAACCCACCGGCATGTGCTTCCTGCAAAAGAACATTGCGAATCGAACAAGCTGGAATGCATAGTTTGTTAGATCGAAACAAGAATCCATCATTTATATTGAATTTGTCCCATCCTTTGCCAATAATGCACTTAGAGAAAGGTTCTTTAAAATCAGAATCATTCACATAAAGTGTTTTAATTGATTCTAATCCAAGCACTTTTGTATCTAGTTGTGTAACCAAACCACATCTTCTTGACAAGGCATCTGCAACAATGCTATCTTTACCATGCTTATGTTTGACAACATAGGGAAATGTTTTAGTGAACTCAATGCATTTTGCATGATGACAGTTCAGTTTGCCTTGGCTTTTGAGATATTTCAAGGCTTCGTGATCAGAGTGTATAACAAATTACTTTGGAAGTAGGTAATGTTGCTAGATTTCTAAAACTCAAACTAAGGCATAAAGCTCTTTGCTATAGACAGAGTAGTTCAGATGTGGACCATTTAGTTTTTCTGAAAAATAGGCAATAGGTTTACCTTCTTGAAGTAGCACACCTCCAATGCCAATACTGCTTGCATCACATTTGATCTCAAAAGTCTTATCAAAGTCTGGTAGTTGTAGCAGCGGTGCTTCACAAAGCTTTCTTTTCAACTCTTCGAAGGTTTTTTCTTGTTTATCAACCCACTTGGAACATCCTTCTTTGTCAAATTGTTAAGTGGTGCAGCGATTGTGCTGAAATCTTTAACAAAGTGCCGGTAGAACCCTTCTAGACCATGGAAACTTCGAACTTGGCTCACATTTTTAGGAGTAGGCCAATCCTTTATCGCTTTAACCTTCTCTTCATCAACCTGGATGTCATCTGTAGTCACAACAAAACCAAGAAAAACAACACGATCTGTGCAAAAGGTGCACTTAGAAATATTTCCATACAATTTCTCTACTCTCAAAACAGCAAGGACTGCACGGATATGATCAAGATGCTCATCAAATGATTTACTATAGATCAAGATATCATCAAAATATACAACCACGAATTTGCCAATGAAAGCTCTTAAAACATGATTCATTAAATGCATAAAAGTTGAAGGAACATTTGTCAAACCAAAGGGCATCACAAGCTATTCATATAAACCAAATTTAGTCTTAAATGCTGTTTTCCATTCATCACCAATTTTTGTGCGAATTTGATGGTAGCCACTATGTAAATCAATCTTGGTAAAAATAGTAGCACCACTCAATTCATCTAACATATCATCAAACCTATGAATGGAATGGCGATATCTAACAGTTATAGCATTGATAGCACGACAATCGACACACATGCGCCAAGACCCATCTTTCTTAGGGACCAAATGTACTAGAATAGCACAAGGTGATAGAGATTCACACACATACCCTTTGTTCAATAACTCATTTACCTGTCACTGGATCTCTTTTGTTTCTTTAGGATTGGCATGGTACGCTGGCCGATTTGGGAGGGAGGCACTAGGTACTAAGTCGATTTGGTGTTCAATTCCACGTAGAGGAGGAAGACGAGCCAACACCTCATCAGGAAAAACATCCTCAAAGTCCTGTAATAAATCAAGAACAATACTTGGTAGCGATGAAGGTAAATCGTTAGTTGATAATAGGACCTCCTTGTGCAAGAGCACAAAGAATGGAGTTGTGGTGTTCCTTACTTCTCTCAAGTCACTCTTGCTCACAAATAAACATTCATTTTGACGTGGAAGGCTTGTATTTTTAGGAGGCTTTATGTGGTTGGACGGTTTAGGAGTCTCTCCCTTACTATTTTTAGAGGTCTCACATAATTTTCTTTTATCACTCTCCTCCCTTTTCATGCGAGCAACATCAGAAGAATGTATGTCTTCCGGAGATAATGGAACAAGGACCACCTTCTTCTCTTTGTGAATAAATGTGTATTTGTTTGATCGACCAAAATGCATAGAGTCCACAACAAATTACCATGGACGACCTAGAAGTAAGTGGCATGCTTGCATAGGAGCAATATCACAGTCAACCTCATGATGATAGTCACCAATTGAGAACGATAAGCGGACTATGGATGAGACCTTCACTGTCCCTGAATTATTCAGCCACTGTATTTGGTACAGGTATAGATGGCGACGTGTTGATAGGCCAAGCTTCTCAACAAGCAAGGCACTAATAATATTGTTGCAGCTCCCACCATCAATTATAAATCTACACACCTGTCCTTTCACTTTGCATCGTGATTGAAACAAATTATGGCGCTGCCCTTCTTCAGCTGCAAGTAATTGAGTAGAGAGAACTCATCGAACCACCAAAGAATGATCTGGTGCATTCAAAATATAACTACTTGTAGGGGAACTTGTAGCAGACCCAAATGAACTACCATGTTGGGATGAAACATGAGCCTCCAAATATATGATATCAACAAGTAAATCATCAAAATCAGCAATTGTGATCTCCTCTGGATTCAGAGGAATAATAGCTTATGCTATGTCATCTTGAGCAATGTGTGTAATAGACTGAATGATCAAACAATTCAATCCCAGCTCACATTCACCATCCTCAGCTTGATACTCACAAGTTTCGAGATTCTCATCTGCTAATGCAAGGATATTGTGCTCCTCCTCTTCTTCACTCTGAGAATCATAAGAACCATTAGCAAGTGAAATAATTACGCGCCTATTGGGGCATTCAGCTTGCTTATGCCTATGCCCACCACACTTGAAACACTCAATCTTACTTGTCTTCCTTGGGGCTACAGCAGCAGAAGAGCTGGACTGATTAGAACTTACAGCTTTGCCTCTGGAATCAAAATGTTTGGCAGAAGTTGAAATTGAATGAGAAGTTGCACGAGATGAAGATGTGTGCACCCCTGACCTGTGCTGCTGTGAATGGCACCATGGAGTAGAACTATTAGGAGCTCAAAATGACGCACGGTTCTTATAAGATTCAGCAAGCTGCCTTTCTGCCCTTTTTGCAAAATGTAGCAATTTATGCATAGTGTTGTAATTAGTCATGTCCACCTTGTCTGTGATTGGTTTATTAAGACCAACCAGAAATCGAGCCATCGTTGATTCCTCATCTTCAGTGATACCGGTACAAAGTAGACACATTTCCATTTCCTGAAAATATTCATCCACACTATGATGACCTTGGACAAGACGTTTCAGCCTCAAATGTAGCTCACGAGAATAATGTGCAGGAACAAATCACCGCCTCATTTCTCGTTTCATGTCATCCCAAGTAATATGATCATGTCCAACATGGCGAAAATCGGCACACACTTGATTCCACCAAGTGATTGCATAACCTGTAAACTCAATTGCAGCAAGCTTTGCTTTCTTGACAGGAGGATAAGTATATAAATCAAAGATTTTGGTCTCCCACTCAAAATAATCATCAGCACTTTCCTTTCCGTTAAATTTTGGAATAGACACTTTCACTTTGCTTAAACCATCATCATCACGACGACGACAGCGTTCATGATAACCATGATGGCCACCATGCCGATGATCATCCATGTCGGACAACATATCATCATCACCATCATAATCTCCTCCACCCCCAATAGGAATGTGCCGAGCACAACCAAAATTAGCAAAACCAAGACCACGCCCGCCACGTCCACAGCCAGTGGGACGACGCCCTGCTTCATCACCATCCTCATTTGGTGGTGGTTCTCCACATGGATGTTCAATTGGAGAGTTTGGAGCTGCTGCACCAAATCATTCATTTGTGTACGCAACTCCTAAAATTCATCCACCGAAACAGCGGCACCGTCTCCACGTCCTGCCATATTAGTAGAGGGGAAAAATAGGACAATATATATGTGGAATATATGTAGAATCACTTCCTCACCACTTTCTGAACAAGGTCTTTCTCTTCCTGAAGGCCCAGAACTGGGGCAGCAATTTGCAGTGGAAGAGTGATTGTACCAGAGATGACGGTGCAACAGCTCGCGATGCTTTGGGTGGGGCTGGGTGGAATGTATGGACACTGCAATCTAAAATTTTAGTGATGCAAAATCAAATAATAATCCAAGAGAGAAACATGAGGCAAAGTTGCTGATCATAAGAAAAATAGGTGGAAAGGAAAGGAGCAAGGTAAAAAAAGTGAACTGAGCGAAATAATTGGCACCAATCAGGCTGCTGCTCAAACCCCTTGTTTCTTGCAAATACTTAGGCGTCTCTTTTGTTTTTGAACATAATTCTTTTCTAGAACTGAAGCACTCTTTTTTTTGTTTTTTTTACTTTTTTTAAACCTCTTGACAAACAGCATAAAACTTTCTATAAGGGTGGCGCAGAAGGACAAACAAAATATCGGCGCTGATTGTTAGGCTGATTTGGAAGCAAGCAAGGGTGGGATGGGTGGGGATATAATTTTTTTTTGGTCTGTGTATGTTTAAGAGAGAAGAAGAATAGATCAAAGGTAAAAGTCTGAATAAAAATGGAGAAAGAAGGGAAATAGAATGAAATTCAGATTAGGGGAATTCAGACCAAAAGAAATCAACAACTAGACAAGTCTCAATGGATCAAAACTTGAAGCTGCAAACTAAATTCAGATGCGAAATTGAAATGATAGGTATATAATTTGCCGGTGGTGTGGCTATTTGTGGACTATAGGAAAATGAACAAACTATCCAACCAAAAATAAGAATGATCCTACTGAGTTAACGGAGGCTCTGACACCAGATGATGTACACACGTCTATGGGTCATGTGTGATGAGTAGTTGTTGACTGATCTTCTCGAAGGATCCACGAACTTGATAACTATCGCTGCGTGACCTGGTGAAGAGGCAGTGCACTGTGAGTCTACACATGCGATGAACTACCGAGACAATCACCCTTCCACATACCGACGAAGCCAGCCCATGCAATCACGCTGTATAGACGTGAAGGCACAAACTGGGTGAACCGCAGTCTGGTGTTCTACAACTCCCTCAGGAATCGAAAGAACAAGTTTACAAGCCTCTCAAGACTCACGTGGAAAAAAGAACTCAAAGAGTTTGTATTTCTGAAAAAAGCAGCCCAAAAGTCCCTTACAACATCTATTACATGGATATATATACCACTAGTAGAGTCGTTCAAATTAAAAAGTAAATGAGAACATACAGTAGGAAGTTCTAGCACTCCTTTTATTAATAGCGTGGCCTCATGCAACTCTTTGGATGGTTGGTATTCTTCTGCATGCATCTTCGTGTGGTGAAACAACAACCTGATTGTTAATTGCCTTCCTAAATATAGCAATTAATTGTTTTGCACAGCCACAACTAATTAGCTTGGTAGTTGAATGGTCCACGTCCAGGCTCCTTGGTACATATATTTGGAGGGCTGAAACCATCATCATCCCATGCCCGTTCATGCACTCCATCATTTCTAACAACATTAAAACAAGTACTCAAAAGCATAGGATCATCCAAAATAATCTGATTATTTAGCACAAGGTTAGTATTCACGTGATAATGCATTTCGTTCTCTAGTTGTTTGGCTCTGCTCCTTGCAATTGGACCCGCTATATCAAATGCAACTTCGTTAGGATGTGGAGAAGAATTGATGCTAGTGATGTCTTCGCATTGGATCTCGCGTGCCCCGGCGCGAACATGCCAACGCTAGTGCAAGCTGGTCGGCTTCTCTCCATGGCTCGAGGAACGTGCGCTGGGGGCCATGGGGTTCGATTGGCTCCGGCACGATGGTACAGATGCGGTCGTGCCAGTCAATTTAACCCTGCAATTGACAAGGAGGTGAGACGAATAGGTCCGTCAGATGGAGGGCCGATATAGGTGCTCGCTATCGGCAATAGCCGATAGCGAAGGGTCTTCCGGAATATGTTCACGCCGGATCTCGCGCGCCCTAGTGTGAACATGTCGACGCCTGGGAGATCTGCTTAGCTCCAGTGCAGGCCGATCGGCTTCTCTTCATGGCTTGAGGTACGCGCGCTGGGGGCCGTGCATTCGATTGGCTCCGGCACGATGGTATGGATACGGGCGTGCCAGTCAATTTGACCCTGCAGTTGACAAGGAGATGAGATGAACAGGTCCGTCAGACGGAGGGCCGATACAGGTGCTCGCCATCGTCTGGCTGCCGATAGGATCAAGATGGCCAACGGCCGCGCTCGAAAGACCCTTCGCTATCGGCTATTTGCCGATAGTAATCGGTAAGTTCTTCATTCAGCTGAGGAGCCAATGAAGGCATGGACAGGTATCGACGAGAGATCGGCCGCAGAGCTGATGGAGGAACCGGGATGTACTCAAAGGATAGCAAAGCGCACAGGATCACTCTAGATAGTCGACGAAAGCCGTAACGGTCGTTCATCGGCTGGAAAACCGATGAAGGCATATGCGGATTGGCAAGGAATCGTATTAAAAGGCACGGGCTACAAAGCCGATATTGCTCCAGATATGACAGCACGAGACCCGTCACCCGTCGGGACAGCGCCATTAACACCAAACCTCGAAGATCGGACCTAACCAAGACAGTGCGAGGCCAAGGCCAACAGCGATGATACGGAGGACGTCGGATCGGCTATGCTGAAGTAAATATAGGAACGAACCCATCGGCTAGCTGACCCGATGAGGGGACGCCTCTCTGAAGGCGGACGCGCATCAGCTAGGAGACCAATGCACTCGGCGTGGCGCGTCAAGGGAAACCTCTAAAGACCTGATGCGTATTCGCCGAGGAGCCGATATGCTAGGCGTGAAGCTCAGAGCATGGATAACTCATCGGCTAGCACTCCGATGATACGTCGTGTAGAAAACTATAAGCCTAAAGCGTAATTTACCGTCAGCAGCCTCAAAGGTCAAACCTAACTGATGCAGCACGAAATTGACGATGGCAAAGGGAGCTTAACAGGGCGATAGACCCTGCACGGACGTGATGCGATACATCTAATCGGCCTAAGAGGTCGAACCTAACCGATGTAGCCTTACACGGATTAGAACATATCGAGATAGTGGCGGGACTTACCCTTTTCGCTGGTGATCGAACTTAACCGATGTAGCCCCGCGACGAGAGTCAGAACCCGCCGGTAAACACCTAGTTGAATTAGGGTGGCAATGCGCCGAAGTTGTATATTGATCGAGAGATATTTTACATGTTTCTAGGGGGTCTATATTTGTACCCTGGATTTATAGAGTTCGACATGTTTACAAGCACCATCGGACGTTATCTCTTGACAAAAATAACGGAAAATATCTCTAAAGTAGTTAACTAAACTAACTAAGACTTCCTAACCATATAGGATACAATTTAACTAAAGATAATACCCTGCCCTGAATTCCACGGCTCCTTCATAAACTCGGTCTTATTTAGATTCGGACCTCCTTTCATTCAAGCCAATCCTTTTCCAACCTCTCTTTAGATTTCTCGGACCTGACCCCATTGAATAATTCTCTGTCCTTAAACCGATTCAATCTTCTACTAATTTGATCAGCTTCTCTATAGTACCGATCGGTTTTGTCCCATGAGCCGATCAATCTATCGGCCGATCCCATTTATAGGCTAAATCAAATTCTAGCGTTAACAGGATGTCCTCATTAACAGAGAGAAGGCATCACTATGGATAAGAAGAGGCATAGCAGTGGATAGAAGGAGGCACGGTGACAGTGGTGGATTGAAGGCAACACTATGGACAAAGAGGAGGCAGGAGAGAATGAGGATGTGGGAGAAAAGAGTGAGAAAGAGGGAGAGCAAGTGAGAAGATAAGGCTAGATGAGTGAGCTACTAAGAAGGGCTTAGAAAATAGGAGCGAGAAGCTGTGGCTCGGCTCCATCTCTAAAAATGGTAGTTTTTAAAATCTGGCGCTTTTATAGTGCCACAAAAATAATTACTTATATTATTAATATTAGTTTTTTTAATAAATTGTTACTCAAGGATGTTATAGGTGCTGGTTATAGTTAAGAGAGTAGAAAAAGTTTCATACGTGTACATATATGAGGGTGTCCTAGAGGTTTTGTAGCAGTGACATAAATCTTTGATGTAATTTGGGCCATTGAAAAGTGACCGAGATTTCTATGTATTTCCAGGTGATTAAAAGGTAGACAATTCCAACTCACTGTATGGGACTGCACACAATATAACGTGTATTCCAGTCGAATTTTCGGTAGGATTAAATGTCAACGCCTTAATTTTGACACGTCCTTTCATCCTGTTGATGCATATCCAGAGTGTTAACAACCTGCATGTGTTTATCGGTGTGCACTTAGGCCCTAATCTAATTTTTTATTCACTTACACCGTAAAAACCGAAAAGTTACAATGTAAATGCAGCACGTCTACACTACAGTGTAAATACAACTGCAAAAAACGTATATACATGCTGTAACTTCATGAAACGATTACGTGCGTTTTTGGATGATTCCAGTCCATCTGATTGTTGTGTGTCCGAGAAAGGGCCTGGTTGATCAGATGGTGCGCGGCAAGGAGACGCATCACTGCCGTTAATTAAATCCTACCGCTAGTTATCCGACGGATGCAAATTCGACTAATTCCAGGGAAAAAAAAAACTATCGACAGAAGTTTAGCAAAACTACCAAAAAAAAAAAAGCATCAATGAGTTCTAGGATTTCGATAGATACAACTGCAAATTGCCTCCAGAAGATGGTCCAAAGAGAATAATACTGTTACCTTTTTCCCGCTCACAATAAAAATAGATATTTCGTCCAATTGGAATATTTTCACAATAAACCCTAAACCCTTCTTACTAGAAAATAATGTCCCCTAAACCCTTCTTACTAGAAAATAATGTCCGATGGTCGTAGACACGTCGGACTCTGTCTATAAATCCAGGGTATAAATATAGATCTCCTGAAAATATGTAAGATATCTCTCGATCATATACAAATTCGGTGTATCGCCACCCTAGTTTATCTAGGTTCTACCGGCGGGTTTTGGCTCTCGACGCGGGGCTGCATTGGTTAAGTCTGATCTCCGACCTCTTAAGCCGATCGGATGTATCGCATCACGTCTGTGCTAGACCTATCGGCCCGTTAAGCTCCTTCTGCCATCGTCAGTCTCGTGCTGCATCGGTTAGGTCCGACCTACGGGGCTGCCGATGGTAAATTGAGCTTCAGGCCTATGGTCTCCTTCACGGTGTGCCATCGGAGTGCTAGCCGATGAGTTATCCACGCTCTGTGCTTCACGCCCAGCGCATCGGCCCCTCGGTCGACACGTATCAGCCTTTAGAGGCGTCCCACGACGCGTAACGCCAAACGTATCGGACCCCCAGCCGTTACGCACCCGCCTTCAGAGAGGCGTCCCCTCATCGGCTCAGCTAGCCGATGGGTTCGTTCCTATCCTTGCTATGGCATAGCCGATTCAGCGTTCTCCGTATCATCGCCGCTGGCCCCGGCCACGTACTGCCTCGGTTAGGTCCGATCTTCGAGGTTCGGTGTTGATGGTGCTACCACGGTAGGCGACGGGTCTCTTGCTGTCATATCCGGAGCGGCATCAGCTTTGCAGCCCGTGCCTTCTTGCGCTAATCATCGCCTAGGCTGCATCCGCACTCATCGGTTTTCCTAGTCGATGAATCACTGTTCGGCTATTTGGAGGGATCCCGTGCGCCTCGCCATCCTCTGAGATAACCCTGGTTCCTCCATCGGCTCTACGGTTGACCGCTCATCGACACCTGTCCACATCGGCTCTCCAGCCGATCGAATAGCATCCTGAACCTATCAGCAGCTAGCCGGTAGGGAGCGCTTGTATCGGATTCGCTCGTCTTACCTCCTTGTCAATTGCAGGGTCAAATTGACTGGCACGCCCATGAACCTCGAGACCTAAGGACCTGCACTGGAGACAAGTAGACCTCCTAGGCTTTCGCATGACCGAGCCGCCGTCCCTCCCCGGTTGCGGGATTTTTTGGCGGCGAGCATGCTTCTTGGCACACCCGGTGGGACTAGAAGACCTTTTTCATCAATTGAAAGTCCTACAATCAACGGTGCTCAAATGGAGGGTAAAGAAATCAACGCAGACAATATAATCCCAGTAACGATGAAGGATTTAACTGAGGAACAGAGATACCAGGTGGAGCAGAACACGGCTAATTTTTAAAAGCTCTGTCTGAAGTCCTTCAGTATGACTCGACAAGGGCCGATTCAAAAGCCCAAAATGCCAAAGCCAGTTTTGGAAGGGGAATCGAGCCGATCGTTGCCCATTAGTCCTCAAAAGCCACTATACGAGATAGTTGACGAAGTTGTTCACCATGCGCTTTTTAACCAATCGGGTGTACTGGTGAATATTTTGCACAACTTAATCAAGAAAACTGTGGATGGATCTATTGCTAAAGAACCTGATCAATGGCCGGTATATTTACCGATGAAAACAGGACAACCACAAGTTACTTACGGATCCAGAAGGGATATATCGACAAATATGTTTCCGCCAGTGCAAGAGCGGATTGGGGGCAGCATGAAGACATGATGCCAGGATATCATCGGATGGCTTATTATGGGGATATAAACAAGAATATCCTGGTAATAACTATCAAGGATATCATTATGCATCATGTCAGATACCAACTTCGATCCCACAGTACCAAAAGGAGAATCTAAAGGAAGAAGATTGGACTGGCAGGATTGCGGAAGTTGTAAGGGAGCAATTTGGTATCAAGCCTAAAGAGCAAACTTTCATGTATCGACACCCTTACCCAGAGTGGTTCGACAGAATTCCGCTGCCGCATCGATTCAAAATTCCAGATTTCTCCAAGTTCTCAGGGCAAGATAATGTATCTATGATGAAACATATTAGCCGATTCCTAACTCCATGCGGGAAGGCATCGGCTGATGAAGCTCTGAGGGTCCGATTGTTTCCATTGTCTTTATCTGGACCAGCCTTTTCTTGGTTTTCTTCATTACCTCCAAATTCAATCAGGGGATGGGCTGATTTGGAGAAACAGTTTCATAAGTATTTCTTTGCCAGACTTCAAGAGTTGAGGTTATTAGACTTAACATCGGTTAGACAAAGGCACGATGAATCCATCTCGGAATTCATCCAACGTTTCCGACACGTTAGAAACCGATGCTATAGTCTCATTTTAAGTGACGAACAACTAGCCGATTTGGCTTTCCAAGGATTGTTGGCTCCGATTCAGGAGAGTTTCTCTTCACAAGAATTCGAAAGTTTGTCTCATCTACTCCAGAGAGTATCAGCTCATGAAAACTGATTTGCAGGTGCCAAGAAAGAAAGGTTCCATTGGAAAGCCGATCAACTACAGGTATACGCATCGGACTCGAATGATGAGGGATCCGATGCGGAGGTGGGACTGGCAGAATGGACCAGGAATAAAAAGCCCGTATCATGTCCATGGATCAAGAAAGCAAATAAAGAAGAAAGATATGATTTTGATGTTAACAAAGCTGACAAGATATTTGATCTTCTCCTCCAAGAGAAGCAGATCCAGTTGCCACCGAATCATGTAATCCCGGTTGCTGAAGAACTCAGAAAAAAGAAGTATTGCAAGTGGCACAATTCAATATCACATCATACCAATGAGTGCCAGGTCTTCCGGCAACAGTTACAATTGGCTGTTGAACAGGGGAGGATCAAGTTCGAGGACAAGAGGCCGATGAAGGTTGACGGGCATCCTTTCCCAGTGAATATGGTGATTGTAGGAACCTCACGAGATCGGTCCGATGAAAAAAGGCGCTGGAAGAGGTCAAAGGTTACTTCATCGGATTTAATCAAAAAATATTCCAGACTACAGGACGAAGAAAGACGAGCCACAACACAACAAGAAAGGTATAATCCACACTGGGGTTGTCCCTTTTTTCAGTACTGTTGGGATCAAAACATGAGGTTGTCACTTTTTTCAGTACTGTTGGGATCAAAACATGAGGTTGCCGTCAATCGAGGACTGTCCTGAATGCAATAAACCAGGATTTCGGTACTGTGACCAGAGCCAAACGTTGTATGATCGGACTTCCATCACTAGGGCATCGGCACATAGCCGATTGGGGCCGATCAACGAAGGGCATGGTCAAAAGACAGTTAAGAACCAGGAGTTAAACAAAGGGTTATACTCCATGAAGGATCAGTGGTGTCCATCCGGGATTTTTACAAAGAATCAGAAGAGCAGGGCACAACGGCTGCGACATAGAGAGCAGCATAAAAGACAACGGCAGGACCATGAAGAAGCCGATCGGAACTAGAAAATTTAAAAAGTATGGAAAGTAAAGCAAAAAGAGGAAGAGGCTGGTACATCGGCTCAGGCTAACATGGTATTCTTTTTGCCAATGGAATATAAAGCATATGTATCGGATGAAGAAAGTCAAGAAGAGGATTTTTTCCAATTAATATTGGAACCGAGTCAAGCCATATTTGACAAACCAGAAGAATCCAAACATCGGCACCTAAATCCATTGTATATCAATGGATATGTCGATGGTAAGCCGATGGCAAAGATGCTAGTTGACGGAGGCACAGCTGTCAATTTGATGCCGTATTCTACATACCGCAAATTGGGTAAGACAACCGGAGACTTAGTCAAGACAAATATGGTGTTGAAAGACTTCAGAGGTAATCCATCAGAAACCAAAGGAGTACTGAATGTGGGGCTAACGGTTGGAAGTAAGACATTGCCTACCACATTTTTTGTCATCGATAGTAAGGGGTCGTATAGCCTACTCCTTGCAGGGATTGGATTCATGCCAACTGTTGTATTCCTTCAACAATACATCAAAGCCTCATACAATGGCAAGGAGACAGAGTTGAAGTGATCATGGCCGATCAGTCGACTAGCATGGCAACAACTGATGTGGCATTCTGGGAAGCTAATGGATTTAACTGCCTATCCGGACAAACATGGGTGGGAATAAAGCCGATTCAGCAAGTCGGCTCAGATCCATTGTTTGCATGGGAACTTTAGAAAACTCCGAAGGGAAGTTAGGGCAAGGTTTTACGTTGACCGATGAGTTGGAACAAATAGACATAGGTTCAGGAGACAGGTCGAGGCCAACGTACATTAGTAAAAATCTATGTGTTGAATTCCAAGAAAAGCTAATAAATTTATTAAAGGAATTCTAAGAATGCTTTGCTTGCGACTACCATGAGATGCCTGGATTAAGCCGATCGATTGTGGAACATCGGCTTCCTATCAAACCGGGATATCGGCCATTTAGGCAGCCATAGAGGAGATTCAAAGCAGAGTGGCACGATGAAATCAAGGCGTAGATCATGAAGTTATATGATGCAAATTTCATCAGACCATGCCGATATGCTGAATGGGTATCCAATATTGTCCCAGTGAAAAAGAGAAATGGAAAGTTAAGAATATGCATCGACTTCCGGGATTTGAACAAGGCAACCCCTAAAGACGAGTACCCGATGCCGATGGTAGATTTATTAATTGACGCTACATCTGGTCACAAGATTATTAGCTTCATGGATGGAAATGCAGGCTACAATCAAATTTTCATGGCCGAATCCACAAGACTGCATTTAGGTGTCCTGGAGCTATTGGTTTATACGAGTGGGTAGTCATGACTTTCGGATTGAAGAATGTTGGTGCTACCTATCAAAGAGCCATGAACTAAATGTTCCATGATCTTATCGGACAGCTAGTGGAGATATACATTGATGACGTGGTGGTGAAATCCAAAAGTATTGAAGAACATATAGCCGATCTACAAAAAGTGCTTGAGAGGACGAAGAAATATGGACTTAAAATGAATCATCACAAGTGTGCTTTTGGCGTATCGGCTGGATAATTTTTGGGTTTCATGGTGCATGAGAGAGGAATTGAAGTCAGTCAACGAAGCATCAGGGCCATCCAGACCACCAAGCCACCCAGCAACAAACTACAGCTGCAGTCCTTGATTGGCAAACTCAATTTCATAAGGAGATTTATTTCAAACTTATCGGGAAGAATTGAGTCGTTCACTCCTTTATTAAGGTTACGAGCCGAACAAGAGTTTGTGTGGGGTGATAACCAGCAAAAAGCCTTTGATCATATCAAGGAATACTTGAATTCTCCACCAGTGCAGATTCCACCGCAAAAGGGAATACCATTCAAATTATATTTGTCAACTGATGAGAAGTCAATCGGATCAATGCTTGTACAAGAGTTTGAGTCAAAAGAACGAGTAGTATTTTACTTAAGCCGACGACTTCTGGATGCTGAAACTAGGTATCCTACTGTGGAAAAGTTATGCCTATGTTTGTATTTCTCATGTACAAAATTAAGGCATTATCTTCTATCGGCTGAGTGTATAGTGCTTTGCAAAGCCGATGTGATCAAATACATGCTATCGGCTCCAGTCTTGAGGGGGCGGGTTGGTAAATGGATATTCACTCTGATGGAGTTCGATCTGAGGTATGAATCGGCTAAGGCACTCAAGGGACAAGCGGTAGCCGATTTTATTATACAGCATAGAGGAGTCCAAGAGAATTATGTGGAGCCAATCCCATGGACGTTATTCTTTGATGGATCGGTTTGCAAACATGGATCTGGTATTGGTTTGGTGATTATTTCACCTCAGGGGGCAAGTTTCGAGTTTGCCTTCACAATCAAACCGTATAGTACAAATAACCAAGCAGAATATGAGGCAGTACTCAAGGGCTTCAGCTGCTGAGAGAGATTGGAGCCGATACAATAGAGATCATTGGGGATTTTTTGTTGGTAATCAAACAATTATCTGGGGAATATGAATGCAAGGATGAAATTCTGAAGTCATACTATGAAAAATGTCAACAGTTGTTAAAGGATTTCAAGATAGTGACATTAGATCATATTCCTAGAGAGTAAAACACGGAGGCTAATGATCTTGCTCAGACTGCTTCAGGGTATCGGCTGAACAGTATAGTGGAAGTTGAGATAGCCGATATCGAGAGCCGTATGGAAGCCAATGATTGGAGATGGGAGATTGTTCAGTATTTGCAGAATCCATCAAGATCGGTTTCTAGGAAGCTTCGATACAAGGCAATTAAGTACATTCTACTTGATGAAGAGTTGTATTATCGATCAGTCAATGGAGTGCTCTTGAGATGTTTGGGTGTTGAAGAAGCCGCGTTGGTGATGAGCGAGGTGCATGAAGGCATCTGTGGAGCCCATCAATCAGCTCATAACATGAGATGGATGATGAGGAGGGCTGGATACTTTTGGCCGAGTATGCTAGAGGATTGTTTTAAATACTACAAGGGCTGCCAAGATTGTCAGAAGTTTAGGAATGTGCAACGAGCTCCAGCGTCGGTTATGAATCTGATAGTCAAGCCATGGCCGTTTAGAGGTTGGGGAATTGACATGATCGGCCAGATTTATCCTTCATCCAGTAAAGGGCATAAGTTCATATTGGCGGCAACAGACTACTTTACAATGTGGGTAGAAGCTATTCCCTTGAAGAAGGTTAGTTCTAGGGATGCGATTGAATTCATTAAGGAACATATCATACATCGATTTGGAATTCCACAGACAATTACCACTGATTAGGGTTCTATCTTTATGTCAGAAGAGTTTCAAGGGTTTGCTGCTAGTATGGGGATTAAGTTGCTAAATTCGTCACCATATTATGCTCAAGCTAATGGACAGGCGGAAGCTTCTAACAAGAGTTTAATAAAATTGATCAAGCGTAAGACTGATAAACAACCATGGAGGTGGCATGTCACTTTGAACGATGCGTTGTGGGCCTATCGGATGATGTGTCATGGATCTACCCAGGTGCCACCATATCAGTTGGTATACGGTCATGAAGCAGTTCTTCCATGGGAAGTTAACATCGGCTCCAGGAGGGTGTCTTTACAGGATCAGTTGACAGCCGATGATTATTACACGTTGATGACCAATGAGCTTGATGATTTGACTCAGAGTCGGTTAGAAGCATTTAAGAAGATCAAGAAAAACAAGGCTAAGGTCGCTAGGCATTATAACAAAAAAGTAATGACCAAATCCTTTTCTAAAGGAGATCTTGTTTGGAAGTTAATTTTGCCGATTGGATCTAGGGATAATAAGTTTGGAAAATGGTCATCGAATTGGGAAGGACCTTATCGAATCAATCGATGTGTGCCTGTCAATGCTTACATATTGGAAAGTCTTGAAGGAGAGAAGATTACCAAAGCGTTTAATGGCAAATATTTGAAAAAGTATTATCCTAGCGGGCACCTAAATCGGTTGAGCATAGCCGATTCAAGACAGATAATGTTTCATAGGTAGTACCAGCTGACGGTAGCATCCGTGTGATCGGCTGGGGCATAGCAGATGGATAATGTACGGAAGCCGATATAGTTTGTATCGGTTACACATAGCCGATATCGTGGAGATATCGCCTTTAGAAAATGTATTTACACAACTTTTGTTGATCAAGCTGATTGAGGTTTACTGCAAAAGTTAATATTCAAGATGACATCTGGATTTCTCCGAGGCTAAAGTTTTACAAGAATTTCTTAATGGCCTCAATCGCGCGCAGATGGATTTGATCTATATCATTGATAGCGCGGATGTCATCCTCGCTAATTCGGGGATAGTTTTCAAGTTCTTGTGTCGGCGAACTCTAGCCGCACTTTATCTGCTACCTTGGTCTCTTGATTTTGGATCGATTTTGGTAGGCCGATGAGATGGGACTCGGTGTGAGCCAGGTGGCTTTGCTCAGTGCGATCGGCTATGTGTCGTCTTGATGCAGCTAGCTTGGTCCTTTTGAATTCCATGTAAGCAGCAGGCGTGAGTGCATCCGACAGTTCCGCAGGCAGGAGGTGTTGAATTTCTGCAAGTCTTCCCCAGATTGATCCGCAATCTAACACCAGCAAGTCCATCGGAACCTCCAGCCGATGCATAATATCTAACATCTGATCACATGCTTCGGTTGGCAAAAATGGTTCGATCGCTGCGCTGGTGGCTGAGTCTTCCTCTGCTTCCAGGTATTTGCCGATGTCGAAGGAGAACAAATCGGCTAATGACTGCATAACAACATTAGCAATCATGGAGATCATAAGTCAAGAGAAATGACATGTATGATGGACGTACTTGAGAGACAGTGGGAGCAGTTCTTGCGCAGGTATCAGCTTGATGTGGGGCAGTGTGAGTAGATGCCAAAACTTCAGAGGATACCATCGGCTCAGCCCCAGTAACAGGGTCCGACGTTTGGACCTCAGGAGCCGATGGTTCAGGCTGTAAAGTGGAGGTGTCAGGATAAAACAAAGGCAACAAAGAACTGATGCTGACACCTACCAGCGGAGATGCGGGAGGAGTTAGAATTGCCGCAGGAGAAGGGCTTCGCAAAGCCAATGCAACGATGACAACATCGACATCGGGTTTCCATCTCTTAGAAACAGATCGAGCAGCCGGTTTCTTGCGCTTTAACCCTGATACCTACGACACTCAGAGGAGAGCCGATGGAGATGGACCGCTTTGCCCAAGGAGGGATTTGGCCGATGGAGGTTGATAGATAATCGGCCAACGTCTTGCGCTGGTCGAAGGTGCATCTTTGTCACTAGCCTGTGGAATCACGGGAATCAAGATACAGTTGAAATTCAATACGATGAAGACATGATAGTGAGAGAAGGATTACCTCTTCATCGGATTCTGTGTAGTCGGGATTGAGGCGAAGGCAATAATGTTCAGCCAATAGACTATACAAGTGCCTTCCCCATTTTGACAACCATCGAGCAAAGATTTTGGTATTAGATATGCAGGGCTCGAAGGTGGAGATAGTCCCTAATGACAAGCTTGATGTCATTGAACTAAGTCGGTCATACTCCAAGCCGCTTTTCACTTCTCCACGGGCTCGGAACTTGCCGATGAAGAACAAGCCGATGGGGAGTTGGCCGAAGCCCAACTAACGAGCACTAACCGAAGGATGGTAGAACTCATATGATGGATGTTGGGATCGGCCCATTGAAAATCTGATCGGCAGAAGACAAGGAGTTATGGAGGATAAAAAGATGGTTTTCGATTCTTCATCGGCTAATGCATTCATCGGATTAAACCTGGAAGGCATTTCAAAGGATGAGTCATCCTCGTACGCGAACCAGATGGTGACCTCTTTGGTAAAACCGTAGTAGAAACACTTAAACCATCGGCTGAGTCCGAGGGGGTTATTTTACTTCCAAGAAGAGCCGATGAAGCTTCACCCAGCGAAATGCATCGGCGTCGGCTGGCATAGTTTTCTTCCGGGTAGTTAGTCAGGAATGTCATGGAAGAGAAGGGGGGCCTAGCAATGACTTTGGAGGTGTAGACGTTCAGCCAAAGTTGTATAAATCACCAGGGTCCACCGATATGTCCGACTGGATGGCCTGTTGACAGCTTGGTCACAACTTGATGGAGCAGATGATTAGTTGCTCCGAGAAGATAATGCCCTTGGGGAATTTGGCGGTGATCGGCCAGGAGCTCTGCCAAACATTGCATGTTTGTTGTTGGATCGAGAGTCGAACCACCAAAGAAGAATCGTTCCAGCCAAAGATTTAAGAACGCTACATTTTCACGTCCATCGACTGGGCCGGAGGATTTGTTATGCAAGGAAATGTACTTAGTCCATCCTCTGACATTCTTGGTGTTTAGTCGATGCTTAGGTTTGAATATGAGGCTGAAAAGGTTTATGTAGTGGGTGGTGTTGAGACAGGTCAACGTAGTAACATCCATCAAGGTGGGGCTCATCGGCCCATGCCCAAACATGAAGGCATTCAAGAAGTCCGACCAGAAGTAAGAAGCTGATGCAAGCAGAGGTTCGTTCCTTTCCATATCGGCTAAAGAAAGGTTAATGCAATGGTCTATTTCCAGATCCTCCCATAAAGTCTTTTTGGAGGCAGAAACCCTAAGGTACTAGTTCCTCCATTCAGGGAGTTTGCTAGGGTAGGATCTGAAGCTGTGAGCCCAATCGGTGATGGCCATAGATGAGTTCTTGAACGGGCTACTTTCTGTTTCGGAGTTGATGAAATCAGTCGGATCCTCGCTACCCATAGGGCCAAGAAAGAAGTGACCGGGGCGGTCAGAGATTGGAATAGCGATCTGGCTCTTAAGATCCTATAGAAACCAGAACCCGACTACTGATGAGAAATCGGGATAGGGAATAATCATGCAAAACATAGGATGAAAGAGCAGATAATGGTTACCTCAGGGATTACATATGTGGAAGCCATTGCGCAAATGAAGGAGTAGCAACCGATGAAGAAATCTGCGAGAGCTCGCCTTTAGTCTTTTGAGCTCATTGAGATTCGCAGAAATTTGCGGATGCCTATGGAGCTTGTCGAGGTTTGGGGTTTTTGATGAGAAGAAGTGTGTGGAAGAAGGCTAAGGGGATATATTTTATAGAGGTGGAATGACCTAGGCAGAGATCTGAGCCGATTAATGCGGGTTTTAACGAGTCATCCTGGTTTGCAGAGGTTTCTAACGGCTCAAAATTTCGTAGTCTGTTGGCAAACTTCGAAATTGGGAGGCATGTGTTAACGCCAAAATCTGGACGATCCGATGGAGCTAAAGCCGATCGGCTGGGAGATCCGATGGGCTAAAGCCGATCGGCTGAGAGGTCCGATGGAGGGTTTAATGCTGTCATCGACCGATGGAGGTACTGAGACAAAACCGATGGAGAACTATAGAAAAGCCGATCAGATTAATAGAAGATTGGATCGGCTTAAAGATAGGGCATCGTCCAATCGGGATCAGGTCCGAAAAGCCCGAGGGAAGGATGGAAAAGGATCGGCTTGACTAAAAGAAGGTCTGATAGCTATAGTGGAGAAGCCGATCAGATTACAGCAAAGGAAGACCCGGTTACAAATTGGAAGATTATTGAGATAAAACCGGGTTTGCGGAAGAGCCGTGCACTCCACGGCAAGATGTTTATTTTTGTAAATTGTAAACTTACTCAATTAGGGAGGTTTAGCTGGTTAGTTAACTGCTTTAGGAATATTTTCCTTTGTTCTTACTAGAAAATAATGTCCAATGGTCGTAGATGTGTCGGACTGTGTCTGTAAATCTAGGGTATAAATATAGACCCCCTGAAAACATGTAAGATATCTCTCGATCATATACAAATTTGATGCATCGCCACCCTAGTTCATCTAGGTTCTACCGGCGGGTTCTGGCTCTCGACGCGGGGCTGCATCGGTTAAGTCCGATCTCCGGCGAAGGGGTAAGTCCCGCCACCATCCCGTTATGTCTTGCTCTGTCTGAGGCTGCATCGGTTAGGTTCGACCTCTTAAACCGATCGGATGTATCACATCACGTCAATGCTGGACCTATCGGCCCGTTAAGCTCCCTCTGCCATTGTCAGTTTCGTGCTGCATCGGTTAGGTCCGATCGATGGGGCTGCCGACGGTAGATCAAGCTTCAGGCCTATAATCTCCTGCACGGCGTGCCATCGGAGTGCTAGCCGATGAGTTACCACGCTCTGTGCATCACGCCCAGCGCATCGGCCCCTCGGCCGATACGCATCAGTCTTTAGAGGCGTCCCACGATGCGTAACGCCATCCTCTGAGATCACCCTGGTTCCTCCATCGGCTCTACAGTTGACCGCTCATCGACACCTGTCCACATCAGCTCTCCAGCCGATCGAACAGCATCCCGAACCTATCGGCAGCCAGCCGATAGGGAGCGTCTGTATCGGATTCGCTCGTCTCACCTTCTTGTCAATTGCAGGGTAAAATTGACTGGTACGCCTGTGAACCTCGAGACCTAAGGACCTGCACTGGAGACAAGCAGACCTCCTAGGCCTTCGCGTGACCGAGCCGTCATCCCTCCCTGGTCGCAGGATTTTTTGGCGGCGAGCAGTATGTTAATTCAATTTTAATATTGTAATACCTATATAGCATGATTCACATCATTAAATGTTTCCAATTATCTCATACTATCGTCGTTACGCGGTTCATATCGTTGATATTACTAATCGGAAAGCTGTAACTATTTAAGTATATTATTTTTTAATTATTGCGGCTTACATTAAAAAGAACTCAACATCACGTACAGTTCACTTATAATTAATATTGGCGTTCTGAATTAATTTTAAACTACTAAATTGAATTGTCCATGATGTTTTGAATAGCTTATTTATTTTATTTTAGACTCATTGTAATCACAGATTATGATATTAAGAATATAGACCACTTTGTTCAGCTGTACGCTAGCAAACCCTTTAGAGTTGATCTCTACCCCTTTGCTCTTGTGACTTTCTTCGCAGGAATTACAGAAGCGGCGGCTTCATCTGCTCTCAATTGGTGCTCCTACTCCCTTCGAGGTCTCCTCGATTGATTGTAGACTGTGTTGGTTGGTTTCTTTGAGGGTGTGGTTGGGCGAATCCTCGATTCAGGTTGCTGAATTGAGACGGTGACTGGATTCGAGTTTTATTCGTCAGGTTGCACTAGTTATCGCTGCTTGCAGCAAGTTATCTCGGCTTCTTCGAAGCTAGTTATCTGGTGATTGATCCTACGTCGTGAAGATTGGGACATCGAGGCGTATCATCTGGTATCAGAGCTTTCATTACCACGGTAGGATTCTTTACCCTTAGCTACATATAATTTTGTTCGTCCTATCCACTATAAGGCATAAAATTGTCATAGCCCTTTGTTTCAATCTGTTATTCGTGTGAGTTTTCTTAAGTTTTAGTCCTTTAGAGTCTTGTTGAGTTACTGATCATATTATCCTTCATGTGTCCTTTATGCCTCTTTCATATATCTGAAAATCCCCACACAAAAAAAAATCTAAAACCTTTATCATCCTTTATGTAAACTTTGATCCTATCAAGTTATAGCTTCTGGTTGTGTTTTGTTTCTTTTATAAAGTGTGTGCTTCTGTTATTTTTAATCTTTGTTCTTAGTTCTATAAAGAAAAAAAAGTGTCTAAAAAAAAAGAAGAAAAGTACAAAAAAAAGAAAGAGTTGAGAAAAGTTGAGAAAGAAAAACTGAATTTCAGTTTGTTGAAGTGCACAAGTACTGAAGTTTATCATATCAAGTTGTACAACCAGTTTGCTATTTGTGTTTGGTGCAAATTTTGGTTGGGTTTGATCGCAACACTTGCATCCCAATCATACTCCTTTGTTTGCATCAACTCTGAAAATTCTTTACGTGTGTGTGATCTATTTATATCTATCATATCTTGTGGTCAGCACTGGACATAGAACTTCTAGTTTGGATTGTTACTTAACTTAACAACAACTAGAATTCAGATTTCATTCCTTATGTATCAACTCCCTACCAAGCTCCACATAAAAACCATCGCAATCGGTACTCTCTAATCTTGTATTCACCTCGCCATCACTTTTGGTTACCACCACACATTTTATTTGTAATCCGTAGCACGAAATTCATAAGAGCTTTGGTTGGTTAGAGGGTGAGGTTGAGAGAGTCACCAAAAACTTTCCAGTCGACATATACAAATATATTGCTTGTATTTTGCTAACCTTTTAGGAAGATGGGTGAATCTGAGGTAGAAGAATGTGTTACTATTGCACAATTTAATGAGCTCAAACAAAGCCTAGAAGATAGACAAGACCGATTGACACAAGATCTTCAAGCCATCTTGGCTGAAATCAGAGAACACCGTCCACCTCGTGATGATGCAATCAACCACGGTGAAGATGGAGAAGAAAGTGAAGGAAGAGCTGCTGCTAGAAGAGCTAGAGATCAAGGAGGAACCGAGGTGCTACACATGGTAGAGGAAGAGGTCAAAATCGAAGAAATGATGATCATGATGAATCTGAAGAGAATGATGATGATCAGTCCCAATATCGATATGGTCGCCAAGCTCGTAGAGGAGACAACCGAGAGGAGAGGTTTCGCAAACTAAAATTTACCATGCCAAAATTTGATGGACGATCTGATCCTAAAGCTTATTTCACTTGGAAGTTGAAAGTGAAAAAGATCTTTCGCTTGCATAATTATTCCGAACAGAAGAAATTAGCCATGGCATCTCTAGAGTTTGAGGGATATGCTTTGATTTGGTGGGAGCAACTTCTCTCTGATCTTGAGGAAGATGGAGAACATCCTATTGAAACTTGGGATGAAGAGATGGAAGTTTCTCTGTGGAGCAAGGAAGTTTCTCTATGGAGGAATATTATAAAGAGATGGAGAAGGCTATGATTACAGCCAATATGTATGAAGATGAAGAGCAAACTATTGCACGTTTCATGGCTGGTTTGCATCGCAATATTCAGAACATTGTTGAGTTTCATCCGTACCATGATCTAATTGATCTGGTACATCAAGCAACCAGAGCTGAATGACAATTGCAGCAAGATGCTAAGAGCAGTAAGTCCTTGTCATTTGGTATGAGAAACATATCCGGGGGATGCAAGCAAGTCTCGAAGTTCACTACTGTACCCTCATCAACGAAAAACTCATTTGGAGGCTCACGTTCTAATGTTCAGAGTGTTTTTAGTGGGAAGAACACTGCTGCCCCAAACCTGAGCTCTAAACCATCGGCATCCACCTCTACTTCAGTAGGTTCTACAGCCAAGAGTAGTGAAATTCAGTGCTTTAAGTGTGGAGGCCGTGGGCATATAAGTAGATAGTGCCCAAACAATCGGGTGATCATTGTGAATGATAATGGCGAGTATGAATCAGCTAGTGAAGAAGAAGATGAAGAAGAGTATGTTGAAGAAGTCCATGAAGATGAGGAACATATAGGGTGTGAATTTGAGTAGGGGGCTGCTCTTATAGTGGCTCAAATCTTGAGTGTTCAAATGAAAGAAGCTGAAAATGAACAGCGGCACAATTTATTTCAAACACGTGCAAAGGTGCAAGACAAAGTAGTGAAGGTGATCATAGATGGAGGGAGCTGTCACAATCTTGCAAGTCGTGAAATGGTTGACAAGATTGGTCTGAAACTACAGCAACATCCGCATCCATATCATGTCCAACGGTTGAATGATTTGGGAGATATTAAGATTGGGCATTGTGTGAAAATTCCATTCAAGATTGGTGAATATATTGACATAGTAGAGTGTGATGTAGCACCCATGTCTGTGTGTCACTTGCTGCTTGGAAGACCCTGGCAATATGACCGTTACACTTAGCATTGTGGGAGAACAAATCAGTATACACTAGATCTGAAGGGAAAGAAGTTTGTGTTAAAGCCCATGACCCCTCAACAAATCATGGCTGAGCACTTACAAAAGAAATCTGAAATTGGTCCAGCAAGTAATGGAGGAGAAGAGCAAAAGAAATTGAGTGCCATCCGCAATTTGGTGAGTGAGAGCCACAAGCCAAATGTGAGAGAAAAAAAGAAAGGAGAGGGAGAAAATCTAGTTATGTTAGCCACAAAATCTGAAATGAGAGGAGTAAGGAACAACCCAAATCAAGTGTTCTTTGTACTTGTGTGCAAAGATATTTTAATTTCAGCTAACGACATCACCTCTCTTCCTAGTGTTGTATCTCATCTGTTGCAGGACTATGGAGATGTTTTCCCAAAGGAAACACCGGCTGGACTATCCCCAATTCGTGGGATTGAGCATCAAATTGATCTCATTCTAGGGGCTGCACTACCTAATCGACCACCATACCGAACCAACCCTGAAGAAATGAAGGAGATACAAAGGCAAGTACAAGAACTTCTTGACAAAGGTTTTGTTCGTGAAAGTTTAAGTCCTTGCGCTGTTCCTGTGATCTTAGTACCTAAAAAAGATGGATCTTGGAGGATATGTGTTGATTGTAGGGCTATAAATAACATCACTGTCTGCTATCGTCATCCTATTCCACGCTTAGATGACATGCTTGATGAACTAATTGCTCCACAATATTTACTAAAATTGATTTGAAAAGTGGTTACCATCAAATAAGAATGAAAACTGGAGATGAATGGAAAACTGCGTTTAAAACAAAATTTGGGCTGTATGAATGGTTAGTTATGTCTTTTGGTTTGACTAATGCTCCTAGTACTTTCATGAGATTAATGAACCATGTCTTGAGAGCTTTTATTAGGAAATTTGTGGTTGTCTACTTCGATGATATCTTAATTTACAGCAAGTCTTTTAAAGAGCATGTGAGTGACATTCGACAAGTCCTAGATGAGCTTAGAAAGGAGAAATTATTTGCTAATCTTGAGAAGTGCAGTTTTTGCACAGACCATGTTGTGTTTCTTGGCTTTGTTGTTTCAGGAAAAGGAATAGAAGTGGATGAAAGCAAGGTGAAAGCCATTAAGGATTGGCCTACTCCAACAAATGTAAGTCAAGTGAGAAGTTTTCATGGCCTTGCTGGTTTTTATAGAAGGTTTGTGCAAGATTTCAGTACCATCGCTGCTCCCTTAAATGAATTAACCAAGAAAGGAGTTGAATTTAAATGGGGAAACACACAAGAAAATGCTTTTCAAAAATTAAACAAACGTTTAACTGAAGCACCACTACTTGTTCTTCCTGATTTCACTAAAACTTTTGAAGTGGAATGTGATGCTAGTGGGATTGGGATAGGAGTTTTAATGCAACAAGAAAAACCTGTAGTATATTTTAGTTAAAAATTGGGAGGTGCTCAACTGAATTATTCTGTATATGACAAAGAATTGTATGCTTTGGTATGTGTGCTTGAAACATGGCAGCACTACTTATGGCCAAACGATTGTGTTATTCATTCCGATCATAAAGCTTTGAAGTACTTGAAAGGTCAAGCTAAGCTCAACCAACGCCATGCCAAATGGGTTGAGTTCATCGAAATATTTCCATATATTGTGAAGTATAAGAAAGGTAAGGACAATATTGTTGCCAATGCATTGTCACGGAAGAGTGTGTTGCTGAACCAACTCGAGGTAAAGGTTTTGGGTCTTGAAAATTTAAAAGATATGTACAAAAATGATCCTGAATTTTCAAAACCTTATGCCCATCGTAAAGACCAAATTTGCCTGCGCACGATGGAGGCAATCAAGAAATACTTGTAAAATCTTAGCCTTGAAAAAAAATGTCATCCTGAACATTGATCGCTTGTAATAAAACTTGATTAGCTTGATCAACGAAATATGTATATATATATATTGCCTAAAGGCGATATCTTAACGATATCGACTATCTGTACCCGATACAACCATATCGGCTTTTGTGTTAGAAACTAGTCACACCTTTGCCAATTCAAGCAAATAGGACCATTAGCTGTATAACATCTTTAGGCTTCTCTATCTTGAAGAGATTTAAAAATTGGCCATACTTAACCAATTTAGTCGTCTACCCAAATGCTAGGATAATACTTCTTTAAATATTTTCTATTGAGCGCTTTGGCAAATCTCTCCCCTTCAAGACTCTCCAGTATATAAGCTTTACCGGGCACTCACCGATTGATCCGATAGGGTCCTTTCCAATTAGGTGACCATTTTTCAAACTTATTATCTCTAGATCCAATTGATAAAATCAATTTCCAAATGAGATCTCCTTCAGATAAAGATTTAATCATCGCCCTCTTATTATAATGCCTAGCAACCTTAGATTTGTTTTTATTGATCCTTTCAAATGCCCCTAACCGACACTGAGCTAAATCATTATGCTCATCGGTCATCAGGATGTAATAATCAGCAGCTGTCAATTGATCTTGCAGAGACACCCTCCTAGAGCCGATATTAACTTCCCACGGGAGAACTGCTTCATGCCCATATACCAGTTGATACGGTGGTACTCGAGTAGATCCATGGCATGCCATCCGATAGGCCCATAGCGAATTGTTTAATGTAATGTGCCATCTCCATGGTTGTTCATTAATCTTGCGTTTGATCAACTTAATTAAACTCTTGTTGGAAGCTTTGGCTTGTCCGTTAGCTTGACCATAGTATGCTGATGAATTCAGCAACTTAGCCCCCATAGTGGCAACAAACTTTTGAAACTCTTCAGACACAAAGATAGAATCTTGATCGGTAGTAATAGTCTGTGGAATACCAAACTGATGTATAATATGTTCCTTAATAAACTCAATTGTGTCTTTAGAAGTAACTTTCTTCAAAGAGATAGCCTCTACCCACTTTGTGAAATAATCCATTGCTGCCAATTTGAACTTATGCCCTTAATTGATGAAGGATAAATCTGGCCGATCATGTCGATTCCCCAACCTCTGAACGGCCATGGCTTAATTATTGGATTCATAACCGATGCTGGAGCTCGCAGCACATTCCCAAACTTGTGACAGTCTTGGCATCCTTTGTAATATTTGAAGCAATCCTCCAACATTGTCGGCCAAAAGTATCCAGCTCATGTTGTGAGCTGATTGATGGGCTCCGCAAATGCCTTCGTGTATTTTACTCATTACTATTGCAGCTTTCTCAGCACCTAAGCATCTTAACAGAACCCCATCAATAGCCCGATAATACATTTCTTCATCAAGTAATATATATTTAATAGATTTATATAGAAGTTTCTTAGAAACCGTTTGTGATAGATTTTGCAAATATTAAATAATTTCTCATCTCCAATCATCGGCCTCAATATGATTTTCAATATCGGCTATCTCAACTTCCACCTTCCTATCCAGCCGATATCCCAAAGCAATCTGAGCAAGATCATTGGACTCCAAATTCTGCTCTCTAGGAATATGATCCAACGATACCATCTTGAAATCCTTTAATAAACTTTGACATTCCTCTCCATCTTGAAATCTCAAAACTTCATCCTTGCACTCATACTCTCCAGATAGCTGTCTAATCACTAACAAAGAATCTCCAATGTCCTCTACCGTATCGGCTCCGATTTCCCTCAGCAGCTGAAGACCTTTAAGTACTGCTTCATACTCTTCTTGGTTATTAGTACTATAAGGCTTGATTGTAAAAGCAAACTCAAAGCTTGCCCCCCGAGGCGATATAATCCCCAAGCCGATACTAGATCCATGCTTACAAACCGACCCGTCAAAGAATAGTGTCCATGGAATTGGCTCCACAGAATCCTCTTGGACTGCCCTATGTTGTACAATAAAATTGGCCACCACTTATCCTTTGACCGCCTTGGCCGATTCATACCTGAGATCGAACTTCATTAGAGCAAATATTCACGTACCAATCTGCCCTCTCAGGAGTAGAGCCGATAGCATATATTTAATCACATCGGCTTTGCAAAGTACTATGCACTCAGCCGATAGAAGATAATGCCTTAACTTTGTACACGAGAAGTATAAACATAGGCATAACTTTTCCACCACAGGATATCTGGTCTCATCATCTAGAAGTCACCGGCTTAGATAGAATACCAGCTATTCTTTTGATTCAAATTCCTACATAAGCACTGTCCGAATAGACCTCTCATCGGCTAATAGATATAACTTGAACGGTACCCCTTTCTGCAGTGGAATCACTACTGGTGGAGAATTTAAGTATTCTTTAATATGATCAAATGTTTTCTATTGTTCAATGCCCCAAACAAACTGTTGATCGGCTCACAACTTCAATAAAGAAGTGAAGGACTCAAATCTCCCTGATAAATTTGAAATAAACCTCCTTATAAAGTTGAGCTTGCCGATCAAAGACTGTAACTGTGTTTTGTTGTTTGGTGGCTCGGTGGTCTGGATAGCTCTGATGCTTCGTTGACTAACTTCAATCCCTCTCTCATGCACCATGAAGCCCAAGAATTGTCCAGCCGATACGTCAAAAGCACATTTATGAGGATTCATCCTTAGTCCATATTTCTTCATTCTCTCCAGTACTTTTTGCAGATCGGCTATATGGTCTTCAATACCATTGGATTTTACCACCACGTCATCAATATATATCTCCACCAACAGGCCAATAAGATCATGAAATATATAATTCATGCCTCTCTGATAAGTTGCACTGGCATTCTTCAAACCAAAAGTGATGACTACCCATTCATACAAGCCGATAGCTCCAAGACACCTAAAAGCAATCTTGTGGATATCTTCTTTCACCATGAAAATCTGATTGTAGCCTGCATTCTCATCCATAAAGCTAATGATCTTGTAATCTAATGCTGCATCAATTAATAGATCTACCATTGGCATCGGATACTCATCTTTAGGTGTTGCTCTATTTAAATTCTGGAAGTCGATGCATATCCTCAGCTTTCCATTCTTCTTCTCCACTGGGACGATATTGGATACCCATTCAGCATATCGGCACGGTCTGATAAAATTTGCATCATATAAGCTCATGATCTCTGCCTTGATTTCATCGTGTAGCTCTGCTTTGAACCTTCTTCGTGACTACTTGAATGGCCAATATCTTGGTTTAATATGATGCTGATGTTCAACAATCGATCGGCTCAAACCTGGCATCTCATGGTAATACCAAGAGAAACATTCCCGAAATTCCTTTAACAATTTTATTAACTCTTCCCAAAATTCAGAACATAAATTTATACTAATATACGTCGGCCTTGGTCTATCTCCTAGTCCTATATTAACTTCCTCCAACTCATCGATTGACAAAAATCCTTGCCCTAATTATTCTTTAAAATCTTCTATGGTCCCTATTAGAGCAATAGTTTCGAGCCGACTTGCTAAACCGACTTTAAACCCTTGCTGGTTACTTCAAGCAAATCTCCATTCACATGCTTTCCCGGACAAGCAATCAAACCCATCAGCTTCTCAGATTGGTATATCGGTTACTGCAACACTGGTCAACTGATCGGCTGTAATCTCCTCAACTTGATCCCCTTGCCATTGTATGAGGCTTTGATGCATTGTGGAAGGAATACAACAGTTGGCGTGAATCCAATCTCTACCGAGAAGTAGACTGTATGATCCTTTACCATCGATAACAAAAAATGTGGTGGGCAACGTCTTGCTTCCAACTGTTAACTCCATGTTTAGCACTCCCTGTCTCCGATAGATTTCCTCCGAAGTCTTTCAACACCATGTTTGTTTTGATTAGGTCTTCAGCAGTATTCCCCAGCTTGCGATATGTAGCATATGGCATCAGGTTGACAGCCGCACCTCCATCGTCTAGCATCTTCGTCATCGGTTTCCCATCCACATATCCTTTGATATACAGCAGCTTTAAGTGCCGATGCTTAGATTCTTTAGGTTTATCAAATATGGCTTGGTTAGGTTTCAGCCTCAATTGAGCAAAAACTTCTTCTTGATCCTCTTCATCAGATGCACATGCTTTATGTTGGTTGGAGCCAATGTGCTAGCATCATCATCTTTTTGCTTCATGTGCCATCACTTTTAGTCTTTTGACTTCGATCTGCTTCCTCATAGTCTTGACGCTACCTTTTGTGCTGCTCTTTGTGTCACAACCTTTGTGCCCTTCTCTTCTGATTTTTTGTGAAGATTCCATATGGACACCACTGAGCATTTAGGTTGTATTGTCCTTTACGTAACTCCCTATCATCAGCTAACTTTTGACTGTAGTCTTCATTGATTGGCCCTAATCGGCTATGTACCGATGCCCGCTTGATAGGGGGCCGATCATAACATCCTGCTCTGCTCGATGTACTACAACCCTAGGTTGTTACATTTAGGACAATCTTCTATCGATGGCAACCTCATGTCTTGATCCTAGCAATACTGAAAAAATGGACAACCCCAATTTGGATTATACCTTTCCTTGTGCACTATGGCTCATCGTTCTTCATCTTGTATTCTGGAATATTTCCTGATTAAATCTAACGAAGTGACATTTGATCTCCTCCAACATCTCCCTTCATCGAACCGATCTCCTGAAGACCCTGCAAACACCATGTTTATAGGAAAAGGATGCCCATCGACCTTCATCGGCTTTTTATCTTCAAACTTAATTCTCCCTTGTTCGACAGCTGATTGCAATTGTTGCTGAAAAACTTTGTATTCATTAGTGTGGTGAGATATTGAGTTGTGCCATTTACTATATTTCCTCTTTTTGAGTTCTTTAGCTAATGGTAGTACATGGTTTGGTCACAGTTGAATTTGTTTTTCTTGGAGAAGAAGATCAAATATGTTATTGGCTTTATTGATATCAAAATCGTATCTTTCCTCCTTACCAGTATTCTTTATCTAGGGACATGATATAGGTTTCTTATTCCTGGTCCACTCTGCCAAACCCACTTCTACATCGGATTACTCATCATCTAAGTCCGATGCGTAAACCTGTAGCTGAGCAGCCTTTCGATGGAATCTCTCTTCCTTTTTCTTAGCGAATCGGCTTTCATGAGCTGACACCCTCTGGAGAAGATGTGACAGGCTCTCAAATTCTTGAGAAGAGAAGTGTTCCCTGATTGGAGCCAGCAACCCTTGGAAGGCCAAGTCAGCAAATTGCCAATCGCTTAGAATAAGACTGTAACATCGGCTTCTGATATCCGGAACCATTGGATGAACTCTGGAACTGACTCATAAACCTCTGTCTAACTGATGTTAAATCTGACAGTCTCATCTCTTGAATCCCAGTAAAGAAATATTTATGGAATTGCTTTTCTAGATCGGCCCATCCCCTAATTGAGTTTGGAGGCAATGAAGAAAACCAAGTAAAGGCCGATCCAGAGAGAGACAATGGAAAGAAACAGACTTTTAGGGCTTCCTCGGCCGATGCTTCCCCACATTGGGCCAGGAATCGGCTGATGTGTTCCACTGTAGATACACTATATTGCCCTGAGAATTTGGAGAAATCCAAAATCTTGTATCGGTGTGGCAACGAAACTATGTCGAACCACTCCAGATAAGGATGTCGATACATAAAAGTTTGTTCCTTAGGTCTGATATAGAATTGCTCCCTGACCACTTCTGCAACCCTGGCAGACCAATCCTCCTCCCTTGGGATCTCTTTTTGGTAATGTATAAGCAAAGTTGGCACTTGATAGGGTATATAATGATCTCCTTGATAATTGGTCGTGTCATTATTGCCACCTAGATATTCTTGCCAATATCCCCCGTAGTAGGCCATCCGATGATATCTTGGCATCATATCATCGTGTTGTCCCCTAGTCCGATCTTGTACTAGTGGAAATATATTTGCTGGTACATCCCTTCTGGTTCTATAAGTAACCTGCAGTTGCTCTATTTTTATTGGCAAATATACTAGCCCTTGATCAGGTATCGAGCTATTGATCCATCCACCGTTTCTTAATTAGATTGTGCAAAGTATTCACTAGCACACCCGATTGATTGATGAGTGCCTGGTGAATAGCTTCATTAACCATCTATTGCAATGGCTTCTGAGGACTAATAGA
The DNA here is from genome assembly GCA_030770085.1 of Oryza coarctata. NCBI lineage: Eukaryota > Viridiplantae > Streptophyta > Magnoliopsida > Poales > Poaceae > Oryza > Oryza coarctata. The sequence continues at coordinate 10,583,630 of CM061484.1, read as the reverse complement.
TGGTGAATGGCTCGATTCTCCTACAAAAACTAGCTTTGGCAATTGGGATTTCTGAATCAGCCCTTGTCTAGTCATACTAAAAGATTCCAGACAGAGTTTTTGAAAATTATCTGTATTTTTCTTCACCTAGTACCTTTGATCTCCAGTCAAAACTTTCATTGTCAATGGAATCATGTTGTCTGTGTTGACCCCTTTACCCGCCATTATGTTGCAGTTGTCTGACTTCTAATCAGGCGATTGTACAGTCTCGCAGCCGATGAATGAAATCTTCAGATGGTCCCACCGGGCATGCCAATGAGCATGCTCACTGCCAAATCTTGCGGGGAGAGGCCCGACCGGGGAGAGGCAGCGGCTCGATCACGCGAAGGTCTAGGAGGTGTGCTTAGCTCCAGTGCAGGTACTTAAGCTTTGAGGTATCGAGGGTATGCCAATCAATTTGACCCTACAATTGACAAGGAGAGAGGATGAGACCCATGAGCCGGTCGACCGATGGGCCTATCCGGCTCTCCCTATCAGCTGGGTGTTGATAGAGAAGGCAGCACTCGAATATCGGCTGAAAAGCCAATGGAGGCGTGAGAGATAGATATGTGTAGTATACTAGAGGACCTATTGACCAAAGAGCCGATCCCCCATGAAGCCATGTGGGCCAACGACCACAGTGACGGTGCCATTAGGACCAGCCTCGATAGATTGGACCGAACGGAGGCAATATGAGGCCAGGGGCTAACAACACGGAGACAACGGAGGCTTAGGCTGAACATGATGACAAGGGAGGAAAGAGAGGATGCCATCGGCTACCTACCGGCCGAACGTGCGAGGAGGCGATACACTGGGCGTGGTGCCTAGGATATAGGTAACTCATCAGCTAACACTCCGATGAAATAGCGTACAAAGACTTATAGGCCTATAGCTCCATCTATCATTGGCAGCCTTGCAGGTCGAACCTAACCAATGTAGCACGAGACCGATGATGACAGAGAGAGCTAATAGACCGATAGACCCCACACAGACATGATGTGATACACCCGATCTGACAAAGAGGTCGAAACTAACTAATGCAGCTGATCTGATAGAGCGAGGCATACTGGGATAGTGGCAGGACTTACCCCTTCACCGGAGATCGAACTTAACCGATGCAGCCCCGCGTCGAGAGCCAGAACCCGTCAGTAAAAACCTAGATAAACAAGGGTGGCAATGCGCCAAAGTTGTATTGGATAGATCTGTTGATGATTTTTACAGGTTTTCAGGGGCTCTATATTTATACCCTGGCATTACAGAGTCCGACGCGGTTACAACAACCATCGGGCGTTATCTGCTAAAAATATAAAAGGAAAATATCTCTATGCAATTGTAAAACTACTCAAACTTACTTAGCTTACATAATACATTATACAAACATCTGACCTGCCGTTATCCTCATTACTCCTCTTTGGACCCAACTCCATCTGGATAACTTTCTATCTTTAAACAAATCAATTTAATCTTCCACTAGTTTGATCAGCTTTTCTACAGTGTCAATCAGCTTCACCCCTCGAGCCGATCAGTATTTTTCCATTGGCCGATCTTGTTTACAGGCTAAATCAAATTTTGGCATTAACAGACACTTAAGTCGATGATGCCACCATTGATGAATCCAAAGATGTCATGGTTGTACAACAGCGTGAGGAATCCAGTGATTACACCCCCCAACCTGAACACCTGCCTCCTTTGCAAGGGGTGCGTGGGGGACTGTCCCTTCATCGGTTAGTGGCGTAGTGATTGTAGCTGACCCCACTGCTCGAATTCTATTTGTTCAGATCACTAGTGCCTAGAGTGACAAATACACTTCCTTGCCTCCCTTGCACCTAAGTCATCTAGCTTTGGACATGGGTAAGGACACTACTTTGCCCATGACATATCCCTCGTCTAGCAAAGCCATAGTGTTTTCTCTAGGTGAAGCACATGGCGAAGTGAGTAGACATGTTGTGCTAGAGCAACCAGCCCTTATAGCTCCTCACATCCACTATTGCCAACACTTCGGCTATGGCTGCTTCGGTGTTCGACAACATCCTTCCAATGGCCAAGGACTTTGTCACATAGGACGAGCTCAAGCCCTTCGTCAGGGGGCTCACTGGTCTAGTCTCCAACCCTAAGATACATTGGGTCATCAAGGAGAACTTTAACCTACATGGGGTTGCTTTGTCAATGCGGGCTTGCTTACTCGGGTAAGAGTTTTGCCTCTTCCACCTTTCTTTTTCCCCCTATCATCTTCTTATTTTTGACTTAGTCTAACCTTGTTTCCTAACTTGTACTTTGTTAGGCCCTCATGTTCTTTGACTGCTTTGACCACATGGCCCATAGACAACTTGATAGCCTTAAGGCCCATGAGTGCAAGGCTGCCAAGACATCAAAGAAGTTGTCCGATGAGCAAGTCGTGCTCAAGGATGCGCTGCAGTCCCTGTGGGCAAACACGGCAAAGTTTGTGGAAGAGAATGTGGCCCTTCGCTCAAGCCTTCAGCATTTGGATGGCAAGGTTGAATGGCTTAGAGCTATGCTCACTAAGGCCTCAGACACTGCTCACCACCAAAAATCCCGTGACCGGGGAAAGACGGCGGCTTGGTCACACGAAGGCCTGGGAGGTCTGCTTAACTCCAGTGCAGTTCCTTAAGCCTCGAGGTTCACGAGCGTGCCAGTCAATTTGACCCTACAATTGACAAGGAGAGGGGATAAGATATGTACACCGGTTAGCCAGAAGGCCTGCCCGACTCTCCCTATCGGCTAGATGCCGATAGAGATGAGAATGCTAGTGCATCGGCAGAAAAGCCGATCGAAGTGCAAGAGATAGACACGTGTAACGCACTAGAGGGCCTATCAGCTAAAGAGCCAATGATGCTACCCGCATCCGATGCGTGGAGTGGGAGCTGACCCCCCACGAGGCCATGTGGGCGAATGACCGTAGTAACGATGCCATTAGGACCAGCCTCGATAGATCGGACCTAATCGAGACAGTATGAGGCCAGAGGCTAACGACACCGAGATGGCAGGGGCTTGGACTGAACATGACGATGAGGTAGGAAAGATAAGATGCCATCGGCTACCTACAGGCCTAACTCCTAACGTGATCCTACATCTAAACCCATCGGCCGCACAACGATGGAGATCTACGTCTAGGATAACTCATTGGATACTCACTCCGATGAAACGCCGTAGAGAGACCTATAGACCTAAAACTCAATCCTCCATCGGCAAACCCATAGGTCAGACCTAACAGATGCAACACAAGACTGTCGATGGTGGAGGTAGTTTGATAGGTCGATAGAACTTGCACGGATGTGATGCGGTACACTTGATCTGACTAAGAGTTTGAACCTAAACGATGTAGCCTTTGACAGAACAAAATATACCAGGATAGTGGCAGGACTTACCCCTTCGCTGGAGATCGAACTTAACCGATGCAGCCCCGCGTCAAGAGCTAAAACCCGCCGGTAAATACCTAGATGAACTAGGGTGGCGATGCGCCGAAGCTGTATTGATCGGTAGATATATTAAATGTCTCTAGGGGTCTGATATTTATACCCTGGATTTACAGGGTCCAACGTGTTTTCAACCATCGGGCGTTATTTCCTAACAAAAATAAAGGAAAATATCTCTAAAGAAGTTAACTAACTAACTAAATCTTCCAACATAAGATAAGATTTACAAGATATGAAATACCCTTCCATGGGTTCCACGGCTCCATTGCAAACTCGGTCTTATCTGAATAATCTTCTATTCCGGGACCAAGTCTTCCATTGCTTTAACCCGATCAGCTTCTTCCCTATAGCAATCGGACCTCCTTTCACTCAAGCCGATCCTTTTCCAACCTCTCCTTGGGCTTCTCGGACCTGACCCCATCAGATAATTCTCTATCCTCAAACCGATCCAATCTTCTACTAATTTGATCGGCTTCTCTACAGTATTGATCGGCTTTGTCCCACAAGCTGATCAGTATTTCCATCGGCCGATCCTGTTTATAAGCTGAATCAAATTCTAGCGTTACACATGCCACCTAATTTCGAAGTTTGCCAATAGACTACAAAATTTCGAGCCATTGGAAGTTTCCGCAAACTAGGATGACCCGTTAAAACCCGCAGATGATAATTAATCAGCCCAAATTTCTGCCTAGGTCATTCTGCCTCTATAAAATATCCCATCACTTCATCCTTCTTCCACACACTTCTTCTCCATCAGAACCCCCAAACCTCGACGAGCCCCGACGACTGAAGGCAAACTTCCGCAAATCACTTCATCGGCAACTACTCCTTCAACACACGCAGTCCCTAAGGTAACTATCATCTGCTCTTTCATCCTATATTTCAAACAAATCTCCCCATCCTGTCTTCTCATCGGTAGTCGGGTTCTTGTTCACTATAGGATCTCAAGAGTCAAATTACTATCCCAGTTTCTGATTGCCCTTGTCGCTTTTATCTTGGCCCTATGGATAATGAAGATCCAACTAATTTTGTAAACTCTAAAACAGAAAGGATCCCATTCAAACACTCGTCCATGGCCATCACCGATTGGACTAACAGCTTCAGATCTTGGTCTAGTAAACTCCCGAGATGGAGAAACTGGTATCTCAGGGTTTTTGCCTCCAAAAAGTCTTTCTGGGAAGACTTGGAAATAGACCACTATATCAACCTCTCTTTAGCCGATATGGAAAAGAATGAACCTTTACTTGCATCGGCTTCTTATTTCTGGTCGGATATCCTGAATGCCTTTATGTTTGGGCATGGACCAATGACCCCCATTCTGATGGATGTTACCATGTTGACATGCCTCAACACCACCCACTACGTAAATCCATTCATCCTCAGATTCAAACCCACTCATCGGCTGAACACCAAGAATGTCAGAGGTTAGACTAAATACATCTCCCTGCACAAAAAGACCTCCGGCCAAGTCGACAAGCGGGAACATGTAGCATTCTTGAATCTTTGGTTGAAACAGTTTATCTTTGGTGGTTCAACTCTTGGTCCAACAACCAACATGCAGTGCCTGGCAGAGCTCCTAGACAATGAACGCCATATTCCATTGGGGCAATATCTTCTTGGAGCTACTTATCAACTGCTCCGTCAGGTGGCGAACAAGCTATCAGCAGGCCAACCAGTCGATCATATTGGTGGTCCCTGGTGGTTCATACAACTCTGGTTGAACGTCTACATCTCCAGAGTTATCGCCAAGTCCCCTTTCCCTTCTGTGATATATCCGACTGACTACCCAGAAGAAGATGAGGCTAGTCGGCGCTGATGTACTTCTCTGGGTGAAGCCGCATCGGCTCTTCCTGGAAGCAAAATGACCCCCCTCAAACTCAACCAGTGGTTCAAATGTTTTTACTATGACTTTACTAAAGAAGTCACCATCTGGTTTACGTACGAGGGCGGCTCATCTTTCGAAATGCCTTCTAGGTTTCACCCGATGAATGCATTAGCCGATGAATAATCGAAGACAATCTTCTTATCATCCATAACTCCCATTCTTCTACAGACTAGATTTTTATTGGGCCAATCCCAACACCCATCATACGAGTTCTACCATCCTTCGGCTGGTGCTTGTCAGTTGGGCTTTGGCCAACTCCCCATCGGCTTATTCTTCATCGGTAAGCTCCAAGCCTGAGGAGAAGTAAACAGTGGCTTGGAGTATGATCAGCTTAGGATGATGGCATCATCCTTGTCCTTATGGACCATCTCCACCTTCAAGCCCTACATATCCAACACCAAACTTTTTGCTCGATGGTGGTTAGAATAGGGAAGGCACCTGTTCAATCTATTAGCTAAAAATTATTGCCTACGCCTCAACCCTGACTATGTGGAATCCAATGAAGAGGTAATCTTTCTCCTTGTACTATCTTTTCTTCATCGTATTGAATTTCAACTACATCTTGATTCCAACGATTCCACAAGCTGGCGACAAAGATACACCTACAACCAACGTAAGTGGTTGGCTGATTATTTATCAACCTCAATTGGCTAGATCCATCCTTGGACAAGGTGCTCTACCTCTATCGGCTCTCCTCCGAGTGTCGTGAATATCAGGGCTGAAGCATAAGGAACTGGCTACTCGGACGGTTTCTAAGAAGCAAAAACCTGGCGTCGATGTCGCCATCATCACATCAGCTTCGCAAAGCCCTTCTCCTGTGACGATCATGACTTTTGCATCTCCATTGCTATGTGTCAGCATCAATTCTTCTCCATTACTTTTGCCTTTATCTTCACACCTTTACTTTGCAGCCTGAACCATTGGCTCTTAAAATACAACCGCTGGACATTGTTACCAGGACTGAGCCAATGGTATCCTCAGAAGTCATAGCATCTACACCCCAAACTGCCTCACATCAAGCTGATACCCACATAATCACTCAAACTGCTCCCGCTGTATCCTAGGTACATCCATCCAACATGCTATTTTTTCTTGACTCATGATCCCCATATTTACTAATGTTAACGTGCAGTCATTAGCCTATTTGTTTTCCTTCGACATCAGCAAATACTTGGATACAGAGGAAGATTCAGCCACTAGTGTAGCAATTGAACCATCTTTACCAGCCGATGCACGCGAGCAATTGTCAGATATTATGCATCGGCTGGAAATTCTGATTGACTCGTTGGTGGAAGATTGCGGGCCGATCCGGGGAAGACTTGCTAAAATCGAACATCTTCTACCTGAGGAACTGACCGACGCACTCACGCCTGCTGCCTACTTGGAATTCCAAAGGACCCAGCTGATCGCATCAAGATGACGTATAGCCGATCGCGTTGAGCAAAGCAATCTAGCTCACAACGATCGGCTAACTGCCCAAAGCGAAAAGAAGAAACTTGATGAAATGACAGCTGACCTTTAATGCACCAGCACCAAGCTTGGTCTCTTGAAGAAACAAGAAGCCGATTTGATGGCGGAACTCGACAAAGTGCGTGACGACATCAACTCCACCGAGTCCCACCTCATTGGCCTACCAAAATCAATCCAAGATCAAGAGGCCAAGGTAGCAGACAAAGTGCGCCTTGCAGTTCGTTGGCATAGAAATTTGAAGACCATCCCCGGATCAGATGAGGATGACATCTGTGCCATCAACGAAATAGACCAAATTCATCTGCGCGCGATCGAGGCCATTACGAAATTCCTATAAAATTTTAGCCTTGGAAAAAACCCAAGATGTCATCCTGAACATTAACTATTTACAATAGAGTTCAACCAGCTTGATCAACAAAAGTTGTATATACATATCCCATAACGGCGATGTTTAAATAATATCGGCCATCCGTAACTGATATAATCATATCGGCTTCTGTATATTAGAAATCGGTTACGCCTCAGCTGATTTACGCAAACAATATCATTAGCCGATACCACTTCTGAGAGCTTGTCCATCTTGAAAAGAAGAAATCGACTATGCTTAGCCGATTTAGGCGTCTTCCCAATTGGGTGACCATTCTCTAGACCTACATCCCTAGATCCAATCGGTAAAAGCAATTTCCACACAAGTTCTGATTAGACTTGCAATGCGTCGGCATCTCCTCTTTTCCTGATAATCAGCTCTCGTAAGCCGATATCTTATGCATCAGATGTGCTAAATTGTTGAACTCTTGTGAAGAAAATTTCCACCTGATGCGACTCGATAGCCCTTGGCAAGCCAAATTAACTAACTATTCCTCACTCAGAACAAGACTATAGTATCGGACTCTGATGTTCTGAAAATGTTGGATGTATTCTAGAACTAACTCATTAGGCCCCTGTCTAAATGATGTCAAATCTGAGAGTCTCATTTCTTGAATCCTAGTACAGAAATGTCTATGAAATTATTGCTCTAGATCGCCCCATCCTTCAATCGAGTTCGGTGATAACGAAGAAAACTATGCAAAGGCCAATTTAGAGAGGGATAATGGAAATAGACGGACTCTGAGAGCTTCCTCGGCCGATGCTTCACCACACTGTGCTAAGAATCGACTGATGTGCTCCATTGTAGATATGTTGTCTTGGCCTGAGAATTTAGAAAAATCTGGTATCATGTATCGGCGAGGTAATGGAATTCTATCAAACCATTCTGGATATGGGCACCGATACATAACTATTTGATCTTTGGGCTTAATACCAAATTGTTCTTCCACCGTATCCACAATTCTGGTTAACCAATCCTTCTCCCTTAGAGTATCTTCTTGATCATGTGGAGGTGGATATAGTATCCGATTCTGCTGTGATATTCTCCATAATGATTCCTGTAAAGAATTCTAGAAGTATCTCCTGCCATTGCCCCCCGAATTGATCTTGTGTTGGTGGATACATGTTTACCGATAGGTCCTTGTTTTGTCAAGTTTCCTTCATCTCTATCGGCAAAGGCACACGATCTTGACTAGGCTCTTAAGCTGATGATTCTTGTATTGTTTTCTTGATCAGATCTTGTAGTGTATCCATCCATACTCCTGATGGATTACTGAATGCTTGATAAAATGCTTCGTTGAACATCTCTTGCAATGGCTTGGAAGAATTCACAGGTGCTGAATGGTCTGATTCCTTCATCAAAACACATTTTGGTAGCTGTGCCTCTTGTATCGGAGCTTGTTCAGTCATACAAAAGGATTCCAAATAGAGCTTCTGAAAATTGTCTATATTCTACTCCATATGATGCCTTTGATCTTCACTCAAATCCTCCGTGGTAACTAAACTATAATCTCCTCATTGGCTTCATCTTCGGATGAATACGCCTTGGAATCAACCTTTTCTTTAGACATGTTGACAACAAGATGCCCTATGGGTTGATGAGTAAAAATCTGGCATCTAATCAGACACTTATAGAGTCCCACTGATTGATAAATGGAATTATACCACACCAGCCGATGAAGGATCTTCAGCCGATGGACGATCTTCAGGTTTCTCCAGCCGATGAATGAAATCCTATCCAATCGGCTAATGAATGAAGATTTCTACCCTACCGGCCAATGAATATAGTATGGTTCTTATCGGCCGATGAATGAAACCTTCGGTCCCACCGGGCGTGCCAAAAAGCGTGCTCACTACCAGATATCCCGCGACTGGGGAAAGATGGCGGCTTGGTTACGCGAAGGCCTGGGAGGTCTACTTAACTCTAGTGCAGGTCCTTAAGCCTCAAAGTTCGTGAGCGTGCCACTCAATTTGACCCTACAATTGACAAGGAAAAGGGATAAGACGTGTAAGCCGGTCGGCCGGAAGGTCTGCCAACTCTCCCTATCGGCTGGATGCCGATAGAGATGAGAATGCTAGCGCATCAGCTAAAAAGCCGATGGAAGTGCGAGAGATAGACACGTGTAATGCACTAGAGGGCCTATCAGCAAAAGAGCCGATGGCGGTACCCGCATCCAATGTGCGGAGCGGGAGCCGACCCCCCACGAGGCCATGCGGGCGAACGACTGTAGTAATGGCGCCGTTAGGACCAGCCTCGATAGATCGGACCTAACCGAGATAGTATGAGGCCAGAGGCTAACGACACCGAGATGGCAGGGGCGCGGACCAAACATGACGATGAGGTAGAAAAGATAAGATGCCATCGGCTACCTATAGGCCTAACTCCTGACGCGATCCTACATCTAAAACCATCGGCCGCACGACAATGGGGGATAACTCATCAGCTACTCACTCCGATGAAACGCTGTAGAGGGACCTATAGACCTAAAACTCAATCCTCCATCGGCAAGCCCGTAGGTTGGACCTAACCAATGCAGCACGAGACTATTGACGGTGGAGGGAGTTTCATAGGCCGATAGATCTTGCATGGACGTGATGCGGTACACCTGATCTGACTAAGAGTTCGAACCTAAATGATGCAGCCTTGGACAGAACAAAATATACCAAGATAGTGGTGGGACTTACCCCTTCGCTGGAGATCGAACTTATCCAATGAAGCAGTGCATTGAGAGCTAGAACCCGCCAGTAAATACCTAGATGAACTAGGGTGGTGATGCACCGAAGTTGTATTGATCGGTAGATATATTACATGTCTTCAGGGGTCTGATATTTATACCCTGGATTTACAGAGTCCGACGTGTTTTCAACCATCGGATGTTATTTCCTAACAAAAATAAAGGAAAATATCTCTAAAGAAGTTAACTAACTAACTAAATCTTCCAATATAAGATAAGATTTACAAGATATGAAATACCCTGCCGTGGGTTCCACGGCTTCTCCACAAACTCGGTCTTATCTTAATAATCTTCTATTCCAGGACAGAGTCTTCCATTGCTTTAATCCGATCGGCTTCTTCCCTATAGCAATCAAACCTCCTTTCACTCAAGCCGATCCTTTTCCAGCCTCTTCTTGGGCTTCTCAGACCTGACCCCATCAGATAATTCTCTGTCCAACGCTTTCACCAAGTAGGTAGTCAAAGCCAACGGGGCTACGGCAAACACTGCTAATTTTTTCGATGAATGTTGTGTGCAGGTGATAGGGTTCGGACTACTATCTGCTCTTAAGAAGAGTGGGTGCAACCATCTCGCTTTGTTACCCATTGCCCTCACTGACAACCCTCTTTAAGAGTGCGACATCATCTAGCCCCATGTTTGCATGTTTTCCTAGGGTGGTGGATGAAGGACGGTCACAAACTCGCCATTGAAAACCTACAAGAGTTCATTGCCTAGTAGGAGGCCACCAAAGCCACTTCTGCCACTGAGGTCAAAGTTCCTAAGGTCGAAGCTAACCTAGAGATGTGAAGCCTCCTTCAGCTTAATCTGCTTTTTAGACCTTTGCTATTTTTGTTGGTTTTATTCTTGTAAAAATTTGTAAGGCATTTCAGCCATCCTTTTACGTATGAAAATTGAAATTTTGCCCATCTCATTTGTTAGGTTGTGTTTACAAAGCTTTGCCCACCAAGATTCGGTTATTCAAACCCCTTTGAACTTCAAAAGCTTAGCTTATCGCCCCTTCGACAAAATTTCCATTCGAGTTCAAAGATCTAGATAAACATCCTCTACTATCTCCGTTGTTTGTTCACTACCTAACTTTAGAAGAATCTTGCTTGCAACTTAGATGACTTTGACTAGGACTACCGCAACCACCAAGAGCAGATGCTTCAACTTTAATGGTTCCTCCCAACAACTAGAACTAGCGAAGAAGTGGGGAATCATTGAGTCGGCCCTTCCTCTTCGCATATTTTTTGATGTTGACAATGGGTTTGAAAATAACAAGGATGGGGAGGTCTTCGACTATAGTTTTAGTACTCTCGGTAACTCTAGTAGTTATATTGGAATTTTGGACTCTAGTTCATTCGATGGTTTGGACTCTGGTGATGTCGAATGCCTTTATGGCAAAGGGAGGAATAGCACCCTAGAAGTTATTCTCTTGTAAACCCGTGTTGTTCACATTGTATTTTACGTTTTTCATACTTGTTCAACTATTGTACTTGTACCTTGCCTTGTAAGGCTTTGGCCAATAAGAAATGTGTTGTATTGTGTTTCATGGAGAAAGACTTCACATTGTCCTATATGGACTTGTACTTTTGCAAGTTTGCCACTCACATGCAATTTGCTCTGCTTTGGTCTCCTCGCTCTTTCGTACTTTTTACAACACTTTGATCATTTTGAGCCTTAGTGTGCATCTTGCATCATAATTGTTATGTTTATGTGCAAGATTTGGCAATGTCGAAGCAAAATTTCAGCTCTTGATCAAATGATGCTTTGGCTAGTTCGCATCCCCTGTTTCAATAGAATGTTGATCAGGCATTGTCAATACAAACACAATCAAGATAAGATTTTATACCTGTTTAGGCCTCCAATGTAGATAACAAGCCTACTATAGTTTTTTTTCCAGAGTAGTGCCGAAGGCTAACACTGTACAAATATTACAACCCACAATTTAGTGGTTCAAATATAAAAACACATAAGGGAGGTGTTCGCGCCGAGATCCCTCATGCGCCCCGGCGCAAACACGCCAATGCCTAGGAGTGTTGTGGGGTTCAATCGGCTCCGGTGCGATGGTACGGGTGCGGGCATGCCAGTCAATTTGACCCTGCAGTTGACAAGGAAGTGAGACGAGCAGGTCCATCGGACGGTAGGCTGATACAGGTGCTCGCAATCAGCTGGCTGCTGATAGGATCGAGATGGCCATCGGCTACGCTCGGAAGGGCCTTCGCTATCGGTTATTTGCCGATAGGAATCAAGAAGCTCTTCGATCGGCTGAGGAGCCGATGTGGATAGGTGTCGACGAGGGATCGGCCATAGAGCCGATGGAGGAACCGGGGTGTACTCAGAGGATAGCAAAGCGCATAGGATCCCTTCGAATAGCCGACGGAAGCCGTAACAATCATTCATCGGCTAGAAAAACCGATGAAGGCACATGCGGATTGGCAAGTAATAGTATTAAAAGGCACGGGCTGTAAAGCCGATGCCACTCCGGATATGACAGCATAAGACCCATTGCTCACTGTGATAGCGCCATTAACACTGAACCTCAAAGATCAGACCTAACCAAGACAGTGCGAGACCGAGGCCAACAGTGATGATACGGAGGATGCCGGATCAGCTGTGCTGAAGTAAAAACAGGAACGAACCCATCGGCTAGCTGAGCTGATAAGGGGACGCCTCCCTGAAGGCGGGTGCGTATCGGCTGGGAGACCGATGCGCTTAGCGTTACGTGTCAAGGGACACCTCTAAAGGCTGATGCGTATCGGCCGAGGGGCCGATGCGCTGGGCGTGAAGCTCACAGCTTGGATAACTCATCGGCTAGCACTCCGATGAGACGCCGTGCAGAAAACTATAAGCCTGAAGCTCAATCTACCGTCGGTAGCCCCGTAGGTTGAACCTAACCGATGCAGCATGAAATTGACGATGGCAGAGGGAGCTTAACAGGCTGATAGGCCCTGCACGGACGTGATGCGATATGTCTGACCAACCTAAGAGGTCGAACCTAACCAATGTAGCCTTAGACAGAGCAGAATATATCGAGATAGTGGTGGGACTTACCCCTTCGCTGGAGATCGGACTTAACCGCAGCCTCGCGTCAAGAGCCAGAACCCGTCGGTAGAGACCTAGACGAACTAGAGTGGTGATGCACCGAAATTGTATATTGATCAAGAGATATGTTACATGTTTCTAGGGGGTCTATGTTTATACCCTAGATTTACAGAGTCCGACGCATTTACAACCATCAGACGTTATTTTCTAACAAAAATAAAGAAAAATATATCTAAAGAAGTTAACTAACTAACTAAACCTTCTTAATTAAATAAGGTTACAATTAACAAAGATGAAATACCCTGCCGTAGATTCCACGGCTCCTCCGCAAACTCGGTTTTATCTAAATAGTCTTCCAATTTGAAACCGAGTCTTTCTTCGCTACAACCCGATCGGCTTCTTCACTGTAGTCATCAGACACCTCTCAACCGATCGACTTTAGCACCATCGAGTTGTCCAGATTTTGGCGTTAAGAGTGCATTCCATGAGTGGTCTAGCTTTTCACCACTCAAGGTTGCAAGTCTATATGTCCTTCCCTTTTCGACTCTAGCTTGCCAACTGCGAGCAGATTTGTTTTCTTCTTCAGGACTAAGTTTCTTAGCAAGAGTTCATTCGGCCATACTTTCTTGTTGTATGTTGCTGCAGTGGAGCTGATGTACTTCACTATTAATTTAAGTGCTTCAACTCTTAGGCTTTTGAGCAGCTCTAGATTTATCTTTTGACCGCTTTCTTCATCGCTCAGCAGTACTACTCTTAGGGAGTTTGCTCCCAACTCACTTGGAGTCATGGCTTGTTTGCCATAAATTAACATCAACTGAACTTTGTTGGCTTTGTTGGTGTACTTCAAAGTGCCCATAGTATAGACAACATTTCATTCAGTCACTTGCCCTTAGGCACCTCATCTTGTATCTTCTTAAGTGCTTTTAGTATTTTTACCATTTGCCCTCTTAACCACTCTATTGGACTATGGATGGGCTATGGACGTGAAGTTAATTTGCAAGTCCAGGTCTTCACACATCTCCTTGAACATGGCAGAGTCAAATTGCTTGCCATTGTTTGTCACAATCACCTTCAATATCCCAAACCATCATGATGTTCTTCCACACAAAATGCTACACAACATCGAAGTGATGCTTGCCAATGGTTCAACTTCCACCCACCTAGAGAAGTACTCAACAGCTACAATGGTGAACTTGTAGCCATTTCTTGCAATAGGAAACGGATCAATGATGTCAAGCCCCCACCTAGTGAAGGGCCAAATGGGCTGTAGCGGTTGAAGTCATATGTTGGAGAATTTTGAGACCTGTTGTGGCACTGGCAACATAGGCATTTCTTAATGTGCTCTTTAGAGTTTCACACAATGGTGGGAAAGTAGATCCCCTAGCAAAGAACTTTGACCATAGCCCTAGGTTCTTGGTGTGTCCCACATTGGTCTTCATGTATTTACTTCAACATCTCCTTTCCCTCAACTTTAGACACATAGCATAGCATGGTTGCAAGATGCCTATCTTGTATAGAACCCTACTTTCTAGTTTGTACTACCTTGCTCATGATTAGACCCTTTGTGCTTCGATTTTGCCCCTAGGCGATGTTTTGTCAAAGAGAAACTTCACAAAATGGGATCTCCAGTCTTCACCATGTTCTACTGGTTGATTAATTGTCATCAACTTGGCTAGAACTCAGTCTTGCTCCACTAGTGGGTGCATAGGACTACAAAGAAAACTTCTAGATAGAAAGGGCCCTTGGTTGTGGCCGCTTTCTCTAGTACATCAGTTTTGATGTTCTCACCTCTTGAATGGTGCTATACTATAATTTTAGCAAAGGATTTCTCCATCCCCTGGATTTTTTCCAAGTACTTTGCTATTCCATTATCTTTAGCTTCAAAACTCTTGTCAACGTGAGTAGCGCTCAGCTTGGATTTTGTTTTGATTAGCATCCTCTTTGACCCTAGGGCCTTCGCCTTCCTAATCCCTAATAGGACTGCCTCATACTCCACTATGTTGTTAGTTGTCAAGAACTATAGCCTTGCTATGTACCACACGGCCATGCCAGTTGGCACATATAGGATGGCTGCAGCCCCTGATCCCTTGTGTGACTAGGATTCGTCAAAGTACATGTTCTAGAAATCATCTCATGACTCCACCTCCATCCTACCTATTGAAGTCTATTCTGCGATGAAATATGCCAAAACTTAGGACTTGATAATGGTTCTTGTCATGAAGTGCATATCAAAAGGGGATAGTTTGGCTGCCCACTTGCTCAATGTTGTGTGCATGAAAGTAGCGCCTAAGCTTTCACGGTGCCACCATTATCTTCTAGAGCACTTTCCAAATCGGGTACTGCAAAGGCACCGTTATCTTGTGTGCATGAAAGTTGTGCCTAAGATTTTGTGATGCTACTAGGAGGGCATACGCTATCTTCTCCACCTCCGTGTATCTTGTCCTAGCCCCCTAAAGGGCTTTAGACAATGGTAACTGACCTAGAACTCGCACCGGTCCCCTACAGAAGCCTTGCAACAGAACTGTGGCTGGTTCCAATACATCTAACGAGATGACTATTGGCCGAAAAGCACTACCACAATTTTGTCTACCAAGCTACCTCCATCCAAAAAACACGACGCACTTTGCAGCCCACGATGTCGGTGGAAATAACAAGTGGGTCTTGGTATGGGAAGAAGATTCTCTTTGCATATTCTGGCCTAAAGGAGATTGACACGGCCAAAAAAGGTGATGGTTGCATTTGTGAAGATATGGCGATATGGTTCACCGCTCTATCATGTGGTTTCTTTTGACTCTTCTATGCCAAGCCTTGAGCAAACCCACCCGTAATGACCACAATCATTCTTAGAGTGCCATCTACCCTCACTTCGACCTATAGTTGCATGGGTGCTTCATGCTGACTGGCACGCCGCATTTGCAAAGCTAGTTGTTGAATGTTGTGACACTACTCTATTGAGGGTGTGCTTTACTATGAAATACATAAAATTTGTTCTTCTCTTGCTTCGGCCTTTTTCTTGGTGCTTGGGTTACTAGCACGAATAGTAGTGTCGCACAGCTCATGCACTTTGTCAACTGTCATTACTTACTTGGTCTTGTCACTCCAGTATTGCTTCCACGTTTGTTGTTGCTGCTATTGCACCGGTGACAGTACAACCAGTGCTATGTCTATAGCCTTTGGCGTGGCTATCAGAACAACGCTTTGCACAATCAGTGCTTCGAATTCAGCTTGAATCTCATTTTGCCTTTTGGTATCCTCTTCACCCTAGGCATAGTCATCACTGATCTTGAATAGCTCATCTACGGTCTTCAACTGATGTCTCATTATCTTTTCGATCAAGGGGCCTGTATAAAGACCTACTGAAGCCACATTGATCACCAAGGTTTCTATTATGTCATGCACTTGTCATCTTGCTAAGGAGAACCTCTGAGCGATCTCGTAGATTGTCTCAGTCGACTTTAGCGCATTCCAAAGAGTTTTTGCTACATATTTGGCTCTTGATATGTTCCATGAAAATTTGTGGAGAAGGAATCTTTCAGCTGCTCCCATGAATATATAATGCCCAAGGGAAGGTTGAAGTACAATGATCTGGTGTAGCCTTTAAGGGCTAGATGAATAACTTTCGCCTTGGTGTTCTCATTCCATAGGCTGCCTCAATCACTGACTCATACACAAGAAGGAACTCCCTAGGGTCATAATCACTCCCATACTTGGTGATGGATAGGTTCATGAATAGTGGAGAGATCAGATAGCTCTGCAAGCCAAAGCTCAATGGCAATTTCTTGTCACTTGTGCTACTCAAAAGGAGAAGCTTGTTGATTCAGGTAGGGTAAGCCAAATCCTAAAGTCCCTTGCATTAGCTCAATGGGCTAAGGTTATGGACACGGCTGCACTAGCATACCAACAAATGGCGAGGCACTTGGCACTTGTTGCGGTTGCACCGCATTCACCGTCGACTGGGACCACACTGATTGCACTTGGGGGAAGCTTTGCTTTGTGACATATGACGCTAGGCAAAGAGCTACAACAGGGCCTGCAAGTGCCCCTATGCCACCATCATCTACCCCTACTAGGACACTAGAGCCAAAAACATTGGCCGCATAGGCGAATAAGAATGGGCAACAGCTTATCTCTGGGCTCAGCCAAGGCTACAAAGTTAGTTTGTAGCTACGATTGGACTTGTCCCATTCTCGCTGGAGTGTCTTGAGTTTGCCTATAGTGTGGTGTCGCTTGAGTTCTCACACTTGCGCCTTGACTTTGTTCTTGTGCAGTAACAACCTTATCTTGCATTGCATGTTGCTATGGTTGCGTCAACCGGAATAAGACTTGGAGTTTTGCCACATCTTGCCTCATCGCCTCATATTCTACCCTTGGCACAACTATCGTATCACCTAAAGCCATCACTCTAGATCTAGTGGAATTCCTAGCTACCTCTTCACCACCTGAGGTAGCTATGGCCGATCCATTCATGATTATTGTCACTGCCATATGACCTAGTTCAACGACACCTTTGGTCGTCATAGCTTCGATGCCCCCTTGCTCACTTGCTCCACCTTCTGGCGCCGAAGTGACTTTGGCCCACTCCAAAATGTCTTTGACTTCTCCTTCGATCCTTGACACAACTTTGCCTTGAGTTGGCTTGACTTTGAGCTCAACTTTAACTTCAAACTCTCGCACACCCTCCGAGCCTTCACTACTCGTGTAGAGACATAGGATGGTTCTCTTCCTTGTGGATTTTCACTTCGATGGCATGTAGCTTCTCTACCTATGGTTGGGTTCCCCACAGTCGACATCAACTATCATCGAAATGGATAATTGTGTGTAATGTAAAGTTTTTCTAACTCAATAGTCTTATAGGGTTATATGTATGTTTACAAGATTTACCCCTTGATAGGGAGATCTATAGGGTTACAAGAAGGAATATATGGGGCTTAGACTTACATGGGCTAAGACCACTACTCTGCCCTTAGATGGGCTCTCTTCTAAGTCTTCATGGGCTCAAACAAGAGGCTCCCTAGTAGAAGGTTTGTTGGCCACACACCCCTTGGCTGAACGCCTGATGGCTGAAAGCTCATGGGATAGGGGGCCATCGGGTGTTTCAAGATCACATATGACCCTAGGCCATGGAAGACAGGGTAATAACCATGGGTGGTTATCCTCCAACACATATATCAAAGTAGATAGAATATTTCAAACATGTGACATAAAATGGATTGGCCAGGACACTTTGGATATTGGATGGGCTAATCGAATTGGGGGTGGCATATAGATAGTTAATCTGCCAGATATGACAACCAACCAATTCATGTTCAAGAATGAAAAAGGTGAGAATTCAACCATCTTTTCTATGTTGTTGCCACGACCTGCAATGGATATATTCAAAAAATGATGGCTGCTTGGTTAAATGAATACTCCCTCCATCCAAAAATTTAACGCGTATAAGTTTGTTATACAGTCTCTAACACAAAACCTCGACCATCATTGTTTTCCACAATATATTGTCAACAACTATAAAATTAACATCATTTGAAAGTACATCTAAACTCAAATATAATGATGTCACACGAGTAACAATAAACAAATATATTGTTTGTGTAATTATTAATCAAAGTCTAGAATTGTTGATTTTTCTAAAATTGTGGGTGCCTTATATTTTGGTACAGAGGGTGTAACTAAGAGGATAATGATCATCGAAAAAAACTAAGAGGATAAGGATCTTCTACTTTGTTATTCAACCATCTTTCGTGCAGTCATCAATTAATTAGTTTGTTTTTAACCATTAGGTTAACATTGTGTTCTATATATTGTTATGCACTTTGTTGTTTGGACGATCCATTTTTGTATATGTAGTTTGTGGTACGGTAACATGTTAGTGTACCATCCCAAAATTACTACTAACTCATCATAAAATAGAAGAATTGTTTATCTTTTTGCGCCACAACAAACTCATGCACATACTAGGATTCACAGGATACACTGGATCCTATGTTGATGGATCCTATTGTACTTTCTACCAACCAAGGAATACTAGACATAGCAGAGGATAAACCTTGCAGGCTGCACATTCTGGTTGGAAGGACTGGAAGAACCTTTGAGGCTGAAAAAGGAATGGCAATGCAGATCTGTAGGTTTCACTGCATAGATATTCCAATCTATTATGCCAAGGTACAAGTGCAAAGTTTGCAAGAAGCACATAGGATGTATGAGATAGAAATTCCCATGCCTAAGTGTATCATTTATCTCGGCGATGCAGTGGACAATATCATACCATGGCACTAAAAAGACATTATGTTTGTGACATCAACGAATCCTTCTCCAAGGTTACCCTTCCCATGTCTACTGACACCTTTGCCTTTGTGCCATCCTAAGATACCGGCCATTGTGTGTGATGAGGAATAAGCCAAGGGGCTAGAAGAAACACTTGCGCTAGAGGTTTTCCCGAAGGAATAAGAAGTCATGTTGATGCCTATATAACATTTATATCCTGATGAGCTAGAAGCCACGTTGATGCCTAATATTGGTTGGGAGGACCTAGAACCTGAGGTGTAGGAAGATGCAACTATCGTCCAATCACCAGTAGTATCAGTAGTGCCCAAGAGGGTTAGAAAGCACAACTCTAAGGCAAACAACAAGGATGCAAAGAGGTCAATGATAGTCGAATTCAATGACAAGGGGAAAACTAAGTAGAAGGGAGACATTGATGACAAGAAGAAGGCCAAAAGCCTTGCTTGTGATATATACTTACCAGCAGATGATGAACTAGCAAAATTCGAGAATCACAAAGCCTTCTTGCCTAAGTACAGTCTTGATGAAGGGTCATGGGAGATGAGAAGATTGCATGCCTAGTACATGCAAACTAGTGTAAGGTACCTTATGTCGATAGTGGTCAATGTCCCAGCCAATGCTTTCATGAGAGGTGAAAACTTTTTTTATGTAGACTTAGCTGACCTATACACCATGTGTTGCCCTAAAAAATTGGGCATCAATCTCATGTGGTGCTTGTAAGTATTTAAATCGTTCAATTTCAGTTTATACACATTTACCAAGAAACTGTATAATGATTTTATCTATTTTCTTTAGGAATCAATTCATGGATGTTGAGAGGTTGGTGAACCCATCGGCTTCTTAGACCCAGCCAGAATATGCTAGCCCTAGCATACCATAAGTATAAAAGAAAACTCTAAGGAGCTTAAGTAGAAGACTTCCGAGGAGAGAGAAGGCTAAAAAGGTGCTTCACAACTCCTAGAATATGGATGTGGTAGCCTATGTCGGATAAGCAATGCTTTCTTTTTAAGAAAAAAGATGTATAAACGTAGTGTTTGATTGATTCTTGTGTTTTCTACTAATTACTACAAACTTATCATATCGACACTATATGAACATAATTACCTATTTATGTAGCAACCGTTTTATTTTATTCTTAATTTAACTGAACTATGGTGCAGTTATAGTCCTCAACCCACTCAATTACAAGCACAAGAAGTACAAGGAATTCCTCTGTATATTTTATAGTTGTAAGCAACAAAAAAAATCCTTATCAATGTGTAATTAATATGGACACTTATTCCTCCATTGAGAATACTAACTCTATTTAATTGTTCAAACAGTACCTATAATTACTGAAAAGCAAACAACGGGAACAGATGTTATCAAGAGATAAAATTCTAGTTCATACATATTGGGTGGTACTATAAAACACATGTGCGAGCACATGTATAGGTTTGTCTGTGTGTATATCTATATAACTAATGTGTATTCTTTTTATGTGTATTTTATGAAGTGTCACAAGCAACCCTCAGACACCCTATACTACAACGTGTGCAAGTACCTCAACATTAATGGAAGGTACAATACAATCGAGGTAGATCTATCACTATTTGTCATTTCAATTTTTATTGTTGAACACTAGTTATCTCTCATTGTTGCTAGGACATAAGTAATAGCAAATTTTTTTTTCTCATGCTCTCAATGCAATTTCCTAGAATTGAAAATAACAAACATCTAGATGGTACATGCATTCATCATTGCATTCATATGCACTAAAATCCTAGAAAAAATTACATGATTGCAACACATTATGAATGACACTCAGTTAAATTAGAATAATTTTATCAGCTTATTTGCTAACTTGATTAAATCAATTAAACTTCTAAAAATCTGGAATAAATCCTTATCACTTAGCCTTCTTGTGAATTTCACCACGGTCAAACCCTAACTCTTCTACCAGTGCCCTTATACCAGAGTGTTCATCATCACTTGCTCTATACACAGTAAGTTTTACCCAAATTTTTACTCCACTTTAAATCTTCCAAATTATGCAGTCAATGGCACCACGTGATTCAAATTCAGGACTTCCCTTCTCTCTCGATTTTGCGTTCACTTCAAACGCTCTCACTTCCAGTGGGCCTAGGCACCCTATCCCCCACCTGGCGCTTCATCTATCCACCAGGACACCCCAAGTCAACCCCTGCTCTCTCTGCTTACGCGTTTTGTCGAACACATGGCGTGTGTCTTCTTTTGGAGTGGAGAACGAGCCCCCATGGCTTTCCATCCCCCTAAGCCAGGCCATCTCCGCAAAGCATAGCCATTAGCAGCCACTGCATGTGGGCCTGGACACCATCTGTCCATACCCATTGTCCACCTCACGCCATTCACCCCAATCGCCACACGAGTACGCCACGCATCCGTGTCCCTGAGCCCAACCAACCAAAGCTCTCCACCCTGACCACACATCTCTTGCCATCACTTCTCCTGGCAACTCCACAGCACCACCCTGCCGCCCCATTCGATCATGGTCTGCTCAAGAACAGCAAGACAGGGACAAAGCCGTAGACTGAGTTCATGAGCACTGTGTCCAAACTCCACCTTTAAGCCTACCCTTGCGCCAACACACTCCACTAGCTCGCCTCTTCATGTTCCAAAAAAATCTGAGGAAAGAACTCCCCTGGGTTTCCCAGAACATGAATGCCATTCTCAGCTGCAGCGAGCACACAATGCTGTCATTATCTCTCTGGTGAACTTCACGAAGAACCAACCACCTGCTTCACTTTTTTCCTCATCCCTAGCTGACCTTGTTTCCCCCATCATGCGCAGTCGAGGCGTCATCATCCGTCGCGCGCCATTCTTGTCCGTCGCACTGACCAAGAACATGTCGCCACAACTCGACATCGTTGACCTGTTATTTTGGTGAGTTTAAGCTCCATCCCTCTCACCGGTACCTCCTTGGGCGAACCCCTAAATCTATCCCCCTCAACATGCTGTAGGTTCCCCTCGCAGGAGCACCACCATAGACATCGCCATCATAATGCCATTGACAGCTGCCATGAGCAGCTCTCCATGGTGAGCTTCTCTGCCCAGCCCCTTGCTGTTTTGCATCCTCATGCAATGTAGATTCTCTAGCTACATCCAAATCTGAGTTCCTGCAATCCAGACATCGCCTGTGGCAGATATGGCCACTGCTGCTGCATGCACGGCACCATCGGGTGCTGCAGCTAGCCACCTAACGTCCACTGCAAGCACCGCCGACGCTTCCTAGTGTGTTCGTCGAGACTTCCTCGACCTTTCAGTACTACACAAATAATATTTGTAAGAGAGCTCGCCTGAAAATTCATTAAGAAGCCTACTTGTGAAGATGAGGATATTTTCACAAGTGGACCCTTAAGAGGCTCGATTATCACAATCAAGCTATTAAGAGGCCAGCCTGTGATTATTTCCCCCCTACAATTTAACTTCTTCTAGCCTTAGCTTAGCTTATTTTTCTCCAATCTCCGAAAGATAACAATAGGGGAAGGTTTAAACTCGAAATCTTTGGTGAAAGTTGGTATATAAGGTTTGATACATATATTCCTCCCCAATTTTTGTTGTTTTTATTGAGTTTGATCCGTCCAATGCGGAGAATTTAGATGTATTAAAAGTGGATGTGTATTAGCTATTTTGTAATATGTACCTATGGTAAAATAGTCATATTAGCAATATATTTTTTTGCAATGGTTTTTCTCATCTACAACTTTAAATTGATGGTATATATAGATGTTATATTCTAGATCTAGTTGACATATATAGACTTGGATAGATAGATTTATGGTAAATTATTTTTTAGTTACTCAATTTTGTCTCGTGTTATTTCTTGTAGTGCTTAGAAAATGGATTTATGTTTCATAAAATTTGAAACAGAATTCTTTATTGTATGTATTTAAGTTAAATTGTACAAACACTAGTTAATATTAATTAATTACTGTAATGTTGCATTAATTTTGACGAGTGATCTATATTTTATTCACTTATAGATGGAGAGGGTATGTGATGAGAACCCGTTAGGGTTTAGTCCCGATCTTTCGATGAGAGTTGAAGGATAACTTGATTGGGGGATGGAGACGACGTTCATGGCCCAACTACAACCATCCAAGGATGATGCGCCTTAGCAACCGATATCTGATGGTCGACGCGAACTTACGGTGCGCGACAACCTAGCCACTAGGGCACTCGTCCTGTAAGCAAACGAAGAACAAGCAAGAACAAATAGAACAAGAACTAAAATTGCTAAATATTGAGATGGAAGATTCACTCTGAATTCACAATACGGCGGGGTTCCAGAGACAAATAGACGGGCAGTCTAGCCGACACGCGCGCTGTGTGCAAGTAGCAAGACGCTAACTCTAATCAACAAAACCCGCTGTTCTTGGTGGTGGCTGAAGGTTTAAGAAGAGGGGGGGAACGACCACAAGGGTGTTGGGGTCGTGCTCAACCCTAGGATGCACCCCTAATGAGCCCAACTTGCACGGCCCATTAGGCCCAAAAGAGGTGACGCAGCACCGTGGATAGAAAAACACTCAGTAGAAAAATGACAATTGCGGCCGCTCCAGAACAGATATTGACATGAGGCTAGATCCATTTGAAAGTAGACTTGATAACCTTTCTATTAAGTACTTGCAAGCCCAAATCAGAGTTCGCATGAAGTCATGGCGGCCGTTAGAATTTGGCACTATCCAGCAGTCTGAATCCACCCCGCGCTAATCCTATCCCAGTTGGATCCTCTCCATCATTCCTAAGTAAAACAAGAGTGCACGTATCTCTAGGGTATAAAGAGGAGGAACATAAACTCAAGAATGAACTCACCTAATAGCTGAGTTGACATGCACGAGCATGGGTAATTAGACCATGAGTAGATGTATCGATAGTGTTGATGTCCTCATCATCCTCCTCTTCTTGCATTGGAGTCGTCCTCGACTCAAGCTCATTTTCTTCTCCCAAATATGGCTTTAAATCTACAACGTTAAAAGTGGGACTAACCCTAAAATCTGCAGGGAGATCAAGCTTGTATATATTTTCATTAATTTTTTTAAGCACTTTAAAAGGTCCATCAGCTCTAAGCTTCAACTTAGACTTTCGTAAATTAGGAAACCGTTCCATTCGCAAATGCAACCAAACCAAATCACCAGTTTTAAAATTTAATTGTCATCTACCTTTGTCGCCAGCAAGCTTACAGTTAGCATTTATGTGCTCTATGTTTTCTTTAGTTGTTTCATACAGTTTTAACATCAACTTAGCACGTTGTGTAGCATCAAAATTTAATTTTTCAGAAGATGGCAAAGTCATTAAATCAAGAGGAGCACGAGGCAAAAATCCATAAACAATCTCAAAAGGGCACATCTTTGTAGTGGAGTGCAATGATGTAACGCTAGAATTTAATTCAGCCTGTAAACAGGATCGGCCGATGAAGATACTGGTCGGCTCGTGAACCAAAGCCGATCGGAACTGTAAAGAAGCCGATCAAATTAGTAGAAGATTGGATCGGATTGAAGACAGGGAATTATCCGATCGGGGTATGGTCCGAGAAGCCAGAGGAGAGGTTGGAAAAGGATTGGCTTGAGTAAAAAGAATGTCCAATTGCTACAGTGGAGAAGCTGATTGGGTTGTAGCGAAGGAAGACTCGGTTCTAAATTGGAAGATTATTCAGATAAAACTGAGTTTGCGGAAGAGCCGTGGACTACACGGCAAGATGTTTTATCTTTGTAAATTGTAACCTTATTAGGAAGGTTTAGTTAGTTAGTTAACTTCTTTAGAGATATTTTCCTTTGTTCTTATTAGGAAATAACGTCCGATGGTTGTAAACGCGTCGGACTCTGTTTGTAAATCCAGCGTATAAATATAGACCCCCTAGAAACATGTAACATATCTCTCGGTCAATATACAATCTCAGCGCATCGCCACCCTAGTTTATCTAGGTTTTATTGGCGGGTTCTGACTCTCGACGCGGGGCTGCATCGATTGAGTCCGATCTCTGGTGAAGGGGTAAGTCCTGCCAACATCTCGATATGTTCTGTTCTGTCTAAGGCTGCATCGGTTAAGTTTGACCTCTTAAGCTAATCAGACGTATTGCATCACATCCGTGCAGGGCCTATCAGCCTGTTAAGCTCCCTCTACCATCATCAATTTCGTGCTGCATCAGTTAGGTTTGACTTACGGGGCTGCCGATGGTAGATCCAGCTTTAGGCTTATAGTTTTCTACACGGCGTATTATCGGAGTGCTAGCCGATGAGTTATCCATGCTCTGAGCTTCACGCCCAGCGCATCAGCCCCTTGGCCGATATGCACCGGCCTTTAGAGGTGTCCCTTGACACGTAACGCCGAGCGTATCGGTCTCCCAGCCGATACACACCCGCCTTCAGAGAGACATCCCCTCATCGTCTCAGCTAGCTGATGGGTTTGTTCCTATCTTTGCTTCAACATAGCCGATCCGGCATCCTCCGTATCATCGCTACTGGCCTTGGCCTCGTACTGTCTCGATTAGGTCCGATCTTTGAAGTTCGGTGTTAATGGCACTGACATGGTAGGCGACGGGTCTCGTGCTGTCATATCCGGAGTGGCATCGGCTTTGCAGCCCGTGCCTTTCTAATACTATTCCTTGCCTAATCCACATGTGCCTTCATCGATTTTTCCAGTCGATGAACTACTGTTCGGCTATCCATAGGGATCCTGTGCGCCTTACTATCTTCTAAGTACACCATGTTTCCTCCATCGGCTTTACGACCGATTCCCTGTCGACACCTGTCCACATTGGCTCCTCAGCCGATTGAAGAGCTTCCCTATTCTATCGGCAGCCAGCCGATAGCGAGCGCCTGTATCAATTCACCGTTCGATGGACCTGCTCGTCTCACTTTCTTGTCAATTGCAGGGTCAAATTGCCTGGCACGCCCGCACCTGTACCAACGTGCCGGAGCCGATCGAACCCCACGGCCCCTAGCACGCATACCTCAAGCCACGCAAAAAAGCCAATCGGCCTGCACTCAAGCTAAGCAGACCTCCCAGGCGATCGGCGTGTTCGCGCCGGGGCTCGCGAGGGACCTCGGTGCAAACATACTTTTTTTGCACGCCCAGTAGGACAGGAAGACCATTTTCATCTGTAGAAGATCCTTCATCAACTGTGATCTAATGGCGGGTAAAGAGATCAACACAGACAACGTAATTTCAGTGGCGATGAAGGATTTGACTAAAGAGCAGAGGTACCAGGTGGAGCAGAACATAGCTAATTTTTAGAAGCTCTATCTAGAGTCCATCAGTATGACCCGACAAGGGCTGATTCAAAAATCCCAGCTGCCAAAGCCAGTTTTGGAAAGAGAATCGAGCCGATCGCCGCCCATTAGTTCTCAAAAGCCGTTACAAGAGATGGTTGACGAAGCTATTCACCATGCACTCATTAACCAATCAGGTGTACTGGTGAATACTTTGCACAACTTGATTAAGAAAACTATGGATGGGTCTATCGTTAAAGAACCTGATTAGGGGCCGGTATATTTGTCGATGAGAACAGGACAACCACAAGTTACTTATGGATCTAGAAGAGACGTATCGGCAAATATGTTTTCACCAGTACACGAGCGGATCGGGTGGTAACATGAGGACATGATGCCAGGATATCATCGGACAGCCTATTATAGGGGATATAGGCAAGAATATCCTGGTAATAATTATCAAGGAGATCATTATGGACCATGTTAAGTACCAACTTCGATTCCACAGTACCAGGGATAGAATCCAAAGGAAGAGGATTGGTCTGTCAGAATTGTGGAAGTCGTCAGGGAGCAATTCGGCATTGGGCCTAAAGAACAAACCTTTGTGTATCGGCTCACGAAAGCTGATTTGCTGATACCAAAAAAGAGAGGTTCTATCGGAAAGCTGCTCAGCTATAGGTGTACGCATCGGACTCAGATGATGAGGAATCCGATGTAGAAGTGGGTTTGGTGGAATGGACTAGGAATAAGAAACATATATCGTGTCCATGGATTAAGAATGCCAATAAGGAGGAAAGATATGATTTCGATATCAACAAAGCGGATAAGATATTTGATCTTCTCCTCCAAGAAAAACAGATTCAATTACTGCCAAACCATGTAATCCCATCTACCGAAGAACTCAAAAAGAAGAAGTATTGCAAGTGGCATAATTCAATATCTCATAATACTAATGAGTGCAAGGTTTTTTGACAACAGTTACAATCGGTTGTTCAACAGGGAAGAATCAAGTTCGAGGATAAAAAGCCGATGAAGGTTAACGGGCATCCTTTTCCTGTGAATATGGTGTTTGCAGGATCCTCAGCAGATCGGTCCGATGAGAAAAGGCACTGGAACGGTCAAAGGTTACCTCATCGGACCTAATCAAAAAATATTCTAGAATACAAGACGAAGAGAGACGAGCTACAACGCAACAAGAAAGGTATAATCCACATTGGGGTTGTCCCTTTTTTTAGTACTGTTGGGATCAAAATATGAGGTTGCCGTCAATCGAAGATTGTCCTGAGTGTAACAAACCAGGATCTTGGTACATTGACCAGAGCAGGATGTCATATGATTGGCCTTCCATCATGCAGGCATCGGTGCATAGCCGATTAGGGCCGATCAACAAAGAATATGGTCAAAGGTCAACTGAGGACAGTGAGTTACATAAAGGATCGTACCACACGAAAGATCAGTGGTGTTCGTCCGAGATTTTTAGAAAAAATTAGAAGAGGAGGGCACAAAGGCTGTGGCATAGAGAGCAGCACAAAAGGCGGTGTCAGGACCATGAGGAAGCCAATCGGAGCCAGAAAATTAAAAAAGTATGGAGAGTAAAGCAAAAGGAGAATGATGCTGGCACATCGGCTCAAGCCAACATGGTATTCTTCTTACCTTTGGAATATAAAGCATGTGTATCCGATGAAGAAAGTCAAGAAGAAGATTTTGCCCAATTGACATTAGAACCAAGTCAAGCCATATTTGACAAACCAGAAGAATCTAGGCATCGGCACCTAAAACCATTGTATATCAAGGGGTATGTTGATGGGAAGCCGATGACAAAGATGTTAGTTGAGGGAAGTGTAGCCATCAATTTGATGCCGTATGCTACGTACCGCAAGTTGGGTAAGACGGTTGAAGACTTAGTTAAAACAAATATGGTTTTGAAAGACTTCGGAGGAAATCCATCGGAAACTAAGGGGGTGCTGAATGTGGAGCTAACAGTTGGAAGCAAGACATTGCCTACCACATTCTTTATCATCGATAGTAAGGGGTCGTATAGTCTACTCCTTGGCAGAGATTGGATTCACGCCAATTGTTGTGTTCCTTCAACAATGCATCAGAGCCTCATACAGTGGCAAGGAGACAGAGTTGAGGTGATCGCGGCCAATCAGTCGACCAGTGTTGCAACAACCGATATGCCATTCTGGGAAGCTGATGGGTTCAATTATCTGTCTGGAAAAACATGGGTGAGCAATTTCCTTGAGGTGACCGATAAGGGGATAAAGCTGATTCAGCAAGTCGGCTCGGATCCATTGTTCCCATGGGAACTATAGAAGACTCTGAAGGAAAGTTAGGGCAAGGTTTTACGTCGGCCAATGAGTTAGAGCAAATAGACATTGGTTCAGGAGATAAGCCAAGGCCGACGTACATTAGTAAAAATCTATGTACTGAATCCCGAGAAAAGTTGATAAAATTATTAAAGAAATTTTGGGAATGTTTTGCTTGGGATTACCATGAGATGCCGGGATTAAGCCGATCAATTGTTGAACATCGGCTTCCTATTAGACCGGGATATCGACCATTTAAACAGCCACAAAGAAGATTCAAAGCAGAGTTGCATGATGAAATCAAGGTAGAGATCACGAAGTTATACAATGCAAATTTCATCAGGCCATGCCGATATGCTGAATGGGTGTCCAATATCGTCCCGGTGAAGAAGAAAAACGGAAAGTTGAGGATATGCATCGACTTCCAGGATTTGAACAGGGCAACCCCTAAAGACATGTATCCGATGCCAATGGTGGATTTATTAATGGATGCTGCATCGGATCATAAGATCATTAGCTTTATGGATGGAAATGCAGGCTACAATCAGATTTTTATGGCAGAAGAAGATATCCACAAGACTGCATTTAGATGTCCTGGAGCTATTGGTTTGTACAAGTGGGTAGTCATGACTTTCGGATTGAAGAATGCTGGTGCTACATATCAGAGAGCCAATAACTACATGTTTCATGATCTTATTGGACAACTGGTGGAGATTTACATTGATGACGTGGTGGTGAAATCCAAAGGTATTGAAGACCATATAGCCGATCTACGAAAAGTACTAGAGTGGACGAAGAAATATGGACTCAAGATGAATCCTCACAAATGTGCTTTTGACGTATCGGTTGGGCAATTTTTGGGTTTCTTGGTGCATGAGAGAGGGATCAAAGTTAGTCAACAAAGTATTAGAGCTATTCAGACCACCGACCCACCAAACAACAAACTACAGTTGTAGTCCTTGATCGGCAAGCTCAACTTTATCTCAAATTTATCAGGAAGAATTGAGTCATTCACTCCTTTATTGAGGTTGCGAGCCGATCAAGAGTTTGTGTGGGCGTTGAGCAGCAAAAAGCCTTTGATCTTATCAAGGAATACTTGAACTCTCCACCAGTATTGATTCTGCCACAGAAAGGGGTACCGTTTAAATTATATTTGTCAGCCGATAAGAAGTCAATCGGATCGGTGCTTGTACAGGAGTTTGAATCAAAAAAGAATGAGTGGTATTCTATTTTGGGCCGACCACTTCTGGATGCTGAGACCAGGTATCCTACGGTAGAAAAGTTATGCCTATGTCTATATTTCTCATGTACAAAGTTAAGGCATCATCTTTTATCAGCTGAGTGTACAGTGCTTTGCAAAACCAATGTGAATAAATACATGCTATCAGCTCCAGTCCTGAGGGGGCGGATTGGTAAATGGATATTTGCTTTGATGGAGTTCGATCTGAGGTATGAATCGGCTAAGGCAATCAAGGGACAAACGATAGCCGATTTTATTGTACAACATAGAGAAGTCCAAGAGAATTTTGTGGAGCCGATCCCATGGACGTTATTCTTTGATGGATCGGTTTGCAAGCATGGATCCAGTATCAGCTTGGTGATCATATCGCCTCGGGGGGCAAGTTTTGAGTTCGCTTTCACGATCAAGCCTTATAGTACAAATAACCAAGCAGAGTATGAAGCGGTACTTAAGGGACTTCAGCTGCTGAAGGAAATTGGAGCCAATGCGGTAGAGGTCATTGGAGATTCCTTATTGGTGATCAAACAGCTATCTGGGGAATATGAATGCAAAGATGAAGTTTTGAAGTCATATTATGAAAAATATCAACAGTTATTAAAGGATTTCAAAATGGTGACATTGGATCATATTCCTAGGGAGCAAAACATGGAGGCCAATGATCTTGCTCAGACTGCTTCAGGATATCGGCTGAACAGTAGAGTGGAAGTCAAGATAGCCGATATTGAGAGCCATATGGAAGCCGATGATTGGAGATGGGAAATTATTCAGTATTTGCAAAATCCATCAAGATCGGTTTCCAGGAAGCTTCGATACAAAGCTATTAAGTACATACTACTTGATAAAGAATTATATTATCGGTCCATTTATGGGGTGCTATTAAGATGCTTGGGTGCCGAGGAAGCTTGCGAAGTACACGAAGGCATTTGTGGAGCCCATCAATCGGCTCATAACATGAGATGGATGATGAGGAGAGTTGGATACTTTTGGCCAAGTATGTTGGAAGATTGTTTCAAATATTACAAAGGCTGCTAAGATTGCCAGAGGTTTGGGTACTTTTGACCAAGTATGTTGGATACTTTTGTGCAGTGAGCTCCAGCGTCAGTTATAAATCCGATAGTCAAGCCATGGATGTCAGAGGTTGGGGAACAGACATGATCGACCAAATTTATCCATCATCAAGTAAAGGGCATAAGTTCATATTGGCAGCAATAGACTATTTTACAAAGTAGGTAGAAACTATTACTTTGAAGAAAGTTACTTCTAGGGATGCAATTGAGTTCATCAAGGAACATATCATATATCGGTTTGGAATTCCACAGACAATTACCACCGATCAAGGTTCTATCTTCGTGTCTGAGGAGTTTCAAAGGTTTGCTGCTAGTATGGGGATTAAGTTGCTGAATTCATCACCATATTATGCTCAAGCTAATGGACAGGCCGAAGATTCCAACAAAAGTTTAATAAAGTTGATCAAGCGTAAGATTGACGAACAACCACGGAGATGACATGTTACATTGAATGATTCATTGTGGGCTTATCGGATGGCATGTCATGGATCTACTCAAGTACCGCCATATCAGTTGGTATACGGTCATGAAGCAGTTCTTCTGTGGAAAGTTAACATCGGCTCCAGGAGGGTGTCTCTACAGGATCAATTGACAGCCGATGATTATTACACGTTGATGACCGATGAGCTCGATGATTTGACTCAGAGT
The DNA here is from genome assembly GCA_030770085.1 of Oryza coarctata. Lineage (NCBI taxonomy): Eukaryota > Viridiplantae > Streptophyta > Magnoliopsida > Poales > Poaceae > Oryza > Oryza coarctata. The sequence goes on along the minus strand of CM061484.1, from coordinate 10,551,926 downwards.
CAATTAGAAGCGTTTGAGAGGATCAAGAAAAACAAGGCTAAGGTTGCTAGGCATTATAATAAAAGAGTGATGATCAAATCTTTTTTTGAAGGAGATCTCGTTTGGAAGTTAATTTTACCGATTGGATCTAGGGATAATAAGTTTGGAAAATGGTCACCAAATTGGGAAGGACCCTATCAGATTAATCGGTGTGTGCCTGGCAATGCTTATATGTTAGAGAGTCTTGAAGGGGAGAAATTTTCCAAAGCGTTTAATGGAAAATATTTGAAGAAGTATTATCCTAGCGTGTGGGTATTGCTGATTTTTTCTTTTCAAGACGGATGAGGTCTTGAAGGTGGTATCAGTAGATGATACTGTTCGTGTAATCGGTTGAGGCATAGCCAATTTATAACATACGGAAGCCGATATAATTGTATCGGTTATAGATAACCGATATCGTTGAGATATCGCCTTTAGAAAATATATATATACAACTTTTGTCGATCAAGCTGGTTGAATTCTATTGCAAATAGTTAATGTTCAGGATGGCATCTGGGGTTTTTTCGAGGCTAAAATTTTACAAGAATTTCTTAATGGCCTCGATCGCGTGCAGACGGATTTGATCTATTTCATTGATGGCGTGGATGTCATCCTCATCTGATCCGAAGATAGTCTTCAAGTTCCTGTGCTAACAAACTACAAGCCGCACTTGGTCTGCTACCTTGACCTCTTGATCTTGGATTGATTTTGGTAGGCCAATGAGGTGGGACTCAGTGGAGTTGATGTCATCACGAACCTTGTCGAGTTCCGCCATTAAATCGGCTTCTCGTTTCCTCAAGAGGCCAAGCTTGGTGTTGGTGCGTTGAAGGTCAGCTGTCATTTCATCAAGTCATTTCTTTTCATTTTGGGAAGTTAGCTGATCATTGTGAGCCAGATTGCTTTACTCAACGCGATCGGCTATGCGTTGTCTTGATGCGATCAGCTGGGTCCTTTGGAATTCTAAGTAGGCAGCAGGCCATTCAGCACCTATAAATTCATCCAAGCCATTGCAAGAGATGTTCAACAAATCATTTTATCAAGCATTCAGTAATCCATCGGGAGTATGGATGGATACACTACAAGATTTGATCAAGAAGACGATACAAGAATCATCGGCTCAAGAGCTTGATCAGGATCATGTGCCTTTGCCGATAGAGACGAAGGAAAACAAGGACCTATCGGCAAATACGTATCCACCAATACAAGATTGACTCGGGGGGCAATGGCAGGAGGTCCCTCCAGAGTTTTTTCAGAGAAATCATTATAGAGAATATCACAGGCAGAATCGGGTACCATATCCACCTCCACATGATCAGGAAGATACTCTGAGAGAGAAAGATTGGTTAACCAGGATTGTGGACACGGTGGAAGAGCAATTTGGTATCAAGCCCAAAGGTCAAACAGTTATGTATCGGCACCCATATCCAGAATGGTTTGACAACGTTCCATTACCTCGCCAATACACGATATCAGATTTCTCAATATTCTCAGGACAAGACAACATATCTACAATGGAACACATCAGCCAATTCTTAGCATAGTGTGGGGAAGCATCGGCTGAGGAAGTTCTCAGAGTCTGTCTATTTGTATTATCCCTGTCTGGATCGGCCTTTGCATGGTTTTCTTCGTTACTACCAAACTCGATTGAAGGATGGGCCGATCTAGAGCAACAGTTCCATGGACATTTCTATACTGGGATTCAAGAAACGAGGCTGTCAGATTTGACATCAGTTAAACAGAAGCCTAATGAGTCAGTTCTTGAATACATCCAACGTTTTCAGGACATCAGAAGCTGATGTTATAGTCTTGTTCTGAGCGATGAACAATCAGTCAATTTGGCCTTTCAAGGGTTATCAAGTCGCATCAGGTGGAAATTTTTGCCAATGAGTTCAACAGTTTAACACATCTGATGCATGTGGTATCGTCTTATGAGAGCTGATTATCAAGAAAAGAGGAGGTGCCGACACATTAGAAGTTACCGATTGGGTCATGGAATGATAAGTCTAGAGTATGGTCACCCAATCAGGAAGACATCTAAATTGGCTGAGCATAGCCGATTTCTTCTATTCAAGATGGATGAGTTCTCAGAAGTGGTATCGGCTAATGATATTGTTTGCATAAATCGGCTAAGGCGTAGCCGATTTCTAATGTACGGAAGCCGATATGATTATATCAGTTATGGATGGCCAAAATCGTTTAGACGTCATCGTCAGGAAATATATATATACAACTTTTGTTGATCAAGTTGGTTGGATTCTATTGCAAATGGTTAATGTTCAAGATGACATCTGGGGTTTTTTCGAGGATAAAACTTTACAAGAATTTCTTGATGGCCTCGATCGCGCGCAGACGAATTTGATCTATTTCATTAATGGGGTGGATGTTATCCTCATCTAATCCAGAGATAGTCTTCAAGTTCCTATGCCGACGAACTGTGATCCGCACTTGGTCTGCTACCTTGGCCTCTTGGTCTTGGATTGATTTTCGTAGGCCGATGAGGTGGGACTCGGTGGAGTTGATGTCTTCATGAACCTTGTCGAGTTCCGCCATCAAATCGGCTTCTCGTTTCTTCAAGAGGCCAAGCTTGGTGTTGGTGCGTTGAAGGTCAGCTGACATTTCATCAAGCTTCTTCTTTTCACTTTGGGCAGTCAACCGATCGTTGTGAGCCAGATGGCTTTGCTCAACACGATCAGCTATGCGTCGTCTTGATGCGATCAGCTGGGCCCTTTGGAATTCCAAGTAGGCAGCAGGCGTGAGTGCGTCCAGCAGTTCCGCAGGCAGAAGATGTTCAATTTCCACAAGTCTTCCCCGGATCGGCCCACAATCTAACACCAGCGAGTCAATCAGAACTTCCAGCCGATGCATAATATCTAACAACTGCTCACGTGCATCGGCTGGTAAAAATGGTTCAATCGCTGCGCTAGTGGCTGAGTCTTCCTCTGCTTCCAAGTATTTGTCGATGTCGAAGGAAAATAGATAGACTAATGACTTCATGACAACATTAGTAAATACGGAAATCATGAGTAAGAGAAATAACATGTAGGATGGATGTACCTGCGATACAGCGGGAGCAGTTTGAGAGATTATGCGGGTATCAGCTTGATATGGGGCAGTTTGAGTTTGAGCAGTAGATGCCACGACTTCTGAGGATACCATCGTCTCAGCCCCAGTAACAATATCCGGCGTTTGGACTTCAGGAGCCGATGGTTCAGGCTGCAAAGTGAAGGTGTCAGGATAAAGGCAAAGGCAACAAAGAATTGATGCTGACACATACCAATGGAGATGCAGAAGAAGTCAGGATTGTCACGGGAGAAGGGCTTCGTGAAGCCAATGTAATAATGGCAAGACCCTGGTGTTTTTTAGAAACCATTCGAGTAGCCAGTTTTTTGCGCTTCAACCCTGGTGTTTGCGACACTCGAAGGAGAGCCGATGGAGGTGGAGCACCCTGCCCAAGGAGGGATCTAGCCGATGTAGGTTGATAAATAATCGACTGACCACTTGCGATGGTCATAGGTGCCTCTTTGTCACCAGCCTGTGGAATCATGGGAATCAAGACACAGTTGAAATTCAATATGATGAACAAAAGATAGTACAAGGAGAGAGATTACCTCTTTATCGAATTCCACATAGTCGGGGTTGAGGCGCAGGCTGTAATTTTCAGTCGATAGACTGAATAGGTGCCTTCCCCATTCTGACCACCATCGAGCAAAGACTTTGGTACTGGATATACAGGGCTTGAAGGTAGAGATAGTCCCTAAGGACAAGGTTGATGCCATCAACCTAAGTCAATCGTACTCCAAGCCACTTTTTACTTCTCCTCGGGCTTGGAGCTTGCCGATGAAGAACAAGCCGATGGGGAGTTGGCCGAAGCCCAACTAATGAGCACCAACCGAAAGATGGTAGAACTCGTCTGATGGGTGTTAGGATCGGCCCAATAAAAATCCAATCGGCAGAAGATTAAGATTTATGGACGATAAGAAGATTGTCTTCGATTCTTCATCTGCTAAGGCGTTCATCGGGTGAAACCTGGAAGGCAGTTTGAAAGACGAGTCATCCTCGTAAGTGAACGACCTCTTTAGTAAAGCCATAGTAGAAACATTTGAACCACTGGTTGAGTCCGAGGGGGGTCATTTTGCTTCCAGGAAGAACCGATGAAGCTTCACCTAGAGATATACATCGGCGTCGGCTGGCCTCATTTTCCTCTAGGTAGTCAGTCGAATATGTCATTGAAGAGAAAGGTGACCTGGTGATGACTCTGGAGGTGTAGACATTTAACCAGAGTTGTATAAACCACCAAGGACCACCAATATGTCCGACTGGTTAGCCTGCCGACAACTTGGTCGCCATTTGATAGAGCAGTTGATAAGTAGCTCTAAGAAGATATTGCCCTAGGGGAATATGGCGTTGATCGACCAGGAGCTCTGCCAGGCATTGCATGTTGGTTGTTGGACCAAGAGTTGAACCACCAAAGACGAACCGCTCCAACCAGAGATTCAAGAATACTACGTGTTCATGCTCATCGACTTAGCCGAAGGACATTTTGTGCAGAGAAATATATTTAGTCCAACCTCCGACGTTCTTGGTGTTCAGCCGATGAGTGGACTTGAATCTGAGGATGAACAGGTTTATATAGTGGGTGGTGTTGAGGCAAGTCAACATGGTAACGTCCATCAGAGTGGGGGTCATTAGTCCATGCCCAAACATGAAGGCATTCAGGATATCCAACCAGAAATAAAAAGCCGATACAAGTAAAGGTTCATTCTTTTCCATATCGGCTAAAGAGAGGTTGATATAGTGGTCTATTTTCAAGTCTTCCTAGAAAGACTTTTTGGAGGCAAAAACCCTGAGATACCAGTTTCTCCATCTCGGGAGTTTACTAGGCCAAGATCTGAAGCTGTTAGTCCAATCGGTGATGACCATGGACGAGTGTTTGAATGGGATCCTTTCTGTTTCAGAGTTTATGAAATCAGTTGGATCTTCATTATCCATAGGGCCAAGATAAAAGCGACAAGGGCAATCGGAAACTGGGATAGCAATTTGACTCTTGAGATCCTATAGTGAACAAGAACCCGACTACCGATGAGAAGACAGGATGGGGAGATTTGTTTGAAATATAGGATGAAAGAGCAGATGATAATTACCTCAGGGACTGCGTGTGTTGAAGAAGGAGTAGTTGCCAATGAAGTGATTTGCGGAAGTTCGCCTTCAGTCGTCGGAGCTCGTCGAGGTTTGGGGGTTCTGATGGGGAAGAAGTGTGTGGAAGAAGGATGAAGTGATGGGATATTTTATAGAGGCAGAGTGACCTAGGTAGAAATTTGGGCCGATTAATTATCATCTACGGGTTTTAACGGGTCATCCTGGTTTGCGGAGACTTCCAATGGCTCGAAATTTTGTAGTCTATTGGCAAACTTCGAAATTAGGGGGCATGTGTAACGCCAGAATTTGATTCAGCTTATAAACAGGATCGGCCGATGGAAATACTGATCGACTTGAATCTGAGGATGAACAGGTTTATATAGTGGGTGGTGTTGAGGCAAGTCAACATGGTAACGTCCATCAGAGTGGGGGTCATCGGTCCATGCCCAAACATGAAGGCATTCAGGATATCCGACCAAAAGTAAGAGGCCGATGTAAGTAAAGGTTCATTCTTTCTCATATCGGCTAAAGAAATGTTGATACAATGGTCTATCTCCAAATCCTCCCAGAAAGACATTTTGGAGTTGGAAACCCTAAGGTACCAGTTCCGCCATCCCGGGAGTTTGCTAGGCCAAGATCTAAAACTGTTTGCCCAATCGGTGATGGCCATAGATGAGTTTTTGAACGGGATTCTTGCTGTTTTAGAGTTTATAAAATCAGTTGGATCTTCGCTACCCATAGGGCCGAGATAGAAGTGACTAGGGCGGTCGGAAACCGGGATGGCAATCTGACTCTTGAGATCCCATAGTAAACAAGAACCCGACTACTGATGAAAAGACGGGATGGGAAAGATTTGTGTGAGATATAGGATGGAAGAGCAGATGATAATTACCTCAGGGATTACGTTTGTACAAGCCATCGCACGGAGGAAGGAGTAGCAGCCGATAAGGAGATTTGCGGAAGTTCACATTTGGAGCTCATCGAGGTTTGGGGGTTCTGATGGGAAGAAGTGTGTGCAAAAAGACTGAGGCGAAAAGATATTTTATAGAGGTGGAGTGACCTAGGCCGAAATCTGAGCCAATTAATATGTGGGTTTTAACGGGACATCCTAGTTTGTAGAGACTTCCAATGACTCAAAATTTCGTAGTCTGTTGACAAACTCCGAAATTGGGGGGCATGTGTTAACGCTAGAATTTGATTCAGCCTATAAACAGGATCGGCCGATGAAGATATTGGTCAACTCGTGAGCCAAAGCCGATCAGAACTATAGAGAAGTTGATCAAATTAGTAGAAAATTAGATCGGTTTGAAGACAAGGAATTATCCGATCTGGGTCAGGTCCAAGAAGCCCAAGGAGAGGTTGGAAAAGGATCAGCTTGAGTAAAAAGAAGGTCCGATTGCTACAGTGGAGAAGCCAATCGGGTTGTAGCGAAGGAAGACTCGGTTCCAAATTAGAAGATTATTCAGACAAAACCGAGTTTACGGAAGAGCCATGGACTCCACAGTAAGATGTTTTATCTTTGTAAATTGTAACCTTATTTGGAAGGTTTAGTTAGTTAGTTAACTTCTTTAGAGGTATTTTCCTTTGTTCTTGTTAGGAAATAACGTCCGATGGTTGTAAACACATCGGACTACGTCTGTAAATCCAGGGTATAAATATAGACCCCCTGTAAACATGTAACATATCTCTCGATCAATATACAATCTCGGCACATCACCACCCTAGTTTATCTAGGTTTTAGCGGCAGGTTCTGGCTCTCAACGTGGGGCTGCATCGGTTAAGTCTGATCTCCCGCGAAGGGGTAAGTCCCACCACCATCTCGATATGTTCTGTTCTGTCTAAGGCTACATCGGTTAGTTTTGACCTCTTAGGCCAATTAGACGTATCACATCACATCCGTGCAGGACCTATCGGCCTGTTAAGCTCCCTTTGTCGTCGTCAATTTTGTGCTGCATCGGTTAGGTACGACCTACGGGGCTGCCGACAGTAGATCGAGCTTCAGGCTTATAGTTTTCTGCACGGCATATCATCAGAGTGCTAGCCGATGAGTTATCCATGCTCTAAGCTTCATGCCCAGCGCATTGGCCCCTCTGCTGATACACATCAGCCTTTAGAGATGTCCCTTGATGCGTAACACCGAGCATATCGGTCTCCCAGCCGATACGCACCCGCCTTCAGGAAGGCAATCCAGCGTCCTCCATATCATCGTTGTTGTCCTCGGCCTTGTACTTTCTCGGTTAGGTCTAATCTTCGAGGTTCGGTGTTAATGGTGCTGACACGGTGGGCAACGGGTCTCGTGCTGTCATATCCAGAGCGGCATCGGCTTTGCAGCTCATGCCTTTTTAATACTATTCCTTGTCTAATCCGCATGTGCCTTCATCAGTTTTTCCAGCCGATGAACTACTGTTCGGCTATTCGGAGAGATCCTGTGCGTCTTACTATCTTCTGAGTACACCATGTTTCCTCATTGGCTCTGTGGCCGATTCCCTGTCGACACCTGTCCACAACGGCTCCTTAGCCGATCGAAGATCTTCCCGATTCTATCGGCAGCCAACTGATAGCGAGCGCCTGTATCAGCCCACCATCCGACGTACCTGCTTATCTCACTTCCTTATCAATTGCAGGGTCAAATTGACCGGAGCTGATCGAAGCCCACAGCCCCTGGTGCGCATACTTCAAGCCATGTAGAAAAGCATATTGGCCTGCACTGGAGCTAAGCAGACCTCCCAGGCGATCGGCGTGTTCGCGTCGGGGCGCGCGAGGGACCTCAGCGTCAACAAACGAACGATTGTATGCAAATTCAATATGAGGCAAGCATTCTTCCCACATCTTAATATTTGTCTTTAAAACAACCCTTAACATACTAGACAAAGTCCTATTCACAACTTTAGTTTGCCCATCAATTTGGGGATGACAAGTAGTAGAAAACAAAAGCTTAGTCCCTAATTTAGCCCACAAAGTTCTCCAAAAATGGCTGAGAAATTTAGTGTCACAGTCCGAAATAATGGTGTTTGGCACACCATGCAAGCGAACAACCTCCCAAAAGAACAAATCAGCAATATGAGTAGCATCATCAGTTTGATGACATGGTATGAAATGTGCCATTTTAGAAAACCTATCCATAACCACAAAAATGCTATCTCGCCCCCTCTTGGTCCTAGGCAAGCCCAACATAAAATCCAATGAAATATCTTCCCAAGGAACACTAGGAACAAGTAGAGGCATATACAAACCATGTGGATTTAAGCGTGACTTAGCCTTTTGACATGTCGTGCAGTGAGCCACAAATCTCTCCACATCTCTTCTCATCCTCGGCCAAAAGAAATGGCTAGCAAGGATGTCCTCTATTTTCTTGGCACCAAAATGCCCCATCAACCCACCGTCATGCGCTTCCTGTAGCAACAACAAACGAACAGAGCTAGCTGGAATGCATAGCCTGTTAGCTCTAAAAATAAACCCATCATGGAAGACGAATCTGTTCCATGTCCTTCCATCCTTACAGTGCAACAACACATCTTTAAAATCATCATCATTCACATATTGGGCTTTAATTGTTTCTAAGCCAAAGATTTTGTAGTCAAGTTGTGTCAACAAAGTATATCTACTAGACAAAGCATCAGCAATGATATTCTTCTTCCCTTTCTTGTGTTTGATGACATAAGGGAAAGATTCAATAAATTCAACCCATTTAGCATGCCTACAATTCAGTTTTCTTTAACTACGAATATGTTTTAAAGATTCATGATCAGAATGTATAACAAATTCCTTGGGCCATAAATAATGTTGCCATGTTTCCAGAGTTCTCACAAGAGCATACAATTCCTTATCATAAGTAGAATAATTCAGAATAGGCCCACTCAATTTTTCATGGAAATATGCAACAGGTTTTCCCTCTTGTAGCAAAACACCACCCAATCCAATCCCACTAGCATCACATTCGAGTTCAAACATCTTATTAAAATCTAGAAGTTGGAGGAGAGGTGCATGTGTCAACTTATCTTTTAACATGTTGAAGGAGTTCTCTTGTGTGATGCCCCAAGTGAAAGGCGCTCCCTTCTTTGTAAGCTCATTCAGCGGTGTAGCAATGGTGTTGAAATCCCACACGAAGCGGTGATAAAATCCTGCAAGTCCTAAAAAGCTTCGAACCTGTGTGACCGTTTTAGGAAGCGGCCAACTCTGAAATGCCTCGACCTTGACTTGATCAACCTCAATTCCCTGCGGAGTAACAACATAGCTAAGAAACGAGATGTGATCGGTGTAAAAACTACACTTTGCAAGGTTACCAAACAAACGTGCTTCGTGTAAAGCATTAAAAACAGCACGTAAATGATCAAGGTGTTCCTCTAAAGATTTGCTATAAATCAGAATATCATCAAAGTATACCACCACAAATTTTCTAATAAAAGCACACAAAACCTCATTCATCAACCTCATGAAAGTGCTAGGTGCATTAGTTAACCAAAAGGCATCACTAACCACTCATATAATCCAAACTTAGTTTTGAAAGCTGTTTTCCACTCATCTCCCAACTTCATACGAATCTAGTGGTATCCACTACACAAGTCAACTTTAGAGAAAACAGTACAGCCGCTTAATTCATTAAGCATATCATCTAATCTAGGAATTGGATGACGATATCTAATGGTAATGTTATTAATAGCTCTACAATCAACACACATACGCCAAGATCCATCTTTCTTAGGCACCAAAATCACCGGCATAGCACATGGACTAAGAGACTCTCGTACGTATCCTTTATCAAGCAATTCCTGAACCTAACGCTGAATCTCCTTGGTTTCGTCAGGGTTGGTTCTGTATGGTGCGTGGTTGGGTAGTGAAGCCCCCGGAATCAAATCGATTTGATGCTCAATTCCACGCACCAGTGGCAGCCCCGGTGGTACTTCCTAGGGAAAAACATCCTCATACTCCTGCAAAAGATTAGTGACCGCAAGAGGAAAAGAAACAGGTATATCCTCAAAAGAAAACAAAGCATTCTTGCAAACAAAAGCATAGCATACAGTTTCAGTTGTATCTAGATTGGCAACATTGGATTTAACAGCAAGCAAACAAGATCCTTTCAATTGAATCACATTTTTATTGTCAAATTTAGATTCTTTCTTTTTATGTTGCACAAGTTCTTTGGCTACAATCTGATTTTCACTTATAGCATTGTCCCAATTTTTCTCTTTCTTAGCTCTAGCAACATCACCCTCAAAAACAGCTTTAGGGGTCGTAGGATGCAACACAATTTTCTTGTCATGGTATAGAAAAGAATGCTAATTTGATCTACCATGATGCATAGAATCCATATCAAATTACCATGGCCTACCTAACAGAATATGTCAAGCTTGCATAGGTACAACATCGCACTCAACAACATCACGATATGTTCCAATTGCAAAATTAATGCACACCAGTTTGGTTACCTTTGCTTTACCACTGTTGTTTAGCCATTGAATGTGATATGGGTGGGGATGCGGTTTGGTGCTGAGTGCAAGTTTCTCCACCATCTCGCTGCTAGCCAAGTTGTTGTAGCTTCCTCCATCGATGATCAAGCGGCAGGAATGCTCTTTGATGATGCACTTTGTTTGAAACAAAGTGTGTCACTGATTTTGCTCGGCCTTCTCTATTTGTGTGCTAAGTACATGTTGCACAGTGAGGCTCTCATAGCGTTCTGCATCATCAGCACCAATATGTTCTTCTGGTTCCTCATCTTTTTCTGCATGGTCAGCTGCAAGCAAAGCAAGTGTATCTTCATCGAAATCACTAGTAGATGAATACTCACCATCATCTTTGACTATCAAAACACGCTTGCTAGGAAAGTCATACTGGACATGCCCATAGCCCTTGCAACGGTGACATTGAACATCTCTTTTTCTACCAGTGGATGCAATAGAAGAAGCACTCGCGGCTAGCTACTGGGCTGCTTAGTCGGTGCACTAGCAGTCAGAACACGTGGCTTGTCGCTGGATGGAGAAGGTGCCGAACGCCGGGGTGTGAAAGATGGTGAAGGAGTAGTAATCGTGTGGGGCAGCCATGATGTCGATTTTCCTGCAGAAAAATTAGTCTTGGCACTAGCATGTCATCCCTACACTTTTCTTTCAGCTTTGTAGTGTAATCTTAGTAGTTTACAATGTCATAAATCTCACAGTTTAGACCACCCAAAAATCTAGCCATAGCAGCATCCTTAGACTCTTCTAAATTACAGCGAAGCAAGCCCATTTGTAATTGCTGATAATATTCCTCTACACTTTTAGCACCATGTCTCAATTGTTGCAACTTATTTAATAAATCACGTGCATAGTAAGAAGGAACAAATCTAGCCCACATGACCCGTTTCAAGGCATCCCAAGTCTGTGGTATGTTATTAGGATTTTTCTTGCCATGTTCTATCCACCACACAGAGGCAAAATCAGTGAACTCACTAGTAGCAGCTCTAATTCTAGTTTCTCAGGGAATTCATGGCATGCAAATTTTTTATCAACGGTAATCTCCCATGTAATGTATGCATCCGGATCATATTTTCCATCAAAAGAGGGTATATTAAATTTGATTTTAGAAAAAGCATCTTCATTATTGCGTACCTCTCATCGGCGGTGTCCTCCCAAGCCTCTACGGTTGTCACGAGCGTTGCGGTCATCCTGTTCAGTGTTAGCGGTATAGTCATCATTGAAGTTGTCCTCACCATACTCACCATCAATGTTGTATTCATTATGCCGATCATGGCCCCTAGCATTGAGGTCATCAAAATGCCTCACAAGTGTAGTAAGACTGGTGTCAATATGAGCAACCGATGCCTCCAACCCTATGAGCCTGGTTGTGGCATCGATCTGTGTGCTCTCCATTTGCCCAATCTTGTCATTCGTCACCTGCAAATCTGCATCAAGTCCTTCTGTGTGCCGCTTCACTTGCCTTGCAAAATGTTGTATGATGAGCTTGGTGCGTGGAGAATGGGATGCATCATCTTCTTCCTCCGAACCTGCCATGGTTAATATAACAAAACAACAATGAAAACAGTTGACGAGAATTAATCCCTACAACTATTGGGGTGTGGCTACTGAAAGGCGCTCACTCTTAGCTTATCTCATAAGCTCTTACTAGTTCTTACCATGCTCATAGGAGGGGTGACGACAACCGATAAGTCTACAACCGTGGAACGTGGTGTATCGGTACCGTAGCAACAAGGCCTATCAAGCTGTAGTCGTATGTATGGAGCTGTAGGAGGCCTGAAAGTAATGCACAAGGAAGTACTAGAAACCATGTTAGTCAAAGCAAGTTGAGTAATCGTTAAAGGTCAGTACCGTGCTGGTCCTAGGCTAGGCGAAGTAGAGACGCGAGCCTAACCACAATGGACGCCACAGGACACAAACCCAAACGAAGGTGGAGACAACAGGGACAAGGTGGAAGGAAGGTTCTCACTAGTCGGCCCCTTTCTTTCTTGCTTTTTTTTTGTTTTTCTTCTCTCTAGTGCTGAGGAGAGAGATGTGACTTTTTTTTTGATTTTTTTTACAACCAAGAGCACACTAGAACCAACCACAAAAATTCTTAGCTCAAACGGACAAAATATGAGGCATGTGGAATTTTTCAAAGTTCTATCCAAAGGGTCCCGAAGCTTCTCGCCATGAAAACAGAATTTTGCAAGCAGAATTGTGCGATTTTAAATTTGCCAAAGCTGGCAAAGTGGGGGAGAAATGGATGTAATTTTTTCTGTAGATGTCCGTGGGTATATTACATGCTTAATTTTAATTTCAAGTCCGTATGAAAAAGATATGACTGATTTAAGAAAGGTCACTCGAATCAGGGCTCTATTTCCTTTCTAGTGTCAGCGGTATCAAAGGCAATACAAAACACAAAAAGAAACAGATCAAACTATAGATGGAAAGTGATTTGGTGGGTGGCAGCGATGGTGGTGGTGGTGACGGCTGAAACAATGGTGATGAATATGGTGATGTGCGGTGGCAAGAACTTGAAACTCTAATTGCCCAAACAATAAGACCAGCAAATTAACACAACCATGCAATCAAAAACTCAACAAGCCCTTACTAGGCAGTCCTAGTAAAAAAAGGTTCAAAGGGTTCTCAGGATTGCGGAGAACTAATCCACTATTTTTTTTTGGCTTTTTCTAGACTATACGAAAATAAATTAAACAACAAAGGGCAGAAAGTCTCAAACTGATTAACCGCGCTCTGATACCAACTGATGAGAACCCGCTAGGGTTTAGTCCTGATCTTTTGATGAGAGGTGGAGGATAACTCAATTGGGGGGATGGAGGCGATGTTCACGGCCTGACTACAACCATCCAAGGATGATGCACCTTAGCAACCGATATACCGTCTCTGATGGTCGACGCGAACTTATGGTGCGCGACAACCCAGCCACTAGGGCACTCGTCCTACAAGTAATCGAAGAACAAGCAAGAACAAATAGAACAAGCACTGAAATTGCTAAATATTGAGATGGAAGATTCACTCTGAATTCACAATACGACGGGGTTCCGGAGACAAATAGACGGGCGGTCTAGCCGACACGCGCGCTATGTGCAAGTAGCAAGACGCTAACTCTAATCAACAAAACCCGCTGTTCTTGGCGGTGGCTGAAGGTTTAAGAAGAGGGGGGGAATGACCACAAGGGTGTTGGGGTCGTGCTCAACCCTAGGACGCACCCCTAATGGGCCCAACTTGATGCACGGCCCATTAGCCCCAAAAGAGGTAACGCAGCACCGTGGACAGAAAAACACTCGGAAGAAAAATGATAATTGCGGCTGCTCCAGAATAGATATTGACATGAGGCCAGATCTATTTGAATGTAAACTTGATAACCTTTCCATTAAGTACTTGCAAGCCCAAATTAGAGTTCGCATGAAGTCGTGGTGGCCGTTAGAATTTGGCACTATCCTGCAATCTGAATCCACCCCACGCTAATCCTCTCCCCATTGGATGCTCTCCATTGTTCCTAAGTAAAATAAGAGTGCACGCATCTCTAGGGTATAAAGAGGAGGAACATAAACTAAAGAATGAACTCACCTGATAGCTAAGTTGACGTGCACGAGCGCGTGTAATTGGACCATGAGTGGATGTATCGATAGTGTTGATGTCCTCATCAGTACGGATGTACGATATGCCAAGTCATACGTTATACATTTCAAAAGTGAGCAAATTTATTGCAGAGATCAAGAAACATGCTTTAAGAGAGAATATGAAAGAAATATGTTGCGCCTATATTGATTGCAAGAATCAGATAGTATGGTTAGATCCTGATGTAATCAAGCCGCATTTAGGGAGACATGGATTTGTGGAAGATTACAAGGTTTGGTCTCATCATGGCGAAATCACTGCTTCTCAAGGAGATGATAATCATGGTATCAGAGATGAAAGCACATGTTTTTCATTAGATATGGCTAAAAATTTTACAATCAAAGACATTAGCCAAGATTTGAGCGACGAATATGTCCTATTTTGACTAATGATATTGATGATTTTGACACTAATTTGATTTGGAGGAAATGTTGCGCCACGTTAAACTAGAAGTGTTAATGGGTACATCAAGAGTATTAGACAATTTTGAACCACGTTTGATGCTTGAACTACTTAGAATGAAGGCTAGCAATGAATGGTTCCATAGTAGTTTCGATGATAAATTAGTCTGTCAAGAAACTTGCTTCCAAAGCTTGACTTCTTGCCATCCAACACCTATCAAGAAAATAAACTTAGATATCCATTATCACTAGATGTTTGAAAGATACAAGCATGTGTGAATCATTGTATACTTTAATGTAAAGAGTACTTGTCACACCCTAAAATCGTTTAATTTAATAATGCATTTCTAGAAATTAATTAAAAGCCTAAAGAGAAGCCCTAATAAAGTCCTTAATAAATTTCAACATAAAAATCCACAATATAAAATTTTATGCAATACTTTTCTTGTTCCTTTAGCCCTAGGATTTTTTTTGAAAATTAATTGAGCAAGGGAAGTATTTTTAATAAATGAAATTTCATTTCAACAATTAAATTAATTGAAGATCCTTTTAAAATTTTCCTAGGCTACTATGCCAAATTCGACCAGCATCTTGGTTAACCCGCTTTATGATGAACTGAATCTATGTGATGCAATAAATCATTTTTCTTATTTAAAATCAATTATTTATTGTGTCTTAATCCTTGAATTAATTTATATATGTGCTTTAAGTTGGTTTAATCTTAGGAAAATCATAACTAATTCATCCTAGGTCCAAATCAATCGGTTCAAGTTGCTAAATTCTCTAAAATTCATGATATATCCATTAAAAATATCCATATGTGTTGTTTATTTGTTATTTTATATCGTTTTTATTGATTTTGTTATTTGCCTTTTGTTTCCAACATTCTAAAAGAGCATTTTTTTTGTCAAGGAAAGTTTAGAAGTCTTTGTAGAGTAGCAAGTCACATAAGTCCAACACCCCTTGAGCATGTTGATTCAATGATTTAAACTTATGTTTTTCAAATGTTCCATTTATTTTTGAATGACATCCGGAGGGATAAATCTATATATCTTGTTATGCCCTTTTATCTTGATTACTTATGCTTTGATAACTAGGATTATAACGTGATTAGCCAAAATAATATATTATTTTTGCTAAACTGATTAGCTCTGTTTAGCCATCCTTAGAAACCCTGCAATCACTTATAGGATAATTGATGCTTCACTTATGTTTATTTATGGTTAATTAATGATAGCTCGCGGCGGCTTGTCATGTTGGGCTAATTGATAATTAATAATGTTTCAACTAAAATTTAACTAAAGCTGGGTTGTGAGCACATGGTTGTAATAGTTGTACTCATAACAATTAAGGACCAATTCATGAGCTACTATTGTGAAGAATTTAAGATACCAACCACAAGCTAGCATAGGCAATAGATGGACTTGTAGTGTGGCATGTCCTAATAGGAGGCACCATGTTGTGTTTAGTTTGTAGGTGATAGCGTCAATAAATCCATAGTGGCAGTAGCAAAAAGTCTATATTTTGGAGCCAAGAGTTTCTCTAGCCTAGATATTGGGCCTATGCAGCCAGGTTATGCTATAGAGTATTGAGTTAACATTGCTTACAACTATTTTACTACTCTCCAATGTTTGTTAAATGCTATTTATGCAACTTAGCCATATTATGGCATCCTTTGTTTATTTTGTGCACTTGCATATTTGTTATATGGCTTGTTGAGTATTTCATGTACTCACCTTGTAATAATCAATCATCAATGGAGTTCTACAGTGATGATGATGATCTAGAGGATTAAGTTGAGTCCTAGTCAAGCTACCTGGGGAGTTGGAGTCATGTCGTCGCTAGATTCTTTTTTAGTATTTAGATTTTTAATTGGTTGAGAGGTTTCATCTACCTTTGTAATAATTATAAGTTAAATACTTGTGCTTTGTTATCAATATTGTTATTGTGTGCATTGGCTGATTCCTAGACGACGGTTAAATAGATGTGTAAGCATTTGGAATTTTGTATGGAAATTCCAGGCGTGATAGTATGCAAACCTGGATAGTTGCCCAACTTGTGGGGCTAGTTAGTGCAAAATGAGACACGAGTCCTCGGATAGTAAGATTGAAGACCTTAATTCATTGGGGCATAAAAAGAAGAAAATTATGGCCGTGGTGATTTGGTACTTACCAATAAAAGACCGCATGAAGTATCTATTCTCAAACCCTAAGGATTTCAATTGATGATGTGGCATTATGAGAAGTGCAAAACCAACGGGTTGCTTTGAAACCCCGGCCATGCTCACCATTGGAAAAACATTGATGCACTACATCAAGAATTTACTTTGATGCACTTCATCAAGAATTTACTAAGGACCTAAGAAATATAAGATTTGTATTGAGCATGGACGAAATGAACCTTTTTGGTGACTTAAGTAGCTCACATAGAACTTGGCCAATGCTATTTACCATGTACAACCTTCCTACATGGATTTGTTAAAAGTGAAAGTATATTTTCTTGACTATCCTTATACAAGTTTGAAATGACGGAGAATATCAAGGTCAATTTTGGACAGGGAAAGAATAAGGGAGAAAGTGAAAGAAAAGATAGTGCCATTCAAGAAGCACTCAATCTTCTACAAGTACTTGCTGCTCTTGAAGGACATGGAGATTCGTCATGCCAACAATGTCATGTGCCTTGAGAAGAATGGATTTAATAGCACCATCGACACCTTACTAGACATCTCGAGGTGAAATGAATGAGGGACTGGAGTCATGTACCGATCTAGAAAATTTGGCCATAGCAAAAGAGCTTTATCCTAAAGAACTGCCAAAATAGAAAGATTGAGATTTCTCCTACTAGCTACACCTTGACACTAGTAGTGAAGAAAGCATTGTGCAAATGCTTACAAGGAGAGAGAATGCCTAATGGTTTCTCATCAAACATCAAGAAGCTAGTCTCGATGAAAGATTTGACCCTATCTGTCTATAATTCTCACGACTACCATGTTATGTGAATGGTGTTCCTCCCTATTGCTATAAGGGTAATTAAACCACCTCAGATTAAGCTGGTCATCACAAGGATGTGTTAATTTTTAAATCAAATTTCACACAAGGTATTTGATCCTATGGAGTTAGGATCCTTACTAAAATTTGTAGGGGAGACCATATACCACCTTGAGATGTATTTCCCTCCATTTTTTGGTATGATGATGCATCTACTGGTTAACATCATCTCTCAGATTATTGAACTTGATCCTTTGTGCTTACATCAAATGTGGGCATACAAGAGGTGCATATCTATTCTGAAGGGCTATGAATAGAATCGTGCACAGAGGGATCGATGATAGAAGGATACACTACTGAAGAACTCGTTGATTGCTGTATAGATTAATTAAAGGATGCCAAGGCCATTGGTTTACCTATCCCTAGACATCGGGGAAAATTATGTGGAAAGGAGATAGTAGAAAAGAAAAGATTCCATCATAAGGATTACAAAGCAGTTGAAGAGGCACATGGCAGTATACTGCAAAAACTCACGATAGTCAAGCCTTTTACTAATCAACACATAAATGAGATTAGAGTCAACAATGTCGGATGCTTGGCTGATTGGAGCATGAAAGAGCAAAAGCATCGCTTCCCTTAATGATTGAAGTACCAAAACTCACCTGATAGTGATACTTTAAAAATTGGCATGAAAAACCAAAAACATAAAAAGGGTTGACATCTCGCCCAGTCTAGTCACCTCATGGCAAGCGTATGACATTAAAAGATACACCTTTTACACAAAAGCAAAGTACAAGAAGAGGGAGGCATAGAATAGTGGAGTTCGAGTCAAGGCGATAGACACATCCATTCGAAAACCCATGTACTATGGGATCATAAATGAAATATGGTAACTTGACTATGGACTAAACATTCAGATTCTAGTGTTTCATTGCTAATGGGTCAAACACCCAAAAGGTGTTGCTTGGACAACTTTGGCTTAACGATTGTTGACCAAAAGAATGTAGGCCAAATTGAGAATTCCACACAAGTTTTCTATGGAACCGACCCTGTGAATAAGAAGGACATAGCTATATCCCAAAGGCAACACATCATAGGCGTTGACAACATCAAAGAGATCAAACAATACAAATAGTACGATGACATGGTGTTATTCACCAATCAACATAACAGGATCAAGAGTATAGAGCAAACCATTGATGAAGAAGCAATCCTCTAAATACGCATCGATGGTGTCACAAAATCGGCTAAATGCTACGTAATGTTGGCCTACTATTATGTACATTGTATGATTTAATTATTATGGAACATGTCATGTAATTTAATTTTTGGATGAAATATGTAGAAACTTGCAAAAAATTTGGATTTTATTTGAATAAGTAATGAATTTACAAATTTGTTAGTACTAGTTACATAAATTTTTTATTTTATTTCAGTTAGTTATCAATTTACAAAATTTTTGGGCACAAGTTGCATAAATTTTGGATTTTATTTCATTTAGTTATGAATTTACAAAAATTTGGGTACAAGTTGCATTAATTTTATATTTTATTTCAATTAGTTATGAATTTACAAAAATTTGGGTACAAGCTGCTCCAAATTTGGATTCTATTTCAATTAGTTATAAATTTACAAACACCTTTTCCAATTAATTAAAAAATGTGTGCTACTTACAAGTGGGTCTAGCATGATTATCATAGACGGGTACTTAAGAAGCTTGCTTGCAAAAAACATTTTGGGAAGTTATGAATGTTTGAGATATTTATAATTTTCTAGGATTTGTTTTGCACTATGATGAAAATGGGTCAATGAGATATATATGTTGCACTTCTATCCTCCACACCACAAGAATAAAATCCTGGTGTTGTACGTAAGCGGACAAGTAGAAGCTCACAATTCATGTCATTGGTATCCTTGCCGATGACCTATTATGAATTGTGAGCTTCACCTTCCTCTTCTTATATATGTTAGCCAATTCTACTACCCTCTATTTTGTCAAAATCCAAAATTTGTTGCGAATATATCTACATGATATACCAAGGAATGAGTGGTCAATTTGAGAGCATTATTTCCTTTTCACATTGTAATTATTTCATGGTTCTAGTCAATCTATGTAGTAAATATTTCAATTTTTATTTTATGTTCAATTAATTACATATGGAGTTGATATATTCTTTGATCCCATTCTTCAATGTATAACTTGTTTCATACTGCCAAATGGATATAGACTTAGACTGTAACAATGATGAAAAACCAACAAGGTCCCTTAAAAAACCAAATAGTAGTTAGAGACGCAACTATGGAAACGCATGTGGCCATGCAAGCACCTGAAGCAGCTGAGGTCAATCCGTAGCAATGACCATATGTAGCCACAAAAGCACCTGAACTGACTGATGTCTATCTGCAACAATGACCACATGATGCCACATAAGCATAAGACTAAGAAGTTGAGGAAGCGTACCCCTAGTGATTATTGTCCTATACTAGTAATAAGGGGTTGCTGCCAACGACGATGGCCCAATTACATACCTATCAAATAGGTGGTAATTCATCATGCTCCCTACTATTGTAGTGTTTTATGTAGATCTCACACATGAACTAATTAATTGTTACTATTGTGATTGTCTAGATGGTTACATGATATCGTTCAAAATGAAAAGTGATAGAGATTGCTCATCAATCCACAGCTAATGAGCATGAGCTAGTCACTACCACCTCTGCACCAAAACGTATAGATACATCAACAAGTGCAGGAAGCTGAACAAAAAAGAGACATGGGGAGAGAAGTAATAACAAGCTAATAGATGAGACCTTCATCGTGACAACCATTCATGGCAAGAGGAAACCCATTGAGCCTCCAACAACGAAGTCCAAATTCAGCAAATTTTGTGGATCACTAATAAGAATGTACGGGCCAATAAATGCAGATGAATAGGAAAAGGTATCAGACAGGTGAAGGAGCAGCTATGGACGAAGCTGTAGAAAAAACTAATATATATGTTGGGTATGGAGAACATAGGTAAGGAGTTTGTTCCTGAAATTATGGGATAGCGCTAAAAGCAATAGTGTGAAATCATTGTTTTCATAAAATCTATGATGAACAATTAGCTCAAATTTTGATTAAATTAATTTTGAATGAAGTATTTTTGTCTTCACAAGGTCAAACCGAGCCTAGAGGCTGGTCAGACCAAGGGTTCATGCACAACTCCAGAATGGTTATATATGAATGTGGTCGAACCAGGCTAGTGAGGCCGGTCGGACCACAAGCATGGGTGCAATTAGACCGGCTAGCCTAATAGTCTGACTGACAGACTCTAAAGAGGAGTCGGTTCTAGGCTATTTTTATGTTTCTTAATGATTACGTGATGGATAAGGCTTATATGTTTCATATGTGTATCATTTATTGTTTATGTGCTAATGTGAAAGTTGGGAAGAACTTTTTGCTCGGATATGGTTTTTTCTGTTTTTGTATGTGTAGGTGAGTCTTGAGGCCACAGAAGTGTTGCCGGTCATAGATTGGGATTCCACTTTGGAGAAGTTGATGTCCAGATGATAGAGAGATCATGCGGGATACTAAAGGCTAAATATTAATGTTGTGGGGGTCAAGATGCCATATGGCATAAAAGAGGGATTGTATGCGTATGGGAATTGGAGTCAAATTCTGAAAGAGTCCAGGTTTGGAAAGATGGAGTTCAAATTTGTAAGGAGATAGGTTGTATACCTGTACAAGAGGATTTTCTTAGGGATTAAGAGTGCTTTTCATTTTAGGATCCATGGCTTTTGTGCAACCACCTATGGGTATAAATAGCAAGTTTGTCTAGGCCTCAAAGTATTGCTTTTGGAAGAGAAAAAAAATTAGGGTTTAGACTTGAGTTGCGAGTTTAGTTAAAAGTTAAGAGAGGGTGCTTTATATGCACTTTGTAGACATATCTTGATATAATAAAGTTGATATACTTTTAAAAGTTTTATTAACTTTTGAGATTTTTATCGAGATCACTTTCTCTGGTTACAGGCGGTCAGACTATCATCTTAGTGGTGGTCAAACTAACGGTAAGACAGCTATCAGGCCAACAGATGTTTGTTGGTCAGATCGATAATAGGAGAGCAGTCGGATTGGCGGCGACATTGAGAAAGGTTTGGGATTTTGACTATAATAAGATTGACATCATACATCATAGATAACTTTTAATTTTGTAAAAAGTTTTGTTGTTTAGTAATCTTACCATTCACCCTCTCTCTCTGGTAGGCTTGGTTCTTATGTTTGATCCTACAAATAGAAGTATAATCTCAACATGAAGTATGTGAAAAAAATCAGACCCATTTAAGAACTTCGGGAAGATCTCGCAAGCCAACTAGGATACGTTTGCTGCAAAGAAAAAACAAACAAATCCTTATAGAAGAGCAAACGGATACCTGAGTTAGCAAAAAAAACTTGTATCCACATCGATTGGATTCGAGTGGATACGAGGGTCACATGGATAAATAGAGTGTGACAAGTTCAAGGCGCAAAGGAAGCCCTTGTAGGTGAATGGCTTGGATGAACAATGCAAGAATTGGATGTGGGCATGAAGCACAAGATAGGTTACTAATGCTGGAAAATTAATATTAGAAGACCCCTAGATCTATAACGTGGCCACCACTTTGTAGGAGATCACTGAGAAGGAGAAAACTAGGGAATTGGGAACTGAGAAAATGACCAGCTCACTACTACATTCAGCAACCCCAAACACTCAGGCATCTCCTCCATGACTAATAAGAAGCAAGGGTTCCCAAAGGACGCTAGAAGTTACAAGAGGCAAGACATATATAAGCAAAAACTGAGTGAATAGATTAGGAAACAAGTGGAAGAACATTTCTTCAACCTAGTATGGTAGAATCCATGTGTTGTGCTACAGCAAATGCATACTCAGCAACAAACTAGCATAGTGCCAAGTAGTGTTGGATCTGTCTTTGCAAACTCATATCTTGTGGACAATATAACAGGTCCTACAACTTGCAAGCTCATCATCCCAATCGAAAGGGCTAGAAGGGCAAAGGAGGTGTCCATAATCCTAGTGATACCAAGGCACGAATTTTACTCCACAATCATTCTTGTTGACTATGCAAGGGTGCAAGTGGCTATGTTTCATGCTGAGCATGTCACTAGAGCTCAACATCGCCATGCTAGAGGGGATCAAACTTTTATGAGACATGGTAAACTAGTTCATATTGTGTTATTGTCGAGATATCATCATTATTGGCCGTACACTATCAACCCTGACTATAGACTGAACCCAGCTCTCACCACCACCTCTCCAAAGACAAGTCTTGCCCTAGGTCTGCCATCTCTACCAGGACCTCCATGACCACCACCAAGTCCTCCATCCCCACCCCATAGACCATCCCACCACATAGTCCATCCCCACTACCTCCACCATCACCAGCACACTAACCATCTTCATCTTCTCCACCTTCCCTACCACCTCCGTCATTACCACCAACTCCACAAGCTACTCCTATCCAACAAGCTCCTATGGTAGCTCCACCTTTTCCATAGTTTGCTCCTACCCAACAAGCTCCTCCTCCCCTAGTACCTCCTACTGCCCCACAAGCTCAGCTGCCAATAGAAGAGGTACTCCTAGTAGCTCATCGAGTATTGCCATAGATGATTTCCACATCCGACCTGAAGGCCAAATGTAAAGATAAGAAGAAGTTTATGTTTACGGCATTTGAGGGTAGATAATGAAGATGAGGGCAAAGAAGTAGAGACATCTAATTCACACAAGTTAGTAATAAGGGCCAAGGAGGAATTGGAATTTAGGGGTACCGATTATGAGCCACTGTTACCACAGCATGTCATGGATATGATGCCATGGCAGATGAGGTAGTGTCATGAGTAGTACATTAAGCCAAGTAGGATGAAATTTAAGTATATAACTGTCATGGTCCCAACAAATGCTTTCATGAGTGCACCAAATGGCATAATGATAATCGATTTCGGCAATATGCATTCTATGTTTCAACTAGAAAGATTGGACGTCAATATCATTGCCACGTGGTGCTTGTAAGTGAACATAACACTCTTGTTTTTACACAATATTTACTAATAAATTATCGATTTGATATGAGCTGTGTATAGGTCACAATTCCATGATGTTCCATTCATAATGAACATAATGTTGTTACTACTACTTTAACATCTCACTATATCAGCTCTAATCTATATTGTTTGTAGCAACCATGACATTTTATTTCTAACATATCTAAGGGATTACTTGGTCGTAGTCCTTGACCTAGCAAACTATGACACAGATAGATATATGGAATTCCTTACTATTCTAATTTTTTATGTAAAATCTTCTACTTACATTCTTTAATGATGTCCTCAATAGCTTTGTAACACATGTTAATTAAATCTATTAAATAACATACATAGGTTGTACGTGAGGAAAGGAGGGTCAATAAAAGACAACTGGAAAACTGAGTGTCAAAACAAAATGGCCATCAAATGACAAACCACATAAATACATATTTTTGATATATTTATAAATTTGTATATAATTAATGGTTTATTATTCTTTTTGAAGTGATTCAAGCAACCAGCAGGCACTATATTATGGATATTATATGTACAAGATGCTTAGGGTCAACGGGAGCTACATAATAAACCCCGACAATGTAAGTTCAGAGATTGTTCTTAAAAAAAACTATTCTGTAGTAATAAAACTTATTAATAGGGATGTGAACAATACAATCTCTAACATTAAGTATAATATTCGTTGTTATAGATTTCTCAAGTTCTTCAAATAGCACAACTTATGGATATGTGTAACTTCATGCAATGTGAATGTTACAATAGACTTAGTCTATTTTTTAACGATGAGAGCACTCTCTCAATAGAAGACAAATACAACTCCCTTTGAGAGTGGGAAAAACAACATGTGAAATAAAACTTTTTTTCTTTTCCTATCTGAGATCGACCATTTGTAATCAAATTTTACAAAATATGTTTATATGCCTCCATTTGTATATATTCAATGTATTTGTTCTATTGTATATATGCTATCTTTATTTACAATATACTAGCTTTATAGAATAGCACCACTCAAACACTAGAAAATGTCACTTGGAGAAATATTTTAGAACTAATGATAATCCGATGTATGGAAAAAATCTAACAGAAAAACTTTATCCCAAGTGACCAGCCTAACTAGGCCACTTGAGATAATGTATTTTTGCATGCGGACGTGTTATGTAGGCCACATGGGAAATTTTTTTCCTAGACGGACCTCTTAACTTGGCCGCCTATAAAAATGCATTATCTTAGGCAGCCCGTTTAAACTACTCACCTGGGAAATTATATATTGATGATGCTTATGTTACTACTTCTATTAGTGTCTTTGCGGGGAAACATATGTGTTTGTTACCACAATATTTGGTGGTATGGGCCCGCTACCTAATGGCTCTAGGTCATTCCTAGAGTGAATTCCTGTTTGCCGTCATTAGTGCAAAACTAGTCATCAAGTAATGTAAAGGCTACGTTGTGAGGTCTGGATTGCATTCAATGTATAGAATGTAGTAGAATTGACTGATATCGAACAAACTAGAGCAATCACATCATGTTGGTAAGTTATATAAACTCAATAGAGTCAATACTAATTGATTATCCATGCTCACGGTCATGAGCGATATAGTGAAGTGGCATAAGTATAGACTTATTTTATAAATGTGTTTATGAAAATTGGATGTGGAAATAGTGAAATATGACACTATGATGTTTATGATGACGCTTATGGTCACTTGATGCAATGAAGGGCAGCAAGTGTGATATTATGTTTTATCATCATGATGGATACAATGATTTACTTATGACATGCTTTAAAATGATTTTTAAATTTCTGTTACAAATGATAAATAGCCATTCTTTAATTTAAAACTTACATGTTAGGTTTGTACTTATTATATGTTTTTACTTTAGGTTCTTTTGTAGGTGATGAGCTTGTTTTGGTTGAATGTTGTGAGATCCGTTGCTTATTCACAACAATTCTATTAGGGGGCCTACCCCTAGTTGGCTTACTTGTGGGAATAGGTAGGCAACCTTGTACTGAACTCTAATTATTTGGTCGGTCAGCCTATATCTCTATTTAAGTTGTAATCTGAAATTTTATGTATATGTACACCCAATGTGTTGTATCTGTCATGTGGGGGCACATGTACAACATATGACAGCGAGCCCACGATGTGTGCAGAGCCGCTGAAGAAGCAGCACACGTGAGGGACGCGCATGGAGATGCGCACAGCAAGGCAACCACCAGTGGCTAAATTTGAAAGGATTAGTTTAGTTTCCTATTTTAGCAATTGGCTAAGTTTGGAAGATTACTATAGTTTCCTATTTTTAGTCCATAATTATAGAAGCAATAGGCTAAGTTTGGAAGGTTAGTTTAGTTTCCTATATTTAGTCTATAATTCTAGGAGCAATCGACTCTGATTTGGTTGAGTCCCTTGGCTATATGTTCATGTAATTGAACACTAGAAGGGGTAAGCAAGAATTATTTCCTAAATCTCCTCTTTCTCTTTCTCCAACCCCAACAGGAGTGCTGACCCGCTTATCTTTATAAATCGCTGCGAGTCGTATTTTCATCAGTAGAGGATCATGGAGGAGGAGAAGGTGTGGATGGCATCGTACAATTTGGAGGAGGGCACCCAAATGTGGTATATCCAGGTCCAGCAGGACGAGGGTACTCCTTCCTGGCGCCGCTTCACCGATCTGCTCAACCTGCGCTACGGACCTCCGCTATGATCTGCGCCGCTGTTCGAGTTGGCTAATTGCCGCCGCACGAGCACGGTCACCGAGTACCAGGACCAATTCCAAGCGCTCCTGGCATGCGCTGTCCTCTGGAGGAATCACAGAAGGTGCAGCTCTTCACGGGGGGTCTCCTGCCGCCGCTCAGCATCGACATGCGCATCTAGAACCCCCAGTCACTGGCGGCCACCATGAGCCTGGCGCAACAGCTAGAATTGCGGGAGCAGTACACATTGGCACTGACTAAGCCCACGACCCGTAGCCTGCTGCCTACCTCAACCCCACGCCTCGTCCTGTCAGCTCCTCCGGTCGATAAAGCCGTACTGCCCGCGGTCACGGTGGCGGGCCATTCGGTGAAGCGTCTGTCCCAGGTGGAACAGGAGGAGCGCTGCAGACTCAGCCTCTGCTACAACTGCAACAAAAAGTATACACGTGGACACAACCGCATCTGCAGGAGGCTCTGCTACATCGGCGGCGTAGAGATCGCCGACCTCGACGACGCCACGGCGACCGAGGCACCGGACACCGAGACACCAGTCTTCTCCTTGCACGCAATCGCCGGTGTGCCGGTCTGCGACACAATGCAGATCAGCGTGTCTCTGGGCACCACCACTCTCGTCACGCTCCTTGACACCGGGTCGACCCACAATTTCATCGCCGAGGCCGCCGCTCTCCGTACTGGGCTACCCGTCCAACCCCGACCAAGCCTCACGGCAACCGTGGCCAACAGAGAAAGGGCCACCTGCCCCGGTGTTCTCCGGCAAGCTCCGATCTCCATCGACGACAACGAGTTCCGCGTTGACCTCTTTGTCATGCCACTTGCAGGGTATGACCTGGTCCTAGGGACGTAGTGGATGGCCACCCTCAGACCGATCGTCTGGGATTTCACTGCGCGTACCATGTCATTCTACTGACACGGCCGTGTAGTCTGCTAGATGGGCGTGGCGATAGCGTGTACGCGGGTCCTCTCCGCTACAGCGGCCAGCGACTCTCTTCTTGATGAGCTGTTGGCTTCTTTTGGGGACGTCTTCGCCGAGCCCAAGTGGCTGCCACCTAAGTGTGCCCGTGACCACAGTATTGTCCTCAAACCGGGCGTGCCACCAGTGGTAGTCCGGCCGTACAGGTATCCGGCGGCTCACAAGGATGAACTCCAGAGGCAGTGCGCCGCCATGATTGAGCAGGGCATCGTCCGTCATAGCGACTCGGCGTTTTCTTCACCGGTCATCCTCATTAAGAAAGCGGACAGCTTGTGGCGGTTCTACGTCGACTACCGTGCCCTGAACGCGCTCACCGTCAAGGATGTGTTCCCCATCCCCGTCGTCGACGAAGTTCTCGATGAGCTCCACGGCGCGCGGTTCTTCACCAAGCTAGATTTGCGGCCGGGGGTACCATCAGGTGTGGATGCGGCCGGAAGATGTCCACAAGATGGCGTTCCGTACCCGCAACGGCCTCGATGAGTTCTTGGTAATGCCGTTCAGGCTGTGCAACGCCCAGGCGACATTCCAAGCCCTCATGAACGACGTCCTCCGGCCGTTCCTTCATCACTTTGTCCTTGTCTTCTTTGACGATATTTTGCTCTATAGCACGACATGGGCGGATCACCTTCGCCACCTCCACGTCGTCCTAACCGAGCTCCGGTGGCACCAGCTCTTCATCAAGCACACCAAGTGCGCCTTCGGTGTCGCTTCCATCGCGTACCTCGGCCATGTCATTTCAACGGCGAGCATTGCCATGGATCCAGCCAAGGTGCACGCCGTCCATGACTGGCCGGTTCCTCGCTCGGCGCGGACGGTGCATGGTTTCCTCAGCTTGGCGAGATACTACCGTAAATTCATCCACAACTACGGTACCATCGCCGCGCCACTGACGGCTCTCCTCAAGAAGGATAGCTTTTCCTAGAACGAGGCGGCGGCTACGGCGTTCAACGCGCTCAAGGTTGCGGTCACCTTAGCCCCGATCCTCGCCATGCTAGACTTCACCAAGATATTCGTCGTCGAATGCGATGCCTCATCCCATGGGTTCGGCGTGGTGCTCGTCTAGGACGGCCATCCGATTGCCTTCTTTAGCCGGCCAGTCGCGCCTCACATCCTCGCCGCTTATGAGCGGGAGCTCATCGAACTCGTCCACGCCATTTGGCACTGGCGTCCGTATCTGTGGGGTCACCGATTCCTCGTCAAGACAAATCATTACAGCCTCAAATACTTGTTGGATCAGCGGCTCGTGACAATTCCCCAACACCATTGGGTGGGGAAGCTTTTGGGCTTTGATTTCTCCGTCGAATACAAGGCCAGAAAAGCGAACACGGTGGCAGATGCCCTCTCGCGGTGTGACACGGCGGACGACGGGGCCATCTTGGTCCTCTCGGCTCCTCGCTTCGACTTCGTCACGCGTCTCCGCCAAGCGCAGCTCTCCGACCCGGCTCTCATCGCACTCTAGGACAAAGTACGCGCGGGATCCAGAGGAGCACTGTGGGTGATCATCGACGACATGGTGCAGTACGGCGGGCACCTCTACATCCATCCGGCGTCCTCCCTCATGCAGGAAATCATGGCAGCCGTCCACGAGGACGGGCACGAAGGGGTCCAGCGCACGTTGCACCGACTACGGGGTGATTTCCACTTCCCTAACATGAAACAGCTCGTGCAGGATTTCGTGCGTGCGTACACCACTTGTCAGCATTACAAGTCAGAGCATTTACACCCGGCTGGGCTCCTACTCCCACTGCCCGTGCCGTAGGGTGTCTAGATAGACATCGCCCTTGATTTTGTCGAAGCACTGCCACATGTTCAGGGCAAGTCAGTCATATTGACAGTAATCGACAGGTTCAGCAAGTACTGCCACTTCATCCCCTTGGCACATCCATACTCCGCCGAGACAGTTGCTCAAGCATTCTTTGTCGACATCATCCATTTACACGACGTACCACAGTCCATGGTGTTCGATCGTGATCCGGTCTTCACCTCAAAGTTCTAGCGCGAGCTCATGCGCTTGGTAGGCACCAAGTTACACATGACCACTACTTTCCACCCCCAATTGGATGGGCAATCGAAGGCCGCCAACCGCGTCATCATCATGTACCTATGCTGCCTCACGGGAGACCGCCCGTAACAATGGCTGCGGTGGCTACCATGGGCGAAGTTCATCTTCAACACCGCCTACCAGACTTCATTGCGGGACATGCCGTTCCGCGTCGTCTATGGACGCGATCCACCATCCATCCGATCGTATGAATTGGGGGACACGAGAGTGGCCGCCGTCGCCAAGAGCATGGAAGAACGCGAAGAGTTCCTCGCCGACGGGACACGAGAGTGGCCACCGTCACCAAGAGCATGGAAGAACGCGAAGAGTTCCTCACCGACATCCACTATAGGCTAGAGCAGGCGCAGGCAGTCCAGAAGCTTCACTACGACAAAGCTCATCGCCACGTCTCGTATCAAGTGGGCGACTGGGCACTCCTCCGTCTCTGGCAGTGCACGGCATCGTCCCTGCCCTATGCAGTCACCGGTAAGCTCAAGCCATGATTCTACGGACCCTAACACATCATCGAGTTGATCAACGATGTCGCCGTCCGTCTCGCTCTGTCTTCCCGGGCTTGACTTCACGACGTGTTCCACGTCGGCCTCCTCAAGAAGTTCCAGGGGCCGCCCCCAGATGCTCCGCCACCTCTACCTCCTATTCATCATGGAGCCATTGCTCCAGAGCCAGATCGTGCAGTGCAGACATGCTTGGCTCGCGGTGTGCACTAGGTCCTAATCCAGTGGAAAGGAGAGTCCACGGCGTCGGCGACATGGGAAGACGTCGAGTCATTCTATGCCAAGTACCCTGTGTTTCAACTCGAGGACGAGCTGCTCCTTGGCGGGGGGAGAGATGTCATGTGGGGGCACACGTACAACAGACGACAGTGAACCCGCGACGTGCGCAGAGCCACTGAAGAAGCAGCACGCGCGAGGGACGCTCACGGAGACGCGCACATCAAGGCAACCACCAGTGGCTAAATTTGAAAGGATTAGTTTAGTTTCTTATTTTAGCAATTGGCTAAGTTTGGAAAGTTACTTTAGTTTCCTATTTTTTGTCCATAATTATAGTAGCAATTGGCTAAGGTTGGAAGGTTAGTTTAGTTTCCTATATTTAGTCTATAATTCTAGGAGCAATCGACTCTGAATTGGTTGAGTCCCTTGGCTATATATTCATGTAATTGAACACTAGAAGGGGTAAGCAAGAATTATTTTCTGAATCTCCTCCTTCTCTTTCTCCAACCCCAACAGGAGTGCTGAGGGGTAAAACCTCGCCTCAACCACAGATTGTGACTACGAACTCCGTAGTCGTGGTCTAGCTACCCTAGGTCTCGGTGATCTTGACAGTATCATTGCTTGAGATGAAAATACGAGACTAGTCACAAGGGACTAGTTGAGAATAAGTATGGGTTCTAAACATTTAAGATATTTGCGAGATAATTCCTATAGATCAAGACCTCTGTGGCATACACCACCATAATGTGGATGATAAGTAACATATACTTCGTTAGTGGACTGATAATTATCTTTGTTGGGTATCTCTTTTGTGCATTGGCCAACATTATAGATATTATAAAAAAGGCATTTGTAATGGTCATGTACACATAAGGTAGGTGGTTATTATGTGTGTATGGATCACACCTACATAGATATTATGGTGATGCACGTTGGAGTGTCCGCCGATAAAATATTTGTGGCATCCAACACCTAGTGATGAGTACTTTGCACCTGGTACTAGAGGTTTTGAGAATGGTTTTTTCTAGAGTGATTCCTTAGTCAGTTGTCTATGGTGTTTGGTAGATGTTAACCTTGTTACTCTTATTTCGCTGCATTTGACCTCTTCTATTTGGCCAGTCGGCCCTATCTATGTTGTATGACTTGTGCACTCATTATATTATGTGAACCTTGTTATCTATTGATATGTGTATTATGTGTGGATGTGATGAATGGATGCGTGTACTAACTAGTACATTATATGCTCCGGGTACTCAGGAATTCCATCCTCAGGTGCCAACAAGCATGTTTCAATTATTTGTTCATTGCAATATTAAAATTTTGTTGGGAGAACTTTTGGTAGGAAAAATTTAAAATTGGCACGAATATTACTACAGACGGCTGATAGATTCAATATGTGGACACCTATGACAATCATATTTACAAGCAGTAGTACTACTTAGCCACATGTGAAAATAATTTTCACTGGAGGCTAAGTACTATGTATGGCCACACGTGAAAATGCTTCTACATAGGCTGCCAGCCACCTATGCATTATTTTTATAGGACTTTAGTTGCATGCGGCGAGGTCATCCACCTGCGAAATCTATTTTAGCCACATGTAAAAACCAATTTCGTATTAGTGCAAGTTATAATAAAAAAAATATAGATTGCCTATGTACCCTCTATAGTTGACTTAATTCTTCATTTAAAAAGTAGGTAGGAACATGCCATGCAAAGCCACCCACAATTGCATGTTGCATATGCGTGGGAATAATGGTAAAACACACCCACAATCTACTCTTATGATGATATTTCTAGTGCTATTATCTTTTTTTAAGATAATAGCAGCTTTATTGAACTCAGCCAATTATATCAAGGTGATATAACTATGTGAAAACACTATCTGCCTCTGTATAACTAAGATATACATAGCCAAAATGCACACCCACGCACACTAGGTTTCCTCAAAACCAAAGAAATTACAGGAAATGTCAAGGACCATCAATCTGAAGACTAGATCGTCACCGCTCTTGGATAAAACACTTTCTAACCTCCTGCTTCAACTTCTAACATGCCACCAAAATAAAATCCTGTAATCCTGGCTTCTGAAAAATAGCCCAGGTATAGAGCTAGTAAATAATAAGGGAAATAATCTGTAAAAGCGGAGAGATTTTTTTTCTTATCAAAAACCACGTCATTCTTGCATAACCATAGCGACCAACTCAATGCAGTCGCTGCTAATAGGACATGAGGTCTCATATGTTTAGAAACTTGTAAAAGCCAACTCCCATACATATGCGAGACACTACGAGGTGGACATAGGTCTGAAGCTATTTGGATAATAGACCACACCAAATGAAGGCAACAATGGAAAAATAAGTGTCTAATTGTCTCTTCTCTATGACAAAAACAAAATATCTTACTAGCTTACCAATTTCTCTTAGATTAACCTTTGTTAACATTACACCACAGTGTAAGTACCAAAGAATGATCTTGACTTTTAGAGGGCCTTTAGTTTCCAAATTTGCTTGTTTAAATTATGGACTCCACTATGGACAAGAGCCATATAATGAGTTTTCACCAAGAAAAACCCCATTTGTAGTGAGGCTCCAACAAAATTTATCTTGCTCCTGTGTTAGCACAATATTAATGATTCATGGTAACAACTTGTTCCACTCTACTAATATTGATCCAATGAGATCTCTTCTCCACGAAAAGTTGGTTGGAGATGTCTGGAAGACTTCCGAAATTGTTGCCTATTTGTGCATAACAATGTTATATAGGCAGGGATACTAGTCTCATAGGGGTGCATTACCTAGCCATTTGTCTTCCCATAACCTAATTTGAGAACCATCCATAATTGTGAAGGACCAAACCATTAAAAGACACATTTGATCTTCATGAGGCTAGCCTAAAAATGTGAGTCCCCAGCTTTTCATTGGACTTTTGATAAAAGGTTGTGATCCCAAATATTTATTGTGTATCAACTATTGCCATATATTGTCTGTTGTAAGCAACCTATGTAGCCATTTACTAAGTAATGCTAGGTTCTTCACTTCCAAATCATGAATTCCTAAACCCCCTTGATCTCTAGGGTGGCACGTTATGTTCCACTTAGCAAGTCGATACTTCTTCTCGTGGCCATCATTTTGCCAATAGAACCTTGACCGAAAGTAGTTAAGTTTATTGAGAACAACTCATAGAAAACAATGACATTATATATATTGGGAGGCTGCTAAACCCTAAGCACTGAATTAATCAGCGTAAGTCATCCTCCAAGTGATAAGTTTTCCTTTCTAATTGTTTAGTCTCTTCTCAAACTGTTCCATCACTTCTTTCCAATCCATATATCTTAATTTCCTATAATATTATAGGAATACCAAGATACCAAAACAAAAATTTGCCTATAATACATCCAAACATCTCAGTGTACTAATCTTTATAGGCTTGGGTCTCGCCAAAGCAAAATAATTCACTTTTATGGAAATTGATTTTAAGCCCTAATAGTTGTTAAAAAGTGTAAAGCAACAGTTTCATATTATAGACAATTTCTAAATCATGTTTTATAAAGAATCATATCATCGGTATATTGTAGAATAGATAGACCGCCATCAACAAGATGTGATACCTGCCCATCTATTTAGCTCTATTAATTAGAATGGCGTGTATGTTAGCTATGAGATTAAATAAAATAGGTGAGAAAAAATCTTCTTATCGAAGACCTTTCTTTGCTTGAAAGAAGTATCCAACATCATCCTCAATCCAAAAAATTCATTTGGATGAAAAACCTTTCATCCATAAAAGTTTGTAATAAGAAGGGCTTTGTCGTAGTCTTCCTCGAAGTCAATTTTAAATATTACATCACTCAATTTCTTATGTATTTCATGAATTGCCTCGTGTATAACAACTCCATCTAGACTCACTATATGGCCAGCCATGAAATTAATTTTATTCGTGGTGAACTTAGTGAAAATTTTAAAGCTAACATTCAATAAACATATCAGTTTGTATTATCTATATCTGTCAATGATGGTGCTATTATCTATATCTGTCAATGATCGTGGTATTTCAGATTTTCTTTTATCACTCATTGAATTAGTGTATCAAACAGAGCCAGGTAGGGAGGAAAGAGGGAAATGCGGGAAGGAGGGAAGTCTGGAAACACTCCACTTGTTGGCTGTTCCCCTGTTGCAATGTATGGGATAAGATGAGATGTGGGAATGGTTGTTGGCCGAAGGACCATTGGCTGAAGGAGCAATTAGTGGCACCTAGTGGCGAAGGCAGGATCTGAGCATGAGGGGGCCAACTTGATAAGTAATTATGATCATAAAAAATAGTGTACAAAATATATGCAAATTTCAATGCTTTCCACATGCAATATATAATATCAATGTGAAAAAACACATTATAACATGAAAGATAGGTAGGTAGCAATACTTCATAAATTTATTCATTTTAATTTAGGTAGATAGATTATAAGAGGTGATAATATCATCTAAGCTAAAAGTCTAGATAAACAGATACATTGAAAATTGAAATGGAGGGGTAAATTATATAATAGGAATTGAGGTTACAATTAATGGTTGAATGTTATACCATAGTTAATTATGTCCTTCAAATATTAGTCATCTAATAATGTAAGCTTGATTATTATTAGACAATTACATGTTAATAAGACATATTACTAATCTACAAGCAAAGAAATGGCTGTGGGGGAGGGGGTAATGTTGTGTCGTTGGGGGAGGCCATGCCTCCTCCAGCCCCCCTTGGCTTCGCCCCTGGTGCCGCCTCCGCGCATCACGCTCAGGCAGTCAGGAACACCCAACATGAACAGGCGTGAGAGGGCCATGTGAGTATCATAAGCCGACAGACATGCATGGAAGTGTGCCTGAAAATGGGGCGGGTTGGCCTGTTAAAAAAGTGGGCTGGCCCTCAACCTTGCGAGGGGGATATGGCAGTGGCATATCAAACCTTGACAGTGAGTATGCCATTTTCCTTCGTTCATCCTCCGATTTCCAGCTGGCATTTCTGCTTTTAGAAACCATGATCCTCATCTTCCTGTCATTCTTCTCTGAGGCACCAAGATCAAGATATAGATCTAAGCGTCAGCCATAAATCCATTCTAGTCCTATGCCAGCGTCATCCCAAGACCTAATTGAGATGGATGCCACCATCAAGAGCATGCGGTGCTAATGCCTTCCATTCTGCCAAAACAATACTATGCAGATGTCAATGAATATAACGGACCGGATCAAACCTAATTGGCTGGCCACAGTCCCACGAAAGATAGTGGCTGGCCCTCCTCATTTCCAAGTAAATGGGCCAAAGGGAATAGGTATGGGATGGTATGTCCCGACCCATTTGCAGTATGAGTCCTGACTACTAAATGACATCCCACTCGTTGCTGAGGGAATTTATGTAAGTCGACATGTTTGTTTGTTGAGTCTTATCGAGATTTGAGTTTTTATTAAATCTAGAAATTCAAAGCCGACTATTTCTTTCACGTGCACTTTTAACTTCTAGCCTCTTATATCTGATTATGCTGAGTTCACATTGGATTTGAGCATCCATCCACCCGTGATTTCTCCCTGAAACCCACATCCAAATGTGTGTCCTTATCCTAGAGACTATGGTCTATTATCAATGGTCAAAGATAAAGTGAGTCCACAAGATCTGAAAGACCATGGAATTGCAAAACTAGCACACAGGCTATGAAAAAAAGGAAAATAAAAAGAAATACAAAAAAAGGGAGGGAGAGAGTGAGATTATAAAAGAGGAAAAGACAGATAGAAGGAAAGAAAAAATTGAGATGAGAAAAAGACAGCGCAAAACTAGAACTCACATAGGTCTTGGAGAAACTTGGTTGACCTCTCGGCTAACAAACTGAGACCTGAGTGTTAAAGGACATGGTCCACCCCATGCCGAAATAAAGAATCTTCCCAAACGATGCCGCGTGATTGATGGTGCTCCTGTATCCCACCAATGCTGTATAAAAGGAGAGAAGGCCCTGCAAGTGAGGTGACGATCTCTCGTGCAGGAAGACTTCTCCCGGAAACCCAAACATCACCATCCTGATCCTAAGGAAAGCACTGGGAGGGATCCGAAGGGCTAATTCCCACTGCTGACTACCATCGACACCACTACGTTGACATCACCACGGCATCACAACAAGCCAGAGGCATGGATGACAGCGTTGCGAGAGAAGGTGACGCTGAACATCGATCACCGGAACCTCGCTGCACCAACCATAAAGGTGAACAATCAGCTCACGATCTCACTCGTCAAGAACCCAGTACATCACAACCGGAGTAAGCACATTGAGTTTGTTGGCATAGCAGAGCAGCTCAGCATGCACTATCTCCGCCATGTTGATTTGAAGGAGCAGGTTCTATGAACTTCGGTCCAAAATCGGTCTTTATGATCTTAATAAGATCAGAAACAATTAGGGGGTGATTTGCTAGGAATTCAGAATTAGTCCGGCTGCTATAGTCTATTGTTAGTGTCTGCTTTGTGTATGTTTTGTACTCAGGCGCTTGACTCGTTCTTCAGGTCATGCACGAGAGTCAACTAGCTGGACAGGCGCGTCATTCGCGTGGAAGCTCGTGGGGTGGTTTTGCAACTACTTCCATTTGGTTTTAGCACTTCTATTTATAGTTCAATCAAGACAGAAGATGTTGCTGATTCGCAGCACCAAAAAACTCTTGTCTGTTCTTGTGTTCGTGTGAGTTCACTCGAGTTCTTTTGACAAGCACAATCAAAACACTACTACAGAAATGAAATCATTTATACAGGCGTCTAACATATTTGCATACAGACGGATTTAAGATGCATCCACCTACTGTTAAGACTGGACCTTCAAGCTTAAGGACCATAGTACCAATGTGTTATGCTAAGTATCTCTTAAAAATCTATTTACCTAGGCAACAGCCTGCGAAGACAACTATTATTGCGAGCGTTTTGTGAAGACAGCAGCCTATGAAGAATCTATTTACCTAAATGTTAGTTAATTACCGTCCGAACTAATGTGATGAACTACATAAGCTGTTTTCTATGCCCATCTGCCCGCGTTAAGTACACTCTATAAATTCCCTTCTATCCAGCGAGCTGTTCAGATAGAGTTTCATCACTCATTCATGGTGAGCCAAAAATCCTAAAAATAGGGAAGGTTTTGATCAAATCTACAGAGGTACAGTCTCCCTGAGATAATGACCTTTTAGTGATGTTTAATTTTGGTTTGAATTACTTTTTTAGTTATGGTTATGTATGGAGAGAATGAAAGAAGCAGTAATCGGGGAGAGAGAGGGTGGGAGTAGGTACGGAGTTAGTTGGATAATTTCTCATTTTTCTCTATTGATCTTAAGGGAGATATAGTAATTGATGAGTGATGGAGTAGATAAAGAACATTAACACTTATATTTTCCCCATCTCTCAAGAGGTTTTATTTGATTTAGCCTAATTTATTAATTTTTGTAATAGATATCAATTATGTCACATGTAATTTGTAGATTTTAACTATTTTATCTAACTTGAATTATGCAATTACATTTGAGACATGTAATTTCTATTGATTAACATCTATCACTTATTTTTTTTTCTATGGAGGCTTTAGATAGGAAGATCATGGATGTACAAAGCTCCTAAACATTATAAGTTATTCCTAAAAGAGCACAACAAATTTATTAGAGTCGTTAAAAGAGACGTTGTATTGACAATGAAAAAGAATGTATATTGCCCATACGTTAATTGTATGAATAAGATGGTAGGAATAGATGTATATGAAATAAAGTCACATCTTATTATACATGTTGGTTTGAACATGACAAACAACATACATGCCAAACAAAAGAGGGTGTAAAGGCTATTTATGTACTTGAGAGAATGGTTGTCGATAATGGTTTCTTTGATGATTATTTTAATGATGATGTTCTCTACAATAAGCCTTCAACCTGAGACAATGATCATGTCTCCAATATAGAGAAAATGTTGTAAAGTAGATCCACAATTATTAAGAGCGATAATAGGTTCAGATAATGTGAAGGCTTTATATAGAAGGCAACTTGTATAAGAAATATATTGGACGTGATAAAAATTTCTTACTACATATGATGTTTATGCTTTTAAGGTTGAAGTCTGATAAGAGTTTTACATATTTGCTGTAGCTTTTGGCCAAAATATTTCTAAAAAGTATCTACTCGCTAAGATTATCACTCCACTGTTATTAGATTTGGAGAAAATATATGCATATTGAAACTATTGTATCATTTACCAGAAAGAGTATAAAGAAATACAAAACGAGTCGATATATAAGAAGGTTGATGGCATGATGTGTATGGAGAGAACCCTTGAGCCAAATTAAAAGGAGGGTCAAAAGGTATTCAGCAAGGTACTCCTCTTCTAAAGGTAAAGATTACACCGTGTCAAGGTACCAATCCACATGCCAACTGTGTTCTCTTTGTGAAACAAAAATGGAAAAATCAAATTTGCAACTCCATTGTCTTACTACACTTACTTCCTCGGTGTCGAGACTGGGGTAAATGGTTGGCATGCGCAAAATGTGCTTACCAATTACTACTCACTAGTTGTCTCGCACTCACCATAGCTGCGCAACCCAAGATGTGATGGCGATAGTTGAGTCTTTGGAACTGAAAGTGGGTGAAAATAAATCATGGCCACTCTATCAAACCCAGGGTAAAACACGTATTGAAGGTAATTGCAGTTTCGAAGCACCGAACTAAAAACACAGAATATATACTGAATTACGGACTACCATGATCACTGATGGCCACTGTCCCCAACGCTACATCCAAAGCAATCAAAAGCTCCATTTCTGATCATCTGGAATCATTGCATTTGATACAACCTGAATCAACTCTCAATGACAGGAAATAAACAAAAAGTTCAAAGCTAACTACAAGAGATGGTATACGAGAATGCTTCATCTTCATAATTTGTCACTACCATCCAATTTCCATCTGATTACGAATTAGAATGCTTCGTCTTAACAATATAAGATGCGACCTTGTAGTGGCATACGGTAAATGAAATTGTATTCCTTCAATGATATATCGATATGGGAGAATAAACTAGAAGAGGTACACAGAATCAATGGAAGGTTTGTAAGAACAAATTTCCAAAAACAGTATTGACTTCAGCATTCAAATGTTGTCTACCTCGCAATGGTTCATGAGAGGATAAATCATACAAATATTCAGTTCACAAACAGTCCATCCACCATAGCTCATGTGCCAAAATTCAGATCAGCCAAAAAACAAACTGGCATCTTTGCCAGCTTAGGCAAACACTCTTGGTATAAAGTGAAGAAATGTGAATTTCTGTTTGCCAATCGCCTCAGTCCAGAAAAACCAGAGCAATTTGCGTTGCAGGCTGTAATAAGTTCTCATGATCCTTGAAAAGGGAAGAAGTGACCTATTTCTTTCGCTTAATTTTCAAAATTCTTCTCGCAGACTTTTCACTGTTGCCACCAGTGCCGATTGAAAAGCCACCTGGGGATGCTTGACTCTGCTGGCCAAATTGGAAAACACCCGATGAAGCGGATGTAGCTGAGGCAAACTGAGTTGCTGGCAAACTAAACAAAATTGGAGTCGATGGTGAACTGCTTGGGAGACCAAAGGGTGAAGCTGCTGAAAAAGCAAACTGGTTCTTGTCCCCAGTCATTTGACCTCCACTCATCTGATCAGTTCCTGTACTTAAACCAACAGTTGGGCTCACTGTACCAAATAGTGGTGTTGTAGGTGATGCATTCGGTATCGTAGGCATAGCTGAGGTAAATGAGAATACAGGGCTCGAGGTTGAGCTAAAAGGCGAAGTGGCAGGGGAGCCAAAAGACGGTGGAGCAGTTGTACTAGTTAAACTGCTGCCAAATGTTTGTGACGCTGAGAATGCTGTACTGGGTCCAAACGCAGAGCTTGTATCTGGCGAAGATGAGGAAGCAGGTGTTGCAGTAGTGCCAGAACCAACTGCAAACAAAAACACAGAACTTGAACTCGTAGGGCTTGAACCTGGTCCTGATGAACCAAATGGTGAATTTGCAAAGCTTGGTGAGCTCCCAGGATTTACTTTTTCTGAAGATAATAGGTTTGAATTGCTTGTTGAAGTCTGTGCAAATAGTGAATTGCTAAATTGGCTTCCAGACAACAAAGTAGACTGAGAGGAGGCTACATTGGATTTGGCCTGGGCTGCAGACGAACTTGTAGTGCCAAACTGTGGAGAGAAACTAAAAGGGGAACTGCTGCTTGCTGCCTTGGATTTGTCTTGGCCAGCTAATGAACTTTCACTGCCAGATTGAGAAGAGAATTGGAATGGAACACTGCCACTGATGGTGATGGAACTAGATTGAGAAGTAGCACCAGAAAATATCATTGAGGATTGCGATGAACTGCCCCCAGCTAAACTACTCACAGTGCTGAATAGAGCTGTTATAGGAGGCTCACTTTTAACTTGAGTACCACTAGATTGTGCTGAAGAGGTTGATGTTTGGAATCCAGGCTGAAATGAAAATTTTGGGAACAAAGGGGTTGAAGAGCTAGCATTTGTAGAACAAACTGACTTGGTTGATCCACTAGAAGGAAATACAGCAGCAGCACTAGATTTCGTTGTATCTGCCAGGCCATTGCTTAAGTTCGTTGGCTTGGAGGAGATGACTTTAAATACTGGATTACTAGTGAAAGAAACAACTCGCCCAGAGCTTTGAGAAATTGGTCGATTATCTGCATTCGACTTTGTATCACATTGGTTAGAAATTGAGGCTTCTTCTGAAACAGGTTTGAAAACCCTGGACAAAAAGACATTAATGTAAGACTAATGTGCTCCAGTCTTGCTAAAATAAGTGAGTAGATATCCCCATAAATTGGAAACTGAAGCATAATTGTCATGTGTCAGACTAACATATCTCAACTATAAAATGATAAAACAAAAGTACTTTTGCTACCTACTTGATAACCATTGCCCATTTTTATTGCAAAGGTACTTCAAAATTAAAATCATGCTTCTGACTAACTACATCAGTTCAAACTTCAAACCACCCAATCAGAAACTAACCTTGGAATACTTTCCACTGAAGTAACTGGCGCACTAGATGATGCAGACAACTGCTGCTTCTCAACAGATAGTACAGGTGGAGATGCCAAAGTAGGTGTTGGAGGGGCCTGAGAATGGCCAGCCAGAGCAGCCGGAACTGGGAATGAAAAGCCATTTGATGATGCCAGCATTTTGTTTCGGTCAATTTCACTGGATAATACTAGATTACAAGGAGCATGACTTCTCAAAAGGAATGTTGGAGGCTTCTCCTTATTTATTATCCCAGAACTCATATCAGTATTCTCTGGGATTGGTGATTGCTTTCTCTCAGTTTTATCATTTCCTTGGTCAAGAGAGAACTTTGTACTTCCCCTATAGCTCTCCATCTCCAACCAATCCTACAATAGAAAAAGGTCAGTAAGTTCATAAAATATTATGTATCCTAGGAGGAAAAAGGTACCATATATCCATTACCTTGGGCATCAATTTAGCATATCTGTCAGATGTAGCGTCAATAGTATTGCTGACTTTTGTGGCGGAGGTAAATTTAGCAGTGCCATTGGAGTTATTAAGTAAAGAAGACTCCTTAACTCCTGACAAAGATGGTTTCAAAAGACTGCCCTTTGCTGATATTTCATTTTTCTGAGAAATTGGATCCTCAACATCTAAGATGTCCTCATGTTTTTGCCTTGTTACTAATGTGCCTTCCTTCTGCAAAGGAACTATTGTATCAAGCTGCTTCAATATCTTTGCAGCCATTTCAATTGACTGCACTGGTGCCTGACCAAAACTGTTGTCATTTGCTCTGTCATGTACACCACTTTGAGTAACATCACCAACTTTATCCAGGCACCTACGCTTTTGACTTTGTACCGAGTGTTCCAAACCTTCATCAAGTTTGCTAGCATGACTGCCAATATAGCCTCGATGACCTGGCTGAGTTTCCAACAGTGGTGACACTCTGTTGTACCTCTGACGCATTTTGCGTATGGAACCAACATAGGCACTCTCATTGTTGAGAGCAGTACTCTTCCTCTTTAGGGCCTGTTGATTCATTATTAACAGTAAACATTACAGGCTAGTGTCAAATATAAGCAGGTAGGACAGTAGCAAAGAACATTAAGTCAACTGTAGCCCACAGGTAAATTCTGTAACCATGGGAATTTGCACAGGAATCCAGTTCAAAATAATTATTATACATTTAAGCAATGGTATTGCATTATTTGTCATTTAACATAAAATATAGATTGTCCAAATAGTCACTAACTGCTAGCAATGTCTAAACTGTAAACCACATCCTGGAAAATTATGTTTGCTATATTTATGCACTCGGGAACTACAATAGTAGGGTAAAACCATAAGGTAAACTGTGCAAACAGTGGTGGATGCAGGGCCTGACGACACTGTGGGCCACCAGGCCTCACTGGCACACAGCAGAATGGTGGACATGTCATACCACTGGCACTTGACATAAGGGGCTAGCTGAAGTTTTTGCCCAAGATCTAGAAAACTTCTAGGTCTGCCACTGATTGCAAACTACTATTATCAATTTAACATGATTAAAGGGGGTTCAAGAATACATATTCCAGAGTTTTCTAGTTTATCTATAGAATTCAAAATAATAGCTTGTCACTGTTTTATGCATAAAATAGGCAGCATCCAATTAATAAATTTTGCAATTAACAATGTATCGTGTACTTTAAAGGCAACAAATTATGTGGTGAGTCAGATCAGTGATTAATATTAAAGGTCCAAACATTTAATTTCATGAATCATTCACTAGTTCAACAAAGAAACCAAGATAAAAGTCATGCAGATAAAATCCAGAAGCTAGTAATAGACCCAAAACAAATTTACTGTAAAATAAGATTGTGTTTCATGATAAATACCTGCCTTCCAAATGTATGAAGGCTACTTGGAGCCTGATATGGAGATGCAGTACCAGACAAATCCCTGGAAGAAACAGCACTCTGAACAGATTGAGGAACTTGAGTTAGAGATGTAACCACATAGTAGTAGAGACAGGGTATTATGCTCAAGAATGAGAATAAAATAAGGTAGTATGTAGAGCACTAGCTAATTGCACATGTTTTCAATAGAAAAAAACAATTATGAAATTCCTAATACTGCTTAAAACAAAAAACTGATTTTTTTCACCAAAAGACACATTTGGCATTGTTCACACACTAATTAAAATTAACTCATATACTACATATATATATATGACAACTTGGTCACCTTGGACCTTTCCAATGTTAAATTGCAATTTTAAAAGGTCAAATAAGAAAAGAATGTATGGAAAGTTTATTTTCTACTAATGAAATTCAGAAAGCAACTGCAACAGTGTGGTAACATTACTTGATGGTTGCCATGCTGCACTAAACGGATTGATTAAGGTATAATACATTCTTAGTTGTCTCTTTAAGTTTCTCAAGTAGTCTGTGGCTGCCCATTCAATTTTTTTAGGAAAGAAGTATGCGAGATCTGATATACTGTTGTGCTCTTTGTGCACATACATAACAGAAATACTGTGGGCATAAAGTAATAACA
Source organism: Oryza coarctata (assembly GCA_030770085.1). Classification (NCBI taxonomy): domain Eukaryota; kingdom Viridiplantae; phylum Streptophyta; class Magnoliopsida; order Poales; family Poaceae; genus Oryza; species Oryza coarctata. The sequence goes on along the minus strand of CM061484.1, from coordinate 10,508,210 downwards.
CATTAAATGAAGTAGGCAATAACAGAACCTTAAAATAAGGAGATGATGACATTTTGTATATTGCTGATCTATTCGGTGTCATGTAGTTCCTCCCAAGACGATCAGAAGTGTTTGGAGCATGAAATCTTGCACTCGGGAGAAGAGAGGGGGTGGGAGGCCTGGTTATGTGTGTTGTATTAGCTTCTATTGATTTGGTAAGCACAGAGGGATCATGCAATCTAAGACGTAATGGGGATCCCTTAGAAAATCTTGAACCCATATATGCCTTTGCAAGTTCTGCTGGTGAAGCAACTTGATCCTTCAGGAATGAATAGCATGAGATTATGTTACCCTTGTAATCACAGAACATATGGCATATCAATGGTATAAACAACAAATGTGTCCGGAGATAAAATAGTTCATGGTACGAGCTCTGCTATTTTCGTGGCAAATGTAGATAGAATCGCAAGTGAAACTCATGCCAGAATAGAAAAAAGGAGTATGTGCATAAGGGACTACTAAAACTTGGTTTCTAAAGTAGAAAATTGCACATTTAGTCCCCTAAACATGTGTATGTGCATCAGTATAGGCTCAAACCATGCCTAATAAGCAACTACAAAACACTTATACAAGTAATACCAAAAAAAGTAGGATTAGACTTTGTTGACCCACTTATACAATTTTAAGTACCCACTCAAATTCAGAGACCTAAGTGACACCTGCAAAAATTTAGGGAATAGGGGCGACCTATGATGTGCTTTCCTTAACTTTGAAAAAAAAAACATAAAATACAAACTATTCTGCTGGTTAGAATGGTTTTAACTCAACAATATGCCATATATCTTTAAAAAAAAGAAATTATATTGTTGCTTCCACACTTTAAATTATGTTCAGTGCAGTACAGTACAGTATGGATGATTGGAAAAGAAATCAATTTCATCAGATGAACAGGAATATTATTTAGTGAGCAACATGAATTGCATACTAACAGAAGCGTCGAATGTTCTAAAGGAGAAATCAACAGGTAAGTCTCTAGATCCACTTGCCTTCCTGGGAAAATGCGTTTTCTTCATATTACCAACTCCTGGATTCAATAATTTGGACCCAACTGTTCTAGATAACAACAACTCAGACAAATATTCAAATTCACTCCTGCAATACAGAAAATTATTTGTAAGATAGAAATATGTTTTCGCGTTTCTACTGTACACTTGGACATTAGCAAAACAATTTGCAAGTAACAACAAAATAGGGAAACAGATATTAATACTTCTAATTTGTATAATGCATCCAGCATAATAGCAATGGAGTAGCTGCATAAAATGGATTCACAACAATAGGATCTAGCAAACAAAGACAATGAAGACATGACATTGAACTTCAACTCAAATGGAAGCATGGAAGTATTGAAGGATAAATGAGGAATAAACTATCAAGAAGATGTGTTCCCCAACTGCATTGCTACTCCACACAAATCATATACAACTGCTAATAGTGAAGTATAACTTCACCATAGAAAATTGTCTTGGTAAGTGAGAAAAAAAGAAGGTAGAAGGTATTACATGCTGTACAGGAGAGAATGTGGTAACATAAACAAACATATAAAGGAAAAGAAGATATGGGTAAGAAAAATTCTCTAAGGTAACAGAACCCACCAAAAATGTTGATGGTATTTTCTACAACTAACTAATATCAAGGCAAATGCCATACAACCTTCCAATTCTTAATTCCCAGGCATTAGAACTGAAGTACACTTGTGTTCTCCTAAAAAAGGCAAACCAGTTAAGGAAAACCCATGCTTTCTGTAGCCTTATGGTTTATATTTTCTTGGTCACGCAGAAATTATTATTAGTGCAAATCATTTCATTGTAATAATGCAATGCTATGTGATGAACTTCATGGATGTACCCCATCATTGCAGATCAAGTTCAGTTCCTTAGGTGTATGCTGTATTTAGGGTATTATGCTGCAACAGACACCAGCAGCAGCACAGCCTCAGTCCTAAGCAAATTAAAATAGGCTAGAGTTAAAACCCAACAAAAACCTTCCATCACGGTTCAGACACGTCAATAGCTGCTTTCCAAGTATTCCTGTTTAAGTACAGATCTTTAGATATATCCTATTTTTTTAAGCCGTTTCTTATTATCTCTCTATGTGTTAATTTTGATTTTTCCTTATCTCTCTTCATATTATTATCTTGACTTAAAATTTTACAATATGCTGACGTCTCTAGGGTCTCCTTTGAACATAACCAAACTATTTCAATCGATGTTGGACAAGTTTTTCTTCAATTAGTGCCACTCATAGTCGATCACGTATATCTTTCTTCCAAACTCGATCTATTTTTGTATGACCACCAATCCAGCATAGCATACGTATTTTTACAACACTCAGCTGTTGAACATGACATCATTTTGTAGACCAACATTCTATTCCATATAGCATAGCAGGTCTAATTGTCGTTCTATAATACTTGCCTTTTAGTTTTTACATGACCAAGAAAATATAAAAGAAATCCGCAGCACCTATGTCTATCAGTTACTGAAAAGTTGGCAACAAATCTAATACTGCTCAAATTACTTGCTGAAAATGAGCCTATTATTATACAAAAACAGGTACTTGCCTTGTGAATGTCCTCTGTTTCAATAGTTCTTCAAGATCCATAACACCATAGCTATCAGACCTTAGAATGCAATCGTCATCTTTGGCAGAATTCTGAGGATTGACAATGGACAGATTCCACATATAAAGCAACATGTGTTTAGGAACTTGATCGTATGGAAGATTCAATAGGGTATCAAGGTAAAATAAGTAGCACTGGCACTGGACAAAAATGTAAGTATGTAACTTAAGAAGAAAATTCTTCACATGGTTACACATGTGTTATATTATTATCCGCTCAAAGAAGTAGCAAAATAAATCTTGCAAGAATATTAACCATATATTTCACGTGAAAAATGTTAAATTCTCCCAGCTTAAAATAAATACCTGAAGTCAATATTTTAATTTTAAATAAATTTGTAGTGCTTAAAAAAAGCATAGCCAACATCTAACCATGATAACTAGTACTAGGTTATTATCCTGTCACCCAACACCCGACAAGTACAATGTGGAATACATATAAATGTACAATATGCATTTACAGAGTTGGCTTACAATAGCAATGGCTTCAGTGTCCTCTTCTTCTTCCGGAATGTCATCTTCTGTACATGCAAACAACAGGAAACTTTGTAAGTTTGCCAGCAGTCACTAAAAACACAGGAACTGACAATTGCCACTTTGTATGAAGGCATAGATTACGCCATCATCCCCCAATCGTCAGAACGACGGACAAAATAAACAACAGCCACTTCATAACATAGCTATGAGTCCATATGCAACAGCAACATGCTGATCTACATTGATGAAAGCTAAATTAATTACGTACAGAGATTAGAGTTGATTTGGCCTATATGAAATGATACAAACAGCTATGCTCCAATCCAACAGCAGATCACACAGCACCAACAGAACCAACAAAGCTAATGGCAAACGCATTCAAACAAACCTAGAGGCGGAGGCGGAGGCGATGGCGGAGTATCGAGCGTCTCCGCCTGAGAGGGCATCTCATCGAGCAATTCGGGCAGCGAAGGCGGCGCGCCGAGCGGCTCCCGCTCCGGCTCCGGCTCCGGCTCCTGCTGCGGCGGCGCGGGGAGCTGCGGTGGCGGCTTGCGGAACACGGAGGACAGGAGGCGCGAGGCGCCAATGGCTATGAAGCGGGAGAACCACCCGCCGCCGCCCCCATCGCCGCCGCCGAGGCGCGCCGCCGCTGCGGCCGCGGCGGCGGGAGCGGGAGCGGGGCGCGCGTAGGGCGAGGCCGTGGCGGCGCGGGATGGAAGGCGCTTACGGATCTTGCCTCCCGCGCCGGAGCCGCCGTCGAAGGCTCCCCGGGAGGCCATGTGACGGCGGCGATGTGGGGGAGGCTTAGGGTTTCGAGGATCGCGGAGGGCTAGGTTTTGGAGAAGCGAGGAACGGAAGAAGCCCCGAGGCCGTGGCGATCGTGGGGAGTGGGCGGTGATTACAAGGAGTGTCGAGGGTTTAAGTGTGTAAACGTTTTCTCGGGTTCTTCCCAACGGCTTCGTGGTCGGATAAACTCAACCGACACGACGCCGTGACGCGTAGCAATGTTTTCAGATTCAGAATTATCTTTGTGCTCGGTTGCAGTGGCGGATATAGGAACTTTTTTAACCTAGGTAAGCCTAGTACGCTCAAATCTACGTAACTATATGGACGATTTAGCGTAAACGTAAATAAAATTGACAGTGGTTAAGTTCTAATTTATGAAGAGGAGAACCAATACGTAAAATTATATTGATGAAATTATAGTCATGTATTGTTGATGATCTAGATTATAGGGCTTGTATTACCTAGAAAGAAAAAAAGATAATGAATACTAGACAGGACAGTTAGCTAGGTCACTTTGCAAGTTTAGATGGTTGATCCACTGATCTGACTTCCATTAGAACTAGTTGATTAAGCACGTAATTAGCTACTAGTAGTATTTTACTCAACTGCATGCGGATGAACGCCTGAACCTGTGCCTAAGCATGGTAGTAACGGTAACTAAATACCGCTCACTGCGCTGTATGCGGCACTACTGATCACTTGATGCATCCGGCGGAGCCCGGGGACCTGCCCAGGGTAGCCGGGCACTGGCTCCACCGCTGCTCAGTTGCCTTGGGGATCAATTGCTCCTCTTTACTTCCGTAATAATTCACATCAGAAATAGAATTGTTATCTGATTTTTAGCTTTTGTATGCTATGCTTGGGACATAAATTGCTTGATGTATTGATTTCCTTCTAAACTTGTTGTTGTGTCTAAAAAAAACTTTGTTGTTGTGTTACCGGCTCTAATGCCACATTGGTATTCTTGTTTCTAATCTTAGATTTATATATTCATGAAAATGTGAAATGAGAAGTCACTCGTGGATTTACAAAAGATAAGAAATAACATCTCAAATGTATTGTTTTAATTGCTCTCTTGGCGGTTAGGAAAAGACGAACACCCTAATTAAAAAACTATTTTAATAAAAATTATAGTTTTAAAAAAATTTGATTCTTTATATGTATTATGTGCTAAAAATCTTATTTTTCATCATCTTCTGAGACCATAAAAATCATAAACCAAGCATCTTTGTTAAAAATTTGATTTCTGACGTTTGGCATTTAAATAAACCCCTACTCTAAAAATTCGTTCTAAATTTATGTGAGTCCGATAATCGAATTTGAATATGATTCTAAATATTAATTCCACATTAAAATCCTCTCAAATAAATATCCTTGAGTCCCTCCCATAAATTCTGTAAGAAAATCTCAAGTTAAAATTCAAACTCATTTTAATTCTAGAAATTCCTAAAAAATGTGGAAAACCTCTCATTTATTTGGGATGCCTTCTCCTCGACCCAACCCCTCCTCTCTTTTTCCTTCTCCTTCCTCTCCCTCGGCTGGCCCAACTGCCCCACCAGCCCCACTCCCTCTCCCCCTCCTCTCTTTCTCTCCTACGCCGTGCCTAAGCAAACCAATGGCCCATCTCCCTCAGCACCGCACATGCCTACGTTGTCATGCCTGTATGTCCATGCACTCACCCGCTGCACACTGCACTACATGGCCCCACTTACCAACCACTCCCCTAAGCAGTGCGCGCTCACGCGCTTGTCCCCTTCCCTGTGCCACACCGCACACATGTGCCCTGTTTAGTGGAATGACAAGCCTAGCCACAGCGTCGCTGCTTGTTCTATGCACCTAAACCCTATCCCTGCACATCATGCACCCCTGTCGTGGCCCTACCGCTCTAGTGCATCATGAATCCCGCTAGTCGCATCCCATCGCCGTGACGCACCATACCACGCCAAGTGTGGCCCCCGCTTCTGTGAATCGCATCACACCAAGCCCATTCCTCCTCGGCACAAATTCGGCCAATGTGGCGCGCTATGCCAAGTTCACCCCTCACAGCCTCGAATCTTGCTGGGTGTATTCCCTACCTCCTTGTGCAGTCACATCCATCCCCTGCTGGTCCTACACCCTCCCCTTATCCTCTTTGTGCCGGGGCCGATCGATTATGAAAAGTGTAGTGAGCCCTACCCTCAAACCATACGTCTCTCCTCATGTCTCTCCCCATCACCTCCATGTTCCTCTCCTCCTCCACTTGAACTACCACCGCACTACCCTTTAGGCACCACCGTTGCTACTCTCTCCCACACCAACCACCTTTAGGCACCACCACAGTCCTCGTCCCAGTGCGCTCATGCACAAGGCCCAAAGAGAGAACCAGAAGGAGAAGGAAGAAATAAAAAAGGAAAAAGGAAGAAATTAGAATAGTAATGGGACCTCATGGGCCCCACCCCTTATCAACCACTTCCATGGACTAGTCTGCCATATAAAAGTTTAAAGGATTTACTAGAAAATAAAAAGAATTCTGAAAAGAATATTTGAGAGGAAAATAAAAAGAATTCTAAAAAGAATTTTTCAAGCAATTTTTTTTATCTAAATCTCCAAACTTTTTAAAAATAAGATCTACACATTGGCACGATTGTATTTCTATTTATGACATTTTGTTTTGGATTTTTGTTTATTTGTTTACTTTTCATGCATAAGTCCCCAGTTTGCAGAAGATCCGGATGCCTCCTTTAAGTGAGAAAACTCGCTTCCAGAGTAAGGCAAGCCATTCCTTCATCACTCTTGATTCTATATTTGTGAATTAGTTTGTTTATGAAAATACATTGTTTAGGTTAAACTTTAATCATGCTTGATCTCAATTTGTGTGAAACAGATGGATCTACCTAATAGTCACACTTTTACTATATAGAATATTGATGACCCATCTTTATTAACTCCACTACATAATCGTTGGTATCGTCATCCCTTAGATACATTTATCAAGATAATTGCTTAGCCTACTTACGATTGTGATGTCATATAGAAACTTAGGACATCTAAATATTTACTTAAAAATCTAATAAGATGTCAGCTTGTTTGTAAAATAAAAGGTTTTGTATTACTTTGATGGTGCGAAGTCAGTGACTTCATGGTTTGACTACACATTATCAATAAGGATCGATTCCTTTGAAAAAATTCATGCAAACATATTATAATGCAACCACACGGATGTTATAAGATACCTCTAGCTAAGTAATTAGCAATCACATAAAAATTTTATATGTCAATAGTTATGGAACATTGGGATTAGGAGATAGGGTGATATTCTAGCCTATTTTTAGGCGATTGGTTAGGTTTAAGAGACATCCTCGATATGTTTTGAGTAGATAAAGACATAAGACTTGACTAATGCTCGGTTTTAAGAGATTCATCTCAACTATATGACATGTGGTATTCATGAGCTAGTTTTGGAAAAGTCTTGTAGTAAGTCATCCTATGCCAATAATATTTGATCAACATGTGTTATGTAAAGAGAGAAGTTCATAATATGTGTGTAAGCATGCAACCTCTATAGAGTTTAGGTGAACTATTTAATCAACTATGTATATAGTTATAGGCGAATGTAAGGTGTTTCTCATAGCGTAATTTTATTTTTGAAAGTAAATCTAGTCTCTCTAGTAGGTTTTAAGTAATAGATAACAAGAAATTGGGGAGCTTATGTGTTGTGATTAAGAATCTCACAGCAATTCATCAAAGGGAGAGTGTTTTGTTAAAAAAAGATCCCCATGAAGAAAAGAAAAGAATAGAAAAAGAAAAGAGGACTTGAAATGAAGAAAATGTAATTTTATTTTTCTTTGAGTCCTTAGGTAGGTCGTGGAGCTCACATTTAACTGGGTCAAAAAGCAAGTGCTCAAAAAAAGTTCAAGTCTAGATGAGTGAAAGCTTGCACCATGTACATCTTGGGATTTTGGTTTTCTCTCCTCGTGTTTTAGATATTTGTGTCTAGGCTTTGTGTATACTTGTGGACAAGTTTCTCTATCAAATGTCCAGACTGAGTTCTCTGCCTAGCAAAGAGACTTGTCCGGAGAACTCCGAACTCATTTCCCTTTTTGAGACTAAGTGTTGTCTAGAATCTTCAGACTGTTGGCCGAAGTCTTCGGACTAAAGTTTCTATCCATGCTGAAAGACCTATCCGGAGTCTCTGAATTGTTTGGTCAGAGTCTCTAGATTGGAGTCTCTATTTAAGCCAAAATTCCTATCCAGAGTCTAGGGACTAGAGTCTCTGTTTAGGCTAAAAGGCCTATTCGGAGTCTCTAAACATTCTTTCCAATTTCTCTAGAGTTTGAATTATATTAGTATGGCTAGCTTCGAGACGAGTGGATATTTAATCCCACCACTTGCTGAGTTTGAATTCTATTAGTACGGTTGGCTACATATTCATTGCTACATCTCTTCCAAGAGCTTTTTAGAGGTTCTCCACTCCTTTCTCCTAGATCTTAAGCTTAATCCACACTGTGAGTGTGACTTTTTGAGTGATATGAGAGAAGTTAGATCTTGCGATTTGTGTGGGTGCTTGTGGATCAATGCTGGTGAAGACTCAAGCTTGTTACTCTTCGAGAATCACGTCTTAGACGACTAGATGTTGCCCGTGAGGATTCAACATGTAAATTGCCCAGGACATTTGTGAAGGTCTCCCTCACCTTCATAAGGAAAGAGGTATTCTAATGACTCTCCGAGTTCTATCTTAAAGATTGATTTGATAGAGTAAGCTTTATAGTAAGTGGGAGTATGTGTTCTAGTGGAATGCTTGATGGTTGTCTTAGACTAAGTGCTATACTTTGGTAAGAGCTTAAAGTCTAAACTAGTTTTTATTATTAAACTTGGTGAGGCAAGGGATCGAAAGAGATCCGGCTCTTTATAGCTCCTCAATGAAGATATAGGAGTGGTTGATCCAAACTTCGATGAAAAATTGTATTGTCTCTTAGCTTCTTTTTATATTTTATACTCACTATGATTTAGCTACTTGCTTCCTTCCTAACCCTTAGGGTTTGTCTCTTTTAAGTGTCCCTTAGATATTTTTAAGGAGATTTAGAATTTTCGGACCATACTACTGGATATTCTAGACAAGCTTATTTGTCTGATAGAAAAACTGATCCGAATACTCCATACATTAGCACCAGAAACTTCAGAGGGAAGACTAATTTTCGTTGTTGTTGTCGGTATATTTTAGATTTAAATGTTTACATATTTACCTCCTCCATGTGAATTAAGTTCTTTTCACTTTTTACCAAAGATTGGTGAACATAATTATTTTCAGAATCTGCATGTGTGGTAGATGGTTAACCTAATGATTGGAAATATGCTTGTGTGACCTAGGGTGTCTGCTATCACTGTAATGTTGTAGTTTCGAGAAGACGAAACTTGTGTTGTGAAGGCTTGTTAATTATAAGGAATAGTTTAGAGATGATATTTGATTATGTGTTAATTGCCTAGAAAGTCTAATAAAGAAAAATATATGAACATATTAAATATTGCTATCATTCTTGATCATAATAATAATAAGTTATTGCAAATTAACTTATGGAATGGATGTCCCTTTCCGACAATTAAAAATGAGTCAATCGTGTTTTACAAAATAGCTCCTTTAGATAAAATGCTATTTTCAAAAATAAAAACTTTAGCCTTCTAAAACATATTATTTTTTCGTTTGGCTACGTAAAGTATTCACACTTAGAGTTTAGAGAAAAAGATATAGACATGTCTACCGAGGAGTTACTCCAAAAGCAAATGGAGCATGAAGACTTACATTCAGGTCTAGTTTTTATGACGTTCATGTAGAAAAAATTAGCTGTTACTAGTGCTTCACCGTTTAAATTGCGTTCCGCTACAGTTTTTGCTTAGTCCTCATTTCATACTTTTGCTTTTTATGTTGTATTGTTCATCTAGGGTCTATATAATTTATATAGTGATATATAGGTTGAAAATGATATAGTGTTCATTCATCTCTAACCGTATTTTTTTGACTTACAGATTTTGGGACGCTACAATAAGCCATCAAACTTGAAGGGGAGAAGAGGTGTGCCCTTCAATTGAGATCACAAGTCATGCAGTCGATTCTAATAAAACAGGAGAAGAGGAAAGTATATTGTGTGTTGGCTTTTTTGTTACTATGCAGGCCCATACTATACCTCCAAAAACCATACTCATTCATACCGATAAATGTAAATTAAAGATGTCATTGCGTTTTACAAATATTGCAAAATTCTAACAAATAAAAAATACTAAAATACAACAAATAGAGTACAAGTTTTACAAAAAAATACCAATGAGTAAACAACACATCTGAAACTCTCGTTTATGAAACGGTAATTTAAATGATGAATTTTTAATAATTTTACTCTTATGTTAAAGCCAACTATCAACATCCGAAGAAGACATCAATTGAGGGCACACAACACAGTGGTTTCCGCGCATTTTTATCGAGCAACCCTGAATCAAACTTGTATGTATTTTGTATATCCTCCATTGCAATACCATACGTCCTTGCTTTGCATTATTAGTCTTCTCATCTATTTTTTTTTCTTTTGCGAAACACAATACAAACACGAGCGCTCATATATACGCTTGCATACACACCCACTCATATGGAAAAAAACACTCCTTACTCCTATAAGCATTTTTACTGCATATGTATCTCGCTAGACTAGTAGCATGTCATTAAAATAATAACTACTTAAATAGCCAAGGCAATATAAATATTGACCGGCTGTACCGATAGCAAAGTCATGATTTGTCTCTAATTTGTCAATATCCGCTAGAGCTCAATTGGCACATGGCACGGTTGTCCCGTTTGTCTACTTTTGATATGCAAGCAACATTGTTTTGGCTGCTTTTTTTATCTATAAACGCCACCTTAGCTTAGTACATGCTAATATCACCTTGTGTTTAATTAGTTTCATGTTATTATTGTTGTTGTAACCGTTGTCTCCTCCCAATTTATCTATCATTGTATATCAATTATAGTCTATCTTACCCTCTGCTCTTACGGAGATTTCAAACTACGCTCCTATATAAGAAAGTGAACTTTTTAAATATATATTTAAGGGCTTCTTTAGAACAAAAGAATTTTAAAGAAATTTTGAAGGTTTGAATTCTTAAAGAAAAATTCAAAAAGGGTCCTTTCAACAAAGGAATGGTTCTCTTAAAATATTTTAAAAATTGTTAGGATTGCCTTGAATTTTAGAGGTATTTAACATGAGGTTTAACTTAAAAAAATCTCTGCATATTTCTTTTTTTTTCGCTTCATCTAAACAGTTGTTTCTGTATTTTTCCTTATGTTTTTTATGTATAATATCTGAAATTGTCAATACTTACGTTTTTCTGGCCCCGTGTTTCGAAAATTCTACCTAATCAAGAGCCCTAAACTAAAAAAAAACACAGAAAATCTACAATGTTCCAAGCAGAGAATGCCCAACGCCAAGAGAAGCGGAGATGGGATCTCGTTTAGCACGAAGACATTAAAACCATCACGCCTCCGCACTAAATTTTCACGGGGCAAAGCTCCCTGGGCCCACCTGTCAAGCACGGAACCCACAGAAAAACCTAGGCTATCAACTCAACCGCATATCCCCCTCTCCCCGCGCCTCCACGCCGCCGCTCGCCGCTCGCCGCCGCCGCCACCGCCCACCACCAATCTGCACTGCCACCCCACTGTACCAATCCCCAGCCGCACAGAGAGGTCCTCGCCGCAGAAGCCCATGTGGCGCCGAGCCGGACAGCTCCGCCTCCACCTCGTGGCGGCGGCCGGAACCGCCGGCTGCCGCGCCCGGAGGAACCCGCTACGGCCTGTCCCCACCGTCCCATCCCCTTCCTCCGCCTTCATCCGGCACGCTCTCGGAGCCTTCGCTCGAGGTTCCTCCGCCGGAGCGCCCTCCCGGAGCCTCTCGAACCGGGCAGAGGGAGGAGGAGGAGGAGGAGGAGGAGGCGAGTGCTGGAGCTGCGGCGCGAGCGGCGCGTTCCTCTCGTGCGGATCCTGCGGGAGCGTGCAGCCCGTCGACCCCGCCGTCGACTACTTCCGGATCTTTGGCCAGTGAGTAGCTGCTGCTTGGCATCTCCACTTGCCGTATAATAATTAAACTTAATCAGACGCTAATTGGCTTATTACTATTATCTTTTGGTTGTGAATCGTGTAGCCTCCTTCAAATTCTAGTGTATTTTACGTGCTTGTTAATGGCATTGTCCTGTGATCGTGATAATAACTTCGCACCTAATAAGCAATTCTGCTTTGCAAGCCGCAATTTGTAATGCGGAGATGCGGCTTGTGTTCTGTTGCTATGTTCTTGCCTTCTTGGCATCATCTGTTCTACAAATAAGTTTCAATAAATAAAACATGAATTATTCTGTTGGGTTTAATGTGTAAAACAAGAATGTTTCTACCGCGTTTAATTGGTTAAGTAGAAAGGGAAACTGGCTGCTAGCTTTTCTAGTAATACTAGTGGTAATAGCCTAATAGGACTCGTAATTGCAATTATCGTTACAAGATATGTGCATTTTGATCTGACTCTTAGGTTGGCCAAACATGCCAGTCATTTTAGTGATTTTTCTGCAAGGCAATGTAATTATGATATGCAATATTTGATTGTTGATGCACTGGTCTGTAATATGCAAAAATAAAAGAATAATAGGGAGGTAGAATTGTGATTAGCTGGATATATTTCAAAGTTCATATTCCAACCTGCTTTATCCACCGATCCTACCCGGGGGAGTATGTCAATCTATTGTGTAGTTTATTATGCTGATAAGTTCCCTTTTATTCATGTCCACCTTTGCTGTTTGGGTAATAATGAAAGTCATTTGTTTGGTGATGATTTCGTAATTTTGTACTTTTTGCTTAATGCTTATAATGTTATTAAATTTCCAAATCCCCCCTTCAAAAAAATACTGAAACTTCTGAGCATTCCAGTTGCACAGCTTTGTATCCCTGATATCCACACTGCATATTTTGGCCACCCTATGCGTTTGACCGCTCCTGTAATGATATGGCAAATTTACTATTGTTGCAATGATTTGCTTCATGATAAATACAGTGGTACCATCATGGTAATCACGTTATGAATTTTACTCTTAAAATAATATCTTTTCAAAAATTTCTACAATTGCATAAGTTTCTGTTAATATATTCTATGCCTTAATCATGCATTAATAATTTACTTCATTACTTTGGCAGAGAAAGAGAATACAGCATAAAGGATAACAATTTAGAAGGGAAGTACAAAGACTGGCAGAAGAAGTTACATCCTGACCTAGTTCATTCTAAATCTGAGGTCTCTCCCTAGCATTCTTAGCCAATCATAGTACTCATACCTTCATCTTCAAAACAATTTGTGATTTGGCTTCTGTTTTTGTGTAGAAAGAGAGAGCCTTTGCTGCTGAGCAATCAACACTTGTGATTGATGCATACCGCACACTGAGCAAACCTTTGTCAAGGGCATTATACTTGGTGAGTTCTTCCAGTGGTATTTCAAAAGCGCTCAACCATCCTTAGATTTCATCTCAGTTTTACTCATTTTAAGTTATGATTATATGTGGCTAAACCATCCACATCTCTACCCAAAATAAAATTGAAATTATATACTTGACCTGTGAACACATGAACTTTTTTTACATGGCACATCTATGTAAGTAAGCATCTGCATTATCTTTTAAATTGCTTCTTAACCATACGAAACCATTTGCAGCTGCAACTAGAGGGGATACCCATTAATGAAGAGAAGACAATCACTGATCCTGAACTTCTTATGGAGGTAATTTGTTAGAATCTTTTTTATGTGGTTCTGATGCAGCCACTTCAATCACTAGTTTATATTTCCATACCGCTTGTGTCAATAACTTCACACAAAAGTAATAATTGCAATAACGTGTATATTTCAACTCAAGATCAATTTGAATAAACAAAGCTATATATCTACATAATTTGCAGATGATGGAGATACGTGAAGCAGTTAATGAGGCCAGTGATCCTCAAACCCTGGAGAAGATACAATCTCAGGTCTGTTGAGCACAATTATGTCATGGTGTTATTTTAAAGCATAAATACGCTTGAATGATTTCTAGGCTCACACTACATGTCACCTTTCTCAGATTAAGAGAAAGCTGGAAACCTGGTCCCTTTCCTTCCAGGAAACATTTGAAAAGAGGGATTTTGACCGTGCAGTGAAAGCTACACAGAGAATGAGATACTACGAACGTGCAGTGGAAGAAACCGTGAAAAAGCTCTAATTGTAAAGTGTACAGTGCCAACAGATGTGGAGGCTAGTCCATGTTCTTGTGTTCCTCGATGACCCATGTTGCCGCATCACCTTAGGGTGAAATAACGCCAGATGCTTCTTCACTCCATGGTTGCACTTAGTGAACGTGGTCTTCCTCTGTACCAACGATCTCTGATATACAATGCCTCCGGTGACAATACTGCAGGAATGGAAAAGACATATTTCTCCGTACAGCACAAAGATTTCATCAAAGATATATACGGCAGACAATGAAATGGGAATTGTTATAAGGTAGAAACAAGAATTGAATTCAATCTTTGTTCAACAAGTTATATAGAGTAAATGTTATGCTACTCTTGAAAAGTCCCGAGTGGCATGATTGGGGGGCACAAAGCTGTATGTTACATTCTGTTGTGAACGTGATGGAATTTTGGTTTATATAAGATGCATGGACAAGTTGATCTCTGATACGAAAATTTAAGCTTGTGGAGCCTAACCCTGTTAATTCCATGAATGATCATGCCAACACAACTACGTTCTTGTTTCAAATTTCAGAATTTCATATCCTGAGTTCGGAATACGCATTACATACGTTTCAGAGAAATGATGGATAGGTAGAAACAGCCATGACAAAAAATCCCACGACCGGGGAGGGACGGTGGCTCGGTCACGCGAAGGCTTGGGAGGTCCGCTTATTTTTAGTATAAGTCCTTAAGCATCGAGGTTCGTGGACGTGCCAGTTAATTTGACCCTGCAATTGACAAGGAGGTAAGACGAGCGGGTCCGATACAGACGCTCGCTATCGGCTGGCTGCCGATAGGTTCAGGATGCTGTTCGATCGGCTGGGGAGCCGATGTGGATAGGTGTCGACAAGGGTTCGACCGCAGAGCCGATGAGGAACCAGGGTGTGCTCAGAGGATATCAAGGCGCACGGGATCCCTCCGAATAGCCAAACAGTGATTCATCGGCTGAAAAAACCGATGAAGGCGTATGCGGCCTAGGCAAGGATTAGCGCAAGAAGGCACGGGCTGCAAATCCGATGCCGCTCCGGATATGACAGTACGAGACCCGTCGCCTGCCATGATAGCGTCATCAACATCGAATCTCGAAGATCGAACCTAACCAAAACAGTACGAGGTCGAGGCCAGCGGCGATGATACGGAAGACACCGGATTGGCCATGCCGTAGCAACAATAAGAACAAATCCATCGGCTAGCTGAGCTGATGAGGGGACGTCTCTTTGAAGGCGGGTGCGTATCAGCTGGGGGACCGATACGTTTGGCGTTACGCATCGTGGAACGCCTCTAAAGGCTGATGCGCTGGACATGAAACACAGAGCATGGATAACTCATCGGCTAGCACTCCGATGATACGCCGTGCAGGAGGCTATAGGCCTAAAGCTCGATCTACCGTTGGCAGCCCCGTAGGTCGGATCTAACCGATGCAGCACGAGACTGATGACGGCAGAGGGAGTTTAACGAGCCGATAGGTCCAGCACGAACGTGATGCGATACATTCGATCGCCCTAAGAGGTCGGACCTAACCGATGCAGCCTCAGACAGAGCAGGACGTATCGGGATGGTGGCGGGACTTACCCCTTCATCAGTTTTTCCAGCCGATGAATCACTGTTCGGCTATCCGGAGGGATCCCATACGCCTCGATATCCTCTAAACACACCCTAGTTCCTCCATTGGCTCTGCGGTCGACCTCTCGTCGACACCTATCCACATCGGCTCCCCAGCCGATCGAACACCATCCCGGACCTATCGGCAGCCAGCCGATAGCGAGCGTCTGTATCAGACCTGCTCGTCTCATCTCCTTATCAATTACAGGGTCAAATTGACTGGCACGCCCGTGAACCTCGATGCTTAAGGACTTGCACTGGAGATATGCAGACCTCCTAGGCCTTCGCGTGACCGAGCCACCGTCCCTCCCCGGTCACGGGATTTTTTGGTAGCGAATACGCTTCTTGGCACGCCCGGTGGGACCAGAAGACATTTTTCATCAATTAAAAGTCCTTCAATCAACGGTGCTGAAATGGAGGGTAAAGAAATCAACGCAGACAACATAATCCCAGTAACGATGAAGGATTTAACTGAGAAACAGAGATACCAGGTGGAGCAGAATACAGCTAATTTTTAAAAGCTCTGTCTGGAATCCTTCAGTATGACTCGACAAGGGCCGATTCAAAAGTCCAAAATGTCAAAGCCAGTTTTGAAAGGAGAATCGAGCCGATCGCCGCCCATCAGTCCTCAGAAGCCGCTACAGGAGATAGTTGACGAAGCTATTTACCATGCGCTCATTAACCAATCGGATGTACTGGTGAATACTTTGCACAACTTAATCAAGAAAACTGTGGATGGATTTATTGTTAAGAAACCTGATCAAGGATCGGTGTATTTGCTGATGAAAATAGGACAATCACAAGTTACTTACGGATCCAGAAGGGATATATCGGCAAATATGTTTCCACTAGTGTAAGAGCGAATTGGGAAGCAGCATGAAAACATCATCCTATAGAATAATAATATAATAACAACATGCTGCAATTATGCAACACCGTCCCAGAACTTCGGAACCATATACAATGTATTGATGATTCTCTCAAATTACCATGCTGCGCAGTGCAAGCTGAACTCCAAGAATGCTGTAGCCATAGAAGACGCCCACCAGTCACCACTCTGAATCATATATATGGCCTAGCCAAGCCATGTCCATGGTTAGAATCTTAGAGGAATAGACAAAGATCAAAAAGTAAAGTACAATAACATATACGAGTTCGGCATGGTACTTAAGTACTTAGCAGAAATCCCAATTAAATTTTATCAATTTTTTCTCTATTAGAAGATTATCAAGATTTCCGCTTGGGCTTTACTGAAAGACTGAACTATGAGAGTAAACGTGGACGTGAAATCCATGCTACGACAAAAAATATGAGAGCTAAAAAATTGGTAAATATTACATATATCTCTGCATAAAAATGAACCATAGAATCTGCATCTTAACTACATCATTACACAACTATAGTTTAGCAAGAAATCAAAGCAACAATTGTGGAAAAACAACAAACCGCCAAGTCTTCAGGAATTTGTTTTATCAAGGAAGCAGACTCTCCCTTTGCATCAAGATGGAATCGTACCGTAACCGAAGCTTTGACATTACTTTTCTATTTTTAATGAAACATTGTCTTTCTATTCAGCACGTTTTCAATTGAACTGACGATGGTGTGGGGCTTAGAGACAGGGTAATGCAAAGGCTTCGAATCTCTCTGTTGGCTGCCATGGTCTCTTCTGGATTTCTGTTTTTTCCCTATTCTCTTCAGTTGCAGACCCTTCCTGTTGCTTTTGGTCTTGAACTAAACTTGTTGTAGCGTTACCTTTTCAGTTAAAGCTCATGGGCTTCCTTCTGAAAAGACACATACATGAACATAAGTAGCAAGAATAGCAGCAAAACTTTGCAAGTTCGGTTCAACACATAATTTACAGTTGATGTATTGCAAGAAACAAAGCAACAGCAAAGATGCTTTACTTATATCCGTCAAGCCACACAACAGTAGAAAAAGAAACACATGTGGTTCATTTGGTGCTCATACCATTTCCTGAGACTTTCATCAGTATACTTATATCCACGTTAATATGTTAAGACGAGCACAAGGACAGACTTGTGTGTGAGCTCCCCGATGATTAAAATGCCAGAGTCAGTGCCAAATTTCTACCATCTGATTCCAGTAAAGGCAATCAGCATCAAGAAATTTCCTGAAAAAGAAGGCATGAGTGCTACCACCACATACTACGCAGACTTGTAGCTTTGATTATGATCTCTCAGCAGTCTTTTAAGTGAAGAAAAGTAGTTACAAAACTAGCCAATAAAGAAGCACTGTGTTAAAAATAGCAATACTGAAGCTTGATCATGAATACACATATTAACTGTGTGAACAGCTTGATGGAAGTTACTTCAGGAGGAACTTTAATCAATACACTGCAAATTACAAGCAAGTGAGCAGATTGAAAGTAGGGTGCATACAAAACCCAGACTGGTGTTGAGAGGTTCACATCTATTTGCCAAAACAGCAGATGTCTGTATTCAATGGAACTAAAAAGTGTTGTGCCCCTGCAAAGAGCATTGCATACGTGCACGCATTGTATATACAAGTCAATTCCACATTCGAGTGATCTGCCCTCCTGAATATCCCCAAAAAAGAGGATTACCTATGGAAGACTGGATTGCTGGAGAGAATCATTAATAAGAAACAATGTTCTGTATTATGTTTTGGGAAGAAAATGCTGGCAATCTTAGTACAGTAACGTCTCATAAGAAATTAAGGTTGCATGTGAAAAAACAGCAATGGAACAAAATAGAAACATAAAGCATGTTTTCACTCAAAGCAAGATTACTGATGCCGTTGCCCTAAAAAATGTCAATCAAAGTGCAGCATGTCTAATTTTTTCAATTAAGTGAGCTTGTAGAACCTTAACTTGAGCTGTCTGATTTTGATTCATGAATGACAGTGTAAGGTACACATTTCTACATGCATTTACAGTGTTTATACAGGCAGGAAGAACAAACATTAGCTGCAATATGTGGTTTGGACAATCAGCAGATTGAATAACAGTGTCTCTTCAAATTCTAATCGGTAGAGTATCAGTGAATACATACCCATCTCCATATCCTGAACCACAATCAGTGGAGATAGCACTGCTGCCATCGAGAGGCATCCTGGTTAGAAAAGAATGAATTTTGATAAATTGTTCCTCTGATTATTGATGTTCTTGGGAAAAGCAGGGCATTTTGAATATACTGCAATAAATAATGTTTCTTGTTCAAATGCTCATACCACACACAACTCTTGCTCCAAGAAATAAGCTGAACATGGAGCACCACTCATGATAAATTTTCAACAGAGCATGTCAATTAAACACATGAATTGGCAACAAGCGAATCTGAGAAGGTCCTTTGTCTCCGCAAGTGCCATTTTGACCGGAGAACAGAATCAGCTAGCTTGTACTTGCCCTCCAAATTCAAACCATGGACAACAGTTCTGAAGTTTACTGCACTGGGGATGATACCACTATCCAGCATGTCATGAATAAGCTGCAACCCATCCTCTGATCTACCTGCCTTACAAAGGCATGACATGAACATTGAGTAGGTCTCAAAGTCTGGCACCGGTCCACTCAGTTTCATGCATTGGAAGACATCCCAAGCCTCCGAAACCATTCCCATTGCCATGTGACCACGGATCAATGCAGAGTAAGTGACAACGGTAGGCTCACATCCATTTTCTGTCATCTCATTAAGTACATCCATCGCTTTGGAAACATCTCTTTTCCCCAAATAATAGATCATGAATGAGGTATACATATGTGTGCTTTGAGGTATACCTAAATTCTTCATTTCTGCAAGCTTAGCTGAAGCATCTTCAAAGCGATCCCTCCTCAACAACGCGTGAATGAGACTCCCATACATGTATGCACTCCTTGAGCAACCATATTTCTCAACATTATCAAACAAACTGAGAGCTTCAGCCATTCTATCAGACCTGCACAATGATCTAATGAGTATGGAGTAGCCAGCCTGAATAGAAAATCCACGTTTACATAGTAATACTACTGAGCTTTTAGCACGATCTATCATCCCACACTCACATAATGCAGAAAGATATGTGAAAACCATTCCATTGTCAGGTATATAGCCTGCATGACAGATTTCATGGAAAATCTTTATTGCAGCATCTACTTTCCTCCCTTTTCTGCGGCTAAGGTACATTATTAGGTGACTGTAAGTAGTTTTTTCAGGCTGAAAGCCACCCTGCTTCATCTGGTAGAATGTTTCAAGGGCCATTTCAGTCAGACCAGCATTTCCATACTGACAAATCATGACATTCCATGTATCCACAGTTGGGCAACATTCTGCCCATACCATCTCTCTGTAAAGGAGCCTCATGTGCTTAAAATCTTTTGCAGAGCCAGCAAGTTTTATGGCTGTGTTATATGTCTTTGTTGTCTGCATGTAGTAAGATCGTTTACCTACCCAAGAAAAAAATTGTAAAGCAGCACAACTGTTTGCCTTACAGCGCTTCATAATGGCATCGACAAGATCTGGAGTAAAAGATAGTGATGTCATCTCTAAAGCCTGTTGTATTGAGCTCCAGCAGTCAGAAGATGACAGAATCCGATATATTTGTTCAACGTCTTCATTGTTGTAATCCTTTGCTTGTTCTATGTGCTGTGTATCATCACAAGACAAGCTCTCTGAGATCTCACAGCCTTCATATGAAGGATGACCAACAAGCTCCTGTGTCCTTTCCTTCTCCTCTGGACCAGATCCAGGTAATTTTTTAAACTTATCTGTGTAGTCAACTTGATCCAATGTTCTGCACTGCAGCTCTTCTCTAGGGCTACAACAATTAAAAGAAGCTCGCATCCTCTCAACGTTGCTGGCTTCTTCCAAATAGTGATTGTCACGCAAAGCGAAAATAATCCTGCTGAAAGTTTGCTCAGAAGGCCTGAAATCTGACTCCAGCATTTCCTTCAGAAGATTTAGTGCATCAAGGGGCCTGGAGGCCTTACAGAGCTCTTGGATGAACACTGTATAAGCTTTCAATGTGGGTCTCTGACCATTCTCATTGATTTTCCTAAATGCATCCCATGCTTCACAAATATGTCCACTATGAACATGCCCGCCTATCAGTGCTGTGATTGTCACAACATCTGGTTCAATACCATTTTCCTGCATTTCCTCATATAATTTACATGCTGCTTCATGTTGATCAAATGCAAAGAGGTGTTGCATGAGCTGAGTATAAGATGATGCCAATGGAACACATCCATATTCCCTCATTTCCTGCAGCAACTCAAGTGCCTTCATACGCTCTCCTTTCCTCAAGTAGCCGTCAATGAGAGAACCAAATGCGGCACTGCTCGCAGATGACTTGCTTTTCATGTACTCCATAACTTGCAGAGCTTTATCCATCCTTCCACCTTTGCAAAGGCCCCTCAATAGGATTTCAAATGCAGATGAGTTAGCCATGGACTTGTTCATCATCTGCTGAAAGACTTTCTGAGCCTCTTCTATTTTTCCTGAAACACAGAAGCTTCGTAGAGCTTCCAGATAACAATACTCCTCTGGATACTTCATGCTCTTAATCATATCATCTCTGACATAAAAAACAGCTTCAGCATTATCAGATCCTGCAAGACAACACAGTAGAAGTCGAAAAATGTCAGATCCAACCTCCAAGTTCCTTGGCATATCTTTGTAGAACTCAAGAGCAAGCTCGGACTTTGCAGAATTGCACAAAGCATGAAGAATTGTCCTATAAACTTTACTATCTGTTGCCACATGTCTCGATTTCCCCATAGCCTGAAAGGTAGACAGCATCTTGCCAATCTGCCTTGCCTTCCCATAACTGGATATGACAATTGTCCATGTCTTGATGTCCTTCAAACACATCTCCTTATCCATCTCATCCATCAGTTTCTCCATGGCTCCAAAGTTCCTCTTCTCACCCGCAATGTACAGCATTGCATTGTATGTCTCCGTAGTGTGCTGGAATCCTGGGACTTGCCTAACCCAGTCAAAGAAGTGGAAACCCAAATGCTTCTTCTTGAAGCACCTGTTGAGCACCATGCTCACAACCCTCGGTGTATATCTAACTCCCAGGTTCTCCAGCCTCTGCTCCACGGATGATCCAGGCACCTCTGACCGCAAAACTTCTGTTACCCTATGCACAACCTCACTGATATCCTCAGTATCTCCAGCATTTCCATCGCTCACCTCACAAAAAGATACTTCACTTTCACTGTCAGAAGCAGCACTTGAAGCATTGCCACAAGGCCTGCTCCCATCATCAGGAAGGAAGCCAAGATCGTCCATGTTCGGAACATTGCCAGTGACAGAATCAGAAGCCGCAGCTGCTCCCTTTGGGGCAATTCGACGAGCACCTTCCGTGCACTGTGCAGTGTCATGGTCGAGGCCACACCGCTCCCCATCTCGCCGAGGCTGAAACGCGGGGTCATCGCTGGTGGAGCCGGCGGCAGGGGCGAAGAGACCGGAGAGTTCTTGGAAGAGAGACAGGCGGGGCCCGGCCCCGGCAGGGTCGTGGCGCCCGCCGCCGTCCTTGCGAGGCGGTGGGTGGCGGGGAGGTCTGCTGGAGGAGGAGGTGGTCTTTGTGCGAGAAGCGGGGAGGAGGAATGGATGGCGGCGCCGGCGTCTGGGCCAAAGGGGAGGCGCGGAGGAGGAGGAGAGCAGCCTAGCGGCGGCGCTCCTCGCCATGTACATTCCCCGGTTTGATTTCGCGCGGAACATATCCGTTGTTCAACGACCGCTTTGGAGGGAGGATGGCGGTGGGCGGTGCAGGCGGCGGGAGCGTTGATAAATCAGTGGTTACATGGCGGCGTGAGTCACCGGAGACGGAGGCGGAAGGCGGCGCCGGGAGACCGGAGACGAGGAAGAAAATGGGGGGAGGGAAGGGGATAAAATGGTGTCATCGGGGAGGAGGGGGGAGCGGGGTTAGTGTTGCGGCTCGCCGGCGGGCCTCGCGGAGAAGCGGTGGCGCGTGGGGTGGGGGAAGAAGCGGCGGCGGCGGGAGATCGCCGGTCGTGAGTCGCGATACTCGACTCGGGAATTCGGGATAAAGAAAGTAGGAGAAAGGAGAGGGCTCACGACGATGGATTCCGATCCGACGTCCGAAAATTATCGGTACAAAGTGAAAATTTTACCCACATGGATATGGAGCATGCGTAGTTCCTAAACGCCAGTATTGTCAGTGTACACTTTTATAGCTAGGGTTACCTCAAGATTTATGTCGAATCTGATGTTTCTATCGTTTTCTCTCCTTTTTCTTCCAGCCACTTATACGCAACTACTACCATCATACCCTTTTCATTTTGAATTTGTCATTTGTGTCAAAGTTTTAGTAGTACACGCTTGCGAGTTTAATAGGTATGCATAACATATGGTAGTGTGAATGTGGTAACTTAAATTTTAGTCTCACTTAGCTGGTAAGTATTATACTACCTATAAACGATCTGAGCCATCGGTTCGTAAGCATATATTAGTACTTACTAACTCTATAATTATGGGTTAAACTTTTAAATTTAAAATACATTGATAGCGTAAATTAGTGTTTCCTTCAATCTTAAAATCCAAAGTATCCGAAATAATATCCAATAGATTGAGAAGAAAGTAATGTAATAAAATCACAGTAAATATAAAAAATAAAAGTAAACTAAGAGACAAAGTAATTTTTTATCCACCAATTCTACATCTTCGTTGAGATTTTCTAAAGAGTTGGATTTTTTTAATTCCTTGCCTCATTAAGTTTAACCCTTTGTTTGCGCCGAGATCTCGCGCGTCCCGACGCGAACACGCTAACACCTGGGAGGTCTGCTTATCTTAGTGCAGGTCGGTCGGTTTCTCTCCGTGGCTTGAGGTACGCGCGTCGGGGGCCGTGGGATTCGATCGGCTCCGGCATGACGGTATGGATGCGGGCGTGTCAGTCAATTTGACCCTGCAATTGACAAGGAGGTGAGACGAATAGGTCCGTCGGACGGTGGACCGATACAGGCGCTCGCTATCGGCTGGCTGCTGATAGAATCGGGATGGCCATCGGCCACACCCGGAAGGCCCTTCGCTATCGGCTATTTACCGATAGGAATCGAGGAGCTCTTCAATCGACTGGGGAGCCGATGAAAGCGTGGACAGGTGTCAACGAGGGATCGGCCGCAGAGTCGATGGAGAAACCAAGGTGTACTCAGAAGATAGTAAAGCGCACAGGATCTCTTTGGATAGTCGATGGAAGCCATAACGGTCGTTAATCGGCTGGAAAACCGATGAAGGCACATGTGGATTGGCAAGGAATAGTATTAAAAGGCACGAGCTGCAAAGCCGATGTTACTTCGGATATGATAGCACGAGACCCATCGTCCACCATGACAGCGCCATTAACATTGAATCTCGAAGATCGAACCTAACCGAGACAGTGCGAGGCCAAGACCAACAATGATGATACGAAGGACGCCAGATCGGCTGTGCTGAAGTAAAGACAATAATGAACCCATCGGCTAGATGAGACGATGAGGGGACGCCTCTCTGAAGACGGGTGCATATCGGCTAGGAGACCGATGCGCTCGGCGTGGCGCATCAAGGAAAACCTCTAAAGGCCTGGCGTGTATCCGCTGAGGAGCCGATACGCTGGATGTGAAGCTCAGAGCATGAATAACTCATCGGCTAGCAATCCGATGATATGCCGTGCAGAAAACTATAAGCCTGAAGCTCAATCTACCGTCGGCAGCCTCGTAGGTCGAACCTAACCAATGCAGCACAAAATTGACGACGACAGAGGAAGCTTAACAGGCCGATAGACCCTACACGAACATGATATGATACATCTAACTGCCCTAAAAGGTCAAACCTAACCGATACAGCCTTAGACGGAGTAGAACATATTGAGATAGTGGCGGGACTTATCCTTTCGTCGGAGATCGGACCTAACCGATGCAACCCCGCGTCGAGAGCCAGAACCCGCCGGTAGAAACCTAGATGAACTAGGGTGGCGATGCGCTGAAGTTATATATTGATCGAGAGATATATTACATGTCTCTAAGGGTCTAATATTTATACCTTAGGTTTACAGAGTCCGACGCGTTTACAACCATCGGACGTTATTTCCTAACAAAAATAAAAGAAAATATCTCTAAAGAAGTTAACTAACTAACTAAATATTCCTAATTAGATAAGATTATAATTTACAAAGATAAAATATCTTGCCGTAGATTCCACGGCTCCTCCGCAAACTCGGTTTTATCTGGATAGTCTTCTAATCTAGAACTGAGTCTTCCTTCGCTACAATCCAATCGGCTTCTTCACTGTAGTCATCGGACACCTCTCAGCCGATCGACTTTAGCACCATCGGACTATCCAGATTTTGACGTTAACAGGCCTTTAAGCTCTCACCAAAACATAGCACTTAGTTCAAGATGATCATTAAGGTTTCCACTAGAATACATGCTCTCACTTATTATAAAGTTTATTCTACCAAATCAATCTCTAAGTAAGAGCTTAAGAAATCATTAGAATACCTCTTTCCTTATAGAGATAAGAGAAACATTCACAACCTTTCTAGGTGATTCACACATTGAATTCTCGTGGACAATATCTAGTTGTCTAGAAAATGATTTTTCAAGAGTAATAAGCTTAAGTCTTTATGACGTTGATTCATAAGTGCTTACATAAATCATAGGTTTGACTTCTCCTAGATCAACTAAAAAGCACTCTGAAAATGTGGATTGAGCCCAATATTAAAGAGAGTGGAGTAGAGAATATCTAAGAAGCTTTTATGATAGAGATAACAATGAATGAGCAAACAACCCCTCGAAATAGGGTTTGGTGGGATTAAATACCCATATATCTCGAAACTAGTCATTATATAAAAAATTCAAACTCCAAAGTATCTAAATAGAATGTCTGAAGACTCTAGACAAGCCTTTCGCCTGAGAGTCCAGTCTGATGCTCCAACCAAACAATCTAGAGAATCCGAATAGACTTTTCGATATGGATAGAGATCTTAGCCTGGATACTTCGACCAGTAGTATAGATAATCCAGACAATACTTAGCCTCGAGAAGAGAAATGGGTTAGAAGTGTTTGGTCTAAACTTTTGGATATTTCGAACAGGTCTCTCTGCCAGACAAAAAACTCGGCCCAGAGATTCTAGCAAAACAATCCAGAGACTCCAGACATATTTCTCTATTTGATAAAGAAGTTTATCCATAAGTTTTTATAAAACCTAGACACAAACATCCAAAACACAAAAGAAAAAAGATCACAAATCTCAAGATGTATGTGGTGTGGGTATTCTTTCATCTAGACTTAAATATTTTATAGAGCACTTTCTTCTTAACACAATTAAACTTGAGCTTATGACTTGTCCTAAGAAGTAAGGAAAAACAAAAATATATTTTCTTCATTTCATGTCTCCTCTTCTTTTTTCTATTCTATTCTTTTCTTCCTTAGAGTTTTCTTTTAAACAAAACACTCAATTCTTAATCACTTTAATTTATTATTATTTATCACTCGAAACTAACTAGAACTAAATGCATATTCAGGTATCGCTTGCTTAAAGAGACGATGACGTCGTATCCGTCTTGCTCGCCACATCCATCTCGCTCGCCAAATCCTCCAGCCAGCGGCGCTCTACTCCGATGGCTGCTTTAGACAGCGTTCACCCCTACAGGCCGCTGCCATTCATTTTGGCCTATTTGCCTTCTCCATTCGTCGACGAAAGAATCTTTCGGTCTATCGTCCATTTCACCGTCGTGCAGGAGCTTCACAAGCACCCTTCGCTCTATCCCGACAGCGGCTACACGAGCACAGTCCCGTGTGCCCAATTCTAACAATGATGCCTACTCTGGTGGTTGCTCTGGACGGCGTTCATCCTCACACGTCACTGCCATTCACCATCGCCTCCTCCATTCGTCCCAAATCCAGGTCCCCAAGAGGCGTTCAATCTGAAGGAGCTTGACGGTGGAGCCGACTTCGTGTACGAGACTTGCACAAACTGCAGTCCCATTGTCTCAGTCTCCCACGCCATTCGTCCTCATTGTTGGTGCCCTAGTTCATCCCCACCATCGCTGCCTCAGGTCATCCCTGCCGTTGCCAATCCCTGATTCAACGACGTCCTACTGTGCCATCGCCGGCTCCATAAAGTTCAGGTAAAAATTGCACCATAGATCCCTGATTCTTCTGTTTCTGTTAAAGACTACACTTGGAGATAATTTCTGGTCATGGTAGTATAGTACTTGAGAGTGTTCTATTGTTAAACTCAGCTGATCTACGCAGATGGCTTATATATAGTACCTTTGGCAAACTTTGTGTATATCTTTGATATATGTAAATGGCTTGATGGCTTGGGCGAATTATAAGCAAAATTGAGTACGGTTTTCACACTATGGCCTCATTCTTGCAGATTTTATCTCGTTTTCTATTAGCACGTTTTTTAAATTGCTATACGGTGTATTTTGTAAAAAACTTTATATACAGAAGTTTCTTTAAAATATTAAATAATTTTATTTTTTAAGTCTATAATAATTAAAACTCAATTAATCATACTTGTCTCGTTTACATAAATTGAAAAATCTTCATCTTACAAAAGAAGCCATATATATCCACAATGTTGCTCATTCCAGCTGCTTTTTTAGTGCAGAAAAGTAGAAATATGCATTATAAACAGTCCAGACAAAAGTAAAGCAAAGCCTGGGGTTTCGCCATCTTGTTCCTGTTTAATAGTGCTCCAATTTGGAGAAGTTCATTACTTCAATTGGAACTTGGCTTTTAACTTTTTTTTTGTGGGGGTTGTTTTCTTAAGTGCAGGTTCAGAAGAATTTACTGAATGAGTTGCCTCTCCAATATTGAAAGCAAGCACCTTCGATTGTCACGATATCAGTATGCTTTCTATTAATATAATGTTGGATCCAATACAAGTACTATTTTTACAGTGTTGAAGTACAATGGTATTTCCCTTCAGTTTGGTTTGGTAGAATGTGCGTTGTTGACATCATGAAGACAAACACTTTATTGAATTTTTTTTTGAAATACTGAATGGACAGTATTTTTCCTCCCAGGTGTTCCTCTGGAAGATCCTAAAGACGAAGACCTCGGTTAGGAAGTCAGAGGATTTATATTTTCCAAGATTTTGGTCTGTTTCTCTCATTGAATGAATCTAATTATGTGGACTTTCATGTGATGCACAAATAGATAGTAATAACAGTTGTTTTTTTCCTTGCTGTGTATTTGTCCCTAGGAACGCAAGCCAGCGTTAAATGCGAGATAATGGCCTTGAGGGATTATCTGTTGTCAACAACAGTTTCTGATCCACTTGAAGTAGGGGAACTATAATGTTTTATTATGAACAGCTGAGTAGCAGTCCTGACATTGCTGCATGATTCTATTTTTGTTCCAAAGTTTTATTATTTAATGGTATATGAGCGCTTTCCTGAAATTTTTGATGATCTCCATATGGATTTTTTCTTGAGATAATTGTTTAATATATACCTTTTCGAACCTTGAAGATTAATTTCTGCGGAATACATGAATTTCCATAAGGGACTCAAGAAGCAGCGAGAGCTAGCTGCTGCCACCAAGGAGGAAGAGAAAAAAGAAAAGGCAAGAAACACAGTATGGTGCAGCAGCTCGTGTCCAAGCCAAACTTGACGTGAAGAAGGGGGAAGATAGTTGACCAATATTTGCTGCTGACTGTTATAACCTATAGAAAATATTCCGCAAGAAAGCATTAACGGCATGATTTCTTGATAGCTAATGATATTCTGCGTTGTTGCTCTTGTTTGATGCCATGGCTTACTGAAAGAACAAAAGAAATTATAGCTAGCGTTTTCTTTAGCACCACATGACTGTTGGATGCCGATGTTTCCGACCTAGTAATTTGTATTGTTTACTTAGTTTAATCAGTGTACCGAGTATATCTGTAAATTACTGAGTCAAATAACAAATGTACCCGATGGATTTTTGTACTGATGACCGTATATTAAGTAAAACCATCACGAATTAATTGTAGTCATTAGCAGTTGATTAACTAGGAGTAACCAGCACGAATTACTTGATTAAATCGGTTCATACGTGCTTCGCGTAGAGAGGCGAGGGTGTGTATCAGATGGCTATCCCATTTCTTTTTTTTTTCAGCCTAAACCCTAAGCCGGCCAATAAATCTACCTTCATTTTTTAATATATAACGCACTTAATTTTTTTAATATATGACACTTGATTTTTTTATAATATTTGACCATACGTCTAATTTTTTTATAAGGCTTATTTTATTATGACTTATTTTATCGTTAAAAACCTTTAAACATGATTTATATTTTTTATATTTACACTAATTTTTTTAATATGATAAATGATCAAATTTTAAGCATGACTTATTAAAGACCTTTTAAGCATGCATGACTTATTTTACTTTTTTAACCTATGTATTCTCTCATGCCAATTTTTATCCCAAGAGGCCATATTGACCTGGGATTGACAAAGTCACGTGACTTTGATTACAGAGAGTTCTG
Organism: Oryza coarctata; assembly: GCA_030770085.1. NCBI lineage: Eukaryota > Viridiplantae > Streptophyta > Magnoliopsida > Poales > Poaceae > Oryza > Oryza coarctata. The sequence goes on along the minus strand of CM061484.1, from coordinate 10,478,977 downwards.
GTTGACAGTAGAGATTACCAGTAAAAACTTCTGGCTTATGTGTATCTTTGGCAAATCTACTTTGACAAGACAATTTCCATAAAGAAAAGAGTAGGTGCCTCATTAATACAAGGAACTTAAGAGGCAGCAAAAGTAACATAATCCCCCAGTCCACAATCTTATGCAATGGACCAAAATGCTTTTCTAGTTATTATAGTTCTAGTTCTATTTTCTTCTTCAGAACAAGCTCCTTCATTTGCTTGCTTTGAGCTCAAGCCTTAATACCTCAGCTTCCACCTGGATCAAAGAATAGTATCTCCCCTGACTCTGGTACCTTATCTCAGTACAAAACAGAAAACAACAATCTCAGGACAGAAGAAACAAGTTCGCCAATATCAAAATAATATTTAACTCACATAGTCGAGAAACTCAGATACAGTTTGCTTAAAGTTGACACCAAGTACTTCACATAAATACCATAGTTCACTACAGCATGTTTTTAGCTTTTCAAGTTGGTTAAGTAGCTTTTCAGTGAACAAGAAACATCAATGATTCATCGTAAAAAAGTGATTGACGTCTAACTACGTCTATTGTCCTGTTTATGGTTCACATGGCTCCACAATCTTGATGGTGCATATTTAGAGTTTCAAAACTGAAAGCATGAGGCTTGTTCATGAAAAACATGAAGCTTATTTACAATGAACATTCCTACTAGAGTTTCAAAACTGAACCAGATTCAAGATTGCCCGAATTTACACCAACTGGCCTGAATCCACAAAGACAGCAAATTTTCCAAGAGGTTTTTTTTTTTACCTCCAAGCCCTAAAACAGCCCTTCAAAATTCACGGAGAGCTACTTACAAGTGATGGTACTATCGATATGCTATGATTTTGTCAAATGGTAGCATTTACAGTTGTGGCCTCCTCCGCATTGTACTATTGTAGTTCTAAAGCCTCATGGTTTTCTGTCATGCGTTATCCAAATATATGTACTAGACCTACTGCTCACAGCCTGCACGAATTATTTTCATTTGCTAAGTTTGTTTTTTCCCGAACACAGCTGATCAGCACATTGATTAATTATTGATGCTAAATTGATAATTCCATAAAAGGACTAGCATTCATCTAATTAGCCATGCAAAACAGAACTACAGAATTAAGTTGTCGCGTTCAACTACAACATTCGACACGGAGTGGAGCAATCAAAGACAAGTAATTGATCTGCACGGGAGAGGAAATGGATGAACGGATGCTACCTCTTGTCGGAGAAGATGCTGCCTCCCACCGCAGGAACCGAGACATCGACAACCGCCATGGCCGCGCTGCAACCTCCTCCGACCGCCTCCATGCATGAGGAGGCACGCGGATCCTCTGCCGAGATCGCCGGGCGTGCAGCAGACTCCAGTCGCGAATCCACCGTCACCATCGCCATCGCGGGGGCCTCAGCCTCCACGGGCAGGCGGCGCCTGGAGGAGGCGGAGGGCGTTGGTAAAGGGTGGCGACGCTTGCAGATCAGCCGCCGGCGACGGCGACTGCGCCAGCGCCGCCTCCGCTCGCCGGAAGCGCTAGAGGTGGGAGGGCGGCGGTAGGTGGCGACGCTCGTACAAGTAAGCTATAATATATTACTTAGTTACGTATCAATTAGGATTTAAACTCGAGAACTCTAACCCTTGTACAAGTTACACGCGCCAAGCGATGTAACGTGAAAACTTAAACGGATGAGACAAACAGTCAATTCAGTTGTACAGCCGTAACTTGCCCGGTGCGGTCCACATGGCTGCTGCCCCGACCACAAGGTCAGCCGCCGCCGAGGGAGGCCCCCGAGCAGCGTGGGTCCCCGCCGCGCCCTGGTCGCTGGTCGGCTCCTGTGAACCCAGCCTAGGCACCCGCGCAGCCCAGAATGTGCACCCGTGCCCCATCACTCCGTATCGAGTCAGCATGACCACACCCGACCATCTCCTTGTAATGCGGTTCATCCGGCGCTTTCGGGTGGCGCTATCCCTTGTCCCCATTCCGACAGCTAAAAGTAGGTGTCCCGTCTACCGTGGCTTCAGTTGACAGAGGCAGTAGAGAGAAGGCTGCCGCCGGTATAAAAGTAGACACAATGGTGCGTGCTAGCCAAAGCGTGCGATTATATCAGGTCCCCGGGAGGGGGTTCTGGGTGCAAGAGACAAGGCCACAGATAGAAGCTAGCTTTGCTGTCCAAGATAGAGCCCCGGCCACACCCGGCACTTATATATAACGACCTTCGTTCTTCCATCCATTATGCAACTAAGGAGGAGCAGCCTTATTATTCTGAGGTAGGCTTGAACCTGGGTAAAAATTTTGTGTGCTTTGTGAACTGATTGAGCGATCAAAGCCTAAAATCCTGCTGCTGAACAACGGGTTCCTCATGAACCGATAATTGTCTACCATGTTCCGATCATCATATTGTTAGTGTTCCGATCGTCGTCGTCAGTCTGTTGTTCGCTGTCTTAACTGCAAGAAATCTTATGATATGAAAACTGAAAATTATGTTATGTTTCAAAATTTATGATATTCACTACATGAAAATTTATTTATTATATTTTATGATAAAAAATATTTTTTGTCATTAATGTCATGATGATCATTTTTTTGTCATTAAATTTAGTGATACTTATATTCGCCATTATTGTCGCCGATCTAAAGTAGATTAAGTTTATTGCATCAAGATATTTCTACCAAGTATATAGAAAATACTCTCTCTCAAAATTAAACCTTAGTTTCTCTCTTTTAAAAATTATATCTTTATAATCTCAACTCCTTATCTATTTATATCTAAAATTTTTAATATAAAGTAGAAATATAACTACTCCTAGAAACTATTCCAAATCTAATTTAATTTATCAAAACTGAATTACTCCCTTTCTTTTTTTTCTATCAAAACAACAGCCACACCGAGTCGGACTCTAGTCACGCACGCGCATCCTCCTGCCTTGCATCGTTCCTATCGCGTGGGCCGTGCGCATGCTAGGCTGGCCCAACTGCCAACCGAGCCGCTGCTGCTTGCTGCTGTTGTTCATGCTGCGTATGGTCACCAGCCACCCTACTATCAAGTCAGCACACATGCCCATGCTACAGTGTCTCGAGTACTGTAGCAAATTATATCGCTCTTTATTTCTTTTCTAATTTATTTATGAATTTAGGTGTTATACATACGTTTTATAAAGCCCTGTTATAAAGAACTCCGCATATATGGTATCTATCTACCATATGTCAACTTGTGTCTAAGCTTACCATCTGTATCTCTGATATTAGCTTATCTTGAGCCTAGTCTTAATCTTGCTATTGATTCTAAAGAGTTATAATTCTAGTTTTAACTTGTTACATTGTATTCTTACCGTACTAGATTTTAACTTCTTTTTAAGCATAAGTCTATTTCTCGTAGATCAATCTCAAGTTATATATATATATATATAAATAAATAAAACGACCGATGTATATACCATAACCTAACTTATATTAGTCACAAGTCACACCAACACTATAAATATTTTTAAACTAATTTTTATAAAATAAATTATTTACAAAACCAATTGTTCATCACAAAATTAATCATGGCAATGATTTCACAATTATGAATACAATGAAAATCTTGTCAAAATATAAATTGTTGTTTGATGAAAACAATATGAAAACAAAAATAAAACTCTCATATTTTTTAAAAGAAAGAATGCTTCCAAATTTTTTAAAATTTCAATAAGATCATAAATTGGCTATTTTTAAAAATCTATGCATTTTGACCTTTTAATAATTGTTGCATTTTAAGAATAGATGCATTTTGACCTTTCTGTCCTTTGCCAATGATTTCATCAAAAATTTATGTGAAAGATTTATTTACTTAGAGTAATACTAAGACATGTGTTAGGTAATAAGGATTAAATTGTTCAACAATTGTCAAGTAATAGAGTATAAATATGAAATAAAGATATTACCATCGAGATCAATTCAGTACTATATCAGGATTTTAATGATTTATAATGTAATAAATTCATTAAATAAAATAGCATTATATTTATTACTACATAGGTTGGACAGAATACCCTTACACCTAGACAAGTTGAATAAATTATTCTTTGCCAAATATTTTTGCTCACAATTTATAGCATTAACTTGAGAACTTTCGTAATTTCAGAACTTCTTGTTCATTTTTCTCTATCAATTTATTCTTGTTACGTGAATACTGTTTCTAAGCATTTGACACCCATTATTTTCTTTTATCGGATGCATCTTTATGGTGAATACTCTTGCCAAGGATTTGGTACCTATTTTTTTCTTACATAAAGTAAAGTCATTTATAGAGCATTTTAGGAATGAAAATTCAATAAAGATAGATATAAGCATAAATCATCCAAAATTAGCACTAGTTTCAACATTATATATTTTTTTAATTCAAATAAAAGAATTTAAGTGTCAAGGCTTCATACCCTTAAAAGTAATAACAAATACTCATATAAATACTAAGATCCAAACACGCTATACTGTAGACCAATAAACTTCACCTATATTGCTAGCAAGCAAAAAATATACCTAGTAAAAATCAAAGCTTCACCATGTCATCTTTTAACCTTTTCTTTAGAAACATTTATGATTTACTCCTCTCAAAACATACCAAATGGATGAATAACCCCCACTCACCTTGAAGATAAGTAAAACAAGAAGAATCTAAAGGTTTTGTGAAAATATCCACCAATTATAATTTTATATCAACAATTGAAGCACAATATTGAGATTGAGTATCATTATATTGTTTTCTAAAAGACCATGCAACAAGAGAAGTACCAAGAAAATAACATTTACCACTTGTACCTTTTTATCATCCCCTAAGGTACACCACAACAAACTTGATATAAAAGACACATCTTTATTAATTACTATGATAATATTTACATTATTACAAAGTCACATTAGGCCTAACAACAAAATAAAAACAACAGCAGACTAGCAGACCTATAACTCTATCTTCACAAACGCTCAACCGAGGCCTGAAAACAAAAGAGGTACCTGCAGCGGGTCGTAGATACGTACGTACCCATCATAAGTAATGGGTCATCAAAGGTAACTGACATGTCTATACCTCCGACCTATCACAAGTTAGTTTCACCAACTTGAATGCAGTGAGTTAGGGTTTCAACCCAATGTCACTGCACATCCACATCATCTCGTCCACATCCGCCATTGCCGCAAACTCACACTCTACTAGAGCTCCATCGCCACCAGCTTACACACCATTGTCCCTGACCTCGCCCTTCCTAAGCTCTACCGTCCATGGTGCCACACCACCCAATCACCATCACAACCACCAGTGCCACCTTGAGCTCCATCGAACCTAGCCCCGCATGGCCCTAACCTCCATCGCCACTGGCCTACACTCCACGAGTTACATTGGCCCATCCTCCTTGAGCTCAATTGGTTAGTTAGAATTTTAACATGTGATTTGCATATGCTAAGTTTAAGAAAATGCTTTAGTTCTAGATTTCTACAAAATTTGACCCTAGTTAGAATATATAGTTTGACTCTAGTTAGAATTCTATAGAAAAAACTACTCTCTTTAGTCAATAGACAAATATGGTTTGACCCTAATTAGTCTCATTTAATATAACTATTTTTTATTAATGCAAGATAATTAAGCAGTCAAAGTTAGATGTTATTAACTAATAAAAGTACAAAAAACCAATTAAGTATACCATAAGTAGCTTAATTTAAACTTCTTGTTCCATTCCCATTGATCAACTACAAGTTATCTCTTTTCGTTCTCTAGTTAATTAAGTATATATGTATATATATACGATCACCGAGGCTGACACTGCTGGATGACCAACGATGCTATGGAGTGGTGGCAAGAAAGTACTTCTCTAATAGTTGTGGAGTGGTGGCAACAAAGTACTTCTTATCCTTCACAACGACATCAAACTTTTCCCAGAGAGTGAGAAAGAGACAACTTGGGAAAGATTGAAGGAGAAGTTTGGTTTTCCCGATGAGGTAGAGCAAAGGCTAAAGCGACAGGCACTCGGAGAGATGGGTCTAGACTAGAAGAACTTCAAGTCAGAGCTTATCATGGACTATGCCATCCCACCGGGAAAACGTATCCCATATGAAGACTATTTGCACATGTCATACCTAGAAAATATCCTTTTCCTGAATACTACTATATTAATCCCTGTCCCAATAAAAACCAGGGCACACCAGAACAACTTGATATAAAAGACACATCTTTAATACATCGATAATACTTATATTATTACAAAGGCTTATAAGGCCTCACAACAAAGGAAAAACAGTAGTGAACTAGCAACCTACAGCTCCATCTTCACAGGTGCTCAACTATGGCATAAACCAAAACTCCACCTAGGACTTCTTCTCCAAGACTTCCCTCTAAGAAGGGAAATTTTGAGCAAGAGTAAGTACCACCCACAATACTTAGCAAGACACATCCAAAAAATACAAATTTAATGCATAGGGACACAAGAAATTATTTTTAGGGCTACTTTGCAGTAAACAACATTTTAGAGACATTTAATCAATTAAAGGTAGTTTAATTAAAAGCACCAACCTAGTCTCTAATTGATTATTAATACACAAGTTCCACCTCAATGCAACTTGCCCTATTAAGATCCGCTACACTGCGGCTTAGTCCAAGAACACACCAAGCTCCATTACATAGTGCAGCTAGTCCTAGGTATCACCCACCATTCTAGTGTAAGAGAAGCAAACAACTAACTTGGCTACATTGCTCGAATTGCCCATAACTAAGGTTGCCATTATTCGAATAGGTTTACTCTAATCAGAGGTATACATTTTACCCACCAGACACTCCTTCTCCATGCTACAGTGTGCCCTGTACAACCACAATACATAGGCGAGAGTTGTGACATAACCATTCACTTAACCTAATCCTAACCAAAGGAAACAACATAGACCTCCAATACTAGTAACCTCTAGGATAGAAGAGACGGTCTATGCACCTAGGCATCTCAGTTAAATCCACCTTCAACCACCAGGCACGTATGTCCAAACCTGGACATCATCCGCCCTATCTATGTCCTTTTAATTGGAACCATCCTAAGCTTCAGGCTAAGCCTTAGCCATTATTCAGGAAGTTATATGAATATGCTTTGCATTTAAGGCACCAAAGACCGGTCCTTATAGTGGCCAACATGCTCCTAACACAACCACACACCTCGCACCCCACCAAAAATGGGTTTTTGGAATTTTGAAATAAGAATCCACCATTTGATGGCTAAATAGCGTCTTTTTAGAATTACCAAAGTTATAGAGTTATTCCCAAAGTCTAACTATTAGAAAAACAACTTAATGTGTCTAATTAAAGCAAGGTTAAGTATAATCGTAAATTTTCTAGGAAGCACCATATATAGAGTTCTCACTAGCTTTTTTTACGTAGGGATTTCAAGGATAAATTATATACAAATAATAAGAATATAACTAAATTTAATAAAGCATAATGTAATAATTTAAATTACAATAATTTTCATAAATTGGGATTTAATATGGTTAAGGAGAGTGTGACTTACCTTGCTCAAAGGAAAAACTTATTCTGACAACATGATCTTTATATTGTCATCCTCTAAAGCGACAATAACTACATATTTTAATGAAAAAATTAGACTTGAACAGGTCAAATTTGAGTTCGTATGACAAAGATATATAGTCATCCAAAGTTTAAATTGTGTTTAAATTTTAATTTTTGAATTAGTTAAATTATTTTTCTTAAAAAATGATTTGTTGTGTAAGTGTTAACGCACGCGGGTGTGTGGACTAGGTCCACGGGCTATTGGCCCCACATGACAATTGCTCGGTCCACCATGAACTAGGTGTACGTGTGTGGTTCATGAGGCAGGTGACGCTAACACGTAGTCCCGTTTGGTTACCTATCTGGCAACCAACAAGTAGACCCTATGAGAGGCGTGCATGGCTACACACATGGAAGCTACATGGGCACGTGCATGCGAACATGGGGCCACACTGGCACTACATGGGCTCGACCGGGCAGTGGTGATGGAACTACAGCAGCGGCGACACTGGCACCCTATGGTCGCCTATGGCATAGAGAGGTGCCGGGAGCTCACGCTCAACATAGGGAGCAGCAACGAGGAGGGTGGTGACTAGGAGGCGAGCACGTAGGTAGCCCACCATGATGGTGAGCTTAGGTGAGCTACGCGATGGTGTGGGAGGCAACAAGAGATTTGGGCAAGGAGCTTGAGAGGGAGAGGAGTGAGCAATGGTGCTCGGGAATGTGAAAGGGAAAGGAAAGGAATAACAGAGAGGGTTGGGTTAGGATTTAAAAGACGTGTCCTCGCTAGAGACAATGAGCACTGATGTTAAGGGGAAAAGTAAGGGCCATAATGTTCAGGGTTTGGGGGAAATGACTGAGGTGATTAAGGGGCTTAATTCCCTTTAATCAATTTGGGGATTCTGGCTAGGAATGACGTGGATTTGGGGCTTAATTCCCCTCAATCAATTTGGGGATTCTGGATAGGAATGACGTGGATTTGGCAAGGAAAATAGACTGCATTCATAGTGGCCAGGTGGTCGCCGCCAAAAAATCCCGCGACCGGGGAGGGACGGCGGCTCGGTCACGCGAAGGCCTGAAAGGTCTGCTTATCTCCAGTGCAGATCCTTAAGCGTCGAGGTTTGCGAGCGTGCCAGTCAATTTGACCCTGTAATTGACAAGGAGGTGAGACGAGCGGGTCCGGGTCCGATACAAACGCTCGCTATCGGCAGGCTGTCGATAGGTTCGGGATGCCGTTCGATCAACTGGGGAGCCGATGTAGACAGGTGTCGATGAGGGGTCGACTGCCGAGCCGATGGAGGAACCAGGGTGTGCTCAGAGGATATCAAGGCGCACGGGATCCCTCCGGACAGCCGAACAATGATTCATCGGCTGGAAAAACCGATGAGTGCGCATGTGGTCTAGGCGAGGATTAGCACGGGCTGCAAAGCCGATGCCGCTTCGGATACGACAGCACGAGACCCGTCGCTCGTCGTGGCAGCGTCATCAACACCAAACCTCGAAGATTGGACCTAACCGAGATAGTACAATGCCGGGGCCAGCGGCGATGATACGGAGGACGCCGGATCGGCTATGCCGTAGCAAGGATAGGAACGAACCCATCGGCTAGCTGAGCCGATGAGGGGACGGCTCTCTGAAGGCGGGTACGTATCGGCTGGGGGTCCGATACGTTTGGCGTTACGCGTCGTGGGACGCCTCTAAAGGCTGATGCGTATTTTGGCGTTAACACATGCCCCCTAATTTCGGAGTTTGCCAACAGACTATGAAATTTCGAGCCATTAGAAACCTCTGTAAACCAAGATGACCCATTAAAACCCGCATTAATCGGCTCAGATCTCTGCCTAGGTCGTTCCACTTCTATAAAATATATCCCCTCAGCCTTCTTCCACACACTTCTTCTCATCAAAAACCCCAAACCTTGAGGAGCTCCACAAGTATCCACAAATTTCCGTGAATCTCGACGGGCTCAGAAGACTGAAGGCGAGCTCTCGCAGATTTCTTCATCGGCTGTTACTTCTTCATTTGCGCAATAGCTTCCACACATGTAATCCCTGAGGTAACCATTATCTACTCTTTCATCCTTTGTTTTGCACGATTCTTCCCATCCCAATTTCTCATCAGTAGTCGGGTTCTGGTTTCTGTAGGATCTTAAGAGCCAGATCGCTATTCCAATCTCCGACCACCCCGGTCACTTCTTTCTTGGCCCTATGGGTAGCGAGGATCCGACTAATTTCATCAACTCCGAAACAGAAAGGATCTCGTTCAAGAACTCATCCATGGCCATCACCGATTGGGCTCATAGCTTCAGATCTTGGCCTAGCAAACTCACTGAATGGAGGAACTGGTACCTTAGGGTTTCTACCTATAAAAAGACTTTATGAGAGGATCTAGAAATAGACCATTGCATTAATCTTTTCTTAGCCGATATGGAAAGGAACGAATCTCTGCTTGCATCGTCTTCTTACTTCTGGTCAGACATCTTGAATGCCTTCATATTCAAGCATAGGCCGATGACCCCTACCTTTATGAATGTTACTATGTTGACCTACCTCAACACCACCCACTACATAAACCTTTTCAACCTCAGATTCAAACCTAAGCATCGACTAAACACCAAGAATATCGGAGGTTGGACTAAATACATTTTCTTGTATAACAAATCATTCGGCCTAGTCGATGGATGTGAACATGTAGCATTCTTGAATCTCTGGCTGGAACAATTCTTCTTTGGTGGTTCGACTCTCGGTCCAACAACGAACATGCAATATCTGGTAGAGCTCCTGGCCGATCACCGCCAAATTCCCCTGGGGCATTATCTTCTTGGAGCAACTTATCATCTGCTCCATCAAGTTGCGACCAAGCTGTCAACAGGCCATCCAGTCGGACATATCGGCAGACCCTGGTGGTTTATACAACTTTGGCTGAACGTCTACACCTCCAAAATCATTGCTAGGCCCCCTTTCTCTTCCATGAAATTCCTGACTGATTACTTAGAAGAAAACGAGGCCAGCCGACGCCGACGTATTTCGCTGGGTGAAGCTTCATCGGCTCTTCCTGGAAGCAAAATGACCCCCCTCGGACTCAGCCGATGGTTTAAGTGTTTCTACCATGGCTTTGCCAAAGAGGTCACCATCTGGTTCACGTACGAGGATGACTCGTCCTTTGAAATGCCTTCCAGGTTTCATCCGATGAATGCCTTAGCCGATGAAGAATCGAAGACCATCTTTTTATCCTACATAACCCCTTGTCTTCTGTCGATCAAATTTTCAATGGGCCGATCCCAACATCCATCATATGAGTTCTACCATCCTTCGGTTAGTGCTCGTCAGTTGGGCTTTGGCCAACTCCCCATCGGCTTGTTCTTCATCGGCAAGCTTAGAGCGTGCGGAGAAGTGAAAAGCGGCTTGGAGTATAACCGACTTAGTTCGATGACATCGAACTTGTCCTTAGAGACTATTTCCACCTTCGAGCCCTGCATATCCAATACCAAAATCTTCGCTCGATAGTGGTTAGAATGGGGAAGGCACTTATATAGTCTATCAGCTGAACATTATTGCCTTCGCCTCAATCCTGACTACGTGGAATCCGATGAAGAGGTAATCCTTCTCCTTTCACTATCATGTCTTCATCGTATTGAATTTCAACTGTATCTTGATTTCCGTGATTCCATAGGCTGGCGACAAATATGCACCTTCGACCAGCACAAGTGATCGGCCGATTATCTATCAACCTCCATCAGCCAGATCCCTCCTTGGGCAAAGCGGTCCACCTCCATCGACTCTCCTCCGAGTGTCGCAAGTGTCATGGTCAAAGCGCAAGAAACCGGCTGCTCGATCGGTTTCTAAGAAACGGAAACCCGACGCCGATGTTGTCATCGTTGCATCGGCTTCGCGACGCCCTTCCCCTGCAGCAATTCTAATTCCTTCTGCATCTCCGTTGGTATGTGTTAGCATCAGTTCTTTGTTGCCTTTGTTTTATCCTGACACCTCCACTTTGCAGCCTGAACCATCGGCTCCTGAGGTCTAAACGTCGGACCCTGTTACTAGGGTTGAGCCAATGGTATCCTTCGAAGTTTTGGTATCCACTCAAACCGCCCCACATCAAGCTGACACCCACACAAGAACTGAGCTGATGAGGGGACGCCTCTCTGAAGGTGGGTGCTTATCGGCTGGGGGTCCGATACGTTTGGCGTTACGCGACATGGGACACCTCTAAAGGCTGATGTGTATCGGCCGAGGGGCCGATGCGCTGGGCGTGAAGCACAGAGCATGGATAACTCTTCGGCTAGCACTCCGATGATACGCCGTGTAGGAGGCTATAGGCCTAAAGCTCGATCTACCATCGGCAGCCCCGTAGGTCGGACCTAACCGATGCAGCACGAGACTGATGATGGCAGAGGGAGCTTAACGGGCCGATAGGTCCAGCACGGACGTGATGCGATACATTCGATCGCCCTAAGAAGTCGGACCTAACCGATGCAGCCTCAGACAGAGCAGGACATATCGGGATGGTGGCGGGACTTACCCCTTCGCTAGAGATCGGACTTAACTGATGCAGCCCCACGTCGAGAGCCAGAACCCACCGGTAAAATCTAGATGAACTAGGGTAGCGATACGTCGAATTTGTATATGATCGAGAGATATCTTACATGTTTCCGACGCGTCTATGACCATCGGACATTATTTCCTAGTAAGAACAAAGAAAAATATTCCTAAAGAAGTTAACTAACCAGCTAAACCTCCCTAATTGAGTAAGGTTGTAATTTACAAAAATAAACACCCTGCCGTGGAGTCCACGGCTCTTCCGCAAACCCGATTTCATCTGAATAATCTTCTAATTTGTAACCGAGTCTTCCTTTGCTACAACCTGATCGGCTTCTCCACTATAGCTATCAGACCTTCTTTTAGTCAAGTCGATCCTTCTCCTTCCTTCACTCGCACAATCCCGATTGGACAATCCCCTGTCTTCAAGCCGATCCAATCTTCTACTAATCTGATCAGCTTTTCTACAATTCTCTATCGGCTTTATCTCAGTATCTCCATTGGCCGATGACTGCATTAAACCCTTCATCAAACCTCTCAGCCGATCGGCTTTAGCCCCATCGGATCTCCTAGCCGATCGGCTTGAGCGCCATCGGATCGTCCAGATTTTGGCGTTAACACAAGGGCCGTGGGTTGCCAGAGGAGAAAGATAGCCCTGACAGACGGGCGCTGCCAGTCAGCGGCTGCAACACAGGAGAGCAATCCGCATGAGGGAAGTGTGCTGCACACCTAGTCTGAGCAAAGGCAGCAATGGCTGGGTCACTCGGCGCAAAAGCGGCTAGCATAGGCAGCAATAGCAATGTCGAATATTTCTTTGACATATTTTAGTGTTTGATATTTTTTCAGTTCTAATAAATTCTACTATGTTTTTTTCTCATGATTTTTAATTGAGATGAATTTATCATGACATGAGGAAGTATAGAATGAGTTCTATGCTCTAAAGACTTCTTTGCAATTTCACGCAATAAGTGAGGCCCACCATCTCTTGCAAGCTTAGAATGAGTACCCTCACATATTGGGAATGGGTGGATATATTGGGAAAGAAGAGGTCTCGGCTGAGGAGGATGCAAAAAGCAGTTGCGGCCGATATCCCTATTCTGTTCGCTGACCTCCTGGAAGTATAGGCTAGGAACTAGGCTCAAGAGGCTCAAGCGCATGCCAAGATCAACTTGGATGGCTCTATCTCTTGGCCCAACCTAGCAAATTGATTGATCTATCAATAACTCGTGAGTACTATAACCCTTTAATCTTCCATGGCCTTTCTACCTTATTTAACTAGATATATTTCACACATGCATTCAATTTTTCTTAATAGATGGAGTTGTCTGAACAATCTTCGCAGAGCGAGGAAGAGTCGGCCCTACACTAGCATGAGGATGGCATCCTTACTCAAGCACTGGGAAACCCAGAATATTCTAGCTAGACCAAGGGCATAGGCATAGAAGTATCTTAGAAGCATAGGTTTCCGTAGTACAGTGCCTAGTACAAGAAGTGTTGTTTCTCAAAAGCAGAGGCGACCATCCTCAAGGAGCAACTAGATGAGGTGAAGCAAGAACTTTCCTAGTAATTTGAGGGCATAATTCAATAGGAGGTGGCATGCTTGAGACTAAATATGCAGATGGGTCAAGTGACCACAACTCAACAACCCCATGTGCTCCTACTCGGTCATGTCGACACTAGCTCACCACAATGATGGAGTAGTAGTGCAACGACAAGTATGGCACACTAATCGGTTACACCTCCATGAGTAATCAATAATATGACCAAGGTACGTTATATGTAATCAGACAATATTACTTACTTTTCATCATATTTTAAAGTCATTTAAGCTAATATACTTTAATCGACAGCAGAATACAACCAGGTGCATCTTACAAGTTAGGGGTATGCCGAACTTCTGCATTGATGTTATTCATGGTATGGCTCATAAACGATGGCCAACACAAAAGGTGTATGGTGCAGACTTGGTTGGCGGCTATGCTAAAGTGAATATTGACCAAGTTAAGGAAAATTGGACAGAATATCAACTACTAATACTATTGAATGATGAGATTTTGACACTTTGGGCTAGCAAAACAAACCTTCATACAGTGGCCAAAGACAAATATAGTGGTAACTCCTCGTCTATCTCGGTTGGCCAATTAGTCTCCTCTACATCAAGGCACTCTTTTAGTGATCGAGACTCGTCATGGTCCCTCCATGATAGAACTAGTAGACCTTGGGGGCACTTTTATGGATAGGGAGATATCCAATATCCTGACTCCGATAAAGATCCCTTCCAAGTCCGATATTTCTCCATCGTACAAGAGAGCAAAAATATTAGGACCAAGGGAAAGGGGAAGGGGAAGAGCAATGAGAAGGCACTGGTGTCCTCGACATCCTTTGAGCTAGGCATGCAATTGATATAGGACAACATTTTACAAAAAATAGATACTTGTTGTCAAGAACTACACAGATATTACATGCAAACTAACAACTCGAAGAGAAAGTATATGGAGTCCTCCATCATTGGACATCATAGTCATGATCCATTTCTCTTAAGTTCAACATATTTTATTATCGGCTTCAAAGATCTTTTCGATCTTTATAGGGTGAGAGCAGTGGAACATTATTATTTATTTAATTGGGAGTTGTAATATACAATTAATATTGATTAATAATATATCTATTTTTACATATGTATTATGGAATAGGTGTATTTATGCTAATAATAATTATGCAATACAATTACTTCTTCATGCATGTATAATGTAATATTCAATTATTCTTTCAATTTAAAAAAATGACATGTTATTTATTGCAATTCTTCGCACAAACAAGTGTAGATGGCAAGTATATAATTATTGGTAAGTTTAAGTTCTATATACATGCTTTTAAATAAATATAAGAAATATATGTTTGTTGATACACAATGTGAATTGAATATATGAATTGTGAATATGAATTGGATGTATGTAGCCGAGGAGAAATAGGGTTTGGATCTAGTATCTACTATATGTTTTTATTTAAGAGGCATGGCTAGTAATTTCTAAAACTAGTAAATAAATAAATTATTTTTTTAATATCCATACTACCGTAAGGTTTTAAGAGAAAACCGTCACAAATACCACTGTCATTGATGGATTATATAAAAGACATATAAAAGATTTATCATCTATGATGAATTATAACATCAAAGGTGATTTAGTTATCTGATGAGTTTTTATTGAGGTGAATTATCGAGTGGTTATACGATGTTAAAGCTAGGCATACAGGGGTTTTTTATATCTCTTATGATATAACTCATAAGTACGTAGAGTTATCGGTGCTTATTTATGATGAGCGTCCAATCTATTAGAGTTAAGTTCCTAGGTCAGTTGTTCTGTCCGAAGTAGTGTGAAGAGGATGCAGGATCAGTAAGCCACCCGTGCCACCGCTGCATGACGAGTTGAAGTACTGGTCACACTGGCTGCAGATCATCTGCGCTGCCTACGGCACCGGAGAAGATGACAAGACCAGCACGACCACCTTCAGAGGATGTTGACGTGCTGGGCTTTGTTGGGTCAGGAGGGGAAGATGTGTCCACAGGAAATGTGAGAGAACGATGTGAGATATGATAAGGCTTTCAGGCAATAACTCTTTTTATAGCTAGGCAGCTGACGCTGATGCTTGCTAATATATATTACATGAAGAGAGAGTGTATATATATATATATATAAAAATATACAACTAAAAATATATTTCTCACATATTAAAATTTTTAATATGAGTCATATTATATTTAAAATTTTATAATAAAAATTTTATTAATAGCCACGTGTTTTAATTATGGTATATCTAGTGTATATATATATATAGTGTGTGTGTGTATATATAGTGCAGCTAACATGTGCCATGTGTCATTTATCATATCTGTATTGAATTCAAAGACGGAGTGTGGTATGACAGTAGTTCATTCAAACTATGTGCTGTTCCTCATGTATAGCTTGTGATTTAGTTAAACACATTTATAGATCACCTGAGACGTCATTAAATAATTTTCTCCATGTACGTACTAAAGCTAGCTAGGAGTGCAGCACAAGAATTTTAATCATATCCATGATGTGTCTTCTGATATATATTCTCCTTGCAATGCAAATCTAAATGCGATAAGTCAAATCAACTCGAAAACTCCATTCATGTAGATCTCCATTACAATAACAGGTGATTACAGTACGTCAAATGAAAAGTGATTACTTAGCTTACCAGGTTTTTCTAATCAGTAATCAATGGTACGAAAAATATTCCACAACAAATTCATAACCAACCAACCAACAAATTCAGTAAAATGGGAAAATTCATGGAATAAATTCTGGAGCCAATAGTAGAGATTGCCCGTCAACGGTTGGCTTCAATCTCCATTAACTTGAACTGGCTTTCAGTATGGTGGTGATATGCTCCTAGCTGGCATTATTACCCATCGTTTAAGCTACCATCAAAATTTAAATTTTAAAACTTATTTTTAGAGTTGATTTTATTATTTTTTATTGTAGTTTATTTTTTAGTATTTATTTTTAAATTGCTAATTAAGAACATATATATATAATTTTCATTCACAAATTATTATTATTATTTTGCTCATAAGCCATTAAGACTTATAATCAGAATAAGCGAAACAATGATTGCGATTAATTTAACCTAAACAAGTCGATGGTCAGCACTCAGCAGTATATTCCTACCCTGAATTGTCAGACGTAATAAGCTGCATGTATGATAATGAACAATATGAGTATGCAAACTAGAGAAAATTACTTTATAGATAGATGGACCAATTCTAGTCAATACGTCTACCAGGAGCAATAATTTACTGGTAGTTATCTCATCAATCAAACTACAACTCACACAAATATGTTTACGCCGCCAAACTTTAGCTTTGTTCCCAACAATTACGCCATATTTGGAATATGAAAATATCACATGTTGGTTTAAAAGGAATTTTACATCAATAGCCAATTCCCAGAGTAGCCCATATTGAGAGCTTGTGGGACAACACAAAGGATCTTCAACCTTTAATTGTCTGTGCCGTCTCTTTCCGGACTGTTTCGGTAGCTACTTACTGTTGCTAGCTAGTACAATTATTCCGCGTATTATTTGGTAAAAATCTTCGAGATTAATCTTTCACCATTGATTTCTCGTAAAATATATTCATAATGTATATAAAACCAACACTTCATGAAAGTATTTTTAAATGTGAACCTATTGGTACAAGTTTTATATGCTAAAAGCATTTAAAATTTTACTAATTGTTGTGCAAATTCTGTACACTTTGACTTTTTAAATCAAAATAAGAAAAAACAACATAGGGCCGGATCGCAAAATGTTTAATTGGGCAGCTGGTTTTTGTGTGTTATATTTTATTTTACAACCATTTTAGGAATTATAATGGTGTGAAGTGCTAAAATTTCCAACAAATCCCACATGCACACATATTATATTGCACAACATTTTACCGCCATATGCATCCATACAAATACACACAGGTGAACAAACCGACATATATATCTTTGCAAATGTGCATCATTCACTTATTTAAGAGAGCTTCTTTATATCTACGTAGTGGTTCGTCAGTTGTTGACGCAAATGGAGTGGCAGAATTTGATGCAACTATTATAGCACTTCTGGAAGCTCGCCTGCATGCAGCCCTGACACGCCGTCGACGAGGGGTCACTGCAGGCGCCGCTGCACGCCCCGCCGCCGGAGCCGATGCAGGAAGAAGTGAAGTCCTGGTCACACTGGTTGCAGAGCATCTGAGCCGCCGCCGGCGCCGGGTAAGAAGACTAGACCAACACGACGCAGACGGCGGCGACGGCGGCCACCTTGAGAGGAGAGGCAACACCGGTGGCGCCCATCGTATGCGGAAGAATGGAACACGCGCTGAAGAGGAAGATAAAAGCAGGTTGCCCCTAAGAACAAATGAAATCAATTGATTGATATAGGAGTTGTTAGGATGATGGTCAGCTATTCAGGTGAAATTTATAGGCCGAAAATCAACGTTGACACAACAGGTAGCTGCATGTGTAGGACTGAAATATTATCCTTGCACGTAACATACACCATCGATGAAAAGGTAAAGATGACAACCTATAGAAAGAAAAGAAAAGCATGCATGGTAAACATTGACTTAAAAAATATTTTAGGAGATAACTTAATTAAAGTCGTACCTTATGTATAACGTATATGAAGTCAAGCATTCCGATGCTGCTAAGCACATATATACGTTAGCTAATTAAGATAGTAAGACGTTAGTGATGACCGATATTTTCTGCAACTTAACCTTTTTCTTCCAATTGAAGAAATCTCTTTATTAGTCTTAAATAAGATTTGGTATAAAATATTTAATTTCTTTATGATTGTATAACAATATTCACGTAGCAATTATAATAATTGTATTTGCTTTAAAAAGTTTTCTAATGAATCTTTTATTTATTTGTTGTTTTATGTGTTTATTGTTTCTGATTGAAAGATGAAAGATAAAATTTTGTTAGGGTCACGAAGTATATTTATCAATTTATAATAAAGTGTTTCTTGAAATAATTTATTATTAATCAATGAAGACACGAAGATTCTATATGATTTGTTATCATTTCTAAATAATCCATAATTATATATTATATATATGGGATAAATATAATTTTAATATCAACATATTTATTAATTGATGATTATATCTTAATATATCATGATATGGAGATAAATCTAATATGTTTTAAATAGATCCATTAATTGGTCTCAAGTGATGTTGCTATAGAATCCTTATATATGAGATTATCATAATATGGTTAGTGATTATTTTCAGCCTATCAAATATATAGTTATAAATGTACCTTGTAGAATTGTTATGAAACATATAAATCCTGTCAAAGAAACATTAAAATGCTGCCAAATGCTGTTTAGTTTAGTGCATGTGCTCACCAATATTACACATGGGTTTTCAATAAAAGTTTAGTAAGATTGGAAATATGTGCTTGGCTCTATCTCTTTGAATATGTATTAGGTGGGGAGGCATATTTATAGATGTGTGAGTGTGACTATACATATGTGTCCGTCGTGTATCGAAAAAGAAAATTGAAGGAGGTGAAATGGTAGAAGACTAAGAGCGGTGGCCGAGCTCACCAAGCAAACAGGCGAGGCCTGCCCACGTTCCAGGCGCGTGGGCCAAAAGCGGTCGGAGGAGGCCTGGTGCGGGCGATCCCAATACGGCCTCGGACGCGCGGGCGTAGCGCGTGTGACCCGCCCGGTGAGATGCGCCGATGCGCGCGCAGGACGGTGAGCTAGCTAAGCTACGCGACGCGAGGCCGATGCTCGCGTGGGTTCACCGGTTCGGCCGTTCAGGAGGGTCTGTAAGTCGGTACACACGACTAGAATCATAGATGTGCACGTAAAGTTCGGAGAATACTCTACCCCGGCCGCCCGACGCTAGCGGAAAAATCAGACGCTCCCGCGTGCCATCTAGTACGGACAGTGTAGTTTGCATGGAAGTTGAGCGATGGGACCCACGCTGAGGAGAACCAACAGGCAGGCCTCCATAGAGCTAGCGTGTCGCATGCACCTCTCTTTTCTTTTTCTCGTGCACGTAACAAGTTTATTAGAAATCATTTTTTCGTATCAATCTATAATCTAATCTAATTGCTGTTACATTTACATCTTTACGATAAAACTATACATGATTATATTCCGTTGCTTTTTTAATGGATTTTTTAAAAATGTTGCAAGTGGTTTTATTTGATGTTTTAAAAAGTATTTTATGATGTTTTATCAATTAATTTGTAAATGTTGTATGTGGTGTTCTTCAAATGTTTCGGCAACTATTTTATAATATTTTGACAGTTACAACTTAGTGTTCATATATGGTGTAAAAATATTTAAGAAATATAAAGTTTTTTTTGCTAATATATTATATATTTTATATGATTTTTTCCACTAGTTGGTATTTAATGTTTTGTTTAGTAGTTATTGGTGTTGCAATCAATGAAGTGAATTGAAACGTTTGACCAATTGATAAACAAACATAATTTTTTTATCAAAATATAATTGAGTGAGATTTTTTAATGATTCAATTGTAACGAATACGATGGTATAAATGTAAATGTACTGTAGATTAGATAAGTAATTTAGGAGAACAAATGGATCGAAGCTTGTAAAATAGTTAGTTTTGTGTGAGTGAGAGCAGCGAGGAAAAGAGTACGGTACTGACGTCATGCAGCATATAGGACTGACAACAGAGAAGCTTAGTAGGGGGAGCGCTCGATGTTTCTCCAGACGTAAAGTTCCGTACAAATCCACTCTAATTAGAATTTAGAAACTAATAGAATTAATTTAAGCTAGCGCTTGCGGCTATCCAGCATCGTAAACTGCGAGCGCGGCGGATCAGACCAACAGATGCTACGTTGAAGGCGTGCGCCACCAAAACCGGGGAGGCCGACGAGGCGGCAGCCAACTTTCCCATCGCAATAGAGGAGGAGGCGGCGGCCTTTGGCAGCAACCTCACCGAGTCGCCGCCGGATATGAAGAATAAACAGAAAAGACATTGGTTACGGTAGAATAAAATAAAAAAATTTTATATCAGAACATCATGACATCATACATGGTTAACACGAGACATATAGCACAGCACAAATAGGATTAGAGAAGCTACAAATAGAATAGAATTAGAGAAGCTGATATAACCACGCATGCGTCGAGATAATAGACGAAATAGTTGATCGCCGTGATTTTGATGCCGATCAACGATATAACGAGCAGCGCCTCTAGCAGTATCAACACATCAGGCTAGAATATCAATTGTGAGTATACTAGCACTCACAAACGGTTATGGTTTAGCTCGGGAGGTAACGGTTAGGGTTTTGCTCGAGTTGAATATAGGTATCTCACCTCTACCTCCTGTCTCTCTATATATAGGCTTTCTTATTTTGGTCTATAAAACCGTGGTTTAATAGAAGTCTATTCAGATATTTATCCGAATTGTGTCTTTATTTAAATCATATTTGAATAATCATTTGTAACACATTAAACGTTCGACCCTATAGATTCACGCATATTTAGTCACGATAAAAAAACGTCATTCCAGTCACTCGTCTCTAATAAGACATATTAACTCCAAATTATACGTATAAATCATATCGGCTAAACCTATAACATTCTCGTGTATGAATCTTTTTTTCTTATAATATCGATCAAGTTTAAAGCAAAATTTATATTATAAAATGCTAATTGACTCCTCAATCATCGAGATCGACTCCGATAGGCGAGACATGAGGGAGGAGGCCTTTGCCAACTACGAGCAAGAGTCTGAAATGTTGGAAACAAAGTGGAAAGCAAAGTAAGGCAAGTACATCACGCACGATTCCGGCGGCGGCTATTCCGGCAGCGGCTGATGTGTAAGGATCATAAATCTAGCTAGAGAAGATGAGTTTTACCTGTTCACTTAATTACTTGTTTCTTATGATGTGAAATTCCAGTATCACATGGCTTCGTTGGGACAAAACATGTTGTCCTGATTATGTGAACTGCTAGTTGTACATATCTACAATGCGTCAGTTATAGAATTGTAGGATCCCAATGGAAGTCATACGTATTCTTTTGGCGAATGTTCCATGACAAATTTCCTACTGTTCAGCAGCTTGTTCCAATAACATGGAAGGGTTGTTGTTTATGTGTTCTGTGTTGAAGGGAAGAGATGGTGGATGGAACTTTTTCTCTTGTTACCTCGCTGTTTTTATTTGATCTTACTTTAACGAGGCTCTGTATTAGCATAGAACTTCAAGGCTGAACTAATTTTAGTATCCTGCTGAGGTGTCTTTCGTGTGTGAAGCTAGTTATGGCTTGGTGGTGTTTTGCTTGGCTAAGTCTTAGCTGATCTCTGTGTAAAACTCGCAATATGATGGTACAAAAACTCGCGAAATGATGGCCACAAAAAAGTTCCCGAAAGATGTCAATGTAACTGCTAGAAAATATGATATGCTTGAATAATATGATGGCTGTACAAAAGTTCCCAAGAGACGTTAATCTTCTAACTCTGCTTAAGTGCCTTGTCCTCATGCAGTCCTGGAGGACAGGCCAGACCAAAGTTGAAGCTTTTCATGTATATAAATTGAAGGAATGGATGGCAGGGATGAAGGGATTGCTCCAGGGTGCCTGACGAAATGTTGTTATCTCGGCTTACATGGTTGTTTTTCTTCTGTAACTGTATCCTTGTGTGTGTGATATGGCTCGGTAGTTTCTTATGCTGCACTGATTATAAGCTGGTGTCCCAGCATCAACTCTTCCTGATTTTTTCTCTCTCTCTCTTGTATGCCATTGCTGATTTGCTGAGCTTGGTATTGCTGAAGTAAAATATCAAGATGGAGCGCACTGCATGAGCTTTAAGAAAAACCAATTTTAGTAGGAATTTTGGCGAAACCGCTTTGAGTTGTTCTTCTGTAATTTGAGTTTTTTCAGTTACTCTGTTTGGATCAGAAAATGCTAAAACTAATTTTCAGTGATACCACTTTTCCGTGAAAGCTACGTTCCTCTACCCTCGCCGTGACGTGCTAACAAGTACCTAGCTGTCTCCGGTGGGAATCGATTTCTCTTGTTTTTTCCTGATTTTTTTTGACGCTGCCCGCTGCTGACGCGTGTGTGGTCGTTCCTTTTCCCTAGCGTTCATACAGTTCCCTGGCTACATGGTGGCCGCAATCGAGGGAGTGGGCGGTCACAGCTTTTTGTCGTGTTCCGAACGATACCTCCTTTACATGGTCATCTTTCTATTTGCCTGTGCGTGGCCTTCACATCAGCGCCGGTTTCTCTGGTTGATTACATCTCCGGCCAATCAACGGCAAGTCATCATTATGTGCTGATTTTGTTAGCCCTAGTGTAGACACATGCTAGCTATTTGTACGTGGCAAACTAGCTCGGCTGTGAGTTATCTGCTCCTCTCTTTGTTTACGTATTTATCTCTTGCTCTGATACATGCTTGTTTTCTCTGTCTCTATCAATTGTAACGGCGCACTCCTCGATGCCGCCGCCAGCGTTGAACATGGCGATGAGCCCGACGAGCGCGAACGAGAGTGACTGCCTGGTACGGGGCACCTAAGCGTTGATACCGGCAGTGCGGTGACGCGCAACAGCCAGAGCAGCTCCCCTGCCCGATGCGCGTGCACCACGGCCAGCCCGTCCCATCTGCCGCCACTGGAGGCCTGTGCGATGGCGTGCACGTCATCGGCGCACACGGAGACGACGAGCATCCCCGTCACTGCGTCGTGCACGCGTGTCTTCTTGGCCATCCGGCGCCCTGGCAGTTGAACACCCCCGCCACGCCTCCTAGTTTGTTCAAGAAAATTACATGTCTTGAGCAAGCTGCAAGCTTTCATCAAAATCATCCAAATTTCTAAATCAACAATCTCACAGGTCTCTGTCGGGCTCCATGAAATCTCTGAGAAAGACGGTGTTGTAGACAACCGAGACGACGTGGATGGATTGCAACGCCGGGTCAGACGGGTAGAAGTCGTCGGAGGCGCGGACAACGGTGGTCTAGCATTCGCTGTAGGGCATGTCGGTGTTGTGGCATATGAAGGAGATGCAGCCATTGTCGGAGAAGCTGCGGGTGATAGAGGACTGGAGCGCGACGCGTCCGTCATGGCTGGATGGCCGGCACCGAGCGTTTCGATGATGTTCTGCACATCGACCTTGACGCCGTCGACGCTGCACGAGGCAAGGTACGTAGGCATGGAGCAGCACTTTCCCATTTATGCGTCTCAGAGAGTCCGAAGATGCCTCTCACTCTTTGCTCTTCGGAAAACAGCAGCAGTATTGCTGGTTCAAGTTCACATTGAGAACTCAATTTCTTTTCCTCCCTGGGCAGGGTTTGTTTATTCCATCGATTGAGACGTCTTCATGATATGTTTCCCTTAATCATGACTGCTGACCTCAAGGTGACCATGGTTTGTTTCTCTTAATCAAGACTGTTGACCTTAAAGTGACCAGAAAATATGGGATAATTGTGTTCTGATCTCTATTTTAAATTGCAATTATAATTTTACCCTCTGTTTTTAGGGTTTATGATTTTGCCCGTGGTTTTTTCAGTGAAGCTCCCATTTGCTCCTGGATAGACGTTGGGTGGGCCCAAAATTACTGAGTTAAAAAGAATATGAAATTACAGAAAAAAAGTCACCATTATGCACCCTAGCCAAATAACACCACACCATTGGCTCAGTTGAGTCCTGCCTGATCCCCATTTTCCAAGCCGACTGCCTCGAGCATAAACATAGCGGTGGCGCGCGGGCGAGGTAGCGGCACTGCAGCGGCGTGCACGGCTGGGCGGCGCTGCGGCCAGGCGGACCTGCACGGCGACCAGCCTCACCTAATCGACACCCTCCCTCTCAACTCGGTGCTCCCCAACCCCAAACCCTAGATCGGTACAGCCGGCGTGCGGTCGAGGGGCGGTTGATTGACATGATCCGGCGCGGCGAGAGCAGGAGGCGTGTGCTGCATGAGGCGGGGCAGGGCGGGGCGGCACGACATTGCCGGACACCAGGAAGGCGGAGGAGGATGACCGTCCTTGAGGCACCACCACCCACCCTGCAGCGGCGGCGCTGGCTACCCGTCGAGGAGGACAACATCTTGCTGGGCGGCACCACCTCCGTGCACTAGGGGACGAGGCGGACGAATACGTTGCCCTTGCCGCCATACATAGCAGCCGTCAGCCCTCTGTTTATTTGGGTATTGTTTGGTTTGATGGAAGGGCATTGTGATCTCTGTTGTAACAGATAGGATATGAATTCTTTCGAATACTTTGTGTGAAAAGAAGAACATATAATCATTGATTATGAATGGAAGATAGCACCAAAGGGTATACATGCCTTTTTGTCATGGATTTAACACCTTCAATAGGACTTAACAGAACGGTGGCAAACCATTGTTTCAAAATAGTGTGGGTAAAATCATAAACTCTAAAAATAAGGGATAGAATCATAATTGCACTTTAAAATAGGGGTAAAAACACAATTTCCCTTTATTGTCTAGTTGAATATTTTGCTTTTATTCTTGATTTTGATTAATTAGCTCTATATATAGGATGTATGTTCTGATTGGTGGTGATTTGGTGAACAAAACACTAAACATACCTTGTTGTTGTTATTAAATTTAATTTTAGACTAACTTTTCTATATGGTTAACGCTAAAATTTGGTAAGCTCAAAAAAAATTAGAAATACAATCGGTATAGTAAAGAAGAGTCCGATTGATAAAGTAAAAAAGCCAATTGAAGAAAATAATACAGGATTCGGTCTAATTATAGAAGACTATTTAAATGAGACTAAGTTTGAGAAAGAGCCGTGGAACTTATGGCAGGATATATTATCTATGTAAATCGTATCTTATATAGATAGAAATGTTTAGTTAGTTTAGTTAACTTTCATAGAGATATTTTTATTTGTTTGAAAATAACGTTCGATGGTTGTTATAAACGCGTCGGACTTTGTAATACTAGGATATAAATATAGACTCTCTAGGAGCCTATAACATATCTCTCGATTAATACAATTTTGGCACATCGCCACCCTAGTTTATCTAGCTTTTTACCGGTAGGTTCTGGCTCTCAACGCGAGGCTACATCAGTTAAGTTTGATCTCTAACGAAGGAGTAAGTCCCGTCAATATCCCAGTATATCTTGTTCTGTCTAAGGCTACATCGGTTAAGTTCAACCTCTTAGTCAGATCGAGTGTACCGCATCATGTCTGTGCGAGATCAAGTGGTTTACTAAGCTCTCTCTACCGTCGTCGGTCCCGTGCTGCATCGGTTAGGTTCGACCTACGAGGTTGCCGATAGTAGATTGAGCTGTAGGCCTGTAGGTCTCTATCCGGTGTTTCATCGGAGTGTTTAGCCAATGAGTTGTCCATACCTTGAGCAACACGTCCAACCTATCGGCTCCTCAGCCGATATGCACCCATCTTTAGAGACTTCCATCGAACGTCACACCTAGTGCATCGGCCTTTTCGACCAATGCACGCATATCTTCAAAGATGTTCTCTCATCGGCTCAGCAAGCCAATAGGTTCGCTCTGCCCTTCTTTCAGCACAATCAATCTGGCGTCCATCGTCCCGTTACCATTGGCCTCGGTTTCTTACTATCTTGGTTAGGTCCGATCTTCGAGATCGGTGCTAGCGGCGTCGTCACGATGGGTGACAGGTCTCGTGCTATAAGAGGAGCTGGCTCCGCTCCTTGTTCATCACCCACCATATCCAGAGCGGTATTGGCTTTGTAGCTGATGTCTTTTATATGATTCCTTGCCAGTTCGTATATGACTTCTTCTGCTTTCTAGCTGATGAACGTGCGGTACAACTTTCGTCGACAACCAGGGGAGATCATGCATGCTTTGCTGTTCTCTAAATACCCTTTGGTGCCTCCATCGACTCTGCGGCCGATGGATCAGGATCTCACTTTCGCTACACCCGAAGTCATCACGTCCTTCGTCGACATATATCCACACTCTCATCGGCTCCCTAGCTGATGGAAGAGCGTCCTAATAACTATTGGCGACCAGCTGATAGCAGGAGCCATCTAGACGCGACCGATGACCACCTCGATTCTATTGGTGGCCAGCCGATAACGAGAGCACATATCAGCCCATTGTCCAACTGATCCATTCGCCTCATCTCCTTGTCAATTGCAGGGTCAAATTGACTGGCACGTCCGCACCTACATCGTCTAGACAGAGAGCGAGCCAAGGTATCCGTGTCGGAGCTAAGCGAACCTTCCAGGCCTCGATGCGCATACCTTGAGCCATTGAGAGAAGCCGACAGATCAGCACTGGAGCTAAGTAGACCTTCCAAGCTTCGGTGTGTTCGCACCGCGCGCGCGAGATCCGGCGTGAACATATTTTTTGGCACACCCGGTAGGACCAAAGATTTCATTCATTGGCCAATAGGACTCGTACTTTATTTACGGTCGATGAGATATAAGTCTTTATTCATTGGCCGATAGGGTGGGATTTCATTCATCGGCTGGTAAAACTTAAATATCATTCATTAGCTGAAGATCTTTCATCAACTGATGTGACATAATTTCATTCATCGACTTGTGGGACTGTACAATCACCTGATTAGAAGTCAGAATTTTTACTCATCAATCCGGGGGGCATCTTGTTGTCAATATATCTAAAGAAGAGGTTGATGCCAAGGCACATTCATCTGAAAAAGAAGCCGATAAGGATATTATAGTTCTAATAACTATGGAGGATCTAAATGAAGACCAAAGGTAGCAGATAGAGTAGAACGTGGACAACTTTCAAAAGCTCTCTTTGGAATCCTTCAGTATAACTAGACAAGGGCTAATTCAAAAGTCACAGTTGCCAAAAGTTGTTTTGATGAGAGAATCAGAGCATTCACCACCTGTGAATCCTCCGAAGTCATTGTAAGAGATGATCAACGAAGCATTTTATCAAGCATTCATTGATCCATTGGGAGTATGAATAGATACACTATAAATTTTGATCAAGAAGACGATAGAAGAATTATCAGCTCAAGAGCTCGATCAAGATGATGTATTTTTGCCCATAGAGACAGAGCTATCTCAGGAAACTTGTAAAACCGAGAGGAATCTATCGGCAAGTGAATATTCGCCAACACAAAACCGATTTGGGGGACAACAGCATGAGGTACTTCTAGAATACTATCATGATAATTATGGTAGAAGATATCGACGTGTCTACCCAGATGACAATCCCGATTTATACACTTATCATGGAGAGTATCTCAAGCAGAATCGGGTACCATATCCACATCTACAATATCAGAGAGACATCCTAAAGGAGAAGGATTGGTCATCCAGAATTATGGACACGGTAAAAGAGCAATTTGGTATCAAGCCTAAAGATCAAACAGTTACGTATCAGCACTCGTATCTAGAATGGTTTGATAGAGTTTCATTGCCTCACCGATTCACGATACCAGATTTCTCAAAGTTCTCGAGGCAAGATGACATATCCACAATGGAGCACATCAGCCGATTCTTAGCACAGTGTGGAGAAGCATCAGCTGAGTAAGTCCTCAGAGTTAGGTTATTTTTATTGTCTCTATCTGGATCGGCTTTCACCTGATTTTCTTTTGTTTTCACCAAATTCAATTGAAAGATGGGCCGATTTGGAGAAGCAATTTCACAGACATTTCTTTATTAGATGTGACTAATAGATTTAATATCGGTAAAGTAGAAGGCAGAGGAATCGGTTTCAGAGTATATTCGAAGATTTCATAACATGAGAAGCCGATGCTACAGCTTACACGTGAGTGAGGAATAATTAGTAGATTTAGTCTTTCAAGGGCTGTCGAGTCGTATCAGGTGAAAGTTTTTTTTCTAAGAGTTCAGCAGTTTAACACATCTGATACATATGGTTTTAGCTTACAAAAAACGATTATTAGAGAGGGAGGTGATTTTAGAGCATTGAGGTCTGAGGAAAAGAATTTTAAAGCATGAGTCTTCACATGTGCATAGTAAGTATAATCTTGCTGAACTGTTATTACTTTCTGTTACTGAAGTACTGATTAAGGTTATCCTAATTTTTTGAAAATTGAGATTTCACTATTAATTATTTGGCGACTACTTACTTCTTAGTCAATACCTTATCTCGATTGTAGCATTTTTCCTTAATATTCGTCACTTCTCTTGATCGTACCGCACTACCCTCTGTCTCTGTCTCATGGCTACTCTTCTGAGATGCTTGCCTCCTGCCTCCTGACTCCTCCTGCTCCAATGTTGTTCAGATCATTCTGAAGATGTACTAGGCTATTACAAAATGAAAATGTATTCAGTTGTTGATTTCCTATGAATGTCAGAATTACATATTCTTTTCCAACCTCAGGCTGAAAATGATTTAATCGCTAAATGAAAATGCATATTTCAGTCACGATGGAATTGTTTAATGTATACAATTGTAGCAAAACAAAAAATCTTTAGCTGAATGACATCATCACCACCCACTAACTCCTAAAGTTATTATGTTAGCATCTTAAAACTTATACAAGTATAACATATCATCTATAATTTTTTATATTTTAGAGTTAAACATGTAAATATTTTAAATCATCCTCTCCACATCATTTCATAATATTTTTAATATATATCTATACATCATTTCTATAATATATAACATATATTCATCCATGTATAATACGTTATTTATATTTTATTTTATTTTAGAGTTCAACATGTAAACAATTTAAATCATTATCTCATCATTTTATAATATTTTAATATATATTTATCTATCATTCCTATAGTATATAACATACATTCATCCATATAGAATAGCGTACCTGGGGATTTAAATCCTGAATACGTTATATGTGATCTGAACTATATACGTTATTGTTGGTTGCAACTTTTTAAATCCTGAATACACACCGTGTGCACCAGCTTACAATTTAACAAAAAATTTATAAAAGTTCATACATGTACTTGTAATTTTACTGCACCTATATAAAAAGTTGCAACGTAGGAAAAATAAAACGGTGCTGCTCGCATACATCCTTTTTGGGCCATGCCTAGTTAGTTTGCTAGGTGGAATTTGGTGCTTACTACTCTGAGAAGATATTCTAAGACGGACTGGTGTACGAGAATCCTGAGACGGACTGGACTTCTTGTCTGAATTAGAAACGGCCCAACTGAAAAACTTGGGCCCGCGGCTCGCCTCCGTCTTCGTCACAATCCGCCTCCATCCAGCATCGAAAAACTCTCGACGAGAGATGTACTACGGCGGATCAGACCTACCGATGGCAGTCGGCTCCTCCGGCGGAGGTAAGGTTGATCACACGCCGGTGGTAACCTCCGTCGCTGGAGAGGCGAGGGCGGCGGCCAGTGGTGGAAGAAAACTCGGATGCGGCTTCAGGACTGCACGAATGGCAAGCCAGGGAAGAGTGCGCTGAGTAGCCTGAGAAAGATTGGGACAGAATTTTATCCAACTTCGCTTTCCTTGAGTCAGACGACGACGACGACTAAGAATTCGTTTCAAGTGGAAGTGATGCTCTGTTCTGTGTCTCGTGAGGCTGTTATATAAGCTAAGGAACTGATGTTAAGGGTGTTATCAGCTAATTATTAGTTAATATTTTCGCGTCGATCTATCCATATGTTGTCCTACATTGTACTAATTTGGATCAATCTGTATATGCGTATGTTGCGATGTCTGCTGGTCAGCATCTCTCCTTTAACATCTTGTTTTATCGTATCAAGTTGCAGTGTATTCTTTTTCAGTTGGTACTATCTGATTTTATCTGTGTATGTGTTAAATCAAAAATAATAAAAAATAGTAAAATTGACTATATTAAAATTAGCAAATTTAGTTTATATTAAAATTAAGATTTTATGATTAGCTAATATTAACATAATTTATAAAAAAATATTGTGAGTATGTGTGCACTGACATATGTCAGGTTGTGAAAATATGTGCATGGAGATTGTTTTTTATATGTGCATATATTAAATACTAGAAAATAGATAAAAATTGCTAAAAAATTTAGAGAAATTTTAAATGAAAATTAATAAATTAATTTGTAGAATTTGCTACATTAATGGACCAAAACTGATAGCATGCTGGATGTACAGTACAAACGTAGTCTAGCTACAAGTGGGTTGGCGACGACGTGTGATCAGGCTGATATGGGCTGAAAGAGACCGAAAGTTAGCAGACTAACAAGTTGGTCGACTTAGCAGGCAGACTGAGAGTTAGTAGACTAGCGGAACGGGCTGACAATGGGAAATCGACCTAGTTGCAGGCGTAAGCATGCGTGGGAGTGTGTGACTGATGTACGGGCTTGGTGTGGCAGCGAGCGCGAGCACAAGTGGGCCTAGCATGGCAACGAGCATGGGCATGTAGGCACGCGGTGGTGCAATGGCTGATAGGTGGGTCCGGATGAGGCAAAGATGTGGTGCGTATGGGCATGCGTGCACGCGGGGAGCAGGAGATCCTGGTGACATGTGTTCTCACAGAATTATCACGGAGGCATGGAAATAGTGTTCGAGCGGGACTCTTTATGAAAATGTTTTAGAATCTATGGTCTACCGTGTGTCAAGTGATGTGGTGTAATTTGATACGTTGGTTTTAAATCTGACGGCTAAAAATAAGGTTGTGAAATCTCAAGGATGTTTATATCTTTTTCTTTGGATTTTTTGGTTATTTTTCTATAAATAGAGGGTAAACTATTAGGGATTTTAACACATTGAATTGAGAGAATTTTTTGTGTAAATTTTGTAAGCACAATTTTAATAATAAATGTAAAGTTATTTAAGATTAGTGCGGTAATTAATATTTTTTTATCTTTATGCATGGTTAGCGATTGATTGTAGATTAATTTATTTTCTCTGTA
Organism: Oryza coarctata; assembly: GCA_030770085.1. Lineage (NCBI taxonomy): Eukaryota > Viridiplantae > Streptophyta > Magnoliopsida > Poales > Poaceae > Oryza > Oryza coarctata. The sequence goes on along the minus strand of CM061484.1, from coordinate 10,447,558 downwards.
ATTTGTATTGGTTTCTTTGATTTAAAATTTAGCTAGCATGTTTTTACAGTGCTCTAAAAAGTTAGATCAGTTAATTATTTTTGCATTTCACATTATTAATTAATTACGTTTAATTAATTTCAGTCAACCTTCTATTTATTAATTTTGTTTCATTAATATCTCTAGATCCAGAAGTACGATTGGGGTGAGTTTAGTTGGATTTGTTTAAAAATTTTGACTATTTTATTCTATCAAATTTTTAGGTGAAATTACGAATCTATGGCTAAAATCTATTTAGTTATAAAACGGAGTTCCGTCTTGATGGTAAAAATATGGTTTTTCATGTTTTGTGAATAGAGGAAAGTGTTAAATTTTATTTTTGATTTCCTCAATCATTCAACCCCATCTAATTGTTTATCTTAGTATAAGTCGATCTTAGAGTACTTTATTTACTTTATTATCTTTTTTAATTGATTTTAACCAGTGATTGGAAAATATGTCAATACATAGATATTCCATAAAACTTTGTGTTTTCGATGGTGTCGATTTTTAGTATTGAAAAGATAAAATATAGTCATACATTCAGGCTCAAAACTTTGCGATATAGGAGAAAATTTACAAGCAATATTAAGTTTTCAAAAACGATGCATTGACAGCGGTGAACATGTCACATGTGGAGGCTAATAGTAAGGTGAGGAATTTGATTATTCAAGTTCTAGGAAGAAGCAACTTTATCCGTAATGTGTATCTTATGTTAGCACATAAGGTGTGGAGAGAATTTGTGATTATCATGAAGGGTCAAACATAGAAAAAGAGGTACACCAGGACATATATAAAAAGGAATACATACATTTTGAGATAAAACCTAGTGAATCTTTTGATGAATTTTTTGCTCGCTTTAATTAGCAACTTGCATTATGTTAATATTATATATTCTGAGGCTGGATATTCTCATTATTGTTAGGAGCTTTAGATATATATAAAAGATGAAGGTAACATCAATTAGAGAATCTATTGCCATAAGTACACTTATATTGGATGTATTTTATTCTAAATTGAAAACTCATGAGCTAGATATTTTTGCTACAAAAATATGGCTAATAAATCAATAGCTTTAACATCATAAACTAATAACTCTATTGGTGATAACTCTTTATCTAGTTATGCTTTGTCATTTTTGTTTTCACTAACAAATGAACAGCTATAACAACTTCACGAAGATAATTTGGTATTCATTTCCACACGCTTCATAAGAGTTTTACAAAATGTTCGATCCAGAAAGAGATCAAATGGTGGAAAAGCTTAGAGATGTTTTGAATGTGGCTCGCTTAATCATTTTCGTCTTAAATATCCAAAATTGCTAGAGATGAAGATAAGGAGGAAGACGAGCAAGAGAGTGACAAGAAGCGAACACTGAAGAGTACCAAGAAGAAGGGCTATTTGAACAAGGTAGTGCACCGTGTTCTTTTTGCTCTTGAACAGATAAATCTAAGCAATATAGACCTCGAGAGTGATGATGATGCTACCCCCAAAAGTAGAAAAAACTTGATTGGGCTATGTATAATGGTAAATAGCAAAAGTGTCACAAATAGTGACATCGACAATGATAATGATAATAAGGTGAATCTTGTTATCATGATTTAGTTTCTTCCATTGAAGACTTGGTATTTTTTTTAAAGTAGATAGATAAAAATATTAAGAAACAAGATATTTTGGTTGACTAATTGAAAGCTAAAATTGTAAAATTTAAAACTTTGACTCCTATAGATGATTCTTGCAGATCATGTGACTTAGGTTGTATTGAATTTATTTTTCTTAGGGTGCTTCTACTTTAAATGAAATTAAGCTTGAAAAAGAAAAAAATAAACATGTTTATGCATTTGATAAATCTACTTATTACGATAATTGCAATTTTCTTAAGTTGAAATTAAAAGATGTTGATATTTAAATTGCTCAAGGTTTTTTTATGCTCTAATTATGGTAAAATAACTAAATTATAGCATGTCTCTTATAAAAATTGTACCATTTTTTAAATCCTATTCATTACTTGCAATGAAAGATTGAAACTAAAAGCTTGAATCAAAACACTAGTTCTCAAAAGTTTAAAATATGTTTGAGTTATGATCTTTATGGTTATTCTAAGACTTGAGCTCCAAGTGCTGTTAAATCACTTGACAATGGTATAATTGAGATAGCTAATGAACTTAAAAAGTTAATCTTTAGATCTAATGGTATCATATCATCTACTAGCATAACAAGTACACATGTTGTTTCTACTTCTAAAAGTAAATATAAAGTTAAGTATATTTATACTCACTATGGTAAATATGGATATAAACTAGAATTCTGTTTTAAACCTATAAATCAACAAATGAGAGAAAATGCTAACACATGATCTAATTTAGGAAAGGCACGTACTTTAGATTTTACTAACATGAATAATAATAGATTAAATTTTTGTATAAAAATACTTATGTTATGTCTTGTATGCATCATATGTCTCACGATTAGATTCCTAAATATTATATTTATATAGATCTTGACATTGTCTTTTTCTATGTAGGCACTTTGCGTGAGGAAGGAGAACTTTTGACTAGCGAATTCTAGATGCTCATGCCACATGTCGAGTGACAAGAATTGGTTTTCATATATCACAAGAGCATCGTATGTTGAAAAGATAATTTTCGGAGATGCTTCTACTTCTATGGTTGTGGCTACAAGTACATGTGTACACATTCAGGAAGAGAACATCTTTGTTGATGAAGATGGTGAACCTATTGACCAAAAGTAGTATAGAAGTGTTATTGGTTAACTTTTGTATCTTAAGATATACAATTTGTGGTATGCTTATGTGCACGATTTTAAGCTTTTCCACGTGCTTGACATTTTCAACCAATTAAGCGGATTCTCATATATGTTCATGGCACTAAAGATTTTAGCATTTAATTATCTACATTTTCATGTATTACTTTAAGAGTTTTTTTTCTAGTGTTGATTTTGAACGGTGTATACTTAATAGGAAAAGTATTTCTAGTGCTTGATTTTGTCTAGGTAATTCACTTGTTGTTTGGTCATCTAAAAAACAATTCTCCATAGCACAAACCGCTAAATATGAGTATGTAGCTGTTAGTTCTCAAATATTTTAGATAGTGGCTATAGATTATGGTGTTACTTTGAAAAACGTTTCACTTTTCTATAATAACATATGTGATATTTGTATTGCTAAGAACCTAGTACAATACTCTAGGATAAAACATATTGATATTAGATTTTACTTTGTTAAAGATTATATTAAAAAAGAAAATATAGTGCTTCATCAGGATACTGAACATCGATAGATATTTTTATAAAACTTTTAAATTATTCTCGTTCTCCTTCTCTTTGGAAAGAAATTATAGTTATTTATCCTATAGGTTGTTTTAAGGAGAGCATCAACATTTGTAACATATTTTTTCTTTATTTGAAAATAAAATTTTATTAAATAATGAGCCTTTATGTGATTCATGTATATTACTTGCAACCATTCTCATGTCATAAGCGCTTTTATATTTCTATATGTGTGTTGTTAATCTTTGTATCACTATCTAAGTTGAATGATAACTTAAACTAAATCTTGACATGATTGAACTTTTTTTTATCTATTTTGATATACTAATATGCTATGAAAAATATGAGAAAGATAAAAAATATATGTTTTGAAAAGTATGAGAAAACATTAAGAAAATATATATTGTCGCACTTCTTTTTAACAACGTACTTTTTTATAAATTTAAAAGAAGTTGTATATGACTAAAACCTGATTCTTAAGCTATCAATCATCAAAAGATATATGCTGAACATGTTAAAAAGTAAGACTGATGGTGCACATAATTTCTTATAATTTATATCATGATTGAAATCATTCTCAATCTTTTTAAAAGTCATCAATAAAGTATATCATATCGATGCTTACAAGTTCTAAATAATTGAGTAAGTAATATCCTATTTTTAGTTATGCTGGATTTACGTTGCATACATATGGCTGTGTGATTGTAAATTACTTTTAGCATTGTATATGACAGGTTGTTTACATTGATGATTTATGGTGCTCCTAATCGAAATCATAATCGTAATAAAATTAGTACAAAATTAAAAAACTTTCTTTCTTCTTGTCTTCTTCTTGATGAATTTATTGTCATAAAAAGGGAGAAAGTTTACACAATGTTTTTGGAAGTTAAATACTAATGTTTTTAAGGTAAATGCTAATATTTAATATTCATGTGTTGTTATCAATATTTTTATCAAAAGAAAGATTATTAAATTATAAATGATGAAAAATTGGTTTATATTAAAATTGGTAAAATTAGTTTATATTGAAATTGGTGATGCATAATTAGTTTATATTAATATTGTTTAGGAAAAAGTATAGTGAGCATGTGTATACTATAGGTCAGGTTTTGAAAATATATATCTACAGAATATTTTTTTATATGTGTGCAGGTATTAAATGCTATAAATAGTAAAAATCACTGAAAAATTTAGATGAATTTTGAACGAAAATCTAGAATTTACTTACAATAACATACTAAAACTACGAGTATGCCGGATACACAGTACAGGAGTGAGTTGGTGTGAGTTGAATAAGGTTGAAAGTTAGTAGACTGACGAGTGGATTAACTTGACAGACAGGCTGAGAGATGGCAGGTTGATGGAATGGGCTGATGGCAGGAAATCGGCCCAACAGCTAAGTGCGAGCTCGCGCGGCAATGTGCGACTAATGTATGGGCCCGGCATAGCAGCGAGCACAAGCGTGCAAGCGCACAGTGATGTAATGGCTGACAGGTGGCCTGGTGGATCAGCGAGCACGGGTGCGCAGTGGCACAGTAGCTGATAGGTTGGTCCTAATGAGGTGAAGACATGGCGCACACGTAGGGCGTAGGAGTTCTCGAGGACACCTGTCTTCGTAGGATTGGTACAAAGACATGAAAATAGTGTTCAAGTGGATACTTTATGAAAACGTATCAAACTACTATGTGTCGAATGACAAGGTGTAATCTAGAGCGACCATTTCAAATCCAACGACTAATATAGATAGTAATTACGAAATCAGCTGGCACTATGGCCAACTTGTTTATCGTCCGATCATTGTGACCATCGGATTCCTGAACTATTCAAGCGAACCCGTACATCAATTGGTTTTGCTACAGTCCATCACAAGATCCAGCCGCAAGGGCACAATGAGCTAACTCTGCCGATCATCACCCTGCGGTGGAAGACAGAGCTACCGCTGCTGCCCAGCAAGCAGATGCAACGATTGCTCAAGACTAAGCGGCGAGAAGAGCACGTGAAACCGTGGCATAAGCCGCACAAGAAGCACATACTAGGGCTGTTGAGGAGGCACGAGCTAAGTCGCCGATGAGATACAAGCTAAGGCCACCGCCGAGGCGTGGGCCAGATAAAGCTGCCGATGAGGCACGAGCGAAAGCTACGAACGAAGCACAAGCCAGACATGCTGATGAGGCACAAGCCAGGGCCGCCAAAGAGGAGCAGACCAAGGGCAAAGAAGCGCGATCCAAGGCCTCCGACGAGGTGCGAGCCAAAGCGACTGAAGAAGAACGGATCAGGGGAATAAGATCGCATCCGGATGGCACATGTCGAGGAGATCAACGCGAACAAGGACGCCGGACCAAGTACTCAACCCACAACCGTTCGACATCGAGATGGTGGAATCCGCATACGTACTCACACGCATCCTCTCCCACACGTCAACCTGTTTGGGCATATGGTTGTTATATGTTATATTTTTATTAAAAATGTTTGTCGAACGCAGGTGAACAAACAAGTACAAGGAGTCCACACCCCGTTTTACCAGCCACCGATCGACTTCAGCACTAATCCCCAAGCATTGGCTTGGATCAGAGATACGCAGAATCACCGAACCAAACTGTAAACCAGATGGCAATCACCCATGTCCCAGACGGTCACCATTGATAGCGACGACTAGTGGAACCGACACAGCTGGCCCCACAATCACCTCGTCATCGGGAGACGAGCTATTACGAGTTAAGCTATCTTCGTCATCGGATGGCAGACCTAGCAATCCACGAACAAAAGGATACATGCAACCATTGTCGCTGCATCCACGATAGGCAACGTGAACACAACCCTCGACAAGAACAGGGACGATCCAATCGCTGCCGTGAGCGATCTCGTACTCCTGATAAAAGGCGCCGAACAGACCGAAGACAAAATCCTGAATCGATTCAGTTCTTCTTCTGAGGTGCACCAGGGACACTGTTTGGATGGAGCCCACCATGCTATGTACCGACCAGGCATGGAATGCAGCACTTTTCGACTGCACTTCACAACGTTGGATGGCCTGACAAGTTTCGACCTGAGTCGATAGAGAACTACGATGGGAGCATAGATCCTAAAGAGTTCCTACAAATCTACCAGACATTGATCCAGTCTATAGGAGGAAACTAGAAGGTAATGGAAAATTACCGGCTGACTGCTCTCACAGGCTCTGTCCAATCATAGCTCATACACTTACCAAAGGGATCCATCCGATCACGGTCAAGTCTTTGTAAGCAGTTCATCTCCAATTTCCAAGTCACTTACAAAAAAAAACATGGAGTGGAGGACGACCTGCACAAGATTAGACGGGAGCACGTTGAATCTCTAAGGGCCTACATTCGACCCCTTGAAAAGGGCCGAGTGTTTTTGGATGCCGACAATAGGCGCCTCTCGAAAACAAATACAACCTTAAATTTCTCTCGTGTGACATTCATACCAGTAGAATACATAAACTGCTATTTTTTAATATTTAATTTAAGCATTAGATTAAAAATTTTATCACACACTAATCATACAAGGCACCATAGCAAATTGAGAATATATAAATCCCAAACTTAGTACCAGCACTCGTGTTTCTCTCGTGTCTAAAACCCTGGCCAAAATGGTACATGCACATGTGGGTATATTCAAGGGTTGAAGCATATATATATGCGCTATGTCTATGACGATCCATTAGATGTGTTAGGAGTGTGTTGTGTATGCATTTAAGCGTTTTGTGCGAACTGAAGTCGCAAAAAATGTCAAGAAGCACCATAGAAGTGCCGGGGAAGATTACAGTAATTACCAACCTCTTCAGGAGGCCAAAGGAGCGGCAACAGCAGTATACGACACTTGTTCTAATTACCAGGTGAAGCCTTTAATCAGCGCATGCCGTGCTCACTTAGAATAGTGACAACGAAACTCGGTCTGGGCATGGAATAAATTAGCAGAGGAGAAAGAAGGAAGAGATGCGGAACTACTAATTAAACATTATGTCGGATCAGTGCAATGTACCTGGAGTTCCAACTGCGATCTGCTGCTGCCTTTTCCTATTCGATCCCCAAACACTGACGCAGAACTCCAGACGATGTCAGATGGTGCAGTAACTTGACTACACGACAGAACAGCGTTGGCGATTTTGGTTTAGCTCGATAATTGCTTAGCACCAAATGCAATGCTACTTTACCAATAACATTGGCAAGAAAGGGACAGGAAACAGGTCATCAGTGTACTGTTAACGTCCAGTCGAAAGAAAAATGGAAAACGAAGGTACGCCGAAACTTCGCTACCAAAAAAAAGTTGAAAATCCTGCCGTCAGGGGGAACTATTTATTGTACTACTACCTTGTGACCTTGTGTCTGTACAGTCGGACTGCCGCTTGACCAGTTAATGCCTTCCATTTGTTAACAAGGATATTATACATATGGTACTTGTTGATATATATATATTCTCTGTCAGATGGTAAGGTTCTCTCGAGAGATCTTGACCTATAAAAACGAATCCGATCCCATAAGTATAGCATCGAGTAAAAAATATAATAGATAAGAGGTTTTAAAGAAATAATTTTTTTATTTATAAATTGTTGTATATGCACTTCTTTGAGAAAATGAGGAGAAGAAAGTAGTATTGATTGATGGATAAAAGAAAAGAATAAGATAAAATAGTATAAAATAGATATAATTGACTTCATTCTTACAAAACAGGACAAATCCTAAAGCTAAAAAAAAATTTAGAAAGAGAGAGAAAGAATGTAGAAATTGATTTATTTTAAAATAAAATTTAATTATAAGTCAGTTTATTTTGAGACCATGAGTACAGCCATGCGTATAATATCGACATTCAAGACAAGATTGCATTGTGGGTCCCACGTAAAGCTATAGATGACATGATCCACCTACTGCTTCTAAGCTATGGCTGATCAAAGAGGCCAGCTTTTGATCTAGTCCGTAGCTTTTACAATCCAACCACCTGGATTATAAAAATCAGACAAGCTGTCTCCACCTAGTGTTTCCGTACTACCACGCTTACCTGATGGTACGATAATGATAGGATTTGCTAAAATTTCTTTAAATCCAATTTTTTTAAAAAAAATAGTTTATGATTTATAATGATATCTGCTAATAATATTTTATAAAAAAAATGCTAAGTTAACTCAATATTTTAGTATCACTGCAAGACAGTCTTGCTTGAAAGATCAAAATTTGATGCTTGTCCGCGTTATTACCGCACTAACCGTCTTATTGTGTGGTGGCGGCAGCCTCTACCGACGGTAGGGAAACCGAACCTCGTAGCTTTTAACGGCCACTGCATTGAAAAAAAAACCCAAACTAACCAATAGAGTTTACTGAGAATTACTCACCATTGTCATTCGCCTACCCACCAAAAAACAGCTAAGGGATTATTGACAGGAATCCAACCCTCACAATCTAGGGATCCAAACAACCCCGTTTTATACAATCTAGCTTTTAACAATCAACAAACTATACAAACCAGCTTTTCACAATTAATCTCTACCTGATCCAAACGGGGCCTCAGTTCGGCTGTTTGGGGTTAGCCAGTTGCCAGCTTGACCGGACCCAGTTCGCCGGCACACCCCAAAATGCACTACCGCTAGCCGGATCTTGCGTGCTACTGCTGGCCCTCATGCCTGCCATATGTGCATTAGATGTATTTAGTTGGTGGGAATTACCAATCGGAGAGCTGGATCGATAGATAATGTATTACCCAACAATTGTAATTTCAGATCTGAGTACAATCAGTGCAACATCTAAGATTACACTAACGGTAACGCCATGTTCTTTTTATAATAATCATCAGATTATTTCAAATGATTATTTACTACACGTTCAGAAAATATGTTTTTTAAAGAAAAATTACTCCCTCTGGTTATTTAATATAAGACGGTGTTGATTTTTAATATACGTTTATTCATTCATCTTATTTAAAAAATTAATGTGATTACCATTTATTTTATTGCAACTTGATTTATTATTAAAAAAAATTAAGTATTACTTATATTTTTATATGTCTAAATTAAATTTAAATAACATGAATCATCAAAAATATCTTTTTTTTCACATGAGTATTTGTTTTAAGCTAAGACCACTTCTTTTATAGCAATTTGTTAAGTTTATTTATTAAAATATCTAATTTATTCCTGTAATCTGTAATAATAATCTACTCAATAATAGCCGTCCTGTGGCTATCATGGACAATCTCCGTCACAGAACATGTATATTCCATACATAGCAGTAAAAATCATGTGACATATGCCAGTACGAATTCAAAGGTATAAATCAAGCAAAAACACACATCAACAGCCTAGGCATCATAGCAGAACTAATGGTAGATCTAACTTCAACATCTCCACATGCATCCTTGAGTTTAGAACAGAACTAGCTGCTAACCCTCCAATCCATCTTTGAAGTTGTAGTGTTCTGAGCCTAAAAACAACGAGAGTACTATAATCGAGTATGCAAACACGGACTTGCAATTCTCCACCTATGAGCATGCATTCCAAAAGATTTGGATAATGTGCTAGCCAGCTTATGAGGGATAAGAGCAGGCTTGCCCCAAACCTATATAGGCTTACCTCTCATGCTAGGCACACTAGCTTAGATGGGTCCATCTGTAGCCTGTCGAGGATAAAACTAGTATGCAAACGTGCTCATGAAGCTAGTGTGCGAACACGTGCTCATGAAGAGATAGTGTGCGAACGCGCTCATGAATGCATCCCAATCATGTTGCGACAAGCTACAGAATTAGGGTTAGGATAGGGTTTCAGACTAGGTTGGGGAGGAAGGGGTGCTAGTAAGGAAAGCGGGAGGGATTTTCTGGGTTTAGAGGGATGGTCTGGGAGGTGGCGAACCAACGATGGGTGGCGAATAAGGGTGGATGGCGAGGTGGCAGCTAGCGGTGGACCGATGCTAGTGGTGGGGGTAAAATAAGGCGAGAGGAGGGGGGAGGAGGCTAGCCAGGCGAGGCTGCACTAGCACATTGACAAATTTCAATGCTAGTGAGATCGGGTGGCAGCACGATGGATGGTGGTGGTAGAGAAAAGAACTTGACTGGTTGCCATATTGATCTCATTGGAGGAAGCTTGCTGGAGGGAGGAAGGGGCTCGTCGAAGAGAGGCCTTCACCATCATTGTCGCCAGAGGGAGGCCACTCAACTGTGTCTTCTCTTCATCATCAGAGGAAGCTCATCGGAGGGAGGAAGAGCGGTCTCGCTAGAGGAAGGTGGAGCGAGCTAGTTGGAGGAAGGCTGTCATCATCACTCACAAGGTGGAAAGAAAGAAATCACGCGGAGAGGATGAGTGGAGAGAAAGAAGTTGAAAAGATAAGATGGAGAAAGAGGTGAGGAGATGTGTTGGGCTGCTATGAGTTGTCGAAAGCACTCACGGGCCACAAAAGCTAGCCTAGTAGTCCTACCCCTACATGGCAGGTTGAAAAAAAGTAATGTTACCTACTTCTGGTCATCAAATCATGGTCAACTCTATGCTTAGTTCCATACCAACCTATACACTCACTGTGCTGAAACCCCACAAGCAATTCCTATTGGAAATTGACAAGGCTCAAAGGTGGAAATTGCAAGGTTAATTGGGCAAAGGTGTGTTCACCACTAAAGTTTGAAGGCCTGGCATACCAAATCTCAACAAGTTTGCTAGAGCTTTGTGAAAGAAATGGTTGTATTATGAATGGTGTGTACCAAATATCCCAACTTTATCTCTTCCTCTCGCCCTCGCCCTGTTTACTTCACATGACAGCTTGCGTCACTTCTGCCATGCTCTTCCATGCCCCCAAGTGTTGCCCTCCCCCTGGCCTCACCGGTGCTAAAAGATGTCAACGGTGATGTCGAGGCCAACATAGCTAGCATCTTCCCCTTCCCTAGCTCTCCTCCTCCTCCTCAAGTGGCACGTGGGCAATGTGGCTCCACCATGCCATCTTTCGAGTCTCCCAACCCTCTAGTTTTTCTTGTCCCCAACCTTAGATGTTGACCTACCTCACTTTTCCATCACCGTGGCTCCAACAGCATTGTCGCCACCTATCTATCTCCAATTTCCACTACCTACCATTGGTCCTCCACTACCCACGATCATCCATTTATGCCACAAGAAATGCCCCCCCAACCTCGTTAGGGTTGCCACCGCTGTCATGTTCTCATCATCGTTGGAGCTGAAGAAGAAGCTCAACGCATGAATCTTGAAGCCAATCGGGTGGTAGAAAATCTATTAGATTTCCTCCACCAATTTTTTATCGAATGATAATTAGCAGATCCCTTAATATATGAGGATGGCAAGGTGAAAGGGCCTATAGCCTAGTGGTTACAGTGCTCAAGTAGCACCTCAAGGTCCTTGGTTTAACTCCTCACGTGAGTGAATTTCAGGCCTAGTTAAGAAAGGCCACTCGTTGGCCCCTCGTCAAAACACATGTTAAGAATTGACTTACAGAGGACAGGCCCTCATGTAGAAAGCATGGATCTCAAAGCACGGGTTGAGGACCGATTCATAGGGGGGGGTGTCCGCGTGTGGGAGACCAAGGTTCATGGACTTTCTCGACCGGTTTAGTTGAGGCTTCTTCTTCTTAATGAAAAGTTATAGGGGTGGTTTTTCTCTCACCGGTCAATTTTCTTTTAGGACGACAAGCCCACAGAAGTCCATTGTAGTGACGAGATAATTTATGATCACCTCCCATGTGTCACATTTTTTGATGGATGGCTTTACTAGTCTCATGTCTTTTTGTCAAGTGCTTCTAATCCTCTAATCCTCTACGACGTTGATCACTCGTTTTGCTCGTGCCACTAGCTAGGTTCGATTATTCTTAAACAGATCAAGATGGATGGGCTACATTCTACAATTAGGCCATTACATAGGTATCCAACATGGGCTATATGCAGTAATTAGTGCGATACCTAAGTATTACATTGGTACCTAGTTATCGGGTTTGGTACCTAGATATCGGACATAGTGCCTAAGTATTAGATTTGGTACCTTGTTGCCTACATATATATCAAGCATAATACTAGATATCAAACTTAGTATCCATAGGTATTATATCTTGTACTTTAGTATCGAATATGGTATCATGGGGTACCAAACCTGGAACTCATATATACCATATCTATTACCTTGGTTAGAGAAAATAAAATTCCAAAAAATCAAGAAAGAAAAAATCGTTGGAGATCTGCTAGCCATGACATCCTATCAAGATGACATTATATATCATGTGGTTTTTCTTTCTCAAGCCCTATGCCTAGCTCCATAAACCCTATTATAATCTTGTAAAAATGATAATGTAATTTATAGAAATATTAAAGCTCCCATTAGGTTAGCCCTACTCGTGAAGTTTGTTTTGGCTTTGCCCTGTCCATGATAATTGAAGTTAGCATGATATCCGATTTACTTGAAGATAATATTTTGATAGCTCTGTGATATTATAGCTAATGCCTCCATAGTCCATGTAAATCTATTGGTATTGTCCGATGTCTCTAGAATATGTGAGATACCAAGGCATCACTATTATCAAATTGTTTCCCGATTATATTGTCAATGGTTGTATTATGTGTGTATCATCATGGTATTATTAATATGATATTGTATCATCATTGTATTATTAACCTGATATTGTTTGATTAAATTATTATGGGATAATGTCTGTAGTAGCATGTTTTAGTAGTAAGATATTATCATTCATGTGCGTTGACCCCATAAAAAAGTTACCAAATTCTAAAAAAGATGAATATAAGAAATTAATTCATGCCATGCAGAGGATTAGTTCTATGCACTAACACTAAAAATACTTCTTTCACTAGTTTCTGGCAAATTTCGCCCACAGGTAGCGACTCGCACGTCGCTTTCAATCCTTTCGCTTTTACATTTCAGCCCTTCACTTTTGTTAAAATTTAGTGTACGCCATTTTTTAGTAGGATTAAGAATAGTAAATTTTTCATATAAACCCCTAAATATTTTGGTAATATAAGGAGAACGAGGGAAAATTCGTTTTTTCGTCTCCATGAGTACATTTTGAAAAGTAGCCTCCTCTTTGCATGTAATCCCTTCTACCATAATTTTTTTAAAGGAAACCTTTTGTTTTACGAAGAATACAGCGAAGACCCTAGTTTACTGAAAAAAACCGTTGACATTTCTCCAACTTGTATGCATAGACACTAATTTAATTATTAAAAAACAATCAAGTATTATTATTTTTCGTTATGCCTAAATAAAGCAAATTTTTGATTTTGTAAGGACACATAGCATTTGTAGATAACAAACCTTTATTTTACAAAAAGGACTTTTCACCGTAAAATTAGTTCATTGGGCCTTTTCTTTTGCCTTATTCTTATCTTGAGCAATTCAAACCCATTAACACATTTCATCTTCCCTATGTTTTAATCTGTTTCCATCTTTTTTTCTTGCCGCGCCACGTACGTACATACCTTCTATTATCCCCTTTACTGTTCAGCACCTAGAGACGGGAAGTGAGGATCATCATCCCAGTTTCCTTGTTGAATTATTGGTGTTTTCGTTCTCTCCAACAATTTAGCCGGTTTCCATATCATCGTAGTTGCATCGATGGGACCAGTTCTTACGTTGGATGGTTAGCTTGAAACGTGTTCCCATGCATGGCCCATAAAATGCAGCTAACAGCCTTCCCTTCTTAGCGCCATATTTGTGCTCTTTCTCCTAATATTTTCCTAGTGGCAAGCTTAATTTCATCTGCTCTAAGTGTCTGCTCTTGTGCCGTTGTTCGGTTGCCCTCCGTACTTTCATCCTTGCGCGTGGTTGTATGTTCAATCATTAGTGCTGTCTTACATAGATTTTATGCCGATTATTGATACATCTTTGCTTTACATTTGTTCGTACCTTTTTTCCTCCTTCCTAAGGGTATTTACTTCCTTTTTTTATTCTTTGGTTTTATACTATTTTTTCGAACTTTTTTCTGTTGGCATTTGTACATTTCTGTTTGTCTTTTTTCCAACCGTACACAGCGTGGCGAAGCGCCGCGCGACCACTTCCAAGCATGTCACATGTGATCATGAAGGTGTGTGGTGGCCCACCTCGGCGAGCCGCCCGCATAGCCCGCCGCGGCACGTAGACTCCGCCTATGCGCAAAACAACCTGTAGCCTGGTTGGCCGCTGTTGTCTCCCAAGCGAACCGTCGATCGCGCGGACGACACCCCCATGTCGTGGATGCAGAGCGCGCCCCACGGCCACCGGAGCCGAGCCAAGGCATCGGCGGAGCGAGGGCGAGGTTGCTCTGCTGGGAACCCCGAGATGACGACTGGGGCGGGGTCGGCGGAGAAGGGCACGGCAGCGTGGCTGGATTGGATGCGGCTGCTGCTGCCAGTGGTGAAGCTGTCGGCGACGACGCTGCGCAGCCACTACCTGAAGTCGCGCAAGGTTCGGGATCGCTTCCACTGGATGACGCTACTGCTCTGGGTGTTCAGCTGCTCGCTCTTGTCCTTCTGGATCCTCTCCTTCATGAGCTCCCAGGCCGTCGAGATGCGCCGCGGGGCGCTCGCCAACGTGTGCGACGACCGCGCGCGGATCCTCCAGGACCAGGTCAAGGTCAGCATGAACCAGCTCCAGGCGCTCGCCATCTTGTCTCCACCTTCCACCACTCCAAGAGCCCATCCGCCATCGACCAGATGACATTCGCGAGGTACGTCGAGCGCACGGCGTTCGAGCGCCCGATGACGAGCGGGCTGGCGTATGCTGCGCGGGTGACGCACTCCGAGCGGGAGCTGTTCGAGCGGCAGCAAGCGTGGAGCATCAAGATGATGGACTCCTCCAAACGGCCGTCGGCGGAGGAGTACGCCCCCATCATCTTCGCGCAGGACGCTTACAAGCACGTCGTTTCCCTCGACATGCTCGCGGGGAATGAGGACCGCGAAAATTTACTGCGAGCTAGACTATCAGGCAAAGTTGTTCTAACTGCTCCTTTCCATCTGCCCAATAAACGCATCGGAGTGATCTTGACGTACGCAGTGTACAAGTCTGAGCTTCCCCCAAATGCGACGAAGCAGGATAGCATACAGTCTTCTATAGGATACTTGGCCGGTATATTTGACATAGAAGCACATGTTAATAGGTTGCTTCAAAAGCTTGCAGGCAAACAATCCATAATGCAGCCAATGGTACGTGTCATGTCAGCACGCTGAACTTCGGTGATCCATCAAGGAAGCATGAGATGCATTGCAGGTTCATGGAAAGGCCGCCTTGGCCATGGCTGGCAATAGCATCGTCGTACGCAACTCTTGTGATTTCTTTACTTGTTGGATACATATTTCATTTCTCTAGCAAACGGATTGCCAAAGTCGAAGATGGTTATAAGGCGACTGACATACAGATTCCAGTAAAGGATGGATTGGCAGCCACAGAGAGGATTACATAGAAAGAAAGAGATCTAAATGAGCGAATAGGATGTGGAGAAAATACACCAGAATTTGCGAGTGTTCGGCAGTGGCGGACTCCGATATTTTCCATGACTGCAGATGTTATTCAGGTCCATGCAACAGATGAACAGTGCCTGAAAAGTGAAATGGATGACTATGTTTCCCAATCGTTTGAAGGGGAACAATTGTACAGGGAAGATGGTCGGTTTTTCGAGACGATCAAAAGCCCTAGGCTGTTGGAGCTCTCGCATCTGGCGAACCATTGTGATATAGAGGAGGTTGATCTGGCTGAGAATATGGACCAATGGGAGGAGCAGGAGCTCAATCTTCGTTTGGAGGCGCAGGACAAACAGAACGAGACAGAGAGGAAGCTGGGGACGAGGTCCAAGTTCATTACAAAGGTTACGAAATTGACTAGTGCTAGCATTCACAGTTCACCTTCTCGATTTCACTACTTGAACAAAAAGGTAGTGAGCATTAGCCTTCTCGGATTAATGCTCTGCATTCTTGTCATTGGTGCTTTTGATCATCCATACAATCAACGTTTGGGCACGAGAAGGGAGGGTGACAATAACACGGCGCTGAACAATTTTGGTCGGTCTCGTGGTAGGTTGTTAATTTCTATGCTCCATAGTTCATTTGCTATTCGTGATGTGCAGAGTAGAGATATGATCAGGGTTCATCTCAGAAAGATGATAGGGAATAATGACAGTTCTGTGCAGCAGAAGCACTGGTCTTCACATAACTCAAGTGAGATGCCGGCTGTCTTGTATGTTGCGAGGAATGGAAAGCAGGTTAAGGTCCACTGCAATCTAATTGTAGATGAGAAAGCATTCGCAAATTGTATCTCAAATGGCAATACTGATCAGTCAAGCAAATATCAGGAAAATACAACAGGGATACAAAACGGAACAGTCAAGCCTGACCTGCCAGCACACAAGTCACACAAAACTACAATATTAGGCCCCTGGATTGCCTTGGTTTCAGTTATCATGCTTGTGCTCCTTGGCACAGCTGTATGGCTCCTGCTGTGGTGCAACCATCGGAGGAGAGTTCAACAAGAAGAGCTGGAACTCTTGGGAAGAATGGGGCCTAGTCGGTTCCAACTACACGAGCTGGTGGCTGCAACGCGCAATTTCGCAGATGAGAACAAGCTCGGGCAAGGAGGGTTTGGCCCTGTGTACAAAGGCTACTTGAGGGACCAGGACCTTCATGTGGCCATCAAGGTGTTGTCTACAAGGCAATCTTCTCAAGAACAATCTGAGCAAGGGTTGAGGGAGTTCCAGGCAGAGGTGAAAGTCATGACCCAACTGAGGCACAGAAACATTGTCAAGCTTGTGGGCTGGTGCGACAGCCAGAAACGGCTCCTTCTGGTTTATGAACTTATGGCTCAAGGAAGCCTTGACAAGCATCTCTACGACCCTGAGAAAATTTTAACTTGGCAACAAAGGTACCAAATTAAATTGGCTAGCCTGTTTAATTTAACTGACAATTTCGTTACTCATGTCAAAATTGACCCTGCTAGGTACAAGATTGTACTTGATCTGGGCTCTGGTTTGCTCTACCTCCACCGTGACTGCGAGAAATGCATTGTGCACGGAGACATCAAGCCCGCAAATGTTATGATTGATGTGTCACACAATGCTAAGCTTGGCGACTTTGGGCTAGCAAGGCTTGTCGAGCATGGGGGAGAGCCACAAACAACACAAGTCGTCGCAGGGACACTTGGATACATTGACCCAGAGTTCATCAACAACCGCTAGCCTCGCACTCAATTGGATGTGTACAGCTTCGGTGTCGTCCTCCTGGAGATAGCTTGTGGCAAGCGGCCGGCTTCGAGGCAGCCAAATGGAGCTTCACCGCTGTTAGCCTGGGTGCATGATCTGTATGAGCTGGGCAAGATTCTTGATGCAGTAGACCAGAGGCTGAACGGCGAGTTCGATCAGCAGCAAATGGAGCGTGTGATCGTCACGGGTCTCTGGTGTGCACATCAAGACCCAATCCAGCGACCGTCCATCGAGCAAGCCATGGATGTTCTGCGATCTTCAGATGCAGAGTTGCCGGTACCTCCCGCAGCTCATGATGGACGGCGCATCCGGTAAATGGAGGAACAGGCTTATGCCTATCTGCCAGTTGAGGATCGTTCTGTGCACGCTGTCACCCCAAGTACGTATTTTACTTCCAAGGATTCGGTTTATCTACTTTCAGAAGAATGACGAATTCTTTCTTTTGAATAGCAAGATTAATTATGTTTACATGCGTCTATTTGGATTGTTCTGTCAACAAACTGCTGATATGCACACATCAATTTTATTCATACTTTTGTGCTGTATATTTTTCAAATCCTGCATTCTGTATTGTTTATATATTCAGAACTCTTGTATGTGATTCACGATTGATGTTTTAATAAATTGGTGCTGTGCGTCATGTTTTGTCGGCCTTTGTCCCATGTTATGTCTACAACCATCGCATTATAGTAAGCCGACGATGTCGATCTGTGGGTGCGGGGAAGAAGAGCATCCTGTCCCCACTGATATCGCATTCGCCAAATGCTGGTCTCATTTATGGGATTTACACTACTATAAAACAGGCCTACAACGTCGGTTCTAAAACATTATCACCGTCAGTTTTGGAACCGATGGTACATGGGCGACTGTAGCAAGACTCCAGTGCCTCTGTGCCTGGACCGTAAAACCTCACGAAAGGAACAATGCTGTAGGCGTCACATCGCTCATATACTTCCCTCCCCTGCCAAGACTTCAGATCAATACTGAATAGCCCATCAATCGTCACCAGGAGAAAAAGACTCCAGTGCCATCTGCAATTGCAACGAAATCAGGTATGAGGAAGAGGTGAGGTGATCAACATTCTGAGGCCAATACCTAGGTATCCGACATGGGCTATATGCAATAATTAGTACAATACATAAGTACAGGTACCTAGCCATCGGGCTTGCTACCTAGATATCGGATATAGTGTCAAATTATACCGGTTATCTTTTACCACAGCTTAGCTTAGAAGATCGTATAGATAAATAATAGATACTTCTATATTTAATAAGCTAGATATCAAACTTTGTATATATAGGTATTATATCTTGTACTTAAGTGCATCCAACATGGTATCATGGGGTACCTGGAACTCATATATACCATGACTATTACCTTGCTTAGAGAAAACAAAAATCTGCTTAGAGAAAACAAAAATCCAAATAAAAAACCAAGAAACAAAAAATTGTTGGAGATATCATGTGATTTTTTCTTTCTCAAGCCCTAGCTCCATAAACCTGTTATAATCTTATAAAAATGATATGTAATTTATAGAAATATTAAAGCTCCCATTAGGTCAGCCCTACTCATGAAGTTTTTTTTGGCTTTACCCTGCCATGATAGTTACCATGATATCTGATACCTTAATGATATTTGAAGATACTATATGATATTGTACCTAATACCTCCATGGTCTATGTATTATCCAATGCCTCAAGAATATGAGTACCAACGCATCGTCATTATCAAATTGTTTTTTATTATACTGTTAAGATTTATGGTTGTATTATGTGTGTATCATTATGGTATTATTACCATGGTATTATCATCATGATATTATTAACATGACATTGTTTAATTAAATTATTATGGGATATAGTGAGTAGTAGCGTGTGTTATAAGTGATGTACTGTATATTAGTAATAAGATATTATCATTTATCTATCGTTGACACTATAAAAAACTTACCAAATTCTAAAAAGGTTGAATAAAAGAAATTAATTCATGCCATGCAGAGGGTTAGTTCTATGCAC
This sequence comes from Oryza coarctata, assembly GCA_030770085.1. Lineage (NCBI taxonomy): Eukaryota > Viridiplantae > Streptophyta > Magnoliopsida > Poales > Poaceae > Oryza > Oryza coarctata. The sequence continues at coordinate 10,428,069 of CM061484.1, read as the reverse complement.
TAACACTAAAAATACTTCTTTCACTAGTTTCCGGCAAATTTCGCGCGCAGGACGAGTTCACGGGCTGGGTGCTGTCTTGGAGTGCTCGAGCCGTGCGGCGATGGAACAGGACGACTGGGCGGTGCCGTGCTGTCAGCGAGGTTCAGTGGCTTTCCAGAGAAGGTTTGATGTCAAGAGATCGTGTCGGGGTGGAGGGATTTGGTCGGAACGTCTTCGTCGACGAGAGGCGGAGCCGTACCCGCGCTCTAGCGACGCCGTGTGGCGTGGGCGGCGTTCTGGCGGCAATGGGCTGGTCCAGCGTGGCGTGGGCGCTCTACTCGATCGGGAACACAGGGTGGAAACAGGGCTGGGCCGAGGAGAAACCGTGGGCGCGCGTTGTTGGCTCCGATAGACATCGCATGCCAGTGTTCGATGAATTGCTCAAGAGGGAGAGAGGGGGAGGAATTGGTGGAGAGGGCGCCCTGGGCTGGTTCTGTGGCTGATAGGTGGGGTCACATTGAGCTGGGTCCAAGGAACACTTAGGGAGATGGGTTGGAGAACAAGTTCACTGTTGTTTTTGATGATTTCTATGATTTTCATATTACTTCCTTCACCCTCTCTTCGAAAATCGATTTTTGACCAAGCTACCAGAGGGTTAAAATTATGGTGATTTTTGTGGAGGTAGGCTGTGGTACCTAGATTCCATTTTACAGATGGCATTTCCAAATTTGAAAAGGTTTGCTCCCAGAAATTCAAACAAAAGGGTTCTTGCTAAAGCCTAAACGTTTGGTTCAAATTTTTTGGAGGGGATAATCTTATTAAATAAATTCTGGAAAATTTATATTAATTCATGATAAATAAAATAGTATTTTAATAAATTATATAATGCATATACTTCTTTTCAATTTGTTGCTCATTTTAGGGATGCATTGGTTTAGCCGATGAGGGTTTAGAGTTAATTGAAATTTGACTGCATTTGACCGGTTTATTTGGGTATCAAACCAAATGATAAAATTATGCCAATTTAACTGAGAGCTATTTGCAACACCTGGTATTTGTGTGAATTTTTGTAGAATTTCTAGATAAAAAGATTAATTATGAAAATTTTCCTAATTCATAGTAATGCATGTGAGTGCAATTATGATGCATAGAAGACAAAAAAAAGCCAAAATAAACATGCAACACACAGGGGCATACTCTATTATTCAGCAGAAAAGATTACAACTCCGAATGCTCGGATTTCGCGATAATAAGATGCAGACAAGCCACACTCGTGCTTAACTCCCTCGGTTTACGCCTTAACAGGTTCTTATCCTAGCGCATGGCTTTCTCTTCGGCTTAGATGGTGCAAAAATTTGTAAGTCATTTGATGGGATTTATTTACTGCACCTAGGTTCCATTGCTTGATTTTATTTGTTGTCCCATATTTATTGTGTGTGCAGAATATAATTAGTCGTGCCAAATCATTAGGTTTGTTGATGATGGTTAAAAGTGTCATGACATTTTCTGTAGGTTAAATACTCCTTATATTTGGCTTAAGTTATTGTTGAGGCATTTAATAAAATTTATTTTTCATTATCTTATATTCTTAAGCATAGGTGCACATATGCACTATTATTTTTAATTGACCGTGTCTAATTTATTACTTCTCCACATGTTGATTGTTTATATATATATAGACATCATCCACCATCCAGCTGCTTTAGTATCCGTGCTAAGCAAAATAAGCAAAACCGGGAATTAGCGGGTTTAACCCGATAGGAGAGATTCAGATCGGGTTGGTTGCTAGCTTTCCATCGTTATAATCATGCATGATTTACGTACATGCATTTCCATATAACTTGGCATGCAGATACTTTCCAAATGACGTCAAAATACACCTAATATTGCAGGTACGTCAAAATATCTGGCTCCAAACAAGCCCGCTTGCTTCATGTTCTGTTTTTCCTCTCACGTCTTGCTTGTATCAACCCATCATCCCACCCTCACAATTTACAGGTATATTTTTCTCAGCTCACGTGTATAATCTTGTTTGTATACCTAGCTAGGTAGATCAGTATGTACTCTAGTCACTAATATTTACCGTGTATTTAGCAGGATGGCCAGAACGGTATCACGATGCTTAGCTACTGTTCCGATTTGGCGATGCAAACACTGAACCAGAGAATGATCACGATAATTACCCCATGGCTCAGCAGGCAGCAGGTCATAGGCTCACGGCTCAGAAGGCTTCCGGTCTACCTGCCATCCAAGCGTCTGTCGCCGCAGGATCGTGCGCATGACTGGTACGAGGGATAGTGCGCAGAACAAGCACCAGCTGCATGCATATCCTGCAGATAGGATCATTTTTTTTTTGAGAATTGATGTTCTTCGTGTTGTATTTCTATGGAATTGGTTTCAAAAAGCATGCAATATTAGCACGTAGTACAGAATAATAAAGAGGAAGATTTTGGACTTTTACTGCAGTCAATTTTGCTTCTTAACGTGAACGAAGAACACTGTCTACTATCATATATATACAAGGGGGAACCTTGCACAAACATGTGAACGAATAGTGCTATGGTTATAATTTGCGGATCTCAATTATATTAAGAATATGGCTTCCGGGTACTATATGGTTTTTCATTTTTAATTTGTTATAAATTTAGATTCGAATTTTTATTGAAACCAATGAATCTTTTTTTTTCGAAATAGACTACTAACGCAAACAGTCACGTACACAGGCGCGCACTCATCTCATGAATACACACAACCTACCCAATAAGTGCCGAAAGAGTGGGTCAGTCATATATTGAAATTTATGAAGTTAGCAAAGCCATCTCGCTATCGATTGATTCTTCTCTTAGCATTTAAAAATAACATTCATAAATACGAATAACTATGCTGAGGAGAAGACTTAAACTTAGGTGAGGAGGTTCCAACCCAAGTAACCTAACCAACTGAGTTGCATTTAGTTCAGTGGTACAGGAGAGAGGTTCTAAGCCCCATTTTTCTGTTGCATCACATGGTGTATTTGTCGCACACTCAATTCTCAATTAGTGCGCGGTCATATAACCAAGGATTTTCCAATAAAAACATGTTATACTTAAGTGAAACACTAATTTTGCATAATAAATTATGTAGAAATTATATGTTATAGTTCTAGTACTTTATTTGGTACATTAAGTTATGGGATTTTGGGTGACAAATTACATGGACTACATGGCGTTTGGGCTTCAAGGTTTAAAACGGGTATATCCCCAATTTAAATTGGAGCATGTTTACGTCACGCATATATTGGAAACTAACGATCTGAGAAAAAAACATGGAATATATATGCACATTAAGAATACCCAAAAACATACTGATCACTGTTTCATTGTCATAAATAAATGGTTTATTTAATTAATCAGGTATGAAAAATCGGCTATGTACCCAATTTAAACGAGTATAAAAAATTAATCGATTAGATACCCAGTTTAATCAACTATGTACCCAATTTACTAAGTATGACAAATCAGGTATATACCCAATTTAAGCGAAAATGAAAAATTAATTGGGCATATACCCAGTTTAATCGCCTATAAGAAATCGGTATATACCAAATCCAACAAGCCGATATAATCATAGCTGATTTTTAAAGTACAAACACAACAGTTTCAAAATTATGCTTTTCTAATTCCATTTGAAACATGTGGTCAGCTCTACCTCTGTCCTAGTATAGTTATTTTTTAGATTTAAAATTTATGCTTGTTACTCTAGAGTACTATTTGCCTCATTAATTATCTTACATTTAAGTTTTTTTTCTTCACATTTTACCTTCAACCATCCTCCTACTCGCAACCATACATCATTTAATAAATGACACTTATAATTTTTTTCTTAAACATTAATCTATACTAAACAACTTAAACTAAAACTATTTTGGGATGGATGGAGTACTTAGCTTTAATGATTTTACAAGGAGGACAACTCTCAAAAGTATTTTATTGATTTTAAAATAATTGATTTTTAGATTTTAATTTTCTTGGTACGTTACAATAGGATCATCCTGAAGGTGGTACAAGTGAACTACGGAGAATACCTTCGTGCCCAAGTAATACTCGAGGATTTTTGTGTTCATCTGAATCAGAAAGTGGAGCTTTACTCCCTGCAAGTGCCCTGGGCAGGAGCTCAATGCAGCAAGGAGGGCGTTGTATTTGTACAGAAGTCGGCTCACTCCAACCAGCAAAAAATCCCAGCGCTATCAGTGCCGATGAAGACGATGAGGAACCGTCCGCTGTGGCATTCCCAACTACCAAAGAGTACTTCCAGTAGACTTTTAAGGTTTTTGTCTATTTTAAATCGTACATGTGAAACAAGTTAGTCACTTAGAAGCTACTTAGTCAGCACTTAGCCGCTTAGTCGCTTTCCACTGCTGTTGTGTACTCTGATGTATCTTACTTTCGGCTGCTATTTTACGTATTGTAGTTTTGTCCATATAGAACAACTTTTGTAAGAATTATTCTAAGTAATGTAATAAAATTAGCTACTATCATTTACATGTGTACCAGCTTATGTAGATAAGACAGTTACAATGTGGCACCTGGTCTAGATCTGCCTACGTGTCTAGGCTGATGAGGTATGGGGTGCCACATAAATAAATTAAGAGTGAGTGCCCAGTAGGACCAGCATTGTAGGAACTGAATTATATATATATCCATGTGAAAGCATTAGTTTACCCGTGGCAATTGTTAAAGCCTCTGTTTTTTCCACTACCTAAAATCTCGTGTGGAGGTTCCAACGGCATTGTCCATTGAATTAATTCAGTCCAAACTTGTCCAAACTGCAATTCTAGAAACACCTAGCGATCCAGTTTGAAAAAAACCAACTAACCATATTTTGTCACTGTATTGACGAAGTGAAGAAAATACATAGACATTCATTTGACCAAGTGTCTAGAGCATATTTTTTCAAACACACGGCCGGCATGTAAAAAAATTATATTCAGAATTGTAACAAACATGGCAGGCCATTGTCAACTGTCAATCAGATGAGGGAATTATATGGAGGCTCACCTATTATACAACCCATTAAATAAAAAAGCATAATGTGCTAGTAATCAGAGGCACAGTATGATTGGGCATATTGAAAACCTGATTTAGGGAGAAACCGCGATCAATATTTGCACACTCCAGATTGTGACGACGCCATTGCACATTGGCCACCCAACTCATATACCGGCCGTATGGTTCACAACCCACGCTGCCCTTCCGTCGACTGTGGCTGTTGGCCTAGGGATTGAAGTTGGGCCCACCATGTAGCACCTAGCCCATGGTAGGGTGATTTATATAAGAGGCCTAAAGCGATCGCGCCTAACCCTAGACCAAGGTATGGCTTTGGAGGGATGGAAAGAAACTGCAGCGTTGTGGGAAGGGGCGGTAGTGTGGTAGACACTGTGACCGGTCTACTTGAAGCCGACGGAAATGACTGTGGCTGGATCCATTAGTTGGATGATGCTTGTGATCTATTGGGGTGGTCGTATCATATCTGTTCTAAACAAGTTGACAATGGTGTCGTACATGTTATAAACTAGTTGAAAATGACTTTTAATTTTCACTGCTACTTCGTAATTAGTGCCTACCTCTTTTCGTATTTAAGAAGCCTAATCCTGTAGTATAATTAGTTAAATTTTATATCAGGTAAAAATCTATAAATTTTTTCCTTCAATGCTAGCTAGCTCAAAATGCTATTAATTATGCATTGAGAATCCATTTAACAAGTATTTTGTCATGTTAATTCTTTAAATTTTCTTAATTCTTGTATGTGATACGAATGGGTTGCTATATAGACTTGATAACTACAACAAAAATAGAGTAAAATGAGACACAAATTTTAACGTGAAAAACATCTTCAATATGAAGAGAAAAAAAACCATAGAAGACAAAATTAACTAATAACAATAATATGTTATAGATGCATATATATTTATAGGTACATATTAAACTAATAATAGTATTAGAATAAAACTAATATTTAAATCATTATTTAACAAACATCCTCTTGACTCAATACCCCTGTAAATATGTGTTAGAAGAAAATAGATACTAAGTTAAAACAATACTTAAAAGCATGTCTGCGAGTTTGTCTTCCCACGATAACTTGCCCTTGAGCAACAAAACATGGTGCTTGATATCAATGTGCTTGGTCTTGGCATGAAACATATTATTCTTAATCAAACAAATAGCACTCTAGCTCACAATAAACAGTATTAATATCCTACTAAATAACAATTTAGAAATAAGACCTCATACACCTTCTACATTAGAAATATATTCTACTTTAGTAGTAGAAAGAGAGTAATAAGCTGAAGTAAAGCTTTCCAACTAACAGTTAAACCACACAAAGAGAGGATATATTCAGAAATAAATTTTTTTTTATCAAGATCTCTAGCATAATCAGAATCAACAGATTCAACAACATTATTTGTCTTCGCTTTATTTTTATTAAACATTAAGCCAAAATTAGAAGTACTTTTTAAATAACAAAGAATTCACTTCACAATATTTCAATATTCTTTGTCAGGATTATGCATAAATCTGCTAACCACATTAACTGCATGAGCTAAATTTGGTTAAATGCAAATCATAGCATATATAAGATTACCAACAACATTGGTATAAGGAACATATGACATATAGTCTTTGTCCTCTTTATTAATAAGATATTGACTTAAAGATAATTTAAAGTGTGAAACAAAAGGTGTAGAAATAGGCTTGTAGTTACCAAGATTAAATTTTTCAAGTAACTTCTCAATATATCTTGTCTGACATAGAAATAGAAATAGTTTAATAGCCTTGCGGTCATGCTGAATTTCTATACTAAGAATTTTCTTTACAGCATCAAGATTTTTTTATCTCAAATTCATGACTATATTGAGCCTTTAACTCATCAATTAGTGATTTGTCATTAGAAGCAATGAACATATCATCGATATAAAATAACAAATAGACAAAGGACCATTAGAAAATTGTTTGAAATAAACACTACTATTATAATTGCTACATGAGTATTGTTGTGAAATCATAAAAGAATTAAACCTTTTATACCACTTCCTAGGAGATTGTTTTAGACCATAAAGAGATTTTTTTTAGATAACAAACTAAATGCTCTTTTTCAAGAGTAGCAAAACCTTCAGTTTGTGTTATAAAAATCTCTCCTTTCTAAATATCTATGTAAGAAAGTAATTTAACATTAAGTTGCTCTAATTTCAAGTCAAATAAATCAACAAAAGTAAATATCACCTGAATGGAAGAATGATGTGCAGCATGAGAAAAAACTTCATGAAGTGAATACATTCCCTTTGGTTATAACCTTTCAGCAATAAGCAGGCTTAGGTTCAACTCCAGAAATACATTTATTATTTTTATAAATTCATTTGCACTTTAATGGCTTTTTACCCATTGGAAGCTTTGATAAATCCCATGTATGATTTTATTAAGGCTCTCAATTTCTTCATTTATCAACCAATCAGAAGAATTTTCACATGGCTTTAGAATAAGAAGAATGTTTAACATATCACTGACATCTTGTGCAACAAAAAGAGCATATTAAGCCATATTATTGGTGTCACGATATCTAATATGCAATTGAATATTTGGTCTAGTTTTATCTCGAGCAATGCATTGATCATTATTATCAGAAGACAATAAACCACAAACTTATTGTGTACTAATAGTAACTTGCTATATAGTAGGAGTAACTAAAGAATATGAATCAATGGTAAGTGAAAAGCTTCATTAGTTTCAAATTTAATTGTGGATTAATTAACACTACTCGGGAAGAGAAAAACATTTTTATGAAAAGTGACATCATGACTAATGATCAATTTATGAGCATCAGAACACCATAAACTATATTGTTTGACACCACAACCATAACCAACAAATATGCATTTTCTAGGATTTTCTTGTACTAACATGAGCATAAGCAGGACAATAAAAAATTCTTAAATTAGAATAATTAACTGGTTTACCCGACCAAACTTCTTCTGGAATTTAAAAATTAATGGTAGAATTTAGAGAGAGTGATTAAATAACAAGTTGTTGAAAAAGTTTCAGCCCATAAAGTATACTTATTCCATAGACTCATATTTGAAAGCATGTAACGAGCTCTTTCTGGAAGAGTGCGATTCATACACTCTATCGTAGCATTTTGTTGAGGAGTTCTTGGAATAGTAAAATATTTTACAATACCATGATTAGCATAGAAATTAGCAAACTCACCACTATAAAATTTCAATCCATTATTAGTTCTAAGCTTCTTTATTTTTTTGGCAGTTTGGTTTTCCACCAAAAATTTTTACTTGAGCTTCATCTTTATGTATCAAGAAATAAACCTAAACTTTGTGAGAAATCATTTATGAATGTTATAAAGTATTCATATCCACCAATATAACAAAACTTAGACTTGCTTCGAAGATTAGAATAAATATAATTAATAATTCCTTCAGTATGATGAGTAGCAGTAGTAAAACTAACCCTCTTTTGTTCGCTGAAAACACAACATTCATAAAAATCAAGTTTGTTAATATTGTTTAAATGACATTTCTTGCAAAGAAGATGCATACCTTTCTCACTCATATAAAATAGTGGAAACAACTATAACACCTATAACTACATATTCTTGCTAGAAATAAAGACCACCCATTTTATTACCCTTTAAAACAATAAGGTTGTCTTTCAAAAACTTGAAAACACCATTGTCACCAACATATTTATATTCCAAGGATACAATAGTGCCTAAAGAAATAAGATTTCTTTTTATTATAGGACCATGGTGAACATTTGAAAGTCCTAACATTGTTATCATGTGTCTTAATTTGAACAAAATCAATTCCAGCAATTTCAAGTGAAGACCCATCATTAATAACAACTTCACCAGTATCAATAGAATTATAAGTAGAAAACCACTCTTTATATTGACATGTATGAAATGTGAAGGCCGAGTCAATAATCCAATAAGTTTGATCATTTGTATTAGTAGTGCTACTTAGAACATCTCCATCAGAATCACTAGCAACAAAACTAGCCTCAGCAGATTTTTTCTTTTGAGTTCAGTCATTTCTTCCTTTCTTTTTAATTAGAAGCAATTGAACATATCATAATTTGTTTTCTTACAATAACGATAAAATAATTTGGATTTACTATCTTTTGTTTTAGATCTAAACTTTGATCTAGAAAAATAATCTTTTTTGGGTTATTCTATCTTTAACTATTAAACCCTCAGCCTTAACTTGAGAACAAGATTTAATATCAAAATTTTACTTAGACAATAAATTTAATTTAACATCCTCAAAACTAATAAAATCATAATTTCTTAAAAGTGTTTAAAGGTAGCAAGCAAAGAGACAACTAGTAAAATAGCCTTATCCTCATCATCAATTTTCACATCTAACTTCTTAAGATCAATAACGAGCGAATTAAACTTATTAAGATAAGACTAGATAGAGATACCTTCTACCATACGAATTGTGTATAGATATTCCTAGAGGCATAATTTGTTTGTGAGACTTTTCTTTATGTATAACGTCTCTAATTTCATCCATAATGAAGATGTGGATGTCTCATTAATAACTTCGCACAAAATATCTGTAGAAAAGCTGAATTGTATAGCGGATAACACTTTTTAATCCAATTCCTCCCATTTATTGTCTATCATACCCATTAGTTTAGCACCCAATGCCTTGTAAATACCAACTTGGGTGAGAACAACTTTCATGTGAATCTACCATATGCTAAAACTGATTTTGCCATCAAACTTCTCAATGTATAATTTAGTGGACGACATGTTGAACAATAAATTATAGATAAAAAAATATGATAGGTTTAAAAGAGAAAGAAAGTTTCCTGGTACTCTTGTGTGTGGATGTAGCAAACAAACCCAATGTGAAATTGAATTCACATAAATAGGAACAGGAGTGATGCTAAGAAAACTTCCTAGTATGTTGACTTGGGTGTTCTTAGCAATTTTCTTTCGACATATTAACCCGTACATGATTAACACAGGAGCAATTACTTTACGGTGAAACTTTCTTCCTTAGCCTTGGAACTATGCGCAGCAACTCTTCTTTCCTTTTTCTAATCTGTTGGTGATGTGCACTAGATCGATGTGTAGGATGACTTACGCTATAGATTGAAACCATGGCTGGCTGTTGCGGGGCTGTTGTGGATGACTATGGTAGTCCTGCTACTTTATTGTTGTACAGGTGTACCGTAGATTGAATTGATGATATGATAGACTACCAATGTCGACTGGGCAAATTTGATCTCATCGAAAAACATTGATGATACGATAGAACGACGATGGCGGCAGTAGATCAATCTATCCGGATGACGACAAACCCGAGAGCGACAAGATGGTAGATCATATCTCTAAGGCTCTGATACCACTTGTTAGATAAAAAATAGGATAAAATGAGACATGAATTTTTACGGGGAAAACCTCTCTAATATGGAGATGAAAATATCATGGGAGACAACATCAATTAATAACGGTACTAGGTTACTAGTACAAGTGGTATATATTTATAGGCACATATTAGATGAAGACTAATATTAGAATAGTACTAGTATTTGAGTCATAATCCAACACTAATTGTATTTTTATGTGCTCTTAATTTATGTATTTGCTATAAATGAGGCGCTATAAAGATACATGATGACCATAGGCTAGCTACAGGATGACTAAGGCATGCTGTATTTATACACTATCTCCTATTTTTTTAGGTAATGGATTAAATAACCTGGCCTCTACATCCAAATGGATGTACAAAGCCACACACTAATACATGCCCCGATCACTTAGACTCACACTTACAACAAAGTTCAACACATAGTCAAATGACAAGGAGTACTTAGGCTCGAAAGAAACCAAAAACCACACAAGCAACAAACAATACATGAGAAACTAAGCTTCCAATCTTCTTCTCCGATTCCACCTAGATTTTGAAAAGAACTCCAAAACTCTTGCTTCCAAGAGTTTGCATCCATTATTCACGACGTTGCTATCATCCTCCTTAAGTAACAGTGACCATTGCTGGCCCGCCTAATGTGTCCCCCTAAAAATTACCTGTACAAAGGAGTTAGTTTTTGAGCCATTAAAGGCTGTATCATTCCTAGAGAACCAAATTGCCCAACACATTGCCACTATCCCCACAAAAAGTTGGCCCCTCAACATAGAAGCTAAGCCACTCAACCAACCACCAAGGAGATTAATAACAGAACTAGGTGCAGGAATCCGTAGGGTTATAAATATCGCATTCTACATTGATCGTGCAACATCAAAATGAAAAAAGAGATGTTATATTGTCTCATCACAATAAATAAGCAACACTTAGTACTTCCCTCCCACCTTCTTTTAATCGAATTGTCCTTGGTCAGTATGACCATTTTTTTAGATACCACAAGAAAATCTTAAAAGAAATTGTAAGTTTCCAAATAAAAGACTTCCTTGGCACCATATTTTCATACATTAGAGTTTTATACATAGAATTTATAGAAAAAACTCTGTTCCTATGATCTTTCCACATGAACACATCAGGATTGTTTGATAGATTTATCAAGGCCACCTTAGCCACCAAGCTATACCATGCTCACAAATTGTCCCCAACCAACACCCTCCTAAAAGAAACATTCAAAGGAATACTACCCAACACTTCTTCCATCGTATCATTCTTATTCCTAATTAACATGTAAAGCGAGGGGTACAACTTGTCAAAAGACGAGTCACCCATCAAACAGTCCTCCAGAAACCTCAACTGCATCTTGTTGTGAACCTCAGACGATCCTAACTACAAGGAATCACTCTTAACTAACACAAACCCTGCCCAGAATTGAGAATCCCTAAGTCGCTTCTCGACCTAAGTAATTGTTTTCTTAGCCATGTACTTCCTTTTAAGCATGCTCTACCACACCCCTTACTCATTAATGAATTTGTACAGCCATGTACTTAGTAAACATTTATTTTGTAGCTCTAAGTTCTAAATCCCTAGCCCCCCTCCCCACATTCCTTAGGCTTACAAAGGATGCACCACTTTCTCTTATGTTCATTATATTTCTAGAAAAATCTAGACCTAAAGTAGTCTAGTTTCTTGAGAATACCTTTAGGTACCTCAGAAGAAGGACAATATGAACATAGCCAAGCTACTCAACACTGAGTTGATTAGAACAACTAACTGATGAGAACTTTCCTTTCCAACTACTTAACCTCTTTTGAAACCTCTCCTCAACTAACCACCAATCTTTATTCGAGAGCTTCCTATGGTGCATAGGAATCACCAAGTACTTAAAAGGGTAAGCGCTTGTTCCACACCCAAGTAAACTGACATACTCTCTCTCCACCTCTTTTGCACTTCCATAGCAGAACAATTCGCTTTTATGAAAATTTAACTTTAGGCCTGATAATTTCTTGAAAGCTGTTAGTACTAACTTGACATTCTTGGCCTCCTCAAGATTATTTTCGATAAACAGAATTGTGTCATCCATGTATTGCAAGATGGAAAGTCCATTATCCACCGGATACAGAACCACAACCTAGAGTTTGCCCTGCACTTTAGCCCTCTGAATAAGAATGGCCCACATGTCTACCACCAAATTGAAGAGGATTTGGGATAAAGGATCTTCTTGCCTCAAACCTATCTTTGTTTGGAAAAAATTCCCGATATCATCATTTACTTTGACCGCCATGCTTCCCCCTCTAACAATAAGATCAATCCACTTGACCATAACAGTGATAAAACTTTCATTCTCAAAGTTTGTTGCAAAAACTAAAAATCCACCATGTCGTATGCTTTTTCAAAGTCAAGTTTCAATATCACCTCACTCTTTTTCTTCCTATGCATCTTGTGAATTGTTTCATGTAGCACCACCATCTCTTCCGTAATGTTCCTCCCTTGAAGGAAAGCTATTTGTGAGGGCTTAATGACCTTCTGAGCTACTAGAGCTATTTGATTGGTCATTCCCTTCATGAAAATTTAAAACTTACATTCAAGAGACAGATGGGCCTATATTGTTGTATCCGACTTGCATCATTTTGCTTTGGAAGCGCAGCTATTATTCCAATGTTCAGGCTATGTAGCTATAACTTTCTAGCTTGAATGTCTCTAAAAAGGGCCATCAGGTCCTTTCTAATTACCTCCCAAAATACCATATAAAATTTCAAAGGGAAACCATCAGGTCTCAGAGCTTTATTGTGTTACATTTTAAAAATGGCATGTTTCAACTCTTTCTCTGAAAAGCTTTTGGTTAGCACATCATTCTCTACCTCTGAAACTTGAACAATATCTTCAATTTGGTTCTCCATTAAGGAAAAATTATTTTCCTCTATAGATCCAAACAACTTATTGTAGTAACAGGAGATGTATTTCCTGAGCTACACCTCCCCTTTTATCACTCCCCCCTCTTGTTGAAGCTGGAAAATTATTTTTTTCCTATGCTTACCATTTGCAATCATGTGGTAGTACTTAGTATTACTATCCCCTTCTAAAATGTTCTTGGTTTTTGCCCTTTGATTTCATTTGATTTCTTCTTCCCTCAACAAACTTGCTAATCTGTCTTCCAGAAAATTCCTAAAATCTATCTCCTGGTCTGATGAAAGTTGCACTTCTGCCTATTTATCCAACTCAGCCTTAGCAATCAACCAGGCTTTCTTCTTGTAAGAACCACTAGTGTTATTAGCCCAATCCCTTATGAATTGTCTAAGCCTTTGCATTTTATTCTGCCACCTTTCTAAAGCAGTTGAACCTGAGTTCTCCTTCATCCATATATCAGCTATTAGATCCTGGAAGCCCTCCCTTGCAAGCCATCCAAGCTCAAACTTGAAAAGACGTTGCTTGTTAGAAAGTGTTCCAGGTCCAACGCCAAGGAGCAAAGGTGTATGATACGCCTCGATGTCCCGATCTTCACGACGTAGGATCAATCACCAGATAACTAACTTCAAAGAAGCCGAGATAACTTGCTGCAAGCAGCGATAACTAGTGCAACCTGATGAATAAAACTCGAAGCCAACCACCATCTCAATACGGCAACCTGAATCGAGGATTCACCCAACCACACTCTCAAAAAAACCAACCAACACAACCTACAATCAATCGAGGAGACCTCGAAGGGAGTAGGAGCACCAATTAGGAGCGGATAAAGCCGCCGCTTCTGTAATTCCTGCAAAGGAAATCACAAGAGCAAAGGGGTAGAGATCAACTCTCAGGGGTTTGCTAGCGCATAGCTGAACAAAGTGGTCTATATTCTCAATATCATAATCTGTGATTACAATGAGTCTAGGGGTATTTATACTAGCAACAGCCCTGCTAGGTAGGTGGAAACTCGAAAAGAAAATAACTAGTTCGACTATGTGAAAAGACCTCTTCATAATGAGCTCCTGGAGAGTTTCCGCATGGCTGTTAGTCTTCTGCGTAATCTTTATTGTTTTGGCAATAACTCCAGCTAGGAAAGTCCAAATGATGCATGGTTTATTGTGTTGGATTATTGACTTGACACCCTTTCCAACCATGTATGCCATGCACCACGTAATATTATATAATGGTACAGTTTAATACATGAACTTTAGCATCAGGCTGGCTATTGACCTTCCGAGCAGTATACACTAAACGGTGGTCTGTCCCCAAATGGTAGCTCCAAATTGGTCTGGGCTAGACTCATTGGAAATTACACTTGAAGAGCTTTCCAAAATGTGCTCATAGACCACCATAGCTTCTGGGAATCAAAATATATGACTGTTTCTTCTAGACGGTTCTACAGAGCTAAACTGGTTCGAGTGTACTTCGTGGTCGGCAATTGGTCAGAAGTGGTCTGCAGCTGGTCGGAAGTCATCTCCTTGTGTGTTCATGTCTTCCTCTTTAGTGAACCTAACCATTAATAATGTACATGACTTAGGTAGTATATAATTATCATTAATATTAAAATGAATCTCACAAAGCAGCGTGTGCACCTCTTGTTGTAGCTTCTTTGCTCGACTACGTGTAATCGGTCCATCAATTACTTGGACTGGTGTTGATGTAGGTGAGACCTGAGTTGGTGTAGCTTGAGTTGAGAGTTGTGACATCTTGCTTGATGGCGTGGTCATATCATCCTCCCTCCCTTAAAAAGGAGTCGTCCTCGACTCTAAAGTATGTTCACTTATGAATGGAGATAGGTCAGCAACATTGAAGGTGTTGCTCACGCCATAACTTGGTGGAAGATCTATCTTGTATGCATTGTCATCGATCTTTGTAAGAACATGAAATGGACCATCCCCTCGTGACATCAATTTGGATTTGCGCTGATCTGGAAAGCGATCCTTGCACAAGTGAATCCACACCAAGTCCCCTGGTTCAAACAACACTTTCTTCCGATGCTTGTTTATACCTGCAGCCTTGCGTACCGCCTTGAGCTCAATTGCTTCCTTAGTCTTCTCATGTATCTTCTTTATATATGCAGCACGCTTGGAGGCTTCCATGTTGGTTCTTTCCCTGTTATAAATAAACTCCACATGAGGCAAGCAATCCTCCCAATCCTTCAAGTTCTTTTTCACCATCGTTCGTGGCAACATTGATAAAGTTCGATTCACCACTTCAGTTTGTCCGTCGCTTTGGGGATGACAAGTGGTGTAGAACAAGAGCTTGATCCCAAGCTTTGCCCACAGCGTTTTCCAAAAGTAGCTCACAAACTTGACATCACGATCCGACACTATGGTACTGGGCATTCCATGTAGCCTCACAATTTCTCTGAAAAACAAATGAGCAACGTGTGAAGCATCGTCGGTCTTATTGCAAGGGATAAAATGAGCCATCTTTGAAAATCTATTAACCACAACAAAAATTGAATCTTTTCCCCTCTGAGTTCTAGGCAATCCCAAAATAAAATCCATGCTTATATCTTCCCAAGGAGTATTTGGAGTAGGTAACGGAGTGTATAAACCATGATGATTCAGTTTGGACTTAGCTTTATGGCATGTGACGCATCGCTTCACAAATCTGATGACGTCTCTTCTTATATTGGGCCAATAGAAATGATCATTGAGTAGCTCATATGTCTTCTTTTGTCCAAAATGCCCTGTTAATCCTCCTCCATGTGATTCCTGTAACAACAACAATCTAACCGAAGAATTTGGAACACAAAGTTTGTTAGCTCTAAACAAGAATCCATCATTGATGTGATATTTTCCCAACCTTTTCCGTCTTTACAATGGGCATATGGTTTTGAGAATTCAGGATCATTTTTGTACATATCTTTCAAATTTTCAAGACCCAAAACCTTTACCTCGAGTTGGTTCAGCAGCACACCCTTCCGAGACAACGCATCAGCAACAATATTGTCCTTAACTTTTTTATACTTCACAATGTATGGAAATGTTTCGATAAACTCAACCCATTTGGCATGGCGTCGGTTCAGCTTAGCTTGACCTTTCAAGTACTTCAAAGCTTCATGATCGGAATGAATAACAAAATCCTTTGGCCATAAGTAGTGCTGCCATGTTTCAAGCACACGTACCAAAGCATACAATTCTTTGTCATATACAAAATAATTCAGTTGAGCACCTCCCAATTTTTCACTAAAATATGCTATAGGTTTTCCTTGTTGCATTAAAACTCCTCCTATCCCAATCCCACTAGCATCACATTCCACTTCAAAAGTTTTAGTGAAGTCAGGAAGAACAAGTAGTGGTGCTTCAGTTAAACATTTCATTAATTTTTGAAAAGTAGTTTCTTGTGTGTTTCCCCATTTAAATTCAACTCCTTTCTTAGTTAATTTATTTAAGGGAGCAACGATGCTACTGAAATCTCGCATAAACCTTCTATAAAAACCAGCAAGACCATGAAAACTTCTCACTTGACTTACATTTGTTGGAGTGGGCCAATCCTTGATGGCTTTCACCTTGCTTTTATCCACTTCTATTCCTTTTCTTGAAACAACAAAGCCTTCCTGAAACAACAAAGCCAAGAAACACAACATGGTTTGTGCAAAAACTGCACTTCTCTAGATTAGCAAATAATTTCTCCTTTCTAAGCTCATCTAGGACTTGTCGAATGTGACTCACATGCTCTTTAAAAGACTTGCTATAAATTAAGATATCATCGAAGTAGACAACCACAAATTTCCCAATAAAAGCTCTCAAGACATGATTCATTAATCTCATGAAAATACTAGGAGCATTAGTCAAACCAAAAGGCATAACTAACCATTCATACAGCCCAAATTTTGTTTCAAACACAGTTTTCCATTCATCTCCAGTTTTCATTCTTATTTGATAGTAACCTCTTCTCAAATCAATTTTAGTAAATATTGTGGAGCCACTCAATTCATCAAGCATGTCATCTAAGCATGGAATAGGATGACGGTAGCGGACAGTGATGTTATTTATAGCCTACAATCAACACACATCCTCCAAGATCCATCTTTTTTAGGTACTAAGATCACAGGAATAGCGCAAGGACTTAAACTTTCACGAACAAAACCTTTGTCAAGAAGTTCTTGTACTTGCCTTTGTATCTCCTTTGTTTCTTCAGGGTTGGTTCGGTATAGTGGTCAATTAGGTAGTGCAGCCCCTGGAATGAGATCAATTTGATGCTCAATCCCACAAATTGGGGGTAGTCCAGCTGGTGTTTCCTTTGGAAAAACATCTCCATAGTCCTGCAACAGATGAGATACAACACTAGGAAGAGAGGTGATATCGTTAGCTGAAATTAAAATGTCTTTGCACACAAGTACAAAGAGCACTTGATTTGGGTTGTTCCTTACTCCTCTCATTTCAAATTTTGTGGCTAACATAACTAGATTTTCTCCCTCTCCTTTCTTTTTTTCTCTCACATTTGGCTGGTGGCTCTCACTCACCGAATTGTGGATGGCACTCAATTTCTTTTGCTCTTCTCCTCCATTACTTGCTGGACCAATTTCAGATTTCTTTTGTAAGTGTTCAGCCATGATTTGTTGAGGGGTCATGGGCTTTAACACAAACTTCTTTCCCTTCAGATCTAGTGTATACTGATTTGTTCTCCCACAATGCTGAGTGTAACGGTCATATTGCCATGGTCTTCCAAGCAACAAGTGACACACAGACATGGGTGCTACATCACACTCTACTATGTCAACATATTCACCAATCTTGAATGGAATTTTCACACGATGCCCAATCTTAATATCTCCCAAATCATTCAACCATTGGACATGATATGGATGCGGATGCCGCTGTAGTTTCAGACCAAGCTTGTCAACCATTTCACGACTTGCAAGATTGTGGCAGCTCCCTCCATCTATGATCAACTTCACTTTCATTTGAACACTCAAGCTTTGTCTTGCACTTTTGCATGTGTTTGAAATAAATTGTGCCGCTGTCCATTTTCAGCTTCTTTTATTTGAACACTCAAGATTTGAGCCACTACAAGAGCAGCCCTCTGCTCAAATTCACACCCTGTATGTTCCTCATCTTCATGGGCTTCTTCAACATACTCTTCTTCATCTTCTTCTTCACTAGCTGATTCATACTCTCCATTATCATTCACACGATTGTTTGGGCACTCTCTATTTATATGCCCACGGCCTCCATACTTGAAGCACTGAATTCCACTACTCTTGGCTGTAGAACCTACTGAAGTAGAGGTGGATGTCGCTGGTTTAGAGCTCAGGTTTGGGGCAGCAGTATTCTTCCCACTAAAAACACTCTGAACATTAGAACGTGAGCCTCCAAACGAGTTTTTTGCTGATGAGGGTGCAGTAGTGAACTTTGAGACTTGCTTGCTTCCCCCGGATATGTTCCTCATACCAAATGACAAGGACATGTTGCTCTTAGCATCTTGCTGCAATTGTCGTTCAGCTTTGGTTGCTTGATGTACCAAATTAATTAGATGACGGTACGGTTGAAATTTAACAATGCGCTGAATATTGCGATGCAAACCAGCCATGAAACGTGCAATAGTTTGCTCTTCATCTTCATACACATTGACTCTAATCATAGCCTTCTCCATCTCTTTATAATATTCCTCAACAGAGAAACTTTCTTGCTTCAGATTCTGTAATTTATCAAAAAGATCACGCCGATAGTGCTTCGGCACAAAACGTTTTCTCATTTCTTGCTTCATTTCATCCCAAGTTTCAATAGGATGTTCTCCATCTTCCTCAAGATCAGAGAGAAGTTGCTCCCACAAAATCAAAGCATATCCCTCAAACTCTAGAGATGTCATGGCTAATTTCTTCTCTTCGGAATAATTATGCAAGCGAAAGATCTTTTCCACTTTTAACTCCCAAGTAAAATAAGCTTCAGGATCAGATCCTCCATCAAATTTTGGCATGGTAAATTTTAGTTTGCCAAACCTCTCCTCTCGATTGCCTCCTCTATGAGCTTAGCGACCATATCGATATCGGAACTGGTCATCATCATCCTCTTCAGATTTATCATGATCATCATTTCTTCGATTTCAACTTCTTCCTCTACCATGTGCAGCACCTTGGTTCCTCCTTCCTTGCTCTCTAGCTCTTCTAGCAGCAGCTCTTCCTTCACTTTCTTCTCCATCTTCACCGTGGTTGCTTGCACCATCACGAGGTGGACGGTGTTCTCTGATTTTAGCCAAGATGGTTTGAAGATCTTGTGTCAACCGGTCTTGTCTATTTTCTAGGCTTTGTTTGAGCTCATTAAATTGTGCAATAGTAACACATTCTTCTACCTCAGATTCACCCAACTTCCTGAAAGGTTAGCAAAATACAAGCAATATATTTGTATATGTCGACTGGAAAGTTTTTGGTGACTCTCTCAACCTCACCTCTCTGATCAATCAAAGCTCTTATGAATTCCATGCTGCGGATTACAAATAAAATGTGTGGTGGTAACCAAAAGTGATGGCGAGGCGAATATAAGATTAGAGAGTACCGATTGCGATGGTTGCTATGTGGAGCTTGGTGGGGAGTTGATACACAAGGAATGCAATCTGAATTCTAGTTGTTGTTAAGTAACAATCCAAACTAGAAGTTCTATGTCCAGTGCTAACCACAAGATATGATAGATATAAATAGGTCACACATACGCAAAGAATTTTCAGAGTTGATGCAAACAAAAGAGTATGATTGGGACGCAAGTGTTATGATCAAACCCAACCAAATTTTACACCAGACACAAATAGTAAACTGGTTGTACAACTTGATATGATAAACTTCAGTACTTGTGCACTTCAACAAACTGAACTTTAGTTTTTCTTTCTCAACTTTTCTCAACTCTTTCTTTTTTTGGTACTTTTCTTCTTCTTTTTTTTGAGACACTTTTTTTTCTTTATAGAACTAAGAATAAAGATTAAAAATAACAGAAGCACACTTTATAAAAGAAACAAGACACAACCAGAAGCTATAACTTGTTGTACTTGTGGTCATATCAGTGTATGATCTGAAAGCTCTCTACCCCGCGCTCTAACAGAAGCTAGCGAAAACTTTTGTTCCCACTTCGTACTTGTAAGTACTCTGTTGAGCTTTTCGAAAGTTGGATTTGGTAGAGTGTTGTCCTAAGTATACTTGCAACCTGAGAGTTCTAGCTCTCGCAAGCCTAAGCTGTCTATAACAGCATTGAATAAGAATGGCCACTTATCCTTGTAATTATCAATGTTCTTCTTATTTGGATTCCTGATAATATTGAAATCTCCCCCAATCACCATCAACAAGGGCATCGATTCCATATTACAAGAATTGAGAAGCTCCACTAAAAAGGCTTCCTTATATTCCTACTGAGCAGTCCCATAGAAAACCATCCTTTTTATTCCTCACATAGAACTTAACATAAAAAGCTCCCTCATCAATACTCGCGACATCTATTTATAAGCCAAGAATTGAGTTTTTTACCCAAAGGAAATCCCCAAAAAGCACTTTATTTTTTGCAGCCCATAGTCAGCCTGAATCCAGCTGTTGATCTCCAACTTGGCTGCTACGAAACACAACAGATGAGCACCCCGTGTCACGTCAGGACATTAATTCAACCTAATCCGAATTTAGTGCAATAGTTCCCTATGCAAAGATTGGCACTGTAGACTCAACATAGTTAATTATTATAGAATCTTGAAATTAAAACAATGCTTAGCATACTACTTCAAAAACTTTTATTACATGCGGCGAAAATGGCATTTGCATAGTCGTTTAGCATACCAACTTTGGCTGATCACTTGAGGACATAATTTCCATAGAAGGCAAAGCAAACACATGTGGAATGCATTTCCATCAAAACATGATCACCATCCACTTGAGATGCAGTGGTGTCATGCCGAACACCTCTATGAAACCATCCGGCTGAAATCTCCGACAAGACCACATGTAGACCCTAGTAACTATGCTTTTTCCTTATATATCAATATCATAGGATTATAAATTTAACGAGTATCTAAACCGATATAACAATCCCTCTAAGGCATCTCTCCCTGAGAAATAGAATAAAGATTGAATAAACCAACTATTCCATTCCCTTTTCTCTCGGGATATACAACACGTAAACGTGATAGTAGGTGACTATTTTAAGATATTTGTCGATGACAGTGTTGAAATTTTGTAATAAATTAGGTCTGAAAGCTCTCAAGCTGAAGGCTGGGATTTAATTCCATTATTAAAAAAGCTATGCTGAAGTGCATTGCCTTCATGCAGGCTTGGAGCTCCTTGCTTCGCTTGGAAGACATGACCTGAAGCTTTCTTATAAACTGGGTCATATAACTTTTGTTAGGCTACATAGGCCTATATGATTAGGAATTGGATGGGAGATTTTCTCGATCACTTCTTGTTTTTTTTAGGTTTTTCAGTTTGGTTTTTCGGGGGAGATGGAGATGTGGTTGTGCACTCTGTGCGACTAAGAAAAGAGCTGACGGATGTGCACTCTGTGCCTATGCCCGTTCCCACCTTCCACAACGGCATGCTAAAGGCCGCATAGGCTGTATGGCCATATATGGGCCTATGGACTTCTAAGCATTTTCTTTCCTTTTCTTTTCAATCCAGTCATTTTGTTGTGTATTTCTTTTGACTATCAACAATGTAATGTTTTGTAGTTTTGGGTTAAAATTTTGACGGCATGAGCAGAACTTTTAGACATTTGAGCTGAAAGTTATAAGTTACGATTGGAAAGTTTTGAATTTTTCAGGTTGAAAATTGAACAGAATTTTTGGAACAGAAGGGCTAACTGAAAATTTGTAGCAGCCGTCACCAATCACGTATTCACGTCGCTAGATTAAGGAGGACCAACCGAACGATAATTTAGCAGGGAAGGGCTAATCGCGGGACACGGCTTGCCTGCTCCCGCATGGTGCTCCCAACTGTGCTCTCATCCTTCTTCCTAACTCTCTCTACATATTTTTTAATATATGCTACTATTTTAGACGAGTTTGTATATGGTGGTAATCTTTTTCCTGTTTCGCTGAAAGTTGATATGATACAGAAGGAAAAAAAATTACCATACGTTCTGATTTTTGATTAATTAATTAATGAATTATCTCGTTTATCATGGTATCAGATTGGTTTGTTTGAAATCTTAGCTTCCGCAAACCTTAGTCTTTCCCGACGACGCTGGTGGCCAGTAGCTCACGCCTCGTCTCTCTGAGCACGTCGAGTGCCGCATCTTCCTCCAGCTCTTCTTAGCGCCAGCTGTCGGGTTGCACGCACTGGTCGTAGTGGTGCATGCCATAGCGTCCTCGTGGTGACATGCTTCCTCAGCCCATCCACTTCGCCGCCATCACCATCGAGTGCCCTAGCTACGAATGGCTCTCCTGGATGCTGTTGCGATCGCTTAGTGCGGACTGGAGCATCGTGTCACCACTTTCATCCCAGAAGAGCACCAAGAGGCATCTCACCAAGAGGCTACGAGCTTGGAGGCCATGTGGCTTGAGGCTGAGCGCCTCGAGACTACCCGCCTGGAGGACGAGCGTTGTATTACCGATGCTCGTGCCATGGTGATTCCTGGCAAGGTCACCACTCTGCACGCTCAAGCGATGGCCATCCTCAACATCCGAGCCATCGTGCCGATAACCCTTGATCTCACGTTGCTCCACTTTAACCGCTTGCGTGGTCTCTTCCTCAACATGCTTGAGCGATATGCACTCACTGACCATGTGCTCTCCGATGATGACTGCTCCATCAACGTCTCATGGAAGCACATGGATTGCACTGTCCTCTCATGGCTCTATAGCACTATCACCCTCGAGCTTCTCGAGGTGGTGATGAACTACGAGGATGGCTCACCCATAGTTCACACCGTCTGGCTGGGGCTGGAACAACAGTTCATCGGGAACAAGGAGACCTATACGCTTCTTCTCGATGTTGAGTTCCACACGTTTGTCCAATGTGATCTGTCGATTGATGACTACTACCACTGTCCTAAGGTCATGGCCAGCCAACTCACCGATTTTGGTGAACTAGTTCATAATCGCACACTCGTCCTCAACACTCCCCATGACCTCAATAACTGCTTCGCCTATATGACGGCACTGATCCAACAACAACAACCGTTCTCAACCTTCATCAAGGTGCACATCGACCTTCGACTTGCCGAGATGACCATGCAGGCGAAGCTTAGCACCCCAGCACAAGCCCTCGCCGCCTCAGCCTCCCACCCCCTTGCACCATCACTGTACAACCCACCATCGACAACAGCAGCAAGAAGAACAATAGGCGCAGCGGCAAACGAAATGGTCGTGGTTGCTCCTCCACGTTGATCGCATCCTGGGCACTTGCACTAGTTGTGTCGTGGGCCTCTTAGCCCATGCGGCTTGGTTCTGCTCCACCCAACTGGCAGTGGAACATTCCAGGCTTTCTGGGCCAGCCCACCTAACAGAGGCCTTTTATGCTGGGCAGTAGACGCTACCTAGGCCGCCTCACTTGGTGCTACCTGGGTCGTCTACAAGAGTTCGCCTAGGGCTGCCTCCGCTGCTCGCCCCACTACCGCTACCTCCTTCTAGAGTTGGTGGTCCCAGTTGGGCTTACCATCTCAGTAGTTTTTCCTAGAACCAAAACGCCCTGGCTTCAACAATCAAGATGATGACTTTGTAGCCGTCATCGATAACAGAATGGTACATGGATACTGGTGTTGAAACTCATGACATCAAACTCCAGTAATCTTTGTATTTCTCATCCGCCTTCATTTGCTACACCATTAACCATTCCATATCATTGATGGTGATGGCTCTCTTTTACCCATTTCTAGTGTTGGTTCTTTATCTTTTCATACCGCTAAGGTTCCCTCCACTTAAATAATGTTCTTGTTTTACCTCAACTTACTAAGAATTTTATTTCCATTCATCAATTTACCACAAATAATAGTTGTTCTGTTGAATTTGACCTATATGGCTTTTCTGTGAAGTATCTCAAAACCTAGAGCGTGATCATCAAGTGCAATAATTCTGGGTCACTCTACCCTCTCCTATCATCAGTGTTTCAGCCTGCCACGCTCAACACCAGCTCCACCTCCACCCTGTGGCATCAGCGACTTGACCATCTTGGTCATGACACCTTGTCCTGTTTAGTGTCGTGTTCTGCCATTTCTTGTAATAAGAGAGAGCCTAAACATTTATGTCATGCTTGTTAGCTTGGGCATCATTGGCGCCTTCCATTTAGTGAGTCCACTTCGCGAGCCATCAATAATTTTGATTTAATACATTGTGACATTTGGACACCCTCTGTTGTTAGAATTTTTTATTACAAATATTATTTAGTTATTCTTGATGATAGCTCGCATTTCCTTTGAAAATTTTCTCCTCCGCCTAAAGTCTGACACTTTTTCTACTCTCGCTAATTTTTTTGCTTATGTTTTTACCCAGTTCGGTGCCTCTATTAAATCCGTCCAATGAGACAATGGCCATGAGTTTAACAACTCTTCCGCCCGCATGTTCTTCCTTACTCACGGCGTACTTCTCCGTATGTCGTGCCTCTACACCTCATCACAAAATGGAAAGGTCGAGCGTATCACCCGTACCACTAACAACATCATCCGTTCTCTTTTATTCCAGGCTAGTATGCCTTCCTCTAACTTGGTTGAGGCACTTCACACAACCACCTATGTCCTAAACCATCATCCCACTAAGACCCTAACCTCTGCTATGCCTTTCTATGCACTCGACGGAACCATGCCCTCCTATAGTCATCCTCGCATGTTTGGGTGTCACTACTACCCTAATCTCTCCGTGATTGCCGACTATAAGCTCGCTTTGTGTTTCACCGCCTATGTTTTTCTCGGGTACCCTTTTGAGCACAAGGGGTATCGCTGCTTTGATCGCTCCTCTAATAAGGTCATCATTTCTCGTCATGTTATATTTGATGAAACCTCTTTTCCTTTCTCTAAGGTCTCATCTCCTACTTCATCCGACTCTGATTTCTTATCGGAGTTTGATACTGCATCCGTTAGTCCTATTGGAACTCATGTGCTTTAGGTTCTTAGGTTGCTTAGACTATTGCTGCACCTCGCTCCGCATGCGCTCCATAGTGCCCCGCTGCCTCTATTGACATCCTGTCATAGGCTATTGTCAGTGGTGCCCCCGGGTCATCGCTTTAGGATGCATTGCATGGTGCAACGTCTCCTGGCGCAGGTGGACCATCATCATCGTCCGGCGCGGCTGGTGAGCTGTCACCATCGTCATCACCACGCGCCACTGGCAAGCTGTCCGTAGCGGTCACTAAGAAGGTCACCTCTAGGCTGCCTAGCATAGCTGGCAGGCCAATCGGCACCGCCGTTGGGTCAGCCAACTTTGCCACTGCTGCTGCGCTGTCGGACCTCCTACCTCCCAATGCTATGCTTGTTCCTTCATCAACATGAGCATGTCATGGTCACGCACGGGAAGCACGGCTTTTAGCAACCAAAGCAAATCTTCGATCTCCATGTGGCTCCCTTGTCTCCAATACCGAAGATATATCGTAGGACCCTAGTTGATCCGAATTGGAGGGTCACTAGGACTGATGAGCTCTCTACTCTTCTTACCAACAATACGTGGGATTTAGTTCTCCATCCCTCTAGTGCTAATATTGTGACTAGCAAATGGGTTTATCGACACAAGTTTCACCTTGATGGCTCTTTGGATCGATACAAGGCACGTTGAGTCCTATGTGGCTTCACTCAACATCTTGGAATTGATTTTGATGAGATCTTCAGTTCTGTGGTTAAGTGAATCACTATCCACATATGCTCTTTCTCATGATTGGCCTATTTATTAGTTGGATGTGAAGAATGTCTTTCTGTATGGCACCCTTGATAAGATTATTTGTTGTGTGCAATCTGCTAGATTTATTGATAGTGCTCACTCGAATTTTGTCTACCGTCTCAACAAATCTCTCTATGGTCTAAAGCAAGCTCTCCGCGTTTGGTATAGTCGCTTCGCTAATCACATTCTCTCATTGGGCTTCGTGAGTGCCAAGTCAAACACATCTTTATTTATCTATTGTCGCGGCAGTGAGACAGTCTACTTACTTCTCTATGTTGATGATATTATCTTAATAGTCTCCTGTACTTCACTGCTTCACCAGGTCATTGACGTACTTCAGTGAGAATTTTCTACGAAGGATCTTAAAATACTGCATCATTTTTTGGGTCTTTCTGTCACTCATCAGGATGGTGGTTTTCTACTCACTCAACGTTAGTACATCCTAGAGGTTCTTGAGCGCACTGGCATGGAAGATTGCGAACCATGCTTTACACCAGTTGACACGTGCGCCTAAGATTTCTGACACCGAGGGCACTCCTATTGTTAACCCAACTTATTATCACGGTTTGGCTGGAGCTCTGTAATATTTCACTTTCACTCGACCAGATATTTCCTATGTTGTTGAGCAGGTGTGTCTTCACATGCATGACCCATGAGAGCCACACTATGTTTTGATCAAGCGTATTCTTTGCTATTTGCATGGAACACTAAATTATATCTTATAGATCCGATGCACGAATATCTCTACTCTAGTCGCTTACTCTGATATCGATTGGGTTGATTGTCCTGACACTCATCACTCCACCTCTAGGTATGTAATCTTTTTTTTAATAACCTCGCGTCTTGGTCCTCGAAGCGATAGCCTACTGTTCCAGTATTGAGGCCAAGTATCATGCAGTTACAACTGTTGTTGTTGAGATAACTTGGTTACGTCAACTCATTTAGGAATTACATATTTTCTTTCAATGCGCCACTATTGTTTATTGAGTATCTCTCGATAAATCTGGTACAGCACCAGCATACCAAATACATCGAGATTGATCTTCACTTTATTCGTGAACATACTGGCGTAGTTCAAGTGTTGCACACCTCTACCTCCTCTGCTGATATTTTTATCAAGAGGCTGCATCTTTAGTAATTCAGGTCTAGTCTGAACGTTCTTTCTTTTAGTATATAATACTATTTAGACGAGTTTGCATATGGTGATAATCTATTTTCTATATTACGAGATACTGTAAGAAGGAAGGAGATTGAATATATGTATGTTCTAATTTCTAATTAATCCATGAATTGTCTCGATGAATCAGCGGTGATGTCTCAGAAAAAAAATTGCAGGTCGAGTGGTGGCAAAATGTAGTTGTCGACTGTAGATGATTCACGATTAACCACCCTTTGTTATCTCAATGGCATTATCCTAGTTCGCATTTTTTTTTCTGCCATCCAGAGATAAAAACTGATTGAAATCTACCTCTGGTCCTCAACTCATAAATAAATTGTATTCTCGTTTTTCTTCAAGGAATTAGTATCCTTTGATAAGCAGTGCAATCTGGTAAAGGATTCCAGTAGAAAATTCTCTCGTGTTGCTCCAGCAACAAACAAAACCAGATTAGAAAGAAGGTTTTGCCCTCCGCTGCACATAAACATGGCTAAATTGGGTTTAGCAAATTAAGGATTTGAATTGGGTTTACTGGTTTAGTGGTAAGGATGCGAAACACCGGCCTCTTGGAAGAACTGGTGGCTGGCGACCAGTGGCGAACGCTGGATTATAATTCACGGGGTGCTCGTGAAACATAACTAGCACAACACTTAAAATAAACCAACTCAAAAATAGACAACCAAATACGAAAGAATATCATAAAAATCTAAACGTAAAATTCGATATTTATTAATAAGATTCAGCCAATGCTATGTTACTCTAATATATTATAGTCTATCTAAATATCACGATCTTTAATCGGTTCAACTCAAATACGAAAGAATATCATAAAAATCTAAACGTAAAATACGATATTTATTAATAAGATTCAGCCAATGCTATGTTACTCTAATATATTACAGTCTATCTAAATATCACGATCTTTAATCGGTTAGTTCTACCCACACCTATACCACTATGACTTAAAATTTGATTTTATTTTTTCTATGGCTAGATAACCCATGTCACCCTCAAATAGATAAACCAAATTAAGAACCTTTCTTCTTTTGTCATCTTATAAATCGAGTTAACAAATTAAATATTCACTCTTTCCATATTATTAGAGTAAAGTCATGATACTTTGAAAAATTCACTGTGGCCTTAAATTACTTAAAAAATTACTATAATAGCCCTCACTCTTTCTGTTAAGTGACGTAGATTTTTATAAATCCTTATCGTCCTTACCCATAAATCTTACATATATTTTGCCAAACAGTCTCAAACCGTCATGTATAGCGGCCTTACGAGTTGAGTCACCATGTGCTTGTCATCCTCAGCCGATACTTAGACTCCATGCTTTTCTCGTTAGTACGTAGATTTTATCTTAGTTTTTATTAATATGTTTTTAAACTACTATAAAAAAATTTTCTCTATAGAAGTTGCTTTAAAATATCAAATAAATCTAATTTTAAATTTTATAATAATTAAAACTTAATTAATCATGTGTTAATAGTTTTCTTGATTTACGTATTTAATTTTTTCATTATTACTATCCTATAATAATTAATATTGGTTTTCTCGTCTTACTTATATATTTATCTTGTCTCTGTCTTAAATAGAGCTTAACACGCCACCGTCTGCCTTGCCGCCATGAAAGATTATATACATAGCATGGCCCACTGGATTGTTGCACCCTGGATTATGAACGTAGTAGTACATGCATGCCCTTCATTAACCGTTCAACGTTGTGCTGTAATCAGACCAAGTCCCCATGCATCATTAACTTTGCTTGCTTGCTCTTTCCACGCCTAAGCCACCAGCTTTTGACCCATCCATGCTCACGAGACTAGCAATCTCGCATGCACCTGCCCACGGCCCCACACGTTTCTGCGACTCAAACTCGTCCCATCCGCAACCTTTCTGCTCGAGCGCTACGCGCGCTCGCGCGGCTCGCTCCTTCTACTTGCCCATGTTTCTGCCGTGCCGCCTTAGTGCCAGACCGCAGACGATCCCTACCGGCCTGCCGACGACACCACCGGTCGCTATGCCCTGGATCATCCGGTCTCTGACACGTCGGTGGCCGCCGAGCTACGTCATAAATCCACTCTATATTTCGATCAACTGCATATCAATCTAGCATGAGTTAAAAGCCAACAAATCACCATGTTATTTTTCTAGCCACCAAACAATTTAAACGTCATATCTGTTATCTTCTTATCTTATCGAATACAGTTTACTGAAAGGTCTAGACTATCCCACTCAAAATATTGCACCAATTAAGAACACCGATTGTCTCTAGGTTCAATCAACTCTAAGCTTTGCGTCTAACCATCCCGTAGTTCACCAAAAAGCTTAAACTACTCGTCCATAATATCTAACACCACTGATTGGATCATTAACTGCTTCTACTATTATTGATCTAAGTATTATGTTTGGTTGTTTCCTTATCAATTATAGCTCATCGAACGGTTTAGACCACCGTCTGAAGTGTTCAACTCTATCGATTAAATTTTATTGATTGCCACCGTGCTTCACGTTGCATCAATATCCTTCCTCGAACATTATGTGCAATAGTCGTGGTGTGGGGCATCTTCATCGTAACTCTACCTTGTATCTCTCGCAGGCTTTATTACTACTTGTTATAAAACTGATCTTAAAATCAACATTGGTAGTCAAACATAGAAGATCACTATAAAAAATCTAAATATGGTGATGATATCGAGACATGATATTTACTAATAAGGTTCTATCGAAACTTACGATGTTCACAAGATATTGATTATGGACGTCCTTCTTTGATCCAACATATTATAGTTTATTTAGATATCATAACCCTCAACCGGCTAAACCATTAACTAGTCGTATCTATATCGATACTACTGTCGTCATACGATTATAACATCAACTCTATTACTATCTAATACCTACTATAACTTTTTATAACTTGTATACATAACTCTAACCATGAGTTTTTAAAATTTATTCATGTGATCATTACTTTATTGGAAGTACCACTTGTATAACTACATAATATCCGTTCATCATTTTGTAATAGGTGAATGATAAATACGACGGTAATCAATGGATGAATCTAACATACTATTGTGGAAATTTAACTAATTGCACGAGGACGAAGGATTAAAGAAAAAGACAATTACTTATAGATTAACTACCGTGATCTGTTGGCTCAATGCCACCTCCTGCCTAGAAATCCAGGATGCCCGCTGACAACCATCGCAAGCGGCAAGCAGTTCGACCTACCTAAGCGCGGCGTCTGGTAATCACCCCGAGTCCCAGACTGCCCGCCTTTCGCCGGTTTGCCCCAAGGTTTTTGCTACATTTGTCGAATTATTTTTGTGGCTGGATTAGTCGAATTTTGTGCCGTCTGATTTCCATCAAGATTAGTGCAGCTATCAGGGTTAACGTGGACCCGTACACACTGTCGAATATCGATCTCCGCGCCATCGTTCTCCTTGTGCGTTTGTCCGATTCCAACGCTGAGCTTGCTCTCTCTCTCTCTCTCTCTCCTCAGGCTCAAGCGAGGCCAGCGGCTTGGCGAGGCCCACGACTCGCTCTAGGTTTGGCTCTCCGGCGAGATCTGTGCGGCGCCTGCTCTGCTTAAGCACAAGCTCAAGCCGCGCCGGCCACCGAGGTCGCGCCTGCTCTGGTGAGTTCTCCCCTTCTTTTTCTTGTTTGTTTGAGGTGGAGATGCTCACGTTTTGGTATTTCTGCTTGTGTTTGCCTTTGAATCCTTCTAGATTTCTGCTCGTCGGCGGCGTCGTCTTCTTCTTCTCTCCGGTGAGCCCCCTATTCTCTCTTATCTCCTCGTGCTTGCTGGCAAATCCCTGTAGGTTTCCTGCTTGCCGGCGACCTGTTAAAGGCGAGTTCTTCTATTTTTCTCCGGTGAGTTCCCTAAGCTCAAGTTCAAGGTTCTTGTCTATTGACTTCTACCTGAAGCTCGATGGTGATTTGGGCCAAATCTAGTGTATTGTGCATAGTTGGCCAGGAGTTGCCATATCTGGTTTATTATTTATGTATCTAGTGTTGATTTTGTTATTTTTATTTTTTTAGATAATGATTTTTGCTATTTTTTTATAAGCTTGGTGTTCATGGAGGTGGTGTACATAGCTGGTTTGATCGTTTAGGCTTGATTATTCTTCTGTGTTGTGAAATATTGTTCTAGGTGAAATTTGTTTCTGCCTATATTTGCCTGCCTGTAATTCCTTATTTTCTTTTCTAGCAAGTATGTCTGCCACTGAATGTAGCATGGTTGTAGATCAACTGATATTAGTGAAATAGCTCTAAAATTGATAATTCTTATTGAGTGAAATAGCAACTAATTCCTCATTAGTTTGACTTTGATGCATGTGCATTGATAATTGTTATTTTGAGTGAAATAGCTCTGAAATGTGTGATGCTAGTGTAGAAATTTCAGTTCTCTTACTAGTCTTTGATGTTGATCATAGTCATATATTGCTAGGTGATAAATTTTGATTGCATGGTTAGAGTAATAACTTTGTATGGTGTTCTTGATGGTATCATTCCTGCAAAATTCATTGAATTTTATTACTGAAATAAATCTAGTTTATTTGTCAGTTTGTTGACAAGTTAGTGATTCTGGAAGAAGAATGTATTTTTCAAACGTGTCCTATTAGTACATGGTTAAGAACATGTACATGTTCTGAAAATTTTGCTGGGCTAGTTAGCGGATGTTCTTTCATGGCGGTGTTTCACTTAACCAAATTTACATCATAATATAATTGAATTTACAATGTAAATTAATATGTAATTCTAGTTTTTTGTAAGTATAATTTTTGAATAGATCTGTGTAACTTTTTCTATCTTATGTGGTTTTATCATTTTCTGTACGTGGTTGTAGTTGTAGTATCATAATTGATCTTTCAAATGTTCAGATTTGTGGATTATCCTGAAAAGGATAGTTCAGTATTAGTTATGTCAGTTCCTGGACATGTTAGTCAATTGCTATTATCTTCGTATTAAACTGCAGTGTTATATTCCTGAACATGTATGCATTTGAAATGTGCTATATTTATTTATTGATTGATCTCCAGATGATGCATTTTGTATTGGTGATCAATTTGTTAACCTTTTTTCTGTGTTGCCAAATGATGAAAATGCGAGATGTAAAAGGAAACACATGAGAGTACTTTAGGATTTCTTAAGGTAAATACATGAGAATTCAAAAGGAATTTTCATTTGCATAGCTGTTCACCATGACATTTGCATGTAAATAGATGGATGTGTATGTAATATCAGTGGCAATTTGTTTATTAGTCTGTCTGAAATCTGAATATTAATATCAGTGACAAATTGTGTTGTTTTGTTGAAAATTTGAATGTTTTCTATTAGTACATGTTCTTAAGTTTCTACGTTTTATATGTTTTAATTATTCTGAGATTATTGATTTGTTTGTAGGTTTCATGGATGAGATGAGCATATTGATTTTTTGACTAGAAGATCAACTCAGTGTTGTGAAATATATTACAATTGGTATGAAGATCCAGGGAGATCCATAATGTTTTATTTGAGGTATGCTGTATGCATGAATCTGACCTAGAACTTAGTTGATTTTCCTATTCTGCATTGTTGCTTTTCCTATTTTTTCAACCTGCATGGTGTGAATTTTGCTTCTCTTTGATTGGTTGATGCATCTTAGTTGATCCTGCATTTGGTCAGATCCTGCATCTAGAGCAGATTAAAGTTATCATCGAAAAACTTTACAGCTTGGATCAATGTATTGGTAAGTTTCTGTAGTGATCAGTGTACGTATAGCTTGCTTAATGCCTATATAGTATCAAGGACATGTTAGTTCTTTGGTACTTTGTGGTGATGACCATTACTATATATATTTTTAGCTGATAAAATTGACTGCATAGTTAGATATAATTTTTATATGTTCTTACATAAAAGTACTCTTAAATTTACAATGTAAGTTGTTATGTAAGTGTAGGTATT
Organism: Oryza coarctata; assembly: GCA_030770085.1. Taxonomy (NCBI): domain Eukaryota; kingdom Viridiplantae; phylum Streptophyta; class Magnoliopsida; order Poales; family Poaceae; genus Oryza; species Oryza coarctata. Next base: position 10,394,833 of record CM061484.1, on the reverse strand, counting down.
TAGCAGCGTAAGGTTTCCATAGATCACTGTAACTTTTTAATCTTATGTTATTCTTTTAGTTTCTGGATAGGTTAGTAGTTCTGTGGAAAATGCCTTCTTCAAATGTGCCCTACTACTACGTTGCATGTTAGACTATGACAAAATCCTGGAGTTGCATACTTACCAGTTAACACATTATGTTATTCAATATGATATGGATAATATTCTGGTTTCGTAAGTGTTACATATAATAATGATCTAAATGTTTTCAAGTATACTGCTTGCTGTTTCTGAATTTTAATATATTTTAGCATAAATATCTTTATCTCAAATGGCATGGAATTTATTCTTGGTGATGTGTGCACGCGATGATTTTCAGATTTGTGGAGGTTGGTGTAGCAGGCATGGAGCTGCTCTTTCCTTTAGTTTTTGCCTTTTCTTGACAGGTTAGCTGTTTTGGGAACAAAATGCATTTTTAAGTTTTAACTATGCCTTATCAGTACATGTTCTTAAGTTTCTTGCTTTAAATATAAAGGGTAGCACAAAGTGTTTTAGCTAGATGAAATTTCTTTCACTAGTTGTCTATATGAGATGAGAGGGTGGGATCCGTTTGCTTCTCTAAATGATTTGGCTGGACTTTATCTTATTTTCATTTGTTGAGCCTTTGATGTTATTTATGGAGTATCACTTATTGTAGTTTTATTGTTCTGTCATTTTCTTTACAATATAGTAGTTTCTGCTAGCAGAATTTAAATTTGAAATATTCAGAGTTCTGATTTTAGTACTTTATGTAGCATCAATTTGTTTTTAGTTTCTGGTTCAGAGATCTGATTTTAAAATGTTCAGCCTTCTGATTTTCAAATAAATAGATTAGTAATTCAGTTTTATGATTGGTTAGGACTTCAGTATATATGTCCTATTTTCTGAATTATAAGGATGTTTCTGTTAGACTCAATGGCTTCAATAGATATTTTACATTTTTCTTATCAAGTTGGTGTTATAGATCATGATCATGATCATGTTATGATATCTGAATTCTGAACTCTGAACATAAGATTCTGGATAGTTTAGTACTTCAGGACGTTCAGGTAGCATCAGGGTATTTTCTTTAGTTTGTGGTTCAGAGTTCTGATTTTGAAATGTTCAGAGTTGTTTTCAAATGTTCAGAGTGGTGATTTTGCAAAATGTTCAGGGTTTTGAAACTGTATCATCACGCCTTTTTAAGTTTCTGGCTTTTAATTATTTTGACAATTCAGAACTTAATATCATGTTTTTTTTGAATTGTTCATATTACAAGAATAAACAACCAGGCCAATGTTGTGAACTTTCTTCAAATTGTAATCAAGATCAAAGGCTTTTAATTATTTCTTCAAATAACTGGAGTTATTTGATGCTGCCTCTGATGTCATTGTTACATCATAATTTTATTGTATTTACAATGTAGTATGATATGTAACTCCAGTTATCCGAGAGTGTAATTTTTGTAAAGCTCACTGTAAGTTCTATTCTTCTGTCATTTTTTTTACAATGTAGCATGTCTCAGATGTTTAGTTCTACAGTTTTCCATGTAAGTACTTCATTATTGGTCTTGACAGATTTGCATGCCTACTTCAGATGATTTTCACGGCCTTTTGGTGCCAAATTTATTTTAATTGGGCTGGTCCAGTCAAATTTAATAGCTCACGTGACCCATTAACGATTAAATTGAATCGATGGGCATTGATTGATTAACTCATCTACGTGCCGAAAGCCCATCGGAGCCCAGATGTCCTAAACAGCCTAAGCAAGCAATGGGGACGCACGCGCATAGGGGGTGCATGGGCCCCTTTGACCCCCTGCTGTGTCTGCCCCTGCTGGCGACCGCTGTTCTGGCCGGGTTTACAGCAGCGATGATCTTCGGTCATTGACTCCGCCGCTCGCTGCCTCGCTTGGCGGAGGCCCGTGTGTTCCCTTCGTGATAATGGACGAGAAACTGTGGGCCCTGCCGCTGAAGAACGTCAGCCGTTGATGCACGTGGGAGCACACATGGGAGCAGGCAAGCTGCGTCCCTAATCGTGTGAATAGCAGACGACAAAACCCGAGAATGCTGCTCCTAAGGAAAATCGGATGCCCCCTACACAGCAAGCAGCAACATATGTCAGTACTGCATCCTTACCAATCTTTAAAATAATTTTCCAGCTAAACTACCTTTTGATCTGCGATCCGATTATATACAATAGGATCACATGATTATATCTGGATGAAAAAAGTTTAGTATTTTTGTGTGCAGTGGACTTTCTTTAATTGTGTACGTAAGTTTAAGTTTTGTTTAGATGTTTTAATAAGTATTTTCTGATGCTTCACCATTTCATTCTTAAATGTTGCATGCGATATTTTTTTTATGTCTCAGTAAGTATTTTACGATGTTTTAATATTTACAACTTGATGTTCATGTGATATAAAAATGTCTCCATAAATCAAGTATTTGTAAATATTCAAATATATTGTATGTTCAATATGATTCTTTTTCAATGTTTCACTCATTAGAACTTAATGTTTCACGTTAAGAGTTGTTGGTGTTGCGGTCAATATTTCTTAAATGTTGCATATGTCTTAAACATTTCATGAAATAAAATGAAGCATTTGACTATAAGTGATAAGACAATTTTCTATAAATGGCACAACATCTTTTTTGGGACATTTTTTTATCAAAATATAATTTTGTGCGATATTGTTATAACGATTTAATTGTAACGAATATAACTGTAGCATACCACCAAATTAAAATATGGAAATCAATTACTTTAAAATTGTTAAAGTACTTTTGAGAGTTGTCCTCCTTGTAAATTTTGGCAAAAATTAAAAAAAGAAGAACAATCAACAAGTGGGGAAGCAATAAATTAGACCCGGTCAAATAAAAACAATAGTGCGTATGAGCACCTATGCTTAAGAATAAAAGACAATGCAAGATATTTTTTATTAAATGCCTCAACAATACCTAAGGCCAAATATAAGGAGTATTTAACCTACAGAAAATGTCATGACACTTTTAACTATCATCAACAAAACCTAAAGATTTGGCAAGACTAGTTAAATTCTGCACACACAAGAAATATGGGACAACAAATAAAATCAAGCAATGGAACCTAGGTGCAGTAAATAAATCCCATCAAATGACTTACAAATTTTTGAACCATCTAAGCTGAAGAGTAAGCCATGCGCTCGGGGATAAGAACCGTGTACTTTGAAGCGTAGCCTAGTCTTAAGGCATAAACCGAGTGAGCTGCTTAGCAGGAGTGTGGCTTGTCTGGATCTTAGGTTCCGTTTGGTACGGTTTTAGACACCAGATCTGAATTTGAAGTTTATAAGTTAAATTATAGTGTTCTAAAAATTTATATTTCATCTAAAATAAAAATAAAATGATTCATTCATATATTATCAACGTAATTGTAGATGTATTTTAGCTTACAAAATCTAGGATCTAAAAGCTGTATCAAACAGAGTCTTAGTATCGTGAAGTCCGACCATTCCAAGGACTATGCTCCTGTGTGTTGCTTATTTATTATTTTGGCTTGTTTCTGGGTCTTCTATGCATCCATAATTGCACTCATATGCATTACTAGCAAAATTTTCATAATTAATCTCCGTGCCTACAAATTCTACAAAACTTCACACAAATACTAGGAGTTACAAATAGCTCTTGGTTAAATTGGCACAATTTTATCATTTGATTTGATATGCAATTCCAGTCAAATTCTATTTAATTCTAAAACCTCATCAGCTAAACCAATACATCCCTAAAATGAGCAAGAAAGCTGAACAGAAGCATACACATTATATAATTTATTCAATTACTAGTTTATTTATCATGAATTAATATAAAATTTTCAGAATTTATTTAATCAGTTTATCCCCTCTAAAAATTCAACAAACTTACAGCAAGAGCCCTTTTGTTTGAATTTCTGGGAGCAAACCTGTTCGAAATTCGAAATGCCATCTTGTAAAATGTAATCTATGTACCACAGCCTACCTCCACAAAAACCACCATAATCTTAACCCTCAAGTAGATTGGTCAAATCAATTTTCAAAGTGGGCGACAGGGAAAAAAAATCCTGGAACTTGACTAAACCCCGTGATCACTAATCTCTCTACCCACGCTTACCTCTGTTCGTGGGTCCTAGAAGCACTAGCCCCACTTGTCATCCATAGTAAAGCCCCAGGAGACCCCCAAGCCATCCCCTTGCTTCTCCTACACTATCTCCGCTCTTGGGAAATTTGTCTAACACGTGGCGTGCGATATCTTCCGAAGTAGAGGACGGGCGCTCGTTCTTCATTTCGACCCAGACCAGGTTCCACCCCGCGTTCTCAACTAAACCTCGCACCCTCGCCACCCTGGACCAGCCCACGGCCGCCAGCACAACCCCTCGCGCCACGCGGCTACGCCAACGAGTGGGTGCGCAGGGATGATTTGGAAAGTTTCCGATTTCCAGACGTATTTTTTGGAAACGGAAAGTGTCGGTTAGAATTTTTATGAAAGTTTCAAAGATGGAAACGATTTTAGAATTTTTAATTTTTTCTCAAATATCCGTCGGAAATCGGAATTAGTTGAAACTTTTTGGAAACTAATTCGGATTTTTTTCTTGCAATTGAAAACAAATTACTTTTTTTTCATTAGCTTCACTATTCTCTATTTAGATTTCTATGGTTGATATACAGAGATATTATTTTAGTCTGTTGTTTTAAATATATTTTTTTACCTGATGATTATTTTTTTAGCCATATTATAAGTGTATAACTTAGTTATATTATTATTAATTGATAAAAAATAGAAATGTTAATATCTTATTTTAGAGAAAAAATAATGAGCTACATCATTTCATTGATTTGAGAAGATCGGTTAGAGTTATTTTTATATTTTGATAAATATTTGTTATCATATTCGCTCAGATATGTATTAGCTGTATTTGCTTAAATATCTATATTTGACAATATTATATTCTGTTTTGCTATATAGGGTTTCCGATTTTAATTCCAAAACAAAAGTCTTTTTAGCCTCTCCTTGCGCCCACACAAACCCCTGCTCGCCCGCTGCATGTTCCAAGTAAACATAGGCAAAGAACGTCCCTGGGCTGATCGAAACAGGAGCGCCGTTCTCGCCGCCGGCGAGCACACGATGCTGCCACAGCTGCCCTGGTAAGCTTCGTGATAAACCAAGCGCGTCATCTTACTACTCATACTTCGCTGACCCCGTTTCCCCGTCCGTCGCTTACCGTCGCCGTCCGCTGCACCGACCAATAACACGTCGCCGCAGCCCCGCACCGCCGACCTTCTGTCTCGGTGAGCTAGAGCTCCATCCCTCTAGCCAACACCTCCTTGGGGACTCCCTAAATCTTTCTCCCTCGGCATGCTGCAGGTTCTCTTCGCAGGAGCACCGTCGTCGACGTCGCCATCTTCAGATCTTCTGCCATCGCCAGCCACCATAGACAGCCCTGCACGGTGAGCGCCCCGCCGTTCTCTTGCGGTTTATGCATGCTAGATGGACGTAAATTCTTGATCCGCTTTCTCTTTCTAGAGTCAGTCACCATTCCTTCGCCGCGGCTAGCGCCATGGCCGCCGCTGCTGCATGCATGCCGCTACCGCGAGTCCGGTCACTCCCGGCCGTGTAGCTTCTGACGATAGATGCGCCGAGACACCAGGAAGCAATCCCGTTCTTATTATTGGCCATCAGACACTTCCCTCGCCGCCGGCGAGCACATGCACGCACGGCCAGCACCATTCCCTGCCTGTGCCTATCGAGCTGCCAGGAGGTTGAAGAAGAGGGACTAGGTTGCGAATACCTCCAAGTCTATGGTTCGAATTGTAAAAACGATTAGCCATTGACATGTGGGCCCATGAATTTAAGTATGAAATCTTAACTGGTAAGGATCTGTCCGTGATTAAAATAAAATCTAGGGTTGGTACTGCAATCACCGGCACCTGGACCCCACTGTTTTATAAAGAAAATTAGTAAATCCAAAGAAATGATCTTCGGTAATTATTGTTGCACTAGAAAATGCTGAGATTTTGAAAAATAATAGAAAACTCATTTTAACTCCAATTGAGGTTAGCCAAATTTTATTAGGTTTCAAATAATTTTCTCTCCGTAGAGTCAAATTTGGCAAAACTAGTGCACAAGACAGTTTAAACAGGGAGTATCACTTAGACAATTGACCGCATATAAAACTTTGACAGTTAATATCTCCTACATGCTTTGCCGAAAAATTTAAATTCTTTCACCTAGATTTGTCTAAAATTATGAGTGTATTTTGCCAGTACCATGCATATTTGAGCGTATTTTATTTTTGGTGTTCATTTTAATTACGTTTAAGATGTGTATTTGTTGATGTGTTTGTGATGTGAGCCTGACCATAGATGTATTATGTGACAACAAAGCAAGGCCAGCCCTATTCAATTTCTCCTTTGATCATGTTGTGCTCCTATATTTTTGCAAATGCTATATTGTTTATAACTTACATGTGATGTTGAGAAATTGGGTACCACTAGAATAACTCCTACTAATGCATTAGCCATGTTGAAATATTGTTTACCCTTACTATTGATACACATGGGTTTAGGTGCTATCCAAGCACAAGGGTACATTCGGGCTAATATTATAGCTTCTTGCTTAGTTATGTTTAGAAATTTCATGAATGACACATGATAGATTATTCACTCTTCAAAATGGGATATTTCCAAATATGGTATAGAGGGGATGCTTTTGAATATTTGTGAACTAAAACAAAAGAAAACTCTTTTGTATATTGCGGTGGTAAGTGGTGTGCATATGGTAATAGTTGTACACTGATAGGAGGAGTGTTTGCCCTAGTTGACTAATGATCGAACTTTGTGTCACCAAATAAGTATAACATATAATCACATATGCTAGAAATGGAACGGCCTTATCTTATTATATTGTTTAATATCTAACCTTTATTTTGCTACACCAGAGTAGTATGAATTATGCTGTGTGTTGATGATAATTCTATCATGTTGAGTTTAACTCAGAGGAGCTAACCATGTGTTGAGATAAGTCATGGGTGTCTAAGTTTATCCAATATAATGGTATAGTGCCTCGTGGGAAACCAGATGGGTTGCCACCATAGCGTTGGGTTTAAGTATGGTCTCACCACCTAATAGTTGTAGGTCATATGCCTAGTGTGGATTTTCACTCGCCATCACTGATACAAGGTTAGACATTAGAAATTGCAATGGCTTTGTTATGGTCTCTAGACCGTATTTATTGTATAGAGTGTGGTAATGCTTCATAAGTACGAAACAAAGTAAAGTGTTTATATCATATGGGTAAAGTTATACAAACTCTATAGAGTCTAAACTAATCAATTAGCTGTGCTCATGATTACGAGTGACTTGGTGAAGTGTCGTGTGTATAGTTTTATGATTTTAAAATGTTTGGTGAATGATTATTTTGCCTATTATGGGCTGAGAATGAGACATGTTGCTTGCTGAGAATAATATTACCATGATGATTATGGTACTGTTACTACTATGATGCTCCAGTTGACTTATTGTTTTTACAAATTCCATTGTAAACTATTGTTATTACTGTTGTGAAATAAGGATGGCTTTATGCTGAAAATTAAGTCCATGAAAAAATAGCCTTCCTTAAATAAGGTTTTACCAGATTTGAATAGGGTTTTGTTATTGTTTTTAGTTGGGATTGTTTATGCCGGATAACACCAGATAACCAGAGTTTAAGGATGGTTTTTTATAGAGTGATTTTTAGTCGATTAATTGGTACACCGATGAACATATATATAACTGCTATTCTTTTCGCTACATTTTAACTCTATTTTATTTGGCTGGTTATCTCAAAGTTATTTATGCCTTCTGTTTGCGCTAAATTATATAAGTAAGCCTTGTATCTATGTCATCTATAACCGATAGTGAACGAGAGTACATCAATTAGGAGTGCTTTTAATATTGAGAGTTTCACGAAGTTTTCTACTCCATATTTGCTATTCGCCGCACTTAACTCAGGTGACTCATGGCATACCAAGGTTCAGCGATGAAAGTTTTGAAGCACAAAATTTCGAAAGTTGCGATGCTTGAAGCCATGGTACCGGCCCCAAACCATCAGAAATTAGGACCTTCTTGGAAGCTTCGTATTTGGCTCAAAACTAAATTAAAGGCACGCAAAAAGATTTCCGTCATGGGTTTAAAAGCGCGCTTGGATAAACCATAACCCAGTAAATTTATGAGTGCTTTTGGCCTATTCCACCGGAGAAAAGAGCGTGGCCTGGGAGGCCACACTATTTTTCCTCGCCCTCGAGCGCTGCGCTCCGCCCCGAGTCCCTGACCCCTCCTCTCTCGTCCTCGCTTCGACTTCGCGGAAGCGGCCTGCTCTGCGCCTCCGCCCCGCTCTCGTGCTCTAGCTCGACCTCGTCGCGGGCCCTCTGCTCCTCGGCTCCACCCTGCCGCATCTGCCTGGGTGGCCTAGATCCGAACAATCTACACCGTCGACGGCTATGATCTGCGCCACCTCCGCCGCGCGCATTAATCTGTTCCTTCGTTGTTGGCCTGGTCTTGGTTCACATCGCGTTCATCCTTGTTCTATACCATCTTCGTTACTGCTAGCCTACACGAGGCCGCCGCCGTCACGTAGGCCTCAGCCAGCAGTTCTTGTTGTCTCTGCAGCTGTGCGTCGTTGAAGTTGGCGATTGGCCGAGGACTTTAGTTCGAGCTGTGCGGTAGTAAAACTTCGATGCATCCAAACAGATTGATAACGGGGCAATTTTATTTCACTGGTAATTGTTGGTCACCAAAAATTACCATTGTTTTGCATTTACATGGGAAAAAAGAATGTGTTCCCAAGCAGGCCCTTATGTGTGATATGCATCTCCACCGTATTTTGTATAGATAAATGTTGCTAACTTGCCACACCTTAAGAATTATTTGGAATATAGGAATATATGATACAAATAACGTAGAAATATAAAAAACATAAAATGATTGTATGTGTAAAATAGAAAATTGAAAAATATAGAAAAATATTAAACGTGGTGTTTAGAACAAAGAAATTAGCTAAACACAGGAATCTTTTAAAGCAATCATATTAAATTAAACAAACTTGTTTATTTTAAGAATTAGTTTGCCTTGAATCTAGCAAAGGAAAAGAAAAAAGAGACTCTAGTGGATATTTAAATTCCTATGTTTTCATATGAATCTGTAGCATAAGAAAACTTCCTCCACTTTCATTATACCCCAATCACTATGCTAGAGCAGGTTATCTGTGACGGGCTAAACCCACAACTATGTTAAGTTTGATTCTCGTTATAGATAAATAGTCACTGATGACTTTATACTAATATTCTCTATTGGCTTCTTATTATAGTCTTATATGTATTAATTATGATGGCTTTATGTTAAAACCCGACAGTGATGCGGTGAATAAAAAAAATTAAATTTATTTATAGCTAGGAATCGCTAGCCATATCCTCTGAAATATAAATAGCAAATATTTCTAAAACCAATTATCCTAGCTACAAACAGATAATACAATCTAAAATTAATCACAAACTCTCTCACACACACATATATATATACAAACATATAATTTGTGACATGTATTTAAAATCTATTTACATATATACAGAGCAAATATCATTTGATATTTCAAACCAAAAAATTAGAAAAAAATATATAATTGGCACCAATGCTTGTAATACGAACTCCTACGAAATATTGGAGTGTACGGCGTAATATAGAATTAGTGAGTCATTAAGCATTTTTTCCTAAACTTAGCTAGAATATTATAAAAAATAATAGAATTCTAGGTGAACTATGTCCCTAGCTTTCTTAGTCGGTTAATACATGCACTAATCCAACCAAACCAAATGGGGACTCCTCTCACCCACCATTCTAGATGATTTTATAATAAATTCTTGGTAGTATGTATGCCTAGTATAAAGTAAGTTAAGCAGGAACAACACATATATACAAATAGACATAATTATTAATTTGCAATATAAGATGCAATATTATTTGTGTCTTACAACTCTTAATTAAACAAAAAAGAATATTTTATGGAGATAGACACATTTTTAATATCTACCTCGGATGGAACATTTCTTTTCGTCTAATGATTTTTTGGTGGATGAAGCTAGCGATCTGTCCTCTAATCTGCACTTGGTCGATCGGCACGAAGTTCCATCTGTTCGTTTGTGCATAGATACTATAGTTAGTTTGTGACTACATATACTATCAACAAGTACAAATGATATGTGCTTTTGAGCACAAAACTCAGGATCTAAGTCAGTCACCTATTTCATCAAGGTAGCCATGTTATGGCACATGTAAAAACCGCATTGATCTCCAACCTGTTGCGTGTATTTGAAGTCCATATTATGATGGAGGGATTCATTATTGTCTTTGTGTTTGCCTCCATTCTTGATGTAGAATGCCCACGTAGCGTCTATTACATACGCAAGAGGCAAGAAATCATATAAACCATGAATGTAGTAAACTCTATTATATTTTGATACTATGACCACAAGAATCCAATGGCTCCTATGCAATAAATGTGTGGCTGTGGTAAGTTCAAGTTTTGTAAATTATAGCATGGAAAACTGAAAGTGATAATCCTAAAATTTGAAGTCTCTTACTGTTGATTGTATACTAGCATTATGTAATCCTTGTCTTGATAGGTCCACATGAAACGGTTGATGTAGTCGATGACTTAATCTAACTGGTTATTTAGGTTAGTCTCATTGACCATTAATGAATCAAGAAAACCAACCCTATTAGTGGACTTCTAGGACTCTTTCCAACATAACCTATAACCATGTAGATATTACTAACGAATATCGTAACAGAACTACTTATGATATAAAATAGAGCCATGTGCACTTATAATAAGAAGTATTTTAACAGGCTAGTGTCCACTGATTTCATCCTATACAGATTGAAGAGTTCTTTGAAGCTGACAACAATAAATGATGGGCTGAAAGAAATGGTTTTTGACCATGATGTCCAACGATTGATGACACCCTTTGCTTTCTTCTCGAGTTGCTGACTTCCATGTAGTATTTGTGTGGTTCTCAGCAACAAGTACCCATTTTTTTCTAAAGTAGGGTCCTCTACCAAGGGCATGACTAACACGTGTTGACTAACCCTAAACATTGTAGGGCCCACGATGGCTTCTCCTTGCCCTTTCCCTTTCCCTTTCCCTTGGCTCTAACATTTTGGGTTCTCTCGTGCAAAGGGGAAATATATCACTTAGGAGGGATGTTTATCAGAGTCATGGCATCGGGTATGAAGTCCCATTCCATAACATCAGCTAGTTCTATCATAGCAGGGCCACAAGGAGCCTTGATCGCCGGATGAGTGTGTTGACGTAGAGGATACTGATTGGCCGGTTGAGATGGATGGAGAGTTATCTTGACTACTATATCTATTTTTGGCTATTGTATGAATGTTTGTTTTACATCCCCAAGAGTTAAAATCTCATTGTTTGGCTATATTGGTAATGAATATCCCGTCCAATTATCCTTGACTTGGTCGACATTCACCTTAGCATAGTCGACGACTAAGTCTAGATTGTGCACTTTTTGTGTTGGTGATGGTTTATGAACCATGCCCTCGGTAGCATTGACACAAAATATCGGAGTGACCCTAACTTGTAGGATGCACCTGGTTGCATTTTTGCATGGTGATTATATTATGTTAACATACACAAGATTAAAATATGACTAAAGCTAAGTAATATTCATTGTTTACATATAAGATGTACCTCTATGTGGTCGATTGCACATGGATGAGCAACCAAGTCGTGTGGCAACCCTGGCGACACACAGCTACTCCATCGTTGCAGTGTGCTAGCTTCGACATGGCCTTGAGTGGGTACATGGGTTTCTGTAGCTATGGCTGCTTGACCCATCTACATTTCTAGCCTCAATCATGCTACCTCTTGCTGGATTTTGGCCTCAAATTCCTTGCCTAGTTTATTCTTCACCTCCTCCTTTGGTTGCTCCTTGAGGAGGGCATCCTTGTCAACTTTTGAGAAGCGATGCTTTTTGTAATGGGCACTGTAATATGGCAACCCATACTTAAAGTACTTTCGCACCTATACCTTTGGTCTATGTAGAATGTTCAGGGTTTTCCAATGCTTGCATGAGGACGCCATCCTCATGTCGGTGCAAGGATGACTCAACCTCACTTTGCGAAGATTGCTCAGACAATTCCATCTACAAAGAAAATTTCAATGAATGGATAAAATATATAAGGTAAACAAGGTGGAAAGGTCGTGCAAGATTGAAGGTGGTACTCATGAGGCTTTGGTAGATCAATCCATCTACTGGGTTGGGCTAGGAGATGGTGCTGTCTAGTTTGATCACCTATGCTCCAGCCTAATTTCTAGTACATTTCTCCAGGATGTGACCAAATAGAACTGTGATATTAGCTACAATTTTGGCTACATCCTCTTTTGCTCAAATCTGCTATTTCCCAAATAACTCGACGTCCCTAATTGGTGCAGGTGCTCGTTCCAAGCTTTTAATTGACGATGTGCCTCTCTTGTTCTGATAAACTCTGCAAAAGATTTCTGAGCACAAAACTTCTCTCATACTGCCTCAGTTATCTATGGGTACTTGGCTCACGAGGAATGGTTGCCTAGTGGAACAACATACTCTGTGATGAGCTTGGACTTGAAGTTCTGCCATGCTTTACCCATCATTGAGAATGCACGTCTCTTTAGCCTTTGCTTTGCCTCATCTTGATAATCAAACTTTTTCTTCAATCTTTCCCTAGTTGTTTCCATGTCGCTTTTAGGGACATGTCTGCTGTCTCTAGGAAGGATGCCAAAGTACCTTCTTGCCACCATGCCATAGCTATTTCTGAATGAGACAATGACACTTCATGGCTCCATTGGCCTACCAGAATCATCAACCTTCGTGATTGTCTTCCTATGCTTAGACAACTCATTATGAGACCTAGGGTTATGACCACAGGTTGGACCACTAGTTCCAGCTGGCATTTCCGCTTCTTGGTTACTAGACATTGTGGGTTCAAACTTAATTACTCTAAACTAACTTCTACTAGTACATAACTATCAATGATCATACAGCCTAATTAACTATCAATATATTATTAGTAGGGGCACTCGTTAACTATCAATGTATTCAAATTTCATACATATCATCACATGCATTAGCTATTTAGCCAAAGATTGGATTAGAAGTCACGATACTGACATGACTAAATGTTATAAAGTTATAGACCATGCATGGCTCGGGGGTTTATGAAGACAACACTCAAATAATGCATAGGTTGATAGGCATGAGCTATATACTTATGGCCACAATAAACTTATGCAGGCAACAATGTAACTTATTAGTTTAGAGGTACAAACTCATGACTGCAACACTAAGCTAATGATAAAGAGATGTAAAAAGACACTAAGCATGCCAAAAAAACAATAAGCAATGCCTCCAATGAAAGCATGCAACTCGTGAATTCAGCACAATCATTCAATACACATTCACAAGAATTCCATCAATATTCAATAGTTCAGAAATGCAAAACATACAAACAAAACTAAAATGATGCTTTATACTTTTTGTTCTATAGTAGTTTTAAAATGTATTTTGACTACTAATGGGTTTTGTAAACCATATATAGAGAATTGTTCGCTCTACATTTCTTTAACTAAAATATTCACCAAAAAGAGGGGAGGTTAGCCACATCATCCACCCCTCTGAAACTTTCTCGCCAAGCAGCCCGTGCGTGTGGAGCGAGGAGGCCTAGGCTACATAGGGAGCAAAGAGGCCTGGTGGCAGGAGCTCTGGGATGTCGGCGGTAGGAGCTCAGGACGGCCAATGCGTAGGAGCTCGGGGAGGCCAATGGCAGGAGCTCATGGATGTGAGGGGAGCTCGGGGAGGCTAGCGATGGGGTTGTAGAGGCGTGGGGAGCTCGTAGAAGCCAATGATAGGGTTGTGGAGACACGGGGAGCTCGGTTAGATGCAGTGGCATGGGAGTTGTTCGATTGCTGTGACTTAGGTTTTTAACTCTAAGTCATAGTAGTCAACTTAACTGTGATGGACTAGTTTGAAAAACTTGTCACATGTAACTTACCTATGATGAAGCTAGAAATAAAACCCATCACAGTAACTTATTTGTGACGGGTTTCCATTCTAGACCCATCATAAGACAATTGACTGCTATTACTTAGGGTTGTAACCCATAAGTTAATTTTTTTATGACCGCTGCTCTTCTAGTTATTGTTTTGTTAATTTTTTTATTACATATCTACTTAGGGATAGAATATACATTTTTAAGATAATGCATTAAACAAAAAAACTTCAAATTCTTTATTTCAATACAAATAAGCGTGATATTCTCAATCTGTTAACACCAAAATTTTGTAAGCCCAATAGACAAATTTGATTCAGGATTAGAGAGTCGATTGGCGTATGAAAAGAGGCCGATTGATATAGGAAAAGAGCGGATTAGATAGATAAAGATTGATTCGGTTCAATCAAAAATAGAAGATTATGTAGATAAGACCAAATCTGAGGGAAAATCATAGAATCCATGGTAGGGTAGTTTTTATCTTTGTAAAATATGTCTTATAGATAGGCAAATTAATTAGTTTTCCTTTTATCTCTAAGATAGATTATGTTTTATCATTAGGAAAGTTTATCCCGTATTCATGTAGGATTTGTGTAACCACTGGGTATAAATATAGACCTCTTAGAGCCTTGTAAATCATCTCCACAAATCAATATAATCTCAGTTCATCGGCACCCTAGTTCATCTAGGTTTTTCTTGGCGGGTTCTAGCTCTCGATGCGGGGTTGCATCGGTTAGGTCTAAACTCCGGTGAAGGGGTAAGTCCCGCCATTACGTTGGTGTATCTGCTCTATCTAAGACTACATTGGTTAGGTTCTACTTCTTGGTCTGATCAAATATATCACATTACATTCATCTGGGATCTATCGGTTTATCGAGCTTCTTTTACCATCATCAGTCTTGAGCTGCATCAGCTAGGTCTGACCTTCTAGACTGCTGATAGTGCCTTAATTTGGTGGGTCTTTATGTGACATTTTATTGGAGCAGCCAACCGATGAGTCTTTACACTGAGTTTCATGCCTAATGTATCAGCTTTTCAGCCGATATACATATATCTTCAATGATTAATCTGTTAGCGATAGATCTGGTTCTATTAGATCTAGCCTTATACTATCTCGGTTAGGTCCGATCTATCAAGATTATATTTAATAGGGCTAGCATCAGGATCTAGTGGGTTTTTTCCTCTATTGACTCAGTTAGTCGATGAGTTTATTTATATGCCTGCGTCAGCTCACAGCTAATAGCAGTCGATGGGTTTACCTGTTCCTTCCGTTAGGACGACTGATCTAGCTTCCGCCATTTCAGTGGCATTAGCCTCAGCCTTATATTGTCTCGGTTTAGTATGATCTATTAAGGCTAGCTCTAACAGTACGATCATCGGTGGTTACTATGTCTCGTCTCTTCAAAAGACAAGACTTCCTTCTTTACTGCTTATCGTATATTTTATTCATAGCACCATTGACTCTTTAGCCGATGTGTCATTTACTTTATTCCTCGCTATTTGTCTATGCCATTATCGGCTT
This sequence comes from Oryza coarctata, assembly GCA_030770085.1. Classification (NCBI taxonomy): domain Eukaryota; kingdom Viridiplantae; phylum Streptophyta; class Magnoliopsida; order Poales; family Poaceae; genus Oryza; species Oryza coarctata. The sequence goes on along the minus strand of CM061484.1, from coordinate 10,379,229 downwards.
TCTAGCTAATGTATGAGTGCTACAGCTTCTATTGGCAACCAGTTGATAGCAGGAGTGTATAGGACTCACAGCCGATGTCTATCTCAACTTTATCGATACATCCAACTCATAGTAGGAGTCTGTATTAGCCTATCAGCCGATTGACTCATAGATCTAACTCTATCTATTTTTCTTGTTAATTAGAGGTTAAATTGATTGGCACGCCCTGAATACCAACTACCCAAAGACGCCAAGGAGCTTAATGACCTACATTGGAGCTAAGCAAATCTCTCAAGCCTTCGTGTGTTCAGGCGCATCACATCGGACCTTCGTTGGCCAACTCGGTGGACCGATTTCTGGCCCGAACACAATCGAACCGAAGTTAAATTTGTAGTGCTCAATCAAACTTCATATGCAAACATTGACATACATACATATCATGAATAAATATTAGTACTTCTCATATGCTGATATTACATAAGAATGCCTTCTTCATGGTTGGAGCATGCATACAAGATACCGTCTTCTCGTTGCACTTCTTAAAGAGGAGCTTCTTGGCTAATACCATGGACATACTTGTCGCAATCTTCATCGTCTATGATATTGTTGACCAAAAAAATTCTTCTTTTACCCTCATGAACTACATGAAGCCTCCTGTTTGTCAGATCAGTTATATAGAAAACTTTAACAACCTATTTAGTTAGAACAAATGGCTCGTCTTTGTATCCATTAAACTATAAATTTACAATTGTGAATCCCTCGTTATCATCCATAACATCCTTTAGTTTGACCCACCTGCACCATAGCGCCACTTTGAACTTTACATAGCTTAGCTCCCATATTTCCTCTATGTGACTGTAGTATTGATCATGTGTGCCAAGTTAGTCATTAGCTGCCTCTATTTGTATTCCACTATTCCTCACTGTGCTTTTGTTGTCTTGCATGTACATGTGGAACATATATCCATTGATATCATATCCTTGCCAAGTTAGGACATCCCATCCAAGACTTTGCGCTAACCATTTCACTATCTCACTTACGACGTTCTGTGAATTACAAACATGATCCTTGAACCATTCATTGAAAGCTGTAATGTTTTTTCTTTGGACCTAGGTTGCTAATCAGTTGACATTGTCTTGTTGAATCTTTGCTTCGTGTTACTCTAAGTATGGTACCACCTCGATCATATGCTGCAACATTGTGAAATGGGCTTTGTCATATTGGGTGTGATCTATAATGATAGTTCTCCTTCTCATGGTCCCAACCCCTTCTAGTTTGCCCTCATGTCTTGACCGTAGAATTCCGATTGGCATGATCTCTAACATATAGTCCACACAAAATTTGATGACTTTCTTAGTGGTGTACCCTTCAGTCATGTTTCCCTCAAGATGAGACTGGCTCCGTATGTAATCCTTCAAAATTCATATATACCTCTCGAATGGGTACATCTGCCTCATGAACGTAGAATTGCAAGCTTTTGTTTGCTTCACTAGGTGGATAATGAGATGTACCATGATATCAAATAACGTAGGTGGAAAATACATCTCGAGATGACTGAGTGACTTCACGATGTTTGCCTATAGATCATCTAGTCCTTATGGTCGATGATCTTCTATCCAATTGCATTGAAGGAGTATAACTGCATTACTACGTGCCTCACTTTTAGTGGCAGAATCTTCTTAATTGCAACTGGTAGTAGCTGTGTAATTAGAAAATGACAGTTATGGGACTTCATCCCAACCATTTTAAGGTTATCCATCGAAATCCACTTACTCGGTTATGATGTATACCTAGATGGAACCTCAATACTCTCAATATATGATAACATATCTATTTTCTCATCCTTGGATAGAGTGTGGCAAGCTGGAGGGAAGTATACGGATTTTCATGGCTTCCATATCTTGCCATGAATTTAGCCTGTCCTTCATCTTTCCTAGGATATTGAACAGTAACCCGATAAGTCTCACAAACATTCTTCTCTACGTGCGTCAAATCAATACAATGGCGTACCTCTATATCTGCCTAGTATGGTATTCGCTAGAATATTACTTCTTCTTCCACATACATCCAACTTTGAGTTAATAGCCTTCTTCTTTCCAAAAATTTTATAGATGTCCCTCACTAGGACATACACCTCTCTTCCAGTTAAAGCTGGAGGTACACTAGCCCTTTCCTTTTTGTCGTTGAAAATTTTCCTCATTTTTCTATATGGGTGATACTAGAAGGAATTTTCTATGGCCCATGTATACCATATTGCATGAGTTTTTCATCTACATGTTATGTGTTTCATTCATATAGTTTGAACAAGCTTTCTTTTCTTTTACGGTCTGGTAAAAAAGGTTACCAAGTACAGGATAATCATTGATAGTGCAGAATAACAAGGTATGTATCCTAAAGTTCTCCTATATATAAGAATCCCATGTCTGAGACCCCTCATGCCATAGTGTTTCGATGCCATCGATCAAAGGCTCCAAGTATACATCAATATTATTGCAAGACTATCTTGTCCCTTGAACTAGCATGAAAAGTATAATATACTTTTTTTTAAAGCACAACCAAAGCGGTAGGTTGAAGTTCACGAGAAGTATTGGCCAGGTATTATGACAATCGCTCAGGTCACCAAAATGATTAATGCCATCTATACTTAGGCCAAATCTTATTTTTTTAGATCTTTTGCAAATTTGGGGTAATTCTTATTGGTGTTCCTCCACCACGATGAATCGGTCGGTTGCCTAAGTATTTCATTCCCCTTCATATCAATGAACCAACTTAGTTTTCTTTGGATTAACAAACATTCACTTTATGCGGTCACCAATAGGGAGATACTAAACAACCTTTGAGAGACTGCTCTTCTTAGACTTCCTCCACTCAAAAATACTCTTCTTTTGATTATATCGAGAAGCTTTGCATTTTAGACATACATCCAAGTTGGCATATTCTTTCTAGAACAAGATCCAATCATTTTGACACACGTGAATTCTTCTAATCTCCAACCCCAACAGACAAAGCACTCGCTTTGCTTCATATGTCATTTTCATCATTTCGTTCTCCTCGGCCAGCACGTCTTTTAAAAAATCAAGAAGATTTATGACAACCATTACTTGGCTTTAGCATCGTTAGATCGAGGACAAAAATAACTTCGTGTGGTTCTGCTTATATCCAAGATATATAAGTGGGTCTAAATCATCCACCAAAGCAGAAAATTTCTTATAATCCCTCTCATTGTATGATGGCTCATCAACATCATGAAATATCTCAAAAAGATCATGATCGATATTAATGATATCACCTCCTAACAGATAAGGGACTGCTCACCGCCAAAAATCCCACGATCGGGGAGGGAGGGGAACGACGGCTTAGTCACGCGAAGGCCTGGGAGGTTCGCTTATCTCCAGTGCAGGTCCTTAAGCCTCGAGGTTTGCAAGCGTGCCAGTCAATTTGACTCTGCAATTGACAAGGAAGTGAGATGAGCGGGTCCGATACAGACGCTCGCTATTGGCTAGCTGCCGATAGGATCGGGATGCTCTTCGATCGGCTGGGGAGCCGACGTGGACATGTGTCGATGAGGGATCGACCGCAGAGTTGATGGAGGAACCAGGGTGGGCTCAGAGGATAGCGAGGCGCACAGGATCCCTCCGGACAGCCGAACAGTGATTCATCGGCTGAAAAAACTGATGAAGGCATATGCAACCTAGGCAAGGAATAGTATAAGAAAGCACGGGCTGCAAAGCTAATGCCACTCCGGATATGACAGCACGAGGCCCGTCACCCACCGTGGCAACGCCATCAACAACGAACCTCGAAGATCGGACCTAACCGAGACAGTACGAGGCCGAGGCCAGTAGCAATGATACGGAGGACGTCAGATCGGCTATGTCGTAGCAAGGATAGGAATAAACCCATCGGCTAGATGAGCCGATGAGGGGACGCCTCTCTGAATGCGGGTGCGTATCGGCTGGGAGACCGATACGCTCAGCGTTACGCGTCAAGGGACACCTCTGAAGGCTGATGCGTATCAGCAGAGGGGTCGATGCGCTGGACGTGAAGCTCAGAGCATAGATAACTCATCGGCTAGCACTCCAATGATACGCTGTGCATAAGACTATAGGCCTAAAGCTCGATCTACCATCGGCAGCCCCGTAGGTCGGACCTAATGGATGCAGCACGACACTGACGATGGCAGAGGGAGCTTATCGGGCCGATAGGTCCAGCACGGACGTGATGCGATACGTCTGATCGGCCTAAGAGGTTGGACCTAACCGATGCAGCCCTGCGTCGAGAGCCAGAACCCGCCGGTAAAACCTAAATGAACTAGGGTGGCGATGAATCGGGATTGTATATTGATCCAGGGATATTTAACATGTTTCTAGGGGGTCTATATTTATACCCTGGATTTACAGACAGAATTCGAGGCATCTACGACCGTTGGACATTATTTCCTAGTAAGAACAATGAAAAATATTTCTAAAGAAGTTAACTAACCAGCAAACCTTCCTAATTAAGTAAGGTTACAATTCACAAAAACAAACATCCTGCCGTGGAGTCCACGGCTCTTTCGCAAACCCGGTTTCATCTGAATAATCTTTTAATTTGTAACCGAGTCTTCGTTCGCTGCAACCTGATCGGCTTCTCCACTGTAGCTATCGGACCTTCTTTTAGTCAAGCCGATTATTTTCCTTTCCTTCCTCGGGCTTCTCAGACCTGATCCCGATTGGACAATCCCCTGTCTTCAAGCCGATCTAATCTTCTACTAATCTGATCGGCTTTTCTACAGTTCCGATCGGCTTTGTCTTAGTATCTCCATCGGCCGATGACTGCATTAAACTCTCTATCGAATCTCTCAGCCGATCGGTTTTAGCACCATCGGATCTCTCAGCTGATTGGCTTTAGCACCATTGGGTCGTCCAGATTTTGGTGTTAATAGGGACGAACATGTCATCTTTATCTTCTTATTCCTCGTTCTACTTGTTGTTCACATCATCATCATGAATATTTGACGACTCTTACTCATCGTGGTTACTTCAGCAACTGTATTTCTTTATGAAACCTCTTTGTATCAGATGAGACTATAACTCAACCACATCTTCTTAGTTTTACAGTCTACGGACAAATAAGCCACATATTCATCTCTCCTCCTTCTATTATCATCCTCTGCAGCATTCAAGAATTCAATAACTCTATTTCTATACTCCTAGCTTAGGCGGTTAGTGTTGTATATCCAACTACGATTAATCTAGAGTAATAGAAAAATATATAACAAATTTAGTTGCATTAATACAAATTATATTTGGATAATACCTAGGTTTTAAATTATTTTTTTACCGTTAACATAAATTTATGACAAAGATTAATTCACCCCATTGCTCTCCTACCTGAATGTACAATGTATATGGTGGGATAGCATAGCAATGCATAAGTGAAGGTATTTATAGATTTGTCAGTTAAAAATATACAACCTATTGGAGGTGTGTCAAGTTACTTCTGATGGGTTGTGAAATCATATACGAGTGAGAGGTGCTCGTTCATTTTAAATGGGTGCCATCCTAAACTCGTTACAGGTTCAAACCTTTACCTATAACGGGTTTTTAACGGAGACCTATCACAAGTAACTGGATTATCTTTGACGAGCTAACTTCTTAATCCGTCAAAAGTGTTATACGATTATCTCTGACGGTAGAGAAGTGGGCCCATCACAGGTAAAGCCTTACCTATGGTGGGTCGAGCTGCTTGGCCTAATCTACGATATACTCCTTCTCCGAGATAATAATATTTATGTTGAGGCATTGTGTTGTCACATGTTGCTCATCCTAGACGAAGGGATCTAGCGTAGTGAATACTCCATTCCGAATGAATGAATAGTGTTAATTCCTATAGGAATTTGAATGCTCCACTTTTCCTCTAAGAGACATTCAAACCTAATGAGCCCTAAGCAGTGAGCTTTGACATTGCGCAACTTGGCAGTATGCTCAGAGCTTCACAGTACCGGAATATTGGCACACTATCATGTGCCTAGATCCACCGGCCACCGCCACTTACATATATACTATATTATTCCCAAAGAAATTTGTTCGTCGTTAGCGTTAGGCTGCCAAATACATAGGGGTAGAAAATGGTCGAAGCTCACGAGCTAGCAGGGCTAATTTCTGCTTGTTTATACACTACAACAAAAAGCCCCCATAGAGACGTTTAACAGGAGACGTTACTCTAGTTGTCTCAATCTCGAGAACCACTCACAGGAAAAAGACGCTGGTTGAGGCGTTTTTAATATCATTGTGGACAAAAATCATTTTTTTTGTTTAGGTAAAAATCCCATAAAATCCCCATCCATATGGAGGCTCTCCAGTCCACTAGAATCCACGATCTCTTCTGCAACTTTCCCATCGCTGTTTCCTCTTCCCATTGCCGCCGCCGTCCTCTATTGCCGTCGCTGCTTTCGATCTGCACCGTCACGGCCGCCTCAAAGTCTAGGGCGCAGTCGCGTGACCCAGCCCTATGGCAGCAGCGGCACGGGCAGCCTCCACACTGGTCGACGCAGTGGCACGTGGTGTGAAGGCGTGTTTCTACGACGGCAACGTGGACCACATCTGGCGGCGGCGACGGGGGTTTGAAGCATCGGTGGCACGGGCGGCGCCCATGCCGACCGGACTCATCACCAGCAGATGCGGCACGGGTCGCAGCAGCGGCCCTGCGGCCGCGAAGGATTGACGTAGCAGCTTCTGCGTACAAACGATGCATCGGCAATGGTGCCTACGGCAGAGCTAGAATTCGATGCACAGTATGTTGTAATCTTACAATTTTCGATTCCTAATCCAGGGAAAAAATTATTACGATTTTCGATTCCCATTCCAGGGAATTTTTTTTTACCTGTTCATTTTATGGACTGCTTTATTATCTGAATAGATGTGTACAGTCTGAATAGGAAAGTTAGGTTTTGTCATGGTTTGGATGTGAGTTTTGATTGCTGATAGTTTGAATTGCTGGTACGCAAAGGTATGGCCAACTTGGCTGCTATTACTGTTTTGTTAAAAAGAAATACTGCTAGTCCTGTTTTTCTTTATCACTATCAAGAAAGGGATAAGAATTGAAAATGGTCAGTGTACTGTTATATATTTTTAGTTCAGATTTCAGAAAGAAACAGATGAGATTTCCTATTCTTGTAGATAGTTTAATAGTTAGATTTTTGCTGAACATTTTTGCAGCATGCACATGTTTAATTGCTAATCACAAATTGCAGTAGGGAAAAATAGCTGTAAACTTTTATTTCAGGTGGATATGTTCCAGATATAAATTAGTTATAGTAGATTAATTAGTACTATTGTTTCCATCTTACTTTTAACATACATATATTTCATATCTTCAGAAAGTAGGTTAAAGTCTGTCGAAGAACTTCTGGTTATTTAATATGCATTGGATGCTTGTGATTCTCCTTTTCAATTCATTTTCCTAATTCTGGACCATTTCGACTTACAGCTATATGACATTATACCGATTTCCCATTCTACTTGCAGGTCAGATAATTCATTGAGGTTGGATTGCTGCAGACTGACTTAGGAGTACTGCGTATTGATGTGCAAGTCCAGAGTTACAGTGATTATCGATCTGTGGCTGCCTCATGCGTACTTGCTAGAACTATAGATGGATATGTATCAGTCCTGCTCTTTATTTAATCATCACGTAATATATTCTCAGTTTTTTATGTTGAAATGTTGATGCTAACTTTTGGCTTGGGAACTACCTCACATACATCAATACTTTGCCTGGATTTTTGTTGTTACAGGATAAGATTTACAGATTATGGGAGAACCAGACGAAGCCGATGAATCAGATTCTACTTGTAGAAAGCTTGTAGTTAGCTTTAATTACTTACACAATTACGTGGACTTCAGAAATTTTTTCGGTGCGGCTGCACTTTTTTTGTTCGCATGTACAACTGAGTTGTAACTTCACTGCTTAATTGAATAAAAAATTTAGTTTTTTGCATGTAATTTTTACTGTTTTGCGATATGTGTGATTGAAAAACATTATTAGCATATTGATAAGTAATAACATGGAAAGTAAATGTCTTTCTTTTAATACGGAAACACTCTTCTTAAGAATTATATATAGAGACATTTTAATAGATGCTATACATCGTCCCTGTATATGTTAGAGTCATCTATTCAAATGTCACTGACATACAAGTCGTCTCCTAAAACATCTCTAATCTTATACGTGAGCTTAAGAAAGCGTCTCCAAAATTTTAAGATGGATCTTGGGCAGACACTTCTAGGACGCTTTTCCAAAACACCTCTTAAACTATCGAAGGACGGTCTATAATGTCTCTAAGCTGCTAATAAAGCGTCTTCCAGGGGTACTTTTTTTTTAGTGATAGCTTGGGTGGAATTCGTGTTCTCAACGAGCTAGGCGAGTCAAGCTGGCTGTTCAGATCGTCAGAGAAATCATACAATACCGATCGAGCTAGCTATTCATTGAGCTCTTTTAGCTCGTTCGTACGTGGCATCTCATTCCATCCATTTTACTTGACTCTGGTTACAAAATACTTAATAATTGGATTTACTTCATATATATATATATATATGTCTTTTGTATTTAATTTATACTTAACTACTTAGTTCTTATCGTTTTTCTATTACATGATAACCGGTAAATATTAAATTGTACGGGACATGCTTGCCTAACTAGCTTAAAGAGAGAAGCTATGATTTTTTCCCTTGATCTGTCCCAACATACATTGCACATAATATTAATTTTCTCAAAGACCAAGGAGTGAGCGCTCTGGGAGTTGCTTCGTGTTACCCTAGTACCTCCACTCGTCCAGTGCTTCAGGCTTGTGTCCGTAGCAATAATTAAGATGCAACATAGAACAGAAACTGATCGGTATGGGAGTTAATGAGAGAGGCAATACCTTGGTCTTGCATGAGAGCTAACCAAGCTCAACTTAAAATCCAACAAAAAAGGCTAAAAGAAAATCGGGCATGGACATATATATAGTCGGAGCATTAATTGAAATGAAAAGACGTAGTTACATGAAAGAAACATGGTGATATTAAATTAGTGAGTAAACTGGGCTTACGGTAGATGAACTTGGAAGGTGGGTACAAACATGTGCAGCAACTTGCAAAGTCTCCGTTCCGGTGAAAAAAACATATCTAGTCCGTGCGAACTCGGACGAAAGTGTTCACAAAAGCAAATTGATCTTAGTGGCGCTGACAAGTTGGCTTGCATGTGAGGAGCGTGCATGAAGATATTATTTTGCAGAAACCCCCCAAGCTCCCCTCTCCTATCGTCCTCAACCATCCGACTTCTCTCGTGCGGCATCAAAACGATCGCCGAAGAGTCAAGCCGTGTTCACCGGCCGGAAGCGCACAATAGGAATCACTGTGTTACCGTTGGTGAATAGGAATTTTGCAGGTGTTGATCTGTGCAGTTCATACTTATTTGTGCAACTCTTCAGTTGTGCAGGTGTTGATCTGTGCAGTTCATACTTATTTGTGAAACTCTTCAGTTGTAGATACTGACAGGAAAATGCCTAGAAATGATATTTTTCCAACAGTTACATATAATGTGTTTGAGAGGAGAAAAAAAAAGAGAAGAAGAAGAATATATGCAAAACAAAATGAGCCATTAGCATATGATTAATTAAGTATTAATCATTTTAAACTTAAAAAATAGAATTTTTAAAACACATGGAAAATGTGTGTATGAAAGACGAGGTATTTCTCCTGTCTTTGTTGATGGATCGAACGCAGGTAAGGCATGTAAAAATTGTTTGGGTCCTAAGAGCTATTCCTACGTACGCGCTTCCAGCTGGTGAACGCGGCTTGGCTCTACGACGATCGTTTTTTTGCCGTATGAGAGAAGTCGGATGGTTGGGGATGATCGGAGAGGGAAGCATGCAGGGTTTTCTGCAAAATAATGTGTCCATGCATGCCGCTCACATGTAAGACAACGTGTCAGAGCCACGTGCATTTATTCAGTTGAAGCTACTGATATGAAAATGCCTAGAAATGATTTTTTCCCATCAGTTACATATACTAAGGCATGTAAAAATTGTTTAGGTCATGCGGTCCTACGTACGCGCTTCCGGCTGGTGAACTCGGCTTGTCTCTACGACGATCGTTTTTTGCCGTATGAAAGAAGTCGGATGGCTGGGGAAGATAGGAGAGGGGAGCGAGGGTTTTTCTGCAAAATAATATCTCCATGCACACCCCTCATATGCAACCAGACTGCCTCTGCCTCTCTCCGCAAAACTGGAGCCGCTCCTGTGCAAAGCCGATGCCCTGACCGCCGTGTTTCCCACGACCGCGTGCGCAACGGCCGCACGAGTAGCGATAACCGCTCGACACGCCTCCCTGTCCCTCGCCCTATAAAACCCCGACTCCGCTCTTTCAGCCATCTCCTCACACCTCACTCGATCTCCCCCAACCCGAGCCGATATATCCCCCTCTGGTTCACCGGGAGTAGCCGCGCTGGCGCTACTGCCCTGCACGGCAGGACACCGCCGCCACCACTCGCGCCAACGGGCTCCCGCCTCGGAGAGCGCCTGATAACGATCGGGCTCGACCGAGGACAATGCCTGGCCGGCCCTGCACGATTTACCGGGTTCGTCGTTCTAATTTTATATCGCTAATATTTTTTTTGACTAATTACTAGTCACAGATCGGTTGGCCTGTTGTTACTGCTCACATGTATGTATCGCCGTCCACCGAGTCCGATCACTATTAGCCAGGCCTTCAACCCGTTGTCTGCTCGGCCACGTCAAGTGCCCAGGCCAAGAGCAGCACAACGATAGGCTAAACGGGATGCCGATGGACACATGCACAGCGTGGTTAACAGATTCTAGTCACAACTAACATCACAAGGCTTCCTGAACATGCACCTAAAGCACGCATGGGCACGTCGTGCGCAATGAGACAAATAGATGCATAGATCTACAGTTGTACACCAAGTACTGTGTCAACAAATGCATTTAGTAAATTAATTAGTAGATACATCCGGCATGTATCAATAGTTATTTGTAAACTCCGATGGCAGTCTAATATTGAAGGGCGTGCTCTTTCTTCTTCTGTAAAAGTTGTGCTTATTTACAGTAAATATATTTATCAATATTTGATCTAAATTTGCTTATTATCTCCTGACAATTATATAGCTTTCCGAGTTCCAACTCAGTAGTCCTTATTTTAGCTTTTGCCTTCTAGAAATCATATTTTTAGGAAAATACTTGAGCTCAGACATGTACTCAACATCGAGTAGAATATTAAAGATTGACAAATCTCTCCTGACCACCACTATCACCTAGTACGGCGAGAATATTGTCAACAACAACCACAACAAAGAAACAAGATGCATATCGCTGAGTTCGATAGCCATGGCCACTTGTGTCACCACCAGCACCTTCTCCCCTGATTAGGTTCACTGCTTTGGGAGCCTAGAAATTCGTCGCTAATGACTTACCCTCTTTGATTGGTCATGAATCAATCAAAGGGGAACAACAACATTCCACCTGGGTTGAAGAACGCATCTGTCGTCTCTCCATAAGCAATTCAACTAGATTTGGATCTCAAGCTTTGACTTCCTTATCAATTTAGATATGACCCTGAGCAATTCAAGATAAGATCTAGGGTTGTCAGTATCATCGTCACCTTCATTGCCAACCAAGTTTTTTTTTTTTTGAGAGCTTGAGCTCTATGACCAACAAATTCAACGAACTCATCTTCACCAAGTCGGTCATAGATCGAAGCATCACCCCAGGTTAGGCTTTCCGCTTTGGGAGCATGTATTTCATTGTTAACAGATTTGTCAAACTCCTCTACTCCGAATTGCTCATGAATTGATCTAAGAGGATTCTTGGTAACTTTCGTTGGGATTTATATTCAAACTAAAAAAAATTGACTATAATGTGCCAGTATATGATTTCAACACCAAACTAGTCAGGGACGATACTTCATGGGTCGGCTTCATCAACAACCACCCACTCAGGCATGATGATTAAGATGGCAAATCACTTTGTCATCTCTTCGACCTAGCCATATAGTCGGAGAGCGGGAAGACTAACCATGACAAAAGGATAAGATATATCCACGATTGCTCATAAGTTCAAATGCGAGGGTGCTATCCATGTTCCTAACTTGTGGAATACTGAAAAGCTAAGTTACGTTTTATTTTCTCATCTATATAATGTTCTTATCTTAGTAGTATTTTGTTCCCAACATACTATTTAGCTAAATAATCCAACATTGCGGTAAGTCGGGGACTACACTACCCAAGTAGTATAAATTATAATCCATGAAGCTTAGCTCCATATAAGTTGAACTCAAGTCACCCAAAATGCATACATGGGAAATAGCCATGAGTTGACTCCCGATGCTCGGGGGCTATGACTAGTTAGGCAGAATGCTTAAACATGAGCCAACTACTTGAGGAAATTAAAATATGTATGAAATTCGATTGACACAATAATTGGCCACGAATTTTGGAGATTATGCTTTTGGTTCGAGGAAGACAAGGACTACATACAATTTGTAAGCCATTGTGATGAAACAATGGTCATGCAGATTATCACCAAACATTGATGAAAAATTTCTATCTTTAAGGTGATATTTTAATCAAGTTATGAGTTTTTAATTCATAATTGTTTGTCCTAGAACCTCTATAATAATTGGCCGTAGCTTCCTTCAAGTAAAAGACATAATGAATTCCATTATCAGATGTAACATATATTTACATATATTGTAAAATACTTCGATTTTCCTTGAGTGGACTGTTTTTACATCAAATACTACTCATCTGGCTTGTTTATAATGTAGGGGCAAGATTCAGATACACATAATAGGAATTCAGGCCATGAGCCTATCCCCTATGTTTGGGAACGGGGCCATTCAGCCTAGAGCACAAGTTTCCCATTGCCTTAGCTTATATGTAAACATGCTGTATTAGGTTTAGGAGTTTTGGCCTTCATGCTTTGCAATGGCCCAAAGTCATATTAAAATTTGGAAAATAGTCCCTAATAGTTTTTTCATTAAGTTATAATGATATGCCTTATGATAGGCAAATATCAAGTAAGTGTATTACACAAAAATTAGGTACATTATAACAGCTCGAGTTCAAATTAGTGTTTGAAGGTATGCTTATTATAAGCCACAAGCTGATCATTGCAAGCTGAGACACGTATCATTGGGACTAATTATCTGAGAAATGGTGAGCCCCATGTTGAGTCAATTAACGCAACCATAATAACTGAGTTTGGGTACCACTCGAGCTTAATGTTGAGACCCCAACTAGGATCCCTTCGTATATACTGTGCTAGTCTCACATCAAGCTAGCGCATACAGTAACAAATAATAATATCACAACCATATCACACTTATAATATAAATTTGAGTTAGGTCATAAGACCAATTTTACAATTTATTTGCCACGCAAGCCTAGCAGAGATAAGCAGAGAAAAAAAAAGCATAGAGCATCAATGACACATCATAGGTAGTTGACTAGAGCACACAACCTATTCGACATCCTGAGCAATGAAAAAACATTCTGAAATAGCTGACCTTTCTCTAAAACTGAAGAGAAGGATGAGTACATAAAGTTCTTAGCAAGTGTACAGGAATATATATGATACAAGGCTAGCAAAGGAGGTTAGGGTTAATTTACATAACGGCATTTGCAAATTTAAATACGATTCAAATTGAACTTAAAAATATTTGCAATCATGATATTTTTAACCAACCAACCCAAAAAGATATTGTGTGCACATAGAAAAAATGTTCTATATCCACCGAACCATACAACTATATTTATTGTTTTATCATGCACATAGCTTTTTCTTAGAAGTAAAACTTTCACATTTACCCCTCATGTGAAACACTGAGTATGTCCACTCATTGTTGCATGATAAAGCTAAGATCAATGGTACATGAAGTAAAGTCCTTACCTGACCTAGGCGACTTGCCTAAACTAAGGATCTCATGCACACAGCAAAAAGAAGTAGCTCAAATAACCACACATGTGAATGGTAAGCAAGCATAATGATGGTTTACCTCTAGGTTCATACAGATCTACCATCGCCACAGTCTAAAATATTTTCTACTAATTGATTATGTAACTCATGCTAATAAGAAAATAGCACACAACCACACAGTTAGAAAATGGTGATGAGTAAATCATCAGTCTATAATATATTTTACTTGTAAAATTAGTGTGAGCAGGTCTAAGCATGTCTATTCTACCCTGAGTCAACACCCCATGTTTGACTCATTTCTATATAACTAGGTTGACAAAGAATAAAGGGTAATCAACAATAATTCAAGGGTAATCAACAATAATTCAAGGTATGGAATGATTAACAAATAGATTATGTCTACCCAGAACAATAATTTATAAAACAATAATTCATACAATTTAAATACAAAATAATTTGTAAACTAGTTTCAACATGTTCAAGGGTACACTTGTCTTCATTTGCTGGATCTTCCAACAAAACTCTGCCTATGTTAGTCTACTGTAATTATAGTAGGTTAACCCGCATGTGTAGCTATGTGGTTATGTGTGTTAGCCACCCCAGCTGCCTATATGTACTGATACATTAACAGAGAATACAATCAACAATTTCCACACTTTCATGGTATCAGAACGGTTTCAATCCGCTCTCTTTCCAAAACCAAAAACACCGCCGCTGTTGCTGCCGTCGCTGATCTCCTCCGCCACTACTGTGCGAGAGACTGCTGAGATTCAACGCCCTCAACGCCACCATTTCTGAACCAGCGCCCGTTGCCGATCCGACCGCCACCACCGGTGCTAACTACACATCACCGAGAGTATCGCTGGTCTCATCGTCCGCGCTGCCGATCTAATCGTCTACCCCGTAGCTGTCCTCATCACCGGGTGTGGCAGCCGATCCGATCCTACCTGCGCTTCCACACCAGCGCTCGTCGCCGATTTGATCACTACCACCAGGTGTCATCAGTCTTATTGCCCGCGCTACCGCCAATCAGATCATCCGCCAATCCAATCTGATCGGATCCGTCGATCGGTCCGATCGAATCCTGCTTATTGCCGATCCGATCGGATCTCTATTACCGACCAGATCGCCCGCCGATCCGATCGGCTCTCCGTTACCGACCAGATTGCCCGCCGATCCGATCGGCTCTCCGTTACCGACCAAATCGCCGGCCGATCCGATCTGATCGGATCCATCGATCGGTCCGATCGGATCCTGCCTATTGCCGATCCGATCTCTACTGCCGATCTGATCCATCCGATCTGATCGGCTGCTCATCGGCCATCCGATCTGATCGGCTGCTCATCGGCCTCCGAACTGATCGGCTGCTCGATCTCTACTGCTGATCTGATCCATCTGATCTGATTGGCTGCTCATCGGCCATCCGATCTAATCGGCTGCTCATCGGCCATCCGATCTGTCCATTGTCGATCCGATCGGCTGCTCATCAGCCATCCAATCTCTGATTCAATTGATCGATCGGCTGCCGATCTGACTTTGATCGGCTGATCCCTCCGATTCGATCTCCAATCCGATCGGCCGATCGGCTGTCTCTCCGAAATCTCCAATCCGATCGGCTGATCAGCTGACCCTTCGAGATCTTCGATCCGGCTTGATCGCCTACCGATTGGCTATCGTGCCCCCCATGACTGGCGACAACACTAGCGCCGCTACTTTCGAAGAACGCTGTCTCTCACTGATGAAACTCTGGACGCGTACGAGAGCGCTCACGCGGCTCTCTGGGCGCAAGCCACCGCCGTTATCAACATCAAGGAGCTAATCCCTATCGTCCTCGATAAAGCCATGGACTCCTACACTAAGTGGCGCTACATGTTTCTCACCGTCCTTGGAAAATATGCGCTCACCCGCTACGTCCTCGAGGATGATGCGTTCCCCGCGTGCTCGGCGTGGTTCCAGGCGGACTACTTCATCCTCACATGGGTATATGACACTGTATCCAGCGACCTGCAGCAATCACTGATGATGTAGCCCGGACGCGCCCATAATGCGTGGTGATATCTCGAGGATGAATTCCTCGGCCAGAAGGAGTCTCATGCCCTTCTCCTCGAGACACAGCTCCGCACATTTCGCTACGACCCCCTGAGCGTCACCGACTACTGCCGTCGTTTGAATCCATAGCTGCCTCCCTCACTGAATTCGGCAACCCTATCGGCGACCGGCTGATAGTTCTAACGCTTCTCCGTGGCCTCAGTGGTAATTTTCATCATATGGTGTCCATTCTCAAGATGCACTGGCCGTTCCCAATATTTACGGAAGCATGTACTCATCTTTTGTAGGAGGAGCTAGAGATCGACACTCGTCCTCCGTCCCCGCCGGCTGCTCTCATCGCTGCGACGCCGCGTCCAGCAGCCCCAGGTGCCACAGCTACTCCTCGTACGGGGGCGTCTCTTACTCCAGGCCCAGCTACACCAACCAGAGGCCAGCGCAACGGCCGCTGTCATGGCCACGGTGGACGCGGCAATTCTACTAGTGGCAGCTCTCGAGCGCC
Organism: Oryza coarctata; assembly: GCA_030770085.1. Classification (NCBI taxonomy): domain Eukaryota; kingdom Viridiplantae; phylum Streptophyta; class Magnoliopsida; order Poales; family Poaceae; genus Oryza; species Oryza coarctata. The sequence goes on along the minus strand of CM061484.1, from coordinate 10,362,745 downwards.
CTCTGCTAGAGCGGCCCCAGGTGGACAGGGTGTTGTCCTTCCCGGTACGACTGTGTACCCATCGTTTGCCCACCCTTGGGCTGGCACCATGCGCATGTGGCCGTACGACCAGTCCATCTGTCCTCCGCTGCCACAGCTCGTGTTCCATGTAGCCTCGCACTATAGCGGTTTTGGTGCTCTTCCTAGCACCTATGGCGGCACATACGGTGCCCCATCATCCGCATATGGCACGTACTACGAGGGAGCTACACCATCGGGCTTCCAAGCGCCCTCACCGACGTACCAAGCGGCGGGCTTCTAAGTGCCCTCACCGGCGTACCAAGCGGCACCTTGGCCGCCTAGTCATGGAGGTTGGCACCAGGACTCTCTGGCGTACTCCTTCAACACCATGACGCTCAACTAACCTGCCTCTGAGTGATATGCTGATACGGGTGTCGGTTCCCACAGGACCTCGGATGCTGGTATACTCTCCACCATGTCCCCACCCTCTTCATCTATCGTTGTGGGCAATGGTGCTTTACTTCCTGTCACCGCCACTGGATCCTATCATTTTTCCTTACCAGACCGTGATCTTACTCTTAATAATGTTCTGGTATCCCCTAACATTATTAGGAATTTAATTTCTATTCATCGGTTTACTACTGACAATAATTGTTCTATTGAGTTTGATCCATTTGGTCTTTCTGTGAAGGATCTGCAAACCAGGAACGTGATCACCAGGTGCAATAGTTCCGGTGACCTCTACCCATTTTTTGCACCATCTACTAGCACCTCTGCGTTCGTCACTGCACCCACCTCACTTTGGCATCGCCGTCTCGGTCATCTTGGGCGCGACGTTCTATTTAAACTTCTTAGATCCAATGTCATTTTCTACAATAAAGATGATATCGATCATTTATGTCATACATGCCAACTCGGTCGTCATGTACGTCTACCTTTCAGTTCATCTACCTCTCGTGCTATTCACAACTTTGATTTAATCTATTGTGATCTATGGACCTCTCCAATTATTAGTGTGTCAGGATACAAATATTATCTTGTTATTCTTGATGACTGTTCTCACTACAATTGGACTTTTCCCCTTCGTCTCAAATCCAAGACATTTTCCACTATTTCTAATTTTTTTTGCGTATGTTCGCACATAGTTTGGCACCACCATCAAGAGCATCCAGTGTGACAATGGTCGTGAATTCGATAATTCCTAGGCCCGCACGTTTTTTCTCTCCCATGGTGTTGCCCTCCACATGTCGTGCCCATACACTTCTCAACAAAATGGTAAAGCAGAGTGTTCTATTCGTACCATCAATAACACTCTGCGTTCCCTTTTATTTTAGGCGAGTTTCCTTCTAGCTTATTAGGTTGAGGCCCTTTACACTGCCACATATCTTGTGAACCGCCTCCCCACCACAACACTCGCCTCCTCCACACCATACTCTGTTCTCTTCTCTGTCCCACCCTCCTATGATCATCTCAAAGTTTTTGGTTGCGCCTGTTACCCCAATATGTCCTCTACAGCACCCCATAAACTTGCTCATCGTTCTTGTCTATGCGTGTTCCTCGGCTACTCCTCGGAGCACAAAGGCTATCGATGCCTCGAGCTTCAGTCGAACCGTATTCTCATTTCTAAACATGTTTGTTTTTGATGAATCCTTCTTCTATTTCTCTGACATGTTTACCACACCCATGGCACCCTCCACCCTAGACTTTCTTGTCGATGATCATGATCTCACCGCTTTAGTAACTGGAGCCTCTTTTTTGCGTGTAGGTACAGCAGCTTCCTCAGCGGCACACCCTGTGCCCGAGGTCCCACTTGTGCCATCGAGCCTTGGTGCAGGGCCGTGGTCGCCCGAGTCCGCGTCATCTGGTGCCGCTGTCCCTGTGCACCCCGCACAGGTCACTGCCAGCGGTGCCCCACCGACCATGAGTGTTGCCGGTCTTGCTACCCCTGCTGGTCGCGCGCAGGTTGTTGCCAGCGGTACCGGCCGCGGAGCTACCACTCAACCGACTGTCATCCCTCCGGTGACCAATGCGCACTCTATGCACACACGTGGCAAAGATGGCATTGCATAGCCCGTGGATCCCCTCTATCTCCACGCTGTACCTATGTCGTCTCTTCCTCGCTCCGTTCGTGATGCCTTGTCAGACCCTAATTGGCGATCTGCTATGTATGCTAAGTATGACGCTTTGATTGCCAACGACACATGGAGTCTTGTGCCTCGCCCTCCTGGCATCAATGTTGTGACTGGGAAGTAGATTTATCGTCACAAGTTGCTCGCCGATGGGTCTCTAGAACATTACAAGGCTCGCTGGGTTCGCCAGTGTTGACTATGATGAGACTTTCAGTCTAATTGTCAAGCCTGCAATAGTTCGTGTGGTTCTCTCTCTGGCATTATCTTAGAATTGGCCCATTCATCAGCTGGATGTGAAGAATGCATTTCTCCATGGCACTCTCACTGAGACAGTGTACTGTGTGCAGCCTTTTGGATTTGTGGATTCTTCTCGCTTAGATTTTGTCTGTCGGCTCAACAAGTCCTAATATGATTTGAAGCAGGCTCCTCATGCTTGGTATTACAGGTTCGCCTCTCACTTTGTGTCACTTGGATTTGTTGAAATAAAGTCAGATACTTCTCTCTTTATATATTACCGTGGTCCAGACACAGCCTACTTACTGCTCTATGTTGATGATATTGTCCTTATTGCCTCCTCTGCTGGATTACTCAAGAATATCATTGAGGCTCTCCGGCGTGAGTTTGCTATGATGGATATGGGTCAGCTGTATCATTTTCTGGGCATTTCTGTGACCCGCTCCGCAGATGGTCTATTCGTTTCTCAGCGGCAGTACAATCAGGCTATTTTGGAGTGTGCCGGTATGAGTGCGTGCAAGCCGTGCAGCACGCTTATTGATCTCCACTCCAAATTATCTACTGACGGACCGCCTGTCGCTGATGCTACATAGTACCACAGTCTTGCCGGTGCTCTACAGTATCTGATTTTCACCCGACCAGACATTACCTTTGCAGTTCAACAGATCTGCCTCTATATGAATAATTCTCGAGAGCCGCACCTCGCTGCTCTCAAGTGGATCCTACGTTACCTACAGGGCACCCTATCTCTTGGGCTAACCATGCGTCGATCTTCGCCTGCAGATCTTGTTATTCACACAGATGCCAACTGGGCTGGTTGCCTTGACACTCGCCGGTCGACCTCTGGCTATACAGTATTTCTCGGGGATAACTTAGTGTCATAGTCTTCCAAGCGTCAGCATACGATCTCTAGATCGAGTGCTGAAACTGAATATCGTACTGTGGCAAATGGTGTTGCTGAAGCTAACTGGCTGCGACAACTGCTCCTTGAGCTTCGCCACCCTCCTCGACGTACCACCTTGGTTTATTGTGACAATATCAGTGCTGTATATCTCTCTAGCAACCTAGTGCAGCATCAGCGGACGAAGCATGTTGATATTGATCTCTATTTCGTTCGAGAGAAGGCCGCCCTTGGTCACGTTCGGGTCCTACATATTTCTACGACATTGCAGTACGCCGACGTCTTTACCAAGGGTCTTTCTTCCTCACTATTTCAAGAGTTTCCATTCAGCGTGAATGTTAGTGATACTTCCGATTAGACTGTGAAGGAATGTTAGTCTATTATAATTATAGTAGGTTAACCCGTGTGTGTAGCTGTGTGGTTGCGTGTGTAAGCCACCCCCGGCTGCCTATATATACTGATACATTAACAGTAAATACAATCAACAATTCTTATACTTTCAGTCTACAGTAGCAACCTCCTCGGCAACGTTGTCTACATGATAAAAAGAGAGAAAATAAATGAACAAAAGAAAAAAGCTGTAAAATAATAATCAATTGAAAGCTCAATTTTAGAAAAAAATTAAGAAAAAGACCGGGTGGAATCGGAGACTTAATGGAGAAGATGGATCGGAACATTCAGAAATTTCCAAAAGAAAGGACTAAGGAATATTCTTCAGTATTTTTGGATTTACCAGAATCATTTTCTTGGCTTAAGGGGTCCGCTTGTCAATGAGAGTGAGATGGGGAACATACCATGGCGCGGTGGGCCACAACATGGTAGCGGTGACCGCGTGACGTGCGTGTGCGGTGTTGATGCGATGCCACAGTGGGGCCGAAGCAGCAAGAGAGAACAGCAGCTGCGCTGCTCGGGGGGGTGCAGCAACAGGCAATGGCGCGTGGCTGGAGGGTAGAAGACATGATGATGATGGCACTGGGTAGTCCAAAACGCTACGAAGAAGACACGCATGCCCAAGAAAGAGAGCGGTGATGCTGGTCAGCAAAGGAAAAGGAGGGGAAGGAAGAGATGGAAACAGCACCAGGACAAGGCAGGGGAGAAACTAGAGCAAAGCAGGATATACGTATCGATTGTTCTCTGGCTGGCAACTAGTGATGGATGGCAGGGACTACTCCGGTGAGGGAAACGGTGACGGCCGTGCAGTGATTTGTGCAGTGATTTATGAAAGGAACCACAATGACCTGCACAAGCACCGGATGATGAACAGGGAGCAAGAAACAACGAAGGACTTGGGTGCAGTGCAGGTGCTTACCACAGCAGAGAAGTGGCAGCACGATGCTCGGGCGATGGTGAGCAGGAAGGAGGAGATGGCAGCAATGGTTCGACCTCCAGACGACGTTGGCAGCACTGAAAACAGAATGGCGATGATGCGGTGAAGCTCAACCTCCCGGCGACTATCATCAGGCATCAGCACGGTGGCAGGGGGCAGAGCAGCCAGGCAAAGGTATATGGACGTACGTGAAAGAAACAGAGGAGGGCACGGCACTGGTATTTATACAGGATGAGGGAAGTGGACAGCTGGAAGAGGAGTCGTCATAGGAGTTGGAAAAACAGATCAAGCTCATCTGCTGATTCAATTTTTAACTATTCAAGATAAAAAATGATTACGGAGGGGAAGAGATTGATTAGTGGGAGGAGGGGATTAGAAGAGACGCGTTGCTTGATGGAGGAGCAGAAACTAAAAGTGTATTTAGCGGTTTTAAGTGATAGATGATAAAAAATAAAATTTAAGAGCTAATATAATAATTCGCTAAATGAGAGATTGTTTTAGAAAAAGAGGACTTAATTTGATGAAAATAAAAATTTATTTTTCCTTGAGTTTGCATACTACTCAGGTATAACTAGGTCAAGAAACAAGTTATCAATAAAACTTTTACATCTAAATGAGTGAACACTCGTACCACATACACCATAAAATTTTTGTTTGTCTCTCCCAGTATTTCAGATGTTTGTGTCTGACTTTGTAGAAACTTGTGGATAAGTTTTTCTATCAAAAAGAGAAATCTAACCGGAATCTTCGTACCGTTTGGCCGGAGTTTTCGGACTGAGCTTTTTGTTTGGTAGAGAGGGTTGTCTAGAGTCTCCAGAAGTTAAGACTGGACACTACGAACCTCCTCTCCGTCTCAAAACTAAGTGTTGTTAAGAGTATCTGGACCATTGGTTAAAGTTTCTGGACTGAGGTCTCTATCTAGACCGAAAGACCTGTTTAGAGTCTTCGGATCATTTGGCTGAAGTTTTTAGACTGGAGTCTCTATTTAGGCCACCTCGGACATTCTGTCTAGATACTCTGAAGTTTGAATTATGTCAGTAATGACTAGTTTTGAGAGGAGTGGATATTTAATCCCACCAACCCCTTTTAAGGAGGTGGGCTGCTCATTCATTGCTACTCTACTTCCAAGAGATTTCTAGAGATTCTATACTTCACTCTCTTAGATCTTGAGCTTAATCTGCACTTTGAGAGTATCTTTTTTAGGTGATTTGAGAGATGTTGGTTCTTGTGATTTGTGTGAGCACTTGTGGATTAATGCCGACGAAGGTTGAAGATTGTTACTATTTAAGGATCACGCCCTAGATGACTAGGCATTGCGTGCGGGAATTTGATGTGTGAATCACCCAGGACATTTGTAAAGATATTCCTCATCTTCGTAAGAAAAGATGTATACTAGTGAATCACTGAGTTTTACTTTAGAGGTTAATTTGTTAGAGCAAACTCCATTGTAAGTAGAAGCACAGTGCCCTAGTAGAGATCTTAGTGATTGTTTTAGACTAAGTGCTATGTTTTGGTGAGTGTTTGAAGGCTAAACTAATATTTAGGATTGAACTTTAGGATACAAGGTATCGAAAGGGATCTGGCTCTTTGGAGCTCCTCAACAAAGATGTAGGATTATTTGATTCAAACTTCAGTGAAAATTCACTTTGTCTCCTAGCTACCTGTGACCTTTTATATTCTCTATGATTTTTTTGGCCTTGATTCCTCCTAAACTCGTAGGGTTTGCCTCCTTTGAATGTCCCTTAGACATTTTAAAGGAGGTTTAAAATCTCTGGACCATATTACCGGAGGCTCTGAATTAGTTTCTTTGTCTCAGAGAAAGCCTAGTCTGAATACTCCAGATTTTAGGATCGGAGACTTTGAAGGTGGGATTAATTTTCGCTGTCAGAGCATTTTAGATTTAAAAGTTTATACATTTACCTCTCTCTATGTGACTTAAGGTCCTTTTATAAATGAAGCGAATGTTTGTCAGGTGAAGCACACGTGTAGGAGAGAGGTGAGTAGAAGATGTAAAGTTACCTGGAGTTAGAGAAATAGATTTACCTCATCAAGGTTGTTCAATTTTTTAATGATGGAGAGAAACTGAATAGTGAGAGAGGGATTTGTTGGGAATTGAAGGAGCCTTTGTTGCTTTGATGGAGAAGTAAAAATGTCCGTCATTGTTGGAGACAAAGCAGAAATGGCGTTGTCATGTCTGTGCAGTGGGGAGGATGGTGACTTGGTTGGGTTGGCCTGTGTAGAGTTGAGAGAGATCAAGACGCAGCGGGAGGAAAAAGGGAAAACGATAAGAAAGGAAGAGAAAGGAGGAAAACATGGATTTTTCTGGAAAACTAAAAAATTGGAGATTTTTGGGATGTTGGAATTTTAGGAAATTTAAGGAATTGATCTCCACTTCCACAGGACAAATAAAAACCAAAGAACTCCAGTTTAACAAACAATAAGATAAATGCAGCATAATTACTTTGTTTAGTCAAATTAAATCATTTTTTATTTGTGAAATTTTCACTAAGCATATTTAAACAAATAAACACGAATGTGGATTTTTGAAAATTGAAAAAAATTGAAAACATGAAAAAGGGACAGATCCCCTCGTTATTATTGATTAGAATATTTGAAGGTACTCGGCATGGAGATCATTCAGGTAAGGAGCACATGGTCATGGACCACTCGTGTACACAATCACTTGGTTACATGACTACTCGGGTGGAAAACTCCTTAGGATCAAGACAACTTAAGGGGATAAAAGCACTTGGGTTAAACGTAAAGTCGGCTAGGGTGCTTAAAAAAAGAATTTCATCTATTCAAGTTTCTCTTGGACTACTGAATTGACACCAGTTGGAGATTGGTAATATAAAAAACCATTCGGTATGCCTCATGAGGACCATTTGTGCCAATCGGGACTCATATACCACCTCTACTTCGGTACGCCCTAGGAGGACCAACAATCGACCTCTTACACTAGTCAGAGCTTAGGTACCACTTTGCTATGTAGGTATGTTCCATAAGGGTCAGTAGCAAAATCCTGTGCTGGTATAGTATTTGGGTACCATATTTGGTCATAACTGTCATGTTGGGTACGCCATGAGGGTCACTAGCGGTGTATGGTTCGGGTACCTATGTGACTAAAACTCGGTACACCCTATGAGGGCCAATAACCGACCATCTACACTAGTCCGAGCTTGGGTTCCATCCTGTTGGGTATGGTACACCCCATGAGGGTTGCTAGACAAATCTTGTGATGGTGCAAGTTTTAGGTACCTTATTTGGCTAGAACTCCTAAGTTGGGTACGCTCTATGAGGGTTGCTAGCCGAATCATGCGTCGGCATAGGGTTCAAATACCTATTTGGCCAGAACAAGGTGCACCCCATGATGGGCCAAAAATTTACCAGTGCACTATGATAGCGTTCGAGCTATGAATCGTCCAAGGACACGCACACGTTCAACTATAAAATCATAACTGGAGGATACTCTCAACTCACAGCAGGATAAAAGAGGAGATAAACTCAACTCAAGATAAACTTTTTCATAATAACTCAACAAGTGAGTTTACATTCAGAAATTAGGCTTTATATAGCCATACAACTCAACTCTAGAAACTTCCTACTAATTAATAACTCCTTAACTATTTTTGCAAATATCAAAACACAATAAAAACAACATTAACTACTACTGCTAATTCTCAAATATAATTAAAACATAGAAAGACTCAAAAGACAAGTTCCAAGAAACTAAATGCTGGCTGGCTCCTCAGTAACCACGCTCACTTGACACGAGGTTTTGACCAAGAAGACTCTGGAATCTGGAGAAACTCAAAACATAAAAAAGATAGTCCATTTCATTATCTGATCACAGAAATTTAAATCACCCAAATCCGAGCCTTTATGAGAGAGTTATGCCCAAAATACTGGCCCAGTACGAATCTGTCCAGAGAGCTGCTGTTTCGTAAATTAATTGTAAATATGACTTGGGCCTGGTTCTTCAAGCTGAGAACTGGTCCATAACTTGCTTCCTTGATCATGATTGTTTATATGTAAACCTGCCATGACTTGATCGCCATCACACTAGTTGGAGTTGAGCATCATACAATACAATTTTGAAGTTGGGTCGTGAGGGTAAGCTTTATACAAGTCGACAGCTGGTCTCCACAAGACTTATGCAAATACCACATCCCACTAGGTATGCTCCATAATGGGTGAATTGCTAGTTAAAGTGCCAAACAGCATTGGATACCACATCCCATTAGGTATTTATGCTTTTGACTCTCACATTAATTGATATCCCAACTAATCTGACAGTCATGAGGCTACACCTAATAGGTGCACCTATAGGGGAATTCTCTTTCTTCACTCTATACTTTGTTGATATTCAACTAAGAATAGAGTCTGAGGCTATATCTAATAAGTGCACCTATTCAGTGCACACAATTTTTTCTTCGATGGAGCTATCCAAAGTCTCCCTGCAAGCAATTAGTAGGTGGTCCTAATTAAGAGAATAGCACTTAGGCAGATCTCATAAAAATGCTGAAGCACATGGGAAGAAATAAAAATAAAAGCTGAAGCACTCAAGTGGACTTCGCAACTAAGAAAAGCTAAAACACTTAGCAAAAGGCATGCCCACACTGGGGAATAATTAATAAAGCTATAGCTCAAGTGTGAAGGTCTTAAGGGCTATTGTGGAGTAATAGGCCTAGGATAGCCTCAAGACAAGCTGATCTATTACCAAATGAGTGATAGGCCTGGCCAATGATACAAGGAAGGTAGAAGATCCTATCTGGATATCCCAGTGACTTGGAAAGCAAGTTGTATGTAGCTAGGTTATCTATTATGTAACCCAGCTCCTCAATCTACATAAGATGGATAGGGGTCCTTAGATCGAGGCACCTCAACTCAACTCAACCGATGGGCAATCACATCAACAAAAACCCTAGCAATACAATACTTCCCTCTGGCAAAATAGCAGTTAGGTATTACCAGGCCTGAACATGTTTCGTGTCTCGTGTTATCATCTAGCATTAGGCTCGATGCATAACCCTATATTCAATATTGCTGATATAAATATCAATAGCCCCTTTCCTTCTCGTCACACCGGCATGGTCCTAGGAGCCCCCTAAACTATTCCCTCCATCAATTTTAGGTTTTCCACCGCCAAAGAGCCGCTACCGTCATCACCATCTACCACTGCCTCAGAATCCTGTCGCCTTCCCACCTAGAACCTCCAAAATTTGAATTGAGCACAGGATAAGACTTCTAGTAGTCTGTAGAGCCCTTATATCGTGGAATCGAGCCGCCACCCTTTTTAGCTCCATTTTCACTGCCACCTAAACCACCGCCATACCCAATCCATTGGTAGCTGTTATGCCTACTTCTCTAGTCAATGCACACACCGTTGATAGTGCCTGGCATGGTCAGCCATACGTCCTCCATCCACCCCATTCTTTGGCCAAGCTCGTCGTGGCACCACTCATCGACAATGAGCTCATCCCATACCTCCTACTAGTTGGGTGAATGGGAGGGAGAATGCTAGGACCTAGTTGTAATTTGTATTAAGCCTAAGATTCACGTAGAAAAAGGCTAGACACTGACAAGGTGGACCCACGGGTTATGCAAGGACATAGATGTAATTAAAGAAAACCCTAGGGTTCGAGTTACATGTGGACCCTACTATTTTGAAATGATTGCGCAAAATAGAAATACACCTTCACAGTAGAAAACTGAATTCCGGACGGTGCGCTTTAGTTCTTGAAGAAATAAATTAATAAATTCAACAAAATGATATCTGAGAATTTTTATGCACCAAAAAATATCGATACTTTAGAAAATCATAGAAAATTCATTTTAACTCCATTTGAGGTGAACCAAATTTTGTTAGATTCATAATAATTTTTCATAAAATACTGTACACTAAAACTTAGCACCACTATTCTGTAAAATTTCACCAATTCAAGTCTAAATAGTAACTTTTAGTATTTACCATATTTAAAAGTTTAGAATGTGAAAACTCACACAGACAAGATCGGATTTAGGTGATTCTTTTTTCTATGTTCATCTAAAATTGCCCTATACATACTAAACATGTTAATGCATCATGGGGGATATTTTATTTTAGAGTTTTATTGGATGCTCATTTGAATTTACGTTTAAATTTATATAGAGGATGAATTGGTCGTTGCCATTGATGAGAGTGTGCAGGACCAAGAGTTGTTTGAGGAATCACCTAATCAAGGCAAGTCTTATTAAATTTCTCCTTCGATCATATTGAATCCTATATTTTCTCAAATGCTGTACTATTTACAAATTGCATGCGATGTTTTCTAAAATGTGGGATCTTGGCAAAATAACTCCTAATTTCTGCATTATCCACCTTGAATATTGTTCACCCTATTATTAATATACCTAGGATGGGTTATGGTTCTATCCAAGTAACAAATTGGGTATATTGGAGCTATTAGTATAGCTATTGCTTAACCACGCCTAGAGATTTTGATGATTAGATATGGCATGACATTCACTCTTTACAAATGCAGTATTTGAAAATGTTGTATAGAGCGGTTGTCTCATTATTTGTGAAAATTGGAAAATTAAAATAGTGATTTTAGACTTGGGCAGCAAGTGGTGTGTTTATGGTGGTAGTTGAACACTCCTAGAAAGAGTGTTTGCTCAGGTCGATTCAATTTTGAACTATGTATCACCAATTAATATTATAGTGCAGTCACATGTATTGGTCATAGGGCGCTTATTATGTTGCTTATTGTTTAATTTTGTATCAGGAGGCTGTTGTAGTAGGGACTAATTCGAGCAATGGTTCATAGGAGCTTTCCATGTAACCCTCTATCAAAACGGTTTTGTTCGCCATACAATACGGACATTTAAGTATATCCAATATAACATGTAGTGCCTTGTTGAAGGAACTGATGTGTTCACCTTGTGGCATTAGGATTAGGTTGGGGCCTAATGTGGAGAAACACTTTTTGTGCCCGAGGAAAGAAAGGAAAAGGATCGGCTTGAGTAAAAGAAGGTCTGATTGCTACAGTGGAGAAGCCGATAAGGTTGCAGCGAAGTAAGACTCGGTTCCAAATTGAAAGATTATTCAGATGGAACCGGGTTTACGAAAGAGCCGTGGATTTCACGGCAGGATGTTTGTTTTTGTAAATTGTAACCTTACTTGATTAGGAAGGTTTAGCTGGTTAGTTAACTTCTTTAGAAATATTTTCCTTTGTTCTTATTAGGAAATAATGTCCGATGGTCGTAGACGCGTCGGACTCTGTCTATAAATCCAAGGTATAAATATAGACACCCTGAAAATATGTAAAAGATCCATCGATCAATATACAATCTCGGCGTATCGCCACCCTAGTTCATCTAGGTTTTACTGGCGGGTTCTAGCTCTCGACACGGGGCTGCATCGGTTCAGTCCGATCTCCGTAGGAGGGGTAAGTCCCACCACCATCTTGGTATGTTTTGGTCTCTCTGAGGCTGCATCGGTTAGGTTCGACCTCTTAGGCTGCTCAGACGTATCGCATCACGTCCGTGCGGGACCTATCGGCCTGTTAAGCTCTCTCTGCTATCGTCAATCTCGTGCTGCATCAGTTAGGTCTGACCTACGGGGCTGCCGACGGTAGATCAACCTTCAGGCCTATAGACTTCTGCATGGCGTATCATCGGAGTGTTAGCCGATGAGTTAAGCATGCTCTGAGTTTCACGCCCAGCGCATCAGCCCCTCGGTCGATATGCATTAGCTTTTAGAGGCGTTCCTTGATGCATAACGCCGAACGTATCGGTCTCCTAGCCGATACGCACCCTCCTTTAGAGAGGCGTTCCCTCATCGGCTCAGCTAGCCGATGGGTTCGTTCCTATTCTTGCTATGGCATAGCCGATCCAGTGTCCTCCGTATCATCGCCGCTGGCCCTGACCTCGTACTGTCTCGGTTAGGTCCGATCTTCGAGGTTCGGTGTTAATGGCACTGTCATGGTGGGTGACGGGTCTCGTGCTGTCATATCCAGAGCGACATCGGCTTTGCAGCCCGTGCAATATTATACTATTCCTTGCCTAATCCACATGTGTCTTCATCGGTTTTTCCAGCCGATTAATGACTGTTCGACTGTTCAGAGAGATCCTGTGTGCCTAGCTATCTCTTGAGTACACCTTGGTTTCTCCATTGGCTCTACGGTCGATCCCTCATTGACACCTGTCCACATCAGCTTCCCAGTCGATCAAAGAGCTTCCCGATCCTATCGGCAGCTAGCCGATAGCGAGCGCCTGTATCGGACCCGCTCGTCTCACTTTCTTGTTAATTGCAGGGTCAAATTGACTGGCATGCCTGCACCCGTATGGATGTGTCGGAGCCGATCGAACCCCACGGCCCCTGGCGCGCGCACCTCAAGCCACACAGAAAAAGCCGATCGGCCTGCACTGGAGCTAAGCAGACCTCCCAGGCGATCCGGCGTGTTCGCACCATATCCACCGTGCCTCGGCGGGAACATTCTCTTTTGGCACGCCCGGTGGGACTGAAGGTTTCATTCATCGGCCGATAAGGACCGTACTTTATTCATTGGCTGAGCAGGTAAAAATCTTCATTCATTAGCCGATTGGACTAGATTCATCGGCTGGAGAAACCTGAAGACTGTTCATCGGCTGAAGATCCTTCATCGGCTAGTGATATAATTTCATTCATTAACTAGCAGGACTCTACAAGTGCCTGATTGGAAGTCAGATTTTTCTCATTAACCCGAGGGGCATCTTATTATCAATATGTCTAAAGAAAAGTTGGATTCCAAGACATATTCATCTGAAGATGATGTCGATGAGGAGATTGCAATTCCAATTACCATGGAGGATTTGAATGAAGACCAGAGGCGGCATATAGAGCGAAATATGGACAATAGAACACATCAGCCGATTCTTAGCACAGTGTGGAGAAGCATCGGCTGAGGAAGCTCTCAAAGTCTGTTTCTTTCCTTTATCTCTCTCTAGATCGGCCTTTGCATGGTTTTCTTCATTACTGCCAAATTCGATTGAAGGTTGGGCCGATCTGGAGCAATAGTTCCATGGACATTTCTGTACTAGGATTCAAGAAATGAGACTGTCCAATTTGACATCGATTAAACAGAGGCCTAATGAGTCAGTTCTAGACTACATCCAACATTTCTAGGATATCAGAAGCTGATGTTATAGTCTTGTTCTGAGTGATGAACAGTTAGTCGATTTGGCCTTCCAAGGGTTATTAAGTCGCATCAGGTGGAAATTTTCTGTCCAAGAGTTCAACAGTTTAACAGATCTGATACATGTGGTATCAGCTTACGAGAGATGATTGTCAAGAAAGGAGGAGATGCCAACACATTGGAAGTTACCGATTGGGTCTTGGGATGATAAGTCTAGAGAATGGTCACCCAATAGGGAAGATGTCTAAATCGACTGAGCATAGCCGATTCTTTCTTTTCAAGACGGATGGGTTCTCAGAAGTGGTATCGTCTAGTGATACTGTTTGCGTAAATTGGCTGAGGTGTAGCCGATTCCTATTGTACGAAAGCCGATATGATTATATCGGTTACGGATGGCTGATATCGTTTAAAACATCATCATCAAGAAATATATATATATACAACCTTTGTTGATCAAGCTAATTGAAATCTATTGCAAATGGTTAATGTTCAAGATGACATCTGGATTTTTCCGAGGCTAAAGTTTTACAAAAATTTCTTAATGGCCTCAATCGCGTGTAGACGGATTTAATCTAAATCGTTGATGGCGCGGATGTCATCCTCATCTGATCCGGGGATAGTCTTCAGGTTCCTGTGCCAGCGAACTGCGAGCCGCACTTTGTCTGCTACCTTGGCCTCTTGGTCTTGGATTGATTTTGGTAGGCCGATGAGATGGGACTCGGTAGAGTTGATGTCTTTACGAACCTTGTCGAGTTCTGCCATCAAATCGGCTTCTCATTTCTTCAAGAGACCAAACTTGGTATTGGTACATTGAAGGTCAGCTGACATTTCATCAAGCTTCTTCTTTTCACCTTGGGCAGTCAGCCGATCGTTGTGAGCTAGATGGCTTTGCTCAGCGCGATCGACTATGCGTCGTCTTGATGCGGTCAGCTAGGTCCTTTCGAATTACAAGTAGGAAGCAAGCGTGAGCGTGTCCGATAGTTCTGCAGGTAGAAGATGTTCAATTTCCGCAAGTCTGCCCCGGATCGGCCCACAATCTTCCACCGATGAGTTAATCGGAACTTCCAGCTGATGCATAATATCTGACAACTGCTCACGTGCATCGGCTAGTAAAAATAGTTCGATCGCTGTGTTGGTGGCTGAGTTTTTCTCTGCTTCCAGGTTTTTGCCAATGTCGAAGGAAAATAGATCAGCTAATGAGTGCATAACAACATTAGTAAATATGAGAATTATGAGTCAAGAGAAATGACATGTAGGATGAACGTACCTAGGATACAGTGGGAGCTGTTTGAGCAACTATGCGGGTATCAGCTTGATGTGGGGCAGTTTGAGTTTGAGTGGATATCATAACTTCTGAGGATACCATCGGCTCAGCCCCAGTAACAGGGTCCGGTGTTTGGACTTCAGGAGCCGATGGTTTAGGCTGCAAAGCGAAGGGGTTAGGATAAAAACAAAGGCAACGAAGAATTGATGCTGACACATACCAACGGAGATGCGGAAGAAGTCAGAATTGCCACAGGAGAAGGGCTTCGTGAGGCCGATGCAATGATGACAACATCAGCATCAGGTTTCTATTTCTTAGAAACCGTCCGAGTAGCCGGTTTCTTGCGTTTCAGCCCTGATACTTGCGACACTCGGAGGAGAGCCAATGGAGGTGGACTGCTTTGCCCAAGGAGGGATCTGGCCGATGGATGTCGATAAATAATCGGCCAACCACTTGCGCAGGTCGAAGGTGCAGCTTTGTCGCTAGCCTGTGGAATCATGGGAATCAAGACATAGTTAAAATTTAGTACGATGAAGAAAAGATAGTGAAGGGAGAAGAATTACCTCTTCATCGGATTCTACGTAGTCGGGGTTGAGGCGAAGGCAGTAATGTTTAGCCAATAGACTAAATAGGTGCCTTCCCCATTTTGACCACCATCGAGCATAGATTTTGGTATTGGATATACAGGGCTCGAAGGTGGAGATAGTCCATAAGGACAAGGATGATGCCATCGAACTTAGTCGGTCATACTCAAGGCCGCTTTTTAGTTCTTCGCGGGCTCGAAGCTTGCCGATGAAGAACAAGTCGATGGGGAGTTGGCCAAAGCCCAACTGATGAGCACCAACCGAAGGATGATAGAACTCGTATGATGGATGTTCAGATCGGCCCATTAAAAATCCGATCGACAAAAGACAAGGAGTTATGGAGGATAAAAAGATTGTCTTCGATTCTTCATCAGCTATGGCATTCATCGGATAAAACCTAGAAGGCATTTCAAAGGACGAGTCATCCTCATATGCAAACCAGATGGTGACCTCTTTGGTAAAGCCGTAATAGAAACACTTGAATCACCGGCTAAGTCTGAGGGGGGTTATTTTGCTTTTAGGAAGAGCCGATGAAGCCTCACCCAGAGAAATGCATTGGCGTCGGCTGGCCTCATTTTCTTCTGGGTAGTCAGTCGGGTGTGTCATGGAAGAGAAGGGTGCTTGGCGATGACTTTGGAGATGTAGACGTTCAACCAGAGTTGTATAAACCACCAGAGTCTGCTGATATGCCCGATTGGTTGGACTGCTGATAGCTTGGTCGCTACTTGATAGAGCAGTTGATAAGTAGCTCCGAGAAGATATTGCCCTAGGGGAATTTGGTGGTGATCGGCTAGGAGCTTTGCCAGACATTGCATGTTTGTTGTTGGACCTAAAGTCGAACCACCAAAGACGAACTATTCCAACCAGAGGTTCAAGAATACTATGTGTTCATGCCCATCGACTTGGCCGAAGGATTTTTTTATGCAGGGAGATATACTTAGTCCAACCTCCGACGTTCTTGGTGTTTAGCCGATGCGTGGGTTTGAATCTGAGGTTGAACAGATTTATGTAGTGGGTGGTGTTGAGACAGGTTAACATAGTAATATCTATTAATGTGGGGGTCATTGGCCCATAACTGAACATGAAGGCATTTAAGATGTTCGACCAAAAGTAAGAAACCGATGCAAGCAGAGGTTCGTTCCTTTTCATATCGGCTAACGAAAGGTTGATACAATGGTCTATCTTCAAATCCTCCCAAAAAGACTTTTTGGAGGCGGAAACCCTAAGGTACTAGTTCCTCCATTTCGTGAGTTTACTAGGTCAGGATCTATAGCTATTATCCCAATCGGTGATGGCCATGGATGAGTGCTTGAACGGAATCCTTTCTGTTTCAGAGTTGATGAAATCAGTCGGATGCTCGCTACCCATAGGGCCATGAAAGAAGTGACTAGGATGGTCAGAAATTGGAATAGCAATCTGACTCTTGAGATCGTATAGAAACAGAACCCGATAACTGATGAGAAATCGGGATGGGGAAGATTCGTGCAAATCATAGGATGAAAGAGCAGTTAACTCTGGGATTACATGTGTAGAAGCCATTGCACAAATGAAGGAGTAGCGACTGATGAAGAAATTTGCAAGAGTTCACCTTCTGTCTTCGGAGCCCGTCGAGATTCGCGAAAGTTTGCCTTTGGAGATTTGCGGACGCCTGTGGAGTTCATCGAGGTTTGGGGGTTTTTGATGAGAAGAAGTGTGTGGAAGAAGGCTGAGGCGGAGATGTATTTTATAGAGGTAGAGTGACCTAGGCAGAAATCTGAGCCGATTAATGCGGGTTTTAACGGGTCATGCTGGTTTACGGAGGTTTCTAATGGCTCGAAATTTCGTAGTCTATTGACAAACTCCAAAATTAGGGGGCATGTGATAACGCCAAAATCTGGATGATCCGATGGTGCTAAAGCTGATCGGTTAAGAGGTCCGATGGAGATACTGAGATAAAGCTGATCGGAACTGTAGAAAAGCCGATTAGATTAGTAGAAGATTGGATCGGCTTGAAGACAGGGAATTATCCGATCGGGGTCAGGTCCGAGAAGCCCGAGAAAAGTTAGGAAAATGATCGGCTTGAGTAAAAGAAGGTCCGATTGCTACAGTGGAGAAGTCAATCAGGTTGCAGCGAAGGAAGACTCGGTTACAAATTAGAAGATTATTCAGATGAAACCGGGTTTACGAAAGAGCCGTGGACTTCACGGTAGGATGTTTGATTTTGTAAATTGTAACCTTACTTGATTAGGAAGGTTTAGCTGGTTAGTTAACTTCTTTGGGAATATTTTTCTTTGTTCTTATTAGGAAATAATGTCCGATGGTCGTAGACGTGTCGGACTCTGTCTGTAAATCCAAGGTATAAATATAGACCCCTGGAAACATGTAAAAGATCCATATCAATATACAATCTCGGGCATCACCATCCTAGTTCATCTAGATTTTATCGGCGGGTTCTTGCTCTCGACGTGGGGTTGCATCAGTTAAGTCCGATCTCCGGCGAAGAGGTAAGTCCTGCCATCGTCTCGTTATGTGCTGCTCTGTCTGAGGCTGCATTGGTTAGGTTCGACCTCTTAGGCCGATCAGATGTATCGCATCACGTCCATGCGGGACCTATCGGCCTATTAAGCTCCCTCTGTCGTCGTTAATCTTGTGCTGCAATGGTTAGCTCCAACCTACGGCGCTACCGATGGTAGATTGAGCTTTTGGCCTATAGTCTTCTGCACGGCGTATCATCGGAGTGTTAGCCGATAAGTTATCCATGCTCTGAGCTTCACGCCCAGCGCATCGGCCCCTCGGCCGATACGCATTAGCTTTCAGAGGCGCTCTTTGACGAATAACGCAGAACGTATCGGTCTCCCAGCCGATACGCACCCGCCTTTAGAGAGGCGTCGTCTCATCGACTCAGTTAGCCGATGGGTTCGTTCCTATCCTTGCTACGCATAGCCGATCCGGTGTCCTCCGTATCATCGCCGCTGGCCCTGGCCTCGTACTGGCTCGGTTAGGTCCGATCTTCGAGATTCAGTGTTAATGGCGCTGTCATGGTGGGTGACGGGTCCCATGCTATCATATCCAGAGCGGCATCGGCTTTGCAGCCCGTGCCTTCTTATACTATTCCTTGCCTAATCCGCATGTGTATTCATCGATTTTTCCAACCGATGAATTACTGTTCGGCTGTCCGGAGGGATTCGGTGCGCCTAGCTATCTCATGAGTACACCCTGGTTCTTTCATCGGCTCTACGGTCGATCCCTCGTCGACACCTATCCGCATCGGCTCTCCAACCATCGAAGAGCTTCCCGATCCTATCGGCAGCCAGCCGATAGTGAGCGCTTGTCTCGGATCTGTTCGTCTCACTTCCTTGTCAATTGTAGGGTCAAATTGACTGGCACGCCCGCACCTGTACGGACGCGCCGGAGCTGATCAAACCCCACGGCCCTTGGCGCGCGCACCTCAAACCACGCAGAAAAAGCTGATCGGTCTGCACTGGAGCTAAGCAGACCTTCCAGACGATTCGACGTGTTCGCGCCGCGTCCACCGTGCCTCAGCACAAACAGTGGCATGGCTGACATGATTGCTAACTCGTGTCATGTGGATAAATTCACACATTATGTAGAGTATCAACTAATCGATTAATCATGTACATGCTCATGAGCGACTTGCTGCTGAAATGATATAGTATAGTGTTGGTCATTCGCATATTAAAATTTGCTTTATGCTGAAAATGAGCCACAAATATAGTCATGTTTTATCACAGCTTGTAATAGTCCTAGGTTTCTCAAGGCTCAAGTAGGACACGCCGATATCTTGCGTATTGACCCACTTCTTGTTGTTGTTTTGACTTGGATGCAAGATGTGAGGTGACTATTGATAATTACTTTGCACCAGGTACAGGAGTTTTCGAGGATTGGTCTTTTTCGATAATTCCTAAGTGGTTGCCCATGTGGTTTGGCAGAGGGCATACTGAAGAACTTATATGTTTTGAATCTTATTTTCAGTATGTTAAAGTCTTTTATTTTCCTTTATTTTTATTTTCTTTTATTTGACCAGTCGGCTTAATTATTAAGTTATGAGAACATCTTTATTCATTTATATGTCATGTATGTTCTATGGATGTGATAAAAATATTATGGATGAGTGTATTAGCCATTGACCACGAGACTAGTATAATAAATGCTCGAAATTCCATACCCACATTCCGACAAACAAGATCTGATTATGTGTTAGTAAATATTAAGATAAAAAAATTCGACATACTAGGTGGAATAGCACCCATAGCCCCAAAAAATTTTGCATAGAATTTCCAAGCTTTTTAGTGATTCACAACACCTCAGTCCCAGGAAATAGTAGAATTGTAAACAGCATCGCGATACATCAGTACTATAATGTTTTAGGGATATTTACTACTAGCGCGATGATACCATCTTATTAGTCACCTAACGGCTAGTTAGCTTTGCGTTAATGCCTGAGATGAATGCACTAGCCTAATCATCAAATTCAATTTATTATTATTATAAAATTATTCTAATGATTAATGATTAATATTTTATGATAAATAACTAGCTTTGCAAATAATTTATTTAATATAAATTAATTTAAAAATATATGTGAATGTTGGTGTGAATACATGTGACTAATATGGGTCTGATTATAATATATATGCCTAAAAATAGTTGTTTCATCTATAGTTTGAGTTTAATCTTGATTAATGATAAGAATTGAGACTAAACTAAAATAAAGCGAAGGTTTAGTATAGGAATACATATAAAAGGATTACGCTCAAATTGAGATGAGGTTTAGAATGATCAGGATGCTGGGCGATAAAGTTGACACATACCGTGTAGAGTTGTTTTTACACCTGTCTTTACAAGTTATGTACGTGACAAAAAATTGTTAGAGAAATTTTAAAGCGAATTGGAAGGAGAAAAGTAGATGAAGAGGTACGCATGCAAAGCTACAGTACAAGGAGTTCTGTAGCTAGTTTTTGTCCGTTGTACTTACCAGGTGCAGCAGCAGGTGGTTGTTGGTCCATGGGCGCTAGGGAGGCAGCCGACCCGATTGCCCCATGCAGCTGGAGGTGGCGCATGCGTTAAGAAGCAGCAGTCGCGCGCGAGGAATTTGGATTGGCGTACGGCAAAAGCGACGTGTCGATGTGGAATTGGCGTACGCAGTGGAGTTTGGTTGGATTTTCTGTGGCCGGTTGTGGCCGCGGATTTTGCAGGAGAGTAATTTTATTTGGGAAATTGTAATTGGTTTTGAAAATTGAAAGAATGAGTGAGTTCTCTTTCCATTTTGTGTTAGAGGTTTTAGGTATAAATAAGTGAGGCATTGAGATATTAGAGTAATAATTTTTTTAAAAGAGAAAAGTTATGGTTTATTTTCGAGTGAGAAGAGTGTTTTGTATATATTTTATAAATCTATCCTATGTAATAAAGCTATATTCATTTTTAAGAGTTTGATCAAATTATATTTTTTTATATTTGAACGGTCGTATTTACAATAGGTTAGTTTATTAATTTAAGAGATATTTTATTTTTGTTAAAATATTTAGTTTATTGGTTTTCTATCATTTACCCTCGCTTAGTTTTTATATTTAGATCCTATGATTATTTTACTAAATCAGCTAAGATTTGGTGATAGTTCTCCTTATGGAGGCTGGAGTAGCGTGCATTCTCAAGGTGCCATGGTCGGGCTGCTGCTGCCTTTACGGCCATGCTCGAGCTGGCTAGCTTTCTGCACGCAACATGCTACTGCCTGCATTCGCTGCTTGCTATCTGACTTTGCAATCATGGAGGGAGGGGAGGAGGTGGCAGGAGAAGTGTTATCAGCCTTTGGCCAAAGCATGGAGGGAGGTGAGGAGGTGGTAGGAGAAGTGTTATCGCTGACATGTGATGGGGAGACTAAGTTTTTGTTTTAATTTCCTGTGCTTACTAGGATGCCTTCTGGACCAAATAGCACTCCATTTTATAGAGCGGTCAAACCACTCTATTTTGTAGAGGGGTCGTTAAACCGTTTTAGGTTTAAAAGGTGTTTTATATGTGCCATTGGAGGTGAGGGCTGTTGACAAACATCATAATTGATCCTTATGGTTTTATGTTACTGCTGATTTGTTGTTATGGTTCACTTTGTGATGTTCTGGTTCACTTTGAGGAATACTGATAATGTGAGAGGAGGGTGTCATACCTCTCAAAAGTCCATCTTGCGAAAAGAATCTATACGGTCAATCAAAATAAGTTACTTAATTTCATTACTCATTTATATACGGAATATACAAGAAATTCCATTACATGCGAACCACTGTTCTCATGTTCTAAAATATTCGATTGGCTAACTCCAATTCTATTTCGTGCCATCGGTTACTTGTTTATTTCCCCCCTTTGTACAATTCCTTGTTAATTTGGCTAAACATGTACATAAATCATTCTAGCATTCACCGGACATTTAAACACACCTACACGACGAAATCTCATTATTCTTTTGAACTTCAAGAAACAATACAAGTTCATGTATTTTTTTGTCTGTAACATCTGTTTTCCATTTTTAGATTTATTCAAGGAGAGCCAAGAACAGGAACATAGAAGTTTTAAAATTATTCTAAGTGCCAGGATAATTGCATTAACTTTAGAGGTGAAGGTACCTTGTTTTTCAACACATTCTGTTTATTTATCAATATAGATAATGTTTTAGAGAAATAGTGGAAGTATATTTGCATAGTTGAATAGCACATGAAAAGAATGTGACTCACCCTTATTGGCCATCGCATCAAATTGTATAGGATAAAGCTAGCAGGAATACCGTAAACATTTGGACGGTGATCCTTTCGCAAGTTCTATTGTGCTCCGAGCACTGGGACGGGTGACAGGGGATGATGATGGGTGCGATCGATAGTCCGATGGGTTCATATATTTTTTGGGCTAAAAATAATAATCAATGCTGATTGTAGAAACCGATAATATATGCTTCAAAAATTGTATTGTTTATGGGTTATACTAACTAAGAACATAGGACTCAGCTGATACGAAGGGATATATGACTGCGGTGTGGACAGAGCAGAGACAATGATTTTAATATA
The DNA here is from genome assembly GCA_030770085.1 of Oryza coarctata. Classification (NCBI taxonomy): domain Eukaryota; kingdom Viridiplantae; phylum Streptophyta; class Magnoliopsida; order Poales; family Poaceae; genus Oryza; species Oryza coarctata. The sequence goes on along the minus strand of CM061484.1, from coordinate 10,340,102 downwards.
GGTTCAGGTCCTGATGTGAATAATAACGTTAATCCTATTTAATTGATCACACGAAAATATGGCCAGGTGGATGGCCGGCCTTGGGTCGGTCTCCTCGCTTGCCTGTCCTGGCTTGGTGGCTGATTGGGCTGTCAGAGGTGGCCAATAGTGGCTTGACCAGTCGGCTAGGCCCTAGGCATGGTCAGTGCCAATTCTATTCAAAAGTCATGTATTTTCATTATTATTTGAATGACACAATCAAAATAGCTAAGACACGACAAAACTAGTGGAAATCTATTAGCCTAAATCAAATTGTTGCATTGAATGTAGTTTTACCTTTTATTGCTAAAGGCTTGTAGTCGAAAAGGGGTTTAACGGTTGCCAACATCTATACTAGTAGATGGCATAGTAATTGCTCCTAAGCCATTATCAGCAATGGGTAAGTGTTAACGTCAAAATCTAGATAATCCGATGGTGCTAAACCGATCGGCTGAGAGATCCGATGGACAGTTTAATGCAGTCATCGGCCAATAAAGATAGTGAGACAAAGCCGATCGAAACTGTAGAAAAACCGATCAGATTAATAGAAGATTGGATCGGCTTAAAAACAGTGAATTGTCCAATCGGGATCAGGTCCGAGAAGCCCCAGGAAAGGAAGGAAAAAGATTGTCGCTAGCCTGTGGAATCACAAGAATTAAGACACAGTTGAAATTCAATACGATGAAGAAAAGATAGTGAAAGGAGAAGGATTACCTCTTTATCGGATTCCACGTAGTCGGGGTTGAGGCGAAGGCAGTAATGTTTAGCCGATAGACTATACAGGTGTCTTCCCCATTCTGACCACCATCGAGCAAAGATTTTGGTATTGGATATATAGGGCTCGAAGTGGAGATAGTGCCTAAGGACAAGTTCAATGTCATCGAACTAAGTTGGTCGTACTCTAAGCCGCTTTTCACTTCTCCGCGAGTTCGAAGCTTGCCGATGAAGAACAAGCCGATGAGGAGTTGGCTAAAGCCCAACTGACGAGCACTAATCGAAGGATGGTAGAACTCGTATGATGGATGTTGGGATCGGCCCATTGAAAATCCGATTGGCAGAAGACAAGGAGTTATGGAGGATAAAAAGATGGTCTTCGATTCTTCATCGGCTAAGGCATTCATCGGATGAAACCTGGGAGGCATTTCAAAGGACGAATCATCCTCGTACATAAACCAGATGGTGACCTCTTTGGTAAAGCCGTAATAGAAACACTTAAACCACTGGCTGAGTCTGAGGGGGGTCATTTTGCTTTCAGGAAGAGTCGATGAAGCTTCACCCAGAGAAATGCATCGGCGTCGGCTGGCCTCGTTTTCTTCTGGGTAATCAGTCGGGTATGTCATGGAAGAGAAAGGGGGCCTGGCGATGACTTTGGAGGTATAAACATTTAACCAGAGCTGTATAAACCACCAGGGTCCATCGATATGTCTGACTGGTTGGTCTGCCGATAGCTTGGTTGTGACTTGATGGAGCAGATGATAAGTTGCTCCGAGAAGATATTACCCCAGGGGAATTTGGTGGTGATAGGCCAGGAGTATCTGCCAGACATTGCATGTTCGTTGTTGGACCTAAAGTCGAAACACCAAAGACGAATCGTTCCAACCAGAGGTTCAAGAACGCTACGTGGTCATGCCCATCGACTTGGCCGGAGGATTTTTTATGCAGGGAGATATACTTAGTCCAACCTCCGACGTTCTTGATGTTTAGCCGATGCGTGGGATTGAATCTGAGGATGAACAGATTTATGCAGTAGGTGGTGTTGAGGCAGGTCAACATAGTAACATCCATCAAGGTGGGGGTCATTGGCCCATGTCCGAACTTGAAGGCATTAAAGATGTCCGACCAGAAGTAAGAAGCCAATGCAAGCAGATGTTCGTTCCTTTTCATATCGGCTAAGAAAAGGTTGATGCAATGGTCTATTTCTAAATCCTCCCAGAAAGACTTTTTGGTGGCGAAAACCCTAAGGTACCAGTTCCTCCATTCTGGAAGTTTGCTAGGCCAGGATCTGAAGCTATTAACCCAATCGGTGATGGCCATGAATGAGTGCTTGAACGGGATCCTTTCTGTTTCAGAGTTGATGAAATCAGTCGGATCCTCGCTACCCATAGGGACAAGAAAGAAGTGACTGGGGCGATCGAAAATTGGAATAGCAATTTGGCTCTTGAGATCCTACAAAAACTAGAACCCGACTACTGATGAGAAATTGGGATGGGGAAGATTCGTGCAAAACATAGGATGAAAGAGCAGATAATAGTTACCTCAGGGATTATATGTGTAGTAGCTATTGCACAAATGAAGGAGTAGCAGCCGATGAAGAAATCTACGAGAGGTCGCCTTCAGTCTTCGGAGCCTGTTGAGGTTCACGGAAGTTCGCCTTTGGAGATTTGCGGATGTCTGTGGAGCTCGTCAAGGTTTGAGGGTTTTTTGATGAGAAGAAGTGTGTGGAAGAAGGTTGAGGCGGAGATGTATTTTATAGAGGCGGAGCGACCTAGGCAGAAATCCGAGCCAAATAATGCCGGTTTTATCGGGTCATCCTGGTTTGCGGAGATTTCTAACGGCTCGAAATTTCGTAGTCTGTTGGTAAACTCCAAAATTGGGGGGCATGTGTTAACACCAAAATCTGGATGATCCGATGGTGCTAAAGCCGATCAGCTGAGAGGTGTCCCTTGACGCATCAGCCTTCAGGGGTGTCCCTTGACGCGTAACGCCGAGCGTATCGGTCTCCTAGCCGATACGCACCCACTTTCAGAGAGGCGTCCCCTCATTGGCTTAGCTAGCCAATGGGTTCATTCATATCCTTGCTACGGCATAGCCGATCCGGCGTCCTCCGTATCATCGCTGTTGGCCCTGACCTCGTACTGTCTCGGTTAGGTCTGATCTTCGAGGTTCGGTGTTAATGGCGCTATTACGGCAGGCGACGGGTCTCGTGCTGTCATATCTGGAGTGGCATCGGCTTTGCAGCCCATGCCTTCTTATACTATTACTTGCCTAGTCCGCATACGCCTTCATCGGTTTTTCTAGCCGATGAATCATTGTTCGGCTGTCCAGAAGGATCCTATGCGCCTTGCTATCCTCTGAGCACACCCTAGTTCCTCCATTGGTTCTGTAGTCGATCTCTCGTTGACACCTATCCACATCGACTCCTCAGCCGATCGAAGAGTATCCCGATCCTATCGGCAGCCAGCCGATAGCAAGTGCCTATATCGGACCCACTCATCTCACTTTCTTGTCAATTGCATGGTCAAATTGACTGGCACGCTCGTGAACCTCGAGGCTTAAGGACCTGCATTGGAGCTAAGCAGACCTCCCGGGCCTTCGCGTGACCGAGCCGCCGTCCATCCCCGGTTGTAGGATTTTTGGCGGTGAGCTGTAAGATATCGTCATCATTTGATGGTTTTGTTAGGACTTCTTTAAATATGTCGGGTTCAACCGGTTGCTGACTAGAAGCCTATGGTGCCAACTCATTGGCTCTAAAGTTGTCCTTGAGATATATGTGAAAATCTTAAGGCCATTGAATCACTTTTCCAATTTTCTATCTTCTTCCAAGTACTTGGATAATTCTAGATTAGACCAAGTACATGGTAATCCTTATGTGCTTGATTGGAGATTAGCTATGAGTCTCTTTTCACAACTAGTCATGTTATGCGAAGTTCAATACTTGCCATAGTCTTGATAGTAGTTTTTTGTAGTTTGCAATGTTAATTGCCCTGAACTCAAGTTGGGTGACATAGTTAAGTTGATCTCCAATTGATGACATGAGGATGACCCCAGCTCCCGTGCTTTGTTGGTTGAGTGCTTCTTCAAATGCCGTAGTCTAGATTTAGCTAGGTATATTGTTGATCTTAGCTTCCATAGAAACGGTCTACTTAGTGACAACGTTAGTGAGTACTTGAGATTTGATGGTTGTTTTAGAAACAAAGCTGACACACTCAATGTTCCACATGGCAATGCATCTTGCAATATACAACAACTTTATCGAGAGGATAGAAGACAACAGTGACCTTATAATCTTACTAATAAAGCCATATATTTCTGGATGTCATTAAGACCATATTACAACAATTTTTAGATCTAGAGATATCTTAGTATTGTGGAGGACTTCACTTAGTAGACAGGTTGCAATGTATTGGAAAAGCTTTTCACGTGGCCTGAGATGGGCATGAAGAAAGCATGGGTTCGAGTTATGGAGACACCCTCTCTCACTGACATTGGACCTAGGAACCAACTGTAATTAGCTGAAAAGTTGAAGGGATAATTACGAAATGTTCAGTCAACACGTGCAAGGACTGCGGGTTCTATTTCTGGAACCGAGAGGCTTTTTTGCAAAATAGCCAGTCACTGATCAGTGAACCCAGTTAATTTAAAATCTGGTAAAATAGAGAAAACAATTTATAATGTTTTCTGTTGAACTAAAAAATGAGCAAACTCGTAAAATGCATAGAAAATTCATTTTATCTCCATCTGAGATGAAATTACAGTAGATTCACAAAATTAAGTTCTTCAATGTTCAAAAATACAATATGGCACATACAGTACAAGAAACACATCTAAAATTTCGTATAGGAAATAATTGACATAAAGCATACCATAACTTGCAAAATTCATAGAAATGCATCCTATCTCCAAATGAGTTCGACCAAAACTTTTTAGAACCAAAACATTATGCTCTGTATTTATGTAAACTAAAAGCCTGTCACTTTCAGTACACAAAATACCTCTAAAAGTTTGCGTAGTAAATAATTACTTTAGCTTATAAAATTCGTAGGAAATTCAAATTAACTCCAAAATTGATGAAATCAGTTTTTTAAGACTTCTAAAATTATGCTCTTTACTACTCCAAAGTTAAATTTGACAAAACTGGTTCTTAAAATTTTCCAAAACATAGGTCTGTACTAACCCACTGTGAAGAAATCATGCATTTTAGAGCACTTTAGAATTTTCGCATATTTGGCATTATCCATTTATACGTTAATATTGTATAGATAGTAATTTGGTGAAAGTGAGAAATTGTGTTAGGTGCTGACCAAGGTGAAAAGGTGCAAGGAAAGTGCTCCCCTCCTGTTTTGAGCATATTGAAAACTATGATTTGGCAAATCAAATGTGTTGTTTATAAAATTGCATGTGTATTTGTTCTTATCAGTATTTGAAATATGGTGAATAGTAGTTATGCCCAACTTTCTGCATCATCAACCTTAAAAACTTATACTCATTGCTGATTGTACCCTTAGGAGTGGTTAGAGCACATTACTTGTACTCATTTAGGACTATACATGCTTATTATGGTTCCATATGCTTAGCTATACTTAGAAACTTGCTAAATACATTATGGTCATTTTATACATGAGAAATTGGGCATTATTTTACTTCTGGACAAAGGTGGAACTTACAATTATCTGTGACCTACAATAAAGGAAAACTTGTTTCAGACTTACGTGGCAAGGGATGGTAGTTGTATACTAATAGGGGGAATGTTTGCCTGAGTAGATTAAGGACTAAACTCTATGTCACCATCTATTGTAAACAGTACAACCACGTGTGCTAGTATAAGATGGCCTTAGCTAATTAACTTACTTGATGTTTAGCCTTGAATTTTGGTAGGCTAAAGTAGTACTGTTTATGTTATTGTATTATTCTAGAGTAGCTACTTGTTACCTGTCAAGGGTAGTTCAAGTGTCTAAGTTTGTCCAATGCAACAATATAGTGCCTCATGGTGAAACATATGTGTTTGCTGGCACAGCGTTAGGTGTAAGGCATGGTCCTACCACCTAACCACTCTAGGTCATTCTTAGGGTGGATTTTTGCTTTCCGTCATTGGTGCAAGGCTAGACATTAAGTAATGTAAAGACTATGTTGTGACCTCTAGACCACATTCAACATGTAGAGTGTGGTGGTACCGATGGGTATTAGACAAACTAGAGCAATCTCATCAAGGGGTAAAGTTTTACAAACTATGCATACTAAACACTAATTGATTAGCTGTGCTCGTGGTCATGAACAACATAGTGAAGTGCCATAAGTATAGACTTATGTTTTATAAATGTGTTTATGAAAATTTGATGTGGAAATGGTAATTTAAGATTTATATGACGCGTATGATATTATGTTATGATGATGATGGATATTGTGACTTACTTATGTTTATGTACATGCTTTAAAATGCTATATAAATTTCCATTGTAAATGAGTGTGAAATAAAATTTACTTTATGCTAAAATGAGACCGCAAATAGTATCTTAGGTTTGTATTGCCTTGTCAACACATTAGCTTGTTTAATATACTAGCACTTGTTCTTATATATGTTGTTGCTTTAGGTTCTTTCGCAGGTGTTATGCAAAAATCGTCTGATATTTGCACTGATGCATCATACACATGAAGGTTATGTACGATTGATACCAGATTAAGCATGATATAAAAAGTATATTAGATAATGATTTGATACAGATGGAAGTGAAATCACATTATAAAGATAATTAATTAGCTAGAACTCTGATGGAACATTCAATAAAGCCTATTGACTTATCAAGATTTATCTTATCAAAAGTAATCTAATAGATCGTATCTAACCAAGATAGTATAAGATTAAAAATAACATGATAAATTTAATAAGTAGATAAATTCAATACCAATGTGACATATACATTAGATTGAATTAAGAGATTAAATCAATGCAGCCTTAGAAAGAACTGAATGTATCAAGATAATTAATAAATATATAAATATAGCAAAGATATCAGATTGAACCAAGAAAGCTGTAACCACACCGATATGACTGGAGATCGACCTTAACTGATGTAGCCTAACCCAAAACAAGATCTTATCAAAAACCACATTACTTCTACTTCTAAAGGTGGCGATGCACAAAATTCGATTGTATTGATCTGGTTGATTCTTACAAGACCTCTGGGTGTACATATTTATACTCTTTAGTTTATACAAGTACAAAACAAAACTAGGATAATATTTCTAAAAGAAAAGGAAAGAAAACTACTTCTGCCTATTTAGAAGAGATATTTACAAATAAAGAGCTGATTTGTTATGGCTTGAAGGTATAGATTCATTTTTCTCTACTTATGGAAACTTCCTTGAACCCGGTCTTTACTGGGCAATCCCTATTAGCTTCATTGGCTTTGCTCTTTTGACTGAATCTATTAGCGGCTCTTCAAAATTTCATTGTTAACACATGCCCCTCAATTTTGGAGTGGGAGGACTCGCACTTTGGAATTATCCTCTCTGGGCTTTTATAACTCTAAAATTTTCTCATAGATTGTCACAATCTGTTATAGCCCATTTGATCTAGCTCAAGTAATAAGGCCACCAATGGTCCAGGGCCTTATCCGACACTTTTTCCTATGGCCCCATGGGAAGTAAAGATCCGATAGAGTTCATCAATGCCTAAACCTAGTGAATCCCTTTTAAGATTGCGAATCCCTTTTAAGAATGTTGTTACAACTATAAACAACTGGACCAATAGCTTCAAGTCGTGGCCAAGCAACCTCCCAGGTTGGAGAAATTGGAACTATTGAGTATCGGCCGCGATGAGGACCCTTTGGGATGAACTAGACATTAGACACTACATCGGACTATCCTTGGTAGAGATGGAGATGAATGAGCCTTTGCTTACATCGGCTTGTTATTTTTGGTCTGACATCCTAAATGCCTTTTCTTTTGGACACGAGCCAATGACCAAAAACTTGGTGGATGTGATCATGATGACTTGCCATAGCACCACTACATACATCAACTCATCCACTCTCTGATTCATGCCACGCCATTGGTTGTTGACCAAGGATGTTGGTGGCTAGTCCAAGTGCATACCATCCGATAGCAAAACATCGGGATTAGTCGACGATCAGGAACACATGGCTTTCTTGAACTTGTGACTCAAAAGGTTCATCTTCTGTGGCTCAACCCTAGGTCGGACAACAAATATGCAATGCCTAGTAGAATGAATAACCAATCTCCACCAAATCCCTCTTGGCAAATATCTTCTATGGGCCACCTAGTTGCTGCTGCATCAAGTGGCTGTGAAGCTATTAGCCAGTCAGCCCATCGTACACATTGGAGGTCCTTGGTGGCTTTTGTAGCTATGGTTAAAACTGTACACCTCTAAGGTAGTGAACACCTTCTCTCGAAAGCCTCCAGTTCCCCTCATCAGAATACGAGGAAGATGAAGAGGCCATCCAACACCAATACACATCTTACGAAGAAGCATCATCGACTCTCTTAGGCTATAAAATATCTCCTAATGGAATCTTCTGATGGTTCAAAGGTTTTTACTATGGTTTTACTAGGAAAGCTACCATTTGATTTGCCTATGATGACATGGCAACTTTTGAAGCACCCTTTAAATTTGACTTTTGCAATGTTGTCACTGACAAAGAGTCTAAGGCTATCTTCACATTGACCATCACTCCGTGTCTTCAAGTCTAAGGCTGATCTCAGTAGCCATTGTATGTGTTCTATCACCCGTCGCCCTACTCTTGCCAGCTTGGATTTGGATAGCTGCCGATTGGTTTATTCTTCATCAACAAAACTGAATGCAGAGGCATGTTGAAGAGCGCATTGGAATATGATCGTCTGAGAACTTTAATAGAATCACTACCCTAGGAAAATTCATAAGATGGGAGATTTGTATCAACAACTCAAAACTCTTCTCTCGATGGTGGAGCGAATGGAGAAAACATATTTTCAATCTATCGGCTACCAACTATTGCTCCTCCTTAAACCCAGACTATGTCAAATCCAATGAAGAGGTATTATCTTTTATGCTCTTCTTTCTTCATTCTTGTTCTTGTACTTTTAGATATTTATGACTCTATTCTATAGGTTTCTAATAGAACCTCTCCTAAAGTGAACGAAAGTGGACATCTGATTGTTTATAGACCTCCATTGGCTTCTCCAAACTTGGGATCTAATGCACCATTATCATCATCTCTCCTCCAAGGGCCAAAACCCGTGGTCCAAAAGTGCAAGAGCACTTCAATCCATCTAGGCCATAAGAAAAAGAAAACTTTAGCCGACATGACCGCCACTACTAGAACTGCCCATGTTCTGGATTCCCAAGTAGCATCAGCTCCTCCTTCCCCATCGGTATGCACCATCTCTCTCTTTTTATTTCTAGTCTTTCCCTTACGTCATACTTAGTTAATTTCAACCCACTTAGTTAATTTCAACCCACGACGCAATGTGAATCATTGGCTCTAGAGCCCTAAATGTCAATTGATGCTCCAACTAGGCCTGAGTTGATGACTACCCAAGTTGTTCTAGCACTACAAGCACCTGAACTTCAAGCTTCTGCACACAGTGGTGATACTGAGATCATCCCCACCACCATTGCTTCTCCATTGGACATTGGCCATTGCCAAGAAGATCCCATTCCTTTGGCCATACTGATGTTCCAGAACGTAATCATCTTGCCCTTGGTAAATTCACTTATTTCAATCATATGTCTTGTTTCATGGCACTAACCTTGAACTTTTTCTCGATATGCAATTCTTAGACGATCTCTTCTCCTTCGACATCAGCAAATACTTAGAAGAGGAAGAAGAAGCGGTCACCAGCACACTGACAATGCTATTCCTCTCTACCGATCTCTACAATCAACTAACAAACATTTTGCATTGGCTAGAGAACCCCATTGACACGCTGGTGGAGGACTCTGAGTTGATTCGAATGAGATTTTTGGATATGGAAGATCATTTGCGAGAAGAACTTGTTGATGCTTTGACTCTGGCCACTTTTTTGGAATCTCATCGGTTTGAAGCCATTAAGGCAAGGCAATACATGACCGATTGTACTAACCAAAGAACCCTAACTTAGGATATACAAATCGATCGACTAGCTACCCAATCAGAGAAAGTCAAGCTCGACAAGATGATAGCCATACCTATCCAATCTCAAGCCTGTATCGAACAACTAAAGAACAAGAAGGCCTATCTACTGGTGGAATTGGAAAAAATGCACAACGATATTGTGTTTGAATAACTTTGGCTCAGTGGCCTGCACCATGTAATCCAACTACACAAGGCCAAGCTCGTAGAGGTGGTGTGTCAGACACTTCATCGGTGCAAGAGCATCAAATCCATTCTGGGCTCCAATGAGGAAGACTCTCATATCATTAAAGAAGCTGATAACATTTGCATACGAGTAGCAAAATTGATTCAATGATACTTTGGCTAATGTAAAAACTATTGATGCTTGTCCCATGATGTTTTGTTATTCCTGAATAGATTAGTCTTCGAGCTTGATCTAATAATCTTGCCATCCTCAAAACATATTTTCTTTCTTGTGCACATTTTGAAAGGTGATATAAATAGTATCGGCTATCTTTAGGCGATGTAGGTAACATCGGATTTATGTATGTTTGATGACCTCTATAGACATCAACCACACTTATTTGATCTAAGAATCAATTCAAATGCTAGGGAGGTATCTTTTCAAGTAGATCCTGTTGAGTGTGTTGCCAAATTCCTCTCACTCAAGATTCTTCAATACATACCCATTGCCTTGCATACATTGACTTATCTAATGGGGCCCTTCCTAATTAAGTCACTATTTTTCAAATTTATTATCTTTGGACCTGATTAGTAATATCAACTTCCACACGAGATATCGTCTATCAAACGATGGCACTTGCGTAGATCCATGGCATGGCATCAAATAGGCCCACAATGAATCAACTAAGGTTGTATGCCACCATGGTTGTTTATCTATTTTGCACTTGATTAACTTTATGAGTTTTTTATTTAAAGCTTTGGCTTGTCGTTGGCTTGATCATAATAAGGAGATGAATTCAAGATTTTAATTCCCAAGCTAGTAGGCTGCAAATTGTTGTAACTCATTGGACACAAAAATAAACAATTGATCTGTTATAATCATCTGAGGAATCCCTAACCTGTAAATTATGCTCCTTGATAGATTCTATGGCATCCTTAGATGTAACCTTATTTAAATTCTTAAGGTCCAAGGCATGCCTGTCAATTTAACTTGCAACTCATAAGGAAGATAGAAAAATTAGACCAATGAACCAATCGACTAATAGGTCGATACGGACTCAAGCTATTGGTTGTCTAGCCGATAGAGATTAGTTAGAAAGTTTAAATAATAATAAATATTATAATTAATAAAGCAATAAAACTCAACAATCACATGATCTGATAAGTGATATAAAACCTATTAGGTTATGTTACTAACTTTATTAAAGAAAACCAAGCGGCCTATAATTTTACCTTCTTGTGCCAAGTTTGGCTCCTCTCTTTTTTAGCTTGGGCGCTTGAGCTTGCCCTAGCATGACTTGATCTAGCACAGAAAGCACTCCTCTTAGTGGTAGCCCACCGTTGAGGGAGACTCTCCCCCAAGGAACCATGGTCACTTGAGTTGCTTGCTCCTCTTCCCCTTCACTCCAATAATTGTCATTGCTAGAATCACACGATGATTCAACACGAGGACAGTTGCTAAGCCCAATGCTTTTCTTGACAAGTTGCTTGGTCCTAGTCAAGAAGTTGCTTGAAGGCTTGTTTGCTATTGAGAAGATTTGTCCCTTGATCATGACAAAACTAAGTGAGAGGGATAGTAGGAATAAGATGCTTGAGATAAGGAAATAGTTGAGGTGAATGAAATCATGATCATAGTGCTAGTCTATTGATGTTGGAATTTTCGACAGCTATATTAAAAAAATTTATGCTAATAACCTGAACCCTAAAATCTTGATTTCATAGGAATCAACAACGTGAACAACTTGACTTACTAGACACAATTTTGAGACTAGAGCAATAGATTCATCTATGGGATTCAAAGGATATGCAAGAGGAGAAGTGATCAAGAAAATGGTGGAGATTGCCTCAAGAATAAGAGAAACTCATGGTGAAAACTTAAGGAAGATGTTCTCAGAGAATTCGATGAGGTCTCAGAAAAGCCTGACAGCCCTCAGCAACTCCAATGGGGGCCTCTCCCCCAAGATTGTTGGAAGAGGACAAGAGAGGAGGAGAGGTGATGGTGAAAAGAGAGAGGTGAAAGTGACAGGTAACTTTTGGGTAGGGGAGGATAAAGGCCTAAGATACACATATTGGAAATTCTAACAGGTATGTTGGCATTTCCAACATGTACAAAATGACATAAAGAGAGGGTTAAGGGAGAGCTAGTATTTTTTACATGTTGGACATTTCGATGTAATTGTTGGAATGTCCAATATGTATAAAATGCTAATTTTCTGAACAAGGAATTTTTTTGGGATTTTGAGCGTGACAGAATTTCTGATATGTTAAAAATACAAGATTCTGTGGAAGAATAAAGATGGATTGAGAGGGACAAAGATGTTTCAAAGGGAGGACATGTTGGCCGAACACTTGGGAGGCCATTACATCTATGATTAGCCAACAAACAAACAAGCAAAACAATAATCATAAGTGCAATTGCCCAATCCAAGGATCAAAGGAACAAATTAAAATGAGACAAGTTAATTTGCCCCCTTGCAAGGGGACTGTGTGAATCTATTGTGCAAGGACCAAGATTCATTTAGAATAAGATCCCCAAGCTCATAGATTTCATTTATCCACAAAGGAGTGACTAGTGCTTGTCTATTGATTAAACAACCATTTTGCCACAACAAGATGCATCCTAGGGTAGAAAACAATGCATATAATAGAAAGTCACATTTCAAGAATGCAAGATATTTTGCTCGTTCTTTATGGCAAAAACCCTATGTTCATCTAGTAGCTTTGTAAAAATATCTGCCAATTGTTTGTCGATTCCCACATGTTGGATTGCTATGTTGCCCTTAGTGGAATGATCTCTCAAAAAGTGATGATGGATGTCGATCTGTTTGGTACATGAGTATTGTACAAGGTTATTGGCAAGTTTAATGGCACACTCATTGTCAAATAGAAGAGGCACTTTGCTCACATTTATGCCATAGTCTTGCAAAGTTTACTTCATCCAAAGCAATTGAGGACAACACCTCACCACTAAAACACATTTTGATTCGATGGTGGATATGGTGACAGAGTTTTGCTTCTTGAACATCCAAGAAACAAGGGATCTACACAAGAATAGGCAAGTACCCGATGTGCTCTTCCTATCTATCTTACAATTAGCATAATCTGTATCAGAATAACCAATGAGATTAAACCTTGCTCCCTTAGGACACCAAAGACCAAGGTTAGGAGTACAGACAAAATATCTTAGGATTCTCTTAATGGCCATAAGGTGACACTCTTTTGGAGCGGCTTAAAATCTTGCACACATGCACACACTAAGCATAATATCTGGCCTACATAAACAAAGATCAAGTAAATAACCAATGATTGAATGGTATACCTTTCAATCGACGTCTTTATCTTGCTCATTGAGATCAAAGTGTCCATTTGATGGTATGGGTGTGCGCACCAGTTTTGCACCTTCCATGTTAAACTTCTTCAGCATATCCTTGAGGTACTTTGTTTGGTAGACAAACGTTCCCTCCTTAAGTTGCTTGATTTGAAGCCTAAAGATAAACTTCAATTCACCCATCATTGACATCTCAAAGTGCTTAGTCTTCATCCTACTAAAGTCTTCATTAGAAGATTTGATATTTAAGCCAAATATTATGTCATCGACATATATTTAATATACAAAGATATCATCATTGTGCCTTTTAGTGAAAGTGTAGAATTAGCTTTTCCAATTTCAAAACCATTCTTAATGAGAAAGTCACAAAGACATTCATACTATGTTCTAGGGGCTTGCTTTAACCCATAGATAGCTTTGTGAAGCTTAGAAACATGATGAGGATACTTAGGGTCTTCAAAACCGGGTGGTTGCTCTACAAACACCAACTCATTGATTGGACCGTTGAGGAAGGCACTCTTCACATCCATTTGGTAGAGCCTGAAATCATGGTTACAAGCTAATAAAATACAAATTGATTCAAGGCTTGCAACTAGTGCAAAAGTTTCTCCAAAGTGGAGACCTTAGATTTAGATAAACCCTTGAGCCACTACCCATGCCTTATTTCTTATCACAATGCTATTCTCATCTTCTTTGCCATGAAAAACCCATTTTGTTGTAATCACATTTTGCCCTGGCCTCTCCACTAATGACCATACTTAATGATACGCCTCGATGTCCCGATCTTCACGATGTAGGATCAATCACTAGATAACTAGCTTCGAAGAAGCTGAGATAACTTGCTGCAAGCAGTGATAACTAGTGCAACCTGACGAATAAAACTCAAAGCCAACCACCGTCTCAATACGTCAACCTGAATCGAGGATTCACCCAACCACACTCTCAAAGAAACCAACCAACACAGCCTACAATCAATCGAGGAGACCTCGAAGGGAGTAGGAGCACCAATTGGGAGCGGATGAAGCCGCCGCTTCTGTAATTCCTGCGAAGGAAGTCACACAAGCAAAGGGGTAGAGATCAACTCTCAGGGGTTTGCTAGCGTACAGCTGAACAAAGTGGTCTATATTCTCAATATCATAATCTATAATTACAATGAGTCTAGGGGGTATTTATACTAGCAATAGCCCTGCTAGTTAGATGGAAAATTGAAAAGAAAATAACTAGTTCGACTATGTGAAAAGACCTCTTCAGAATGAGCTACTGGAGAGTTTTCGTGTGGCTGTTAGTCTTTTGCGCAATCTTCATTGTTTTGGCAATAACTCCACCTAGGAAAGTCCAAATGATGCATGGTTTATTGCGTTGGATTCTTGACTTAACACCCTTTCCAACCATGTATGCCATGAACCACGTAATATTATAGAATGGTACAGTTTAATACATGAACTTTAGCATCAGGCTGGCTGTTGACCTTTCGAGCAGTATATACTAAACGGTGGTTTGTGCCCAAATGGTAGCTCCAAACTAATCGGGGCTAGACTCATTGGAAACTAGACTTGAAGAGCTTTCCAAAACATGCTCATAGACCACCATAGCTTCTGGGAATCAAAATATATGACTATTTCTTCTAGATGGTTCTGCAGAGCTGAACTGGTTCGAGTGTAGTTCGTGGTCGGCAACTGGTCTAAAGTGGTCTGCAGTTGGTCGGAAGTTATCTCCTTGTGTGTTCATGTCTTCCTCCTTAGTAAACCTAACCATTAATAATATATATGACTTATGTAGTATATAATTTTCATTAATATTAAAATAAATCTCACAAAGTAGCGCGTGCACCTCTTGTTGTAGCTTCTTTGCTCGACTACGTGTAATCGGTCCATCAATTACTTGGACTGGTGTTGATATAAGTGAGACCTGAGTTGGTGTAGTTTGAGTTGAGGGGTGTGACATCTTGCTTGATGGCGTGGTCATATCACTTAATTTCTTGTAGAGTTATTGAGTTCTTCTTACGTGTCCATCACTGAGTGCTTCATCTACCCTTATAGGATCAATAGAAGACATCGAAGAGTAATGCTTACAAAAAAATTGTAACTAGAGATTGTTAACATCAAAATTTGATGATCCGATGGTGCTAAAGCCGATCGACCGAGAGATCCGATGGTGCTAAAGTCGATCGGCTGAGAGGTCTGATGGAGAGTTTAATGCAGTCATTGGCCGATGGAGATACTGAGACAAAACTGATCGGAACTGTAGAAAAGCTTGTTCCTATCCTTGCTACGGCATAGCTGATCTGGTGTCCTCCGTATCATCACCGCTAGCCCCGACCTCGTACTGTCTCAGTTAGGTCCGATCTTCGAGGTTCGGTGTTAATGACGCTGTCACGGCGGGCGACGAGTCTCTTGCTGTCATATCCAGAGCGGCATCGGCTTTGCAGATCGTACCTCCTTATACTATTCCTTGCCTAGTCCGCATGCGCCTTCATCGGTTTTTCCAGCCGATGAATCACTCTTCGGCTGTCCGGAGGGATCTCGTGTGCCTCGATATCCTCTGAGCACACCCTGGTTCCTCCATCGGCTTTGTGGTCGATCCCTCGTCGACACCTATCCACATCGGCTCCCTAGTCGATCAAAGAGTATCCTGAACCTATCGGCTACCAGCCAATCGCGCCTGTATCGGACTCGCTCGTCTCACTTCCTTGTCAATTGCAGGGTCAAATTGACTGGCACGCTCACGAACCTCGAGGCTTAAGGACCTGCACTGGAGGTAAGCAGATCTTCTAGGCCTTCGCGTAACTGAGCCACCGTCCCTCCCTAGTTGTGGGATTTTTGGCGGCGACAGAGATGTAGTGGATACTCCCTTGTTGATATCATGAGGACTGTTGTCTATATGGTGATCTTGTTGCACGCTTTGGTGTATTCTTGGGTGTGCATATTGATTGGTGGAGATGACTCACTCCCATTTCTTTTCATCTTGATCCAAGAATGTAGGGGCAGAATCACAATCTTGGGTTGAAGTTGGTGTTTCCACTTGTGTTGATGAAGAGGATTAATTTTGATGTTCTGTAGGTCACGCCTCTACCAGCCTCTTATTGGCTTCACTAGGATCTTCCTCTTCACCTAGCACATGCAATCTCAACAATTCTAGAGGCCTTGTTGAGAACACGATATGCACATTCATCTGACCCATATCCAAGCAAGAGTGCCTCATCCAGCTTAGGAGCGAACATAAAGGATCTAGACTTCTTGTTAAGAATAAAACATTTACTACCGAAAACTAAAAAAATAGAAAATGTTTGGCTTGCTATCAATAAGAAGCTCATAGGAAATCTTCTTAAGAAGGCGATGAAGATAGAGGTAGTTGATAGCGTGACATGTGATGATGACGGCTTTGGCCCACAAACAATCCAATGTCTTGTACTCATCCAACATTGTCCTTGCCATCTCAATGAGAGTTCTATTCTTCCACTTAGCCATGCCATTTTGTCGAGGTGAGTATGGGGCTGAGAACTCATGCCTGATTTCTTCTTCATCAAGAAATTCTTCCACACTTGTGTTCTTGAACTCTCCACCATTATCACTTTGAATGTTCTTGATCTTTATGTCAAATTCATTTTGGGATCTTATTGCAATCTTCTTGAAGATGGCTTTTGTCTTACTCTTGTCATATAAAAAGAATACCCATGTGAAGTGACAAAAATTATCAACAATTACAAGACCATATTTCTTACCTCCGATGCTTATGTAAGAAATTGGTCAGAAGAGGTTCATGTGGAGAAGATCCAATGGCCTAGTAGTGGTCATGACATTCTTTGTCATCTGGTGAGCTCCAGCTTGCTTCTTGGCTTGGTATGCACCACTAGACACACTATCTATCTCAAAATGCACATTTGTTAGTTCAATCAGATGACCCCCCCTTTAGAAGCATGTGAATATAACTCGTACCAACATGCCAAAGCCATCCATGTTGGATTTTGCTACCAAATATGTCGCTAGCTTGGCTTCATCCATTGAGAAATCAACTAGATAAAGTTTCCCTTTGAGAATACCTTGGAAACCAATTGAGGAATCATCCCTTCTATAAATGGTCACATCAACATTGGTAAAAAGACAATGAAAGCCCATTTCACATAATTGCGAAATGGATAGTAAATTGTAATAGAGAAATTTTACTAGGAGAACATTTGTAATGGAAAGGTCATTTGAGATAAACAATTTTACCTACTCCTATTACCTTTCCCTTTCCATTGTCATCGAAGACAATGTTTTCTTGAGGTGGACTATTTGTATCTAATGGTGAAAACATTGACTTCTCCCTAGTCATATGATTTGTGCATCCACTATCGATGACTCAACTTTTTCTACCAAAGATACATTCTTACAAGAGATCAATTTCTAGTCTTAGGTACCCATACTTGCTTGGATCCTCTCATGCTAGTCACAAGGGTCTATAGAACCCACACAGCTCTCTTGATAGAAACATTTTTACCCCCTGGGCCAACATATTTAGCAACAACTTTACCACTAGCATTTATTCTAAAAACATATGAAGCATCAAAAGAGTTTTGTGAAATGTATTCAATAGGAAGGATACTTGAAACCTTGACAAAGTTGCTAAGCTATTGGTTTTTCTTGAGTAAAATTCTCTTGTCTACCTTGCCCTTTGGTGCAGGCACATACCCAAGGCTTTTGTGATTGTAGTTGTCATGTTGATACCCAGGGTACTCATTTAGCGCCCTACTATTGTTCGCCAAAAACGTGTCTGGGGCAAACACGCCAACACCTGAGATGTCTACTTAGCTCCAGTTCAAACTGTCGGGTTCTCTTCGAGGCTCAAGGTACACGCACCGGGGCCTGTGGGGTCCGCTTGGCTCTAGCGCAATGGTGCGGGTGCGAGCGTGCTAGTCAATTTGACCCTACAATTGACAAGGAGGTGAGGCAAACGGGTCTGGGTGGCTCCTGCTATCGACTGGTCACTGATAGGGATTGGAACACTGTTCCACTGGCTAGGGAGCCGATGAAGGCGTGGATAGATGTTGACAAAGGATATGATGGCTC
This sequence comes from Oryza coarctata, assembly GCA_030770085.1. Taxonomy (NCBI): domain Eukaryota; kingdom Viridiplantae; phylum Streptophyta; class Magnoliopsida; order Poales; family Poaceae; genus Oryza; species Oryza coarctata. The sequence continues at coordinate 10,321,716 of CM061484.1, read as the reverse complement.
TGGGTGTAGCGAGAGCGAGATCCTGTACCATTGGCTGCAAAGCCGATAGAGGCACCGAAGGGTATTTAAATCAAAGCACGCAGGATCCCTCCTGGTAGTTGACAGAAGTTGTAGTGCTCATTCATTGGCTAGAAAGCCGATGAAGGCAAATATGAAGTGGCAAGAAATCGTATAAAAGACGCACTGGCTGCAAAGCTGATGCCACTTCGGATATGGCAAAGGCAAAGCGAACCCATCAGCTAGCTAAGCCGATGAGAGGACATCTTTCTGAAGATTAGCGCACGTCAGCTGGATGCCAAAGCAAGGGCGAAGTGAACCCATCGGCTAGCTGAGCCAATAAGAGGACGTCTTTCTGAAGATAGCCGTGCATCGGCTTAAAAGTCGATGCGCTTGGAGTGGCGCTCGAGGGGAGTCTCTAAAGATTGGTACGTATCGGCCAAGGAGCTGATACGCTAGGCGTGTTGTGCAATGTATTGATAACTCATGGGCTAACACTCTAATGAAATGCTGTATAGAGACCTATAAGCCTAAAGCTCAATCTACTGCTGGCAACCTCGTAGTTCGAACCTAACCGATGCAGCACGAGATTGATGACAGCAGAGAGAGCTTGATAGGCCGATAGACCCTACATAGATGTGATGTGATACATCCGATCAGCCTAAAAGATCAAACCTAATCGATGCAGCCTTAGACAGAGCGAGATATATTGGGATAGTGGTGGGACTTACCCATACGCCGGAGATCGAGCTTAGCCGATACAGCCCCACGTCAAGAGCCAGACCCCGCTAGTAAAAACCTAGAGAAACTAGTGTGGCAATGCACTGAAAGTTGTATTGATCAAAGGATTTTCCATACATGTTTTCAGGGTGTCTATATTTATACCCTGGGTTTACAAAGTCCGACACGTTTACAACAACCATTGGACATTATCTCCTAACAAAGATAAAGAAAAATATCTCTAAGGCAGTTAACTAAACTAACTAAACCTTTCTATATATATAAGATATGATTTACATAGATATAATACCCTGCTGTGAGTTCCATGGCTCCTCCTCAAACTTGGTCTCATCTGGATAATCTTCCTTTCTTGGACCAAATCTCTTCTTACTTCATCTAATCGGCTTCCTCCCTATAGCAATTGTACTCTTCTTTACTTTAGCCGATCTTTTTTCCAACCTTTCCCTGGGCTTTCTAAATTTTAGCGTTAACACATGTCCCCCAATTTTGAAGTATGAGGACTCTTGCTTCAAAATTCTCTTCCTCAGGTCTCCAATGCTCTAAAATCTCCTCCCTTTCTGGTAATTGGCTCTCGTAAGCTGAAACCACTTGCATCAGATGTGCTAAACTGTTGATCTCTTGGAAAGAAAATTTCCACCTAGTGCGACTTGACAACCCTTGGAAGGCCAAATCAGCTAACTGTTCATCGCTCAGAATAAGACTATAACACCGGCTTCTGATATCTCGGAAACGTTGGATATACTCCAGAACTGACTCATTAGGCCTCTGTCTAACCAATGTCAAATCTGATAGTCTCGTCTCCTGAATCCCAGCAAAGAAATATTTATGAAATTGCTATTCCAGATCGGCCCACCCCCTAATTGAGCTGGGAGGCAACGAAGAGAACCAGGTGAAGGCCGATCCAGAGAAGGACAATGGAAACAAACAGACTCTCAGGGCTTCCTCAGCTGATGCTTCTCCACATTGGGCCAAGAATCGACTGATGTGTTCCACTATAGATACATTATCTTGCTCTGAGAATTTGGAGAATTCCGGTATCCTATATCGGTGAGGCAATGGAACTTTGTCAAACCTTTCTAGATACGGGTGCCGATATATAAATGTTTGATCTTTGGGCTTGATACCAAATTGCTCTTTCACCATGTTCACAATTCTAAAAGACCAATCTATCTCTCTGACACTTCAGAGGTGGATAAGGTACCCAATTCTATCTAGGATATTCTACATGATATTTGTTCAAGTCAGGATTGCCACCTGGATGGTCAAGTTGATATCTTCCACAATAACTATCCTAAAAGTGTTCCGAAAGTACTTCCTGCTGTTGCCCCCCAAATCGATCTTGTGTTGGTAGATATACATTTGCCGATAGGTTCCTCTTGTTTTTATAAGTTTACTGAGATAACTCCGTCTCTATTGGCAAAGATACATGATCTTGAACAGGCTCTTGAGCTGATAATTGTTGTATCGTCTTCTTAATCAAATCTTGTAGTGTATCTATCCATACTCCCGACGGATTGCTGAATGCTTGATAAAATGCTTTGTTGAACATCTCTTGCCACGACTTTAGAGGATTCATAGGTGATGAATGGCCTAATTCTCTCATCAAAACACATTTTGGCAATTGTGCTTTTTGAATTGGCCCTTGTCTAGTCATACTAAACGACTTCAAACAGAGCTTCTGAAAGTTGTCCACGTTTTGCTCTATCTGCTGCCTTTGGTCTTCATTTAAATCACTCATGGTTACTGGAATTATAATATCCTTATTAGCTTCTTCGAATGAATGTGCCTTGAAATCAACCTCTTCTCTGGACATATTGGCAAAGAAGATGCCCCCTGGGTTGTTGAGTAAAATCTCTGACTTTTAATCAGGCAATTGTACAGTCCCGCTAGTTGATGAATGGTCTTCAAGTTTCTCCAGCCGATGAATGAAATCTCATCCAATTGGCTGATGAATGAAGATTTCTATCTCACCGGCCGATGAATGAAGTACAAGTCCTATCAGCTGATGAATGAAATCTTTAGTCCCACTGGGCGTGCCAAAAAGACTGCTCGCTGCCAAATCTCGCGGGGAAAGGTCCTACAGGGGAGAGACGGTGGCTTGGTCACGCGATGGCCTAGGAGATCTGCTTAGCCCCAGTGCAGGTCCTTAAGCTTTGAGGTTTGAGGGCGTGCCAGTCAATTTGACCCTGCAATTGACAAGGAGAGAGGATGAGACCCATGAGCCAGTCGGCTGGGTGCTGATAGAGAAGGCAGCGCTCGACCATCGACTGAATAGCCGATGGAGGAGTGAGACATAGACGCGTGTAATATACTCGAGGACCTATCGGCCAATGAGCCAATGACGCTACCCGACATCCAAAGCGTGGAGCGAGAATTGATCCCCCGTGAAGCCACATGGCCAACGATCGTAGTAATGGCACCGTTAGCACCAGCCTTGATAGATTGGATAGAACCGAGATAGTATGATGCCGGGGACTAACGACATAGAGACGACAGAGGCTTAGACCGAACGTGACAACGAGGGAGGAAACAGAAGATGTCATTGGCTACCTATTGACCGAATGTCCGACGTAGGCCTACACCTAAAACCATCGGTCGCATCGAGCCGATGGTGAATGAGACCCGCTAGATCTCGACACCGGCCACGTCAGCCATGAGCCCTAAAAGATCAGACCGAACTGAGACAGTACCAGGAAGCGTCTGACGTGTCCGGATCGACCTCTAGAGGATCGATCATTACACGATACGCAAGACGAATGTGGGAACTTGCGTTGAGGATAACTCATCGGCTACTCACTCTGACGAGACGCCGGGCAGAAACATATAGGCCTATGGCTCAATCTACCGTCGGCCGCCTGTTAAGTCGTAACTAACCGATGCAACACAAGACGGACAACGACCAAGAGAGCTTGGTGAACCGATAGACCCCACGCAGACATGATGCGGTACACTCGATCTGACTAAGAGGTCAAACCTAACCGATGCAGCCTTGGACAGAGCAAGATATACTAGGATAGTGGCAGGACTTACTCCTTCGCTAGAGATCGAACTTGACCGATGCAGTCCCGCATCGAGAGCGAGAACCCACTGGTAAAAACCTAGACGAGCTAGGGTGGTGATGTGCCGAAGTTGTATTGGATAAATCTGTTGATGATTCTTTTTACAAGCTTCCAAGGGGTCTATATTTATACCCTGGCATTATAGAGTCTGATGTGGTTACAACAACCATCAGACGTTACCTCCTAAAAATATAAAAGAAAAATATCTCAAAGCAATTGTAAAACTACTCAAACTTGCTTAGCTTGTATAATACATTCTATACAAACACCTGACCCACCGTTATCCTCATTACTCCTCTTTAGACCCGACTCCATCTGGATAACTTTCCATCTTCAAACAAACTGATTTGATCTTCCACCAGTTTGATCGGCTCTTCTATAGTATCAATCGGCTTCACCTTATGAGCGGATCAGTATTTTCCATCAGCCGATCCTGTTTACAGGCCGAATCAAATTTCGGCGTTAACACATGCCCCCCAATTTTGGAGTTTGTCAACAGACTATGAAATTTCAAGCTGTTGGAAGTTTCCACAAACCATGATGCTTGTCATAGCTTGTAGATGATGATTAATCGGCCTAGATTCCTGCCTAGGTCACTTCGCCCCTATAAAATATCCTATTGTTTCATCCTTCTTCCACACACTTCCTCACCATCGGAGCCCCCAACCTCGATAAGCCCCAACAAATAAAGGTGAACCTCCGCAGATTACTTCATCGATCACCAATCTTCTCCCCCCTTTTCTTCGCATGATGGCGTCGCCACATGCAATCCCTGAGGTAACTTTCATCTGCACTTCTATCCCACATTTATACAAATCTCTCCCATCCTGTCTTCTCATCTGTAGTTGAGTTCCTATTTGCTGTAGGATCTCAAAGGTTAGATTGCCATCCCAGTTTCTGATCACCCCGGTTTTCTTTTATCTTGGCCCTATGGGTAATGACGATCCAATAGACTTCATAAATTCTGAAACAGAACGGATCCCATATAAAAATTTATCCATGACCATCACCGATTGGACCAGTAGACTCCTAGGATGGAGAAATTGGTACCTCCGGGTTTTGGCTTCCAAAAAATCATTCTAGAAAAACTCAGAAATTGACCACTTTATCAACCACTCTTTAGCCGATATGGAAAAGAATGAGCGCTTGCTCGCATCGGCCTCCTATTTCTGGTTAGATATCCTTAACGCCTTTATGTTTGGACATGGACCAATGACTCCCACCTTGATGGATGTCACCATGTTGATCTGCCTCAACACTACTCATTATGTAAATCCGTTCATCCTCTGATTCAAACCCACTCATCGGCTGATTACCGAAAACATCGAAGGGTGGACTAAATACATATCTTTGCACAGTAAGACCTCCGGAGCAGTTGATGAATAGGAACATGTTGCATTTCTAAACATATGGCTGGAACAATTTGTCTTTAGTGGTTCAACTCTTGGTCCAACTACCAACATGCAATGCTTGTTGGAGCTCCTGGCCAATCAACGTCACATTCCACTGGGGCAATATCTTCTTGGAGCCACCTATCAACTGCTTCATTAGATGATGAACAAACTATTGGCAAGTCAACCAGTCGGTCATATTGGGGGTCCCTGGTGGTTCATACAACTTTGGTTGAACATCTATACCTCCAGAGTCATCCCCAGGACCCCTTTTCCTTCTCTGACATTTTTGACTGATTACCCAGAAGAAGATGAGTCCAGCCGGCGTCGATGCACTTCTCTGGGTGAAGCCACATCGGCTCTTTCTGGATGTAAAATGACCCCCCTCGGACTCAGCCAATGGTTCAATTGTTTTTACTATGACTTTACCAAAGAAGTCACCATCTGGTTTGCGTATGAGGATGATTCATCTTTTGAAATGCCCTATAGGTTTCATCCACTGAATGCACTAGTCGACAAAGAATCGAAGCCCATATTCCTATCATTTATAACCCCCAATCTTCTGCCAAATGGATTTTCACTGGGCCGATCCTAATATCCATTGTACGAGTTCTATCATCCTTCTATCGGCGCTCAGCAGTTGGGTTTTGGCCAACCCCCAATTGGCTTATTCTTCATCGGCAAACTCCAAGCCCGAGAAGAAGTAAACAACGGCCTGGAGTATGATCGGCTAAGATCAATTGCAACATCTCTATCCTTGGGGACCATCTCCACCTTCGAGCCCTACATATCTAATACCATACTTTTCACACGATGGTGGTCGGAGTGGGGAAGGCATTTGTTCAGTCTATCGGCTGAACGTTATTGTCTGTGCCTTAATCCTGACTATATCGAATCTGCTGAAGAGGTAATCCTTCTCATTACACCACCTTTTCCATATTGTATTGAATCTCGATTGTGTCACTTAATCTCCATGACCCCATAGGCTGGTGACAAGGAAGCACCTGCAACCAGCGCAAGGGGTCAGCCGATTGTCTATCAACCTCCATCGGCCAAGTCTATCCTTGGACAAAGTGTCCCATCTCTATCAGCTCTACTCCGAGTACCACGGACGTCAGGGACAAAACACAAGAAGTTGGTTACTCAGACGGTTCCCAAGAAACAAAAATCTAATGTCGATGTTGCAACTATAACACTAGTTCCCCAAGGCCCTTCTCCTGTAACGATCCTGACTTCATCCCCGTTGGTATGTATCAATGTTTTTTCTTTCTATCATCTTCACATTTATCTTGACAACTCTACTTTGCAGCCTAAACCATCGGCTCCTAAAACCCAACCGCTAGATACTATTACAAGAACTGAGCTGATGGTCACCTTAGAAGTTATGGTATCCAATCCCCAAATTTCCTCTCACCAAGCAGATACCAACATTATTGCTCAGACTGCTCCCACTGTATCTCAAGTACATCCACCCTATATGTTATTTCCGCCCTAGCACATGATCCTCCTATCTACCAATATTAATGTGTAGTCATTAGCCAACTTATTCTCCTTAGACATTGGCTAATACTTGGATTCGCACGAAGACTCAGCTACCAGTGTAGCAATCGAACCGTTTCTACCAGTCGATGTACATGAGCAACTGTCAGATATCATGCATCGGCGAGAAATCCCGATTGACTCGCTGGTGGAAGATTGCGGGCTGATCTGGGGAAGACTTGCCGAGATTGAATACCTCCTGCCCAAAAAGCTGACTAACGTACTCACACCTGCTACCCACTTGGAATTCCAAAGGACCCAGCTGTTCACAAACAGATGACATATAGCCAATCACGTTGAGCAGAGTAGTTTAGCCCAAAATGACTAGCTATCTACCCAGATCAAAAAGAAGAAATTTGATGAGATGACAGCTGACCTACAATACACTAACACCAGGCTTGGCCTCTTGAAGAAACGAGAAACTAATTTGATGGTGGAACTTGACAAGGTGCATTGCGACATCGAATCCACCGAATCCCATCTTATTGGATTACCACAATCAATCCAAGATCAAGAGGCCAAGGTAGCAGATAAAGTACGTCAAACAGTTCACCGGCATAGGAATTTGAAATCCACCTCCAGATCCGATGAGGATGACATCCACGCCATCAACGAAATAGACCAAATCCACCTACGTGTGATCAAGGCAATCAAGAAATACCAGTAAAATCTTCGCCTTGAAAAACTCAAAATATCATCTTAAACATTGATCGCTTGCAATGAAGCTTGATTAGCTTGATCATTGAAATCTATCTATCTATATATATATATATTCCCTAAAGGGGATATCTTAACGATATCGGCTTCTGTATATTAGAAAATGGCCACACCTTAGCCGATTCAAGCAAACAGTATCATTAGCTGATATAACATTATAGGCTTGTTTCTCTTGAAGAGAATTAAAAATTGGCCATACTTAACCGATTTAGGCGTCTATCCAAACGCTAGGTAATATTTCAAATATTTTCCATTGAGCACTTTGGCAAATCTCTACCCTTCAAGACTCTCCAGTATATAAGCATTACCTTACACACATTGATTGATCCGATAGGGCCCTTCCCAATTGGGTGACCATTTTCCAAACTTATTATCTCTAGATCCAATCGATAAAATCAATTTTCAAATGAGATCTCCCTTAGAAAAAGATTTAATCATCACCCTCTTATTATAATGCCTAGCAACCTTAGCTTTGTTTTTCTTGATCCTTTCAAATACCTCCAACCGACTCTGAGCTAAATCATTAAGTTTATCGGTCATCAAGTTGTAATAATCATCGGTTGTCGCAGAGGCACCCTCTTGGAGCCGATGTTAACTTCCCATGGGAGAACTGCTTCATGTCCATATACCAATTGATATGGCGGTACTCGAGTAGAACCATGGCATGCCTTTTGATAGGCCCATAATGAATCATTTAATATAACGTGTCATATCCGTGATTGTTCATCAATCTTGCACTTGATCAACTTAATTAAACTCTTGTTGGAAGCTTCGGCTTGTCCGTTAGCTTGAGCATAGTATGGTGATGAATTCAGCATCTTAACCCCCATACTGGCAGCAAACCTTTAAAACTCTTGAAACACAAAGATAGAACCTTGATTGGTAGTAATCGTCTATGGAAAACTAAACTGATATATAATATGTTCCTTAATAAATTCAATCGCGTACTTAGAAGTAACTTTCCTCAAAGGAATAGCCTCTACCCACTTTGTGAAATAGTCTGTTGCCACCAATATGAACCTATGCCCTTGTTTGTGCTGAGATCCCTCGCGCGCCCTAGCGCGAACACGCCGACGCCTGGGAGGTCTGCTTAGCTCCAGTGTAGGCCGATTGGCTTCTCTCCGTGCCTCGAGGTACACGTGCCAGGGGTCGTGGGGTCTGATTGGCTCTGGCGCATCGGTATAGGTATGAGCGTCCTAGTCAATTTGACCTACAATTGATAAGGAGATGTGACGAGCAGGTCCATCGGACGGTAGGCCGATACAGGTGCTCACTATCGGTTGGCTGCCGATAGGATCGAGATGGCAATCGGCCGCACCCGAAAGGTCCTTCGCTATCGGCTACTTGCCGATAGGAATCGGGAAGCTCTTCAATCGGCTGGAGAGCCGATGTGGACAGGTGTCGACGAGGGATCGGCCGCAGAGCCAATGGAGGAACCGGGGTGTACCCAGAGGATAGCAAAGCGCACAGGATCCCTCCGGATAGCCGACGGAAGCCGTAACAGTAGTTCATCGGCTGGAAAAACCGTTGAAGGCACATGCGGACTGCCAAGGAATAGTATTAAAAGGCACGAGCTACAAAGCCGATGCCACTCCGGATATGATAGCACGAGACCCGTCGCCCAACATGATAGCACCATTAACACCGAACCTCAAAGATCGGACCTAATCGAGATAGTACGAGGGCGAGGCCAACAGCGATGATACGGAGGATGCCGGATCAACTGTGCTGAAGGAAAGATAGGAGCGAAATCATCGGTTAGATGAGCCGATGAGGGGGCGCCTCTCTGAAGGCGGGTGCGTATCGGCTAGGAGACCGATGTGCTTAGCGTTACGTGTCAAGGGACAACTCTAAAGGCTGATAAGTATCGACCGAGGGGTCGATGCGCTAGGCATGTGTTCGCCGCCAAAAAATCCAGCGACCGGGGAGGGACGGCGGCTCGGTCACATGAAGGCCTGGGAGGTCTGCTTATCTCCAGTGCAGGTCCTTAAGCATTGAGGTTCGCGGGCGTGCCAGTCAATTTGACCCTACAATTGACAAGGAAGTGAGATGAGCGGGTCCGATACAGGCGCTCGCTATCGGCTGGTTGCCGATAGGATCGGGATGCTGTTCGATCGGCTGGGGAGCCGATGTGTATAGGCTTCAACAAGCAGTTGACCGCAGAGCCGATGGAGGAACCAGGGTGAGCTCAGAGGATGGTGAGACGCATGGGATCTCTCCGGACAGCCAAACAGCGATTCATCGGCTGGAAAAACCGATGAAGGCGCATGCGGCCTAGGCAATGATTAGCGCAAGAAGGCATGGGCTGCAAAGCCGATGCCGCTTCGGATATGACAACAAGAGACCTGTCGCCCGCCGTGGCAGCACCATCAACATCGAACCTCAAAGATCGGACCTAATCGAGACAGTACGAGGCCGGGGCTAGCGGCGATGATATGGAGGACGCAGGATCGGCTATGCCGTAGCAAGGATAGGAACGAACCCATCGGCTAGCTGAGCCGATGAGGGGACACCTCTCTGAAGGCGGGTGCGTATCGGCTGGGGGACCGATACATTTGGCGTTACGCGTCGTGGGACGCCTCTAAAGGCTGATGCGTATCGGCCGAATGGTGGTCAGAATGGAGAAGGCACTTATATAGTCTATCGACTGAACATTATTGCCTTTGCCTCAATCCCGACTACGTGGAATCTGATGAAGAGGTAATCCTTCTCCTTTCATTATGATGTCTTCATCGTATTGAATTTTAACTATATCTTGATTCCCGTGATTCCACAGGTTGGCGACAAAGATGCACCTTTGACTAGCGCAAGTGGTCGGCCGATTATCTATCAACCTCCATCGGCTAGATCCCTCGTTGGGCAAAGCGGTCCACCTCCATCGGCTCTCCTCCGAGTGTCGCAAGTGTTAGGGCTAAAGCGCAAGAAACCGGCTGCTCGATCGGTTTCTAAGAAACGGAAAACTGACGCCGATGTTGTCATCGTTGCATCGGCTTCGCGAGGCCCTTCTCCTGCAGGAATTCTATCTCCATCCGCATCTCCGTTGGTATGTGTTAGAATCAATTCTTTGTTACCTTTGTTTTATCCTAACACCTCCGTTTTGCAACCTGAACCATCGGCTCCTGAGGTCCAATCGTCGGACCCTGTTACTGGGGCTGAGCCAATGGTATCCTCTAAAGTTTTGGTATCCACTCAAACCGCCCCACATCAAGCTGACACCCACACAAGAACTGCTCCCACTGTCTCTCAGGTACGTCCATCATACATATCATTTTTCTTGACTTATGATCTCCATGTTTGCTAATGTTGTTATGCAGTTATTAGCCGATCTGTTCTCCTTTGACATCGGCAAATACCTGGAAGCAGAGGAAGACTCAGCCACCAGCACAACGATCGAACCATTTTTGCCAGCCGATGCTCGTGAGAAGTTGTTAGATATTATGCATCAGCTGGAGGTTCCGATTGACTCACTAGTGGAAGATTGCGGGTCGATCCGGGGAAGACTTGCAGAAATTCAACACCTCCTGCCTACGGAACTGTCGGATGCACTCACGCCTGCCGCTTACTTAGAATTCCAAAGGACCCAGCTAACTGCATCAAGACGATGCATAGCCAATCACGCTGAGCAAAGCCACCTGGCTCACAACGATCGGCTGACTACCCTTGATGAAAAGAAGAAACTTGATGAAATATCAGCTGACCTCCAATACGCCAACACCAAGCTTGGCCTTTTGAAGAAACGAGAAGCTGATTTGATGGCGGAACTTGACAAGGTTCGTGAAGACATCAACCTCACTGAGTCCCATCTCATCGACCTACCAAAATCGATCCAAGACCAAGAGGCCAAGGTAGCAGACAAAGTGCGGCTAGCAGTTCATCGGCCCAAGAACTTGAAAACTATCCCCGGATCAGACGAGGATGATATCCGCGCTATCAATGATATAGATCAAATCCGTCTGCGTGCGATTGAGGCCATTAAGAAATTCTTGTAAAACTTCAGCCTTGGAGAAGTCCAGATGTCATCTTGAACATTAACTTTTTGCAGTAAACTTCAATCAGCTTGATCAACAAAAGTTGTGTATATATATTTTCTAAAGGCAATATCTCCACGATATCGGCTGTATGTAACCGATACAAACTATATCGGCTTTCGTACATTGTCCATCGGCTATGCCCCTGCCGATCACATGGATGGTATCATCAGCTGGTACTACCTCTGAAACCTTATCTATCTTGCATCGGCTATGCTCAGCCGATTTAGGTACCTACCCACACGCTAGGATAATACTTTTTCAAATATTTGCCATTAAACGCTTTGGTAAACTTCTCTCCTTCAAGACTTTCCAATATGTAATCAATGCCAGGCACACACCGATTGATCCGATAAGGTCCTTCCCAATTCAGTGACCATTTTCCAAACTTATTATCCCTAGATCCAATCGACAAAATTAACTTCCAAACGAGATCTCCTTTAGAAAAGGATTTGGTCATTACCTTTTTGTTATAATGCCTAGTGACCTTAGCCTTGTTTTTCTTGATCTTCTTAAATGCTTCTAACCGACTCTGAGTCAAATCATCAAGCTCATCGGTCATCAACGTGTAATAACCATCAGCTATCAACTGATCTTGTAAAGACACCCTCCTGGAGCCAATGTTAACTTCCCACGGAAGAACTGCTTCATGACCATATACCAATTGATATGGTGGCACCTGGGTAGATCCATGACACGTCATCCGATAGGCCCACAACGCGTCGTTCAAAGTGACATGCCACCTCCGTGGTTGTTCATCGGTCTTACGCTTGATCAATTTTATTAAACTCTTGTTAGAAGCTTCTGCCTGTCCATTAGCTTCAGCATAATATGGTGACGAATTTAGCAACTTAATCCCCATACTGGCAGCAAACTTCTGAAACTCCTCTGACATAAAGATAGAACCTTGATCAGTGGTAATTGTCTGTGGAATTCCAAATCGATGTATGATATGTCCCTTGATGAACTCAATCGCGTCCCTAGAAGTAACCTTCTTCAAGGGAATAGATTCTACCCACTTTGTAAAGTAGTCTGTTGCCGCCAATATGAACTTATGCCCTTTACTGGATGAAGGATAAATCTGGCCGATCATGTCAATTTCCCAACCTCAAAACGGCCATGGCTTTACTATCGGATTCATAACCGACGCTAGAGCTCGCTGCACATTCCCAAACTTCTGACAATCTTGGCAGCCCTTGTAGTATTTAAAATAATCCTCCAGCATACTCGGCCAAAAGTATCTAGCCCTCCTCATCATCCATCTCATGTTATGAGCCGATTGATGGGCTCCACAGATGCCTCCATGCACCTAGCTCATCACCAACGTGACTTCTTCAGCACCCAAACATTTCAAGAGCACTCCATCGACTGATTGATAATACAACTCTTCATCAAGTAGAATGTACTTAATAGCCTTGTACTGAAGCTTCCTGGAAACCGATCTTGATGGATTCTGCAAATACTGAATGATTTTCCATCTCCAATCATCTGCTTCCATACCGCTCTCGATATCGGCTATCTCAACTTCCACTCTACTGTTCAGTCGATACCCTGAAGCAGTCTGAGCAAGATCATTGGCCTCCGTGTTTTGCTCTCTAGGAATATGATAAAATGTCACTATCTTGAAATCCTTTAACAACTGTTGATATTTTTTATAGTATGACTTTAGAATTTCATCCTTGCATTCATATTCCCCAGATAATTATTTGATTACCAACAAAGAATCCCCAATGACCTCTATCGTATCGGCCCCAATTTCTCTTAGCAGCTGAAGTCCCTTGAGTACTGCCTCATATTCTGCTTGGTTATTTGTACTATACGGTTTGATTGTGAAGGCAAACTCAAAACTTGCCCCCCGAGGTGAAATAATCACCAAACCGATACCAGATCCATGTTTGCAAACCGATCCATCAAAGAATAACGTCCACGGGATCGGCTCCACGTAATTCTCTTGGACTCCTCTATGCTATACAATAAAATCGGCTATCGCTTGTCCCTTGATTGCCTTAGCCGATTCATACCTCAGATCGAACTCCATCAGAGCGAATATCCATTTATCAACCCGTCCCCTCAAGACTAGAGCCGATAGCATGTATTTGATCACATCGGCTTTGCAAAGCACTGTACACTCAGCCGATAGAAGATAATGTCTTAATTTTGTACATGAGAAATACAAACATAGGCATAACTTTTCCACAGCAGGATACCTAGTCTCAGCATCCAGAAGTTGTCGGCTCAAGTAAAATACTACTCGTTCTTTTGACTCAAACTCTTGTACAAGCACTGATCCGATTGACTTCTCATCCGCTGACAAATATAATTAGAACGGTATTCCCTTTTGTGGTGGAATCAACACTATTGGAGAATTCAAGTATTCCTTGATATGATCAAAGGCTTTTTGATGGTCATCAGCCCATACAAACTCTTGATCAGCTCATAACCTTAATAAAGGAGTGAACGACTCAATTCTTCTTGATAAGTTTGAGATAAATCCCCTTATAAAATTGAGTTTGCCGATCAGGGACTGCGGTTGTAGTTTGTTGCTGGGTGGCTCAGTGGTCTGGATGGCCCTGATGCTTCGTTTACTGACTTCAACTCCTCTTTCATGCACCATGAAACCCAAAAATTGTCCAGCCGATACGTCAAAAGCACACTTGTGAGGATTCATTTTGAGTCCGTATTTCTTTGTCCTCTCAAGCACTTTTCGTAGATCAGCTATATGTTCTTCAATACCTTTGGATTTCACCACCACGTCATCAATGTATATCTCCGCCAGTTATCCGATAAGATCATGGAACATGTAGTTCATGGCTCTTTGATAGGTAGCATCGGTATTGTTCAATCCAAAAGTCATGACTACCCACTCGTATAAACCAATAGCCCCAGGACACCTAAATGCAGTCTTGTGGATATCTTCTTCGGCCATAAAAATTTGATTCTAGCTTGCATTTTCATCCATGAAGCTAATAATCTTGTGACCAGATGCAGCGTCAATTAATAAATCTGCCATCGACATCGGGTACTCGTCTTTAGGGGTTGCCTTGTTCAAATCCCGGAAGTTGATGCATATTCTTAACTTTACGTTTTTCTTCTTCACTGGGACAATATTGGATACCCATTCAGTCATATCGGCATGGTCTGATGAAATTTGCATCGTATAACTTCGTGATCTCTGCCTTGATTTCATCATGCCACTCTGCTTTGAATCTCCTCTGTGACTGCCTAAATGGCCGATATCCTGGTCTGATAGGAAGCCGATGTTCCACAATCGATTGGCTTAATCCCGGCATCTCATGGTAATCCCAAGCAAAGCATTCCCAGAATTCCTTTAATAAATTTATCAGCTTTTCTCGGAATTCAACACAAAGATTTTTACTAATGTACGTCGGCCTTGACTTGTCTCCTGATCCTATGTCTATTTGTTCCAACTCATCGGCCGACATAAAACTTTGCCCTAACTTCCCTTCGGAGTCTTCTAAAGTTCTCATGGAAACAATGGATCCGAGCCGACTTGTTGAATCGGCTTTATTCCTTTGTCAGTCACCTCTAGGAAATTTCCCACCCATGTTTGTCCGTATAGGCAGTTGAATCCATCAGCTTCCCAGAATGGCACATCAGTTCTTGCCACGCTAGTCGACTGATCGGCCATGATCACTTCAACTCTATCTCCTTGCCATTGTATGAGGCTTTGATACATTGTTGAAGGAATACAACAGTTGGCATGAATCCAATCCCTGCCAAGGAGTAGGCTATACAACCCCTTACTATCGATGTCAAAAATTGTGGTAGGCAATGTCTTACTTCCAACCGTTAGCTCCACATTCAGTACTCCTTTGGTTTCTGATGGATTACCTCCGAAGCCTTTCAACACCATATTTGTCTTGACTAAGTCTCCATCCGTCTTACCCAATTTGCGGTATGTAGAATACGGCATCAAATTGACAGCTGCGCCTCTGTCAACTAGCATCTTTGCCATCGGCTTACCATCGACATATCCATTGATATACAATGGCTTTAGGTGCCGATGCTTGGATTCTTCTGGTTTATCAAATATGGCTTGACTCGGTTCCAATATTAATTGGGCAAAATCCTCTTCTTGACTTTCTTTATCAGATACAAGTGCTTTATATTCCATTGACAAGAAGAATACCATGTTAGCCTGAGTCGATGTACCAGCCTCTTCCTCCTTTTGCTTTACTTTCCATACTTTCTTAGTTTTCTGGTTCCGATCGGCATCTTCTGTCCTTTGACCATGCCCTTCGTTGATCGGCCCTAATCGGCTATGTGCCGATGCCCTAGTGATGGAAGGCCGATCATACAACATTCGGCTCTGTTCACAGTACCAAAATCCTAGTTTATTGCATTCAGGACAGTCCTTGATTGACGGCAACCTCATGTTTTGATCCCAACAATACTGAAAAAAGTGACAACCCCAGTGTAGATTATACCTTTCTTGTTGTTTTGTGCCTCGTCTTTCTTCATCCTGTAGTCTAGAATATTTTTTGATTAAGTCTGATGAAGTAACCTTTGACCTCTTCCAGCGTCTTTTTTCATCAGACCGATCTCCTGAGGTTCCTGCAATCACCATATTCACTGGGAAAGGATGCCCGTCAACCTTCATCGGCCTTTTGTCCTCGAACTTGATCCTCCCTTGTTCGACAGCCGATTGTAACTGTTGTCGGAAGACCTTGCACTCATTGGTATGATGAGATATTGAATTGTGCCACTTGCAATATTTCTTTTTTCTGAGTTCTTCAGCAGCCGGGATTACATGGTTCGGTGGCAACTGGATCTACTTCTCTTGGAGGAGAAGATCAAATATCTTGTCAGCTTTGTTAACATCAAAATCACATCTTTCTTCTTTATTTGCTTTCTTGATCCATGGACATGATACGGGTTTTTTATTCCTGGTCCATTCTGCCAGTTCCACCTCCGCATCGGATCCCTCATCATCCGAGTCAGATGCGTATACCTGTAGCTGATCGGCTTTCTGATGGAACCTTTCTTTCTTGGCACCTGCAAATCAGCTTTCATGAGCCGATACTCTCTGAAGTAGATGAGACAAACTTTTGAATTCTTGTGAAGAGAAATGCTCCCGAATCGGAGCCAACAATCCTTGGAAAGCCAAATCGGCTAGTTGTCCGTCATTTAAAATGAGACTGTAGCATCGGCTACTGACGTCTCAGAAACGCTGGATGAATTCCAGGACGGATTCATCGTGCCTTTGTCTAACCGATGTTAAGTCTGATAACCTCAACTCTTGAAGTCCAGCAAAGAAATACTTATGAAACTGTTTCTCCAAATCATCCCATCCCCTGATTGAATTTGGAGGTAACGAAGAAAACCAAGAAAAGGCTAGTCCAGATAAAGACAACGGAAACAATTGGACCCTCAGAGCTTCATCAGCCGATGCCTCCCCGTATTGAGCTAGGAATCGGCTAATATGTTCCATCGTAGATACATTATCTTGCCCTGAGAACTTGGAGAAATCTAGAATTTTGAATCGGTGCGGCAGCAGAATTCTGTCGAACCACTCTGGGTAAGGGTGTCGATACATAAAAGTTTGTTCTTTAGGCTTGATACCGAATTGCTCTCTTACAACTTCTGCAATCCTGGCAGTGCAATCTTCTTCCTTTAGATTCTCCTTTTGGTACTGTGGTATCGAAGTTGGTATCTGACACAATCCATAATAATCTCCTTGATAGTTATTACCAGGATATTCTTGTTTATATCCCCCGTAATAGGCCGTCCGATGATACCCTGGCATCATGTCTTCATGCTGCCCCCAATCCGCTCTTGCACTGGCGGAAACATATTTGCCGATATATCTCTTCTAGATCCGTAAGTAACTTGTGGTTGTCTTGTTTCATCGGCAAATACACCGGCCCTTGATCAAGTTCGTTAACAATAGATCCATCCACAGTTTTCTTGATTAAGTTGTACAAAGTATTCACCAGTACACCCAATTGGTTAATGAGCGCATGGTGAACAGCTTCGTCAACTATCTCCTGTAGCGGCTTCTAAGGACTAATGGGAAGCGATCAGCTCGATCCTCCTTTCAAAACTGGCTTTGGCATTTTGGACTTTTGAATCAGCCCTTGTCGAGTCATACTGAAGGACTCCAGACAGAGCTTCTGAAAATTAGTTGTGTTCTGCTCCACCTGGTATCTCTGTTCCTTAGTTAAATCCTTCATCACTACTGGAATTATGTTGTCTGCATTGATTTCTTTACCCTCCATTTGAGCACCATTGATTGAAGGACTTTCAACTGATGAAAAATGTCTTCTGGTCCCACCGGGCGTGCCAAGAAGCGTGTTCGCCGCCAAAAAATCCCATGACCGGGGAGGGACAGCGGCTCGGTCACGCGAAGGCCTGGGAGGTCTGCTTATCTCCAGTGTAGGTCCTTAAGCATCGATGTTCATGGGCGTGCTAGTCAATTTGACCCTGCAATTGACAAGGAAATGAGACGAGTGGGTCCCGATACAGGCGCTCGCTATCGGCTGGTTGCCGATAGGATCGGGATGCTGTTCGATTGGCTAGGGAGCCGATGTGTACAGGTGTCGATGAGCGGTCGACCGCAGAGCCAATGGAAGAACCAGGGTGAGCTCAGAGGATGGCGAGAAAAACCGATGAAGGCACATGCGGCTTAGGCAATGATTAGCGCAAGAAGGCACGAGCTGCAAAGCCAATGCCGCTCCAGATATGACAGCAAGAGACCCGTCGCCCGCCGTGGCAGCGCCATGTACACCGAACCTCGAAGATCGGACCTAACCGAGACAGTACGAGGCCGGGGCTAGCGGCGATGATACGGAGGACGTCGGATCGGCTATGCCGTAGCAAGGATAGGAACAAACCCATCGGCTAGCTGAGCCGATGAGGGGACACCTCTCTAAAGGCGAGTGCGTATCGACTGGGGGACCGATACGTTTGGCGTTACGCATCGTGGGACGCCTCTAAAGGCTGATACGTATCGACCGAGGGGCCGATGCACTGGACGTGAAGCACAGAGCATGGATAACTCATCGGCTAGCACTCCGATGATACGCCGTGCAGAAGCCTATAGGCCTGAAGCTCGATCTTCTGTCGGCAGCCCCGTAGGTCGGACCTAACCGATGCAGCATGAGATTGACGATGGCAGAGGGTGCTTAATGGGCCGATAGGTCCAGTACGGACGTGATGTGATACATCCGATTGGCCTAAGAGGTCAGACCTAACCGATGCAGCCTCAGACAAAGAAGGACATATTGGGATGGTGGCAGGACTTACCCCTTCGCCGGAGATCGGACTTAACCGATGCAGCCCCGTGTCGAGAGCCAGAACCCACCGGTAAAACCTAGATAAACTAGGGTGGCGATGCGCCGAATTTGTATGTGATCGAGAGATATCTTACATGTTTCCAGAGGGTCTATATTTATACCCTAGATTTATAGACAGAATCCGACGCGTCTACGACCATCGAACATTTTTTCCTAGTAAGAACAAAGGAAAATATTCCTAAAAAAGTTAACTAACCAACTAGACCTCCCTAATTAAGTAAGGTTATAATTTACAAAAATAAGCACCCTGCCGTGGAGTCCACGGCTCCTCCGCAAACCCGGTTTCATCTGAATAATCTTCCAATATGTAACCGAGTCTTCCTTTGCTGCAACCTAATCGACTTCTCCACTGTAGCTATCAGGCCTTTTTTAGTCAAGCCGATCCTTCTCCTTCCTTCACTCGGGCTTCTCGGACCTGATCCCGATTGGACAATCCCCTGTCTTTAAGCCGATCCAATCTTCTACTAATCTGATCGGCTTTTCTACAGTTCTCCATTGGCTTTGTCTTAGTATCTTCATCGGCCAATGACTGCATTAAACCCTTCATCACACCTCTCAGCCGATCGGCTTTAGCCCCATTGGATCTCCCAGCCGATCAGATTTAGCACCATCAGATCGTCCAGATTTTAGCGTTAACAGCGTGAAGCTCAGAGCATGGATAACTCATCGGATAGTACTCCGATGAGACGCTATGCAAAAAACTACAGGCCTAAATCTCGATCTACTGTCGGCAGCCCGTAGGTCGAACCTAACCGATGCAACACGAAATTGACGATGGCAGAGGGAACTTAACAGGTCGATAGGACCTGCACAGACGTGATGTGATACGTCTGATCGGCCTAAGAGGTCAAACCTAACCGATGCAGCCTTAGACAGAGCAGAACATATTGAGATAGTGGCGGAACTTACCCCTTCGTCAGAGATTGAACATAACCGATGCGCCAAGATTGTATTGATCGAGAGATAGATTACATATCTCCAGGGGGTCTATATTTATACCCTAGATTTATAGACAGTGTCCGACGCATTTACAGCTATCGGACATTATTTTCTAACAAAAACAAAGGAAAATATCTCTAAAGAAGTTAACTAACTAACTAAACCTTCCTAATTAAATAAGGTTACAATTTACAAAGATAAAATACCCTGCCGTGGATTCCACAGCTCCTCCGCAAACACGGTCTTATCTCGATAGTCTTCCAATCTGGAACCGAGTCTTCCTTCGCTACCATTCGATCGGCTTCTTCACTGTAGTCATCGGACACCTCTCAGCCGATAGGCTTTAGCACCATCGGGCTGTCCAGATTTTGGCATTAACAGCCCTTTACTTGATGAAGGATAAATCTGGCCGATCATGTCAATTCCCTAACCTCTGAACGGCCATGGCTTAATTATTGGATTCATAACTGACGCTTGAGCTCGCTGAACATTCCCAAACCTCTGATAGTCTTGACATCCTTTATAATATTTTTGGTCAAAAGTATCCAACTCTCCTCATCAACCATCTCATGTTGTGAGTCGATTGATGGGCTCTGCAAATGCCTTCATGTACTTCGCTCATTACCATTGTAGCTTCTTTGACACCCAAGCATCTTAACAGAACCCCATCAATAGCCCGATAATATAGTTCTTCATCAAGTAATATATATTTAATAGATTTACACCGAAGTTTCTTACAAACCAATTATGACGGATTTATCAAATATTGAATAATCTCTCATCTCCAATCATTGGCCTCAATATGATTCTCAATATCGGCTATCTCAACTTTCACCTTCCTATCTAGCCGATATCCCGAAACAATCTGAGCAAGATCATTGGCCTCCAAATTTTGCTCTCTAGGAATATGATCCAGTGATACCATCTTGAAATCCTTTAATAAACATTGACATTCTTCATAATACGACATCAAAACTTCATCCTTGCACTCATACTCCCCAAATAGATGTCTAATCACCAACAAAGAATCTCCAATGACCTCTACCATATCGGCTCTGATTTCCCTCAGCAGCTGAAGACCTTTGATTACTGTGTTATACTCTGCTTGGTTATTAATACTATAAGGCTTGATTATAAAAGCAAACTTAAAGCTTGCCCCCCGAGGTGATATAATCACCAAACCGATACTAGATCCATTCCTGCAAACTGACCAATCAAAGAATAGTGTCCATGGAATCGGCTCTAAAAAATCCTCTTGGACTCCCCTATGTTGTACAATAAAATAGGCCACCGCTTGTCCCATGACCGCCTTTGCCGATTCATACCTCAGATCGATCTCCATCAGAGCAAATATCCATTTACCAATCTACCCCCTTAGGACTGAAGTACATCCAACGTTTCCAGGATATCAAAAATCAGCGTTATAGTCTTATTCTGAGCGATGAACAGTTTAGCTGATTTGGCCTTCCAAAGGTTGTCGAGTCACATCAGGTTGAAATTTTCTTCTCAAGAGTTCAACAGTTTAGCACATCTGATGCATGTGGTGTTAACACAACTATCTATGTGGGAATTAAGTAAGCCATTATGAAGAGTCATATGAGGTTCTCATTTTGTCTAGTCAATGCTTTCAAAGACATAGAGTTAGTAGCACAAGCATCAACATGAATATTGTTACATCTTCAGCATGAGCCATCAATTGAACCAACTTAGAGTTAGAGACCTCTCTACAAAGAGGGGTGTTTTTCTTTAAGGTTTCAAATTTCTCCTCAAGGGAGAAGTGAGCTTTGTTCAAACTATCCACTCTCTCTTGAAGATTACTATTTGCCACAAGATTAGCATATGAATCCTTCACTTTCTTGTAAAGTTGTGCCAAGGTCTCAGTTTTCTCCATCACTTTAGCAACTCTTGAGTTCAACAATTTTTTCTTTCTCACTAATGAGTAAGACCTCTTGCCTCTCAAGAGTGGCAACTTGCTCTTCAATGGTGTAAGTAGTTGGCTCATGCTTGACAAGGACACTTTGCTCAAATCATTGAACAACAGCTCATCACAAATCTCATCATCTTCACATTCAAGATCACTAGCAAGGTCAACATTAAAGTTCTTTAGAGGAGATAATATCTTGTGCTCCTTAGCCATAAGGCACATAGGAGCTTCATCACTTGAGTTGTAGTTGAAGAAAGTTGATGGGAGGCAGTGAAGACATGATGGCTATAGTGTCAACTCATTCATTTTCACTTGAGCTAGAGTCGGAATAGTCCAACTCCCACTTCTCTCCAATGTGAGCTTGCCCCCAATCTTCATGATTGCCATACTTGTGATTGCTTTTGTTATCCTTCTTCTTGTAGCAATTGGCAATGAAGCAACCGGTATCACCACATGCAAAGTACTTTCTTGAGGAGTGCCTACTTCTTGAATTGCCTAAGTATCTCTTCTCTTTGAAGAAGCCACTCTTCTTGAAGTATCTTCTAGGTCTCTTGATGAATAGAGCCATCTCCTCATCTTCTTGGTTATTGGTCTTTTGGCCTTTGTCATCTTTCTTAAGACTTGTCTTCTCTTTGCTTGCCTTCAATGCAAGTCTTGCTTCTTCACGCTTGAGCCTTGGTTATGTTATTGGTGACTTCCTTGGATTCTTGTTGAAGCATGTTGTGGGCAAGAAAGTGTCCAAGCACATCATGGGGTGTGAGCACATTGAAATCAGAGCACTCATGGACGAGAGCCACTAAGGTAGGATTCCTTGGTGTGATGGCTCCATGCAGCTTCTTGACAACTATACTACCAGTCATGTCCTTGGACCCAAGTCCCTTGATCTCATTGATGATTTTGCTCAACTAGTCATACATGTCGCTAGGGCCTTCTCTAATTGTTAACACCAAAATCTGGACGATCCGATGGTGCTAAAGCCGATCGGCTGAAAGGTCCGATGGAGGGTTTAATGCAGTCATCGGCCGATGGAGATACTGAGACAAAGCCGATAGAGAACTATAGAAAAGCCGATCAGATTAGTAGAAGATTAGATCGGCTTGAAGACAGGGGATTGTCCAAATCGGGACCAGGTCCAAGAAGCCCGGGGGAAGGAAGGAAAAGGATCGGTTTGACTAAAACAAGGTTCGATAGCTACAGTGGAGAAGCCGATCAGGTTGCAGCAAAGGAAGACTCAGTTACAAATTGAAAGATTATTTAGATGAAACCGGGTTTGCGGAAGAGCCGTGAACTCCACGGCAGGGTGCTTGTTTTTGTAAATTGTAACCTTACTTAATTAGGGAGGTTTAGCTGGTTAGTTAACTTCTTTAGGAATATTTTCCTTTGTTCTTACTAGGAAATAATGTCTGATGGTCGTAGACGCGTCGAACTCTGTCTATAAATCCAAGGTATAAATATAGACGCCCTAGAAACATGTAAGATATCTCTCAATCATATACAAATTTAGCGCATCGCCACTCTAGTTCATCTAGGTGTTTACCGGCGGGTTTTGGCTCTCGACGCGGGGCTGCATTGGTTAAGTCTGATCTCCATTGAACGGGTAAGTCCCGCCACTATCTTGGTATGCTTTGTATTGTCTAAGGCTGCATTGTTTAGGTTTGGACTCTTATCAGATCAAGTGTACCATATCAAGTCCGTGCAGGACCTATCGGCCTATTAAGCTCCCTCTGCCATCGTCAATCTCGTGCAGCATCGGTTAGGTCCGACCTACGGGGCTGCCAATGGTAGATCAAGCTTTGGGCCTATAGTCTTCTGCACAGCGTCTCATCGGAGTGAGTATCCGATGAGTTATCCATACTCTGAGCTTCATGACCAGAGCATCGGCCCCTCGCCCGATACGCATCAGCCTTTAGAGGCGTCCCTCGAAGTGTAACGTCGAACGTATCGGTCCCCTAGCCGATACGCACCCGCATTCAGAGAGGCATCCCCTCATCGGCTTAGCTAGCCAATGGGTTCGCTCCTATCCTTGCTACGGCATAGCTGATCCAGCATCCTCCGTATCATCGCCGCTGGCCCCAGCCTTGTACTGTCTCGGTTAGGTCTGATCTTTGAGGTTCGGTGTTAATGGCCCTGTCACGGCGGGCGACGGGTCTCTTGCTATCATATCCGGAGAGGTATCGGCTTTGCAGCCCGTGCCTTCTTGTACTATACCTTGCCTAGGCCGCATGCGCATGCATCGGTTTTTCCAGCAGATGAATCACTGTTCGGCTGTCCGGAGGGATCCTGTGCGTCTCGCCATCCTCTAAGCACACCCTGGTTCCTCCATCGGCCCTGCGGTCGACCCCTCGTCGACACCTGTCCACATCGGCTCCCCAGCCGATCGTAGAGCATCCTGATCCTATAGGCAGCCAGCCGATAAAGAGCGCCTGTATCAGATTCGCTCGTCTCACTTCCTTGTCAATTGCAAGGTCAAATTGACTGGCACGCTCACGAACCTCGAGGCTTAAGGACCTGCACTAGAGATAAGCAGACCTCCTAGGCCTTCACATGACCGAGCCGCCGTCCCTCCCCGGTCACAGGATTTTTTGGTGGCGACACCAACCAACATGACGGACCTCTAAAATTATCCCTTCAAGATCTCAACTCTTGACTCATGGGCTCTATTGGTGCCTTCACAAATATTGCGGAGTCTGTCCCATATCTCTTTGGTACTTTTCATCCTATCAATGCGGTTGGACTTGCTTCCACTCAAGCACTAAGTATTGAATTAGTAGCTTGAGCATTCTTGTGCTCTTTCTCATCAACATCCTTGATGGGATCATCGGGTTTCTACAAAACATAGCCTTTTCCAACTATTATCTAAATAGATAAGTTAATAGACATCAAATGCATCTTCATCTTATGCTTCCAAGTGGCATGATCCATACTGTTAAAGTACAAAGCCTTACCACTATAGGTGCTCACATAAGATGTAGATGTAAGGCATGGTGGTTCCTTTTGAACCATCTTCACCAAAACCACCCTTCACTTCTAACATGATCTCTCTAAGTGGTAAAGTCTAATTAGGAGATTAGGCTTTGATATCAGTTAAAATGGTCAAGTAAGGCTTAGAAGGGGTGAATAGGTGATTCAAAACTTCTAAGTAAAGTGGAAGCTAAAAGCTTGTTGGATATTTCGACATTGCTAATGGAATATCAAACAATATTGGAAATTTTGATATTACTATCGAAATTTCTCATATGCACAGTGAAAGCAAGCTACAAGATCTAAACAAGGTAACATGAAGCATGCACAAGCAGCAACTAGTTTCAACCGGCAAGATGTAGCAAGGCAAACTGTAACACAAAGAAATATTACCAAAATGAATGAAAAGATATATGTATGTTTTGTATCAGCAATAATATAATGCAGTAGCAGACAAGACCTAAAAGTGGACGGATATAGAACACAAGGATTTAGACAAGCCCAACCCTAATCCATCTCTTCATGCCTATGTTGGCCTTTCCCCTAAAATATTGCCCTCCTGGACCTCTTACCCCATTCAATAGGAACTTGTCAAAGTTAATAGGCTTTTGACCAGAATTGAAGCTTTGAAGCAGAAGGGGTTAACCAGGGTTTAGGTCACTCAACATTTTGTGAAGTCAAGGCTATAACCTCTTAAAGACTGAGTGCACCTAGCTTTGAAGTTCTTAGATATTGATGACCCCACTTGGAATGTATCCAAGTACCTCAAAGTAGATAAAATTGCTAGCCGCCTGTACAAAGTCTTCTCGTGTGGTATTTCGATACCCACCTGGTGTGACAAAAACTTTGCAGCATACAACCTCCTCAACCTTCCTCTTTTGATAAGCACTACATCTTCTCATATTTGTTACTTGTCATAATAATTATCATATTGATCTATTGCACATCTTATGTAGGAATAAGCCAATATCATCTCTGATCATCCCAACAAACAAGGCTAGGCTCCACATAGGCCAGCCATCGGCCCTACCATGAACGAGCAAAACCCTAGTCGAACCAGGAAGCGATAGCTGATTATAGAGTTAGACGACAAAGATGATGAGAACAACCCAGACTACCACCTCTCCAACTACCATACTCCAACTGCCTAGTCAAGCCCCTCTTTTTCTGCATTGCCTCTTCTGAAGAATAGATTCGACATCAAGTTTAGGACTTCAACAAGGTAATGCCTTTGTAATCTATACTCTTTATAATTAGTAGTGAATTTATTTTTTGCATTTCTTTTGCCTAGGAACCCTTGTGATGATGATCTGTCCGGCACCTAGGATGCGCTGTTGTAGCCCCTAACTCGTAATCAAACCAGCACCCAGTCAAGAAACGCTAATAAAGAGCCCCTGATTGGAAGTCAATTAGACAAATAGCAAGGATATGAACCGAGGCCTTTAGAAGAGAGACCCCTCATCCTGAAGATCCACAATGCCAAGATGATCCCAAGCCCGAGAACAATGCTTCTTGCGTAGATACTGCCATGCCAAACTCAGAGCAAAATATAGATGCAAGGGTACAGCCAAAGCAAACTCAACCAAAACAAGGTATTCGACTGTTTTGACCCCTCCTCCTTCTCCTTACCCAACACCTGAAGAAATTCCACATGGCACATCCTTAAATCCCTCGGGTGATGACCATGCTCCTCTAAAGATTAAGTGTATAAATTCTAATGGCATGGAGGAAGAAGGAGGAAGAAGAGAAGGAAATGCTAAGGCATCAATTGAACTAGTCGACTGCTTTGACGAATGTAAGTTTGATTACTTTGTCTTCAATATCTTGAATGTTGTCTTCTATACTCCAACATATTCCTTTGTGCAAAGAATTTATAATCAATCCCAAGCCAAATCAAAGACTCACCTACCTCACCTCACCCAAGTGGAGAAGGAAAGAAAAGACCATGAAGAGGAGCTTGCCAAGTCCATGGCTAGGGAACTTAGCTTGTAGGCTAAAATACAAGAGCTTCGGGATAATAACTTTGATGCTAGAGGATCAATCAAAGGTAAGCTATCTCGAAACAATATTGTCCCTTCTTAATTCTTATACTTATGTTTAATTGCCCCTTTCTTATTCTTAGTCCAAGACTCCAAAATCAGTAACCTCACTAATGCCAAAATTAAGTTGGAAGAAGAAATTGAGGCATTCAATGCTACAAAGGTGGCACTCGAGCAAAACTTCAATGGTAACTATCGTCTGACTGCTTCTTATTTTGATAGTTGTAACTTTGTCTTCATGCTTTTTTCCTTTGTGCTACAGATTATAAAATCAAAACTCTATCCGAGTTTGAATTGTTTGAGTCAAAGGTGAAATAGGATGAGCTAGCCAATGCGATGAAACCGATGCTTGATATTGTACTTGGACAAAATGGCTCCAGTTCTAGTGATGTTGATAGAGTACTCCTCTAGTTGCGCATTGCTCTAGAAGAGTTGAAGAAGCTGGTGAAGGAAAGGGTAACACATGGGACATGCCAAGCTCTTTGCCATTGTGAAGTCCATATATCCCCAGGTGGATGTAGCCACAGCCAGCAAAGGCTTTGCCTCTACTTGTGCTGAAGAACAAACACTCGAGCTTGTCAATTAAGTCAATAAAGTGGTAACCTCTATCACCAAAGATGTAGAACTGTATTAGGCAAACATCTTTTAAGTAGCATCTTTGTTATTGCTCATCGCCGAAAATCCCGCGACCGGGGAAGGATGACGGCTTGGTCACATAAAGGCCTGGGAGGTCTACTTAATTCCAGGATAGGTCCTTAAGCCTCAAGGTTCACGAGTGTGCCAGTCAATTTGACCCTACAATTGACAAGGAAAAGGGGATAAGACATATTCGTCGGTCGGCCAGAAGGCCTGCCTGACTCTCCCTATCGGTTAATTGCCGACAGAGATGAGAATGCTAGCACATCGGCTGAAAAGCCGATGGAGGTATGGGAGATAGACACGTGTAACGCGCTAAAAGGTCATCAACCAAAGAGCTGATGGCGCTACCCGCATCCGATACGCAGAGCGGAAGCAGATCCCCGTGAGGCCATGCGGGCGAGCGACATCAATAACGGCGTCGTTAGGGCCAGCCTCGATAGATCAGACCTAACCGAGACAGTATGAGGCCAGAGGCTAACGACACTAAGACGGTGGGGGCTCAAATTGAACATGACGACGAGGTAGGAGGGATGCCATCGGCTACCTACAGGCCTAACGCCTGAACCCATCGGCCGCACGACGATAGGGACCTACGTTTAGAATAACTCATCGGCTACTCACTCCAATGAGATGCCGTAAAGAGATGTATAGACCAAAAACTCAATCCTCTATCGGCAGACCCGTAGGTCAGACCTAACCGATGTAACACGAGACCGATGACGGCGGAAGGAGTTTGATAGGCCGATAGATCTTACATGGATGTGATGCGGTACACCTGATCTGACTAAGAGTTTGAACCTAAATGATGTAGCCTTAGACAGTACAAAATATACCAGGATAGTGGCAGGACTTACCCCTTCGTTGGAGATCGGACTTAACCGATGCAGCCCCGTATCGAGAGCCAGAACCCATCGGTAAACACCTAGATGAACTAGGGTGGCGATGCGCCGAGATTGTATTTGATCGAGAGATGTCTAATATGTTTCCAGGGGTCTATATTTATACCCTAGATTTACAGACAGAGTCCGACGCATTTACGACCATCGGACATTATTTCCTAACAAAAATAGAGGAAAATATCTCTAAAGAAGTTAACTAACTAGCTAAACCTTCCTAATTAAATAAGGTTACAATTTACAAAGACAAACATCCTGCCGTGGAGTCCACGGCTCTTCTGCAAACTCGGATTCATCTAAATAATCTTCCAATTTAGGTCCGAGTCTTCCTTCGCAACAACTGATCGGCTTCTCCACTGTAGCAATCGGACCTTCTTTTTACTCAAGCCGATCCTTTTCCATCCTTTCCTTGGGCTTCTCGAACCTGACCCCGATCGGATAATTCCCTGTCTTCAAACCAATCCGATCTTCTACTAATTTGATTGGCTTCTCTATAGTTCCGATCGGCTTTGGCTCACGAGCCGACCAGTATCTTCATCGGTCGATCCTGTTTACAGGCTGAATCAAATTCTGGCGTTGACACATGCCCCCCAATTTCGAAGTTTGCCAATAGACTACGAAATTTTGAGCCGTTGGAAGTCCTTGCAAACCAAGATGACCCGTTAAAACCCACAGATTGATTGGCTCAGATTTCGGCCTAGGTCACTCCACCTCTATAAAAATATCTTTTTGCCTCAGCCTTCTTCCACACACTTCTTTCCATCAAAACCCCCAAACCTCGACGAGTTCCAAAGGCGAACTTCTACAAATCTCCTCATCAGCTGCTACTCCTTCTTCCTCCATGCAATGGCTTCTACAAACGTAATCCTCGAGGTAACTATCATCTGCTCTTCCATCCTATATCTCACACAAATTTTCCCCATCCCGTCTTCTCATCAGTAGTCGGGTTCTTGTTTACTATAGGATCTTAAGAATCAGATTGCCATCTTGGTTTCTGACCACCCCGATCACTTCTATCTTGGCCCTATGGGTAGTGAAGATCTGACTGATTTCATAAACTCTAAAACAGCAAGGATCCTATTCAAAAAATCATCTATGTCCATCACCGATTGGGCTAACAACTTCAGATCTTGGCCTAGCAAACTCCCAGGATGGAGGAACTGGTACCTTAGGGTTTCTGTCTTTAAAAGGTCTTTCTGGGAGGATTTGGAGATAGACCATTGTATCAACCTTTCCTTAGCCGATATGGAAAAGACTGAACCTCTACTTGCATCGGCTTCTTACTTTTGGTCAGATATCCTGAATGCTTTCATGTTTGGACATCGACCGATGACCCCCACTTTAATGAATGTTACCATGCTGACTTGCCTCAATACCACCCGCTACATAAACCCGTTCAATCTCAGATTCAAACCCACTCATCGGCTGAACACCAAGAACGTCGGAGGTTGGACTAAATATATTTCTCTACACAAAAAGTCCTTCGGCCAAGTCGATGAGCGTGAACACGTAGCGTTCTTGAATCTTTGGTTGGAGCGGTTTGTCTTTGGTGGTTCGACTCTTGGTCCAACAACCAACATGCAATGCCTAGCAAAGCTCCTAGCCGATCAACGCCAGATTCCCCTGGGGCAATATCTTCTTGGAGCTACTTATCAACTACTCCATTAAGTGGCGACCAAGCTATTGGCAGGCCAACCAGTCGGACATATTGGCGGTCCCTAGTGGTTTATACAACTATGGTTGAACGACTACACCTCTAGAGTCATCGTCAGGTCCCCTTTCCCTTCCATGACATATTCGACTGACTACCCAGAGGAAAATAAGGCTAGCCGACGCCAATGTATATCTCTAGGTGAAGCTTCATCGGCTCTTCCCAAAAGCAAAATGACCCCCCTCGGACTTAGCCAGTGGTTCAAATGTTTCTACTATGGCTTCACTAAAGAGGTCACCATCTGGTTCACGTACGAGGATGACTTGTCTTTCGAAATGACTTCCAGGTTTCACCTGATGAATGCCCTAGCCGATGAAGAATCGAAGACAATCTTTTTAACCTCCATAACTCCTAATCTTCTGCCGATTGGATTTTCATTGGGCCAATTCCAACATCCATCATACGAGTTCTACCATCCTTCAGTTGGTGCTCGTCAGTTGGGCTTCGGCCAACTTCCCGTCAGCTTATTCTTTATTGGCAAGCTCTAAACCCGAGGAGAAGTAAAAAGTGGCTTGGAGTACGATCGGCTTAGGTTGATGGCATCAACCCTGTCCTTAGGGACTATCTCCACCTTTGAGCCCTATATATCCAATACCAAAGTCTTTGCTCGATGGTGGTTAGAGTGGGGAAGGCACCTGTTTAGTCTATCGGCTGAAAATTACTGCTTGCGACTCAACCCCGACTATGTGGAATCCGATGAAGAGGTAATCCTTCCCCTTTTACTATCTTTTCTTCATCGTATTGAATTTCAACTGTCTTAAGTCCTATGATTCCACATGCTAGCGACAAAGATGCACCTATGACCAGCGTAATTGGTCGGCCTATTATTTATCAACCTCCATTGGCCAGATCCCTCCTTGGGTAAGGTGGTCCACCTCCATCGGCTCTCCTCCGAGTGCCACGAACACCAGGGTTGAATCGCAAGAAATCGGCTACTCGGACGGTTTCTATGAAACAGAAATCTGACACCGATGTCACCATTATTACATCAGCTTTGCGAAGCCCTTCTCCCGTGGCCATCCTGACTTCTGCATCTCCATTGGTATATGTCAGCATCAATTCTTCTCCGTTGCTTTCGCCTTTATCCTGACACCTTTACTTTACAGCCTGAACCATCGGCTCCTGAAGTCCAAACACTGGACATTGTTATTGGGGCTGAGCCGATGGTATCCTCAGAAGTCATGGCATCTACACCTCAACCTCAAACTGCCCCTCATCAAGCTGATACCCGCATAATCGCTCAAACTACTCCCACTGTATCCCAGGTACATCCATCCTACATGTTATTCCTGATCCCCATATTTACTAATGTTGTCATGCAGTCATTAGCCGATCTATTTTCCTTCGACATCGACAAACACTTGGAAGCAGAGGAAGATTCAGCCACCAGCGCAGCGATTGAACCATTTTAAGCAGCCGATGCACGCGAGCAGTTGTCAGATATTATGCATTGGCTGGAAGTTCTGATTCACTCGCTGGTGGAAGATTGCGGGCCGATCTGGGGAAGACTTGCTAAAATCGAACATCTTTTGCCTGAGGAACTGACGGACGCACTCACACCTGCTGCCTACTTGGAATTCCAAAGGACCCAGCTGATCGCATCAAGACGACGCATAGCCAATTGCATTGAGCAAAGCAATCTGGCTCACAACGATCAGCTAACTGCCCAAAACAAAAGGAAAAGGCTTGATGAAATGACAGTTGACCTTCAACGCACCAACACCAAGCTTGGCCTCTTGAAGAAACGAGAAGCCGATTTGATGGCGGAACTCGACAAGGTTCATGAAGACATCAACTCCACCGAGTCCCACCACATTGGCCTACCAAAATCAATCCAAGACCATGAGGCCAAGGTAGCAGACCAAGTGCGGCTTGCGGTTCGTCGACACAGGAACTTGAAGACTATCTCTGGATCAGATGAGGATGACATCCGCACCATCAATGAAATAGATCAAATCCGTCTGCGCGCGATCGAGGCCATTAAGAAATTCTTGTAAAATTTTAGCCTCAAAAAAACCCCAGATGTCATCCTAAACATTAACCATTTGCAATAGAATTTAACCAGCTTAATCAACAAAAGTTGTACATATATATTTTCTAAAGGCGATATCTCAACGATATCGGCTATTTGTAACCGATACAATCATATTGGCTTCCGTACGTTATAAATCAGTTATGCCTCAACAGATTACACGAGCAGTATCATCTGCTGATACCACCTTTAAGACCTCATCCATCGTGAAAAGAAAAAAATGGCTATGCTCAGCCGATTTAGGCGCCTACCCACACGCTAGGATAATACTTTTTCAAATATTTTCCATTAAACGCTTTGGCAAATTTCTCCCCTTCAAGACTCTCTAACAGATAAGCATTGCTAGGCACACACCGATTAATCCGATAAGGTCCTTCCTAATTAGGTGACCATTTTTCAAACTTATTATCCCTAGATCCAATCGGTAAAATTAACTTCCAAATGAGATCTTCAGAAAAAGATTTGATCATCACTCTTTTATTATAATGCCTAGCAACCTTAGCCTTGTTTTTCTTGATCCTCTCAAATGCTTCTAACGACTCTAAGTTAAATCATCAAGCTCATTGATCATCAACATGTAGTAATCATCAACTGTCAATTGATCCTAAAGAGTCACCCTCCAGGAGCCGATGTTAACTTCCCATGGAAGAACTGCTTTATGACCATATACCAACTGATATGGTGGTACTTGAGTAGATCCATGACATGCCATCCGATAAGACCACAACGAATCATTCAATGTAACATGCCATCTCCGTAGTTGTTCATCAATCTTACGCTTGATCAACTTTATTAAACTTTTGTTGGAAGTTTCAGCCTGTCCATTAGCTTGAGCATAATATGGTGATGAATTCAGCAACTTAATCCCCATACTAGCAGCAAACCTTTGAAACTCCTCAGACATAAAGATAAAACCTTGATTGGTAGTAATCATCTGTAGAATTCCAAACCGATATATGATATGTTCCTTGATGAACTCAATTGCAACCCTAGAAGTAAATTTCTTCAAAGGAATAGCTTTTACCCACTTTGTAAAATAGCCTGTTGCCGCCAATATGAACTTATGCCCTTTACTTGATGAAGGATAAATCTGGCTGATCATGTCGATTCCCCAACTTCTGAACGGCCATGGCTTGACTATCGAATTCATAATTGACGCTGGAGCTCGCTGCACATTTCCAAACCTCTCACAGTCTTGGCAGCCTTTGTAATATTTGAAACAATCCTCCAACATACTTGGTCAAAAGTATCCAGCTCTCCTCATCATCCATCTGAAGTTATGAGCCGATTGATGGGCTCCACAAATGCCTTCATGCACCTCGCTCATCACCAACGTAGCTTTCTCAGCACCCAAGCATCTTAACAGCACCCCATCAATGGACCAATAATATAATTCTTTATCAAGTAGTATGTATTTAATAGCCTTGTACCGAAGCTTCTTGGAAACCGATCTTGATGGATTTTACAAATACTGAATAATTTCCCATCTCCAATCATCAACTTCCATATGGCTCTCAATATCGGCTATCTCGACTTCCACTCTATTGTTTAGCCAATATCCCGAAGCAGTCTAAGCAAGATCATTGGCCACCGCGTTTTGCTCCCTAGAATTATGATCCAGCGTCACCATCTTGAAATCCTTTAATAACTGTTGACATTTTTCATAATATGACTTCAAAACTCCATCTTTGCATTCATATTCCCTAGATAGCTGTTTGATCACCAACAAGGAATCTCTAATGACCTCTACCGTATCGGCTCCAATTTCCCTCAGCAACTGAAGTCCCTTAAGTACCGCTTCATACTCTGCCTGGTTATTTGTACTATAAGGCTTGATCGTGAAAGCGAACTCAAAACTTGCCCCCCGAGGCGATATGATCACCAAGCCGATACCAGATCCATTCTTGCAAACCGATCCATCAAAGAATAACATCCATGGGATCGTTTCCATAAAATTCTCTTGGACTCCTCTATGCTATACTATAAAATCGGCTACCACTTGTCTCTTGATTGCCTTAGCCGATTCATACCTTAGATCAAACTCCATCAAACTAAATATCCATTTACCAATCCACCCTCTCAGGACTGGAGCCGATAGCATGTATTTAATCACATCGGCTTTGCAAAGTACTGTACACTCAGCCAATAGAAGATAATGCCTTAACTTTATACACGAGAAATACAAACATAGGCATAACTTTTCCACCGTAGGACACCTGGTCTCAGCATCCAGAAGTCATCGGCTCAAATAGAATACCACTCGTTCTTTTGATTCAAACTCTTGTACAATCACTGATCCAATTGACTTCTCATCGGCCGACAAATACAATTTAAACGGTACCCCTTTTTGTGGCGGAATCAATACTGGTGGAGAATTCAGGTTTTCCTTGATAAGATCAAAAGCTTTTTGCTACTCAACACCCCATACAAATTCTTGATCGGCTCGCAACCTCAATAAAGGAGTAAACGACTCAATTCTTTCTAATAAGTTTGAGATAACCTCCTTATAAAATTGAGTTTGCCAATCAAGGACTGTAACTATAGTTTGTTGTTTGGTGGCTCGGTGGTCTGGATAGTTCTAATGCTTCGTTGACTAACTTCAATCCCTCTCTCATGCACCATGAAACTCAAAAATTGCCCAGCCGATATGCCAAAAGCACATTTGTGAGAATTCATCTTGAGTCCATATTTCTTTATCCTCTCTAACACTTTTCGCAGGTCGGCTATATGGTCTTCAATACCTTTGGATTTCACCACAACGTCATCAATATATATCTCCACCAGCTGTCCAATAAAATCATGAAACATGTTAATCATGGCTCTCTGATAGGTAGCACTGGCATTCTTCAATCCGAAAATCATGACTACCCACTCATACAAACTAATAGCTCCAGGACATCTAAATGCAGTCTTGTGGATATCTTCTTCCGTCATAAAAATCTGATTGTAGCTTGCATTTCCATCCATAAAGCTAATGATCTTGTTACCCAATGCAGCGTTAATTAATAAATCTGCCATCGGCATTGGATACTCATCTTTAGGGGTTGCCCTATTCAAATCCTGGAAGTCGATGCATATCCTCAACTTTCCGTTTTTCTTCTTCACCGGGACGATATTGGACACCCATTCAGCATATCGGCACGGTCTGATGAAATTTGCATCGTATGACTTTCTGATCACTGCCTTGATTTCATCATGCAACTCTGCTTTGAATCTTCTCTGTGGTTGTTTAAATGGTTGATATCCCGGTATAATAGGAAGCCGATGTTCAACAATCGATCGGCTTAATCCCGACATCTCATGGTAATCCCAAGCAAAGCATTCTCAAAATTCCTTTAATAATTTTATCAACTTTTCTTGGGATTCAATACATAGATTTTTACTAATGTACGTTGGCCTTAGCTTATCTTCTGAACCTATATCTATTTTCTCTAACTCATCGGCCGACGTAAAACCTTGTCCTAACTTTCCTTCGAAGTCTTCTATAGTTCCCATGGGAACAATGGATCCGAGCCGACTTGCTGAATCGGCTTTATCTCCTTATCATTCACCTCAAGTAAATTGCCCACCCATGTTTGTCCAGAGAGGCAATTGAACCCATCAACTTCCCAGAATGGCATATCGGTTGTTGCAACACTGGTCGACTGATCGGCCGTGATCACCTCAACTCTGTCTCCTTGCCACTGTATGAGGCTTTGATGCATTGTTGAAGGAACACAACAGTTGGCATGAATCCAATCCCTGCCAAGGAGTAGACTATACGACCCCTTACTATCGATGACAAAAAATGTGGTAGGCAATGTCTTGCTTCTAACTGTTAACTCCACATTCAGCACCCCCTTAGTTTCCGATGGATTTCCTCCGAAGTCTTTCAAAACCATATTTATTTTAATTAAGTCTTCAACCATCTTACCCAACTTACGGTACATAGCATACAACATCAAATTGATGGCTGCGCCTCCATCAACTAACATCTTTGTCATCGGCTTCCCATCAACATACCCCTTGATATACAATGGTTTTAGGTGCCGATGCTTGGATTCTTCTGGCTTGTCAAATATGGCTTGACTCGGTTCCAATGTCTATTGGGAAAAATCTTCTTCTTGACCTTCTTCATCGGATACACATGCTTTATATTCCAAAGGTAAGAAGAATACCATGTTAGCCTGAGCCGATGTGCCAGCATCATCCTCTTTTTGCTTTACTTTCCATACTTTTTTAATTTTCTGGCTCCGATCGGCTTCCTCATGGTCCGGACGCCGCCTTTTGTGCTGCTCTCTATGTTGCAGCCTTTGTGCCCTCCTCTTCTGATTTTTTGTAAAAATCCCGGACAGACACCACTGATCTTTCATATGGTACGATCCTTTATGTAACTCACTATCCTCAGTTGACCTTTGACCATACTCTTCGTTGATCGGCCCTAATCGGCTATGCACCGATGCCCGTGTGATGGAAGGCCATCGTACGACGTCCTGCTCTGGTTAATGTTCCGAGATCCTAGTTTGTTACACTCAAGACAATCTTTGATTGACGACAACCTCATATTTTGATCCCAACAGTACTGAAAAAAGGGACAATCCCAATGTGGATTATACATTTCTTGTTGTGTTGCGGCTTGTCTCTCTTCATCTTGTATTCTAGAATATTTTTTGATTAGGTCCAATGAGATAACCTTCTACCTCTTCCAGCGCCTTTTCTCATCCGACCAATCTCCTGAGGACCCTTCAAACACCATATTCATAGGAAAAGGATGCCCGTTAACCTTCATCAGCTTTTTGTCCTCGAACTTGATTCTCCCCTGTTCGACAACCGATTGTAACTGTTGTCAAAAAAACTTGCACTCGTTGGTATGGTAAGATATTGAATTATTCCACTTGCAATACTTCTTCTTTTTGAGCTCTTCAGCAGATGGGATTACATGGTTTAGCGGTCACTGAATCTGCTTTTCTTGGAGGAGAAGATCAAATATCTTGTCGGCTTTGTTGATATCGAAATCATATCTTTCCCCTTTATTGGCATTCTTAATCCATGGACATGATACAGGTTTCTTATTCCTAGTCCATTCCGCAAAACCCACTTCTGCATCGGATTCCTCATCATCTGAGTTCGATGCGTACACCTGTAGCTGAGCGGATTTCCGATGGAACCTCTCTTTCTTGGTATCAGCAAATCGGCTTTCATGAGCCGATACCCTCTAGACTAGGTGCGACAAGCTCTCGAACTCTTGCGACCCTTGGAACCAGCAACCCTTGGAAAGCCAAGTCGGCTAGTTGTCCATTGCTTAAAATGAGACTATAACATCGGCTTCTGACATCCCGAAAATGCTGGATGAATTCTAGAACTGATTCATCGTGGTTCTATCTAACCGATTTCAAGTCTGACAACCTCAACTCTTGAATCCCAAAACAGAAATATTTATGGAATTGTTTCTCCAAATCAGCCCATCCCCTGATTGAGTTTGGAGGCAATGAGGAAAACCAGGAGAAGGCCAATCCAGGTAAGGACAATGGAAATAAGTGAAGCCTCAGAGCTTCATTAGCTGATGCTTCCCCACATTGAGCCATGAATCGGCTAATATGTTCCATTGTAGATATGCTATCTTGCCCTGAGAACCTGGAGAAATCCAGAATCTTGTATCGATGCGGCAGCGAAACTCTATCAAACCACTCTAGGTAAGGGTGCCGATACATAAAAGTTTGTTCTTTAGGCCTAATGTCGAATTGCTCCCTAACAACTTCCGTAATTCTGGCAGACCAATCCTCTTCCTTTGGATTCTCTCTCTCGTATTGTGGAATCGAAGTTGGTACTTGACATGGTCCATAATAATCTCCTTGATAATTATTACTAGGATATTCTTGCCTATATCCCCCGTAATAGGCTATCCGATGATATCCTGGCATCATGTCCTCATGTTGCCCCCCAATCCACTCTTGTACTGGCGGAAACATATTTGTTGATACATCCCTTCTGGATCCATAAGTAACCTGTGGTTGTCATGTTCTCATCGGCAAATATACCGGCCCTTGATCAGGTTCTTTAACGATAGACCCATCCACAATTTTCTTAATCAAGTTGTGCAAAGAATTCACCAGTACACTCGATTGGTTAATGAGTGCATGGTGAATAGCTTCGTCAACCATCCCTTGCAAGGCTTTTGAGGACTAATGGGCGGCGATCGGTTCGATTCTCCTTCCAAAACTGGCTTTGGCAGTTGGGATTTTTGAATCGGCCCTTGTCGGGTCATACTAAAGGACTCAAGACAGAGCTTTTAGAAATTCGCTATGTTCTGCTCCACTTGGTATCTCTGCTCGTCAGTCAAATCCTTCATCGTCACTAGGATTACGTTGTCTGTGTTGATCTCTTTACCCACCATTAGATCATAGTTGATGAAGGATCTTCAACGGATGAAAAAGGTCTTCCAGTCCTACTGGGCATGGCAAAAAGCATGCTCACCGTCAAAAATCCCGCGACTGGGGAAGGACGACGGCTTGGTCACGCGAAGGCCTAGGAGGTTTGCTAAGCTCCAGTGCAAGTCCTTAAGCCTTGAGGTTTGCGAGTGTGCCAGTCAATTTGACCCTATAATTAACAAGGAAAAGGGGATAAGACATGTTCG
Organism: Oryza coarctata; assembly: GCA_030770085.1. Taxonomy (NCBI): domain Eukaryota; kingdom Viridiplantae; phylum Streptophyta; class Magnoliopsida; order Poales; family Poaceae; genus Oryza; species Oryza coarctata. The sequence goes on along the minus strand of CM061484.1, from coordinate 10,283,174 downwards.
TCGGTCGGCCGGAAGGCCTGCCTGACTCTCCCTATCGGCTGATTGCCAATAGAGATGAGAATGCTAGTGTATCGGCTGAAAAGCCAATAGAGGTATGGGAGATAGACACGTGTAACGCGCTAAAAGGTCTATCAACCAAAGAGCTGATGGCGCTACTCACATCCGATACGCGGAGCGGGAGCCAATCCCCCACGAGGACATGCGGGCGAGCGATAGTAGTAACGGTGCCGTTAGGGCCAGCCTCGATAGATCGAACCTAACCGAGACAGTATGAGGCTAGAGGCTAACAACACTGAGATGGCGGGGGCTCGAGCCAAACATGGCGACGAGGTAGGAGGGATGTCATCGGCTACCTACAGGCCTAACGCCTAAACCCATCGACCGCACGACGATGGGGACCTACGTTTTGGATAACTCATCGGCTACTCACTCCAATGAGATGCCATAAAGAGACGTATGGACCTAAAACTCAATCCTCTATTGGCAAACCCATAGGTCGGACCTAACCGATGCAGCATGAGACCGACGACGGTGGAAGGAGTTTGATAGGCCGATAGATCTTGCATGGACATGATGCGGTACACCTGATTTGACTAAGAGTTTGAACCTAAACGATGCAGCCTTAGATAGTACAAAGTATACTAGGATAGTGGCAGGAATTACCCCTTCGCCGGAGATCGGACCTAACCAATACAGCCCCGCGTCGAGAGCCAGAACCCGCTAGTAAACACCTAGATGAACTATGGTGGAGATGCGCCAAGATTATATTTGATCTAGAGATGTCTTACATGTTTCTAGGGTGTCTATATTTATACCCTGGATTTACAGACAAAGTCCGACGCGTTTATGACCATCGGACATTATTTTCGAACAAAAACAGAGGAAAATATCTCTAAAGGAGTTTACTAACTAGCTAAACATTCCTATTTAAATAAGGTTACACCAAATGGAAAGCATCGAAAAATGGAGCTTCACTATTCGTCACTTGACCTTACTCAAATTTAGATGCAAGCAATTAGAACAAGCTTTGAAAAAGTTCTTGAACAACTTTGAAAAAGTTATTGAACAAGACACTTTATAGTATATTGAATATAGCCCCTGACTGGCCACTCTAGTGCAAAAGTACTTGACGTAGGCTATCAGAGTAAAAAATAAATTACATTATTGATAATATGTAAAAGATAGAATGTTGCAATCCTCTCGCTTGAATCAATAAGCCCCTGGGCATGCCACCTCAAGGATAATGTATGACGCTTCCTAAATGGGAGACAATTTATGTTTATCTTCGGTACTTTGGATTTTTTTCCCTCAAAACAAGATCACCAACTAAAAAGGCTTGGTCGCGAACATTTCAACTATGATAATGACATACCCTAGAAGTACTTACCGAATGGATCATTGCAATGTCACATGCTTCTTCCAGTCAATCTAACTCTTCCAGTCAATTTTTGTTGGATTTGTCTTTATCATACTTGTTCACTCGTATTGAACAAACTCTAACTCCATTAGTAGGACAGCCTTGGCATCATAAACCATGAAGAAAGGAGATTGGCCCATGGTTCAATTGGGTGTAGTACGCAAAGACCAGAGTACAAACGACAATTCTTGAACCCAACGTCTAGCGTATGAGCGAAGTCGGTCAAATACTCTAGTTTTAATGCCCTGGAGCACCATGTCATTGGCTCGCTTAACTTGTCCGTTACTACATGGGTAAGGTACATTAACGAAACAGATTTTAATGTGAAACTCTTTACAAAACTCCTTGAAAACTCCACTTGTAAACTGAGTGTCATTATTGGTTATAATGGTACTCCAAATCTGTGTATAATACTAAGGATGAAATCCCAAGCTTTGTGAGCATCTATTTTCACAACTACAAACAAATAAGTGAACCATCCTAGGGCTTTCCTAAGCGGCACAACTATATCAAGCCCCCATAAGAAAAAAGCCAAGATATAGGTATTATTTGCAACCCTTGATCTAGGACATAAATCTCTTTGGCGAAAAACTAGCAACCTTCACAAGCCTGGATAATATTCTTAGCATCGGTGACAACAGTCAGCCAAAAGAATCCTTGCTGATAAGTCTTTCCAACTAGCATTCTTAAAGCCGCGTGATTCCTGCAAATGCTCGAGTACATTAGATGCAGCATTTATTATCGTTCACCAGTGGTAACACACTTCATTAATATCCTAGAAGAAATTTTCTTGTAAAGATCTTCCTCAGAAACCAAATAGCTTTGACTGTGTCTCTTGATTTGCTCTACTTTGCTATGATCTATTGGGAGTTTGTCGCTCACCAAATATTCCATGAATGGCATCCTCCAGTCTTGATAGAACATCAAAACCTCACCACTAGTAGGGGTCAATTCCTGCTAGGCTGTCCTTCCATTTTCTTAGGCATTGGCTTATTGCAGACATATGGTCTTGAAGATGCTCGATAAATATATTAGTCAGAGCTAACTAACACTTTGATCCCATATTCACCAACTCATATGCTGCCTCATTGTATTGCCGCAAAATATGCTCTAGTAAATGAAACTTGCTCTCTAGCTTTCATACCTCCTGGCAATATGCAATCATGTTTTCATCTTGGTAGGTTTTGGTCCTCCATAACTTGGTTGACAACTAACTGTGAATCACCACGAACCACCAATTACCGAATACCCAGAGATATAGCAATTCACAGCCCATGAATCAATGCCTTATACTCGGCCATGTTATGTGAAGCTAAAAAATGTATTTGAAGAATGTATTTAAGTCTTTGCCCAGTCAAAGGTATTAGCACTACTACTCCAACTCTAGAAACCCGCAAGAAACCATCAAAATACATTGTCTAGTACTCGAGATTCTCTACATATTTCATAGTCTTAACTTATGTGCACTTAACAACAAAATCGGCTAGGGCCTTGAGAGCCCACTTTGCTATCCACCTTGTCACCTCTCAGTTGTGTAGAACATCCCTGAGTGGAAAAGTAACCACAGACACCGACTGCCCCTAGAAATAGTGCAAAAGCTTTTGTACTATCGTCAGCACCCCATGGAGTAGCTTATCTATTTGCAGATATCGAATCTTGGAGTTGGCCAAAACCTTGCTGATAAAGTATGCTAGTCATTGAACTTTCTGTTCATGCCCCTGTTCTTTGTGCTCCATAACCAGAATAGTGTTGACAATTGGAGTAGGTAAGACATTGTTAACGCCAAAATTTGGAAAGACCAGCGATAGATTGAAAAGATGATCGGCTTAAGTGAAGAAGTGTCCGATTGCTACAGAGAAGAAGTTGATCGGATTGAAGCAAGAAAAGACTCGGTCCTAGAATAGAAGATTATCCAGATAAGACCGATTTTAAGGAGAAGTCATGGTTCACGGCAGGGTAATCTTCTATCTTATATGGATAGAAAGATTTAGTTAGTTAATTAACTTCCTTAGAGATATTTTCCTTTATTTTGTTAGGAAATAACATCCGATGGTTGTTGTAAATGTGTCAAACTCTGTAAACCCAGGGTATAAATATAGACCCCCTAGAAATATATAAGAGATCATCAATCCTTTGATCAATACAACTTCGGCGCATCGCCACCCTAGTCTATCTAGGATTTTACCAGTGGGGTTTGGCTCTCGATGCGGGGCTACATCGGTTAAGTTCGATCTCCAGCGAAGAGATAAGTGCCACCACTATCCCGATATGTCTCGCTCTATCTAAGGCTGCATCGGTTAGGTTTGACCTCTTAGGCCGATCGAATGTATCACATCACCTCCGTGTAGGGTCTATCAGCCTATCAAGCTCTCTCCACCGTCATCAGTCTTATGCTGCATTGGTTAGGATCAACCTGCGAGGCTACCGACGGTAGAATGAGCTTTAGGCCTATAGGTCTCTATACGGTCATTCATTGGAGTGTTAGTCGATGAGTTATCTATACATTGAGCATCACGCCCAGCATATTGGCTTTTCGACCAATACGCACCAGTCTTCCGAAACATCCCTTGAGCGCCACGCCAAGCGCATCGGCTGGAAGGCCAATGCGCGCTTGTCTTCAGAGAGACATCCACTCGGCTTAGCTAGCCGATGGGTTCGCTTCGCCCTTACTTCAGCACATCCGATTCGATGTCCACCGCCCCATTGTCGTTGGCCTCGGTCTCGTACAGTCTCAGTTACGTCACATCTTCGAGATTCGATGCTAGCTGCGTCATCATGATGGGCGATAGGTCTTGTGCTACCATATCCAGAGCGGCATCGGCTTTGCAGCCCGTACCTTTTATATGATTCTTTGCTAGTTCGCATATGCCTACATTGTCTTTTTAGCCGATGAACGACCGCTACAGCTTTCATTGACTTCCAGGAGGGATACCACGCGCCTCGCTATTCTCTAAATACACTCCTGTGCCTCTATCGGCTCTACGGCCAATGGATCAGGATCTCTCTTTCACTACACCCAAAAGCCATCATATCCTTCGTCGACATCCACCTACGCCCTTATCGGCTCCCCAGCCAATAGAAGAACGTCTTGATTCCTATCGGCGATTAGCCAATAGTAGGAGCCATCTGGACGCGACCAATGACCAACCCAATCCTATCGGTAGCCAGCCAATAGTGAGGGCTCATATCGGCCCATCGTCTAATCGACCTGTTCGCCTCACCTCCTTGTCAATTTTAGGGTCAAATTGACTGGCACGCCCATACCCGCACCGTCATGCCAGAGCTGAGCAAAACCCATGGCCCCCGGCGCGCGTACCTCGAGCCATGAAGAGAAGTCGACCGGCCTGCGTTGAAACTAAGCAGACCTCCCAGACGTCGGCGTGCTCGTGCTAGGTGCGCGAGAATCCAGCGCGAACAGACATATAGTAGTAATGGATCCTATGGTATCAGAGAAATAAAAACTAGAAGTGTTGTTAAAAATTTCTTGAAGTCCTCAAAGGTTTGTTATGCCTCTGGCGTCCATTAAAATTGTCAACTTTCTTTAGCAGCTTGAAAAATGGCATGCCTTGGTTCCCCAGTCAGGAAACGAAGTGGCTATGTGCCGCCATGCACCCATCCAACATCCTTCTAAGTACTTGGCTGCTCCATATTCATTATGGCTTTGATTATCTCTGGGTTAGCCTCAATGCCACGATGCGACACCATGAAACCAATTATCTTGCTCGATGGTATGTCAAAGATGTATTTTTCTAGGTTTAATTTCTTCCTGATAGCACATATGTTTTGAAACTTCCTCCAAATCAGTAATAAGGTTTTCTTTAAGCTATGTCTTAATCACCACATCATCAACATAAGCCTCTATATTGCACTCAATCTAAATTTGAAGGCATCTTTGAATCATGCACTGGTACATAGCACCATCATTCTTCAACCCAAAAGTCATAGTGATGTAGCAATATGCTTCGAATTGTGTGATGCACGAAATCTTCAAGCAATCATATTCCTTTAAACTGATATGATGGTATCTCGAATAGTAGTCAAGAAAACTGAGTAACTCACACCCAACCATTGAATCAACCACCTAATCAATACAAGAAAGGCCAAATGGGTCATTTGGTAAGACGTTTTTAGGTTAGTATAATATATGCACATGTGCCATTATCCAATCTTCTTTCGAACAAGGACTAGGTTTGCCAGCCAATCTGGATAATATACTACCTCGATGAACCCAGTTGCCAAAAACTTACTCAACTTATCTTGAATAGCATCGCATCTATCTTGAGCGAACCACCGAAGTTGTTGTTTGATGGGCTTAGCATCTGGTTTCATATTCAAAGGTTGCTCAACCACCTCCCTAGGTATACCAACTGTATTAGAAGGTTTCTATGCAAAATTATTTTTATTAGCCTAAAGGAAGCTGACGAGTGTGTTTTCCTATTTACAATCTAGATCAACACCAATCAGTGTCATCTTGGTAGGATTAGTTGGATCAAACGGAATTTTCTTTGTCCTACTGCTATCTTCGCTTAATTTGGTAGTCTTCTTTGCTAGGATATCTTTGTCTTGAGTAGTAGCCATAGCTAGCCGGATCTATTATCATCCGACTACAACCTCTTGAGCCTGGACAAATTCATAACTCTCAATGTCATAGGTGAAGGCTTGATTGATATCGCTACGTAGAGAAATCACTCCTTATGGCCCATCATCAGATATGTGTAGTGGGGAACCACCATGAATTTTGCTAGTGCAGGCCTGCTCAAGATGGCATTGTACACTATCTCAAAGTCAGCAACTTCAAAGAAAAACATAAGATGTATCTCACTTCCTAAAACATAAGATGTTTTATCAAGATCTTTCATGTCAAACTTAGAGGACAAAAAAAACTTTATTCTTATGAAGAAGGCGCTTATTGCTGCTAGCCAATAAAATATCATCCACATAGAGTACTAAAATTATAAACTTTCTACCCTTATGCTTCATATAAATGAAATTATTCACTTTATTCTCCTTAAATCCAAAGTTTCTGATTATGTTATCCAATTTTAGGTACCACTGTCTAGACACTTGCTTAAGAACATAAAATTGATTTCTTAAGTTTTCATCCCATATGTTCCTTTCATTTCATGACAAAACCTTTTGGTTGTGCTGTGAAAACTTGCACATGCAATTCACCATTAAGAAATGCAATCTTAACATCCATCTGATGTAGCTCTAAATCATAATAACCTATTAGCATCATAAGAATTCTAAATGAGTCTTTTTTAGAAAGAGGAGAAAATGTTTCATTATAATCTATCCCCTCTCTTTGAGAAAACCCCTTAGCTACGAGTCTTACCTTGAATCATTCGATGTTCCCTCTAGAGTCAAGCTTAGTTTTATAGACCCATTTGCAGACTATTGTTTTAACCCCTTCAGGAATTTCTACTAAATCCCACACATCATTAGTGCTCATAAATTTTAATTCATAACCCATTTTGATGAATGTTCACTATTAATTGCTTCCTTCAATAAAGTGAGATCATCCACCTTCCCAATGTCTTCTCCAATGAAAACTTTATAATCATTAGGAATGACATATCTCCTCTCCCGCTGTGATCTTCTTAAGTGCTCATTAGTGATTCCAACGGGTTCTAGAATTTGCACATCATTTTATGCTATAGGTTCATTAATATCCTCTACTAATGGCAGAGCTCTAGAGGAAGATGCCTATGGCACTATCTAAGGTATAGGTAGACTATCCTCTTGGTCAATTAGTAACAAGACGTGGATTTTCTCAAGATCTATCTCCATGTTCTATAGCTCCCATAGACTTGATAATTCTCTAGAAAAATAGGGTGTCTTGTCTCAATAAGTTTATTGACACTATTTGGAGAATAAAAATGATACCCATTATATTTTTCTGGATATCCTATAAACTGATAACTCACAGTTTTAGGATCTAATTTTCTTAAATGTGGATTGAAAGGTTTGGCTTTAGTAGCATAGCCCCACACCTTTTAATAATTTAAACTCGGTTTTCTATCTGTTCATATTCTATAAGGTGTCTTAGGTACAGAATTAGTAGAAACCCGATTTAATATATGGACTGCTATCTTCAATGCCTCTATCCATAATTTCATAGACAAATTCGAATGGCTAAGCATGTTGTGCACCATATCCATGAGGGTACGGTTATGACACTCACCCACTCCATTCTATTATGGTTCTTCATACATAAAATATTGGGCAACTATGCTATTTTCCTATAGGAATATAGCAAATGGCCTAGGAATTTGTCCATATGAAGTATGTCTCCCATAATATTCACCTCTTCGGTCTGAGCGCATAATCTTTATTTTTATATTATGCTGATTTGCCACTTCAACCTTAAAATCTTGAATTTATCTAGTACCTCAAAATGATTATTAATTGTAAAAATATAACCATAGCGTGAGGAATCATTAGTGAACGTGATAAAGGAGTCAAAACCATCTACTGACATCACTAGGAAGGGTCCACAAATATCCGTATCGATTAGTTCAAGCATACCCATGCTCATAGTGGCTTCTTTCTTTATTGTATTAGTGAATTTTCCCTTTATACACTCTAAGCAAGGATTTTCATTAGTAAAGTTTAATGGTTGAAGTATCTCGTCTTTAATGCGATGATCTATTCTCCCCTTCATAATATGGACTAATTGATAATTTCATTATTTCAATGAATTCTCATTAACTTTAACATTATATACAACATCATTACTCTTAATATTACATGCAACATCATTGTCTCGCCCATAGTGCTTCTCTCTAGCCCATTGCTGAGATATCAACCAACAAAAATATGCGCAGCAAATCTTTGCCAAAACACATTTACAGAAGCCTTTCTTTTATCATATTCCTTTGAGCACAGCTTTGTTACCTAAGAGAAAGGCAACTAGGTCATCTTCGTTGAGCACAGCTTTCAAAAAGCAGCATTTGGAAGAAGCCTCTTGTTCTTGTGCCCAATGGGCCTTGGTTCCTCTGGCACAGGATAGCCATCATCAGTTAACTGTGTCTCATGTTTTTCAGACCAATGAGATACAAATGTTAAGCCTAGGCAAGTATGCTAATCATGCCATGCAGCCTTCTACTTCCTAGTAAGACATTTTGATAAATACAACTCTACCCATCCTTTCTCTAGCAATGCTCCCCACCAGATCATGTCAACCAAATTTAGTCCGAAGCACAATATCATAGAATGGTATACGATTGACTTACTCTAAGAAAGTAATCAGAAGGGGGTGAATGATTGTAGAAGACAAAATTAAAATTTAACACTTTTCCTTAATCACAAAATGTTTTCTAAATCTGCACAAAACACTATTTTGTTACTAAATAGATCATATCTATATATCTATAACTCCAATAGACATAGAAATTTTGCAGAATAAACAAGACAATTTTTGCAAACAAACCCAACTGGAATCACCTCAATCAAACTTTCAGATCTCATGATATTAATAAAACAAAATTACTGAATTGAAAGTTGATCAAAATTAATTAAACCCTAATTATTAATAACACAAAATCTGAAAATAATTAACCGAACAAACTTTTCAAAAAACTTTTCACAAGATCTAAATTTTCTATCAAAGAAATCAAACAAAAACCAAGAAAAAATAAATTAATCTAAAATCAAATGCTAGGTACTAAAAATGACAGATTAATTGCCGCATAAATCTTTAACAAACTTTACCTTTATTCCTAAAATTCCACTTACAAAATTTACACAAAAACTCTCCTAAATTTCCATGTCTAAATCCCTAACATTTTACCCTCTATTATAGCAAAAAAAATCCCAAAGGAAATGACCTAAATTCCCCTAAGATTTCATAACCACTATATTGTTTATTTTGAACTGTCAGATCTAAAATAGATGCTTTAGATTGCACCATATCACCTGTTATATGGAAGGCTACAGAGTCCGACTCATACCCAAAGAAAATATGGATCGGTCACTATTCCCGTGCCTCCACATCAATCTAGCATCGACACTCGTATCACTAGCTCATTGGCCCTACCAGTCAGCTCTGCGCTGCTGTCGCACACGCGCTCGCACCCATTGACAAGCCAGTCCTACCTGCCAGCCTCTATGCTGCCACAACGTGTGTCCATGCCCACAGATAAGCCAGTCTCACGTGTCATCTGCACCATTGCCAAATCACGCGCTAGCACCCACAGACACACCAGTCCCAACAATCAATCTCACATCTCATAGTTAGGCCATCGCTGTGATGTGGACTACTAGGCCATCTCCGCATGCTGTCGCTACTCGGCCGTATCCATTATTGTGCATATGGGCCATCGAAATTTTAGCCTATTACTATTGCAAATTTTGAAAATTAATCTCTCAATTTTCAACCGAAATTCCCCTAAAATTTTTCAGCAATTTTTGAACTATTTTCCAATTTTAATTCCTGCATATGAATAAATTTTTTAGCACATATTTTTTCAACCTAACCTATATCAACGCACACACATGCTCACCATATATTTCCAATAAATAATTTTAAATGTAAAGCAATTAAATAATTCCATTTTTAATATAAAATAATTTTGTTAATTTGAATATAAATTATTTTACCAATTTTGTTTAAACCAATTTTTTATCATTACTGTTTAACAATCTCCCTGATGAAAATGTTGGTAAACAAGACATCAATATTAAACATTGGTTTTATCTTAAAAAACATTAGCATGTCACTTCTAAAAAAATTGCATCAAACCCTCTCCCTTTTTATGATGGATTTATGAAGAAAACATAAAAGAATGTAAGTTTTCTAATTTTGTACCAATTTTATTTTATTTTTTATTTTGATAAGCACTATAAATTATCAATGTAAATAAGCTAGCACATATCATGCTAAAAATTATTTGCACTGGCTCATCAATATATATGAAATGTAAATCTAGCATAACTAAAAATCAGAGTAATTAATAATTTATTGTACGACAAGATATTTCTTAGTCACAATTTTAAAACTTCTACTTTATTTGTGTCTTTTTTAATAAATTAAGAACTCGGTTGATCTAATCATGATATAAATTATATGCACCATCAATCTTACTTTTCAACTATTCAAACCTATGTATTTTGACAATTAAAAGCTATAGAATTAGGTTTTCATCATATATAACTTTTTCAAGTTCATACTAAAATACAATATTAAGCAATCTCATTAAAAAGAAGTATGATAATGCATATTTCATTGATTGTTTCTTATATTTTTCATAACATGTTAGCACTTTTAAAACAAGATCAAAATATCAAAATAGATAAGAAAGTTCATTCATGTCAACATTTAATTCAAGTCTATTTAGATAGTTATGCAAAGAACAACAACACATGTATAGAAATATGAAATCATTTATAACTTCTAACACTGCAAGTAATACACTTATCATATGTTAGTGCTCATTATTTAATAAATTTTCTTTTAAAATAAAGAAAAAAATATATGTTACAAAGGTTATTACACCCCCTCAAAACAACGTTATAGGATGAATAACCCTATATTCTCCTTCAAGACGAGCAAAATGAGAAGAATGTAAAGGTTTTATGAAAATATCTTTCAATTGATGTTTAATATCTACATGATGATGTGACACATTATCTTTTTTCAACATAATCTATAATCTATAAGAAAGTGAAATCTTATATCAATATGTTTTGTCCTGGAGTGGTGAATTGGGTTCTTAGCAAAGCAAGAAATCTAAAATTATTAATTAAACCCTAATTAATTAATAACAAGAAATCTAAAAATAATTAACCAATCAAACTTTTATGAAACTAGAAAAACACCATAGCTAAAACCAAAGTTTAGATCAAATAAATCAAATCAAAACCTAGAGGAATTAAATTAATCTAAAATCAAACGCTACGTATGCAAAAAAAGAGAGATTAATTAGTGTACAAATCTTCGACAAACTTTACCTTTATTCCTAAAATTACGCTTACAAAATTTATACAAAAACTCTCTCAAATTTCTATATGTAAATCGCTAACATCTTACCCTCTATTTATTTATAGAAAAAAAATACCAAAAAAAATGATTTAAATACCACTGAGATTTCATAACCACTACGTTATTTATTTTTAGCCGTCGAATCTAAAATGGACGCTATAGATTACGCACATCACCTATTATACAGAATGCTATAGAGTCCGACCCGTATCTATAGAGAATCTGGCTTAGTCACTATTCCCATACCTCCACACCAATCCGGCGTCGACATGTGTCCTCCCGGATTTGCTGCGCACACACGCGCTCGCACGCGTGCCCATGTGTCTCGCTGGCTTGTTGGTCTCACCTGTCACCCTCTGGGCTGCCATCGCGCATGCGCTCACGCCCGCTGACATGCCGGTCCCGCCTATCCACCTCTGCACTACCGTCACACGCGTGCTCGCACCCACTCAGAAGCTAGTCCTATCAGCCGCACCGATGCCACCATGCGCGCTGTTTGTCTATTAGTGTGCATCTGGGCCATTGAAATTTCAGCTCGTTTCTATTACAAATTCTAAAAATTAATTTATCAATTTTCGTTCGAAATTTCTCAAATTTTTTTAGCAATTTTTTATCTATTTCTCAAATTTAAATCTTACACACAAGTAAATAAATAGACATTTTTCGGTACTGATTTTTTCAATCAACGCACACACTCTCACCATTTATTTTTCATAAATAATTTTAAATATAAACTAATTAAATAATGCTAATTTTAATTTAAACTAATTTTGCTAATTTTAATATAAATTATTTACCGATTTTTATTTTTATTTTTATTATTATTATTATTATTATTATTATTATTATTATTATTATTATTATTATTATTATTATTATTATTATTATTATTATTATTATTATTATTATTATTATTATTATTATTATTATTATTATTATTATTATTATTATTATTATTATTATTATTATTATTATTATTCAAGCCTTAGAAGATTGAAGTAGTTTGGGATACAGAACCAAAAGAAGCTGGGAGTGTGGTAATTTAGCACTAGTTCTAATGCTCGCACTCTCTCTAACCCTCATCTAGCCCCTTCAAAGAAAAGGAGTGAAACTCCTTTGATGAATAGCAAAAGAAGGCAAATCTCTCGACTCAACAATTTCAGCGATGGCTTCATGACACCTGATCCCAAGATGGGGGTTGGCAAACATAGAGGAAAATCAGTTAGAAAGCTCACAGAATTAGCAGGTATGGCTTAAGTTTCGTCTTCTGGTGGGCTGCTTCAGGAAAAATACTTTCATTTTGTTTCTGAATCTTATTTAAACTCTAATTCTTCTCCATCTGATTGTTCAATCTCCTTACCACAAAAGATGAGAATTGATCTATGTGGCCTATCCCATGAGGAGGTGACAGAAAGCAAGCTTTTGGGGGACAAGCTGCACCCAGTTCCTCGACCAACAAAAGAATAATGAAGCCAGTTCATTATCCAGTTAGAAATGTGTCTTTTGTCAGTCACTGGGTTGTTTTAAAGGCTAGCCTCAGTTCTAACAGTTTGTGTTATCCTTTTAAACTGTGTGCTCTGTCTGTCAGTTTTAAATCTGTACGACATGGTGGCATTTGTGCTTAAAGAGCCAGTTGTGACAGTGGTTTGTTAACTGTCAGTAAATCAAAGTCTGGTTTATGGATGTTATGGCTGTTAAATCTATGATTGCTTGTTGTCGGTTTTTTGGGTTTGTTTCAGTATGTTACATATCCCTTCCTTTTTTAATGGATCTTGCTTTGTTTGCTCCTCATTTCTTTTCGATGAGTGAGAAATATGGGGTCAACTAATAGAAGCTGGAATATTTTGTGTTGGAATGTCAGAGGTCTGAATGTAGACAAGAAATGGAATGTCCTGAGACAGAAAAATAGATGAAAGCCGATGTCAGGTTGTTTGTTTTCAGGAAACAAAAATGCAGTTCATTGATATCTCTTTCATTCGAAAGATTGCTCCTAGAAGGTTTGACAAGTTTCAATAAATCCCATCTAGGGGTGCCTCAGGTGGCATTCTAGCTTTCTGGGCCGGTAATTTTTTATCCCAGCAAACGGACCAAGCCCTGGTGATAGACTTCACCTCGAAACATAATAATGCTCATTGGACACTGGTAGTGGTCTATGGTCCTGTCAGAATCCATCGAGGGAAAACTTTGAAAACTAGTTCAAAGACCTAAGCATTCCACATGGTGATCACTGGATAGTAATGGGGGATTTTAATTTCTACCGATCAACAGAAAACATAAACATAGATGGAGCTGACATGAATGAAATGCTGATCTTCAATGATCTCACTTGGGCTAATTGAGATTCCTCTCGAAGGTACGTCTTTTACATGAGCAATATGCAGCAACAGCCTCTCGGAACAACAGGATTGGTTTTTTTACCAATGCACTAGTTTTACCTCTCTCATGGCCAACTTCAAATCATGTACCTTGTGTAATGCAGATAGTAACAAGTATGCTGAAGTCCAATATTTTTCGTTTTGAAAACTATTGGATACATATAGAGGGCTTTATGGAAGTGGTACAATCTATTTGATGTATTGATCTTTGTTTTTTTGATCCAGACAAGAACCTCCCTACCAAACATAAACTACTAAGAAAAGGGCTAAAGAAGTGAAGCAAGAATCTCTGCATGCTCACAAAGCTCTTAGAACAGAGTAACATGGTTCTAAATTTCCTAGATATGATAAAGGAATACAGAGTTTTGACCGTACCTGAATGGAACCACAGAGAATTGGTTAAAAGGCACATTCTCAATCTTTTACATTATAAGAAACTATATTGGAAGAAAAGATTTACAACTAGATGGATGCAATATGGAGATGAAAATATGAACACTCCGTGGTTACTGAAAGATATAGGAGATCAATAAAAAGTATAAGCACATGAGGCCAAGGCTTTCCCCTTCTAGCAATCCTGTATAACTGTAAAATAAAATAGAAAGCGTTGAACCTGTGGAGGACGCACCTCTGTTCTATAGGCAAGGAAAAGTCCCTAATGTGGCTTACAAGATATATATCTGAGTTTGTTATGATTGAGTAAAAAAACAACAACCTATACGAGATATTCTACAACAATCTGATCTAACCAAACAACTCAGCCTTATCTTGATCTAACAACTCAGTCTTACTTTCAACAAACTCAAACTGCCACATATATGATATGATATATGTTTGTTAACATTCTCTGTTAATCTAAGCCTAGTGCAGTAAGGTTGAGATTGCACTTTAACTCTTTTAATTTGTGGTCTGGAAGTGGTTTTGTGAACCCATCTGCTACTTGATCACCAATACCAATTAATCGGATATGAAGCAGCTTTTGTGCAACTCTCTCACGCATGAAGTGATAATCAATTTCTATATGTTTGGTTCGGGCAGGGAATATTGGATTTGCAGACAAATACGTTGCTCCAATGTTATCACACCACAATCTGGCAGCAGGGGGAGATCAAACTTCAAGTTCTTGTAACAGAGACTGTATCCAGATAATCTCAGCTGTGGCATTTGCCATTGCTTTATATTTTGCCTCTGTATTTGATCGTGAAATAGTGGTTTATTTTCTAGCACTCCAAGGCATAAGATTGGATCAAAAAAGATGAAAAATACGTTGCTTCAATGTTGTCACACCACAATATGGTAGCAGGGGCAAATCAAACTCTAAGTTCTTGTAACAGAGACTGTATCCATATAATCTCAGCTGTGGCATTTGCCATTGCTTTATACTCTGCCTCTGTACTTGATCATGAAATAGTGGCTTATTTTCTAGCACTCCAAGACACAAGATTGGATCCAAAGAAAATGGCAAACCCTCCTATAGAATGCCTATCATCAACACATCCAACTCAATCGACATCAAAGAATACACTAACAAGATTTGATGTGGACTTTGCTATTATGAGCCCCAACTTTGCAGTATTCTTGTGATATCTCAAGATACGCTTACTGCTATCCAATGAACTGAAGTGGGTGCATGAAAATACTGACAAACTTTATTAACTGCAAATGATATATCTAGCCTTCTTAGTATCAAATACTGCAAAGCACTAACCACACTTCTGTATCTAGTTGAGTCTTCTACACTAAGAGGTGTTTCTTCATGTGCAGATAGCTTCTCTGATACTGACATTGGAGTGGTGGCCGGCTTGCAGTGCTGCATACTGGTTCTCTTTATCACATCACTTACATACTTAGCTTGAGATAGAATTATTCCATCATGTACTTCAGAGACCTCTATGCTAAGAAAATAGTGAAGCTCTCCTAAATCCTTTAGTGCAAAGTCAGATGTAAGAGCTTGAAGTAGGACTTCAGTTCCTTTAGGAGATGAACTTGCCACTATAATATCATCAACATAGATAAGAATAAACATAACTAGGTCATCTTTTCTATAGAAGAAGAGGGAGATTTCTCCCTTTGACGGTTTGAAGCCAAGCTCTTGCAACTTCATGTTTAGCCAATGATACCAAGCACGTGGTGCTTGTTTAAGACCATAAAGTTCTTTATCAAGCTTACAAACATAGTTTGGATATAACTTATCTTGATATGTAGGAGGTTGTCTCATGTATACTTCTTCCTCTAGAACGCCATGGAGAAACGTATTCTGTACATCCAACTGATGAAGAGTCCACCCACTTGACACTGTAATATAGAGTACCAGTCCTATAGTTGCTACCTTGACAATAGGACTAAATGTGTTCTCATAGTCAATGCCATACCTTTGCTTGAAGCCTTTAGATACAAGTCTAGCTTTGTGCCTATCTATGCTACCATCTGCCTTCCTCTTGATTCTGTAAACCCACTTGTAGTCTATAATTTTCCTCCCTTTCTTAGGTGGTACAAGATGTCAAGTTTTGTTTCTTTGAAGAGCACTAAACTCGGCATCCATGGCTTGCTTCCAATTTCCATCTTGTAGTGCTTCTTTCAAATTATTTGGTTCACCATTAACAGCTAAGAGTCCATACCTTACTGTTCTATCAATGAAAAGTTTAGGTTTGCGAATGTCTGCTTGCAACCTAGTCCTCGGCCGTGGTGGCGAAGCCACACCAGAGTTGAGCGCAAACTGATCCTCCGTGTCCATAGTCGTCTCGTGTGGCACGGGTGGTGGAGGTGGCAAAGCTAAAGATCCACCCGCAATAGAGGATCCATCTGAAGAGAATTTGGTTCAACCTCGTGCTAATAGCTGTACCGGCACAACAGGAGGATTGTCCTCATGTTCCACACCTAGAGACAGCTAAACAAAATCATCAGTTTCTCCTCCGTTCTGTGCCAAATTTTCTTGCGAACTTGAGGACTCGTTAGTAGTATTGTTCAGTAGGATATCCACATGATTGGCACATGTATTGACACTTTCTGAACTAGAGAAATTTAGAAGATTTAGAGGTAGAAGGCTAAGTTCAAAATGGAGTCATGCACCAGCATTAGGATTTAGTTTAGATAAAGGGAAAACACTTTCATCAAACACCACATCATGGGAAATATAAATTTGTCCTCATGCAATGTCTAGACATTTCAACACCTTGTGAATGCTACTGTACCCAAGGAATGTGCACTGTTTGGAGCAGAAGGAGAGTTTGTGAGAGTTATAGGGCCTTAGATTAGGCCAACATGTGCACCCAAAGATCTTAAGAGAACTATAGTCGACTTGTATTTTGAGAAGCCGTTCAAGAGGGGTTTGATGATCAATGACTTTACTAGAAGTCCTATTTATGAGATAGGTGACGGCTAGAAAAACTTGATCCCAATATTTTAGAGGCATGGAAGATTGAGGCAACAAAGATAGGCCAACCTCAACTATGTGTCTGTGTTTTTTTCTATTGCCCCATTCTGTTGATGGGCATGTGGATAAGACACAAGATGAGAGATGCCAATCATAGAGAAAAAAGAATAGAGCTTTTCATACTCTCCTCCCCAATCAAATTGTATGATAAGAATTTTCCTGTTAAATTGTCTTCCAACAAGTTTTTGAAACTCATGAAATCATTGAAAAACTTCAGATTTATGTTTGAGGAGATAGACCCAGGTGAACTTGCTATAGTCGTCAATGAAACTAACATAGTATTTATTTAGTCCAAAGGAATCACAAGCTAGCGCCCATACATTTGAGAAAACTAGTTGTAAGGAAAAACTAGACTGACTTGACAACTTTTGATATGGCAATTTATGGCTCTTGGACATTTGACAAGAATCACATATTGAACCTATCCTAGACTCAGAGGAACTTGGCAGCTTGTTCCTTAACACAACCTGTTGAACAATCTGAAACGATGGATGCCCTAAGCGATGATGCCACCTCTCTAAGGAAGGATGAGCACCCTTGAACATGCTGAGGGCTTGTTTATTTTTCAAGACAACCGCTAGTAGAGGATATAGGCCCCCTCTATATGTTCCTACCAGAAGGGTTCTCCTTGTTGCCCAGTCTTTGATAAAAAATAGATGTAGATAAAATTCAAGATAAGCATTGTTATCGGATGCTAGTTTGTGAACCGAAACGAGATTTTTGGTGGCACTAGGGACATGGAGAACATTGTTAAGAAGGAGATTTTGTTTAGGAGTGTGATAAATAACACGACCAATATGTGCTATATCCATACCTGAACCACTTGCAGTGTGGATTTGCTTCCCTCCTGTGTAGCGATCACAAATCATCATCTTGTCTAGTTCTCTAGTGACTCCAGTAGCAGTGTACCAATTGAAGTCCACACCATATGCACTATAGCTTGCAGCATTGGCGCTCTTCTCCTCAGGAACGATAAAGTTTTCGTCGAAGCAGTACAAGTAGTCCACCACACTATGCCCCTCTTTCTTGCAGAGTCGACACTTAATCTTTGGCTTATCTGAGTTGAGGTTGCCTCGTCCGCGCCCGCTGTTGCCACTTCCACAACCACGGTTGCCATTGCCACTGCCATCGCCACAGCCATGAGCAATGACGTTTGCAGATGAAGAGGAGGACCCATCGTGAAGGAGATCCATCATTTGCTCGAATGATTGCAACTAGATGGACAATTCCATGACGGTGATTGGCTCGACATGGGCCAAAACAAAGGTGATGATAGGGTTGATCTCGATGTTGAGGCTGGTGCAGATGTAGGAGATAAGTTCCTCATCGTTGATGGGTTTGCCTGCTACTACCATTTCGTCAGCAAGGGCATGCATCTTGCCAATGTATTCATCGACAGACATGGCTCCTTTCTTCGTGGTCACAAGAGCGATATGAGTGCTTATTGCGCATGCCCGAGTTTGGGACACGAATAGCTCCTCCAATGTCTTCCATAAGTCTATGGCGGTGTTACAGGTGGAAACCTACTTGAGTACATCATGCGAGAGAGAGGCGACGAGGTAGTTGAAGACCTGCTAGTCAAGACCTAGCCAGGCTGAGTATACTGAATTTGACACCTTCTACTTTCTATCCACTCCACCGCTGATCTCCTTGGTAGGGGCTTTGGAGGTGCCATGGATGAAATCAACCAGCTATGCCCCATAGATGGTAGGGAGAACTTAGAGCTTTCATAGGACGTAATTGGATCAGGAAAGCTTCTTGGTCACAGGGTGACCGAAGGTGGATGGAAGGGCAGAGCCGGTGGAGGTCGACATTTTTGGATGGGGTTTGTTTAAAGGATGGCTCTGATACCATATAAAATGAAGTAGGAAGCGTTGAACCTCCTGTGGAAGTCGCACCTTTGTTATATAGGCAAGAAAAATCCAGTTATGTGGCTTACAAGATGCATATCCGAGTTTGTTGAGATTGAGTCAAAAAAACAACAACCTATGTAAGATATTTTATAACAACCTGATCTAATCAAATAATTCAGCCTTATCTTGATCTAATTAACTTAGTCTTATCTTAAACAAACTTGAACTGGCACATACATAATATGATACACGTTTGTTAATAATAACCACTAAGCCTGAGATGGCTTTTAACTTAAAAGTGACCTACTATTAAGGGATGTAAACCTGAATAGTCTAGTCGACCCTTTCTAAACACAAGAAATTGATGATCTGGTGAGAAGGATGCATGTAGATAAAGCACCAAGGGCATGATGGCTTCATTGGAGGATTCATCAAGTCATGTTGGCAGTTTATTGCACATGATTTCTACATCTTGTGTGCACATTTCTGTGCAGAGATTCTGAACTTGCGGTGTATTAATTCTTCTTATATCACACTTGTGCCCAACAAGAGCTCCCCTAAAACAGTAAATGATTTCAGACCCATTTCTTTAATGAATGAATGCCTCAAGTTCCTTACCAAGTTACTGGCTGACAGATTACCAGGTAGAATTATGGAAGTTATTCATGCAAACCAATATGGTTATCTCAACACATGAAAAATTCAAGATTGCCTTGCATGAGCTTCTGAATACTTATATCAATGCCAGGAGTCCAAACGAGAGATGATTCTGCTAAAACTAGACTTAGAGAAAGCTTTTGACACAAAGGTTTTCCTGCAAAATTGCTTTCATGGGTTCACACAATCTTTTCCACAGCAAAACACTTCAATTCTCCTAAATGGGGTCTGAAGTAGGCAATTTTAATGCAAAAGAGGGGTAAGACAAGGAGATCCTCTCTCACCTTTGCTTTTTGTCCTTGGTTCTAGTTTATTACAATCAATTATCAAAAAGGCATCTTTACACGGCCTTCTGACTAAACCAACTGGGTTGGATGTCATGGACTTCCCCCATTGTTCAGTATGCAGATGACACCCTAATATTTTTGAAGGCTGATTCCAGGGAACTTTTCTGTCTAAAGGTGTGGCTGAACACTTTTGTTCAATCCAATATAACATAAGTTTCCTTTCACATATCTGGGGCTACCGCTGGGCACAACCACACCAAGAGTGCTTGACATGGCACGCATGGTGAATGCTAACATCCCTTACAAGATTCATGACATATGGTAGTCAGTTGACACATAATTTTAGTTTTATCTTGCCTTCCTTTATACTATATGTGCACTTTAACGCTGCCTAAAACAGTAGTTGTTGCTTGATAAGTACAGGAGACATTGTTTTCGGAGGGGTTCATATATCAATTTTGGAAAGAAATCCCTGGCAGCTTGGGACAATGTTTGAAAACCGAAGGACAATGGTGGTTTGCAAATTATTAGCCTCAGAAAGCAAAATGTTGCTCTCTTGATGAAAAACCTGAATCATCATGATCTGTCTTGGGTACATTTGATATGGAATACTCATTATGCAAATGAAGTTCCTCACGTTGTCTTCAATAAGTAGTCTTTCTGGTGGAGGGGCATTTTACTTCTTGCAGATTTGTTCAGGGGAATCTCTCTGTGTTCTATAGGGTATGGACAAACCTTGTTGTTCTAGGGAGACTTATGGAATGGTTAAGTGAAAATGGTAAAATATGCAAGGCTTTATTCTTTTTGCAGGTACAACGAAGACTCAGTAGCCATGATGTTTAGCAGACAAGCATATGAGGAATATACTTAGTTGGAAATAGAGATGCAATCCATACTACTTGGAGATTCTCAGGATATTTGTGGAATAAGGGAACATATTTTTCTCTCGAAGTGTACAGATTGTTTTATGCAGACTTCAGCCACCAAACCATTAGCATGGAAAATGATAATCAAAATGGGTCATCAAGATAAAGGTTTTTGCCTGGTTGTTGTGCAATGATAGGCTCAATACAAGAGATGTGATGGACTTTGTCAACATGATAATTGTTCTATCATGTACGCTTTGTCAGAATGGTAACAAGGAAACAATGCTTCATCTCTTCTTTGCTTGCTCTTTTAGCAAAGTTTGTTGGGAAAAACACAGAATTCACTGGAGCACGGCCCTTTCCTTCTATCAGATGATAGTTCTATAAATATTGCGTTTTAGAATGAAAAGCTTTTTGTAAATTGTAATGATTTCCTGTTGGCATATATGGATGTAGAGGAATGCACAAATTTTCCAAGATTTGCTGCCCAGTGTGGACAGATGGCTAACCAGTTTTAAGAATGAAATTCTTCTGCATAATTGCAGGATAAACCATGACTTAAAAGAGATAATTTAGATTGGTTACAAAACCTTTAAGATCTGCCTTTTGTTTTCTTTTTTTTATCTCTTTTGTCATGTAACTTGTAACTTGTAATTGTCTTGGACTTTTCTTTCTTTTTATTTCTAAAATTCTAAATTACTGGGTAGAACCAGTAGGCTACTATTAAATTAAAAATGATAAAAAATGGTTTATATTAAAATTATTAAAAGTGGTGTATATTAAAATTGGTATTGTATAATTGATTTATATTAAAATTTTATGATAGTATGATAAGCTGATATGAAAATCTATGTCTGAAGAATACTTTTTTATATATGTATAAATAATAATGGTGAAAATAGATAAAAAAATCATTAAAAAAATTTGAAAGAATTTTGGACGAAAATTAATAAATTAAATTTTAAAATTTGCTATAGTAACGAGCTAAAACTACGAGCAGTCCAGATGCACGATATAGGTACGGGTTAGCTAGAAGTGGGCTAGTGACGGTGCATGAGCAGGCTAGTGTGGGCTAGAAGAAGCTGAAAATTAGCAAGCTAGCGGGTTGGGTTGACTTCGTAGGTAGACTGAGAGTTAGTAGCTCCGTGGAATGGGCTGATGGCGTGGAATTAGACCAATAGGAGAGATATGCGGGTGTGAAGGGATGGGCGGCTGACGTGTAGGCTAGCACGGTAGCAAGCGTGGGCGTGTGGGTGCATGGTGACATAGCGGTTGATAGGTGGCCCTGCATGACAATGAGTGCGGGTGTGTGAGTGTGATGTGGTGCATTGACTGATAGGTGGGCTTAGACAAGGCAAAGACGTGGTGTGAGTGGGGCGTAGAAGGTCTTAGGGATACGTGTCGTCACGAGATTGGCATGGTGGCATTGAAATAGTTTACAAGCAGGATTCTCTGTCGAAACATGTCAAACTTCGTGGTCTCCTGTGTGTCAGGTAACATAGCGCAATTTCAAGTGTCGATTTCAAATCTGACTATTGAGAATAAGTAGAGTCATGGTTATGAATTCTTAAGGGTATTTAGGTCTTTTTTGGTTTTTTTTATCAAAGGAGAATAAGTAGACTATTAGTATTTTTTGGTTTTTTATCAAGAGGTAAGCTGTTAGGGATTTTAATATAGAGAGTTGACAGAGATTTTTAGAGAATTTTTATAAGCATAATTTTATTAATAAAGGTAAAATTTATGAAAGATTAGTGCATTAATTAATGTCTCATTCTTATTTATCTTTATACATGATTTTAGATTAATTTACTTATTTAGATTGTTTTCTTTAATCTAACATTTAGCTAGTGTGTTTTTTTTATGTTTTGAAAAGTTTAATTTGTTAATTATTCTTAGTTCGTGTATTATTAATTAATTAGGGTTTAATTAATTTATGTCTAATTTTATTTTGTAATATCTTGAGATCCAAATTGATTTGTTTGAAAATTTTGTTTAGTTTATTATATTAAATTTTTAGGTCGATCGGAGTTATATATTTAAGGTTATAATCAAACGCATTTTTTCATGTTTGATTGTCTATCTTAATCTGTCGATCCTAAAACTATCCTCGCTATTTTTGATGAATAAGTGTTAGAGATGTTTACTATAATTTTCTGCTCATATTCTCCTTATGAACACATTGAGAAAGTGCTCTGCAAATTACATTTTGAGTTCCATCTGACCACTTCCAACTGGTATTCTAATGCCACAAACAAGAACAATGCTAGGGTTGAATTTAAAAGATATTAGTACCCATATCATAAAAAAGCTCTCCCTGATTGTGGAATAATAATATGATCTGCTACCTCTTTTTTCTGACTTTTTGAAAGCTATAATAGCTGATATTCATTGAACAGCTCTGTTACTGTTTTCTCTGTTATTATAGTGCAAATAATACAAATATGTCTTACAATCTCGATCTGTTTAGCATTAACAGGCCGAACAATAACCAATATATGCTCGGATGCTCTATGCAAAAATTGATCGCTTTAGAATGGTTATATCAATGCTGAATAAAGAAGCAACTATGTTCATTATTTGCTTGGTGCTGATTTTTCTCTTCTAACGTACATGAAGTCGTATCTGCTCTTTAGTTCTGTCACGAGACGAGATAATGATTTACTTCGAACAACAATGAAACATGCTACAAATTTTTCACACAAAGCACTGGTTTGGACTCTCTCCACTATCAGCAAGAATGAATCGCTGTTGACTGCTTAGAATACAAATTTCTCTGTACTATACTAAACTGACTTTTCTCTGTTCTGAATCTCTGAAAATTGACTTCATACCAGAAGTATACACCAACCACAACTACCTTTTTTAACATCTGACTTATCTGATGTGTTCTTGATTTTGGACTGTTAAGAGAGGCCATGCCGAAACTAAATTACAACATAAACATGATATAAAAAGTTGCCTAGTCGGTGTAACCCAGTCAAGCAGTCGCAACTCTTGGCAAGTTGACATCTTGCGTTCTGATTTTCTTTCTTGCTTGCAAATTTACAGAAAAATGCAAGGATGTGTTAGGCTCACGAGGGATCGGGGTAATTCAGATATGAAAACAAATTCCTTGACCTCATGAAGTTTACCCGTGATGTATCAGACAACCAGACTATTGATTTTTCCTGAGGGAAAAAATTACTTTCATTGGTTCCATAATTCCTGATGTTTTAGACCATGACATAGTTTTCAAAACATATTATATTTTTTACTTTGATTTTCTATTAAAATATGTAAAAAATTAAATATTTAAGCTTATTAATATATTTTGTAAGATTAATATATACATCTTGTTATAGTGTCTAATATTTTCAAAGTTATATAGTCAATGTTCTAATTGACATCAACCTTATCAAAAACATCAGAAATTATGAAATTGAAGAGAGTAATCCTATTGGCCCCGCATATCCCATGAGGAGTTTTTGATCTCTCCTCGGAACGATTGATACTATTTTTTTCCTCACGGTGGCCAAAATTTCCATTTGAAAAAAGCCAACCATCAACGTAGCCTCATCTATGTAACTCTTGCATAAGAAAACCATTTGAATTCAGTATGCATGGAAACATCTTTCCGTCGTTCTTGATCAAGCGGTCATGTTTATGCATTCAAAATTTGGACACCTTTTGCCGAGAGAACTGTGACAAGTTTACATGTTCGGGTACCTGAGACAAGAGAATTCATGATGTGTAACACAAGTAACCAAAGATCTTCTTCAATGGTATAACAAGAAATAAAGATTTCTTTTGATACAAGAATGATCTGAGCATCACATTATTGAGATATAAAACCATCTTTTCGGAGACCCTTCCATATTATGACTAACAGTACAAGTCAGCTTATAAAAACAGCATCAGTATTGTACTTGTTTCAGGGCAAACCAATCAGAGCGCTTTTATGGTAGAATTTCATTGAAATTAATGATGTGTTTTTTGAACCTCAAACATTTATTTCTAAAAAATATATATATAAATACAAGTCACAACCTCCTCACTTTACTCTGAACTCCAACACACATAATTTCAGCAATATAACATTATAATTGGTAAATTTCTATTTCAGACAAAATATAGACGAAGTGTGCCTTCCAATGATTTAATTTCCTGCCTAATGTATATAGGAACCAAGTATCATCCAACATAAACTGAATCACATCACACTGATACTTTGTATCGCTCTCCCAGTGACAGTGCATGATTTAAAGAAAAAACACTGACAATACATACGGGAGTACCTCTTATCCACATATATAGCAACGGACACATCACTTTGCCACCATGCTAGGATGAGACCAAACTGGCAACATGCGTACCAGATGTACGCTAGGTAAGCTGCTCCAATACGATGTGGTTCATTGCTAGCCCAACAAGTATTAGGCCTCGGAGGCATCGGGAGATCAACAAGACAAGCAGTTCCGTAATTAGATACAGCCATCCATGAAAGATCAAACATGTTGACTGTCTATTCTATCCTGCTTGCCACCTTGTTCTCCAACTCTTCAAGATACGGGGACAGATCTGGACGTTGTAACGCAATGAAAAAAAAACTGCCTTTTTTCCCTTTTATTAAACATTTTTCACTCTATTTTGGTCAATAATAACAGGCCAATACAATAGTTTTTCAAAATATGTGATGCCAACAAGTACTACAAATATTATTGTGTTTATATGTTTTTTGAATTTTTGTAGGATTTTTCAATTCAAATTTGAATTTATCCAAAAGCATTTGAATTTCCGCTCAAGATCTCCTTTGGAGCTGGCTCAAGACGTCAAGATTTTGGGAAAAACAATTGAATTTTGTCGAGATTATCATTCCATCTTCTTGAAACATCTGTTCTTCCTAGCATAGAACCAATCTGGCAACACACATGTAGGGCCTGAGTCCATTTTTTTCGAGGATGGAATTTAATTCAATTTCTATATCAAGAATATTCCCAGGCAGCATGCCAACTCCAGTTGCACCACATGTCCACATGTAACATTTTTCTTTTGCTATATATACATAGGCATTAGATAAAAAAATAATTCTGTTTTGATCAAGCAAAAGAACGTGAAGAAGAATATTCTCATATTTTTGGGTGTCGCATAGAAACTTCTAGTGTTAGATATCATACCATTCTAATGCACTTTAGGAAGCTTTTAGTTCTAACAAACTTTGTCTATGATTTTATTTTCTGAGATCTCAAAAGGAGTTCTTTAAAAAATTGATTATTATAGATCACCTTTTTTTTTGCAAGGTGATGACCTCAAGAAAAAAATATAGACTAACAAAATAGAATATCATTTGTCATAAAAAGACAAGGCGGACTTGGGGTTCATAACATTAAAATTTAGAATCAATGTTTAGTTTAAATTAATTAATGAGCAAGGAGTATGGCAAGGCATGCTAAGGAGAAAATACTTGAAAAACGGATAGTTGCCCAAGTTAAGAAGAAATCAGGAGATTTTCATTTTTGGTCAGGAGTTTTACAAGTCAAGAATAGAATCTTAAATTTGAGATCTTAGGGAGTTAGTAATAGAAAACAAGTATGCTTTTAGAAGGACAAATGGCAAGGAAATTCATCTTTTCAAAATAGATATCCATATTGTTCAAAGGAAGAATGATTCAATAGCAATAGTTATGAGTATGTCCCACTTAATGTTTTCTTTAGAAGAGGGTTGGTAGGTCAGAACTTAATTGGCATAATTTAGTTGCTTCAATTGTCTATACCCATTTGAATGATGAAAATGATGTATTTAGATGGAATCTCAATTAAAGTGGTCAATTCTCAGTTTGTTGTATGCATTTAGCTCTAATTAATAATAGACATGTTGATAAGAACAAGATTATATGGAAATTAAAATTGCCTCTTAAAATTAAAAGTTTTATGTGATACCTTTTCAAAAGTGTAGTACTAATCAAAGATAATTTAGCATGAAGAAATTAGAATGATAACAAAATATGCTGCTTTTGTATGAAGAGTGGGACTTTTTATCATTTATTCTTTGAGTATCGTTATGCTTAAATTTCTTTGGAGAGTAGTACCTAATCTTTTGGTCTAAAATCACCAAATAGCATTTCTCACATATCTGAAAATTAGCTTATAGGTATTGACTCAAAAACCAAGCTTATTATAGTTAGAAGATCTGCTTTATGTTGAACTCTATGACTTAATATGATGTTTGATAAATTTCTAACTAAATCTTATTTATAGGTACTTTTCAGAGCCACGTACTTAGCTCTGGTTCTAGGCACAACTTCAAAGGTGAGAAGAGGACAAGGAACTAATATTTACTATATATTGAAACTTGAAGTCCATGGTCATACATATATTTGTCAACTTTAGATGAAGATTTATAAATAGACTTGAATAAATATTTTCTTAGTATTCTCATTTATCAGTCTTTGTATTCTCATTTTCTGGATTCTTAGTTGCTCTCTGCTAAGCGAATTGTGTAATAAGTGGATGTAGCTTCCTTGAAGCAAAAGGCCAAGTTTTATTCCATTATTAAAAAAAGATAAAAATAATAATTTAGTGAATATCTCTCTAGTAAGACTTCAGGAGGACCTGACCCCTCATTTTTATTCTCATGTGTTTTGTATAAAGGAGTTCTCGTATAATGATATTTGGTACCGCATAGAGATGCTACAAATTAATATAACACTAGGTGCATTAACTGACATTAGTAACAGCAGATGCATTACCACAGTCCACAGTATACAGTACCTCCTCAATACCTTATATAAAAGATCTTTTTTGTTAATAACCAGTAAATTCAGTTACCCAACGAATGACTTCCGTGGTACCAACCATTACTCCCAGCTAGATTACCTTTTGCACATGGGATTTTCTTTCTGTCTTTAATGAGATACAAAAGGCATTATGTATTTGATATAAATTTTAATATATACCTCTCAGTGCCTCCCTTATGATCTCAAGTATTTTTTTTATCACAAGTTAATGCTAAAAAAATAATATCCATTGTATTTACATTGCTACCTGCTAGGATGAAACCAAACTAGCACCATTCATGCATATGAGGTTATAGGTGACCTTCGCATACCTGATGGGGTTCATTAACTTGGCATTTCTGGTGCTAGGCCATTCATGCAATATTGCTTGGCATTTCAGGTGCTAGGCCTTGGAGACATCAGCAATTCATGTAGGCAAACCTCACAATATTTAGATACAACCATCCAACTAGAACAAACATTTAGGCAGTTTGCTGCTTCGAGGTTCCACCTTGTTCTCCGTACAACGCAGAGTATGCATAAGATGCCACTCCAATGCAGCAGTGCACACTCCCCATGTGCTTCAGGTTCACGACCTACCAGAAACAGATCGGGTAAGCTCACTCCTCTGCTTCCATTTTTCTATATATCTTCGGTTATGGTGTGCTGTAATTAATGGTTACTCATAACAACATTAGACAATATTATTACCGTGAAGACAACTAATATTTTCCGTAAAACATAGATAGTTTTCGTACGTCCTGTGTATCCCGCACTGCTACATGACCACAAGCAACACCAAGGTTCTACAGTTCAAAAATGGCTACCTCTATGTTGGCAACCAGGGATATCAGTCGTGTAAACAATGTCCAAGGCTTTCACTCCAACATGAGCATCATGACCGTGGGTCTGTTGAGTACAGGAAAATATATCACTAGAATCGGTTGTTTAATATGATTGGATCTTTCATTGTCTCTGGTGACTAGTTTTGATATTTAGTACACCACATACCTAAGATTTATAAGCCACTAGGCTTATTATGCGTGCACATTTGTCATCTACCGAATATAACCAATTTACCATTGCTATTTCGTGTCCTTCTACAGTAGTAAGTACATATATTGGGTATTTTCTAGAAGCTCACACTTAATCAGAAAAATCTAACCGTCGATTCGTAAAATTGAATCATCATGACCATCAGATTTCATTAAAGCACCATGGGCTTTTTAATTTTCACTTAAAGAAGTTTTCTATGTTTTGATCCAC
The DNA here is from genome assembly GCA_030770085.1 of Oryza coarctata. NCBI lineage: Eukaryota > Viridiplantae > Streptophyta > Magnoliopsida > Poales > Poaceae > Oryza > Oryza coarctata. The sequence continues at coordinate 10,254,287 of CM061484.1, read as the reverse complement.
TTTTACCGTTAAAGCCCATCCAAGTAACATTACAGATGCCACCACCTAATCTCAACTTATCGATCCTAGCACGGTTTAATCGTCAAATAAGTTGAGGATATACTATATAGAATTGGTTCAGTATTCTTAATTTTTTTTCTTCACGTTTAACCTGCTCGGCTGCGCGTAACGGAAATTAAATCCCAATACAGACCAGACACCGTATGTACGACGCACGTAGTATTTTCTTTTCGGGGATCTTGACGCACGTATCTATCTCAATCATCTCAGCTAACGATCCTATTTCTGTGTATCCCCATGACTCCACCTGTAACGTGAGCCACTCCAGGAATCTCAGACAGCGGCCATGTCGATTCAAAATTTGAAACAATGATCAATGATTTAGTACGTGCATATTAATTCTAATTATTTTTTCCTTAGAAATAATAGTTGATTATGTTTTCCGTTAATCTTGATTGTTTTTTCCGTTAATCATATATAGTACCATCCATAAAATAGATTTTTCAGGAAAAAAAAACGTAAGAGCAACTTATTCAACCACATGTATAATTAATGGCCCGTGCGACGCCCGGGTTGGGCACATGTTTCATATTTCGGTATATACGGTAAAATATGGTTTACAGCATGCAAACTAATTTGATCACTGCTATACGGCAGACTAAATCTGCATAATCAAGAATCACATTGGCATGTGATGAATGAATAAATTCTCATGATAAATACATGTCCAATTCAAATACATAAATGCACTACATCATGCAGAGTAGATCAGTTTTTTCAGGTAGAATAAATCCATATATAAGGTCGATCACGTTTGCATCCTCCTAACGAGTCCATATCCAATAGTGTTCAGAAAAAAACTTTTGATCACACGGTTCTCAGAACAAAATTGCAGTTGAAGAACATTTAGGCAAACAAATATCTATGTACCACTGATCCAACATGAGAAAAAAAACAGTAGTAATTAATTACAAGTTTCTGAATCACTAAAACATGGGAAAGCTATATTGAGATTCCAAACCAACTACAACACAGTACAGACGCAGTGCCCATATTTACTAATTACGAATTTTGCAATTACTAAAACATGGAAAAGCTGTGATTTAGAATCCAAATCAAGTACACATGTCGATTCATTACGAATTTTGGAATTATTCAAAATGAAAAAAATCTATAATTCAGACTTCCAACCAAGTATAACTCAGATACTTAACAATTTCGAATTTTGAAATAATTTAAACATCTAAGATAGCAATATGAAAAAATAATAATTAACCATTGTAAATGATATTGACTCTTTTTTTAATCTAAACCGATATAATTAAAAAAATGATCAACATATTTAGTACATAAAATTAATAATTTAATATTGCTAATATCAATGATACTATCAGATGCAACGCACGGTTCAACGACTAGTCTTGCTAATTCAAAGAGCAGACCATGGTGGATGTCGCGGTGTGTTGCGTGGACGCTGTGGCCACCCTGTTTCAACTGTCCAAGGCTGGCTACCCAGCAGAACGAGCGCGCATAGCTGCGTAGACACTTTGATGCTAGTGCTGATTGTCGCCAGGATACTTGATTGGTTGCTATGATTGCAATATAGCTTTAAAATTCATCCGCTCGTAGATTTACAGGAAACAGAAACACTAGTGTTGCATCAAGTATACATGTAGTACTCCATGCACCAATGACATATGATCAACCAATAAGCTCAGGCAGATTTTAATCTTGACGATATCTCCAACATGTGGGATCCCACTTGCACTTGGTCCATATGCTAGTGACATCTGCACACGCAGTACTTCAAAGGATCCCGTTCCCCTGAGATGATGAGATTTTCCATTGGCAATGCAGCTCAAAGTGCTCACCAATCACTATGGCCAGTTACTGCAAATACTCCAGTTTTATGTAATGGATATCTCGTTAAGTAATAAATTACATCCAGTCTCTACAACAAGACCCTCCCCCATATATTATCCATATATATATATATGTAAGTCCACTACATCCACAGAAAACCAGATCAAAAGAACTTTAGCATGTTTATGCATCCATGATTAAATAACAAATTTATTAAGATAAGCGAAGAACTCACGATGGGTAAGGAATATAACAAATATATCTAGGCTTACGTGACATAGGGAATCCAAAAGAAACATATGGGTGGGGCCCCAGTCGGTGCCCAGGATGACAAGCAAAGCAGTGAGCCATGGGCCGCCGTGAACGTGACCCAGGCGGTGACCCGTCGGCTCCCGAGACGACGATCCAGAGATCCAGGCAGCATCTCGACCACCATCCGTGACGCATCGCATGTTGTCGCTGACGCTCGACTGGGGACGAAATTCCCGGTACACGGAGCGATGCAGGTAACTCAGGGTGGGGAAATGGTCACGAGACATTTTCCAATGTAGTACAAATCATTGTAAAGATATTAGCACACTGCAGTTGCTCTGGGCTTGTAATAATAATGACTATGACTCGGATCCTAACGCTAGGACTGTGAGAAATAATAGAAAGGCCTAATCACTTGTTGTGCCCAACCCACTTGTTAACTGCGATTCAATGCAACTCAGTGGATGGCTACAGAGATTTCATTGGTTGCTAAATAGCTGAGAAGTGGCCATTTGCCACATGCAAATGGTCTCTGTTTTTTTTTTTTGGCGTACTCTTTAGCCGAACACCCTGAGAATGCTCTACCACGTATGTTTAGGTAATACAAAGATATCTTATTACCGGTCTTTTGCGTTTCCAGGATCGATCCGTAAGCATGATATGGCCAGATGCTCTTTGCAATATTCATTTTTAAAAAATATATGCTTAATAACGAGATGGAACTGTGTTCATTAGTTGCCCGACGTTGATTTTTCCCAATGAATGTAAGTGAAATATCATAGGTATTCCTTAATTGTGTGACAAGATGAAATTATGATTTAGTTCGAACTACGAATAAATGAACGACATGTTCTTCAAATTTTTGGCACAAAACAACCATTTGGACTACTTCCACTATCAGTGAGAATGAAATACTGTAACTATCATTCTTCAGCTTTCTGCTGTTGGTGCTTATGATCTCAAGGTGTTCGCGCCGACGCCTACGAGGTCTGAAGGCGAACATACCGACGTCTACAAGGTCTGCTTATCTCCAGTGCAGATCGGTCGGTTTCTCGTCATGGCTCAAGGTACGCGTGCCGAGGGCCATGGGGTTCGATCAGCTCCGACGTGACGGTACGGGTGCGGACGTGCCAGTCAATTTGATCCTATAATTGACAAGGATGTGAGACTAATAGGTCCGTCAGACGGTGGGCCGATACAGGCGCTCGCTATCGGCTGGCTGTCGATGTGATCGGGGATGACCATCAGCTGCGTCCAGAAGACCCTTCGCTATCGGCTATTTGCCAATAGGAATCGGAAAGCTCTTCAATCGGCTGGGGAGCCGATGAAGACGTGGATAGGTGTCGATGAGGGATTGACCGTAGAGCCGATAAAGAAACTGGGGTGTACTCAGAGGATAGCAAAGCGCACAGGATCCCTCCAGATAATCGACGGAAGCCATAACGATCGTTCATCGGTTAGAAAACCGATGAAGACACATGTGGACTAGCAAGGAATCGTATTAAAAGGCACGGGCTGCAAAGCCGATGCCGCTCTGGATATAATAGCACGAGACTCGTCGCCTGCCATGACAGCATCGTTAACACCAAATCTCGAAGATCGGACCTAACCGAGACAGTACGAGGCTGAGGCCAACAACGATGATACGGAGAACGCCGGATGGGCTGTGCTGAAGTAAAGATAGGAACGAACCCATCGACTAGCTGAGCTGATGAGGGGACGCCTCTATGAAGGCGGGCGCATATCGGCTGGGAGACTGATGCGCTCGGTGTGGCGCATCAAGGGAAACCTCTAAAGGCCTAGCGCGTATCCGCCGAGGATCCGATACGCTAGGCGTGAAGCTCAGAGCATGAATAACTCATCGGCTACCATTCCAATGATACGACATGCAGAAAACTATAAGCCTGAAGCTCAATCTACCGTCGGTAGCCCCGTAGGTCGAACCTAACCGATGCAGCATGAAATTGACGACGATAGAGCGATCTTAACAGGCTGATAGGCCCTGCACGGACGTGATGCGATACATCTAAGGTCGAATCTAACCGATGTAGCCTTAGACAGAGCAAAAACATATCGAGATAGTGGCGAGACTTACCCCTTCATCGGACTTAACCGATGCAGCCCCACGTCGAGAGCTAGATCCTACCGGTAGAAACCTAGATGAACTAGGGTGGCGATGCGCCAAAATTGTATTGATCGAGAGATTATTTACATGTCTCCAGGGGTCTGATATTTATACCCTAGGTTTATAAAGTCCAACACGTTTACAACCATTGGACGTTATTTCCTAACAAAAATAAAAGAAAATATCTCTAAAGAAGTTAACTAACTAACTAAACCTTCCTAATTAGATAAGATTATAATTTACAAAGATAAAATACCCTTCCATGGATTCCACAGCTCCTCCGCAAACTCGGTCTTATCTGGATAGTCTTCCAATCTGGAACTGAGTCTTCCTTCGCTACAATCCGATCAGCTTCTTCACTGTAGTTATCAGATACCTCTCAGCTGATCGGCTTTAGCGCCATCAGGCTGTCTAGATTTTGGCGTTAATACATGCCGCCTAATTTCGAAGTATGAAGACTCATGCTTCAAAATTCTCTTCCTTAGGCCTCAAATGCTTCGACATCTTATCTTTTCCTAATAATTGGCTCTCATAAGTCGATACCACATGCATCAGATGTACTAAATTGTTGAACTCTTACGAAGAAAATTTCCACCTGATGTGACAACTCCTAGAAGGCCAAATCAGCTAGTTGTTTATCGCTTAGAACAAGATTATATAATCGGCTTCTGATGTCCTGGAAACGTTGGATGTATTCTAGAACTGACTTATTAGGTCTCTATCTAACCGATGTCAAATTTGACGGTCTCATTTCTTGAATCCGAGTAAAGAAATATCTATGGAATTGCTGCTCTAAATTGGCCCATCCATTAATTGAGCTCGGTGGTAACGAAGAAAACCATGCAAAGGCTGATCCAGAGAGGGATAAGGAAAAGAAATGGACTTTGAGAGTTTCCTCGGCCGATGCTTTTCCACACTGTGCTAAGAATCGGCTGATGTGCTCCATTGTAGATATATTGTCTTGCCCTAAAAATTTTGAGAAATCTGGTATTGTGTATCGACAAGGTAATGGAACTCTGTCAAACCATTCTCGATATCGGTGCCGATACATAACTGTTTGATCTTTAGGCTTGATACCAAATTACTCTTCCACCGTGTCCACAATTCTAGTTAACCAATTATTCTCCCTTAGAGTATCTTCCTGATCATGTGGAGGTGGATATGATGCTCGATTCTGCCCGTGATATTCTCCATAATAATTCCTCTGAAAAAATTCTAGAGGTACCTTGTATCGTTGCTCTCCGAATCGATCTTGTGTTGGTAGATACATGTTTGCCGATAAGTCATTGTTTTGCCAAGTTTCCTTCGTCTCTATTAGCAAAGGCACACGATCTTGATTAGACTCTTGAGCTGATGATTCTTGTATCATCTTCTTGATTATATCTTGCAATGTATCCATCCATACTCCTGATGGATTACTGAATGCTTGATAAAATACTTCGTTAAACATCTTTTGCAATGGCTTGGAAGAATTCACAGGTACTGAATGGCCTGATTCCTTCATCAAAACATATTTTGATAACTGCGCCTCTTGAATCGGCCCTTGTTCAGCCATACTAAAAGATTTCAAATAGAGCTTCTGAAAATTGTCTATATTCTGCTCCATATGCTGCCTCCAATCTTCATTCAAATCCTCCATGGTAACTGAAACTATAATCTCCTCATCGGCTTCATCTTCGGACGAATATGCCTTGGAATCAACCTTTCCTTTAGATATATTGACAACAAGATGCCCCCCGGGTTGATGAGTAAAAATCTGACTTCTAATCAGGCACTTGTAGAGTCCTGCTGGTTGACGAATGGAATTATACCACACCAGCCGATGAAGGATCTTCAGCCGATGGACGGTCTTCAAGTTTCTCTAGCCGATGAATGAAATCTCGTCCAATCGGCTGATTAATGAATATTTCTACCCTACCGGCCGATGAATATAGTATGGTTCTTATCGACCGATGAATGAAACCTTCGGTCCCATCGGGTGTGCCAAAAAATATGTTCGCATCGGATCTCTCGCGCCCTAGCGCGAACACGCCGATGCCTGGGAGACCTGCTTAGCTCCAGTGCAGGCCGATCGGCTTCTCTCCGTGGCTCGAGGTACGTGCGCTGGTGGCCGTGGGGTTCAACCGGCTCTGGCGCAACGGTACGGGTGTGGGCGTGCCAGTCAATTTGACCCTGCAATTGACAAGGAGGTGAGACGAACAGGTCCGTCGGACGGTGGGCCGATACAGTCGCACGCTATGGACTGGCTGTTGATAGGATCGAGATGACCATCGGTCGTGCCCGAAAGACCCTTCGCTATCGGCTATTTGCCGATAGGAATCGAGAAGCTCTTCAATGAGCTGGGGAGCCGATGAAGGCATGGACATGTGTTGGCGAGGGATCGTTCGCAGAGCCGATGAAGGAATCAGGGTGTACTCAGAGGATAGCAAGGCGCATAGGATCTCTCCGGATAATCAACAGAAGGCGTAACGGTCATTCATCGGCTGAAAAACCGATGAAGGCACATGCGGACTAGCAAGGAATCGTATTAAAAGGCATGGGCTACAAAGCCGATGCCGCTTCAGATATGATAGCACGAGACCCATGACCTGCCGTGACAACGCCGTTAACACCAAACCTCGAAGATCGAACCTAGTCGAGACAGTACGAGGCCAAGTCCAACAACGATGATACAGAGAACGTCGGATCGACTGTGCTGAAGTAAAGATAGGAACGAACCCATCGGCTAGCTGAGCCGATGAGGGGATGTCTCTATGAAGGTGGGCGCATATCGGCTAGGAGACCGATGCGCTCGACATGGTGCGTCAAGGGAAACGTGTAAAGGTGTAACGCGTATCTGCCGAGGAGCCAATATGCTGGACGTGTAGCTCAGAGCATGGATAACTCATCGGCTAGCACTCCGATGATATGTCGTACAGAAAACTATAAGGCTGAAGCTCAATCTATCGTCGGCAGCTCCGTAGGTCGAACATAACCGATGCAGTACGAAATTGACGACGGCAGAGAGAGCTTAACAGACCGATAGGCTCTGTACGGACGTGATACGATACACCTGACCGGTCTAAGAGATCGAACCTAACCGATGCAGCCTTAGATAGAGCAGAACATATTGAGATAGTGGCAGTCTTTTAATCTGGAACCGAGTCTTCTTTCGTTACAATTCGATCGGCTTCTTCACTGTAGTTATCAGACACCTATGAGCCGATCGGCTTTAGCATTATCGGGTTGTCTAGATTTTAGCGTTAACAGAAGGTTGCTTATACTTATGTTGTGGGACCAATCCCACCACGGAACACACTTATTCCACATGGGCCAAACCAGAACACACATGAAAGAAACTAGATCACACTACAGTCCAATATGGAGGCATCCGTATTGTTGTTCAGTTGGTATCTTTAGCTAGTTTTTTATTTCATGCATTCAGGTTGATGTATTCTATGTATTTTGGGATTTGTGACAACTCCTTTTCCTAGTGTTTTTACTCCACAGCCAAAATGTAATATTGTTTTTTATTGTCCAATAAAATATACTTACAACCATCTCTTGTACCTTCGAGGCTGATCAGCACTTCCATTTTACTATCAAATATTATGACACTTAAAATGGGTGACCATGTGAACGCAAAGTACTCATCTACTCACCTTAATAATTAGGACATGAATTCTTCAGTTTACAACATGGTGGGTAGTGGTGAGTCACATATTTAGGGGGAGTTGGTGCCCTGGTGGCGGCGATCACTTGAGGGTGAAAAGAGAGGAGGAGGGGAAAGTAGAGGCAATGCACAAATGGACTTAGGTGACTGGGTTTATACCATGATATCTGCATAGTTAGTTTTAATATGAGTAGAGGAATTTAGGATTTATGAGTAGAGGAATTTAGGATTTAGACATATGAACATCGTATTGAGATTTCTTTTATTTAGACATATGAACATCGTATTGACATCGTTGATGTGTTTTTGTTTTGAGAAATTTTACCATAGAGTAAATTTTATAAAACTATATAGATTTTAATCAAACTATTGTAAAACTGTGTCAACACTTACATTTTTTTAAAAAATAACAGTATATTATAAAAATATAGATTTAACATCGATTTGATGCTAAAACTACGCCACACGCCCTGGCCCTCCTGCTCCTATGCCACTTTGCCACGGTTCAATCTGCAAGATTACAGAGGCCGATGGAGATTGCCACAGGGGGCAGCACCTTTTCCCATCCTGGTACTGCCCATTCTTAGGGGTTGGTGCTTCCGTTCATGGATGGATTGTGCTGAGTGGATACAAGTCAATCCATTATTGTGAGCCGTGATGTATTAGTTGGCGAGGGGATTGGTTTTGATGTGCGCCATAGGTTAGATTTGGGGCATTTCTGCTTCTCTGGCTGCGGTTGTCTTATTTGAGAATTTTTTTTTCAAACATGTCGTCTGCAGCAATTTTGGTGAGAATGTGTGCATTTAGCTCTGTTGGAACCAAGATACAATTCAGTTTAGAGAATTCTGCAGATTTACATATCTTTGCTCTTCCAAGAGTCATTATATCATATAACAAAGAGCACTACAATTTCTACCAGCTATTTATGGACGCTATGGTCCTATTAAGTGGCTTCTTATTTATCCTTTATGTTTCCGCAGCCTCTAAGCTTTTCAATGCCAGAGCCATCTTAATGCTTCTTTCACCAAGAAGAGGCCGGTTTCTATCTATGCCTCGGCAGAGTTTAGTATAGAAGCAGCTGACATGGATTAACCAGAAGTGGCTGCAGGAGCGGACTGGGGAGGAAGGACACACACCAAGGGCGGTCCGAAGGTTCCCTAGTTCCCTCAAAGTCGCCGCCATCGCTTGACCATCGTTTCCAGCATCCGCTCCCACGGTTGCCGCCGCCCGGGAGGCCGCCGCATCTGTCGCACTAAGCTCGTCACCATGGCTGCCCCTCGTCGCTGAGGGGCTGAGCTCATCGTCCTCAAGGGAACGGCGATGAACAAGATCCAATTCGTTGGACTGCGGGAAGGACGAAAGCGGACGCGACGCAAATGCTAGACCTCTAGAGTGTTCTCATTCATTCAGGCTTCGCTAACATGCAAAAGTACATTTTTATCCTCTGGAGCCCTAGGTACCGTGCGGGCTGAGGTCTAGTACATCCGATTGAGCTTGATGGATGGATGAGATTTGGTACCTCCCTCCCTTCAAGGATGGTAAAATCCCTCTTGGAAATATGCAGCATGGAGACATCACCACGTTTGTCTGTTGTTCTTGATCAAGTCGTCATGTGTGCGCCTAGAAGGCTCCATCCCAATTTGAGCATGATTTCCACACGACATACTTGTGCCGAGGGAATTGTGACAAGTTTACATGTTCTGATACTTGGAGACAAGAGAATTTATGATTTGTTACACAAGTAGCCAAAGATGTTATTCAAGTGTACAAAAATAAATAAAGATTTATTTCCAAAGAAGAATTGTCTGAGCGTCACATAGTTGAGATCTAAAATCATATCTTTTCGGACACCCTTGCATTATGAGTAACAATACATGTAAGTCACAGCTGCTAAAAATGTGTTAGAATTGTAATTATTTGAGGGCAAACCAATCAGAGCGCGTTTATAGCACCTTTTACTACTAGTAGTAATACAGTCGTAGAATTTCAGTGAAATGGTTTTCTTAAAACATCAAACATTGATTCTATAAAATGATATAAATTACCAATCACAACCTCCTCGCTTTATTCTGAACTCTTTTTTTTTTTGCAGGGCTTTATTCTGAACTCCGACGCACATAATTTCAGCAATATTGCATTACAATTGGTAAAGGTCCATTTCAGACGAAAATATGGACGAAGTGTGTCTTCCGAAGACCTCCCGCTCAATATAGATAGGAACCGCGTATCATCCAACACTCACTGAGTCACATCACATTGCTATCTTCTTTGACAAAACAAAACCAGATCATGCATGAGCCTGCCTGCTTCAATCTGATTTCGTTCATGGCTTATGGGATCCCCTGCAATTGCCAAGGAGCTATAGAGATAGGCTTTAAAGGCATCACCAATTCTACTATGCGGTATAGGCCCAGCCCCTTCCTGTAAGTTATAATCAATGTGCATGTACATAATTAAAATGCCAGCCTAGCTAGCACCTGTATTACTCAGGTCTCATAACTTTCTGCGCAGAAGAGTAACCGTGCTTTCTCTTTTGACCAACACTATACGGTGCTCGTTTCAATTTAGAGGGTCTCCCTTCCTTCGCAGTACTTTCTACTTGTCTGCAGTTCATCCTAAGGAATTAACAAATACCTGTAATTCCTGCCATTTAATATTAGTTACTTAAAAATAATAATGACAACAGCTCGTCCTAAGTATAAATTCCTGAACTACTTTTTTTCGTCCTCAAGCTCAAAAACGAAATCTTCTACATAGAAAAAAGTTCATAGTATTGCACCACAAACATTATGATTGCGGCGTGGCTAGGGCAAAACGAAAAAGAATTGACATGGGGTTTGAATAATTACTCCTAATAAGAAAAAAATGAAATATATTATTATGTAGTATGATGCTGCTCCCTCCATTCACAAAATGTATCATCAGGCACCATTCATATTCAAATTTTGACCACTCTTATTTCAGCAATAATCTTGTAGACTTTTTAAAACATAACATGATGTACATGTGAAACATAACCATACAATTTTCGTTCAACAAAATATAATAAATTAAAATTTATTAATGTTCAAATGTAATAGACTGTTCAATGCTGACAAGTAAATGGCAAAACAGAAAGTAGAAGTACAGCTCGCAGGTCTTAAAGAGAATTTAACATACACTTGGTCGGTTCTATATTTTATAATAAACTAAAATATCAGGACTCATAGACCAAAAATTTTGGATCTAACAAGTAAAAAACTGAACAAATTTATGATTAAATTGAATAAATTTTATTTAAATAAGATTTTTCGCCGAAAGAATATCGTACTGGGGACCGAAATTCATGAGATCTCATATTTTTGTTTAAAAATCAACCACCCTATTGATCTGACTACCAAAACTTTACAATTCTAACTCTAATTACATCAAATCAAAGGTGATATGGCCATGTGAAAGCTGAAAGTTCTCACCTTTCCATCTACGTACCATGGGCCATCCATGCACCCTTCATATATACTAGCATTATTACGAGCTGTACCCTCTCTAAGGTCACATTTATAGCTACAGGAACATAAGAGCAAAGGCTAGGAGATATGGATTGAGAGATACCAGGAATACAGGTAATAGAACATTGGACAATCATCGTGTGGACTAGGTCAGATTTTGTATTTGGCTTTGGCATGTGTAGTGATGAAGCCTCGAGCGCAGTATTTACTAGTGCTATTACGCCATAGATGAAAACATATTTGACTTAGCTAATCATGTGAAATCGTCAACCACTTGACACAAAATAACTGCCCTTCTATGAAACACAGAGCTCACCTCACATTTTCTTTGTTTTACCAAAACTTCTGACCAAATTTTGTAGTGTAATATAAACCGGATAGTGAAACTGAACATATATCATAACAAGAAGTTTCATGTATTAAGAGTGTACAATAATATGATGTGGCCTCTTTTTTATGACTCTTCAAAACTATTATACCTGATATTTATCTAAGTACTCTGTCACTTTTGTACGTGTCGAATGGAGTTAACCATCTTGCTCCTTAGTTTTGACCTTGCCCAAACTAAATAATAACATTAACACCAATGTACTTAATTAGTTCCCCTTCGATGTATGTATCGTCCAAAAATACTCGATCCCATTGCCACCCTCTGCAACCCAGCCAAGCATACACTATGCATACATGCATGCCGCATTCTGATATTCTTCCTTGTTTACCAATATATATAGTTACAGTAAAAGGGAATGATGTGTACATGTTTTGCTCAGGAGGCATCTAGTCAATTCTTGTAAGAAAACAAATGCCCTGTACACTTAAATTTAACTTATGATTCATATCAATAATTTAAGTGCCAACCTGCTAACGCCGAAATTTGGTTCAACCTGTAAACAGGATCGGTCGATGGAAATACTGATCGGCTCGTGGGATAAAACCGATTGGTACTGTAGAGAAGCCAATCAAACTAGTGAAAGATTAAATCGGTTTGAGGACAGAGAACTATCCGGATAGAGTTAGGTCCGAGAAGAAGTTTTACGATAAGACCTAGATAAGCCCAAAAAGAGATTGGAAAAGGATCCGCTTGAGTGAAGGGAGGTCTAATTGCTACAGGAAGGAAGCCGATCGGGTGGAGCAACGAAAGATTCGGTCTACGCCCGGTGGGACTAAAAGCAGGATTGGCCGATGAAAATACTGATCGGCTCGTGGGACAAAGTCGATCGGTACTGTAAAGAAGCCGATCAAACTAGTAGAAGATTGGATCGGTTTGAGGACAGAGAACTATCCGGATGGAGTCGGGTCCGAGAAGGAGTTTTACGACAAGACCTAGACAAGCCCAAGGAGAGATTGGAAAAGGATCGGCTTGAGTGAAGAGAGGTCCGATTGCGATAGGAAGGAAGATGATCGGGTGAAGCAAGGAAAAATTCGATCTAAGAATAGAAGATTATCCAAATAAGACCGAGTTTATGGAGGGGCCGTGGAATTCACGGCAGGGTATTATCTTTGACTAAATTGTATCCTATATGGTTAGGAAGTTTTAGTTAGTTTAGTTAACTGCTTTAGAGATATTTTTTGTTATCTTTGTTAAGAGATAACGTCCGATGGTTGTTGTAAACGCGTCGGACTTTGTAAATCCATGGTATAAATACAGATCCCCTAGAAATCAATAACATCATCAACACAATACAACTTCGGCGCATCGCCATCCTAGTTCATCTAGGTATTTACCAGTGGGTTCTGGCTCTCGATGCGGGGCTGCATCGGTTAACTTCGAACTCCGACGAAGGAATAAGTCCCGTCACTATTCTGATATATTTTGTTCTGTCCAAGGCTGCATCATTTAGGTTTGAACTCTTAGTCAGATCAGGTGTACCGCATTGTATCTGTGCAAAGTCTATCGGGCTATCAAACTCCCTCCACTATCGTCGGTCTCATGCTACATCGGTTAGGTCCGACCTATGGGTTTACCGATAGAGAATTGAGTTTTAGGTCTATAGGTCTCTCTATAACGTTTTATCAGAGTGAGTAGCCGATGAGGTATCCTAAACGTAGGTCCCCATGTCCTCCATCATCGTGCGGCCGATGGGTTTAGATTTAGGATTGCGTCGGGCGTTCGGCTGGTAGGTAGCCAATGGCATCTTATCTCTCCTTCCTCATTGTCATGTTCGGTCCGAGCCCCTGTCGTCTCGGTGTCGTTGGCCCCCGGTCTCATATTGTCTCGGTTAGGTCCGATCTATCGAGGCTAGTCCTAACAGCGCCATTACTGCGGTCGCTCGCCCGCGTGGCCTCGTGGGGGATCGGCTCCCGCTCCGCGCATTGGATACGGGTAGCGCCATCGGCTCTTTGGCTGATAGGCCCTCTAGTGTGTTACACGTGTCTATCTCTCGCACTTCTATCGGCTTTTCAGCCGATGCGCTAGCATTCTCATCTCTATCGGCACCCAGCCGATAGGGAGAGCCGGGCAGGCCTTTCGGCCGACCGGCTTACGTATCTCATCCCCTCGCCTTGTCAATTGTAGGGTCAAATTGACTGACATGCCCGTGAACCTCGAGGCTTAAGGACCTGCACTGGAGTTAAGCAGACCTCCTAGGCCTTCGTATGACCGAGCCGTCGTCCTTCCTCAGTCGTGGGATTTTTGGCGGTGAGCACGCGTTTTGGCACGCCCAGTGGGACCCGAAGAACTTTCATCCGCTGAAGATCCGGTGGGACCAGAAGACCTTTTCATCCGTTGAAGACCTTTCGTCAGCTGTAATCCAATGGCAGATAAAGCGATCAACACAAACAACGTGATCCCAGTGACGATGAATGATTTGACTGAAGAACAAAGGTACCAGGTGGAGCAAAATACAGCTAATTTCGAGAAGCTCTGTCTAGAGTCCTTCAGTATGACCCAACAAGGGCCGATTCAAAAATCGCAGCTGCCAAAGTCAGTTTTGGAAGGAGAATCGAGCCGGTTACCGCCTATTAGCCCTCAGAAGCCGTTGCAAGAGATGGTTGACGATGCTATTCACCATGCACTCATCAACCAATCGGGTGTGCTGGTAAATACTTTGCACAATCTGATCAAGAAAACGGTGGACGGGTCTATTGTTAAGGAACCTAATCAAGGGCAGTATATTTGCTAATGAGAATAGGGCAACCACAGGTTACTTATGGATCCAGAAGGGACGTATTGGCAAATATGTTTCCGCCAGTACAAGATCGGATTGAGGGGCAACACGATGATATGATGCCAGGATATAATCGGACAGCTTATTATGGAGGATATAGGCAATATTATCCTGGTAGCAATTATCAAGAAGATCATTACAGGCCATGTTAGCCGATTCTTGGCCCAATGTGGGGAAGCATCGGCTGACGAAGCTCTGAGGTTCCGTTTATTTCCATTATCCTTATTTGGATCGGCCTTCACCTGGTTTTCTTCGTTGCCTCCAAACTCAATCAGGGGATGGGCCGATCTGGAAAAGCAATTCTATAAATATTTCTTTGCTAGGATTCAAGAGATGAGGTTGTCAGACTTGATATCGGTTAGGTAGAAACCCGATGAGTCGGTTCCAGAATTCATCCAGCATTTCTGGGATGTCAGAAGCCGATGTTATAGCCTCATTCTAAGTGATGGACAACTAGCTGACTTGGCCTTCTAGGCGTTGCTAGCTCCGATCAGAGAACGCTTCTCTTCACAAGAGTTCAAGAGCCTGTCACACCTCCTTCAGAGGGTATCGACTCATGAAAGCTGATTCGCTGAAACCAAAAAAGAGAGGTTCCATCGGAAGGCCGCTCAGCTATAGGTTTACGCATCAGACTCAAATAATGATGCAGAAGTGGGTTTGGCAGAATGGACCAGGAGTAAGAAGTCTGTATCGTGCCCGTAGATTAAGAATACCAGTAAGGGGGAAATATACAATTATGATATCAACAAAGCCGATAAGATATTCGATCTTCTCCAAGAAAAGCAGATTCAACTGCCGCCAAACCATGTAATCCCATCTGCTAAAGAACTCAAAAAGAAGAAGTATTGCAAGTGGCATAATTCAATATCTCACCACACCAATGAGTACAAAGTTTTTTGGCAATAATTACTATGGGCTGTCGAATAGGGGAGAATTAAGTTCGAGGACAAAAAGCCGATAAAGGTTGACAGGCATCCTTTTCTTGTGAACATGATATTTGCAGGTCCTCAAGAGATCGGTCCGATGAGAGAAAGCGCTGGAGGAAATCAAATGTTACCTCATCGGACCTAATCAAAAAATATTCCAGAATACAAGACGAAGAGCGACGAGCCGCAGCGCAATAGGAAAGGTACAATCCACATTGGGGTTGTCCCTTTTCTCAGTATTACTAGGATCAAGACATGAGGTTGCCGTCAATAGAAGATTGTCTTGAATGTAACAAACCAGGATCTCAGTACATCGAGCAGAGTAAGATGTCGTATGATCGGCCTCCTATCAAGCAGGCATCGGTGCATAGCCGATTAGGGCCGATCAACGAAGACTATGGTCAAAGGTCTACTGAGAATAGGGAGTTACAGAAAGGATCATACCACACAAAGGATCAGTGGTGTCCATCCGGGATCTTCACAAAAAATTAGAAGAGGAGAACACAAAGGCTGCGACATAGAGAGCAGCACAAAAGGTGGTGTCAAGACCATGAGAAAACCGATCGGAACCAGAAAGTTAAAATAGTATGGCACGTAAAGCAAAAAGATGATGATGCTGGCACATCGGCTCTGACCAACATGGTGTTCTTCTTGCCTTTAGAGTATAAAGCATGTGCATCCGATGAAGAGGATCAAGAAGAGGATTTTGCCCAATTGACGCTGGAAACGAGTCAAGCCATATTTGACAAGCCAGAAGACTCCAAGCATTGGCAACTAAAACCATTGTATATCAAAGGGTATGTTGATGGGAAGTCGATGACGAAGATGTTAGGTGATGGAGGCACACCCGTCAATTTGATGCCATATGCTACGTACCGCAAGCTGGGCAAGACGATTGAAGACCTAGTCAAAACAAATATGGTATTGAAAGACTTCGGAGGAAATCCATCAAAAACAAAGGGGGTGCTGAATGTGGAGCTGGCAGTCAGAAGCAAGACATTGCCCACCACATTCTTTGTTATCGATAGTAAGGGTTCGTATAGTCTACTTCTCGGCAGGGATTGGATTCATGCCAACTGTTGTGTTCTTTCCATAATGCATCAAAGCCTCATACAGTGGCTAGGGGACAAAATTGAGGAGATCACGGCCGATCAGTCGACCAGTATTGCAGCAACCGATATGCCAATCTAGGAAGCTGATAGGTTTGCTTGCCTATTTGGGAAAGCATGGGATGGCGATTTCCTTAAGGTGACCAACAAGAGGATGAAGCCAATTCAGCAAGTCGGCTCGGGTCCATTGTTCCCATGGGAACCATAGAAGACTCTGAAGGAAAGTTAGGGCAAGGATTTATGTCAACCAATGAGTTAGAAGAAATAGATTTAGGTTTATGAGATAGGCCAAGGTCGACGTATATTAGTAAAAATCTATGTACTGAGTCCCGAGAAAAGTTGATAAAAATATTAAAGGAATTTTGGGAATATTTTGCTTGGGATTATCATGAGATGCCAGGATTGAGCCGATCGATTGTTGAGTATCGGCTTCCTATTAGATCAGGATACTGGCCATTTAAACAACCACAAAGAAAGTTCAAAGTAGAGTTGCATGATGAAATCAAGGCAGAGATCACAAGGTTATACGATGCAAATTTCATCAGACCATATCAATATGCTGAATAGGTGTCTAATATCGTCCCGATGAAGAAGAAAAACGGAAAGCTGAGGATATGCATCGACTTCCGAAATTTGAACAGGGTGACCCCTAAAGATGAGTATCCGATGCCGATGGCGGATTTATTAATTGATGCTTTATAGACAAAAATGTAGGCTACAATCAGATTTTTATGGCGGAAGAAGATATCCACAAGACTGTATTTAGATGTCCTGGAGCTATCGGTTTGTACGAGTGGGTAGTCATGACTTTCGGTTTAAAGAATGCCGTTGCAACCTATTAAAGAGCCATGAATTATATATTTCATGATCTTATTGGCCAGCTGGTGGAGATATATATTGATGACGTGGTGGTGAAATCCAAAAGTATTGAAGACCATATAACCGATCTGCGAAAAGTACTAGAGAGGATAAAGAAATATGGACTCAAGATGAATCCTCAGAAATATTCTTTTGGCGTATTGGCTGGGTAATTTTTGGGTTTCATGGTGCATGAGAGAGGGATCGAAGTTAGTCAACGAAGCATTAGAGCTATCCAGACCACCGAGCCACCAAACAACAAACTACAGTTGCAGTCCTTGATCGGTAAGCTCAACTTTATAAAGAGGTTTATCTCAAATTTATCAGGGAGAATTGAGTCCTTCACTCCTTTATTGAGGTTGCAAGCCAATCAAGAGTTTGTATGGGATGTTGAGCAACAGAAAGCCTTTGATCTTATTAAGGAATACCTGAATTCTCCATCAGTATTGATTCCACCGCAGAAAGGGGTACCGTTCAAGTTATATTTGTCAGTTGATGAGAAGTCAATCGGATCAGTGCTTGTACAGGAGTTTGAATCAAAAGAGCGAGTGGTATTCTATTTGAGCTGACGACTTCTAGATGCTGAGACCAAGTATCCTGCGGTGGAAAAGTTATTCCTATGTCTATACTTTGCGTGTACAAAGTTGAGGCATTATCTTTTATCGGCTAAGTGTATAGTGCTTTATAAAGCCGATGTGATTAAATATATGCTATCGGCTCTAGTCCTGAGGGGGCGGATTGGTAAATGGATATTTGCTCTGATAGAGTTCAATCTGAGGTATGAATCGGCTAAGGCGGTCGAGGGACAAGTGGTGGCCGATTTTATTGTACAGCATAGAGGAGTCCAAGAGGATTTTGTGGAGCCAATCCCATGGACGTTATTCTTTGATGGGTCGGTTTGCAGGCATGGATCTGCTATCGGCTTGGTGATCGTATCGCCTCGGGGGGAAGCTTTGAGTTCGCTTTTACAATCAAGCCTTATAGTACAAATAACCAAGCAGAGTTTGAAGCGGTGCTCAAAGGTCTTTAGCTGCTGAGAGAAATTGGAGCCGATACGGTGAAGGTCATTAGAGATTCCTTGTTGGTGATCAGACAACTATCTGGAAAATATGAATGCAAAGATGAAGTTTTGAGGTCATATTACGAAGAATGTCAATGGTTATTAAAGGATTTCAAGATGGTGTCGTTGGATCGTATTCCTAGGGAGCAGAACGCGGAGGCCAATGATCTTGCTCAGACTGCTTTGAGATATCGGCTGAACAGTAAAGTCGAAGTCGAGATAGCTGATATTGAGAGCCATATGGAAGCCGATGATTGGAGATGGAAAATTATTTAGTATTTGGAAAATCCATCAAAATCGATTTCCAAGAAGCTTCGGTATAAATCTATTAAGTACATATTACTTGATGAGGAATTATATTATCGGTCCATGAATAGGGTTCTGTTAAGATGCTTGGGTGCCGAAGAAGCTGCATTGGTAATGAGCGAAGTACACGAAGGCTTTTGCGGAGCCCATCAATCGGCTCGTAACATGAGATGGCTGATGAGAAGAGCTGGATACTTTTGGCCAAGGAAGTTGGAGGATTTCTTCAAATATTACAAAGGCTACCAAGATTGTTAGAGGTTCAGGAATGTGCAGCAAGCTCCAGCATCAGTTATGAATCTGATAATCAAGCCATGGCCGTTCAGAGGTTGTGGAATCGACATGATCGACCAGATTTATCCTTCATCAAGTAAAGGGTATAAGTTCATATTGGCGGCAACGGATTATTTCACAAAGTGGGTAGAAGCTATTCCTTTGAAGAAAGTTACTTCTAAGGATGCGATTGAGTTTATCAAGGAACATATTATATATCGGTTTGGTATTCTGTAGACGATTACTATCGATCAAGGTTCTATCTTCGTGTATGAGGAATTTCAAAAGTTTGCTACCAGTATGGGGATTAAGTTGCTGAATTCATCACCATATTATGCTTAAGCTAACGAATAGGCCGAAGCTTCCAACAAGAGTTTAATAAAGTTGATCAAGCGCAAGATTGATGAGTAACCACGGAGATGGCACGTTACATTAAATGATTCATTATGGGCCTATCGGATGGCATGCCATGGATCCACTCGAGTACCGCCATATCAATTGGTGCACGGTCATAAAGCAGTTCTCCCATGAGAAGTTAACATAGGCTCCAAGAGGGTGCCTCTATAGGATCAATTGACAGCCGATGATTATTACACCTTGATGACCAATGAACTTGATGATTTAACTCAGAGTCGGTTTGAGGCGTTTGAGAGGATCAAGAAAAACAATGCTAAGGTTGCTAGGCATTATAATAAGAGGGTGATGGTTAAATCATTTTCTGATGGAGATCTCGTTTGGAAATTGATTTTACCGATTGGGTCTAGAGATAATAAGTTTGGAAAATGGTCACCCAATTGGAAAGGGCTCTATCGGATCAATCGGTGTGTGCCTAGCAATACATATATGCTAGAGAGTCTTGAACGGGAGAAATTTGCCAAAGCACTTAACGGAAAATATTTGAAGAGGTATTATCCTAGCATTTGGGTAGGCGCCTAAATCGGCTGAGCATAGCCGATTTTTAAATTTCTTTTCAAGACGGACGAGCTCTTAAAAGTGGTATCAACAAATGGTACTGTTTGTGTATATCGGCTGAGACATAGCCGATTTCAAATGTACGGAAGCCAATATGATTATATCGGTTATAGATAGCCGATATCGTTAAGATATCGCCTTTAGGGAATATATATATACAAATTTTGTTGATCAAGCTGATTGAATTCTATTGCAAGCAGTTAATGTTCAGGATGACATCTTGGGTTTTTCTCTAAGGCTAAAATTTTACAGAAATTTCTTAATGGCCTCGATCGCACGTAGGTGGATTTGTTCTATTTCGTTGATGGCGTGGATATCATCCTCATCGGATCTAGGGATGGTCTTCAAATTCTTTTGCCGATGAACTGCAAGGCGTACTCTATCTGTTACCTTGGCCTCTTGATCTTGGATTGATTTTGATAGGCCGATGAGATGGGACTCGGTAGAGTTGATGTCGTCATGCACTTTGTCGAGTTCCGCCATCAAATCGGCTTCTCGTTTCTTCAGGAGACCAAGCTTGGTGCTGATGCATTGAAGGTCAGCTATCATTTCATCAAGCTTCTTCTTTTTGCTTTGGACGAATAGCCGATCATTCTGAGCTAGATTGTTTTGCTCAACGCGATTGGCTACGCGTCGTCTTGATACGATCAGCTAGGTCCTTTGGAATTCTAAGTAGGCAGCAGGCGTGAGTACGTGTGTCAGCTCTTTAGGCAAGAGATGTTTAATTTCAGCAACTCTTCCCCGGATCGGCCCGCAATCTTCCACCAGCGAGTCAATCAGAATTTTCAGCCGATGCATAATATCTGACACTTGCTCGCGTGCATCGACTGGTAGAGATGGTTCAATTGCTGTACTAGTGGTTAAGTCTTCCTCTGTATCCAAGTATTTGTCGATGTTGAAGGAAAACAGGTCGATTAATGACTGCACGTTAACATCGATGAATATGAGGATCATGAGCCAGGAAAAAATAATATGTAGGATGAATGTACCTGGGATACAGCGGGAGTAGCTTGGATGATTATGTGGGTATCAGCTTGATGTGACGCGACTTGAGGATCGGATGCTATGACTTCTGAGGAGACCATCGGCTCAGTCCTGGTAACGGTGTCCAGCGGTTAGATTTCAGGAGCCGATGGTTTAGGTTATAAAGTAAAGGTGTCGAGATAAAGACGAAAGCAACGGAGAAGAATTGATGCTAACACATACCAATGGACATGAAGAAGTCAAGATCGTTGTGGGAGAAGGGCTTCACGAAGCTAGTGTAATGATTGCAACATCGGTGTCGGGTTTTTGCTTCTTAGAAACCGTCCGAGTAGCCGGTTTCTTGCGCTTCAGCAATGAGAGAAATTTAATTATTTAAGGACTAGGAAGAATTGACTTTGACCGTGGTGTATCTCAAATTAACACATCAAGTATGGAGATCACATCTAAAATTTCGAGCAAGAATTTCTAGAGGTGAAGATAAGGAGGAAGACAAGGTATAGAGTAACAAGAAGTGAATATTCAAAGCACCAAGAAGAAGGGATATTTGAATAAGAAGGTAGTGCATCATATTCTTTTGTCTTAAATAGTTAAATTTAAGTGATGTGCACACTAAAAGTCATAATGATACTACTAATAAAAGTAAGAGAAACTTAATTGGTCTATATACAATGGCATGGAGCAAAAGCATCAGCAATAGTAACATCGACAATGACAGCGACAATACATAGAACTGAAAAACTTGGCTCTTTACTACAAAAGAGCAATAAAAAGATAAGAAACAAGTTACCTTGGTTATTAAATGCTAAAAGATTTAAAAATTTAACTCCTATATATGATTATTGTAAACAATGTGATTTATTCTATATTGAATGTACTTATTTAAAAGATATACATGTTTCTACTTTAAAGAACATTAAGCTTGAAAAGGACAAAAATGATAAATATATTTGTGTAATTGATAAATCTATTTCTTTTGATAATTATAATTTTCTTAAGTTAAAGTTGGAAGATGCTGATGTTAAAATTGCTCAACTAAAAGATGATCTTACAACTAATAAGGTTCTTTTATGTTCTAATTATAGTAAAAAGGATAAATTTGAGCAGGTTTCTTGTAAAAATTATGCTACTCTTGATTACTTGCAAGAATAGATAGAACTAAAAGCATGAATTAAATTTTGAATCAAAATACTGGTTGTCAAAAGTTTAAAATGGGTTTAGACTCATGCTCTAAGTATTATTAAAACACTTGGTATTGGTATAATTGAGATAGTTGATGAACCTAAAAAGACAGTCTTCAGATATGGTAGTACCATATTATCTACTAGCACAACTAGTATAAATGTTGCTTATACTCTTAGAAGTAAATATAAAGTTAAGTACATTTATACTGTGGTAGAGATGGACATAAAGTAGAATTTTATTTTAGACTTGCTAAGCAATAAATAAGAGAAAAGGCTAAAGCATTGTCTAATTTGAGAAAGGCATATTGTTTTAGTTCTACTAACATGAATAATAATAGATCTAAACCTTTACATAAAAATACTTATGTTATGTCTACAGGTGTGCATCGTCTGTCTAGTATTAGATTTCTAAATGTTATATTACTAACTCCATTACAGAGGTCTCGATATTATTTTCTTCTTTGTAGATACTTCACACGAAGAAGGAGAACATTTGGGCTAGTGAATTCTAGATGTTCACGCCATATTTCTGGTGACAAGAATTGGTTCTCCCATCTCACAAGAGCATCGCATGTTAAAAATGTGACTTTTGAATATGCTTCTACTTGTATGGTTGTAGCTATAGTATAGGTACATACATTTAGGGGAGAATATCTTTGTTGATGAAGATGGTGAGGATAAAGAAGATGAAGCTTTGGTTCCTCCCACACAATCAACTGAATTGGTTTGAGCACGTACAATAACATCACAAACAATTAGCATTCTTAAGGTTTAACATCTTCTATGCAAATAGAAGATCAAATTAAAAAAAAGATGAAGTTCATAAAATAATAGCTCCCTTGCACATTCAGAGAAGACATCTATCTTGACAAATCATCGGTAATCTTTATGAAATGGTGACACGTTTTAAGTTTAATGATCCAAAATCTTATGCTCATTCAGCTTTTGCAGTGTCTTTCACACCTAAAGATATATTACACGTATTAACTGACAAATCTTGGATCAATGTTATGCATGAAGAGTTAGAAAATTTTGAACGTAATAAGGTTTAGAAACTTATACCGCCACCTCTTTATTATTCTATAATTAAAATTAAATGGGTCTTTAAAAATAAACAAAGTAAGGATGGTACAGCTATTAAAAGAAAGCTAGATTGGTAGCTTAATGTTTTACTCAATTAGAATGTGAATATTTTTATAAAACATTTACTCATGTTGCTAGATTTGAAGCTGTTAGAATTTTGTTAGTCTTTGATGTATCTAAAGGTTTTAGACATTATCAAATGAATATAAAATTTGTTTTTCTAAATGACTTTATCAATGAGGAAGTTTACATTAAGAAACCACCTAGTTTTGAAAATGCTAAAAATTCAAATCATGTTTTTAAGCTGTCTAAAGCCTGGTATAGTTTAAAATAAGCCCCTAGAATATGGTATGATAGGTTGAAAAACTTTTTACTTAAAAGGGGCTTTACTTTGGAAAAAGTAGACAAAACCCTCTTTGTTTTTAAGCAAGGCATCAATTAATTATTTATTCAGATTTATGTGGATGATATAATTTTTACTTGTTCTTCTCATGCATTGGTCTCTCAGTTTTAAGAAACTACGAGCAATGAATTTGGGATAAGTATGATAGACAAATTAACATACTTTTTAGGATCACAAATCAACCAACAACAAAACAAACTATATTTGTGCATCAAAGTAAGTATATGAAGAACCATATACATCATTTTGGATTGGAGAATTGCAAACCCATTATGACACCCATGGAAGCAACATCTAAACTTGATCCAAATGAAGATGGTGAGCTTGTTGACCAAATGAAGTATAGCAGTATGATTGGTTCACTTTTGTATGTTGCTATTTCAAGACCGGATATATAATTTGCGATATGTTTATGTGCGTGATTTCAAACTTTCCCACGTGCTTCACATCTTTAAGCAATAAGCAGATTCTTAGGTATGTTCATGGCACTAAAGATTTGGCATATGACTACCTGCATCCTTATGTATTAGTTTAAATTTTTTTTCTAATGCTGATTTTGAAGGGTGCTTGTTTCTTCTTAGGTAATTCACATGTTGCTTGGTCAACTAGAAAATAATTCTCTATAGCACAATCAAATACTGAATCTGACTAGAGTATACTGCTAGTAGCTATTGTTGTCAAATACTTTAGAAAGTAGCTACACTTAAGGATTATGGTGTTACTTTGAAAAATATTTCATTTTTCTTCAATAATATAAGTCTTATTTGTATTGCTAAGAATCTAATATAATGCTTTAGGATAAAGTATATTGATATTAGAAGAGATCATGTTGAAAAAAGAAATACTGTACTTCATCATGCAGATATTCAACATCAATTGGTAGATATTTTTATAAAACCTTTAGAGTTTTTTCGTTTTGCTTGTTATTAGGAGAATTTGGTATTATCCATCATATATGGTTATTTTGAGTGGGAACATCAACTATTGTATTTTCTTGTTTTTATGCTCTTTATTTAATAAGTAAAAATTATATTGAAAAATATTGAAAAATAATAAGTGCTCTATATGATTTACATGTGTTATAGCCCATGTTCATGTCATAAGGGACAACTGCTTTATCCTTCTATATGTGTGTGGTGTTGGTATGTACATGACTAGCTAAATAGAATAACAACTTGAACTAAATCTTAACATAATTAAACTTTTTTATCTATTTTAATCTTATTTTAAATTGGCTATTATGCTATAAAAAATATATGAGAAAGATTAAAATTATATGATATGAAAAATATAAGAAAGATTAAGAAAATATGAATTGTGATTTCCTTCTTAACAAGATTAATTACTATTGCACTTGAAAGAAGTTGTGTTGGACCAAAACTCAGTTATCAAGCTTTAAATTGTCGAAAAACATAGGCTTGACCGGATTGAAAAGTAAGCCTAATGGTGTATATAATTTATTGCATTTATATTATGTTAAAATCAATCAAGTTTTTAAAGCAACAATAAAGTGCATCATCTTAATGCTTCTAAGTTTTGAAATAGTTGACGAATGAATATCATATCCTACAATAAATTATTAATTATACTTGATTTTTAGTCATATTAGACCTACATTGTATGCCTATAGATGTGAGAGTGAAAAATACTTTTATCATGGCACATGGCGTGTGCGAATTTGTTTACGTGGATGATTTATGATGCTAATAATAAAAAAATAAAATTGATATAAAATTAAAAAAAATTATTTATGTATTCTTAATGAATTCATTGTAAAAAAGAAGAGAGTTTACACATAAATTTTATTTAATTTTTTAAGGTAAATATTAATATTTAATATTTATGTGTTGTTGCCAGTGTTTTAATCAAGTGGGAGATTGTGAAATCAAACCTGATGAAAAATTGATTTATATTAAAATTGACAAAATTGGTCTATATTAAAATTGGCATTGCATAATTAATTTATATTAAAATTATCATAAAAAATTGTGGCGAGCGCTGTATACACTGACTTATGTTAGGTTGTAAAAAATTATGCCTAAAAAAATATTTTTTTTAGTATTACAGATCACAGTGCTGGCGCAAACGAAGTAGGCTAGCGGTGTGGGCGGGTGACGCAGCGGGCTGGTGATGGCGTGGGTTGGTGACATAGGGCTAGTGGTGTGAGCGGAGCAGCCGACGGTGCAGCAGGCTGGCAAGGACGGGCACACCAACAGTGAAGCAGGCTATGGTGCGCAAGCAGACCGACGGTGAAATGGGCTCACATGAGCAAGTCCAGATACTGTGGGCTTAGGTCAAAAGTAGAAACGAGCTAGGGCAGTGGTGTGAATGTGGCTTCGTTGCACAGTAAGAGCGTGGTCCAAATTAGGAGTGGACTACCGCGGTACTATTCGTTATGAAAGGAAATAGAATTTTGTTTTTTTTATGATTTTGAGAGGTAAACGAATTAGATAATATATTAGAGTTATAATATAGAGTTTTGGAGATTTTATGGAAAAATCTTTTGGAATGATTAGAGACGCATCTTTTAAAAACAATTAATAAGTAAAGTTTATAGAAGATTAGTGTATTAATTATTCTCGTTCACTTTATGGATGCTTATTGATCGATTTTAAATTAATTTATTTTTCTCTTTGGATTGATTTTTTTAATCCAATTAGGATATTTTTCTAGTGTTGTGTAAATTTTGGTGGATTAATTTTGATCTAGCATAATTAATTATTTACTATTTAATTAATTTCTGTCAAACTTCTTTATATTATTTTTGTTTAGTTAATATATCGAGATCTAGAAATCCGATTGACGTAATTTCAATTTGTTAATTTCAAGTTAATTGGAGTTATAGATCTACGACTACAGTCTATTTAGTGATGAAATGATGTTTTGTACATATTCTGATAATATGATTTTTTAGTTTTGTGATTAAGAAGATTTGTTAAATTTTATTTTGATTTTCGCAGCCATTCACTCTCGTCTAGTTATCTACATTGTGAGTCGATCCTACATTAGTTATCTTTTTTTCTTTTTCATTATGGGAATGGAAAGAGTTTACAATTCTTTTTGTTCGATTCAAATTTTAAGAGTTAACTCCACCATCGTGAAACTCAATCCAAAATCTCCAAATTTTAGTAGTAAGGGTATAGTTAGTTTGACAGTATTGTTAGCGTATTTAGCTGCAAGTATCCAGAGTTGCTAGCCAGATGCTAACGTGCAAAAAGGCCTATTGTTGCTGCGGGTTCGTCTACTTTGCACGTATTGGCCTATGATGTGATCCGTGCGAAAATGCCACTACTATAGAATCCTTCATTTGTAACCGGGCATCTGTAACAGCTTAACAAGCACCGTTTGCAATGACTTGGGTGAATATGTCGACCGTTAAAGATAATGGTAAGAGCCAACACCCATTGTTAGTGATCACAACATATTTGTGACAGCTCTTAACATGTAGACGTTACAGATGTGGCGCCGGGCTTATACATGTTATTACAGCTACAGTTTTTTCAAAATACAAAACACCCAACTATGCACGCATCTCCTTGCTGGAGTAGCTATAAGATGTTCTTAGCATTTATTTTGTTGATCTACGGAATAGGTTGCTCACACTAGCACTGATTATTCTTGTATTAGTTGTTTTGTACAGATAGAGAAGAGTGTTAAATTTGGAACTTACACCACGCAACTTACAGAAAGGACCCAGCTTTGAGCTATGCTGGACCGGCAAAACGTATATTGAGCTACAATTTAAACTCCACAGTAAAATAAGAGAAATTCTACGTTTTGTTTAATTCACTGACAACTGATCGGTTTTACAAAAATACCATTTGATGTACATGAGTTTTGTGAAATTTATTGCACAACTGTTTTTCCTCTTTTTTCCATGTCCGTCGGTTGATTGTTAGTTGACCGTCAGTAAGAAATTTTTTCTCCTCTTTTGTCATTTCCATCAGAGAGTTGACCTCCATCAATCCCATCTAAAATGTCAATTTTACCTCCCAGAATTGGTATTGAAATCCTAAGAGTAAAATGTATTTTTCCATTGGGCAAAAGGAGGTCAGCTAACGGTTAACCGATGGAAATGGCAAATAGAGAAAAAAAACATTTTGTGATGGCATTTTGTAAAATTCACAATTGTAATTTGTGAACCAATCATTTATCATGACAAAACATATATTTTCTTGTAAAATAAATATACCATCACAAACTTTTGGTCATTAGCTTTGGGCAGTAGCCTAGCTGCCTAGGTGTTTTCTACGATACAACCACAAGAATTATCTATGGTTGATATTTTAGGGTATTTTCGATTAATCACCAGGAGACGAAATGATTGAGGAGGATTGAGAGAATTAATTCCACATATTATTCTTTCCTAAATCCCTTTCAACCATCTCGGAGAGGAATCAACTGAACAAAGCCTTAAGTTCTATGGAGTGGTTTTGTCCTCATGGGCTGGCGTCTTCCCCATAACTAATTTGAGCATGATGTGTTAATTCCTGGTTGCTCTGAACACAATGGTGGTGCGCAGGGCCTTGGCCTCACTGCAGGGTTAAGCAATTCTCAAACAGAGTTAGGATTCTTTGCAAATAAATTTTAGACTACTGTACCATTAGTGCACTAGAAATAATACACTATAAAATTTATGCCAAATATAATAACCAGTATAAGGTGACTTTTAGCCTAAAGTACCCGTACTACCCCTACTACCCTCATCTTTATTATAACCGTAACTTAACTTAGTCTAACCCTATATCTCACTTACCCCTTAATAATAGATTTTTTTTATTTTTCTTCATAATATCTATATTGAAGACTAAAACTTGCTATGTTTTAGACTGTGCCTTCTGGCTCAAGATGTAAAACATTTCTATTATTTAGAAAAATTAAAACGCTGGTAGAACTGACACTAAGAACAACAGGCGAAGGAGGCCTCGCCCATGGACTGAGGACAAATAAGCGAGCATGTATTGACAACGCAAAGTACATCTAGCATGTACCTAACACCAAAAAAAAATCTCCAATCTGTAATCCTACCTATTTAAACTTTCTTATCAGCATAGTTTGCTCTCGGCACTAGGCATATATCTGCCTCTACCATCCATGCATGCATGAACCATCCACTTCTAAAAGCTGCCATTTCGAAATCTGCCCAACCGACAGTCGCCATCAGGACATATGTTAGTTCAACCAACAAATAAAATGCTGTCAGATCACACTCGCAAATCTTACTCAAACCTATATATCTACTCTGATCAAGCTGGCCCCGAGGTTAGTCAACCACCTCGCACATCACCAACGCTATAAAATGCTAACTACTTTCCCTTAATAATTACATCCATGGCCGCCTCAGGGTGACAGCCACTCAGCCACAGCGTCATATTGCTTGTGAGTTCGTCGTCTGTGTTACTCCCTCCGGCGCCACGTCGTCCCCGTCTCCAGCTCGCCGCTGCTATCTTCCGGCGATGTCCAAGAGGCAAGCGATCCTGAAGACGATATGGTTGCCACTCACCACCGTCTTCAGGGCCAAGCATTGTACTGCGACCGCAAGCAATCTCATCGTCAACAAAGCCGGCGGAGTGATCACCGGCAGCGGCTGTGAAGGTGCTGTCGTGACGAAAAAAAGACGGTCAAGCCTGGAGGACCTCCTGAGGATCGAAGCATCGTCGTCGTCGAACCCCGAGATGAAGGCCGCCGAGGAACCTGAACTAGACATGGAGCCGCCGAGGAAGAACTTCTCGAAGGAGAGCAACTTGCAAATAGTACTGGCCACCTTCCCCGAGAAAGGCATTATTGCCGGCCGTCCTCCGGCGTCCCTCGGTGGTGGCACAGTCGTCGTGCGGGCTCCGACGGTGAGGGTCAAGGTGAACAGGCTCATGGTGCTCGTTCCTGCAGCTCTGCGAGCACGCTCTCGCGCGGCGAAGATGATAGACGCTGGGCTACCGACGAAGCGCGGCTCGTACTGGAGGATCGCTGGTCGCGGCGGCGCGGGCGACAAGAGTGAGCTTTTCTATCAGCGGCCGATCCCGTTGGGTCGGAGATGCCGGGTCCAACACCTGGAGGAGGGTCCTTACGTAGTTCGATAATTAAGATCGATCGCAAAGGTGCATGCTTTGCATTTGGAAAGGAAAAATACCGAAATATATACTATAGTGGCTTGCTACTATTACTCCAGTCTTTGCAGACTGTAATGTACAACGTGGTACTAATTACTGTAATTATATGACAATACAGATTATAAAATATATAATTGTTGCGATGTATTGATCTCCGTCAAAAATCTATTAATATGATTTAATTTTCATAGGGGATAATCATGTGCCTTGGCATCACTTGATATTGAAAGTAGTGTTAGTTAATCTTTCCAAACAGAAAGTTGCCTTTGTGTGGAAAGCGTGTAAGAATGGGAGTTTCACAGTTAACTCCATATACATGGCCCTTATGTATAGAGGTGTAATCCCAAGGTAAACGTTCACATAGAAAATTAGAGTTCCTTTACAAATCAATATATTCCTTTGGTATTAAAGAAAGGGGTTATTTTAACAAATGATAATTGGCACCTGGCAAAAAAGAAAGCGGAAAGGTAGCTTCTGTGCACTACCAGAGAGCGGAAAGCTCACTTGCGCCAAAAACACCCGAGAACAGCCCAAAAACACACCGGAACATCGTTCCCGGGTGCTGGTGCACTGTAACGGCCACACGGCGGCTTCACCAGCTTACCGAGCACTTTTCCCAGGAGTACGCACCAAAAACACACGGGACGGTTAGAACCATACCGGATGCGCGCCAAAACACACGGGATCTTACCATGTGTGCAACGAGTCCCGTAAAATTCGGACGTAACAGAAGGTTGTACAAAATGGAATGGTGGCATACTGAGATCCTAGACACTCGATAACATTTTGTGTGTTACCGTGTGCACACATGGCAACACCCGGTAATTGTTGAACATTACCGGGTGTGGCATGTCAACAAGCACATGCTAAGAGATCACATGTTACCGTGTGGACTCTCGGTATGTAGTGTAGAAGTTACCGGGTGATCCTCTGCTGTACAAACGGTATGCTATTGCCGAGTAGGTATTTCTTTATTGCCAAATAGTCACTTTGTCCCATAATATAAGGGTTTGTGACATTTTTAAACAAAATTATGTAGCAAAATGACAAGTCATTGAACAAAATATTGTAGTTGAGGGAATAAACTAATACAAAAGTTGGTACGTGCGGAAAACTAGTATAAAAGTTGGTAAGAAGTGAATAAAATAGCACAAAATTTAGTAGATGAGAATTAAAATATTATGTTGGAAATCACAAAATCTCTTATATTTTGGGACTTCTATGGACAATGTGTGTTTGGTTTTTGGGATTAGATGGGATGGGATGGGATGGGATGAACCTACTTTAGAGGGTGTTCGGGTTGGAGACAACCGAAATGTGATAATCCTTATAAGGGAATATTCCTAAAAGATTTGGGTTGGCCTCATACCTCAAAACTGACAAACCAATCTAACCCACTTCTTTGTCTTGCTGACATGTGGGTCACATCGTTCCATCAAAAAAAAAAGAAAATCCATATATCATACCAAATAGATAGATGAACCATCGAAGCCAAAAATGACGATGAGCCTAGCCCATTCTACCTAGATCATCCTCAAACCAAACACATGCTTATGTTATGGGACCGAGGGAGTAGTTAGACTCACGTGGAATGTTGTGTTTACAACCTTTGGAACACAACTGCCTAGTTGTTGCTAATCTTCTTTTTGAGAGGGTGTTGATAATGTTTTTTTAGTCGACTAAATGGTGTACAAACTAAGCTAAAATATCAAATATTTATGGGCTACAATTACGCAACACCATATCTGTAATGCTCTTATATGCCGCTTTGCTTAAAACTAGCACTTATGAGGTGTTTGCTGCTCAATTGAGGCTTTTTGACCAGTTCAAATTAAAAACCGGCATATATGACAACTCATTGGTACCTATTTATAATGCAAATTGGCACGAATAGTCCCATCAAGTTATAAGTAATAGTTCTTATAAGAACCGACACCTATGAGTGCAAGAGTTCCTTTTTTGGGGTGAACACATAGGGGCATCACATATGCGCCAGCTCTTAATAAAAACCGGCACTTTTGAGTCTATAGTTAGTTATCAGTGACCATAAAAAACCAACACATATGATAATACCACTTATATATGTCTGTTTTTTACATAACTTTGTTATATGAAGTTGGATAAAAAATAAACTTTATACCAGATTTGTAGAGCTCGACGAGTCTATATAAATTTGAAGTTGATGACTTTCTCATTTGAGTTTGTTTGTATGTCTGAAAATGTGTTATAATTTGTCACATCTACCTGGCTATGTGATTTTTTATGAATTTTAAACGACCTCGGATAGAGATAAAATCTATTTGAAAGTTGTAGATCTTAACATGATCTAAAATTTTGTAGTTGATAACATTTTCACTTAAGCTCATTTATGATGTTAAATATGTACTATAATTTTCGGATGAGTGTAGTAAAAAATAGTATTTCCTACTAAGACAAGAAGTGTTTTATAGGTGAAATAGTAAGGAGCCTTTGGGTGGACAGAGATTCTAGGTTCGATTCTTGTCAACCACTAGCACAAGTATATTGCTTAAAAATCATGTGAGTTGTGGGAACCAAAGTGTGACTGTGCATGGGTGAAACTGGCACCTATGAGGATTTCTGTATTAGTGGGTATTGTTGCTTTTATGGTGATGATATGATTAAATACAAACGAGGTGGCTGTAAAACTAATTCTCTTTTTTATAGGTTTTCTTCATGAGAACGTTCTTAGTGTGAGGATGGTCGGTGTTGCCTAAGAAAGAGGATAGTCATAAATTGAAGGAAAGATGCTGGATGTTGGAAGCTAGAGTTTTGATGTTTTATTGAAAGTTTGAATGGAATGTTAGAAGAAGATACCTTTTAGTTATCCATTGTTGAGTGTGGAAGCCAGTGTCATTCCGCTCGGATGAGGACTGACGGGTTGTTTTCTGCTGAAACATTTTCAAGTAATCTGGATCTAAGCAGTATTTTGCTTGTTTTCTGTGTACATCTATTTTTTGATGTAGGGGTGGTTTTAATCCAATTTTTTGAAAGAAATGTTTTAATTTTAATACTATCTTATATTATGTCTGAACTCGTATATATACTTATGTCGAAAGCCTTTGAAGATTTACAATATGCACGTAAAATAAATTAAAACCTTGGAGTATATTGTTAGGAAAGAGCAGCAAGAGCGATGAGGTGCGGTTCATTTTTTGAAAAGCTGTATTTAAAGCAAAAGTACAATTTATGGTCTACTTATTTGGCTTTAATTAATGGGAGTATCAATAAATATGTCGACAGCTTTTTAAGTAAAAATCAGTCGATTTTTTTCCAATAGAATAGATGAATGGTCAAGCTTAATCAATCAACCGTGAACCATTTACATGCACAACGTTTAAAATTTGTTGTTCACCTATTTAATATCTGCTTACCCGCTTGCCAACTGTTACCGTTTTTTACCTACTAATTACAGCAAGTTACAGTGTTATTATAAAAAATTACAATATAAATAAGATATAATTACAATGTAAATTGGATTCAACTACACTATATATATATATACAGACACATTGTAATTTCTATATTTTCTATTCTCACTTCCTGTTAAAAAAAAGAACAACTAGATTCACTGCGTTGGGTTGAGAACAAATGATAACAAAATGACATTTATTGCCTCGGGCTGGTTAATCAGGCCGTATTCAGTGCTGACCTGCACGAATCTTGAAGAGGATCGAGTGGCCCAAAAAACGAATGAAGCCTGGCTAGAAATCTGTCGACAGAATTCTGGCAAATCGGCTACTTTTTCGCTGCGAGTGGAGTACAATAT
The DNA here is from genome assembly GCA_030770085.1 of Oryza coarctata. Lineage (NCBI taxonomy): Eukaryota > Viridiplantae > Streptophyta > Magnoliopsida > Poales > Poaceae > Oryza > Oryza coarctata. The sequence continues at coordinate 10,220,694 of CM061484.1, read as the reverse complement.
GATGCCGCGCCGCCTCACGTGCCGCCGGCAGCATGGTGCAGTGCACGGCAGGGAAGATGTTGAACACACATCGGCAAAACCGCGCGGAGCGCGCCAAGTGCTGAAGCTGGGGTTGGCCGGTATAGCGACGCGGCAGACACCTCGCCGGAGGAGCTCGAGAACGGAGACGGCTACTCGAACTGGCGGCGGCTCGACTACAGCGCGAGTTGTACGCGCCCAACTCGTCTCCTACGCTCGCGTGATGTGGCTGTGTCGGAGTGTCGGACTCGCTGGCTCACTCCGACAGCACGCGGCTGAGCCCACCTGCCCTATCACCGTTCAAGTTGGTCCGGCATTCAGGCGATCGTCGGGGCACCGGGAGTGGGGGAGCTCGCGCCTCGCCGGCGATCGTGGCGGCGTGGATGGATTAGTTGTGGAGCACGCCAACCCGCAATGGCCTCAAGCAAATCGTGGGATTCGCAGCAAAGCCTATATATATGAAAAACGCTGGACAACTGTCGCGGACGGCACAACGGCTGCACCTTGCCATCTGCGCTAAGCGCAGTCTCAACAGCAAAGCCTATATGTGGAACAGATAATGGGGTGGGTGGTGGGTTGCGCATTGCGGGCTGAAAATTACGTTCAACAGGTGGATTGGGCTGAATTTGCATTGGGAGGCACTACGCTTTTAGGCTGGGTGGGGTTAGCTCAGGGATTTCATGGGTTGGATTGGGCTGACAGTTTCATTACAGCCGATTTGGGTTGGTACGTCGTGGGTTGGAATAGGCCGTTAGTTACTGTAAGTAGGTTGGCTCAGCCCAACACATACGGTGGAGTATTTAATTTTTCACTTTACGTTTTATAAACTTGGAACTTGTTCGAATTTTACATTAACATATCTACGTCCAAATATTGCAACGTACTACACTATAGAGACTTCTAGGCCTAGCTAGCGTAGTGAAGAGGCCAGGCCGGGTATTATTTTCAGAATCCTATAGCCACTTGGCCAGAGAAATACGTCAAATTGTCCGTTTTAAATGCATTCGTGTTGTTGAACTGCCCTATTGAATGAATTATAAGCATTTCCCATCTCTAGATCGATGCATGGGTGGCCGTACACTTTATACACAAGTGCAGTTTTACTGTGGCAGTAGGCAAGGTTCCATCAACCCACGGATCATTGCCAAATTTCATGAAAAAAAAGAGAAAAAAAAAGAAACAATGCTGATACACCGTCGGCATCATCTTCCTCCAGCCACAGCCATCGTCATTATCACCTAGGCGAATCAGTCATGATGGCCATATCGTCCCTAGCGTGCATCAACTCCCTACTCACAAATCTAATGGCACAGGAGCCATATCTACTGTGCTCTGGCAAGAAAACAATAGGAGTGGAGAGAGAAAAATGAGATGGGTGATAGGTCGGATAGAGAGAGAAGAAGAGGATGGTGGCGGCAGCTCTCTTATAGGCGGCTAGATCCGCTGACTAGTAGACCGTTGTCTCTAGATACGGTGGCCAGAGTAGATGTGGCAACAGGTGTAAATGATGAGGATGGTGACGGTGCAGCAACTTGCTCACCGCCAAAAAATCCCGCGACCGGGGAGGAACGGCGGCTCGGTCACGCGAAGGCCTGGGAGGTCTGCTTGTTTCCAGTGCAGGTCCTTAGGTCTCGAGGTTCGCGGGCGTGCCAGTCAATTTGACCCTGCAATTGACAAGGAGGTGAGACGAGCGGGTCCGATACATACGCTCGCTATCGGCTGGCTGCCGATAGGTTCGGGATGCTGTTTGATCGGTTGGGGAGCCGATGTGGACAGGTGTTGATGAGCGGTCGACCGTAGAGCCGATGGAGGAACCAGGATGTGCTCAGAGGATATCGAGGCGCACGGGATCTCTCTAGACAGCCGAACAGTGATCCATCGGCTGGAAAAACCGATGAAAGCGGATGCGGCCTAGGCGATGATTAGCGCAAGAAGGCACGGGCTGCAAAGCCGATGCCGCTCCGGATATGATAGCAAGAGACCCGTCGCCCGCCGTGGCAGCGCCATCAATACCGAACCTCAAAGATCAGACCTAACCGAGACAGTACGAGGCCGGGGCCAGCGGCGATGATACGGAGGACGCCGGATTGGCTATGCCTCTAAAGGCTGATGCGTATCGACCGATGGGCCGATGCGCTGGGCGTGAAGCACAGAGCATGGATAACTCATCGGCTAGCACTCTGATGATACGCCGTGCAGGAGACTATAGGCCTGAAGCTCGATCTACCGTCGGCAGCCCCGTAGGTCGGACCTAACCGATGCAACACGAGACCGACGACGGCAGAGGGAGCTTAACGGGCCGATAGGTCCAGCACGGACGTGATGCGATACATCCGATCGGCCTAAGAGGTCGGACCTAACCGATGCAGTCTTAGACAGAGCAGGACATATCGGGATGGTGGCGGGACTTACCCCTTCGCCGGAGATCGGACTTAACCGATGTAGCCCCGCATCGAGAGCCAGAACCCGCCGGTAGAACCTAGATGAACTAGGGTGGCGATGCGCCGAGTTTGAATATGATCCAGAGATGTATTACATGTTTCCAGGGGGTCTATATTTATACTCTGGATTTACAGACAAAGTCCGACGCGCCTACGACCAGCGAACATTATTTCCTAGTAAGAACAAAGGAAAATTTTCCTAAAGAAGTTAACTAACCAGCTAGACCTCCCTAATTGAGTAAGGTTATAATTTACAAAAATAAGCACCCTACCGTGGAGTCCACGGCTCCTCCGCAAACCCGGTTTCATCTGAATAATCTTCCACTTTGTAACCGAGTCTTCCTTTGCTGCAACCTGATCGGCTTCTCCACTGTAGCTATCGGACCTTCTTTAAGTCAAGCCGATCCTTCTCCTTCCTTCCCTCGGGCTTCTCGGACCTGATCCCGATTGGACAATCCCCTGTCTTCAAGCCGATCCAATCTTCTACTAATATGATTGGCTTTTCTACAGTTCTCTATCGGCTTTGTCTCAGTATCTCCATCGGCCGATGGCTGCATCAAACCTTCCAACGGACCTCTCAGCCGATCGGCTTTAGCCCCATCGGATCTCCCAGCCGATCAGCCTTAGCGCCATCAGATTAGCCAGATTTTGGCGTTAACACATGTCCCCCAATTTCGGAGTTTGCCAACAGACTACGAAATTCCTAGCCGTTAGAAACCTCCGCAAACTAGGATGACCCATTAAAACCCCATTAATTAACTCAGATCTCTGCCTAGGTCGTTCTGCCTCTACAAAATATATCCCCTCCTCAGCCTTCTTCCACACACTTCTTCTCATCAAAAACCCCAAACCTCGACGAGCTCCACAGGCATCCGCAAATTTCTGCGAATCTCGACGGGCTCAGAAGACTAAAGGCGAGCTCTCGCAGATTTCTTCATCGGCCGCTACTCCTTCGATTGCGCAATGGCTTCCACACACATAATCCCTGAGATAACCATTATCTGCTCTTTCATCCTATGTTTTGCGCGATTCCTCCCCATCCCGATTTCTCATCAGTAGTCGGGTTCTGGTTTCTGTAGGATCTTAAGAGTCATATCACTATTCCAATCTCTGACCGCCCCGGTCACCTCTTTCTTGGCCCTATGGGTAACGAGGATTCGACTGATTTCATCAACTCCGAAACAGAAAGGATCTCGTTCAAGAACTCATCCATGGTCATCACCGATTGGGCTCACAGCTTCAGATCTTGGCCTAACAAACTCCCTCAATGGAGGAACTGGTACCTTAGGGTTTCTGCCTCCAAAAAGACCATTGCATCAACCTTTCCTTAGCCGATATGGAAAGGAATGAACCTTTGCTTGCATCGGCTTCTTACTTCTGGTCGGACATCTTGAATGCCTTCATGTTCGGGCATGGGCTGATGACTCCCACCTTGATGGATGTTACTATGTTGACCTGCCTCAACACCACCCACTACATGAACCTTTTCAGCCTTAGATTCAAACCTAAGCATCGACTAAACACCAAGAATGTCGGAGGTTGGACTAAGTACATTTCCTTGCATAACAAATCCTCTGGCCCAGTTGATGGACGTGAACATGTAGCGTTCTTGAATCTTTGGCTGGAACGATTCTTCTTTGGCGGTTTGACTCTCGGTCCAACAACGAACATGCAATGTGTGGCAGAGCTCCTGGCCGATCACCGCCAAATTCCCCTGAGGCATTATCTTCTCGGAGCAACTTATCATCTGCTCCATCAAGTTGCGACCAAGTTGTCAACAGGCCATCCAGTCGGACATATCGGCGAACCCTGGTGGTTTATACAACTTTGGTTGAACGTCTACACCTCCAAAGTCATTGCCAGGCCCCCTTTCTCTTCCATGACGTTCCCAACTGATTACCCAGAAGAAAACGAGGCCAGCCGACGCCGATGCATTTCACTGGGTGAAGCTTCATCGGCTCTTTCTGGAAGCAAAATGACCCCCCTCGGACTCAGCCGATGGTTTAAGTGTTTCTACTATGGCTTCACTAAAGAGGTCACCATCTGGTTCGCGTACGAGGATGACTCGTCCTTTGAAATGCCTTCTAGGTTTCATCCGATGAATGCCTTAGCCGATGAAGAATCAAAGACCATCTTTTTATCCTCCATAACTCCTTGTTTTCTACCGATCGGATTTTCAATGGGCCGATCCCAACATCCATCATACGAGTTCTACCATCCTTCAGTTAGTGCTCGTCAGTTGGGCTTTGGCCAACTCCCCATCGGCTTGTTTTTCATCGGCAAACTCTGAGCCCGCTGAGAAGTGAAAAGCGGCTTGGAGTATGACCGACTTAGTTCGATGACATCGAACTTGTCCTTAGGGACTATCTCCACCATCGAGCCCTGCACATCCCATACCAAAATCTTCGCTCGATGGTGGTCAGAATGGGGAAGGCACTTGTATAGTCTATTGGCTGAACATTATTGCCTTCGCCTCAATCCCGACTACGTGGAATCCGATGAAGAGGTAATCCTTCTCTCACTATCATGTCTTCATTGTATTGAATTTCAACCGTATCTTGATTCCCGTGATTCCACAGGCTGGCGACAAAGACGCACCTTCGACCAGCGCAAGTGGTCGGCCGATTATCTATCAACCTCCATCGGCCAGATCCCTCCTTGGGCAAAGCGGTCCACCTCCATCGGCTTTCCTCCGAGTGTCGCAGGTGTCAGGTCAAAGCGCAAGAAACCGTCTGCTCGATTGGTTTCTAAGAGACGGAAACCCGATGCCGATGTTGTCATCGTTGCATCAGCTTCGCAAAGCCCATCTCCTGTGGCAATTCTAACTCCTCCCGCATCTCTGCTGGTAGGTGTCAGCGTCAATTCTCTGTTGCCTTTGTTTTATCCTGACACCTTCGCTATGCAGCCTGAACCATCGGCTCCCCAGGTCCAAACGTCGGACCCTGTTACTGGGGCTGAGCCGATGGTATCCTCTGAAGTTTTAGCATCTACTCACCCTGCCCCACATCAAGCTGATACCCACACAAGAACTGCTCCCACTGTCTCTTAGGTACGTCCATCATACATGTCATTTTTCTTAACTTATGATCTCCAAGTTTACTAATGTTGTTATGCAGTCATTAGCCGATCTGTTCTCCTTCGACATCGGCAAATACCTGGAAGCAGAGGAAGACTCAGCCACCAACACAGCGATCGAAACATTTTTGCCAGCCGATGCACGTGAGCAGTTGTCAGATATTATGCATGGGCTGGAGGTTCCGATTGACTCGCTGGTGGAAGACTGCGGGTCGATCCAGGGAAGACTTGCAGAAATTCAACACCTCCTGCCTGCGGAACTGTCGGATGCACTCACGCCTGTTGCATACTTGGAATTCCAAAGGACTCAGCTGACTGCATCAAGACGACGCATAGCCAATCGCGCTAAGCAAAGCCACTTGGCTCACAACGATCGGCTGACTGCCCTTGATGAAAAGAAGAAACTTGATGAAATGTCAGCTGACCTTCAACACGCCAACACCAAGCTTGGCCTCTTGAAGAAACGAGAAGCCGATTTGATGGTGGAACTCGACAAGGTTCGTGAAGACATCAATTCCACCGAGTCCCATCTCATCGGCCTACCAAAGTCAATCCAAAACCAAGAGGCCAAGGTAGCAGACAAAGTGCGGCTAGCAGTTCGCCAGCATAAGAACCTGAAAACTATCCTCGGATCAGACGAGGATGACATCCGCGCTATCAATGATATAGATCAAATCCGTCTGCGCGCGATCGAGGCCATTAAGAAATTCTTGTAAAACTTTAGCCTCGGAGAAATCCAGATGTCATCTTGAACATTAACTTTTTGCAGTAAACTTCAATCAGCTTGATCAACAAAAGTTGTGTATATATATTTTCTGATGATGACGTCTTAAACTGTATCGGCCATCTGTAACCGATATAATCATATCGGCTTTCGTATATTAGGAATCGGCTATGCCTCAGCCGATTTAAACAGTATCACTAGCCGATACCAATTCTGAGAATCCGTCCATCTTGAAAAAGAGAAATCAGCTATGCTCAGCCGATCTAGATGTCTTCCCGATTGGGTGGCCGTTCTCCAGACTTATCATCCCAAGACCCAATCGGTAACTTCTGATGTGTCGGCATTTCCTCTTTTCTTGCTAATCGTCTCTCGTAAACCAATACCACATGCATCAGATGTGTTAAACCGTTGAACTCCTAGGCAGAAAATTTCCACCTGATGCGACTTGATAACCTCTGGAAGGCCAAATCGGCTAATTGTTCATCGCTCAGAACAAGACTATAACATCGGCTTCTGATGTCCTGGAAACGTTGGATGTATTCTAGAACTGACTAACTATGCCTTTGTTTAACCGATGTCAAATCTGATCGTCTCGTTTCTTGAATCCCAGTACAAAAATATCCATGGAACCGTTGTTCCAGATTGGCCCATCTTTCAATTGAGTTTGATGGTAACGAAGAAAACCATGCGAAGGCCGATCCAGAGAGGGATAAAGGAAAGAAACGGACTCTGAGAGCTTCCTCAGCCGATGCTTCTCCACACTATATTAAGAATCGGCTGATGTGTTCCAATGTAGATATGCTGTCTTGTCCTGAGAATATTGAGAAATCTGGTATCGTATATCGGCGAGGTAGTGGAACTTTATTAAACCATTCTGGATATGGGTGCCGATACATTACTGTTTGATCTTTGGGTTTGATACCAAATTGCTCTTTCACCGTATCCACAATTCTGGTTAACCAATTCTTCTTTCTTAAAGTGTCTTCCTGATCATGTGGAGGTGGATATGGTACCCGATTCTGCTTATGATATTCTCCATAATGATTTCTCTGACAAAATTCTGGAGGTTCCTCCTGCCGTTGCCCCACAAGTCGATCTAGTATTGGTGGATACATATTTGCCGATAGGTCCTTGTTTTCCTCCATCTCTATCGGCAAAGGCATATGATCCTGATCTGTTTCTTGAGCCGATGACTCTTGTATCGCCTTCCCGATCAGATCCTGTACTGTATCCATCCGTATCCATCCATACTCCTGATGGATTATTGAATGCTTGATAAAATGAGCTGTTGAACATCTCTTGCAACGGCTTGGAAGAATTCACGGGTGCTGAATGGCCTGATTCTTTCATCAAAATACATTTTGGTAATTGTGTTTTTTGAATTGGCCCTTGTTTAGTCATACTGAAAGATTCCAAATAGAGCTTCTAAAAGTTGTCCATATTTTGCTCTATATGTCGCCTCTGGTCTTCATTCAAATCCTCCATGGTAACAGGAATTGTTATCTCTTCATCGGCTTCATCTTCGGATGAATATGTCTTGGAATCTACCTTTTCTTTAGACATATTGACAATAAGATGCCCCCTGGGTTGATGAGAAAAATCTGACTTCCAATCAGGCACTTGTAGAGTCCCTCCGGTTGATGAATGGAATTATATCACCAGCCGATGAAGGATCTTCAGCCGATAAACAGTCTTCAGGTTTCTCCAGTCGATCAATCCAGTCCAATCGACTAATGAATGAAGATTTCTACACGATTGGCCGATGAATAAAGTACAGTTCTTATCGACCGATGAATGAAACCTTCGGTCCCACTGGGCGTGCCAAGAGGCGTGCTCACCGCCAAAAAATCCTGCGACTGGGGAGAGACGGCGGCTCGGTCACGCGAAGGCCTGTGAGGTCTGCTTGTCTCCAGTGCAGGTCCTTAGGTCTCGAGGTTCGCGGGCGTGCCAGTCAATTTGACCCTGCAATTGACAAGGAGGTGAGACGAGCGGGTCCGATACAGACGCTCGCTATCGGCTGGCTACCGATAGGTTCGGGATGCAGTTTGATCGGCTGGGGAGCCGATGTGGACAGGTGTCGACGAGCGGTCAACCGTAGAGCCGATGGAGGAACCAGGGTGTGCTCAGAGGATATCGAGGCGCACGGGATCCCTTTGGACAGCCGAATAGTGATCCATCGGCTGGAAAAACCGATGAAAGCGGATGCGGCCTAGGCGATGATTAGCACAAGAAGGCACGGGCTGTAAAGCCAATGCCGCTACGGATATAACAGCAATAGACCCGTCGCCCGCAGTGGCAGCGCCATCAACACCGAACCTCGAAGATCGGACCTAACCGAGACAGTACGAGGCCGGGGCCAGCGGCGATGATACGAAGGATGCCGGATCGGCTATGCCATAGCAAGGATAGGAACGAACCCATTGGCTAGCTGAGCCGATGAGGGGACGCCTCTCTGAAGACGGGTGCGTATCGGCTGGAGGTCCGATACGTTTGGCTTTACGCGTCGTGGGACGCCTCTAAAGGCTGATGCGTATCAGCCGATGGGCCGATGCGCTAGGCGTGAAGCACAGAGCATGGATAACTCATCGGCTAGCACTCCGATGATACGCCGTGTAGGAGACTATAGGCCTGAAGCTCGATCTACCGTCGGCCGCCCCATAGGTCAGACCTAACCGATACAGCACGAAACCGACGACGGCAGAGGGAGCTTAACGGGCCGATAGGTCCAGCACGGACGTGATGCAATACATCCGATCGGCCTAAGATGTCGGACCTAACCGATGCAGCCTTAGATAGAGCAGGACATATCGGGATGGTGGCGGGACTTACCCCTTCGCCGGAGATCGGACTTAACCGATGCAGCCCTGCGTCGAGAGCCAGAACCCGCCGATAGAACCTAGATGAACTAGGGTGGCGATGCGCCGAGTTTGAATATGATCCAGAGATGTATTACATGTTTTCAGGGGGTCTATATTTATACCCTGGATTTACAGACAGAGTCCGACGCGTCTACGACCATCGGACATTATTTCCTAGTAAGAACAAAGGAAAATATTCCTAAAGAAGTTAACTAACCAGCTAGACCTCCCTAATTGAGTAAGGTTATAATTTACAAAAATAAGCACCCTGCCGTGGAGTCCACGGCTCCTCCGCAAACCCGGTTTCATCTGAATAATCTTCCAATTTGTAACCGAGTCTTCCTTTGCTGCAACCTGATCGGCTTATCCACTGTAGCTATCGGACCTTTTTTAAGTCAAGCCGATCCTTCTCCTTCCTTCCCTCGGGCTTCTCGGACCTGATCCCGATTGGACAATCCACTGTCTTCAAGCCGATCCAATCTTCTACTAATCTGATCGACTTTTCTACAGTTCTCCATCGGATTTGTCTCAGTATCTCCATCGGCCGATGGCTGCATCAAACTCTCCAATGAACATCTTCGTCGATCGGCTTTAGCCCCATCGGATCTTCCAGCCGATCGGCTTTAGCGCCATCGGATCCGCTAGATTTTGGCGTTAACACAACTACGGCAGCGTACGTGAGATGGAGAGTTTGGTGAGAGAATGGTGGGCACTGCATTGGGCTAAGAGAGGGAGAGAGGTGGAGAGCAAAGAAGATGGCAGAGATTCAGCTGTTATTGCCGTTCGGCCCAATGTACTGACTAATAAAACGATAGTGATACTATTAGTACAATTGGCATTTCTAACCGAACTAATAGCGATGGCCGATTTGTTTTGCCTTTTTTTTACTAGTGCAGTTGTGTAGGTAGTGCCCTTCGATTTTCAGTCGCGCGGTAAATCGGCACTACACAAGTATGCCTTGTGGCAATACAATAATGTCGATCTAAATGGTGTTTCCTTCAACTTAATCTCTGAAGTGAAAACCCTTTTCTGTCCCTTTTTTTTTTGAAAAAAAACTAGCCTTGTATCACCTGTGTACAGTGCATTTGGATGATGTTGGCCCCAATTAATAGTGATGTTTTTCTCCTTCCGTCTGGCCTTTTAATGATAGTGTATTGCTTCTCTTCTTTATAATCTAATTAATCTGTACAATGACATATAATGATTGTGTATATCTATTGGTACAGACGTCAGATACATACCGTCCTAGTAAAACATGATTTCTTTTACACATCCATTTTTTTAAGATAAAGGAAACTTTAATTGTTTGGAGATGACGTATTAATCGTTCTAGCTTCTACCAGCCATGGGGACACTTTCAAAGCCGTAGCTTGCTGACTTATAATTATAAATTTGCATCTATCTCTGTTAATTTGTCTGAACTATTTTTGACTGCACTGGTTTGTTAATTTGTGCCAGATTTCAACAACCCCGCGTGAACTAGCTAGCTATATACAGCGTCTATATTACAATGACTGGATTTTGAATTCATTTTCTTCTTAATGTTTCTTTCGCTCAGCACATCCATGTATCCATTTTTTTACTATTCTGAAGACTGAAACATATGTGCCCCCTTGTGGAGAACACTGAATTTGAGTTTTGCAACACGGTAAATACTAAAGTTACAACCGTCCACACGCATTTGAATGGTGGCCTGGTCACAAGTGTGATCATGGAACGCATTACTGTCATTTTTTGTGGTTAATTACATTAACACTCCCATGCGTGCACCCCGCGAGCCCGAATGTGAATGCCTCTTTTTTTAGCACATCGTAGGAAACATATAGGACAATGGTAAGTTCCTACCTTCCCTAAGTATATGAGTTTACTAGCTAAATTCTTATTAAAATCGCATATATATTTGGTAATAATATTACCCAACGGAATTTATGTTCCGATGTGTGGAATCGTAAACCGACCATCACGACACCATTAGTACTGTCATTCAGGAACCATGAACGAACGTAATGCATTTGTTATTCCCATGAACAGCACGTGCATGCATGCAATCGACACGTACATACGTTGCTGGCCTTTTTAACAGCGAGATGTTTGTACGTTCTACTCCATATATGCTTTCCTTTGTTTTCTCTTCACCAGGTCAATTAATCGACAGCGGCGAACTGATAACTTGGCTTCAAGGATTATATACATCGCTTCGCCGAAACAGCGGCGCCGCGGCACGACGAAATGATAGATGATCTTGACAGCCAAATAGGCGCTGCAACCTAGACGACGACGTACATGCCGCCGTTGGTGAGGAATCGATCAATTGGGAAAGTTGCATCTATGCAGAAATGCAAAGCAAAGTGATGACTCATATTATTTATGAAGCGTTAAGGCCTGTCAGAGCTAAGTTAGCTGTTAGCGTCAAAATTTGAAAAGATTTGAAAAATGATCGGTTTAGTAAAGAAGAGTCCGATTGCTATAGGAAAGAAGCCAATCGAAGAAAGTGAGGAAGGATTCGGTCTAATTATAGAACACTATCCAAATGAGGCTGAGTCTAAGCAGGAGTCGTAAAACTCATGGTAGTTAATTTATCTATGTAAATCGTATCTTATAATATGAAGGTTTAGTTAGTTTTTCTTCTATAATTTTTAGAAAATAATATCCGATGCTTATTGTAACCGCGTCGGACTTTGTAATACCAGGGTATAAATATAGACTCCAAGCCTGTAAAATATGAATATTTTGATCAATACAATTTCGGCGCATCACCACCCTAGTTTGTCTAGGTTTTTACAGGTAGGGTCTAGCTCTCGACGCGGGGCTGCATCGGTTAAGTTCGATCTTCGATGAAGGGGTAAGTCCTGCCACTATCCTAATATATCTTGCTCTAAGGCTGTATCGGTTAGGTTCAGCCTCTTAGTGAGATCGAGTGTACCGCATTACGTTTGTGCGAGATCTATCAGTTTACCAAGCTCTCTCTGCTCTTGTCGGTCCCGTGCTGCATCGGTTTGGTTCGACCTATGAGACCGCCGATAGTAGATTTGAGCTATAGGCCTATAGGTCTTGGTCGGGCATTTCATCGAAGTGGTTAGCCAATGAGTTATCTATACCTTGAGCAACACGCCTAACGTATCGGCTCCTCAGCTGATACGCACCCGTGTTTAGAGACTCCCATCGAACGTGACGCTTGGTGCATCGGCTATCGATCGATGCACGCATATCTTCAGAGAGGTCCTCTCATAGGCTCAGCTAGCCGATGGGTTCCCTCCGTCCTTTCTTCAACATGACCAATTTGGCGTCTAGCGTCTAGTTGCCATTGGCCTTGGTCTGTTACTGTCTCGGTTAGATCCGATTTTCGAGATTGGTGCTAGCGGCATCGTCATGGTGGGCGACGGGTCTCGTGTTGTGGGATGATCGGGCCTCGCTCCTTGTTCATCGCCTACCATATTGGGAGCAGCATCTGCTTTACTACCGGTGTGTCTTATATACGATTTCTTGTAGCTTGATCAAGCGTACCGCATCACATCCGCGTGAGGCTCGTCGGCACGCTAGGCTCCCTCCTGTGTTGATGGTCTCGTGCTGCATCGGTTAGATTCCACTTACAAGATCGGCGACGGTGGTTCGAGTTGACGCCCCGGCGGATCTTCACGCGACATCTCATCAGAGTGAGTAGCTGATTAGTTATCCACACCACAGGCCTCACATTCGTCTCGCGTATCGTCTCACGATCGATCCGTCAGAGATCGATCCGGATACGTCGGACGCTTCCTTGTACTATCTCGATTCGGTCCGATCTTCCGAGGCTCACGTCTAATGTGGCCGGTGTCAAGATCTAGCGAGTCTTGTTCCCCATCGGCTCGAGCGGTCGATGGGTTTAGGTGTAGGCCTACGTCGGACATTCGGTCCTTAGGTAGTTGATGACCTCGCCTTTTCCTCCTTCATCGTCACGTTCGGTCGAGGTCCTTGTCGTGTTCATGTCGTTAGTCCCCGGTTTCATACTATCTCGGTTTGGTCCGATCTATCGAGGTTGGTCCTAACGGCACCATTACCGCGGTCGCTGACCCACATGGCTTTGCAGGGGATCGGGCCCCACTCCGTGCTTCGGATGCCACAGAGCGTCATCGGGTCTTTGGCTAATAGGTCGTCTAGTATATTACACGCATCTATTTCTCACGTCTCCATTGGCTATTTAGTCGATGCTTGAGCACTGCCTTTCCTACCGGCACCCAACCGATAGGGAGAGTCGGACAGGCCCACCGGGCAATCGGCTCATGGGTCTCATCCTCTCTCCTTGCCAATTACAGGGTTAAATTGACTGGCACGCCCTCAAACCTCAAAGCTTAAGGACCTGTACTAGAGCCTTCGCGTGTCCGATCCATCGTCTCTCCCTAGTCGGACTTCTGTTCGGTCCGATCGAACCCACCCCCACGAGGTTTGGCGATGAGCAAACACATTGCAAGAAAAAATCATTTAAAGTGAGGTAGCACCATAAACTAATTATACTTAGATCCGTTAGAGATAACATAGCTCTAACAGTCACTCTAACAATCCATTATGGATGAGATACCATTGACATGTGATTACGCTTATGATCTATCAGAGATAATCTACCTCTGATGGACCTGTTTTATAATCCATTAGAAATGACTCAGTCACCTGTGATAACGTAGATTAGCACCCGTTATAGAAAGTCACGTGTGACTGGTCTTGTTTGAAACCCGTCATAGGTAGTGGTCACATATGATGGGTTTTACTTAAAATTCGATTGTACCGTGGTTATTTAAAAAAAATAAATTTATTTTTTTGTCTAGCCTATGAAATTGCTAGTCATGGCCTTTGAAAAATAGATAGCATATATATTTCCAAAATCTCCCAATCTGTAATCTAACATTCTACCAAAGTGATATATTGACATTCACATATCAACAAGTTCATACATAAATATAAATATATATATATATATATATTCATCATATATTCATAGTAGATATTTATCAGTATACACATATATTAATTTTTAAAAATCGTATATAGCTATAATTTTCATTTATATCCATAAACTTACCCATACATTTCGCGTGTACATTTTTGAAAAAGAAACATGATGACCTGTGATGTTAAAAACTAGAAAAAATAGAATTGAATAATATATTATGGATTTTCAACGGTATCTCTTCTAATATAACTTATAAACTTTTGTTTGATAATTTAACCAACTCTAAATTATCAATAAATAATAAAATACAAGGTCATGTGGGACCATGGTAATAATGATTATATTAGTTTAGTTATTTTATTGAAGTTACCTATGATCAATATTTAAAAAATATATATAAATGCACCTATGATTAGTTCATTAGATTAAAAAATGACATTAGTTATTCACCTAATAAATATAAAGTCATTTAAAATCATAGTATATCGATTTCAGAATAAATAATAAATGACAACTGAATCACCTAAAATCATAGTATGAAACTTCTAAGATTCAGAAGTAAAAAAAGAATAGGAATATACTCACTTGAGCTAGGTGATGAAGGCAGTGCTCGGGTCGATGTTGATGGTGGCGCAATGGACGGTTCCAGGGGCTCGGGAATGAGGGTAGTGCTTAGGGTCAATGGTGATATTGGCATAATGGTGGGCTTGGGGAGCTTAGGGATGATAAGAGGGCATGACGGTGGTGGTGATGGCGTAGTGGTGGACTTAGAGAACTCAGGGATAACAATAGGGCTCGGGGTCGACGGCGATGATGCCATAGTGGTAGTCTCTAGGGGCTCTTAGATAATGGGAGAGCTTGGGTCGATGGTGATGGTGGCGCAGTTGTGGGCTTGGGGAGCAAGGGGACGACGAGAGGGCATGGTAACAGCGACGATGGCTTCGTGGGCTTGGAGTCGAGCTCTAGGACGAGGGCGTCAGTGGCTTAGATCTACATCTGAGTGACTTTGCTTGAATTAGATACTTTTAGAAAAAGGAATTTGTATTATCTGTGATAGGCCATGCAATAAAATCTATCACAAGTAAAATCTGTCACAGGTACCTTATCTGTGATGGACCATTCAATAAAACCCGTCATAGGTAACTTATCTATGATAGGTTGTACACTAAAACTAAAATAGGTCATATGCATACTATGATGGCCCTTTACTAAAAGCATCACATGTAATTTTGACCAAAAGTCCAAATTCATTTCTTATTTGTAGGTTTGAATATTAATAACTTTGACTAGACGTTGACTATAGTGTATTTGTAATTCCAATAATCTCATTGGAATTTAAATTCATTTTAAATCACATGAAAAGTCATATATTTTATGTAACATTAAAACATATTTAAAGCACCATACCTCGTATATTACATACACACATTGTTACATAAGAATTTCTTTATCATGGTCCACACATGCATACATGGTCCCGTCTTCTCGTTAAAATTCTTTAAGAGGATCTTCTTGGCCAGTAGCATGGATGTACTTATTGTAATCGTTCTCATCAATAATATTGTCAACCCCAACATAAGCATCCTATGTCTCATATCCAAGATGCCATAGCATTTTCAAATTATCAATCAAAAGTTCTAAAAATACATCAATATCATTGGCAGGTGGTCTCAGCCCTTGCACTAGCATGAAAACATAACGCACTTTCTCTTGAAGCACAATCAAGATGGTACGTTGAAGTTAATGAGAAGCACTAGCCAAGTATTGTGATTACTACTGAGGTCACTGAAGGGATTTATGACATCCGTACACAGACCCAACATAATGTTTCTCAGATCTTTCATAAATTCAAGGTGCTTCCTATCAATATTCCTCGTTTGGGTTGACTTGCTCGGTTATCTTAGCATACAATCCTCCTTTCTGTCTGTTGCATACCAATGATGTAACTTAGCTTCCTTAGGATCGGCAAATATTTGCTTGATGCAATTGGCAATAGGAAGATACCACATAAGCTTTTCTGGACCACCCCTCTTTAAATTCTTACCCTCCATACTGTTATTATTTCACTTATATCGAGAAGCTTCGTATGCAAGGCACATTCTAAGTTAGTGTATTCTTTGTAGAATAAGAAGTAGCCGTTTATATATACATGAATTCTTCTAACCTCCAATCTCAAGGGACATAACACTTGCTTTACTTCATATGTTATCTTCGGCATTTTGTTCCCATCAGGTGGTAAGTCCTTTAAAAAATACAGCAGATCTATGAAGTTCTTGTCTGACCAACCGTTCTTTGTCTTAAGCTTCTTTAAATCAAGAACAATAGATAGATTTGTGTGATTCGACTTACATCTAGGATATATAGGTTTCTCCAAATCCATCACCAAAGCTGAGAACTTCTGATAATCCTTCTCATTATATTCTTGCTCCCTAACATTATGAAGCATCTAAGAAATATCATGATCGATATTAATGATAACACCATCAAACGGAGAAGGGACATATATGTCACCTCAATCTTCTTGTTTCTCCTAAAGTTCATTGTTCACTTCTTCAACATGAATATTTAATGCTTCTTACTCCTTGTGTTTGTCACAATAATTATAACCCTTGATAAACCT
Source organism: Oryza coarctata (assembly GCA_030770085.1). Classification (NCBI taxonomy): domain Eukaryota; kingdom Viridiplantae; phylum Streptophyta; class Magnoliopsida; order Poales; family Poaceae; genus Oryza; species Oryza coarctata. The sequence continues at coordinate 10,204,034 of CM061484.1, read as the reverse complement.
CTACATATAAGATGAGATTGTAACTACGCTTTATCTGCAAACAACTTATGCATGGATAGAATAAATATTCCTTGCTTCTTCTTCTCTTATCATCCTCCATAGCATTTATGAATTTAACTACTCCATTTTTAAACTTTTGTCTTAAGCGGTTAGTATTATACATCCAACTACAATTCATCTACACATATATAATAAAATTAGTTTGAATGAACAAACTATAATACTACTGTTAAGTCTATATTTAATTTATTTTTTATTTAACTTTTTAATATCGGGATCAAATATTCACCCCTTTACCCTCCCACCTAAAATATAAACAATGTATAAGGTGAGTTGGCCAACAAATACATATGTAGAGTATAATATAGAAGGTAGCCAACCTTCGTCAGTTGCCAACATACTAATTGTTAGAGGTATGGTCAAGATACCTATGACAGGCCATAGAGGTGAATGTACGTCATAGGACAAGTCTCACCTCTGACAGGCTATACTAAGAAATTGTTATAGGTAGTAAACCCTCAATTATGATGGGTTTAGACTAGATAATTGTCACAGATAAAGGTTTACTTGTGACCATCTATCTACTAAATCTATCAGAGATAAGCTAACATTATATCTATTGATTTTATATAGTGGATATAGCTTTAGCTATGATAGATCCAACCACTTCGTCTCACCTATAATGGGCATTGACCTATTGAAGATGAGGCTATTTGTGACGAGACACTAAGTTTCATCACAGATAGTTTACACCAGATAAGAGATTTTTTACTAGTGTGTTAACGCCAAAATCTGGACGATCCGATGGTGCTAAAGCCGATCGGCTAGGAGATTCGATGGGGCTAAAGCCGGGCTGAAAGGTCCGATGGAGGGTTTAATGCAGTCATCGGCCGATGGAGATACTGAGACAAAGCCGATGGAAAACTGTAGAAAAGCCGATCAAATTAGTACAAGAATGGATCAGCTTGGAGATAGGGGATTGTCCAATCGGGATCAGGTTCGAAAAGCCTGAGGGAAGGAAGGAGAAGGATCGGCTTGACTAAAAATGGTTCGATAGCTATAGTGGAGAAGCCGATCAGGTTGCAGCAAAGGAAGACTCGGTTACAAATTGGAAGATTATTTAGATGAAACCGGGTTTGCGGAAGAGCCGTGGACTCCACGGCAGGGTGTTTATTTTTGTAAATTGTAACCTTACTCAATTTGTAACCGAGTTAACTGCTGGTTAGGGAGTGCTAGCCGATGAGTTATCCATGCTCTATGCTTTGCGCCCAGCGCATCGACCCCTAAGTCGATATGTATCAGCCTTTAGAGGTGTCCCACGATGCGTAATGCCAAACGTATTGGACCTCCAGCCGATACGCACCCGCCTTTAGAGAGGTGTCCCCTCATCGGCTCTGCTAGCCGATGGGTTCGTTCCTATCCTTGCTACAGCATAGCCGATCCGACGTCCTCCGTATCATCGCCGCTGGCCCCGGCCTCGTACTGTCTCGGTTAGGTCCGATCTTCGAGGTTCGGTGTTGATGGCGCTGCCATGGTGTGTGATGGGTCTCTTGCTATCATATCTGGAGCGGCATCGGCTTTGCAGCCCGTGACTTCTTGCGCTAATCATCGCCTAGGCCGTATCCACTTTCATCGGTTTTTCTAGCTGATGAATCACTATTCGGCTGTTCGGAGGGATCTCATGCGCCTCGATATCCTCTGAGCACACCCTGGTTCCTCCATCGGCTCTACTGTCGATCGCTCGTCGACACCTGTCCACATCAGTTCCCCAGCCGATCAAACAGCATCCCGAACCTCTCGGCAGCCAGCCGATAGCGAGCGTCTGTATCGGACCCGCTCGTCTCACGTCCTTGTCAATTGTAGGGTCAAATTGACTGGCATGCCCACGAACCTCGAGACCTAAGGACCTGCACTGGAGACAAGCAGACCTCCTAAGCGTTCGCGTGACCGAGCTGCCGTCCCTCCTCGGTCGTGAGATTTTTTGGCGGCGAGCATGCTTCTTGGCACGCCTAGTGGGACCAGAAGACCTTTTTCATTAGTTGAAGGTCCTTCAATCAACGGTGCTCAAATGGAGGGTAAAGAAATCAACGCAGACAATATAATCCCAGTAACGATGAATGATTTAACTGAGGAACAGAGATACTAGGTGGAGCAGAACACAGCTAATTTTCAAAAGCTCTGTCTGGAGTCCTTCAGTATGACTCGACAAGGGCCGATTCAAAAGTCCAAAATGCCAAAGCCAGTTTTGGAAGGAGAATCGAGCTGATTACCGCCCATCAGTCCTCAAAAGCCATTACAGGAGATAGTTGACGAAGCTGTTCACCATGCGCTTATTAACCAATTGGGTGTACTGGTGAATACTTTGCACAACTTAATCAAAAAAACTGTGGATGGATCTATTGTTAAGGAACCTGATCAAGGGCCGGTATATTTGCCGATGAAAATAGGACAACCACAAGTTACTTACGGATCCAGAAGGGATATATCGGCAAATATATTTCTGCCAATGCAAGAGCGGATTAGGGGGCAGCATGAAGACATGATGCCAGGGTATCATCGGACGACCTATTACGGGGGATATAAACAAGAATATCCTGGTAATAACTATCAAGGATATCATTATGGATCATGTCAGATACCAACTTCGATCCCACAGTACCAAAAGGAGAATCTAAACAAAGAAGATTGGACTGCCAGGATTGCAGAAGTTGTAAGGGAGCAATTCGGTATCAAGCCTAAAGAACAAACTTTCATGTATCGACACCCTTACCCAGAGTGGTTTGACAGAATTCCGCTGCCGCACCGATTCAAAATTCCAGATTTCTCCAAGTTCTCAGGGCAAGATAATGTATCTACGATGGAACATATTAGCCGATTCCTGGCTCAATGAGGGGAGACATCGGCTGATGAAGCTTTGAGGGTCCGATTGTTTCCATTGTCTTTATCTGGACCAGCCTTTTCTTGGTTTTCTTCGTTACCTCCAAATTCAATCAGGGGATGGGCTGATTTGGAGAAACAGTTTCATAAGTATTTCTTTGCTGGACTTCAAGAGTTGAGGTTATTAGACTTAACATCGGTTAGACAAAGGCACGATGAATCCGTCCTGGAATTCATCCAACGTTTTAGAGACGTCAGAAGCCGATGTTAGAGTCTCATTTTAAGTGACGGACAATTAGCCGATTTGGCTTTCCAAGGATTGTTGGCTCCGATTCGGGAGCGTTTCTCTTCACAAGAATTCGAAAGTTTGTCTCATCTACTCCAGAGAGTATCGGCTCATGAAAGCCGATTTGCAGGTGCCAAGAGAGAAAGGTTCCATCGAAAAGCCAATCAGCTACAAGTATACACATCGGACTCGGATGATGAGGGATCCGATAAGGAGGTGGGATTGGCAGAATGGACTAGGAATAAAAAACCCGTATCATGTCCATGGATCAAGAAAGCAAATAAAGAAGAAAGATATGATTTTGATGTTAACAAAGCTGACAAGATATTTGATCTTCTCCTCCAAGAGAAGCAGATCCAGTTGCCACCGAATCATGTAATCCCGGCTGCTGAAGAACTCAGAAAAAATAAGTATTGCAAGTGGCACAATTCAATATCTCATCATACCAATGAGTGCAAGGTCTTCCGGCAACAGTTACAATTGGCTGTCGAACAGGGGAGGATCAAGTTCGAGGACAAAAGGCCGATGAAAGTTGACAGGCATCCTTTCCCGGTGAATATGGTGATTGCAGGAACCTCAGGAGATCGGTCCAATGAAAAAAGGCGCTGGAAGAGGTCAAAGGTTACTTCATCGGATTTAATCAAAAAATATTCCAGACTACAGGACGAAGAAAGACGAGCCACAACACAACAAGAAAGGTATAATCCACACTAGGGTTGTCCCTTTTTTTAGTACTGTTGGGATCAAAACATGAGGTTGCCGTCAATCGAGGACTGTCCTGAATGCAATAAACCAGGATTTCAGTACTGTGACCAGAGCCGAACGTTGTATGATCGGCCTTCCATCACTAGGGCATCAGCACAAAGCCGATTGGGGCCGATCAACGAAGGGCATGGTCAAAAGATAGTTAAGAACCAAGAGTTAAACAAAGGGTTATACTCCATGAAGGATCAGTGGTGTCCATCCAGGATTTTTACAAAGAATCAGAAGAGGAGGGCACAACAACTGCGACATAAAGAGCAGCATAAAAGACAATGGCAGGACCATGAAGAAGCCGATCGGAACCAGAAAATTAAAAAAGTATGGAAAATAAAGCAAAAAGAGGAAGAGGCTGGTACATCGGCTCAGGCTAACATGGTATTCTTTTTGCCAATGGAATATAAAGCATATGTATCGGATGAAGAAAGTCAAGAAGAGGATTTTGCCCAATTAATATTGGAACCGAGTCAAGCCATATTTGACAAACCAGAAGAATCCAAGCATCGACACCTAAATCCATTGTATATCAACGGATATGTCGATAGTAAGCCGGTGGCAAAGATGCTAGTTGACGGAGGCGCAGCTGTCAATTTGATGCCGTATTCTACATACCGCAAATTGGGTAAGACGGCTAGAGACTTAGTCAAGACAAATATGGTGTTGAAAGACTTCGGAGGTAATCCATCAGAAACCAAAGGAGTACTGAATGTGGAGCTAATGGTTGAAAGTAAGACATTGCCTACCATATTTTTTGTCATCGATAGTAAGGGGTCGTATAGCCTACTCCTTGGTAGGGATTGGATTCATGCCAACTATTGTATTCCTTCAACAATGCATCAAAGCCTCATACAATGGCAAGGAGACAGAGTTGAAGTGATCACGGCCGATCAGTCGACTAGCGTGGCAACAACTGATGTGCCATTCTGGGAAACTGGTGGATTCAACTGCCTATCCGGACAAACATGGGTGGGAAATTTCCTAGAGGTGACTGATAAAGGAATAAAGTCGATTCAGTAAGTTGGATCGGATCCATTATTTCCATGGGAACTTTAGAAAACTCCGAAGGGAAGTTAGGGCAAGGTTTTACGTCGGCCGATGAGTTGGAACAAATAGACATAGGACCAGGAGACAGGTCGAGGCCGACGTACATTAGTAAAAATCTATGTGTTGAATTCCGAGAAAAGCTGATAAATTTATTAAAAGAATTCTGGGAATGCTTTGCTTGGGACTACCATGAGATGCCTGGATTAATCTAATCGATTGTGGAACATCGGCTTCCTATCAGACGGGGATATCGGCTATTTAGGCAGCCACAGAGGAGATTCAAAGCAGAATGGCACGATGAAATCAAGGTGGAGATCACAAAGTTATACGATGCAAATTTCATCAGACCATGCTGATATGCCGAATGGGTATCCAATATTGTCCCAGTGAAAAAGAAAAATGGAAAGTTAAAGAATATGCATCGACTTCCAGGATTTGAACAAGGCAACCCCTAAAGACGAATACCCGATACCGATCAAACCGTATAGTACAAATAACCAAGCAGAATATGAGGCAGTACTCAAGGGACTTCAGTGCTGAGAGAAATTAGAGCCGATACGATAGATGTCATTGGAGATTCTTTGTTGGTAATCAAACAATTATCTGGGGAATATGAATGCAAGGATGAAATTCTGAAGTCATACTACGAGAAATGTCAACAGTTGTTAAAGGATTTCAAGATAGTGACATTGGATCATATTCCTAGAGAGCAAAACACGGAGGCCAATTATCTTGCTCAGATTGCTTTAGGGTATCGGCTGAACAGTAGAGTGGAAGTTGAGATAGCCGATATCAAGAGCCGTATGGAAGCCGATGATTGGAGATGGGAGATCGTTCAGTATTTGTAGAATCCATCAAGATCGGTTTCCAGGAAGCTTCAGTACAAGGCTATTAAGTACATTCTACTTGATGAAGAGTTGTATTATCGATCAGTCAATGGAGTGCTCTTGAGATGTTTAGGTGCTAAAGAAGCCGCGTTGGTGATGAGCGAGGTGCATGAGGGCATCTGCGGAGCCCATCAATCGCTCATAACATGAGATGGATGATGAGGAGCGCTAGATACTTTTGGCTGAGTATGCTGGAGGATTGTTTTAAATACTACAAGGGCTGCCAAGATTGTCAGAAGTTTGGGAATGTGCAACGAGCTCCAGAGTCGGTTATGAATCTGATAGTCAAGCCATGGCAATTTAGAGGTTGGGGAATTGACATGATCGGCCAAATTTATCCTTCATCCAGTAAAGGGCATAAGTTCATATTGGCGGCAACAGACTACTTTACAAAGTGGGTAGAAGCTATTCCCTTGAAGAAGGTTACTTCTAGGGACGCGATTGAATTCATCAAGGGACATATCATATATCGATTTGGAATTCCACAGACAATTACCAATTATTAGGGTTCTATCTTTATGTCAGAATAGTTTCAACGGTTTGTTGCCAGTATAAGGATTAAGTTGCTAAACTCGTCACCATATTATGCTCAAGCTAATGGACAGGCGGAAGTTTCTAACAAGAGTTTAATAAAATTGATCAAGCGTAAGACTGATGAACAACCACGGAGGTGGCATGTCACTTTGAATGATGCGTTGTGGGCCTATCGGATGACGTGTCATGGATCTACCCAGGTGCCACCATATCAGTTGGTATACGGTCATGAAGCAGTTCTTTCGTGGGAAGTTAACATCGGCTCCAGGAGGGTGTCTTTATAGGATCAGTTGACAGCTAATGATTATTACACGTTGATTACCAATGAGCTTGATGATTTGACTCAGAATCGGTTAGAAGCATTTAAGAAGATCAAGAAAAACAAGGCTAAGGTCGCTAGGCATTATAACAAAAAAGTAATGACCAAATCCTTTTCTGAAGGAGATCTCGTTTGGAAGTTAATTTTGCTGATTGGATCTAGGGATAATAAGTTTGGAAAATGGTCACCGAATTGAGAAGGACCTTATCGGATCAATCGGTGTGTGCCTGGCAATGCTTACATATTGGAAAGTCTTGAAGGAGAGAAGTTTACCAAAGCTTTTAATGGCAAATATTTGAAAAAGTATTATCCTAGCGTGTGGGTAGGCACCTAAATCGGCTAAGCATAGCCAATTCAAGACAGATAAGGTTTCAGAGGTAGTACCAGCTGACGGTATCATTCGTGTGATCGGCTGGAGCATAGCCGATGGACAATGTACGGAAGCCGATATAGTTTGTATCGGTTACACATAGCCGATATCGTGGAGATATTTACACAACTTTTGTTGATTAAGCTGATTGAAGTTTACTGCAAAAAGTTAATGTTCAAGATGACATCTGGATTTCTCCGAGGCTAAAATTTTACAAGAATTTCTTAACGGCCTCGATCGTGCGCAGATGGATTTGATCTATATCATTGATAGCGCGAATGTCATCCTCGTCTGATCCGGGGATAGTTTTCAAGTTCTTGTGCCGGCAAACCGCTAGCCGCACTTTGTCTGCTATCTTGGCCTCTTGGTTTTGGATCGACTTTGGTAGGCCGATGAGATGGGACTCGGTGGAATTGATGTCTTTACGAACCTTATCGAGTTCCGCCATCAAATCGGCTTCTCGTTTCTTCAAGAGGCCAAGCTTGGTGTTGGCGTATTGAAGGTCAGCTGACATTTCATCAAGTTTCTTCTTTTCATCAAGGGCAGTCAGCCGATCGTTGTGAGCCAGGTGGTTTTGCTCAGCGTGATTGGCTATACGTTGTCTTGATGCAGTCAGCTGGGTCCTTTGGAATTCCAAGTAAGCAGCAAGCATGAGTGCATCCGACAGTTCCGCAGGCAGGAGGTGTTGAATTTCTGCAAGTCTTCCCCGGATTGACCCGTAGTCTTCCACCAGCGAGTCAATCGGAACCTCCAGTTGATGCATAATATCTGACAACTGCTCACGTGCATCGGCTGGCAAAAATGTTTCGATCGCTGTGCTGGTGGCTAAGTCTTCCTCTACTTCTAGGTATTTGCTGATGTCGAAGGAGAACAGATCGGCTAATGACGGCATAACAACATTTGTAAACTTGGAGATCATAAGTCAAGAAAAATGACATGTATGATGGACGTACCTGAGAGACAGTGGGAGCAGTTCTTGTGCAGGTATCAGCTTGCTGTGGGGCAGTGTGAGTAGATGCTAAAACTTCAGAGGATACCATCGGCTCAGCCCCAGTAACAGGGTCCGACGTTTGGACCTCAGGAGCCGATGGATCAGGCTGCAAAGCGAAGGTGTCAGGATAAAACAAAGGCAACAGAGAATTGACGCTGACACCTACTAGCGGAGATGTGGGAGGAGTTAGAATTGCCACAGGAGAAGGGCTTCGTGAAGCCGATGCAACGATGACAACATCGGCATCGGGTTTCCGTCTCTTAGAAACCGATCGAGTAGCCGGTTTCTTGCGCTTTGACCCTGACACCTGCGACACTCGGAGGAGAGCCAATGGAGGTGGACCGCTTTGCCCAAGGAGGGATTTGGCTGATGGAGGTTGATAGATAATCGGCCGACCACTTGTGCTGGTCGAAGGTGCGTCTTTGTCGCCACCCTGTGGAATCACGGGAATCAAGATACAGTTGAAATTCAATACGATGAAGACATGATAGTAGGAGAAGGATTACCTCTTCATCGGATTCCACATAATCAGGATTGAGGCGAAGGCAATAATGTTCAGCCGATAAACTATATAAGTGCCTTCCCCATTCTGACCACCATCGAGCAAATATTTTGGTATTGGATATGCAGGGCTCGAAGGTGGAGACAGTCCCTAAGGACAAGTTTGATGTCATCGAACTAAGTCGGTCATACTCCAAGCCGCTTTTCACTTCTCCGTAGGCTCGGAGCTTGTCGATGAAGAACAAGCCAATAGGGAGTTGACCGAAGCCCAACTGATGAGCACCAACCGAAGGATGGTAGAACTCGTATGATGGATGTTGGGATAGGCCCATTGAAAATCCGATCGGCAGAAGACAAGGAGTTATGGAGGATAAAAAGATGGTCTTCGATTTTTTCATCAGCTAAGGCATTCATCGGATGAAACCTGGAAGGCATTTCAAAGGACGAGTCATCCTCGTACGCGAACCAAATGGTGACCTTGTTGGTAAAGCCGTAGTAGAAGCACATAAACCATCGGCTGAGTCCGAGGGGGGTCATTTTGCTTCTAGGAAGAACCGATGAAGCTTCACCCAGCGAAATGCATCAGCGTCAGCTGGCCTCGTTTTCTTCTGGGTAATTAGTCAGGAATGTCATGGAAGAGAAAGGGGCCTAGCAATGAATTTGGAGGTGTAGACGTTTAGCCAAAGTTGTATAAACCACTAGGGTCCGTCGATATGTCCGACTGGATGGCCTGTTGATAGCTTGGTCGCAACTTGATGGAGCAGATGATAAGTTAGTCCGAGAAGATAATGCCCTAGGGGAATTTCGCGGTGATCGGCTAGGAGCTCTGCCAGACATTGCATGTTCGTTGTTGGACCGAGAGTCGAACCGCTAAAGAAGAATTGTTCCAGCCAAAGATTCAAGAACGCTACATGCTCACGTCCATCGACTGGGTCAGAGGATTTGTTATGCAAGGAAATGTACTTAGTCCAACCTCCGACATTCATGGTGTTTAGTCGATGCTTAGGTTTGAATCTGAGGCTAAAAAGGTTCATGTAGTGGGTGGTGTTGAGGCAGGTCAACATAGTAACATCCATCAAGGTGGGAGTTATCGACCCATGCCCAAACATGAAGGCATTCAAGATGTCCGACCAGAAGTAAGAAGCCGATGCAAGCAGAGGATCGTTCCTTTCCACATCGGCTAAGGAAAGGTTAATGCAATGGTCTATTTCCAGATCCTCCCATGAAGTTCTTTTGGAGGCAGAAACCCTAAGGTACTAGTTCCTCCATTCAGGGAGTTTGCTTGGCCAAGATCTAAAGCTGTGAGCCCAATCGGTGATGGCCATGGATGAGTTCTTGAACGGGATCCTTTCTATTTCGGAGTTGATGAAATCAGTCGAATCCTCGTTACCTATAGGGCCAAGAAAGAAGTAACCGGGGCGTTCAGAGATTGGAATAGTGATCTGACTCTTAAGATCCTACAGAAACCAGAACCCAACTACTGATGAGAAATTGAGATGGGGAAGAATTGTGCAAAACGTAGGATGAAAGAGCATATAATGGTTACCTCAGAGATTATGTGTGTGGAAGCCATTGCGCAAACGAAGGAGTAGCGGCTGATGAAGAAATCTGCGAGAGCTCGCCTTCAGTCTTCTGAGCCCGTCGAGATTCGTAGAAATTTGCGGATGCCTGTGGAGCTCGTCGAGGTTTGGGGTTTTTGATGAGAAGAAGTGTGTGGGAGAAGGCTGAGGGGATATATTTTATAGAGGCGAAACGACCTAGGCAGTGATCTGAGCCGATTAATGTGGGTTTTAACGGGTCATCCTGGTTTGCGGAGGTTTCTAACGGCTCAGAATTTCGTAGTCTGTTTGCAAACTCCGAAATTGGGGGGCATGTGTTAACGCCAAAATCTGGACGATCCGATGATGCTAAAGCCGATCGGCTGGGAGATCCGATGGGTTCGTTCCTATCCTTGCTACGGCATTGCCGATCCGACGTCCTCCATATCATCGCCGCTGGCCCCGGCCTCGTACTGTCTCGGTTAGGTTCGATCTTCGAGGTTCGGTGTTGATGGCACTGCCACAGCGAGCGACGGGTCTCTTGCTGTCATATCCAGAGCGGCATCAGCTTTGCAACCCGTGCCTTCTTGCGCTAATCATCGCCTAGGCCGCATCCACTTTCATCGGTTTTTCCAGCCGATGAATCACTATTTGGCTGTCCAGAGGGATCCCGTGCGCTTCGTTATCCTCTGAGCACACCCTGGTTCCTCCATCGGCTTTACGGTCGACCGCTCGTCGACACCTGTCCACATCGGTTCCCTAGCCGATCAAACAGCATCCCGAACCTATTGGCAGCCAGCCGATAGCGAGCGTCTATATCAGACCCGCTCGTCTCACCTACTTGTCAATTGTAGAGTCAAATTGACTGGCACGTCTAGGAACCTCGAGACCTAAGGACCTGCAATGGAGACAAGCAGACCTCCCAGGCCTTCGCGTGACCGAGCCGCCGTCCCTCTCCGGTCGCGGGATTTTTTGGCGGCGAGTAGAGGGTTGGTAGTTAAAGTTTAATACTAGCTTCTTTTATATATGTGAGGATAAGATCTATTAGTAATACCAACTTAATTGTTTAATAAAGTTAGTACAGCGGAGGGCAAAGTCCCAAGTATTTTGACGCAGCTAAAACCTAAACCTAGGCTTTCTTGTTCTTCATGGTGAATCCAAGGCGGCGGCAGTGACGGCACGAAGCTCCTCCTGTTCCTGATCGAGGACAGATAAGCAGCTTGGCGGCCTGGCTACCCAATTAGCAGCTACCGTGTTAGTTTTTATGGGAATTTGTATTCATGCATCTTGGTCCAAACAAAGCATATAGGAGTATAAACAACTAGCTAGCTATTCAACTGCATGCGTTGCTTGATACGGCAGGTGATCGAGAGTATCCCTCTCGCGGCAGTACAAAGCAAGAAATAAAAAAAAAAACTTCTCGTTCTGTCCAGCGCGAGATCTAATCATACGAGTCGCTCGAAAAAAACAGAAAATGACAGAAAACACATATAGTAGTGAAAAAAAAGTACTATTATAGCCTAATAAATCAATGGTTCAAATCATAAAGTCAGTGAAGTTAATAACGACTCTGACTACGATTGACTCTTAGCTTAGCCTAGCTCGTGCGGGAAGACCACACGCACGCAGATTTGGACGATCGCATCGTTCTTGTCGTCTTCACTGCTCCGTACGAATGTTCATTGTCGAACTAACGGTTATATATTATATATAGCATATATACAAAAGATATAGCGCTCTTGCACATATACTGACAATCTGACATGTGTCTCGTGAACTTCCTCTACAGAGATGTGTCGTGTTATTTCTGAATCTTTTGTAATTTGACGACGACAGCTGATATATCAATGGGTATACTTCCATTTCATACGTATAAATATAACCAATTGGTCTGTTACGAATAAAAGGTTCGTTTCATGATGTATATGTTATTCTCTACCTTTTGATGTCATGAGATGCAATAAAGGTTGGAAAGCACCTACTTAATTCTATTTTAAACATGGATGATTTTAAACATCAAGCAAACCGCCATGAACAAATTTGAAAATATTTTTCGTTCTTTCATAGTAGTGTTATTTATGGTTATAATAAATTCTAGCTTAAAATGCAACTTGTGTACGGAGAAATGTTATTAAATAGTAAAGTGAACCTGTTAAATAGTTTAGGAGATAAAATAAAAAAATATTTTTTGAGTTAAGTGATCCTATACAGAGCTATGGGCGTCTCGGTCATCCCAGTTAATGGGCCACACAGGCTGAGGAACGGGAAAAGACGCCGGTCATGGCGATTTGGAGAGCACATACTGGCAACAAGCTGTATTGGACCAATAAGAGAATGCGCCCGAGCGGATGGGTAATGGGAAATAGATCTAGGCCAACTCGATTGGAAATTCTGATACTACAATTTCTTTTTTTGGGGGGGAAATGTAGGCTATTTTCCAGCTACAATTAAAAGCAACCAACAGAGTACTAAACTACTCCAGTGCAGAAGATTACGAAACATGGGGTATCAACCAACATCCAAGCACATCTCCACCGGTCTAAGGCCTACGTTTTCTTTTTTGATTACGTAAAATACGCACAAACACCAACTACGCGCTACACGCACACATTACGGATTCACATTTCACTCATATTAATTATTTGTCCTGGATAATATATACAACGATAAATAATTGTTTTCCTACCATGAAATCTTCAATGTCACACTACCATAACTTCGATTTTTTTTTAAAAAAAATCTAGCTAGTTCTTGATATGATCGAGAATAAAGTGGAAAACGTACTCACTTGGTTTAAAATATAAGTATTTCTAAGAGTTCTAGAAAAAAATAAGGTTAAGATGAAAAAGAATATAAAGAAATTAAATGAGTGATGGGTGTCATTAGTTGAGAATATGATATTATGAGATTACCAGGTATGCCGTAGATGAAGAAATTCTTATATTGAATTACAAACTTTGAATCTTATATGATTATATTTTGGAATGGATAGAGTATATAGAAAAACTGTACTGCTTTGTGTATTTGTGTTCTATTTTGGGGAATAATTCCATATCCATTTTTTCTGACCACAACACGTATCGCCACCTGCTTAACTACTGAATAGTCTAAGTTTTAAGACCTATATTACTGTGATCGTCTGATGACTGAAAATTTTCACTTATGCATACATTAATTGCTTACTACCTCAGAACATTCAATACAGAGCTTCGTTTATACCGACCTGGTAAGCCATGCATGGCAACAGAGAACACTTCACCCATCTTATGCAAGTCCACCATGCATTTTACTCGCAATTCGCAAACAATTTCCTTTGTTCACGTCATTTGTGCAAAGAAGGGACAAATATACGCAGAGATCGAGGATTCACCGGGCAATATAACATAGATCAAGATTCAAGCAGTAGTCACATCTCATACTGAAAAAAATACCAAAAAGATATGGATTGAGAGTGATCAAGAATTATATCACGATAAAACACGTCACATTCTGGAAGGCTAAGGAAGAGCACCGTGACAGAAAGGATTCAGTTTCTTGACCTTCCATGAAATGTCCCTGTGATTTTAGTGTAGGTGAATTGAGAAGTGAGAACTACCACCTTTTTCCGAATATTCGGCTGCATCTGTTGGCATTGATGCGTATATAATTTATGGTTAGCTTTATGGTAACATATAACACCCTAGGCAATAGTACGGATCGTTGTATCCCGGGTTGAAAGTGTAACTAGGTATGTTGAGCGTTCTAAACATTTATGGCACGATGGGTATACATTGGCTTATAAAACCAGCTCCAAAATTAATATAAAAAAGAAAGAAGATCTAACTAAATTGATGATGGCACCACTACATAATATTTATTAATGAGTTTTAGCCGAAGCCTACATCCCTAAGACACTGATTATGGATACTCCTCTTCAATCTAGCATATTACAGTATATCCGAGTATCATGACCCTTGACTGACAACCAGTTATTCCCACACCTATGCTACTATCATCATACAATTACAACAGATGTGTCTCTCTATTTAAGAGAGTCTTGGACAGAGCCTAACTCTACTACTATTCTAAACACCTACTATAACTCTAAATCCTAAGCTATAACCGACGATATACATATTAACATAAACTCTAACAAACTTTACTCAGTAAATATGCATATCACATTAACTTGAATTTGTTCCTTGTGCAAACCTTCGTGTATCAATACCTGAGTTGGTTCCTTTTGATGATCACGCCAAAGTCACCCAATAGGCTTGGACTAGGCTCATAGTCATCAAGAGATTCTGCTGTCTCCCTAACTTCTTTCTATAGACTCCACCTACACAATCCTTCAATTTCTCTTATATTATCATAGTCATTTTGCTAAACAGTTAACACCAAAATTTGGTAAGCCCACAAATAGATTCGGTTAAGGATCGAAGATCTAATCAACTTATGAAAAGAGACCGATTGATATAGGAAAAGAGTCGATCGGATAGATGAAAATAGATTTGGTTCAGTAGAAGATGGAAGATTATCTAGATAAAACCGGATCTGAGGAGAAATCGTGGAAGCCATAGCAGGGTGGTCTTTATCTTTGTAAAATATGTCTTGTAGATAGATAAGTTAATTAGTTTTCCTGTTATCTCTAAGATAGATTCTATTTTATCATTAAGAAAGTTTATTCCGTATCCATGTGGGATTTTTTAATCTCAAGGTATAAATATAGGCTCCTTTGAGTCTTGTATATTATCTCCACAGATCAATATAATTTTGGTGCATCGCTACTCTAGTTTATCTAAGTTTTTCCTAGTGGGTTATGTCTCTCAACACAGGGCTGCATCGGTTATGTTCGAACTCCAGCGAAGAGGTAAGTCCCTCTATTATACTGGTGTATCCACTCCGTCTAAGATTGCATCAGTTAGGTCTGATCTCTTAGTCCAATTGAATATATCACATCACGTCCTCATGGGATCTATTGTCTTATCGATCTCTTTTTACCGTCATTAGTCTCGAGCTGCATCGGTTAGGTCCGACCTTCTAGACTACTGATAATAGATTGAGTTTTTAGTCGGTGGGTCTTTACACGACGTTTCATCAAAGCAACCAGCTAATGAGTTCAGTTTACACTGAGCTTCATGCCTAATGTATTAGCTTTTCAGCCGATATACATATATCTTCAACGATTAATTCACTAGCGATCGATCTGGTTCTATTAGATCTAGCCTTATACTATCTTGATTAGGTCTGATCTATCAAGACTATGTCTAATAGGGTTAGTATCGAAATCTAGCGGATTTTATTCCTCCCATCGGCTTAGCTAGCCGATGAGTTTATTTATATGCCTACATCGGGCTCATAGCTGATTGTAGCCAATGGGTTTATCTGTTCCTTCCGTCGGCACGACCGATATAGCTTCCACTATTTTAGTGCCATTAGCCTTAGCATTATACTGTCTTGATTTGGTCTAATCTATCAAGGCTGGCTCTAACGGTACGGTCATCATGGTCACTAGGTCCCGTCTCTTCGGAAGACTAAACTTCACTCTTTACTACTTATCATATATTTTATTCAGAAGGTCATCGGCTCTACAACCCATGTGTTCTTTATTTTATTCCTCGCTATTTGCCTATACCGTTATCGGCTTTCTAACCGATGTATGTATGAGTGCTATAGCCCCTATTGGCAATCAACCGATAGCAGGAGTGCATCGGACTCAGCCGATGACTATCTAAATTCTATCGGACTTAGCTGATAACAAGAGTTTGTATCGGCCTATCGGCAGATTGGCTTGACAATCTAACTCTATCTGTCTTTCTTGTTAATTAGAGGTCAAATTGACTGGCATACCCACGAACCTCGATGCTTAGAACCTACACTATAGCTAAATAGATCTCCCAGGCCTTCACGAGTGCAAGCTGCATTGCATTGGACTTCCATCAGAGAACATGCTCTCTCTTGGCACGCCTCTTGCTTGGACCGATTTGTGTGCTAGCAAGCTTTTTGGCATGCTCAGTGGGACATAATTTTAATCAGTATGTGTGAAGAAGAGGTTGATACCAAGGCATGCTCGTTCGATGAAGAAGTTGATAAAGATATCGTTATTCCAGTCGTAGTGGAGGACATGACAGATACATAGAAGTAGCAGGTGGAGCAATCTGTGAAGGATTTTGAGAAATTATGCTTGCATCCTTTAGTATGACACAAGAAGGATCGATCTAGAAAAATTCATTCACAAGACTAACTCTAATTGGTGAACTGATTCAACCTGCATCTTTAAGTCCACAAAAGTCCATCCAAAAATTTGTTGATGAAGCTATACGTTACATACTGATTGATCAATCTAGAGGGTTGATGAATATGCTTTAGGTCTTGATTAGGAAAAGAATGGATGGGTTAATTACTCAAAGGCCATCAATTTAAACATCGGCAAATATTGGTCCACAAATGCTGATGTTCAATTAGCCCGATGGCAATATTTAGCTCGGGGGTCCACACGATGGAGACAATGAGTGGACTACAAAGATGTTCAAAGTGATGAAGAAACAGTTCGGCTTGAAACCGAAGGAGGAAAATTTCATGTATCAACGTCCATACCCTGAGTGGTTTGATAGAGTACAATTACTGCATTGATACAAGATGCCAGACTTCTCCAAGTTCTTAGGGCAAGACAATATGTTTGCAGTTGAACACATCTTTCTATTCTTAGCTCAATGCGGAAAAGCATCAACAGAAGAAGCTCTGAGAGTTAGGTTGTTTCCATTGTCACTATCTGGATAAGCTTTTACTTAGTTTTCATCGTTGTCGCTAAGTTCAATCAGAGGATGGGACGATCTAGATGAACAATTTCACAAGCACTTCTTTGCGGGGATCGACAAGACATGGCTCACATATTTGATATCGATGAAGCAAAAGGCAGAGGAATCGATTTCAGAATATATTCAAAGATTTCACAATATATGAAGCCGATGGTACAGCTTGGACTTAAGTGATCAATAGTTAGGATAGTTGGCCTTTTAAGGATTATCAATTCTCATTAGAAGGATGTTTTTCTCTCAAGTGTTTGATAGTTTAGCACATTTGATATAAATAGTATCGGCTCATGAAAGTCGATTGCATGAAGCAAGGGAGAAGATTTCAGAGTCGTGGGAGCATGAAGAAGATATTTTAGAAGCATGAGTCCTCATACTCTGAAATTAGGGGCCTGTGTTAATAGTAAAATCTGGTAAGCTCTCAAATAGATTTGGTTAAGGGTTGGAGATTCGATCGACTTATGAAAAGAGGTTGATTGGTAGATAGAGAGCCAATCGGCTTATAGAAAGAGGCCGATTGATTGATGAAGAAGCCGATCAGATATATGGAAATTCTGGTTGTCTTGGATAAGGAAAAAGTCAATCGAATTAGTTGAAGCTGGATTCAGTTCAGTTGAAGATGGAAGATTATCGAGATGAGATCAAATCTAGGAAGGAAACATGGAAATCATGGCAAAGTGGTCTTGTATCTATAAGATGTCTCTTGTATTTAGGCAGGAGCAACTATTTTTTTTGGTAGAGATAGTTTCCTTTTATGTTTATAACATAAAATCTAGAGGTTGTTTCCAACCATCTCAAACTCATGTAATCTCAGGGTATAAATATGAACCCACAGGGACCTTATAAATCATCTACACAGATCAATACAACTTCGGCACAACGCCACCCTAGTTCTTCTAGGTTTTTACCAGTGGGTTCTAGCTCTCAACTAGGAGCTACAATAGTTAAGTCCATTCTGTGGCGAAGGGGTAAGTCTTGCTATTATCGTTGTATATCGGTTCTATCTAAGACTGCATTGGATGAGTTCGACCTCTTAGTCTGATCTGTTATATCATGTCACATTTGCGTGAGATCTATCAGCTTATTGAGTTATTTTTATCATCATCAGTCTTATGCTGCATCGCTTAGGTCCGATCTTTTAGACTATAGATAATAGATTGAGCCTAAGTTGGTGGGTTTTTATGTGACATTTCATCGGAGTAGTCAGCCGATGAGTTATTTTTACATTAAGCTTCAAGCTTAACGTATCGGCTTATTAGCTGATATACATAGATTGTCTATGATCAGTCTACTAGTGATTTACCTAGTTTTATTCGATCCAATCTTATATTGTCTCGATTTGGTATGATCTATCAAGGTTGTTTTTAATAGGGCTAACATCGTGATCTTGTATGTTTTGTTCCTTCCATCGGCTTAGCTAGCCAATGAGTTTACTTATTTATATCATGTTTCTATGACCGCATCGAACCATTAGTCGATGTATAAATAAGCTATGTTCATATGATGTTTATATGCCTACATCGGACTCACAGCCGATAACTATCTCAACTCTATCGGCACATTCAATCGATAGAATGAGTCTATATCGGCTTATCGGTTGATTGACTATATGATCTAATTCTATCTGTCTTGTCAATTAAAGGTCAAATTGATTGGCACATCCTGAACCCCAATAGCCCAAAGACATCAAAGAGCTTAAGGACATACACTGGAGCTATGCAGATCTCCAAGGCCTTCTCATGTTTAGGCACATCGGACCGAATTTCAATCGGCCAACCCGATGGACCGATTTGGATTGAACACATCTTTTGATATGCCTAGTAGGACTTCTATTAGTGAACACATCTTTTGGCATGACCAATGGGATATAATTTTAATCAATATGTCTAAAGAAGAGGTTGATGCCACACTCATCCGATGAAGATATGATTATTCCAGTCACATTGGAATACTTGATATACATAGAGGCAGTAGATGGAGCAATCTGTTAAGGATTTTGAGAAGTTATTCTTGGAATCCTTTGGTATGACGCAAGAAGGATGGATCTAGAAGAATTTGTTCCCAAGACTAACTTTGATCAATGAACCAACTTAACTTGCATCTTCAAGTCTACAAAAATCCATCCAAGAATTAGTTGATCAAGCTATGTGTCCCATATTGATTGATCAATCTAGAGGATTGATAAATATGCCTCGAGACTTGATTAGAAAAAGAGTGGATGGATTAATTACTCAAGAGTCACTAGTTTATACATCGACAAATATTGGTCCGTAGATGTCGATGTTCAATTGGCTTGATGACAATGTTCAGCTTGGGGGCAACATGATGGATACAATGAGTGGACTATAAAGATATTCAAAGTGATGAAGGAGAAGTTTGGCTTGAAACTGTAGGAGGAAAATTTCATGTATTTACGTCCATACCTTGAGTGGTTTGATATAGTACTGTTACCACACCGATACAAGATACTAGACTTCTCAAAGCTTAACGTATCGGCTTATCAACCGATATACATAGATTGTCTACGATCAGTCTACTAGTGATCGATCTGGATTTATTTGATCCAATGTTATAATGTATTAGTTTAGCCCAATCTATCAAGATTATTTTTAATAGGGCTAGCATTGTGATCTAGTAGGTTTTGTTACTTCCATCAGCTCAGCCAGCTGATGAGTTTACTTGTTTATATCATGTTTCTATGATCACGTCGGATCAAATTTTGGTGAAAATGAAGTTAATAGATTAAACATCAGTTAAACAGAAGCCGGATGAATCAGTCTCATAATATATCTAGAAGTTTTGGGATGTTAGAAGCTGATGTTATAGTCTCAATTTAACTGATGGCAGCTAGATGAGTTGGCCTTCTAGGGTTTATTGGCTCCAATTAAAGAACAATTTTCATCGCAAGAATTTGAGAGTTTAGCACACTTGGTATAAAAGGTATTGGCTGTTCATGGGAACGAAATTAGTCCACCATGGCCGATGGAAGTCCAATGCGTTGCGCCTAAAACACGTGAAGGCCTATAAGATCTGCTTAGCTCTAGTGTAGGTCCTTAAGCTCCTCAACAACTTTGGGTTGCTAGAGTTGCAAGTGTGCCAGTCAATTTGACCTCTAATAGACAAGAAAGACATATGGAGTTAGATCATTAAGCCAATAGGCCGATAGGCCAATACGTACTCCTGCTATCGACTGGATGTGCCGATAGAGTTGAGATAGTTATTGTCTATGAGTTCAATGCACTCATGCTATTGGCTAGTTTCGATAGGTGTTGCAGCACTCATATATCGGCTAGCAAGCTAATGATGGCGTAGGCAAATAGCGAGGAATAAAATAGAAGACATATCGGCTATAAAGCCGATAACGCTTGGAATAAAATATGCGATGAGCAGTAAAGAGTGAAGCCTGGTCTTCCAAATAGATGAGACATAGCAACCACGAATGATCGTTCTGTTAGAGGCAGCCTTGATAGATCGGACCTAACCGAGATAATATAAGGTTAAAACTAACGGCCCGAGAATGGTGGAAGCTATATCGGTCATGTGGACGGAAGGAATGGGTGAATCCATCGGTTGCTATCGATTATGGGTCTAATGTAGGCATATGAATAAACTCATCGGCTAGCTAAGCCAATGAGAGGAACGAAACCTGCTAAATATCGATGCCAGCTCTATTAGATATAACCTTGATAGATCGAACCTAATTGAGACAATATAGGGCAGGATCTAACAGAACTAGATCGATCGCTAGCGGATTAATTGTTAAAGATATATGTATATCAACTGAAAAGCCAATAAGTTTGGAGTGAAGATCAATGTAAAGATAACTCATCGGCTGGCTACTTCGATTAAATGTCTCATAGAGACCCACCGACTTAAGGCTCAATCTACTATTAGCAGTCTAGTAGGTCAGACCTAATCAATGCAACACGAGACTGATGATGGTAAAAGGAGCTTGATAAGCTGATAGATCCCACGCAAATGAGATGTGATATATCTAATCGGATAAAGAGGTTGGACCTAACCAATACAGCCTTAGACAGAGTTCTGACCTAACCAATGATAACGGCAAGATAATGGTGGGGCTTACCCCTTCGCCGAAATTTGGACCTAACCGATGTAGCCCCACATTGAGACCCAGAACTCACTGGTAAAAATAAGGATAAACTAGGGTGGTAATATGTCAAGATTATATTGATCTGTAGGGATGATTTATAAGGTTCCAAGGGATCTATATTTTTACCATGGGGTTACAAATCCCACACAAATACGGAATAAACTTTCCTAATGATAAAATAGAATCTATGTTAATGATAAAACAGAAACTAACTAAACTTGCCTATCTATAAGATATATTTTACAAAGATAAAACTACCATACCATGGCTTTTACAATTTCTCTTTAGATCCGATCTCATCTGGATAAGTTTTCATCTTCAACTGTCCGATTGGCTCTTTCCATCTATCAATCGGCTTCTTTTCATAAATTAATCGGCTCTCCAATCATTAACTGAATCTATCTGCGGGGCTTACTAAATTTGGGTGTTAATATCGGCTGACGAAAGCCTATTTCAGAAGGCCTAAATGGAAAAATTTCAGCGGAGGGTTGCTCTCATCGGACTTAGACGATGAGGGATCCGATGTAGAAGTTGGATTGGCAGATTAGGTTAAAAATAAGAAATTAGTATCATGCCCGTGGATGAAAAATTTTTGTAAGCAGGGTGCAATATGACTTTGACATCAATAAGGCCAATAAAATCATCGATCTATTAATTTAGGAGAAGCAGATACAAGTCCTGACAAATCATGTGATTCCATTAGTTGAAGAGCTTAAGAAAAAGAAATATTGTAAATGGCACAATACGATATCACACCATACTAACGAATATAAAGTTTTTTAGCAATAGATACAATCGGGTGTTGAATAGGGAAGAATTAAATTTGAAGATAAAAAGCTAATGAAAATTGATGGACATCCATTCCCCATGAACATGGCTTACGTGGGATCATCGAGAGATTGGGCCGATAAAGGGAGGCGTTGGGATAATAAATTAAAAATTACTTCATTGGACCTAATAAAAAAGTATTCTAAGCACAGAGAGCAAGAACACTGGACTTTACCAAATGAAGAAAACTATAATCCGCATTGGCATTGTCCATTTTTTTGGTTCTTTTGGGATCAGGGTATAAGATTGCCATCAATTAAAGATTGTCCTGAGTGCAATAATCTAAGATCTCAACACATTGAGTAGAAAAGATTTTCACAAGATTAGCTGCTTACGAAATGATCATCGGTTCATATCCGATTGGGCCTGATCCATAAAGAATATTTTGAAGAAACTGATGATAAGGAATTGCATGAAAATCGGTGAATCTAGAATCCTCAGTGGTGTCCATGTGGAATCTTCACAAAAAATCAGAAAAAAAGGGCACAATGATTACAGCATAGAGAAGCAACAACAAGACCATGAGGAACCCGATAATTGTCCTAAAAGGACTAAACAAGTATGGCACACCAAGAGAAAAAATGATGGGATTGATGCATCGGCTCCAACAAACATGGTATTTTTCTTACCTTAGGAATATAAAATACTTTCATTTGAGACTTTGCTGTAATGGACAAATCCATCGGATACGAATGGTGTGTTGAATGTGGAGTTAACAGTGGGGAGCGAGACATTGCTTAGCACGTTCTTCATTATCGATGGAAAATGATCATATAGTTTACTCCTTGGTAGGGATTGGATTCATGCAAAATATTGTGTGCCATCTACAATGCATCAGAGTTTGATACAGTGGCAAGGAGATCGAGCTGAGATAATCCCAACTGATTAATCGACCAATGTTGCAATGACCGATCTATTGATCTAGGAGGCTAATGGAGTTGATTGCTTGTTTGGAAAAGCATGGAAAGGCGATTACCTAAAGGTTACTAGCCAAGGAATACAACCGATCTAGCAAATCAGCTCAAAGTTATTTCTCTAATGGTCACGATTGAAGATTTTTAAGGAAAATTGCGGCAAGGGTTTACGTCAGCTGACGATTTAGAAGCGGTTGATATAGGTCCAGGAGATAGGCCAAGGCCGACGTACATAAGTAAAACATTATGTACTGAATTCTGTGAAGAATTAATAAGGTTATTAAAGAAGTATCAGGAATGTTTTGCCAGAGAATATCATGGAATGCCAGGTCTAAACCGATTGATTATTGAACATCACCTTCCTGTCAAACCATGGTATCGGCCATTCAAATAGCCTCTGAGGAGATTAAAAGTTCAGTTATATGATATAATCAAGGTAGAGATCATGTGATTATATGATGCAAAGTTTATTAGACCATTTTAATATGCCGAGTGGATATCTAATATTGTCCTGGTGAAAAAGAAAAATAGAAAAATAAGAATATGTATCTATTTCCAAGATTTGAATAAAGCTACTGCTAAAGATGAATATCCAATGCCAATGGTAGATTTGCTAATAGATGCAACATCAGGTCATGAGATTATTAGCTTCATGGATGGCAATGTAGGGTATAATTAGATTTTTATGGCAGAAAAAGATATATGTAAGACTGCATTGTGATGTTCTGGAGTTATTGGCTTAAATGAGTGGGTAGTAATGATGTTTGGATTGAAAAGTGATAGTGTGACTTACTAGAGAGCGATGAGTTATATATTTCATGATCTCGCTTATTAGTGAAGATATATATAGACGACGTGGTGGTTAATCCCAAGAGCGTTGAAGGCCATATAGCTGATTTGCGAAGAGTAGTAGAAAGGGCAAAGAAATATGGACTAAGGATGAATCCTTATAAATATGCTTTTGGTGTATCAGCTAGGCAATTTTTAGGCTTCATAGTGCATGAGAAGGGAATTGAAGTTAGTCAACGAAGCATCAGAGCCATCAAGAATACGAAACCACTAGTCAGCAAGACAGAGCTGTAGTCCTTGATCGGCAAGATTAACTTTATAAGGAGATTCATTTCAATTTTATCAAGAAAAATTGAGCATTTTACTCCCTTCCTAAAGTGAAAACCAGTCAAGAGTTTGTGTGGGGGACGAAAAAGCAAAAGGCATTCAATGAGATTAGAAATTATCTAAATTCTCCACCAGTTTTGATTCAGCCACAGAGGGGGATGTTGTTCAAATTTTATCTATTGGCCAATGAGAAATTCATCGGATTAGTTTTGATACAAGAGTTTAACGGAAAGGAGCGAGTTGTGTTTTATCTGAACAGAAGGATTTTGGATGCTGGAATGAGATATCCTGTGGTGAAGAAATTGTGCCTTTTGATTATATTTCTCATGGATAAATTTAATGCACTATCTATTAGATAAATGCGTAGTAGTTTGCATGGCCGATGTGGTGAAATATATGTTATCGGCTCCAGTCTTGAATGGATGAGTCGGTAAATGTATCTTTGCTTTAATGGAGTTCAATCTAAGATATAAATCGGCTAAAATAGTTAAAGGACAAGCTATGACCAATTTCATCATGTAACATATGGAAAATCATGAAAATTATGTGGAGCCGATTCCTTGGACTTTATTCTTTGATGGATCGGTTGCAAAGCATGGATCTGATATTGATTTAGTGATTGTATAGCTTTGGGGTGAAAGCTTTAAATTCGCTTTTACAATTAATCCCTATGTACCAACAATCAAGTAGTATATGAGGCAATGCTTAAAGGACTTTAGCTTTTGAAGGAAATCAGAGCCGATACTATAGAGATCATTGGGAATTCATTGTTGGTAATCAAGTAGCTATGGAGGCAATATAAGTGCAAAGATGATGTCTCGAGTTTATATTATGAAAAATGTCAGTATTTATTAAAAGATTTTAGGATAGTATCATTGGATCTTTTTCCTAGGGAGCATAATTTACAAGCTAATGATCTTACCAAATAGAAGGATAGAAGTTGAAATAGCCAGTATTAATAATCATGTTGAAGCCGATGAATGGAGACGAGAGATTATCAAATATTGGCAAAATCTATCACAATCAGTTTCTAGGAAACTTTGGTATAGATCTACTAAGTATGTGTTGCTTGATGAAGAATTATATTATCAAATCATTGATGGAGTTCTATTAAGATGCTTAGGTTTAGATGAAGCCACAGTGGTTCTATGCGAAGTACATGAACCACTATGATTGTGGGGCTCATCAATTGGCTTACAAGATAAAATGGTTATTAAGAAGAGTGCAATATTTTTGACCGACAATACTATAAGATTGCTTCAGATATTATATGGGATGTCATGATTGTAAAAAAATTGGAAACGTACAGTGAGCACCAGCATCGGCTATGAATCCAGTTATCAAGCCATGGACGTTTAGAGGTAGGATAATTGACATGTTTGGCTAGATTTGCCCTGCATCAAGTGAAGGCCATAAATTCATATTGGCAGTAACAGATTATTTTATAAAATGGGTAGAAGTAATTCCTTTGAAGAAAGTTACATCTAAGGACATGATTGAGTTTGTTAAAGAGCATATTATCTATCGGTTTAGAATTTCTCATTCAATTACTACTAATCAAGGATTTATTTTTGTGTCTGGTGAGTTTCAATAGTTTGCTACCAGTATGGGGATTAAGTTGTTAAATTCATCACCTTACTATACTCAAGCCAATGGATAAAATGAAGCTTCAAAGAAAAGTTTAATCAAGTTGATCAAGCGCATGTTTAGAGAACTCCATGAAATTGATCCTACTTATGATGAGTTAGAATGCATGTTTAGAGAACTCCAATCAAGTTTAAGACTCTAAAGAAGCAGTATGCTTCTTTAAAGGTCTTGTATGAGGAGCTAAAGGTCACTCATGAGAAACTGACAATTTCTCTTGAGGAACATAAGAAAACTTATGACACTCTTCTCTCCACTACCAAACGTGAAGCTAGAAATAATATTGGTATCTCTTGTGATTTGCTTGAAGAAAATGCTTCTTGCCATAATGCTCATGTTTCATCATCTAGCATATCTACTTATTGTGATAATCTTGTAGATTTTCCTAGCTTTAGCTCTTGTGTCTCTTTGTGCGACTCCTTCTCATAGTGGAAAATAATGAACTTAAAGAGCAAGTGTCAAAGCTCAACAAAAGCTTGGAGAGGTATCTCAAAGGTAAGAGCACACTAGACAAAATCTTAAGTGAGTAATGGTACTCCTTTAACAAGGAGGGTCTTGGATTCATTCCATAGAAGGGCAAGAAACATTCATACAATGCTCCTAGATTTGTTAGAAGTAATGGTAAGTTTTGCCATAAGTGCCATGAAGTTGGGCACATTGTTGGAGGGTGCTCAGTTGGTAAGCCTTCAAAAATTCATTTATTTGATTCTCATTACATGCTTAGAAAGGCTCATGATAGTACTATTATTGCTAGGTATGTTGACACTCCTATACTAGGTTGTAAAAAGAATGACATTTGGGTGTCAAACTTCTGGTCAATAACCTTCAAGGACCCAACCAAGTTTGGGTACCTAAAAAGGTTTTATTTTCTTTTTTAGGTGAACTACTGCACCAGTGGAAGTCATTGGGTGGTTGATAGTGGATGTATGCAACATATGACTAGTGATAGAAAAATGTTCACTACATTTAAAGTAGACAACGAAGATCAACAAAGAGTGATTTTTTGTGACAATAGCAGAGGAAAGGTAATTGGGTTAGGTAAAATAGCTATCTCAAATGAGCTCTCAATCTCAATTGTCTCCCCTGTTGAATTGTTAAATTTTAATCTTTTCTTCGTTGCTCAAATTTGTGATCCTCGCTTATCGTGCAATTTTACCTGTTAAGAAGTTTTTGTATCTAGTCTTCTAGATAACTCTTGTGTGTTTAAGGGTTTTCACTATGGGAATCTTTATTTGGTTGATTTTTCTTCTAACCTTGCAAACTTAAAGACTTTTTTGGTTGCTCAAACTTCCTTGTGTTGGCTTTGGCATAGGAGACTAGCCCATGTTGGTATGCATCAACTAAGCAAACTTTTAAAGTGTGATCTAGTAGTGGGTTTGAAAGATGTGTTTGAGAAAGATAAACTTTGTAGCACTTATCAAGCCGGCAAACAAGTCACATGTTATCATCCTTCTAAGAGTATCATGTCTACTTCTAGACCTTTGGAGTTTTTGCATATGAATTTATTTGGCCCTACATCTTATAAGAGCATTGGGGGTAATAGCCACTGTCTTGTTGTTGTTGATGAGTAATCAAGATTTACTTGGGTTTTCTTTTACAATGACAAGGATAAGACCTCCAAAATTATTAAGAGGTTTACAAAAAGGGCACAAAATGAATTTAACTTTTCAATTGTGAAGATTGGAAGTGATAATGGTAGCGAGATTAAAAATACCAACATCAAGGTTTGTTATGATAATCTTGGTATTAAACATGAGTTTTCTGCCACCTACTCACCCCAATATAATGGTGTTGTAGAAAAGAAAAACCGTACATTAATTGAGACGAAAAGGACAATGATTGATGAATATGATGTTTCATTTCATTTTGGGCAGAAGCAATAAATACCGCTTGTCATAAATCGTTTTTATTAACATCATCTTTTGAAAAAGACTTCCTATGAACTTCTTGTGGGGAGGAAGCTAAATATCTCCCACTTTCGTGGTGTGAGACTAACCAAGTTTGAAAGTCAATGTGATCAAGGTTTTCTTCTATGATATGTGTCAAATAGCAAGGCATATCGTGTCTACAACATAAGCAAAGGTATTATGGAAGAAACTTTTGATGTTAAATTTGATGGATCTAATGGTTCTCAAGAGAGACACAAGAATTTGGATGATGTAGATGATGTAGGCTTGATGAGAGCTATGAAGAATATGTCCATTTGAGACATTAAGCCTATTGAAGTAAAAGACAATATCTCATCTTACATTCAAGTAGAGCCCTAAACTTCTGCTATGACAAATCAAGCTCAAAGTGAATTGAAGGAAGATAAGGAAGACAATCTACCCAAGCCTCCAAGGTTAACAACGTTCTCTCAAAAGATCACCCCATTGACCTAGTGTGGGTGATACTAGTGAGGGCATTCAAACTCGATCTCATATCTCTTCAATTTTTGAACATTACTCTTTTACCTCGTGTCTTGAGCCTAAACATGTAGATGATGCTCTAAATGATCTGAATTGGACAAATGAAATGCATGAAGAGCTCAACAATTTCTTAAGAAACAAGGCGTGGACTTTGGTTGAGAGGCCTAAGGACCACAATGTTATAGGGACAAAATGGGTCTTTAGGAATAAGTAAGATGAAAGTGGTATGGTTGTTAGAAAGAAGGCAAGATTAGTAGCACAAAGTTTCACTCAAATTGAATGTTTGGATTTTGGTGAAACTTTTGCCCCTGTGGCAAGAGTTGAAGCATTTCACATCCTTCTTGCATTTGTATCATGTTTCAATATTAAGATCTTTCAAATGGATGTGAAAATTATTTTTCTAAATGGAGAAATTGTGGAACTTGTATTTGTTGAATAATCACCCGGTTTTAAAGATCCTAAGAATCCAAACATGTTTATAAACTTTCGAAAGCTGTGTATGGTTTGAAACAAGCACTAAGAGCTTGGCACGAAAGATTGAGAGATTTTCTTCTTTTGAAAGGTTTCAAAATTGGAAAAGTTGAAACCACTCTTTTCACAAAATCGATTGGTGATGATTTCTTTGTTTGTCAAATTTATATGGATGATATCATTTTGGTTCAACTAATGAGTTGTTTTGCAAGGAATTTGGTGATATGATATCTAGGGAATTTGAGATGTCTATGTGATATGACCACGCCGACCATGCCAACATCCAAGCCGACCATGCCAACAAACAACAGGTCATAACTAATTCAAGCTATACCTACTCAAGTCTTTGATGGACCGATTACATGTAGTCGAGCTAAGAAGCTACAATAAGAGGTGAGCGCGCTACTTTTTGAAAATCATTTTAATATTAATGAGAATTATATATTACCAAAGTCATGCACATTGCTATTGCTCAGGTTCACCAAGGAGGATGATAAGAACACACCAAGAGTGGACTACAGAGAAGGACCACGCTCGAACCCGTCCAGCGTGATAGAACCATCAGAAAGAATCAGTCATACTTTTGATTTTCAAAAGCTATGAAGGCCCGTAAGAACTTGATGTAAAGCTTGTTATGTCTAGTTTTCAATGCCACTAGAGCCAACCATTTTGGAGTTTCCATTGTGACAACCGACTAGTTTTAGTGCATACTAGTCAGAGGGTCAATAGTCAGCCTAATGTTTAAGTTCCCATGCAAAATTGTACAATTCTACAGTAATTCATGGTACATGCACACATGGTGTGAAAGCTTATCAAGTTAACTTTTCAATTCAACCAATAGCACATCATTTGGACTTTCCAAGGTGGAGTTATTGATAAAATACTGAAGACTGCGCAGAAAACCAGCAGGCAACTGGAACAACTCAAAGCTCATTTCGTGCAGGCCCTTTCACATAGTCTAACTTATCTTTTTTATTTATGTTTTTACCTATCTAGGAGAGATATTCCTAGTATAAATACCCTATTGCCTCATAGCAATCGAAGACTTTTGATGATTGAAATACAAAACCCCTTGTTAAGCTATGTGCTAACAAATTTTGAGAGAGTGATCTCTACCCCTTCGCTCTTGTGATTTCCTTTGTGGGATTATAGAAGCAGCGGCTTCATCCGCTCCTAATTGGTGCTCCTACTCCCTTCAAGGTTGTTCTTGATTGATTGTAGGCTATGTTGGTTGGTTTTTTGAGAGTGTGGTTGGGCAAATGCTCGATTTAGGTTGCTGGTTAAAGACGATGGTTGGCTTCGAGTTTTATTTGCCAGGTTGCACTAGTTATCGTTGCTTGAAGCAAGTTATCCGGCTATTCTACAGCTAATTATCTAGTGATTGATCCTATGTCGTGAAGATCGAGACCCCATGATGTATCACTATGATTGGAGAATTAAGTTTCTTCCTTGGGCTTCAAATCAAATAACTCAAGGATATAACTTTCGTTAGTCAAACTAAGTATATTAAAGATTTACTCAAGAGGTTTGGCATGGAGGAAGCAAAGCCTATCAAGATTCCTATAGCAACAAATGGCCACCTCAACCGTGATAGAGGTAAACTAGTAGATTTAAAGCTTTATAGATCTATGATAGGAAGTTTGCTTTATCCTACTGCATCTAGGCTGGATATCATATTTAGTGTTTGCATGTGTGCACATTTTCAAGTCACTCCTAAATATTATCATTTTGTGGCTGTGAAAAGAATTCTAAGATATTTAAAACATTCTCAAACATAGACTTGTGGTACCCAAAAGTTGCAAACTTCAATCTTGTAGGCTACTCCAACTCAGATTATGCCGATTGCACAGTGGATAGAAAGAGCACTTTTGGTAGTTGTCAAATTCTTGGTCGATCCCTTGTGACATTGTCATTCAAAAAGCAAAATTCCATAGCACTATCTACCGCTGAGGCAGAATATATTTTGGCAGGTAGTTGTTGTGCTCAATTACTTTGGATGAGACAAACCTTGTTAGATTATGGCATAGATTTCTCCAAAACCCTACTCCTATGTGACAATGATAGTGCCATCAAAATAGCCAACAATCCCATTCAACACTTAAGAATAAAGCATATTGATATTTGCCATCATTTCCGAAAAGACCATGTTGCAAAAGGTGACACTGTCATAAGCCATGTAAGAACTGAACATTAACTAATCGATATTTTACCAAGTCTCTTGATGAAACCCGCTTTTGCAACTTGAGAAATGGATTAAATGTCATTGACTTATCAAAGGTCAATTTAGCTCTTGAGCTATGCTTGCCATGTTGTTTGCTTGTTTTTCTTTTATTCTTAGTTCTATCACTTGATTGATACATTAAGGGGGAGTATTGCACTTCTCATGTGTGCATTATGACTCTTAAGGTGTGTGCTAAGTGACAAAAGTGAGAAATGTTGCAAAGATCCATAGAAAATGGGAAAATCTAAATTATATGGATTGTTTGGGAATACTTGATCTCATTCATTTAGTTTACACCTTTGTGCATATCTTTTGCCCCTATTTTTATTGCTTTTCTCTATGTTTTTTGTTTGGGATAGACACACTGGGCACAGGTGCTTTGACCAGTGTTATATTCACAGTCCGATCGACATGTTGGCCTCGGTCCAACTAGCTAGTAGGTGCCGGTCCAACCGAGCCATGGGGTAGGACCAAGGTTGCCCACAGGAGTCCTCTTCTACACCACCTATCCTCTTCTTTCTTTAGTACTCACCCCAAACTCTCATTCTCTCTCTCCTCCCTCAAACCCCAACTTTCTTTCTCCATCAAATCCCTCTAGTTGGACCGCGTTTTCTTCTCTAATTGGACTCTAGGTAATTCTCCACTATTCCCTCTCTCCCTCCCATCGTTTGGATTTATTTTTGGTTAAGTTTTAAACCATGGCTTGGAACACTAGGTAGAGGAACTAGTGTTCATCGATTTCACCATTAGAGGATAATCCATTGTGAAATTGAAGGGTTTCTCTATCTAGTATTTTGTCTTCCCAACCTTTACTTCAACATCTTTCATCTTTTAAATTTTTACTTGTTTGTTCTAAGACCCCTATGGAATTAGGTTGGCTACTCTTGATATCTCTTTCATCTTGTTCATGCCATATGTTGCTTTTAGCCTAGTAGTGTGGTTGAAAATTCTTGGTGATGTGAATTTTGGCTGTCTTCCCCTGCCAGTGGTGGTCTGATCGGCACTCTGCCGATGGTCTGATTGGCACATTGTCCCATTAGTCCGATCAAATGTACACCGTCGGTCCTACCAAACTTATGCCTTCGGTTTGACTGCAAATGAGAGGATTTTTAGACCGTCCTTGGCTATAGAAGCCTGTCACCCTCACCAATGTTTTGTTTTCACATACTTGTGCTAATTTTTTATTCCATCCTTATTCTACAGTCATGGCTCCTCCCCATAAACTGTTCATGGTGCGTCACACCATGAATTGTCGTGCTGTTAGTCTGGATTTCTTTGACCATGAGGAGGATGAATACTATGTGATGGAACAGGAGGAAGAGGATGTAGAAGATAACATAGAAGTTGAGGAGGAGGAGGACGCTGAATAGGAAGAAGATGAAGATCCGGAAAACCAACCAACCTTACCACAGGGTGATCCAACTATCCATTCAACCTCTCTTTTAGATATGGAGTATGATTGAGTGAATCCAAATAAAGTTTTTCATGTGCATCTGAACAATGCTATTGAATGCACCCTTCAACATCATCAAGATCAATTCAAGAGACCGAAAGACTCAAATGATCCTCACTTTCACACCCTATTTGAGAAGGAAGTTTTTGAGAAGGTATACACTCGTACTAAAGCTTTTGCTGACCATAAGTTTATCTTATGGAAATAGATCAACAAGACTGCTAAGTTTCAAAGCTTGCGAGGACATTTTAATGGTGTAGGAATTGATATGCTTGTGGCAATCAAGCAAGACTACGATGAGCAATTGATTCGTCAATTTAATGCCACAATTTGGATTAATGAGTCTCATGATAAAATCAAATGGATGAGTGGAAATCTATGGTGTGTAATAACTGGGCGAGAGCTACAAGACATGTTGGAATTAAGGTACTTTGGGGGGACTAAGCTTCATCTTGAGCATCAATACTCTCCACTGTCTACACATGACTAACTCTAATTTTATGATACCAGCAGTCAATATACCTTTGGTTCTATAGGTGGTCTAAAGATTGTGCTTAGTGTGGTCAATTGGATTGTGAGAGCTACTATCGTTCTATGGTGTGGAAACAATGATGCTATAAGAGGTGTATCATGGCATGTAATTAATACCATAATGAATGGAAAAATGTTTGATGTTACAAATCTCATTATTCAACAGATGTTCATTTCCATGGGCACCATTAGTCAAGGAATCTACTATGCTCCATATATCATGAACCTCATTCTTGCCAAAGTTGGAAGAATTGGTTCTAGAACCTATCACCACAAGGAATATAAGCCTTGTCTCCCCCTAGAAGTTTGCTCCGAGCACTCAACCTTCGATACTAGGCAATCTTCTTGCTCCACTCCATCTCAAGAACCCACTTTTGAAGATCCAAGTCAACAAAATCAACATTTTGGCCATTTTTTCACCCCACCTTATGCATATTTTGGCATGCAGTGCACGGTGTACTTCAATCCTGTTACAAGTGCCTTAAGTGACGTAAATGCAAATCTCTCAAGGTTGACTATGGGTTTTGAGGGCATGTCTCAGGATGCGAGGGGTTTGCACAATGATGTCAACCGGTTGCGATCTTTGGTGGAAAGATTGGATGGTCGCATTGATAGTATGGAGTCTCATTTGATGACCTTGGAGAGCTCTCATGCCTTAGTCTATCAATGTCATCGTAATGTCATTGCTCCTCCACCACATTATCCTACTCCTACTCAAGATTGATGACTTTTTGGTGCTTGATGACAAAAGGGGAATAAGATCTTTCTCTTATGTGTCTTTGTGTTTGAGGAAAATAGCTCTAGTTATGTACTAAGTTAAGTTGGGCTTCGGGCTATATTATGTATGAAATGGGGTATATTATGTATTTGTGTGCTTTGACTTTTGTTTGTCAGTTTCTTTTTGGTTGAGTTAAATTTTAACTTTCCCTTAGCTCTTTATTGTTCTTTGTGCACCTTTTTAGGGGAAGCTTACTCTTTATCTTTTACATATACATTTGGTTTATATTATGTTTGTCATCAATTACGAAAAAGGAGGAGATTCAAGCATGTAAGCCCCTTTGTTATTTTTGGTAATAGATAATGAACATAAATTGTCTACTAATGATTGCATTTGAGTATTGTGATTAAGTTAGGTACTCGCTAAGAATCAACGAAGGAGTTTGACCACAAATTAAAATTGACAAGCACGAAGGCGTCAAAGCAAAAAAAAACATTTATTACTCTTGTATATCGATAGAGATGTTGGGGGATCGTATTAGGTTTATTTTTAGGTTTGTCGTACTATCAAGAGTGGTGGTAACGATTACAAAGGGTTGATCAAAATGCTACATTAGAAAAATTTGCCAAAGATTTTTAAGTTAGAAATATGATCTATGTAAAGCCGATAGGACCTAGCTTTAGGGTCGGTCTGACCGGGAGTTTTTAGAAATGTTTCTAAGTGCTGCTCTATCGGTTGGTCTGATTAGGCCCTTGGATCCGGTCAAACCACAATCTCATAGAAAGGTTTCTGAGCATTCCTTTGTCAGCTAGTCGGACCGAGACTAAACTTCAGTCAGACTGGGAGTTTATAGAAAGGTTTTGGAGGGTCGGTCAGTCCGAGGCTTGGGTATGTTAATCCAGGTGTAGGAGCTATCAGACTAAAGTCTTGCTTTCAGTCGGATCGGGTTAGGTGCATTTAATGCGTAGCAATGACTCTTTTCCTAGCCGTTGGGAAGGTGTTGGGTCAGACCGGCCCTTAAATGGTAGTCAGACCAGACTTGTGCAGAATTGGGGATTTTGCCCCCCAATGGCTAGTTTTTGTTGGTAGGGGTATAAATACTTACCTACCAGCAATAAGACTTCTCTCTTAGCCTTGCATTCATTTCATATGAACCCTTGCCTCCCTTCCCACACCAATTGAGCTTACTCTCTAATTGTAAGGATGGCTGAGGTTTGTTTTAGCCAAGTTAAGTGTATTTCGTCATTGTTTAGCTAGTGTGGCAGCTAATCATCTCCATGCATTAGCTGTCACTTGTTACTCTTGGAGGTTGCCACGTCCTAGACAGCTTGGAGGAAATGATTCCTAGGGAATTCTCCAAGAATGTTGTGAAGAAGACTTAGCGTATTTGTGAGTGGTTTTGGAGTTCACCACCTCTGGAGTACAAGAAGAACTACCCTCGTGATGCTTGGGTAGACCTCTTCAAGATCGGCTCCTATCTTGCTCATCCCTTGACAAAGGGATTTGGAGATTTGATAGTTTGAGTAGTGAAGTTGGGCTCACTACAATGAGGAGTAGGAAACCAGCAAGTTGCCCAAACTCAGGTTAAAATCTTTGTCTCTTTGTCTCATTTACATATTACTTCTATTTTTATGCAATTTACTTTAAAAGAGATTTTTGAGCCCTTATCACCCTAGGCTTGCAAAACTTAATATAGTTGCTTACATAGTTTCTCTTTCACCAAGCCATAGCAACCTAGATTAGCCTAGGTTATTAGAGAAATTTTAATATTGCCTATTCACCCTCCCTCTAGTCAACATCTTGATTCTAAAGTGTCGTGATAGGAGTTGGGTCATATCATTCCCCGAGTGATCCACAGCCTAGCCCACAGCAAGGAATGAAAGCTGTGGATGGCGCTGACTATGTCTCAGAGGCTACAAGTTTTTTGTACAGTCAACTTCGTTGAGTTCATTGTGTGGATCTATTTTTATATACCACTGACTATTCTATTTTATGCATAGATTAAGATTACTCCATGAAGGTCCATGCATCATAGAGTTCTATCAAAGCGACAACAACATGTCGAGAAAGTATTGGAAACTTCCTCTATCCTGGAGCTAGAAACAATTGCTGCAGAAATAAAGCCTAAACGTAGAAGAGGAGAATGGGGCTGGCCCAAGGTAATCAATCCTGAAAAGGCACATCTCGTGACCCACATCAATGCTATGGAATATCCAACGATCCCCTATGAAATGGTTACTAAGTGGCAAAACCAATGCGAGACCATTGTCAAGGACCATGTCCCAATCTTAATTGATGTTGGGAGCTAGTTGCAGTGAGGACAAAAAATTACCAATTGGACAAGATGAAGAAAATAATTGTATTCCCTAAAGGATCCGAGAAAGAGGCAAAGGTAGTCATCCTTTAGAACATGGCAAGTTGTGGCATAATTGGAAGTCCAATCTCAACATAAAGTACGTGTAGAGTGTATTGACCCCAAAGTTTGGCAAGATCGTCACACCCGCCTAGTAGGACTAGTTTGTGGTTAAGATGACCAGACC
The DNA here is from genome assembly GCA_030770085.1 of Oryza coarctata. Taxonomy (NCBI): domain Eukaryota; kingdom Viridiplantae; phylum Streptophyta; class Magnoliopsida; order Poales; family Poaceae; genus Oryza; species Oryza coarctata. The sequence continues at coordinate 10,168,179 of CM061484.1, read as the reverse complement.
AAAAAAGATGTTGCAAAGCAAGAAGATGGTGGAACTCACGAAGAAAAACAAGTTTCACCATCGACTAGGCTCGGGTGGCTATACTAGAAAGGCTGAGAAGTAGAAAAAGGCCGATAATGACTTGAGAGCTCAAGGAAAACTGTGCCAATGGAGAACTATGATGAATGAATAAGAAATTGGTTGCATGCATGGACCCCAAAGATCTCTAAATCTAGCAAGATTGTATTCCTAGACTCTAGTCTCTAAGTAGTTATAGACAAGATGAAGGATATAGCACAATAAAAGAAATCTGGCTCTTTCAAGTCTATCAGGGAGAGCGAATAGCTGACTACCGCATTGGGCAACCTCAAGCACGGTGGTCACATCCGTGGTATGTCATCCAAGCTAAACTGGAGACAAGAGTTCATACAAGACACAACCATCTATAAGAAGCATGAACATTTCATAGAGACACTAGAAGAAATAATACGGGTAATGGTGACCACAAAAATGGTGAGGTTGTACTAAGTACTATTCTAGACCTATTTTGCCAATTGCAACCCTAGATAGAGGTAGGTAGCGGCCATCTTTTAGTGCAGTTTCTACAAATAGATCCGGTCATAGTGTCGATGAGCATCATATCTACTCCTATCTTGAAGTTTCCTATCAACGACATATGGAAATACACTCCATGCACACTTCATGTCCCCATTTGAAGGTCAGGTCAAATAATGGAGATTGCAAGGGACAGGTTAATGTCCTGTCGCGTTTTTAACTACCAACTAGTCCTAGAGGATTACGCCAAGGTTGTAGTGGTGAATATCAATGAAGATCAAACGATGTATGAGACTAACATTCTAACAAGTAAGGGCATCAAATATCTCAAAGATGCAGTTGATCAATTTATTCTTTGGAATAGAAGAGATATAGTCTTGACAACATCAGTGGAACACTCTAAGACGCTACTAGATCTGACTCCACGCCAACCTTCACCAGCAAATTCTCTCCTAGAGGCAAAAGACATGTACTCTCAAGTTCAACTCCATTATTATGAAAACCTTATCCAGGGACACCAACACCTCTGCCTTTTCTGGCAAATCCTATGGCAGCTCTCATTAAAACAACTATCTCTTAAGGCCAGGAAGTACCTACTCCATGAGAAGCCTCTTCGAAAGCTCTAGTGCAATGAGAAATCAAACTCCATGACCTCAAGGCAAAAGACACAAACAAGGAGCATTGGATAGTCAAAACATTTTTAGAACGAGATAATTTAAGCACATAGCACAATGCATACGAGGAGTGAAAAACCCAAGCCCTATTTACAATCCATAAGTACAGATTTAAAATCCATATGTTAATAACATATATTGATTTTACTATTATTAAATCACTCCCTAATAAGTAACTAATTGGATTCGTTCTTAACTTTTAGGATGTATCATGGCATGACAATGAAGTTGAAGAAACCCGTTGCATACACCGTTGACATCAAGAAAGATTTCAATGTGTTAAAAGATAAGTCTCAAAATAAGATATTGAAATATATTCGAAAACTATAAACTGAAAAAAAGATGGATGTAGGCATCTATATAGGACGTGTGATAGTAACAATGACAGACAGAAACATACATAATGGCGTAGTACAATAGCAGATAGTTTGATATTTAGTATAGTTGTTCTACTTAAACAATAATTACTAATATTAATCTTTGTGAAAAGATCATTATATTTATTTCATGATATATCCTCAGGGCCATAAAATCATTATGCTCAACCCAATAAATATCCCAAAAGAAAGATATCTACCTTTTATCAATGTTTTAGATTAGTAAGTCATTAATTAATTTCTTCAATATTGATTGACTTGATTATTACTGACTAACTTTGATTGCTTTCTGTTATTACTGTGAGAACGACACAGTACACATTGAGAAAAATTTCTGGTAATAAACAACTGACCGGTTCAATACGTTTAGGTACACATATAAGAAACTAAAGTATATTATTTTTATATCTTTCATAGAGTACCACAAGCAACCGTCATATAGTGTATTATACGATTATTATGTCTACCCCTACCTCAAGTCTACTGGGTGGTATTACAATAATCATAGTAAGCTACTATATAAATTTAAGTACTCTACATCTACATATATTAAATAATTAAATATTTTTTGAACTAATATGTGTGTGCAGATACCTAGAATCATAGATACGATACTCAACAACAAAAAAAATTAAAAATATGATACTACACCTCTGTTATTTTATTCAACATTAGATCTATCATATTCGTGGAGACTTCTTCAATAAAGAAAGTCACTTCACATAGAAGAGATTTACAAAAGCCCTCTTAAGTGGCATATTCCATCATCTCCATAAATTATAATTTATATACAATAATTTACTTATATATTAATTAAGTTAAGTCTAAGTCCACTATTTTAATGAATAAATGTATATTTAGATGGTGCACATATTATATTAACAACGAACACATATAATTATTATTTATAATATAATTAAAACCATAAAAAACAATATTTTATTTTTAGATATGGTTGATGTTGGTTTAGCCGTCCAAAAAATACATTTTTATATGACTATTTAATTACATACGGGTCCATATCGATATGTAATAATCGGTTAACAGGTCCGTAAAAATATTTTTAAAGTACTGCGGTGCTGTGTCAGGTTTTGTAAAGAATCGACAAGATCACCTAGCTACCGTCCCAGTCAAACGGTGAATCTGTGCAGTATTGACATTTCAGAACACTGTAGCGGCAGGCACATTTCGCTATGCGCCTATGCATTTATAGCTATAAAGTTAGTATCTAGTCACATTTCGGTGTGCGCCTCTGCATTTATGGCTATCAATTTAGAGGATTTGGTTGCACATTAGTAGAAGCTCGTTAACTCTGTTTTTCGAAGCGATTCTCGTCAATTACTTAGCATATGGTAACACCGGATTATAATTAACATATTTCGCGTGACACAGATTTCAACAATATAATACTAACGTACCGTTGAGATAGCTAAAATTGATACATTATTTGGTTTTTATAATAGTATAAATAAATGAATTACTACTTAAAAATTAAAAAATTCTTTAAAATAATATTGTAAGAAAAATTTACATGAAACATATTTAGAAAGTGGCAAAATAAAAATCTAAATTATAGAATCAGAAAAGAATAGGTTAACTCATAAAAAAATAATTAGATCCCACAAATTCATATTGAAGTATGTGAGTAAAGAGCGGAGGTGATGAAAAATGCGACCCATCCTCTAGGCCTCTACCATATAGTTCTAGCTCTCCGCTCAGCAGGGCTCCTGATCTTCAGGCCAAGCTCGCGGCATGCTCAAATGTGATGCAAGCCAAGGGAATAGCTCATAAGCCTCGATTTTTTTTTCATAGCCCCACAACGTAACGTTGTCAAAGTGACTTACCTCTTCTTGGCCCAAATATCTTTTATTCTGACTGTGCGGCTCTAGATAGACTTCATATTTGTAGCAGACAGTGCTGTTCATGCATGCATTACAACGTGGGTTCGGAGGAGGCTGGATTGGAAGGAAGCCAAATATTTAAAATAATCGAATTTTTTACATATTGTTGAAGATTTCCTTGAAAATATATAATGCATGTGCACATATGGTTTGTTTTTTCCCAATCTTACATCAGTAAAATTTCACATTGGAACTCTAGGTAAGAACCCTAATAAGTGACGCGATAAATAGATGTTACATTAAAGCACCCTTTCATCCAACATGACATAAAATGATTATATTTTCATATAAACACTGCTATAAACACCTGTGCATTGTACATGGCACAGACCCATCTTTATTCGCTTAGTTAGGGGTCTGCATGCATAAATTTGCTAGCTGATAAGTTGTATTGGGGTGTGCCAGCTACTGTTATTTGATTGGTAGTAAGCTTGCCACAACAAAATTTTTTAATATGAATTTTACAGTAGATTGTATGTTGAACCAGCATTATTGAACACCGTTATTGTTATGAGAAAGAGTTATCGACCACCGTTTTAAGAGGAACAAAATGGATCGCTAGTTTCATGTGTTCAAAATCAATCATAGAAATAATTTTCTTAATAAGATGAGTTATAAAGCGGTTTATAGAATAGAAGAAAAACTTACATATGATTTTTATTGACTTAGGCTTTAGATAAACATAAAGTCACATCAAAGTATGTCTCTCTCATCAAGGATATGTACAATAATATTATTACTAGTGTTCGAAAAAATAATAGGAAGATAGATTACTTTCCGATTAAAATAAGATTAAATCAGGGATCAACATTAAGTCCTTATCTCTTTATATTGGTAATGAATAAGGTTACTAAAATCATATAAGGTGATATCCCTTGGTGTATACTTATTATAGATGATATAGTGTTAATTGATAAAAACTATGCAAGAGTAAATAAGAAACTGTGACTTTGCCACTATCGCACATGAATAGGGAGTTGTGACTTTAGGAGGCCAAGTGGTGCATAAAAAGAACATTTTTCAATATCTTGGATCAATCCTACAGATGGATAGGGATATTAATACATAAGTTAGATATAGAATCAAAGCGGGCTGGTTGAATTGATACCAAGCATCTAGCATCCTTTATAATTAGAGAGTATCTTAGAAGCCAAAAAATAAGTTTTATAGAATGACGATTAAACCTATTATGTTCTATAGAGCAGAATGTTGGTTTAAAAAAGACATCATATTCAACAGCTGAGTGTTGTAGAAATATATATACTACGTTGGATTTATAGTCATATAAAAATAGATCAAGTCTGGAACGAGAAAATATGTGAGCGACTAGGGGTAGCACCAATTAAAGAAAAGTGTGTCTAATGTCGGTTAAGATGCTTTAACCATTTTCAAAAGAGACCCTCAGAGGTGTCAATATATATTAAAATTCTAAGTTAAGATAATAAAGTGAAGAGAGGTTAAGAAAGAACAAAACTAATATGGAGAGAAATAATTAGAATGAATTTAAAAGAGTGGGATATAGCTAAAGATTTGTAATGTTTGGAAAGCAATGTACCATGATTTAGAGTTTATTTTTAACTTTAAACTATCCTAAACTGAAAGTCTATATTGAATTGAGTTGAGTATTGCATGCTGAACCATTTATTTTTACCACTGAAGCTTAGAGTATAGTAATATAATATTTTCACTTTGGATTCGGTAAGCTGGCAAAAGGTTTCACCTTGACCTAGATAGCTCTTGCTTCTTGAGCCAAACGTGGAGAGCTTGTCGGTGAGGACAGCACCATACTGCTCCTCCATCCAACATAGCATGAGTCGGATTCAAATCATGAACCAACCATTTGCGTCTGTGTTATTATGGATTTGTGAACTGCGAGGTTGTTATGAATTTGTAAATCAGAGGAGATGGTGCGAACCTTACCGAAAAGTAGGACAGGGACACCCATCTGAAACCCCTCGTCACTGTCGGATAATTTAGTACCACCACAAAAAAGTAATGGAAAAATCAACAGTGATACTACCACAACCAGTTTTTGTTGTGGACTTGGCAGTAATGTTTACTGTCGTTTTTTCATGAACCGGCAGTGATGGTTTAAACATTATTGCCAGTTTAAAGGAAACCGGCAGTAATATTTGCCAGCTTGGCTGAACCAACTATACATTGATCGAGAAAGGTGGCAATGAGCGACCAAGTACAGAAGATTGGGTGCCTCCCCGCGTTGATCCACTCATCCACCGAGCACTTCTTCCCCTCTTTGAAGCCAACACCTCTCCCTCTCCGCCTACCGCTGCGCGCCTCTCTTCTTTCCGACGCCCTCAAAAATTAGGTTACTGGCTAGATATGGACACCATATTCCATTGCATATATTCTAGTGAACGAGAAGAAATTGCTTCGTACTACTATATGACACCATCAGCATAGAGGTAATTAGGTTGCTGGCTACATATGGACATACGATTCAGTTCATTGTCAGTTTTTAGATGATTGCCTAGTTGTCACTGTGATTCGATATAATTATCATTCGCAGGACATGGATATACCATCAATCGCCCTGCCCTCGCCATGGACAGCGACTACGTACTCCAAGGTATCAAAAGCTTCAATGAAGCTTGTTGCAACATATAATCTAATTAGGTCGCTCGTGTGAGGAGCAGCATATATATCCACCCCCGTTGTGATTATGGATTTTCTATGCTACCTTCCAAACCTCACGGCCGGATATATATCCAACTCGCCCGGCATCAAGGTTCGTAGGAAGCCAAACACGAGGGACGAGGCAATGGTGATGATATGAGAAATTCAGTGCCACCCTGTTGTTATCAAAGTGGAATCTCGGTTCCACAAGTTTCACATCAACAACTAAAACAGAACCGTAGAAATACTGGCATGTATAGACGCTTTTCAGACCAACGCCCTGAGACGATCCTAATACAACATCTTAAAGACAGTGAAGATGAAGACATCACGTTGGTTTTTTATACCTAGCCCTAATTGATCTCTTGCCTTTACCTTCCCCGGCAAAGCATACATGTCGCAAGTCTCATAACCATCTTTATTTACTTCCTGACATAGAGGCAAATATCTCAATCAATGGAAACTATTTGTTTGGTGCCATTTGAGAACAGCAATGCTGGATTTATATATGTCACGTGTAAATACCAAGCCTAAAAGATATCAGGGCCTCTACAAACTGGCATGTACTCCATCTTGAGTTCAAAGGACCAAACATGAGGATACGTTCATAATATCGTTGATTCCCATCACAGCAGTTAGCTTACCGCCCAACTTGAAAGGCAATGCAGATACGAGAATCAAGAAAAATCAGAAACATAAAAGTGGGAGCCATCCGGAATTAAGCAGTGAACAGGGTTTGACATTTCGGATAGGAATTTCTGAATTTCCCAACATTTTCGTTTCACCATGTATACAAGTAGGAAACAGACTCCTGTGAAAGCCTCTGGACAAGATCAAAATCAGAATGAGCCATCCGCGCTGCTCAATATTCTCCCCAATACTGATGAGGAAGATGAGTCGGAGTCTGGAAGCGCTGCTCAATGGTGATTGCAGCCTGTGATGCACCACTTTGTTCAATAAAGCTAAACAGATAGATGTCTTCGTTCAGTACGGCTGGTTCTCATTCTGTGTAGGTATGGGCGAATTGTGCACCACAGTTCGGCCTCTAGCTCAATCGTGCTCTGTTTGATCTCTCCCTTTAATCGGCGATGTCTACTTAAATGAACCAAAAGAAATACAGTGGCCCAAACTAATATAATTGCCACAACGTCATCCCAACTTCAAATTGGTACTAGCTATGTTTATAGAGCCACATTTTTAACAAAGATAGTCAAAATTTTCAACAAATATCTGCACTGTAACTTTCATATCCTTATAGTGTAATTTTCAAATCTTAAGCTGTAAATTTTAAATTTTACACTGTAATTTCATATACACGCAAAAAAAATCAAAATGCAAGTTCTGCATCTCTGTTGCGATAAAGGCGTTTAATCATTAAATAGAATATCTTTGTTTCAGATTTGAATAAACATGATCGAGACAAACCAAAAAGAATTAGCCAAACAAACGTATGACACGAGCATTTCTATCGCATTAACAAAAAATGTTCTAATCATTTCTTCCACACAATTCAGTATGGGTATCAAAAATATGTGATAAAGCACAGCTAACATCATGATTACTAGTTATGTTGATTGGGATTGCTCTCACCTGTCACATTGTCAAATTAATATCCTCCTCACAAGAGTAGTGTATTAGGCAGAGTTATGTATCACAATCCCTGATCGCACTGGAGTCCAACGTATCCAATAGTATTTAATCATACCACAAAAATATGGTAGAAAAGATTAAGTGATCAACCAAGTATTATACGACAGTTGAATAACAGGAGCATTAACAGAACAAAAAATATAACAACACTGGTTATTGGTCTAACTTTAATTTTAACCTTAGCCTACACATGCTCATATAAATATTATACAAGTTGAACTTGACGACATTAGAGTCACCGGGGTAGTTCTCGGGATCACCTGTGCTAGAGTAGTGATGCACTGTTGTTGAAGTAGAGGTCTATGGTATGGGTCACGTCATCCTTGTGGCCACCACCTATAGTGGCTATGAGTGATGATAGAGATCTTCCTTCGATCTCCTTCTTGCACATGATCAAGAGCTCTTAGGTTTTTTTGGAAGAAGCTTATGTCATCAGCATATGAGCTAGCCTCTCCCTTTTAATATTACACTAGAGGAGATTGGGGGCGAGTCTGTTAGAGAACAGCGTGCGTTTGTTTGTCACACATGGATAAAGATTGTATGGGCTAGAGATGTGTACGACTCACTCTTAGTTGTTGTACGTGGGTGTGGGTGGGCCTCGACCACGGTGCATCTCTCTGACCTATTGCCAAGAGATTAACCTATATTTCTTTTAGTGGATCTTAAAGCTAATGAATCCAGTCTAAGTAAAATTATGAACCAAAGCAATAAGTCAGATTAATTAGTAATACATCATTGTGACAATAGTACCTATAGCTACCACAATATTTCAATAAAAATCAACTTACTCTGATTGGATATTGATTGATTCTTATGTCCTATTCTAGAATCATTCTAATATGCCATCTAATATGCTCATTAAATAAGTTAGGTGATAGATCTTTAGTGAGCAGATCCATCAGCACTAATTTAGTACTTATATGCTCAATATGCTTAATTCTGACCTATTGTTTAATTCTGGATTATATCTTTCACAATATGTATTTTATGTCAGTATGCTTGGCAGCAACATTTGACTTATTGTTATGTTTGTGCTGAGATCTCACGCGCCTCAGCGTGAACACACCAATACCTGGGAGGTCTACTTAGCTCTAGTGTAGACCGGTTGGTTTTTCTCCGTGGCTCGAGATACGCGTGCTAGGAGCCGTGGGGTTCGATCGGCTCCGGCGCGACGGTACGGATGCGAGCGTGCCCGTCAATTTGACCCTACAATTGACAAGGAGGTGAAACAAATAGGTCCGTCGGACGGTGGGCCAATACAGGCGCTCGCTATTGACTGGCTGCTGATAGGATCGGGATGGCCATCGGCCGAGCCCGAAAGGCCCTTCGCGATCGGCTATTTGCCGATAGGAATCGAGAAGCTCTTCAATTGGCTAGGGAGCCGATGAAGGCGTGGGCAGGTGTCGACGAGGGATCAGCCGCAGAGCCGATGGAGGAACCGGGATGTACTCAGAGGATAGCAAAGCGCATAGGATCCCTCTGGATAGTCGATGGAAGCCGTAACGGTCGTTCATCAGCTGGAAAACCGATGAAGACACATACAGACTGGCAAGGAATCATATTAAAAGGCATGGGCCACAAAGCCGATGCCACTTCGAATATGACAGCACGAGACCCGTCGCCCACCGTGACAGCGCCATTAACACCGAATCTTGAAGATCGGACCTAACCGAGACAGTGCGAGACCAAGGCCAACAGCGATGATACGGAGGACGCCGGATCGGCTGTGCCGAAGTAAAGACAGTAACAAACCCATCGGCTAGCTGAGCCAATGAGGGGACGCCTCTCTAAAGGCGGGCGCGTATCGGCTAGGAGACCGATGCGCTAGGCGTGGCACGTCAACGGAAACCTCTAAAGACCTATCGCGTATCCGCTGAGTAGCCGATATGCTGGGCATGAAGCTCAGAGCGTGGATAACTCATCGGCTAACACTCCGATGAGACGCCGTGCAGAAAACTATAAGCCTAAAGCTCAATCTACCATCGGCAGCCCCGTAGGTCGAATCTAACCGATGCAGCACGAGACCGACGACCGCAGAGAGAGCTTGATAGACCGATAGGCCCTGCACGGATGTGATGCGATACATCTGATCAGCCTAAGAGGTCGAACCTAACCGATGCAGCCTTAACATATCAAGATAGTGGCGGGACTTACCCCTTCGCCGAAGATCGAACATAACCGATGCAGCCAGAACCCGTCGGTAAATACCTAGATGAATTAGGGTGGCGATGCACCGAGATTGTATTAATCGAGAGATAGATTACATGTCTCCAGGGGGTCTATATTTATACCCTGGATTTACAGAGTCCCGACGCGTTTACATCCATCGGACGTTATTTTCTAACAAAAATAAAGGAAAATATCTCTAAAGAAGTTAACTAACTAACTAAACCTTTCTAATTAGATAAGATTACAATTTACAAAGATAAAATATCCTGCTGTGGATTTCACGGCTCCTCCGTAAACTCGGTCTTATCTGGATAGTCTTCCAATCTAAAACCGAGTCTTCCTTTGCTACAATCCAATCGGCTTCTTCACTATAGCTATCGAACACCTCTCAGCCAATTGACTTTAGACGGTCCACCATCGGGCTGTCCAGATTTTGGCATTAACAATACTATAGATTTATTATTATAGTATATAGTAAATGGTCCATTAGTATTGTCGATGACTCTTAGTCTAGAAATGAAATTCTTTAGACATGTTGTCTAACATGCTATAAACTCAGACTATATTGTAGATGATAAAGTAATAGTCTATTTGGAGCTTTTCCTTGCAAGCTCCTCTTATGAGAGTGAAGATATAACTTAATGTTGATTTTTTAGTGTGTAGACAACCTCTAAAATCAATATCTAAATAATCAATGACCTTAAGGTATTAGACTTTCTATAAGTTAGCATGTAGTACTTAGTGACTTGCAAATAATACAAGACTTTCTTAATAGCTTTTTAGTGGTCCAATCCTGGTTTAGACTGATATCTGCTAAGCATTCTAGTAACAAAAGCGAAGTCTAGTCGCATACAGACTTTACCATACTTTAAGTTTCCAACAGCTGAAGCATACATAATCAACTTCTTTTGATCACTTTCAAATTAATTCCAAGTGCTTTAAAATAAACCAATTTTTCCCTTAACTATTAGAACAGGCATGACAGAACACTTGTGTTGTATCTGTCAATGTATGATTTTTGAGATAATCTTAGCACTCTCATCTCAATGTATAAGACTTCACAAAGTGTTAAATAATAATGATGAATAATTGCCTTAAGGAAAAATGGTAAAATAGTTTAGAATGAAATTTACAAATATAGTTTATATTAAAATTATCATTATTTAATTAGTTTGTATTTAAAATTATTTATGTAAAATACAAGGTGAGCGTGTGTGTACGTTGACATATGTCAGGTTAACAAATCTATGGTTTTTGTTTATTTGCCCGTAGGAATTAAATTTAGAAAATAGATGAAAAATTGCTAAAAAAATTTAGATAAATTTTGGATGAAAATTGAGAAAACAATTTTCTAAATTTGTAATAGTAATGAGCTAAAATTTTGGCAGCCTTGATGCATAGTATTATGCACGGCCTATAAAACAGTATGTGCAGATGGCTCAGCAACCCATGGTGCGGCAACGGCCCAACAAAAGCGATGAGGTTGATATGTGGGACCGGACTATCAGCAAGAGCAAGCACGTGCATGGCGGCAACGTAGAGGCTGATAGGTGGCACCGACCTATCAGTGGGCGTGGAAGTGCATGCTACGGCAGGGGTATGGTTGATAGGCTGTCTAGACCTGTTAGTGAGCATGGGTGCTGGCACAGAGAGATGCTGCGTGGGTTAGGCCTATTAGTTAGCGCTATTGCGAAACAGACTCGATGACTGCTAGGTGCGACTAGTAGGCGTGATGTGTCGTGTGTAAAAGGGCATTCACACGTGTGGCCATTGGAGATCTGGAGGCGACGTGGCAAGTTCTAATTGGAGTGGAGGCACTAGAATGTGTGACTGAACCGGATTCTCCACAGATATGAGTTAGACTATGTAGCCTTTTGTATAACTGGTGATGTGGCACAATCTAGATCGTTTATTTTAGATGGAACGACTAAAAATGGTTATGAAATCTCTTAGGTATTTAGGTCTTTTTCTTTGGGATTTTTGGTATAAATACAAGGTAAGATGTTCAGGATTCAAACACAAAAAATTGAGTGAGTTTTTTGTGTAATTTTTTAAGCACAATTTTGAGAATAAAGGTAAAGTTTATTCAAGATTTGTGCAGGAGTTATTCTCTCTTTTTTACATACCTAGTGTTTGATTTTAGATCAACTTATTTCCTCTGGGTTTTGGTTTAATTTCTTTCATAAAAAATTTAGCTAGTGCGTTTTTCTTTTTTTCTAAAAATTTTTATCGGTTAATTATTTTCACATCTCATTTTATTAATTAATTATGGTTTAATTAATTTTGTCAATATTCTATTTAGTAATTTTGTTTCATTAATATCTTAAGATCCAGATATTTGATTGAGGTGATTCTAGTTGGGTTGTTTGAAAATTTTGTCCAGTTTATTCTACAAAATTTCCATATAAATTAGAGTTTTGGATCTACAGTTATAATCTATTTAGTAACGAAACAATGTTTTGTATTGTTTCAGAAAATGCAATTTTTTATGTTTTGTGATTAAGGAAAATTGTTACATTTTAATTTTGTCTTCCACAATCATTCACCCATGTCTAATTGCTTTCCTAAAATGAATTTATCCTACATAAATATCTTTTATGTCAAAGTTAGAGAACAAGAAAAGCTTTAGTCTCATACAGCAAGTGCTTATTACTACTAGCCAATAAAATATCATCCACATATTACTAAAATTATATACTCTTCACCCTTATGCTTCATATAAACACAATTATCCACTTCATTCTCCTTAAATCCAAACTTTTTGATTACATCATCGAATTTAAGGTATTATTGTCTTCATGCTTGCTTAATACCATAAATTCATATCTTAAGTCTACATCCCATGTGTTGCTTATCTTTCACGACAAAGCCTTCTGGCTATGATATAAAAACTTACTCATGCAATTCACCATTAAGAAATGCAGTCTTAACATCCATCTGATGTAGCTCTAAATCATAATGAACTATTAGCGTTATAACAATTCTAAATGAGTCTTTCTTAGAAATAGGAGAAAATGTTGCATTATGATCTATCCCCTCTGTATGAGAAATCCCCTTAGCTATGAGCTTTGTCTTGAATCATTTGATATTACCTCTATAGTCATGCTTAGTTTTGTAGACCCATTTATAGCCTACTATTTTGACCCCTTCAGAAATTTCTTCTAAATCCCACACATCATAAGTGTTGAGAGACTTTAATTCATCTTCCATACCCTTAAACCAATTGGATGGATATGAACTATTAATTACTTTCCTAGATGAAGTGGTATCATCTATCTTCCCAATGTCTTCTCTAATGAAAACTTCATAATTATTAGGAATGGCAGATCTTCTTAAGTGTTCATTAGTGACTCTAGCAGGTTCTGAAATTTGAACATCATTTTGTGCTAGAGTTTCACTAATATCCTCAACTAGTGGCAAAGCTCTAGAGGAAAACACCTACGACACTATCTAAGATACATGTAGACTTTTCTCTTGGTCAGTCAATAATGAGATGTGGATTTCCACAAGGTCTATCTCCCTTTTATGTGTGCTCCTACAAACTTGATCATTCTCATGAAAAATAGTGTCTTGTCTCAATAAATTTATTAAAAATGTCTAGACAATACAAACGATACTCCTTAAATCTTTTTGGATATCCTATAAAGTGACAACTCAACCTAATTTTTTTAAATGTGGATTGAAAAGTTTGTCTTTAACAGCACAACCCCATACCTTTAAATAATTTAAACTTAGTTTTTTACCGGTCCATAATTCATAAAGGCGTCTTAGGTACAAACTTAGTAGGAATCAAATTTAATATATCGGTTGTTGTATTTAATGCCTCCATGCACAATTTGTCAGACATATTGGAATGACTAGGCATGCTATGCACCATATCCATGACGGTGTGGTTACGACACTCAGCCACTCTATTCAGCTCTAGTTCTCTAGGCATAAAATATTGGACAACTATGCCATTTTCATGTTATAATCTAGCAAATGGCCTAGGAATTTGCCCATATGGATCATGTCTCCCATAATATTCACCTTCTCAATTTAAGTGCACAAACTTTATTTTTACATTAGATTAATTTTCCACTTCAGCCTTAAAAATCCTTAAGTTGTCTAGTACCTTAGAATGATCATTAATATTAAAGATGTAACCATAGTGGAAGAAATTATCAGTGAACATTATAAAGGAGTCAAAAATGTCTACTGATGTCATTGGGAAGGGTCCACAAATATTTGTATAGTTTAGTTCAAGTACACCCGTGCTTCTAGTAGCTCATTTCTTTATTGTCTTAGTGATTTTTCTTTTATATAGTGTAAGCAAGGATTTTTAATAGTAAAGTCTAATGGTTGAAGTATCTTGTCTTTAATGAGATGCTTCATTTTCTCCTTATGGACTAAGCGACAATGTGATAATTTCGATGGGTTTTGATTAACTTTAACATTATATTCAACATCATTACTCTTAATATTATATGCAACATCACTCACATTCTTAATAGAATCATCAAGATAAAGCAAATAGAGTTTGCCTTGCTTAAGTGAAAAACCTGCAATATCATTATTTAACATAATAAAGCATTCCTTTTCTATAAAATCCACTCTAAAACCATATTCGGTTAAACAAGAAACAAAAATAATGTTCCTTTGGCTTTTTGATGCAGTGCTAGGTTTCTTACTAGTCTCACCAACACAAATCACATAAGACTTTTCCTTCTGTCTTTCCACCTTATGACACTCTTCCTCTTCCACAGAGTGAGACATGAGTTCGGCAATGGACTATTTGTCCTTTTGAGGGTTATAATTGATCTTAAAGAGACCATATATAGTTGGGAGTGAACTTATAATAAAATAGACCTAAAAACCATCAGAAATAGTCATATCCATAATTTTTTAACTGACCTACCATATTAGTCATACACATAACATGTTCTCTCACAATTCCCTAGCCATCATAACAAAAAGTCAACATCGTCATAATGAGAACACTAGCATAAGTTTTGGAGGAACCCTTAAAGTTTTCCTTAATATTAGCCAAATAACTCTTAGTGGTCTCGGCATCTTGAATGCCGCCTTTTATGCAAGGAGATGTAGAGTTCTTGATAATCCTCACACTCATGTGATTTCCCTTTTTGTCACTTTTTTGCCTTTTCTCATATGCTTTCTTAACACTGTTAGTAGCATTGGCGGGAGGTGGAGTAGATGGGTTCTCTCACATGGCAATGTCATGATCAAGCAACCCAACGGTGATCATCACCCTTGCCTTCCATTATTAGAAGTTGGCACCATTTAGTTGTTCAATACTATTGATTTGAGAAACTACATCATTAAAGGCTAAAATTAATGACAAACTCATTAGTAAATAATAATAAACATGTGTAATTGTCTAATTAATCATGCATAAAACATAAAATTATACTTCATAATACCATTGGGCCAAAATGAAGCACAAACATCACAGTTATCATTAATCTTAAATTCAAGATCATAGCTCTATTGGGTCAAAATGACATAGAAAAAATAATTCAAAATATTATAGCTAAACATCTTCTTAGTTCCATTTAGTAAGAAATATACATAATATAATGACACTAAGAAATGACTCAAAGTGATTAAAAACTAATTCTATAAATCAATAAATGAATTTTTGGCACCACAAAAATAAAGAGTGAGTTTAGCCTGGTAGAAAAAAATTGCGGCCCAGTACTATGCGTGGCATGTGCTTAGCCCATTTCTATGTGTGATGTGCGCATGGCCATTAAGGCTTAACACACGTGCAGCCTGTTACGCATGCGTGGCCCAACTCACCCATAGGCCCATTAGCGGTGACCGTTGGATCAAAATTGATGGCCATGATCAAGTAGAGGAATTGAGTGCGGTGCAAGCGCTATCTTGGGCATCCAAATTTGATCGGATAACTTGGATAGGACGCGCCAAGAATAAAAGGGTTGTCGCAATGTGAAACCCTAACCCTAGCCATTTCCCCTCCCTCCCCTGATTTCTTTGTTTCATGAGCAACAGTGGTGACTTGCAAGGCAACGGTGATGACGGTCCTAGCCATGCGTCACGCTGAGTTGATGCCATAACTAATGTGCACAATTCTATCACCGGGCCGATTCTACTCCACATGCAGCGTTGGGCCACTTCAAGCGAGCTTTGACTCCGCACGGTGCTCAAGGCATATGTGTGAAGCTAGCTTGAGATGGTGGTGTGGCGTGAATGCATAGCATCGCTGACGCCATGCATGCATTGCACAAAAATGGCAGGGCGCACAGAGGCTTGAGCACGCGGCAAAGTCATGATTCCATGATGATAGGCTCTAGCGAACCAAGACCCTAAACCGGTAAGCCCAATCTGTTAGTTTCATTGTTAATTTGGGGTTTTCTTGTGGGATTTCAAGGGATTTTAACATTAGGGTTCTTGATTTTGGGAGAAAAACAAAATAGGGTTTTTGAAATTTGAAGATTTTGGATTTTTTTAATCCCAATTGGACTCCCCTTCTTCTACCTAAACCGATGCTACAACTTAATGCGGCTCTAGGGCTTCAAATAAACTGGGATGATGAAACAATATAGAGATAATGTGGCTCTGATACCATAATGTGGGTGGTCTAAACTTAAGCTTAACCTTACTATACACATGTTCACATAAATATAATGGGAAATTCACTCACTAGTTGAACTTGATGCCATTAGAGCCATGGTAGTCATCGGGATCACATGTGATGGAGTAGTGGTGCACCATTGTTAGATTAGTGGTGCGCGTGTTTGCACAAAAAATTTGGTAAACCCTATGGATATATTAGAGAGCTGATTAGCCTATTAAAAAGAGTCCAATTGATACATGGAAAGAGCAGATCGGACGGATCGAGGAAGGATTCAATTTAGCTAAAACTAGGAGATTATCTAGATGGGACCAAATCTGAGGAGGAGCTGTGGAAGCCATGCAGGATACTTTATCTATATAGGAGATATCTTATAAAGATAGGCATGTTTAGTTTGTTTTGTTAACTTCCTAAGAGATATTTTTGTTTTATGTTTTTAGAAAATAATGTCCAATGGTTGTTGTAACCATGTCGGACTCTTATAATCTTAGGGTATAAATAGAGACCACTTAAAAATTTATAATTTATCTCTCAATCAATACATCTTCAGTGCATCACCACCCTAGCTTGCCTAGTTTTTTTACCAGCGGGTTCTGGTTCTTGATGCTGGGTTGTATCAGTTAGTTCCAAACTTTGGTGAGTGGGTAAATCTTACCATTATCCTGGTATATTCGATTTGTCTATGGCCACATTGGTTTGGTTTGACCTCTTAGTACGATCAAATATACCACATCACGTTCACGTGGTGTCTATCGGCTTATTAAGCACCTTTTACTGTTATCAGTCTCGTGCTGCATCGGTTAGGATCGACGTACTAGACTGCTGATAGTAGATCGAACTATAAGCCAATGAGTCTTTACTCGGCATTTCATTGGAGTAGCTAGCCAATGAGTTATCCACACAGTGAGAATCATGTCCAGTGTATCAGCTTCTCAGCCGATACATATACGTCTTTAGTGACTTCTCCTGAATCTCATGCCTAGTGTATCAGCCTCTTAGTTGATACACACATATCTTCGTAGATCTTCTCTCACCGGTTCAGATAGCCATGGATTTGCCCTTTCCTTCCGCCTGCACGTCTCATCTAGCGTCTATCACCTTATTGCCATTATCCTCAGTCTCATACTGTCTTGGTTTGGTCTGATGTTGACTCTAATGGTACTGTCATAGTGGTTAGTGGATCTCGTACTTTTGGAGGATTAGGTCTCATTCATTTTTATTCATCGCACATTATATTCAATGCGCCATCATCTTTGTAGACAATGGATCTATTATATTATTTCTTGCCAATCTACATATGCCTTCATGGACTTTGTAGTCGATAGAATCATTATCGTATTCTTTGAATATCCTTTTATGCCTTCGTCAGCTTTATTGTGGATGGATCAGTATTACGCCTCTGTTATATCTAGAGTGACAATGGCTCTACAGCCGATGTATCTTTCATTCCCTTTGTTGCCATCTGCTTCAGCTTTCTAGTTGATAGAAAAGTGTTCTAGTCTCTATCAACAACCAGTCGATAGTAAAAGCACATCGAACAGAGCCGATGACTATCTAAACTCTATTGGCAGCCAGCATCCAATGCATGGTCAAATTGCATGATCAAATTTAGTTGCACGCCCGCATCTCCATCATCCCGATGAAGGGACAACGAAGCTAAAGGATATTGGTGTGGTCACTATCCAATCAACAAAGCCGAAGGACAATTGGGAGTGCACGACATCCAATGAAGCTAAAGGACCTGCACTGGAGTGAAGTAGATCTCCTAGGCCTCATTGTGTTCACAAGTTTCTATGCAAACATATTTTTGGCATGCCCATGGGACAAAAGTCTTCATTCATTAGTCGATCGGACTTGTATTTTAGTCATCGATTGATAGGATGGAATTATATTCATTAGTCGATGAAACCAAAGATCATTCATGAGCCGGTAGGACCCAAATTTCTTTCATCAGCTAGTGGAACTTGAAGATCATTCGTTGGCTAGTGTGATAGAATTGAACTCATCGACTAGTGGGACTATACAATCGCCTGATTAGAAATTAGAATTTTATTCATTGACCCTGGGGGCATAATTTTCGTAAACATGTTTGAAGTAGAGGTCGATGCCAAGGCACGTTTGTCTGGAGAAGAAGCTGATAAACATATTGTGATTCCAAAGACAATGGAAGATTTGAATGAAGAGAAGAGGCAGCAAATAGAGCAAAACATGGACAACTTTCAGAAGCTTTGTTTGTAAGTTTTTAGTATGACAGAACAAGGGTTGATAAAAGAATCAAGTTGATCACCACCTATGAGTCCTCCGAAGCCATTGCAACCAATGATCAGTGAAGTAGTTCATCAAGCACTCATCAACCCATCAGGAGTGTTGGTGGACATACAACAGAATTTGATCAAGAAGACGGTTGATAAATTATCGGCTAAAGAGCCTAATCAAGATCCTATATATTTGTCGGTAGATATAGAGCTACCTTAGGAAATTTATGGAGCTAGGAGGGATTTATCGGTGAATATGTATCCATCATCACAGAACCGATTTGGGCGGCAATGGCATGACATACTTGTAGAGCATTATCAGAGTACTTATTATGAAAGATGTCGGCAAGAATATCGAGGTGGTAATCCTGATTTAAACAATTATCATGGAGAATATCTGAGGCAGAATCGGGCACTAGCTCCACCTCCGCAATATCAGAGAGAGATCCCAAGAGAGGAGGATTGGTCAACCAAAGTTGTAGAGTTGGTGAGGGAGCAATTTGGTATCAAGCCCAAGGATCAAATCTTTATGTTTCGGCACCTATATCCAAAGTAGTTCGATAGAGTTTTGTTACCACATCGATATAAAATTCTAGATTTTTCTAAGTTCTCAGGGCAAGACAATATATCTACGATGAAGTACATTGTCCGATTCATAGCCGAGTGTGGAGAAGCATCGATAGAGGTAGCCCTCAGGGTTAGATCTTTTCTGCTATTTTTATCTGGATTGGGTTTCACATGATTTTCTTTATTACCACCAAATTCAATTGGGGGATGGACCAATTTGGAGAAATAGTTTCATAGATACTTCTTTACTAAGGCTCCCAAGATGCGACTCATGGATTTAATGTCGGTAAAGCAGAAAGTAGAAGAATCAGTTTCAGAATATATCCGAAGATTTCATAACATAAGAAGCCAATGCTATAGCTTGAACTTACGTGATGAACAATTAGTGCAGCTGGCCTTCCAATGATTGTCGAGTCACATCAGGAGGAAGCTTCTCTCCTAAAAGTTCAACAGTTTAGCACATCTAGTGCATGTAGTTTGAATGCTAATTACAAGAAAGGGAGGAAATTTTAGAGCCATGGGAGCATGAGGAAAATAATTTTGAAGTATGAGTCCTCGTACTTTCAAATTAGGGGGCATGTGTTTGCACCAAAATTTGGTAAGCCCCACAGAAAGATTAGAGAGCTGATCAACCTATTAGAAATTGTCCGATTGATTCAAGGAATGATCTAATCGGATGGATTGAGAAAGGATTTGGTTCTGTTAAAAATTGAAGATTATGCCGATGGGATTGAATCTGAAGAGGAGCCGTGGAAGCCATGGTAAGGTACTTTATCTATGTAGGAGATATCTTGTAAATATAGGCAGGTTTAGTTAGTTTTGTTAACTTAGAGATATTTTTCATCTATGTTTTTAGGAAATAATATCCAATTGTTAATATAACTGCGTTAGACTATTGTAATCCTAGGATATAAATATAGACTATCTGAAAGCTTTTAATTCATCTCTCGATTAATACATCTTTGGCGCATTACCAACTTAGTTTGCTTAGGTCTTTTGCCGGTGAGTTCTGACTCTCAATAAGGGGCTACATCGATTAGGTTTGAACTCCGGTGAAGAGGTATGTCCGACTATTATCCTAGTATATTCTTTCTGTCTAAGGTTATATCGGTTAGGTTTGATCTCTTAATACAATCAAATATACCACATCATGTTTGCGTATGGTCTATCGGCTTATCAAGCCTCTTTTACCATCATAAATCTCGTGTTACATCAGTTAGGTTTGACCTGCAAGACTGCTGATAGTAGATTGAGCCATAATCTAATGGGTCTTTGCTCGGTATTTCATTGGAATAGCTAGCCGATGAGTTATCCACAAATCGAGCATCACGCCAATTGTATCGGCTCCTTAGCCGATGCACATATGTCTTTAGTGACTTCTCCTAAATCTCACGCCTAATGTATTATTGCCTCTCAGTCGATACACATATATCTTCAGAGATCTTCTCTCATCAGCTCAACTAGGCAATGGGTTTACCCTTTTCTTTTGCTCACACGTCTGATCTAGCTTCCGCCGCCTCATTGCCATTAGTCTCAGTCTCAAACTATCTTGTTTCAGTTAGATCTATCGAGGCTAACTTTAATAGTACTGTCACGGCGATCATTGGGTCTCGTACTTTGAGAGGATCAGGTCTTGCTCATTCTTATATATCGCACATTATATTCAGAACACCATTGGCTTTGCTGCCAATGGATCTTTTATATTATTCCTTGCCAATCTACATATGCCTTCATCGGCTAGCTATAGCCTCTATCGGCAACCAGCCAATAGGAGGATCCTATGTGCTATTCTTTAAATACCCTATTGCAGAGTATCATCGTCTTTACAGTCGATGGAATCTTTATCGTATTATTTGAATATCCTTTTATGCTTTCATTAGGTTTGCAACAGATGGATCAATATTACGCCTTCATTATATCTAGAGTGGCATCGACTCTACAGCCAATATATCTTTCATTTCTTTTGTTGCTATCTGTTTACATCTTTATTGCCTTTCCATCTGATGGAAAAGTGTTCCAGTCCTTATTAACAACCAATCGATAGTAGGATTTCGTATTAGCTCATCATCCGACTAACCCATTTTCCTTATTAATTGTAGGGTCAAATTGACTGGTACGCCTGCATCTCCATCGTCCCGATGAAGGGACAATGAAGTTGAAGGTTCTTGGTGTGCTCTCGGTCTAATCAACGAAGCCGAAGGACAATTAGAGTGCATGACATCCAAAGAAGCCAAAGGACCTGTACTGGTGCGAAGTAGATCTCGCAAACCTTGGCGTGTTCACGACTTTCAGCGTGAGCAACGTGGTACGGGTGGTGTCATCCTTCTGGCTATCACCTACATGGGCTAGAAGTGGTGATGGAAGAGATAAGGAGCTCTTAGGGTTTTTTAGTGCTTACTGCACGTAGGTCATCACTAGCATTTGGGTTGGCCTCTTCTTTTTAAAATTATGCTATAGGAGATCAGAGCATGTCTATTAGAGAATGGCGTGCATCCAATCGTTGTGTGTGTGGATAGGGAGCATGTGTTTTAGTGATGTGTACATGATTGTTTGCACATGGGCTTGGGTGGGCCTCGTCCACGACGCTTCTATATAACCCATTGCCTCTAACCAAGCAATAGAGGCAATAATGTAATTCAATTATCATAATTTCCAAACTCAATGGTTATGGGGCTTTCTCAGCCGATTATGGTTCCTTGTTTCATTTCGAAATTTCTGCAATTTCCAAAATTTTATATCCTTTGGTGGTTCCTGATAGCAAGTGGCTGCATGTTAAAATTTTTGGTCAACGTGGTCAAAATCCCCGTTATTCTTAACTTATCCCCTATTTCAGAAATTTCAAAACAAAATATAGAACCATGGGCCCAAGCCACGAGTACCTCGCGTCATGATTCCTTCCTCCATAGACCTCCTGCTGGTCATTAGTCAAGCTCATCTGCATTGATAATTTGGTGAAATTTCATTTGAATTCTTCGTTCAAAATTCCAATTGAATCAGGAAATTTCTTAATTTCGGTGACCACCAAATGTTCCTCCCTTCACGATAGACTGAACCCTGGTTAAGGTATTATATGATGACGAACGAGATGACAATAATTACGAGAAAAATAAAGAAAAAAAATTGTCTAACTTCTTTCTTCTCCAACAGCAATCTTGGTCCACAATAATTCTCACATGAACATACCGATATAGAATCGTAAATACACATGCACGCATGCTTTTCGTATCACAGCTATGGCACCGAATATATACTATAAAAGATGAAGAGGAAGACATCACATTGGTTTTCTAGTGCACACCTAATTGTTCTCTCCCATTTCGATCCTTCCCGGGCATCACCGTGGATCAATGTTTTGGTCGAGCGTAAGCTAGCCTATCAGAAACTTGGCCAGATCCCAAAAGGCATGGTGAAAACTTCAATGAAACTGCCATCTCGTCCATGGGCCATGGCCTGGGTCTGTCCTTGCCAGGCATGGCATATTTGTCAGAATCATATATCCCTGTTTACTTGCTGAATAGGTAGTCAATAGATCAGGTGATGGGAAATTCATTGGTGGGGAAAAGATATATGCCACATCTTGGATACCAGGGCCTGCACAAACTAGCATCAATTCCAGCTGCCTGAATTCCACCAACCGAATTCCTGCAATTCATGCACATCATACATCTATTAATCAGCACAAATGGCATATACAGCAACTTGCAACGCTGTGTGTATCAAGGACCATCAGACGCCTAGACATGGGAGACATCTGGAGTCGAACTATGAGCATATTGTCAAATGGCAGATAGAAAGTCATGAAATTCCTTATATTTTGGTTTACTCGTTGGATACCAGTTGTGCGCAACCTCTGGTGAAAATCGTTAGGTCATGCTCAAATTGAAAACCAGTCATCCTCCATGACAACAGTACCAGATGTTGACCAAGGTGGTATGACCGGTGGTGGCAGAGTCTGCAATGTCCCCTATGGGTTCCCCGTAGGAGCCAGGTTTCCCGTCCTCCATGGCACTATGGAAGGAAATTGAAGGCTTTGGCACTTGCCAGCGTGCCAAGGTCCGTGGACCTGCTCCCTGTCCATAAGTGGATCCATCCGTGCGTTCTTCCTTCTCTCAATGAACGTCGCTAAAACATTAGGAGGCAGATAGGGATGATAACGTGCATTCTGGCCGTGACAGCAACTGGACTGCAGGATTAGGAGGCAGATTGGAGACAAGAGCACCGGGTGCTCGAGAATTGCAGCTGAAGTTAGTTTGGAGCCTTCATTCCAGAATTCAATGAAAATTATGAAAGTTCTGGGACTCCCAAATCTGTTGCAACAAGATATAGTAAGTGTAATTTGTATGGCATTCATCTGTCGAAACTTAATTTCAATATCCAGAAGAACGAAACGATTTGCAATCCATCTTCACTAATATAATACCAATGTACTCTAAAACAGTACTCGTGTTGAATTCAATTGAGATCAAATCTTTTCTCAGAATTTACTTGGATGATAATAAGACATAACATGATCAAAATCTTTCCACTATTGATTGTTTGTGCGGTAATATTTACAATTTAATATAGTATGGTAATTTGCTTTAGAAGCACAACCGTCATTGATATGCAGTCGGGCATTTTTCTGCAGTCCGCTACCAAGCTACAAATGTCCACGACTGATGTTCTGATAGTTCATAATCCATTTTCCAATAGGAGTATATTTGCAGGTGTTCCAGTAGTAGTTTGGGTTGAAGTTTGATCGGTCAAGTACCTGTAATTCAATTGTAGTTATCCACTTGTTGACAACGAAAGTTTCAACTTTTTCCCCATTGTGTGGTGTACCCTTATAATGGAATGCATGATGTTCCAATAGTACATTATATGAAAGTTTTTTTTTTCAAGCCGGGCAGTGGTGATCTCCCAACCTGCATTAGACCAAAAAGTTCTAATTGTTCAGAAAATATAAAAATATAAAAGAATGTAATGAGAGGAATAGAACAATAGAAATAAATGAACGTCAAGAGAGATAACTTGAAGGAGAAATAAAAGAAGACAAAAAACATGGGTTTTTTCTCTTGGTTTCTAACCGGCGTCCACAAATTGAATCGGGTGGCATGTTGTACATTTAGACAATACAAATACAAATTCAGGTGTTCAGATTGTTGTCTCTAATTTCTTAACCGATCTTAGCCTCTCCTGGTTATGTGGAATTTGATCTATAAGATACCATTGTCGCCTTATACTTATGCTTCTTTTTCCTTGTCTTGTTCTTCTTGATCATTGGCTTGAACTTAGAAACATTGGTAGGGTTTGACACTACAAATCCCTTCCAACACCTGACATCAATTGGGCTCTCACTTAGGGTTTTAGGGTTTGATGACAGATAGATTAGACGTCCATTCTCATTATGCCTCTCCTTCTTATAGGCACACTGGTGGAGCTCAGGGGTCAATCCCGATTAGGATTGAGTTATTTTGTTATCGATCAAGACAAACTTCTGATCTCTAATTTCTATTAGAGACAATAACGGTAGAATTATCTTCCCTTTATTTGTTTCGGCACAACACCAAAACAATCAATCAACCAAACATTTTCCCCTTGACCGTGACAATGACTATGTGTCTACCAAGTAAAATAGGTCTCAAAAGCAATGTGTCACAATGACATTGAGCTTCATTGAAATAATAGCGAATAGTACTTATAGACTGTAGTACTTAAAATAAATTCTAACCTACCTTAGTAGATGTTGATTGATACTAATACCCCTATATTTAGGATCTTAGTCAAAAGCATTCACTTATCTCCATTCTAGTTATATTTTCCTTAAATAAACTAGGAGGTAATCCTTGAGTGTATTATCAGTATAAACTTAATACAAATATATTCAATGTTGATAGTCTGATCCTAGGTTCCATCTTTTATAACATAACATAGTACTTAATATTATTAGCATATTTACTTTTTGTTACTCGTATAGACTACTATGATTTTATTATCATAGTATATTATGTTTATTAATGATGTTACCCATCAGGAATTCAATGTCATGACTCAGGACTATGGTGTTAGTTGATAAGGAATGTTCTAGCTCTCCTAATGTCATTTTTAGCCGTACATTTTGGTGAAGGCATGCATTAGAAAGATTTTAGTACAGAAAGACAAAAAAGGAATAAATGTGAAGGCAACATCTGGCAAGTCATGTGTAGGTAGTAATAGTACATTGATTATTCACGAACACTCTGCTTTAGGAACTCAAATTAAGCTAGCCATGGTGGCTCAGAACAGCTCAATATTTCTCTGATAACAGTGCATTTATTGAGTTTCAGGTACTTCACGTTTTGGACAGATCAGGTCAATTTTTAAAAACTTTAACTATTTAGGCTCTGCTTAGAACTTATTTGAATTAGGAATGATTTAGGCTCTGCTTAGCATTTCTTGGAATTATAATCCAAAGCAATTTTGAATTTCAATGTTTAATAATGTTTTTTCTTGTCTTTTAGTGACCATGAAAAGAGAGCTGGGATAGAAAACTCTTAAAAGTTATCCTGAAATTAAAGTCTAAAATTTGAAATCAGCTTTGTCACCTGGAATGGAATTAGTCAAAAAGCGACACATTTGCTAATTAAGGGAACAAGTACAACTATTGAACACACTATATATGGGCTACTTAGACAGTACACGTCATCAAGAGAATATCCCCTTAGAATAATCAAGGCAATGAAGATTCTAGCCATTAATCGACATAAGCAATTTGATATTATCCTTCTTCCTTTTTCGGACCGCCATGCAATGAAATTTTCTTTTATATGTCCAGCACTAAGAGTTAATATTAAGTTTAACATTGATGTTTGTCTCTCCCCACCTTTTCTCTATCACATCAGCCGATTGTTCTAATTGACAGTTTATATGTCAGCTATAAATTCATGAGATACGCTAGCATTTAACGGGACTGTCAACTCAGGTCAGTTGCCTCCGAGCGAAACAAGCTAATTCGTGCAATTCTGGAAGTTCCCCAGCACCCTCTGAGTCTCTGATGCCTGCTGCTGACCCCTCACCATTTCCTCATGCAACCCAATACTATCGAGGCACATGAAACTTTTTATTCTATATAGCACGTAAGTATTTATATGTGAACCACAGACATATGTGAAAAGCACAATATAAAAAGAATGAAAGAAGTTTATAACGGAATTTATTCATGCCTTACTGCGGTTATAGGTCCAAGGACTGCGAATTATAAAATTTCACACCTTTATTAAAAAAAACTACTTATAATACTAGTCTAAAGATAGAAATAATACCTAACTTTTATCTATAGCTAGTGAGAAACTACATAACCATCAAGTGGCTTACAAGTTACATGTAGGCCTTGTCTCCTCAAATCAAGAAACAACGCCTGATCACTATGCAAATTGAATTATGCTAACATCACCTTTGGCAGTCATTCGACCAGATGTAGCAGTGCATGTAGTCTAGGAGTGCTATATACCACACACAAAATTTACTAAATTCAAAATTTAGCAGATTAATTGACAAAACCTTTCCTATTTTTACGGACATCCATAACAGCCCATTTATATAAATACAAATCACATGTTGTCTTAGAATATGATACCATAAATAACTTCTTAGAGATAACACAAGAAAATCTACACCAATCCAAATATGAAGTAAACCATTATAATGAAATAAACTGAGTTTAATTTACATGTCTACATAAGTGTGAATGTCAAAGGTACTACTTTTGGCCTATACATGCCAATATAACTTGGTACATAAAAATCAAATAAAAGACAAGGCTGAGTATCAGCAAGTACATTATGGAACTATAAAAAACATGCAAAACAAATCAGAATCTTGAACAAATAGGATATGTTTCTTCTTCTTTCTTTGAAAAAAACACCAAATTCTATAATAGTAGTTTCATCCCGGACAAACATAAATATCAAAACACCAAATTCCATAGTTTTCATCCTGAGCAGACATAAATATCAAAACAGCAGAATCCACGAAATAGTACTTCCCATCCCAAGTATACTTGAACGTCACTTTAGCATTACTGCCGAGTAACTAGAGCAGTGCTACTCGAGGATCATGATTGAAGAATCAAATTATGCTCCCATGACTACGCATGATACTTTAATTATTTAAATAGAATAAGAATGAAGAACTACGAAACAAGAACAACATGGTTTATTTAAAAATTAATCAGATTGAATCTTGAATAGATAATAGAAAGTTTGGCATCATAGCAGTAAAATGTAATCAATAGTAATAATATGTATTTATGTGAATAATTAGACAACAAAGGAATTAAACATAGCAATCATCCATTCATCACACGACAATCAAGTTTGTCATGTACTTGTCTTAATTGAAGATAAACCAGCATCACAACTACTTCTGAAATCACAGTATGATACAAGATAAATGCCGCATTTAATCCCTTAGTATAGACTAGAGGAATCTAAAACCCAAATTTGAACAACCTAGCTAAAACACTGTATCTTATTGTTTTCATCAATTACTTTTAAACCACTAAACCAAATAAAGGTATCATGAGGGAATGCATACTAATGAGGAACTTTTAATGCGATGCCTCTAAGAAGATCATGACATTTAGGATATCATGTTCATTGTTCCGGTATGAAAAACTAGGTTTTCACCCCAAAAGTTCACCCTGAGGCACTATCACATCTTCTCTAGAAATGTGTGTGGCATTAGTGTCACCGATGGTGATTGGACACTGTTGTGTCCCTCAAATCTAGTTGTCCTATAGTCAAATCTAGTGTTGGGGCACCCATTGAAGCTAGCGCTGGCTGCTGTGAGAGGGTGGGAGCAGAGGGTGGATGTGACAGGCACCACTCACGCCTCTAGCCTCACCACTGCCACATTCACAACTCACCACCACCTCCACAAGCCTTCCCACTTGTGCTTGGCTGGCCTCTATAGACCTCCGTGCCATCCTCCACAAATTGTTGATGGTGGTGAGGAAGCAACAGACGATGGCACTGCTCGATTCCATGTAGTTTGCTGGCATCTCTACCACCGTTGAGAGCCACGATAGGCCTATAGCTCATGCCACCCCACCACCTCCACTAAATAACAAAATTCATATATATACAATGTATTTTGAAGATGTGGAAATCGGCTGATATAAGGATACAAAACAAGTTGTAAAGAGAATAATGGAGACATGAATTTTTATACAAATTCAAACAACTGAGATGTGTAATAACCATACTTCTGTTGATTGGAGGTTAGTGTTGTTATTATATATATATCAATCTCATGAGTACAAAAGTATAGGATGAAACTCTATTGTAGTATGTCAATATATTGGCATAGAACTTAGGCATGGTAGTCGACCACTAGCTATTGTCAGTTTCATCGGGTGTTGACTCGATAAGGTTAGATGTGACTTATATTGTGTTCTCTATTGAGATCGCTCTTGAATTGTTTCCCTCTCCTCTTGGTTGATCTGTATTTATATCCATAGGTGTGTTTTTGTTCAAGTAAAACTAGGAGCAATTATGGATATGATATGAGTAGTTTTAATCGAGTGACTCTGTAGTTCTTTTTTTACTTGGGACTCTTTTCTTATGTCCCGGTGTGCCTAGAATTATGCATGGGCGGCATTAATTACCTGTTAGATAACTAGAAAGAAATTCACCATTGCTAGTTCATAAATGTTCCAGCCCTGTTATGCTAAACAATCTAAGAAACTTATTCTATAGATTACAATTTTCTGTTGGCGGGCTGATGGTACACATGTGCACACATCAATTTTGATATTTGATACAATAGAGAAATCATTACCTGATGGAATATACTGCTCTTGACACAGATCTTATGTTTTTCTCTATTAACACCTCTACCGTGTTATTAGCTTGTTTTCTCCACGTGCAACATAGAGCATTACAACTCTGAGAATGAAAAGAGTGATATGGGAGGAGGATAATTGTTCGAAGATGTTTTTCTGATGTCACACATTCCGAAGTCTTTGGTCTACATATGACTTATTTGACACGGAGTGTTTCACCAACCATGGTCTGGAAAGTTCAGTCATTGGTTAGCTTCGAAGGCTGAGGACATAGTTAACAATTTAGGCTAGACATCATCTACTGGATGGAGGGATAGAGAGAGAGAAGGGGAGGTGACCATATAAGAAAGACCATGTTTCCTATGTCGAGCTAATACGTGCACAACTATATAACTTCAACAAGACTGTTCCTTATTTATGTATAATAATGTGTTTCTTTCAAGAGTGTCCTGGATATTCTTCATGCCACAATCAATTCTCACCAACAAAACTAATTAAAACTAGCTATCATACAGGGGCATGTAATTTGCACGCGAGAAAAGCAACCATATAGACGAAGATACAGAGGAGTTACAGTGGTGAATGGTTTCTGTACTAATGAGCACAAATGTATGAAATTTGTGGGCATGAATGAAATGCATATACTCCCTATTTAACTTTACAGGACTCTGGACTAGTAATAAAACATTGAATCTTCAGTTTTCAGTGTTCAGAATATTGTCGTTAATACATTGAAACACAAAGAAAGGCTGTCTGTTGAAGAAGACAAAAAAATATTCGCATGAAGTTATTTAGAACATTTTCTATGAAAATAATTTCATAGAAATATATTACATGAGGAGTATTTTCTCATCCTTAGAAGGAAATGAACATCCAACTAAGTAAAATTGTTGTACCTCTTTGTATTGGTAACTTTCTATGGACCCAAAAACTATTATTTTAGTAGGAATGTTTTGAATGCAGCAAATTCACAAAACTTTGTTATGCTTTTTACAGTAAACAATTTAATTCAAACAAAGATCAGTAACTACACATGTGTGTTTTGTTTAGTGCTTACTTTAAGAAGGCAATGATATGAATTGCACGAATTAAAATTTCATACATTTTGGCACATAAAAAACTGAAATTTCCATAGTATTTTTGTTTTGTAGAACCATTGGATTATCCTTTCTTCATTTTCTGTAAAACAAAAGAACATATTTTCCAACTTCCAGGTTCAATATACTTGTAGAAAATTAAAACATGATGAGTTCAGTCTTAAATCAGTGTATCTCTCAAAAATTATACAAAGTTTGTCAAAGAAATTTCCACATCTAAATTGGTCTGAGTTGTTAATCTCTATATGGTTGCGTTCAGCATTGGAGGTTTAGCTCTAGATCTTTACGTATTAGAAAAAAAGAGATTAATATAATTTTTAAAGTAAATTTCTTATTATTTTTTTTAAAAAAAACATACTATTTAGCCGGTTAGAAATCGTGCTTACGAAAAATAAGAGGAAAGAGGTGGGAACGGATAGAAACTAACGCAGCCTAAGTACTGTTGAGACCAGGAAAACACAGCACGAGATACTAGACGATACCTTCTATACTGTAGCAGACGTCAGGCAGGTTTTATTGCCACCAATCTTGTGCGGATCACTCTGATGAAAACTCCTAGGTTAGCCACCATCATCGTTTTGCCACAGCTGTTTCCTTCTTACTCATTCTCAAGAAGCACATATATACGTGGAATGCCTAACTGCTTGTTTCCAGGACAAAATATTTCGTTAGGTTTCCCATGTCAAGTATTGAGTTTGGAACATGAGTTTCCCGATTCCAATTAAACTACTTCGTGTGATGGGTTAGAGAGAAGTGCCGATTGGGTCCAAATTAGTTGTTGGTTTTTCTAACCAACATGAAAAGTTTCTCAATAAGAGTACGTGGCGGAAAATCCGTGCTATTTCCGATGGATGCAGTGTAATAAGCAGAACTTCCTATTACGTTAGGCAAAAAACTTTTATATCACTGTATTGAACCTAAAATTTCACTTTTGCCCCTTGTCATCTCTCCCGTGGTATATCTAAAGGTACCACATACTTTAGGAGACGCTTTGAGACAACAACAAAAACACAATTCAACAGTGCAAATTATACATTGATTACCAAATCTTTTTAGTCCAGGATATAATCTCTTTTATTATAAGCTACTATTTGGATGGCAAATAATCAGTTATCCATTGCACTAATGGCCATCTGAAACGGTTCAATAGCAGTTATTAATATATACATCCCTAACTAGAAACCTGCAAGAAAGCTAGGGAGCTTCAAGCACGACTTCATTAACTAGTATGAGATAGATTATGTTTACTTTATCCCTTTCATCCTTTGTCATTTTTAATTGATTTCCGAACAAAAACCATTAGAAATGAGTCAAGTGACTATAATATCCAATGGTTCTTGTTTTAGAACAATTACAACTGGTGACATGCATGACAGCAGAAATTATGTTATACCAGGAAAAATAGGTAGAAATTAATAAGTTCAATAATAATCCTGTGTGTACCCAAGTATGCGAAAAGTGTGCGTATCCTCTTCAGTAAAAGCAGAAGAATGCATACAATTTTACCATCAATAATAATTGAGGATGGCTAGACGCCTCTAGCGGTCAGTGGTCACAATACTTGTTTCCGGAAGAACACGGTTGCATAGAGTTTTTCCAAACTTTGAGTCCCTGTCTTTGATTCACTATGCTAACCTAGGCCACCACTAATGCGGCTAGAGTATCATCTCTGATAGATAGGGTTTTCGTTAGAGATGAGTGGTTAACAATGACTTCACATCAAATCTGACAAGTGAAGGTTTGTGAGTGGTGACCAGCTATCACAAAAAAATAGAGATGATAATATCCGTGAGCCAATCAACCGATGGGCTGATATGGCTCATCCTATCTGTTGGGTGCTAATAGGAAGGTAGTGCTCGAGTATCAGCTAAAAAGCCGATGAAAGCATAGGTAATAAGGCGTGGAATAAATTAAGGGGCTTATCGATCAAAGAGTTAATGACGCTCCAAACATGGTAAGCGACAAAAGCATGAAGCAGAACCCCAGTCCCCATCCTTGATAGATTAGATCAAACTGACACAGTATGAAGTAAAGACTAATGGTACAAAGGCGGTGAAACCTAGATGGGATGTAATGACGCAAACGATGGGGCAAAGCCATCGGCAACATATCGGTCGAATGTCCAATGTAGTTCTATATCTAACCTCATTGATTATTTGAGCTGATGGGGAACGAAACCCATTAGATCCTGATGCCAACCCTATTGAACACAAACCTGATAGATCGGATCTAACCGAGGCAGTATCAGACCGGATCTGATTGGACCGGATCGATCGCTAGCAGATTAATTGTAGAGGATATAAGACAGATATATATATATATATTTGTGTTTTTGTATCAGCCGAATAGCCAATACGCTAGCATGACGCATGAGATAAGGATAACTCATCGGTTACTCACTCCGATGAAACATCATTCAGGGACCTGCCGGTCCAACGGCTCAATCTACTGCCACCGGTCTCCTAGGTTGGATCTAACAGATGTAGCACGAGGGAAGCCGTTGAACTAATTGTCCTAATGTGAACATGATGCTGGACTAAGAGGTTGGACCTAACCGATACAGTCTTAGATAGAACAAACATACCAGGATAGCAGCATGACATACCCCTTCGTCGGAGATTAGACCTAACCGATCAGTCCTACATTGAGAGCCAAAACCAACTAGAGTAAACCTAGACGAGCTAGGGTGGCGATATGCGAAAGGTTGTGTTGATGTATGATCTGTTGATTCCTCGATAGGTTACAGTGGGTCTATATTTATACCCCGAAATTACAAGAGTCCAACGCGGTTACAGACAACCCCTAGACAATATTTCCTAAATATATAAGGAAACTAATCTCTAAGACGTTACCAAGCTAATTAAACCTGCCTAGCTTATATGACATATTCTATATAGATAAAATACCCTACCATGATTTCCATGACTCTGTCTTAGACTCGGTCTCATCTGGATAACCTTTTGTCTTTGACCAGAGCAAATATGTTCTCAACACGTCTGATCGGCTCTATCACTTTGTCAATCAGCTTCCTTCTATGAGCCGATCAGTCTTCCCTTCATTGGCCGATCCCATTTGCAGGCTGACCAAATTCTGGCATTAACACATGGCCCCTAATTTCGGAGTTTGTTAATGGACTTCAAAATTCCAAGCTGTTGGAATTCTTCGCAAACTGAGATAGCCCACTACTGTCCACAAATGGCACTTAATAGGCCTAGATTCTCGCTAGGTCATCATACCTTTATAAATCATTCTGCCTTTCATCCTTCTTCATGCCTCCTTCTCACCAGAGCCCCAAAACCTTGACGAGCTTCAATGAATGGAGGTGAATCACCGTGAGTTGCTACACTAATCACCGATCTTCTTCCCTTTCTTGCGTGATGGCATCAACAACCGCAGTCCCTGAAGTAACTTTCTATTCACTCCCCTGCTCTACAATCTAGATAGATTTGATCCATCCCATCTCCTCACCTATTCTTTGTCGGGTTTTTGTTCACTATAGAGCCTTAGGAGTCAAATCATAATCCCAGTTGCCTTCTACCTAGGTTTTTTTTATCTAGGCCCCATGGGTAATGAGGATCCAATAGATTTTATTAACTCTAAAATAGAATGGATCCTCTATAAAACCTTGTCCATGTCAATCGGTGACTAGACTAATAGCTTCAGATCATGGCCCAGTAGACTTCCCAGATGGAGGAATTGGTACCTCAGAATATCTGTCTCCAAAAGAATGATCTGGGAGGAGATGGAAATTGATCATTGCATCAATCTCTCCGTAGTCGATATGGAGAAGAATGAGTCTCTGCTTGCATCGGCCTCTTAATTCTAGTCGGATGCCCCCAACACCTTCATGTTTGGTCATAGGCCGATGACTCCCAACTTGATGGATGTTGTCATGTTGACCTCTCTCAGCACCACAAATTACTTAAACCCGTCCATCCTCCAATTCAAGGCCACTCATCGACTGAATACTAAAAACATCGGAGGTTGGACTAAGTATACATCCCTACACAGCAAGACTTCTAGACCAGTTGATGATCGGGAGCACATTGTGTTCCTGAATTTATGGTTGGAGCAGTTCGTCTTCAGTGGTGCAAACCTTGGCCTAAAGACTAACAAGCAATGGCTAGCAGAGTGCTTGGCTGATCATTGCCACATCCCCTTGAGGTAGTAACTCCTTGGAGGCACCTATCAATTTCTCCATCAAGTGGCGAACAAGTTATCGGCTGGCCAACCAGTTGGTCATCTCAGCTATCCTTGGTGGTTTATACAACTATGGTTGAACATTTACACCTAAGAGCCATCCCTAGGATCCCGTTCTCTTCTTTGACATTCCTGGCCGATCATCCAGAGGAAAGTGAAGCTAGCCGACGCTGATGTATCTCTATGGGTGAAGCCGTATTGGCTCTTTCTAGAAGCAATATGACTCTTCTTGGACTTAGCCAGTGATTCAAAAGCTTACTATGGCTTTACCAAGGAAGCCACCCTCTGGTTTGCATATGAGGATGCCTCATCATTTGAGATACCTTTCAAATTTCACCCTCTCAACCCTCTAGCTAGTGAAGAATTCAAGACCATATTTCTATCGGCTATAATTCCCAATCTTCTACCGACTAGATTCTCATTGGGCTGATCCCAACACCTATCATATGAGTTATATCATCCATCTATTAGTGCTCGTCAGTTGGGTTTTGGTTAACTCCCAATCGGCTAATTCTTCATCGGCAAGCTCCTAGTCTAATGTGATGTGAACAATGGCTTGGAGTATGATTGACTAAGGATGATAACTGAATCCTTGTCCTTGGGTACAATCACCACCTTCGAGCCATCTATATCCAACACCAGACTCTTCACTCAATGGTGGCCAGAGTGGAGAAGACATCTGTTCACTTCATCAGCTGAACACTATTGCTCGCACCTTAATCCTGATTACGTCGAGTCTGATGAAGAGATAATCTTTCTCCATACTCTGTTTTACTCTAATTGCATTACTTAGCTTTCATGATCTTGCAAGCCGGTGATAAAGAAGCACCAACAACTAATGCAAGTAGCTGGCCAATTATGTATCAACCACCATCGGCTAAGCCCTATCTTGGAGACAGTGCTCATTCCCCATCTGCTCTACTCCGAGTGTCGTAACCATCAGGGACCAAACGTAAGAAGCTGGTAAGTTGCCTTGTCTCTAAGAAACAAAAATCTAGTGCTGTTGTCATGATCGCGGTGCCGATCTCCCAAGGACCTCCTCCTAGATGGACATTAACTCCTTCACCCTTGCTAGTCTGTCCCGATTTAATCTTTGCCTTGTCATTTTGTACTTCTCCTAATAACTTCCTTTTTTTAGCTCGAACCATTGGCTCCCAAAGTTTAGTTACCAGAGATCACTGTGAACATCGAGCTGATGGTTCCTCCAGAAGTTTTGATATCTTCAATAGACGTCAATCCCCAAACAAGACACACCAAAGTAGTTCATGTCACCTCTACATCGGACATCAGTCATCTTCCCAAAAGGACTCTTCATCAAGTCGATGCCAACGTTGCTCATCACGCCACTCTCGCTCTGTCTTAGGTACCTTCATCCCATATTTGCCCTTCTATCTTGAATAATGGTTCTCCTATTTACCGATGTCAATTTGTATTCTTTGTCGATCTATTCTCTTTTGACATTGGCAAATACCTAGAGACAGATGAAGACACAACCACTAGTGCAGCGATAGAACCATCTTAACCAGCTAATGTATGTGACCAATTATCAGATATTGTGCATTGGCTAGAAATCCCAATTGGCTCACTAGTAGAAGATTGTAGATAGATCTGGAGAAGGTTTACCGAAATTGAACACCTTCTGCCCGAAGAACTCACTAACGTATTGATGTCTACTACCTACTTAGAATCCCACAAGATCTAGCTAATCATGACAAAGTGACTTATAGCTGATCGTGCCGAACAAAGAGACATAGCTCAAAATGATCGGCTATCCACCCAAATCAAGAAGAAGAAACTCGATGACATGATAGCTAACTCACAAGATACCCAATCTAAGCTAGACCAACTGAAGAAACGAGAAGCCGATTTGATGGCACAGATATTGAAGTCACAGAATCCCACCTTATCGGCTTACTGCAATCAATCCAAAATAAGGAGGCCAGAGTTGCAACAATAGTGCATCAAGCAGTTCATGGGCATAACAATTTGAAGGCAATCCTTGAGTCCAACGAAGAAGACATTCATGCCATTGTTGAGATAGATAGAATCTACCTACGCGATTCAAGCAATTAAGAAATTTTTGTAATACTCCAATGCTGAAAATCTATGATGTCACTTCTTCGAAGCATTGGTGTCTATAGTATAACTTGATTGGCTTTGTTGATTTTTGTTTGTTGTCCTAAAGGTGATACCAAATAATATTGGCTATTTGTAGCTGATATAACCATATTGGCTTTTGTCTTGAAGAATATTAGAAATCAGACGCACTTAGGCAATTTAGGCAAAAGAATATTAGAAATCAGACGCACTTAGGCGATTTAGGCAAATGATACCAGTTGATATGAGCCATTGACAGTCGATAGAACACTATTGACTATTGTCTTGAAGAGAATCATAAATCAGCCGCACCTAGTTGATTTAAGCATCGACCCAAATTCTAGGATAATACTTTTTAAGATATTTTCCGTTGAGCGCTTTGGCAAATTTTTCACCTTTAAGACTTTCTAGTATATAAACATTACCAGACACATGGTGATTGATCCAATAGAGCCCTTCCTAGTTAGGTGACCATTTTCCAAACTTATATCTCTAGATCCAATCAACAAAATCAATTTCCAAACAAGATCAATTTCAGAAAAAGATTTAATCATCACTTTTTTGTTGTAATGCCTAATTACCTTGGCTTTGTTCTCCCTAATCTTCTCAAGTACTCTTAGCCAATTCTAAGCCAAATCATCAAGTTCATCTGCCATTACATTATAATTGTCATCGGCTGCCAGTTGATCCTATGGAGATATCCTCCTAGAGCCAATGTTAATTTCCCATGACAGAACCACTTCATGCCCATATACTACCTGCCAATACAGCTGTACTTGAGTAGATCCATGGCAAGTCATCGAATAGGCCCACAACAGATCGGCTAATGTAGCATGCCACCTCCGTGGCTGTTCATCAATCTTGTGCTTTATCATCTTGATTAAACTCTTCTTGGTGATGAATTGACAAGGAGATAGAGAGGATGAGATCCACGAGCCAATTGGCTGATGGGCCAATACAACTCACCCTATTGACTGGGTGCTGATAGAAGGGAGCACTCGAGCATCGACTAAAAAGTCGATGAAGGCATAGGTAATAAGTCGTGGAATAAATTAAGGGACTTATCGGCCAAAGACCCGATGATGCTCCGAACAGGGTAAGTAATGAAAGCATGGAGTGGAACCTCTATCCCCCAAGGCACAAGGACTAGCGATCACCATGATGGTACCGTTAGAGCCAACCTTGATAGATCGGATCTAACTAAGATAGTATGAGGTCGAGGCTAATGGCATGGAGAAGACGGAGGCTAGATCGGATGTAATGACAAAAAGGAGAGGGTGAGGCCACTAGCTACTTATTGGTTGAATGTCCAACGCAGACCTATATCTAACCTCATCAACTATCTAAGCCAATAGGGAACGAAGCCCGCTAGATCCCAATGCTAGCCCTATTGAACACAAATATGATAGATCAGACCTAATCAAGATAGTATTAGGCCAGATCTGATAAGACTGGATCAATTGCTAGTGGATTAATCATCGAGGAAATAAGACAGATATATATATGTGTGTGTCGACCGAACGGCCAATACAATGGCATGAAGCGCAAGATAAGGATAACTCATTGGTTACTCACTCTAATGAAATGTCACGCAAGGAACTGCTAGGCCAACGGCTCGATCTACCACCACCAGTCTCATAGGTCAAACCTAACCGATGTAGCACCAGGCCAACGATAGTGAAGGGAAGCTGATGAACCAATAGGCCTCACATGAACTTGAGGCGATACGTCTGATTGGACTAAGAAGTTAGACCTAATAGATACATTTTTAGTTACAACGAACGTACTAGGATAGCTGCGAGACTTACCCCTTTATTGGAGATCAAACCTAACTGATTCAGCCCTGCATCGAAAGCCAAAACTCACCGGAGTAAACCTAGACAAGCCAGGGTGGCAATACGCCAAAGGTTGTGTTGATGTATGATCTATTGATTCCTTGAGGTTCTACAAGGTTCATATTTATACCAGGTCAGGTCGAAAATGTCTCGGGCAACCATGCCAACACCTAGGAGGTCTGCTTAGCTGGAAAGCCAATGAAATCATATGTGAAGTGGCAAGGAATTGTATAAAAGACACAACGGTTGCAAAGCCAATGCCACTCCGTATATAGCAGCACGAGACCCGTCGCCCACTGTAACAATGCCGCCAGCACCAAATCTTGAAGATCAGACCTAACCGAGACAGTACAAGACCGAGGCTAATGGCAACGAGACGGTGGACGCCGGATAGGTCATGCCGAAGTAAGGGCGAAGCGAACCCATCGGCTAACTAAGCCAATGAGAGGACATCTTTCTGAAGATAGGCACGCATCGACTGAAAGGCCGATGCGCTTGGCGTGGCGCCCGAGAGAATTCTTTGAAGACTGGTGTGTATCAGCCGAGGAGCCAATACGCTAGGCGTGGTGCTTGGGGTATAGATAACACATTGGCTAACACTCTGATGAAACGCCATACAGAGACCTATAGGCCTATAGCTTAATCTACCGTCGGCAACCTCATAGGTTGAACCTAATTGATGCAACACGAGATCGATGACAACAGAGGGAGCTTGATAGACTGATAGACCTTGCACAGACGTGATGCGGTACATCCGATCTACCTAAAAGGTCGAACCTAACCGATGCAACCTTAGACAAAGCGAGAGATATCGGGACAGTGGCAGGACATACCCCTTTGCCAGAGATCAAACTTAACCTATGTAGCCCCATGTCGAGAGCCAGACCCCACTGATAAAAACCTAGATGAGCTAGGGTGTCGATGTGCCAAAATTGTATTCATCGAGAGATGTTGATACATGTTTCTAGGGGGTCTATATTTATACCCTGGGTTTACAAAGTCTGACGTGTTTACAACAACCATCAGACGTTATCTCCTAACATAGATAAAAGGAAAATATCTCTAATAAAGTTAACTAAACTAACTAAACCTCCCTATCAATATAAGATACGATTTACATAGGTAGAATACCCTGCCGTGAGTTCCACGACTCCTCCTCAAACTCAGTCTCATTTGGATAATCTTATACTCTTGGATCGAATCTTTCCTTGCTTCGTTCGATTGGCTTCTTCCCTATAGTAACCAGACTCTTCTTTACTAAACTAGTTGTTTTTCCAATCTTTCCCTAAGCTTTCCAAATTTTGGCGTTAACAATACCCCATAATTACAAGAGTCTTACGCAGTTATAGAGAAGCCCTAGACATATCACCACCCTAGCTCATCTAGGTTTTTACCGGTGGGGTCTGGCTCTCGACGCGGGGCTGCATCGGTTAAGTTCGATCTCCGGCAAAGAAGTAAGTCCCACCACTATCCCGATATGCCTTGCTTTGTCTAAGGCTACATTGGTTAGGTTCAACTTCTTAGGCAAATCGGATGCACAACATCACATCCGTGCATGGTCTATCGGTCTATCAAGCTCTCTCTGCCGTCGTCGGTCTCGTGTTGCATCGGTTAGGTTCGACCGGTCTCTGTATGGTGTTTCATCCGACTGTTAGCCGATGAGTTATCTATACCTTGAGCAACACACCCAGCGTATCGGCTTCTCTTGCAATACGCACCCATCTTCAGAGACTTCCATCGGACATCACGCCTGGTGCATTGATACACGCATATCTTCAGAGATCTCCTCACATCGACTCAGCTAGCCAATGGGTTCCTTCCACTCCTCCTTCAACACGACCGATCTGGTGTTTGCCTTCTCATTGCCATTGGCCTCGGTCTTATACTATCTTGGTTAGGTCTGATCTTTGAGGTCAGTGCTAGCAGTGTCACTATGGTGGGCGATGGGTTTCGTGCTATGAGAGGATTGGGCACCACTCCTTGTTCATTGCCTATCATATCCGGAGCGGCATCGGCTTTGCAGCCGATGTGTCTTTTATACGATTCCTTGTGGCCCAATCAGGTGTGTCACATCATGATCGCGCTAGGCTCACTGGCGCGTCGGGCTCCCTACTCCGTCAACGGTCTCGTGCTACATCGGTTAGGTTTAACATACGAGATCAGTGATGGTGGTTTGAGCTGGCGCATGGGTGGCTCTTCACGCGGTGTCTCATCGAAGTGAGTAGTCAATCCTCACCGCAGACCTCGCTCCTACTCGCGTATCATCTAATGATCGATCCGCTAGTGACTCATTCGGATGCATCGGATGCCTCCTAGTTCTATCTCATTTTGGTCCGATCTTTCAGGGCTCATGTCTGACATGGCCGGCGTCGAGATCTAGCAGGTCTCGTTCCCCATCGGCTCGAGTGGCCGATGGGATTAGGTGTAGGCCTACATCGGACGATTCGACCATTAGGTAGCTAATGACCTCTCCTTTTCCTCCTTCGTTGTGACATTTGGTCTAGACTTCCGTCGTCTCTATGATGTTAGTTCACAGCCTCATACTGTCTCAGTTCGATCTAATCTATCAAGGCTGGTACAAACGGTGCCATTACCTCGGTCACTGGCCTACAAGGTTTCGTGGGGGATCGGGCCCCGTCCCACTCTTCGGATGCCGCGGAGCGTCATGGACTCTTTGGCCGATAGGTCTTTTAGTATATTACACGTGTCAATCTCTCACGTCTCCATCGGTTGTTCAGTCGATACTCAAGCACTGCCTTCCCTATTGGCACCTAGCCGATAGGAAGATCTGGATGGGCCTATCGGCCAACTGGCTCACAAGTCTCATCCTCTATCCTCGTCAATTACAGGGTCAAATTGACCGGCACGCCCACACCTGCACCATCACGCCAGAGCCAAACAGACCTCACGGGCCCTGGCGTGCGTACCTCGATATACAGAGAGAAGCTGATCGGCCTGCACTGGAGCTAAGCAAACCTGCCAGGCATCGGCGTGGTTGCCCAAGACATTTTCGGTGTGACCAATAGATAAAATACCTTACCATGATTCCTCGACTCCTTAGACTTAGTTCCATCTGGATAACCTTCTATCTTTAACCAGACTGAATCCATCCTCAACTTGTCCAATCGACTCTCTCACTGTGTCAATTGGCTTCCTTCAATGAGCCTATCAGTCCTTCTTTCATTGGCCGATCCCATTTGTAGGCTGACCAAATTCTAGCATTAACACCAACACCTGTGACAGGTTGCATGTATGACCCGTCATAGATGAGGCTAACCACTTTGAGCTACCACCCATCACATATGAGTCACTTGTTACGGATGGCAATTTTTTGCCTGTCATAGATGTGATGATAAGTGATAGACAATAAATGCGACCCATCATTGGTGGGCCTCATCTATGACGGGGAATAAATTCCATCTTAGGTTTTGCCAGCCTTACGAATTTGCTAGCCATGCTATCTAAAAACCCCAAAATTCTCCAGACCAAGTCGCAATATATGCACATACATAATCATATGTCCGCAATTCCAAAATCATCCAATTCACACATACATATATTCATGGCCACATATAGAAATGAAATGTACTTCCACAACCACATTTATGTCCACAATCACATAGATTAACCACCCAATATTTTTGCTAATGCGATGTTGAAGGAGAGCCATCACAACATGTCACCTTAGTAAATTAAAAAGAAGAATTCAATATTAGTTGCACATAATTGATTGTATATATTAACTAAATAATATTGTCTATCATATAGAAGAATAATTATGTCTCACATGTTTCATTAATGTAGATATTTTGTAGCATATGTGGAAACCACACTTGTCCTTGATTTGTTATGTGCATTGGAAGCCATGATGGAGGGAATTATTATGCTCTTTGTGCATGCCTCCTTTTGGGACATAGGGTGCCCAAGTGGCATCTAATGCAGCAGCTAAAGAACTAAAATTGTATGTACTGGCCTTATTGGAGTTAAGGTAGTAAACCTTGTTCTATTTTGGTATTATGACTAAGAGAATCTAGTGTCTTCTACATGATGAACATGTAGCGTAAGCAACTTGAATTCATCTCAAAGAATAGAAACAAAATACTGAAAGGAAAATTCTTGGGATTCTAAGCCCCTTACTCTTGATTGTGTACACATATTTTGTATTCATTGTCTTCGTGGGACCATAGGCATTGCTTGATGTACTCAATGACTTCATCTAGATTGGTTCTATGGTTGAGCTTGTTGATCATTGATGGATCTAGGAAACCAACCTTGCTAACCATCCTTTAGGTTTCCATCCAACACAACCTAAAGAGATCAAAGAGATATTAGGGAAAATTGAACACAAATATTTAGCACAACATATTAGAGCCATGTGCACTTACAATAAGAAGCATTTTAGAAGCCCTATGTCCATCATGCGTAGCCTAAAAGATTGAAGAGATAGTTGAAGCCCAAAACAATATGCACTCGACTAGAATGAAATGATTCATGTCCATGATGACCAATTATGGAGGATTCCATATTCCTCTTCTTGGTATTACTCATCTTCATGTACTTTTTGGGTAGTTCTCGGCATGCAATACCCATTAGAGATAAAACATGGTCCTCCACCAAGAGCATGCTTAGCATGAATTGATTAAGATGTCACTACTTAGGTTCCAAGGATGGCTTAAGAGACTTCTTGCTCCTTTTCATTCCCCATACCTTCGCCCCTCCCCATCCACCTTTGGTTCTCTTGTCAATTGGTAGGGAACTATCGGTTCTGAGGGTGGTCTTAACTAGAATCAAGGTAGATACTACGTCATCCAAATCCATGAACTCGGCCCCAAGTTCTGGTGGTTCCATCATAGTTGGACCACGAGAAGTATCAATCGAGAGTTGTAATTGAGGAGGTGCAGGAGACATATTGAATAGTCATGTTGGATGAGGAGTCATCTTTATGACTATATCTAAGATGGGCCACTGTATGAAGGTCTTCCATGCATCCCCCAAAGTCATAATTTCATTAGTCAATGGGACTTAAAGCAGCAAGTTGGCCCAATTGTCTTTGATTACATGCCCTAGACCTTCGCATATCTAGTCAAAAGGTTTGCACCATGCTCTTTTTGATCTAGAGAGGGTTTATAAGCTTGGCCCTCTATGACATCAGAGGCAAATGTCAGTGTGACCCTAACCACTAGGACACATTGAGGTAGATCATTTAGTTCAATAATACATGTTACTTCTGTCCAAATGAAAGGCATTTTATTTAGAAGTATCATATTATATGAGTTACCTCTATGTGGTCAACCATGCATTGGACTTGGACTAGTTCATGGGATAACCTATGGATGCTTAACTACTATGTTGATACATGGGGCTCGTGTTCACCCATTTGCATCTCAAGTTTTTGGTTGGCCATCTTTTCTTCAAACAACCTGTCCACTTCCTAAATAAGTCCTTCCTTAACCTCCTCCTTCAGTTGCTCCCTAAGGTAGGCCTCCTCCTATTTTGATAGGTGTTGTTTTCTGTATTGCGCACTATACTAAGGCAAGCCATGCTTCCAAGGCACCTCTAAGACTATATCCCTTGTTTGGCATAATGTTCTAGGTTTCCAAGCACCTTGGTGAGGATGTCATTCTCACGCATGCACAGCACCGACTCAACTTTGCTTTGTGAATTTTATTTGGCAATCAACACCTATCAAAACGGAAAAATA
This sequence comes from Oryza coarctata, assembly GCA_030770085.1. Classification (NCBI taxonomy): domain Eukaryota; kingdom Viridiplantae; phylum Streptophyta; class Magnoliopsida; order Poales; family Poaceae; genus Oryza; species Oryza coarctata. Next base: position 10,124,091 of record CM061484.1, on the reverse strand, counting down.
TTATTGATATGTATTATAAGCTTCAATGAATAGCATGTGAGCATTAAGAATTAAGGAAACTAATGAGTTGCCAATAGACTATGTTATTATATCTATTGGGAAACATGATGGTACCATCTAGGCTAACCTTACCCCTAGCTCTAGCCCATTTCCGAGCTCATACATTAGGGATATCAGCAAATGGGGTAGGGATATTTGCTGTAGTTCTTGATTTATTCTCAATAGCCCATACTTGTTCCATCCCAATGTATCATGTTGTGCTGAGTCGGTGTGGGTACTTGTTCCTACATTGCACTAGCTGATGTGACCCGCTAGTTTCCTTGAACACTAGGGGTGTGTTCAAAGCACAAGTGATTCCATGTCCTAGGGTTCCAACTGGATGTTGCTCCACTTGTACCAGTTGACATGGATGCATCCTAATGTTCTGACATTTTTGCTTGCAATGTAATCCTATGATTGTGTTCAAGCCGAATCGATCCACCAGGTTGGCCGATAGAAATTCGGTCCGACGTGATCCTGATCTTCATAATGTAGGATCAATCACCAGATAACTACATGTAGAACAATCAAATAACTTGCTGCAAACAATGATAACTAGTGCAACCTGACAAATAAAACTTAAAACTAACCACCGTCTTTAACCGGCAACCTAAATCGAGGATTCGCATAACCACACTCTCCAAGAACCAACCAACACAGCCTATAACCAATCAAGAAGAACCTTGAAGGGAGTAGGAACAACAATTTGGGAGTAGATGAAGCCGCCACTTCTATCATCCCGTGAAGGAAATCACATGAGAAAAGAGGTAGAGATCACTCTCTCAATATTTGTTAGCACATAGCTGAACAAGGGGTTCTAAATTTTAATTATCAAAAGTCTTCAATTGCTATGAGGCAATGGGGCATTTATATGAGGAACATCCTTCCTAGATAGGTGAAAACACGAAATGAAAAAGATAAGTTAGACTATGTCAAAGGGCCTCCATGAAATGAGTTTTGAGTTGTTCTTTTGCGCAGTCTTCAGAGTTTTGTTAATAACTCTAACTTAGAAAGTCCAAATGACATATCGTTGGTTGCATTAGAAAGCTAACTTGATAATCTTTCACACCATATGTAGCATGCACCACGAAGTATTGTAGAATGGTATTGTTTTGCACGGGAACTTGAACATCAGGTTGACTATTGATCCTTGAACCAGTATACATTAAAGCTGGTCGGCTGTCACAATGGAAACTCCAAACTAGTCAGCTCTAGTGGCATTGAGAACTAGACATAACAAGCTTTCGAACATGTCCTCATGGGCCTTCATAGCTTTTTAAATCAGAAGTTATCACTAATTCTTTCTGACAGTTCTATCATGCTAGATGGGTTCAACCATGGTCCTTCTCTGTAGTCCACTCTTGGTGTATTTTTATCATCCTCCTTGGTGAACCTAAGTAATAGCAATATGCATGACTTAGGCAGTACATAATTCTCATTAATATTAAAATGATTTTCAAAAAATTGTGTGTTCACCTCTTGTTGTAGCTTCTTACCATGACTACATGTAGTCGGTCTATGAAAGACTTAAGCTGGTGTAGATTGAATTGGTTATTACCTGTTGTTTGTTGGCATGGTCGGTTTGCTTGTTGGCATGGTCGGCGTGGTCATATCATGATGTGCTTACACACGAGAAAGCCTTGTAGATCCGCTTAGCTCCAGCGCTAATCCTTAAGTTCTTTGGCGTCTTTGGGTTCTTGGGGTTCAGTGCATGTTAGTCAATTTGACTTCTAATTGAGATGGAAGAAAGATAAAATTAGATCATTGAGCCAATCGACCGATAGGCCGATATGGAACCCTGCTATCGGTAAGATGTGGCAGTAGAGTTGAGATAGTCATGCCTGTGAGTCCGATGCAGGAATATAAACATGGTATGAAGATAGCTTATTTATACATTGGCTAATAATGGCGAGACTTACCCCTTCGCTAGAGATCAGACTTAACCGATGTAGCCCCGTGTCAAGAGCTAGAACTCACCAGTAAAAATCTAGATACACTAGGGTGGCGATGTGCCAAGATTGAATTGATCTGTGTGGACATCTTACAATGTTCCAAGGGGCTATACTTATACCCTAGGGTTACAAAGTCCGATATGGTTACAAACAACCTTCGGATGTTCTTTCCTAATAAGAAAAAGAAACTTTCTCTAATAAGTTAACAAAACTAATTATATTTCCCTATGTTATAAGATATATTCTAGAAAGATACAAGCACCCTGCCATGGTTTCCACTGCTCCACAGATCTGGTCTTAGCTGGATAATCTTCCATCTTGGATTCAACCGAATCCATCCTCATCCATCCGATCAGCTCTTTCTCTATATCAATCGGCGTCTTTCCATAAGCCGATTGGTTTTCCGACCCGATCTACAAGGCTTACCAAATTTTGGTGTTAATATCCACTTATCGACTAAGCCGAATCCATCTTTATCTGTCCGATCAGCTCTTTCCTTATTTGAGACCATCAACATTTCCACTTGTCCGATTGGTTTCTCCATCAATCAATCGACTTTTTTACATAAGCCAATTGGCTCTCTGATCCTTAACCGAAACTTGTTGTGGGCTTACCAAGTTTTGGCATTAACACATGGCACCCAAATTTGGAGTATGAGAACTCAAGCTTTGAAATTATCTTCTTCAGGCTCCCATGACTCCGATATCTCCTCCCTTGCTTCTTGCAATCGGCTTTCATGAGCTGATCTGTCTACATCAAATGTGTTAAGCTTCAAACTCTTGGGAAAAAAACAACCTTGTAATGTGGCTCGATAATCCTTGGAAGGCTAGCTCTGCTAACTATTCATCGCTTAAGTCCAAGCTGTAGCATCAGCTTCGTATATTGTGGAATCTTTGAATATATTCTATAATCAATTCCTCCGCCTTCTACTTCACCAATATCAAACCTATGAGCCGCATCTCGTGGATCCCCACAAAGAACTACTTGTGAAATTGTTCTTGTAGATTGGCCCATCCTCTAATTGAATTTGGTGGCAACGATGAAACCAAGCAAAATCCGATCGAGACAGATAGTGACAATGGAAGCAACCTAACTCTTAGAGCCTCTTCTATAGATGCTTCTCCGCACTGAGCTAAGAATTAGCTGATGTTTTCAGCTGTAGACATATTGTCTTGTATCTTGTATCGGCATGGTAATAGTACTCTATCAAACTACTCAAGGTATGGATGCCAATACATGAATTTTTCCTCCGGTTTCAAGCTGAACTATTCCTTCATCACTTTCAATATCTTTGCAGTCCACTCATTATCTTCATTGTGCTGCCCCCTAAGCTGAACATAGCCATCGGACCAATTTAACATCAGTATCTGTGGACCAATATTTGTCGATGTATAAACTAGTGGCTCTTGAGTAATTAATCCATCCACTCTTTTCCTAATCATGTCCCGAAGCATGTTTATCAACCCTCCAAATTGATCAATAAGTACATGACATATAGCTTCATCAACTAATTCATGGACAAATTTATGTGGACTTGAAGATGCAGGTTGAGTTTGTTCACCGATTAGAATTGGTCTTGGGAATGAATTCTTCTAGATTGGTTCTTACTGCATCATACTAAAGAATTGCAAGCACAACTTCAAAAAATCCTTCACAGATTGCTCCACCTGCTACCTCTATGCATCTATCAAGTATTCCAATGCAACCTGAATAATGATATCTTTATCAACTTCTTTATCGGATGAGCATGCATTGGCATCGAACTTTTCTTTAGACATTCTAATTAAAATTCTATCCCACTGGATGTGCCAAAAGATGTGTTCAAAGCCAAATTTGTCCCACTGGGAGTGCCAAAAGTGTGTTTGTAGATAGAAGTTCGATCTGATGTGCTTAAACATGAGAAGGCCTAGGAGATCAATTTTGCTCTGGTGCAGGTCCTTAAACTCTTCAACATCTTTGGGTTGTTAGGATTTAGAGCGTGCCAGTCAATTTAACCTCTAATTTACAAGATAAATAGATTTAGATCATCGAGCCAATTGACCAATGGCATTTCTATCTACTGATCGGCTTCTCCAGCTATCAATCAACATCTTTCCATAAGCCAATCGGCTTTCTGATACTTGATACTTGATAGAATACGTTCGTGGGCTTACCAAATTTTGGCATTAACACATGCCCCTCAATTTTGGAGTTTGTTATTAAACTTTGAAACTCTTCTACCTAAGCTTTAGAATTCTTCTCAAACCGAGGCAGCCCATTACTGACCACTTTCCTTAATTGTTTAAAATAATACCATTCAGCCTCGATTCGCATCTAATCATCATTCCCTTATAAACCACTTCACCTTCCTAGCATCTTTCTTTATGCTTTCACATCACCAGAGCTTCCCCAACTTCCAAAAGCTCGATGAGCTCCGGCAAACTCAGGCGAACCACTACGAAGCTCTCCATCGATCATTGATCTATGTTCATCTTCTTCTCACGCAATGGCATTGACAACCATAGTCCCCAAGGTAATCCTTTTAGCCATTCATCCCTTTGCTCCATTATATGGATATATTCAATTTGCTATGTTCCTTACCTATTCTTCGTCGTGTTCTTGTTTATGTAGAACCTTAGAAGCCAATTCCTAATCCCAGCCACTGACCATCTAGATTTCTTTTATCTCGGTCCCATGGGTAGCGAAGACCCAACAGATTTCATCAATGCTGAAACAGAGTATATCCCCTTAAAGAACTCATCCATGCTAATCAACGACTAGACTAATAATTTCAAATATTGGCCTAGAAAACTCCCTGGATAAAGGAACTGGTATCTCAGAATATCGGTCATCAAGAGAATGACATGGGACGAAACAGAAATCAGCAATTGCATCAATCTTTCCTTAGCCGAGATGGAGAAAAATGAAACTTTATTTACATTAGCTTCTTACTTCTGGTCAGACGCCCTCAACGCCTTCTTGTTTGGACATGGGCCAATGACCCCAACCGTGACGGATGTTGTTATGTTCACCTGCCTCAACACCACAAATTACATCAATCCATCCAACCTCCGATTCAAACCCACGCATCAGCTACACACCAAGAATACTGGTGGTTGGACTAAATATATAGCTCTCCACGACAAGATCTTTGAACCAGTCAATGATCAGGAACATGTTGCATTTCTAAATATGTGGCTAAAATAGTTTATCTTCGGCGGAGCAATCCTTGACCCAATGACCAATATGCAGTGATTAAAAAAATGCTTGGTCCATCATTGACAAATTCCACTAGAGCAATATTTGCTTGAAGCCACATATCAATTGCTTCATCAAGTAGTAAACAAATTATAGATTGGCCAACTAGTCAGTAATATTGGCGGTCCCTGGTGTTTCATACAAATGTGGCTCAATGTCTATGCCTCCAAAGCCATCACCGAGACCTCCTTTCTTAACTTTACCTTCCTAGCCAATTACTCACAACAAGATGAAACCAGCTGCTCATGCGTAGGGCGATCGAACGAGGCAGAGAAGCTCACCAAGAGGGCGAGCAAGCAAGAGCCGATGGAGGTTCGATGCGGATGCACAAACAAGTGAAGGCCTAGAAGATTTGCTTAGCTCCAATGCAGGCCCTTCGACTTGTTGGTCCCACCGTTGGAGTACACTCCCAATTGTCCCATCGGGTGTTCCAAAAAATATGTTTGTTCACGCGGGGAAGATTGGACCAGTCAAATGGGCGCGCCGAGAGGGAGTGTGAGCATGAGCTAACGGAGGTCCAATGCGTTCATGCAATCATGCGAAGGCCTAGGAGATATGCTTAGCTCCAGTGCAAGTCCTTTGGCTTCAGGATTCGATGGAGTGCACTGTTGATTGTCCTACCGACCATGCCAAAAATTATGTTCGAGTCAAATCAGTCCTCCGTGTTTGCCGATGGAGGTCCAGTGTGATTGCACCTGAACACGCTGAGGCCTAGGAGGTCTGCATGGCTATAATGTAGGTTCTTCTTCTTTGAGGGGTCTTCATCGAGTTGCTACATTTGTAGGCGTGCCAGTCAATTTGACCTGTAATTGATATTGAAAACAGATAGAGTTAGATCATAGAGCCAATTGGTCGATAGGCCGATTCAGACTCCTGCTAATGGCTGGTTGCGGATAAGGTTAGGATAGCTATCGGCAGAGCATGATGCCCCCTACTATCAGCTGATTGCTGATAGCAACTATAGAGCTCAGACATTGGCTACAAAATCGATGATGGCATAGGCAAATGGTGAGGAATAAAGTAAAGGATGCATTGGCTATAAAGCCAATGATGCTCCAAACAGAGTTTGTGATGAATAGTAAGGAACAAGACTCAATCTCCTGAAGGTGCAAGACCTAGCAACCACTAATGATGGTACCGTTAGAGCTAGCCTTGATAGATCGGACCGAACCGAGATAGTATAAGGATGAGGCTAATGGCACCGCAACAACGAGAGCTAGATTAGACATAACAATGGAGGGATCGGGAGAACCTATAGGCTGCTATCGGTGATGGGTCTGATATGGGAATATAAGTAAACTTATTGGCTAGCTAAGCCAATGGCAGAAACAAAACCTGCTAGGTCTCGATGCCAGATCTAACAGAACTAGGTCGATCCCAAGTGGATTAATCACTAGGCAAGATATATATATATTGGCTAAGGAGCCAATACACTAGGCATGAACCTCTATGTAGAGATAACTCATCGGTTGGCTACTCCGATGAAACACCGAAAAAAGGCCTACCGGCTTAAGGCTCAATCTACAACCAATAGTCAAGTAGGTCAGACCTAACGGATGCAATATGACACTGATGACAAAAGAAGGAGCTCGATAAGCTGATAGATCCCATGTAAATGTGATGTGATATATCTAATTAGACCTAATCAATGCATCCTTAGACAGAGCAGATGCACCAAGATAATAGCGGGACTTACCCCTTTGCTGGAGATCGGACTTAACCGATGCAGCCCCACGTCGAGTGTTAAAACTCGCTGGTAAAAACCTAGACGAACTAGAGTGGTAATGCGCCGAGATTGTATTGATCTGTGTGGATATTTTATAAGCTTCTAGGGTGTCTATATTTATACCTTGTGGTTATAAGACTTCAATGTTGTTACAAACAACCTCCGGACGTTACTTCCTCAACAAAAAAGGAAACTATCTCTAAGAAGTTAACAAACTAACTAAATTTGCCAATCATATAAAATATATTTTACAAAGATAAAACCACCCTGCCATGACTTCCACGACTACTCTTCAGATCTGGTCTCATTTGGATAACTGAATCGAATCCATCTTCATCTATCCGATCAGCTTATTTCCTGTATCAATCGGCCTCTTTCTATAAGCCGATCGGCTCTTCGATCCTATCTACAAGGGCTTACCAAATTTTGGTATTAACGCCAGCCAACGCCGATGTATTTCAATGGGCAAAGCTGCATCGGCCTTTTCTAACAGCAAAATGACTTCCATCGGACTGGTTCGCATATGGTGATGTAGCATTATTCAAGATCCCCTTCAAATTTAGTCCTCTTAATGCATGGGCTGATGAGGAGTCCAAGACTATACTTCTATCGGCCATCACTCCTAGTCTTCTACCAACTGGCTTCTCGTTGGGCCGATCGCAGTAGCTGTCATATGAATTCTACCACCCATCAGTTGATTCTCACAGGTTTCGGTCAGCTTCCTATAAGGCTATTTTTCAAGGGCAATAAATATATAGCCTTGGAATATGATTGGCTGTGGATGCTAACGGAGTCCTTGTCTCTAGGCGACATCACTATCTTTGAGCCATGTACCACCAACACCAAGCTTTTTGCTCGATAGTGGTCAAAATGAAGAAGGCACATGTTCAATTCATCGGTTGAACAATACTGCTCCTACCTCAACCCTGATTACATCGAATCCGATGAAGAGGTGTACTTCTTTATGTTCTATTATCCATGATCACATTACTTATATGCCCACCATCTTGCAGGCCAGGAACAAAGAAGCATCAGTAACCAACGTTAGTGGCTGACTGATCATGTATAAAATAGGACTAAAATGCAAGATGCTAGCATCTTGCCCTACTTCAAAGAAACAAAAGACTAGTGCCGACATCATAGTCAAAGTGCCAACCACCTAAACACCTGCCATTGAAGCAACATTGACTACTTCACCCTCACTGGTACATGCTAACTTTTATCCTCGTTTGCTTTTCATCTCCTCTCACGCTAACAATCTCACCCCCTTTTTTTAGCTCAAATCATCAGCTCCCAAAGTTCAACCATCATCTGATATTCTTGTGAACATTGAGTTGATGGTCCCACTAGTAATCCCCCTATCTTTGACGGTCGATCCCCAAGTTAGTGACATCGAGATTGTCCCTATCATTTTCGTATCGAACATTGACCACCCCCTTGAAGAGATCACTCACCATGATGATGTCGATATCACTCATCATGCTACTACTGATGTCCTATCATAGGTAACTTTATCTTATATCTACACTTTCACCTTAACCCATTATTCTTCCATTTACCGATGTCGATCTATAGTCTTTAGCCAATATATTCTCCTTCAACATCAGCAAATATTTGGAGATGGATGAAGATACAACTACTAGTGCTGTGAACAACCGCCTTTACCAGCCAAGGTACGCAAACAGCTATTGCACATCATCCATCGACTGGAAAGCCCAATCAGTGCACTAGTGGAAGATTGTGGACCGATCCAAGCAAGATTTGCTGAGATTGAACACCATCTACCTAAGGAACTCATTGACACACTAACCCCCACCGCCTATTTGAAATCACAAAAGTTCCACCTGATTGTGACCAAGCAGAGCATAGTCAATCACGCTAAATAGAAAATTTTGGCTCAAATTATCCAAAACAATCAACAATATAATCGCTGCCTCACAAGAAATCCAATCCAAACTGAACCAACTGAAGAAACAAAAAGCCGATTTGGTACCAGAGCTCACTAAGATACATAAAAAGATTGAACCCATATAATCCCATCTTATCGGCCTACCACAGTTGATACAAGATTAGGAGGCTAGAGTGGCAGCAATGGTGTGTTAAGTTGTCCATCGACACAACAAGTTAAAGACCATTCCTGACTCCGATGAAGAAGACATCTGTGCTATTAACAAGATTGACAGAATTCGCCTGCACACGATTGAATCAATTAAAAAATTATAGTAGCATCTTAACGCTAAAAACCGTGATGTCATTTTTCAAAACACTTGGTGTTCCTACTCTTTTGTTGCAATATAACTTGATCGGCTTTGCTACCCTTTTGTCTCACTTAATCCCTGTTGTTTTTATTCATTTTATTCTAAAGGCGATATCAACTGATGTTAGCTATGTTCAGGCGATGTAATTATATCAACTCTTGTTTTGAATTGTATTAGAAATTCGTTGCAGTTAGCCAATTTAGGCATCGATCAAAATTCTTAAGATATATTCCCATTTATTGCTTTGGCAAATTCTTCTCCTTCAAGATTTACCAATATATAAGCATTACCAGGCCCACAACGATTGACCCAATAAAGCACTTCCCAATTAGGCAACCATTTTCCAAACTTCTTATCCCTAGACCTAATCAGTAAAATCAACTTCCAAACAAGTTCTCCTTCATTAAACAATTTAGTCATCAACCTTTTGTTGTAATGGCTAGCTACTCTAGCTTTATTTTCTTTAATCCTCTCAAGGGCTCTTAGCTGATTTTGAGCCAAATCACCAAGTTCACCTGTCAATAAGTTATAATAATCATCAGCTGTCAGCTGATCCTACAAAGATATTCTCCTGGAGCCAATGTTAGTTTCCCGAGGCAAAGCAGTTTCATGCCCATTCACCAACTGATATGGCAGTACTTGAGTAGACCCATAGCATATCATCTAATAGGCCCATAATGAATCGGCTAATGCAGTATGCCATCTTCGTGTCTGTTCATCAATCTTGCACTTGATGAACTTGATTAAACTTTTATTTGAAGCTTTGTTTTGTCCATTGTCTTGAACATAATAATGTGATGAATTTAACAACTTGTCCCCATATTGGCAGCAAGCTATTGAAAACTCACCGGACACAAAAATAGATCCTTGATCGGTAGTTATTGTCTCGGGAATTCCAAACCGATAGATAATATGCTCTTTAACAAACTCAATCATGTCCTTAGATGTAATTTTCCTCAAAGGAATTGCTTCTACCCATTTTGTAAAATAATATGTTGTCGAGAATAAGAATTTAGTCCCTTTATTTGGTGGAGGGCAAATCTGGCCAATCATGTCAATTCCCCAATCTCTGAACGTCCATGGCTTGATAATTGGATTCATAGTCGATGCTGGTGCTCGCTGTACGTTTCCAAATTTCTGACAATCTTGACATCTCTTATAGTATCTAAAGCAATCTTCCAACATTGTTGGTCAAAAATATCCCACTCTTCTTAATAACTATTTCATCTTGTGAGCCGATTAATGAGGCCCACAAACACCTTCATGTACTTCACACAGAACCACTGCATCTTGTTCTAAACCTAGGCATCTTAATAGAACTCCATCAATGATCCGACAATACAATTCTTCATCAAGCAGCACATACTTAGTAGATCTATGCCAAAGTTTCCTATAAACTGATTGTGACGGATTTTGCAAATATTTGATAATCTCTCATCTCCAGTTATCAGCTTCAACATGATTATTAATATTGGCTATTTCAACTTCTATCCTTCTATCTGGCCAATACCCTGAAGCAATCTAAGCAAGATCATTTGCTAAATCGGCTATATTCCTTGGCTAGTAACCTTTAGGTAATCACCTTTCTATGCTTTTCCAAACAAGCAATCAACTCCATTAGCCTCCTAGATCGGTAGATCGGTCATTGCAACATTGATCGATTGATCAGCTGGGATTATCTCGACTTGATCTCCTTGCCACTTTATCAGACTTTGATCCAGTCCCTACCAAGAAGTAAACTATATGATCCTTTTCCATCGATAATGAAGAATGTGGTAGGCAATGTCTTGCTCCCCACTGTTAACTCCACATTCAACACACCGTTTGTCTTCAATGGATTTTCGCCGAAATCTTTCAACATCGTATTTGCCTTTATCAGATCTTCGGTAGTTTTCCCTAACTTGTGATAAGATGCATATGGCATCAAATTGACAATTGCTCCCCTATCAACTAATATTTTCATCATTGGTTTTCCATCTACATATCCCCTGATATATAACTATTTCAAATGCCAATGCTTAGACTCCTCAGGTTTATCAAACACAGCCTGAACATGTTGCAGCATTAATTGAGCAAAAAAAATTTCATTGTCCTCCTCATCGGATGAAATTGTTTTGTATTCCTAAGGAAAGAAGAATACCATGTTTGTTAGAGCTGATGCATCAACCCCATCATCTTTTCTCTTGATGTGCCATACTCGTTTAGTTCTTTTAGGAGAATGATTGGCTTCCTCATGGTCTTGTTGTTGCTTCTCTTGTTGCTCTTTGTGCCATAATCGTTGTGCCCTTCTTTTCTGATTTTTTTCTAAAGATTCCACATGGACACCATTGAGGATTCAGGATTCACCGATTTTCATGCAATTCCTTATCTTTAGTTTCTTCAAAATATTCTTCGTGGATCGGCCCAACCGTCTATGAACCGATGCTCATTTTGTAAGCAGTCGATGTTGTGAAAATCTTTCCTACTCAACGTGTTGAGATCTTAGATTATTACATTTAGGATAATCTTCAATTGATGGCAATCTCTTACCCTGATCCCAACAGAACCAAACATATGGACAATGCTAATGTAGATTTTATTTTTCTTCATTTGACAAAGTCCACTATTCTTCCTCTTTGTGCTTAGAATACATTTCTATTAGGTCCAATGAAGCAATTTTTGATTTATTATCCTAACGTCTCCCTTTATCGGCCTAATCTCTCGATGATCCCACATAAGCCATGTTCATGGGGGACAGATGTCAATCAATTTTTATCAGTTTTTTATCTTCAAATTTAATTCTTCCTTATTCAATAGTCGATTGTATCTGTTGCTGAAAAACTTTACATTCATTAGTATGGGTGATATCGTATTGTGCCATTTGTAATATTACTTCTTCTTAGCCTCTTCGACTTATGGAATCACATGATTTGTTGGGAGTTGTATCTGCTTCTCCTAAAGTAATAGATCGAAGATTTTATTGGCCTTATTGATGTCAAAGTCATATCGCTCCTCCTTACCGATATTTTTCACCCATGGGCATGATACTAATTTCTAATTTTTAACCCATTCTACCAAGCCAACATCAATATCAGATCCCTCATTGTCTGAGTCCGATGAATAAATTTATAGTTAAGCAACCCTATGCTGAATTTTTTTTCCTTTTAGGCCTCCTAAAATAGGCTTTCATGAGCCGATGTTAACACCCAAATTTAGTAAGCCCCGTAAACAAATTTGGTTATGGATCGAAGAGCCGATTGGCTTATGGAAAGAAGCCAATTGATAGATGGAAAGAGCTAACGGGACAGTTGAAGATGGAAACTTATCCAGATGAGACCGAATCTAAAAAGAAATTGTGGAAGCCACGGCAGGATTGTTTTATCTTTGAAAAATATACCATAACTTTCCTTTAATCTCTAAGATATATTACGTTTTATCATTAGGAATGTTTATCCCGTATTCGTGTTGGATTTGTGTAACCCCAGGGTATAAATATAGACCACTTGGAACCTTATAAATCATCTCCACATATCAATATAATCTCGACGCATCGCCACCGTAGTTTATCTAGGTTTTTATCAGTGGATTCTAGGTCTCGACGCAGGGCTACATCAGTTAGGTCTGAACTTCAATGAAGGGGTAAGTCCCGCCATTATCCTGGTGTATCCGCTCTATCTAAGGCTGTATCAATTAGGTCCAACCTCTTAGTCTGATCAGATATATCACATCACATTCATGTGGGATCGGTTTATCGAGCTCCTTTTACCATCACTAGTCTTGTGCTACATCTATTAGGTTCGACCTACTAGAGTGTTGATAGTAGATTGAGTCTTAAGTCAGTGGGTCTTTACATTTCATTAGAGTAGCCAACTGATGAGTTATCTTTACAACGATCTTCACTCTACACCAATCTTTACTCTTAACATATCGGCTTTTTAGCTCATATACATATATCTTCAACAATTAATCCACTAGTGATCGATCTGGTTCTGTTAGATCTGGCCCTATACTATCTCAGTTAGGTCTGATCTATCAAGGCTATGTCTAATAGAGCTAGCATTGAGATTTAGCAGGTTTCGCTCCTCCCATCGGCTCAGCTAGCCGATGAGTTTATTCATATGTCTGCATCAGACAAGCAACCGATAGGAGCCGATGGGTTCACCCATTTCTTCAGTCCACATGACTGATCTAGCTTCCACCATTCCCATGCTATTAATTTTAGTCTTATACTATCTCGATTAGGTCTGATCTATCAAGACTGACTCTAACAGAACGGTCATTGGTGGTCGCTAGATCTCATCTCTTCAGAAGACTGGACTTTACTCTTTATTGCTCATCGCCTATTTTATTCAGAGCGTCATTGGCTCTATAGCCAATGTGTCTTCTATTTTATTCCATGCTATTTGCCTATGCCATCATTAGCTTGCTAGCCGATATATGAGTGCTACAACCCCTATCGACAACTAGCCAATAGCAGAAATGCATTGGACACACAGCCAATAACTATCTCAACTCTATCGGCACATTCAGCCGATAACAGGAGTCTGTATTGGCTTATCGACCAATTAGCTCAATGATCTAACTCTATCTAATGAGGACATCCCAACCATGCATTCTCCCTCAAATCAATAATTCACCATCAAAAATAAAGGATACAAATCAAGGACTAGGCATTGATCTTCTAGTTTGGACTGCAATTTAGCCTTACAATAACTAGAATTCAGATTGTATTCCTTGTGTATCATTCTCCACCAAGCTCCACATACATGCCACCGTCATCAGTACACTGATCTTGTATTCACTTAACCATCACTTTCTTGTTACCACCACGCATTGCCCTTTTGTAATCCGCAGGAATTCATAAGAGCTTGGTTGTTAAGAGAGTTGAGATTGCTTTGTCCTCACTAATTTCACAAGAAGAAGTCCGATCCACCTGACATTGAAGGGTTTGTAACCATGGTATAATTCAACGAGATGAAGCAAAGCATGCAAGAACTAACAAACAACATCAAACACTTATGGCTCATTTGTAAAATCTTCCTCGTGATAATGCAAATTCAAGTCATCCTGAAGATGAAATTGATGAAACTGAAGAAGAAGCTACTGGTCAACTTGCAAGAGAACAACGAAGACACAGTGAGCGAGCTACTACAAATGCGAGAAGACCTACTCCTCCAAGACATGGAAATGGAGGTAGAGGTGCTGGTCATGGGAGAGGTCTTGGACTAGAGGAAAGTGGGACTAAAGAAGAGGATGAAGAAGAAGAGGCTGAACAACCCTGTAGTGAAGACTGTTGTCACTCAGGAAATTGTGGGTGTAACCAGCCCAATGAGGAGAAGTTTGGCAAGCTAAAATTCACCATGCCCAAGTTCAATGGAGGGTCTGATCCTGAAGCATATCTTACATGGGAATTGAAGGATGATAAAATTTTTCACTTGCCCAATTATTCTGAGCAGAAGATGATGGCCATGGCTACTCTTGAGTTCGATGGTTATGCTCTAATTTGGTGGGAACAAATGCTCAATGATAGAGAAGAGGCTAGGCAAGGTGATGTCCATTCATGGACTAAAATGAAGAGAGAAATGAGAGCAAGATTTGTCCCAAAACATTATCGTGGTGATTTATTTGACAAGCTGCAGTATTTGAAGCAAGGAAGCCTTAATGCTGATGAATATTATAAACTGATGCAGAAGGCAATGATTAGAGCCAATGTATATGAAGATGAAGAACAATCAATTGCACATTTCATCTTGGGATAGCATTGCAATATTCAGCGCATTGTTGAATTTCAGAAATACCGTAATCTTATTGAATTGGTACATCAAGCTAGTAAAGCTGAGCGTCAATTGTAGCAAGACACGAAGTCCAATAGAGGAGTATCTTTCATCACAAGAAGTACACCGAGTGAAATCAAATTCACACCACGAAGTAGTGCAAGCCAAGGTTTAGTTTCCAACTCACGTGGTGGTGCACGATCAAGCAATTTTGGTGCTTCTAGTGGCAATGAACGCCCAGACTTACATCGGCCAACATAGTGGACTGATTTCGCACCCACAAACAGCTGATAATTCTTTACCAAATATGCTAAACTCTCAAATTCTTGTGATGAAAATCGTTCTTTGATCAGAGCCAATAAACCCTAGAAGGCTAATTTAGCTAGCTGCCCATCACTTAAATTTAGACTATAACATCAGCTTCTAACATCCCAAAACCATTGGATATATTCTTGGACTAATTCAACCAGTTTCTATTTAACCGATGTTAAAACTATTAACCTCATTTTGACCAAAATTTGGTCCGACATGATCATAGAAACATGTTATAAATAAGTAAACTCATCAACTAGCTGAGCTAATGGAAGGAATAAAACCTACTAGATCATAATTCTAGCCTAATTAAAAACAACCTTGATAGATCAGGCCAAACCGATACATTATAAGATTTGATCAAATAAAACAAGGTCAATCACTAGTGGACTAACCGTGGACAATCTATGTATATCGGCTGATAAGCCTATACATTAAGCCTAGTATCTTGTATCAGTGTGGTAATGGTACTCTATCAAACCACTTAGGGTATGGACGCCAATACATAAAATTTTCCTCCTTCGGTTTCAAGCCAAATTGTTCCTTCTTCACTTTGAATATGTTTCTATTACACTCATTGTCTCCATCATGCTACCCCCGAGCTGAACATAGCCATCCGACCAATTGAACATTGGCATCTGTGGACCAATATTTGCCGAGGTATAAATTGGTGTTCTTGAGTAATTAATCTATCCACTCTTTTCCAAATCAAGTTTTAAAGCATATTTATCAACCCTCTAGATTGATCGATTAGTATGTGACATATAGCTTCATCAACTAATTCTTGGATGGATTTCTATGGACTTGAAGATGCAGGTTGAGTTGGTTCACTGATCAGGGATGGTATTGGGAACAAATTATTCTAGATCTACCCTTATTACATCATACTAAAGGATTGCAAGCACAACTTCTCAAAACCCTTGACAGATTTCTCCATCTGTTGCCTCTGTGTATCTGCAAGTCTTCTAATGAGACCAAAATAATGATATCTTCATCGGATGAGCGTGCCTTAGCATCACCATCTTCTTCGGATTACTAATTAAACTTCTGTCCCACTAGACGTGCCAAAAGATGTGTTCACCAATAGAAGTCCTACTAGGCATGCCAAAAGATGTGTTCAAGCCAAATCGGTCCACCAGGTTGGCCAATTGAAATTTGGTCCAACGTGCTTAAACACGAGAAGGCCTTGGAGATCTTCATAGCTCCAGTGCAAGTCTTTAAGCTCTTTAGAGTCTTTCGGTTGTTGGGGTTCAGAGTGTGCTAGTCAATTTAACCTCTAACTGATAAGGAAGACAAATAGAATTAGATCATAGAGCCAATCCACCGATAGGCCGATATGGACTCCTGCTATCGGTTGGATGTGCCGATAGTGTGGAGATAGTCATTGGCTATGAGTCTAATGCAGACATATAAACATGATATGAAGATAGCTTATTTATACATCAGCTAATGGTCCGACGCGATCATAGAAACATGATAAAAACAAGTAAACTCATTGGCTAGCTGAGCCAATGGAAGAAACAAAACCTACTACATCATGATGTTAGCCCTATTAAAAACAATCTTGATATATCAGACCAAATCGAGACAGTATAAGATTAGATCTAATAAAACTAGGTTGATCACTAGCAGACTGATCGTAGACATACTATGTATATTAGCTGATAAGCCGATATGTTAGGCTTGAAACTCAATGTAAAGATAGCTCATCGGCTGGCTACTCTGATGAAATGCCTTATAAAAACCCACTGACTTAAGCTCAATATATTATTTGCAGTCTAAAAGGTCAGACCTAACGATGTAGCACAAGACTGATGACAATAAAAGAAACTTGATTAGCCCATAGATCTTCCACAAACATTATGTGATATAACAGATCAGACTAAGAGGTAAGACTCAAACGATGCAGCTTTAGATAAAACCGATATACCAAGATAATGGCGGGACTTACCCCTTTGTCAGAGATCAAACTTTACTGATATAGCCCCGTGTTGAGAGCTAGAACCCACTAGAAAGATGTGATATAACAGATCGGACTAAGAGGTCGGACTCAACCAATGCAGACTTAGATAGAACTGATATAACAAGATAATTGCGGGACTTACCCCTTCGCCGGAGATTAGACTTAACCGATGCAGCCCCACGTCGAGAGCTAGAACCCATCGGAAAGATGTGATATAACAGATCAGACTAAGAGGTCAGACTCAACCGATGCAGCCTTAGACAAAACTAATATACCAAGATAATGGTGAGACTTACCCCTTCGCTAGAAATTGGACTTAAACGATACAGCCTAGTGTCAAAAGCCAGAACCTACCGGTAAAAACCTGGAACTAAGGTGGCGATGCATTGAAGTTCTATTGATCTATGTAGATGACTTAGAAGGTCCCTATGATATTGTATTTATACCCTAGGATTACACAAGTCCGAGATGGTTACAAACAACCTCTGAATATTATTTCTTAAACAAAAAATGAACTATCTCTAAGAAGATAATAAAATTAACTACTCCTGCCTAATTGCAAGAGATATATTATAGATACAAAACCACTCTACCATGCTTTCTACGATTCCTTCTAAATTTTGTCCCATCTAGATAACCTTCCACCTATCGACTAAATCAAATCCATATTCATCTATCCGATTTGTTATTTCCTTATCCAAGACCGTCAACATTTCCATATGTCTGATCGACTTCACCATCTATTAATCAACCTCTTTCCATAAGCTGATCAACTCTTAGATCCTTAACCGAATTTGTTTGTGGGCTTACTAAATTTTGGCGTTAACACATTGGTATATCACTTTGAAGTCGATGTGAAAACCATAACATCCCTCTTAGATTGTTACGTCATTCGTTTGTGTATTATGTAGGTATGTTACAAATTCTAGAGTTGGATACTAAGGTGGCAATAGAATGGGCGAATGTATCCAAGAAGGAGAAGGTCACGAGTCATTGAGTCACATGCAAGGATACCAGTGACAACAATCATGATGTTCTACTTGCTCAAAATGTGTATAGTGCCAGAATGTAATACTAGTGGTATGGAAACTAGAAGTGCACATCTTATGGACCCTTATTCATCATAAAAGCCATCCTAAAAGATCCTAAATACTCAAAATATCCTAAACATTAAAAGGCACCAAAAAGATCCTAAACATTCAAAATATCCTAAATGTTAAAAAAGTTCGTAAAAGTTCATAAACATTTAGAATTGACAAAATACTCACAATACCTTAAATACTTGCAAAATCCTTAAATAGTCACAAAATGCTCACAATATCATAAATATATGCAAATTCCTTAAAAATTTCATTGTTGGATGTAGTTCACAAGGCCCTTTGGCCAGACTGCTGAAGCAAGCAAACATGCTTGGTTTGCAAAGCATAGAAGAGCCAAACGAAGCAAAGTGACACTAGCAAAGGACAGAGAAGCTTGGTGAAGCAAGGCAACACTAGGTAGACAAGTGAGAAGCCAAGCAACACATAGTGAGGCTTGGTAAAGCACCATGCCCAAAGCTTCAAATGATGGCTAAAAGGCTAGGAAGCTGGAAGTCAACAAGGGCAAAGGCATCTGTTATGGAGACTAGACCAAGGATGGCCTAAGCCCGGCCATTGAAGGCCAGATAAGCTAAATAGGTAGTAGAAAGGCAGGAATGCCCCTGTAAACACTCCCATCAAGGGGATAATCTTGTAAAAGCTTGTGCAAGCAAACCCTAGGGTTTGCTAGTAGAGCTGTAAACCTCGATATAGACACCAAGGGGTATGTTGTTAGGACAAATTCTAACAAAATTGATACAACATCTATTGTTTACATCCATAAATCGAGGATGAGTGTTTGTCTTTCTATAACAACTATTGCCAACTATGGGGAGCCTAGCCAAAGTCGGTGCCACCAAAGAGGATATCAACTAGAAGGAAGACGGTTCCAGAAAGATATGTGGGGACTGAGGAAGCCTAACCAATAGTGGAAGAATATTTCTTGCCAACAAATTAGAGGAGGCCAGAGGAGGAGAGCAAGCTGTCAAAGCCCAAGCTAAACCCAGGGTGATGGCCTCAGCACAAGGCACTACCATCCCAACTTTAGTATGGGAGGCGCCAAAAACTAGGGGGCAAGCAGTTCAGTGGGCAAAGCGGTCTCGATTCTAAAGGCAAAGTATGAAGCAATGAGACAAGGCATAGCCAGGCTTCAAGAAATGATCCGCCCAATGCAATAGTAGCAGACGGCTAGGCAAGCAAGAAAAATCACCCAGCCATGCAGGCTAGAACCAGCGCTACCTCCCCCTCCACCACCACACCCTCTGCCTCTGCCAATCTAAGTACACCCCAAGTACAAGCTAGAACACCATACACCACCCAAATTGTGCCACAAGTTCCTTCAACCTAGGCAGAGCCAAGTGCTACTCTAGTAGCCAAGGCATAATTTAGGTTAGACCAAGCATTCCTCCAACAACTGAGGGGCTTTTCTTATCCCACCAAGATTCACTAATCATCTCCGTGGACTTTACCAGATGCAAGGTATGGCATGTACTGGTCGACCATGGGAGTTCTACCAACATCATTTTCGCCGATGCTTTCCAAAGTATGGGGTTTCCAACACTCACCCTTTTGCATGCCACAAGTCCTTTGCAAGGCTTCGGCAAAAGTTTGGTGCAAGTAATTGGTTAGTGCAACTCTAGGACTCCTTTAGCATGGGTGACAATGTGTGCATAGAAATAATTGTGTTTGATGTGGTGGACCTACCATTCCAACACAACATCATCTTCAGTAGAGTCACTTTGAGAAAGTTTGAGGTGATAGCACACCACAACTACTTAATGCTCAAGATGCCATGGCTAAAAGAGGTGATCATGGTCAAAGGGACTCAATGATCTGCAAGGGCAAAGGGGGAAGTGGCCACTTGCACACATGAAGTAAACAGTGTGTAGAATATGATGCACCAATAGGGCACGCTAGACCCCAAGCCTTCGCCATAAGGCAAGATTATCAAAATCCAAGTCAACCCCAATGACCCATTGAAAATGATGTCAATTGGCAGTGGTACAAGTGAAGAAATAGCACAAGAAATCCTACAAGTCATCAAGTAGAATCTAGACATCTTTGCCTAGAATGCTGAAGAGCTAAAGGGCATAGACCTAAGACTCATTGAATACCACCTGGCAGTAAAACCTGAAGCAAGGCCCAAGAAGCAAAAGCTATGCAAAATATCGCTTGATTGACAAGAGGAGGTGAAAGCTGAAGTCAACAAGCTACTAAAAGCTAGGGTTATACAAGAAGTCGAACACCCAAAATGGCAAGCAAACCTATTACTAGTGGGGTTTGGCTCTCAACACGACGCTGCATCGGTTAAGTTTGATCTCTGGCGAAGGGGTAAGTCCCACCACTATCCCAGTATATCTTGCTCTGTCTAAGGTTGCATCGATTAGGTTCGACCTCTTAGTTAGAACGAGTGTACCGCAACACGTCCGTGCAAGATCTATCAGTTTACCAAGCTCTCTTTGCCATCGTTGATCCCATGCTGTATTAGTTAGGTTTGACCTACGAGGCTGCCAATACTGGATTTGAGCTGTAGGCCTGTAGGTCTCTGCCCTGTGTCTCATCAGAGTGGTTAGCCGATGAGTTATTTATACCTTGAGTAACACGCCTAGCGTATCGGCTCCTCAGCTAATACGCACTCGTCTTCAGAGACTTCCATCGGACGTCACGCTTGGTGCATCGGCCTTTCGGTCAATGCACGCATATCTTTGGAGCGGTCCTCTCATTGGCTCCACTAGCTGATGGGTTCCCTCCACCCTTCCTTCAGCATGACCCAATCTGGTGTCCACCTTCCTGTTGTCATTGGCCTCTATCTCTTACTATCTCGGTTAGATCTGATCTTCGAGATTGGTGTTAGCGGCATCACCACAGTGGGTGGTGGATCTCGTGCTGTGGAAGGATCGAGCACCGCTCCTTGTTCATCGCCTACCATATCCGGAGTGGCATCGGCTTTGCAGCCGGTGTGTCTTTCATATGTTTTCTTGTAGCTTGATCAGACGTACCGCATCACGTCCGTGCAAGGCACACCGGCACGTCAGGATCTCTCCTCCATCAATGGTCTCGTGCTGCATCGGTTAGGTTCAACCTACGAGATCAGCGATGGTGGTTCGAGTCGACGCCTTGGTGGATCTTCACGTGGCGTCTCACTAGAGTGAATAGTCGATTAGTTATCCTTACCACAAGCCTCGCATCCGTCTTGCGTATCATCCAACAATTGACCCGCTAGAGATTGATCCAGGCACGTCGAACGCTTCTAGGTACTGTCTCAGATCGGACCGATCTTCTAGGGCTCGTGTCTGACGTGGTCGATGTTGAGATCTAGCGGGTCTTATTCCCTATCGGCTCGAGTGGCCGATGGGTTTAGGTGTAGGCCTACGTCAGATGTTCGGCCCTTAGGTAGCCGATGACCTTGCCTTTTCCTCTCTCATCGTCACATTCGGTCTAGCCCTCCATCATCTCCGTGTCGTTAGTCCCTAGCCTCATACTGTCTCAGTTTGATCCGATCTATCGAGGCTAGTCCTGACGGTGCCGTTACCGTGATCACTAGCCCATGTAGCTTCGCGAGGGATCGGGCCCGCTCTGTCCTTCAAATGCCGCAAAGCGTCATCGGTTCATTGGCCGATAGGTCCTCTAGTATATTACACGAGTCTATCTCTCACACCTCCATTAGTTGTTTAGCTGATGCTCGAGTGCTGCCTTCCTTACCGGCACCCATCCGATAGGGAGAGCCAGACAGGTCCACCGGCCGACCAGTTCACGGGTCTCATCCTCTCTCCTTATCAATTACAGGGTCAAATTGACTGGCACGCCCTCGAACCTTAAAGCTTAAGGGCCTGCACTAGAGCTAAGCAGATCTCCCAGGCCTTCGTGTGACCAAGCCGATATCTCTCCCCGGTCGGACCTCCGTTTAGCCCGATCGGACTCTCCCCCATGAGGTTTGGTGGCGAGCAGCTATCAATGCACAACCCATCCAAGTCAAAGTCAAGATTCTCTTTGAAAACCTTGTGGACGGTGGGCAAAGAGACAAGTTGAGTAAGCCCCCTAACAAAGGGGGTGAGTTTTGCACAGCTCTAGAAATCCTAGAACAAGAGGTTGGGGTGCAGGAGAATGCTATCCAAATTGGACACATATGTGCCATTGGTAGGCTTGGTGAAAACTAGCAAGGTAGGAGTGGCGAAGAAAGGCAAGGTTGATGAAGATGACTCACTATCGCTAAAGATGCATGTCAAGTGAATGCCTTCAATGACCCCAAGAGATTTGGGCTTCGGAGCTTGGAAGTCACCTGTGGAGTGGCATTGGTATCCACTTGCTCACTACCACCTTCATTGTTGACCTCTTTGCCTTCGAGGTCTTTGTCCTCATCAGCATCCTAGTCAAAGGAGGTATAGTCCAAATGGAAATGACCATTTTTGCTCTGGATAATGGCCCAGCTTTGGAGGCAACACACTTCCATTTCCTCAGCACAGCCTTGGGAGAGGCTAGTGCAGCTAGATCTTTGGTGTCTGGGTCTTTGTAAGGATTCTCACATGGAGGCAAGTCCATGGTGAACATAGAGGCAATTCGCTCAACCATCAGTCTGGTATTTGTTGATCAACCCATACTCCTAGGGGACCAAGTCACCAATTAGCCCCTTCTCCACCTCTTTTGCATCGGCAAGCGAATGCACCGCAACCATTTCAAAGAGAGTTCAACATTAAATACCAAACAGGTCAAGAAAAGAAAAGGTTGCCAAAGGCAAAAGTGATATGTCATGGAGTCCTGATCTTCATGACGTAGGATCAATCACTAGATAACTAGCTATAAAATAGCCGGATAACACACTGCAAGCAGAGATAACTAGTGCAACCTAGCAAATAAAACTCAAAGCCAACCACCGTCTTTAACCGGCAACCAAAATCGAGCATTTGCCCAACCACACTCTCAAAGAACCAACCAACACAGCCTATAATCAATCAAGGACAACCTTGAAGGGAGTAGGTGCACCAATTGGGAGTGGATAAAGCAACCGCTTCTGTAATCCCACAAAGAAAATCACAAGAGCAAAGCGGTAGAGATCACTCTCTCAATATTTGTTAGCACATAGCTGAACAAGGGGTTATGTATTTCAATCAACAAAAGTCTTCAATTGCTATGAGGCAATGGGGTATTTATATGAGTAACATCCTTCCTAGATAGGTGAAAACCCGAAATGAAAAAGATAAGTTAGACTATGTGAAAGGGCCTCCACGAAATGAGTTCTGAGTTGTTCCCGCGTGGCTGTTGGTCTTCTCTGTAGTTTTCAATGTTTTGTCAATAACTCTACCTTGAAAAGTCCAAATGATGTGGTGTTGGTTGCATTGGAAAGTTAACTTGATAAGCTTTCACACCATGTGTAACATGTACCATGAAGTATTGTAGAATGGTACAATTTTGCACGGGAACTTGAACATCAGGCTGACTGTTGACCCTCCAACTAGTATGCACTAAAACTGGTTGGCTATCACAATGGAAACTCCAAACTAGTCGGCTCTAGTGGCATTGAAAACTAGACTTAACAATATTTCCAACAAGTCCTCATGGGCCTTCATAGCTTATGGAAATCAAAAGTTATTACTGATTCTTTCTGACGGTTCTGTCACACTGGACAGGTTCGAGCGTGGTCCTTCTCTGTAATCCACTCTTAGTGTGTTCGTATCATCCTCCTTGGTGAACCCGATCAATAGCAATGTGCGTGACTTAGGCAGTATATAATTCTCATTAATATTAAAATAATTTTCAAAAAGTAGCACATTCACCTCTTGTTGTAGCTTCTTAGCTCGACTACGTATAATCGGTCCATCAAAGACTTGAGCTGGTGTAGCTTGAATTGGTTGTGACATGTTATTTGTTGGCATGGTTGGCTTGCTTATTGGCATGGTCGGCATGGTCATATCAAAAAGGCATTTACCATCGTGGCCAACGAGAGGCATGATGCTAGAGGTTGTATGCCTCGTTCTTTCGATCTTGTCTAATCTCACATGAGTGGGCCAAGGGATTGACCCCAAGCATGCAAAATTCTTCGATGAGGTCCTAGTAGATGAAGTGGCTCGCCATGTTATAGAGAGATATCTTCCATGACTTGAGTGTGCCATTGAGGATAACTCTCGGTGTGGCATTGAAGAAGAAAATGCCACAGCTAGAACGAAGCGCCAAGAACTCATCAAATCCAACGATGAAGGGAACCTTGTGGTAGAGCCACCTTTTCATCCACTGGCTTTCCTATTTTGGCATAGAACCAAGAATGGGCCACAAGACTATTTGACCTTGCCAGATGGCGAAGTTGATATTGCCAAAGACCATTTTCTTCTGTCCAATAGGCATAGCAATCATCTTCAAGTAGGCAATGGCACTATGGATGAGGGTGAAGAGATTAGTGTATGGCTTAAACTTAGACATCTGGCACATCCAATCAAAGACCGCCACACGCATAAGGGTGCTAGGGCTAAGTTGAGGAATCTCAATCTTTAACTTCTCCAAGAGTTGACGAAGAAGATCAATGCACAGGGAGTGAAGCCTATCATTAAAGAAAGCTACAAAGACAACTCTTTCATCATTGCCAGGATGTGAAACTTTGTCGTCACTAGGGAACTGCCCTTGACCTTCGAAAATGAAGCCTTTCGCCACAAGCTTGCCAATTTCATCATCCTAAGCAAATGACCTCACAAGGAAGGCATCCAATCATCACCAAGCGTAATGGTCCATGCTTGATATCATGGTCTTCTAGGCTTGTGTGTGGCACTAGGATCTGGTGAAACAAAGGTGGCAGTGGGCAAAAGTTGGCAAAGCATGTGAAGGCACAAGAAAGCCCGAGAATGGGAGCGTGAGCAAGAAAGTGTGAGCACAAAATGACTAGGGGTAAAAATAGGGGACCTGGTGCAAGCTTATATAGCGTGGAGGTGCTCATGCACGCCAATCCAAGCCCGACGCGTGGCACGGCAGACAAACTGTCAAGTTGTCAGGTGCAGCAAAGGGCACCAGAATGCATGAAAAATGAAGCAGCGTGACCCAACGATCGTATCCACATGCCATGAATATATGGATGCTACCTGATCAACACATGGTAGCATAGTAGGCAGCATGCACCACATCAAAGGCGAAGCAAAGATAAGTGTCATACTGCATTCACTAAAGTGTGTATGACCAAACCAGGGTGAAAATGTCAAAATCTAACAATCAATTTTTTTTCATTACAGGACTCTCACCAAAGGAGGCAGCTCACACTGTATTAGGTATATCGCATGGTCTTGGTCAAGGCCCTAACTCACCCTTGTTAGTGACAAACTTGTTGGAGGTGGGTCGAAAGGTCCTTTAGCCAAACTACCAAAGCAAGCAAACATGCTTGGTTGGAGAAGCATTGCGAAGCCAAGTGAAGTGACGTGACGCCTATGAAGGAGAGCAATGCAAGGCGAAGCATCATGTTGGCAAAAAAAATCTAACGATGACCCTTGTGTCACACACACAGAAGCCTAGGAGATTTATTTAGCTCCAGTGCAAGTCCTTATGTTCTTTGGCATCCTTAGCTTGATGAGGTATGAGCGTGCCAGTCAATTTGGCATTCAAATTGACAAGGAAGATAGAAAGAATTAGATCAACGAGCCAATTGGTCAGATACGGACTCCCACAATCAACTAAATTGCTAATAGGGGTTAAAATGAACATCGGCTTGAGGTCCGATGTAGGTATAAGGCAAATGATGTAAACAATGAAACCCATAACATAGATAATTGCATCGGCTAAAGATCCGATGCAGGCTGATGCGATGAAAAGAGATCAAATCCTACTAGCTCATGATGCTACCCTTATTAATAACAATCTTTATAAATCAGACTAAACCGAGATAGTATAAGATTGAAACTAATAAAGCTATATCAATTGATAATAGATTAATCGCAGCATGAATATTTATCGGCTAATAAAAGATAACTCATTGGCTAACACTCCGATGAAACATTGCATAAAACCTATCAACTAAATAAGATTTAACCTATTAGCTGCAATCTAATAGATCGGACTTAACCAAGAAAATATCATATTACAGATAATAGTAAAACTTACTTAGCCAATAGATCCTAGGCAAGCGTGATGGATACATTAGATCAATCTAAGAGATCAAAATGATACAACCTTAGAACAAGCTAATGAATTTGGCATGCTGTGTTAACACCAAAATTAGGCATGGACTAGTGCATCGGCATGGCTGTTTTGATGGGTTTGATGAAAGCCAATGGTACTTGACAAAGGCCAATGGTGATGGATCAGCTAGAGCCAATGGTTAATAGATCAGCTGGCATGTTTAAGTTTAGGTTTGGATGGATCAATTAGCCCACAAATGATTGAGTCCAGGCCATTTTTTGGAAAGCAAAGAAAGGAGTTATCTTTAGGAATATCTATTGTAATTAGGTAAGATTGTATCGTATGTGTTAATATCAAATTTTGGTAAGGCCCATTAATAGATTCGGTTAAGGAAAGGACATGATCGACTTATGGAAGTGCATCCGGTGAAGACCGAATTCAAGGAAAATTGTGAAGGCCACGGTAAGGTGGTTTTTATATTTATCTTATAGATAAGCATGTTTTAGTTATTTATCTTGCTTGATTATGAAGTAATATCCAAACAGATTGCTTGTAACCACCTAGGACTCATGTAATTCTGGGGTATAAATACAAACACCACGGAGTCTTGTAATATCTCTCTTGATCAATACAATACAATTTCGGCGCATTGTCAACTCTAGTTCTCTAGATTTATCTTGGCGTGTTCTGGCTCCCAACGCAAGCTACATCAGTTAAGTTTGATCTCTGATGAAGGGGTAAGTCTTACCATCCAACAGTTGTATCGGCTAGATTAGTCTCATCGAAGGCTGCATCATTGAGCTCTTAGATTATTTTTGTTTGGCCGACTACAATTGCTAGTTTATCCTGATTTATTAACTTGTTCTAAGGCTTCATCATTTTGATCTCTTATATTGATCTAGTATATCCATCACGTTTGCGTAGGATCTAGCGGCTAAGTAGGTTTTTCTTATTATCTACAGTATGGTACTATCTTGGTTAGATCTGGTCTATTAGATTGCTAGTAATAGGTTAAATCCTATTTAGTCGATAGTTTTATGCAATGTTTCATCAAAGTGTTAACCAATAAGTTATCTTTTATTAGCCAATGAATATTCATGCTATAATTAATCCACTATCAATCAATCTAGCTTTATTAGTTTCAATTTTATACTGCCTCGATTTAGTTCGATCTATAAAGATTGTTGTTAAGAAGGATAGCATCATGAGCTAGGAGGTTTTGCTCTCTTTTCATTACATCGGCTTGCATCAGACATTTGGTCGATGCATTTATCAGCATTATGGTCTTCAATGTTTATATCATTTTCCTTATACCACATTGGACCCCAGGTCGATGTTTGTTTTAACTCCTATCGGTAATCCAGCCGATAACAGGAGTCCATATCGGCCTATTGGTATATTGACTTGTTTATCTAATTCTTTCTATCTTTCTTATCAATTAGAAAGCCAAATTAACTAGCATGCCCACACCCCATGAAGCTAAGGATACCAAAAAGCTTAAGAACTAACACTAGAGCTAAGCAGATCTCCTAAGCCTCCATGTGTATGACGCAAGGGTCATCATCAAATTTTTATGCTAACACCTACAATCACCCTCCTCAAGGACCTATTAGGACAACTGCACCTACGATTGCTCTAGGGTCCACAAGCTACCTACAGCACATTCAATCATCCTAAAGACAAAGGTAGGACTAAACTTAGGGTTTGGAAGTTATAAAAGAAAAGGGTTAAAAGTTATAGATTGATTTTGTCAATTGGCTTTGGATACTTCAATTAGTCGTGACTATGAACACAAGGTTGATATGTGCCCTTGTGCTTCATTGTAGTGATGAGTGCTAGTCAACATGCTGACACTTTGGGCTGACTGTGTTTGTGCAACATGTCTCATGGCTTGTGGTGTGCTATTGTGGAGCTTGAAGGTAGTGGTCAATGGTGAGGTGAACGTCAAGTAGAGACGGGCTGTGCCGATGGACCGAGAGCAGTGAAGGATAGAAGTGAGGCTTGGACTGAGGAACCGGAGCACCGGAGGACCAGCCACGATGGCTGACACCTAGGGACATCGACAAGCTCAAGTGTACATGGGTGATGAAGGCAGCATTGATCAAATCAAGAAGGAAGGCAAAGGCATTAAGCTTGGCAGAGGTCGGACATGTGTCGACATCGGAGGGGTTTGGTGGATTGAGCCTCAAAACCACCGGGTGATGGTTTCATGGGTTTGGCCTCAAAACCTAGGTTTCGAGGAGAAATGGGGCGGCACATGGTGAAATCACAAAGGTTGCTCCAAGGCGAAGCAAATCTGTGTAGGAAGCATAGCCATCCGATCGCCTAAAAAAGAGTTGGACCATTATGCCCTCTAGTCACTGTTTCAGCTTAGTATACTAAAGGGGTAAAATTAGAATTGCAAAAGAGTCCTGATATATATAGGCTAAGGGTGCCGCGTCAGTGGGGTTGAGAAGGTCCAAGTGTCCATGCGTGCATGCGTTTTTTGTTTTATTTTTTTTTCTTATTCTCTCTCGCTCATCTCAAGTTCGTCGTTTTTCCACTTTTAGGGTTCTTGCTCGATTTCTCCGTGGCGCCGTAATCCACCACATCTATGTAAAACAACTAAAGATTATGTGCAGCAATGGAGGCCCTAACCTCTTGGTGTCCTCCAAGATTCGATTTGTGAGCTGTCTATTCAAATCCCATCTGTGTTCTTCATATTCTTGGTTTTCCCCTTTCCCACGTTTTGGGTTGAATCTTGAGTTTTGGGGGTTTTGGTTCAAATCAGTTTATTTGAGATGAACTAGAACGTGAGATAGCTCATCTATTGGCTAGAAATCATATCGATTTGCTTACGACTGCTTATTAGAGTTGATTTTCGGACAGCGGCCAAATATATCATGTGAAAGTTAAGGTTCCCATTCACCCCCTCCTCTGGTTGCCATTTTCGGTCCTTTAGTGACCCTTTATATTTATATGGTAGGAAGGTCTTACCGTTGTATAAGTTAAATCTATAACGAATCTGTTAAGAATACAAACTCTTTCTTCGAACTACATAAAACTGGGCCATCCGGCATACCAAACCAGAGTATCCAATTTTCTCAAGATGTGACAATTTTGGTTGTCAATAGTAGAGATTTATATTCTATCTAGTGTCGTGGAAAATGACCTTACCAATGGATTAAATGGCCATATATACGGTGATGGTAGCAAAATCGTTCAATTAATGTCATACAGTTTATATTTGTTCTTCATGAATGTAAAAACTCTATTTTTAGCAATTAATTGATTGTTTTCAATTTAATCGAATAATCATCCACATATTATACTTGATGATAATCTAAATTAGTCTTTAATGACTTTGTTTAGTATTGTTTATGTTCCATTACATACTATTTTTGTTTTACTTAATCAATATTGTTGGTCGCGGAATCTCGTGGAGGCCGATCGGACCGGGCAAGGTCATGAATGAGCCCACAGAGGTCCGAACAGGGGAGACGGCACCTAAGTCACGTGAAGGGCTAGGAGTTCTGCTTAGCTCCTATACAGGTCCTTAGTTTTTGAGGTTCAAGTGCATGCCAATCAATTTGACCCTGCAATTGACAAGGAGATAGAGGATGAGATCCATGAGTCAATCCATCGCTGTACTGATATGGCTCACCCTATCGGCTAGGTGCCGATAGGAAAGATAGAGCTCAAGCATCGGCTAAATAGCCGATGAAGGTATAGGTGATAGACGCGTGTAATAAAATAAAAGGCTTATTAGCCAAAGAGCCGATGATGCTCCACATAGTGAAGGTGATGAAAGCGCGGAGTGGGACCCGATCCCCCACGAAGTCACAAGGACCAACAACCACCATAACAATACCATTAGAACCAAGATAGTATGAGACTAGGACTAACAACATAGAAACGATGGGGGCTAGATCGAACATAACGATAAAAAGGAAGGAATGAGGTCATCGGTGCTTATTGGTTGAATGTCCAATGTAGGCCTATATCTAGCCTCATCAACTATCTGAGTTGATAAGGAACGAAACCCTCTAGGTCTCGACACCAACACCGTCAGACACGAACTAGATAGATCGCATCTAACCGAGACATTATCAGGCCGAATCCAATGTGATCGGATCAATCACTAGCGGATTAATTGCTAGAGGATATATAAAAAAAATATGAGGTGCACGGTAACGGTAACTCATCGGCTACTCACTCCGATGAAATGCCACACGAGAACCCATCGGGCCAACAGCTCGATCCACTGCCATCAATCTTATAGGTAAAACCTAACCGATGTAGTACGATTTCGGGGACAACAAAGGGAGATTGATGTACCATGTTTCTCACGACTCCTCCTCAGACTCAATCTCATCTGGATAACCTTTTATCTTTAACCAAACCAAATCCATCCTCAAGCAATCCAATCAACTCTCTCACTGTGTCAATCAGCTTTCCTCTATGAGCCAATTAGTCTTTCCTTCATCGGCCAATCCGTTTGTAGGCTAACCAAATTCTAGCATTAACACATGCCCCTCAATTTTGGAATTTGTTAACAGACTTTGAAATTTAGAGCCATTGGAATTCCCTACAAACTAAGATGGCCCACTAATCCTAAAAACAGTAACTAATCAGCCTAGATTCCCACTATGTTATCATACCTCTATAAAGCATTCCATCCCTTCATCCTTCTTCTTCATGCCTCCTCATCACTAGAGCCCCCAAAACCTCAACGAGCTCTAATGACCGAAGGTGAATCTCTGTAGATTGCTCTATCGACCACCGATCTTCTTCTCTTTTCCCTCACCCAATGGCATCAACAACCGCAATCCCTAAGGTAATCTTCTATCCGCTCCTCTGCTCTACATTCTAGATATATTTGGTCCATCCCGCCTCTTCATCTATCATTCACCGGATTCTTGTTTACTGTAGAGCCTTAAGAGTCAAATCATGATCACAATTGTCAATCATCTAGGTTTCTTCTACTTAGGCCCCATGGGTAGTGAGGATCCAACAGATTTTATCAATTTTGAAACAGAATGAATCCCTTATAAAAATTCACCCATGACAATCAGTGATTGGATTAACAGTTTTAGATCTTGGCCCAGTAGGCTCCTGCGATGGAAGAATTGGTACCTCAAAGCATCAACTTCTAAAAAGTCACTCTAGGAGGACTTGGAAATTGGTCATTGTATCAACCTCTCTAGCTGATATGGAAAAGAATGAGCCTCTTCTCGCATTGGCATTAAACTTCTAGTCGGACGTCCTCACGCTTTCATGTTTGGTCTTGGACCGATGACTCACACCTTGATAGATATTGTCATGTTGACTTGCCTCAACACCACACAATACTTAGACCCATCCATCCTTCGATTCAAACCCACTCATCGGCTAAACACCAAAAACACCGAAGGGTGGACCAAATACATATCTCTGCACAACAAGACTTTCGAACCAGTTGAGGACTGGGAGCATGTTGCCTTTTTGAATCTGTGGTTGGAGTAGTTCGTCTTTGGTGATTTGACCCTTGGCCCGACAACCAACGTGCAGTGCTTAGCAAAGTGTTTGGACGATCGACGCCAAATCCCTTTGGGGCAGTATCTTCTTGGAGCCACCTATCAACTGCCCTATCAAGTTGCAAACAAGCTATTGGCTAGCCAATTAGTTGGTCACACTAGTGGTCCTTAGTGATTTATACAATTATGGTTAAACATTTATTCCTCCAAAGTCATCCCTAGGACCCCCTTCTCTTCTCTGACTTTCCTAGCCGATCATCCAGAGGAAAGTGAAGCCAGCCAACACTAATGTATCTCACTGGGTGAAGCCACATTGGTCTTTCTGGAAGTAAAATAACCCCTCTCAGACTCAGCCAATGTTTGAAATGCTTTTACTATGGCTTTACCAAGGAGGCTACCCTCTGGTTCATGTACAAGGACACTTCATCATTTGAGATGCCTTCCAGATTTCACCCTCTTAATGCTCTAGCCAATGAAGAATCAAAGACCATATTTCTGTTAACCATAAATCCTAATCTTCTGTCAACTGGATTCTCATTGGGGCAATCCCAACACCCATCATACGAGTTTTATAATCCATCCATCATTGCTCATCAGTTGGGTTTCGACCAACTCCCAATCGGCTTATTCTTCATCGGCAAGCTCCATGTCCTAGGAGATGTTCATAGCGAATTGGTGTATGATCGGCTAAGGATGATACTTGAATCTCTGTCCTTGCACATAATCACCACCTTCGAGCCATGTATATCCAACACCAGACTCTTCACTCAATGGTGGTCAAAGTGGAGAAGGCATTTGTTTAGTTCATTGGTTGAACACTACTGATCGCACCTCAATCCTTACTACGTCGAGTCCAATGAAGAGGTAATCCTTCTCCATGCTCTGCTTCCATGATCCTACAAGCTGGTAATAAAGAAGCACCTACAACCAGTGTAAGTGGCCAGCTGATTATATATCAACCTCCATTGACCAAGCCCCACCTTGGACATGGTGCTTCCTCTCCACCGGCTCTGCTCCAGATACTGCGACCATCAAGGACCAAACGCAAGAACCTGGCTACTCGGATAGCTCCAAAAACAAAAATCCAACTCCAATGATATTGGCTATCTGTAGCCGATATAACCATATTGAAGAAATATTATTTAGGTAAACAATACCAACTAGCATTGGCTACCAAAAGCTGATAGAATACTATCGGCATTTGTCTTGAAGAGAATCAGAAACCAGCAACACTTAGCCGATTTAGGCATCAACCCAAATACTAGGATAATACTTCTTCAGATACTTTCCATTGAGTACTTTGGTAAACCTCTCTCCTTCAAGACTCTCTAGAACATAAGCATTACTAGGCACACAATGATTGATCCTATAAGGCCCCTCCAAGTTAGGTGACCATTTTCCAAACTTATTGTCTCTAGATCCAATCGGCAAAATCAATTTCCAAACAAGATTTCTTCAACAAAAGATTTAGTCATCACCATTTTGTTGTAATGCTTGGCTACCTTGGCTTTGTTCTCCTTGATCCTCTCAAGTGCCCTTAGCCAATTCTAAGCCAAATCATCAAGGCTACCATCAGGTTATAATAGTTATCAACTATCAGTTGATCCTATAGAGATATCCTCCTAGAGCCGATATTAATTTCCCATGGCAGAACTACTTCATGCCCATATACCAGCCAATATGGTGGTACTCGAGTAGATCCATGGCATGTCATCCGATAGGCCCACAACAAATCAGCTAATGTAGCATACCACCTCCATGGTTGTTCATCAATCTTACGCTTGATCAACTTGATTAAACTCTTGTTGGAAACTTCAGTTTGTCCATTGGCTTGAGCACAATATGGTGATGAATTTAATAACTTAATTCCCATACTAGTAGCAAACTTTCAAAACTCATTACACAAAAAAATAGAACCCTGATCGGTGGTAATTGTCTGTGGAATACCAAACCGATAGATAATATGTTCCTTGATGAACTCAATCGCGTACTTAGAGGTAACTTTCTTCAAAAGGATAGCCTCTACTTACTTTGTAAAATAATATGTCACCGCAAATATGAAATTATGCCATTTGCTTGATAAAGGATAAATCTGGCCGATCACATAGATTTCTCACCCTCTGAATTATCATGGCTTGATGATTGGGTTCATAGCCGATGCTGGGGCTCGCTACACATTTCTAAACTTCTGATAATCTTGGCATCTAACGAGGACATTCCAACCATGCATGCTCCCTCAAGCATCAACAATTCACCATCCAACATAAAGGATACAAATCAAGGACCACTTACACAAAGTCGTGTTAAGAAACTACAAGAGCAGGTGAATTCATTCCTAACTAATATTAATTTCAACATTTCTAAGGATGTTATACTACCTAAGTGTTTTACCTTGATGTTTCTTAGGTTTACACATGAAAGGTGGAAGACACGTGGCCTAAATATCAAGACACGGTGCTACAAGCAAATCGGTGTGAAGGGGACGGACGACCAGGCCAATCCAATAGAACTATCTGAAAGAAATAGTCATAACTTTTGATTACCAAAAGATATGATGGTCAATGAGCACATTTTGGAAAGTCTAGTTTCTAACTCAGGTGGTCTCAACTGATTTGGACTATCCATTCTTGAGAATTGATTAGATAAGTGAAGATTGGTCAGAAGGTCAATAGTCTTCCCGATGTTCAAATTCCCATGCAAAACTATACCATTCTACAATGTTTCGTGGTACATACTACACATGTTTTGAAAGCTTATCAAGTTAGCTTTCCAACACAACTAACAGCACATCATTTGGACTCCCTAAGATGGAGTTATTGCCAAATTACTGAAGACTACGCAGAAGACCAATAGCCTCATGAGACCACTTTGGGAATTCATTTCATGGAGCCCTTTTCACATACTCTATCTCTTCATTTCCATTTTGTGTTCACACCCATCCAGGAGGATTTTTCCAAGTATAAATATCCCTTTGTTTTCAAGCAAAGGCAGATTTTTGATAATCGAATACAAACCCCTTTGTTCAGTTGTGTGCTACCAAACTCAGAGAGTGATCTCTACCCCTTTGCTCTTTTGTTTTCCTTTGCGGAGATTACAGAAGTGGCAGCGTCATTGGCACCCAATCTGTGCTCCTGGTCCATTGATTCCGGGTTGCGTAGGTTGGTTTCTTTGAGTGTGGTTGGGCGAATCCTTGGTTCAGGTTGTTGTATAGAGATAATGGTTGGCTCCTTGTGCATGTCATCAGGTTGCACTAGTTATCGCTGCTTGCAGCAAGTTATTGGCTGGTCACTAGCTAGTTATCAAGATTAGGATCCTACATCGTGAAGATTAGGACCAAGGCTTCATCATCTGGTATCATAGACTTAGTTGCCATTATAGGTTTGTTTATCCTTAGCTACATATATTTTGTGTTCATCCTATCCACCAAAAGGCCACAAAAATATTTTGCCATAGCCCTTTGTTTCAATCTATTATGCTAGTAAGCTTTGTTAAGTTTTGATCCATTAGAATTGTTGTTTAGTTGTTGATCATACTATCCTTTGCCTGCCCTTTATGCCTTTCATATATCTGAAAATCTGCACAAATATGTATATATATATGTAACAGGTATCATCCTTCGTGTAAACTTTGATCCTATCAAGTAGTAGTTACTGATTGTGCCTTGTTTCTATCATAAAGTGTGTAAGTGTTATATCTGATCTTTGTGTTTTGTTCTATTAAAAAAGTGACAAAAAAGAAGAAAGAAAAGTGGCAAAAAAAGGGAACAAAGAGTTGAGAAAGGTTGTGAAAGAAAAGTTGAAAGATCAGTTTGTTTATGTGCACAAGTGCTGAAAGTTTCACCAGTTGCATAACTAGATTGCTATCCATTCTTTTGTGCAAAACTTTGCTTGGGTTTGATTGCAACACTTGCATTTTAAGCATACTTCTTGTTTGCATCAAATCTAAATTTTCTTTGTGTGTGTGTTTGATCCATTTACATTACACCATTCATATCTTGTGGTCATCACTAGGCATTGATCTTCTAGTTTGGACTGCAATTTAGCCTTACAATAACTAGAATTCAGATTGTATTCCTTATGTATCATTCCCCACCAAGCTCCACATACAAGTCACCATCATCGGTACGCTGATCTTGTATTCGCTTAATCATCACTTTTTTGTTACCACCATGCATTGCCCTTCTGTAATCCATAGGAATTCATAAGAGCTTGGTTGGTAATAGAGGTGAGGTTGTGAGATTCCACATATATTTTTCTATATATTTGTTGCTTTGTCCTCACTAATTTCATAGGAAGAAGTCCGATCCACCTGAGATTGAAGGGTGTGTAACCATGGCACAATTCAACGAGATGAAGCAAACCATGCAGGAACTAGTAAACAATGTTCAAACACTTATGGCTCATTTGCAAAAACCTCCTCGTGATAATGCAAATGCAAGTCATCATGAAGATGAAGTTGATGAAACTAAACAAGAAGCTGCTACTTGACTTGCAAGAGAACAGCGAATACGTAGGGAGCAAGTTGCTACAAATGCAAGAAGACTTGCTCCTCCAAGACGTGAAAATGGAGGTAGAGGTGCTGGTCGTGGGAGAGGTCTTGGACTAGAGGAAAGTGGGACTGAAGAAGAGGATGAAGAAGAAGAGGTTAAACAGCTTGTAGTGAAGATCGTCGTCACTAAGGGAATCATGGGTGTAACCAATCCAATGAGGAGAGATTTGGCAAGCTAAAATTCACCATGCCTAAGTTTGATGGAGGGTCTGATCCTGAAGCATATCTTACATGGGAATTGAAGGATGATAAAATTTTTCGCTTACACAATTATTCTGAGCAGAATATGATGGTCATGGCTGCTCTTGAGTTTGATGGTTATGCTCTAATCTGGTGGTAACAAATGCTCAATGATAGAGAAGAAGCTAGGCAAGGTGATGTGCATTCATGGACTGAAATGAAGAGAGAAATGAGAGCAAGATTTGTCCCCAAACATTAATGTTGTGATTTATTTGACAAACTGCAGAATTTGAAGCAAGGCCTTAATGTTGATGAATATTATAAAGAGATGAAGAAGGCAATTATTAGAGCCAATATATATGAAGATTAAGAACAAACAATTGCACATTTCATGTCGGGATTGCATCGCAATATTCAACGTATTGTTGAATTTCAGAAATATTGTAATCTTATTGAATTGGTACATCAAGCTAGTAAAGCTAAGCGTCAATTGCAGTAGGACATGAAATCCAATAGAGTATCTTTTAACACAAGAAGTACACCGAGTGGAAGCAAATTCACACCACGAAGTAGTGCATGCTGAGGTGCAATTTCCAACTCAAGTGGTGGTGCATGATCAAGCAATTTTGGAGCTTCTAGTGGCAAAAAGCTGGCTGCCCCAAGTGAGAGAAATAAACCAGCGAATTCATCATCTACATCAGTGGGTTCTTCAACCAAGAGTAATAGAATTCAATGCTTCAAGTGTAGAGGTCATGGTCATGTTATAAAGGAGTGTCCAAACAATTGAACCATCATTGTGAATGACCAAAGAGAGTATGAATCTGCCAATGAGGAAGAACATGAAGTTATTAAAGAAGAAGGTTATCATAAAAAGGAAATCTGTGAATTTGAAACTGGTGCTACTCTTGTTGTAACTCAAATTTTGAGTTTGCAAATGAGTGAAGCTAAAAATGGACAGCAACACAATTTTTTTTCAAATCAAAGCCAAGGTTGAAGACAAGGTATGTAAGGTAATCATTGATGGTGAAAGTTGCCACAATCTTGTTAGCAAAGAAATGGTTGAAAAGCTTGGTTTAATGCTATTGAAACATCCTCATCACATGGTTAAAAAATTCAGTTTCCATTAAGATTGCACAGAGAGTGAAAAATTCTTTCAAGATTGGAGAATATATTAACACCATAGAGTGTGATGTGGCACCCATGACAATGTGTCATATGCTGTTGGGAAGACCATGGCAATTTGATCCGTCATCTCTATATTCTATTCGGACAAATCAATACACCATCAAATGGAAGGGTAAGGAATTGAAAGTTAAACCCATGACACCATAGCAAATTCTAGCTAAGCACTTCCAAAAGAGCTCTCATGTAAGGAATGAGAGTGGAAAAGGAGAGAAAAAGAATTCGAGTGCCCTCCACAAATCAGTGAGTGAGAGCCACAAGCCAAACATGAGAGATAGCAAGAAAAGAGAGGGAGAGAACTTAGTGATGATAGCCACCAAATCTGAAATGAGAGATGTGAGGAAAAATCCAGATCAAGTACTAATTATACTTGTGTGCAAAGACACATTACTTTCAGCTAACGACTTTACACTTGTCCCTAGTGTTGTTGCATGTGTTTTACAGGAATACGATGTTGTTTTTCCAAAGGAAACACCTACTGGACTTCCTCATTTGCATGGCATTGAACATCAGATTGATCTCATCCCTAGAGCTGCACTTCCAAACCGTCCAACACATCGCACCAACCTTGAAGAAACCAAGGAAATTCAAAGGCAAGTACTAGCACTTTTAGAACAAGGTTATGTGCGAGAAGGTTTAAGTCCTTGTGCTGTCCCTGTGATTTTGGTGCCAAAGAAAAAAGGTTCATGAAGGATGTGTGTAGATTGTATAGCCATAAATAATATCACTATTCATTATCGTCATCCTATTCCTAGCCTAAATGATATTCTAGATGAACTGAGTGGTTCTGTGATATTTTCTAAAATTGATTTGAGAAGTGGTTTCCATCAAATTAGAATAAAAATTAGAGATGAATAGAAAACTGCTTTTAAAACAATGTTTGGGTTGTATGAATGGTTAGTTATGCCTTTCGGTTTGACTAATGCACCTAGTACATTCATGAGATTGATAAATTATGTCTTGCGAGCATTCATTGGAAAATTTGTTGTTGTTTACTTGGATGATATCTTAATTTACAGCATGATATTGGAGGAACATGTTGATCATATTCAGCAAGTTTTAGATGTGCTCAGAAAGGAAAAAATATTTGCTAACCTTGATAAGTACATATTTTGTATAGATCAGGTTATGTTTCTTGGCTTTGTTGTTTCAGAACATAAAATTCAGGTTGATGAATCAAAGGTACAAGCAATCAAGGAATGGTCAACTCCTAAAAATGTAAGCTAGG
This sequence comes from Oryza coarctata, assembly GCA_030770085.1. Taxonomy (NCBI): domain Eukaryota; kingdom Viridiplantae; phylum Streptophyta; class Magnoliopsida; order Poales; family Poaceae; genus Oryza; species Oryza coarctata. Next base: position 10,085,054 of record CM061484.1, on the reverse strand, counting down.
TGACATGTTTTCATGGACTTACTGGTTTTTACAGGAGATTTGTGAGAGATTTCAGCACCATAGCTACTCCATTAAATGAGTTAACAAAGAAGGGTGTTGCCTTCAAATGGGGTGAACCACAAGAGAAAGATTTCCAAGAATTGAAGAAAAAGGTTATCCTAAGCCCCCTTGCTTGTGTTGCTAGATTTCACTAAAACCTTTGAGGATGAATGTGATGCAAGTGGGATTGGGATTGGCGGTGTTCTCATGCAAAATGGATAGCCTGTTGCATACTTCAGTGAGAAGTTGGGAGGAGCACAGCTGAACTGTTCAGTGTATGACAAGGAGTTGTATGCTTTGGTAAGAGCACTTGAGACTTGGCAACATTACTTATGGCCAAAAGAATTTGTTATTCACTCATATCACGAGGCTTTGAAATATTTAAAGAGCCAAACAAAACTGAACCGTAGGCATGCCAAATAGGTTGAATTCATTGAAACTTTTCCATATGTTATGAAATACAAGAAAGGTAAGGATAACATTGTTGCTGATGTTTTATCCCATAAGAATATTTTGCTAAATCAACTTGAAGTAAACATACCAGGACTTGAAAAAATAAAAGAACTATACCCAATTGATAATGACTCTTTAGAACCTTATGCAAAATGCACAACTGGAAAAGGATGGGGAAAATATCATATACATGATGGGTTCTTGTTTTGAGCTAACAAATTGTGTATTCCAAATTGCTCTATTAGACTCTTGTTGTTACAGCAATCACATGTAAGTGGACTGATGGGTCATTTTGGATGGAAAAAGACCTATGAGTTGCTAGCTGACCATTTCTTTTGGCCAAAGATGAGAAGAGACGTTCAAAGGCTTGTGTAAAGATGTGTCGCCTATCACAAAGCTAAGTCAAAACTGAACCCTCATAGATTATATATTCCCTTGCCTATTCCTAGTGCTCCTTGGGAAGACATTAGCATGGATTTTGTTTTGGGTTTACCAAGGACAAAGAGGGGGAGTGATTCAATTTTTGTTATTGTTGATCGATTCTCTAAAATGGCACATTTTATACCATGTCATAAAAGTAATGATGCTTCCCACATAGCCTCTCTAATTTTCAAGGAAATTGTGAGATTACATGGCATGCCCAAGACGATTGTTTCAGACCATGACACCAAGTTTTTGAGCTACTTTTGGAAGACATTGTGAGTAAACTTGGTACAAGGCTATTGTTTTCCACCACTTGCCACCCAAAAACGGATGGGCAAACTGAAGTAGTAAATAGAACACTTTCTATGCTGCTGCGAACCTTGATAAAATAGAATTTGAAGGAGTGGGAAGAGTGCTTGCCACATGTAGAATTCACTTATAATAGGGCAGTACAGTCTACAACCAATATGTGTCCTTTTGAAGTTGTATATGGTTTCAAACCACTTGCTCCGATCGATTTGTTGCCTCTACCATTGCAAGAAAGGAGTAACATAGAAACCTCCAAGCACGCATCTTATGTTAAGAAGATTCATGAGAAGACCAAAGAAGCAATTGAGAAAAGGTCCAAGTACTATGCTGAATGGGCAAACAAGCATCGCAAGAAGGTGACATTTGAGCCTAGAGATTTGGTTTGGATACATCTTCGCAAAGACCGTTTTCCAAAGAAGCGTAAATCCAAGTTGATGCCATGAGGAGATGGTCCATTCAGAGTGTTGTCCAAGATCAATGATAATGCCTACAATATTGATATAACTAAACATTATGGTGCCAGCACATCCTTCAATGTTTCTAACTTAACACCATTCTTTGGGCTAGAAAAATCAGAGTCGAGGACTACTCCTTTTCAATAGGGGGAGGATGATGAGGACATCCCAACCATGCATGTTCCCTCAAGCAACAACAATTCACCATCCAACATATAGGATACAAATCAAGGACCACTTATACGAAGTCATGCTAAGAAACTACAAGAGTAGGAGAATTCATAACTAACTGGTTTTAATTTCAATACTTCTAAGTATGTTATACTACCTAAGTGCTCTACCTTGATGTTGCTTAGGTTTACACATGAAGAAGTGGAAGACATGTGGCCTAAAGATCAAGACACGGTGCTACAAGCAGATCAGTGTGAAGGGCACGGACGACCAGGCCAGACCGATAAAACTGCCCGAAAGAAACAATCATAACTTTTGATTCCCAAAAGCTATGGTGGTCAATGAGCACATTTTGAAAATCTTATCTAGTCTAATTTTTAACTCGAGTAGTCTCAACTAATTTGGGCTCTCTATTCTTGAGAATCAACTAGATAAGTGAAGATTGGTCAGAAGGTCAATAGTATTCCCATTGTTCAATTTCCCATGCAAAACTATACTATTCTACAATTTTTCGTGGTGCATACTGCATGTGGTTTGAAATCTTATCAAATTAACTTTCCAACACAACTAATGACACATTATTTGGACTCTCCAAGATGGAGTTATTACCAAATTACTGAAGACTGCATAGAACACCAACAGCCTCATGAGACCACTTCGGGAATTCATTTTGTGGAGGCCTTTTCATATACTCTATCTCTTCATTTCCATTTTGTGTTCACACCCATCTAGGAGGGTTGTTCCTAATATAAATATCCCTTTGTTTCCAAGCAAAGGCAAACTTTTGATAATCAAATACAAACCCCTTTGTTCAGTTGTGTGCTACCAAACTCAGATAGTGATCTCTACCCCTTTGCTCTTGTGTTTTTCTTCGCAAAGGTTACAAAAGCGGTCATGTCATTGGCACCCAATACGTGCTTCTGGTCCATTGATTCCAGGTTGAGTAGGTTGGTTTCTTTGAGTGGTTGGGCGAATCTTTGATTCAGGCTGTCGTATAGAGATGGTGGTTAGCTCCTTATGCATGTTGTGAGGTTGCACTAGTTATCGCTGCTTGGAGCAAGTTATCGGTTGTTCGTCAGTTAGTTATCAAGATCAAGATCCTACATTATGAAGATAGGGACCAAGGCTTCATCAGCATCCTTTGTAGTACTTAAAACAATCCTCGAGCATTGTCGGTTAAAAATACCCTGCTCTTCTTATCAGCCATCTCATCTTGTGAGCCAATTGATGGCTCCACAAATGCCTTTGTGTACTTCGCTCATGACTATTGTAGCCTCTTCTACACCTTGGCACCTTAACAAAACTCCATCAATGATCTGACAATATAAGTCTTCATCAAGCAATATGTATTTAGTAGACTTATTCGAAGTTTCCTAGAAGCCGATTGTGACGAATTTTGTAAATATTGAATAATCTCACATCTCTAATCATCGAATTCAATATGATTATCAGCATTGGCTATTTTAGCTTCCATCTTCCTATCCAGTCGATATCCCGAAGCAATTTGAGCAAGATCATTGGCTTTTAAATTATGTTCTCTAGGAATATGATCCAAAGATACAATCTTAAAATACTTCAATAAATATTGGCATTCTTTATAATATAATCTCAAGACATCATCCTTACACTTAATAAATGAAAAGAGTTGGGTATTAGTTCATGAAGAATTCAGAATGAATATGGATAAACGACGGCAAGAATAAATAAAGATATTTTTTATTGCATTCCATATCTTTTGTCCTATTCTTCTTTCCATGAGGGGTATTTAAAAAGAAAAAAGGAATAAAGGGTTAATTTGTTCTTAATAGCCATTTCCTTAACAAGTGAATTGGAACATACTCTGGATCAAAATCCGAAGAAAGTACTACTTGCTCATTTCCACCAATTTCAAGTTATTATGATTCCTTTTATGAGGAAAAATATCAAATGCCTTAGATTCCCTCATTACTAATCCTTTATGTACTTTAGTGTTTCTAATCCCACACTAACTTTTGATGGATTCCATTACGATTACAACTTTCTGTATCAAGAATCCCTTATTATTGCCCGCTTCAAGATACGATGACTAATCAAAAAATCTCATCCTTGGGGTAAAGAATTTACACCGCTTATGTTTACTTCCAATTTTTCTTGTACATAGGAAATGAGAACTCCTCATGGTTCCATGTATGTTGTATGATGAAATCAGCTACAGCTTACCCTTTGACTGCCTTAGCTAATTCATACCTCAAATTAAACTCCATCAAAACAAATATCCATTTATCAATTCTCCCTTTTAAGACTAGAGCCGATAGCACATATTTAACCACATCGGTTTTACAAACCACTATGCACTCAGTCGATAGGAGATAATGCATTAACTTTGTACATAAAAAATATAAGCACAGACATAATTTTTCCAACATAGGATATATTGTCTCACCATCCAGAAGTCATTAGCTTAGATAGAATATCAATCATTCTTTTCCTTCAAATTCTTGTATCAGCACCGACCCGATAGACTTTTCATCGACTGTAGATACAACTTGAATGGTACCACTAGTGGAGAATTCATATAATCTTTAATTTGATCAAATACTTTCTACTGCTCAACACCCCACACAATCTCTTGATCAGCTCCTAACTTCATCAAGGAAGTGAAGTATTCAATCCTTCTCGATAGATTTGAAATAAATCTCCTCACAAAGTTAAGTTTGCCAATCAAAGACTATAGTTGTGTCTTGTTGACTAGTGACTTGGTGCTCTAGATAGCTCTGATGCTTCATTGACTAATTTCAATTCCCCTCTTGTACACCATAAAGCCCAAGAATTGCTTAGCCGATACGCCAAAAGCATATTTCTAAGGATTCATCCTAAGTCCATATTTCTTTGCCCTTTCTAGTAAGTTTCGTAGATTGGCTATATGGTCTTCAACACTCTTGGATTTAACCACCATGTCATCAATATATACCTCCACCAGTAGGTCGATGAGATCATGAAATATATAGTTCATGGCTCTCTGATAAATTGCACAGGCACTTTTCAATCCGAAGTCATGACTACCCACTTATACAAACCAACAGCTCTAGGATATGTAAATGCAGTTTTATGAATATCTTCCTCTACCATGAATATTTGATTGTAATCTGCATTACCATCCATAAAGTTGATAATCTTGTGACCCGATGCCACATCAATTAATAGATCTACCATCAGCATCGGATACTCATATTTAAGATAGCCTTGTTCAAATCCTGGAAGTCAATGCATATCCTCAACTTTCTGTTCTTCTTCTCCACTAGGATGATGTTGGATATCCACTTAGCATATCAGCATGGTCTAATAAAATTTTCATCATACAGTCTCATGATCTCCGCCTTGATTGTATCATATAATTCCACCTTGAATCTTCTCAGAGGTTGCTTGAATGGCCGATATACTAGTTTATAGGAAGCCAATGTTCAAAAATTGATTGGCTTAAACCTAGTATCTCATGATAATCTCATGCAATACATTCCTGAAATTCCTTAAGAAATTTTATTAACTCTTCTCAGAACTCGGTACATAAATTTTTTACTAATATATGTCGACCATGGCCTATCTCCTAGACCTATATCAACTTGTTCCAAATCAACGGCTGATGTAAATCCTTGCTCTAACTTTCCTTCAAAATCTTTAATGGTACCTATTAGAGCAATAGTTCCAAGCCGACTTGCTGGATCGACATTATTCCCTTCCTGGTTATATCAAGAAAATCTCCATCCCAAATCTTCCCAGATAGGCAATCGACTCCATCAGCTTCTTAGATTGGCAAATCAGTCACCACAATGTTGATCGATTGATCAACTGGAATTGCCTCAACTTGATCTCCTTACCACTATGTGAGGTTTTGATGTATTCTGGAAGGAACACAATAGTTGGCATAAATCTAGTCCATGCCAAGGAGTAGACTATCTGATCCCTTGCCAATGATAACAAAGAACGTGGTGGTAATGTTTTGCTTCCAACTGTTAATTCCACATTCAACATGCCCTTTGTTTCCGATGGATTTCCGTCGAAGTCTTTTAACACCATATTTGTTTTGATTAGATCTTCGGTATTCTTCCCCAGCTTGCGGTATGTCGCGTACGACATAAGGTTAATAGCTGCACCTCCATCAACCAGCATCCTCGTCATCAACTTCCCATCTACATACCCTTTGATCTATAATGGCTTCAGGTGCCGATTCTTTGATTCGTCAGGTTTGTCGAATACGGCTTGATCAGGCTGCAACTTCAACTTAGTGCAAACTTCTTCTTGATTTTCCTCATCGGATGAAAAGGCTTTATACTCCAAAGGCAAGAAGAACACCATGTTGGTTGGAGCCAATGTGTCAACACTATCGTCCTTATGCTTGACGTGACAAATGCATTTAGTCTTTTGGCTTCAATCGGCTTCCTCATGGTCCCGTTGTTGCTTCCTATGATGCTCCCTATGCCGCAATCTTTGTGCCCTCCTCTTTTGATTATTGGTGAAAATTCCAAATGGACACCATTGGGGATTAGAATTGTCCTGTTCTTCGTGGAATTCCCTATTGTCAGTTACTTCTTGAATATGGTCTTCATTAATCAGCCGCAATCATCTATGTACCGATGCTCGCTTAATAGGTGGCCAATTATATGAAGTCCTCTCCTACTCAGCACACTGCAATCTCAACTTATTGCACTCTAGACAGTCTTCAATTAAAGGCAACCTCATATCTTGATCCCAGTATAATTGAAAAAATGGATAGCCCCAATGCGGATTATACTTCTCCTTGTGTGCCATGGTCTACCATTATTCATCTTGACATCTGGAATATTTTTTGACCAGGTCCGATGAGATGACTTTTTTTCCCTTCACAGGAAAAGGATGTCCATCGATCTTCATTGTCTTTTTATCTTCAAATTTGATTCTCCCTTGTTCAACAGCAGATTATAATTGGTGCTAAAAAAACTCTCCACTCATTAGTATGATGAGAGATTGAATTATACCATTTGCAGCATTTCTTCTTTTTAAGTTCCTCGCCTGATGGTAATACATGGTTTAACAGAAGTTAAATTTGCTTCTCTTGAAGTAGCAGATCAAAGATCTTACCAGCTTTATTGATATCAAAGCCATATCTTTCCTCCTTGCGATACTCTTCACCCAAGAACATGATATGGATTTCTTATTCCTAGTCCACTCTGCCAAACCAACCTCTACATTGGATTCTTCATTGTCTCAGTCCGATACATAAACTTGTAGCTGAGCAACCTTCTGATAGAATCCCTTTTTCTTTCAATGAATTGGCTTTCATGAGCCGATACCTTTTGTAGAAGATGTGCCAGGCTCTCGAACTCTTGAGATGAAAAACATTCTCTGATCAAAGCCAATAGCCCTTGGAAAGCCAACTTAGCTAGCTATCTATTTCTCAGGATAAGACCATAACATTGGCTTCTGATGTCCCGGAATCATTGGATGTTCTAGGATTGATTCATCAGGTCTCTGTCTAACCAATTTCAGATCTATTAGCCTCATCTCATGAATTTTAGTGAAGAAATATTTGTGGAATTGTTTCTCTAGATCAGCCCATCTCTAAATTGAGTTAGGGGTAATGAAGAGAACCATGTGAAGCCCAATCCAGAGAGGGACAGCAGAAAGAAATAGACTCTTAAGGCTTCCTCAGCTGATGCCTCCCTATATTGGGCTAAGAATCGGCTGATGTGTTCCACTGTAGATATGTTATCCTGTCCTAAAAATTTAGAGAAGTCTGGTATCCTATATTAGTGTGGAAGCGGAACTTTATCGAACCACTTTAGGTAAGGGTGCCGATACATAAAAGTTTGATCTTTTGGCTTTATATCGAACTGCTCCTTGACTACCTTTGCAACCCTAGCAGACCAATCCTCCTCTCTTAGGTACTCTCATTGATATTGTGGAGACGGAGTTGGTGCTCGATACTGTCTGAAATAATCTCCTAGATGGTTGCTTGTATCAGGATTGCCACCTGAGTAGTCTTGCTAGAATCCTCCATAGTAAGTCGTCTGATGATACCCTAGCAGTATATCATCATGTTGCCCCTCAATCCGATCTTGTTCTAGTGAAAACAGATTTGTCGATATGCTTCTCCTAGTTCCATAAGTAATCTGTGGTTGCTCTGTCTTCATCAGCAAATACACTGGATCTTGATTAGGTTCTCAAACAATTAATCCATCCACCGTCTTCTTGATTAGATTGTGCAAGGTGTTTACTAACACTCCTGACTGGTTGATGAGTGCTTGGTGAACAGTTTCATTAACCATCTCCTGCAACGGCTTTGGAGGCTCACGGGCGATAAATGGTTCAATTCTCCCACTAAAATAGGCTTCAACATCTAGGACTTTTAAATCGGACATTGTCTAGTCATACTGAAAAACTTCAGATAGAGTTTCTAAAACTTAGCCATGTTCTGTCTGCTCTATCTGTTGCTTTTGATCCTCGGTCAAATCCTCCATTGCCACTAGAATTATATTTTCTAAGTTTATCTCTTTCCCCGCCATTGTGTTGAAGTTGTCTTGTCCCACTAGGCATGCTAAAGAGCATGTTGGTCGCCGAATCTCACAGAGGTTGATCAGACCAAGAGAGGTCATGAATGAGTCGGCGGAGGTCCAATCGAGGGAGACAACGTCTTGGTCACGCGAAGGCCTAGGAGTTCTACTTAGCTCCAATGCAGGTCCTTAGTCTTCGAGGTTCGAGGGCATGCCAATTAATTTAACACTACAATTGACAAGGAGATAGAGGATAAGATCCGCGAGCCAGCCGACAGATGGGCCGATATGGCTCACCCTATCAACTAGGTGCCGATAAGAAAGGTAGCGCTTGAGCATCAGCTAAAAAGCTAATAAAGGCATAGATGATAGACACGTGGAATAAAATAAAGGGCTTATTATCCAAAGAGTCGATGACGCTCCAGATAGTGAAGATGATGAAAGCGCGGAGCAGAACCCAATCCCCCACGAAATCATGAGGACCAACAACCACCGTAATGGCACCGTTAGAACCAGCCTTGATAAAGCGGACCAAATCAAGACAATATAATACCAAGGCTAACAGCATAGAGACGATGGGGGCCAGATCAAACGTAGTGATGAAAAAGAAAGGGGCGAGGTCATCAGCTATTTATTGATCAAATGTCCAACACAGGCCTATATCTAGCTACATCGGTTATTTGAGCCGATGGGGAACGAAACCCTCTAGGTCTCGACGCTAGCCCTGTCCAATATGAACCTGATAGATCAAACCTAATCGAGATAGTATCAGGTCGAATCCAATGTGACCGAATCAATCGCTCGCAGATTAATCGCTGGACTATATATAAAACAGATATGAGGCACGGAGTAACGATAACTCATCGGCTACTCACTCTGACGAAACGCCACATGAGAACCCATCGAGCCAACGGCTCGATACACCGCCACCGATCTCGTAGGTTGGGTCTAAACGATGCAGCACGATTCCAGGGATGGCGAAGGGAGACTAATGTATCGATAAGCCTCACACAAACGCAATGTGGTACATCTAATTAGACTAAAAGGTCAGATCTAACCAATACATGCTTAGGCAGAGCAAAATGAACCATGATAATGACAAAACATACCCCTTTGCTAAAGATTGAACTTAACCTATACAGTCCCACGTCAAGAGCCAGAACCCATCGAAGTAAAATCTAGACGAACTAAGGTGGCGATGCACCGAAGTTGTATTATGTATGATCTTTGCTGATTATCTCAATAGGCTCCAGTAGGTCCAAATTTATACCTTAAATTTATAAGAATCCGATAAACAACCACTGAACAATATTTTCTAAAGATATAAGGAAACTAATTTATAAAAAATTATAAAACTAACTAATCTTGCCTTCCATATAGATAAAGTAAAATATTCTACCGTAATTCTCATAACTCCTCAGACTTAATCCTATTTGCATGGCCTATCTTCAACCGAATCGATCGGCTCTCATACTATGTCAATTGACTTTTCTCTACAAGCTGACCAGTTTTCTCTTCATCGGCCGATCCGTTTGCAGAAGTATATAATATTATAAAATATGGACATGCGAACATCAAATTTTCACATAATTCTGTGAACGATACCTTCCGTCCGACAACCATATACCATCTTCCACAACACTAATTCTGTAAGGTAAACACTTTTATGGTATCGTATTGAACTTAAAATTTAGCTTTTTGTCCCTTGTCATCTCTTCTGAGGTTTATCTAACAGTCTATACTTTAGGCGGTGATTTTGAGACGAAAGAATAAAAACAATTAAATAATGGCAAATTAGGTATCTATAGTGTGATATGTAATCTTTCTTATTATAAGCCACTGTTTGGACGGAAATAATCAGTTTACCATCGCTAATGACCGCTAAAACAATTCAATGCAACCTGTATTTCAAAATATAGGGATTTTTAGGTTATTTAGCAAGTACTTAGATCAAAAGATTTATTTTTAGTCACTTATGTTATCAGTTTTTGAATTTTGAATTACTTATATCCCTTTTTAAGTATCTGATTGATTTTAGAATCATTGAAATCTAAAACAAGGAACCTAAGTGCAATTACAGGTTCCTCCAAATGGACTGACAATGTGACTTATTAGTAATGAGTATTATATATGTTTATCGCTCGGAAAAGGGATGTGCTTATATGATCTTCAAATAAAAAACTTTATAAATTTTAACAAAGACGGGAGGCTCAGATTAGCGGCATAAGCATCATTTATCAAGGGTAGTTTTGTTCATTTATCAAGATTAGTTTTGTCTTGGAAAAAGTTAGGCTCAATCCAGATGCCGTAATTCTCTCCCCTTCTAGATTCTCACCGCCCCGCCCCGTTCCTCCTGTCCTCTCCTCTCCGTCTCCGACGGCCGGATCCCGTCGCCGCTGTCAGAACTGCAGTAGGATCCCCCACCGCAGTCTCAACAGATCTGTCCTTTGGATAGTCACAGATCAATCTGGAGCTGGAGTCCGTGCCCGCATTACCCCCAAATCCCCCGTATTTTTCCTTCCCTTCTTTCTAATCTTATTTGCTTTGGAATTCTTTGATTTGGTTGCGTTAATAGCAGCACGATTGAGTAACTCGGTTACAAATTGGTTGCTCTGAATGCTTTCTTTTTTTTGTTTTTGGTCCATTCTGGACAGCATCGCCAGGTAAGCTGGATGGCAGATTTGGTGGAGAGGAGAGAACGAAAATGAAAAGCGAACGAATGCATCGATGCTTGCTTGCTCGATCCCATGGTGCAATGCCAGTTGCGTTTCAGTTAACTCGTTCATTCATTTTTTTGCAACTTGGGACACATATTTTGTTTTCTGTTTCTCCGTAAAACTGAAGTACTTTGTGATGCCAAATGCAATGGCAATCACAGTTGTTGATTCGCTAGTTTGTGGAGACGGGTAGCAGGAACAGCTGCCGGTGGGTACTGATATTCTCAGGCTCAGACTGAAAGGATGAGAGACACGATTAACACCCTCAAGGACGAAATGGCCCTTTTCTGAATGAAGTTTAGGCTGTCAAGCACCTTCTGATCCGAGCCTCTCATTTTTCTTTAAAAGTCGTGCAATTTTCTCTTGGAGAGCATCACATTCTTTGTGATTTTTAATTCACGGCTCCAAACCAAAAACCTTCAGAAATGACTATAATCTTCATGTTTTTTTAGAACCATTACAATCGGTGACCTGACAGCAGAAATTAAGTTCTCCCGGGAAAAAGAAGGCAGAAATATAATTAAGCTCAACAAACAGTCCTATTGTGTAGCCATGTATGTGCAAAAAATGTGCGATCCCTCTTCGGTTTAAAAGCAGAAAACTGCTACAATTTTACCATCAATAATTCAACAAACAAGTGGTCCCAATTGAGGACAGCTAGACGCCTCCATATATGGTCAAGATACTTCTTTCCAGGAGAACAAGGTTGCATTGAGTTTTTCGAATTTGAATCTTGAGCATTGGTTTCTAGCCAAACAGATATTTACAATCACCTCATACAACCTCTGAAACATTATTGTCACTGTTATACATTGGTATTCTATATATACTATATAGCTTATGAGAAGATGAGAAGGCACATGGATCTGATCACATACATGCACCTACCTATAGTTTGATCATATATATTGTGACCATGGTAGCACATTGTTGTCGCGCCAACTTTCTACCAGGCAGCGCAATAAACAAAAACCAGTGTTGATCAACTCCTGCATGCGGTCCACTAATTAGCCATCTCAGATTTCTACCTGCATAAGCCACGAATATTTTTTTTTCGGCTCCACAGCAAGAGGCTGAGATATTTAGGCTTGGGAGGTGTCAGGAATATAACTACTCATTTTTTATCATACGAATCGAACAGCATAAAAACAGGTAATACACTAATACCAATCCTGGATGGAGGTATACTCTAATTGGATCTATGTTTGATAAAATGCCAATATTTCCTACTTTGCTACTTAGTTTTATTATTTAACAGCCATTTTGACCAGGTTTATAAAACCGTTCTAACAATCGTTGTTTTTTTATTATTTGAAAACCGTTTTGATCGATTTGTTTCAAACACAGATGGTTGGGCTGCTCGTGAGTGTTGTCCCCTGGGGTGCTCAAAACTGCACGACTACTGCATCAGGTTTGAACTACATATGAAGGGAGGGAACACAAGATTAGTGCTGCTGCATACTTTTGCTCCAGCACTTCACGCAACTGAAAAACATGGTACAGAATAAACAGTAGTCAAGCTAGATATTACAAGGATATCTCATATACACGTGGTGAAACGTGTGAAGAGAAAGAAATCGGTGGCTCTTCAAACAAAACAGGAGTTCACGACTACACAATTATCCTCGCATAAAAGGGAGGAAATAAAGGTAGCAGAACTGATGGCATGGACTGATCGGAGGCTCTTCCAGAGTACACCCTATTGACTATTGGGATGTTGATTTCACTATTTGTATACCATATCGATTGCTCTTCTACAGGGCGCCCCTCTTAACCTCCAGTATCCTTCAAAAGAAATATATAAATCCCTGATTGATTCTATTTGCTGTTCCTATCACAACCATAAAATAGATATTTTTCGTTATGGACAAGAAACCTCAGAGGGAAGTGCTGATTGGGTACAAATTTGTCAAAAGATTTGCTAACCAATAGGAAAAGTGCATCAGCATGAGTATCTGTCGGGAAGTACCCGTATGTTATTCCTGATGGATATGGCGGGACCGGCAGAAACATATTCTGTCGAGGAAAAAGCTTTTCAGGTATTGTATATGTTTAGCTTCAAATTTCACCTTTGTCATTGTCATCTCTCATCCATGCTATCCAACAGAGGATACTTTATGTCGTGATTTGGGACACAAAAATGAAAACAATTTGACTATGGCAAATCATTCAGTATTAATCCTTAAATTACAATCTATCGCATCTCTCTTTGGGTGGCAAATAAAAATGCTACTCAATAGCTTGTCAGGAATAACCAGTCATGGATGTGTTTGTTACTTATTCCGATGTTTTTTCTTTGCGTGGCTCGAAGTCCCAACCAGTAGTCCTGTTTCTAGGTCTCACCAGGTAGCATAGCTCTTCAAATTACAGGGATTGTGAGATGGATGAAATATTTAATTTCCTCCACCTATGGCGTCTACGTTGAGACAACAAAGCTCCAACGCACCTTTAAATCAGCAACTCAAAAATCTTGAGTAAATAGAGATGTTGTGTAACAAAAATAGTCCATTTGCCATAACAATAAAACATACAGTAACTAAACAAAAGCACCACTATGACGCAGATAATAAAAAAAGAATGGTATGAATGTGTAATACTCTGGCCCATTAGTAAAGGTGGAGGTCCTGGATGTGTCATGGTGTGGCGTTGTTGCGTTATTAACATCAATCACAAATGAGGAGTTTAATTAGTTTGGTGATAAACACACATGTCATTCTAGATAACCACGTATACAAAATGATGACGGAAATGTAGCACAATATTATGCGCATGTGAGCCTGATCCTCAAAAGTATTGGATATTTGGGAGGAAATAAAGACTATTCAGTATTACAGAACGCTTGTTTTATATATGTGCCTAAGAAACTTTTTTCATCCACATAATGCACAATTAACTGTTACTCGACGTGCGCAGTGTACAGCAGTGAAAAGACAAAAACGTAGCCCCAGAAAAATATTGTCTATGGCACAGGTATTGTTGCAGCTAATCTGGAATGTTAATTCGTGAGAGGATAGTGGAGATCAAGGCAAATGACAATTCTTTTGCGCGTTCGCGAAAGAAAAAAAAACCGCTGTCACAGCCCTCTGCCGTGACACCATACTACAGCAAAGCAAAGGATGCAATTCCCATGAATTGGTGGATGGTGATGAAGCAATGGTTAATTTCGTCACCTTCTTTACTCCTATGTAGCATGAATGAATGCTGTAAAAGATCAAACACCACCATGTGCCATGATATTGAATCAGGAATTGCCCGCAATGTACCATCTGATGCAAATTAGGACAGTGGTTGAAGATGTTATAAATCACACTTCATTGATTTCTTCGTACTATGAATCTTTAACATTACTCACGAGGTATGAGAATTGGCAGGGCAGGTGAATGCTGATACCATTAGATAAAACTGCCTTTCCTGTTTCATATATATCACATCTGTTGGCACGCCAAAGTTTCAGATCACCAAGCCACTAGAACGAATCTGAAAGAAATCAAACAGCATGTACATGCAGTTTATGCTAGTCTACTTTCAAGTATCCAACTCCTTAGTTTGCTACCTTTTATAGGTGAAATTCGATTGGATTTAGATATATATACCATTCCTTGATTATATGAGACAAAAAGTAGAAATGACACGAGGATTCTCTATAGATAGAAAAAGAGAGGAAAATTAGGATGTGGAAAACAAGATAGGAATTGTGTACAATGACATTGTACAACAATTTGAAAACTTCAACTAGCAAAAGGCACGGAGACATTGGGGGCATTATCCAAAGGACGAAGAGCGATCGATCTAAGCTTGGGCGGAATCGGGAATTTATCTATCTGGAGTTCTCTGTGTAAGTATGCACCATTTGCAGTGTGATCTAGAAATTTTTCGCAAATTTTAGTCGTCACCTAAAACAGTAATAGATTATCCCAGGGAGAATATAGAAGACGTAGAAATTTTTGGTTGATAATCCTGGCTGCTGCTGTTGGGTATTGTGGTTAACAATTTAGTTTCTAATGATGTACTCAAATCACCTCTAAATATCCTGTACAAATTGGTGTCTCTTATACAGAGATGAAAAGTGTCACAGAGGGGCAAAGACAACGGCAAGAGTGGCAAGACTTGATGCTGGAACAAGATCTTCTCTTAAAGCCGGTGAATGTGCAGCCAGAAGAGATTTGAAGTCTGGGTTGTGGTTCCTAAACAATAATGCCTACACATATAACTTAATCATACGACTATGTATTTAATAATGCTGCACATACGACTTGATCATACGACTATGCATTTGGAACGTTGATTAATTTCTGGCCTATGACCCATGCCCTATTGACAACATGTCATGCCTTGGATCTACTAGTCAGAATGGAATTGTATGTATAGCACTGCTCGTAATGGTGCGTGATGCAGACTGCCTTTTCACTCTTCAGATCAAAACTAGAAGAATCACATGGAACGGCTGGACAGGTATCCCAATGCCGAGGACAAATGTGTGTTTTAAAATATAGTTTCAAAGCTGCCTCGCTACCAGAAATCATACATCTGTAAGTAAAATAGTTAAAATTGTCATGCAAAGTAATACATGCTAAACTTAGTAAAGAAAATTTCTCTTGGAGTTTGAGGCAAAAAATCAAGCAAATAATAGTTTGAGGCTGGACAATTCAGTATTATTCAATGGCTCATGCAAACTTTTTTTAAATTCCATGTACTGATGCAAAGGCTCTAGCTGTGTTTGCAGCAGACAGAATGAAAACAAGTGAAAGTAAATTTAATGAATTTTTGAAACATTTTAGCATATGCTTTGGTGTGGATGGAAGATTTGGTGGAAATTATCGATCTTATACCAAATGATCCAGTACAACAGCAATTACAGCATAATATTTGTAAGACAGGATGAAAAGGCACTTCAGTCCAATCAACCATATCAATTTGTCATCAAATTTACAACATAAGCCTGCAACAAAACAAAACAATTGCTATTGGTAAAATGCTAGTCAAAATGCTAGAAGCTACCTATTCATATTGCCATCTTCATTTCTATCTTCTGGTGAGGATCATAGCGAACCAGTTTAAAGTCTAATGTGACAAATGAATCCATATCTTTCTTCACAGGATTTATCTTCAAAATCTGCAGATGGGATCCACTCACAAAGTATCAGTTGAATAATCAAATAATCAGGTACTTTGCATAAATTGGTATATTTGTGCAATAAATTAATCAATAATTGCTTACAGGGAATGGTTTAGGCTGCTTCCGCATTTGCTCCTCCAACGCTTGAACATGTGTACGGTAAACATGGGCATCACCTATAACATGGACAAAATCCCCAGGAGAAAGATCTGCTCACATAGAAATAGAATGGATACATAAAGAGTTGGGATGAAATGGAAGGCAATAAACCAAGAATATTAAAATGTTATTCCATATGAGCATAATGAATGGTTACGAATGGTTCATAATAGTTTTTTCTGCCAGGAATACATTTGAAAAATTCCAGCGTAACAGGCCAATGACAGATCGCTGTATATACAGCAATCAATATATAGATCGGATATCAGAATCAACAATAAATCAAGTTGTTTCGAATAATTAGCATGTGCAATGGGTTCTAATTTGAAATTTTGACTTTACGAGAAACAAATAACTGGTGTAAAAAAGATAAGCAAGAGAGAACATACCACACACTTGTGCAATCATACATGTCAGAAGAGAATATGATGCAATGTTGAATGGCACACCAAGCCCCATATCAGCAGAGCGTTGATACATCTGGCATGATAACTCCCCATTCTCAACGTAAAACTGGGGATTTCAGTACAATACAGAAGTTAGATAAGGTAGTCAAATGAGAAAAGCATATTTGCTGCTTCTACAAAAGGCACATCTGGTAGCATTGAAATAATTTCATTAAAAACTAAGTCACTGAAAACTTGTCTCCATCCAGAAGACTGACCCTTTTAATTCGGTTCTCTCCATTATGCCAATCTATAACCTCACAATCTTTCCTTTGCTAAATTGGCAATGAAGAGATTAGATAACATCAAGGTCTTTTCTCTTTAAGGATTCAGTTAGTGAAAGTGGGGTCACTGTCTTGTTAAATGGGACAAATATTAACGACCAAAGCATTTAGGAAGGTCTGTGAATTAGAGTTTTGATAAGTTTGGGCAACCGCTCAGCTTCCAGTGGCAGTGCATGAATAGAAAAGCAGTGACAAGCAATGGTTAGTGAATTGGACAAGCCGCTCTTCATTCTCTATGAAATGGACCCCTGGCATTGGTTGGGCATCATGGCGCCAAAACATATTGCACCCAACCTCTTCAAGGTGGAAACATGAAAAAAGAACAGTTCAAAGTGAGAAATATATTCCATAACTTCGCAGGATGGTGGCATGAGGCTAACACCAATATGCGAAGAAAATTCAATGACCTCATGATCTACACTTGTTAGAACAATCGGAAGGAGAGAGATAGAAGAGAACTCAAAGGTCAAGCTCCAAAAGACAGACACTGTAAATTATGTTTGCCACCTCTATTAATGCATTTGGCAGAGGTCTTGCCTTGCTACTAAAAAAACTATTCATATGAAAAGTATGTATCAGACTATCAGCGTGTGCCTTGGAAACTAGGCGAACTCTGCAGAAAATCTTAGGAGGGATTCCCAATTTGGAGATAAATGGTTACGTTTTTTAACATTGGCTTCACTGCTTCACTTATGTACAAGGTTGTGATTACTGAATATTGATAGATTAAATTCTTCACTAGAGAAGGCTGAAGCTCGAGATGTAAACTTGAAGAAAAAAGACTAAGCAATTGTAACCTGAGCAAACATGTGGCATGGTGGCAGGGCCATCTTTTTCATGTCTGTTGGATTCCATGCAGATAAAATGATTCTTCTATCATCGGGATTGTTCTTGATCTTGTTAACGACATCCATTAACTGATCAAAACCTTTTCCCGCGTAGTCAGCATGCATGTCAGTATATCTATAGAATATTTCACGGAAATTAGAATCCAGTCAGATAGACACTGTTAAGGAAATATGTGTGTAGAGAGAGAGGGAGAGAAGTTCCAAAGTAATGCAAACTTACTCAGCACCGAAGTGTCTCCACTGAAATCCATAAACTGGTCCCAAGTCCCCCTCCTCCCTTTGTGTTAAACCAATACTACAAAATTCCCAGAAAAAAAATAAGATCCTGGCTTCCAAGTTATGTTTCTGTCAAGAAGACATATACAAGAGATGTACCTGTCAAGATACTGCCTTGAAGCATTGCCATCCCATATGTGAATACCATTCTCCTGTAAAACCTGCAAATGAAAACTTGTTTACTGCCATGACAAATAAAATAGCAAACAATTTGCAGAAAACAATAATTTAAAATTTCAGAAACAGCACAATAAACAATAGCTTGGATGAATTAAAGGAGACTATCAATTGAACAAAGCAGATCAACATGGGTTACGCAGTATATATGACAAAACAACCAACAATTTGAATGTACTAACAGTAATAGCATCATTAGTACCCAAACATGAATCATGTATGCATTACAAGTTTATAACTGTTATGTGAACAGGACAGTGTCCTCAGTACTTTAGCAGCGAGCTAGTTTCGAGGTAGAACAATAGACTGAGTTGTAATCTATTTACTTAATTTTAGAGATAATTTTCTTAAAGGGCCACCCTATCTATATAAGAATGGGGTTGCACCTCTTTTCATTAAGCAAGAAAAGATGAATAAACAAGTCCCTAGCCACTGAATTTCAGCTGTTTGCCTCTCCGTGGCTAGCTATTCTAGATCCATTCTTCCCCAAGTCAGTCCCATACTACACCTAGCGATGTTGTACTTCAAGTCGTCACCGGCCACTCCCTCTGATGGTTGTTTTCCCCCATGATGATCTAAGGATCATTATAGCGACAATAAAACCAGCAATCGTGTCATGAAAGACAGACAAAATAAGTAACTGGGACATAACTATGCTTGCTAGCATAAGATCAATAAAATTGTCACGTGGAAGTCAGAAAACATAAGATGCATATCTTGCTGGAAATAGGATACACACGTACGGTGGTATTCAGAAAACAGATGAATGGGCCAAGTGTCAAACTATCAATAAAATATTTAATTAGAAAATACAGTACAAAAGAATGACATTGAACTTAGCTATGCATAACTTCCAAATGATGCATGATGCAAGCTCTAAGATGTACATTGTGTGTTATAACTTAAAACTATCACCCACAACAGTTCCAGTGCCCATTAGAGTGTGTCCTCTTTTTAGTGAAGAGTGCACTAGTCCTTCTACCACTAATACAGCATAACAAACTAGTAATGAGATCGTCTCATACATATGTCGAGAAACTAGTTGCTGTCTATATTAAAGGAAAAGGCACCTTTGCATTTGTTGAGCCACTGATGAACCACAATAGCTCTTCAAGAACACCACGCCAAAATACCCTCTGGTAAAGGCAAAGAGAACATTTCAATGATCAAAAGTAGTCCAAGATAATAAATAAAAACAAGTATTATGTTCTTTGAGAATTAGTAAATACACAAGGGGCATAATGCCCCGAGATTCTTCATCCATTGTTCAAAGTTCAGACAAACAGGCAAGTCCTGATTAAGAGAAATAAGATAACTTTGCCAGATTGTACAATGCCTGAAAACTATCAAAAATGAAATTTGCATAGGTCGTCACATAAATCAAAGTATAGTAAATTGATGTTTTAGAGCATTTGTGGTAACAATATCTTAATTTAACCTTATTAAGGATTTCATCCTTTCTTAAAAATCTAAAGGACCAAGCTAATGCAATAGTGAAATGTTCATGTCAACAGAATTAAGAATAATTGATGCAGTCATTAAATTGCAATTCCATCTTGCATAGTATAAAATACATATGAAGTCCCTTCAAGCAAGAAATTAACCATAAAAAGAAGGTATAAATTAAATAAAAATAATGCAGTGCAAATCCCTCAGTAGAACCTGATTGACATCTTTTTTCAGGAAATGACTGATATCCATCTAAATCATTATTCAACAGGCTAGAAGCAGCTTAAATTTTTAACACCAGATAAAGGTGTGTTTGTTTATTCTATGGCAGTTCCCTTTACTTTCTTCCCTGAAAGAAAAACTTTACCAAAAAATAAGGCTTCTCTCAGTTCTAGCACCTTGCACTGACCATAGATTCGTTTATACTCAGTAGGGTTTTTTTCCAGGAATATGCAAAAGCTATGTATATCATTGTATTAAGACTTTTAAGGGCAGTATGCTTAGTAGTGTATATACTTCAAAAAGAATATAGTATAAAATACCTTCGTTGTGAGCAATGGAAAGCTCCTCCTTAAGTTGAACCGCATCTGATAATAGAAAAAATATACATATAGCCCACCATGGATCAAATACAATTCCAACAAAAAATATGATGAGAAAGTACCTGGCAACCAAATTTTGATGCTGTCCCTGTTCCTGTTCTGTCATTTTTCTTAGCACCATTTCTTATTATATCTTGAACAAGATTGAGATATTGATACTCCTCATGCCTTTCAAATATCATTTTAGGTAAAAAGGAATAATTCTCAATTTCAAACTTAACCTTCTTAGAATCATTTCCAGTCAATTCCTTGCCACTTGAATCATTAGCCTCTGCAGTTGATTTTGCAACACGAACAAACGTAATAAAAGAATACCTGATGCCATTTTCTACCACTGGAAATGATGAATACCACGGATGGAACACGGAGAGATCAACTGGAGGAATGAAATTATCACATTCAATGCTGGACTCTATGTCAGTAAGATGGATGGCCTCACAAGCAGGCACATTTAGAGATTGCCTTCAGCGGAATTTGTTGTTAAAATTAATATTGAATATGATGACAGAATAGCTAAGTAATGTTGTGCACAAAGATATTCCAATAAAAAGATGATGACTCACCTCAGAATCTCGCCACCTCCTATTACAAAAGTTTTCTCAACTGTCAGACAGTATGGAGTTGTTGCTAGCAGTTCTAAGGCAGAATCCAAACTTACACAGATAACAACATTTTCTGCAGTTACGAAATCAAAACTCCCAGAATGAGTCAATATTATATTCAAACGACCAGGGAGTGGCCTAAACTGAAGGGGAATGCTTTCCCATGTTTTCCTTCCCATTACAACAGCATTTTTCTTTGAAGGGTCTGATGTAGTCATTGTAATGTCCTTAAAAAACTTAAGGTCACCGGGCAGCTTCCATGGCAGTCTCCCATCCTTCCCAATGCCCATGTCGTGAGTAGCAGCAACCACAACTTGATAGCTTCTCTTAAGATTGCTCTCTGAATTACCATTATTAACATTTGTAGGCATGGCTGTCGCTTGGGATTTGTGAAGGCAGGAGAAATTGAGTTTGTTCCTGAATTCAATATATTTATGGCTTTGAAGTCTAAAAATCAGGATGTCACTCTTGCTGAAAAATTGTGTGGGCTGAATATGAGAAAGCAACAAATGAGAAATAATCCAGCTTAGCAGTGACAAAAAGGAGGATACAACGTTCTTCAAATATTGAGATCCAATATTTAAGGACATTTGGGGAAACATCTACAAGAATTTTAGACTTCTTACATTTGCTCACCAAATAAGAGGAATAAATCACTGGCCTTTAGAAATCACTAAGGAAGTGGAATGTGACTACCCTAATTGTATTCCTCTACTTTAATTCCAGAGTACATTCTGCACTCTTCTGAGGCAAGAAATGTATAACTTAATTTTCAGAATGAACAATGTAACAGAGGATGTCAAATGTAAAGCACTTGCACTTAACATAGGTATTTGCAGTGTACTAAAGTATTTAACATACACTCATGGATAGGATAGAAATGTTGGCTCCTGTGCTCAGTACCATTGATGGTAAAATCTGGACCAGGAATGCAGGAACTACCAATGAACAAAGTGGTAAAACTGTTGGTGTTACTACTTGTACCTATCAAAATTACTCTGGTAAATCCAACAATTAAGATAAAAGAAAAGAAAAGGGAATAAAATTTGCAAGCTACTCTTTTCGGGATCGCTTCAATATTGGCCTGACCACGAATATTTCAATTACCATTTTCAAAGAATTACAGTTAGAAATTAAACATATTACTATCGTTTTCTCCTTGAGTGAACCTCCATTCTCTTTTTCACATCAATATATGCATCTCCAAATTCTACCTTCGCCACCGACCCCGCACGACACCTAGCTTACATCCAATACGCTTCCCTCCCACTGTGCCAATATTTAGTAATCCCTTGAAATCCTAGGGGAATACAAGTTATTGCCTGACTGATGTTCTCAGGAAATCAACCGAACAACTAGAAAGGAGAGAGAGAGAGAGAGAGAGAGAGAGTGGGAAGAAACGTTCTGCTCCAAAGAACAGGAAGCACACCGAATCC
Source organism: Oryza coarctata (assembly GCA_030770085.1). Classification (NCBI taxonomy): domain Eukaryota; kingdom Viridiplantae; phylum Streptophyta; class Magnoliopsida; order Poales; family Poaceae; genus Oryza; species Oryza coarctata. Next base: position 10,062,586 of record CM061484.1, on the reverse strand, counting down.
CTTACTTGAGATGGCGCCGCACGCCGAAACCGAGCCGCGGAGGCCAGCGGTTGCCGAGATGGCGGTCCACGCCGCGTCGGGTCGCCGTCGAATCGCCGAGGCGGTGGTCGGGGGAGGCGCGCGGAGCCGCGTTTGGGTGTAAGCGGCGGGAAATTTGCGCGCGCAAATCATGGTAGATGGAACGACTTCCCACGAAATTTTTTTTTAGTTTTCCCAAACTGCCCCTCTCGCACTTGCTGACCTCTTCTTCCGACCGAGTCCGCATGGCCCCACATGGCAGTGTCCTACTGCGATATGCGTCCCACATGTAAGTGGCAGACCCACTTGTCAGTGACCCAGCAGCGCCCTGCAGTTGCTTCGCTCCTCCTACCCGATAAGTCCAACGAACTCCGCGGTCGAAAGAGGGGCGGATTTATCCAAAAAAAAAACAGGATCGGATTCTTCTCCTATTGTGGGGATTCCGGCGAGGATTTCGCGAGCGAGCGATCGATCGATCGAGAGCGCCTGCAACCGCCGCCGCCGCCGCGGAGGGAGGAGGGAGGGGAGATCGGTCACGATGAACTGCGAGACGTGCCAACTCAAGGAGCTGGTGAGATCCAGCGCCTCCCTCCCCCTCCCTCTTGATGGGGATTTTTTTTGTGGGATAATTTGTGTTTCAAAAGAACAGATTTTTAATGATGGTTTAATGATGATTTTGCATGTGCCCTAGGAGCTGGAACAGGACGAGATCAAAGATGTGCTGCGATGTGAGTTTTTTTATTATTATTTTCACTTCTTGTTGATGAGTATATCCTAGTAACTGCACACACCTTTTGTTGCCTTGATGAATCCAATGTGTGGATTTAGCCCCATCCGAGAATGCAACTTTGTAAGGAAGACACACAAAACTGTTTAAGATCAAAATTTTGCCGTTTGTCTTATGTTATTGTTTTTTTCCTTTTAGGAACCAAGCAGGACATTTAACTTTTTTCCACTCTTTACCAGACGGGTTTAATCCCTCTCACAATACTCTGTAAGGGGAGAATGACAAATCGATAGCCACTCACCCGTAAGAGTGGCAATGAGTTAAATGTTCCAGAACCAACTAGTGTCTTTTTCAGTTTTCTTGTAACAATGTTAAGGGGACAACGGTTGGGAGCTCCCCACCAGATTTTCCAAAAAAAAAAACCAATCTTTACAAGATCAGTTATAAGCTTCAGAGCATGCATCGACCATGGAGAATACTAGCAGGTGGTAAGGGGCAAGGATTACGACCATTAACATTAGTGCATCCCTAATTATAAAGAATTATGTGAAGTATCTATGATGATAGGGGGAGAGATGGGATTTGGCTGCATTACATAATGCAATGATATATCTGGCCCTAATTATTCTTTCTGCGGCACTTCGGTGGCATACATCATATGCTTTAAGAATCTAATTAGTCACAACTGAGATGTTGTTTTCCTGATTACTTCACTTTTTTCAAGTTGAAATTTGAACTTCTGTAGTTTCATCCAGATATGTGTATGTCTGTCCATGCTATGTTGGTAATGATGGCATGTACGAATTTTGCAGGCATTTTACATACGATCTTCTTCCACCGAACTCTTACTCTTGTTCGACCTAAAGATGTTGACTGTGATCTCTTTGAGATCACCTATGTGAGTATTATTTTCATTCTTAAAGAGCTATGTTACAGCCAAAAAATTTTACAAGGTTTCCAATTTAAGTAAATATTCTGACCTGATGAAGTAATTTTGTTCTTTTTGCAAACTTCTGCCCCAGGTTCAATGCGGACTTCCTGACTTAGAAAAGGAGGTGGATGAAAAGATCAACCAGTTCATTGCTTGGGTAGAGAAGCATCCAAATCGTAGAAGCCAGGTTGTTTGATATTCATAATCAGTATACTCTGCCCTTTGCACATTTGCGTTATTTGATTTTAATACTGGGGTAGTTGGATATATTAGGTGTGCCTGTCCTTCTTTGATGAAAAGAACAAAAACCCAAGCTGGTTCACCAGCAAAACTGAGAGGATTTACTGGGAACAGTGGTTCATCAATTTGCATGTCATAAGCCCTAAAGGACAAGGAAAATCACGTAGCTCCAAAGCAACAAGTATTGGAGGTAGTTTTTTTTCTTATTAATTGTACAGCTCATTCTTAGCCTACCATAACTCGTCTGGGACTGAAAAGATGTGTTATTGTTGTTGTTATGAATTGTACAGTTCATTCTACAGGATTGTATCCTTTCTCACGTATATAACAAATCATCGACAAATTAATTTCTGTTGACATTTCCCCTCAGGGAAAGCATTGGAAGAGGCCAGCTCAAAGCGTGCTGCACTGGGGTTGCTGATCCAAGAAGTCCTTTTCCAGATCATAAACTTTGCCAATGAGAAAAAGGACCATATTCCTCCAATCTCCGATAGAATATTCAATCATGAGATCTTGATCCCCAGGTGCATATTTCCATTTATATATCTAATTGCGCTGAACATTTCATTGGGTACCCTCTGATAACAAATGAATTTTGTAAGTTTGTTGAAGATTCTGTATCAATATCTGAATCTCCAGGTGACACCTTTTCCTTGGACGTGTTGACAGCTCTTCTGATTCTGTATTTGGGTGGAACGCCGATGTCCTTAGAAGAGTGTTGAATAGTTGAACTGAAGACGGGAATCGTCAAGTGTGCCACATCCAGTGCTGGGACAGAATATTGCCCCTATGGGTCATTCTGTCGAAGATGTCCAAAGCCATCGTCATAAACGGGATCAGTTGTACAGAATAGTTTATGCAATAATAGAACAAACAGAACCCAATGATTTTACTCCTTGGAGATGTAAATATTTTCCTTGTTAATCTGTGACCAAAAGCAGTTATTCCTAACTAATAAGTCATGCTTGCAAATTGCTGAGAGAAACTGAGTTGTGTCTGCAGTCAATATCTGTGACCACCACAAGCGGTTTTGCCAAAATAATACCTGACACTGGCTAATCTTATGGGGGAAATCGAGAATTTGCAACTGCTAAACAAGCTAAGGGGTTTTGTCTGGAACACCGAATTTCACAAAAAGAAATAGTTTACTTGTAGGAAAATATGGAAGGAATTTACGATAGGGGTTTCGTTGCCTATTTGATCACTGGTGTGATTAGGGATGGCCTCAAAAAACCTCCATAGTTTTGCCTTCCCATCGTCAGCCTAAGCGGTCTACCACTGTTCTCGTATTTTGAGTAAACTGCGCTTACGGTACAAGAATACAGCGGGTTAGTGTGATTTAGTGTAAGAAATTGAAATTTGTACGAATTGGTATAACAAGTTAGCATTTTCTGATTTGGCGGCGCCACATGTTTGAAAGTGTCGGTCTGCAACTGTGGATCGATCCACTCGCGGTTTCTGATTTGGTGGTGCCATGCGTGTAAAAATGACTACGTCATCATGCAACCGTGCTTTATATTGGATCTAATGAGAGGATTCCACGCTCCCTGACAAGTGAACAATTATGTCTGGAGCTGCCAACTGAGAGGCAAGCTGATGAGCAGAGAATTGCATAGCCAATGTCGGCCAGCATGATGATGGGGCACCACAGATGCCAAAGATTAAATCATCCTTATGTTAGATCTGAACTAAAACTGTTTAGGTGATCAAGAATGCATTCTTGGTGTAAGGTCATGTCTAGTGTGTTCTTTCATACCGAAGCTAGATATATCTGAGAAGAAGAGACGATAGGAAGGGGAAAAAAAGGCAAGGCCCATGCATGCATGTTTGGTTTAGTGCTCCATTCATTTCAAAATATAAACATTTTTATGTTTTAAATTTTATACCTAATTTTCATAATTTCCATCATCAATTATTCCAAAGTCAATCAGATATTTGAAAAGCAAATCTAAGCAATTCAAAATTAAAAAGTTGACAGCTGAAGTGATTAATAAAGAATTTTTTTAATATAACTTTACTATTTGCTAAATAACTAAAAATTGTTATATTATGAAATACATAGAGTACATTTCTTCTAAATTAGTCCATTTAACTATTTTACTTGCACAAGCCATTTTTTTCAACACGGTCCAACGGGGATTTAACTTTTTACCATTTCATCTTCTCACAACACTTCCTGTCTAGTTATATAGTCATTATCTATCGTCTAGTTATATAGTCACTCGTTGCTAGAGCAGCTAACTCTTTTGATTGTACTTTAATTGTTCAATTGTTTTAAATTCTATAATCCTTATAGAATTATACACTGATTTATTCATTTCTATCTATTATTTAAATTTACACCTTATTATTAGTTCCTACAGAAAAAAGTGTATATATAGGTAGTATAGCCACTATGATAACAACATTTAAGCAATTAGAGATAGATATAGCAAACTTAATAATGTTTGGATAAATAAAATACTTTCTACCAAAAGTATTGTCACTTATTGACCTCACTACCTGGTAATGATCACCATAAGTACATGTAGGGCGCTCTCACCATGAAGGTAGTATAAGAGATTACAGCCTTTAGTCTGACCATTTGGCTCACCGACATCGTTCGTACTTCTTCTTTCTTATCATGTATTATTCGTTTGATTCTAAAGGAAAAACCAACAGCTCTCAGAGATCCAACGGTTATGATTAAATATTGGATTTTCTATATCAACCTACTGAATGAAAATATACATCCTTTCATAGATTTGGCAAATAAAGTATTAGTTCGAAGAAAATATTATGGTAGGAAATAATTAAAAAACATGTGCATACAATATATATCTCATGAAAATAGTTTAGATATTGGAAGAATCTTCTCCCATGAATATTGGGGCCCCGTGATGTTATAAGTTAGCATCGATCACCGCATATGTAAAACAAACAGTTACACTAAGGTGAAATTAGCCAAGCCAAATGATCTCTTCTCCAGTCGAGATCCTTAGTGAAAACACGTTTAGCAACCATTGTTATTTGATATTATAGGAGATAGAGCAAACGGATGATATAGAATTTGCAAGGATATCAGCGAGTGGAAAACATGAGCTCTATCATGTATATAGAGGTCTTATATAGCATGTGTTGTGTTAGGTATGGAATACATGAATAAAAGCATTGACAATGACGTGACATTCACACGTGGAAAGTGTCGTGGTTGTAAAAATGCTTTGAATGCAACGTGGTATTAATGCGCCAAAAGTTGGTTGTTGAGTTATGCTAAAAGCGACATGACGGTTATGGGCCAAAAGTTAGTCAGTATCACTGAGTGTTGATTGTGACCTGGCAGTCATGCACACAATAAGGAGTGAAGGCACCAAAAGTTGATTGTCGTATGCTACCGACAGTTATGGGCGCACAATAAAAAGTGAAGACGGCATGATTTTAATGCATAGTAATTGATGTAATTACATAGAGCCAAAATAGTACATACAAAGTAGTATAAATAAGTATAAATGACACAACATACTACTGGCCCAAAACGACTACCCCTCTTTGTTATTCTACCTTGCGCTCTCACGTGATCCTAAAAGTAGATGAGACGATTGGTTGGAACACCATGGCTAGCATGGACTAGCTGCACATGAGTCAAAGCATAGGGCTCCTATGTGTGAGTTGACAGAGCTTCTGCAAGCTAGAAGGAGCCAAACACATCCTGATTTGTCATGAGGTCATTATGGTCAAAAGAGTCGTGCATTCATCGAGAGATGGTCTGCCTAGACCCACCCACGACTGAGGAGATCTATGATGGTGTATCTTAGAACCATGTGAGAAAAATAGTTGAGCAATACAAACTAAAATATTATGGACCGAATGAAAATATATACCATGTAGCAACTTATGTGGATGTTTCTTGGTCATTATATCAAACCTAGCACCACCATCTTAATAAGGCACATTTCTTTTTTGGCTCATTCTCAATCCAATGCAAAAATTTTCTAACCTGTGATGCCGACCTTCATCTCACAATATGATCATTATTGAGGAGTGATTCTAGAGCTCTAGGAGCCTCGTCACTTATAGGTATTGGCTTTGTTAACTGCTTATCTGTTTGTTTCGTTATCAACTCATTCAATCTCCTCCAAAACTCATTGATTTTTTTCTATTGATTCTAGGCACAGGGCCTCTTGAAAAGAATTATAAAGTATTTGTTCTTAAACTACTTATAGAAATTAGCACCCATGTAATATTATTAACACCAAAATTTAGAAAGCCCGGCGATAGATTGGAAGGATGATCGGCTTAAGCGCAGAAGTATCCGATTGCTACAGGAAAGAAGCCGATCGGATTGAGGCAAGGAAAGACTTGGTCCTAGAATAGAATATTATCTAGATAAGACTGAGTTTAAGGAGGAGTCGTGGTTCACGATAGGGTATTCTATCCTATCTTATACAAATAGGATCTTAGAGATATTTTCCTTTATCTTTGTTAGGACATAACGTCCGATGGTTGTTGTAAACGCGTCGGACTCTATAAACCCAGGGTATAAATATACAACCCTTGGAAATATGTAATCATCATCGATCCTTTAATCAAGACAACCTCGGCGCATCGTCACCCTAGTTTATCTAGGTTTTTACCAGCGGGGTCTGGCTCTTGACACGGGACTACATCAGTTAAGTCCGATCTCCGACGAAGGGGTAAGTCCCACCACTATCTCAATATGTCTCGTTCTATCTAAGGCTGCATCGGTTAGGTTCGACCTCTTAGGCCGATAGGATGTATCGCATCACATCCGTGCAGTATCTATCGGTCTATCAAGCTCTCTCCGTTGTCGTCGGTCTCATGCTGTATCTGTTAGGTTCGACCTACAAGACCGCCGACGATAGAATGAGCTTTAGGCCTAGGTCTCAGTACGACGTTTTATCGAAGTGTTAGCCAATGAGTTATTTATACGTTAGCGTCACGCCCAGCGTATTGGCTCCTCGGCCAATACGCATTAGGTCTTCAGAGACTTTCCTTTGAGCATCACGCCAAGCGCATCGGCTTTCCAACCGATGTGCGTATGTCTTCAGAGAGATGCCCTCTTATTGGCTCAGCTAATCGATGGGTTCACTTCACACTTGTTTCAACACAACCGATCCGGCGTCCACCATCTCATTGCCTTTGGCCTCGTTCTCGTACTGTCTCCGTTAGGTCTGATCTTCGAGATTCGGTGCTAGCGGCGTCGTCACAGCAGGCGACGGGTCTCATGCTGCCATCTCTGGAGTGGCATCGGCTTTGCAGCTGGTCCCTTTTATACGAATCCTTGCCACTTCGCGCCTTGCTATTCTCTGAGTACGATCCTGTGCCTCCATCGGCTCTACGACCGATGGATCAGGGACTCGCGTTCCCTACACCCGGAGGCATCCTATCCTTCGCCAACATCCGCCTACGCCTACATAGGATTTCCAGCCGATGGAAGAGTGTCTTGATTCCTATCGGCAACCAGCTGATAGCAGGAGCCATCAGGACGTGGCCGATGACTAACTCGATCCTATCGGCAGCCAGCTGATAGCGAGGGCTCGTATCGGCCCGTCGTCCGACTAACCCGTTTGCCTTCACCTCCTTGTCAATTGCAGGGTCAAATTGACTGGCACGCCCGTAAAGCACCATCGCGCCGGAGCCAACCGAACCCCATGGGTCCTGGCGCGCGTACCTTGAGCCACGGAGAGAAGCCGACCAGCCTGCACTAGAGCTAAGCAGACCTCCTAGACGTCGATGTGCTCATGCCGGGTTTCGGCGCGAACATATTTTTTAGCACGCCCGGTGGGACAGAAGATTTCATTCATCGGCTAATAGGACTCATAGTTCATTCATTGGCCAGTGGGGTAGGAATCTTCATTCATCAGCCAATTGGACGGGATTTCATTGGCTGGAGAAACTTAAAGATCATTCATCAATCAGCGGGACTATACAATTGCCTGATTAGAAGTTAGAATTTTTACTCATCAACCCGTGGGACATCTTGTTGTCAATATGTCTAAAGAAAAAGTTGATTCCAAGGCATATTCGTCTGAAGAAGAAACTGATGAAGATACTATAGTTCCAGTAAACATGGAGGATCTGAATGAAGACCAAAGGCAGCAGATATAGTAGAACGTAGATAATTTTTGGAAGCTATGTTTGAAGTCTTTCGGTATGACTAAACAAGGGTCGATTCAAAAAGCACAATTACCAGAATGTGTTTTGATAAAGGAATCAAGCCATTCATCACCTGTAAATTCTCCTAAGCCGTTGCAAGAGATGTTCAACGAAGCATTTTATCAAGCGTTCAGTAATCCATCGGGAGTGTGGATGGATACACTACAAGATCTGATCAAAAAGACGATACAAGAATTATCAGCTCAAGAGTCTGGTCAAGATCATGTACCTTTGCCGATAGAGATGAAGTTATCTCAGGAAACTTAGCAAAATAAGAGGGACCTATCGGCAAACATGTATCCACCAACACAAGATTGATTCGGGGGGCAATGGCAAGAGATACCTCTAGAATTCTTTCAGTGTAGTTATTATGGATAGTATCGCAGGCAAAATCAGGTACCCTATCCACCTCCACATGATCAGAGAGATATTCTAAGGGAGAAGGATTGGTTAACTAGAATTGTAGACACGATGAAAGAGCAATTTGATATCAAGCATAAAGATCAAATAGTTATGTATCGGCACCCGTATTCAGAATAGTTTGATAGAATTTTATTGCCACGCCGATACATGATACTAGATTTCTCTAAATTCTCAGGGCAAGACAATATATCTATAATGGAGCATATCAGCTGATTATTAGCACAGTGTGGAGAAGTATCGGCTGAGGAAGCTCTCAAAGTTTGTTTCTTTCCATTATCCTTTTTTGAATCGACCTTCGCATGGTTTTCTTCGTTACCACCAAACTCGAATAAAGGATGGGCCGATCTTGAGCAGCAATTTCATAAATATTTTTTTGTTGAGATTCAAGAAATAAGACTATCAGATTTGACATCGGTTAGACAGAGGCCTAATGAGTCAGTTGTAAAATACATCCAACATTTTTAGGACATCAGAGGTCGATGTTATAGTTTTGTTCTGAGCAAGAAATAGTTAGCTGATTTGGCCTTCTAAGGGTTGTCGAGTCACATCAGATAGAAATTTTGTTCTCAAGAGTTCAACAATTTAGCACATCTGATGCATGTGGTATTGGCTTACGAGGGCCAATTATCAGGAAAAGAGGAGATGTCGAAGCATTGAAGGCTTGAGAAAGATAATTTTGAAGCATGAGCCTTCATACTTCGAAATTGGGGGGCATGTGTTAACGCCAAAATTTAAGAAGCCTAGCGATAGATTGGAAGGATGATCAGCTTAAGCGTAGAAGTGTCCGATTGCTATAGGGAAGAAGCCGATCGGATTGAGGCAAGGAAAGGCTCGGTCCCAGAATAGAAGATTATCTAGATAAAACCGAGTTTGAGGAAGAGTCGTGATTCACGGTAGGGTATTCTATCCTATCTTATACGAATAGGAAGATTTAGTTAATTAGTTAACTTCCTTAGAGATATTTTCCTTTATCTTTGTTAGAAAATAACGTCTGATGGTTGTTGTAAACGCGTCGGACTCTGTAAACCCAGGGTATATATATAAACCCCTGGAAACATGTAATCATCATCGATCCTTCGATCAAAACAACCTCGACGCATCACTACCCTAGTTTATGTAGGTTTTTACCAGTAGAGTCTGGCTCTCGACACGAGACTGTATCAATTAAGTCCGATCTCTAACGAAGGAGTAAGTCCCACCACTCTCGATATGTCTCATTTTATCTAAGGCTATATCGGTTAGGTTCGACCTCTTAGACCGATAAGATGTATCGCATCACGTCCGTGCAGTATCTATCGGTCTATCAAGCTTTCTTCGCCGTCGTCGGTCTCGTGCTGCATCGGTTAGGTTCGACCTACGAGGCCGACGACAGTAGAATGAGCTTTAGGCCTAAAGGTCTCGGTATGGCGTTTTATTGAAGTGTTAGCCGATGAGTTATCCATACGTTAGCGTCACGCCCAGCGTATCGGTTCCTCAACCGATGCGCACCAGGTCTATCGAGACTTTCTTTTGAGCGCAACGCCAAGTGCATCGGCTTTCCAACCGATGTACGCCTGTCTTCAGAGAGACGTCCTCTCATCGGCTCAGCTATCCGATGGGTTTGTTTCGCCCTTGTTTTAGCACAACCGATCCGGCGTCCACCGTCTCATTGCCTTTGGTATTGTTCTCGTACTGTCTCGGTTAGGTCCGATCTTCGAGATTCGGTGTCAGCGGTGTCGTCACGACAAGCGACGAGTCTCGTGCCGCCATCTTCTGAGCGACATCAACTGGCTTTGCAGCCAGTCCCTTTTATATGAGTCCTTGCCACTTCGCGCCTTGCTACTCTCTAAGTACGATCCTGTGCCTCCATCGGCTATACGGCCGATGGATCAGGGCCTCGCGTTCGCTACACCCGAAGACATCCTATTCTTCATCGACATCCGCCTATGCCTACATTGGATCCCCAGTCAATAAAAGGACGTCCTAATTTCTATCGGCAACTAGCCGATAATAGGAGCCATTCGGACACGACCGATAACTAACTCGATCCTAATGACAGCCAACCAATAACGAGGGCTCGTATTGACCTATCGTCCGACTGACCTATTCACCTTACCTCCTTATCAATTACAGGGTCAAATTGACTGGCACGCCTGCACCGCATCATCTCGCCAGAGCTAATGTGAAACCTACGGCCCCCAGCATACTTACGTTGCGGAACATGATTTCATTTTTTTCAGATTTAGATGTGGAATACTAAAAAACATTGACATGGACCACCAATATTCCAGGGGCTTTATGCCCACGACCAGCAAACGTTGGGCGTATCCACAAGTCTATCAACTGAATCCTGTCCCTAGTCATTCCATCGCATAGTTGAAGCTTTTCCTGACTGACCAAACTCGCCCTCTTAGCTCTTTCTGTTACTCCTCTTTGAATAGTCCTCATCAATTGAATAACATCCTCAGTATGCTTTCTGTCCATTGAAATGAAGGTGGCAGTTTTAAGAAAATACAATTTGCATTTGTCTTCAGGCTGGGATCTTGGAGATTGGAAGCAGTGCCAGGGAAAATAAATGTGATACGGACATAGACTCCTATGTTACTTTCCCCATGGATTTCTGCTTTTTGTTACAGTACAAACATGGAAGGGTACAATAACTCCATATGGGTAACAGGATAGCCTCATTTTGCTTGTCCACCTGAATATTCAACTGATTGGAACAGGGGATATCCCTTGCACTTTTGTATGCAACAGGTTCACCCAGAGCTCTGAGGCCACGTCCCTCCAGCAATTTCTGCTTGTAGGCATTACTATTCATTGCAGTTTCAGCAGTTCTTTTTTGTAAAATTTCTTCCTGAAGCTGCTTCCTAAGGTCCTCCTTTGGTGTCCTGCTGCGGGATCGTAAGTTTTCTTTCAACGGAAGCATCAGCTCTGCTTTCGGCACTGGTTTTTCTGGGACCATCACCTGTGCATCGAATGATGGTTTCAAAGAAGGTGATCCTGTCTTTTCCTCATCAAATGAATAAAAGACATCACCATCAGCTTTGGAGAAAAATGCTGTTAAGACATGTGGCTTTTCCTTGCAAACAAGAACACTGTCAGCCAGTAATAGAGAGAATTCTTTGCTCTCGTAATCGCCAGTCTTCTCTTGGAGATTCTGGAAACCAAGGGAAGCATTGGGAAGCATTAAAAACCATCCCTTCCTTTAGTATCCAGTCATTTTTCTCATTCAAAGACAGCCAACTTTCACGGAATTCAATGCCAATTCCTGTTCCGGATGACTTGGTAAGAAAGGGGAGAAGATCAGGGGCTTTATCCCTCACCACAGAAACCACAGCCTGGTAACTATCACTAACTTTGCTACCTGATATCAAAGCAGCAATAGCAGCATCATGTGCCTGGCAGAGGACCTTATATGCATTACATTTTTCCCCACCACAATCAATCAGGAAAGTTCTTGCAACGTTGGAGCAGTAGCTACTGTACTTGGCACCCACCACACACACAATAAGGCTCCCAGAGTCATAGTAAAGATTATCATTGCTGCTAGCAGCAGCAGGCCGGAGATCATACATGCTTCCACTTTGAAAAATAGGTGGGTAGCATATATCAACATTTCCTGCTTTCAGCTTGACATATACCTTTGTTGGGGAAAGCAATATCTTCTTCGTCAGATCTGAGTTTTGAATGTGGTACCTTCCTTCCATCAGCTATAATCTTCTCCAGCTTTGGAACTATGTACTTCCTCATAACTGATGCAGTTATGCAACCTTTTTAACATAAATAATTTCTGTGGCATCTTTCAAAGCAAGAAGATCAGAGATGCCACCTGACATGTCAGAAAGCCTTAACCTTGATCCATTAAACTTCTCAGACCATGCTTCAAGAATCTTGCCTTCAGGCTTCTCTCCTGCTAAGTGCCAAATTACAACACTTTTTGATTCGGAGTGGGAACATACAGCACAAAGGATTTCATCCATTAAGGACGAACCATTGTCACCCTTTGCCAAATTATACAGCACGATATCAATGCTGACTGTTTTTGAAACAGGCATCTTCAAAGGTTTAAGAACATCACAACCTTTCTGCTTGCACAGGACATGAATCTGCTTCTCTGTGAAAAACATTATGGTTTCAGGGAGCTCACGACCAAAAAACCAAACGCTCAGGCTAATGATTTCTTGTATCGGATATCATCAGAAGGTGGTGGAGTAGCAATGGCAATTGCATTTGAAGACCCCCAAAGATTTGATTCATCCTCCTTCCAATGATGGTAAAACTTCTTCAAGAATAGCCATTGTATAGCTGCAGTGCCTTCAAAACAAACGTAAAGTGAGCACGGTCATAAACCTCAGTACAAAAGATAGGAACCAGCAAGTGCATTACAGGAGCAAGCACACAATTAAGAGAAAACAATCAGCAAACAAGGCTGTTTTCTGTGATCACTAGCTGTCTATAACATGCTCTTTTGACCCACAATTAAGTTTTCAACCCAAATGGCTCATTACTCTGTTTATCTGTATATCATCTAACACTAGCTATGATATTTCTTAGAACAATCTGATGTATGCAAGCACTCATAATCCGATGGCTTCATGAAAAACCTCATTAGAGTTGAAAACAAAATATCTTATTATAAAACACTATTCTTAGAGAAAACTACAACAGTAAACTTCAAACAAAAATCATAAAATCATAATATAACTTCTGGTCAATGTACAGTTTTTCCTAGTTTATCATGCTCCATACGGTTCCATAATTCTTGATATTTTGGACAAGGTTGTGGTCAAACTTTTAGAAATTTGATTATCAAAAAATTAAAAATATTTAGTTTGAAGGCACTAGAACAATATATATAGATTAGTCTTAAAAAGTACTATAATAAAAGTAAATATTTATTTATTGTATATATTATAATAGAAAATTATAGTAAAAAATATGCTTTGAAGATCGTATCGTTATCTAAAAAGTCAAGAATTATGGAACCGGAGGGAGTATATTTTTAGTATCACTTTATGCTTTCCATATAGAAGCCCATTCTTATCAATTTGCTTGAGTTTCCTAGACTCACCACTAACTTTTACAAATAAGTAATCCATCAATACTCAACAACCAACAGAAGATTTGGTCAGAAAGTTCCTGTTCACAATAGAACTAATGCATTGAGTTCACTCCGTTTTCTGTTCATATCCATTGTGTTTGGATCTAACCCTATGATCAGAATACTATTTGATAAATCACGTTCCCCTTCTCAATAAAATTCATACTATTAGTTCTCAATTCTATGTGTTAATGGACAAGAGAGAAGCAATAATTTACTGCAATGATATTTCAACACTTTGATAAAATATAGCATCTCAGTTGCGCCATACTATAAACATTAGATCATCTTGTTCATTCGATACAAATAACAGTAACTTTTTATGTTAAATCCAATCATAAAAAGCATCAATAAGCTAATAGTATCAGAATTCAGAAAGAACAGTAAAAGGATGGAAATTCATCAGATCAATTGTATTCAACCAACATCAATCATAGATGCCATGTCTTGATGACCTAAAATTTCTGATTGATTTTCATACATGCCAATTCATGGTTTGTTCTTATTTCATAGATCAATCATAGTAAGCAATTGATGTTTATACGTGCCAATTCGAGTTTTCTTCTTATTTCATAGATCAATCAAAGAAAATAATTGATGAATCTAGTAATAAATGAACAATCTTTCACCACTGCCTAAACATGGAGTAGAAGATCACGATGCACACAGTTCTGAATTGATCAGTAATTTCTTTGCACATTTTGTTTAGTTCAGGTGTTCACAGAATCGTTTTGCTTATACACCAAATTCAGTTTTCGAATTGATCATTAATTTTCTTTGCAGATTCCGTTTTGCTACACCTAATTCAGGTGTCCATTTGATCAATAATTTCTTAGCAGATTTCGTTTTGTGCAGGTGTTCGCAGAATCGTTTTGCTTATAAGCTGAATTCGATGATCATATAGTTAGATACTTCTAAAAATCGCGAATTTTTTCATGATTAATCCAACGAAAACAATCGTATGATTCGATACCTAGGAGCGGCGAACAAATCCAATCTAACACGCCAAGCCAAAACCACAGAAATTCAAAAACAGCGATCCTCGATGGTAAACATACCTCGCATGAATCCAGTTCTCGCGAATTCAATGATCACCAGGAACCAATTCGATCGAGAAAAATCAGCAGCGGCAACAAATTCGATCGAAAAAAAGCCCTCGATCCACGCCCTCCTCACGCGAAACCCCCTCTCTCTGGACTCTGGTGGTGCGGCGCGCGGGCCTGCGATCCGGTGCTTATATAGGCCGCACCGACCCTGGACTGCGCGCGGACGCGTCCGAGGCGATGCGGCGCGGGGTGGGGCCTCCCCGCCGGTGGGGGCGCGCGTCAAGGCGGAGAAGCCGCCTCCGCCTCCGGAGGGGAGGACGACCCGGACGGGAGGCGGCGGAGGCCGGGAGGAGATCCCGGCGTGCGGCGACGACATGGCTAGGGTTTCGGGAATGGCGATCGAGGAGGGGAGGAGGCGGAGCGCGAGGCCGTGAATAGGCGCGTTGGGGCGTTCCGCTTCGTTGCGACTTGTGCGTTTCGTTTCCTTTCGTGTTCTGATTTTGGGTTTGGGTCGAGAGCGTTTGGTTGGGTGCTAGTATATTACTTTTGGGCCGTACGTGCGCCCGTTAGTACTCGTGTGGCCCATGTGTCGGTGACAGCTAGGCGTGAAATCTCCTCCTCGACAATTCTCGCTGGTTTCCTGCGATAATCGCTGGCAATTAGCGGCTGTTAAAATTTATATAACTTTTTATATTGATTTTTAAGTCACTCAGGATATATATGTTTTATTTATAAATTATTTTTTATTTACCAATAAGCTTATAAATGGTTTATCAATAAATCCATAGAGTTTGTGGATTTTTTTTAACTACAGTACATTCAAGCAGGATTCTATGGTAGGATGGAGTTCATGCTGAATCGGTATTCCATGTTTACCGATAGAGATCCGATATAATGACGCAAATGTATCGAGGCCTAAAAAATCTATTTCGCTCCAGTATAGATCCTTTGGCTTTAAGATCTCTTCGTTAGGTTGCTAGAGTTACAGGTGTGTCAGTTAATTTGAACTTATAATTAATAAGTAGATAAATTGATGAGTCAATCGATCGATAGGCCAATTTAAACTCCTACTATCGGTTAGTTGCCGATAGAGGCTAGAGCACACATCTATTGACTGAAGAAGCCGATAAAGTCATAAGCAGATGGTGACAAAAGGGAATAAAAGATACATCGGCTTTAAAGTCAATAGTGTTCTCGAATAGAGTGGCACTTCGAGTAAAATAAAGTATCTATTAGCTGTAAATCCAATGACGCTCTAAATAGAATATGTGATGGCACTCCAGATAAGATAAATAACTCATCAGCTGTAAAGTTGATGGCGCTTCGAATAGAATGTGCAATGAGTAGTAAGGAGTGAGACCCGATATCCTAAAAGTATGAGACTTAGTGAACACCGTAGCAATACTGTTAGAGCTAGCCTCGATAAATCGAACCGAACTGAGACAGTATGAGACTTAGACTAACGACATATAGACAAGGAGACTAGATTGGACGCGTGAATAAAAGGAATAGGCGAACTCATCGGCTAGCTGAGCCGATGAGAGAAATTCTCTAAAAATATATGTACATCGACTGAAAAGCCGTTACACTAGACATGAGGCTGTGTGTATGGATAACTTATCGACTAGCTACTCTAATAAAATGTCGAGTAAAAACTTATCGGCGTATGGCTCAATTTACTATCAGAAGTCTAGTAGGTCGAATCTAACAGATACAGCATGAGATTGATGACAATAAAAGAAGTTTGACAAGCCGATAGATCCCGCTCGAACATGATGTGGTATATCTGATCAGACTAAGATATCGGACCTAACCGATACGGCCTTAGACAAAACGAAAACATCAGGATAACAGTGGGACTTACACCTTCATCAGAGTTCGGACCTAACTGATGCAGCCCTCCGTCAAGCGCTAAAACCCACCAGTAAAAACCTATCTGAACTAGAATAGCGATGCGCCAAAGTTGTATTTGATCAAGAGATGATTTACAATGTCTTAGAGGTCCATATTTATACCCTGGAGTTATAAACAACCTCCGGACGTTATTTCCTAAACATAAAAATAAACTATCTTTAATAAATTAAAGAAACTAATTAAACTTATCTAATCTTATAAGATATATTCTATATAGATAAAATACCATGTCGTGATTTACATGGCTCCTCCTCAAACTCGATCCTATCTAAATAACTTTCTATTTTTTGACTGAACCGAATTTATCATCAATCTATCCAATCCGCTCTTTTTTTATTAATCGGACTATTTACATAAGCTGATTGGCTCTTCAATCCTATTTGTAGGGCTTACTAAAATTTGGTGTAAACAGGATGTCCATGGAGGGTGCATGAATTTAATGGTAAATAAAAAGATTACTATAAGTTGCCAGTCATCACCGAGCATAATTATCAATTACAAAAGGTTGAGAAATATCACAGAAATATGTTATCTGTATTTGTTACAATAGAGATGTACTATGATATTGTGCATACCTTAGATTACGAAGCAAGGTCAATTATTAGACACACTGAGGACAAATTCAAATACACAATTATCTATGTGATGACATAGAGGTCAAAACAGAAGATTATGAAGATGAGGTTTAGCACATTCAAGGCTTCGTATAATAATTTGCTTAATCTTCTAGCTTGTATTCTTAAGAGAAATCTAGGTAGCTACTATTACCTCAAATCACTCCTATCGCTTGACCATCCTCAACATAATATGTTTCGATAGATTTTCTTTGCATTAAGTGTGTGCATTAACGTATTTATGCATTGTTGTTCCATACTCTACATCGATGAGACATTCCTAACTAGAAGGTATAGATGCCAGATATTGATAGCAATTGTAGTTGATAGGAACAATCATGTGTTATCCGTGGCTTTTATTTTTGTTGAGAATGAGAATACTAAAAGCTGGTATTATTTTCTGAAGCAAGTGAAGGATGTAATTGTGCGTATGTCATCGGGTGTATGCCTTATACATGACCGTTACACCGGCCTTCGATGGGTTGTTGAGTATTTGAGAGATGGTAATATGGAGAAGATGTATCTACAAGAATGGCAAGATGTTCACAACAGATGGTGTATGTGTTACATGGGTGCTAATTTTTATAATTAGTTTAGGAACAAACACCGTATGAATATTTTTAAAAGGCTCTATTCTTAGAAGCAATAGAAAAAATTCAGTAAGCTTTAGAGGAGGTTAGACAAGCTGATAACGAACAAACAAATCAGCAATTAAGAAAGCCAACACCTTTGAGTGATGAGGCTCCTGAAGTTTTAGGATCACTCCCTGGGTTAGAAAATTTTTACACTAGATTGACAATAAGCCAAAGAAGAAATGAACCTTATTGAATGACAATGGTGGCACTAGGTTTGACATAATAACTATCAATTTGACTAAAATTTATAACTGGATAATGTGTGGTGTAAGAGGGCTACCCCTTGTTACCATTATTGAATGTATTATGCATGGTACATGCAAGTATTTTAGAGATCAGTACAAAACCTAGACCCTCTATGGCAAACAATAATATTTTCTTTGGCATGGTGATGACGAAGTAATTGGATAAAAAAGTGAAAAGACCCAAGAGAATCATGTTATGCATCAAGGTATATAGTAGCACAAATTGAAAATCTTATGTACTAACATAGCCAAGTGTGAAATATACTATAAGAAAGTTATGTAGGAGTATATCATGAAGGATGATGGGACCTACTCACGCTCATGCCAAAAGCCAAGGTTGTACCACAAGCCATGTTCTAATATTATTGCCACGAGCTCAGAGTATGGAATATTCAATCATTATTTTATGTTACCTTATTTTATTTTAGTAATGAATCTACTTAGAGTGGTGAGATAATTTGATTCAGTATTACAGGTCTTTCACAGCTCAACAACCTCACGATTTTTACAATCCGGACCCAATGAAAATAAAGGATAAGGCAGGTCACCGCAAGACTGATGGATTCGTAACGACATGGATAAGTTTGAAGTAGGTGAAAGGTTCAAATATTATAGCAAGTGTGACAAAAAGAGACATACTTACAAGAAGTGTCTAAAAATACAAAAGTTTCAAGTGAAGCAGAAGATACTCCATCGGTAGCAGGGGCCGATGGAAGATGCCTCACAAGAAAAATCACCACTTCAAAACTAACCCGACCTAGGCGTTCTAATGCACCTAGTGGTTTAGTCGTGTAGTATAATTTTATGTTCTATTTTAAGAATAGATGTGTAACTTAAGTTGTCATACATTAAAGGATCATGAACATTTTCTTCAACACAACCTGACTGCCAACTTTCGGCATGTTAATGTCACGTCATGTTTAAAGAATTTATACATGCATGCCACTTTCCACGCGTGAATGTCACGTCATTTTTAATGCTTTTAGTCCTATGTTCCATACCTAATACAAACCACCCTATATAAAACTTCCGTATGCATAATAAACCTCAAGTTTTTCACTAGTTAATACCCTTAAAAATCCCACACCACCCATTTGCTCTATCTCATATAGCATCAAAGAACAATATCTCCTAAATTATCCAAACTACAAAGGGGATCCTTTGACTTAGCTAGTTTCACCTTGGTGTGATTATTCATTTTGTATATATGATGATCGATACTAGATTATAACATCTCAGAACCTAACACTTATGAAAATAGATTCTTTCAATGCCCAAACTATTCTCATGAGGTATGGATTATATGCACCTATGTTTTTAATTATTCCTTATCATAATGTTTTCTTTCAACAAATACTTTTTTTGCCACATCCACGAAACGATATGTAGCTCTATTAAGTGAGTTGATAAAAAAAATCTAAAATTTGATCCTAACCTTTGGTTTTTCAAGGGCCATTGATTTTTCCCTAAGAATCAAAAAAACTATACACGAGGAAGAAGAAGGAGTATAAACGACCTCGATGAGGTGAATGGTCAAACTGGATGCTAGAACCTCTTATACTACCTCTGTGGTAAGAGCATCTTAAATGCACTTGGAGTAATTATTGTTAGGTGGTAAGATCAATAATTATAAATACTGTTTGTATAAGGTATTTTGTTTATCCAAATATTCTTGACGGTAATTTCGTTGTAAGTTCACTATACATCTCTATAATTTGCTTCAATTTTTTTATTAGCGTGACTACAATAGCTATATTTAAACAATGAATAGACATGATGAAATCACATGCAAATTCAAACAATGAATAGCCATGATGAAATCATTGTATAACTCTGTAGGGATCATATAGTCTGGAATAATTAAATAATCGAGTGAAGAGTCGGCTGCTCTACCATATTACATATTGTATTATTTATGTTGTGTCTATATTATGGATATAACGTGTAGACTTCTCATTAATCGTATAATATTTTTATCACTATTATCTAAATAATGTTCACATACAAACCTTGTAGTATTAACTCTTATTTCTGGTATAATTACCCAAAAAATTATAATTAAATCTGAAAATAAAAATAAATTTATTTAAAATCTCTTTTATTGGTAGGACAAAAATACCCTAACAAAGCAGCCCTGCAAAATTACGGGTCTCCGTTCCGTCCCACAAATGGATTTGTCAATTTTTCATGCAGTCCTTAGCAGTGAAAAAATGGCCAATCAGCATCTACCTATAAAAAGACAAACTCTTTCCTATCTCGCGCATACATTTTATAGGCAAGCTCTGTGGTAAAAAAAACTCTTAAAGTTGGCCAGCTATTAACAGCTCTAACAGCTTAACAGGTCTAACATGTCAAATTTTATGCTCTCTAATAAAAAACTTTTAGAAGGTATTGGGGTAACTACCTATAATTTTTCAAAAAAATATTGTTTTAAATGTTTTAATAATATATATATATATATATATATATATAAATCATAGCAAAGAGACTGACGGTTGGAGGAAGCACGTGATTTTTCTCTCCTGACATGTCAGCGGGAAAGGTGACAGTGCGCTGAGCGCAGCGTGTGGCCAAGCACACAATAACAGCCCCTGACACTTGCAATTAGTTTTCCTTCTGTATATGTGATCGATCTCTGCCACTATAATCTTTTTTTATTTTTAATCAGAATTTTAAATATTTTAATTCTATTTCTATTTGAACTATTTGGTTTAATCTAGCTCGTTATAGGCTGACCATACTTTAATCTACGGCATGGATTTTTTTCAATCTTCTTAATTAATGTGAGAATTGGGAAGGGGGTGACTTTCTTTTCTATTAATTTGTGTTTTTCCCCGGCTATATATCTCTTTATACAGGAAGACGAGCGGCATGGGTGCCGTGGATGCAGCAGAAGGACAGGATTACACGAGCGTGCAACACGGTCAACTGCGGAGACAGCGACGTGATTTGGTAGGGGGTGACGTGACGTCAGCGGCGTGACCTGACATGGGAGTAGAGATCGTCGTGGCTGGACCGCGGCAGCGGACGGCCGGCGCTTGTCAGGGACACGCGGCAATTCAGCATTAGTGGATAGGGTGTGCGCTGAGCGGGCTACACTTGGGGCACACCCTAGTGCATGACGCGGTGTGCCCATCAGGTTGCATCGAAAAGGGGATATGACTTTGGGCTTGTACCACTGAATTCCTTTCTACCTAGTTCTTCTTAGAAGACAGCCAAGTAACTTGTTCTACCCTAAAATAATTTTATTTTTATCATATCTTATTTATGACTTCGGAGAAAACCAGTATATTCGAGTTTATGATATTAGGAGATAAGTAAATTAGGATTTATGAAAATAAGAAACAAGTGTTAAGTTTGCTATAGTAAAACATATTCTAATCTTGTTATTTTTATATTTGTTTGTATGAGATGTGGTAAAAATAGGTAGTATAAGTCTATGACCTTCCACACATCGCACGCCGTGCGCGACAATGACGTTCACAAAAATAAAATCGAGTAAATCAACTAGTCGGTAAAATAAAGCGGTTAGATTAGTGCTTTTAGATTGCCACACCGTTGGACCAATCTCAGTTCCTCGTGTCCATAAAAATTTATCTCAATCGAAAGGGGCTTGCTAGCATGCTCACTCGCGTGGGCGACTGAGTCGGACTTGGGAGCATGGCTAGCGATCACTTCGGGAGCTATCGGACGCCAACATTTCCACGTTCTTCAATAACTTTCAAGTCCAAAAAACCGATTTTAAATTCCATAATGTTCAACTAGAAACAAAATCTTTCAAGTCAAAAAAGTTGACTTTCTGGTCAAATTAAAAAAATTATCTTCGGTTCCATATTTTCAACTCTATTTGAAAGAATTCCTCAAGGCAGGAATAACTTTTGACTAAAAGATACAAAAATTTTAACTTTAATTATCAACTTTCAACTAAGATTAAAATGAAACTTTTGCATCAAATACACTTTCAACCCAAATTCGAACAGATTTCTCGAGCACAACAGAAGATTGAACTCAACATAGGCAAATCTCACCTTAGATCGAAAAAAAAAAACTCAACCCAACTCTGAATGAAGAGGGAAATAAGTGACGAGGAGGCTGCTCTCAGATTGTGTTACGAGAAGAAAAAAGGCTCCGGCCAGCGAGGTATGGCCGGTGTTTGCACTGGTGCGTGCGAGTGTGGAACATAGCGCTAGGGGAAAATGCAACCGGGAGAAAAGACTAAGGAGAAGAAATCATAAGGGAAGGTAATAAGAAGAAAATTTAGTTGATTCGGCGTCTCCGAAGTGTGAACTGTTACAACTGTTCAATTGGAATGTACGAGTATATTAATAGTTTTAAAAGATAGAAGAGTATCAGCGAGGAGAATAATATTCTTGTGTTAAGTATGTGTGATTTTACTATCATTGAATAGGTACCGAAACATACCATTTTATCATTAGTTTGTGGAATTTTCTTTAAAAGTTGTGGTACATCGGTACCTTAGCAGGCTCTAAAATCTAAAAATACCAAGAAAAGATGTACTATTGGTATTTGTAAAATATAGGACAATAGGTTTAGAGAGAGCGGGAAACATCAGAAGGGAAGAGATTTATACTT
The DNA here is from genome assembly GCA_030770085.1 of Oryza coarctata. NCBI lineage: Eukaryota > Viridiplantae > Streptophyta > Magnoliopsida > Poales > Poaceae > Oryza > Oryza coarctata. The sequence continues at coordinate 10,039,961 of CM061484.1, read as the reverse complement.
GCATTGAATGCACAATGCGTTCTAAAGAATTTTACAATTAGTTGTGTTTATTATTTATCTTGTAGTTTCCTATTATTGATTGTACTAATTAGCTCTTTTTTTTGGGAGGGGGGCTTTTTACTTAGCTCTTGAATAAATGCAAATAAATCACATACGAGATGTAATGGGAAAAAAATAAAATAGTAAACAGCCTTCTTTTTTGACCCACGTAACAAACATTCATGTAAAAGTACATGCATGCACACTCACCTTTTGGCGCTACCACCACCGAAAGAAGATAAAATCGATGCAGAAGTATAGTATATAGTGAAACTGAGACGCCAACTCTATAAGGGAGTCAGGTCTAGTCCAGTGGTCTAACATCCTCGCAGTCGTAGCAGGAGGGGACGGATACAGAGACTGGAGCGAAAACTGGTGAACAAAGACATGGGTAGGCCTTTGATCATAATATCGACGAACTGGTGCGTCGACGGTACATGGAGCACCCGAACTTGTCCTAGCGTGACCTTGTCACATATGAAGGGAATGTCAATCTCTATATACTTCGTCCGTCGATGATGAATCGGATTGGCGGTCATATAGACGACGCTGACGTTATCGTAATAGACAACGGCTGCAGAAGTGATAGGTGTACGGAGCTCCTGGAGTAGCTGGCGAAGCCAGCAACACTCTACGACGACGTGGGCAACGGCGCGATACTCGGCTTCGGTGCTGGACCGAGACACTATAGTCTAACGCTTAAAGGATCAAGAGACTAAAGTGTCGTCGAGGAAGACGTAGTAGTCAGAGGTAGAGCGTCGGGAGTTGGGGCAACCCGCCTAGTCCACGTCAGAATACGCGGTGAGTCGATGGGGCCGAAGCTGAGATGTAGGCCGCTGGATAGTGTGCTCTTTACGTAACGAAAGATACGCTTGAGTAGCGCGAGGTGAGGTTCACATTGGACATGCATAAAGGGGCACGCTTGCTGGACGGCATAGGTGAGATCGGGCCATGTGAGTGTGCGGTACTAGAGGACACCAGCAAGACTCCGGTACTAGAAGGGGTCAACGATGAGAGAGTCATCAGTGGCGGAGAGCTTGGCGCGAGTGTCGATGAGAGTGGCGCTGGAGTGACATTCGGCCATGTCCGCATGCTGGAGAAGATCGATGGCATACTGGCGCTGGGAGAGAAACAACCCGTGAGGAGAGCATATGACAGAGATGCCAAGGAAGTGATGAAGATAATCTAAATCAGTCATGACAAACTCTGAGTGGAGTCGGGCCATGATGTGCTGTAGGGTGGTCGTCAAGGACAACATAAGAATGATGTCGTCAACGTAAAGGAGAAGGTAGGCGGCGATGTTTTTGGTGTGAAGGATGAAGAGGGACGGTGGCGATAAGGTTGAGATAGTAGAGGCATCCAAAGATGTGTATGTGAGAGTAGTTGGACGTCTTGTGGTACAAAAGGGTGTAAGGGATGTTGTGGCGAACGGAAGAGAAGGGTGCCAATTGAGGAGGTAGGTCACGGTGGTTAGTGTTTCAGTCTAGTAGGGTACGGGTAGATGGGCATGAAGAAGTATAGTGCGACTGATGTTGTTGAGTGTTCAAAGAAGGCGCTCGGCCTTGCCGTTTTAGGGAGAGGTGTAGGGACACGAGAGACGGAGATGGGGTGTCACGGGAGGTGAGAAAAGCTTAGATGTTATAGTTGATAAACTCCGTACCGTTATCGACCTATATGGCTTGAATAGAGAGGTTGAATTGGGTAGAGACGTAAGTGGTGAAGTTGATGAGGTGAGAGGCAACCTCTGACCTACTTATTAGGGAAAAAGTTCAGCAATAGTGTATATAATCATCGAGTATTGTAAGATAGTACTGATAACCAGACACACTCTTAACTAGAGAAGACCATACATCACAGTAAATTAATTCAAAAGGTCGAGAGGTATAAGACAGAGAGGGAAAGAAAGACAGCCATACGTGTTTGTCAAGTTGACAAGAGTAGCAGATAATGGAGCTATTGTGGTTGCACGTTATGGAGGCGCTGCGACGAAGGTTGACGACAGCGTCGGGGCTAGGGTGAACAAGACGAAGATACTATAAGTTGATGGAGATGGCGAGATTGGTGTGAGAAGTGGACGGCGCAATAGAGATGGTGTAGAGGTCGCCGTCACTATTGTATCATAGCATCTCGCGTCGGGTCGGGATATACTTCACAGAGAAATCAGAAACGTTAAATTCAATTGAGCAATTGTGATCTCTTTGTGAATTAGTGGAGAATGTTGTGGACGAAGGATTTTATTACTGTGAAATGTCCAGGTGGCCAGAGAGTTTTTAATAGAGGTATAGGTGGCAATCTATTATAGACTTCTTGATTTTTTTTTTGTCTTTTCAGTTTTTGTGTGGGTGTGTTTTGGCTGCGTGCACTTTCGTGCTACAGAGGTTGGGAGTGTTATTAGTACAGTATCTTTTGATGTAATTGTATAAGATCAATAAAGCTTCCATTATCTTAAAAAAGAGATGCATCACAATAACAGCAAAGCTTGATTATCCCAGAACATCACAAACGAACCTGGAGAAGCGGTGTCGTTCAGGCAGAAAATAAACCGGGAGGCCTCCCAGCACCAAAAAAAATAACAATAATAATAATCATAAATCAGAGACTTTTCACAAGGCCACCAGGCGTACCAAGAAACTACGGTCTGAACCAGCCAAGAAGAGGCTGGGATTTTAAGGATGGGGAACGAACCATGCTGGACGCGATGTTGTCGGCGACGAAGTTGCCCAGCGACGGGAGGCCGGCGAGTAGGCTCGCTGCCCGTGCCTCCGCCGGCTTCGCGGCCGGCGACGAGCTCTTCCGGCCGCCGCCGCCGCCATCGGCACCCATCGCCCGTGTCCGCTGCACACCAATGGTTCCACCGCCCAGCGATTAAACGTCTGTGAGACAACAACTGAGGTGGAAACCAGGAGAGATGGGAAAGCAGAGGAAGGGGGGAGAAGATCTGAGCAAGCAGGCTGCAGCCAACGCTGCATAGAGAGAGAGGGGAAGAGGAAAGGTTGGAGCTTCGGAGCAGAGTGAATTCTGAAGAAATTGGGGAAGGAGTTTGATTTTATCTTTCATTGTTTACCTGTCTTTATTGCACAAGTACCGACCACTTGTTTGGTTCAGTATTGCTATTTAACACACGTTTCTGGTACACTTTTTTATACGAAAGAAAAAATTATGCGCTGAAAACACACATACATCACATAGCGATATTATATTTGGTTTATTAGATGTTAAAATATTGGAAATACTAAAACCTAAGAAAATTTTGGTAGAGCCAAAAAATTTTACCAACTTATATGTATTATTGGCATATTTTGATAGCAAATCAAACATTAGCCAAAATATTATTCAAAATGCTAACTATTCAAACATTAGCTGAAGATTTTTTTACTTTATTGGCATATTTCAGTAGCAAATCAAACATTAGCCAAAATACTATTTAAAGTGACAACTATTAAAATATTAGCTAAAGGATTAAAAATGATGACTGATACTTATTTATATATTTTTTTCACGCGTTAGAGTTGATCAACATCATGTCTGTGCTCATTTGCTGGTATCTACTGCGATGTTTAAAATTATAGACCTTGCTCTGTACTGGCGGATTTTGTTCTGGTACTAGCGGATTTTATGTCTTTATTGTTCCAATAAGGTTGCAATCGTCTGGAAATCCTATTACGCGAACGCTCGCGTGATCCGGACTTGCGCGAACACGGACACTGCGGGGTTCGTCCAAGTTCTATCTCTGCGTTTCGCGTGGACTGGCGCACATGTCGCGGCCTCGTGGGTGTAGGGCCATTGGACATCAGCAGCCCATGCATGAGCGCTTCTGTTTTTATGCAAACTTGATTTTGTTCTTTTTTTCCCAATATATCTTTTAACCCCTTTTAAATAGGCTTCCTTTCCTAATTGACTCAATAGAAAGTTTAAGATTTTTTTATTTTTTAATTCATTTTAAATTTATCTACACAAAGTTTCTACTCATAAACTTTATACATGCAAAGTTTATTATTTGTACATAAAGTTTTTTAAGTATACAATTTGTTATTTCTGCATAAAGTTTATGAGCACAAAGTTTATATTGTGATAAAGCTTATGAGTCCAAAGTTTATTATTTATGGACAAAGTTTATGAGTAGAAAGTTTGGTAATTTTTGCATAAAGTTTTCTAATATTTAGAATAAAAACCCCTAAAGTTCAGATTTTAAAAAAAGAAATCAAAATCCCCATCGAGAAGCTGGTGGAGTGCGAAACGCCAATTGTGTTGATGTTGCATTTGCGATAAAAAAATTAAATGAAAAAATGCAATAAAAACAACACATAAAAATACATGCGTTAGGCGTATGGGTGAAATCTGATTTTGTAGGATCCGTTCTGATCCGCTCCGAATCTGTCCTGAGGATAAAGTAAGGGATTGCAGCTATCCAGCAAATATAAATTTGGATGCGGACAGTGAGATTTAGAGCCGGACGTGGTGGTATAGGTAATATCTGTTGGATGTGGATTATTCAAAATTTTAATCGAATTATTTGATAATTATTTTTACAGATAATCTGACTTTCATCACATGATACAATCACTCCAGTAAAAAAAACCATTGAACTTCCAATAGCCTATAATTAACCTAACCTATCAATTATCTCTCTTACTTACTAAGCCGAGCCGATCTGAAAAAAGACCGATTAATATAAAAAAAAGTCTGATCGAATATATAAAGATATATTCGGTTCAATCAATTATAGAAAATTATTCGGATTGAGAGTAGTGGAAGCCACAGCTAGTTGTATTTTTGTAAAATATATTTTATAAGATAATCCAATTTAGTTAGTCTTTAGATAAAATAAAATGTTAACGCCAAAAAGTGTTAACACCAAAATCTGCACTATCTAATGGTGCTAAAGCCAATCGGCTGAGAGGTCCGATAGAGAGTTTAATGCAATCATCGGCCGATAGAGATACTGAGACAAAGCCGTTCGAAACTGTAGAAAAGCCGATCAGCCTAGCTATCTCCTGACTACACCCTGGTTTCTCTATCGGCTCTATGGTCGATCTCTCATCGACACCTGTCCAGATCGGCTACCCAGCTGATTGAAGAGCATCCCGATCCTATCGGCAGCCAGCCGATAGCGAGCGCCTATATCGGACCCGCTCGTCTCACTTCCTTGTCAATTACAGGGTCAAATTGACTGGCACGCCCGCACTCGTAAGGACGCGCCGGAGCCGATCGAATCTCACGGCCCCTGGCGCGCGCATCTCAAGCCACGCAGAAAAAGCCGATCGACCTGCATTGGAGCTAAGCAGACCTTCCAGGCGATCCGGCGTGTTCGCGCCGCGTCCGCCGTGCCTCGGCGCGAACAAAAAGTTAATCCTGTATTCATGTGAGATTTATGTAACCCAAGATATATATATATCCCCTATAATCTTATAAATCATATGTGCAGATCAATATAATTTCGACTCATCGTCACCCTAGTTCATTTAGGTTTTTCCTGATGGATTTCAGCTCTCGACGCAGGGCTGCATCGGTTAGATGCGAACTCTGGCGAAGGAGTAAGTCTCGCCATTATCCTAGGTATCCGCTATGTCTAAAGCTATATTGGTCAGGTTCGACCTCTTAGTCTAATAAAATATATCACATAACATTCGCGTGGGATCTATCGGATTATTGACCTACTTTTACCATCATTAGTCTCATTTTGTATCGGTTAGGTCTGACATACTATGCTGCTGATAGTAGATTGAGACATAGGTCGGTAAGTCTTTACACAATATTTCATCGGAGAAGCCAGCCGATGGGTTATCCTTAAGCTTCATGCCTAATGTATTGGTTTTTCAATTGACACACATATATCGTTAGCAATTAATCCGCTAAGGATCGATCTGGTTTTGTTAGATCTGGCCTTACACTGTATTGGTTAGGTCCAATCTATCAAGACTGTGTCTAATAGGGCTGTCATTAAGATCTAGTGGATTTTGTTCTTTACATTGGCTCACCTAGCTGATGAGTTTATTCATATTTCTGCATCGGACCCGCAGCTGATAACAACCGATGAGTTTACCCGTTTTAGCCAATGTATGAGTGCTACAGCCCCTATTGACAACCAGCCGATAGCAAAAGTGCATTAGACTCACAGTCAATGGCTATCTTAACCCTATCGATACATCTAGCCGATAGTAAGAGTACATATTGACCTATTGGTTCAATGATCTAACTTTGTCTTCCTTATCAATTAAAGGTTAAATTAATTGGCACGCCCGCAACTCCAACAATCCAAAGATTCCAACGAGTCGAAGTACCTACACTAGAGCTAAGCAAATCTCTTAGGCCTTTGCGTGTTCGGACGCAATCGCATTGGACCTTTATTGGCGAACAAGGTGGACCAATCTTTGCACGCACGAACTTCTTTTTTGGCATGGGCAGTGAGACCTTGAAGTCAAAGGATCTACACTAGAACTAAACAGATCTCCCAAGCTTTTACATGTTTCGGGCACAATCACATCGGACCTTCAGCGGCCAACCCGATGGACCGATTCGCACGCGTGAACACTGACGCATATGACAGAGTTAGTAGAAGGTCAGCTGGTCCATCACTGCCTTTCCCAGCGCCGATGCCCCTCCCAGCGTGAGCACATCGCCGATGCCCTCTCCTCATGCAATCGCGACCCCCTCCCAGGCTCCCCACAGGGCCCTACGGCCGATGGCCCTCCTTGCTTAGCTGTGCCTCTATGTCGTCCCATCCACCGATAACCCGTCCCATGCACGGGCGTAGCTCCATGCTGATGAGAACATCAATAATATCGATACATCCACTCATGATCTAATTATCCACGCTTGTGCACGTCAACTCAACTATCAGTTGAGTTCATTCTTGAGTTTATGTTCCTCTTCTTTATACCCTGGAGATGCATGTACTCTTGTTTTACTCAAGAACGATGGAGAGGATCCAATCGAAAGAGGATTAGTGCATGGTGGATTCGGACTACAGGATAGTGCCAAATTCTAACGGCCGCCATGACTTCATGCAAACTCCGATTTGGGCTTGCAAGTACTTAATGGAAAGATTATCAAGTCTACTTTCAAATGGATCCGGCCCCATGTCAATATCTGTTCTGGAGCAGCCGCAATTATTATTTTTCTACCGAGTATTTTTCTATCCACGATGTTGCGTCACCTCTTTTGGGCCCAATGGGCCATGTATCAAGTTGGGCCCATTATGGGCGTGTCCTAGGGTTGAGCACGACCCCAACACCCCTGTGGTCGTCTTTTCCTCTTTTTAAACCTTTAGCCATCACCAAGAAAAGGGGGTTTTGTTGATTAGAGTTAGCGTCTTGCTACTTGCACACAGCACGTGTGTTGGCTAGACCGTCCGTCTGTTTGTCTTCGGAACCCCGCCATATTGTGAATTCAGAGTGAATATTTTATCTCAATATCTAGCAATTTCAGTGCTTGTTTTACTTGTTCTTGCCTGTTCTTCAATTGCTTACAGGACGAGTGCCCTAGTGGCTGGGTTGTCTCGTACCACAAGTTCGCGTTAACCATCAGAGACAGTGTATTGGTTGCTAAGACGCATCGTCCTTGGACGGTTGTAGTCGGGCCATGAACGTCACCTCCATCTCCCAATCAAGTTATTGTCCACCTCTCATCGAAAAATCAGGACTAGACCCTAGTGGGTTCTCATCAGTTGTTATCAGAGCGCGGTTGATCAGTGAGAGACTTTCTGCCCTTCGTTGTTTAATTTATTTTCCTATAGTCCAGAAAAAGCCAACAAAAAAAAGTGGATTAGTTCTCTGCAATCCTAAGAACCCTTTGAGCCTTTTTTTACTAGGACTGCTTAGTTAGGGCTTGTTGAGTTTTCGATTGTATGGTTGTGTTAATTTGCTGGTCTTAGTGTTTAGGCGATTAGAGTTTCGAGTTCTTGCCACCGCACATCGCCATCTTCACCACCGCCGCCACCACCATTGTTTTAGCTGTCATCACCACCATCGCTGCCACCCACCAAATCACTTTCTATCCATAGTTTCATCTGTTTCTTTTTGTGTTTTGTATTGCCTTTGATCCTGTTGCCACTAGAAAGGAAATAGAGCCTTGATTCGAGTGACCTTTCTTAAATCAGTCATATCTTTTTCATATAGACTCAAAATTAGGCATATAATATATCCACGAACATCTACAGAAAAAATTACATCCGTTTTTCCCCCACTTTGCCAGGTTTGGCAAATGTAATATCACCAAATTCTGCTTGTAAAATTCTGTTTTCGTGGCAAGAAGCTTTGGGACCCCTTTGGATAGAACTCTGAAAAATTCCACATGCCTCATATTTTGTCGGTTTGAGCTAAGAATTTTTGTGGTTGGTTCTAGTGTGCTCCTAGTTGTAAAAAAATAAAAATAAAAGTCGCATCTCTCTCCTCAGCACTAGAGAGAGAAAAGCAAAAAAAAGCAAGAAAGGGGCCGACTCGTGAGAACCTTCCTTCCACCTAGTCCTTATTGTCTCTACCTTCTTGTTATCGCATATGTTTGGGTTTGTGTCTTGTGGCGTCCTTTGTGGTTAGGCTCGCGTCTCTACTTCCCCTAGCCTAGGACCAGCACGGTACCGACCTTAAACGATTACTCAATTTACTTTGACTAACGTGGTTTCTAGTACTTCCTTGTGCATTACTTTCAGCCCTCCTACAGCTCCATACATATGACTACAGCTTGACAGACCTTGTTGCTACGGCACCAATACACCTCGTTCCACGGTTGCAGACTTGCCGGTTGTCGTCACACCTTCTGTGAGCATGGTAAGAACTGGTAAGAGCTTGTGAGATAAGTTGAGAGTGAGCGTCTTTCAGTAGCCACACCCTAATAGTTGTAGGGATTAATTTTCGTCAATTATTTTTGTTGTTGTTTTGTTATATTAACCATGGCAAGTTCGAAGGAAGAAGATGATGCATCTCATTCTCCACACACCAAGTGCATCATACAACATTTTGCAAGGCAAATGAAGTGGCACACGGAAGGACTTGATGCAGATTTGCAGGTGGCGAATGACAAGATTAGGCAATTGGAGACCACACAGATCGATGCCACAACCAGGCTTGCAGGGTTGGAGGCATCGGTTGCGCGTATTGACACCAGTCTTGCTACACTTGTGAGGTATTTTGATGACCTCAATGCTAAGAGCCATGATTAGCATAATGAAGACGACATTGATGGTGAGTACGGTGAGGACAACTTTAATGATGACTATACCGCTGACACTGAATGGGATGACTGCAACGCTCGTGATCGTCGTCGGCTACGTAACAATAGTAGAGGCATAGGAGGACACCGCCAACGAGAGGTACGCAATAATGAAGATGCTTTTTCTAAAATTAAATTTAAGATACCCCTTTCGATGGAAAATATGACCCTGATGCATACATTACGTGGGAGATTGCTATTGATCAAAAATTTGCATGCCATTAATTCCCTGAGAACACTAGAGTTAGAGCTGCTACTAGTGAGTTCACTGATTTTGCCTCTGTGTGGTGGATAGAACATGGCAAGAAAAATCCTAATAACATGCCACAGACTTGGGATGATTTGAAACGGGTCATGTGGGCTAGATTTGTTCCTTCTTACTATGAACGTGATTTGTTAAATAAGTTGCAACAATTGAGACAGGGTGCTAAAAGTGTAGAGGAATATTATCAAGAATTACAAATGGGCATACTTCGTTGTAATTTAGAAGAGTCTGAGGATGCTGCAATGGCTAGATTTTTGGGTGGTCTAAACCGTGAGATTTATGACATTGTGGACTACAAAGATTACACTAATATGACTCGATTGTTTCATCTTGCCTGCAAAGCTGAAAGGAAAGTGCAGGGATGACGTGCTAGTGCCATGACTGATTTTTCTATAGGAAAATCGACATCATGGCTGTCGCGCACGATTACTACTCCTTCACCATCTTCCACACCCCGGTGGTCGGCACCTTCTCCATCTAGCGCCAAGCCACGTGTTCCGACTGCTAGTGCACCGACTAAGATAGCCCAGCAGCCAGCCACGAGTGCTTCTTCTGTTGCATCCACTGGTAGAACAAGAGATGTTCAATGTCACCGTTGCAAGGGCTATGGGCATGTCCAGCGTGACTGTCCTAGCAAGCGTGTTTTGGTAGTCAAAGATGATGGTGAGTATTCATCTGCTAGTGATTTCGATGAAGATACACTTGCTTTGCTTGCAACTGACCATGTAGATAAAGATGAGGGACCAGAAGAACATATTGGTGTTGATGATGTAGAACGCTATGAGAGTCTCATTATGCAGCGTGTACTCAGCACACAAATGGAGAAGGTCGAACAAAATCAGCGACACACTTTGTTTCAAACAAAGTGCATCATCAAAGAGCGTTTCTACCGCTTGATCATTGATGGAGGAAGCTGCAATAACTTACCTAGCACCGAGATGGTGGAGAAGCTTGCACTCAGCACCAAACCGCATCCCCACCCATATCACGTTCAATGGCTAAACAATAGTGGTAAAGCAAAGGTAACAAACTGGTGCACATTAATTTTGCAATTGGAACATATCGTGATGTTATTGAGTGTGATGTTGTACATATGCAAGCTTATCATATTCTGTTAAGTAGGCCATGGCAATTTAATATGGATTCTACACATCATGGTAGATCAAATCAACATTTTTTTCTGTACCATGATAAGAAAATTGTGTTGCAACCTATGACCCCTGAAGCTGTTTTTGAGGATGATGTTGCTAGAGCTAAGAAAGAGAAAAATCATGTCCATGCTATAAGTGAAAATCAGATTGTAGCCAAAGAACTTGTGCAACATAAAAAGAAAGAATCTAAATATGACAATAAAAATGTGATTCAATTGAAAGGTTCTTGCTTGCTTGCTATTAAATCTGATGTTGCCAATCTGGATACAACTGAAACTGTTTGTTATGCTTCCGTCTGCAAGGATGCTTTGTTTTCTTTTGAGGATATACCTGTTTCTTTTCCTCCTGCGGTCACTAATCTTTTGCAGGAGTATAAGGATGTTTTTCCCTAGGAAGTACCATTGGGGTACCACCGGTGCGTGGAATTGAGCATCAAATCGATTTGATTCCGGAGGCTTTACTACCCAACCACGCGCCATACAGAACCAACCCTGACGAAACCAAGGAGATTCAGCGTCAGGTTCAGGAATTGCTTGATAAAGGGTACGTACGAGAGTCTCTTAGTCCATGTGTTGTGCCGGTGATTTTGGTGCTTAAGAAAGATGGATCTTGGCATATGTGTGTTGATTGTAAAGCTATTAATAACATTACCATTAGATATCGTCATCCAATTCCTAGGTTAGACGATATGCTTGATGAATTGAGTTGAGTGGCTCTACTATTTTCTCTAAAGTTGATTTGTGTAGTGGATACCACCAGATTTATATGAGGTTGGGAGATGAGTGGAAAACAGCTTTCAAAACTAAGTTTGGATTATTTGAGTGATTAGTGATGCCCTTTGGTTTAACTAATGCACCTAGCACTTTCATGAGGTTGATGAATGAGGTTTTGTGTGTTTTCATTGAAAAATTTGTGGTGGTATACTTTGATGATATTCTGATTTATAGCAAATCTTTAGAGGAACACCTTGATCATTTACACGTTGTTTTTAATGTTTTACGCGATGCACGCTTGTTTGGTAACCTTGCGAAGTGTACTTTCTGCATCGATCGTGTCTCGTCTCTTGGCTATGTTGTTACTCCGCAGGGAATTGAGGTTGATCAAGCCAAGGTCGAGGCAATTCAGAGTTGGCCGCCTCCTAAAATGGTCACACAGGTTCGAAGCTTTTTAGGACTTGTAAGATTTTATCGCCGCTTCGTATAGGATTTCAACACCATTGCTGCACCGCTGAATGAGCTTATAAAGAAGGGAGCGCCTTTCACTTGGAACACCACACAAGAGAACGCCTTCAACATGTTAAAAGATAAGTTGACACATGCATCTCTCCTCCAACTTCCAGATTTTAATAAGACTTTTGAACTCGAATGTGATGCTAGTGGGTTTGGATTGGATGGTGTTTTGCTACAAGAGGGAAAACCCCTTGCATATTTTAGTGAAAAATTGAGTGGGCATGTTCTGAATTATTCTACTTATGATAAAGAATTGTATGGTCTTATGAGAACTCTGGAAACATGGCAATATTATTTATGGCCCAAGGAATTTGTTATACATTCTGATCATGAATCTTTAAAACATATTCGTAGTCAAGGAAAACTGAATCGTAGGCACACTAAATGGGTTGAATTTATTGAATCTTTCCCTTATGTCATCAAACACAAGAAAGGGAAGGAGAATATCATTGATGATGCTTTGTTTAGGAGATATACTTTGTTGACACAACTTAACTACAAAATCTTTGGCCTAGAAACAATTAAAGCCTAATATGTGAATGATGATGATTTTAAAGATGTGTTGTTGCATTGTAAGGATGGAAGGACATGGAACAGATTCGTCTTTTATGATGGGTTTATTTTTAGAGCTAACAAGCTATGCATTTCAGCTAGCTCCGTTCGTTTGTTGTTACTGTAGGAAGCGCATGGCGGTTAGTTGATAGGGCATTTTGTTGCCAAGAAGACAGAGGACATCCTTGCTAGCCATTTCTTTTGGCCGAGGATGAGAAGAGACGTGGAGAGATTTGTGGCTCGCTACACGACATGTCAAAAGGCTAAGTCACGCTTAAATCCACATGGTTTGTATATGCCTCTACCTGTTCCTAGTGTTCCTTGGGAAGATATTTCAATGGATTTTGTGTTGGGCTTGCCTAGGACCAAGAGGGGGTGAGATAGCATTTTTATGGTTATGGATAGGTTTTTTAAAATGACATATTTCATACCATGTTATAAAACTGATGATGCTACTCATATTACTGATTTGTTCTTTCGGGAGGTTGTTCGCTTGCATGGTGTGCCAAATACCATTGTTTCGGACCGTGACACTAAATTTTTCAGCCATTTTTGGAAAACTTTGTGGGCTAAATTGGGGACTAAGCTTTTGTTTTATACTACTTGTCATCCCTAAACTAATGGGCAAACTGAAGTTATGAATAGGACTTTGTCTGTTATGTTAAGGGCTGTTTTAAAGACAAATATTAAGATGTGGGAAGAATGTTTGCCTCATATTGAATTCACATACAATCGTTTGTTGTATTCCACTATAAAGATGTGCCCTTTTGAGATTGTTTATGGATTTTTGGCTCGTGCTCCTATTGATTTAATGCCTTTGCCATCTTTTGAAAAATTAAATTTTGATGCTAAACAACATGCTGAGTTGTTGTTAAAACTACATGAAACAACTAAAGAAAACATAGAGCGTATGAATGCTAACTATAAGCTTGCTGGTGACAAAGGTAGATGACAATTGAATTTTGAACCTAGTGATTTGGTTTGGTTGCATTTGTGAAAGGAACGGTTTCCTGATTTGCGAAAGTCTAAGTTGATGCCTAGAGCTGATGGACCTTTTAAAGTGCTTGAAAAAAATTAATGAAAATGTATATAAGCTTGATCTCCCTGTAGATTTTGGGGTTAGTCCCACTTTTAACGTTGCAGATTTAAAGCCATATCTAGGAGAAGAAGATGAGCTTGAGTCGAGGATGACTCCAATGCAAGAAGGAAAGGATGATAAGAACATCAACACTATTGATACATCTACTCATGGTCCAATTACCCGCCACTATTGAGTTCATTCTTGAGTTTATGTTCCTCTTCTTTATACCCTGGAGACGCGTGCACTCTTGTTTTACTCAGGAACGATGGAGAGGATCCAATGGAAAGAGAATTAGCATGGGGTGGATTTGGACTGCAGGATAGTGCCAAATTCTAACGGCCGCCACGACTTCATGCGAACTCCAATTTGGGCTTGCAAGTACTTAATGAAAAGGTTATCAAGTTTACTTTCAAATGGATCTAGCCCCATATCAATATTTGTTCTGGAGCGGCCGTACTTATCATTTTTCTACCGAGTGTTTTTCTGTCCATGGTTCTGCGTCGTCTTTTTTGGGCCCAATGGGCCGTGTATCAAGTTAGGCCCATTAGGGGCGCATCCTAGAGTTGAGCACGACCCCAGCACCCCTGTGGTCATCTTTCCCTCTTCTTAAACCTTTAGCTGCCGCCAAGAAAAGGGGGTTTTATTGATTAGAGTTAGCCTCTTGCTACTTGCACACAGCGCGCGTGTCGGCTAGACCGTCCATCTGTTTGTCTCCAGAACCCCGCCATATTGTGAATTTAGAGTGAATCTTTCATCTCAATATCTAACAATTTCAGTGTTTATTTTACTTATTCTTGCTTGTTCTTCGATTGCTTGCAGGACGAGTGCCCTAGTGGCTGGGTTGTCTCGTACCGCAAGTTCGCGTCGACTATCAGAGACAGTGTATCGATTGCTAAGAGACATCATCCTTGGACGGTTGTAGTTAGGCCGTGAACGTCGCCTCCATCCCCCAATCAAGTTATCCTCCACCTCTCATCGAAAGATTGAAACTAAACCCTAGTGGGTTCTCATCACATGCCATCCTTGTCAATTCCGCTGACACTCTTTCCATCTCCTCTGTCGTACGTTGAGAAGAAACCTAGCCACCTAGGCAAAAGGTGGTTGAGCCTCTCTTGCTACCATTGCAACAGACTTACGACGATCGATCAACGGTCCCTCTACATTGGGTATTGTATGTTTGGACTTATAATATGTCATGTGATATGAACCAGCTAGCTATGTGATAATGCTTGTTTTAAATGTGATAATGTTAGTTTGGACTTCTAAATCATGGTAATGTTATTATTATTATTATTCACTAAATTACATAGTTATTAGGTGTTGTTTTTTTAGCGAAAATCATATTTACAAATGCTAACTACATATTGTATCAATTACATATACATATAACATCCGATAATTTTATCTTTTTTCGAGTTGGGTCCACCCTACATCCGTCATCCAAAATAATCCACTATGCATCCGCATCCACGCGTTATCCACGTCCGTTTTAAATCTGATTAAAAAATATAGTTTGAAGTATGTTACAACTACTATCTATCTAAATCCAATCTGTTTGCATGGCTAGTTAGACCAAAACAAATCACACGGCAAGATGAAAAACACGTGGGCCGAGAAGCCACGTGGGAGAGTGGGGTGGCTGCGGAAGCGGATGTGCATAGCTGTCGTGACACGTTCGCGCCACCCTCGGACGCGCGACAGGTCGCGAATTAGGGACCCTGCAATCGTCTCTTAATTTAATATAATCCTTGTTTCAAAAAACAAATAAACAAGGGGACAAATTACAGATCTCCTGGCTATCAACCTTAGGTTATTTTTTGTCTACAGGCATTAAGCCGGGAAAAGGTTTGCATCTCCATAAGGCCTAAGAAGCCCAAAATGCAACCTTACATTTTTCTTTTCTTTTCTTGAAATGTAGCCCAACAATATCTAATCGGCACTTGAGCTTACGGGTATGATATAGGCCAATTAGTGCGCTAGAAAATTTTATAGGCTAACCCCTGGCATATGTTGGGGAAAAGGTGGATACCGTATGGGCTACCGGATTAGCTCTTAATTTGGCCATGCGAGATTTTTTTTCTCTTAGCTGATTCCTACAGAAAAACTATTAATTACACTTACGATTTTTTTTAAAAAACGTGAATTTCTGTGTTCCGAAGGAGCAGAAGCCTGTAGATGATCTTTCTTTTCAATGGAAAAATATGTGGTCTAAATCTAATCACAACTCATCGAACTGTATTATATTGTCTGATAGTTTTTTTTGTTGGTGCTAAGATAATTTTTTACGATTTGGTATCTAACATTTCACAGATTTTTTTTAAAAAAAATTATCAAATTTTTAGTTGTGAATGTGCTTTGAGATGCTTACAGGCTAGCATTTAATATAAATTTAGGGGGGAAATCTATCAAATTGTCGGTTGTTGGATGCACTTGAGAAGTGTGTATGTAGCACGGGGCAATTCAGCTGTCGGATTGCCCTAAGATACGTGTGGAAAAAATCTGTCAAGCTCCGGCTGTCAATTACACTTTGAGATGCGTGCAAACAGGATGGATAAAAAATCAACGAGCACGGAATTGGTGGGGATTGAGCCCACCACCATGAGCAGCCCACACGCACATCGCCCCACTAATATACTATACGTCTACATTGTATATCTGCACTTTTTAAAACATTATAATTATATAGTTATATTTTATACTATTAAAAGAATTTTGTCAAATGCTAGATAGGCTGTCTTTTTTTCCTGCTACGGTAAGAAAATTAAATAAAGCATACTATGCGCAGGTGAAAAAATTTGTCGTCTCATATAGCAGGTAAATTTGAAACTCGTCGATCGTTTTAGTAATCAATCAATGAGAGGTGGCATTAGAAATGTCCTCGGCCTTTTTTTTCCCCTTCCATCCGACCGCAGGCACAAGGGGAACAGTGACGGCCTGATAGGGCGTACATAAGTGTGAAAGCGCCTTAATAAAAATCTGAGATTAGTCAAGCTTAATGGCTAAGACTAATGGATTACATGTATTATATATTAGCATGCAGCAGGTAGCCGAGTGCGACTACAATAGAGCTTCAAAGCACATTGGTAACGTGCATTAGCTTCATACACTAATTAACGTGCATTAGCTTCATACACTGATTCTCCATATCTCTTTTTTACACAGTACGCTCGTATATACACATATACAGTCATCCATCTGAATATATACCCTCTATCCCTATAATGCTACGTTGGAACTAGAGGCTTGGCTAAGCTGATATGTCACACGCATAAAGTGACAGATTATTAGTAAGTGATTAAATAAATATTAACTATAACAAATTTTTAAAAAATAGATTTATTTAATTTTTAAAATAAATTTTTATATATAAAGTTTCTTAATGAAATATATCGTTTAACCGTCTAAGAATTGATTCTTATGTCCACGGAAAACAAAGTAGACTAGCTGAATAGCTGATTTAAGCCTATCCATTTCTACCCATTAACTACCAAATCACTAAATATAAAAAAACTTTCTCTTTAGGTATGCTTAAAAAATTCAAATAAACTTATTTTCAAGTTTATAATATTAGCACTTAATTAATCGAGTGCTAATTAAATTTCTTGGGCGCCAACCGGCTAATTGGCCAAACCTCCGAAATAAACTCGGACAGATTGAGTCTGCGTATTCGATACAATGACTACCAACAAAATAATTGTAAAAACGAACACCCATGATAAATATAAGATTTAAATCGGGGTGAACAGTATCCACGACGAACCTAACCACGTTCAGTTCGCAAAGTTTGCTCTATTTCGAGCATACATCATCGCATCTCATTTACATGATCAACTACGGCTAGACAAAACTAATGGATCGATCCATGATTATAGCTCGAATTATTATGGTACTTAGGAGAATTTTATAGCTCGAATATCAAGTTAGAAGGATGTACTATACATGAGTCAATTTTGGAAGAATTAAATCTGAAACCACAACTATCCTTTCCGCACATCTCTGTACACAGAAGTCTAAAATGTCCACACATGTAGTGTGAACAACACCAACATGCATATACGACACTCATGTGTTATACACGCACTCATCATATGCATGCATGTAAACACACGGAACCCTGCACCTGGCTGGCTAGCCATGCAGATGGCCGAGCTCGATCGCTGGCATGCGGTAAAAAGATGAAAATGTCGCGATGAATATTCCATAATATATGTCGGTATTTGTCTGACCTCCAGAAAATTTCTGGAGGTATGTAACACATACTCTATCCCTTTTAGAATACCTAAGTCATATTTTAAGTTTATTTTATCAGTTAAAATTATCAAGTTTAA
Organism: Oryza coarctata; assembly: GCA_030770085.1. Taxonomy (NCBI): domain Eukaryota; kingdom Viridiplantae; phylum Streptophyta; class Magnoliopsida; order Poales; family Poaceae; genus Oryza; species Oryza coarctata. The sequence goes on along the minus strand of CM061484.1, from coordinate 10,022,109 downwards.
CTAAAATTTTAAAAGCATAACAATATTTTTAATATAAAATAAATATCTCATAAAATATATTTAATAGTGGATTTGATTTTTCTATATTCTACTATAAATTTAATACATAATATAATTAAAATAAACTTATAATATGGTGGGAACCTCCGCAGGGAGTAATTAAGCAACGTGCTTGTTCAAGTTTAACCACCAGTCCACTACCTTCTTGGGCGTTTTGCACGTCCGTTGACCGTGAGAGAAACGTAACGTGCGTGAACCATCTATCGATCGATCAGTCAACACGATCTGCCCGGCACTTAGACGACGACGTACGACGCACATATTTCACGCGATAGCTATCTATTAACTAGCTAGTTCATTACTAGTACAAATTATTCATGGCATTATTTAAATAAATGGCACGTTGTTCTCACCTTTCATGTGCGAAAAATTATTGTTAAGCAAGCGAGTATGCAATCGACCATGAACCTAATACGAAATTAAACCGTTCATGCCAGTGTAAAGAAAATAGCCAGCTTATATAAGAACTAATATTTTTTATTTATTTTATTCTACATATAACTACATAACTACATTCTATTTATAACTTAATTTATTATTATACTTGCTTTACTATCATAAAAAAAATTTATAGGCTAACCCCTTGCTTATGTCGGAAAAAAGGTGCATACCGTAGGGGCTACCGGGTTAGCTCTTAATTTGGCAATGCGAGATTTTTTTTTTTCTCCATGCTGATTCCTGCAGAAAAAAAACTATGATTCTGTAAATAAAATACGTGAATTTCTGTGCTCCGAAGGAGTAGAAGGGTCTCATCGAAGTTTCTTTTTTTACTTTAAATTTTAAGTTGCCTATGATACAAATATAAAATTTTTAACTATAAATTATTTTTTCTATATTTTTTATATTTCGCTAATTGATGGGCTGTAGATGATCGGTAACTTTATAATTTTTTTCTATCGGTGCTAACTTTTTTTGGGGATTTTGTATCTAACATTTCACATAGAGTTTTTTAGAAAATTTATGGGATTTTTGGCTGTCGAATGCGCTTTGAGATTCATGTAGGTAACTTTTAATAGAAATTTTACAAAAGTCTAGCCAATTATCGGTTGTCTGATGCGCTTGAGATGCGTGTAGGCAGGATGGGATAATTCGGCTGTCGGATCACAGATGCTTACAGGGAAACATGTCGAATTATCTGTTGTCGATGGCTCTTTGAGATGCGTGCAGGTAAGACGGATAAAAAGAATCAACGTGCGCGGAATTGGTGGAGATTGAACCCACGACCACGTACAGCCCACACGCACTTCTCCCCCATTAATCTACTATGCGTCTACGCCTTCCGTGACATTGTAATCGGTTATATTTGATAGATTCTTGGAGAATTTTCTTTCAAATGCTTGATAGGCTGTGTTTTTTTTCTTGCTACGGCCAGCAAATTAAATAAAGAATAATGAGAAAAATTATAGTCTTAAATATAGCTATACTGAAAATAGTGGTGGTGATTCTACCACCACCCCCACAACAACTCCCTACTTTTTTCAGGAAAAAAATGGTAGTGGAGCTCGATAGCTCACATGCTAACCACCTCTACCAACTCTCAATTTTTTTGTATAAAGGAAAAAAATAATATGAGGTAAAAGGTTTATGTATCAATAATAAATATAGAGATAATATATAAATAATAATAATAATAGGTTAATCATATTTTTTAAATTAAAATCTTGTTGCAACGTAAGGACAATATACACACTAGTACAAGCTAAATGTAAGGACAATATACACACTAGTACAAGCTAAATTTAAAATTCATCTATGCTTTAGTATCAATCAGTGAGAATATGAGGTGCCATTAGAAATGTCTTCGGCTTTTTTTTTTCCCTTCCATCCGTCCGCATGCATAAGGGGAACAGTGACGGTCCGATAGGGCACGCGTATGTAAGTGTGAAAACGCCTTAATAAAAATCTAAGGTTAGTCAAGCTTAATGGCGAAGGCTAATGGACTACTATATACTATATATCAGCATGCAGCAGGCACATAGCCGAGTGTGACTACAATAGAGCTTCAAAGCATATTGGAAATTTGCGCTAGCTGCAAATTAATTAAGAGGAGGGCATAGACTAATTAACCTGCAGGGATATTATTTCAAGATAAGACAGTTATCCTTATGCATTTTCTGGTGTCGTCCTCCATCTAATCTCAAAAGAAAATGCAAAAAAATAACATGCCTTCAGATTATACGCAGTGTGAGCACACACATCTATATATCCTAATCGATCGATCACCAGTGTTTTAATCGCGACTTGGTGGCATAATATTGCAAAAATATTTTGGCACGGAAAAATTGGATCTGGGCATCATAAGCATCCAATAGTCGGACACTGCAAAGCAAAACTACAATATCGTCGTTCTGTCCGTAGAAAACTGCACTCATCAATTATAACGACGTTTTGGGATGAAATGAAGGAGAGTGAGCGTTGAAATAATGGTCTAAATTTTCGTCGGGTCGCACAATCAAATAGAATGCATACATGAGAATTTTAGGGGTGTGCTCAAATGGCTATCAAGTTTGCTGCCTAAGGGCAAGTTTTCTCCATTTCTTTTTTTTTAAAAAAAACATAGTACACACAAGACACTACTGTATAATCGTGCACACTCACCAATACTCTATATAAGACAACGTTCGAACAAAGGTTCGGTTGAGATAATCTACCACAAGTACAACTAGACATATCACTAGCGAGTGATTAATTAAATATTAACTACGACAAATTTGAAAAATAATTTTTTTAAAAGAAACTTCTCTATACAATTTTTTTAACAAAACAAGTAGCCTAGTGGAGTAGCCGATTCAAACTCAAGCCCTTTTCGTTTCTACCCATTTGCAACTAAATTATCGTGGGTTTGCTTTTTAGTCAATATTTTTTTAAAAAAAAACTTTAAGCTTAAAAAATTTAAATAATTTTTTTAACTTAATTAATTATGCGCTAATTAAATTTCTTCTCGGCAGCCTCCAAACCTCGGAAACGAACGGGTATAAGTACCTCCAAGCAACTTAGCTTACGTATTCAATACGCGGTCTAGCACTCATGGCAAGTGTACGATTTGAATCCGGTTGAACAGGATGCACCACGACGAACCTAACCACGTTCAGTTCTTAAAGTTTTCTTCATTTCGAGCATACATCATCGCATCTCATTTACATGATCAACTACGGCTAGACAAAACTAATGGATCGATCCATCATTATAGCTCGAATTATGGTACTTAAGAGAATTTTATAGCTCGAATATCAAGTTAGAAGGATGTACTATACATGAGCTAAATTTGGAAGAATTAAATCTGAAACCACGATTGTCCTTTCGGCACATCTCTGTACACAAAAGTGTAAAATGTCCACACATGCAGTGTGAACAATACCAACATGCATATACGACTCATCATATGTATGCATATAAACACACGGAACCCAGCACCTGGCTGGCTAGCCATGCAGATGTCCGAGCTCAATCGCTGGCATGCGGTAAAAAGATGAAAATGTCGCGATCGAGTTTGTCTGACCTCTGGAAAATTTCTCGAGGTACATAACACGTACTCTATCCCTATCATATTTTGAGTTTATACTCTAAATTTTAAATTTAACCAAATTTATAAAAAAATGATAATATTTTTAACATAAATAAATATTTTATAAAAATATATTTAATGGTGGATTTAATTAAATTAATTTTTAATGTTATAGATGCTGGTATCATATTAAACTTATAATGACTTGTACGATATGGAAAACTCCGGTGGGAGTAATTAAGCAACGTGCTTGTTCAAGTTTAACCACCAGTCCATTACCTTCTTGGGCGTTTTGTACGTACGTTGACTGTGAAAGAAACGTAACGTATGAGAACGATCTATGGATTGATCAGTCAACACGACCTGCCCGGCAGTCAGACGACTCAAGTCGTCGTACGACGCACATATTTCACGTGGTAGTTATCTAGTAGCTACTTCTTTGTTACAAAATATAAAAATATTTTTTATTTTGAAACGAATAACATTCAGTTTCTTAATAAAATCATATTAGATACGGATGGAGTAGCTAGTTTATTAACAGTACAAATTATTTATGGTTACACGTGATTCTCACCTTCTACGTTAGAAAATTATAGTTAAACGAGCGAGTAAGCGATCGACCATGAACCTACTACGAAATTAAACCGTTCACGCCAGTGTGGAGAAGACGAGCGAATGCATCATGCACCCATCTTTTATTTGTTCATTAGCGATTAATTTCCATGTTCACACGCACATCGTCACGCAAGTGGCCGGTCACACGTGTGGAAACGACCGATCGTGCTAACTAGCTGGCTAGTGACATTTACTTTTTCTTTTCTTTTGTGTCGCTGTTAACTACTCGCTCGTTTTTTTTAATGTTTGAGACAGTTGACTCATGTGTTATACATGTACTTATTGAAAAATCAATTACATCAAACATAAAAATACACTATACTGTGTCAAACACTAATATTATGCTCAATTTGCCTATAATTTATAAAAACATTGCGGCACCTCTCATGACGCCGCGACGCCTCTCATGAGGGTCACACGAGCCATGGCAATCCTAACCACCATCACCAGAGCAAATAGCCGGCAAAGTTGACATATTACTAGGACAGTGGTGGCAATGCTCATAGTGGTTCTCTAGATCTAGCGTGGGCAAATGTAGGAGCTAAGGATGGTCAAGATGGCATGGGTGCACGACTCGAGTGATGACTGGCACTGGTGAAGGCGAGGTGGTGGGTTGTTGCCAAGGAGACGTTGCAACATCATAGCTACACAGAGACCTAGAGGCAAGGCAGCAGGGTGCGACCAGAGGGTGAGGCAGTGTCATGGCCTCGTGTCAACTAGCGACCCATAGGGGTGAGGCAGTGGGGTACACTAGGAAAGCAAGGCAGCATAGTGCCTGCATGATGACCAGCACTGTGGAGTGGAGATAACAAGGATGTGCCTAAGGGTGTTGGTATTGGATCTATTGGACGACCGATGACCAGGAGCCAAGGTGGCAAGGTGCAGCCAATGAGAATGATGCGGCACCATTACGACACACCGACAACCTGCGAAAGCGAGGTGGCAGTGTGTCCACCACCATAGTGGGTGCGCAGCATAACAGGGAGGAGAAGGGGGTTGATGAAGAAGGAATTGGGTTGTAGACAACACTATGGCCTAGATCCACGTGTAGAGAAGGGCATGTTTGCTCAATCCTTACGACGATTCGAGCAGGTTGGGTCATGTCAAGCTGCGTTGTGGTGGACCAGATCCAACACGGGGAGGGTGGGTGTGCTTGGCCCTACGACAATATGGCCCATGGTGTAGGTCGGTGAGTTTGATGGTGGCAAGACAGATCCATTTCAGGGAAGAACGGGTGTGCTCAATCCTTGTGGTGAATTTAGCCTATGGCAACAACTCTAGGTTGGAGAGTTGGGTTGAGGCCTGGCCGGTGGAGGGTCATCAATGAGCAATGTCCTCATGCCGGTGACAGTAGAGGCTAGTGGGGCAATGCTGTAGGTGAAAGCCTAGTCCAATGGTTTACTAGGCTAGCAACGTTAACACTTTCAAGTGTTGTATTCTCTCTAGAGGGCATTGCCAAGGCGTCTCGCTATCCTCTTCTCTCTTGGCAGGACACTTTGGGTGAAAAACATGTTTAGATCTACCGGGTGGGTGACAATGGTGCTTTGGTGTTGTTTAGGAAGTTCCATTTCTGCCTTCTACCTTTAGACAATTAGTCCTACTCTTTATAATTTTGGTGGGTCTATACAAGAAATGAATGAATCTTCTTTTCCATCCTCCTCTACCTCTACAACCCCTTTCGATTTGTCTGGGAACTGTGGTTTCAATTGTCTATAGGCGTTGTTGCATGATTTAGTTGTGGCTGCGTTGTGATTCTAATGGTGCCTGATCCACATAGGTGTTGTTGTGCTATGCTAGTCCTATGATTTGTGTAGGTGTTGTTGGCATGTGGCAGTGATTTTATTTTTTATTATAGGTTTCTAGAGCTATATTTTTGTATTTTTTTCTAAACACTGAAGTCATGAAAGGTTTTCATCCGATCAATTTGTATACTATTATCACTACCACAAAATTGACAATATAAATCTAGCTATCACTGTCGAATTGGCTATAATGCCAATGATGAAATTCTTTCAGGTTTCTTCAGGATGAAGGAATTTAACATAATTTCCAATTGAGGCACGATTTATCATTGCTAAAATTTTGACAAGGTTTGGTTGTTTGGTTTGGTGTCAAATTTTTTTGCTAGTGCTAAAACTCTTGGTCTTTTTTACTACCATACAAACTTTATTTTTCTACATCAATATGCCATATATACATGTGAGTGAAATACCACGTGAAAATAATTTCCCCAAACTAGGGCCAGTTAGGCTGCCCCACTGTCAAAATATTTTTTAAGGGCAAAAAAAATAAAATGCAATTTAATTCCAGTACAATTTCATCAAGCGAGAATAGCATTGCATCTAGAAGATAGACAGGGAGCAACAAATCAACACATCAACATACTTAGATCTGAAACTCTTGCCCTTGCATGATGATGTGGTAGGTGCCCTCTTCATAAGGTGTCGTCAATGTAGAGGTGTCCTTTTCAACGTCACCGGTGGTTGCTTGAGATGAAGCCCACCTGCTTATAGTCAAATCCACTACTCTTGAGCCTATTGGTGCCCTATCCTTCACTCCCAAACAAGTTAACACCAAATCTAATGCTCTAGAAGCTCCTACAGTCGATCCACCTTCATGGTGGCCATCCTATCATCGCCAAGCCATCGTTTTTGTCGAGGTGGCGGAGGAACAAGAGGAAGGAGGTAGGCTAAGTGGATATGCCACCCTCGATTCCGTCGGTGTCGGATCCACCTCTCTAGAGCCCTCACAATAGATCTCCCACTCCTGAGATTGCTAGCGGTGGATCCATCGCCTCTGAGCCCACCATCACTAAGCCCTAGCTCCACTTATCTTACTAAGGTGAGCATTGATACCACCTTGTCAAACATGTCCTCTCTAGCCCTGCTGCTAGATGTTGTCGTGGCTACTAGATATTGCTTTGTCAAGATGCAGCACCATCAGCTCCTAGTAGAGTGGTGGAGAGGGAAGAAGAGTTATGGAGAGGGAGAGGAGATCGAGGGGAGGGGTAGGTGGAGGAGTGGTTACATGGAGAGAGAGGATTTCACCTTTTAATACGAGTCCACCTATTAAAATGGAACTTATATTGGTTGTTAAAACTTTGGCAATGCCAATTTTTTTTTGACATCAAACCAAATTGGTGTTGCCAATTTTTTCATCAAATCAAACATGCCCTTAATTTTCTCATGGCACACTCCTTATAGGTTGTTTCTTAAAAATGTTTGGTATCTCCTAGATTATCTTCCAATAATTCTCCAAAGTTATTCATGGTAATAAGCGTGGGAGATGTTCCTGAATAATATGGTCGTTGGTCCATGCATAGGAAAAATGCATATGCACATCTTGTTTTGTTCATTCAACAATTTGATGGCATGTGCTTGTTGAACATTGAACAAGACAAATGACGACCTTCCTGAACAGCAGAAAAACTATTGCTCCCTTTTGTCATGAAAGATGCCATTAACTTTAACTTTAAACTTTTGAACATCAATGCCTTCTTTAGTAGTTTTATTGGATATATACATGAAAATTATATATGAATAAATATCTTGAAAAATATTGTCACAAGGTGTTACGAATATATTGATATAAGCATTAATTGATCGAAATTGCATTGGACGTAGTGTCAATTTTCAAATTGGCTTTAAATATATGATATGGTTAACTTTTTTTACTTGACATACAACCGGTGGGAGTATTTTCATAATCAAGAGGGAACATGTCGGCCATGTGGAGGTACTGCCAAAAGATATACCCTATGTGAAAAGGACATTGAAGTGAATACGGGTCGTAAAGTGGATATCATGCTTTTTTAGTATACAGACTTTTAATATTTAAAAATTTGAAAATACTTTTTGAATTAGATATGTCTAATTGTCCGGTGACAGAAAAATGATTACGTTAGTCGCTTTTCCCATCCTCCCAATGATATTTAACCTCATCACTCTCCTCTTATCCTACATTATAGACCAATCCCTCCTTTTCTAGAAAATGGATGAGAAATGAATAAATTTAGATTTGATGAGTATTTGCAAATAAAGATAAAAATATTCAATCTTAGATTAAAAAATGTACACAAAAGTATATAAAATAAGTATTACGGCAAAACATAGCTAAAACTACACAACAACATCCATCAGCCCACCATTGACTTTTGCCTGACGATCTTGTCAACGGCAAATCTAGAAAATTGAGATACTGGTGTCACAACGGAGTCATAACGTGTTGATAATGCTTAAACTAAGGTGCTATTTAGTTATAATTTTTTTTAAAAAAATCCCCATCTATAGTATCTATCCCTAGAACCGACAGACACCACCAGAGTGTTTCACCGTTTTAGCATTGTCCACCGCTGGCAATTGGCATGCCATTTGACTGGAAATATTCAGCACTTTAGATAATAAAAAGTAGCAATTTCGTTAAATTTAAATCAATATTTTTTTAGATAATAGATTTTTCATTAATCCAGCCTCCATATCCACAAAGAATATGCACAGCCAAAGCATACACAAGTGTTCTTAGACTCCATACCTTACACAGAAATAAAAAAGCACAAAAAAAAGAAAAGCTACTATAAGACTTAGCTTCAACCTTCTTCATTGGGACTTATTCTTTCCGTGGCGGCTCAAGGGGGTGGAAGAGGAGAATCGGAACTAGTCCACGCTGCCCGTCGCTGCACCATCTCTGCGGATCACAACCACCATCTGCTGCCAACTGCTGTGTCTTCTGTCCGTTGTCGCCGTCCAAATCCCCTTACGCCGCCGCCGCATTCCGAACGCCCCTAGTGCGCCGCGCCACCACCGTCTTCCGCAAAACCGTCCAACTCCCCACCGCTCCTAGAGCGTCGCGGAGCCGTCTAGCACGACATGCACCTACCTTTACTGCCATGAGCTCGCCTGAGATGCTCCACCGCCGTCCACACTTATCCACAGCCAGACCTTGGCGCCGACGCTCGCTTGGCAGCTGCTGCCTCTGTGACGCCGCCGGCGAGAGCCTCCGCTACCGCCAACCTCATCTGCGCCAGGCGACCCGACGACCCTCGTCCCTTCGCCCTCGCCTGGCCGCGGTCAGATCCGGTCGCCGGAGGTCGCCTAGCCGCCGCCGCTGCTGTCTTCATCTGCCGTCGCCTAGCCGACCATCCACCGCCGTCGCCATGCGCATCAACTGACCTGCCGTCGCGGGGGGAGGGCTAGCCCCCACTGCCGTCCGTTGCCGCCAGCCCTCGCCGCTGGTGACAGAGGAAGGGGCGGAGGACTAGCCCCCGTCTCCGACCCAAATTTAAATCAATATAATGTATATATCTATTCAATTCAAAGTCACCATAGGTATATATATACAACAATGGAGTATATATTGTATACATATAGAGTAAGTATATGCTTGCGCTGTACGTGTGGCATGCCCCACATGGCTTCATCTCTCGCACGTGCCACTTTGCCTCTGCCTCCTCCTGACCGTCACCTTGAGGCCCCCGGCCATGTGCGCGGTGAGCAGTGGCACGAACACCGGCGAGCCCTCCGCCACGGGGCGCAGATCGAACCGCCGGAGCACGGCGCTGGCCACGAACTTCATCTGCACGAACGCCATCTCCTTGCCGAGGCACGTCCGCGGCCCGCCCTGGAACACCGGGTACTTGAACGGCGACACGCCGTCCGCCGCCGCCGCCGGCAGCGCCAGCCACCTCCCCGGCCTGAACTCGCAGGCGTCCGCGCCCCAGATGGACTCCATTCGTCCCATCCCGTAGGGGAGGTAGGTGACGCGGTCGCCGCGCCCCACGTGCGTGCCGTCCGGGAGCACGTCGTCCTCCGCCGCGTGCTTCGAGTCCCACGCCACCGGCGGGTAGAGACGCATCGTCTCGCAGAGCGCGGCGTGGAGCACCCGCGCCTTGCGGGAGCCCTCAAGGTTGACGCCGATGCCGCCGCCGCCGTGGTGGTGGTCGCCCATGCACGCGTCCACCTCGTCCAGGACCTCCTGCTCGACGTCGCGGTGGCGCGTCATGAGCCAGAAGAACCACGTCAGAGCCGAAGACGTCGTGTCGCGGCCTGCCATGATGAAGCTGACAACCATGTCGCAGATGGCCTCGTCGGGGTACCCCGCCGCGGCCATCCGCGACAGCAGGTTGTCGCGGCCGCCGCGAGACGACGGACGCTTACGCCGGCGGCTGCTGTCACGGATGAACTCCATGATGGCGTCGTGTATCACCTTCACCTCCTCCCTGAGCCGCCTCTCCGAGCCGACGCCCAGCGCGCGCTTCACCTTCCACGCGGCGGCCACCGGCGCCGCGCCACGCCTGGCGCTGATCGCCGCGGCGGTGTCGAACGCCGCGGCCAGCCTCGACAGCGGCAATGCCACCTCGACAGCGCCGCCTCCCGTGTCATGGGCGCTGAGCGCCACCCTGCATATGGCATTGAATGCGAACTGCCTCAGCAGCTCCTGCACGTCGACGACCACGCCGCCGTCCGCCGCCGCGTCGAGCGCCGGCAAGAGCCTTGCCCGCGCCTCCCGCTCCAGCGAGGGGCCCACCGTCTCCCTCATCACGCGCGCGCTGAACTCGTGGCTCACCAGCTTCCGCTGCCTGTACCACCGCTCGCCGTCGACGTTGAAGATGCCGCCGCCGAGCAGGTCACCGAGCACGTCGGTGAACGGCATCCCCTTGGGGTAATTCCCAAAGTTCGCCTTGAGTATGTGCTCCACGTTCGCCGGGTTCGCGGTCACCACGGTGCGGCGCGCGCCGAGCCGGTTGACGACGATGGTCTGCGATGGCGACGCCGCCAGGAGGCCCGTGTACCAGGCCAGCAGCCGGCGCCGGTTCCGGTAGAAATCCAACAGGCAGCCGACCACCGGGTAGCTCCGCGGAGCAAGGTGATCGTCGGAGCCGCAAGAACCGGTTGCTGCGAATACATAGCAAATGGAGTAGAGCAGGAACAGGCAGCATGTCAGCAATGGCAGCATGTAGCTGCAACACTCCAAATCCATGGTGTTGCAACTGAATTTTTAGTAGATAATGGCTATTGGTGATCAATTCAAGTGAGTGTTATTTTACATGCAGCATTAGCTATTTGGTGTTAGTGTGTGTGTGTGCGTGTGTATATATATATATATATATATATATATATATATATATATATATATGGAGAGAGAGATAGAGATGTCATGGTAGTAGAGTCTATAGTGTGTGAAACCATGTGTTCACTTCATGCTGATAGTGTATAGGGTCTGGAAAACTTTTAGGGGTGAGTCAATCTTAAATGGAGGTTTTGAGAGGGACATGCATTTACATAGTTGCTGGGTTAGGGGTAGAGGGTGTTTTATTTTTGTTCTTTATAACCTTGATTGCTCAGAAACATGCTATTAGTAGCTGGAGAGTATGAAAAATCATGTGAATCAGCATTTGTGCTCATTTAAGTGGATTTTGATATCTGTGGGTATGACACCCTCCACAAGTTTTCACTCCTCATGTGTGAATACGCAATGCAAATAATTAAGAAAAATATTTAAAGAATGTTGACAACACGGGCATAGGGGAATCTATCACCACACAAAGAAGACAACAAATTAATTCAGTTATGAGTAGTGTGTTTAGACTTAAAAATTTATAGGATGTGAAATTAATATTGTATGAATGTAGTCAATTTTTGTAACCATTTTCATACTGTATATATTTGAGGAACATACATGCATGGGGGATATTACATTATGGAATTTAATTAAAGAGTTTTATGTACACGAAGTTGCTGAAAATGGCCATCCTGTAAAATATCACCATCACCAGGGGTCGATGTTGTGATTGTTCATCCGTGACTATTTAATATGGATTTGTGTTTCTTGTATATGTGTGTGTCTGTGTGTGTGTGGTACATAGCCTGTTTGCGTGTATAATGTTGTTTGGACAGAATGTCGCATGAGCTCTTTGCGCGTGATTGTGGATGTCTTTGTTTTGTGAGATTACGGAGACCTAACACCTAGATCATGTGCACTAATTAGTGCTTCATAATCATACCTGATATTGGTCAAGTTTTTATATGGCAGAGGCAGTTTTTTTATCCTTTTCTATGTCCTAAAGGTTTTGTCTAGCTGTTATAGGCTTAAACAGTTAACTTAAGAAAAAAGTATGAATTAAGACCAAATTACCGAAAAACATACATTTTATATCTCAGAATAAAAACCGCTCTAAATTAAACCAAGGATAATTCGTATGGTCTGTGTAAAATAACTTGTTTTTGAGTTAGAGGTTAATTCAAACTTTTTCCTTAAATTAACCCGGTCTACACTTCTTTGATGTATAACCCACCCAGCCACACCAGCCCATGCAAATTAAAGGTACTCCTAGCTTGATTTTGTCCAAACAACTGTTTAAAATACTGTTATATATATCTAGAAATATTAGGAGCTTGTGTGAACCTAAAATTGGTATAGAAGCTTTCTAAAATACAAAACATTTTTTGGGTTTTTTTTCCTATAGGATGGTTGTGGAGTCTGTCCTAAATTACTGTAAAAATCATTTTTATCATCTAGAAAAATGATTTTCGTAGTATGTAATATGATGAAAGCATCATTAATTGCCCTCAATTGTTATGTCAATTTCGTTACTTTTCTTGAAAGAGACAGAAACGGCGATGTTATAAAATAGAGATCAGACATGGTGTCATCAGCAACAAGATATTCAGCTTGAATTTCACCGTGATAATGCCATTTCTTACATAAATTAATATACATGTTCTTACTGGAAAAAATATATAGAAAGAGTTCCTACTAAATATTTTACCTTTTTTATAAGTGCACTTTGTGAATCAAACCGCTTGTCTGCAAATGCCTACAAAATTAGTCCATAACATGTTATCATATAGATATATTAAAAGTGTAAGTAATTGATTGATATTCCAAGAGATATATAGGGTTTATATAGGAGTCGGGGCAGCATATCGACCGGTCCACATGCAAGATTAAATGTGTAGTTACAGCAGTATGCACACATATACACATATATGTTACGATAGAATAACATAATATATGCTAATATATATTAACACTCTCTCGTAGTTTAAACAGAAGCAGAGCAAACATTCAAGCTGGACTAAAATTTCTAAAATATAGAGGTGGAAAGGCCTTTAGTGAATATATTAACATACTGTGATGTCGTGGAAACATAGAGTACCCGGACTTGACTAAGAGCAACATGATCTCGAACAAAATAGAGATATATCTCAACATGTTTGGTTCGTTGATATTGGACCGGATTTGTGGAGAAGTACACAGTGCTGATGTTGTCACAGTAAACCAGGGTGTCATGTCGGGGAGAGTGACGAAGTTCCTCAAGTAGCTGGCGAAGCTAGGATGCTTCGGCGACACCATTTGCCACAGCTCAATACTCAACCTCTGCACTAGATCTGGAGACTGTGTTGACGTTTAGAGGACCAGAAGATCAGATTATCGCTGAGGGACACAGCATGTCTGGAGGTTGAACAGCGAGTATCGGGGCATGTCAGCATTAGAGTAGACAACCGGTTCAGTCAGTGAAGAAGGGCGATGTGTCAAGCCAAGGGAAAGAGTCCCCTGTAAGTAACACATAATATATTTGAGAGCAACAAGATGTGGTTCCCGAGGATTATGCATATGAAGATAAATCTGCTGAACTGTAAAGGCAATGTCTGGATGTGTAAATGTTAGATATTGTAGGGCACCAGCTAGACTGCGATATTATATAGGATCATCAACTAGAGGGTCATTAGTAGATAATTTGGAGTGTACATCAACTAGGGTGCTGCAAGGTTTGCATGTGCTCATCATGGTGATCTCCAAAATATTGAGAGTGTACTGCCGCTAAGAGAGGAAAATGCCACCATCATAGTGAGAAACTGAGATGCCTAGAAAGTGATGAAGTTGGCCCATGTCAGTCATAGCAAATTCGCGCTGGAGAGCTACAATGATGTGTTGAAGGAAGCTACTAGATGAGGCAGTCAACACAATATCATCAACATAAAGCCATATATATGCAATATCAGATCTCGTTAATAGGTGAACAACGAAGTGTCAGACTTAGTTTCAACAAAGCCAAGGGACAGGAGATGTGATGCAAACCGGGTGTGCCAAGCTCGGGGGGCCTGCTTTAGATCATAGAGAGATTTATTTAGTCAAAAAACATAATCTGGATGAGATAAATATAATCTGGATGAGATGAATCAACAAATCTTGATGGCTGAATACAGTAAACTGTCTCTGTGAGAGTACCATGTAGAAAAATATTCTTGACATCCAGCTGATGAATGGGCCAATTATGAGACAAAGACAAGGATAACACCACACGAACTATAGATGGTTTGACCATAGGACTAAAAGTTTCATCAAAATCAATACTTGGGAGCTGTGTGAACCCGCGCATGACCTAGCGAGCCTTGTGACGATCAAGTAAACTATCAGCTAGCAGTTTATGGTGGAAAATCCATTTACTCATGACCAGATTAATACCGAGAAGCCTGGACACTAGACTCCAAGTATCGTTGGTGATAAGAGCATCAAACTCTATTTGAATGGTAGTGCGCCAATTGGGGTCTGACAGAGGGCATCATGAACAGAGCGAAGCAATGGTGACATAGGGACATCATAGGGGTTGAAACGATCCATGGGCTGAGTAAAACCGGCCTTGCCACAGGTGTGCATAGGATGCGCATTTTCAACTGCTGGGATTGCAGTAGGTCTGGTGGAGGTAGTGTAGCCGATGCCACTAGCAATAACTAGAGCACGATGCATAGGGGCATCGGAACTGGCCCCTTGGTAAGGACGAGATGGCGCTTCTACTAGTAACATCCTGTGTAGGGTGCATAGGGACAACAAAGCCAGTTGGAGATGGCATCCAGGCACAGATGGCACCAGGTGACAGAAATGTCAAAAGAGGTCCCTGGCGGTGATAATCCTGTAGGCACAATACGAGCTCCTGGGAGTTGAGCGATGTCATCCTCCTCAACCAAGAAATCTAGGGTAGAATGTGCCATGGGTGTGGTTGACATGTCAGAAAATGGAAAGAAGGATTCATCAAATATGATATGATGGGAGATGATAATTCGATTGGATTGAAACTCAAGACAACGATAGCCCTTGTGGTCAGATGAGTAACCAAGAAACACACACAAGGAGGATCGTGGGGAGAGTTTGTTGGGTGAAGTGGAGGATAAGTTAGGGTAACAAGCATAGCCAAAAACACAAAGATGGTTGTAGGAAGGCTGGGTAGAATGGAGGTATGTGTAAGGTGTTATGTGGAGAAGGGTTTTAGTCGAGAGTCAATTTAATAGATAAGTGGTAGTATGAAGAGCTTCAACTCAATATACTATAGGAAGACTCACTTGAAACAATAGGGATCACATAATGTTATTAATGGTGCAAAGAGAACGTTTTGCTCTCCCGTTTTGCTACGAGGTATGAGGACATGACAAGCGAAGATCAACACCATGGGTAAGAAAGTATGTGTGGGTCGAAGAATTTTTAAATTCACGACCGTTGTCGCACTGAATACTTTTGACAGTGGTGTTGAACTGTGTACAGATATAAGCAAAGAAATGAGAAAGAGCTAAAAATGTCTTGGACTTGAGGCGGAGGGGGAAAGTCCAAATGTAGTGTGAGTAGTCATCAAGTATGACAAGATAATACTTATATACTGATACACTGGTAATAAGAGATGTCTAAAGATCATAATGTATTAAATCAAACTTATGAATTGCTCGAGAACTAGATGAATTAAAAGGGAGACGGATGTGGGGACCTAGTTGAGATGCATGACATAAGTGGTCTAGATCATCCTTATTACAAGCTGAGAGAGAGCTTCACGCCTAAGGTGTCCGAGACGTCAATGCCAGAGTAAAGTAGGAGCTACGATGAAAGCTACGATGTTAGTGGAGAGAGGGCAGAAAGGATAAAGTTTACCAGAAATATTACACCTGGCGATCACGTTCCTTGTGTATAAGTTCTTCACAGAGAGACTAAAGGGATCAAACTCAATGGAGTAGTTGTTATCGATGGTGAAACAATGAATGGAGATTAAATTCTTAATAATGTTAGGTGAGACTAAGACATTATTAAGAACTATATTGTGGTGCGGAAAGAAAAAAGAGTAGTGACAGTGATAGGAATAGACATCCCATTACCAATAATAATAGAGGAAGGGGTGTACGAGGAGGGTGAGGAGATGATGGAAAGATTACCAGCGTCGGAAGTCATGTGAGAGCCAATGCCTGAGTCAGCATACCATTTAGAGGAGGATGGCTATGGATTAAGTGTCATTGTGTTGAATGAGTGTGCCAGCAAACTTCGATCCTAGGAGCCACCATGGAGTGGATTCCATAGTGTTGGTGTTGGTGTCGGCGGGTTCCACGACATTGGTGCAGACTGAGAAAACCAGGGCACCAACGGGAAAGGGACGGTCGGTGGTAGCATCTAGATGATCGGCGAGGGCAGCACCAATGACTAGGAGAAAGGCCCCCCGTAGTATGGGTTGTTTTGGTGAAAGTTGTAGATTTCGCCGTCACCACCGCCATGGGTGCCATAGGGAACCACGGCGAGCGCTAGTGAAGAGAGCGGCGACACCATTGGGGGACAGCTAGAGCGGTCATACGACCACATCTGCATAGTACCAAACTAGGAATGAGTGAAGGATGGATGCAACCCAGGAGACCCACCGCCGGAAGAACCAGAGGAGCCGCCACGACAACCCTGACCTCGGCGACGACCATTGTGATGACCACTACTACTGTTGGCTAAGGGTGTGACCATGGAACTAACCAAGCGCGTAGACACGCCAGAAGGAGGGCCATGGTGCACCAGTGCTGGATGCCCAGGCGCATATCGAGCAAATGTTGGTGTGGTGACCAAGGCAGCAGGTGGTGACGGTGGCCTAGCTTCGTTCTTAATTTCTTCCAGTAGTAGGCGAGTCAGCGCCTCCTCAAACGTTGGGAATAGACAATGCATCTTCAGTATTGACACCATGTGGCAGAAATTTCCATTCAATTCGCAAAGAAGTGTGAGAACCTTCTGCCGATCTCCGATGGGATCCTCGAACTCGGCGAGGGATGTAGCCATGGATTCGAGGTGACTGCTATAGTCGGTGATGCTCATGGAGCCTTGGCGAAGATTACGAAACTACGTCTCAAGAGGGAGAGCGCGAGATTCACTGTGACCAAAAAACTCACCCTCAAGGAAGTGCCAGGCACCGTGAGCGGAGAGTTGGCGAAGCATCAGCGACTGCAAGAGATTGACGGAGATGGTGTCGTAGATCCATGTCAAGATGGTGCAATCCATCTGCATCCATGCTGGTCGCTCGGGGAAGGATTTGTCAGTGAGGATATGATGTGTCAAAGCGTATTTGCCAACCACGATGAGGAAGAGACCACATCACTTACTGTAGTTGTTGGCGAATTGCTCGAGCACGATGGGGATGAGTGCCTTGACATTGAGGATGGTAGTGGCTTGCACCTAAAGAGCCTCGTTGTCAGCCTCGTAGGCGTCTAGAACTGCCACCTACTGCCGATCTATCTTAGCGCGAAAGTGTTCGAAAGCCTCTTTGATGGGGATTTCCTCTGGGGAGTGACGTTCTTTGGCCTCTAGAGTGGCCGTGGTTTCCTTGGCGGTCGTGGTCATCTGGGTCGAGAGTGGTTGTGCGGTGAAGCCGGTGACTGCAGGTCAACTCGTGATGGATTCGATAGGTTCAGTTGGGAAAGCACTGGTGAGGGGATCGGTGGCTGCATCCAACGACGGAGTTGACGATGGGGGCAGGTGATCAATTCGGCGATAGTGGATGGAGTTATGGTGGGTATCATAGGAATCGATGGAGGAATCGGTAAGAAATTGGTGGTTGCGTTTGGGGATGGACTGCCGACAATTTCACTGAGAGAAATAACGGGGTCTTCGAGGCGAGGAGGTGAGAGTGCTTTGACCGAGCAATGGGCAACAGTCAGCGATGAGATCGAGACACGAGCGATAAATGGATCGATGCGTGAGCGACAGAGAGAAAGACAGAAGGGCGAACAAAGCGATGGAAAATACAAAGGCAGCAGTCGCCGATAGAAGAATTGGATGGAAAAAACGAAGACAGTTGTTTGTGCGGTGGTGGGTATTGTGGAAGCTGTGAATCGTAGTGCTCTGATATCATGTATAACTAATTGATTGATATTTTAAGAGATATACATGACATATATAGGAGTCGAGATGATATATCGACCAGTTTAGAGGTAAGATTATATACGTAGTTATAACACAAATATGTTAGCATAAATAGAATTTCAATATATGAAAACATCCCATTAAATATGATAACATAATATATGATAATATATGCTAACATATATATATATATATATTAGTTTTACAGAATCTGAATTCTTTGATATTTTTTTCTCCAACTTTGAAGTTATACTATGCATGTAACTTCGGAATTATATATACACTTTGACTCGTCGACTAGCCTCTGTATATTGAGTAATAATTTATTTTGAATGCATCATTACACATAAAAGGATATAAATACTATGCCAAGTTGTTGGTAAAATTGAAAGTTACTAGTCGTGTGTACAAAATATTCTCTTTTTTTCAGCAAGTACAATTCTACGCTTAGACCCTAACACATCACGCACACCAGCACAAGAAGCATTCACACGTGCGCATCCTATATGTACATGCTTGAAATATTGTCAATGGCATCAAACAGCCCAGAGCTTGGTCATGCGCATGCATATCCACCGAACGAAAATACAAGCCAACCATACATACCAGTAGCTAGTGTAGCTACTGGATATAAATATTTGAATTTACATTAATCAAATTTATTTTTGCAACCTTTCCTCCACGTAAAATTAAAGGACCTCATGTCATGATGAAGCCTCCCAAGGGATGAAAAACTACATAACCTAGGTGTTACAGGACGCAGCACAGCCGGCTCACCAACTGTGAGCCGCACAGGTTAGATCAGATCTGCTTCACCATAGATTCAACTGGAGAACCATAACTTTAGATTTGACCTACACAATCAAAAAAATTATCTAATGGTTAAGGATGCTCAAACGTACTTCCTCATTATTAATTATGACTAAACCTAACATGGTGTATCATTGACCTATACATCGACATGAGAAACAATTATGTCATGTCTACAAAACAATTTGAAACGCAACAGCGATAGATCTGCAAACGAAGCTATAAATATCATGTACAGATTATTAGCACATGCAACTTAAGATTAAGCAGAGTGCAAGTGCAATTAAGGGAAAAGCGCTGTACTATGTGGCGAACTCTAGACCTCTTGTATGACATGGATAGATCGACTACCAGGAAGAGAGAGATTTAACACGAGTTAATACGGCCAGCTGCAATGTAAATGCACTGAAACTGAAAGTGTCAAGTAATTAAGAAGGTGGTGTGCTATGTTGCATACCTTAGACCATAACTCTTTTAGGAAAAACATCAAACCATAATTTGCTTGATAGCAATGGATCAACCAAGAATGGTACTTGACCTAAGGAAAAAAAATAAATGGTTTTGGTAAAAAAAATGTTGACAGATTTTTCACCATCTGATTGCTAGAGCTCCAACGATTCGGCGATCGACATTGTTCCCGGCTTCCCGCATGCGCAACTGTTGTTTTGGTTTGCTTTTTTAATTACTTTTACAATAATTTACAGTAATATCTTCTTTTTAGAAGTCAAATAGGGCTATCACCTGTTTTTTTGTCCCAGTTCTTTTATGCAATAAGTTTTTTTTTCCTTTTCCGCACGAACAAGGACACTACGGAGCCTATTACGGCTATGAACAAAACTGAATTAGAGCTAGACGACAACGGACGAAAAGGTTGGCAGAAACACTGTCAATTTTTATTAATTTCTATAATTATAAATATTTTAGATAATATTATAATATATTTTCTCTAATCTGTCGCAAAGCAGGTACATTTTGGCATTACCAAATTTTTTATTGTTATATGACACCTCACACTTTCACTGCTGTGGATAAAAATACAAGATTTGATAATCTATTATTTTACTAAATAATAGTTCATCAGATCGTAATATAGAAATAGTTAAAAAACATCTTTTATCTTCGTACTTACAATACACTTAACCATAACTTCCCATAAGGTATGTATAAATTACGATTTAAATTAACACTCTACATGCTTTATTATTTTATTATCACGTTTCGCTACTATACTTTTACATAACATTTCTCTATTTCTATTTACATATTGTGTTAAGGCTAACAACTTTTCACACTACCACGCTAATATATACTCTTAATGTACTTCATCAACTTATCATCATCTATTCTACTAGTGCGTATAGTATAATAAACTTGATCCAACCTATCTTGAAACAGGCCTATGGTCAATATGGCATATGGGTTTTCTAATATGAGTGAGAGGTGATTATTCCTTATATTTCTAAATCATATGTAGAAAGAGTTCTACCTGCCATCATCATCAATCATCACATTTCTTAGCTCTCCCTACCCAGCATGATGTATCCTGATAATTTGGTTACCGATACCCAGCTCCTAAAACCTCAAGTTTCGTTTTTGTGCATTCTGTCAAGGTTTATTGAGCACATAGTCAGGATATACTGTGTTGATCCTCTCTCTCTTCAGTATAGAAATTTTCCTCTTGTGCGTATATCCTCCAGATTACTATTTTAGCTTTCTACTGCTAATGAGCAGTTTAACTACTCAAGTATCACTCTTAGGTATATGATTACCTACTCGTAGTAGTTCTGCTAGTGTATTTTACATGCTCTGAAGATTTGTTTCCTTCACCATTTGATTGCCCATTTTATTCATGTTACTGTTGGTGGGTTTGGAGTATTGGTGGTGATGACAAATAGATCATTCGTGTGAGTGTACGTATAATATATGATTCAGGTGGAAATGTGGATTCACCTTGTGAGTATTTGGCTGAGACATCAAGTGCTTACTGTTGGTGATGAATCAGCCGGTATCTCGTGCTTGTGCCCAGGTGCTCCTCGCTGGCTCTCCTACCTTGTTCAGCCAGCCACCCATCTAGTCCAAATCAAAGGTTCTGCTCTCCATGGTTCTTGGGTAGGATGTTGGGAAGGTTTTTGCTGCTGCTGCTGCTCTGCTTTGGTTCCTGGTTGTGCTTGACTATCTGAACCAGCCACTGAATTTATGTACCTCCTCTTTTATTTCAGCCCTCTCAGCTCCTATTGCTCGCTGAAATTAATGTGCTTTTACTTCCAATGCTTGTGTCAAATGGTAAGTTGGTGACTGGATAGGAGTGGCTTTGGTTTGCTGTAGCAAGGCCTTAACTAGCTCGGTTGACTGGATGGAGGATGTGCTCAAGCCCTTTGTGCCCCTGGATAAGACTTCTAATGTTGTTCTATGTGATTGGCTATGAAAGGGTAGAATACTTGATCTGGTTCCTATTCTAATCTATCTTTTGATTGTGTAAGTCATATGTAATTTAAGATGAATGCATTCTCATTATTTTCAATTATTATAATAAAAGGGCTGCGACACCGTATGTGTACTAATTATGGACATTGAGATTAATTTTGATAAACAGTTTACATTTTGTATCTTGACATTAGATGTCGATTTTTTTTATAAAATTTGAGATTAAAAGTTTTTAGCTTCAAAAAAATAACCATGTTGTCATTTTTTCTCATTTACACCAACCACTTGGCGCGAATTAAGATAGTGATTTTTAATTAGGATTTAATAAATTTTGGGTCTTTTCATGTTGGGATGTGCTTGGTTTGAAGCAGCTGCAAAACTTTGGTAGTTTTAAGAGTGAAAGATTTCAGAATTACAAAATTTTGGTACGATTGCAATGGTTGGTTTGTGGCCCTATGAAAAATTTAATAATGCTAAAATTTGATAAAGTTAAAAGTGGCAACAAACAAAACATGCTCGTAGAGAGCATCTCCAATAAGTCCGCTATTTTTGCCTCCTTTTCGATGAAATAGAGTCTCCTTGTCAAAATGCCACTGCTCCAATCTCTATATACCATTTATTCACATTCTTATTAATATTTTATACGTATAATACAATTCTATCCAATAGTAATATCGCACCACAAGGAAGAGTAATGAGATAGCAGCTCCCTACATCTAGAGAGGGAGAGAGAAAAAATGGAGTACCATACGGTAGGGAGACAGATAGGAAGCTTATTGGAAGTTGATTTAGAGTTTAGACTCCTTTTACTTAGTTTTAGGTTAGGGAGGCAGATAGGGAGGCCATTAAAGCTCCTCTTACTTCTTCGGCTAGGAACTGGGCCGTGTAGGTAGATGGACCCATGTCGTACTTGGGCAAGTTGGGCCAGGGACATTTCAACTTTGAGCCTAACTCCAGAACAACTTAGCCCAATCTAGCCTTCTCGGTCCCTTGCCTAAGGCTGGGCCTCGTCTACCTTAACCCACATTGGGCCGGCCTCCATTGCCCATTGGTGTACTCCCTCGCCGCCGGCCACCGCCACCACCATCCGCAACCGCAACAGCCATTTCTTCACCCGCCGGTGCCGACCCAGCCAGCAACCAGCACGGCCAGCCACACGCCGCAAGAGAGTCAGATCTCCGCCTCGATCCGCGCGCTGCCCATCCGGACCCGGATCGGGGCGCCGCCGTCTTCCTGCTCGACATTGATCCCGGTCCGACGCTATCACCATCCTCCTCACTCTGGTGCGACCCTGGTGCCCGCGCCCCCCGTCCTCCCGGTCGTCTGCCCCAAGCGCCGCCACCGACGCCTCCGCAAGCTCTGCACTGACAGATGGAGTTTTCTTAGTCTATTATTTGTTGCGGTAATCAAATGACAGCGACCTGAAACTCTGGAAATTCTCACGTTTTCAGCTTACAGAGGCTTCTGCAGAATTTTCTTCGGCGTTGTTCTTTTCTTTTTCCTACCATGGATGCTGGAGTTTCGCTATAGAAGATTCAGTCTCTGCATCTTAATCAGCTAGCAGTGCAAAATTTATGATACACTTTGGTTTGGTTGGCTGAGGGTTTCATTGGCACAAGCATCAGCATCAATCCATCAGCTTGCTGAATTTGACAGCGTCCAAGCTTTGAAGCATTCTATTGCTTCCACTGGATGGCTGTTACAGCTTTACATTTCTTACATCCCAATCCAATGCAGTAACTTTTCCAGTCTGGGTTACATCATGCGTAGTTCTGACCGACCTCAATAATTTGTTGGCTGCTGCTATAGTTGACTTATGAATTAAAATACTGTTAATAACTTATCCCCAGTTATTCTCTTCATTATCTAAAACAAAGTTATTCTCCAGACCATGATATTGTACATGTAGCTTCATGGGTTGCATGTAGACAGCCATTTCGGTTCCCCATGTCTGACCTTTAGTTAGTTGTATACACTGAACGAAGGTAGAGATAGATGTGTAAGAAGGCGGCAAATCTGATCACGTGCTGTTCAATTATACCATAATGGCATAGCAACCATTGTTTAATTAGTTGTTTTCTTAATTAGTTAGCTTAAAAGAGGTTTGGTGGTGTGTCATGGACTCATGGGAGACTTTTTGATTAGTGGAGGTTTGGTGACCTCTTGGCAAGGCATAAGACCAACTCACACCTGCTCATTTATTCTGATTTCTGACCAGCCTTGACATGGTAAATTTTTCAGAAGGAGTTGAGGCCTCCCTCTGAATACATCTTGTAGGCAGCTTCGGAGCTTCCCTCTGCATACAAGAGGCTGCCTCCATTTCTCTTCTCTGTTGGTGTCTCTAGATCTCTTGAGATCTGGTAAGATTCTTCATGATGCCCTGCATCACTTGTGGGTTGATTTGTAGTTCGAGTATGGTCATGGAAGTTGTGTGGTTTTCTTTTTTAGTTGTTCGTCTCAAGATACTTAATGCTGTAAATCTCTGAATTTCCTTGAGATTAATGCTTTGCACATATATGATCCCTTGTTAGATTCAGTAACTTGATTAGTATGTGTTCATGCCACATTTACCTTTTCTTTTTACTGTTTGATGCAGTGCTGCTGGCATTGATGAATTAGATGAGTGATTCTGCTCGTAACTTGAATTCGTTAGCTAAACTTTGTGTTAGTATTGTTGTGGTAATGGATCTCCTTCTGTCAGTCTCTGGATGCAGTTTGACACCAATAGGCACATATTATTATCAAGAACTGCTCATTTGTTTATCGGTTTAAATGTGTTCCTCAGAACCTAACTATATGTATTTCACAGCTTAGCAGTCTTTGCATGTTTCTCTTGACATACTGGTCATTGTGCTTGTAAACTGTGAATCTAGATAGCTTCTATTAGCTCAAAAAATGCTGCTCACTAGTTCTGATCTATATAATTGCTTTTAGTGCTTATTCTTCAATCCCCTGAAAATCACTTTTCATGATCACAGGTTCAGTACTAAGCAGAGAAGATGGTGAAGATCTGCTGCATTGGAGCTGGCTATGTTGGCGGCCCAACCATGGCCGTCATTGCCCTCAAATGCCCAGCAATCGAGGTGGTGGTTGTTGACATCTCCAAGCCACGCATTGATGCCTGGAACAGTGACCAGCTCCCGATATATGAGCCTGGTCTCGATGAGGTCGTAAAGGAGTGCAGGGGCAAGAACCTCTTCTTCAGCACTGATGTTGAGAAGCATGTTGCCGAGGCAGACATCATCTTTGTATCTGTCAACACCCCCACCAAGACCCGTGGCCTTGGAGCAGGCAAGGCTGCTGACCTCACCTACTGGGAAAGTGCTGCTCGGATGATTGCTGATGTCTCCAAGTTCGACAAGATCGTCGTTGAGAAGTCCACTGTCCCTGTCAAGACCGCAGAGGCCATTGAGAAGATCTTGACCCACAACAGCAAGGGCATCAACTATCAGATCCTCTCAAACCCAGAGTTCCTCGCAGAGGGAACTGCGATCGAAGATCTGTTCAAGCCTGACAGAGTGCTCATTGGTGGCCGGGAGACTCCTGAGGGCAAGAAGGCTGTTCAGGCTCTCAAGGAAGTTTATGCCCATTGGGTTCCTGAGGACAGGATTATCACCACCAATCTGTGGTCTGCGGAGCTCTCCAAGCTTGCAGCGAATGCGTTCTTGGCGCAGAGGATCTCCTCTGTGAATGCCATTTCTGCCCTTTGCGAAGCCACTGGTGCCAATGTGTCCGAGGTTGCTTACGCTGTGGGAAAGGATTCCAGGATCGGCCCCAAGTTCCTGAACGCCAGTGTTGGCTTTGGTGGCTCCTGTTTCCAGAAGGACATCCTGAACCTTGTCTACATCTGCGAGTGCAATGGCCTTCCAGAGGTTGCCAACTACTGGAAGCAGGTCATCAAGATCAACGACTACCAGAAGAGCCGGTTTGTCAACCGCGTTGTGTCATCCATGTTCAACACTGTCTCTGGCAAGAAGATTGCCGTCCTTGGCTTTGCGTTCAAGAAGGACACTGGTGACACCAGGGAGACACCAGCCATTGATGTGTACCACGGTCTATTGGGTGACAAGGCTCACATCAGCATCTATGACCCGCAAGTCACGGAGGACCAGATCCAGCGGGACCTCGCCATGAGCAAGTTCGACTGGGACCACCCGATGCACCTGCAGCCAACCAGCCCCACTGCGTTCAAGCAGGTGAGCGTTGTCTGGGATGCATATGAGGCCACCAAGGGGGCTCATGGCCTCTGCATCCTCACCGAGTGGGATGAGTTCAAGACCTTGGACTACCAAAGGATCTTTGACAACATGCAGAAGCCTGCATTCATCTTCGATGGACGCAATGTGGTCAATGCTGAGAAGCTCAGGGAGATTGGCTTCATAGTCTACTCCATTGGCAAGCCCCTTGATGCATGGCTCAAGGACATGCCCACTGTTGCATAATAATTTTGAATATCGCCAGCTCTTAGCTCTCTACACTCTACTGGTGCTGAAGAAAGGTCGAAGAGGAATTGGCTGACCATCATTTTTTATAGTTCGTTTTCGTCTTTACATACAGGAGAGGCTACCATTTTGTCAGGCAGAAAGTCGATTTCTGTTAGTATCTCTGTTGAATTTTTTTCATGTTTGCACCATTGTAGATCTGAAACCCTCAGGCTTCTGCTGTTTGAGTGCCATCCTCAAGCTTTCTTGCATTATGACATGAATTCTTATAGCCGATTTATTCTTCGATTGTATTCCTATGCCGGTACAGATTAATAATGCAATTTTTTTGCCAAATAGCAGCCGTCGTTGTTTGTTCTGATGTCGCAGTTTTTTGCCTGGGCAAGAAATGGCAGCACTGAACTGGCCTCCCACAGTGTATATGCTGTAACTGAATGAAAAAAAATTGGTCCAAATTTTTTGGTGCTGCCTCTCCTCTGACAAAGCACTGGAGGTGGCCCTGTGACCGGAGCTAGACAGCAACAACGGTAGCTCCCGTTCTTGTGCTACTTCACGCAAGTGTCTTCCGAAAAAGGGAACGAAGCAAATTTGAGTAGTATTAAAGTGTACCATGAAATTTCAGTGGTATGAAAATAGAGTAAATTAGTTCTAGATAACGGCCCATGAATACAAAAATGGTGGCAATTAGAGGTGAGCAGTGGATGGTAGAGACAGTAGTGTGACATACCTATGGGCTAGAAGATGACGGGAAGGGGCAGCGGTTGCCATTGGAGTTGATGAAGAGATCCATATGGGGCATTGATAACGTATAAGATTTTATTCATTTGTCATTCTCCTCATGCAGTTTGATACTGATAGGCGTATATTATATCATGAACTACTCATTTGTTTCCTGGTTAAATAGGTTTCTTATAACCAGACTATATGTATTTTGCAGTCATGCAATTTTTGCATCTGTCTAATTTTGAGATATTGTTTGCTGTGCTTATAAGTTTTCAATCCAAATTACCTCTGTTAGGTCAGAAATGTACTCACAAATTGCTTTGATAACATGTGACTGTATAATGCATTTCAATTTAAATAAAAATTTGGTTACTAGTTGGGCACGTAGTAAATTTGCAAGAAATAGAAGCATTTTTTTTATAGTTTCATATTAAATTCCTTTATTTTGAATAGGCTAAAGAAACCACTCGAGGTATTTTTTTAAACAATTCCTCATAAGGGGTGTATGTAGAATGGGCATACGGAATTAAAAGAGAGAAAGAAAGAGAGAGAGAGAGTAAATGACAGCTTAAGCCACCTTTTATTATATTATTGATGTTTCACTTTAAATTACTCTTTATCTAATTTTTTTCACTTTGACTGATAATTTTGTATATCCATTCTCTCCTCTATGAAAGATGTGGTTTGTGTCTAAGTGGGGGAAGATCGTCAATCAGGGCTGGTCATGAACTTTTGGAGACCCAGGGCGAGACAATGGCAGAGGACCTACATTTAGATGCGCGTGTTAATAATGAAACACAAACTGTGTACTAACCGTGACAACACAACTGATGACAATCTAACTGCTCATCAGTTTTATTGTTAAGTTTGACAAAAGTATAACATGCTGCTAGTAAAAAAAATTGTAGAAATTTTAGAGAATAGATACGAGGAACAAATTACGGCGTAGAGTAATTACATAAGAATTGGTACGAGGAACAAAGGCGCCTCACCTGATCCCACATAAATTTGTAGAAACCGAAATAGTGTTGGAGGCCAAAATCCACACGTCGATCACCTCTAGAAAGTAGTGCAAAGCAATATGAGAAATAGGAAATTAACTACTCCCAACTACTGGACATTAACTCAAGGAACAAATTAAGGAGGAATTTGTTGTCGATTCGATCTTGCAAACATGGCGGAACTGAGAGCTGCATGCTGAGTTGAAATTCTTCAAACACATTATGGAGTATGTAACGATGGCCATCTCTTGTTCACTACGCGGAAGAACGATGGCCATCTCAAGGTTTTGCGTTTTCTGGAAGAGAATTATTACTACTAGCGGTTAAAAGCTGCTAGGAGACTAGGAGGCGAGGAGTAACTGCTGAGTTTGTTTGGGAATCGGAATAAGTGGAGCAGAACATGAGAGCAAGTCTAGCATCGTGAACTCATGGGCCTCTGCTGGCTAACAAAACAAACATACGTCTTTAGAGTATTTTTTGACGTAATCTATACCAATGTGTGCCCTGTATAAGTGCACGGGTAGAGGGCCCCAAAATCATGTCGTCGATATGCGAGTGCTGATCTACATTATCCTTCGATTTGTTCGACATTAGAGCTGTGGTGATGTGAATTATAACAAATGCCAGGTACCATGTGGTCATGCCGGATCTCACGCACGAACACACCGACGTACCTACTTAGATATAGTGTAGGTCGATCGACTTCTCTCCCTGGCTCAAGGTACGCGCGCCAGGACCTATGAGGTTCACTCAGCTCTAGTGCAACGGTGCGAGTGTGGACGTACCAGTTAATTTGACCCTACAATTGATAAGGAGGTGAGACAAACGGGTCAGTCGGACGATGGACTGATACGAGCTCTCGCTATCGGCTGGCCATTGATAGGATTAAGGAGGTCATCGGCCGCATCCGAATGGCTCTTGCTATCGGCTAGTCGCCGATAGATATTAGGACACTCTTCTATCGGATGGAGAGCCGATGAAGGCGTAGATAGATATCGACAAAGGACGTGATGACTCCAAGTGTAACAAAAGTGATATCCTGATCTATCGGCCATAGAGCCGATTGAGGCACCAAAGGTATCTGTACTGCTCGTTTATTGACTAGAAAGCCAATAAAGACATGCGAACTAGCAAGGAATCATATAAAAGACACTGGCTGTAAAGCCGATGCCACTCCAGATATGGCAGCATGAGACCCGTCACCCTTCGTGATGACGCCACTAACACCAAATCTCGAAGATCAAACCTAACCAAGATAGTATGAGAGCAAGACCAACGACAACGGGACGGTGGACGCCGGATCAGTCGTGCTGAAGTAAGGGCGAAGCGAACCCATCGGCTAGCTGAGCCGATAAGAGGACGTCTTTCTAAAGAAAAGCGCATATCAACTAGAAGGCCGATGTGCTTGGCATAGCACTCGAAGGAAGTCTATGAAGACTGGTGCGTATCGGCCAAGAGTCGATACGCTGGTCGTGGTGCTTAAGATAAAGATAACTCATCAGCTAACACTCCGATAAAATACCGTATAAAGACCTATAGGTCTACAATTTAATCTACCGTCGGCAACCTCGTTGGTCGAACCTAACCGATATAGCACAAGACCGACAACGACAGAGAGAACTTGATAGACTGATAAACCTTGCACGGACGTGATGCGATATATCCGATCTGCCTAAAAGGTCAAACCTAACCGATACAACCTTAGATAAAGCGAGGCATACCGAGATAGTGATGGAACTTACCCCTTCGCCGAAGATCAAACTTAACCGATACAGCCTCGCGTCGAGAACCAGAACCTGTCAGTAAAAACCTAAATAAATTAGGGTGGCGATGCCCTAAAGTTGTATTAATAGAAGGATATGTTCATTTTTATAGATTTCTAGGGTCTATATTTATATCCGACACGGTTATAACAACCATCGGACGTTATCTCTTAAAAATATAAAAGAAAAATATCTCTAGGATATTAACTAAACTAACATACGATTTAGATAAATAAAATATCCTGCCGTGATTTCTACGGCTTCTTAAACTCAATTTTATCTGGATAATCTTCTATTCTTGAATCAAATCTCTCCTTGTTTTATCCGATCGGATTCCTCCCTATAGAACCAAACTCTTGTTTTACTTCAACCAATCTTTTTTATAACATTTCCCCTGTCTTTCGTTAACACCGCGTCAAAAGTGATTAAAAGAAAATCTAAAGTGAAACTTAAAGTGATAAAAGCTAACCTAAACTACAATTCACCTAGAACGATATAAGTTGACATGTTTTGTGACTGTTATGTTATTTATTTGATCACAAAATGCTATATACTTTTTCGTTTCGTCTGTCTAAACATTATGTTTGCTATATTTTAAAATAGGAAGTAATCTATAAATTACAATATTTCTCTTAGAATTGAAAAAAAACAATTACTATGGCAGAGTAGTAACCTCCTCTGTACCAAACCATCATCTCTCTGCCCTATTTTTTTCAACTGCTTTTAACAATTTATCATCTTATATATCTATAATATATCACCACGTGTAGATCTCACAAAAACACATATGATAATAAATGGATACATGGCAAATCATTAAATATTCCCATCTCCCCTGTCTCGACTCGAGCCATTCTCCTCGCCGCGGTTGCTCTCGACGCCGACGCCGACGAACCTGAAGCGGCCCGGGGGTGGGGGGCGACGAGCTCGAACTCGATCCGCCCGCCGTCCGCCACCGATCCGCGCGCCGGCATCGACCTTGATCCTGATCCGGCTCTGCGACGATCGATACGGTGCGCACTCCCGATCTGACGCCATCCATCCACCCTCCTCACTATGCTCCTCTTCCGTCTCTCTCTCGCCGAGCCTCCAGGACCACTGCCACCAACTCGCCTCCACCGTGGCATGCATCCGAACCGAGCACCCAGCTGAGCTGAGGGAGCACTGGGTTGTCATGAACGAATGCCTCGTGTGCACTCAAAGGCGCCAGCTTTAGCTTTTTCTTTTTCTTTATGGGTAGTTAGTTAGCTCGTTAGCTTCCCTCTGCTGCGGTTGCAACCTATTCGATCTCCGGTTGGTTGGTTGTTTGCACTGATGGAAAAACTTTATTTATAATGCGTTGCGTGACTTGATGGATGGCGTCACAACCTGCTGTTGCTGTTGCTGTGCCTGCGTTGTGGCCTCTGACCAACCTGAAGTTACCTGGAGGGGTAGATCCAATTATTTGTGGTGAGTTGCGTAGAGGAAAGCATATAAGGAGCTGTGGTTTGCTGCTCTCTGAAGACAAAGTGACAACTTGTAGGCAGTGCCTGCATAACAGAGATCTTTCTTTCTTGCTTGTCTAGTGGTGAGATCTGGTGAGGGTCTTCTCCTCAAGATTTCACTTTTCCCACGTTTGGTTTGTAGTTTGTTCTGAAGATCTGTACCCTGTGCTTTCATGATCTAGCTCTTCGTTCTGAAGATCTCTGAATCTATATACTTTACTGTCATGGGAACTGGGATATCTCCTTTTTTTTCTTTCACCCATATGTGGTTCAAAGTTCAAATCATTTACCTCTTAGATTCGTCATTTCGCTTGCTGTCGATTTTGCCTTCTTTAGGTATATAGTCGTGATAGAATTAATTGTTGCAGCAATGAATTTTGGTTGTCTGTCCTTAGGAGTAGTTTGACAGTCTTCCCACTACTGGTGTTTCTTTCTCCGTTCAGTTGGGTGATAGCTTACTCAGAACCAGAGTATGCAATCCTGCACTCTTCACATGTTTATTTCGAGATCCTGCTTGGTGTGCTTGTGATCTGTGAACCCCGGTTGCTTATTTTCACTCACAAATGCACACAATCCTTTCAGTTTAGTACTCTGCAATCTCCCTAAAAATCGAATTTATATAATGACAGGTTCGCAGTGCGCAGGCAAGATGGTGAAGATCTGCTGCATCGGACTGGATATGTTGGTGGCCCAACCATGATCGTCATTGCCCTCAAATGCCCAGCAATCGAGGTGGTGGTTGTTGACATCTCCAAGCCTCGCATTGATGCCTGGAACAGTGATCAGCTCCCGATCTATGAGCCTGTTCTCGATGAGGTTGTGAAGGAATGCAGGGGCAGGAACCTCTTCTTCAGCACTGATGTCGAGAAGCATGTCGCTGAGGCAGACATTATCTTTGTATCTGTAAACACCCCTACTGTCATGTGGGGCACTGACAGTAGAGCACACATACAACAGACGACGATAGCGAGCCCGTGATGTGCGCAGAGCCGCTGAAGAAGCGAGGGACGCGCACGGAGACGCATACAATAAGACAACCACGAGTGGCTAAATTTGAAAGGATTAGTTTAGTTTTCTATTTTAGCAATTGGTTTTGAAAGATTACTTTAGTTTTCTATTTTTAGTCCATAATTATAGGAGCAAGGCTAAGTTTGGAAAGTTTGTTTAGTTTTCTATATTTAGTCCATAATTCTAGGAGCAATCGACTCTGATTTGGTTGAGTCCCTTGGCTATATATTCATGTAATTAAACACTAGAAGGGGTAAGCAAGAATTATTTCCTGAATCTCTTCCTTCTCTTTCTCCAACCTCAACAGGAGTGCTGAGGGGTAAAACCTCGCCTCAACCACGGATCGTGACTACGAACTCCGTAGCCGTGGTCTAGCTACTATAGGTCTTGATGATCTTGACAAATTGGTATCACGATCCCGATGATCCTTGTCCTTCCGTTTCACCTCTCCATCCCCATTGCCAGCCGCCGCACCATCCTTTCTCATGATCCCCTCCACCACGTCGTCCTACGCCGCCGCCATGGGTGACCAAACTGACCTCAAGACCGTCGTGGAGACGCTAGCCGCCGCCGTCAACACGCTGCAAGCCACCGCGGAGGCCAACACCAAAGCGGACGTTCCTCTTTCTCGAGCGGCAAGCAGGCCTCCAGCGAGCACCACAACGATCGGCCGCCGAGGTTCCAAAAGATGGATTTCCCGCGGTTCGACGGCAAGTCTGACCTGCTCATCTTTATAAATCGTTGCGAGTCATATTTTCATCAGCAGAGGATCATGGAGGAGGAGAAGGTGTGGATGGCGTCGTATAATTTGGAGGAGGACACCTAAATGTGGTATATCCAAATCTAGCAGGATGAGGGTACTCCTTCCTGACGCCGCTTCACCGATCTGCTCAACCTACGCTACGAACCTCCGCTACGATCTGCGCCACTGTTCAAGTTGGCTGATTACCGCCGCACGAGCACGGTCGCCGAGTACCAAGACCGATTCCAAGCGCTCTTGGCACGCGCCGGTCCTCTGGAGGAATCACAGAAGGTGCAGCTCTTCACGGGGGTCTCCTGCCGCCGCTCAGCATCGACGTGCGCATCCAGAACCCCCAGTCACTGGCAGCCGCCATGAGCCTAGCGCGACAGCTAAAATTGTGGGAGCAGTACACGTTGGCACTAACTAAGCCCACGACCCGCGGCCTGCTGCCTACCCTAGCCCCACGCCTCGTCTTGTTGGCTCCTCCGGTCGACAAAGCCTCACCGCCCGTGGTCACAGTGACGG
Source organism: Oryza coarctata (assembly GCA_030770085.1). Lineage (NCBI taxonomy): Eukaryota > Viridiplantae > Streptophyta > Magnoliopsida > Poales > Poaceae > Oryza > Oryza coarctata. The sequence continues at coordinate 9,988,862 of CM061484.1, read as the reverse complement.
GCCATTCGGTGAAGCGTCTGTCCCAAGCGGAACAGGAGGAGCGCCGCAGACTCGGCCTCTGCTACAACTGCAACGAAAAGTATACACGTGGACACAACCGCATCTGTAGAAGGCTCTTCTACATCGGCGGCGTAGAGATCGCCGACCTCGACGACGTCGCGGCGACTGAGGCACCGGATACCGAGACACCGGTCTTCTCCTTACACACAGTCACCGGTGGCTGGTCTGCGACACAATGTAGATCAGCGTGTCTCTGGGCACCATCACTCTCGTCGCGCTCCTCGACACCGGGTCGACCCACTATTTCATCGCCGAGGTCGTCGCTCTCCGTACTGGGCTACCCGTCCAACCCCGACCGCGCCTCACGGCAACCGTGCCCAACAGAGAAAGGGTCACCTGCCCCGGCGTTCTCCGGCAAGCTCCGATCTCCATCGACAACAATGAGATCCACGTTGACCTCTTTGTCATGCCACTTGCAGGGTATGACCTGGTCCTAGGGACGCAATGGATGGCCACCCTCGGACCGATCGTCTGGGATTTCACTACGCACCATGTCGTTCTACCGACACGGCTGTGCAGTTTGCTGGACGGGCGTGGCGACAGCGTGTACACGAGTCCTCTCCGTTACAGCGGCCAGCGACTCTCTCCTCGATGAGCTGTTGGCTTCTTTTGGGGATGTCTTCGCCAAGCCCAAGGGGCTGCCACCTAAGCGTGCCTGCGACCATAGTATTGTCCTCAAACCGGGCGCGCCACCGGTGGCAGTCCGGCCGTACAGGTATCCGGCGGCTAACAAGGATGAACTCCAAAGGCAGTGCGCCGCCATGATTGAGCAGGGCATCGTCCGCCGTAGTGACTCAGCGTTTTCTTCACCGGTCATCCTCGTTAAGAAAGCAGACGGCTCATGGCGGTTCTGCGTCAACTACCGTGCCCTGAAAGCACTCACCGTCAAGGATGCGTTCCCCATCCCCGTCGTCGACGAACTTCTCGACGAGCTCCACGGCGCGCGGTTCTTCACCAAGCTGGACTTGCGGTCGGGGTACCATCAGGTGCGGATACGGCCGGAAGATGTCCACAAGACGGCATTCCGTACCCACGACGGCCTTTGGTAATGCCGTTCGGGCTATGCAACGCCCCGGCGACATTCCAAGCTCTCATGAGCGACGTCCTCCGGCCATTCCTTCATCGCTTTGTCCTTGTCTTCTTTGACGATATTTTGCTCTATAGCACGACATGGGCGGATCACCTTCACCACCTTCGTGTTGTCCTAACCGAGCTCTGGCGACACCAGCTCTTCGTCAAGTGTGCCAAGTGTGCCTTCGGTGTCGCTTCTGTCGTGTACCTCGGCCACGTCATTTCAGCGGTGGGCGTTGCCATGGATCCGGCCAAGGTGTAGGTCGTCCATGATTGGCCGGTTCTCGCTCGGCACGGGCGGTGCGTGGTTTCCTCGGCTTGGCGGGATACTACCGTAAATTCGTCCACAACTACGGTACCATCGCCGCGCCACTGACGGCTCTCCTCAAGAAGGATGGCTTTTCCTGGAACGAGGCGGCAGCTACGGCGTTCGACGTGCTCAAGGTTGCGGTCACCTCAGCCCTATTCCTCGCCATGCTAGACTTCACCAAGATGTTCGTCGTCAAATGCGACGCCTCATCCCATGGGTTCGGCATGGTGCTCGTCCAGGACGGCCATCCGATTGCCTTCTTCAGCCGGCCAGTTGCGCCTCGGCATCGCGTCCTCGCTGCTTATGAGCGAGAGCTCATCGGACTCGTCCACGCCATTCGGCACTGGCATCCGTATCTGTGGGGCCGCCGATTCCTCGTCAAGACAGATCATTATAGCCTCAAATACTTTTGGATCAGCGGCTCGCGACAATTCCCCAACACCATTGGGTGGGGAAGCTTTTGGGCTTTGATTTCTCCGTTGAATACAAGGCCGGAAAGGCGAACACGGTGGCGGATGCCCTCTCGCGGCGTGACACGGTGGACGACGGGGCCATCTTGGTCCTCTCGGCTCCTTGCTTCAACTTCGTCACACGTCTCCACCAAGCGCAGCTCTCCGACCCAGCTCTCGTCACACTCCAGGACGAAGTACGTGCGGGATCCAGAGGAGCATCGTGGGCGATCATCGACGACATGGTGCAGTTCGGTGGGTGCCTCTACATCCCTCCGGCATTCTCCCTCGTACAGGAAATCATGGCAGCCGTCCACGAGGACAGGCACGAAGGGGTCCAGCGCATGTTGCACCGGCTGCGGCGTGATTTCCACTTCCCTAACATGAAACAGCTCATGCAGGATTTCATGCACACGTACGCCACTTGTCAGTGTTACAAGTCAGAGCATTTACACCCGACTGGGCTCCTACTCCTACTGCCCGTGCCGCAGGGTGTCTGGACAGACGTCGCCCTTGATTTTGTTGAAGCACTACCACATGTTCAGGGCAAGTCAGTTATATTGACAGTGATCGACAGGTTCAGCAAGTATTGCCACTTCATCCCCTTGGCACATCCGTACTCCGCCAAGATAGTCGCTCAAGCATTCTTCGCCGACATCGTCCGTTTACACGGCATACCACAGTCCATGGTGTCTGATCGTGATCCGGTCTTCACCTTAAAGTTCTGGCGCGAGCTCATGCACTTGGTAGGCACCAAGTTACACATGACCACTGCTTTCCACCCCATCGGATGGGCAATCGGAGGCCGCTAACCGCGTCATCATCATGTACCTACGCTGCCTCACGGGAGACCGCCCACGACAATGGCTGCGGTGGCTACCATGGGCGGAGTTCGTCTTCAACACCGCCTACTAGACTTCATTGCGGGACACACCGTTCCGCGTCGTCTACGGGCACGATCCGCCATCCATCCGGTCGTATGAACCGGGGGACACGAGAGTGGCCGCCGTCGCCAAGAGCATGGAAGAACGCAAAGAGTTCCTCGCCAACATCCGCTATAGGCTGGAGCAGGCGCAGGCAGTCCAGAAGCTTCACTACGACAAAGCTCATCTTCACGTCTCGTATCAGGTGGGTGACTGGGCACTCCTCCGTCTCTGACAGCGCGCGGCATCGTCCCTGCCCCAGGCAGTCACCGGTAAGCTCAAGCCACGATTCTACGGGCCCTACCGCGTCATCGAGTTGATCAACGACGTCGCTGTCCGTCTCGCTCTGCCTTCTCGGGCTCGACTTCACGACGTGTTCCACGTTGGCCTCCTCAAGAAGTTCCAGGGGTCGCCCCTAGATGCTCCGCCACCTCTACCTCCTATTCATCATAGAGCCATTGCTCCGGAGCCAGATTGTGCAGTGCGGACACGCTTGGCTCGCGGTGTGCACCAGGTCCTGATGCAATGGAAAGGAGAGTCTGTGGCATCGGCGACATGGGAAGACGTCGAGCCGTTCCATGCCAAGTACCCTGCGTTTCAGCTCGAGGATGAGCTGCTCCTTGGCGGGGGAAGAGATGTCATGTGGGGGCACACGTACAACAGACGACAGCGAGCCCGCGACGTGCGCAGAGCCGTTAAAGAAGCAGCACGCGCGAGGGACGCGCACAGCAAGGCAATCACCAGTGGCTAAATTTGAAATGATTAGTTTAGTTTTCTATTTTAGCAATTGGTTAGGTTTGGAAGGTTACTTTAGTTTCCTATTTTTAGTAGCAATTGGCTAAGTTTAAAAGTTTAGTTTAGTTTTCTATATTTAGTTCATAATTCTAGCAGCAATCGACTCTGATTTGATTGAGTCTCTTAGCTATATATTCATTTAATTGAACACTAGAAGGGTAAGTAAGAATTATTTTCTAAATCTCCTTCTTCTCTTTCTCCAACCCAGCAGGAGTGCTAAGGGGTATAACCTCGCATCAACCACATAGATCGTGACTACGAACTCCATAGCCATGTTTTAGTTATCATATGTTTCGATGATCTTGACACCTACAAAGTCCTATGGACTTGGAGCAGGCTAGGCTGCTGACCTCACCTATTGGGAGAGCGCTGCTTGGACGATTGCCAATGTCTCCAAGTCCGACAAGATTGTCGTTGAGAAGTCCACTGTCCCTGTCAAGACCGCAGAGGCCATTGAGAAGATCTTGACCCGTAACAGCAAGGGCATCAACTACCAGATCCTCTCCAACCCGGAGCTCCTTGTGGAGGGCACTGCGATCGAAGATCTGTTCAAGCCTGACAGAGTGCTCATTGGTGGCCAGGAGACCCCTGAGGGCAAGAAGGTTGTTCAGGCTCTCAAGGAGGTGTACACCCACTGAGTTCCTGAGGGCAGGATTATCGCCACTAACCTGTGGTCTGCTGAGCTCTCCAAGCTCGCAGCCAACGCATTCTTGGCGCAGAGGATCTCCTCTGTGAATGCCAACTCTGCTTTATGTGAGGCCACTGGTGCCAATGCGTCCGAGGTGGCTTACGCTGTGGGGAAAGACACAAGGATTGGCCCCAAGTTCCTGAATGCGAGTGTTGGCTTTGGTGGCTCTTGTTTCCAGAAGGACATCTTGAACCTTGTGTACATCTGCGAGTGCAATGGCCTCCCCTAGGTAGCCAATTACTGGAAGCAGGTCATCAAGATCAACAACTACCAGAAGAGTCGCTTTGTGAACCGTGTTGTGTCCTCCATGTTCAACACAGTTTCTGGCAAGAAGATTGCCGTCCTTGGCTTTGTGTTCAAGGACACTGGTGACACCAGGGAGACACCTGTCTTTGATGGGGTTCCATGGCCTGTTGGGTGACAAGGCTCAAATCAGCATCTACGACCCACAGGTAACCGAAGATCAGATCCAGCGGGACCATGCCAGGGGCAAGTTTGATTGGGACCACCCGAGGCATCTGCAGCCAACCAGCCCCACCGCATCTGAGGCCACCAAGGAGCCCATGGCCTGTGCATCCTCACTGAGCGGATGACTGTTAGATGATTGAAATAATTGATTGTATTTTATATAATATATAGGTGTATATATAGATATCGGGTGTTATGGAAGTTAATTACATAGTTATAATAAATCTATATAATTAGAAGAATCTACTTAGAGAATCATACTATAATTACATCATAATAACACTCCCCGTAGTCTAATCGGGAGATCGGCGAACGTTCAGGTTGGATCGAAACTCCTGAAAAACAGAGGTAGTAAGGTTCTTGGTCGGTATACTGGGATATCGTGGGAACATGAAGTACCCAGATATGACCGAGGGCGACCCGCTCCCAAACAAAATGGAGATTAATCTCAACATGCTTCGTACGTTGATACTAGACTGGATTGCTGGAGAGATAAACATCACTAATATTATCACTAACATTGTTACAGTAAATCAACGTGGTACGGTGAGGTGGATGACAAAGCTCCATGAATAGTTGGCACAGCTTCAGTGACACCATTGGCCACAGCGCGATATTTAGCCTTTGCACTCGATCGAAAGACTATATATGACACTTGAAGGACCAAGACACTAAATTATCCTCGAAAAACATTGCATAACTAGAGATTGATCAGCGAGTGTCGGGACAGCTGGCCCAGTCGGCATCGATGTAAACAATAAGCTCAGCAAGTGGAGAGTGGCATAGAGTCAAGTCGAGAGAAATATTACCCTATAAGCAGTGTAGTATCCGCTTGAGAGTAGTAAGGTGTGGCTCACGAGGATCATACATATAGAATCAAATCTGCTGGATGGCATATGCAATGTCTGGACGAGTGAATATCAAGTACTACAATGCACCAACCAAGCTGTGATACTGTGTGGAGTTGGCAACTGGAGGACCTTCCGTAGACAATTTAGAGTGTAGGTCGAGAGGGGTGCTACAAGACTTGTAAGCATTCATCATGGTGCACTCCAAAATGTTCAAAGTATACCGTGCGGAGAGAGAAATAAGATATCATCACAATGTGTGACAGAGATGTCTAGAAAATGATGAATCTAGCCCATGTCTGTCATAGCAAACTCACGATAGAGAGCGGCAATAATGTGTTGGAGAAGCCCACCTGACGAGACGGTGAGAACAATGTCATCCACATATAGCAGCAGATAGATAGTGTCGGATCCCTGATGATATGTAAATAACGAAGTATCTAACTTGGTCTCAACAAAACCGAGGGATAGGATGTGAGTGGCGAACTTATTATGCCAAGCACGGAGAGCCTACTTCAGTCCATAGAGAAACTTATTAAGTCAACAGATAAAATCTAGTCGTGACGAGTTGATAAAATTAGAGGGCTGTACACAGTAGATCGTATCTATTAGAGTGCCATATAAGAACACATTCTTAATATCCAGCTGATAAATACACCAATTTTGAGATAGAGCCAAAGACAGAACCACTTGAACTATCGCTAGTTTGACCACTAGACTGAAAGTCTCATCATAATCAACACCCGGTCGGTGTGTAAAACCCCGTGGAACCCAGCAAGCCTTGTAGCGATCAAGCGAACCATCTGCGAGTAGCTTGTGACGATACATCCACTTGTCAGTCACCAGATTGATGTCAGAAGGCCAAGGAACAAGGCTCCATGTGTTATTGGCAAGAAGTTCATCATACTCAGCTTGCATAGCAAAGTGCCAATTGGAGTCTAATAGAGCATCACAAATAGAGCGTGACAAGGGCGACATGGGCACAGCGTGGAGGTTGAGACGATCCACGAGCTGCGCGATGCCAGCTTTACCGCACGTGCGCATGTAGTGCGCATTATTGACCGGGATGATGGAGACTGGTCTAGTAGCAGTGGTACGGCTGGTGCTGCTGGCAACAGCATGTGCGGGAGCAACAGGGGCAGCGGTCCCGGCAGTACGGGCAGGCGCCCTGGAGGACAAGGTGGCAGTGCTACTGGTAGCGATATGTGCTGGATGCACAGGAGCAGCAGCACCGGGTGGTACGAAGGGCTCGGAAGACCAAGCTATCGTTGAGAACAAGCTATTGTTGAGAACAAGATTACAATGTTAAAAAGAAAAAGTGTGTGATCTAGTGACAGTGATAGGAAGTGATGCTCTATTACTCACAATGATAGATGAAGGAGTAAATGATGATGGTGGGGAAATGGTGGAGAGTTTACTAGCATCCACAGTCATATGAGAACCGGTGCCTGAATCGACATACCATTCAGAGGAGGGCGCCAACTGGTTGAGCATCTTGGTGTTGAATGAGTGCGCTAGGGAGTCCTGATTTCACGAACTATTGTAGATAGGGTTCTAGGGTGGTGTGGACCAGGGCACCTCCGAGGAGGCATGGATGGTAGGTGAGGGCCCCTAGAGTGTCGAGGGAGGCAGCACTGGTGGTGAGGGTAAGGCTCCCCTATAGTACAAGCTATACTGGGGAAGGCTATAGGTGCTGCCATAGACGTCGCCACTGGGGATGCTGTCGAAGTGGCCATCATAATTGGGCACGGCAGTGAAAGCCAGTGGTACCATCGGAGGACGGCTAGACCAACCATATGGCCACAGCTGGAAGTTACCTGCCCACGGATGCACGAAGAATGGGTGCAGAGCTGGTGGCATCCCACCAGTAGGTGCACCGCGACCACCACAGCCACGCTGGCGGCTGTTGCGCTATCGACCAACGTCAGGGTTGGGCGTGGAAGAGACGCTAGAAGGTCACCTGGGTGGGTGGAAGTGTCATCAGGAGTAAAGGTGCTGCATTCCCATGCACCGTTGGTCGGGGTGCTGCGGCAACGAGAGCAAAGGGCGATGATGGTGGCCAAGCCTCAATCTCTACCTCCTCCAGTAGGAGATGCGTCCGAGCCTCCGCAAAGGTCAAGAACAGGCGATGCATCCTGAGGATAGACAGCGTGTGGCAGAACTGGTCGTTCAGGCCACGGAGAAGCGTGAGAACCATATATCGGTCACCGATCGGGTCGCCAAACTCAGCGAGGGAGGTGGCCATCGACTTAAGGCAGCGATAGTAGTCGGTGATGCTTAGGGAGCCTTGGTAGAAGTTGCAAAATTGTGTCTCTAGAAGGAGCACATGGAACTCTTTCTGGTCGAGAAACTTATCTGCGAGAAAGTACCAGGCATCGCGAGCGGAGAACTGTCATAGCATTAGCAATTGCTGCAGGTTGTTGGAGATAGTGTCGTAGATCCATGTCAGGACGATGCAGTCCGTTTGCACCCATATCAGGCACGAGGGAACGGACTCATACTCAAGGACGTGGTGAGTGAGAGCATATTTAATGAGAACGATAAGGAACAAGTCACACTACTTGCTGTAGTTGTTGGTGGCCTGGTCGAGCACGATGGGGATGAGGGCATGGACATTGATGATGGCAGTGACCTGTGCCCAAAGAGATTCGTAAGTGGCTTCGTACTCGTCCAAGACGACTGCACAGTGGGTAGCCTCAGCATAGGCAGCATCAACTGCGGCCTTCTCCGCGCGGCAGATGACCTCTACAGTGGACGTCGCGGCGTCGGCCGTGGTCTTCTCAGCATGGTAGGCGGCATCGGTCTCCGCGGTGTTGGTTGCAACCTTCTCTGCGTGGCGGTATTTAGCAACATCCGCTATGGTGACAGAGTCAATGACGTGCCCGACAACTAAATTGGTGACACGCACGATGACGAAATAGGAGTTAGCAACGTGGGTGGCGATTCAGTCGGCGATGTGCCCATTGACAGAGTTGGCAAGGCGATGGGGCGACGCTCGGTCGGCGACGCGCCTGGAGATCGAATCGGCGGTAGGCGCTGCGTCCAGGCGTCGGTAGCGATACGGAAGCAAGCAGCCGATAGCGGTCACCGTGGCCTTCCCCGCACCACTACAGCGCTCGTGGGCCAACTCGGTGCAACAACGGCCTTAGTAGCGGTTGCTGCTGTGTTGGCGGCGGCACAGTGGACGGTGTCGGCCGCATTACTCGCGCATCACCGGTGATGTGGTGTAGTAGAATTTTAGCGGATTGTAACACTCTGATAAAAATACCGTGTACAGCTGTATATATAGACATCGTAAGAAAAACTAAAAACTACTGTAATTACATCATACCTAACTCCGGAAGATCTTTGACAACATGCAGAAGCCTGCATTTGTCTTCGATGGGCGCAATGTGGTCGATCCTGAGAAGCTCAGGGAGATTGGCTTCGTCTACTCCATTGGCAAGCCCCTTGATGCATGGCTCAAGGACATGCACGCTGTCGCATAATAATTTTCAGTATACCCACCTGAAGTGCTCAGCTGGAGCTGAAGAAATTTGATAAGGAAGCAGAACCGATTGACCTCTATTTTCTATAGTTTGTTTTTGAAGGAGACAGCTACCATTTTCTCAGGCATAAAGTTGAATATCTGTTAGTATCTCTCTCGAAGTTTTCGTGTTTGCAGCTTTGCGCCTTTGTAGATATGAAATCCTCAAGCCTCTTCTCTTGCGAGTGCCACCCAAAAGACCTCTTGTATCACAGTAACTTCTTATAGATGATTTATTATCTCATTGTATTTCAGAGACGCTACAGATCAACAATGCATTTTTTTGCCAAATAACACTAGCCTTGTTTGCTCTTATTTCATGATTTGTTTGCTGTCATTTCATAGTTTTATGCCTGAGCAATGAATGGCAGCAAATGGAAACTGACTGTGTACTGTATGCTGCAACTGAATATTTGGAGTATTGATGCTGCCAATTGCTCTGTCCAGCCAGTTTTGTGCTGCTGTAATCTGGACGACCAGCTCTCCAACTAAAGTTGAATGTGTTGTGCAAGAGGAATGGATGGTATGGTGGTTACACTGGTCTGCTGAGTTGGTTAAGTTTTTGTAGTTGTGAGCATAGGAAGGCATTGGGATTTTTATCTTCAATTCCATGAAAATCGAATAACCAAATACTGTTTCAAGAATTCAATACCAAAAGCTCTTGTAACCTCAGCGGGGCCTTTACAGAGTATTTTCAGGTAGATCAAAATATGTGATTATATTATATCAGAAATAGTAACTCAGTTAGGCTATACTCAATTTAATCACCCATCCGGTTCAAGTGCTATAATCAAACATGCCGATTCAACTGCATAACATGTTTGTTCCTAGAGGGAAAAAGAGCATGCTATGCAGATGTTTTCTGTTGCGGGCAGACATGAGGTTTTTGTTTGCGCTTAAATGAATTATTCTACTAAAGCCAAATCATTTCGTTTTTGTTTTAGCTTCTTCAATGTCATCATGCTGCTATTGTATTTACATCTATATATACCATATGATATTGCAAGCTAATTATATTCTTGTACGTACGCATGGAGGTGATTGGACGCTTACGTGTACAAAGCTAAAGGTTGTTTCAGATTTTCAAGGACTAATCGATCAAGATGACCACAGGAAATTGAAAACAAAATGTCAACGATTAGCTCAATTAAGTTCCAGGGTAAACAAGATTCTGAACCAATCATGTTCCTGGGTAAACATTCCGATGTCAAGGTTGACAAGCAGCAAAACTGCACGGTAAATAGATACATGTGTATCATGCCTTGCTAGTATGGAAGTGAGATACATGTCTATAGTAAATCAATGGCTTCGCCATAAGGAATGAATGATTACAACGGAGATCAACAGATCAATAGCTTCGGCCCCAGAATGACCATTTCTTCGCAGGCTTTCCAGAAGCGAAGCATGTAGTTCCTGGATTTTGGTGCACCGCGTCAGAAAAGGTTAGTTACAAAGTGCATGGAAGCATACGTTGCAAGAAATACAGTAAAAGGCCAAACAAAAGAGAACGTGCACCCAGGCTATTTGGCATTTTAGATATTGTCTGCAAAGCATACCTTCTGGGAGATCTGGCTGTTCAAATGGTGTACACAATGTCTTGGCAGCTCCCAGTTCACCTTTTGTCCGAGCCTTCACATCCTTCTCAACTTCCTGAACCACAAAGCACGAAAATGGATGATGCCCATGTTCAGTAGACAATGTTAGAAATCGACGGTAGCAGTGTAAATAGCTCATAATGTTAATTACTACATAAAATTTATTTGGTAGTAACTAATATAATTACACATTTCACAGTGCAATCATTATTTTTTTGCAGATACAATTGAATGCGGCTCTTGACCAAGAGAAGGCATACCCATCCTCATTCAATCCCCTCTGTATCCCAATTCACTCTCCTTTCTACTTGCCTCCCCATCCTGGAACTAAACTCAATGGGGCTTTAAACCTCTATTGTTCACCAGTGTTACCCCTACCTTCCCATTCTCCCTCCACAACCTATCAGCAATCAGCAGATATAATAAAGATGATGCAAATAGGCCTTGCCCCCAGCAATCAAAAGAGAGAACACAAACATGTCGGATATTCCTAATATAACTAGTGCTAAAAAATAACATGGCGAGAAAAGGTCTCAAGTACCTCTTCATCACACCATGGAGCCAGGATCAATTTTTTGTCATTCAGAGCTGCTATGAATTCATCCCAGGTGTTGACCACCTTAAGGCAGGCATCTCTCTTTTGTTTGGCCATCTCAAACAAGTTCTTCTGTATTTCATCGAGTAACACATTAATTTTCTCAACCAAGTCAGAAGTAGGAATATCAGATTTTGCACCATTGTCTCGCCTAACAACGCGGACCTGAAAAGAAAAGGATGGTGTTTCCATTTACTAGTTGCAACAAAGATTCAAGAAATGGTAACAACAATAAAGTCTTTTAGTCAAGATAGGCTAAAGTTAAAACTCAATGTGAATCTCAAATAACTGTTCAGACACGTTAATAGTTATTTTACATGCATTACTATTTAATTATAGATCTTTAGATGTACTCAATCTTTCAAGAAAATGGTAACAAATAGTAACAAATTTAACAGCACAACCAAAATGAAACTCCATCCTTACCAGAACTCTATGAGAAATGAAAACTCAAGAAAATTTTATGACTTTGAATTGATCAACTCACAAACAATTCTATTTCAAACCACATGCAAATGATATAATTATCTAGATAAGATTAGTCAGATAAAAGAAACATGCATGCATGTATGCACAGAACTCATGGTGACGGTGGTGGTATGGCAGACTGACCACCACCACGACTAGCTTTTTTTAATAACAGTAAACCTACAGAAGTTTGCACCACCACCACTAGCTTTTTTTTATAACAGTAAACATCGAGCAGTTTGCAGGAAAATGCATGATAATAAAGGTGTCTTTAATTTATATATTCATCAGTTACTTTGCTTACACCATAAAAATAGTTAACTGCATGTTTTGATGTCATTAATCAGATTTATAAAAAAATAATTTATATATTAATCAGATTTTGCATGGGCAATAAAGAACAAAGAAGCCATTTCCACTTCATCTTATGCTAGTATTTTTAACATAGGGACAAGAGCAAAACAAGAAAAAACAATTTATACAGGGGAGTCACTGGTTTACTAATAAGGGTGTGTATCTTCTATCATAGATATGAAAGGCAGCATTATCAACTACTTCATGAAGAGTCCTAGAAGCATTATAGTAATTAATGTGCCACTGATCAATGAAGTTAATAAATTAAATGCTGTGACCTCAGTACCTGATCGTTTGCCATATCTTTTGGACCTATCTCAATTCTTAGAGGAACACCTTTCATCTCCCAGTGGGAATACTTCCATCCCGGTGAATAGTTTTCACGGGTATCTAAGTCTGCACGAATTCCAGCTTTCTCCAGTCTCTCAACAGTCTTTTTGCATTCGTTTACAATAGCTGTTGTGTCAACATCTTTGTATGGAACAGGAATAACAATGACCTGCAGAGGTGCCACCCTTGGTGGAAGCACTAAACCTTTGTCATCTCCGTGTGTCATCACCATCACCCCAATCTGCAAAACAAGCATAAAGTCAATACTACAAATGTGCACATAGTTAGAGTAGAGAACTCAGCAACTGAAATACACACACACACACACACACATAACTAAAGAAAAACACAGAAAAATAATTAAAAAACTAACGCATTATGTACTTCAAAATTAACAGAGCTTAGCACCCAAAGCTAGCTCCTCATTCACAATAATGTGAATGGCTTATAACAGCCTCATTTCTTTTGTAAAATGTTACCACTTGAGAAGGGCAAACCAAAAAGAGACTTCCAGGTACATTACAAAATTTAACAAACATATGAGAAATTACCGAGCGGGTGGTGTATGCCCAAGAGTTCTGCCACACCATGGATCTTGAGCCCTTCTCATTCTCAAAAGTGATATCAAACATCTTTGCGAAGTTTTGACCAAGACAATGTGATGTTGCCCCTTGTACACCACGACCTGTGTTCGGAATGAAGGCCTGCAAATATGATAAAATTTTATTATTACTAAACATAGAGATATAAGTACTCTTCTTCATCAGGATAAGTACAGAAAAACCAAATCGGATGGAATGAAGCAAACATTTCATATCAATACCTCAACACTTGTTGTATATAGTCCACCAGCAAATTTTTCCATATCACTTTTCCTCCCTTTGGAAACTGGAACTGCTAAAAATTCTTCATATATCCTTCGGTAGAGTTCCAAAATTTGGAGAACCTGAACATTGTCATGGATTAAAATAACTCACCATCCTTTTAACAATTAACAACACGTTATACTCATTACTTCCCTTTGCTTCATCAGATATTGTACAAAATAGTTTTTGTGCCCCATCAGATATTGTACAAAATAGTTTTTGTGCCAAACAACCACTGGAGTTAAATACACAAAACTTTTTCATATTCCAAAATGTAAAACAAGGTACAGGAAGTGTCAAAATAGTTATCCACACTAGCAGTGTAATAACTTCTTCCTAGAATACCATGCATTGATACTGGGCCAGCTGTTGCTTCACACTAGCCACAAGCATACCAATAGTACTTAAGTATAGTTTACAACAGAAACACCAATATTTAAAAAACAAAAGATGCTGCTAATTTAGAACCAAAATTTCCTGTGCAAGTTATGGCCAGCCACACATGGCAGCAGATTAGGGAGGCCACGGATTATGGAGATGGCTCATATGGCGAGGCAGCAGCAAAAATGCTAGTGCTGGGAAAGTAGCTTAAGGTTAATTTAGCCCACCTTGATTGGCGAGCTAATTTCTTAGTGATCACTTAGGGAAGACAGGGAAAATAATGAAATAATATCCTCCTTTTCATAAGAATTCCCCCTTCATCCATGCATTCTAGCCCACCTCAATATGGTAGTTAACCCTGATAAACTGTGTTTTTATCACAAGAGCCACATCAAAGTAGTGCAGAAACAAGTAGTTACAGTACCTCTTCATCTGCCTCCTCTTTAGTTGCAAAAGCTGTATGCCCTTCTTGCCAAAGGAACTCACGGCTCCTGTGGAGAATAGTTACAGAATGTATCAGGCAGAGCTGATGAATATATACCTATTCCCTAGCATGGTCAACCACCTATTCCCCATCACAGAAACAGGTTGTGCATGATAATGCTCGTATTTACATTCACTTAGAAAATTGAGACCATCCTTACTCATTGTTAAGGTAATGAAACTGATGATGACACAACGTGACAGGTGACAACACATGAGCAGTATAGGAACACATACAATATTCGATATTATGGATATCATGCAGAACCATGTTGGAATGTTGGACATGTAAGAAAAAGCTAACCTAAAAAATTCATATCTACCCAAAGTTGTAAATAAAGATTCCCTTATCTTCATTTGTCCTTTTTGTTTCAAGTAGTGTTGAGCACAATTAGAAGAGAGTTTCCTAGAGATATTTCATGATTTTCATGGGAAAAGAGAAAATGATAACCCTTGACCCAGGAATACAGAATAGTTTAAAGCCTATCATGCCACTCATTTCACATAAAAGAATCCATATTTTGCCCTTGCAAAAGTTGTTAGAATTTGTTAGGATGTAGGCAATCAGGCACTATTGATGACAAAGCTTGCAAGTCAGGCACTAGAGGCAAGGAGGGGTGTATGTGGACTACCTGATGAATGGAGTTGGATTGCTAAACTCCCATCGCACGACGTTACACCACTGGTTACACCTCAAAGGTAAGTCCCGATGACTTCTTATCCATTTGGAGAAGTATGGATACATGACAGTCTCACTTGTAGGACGGATGGCAATGGGAGCTTCCAGATCAGATTTTCCTGACTTAGTGACCCATGCTACCTGCAAGATGAATACAAAAGACTATGTTACTCATAATTTTTCACACAATTGACCACGTGACCACATGAAATATATAATGTAATAGTGTATCAAGTTCCAACAAAGAGTCTAAAGGTAAAATATGTGTCCAACAGTTCATAACAAGCATAAAACAGATGTTAATTGAACAAATAATAGTTGTCATCAGCACAATCTCGTTGCATGTCCAATAGATACTACCTCCGTTCTTTTTTACTTGACATTTTAGACACCGGCACAGTGCTAACAACCATGTCAACTCAATTATTCAGTCTCAGTGGTTATGACCAAACTCCAATAAAAAATGTTGCATGAAAGGCAGTGGACTGTGCCAATAAATTGCATGACCAGCACAAAAATAGTTAGGTGCTCATACAGGTTTACTGGCCATGTCGTTCATGTGATTGAGAGCATCATTTCATATGGCTTGGGTTCTTAAATTTGAAATCTATCCAGAAGTAACCTTTAGGAGCTTTATAAGAGATACAGGGAGTTTCTTCAGGAGAAATTACGTGTCAAGCATTCAAAGCCAGTGGCTGAGGTCTAGTTCCCTCAATAACCAAATAAGAAAGAGAATGGACAATGCCATAGCTCAGATAGTTTGCATGCCTCTGAATTTATGGGCTATGTCACAAACTAATTGAGAAATATTGCTCAGGTGAAGTAAGAAAAAACTTTTGAGTGTTCAGACTTCAGACTAAAAAACAGAATTATTACAAATAGTTATTGCTAGCATCATTTCATGAAGGTTCATCAACATAAGTTACTGGAAAATTTTAACAGGCTCAAATGACAGAGGTAAGCTAACATCCTAATGGGCAAAATACTGAAACAAGGAGTAAATAACAGGGGAAATTACACACCTCTGGTGCAAAGCCCTCAATGTGGTCTTTCTCCTTCTGTAGGACATTCTCAGTGACAAACAATGGAAAATAATAAGGTTTCAGCTTCAGCTTTTTTATTTCTGCATCAAAGAATTCCTGCACCAAATCACATAGCACTTAGGAAAAAGAACATGACTATAGTAATGCCATTTTTACTTAATAAACTGCAAACAAAGAAACAAAGGCAAGATCCCTGATGCTAAGAACGATACTTTTTACACTACCCAGTCAGAAGTTACTGACAATATAAAATAGGCATGTAACACTGAGACAAACATATTAGTCCAAAAGGGCATCAGAATTAACATATGAAAAGTTGATTTGATAATGGGATGTTCATAGTAATTGTCGGTTGGGAAAAAAGAATGCATAAGGTTGACAAAAAGAAATACTTCAGGTAACACCCTAGACCAACTTGTGAACAGAGATTACTTTCTGCTATCATCACAGATGCTAAGTTACAAGTGTACAACAGGCAACAATGACTACTTACATTTCATTGAAAAGGGAAATAAATTAAAATTACCATCTTGATTTATTGAATTTAAGCAGGCATTGAGAAAAACTTACTTTAAGCAACTCCCAGATCTCCATCGCCCATGGCCTCAAGATATAACAACCAGATATGTCATAGTACTCAATCATTTCACTGTTAACGACAACCTGAAGGAACAAACATTAAAAGAAGGAACAAACAGTAAAAATCTTCTATAACCCCCTAGCAAGAATGAGATCTATTTTGAATTTGAAAAAAAAATTTGTTTGAGCATGTTATTTTCTCTTGGATGGCGATTAATAAATGGATAAATCAACCAACAACAGTATAGAAACAGTAACTGCGTGTTCCATTCTCCAGTAACAGGTAGGAAATAATTTCTAGTTAACACAACATTATCATATCATTGAAGATTGGTAATTTTCTATTCAGCAACAGCATTTGAATAGAGCAAATTGAGCCAGAACACTTTCAGAAAACCAACAGTAGCAATAACAACTAACAAGACCACCAAAATTGCAAACAGACGCAGAAGTAATATCTGTTAACAAAAGTTCAAACGATTAGCTGCCAACTCTCCCTCCAACCATCCTACCACATCTTGTCAGACCTCTAGAATAAATAGCCACCTTTAAATTCCACGCATGAACACCTCATCGCACCCACATTACATTAAATTGTACCCAAATCTACTAACTAAACCTCGGCAAAACCCATAAAAGGAAGGCGAGAAAACCCACCTCGGAGTACCACTCCCCGAAGTTGTCGTCCTTCTTGAACGCCATTCCGAGCTTGGTCTCCTTCTTCACCTCCTTCTTCTTCCCTGCAACTCAAGCACCACGAAACTCCCATCAGGGAAAAAAAAACAAAGCAAAAACCACCCGAATCCACAGCCCGATCCAACCACACGACCTCCACCTCCCTTACCGGCACCTCCACCTCCCTTGCCGGACGACATGGCTGCCTGAAATCCCCGAACCCCGCCTGCACGAAGAGACAACAGCACGAGTTGAATCTCAATCGGGAACGCACGGAGAAATTCGTTGAGGACTGGAGAAACAGCTCGGGCTCGTGGATCCGGGGGTTCGCTTGCCTGCTGCTACGACGCGCCGGGATCCGGCAAGAGGATTCCGGCGATGCGAACGAGGCGTGGGCGTGGCGGCGTGCAGGTGCTAGGGTTTTAGTAGTGGTGGCGGCGGCGGAGGTGGGCGAGAGAAAGGAGACGAAGGGAGTAGGCGGAGTAAGTAGCCAATGGGACAGCGTGGCAGGCCCGCCACGTGACGCGGAGAGGTTCGCTGATGACGTGGAACGGCTGGTCGGCATGGGCCCGCGGCGTCAGTGTGTCTATACGGGAGTTGTTGTAGGTGTACTGCTCGTACAATTGTAGAAAATTGGTAGCCTAACACAAAAGGTGCTCTTTTTTCAAAGGAGTGATTTGAAATTGGTAGGGGTACGTCAAGTTTCGCTGAAATTTCACAATCGGCTCCTTTAGCAATATTTAATTCACAAATATGTCTCTATAAGAACTAAGGTCCCTTTGATTTATGAAAAATATAGTAAATTTAACGGATTTTAATCCTATAAAAAATTTTCTGAAGTCTCTCCTTTAAAAATTATATGAAATGTACCGAGAAAAGTTAATAAAAGTTCTAATCTCTTAGAAAATTTTCTTTGAGTCTATCACTCTCAACTAATTCCTATGGTTTTGATCATTTATATATTTTTTCTATATTTTGCAATAATCTATTTTGCACTTGTATTCCTATTAAAATCCTGCGTTTTTCTATTGTTTCAATCTCGTATTTCAAAAGGAGCCCTAATTTGAAGAGAATGGATCACAAGATTAGTGCTAGCATCTAAAATGCTGATAGTAAACATCTCAGCAACAATGGTCTTACCTCTAATTATGATGCCACACTGATAATCGGAGTAGCTAGCAAACTGATGTGGTTGAGAGTACCACCAATGAACCTAGCATCAGGCCCTTGGTTCCAAACCCTAAATCCTAAGCATTGTAGTTGTCACACTTGTGACCACAAACTAGAAGTTAGAATCTCAATCCACTAAATTGGTTATTTCTTCCAAGACAGATCTTTTAGAGCTGTTTTGCGAGGATTTGCTTACATATATACTATCCCCACATATAAATCCTTAGTATGTTATATGTATGATCTTTTAGTATGTTTTTTCCATAGTTTTAGTTTGGAATAGAGCAAATTTAAGGTAAAACTTCATACAGGGATAACTTGAAAGACCATCCAGCCGGCTAATTGATGATAAACAATTAAGAGACTAATACGCTTAATGAATGTATAAGCAACATATTAGTTCAATGAAGAAGATGAAATACAATATAGTTTTATTGTGATATAATACTACAAGTAACTAAAAGTAACTATAAGTAACTACAAGATAGCAAGATACGGTGAAGGATTGGTAATAAAAGTACATTTAGGTCCCTTGTGAGTTTTGGATAATAGATGATAAGAAAATTAGAGGATTAAAGAAAAGTAAATGTGTTAGTCCCCGGTAAAATAAATTGATGAAAAGTAACCCTTGTCATAAAAGAAATTCATCGAATAGGACTCAGCTCTAAATGCTTTTTTTAATCTTAGAAATGACATATACCAATATTAGCCCGAGTTACAAAGCAAATGCTCAATTAGATCCATTTATTTTTCTTGAGTTAACACTTTCACCATGTGCATCTTTGAGTTTTGATTTTTCTCTACAAAGCCTTCTGAATATTTTATCTAAGTCACTGGATACGTTGTTGGCCAATTTCTCTGCTTGACATTGAAAGTCGTTTGAAGTCTCCATCCTTAAGTGACAGAGTCTCCGTAGAATTTTCTTTGTATGGAAGTAAGGATTGTCGAGAATCTCTGGATGCTTTGATTAGATACTTTATACTAGTTTTGTTGCTTCGAATTCAAGTATGTCTGGAGTTTTTGATCCCTAGGGGTAAATACTCCGAAATTTAAATATGTGAGTAACGACTAGTTTTGTAGTGCCTTTGGTTTTACATCCACCAACCCCTACTTGGTTGTGTGGCTATTCATTCATTTCATCCCTACTCCCTATAGTCTTTCTAGGTTTCCTACCTCTCTCTTTTGGTTTCTTCACCAAATCCACCTTTTGTGACTAATCTTTTGGAGCTAGTGAGTGAAAGTGTTAGGGATTGAATTGAGCATTTATGGATCGATGTCCAATGAGGATTTACACTTTACTCTTAGAGATTCTCCTCCTAGATGGTTAAGCATCATCTACGAGAATTTGAGGTTGTGAATTGCTCAAAAATTTTTGTGAAGGTCTTCTTTGCCACTGTAAGGAAAAATGTAACTACAATGGACCTTGTTCTTAGGAATTAATTTTGGTAGAGCAAACTTCACTAAAGGTGGTAACATCGTGTCCTAATGGCCTTGCTAGTTATCTTAGACTTTATGTTAGCTTTTGTAAAGCTTGGAGACTAAATCTCTTTCTAGCTTTGAGCTTAGTGATGCTAAGGATCAAGTGCGATCCGATTCCTTAGAGTTCCTCAACAAAAACATAAAATCATTTGATTCAAACTTTAGTAAAAAATATATGTCTCCTATATTTATTTATTATCTTTAGATTATCCATCATCCCTCTTTCTCTCTAGAGATTGCTCCATTCACGCTCTCTTGTGAGGTAATAAAGGGGGACCAAAATATCTGGACCCTAGAACCAGAGTGTCAGGCCGAGCTTCACTATGTAGTAGTGAACCTAGGCCAGAGTCTCTAAACATTAGGAATAGATACTCCGTGGGGAGTTTTAATTTCCACTGTGAGTTCTTTTAGATTTTTAGGTGTGTACATTCATCCCTATCTGTGTGACTCAAGATTCTTTCGCCCATACATGGGAAAAGGATAAGCGGGGGCTTAGCATGAAGGACTAATGCAGTGGTGAAGGGCAAATGATTGGTGCAATGTCGATGGACCAGTCGAGGTCATAACAAATCACAAATTATTGAGAATCAATCTCTGTAGAAGAAGCGAAAGAGGCAAAGGTTAGAAGGAAGAATGTCAAAAATGCCATAAAGACACACTAGGCTGGACAATCTATGAGCAATCGAATTGTCTAAGAGAGCTAGAAGGGTCAAACAATCTGGTTGCAGTCAAATTGTTCTGGTAAACTTTGTTTGGAGCCCACCAAACAATGGAAATCGATAGGGTTGGACAGTCTGACATGGTACTAGATTGTCCGCCTCTTTTCAACCCAATGGTTAGTTGTCTTTGACCGTTGAAAATGTATAAAGGACTAGATAGTCTAGCATGGTTCCATACTCTCTGACTCTACAAGTTTTGACAAACTTGAGCAATGGCTAGAAATGGCTAATTGCAGGGGTTAGGGCTATATATGCCCAGTGCAATGGAATTGTCTTGAGACTTTTTACCTGAGCAAGCCAAGTGTATGTCTAAGAGCCCCAAGAGCTAATTTAGATCCTTTTAGTGAGAGTTTTAGCCTTGAGAGCATGTTCTTAAAAAACGTAAGAAGGCTAGTTGACCTCCAACTATCTAAAGAGTGTTCTAGAGTTTGTGTGCTACTAGGAAGTGAAGTTGAGAATGGTGTGGAGGTGGTGTGCTTCAACTTAGAGAGCTTGAGGTTGTAAGGGGATAATGAGAAGCCCGCGAGTAACCAAAGAGTGTAGTGTTTCCAAGAGAAAATTGTGAAGGTTGATATCGCATCTAGAAGGGAAGAGGTAATAGTGAAAATCAAGTTTCATCTCGGTGGGTGCTTGATATAGCAAGCTTTATTGAAGGGGAGTTGCATGGCATCTGAGCTTGGGATTGAGTGGATTGCTTGGAGCATGAACATGTCCATGATGTTTGCTTGAAGAGACCAAGGCACCATGGAAGGTGGTAGCTTAGAGAGAAAAATGGTTAACCGAGACTCGGTTTTTTGAAGCCCTTTAATGGAGACATAGGATCAGTTAGATCCAAACTTTGGTAAACAAATCGATATCCCTCATCTCTCTCTTTGCACTTTTCGCTTTTAAGATAAGCTATTTGGTGATCTATTGTTGCATGCTTATATCTTATTAATCACTTCTAGCTCTAGTTTTTAACTAGTGTGCAAAGTATTCTATCTCGTCAACGCTTTCAGTTTCTCTATATAAGGCTGGATTGTCTAGATGGAGTTAGATTGTCTGACACTAAGTGCTATCAATCCATCGTCAATCGGACTATTTAGGTCTATATAGCTAGTAGACAAGTTCCTGTTTACTTTATGTTTGATCGGATTGTCTAGTTTTTATTGGATTGTCTGACAATGTGTGTTATTAGACTATTCGTAGCAGCACCTAAGTTGTCCAGCCATTTCTAATTTTTGCTACAAGTTTTTGTAATCGCAGGAAATGCCTATTCACCCCCTCTATGCGATATTAACAATCATCAAGGCCACTTCAGTTGGAATCAAAACTTCCAATCAATCTTTCGATTGGCATTAGAGCATCCAATTGAGCTTGCAATTGATATCAGTGCCTAATCTCCAAATAGGCTTAACTGGTTGGAGTGATCAAGATATCAAAGGACACTGAGATGAATCCGAGTAGTTCTACACCCGATACTCAAAATGGTATAAAATCTACATAAGGTGATATATACCTAGAACTTCTCTTACTTAATGATTCTAATTATGCATCTTAAAGTATTTGCATGCTTAATGCTTTTGGGGTCATGGATCCTTAAATACAACGAGTTGTATATATAAGCATTTATGCTCCTAGTGATAAAATGCTATCAATGGAAGAAAAAGAGAAATATATACATCTCAATACTCAAGCTACTAATGTTTTATTTAGTGTTTTGAGTGATGATGTATTTGAAACCATCATGTCACTTGAATATGATCAACTCGTTTGGACACCACTCAAATAGTGTACGACTAATCCGAATGTGATCAAGTGGAGCATACTAGAGAAGAAATGCTTGAGAAGTGGTCAACTTTGTCACCATATTGTGAAGAGTCTCAAGTGACTATCTTTAAAGATGAAGATGATCTTGCCACGTCTACCTCCTTGTCTACACATGACTACGTTGAAGGTAATAAAATAGTGAGTAGGGTCAATATTGATACTTCTATTTTCTATAGTGCTTGTGATACTAAATGTTTGAATGAAAAAAATAAGTGTATGGATGTCAATGGCTAAGTGAAGAATTCACATCATTAACATGCTCTTCTATCACCGAAGATCATGTTTGCTTTATGCGGAAAGATGATAAAAGTGAAGATGATGACTTAGAGTTTGATCACTTGAGCAAGAAGGGTATAACAATAGTAATCAAGCTTATGGAGGCTATTGAAAAGTAAGAAACATGACTCATTGAGAAGAATGGAGAAGTCAAGAGTCTATCTGAAGAACACAAAAAGACATCTCTCATTCTTCATCGATTATGATGTATGAAAAATTAGAAAATGAATTTACTTGTGCCACTAATTCTATTACATGTGTACCATCTATGGAGAAGCAAAATCAAGAGCTTAAAACTTAATTTAAGGAGATCGCTAGTAAGTATTTGGGTCTATAAGAAAGACATGATGAACTTTTGTGTTCTCATGAAAATCCTATAGATTCTTATGTTATGCTGGAGTTAGCTCATGAGGTGATAATCACAACAATAAAATCTTATAAGCCTCATGTTCAAGTTGATCTTATGTGTGTTCTTACCCTTATTGCTCCCATGCAAATATTTCCTATAGCCCTACATGTGACTTAGATTACTTAGTTAAAAAAGAGAAACAAATTGATAATGGACTTAGGATGAACCCAAACAAGAAGAACAAGTCTAACTACAAAATTAAGAGATGATTAGGGTTTAGACGATCAAAGAAGGCATGCTATAGGTACTATAAGTATAACCACTTCATCATTAATTATCACATTAAGAACATGACCAACAATGATCTTGCCAAGGAGCAAAATCAAGAAATAATCGAGAATCCTATTACTTGTTTCAAATACAGGGAAATGGGACATCAAGAAAAGGGATGATTTTTAAGAAAGATGGAGACATGAGGAAGCACCAAGAATGAAAAAAATGGATCATGTCAAGTGCTTTAATTGTTTAAGATTTGAACACTATGCCTCTATGTATTCTAGCAAGATTGAAAACAAGACCACACTTCTGCACTTCTAAAGAAGAGAACAAGAGAAAATACTTTGGATGCCACAAAATAGGTCATAGAGTTGCTTTATGCTCCTACATGAAGAATGGAAGTTTTGTTTCATCCATAACGACATTCACGAGCAAAAAAAAGCCAATAAGATGCAACTTATATGGACAAAAACATATTTGCTCCAATAATATAGCCATATTAATGTACATTTGGACCACTTCTTTATTGAAAAATTAAAAACATCGAATTTCAGTTTAGTTTTCACTCATAATTTCAATGTAGTTTAAATGTACAAAAGCATGTTTAATGTTAGAGCCCACTACTAACTCTAAATACAGCTGCATCAACATATTTTATTTTTGCGAGGTGCATCAACAGAATTTGGTGTAGGAAATGGTGAAAAAGATCATATCTGAAATGATCAGTGGCTGTAACAGAGACATAACAACAGGGCCAAATGGTGGCTACAAATTTCACCGAGTTATTAATTAACCTAAGTGATTGAGATATAAAACTGATAAGGCAAATATTTTATGAAGATGATGTGGTAAGAGATGAAATGGAGGATATGATAGTCACACTTGATTCACCTTAAGGGCATTATTTTAGTTAAATGTGCGGAAACTTTGTAATGGCCTCAATATTAGACGTGAAAGACCGTGTCAAAATCTAATACAACTTATATATTTTCCAAGTGAGGGAGTAGCCACTTGAATTTCTCAGAATTATCGTAGGGCAACTTCATCAAATCTCTGACAGAATTAACAAACCACAAGCAAAAAAGATTTTTTTTACCAACCTTGAGACGTCTTGGTACCTCCAGGTATCTTCAATCTGAGCCATCCATCTTACTCTATCTAACGGCTGATACAGGCTGGTACCTAGCGGTACTACGCACGTGCTTATTAAACCATTGAAGAAGGTACTACTAAACACAGGATGGGCAGTCAAGGAATTTCTGGTTTGACTCCCCCCTCTTCTCTCCCTCCTCTCTGCCCTTTCCTGGACGGCAGTGACCAAACAGCAGCTGCAGCGCACGTCGGTGGTCAAGGCGGTACTGGCGCTGGAGAGGGGGAAGAGCTCATGTGTTTCTTGCTGATGGAGCCGCTAGACATCACTGATGGCTGGAACATGGCCGTATTGCTGTCACTGATGGTCGTATTGCTGTCGTCGCCTTGACGATTAGCTGTCTGGAGTGGAGGATATGGTACTCTGTTGTGGAGATGGAGAGCAGGGCCTTGCTTCAATCTTGTACAAAACTTTTTGATGTTGCTTCTAAGCTTGCTGTTTTTGTGTTTGTCTCATCCCTGACAAAGCAAAGGAGGAGCAGGAGGCCACGACGTTGGCTTGGATCGGCTCGCAGGTAGGGACGTGGGCCGAGAAGAAGTTCAAGAGGGTCATCCATGGCGAAGGAGATTCCCGGTCTGGACTAGCGCTTACTCCATGTGTCCCCTCCAACCCCTCCCCCCAAAACTCGCTAGCGAGATACGAACTTGCCGGCAACCTCCACATCCCGCGTAGCCCTTTCCCCAATCTTTCTGCTCGGATTTGAGCTCTCCGGCGACCTCCACCTCCCGCACGGCTCTTCCCCCAAGCTCACCGGCGACCTCCGCTTCCCGCGCAACCCTTCCACTGAGCTCGCCGGTGACCTCTGCCTCCGTTTCCCTCGCGGCTCTTCCCCCAAGCTTGCCGGCGAACTCCACCTCCTGGGCCGCCCTCCCCCCAAAGCTTGCTAGCTGGATTCGAGCTTGCTGGCGAGCAACGACCTTCTGTCTCCGAGCACGGTGGATATAGGCATACGATACGGTTCCCATTTTTATCCTACCCCGATTGATTCGACGGTTGGATTTTACTTGGAACGTTGAGTACCACTTCAAGGACCGTAAAAAACCTCAGCAAAAAGAAAAAACAGGGTTGCCGATTGATCAGATGACTTGAATTTTAGAATATATCAGTCGATCGTGTGGACCATTGGATTTGCATCCAAAGGCTAGGCTTATAAAAGGGAAACACAAGTGGACTACTGAGTCCGTGAGATCCCAGGCCAGGAAGAGGACAGACACTATTGGGTCTCTATGTGCACTAGCGGATTTGGATCTTTTCTTTTTTTTGGGCTATTTGTTGATCTTTGTGCACCTTTGGATTTGTGTTATGGGCTTTTCGCATGGGCCATGTGCTTTGAAACTTTTTTTTTATTTTTTGGGCTATTTATTAATTTGGACTAGGTTTGTTTTGTGCGCTTTTGCGTGTTTTGGGCTTTACATGTGGGCCATGCGTTTTGCCTTGGCCGTCAAAACAAGGGAGCAAAAGGCACACATCAAAAAAGGCAAAGATTCACTTGAGTGGAACGGAATCGATCAAACACAATGCACAACAGAAACCAGATAAAAGAACGGGATATTAGATCGATCAACCACAAGCAAGAACTGTAGCATCATTTTTAGAACTTTTTAACTCTCCTCTAGAACCACAAAAAACGTCAGCCAAAAAATATCTAGTCAGCTAATGTCAAAAAGTGACATCTGTTTCGGCAACAAGAATTTCGACCAAATTGTCGCACCTTCCGGAGGAAACACTCCAATATGATTCAGTGATGCTACAGAAACTTTGAAAGCAGTACACATGTACGGATACGCCTGTGGAGATCAAAGTCGTCCATGATGTGAACATTGTGTGAGCTGTCGATGTGGACTCTATCCTCAGGTGTTTGCCTTGACGTGGGAGCACCGGGTGAACGTCAGGTGGCTCTGTTGGCTGTTCACGCTGACATCCTGATTATCCTCGAAGTGCAAAGCCTGCAAATTAACACCACGAAATGCAGTTGATGCATGATTCGAGTAGTCCTAGCCGGCAATTCCTCTCGAGGTAGATAAAATTTCTGATCAAATCGGACCAAAAAATTTCACCATTGGGGCAGCTTGGGAGGTGCAATTGTGTAGAAGCGAAGGCAGGAAAAAAAAACACCAGTGTTCAGAACATATTTCAAGCTAATAAACAAAGCGGACTGAGCTTAAGTTACACACATCAGTCGTCGATGCAAGTCTGACAAACAAACATTGCAGCAAAAAAAAGCATGGTTCTCACAAAACAGCATATTGCTAAAAGGCTATAAAAAACAAGAGCTAAAATCTACACATGAAAAATTGTGAGTTCAAAATTCATGCCCTTCAAAGTGCAACAACAATTGAAAAATCAATAAACTCGTTATTCTAAGCACCCAGAAATACAACAGTACCAAGTAGTGGTGAAAAATTCAAAGCAGTCTAGAAATCTAAGTTGGCCTACAGCTGTAGTATCACCAAGATTATTCAAATTTTCAGTTTTTGAAAACTTGCAGCTAAATCCAAAAAAGTTGCACAAACTAGAAACTACAAATTTATTTTCCCAAATTTTATCGTATATCTTATGTACCTGCCTTCTAATTTATAGCTAGGATTTGCTACCAGGTAAGGAATAACATAAGCATACAACTGCCCCTCAAACATAAACATAAGACTTGCTCCACTGCCCTGTAGGTTTGCCACAGCTCCTGCATCCGCAGATTACTCCAAAAAAATTGCATAAATATTGTTGCTGATTCTACTGCTGCTACTGCATCCACTTTTTACTCCCAAAACTGGAGCCAAACAAAAATAACACCATTGTCCATAAACATAATGCCGACAATCTGAACATTCAGAAAGAGGCCGCTGAAAACAAATCTAAGTAGAGTAACCTGGGGTGTTTGTCAAAAACAAAATATTGCCCTGAAAAAAATCAGCCGATGTTAGTAGCTACTTGCATTAAAAAAAAGGAAATCCTCATCCATCCTTTGCAAAAAACAAAGGCACACTCACTGATTTGTGACTTTCAGATAAATTATCCCCACCAAACCCCACCCCCCTCCTCCCAAAAAAAAAAAACCCAACACATGAACACATCCCATCATGTTTTGTAAACCTGTGGCATATTCTACCTGATTTGCCACGCATAGACACACAACAAAACATTTTATAGAAGAAAGTCAATAGTGGAAGAAATTTATAGATTAAGTTGCACATAATTGAAAATGGCAACTATAACAGTTGGGGAGTGCAAATTTGCATATAAGGGCCATTTATTAGTTCCTGAGTTTGAACATCACAAAGATAAATTAGTGCAATTTTGAGTACCTGACTTCTGCAAACCAAGACCTGCATCTACTAAAAACATGTGATACTGCCATCTTCCTCACTATTTTGCCTACTTTGCCAAGCCCTGAACTCGTGAAACAAACAGCAAAAGTTTAAAAATTGGTGATCACCCCCCTAAAAATAGTTAATAATCTAATACTCGAATAGGCAATGGAAGAAATACAAATGGCAAGTTGAATCAATATATGCCATTTTTTATGTGCTATACTCAATGTGGTGATGCATCATTTCATTATTGTATACAACTTGCACTTCACTTACATGGGGGTTGCATATCACTATGAGCGCAACTTTATCAGAACAAGTGTGCAAGTTCTGTTGTTACTTGTTAACAAGCAGGTAAAAAAAATAAGGCTGCAAAAAATTGGTACAATAAATCATTCTATTATATTGTTTTGCACAATGTAGAGCTTGTAAGACAACCAAATAAAAGAAGCAAAGTCTTTTTGTCCTTCTCAAAGCAGAAGCTACTTCAGAAAAGTCCTGAAATGCTAAACTGACAAAAAAAAGGTACTCTGCAAGTTGTTGTTCTTGTATCTCCAGATTTAGATCCACCCCCAATAAACCAAACATTATTGATCTGTCCTTATGGATTCTCTCGATTTGTTAGTCTCATCAGCATTTAGCTAGCCAACATAACTACAACATAAGCACCATCCAAACTTACACAGATGAGTTCAAAATAGTGAAGAAAACCATCCAAACTTAAACAAATAAAAATACCTAGCTGTTGTATTAGTTCCTGATTTTGAAATCACAAAGATATGAAGAGTGCAAAATACCTAGCATAATCTTAGGCAGAAAAATATCCACTTTATTGAGATAGTGAAGGAAACCATCCAAACTTACACAGATAACTATTAAATCTGGCTTCTCCAAGTTTATACAATGATCTGTAGCTTCATTAAAACAGAGCTATAGCCTGCTACTAGTTCCAGCTCTACAAATGCAACGAGGCATGAAACACATTGTAAATAATCAGTTGTGACACGGTGAGGAATTATTTAAAATTAAAAAAGCACAAAATTCCAAGAAATGTGCATGTGCCTTCTGGATCTTTTTTGGGTTTGGATATGTTTTTTTGGGCCGATTGCATGTGTACCTTTTGGATCTTTTTTGGGGCTATCTATTGATTTAGGCCAAGTTTGTTTTGTGCACTTTGGAATGTCTGTTTTGGGCTTTTCATGTGGGCTGTGTGTTCTGTCTTGCTTGAACAAATCCAGAGGTCAAAAACCATGTAAGTGGGGATTTGATCAAAAAGCAGAGTAGAAGAAAACCAAAGTGATAGAAAACAACCACACAATAAAACATATCAAAAGCCCTGATATCATTGTAAAAATTAAGAACAAATTGATTCTGCAGCAAACATCGATGATGAAAAGCAGGACTAGCTTGCATAATTGGCAGTCTCAGTCTCCATGTCATACTAGCTTGCGTACATTGCCAAGTTTATTATTAGAGCTACATCAGGTAAACCTTGATCTCTCCTGTATTGCAGCTCTCTGAACCCTCAATTTGCTTGATCTTGGTGGCCTTGTTTTTTTTTTGTTTGGATGTTACATTCCACCAGTATAAAAGAAATCATTGCACATGAACATAAAAAATCACAGTAAGCTCATTACTTGAATGTACAAAAATTAGTTTAGCCATGCTGCTAGATTGCCTGATAATTTAGCTAGGATACTTTCTCTGATCATGCAGTTCAATAATTGAAACAAAGAAACATACAAGCAACAGCACACACCTTCTGGATTTTGTGCTCAAACAAAATGCTTCCCAAACATATACACTTCTCAAACCCATAAAAAACTATGATTGCTCTTAATTTATACTGAAGTTGCACTTCGCTCATACTAAAGTTGCTTATTTCCATATTATGCAACTATAGGTTAAGCTATGTGCAAGTTTAATATACACATTCTGCAAATATAGGTGACTGATAGTTAATAAGAAGAAATCAGAGATGTAAAATAGCAAAATTCAGATCAGATTTTGATGGAGCAAACAAATCTCAACTAGACAAAATTCCCCACCTAGGTGCAAAAATTGGATGGAATGACAGAAAGCAAACATAGATAAATAGTCTCTAACTCAGACAGAATCATAAAAACTATGATTGCACTTAATCTATACTGAAGTTACACCTTGTTTATACTAAAGCTGCATATTTCCATATTATGTAACTATTGTTTAAGCTATGTGCAAGTTTAGTACACACATTGCGCAAGTATAGGTGACCTATAGTTAAGAAAAAGAAATCAGAGAGCTGGTACAGTAAATAGAAAAATTTAGATTAGATTTTGACAGAGCAAACAAATCTTAACCCAACAAAATTACCCACCTAGGTGCAAAATTTTCAATTACTTACAGATAAAATTAACAGAGACCATAATGTTTTCAGCTACTCACAGAAGCTATGCTTAATGGGCCAGTACGCTGGCGCATGCCTGATGGAAAAAAAGCTAGCTTCGGTAAACAACTCAACTAAGATGGCCTCACCTTCAAAAAGAAAAAGAAAACTAAGATGGCTTCAGACTATCATGATAAAAAATTCAGAGGCTGCATGTGCAGATGTGCAAGCTATGCTGGACGCACTTGGAACTTTTATGGCGAAAGAGCCAGATCAGAAAACCAGTACTAAATTAAAGGAATGGCTCATTGCTGTTCACTGTAAGTCTGCACACAGCTGAAAGCAGTCCAGAGCTATAAAAGCAAAATCAAGCTAAGCATGTAACTCCTTTTCATGACTAGTAAAATATCTATTGCTTCAACTCAAGAGAGAAGTCCAACTAAACTAGTACGGATCCAGCAGTTCCAAAAAAACCAAAACCAGTCAGAAAAAACTTGCATGTTTTTTGGTACACACAAAAATTATGTTAATTGGCTTGCTTCCTCACTCCTCAAATATTATAAGCAAGTATTAGATGACCTTTTTGAACAAATTAAGCATGCAAGTTATTGGTGACGTCTCATAAAAAAAAGCTAATTAACCATACAAGGTGACAATTTTCCGTTACTTATAAACAAAATTAACAGAGACCATAATGTTTTCAATTACTAACAGAGCTATGCCAGATTTGTACATTAATCCAGGAAACTCAGCGATTTACAAAAAGATTAACAAAAGCCATGGTTAGGTAGAGAGACTCCCAAAAAAATCGACCAACCCCTTAACACAAACACAACAGGGTTACCGTTTCATAGCATTTGTTTGAGCAACAGCCAAAAAAATCAGATCTAAATACACGCAGCGCATTCATGTTGTACCCCCACGCGCATCACTAAATCGACAATGCAAACCAAACAAAACCCTAGATGGATCACAAAATCAAAATAAAAATCAAAGCAACCAGGAGCGCGCGGGTGTAGAGATCGAAAAGGCTCACGACTGGTTGGGCGGGGGGGGGGGGGGGGGGGTCGCCTAGCTCGAAACAGCCGTCGCCGCCGCCGCCTCCGCGGGTCACCGAGTAGACGAATTACCTGCACGAGCTAAAATCCCCTCTGCTCCTGTACAGGGACGGCTGTAAGGCGCTAGGCGAACTCGCCTTAAGGCGTGCGCTACACACACATATATAGTTTACACTTTTAAAGCATTTATCCGCTAATCATGATAACATCCTTGTTGCTAGAAATAAAAAAAATATTAAAATAGAATTAATATGGTTACCTTGAAAAGGTCAAACTCCTTCAAGATCAAACTCCAACAACTTAATCAATAATAGACATCCATTTCCTTCTCATAAAAGAACTCCCTTAGCCATTTTTTAATGTAAAAATCATTAATGCCCATTTGATTTTTAGCGAAAATTGATTTTTATATACGAGTTTTATATATCATAGAGTATATTACTAGGTGAGATAAGTTTTCAACGCAACTAAAAAAGATGCATCAGGAGGAATCAAATCTAAAACTGTAACCAGGTGATTTAGATTTAATTTTACTGACATAATATATTAGTCCATCACTTTATCTTGCATAACTATTTTTGTTGTATCGGTAAAGATCTACTTAAATAACTCCAATAATAAACAAAATGAGTAGAAAAGAGAAATAAAATAAAGATTGACTTAAATTCGATGTTATTTTATATATTATATATACTTTTAAGGATTTGTTAGCTGACAAATTTTCTTGTACCTATATCTACCCTATAAGGCTTCATGACTCATTCATCATATAACGGTTAGGATCGTTTCGCTCAGATCCAACAAAATGAGAATTCATTGACAAATAGGTAATTGTTCTGCCTCACTATAATCGAGTGGCATTGTTTTTGAACCAATTTGCCATGTCAATTTGCAATTCCATTTTCAAACTTAGATGATTTTGTCCAGATACTTCGTGTCTAAATTCTGAAAGTTTGAAAGATGACTACTTTTACCATAGCTCTGATGCCTAATCTTTGGTATCTGGGCAAAGCCATCCAATATTCAGGTCTGCTGGCATAGGAAAGCTTCGTCGGTGGAGGATAAACTTATTCAGAAAATGCACAATTGTTACTGGATGAAGCTGCTTCGTGGTCACTTCTTGGGTAAAGGTAGTAGTTTCAAATCTACAAATATATTGTTCTCTAGACCCTTCCCCCTGCATGCAGTAATAAAATTGTAGATGAATATTGTTTTAAGTAATCAGTATAGTTGATTTCTCTAAATATAAAAATAGTAGGTCAAAACCTATAGCTATGTGGTTAGATTCTATATCAATATAATATAATTATAGTGTATTTTTGAGATGGTATCAGAATGAGCCGCTAAAATTTCGCTACACCATACTGCGGTTGACATCGTTCGCCTTGTCCCACCGACTCCATCGCCACCCTGTCGCCCTCCATTGCCGTGCGCATCGTCGACTCAATCGCCAGGCCCGTCGCTAATTCTGACTCCGTCGCCGGGCACGTCACCGACTTTGTCGCAGCCCCGTTGTTGACTCCACTCTGATCCGGTCACCGTGCGTGTCGCTGACTCCGTTGACGGGAACATCACCAACCGAATCGTCGCCCACGTCGCTAACTCCGTCGCCGGGCGTGTTGTCGACTGAATCGCCGCCCTATTGTGTCACTGAATCCATCGCAATCCGCGTCGCTGACTCCATCATCAGGACTCACCGCCCCATCGCATCATTGCATTTGTTGACACCGATGGTGGACGCTGTGGAAGACCGCCGCGCGGAGAAAATTGCGACCGACATCGCCCACCGCACAGAGAAGACCACGGTTAACACCGTCGATGCCGAGGCCGCTCACCGCGCCGCCGCTTTGGACGAGTACGATGCAGCCCACAAATCTCTCTGGGTACAGGCCACTGCCGTCATTAACGTCTGTGCCCTCATCCCGTCGTGCTCGACCAGGCCTCCAACAACTACAGCAAGTGGTGTGGCATGTTCTCATTGTTCTCGGCAAATATGGTCTTACTTGCCAAGTCCTTGAGGACGAGTGCTTTCCCTCGTGCTCAACATGGGTGCAGATGGACCACACTGTCCTGACGTGGATCTACGGTACTTTCTCCAACGACCTGCAGCAATCACTAATGCTACGATAGTTCTCCGCTCGTGGTGCCTGGTGCTTTCTCGTGGATGAGTTCCTTGGCCAGCAAGAGTTCCGTACGCTCCTCCTAGAGATACAATTGTGCAACCTCTGCCAAGGCTCTCTGAGCATCATCGACTACTGTCGCCACCTTTAGTCGATGGCCACCTTCTTCACTGAGTTCGGTGACCAGCAGATGGTTCTCACGCTCCTTCGTGGCCTAAACGACCAATTCCACCACATGGTGTCTATCCTCAAGATGCATCGCCCGTTCTCGACCTTTGCGGAGGCTTGGACACATCTCCTGCTAGAGGAGGTAGAGATCGATGCCCGGCCACCATCGCCGCCTCTCCTCTTGTGTGCGCAGCACCCCGACCGATGGTGCACGGGACTGCAACACCTCCTCGCCCGGGGATGCTTCCACCTCCCTCGGACGACCTTCTGGTGTCTGGTCCACACCTAACCCTAGCACTGTTCGATAGCGCAATAGCCGTTGGCGCAGCCGTGGTGGTCACGGTGGCCTTCCTGCACCCACTGGTGGTGCGCCGCCAGGTCTGCACCCATCCTTCACGCATCCATGGGTGGGTACTATCCAGATATGGCCGTATGACTGGTCTGGCCACCCTCTGACTTTTACCATTGTGCCCCATTACGGCGGCAACCTTGGTAGCGTCCCCAGCGGTGGCATCTATGGCAGTACCTGTGGCCCTCCCCAGTATGACTCGTACTACTGGGGCGCCTCGCCTTCATCATCTGTGCTACCTCCCTCGACCTACCAGGGACCTTCGCCAGCCTTTTAGGACTCTCGCTGGCCTTTTAGGCCCCCTCGGTGGTGCCCTGGTCCACACCACCCACGCCCTTGAACCCTATCCACGGTGGTTCATGGAATCAAGACTCCCTGGCGCATTTGTTCAACACCATGATGCTCAACCCGCTAGCACCCTCCTCTGAATGGTATGCCGATTCAGGCACCGGTTCTTATATTACCGTGGATGCTAGTAAACTATCCACCATTTCCCCACCATCCTTATCTATTCCTTCATCTATCATTGTGGGTAATGGGGCGTCGCTTCCTGTCACTCCTACTAGATCACATACCTTTTATTTATCACATCGTAATCTTGTTCTTAACAATATCTTGGTCTCTTCCAACATTATTAAAAATCTGATTTTCATTCGTCGTTTTACCACCGATAATAATTGTTCCATTGAGTTTGATCCTTTTGGCCTTTCTGTGAAGAATTTGCACACTAGAAATGTGATCGCTAGGTATAATAGCTCTAGGGACCTCTATCCGTTCTACCCACTCTCCACCAGCACCTCCGTATTCATCACCGCATCTACCTCTCTTTGGTATCGTCGTCTTGGGCACCTTGGGCGTGAAGCTCTGCTCGCTGCCAAACCTCACGGGGGAGGGTTCGACTAGGCCGAGCGGAGGTCCGACCGGAGAGAGACGGTGGCTCAATCACGCGAAGGCCTGAGAGTTCTGTTTAACTCCAGTGTAGGTCCTTAAGCTTCAAGATTCAAGGATGTGCCAGTCAATTTGACCCTATAATTGACAAGGGGAGAGGATGACACCCATGAGCCAATCAGGCGGTGGGCCTGTTCAGCTCTCGCTATTGGCTGGGTGCCGGTAGGGAAGGCAGCGCTCGAGCATCGGCTGAACAGCCGATGGAGGCATGAGAGATAGATGCGTGGAATATACTAGAGGACATATCGGCCAAAGAGCCGATGACGCTCTGTGGCATCTAAAGTGCGGAGTAGGGCCCGATCCCCCCACGAAGCCACATGGGCCAGCGACCGTGGTAACGGCACCATTAGGACCAGTCTCGATAGATTGGATCGAACCGAGACAGTATGAGGCTAGGGACTAATGACACAGAGACGATGGAGGCCTAGACCGAAC
This sequence comes from Oryza coarctata, assembly GCA_030770085.1. Taxonomy (NCBI): domain Eukaryota; kingdom Viridiplantae; phylum Streptophyta; class Magnoliopsida; order Poales; family Poaceae; genus Oryza; species Oryza coarctata. Next base: position 9,953,697 of record CM061484.1, on the reverse strand, counting down.
GTGACGATGAGGGAGGAAAAGGCGAGGTCATCGACTACCGAATGGCCGAACCTCCGACACAGGCCTACACCTAAAATCATCGGCCGCTCGAGTCGATGGGAAACGAGACCCTTTAGATCTCAACACCGGCCATGTCATACGCGAGCCCTTGAAGATCGTACCAAATCGAGACAGTACCAGGAAGCGTCCGATGTGTCCGGATCGATCGTTAGATGATATGCGAGACGGATACGAGGTCTGCGGTGAGGATAACTAATCAGCTACCCACTCTGATGAGACGCCGCGCGAAGATCCACCGGGGCGCCATCTCGAACCACCGTCGCCAATCTCATAAGTCGAACCTAACCGATGTAGCACGAGACCGTTGATGGAGGAGGGAGCACGACACACCGGTGAGCCTAGCACGGATGTGATGCAGTACGCCTGATCGGGCTACAAGTAAATGTATGAAAGACACACTGGCTACAAAGTCGATGCCGCTTCGGATATGGTAAGCGATGAACAAGGAGTGGTGCCCGATCTTCCCACAAAACGAGACCCATCGCCCACCATGGTGACGCCGCTAGCACCTATCTCGAAGATCATACCTAATCGAGACAGTAAGAGACCGAGGCCAACGGCAACAGGAAGGCCGACACTAGATCGGTCGCGTTGAAGGAAGGGTGGAGGGAACCCATTGGCTAACTGAGTCGATGAGAGGACCTCTCTGAAGATATGCATGCATTGTCCGGAAGGCCGATGCACCAGGCGTGACGTTCGATGGAAGTCTTTGAAGATGGGTGCGTATCGGCTGAGGAGCCGATGCGCCGGGCGTGTTGCTCAAGGTATAGATAACTCATCGGCTAATCACTTCGATGAAGTGCCGGGCAGAGACCTACAGGCCTACGACTCAAATCTACTGTTGGCAGCCTCGTAGGTTGAACCTAACTGATATAGCACGGGACTGATGATGGCAGAGAGAGCTTGGTAAACCAATAGATCTCGCACGGACGTGATGCGGTACACTCGATCTGACTAAGACGTCAAACCTAACTGATGCAGCCTTAGACATAGCAAGATATACTGGGATAGTGGCTGGACTTACCCATTCACCAGAGATCGAACTTAACTGATGTAGCCCCGCGTCGAGAGCTAGACCCCGCCGGTAAAAACCTAGACAAGCTAGGGTGGCTATGCGCCAAAATTGTATTGATCGATTGATTGATATCTTACAGGTTTTCAAGGGGTCTATATTTACACCCTGGCATTACAAAGTCTGACGTGGTTACAACATGCATCGGACGTTATTTCCTAAAAAATATAAAAGAAAAATATCTCTAAGAAAGTTAACTGAACTAACTAAACCTTTTTATTATAAGATACGATTTACATAGATAAATTATCCTACCGTGAGTCCCACGGCTCCTCCTCAGACTCAACCTCATTTGGATAGTCTTCTATAATTGGACTGAATCCTTCCTCGCTTCCTTCGATCGGTTTCTTTCTTATAGCAATCAGACTCTTCTTTACTAAACCGATCGTTTTTTCAATCTTTTTCTACGCTTACCAAATTTTGGCATTAACAAGCTCTGTCCAAACTTATTAGTTCTAGTGTCATTTGCAGTCATAAGGATGATCTTGACCATATTTGTGATATGTGCCAACTTGATCGTCATGTCTATCTCCTATTTAGATCATCCAACTCTAGAGCTCTTCATAATTTTAATTTAATACATTGTGGTCTTTGGACATCTTCTATTGTTAGTGTGTCTGGATATAAGTACTACCTTGTTATTCTTGATGATTGTTCACACTATATTTAGACATTTCCTCTTCGCCTCAAATCTGAGACTTTTTCTACTCTTTCTCATTTTTTTCTCATATTCACACGTAATTTGGCACCAGCGTTGAGTGCGATAACAACTGTGAATTTGACAATTCTTAGGCCCTCACTTTCTTCCTCTCCTATGGTGTTGCACTCCATATGTCGTGTTCATATACCTCCCAACAAAATGGGACAACAGAACGTTTCTTTCGCACCATTAATAACATTCTGCATTCCTTTTTTGTTTCAGGCGAGTCTTCCTCCGGTTTACTAGGTTGAGGCCCTTCACACTACGACCTACCTTGTGAACCGGCTCCCCACTAAAACCCTCACTTTCTCGACACCATACACCTCTCTCTATTCCACCCAGCCCTCTTACGCCCACCTTCGAGTTTTTGGATGTGCCTGCTATCTCAACATGTCCTTCACAGCACCCTACAAACTCGCTCCCTGCTACTTCTTATGCATTTTCCTTGATTACTCCTCGGAATATAAGGGCTATCGATGTCTTGAGTTCCAGTCAAACCGCATTCTCATCTTCCACCATATCATTTTTGATGACTCCTTTTCCCTTTCTCTGACATGTCCACCATGCCCATGGCACCTTTTGCCCTGGATTTTTTGACTGATGAACATGATCCTACCACTCCACCCTTTGGAGCCCGTCTTGTGCGTGCAGGTCCTCCACCGATCGTCCCAGCTGCTCCGAGGTCAGTGCCCCCGCATGCTGTGCACAACCTTGTGCCCGTCCATGGGCCCGTTGCTGCACCCAAGCATGCCTCTACACCACCCTCCCTATGGTCGTGGTCACTGGAGCCACCGTCGCCTGAGTCCTTCGTACTGCTCGGCGCTGCTATCCCTATGCATCTAGCACAGGCCGCTGCTAGTAGTGCCACTACCTCATACTCCACGGCGCCTGCCCATACTACCGGTACTGCTACCCCTGTTGCTCCCGCATAGGCTATTACCAATGGCACCGGTAGTACCATTGCTACTAGACCAGTCTCTATCATCCCGGTCACTAATGTGCATTCTATGTGCACACGCGGCAAAGCTGGCATCGCGTAGCCTGTGGATCATCTTAACCTCCATGCTGTGCCCATATCGCCCTTGCTGCACTCTGTTCGTGATGCTCTCTCAGACCCCAATTGGCGCTCCGCTATGTAAGCACTTCTTGCCAATGACACCTAGAGCCTTGTTCCTCGGCCTCCTAGAGTCAATCAGGTGATCAACAAATGGATTTATTATCACAAGCTGCTTGCAGATGGTTCGCTTGATCACTACAAGGCTCGCTGGGTTTTGTGGGGTTTTACACAGCGATTGAGTGTTGATTATGATGAGACTTTCATTACAGTGGTCAAGCTAGTGACAGTTCGGGTGGTTCTGTCTTTGGCTCTATGTCACAACTGGCCTATTTATCAGCTGGATGTTAAGAATGCGTTCTTACATGGCACTCTGATAGAGACGGTCTACTGTGTATAACCCTCTGGTTTTATCAACTTGTCACGATTAGATTTTGTCTGTCGACTCAATAAGTCTCTCTATGGACTGAAGCAGGCATGTTCGCACTGGATCGCGGTGCGAGCACGCCGACGCCTAGGAGGTCTGCTTAGCTCCAGTGCAGGCCGGTCAGTTTCTCTCTGTGGGTCGAGGTACGCGCGTCGGGGGGTCATGGGGTTCGATCATCTCCGGCGCGACGGTATGGGTGCGGGCGTGCCAGTCAATTTGACCCTGCAATTGATAAGGAGGTGAGATGAATAGGTCAGTCGAATGACGGGCCGATACGAGTGCTCGATATCGGCTGGTTGCCGATAGGATCGGGTTGGTTATCGGTCGCATCCGGGAGGCCCTTCATTATCGGCTATTTGCCGATAGGAATCGGGACACTCTTCAATCAGCTCGGGAGCCGATGAAGGCATGGACATGTGTCAACGAGGGATCGACTGTAGAGCCAATGGAGGAACCGGGGTGTATTTAGAGGATAGAAAAGCGCACAGGATCCCTCCTGATAGTTGACGGAAGCGGTAACGGTCGTTTGTCGGCTAGAAAACCAATGAAGGCACATGTGGAATGGCAAGGATTCGTATTAACAGCACGGGATGAAAAGCCGATGCCACTTCGGATATGATAGCACGAGACCCGTCTCGCATCATGACAGCACCATTAACACTGAACCTCGAAGATACGGAGACAGTACGAGGCCGAGGCCAACAGCGACGATACGGAGGACGCTGGATCGGGTGTGCTGAAGTAAAGACAAGAACAAATCCATCGGTTGGCTGAGCCGATGAGGGGATACCTCTCTAAAGACGGGCACATATCGGCTAGGAGACCGATGCGCTCGGCGTGGCGCGTTAAGGGAAACCTCTAAAGGCCTGGCGCGTATCCACCGAAGAGCCGATACACTAGGCGTGAAGCTCAGAGCATGGATAACTCATCGGCTAGCACTTCGATGAGACGCCGTGTAGAAAACTATAAGCCTAAAGCTCAATCTACCGTTGGCAACCCCGTTGGTCGAACCTAACTGATGCAACACGAAATTGACGATGGTAGAGGGAGCTTAATAGGCCGATAGGCCCTGCACGTACGTGATGCGATACATCTGATCGACCTAAGAAGTCGAACCTAACCGATGCAGCCTTAGACGGAGCAGAACATATCGAGATAGTAGCGGGACTTACCCCTTCGCCGAAGATCGGACCTAACCAATGCAACCCCGCGTCGAGAGCTAGATCCCACCGGTAAAAACTTAGATGAACTAGGGTGGCGATGCGCCGAGATTGTATTGATCAAACAATCGTTTACATGTCTCCAGGGGTTTGATATTTATACCCTGGGTTTATAGAGTCCGATGCGTTTTCAACCATCGGACATTATTTCCTAACAAAAATAAAGAAAAATATCTCTAAAGAAGTTAACTAACTAACTAACTAAATCTCCTATATAAGATAAGATTTACAAAAGATAAAATACCCTGCCGTGGGTTCCATAGCTCCTTCGTAAACTCGGTCTTATCTAGATAATCTCCTATTCTGGGACCGAGTCTTCCATTGCTTTAATCCGATCGGCTTCTTCCCTATAGCAATCGGACCTCCTTTCACTCAAGCCGATCCTTTTCCAACCTCTCCTTGGGCTTGTCTAGATCCTATCATTAAAACTCCTCCTTGGATCCGACTCCATCCGGATAGTTCTCTGTCTTCAAATCGATCCAATCTTTCACTAGCCTCATCGCCTTCTCTACAGTACCGATCGGTTTTGTCCCACGAGCCGATCAGTATTTCCATCGGCCGATCCTGCTTACAGGCTGAATCAAATTCCGGCGTTAACACATGCCCCCAATTTCGGAGTTTACCAATAGACTACGAAATTTCGTGCCGTTGGAAGTCTCCGCAAACTAGGATGACCCGTTAAAACCTACAAATGATAATTAATCTGCCTAGATTCTCGCCTAGATCACTCCGCCTCTATAAAATATCCCATCGTCTCATCCTTCTTCCACACACTTCCTCCCCATCAGAACCCCCCAACCTCGACGAGCTCCAACGACTAAAGGCAAACTTCTGTAGATCACTTCATCGGCCGCTAAACTCCTCTCCTTCTTCCTCCGCGTGATGACTTCGACACACGTAGTCCCTGAGGTAACTATCATATGCTGTTCCATCCTATATTTCAAACAAATCTTCCCCATCCTGTCTTCTCATCGGTAGTCAGGTTCTTGTTCATTGTAGGATCTCAAGAGTCAGATTGCTATCCCAGTTTTCGATCGCCCTGGTCACTTTTATCTTGGCCCTATGGGTAACGAAGATCCAACTAATTTCATAAACTCCAAAACAGAAAGGATCTCGTATAAACACTCATCCATGGCCATCACCAATTGGACCAACAATTTTAGATCTTGGCCTGGTAAACTCCCAGGATAGAGAAACTGGTATCTCAGGGTTTTCGCCTCCAAAAGGTCTTTCTAGGAAGACTTGGAAATAGACCACTGCATAAACCTCTCTTTGGCCGATATGGAAAAAAAATGAACCTTTACTCACATCGGCTTCTTACTTCTGGTCGAATATTTTGAATGCCTTCTTGTTTGGGCATGGACCAATGACCCCCACCTTAATGAATGTCACCATGTTGACCTGCCTTAACACTACCCACTATGTAAATCCGTTAATTCTCAGATTCAAACCTACTCATCGGCTGAACACTAAAAACGTTGGAGGTTGGACTAAATACATCTCCCTACACAAAAAGGCCTCTGGCCAAGTCGATGAGCGGGAACATATAGCATTCTTGAATCTTTGGTTGGAATGGTTTATCTTCTGTGGTTCAACTCTTGGTCCAACCACTAACATGCAGTGTTTGGCAGAGCTCTTGGCCAATCAATGCCGTATTCCATTAGGGCAATATCTTCTTGGAGCCACCTATCAACTGCTTCATCAGGTGGCGAACAAGCTATCGACAGGCCAACCAGTCGGTCATATTGGTGGTCCCTGGTGGTTCATACAACTCTGGTTGAATGTCTACACCTCCGGAGTTATTGCCAGGTCCCCTTTCCCTTCTCTGACATATCCGACTGACTACCCAGAAGAAGATGAGGCCAGCCAGCGCCGATGTACTTCTCTGGGTAAAGCCGCATCAGCTCTTCCTGGAAGCAAAATGACTCTCCTCGGACTCAGCCAGTGGTTTAAATGCTTTTACTATGGCTTTACTAAAGAAATCACCATCTAGTTTGCGTACGAGGATGATTCGTCTTTTGAAATGCCTTTCAGGTTTCACCCAATGAATGCAATAGCCGATAAAGAATCGAAGGCAATATTTTTATCATCCATAACTCCCATTCTTCTATCGACTGGATTTTCATCGAGCCGATCCCAATACCCATCATATGAGTTCTACCATCCTTCAATCGGTGCTCCTCAGTTGGGCTTTGGCCAACTCCCCATCGGCTTATTCTTCATCGGCAAACTCCAAGCCTGAGGGGAAGTAAACAGTGGTTTGGAATATGATCAGCTTAGGATGATGGCATCATCCTTGTCCTTAGGGACCATCTCCACCTTCGAGCCCTGCATATCCAACACCAAACTTTTTGCGCGATGGTGGTCGGAATGGGGAAGTCACCTATTCAGTCTATCGGCTAAAAATTATTGCCTGCGCCTCAACCCTAACTACGTGGAATCCGATGAAGAGGTAATCTTTCATTTTATACTATCTTTTCTTCATCGTATTGAATTTCAATTGCGTCTTGATTCCCATGATTCCATAGGCTGGTGACAAAGATGCACCTACAACCAGCGCAAGTGGTCGATTGATTATTTATCAACCTCAATCGGTCAGATCCATCCTTGGAGGTCCACCTCTATCGGCTCTCCTCCGAGTGTTGCGAACATCAGGGCTGAAGTGCAAGAAACCAGCTACTCGGACGGTTTCTAAGAAGTAAAAACCCGACGCCGATGTTGCCATCATCACATCAGCTTCGCGAAGCCCTTCTCCTATGACGATCTTGACTTCTACATCTCTATTGATATGTGTCAGCATCAATTCTTCTCCGTTACCTTCGCCTTTATCTTGACACCTTTACTTTGCAGCCTGAACCATCAGCTCCTAAAATCCAACCACTGGACACTGTAACTAGGACTGAGCCGATGGTCTCCTCAGAAGTCATAGCATCCAAACCTCAAATCGCCTCATATCAAGCTGATACCCGCATAATCATTCAAGTTGCTCCCGCTGTATCCTAGGTACATCCATCCTACATGTTATTTTTTCCTAGCTCATGATCCTCATATTTACCGATGTTAACATGTAGTCATTAGCTGACCTGTTTTCCTTCGACATCGGCAAATACTTGGATACAGAGGAAGATTCAGCCACCAGTGTAGCAATTGAACCATCTCTACCAGCCGATGCACATGAGCAATTGTCAGATATCATGCATCGGCTGGAAATTCTAATTGACTCACTGGTGGAAGATTACGGGCCGATCCGGGGAAGACTTGCTGAAATTGAACATCTCCTGCCTGAGGAGCTGACTGACGTACTCACACCTACTGCCTCTTGAAATTTCAAAGGACCTAGCTGATCGCATTAAGACGATGCATAGCCGATCACGTTGAGCAAAGCAGTCTAGCTCAGAACGATCGGCTATCCACCCAAAGTAAAAAGAAGAAGCTTGATGAGATGACAGCTGACTTTCAATACACCAGCACCAAGCTTGGCCTCTTGAAGAAACGAGAAGCCAATTTAATGGCGGAACTTGACAAAGTGCATGACGACATCAAATCCACCGAGTCCCATCTCATCGGCCTACCACAATCAATCCAAGATCAAGAGGCCAAGGTAACAGATAGTGTACGCCTTGCAGTTCGTCGGCATAAGAATTTGAAGAACATCCTCGGATCTGATGAGGATGACATCCGCGTCATCAATAGAATAGATCAAATCAGCCTACGTGCGATCGAGGCCATTATGAAATTCGTGTAAAATTTTAGTCTCGGAGAAAAACCCAAGATGCCATCCTAAACATTAACTGCTTGCAATATAATTCAATCAGCTTGATCAATGAAATTTGTATATATATATATATTCCCCAACGGTGATATCTTGATGACATCGGCCATCCGTAACCGATATTATCATATCAGCTTCCATATATTAGGAATCGGCTACGCTTCAGCCGATTTACGTAAACAGTACCATTAGCTGATACCACTTCTAAGAGCTCGTCCGTCTTGAAAAGAAGAAATCGACTATACTCAACCGATTTAGGTGCCTACACAAACGCTAGGATAATACCTCTTTAAATATTTTCCGTTGAGCGCTTTGGCAAACTTCTCCCCTTCAAGACTCTCCAGCATATAAGCATTGCCAGGCACACACTGATTGATCCGATAAGGCCCTTTCCAATTGGGTGACCATTTTTTAGACTTATTATCGTTAGATCCAATTGGTAAAATCAATTTTCACATGAGATCTGATTAGACTTCCAATGCATCGGCATCTCCTCTTTTCCTGATTATCGTCTCTCGTAAGCCGATACCATATGCATCAGATGTGCTAAATTATTGAACTCTTGCGAAGAAAATTTCCACCTGATGCGACTCGATAGCCCTTGGAAGGCCTGATCAGCGAACTGTTGCTCGCTCAAAACAAGACTATAACATCGGACTCTGATGTTCTAAAAATGTTGGATGTATTCTAGAACTGACTTATTAGGCCCCTGTCTAATCGATGTCAAGTCTGACAGTCTCATTTCTTGAATCCCAGTACAAAAATATCTATGAACTGTTGCTCTAGATCGGCCCATCCTTTAATCGAGTTCGGTGGTAACGAAGAAAACCATGCAAAGGCCAATCCAGAGAGGGATAATGGAAATAGACAGACTCTGAGAGCTTCCTCGGCCGATGTTTCTTCACACTGTGCTAAGAATCGGTTGATGTGCTCCATTGTAGATATCTTATCTTGCCCTAAGAATTTGGAGAAATTTGGTATCATGTATCGACGAGGTAATAGAATTCTATCAAAGCATTCTAGATACGGGTGCTGATAAATAACTGTTTAATCTCTAGGCTTGATACTAAATTGCTCTTTCACCGTGTCCACAATTCTGGTTGACCAATCCTTCTCCCTTAGAGTATCTTCCTGATCATGTGGAGGTGGATATAGTATCCGATTCTTCTTGTGATATTCTCCACAATGATTCCTCTGAAAGAATTCTGGAGGTACCTCCTACTGTTGCCCCCCGAATCAATCTTGTGTTGGTGGATACAAATTTGCCGATAGGTCCTTGTTTTGCTAAGTTTCCTCCATCTCTATCAGCAAAGGCTGGTGATCTTGATCGGGCTCTTGAGCCGATGATTCTTGTATCGTCTCCTTGATCAGATTTTGTAATGTATCCATCCATACTCCCGATGGATTACTGAATGCTTGGTAAAATGACTCATTGAACATCTCTTGCAACGGTTTGGAAAAATTCACAAGCAATGAATGGCCTGATTCTTTCATCAAAACACATTTTGGTAACTGCGCCTCTTGAATCGGCCCTTGTTCAGTCAAACTAAAGGATTCCAAACAGAGCTTCTAAAAATTGTCTACATTCTACTCTATATGCTGCCTATGGTCTTCATTCAAATCCTCCATGGTAACTAGAACTATAATCTCCTCATCGGCTTCATCTTCGAAAAAATATGCCTTGAAATCAACCTTTTCTTTAGACATATTGACAACAAGATGCCCCCCGGGTTGATGACTAAAAATCTGACTTCTAATCAAGCACTTGTAGAGTCCCGCTGGTTGAAAAATGGAATTATATTACACCAGCCGATAAAGGATCTTCAGCCAATGAACGATATTCAGGTTTCTCCAGTTGATTAAAGAAATCCTGTCCAATCGACTGATGAATAAAGATTTCTACCCTATCGGCCGATGAATGAAGTATAGTTCTTATCGACTGATGAATGAAACCTTCGGTCCCACCAGGCGTGCCAAAAAATATGTTCGCGCCGGATGATGGCGCGAGTACGCCAACGCTTGGGAGGTCTGCTTAGCTCCAGTGCATGCCAGTCGGCTTCTCTCCGTGGCTCGAGGTACGCGCGCCAGGGTGCTGTGGGGTTCGATCGGCTCCGGCGCGACGGTACGGGTGCCAGCGTGCCAGTCAATTTGACCCTGCAATTGACAAGGAGGTAAGACGAACAGGTCAGTCGGATGACGGGCCGATACGAGCTCTCGCTATCGGCTGGCTGCCGATAGGATCGGATTGGTCATCGGCTGTGTCTGGGAGGCTCTTCGCTATCAGCTATTTGCTGATAGGAATCGGGATGCTCTTCAATCAGCTGGAGAGCCAATGAAGGCATGGACAGGTGTCGACGAGGGATCGGCCGCAGAGCCGATGGAGGAACCTAGGTGTATTTAGAGGATAGAAAAGCGCACAACATCTCTCCGGATAATCAACGGAAGCCATAATGGTCGTTCATCGGCTAGAAAACCAATGAAGGCACATGCGAAATGACAAGGAATCATATTAACAGCACGGGCTGCAAAGCCGATGCCATTCCGGATATGAAAACACGAGACCCGTCACCCACCGTAATAGCGCCATTAACACCGAACCTCAAAGATTGGACCTAACCAAGACAGTGCGAGGCCGAGGCCAACAGCAACGATACGGAGGACGCCGGATCGGTTGTGTTGAAGAAAAGACAGGAACGAACCCATCGGCTAGCTGAGCTGATGAGGGGACGCCTCTCTGAAGGCGGGCGTGCATTGGCTGGGAGACCGATGCGCTCAGCGTGGCGCGTCAAGGGACACCTCTAAAGGCCTGGTGCGTATCAGCCGAGGAGCCGATGCACTGGGCGTGAAGCTCAGAGCATGGATAACTCATCGGCTAGCAGTCTGATGAGACGCCATGTAGAAGACTATAAGCCTAAAGCTCAATCTACCATCAGTAGCCCCGTAGGTCGAACCTAACCAATGCAGCACGAAATTGACGATGGTAGAGAGAGCTTAATAGGCCGATAGGCCTTGCACGGATGTGATGCAATACATCTGATCGGCCTAAGAAGTCAAACCTAACCGATGCAGCCTTAGATGGAGCAGAATATATCGAGATAGTGGCAGGACTTACTCCTTGACTAGAGATTAGACCTAACCGATGCAGCCCCACGTCGAGAGCCAGAACCTGCCGGTAAAAACCTAGATGAACTAGGGTGGCAATGCGCCAAAGTTGTATTGATTGAGAGATGTTTTTACATGTCTCCAGGGGTATATATTTATACCCTGGGTTTACAGAGTCCGATGCATTTTCAACCATCAGACATTATTTCCTAATAAAAATAAAGGAAAATATCTCTAAAGAAGTTAACTAACTAACTAAATCTTCCTATATAAGATAAGATTTAAAAAAGATAAAATACCCTGCCGTGGGTTCCACGGCTCCTCCACAAACTTGGTCTTATCTAGATAATCTCCTATTCCGGGACCGAGTCTTCCATTGCTTTAATCCGATCGACTTCTTTCCTATAGCAATCAGACCTCCTTTCACTCAAGCCGATCATTTTCCAACCTCTCCCTGGGCTTGTCTAGATCCTGTCATTAAAACTCCTTCTTGGACTTGACTCTATTCGGATAGTTCTCTGTCCTCAAATCGATCCAATCTTCCACTAGCCTCATCGGCTTCTCTACAGTACCGATCGGCTTTATCCTATGAGCCAATTAGTATTTCCATCGATCGATCCTATTTACAGGCTGAATCAAATTACGCCGTTAAGATGGCACAACATGTTCGCCACTTACCTGCTGTCCCTTGGTTTTGTTGAGACCAAGTTAGATATTTCGTTATTTACATATCATCGGGGATCCGACACTACTTATCTGCTGCTATATGTGGACGACATTTTTCTCACCGCCTCATCTGCTAGGTTTCTCCAACACATTATTGCCGCTCTCTAGCGTGAGTTTGCTATGATAGACATGGGCTAGCTTTATCTTTTTCTAGGTATCTCCGTCATGCATTGCGATGATACCTTATTTCTCTCTCAGCGGCAGTATACTCTAGACATTTTGGAGCGTGCTAGGATAAGTGCTGCAAGCCTTACAGCATCCCTGTTGACCTACACTCCAAATTGTCTACGGATGGTACTCTAGTTGCTGACTCCATATAGTATCGTAGCTTAGCTGATGCATTGCAGTACCTAACATTCACTCGTCTGGACATTGCCTATGCCGTCCAGCAGATTTGTCTCTACATGCATGATCCTCGCGAGCCACACCTTGCTGCTCTCAAGCAGATAGTATGCTACTTACAGGATACTCTTTCTCTCGGCTTGACTTTGCGCCACTCTCCACCTGCTGAGCTTGTTGTTTACACTGATGATGACTACGCTGGCTGTCTCGACACTTGTCAATCGGCCTCTGGTTATGCAGTGTTTCTTGGGAATAATTTTATGTCTTGGTCCTTCAAATATCAGCATATAGTCTCCCAATCGAGTGTAGAGGCTGAATATTGAGCTGTGGCCAATGGTGTTGCTGAAGCTACTTGGTTGCACCACCAACTACTCATGGAGCTTCACAACTCACCTCACCATGCCACCTTAGTCTATTGTGACAACATTAGTACTGTTTATCTCTCTATCAACCTAGTGCAACATCAGCGCATGAAACATGTTAAGATTGATCTCTATTTTGTTCGGGAGTGGGTCATCCTCAGTCATATTTAGATACTTCATGTTCCCACGATATCCTAGTACGCCGATGTCTTTACTAAGGGTCTTCCTACCTCTGTATTCTAGGAGTTTTGATTTAGCCTGAACGTTTGCCAAGCTTCCGATTGGAATGCGAGAAGTGTTAGTATAATATAATTATAGTAAATTTTTCTAGATAGAGTAGGTTTCCTAATTGGGTGGAACATACTATAACTGTGTGATTTTCTAATTGTGTGGAACATATTATAACTGTGTGATTGACTTTCATATCAGCATAATGCAATTATAGTAGTCTTTTTAGATAGAGTAGGTTTGTGTAACTTTTTATAACTGTGTGGTTGGCTTCCATACTATCCCGATGTATATATATATTCTGTACACATCATTATAACCCAATTATTCTAATCATCTCACAATTTCATTGCGCCCTCCATAAAATTTCATCTGCTATATGACAGAAAACGAGGAGTTTCATGGAGAGCTGTTTGTGGTAAGAGATCGACATATATAACTGCTAATGTATTAAGTTCATTTATCTGCACACATTGTCCTCGGAAGTCAGAACTGTAAATTCACCTAAAGTCTGCATTATCTTCATTGTTAGGCACCGACTCCTTCCAATCAAGAGAATTGTCGTTTAGTTGCACCAAGCCTTATGGCACAATTATCTCTGCGGATTGTACTTTGACTTGCGGGGGTCTTGCTTCTGCAGCTCTTCATTTGGAGAAAAGTAAAAGTTCCTTGTTATTCTCCCGTTCAGTGTTCTTCATGATAATTAAAGGGATTGAAGCGTACACTTGACCTTATGCCGCCTGTGTATTATATATAGCCAGAAAAAGCCCCTAACGTAGCTTATAAGAATAGAAGATACGCTATATGGAACGTTTTTAACTTTTCTAATACTCCCCCTCAATCACAACATTCCTATGTTAAGATGGTACTTGAAATTCTGTACACTCAAGGCTTCGGTGAAACCATCTGCCACTTATCTTCAGAAGAAGCAAAATCAATCTGAAGTAATTTGCTGATTACTCGGACAAAGTGAAAATCAACTTCAATGTATTTAGTTCTAGCATAGAACACATGATTTGATGTAAGCTATTTGGCCTCCATGTTATCACACCACAATCATGCAATAGGCGGACTGGATACCTTTAATTCTTTCAACAAGGTCTGAATCCAAATAATCTCAGCAGTTGCTTTAGCTAATACATTATACTTAGATTTAGTACTTGACCTTGATACTGTAGCTTATTTCTTTGCATGCCATGATACAAGATTATTTTCTAGAAATACTGCAAAACCACCTATTGATCTTCTGTCATCAGGATAGCTAGCCCAATCAGCATCTGAATATGCACGTACCATGAAGGAAAATGACTTGTTTATCTTTAGACTAAGCTTTGCACATGACTTGAGATATCTCAATATTCTTTTAACTGCCGCCCAATGTACTATTGTTGGTACATGAAAAAATTGACAAACCTTATTTACAAAGAAAATAATGTCAGATCTTATCAATGTAAGATACTCCTGCTGCGCCTCAACGCATTTCTAGGAGAACCAGCTAGCTCTGGGTTCTAGTAGCATTTCACCCCTAACCACAACTCATCCGCTGATTCTTCAACCTCAGTCAGTTCAGACCTCTGCTTAGTTTCATCCAAGCTTCATCCTGGTCATGGATAGATCACCTAGGTTCGGGTCCATAAGCAGTGACAATCGCCCTACGAAGACTTGCTTTCGCTATGGCTTTGGTGGGTTCCGTTCCCTTAACCAAGCCACTGCCTAAGGCTCCTACAATACTCCTATATCTTGATGCATCTATAGGACCAAACGGATCTCCTTCATAAACTGAGAGTTTATCACTAGTGGATAGAGGTGTGCTTACCGGCTTACAATCCGTCATATTTGCTCTTTTCAACAGATCATTTACATATTTTTCTTGTGTCAAAATAATTTCATACTTAGTCTTGGCAACTTCGATACCGAGGAAATAGTGTAAGTTACCTAAATCTTTTAATGGAAAATCATTATGGAGATCCTGAAGTAATGCGGTCACTGTCTCTTGTTTAGAACTAACCACAATTATATTATCAACATAAATTAACATGAACATAACGATGTCACCCTTACTGTAATAGAATGATGAAGTATTGGCTTTAGATCCTTTAAAACCAAGGGCATAAAGTTTTTTACTTAACCTTGAGAACCATGCTCTAGGCACCTACTTCAATCCATATAGTGCCTTATACAGACATAGTTTCTACTAGAATTGTACTTGTACCTAGGAGGCTGCTTCATATAGACATCTTCTTCAAGAAGCCCATGCAAGAAAGCATTGTGAACATCCAATTGTCTAATAGTTCAACCCCTGAACACAGCAATAGAGAGAACAATTTGAATAGTAGCAGCTTAACAATAGGACTGAAAGTATCTTCATAATCAATACCATGCTTAAAACCTTTTGCAACCAAGTGAGCCTTGTATCTATCTAAGCTGCCATCTTATTTACGTTTGATTTTATATACTCACTTGCAGTCAATAATTTTACGCCCTTTCTGAGGAGGAACCAAATGCCATGTTTTATTTTTCATTAACGCATCATATTCAGCATCCATTGCCTATTTCCAATTATTATCCTCTAATGCTTCTGATAAGTTTTGTGGCTCACCGATTGATATTAAGAAAGAATATTTAACCGTACCATCGGTGTAGGGCTTCTCCTTGTGAATACCACTTTGTAAACGGGTCTTTGGCCTTTGATGTAGCTCGCTCCTAGTCGAAGGTGCCGTACAAGATCCTAGCATGGGATCCAAAGTGGATACGGCCACCGGGGGCTCCGGATTCAGCGCCTTGATCGTGTTAGGTGTGTCGGATGCAAAATCGCTCGCATGCGTTGGAGAGGCGGTAGTTTGCCTAGGGGATGTGTCATGGGACGATACGCCGGGCTTGGACTCCTGGGCAGATACACCTGCGGAAGTCATTGGAGGCACAGGTGAATCGCCTTGGGGGTCAGCTCCGACAGAAGGAGCTCCGGGTACCTCCATATGCAATGACGGTAATTCCTGCATGACTTCATGCGGTAGAAAATCATTGTTAGCAGGATTAATTGGAGAATCAACCACATGATCACTTATGGTATGAACCCTACTAGTCGGATTTAACAAATAGGTAGGTAAAAAATTAATTTCATCTTGAAACCTACGACCAGCATTAGGACCAAGAATTTGAAAGGGAAATAGAGATTCATTAAAAGTTACATCTCGAGAAATGTAAACCCTTCTAGAATCAGGATCCAGGCACTTAAATCCTTTATGAAACGGACTGTATCATAAGAAAGTGCATTGCTTGGAGCGGAATTGGAGTTTATGGGTATTGTAGGGTCGTAAATTAGGCCAACAAGCACATCCAAAGACACAAAAAGAGGAATAATCTGGCTGTTGGTTGAACAACCGAAAGAGGGGCATGTCATATGATAGTAGCCGACTAGGTGTTCTATTTATTAAATGTGTGGCGGAAAGAAAGGCATAAGGCCAAATTTTTAGTGGCATGTTGGCATGAGCAAGAAGAGCTAGACCAACTTCGACGATATGGCGATGCTTGCGTTTGGCTCTCCCGTTTTGCTGATGTGTATGTGGGTAGGAAATATGGTATGTGATGCCAACTTGGGCGAAAATGGATGCAGTTTTTGATATTCACCCTCCAGTTGGTTTGCATTGTTATAATCTTATGATTAAATAAGTGCTCAACAAGAGATTGAAATTCTCAAAATTTGGTAAATACCTCAGATTTGAATTTAAGGAGGTAAAATCAGGTGAACTTACTATAATTATCAATAAAACTCACATAGTATTTGTGTCCACCAACTGATTTGGGTGTAGGATCCCACACATCAGAATAAATAATTTCTAAAGGATGCTGGGAAACAGAGCTAGAATGAGGAAAAGGTAACTGACGGCTCTTGGCTTTTTGATATGCCTCACACATTGAATGTTTATTTGAATATGCTAAAACAAGAAGATTAAATTGGTTGATAACTTTTTTCACAATCAGAGCAGCCGGATGACCTAAACGAACGAGAATGACATCTATCAAAAATTTTTTTTACAGTTCCATAGGCTTGCTTTATTGTGCGCCTAGTAGGAAGAGGATAGAGGCCACGATCATAGCGTCCCCTAAGTAGAGTTTTTTTTGTTGCCTGATCCTTAATCAAGAAAAAATCAGGATGAAATTCTATAAAGTTAGAATTATTAGATGACGATGAACTGAAACAAGATTTTTATTAGCCTTGAGAACATATAGAATATTATTGAGATGAAGATCATGACTAGGGGTTGTAACAGTAGAATGACCAATGTGACTGATTCCATACCTACACCACTCGCCATGTGGATCTGATCGTGGCCCTTGTACTTGTCATGGATTGATAGTTTCCCCAAGTTGTTGGTGATGTTATCTGTAGTGCCTGAATCTATGTACCAGTTAGTGTCTACTCCGTAGGATGTAGACGTTGCACATACATATTTTTCTTCTGGTATGAAGTCTTCGTCAAATCTATACCAACATATGTGTTCGCGCCGAGATCCTTTGCACGCCCCAACGCGAACACACTGAATGTATGGGAGGTTTGCTTAGCTCTAGTGCAGGCCGATCGGCTTCTCTATGTGGCTCAAGATACGCGCGCCGGGGGCCATAGGGTTCGATTGGCTTCTGCGCTACGGTACGGGTACGGGCGTGCCAGTCAATTTGACCCTGCAATTGACAAGGAAGTGAGACGAGCAGGTCCGTCGGACGGTGGGTCGATACAGGCGCTTGCTATCGGCTGGCTGCCGATAGGATCGGGATGGCCATCGACTATGCCTGGAAGGCCCTTCGCTATTAGCTATTTGCCAATAGGAATTGGGAAGCTCTTCGATTGACTGAGGAGCCAATGTGGAAAGGTATCGACGTGATGCGATATGCCTGATTGGCCTAAGAGGTCAAACCTAATTGATGCAGAACATATCGAGATGGTGGCGGGACTTACCCCTTCGTCGGAGATCGGACCTAACTGATGTAGTCTTGCGTCGAGAGCCAGAACCCACCAGTAAAACCTAGATAAACTAGGGTGGCGATGCGTCGAGATTGTATTGATCGAGAGATATCTTACATGTCTCTAGGGGTCTATATTTATACCCTGGATTTACAGACAGAGTCCGACGCGTTTACAACAATCGGACGTTATTTCCTAACACAAACAAAGAAAAATATCTCTAAAGAAGTTAACTAACTAACTAAACCTTCCTAATTAAATAAGGTCACAATTTCCAAAGATAAAATACCCTGCTGTGGATTCCATGGCTCCTCCGCAAACTCGATCTTATCTAGATAGTCTTCCAACCTAGAACCGAGTCTTCCTTCGCTACCATCCAATCGGCTTCCTCACTGTAGTCATTGGACACCTCTCAGCCGATCGGCTTTAGCGCCATCGGGTCTGTCCAGATTTTGACGTTAATAATATGTCAGCAGTATGTCCTTTTATCTTGCAAAATTGACACCTGGGTCTGTTGTCAGGCCCATACTGCTGATTATTTTGTGGGCCTTGATTCTGCTGGCACTGCCGATTGCTTCGGCCATGCCCACGAGATGGCGCACCCCCACGCGAGTGCCCTCTGCCTCGCGTGCCTTGCAATGCACCGCGCTCTTGGTTGGCGGAATTAGGAGCGGCTATCAGATTAGAGAAGATCCATACACTGCTCAAACGAGAGCAGCTGGGAGTACATCTCTCCCACACTGATCGGCTCAGTCTTGGCGACTAGGGCTAGACGATGGAATTGTAGTCGAAATCGAGGCTGGCGAGAACGTAGGAGACCAGCTTGTCGTCGTCCTTGGCCTTGCCAGCAGACACGATCTCATTGGCAAGAGACCGCATCTTGGCGATGTATTCTGTCATGGAGAGATTGCTCTTCTTCGTTGTAGCGAGTGCGATCCTGGTGTTGATGATGCGCGCTCGTGACATTGAGGTGAACATGGTCTCGACAGCACTCCATACTTCAGCAGCAGTCTTGCAAGTAGTTAACTGAGACAAAATATTTAGAGTGATAGAAGAGAGCAGGAATCCTAGGACCTGTTGATCCGTAGCACCCCACTCAACATAGAGCGGGTTCTGCACCTTTACTTCTTTACCATATGTTATCATCTTCATGGTAGACACGGGTGTCTTTGTGGTGCCTGTGAGAAATTCCTCTAGGCATGCGCCCCTCACGATGGCAAGTACTTGCATCTTCTACAGTGCATGTTTATTCTTGGTCAGCTTCTCGGAGACAGCTTGGTCGACCAAGCGATTGATGGCGGCGGCGTAGGAGGTTGACATGGTAAAAGATGGATCTATTTGATGGCTCTGATACCATAAAAGATAATCAGAGGGCTTGAAACGTGTACTTGACCTCATGCCGCCTACGTGTTATATATATAGATAGAAAGAGCCTCTGGCGTAGCTTAGAAGAGACGCCATATAAAATGTTCTTAACTTTTCAAGATTTACATATACGGAAGTTTCTTAACTTTTCTAATACTTCATTTGCTGCTAAGAATTTGGTTGGAATTGTGTAGTGTTGCATAATTGACTTGGAATATAATGTCCTGCCTTTATGACATGTAGGTGGGAGGACCTTATGTTGGTTCATAACTAACGAGTTCTGGTGTTCGGCATTATACACAGAGGTAATTAAGGAGAAAGAACAATGATATATACTACTATAGTGAAGCATGTGGATTTTGATGCTCCAACTCGTATGAAAATGGTACTGTTATACTGCAACAGACCGTGCTTTTTTTTAGATAATAAAAATGGTTTGCACCATGCTGATTTAGAAAACTTTTGGTCTAGAATATTCTGAGGGCAAGCTATGGTATACTTGATTAGGACTCTCCTGGATTTTTAAGGTCTGCAGTAAGCATAATACTTTCGTGTGGCTAATTTAGAGCTGTATCTGCTTAGAGCTAATTAAGTTCTAATTTAGAGCTATATCTAATTCTGTGACTCTAGATGGGTTCCGTCGATGGATGCCAGTGAGAACTAGGTTGGCATTTTAATTTTATATAATAATAATACTTGGTAGAGCCTCCTCTGGGTGGTCCGTAGCAGTACGAGATATCATAATTTATTTTTTCAGGTTGATAAAGCTAAAGCAAGTATGAGGAACGCTGTTATTAGACTAGAAGTTGTTTCAGAGGTGGGGATTGCTAATAAAAAGGTCCCATGCCATCCTTCAGATAATTTATGTTTACTGATATTTAAAGTCTGAAATACAAATTTATATGCTATGCAGTGTATAACAGCTACTACAGGTTGGAAGATGTATTCCGCTATAAACATTGGCGTTACTGGATGGGAAACAACTTGTCTACGGTGGCTCGAGTGACTTCTCTGATCATGGTTATTAGTTACTAATGTATCGATGCAATTATTCCAAAAAAGGCATTAGTTGATTTATAGTGTCGATTGTGTTAACATTAGTGAACTTTGCTCATCTGATGCTCTGTTCTAAGTTTGTATGTACAATTTTACTCTTCGCAGCAAGTTTAGATTTATAAAATTTGTCCTGACGAAATTTCCTGTAAGAGTTTTAAAAGAATCGATATTTGGCAATATATTTTTGTGTTCCATCTTGCATGTTAGAACAAGCTATTTGATTCATTTGTGTTCTCCATTTTTCTTGAATTCATGGCATAGTCCAGTTTCCTGACATTAGAATATAGTAAACAAGATTCACTCAATCTTTTAATTACAGGTAAACAAGAGCTCCAGCGGCAAATCGCGAGGCCGTACCAGCTGAGTTTGTTGGACCTGAGCAAGATATTGTGTGAGCACATGGGCTGGACGTCATCGCGCAGCGCGTAGCTGGGCGTCGTGGATTCCAAGGATGACGGGCGGCGATGGGCAGAAGGTGTCCCGCAAGGGCGGCATGATCTGCGGGGCCTGGTTGACGTTCCATTGATCAGTAGCGTATTTCCAGCGTTCGTATTCAGAATTCTCTATGCATTCGTTCGATGTTTTTTTTTTAATTTTGGTAGATCAGAGTCGATACTTGCTTGGCGGGCTGGTTTGTGGGTTATGCTGAACCTGCAACAGGCCTGTGATAATAGATGTGGGTTTTGTGCAGCCCGCTTGAAACCTCGTGGACACAGCAGATATGGGGCGGGCAGCCGCAGCCCGCCCCGCTTGCTCCCTTACTCACATCCCAACATTGTCGTGAGTAGATACTAGTAGATAACTACAGCAGAAGAGGTGATTTAACTGACTCATGTCATTGCTCAATCCGTCCAACCTGACGTAGTGGCCATTCATGGTCTCCTAGAATCTCATATTTCGTGCTGCACTTACATATATAATATAGTATAAGCACCCTCAATGTGACTGAAGGAACTATGCTACCCATCATAGGAAACAAAAGCAGGTCCTCTTTACGGATCCGCTCAAAGGGATTTTACTGTCTAACCTATTTAGACCTTTCAACATGGCTGCTACCATACTCAATTCATCATAACATAGGTTATTTCTGTTTTCTAAATATATCCACCATTTTTTATAGAGCTTTCTGATCATTATATTTATTCTATTGGATCTGAAATGTTTGCTCCATATATTTATTCCAATTCGTCTCGTGAATTCCATCCTATGTGTTTCTCCTACCTCTGCAGGCTGAAGCACACCCATATCGTTGTGCCGCCTGCTCTTCCCTCTCCAGCGGTGACCGAGCATTCTCCCCACGCCAGCCATCAGCAGAAGCAAGAACACCGCCTCAACCAATGGCTGCCAGGTCTTTCGACACCACTTGAAGTATATCACCATGCATCTCCTGTGCAAATTTATTGTACTTGGATAACCTCCAGTGCCAATTTCCTTTTATTTCTTATGTAAAGATTTAACCGTGTTATTTGGGCATCTCTTGCCAAGAAACATCAGCAGGAATGGTTACAAGGGCGAGAGTTTTGTTATTGCTTTAATTGCTTCCTGCTCACCGAGCAAGTTGGTGCTTGTTTCAGGAAATATAGGACATCGGGAAATGCAGATGATTGTTTTAGACAAGTCACCCCATCGATGGTATTCAAATCAGCGGCTCGGGTTGGATGATGGTAACAGCAAAGCAAGTGGTCAAGTCTTCCAATGTTTCATCATTTACAGAGGAACTCACAAGGTAAGTGATATTGCTAACTGTGACCAATTTTTTGTGTTAGTCATGTATCCTTTTCCAGTTTTGTGAGATCTTACTGCATTTCATCTCAGCCGATAATGTGAATAATGAGAACCATTTGATGATAGTTCTCCATATGCCTTTTTTTAACTACTCAATATTATTAACAGAATGTTATGGCTGTTCCAACAATTTATTGAAGAAGATTCGTAGCTCAAGCTATTTTTCTTCTTCCAAAAGAGATTTAACTGGAATGCCCAGCTAGCATTGCGCTTGCCGGTGCAGCGATCTTCACCGTCGTTGGTGGCGAGGTCGGCTCAGAGTGAGGTTGTAGCTCGCCAAGGACTGAAAAATGTTTCTTATGATGGCAAATCTATTTTGATTAACTCTTGTTTCTTCCATTCCTTCTTTTATAGCTATGGTGGATGGCTACAGTGTAGTGAGCATAGGTCGTTAACCCTCAGGTAAAAAAAAAAGTCATCAACCCCACGGCCATGACCAACAAAACAAAATTACCCTAAAGTAATTGAGCAAGGCTATTAGTTAGAAAAAAATCCATGTTGTAAACCAGAAGTTTTAAACAGATTGTAACCATTTGTGTGAATAGTTAAATATGAGTGGAAATCAGCAAATCGAATGATTGTTTACCTGGTTAATGAAATTTGGAATTCCATCCTGTAAACTCTTAAACAATATGCAACCCCGACATACCCGGTAGCTGCTGGTTCACCCTATTTTGGCTCTGTGTTGTGCTTGCAGTAAAGACTGATAGCATCAGGCTCAGGCCAGCCACCTCAGCTGCTAGCCGTTAATGCCTTAGCGGCTCAGCCTGCCGCTCTTCACCTACTGACCTCCTCGTTGTCGGCGACAAGGACGCGGCCGGGAGCCAGCCACCTCCTCGTTGTCTTCAGGTTGACAACATGTATGTCTCTTCCATCTGAACCACATCCGCTTCGATGGCAGGTTGGCTAGCGCAGCTTGCTTTCGCACGCTTAGGTTAGACCAGAGGTAGAGTCCCCGTGGGAGCACCACTATATTGTATTTTTATCAAAAAATAATAAGGTGATGTGGGCTAGTTAAACTAACTGGGCCATCTTAAGACTGCTATGGTCTTGTCCGGTCCAACCAGTTCTGTTTAAAAACAAGATATGGCAGTCGATCACAGGTGTACTACCATGTTAGGGTTTGCATTTTTGTCAAAAAATAATAAGGTGATAAGGTGACGTGGGCTACTTAAACTAACTGGACCATCTTGAGACTGTGTTAACGCCAAAATTTAAACAGCCCGATAAAAAACTGGAAGAAGCAGATCGGTTGAGGAGGTGTCCGATAGCTATAAGAAAGAAGCCGATCGGATTAAAGCAATAGAAGACTCGATCCCGGAATAGAACACTATCTAGATAAGACTGAGTTCGCGAAGGAACCGTAAAACCTATGGCAGGGTATTTTATCTTTTATAAATCATAGCTTATCTAATTAGAAATGTTTAGTTAGTTTAGATAACAATCTTAGAGATATTTTCTTTTATTTATATAAAGAGATAATGTCCGATAGTTGCTGAAAACACGTCGGACTATGTAAACCCGGGGTATAAATATAGACCCCTGGAGACATGTAAATCAATCTCTTGATCAATATAATCTCGGCGTATTGCCACCCTAGTTCATCTAGGTTTCTACCGGCGGTGTCTGGCTCTCGATGCGAGGCTACATCGGTTAGGTCCGATTTCCAGTGAAGGGGTAAGTCCCGCCACTATCTTAATATGTTCTGCTCCGTTTAATGCTGCATCGGTTAGGTTCGACCTCTTAAGCCAATCAGATATATCGCATCACGTCCGTGCAGGGCCTATCGGCCTATTAAGCTCCCTCTGACATTGTCAATTTCGTGCTGCATTGGTTAGGTTCAACCTACGGGGTTATCGACGATAGATTGAGCTTTTGGCTTATAGTTTTCTGCACGGCGTCTCATCAGAGTGCTAGCCGATGAGTTGTCCATGCTCTAAGCTTCACGCCTAGCGTATCGGCTCCTTGGCCGATACGCGCCAGGCCTTTAGAGGTTTCCCTTGACGTGCCACACCAAGCGCATCGGTCTCCCAACCGATGCACACCCGCATTCAGAGAAGCATCCCCTCATCGGCTCAACTAGCCGATGGGTTCGCTCTTGTCTTTACTTTAGTACGGCCGATCTGGCGTCCTCTGTATCGTCGCTGTTGGCCTTGGCCTTGTACTATCTCAGTTAGGTCCGATCTTTGAGGTTCGGTGTTAATGGCGCTATCATGGCGGGTGACGGGTCATCGTGATGCCACCTCCAGAGCAGCATCGACTTCGCAGCCGATGCGTCTATATGCTTTTCCTTGCTACTCGATATATGCCTTCATCGGCTTTTCAGCCGATGGATGACCGCTATGGCCTCCGTCGGCTACCAGGAGGGATCTCATCTGCTTCGCTATCCTCTGGGCGCGATCCGACACCTCCATCGGCTCTGCGGCCGATGTATCTAGACTTTGCTTTCACTACACCCGAAGCCATCGACACCTGTCTGCGCCCTCATTGGTTTCTCAGCTGATGGAAGAGCGCCCTGATTCCTATCGGCTATCGGCCGATAGCGAGAGCCATTCGAGCGTGGCCGATGACCAACCCGATCCTATCGACAGCCAGTGGATAGCGAGCGCTCATATCGGCCTATCGTCTGACTGACTCGTTTGCCTCACCTCCTTGTCAATTACAGGCTCAAATTGATTGGCATGCCCGCACCCACACCGTCGCGCCGGAGCCGACCGAACCCCACGGCCCTCAGCGCGCGTACCTCGAGCCACGGAGAGAAACCGACCGGCCTGCACAGGCGCTAAGTAGACCTCCTAGGCGTCGGCATGCTTGCGCCGGTATCCGACGCGAACATATTTTTTGGCACACCAGGTGGGATCGAATGTTTCATTTATCGGCTGATAAGAACCATAGTTCATTCATCGGCTGGTAGGGTAGAAATCTTCATTTATCAGCCGATTGGACGGGATTTCATTCATCGGCTAGAGAAACCTGAAGAACGTTCATCGGCTGAAGATCTTTTATCAGCTGGTGTGATATAATTCCATTTATCAACCAGCGGGACTCTACAAGTGACTGATTAGAAGTCAGATTTTTACTCATTAACCCGGGGGGCACCTTGTTGTCAATATGTCTAAAGAAAAGGTTGATTCCAAGGCATATTCATCCGAAGAAGAAGCCGATGAGGATATTATAGTTTCAGTTACCATGGAGGATCTGAATGAAGACTAGAGGCAGCATATAGAGCAGAATATGGATAATTTTCAAAAGGTCTGTTTGGAATCCTTCAATATGACTGAATAAGGGCCGATTCAAAAGGCGCGGTTACCAAAATGTGTTTTGATTAAAGAATAGACCATTCATCACTTGTGAATTCTTCCAACCCATTGCAAGAGATGTTCAACGAATCATTTTACCAAGCATTTAGTAATCCATCGGGAGTATGGATGGATACATTACAAGATCTGATCAAGAAGACGATACAAAAATTATCGGCTCAAGAGCCTGATCAAGATCATGTGCCTTTGCTGATAGAGACGAAGGAAACTTGGCAAAACAAGGACCTATCGGCAAACATGTATCCACCAACACAAGATCGATTCCGGAGGCAACGATAGGAGATACTTCCAGAATTCTTTCAGAGTAATCATTATGGAGAGTATTGCAGGCAGAATCGGGTACCATATCCATCTCCACATGATCAGGAAGATATTCTAAGGGAGAAGGATTTGTTAACTAGAATTGTGGACACGATGAAAGAGCAATTTGGTATCAAGCCCAAAGATCAAATAGTTATGTATCGGCACCCACATCCAGAATGGTTTGATAGAGTTTCATTGCCTCGCTGATACATGATACCAGATTTCTCTAAATTCTCAGGGCAAGACAATATATCTACAATGATGCACATCAGCTGATTCTTAGCACAGTGTAGGGAAGCATCAGCTGAGGAAGCTCTCAGAGTCCGTCTCTTTCCATTATCCTTCTCTGGATCAGCCTTTGTATGGTTTTCTTTATTACCACTGAACTCCATTAAAGGATGGGCCGATCTAGAGCAGCAGTTCCATAGACATTTCTGTACTGGGATTCAAGAAACGAGACTATCAGACTTCACATCGGTTAGACAGAGGCCTAATGAGTCAGTTCTAGAATACATCCAATGTTTCCAGGACATCAGAGCTCGATGTTAGTCTTGTTTTGAGCGAGGAACAGTTAGCTGATCTAGCCTTCCAAGGGTTATCGAATCGCATCAGGTGAAAATTTTTTTCATAAGAGTTTAACAGTTTAGCACATCTGATGCATGTGGTATTAGCTTATAAGAGCCAATTACCAGGAAAAGAGGAGGTGTCGAAGTATTGGAGGCCCGAGGAAGAGAATTTCAAAGCCTTCATACTTTGAAATTGAGGGGCATGTGTTAACGCTAAAATTTGAATAGCCCAATGATAGATTGGAAGAAGCCGATCGGCTGAGAAGGTGTCCGATAGCTACAGGTAAGAAGCCAATTGGATTAAAGAAATGGAAGACTTGGTCCCGGAATAGAAGACTATCCGGATAAGACCGAGTTCACGGAGGAGCCGTGGAACCCACGGCAGGGTATTTTATCTTTTGTAAATCATAGCTTATCTAATTAGGAAGGTTTAGTTAGTTCAGGTAACTACCTTAGGGATATTTTCTTTTATTTATGTGAAGAGATAACGTCCGATAGTTGCTAAAAACGCGACGGACTCTGTAAACCCAGGGTATAAATATAGACCCCTGGAGACATGCAAATCAATCTCTCGATCAATACAATCTCGGCGCATCTCCACCCTAGTTCATCTAGGTTTCTACCGATGGGGTCTGGCTCTCGACGCGGGGCTGCAATGGTTAGGTCCGATCTCCGGCGAAGGGGTAAGTCCCGCCACTATCTTGATATGTTCTGTTCCATCTAAGGCTGCATCAGTTATGTTCGACCTCTTAGGCCGATCAGATGTATCGCATCACATCCGTGTAGGGCCTATCGACCTATTAAGCTACCTCTGCCATCATCAATTTCATGCTGCATCGGTTAGGTTCGACCTACAGGGCTGTCGATGGTAGATTGAGCTTTAGGCTTATAGTTTTCTGCACAGCGTCTCATCAGAGTGCTAGCCGATGAGTTATCCATGCTCCGAGCTTCACGCCTAGCGTATTGGCTCCTCGGCTGATATGCGCCAGGCCTTTAGAGGTTTCCCTTGACGCACCACTCCAAGCACGTCAGTCTACCAGCTGATGCGCGCCCGCCTTTAGAGAGGCGTCTCCTCATTGGCTCAGCTAGCTGATGGGTTCGCTACTGTCTTTACTTCAGCATGGCCAGTTCGGCGTCCTCCGTATCATCTTTGTTGTCTCGGCCTCGTACTTTCTTGGTTAGGTCGAATCTTCGAGGTTTGGTGTTAATGGCGCTATCACAGCGGGCGACTGGTCATCGTGATGCCATCTCTAAAGCTGCATCAGCTTCGCAATTGATGCGTCTATATGCTTTTCCTTGCTACTCGATATATGCCTGCATCGGCTTTATAGCTGATGGATGACCGCTATGGCCTCCGTCGGCTACCAGGAGGGATCTCGTCCGCTCCGCTGTCCTCTGGGCACGATCTGGCGCCTCCATTGGCTCTGCGGCCGATGGATCTGAACTTCGCTTTCGCTACACCCAGAGCCATCGACACCTGTCCGTGCCCTCATCGGCTTCTCAGCTGATGGAAGAGCGCCCTGATTCCTATCGGCTATCGGCCGATAGCGAGAACCATTCGGACGTGGCCGGTGACCAAGCCGATCCTATCAGCAGCCAGCCGATAGCGAGCGCTCGTATCGGCCCGTCATCCGACTGACCCGTTTGCCTCCCCTCCTTGTCAATTGCAGGGTCAAATTGACTGGCACGCCCGCACCTGCACTATCACGCCAGAGCCGACTGAACCCCACGGTCCCCGGCGTGCATACCTCGAGCCACGGAGAGAAGCCGACTGGCCTGCATTGGAGCTAAGCAGACCTCCCAGGCGTCGGTGTGCTCGCGCCAAGATCCGGCGCGAATAGTCCGGTCCAGCCAGTTCTTGTATAAAAACAAGATATGACAGTTGATCATAGGTGTACTAGCATTCACAAGTGGTTCGGGTTTGGCTCTAGAGGCGGTGGATAGAGTTTTTGCTCAAGGTGAAGAGAGATATCTATGCTCGACCTTCTCGCCTCTTTATATATAGGCTTCTCCACTTGGGCCTAGGAAACCGTAACTCAATAAGAGTCTACTCGGACTTTATTTGAACTTAGCCTTTATTCGAATAAGCATTCTAACCTGTTAGGCATGCGATACTATAGGTTCACGTATATTTGGTTATGACTCAGAAACGCTTTTTCGGTCACCCTGTAAATAGCGGTCTCTAGCAAGATATATTAAATCTAAAGTATATGTAAAGATCATATCGGCTTAATCTATAATGTTCTCATGTACGAATCCCTTTGCATCATGATATCGATTGAGCTTAAAGTGAAATTGTGTCATCCTTTTAATAACTCAATTACTCTCTTAATTCTGTGATGGATTATAAACTTGTGATTGACTCTTCAATCATCTTGGCATGACCATACACTTATATAATCCATTACATTGAGAGACTCATATATTTCTTTCACAGAAGGGGCAAATTCTATCTTATCACTCATATCTCACTATATATTTCATAGCAAACCTGAAGACTACTTTTATGACTACCCTGTTATAGAGTAGTGTTTAGTAGTCTCCAAACAAGCTACTACGTATGTTGAAAATCATAATGATCTCAAGTCTAAAAACTCTACATAAATACTACTTGGGATTAACTGATGACACTTAAAATTTCTGCAATATCTTATAGCGGGTTTATCCAATATATGTTCACTATCCATATTATCGATTTGGTATCACCATACCATGATACATAAGACATGATCATTAATCAATATATATACTAATCTTACAATCATATTTGGTTCTTATATGATATATGATCAAAGATCATTTAGAAATAACAATATCTAACATTACGTGTCTAATGAATAAGTTACATATTCATTAATCAATAATGATAATATCTATTTCAAGGAACAAATCAATATATCATAAATATAGTATGTGATATTTACAATATCTCCACTTTGCCTCTAAAGCATATCACTAACGGTCTCTCACTTGCCCTAGAGTCAATCATGTAAGTATCTAATACCCATTGCCTTAACATGGGGCTCATACTTTGGCTAGGGAAGCAGCTTTGTCAACGGATCTGTAATGTTTAAATCTATTTCTATTTTGCATATCTTTATATCGCCTCTATCCACTATTTCGTGGATGAGGTGAAAACACCATAAAATATGCTTAGACTTCTGGTGCGATCTATGCTCTTTGGCTTACGCAATGGCCCCACTATTATCATAGTAGAGGTCCATTAGACCGATGGCACTAGTCACCACACCAAGTTTAGAAACAAATTTCTTGATCCAAATAACCTCTTTAGCAGCTTCAGAAGCTGCAATGTACTCGACTTCTATTATAGAATCAACAATTGTATCTTGCCTGGAACTTTTCTAGCTCACTGCATTGCCATTTAGACAGAACACAAATCTATATTGCGATCTGAAATTGTTTTTGTCAGTTTAGAAGCAATCATCGGTGTAGCCATTTACAACAAGCTCTTCTTCACCTCCATAGTTCTTCTTAAGTACTTCAAGATATTCTTTACAGCAATCCAATAAACTTAGATTTCATTGGTATCTACTTATAGCACTAAAAGCATATGAGACATCTAGATGTGTACAAAGCATGATATATATAATCAATCCAATAGCCGAAGCATATGGAATCACATTCATCTTATCCTGCTCATCAGGTGTACTAGGACATTGACTCTTGCTAAGATTTGTACTGTGACATACGTAGAAAATCTTTCTTGGAGTCTTGCATATTGAACCTTTTCAACACCTTGTTAATGTATGTATCTTGGTATAATCCAATTAGCCTTCTTGATCTATCTCTATAGATCTTGATGCCTAGAGTATATGCCGCCTTTCTTAAGTCTTTCATAGAGAAACTACTTTTCAATGAAGACTTAATAGATTCGAGTATAGGAATGTCATTTCCGATCAATAATATGTCATCCACATATAAGACCAGAAATACAAGTGTGTTCGCACTAGCTGTCTTAAAGACACAATGCTCTTCTTTGTTCGTGATGAAACCAAGCCCTTTGATTACTTCATCAAAACGAACATTCCAACTCCAAAATGCCTGCTTTAATCTATAAATGGATTTTTCCAGCTTGTATATCTTTCCAGCTAATTATGGATCAACAAGACCCATGGGTTGTGTCATATACACATCCTCACTCATATTTCCATTAAGGAAAGCTATTTTGACATCCATTTGCCATATCCCATAGCCAAAATATGCAACAATCTCTAAAATGATCTGAATAGACTTCAGCATTGCGATGAGAGAAAACGTTTCATCATAATCAACACCTTGAATTTGTTTGAAACCTTTAGCCACCAATCGTGCCTTATAGATGTGAATATTTTCATCCATGTCTATCTTTTGCTTGAAAACCCATTTGCACTCAATGGTTTTAACACCATCAGGGAATCAACCAAGTTCCAATCTTAATTACTATTCATGGATTTAATTTCGAATCTCATGGCTTCAAGCCATTTCTTAGAGTCTGGTCCCACCATCGCTTCTTCATAGGTCTTAGGCTTATTGTTGTTTAACAACAATGTGTCTTTGTTGAGTAGTCAAGAACATGTACCTCTCAGGTGCACAACGTGACTGTTCTGACCTATGTGGTGTCGATGTGTCTACAATAAGTTCTTCAATACTTTGTTCAAACTGCTGTGGTTGTGTAGGAGCTAAAACATTTTCAGGTGTTGAATTTCTTCAAGTTGCACCATTCTCCCACTATACTTTCTTGAGAGAAACTCTCTCTAAGAAAACACCATGTCGGACGACAAACACTTTGCCTTCCCCTTGATTATAAAAGTAATATCCTTTTGTCTCCTTAGGATATCCGATAAAGAAGTATTTGTCAGACTTAGGAGTGAGCTTATTATATTATAAACATTTTACATAAGCCTCACATCCCCAAATCTTAAGAAAAAGGCAAGCTAGGACATTGTCCCATCCACATCTCATACGGTGTATATTCTATTGACTTAAATGAAACCCTGTTTAATATGAACGTGACTATTTCAAGAGCATATCCTCAGAAGGACAATGGAAGATCACTTTGGCTCATCATGGACCACGCAATGTCTGATAAGGTGCGATTTTTCTGTTCAGATACCCCATTCCATTAAGGTGTATTTGGTGCAATCAACTATAGAATAATTCCATAATCCTTTAGATTATTGCCAAACTCATGGCTCAAATACTCGCTTCTATGATTAGATCGTAGAAACCTAATTGTTTTTCCTAAATGATTTTGTACTTCATTTTGGAATTCCTTAAACTTTTTAAAGGATTCAGATTTATACTTCATTAGGTAGATATACCCATATCTACTAAAGTCATCAGTAAAAATTATGATGTATTAAAAACCATATCTAGCTGTAGAGCTCATTGGTCCACATACATTAGTATGCACGAGTGCCCATAAGTCACTTGCCCTTTTACCTTGACTAGTGAAGGTGCCCTTGTCATCTTGCCAAGTAAACAAGATTCACTTGTATCGAATGATTCAAAATCAAATGAGTATAGAAGACCATCTCTATAGAGCCTCTCTATGCGTTTCTCATTTATGTGGCCCAAGCGACAATGCCATATGAACATGGGATTCAAATCATTAGGACGTTGCCTCTTTGTATTAATGTTATGACTGGTGTCCCTTGAAAATTTAGAATGTATAACCCATTCACCAATGGAATATGATAGTAGAAGATATCTTTAAAATAAAGAGAAAACCATTGTCCACATATCTAGAGTCATAACCTTCTTCTTGTAAACAAGAAGTAGAAATAATGTTTCTAGATAGAGATAGAACATAATAACAATTATTTAATTCCAAAACTAATCATGAAGATAAAGACAGTGGCATGGTGCCAATAGCCACCACATCAACTCTTGCTCCATTGCCAACATAAAGATCCACTTCCCTCTTTCTCAAACTTCTACTTCTTGTTAGCCCCTGCAACAATTTGCATATGTGAGCAACTGATCCGGTATCAAATACTAAAAAATCAGTAGATGAAGTAGCAAGATTGATCTTTACAACATTTATACCTGAAGTAGAAGTCGTACTTCCCTTTTTCTTGAGATCCTCCAAGTGCTTTGGACAATTCCTCTTCCAATGTCCTAATCCCTTATAGTAAAAGCAAGCTTCATCAGGAGCAGTGCCCTTATTGTCTCGCTTAGCGGCCTAGAAGTTGCTCATGATATGACTAGGAGTCAACTTTTTCTTGACCACAATTTTCTTGACATTGGGTTTGCCCTTACTTTTTTGCATCATCATCACATGATTGGTGTTTTTCTTAATGCTGTCCTTGGCAGATTTTAGCATCCCATGCAACTCAGGCAATGTTCTGTCCATATTGTTCATGTGATAGTTCAATATGAATGTCTCAAAGCTCGAAGGGAGCGACTAGAGAATCACATTAGGAGCCAACTCTTAACTAAGGGCAAAACCAAGTCTTTCTAGACTCTCAATGTAGCCAATTATCTTAATCACATAAGGACTAACATAATTTCCTTATGCAAGTCTACATTCAAACAAGGACTTTAAAGTGTCGAACCACTCAACCTTTGCTTGGTTCTCAAACATACCACATAACCCCATAATTATATTGTAGGCATTCGTGTTCCTATATTGCTTCTTAAGCTTAGAGGACATTGTGGCAAGCATGAGACAACTCACATCAAGAGAATTATTAATATGTTTCTCATGAGCTCTCTGTGCAACCACAATAGCATTATCAGGCAAGTTACCGGGTAAACGAGTCTCAAGGACATACTCCTTGCACTCTTGCTTGAGAAAAATTCTCAAGTTGCGATACCAATCTACAAAATTTGTTTCATTTAGCTTTTCTTTCTCAAGAATAGATCACAAATTAAAAGAACCAGTTGCGGCATTAGCTGACATGATCTAGAACATAAAAATATGCAAAGTTTAGCACTATGTATATGTACATCTTTCATTAAACTATTTAAAAAAAACATATATTATGTGTTTTGCAACAAAACTCCCTCTAAGTGACATAGTTGGTCAAGATACTTATCTCACTAATTCTTAGTGAGCTTTGGCATCACAGCTAGAAAACTAGTGACATGGGCAAGCAACACTTTGCTAATCACATCCCTATATGATTATTGTTTGTTGGGTGGCATCAATATGCCCTAGCCCCAACCTGTGCCATAAGTTTGTAAAACTGTTTTGATAACCTTATTTGTAACCCAAATGCTTTCGTATGTAGATGTATGACATCTACACCAAGTATTAATGATAACCAACTGTACCCTATTTTGGTAGGCCTACTATATGGTGATCATTCTTCTTAGGTGCAACATATGGAAGGGCACAAACACCTAATTTTTACTATGAGGGACTCTATCCTACCATAGCAATAATTCACAAAGATCATTGCATAAAAGTAAGATAGAAAACATCACAGATAAATATATTCAATTGTGAAATAGTATGACTCAAAAGAATGGTGATCTCCATCCTCCACATCTTTTATTTGGGTCATCATGCTTAAAAACTTGAAACTTTTAGTTTATGCTACTACCTATAATAGCTAAAAATTAAAGATTACAAAGATAGATTCAACACTATGGTCGACACATAGGTCATTAAATAAAATAGAGATAGCTAACAACAGTTGAAATATTCATGATATGTAGGCCATGAACGAATGTTACATGTATCACATACATCTCATACATTCCAAATAAGCTATAAGGCCACATTATTCACATCATTATTTGCAAAAACAAGTTAGGCGTATAATTGTATTATATCTAATAATGTAAACACAAGATGCTATAAAGGGGATATGCACAGCAGTTCTATTACAAAATTCATAGATCCAATTTCTGAAATTACTATGAAAAAACTATACAACTCAACCACCTTATACCGATCCGAGACACTCTCAAGTATACTAGTTTTTCCACTGGCCTATGGCAATCAGATCCACAATCTACTACTATTCAGCATAACAACCATGTGTTGATCCAAGGCAATCTTAAGGATACTAGTAGTTTCATTGACCCGATCCATAACTTACTAGTATTCGGCATAACAACCTTATGCTAGCCCAAGACATTCTCAAAGACGTTACTAGTACTAGGATCCATACCTTATCTAATCCCTATTCACCGATTGATCTCATCAACCCATGCTACCATCGATCCATCATATGAACCAACTAATCTAGACTGTAATAGATCTAATCTACTACTACCGCATATCAACATATGCGATGATCCAGATCACAAACTACGCAAGATGGCTCTGATACCACTATAAGGGAAGGCATAGGCTACGATAGCATAAAATAAATTTTTTCTACCGCACACACCAGGACATCGTGCGAAGAAAGGATCATGGATAGTTACTACCAGACACGTAGTGCAATGCAAGTAGGGTTGGAGAAGCCAATCCAACTACGCATGTGTTGAGGTGATAGATGAAGCAGTTGATCGCCACGATCCTGATGCCGATCAATGTCACAACGAGCAACGCCTCCACTAGTATCCTCACGTCCAAGGCAGGAACTCCAATTGCGAGTGTACTAGCACTCACAAGTGGTTAGGGTTTGGCCTGAGAGGTGGTGGCTAGGGTTTTTGCTTGATGTGAATAGTGATATCTATCCTTGACTTTCTTGTTACTCTATATATAGGCTACCTCATTTGGGCCTGGGGAACCATGGCCTAATAGGAGTCTACTCAGATCTCTATCCGAACTGAGCCCTTATTCGGATCATATTTGAATAAGTATTCTAACTTGTTAAGCGTGAGACCTTCTAGGTTCACATATATTTGATCACTACCTAAAAACACATTTTCAATCACCCTATTAATTGCAATCTCTAGCAAGGCAAATTAACCCCAAAGTATATGTAAAGATCATATCAGTTGAATCTGTAATGTTCTTATCTATGAATCCCTTTGCCTTACAATATCGATCGAGCTCAAGACGAGACTTGTATCATGCTCTTAATAGCTCAATCACTCTTTTGATCCTATGATGGATTACAAACTTGTGATTGACTCCACAATCACCTTGGCATGGCCTTCCTTTAGTCATGACATCTTTATGGCAGTGAGGAGCTAGGGTGGAAACGACAGAGTACTAACCTGCATTCATTGTATTCTTTGTCGCTTTGCAGTCTTGAGCAGAAGAGCTTTACGCATGTGTTTTAAAAAGACGGATGAAGCATGCATATAGGAGTTGCTTGCTGCTTGTGTAGTTCACGATTAGTGGAGAGGAGCTTCATGTGTGAGGTCTCTTTTGAAAAGATGGATGAGGCCTACAGTGGCTGCCTTGTTTTGGCTTGATCTATGACAAAAAGAAAATGTAGAGGAGTTTGCACATTCATGAGATAGGTTGTTTTGCTTAGGAGAGACAAAAGCATTTATGCTTGTAGGTCACTTGGAATAAGGGAAGGGACATTGCATGTTGTTGATGTTTGAAGCAATGGAAGATTAAGGCTAGGAGAGAATCCTAGCTTTTGTTGATTTAATCTGCATGTGATTAATTTTGATTAGAAAATGACAGGTGGTCTGACCCACACATGTACAGGCAAGGGGGAGAATTGAATTATGGTTTGAGAGGATGTTAAATAGAAAAGGAAATATCCACTGAGCGGTTGGGGTCCGAAAACATAATTTTAAATTTCCAAATGGGAAGGAAATTATTTGCATGTATGGTTGAAATTTTTTAGAATAAAAAAATTGACCTCAGGAATTTTTAGAGATTTACGGTTCTGAAAGTGGAGATGGGATTTAGTGGCACTACTAAGCAAACTTTGTGAAATTAGGTTTTTTAGGAAAAATTGCGAGCATTACAAACCTAACCCCTTAAGAGAATCTCGTCACGAGATTCCACGGCTAGGTAAACAACTCCGAGTACTCAACATGTGGCTTCCTCCTCCGAGTGGCTACTCCATTGAACATTTAGGAAGTTGAAAATCTTTCACCTAGTACAACATTATTTTTCTTCAAGAATCTCAATCGGCCACTCTTTATAAGTTAGGTCTCCTTACACATCAATTATCTATAGAAGAACCTACTCTTCGGAGACATGAAGGTATTTCCATAATTAGGAAACATGGAACACGTTGTGTACTCTAGCTAAATCTACAGGTAACTTGAGCCAGTAGGCCACTTCTCCATGTCTAGCGTTAATGGGGTAAGGGCCAATGAAACATGGTGCTAGCTTTCCTGCCATTCCAAATCTTTTCATTCCTCTTAAGAGTGATACCCATAGGTACGCATGATCTCCAACTTCAAATTCAAAATCCCTCTATGGATTGTCAGCATAATTTTTTGCCTAGATTAGGCCACTCTCAACCTTCATTGGATCACTTTCACCTGTTCTTTAGCTTTTTTCAGGATATCAGGTCTGAATACTTTCTTCTCTCCTTTGTCTATCCAGTAGAGTGGGATTTGACACTTGCATCCATACAAGACTTCATTGGGGGCATCTGGATACTGGCTTGGTAGCTAGTGTTATACGAGAACTCTGCATAGGGTAATCATAAATCTAGGGCACATGATCTCAACATGTCTTTTAGAATCTAAATCACACTTTTGGTTCATCCATCTATTTGAGGGTGGTAAGCTATACTAAAATAGAGATTGGTACCCATTGCTTCATGCAACTTTTGCAAAAAATGTGAGGTGAACTGGGTGTCTCTATATGATATGATTTTCTTTGGGACACCATGCTAATAGATGATGTGGGTCATAAATAACTCAACTAATTTGTTGCTGATGTAGGTGGTCTTGATCGAGATGAAGTGGGCAACCTTAGTTAGTCGATCCACAATTTCCCAAATAAAATAATAACTCGAAGATGTCTTTGGGAATGTGACTATATAGTCCATTCCAATCTTTTCTCATTTCCATTATGGGATCTTTAAGGATTGTAGCAATCCTACAGGCTTTTGGTGTTCCGCTTTCACTCTTTGGCAAATGTCACACAAGGTGACATATTCTACAATATCTTGCTTCATTCCAGACCACCAATAGTGAGTCTTGATATCTAGGTACATCTTAGTACTTTATGGATGGATGGAAATAGCAGATTCATGGGTTTCTCATAGAATCAAGTCCCTTATTTCCTTCTTTTCGGGCAAGAAGATATATCTTCCAAACCAAACAACTCTCCTCTCATCCATAGAGTACTCTAGAGCTTTACCTTTCTTGATGAGCTCCTTGATCTTTATGATTTCTTCATCACCTTCTTAGGCTTCATAGATCTTTTGATCTAGGGTCGATTGGATCACAAGGGTTGCTAGGGTTCCTCTCTAGACCATGTCTATCCTTAGCCTTTCCAAATCTCAACACAACTCAAAATGATGTGGTAAGAGAAAGAGGACATTATAGGGCACTTTTCAACTTAAAGCATCAGCGAACACATTTGTCATGCCAAGGTGGTAATGTATCCCTAAATCAAAATGCTTAATTAACTCAAGTCGTCTTCTTTGCCTAAGATTAAGTTCCATCTCAGTATAGATGTACTTCAGGCTCTTATGATCTATGTACACTTCACATCTATTACCAATCAAGTAATGTTGCCATATCTTGAGAGCATACACTACTGATGCTAACTCTAGATCATGAGTAGTGTCGTTCATTTCATGAGTCCTTAACTACCTTGAGGCATATGCAACTACTCTCCCTCCTTGCATAAGCACACACTCCAAACCTTGTCTTGATGCATCACAATAGATAGCAAAATCATTTTGTACGTCTAGGAGGTTCAAAACCGGGGAAGTTGTCAGCATCTTCTTTAGCCCCTAGAAGCTCTTTCCATAGGTTTTCATCCATTTGAACTTCTTCTCCTTTTTGAGTAATTCTATCATGGGCTTGGCAATCTTGGAGAATCCTTCAATAAGCTATCCATAATAACCTACCAAACCAAGGAAACTTCTAATCTGAAAGATAGTGGTTGGAGCTTTCCATGGGAGCACATCTCTTACTTTTATTGGATCCACTTTGACACTATTACCTAAGATGATATGGCCAAGGAAAGTAACTTTATCGAGCCAAAATTCACACTTGGAAAACTTGGCATAAAGCTTATGCTCCCATAGCCTTGCAAAAACAAATGCATGCCATTGCTCATTCCGAGATTTGATAAGACTATCGTCTATGAATACTATGACAAAGCTATCTAGATATTCCATAAATATTTTGTTCATGAGACTCATAAAGAATGTTAGGGCATTTGATAGTCCAAAGGACATGATGGTATACTCATAGAGTCCATATTGAGTTGAGAATACAATCTTGGGTATATCTTCTAGTCTAATCTTTAGTTGATGGTATCTAGATCTTATATCAATCTTGGAAAATACCTTTGCTCCTAGCTATTGATCAAATAAACCATCAATCCGAGGGAGAGGATACTTATTCTTGATTGTTGCTTTATTTAGAGCTCGATAATCCGCACACATCCTTTTGGTCTCATCCTTCTTCTCAACTTGGAGAACTGGAGCTCCCCGATTATTGGTCATCGAATCTCGCGGAGGTTGATCGGACCATGCGAGGTCGTGAACGAGCCATCCGATCGGGGAGATGGTGCCTTGGTCATGCGAAGGCTTGGAAGATTTGATTAACTCTAGTGCAGGTCCATAGTCTTCGAGGTTTAAGGGCATGCTAGTTAATTTGACCCTGCAATTGACAAGGAGATCCGTGAGCCAATCGGCCGATGGGCTAATAAGGCTCACCCCTTTCGGTTGGGCACCAATAGGAAAGGTAGTGCTTAAGTATCAGCTGAAAAGTTGATGATGGCATACACGATGGACGCGTTGAATAAAATAAATGGCTTATTGACCAAAGAGCTGATCACACTCCTAATAATGAAGGTGATGAAAGCACGAAGCAGGACCTGATCCTGCACAAAGTCACAAGGACCAGCGACCACTGTGATGGCACCATTAGAACCAGCCTCGATAGATTAGACTGAATCGAGACAGTATGAGACCAGGACAAAAGCATAGAGACAACATAGGCTAAATCAAACGTAATGACAAAAAAGGAAGAGGCAAGGTCATTAGTTGCTTATTGGTAGAATGTTCAACACAAGCCTATATCTAACCTCATCAGCTATTTGAGTCGATGAGGAATCAAACCCTCTAGGTCTTGATGCCAGCCCCGTTAGACACAAACCTAATAGATTGGACCTAACCAAGACAATATCAGGCCGAATCCAATGTAACTAGATCGATCGCTAGCAGATTAATCACTAGATGAGATATAAAATAGATATCATGCGTGTGGTAATGATAACTCATCAGCTACTCACCCTAATGAAATGCCGCACGAGAACTTGACGGGCCAACAACTTGATCCACCGCCACTGATCTCGTAGGTCGAACCTCACTGATGTAGCGCGATACTAGGGACTGCGAAGGGAGACCGATGTTCCAACGACTCTCTCTTGAACATAATGCAATACGCCTGATCAAACTAAAAGGTTGGACCTAACCGATACAACCTTAGATAGAGCAGAACGAACCATGATAATGACGGGATTTACCCCTTTATCAAAGATTGAACTTAACAGATGCAGCCCCATGTCGAGAGCGAAAACTATCAGAGTAAATCCTAGACGAGCTAGGGTGGCGATGCGCCGAAGTTGTATTGTATGATCTGTGTTGATGATCTCGATAGATTCTAGGGGGTCCATATTTGTACCCCGGATTTACAAGAGTCTAACACAGTTATAGACAACGCCCAAACAATATTTCCTAAAGATATATGGAAACTAATCTATAAGAAGTTGTAATGCTAACTAAACTTATCTAGCTTACATAATATATTATATATAGATAAAGCACCTTGCCATGGTTCTCACGACTCCTCCTTAGACTCGGTTCTATCCAGATAATCTTCTATATTCCACCAGACCGAATATGTCCTCAACCTATCCAATTGCTCTCTCACTATGTCAATCGACTTCCCTCTACGATCCGATTAGTCTTTCCTTCATCGGCCGATCCTATTTGTAGGCTAACCAAATTCTAGCATTAAGACATGCCCCCTAATTTTGGAGTTTTTTTAATGGACTTTGAAATTTTGAGCCGTTGGAATTCCTCGCAAACCAAGACGGCCCACTATAGCCTATAAACAGTACCTAATCGGCCTAGACTCTCATTAGGTCATCTTGCCTCTATAAAACATTATATCCCTTCATCCTACTTCTTCACACGTCCTCTTCACCTAACCCCCAAAACCTCCATGAGCTCCGACGATCAAGGATGCATCTGTGTAGATTGCTCAATCGAGTACTGATCTTCTTCTCCTTTTCCCTCGCACAATGGTGTCAACAAACACAATCCCTGATGTAATCTTCTATCTGCTCTTCTGCTCTACATTCTAGACAAATTTGGTCCATCCCGCCTTTTCATCTATTCTTTGTTGGGCTCTTGTTTACTGTAGAGTCTCAAAAGTTAGATCGCGATTCCAATTGCTGACCACTCGGGTTTCTCGTATTTAAGCCCCATGGGTAGTGAAGATCCAACATACTTCATCAATTTCAAAACAGAACAGATCCCCTATAAAATCTCGCCCATCACAATCGGTGATTGGACAGACATCTTAAGATCTTGTCCTAGTAGACTCCCAGGATAGAGGAATTAGTACCTCAGAGTATCAGCTTCCAAAAAATCAATTTGGGAAGACTTGGAAATCAGTCATTGCATAAATCTCTTCCTAGCCAATATGGAAAAGAATGAGCCTTTACTCGCATGAGCCTCTTACTTTTGGTTAGACACCCTCAACGCTTTTATGTTTGGACATGGACCGATGACTCCCACCTTGGTGGATGTCATCATGTTGACTTGCCTCAACATCACACATTACTTAAATCCATTCATCCTCCAATTCAATCTCACTCATTATCTGAACACCAAAAACATCGGTAGGTAGACTAAATATATATCTTTGCACAGTAAGACATCCAAACTAGTTGATGACCAGAGCCATGTTGCATTTTTGAATCTGTAGTTGGAGCAGTTCGTCTTTGGTGGTCCAACCCTTGGCCTGAAAAGGTAATTCTTCTCCATAATCTATTTCCCATACTGCATTTCATCTTGAATGCATGATTTAACCTTCATGACCCAATAGGCTGGTGATAAGGAAACACCTACAACAAGCGCAAGCAGTTGATCGATTATGTATCAACCTCCATCGCCCAAGCCCCACCTTTGATATGGTGCTCCATCTCCATTGGCTCTGCTCCGGGTACTGTAACCATTAGGGACCAAACGCAAGAAGCCTGCTACTCAGAGAGCTTCCAATGAACAAAAATCCAGTGCCGATGTCATAGTTATGGTACTGATCTCCCAAGGACCTTCCTCCCACTTCGACATCGGCTCCTTCACCCTCGCTGGTATGTACCAATTTAATTTATCCTCCATCATCTTCATACTTCTCTTGATATCTTTGCTTTGTATCTTGAACCATCGGCTCTTGAAATCTAGCTGCCAGAGATCGCTACAAGTACTAAGCTGAGCTCTAGAAGTTATAACATCTTCAATAGTAGTCGATCCGTAAACAGAAAATACTCAAGTAGTCTGCGTTACCTTCACATTAGTCATCGACCATACTCCCAAAACTACCTCTCATCAAGCTGATATCAATGTTACTATTCAAGCTACTCCTATAGTGTCCCTCCACATCAGTTATCGACCATACTCCCAAAACCACCTCTCATTAAGCCGATATCAATGTTATTGTTCATGCTACTCCCATAGTGTCTCAGATACGTTTAGCCCATATTTTCACTCCTGCCTTGGCACATGGTTCTCCTATTTACCATTGTTAATGTGCAGTCACTGGCTGATTTGTTATCCTTTGACATCAGCAAATACTTGGAGATGGATAAAGACATAGCTACCAATACATCAATCGAACCATTTCTACCAGCCGATGTATGTCAGCAATTATTGGTTATCATGCATCTTCTAGACATTTTGATCGGCTCATTGGTGGAAGATTGCGGACCAATCTGGGAAAGACTTGTTGAGATTAAACATCTTCTACTCAAGGAACTCATCGACGTACTAACACCTGTTGCTTTTTTGGAATTCCACAAGACTCAGCTGATCACGACCAAGCAATGCATAGCTGATCGTGCCGAACAAGGAGACTTAGCATAAAATGATTAACTATCCGCCCATACTGAGATGAAAAAACTTGATGAAATGACAACTAACTCGCAGGATACCCAAACCAAGCTAGGTCAACTGAAGAAATGGGAAGCCGATTTGATGCCAAAACTTGATAAGGTGCAACACGACATTGAAGTCATAGAATCCTACCTTATCGGCATAGCATAAACAATCCAAGATCAAGAGGGCAAAGTAACAGAAAAATTACATCAAGTAGCTCATCGGCACAAGAGCTTTAAAAAACCATACCCGAATCCAGTGAAGAAGACATCTACATCATGAACGAAATTGATAGAATCTGCCTACACATGATTCAAGAAATCAAGAAATTCTTCTAAAACTTCAATGCTAAAAATCCACGATGTCACTTCAAAACACTTATCGTCTATAATACAGTTTGATCGGCCCTATTAATTTTTTACTTGTATTCCTAAAGGCAATATCCAATGATATCGGCTATCTATAACTGGTATAATCATATCGGCTT
Organism: Oryza coarctata; assembly: GCA_030770085.1. Lineage (NCBI taxonomy): Eukaryota > Viridiplantae > Streptophyta > Magnoliopsida > Poales > Poaceae > Oryza > Oryza coarctata. The sequence goes on along the minus strand of CM061484.1, from coordinate 9,910,621 downwards.
TTGTTTTGAAGAAATATTAGGAATGAGTCACACTTAGGTGATTTAAATGAACAATACCAATTAGCATTGGCTACCATTAGCTGATACAACACTATCAACTTTTTGTCTTGAAGAGAATGAGAAATCGGCTGCGCTTAGTTGATTTAGCTATCAACACAAATACTAGGATAATACTTCTTTAGATATTTGCCATTGAGTGCTTTGGCAAACTTTTCTCCTTCAATACTCTCTAGTATATAAGTATTACTAGGCACACAATGATTGATCTGATAGCTCCCTTCCCAATTAGGTGACTATTTTTCAAACTTATTATCTCTGGCAAAATTAATTTCTAAATGAGATCTCCTTTAGAAAAGGATTTATTCTTCACCTTTTTGTTGTTATGCTTGGCGACCTAGGTTTTGTTCTCCTTGACCCTCTCAAGTGCCCTCAACTGATTTTGAGTCAAATCATCAAGTTTGTTTGCCATCAGGTTATAATAGTCATCGGCTGTTAGTTGATCCTATAGACATATCCTCCTAAAGCTGATGTTAATTTCCCACGGTAGAACTACTTCATGCCCACATACTAGCCGATACAGCGGTACTTGAGTATATCCATGGCATGTCATCCAATAGGTCCACAATGAATAGGCTAATGTAGCATGCCACCTCCGTGGCTGTTTATCAATTTTACACTTGATCAGCTTGATTAAACTCTTGATGGAAGCTTCGGCTTGTCTATTTGCTTGTGCATAATATGGTGACGAATTTAATAACTTAATCTCCATACTATCAGCAAACTCTTGAAACTCATCAAACATGAAGATAGAATCCTGATCGGTAGTAATTGTCTGAGGAATACCAAACCGATAGATAATATGTTCCTTGATGAACTCAATCATGTCCTTATTGGTAACTTTCTTCAAAGGGATAGCCTCTATCTACTTTATAAAATAATATGTTGCTACCAATATGAACTTATGCCTTTTGCTTGATGAAGGATAAATCTAGCTGATCATGTCGATTCCCCAACCTCTAAATGGCCATAGCTTGATGGTTAGGTTCATAGCCAGTGCTAGGGCTCGCTGCACGTTTCTAAACTTCTAATAGTCTTGGCATCCTTTGTAGTACATGAAGCAATTCTCTAGCATAGTCAGCCAAAAATACCTAGATATTCTCATCAACCATCTCGTCTTGTGAGCCAATTGATGAGCTCCATAAATGCCTTCTTGTACTTCGCTCATGACTATCGTAGCCTTTTCTATGCCTAGCCACCTTATAAGAATTTAATCAATGGTCCAATAATACAAGTCTTCATCAAGCAATATGTATTTTGTAGACTTATACCAAAGTTTCCTAAAAGCCAATTGTGATGGATTTTGCAAATATTGGATAATCTGTTGTCTCTAATCATTGGCTTCAATATGATTATCATTACGGCTATTTTTGCTTCCATCTTTCTATCCAGCCGATATTTTGAAGCAATTTGAGCAAGATCATTGGCTTCTAAATTCTGCTCTCTAGGAATACGATCCAATGATATCATCTTGAAATCCTTTAATAAAGGTTGATATTCTTCATAATAAATCTCAAGATATCATCCTTGCACTCATACCCCCCAGATAGTTGCTTGATCACCAATAAGGAATCCCTACCATATTGGCTCTGACTTTCCTCAGCAGGTAAAGACCTTTGAGCACTGCTTCATACTCTGCTTGATTATTGGTCTGATAAGGCTTGATTGTAAAAGCAAACTTAAAGCTTGCCCCCAAGGCGATATAATCACCAAGCCAATACCAGATCCATACTTGCAAACTGATTCATCAAAGAATAAAGTTCATAGAATCGGCTCCACAAAATCTTCATGGATATCTCTATGTTGTACAATAAAATCAGCCACAGCTTGTCATTTGACTATCTTAGCTGATTCATACCTCAAATCAAACTCCATCAAAGGAAATATCCATTTACTTATTTGCCCTTTTAAGAATGGAGCCGATAGCATATACTTAATCACATTGGCTTTAAAAACCATTATGTACTTAGCCGATAGAAGATAATGCCTTAACTGGGTACTTCAAAATATAAGCAAAGGCATAACTTTTCCACCATAGGATATCTTGTCTTAGCATCTAGAAGTCGTCGGCTCAGATAGAATACCACTCGTTCTTTTCCATCAAATTCTTATATTAACACTGACCCGATGGACTTCCCATCGACTGATAGATATTACTTGAACGATACCCCTTTCTGCGCTGGAATCAATTCTGGTGGAGAGTTCAAATAATCTTTAATTTGATCAAACACTTTCTACTACTTGACACTCCTCATGAACTCTTGATCGGCTCGTAACTTCAGCAAGGGAGTGAAGGACTCAATCATTCCCTATAGATTTGAAATAAACCTCCTCACAAAGCTAAGCTTATTGATCAGAGACTGTGGCTATGTCTTGTTGACTGTGGCTCGGTGCTCTGGAAAGTCCTGATACTTCGTTGACTAACTTTAATTCCCCTCTCATGCATAATAAAGCCCAAGAATTGCTGAGTCAATATGCCAAAAGCAAATTTATGAGAATTCATCCTAAGTCCATATTTGTTTGCCTCTCCAGTACTTTTCGTAGATTGGCTATATGGTCTTCAACACTCTTGGATTTGATCACCATGTCATCAATATATATCTCCACTAGTAGGCCAATGAGATCATGAAATATATAGTTCATTGCTCTCTGATAAGTTGCACCGACACTTTTTAAACGGAAGGTCATGACTATCCACTCATACAAGCCAATAGCTCCAGGACATCTAAACGCAGTCTTGTAAATATCTTCCTCCACCATAAAAAATATGGTTGTAACCTGTATTACCGTTGATGAAGCTAATGATCTTGTGACCCAATGATGCATCAATTAATAGATCTGCCATCGGCATCAGATACTCATCTTTAGGGGTGGCCTTGTTCAAATCCTAGAAGTTGATGCATATCCTCAGCTTTCTGTTCTTCTTCTCCACTAGGACGATGTTGGATATCCACTCAGGATATCAGCATGGTTTAATGAAATTTGCATCATATAGCCTTGTGATCTCTGCCTTGTTTGCATCAAGTAACTATGCTTTGAATCTTCTCAGAGGCTATTTGAATGGCTGATATCCTAGTTTGATAGAAAGCCGATGTTCAACAATCGATTAGCTTAAAGCTGGCATTTTATGGTAATCCTAGGCAAAACATTCCCAAAATTCCTTCAAATATTTTATTAATTCTTCTCGGAACTCGGTACATAAATTTTTACTAATATAAGTTGGCCTTGGACTATCTCATAGACCTATATCAAATTCTTCCAAATCATCAATCAACATAAATCCTTGCTCTAATTTTCCTTTGAAATCTTCGATGGTGCCCATTAGAGCGACAGTTATGAGACGATTTACTGGATCGGCTTTATTCCATTGCTGGTTATATCAACGAAATCTCTATCCCATATCTTCCCAGATAGGCTATCAACCCCATCAACATCCTAGATTGGCAGATTAGTCACCACAATGTTAGTTGATTGATCGGCTGGAATCACCTCAATTTGATCTCCTTGCCACTTTATGAGGTTTTGATGCATTGTGGAAGGAACACAACAGTTGGCGTAAATCCAATCCCTGCCAATGAGCAAACTATAAGATCCCTTGCTATTGATAATGAAGAACATGGTGTGCAATGTTTTGCTTCTAACTATTAATTCCACGTTCAGCACGCCCTTCATTCCGAATGGATTCCTGTTGAAGTCTTTTAACACCACATTTATTTTGATAAGATCTTTAGCATTCTTCCCTAGCTTGCGATATGTTGCGTATGGCATAAGATTGACAGTTGTGCCTCCATCAACTAACATCTTTGTCATTAGCTTCCCATCTATATATCCTTTGATATACAATGGATTCAGGTCCCGATGCTTAGATTATTTAGATTTTGTTGAATATAGCTTGATCAGGCTGCAACGTCAACTAAGCGAAAACTTCTTCTTGATCTTCCTTACCAGATGAAAAGGCTTTGTACTGCAAAGGCAAGAAGAACACCATGTTGATGGAACCGATGTGTCAACACCATCGTCTTTATGCTTGACGCGCCAAACGCATCTAATCTTTTGGCTTCAATCGGCTTCCTAACGGTTCCGCCATTGCTTCTTGTGCTTCTTTGTGCCGCAATATTTGTACCCTCCACTTTTTATTCTTCATGAAGATTCCGGTTGGACACTACTGGGGATTAGAATTGTCCTGTTCCTCATGCAATTCCCACTACTTATTGATTGCGGTCTTCATTAATCGACCCTAATCGGCTATGTACTGATGCCCACTTAACACGTAGCCGATTATGTGAAGTCCTCTACTGCTCAACACACTGAGATCTCAAGTTATTGCACTCCGAATAGTCTTCAATCAATGGCAACCTCATATCTTGATCCTAACAGAATTGAAAAACCGAACAACCCCAAAGCGGATTATACTTCTCCTTATGCACCATGGTCCACCATTCATTATATTGATGTCTCGAATATTTTTTGACTATCTTTGATAATGTAACTTTTGATTTTCCCGACATTTCCCTTCATCAGCTGATCACTTGAAGACCCCATAAACACCATGTTCATAGGAAAAGGATGCCCATCGATCTTCATCAGCTTTTTATCTTCGAATTTGATTCTCTCTTGTTTAACAGCCGATTATAATTGTTGCCAAAAATCTCTGCATTGATTAGTATGATGAGAGATTGAATTATGCAACTTGCAATATTTCTTCTTTTTTAATTCCTTGGCTAACGGTAATACATGGTTTGGCGGAAGCTCAATCTGCTTCGCTTCAAGTAGTAGATTGAAGATCATATTGGTTTTATTGATATCAAAGTCATATTCCTCCCTGCCAAAACTCTTCACCCAGGGACACGATATGGATTTCCTATTCCTAGTCCACTCTGCCAAACCAACTTCTATATTGGATTATTCATTGTATGAGTCCGATGCATAAACTTGTAACTAAGCAGACTTGTGATGGAATCTATATTTCTTGGCTTCAATGAATTTGCTTTAATGAGACGATACCTTCTATAGAAGATGTGCCAGTCTCTCAAAAGCTTGAGATGAAAAATCATCTCTAATCGGAGCTAGCAACCCTTGGAAGGTCAACTCAGCTTCTTATCCATCTCTCAAGATAAAGCTATAACATCGGCTTCTGATATCCCAGAATTGTTGGATGTATTTTGAGACTGACTCATCAGGTCTCTGTCTAACTGATGTCAGATCTATCAGCCTCATCTCATGAACTCCAATGAAGAAATATTTGTGGAATTACTTCTCTAGATCGGCCCATCCTTGAATTGAGTTGGAAGGTAATGAAGAGAACCATGTGAAGGCCGATCCAAAGAGGAACTATGGAAAGAAACAAACTCTTAGGGCTTCCTTAGTTGATGCCTCCCCACATTGGGCTAAGAATCGACTGATGTGTTGCACTGTAGATATGTTATCTTGTCTTGAGAATTTGGAGAATTCTGGTATGCTGTATCGGTGCGATAGCAAAACTCTATCGAATCATTCTGGGTAAGGGTGCCGATACAAAAAGGTTTACTCCTTAGGCTTGATACCGAATTGCTCTCTGACCACCTCTACAACCCTAGAAGACCAATCCTCCTCTCTTAAGTTCTCTCTTTGGTATTGTGGAGGTAGTGTTGGTGCTCGATATTGTCTGAGATAATCTCCTAGATGATTGCTAGTATCGGGATTACCACCTAGGTAGTATTGTCGATATCCTCTGTAGTAGGCCATCCGATGATACCCTGGCAACATATCATCGCGTTGCCCCTAAATCCGATCTTGTGCTATTGGAAATAGATTTGCCGATATGTCTCTTATGGTTCCATAAGTAATTTGTGGTTGCTCTGTTCTTATCGGTAAATACACTGGACCTTGATCTGGTTCTCAAACAATTGATCCATCCAAAATCTTCTTGATCAGATTGTGCAAGGTGTTCACAAACACTCTTGATTGGTCGATGAGTACATGGTGAACTACTTCATTGTCTATCTCATACAATGGATTGGGAGAACTCACAGGCGGTGAATGGCTCGATTCCCTCACCAAAACTGGCTTCGACATCTGGGACTTCTAAATCGGCCCTTGTCTAGTCACACTGAAAGACTCTAGATAGAGCTTCTCAAAATTAGCCATGTTCTACTCTATCTGTTGCCTTTGATCCTTAGTTAAATCCTCCATAGTCACTACAATTATGTTCTCTAAGTTGATCTCTTTCCCCGCCATTGTGTTGAAGTTGTCTTGTCCCACCGGTCGTGCCAAAGAGCTTGTTGGTTGCCAAATCTCACGAAGGTTTATTGGACTTGGTGAGTTCGTGAATGAGCTGGTGGAGGTATGATCAGGGAGACAGTGCCTTGGTCATGCGAAGGCCTAAAAGATTTACTTAGCTATAGTGTAGGTCCCTACTCTTCAAGGTTTGAGGGCATGACAGTCAATTTGATCGTGCAATTGACAAGGAGATAAGGATGAGATGATTGAGCCAATCGGTCGATGGGCCGATAAGCCTTACCCTATCGGCTAGGTGCCAAAAGGAATGGTAGCGCTTGAGTATCGGCTAAAAAGCCAATGAAGGCATATGTGATAGACACATAGAATAAAATAAATGGCTTATCGGCCAAAGAGCCGATCATGCTCCTGATAGTGAAGGCGACGAAAGCACGGAGCGAGACCCGATCCCCCACGAAGTTACAAGGACCAGCGACCACCATGATGACACCGTTAGAAACAGCCTTGATAGATCGAACTGAATCGACACAGTATGAGACCAGGACTAATGACATAGAGACAATGAAGCATCGAACGTAATGATGAAAAAGGAAAGGGAAAGGTCATCGGCTAATTATCGGCCAAATGTTCAATGCAGGCCTATATATAACCTCATTGGCTATCTGAGCCGATTTGGAACAAAACTCTCTAGGTCTCAATAGCAGCCCCGTTAGACACAAACCTAATAGATCAGACCTAATCGAGATAGTATCAGGCAAAATCCAACGTGACAGGATTGATCACTAGTGCATTAATCACTGGACGAGATATAAAACAGATATGAGGCGCGTGATAATGATAACTCATCGGCTACTAACCCCAATGAAACATTGCATGAGAACCCGTCAGGCTAATGGCTCAATCCATAGTCACTGATCTCGTAGGTCGAACCTTACTGATGTAGCATGATACCAGGGATGACGAAGGGTGACTGATATACCGACGAGCCTCACATGAACATGATGTGGTATGCCTAATCAGGATAAGAGGTTAGACCTAACCGATGTATCCTTAGATAGAGCATAACGAACCATGATAATGGCGGGACTTACCCCTTTGCCAGAGATTGAACTTAACTGATCCAGCCTCGCATCGAGAACCAAAACCCACCGGAATAAATCCTAGACGAGCTAGGGTGGTGATGCGCCAAAGTTGTATTGTATGATATGTGTTGATGATCCTGATAGGTTCCAAGGGGTCCATATTTGTACCCTAGATTTACAAAAGTTTGACACGGTTACAGACAACACCCGAACAATATTTTCTAAACATATAAGGAAACTAATCTACAAGAAGTTAGAAAGCTAACTAAACTTGCCTAGATTACATAATATATTATATATAGATAAAACACCTTGCTATGGTTCTCACGACTCTTCCTCAAACTCAGTTCCATCTGGATAACCTTTTGTCTTCAATCGGACTAAATCTATCCTTATCCCATCTGATCGCTCTCTCAGTATGTCAATTGGCTTCCCTCTATGAGTCGATCACTCTTCCCTTTCTTCAACCGATCCCATTTCCGGGATAACAAAATTCTGGCGTTAACATCAAGGTGACATGCTAGATCTCACAAAACCTTTTTCCTATAACTCTTCGATCTACTTCTTAACTTCAACTAGCTCATTTGGAGCCATTCTAAGGGTTTTCTTGGATATTGGGTCTATGATGGGTGCGAGGTTTATGGAGAACTCAATTTTCAAATTAAGGGGCATTTTGGGTAATTCACGTAGGAAGACATCTGGGTACTCATTGACTATGGACACTTCTTCCAAGAGGGTTGCCTCAATGTTGTTCAAAATGGGTTGACTTCTAAGGCTATCGAAAGGTGTAAGCCTCACTTATTTTCCACATGGTTCATGGAGGGTGATGGTCCTTATAGCACAATCTATTTGACTTTTATACTGAGCTAACCAGTCCATGCCTAGATCTAATCTTAACATTGCGACTCTAGGATTATGGGGTTGGCTATAAAATTAAGCCCTTCTATAACTAGGTTAACCTTAGGGCATTATTGATATGACCTAATCTCCTTTCAAGGGGAGTGAATGATCATTGGTACCCTTAGGCCCTTAGTGTCCAAACCATTTTTCCACAAAAGCCTGAGAAATGAATGAAAGTGAAGCTTCCGAATTAGACAAGACAACAGTAGGGAACATACCTATCACAATAGTTGGGGCTTCTTGAGCTAATTCTTCTTGTACATGGTTGACATTGCCTCGTCCAAAGGTTAGAGTGGTATAGGATGCCTGACCACTAGCTTGGGTAGTGGCTCTAGCTTGAACTGCTACAGGTGCTCTAGCAGTGCTAATGTTGGAGGCTCCGAAAGTGGTAGGGTCCCTCTTCTAGGTGCTATCTCTAGCATAGTGTCCAATATTTCCACAACAATAGCATGCCACTCTAGCTATGTTATGAGGATTTCTAGGTTGAGTGTTGAAAGTGGTACGGTTGCTTCCACCGATTTTGCCACTATAGGCTCTTGGGTGGGCTGGTGTAGGTGGATTTGGAGGAAAAGGATGAGCAAGGAACCCTTGGTTCTGCTATGGCAGCTACCGACAATACTAAGTTGGGGGATCCATCCTAGGGTGTGCACCACCATGAGACTAGAACCCAAGCTAAGCAACCTTGCATTTGTGGAGTGCCTCTTCTTTTTTTTTTGAGTATCTTCCATAATCAAAACCCTATTGATCATATGTTGAAAGGTGGGAAAGTCATGAACGACAAGCTGGATCTTTATCTACACGCTTATACTCTTTAGGAACTTCCTAATCATTTTCATCTCACTCTCTACTTCATCAGTAGCATAGCGAGCCAAATGATTGAACTTGCTTAGATATTCAGTGATACTAGAGTTCCCTTGCTTAAGGTTATTGAATTCTTCCCTATTGATATCCACTATACTCTTTAGAATGTAAGTAGCTTTGAAAGCTTCTACAAACTCAATTTGTACAATGCTGGTGGCATCTTGGTGAGCGGCACGATAGTTCTCCCACCAATTGTTTGTGGGTCCTCTAAGTTGGTGTGTGGCATAAAGAGCCTTTGCCCTAGGGGTTCACTATACCAAGTCTAACTTTCTTTTGACATCCTTTAACTAATCATCAGCCTCAACAGGATCTATAGTCTATGAGAATTTTAGTGGGCGGGCTCGTAGAAAGTTCGTTGGCTTAGAGCATCCATGTGTATTATGGTGATGCTGGGGGTTTAGAGCAGCGAGGTTTTGAGCAATGCTTTGTGGAATTTGAGTCTGGAGTGCCATGTATTACTGTTGATCTAGTGGAGGTAGCTAGGGCAATTCTCTTGAGATGGCGGCTAGGGTAGCTATGTTGCCTCCTTGGGAGGCAGTTTGTCCATTCTCAGATGTTTGATTGTTAGCTTGTTCAGCTTCCTTGTCCTCTTGGGCTGCATGGTTGGCAATAGGGCTTCCTTCCTCAAACCCAAGATGAGCGGGGGCACAAGTGTTTTGTCACAGACAATCAACCATCTATCCAAAGAGAAGAAGAGAAAGAGAGTGTCTTATCTACGATGGTTTTTATGAAAAGATTTTTACAAACCATAGTACATTCATTATGATGTAAAGTACAACACATTACAAGGGAGACACACACTTGGCCTTCAACTATAGACCACAACACACAAAGTATTATGGACCAAAACACTTCCATGACTCCTAGTGAGTTGGTGCCCAAATGTTATCTCAATCATATCTTGCACAAGTCACTACCTTACGAGACCACTTTATTCAAGCCATTAGATTATAGGTAGTTGACTAATGCTTCCAGATAAATGCTACCCTCTACTAGAACCAGTTATCGGCATGTGGCTCATCATCTTTGATGAGGATGCCATATGAAGGCAAAAACTAGGTGGGTAGCACTAGAGCAATAGGAGTGACGCTGCTGGAGGAGCTAGACTGGTGGTAGACCTGAACAAAGAGTGGTATTTGTGTGCAAACATGCGGTGAGCATGGCATGGAGGCACTACTAGGGAGGGTGAAGAGCTCAATGAGTTAACACTCATAGTGTGTAAGGTCCTTTTAGGATGCAAGGTGGAGCTGATAGGTACAGGGTGGACAAGAGGCACCCCATCAAAGGTGGTGATGTGCCTTTCTAGATGGTGATAGGCTCATAGTAGCTAGTGGTAAAGTGAGTCTAGGTAAGCAGTTAACTCTACTAGATGGCCTACTGGGGAGAGGATTCTTGACAAGTGCATGGGTACCACTCTAAGATGTACCACGAAGAAGGTAGGGAATATAACAAAACAACATAGTGCTAAGGCGGGGGTAGTAACGGTCACAAAGGTGTCAGATGGTGGTGAAGGAGATGCTCTCATAGGCTAGGCGAGGACAAGGACGGATAGTAGCGAAGTAATGGCTCCCTAGTCTAGGGATATTTGGAACAAGGCAGACAACATGATGGTAGCAGGGTGGAGTGGTCTACAGGTGTTCTCCTATGAACGCTGGTGGTACGAAACCAACAAAGTGGGCAAAGTCCCTAAGATGCGTGATGTAGCCATCGTGCACCTCCCTGATAGCGAATTATGCTTGGCTAGCCATCTATAGAAATTTTAAAACAATGAGATGGTCAGTAAACTGATATTTTTAAATTCTAAGAGAAAATATGTATACAACTAAGTTTTCATAAATATGCATACACATATATATAGCACATGTATATATATGCATACAAAGGTTTTAAGAATATAGTCCTTATGGGCTTTTGTCATAAGGGGGTTTTATGCTATGGCCAAACCTACGCTTTGATATCACCTTGTGATGCCCCAAACTCTATTAGCCATAAAGTATACCCTAACATAGGCTAGCATTCAACTTAATTATCTATGAACACTGTAGCAGTCTTAGGATACACAAGCTAGTACATACAGAATAATAGTGAACACAGAAATAACTAGTTTTTATTATATCACTAGGAGTAGTTCTTATATAAGTTACCATTATAGACAGACTCTAGATGGGCAGCATAACATAGGAGGCAATAGCAATAGCGACAACTAAGCAGAAACTAACAGCAAAAAGAAACTTAAGTGACTAAGCAGTAGGCACAATACTTAGGAAACTAATTTATTCCATAGGCACCGCTTAGGAACTAGGCCCAAAACCCTAAAAATCTTCAAACTTGACTTGCTCTTGGAGGAACTCCTAGGCGGATGGGTTTGTGTCATTTTCTTCAAACTCTATACATATATATAAGAAAGGGTGAGTACTTTACATATTCAGTAACCCAAAGGGAAAGATGCTTTTTTTTTAGTTTAACAAGGGAGGCTAAGGTCTTCAATTACAAAAGTAGCCCTTTCTTTAAAGGACTTATCTTGCAAAACACTAGTGATTAAAATTTTAATTATCGGAAAGAGGCTCACACCTCAATACATTCCACAAGTTGCTTTACAACAAATAGTCAACATGATTACAAGTGATAGCAATATTCAATATTTTCTTATCTATTCCTTTATTAGTTCCTTTTACTTTCTCAGCAATTAACACATAATCAAATATCATCTCTTAACTATTTCTCATAGTTAACAAGCTTTCATAGCATAAGTTTTGTTTTCTCGGCACTATAGCACTATGGTGCCAACATATCCCAAGGTCACATAAACCTACTCCCAACCACAATGTATGACTGTCTACCACACAAGAGGACACTGGAAATGGTTCCCCTCCCAACAACTGTTTTTACAAACTTTTGGCAAAAATAAAACTACACTATAAGAAATACCTTACATCTACCCATAACCATTGCCAAGATTGTAAATTGTTTGGCTAAATTCTATAGAGATTGCATGTTTTACCCACATATAATGAACTATTCTCTTTATACAATACGTGCTGATCAAACATGGTTGGCAAAGGATGTCTCACTACAAGGTTTTTCCAAAACTAACTCATGAATACCTCATATCTTATAGTTGGGCCAAATCTCTTAAAACTGAGTATTAGACAAGTCTCATGCCCTCATCTACTTTGGACACACCGGGATGTCTCCTACACCTAACCTATCACCTAAAAATAGGATAGAATAGCACCCATATCGGGCAGTAATGATCCACAATCCCATCTTCTTATCCCTAACATTTCATAACTATTGACATAAAAGATTTCTATGTGATAGCTAATTACTTAGCTAGAATTATCCAGTAACACCCGTGTGGATGCATTGTAATATATTTGGATGAATTTCTCAGACGAATCAATTCTTAATGATAATACATAGTCAAGCCACAAAGACACTAACTCCACACCATCCAAGTAATATAAAATATTTTTATTTTACAAATAAGCCAACATCACATTGAATTTTCAAATAATATCTAAAAGTCCTAAGTTTCCATATGACATCACAATCGTAAGTGGGCTAAGAAACTACCTTAGTAATTGATTCCAAGGAATGACGATACTGGTGAATATTTGGTGGAGTTAATAAGGATGTGATTATCAATATCATACATAACAAAAGTGTGACTACTTAGTAGGTTTGTCGATTTCATATAAACCGAGGCCAAACATTATTAAAGTGTAGCCTAACCAATGCATTTTGATAAAGAAAGTAATTTATAAATATAGGATCAAGAGTGGTCAAGAATAGCTTGCCCTAGAGCATTATAGGTCTTGGTGCAACAAAATCCGACGTGAACACTCCTTCAGTCATGACATCTTCGTGATGGTGAGGAGTAGGGCTAGTAATGGTAGACAACAGCTTAGTTCGATTCTGACAATGGTGGCGGTTCCAATGGTTGGGCTCAGCGATGTGAAGGAGGAGTACTAGAGGAATGCAGTGGTCTAGAGAAGGAGGAAAACCAATGATGGCAGCTTGCTTGATTTTATACCTACTTCCACCACCTCATGACAACTAGTGCGACGACAAGACTCCATGCGGTGCTGCAAATCGCGCAAAGTTCCCGATGCCCTTTCCACATTTGTCACGATGGGATAGAGCACTGACCTGCATTTGCTATCATCTTCGCTCAACCTTTTCCTTTGTCACTTCACAGTCTTGAGCAGAAGAGCTTCACTCATGTGTTTTTAAAAGACGGATGAAGTATGCATGCAAAAACTATCTGTTGCTTGTCTTGCTCATGAGTAGTGGAGATGAGCTTCATGTGTGAGCTCGCTTTTGAAAACATGGATAAGGCCTTTAATGGTTGCCTTGTTTTGGCTTGAACTGAGACAAAAAGAAAAGATAGAGGAGAGTTGCACATGTATGAAACAAGTTGCTTTGCTTAGGAGAGGCAAAAGCATGCATGCTTGAAGGTCACATGGAAAAAGGGAAGGGATGTTGAATGCTGTTGTTGTTTGAAGAGATGGAAGAGTAAGCCTAAGAGAGAATCCCGGCTTTTCCTAGTTTCATCCACATGAGATCAATTTCAGTAGGAAAAACAATTGGCAGTGTGACCCACACGTGTGCATGTGAGGGGTGAATTGAATTATGGTTTGAGATAATATTAACTAGGAAAGGAAATATCCACTATGTCGTTGGGGTTCAAAAACGATATTAAAAATTTTTAGATCGGAAGGAAATTATTTACCGGTATGGTTGAAATTTTCCATAATCGAAAAATTGCCCATAGAAAGTTTTAGGAATTTATGGTTTTGAATGTTGAGACAAGATTTAATAGCACTACTAAACCAAATTTTTTAAATTAGGATTTTTAGGAAAAATAATAGGAGTTACAAGAGAGAAATGCTTTGTATATATTTTTAGGCACATCTTGATTAAATAATGATGATATAATTTTAAGAGTTTCAACGATTTTGAGATATTCATTGAGATTATTTTTATCTGATTATAGCCTGTTGGACTGTCAACTAAGTGGCGGTTGGGCCAATGACAAGGTGGCAGTCAAACTAGAAGGTGTGTGAGGGTTTGACTAGCGATAGGAGGAAGTTCAGACCGGCGACATTTACAAGATCTAGGATTTCAGCAAGAGTTAGATTAACTTCATTTAAATAGAGGTCTTTGATTTTTTGTAATCCTATCACTCAGCATGTTATAGTAGATTTGGTTCTTGATCTCGCATATAATACAACCTTATTATTGGTAGTAGATCATACAACTCATTAATTAATGGTTAAATCAGTTCTACTGATAATAATACATCAGTGTAAAGTTACTCATAATATGATGAACTGAATAACCAGATACCTGTTACATATTTAAAAAAGAACCATGGGAAGCAATCGTTAGCATAGAAGACTCTTGCTGACTTATTAATCGTCTGTCTGTCCTAAATATGGCAGTCAGATATATATACACATACACCTTAGCTAGAACCACAAAACAAGTTCTTCTAAGACATGGATATAGAATTGAGAATTCAGATAAGTTGATGTAACCTATTCGGTTTGCAGATATCTCTGTAGCAGACCATAGGTTTGGGAGTCGTTGGGAATTTTAGTAGAACAGTAGCATAGGGTGGATCATTGAACATAACGTTCTCTTTGCAGGTGACTCAACGATTGTTTGTTCCTTTCCTGGAGATCATGACTTTTTATATTTCAGAAATAAATCGGAACTAGGAAAATTAGGTATAGTTGTACTGTGAAGGCAATTTCTAGCTAGAATATACAGACAAGAATGATCCAATTAATAATTTTGTACGCACTTCTTAAAAAGAAGTAACCGACAAAGTCAGCACACTCACACTAGGATCATATCTATTCATCGGTATTGACTACACCGTGTCAGCTCATTTGATTTTTTTCCCAACTTATAATGCCTGACCTCTCTAGCTACAAACTAGTAGCACATTTGCAAAAGTACATCTCTATCTTGTACAAGCATAGTATTAGATTGGTCAGCAACCTATTTGGTTCATCCTGCTACTTAAATACTGTTTATAGGTATGAGATATCAAAAATTAGGCATGAAAATATGGTACATGTCATTGCCTCCTCATGTCCATGGTATCTCTCAAGAACAATGCTTAATTTGAGTCGGGTAGACAGGATATTACGGGGAACAATCTCGACCATTAGATGTTCTTGTATAGAGTGGATACGTTTGCACACTCTAAGTCTCAGAAACAGTTCCCGTGGAAGAAGTCTAAAAATATTTTAAATAGATCCATCGATTTTTGAGCTTTCAACTCCTGAAATCCTGATATCCTGGGAAAAATTGATTTGCCAAATATATTGCAATGGGACAAATGTATAGGCTCTTGCGAGTTGTTGGGAAGTTCTGAAGATCACACAACAGCTCTAGTGTAACCGGAGCAACCAAAGGTTAAGAGTAGGGTTTTTAATTTTGTTTTGGACATTTCTTCTGGGGGGGCACCCAAATTTCCGAAATCTAGGGAATTTTGGAAATTTTGGAAAATTAGGAATGAAATTATTTGAAATTTAAACACATTTTAACTGAATTTGAACATTTTTTTACCAAATTCACAAATATTTGAAAAAGCCTGAAAATTTCAGACGAAATATTTGTGTGCTGGGGAGGGGGTCCGAAATTCCCAAAATTTTGGAAATTTTGAGCTGATATTTCCCACCCTGATGGAGAGCCCATATAGACATTAGCCAGAGTGTCAATGTACAGAGGACAAGAGAATGAAGACAACTCCATGTAGTATACTACTGTTCTCATTAATGGACAAAATATATGGTTGCGAGTCATGGGGAATTATTTATATGCTAGTATATACGTCCAGTCCTAGAAGATGTATCCGTACATATAGTATCTTCATGGTTTCTTGGTAGCCATTTAATTAGAATGTGTAGAAGTGTGCATCTTATCAATTAGGCTAGTTCACTATACAGAATATATATGCAAAATATTAGCAATGAAAATTGCTGTAGTCATTTTGTTTAATTATAATGAATCCCCACATGGTGACCAACAAATCTAATATGGCCTCGTCATGATGGATTCTTGGTTCCTCGTCAAAAAATGACATTGAAAAAAAATTATGAGTCTTGACATGTTGAAGACTAATATACTACAGTACTCAGTTTTGTATATAGGACCATACCTACATAAGCACGTGAAGCTTTCCTCTGAAAAGAAGTTACATTTCTACGACATCAAATTGCCCTGCAGCCCTCTGCAAATTTCGGTGACAATTGAGTCCATCAAAAGGATGGCAAGGACTTGCGAGAAATCAGTTATTCTACTACATTAGAACGTCCAATATTGACATTGGAATTTCCGGTGGGAAATTCCAGTTTTTAACTGGAGCTTCCTACCAACAAAACTAGCAGAAAACTCAGTATTATATACTTGAGCACTAATTTTTAAATCGTTGGTTTCAAAGTAACATCCCTCTTTACAGTTTTTCTTATGATTCAAGAAATGAAAACTTGATTACCACAAAGAAAGATTTTTGCCCCGCATCACACATGTTTGGTGCAATGTTGCCTTGTATCTTTCCCAAATTGAGGACTAAACATCAATTCACATGCTCACAAACACAATAGTCAAGTTTGTGTTTGAGGTGGCTTATATCCCGTTTACACAGACGTTTCTTGACTTGCTTTTAGCTGAGGATATGCAGAAATCATGTAAAAAAGAACCGTCTGTAAAAAATACATTTAGATAGGTTGATATCTTATATTTTACCCTAGAAGAATACGTTTTTTAGGGGCTATTTCTTAAGAGACACCAGTGAAAACAATTTTCACAGGCGGTTTGATTAACAAAACCGCATGTGGCGCTTGATTACAGCAAAAATCCAACTGCTATGCATCACTGCACGTCCATAGAAAATATTGGCAATTTTTTTGTCAGCACACAAGCACATCAATTAGATTATAAATTTATAGTAACAGTTAATGAAACAATAAGTTCTAATTAAGTCATATACATTATTCACATCCACACTTGTATACAAAATACATATTAACTAGTTTTATATCATATAAATTCAATCTCCACCACTGGCTTGCATGAGATAAATAGTGTAATTTCTATACGATGTCTACTCTGAATATTTCCTCAACATTAATCAATGCACATATGTAATATTTTGCTTCAACATACTAATCCATTATGTCTCTAAACATTATGAAATGGTTTTTCTCTAAACAAAAATATTTGAAGGATTGATGGTTGCAGACGTCAACCAAATAGGACTTAGGTTAAGTGAATATGTACCCAAACTCATTCATCACCTTAAGTAAGATATATTGCAACTTAGCTTCCATTGGCAGCTTAGGAGCATTAGCATATACATAGAACGATTATAATAACTATTAGTATCAATAGGATGTAACTAAAAATTATATGGTTAATGTACCCTTCAATCAGATGGGTATTGAAAAGCCTGAGAAGCATAGTGCTACATCATTATTATCTTCAAGCTCTTTTAGTTTGAAATAATTATTCTATAAAGAGAAGATTACTTTGTGCTTCAAGCTAGTTGGTTGCTTCCCTCACAACATCTACCAAGGACAACAATTGGTGTGCACTGCCATACTTTGTCTATGGCGTGCATAGCAATGGGGGCATTACCATCTCGATGTTAATCAATGGTAACACACACCTCATACATATCACATCATCAGTAATTTTTGTTTATGATACAGGAACAATGATATATGCTTTGTTGCATATATGACTTAACCAGCCTAGAGGGTTAACTGACTAAAAGGAAAATAATAACCATGCATAAGAAATCACAAGCCCTAATACAATGGAACCATGGACAATGATTCATAATATGACACATACTATTGTTCATTTTGTGGCTAGGGTTGAGGCCAATGCTAGCCCTCATGAAGTAAGAGACTATATTAGTGGTTTGGTATAGCTGTAGTCATTCTAGGAAGCAAGCAAATAAGCAGCTTTCATCATGTATCATATTATAAGTTGTCAAAAAATAACACAATTACCAATGCATGACATCTTAAAGTGTTTTAGTCAGTTCGTATATGCACTAATCCTACCAAACCAACATGTGATGTTGTTCACCCACCATTATGCAATAAGTTGACAATATAATCAACTAATATTATATACAAGCCACTACAATAAACATTGGTAAAGTAAAAGCAACATGACGTACTACCACCCTAATATTTTCAGTTGATTTTTCACTCTAAAATATTTTCTTTGGTCAATTTCCTCCATAATTTTCCTATACGTCCCATGCAATTAACATAAACATGTAAACAAGTAACAAAACATGTAGATCTATTACCAACCTATATGTCATGAGCTAAAATCATAAACCCTAGGCAGGGAGCAAATAAGCAACAAAGCAAGCAACTATCATCATAGAAGCAAACTTAAACTCCATCGATAGCTTTCTATAATATTGTTGGGATGGCATACATGGGTGTTTCATGGTGACTATGGGAGATCACTTATCTAGACGTGGATGTGTCCCGTCTTTGCTTCATTGTAGGTTAAGGAGGCAAAGAGCCAAACTGAAGGAATTGTAGTAAGAATCACTCAAAAGTTTTCTTAATCTTAATCAGCCTTCATAAGAATTTTCTATAAATTTTTGAACAATAAGTAAAACCTATTCAAAGGCAGTAGCTTATGAAAGCTAACCAGAAAAATGTTGGGCAACATATCAATGAGAAGCCAAATTTGTATGAGTCTACTTGTCAATTGCTATGGATACCATATCATATCATAGGAGATGAAAGATTTTACATATATTAATTTGGAGAAAAGATTTAATTTGACATATAGTAATTTGGACAAAAGATTTAACATATATTTTAATTTTTTACAAAAGATTTAACATAGAAAACACGCTACTATATTACAAAGCAAAAGTTTGCCCCTAATTGCATACTACTTGGGCCCGCTTATCATACTTTGAGCCTATACTTAGAAAAACTAATCTAACTAATTAGTTAGGGTAGGGCCACTTCGACGCTGTCCAGGAGCAAGCGCTAACAGCCATCCCCTTGCTTGGGAACCATGCACTAGAACTACTTATATGCCAATAACATTGTGTAAGTGTGTATCTTACTCCGTAGCAATTAACCTAGGTTACCATATGGAGCATGTATCCAAGATCATTATGGAAGAAATTGCTATATCCTATTGCCACCCAAATTTGGCAAAGTTAAAGTATAGCAATGTTTGACCAAATTTGAAAATAGGTCTAATCCTTTTGTATAAGGCCAATCTGACTTTAGGTATATCAACCTTTTGTATGAGGCTGGTCCAACTTTAGGTGTGGTGACATGATTTGGTGCCAACAAATTGTTTTTGGTGACTCCATTGGGGAACGATTTCAGTTGCCATATTTAAAACCCTGCTTCTTCAACATGAACTCTCACACCAATCTTGATCCAGAGAACATCGTGATTGCAAATTATGGAGAGTTGCTGAAAGCCAATCGCCAAGCATTTGAAGCTCACATTGAAGATCTATAGTGAAAGATGGCTTCATACTACAAGAAGACAAGGCAAGATGTCATCAATCAAGATGAATTAACGATGCTCGTAAACAACAAAACAAAGGTAACATCCAATTCTAATAATACCCATGTTCTTACATCTGAAGTTGCTCAAATAGTAGATAGTATTGTTATTGGTAGTTTAAACAATCGGTTTACTTCTTTTAGCATTACCTTTGAGAAAACCCTAGATAGTTAGGTAATGCATCTTCTTCATATAATAGCCGATTGTTAGGTAGTGCATCTTTTAGTATCTGACTAAGTAGTCGATTGTTAGGTAGTGCATATGCTTCTTTTAGTATCTGACTAAGTAGCCGATTGTTAGGTAGTGCATCTGCTTCATATAATAGCAAGCACATATATGGTATTTCATCGGCTTATGGTGTACCACTAGTACATATACAACATGATTGGCGATAAAAGTACCTACAATACCCTCAATATGATAGAACCTAAATTTGTCCTTATTGATATAGTATGCTGATCAGACTAAAGAAATATGACCAGTCAAACTGTTAGTAGTGGTCAATCAGAACGCTACAAATTGTCAATCCGACTGGACATAGTGGCTAGTCTAACAGGGGGCAAAACTAGTTAGAGCATAGCCGATGAGTCTTTAAGGATCAACATCTTCATGGCCATTCATAATAATCCTATGATTGGTAGACATACAAAACCCAAAAGCCTTGATGAATAATATTGCATAAGTTATCAAAAAAGTCTTTGGCATAGACACTAGAATTAAGAAAGATCTATCTCAATAAAACTAAAGAAAAGAAACCCAAGCCAAAGAAGCTAAGATCTCAAAAAAGACTGAGTCAGATCATTCGCAAAATAATATAGTTGATGAAGTCGTAGCATCAGATGATAAGAGGATTGATGCCAAATAGGGTTGTGCTTTTAACTCTGAACCATTCGTTTGCTATATCCTTAAGCCGATTGATCCTAAGAATCATCATGAGGAAACAAAATTCACATTTGATATGGCTAAATGCGATAAGATGTTTGACTATTTGTTAGAACATAAGTAAATCGAAATGTTGCAAGACCATGTCATACATAACTCCAATTCTCATACCACCAATGACTGCAATGTGTTCCATAGACAACTTCAATTGACCATTAATGAAGGACGATTAATATTTATAATGATACAAGTCAATGAGCTACCTTATTCTATACACACCATTGAGTTGCAAGAATCCCGATGACAAGGAGAAGACAATGTTGAAGGCTTCAATGCTTAGGGGGCTAGATGATAAGCTAATGATCATAAGAGATGACACGAGAAGGGCCAAACAGCCTAGTAGAATGAGTTCACCTACCAAGCAAGGTAGAAGACAAGCAAAGAAGAATCATCGGCCATATTCTTCTCATTCTTTATGGTATTATCCTTGGTATGGACCATGGATCTTCAATGATATATGGATGATGCCTACTTGTGTGCAATATTATTATCTATTCTAGGTATTGCCACATTGACCGATTTTGAATAACCAACCATGTTTATCTCATAACCTATTGAGAAAAAAGAATTGGTCACAAAAGAATAAGCGTAAGAGGTTGGTGAAATAAGAGTAGAAGCCAACACAAAACAACACAAAATATAAACAAGAGGGAGTCTCTCATAGTATTCTTATATCACCACTAAACATATAGCTTAGAGATATTCATGGACGATATTGGTGGATTTCACCAATAGATAGTCCACTCTCTACGCTTTTCAGTTCACAAGTTCACCAAAAAAAAAGGGTATTGCTATACATTAACCTTACCAAATATGGATGCCAATACATCCATTTTGTTTAGTTGTAATGAATCACGTATGGTGGCTAACAATTCTAATACTACCTCCGTCCAGAATAATTATCATTCTATGTGTTTAGCATTTATTAAAGATTGAGAAAAATATTATTACACCCTTATTAAATGTTGTATGGTTAAAGCGAGAGGGTGGTTGGGGTAGAACAGAAAGATATTTGTCGTCAAAAAATTGACAGGAGGCTGGTAGCTAACATTGAAAAAAACACAACTGAATCTTGATTATCACGTTGAATACTAATATACTGCAGTACTAAGTTTTGTATATAGGGCCATACCAACATGTATA
Organism: Oryza coarctata; assembly: GCA_030770085.1. Classification (NCBI taxonomy): domain Eukaryota; kingdom Viridiplantae; phylum Streptophyta; class Magnoliopsida; order Poales; family Poaceae; genus Oryza; species Oryza coarctata. The sequence goes on along the minus strand of CM061484.1, from coordinate 9,888,834 downwards.
AGCACATGATGAAGCTTCGCGCTGAAAGAAGTTGAATACATATCTTCACCATCAAATTAAACAGCTTTCTATAGGTTTATTTCCATGTTGTACGATTCATCTATAACTACACATTTATTGTCCACATGAAAAGAATGGAGGCTCCTTTATATAAGATTATGTATCAATTGTTGTAGTTAGGGCTGGATGGAAAACTCATGACTCAATAGCTCACTCGGCTCATGTCTGACTCAACTCTTGTTTGAATTTGTTAATGAGCTAACCTATGATTTTAACTTATTAGCTATAAATGAGCCAGCTCAAGCTAACTAGTGAGCTACTCGCAAGCCAAACGAACCCAATATATCAGTTGAGTAGCCCAATCTCAGCAGCCCAAAGTGCAAAGTTCAACAAGGAACAAGGCAAGCCCAAAAGCCCATTCCTATACTTTCTAAGTCTCCAACCGGACCAACCCTAGATGGAGTAGTGGATCCCATATAAGTATGCCACCATCCCCATTCCATAATACTTGTAATTGATCTACAGCAGAATACTGCTTCCTTCTCTCATTGTCTCTCACGCCATCGAGGTAGGAGCGTGACCCACGCTAGCAGCCCGTCGGTGCATGCCTCACCCTTAGCTCGTCACTGGTTGCCCCACTCCACACCTCTATCTCACCATCTGCTCTGTCGGCTACCACTCAGCTCGGCCGTGGAGAAAGCATCACCACCACCATGAAGTTTTAAATCAAGGAGTATTCGTCGTCACCAGTGAGTCAATGACTATTGCTTGATTATACAGAACTGATGAAGTGCTGTTCCATTCGTCAATTTGCTTATGTGGAACTATGAATGGTGGACTTTTGTTGATCCTTTGGATTATGGAAGTATCAGTGTGGATGAATGAACGGATGATGTATCATGCATTTGCTGTTTTGCTTGTATGGAAGTATGGATTATAGTTTTTTGGTTGATTTAGTTTATTCAATTACAATCTAATACATTTGTTGATGTGTTGTTTCATGAGTTAAACGAACTTGCTCGAGCTGCCAGCCGAGCAAGGTCGATTTCCACCCTAGTTGTTGTAGTGCTATTATTCCATAACATTCCATCTAGCACTGGGGCGGACCCAGCCCAACAGCACCAAGCCATCCTGCGCTATTTTGCCACTAGCTCAGCCAAGCATGGTGAAAATCAATGTTAGCCCATAGGCTTTCAACCACAGGCCTTAGGCCATGGTGTAGGGTGTCCGGGGTCTTGGTCCACTCCTGATCTGGCACTCTATTCTCTTTGTTAGACAAAAGATGAATATGAATGGGAGCCATCAGGAACTATTTGTGTTTAACAACGACCATTTGATTTGAGCCCATTCTCCATGTTTTCAGGATCAAGCATTTAAATTGGTTCAACGTATACCCTCCAAGCAGTTGCAGGGACCTCAAGTTGTGCGAGAACTAGATTTAGTTAAACTGATTTTAGCATAATTAGAAGAAAATTTTGATTGGAAAGTGTCGACAACTCCATGTATTTAAAAAGCGGGTCTAATGTAAAATTAGGCTTTCAACGTTCTGTAAAAAACGCTAATTTTTTTTCTTGAAACCACCCGTGTCAGATATTTTTCATTCGTGCGAATTGTTGATTGTATTCCCTGTTAATGTATCAGTATATATAGGCAACCGAGTGGCTTATACACGTAACCACATAGCTACACACGTGAGTTAACCTACTATAATTACAGTAGACTAACACTCTACCGCAGTCTAATCAGGAGCATCGCTAACATTCAGGCTGGATCGAAACTCCTGAAATAGTGAGGTAGGAAGGTTCTTGGTAAAGGCGTCGGCGTACTACAATGTCGTAGAAACATGTAGCACCCGAACATGACCAAGGATGACCTTCTCTCGAACGAAATGGAGATCAATCTTAACATGCTTCGTTTGCTGATGCTGCACCGGGTTGCTAGAGAGATATACAATACTGATATTATCACAATAGACCAAGATGGCACGTTGAGGGATGGCGAAGCTCAAGGAGCAGTTGTCGTAGCCAGGTAGCTTCAGCAACACCATTTGCCACAGCACGATATTCAGCTTCAGCACTCGATCTAGAGATCGTATGCTGATGCTTGGAAGACCAGAACACCAAGTTATCTCCGAGAAATACTGCATAGCCAGAGGTCGACCGGCGAGTGTCAGGACAGCCAACCCAGTCGGCATCTGTGTAAACAACAAGATCTGCAAACAAAGATCGACGCATGGTTAGCTTAAGAGATAGGGTGCCCTATAGGTAGTGCAGGATCCGTTTGAGAGCAGCGAGGTGCGGCTCTCGAGGATCATGCATATAGAGGCAGATCTGCTGAACTGCAAAGGTAATATCTGGTTAGGTGAAAGTCAAATACTGCAGAGCGCTAGTGAGACTGCGGTACTGTGTAGCATCAGCGACAGGCGGTCCATCAGCAGATAATTTGGAGTGGAGATCAACAGGCGTGTTGCACGGCTTGCACGCACTCATCCCGGCATGCTCCAAAATATTCTGACTGTACTATTGCTGAGAAAGAACAGACCATCTATGGAGCGGGTCACAGAAATGCCCAAAAAATGATCCAGCTGATCCATATCCGTCATAGCAAACTCATGCCAAAGAGACTCAATGATATTCTTGAGTAATCCAGTAGAAGAGGCAGTAAGAACAATGTCATCAACATAGAGTAGTAAGTAGATTGTGTCTGGACCGCGGCAATATATGAAGAGAGAAGTCTCTGACTGTGTTTCAACAAATCCAAGTGACACAAGGTGAGAGGCAAACCTGTGATGCCAAACACGAGGAGCCTGCTTCAAACCATATAAGGACTTGTTGAGCCGACAGACAAAATCTGAGCGAGAAGAATCCACAAATTCAGAAGGCTGTACGCAGTACACTGTCTCAGTGAGGGTGCCATAGAGAAATACATTCTTCACATCCAGCTAATCAATGGGCTAGTTCTGAGATAATGCCAGGGAAAGAACCACGTGAACTATACTACGTGCCTTGTAACAATCCAGAGACCCATCGGTGAGCAACTTGTGATGATAAATCCACTTTCCAGTCACAACATTGATGCCAGGAGGATGAGGCACAAGACTCCATATGTCATTGGCAATCAAAGTGTCATACTCAGCTTGCATACCAGATCGCCAATTGGGGTCTGATAGGGCATCATGAACGGAGCGAGAAAGAGGCGACATGGGTACAGCGTGGAGATTGAGGCGATCCACGAGCTGCGCAATGCCATCTTTGCCACGTGTGCGCATAGAGTGTGCATTGGTCACCGGAGGGATGACAGTCGGTCGAGTGGCCGCTGTGCGGCCGGTACCGCTGGCAACAACCTGCGCGCGAGTAGCAGGGGCAATAGGATTGGCAACACTCGTGGTCGGTGGGGCACCGCTGGCAATAACCTGTGCGGGGTGCACAGGGGCAGCGACACCAGATGACACGGACTCGGGCGACCACGGCCCTGCACCAAGGCTCGATGGCACAAGTAGGGCCTCGGGCACGGGGTGTGCCGCTAAGAAAGCTGCTGTACCTGCACGCAAAAAAGGGGCTCTAGGAACTGAAGCGGTGAGATCATGATCATCGATAAGAAAGTCTAGGGCAGAGGGTGCCATGGGTGTGGTAGACATGTCAGAGAAAGGGAAGAAGGATTTATCAAAAACAACATGTCTAGAAATGAGAATGCGGTTCGACTGAAGCTCGAGGCATCGATAGCCTTTGTGCTCTAAGGAGTAGCCAAGGAACACGCATGGAGAAGAACGAGAAGCAAGTTTGTGGGGCGCTGTAGAGGACATATTGTGGTAATAGGCGCAACCAAAAACTTTAAGATGATCATATGAGGGCGGGACAGAGAAAAGAACGGAGTATGGTGTGGAGGAGGCGAGTGTTGTGGTGAGGAGGCGGTTCACAAGATATGTGGCGGTGTGAAGGGCCTCACCCAGTATGCTAGAGGGAGACTCGCCTGAAACAAAAGGGAACACAGAGTGTTATTGATGGTACGAATAGAACGCTCTGCTTTACCATTTTATTAAGAAGTGTATAAGCACGACATGCGGAGGACAACACCGTGGGAGGAAAAAAACGTGCGGACCTGAGAATTATCGAATTCACGGCCATTGTCGCACTGGATGCTCTTGATGGTGGTGCCAAACTGTGTGCGAACATATGCAAAAAAGGTAGAAATAGTGGAAAATGTCTCGGATTTGAGACGAAGGGGAAAAGTCCAAATGTAGTGAGAGCAGTCATCAGGAATAGCAAGATAATATTTGTATCTTGACGCACTAACAATTAGAGAGGTCCATAGATTACAATAGATTAAATCCAAATTGTGAGTAGCATGAGAGGTAGATGAACCGAAAGATAGACGTACATGACAACCGAGTTGGCACGCATGACATAAATGATCGATATCATATTTATTACAGGAAATGACATTGGACCTAAAAAGTTTGAATAGAACGTCGCGCCCAAGATGACCGAGATGGCAATGCCAAAGGGAGGTGGGTGCGGCGACGAACGCGGAGGTGCTGGTAGATGGTGCAAAAAATGGGTAGAGGTCACCGAAACTATTGCACCTGGCGATCATGTTCCTGGTTTGCAGATCCTTCACAAAAAGACCAAATGGATCAAACTCAATGAAACAATTATTGTTGATGGCAAACCGATGAATGGAAATTAAATTCTTAATAATGTTAGGGGATACCAGAACATTATTAAGAGTAAGATCACGGTGCGGTAAGGAAAAATGATGGGATCTAGTGGCGGTGATAGGAAGTAAAGCACCATTGCCCACAACGATAGATGAAGGAGTAGATGAAGAGGGTGGGAAATGGTGGAGAGTATAGCAGCGCCCGAGGTCATGTGGGAACCGGCACCCGTATCAGTACACCACTCAGAGACCGGTTGGTTGAGCATCATGGTGTTGAAGGAGTGCATTAGAGAGTCCTGGTGCCAACCTCCATGACTAGGCGACCAAGATGCCGCTTGGTACGTCGGTGAGGGCGCCTAGAAGCCACCGCTTAGTATGTCGGTGAGGGCGCCTAGAAGCCCGATGATGTAGCTCCCTGGTAGTACGTGCCATACGGGGACGATGGGGCACCGTATGTGCCACCATAGGTGTTAGGAAGAGCACCAAAACTGCCATAGTGCGGGGCTGCGTGGAACGCAGGCTGTGGCAGCGGAGGACGGCCTGATTGGTCGTACGGCCACATGCACACGGTGCCAGCCCAAGGGTCGGCAAATGACGGGTACACAGTCGTACCGGGAGGGACACCGCCCTGTCCACCATGGGCCGCTCTAGCAGAGGGCGCTGGAGAGCTACAACTAGCAGAATTGTCGTGTCCACCGCTGCCATGGTAGTGGCCATTGCACTGGCCACCGGTTGGTGCAGCTGGGCGCGGAGCAGGAGGCGTCCCCGGACGAGGAGCAGCTGTGGCACCTAGGGCGGCTAGACGTGGCGTCACAGTGATGAGAGCGGCCGGTGGGAACGGAGTACGAGCGTCGATCTCTAGCTCCTCCAACAAAAGATGAGTACGTGCTTCCGTAAATATTGGGAATGACTGGTGCATCTTGAGGATGGACACCATATGGCGAAACTTCACTGAGGCCGCAAAGAAGCGTGAGGACTATCTAACGATCGCAGATAAGGTCGCCGAATTCGGTGAGTGAGGCAGCCATGGATTTAAGACGGTATCAGTAGTTGGTGATGCTCAGGGAGTCCTGGCGAAATGTGCAGAACTGCGTCTCGAGGAGAAGGGCACGAGACTCCTTCTGGCCGAAGAATTCATCCTCGAGATAGCACCATGCATTACGGGCGTGTCTGGGCCGCATCATTAGCGACTGCTACAGGTCGCTGGAGACGGTGCCGTACACCCACGTGAGGACGCAGCAGTCCACCTGGAGTCACGCCGGGCGCGCGGGGAACACGTCATCCTCGAGGACGTGGCGGGTGAGGACAATGCCACTTAGTGTAGGAGTCCATGGCCTTGTTGAGGGCGATGGGGATGAGCGCCTTGATGTTAACGACGGCGGTGGCTTGTGCCCAGAGAGCCGCGTGAGTGCTCTCGTACGCGTCCAGAGCTTCGTCAGCACGGGAAGGATTGGCCACGAGACAGTGGTCTTTGGAAGTAGCGGCGCCGGTGTTGTTGCTAGCCATGGGGGGCACGATAGCCGATCGGCCGATCGGATTGGAGATCTCGGAGAGACAACCGATCGGCCGATCGAATTAGAGATCGGATCAGAGGGGTCAGCCAATTAGAGTCGGATCGGCAGCCGATCGACCGATCTGATCAAAGATCGGATGGCCAATGAGCAGCCGATCAGATCGGAGGGATGAGATCGGCAGTAGAGCCGATCGGTTCAGAGGCGGATCGGATCGCCAATGGACAGATCGGTTGGACGATGAGCAGCCGATCAGATCGGATGGATTAGATTGGCAGTAGAGCCGATCGGTTCAGAGGCCGATCGAATCTGCAATAGGCGGGATCCGATCGGACCGATCGACGGATCAGATCAGATCGGATCAGCGAGCGATCTGGTCGACAATGGAGAGCCAATCGGATCGGCAATAAGCAGGATCCGATCGGACCGATCGATGGATCCGATCAGAACAAATCGGCGGGCAATTTGATCAGCGGCAGAGCGGGCAATAAGACCGGTGACACCTGGTGGTGGCGATCGAATTGGCGACGGGCGCTAGTGCGGAAGCACATGTAGGATCAGATCGACGGCCATACCTAGTGATGAGGGCAGCTACGAGGTGGGCGATCAAATCGACAACGCGGGCGATGAGACCAGCGACACTCCCAGTGACGTGCAGTCAGTATTGGTGGTGGTGGTTGGATCGGCGACTAGCGCTGGTTCAGAAACGGTGGCGTTGAGAGCGTCGGACCTCAGCAGTCTCTCGTAGCACAGGAGTGGCGGAGGAGGAGATTGACGACGATAGCAACAGCGGTGGCGTTTGTGGTTATAGAAAGATAGCAGATTGTAACCGCTCTGATATCATGAAAGTGTGAAAATTGTTGATTATATTCTCTGTTAATGTATCAGTACATATAGGCAACCGGGGGGGCTTACAAACGTAACCATAGATACACAGGCGGGTTAACCTACTATAATTTTTTCAGTGGAAAATTGATGAGATGTATTTCAAAAGTAGCTTAATGATCATGCTGTGAAACATTTCCAGTGTTTGAAAATTTTATGCTCCTGCGCTTGTTGTCTGTGGACTGTTGGCATGCATCAACTATTTTTTTTTCTTTTAAGACCTACTCCCTCCGTTTCTAATTACGACGCTTTTGATTTTTTTATATAACCATTCATCTCATTACAACAAAATAAATAATACCTAATAATGGTTAAATGTCATGTTAAAAAATCAACAATATCATATATTTAAAAACAGTAGTTATGAAGAATGGAGTAAAGATAGCAACTTTGCTTGATAGATAAAATGATGTGTCTAACTCAACAAACAGAAAAAGCACTACCTCCATATTTAACATATATGACCATTAATTTTTTATAAGAATATAAGAATGATATCTAACAATAGTGTAAAATACTAAAAAATAAAAAAATTGCCCATATCTTTTTTAAAAACTAAATATTTTGAGGCTATTGATGATTAAAGTGTCGTAATATTTAAATATGGAGGGAGCAGTAGTTAACAACTTTGGTCAGGGTTAAATATAGGTTATGGCACTTTATTTCCTCTTAGGTTTTTAAGATGCCTTTTTGACTTCTACTGTTTACAAGCATGTGACTTTTAAACTGAAATTTAATGCTATAGTTAACAAGCTTAAAAGCTACTCGAATTTAGATTTTGGTGTAATAGAGTAAGTGTGGCTTATGGTTTTAAAAAATAGCGACTTATGGTTTCAAAAAAATAGCGCTGCTTGTGTTATCTTAGCTTAGATGTTTTTTTTTTGCCTCATAAGCTGGTGGATCAACCCAAACAAATAGGGCATCTAGTGTATGCACAATAGTGTTAATTGGTCCATATAGCGGTTTTAAACTTTTCTGATTTGAAATTGAATAAGAATAGAAAACTTGCAAATTGCAAACAAACTTGTGATAAATCTGTTTGTGTAATTCTATCGACAGGTAAACAGGCAAAAAAAAAACAAGGCATGGTTATTAGTCAAGACCTTCAATTAATAACTATTACAAACTTATAAAATAAATTTATTTGATTTTTTTAGATAAACTTATATATAATTTTTTTAAAAAGGAATGTTTAACAGTGCCGGCAGTAATTTAGTATCCCACTAGCTGAAAATAACGGGCCTAACTCGAGTTTGTTTTGCAATTCAGACCAACCCAACACGGCCCGGCCCTTCTCTCTGTCCAAACGGGCCTGGAATGGCCCTGGGCTTGAAAGCCCAGCACAAACTCAAGCCAACCTCGAGAGCGCTTTAGTCTCCTGGTCCATCCCGTAGACCGCCCCCGCGGCGCACCCGAACAGATCCGTTCACTACTCCTCCCGCCGCCGTCGTCTTCTTCTCCGGCGACTCCCCCTCCCGCGGCCGGCCAAATCACCCAAGGTAACCAACCCCACCTTCTCCTCCGTCCTATCCAAGTATCCTTTCTTTCTTTCGCCCCGGATCCCCATTCTTTCCCCATCTCTCCAGATCCATCCATCCAAGATCCGCCTCGCCTCATCCCGTCTGTGTCTCGCAGTAGATGGATTCGCAGGGCCAGAAGCGCGCGGAGATGCTGATGCAGCTGCTGTTGGTGGCGTCGGCGGTGGCGGCGTTCGTGGTGGGCTACGCGATGGCGGACTTCCAGCTCATGCTGCTCGTCTACGCCGGCGGGGTCGTCCTCACCGCCCTCGTCACCGTCCCCAACTGGCCCTTCTTCAACCGCCACCCTCTCAAGTGGCTCGACGCCGCTGAGGCCGACCGCCACCCGCGCCCGCAGGTCAGCGCCGCCGCTGCGGCCAACGTTGGTAAGAAGAAGACCGGCAAGAACAAGTAGTAGACTTCAGGGTAGCAGATGTTCTTGATTGATCGGTCAATCTGTCGAGACATGTTATTACTCATCATATTATAATTGCTCAACTTTTGATTATGGAATGCTAGATACTTCATACATGTTGCTGAGAATTAGCTTGCTCGCTGGTCACCTGTTGTCTGCTTTAATTGTCTGGAAAAGCTTTATATGGTTATAGTCGTAGAGAAGAGCATGACTACATCAGCTTTTAAACTAACTATTGCAAATGTGATATTGAGAGTAGTGGAGATGCTTGGCAAACAAAGTAGTTTGCGCTGCACTTTGATGTTCCCCACCTTATGATAATTTTGCTGCTCCTGCTATCTGGTACTTTTAATATCTGTTTCGTGGTTAATCCATCCACTGGCTGGTACTGTTGGTGCATATAATGGATCCTAGTATGCTAAGGATAGTTCTTGATATATTCGTAATTAGACAGACTACCATTCTGCAGAAGTTAGCTAGAAACCAAATTCATTGTATGAAGTTGCAATATTTTCTTATCAAATGTTGTTTCTTAACACTTTTTCTTGATTGATGACCTTCTGAACAACAATATGACCAATTTAAGTTAAGCTTTTGAACTATGCATTCCTAACTATTTGTGCCAACTCTTTTTTGCAAACGCTCATTCGTCTACAATATTAGTTTTTTTGTCTTCTGCTCTGCCAATGTTTTATTCAGTTATTGTTAGATTTACACCCTGTTTATTCAGGTGTCGTTTCATGGAGTCTGTGTTGCATATACTGGCAACAAGGATTGTGTGCATAATATCAAAATGTCATAGTGAATACTGTGGCACTGTTTAGCATGTCTCCAACTCCTGGATACTTATAAAGTAGAGTTTGTAGATTAAATGAAAGTGGCTTAATCCTCTTATTTTGGTCTCAAATATTAACAAAATGTCTCACCCTAACAAGTTTAATATGACAGTAGCTCCCACTCCACAAATTTCTGGAGCTAGAAAAACCCAGTCCAAAAAAAATTGAGTTGGAGCTATTCCAAGCAGGGCCTATATTTGGTTTTTTTATCAGTTTGCATCAATTGGCATTGTTGCTTAAATCTTATATTGGCAATATAGCTGACTTGTCACCTCAGTTTAACATAACAGAACATCAAAGGCTGCACCTTGCATTTTCTGTTCATAGTTCGTTGTAAGTTGTGTCCCCACATTTGTTAGTTTCTCATGTTGATTGAACTTGATGTGAACATAACCAATGTGTTTAGGCATGTATTGTTATCCATTCTCAAGTTGAGAATCTATGATGATTTGAAATGCATATTTATCGTACTGTTGTCACTATTCAATCTGCCTTTGTAAGTTGACTGAGGTGGTTTGGAAACAAGGTATGTCATTATTTTTTGTTGTGCTCTGTCAGGGATTCTGGTATTACGATGATGTATTCTTGGAAACATGGAATCATTTAGTCATAGAGTTTATTAATCATAGTGAAATGTATCTCTGAATCTAGTGGAGTTTGCTAATTAGTTCGTGCAGAGTAGAAAGTATACTGAATGTTGCCAGAAATGAATTTCAGGGTTTTGTTTACTACTTTTGCTTCAGGGTTTCAATTTGCTGCAAAAATATTTGTGGGCTACTCTGGTTTGTAGGAATTTGTAGGAAAGCTGGAGGAATTCAATACCTATTGGATTTGGCGCTATCCATTCATTTGGACTGAAGGATTGGGGCGTAGGAAAAATACAGTAAAGCTTTCCTTTACCATAGCTCCCATAGGAATTGAAACATTTACAAAGACTGATTTATTTTTCAAATCAAGTAATGAACCACCAAAATGACCCAAATTGATTATATACTAAGGGAATTATACTTTATTGTTGTTTTGCAAGGTTCTTGTGTTTAACCCAATTGTTGTGTCCCAAACAACACATCTCATGCTTCTATGTTTTTCAATTATCTGTTTTGCACGTTCATTCATATCTTGTTCCAGCGTTTTCATATAGTTTTCCATTCCTATGTTTCAAAGGAGATCTGGTTTACATTACTGGCTGGCTTTATACCAGAAATGGTGCACATCATAGGTTGTTTAAAATGATTTCGTATGTCTTCATTTTCTTATCCACTTTGCAATAGCTGTTTCTTGCCTTCATGCGATATTGTGAAGTGTGCTCATGAACTGGTTTCTTGCCTGATCGCAGCGGTGTTAATCAAGCTGTGTTTTCAGGTCCCTCTGGGTCTTAAGCTCGGCCGGAATTCAGGTTTTGCCTGGCTCTGAATTAAGAAAAATGGACTAAGGCCTGGTTTATAGGCCTGTCACGAAGAATTCGCTTTATAGTTCCACATTCATAATCCAACATGGATTTTGGCCTGCCAGAATAGCTTAAATGCAAAAGAACAGCTGGCTGAAGATAACAAACAACATGAAAAATAATGCACTGGAGGCCTGTGATCATAGCTAGTATGGTTGTTGAACCCCAGCCCATTTAAATTGGAATGTGGACGTGATGATGACCTCAACGCTATTTTCTTTGTGTATGGTGTTTTAGTTGTTCTAAGTTAAATTTTTTTAACTTAAAAATATATCAACATTTACAACATTAAATTAGTTTTTATTAAAATTCATTATGTCTTAACCATGTATTTATTCGATATTTTTTCTGTAGCCTTGGTCAAACTAACTTTTGACTTAGAAAAAAAGCACCGTAAAGCCATGGACGCTGTATGATATGGAGTACTCAAAATATCATTATGATCAGATGTATGAAAATCCAGGGTGCAAATCGCAATTACTACCATGCAGCCAACAATGATTCCAGTGATCACTCTACAAGCATCTGTTGACATGTATAAAGACTTGGAAGTCTAGTTAGTAGATTCTCAAATTTACTTTAACCTATAATTAATAAATAAGATATAAAAAATTAGACCAATAAATTTATAGCCGATAGAGAAGCTAATCGGCGGTTAATAGACTTTAGCAATCGGGATTAGCTGTTAGGTTATGTTAGGCAATTTTGATAGATCCAATTAACTTATAAGATTATAACTAATAGTACATTAATAATAAATTAAACGTAATATAAAAAGTATATCATATATACAAATGAGGTGAAATGAGGTGAAAGTATAGTATAAAGATAATCTAGAATTCTAACGAAACACTAAATAAAAACTACCGCATTAAGATTTAGCAATATAATAGATTATACCTAACCGACATATTATAAAATTAATAATAAGATATACGCAATAAATTGATAAACTCTATATACTAAATCGGACTAAGAGATTAAATTGATACAGCCTTACAGGATGCAAGATAACCAGCACCGAAACGAGAAAGACTTATCTGAGCTGATATGTTTACGAGACACACCTCTCGCTAGAAATTAAACTTAGTCGACACAACCTAACTGAAATAAGATCTCATTAGAAACTACATTACTTCTACTCTTAGAGGTGGCGATATGTCAATTGATATAATTAATTTTTTTACATGGCCTCTGGATGTACTTATTTATACCCTAGGTTATAAAGTGTCCGATACTGTTACAAACAACTATATTAAATAATACATCCTAAAAAGAAAAGGAATGTGACTACTCCTACCTATTTACTTGAGACATTTACAAATAAGATTTTCTCGTCCACGAACACATATCGGTATCAAGTCTTATATCCTCATTGAACTTGCATGTGTTTAAACAAGATATAGAGTCATGTCTTCATTGCACTCAGCTTGTGCTCAAATTTGACCCTTTCTATTATTCGCCAAATTTAATTAATAGTGGTGATTTTCTAGTATCAACACATCCTTTAATTTTAATTTTAGAGTGTCAAGACCCATACATCAGAATTATCCTCTATAGGCTTTTATAACTCCAAAATTTTCTCTTGGATCATTACAACCTGTTATAGTCTATTTGACGCAACTCAAGTAACAATACCTCTAATAGTCCATAGTCTTATCTAGCACTTCTTCCTATAAAAACCTTTCATCTTCCCCAAAACATTACATCTTGCATACTCAATACAAGAAACTCTCTGCCTCCTTGAATCCCTTGAATTTCGACAACTCAAAGCCTCTATCTCCTTCTGCTCCGGTGAATCTCTAGTGAGTCAAAGCCTCCGTCTCCTACTCCGGTGAATCCCCGGCAACTCGAAGCCTCTATCTTCTTCTGCTCTGGTGCAACCCTACTAGCCTTTGTAATGGCACCATCAACCTTCATCCTAGAGGTAATCTCTTCTCTAATTTCCTTTTTGCTCATCAACTTGTCCTTTGATGTATAGTGATCGCAAATGCCGATGCTAGGATTTTTTTAGACTTATCAAATATAGCTTGTTAGGGTTACAACATTAATTGAACCGTATATTTCTCGCTTTTGTTATCATCGAGCAAAGGCGCTTTGTACACTTGTTCACGCTGGATCCCGGCGCGAGCACGCTGACGCCTAGGAGGTCTGCTTAGCTCCAATACAGGCCGGTCGGCTTATCTCCATGGCTCGAGGTACGCGCGTCGGGGGCCGTGGACTCACGTCGGCTCCGACGCGACGATGCGGGGCAAGTATGCCAGTCAATTTGACCCTGCAATTAACAAAGAGGTGAGGCAAACGGGTCAGTCGGACGACGGGCCGATACGAGTCCTCGCTATCGGCTGGCTACCAATAGGATCGAGTCAGTCATCAGCCACGTCCGGATGGCTCATAATATCGGCTGGTCACCGATAGGAATCAGGGCGCCCTTCCATCGACAGAGGAGCCAATGCAAGCGTAGGTGGATATCGACAAAGGACATGACACCTCCGGGTGTAGCAAACATGAGGCTCTGATCCATCGGCCGCAGAGCCGATGGAGACACAGGATGGAGATGGTAGCACGAGACCAGTCGCCTACCGTGACAACGCCGCTGGCACCGAATCCTGAAGATCAGACCTAACCGAGACAGTACAAGACCAAGGCCAATGACAACGGGACGGTGGACGCCGGATCAGACGTGTTGAAGCAAGGGCGAAGCGAACCCATCGGCTAGTTAAGCCAATGAGTGGACGTCTCTCTGAAGATAGGCGCGCATCGGCTAGCAGGCCGATGCGCTTGGCATGGCGCTCAAGGGAAAGTCTCTGAAGACTGGTGCGTATCGGCCGAGGAGTCGATACGTCGGTCGTGACGCTCAACGTATGGATAATTCATCGGCTAACACCCCGATGAAACGCCGTACAGAAAACTATAGGCCTAAAGCTCATTCCACCGTTGGCAACCTCGTAGGTCGAACCTAACCGATACAGCACGAGACCGACAATAACGAAGAAAGCTTTATAGACCGATAGATCCTGCACGGACGTGATGCGATACATCTTATCGGCCTAAAAGGTTGAATCTAACCGATACAGGCTTAGACAGAACGAGACATATCAAGATAGTAACGAGACTTACTCTTTCGTCGAAGATCGAACCTAACCATAGCCCCGCGTCGAGAGCCAGACCACGCCGGTAAAACCTAGATAAACTAGGGTGGCGATGTGCTGAGGTTGTATTGATCGAAGGATTGATGATCTTTTACAAGTCTCCAGGGGTCTATATTTATACCCTGGGTTTATAGAGTCTGACGCGTTTTCAATAACTATCGGACATTATCTCTTTACATAGATAAAAGAAAATATCTCTAAGATAGTTAACTAAACTAAGTAAATATTCCTAATTAGATAAGATACGATTTACAGAAGATAAAATACCTTGCCGTGGGTTCCACGGCTCCTTCACAAACTCGGTCTTATCTGGATAGTCTTCTATTCCGGGACCGAGTCTTTCCTTGCTTTTAATCCGATCGGCTTCTTCCTTGTAGTGATCGGACACCTCTCTAGTCGATCAGCTTTTTACGATCCATTACCAGACTGTCCAAATTTTAGCGTTAACAACACCATAGGTAAAATAAATACCATGTTGACTTGAACTGATGGTCTTACTTCATCGGCTTTTTCTTAACATGCCACTCCTTCTTAGTCGTTTTGGGTCAATGGTTGGCCTTATAGCTTCATAGCTACTCCGCTATTTATTCTCGGTGCCACAATCGCTATACCCTTTTTTATGATTTTTGTTAAAATTCCACTAGGGCGCCACTGAAGGATCTGAACTTGTTGTCTTTTATCAAAATCCTCATTGATTCCTTTATTAAGTTCATCATCAATCTTTTTGAAAGAATCATCATAAATTGGCCTCAGACAATCATGAATTGATGTCTTTTTGCTTGATGGCCGATCGTGAACAGGTACGGGCTTATATAAGGAACCTCTATGTTTAAAACATTGTGGCCTTCTGTCATTGCACTCAGGACAATCATCAATCGATGGTAGCCTCATCCTATAGCCCCAATAGAATTAGAAAAATTAACAATCCTAATGTAGATCATATTAGAACTCTTCTCTATATGATAAAGCACGAAGCTCTATTTCTTGGCACCTTTAGTATTTTTCAATCAGCTATGATGAGATAATCTTTGATTTTTCATAATTTTGATTTGCCTGGTGTCTTTTGGCTTGATCTTTTGAATACTCAGTATGTACCATGTTTACTGGGAAAGGGTGCACATATATTTTCATAGGCTTTTCTCATCATTAAACTTAATCATTTCTTACTCCACAGAAGGTTAAATCTATTGCCAAAACACATTGCTCTCATTTGTATGGTGAGAATTGAATTGTGATACTTACAATACTTTTTCTTCTGAAGTTCATCGGCTGGTTGAATCACGTGGTTTGGAGTAACATATATTTGTTTCTCTTGAAGCAATAAATCAAAATTTTTATTGGCCTTATTTATATCAAAATCATACCTTTTTCTTTTTTTTATTTTTTGTCCACTCTGCTAAGCTGATATCAATATGAGAATCCTCCTCGTGTTCTGAATCTGATGAAAATCTTTGCACTTGTACAATTTTTCGCTAGAACTTTTTCTTGCTTAACTTTCGGAATTGGATTTCATAAGCCGATACTTTTGCATCAAATATGCCAAGCTCGAGGATAATTTCTCCTTGATATGAGCTAGTAATTATTGGAAAGCCAGCTTTACCAATTGTACATCACTTAGATTTAAACTATAACATTGGTTGTGTATGTACATCACGAAATCTTTTGAAAATATTCTAAGACTGATTTGGATGAATTGATGTAAGATCTATCAATCATATTTCATGAATGTAAAATTCTTTTTTCCAGATTGGCCCATTCTCTAATTGAATTTAATGATAGTGAAAAAAAAACTAACTCTCAAATCTTCCTCCGTTGATGCCTCTCTACATTGACCTAAAAATTGGCTAATGTGTTCCACCATAGATATATTATCTTGCCCTATTTTTTTTAAATCTGACACCCTATATCGGTGAGGCAATAGAACCCTATCAAATCAAATCAATTAGGGTACGGATGCTGCTACATGAAATTTTGTTCCTTCGGTTTTAAACCAAACTGTTCTGTCATCACTTCGGTTGTCCTTATTGTTTATGCATCGTCTTGTGCATTTCCCATCAGATACTACTATAAAGGCAATGGTATTGGCCCCTGCCTAGTGATCTCATCGTGCTAGACTCTAATTGGGGATCCTGTCATGCTAATTCTTGTGTCCTCCGTAATAAGTGATTTGATAGTATCTAGGAGGAATTCTATTACGTTGCCCCGTAAACTGCATTTGTCCTGGAGAAATCAAATTGGAAACCACATCCCTCTCTAGTGCATAAGTTACTTGAGGAATCTCTAATAGCATCGGCACTTGTACATTGGTAACAACATGTGCTGATGTCCTTTGTGGGATATAAATCAGATTTTAGATTTTAGAGTGTGTTCACCAATATCCTAGATTGATTTATTAATGCACGGTCCATAGCCTCGTCAATAGATTCTTAGAATGATTTCTACGGACTACTAGGTGCTTGTTGACTTGATTCACTAATGATAACTAGTTTTGGGAATTGCATCTTTTGGATCGGTCCTTGTCGCGTCATACTAAAGGATTCTAAGCACATCTTTTGAAAACATTTATGGATTGCAGCACCTGTTGCCTCTACGCATCATTTAAGCTATCTAAGGTCGTTGCAATTATGCTGTTGGTTTTTATTTCCTTCCCAAACATGTTAGAACAAAAAAATATTATCCCACTAGGCTTGCCAAAGGAGTGTGTTGATGCAAAAATCATACGATATTCGTGTCGATGTATCACACGCACGATGGCCTGAGAGATCTACTTAGTTTCAGTGTATGTTCTTAAATTCTTGAGTTTGGGGCATGCTAGTCACCAGCAATTGACAAGGGAGATTGAAAAATTACACCGACAAGCCAACTAACCAATAGATTGATATGGGCTTCCACTATCTAGCTGATAGAAATTAAAAAAAGCGAATAGCCAATAGATAAGCCAATTAGCTAATAGACCGATAAAGACTTGAACTATTAGCTGTCTATTCGATAGAGATTAGCTGCTAGGTCACATTAATAACTTTATTAAAGACAACCTTAATAGATAGACTAAATCGAGATAGTTTAAAATTATAGTTAATAAGATTAGGTACGATTGACAGTAGATTAGACGTGATATATAAAGTATATCAAATAATAATTCAATATAGATGAGACTGAAAGAACGGTATGAAGATAATCTGTCAGCTAAAGAAACTTAAAGATTTATCTTATTTAAAGAAATATAATATATTGGATCTAATTGAAATAGTATAAGATTGACAATAACAACATAAATGTAATGAGCTGATAAACTCTATATCAACGTGATAAATACACTGGATAAGAGATTAAATCAATATAGTTTTAGATAGAACTGGATGTATGAAGATAACCAATAAACTTATAAACGTAGCTAAGATATCGAGCTAAACTGAGAAAATCTTAATCAAGCCGATATGTTTACTATATGAAGAGATAGAAATTGAACTTAACTGATGCAGCTCAACCTAAAGGAAGATCCCGTCTATTGTTAGAGGTGACAATGTATTGAATTTATTGTATTGATCTAATTAATAATTAATTTTTTATAGGATGAGAGTTTGATACAGTTATAAATGGATAAAACTTTCTAAATTAAAAACGAATCTACGGGTGATAATTTTCTTGTCAACACTTACCCCAAAATTGTACTCCCTCCATCCCACTTAATAAGGCCCACGTATTTTAATATTAACTTTTCAAATATTTGATTAACACTAAGTCTAATGTAAATTAAATTTTATTTAATAAAAATAATATTGTTTATGATTTTGTTTTTATAAATATTGTAGTATACGAGAAATTTAAAGTTAAAAATTAGGTTTGAAGATCGTGACATGTTTAACCACGCTTTGTTCAGTGGGACACGTGAATTTGAACTTTTATAATCTCCTACCACACCTACGTTGGTTTGCACATGAGAATTTAAATTTTATTCATATCCTATTATACCTGCGTTTGCTTGCACATGGGAACAAAGAGACAAGCCGATCTAGAATATTATAGCTATCTTATTTGCCAATAAAAGCTCCATGCATGGGCCCATGTTCTCGCTAGATTTCTTATTGACGTCCATTTCTCTTCTCCGTACGTGGAGAACCGAATTTGCCGACAAGAATTCCGTCCGAGCTTCATCATCATCGTTCCATGTGGCCTCCTGTGTGAGCCGTGTAGTGCGCTTCACATATGGAGGTTGTAATGTCATTTGACGGTTTTGCCACTCACCCTGATTTTCTGAGTGATTTGTGCTACCGAGTCACCAAGTAGGTTTATTTTTATCACTGAAGACTCTTTGCGGCACTTAGATTGTCTTCTCTATCGTACTAGCAAACAAATGTTTATGGTGGGGATTCATCAACATTTAAATAATTCGAGGCCTAGATATGAATAAGAGTGTTGATTTGCAAGCCTTGCATTTGGAATTGGGTCTAGACAATGAAGATCACAATCCAAATGATCTATTGTAACATGCATTGATTTTCGATGCCAGCAGGTTGATCAAACATAGATGTCTCAAGTTAGTTGCTATTGCTACCATTTCAGCATCCAGCAGAGGAGGTGTGCATTATTTGCTACACTAGTGAACATTAAAACACTAAAAGAGACTTTTTTTTTTGTTGCGGCACTCTTTAATGCCATACATAACATAGAAATCAGATGAAAGGTGTGAGTAATTAGGTAGATAGAACAGCAGGTCCTATAGAGAAACTGATTGTAAAAGGTGATAAATCAGCCACTATTTATTACAGGCAAATCTTTTGGAATTGGTGAAAACTGTGTTTGAAAACGCACATAAAGAAACACATAAGTAACCCACATAAATTTTATAGAATTTTTACGGTAACAGATTTGATTCCGATAATGGTGATAATTTCGTTCAGATAAAGTCTGAAGCCCTGAACCATCATCCATCAACCAACCCTGGTCGTCTTCAACCGGTGGCATCAAGCAAACAGCCAGTGGCAAAACGGAGAAACAACCAAGCTAATCAAGAGAAGCAAAATCAACTGAAAAAAACCCTTAATTAATTTTAAAATTAAGTTTTTAAATTGGTGTGGCTTATATAAGCCACAGCTCGACCAATCATGCCTAGATGTTTTAAAGCAGTCGGCGATTGATTCCAAATTCACATGTATCCTTCCCTAACAAAAAATTCAACATGTATCGATGCTTGTTTCCACGTAGTGTTTCATATTTGTATCTTCATCTAATCCTAAAGGGTAAACGTTACATGTGAGTAGGCTTATGCCTAGACAAAGCAGAAAAGAACAGGTAAAGGGCAAATGAGTACTAACTAGATCTTGATAATGATGAGTCCTTATCGATGTGCGTCCAAGTGTCCCTTTGGGAGACCTGAAGAGGCAGAAGAGTAACTAGCAAAAGGAAAAACAAAAGACACGGTACGGTCGTGTCTGTTGTGCTGCTTCTGCATGTACTTCGCTATCTGTGGTAGGAGAGTGAATTGTAGGCCTTAACCACTTCTTTGCTTTTCTAGTTGGTAAGCTTCATTTTGCCCTTACCTACAGAACATAATTCTGTAGCATCGATTCACTTCAAGAAAACAGAGGGGATAAATGATTGCGAAAGAATAAATTAAAATTTAACAATTTTCCTTCATCAAAAAATCTAAAAAACTGAGTTTTTGGAAACTAAATAAAATACCATTTTACTACTGAACAGATTATAGCTGTACATTTGAAACTCCGAATGACAGAATAAACGACAAAATATGTAAACAAACCCAATTAGACACAGAACTTCTGGATCTCAATATATTTATGAAACAAAATTAGATCAAAAATAATTAAACTAATTAATTAATAACACGTTATCTAAAAATAATTAACCGACTAAACATTTTAGAAAACTAGAAAAACATCCTACCTAATTATAGATCAACAAAATCAAATAAAAACCTAGAAAAAATAATTTAATCTAAAATCAAAGATATAAAAAAAGAGAGAATAATTTTTGCACAAATTTTTTTGACAAAACTTACATTTATTTCCAAAATTATGCTTACAAAAATTAAATAAAATTTTTTCACAATTTTCTATATCTTAATCCCTAAAATCTTACCCTCTATTTATATAAAAAAAATTCTAAAGAAAATGACCTGAGCTTTTGTGACAACTGCTTTATTTATTTTTAGACGTACGATCAGAATTATACGCTATAGATTGTGATACGTTGGTTATACAGATCGTTACATAGTTAAACTCATATACTATTCTAGCGCCTTAGCTCTATTTAACCATACCATGTTGTATTCGAATCTCCTAGGCCACACATGCACCTTCGCTCCTACGTATGACACGTCGCTCCTATCGGTCCTATCAGTCACCGATCTCCACCGTACCCACGTTGATAGGCCTAGTCCGTCTATTAGTCATGCTGCCTCTTCGCTCCCGCGTCTACGCTCACTGACAACCCAATCCCATCTATCAGCCTCTGCACCATCTTCGTGTATGGTTACTCTCGCTGATATTTTGGTTCCACCTTTCAGTCTTATGGTGTCGAGTCATCGTCATGCTGCGGCCTACTAGGCCATCTCTGTGTAATTTTTATTGGCTGTGCTCGTATTTAGGCCACCAAAAAATTACTCCAAGGTAAATTGTTTTATCAATTTTTGTTTAAAATTCTTTCAAAATTTTCAGCAATTTTCTATCTATTTTCAAATTTAATTGATGCATACAAATAAAAAAATATTTTTTGGCACATATTTATCATAAACGCACACACACGCTCATTATATATTTTTCATCAATAATTTTAAATAAAACCAATTAAATAATAACAATTTTAATATAATTTCTGTTTAAACCAACTTTTTTTTATTATTATTTAACAAATTCATTTTCCAGATGGTTCAGGAGAATAGGAGATGACATGAACACGTAAATTCATGAGATAAAACTTGGAAAGGAAGGAAAAAGAAGAAAGAATCTGCAAGGTAATATTGTCCGAAATGTCGTTTAATAAGCATTGTTGTAGTCGCTAATTAAACCCCCCCCCCCCCCCCCCCCAAGAAACACACACACACGCATAAATTTGTTTTGTGTCTGGTACAAAGAATGTTGACCAAAATACTAATTCATTGCCCTTGAATGAGCTATACTACATTAAAAAATATTTGTTATTTATCGATGGCTGCTAGTAAGTAGGGATGATGAGAAAAAACAGATAAAATGCTTTTATATGTTCTTGAATGACTTACATTTTGGAAATAATCAATGTGGCCAGTACGTATGACATGCTCTAGATGATAATCTAAGGAAGTTCGACTAAAACTTGCGAAGACGCTATATAGCTTAATCCACTTTTGAAGTTCCTAAACAGCGGAAGTATCATAAATATTTGAAGCTTCAAGTTTATTGTTTTGAAAAAAATACTCGTAGTTAATAATATGTCAAACAAATTTGTGATAGGACTGAAAACAAAACACAATCCACTACTCAAAACTTCAATTTGTAACGGTCCAACCAGCCGAAACAGTCATTTAGTAACTGATTTGGGAATTTATCAGTAATAACTCTCCACTTATTTTAGATGTGTTTGTGTTAACGTCAAAATCTGGATGATCCGATGGCGCTAAAGCCGATTGGCTGAGAGATCCGATCGCATCATGTTCGTGCTGAATCTATTGGCCTGTTAAGCTCTCTCTGCTGTCGTCAGTTTTGTGCTGCATCGGTTAGGTCCGATCTACGGGGCTATCGACGGTAGATCGAGCTTCAGGCCTATAGCCTTCTGCATGGCATATCATCGGAGTGCTAGCCGATGAGTTATCCATGTTGTGTGCTTCACGCCCAGCGTATCGGCCCCTCGGCCGATACGCATCAGCTTTTAGAGGCATCCCACGACACGTAATGTCAAACGTATCGGTCCTCCAGTCGATATGCACCCGCCTTCAGAGAGGCGTCCCCTCATCGGCTCAGCTAGCCGATGGGTTCGTTCCTATCGTTGCTATGGCATAGCCGATCCGGCGTCCTCCGTAGCATCGCCACTGGCCTCGCCCGTACTATCTCGGTTAGGTCCGATTTTCGAGATTTGGTGTTGATGACGCTGCCATAACGGGCGACGGGTCTTGTGCTTTCATATTCGGAATGGCATCAACTTTGCAGCACGTGCCTCCTTATTCTACTCCTTGCCTAGGCCGTATGCGTCTTCACCGGTTTTTTCAGCCGATGAATCACTGTTCGGCTGTCCGGAGGGATCCCGTGAGTCTCGCTATTCTCTGAATACACCCTGGTTCATAGACTCTACGGTCGAGCCCTTGTTGACACCTATCCACATCGGCTCCCCAGCCGATCGAACAACATCCCAAATCTATTGGCAGCCAGCCGATAGCGAACGTCTGTATCGGACCCGCTCGTCTGACTTTCTTATCAATTACAAGGTCAAATTGACTGGCACGTCCGTGAACCTCAATACTTAAGAACCTGCACTGGAGATAAACAGACCTCCTAAGCCTTCGTGTGATCAAGCCGCCGTCACTCCCTGGTCGTGGGATTTTTTGGTGGCGACCAGTTTGTAACGGATTAAATTGATGAGAATATGAGAAATCTGAACAAAGAAACGTAGCCAACACAGTGGCCACCAGTGCTGCTGCTGCCCTGCCCAGCACCGCATCGCCGCTGTGTTCCACCATGCCCCATCGTTGCGAGGCCATGTCGTCGTGAACCATCAGGTGAAGGAGGCGACCAATGATTTGGGAGGACCTATAAAGGAGGAGGCAGGAAATAAGAAAACGGAGTAGTAGGTTGTGGAGAGGCAACCGAGGTTGCTGTGCCACCTATGCTCAGTCGTTGCCATTCAACATGGGGCTTCCACACCAAATCCACTGCCCTCAGCATTGGGAAAATAGCAGCTCCATGTGACCAGGCTCCCTACCATGGCATAGAGACTAGATCTACAGCCACCCAGGCCTATAGGATTTGTGCTCCAGGCATGTCATCACCGTGTAGATGAGAAATGGAGAAGGAGCTAAGCGTGGGGGAGAAAGCCCATGTGAGAAATGGGAGAGTGATATCAGGACCTTGGCGATGGGAGAGGATAGGAATACAATACAGTAGCAGGAGATGACAAGAATGGAGTGACAGTGGTGTGCATGTGATGGGGGGGATTTAGGGAGCGATGGGTGATGAGGCCCTCTCCTCCTTTCTGCTCCTCATAGCCACCCACGCCGAGAAGGAGCTGCATAGCAGTGGCAATGCTAGGAAACAAGGGGAAAGTAGCATAAGCACTAGGAGCAAGGGGGAAGCAACGACTGTGACTGGTGTTGGCAGACTTGACGAGGAGGGGGCATGGCAGCTTCTCGGTTTGAAAGGAGAAGTGTGGCATCGGCATTAGAAATAGGGACGAGAAGTGTGATAGTATAGGATGTGGATACATCTGTGACCAACTCCTAATGGGAAGCCGGGCAATCACAGATAGGCGGGTGACATCTGTAACAGCTCTTCCTTTTTAGCTGTTACAGATAGGTGCGTATCAGTGACTACTATAGACTGCTTTGGTTATCTTTAACGGCCGCTAAGTCCGTCCATTACAGCCTATAATAGCTCTCTTTAACCTGTCATAAATGATCTGTTGTAGATATAAGGATATGTGCTAGTGACAATGAATAAGAGATATATAATAATAGTGGCTAACAATTAAACATAGAGTAAAATAAATATCACCTATAACATTATCTTTTCTTGAGAGGGTTTTCTGGGACGTCATAAAAATCAGTTTAAAGAATGGCATTCATGTTTTCAATGAATTATTGGCACTCCTCTGTCCTCTATGCCAACCCAAGGCAATGTCAATGTGGTCCATTTATTATCTCCAGAAACATGTAGGTAGCCAAATGAAACATTCGTATAATTAAACATAAGCTTGAGAAGACTAATACTTGATCAACTTTTGCTAATGCATCTATATATTCTAAACAGAAAAAAAGATGAAGCATATGTCCTTTCGCGATGCAAAACTGTTTCTCTTCAGCAACTGTTTGTGGGAGCACAAGAAAATGTGTCCATTTGATCTTCATATACATTAACTGAATTATTTGATCTTCTCTTGTCGAAAAAATGAATTATTTGGTCTGTTTGTCTAGTTTACAGATATCAACCGTTTCCCTACTGTATCACAAGGCAGAGGGGCATCTTTGTACAATTATATGTTAGTCATAAATAAATATTATGAAAATTTAGTATTATTGTAACAACAATATAATAAACTATTCAATATGAGAGTTTTTCTAAATTGAACAAATGAGACAGTGGTGCTAGTTGAATTCAATTAATATCATTTCACATCTAACAGATTATGGGATCTGATCCCTGAACTTAAATGGACCTATACAGTAATGATTGAAATAGATAAGCTTGACTTATTGAACTTTCAAGATAACTAAAGAACAACCTAAAGGATCTAAACTAAATAGGGGCCGTAGTAAATCATAATCATAAACAGTAATTTTGCCTGATAAGCACAAGTGGCAGACAGAGCATAAAAGTATGTTACTGATGCATACCAGGGGCATGCAAACATATTATTATTGAGAAATATTGTCTAGGGGATTCAGGTACCGCTCTTTGGACTCTTTCAGAAGTCAAAAGTGCATCACATCATGGACAAAAAGAAGAAAGTCCATTTTATGCTACTCTAAAATTTTATTTACACCTCAATCATAGAATAAGTATAGAACATCCTCGACTTCTAAAGTAGTGCAAATCAAGACCTAAGCCATTAACATAACTTCTACATGATTTATTTGACTTCAACATTTGCCCACATGTCATTTTCTCTCTCCTTTCCTTCTATCTACCTCGCCGTCATCGAGCTCCCAATTCCTCGGAGGACAGCGCACCGACATCCTAGCATGAGCTCTCCATGGAGTACTGTCCTAGCTAGTCCCTTTGTTGTCCTGCCATGGCCATTGTCTTCATTGGCTTGCATGTGGTTGCGCAGCCAAATCTAGCAGTGCGAGATCCTAGCAAGCAGTCTGCAATGAGATGAGGGGAGCTGGTGGAGGGGCCATGATGAGCCACTCGGTGAGTCACACAGCAGCTGCTGTCGCACTGCCCTCGACACACTCCTCCATCTTCACCCTTCGGTCACTGGCGAGGCAAGTCACACAGCAGCTGCTGCCACAGTCGGCAGCGATTCAATAGGAAGTGGCAGCCTGAAGCTTCCCTTTTAGCACATCAGCTCGAACAACTGTGTGTCCCGCACTGCACTCGCGGCAGTCGAAGTTGAAAGAACCTTGGAGGGGGAAGAGGGGGGCAGATGGGGAGGAAGCCAAGCATGTTGGTGTGGAAGAGCAGTGACTCCTACACCAAACACACTGAGAGGAAATGGACAGAGAGAGAAGGCGATGGGGATGAGGGAGCTCAATCCCAGCTGAGGCATCGGGGAGCACACGTGACGCTTGGCGCGATGGATGTAGTGCTCAAAGGGGCATCGTGTTCTTTGACATCCATGAATCAGCGTGAAGCCATAGCAGCACAATCAATTCTCCCCCAAACCTATCTCCTCCACTACTCCATGACCACATATCTCCCTTCCGCCCCTCCCTCTTGTCGGCCTCCACGCAATCCAGTCAGATCCCACTGTCACTGTCCATAGGGGACGAAATCCTAGCCCTTGATCTTGATCCCCTACCGATGTATGCCAGCTAGGCCTACCATGGTGACCCCTCGTTCCTCGCTGCCGCATAGCCGTCCTCCCACCAATCGCTATGTCTTCCCCCTTCTTGGTGTTGGCGGCATGTGTTGCAGTCATAGATTGTGCTGATATGCAAACTAGACTGAGGTTGCATTCGAAAGAGATAAATGATTATCTAATAGCTATTTAATAATATTAACGATGAAATTAACTACAGAGCTAAAAATATACTTTAGAAATATGAGATGAAAAACTTATATATATATATATGTAAATATATAAACTTTTTACAAAAAATATAACAATTAATAGTTCAGAAAGTATGCACACAACGGCCGAGGAAAAAGCTACGAGAAAAAGCAGGAATTGCAATGTGAACTATGCCCTATATATTTTTATTATTTTTTACTTTTACTTTCAGTGCCACGTCATATAGACGAACAATAAGTCAAACCACTTTAACTAAAACATGCCTCAATATAGATTTGTGACCCTATTTACAATGGTATTACAACATGAGGGGTGCATTATATACAGATTTATAGTTAAGGAATAAAAACTCGACGCTAAAATAAGACATGATAAGTGAACTTTTTTCCAAAAAGAATGAAATGTTAGAACTTTTGAGCAATTGGCACTCTAGACATAAGAAATTCATCTCTAGTTCCCACAAATTATTTTACTCCATTGGACGTTCTTACTATGACTATAAGCATCGCTGTTGTGAAGAACAAGGATATCCCATTTCATCTGTTTAATGATAATGTCGTCTTACCACAAATCTTGCATTCACACAACCTGATTTTTTAGCTCTCTTTCTTTGATTTTTTTTAGCTCTTCTCAACTCCACTCACACTTTGTAGCTAAGTTTTCTTAAGGACTGAAAAAAATATTCAAATAAATTCAAAGTACAGTCGAAGAGAAACTGAGTTTTTGCATAACTAGGAAAGTGTAGTTATTGTTAGACGACAGAACTTATATATAGATCTGACCTCCCTTTATATAGTTAAGGTTTTAGTCTCACTGTACATCATATTTCTACATGGTATCAGAGCAGGTCTAGACATTTCTAGCACACTAGCATCCTCTCGCCGGCGAGCCGACGCTTCCTTCCTATCGCAGACCTTCTTCTCCGGTATTCCTCCTCTGCCTTCTCATCTTGGTTCTCCTCTCCACCACCACCTTCTCGCCCCCTCTTTTTCACCATGTGACAAGGAGACGGTCTCCATTCACCTCCTTGTCTCGTTCAGACCCGTTTTAGCTTTTTCCTTGCTTCGACGCACCTTCCCCTCCTCCGATACCGGCGCAACTCTGCGCTCGTCATCTTCATCGGCTGGACCCGTCCGTCCTCCATCGGTTGGACTCGTCCATCCTCCATCGGCTGGACTCGTCTGCCCTCTATCGGCTAGAACTCTCTCAGTTCCTGCTTTTCTGACACACCCACCTGCTCCTGGACACAAAACTTCTCCACTCGCGTCCGAGCCACCCCGACGTGTCCACGGACATAAATTTCTGCTTCTCGGACGCAAACCTCCTTTCTTCGCGTCTACGCCTTCTCCGATTTTTTGCGTTCGCTCCACTCCGTTGTATCCACGGGTCCATGGACGTGAAACCTCCCTTCATGGACGTGAACCTTCTTACGCCTGTGACCCACCTACTCTCTCACACTTGTGACCTACCTACTCTGCCACCCACTCCTCACTCAACTACTCCGCCACCTACTCCCATCGGCCAACCACTCTCCTCATCGGTCACCTACTCCCATCGGCCAACGACTCTCTTCATCGGCTCGTACCCTCATCGGCTTATCGTGCCCCATTACTCTCTCGTCATGACCACCGAGTCGACTCTTAGCTCCGGTACTCTTACAGTCGCCGGATCCCTTCTGGCCATCGACACTCCTGACCATAACTCAAGCACAACTTCACCGATCTTCTCACCACTTTACGCCACATCGGCTTTGTGGTGTCTGTCTCCGATACCTCCCTCTTCGTCCTTCACATCGGTAACACCACCGCCTATCTTCTCCTATACGTCGATGATATTGTTCTTATAGCATCCTCGCTGTCCCTTCTACATCAGATCATGGTCTGACTTCACTCCGAGTTTGCCATAACCGATCTCGGTCCTCTCCATCACTTCCTTGGCATCTCTGTCACACGCTCTCCTCATGAGCTCTTTCTCTCCTAGCGTCAGTATGCCATCGATTTTCTCCAACATGCGGGCATGGCCGAATGTCACGCTACTGTCACTTTGGTTGACACTCGCGCCAAGCTCTCCACCACCGATGGCTTTCTCATAGCCGATCCCTCATAGTACCAGAGTCTTGTTGGTACCCTCTAGTACCTCACACTAACATGACCCGATCTCACCTACGCCGTCCAACAAGTGTGCCCCCATCGACTTTCTCACCGCGTACTACGACGCGGACTAAACGGGCTGCCCCGACTCTCGATGCTTTACATCCGGCTACTGTGTCTTCCTCGGCGACACTCTAGTCTCCTGGTCCTCTAAGCGCCAGACTACAGTGTCTTGGTACAGTGCCGAAGCCGAGTATCACGCCGTTGCCCACGCTATCACCGAGTGTTGCTAGCTTCGCCAGCTTCTCCAGGAGCTCCGTGCACCTATCCCCTTTGCGACTATTGTCTACTATGACAATATCAGCGCCGTCTACATAACTGCTAACCTAGTTCACCATCGAAGGACGAAGTATATAGAGATAGACATTCACTTCGTACGTGACAAGGTCATGCTAGGACAGGTTCGGGTGCTTCATGTACCGTCGACGCACCAGTTCACCGATATTATGACTAAAGGCCTACCTGCACATTTGTTTACCAGTTTTTGCTCTAGTCTCTATGTCCATTCCACTTCCGCTGTGACTACGGGGGTGTTAGACCACTGGACTTGTATATATATAGACCCGACCCCTCTGTATAAAGTTAGGGTCTTAGTCTTATTGTACACCATATTTCTACACTGATGAAAGAATGAATAGCTAAATAGGGGAAACCATAGAGCATGAAGTAGGGGATCCCAGAGGGATCTCTTCACAAGTCCAAGAAGAACAAGGGTGTGCAAGGCACTTAGCAGGTTATGTGTTCATTCAAAATGATCAAAAATTATCTTTTGCAGCAGTACATAGGGGTATTTATACTAGTAACAAGTCTCTAAGATAATTATGAACTGAAGTCTCCATGTTGGGAAGGTGGAAGGCCAATAGGTGAAGCACTCCCGAGATGGTCTTTAATTCCCGCGCGTCTTGGGGTCTTGCCTTGGAAGTTGGAGCAGTTGCTGTGTAACACTAGGTCCTGGCGCGTAACCCATTCTCCTCGGGAGCAGCTGCTTTGGTGTTCTTGGAGTAACCCTCAGCGTCCTCCATGTAACCTGACATTGTCCCCTCTTGTGTAAACCTAAGTAACATAAGAGTACACGATTTAGGTAGTATATAATTCTCATCAATATCAAGGTGTAACCGAGAGAGGAAAGTATGCACCTCTTATTGGAGTAACTTTGCATGGCTGCGTGTAACGGGTCCTTCATAGGCTTGAGCGCGTGTATCCATGGCTTTGCTTGGTGTAACCGGTGTTGTACTTGTCTCTTGAGGTGTAACCTTAGTTGGACTTGGTGTAACTTCTGGCATAACCGATGGTGTAAGTGACATAGCTGGCGTAACCGATGCACTCGGGTTATGGATGGCTGGGATGTCTTCATCATCCTTCCCCTCTTGAAAAGGAGTCATCCTCGACTCTTCCAATCCAAAGAAAGGAGACAGATCGGAGACATTGAAACTTGTACTCACACCATAAGTACTTGGAAGATTAATTTCATATGCATTGTCATTAATCTTGCGAAGCACTTTGAATAGACCATCGCCTCAGGGCTGCTACTTGCTCTTGCGTTGTTCAGGAAAGCGGTCCTTGCGTAGGTGCACGCAAACCAAGTCTCTGGGTTCAAACAACATCTTCTTGTGCCCTTTGTTTGCACACTGCTCATACAGCTTGATCATCTTCTCTATGTTTTCTCTTGCTCGATCATGAAGTTTCTTTACAAATTCAGCTCACTTGCTTTTATCAAAGTTCATACGTTCCTGCTTATGCAAAGGCAAAAGATCGATGGGAGCAGTAGGTTTGAAACCATAGACAATCTCGAATGGACAAAATTTTGTGGTTGAGTGTACCGCCCTGTTGTATGCAAATTCCACATGAGGCCAGCTTTCTTCCCACAATTTTATATTCTTCTTTAGGACAGCTCACAACAAAGTTGATAGTGCGCGGTTCACAACTTCGGTTTGCCCATCAGTTTGAGGATGACACATTGTAGAGAACAACAGCCTTGTTCCAAGTTTTCCCCACAAGGTCTTCTAGAAGTAGCTCAAAAACTTGGTGTCACGATCAGATGCAATGGTATGTGGCACTCCATGTAGACGTACAATTTCGCTAAAAAATAATTCAGCAACGTGTGAAGCATCGTCACTCTTATGACAGGAAATAAAGTGTGCCATTTTACTGAAACGATCAACCACAACAAAGATTGAATCCCTCCCTTTCTTTGTTTGTGGTAAAACAAGAACAAAGTCCATAGAAATATCTTCCCATGGAACACTAGGAATAGTCAAAGGGATGTATAAACCATGAGGGTTCAAGCGTGACTTAGCTTTGTGGCATGTTATGCAGCGAAGAACATGTCTTTCCACATCTTGCTGCATCTTTGGCCAAAAGAAATGATCAGTCAACACTTACTCCGTTTTCTTGGCACCAAAGTGGCCCATAAGTCTTCCGACATGAGCTTCCTGCAAAAGCATTAGGCAGATAGAGCAATCTGAAATGCAAAGTTTGTTAGCTCGAAACAAAAATCCATCATATAAATGGAGCTTTTTCCATCCCTTGCCATCACAACATTTTGCAAATGGTTCTGCAAAGAATGAATCAGTAGCATACAAATCTTTTATGTTCTCCAAACCAAGAATTTTAACATCAAGTTGGGACAGCAAAGCATGACGTCTAGATAAAGCATCTGTAACAATATTTTTCTTTCCTTTCTTGTATTTGATAATATAAGGAAAAGACTCAATGAATTCACTCCATTTAGCATGTCTTTTGTTCAGTTTTAATTGGCCCTTTAAATGTTTCAAAGATTCATGGTCTGAATGTATCACAAATTCTTTGGGCAATAGATAGTGTTGCCAAGTTTCCAAACTCCTCACAAGAGCATAAAGTTCTTTATTATAAACTGAATAATTCAAAGTTGGACCACTTAGCTTTTTGCTGAAGTATGCAATGGGTCTTCCTTCTTGCATGAGCATGCCTCCAATCCCTACACCACTTGCATCACATTCAATCTCAAAGGTCTTAGCAAAATCTGGAAGTGCAAGGAGTGGGGCTAATGTCAACTTCTTTTTTAGCTCTTCAAATATCTTCTCTTGTGCTTCTCCCCATTGGAATAAAATGTCCTTCTTTGTCAACTCGTTGATTGGGGCAGCAATAGAACTGAAATCTTTTACAAACCAACGATAGAAGCTAGCAAGTCCGAGGAAGCTTCACACTTGGCTCACATTTTGTGGAGGCTTCCACTCACGAACAGCTTTGATCTTCTCCTCATCCACCTCCACGCCATGAGCTGAAACAACAAAACCAAGAAACACAACCTTGTCGGTGCAAAAGGTGTACTTGGCAAGGTTAGCATACAAGCATTCCTTCCTCAAAACAACAAGCACACAATTTATATGTTCAACATGTTCATCAAGAAACTTGCTGTAAATCAAGATATCATCAAAGTAAACAGTAACAAACTTGCCAATAAAAGTTCTAAGCACATGATCTCATGAAGGCGCTAGGTGCATTGGTCAAACCAAATGGCATTACCAACCATTCATACAGCCCAAACTTGGTTTTGAAGGCTGTTTTCCATTCATCCCTTTCTCTCATTTGGATTTAGTGGTAGCCACTTCTCAAATCAATTTTGGCAAAAATGATAGCACCGCTAAGCTCATCAAGCATATCATCAAGTCGAGGTATAGGATGTCTATACCTTATGGTGATGTTTTTAATAGCTCAGCAATCAACATACATTCTTCAAGAGCCATCTTTTTTTGGAACTAAAAGAACAGGAACAGCACACGGTGATAGAATTTTCTTTACAAAACCTTTGTTGATGAGCTCCTGCACTTGGCGCTGAATTTCTTTTGTTTCCTCTGAGTTGGTGCGATATGGTGCACGGTTAGGAAGTGGAGCACCAGGAATAAGATCGATTTGATGTTCAATCGCTCTCTTTGGTGGCAGCCCTAGTGGTACTTCCGCAGGAAACACATCTTTATATTCCTGTAACACATCAAAAACAGCACTAGGCAAAGTAGAGGGTAAGTCGTTAGTGACAAGAAAATGTCCTTGTACAGAAGTACATAGAACACAGTATTGGGTTCACTCAATTCTTTTAAATCCCCCTTCCTAACCATCATCACTAAACCCTCTTTTCTCTTTGGCTTGGTTCTTTGCAGCTATGGAGTTTTATTTGGCTTTGGAAATACTCCTTCACTATGTTTGTGGGTCACTCGCAAGTGGTTCTTGCTCGCTTGCTGTTTTCTTTTCAGATCATCTCTCACAATCTCCTCCGGTGACAATGGAAGCAAAGTGATGCGCTCTCCTTTGTACATGAGAACAATCTTATTGGCGCAACCGCAAATCTGAGCATCTTGGTCATACAACCAAGGTCTTCCTAATAGTAATTGACATGCTTCCATTGGAACCACATCACACTCTACATGATCATTGTACCGCCCAATGGTGAAGAAAACGGTCACAATATTTGTTACACGCAGTGCACCACAATTATTTAACCATTGCATCTTGTATGGAGAAGGGTGGCGCTGCTGTTTCAGTCCCAATCTTTCAACTAATTCTTGACTTGCAATATTATTGCAGCTGCCATTGTCAACAATGATTCGACATAACTTATCCTTCATCATGTCCCAGGTGTGAAAAAGATTGTGCCGCTGATTATTCTCTTCTTGGACAGCAGTAACACTAAGCACTCGGTGAGAAATGAAACAATTATTGTCTGCATCATCGGGTTGAATTTCATCACCTTCATCTTGCATAATTTCTTCATCATATATTGGAGCTTCTTCCTCAGGTTTGCTTTCAGATTCCCATTCACCTTGCTTATTCATAATCATAGTTCTTCTACTAGGACATTGAGCAGCAACATGTCCTCGACCTTGGTACTTGTGACAAACAATGCCTCGGGTATGGGAAGAAGAAGCAGTAGCTGATGCAACAGAAGGGGCTGCTGTACTTGCAGTAGGACATCTCTGTTCTTGCTGAATTGCAAGTGAAGAAGCAGTAGAAACCGTTGTCTTTGCAGCACCAATGGATGGAGAAGGCCTAGTAGCAACCCCTTGTGATCTTCTCCCACCAATAGAGGTACCAGGCTGTTGTCGACGCCATGGGGTTGAAATTGATTGGCTCCCATAAGACCTTCTTCGTCCCTCTTGATGAATTTTCCTCTCGGTGCGCATAGCTTGATCAACAAGATCTTGCAAATTATGATATGGAAATATCTCAACACAACCTAAAATTTCTTCATTGAGACCATTCAAAAATCTTGCCATTTTTGACTCTTCATCTTGTCTGATTTCAGATCTCACCGAGAGTAACTCCATCTCCTTGAAGTAGTCATCAACAGATTTTGATCCTTGTCTTAATGTTTGTAACCTATTACGAAGGTCACGCTGATAGCTTGATGGCACAAAGCGTCTTCTTATCACTCTCTTTATCTCAGCACATGTGTTGATATGATCATGTCCCAACACGTTGATTTTCTTGAACTTGGTTTTACCATGTGAGAGTGTAACCTAAAAACTCAACAAAAGCAATGTTGACACGCCTTTGATCAGAAAGATTATGCACTTTAAAAATCTGATCACATTGCTCCTCCCATTCAAGATAAGCATCATCATGTTTTTTCCCTGAAAATTTTGGGACACTTAACTTTACACGAGCAATACTATCCGGATCATTTCTATTGAGATGACCACAATGATTTTCCCTATCATGACCAGCACCACGACGATGTTCATATGGCTGTCCAAAATGCCCATGGTGACCAAAAGGATTTTCATTATCATCAAATTCCTCCTCATACTCATCACGAACTTCATCTTCATCATCAAAATGTACACGACGTTCACGTCCATGTCCTCCTCCATGCTGATAATCAAATTCAGCACGCCATCCACCACCACGCTGATCAAAATCAGGACGACGCCCTCCACCATGACCACCACAACCATTGCCGTCGCGGCCATGAAATCCAGCACCAAAACCAGAATTTTCATCACCAAATTCTTCACGGTGATTGTCTTCATGTTGATGTTGTGGACCTCAACCACCCACTGCAGGCATACGTTCGTTGAACATCCTCTCCATTGCCTTCAAGAGCGAGTTGGCCATTTGGCGTAACTCAGTCTGTGCAACAGGGGGTTCTTCATCTCCATGGTTCCCACCATGAACACTCGAATTGGATCCTGCCATGTTAGACTAGTTGCAAGAAAAAGTGGAATAGGTAAATTTGTGGAAACACACAATCTCACCTCTTGCTTACCTAAGTTCTTGCTCGTTCTAAGGACTGTGAATATGCTCAAAGTGGTGTAACATAGCTGTGATTAAGCGGTTGAAAGGATTATGAAACGAGAGGTCTGGTTTATGGCTTTTTGTGGAGCTATAGGTGGCTGTTCAAGGTACGCTATGGTACTGTAACAAAGTGGCATACCCATGTAAATGTTGCTGTCAGTGTACCAAAACTTGAAGGTATAGATATGAAATTTGTAGTTACACAATCCACAACACAGCTCTCTTTGCTTTTTTTTCTTCTTTTTTTGATACTTTTTTCACACTTTTTTTTAGATTTTTTTAGCAAACACACAATGACATATGAGGGGTGCGGATAAAAGTTAAACAGGAGTACGGTGGAAGAACAAAGATGGTGACTAGCAACAAGATGAATGAAAGGAACACAATGTAACAGTACCACGAAATGGCTATAGGATTTTTTTTGTGGCTTTTTAGTGGACTGTAGGATATGGCGAAACAAATATATGTGATGGATAAAAGCAGTAGTAGATGGTAAATGAATAGATAGATAAATAGGTGATAACAAAACTTACAGTGGCAACGATTGCTCTGATTACCATATGATAAGGGTCGGAGATCACCAACAGCAAGATACCGATGGAAACCTCCTCGAGGTGGCCCGATCTTTATGACAGTAGGTTGGATATCACAAGATAACTTGCTGCAAACAGTGGAGGATAACTAGCTTTATGCCTACCAAGGTTGGATGCGACCAAGCAATGGGGAGAGAGGCACCGAAACCGCGAAGACTTCGACTTGATCTCCGAATGACCGCAGAACCACAAACCAGGACTAATCCACACAAAACGGTGTAGACGTACTGGAAACCAAAGAGCACGAAGCAGGGGATCCCAAAGGGATCTCTTCACAAGTCCAAGAAGAACAAGGGTGTGCAAGGCACTTAGCAGCTCAGCTGCAAAAACCATACAGGTTATGTGTTCATTCAAAATGATCAAAAATTATCTTTTGCAGTAGTACATAGGGGTATTTATACTAGTAACAAGTCTCTAAGATAAGTATGAACTGAAGTCTCCATGTTGGGAAGGTGGAAGGCCAATAGGTGAAGCACTCCCGAGATGGTCTTTAATTCCAGCGTGTCTCGGGGTCTTGCCTTGGAAGTTGGAGCAGTTGCTATGTAACACTAGGTCTTGGTGCGTAACCCATTCTCCTCGAGAGCAGCTGCCTTGGTGTTCTTGGAGTAACCCTCAGCGTCCTCCATGTAACCTGACATTGTCGCCTCTTGTGTAAACCTAAGTAACATAAGAGTACACAATTTAGGTAGTATATAATTCTCATCAATATCAAGGTGTAACTGAGAGAGGAAAGTATACACCTCTTATTGGAGTAACTTTGCATGGCTGCGTGTAACGGGTCCTTCATAGGCTTGAGCGCGTGTATCCATGGCTTTGCTTGGTGTAACTGGTGTTGTACTTGTCTCTTGAAGTGTAACCTTAGTTGGACTTGGTGTAACTTGTGGCATAACCGATGATGTAAGTGACATAGCCGGTGTAACCGATGCACTCGGGTTATGGATGGCTAGGATGTCCTCATCACATCGAGTAGGTGGGTGGTGGAGGTGGGCACAGAGAAAGAGGTGCTTGAGGAGTGTGCAGAGTTTGAGGCACTATGACGTTATCCTGTGTGGCTATGGTGCAAGAGTCAAGCCCTTATGCCGGCAAGGCATCAGAAGAGAACCCCAACAAGAGCAAAGTGTGGTGGGCAGGCCCTAGCATATTTGTGGCGTCGCAAGGCCAGAAGGAGGCTGTGGAGAAAGTGAAGTCTTCGAAGAAGGCATGGGACTAACCCTAGCACCGTGTCCTAGATAGGGCCAACCACCAGTGCCCTAGCAAAGGCACCTAGTGCTTGCTTTGCTACAAGGCTGGACGTAGGTGTCTACTTGATGATGGTGGTGAAGCTAGCATAGAAGATGATCTGTTGTAAGTAGTTTAGTTTTTTAAGCCTAGAGTATGACAAGTGGGCCCTTCTAGAATATTTTGTTTAGAGGAATACTTTTGCTTTGTAATATATCACCACATATTATAATGTTTTGTTCCAAAATATGTCAAGTGGATCCAGTTATAATGTTTTATGGAAACTAAATCTTTTACGCAAATTAACATATGTTATGTATTTAATATATAGTATCTTATGATATTTACCTTAGAAATATGGATTCTTACCAACTAGTAGACATGTAGAAATATGGCTTCTCATTGACATGTTGTCCCAAATTTTTTTGAGTAGCGTATGTAAGCAACCACCTCCAATTTTCATTTTATTAAAAAAATATAGAAAATTAATGTGAAAGGCGATTAAGATTTAAAATGTTTGATAGTGATCCTTATTACATTTCATAAAGTTTGGTTAGGTCAAACCATCTGGAACTACTTAATTTTGTATCAATTCTCACTATTGTCATGATATACAAGCTAAAGTCAAATGATATGCAAGTTAACAAATAGTGAGTGACTTGCAATGTATGAATTTTAACAAAAATGATTTTTATAGGTTGCTTAATGTTTAGTTCGCCATACAAATATTTCACAATGTGGCTAGTGTTTTTGCAGGCGGTGCATACTCACAACTACTTACAAAAATAGTTTTGATGGGCAGTTTGCTTATATTCGCCACCTACATAAATCCTTTAGATATATAAATAGACCAAAGTGGTTGATAGCTCATTGTAGTAGGGCGGTGTTTGACTAGTATTCTATGTAATATTGCTAGTGCCAACACTATGCTCTAGATCCTTCATAGTTGTCATTTGTCCCATAGTCCACAAAATGGTATGCAAGGTAAATAATAGGTAGTGACTTTTACCATTCAAGAATTTAAAAGTTGAAGACACTTAATCGAACTGAAACCCTTGTAGTAAGGGTCCTATAGATATGTTGTTTAGCTTAATTTGAGTCCATATGAATTCTCTATGAATTTCAAAACTTTTGGAAATTATTTTCATAGGCAGCATATGCATATAACCACCTACGAAAATGGTTTTCATTGATAGCTTGTTATTTTGTCCGCCCATATAAATATTTCTAATTATTGAAAGTGTTTAGGTAGATGGCTATTAGACATATCTACATGTCAAAACATTTTTCGTGGGCGGTTTTCTTATTATGCCACCTGTGTAAATCAGTTAGACATAATAAATTCTAAGTTCTAAGGTAGTATTCTATCCAAAATTGCTAGTGCCTCCACTGCATGCTAGATTCACCAACGTCACTATTCTCCACAAGCACCGCCATTGTTGTCCAATAGATCTACCCTTATCCTGTTCTTTCCTTGTGCCTCCTTGATTTGCACTATAGTAAAGTGGACCTAACCATATCAAGTCGAGCGATGTATCACGTGTTGTCTTTCCCACGGTAGCACAACACATCCATGTACATCATCCCGTTTACTGCTATCGCTAGAGTTCTCACAAGCTTGTATGAGGACAGTTGGTTAAGCAAGCATGCTTGTTGCTTATTAGGGTTTCAATAGATGTACTCGGTTTCTAGACTAGGGTTCAGGGTTTCAACTTACAGTATATTTGGTGGCAATAGATTTACTCATTTTCTTGCCTTAGATTTAGGGTTTTGTCCTATAGTAGCTTGTATACTAATTATTTTATCAAACTATAACATAGTGTTCGATCAACGACATTTTTGACGTGGCTTGAAAGGTTTAATGCCTATACTAACCGAGCAGGACATGGTAATATGTCATCGACCTATAACTGTGTCAATTTTTTAACAATGTAAAGTAAGGTTCACTCAAAAAGGTGCTTGTTAAGTGTATTATTTTGTCAAATTATCACATATTGATTGGTCAGCGATATCTCCATATAGTTTGGATGCTATAGTGTCTACACTAATCGACTAAGACATAGGGACATGTCGTTGACCAAAAATTGTATTATTTTTTTGACAATGTTAGTTCATTAATTTTTCAAATTATCATATAATATACTAAGAAAATTGTTATCTAACTGTTTTGCTTGATTCGTAGAATGGTTGCTCCTAAGGTGCTAACATAAACTAGCTTACTACACGTCTTATTTAAGGTAGTGAATGAGCTTGGTACACATTCATTCAATGTGAACCCTATTTTGTTGATGACTTGAAGCACTAGTTGTATATCTATTTATTTCTAGAGCTAAACCAATTCACAATATTTTAAGTCTTATTGGATCGGAATGTTGATGCAAAAGAATGTTCTTACGCATTAATTGTTGTTGAGGATCTGCTTGAAGTTAATATCTTATATAGTAATTACACTATATCTCATACAAATCATAGGTGAAGAGTGAATTAGTATGCCTAAAAACTACGTATGTCAATATGTATTTTACTTCCAAATATTGATATGGACAATGTATATAATTAACTTAATTAGCTATATTACCTCTCTATCTACGTGAATGTTTAATGAATGTGAATATGACTATGACTATGTATATGTAATGTACTGATGTTCATGTATGCCAATAAGAAATATGCGTATGGACATGTATTGCTACATATCAACAGGTTTTTTATTTTTATATTGCAATACAACAACATAGGTGGTTTATAGGTTAGATCCACATGTGAAAAGAGTTTCCCCGATGGATTTCTTCAGTAATAACCTATACAAAACGTAATATGTAGATAGAGATGAAAGATATCCGTCTGCGTAAATATATTTGGGTGGTTTTTGATGCGTCCACATAAATACCTAATTTCTGTTGGTACTTGGCTAAAGGCAGGTCAGAAAACATCGGTGTAAATGGCTTGTGCACACCCGGTGAAATATTTTATGTAGTAATGTACTATCCTAAAGGATTTTCCAAGCCAAACCGAAAATGTGTGCTTAGATGGGCCAATTTTCAGGTTAAAATCCATAAGAAAAGGCCCATTACGCCTGAGTCCACACGAAAAAAGATTAATCGACTTGGTTTTTGTTTGCCGTACCATTCATTTTCTGTTTGTGCCACACGAGCTGTGATGCCAACCTCAATAGTCTGTAGGAAATAATTACATTCATTTTATAAGTTGCCATGGTTTGGTTGGAATATGATGGCGAATTGTACTACCTGTTGATCTATGGCAAACTGATTTTGAGTTCTTGTTCCCTGCTAGTAATCTTTGTGGCTTTTCTGAAAATGCATGTTTCACATGTAATCCATTTCCCGACCGGTCAGTTTACCGGGGATTTCTGTTTCACTGGTTGGGTAACATAATATTACAGTTGTATTTTAACTATGATGGTAAAGATATTCAGAACTCCCAAGCATCCCCTAAGTTATTGGTTGAATGAGGATTTCCATAGTTAAATCATTATCCTCCGACATGATCTATATTCTTAGCACCAAAATTAACCATAGAAGATACCATAAAAGGAACCGAAAGTTACCACAATTTGTAATGGACGTACAGCTCCCAGTATCTGCATTAATATGGGACAAATCGTCTGCATCGAGGAATAACCACATCAGTTTGATAAACACTTCCCACCAACAGTAATCCTCTTTTTTAATCTTCAGTTATCCAAATCATTTTCTAGTCCGTTGTTACCTTCTGCATGACCAAGACCTGGCGCTGCCATGTGCGTACAAAGGCAACCACAAGAGGCCACACTGGCAGTGGGGTGGCCGTCCCATTTCATCATCTAATCACCATGGCACTGAGGTACCACATCAAGCTTGATGCCGTGGCTATCTGAGCTCGATGAGGTTACAGTCCCGTGTTCCGTCCACTGGTAAGCCCTGCAATGTCGTACTATGTAGACGAGCGAAACAGCACAAAAGAACTCTAACCATGACGCTGAGTTGAGCAGCTGAACTGTCGTGGTCAAGATGTTTTCCTGATACAGCTCATTCCTAGGCCTCTATTTCACATGTACGCATGTCGCTTTGGCATCGAATTGAGCTTGCTCGTTTCTAGCGGGTTTTTGGGCGTGGCTGCTATGAGACTGCGAATATACTGATGATCATGTTGAGAGGGGAGCGGAAGGTGAGATATATTAGATACTAGAAGTTGGGGCACGCCATTAGCGCGCCTCCTACATATATATTTTTTATTATTTCTTTATATCTCTGTATAATATGTAGTAATAAAAAATGATGGAAATTACAGTGATATGCATGCTGTTAAGTTCAATTGGGTAGCATCATAATGGAGTGGTGAAATTAGGCCCAATTGGTGTTATACGTCATTTGAATGCTGAGTGGAGCAGCTTTTCTCGAGTACTATGGCTGTCGTATTTTCAGCTTTTGGTTAGCAACGGGTAGTCGGGTACATATAATAAATATATTGGCAATACATATGCCATCTCATAAAGAGGTGAAAATGAATTCTTTCATAAATTATACACAAATGATAATCATATTGCTGGTATGTATCTCAAGATATTGTGAGAATCAAGAATTAAATGTTGGACCAGTAGTACGAACTCTCTTGTCGCCATCCATTATTTTAGCGTTTTCATAAGTAGGGCACCCTGAAATAGAGTGAAAATGTATGGTTTTTTAGTTTGAAAATGGTCAATCTAATTGGATAGCACCGAAGATCTTCCAAATGACCCACATTTCTTAACGCGCAAGAATGCCATCAAATTCTTCAAGAAAAAAAAAAGGAGACAGACGAGGAACGAGCTCTTACTCCTGTTGT
This sequence comes from Oryza coarctata, assembly GCA_030770085.1. Classification (NCBI taxonomy): domain Eukaryota; kingdom Viridiplantae; phylum Streptophyta; class Magnoliopsida; order Poales; family Poaceae; genus Oryza; species Oryza coarctata. The sequence continues at coordinate 9,847,480 of CM061484.1, read as the reverse complement.
TTCTGATACGTTGAATCACAACAAATCTTTCAACTGCAGATTACCAAGGGAAAAGGCACAATTCAATTTAATAATCTTAAAAACAGGCATAGATCAAGCTGAAGTCAAATAAGGTATATATGCCATACTTTAATACTTGCAAATAAGAAATCAGAATATCAAGTAATACCTTATGAACTTGTTCAAAACTAAAATATGTAGGTTGAATTTCTCTGCATGGTAAAACTGTAAAATCATTGTCCCGATTTATTTAAATTTTAAATAAATAATTGTCTTTTAAAATTGAATTTAATGAAGTGATATTTTTGTTTGACGCATGGTCGAAAAGGGTTTCCCAGGCCGGTCAGACCGGTGGTCTACCGCAGTGGTAGGACTGGAGGAGGTAAGCCAGTCAAACCGCTGGTAGTTGGGCAGTCAAATCTGTGGCCTGGCAATCAGACTGGGAGTTCAGAGTTAGTTTGGTTTGATTCTGTGTTTTACAGTGTTTAATCAATGTTTATGACTTCAAATTAGATAATATATGTATTATATTTAAATTGAGAAAGAACATATAGTCGGATACTAAAGAATAGGCCTCAAGTATATTGCTAGTAATAGATAGCGAATCAACTTACGCTTGAGATCAATAAATATAAAGGAAAAGATTTCATATAGCATATATGTTGGTATGTATGTATATAGGAGAAGCTTATTTGGATAGAGCTCAAGATTAAATAGTTGAGTTTAAATTTGTAAAAAGTTAATATTTGTATACCATTGGAGATCTCCTAAGGAAATAGAAGTCCAAAATTTAGTTAAATTCATGGCTTCTGAGCAGTCACCCATGGTTATAAACAGAAGAGGGGTCGATGCTGTAGGTAGACATGTTTTTCGAGAAGAAAATTTAGGGTTTAGCCATGAGTAACGATTTGTGTTCGAAAGTTGAGAGTTGAGTACTATTGGTGTACTTTATAAATACATCTTGATACAATATAGTTGATCTACCTAACAAATGATTTTGCCAAGTTGTGTTTTCTAGATCGCAACGGTCAAATTAGTGACAGGCAGGTGGTCCAACTGGCGGGAAGAAGGCGGTCCAACTGGCATACTTACAACAATTAGACCACATCTCCAAGTCAAATGTAACTTTTTATTATGTGAAAAGTTTTTGTTGTTAGTAATCTTACCATTCTTATATGCGATCCTACAAAATCATGGACTTTTGGTAGCTATGTCTTTGGTCACGGTAACAAAGACTACGCCGGTGGCAACGATAAAGGCAAAGGAAAGTGCAAGGGCAAGAGCTAGAGCGGTACGATGCAACCGTGCCTTGCTCCTGTCCCTACCCCGTCCGCCAGTCCCTTGGTCCGTGGCTTTGCTATAACCCCTGGACACTCCAACCCTAGCTATGCAGCCCCATCGGCTGGCAGCCCGGAGTTCTCGGCGCACACCCCCAGGCCAACCTGGCGTCCGCTCCCGTCCAACCGCCTTAGCCGATCACACTCTTGCTAACCACCCAGTCAGTTCCCTTATGGAACCAGGCTGGCCTTATCGCCATCCTTAACCAAATGATGCTCCAACCCCAGCACCCCTGGGTGCTGGACTCTGGTGTGTCATCCCACATGGCTTAATCGGATGGTATACTATTCTCTCGCTATCCTTCCTCCTTCCCTTTCATCACCGTCGGTAATGGGCAATCTCTCCTTATCATATGCCACAGTGACTCCATGCTGTCTACACCCACATCCAATTTTCCACTCCATAATATCCTCATAGTTCCTTCCCTCGTCCACAATGTACTTTCTGTCCGCCAATTCACCAGAGATAACAATTGCTCAATTGAATTTGACGCTTCTAGTTTTTCTGTGAAGGATATCCTAACCCGACGCGAGATGCTTTGATGCAATAGTGGCGGCGACCTCTACACCATCCCCGCTGCACCATCCACTCCTCCTACCAGCCTAGCCATCTCTACCAACCTGTGCCATTTTCACCTTGGTCACCTCAGCCTTGATGCTATCGCCACTCTCCGTCGTAGCGTCTCCATACAGTGCAATCACAACAGCTCCACTGTCTGCCACTTTTGTCAACTTGGCAAATATGTGCGGCTGCCTTTCTTCCCCTCTATGTCTTGTACCTCTAGACCTTTTGCATTAATTCACTATGATGTGTGGACTTCTCTAGTAAAAAGTGTTTTGGGTTATTAGTACTATCTTGCAATACTTGATGATTATATACACTACTGCTGGACTTTTCTCCTCACAAGCAGGTCCGAGGTTACCTCTCACCTTATCAATTTCACCAATTATGTTTCCACCTAATTCAACCTCTCCATCCAAGCCATATAGGCTGACAATGGCACGGAGTTTGTAAACCGTACCATCCAAGCCTTTCTCACCACCCGTGGCACCCATCTTACCTCTCCTGCCCCTACACCTCTCCCTAAAACGGCAAGGCTGAACACTTCTTCAAACTCTAAACAACATCAGTCGCACTATGCTTCTTCACGCCCATCTACCTGCACTCTACTAGGCTAAAGCACTGAGCACTGCAACCTACCTACTAAATTGGCGCCCTTGCTCTTCCTTTCATCACAATATTCCCTACACCCTTCTATACTACAAGACACCCGACTACTCTCACTTACATGTCTTTGGGTGTCTCTGCTACCCCAACCTAATAGCCACCGCCCCCCATAAACTCACACCATGCTCCACCATCTATATTTTCCTTGGCTATCCCTCTTCCCACAAGGGATACCACTATCTTGATCTCTCCACCCGATGGATCATCATCTCCTGCCAAGTTGTCTTTGACGAGTTCTGCTTCCCCTTCGGTTTACTTCACCGTAGACCTTCGTCTGGCGACTTCGATTTCCTCCTAACCAACACTGTACCATCCCAACATTCTCCACCAATCATACCTCCGTACTCCACATCGGTCGTTCCTAAGGACCCTCTGAACGACTACCCCACTCTTCTCCGCTCCGCTATCACACAAATCGGACCTCCATTAGCTCCACAACCCTCATCGGCTCCCCACCCTCCATCGGCTCAGGCTGATCTCATCCAGCCCCCATCGGCTCGTCGACCTCTATTGGGTCACCAACCCCCATCGGCCCCCCACCCTCCATCTGGTCAGGCTAACCTCATCCAGCCCTTTCTCCAAACCTACAGTCGCCAATCCCGAACCGATGCCACCCTCCTCTCTTCCGACCCTGCCCCACCATCGATGTTACCATCGGACCGTGCAGCTTTTGCTGTCTCCACCTCGTCTCATATGATCACCCGATCCAAACCGAGTCCCTTCGTCCTACCCAGCGCTATGGGTTCTCCGTAGTCCATTGTGCCGTCTCACCCTTCTCGGTGACTCACCATTCTACCTTGGCTGATCCTTAGTGGCACGCGGCTATGGCCGATGAGTACAAGGCCCTCATGGACAACGAGACTTGGCGCCTTATCCCTCATTCTCCTGGTGCCAACGTTGTGACCGGCAAGTGGATCTTTAAACACAAGTTCCACTCTGATGGCTCACTGGCTCGTCACAAGGCGCGCTGGGTAGTCCGCGGTTTCTCTCAACGTCCCAGCGTTGACTACAACGAGACCTTCAGTCCCGTCGTCAAGCCCGCTACCATTCGGGTTGTGCTTACTCTCACTGCCTCGCTTTCTTGGCCGATCCATCAGCTCGATGTGAAGAATACCTTCCTTCATGGCTATCTAACAGAGGCAGTCTACTGCCATCAGCCTCTAGGCTTCGTCAACCCATCTCGTCCCGATAACGTCTGTCTCCTTTAGTGCTCTCTCTATGGCCTCAAACAGACCCCTCGGACTTGGTACCACCGCTTTGCTGCCTATCTTCGGCAACTTGGCTTTGTGGCCTCCATCTTCGATACGTTCCTATTTGTACTTTACACCGGAGATAGCATCACCTACCTCCTTCTCTATGTCGACGATATCATCCTTACGGTGTCCTCGACGACCACCCTACAGCATATCATGGCCCGACTCCACTTAGAGTTTATCATGACTGATCTAGGTCCTCTACATCACTTTCTTGGCATCTCTGTTACGCGCTCTTCCCACGGGCTATTCCTCTCCTAGCGCCAGTATGCCATGGATCTTCTCCAGTGTGCGGGCATGGCCAAATGTCACTCTACCACCACTCTGGTCGACACTCGCGCCAAGCTCTCCGCCACTAACAGCTCTCTCATCGCCAACCTCTCTCAGTACCAGAGTCTTGCTAGTGCTCTCTAGTATCTCACACTCACACGGCCTAATCTCACCTATGCCGTACAGCAAGTGTGCGTCTTTATGCATGCTCCGCGTGAATCGAACCTCACGCTACTCAGGCGTATCCTTTGCTACGTGAAGAGCATACTATCCACCAGCCTACATCTCATCTTCAGCCCCATCGACTCTCTCAATGCGTATTCTAATGTAGACTGGGCGGGTTGCCCAAAACTCCCAATGCTCCACTTCTGGCTACTGCATCTTCCTTAGTGATACTCTAGTCTCTTAGTCCTCCAAGCGCCAGACTACAGGGTCTCGGTCCAGCATCGAAGCTGAGTATCGCACCGTTGCTCATGCCATCGTCGAGTGCTGCTGGATTCACCAACTTTTCCAGGAGCTCTGTACACCCATCGCTTTCGCGACCGTTGTCTATTACGATAATGTTAGTGCCGTCTACATGACCGCCAACCCGGTTCATCATTGATGCACGAAGCACATTGAGATTGACATTCACTTCGTACGTGACAAGGTCGCTCTAAGACACGTTCGGGTGCTTCATGTACCGTCGACGCACTAGTTCACTGACATCATGTCAAAGGCCTACCTGCGCCTTTGTTCACCAATTTTTGCTCTAGTATCTACGTCTGTTCCTCTCCAGCTACGACTATGAGGGGTGTTAGATAATTAGACTTGTATATAAGTATATATATAGACCCGATCCCTTTATAGAGACGGGGTCTCAGTTTTACTGTACACTACACTTTTGCAGTGGGTATACTTAGAAAAGCAATCAACTACCATCAAAATGACTGACTTCCCTGTTTGAGGAAGACCCTGAATGAAATCCATTGAATTATACTCCCAAACAGTAGAAGGTACTGCTAAACGTAGCGGTAAGCCTACAGGATGTAGATGTTCAGTCTTGTTTCGTTGACACACCGAGCAGCTCCTAACATAATCCTGCACTAATGAACTGGCATGAAGGTTGTAAAAAGATGAACGTCGGCGATGGAGATTCTTCTAAATTCCCTTATGTCTCATCCCATGCACATTAACCAAGAGCAAGGGCCAACATGTAGAAGCTTCAGGAACATAAATCTTGCCCTCAAAATTGACCAAACCATCCACTAAAGACCAACCCTTATGTAAATCAGCCTGAAATTTGATCCCTTTTGGTAATGATGTCCAGCAGTGTGTCGGTCTCCTGTTGGAATAAGTCAAATATTTTGAAAGATGCCGCAGAAATAGCATGCAATTCTATTGATTCTTCACATCAATATAACGCATCAGCAGATCCATTGTGCTTTCCTGACCTGAACTCAACTTCAAAGTCATAACTGAACAACCTATTGACCCAATTATGATGTGGAATAGTAGAAAACCATTGATAAAGAAGAAATTTCATGCTATAATGATCTGTGCGAAGCGTAAAGGATCGTCCGTAAACATAAGGCTACCGATGACGAGCAGCTTTCGCAAGTCCAATCAATTCTCTCTCATAAGCTTCAAGCTTGGCATGATGAGAAGCAACCGCATGACTAAAGAAATCAATTGGTCCTGCTCCCTGGTGTAAAACAGCACCAAAACTCACAGTAGAGGCATCACAATCAATAATAAATCATTGAGTAAAGTCTGGAAGATATAGTGAGGAAGCAAATCCTAAGGCCTTCTTTTGGGCTAGAAAAGTACCGTTAGCCTAGGAGAACCACATGAACCCTTCTTTCTTCAAAAGCTTGGTAACAGGAGACGCTATTGCACCATATCCATCAATGAACTTGTGGTAGTAACTGGTGAGGCTTAATAATCCATGGAGAGCGCGCACATTGCTAGGTTTGAGCCACTACGCAACAGCCTCTACCTTAATAGGTTACTTTCTTCTCTTTAGCCCAACTCTTTTATCCCTCCGTTTCCTTTCCCCCCTCCCGACTGGGCTGCTGCTGAATGACCCAACTGGTCGCTCCCTTTTCTTTTTCCTCCTCCATTTCTCCATCTCCAACTAGGCTAGTCTATCTATTTCCTCACTCTGGCCTGCCCAGTTTGGCCTCCCTCCTTCCTTTCTCTCCTTCCCACCTAGGCCATGGCCAGTAAGGACCAACATGCCACCATGGTCCATTTCTCCCCCTTCTAGGCCTTTGGGCCAGCAACACTAATAACCCAGTCGAGCCTTGTGCACTTGTGCAGCCCATGCATGCTAGCCTACTCGTTCCCCCACTGAGCCAGCCTCTATCACACAACGCTTACTTGGAGAAATGTCGAGCTGAGCCCAACCAGCGACTGCTCCCACATGTCGCACTGTGCATGCTTGCCTGAGCAAACCGCGCCATGTGCACCACCTCGCATAGTGACATGTTGCGCACTGCTACAGCCACGCCAACCTAGTCGCTCCTATGGTCCTGCCTTGAAGACTTTCGTGCCAACTCACCAAACTTTGTGTCAACCACACGGTCTGCACAGCAACCACACCCTATCGCCAGCGTCAGACACCCACAAATCCTGTCGGCTTGCTTGACCAGTGGCAATGCTATCCCGCACCTCCCAACACATCACCACTTTTCACCTCGCCATGCTGCACCCCATTTCTCTCCACCTCCCACACCTTGCCACTGCTGCTTCATCCAATCTAGTGCATCACCATAACATGCTGTGCCCGCCTGTGTCCATTGTCCACGCAAAAGCATGTGCCATCCTGTCTTAACCTCCACGTCAATCCCTGCCGCCTCTTACTTCTCTTGCATCATCCACAGGCACAGCTACTTGACCAGGCCACGCCTTCCAACAACGTCTCCACGCGTAGCCACATGGCTATAAGAAGGGTATCGAGCTCTTCTTCCTCATGTTTTTGCACCCATGGTTCCCACCCTCCATTCAATTCCCTCCATCTCCATGCCACCCTATTGCTGATCTCCTTGAGCTTGAATGTCATCATCCAAGCTTCCGCTTGCCATTATCGTGCCATCTTCGCCCTCGTCTACTTCTCATTAGCGACATCATTGCCTCCATCTTGAACTATCACATTACTAGCCGATCTCTGCTACTGCACCACCTCCTAGCTACCCAACTCACCACCAACACCCTCATCACTAACTACCAGGAGTCAAATCCCCATCATGTTGCTCCTCCCCGCCATCTAACACCTCCATTGCCCCGCCGTAGACACCACCAAGCTTGGCTATGCTAGCCTCGTATGAGTTCCACCTCCACGACCACCTGCCGTTGGCCTCCTTAGGTCCGAGGCCCCATCCATTGAGCCCTATTGCCTTCACTTGGCCTAGGAGCCCTCAAGCTTGCTGCCGCCTTCTTCACCTTAATTTGGGCTACCATCACGTTGGGTGGAGCATTGCTTGCATGCGCGCTTCCTTGCCAACCATCGATTATCAACCCCATGGCATCCATCTTGCTCAATCTCCTTTACTCTATCGCCCTATCGGCACTGCGCCAGTCACCTCTCCACCCCTAGTTTCCCTCCTAGTAGTGAGCAAGATAGGAGACCGAGGAGAAGAAGAACAAGGAGGAGAGAACAAGAAGAAAAAAAGAAGAGAAAAGAGAAACTAAAAAGAGAAGAAAAGAAAAGAAGAAAAGGTTTGACCCAACTATGGGACCCACGTGTTCATGCCGGATCTTGTGTGCCCTGGCGTGAACACGCCGATGCCTGAGAGGTCTGCTTAGCTCCAGCACAGGCCGGTTGGCTTTTCTCCGTGGCTCGAGGTACGCGCACCGGGGGCCGTGGGGTTCAATCGGCTCCGGTGTGACGGTACGGGTGCGGGCATGCCACTCAATTTGATCCTGTAATTGACAAGAAGGTGACACGAACAGGTTCATCGAACGGTGGATCGATATAGGCACTCACTATCGGCTGGCTGCCGATAGAATCGGGATGGCCATCGGCCGCACCCAGAAGACCCTTCACTATCAGCTATTTGCTGATAGGAATCGGGACGCTCTTCAATCGGCTAGGGAGCCAATGAAGGCGTGGACAAGTGTCGACGAGGGATCGGCCGTAGAGCCGATGGAGGAACCGGGGTGTACTCAGAGGATAGTAAAGCGCACAGGATCCCTCCAGATAATCGACGGAAGCCATAACGGTCATTCATCAACTGGAAAACCGATGAAGCCACATGCGAACTGGCAAGGAATTGTATTAAAAAGCACGGGTTACAAAGCTGATGCCGCTCCGGATATGATAGCACGAGACCTGTCGCCCGCCGTGATAGCGCCATTAACACCGAACCTCGAAGATCGGACCTAACCGAGATAGTGCGAGGCCGAGGCCAATAGCGATGATACGGAGGATGCCGGATCGACTGTGCTGAAGAAATACAGGAACATACCCATCAGCTAGCTAAGCCAATGAGGGGACGCCTCTCTAAAGGTGGGTACGTATCGGCTGGGAGATTGATGCGCTCGGCGTGGCGCATGAAGGGAAACCTCTAAAGGCCTGGCGCGTATCCGCTGAAGAGCTGATACGCTGGGCGTGAAGCTCAGAGCATGGATAACTCATTGGCTAGTACTCCGATGATACGCCACGTAGAAAACTATAAACCTAAAACTTAATCTACTATCGACAGCACCGTAGGTCGAACCTAACCGATGCAGCATGAAATTGTTAATGGCAGAGGGAGCTTAACAGGCCGATAGGTGCTGCACAGATGTGATGCGATACATCTGATTGGCATAAGGGGTCGAACCTAACCAATACAGCCTTAGATGGAGCAGAACGTATCGAGATAGTGGCGGGACTTACCCCTTCGCCGGAGATCGAACTTAATGGATGCAGCCCCGCGTTGAGAGCCAGAACCCGTTGGTAAAATACCTAGATGAATTAGGGTGTCGATGCGCCAAAGTTGTATTGATCGATAGATAGATTACATTTCTCCAGGGGTCTGATATTTATACCCTGGGTTTATAGAGTCTGACGCGTTTTCAACCATCGGACGTTATATCCTAACAAAAATAAAGGAAAATATCTCTAAAGAAGTTAACTAACTAACTAAACCTTCTTAATTACATAAGATTACAATTTACAACGATAAAATACCCTGCTGTGGATTCCACGGCTCCTCCGCAAACTCGGTCTTATTTGGATAGTCTTCCAATCTGGAACTGAGTCTTTCTTTGCTACAATCTGATTGGCTTCTTCACTGTAGTGATCGGACACCTCCCCAGCCGATCGGCTTTAGGCGGTCCACCATCAGGCTGTCTAGATTTTGGCGCTAACACATGCCCCCCAATTTTGAAGTATGAAGACTCATGCTTCAAAATTCTCTTCCTTAGACTTCCAATGCTTCGACATCTCCTCTTTTCCTGATAATTGGCTCTAATAAGCCGATACCACATGCATCAGATGTGCTGAACTATTGAACTCTTGGGAAGAAAATTTCCACCCGATGCGACTTGACAACACCTAGAAGGCCAAATCAGCTAATTGTTCATCGCTCAGAACAAGACTATAACACCAGCTTCTGATGTCCTAGAAACGTTGGATGTATTCTAGAACTGACTCATTAGTCCTCTGTCTAATCAATGTCAAATCTGACAATCTCATTTCTTGAATCCCAGTAAAGAAATATCTATGGAATTGCTGCTCTAGATCAGCCCATCCTTTAATCGAACTTAGCGGTAACGAAGAAAACCATGCAAAGGCTGATCCAGAGAGAGATAATGGAAAGAAACAGACTCTCTGAGCTTCCTCAACCGATGCTTCTCCACACTGTGCTAAGAATCGACTGATGTGCTCCATTGTAGATATATTGTCTTGTCCTGAGAATTTGGAGAAATCTGGTATCATGTATCGGCGAGGCAATGGAACTCTGTCAAATCATTCTGGATATGGGTGCCGATACATAATTATTTGATCTTTGGGCTTGATACCAAATTGTTCTTCCACCATGTCCACAATTCTGGATAACCAATCCTTCTCCCTTAGAGTATCTTTCTGATTATGTGGAGATGGATATGGTACCCGATTCTGCCTGTGATATTCTTCATAATGATTCCTCTGAAAGAATTCTGGAGGTACCTCCTATCGTTGCCCCCCAAATCGATCTTGTGTTGGTGGATATATATTTACCGATAGGTCCTTGTTTTGCCAAGTTTCCTTTGTCTCTATCAGCAAAGGCACACGATCTTGACTAGGCTATTGAGCTGATGATTCTTGTGTTGTCTTCTTGATCAGATCTTGTAGTATATCCATCCATACTCCCGATGGATTACTAAATGCTTGATAAAATGCTTTGTTGAACATCTCTTGCAATGGCTTGGAAGAATTCACAGGTGCTGAATGGCCTGATTCCTTCATCAAAACACATTTTGGTAACTACGCCTCTTGAATCGACCCTTGTTTAGTTATACTAAAGGATTTCAAACAGTGCTTCTGAAAATTGTCTATATTCTGCTCCATATGCTGCCTCTGATCTTCATTCAAATCCTCCATGTTAATTGGAGCTATAATCTCCTTATTGACTTCATCTTCGAACGAATATGCCTTGAAAACAACCTTTTCTTTAGACATATTGACAACAAGATGCCCCCCGAGTTGATGAATAAAAATCTGACTTCTAATCAGACACTTGTAGAGTCCCGCTGGTTGATGAATGGAATTACACCACACCGGCTGATGAAGGATCTTCAGCCGTTGGATGGTCTTCAGGTTTCTCCAGCCGATGAATGAAATCCCATCCAATCGGCTGATGAATCAAGAATTCTACCCTACCGACCGATGAATGAAGTATGGTTCTTATCGACCAATGAATAAAACCTTCTGTCCCATCGAGCGTGCCAAAAAATATGTTTGCGCTGGATCTCGTGTGCCTCGGTGCGAACACGCCGACGCCTAGGGGTCTGCTTAGCTCCAATGCAGGCCGGTCGGCTTCTCTCCATGGCTCGAGGTACACGCGCTAGGGGTCATAGGGTTCAATCGGCTCTAGCGTGATGGTATGGGTGTGGGCGTGCCAGTCAATTTGACCCTGCAATTGACAAGGAGGTGACATGAACAGGTCCATCGGATGGTGGGCCAATACAGGCGCTCGCTATCGGTTGGCTGCCGATAGGATCGGGATGGCCATCGGCCACGCCCGGAAGACCCTTTGCTATTGGCTATTTGCCGATAGGAATAGGGAAGCTCTTCAATCAGCTGGGAGCTGATGAAGGCGTGGACAGGTGTCAATGAGGGATTGGCCGTAGAGCCAATGGAGGAACGGGGTGTACTCAGAGGATAGCAAATCGCACAGGATCCCTCCGGATAATGGTCGTTCATCGGTTGGAAAACCGATGAAGGCACGTGCGGACTGGCAAGAAATTGTATTAAAAAGCACAGGCTGCAAAATCGATACTGCTCCGGATATGACAGCACGAGATCCATCGCCCGCCGTGACAGCGCCATTAACACCAAACCTTGAAGATCGGACCTAACCGAGATAGTGCGAGGCCGAGGCCAATAGCGATGATACGGAGGACGCCGGGTCGGCTGTGCTGAAGTAAAGACCGGAACGAACCCATTGGCTAGCTAAGCCGATGAGAGGACGCCTCTCTAAAGGCGGCTGTGTATCGGTTGGGAGACTAATGCGCTCGGCGTGGCGCCTCAAGGGAAACCTTTAAAGGACTGGCGCGTATCCGCCGAGGAGCCGATACGTTGGGCGTGAAGCTCACAGCATAGATAACTCATTGGCTAGCACTCCGATGATACGCCATGCAAAAAACTATAATCCTTAAGCTCAATCTACCATTAGCAGCCCCATAGGTGGAACCTAACCGATGCAGCACGAAATTGACGACGGCAGAGGGAGCTTAACAGGCCGATAGGCCCTGCATGGACGTGATGCGATACATCTGATCGGCCTAAGGGGTTGAACCTAACCGATGCAGCCTTAGACGGAGCAGAACATATCGAGATAGTGGCGGGACTTACCCCTTTACTGGAGATCGAACTTAACAGATGCAGCCCGCGTCGAGAGCCAGACCCCACCGGTAAATACCTAGATGAACTACGGTGGCGATACACTGAAGTTGTATTGATCGATAGATAGATTATATGTCTCTAGGGGTCTAATATTTATACCCTAGGCTTACAGAGTCGGACGCATTTTCATCCATCAAACGCTATTTCCTAACAAAAATAAAGGAAAATATCTCTAAAGAAGTTAACTAACTAACTAAACCTTCCTAATTAGATAAGATTACAATTTACAACGATAAAATATCCTGCCGTGGATTCCACGGCTCCTCCGCAAACTCGGTCTTATCTAGGTAGTCTTGTAATATGGAACCAAGTCTTCCTTTGCTACAATCCGATCGGCTTCTTCACTGTAGTGATCGGACACCTCTGCAGCTGATCGGCTTTAGGCAGTCCACCATCGGGCTATCTAGATTTTGACGTTAACACCACATTAGCCCTACCCCTTAATCCTTTCCTGCAGGAACAATTGTAGTAGTACCCTCCTAATTACTCAATCACATGTTGGTCCTAGTTAAATTTATTATAAACCTCACTTATACTATGTGTCACTCTTACACTTAGACCCCATCACCAGTCCATGGCTTGGTGCTTCTAGGCCACTCAAATGGCTTATAGGCTGAAACCTTGGTCTACCACTAGCCTTCCTTCGGCCATTGGCCATGGGCTTCGCTTTTCGGCCCATGGCCTATTGGCCAACCTACTAATGGCAAAGCCCTCCTAGGCATTTATAAACTTGGTTTATCATGAATCATTAGCACAAGGACACCTCTGTCAGTGAGATAGAGGGCCCTGTCTATCAACTAAAGAAAATATTTCTTTGGAATAATTTTTTGGAGTTCAATAAATCCTTTTTCATTATCTTCAAATTCATTTAAACTTTAAAAATACATATCTCATTAACCATAACTCTGTTTGACTCCGTTCAACTTCTAAAATTCTTCTAAAATGACATTTATCAAATGTCAATATAAGTTTATAAGAGTTATTATTTCCATTGTATGGTTTTTGTTGATTCATCTCATTGAACGCATAGTGGACATTCCGAAGATTCAATGGTCATGAATTTCTCAAAGACTTGAAGATCAATAGCAAGGCAAGCCACTCTTCGATCATATTGTCCCTAGTTCATAAAATGCATTGATGGCAAGTTTGCATGTTTAGTGTATACGATAATTTCATCAGCCTCAGTTTGCATGAGTAATGGATCTTCACAATAGTTGCATCACTTTCTATAGGTTGCTATAAACGTTGTTGTAAAACCATAATTCTTGTTGCTCTAGCAAAGAGGTAGCTTGGTATCCATTCTCTTTAGGCATTAGTATCAGTCAAACCCCTAGACTACATAATTGTATGATGACCGTAGAAAATTGGATTCAGGAACTATTTTGGAAAACGTGACCATCGTTGTTGAAGAGTTGAAAATGAAAAGATGTTTTGCAAAAGTTTGTGACCCGTAATTTCGCTTGTGTGACATGGTTTCGTATTCGCATATAAGAACTGATTCCTTTGGAATTTCATCTTAACATTTTACAGTATGACCAAACGGGTATTTTGGATACCCTTGGAAAAGTAAGTTGTTAGTTTATAATTATCGTGTAAGTCATGGGTTGTAGGACACTGGGATGTGGAGACGAAGTTTTGTTTTCTAAGATCAGCCCTTCATGGCACATGTCTCTATTGTGGCATTACAGAATTGATAGGTGTAGGAACATCCCTAGTGTACCCTAAGAAAATGATAGCTAACCTTGCCTAGTGCTTGTGTCACACCCCATCCTACACCACTGTACCAATGGCACTGAGAGGGCATGCCATAGGAAAACGACAAGATGTTCTCTTACAAAACCATGAAATAGGTGGATTATTATGCTGGTACCAATGGTAACATGATGAATCAATCCAAGATTTTCTACATTATAAATATGATATACCTTCTTGTTGCAGCTTCGGATAACCCTTGAGTTGCAACCTTTAATTAGAGACAGTAGTAGCAAAACTTAGTGGAGCTAGGACGCTACTCCACAAGCACTAGTTTGAGTCTAGGGACGAAACTCCAACCTTCATCTGCTACCTAAACTTAAGCCAAGGGGGAAAAACAACAATAAAGGGGGTGAGTAATTTCATACTCTGCATGCCACAGCAAATGTGCAGGTGCAAGCTACAGAGGAAGGCTAATGTTTATTTGGTAAACCAGTTATTTAAAATATTTTTTCAAAACTATAAGTGTGGGTTCCAAAAAAAATTCCTTCGGAGGGAGGCATCGCACCTCAATCCATCTTCGATTAGCTTTACTACAATCAAGCAGAGAAAGCTAAATTTTCCTTCACCAATTTATTTTCTCCTTAAAAATCATAAACTAACATTTTCTCAAAACCAACTGTTAACCAAATATTATGGTTAACCAGCCTTCTCAGCTCTGGGTTCGGTCTTCTCGTCCTACCAACCCAAACTCGGCCTCTTGGCCTCACAACCAGCCTTCTCGACTCACATCCTGACTTGGCCATCTCAGCCTTATGGTGCCATCTGACACCCTAGGTCACACAAACCTGTTTCCAACCACATAGGTTGTCTAGCCATCACAAAGAAGGACTCTAATAACAACTTCTATCCTAGAAATTAATTTATCAAACATGTTTTCAAAATAAATCTACGCTATAAGAAACGCCACACATTTACCCATGACCATGGGCACAACTGCAAAAGAAGAGTTCACCATAAGGCTTTTCCATAACCAACCGAGAGACATCTCAAATCACACGGTTGGGCCACTCTCTGAAACCATGTATCAAGCCAATCTTAGGTCTTCATCTACTCAAGACATGATGAATAGTACCAGCTGCATCTCACGGTTAAGACAAACCCATTATCCTAGGAGAATGCTTTGGTCTCACTATTCCGGCATTCCTCAACTATTAAGATGTAGGATACCCATATTTTATCTACTTACTCTACCAAGGGCATCCCATGCTGCTTGTGTGGTCGTACGATTTTATGCTCGTATGCACTTCCCAAAGGAATCGATCCTTGTGAAGGACAATGAAACCAAACCACAAAGACTAGGATTCACACTATAAGCTTTCCTATAAAACCTTTTAGTTTTCCAAAATTGCCGACTCCTATAGTTGGGTTTTGATAAACCTTTCACAGCCCATATTTCCCATAACGATAATACATCACAAATATTTATAAAATAAGGTATGATATGGATATACGCCTATCATTAGAGGTCACAAGTATCATGGCACCACTATGGTGACGTGACAAGGATTTGGTTTATCAGAGTCCTACTGAAAATAGTGTAACTAGTAGGTAGGTTTGTTGGTCATTTGCTTGCAGACTAATGGTCGAACAAATTACAGTATAGCCTAAACATACATGTTTACAATAAAATTATTTATAATATATGACCAACATGAGCATAAGGGTGGCTTGCCTTGGTTTTGGTTGACAAGAAATTCTTCAGAATCAATGTCCTATAGTTCTCTAGCGATGAACTACGCACGATACGAAAGAAATCCAAATAAAACTCTAAAAAACAAAATAACACTAAATAAATAATAGTGCCACTAGATAGATCACAATTTTTTTAAAAATTGGCAATTGAAAAGAGTTAATTGGACTTACGGTTGAGGAGATATGAATTTTTGACATTTCAAATATTTTTCACCGACTCATGGGTAGGTCCACCTGTCCATAAATGGGTAAGTGTAGTCCATGGTGGATTGTGTCCATGGTCAGACGAGCAAGAGCAAGAGAGAGAGTGGAGCTCATGTGGTCCCTCTTCTTTTCTTTTGTTCTTTCTTTTTTTGTCTTTCTTTCTTTTCCTTTCTCTTTTTCTTCCTTCCATCCCTTTTCTCTTTCCTTCCTCCTTCTCTTGTTTATCTTCTCTTCCTCTTGTTGCTCTTCTCCTATGCCCCTCTCCTCACACACACAATTGGGCATAGGTGACAATGTGGGCGATGGCTGGCGAGAACGGTGCCATCGTGGGAGAAGGTGGCAATGCTAGTGGAGGCCGAGGGGACGGCATCAGCACGGAAGGAAGTGTGGCAAGGGGTGAGCGGCATTGACATAGTCACAAGAAGCAGCGCTATTGCGGGAGGAGACACGAAGGGTGGCACGGCAGGAAGTGCTGGGGATGGCACTAGAGGGAAGGGGGAGGTGGCATCGACGTAGGAGGAGGCACAACATTGGGATGACAGCATTGGTTTGCTCATGGCCAGAGGGCATGCTGGCAACGGGTGTAGCTGACAGTGTGGGTGCACAGGGGCTTGGGGTGGTGCGGCGTGGAGAGCAGCTCAGGGGGGATTTTATAGGTGGCGTGAGAGGAGGACGTGGCTACTTTGCTTAGTTTTGGGGGAGGGGGTGACGTGGTGACAATTGGAAGGGCAGCCAGACCTGGCGTGCTATTAATACTAAAATTTGGTAAGCCCGTGAAAGGGATCGACCAATGAAGGAGGAGTCGATCGACTTATGGGAGGAAGCTGTTTGATATAGTAAAAAAGCTGATCAAATGGATTGAGTATGGATTCGGTCCAGTCAAAGATTGAAGATTATCCAGATGGGACCGAGTGTGAGGTTGAGCTGTGGAAAACATGACAAGGTAATTTATCTGTATAGAATATATCTTGTAACATAGATAAATCTAAATAGTTTTATTAACTCCTTAGAGATAGTTTACTTTTATATTTATGAAACAACATCCGTTGGTTATTTGTAGCTCCTTGGACTCTTGTAACTCTAGGGTATAAATATAAACCCCCTAAGACCTTGTAAAAAATAAGAAAACACAATCTTCGGCGTATTATTACCCTAGGTCGTCTAGGTTTATTCTAGAGGGTTTTGGCTCTCGACCCGGGGCTACATCGATTAGGTATAATATTTGATGAAGGGGTAAGTTCTGCCACTATCCTGGAGTGTTCGTTCTACCTAAGGCTATATTAAATAGGTTCGACCTCTTAGTCTGATGTACATAGTGCATCACCCTCACGTGAGGCCTATTGACTCATCAGCTTTCCTCTATCGTCATTGGTTTCATGCTGCATCGGTTAGGTCTGACCTTCTAGATCCATGGTGGTAGATCGAGCTATATGCCAGCAAGTTCTTGGGTGACATTCCAATGGAGTGGCTAGCTGATGAGTTATCCTTTGCGTGTCATGGCTAATGTATCGGCTATTTAGCGGATACACATATTTAACCTCGATGATTAATCTACTAGCAAATTATCAAGTCTGTGTTTGATAGGGCTAACATCAGGATCTAGCGAGATTCATTCCCCATTGGCTTAGATAGTGTTAACACCAGAATTTGGTCTGCCTACAAACAGGATCGGCCGATGAAGGGAGAACTGATTGGCTCGTAGATAGAAGTTGATTGACATAGTAAGAGAGCCGATCGGACAGGTTGAGGACAAATTAAGTCTAGTTGAAGATGGAAGGTTATCCAAATGGAACCAAGTATGAGGAGGAGTCGTGAGAATCATGGCAGGGTGCTATATCTACATAGCATATACAATGTAAACTAGACAAGTTTAGTTAGCTTTATAACTTCTTATAAATTAGTTTCCTTATATATTAGAAAATATTGTCCAGGGTTTGTCTGTAACCATATCGGACTCTTATAAATCTGAGGCATAAATATGGACTCCTAGAACCTATCAAAATATCAACATAGATCATACACATTACAATTTCAGCACATCACCAGCCTAGCTCGTCTAGGCTTTACTCCAGAGGGTTTTGGCTCTCAACGTGGGTTTGCCTCAGATAAGTTCGATCTCTAGTGAATTAGTAAGACCCACCATTATCATGATTCATTTTGCTCTATCTAAGGTTGCATCGGTTAGGTCCGAACTCTTAGTCTGATTAGGCATACCACATCATGTTCATGTGAGGCTCGTTGGCACATCAGTGTCTCTTCACCATCCTCAGTATCATGCTACATCGGTTAGGTTTGACCTACGAGATTGGTGGCGGTGGATCAAGCCATTAGCTTAATGGGTTCTCGTGCAGTGTTTCATCACAATGAGTAGCTGATGAGTTATCATTATCGCCCACCTCTTATCTATTTTGCATATCGTCTAATGATTAATCTGCTAGCGATTGATCCAGTCACGTTGGATTTGGCTTGATATTGTGTTGGTTATGTCTTATCTATCAGGTTTGTGTCTGATAGGGCTGGCATAGAGATCTCCAAGGTTTGGTTCCCTATTTGGTTAGATAACTGATGAGGTTCGATATAGTCCTACGTCGAACATTCGACTGATATGCATCCGATGACCTCACCCCTTTCTTTTTCGTTGTTACATCTGATCTAGCCTCTGTGATCTCTATGCCATTAGTCTTGGCCTCATACTATCTTGGATCAGTCTGATCTACTATGGCTGGTTCTAACGGTTTCGTTACGATGATCGCTAGTCTTAGTGACTTCTTAGTGGATCGGGTCCTCTTCCATTCTTTCGTACCTTGCCATATGCAGAGCATCATCAACTGTTTGGTTGATAAGTCTTTTATTTTATTTGACACGTCCATCACCTACACCTTCATTTGGTAGGATAAGCCGTATCGGCCCATCAACCGATTGGCTTGTGGATCTCATCCTCTATCTCCTTGTCAATTAGTGGGTCAAATTGACTGGCATGCCCTTGATCCTCGAAGACTAAGGACCTATACTAGAGCTAAGCATATCTCCTTGGCCTTCATGCGACAAAGGCGCTGCCCTCCCCGTTCGGACCTCCGCTGACTTGTTCATGACTTCGCCTGGTCCGATTGGCCTTTGCAAGATTTGACGATCAACACGCTATTTGGCACACCTTGAAGGCTGCTTAGTTATAAGTTTATGCATCAGACTTAAATAATGAGGAATCTGATGTGGAGGCTAATTTGGCAGAGTGGAGTAGGAATAAGAAATCTGTATCATGTCCTTGGGTGAAGATTATCGGCAAGGAGGAAAGATATGACTTTGATGTTTATGAAGCTGATAAGATCTTCGATTTGCTACTTCAAGAGAAGTAGATTCAACTTTCCGCCAAACCATGTATTACCATTAGTTGAGGAACTTAAAAGAAAGAAATACTACAAGTGGCATAATTCGATCTCTCATCATACTAACGAGTGCAGAGTTTTTCAACAACAACTACAATCGGTTGTTGAGCAAGGAAGAATCAAATTTGAAGATAAAAAGCCGATGAAGATCAATAGGCATCCTTTTCTTGTGAACATGGTGTTTACGGGGTCTTTTAGAGATCGAGCTGATGAAGGAAGACTTTGGGGAAAATAAAAAGTCACCTCATAAGATCTGGTCGAGAAATATTCCAAGCGTCAAGATGAAGAACGACAGACAATGGCACATAAGGAGTGGTATAATCCGCATTGGGGCTGTCCATTTTTTCAATTATGCTAGGATCAAGATATGAGGTTGCAAACAATTGACGACTATCTGGAGTGCAATAAGGCAAGGTCACAACATGTTGAACTAGAGAGGTCTTCACATAATCAGCCACCTGTTAAATGAGCATCGGTATATAGCCGATTGGGGCTAATTAATGAAGATCGCAATCCAAAAGTAGCTAACAACAAGGAATTGCATGAGGAACAGGATAATTCTAATCCCTAGTGGTGACCATTCGGATTCTTCACCAAGAATCAGAAGAGGAAGGCACAAAGATTACGATATAAAGAGCAGCATAAGAAACAATGGCGAGACCATAAGGAAGTCGATCGGAGCCAAAGGACTAAATGCGTCTAGCGTGTCAAGCATAAGGATGACAATGTTGACACATTGGCTCCAACCAACATGGTGTTCTACTTGCCTCTGAGAACAAAGGTTTTTCATTCAATGAGGACGATGAAGAAAATGTTTTTGCTCACTTGATGTTGTAGCCTGATCAAGCCATATTCAACAAACCTAAAGAGTCTAAGTATCGGCACCTAAAGCCATTGTACATCAAAGGGTATGTAGATGGGAAGCCGATGACGAAGATGTTGGTTGATGGAGGTGTAGCCATCAATCTTATCTTGTACACCACATATTACAAGTTGGGGAAGATTGCCAAAGATCTGATCAAAATAAATATGGTGTTAAAAGACTTCAGCGAGAGTCCATCGGAAATGAAGGGCATGCTAAACATGGAATTAATAGGTGGAAGCAAAACATTGCCCACTACATTCTTTGTTATCAATGGCAAGGGATCATATAATCTACTCCTTGGCAGAAATAGGATTCATGCCAACTGTTCTGTTCCTTCCACAACGCATCAAAACTTCATACAGTGGCAAGGAGATCAAGATGAGGTAATTCCTGCTGATCAATCGACCAACATTGCGGGGACTGATCTGCCAACTAGGAAGCTAATGGGGTTGATTGCATGTCTAGGAAAATATGGGATGAAGATTTTCTTGATGTAACCAGCAAGGTAATGAAGCCAATCTAGCAAAGTTGGCTTAGAATTGTTGCTCTAATGGGCACCATTGAAGATTTCAAAGGAAAGTTAGGGCAAAGATTTACATCAGCCGATGATTTGGAGGAAGTTGATATTGGTCTGGGAGATAGGCCAAGGCCGACGTATGTTAACAAATTTTATGGAGCGAGTTCCAAGAAGAGTTAATAAAATTGCTTAAGGAATTTTAGGAATGTTTTGCTTGGGATTACCATGAGATGCTAGGTTTAAGCTGATCAATTATTGAACATCGGCTTCCTATCAAACCAGGATATCGGCCAATTAGCAGCCTTCGAGAAGATTCAAGGCAGAATTATATGATACAATCAAGACAGAGTTCATAAGGCTATATGATGCAAATTTCATTAGACCGTGATGATATGCTAAGTGGATATCCAACATTATCCTGGTAGAGAAGAAGAATGGAAAGCTAAGGATATATATTGACTTCTGGGATTTGAACAAGGTCACCCCTAAAGATAAGTATCTGATGCCAATGACAAATTATGTTAATTGATGTGACATCAGGTCACAAGATCATTAGCTTTATGGATGGTAATGCAGGTTACAATCAAATTTTCATAGCAGAGAAAGATATTCCTAAGATTGCGTTTAGACGTCCTGGAGCTATCGAATTGTACGAGTGGGTAGTCATGACCTTCGGATTAAAAAGTGCTCATGTGACTTGTCAAAAATCCATGAATTATATATTTCATGATCTCATCAACCTACTAGTGAAGATATAATTGATGACATGATGGTTAATTCAAGAGTATTGAAGATTATATAGCCAATCTACGAAGAGAACTAGAGATGGGAATCAAAGTTAGTGAACGAAGCATTAAGGCTATATAGAGCACTAAGCCACCAATCAACAAGACACAGTTACAATCCTTGATCAGCAAGCTTAACTTTATGAGGAGATTTAGTTTAAATCTATCAGGAAGGATTGAGTCCTTCACTCCATCGCTGAAGTTATGAGCCAATCGAGAATTTGTGTGGGGTGTCGTGTAGCAAAAAGCATTTAATCACATCAAAGGTTATCTGAATTCTCCACCAGTATTGATTTCGCCGCAGAAGGGAGTTGCGAACACAAGGTTCATATGTGCCCTTGTGCTCCATTGTAGTGATGAGTGATTGTCAACGTGTTGACACTTCAGGTTGAGTGTGTTTTGGAAAAATGTCTTGTGACTTGTGGTGTGCAGGTGTGGAGCTCGGAGGCAGTGGTCGATGATGAGGTCAAGGTCAAGTAGAGATGGGTCATGTCGATGGACTGGTAGCGGTGAAGGACAGACGTGAGGCTTGGACTGTGGAATCGGAGTACCGGAGGACCAGTCGCGATGGCTGACACCTGGAGACATCGACAAGCGCAAGTGTACATGGGTGATGAAGACAGCATCGATCAAGTCAAGAAAGAAAGTGAAGGTGTCAAGCTTGGCGGAGGTCGGACAAACATCGACATCAAAGGGGTTTGGTGGTCTGAGCCTCAAAACCACCTGCTCACCGCCAAAAATCCCACGACCGGGGAGGGACGGTGGCTTGGTCACGCGAAGGCCTGGGAGGTCTGCTTAGCTCCAGTGCAGGTCCTTAAGCCTCGAGGTTCGCGAGCATGCCAGTAAATTTAACCCTGCAATTGACAAGTGAGACGAGCGGGTCCGATACAGGCGCTCGCTATCGGCTGGCTGCTGATAGGATCATGATGCTCTTCGATCGGCTAGGGAGCCGATGTGGACAGGTGTCAATGAGGTATTGATCGCAGAGCCGATGGAGGAACCAGGGTGTGCTCAGAGGATAGAAGGCGCACAGGATCCCTCCGGACAGCCGAACAGTGATTCATTGGCTGGAAAAACCGATGAAGGCACATGCGGCCTAGGCAAGGAATAGTATAAGAAGGCATGGGCTGCAAAGCCAATGCCGCTCCAGATATGACAGCACGAGACCCATCGCCCACCATGACAGCGCCATTAACACCGAACCTCGAAGATCGGACCTAACCGAGACAGTACGAGGCTGGGGCCAGCGGCGATGACACGGAGGACACCGGATCGGCTATGCCGTAGCAAGGATAGGAACGATCCCATCGGCTAGCTGAGCGGATGAGGGGACACCTCTTTGAAGTTGGGTGCGTATCGGCTAGGAGACCAATACGTTCAGCATTACGCATCAAGGGATGCCTCTAAAGGCTAATGCGTATCGGCCGAGGGGCCGATGCACTTGGCGTGAAGCTCAGAGCATGGATAACTCATCGGCTACTCACTCCGATGAGACGCCGTGCAGAAGACAATAGGCCTGAAGTTCGATCTACCGTCGGCAACCCCATAGGTCGGACCTAACCGATGCAGCACGAGATTGATGATGGCAGAGGAAGCTTAACAGGCCGATAGGTCCTGCACACACGTGATGCGGTACACCTGATCTGACTAAGAGTTCGAACCTAAACGATGCAGCCTTAGAGAGTACAAAGCATACCAGGATAGTGGCAGGACTTACCCCTTCACCGGAGATTGGACTTAACTGATGCAGCCCCGCGTCGAGAGCCAGAACCCACCGGTAAACACCTAGATGAACTATCATCAGTAGTCGGGTTCTGGTTTCTGTAGGATCTCAAGAGACAGATTGCTATTCAAATCTCTGATCGCCCCGGTCATTTCTTTCTTGGCCCTATGGGTAGCGAGGATCCGACTGATTTCATCAACTCAGAACTAGAAAAGATCCTGTTCAAGCACTCATCCATGGCCATCACCGATTGGGCTAACAGCTTCAGATCCAGGCCTAGCAAACTCCCAGAATGGAGGAATTGGTACCTTAGAGTTTCTGCCTCCAAAAAGTCTTTATGGGAGGATTTGGAAATAGACCATTGCATCAACCTTTCCTTAGCCGATATGGAAAGGAACAAACCTCTGCTTGCATCGACTTCTTACTTCTGGTTAGACATTTTAAATGCCTTCATGTTTAGGCTTGGCCAACTCCCCATCGGCTTGTTCTTTATTGGCAAGCTCCGAGCCCGCTGAGAAGTAAAAAGCGGATTGGAGTACGACCATCTTAGTTCGATGACATCGAACTTGTCCTTAGGGACTATCTCCACCTTCAAGCCCTGTATATCAAATAACAAAATCTTTGCTCGATGGTGGTCAGAATGGGGAAGGCACCTATATAGTCTATTCAGCTCGCCTTAACCCCGACTACGCGAAATCCAATGAAGAGGTAATGCTTCTCCTTTCACTCTCTTTTCTTCATTGTATTGAATTTCAACTGTGTCTTGATTCCCATGATTCCACAGGCTAGTGACAAAGATGCACCTTCGACCATCGCAAGTGGTCGGCCAATTATCTATCAATCTCCATTGGCCAGATCCCTTCTTGGGCAAAGCGGTCCACCTCCATCGGCTCTTCTCTGAGTGTCGCAAGTATCAGGGCTAAAGCGCAAGAAACTGGCTACTCGGATAGTTTCTAGGAAACAGAAACCCGATGCCGATGTTGTCATCGTTGCATCGGCTTCGCAAAGCCCTTCCCCTGTGGCAATTTAACTTCTTTCGCATCTCCGTTGGTATGTGTCAGCATCAATTCTTCATTGCATTTGTTTTTATCCTGACACCTTCACTTTGCAGCTTGAACCATCGGTTCCTGAGGTCCAAACGCCGGACCCTGTTACTGGGGCTAAGCCGATGGTATCCTCAGACATTTCGGTATCCACTCATACTACCCCACATCAAGCTGACACCCACATAAGAACTGCTCCCACTATCTCTCAAGTACGTTCATCATACATGTCGTTTCTTTTGACTCATGATCTTCATATTTGCTAATGTTGTTATGCAGTCATTAGCCGATCTATTCTCCTTCGACATCGGCAAATACCTAGAAGCAGAGAAAGACTTAGCCACCAGCACAGCGATCAAACCATTTTTGCCAGCCGATGCACGTGAGCAGTTGTCAGATATTATGCATTGGTTGGAAGTTCCGATCGACTCGCTGGTGGAAGATTGCGGGCCGATCCAGGGAAGACTTGCAGAAATTCAACACCTCCTGCCTGCAGAACTGTCGAACACACTCACGCCTACTGCCTACTTGGAATTCCAAAGGACCTGGCTGACCGCATCAAGACGACGCATAGCCGATCGCGCTGAGCAAAGCCACCTGGCTCACAACGATCGGCTGACTGCCCAAGATGACAAGAAAAAACTTGATGAAATATCAGCTGACCTTTAACATGCCAACACCAAGCTTGGCCTCTTAAAGAAACGAGAAGCCGATTTGATGGCGGAACTAGACATGGTCCGTGAAGACATCAACTCCACCGAGTCCCATCTCATCGGCCTACCAAAATCGATCCAAGACCAAGAGGCCAAGGTAGCAGACAAAGTACGGCTCGCAGTTCGCTGGCATAGGAACCTGAAGACTATCCCTGGATCAGATGAGGATGACATCTGCGCCATCAATGATATAGATCAAATCCATCTGCGCGCGATTGAGGCCATTAAGAAATTCTTGTAAAACTTTAGCCTCTGAGAAATCTTGATGTCATTCTGAACATTAACTTTTGCAATAAACTTCAGTCAACTTGATCAACAAAAGTTGTGTATATATATTTTCTAAAGGCAATATCTCCACGATATTGGCTGTCTGTAATCGATACAAACTATATCGGTTTCCGTACATTGTCAATCGGCTATGCCTCAACCGATCATACGAATGGTACCATCAGTTGATACTACCCTCAAAACCTTATTTGTCTTGAATCGGCTATGCTCAGTCGATTTAGGCGCCTACCCACACGCTAGGATAATACTTTTTTAAATATTTTCCATTAAACGCTTTGGTAAACTTCTCTCCTTCAAGACTTTCTAACATATAAGCATTGCCAGGCACACACCGATTGATCTGATAGGGTCCTTCCCAATTAGGTGACCATTTTCCAAACTTATTATCCCTAGATCCAATCGGTAAAATTAACTTCCAAACGAGATCTCCTTCAGAAAACGATTTGGTCATTACTTTTTTGTTATAATGCCTACTAACCTTAGCCTTGTTTTACTTGATCCTCTCAAACGCTTCTAACTGACTCTGAGTCAAATCATCAAGCTCATTGGCCATGAACGTGTAATAATCATCGGCTATCAACTGATCCTATAAAGACACCCTCCTGGAGCCGATGTTAACTTCCCACGAAAGAACTGCTTCATGACCGTATACCAACTGATATGGTGGCACCTGGGTAGATCCATGACATGCCATCCGATAGACCCACAACGATTATTCAATGTACATGCCACCTCCGTGGTTGTTCGTCGATCTTACGCTTGATCAACTTTATTAAACTGTTGTTAGAAGCAAACCTTTGAAACTCCATTAGCTTGAGCATAATATGGTGATGAATTCAACAACTTAATCCCCATACTGGCAGCAAACCTTTGAAACTCCTCTGACATGAAGATAGAACCTTGATCGGTGGTAATTGTCTGTGGAATTCCAAATCGATGTATGATATATTCATTGATGAACTCAATGGCATCTTTAGAAGTAACTTTCTTCAAAGGAATAGCTTCTACCGACTTTGTAAAATAGTCTGTTACCACCAATAAGAACTTATGCCCTTTACTGGATGAAGGATAAATCTGGCCGATCATGTCGATTTCCCAACCTCTAAATGGCTATGGCTTGACTATCGGATTCATAACCGATGCTAGAGCTCGCTACACATTCCCAAACTTCTGACAATCTTGGCAGCCCTTGTAGTATTTAAAACAATCCTCCAACGTACTTGGCCAAAAGTATCCAGCCCTCCTCATCATCCATCTCATGTTATGAGCCGATTGATGGGCTCCACAAATGCCTCCATGCACCTCGCTCATCACCAACGCAGCTTCTTCAGCACCCAAACATGTTAAGAGCACCCCATCGACGGATCGATAATATAATTCTTCATCAAGTAGAATGTACTTAATAGCTTTGTACCGAAGCTTTATGGAAACCGATCTTGATGGATTTTGCAAATACTGAACAATTTTCCATCTCCAATCATCGGCTTCCATACGACTCTCAATATCGGCTATCTCGATTTCTACTATACTATTCAGCCGATACCCTGAAGCAGTCTGAGCAATATCATTGGCCTCCGCATTTTGCTCTCTAGGAATATGATCCAATGTCTATCTTGAAATCCTTTAATAACTGTTGACATTTTTCATAGTATGAATTCAAAATTTCATCCTTGCATTCATATTCCCCAGATAGTTGTTTGATCACTAACAAAGAATCCCTAATAACCTCTACCGTATCGGCTCCAATTTCTCTCAGCAGCAGAAGTCTCTTGAGTACCGCTTCATATTCTGCTTGATTATTTGTACTATACGGCTTGATCGTGAAGGCAAACTCAAAACTTGCCCCCTGAGGCGAAATGATCACCAAGTCAATACCAAATCCATGCTTACAAACCGATCCATCAAAGAATAACGTCCATGGGATCGGCTCCACATAATTCTCTTGGACTCCTCTATGCTGTACAACAAAATCGGCTACCGATTGTCGCTTGATTGCCTTAGTCGACTCTTACCTTAGATTGAACTCCATCAGAGCGAATATCCATTTACCAATCCGCCCCCTCAAGACTAGAGCCGATAGTATGTATTTGATCACATCGGCTTTGCAAAGCACTATACACTCAGCCGATAGAAGATAATGGCTTAACTTTGTACATGAGAAATACAAACATAGGCATAACTTTTCCATAGCAGGATACCTGGTCTCAGCATCCAAAAGTCATCGGATCAAATAGAATACTACTCGTTCTTTTGATTCAAACTCTTGTACAAGCACCGATCCGATTGAGTTCTCATCGGCTGACAAATATAATTTAAACGGTATTCCTTTTTGTGGTGGAATCAGCACTAATGGAGACTTCAAGTATTCCTTGATATGATCAAAGGCTTTTCGCTGCTCATCACCCCACACAAATTCTTAATCGGCTCGTAACCTTAATAAAGGAGTGAATGACTCAATTTTTCCCGATAAGTTTGAGATAAATCTCCTTATAAAATTGAGTTTGCCGATCAAGGACTGCACCTGTAGTTTGTTGCTGGGTGGCTCGGTGGTCTGGATGGCCCTAATGCTTCGTTGACTAACTTCAATTCCTCTCTCATGCACCATAAAACCCAAAAATTGTTTAGCTGATATGCCAAAAGCACACTTGTGAGGATTCATTTTGAGTCCATATTTCTTCGTCCTCTCAAGCACTTTTCGTAGATCGGCTATATGTTCTTCGATACCTTTGGATTTCACCACCACGTCATCAATATATATCTCCACTAGCTGTCCGATAAGATCATGGAACATGTAGTTGATGGCACTCTGATAGGTAGCGCTGGCATTCTTCAATCCGAAAGTCATGACTACCCACTCGTATAAACCAATAGCCCCAGGATACCTAAATGCAGTCTTGTGGATATCATCTTCTGCCATAAAAATTTGATTGTAACCTGCATTTCCATCCATAAAGCTAATGATCTTATGACCCGATGCAACATCAATTAATAAATCTGTCATCGGCATCGGATACTCGTCTTTAGGGGTTGCCCTATTCAAATACCGAAAATCGATGCATATCCTTAACTTTTCATTTTTCTTCTTCACTGGGACAATATTGGACACCCATTCAGCATATCGGCATGGTCTGATGAAATTTGCATCATATAACTTTGTGATCTCTGCCTTGATTTCATCATGCCACTCTGCTTTGAATCTCCTCTATGGCTGCCTAAATGGCCGATATCCCGGTCTGATAGGAAACCGATGTTCCACAATCGATCGGCTTAATCCCGGCATCTCATGATAATCCCAAGCAAAGCATTCCCAAAATTCCTTTAATAATTTTATCAGCTTTTCTCGGAATTCAACACCTAGATTTTTACTAATATATGTCGGCCTTGGCTTGTCTCCTGAACCTATATCTATTTGTTCTAACTCATCAGCCGACGTAAAATCTTGCCCTAACTTTCCTTCAGAGTCTTCTATAGTTCCCATGGAAACAATGGATCCAAGCCGACTTACTGAATCGGCTTTATTCCCTTATCAGTCACCTCTAGGAAATTTTCTACCCATATTTGTCCAGACAGGCAGTTGAACCCATCAGCTTCCCAGAATGGCATATCAGTTGTTGCCACACTAGTCGACTAATCGGCCGTGATCACTTCAACTCTGTCTCCTTGCCACTGTATGAGGCTTTGATGCATTGTTGAAGGAATACAACAGTTGGCATGAATCCAATCCCTGCCAAGGAGTAGACTATATGACCCCTTACTATCGATGACGAAATATGTGGTAGGCAACTTTTTGCTTCCAACTGTTAACTCCACATTCAGCACTCCCTTAGTTTCTGATGGATTGCCTTTGAAGTCTTTCAAAACCATATTTGTTTTAACTAAGTATCCAGCCGTCTCACCCAATTTGCGGTATGTAGAATACGGCATCAAATTGACGGCTGCACCACTGTCAACTAGCATCTTTGCCATTGGCTTCCCATCGACATACCCATTGATATACAATGGTTTTAGGTGCCGATGCTTGGATTCTTCTGGCTTATCAAATATGGCTTGACTTGGTTCCAATATTAATTGGGCAAAATCTTCTTCTTGACCTTCTTCATTGGATACCCATGCTTTATATTCCATTGGTAAGAAGAATACCATGTTAGCCTGAGCCGATGTACCAATCTCATACTCTTTTTGCTTTACTTTTCATACTTTTTTAATTTTCTAGCTTTGATCGGCTTTCTCATGGTCCTGCCGTTGTCTTTTATGCTGCTCTCTATGCCACAGCCTTTGTGCCTTCCTTTTCTGATTTTTTGTAAAAATCCCGGATGGACACCACTGATCTTTCATGGGGTATGATCCTTTGTTTAACTCCTTGTCCTTAACTATCCTTTGACCATACTATTCGTTGATCGGTCCTAATTGGCTATGTGCCGATGCCCTAGTGATGGAAGGCCGATCATACAACATTCTGCTCTAGTCACCGTACTGAGATCCTGGTTTGTTATATTTAGGACAATTCTCGATTGATGGCAATCTCATATTTTGATCCCAATAGTACTGAAAAAAGTGACAACCCCAGTGTAGATTATACCTTTCTTGTTGTGTTGTGGCTCGTCTTTCTTCGTCTTGCAATCTAGAATATTTTTTGATTAAGTCCAATGAGGTAACCTTCGACCTCTTCCATCGCCTTTTTTCATCCGACCAATCTCCTGAGGCTCCTGCAAACACCATATTCACTGGGAAAGGATGCCCGTCAACCTTCATCGGCTTTTTGTCCTCGAACTTGATTCTCCCCTGTTCGACAGCCGATTGTAACTGTTGCTGAAAAACCTTGCACTCATTGGTATGATGAGATATTGAATTGTGCCATTTGAAATACTTCTTTTTTCTGAGTTCTTCAGCATATGGGATTATAAGGTTCGGTGGCAACTGAATCTGCTTCTCTTAGAGGAGAAGATCAAATATCTTGTCAGCATTGTTAATATCAAAATCATATCTTTCTTCTTTATTTGCATTCTTGATCCATGGACATGATACGGGTTTCTTATTCCTGGTCCATTTTGCCAGACCCACCTCTTCATCGGATTCCTCATCATCCAAGTCCAATGCGCATACCTGTAGTTGATCGGCTTTCCGATGGAACCTCTGTACCTACAAATCGGCTTTCGTGAGCCGATACTCTCTGGAGTAGATGAGACAAACTTTCGAACTCCGGGACTGATTCATCGTACCTCTATCTAACCGATGTTAAGTCTGACAACCTCAACTCTTGAATTCCAGCAAAGAAATATTTATGGAATTGTTTCTCCAAATCAGCCCATCCCTTGATTGAATTTGGAGGTAACGAAGAAAACCAAGAGAAGGCTAGTCTAGATAAAGACAATGGAAATAATTGGACCCTAAGAGTTTCATCAGCCGATGCCTTCCCATATTGAGCCAGGAATCGACTAATATGTTCCATTGTAGATACGTTATCTTGCCCTGAGAACCTGAAGAAATCTGGAATTTTGAATCGGTGCGGCAGAGGAATTCTATCGAACCACTCTGGGTAATGGTGCCGATACATGAAAGCTTGTTCTTTAGGCTTAATGCCGAATTGCTCCCTTACAACTTCCGCAATTCTGGCAATTCAATCTTCTTCCTTTGTATTCTCTTTCTAATACTGTGGAATCGAAGTTGGTATTTGACATGATTCATAATGA
Organism: Oryza coarctata; assembly: GCA_030770085.1. Lineage (NCBI taxonomy): Eukaryota > Viridiplantae > Streptophyta > Magnoliopsida > Poales > Poaceae > Oryza > Oryza coarctata. Next base: position 9,816,660 of record CM061484.1, on the reverse strand, counting down.
TCTCCTTGATAATTATTACCAGGATATTCTTACTTATACCCTCGTAATAGGCTGTCCGATGATACCCTGGCATCACATCTTCATGTTGCCCCCCAATCCACTCTTGTACTGACAGAAACATATTTGCCGAAATATCCCTTCTAGATCCGTAAGTAACCTGTGGTTGTCCTGTTCTCATCGGCAAATACACCGGCTCTTGATCAGGTTCTTTAACAATAGATACATCCACAGTTTTCTTGATTAAGTTGTGCAAAGTATTCACCAGTACACTCGATTGGTTAATAAGCGCATGGTGAATAGCTTCGTCAACTATCTCTTGTAGCGGCTTTTGAAGACTAATGGGCGGCAATCGGCTCGATTCTTCTTCCAAAACTGGCTTTGGCATTTTAAACTTTTGAATCGGCCCTTGTCGGGTCATACTGAAGGACTCCAAACAGAGCTTCTGAAAATTAGCTGTGTTCTGCTCCACTTGGTATCTCTGCTCCTTAGTTAAATCCTTCATCGTTACTAGGATTACGTTGTCTATGTTGATTTCTTTACCTGCCGTTAGATCACCGTTGATGAAGGACTTTCTACTAATGAAAAAGGTCTTCTTGTCCCACCGGGTGTGCCAAAAAGCGTGCTCACCGCCAAAAATCCTGCGACCGGGGAGGGACGGCGGCTCGGTCACGCGAAGGCCCAGGAGGTCTGCTTAGCTCTAGTGCAGGTCCTTAAGCCTCGAGGTTCGCGAGCGTGCCAGTCAATTTAACCCTGCAATTGACAAGGAAGTGAGACGAGCAGGTCCGATACAGGCGCTCGCTATCGGCTGGCTGCCGATAGGTTCCGAATGCTCTTCGATCGGCTGGGGAGCCAATGTGGATAGGTGTCGATGAGGGATCGACCGCAGAGCCGATGAAGGAAACAGGGTGTGCTCAGAGGATAGCAAGGTGAACAGGATCCCTCCGGACAACCGAACAGTGATTCATCAGCTGGAAAAACTGATGAAGGCACATGCGGCCTAGGCAAGGAATAGTATAAGAAGGCTCAGGCTGCAAAGCCGATGTCGCTCCGGATATGATAGCACGAGACCCATCGCCTGCCGTGACAGCGCCATTAACACCAAACCTCAAAGATCGGAACTAACCGAGACAGTACGAGGCTAGGGCCAACGGCGATGATACGGAGGACGCTGGATCAGCTATGCCGTAGCAAGGATAGGAACGAGCCTATTAGCTAGCTGAGCCAATGAGGGGACGCCTCTCTGAAGCGGGTGTGTATTGGCTGGGAGACTGATATGTTTGGTGTTATGCATTGAACGACGCCTCTAAAGGCTGGTGCGTATCGGCCGAGAGGCCGATGCACTGGTCATGAAGCTCAGAGCATGGATAACTCATCGGCTACTCACTCTGATGAGACGCCGTGCAAAAGACTATAGGCCCGAAGCTCGATCTACCATTGGCAACTCTGTAGGTCAGACCTAACCGATGTAGCACGAGATTGACGATGGCAGAGGGAGCTTAACAGGCCGATAGTTCCTGCATGGACATGATGCGGTACACCTGATTTGACTAAGAGTTCAAACCTAAACAATGTAGCCTTAGACAATACAAAGCATACCAGGATAGTGGTGGGACTTACCCCTTCACCGGAGATCGGACTTAACCGATGCAGCCCCGTGTCAAGATCCAGAACCCGCTGGTAAACACCTAGATGAACTAGGGTGGCGATACGCTGAATTTGTATATGATCGAGAGATATTTTACATGTTTCTAGGGGGTCTATATTTATACCCTGGATTTACAGACAGAGTCCGATGCGTCTACGACCATCGGACATTATTTCCTAGTAAGAACAAAGGAAAATATTCCTAAAGAAGTTAACTAACCAGCTAAACCTTCCTAATTAAGTAAGGTTACAATTCATAAAAACAAACATCCTGCCGTGGAGTCCACGACTCTTCAGCAAACCCGGTTTCATCTGAATAATCTTCCAATTTGTAACCGAGTCTTCCTTTACTGCCACCTGATTTGCTTCTCCACTGTAGCTATCGGACCTTCTTTTACTCAAGCCGATCCTTTTCCTTCCTTTCCTTGGGCTTCTCGGACCTGATCCCAATTGGACAATCCCCTGTCTTCAAGCCGATCCAATTTTCTACTAATCTGATTGGCTTGTCTACAGTTACGATCAGCTTTGTCTCAGTACCTCCATCGGCCAATGACTGCATTAAACTCTCCATTGGAACTCTTAGCCGATCGGCTTTAGTACCATCGGATCGTCCAGATTTTAGCGTTAACACCACCACAAGATGGTTTCACGGGTTTGGCCTCAAAACCCATGTTCTGAGGAGGATCAGGACAGCACATGGAGAAATCACAAAGCTTGCTCCAAGACGAAGCAAATTTGTGCAGGAAATGTGGCTATCTGATCGCCATAAAAAGAGTTGGACCATTATGCCCGCTAGATACTGTTTCAGCCTATTATACTGAAAGGGCATAATCAGGATTTTGCATGAAGCACTGATATATATAAGGTGAGGGTGCCGCGTCAGCGCGTTTGGGAAGCTATGAGCGTGTGCGATGGTTTTCATTTTTGTTTTTCATTTTTCCTTTTCTCTCTCGCTCTTCTCGAGTTTGTCGCATTTCTAGTTAGGATTTTCTCTACTTGATCTCTTCACGGCATTGTAATCCACCGCATCTGTGTAAAAGAACTAAAGATTATGTGTGGGAATAGAGGCCCTAAGCTCCTAGTGTCCACTGGGATTCGATTTATTTGAGTCATTTATTCAAATCTCATTGATGTTCTTCATGTTCTTGGTTTTTACCCTTATGACATTTTGAGTTGGATCTTGAGCTTTGGGGTTTTTGGTTCAGGAGTTGGTTATTCATATCCCATCGTTGTTCTTTGCATTCTTAGTTTAACCCATCCGACGTATTGGGTTGAATCCTGAGCTTTTGGGGTTATGGCTTAGATCTGTTTATTTGAGATGAACTAGTATGTGAGTTGAGTCTTTCCACCAAAGGAAATTATCTAACTCCTCATGAGTTTATAGATTGGTTTATTTGCGTTGTTTATTCAAATCTCGTTGGTGATTTTCGTGTTCTTGGTTTTACACTTCCGACGTATTGGGTTGAACCCTGAGTTTTTGGGGGTTTTGGCTCAGATCTATTTATTTGAGATGAAGTAGGATGTAAGTTGAATCATTCCACCAAAGGAAATCATCTAGATTCTCATGAGTTCATAGATCTAGGCAAATCAGACATCTGGATGTTAAGACAAGATATCCTGCAGTGGAAAAGTACATATATTTTTCATGTACCAAGTTGAGGCATTATCTTTTATCAGTTGAGTGCACAATGACTTGTAAAGTTGATGTGGTTAAGTATTTGTTATCAGTTCCACTCTTACAAGGGTGAATTGGTAAATAGATATTTGCTTTAATTGAGTTCGATCTGAGGTATGAATCGGCTAAGGAAATTAAAGGGCAAGTTGTAGCTGATTTTATCGTACAACATAGAGGGATCTATGAACATTTGTGGAGTCAATTTCGTGGACATTATTCTTTGATGGATTGGTTGGCAAGCATGGGTCTAGTATCGGCTTGATAATTATATCGCCTTGGGGGAAAGTTTTGAGTTTGCTTGTACAATCAAACCATATCGAACTAATAATCAGGCAGAGTATGAAACGGTACTCAAAAGTCTTCAAATGTTAAGGTAAATCAGTTGGCCTCTTGCGCTTCATTCCCGTTGGCTGTGGTGCTTGTAGGAGAGTCGATGGAGAAGGAGCATTGTATCCAAGATGGGGTTTAGCTGATGGTGGTTCGTACATAATCGATTGGCTACTTGCGCTAGTTGTTGGCACCTCTGTGTCATCGGCCTACAAGATTGTGAAAGTTTAGCAATACAATCAAAGAAAATAGATCATGGAGAAGTATTACCTCTTCAATGGACTCGACATAGTCGAGGTTAAGGCATGAGCAATATTGTTTAGCCGATGAACTAAACATGTGTCTTCTCCACTTCGACCACCATTGAGCGAAGAGTTTGGTGTTAGCAATACATGGCTCAAATGTGGTGATCTCACCTAAGGATAGATATTTAGTTATCATCCTTAGCCGATCATACTCAAAGGCATTATTTACATCTCCTCGAACTTAGAGTTTACTACTAAAGAATAGGCCAATGGGAAGCTGGCTAAATCCCAACTAGTGAGATCCAATAGATGGTTGATAGAATTCATACGATGGATGTTGGGATTGCCTAATGAATATCCGGTCTACAGAAGATTGGGAGTGATAGCTAATAGAAATATGATTTTTGACTCTTCATCAGCCAGAGCACTGAGAGTATGAAATCTGGAAGTCATTTCATATGATGATGCATCCCCATATGCAAACCAAAGGGTAGCTCCTTTGGTGAAACCATAGTAGAAGCTCTTGAACCACTAGCTTGGTTCGATGGGAGTCATCTTAACTTCTAGGAAGAGTCGATGTAGCTTCATCCAATGAGATGCATCGGCATCGACTAGTTTGACTCTCCTCTGAGTAATTGGCTGGGAAAGTCAAAGTAGTAAAGGGGGTCCTGGTGATGGCTCTAGAAGTATGAATGTTCAGCAAAAGTTGAATAGACCACCTGGGGCAACCGATATAACCAACTGGTTGGCTATCTGATAGCTTATTTGCCACTTGATGGAGCAAATGATAAGTGGCTCCAAGCAAATACTGTTCCAAGGGGATTTGATGACGATCGGTCAAGCACTCTGCCAGGCATTGCATGTTGGTCGTTGCATCGAGGGTTGCACCACTGAAAGACAAACTGCTCTAGCCATAGATTCTAAAATGCAACATGCTTCCAATCATCAATTGGTCCAAAAGATATACTATGGAGAGAGATGTACTTAGTCTAGCCTCTGATGTTTTTGGTGTTCAGCCGATAGGTGGGTTTGAATCAAAGGTTGGCAGGGTTGAAGTAATCTATGGTGTTGAGACAGGTTTGCATGACAATATCCATCAAGGTAGGGGCCATCAGCTCATGACCAAACATAAAGGCAATGAGGGCATCCGTCCAGAAGTAAGAAGTTGGTTCAAGCATAGGTTCATTTTTCTCCATATCGGCTAGGCAGAGATTGATGCAGTGGCATAATTCCATCTCTTCCCAGATTGTTCTCTTGGTGGCCGATACATTGAGGTACCAGTTCTTCCATTCAGAGAGTCTACTAGGCCAAGATCTAAAACTGTTGGTCTAGTCGCCAATTGACATGGACAAGGTCATGAAGGGGATCCGTTCTATTTTAGAGTTTATAAAATCTATTGGATCCTCACTACCCATGGTGCCAAGATAGAAGAAATCTAGATGATTGGCTACAAGGATTAAGATCTGACTCCTGAGGCACTATAGTAAACAAGAACTCGATGAGGAACAGGTGAAAAATGGGATGGATTAAATCTGCTAGATTGGGGAGGAGAGGAGTGAATAAAAGGTTACCTTAGGAACTACGGTCGTCGATACCATTATGCGAGTAAGAAATGAATGAAGTTCACCGATAGGTGGAGCAACTCATAGTGATTTTGGGGGCTCTCGTGATATGAAGATGTGGAGAAAGAGGGTGGAGAGGCAAAATGCTTTATAGGCATATGATGACCTAACGGAAATATAGGCCGATTAGGTACTCTTTGTGGGATGTAGTAGGCTGCCTCAGTTTGAGGAGAGTTCCAACGGCTTGGAATTTCAAAGTCTATTAACAAACTCTGAAATTGGGGGACATATCTTAACGCCAAAATTTGGTTAGCTCGCAAATGGGATCGAACGATGGAGGAGGAGCCAATTGGCTTATGGAAGGAAGCCGATTGATTCAACGAAAAAACCGATCAGATGGATTGAGGATGGATTTGGTCCAATCAAAGATGGAAGGTTATCTAGATAGGACTAAGTCTAAGGAGGAGCCATGGGAACCACGGCAATGTACTTTATCACTATAGAATATATATTGTAAGATAGGTAAATCTAATTTGTTTTGTTAACTTCTTAGAGATAGTTTCCTTTTCTGTTTAGGAAATAACGTCTAGAGTTTGTTCATAACTGCGTCGGACTCTTATAACTCTAGGGTATAAATATAGCACCCCTGAAACCTTGTAAAAAATAGAGAACACACATCAATACAATCTTTAGCGCATCGCACCGTAGCTTATCTAGGTTTATTCCAATGGGTTCTAGTTCTCAACGCGGGGCTACATCTGTTAGGTCTGATCTTCAACAAAGGGGTAAGTCCCGTCACTGTTCTGGCATATTCCTTATGCCTAAGTCTATATCGGTTAGGTCCATCCTCTTACTCTGATTTGACATACCGCATCATGCTCACATGAGGCCTATCGGCTCACTGACTTCCCTCCATCGTCATTAGTTTCTTCCTGCATCGGTTAGGTTCGACCTTCTAGAACAGTGGCGGTAGATCGAGTTGTAAGCTGGTACGTTCTGGTGAGATGTTTCATTGAAGTGGCTAGCCGATGAGTTATCCTCTGCGTGTTATGCCAAATATATTGGTTGTTTAGCCAATACACAAATTTATCCTTGACGATTAATCCACTAGTGATCTATCAGGCCTGTATTCGATAAGGGTAGTGTCGGGATCTAGCGGGTTTTGTTCCCCATTGGCTCAGATAGTTGATGAGGTTAGTTATATGCATGCATCGGACCATCTGCTAATATGTATCCAATGGCTTCGCCTATCCCTTCCGTCATTATGTACGATCTAGCCCTCGCTGTCTCAGTGTCGTTAGGCTCAGCCACATGCTGTCTCAATTTAGTCTGATCTATTGAGGTTGGCTCTAATATTACTATCATGATGGTCGTTGGTTCTTGTGCCTTTGGGTGATTTGGCTCTCTCCATACTTTTATCATGTATTCTGTTCACATCATCATCAGCTCTTTGGTCGATGAGTCCTTTACTTTAATCCACACCTTTTTACGTATGCGTCTCTATATGTAGGCTTCTCCACTTGGTCCTTGGGAACCATGGCAAAATAGGAGTCTACTCGGATCTCTTTCTGAACTGAACCCTTATCCGAATCATGTTAGAATAAGCATTCCAACCCGTTAAGTATGCAACCGTATAGGTTTACATATATTTGATCATGACTAAAAATCGCTTTTCCGGTCACCTTGTTAATAGCGGTCTCTATTAAGGCATATTATCCCCAAAATATGCGTAAATATCATATCACCTAAACATGTAATGTTCTCATGTATGAATCTCTTTTCATTACAATATCGATCGAGCTCAAGGCAAGACTTGTGTCATTCTCTTAATAGCTCAATCATTCTCTCAATCTTGTGATGGATTATAAACTCATGATTTACTGCTCAATCACCTTGTCATGGCCATGCACTTCCATAATCCATTACATAGAAGGGTCCAGAGATATATTTCCCATAGGAGGGACAAATTCTATCTTGATCACACACATCCACTACATATTTTATAGCAAAACCAAAGACTACTTTTATGACTACGTATGTTTGGTCCATGATGATCTCAAGTCTAATGAATCCATATAAACACTACTTGAGATTAACTAATGACACATAAAATATCTGCAATATCTCATAGCGAGTCTATCCAACATATGTTCACTAACATATATCCATATTATATTTTGTATCTCGATACCATGATCCATGAGATATAATCATCAATCAATACATATGCTGATCTTACAATCATATTTGTTCCTTATATGATATATGATCAGGCATCATTTAGAAATTGCAATATCTGACATTAGGAGTCTCATAAATAAGTCACATACTAATTGATCAATAATGATAATGTCTATTTTAAGAAACAACACAACATATCATAAACATAGTATGTGATATTTACAACATTTCCATATTGCCTCTAGGGCATATCACTAACACTTAAATAGTCGATAAGTTTAGACATAGGCCTGCATCAGACATTCGACAATTAAGTAGCCGATGAGATCGCCCTTTCCTCTTTCATCGTTATGTCCGATCTAGCCTCCATCATCTCTATGCCGTTAGCCTTGGCCTCGTACTTCTCGATTCAGTCAGATCTATCAAGGTTGGTTCTAGTCATGCCATTATGGTAGTCACTGGTCCTCTTGACTTCTTAGGGGATTGGGTCCTTCTCTGATCTTTTGTAGCCTACCATATGCGAAGAGTTGTTGGCTCTTTGGCTGATAAGCCATTTATTTTATTCCGTACATCTATCACCTACGCTTTCATCAGCTTTTCAGTCGATGCTCAAGTGCTACCTTACTATCGGCACCTAGCTGATAGAGCGAGCTATATCAGCACATTGACCGATTGGCTCGTGGATCTCCTCTTATATCTCCTTGTCAATTGCAAAGCCAAATTGACTGGCATGACCTTGAACCTTGAAGACGAAGGACCTACATTAGAGCTAAGCAAACTCCCAGCCCTTCGTGTGACCAAGGTGTCGTCCTCCCCAATCGGACTTCAATTGGCTCGTTCATGACTTCACCCAATCTAATCGGGCTCCATGAGATTTGGCGATTGACAGATATCTAATGAGGTTAGTTCTACGACATCATGGGAGCATCGACTGATAAGCAGCAGATGGCTTTGCCCATCTCTTCCATCATTACGTTCAATCTAGCTCTCACCGTCTTGGCACCACTAGCCTCGGCCTCATGCTAACTCAATTTGGTCTCATCCATCAAGGCTGGCTCTAATAGTACTATCGCGGTGATCGCTGATTCTTGTGCGTTCAGGAGATTTGGGTCTCGCTCCATACTTTTATTGCGTACTCTGTTTGGAGCATCATTGGCTCTTTGGCCAATGAGTCCTTTACTTTATTCCACTCTGTTTTATGTACTCCTTCATTGGCTTTTTAGCTAATACACGAGTGCTACAATCCTATCGGCAACCAACCGATAGCATGAGTCATATTGGCCAATCGACTGATTAGCTCGTAGATCTCATCCTCCTTGTCTCCTTGTCAATTGCAGCATCAAATTGACTGGAATGCCCTCAAACCTTAAAGATAAGGACATACATTGGAGCTAAGCAGAACTCCGAGGCCGCCACGTGAACAAGGCACAGCTACTCTGATGGGACCTCCATTGACTCACTCCTAGTTCCGCTCGGTCCGATCGGCTTCAATGCACTTTAGCGATTGACACTCTCTCTTTGGCACGCCTAGTGGGACACACATTTTTAGCACAATGGCAGGAAAAGAAATCAACACGGATAGCATAAGTCTAGTGATAATGGAAGGTCTAAATGAGGAGAAAGACAACAAATAGACTAGAACATGGCGAACTTTCAAAATCTCTGTTTGGAGTCCTTTGGTATGACTAGACAAGGGCTGATTTAAAAATCACAGTTGACAAATTCCATTTTGACTAGAGAACCGAGCCCAGTCTCCACTGTGAGTCCTCTAAAGTTGTTACAAGAGATGATCAACGAAGTAGTTCACCACGCACTAATGAACCAGTCGGGAGTGTTGGTGAACACACTACACAATTTGATCAAGAAGACGGTGGATGGATCTATTGCTCGAGAGCCTGATCAAGGTCATGTGTATTTGTCGATAAAAGCAGAGCTACCTCAGGTGACTTATGGTACCAAAAGGGTGTATCGGTGAATTTGTTTCCACCAACACAGGGTAGGATTGGGGGACAATTGGATAATGTTCTTCCAAGATATCATCAGACCACTTATTATGAAGGATATCGGTAGGACTACCCAAGTGTTAATCTTGATTCAAGGAATTACCATGGAAAATATCCTAGGAAGAATTAGGTACCAACTCCACCTCCACAATATTAGAGAGATTTTGAGGGAGGAGGATTGGTTAGCTAGAGTTGAAGAGGTAGTAAGAGAGCAATTTGGTATCAAGCCAGAGTAGACCCTTATGTATCAGCAGCCATATCCAAAGTGGTTCAATAGAGTTCCGCTGCCACACCAATTCTAGATACTTGATTTCTTCAATTTCTCAAGGTAGGACAATATACCTATGGTGAAGCACATCAGCCGATTCTTAGCCTATTGTGGGGATGCATCAGCTGAGAAAGCCCCAAGAGTTATGTTCTTCTGGCTATCCTTATCTAGATTGGCCTTCACATGATTTTTCTCATTACCACCAAATTCAATTTGGGGATGGGCTGATCTGGAGAAGCAATTCAATAAGTACTTCTTTGTTGGAATTCAAGAGATGAGACTAATAGATTTGGCATCGGTTAGACATAGGCTTGATGAGTTAGTCCTAGAATAGATCCAATGGATTTGGGACATTACAAGCTGATGCTATACTCTGATCTTAAGCAATGAACTGCTGGCTGAGTTAGCCTTCCAAGGTTTGCTGGCTCCAATTAGAGAAACTTTCTCATCACAATTGTTTGAGAGCCTAGCACACCTGCTACAGAAGGTATTGGCTCACGAAAGCCGATTTCATGAAGACAAGAAGGAGAAAATCCAACAGAAGGTTGCTCAAATGCAAGTTTATGCACCACACTCAGAGAATGAGGAATCTGATGTTGAACTTGGTGTGGCAAAGTGGACAAGGAATAGGAAGTCAATATCATGTCCATGGGTGAAGTGTATTGGCAAAGATGAGGTTTATGACTTTGACATCAACAAAGCCAATAAGATCTTTGATCTGCTACTTTAAGAGAAGTAGATTCAACTTCCACCAAACCATGCAAGTGGCACAATTTAATTTCACATCATACCAACAAGTGCAATCGAGTATCGAATAGGGGAGAATCAAGTTCAAAGACAAGAAGCCAATGAAGATTGATGGTTATCCTTTTCCTATGAACATGGTGTTCATGAGATCCTCAATAGATCAGGCCGATGAAGGGAGACGTTGAGGAAAATCAAAATTCACTTCATCGGACCTAGTTGAGAACTATTCCTTAGGATGAAGAATGGTGGGCCATATCACACAGAGAGAAGTATAATGTGCATTGGGGTTATCTGTTCTTTCAATTATTTTAGGATTAGGATATGAGGTTACCATCAATCGAAGACTATTCTGAGTGCAACAAGCCAAGGTTGTAGCATGTTGAATAGGAGAGGTCTTCACTAAATCGGCCACTTGCAAAGTGAGTATCGATACATAGCCGATTGGTGCCGATCAATGAAGACTTCAATGAAAAAGTGGCTAGCAACAAATAGTTCTATGAAGAACAACACAATCCAAACCCCCAATGGTGTCCAACAAGAATCTTCATGGAAAATCAGAAGAGAAGAGCATAACGGTTGCGGCACAATGAGCAGCAGAAGAAGTTTTGGCTCAATTGATGTTGCAACTCGATCAAGCTATATTTGACAAGCCTGAAGGGTCCAAGCATCAGCACCCAAAGCCATTACATATCAAATGGTATGTAGATGGGAAGTTCATGTCAAAGATGTTGTTTGATGGGGGTGTAGCTGTCAATCTTATGTCGTATGCAACATACCACAAGCAAGGGAAGACTACCAAAGATCTTATCAAGATAAATATGGTGTTAAAATACTTCGGTGGAAATCCATTGGAAATGAAGGATGTGCTAAATGTGGAGTTAATAGTGGGAGGAAGCAAAACATTGCCCACCATGTTCATTATTGATGGCAAAGGATAATATAGTCTACTCCTTGGCAAGGACTGGATTCACACCAACTATTGTGTTCCATTCAAGATGCACCAAAGTCCCATACAGTGGCAAGGAGATCATATTGAAGTAATTCCAACCGATCAATTGACCAATGTGCTAGTTACCGATCTACTGATCTAGGAATCCAATGGAATTGATTGCTTGTCTAGGAAGGTACGGTAAGGTGATTTTCTCGATATCACTAGCCAAGGAAAAAAGCCAATCTAGTAAATTGGCTCAGAATTGTTGCTCTAATCAGCACCATTGAAGACTTCAAAGAGAAGTTAAGGTAAGGATTTGCGTCAACCGATGACTTGAAAGAAGTTGATATAGGTCTACAAGATAGGCCATTGCCAACGTATATAAGTAAAAAATTATATACCAGGTTCCAAGAAGAGTTAATAATATTGTTGAAGGAATATCGGGAATGTTTTGCCTAGGATTACCATGAAATACCAGGTCTAAGCTAATCGATTGTTGAACAACGGCTTTCTATCAAACTAGAATATCAATTGTTCAAGCAACTTCTGAGAGGATTGAAAGCAAAGTTGCATGACGCAATCAAGGCAAAGATCGTGAGGTTGTATGATGCAATTTTTGTTAGACCATGATAATATGCTGAGTGGATATCCAACATCATCCCGGTGGAGAAGAAGAATGGAAAGATGAGGATATGTATTGACTTCTGAGATTTGAATAAGGCTACCCTTAATGATGAGTATTTGATTCCGATGGTAGATATGTTAATTGATGCAGCATCAGGTCATAAAATCATCAGTTTAATGGATGGTAATGCAGGTTATAATAAGATCTTCATAGCAGAGGAAGATATTCCCAAGATTGTATTCCGATGTCCTAGAGCTTTCGACTTTTATGAGTAGTTAGTCATGATGTTTGGATTAAAAAGTGACGGCATAACTTATCAGAGAGCAATGAATTATATATTTCATAATCTCATCGGTTTACTGGTGAAGATATATATTAATGATGTGGTTGTTAAATCCAAGAGTGTTGAAGGGCAAATAGCCGATCTGCAAAAACTAATTAAGAGGGCCAAGAAATATGGACTTAGGATGAATCTTCATAAATGTTCTTTTGGTGTATTGGCTAGATAGTTTTTGGGCTTTATGGTGCACGAGAGAGGAAGCCATCTAGAACCACCAGTCAACTAGACAAAGCTACAGTACTTGATCGGCAAACTTGACTTTGTAAGGAGATTTATTTTAAATCTATCGGGAAGGATTGAGTCCTTTACTCCCTTGCTATAGTTAAGAGCCAATAAAGAGTTCTTGTGGGTCACTAAACAATACCAAGCTTTTGATCATGTTAAAGATTATTCGAATTCTTCACCAGTTTTGATTCCGCCGTAGGAGGGGATATCGTTCATGTTATATCTATCAACCGATGACAATCGATGAGAAGTCCATCGAATCGGTGCTAATACAGGAGTTGAAGGAAAGGATTGAGTGGTATTTTATCTAAGCAGATGGCTTCTAGATGGTGAAACAAGATATCCTATAGTGAAAAAATTATGCCTTTGCTTGTATTTCTCATGCACAAAGTAAAGGCATTATATCCTATCGCCTGAGTGCACAGTGGTCTATGAAGTCAATCTGGTGAAGTATATATTATTGGCTCTAGTCTTAAAAGGGTGAATCGGTAAATGGATATTTACTTTGATGAAGTTCGATCTGAGATATGAATCGGCTAAAGCAATCAAGGGACAACCTATGGCCGATTTCATCATACAACATAGAGGAATCCATGAAATCTTTGTGGAATCCATGGTCTTTATTCTTTGATGGATCGGTTTGCAGGCATGGATCTGGTATCGGCTTGGTAATTGTATCACCTGAGGAGGAAAGCTTTGAGTTCACTTTGAAAATCAAGCCCTATTGGACCAACAAATAAGCAGAGTATGAAGCGGTGCTCAAGGGCCTTCAACTATTGAAGGAGATTGGAGTTGATATGATAGAGATCATTGGGGATTAATTGTTGGTGATCAAGCAGTTGTTCAAGGAATATGAATGCAAAGCTCATGTCTTTAGATTATATTATGAAGAATGTCAACATTTATTAAAAGATTTCAAGATGGTGCCATTGGATCATATTTCTAGGGAGTAGAAGTTGAAGCCCAATGATCTTGCTTAGATTATTTCGAGGTATCAGCTAGATAGAAAGATAGAAGTTGAAATAGCTAATATTGATAATCATATTGAAGCCTATGATTAGAGATGAGAGATTATCTAGTATTTGCAAAATCTATTACAATTAGATTCTTCTACCAAGTATGTGTCGCTTGATGAAGAGTTATACTATCGAACCATTGAAGGAGTTCTATTGAAATGCCTAGGTGTAGAAGAAGCTATGAAGATTATGTGTGAGGACATTAAGGCGTTTTTGGGACTCATCAATTGGATCACAAGATGAAATGACTGTTAATAATAGCTGGGTATTTTTGGCTGACAATTCTAGAATATTGAATTAGGTACTATAAGGGATACCAAGACTATCAAAGGTTTGCAAACATACAACGAGCACCATCATCGACTATGAATCTAATCATCAAGCCAGGGCTGTTTAGAGGTTGGAGAATCAACATGATTGACCAGATTTATCCTTCATCAAGCAAAGAGCATCAGTTCATATTGGCGGCAATGGATTATTTTACAAAGTTGGTAAAAGCTATCCCTTTGAAGAAAGTTACCTCAATAGATGCAACTAAGTTCGCCACAGAACATATTCTCTATCGGTTTGGGATTGTGCAGGTAATAACCACCGATCTGGGTTCTTTTTTCATGCCGATGAGTTCCAATAGTTTGTTGCCATTATGAGAATTAAATTGCTAAATTTGTCACCACATTATGCCCAAGCCAACCGACAAGCCAAAGCTTCCAACAAGAGTTTAATTAAGTTTATCAAGCGCAAGATTGATGAACAACTACGGAGATGGCACACCACATTAAACAATTCATTATGAGCCTATTAGATGACATGCCATGGATTTACTTGAGTACCACCATATCAGCTGGTATATGGGCATGAAGCGCTTCTCCCATGGGAAATTAACATCGGTTCAGGAGGATATCTTTGTAGGATCAACTGATAGCTGATGATTATTACAACCTAATGGTAGATGAGATTGATGATTGTGCTCATAATTGACTAACAATGCTTGAAAGGATCAAGGAGAATAGAGCTAAGGTAGCCAGACATTACAACAAAAGGTAATGACTAAGTCATTTTCTAAACGAGATCTTGTTTGGAAATTGATTTTGCCGATCGGCACTAGAGATAATAAGTTTGAAAAATGGTTGCCTAATTGGGAAGAGCCCTATTGAATCAATCATTGTGTGCCTAATAATGCTTATCTACTAGAGAGTCTTGAAGGAGAAGAATTTGCCAAAGCGATCAATGGCAAATATCTAAAGAAGCATTATCCTAGTATTTGGGCCGATGCCTAAATTGGCTAAGTGCATAACATTTCTAATTCTCTTCAATACAAGAGTTGATAGTGTTCTATCAGCTAGCAGTAGCTAGCACCCATTGGTATTGTTTGTCTAAATCAGATAAGTTCAGTCGATTTCTAAAACTCTTCAAGAGAAGAGCCGATATGGTTATATCGGCTAAAGATAGTTGATATCATTTGATATTGCCTTTAGGGCAATAAACAAAAATCAACAAAGCTGGTTGATTTATATTCCAGACACCAAGTATTTCAAAGGACAATACAAATTTTTAGCATTGTAGTATTACAAGAATTTCTTGATTACTTCAATTGTGCTCACGCCGATTTTATCTATCTCATTGATGGAGCAGATGTCTACTTCATTGGATCTGGGGATAGTCTTCATGGTCTTGTGCCAACGAGCTACTTAATGTACTTTTGCTACCACTTAACCCTCTTGATCATGGATTGATTGCGGTAAGCCGATAAGGTGGGATTCAATGACTTCAATGTTTTTGTGACCCATGTCGAGCTCTGCTATCAAATCGGCTTCTCGGCAGATAGCCGATCGTTTCGAGCCAAGTCTTTCTATTTTGCATGATTGGCTATACGTCACGTGGTCATGAGCAGCTGGATCTTGTGTGATTCCAAGTAGTTAGTAGGCATCAATGCGTCGGTGAGTTCCTCAGGCAAAAGATGCTCAATTTCGGTGAGTCTCATCTAGATCGGTCCGCAATCCTCCACCAATGAGCCAATAGGGATTTCCAACCGATGGATAATGTTAGATAGTTTTTTGCATATATTGGCTGATAGGGATGGCTCAATCATTGCACTGGTGGCTCTATCTTTATCCATCTTTAGGTATTTGCCAATGTCAAAATAGAACAAATTGACCAAAAACTGTAGAATGACATTGGTAAATAGGAGAATAATGGGTCAAAGTAGAAATATAGATGTGGGAGTAAGTTACCTGAGACGGGACGCTAGTGGTGTGATGAGTGACATCGGCATTGGCTTGGTGATACGGATTGGTGATACGGATTGGTGATACGGATTGGTGATACGGACACAGTGTTCTATCAGGAAGATGGCCAATGTCCGATGCATAGGTGATACGGATTATCTCAGTGTCTCTTGTTTGAGGATTCGTTGTTGAAGATGCTAGGACTTCTGGATGTATAATCGGCTCAATGTTCACAAGAATTTCTGATAATTGAACCTCAGGAGTTGATGTTTTGAGCTTAAAAATAGAAGGTTATTAGAAAAAGTATGAAAGGTAGAGAAAGATGGAATCACACATACTAGGAAAGGTGAGGGAGCCAAAGTTGTTGTAATCAGAGGTGCTTGGGAGATCAACACCATGAATGTGACATTGGCACTGTGTTTCTTTTTCTTGGAGATAGGGCATGTTGCTAGCCTCTTGCGCTTAGTTCCTATTGGCCGCAGCACCCGAAGGAGAGTTGAAGGAGAAGGAGCATCGTGTCCAAGATGGGGTTCAGCCGATGGTGGTGTGTACTTAATCAGCCGGCCACTTGGGCTAGTTGCTAACACATCTTTATCATCGGCCTGCAAGATTGTGGAAGTTGAGAAATGAAAGCAAAGAAAACAGAGCATTGAGAAATATTACCTCTTCATCGGACTCGATGTAGTCAGGGTTGAGGCATGAGCAACTGTTCATCCAATGAACTGAACAGGTGTCTTCTCCACTCTGACTACCATTGAGCGAAGAGTCCAATGTAGGCAGTACATGGCTCAAATATGGTGATCTCACCCTAGGATAGAGATCCAGTTATCAGCCTTAGTTGATCATACTCGAAGACGTTGTTTACATCTCCTGAGACTTGGAGTTTGCCGATGAATAATAAGCCAATAGGAAATCTATAAGGCATTTCAAATGATGATGCATCCTCATATGCAAACTAGAGGGTAGCTCCTTTGGTAAAACCATAGTAGAAGTTCTTGAACCACTGGCTTAGTTCGATGAGAGTCATCTTCACTTCTAGGAAGAGCTAATGTAGCTTCATCCAATGAGATGCATTAGCATTGGCTAGTTTGACTCTCCTTTGAGTAATTGGCTGGGAAAGTCAAAGTAGTAAAGGCGGTCCTGGTGATGGCTCTAGAAGTATAAATGTTCAGCAACAGCTGAATAGACCACCACGGGCCACCAATATGACCAGCTGGTTGGCTAGTTGATAGCTTATTTGCCACATGATGAAGGAGTTGATAAGTGGCTCTAAGCAAATATTGCTGCAAGGGGATTTGATGACGATCGACCAAGCACTCTGCCAGGCATTGCATGTTGGTCGTCGGGCCGAGGGTCGCACCACCGAAAAGAAAATCGCTCTAACCATAGATTCAAAAACACAACGTGCTCCTGATTATCAACTGGTCCGAAAGTCTTACTGTGTAGAGAGATATACTTAGTCACCCTTTGATGTTTTTGGTGTTCAACCGATGAGTAGGTTTGAATTAGAGGTTGGACAGGTTGAAGTAGTCTGTAGTGCTGAGACAGGTTTGCACGACAATATCCATCAAGGTGGGGGTCATCGGCCCGTGACCAAACATAAAGGCATTGAGGGCATCTGACTAGAAGTAAGAAGCTGATGCAAGCATAGGTTCATTTTTCTCCATATCGGCTAGGGAGAGATTGATGCAGTGGCGTATTTCCATCTCTTACAAGATTGTTCTCTTGGTGGCCGTTACTCTGATGTACCAGTTCCTCCATCCAGGGAGTCTGCTATGTGAAGTTCTAAAACTATTGGTCCAATCATCGATTGACATGGATCAAGTCTTGAAGGGGATTTGTTCTATTTTGGAGTTGATAAAATCCATTGGCTCCTTGCTACCCATGGGGCCAAGATAGAAAAAATCTAGATGATGGGCTACTAGGATTAAGACCTGACTCCTAAGACACTATAGTAAACATGAACCCAATGAGGAACAAGTGAAGAATGGGATGGATTAAATCTACTAGATTGTAGAGCAGGGGAGTGAATAAAAGGTTACCTCAGGAATTGTGGTCATCGATTCCATTATGCGAGGGAAAAATGAATGAAGATCAGCGATAGGTTACCACAGGAACTCGTAGAGATTTGTGTGACTTCGTCAGAACTCATAGAAATTTTGGGGGCTGTGATGATGTGAAGCATGAAGAAAGAGGGTGGAGAGGCCAAATTCTTTATAGGGGTATGATGACCTAACAGGAATATACGCCGATTAGGTAATCTTTGTGGGTTGTAGTGGGCCGCCTCGGTTTGAGGAGAATTCCAATGGCTTGGAATTTCAAAGTCTATTTACAAACTCCAAAATTGGGGGGCATATCTTAACGCCAAAATTTGGTAAGCTCACAAAAGGGATCGAACAATGGAGGAGGAGCCAGTTGGCTTATGGAAGCCAATTGATACAATGAAAAACCCGATCATATGGATTGAGAATGGATTTGGTCTAGTTAAAGATGGGTGGTTATCTAGATGGGACCGAGTTTAAGGAGCAGTCATTGGATACATCTTAGAGATAGTTAACTTCTTAGATAGGTAAATCAAATTTGTCTTGTTAACTTCTTAGAGATAGTTTCCTTTTATGTTTAGGAAATAATGTCCGAAGGTTATTCGTAGCCATGTCAGACTCTTGTAACTCCAAGGTATAAATATAGACCCTTGGAACCTTGTAAAAAAAAGAGAACACACATCAATAAAATCTTTAGCACATCACCACCCTAGCTTGTCTAGGTTTATTCCGATGGGTTCTAGCTCTTGACGTGGGGCTACATCGGTTAGGTCTAATCTCCAGCGAATGGGTAAGTCTTGTTACTATTATAGCATATTCATTATGCCTAAGTCTGTATTGGTTAGGTCCATCCTCTTACTCTGATTGGACATACCGCATCATGCTCGCATGAGGCCTATCGGCTCCTCAGCTTCCCTTCATCGTCATTGCTCTCGTGCTACATTGGTTAGGTCCGACCTTCTAGACCAATGGCAGTAGATCGAGTCGTGGGCTGATACATTCTCACAGGACGTTTAATTAGAATGGCTAGCCGATGAGTTATCCTATGTGCGTCACACCGAATGTATCGGCTATTCAGCCAATACACATATTTATCCTCGACGATTAATCCGCTAGTGATCTATTAAGTTCGTGTTCAATAGGGCTAGCATTGGGATCTAGCAGGTTTCGTTTCCCATCGGCTCAGATAGCCAATGAGGTTAGTTATATGCCTACATCGGACCATTAGCTGATATGCAGCCAATGGCTTCACCAATCCCTTCCGTCGTTATGTATGAACTAGCCCTCGCTGTCTTAGTGTCATTAGCCTCAGCCTCATACTGTCTCAGGTTAGTATGATCTATTAAGGTTGGCTCTAATGTTACTATCACGATGGTCATTGGTTCTTGTTCCTTCGGGAGATTTGGCTCTCGCTCCATACTTTTATCGTGTACTCGTCATTAGCTCTTCAGCCTGAGGAGCAGCTCGGTAGTGCACTCTACGACTAGGCACTAGTAGCGGGCCTCTAGATCCGCATAAAGAACCTAGAGTTCATTCAGTTCTTTTAGGGTTTGCTTGTAGGAATTCTCCATGTTGCAGGCTAACTCGGAGAGTAGGGTGCACCTGCTTCCTTTAGGCTACTCAATCGGGCAGAGGCGACAATGACCTATCACCATCCTCACGGTAGGGATGCAGGCCAAAAGAGTTGGCCACTCCCAAGGTAACACAAATCCCACAAAACCATAGGAGGGCTTCACAGAACACATCCCGGATAGTGGCTTCAAGGGTGACCCGGGGATGGTAGGTAGGGAAGGTGACTACTTCTTCGTCTCCCCAAAAATGCAGGAAGATCTTCACCACCTAACTCTTCTAGGATCCCTAGACAATACGTTCTCCATAGTATACTGGCTCCTCAAGGAAGCCTAGTTGTTCGAGAAGAAGCTCTGGTTGTTTGGCATACCCATTAGAGTTTCCCATGGTGTGCTTACTGACTGCTACCAGCGAGTTTTCCATGGGGCTAGGGTTTTTTGGCTGGCTTGGAAGAAGGCAGAGCCTTTCAGCAAAAGGGGTTGGTCCAAAAAGGGAGTACCATGTCAGGGTCACCTTCAATTCCTTAGGCACCATTTTCAGTGAATATTGTGGGTAACGTTAGCACCTCCAGTGTTCATGCCTTCTTCCGGTGAATCCTGTCCTATTTACTAGTTGGGGTATTTACTAGTTGGGGATAGCATACGTAGTTAGTCATCGAGGACTAGTAGTCTTTAATCCTTCTAGTCGGTCCCCATTTGCTAGATTCTGATGTGACTATAGAATGTCTTGGCCTAAGGTGCTCATTTGATTCTTCCTTTGATCTCTATAAGGTGTGTAAGACTTCTGACATTCATATTCTTGTTTGCATTGGAATAACTTACAATGAAGCTACCCCCTAAAAAGGTCAGGTCTAAACATCATAATGTCATACTTCGAGTTGTCTCTATATCTC
The DNA here is from genome assembly GCA_030770085.1 of Oryza coarctata. NCBI lineage: Eukaryota > Viridiplantae > Streptophyta > Magnoliopsida > Poales > Poaceae > Oryza > Oryza coarctata. Next base: position 9,796,143 of record CM061484.1, on the reverse strand, counting down.
AACCGCTATGGATTCCTTAGTATAGTCTTCGAAGCAGTCCTTGATATTTTGTTTGGGATCTTTTGACCATATGTGTCTGGACTTATGATGTTGCCTTCCGAGGTGCATCTCCTAATAGTGTGTGTCTATCTTGGTATTTCTATAGGTCGCTCTTTGTAGCGCGGGTGAACTGGTCATTTCTAGTTTAAGTTGATCGGGTTTGGTCTGGCTTAGTTGTAGGTTTTCGACTTGGAGTTTGGCTGAGAACAGGTGACAACCTAGCGAAGAAAGTACAACTATGAAGGAAAACAATCTCGTAAAGCAACAAGAATACTACCATGCCATTCCTATTGGATAGGCATCGATCTTATGACAAGCGTTCTCTCTTGTTCTTGCTCTAAGTTGTCTCCTTAATTGAACTTGGAACCTTTCCATTTAGAAGAGATTAAGGTGGACAAGTGCCTATGGTTGACACCATTTTAGTTAGAAAAACTCCTTTTATAAACCAGGCATGAGAGAAGAGTGTAGAAGATTTAATAAATATTTTTGTCTTAGCATAAATAGGGTTTTTTTCTTCCTTCCTATTGTTTTCTCTTTGCTTCATCCTTCTCTTGTTTCTCTTCTCTTCCTCCTATCACTCTTCTCTTATGCCCCTCTCCTCATGCTCATGGCCGGGCCTAGGTGGTGGCATGGGTGATGACTAGAGAGGACAATGTTAGTGTGGGAGACGGCAGCAAGGTGGAAGGAGGCCAAGGGGGTGACGTAGGCACGAAAGGAGGTGCTGCACTAGGAGTGTGGTGTCGGTGTGGTCGCAGGAAGCAGTCCGAATGCATGAGGGGACAAGGAGGGTGGTGCGACAAGGTGTGTCAGGGATGGAGCTGGAGGGAAGGAAGATGTGGCATCGATGTAGGAAGAGGCACAACACAGCTGGGCCATGGGCCATGGCAACCATGCATGGGAAAGGAGGAGAGGCCATGTTGGGTTGTAATTTTGGTAGCCCAAGTGAAATAGTGATTTTTTTCCATAATTCTAGAAATTTTGAAATGGGGTTTTGGTGGGATTTTGAATTTTCAATTGAATCCAAATTTTGGGATTTGAATTCAAGGAAAAACTGAGGAAAAATTTGGAAGAGGAATTTGAAGGATTTTTGGGAGGAATTTCTAGGAGGTATTTTTGGAGAAATTTCAAAATTTGAAATTCTAGTCCCGATATTTGAATTTGGTCTAGAAATTTTGGAATGGAGAATGAAAATCTGGCGTTACAGCTTGCCATAGACTTGACCAACTATGTGACATGGGGTTGTTTAGACTAGCTTTGAAAAGCCTTTATTAGAAACTTTCAGTTCTTTATGTATGTTTCATAATATGTGGGTAAAGCATGCAATATTTGAAAAATATAGCTAAACTGCTACAATAGTCATATCTATGGTTAAGGGTGAATATGAGATGATTCTCTTAGCATACATATATTTGCCTATGCTTTGCAAAATGGATTTGTTGGGTGAAAATTGTTACCAGAGTCAGTCTATGGGACTAACGAATGACCTTAGTTGTTTGAAATGGGTTTGTCTGACCGAAGATGTCATATTGACATCATATGATATGAACGACTTAAAGGAGCCAAGGTATATGCTTGGACGAGAAGTCCTAATAATGTGAAGTGGAGATAATTGATATAGATATTTCGGAAAATGAAAAGAAACTCCACCAACGAGCAATAGTGGAAAGATCAATATATTTGATGCCAAAGCAACATGAATATAAAAGTAGATACCTCACAGACGTGCAATTACTTTGGCGGGACAAGTCTTGTATGAAAATAAATCTCATATATGCCACTAAAGTTTAGAGCAGATAAGAAAAAAGTTCAGAGTTATACTTATGTCTAATCAGGACTCGGATTGTATTATTGTTTCTTAATTTTATTTAGACAAACGGACACCCGAAGATAAAAATACAAGACTTATAGGGAAATAGGTGAGAGAACTAGAGAGAACTCTATGCGGACAATATGATACAAGCCGCACTCCAATTTTGTTAAGTTAATATTAGAGAATCCGGACAATAACTAACCATGAGCACCATATAACTATGCCAACAAATTAGTAGACTTAGTCTTTTTTTCTTATACTTTATACTCATGAGATTAATGTAATGATAATACAGCCTCTAGCCAAATCTATATAAAAATCCACATCTAGCTTGCTATTTTTACGCCTTGACTGATATGTCATATCAGCTGATTCATGTGTCCTCAAATACACTATAGATACTATGTTTACCCATCCACAAAATAATTAAACTTTCTAGAAGCAGTAACTAAACTAAGATATGATAGAATTCCCAAAATTGAAGCTAGCTAATTCAAAACTGTAAAAAAAATAGTGAACATGTACATAAACAATGCCATGTATAACATTTGACATAAACTTGGGTTGTTGAAATATTTTGCCCCAAAATAAGGTTTCTTGAAACAGAACACAATAAACTGGGTTTTGCATTACAATGCCTAAAAACATGGGTTTTCGTGAAATTTGCTCAAAATTTTAAATTTCATGGTGCAGGCAATGCACGGATCACGATAACTAGTTAACTCTTACATACCCAACCATATGCAAAATGTTACTACCATTATCACAACCAGGCCTCTTCATTCCACCAACCAGGCCTCTTCATTCCACCACTCATGGTATGAAGGAAAACCTCGAGTTTAAAAATTTTCAAGATTATTTTAAAACTAACAAATAAAAATCCTCTTTCGGACTGAATCCAGCTCACATGCTGGCGTTGACGACTCTAAATCATTAGTGAGAAATCTTACTGACTTTAACAGGTATCGAGAGGTACGAAATTTTAGATGTAAATTTTAGTAATTTTTGATGTCCAGAGGGATATAAATTTTATATTTGAAAAAATGATATGCCTCTGGGTTCTCCTCAGGCTCAAGGATAGTAAAACCACTCATCTTAATTTACCTCTGTCCATGCCATGTGACACCAAATCGATCTCCGTGCATGGTAAGCGCAACAGCATCACCGAGAACATCATGCCTGACATCTCGCCCGAGAGAGGTGGTTGCTATTTGAAGAGTTTTCTTAATTTATCTCACTCTCACGTATATACATTTGATTTGGGCGGCTAATTAACAATGCTGTTGTATTGCAGTTGTTCCGATGGGCAAACAGGTGTACTCTGCGACGCTGCACATTCTGAACAAGATCAACCCAAAACCACTGTTTCTTTGCACATCTCTGCATCGACCACTTCACCAGCGCTTCCTCCTCCCCGCGTAGCTGACACTGGTCCGCGGGAAGCTCGGTATGCAGCAATGCCTCGCCATCTCGCCGCCGGCGCCACAGGACGAGCCGTTCCTGTAGATGACGCATGCGCGGCCGTCCAAGGCGAAGGATTCTTGCCTCTCCCGGAGGAGGTCGGCGAGCCGCATCGTCGTCGGGGACGGCGCAGGCTGCGTCTGCGGCGACCTCAGGGGCTCGGCCTTCAGGATGGCGCCCAGTGTAGGCAGCTTGGGAGGTTCAGGTGGTATGGTATGGTTGCTAGAGTTTGTTCTGAATGATCTTGCAGGTGTAGCATCTGATACTGCAGAAATGAAATGAGAATGAAATGTTATTAATATTTGAACCATGCAGAAGTGAATATTAGCTTGGGGTAAATTTTAGATGAGAAAATCTGTATCAGGATGAAGCTAAATAAAATCAAAGATTAGATATAGAAAAATATCTAAATATTATGTTCGGATAATATTACACCCCAATTTCCATGTAGCATAAAAACAACTATTTTAATGAAAACATAAGTTTAAGAATTTAGTTAAATTTAGTTGTGTAAGTAAGGAAGTACTGTCAAGATTTCAATTAACACAATCCTTGTAACCTTAAAATCCAAGTAAATCTTATGTTCAAATTTTCAAGTTTGAATATGCCTCTCTTGTAAGCTTGCCCAAATGAAAGTGTGGGAATTATTAATTGTATTCCCTATTAATATATTAGTATATATAAGTAGCCGGACGGCTTACACACGTAACCATACAGCTACACACGTGAGTTAACCTACTATAATTACAGTAGACTAACACTCCCCCACAGTCTAATTAGGAGCATTGCTAACATTCAAGCTGGATCGAAGATCCTGAAATAGTGAGGTAGGAAGACCCTTGATAAAGATATCGGCGTACTGCGATATCGTAGGAATACGTAGGACCTGAACATGACCGAGCGCGACCTTCTCTCGAACAAAATGGAGATCAATCTCAACATGCATCGTCCGTTGATGCTGCACCGGGTTGCCGGAGAGATATACAACACTGATATTATCACAATACACCAAGGTGGCATGTCGAGAGGGTGGCGAAGCTCAAGGAGTAGCTGTCGTAGCCAGGTAGCTGCACAACACAATTTGCCACAGCACGATATTCAGCTTTAGCACTCGATGTAGAGATCGTATGCTGACGCTTGGAAGACCAGGACACCAAGTTATCCCCAAGAAATACTGTATAGCCAGAGGTCGACCGGCGAGTGTCAGGACAGCCAACCCAGTTGACATCTGTGTAAACAACAAGATCTGCAGACGAAGATCAACACATGATCAGCCCAAGAGATAGGATGTCCTGTAGGTAGCACAGGATCCGCTTGAGAGCAGCGAGGTGCGACTCTCGAGGATCATGCATATAGAGGCAGATCTACTGAACTGCAAAGGTAATATCTGGTCGGATGAAAGTCGAATACTGCAGAATACCGGCGAGACTACGGTATTGTGTAGCATCAGCGACAGGCGGTCTGTCAGCAGATAATTTGGAGTGGAGATCAACAGGCGCGCTGCACGGCTTGCACACACTCATCCCGGCACGCTCCAAAATATCCTGACTGTACTGCTACTGAGAAAGGAATAGACTATCTATGGAGCGGGTCACAAAAATGTCCAGAAAATGATGCAGTTGACCAATATCCATCATAGCAAACTCATACCGGAGAGCCTCAATGATATTCTTAAGTAATCCAGCAGAGGAGACAGTAAGAGCAATGTCATCAACATAGAGCAGTAAGTAGGCTATATCTAGACCGCGACGATATATGAAGAGAGAAGTATCTGACTTTGTTTCGACAAATCCAAGTGACACAAGGTGAGAGGTGAACCTGTGATGCGAAGCACAAAGAGCCTACTTCAAACCATATAAGGACTTGTTGAGCCGACAGACAAAATCTGAGCGAGAAGAATCCACAAATCTAGAGGGCTGCACGCAGTACACTATCCCAGTGAGAGTGCTATGGAGAAATGCATTCTTCACATCCAACTGATGAATGGGCCAGTTATGAGATAATGCTAGGGAGAGAACCACGTGAACTGTCACAGGCTTGATAACTGGACTGAAAGTCTTATCATAGTCAACACCGGGCCATTGTGTGAAACCCCGCAGAACCCAGCGAACCTTGTAACGATCAAGAGACCCATCGGCGAGCAACTTGTGATGATAAATCCACTTCCCAGCCACAACATTGATGCCAGGAGGGTGAGGCACAAGACTCCATGTGTCGTTGGCAATCAAAGCGTCACACTCAGCCTGCATAGTAGATCGCCAATTGGGGTCTGACAGGGTATCACGAACGGAGCGAGGAAGAGGCGACATAGGTACAACCTGGAGGTTGAGGCGATCCACGGGCTGCGCGATGCCATCTTTGCCACACGTGCGCATAGAGTGCAGTGCGCATTGGTCATCGGAGAGATGGCAATCGATCGAGTGGCAGCTGTACGGCCGGTACTGCTGGCAACAACCTATGTGCGAGCAGCAGGGGCAGCAGGACCGGCAACACTCATGGTCGGTGTGGCACCGCTGGCAGTGAACTGTGTGGGGTGCATAGGGGTAGCAGCACCGGATGACATGGACTCGGGCAACCATGGCCCTGCACCAAGGCTCGACGGCGCAAGTGGGGCCTCGGGCACGGGATGTGCCATTGAGGAAGCTATTGTACCTGCACGCAAAAAAGGGGCTCCAGGAACTGAAGCAGTGAGATCATGGTCATTGACAAGAAAGTCTAGGGCGGAGGGTGCCATGGGTGTGGTAGACATGTCGGAGAAAGGGAAGAAGGATTCATCAAAAATAACATGTCTAGAAATGAGAATGCGGTTTGACTGAAGCTCAAGGCATCGATAGCCTTTGTGCTCTAAGGAGTAGCTGAGGAACACGCATAGAGAAGAACGAGCAGCAAGTTTGTGGGGCGCTATAGAGGACATATTGGGGTAACAGGCGCAACCAAAAACTTTGAGATGATCATAGGAGGGCGGGACAGAGAAGAGAGCGGAGTATAGTGTGAAGGAGGCGAGTGTTGTGGTAGGGAGGTGGTTCACAAGATATGTGACGGTGTGAAGGGCCTCAACCTAGTAAGCTGGAGGGAGACTTGCCTGAAACAAAAGGGAACGCAGAGTGTTATTGATGGTACGAATGGAATGCTCTGCTTTACCATTTTGTTGGAAAGTGTATGGGCACGATATGCAGAGGGCAACACCGTGGGAGAGAAAAAACGTACGGGCCTGGGAATTATTGAATTCACGGCCATTGTCGCACTGGATGCTCTTGATGGTGGTGCCAAACTGTGTGCGAACATATGCAAAAAAGGTAGAAATAGTGAAAAATGTCTCGGATTTGAGATGAAGGGGAAAAGTCCAAATATAGTGAGAGCAGCCATCAAGAATAACAAGATAATATTGGTATCCTGACACACTAACAATTGAGGGGTCCATAGATCACAATGGATTAAATCAAAATTGTGATTAGCACGAGAGATAGATGAACCGAAAGGTAGACGTATATGACGACCGAGTTGGCACGCATGACATAAATGATCGATATCATCTTTATTGCACGAAATGACATTGGACCTAAGAAGTTTGGACAGAACATCATGTCTAAGATGACCGAGACGATGATGCCAAAGGGAGGTGGGTGCGGCGATGAACACGGAGGTGCTAGTAGATGGTGCAAAAAATTGGTACAGGTCACCGGAACTATTGCACCTGGCAATCACGTTCCTGGTTTGCAGATCCTTCACAGAAAGACCAAATGGATCAAACTCAATGGAACAATTATTGTCAGTGGTAAACTGACGAATGGAAATTAAATTCTTAATAATATTAGGTGATACCAAAACATTATTAAGAATAAGATCACAGTGCGGTAAGAAAAACTGATGGGATCCAGTGGCGGTGACAGGAAGTAAAGCGGCATTCTCCACAACGATAGTTGAAGGAGTAGATGAAGAGGGTGGGAAAATGGTAGAGAGTATACCAGTGTCTGAGGTCATGTGGAAACCGTCACCCGTATCAACATACCACTCAGAGGCTGGTTGGTTGAGCATCATGGTGTTGAAGGAATGCGCTAGGGAGTCCTGGTGCCAACCTCCATGACTAGGCGGCCAAGGTGCCGCCTGGTACACTGGTAAGGGTGCCTGGAAGCCCGTCACTTAGTACGTCGGTGAGGGCACCTGGAAGCCCGGCGGTGTAGCTCCCCCATAGTACGTGCCATGCGGGGACGATGGGGCACCATATGCGCCGCCATAGGTGCTAGGAAGAGCACCAAAACCGCCATAGTGCAGGGCTACATGGAACGCAGGCTGTGACGACAGAGGATGGCCGGACTGGTCGTACGGCCACATGCACACGGTGCCAGCCCAAGGGTGGGTGAACGATAGGTACACAGTCGTACCGGGAGGGACGCCGCCCAGTCCACCTAGGGCCACTCCAGCAGAGGGCGCTGGAGAGCTGCCACTAGTAGAACTGTCGTGTCTACCGCAGCCACGGCGGCGGCCGTTGCACTAGCCTCTGGTTGGTGCAGCTAGGCGCGGAGTAGGAGACGCCTTCGGACGAGGAGCAGCGGTGACACCTAGGGCCGCTGGATGCGGCGTCACAGCGACGAGAGCGGCTGGCGAGGACGGAGGACGAGCGTCGATCTCTAGCTCCTCCAACAAAAGGTGAGTGCGTGCTTCCGTAAATATTGGGAACGGCCGGTGCATCTTGATGATGGACACCATATGGCGAAACTTGCCACTAAGGCCGCGGAAAAGCATGAGGACCATTTGCCGGTCGCCGATAGGGTCGCCGAATTTGGTGAGGGAGGCAGCCATGGATTTAAGATGGTGGCAGTAGTCGGTGATGCTCAGGGAGTCCTAACGAAGTGTGCAGAACTGCGTCTCGAGGAGATGGGCACGGGACTCTTTCTGGCCGAGGAATTCGTTCTCGAGATAGCACCACGCGTTACGGGTGTGTCCTTGCCGCATCATCAACGACTGCTACAGGTCGCTAGAGATGGTACCGTACACCCACGTGAGGACGCAGCAGTTCGCCTGGAGCCATGCCGGGCGCGCGGAGAATGCGTCATCCTCGAGGACGTGGCGAGTGAGGGCATATTTCCCAAGGACGATGAGAAACATGCAGCGCCACATGGTGTAGGAGTCTGTGGCCTTATCGAGGACGATGAGGATGAGCGCCTTGATGTTGACGACGGTGGTTGCTTGCGCCCAGAGAGCCGTGTGAGCGTTCTCGTATGCATCTAGAGCATCGTTGCGAAGGCGGGCCTCCTCAGCTCGATGCGCTTTGTTAACGCGAGCAGGATCGGCCGCGAGATAGCGGTCTTCGGAAGTAGGGGCGCCAGTATTGTCGCTAGCCATAGGAGGCACGATAGCCGATCGACAGCTGATTAGACCGGATAGAAGATCTTGGAGGGACAGCCGATCAGTTGATCGGATAGGAGATCGGATCGGAGGTGTCAGCCGATTAGAGTCGGATCGGTAGCCGATCGGTCCGATCGAATCGGAGATCGGATCGGAGGGGTCGGCAGCCGATCGATCAGAATCGGGTCAGCAGCCGATGGGAAATGGTTCGGCAGCCGATCGATCGGAATCAAATCGACAGCCGATCAGATCGGATGGCCGATGAGCAGCCGATCAGATCGACAGTAGAGCCGATCGGACCGATCGATGGAGGTCGGCGGGCGATCTGGTCGGCAACGGAGAGCCGAGCAGATCGGCAATAGGCAGGATCCAGCGATCTGGTCGGCAACGGAGAGCCGATCGGATCGGCAATAATTAGGATCCGATCGGACTAGATTGGCAATAAGCATGATCCGATCGGACCGATTGACGGATCCGATCAGATCGGATTGGCGAGCGATCTGATCAGCAATAGATCGGTAGTGTAGGTGATAAGACCGGTGACACCCGGTGGTGAAGATCGAATCAGTGACGGGCGCTGGTTTGGAAGAGGAGGTAGGATCGGATCGGCGGCCACACCTGATGACAAGGGCAGCTACGGGGTGGGCGATCAGATCGGTAGCACAAGCGATGAGACCAGTGACACTCCTAGTGAGATGCAGTTGGCATCGGTGGTGGTGGTCAGATCGGCGACGGGCACTGGTTCAGAAACGGTGGCGTTGAGGGCATCGAACCTCAGCAGTATCTCGCAGCACAGTAGTGGCGGAGGAGGAGATTGGCGACAGCAGCAACAGCAACAGTGTTTTTGGTTGCGGAAAGATAGTGGATTGGAACCACTCTGATACCATGCAAGTGTGGGAATCGTTGATTGTATTTTCTGTTAATGTATCAGTATATATAGGCAGCTGGGGTGGCTTACACACGCAACCACACAGCTACACACGCAGATTAACCTCTATAATTACAGTTGACTAACACCAAAGTTTATTCAAAATCCTTACCTAGCAATATTCACACAAACAATGAAATGATATTCATATTTGAAACAAGCAGAAGTAAATATTTGGTTGGGGTAAATCCTAGAAGAGAAAAATCTGTATCAGGATGAAGCTGAATCAATCCAAAGATTAGATATATATGAATATCTGAATAATATGTTGACGAAAATATCTGAATATTATGTTTCATCTGACTGCTATGTTTCTGAATAATTATTTTATTTTTTACAGACGTAAAATTTTTGGTTACCTCCATTGATACTGAAGAATACATCCTCGCAGTCTGACTCTAACCAAGGGCAGGCATCAAAAAAAACCTCATCTCTGCTGCTAGCTGCACAGGTCAACGAAGAAGTTAATACTTTGAAAGCTACAGAGAACTTAACAGTGACCACCATTGAATCAGTCCAAGAATAATAATGTTCATAATGTGAGCAGCTCAACCGGCCATTGGCCCTGATTGTGTGCCACTAAGGAAGGATCTGTGCATGATAACTGCCATTTCTAACTAGAATCATCAAGAGATGCAGAGAAGTGTCAGCAACTGATCAGCTCCCTCTGATTATAATTTTTTCGGTGTTTGATTTCATCAGGGGACCAGATCATTTCTCGTATGAAGGACAAGATGGAATGATCTCTTTTAACGAACTGTGTACCTTTAATTATGTTTTGTCCGTGCTTTTGTACTGAAAACACTCGAAAACTGATAACTGAACTTCCATCATCAAAATGGATTTTGTCAGGGAAATAGCCTTTTTTGATAGCTGAAATTAATGGATTGACGGATAATATAATTTTTTATAACTACTTTATTTTTCTACACGCACATAAGAATATTGTATGAAATAGTGATTATGGACCATTATAACGAAAGTAGAGTTAGAGAAGCTGATCTAACCACGCGCGCATCGAGATAGTAGATGAAGCAGTCGATCACCATGATCCTAATACCGATCAATGTCGTAATAAGCAGTGCCTCCATCGGTATCCATATGTTTAGGGCTAGAATGCCGATTACAGGTGTACTAGCACTCGTAAGCAGTTGGAGTTTGGCTTTTAAGATGGCAGCTAGGTTTTTACTCGAGGTGAATAGAGATCTCTCTCTTCGACCTCTCTGCCTCCCTATATATATAGGTTTTCTCACTTGGGTCTAATGGACTATGGTCTAATGGGAGTTTACTCGAATCTTTATCTAAATTGAGCCTTTATCTGAATCACATTCGAATAAGCATTTAACTCATTAAGCGTGTGACCCTATATATTCACACATATTTGGTCGTGACCTGGAAACTCCTTTCCGGTCACCTTGTAAATAGCAGTCTCTAACAAGTCATATTAACCCCAAAATATAGCTAAAGATCATATCGACTGAATCTATAATGTTCTCTTGTAATAATCCCTTTGTCTTATGATACCATTCGAGCACAAGACGAGACTTGTATCATCCTCTTAATAGCTCAATCACTCTTTCAATCATGTTATCAATTATAAACTTGTAATTAACTCCTCAATCACCTTGGCATGGTTATGCATTTCCATAATTCATTATATCGAGTGACCTAGAGATATCTCTTTGAGAAAAGAGGCAAATTCTATCTTTATCATTCACATCGCACTACATATTTCATAGCAAACCCTAAGACTACTTTTATTAATATCCTGTTATGTAGCAGTTTGGTAGTCTTAAAATAAAATACAACATATGTTGAGAATCATGATAATCTTAATTTTAAGGACTCCATATAAATACTATTTGAAATTAGTTGATGACATATGAAATCTCTACAATATCTCATAGTGGGAATATCCAACATATATTTAGTAACTTATGTCTATATTATTGCTCGCCGCCAAACCTAGTGGGGAAAGGTCTGACCACGCCGAGCAGAGGTCCGACCGGGAAGAGACGGTGGCTCAGTCACGTGAAGGCTTGGGAGATCTACTTAGATCTAGTGTAGGTTCTTAAGCTTTGAGGTTTGAGGGCATATCAGTCAATTTGACCCTATAATTGACAAAGAGGTGAGGCGAACGGGTCAGTCGGACGATGGGCCGATACGAACTCTCACGATCAGATGGCCATCAATAGGATCAAGTTGGTTATCAGCTGCGTCCTGATGGCTCCTGCTATCGGCTGGTCGTCGATAGGGATTGAAACGCTCTTCTATCGACTGGGGAGCCGATGAAAGTGTAGACAGATATTGACGAAGGATGTGATGACTCTGAGTGTAGCGAAAGCAAGATCCTGATCCATTAGCTGTAGAGCTGATGGGGGCACCAATGTGTATTCAAAGAATAGCAAAGCATGCCAGATCTCTCCTGGTTGTCGACAGAAGCTGTAGCGCTCGAGCATTGATTGAACAGTCGATAGAGGCATGAGAGATAAACGCATGGAATGGATTAGAGAACCTATTGACCAAAGAGCCAAGGACGCTCCATGACATCCGAGGCATGGAGCGGGGCCCAAGTCCTCACGAAGCCACATGGGCCAGCGACCGTGGTAACGGCGCCGTTAGGACCAGTCTTGATTGATCGGACCAAACAAAGATAATATGAGGCCAGGGACTAATGACACGGGAACGACGGAGGCTTAGACCAAATGTAACAACAAAGGAGGAAAGAGACGAGGTCATCGGCCATCTACCGGTCGAACATCCAATGCAGGCCTACACCTAAACCCATGGGCCACTTGAGCCGATGGGGAATGAGACCCTCTAGATCTCGACGCCGGCCACGTCAGACACGACCCCTGGGAGATCGGACCAAACCGAGACAGTACCAGGAAGCGTCCAACGTATCCAGATCGACCTCTAAAGGATCAATCGTTAAACGATATGCGAGACGGATATGGGGCCTATGTTGAGAATAACTTGTCGACTACTCACTCTAATGAGACGCCGCACAAAGACCCACTAGGGCGTCGGCTCAAATCACCGCCGCTGATCTTGTAGGTCAAACCTAACTGATGCAACACGAGACCATGGATGGAGGAAGAAGACCAATGCGCCAGTGAGCCTCATGAGTACATGATGAGGTACACTCGATCCAACTAAGAGATCGAACCTAACCGATGCAGCCTTAGAAAAAGTAGAAAATACGATAAAAAGACATCTTTGAAGGTATGCGTGCATCAACCAGAAGGTCGTTGCACTAGGCAAGATGGTCGATGGAAGTCTTCTGAAAATGGGTGCGTATCGGTTGAGGAACCGATATACTGGACATGTTGCTTAAGATATAGATAACTCATCGGCTAACCACTCTGATTGAACGCCGGACAGAGACCTATAGGCCTCGTAGGTCGAATCTAACCGATGCAGCATGGGATGGACGATAGCAGAGAGAGCTTGGTAAACCGATAAATCTCACACGGACATGATGTGACACTCGATCTGACTAAGAGGTCAAACCTAACCGATGCAGTCTTAGACATAGAAAGATTGATGGCGATCAAGTCATGGCAGGTTTACATATAAACAATCATGATCAAGGAAGCAAGTTATGGACCAGTTCTCAGCTTGAAGAACCAGGTCCAAGTCATATTTACAATTAATTTACGAAACAGCAGCTCTCTGGACAGATTCGTACTGGGCCAGTATTTTGGGCATAACTCTCTCATAAAGGCTCGGATTTGGGTGATTTAAATTTCTGTGATCAGATAATGAAATGGACTATCTTTTTTATGTTTTGAGTTTCTCCAGATTCCAGAGTCTTCTTGGTCAAAACCTCGTGTCAAGTGAGCGTGGTTACTGAGGAGCCAGCCAGCATTTAGTTTCTTGGAACTTGTCTTTTGAGTCTTTCTATGTTTTAATTATATTTGGGAATTAGCAGTAGTAGTTAATGTTGTTTTTATTGTGTTTTGATATTTGCAAAAATAGTTAAGGAGTTATTAATTAGTAGGAAGTTTCTAGAGTTGAGTTGTATGGCTATATAAAGCCTAATTTCTGAATGTAAACTCACTTGTTGAATTATTATGAAAAAAGTTTATCTTGAGTTGAGTTTATCTCCTCTTTTATCCTGCTGTGAGTTGAGAGTATCCTCCAGTTGTGATTTTATAGTTGAACGTGTGCGTGTCCTTGGACGATTCATAGCTCGAACGCTATCAGTTGGTATCAGAGCAGCAGGCGAAGGATGGTGCGACGTAGTGCTCGTGTCAATCCTCCTGAAGGCAACCAGCAAGCCGATCGAGATATTGAGTTGAACGAGTTGAGGCAGCATGTGCAACAACTCCAAGAGCGTCTAGCGCGCGTGGAGGCCGCTGGGAACAACCGCGATGATTCCTATCGTGGCTCAGATGGCGAAACTTATGGTGATGATGATGCCGAGTTCAACCCCTTCCACGACAACCACACCTTGGTGTCCAGTGATGAAGAGGCTCTCCATCAAAATCACACCCGAAGGAACCAGCAATTTCGACAGGCTTTTGATCTAAAAGCGGATATTCCTGTGTACGAAGGGCGCATACAACCCGATGAGTTCATAGATTGGCTCAATACGGTTGAACGTGTCTTTGAATACCAAGATGTCCCTGAGGAAGAGAAGGTGAAGATTGTTGCCATCAAATTAAAGAAGCATGCATCTATTTGGTGGGAGCAGTTGAAGATGAAGCGAGCCCGTGAGGGTAAGCAAAAAATCAGAACATGGGAAAAGATGGTGAAAGAGTTACGAAAGAAGTTTCTGCCGGAAGGGTACTTGCAAGAGGCCTTTTTTCAACTTCATGGCTTTGTTCAAGGTGATAAAACTGTGGCAGATTACACTGAAGAACTTGATCACCTCATGTTGAAATGTGGCGTTGTTGAGCCCGAAGAACAAACCATTGCACGATATCTTCGTGGCCTTCACAAGGAGATTCATGATGTGGTAACTTTACAGCCCTTTATCTCTTATCATGATGTGTTTAAACTTGCCACAAAAGTTGAGAAGCAACTCAAGGAGAAAGAAGTCAGAAAAATAGCGAGCTTTGGTGGTAGCCGAGTTCTCAATCGAGGCCATCCAACAAGTCATGGGAGCAGTACGCAATCAGCCAAACCAACATCAAGTGTAGTGGCCAAATTTTCAGCAAAAACCGCAACCGCAGGACCCTCTAAACCAGCCCCTAAAGCTGTTCAATGCTATCGGTGCAAAGGGTACGGTCACATCATGTCCGAGTGCCCAAACCAGCGGGTATTTACCATTATTGAAGAACCCCTAGAAGAGGAGCAAACAGATTTTGATTCTCCACCCGTGTTTGATGAGGCAGCAGATGAGGAGGATGTCATTTATGGAGATACGGGTGAGATGTTGGTGATTAGGCGTGTGCTGAATTCCAGTCCCGTTCAAGATGATGTGTGGCTCCGTAACAATATCTTCCATACACGATGCACCTCTCATGGGAAGGTATGCGATGTTATCATTGATAGCGGGAGTTGTGAGAATGTTGTTTCTGAAATTATGGTACAAAAGTTGCCGCTTAAAACTGAAAAGCACCCAAAACAGTACAAACTCTCTTGGTTGGAAAAGGGTAAATGTGTGCAAGTTGACCAACGTTGTTTGGTTAATTTTTCTATTGGTGAGAAGTACCGAGATGAGGTATGGTGTGATGTAGTTCCTATGGATGCTTGTCATTTACTTTTGGGGAGACCTTGGCAGTTTGATAGAAAGGTACACCATGATGGTTTTAAAAACACTTATTCTTTTGAGCTGAATGGTGCTAAGATTACTTTGGGTCCTTCTAGAATGGAAATGAAATCTAAACCAGCCCTCAAGGATAGCAATTTCATTCTCTCAAAATCTGAATTTACTGAAATTTTTGAAGAATCCCAAATAGCCTTTGCATTGGTGGTGAAAGAAGTTAAGGGTGACAGAAGTCCTCTAATACCCGGACCAGTGGTACCTTTACTTGAACAATTTCAGAACCTTGTTCCAGATGAAATTCCAGCAGGTTTACCTCCAATGAGGAGTGTGCAACACTGCATAGATTTTGTTCCTAGTGCAATTTTGCCAAACAAAGCAGCATACCGAATGAACCCAACAGAAAATGCCGAGTTGCAGCGGCAAGTAGATGAGTTGATGAGAAAGGGTTTGGTGCGTGAAAGCATGAGTCCTTGTGCAGTTCCAGCCTTGCTTGTGCCAAAGAAAGATGGTTCTTTTCGCATGTGTGTGGATAGTAGAGCGGTCAACAAGATTACTATCAAGTATCGCTTCCCTATTCCTCGTCTAGATGACATGCTAGATCAGCTCCATGGTGCTAGTGTGTTTTCAAAGATTGATCTTAGAAGTGGGTACCATCAGATTCGTATGAGGCCTGGTGATGAATGGAAGACAGCATTTAAGACCCGTGATGGATTGTTTGAGTGGTTGGTGATGCCATTCGGACTCTCTAATGCTCCTAGTACTTTTATGAGACTAATGAATTTGGTGTTTAAGTATTTTATTGGCAGATTTGTGGTGGTCTATTTTGATGACATACTCGTGTATAGCACAGGTAAAGAAGAGCATTTGGAGCACCTTCACCAAGTCTTTGAAGTGCTAGCTGAACAGAAACTCTACATCAACCTCAAGAAGTGCGAGTTCCTAACCAGCAACTTGGTGTTTTTAGGCTATGTGGTTTCAGCTGAAGGTATTCATGTTGATCCTTCTAAGGTGGATGCAATTGTTTCATGGCCAACACCAGCCAACATTCATGATGTGAGAAGTTTTCATGGACTGGCCTCATTCTATCGCCGGTTCATTCGAGATTTCAGCACTCTTGTCTCTCCAATCACCGAGTGCTTGAAAGGAGGAGTATTCAAATGGACGAAGGAAGCTGAAAAGAACTTTCAGTTCATCAAGGAGAAGATGACAGCAGCCCCAATTCTTGCTTTGCCCAACTTTGAGAATATTTTTGAGCTTGAATGTGATGCATCTGGTGTAGGCATTGGTGCGGTTCTCAATCAAGAGGGTCGACCTATTGCCTTCTTTAGTGAAAAGCTTTCAGATTCACGTAAGAACTACACTACATATGACAAAGAGTTCTATGCAATTGTACGAGCTCTTGGGCATTGGAGACACTACCTCATTTCCAAGGAGTTCATTCTCTACTCCGACCATGAGGCGCTGAAGTTCATAAATGGGCAGCACAAGCTCAAACCGAGACATGCAAGGTGGGTGGAATTTTTACAAGGCTACACATTCCACATCAAGCATAAAAGTGGTGCTTCAAATCAGTTGGCAGATGCTTTAAGTAGGAGGCATTCTTTGCTATCCACAATAAAGGTAAATGTTCTTGGGTTTGAAGTGATCAAGGAGTTGTATTCTGATGATGAGTTCTTTGGCACGATAAAAGCTGAATGTGCAAAAGGTCCATATAAAGAATTTATGGTGAATGATGGATATATTTTCTATGGCAACCGTTTGTGCGTACCGAATTGTTCTTTGAGGTGGCAGATCATTAAAGAGGTTCATGATGGTGGGTTAAGTGGTCATTTTGGACGAGATAAAACTAGTGCATTACTCCAAGACCGTTTCTATTGGCCTAAAATGATGAAGGATGTGAACCATTACATTTTGAGATGTAGAACTTGCCATCTAGCAAAAACAAAGTCTCAAAATTCTGGACTTTACACTCCCCTTCCTGTTCCTAATGCACCATGGGAAGATGTGAGCATGGACTTTGTGATGGGACTGCCCCGAACTCAACGCAGCAAAGATTCAATCATGGTGGTGGTTGATCGGTTCTCTAAAATGGCACACTTTGTTCCTTGTGCAAAAACGATGGATGCCACTAACATAGCTGATCTTTATTTCAAGGAGATAGTGAAGTTGCATGGCATTCCAAATACCATAACATCTGACAGAGACCCGAAGTTTGTTGGGCATTTTTGGAGAACACTTTGGCGTAAGATGGGTACAAAGCTGCAGTTTAGTTCAGCCTATCATCCTCAAACCGATGGCCAAACTGAAATTGTGAATCGGAGTTTGGGCAATCTGTTGAGAAGCTTGGTGGGTGATAACATACGCCAATGGGACCTTGTTCTACCTCAAGCTGAATTCGCTTACAACAGGTCCAGCAGCAAGACGACAGGTAAAAGCCCTTTTGAAGTGGTGTATGGATGCAATCCAAAGACTCCTCTTGATCTTGTGTCATTGCCAATCAGCCATAGCTATAGTGGAGATGCAGATGAGCGTGCTAAAGCAATCAAGGGCTTGCATGAACAAGTCAGCAAGAGGATTGAGAAGCAAAATCAGAAGTATGAAAGACAAGCTAACAAGCACCGAAGGGCTGTGATTTTCAAAGAAGGTGATCTTGTGTGGGTGCATTTGAGCAAGGAGAGATTTCCACCTGGGCGCAATGCAAAGCTCAAGCACCGTGGTGATGGACCGTTTAAAATCTTGCAGCGCATAGGTGACAATGCTTACAAGGTGGAGCTTCCCGGAGATTATGGTGTTTCATCCACATTCAATGTGAAGGATCTTTCTCTATACCATGGCGAAAATGAGCCGAACTCGTGGGCGAGTTCTTTTCAACCGGGGGAGAATGATGGCGATCAAGTCATGGCAGGTTTACATATAAACAATCATGATCAAGGAAGCAAGTTATGGACCAGTTCTCAGCTTGAAGAACCAGGTCCAAGTCATATTTACAATTAATTTACGAAACAGCAGCTCTCTGTACAGATTCGTACTGGGCCAGTATTTTGGGCATAACTCTCTCATAAAGGCTCGGATTTGGGTGATTTAAATTTCTGTGATCAGATAATGAAATGGACTATCTTTTTTATGTTTTGAGTTTCTCCAGATTCCAGAGTCTTCTTGGTCAAAACCTCGTGTCAAGTGAGCGTGGTTACTGAGGAGCCAGCCAGCATTTAGTTTCTTGGAACTTGTCTTTTGAGTCTTTCTATGTTTTAATTATATTTGGGAATTAGCAGTAGTAGTTAATGTTGTTTTTATTGTGTTTTGATATTTGCAAAAATAGTTAAGGAGTTATTAATTAGTAGGAAGTTTCTAGAGTTGAGTTGTATGGCTATATAAAGCCTAATTTCTGAATGTAAACTCACTTGTTGAATTATTATGAAAAAAGTTTATCTTGAGTTGAGTTTATCTCCTCTTTTATCCTGCTGTGAGTTGAGAGTATCCTCTAGTTATGATTTTATAGTTGAACGTGTGCGTGTCCTTGGACGATTCATAGCTCGAACGCTATCAAAGATATACCGGGATAGTGGCGAGTCTTACCCCTTCCCTGAAGATCGAACTTAACCAATGCAGCCCCGCGTCGAGAGTTATAGCCCACTGATAAAAACCTAGATAAACTAGGTTGGCTCATCCTCAGACTCGTGCTTATTTGAATAGTCTTCTATAATTAGACTGAATACTTTGTAGATTCGTTTGATCGGCTTCTTCCCTGTAGCAATTGGACTCTTCTTTACTAAACTGATCATCTTTCCAATCCATTCATAAGGTTACCAAATTTTGGCATAAACAATTATCGATTTGGTATCTCTATACCATAATCCATAAGAGATCATCAATCAGTACATATGCTGATATTGCAATCATATTTATTTTTTATATAATATATGATCATTTAGAAATGATATTAGAAGTCTCATTAATAAGTCTCATTGATTAATAATAATAATGTATATTTTAAGAAATAAATTAAAATATTAGTATGCAATATATATATATATATAAATGTCTATGTTGTCTTTAGGGTATATCACTAACAGATTGTAGATCAATACTCCATCATGTCTTTGCTGAAAATAGATTTTGAAATAATGATGAAGACCCAAAAGACCAACGGAATCCCAAAAGAGTTAGATTCGGATTGATTTCGATATATGTTTCATGTTTATGACTTCTACATAGTTTTTATACGTGAGATATTCTGTTGTGTGCTAATGTGAATTATGTTAGATGAGAACTTGTGCTCAGATATGATTTGTTTGGTTGTTTATGTGCAAGTGTTGCTAGAGGTTTCAAGAGTATTACTGGTGACGGATTGGAACTAGGCATTAAAAAAAGTTAAGGTCCACACGGTTATGGAGATGACGCGAGATACTAAAAACTATATAAAAATACACATGATTGTGAAGTTTCTATATTTATACAAGAGGGATTATCTGCGAATAAAAAGTGAAGTCAAATTTAAAATGAGTCTAAATTTGTAAAGATTGAAGTTCGTATTTGATATGGATGAGTTGTATATATATAAGAGAGTTTTATATGGGATTAGAAGTTCTAATTCTAGTAGAATTTGGAGTCTTTATATATGCACATATGGGTATAAATAAAAATACGATTTAGGTCTTAAAGTATCGCTTTGCGAAAAATTAGGTTTTACTAGTCGATATAAATGCATTGTATATATTTTATAGACACATGTTGATATAATAAAGATATAGTTTTAAGAGTCTCGTTAATTTTTGAGATTTACATAGAGATAGTTTTTCTTTGGCTACAGATAGTCTTACCGATAGAGCACAGACAGACGGCAAGTTACCGATCGGACAAGTTACCGATGATATTTAGAAAAGTTTGGGATTTTGACTATAGTAAAATTAACTTTATCAATCTTAATTAATTTTTAATTTTGCTAAATATTTTTGGTTTTTAATAATTCTATCATTTATTTTTTATTCTCTTAAATAGGAACGAAATAAAACGGAAGGCAGCTTGTGCTACTCAGGTTTGCTGATCATTGGCTAGTGTGTCAAACCAGACAGATAGCATTAAACCGGGCAATTATTTTTCAAATTTGTGCATACATATTTGGTTATGATTAAGATTCGACGATACTTATCCATATACCATATTTCACTTAATTAAGATCTTCCTATAAATCATTGAATTTGGCAATAGCCACTTTGCAATGGAATTGACAGATGACATCGATTGAAAACGTGTTGTGGTCATGACCTTATCTTTTCATTTGTGCAAAAAAGTCCACCATATTAAAGTAAAAAACAGTATACAATTGGCACATGATCATTTCACGCCCTCAGCATGCTTAAAGTGACACTGTGATAATCAATTACAACTATTGAATTAATCTGTACGGTGCATAAGGAACCTGAAAGGCTGAAACTAAAACAAATTACGACTACAGTTAATTTGCACTATCTTAAATGTAAACTATAGAAATTGTCCTGAAATCTGACATCACAAACATCTCAACCAAGATATAGTGCAACCATCGGTAGCCCATTTAATTAATGTTTTGAAAAGAAGGTGTTACTTTTTTCACAGTGACGACAACACAGTATCATCACTAAAGTCACTGAAACTATTGCAATAGCGCAACATATGAACTAGATTCATCCAACAACGACGGATGACGATGACGACGACAACAACAGCAACAGCAACAGCAACACCAATAACAAGAAGGTGAAGAACTCCAAGATCCAAACAAAACAAAATACAAGAACAGAATATATTACCATTGTCAGCTAATCCCAGGGGTATGTTATCATCAGCTGCTACCTGCCTGCTGTTGGAACCAGCAGCAACACTCTCTATATTTGCTGCAATCTTTTCTCTAGATTGAAATGGAACTGAAGAATCCTTCTTGGCCTTGGAACTCTTTCCTCTTCGAATCAGCCTCATGCCTCCCCTGCACTCCTACTCTTGGATGACTACTACTACTTCGCAACGTCAAACCTGAACGTGAGTTCAGAAATGAGATTGACAATTTCGAGACAGAGAGAAGGATAATTAGTTTAAGTGAGGAGAATATACTATCGAGTGCTAGAGTGGACTAATGGGGTGAATATAAAGCAAAGCCGCAGAAGTGACGGATCTTGACTTGGGGAATTGTGTAGAAACAAGACATGTAAATTCAGAACGTGAGGTGGTGTTTGTTCGTTAAGAAGAGCAAGATGAAGTCAGACCTCATAAAATGGAAAAATCATTACCATAATTAATTAAATTTTAATTATTATAAATTTTAAAAAATATATATATATTTAATATTTGAAAACAACTTCTATATAAAAAAATTTTATATAAAAAATATCGTTTAATAATTTAAAAAGTGTGCTAATAAAACTGAGATAAAATCTACAACTTAGAAAAAAGTAGCCGTAATGCAGGATATTTATGGTTGGACGGCTTGCTTGAAAGCTAATCCTGTGAAAACCAGCCACCTTGTAAGGTGGTGCAGGTCTGCAAGAACTGGTGAGGACAACTGATGAAATTCAGGTTGGGTGATGATACAATGATGATGACAGAATTGTGTACTGCCTCTGTCCAATAAAAAACTACTCATAGCTTTCTAAGATAAAGCTAAAAGAGAACATCAAATTATCTCTTGTTAATAATATAATAGTATTGGTGGATGAATAGATAAAGAATATTGAAGAGACAAAAATTTTTGATTTGTAGATTAAGGTAAAAAAGTAAAAATTGATTTATTTTAGAGAAAAGTTTGAACTCTAGCATTTAATTTATTTTGGAATAAAGCGAGTAGCAAACTTCCTAAATGGCTTTGGGACACGTCAACATTTTCCTTGTGATATTTATTTTGGGGGAATTTCATCTGTGATAATTAACGACTTGTGTTTTTCAAATAACCACAGAAAAGATGATAATTGGTTTTGCTGTCTCTGTGTACCATCACCTGTGCCGAGGTTGTCACCAGTCCATCAGCTATGCCAAGCACAGAATAGAGCACAGTACCTCCACTTGTCCTACTCTGACTTTATATTAAAAGTTAAATAGTAGAAGCTGCTACAGTATGCCACCTCAGTTTTGCTTGTCACTTAAGAGATTTAACACGGTCTGTAATTCACATTTTTTTATTAAAATCGTCTCTATCCATATATGAATATAATTATTAGTACTTGTGATTAATATACAGATTTTTGCTCGGTTTTTAAAAATGTAAATAAATCTATTTTTAAGTTTTTAATATTTAAAACTTAATTAATTATATACTAATCTCGTTTTATATGTGTAGTTAATCCTCGTCTTTTCTATAAGATTTAAATTTTTTCCTCGATTTTTATTAACACGTTTTTTTAATTGTTAAATAGTGTGTTTCGTAAAAAAATTATATATATAGAAATTGCTTTTAAAATAAAATAAATATATTTTTAAGTTTTTAATTAAAACTTAATTAATTATATACTAATCTCGTTTTATGTGCGTAATTGATGCAGACTCTGTCTCCAAAGCAGCCTGAAAGTTATAAGTTAGAGCTATATGAAAGTGGTTTTCGATGATAAGTTTACCACTGTAGTTTACTCATGTCAACTCTTAATATTGTTGCACATATTAGTGATTTAAAGTCTTGCGATATTTTTGCTGTGAAGTTCAAGTCACATGATCTGACTGCTCGTAGTCTAAAACTTAGAATGGAAGAAAACTAATATGACGCATTTATGTTCCGTCTACTGATTCCACGTGTTGCACGCTGAATTTGGATGGTACAAGTTTCGTACCGGTGTCAGAAAGACTATTTTTAGTCATTGGTTTATAAATTTTTTAATAAGAAAGTAGTGGGTAAAAGATATAATGGTTATATAAAAGATCCTTGTTAATAAAAAATAGTATTAAAGTGGCAGGTAAGATATAAAAGGATAAAACATTTTAATTTATAGATCGATAATAGATTAAAATGTAGAAATTAACTATTTTTAGTATAATGTTCAGCTTTCTTGGGATACTCATACACTCATCATCTGTGATGTGCTAAATGATTATCCTTTATATAACCATTATTGTCCTAGTTGTTTCTGCATCCAAGGAACATTACTACCAGAGTATTGAAATCTACCCGAAAACTTATGTCAAAATTTGAAAAGGAAAATATTATGATAGGAAAGGGCAAACTGCATAGAAAGACAAAAAAAAAAGCATCGTGTGAAAAGTCCGCAAGATGCAACAGATAACTCTGAAGTTCAAAATAGTACTTGTATAGAAGAGAAGAGCACTGGATACAATAGATATGGAATAAAAACCTAAATTTCATGATATAACGCAATAAGAGGTAGCCCTAGTAAATAAACTAAACAATAGTAAACTTTGAATAACAGTTCTAAGAGTCCACAGAACACTTTGCAGTGTAATACAGGGAGTAGAATGGCAACACTGACTTGCACAGCAACACCTTTTCATATCTGGTTTGATTTGCCAAGCTGAGCTCAGTGCTACAAGGGGCCAGAGTGGCAGAGCTAGGACAGGGCAAGCACAGATCCTGGAGCCTAGCCAACTCTGTCTCAGAGCACAATTCATTCTTGGAGATGAAGACCTCCTTCAAGGATAGGCGACCTGGCAGCAGATTCTCCGCTAAATCTGCAATATAGCCAAGACCATCTCCCAACAATGACAGCCCCCCAATATTTCTCTGTAATACCATACACCAGAATTTTGGATTTGGATTTGCTTTCAGCATCCCTCCGACGATCTTTGCGCCGAAGAATGATCCGTTTATCTTCGTGGCTATTAATTTTCCTGCTGCCACAAGCCTAGGGTTCTCCTGGACATCTGTGCCAGCGAATGCGTGTGCTTTGAAGAAGAACCAGAACTCTGGGCCGGGCAAACACTTCAGTTTGATGGGATGCACTGTTCCAATGGTAGTGACATGCTTGTTGCTTGTTGTGACTATGATCTTGCTTCCATGTTTGCCGCAATTCAGGCTTTGCAGGAGCTCCTCAATCATTCGCTTCTTGTGCATGTCAACATCCTCGAAAACAATCAAGAACCTTTTGTTAAAGAAATTTTGTTTAAGATCATGTAGAGGATCATCAGAATTTCCAACATCTCCAATGACATGTTTAGGCCATAGAACAGCCCTTGGTTCACACATCTCCATCCTGTAGGTCTGTGATAAATTGAAAAACAAAATTGTTGTAAAGTGGTTGCGCACCCTAGGATCATTACAGGCATGCTGTACTAGGGTGGTCTTCCCAACCCCGAGATCGCCAAGAATCGGAAGAACACCTAGTTTTTCGGTTGATTGAACATCCTCATGCAGCAAGAAGTTGATGATCATCTCCTTTTCGACATGTCGCCCAAACATCTGCCCCTCGATGAAGATATTAGTAGCTAGAGGCTGATGAATTGGCTGGCAGCCTTGAAGGAGCAGGATGAACTCCTTGAGATCACCACATATGCTCTGCAAGCTCTCAACCACCCTGTCAATCTCATCAGCACCGATGTGGCCATGGCGAGACAGTATGCTCTTCACGGTGAAAGCCGCAACACGCACACGCTTTGCAGGATTGAACTTGGACAAGGAGAAAGGTTTGGGGGCTACCTGAACACCATTGTCACCTTCAAGGTCATGTTCTCCGCACCCGATCGTGTCGAGCAAGTAACGGCCTTGGTATGTGCCATTGATGAGCTCCGAAAGCCACTCGAGAGTGCCATGGTTGGTGATCTGCTTCCCTTTGGCCTCCTCAACCACGCTATGAATCTTGATCAGCATGTGGCATATCCTTTGTAACTTGACTTCAGTGCTGCGATCGCCATTGAAATTACCGACAATAAGAGATATCACTCTACCGATCACCTCGCCAACAACTGCAGAGAGGATTGCTTCTGTCATCGGTGAAAATGTTTAGCAGATGATGTAGGAATATCCCTGGAAGAAGCCAACGGATGTGTGATGTATCTGGTGGAATGCCATAACTTTTGACAAATCTAAGCTGGTGATAAAAGTCATGATGAGCCAATATCTGATGGGCAGGTGGGATATAAGAATATTGGCCTGAAAGTAACACAAAAGACTTGGGTGCTCACTGCTCTGACTGCATGGCATATGTCTTGCACTAAAGTACTCCCTCTAGCCACAATAAAAAGACAATAAGGCCTAACTTTGAAAAAGTCAATAAGGTGACATAATTCTGTTGCATAAATCCAAAAATAGTTACATAAGGTAATGTTATGAAAATTTTTGTCATAACAAATATGGCCATTTTCATATACACAAGACCTATAATCACAAGAGCAATTATATTAGAAGTTAACTTGTGTTGGAAGTACAAAAAAATAATGAGGAAAAGTTTGTAACCTTCCGAACGTCCATAAAATAATATCATCCAAGCAACAGTAATTGCAAATATAACGGAGAATTTTCTCGTAAAAAATATAAAATAGATTTTTTATTTGGATTGCATGAACCGAGTGATGACAAGGCAATTAATGGTTGATTTATTTTCCCTGCTTTTTGGTTGATTTTCATGGAAGCCTATGGAAAATTGATTTATAGAACAAACATGAACATCCCTTGATTTATTGAAAGATAACGACAGAAGGATATGAACAGATTTTGGTCAGCAGAGGACGATAGAGCAGTACTGAAAAAAGTTTAGGACTGTTAACGTCAAAATTTAGAAAGGCCACACGATTAGTGAAATACAGAAGTGTTCGATTGCTACAGGGAAGAAGCCGATCGGATTGAGACAATGAAAGACTCGGTCTCAGAATAAAAGATTATCCAGATAAGATCGAGTTTGACGAGGAGCCGTGATTCATGGCAGTATATTATATTATATCTTATATGAATTAAAAGATTTAATTAGTTAGTTAACTTCCTTAGAGATATTTTTCAGTGTCTTTATTAGAAAATAATATCTGGTTGTTATAAACGCGTCAGACTCTATAAACCTAGGGTATAAATATAGACCCTCTGAAAATATGTAATCATCAATCCTTCGATCAATACAATCTCAGCGCATTGCCACCCTAGTTTATCTAGGTTTCTACCGACGGGGTCTAGCTCTCAACACGAGGCTATATCGGTTAGGTCCGATCTCCAGTGAAGGAGTAAGTTCCGCCATTATCTCGATATGTCTCGTTCTGTCTAAGACTGCATCGGTTAGGTTTGACCTCTTAGACCGATAGGATATATCGTATCACGTCTGTGTAGAATCTATCGGTCTATCAAGTTCTCTCCACCGTCGTTGGTCTCGTGCTGCATTGGTTATGTCCGACCTATAAGGCTACCGACGGTAAAATGAGCTTTAGACCTATAGGTCTTAGTATGGCATTTCATCGGAGTGCTAGCCGATGAGTTATTTATACGTTGAGCGTCACGCCCAGCGTATCGGCTCCTAGGCCAATACGCACCAGGTCTACAACAACACTAAGCGCGTCAGCTTTCTAGCCGATGCGCGCCTATCTATCTTTAGAAAGACGTCCTCCCATCGGCTCAACTAGCCGATGGGTTCGCTTCGCCCTTGCTTCAGCACGTTCGATTCGGCGTCTACCATCCCGTTGTCCTTGGTCTCATTCTCATACTATCTCGGTTAGATCCGATCTTTAAGATTCGATGCCAGTGGCGTCGTCACGGCGGGCGACAGGTCTCGGTCTGCCATCTCCATCCTGTGCCTCCGTCGGCTCTGTGACCGATGGATCAGGGCCTCGCGTCCGCTACACCCGAAGGCATAGTATCCTTCATCGACTTTTGCCTACGCCTACATCGGCTCTTCAGCCAATGGAAGCACGCCTTGATTCCTATCGACGATCAGCCGATAGCAGGAGCCATCAGGACGCGGTCGATGATTGACTTGATCTTATCGGTAACCAACCGATAACGAGGGCTCGTATCGGCCCGTCATCCGACTGACCCGTTCACCTCAACTCCTTGTTAATTATAGGGTCAAATTGACTGGCATGCTCGTATCTGCACCGTCGCGCCGGAGCCGACGTGAACCCACGGGCCTCGGCGCGTGTACCTCGAGCCATACAGAGAAGCCGACCGATCTGCACTGGAGCTAAGCAGACCTTTCAGATGTCGGTGTGCTCGTGCCGGGATCAGTAGGAACATTTTTTCTTCTCTAGGAACTGAGTCGACTATGTCTTGTTTGTGAAACTCTGCTTATAAAAAAGCTATCAATTAGCATATAATTAATTAAGTATTAGTTAAAAAACATAAAAATAGATTTATATATTTTTTAAAGAAATATTCTTTAAAAAAATTTGTAAAAACATACAAGTTTGAGAAAGTTTTTGTACAAACGAAAGCAGCCTAAATACAATGACGAAAGTGGCTGCGTAGATTGCTTGTCATCATTTTAGCAGAAGTGACCTACAGGACAGCAGGTCCGTAAGAGCAACTGGAAGTAACTGAGAGGACCGCTACACACTAGTACCAGTCAAAACTCTTTTTTTGTATACAAGCAAACCTGTCGCTAACAAGCATTAATGTCCTTTAACCCCTTTCTTCAGCATTTGGTGCTCTTATTTCTTCCCTGCTGCCAATGGTAACCAACGAAGGTGACAACCTGTGGTCAGAGAGTCAGAGCCAGCGGCAACGGCGGATTACCTCCCATAGCATAGTAACCTCCCTCTCCATCACAACCAGAACAGCTGGCTGGAAATCTGTGCAATCCACCAGCAAGAAGAGGGTAAACACGGGCTTTCCGAACTCCCACGGGGTGCCTGTTACATGTGGTGGACTACGGCCTTGCAGCGACCTAGTTTTCATTTGTTGGATCCAATGACGACGTCGAGCTGACATGGATTTACCTCTTGAAAGCGTTACCTCAGAGAACCTATTCCACAAAATCTAGGATGAAATCCATTTAGAGTTTTAATTAGTCCAATATGTGTATGTACGTTGGGACCGATAAATTCCGTTGATCACCTGATCTTCTTTGGCGAACTCAGGAAGTAGAAAACAGTCATCGTGATCACCGGCGAGATCACTGCAATCAGAGCTATCGCTTGAGAGAGAGAGAGAGCAGGTTTTGGGCAACAACCATCCTGCCTTTGTTGCCATTTTTTGTGCATTATATGAGAATGAATTACACGGGCTTGCGCTGTGCGGTGTGTCCTATTTTTTTGGATCACCCAGGCGACATGCACAGCGCATGACGTCATGGCGAGAATGTGTGTCAAATCTATCAAAGTGCGGTCATAGCGTGTGCTATGCACATCTCTAGTCCACCTGTGATATCTACGCATACACCAAAACATGCAAATAGCTAGTTATAAAGATACATTCCACATGATTACATGGATGCTGCTAACAAATCACCCCCTTAATCCTATTGAAGATTGATGATCCCCAACCTCTATCTTATCTCAATGAACCTGACGCGCCCCAATGCCTTGGTCATATTATCGGCCAATTGATCATTTGTTCCAACGTGATCAACATCAACAACACCATTATTGATGCACTCACGCAAGTAGTGATACCGAGTATCTATGTGCTTGCTCCTCTCATGGAATACCAGGTTTTTGCTTAGTTTAATGACAGATTTGTTATCATCAAGAAGCTTGAACATCTGAACGTTTTTTCCTATTAAGTCTACCACCAACCTGATAGAGCTTCACAAGTGGATAGAGACACTACTCTGCTTCTGCGAGGTCCAGATCACCAAGTTGGAACCCACAAAGAAAGCAATCCCAGTAGTGCTCTTACGATGTACTAGGTCACTGCCAAAGTCATTGTCACTAAGTAGTCCCACATCTGAAGCCATAGTTAACAGTTCCTAAAATATATCTGACAATCCATTTCATTATTACCCAGTGTTCATTGTTTGGTGGCTCCATAAATCGACTTGCAAGCTCCATAGCATAGGCTATATCATGTCTGGTATTCACCAAATACCTTAAACTTCCAATTATACTCCTGTACCTGGTAACATCCACTGTAACTTCTTTTTTACTTGCTACTAGTCTCACACACTGCTCTATGGGAGTGTCAACTAGATTGCACCCTTTCATCCCGTACTACTCCACTATCTTGGAAGAGTAAGTGCTATGGCATATAGTTATAAATCCAGGCTCTTGTCTAACTTCCATTCCCATGTAGTAGCTGAACAGTCCAAGATTACTCATACTTAATAGCTTCATCATTTGTTGTTTGAACTCCACAATCTTGCCACTATCAGGTCCATGAATAATAAGGTCATCCATATAAACCACCACCAGTAGAAAAGTATTACCATCACTTCTTCTGTATACAGCATGTTCAACCTCACTTCTCTTGAATGCCAAGTTCTGTAATTCAGAGTCAAGTCTAGTATTCTTAGCTCTTGGAGCCTGCTTAAGGCCATATAACGCATTTTTCAACTTCAACACTCTTCCAGATTTGCTTGGATCACTGAAACCAGGTAGTTGCTAAACATAAATTTCTTTTTGCAAGTCCTCATTGAGAAATGATGACTTTACATCCATTTGATGTACTTTCCATTGGCCCTGAGCTACAAGCACCAACAACAACTTCACTGTTTCCAATCTAGCGACAAGAGCAAATATCTCATCAAAATCCAGCCCCTCAGCATAGCCTTTTGCCACAAGTTTGGCTTTATGCTTCACAATTTTGCTTGAAGGATCTCTTTTCACTTTAAAAACCCACTTGAGTCCTATTGATTTCTGTCCTAGGGGCAGATCAGCTAGCACCCAAGTGTTCTCCTGAATGGATTCTATTTCAGCTATCATAGCATCTCTCCAGTACTTTTCAGACATCGCCTCTTCAACACTAGATGGTTCATCAGCAGCTAGCATGCATAGAAAACTATAATCAAAGTCTTGCACCTCTTCTATAGTATCAAACAAGTTTGACAGTGTTCTAAACCTTGCAGGAGCTTGTGCTAAATTTTGATTTGAGCCTTCAGGTGGAGTGGCAAACTGAATGCCGAGTACAGGAGCTACTGTTGGTGCGGATTGAACATTACTAACTCTGAATAAATGAGGTTCAGCTACTGGTGAATGGGTTGGTGATTGAGCCTGCACAGTCTGACTGCCATCACTCTCCGCTTCTACGTTTTCTTTAGAGTTGTTCATTGCCGGATCGTGAACAGTGGTCTGAAACGTAACAGTAAAGGTTTCAGAATCACCACTGCCGTTCTGCTGATTGCTCCACCTCTAGTCTTGATCTTCGTCAAATATGACATCTCAGCTTATGTGTAGCTGATTTGTCACTGGATCCAGGACATGATACCCTTGTGTTTCTGGCTCATATCCTAGGAATACCGTCTTCATTGATTGGTCAAAGAGTTTGGTGATGCCAGGTCTAAGTTTTTTCACATTAGCTACACAACCAAAAATTAGTGATCCACCCTCGGTTTCCAACCATACCAAGCTTCATATGGGGTTCTATTCTTGAGACTCTTGGTAGGAGCACGATTTAGTATATATACTGCCATCACTGCATCTTCTCCACCAAATCTCGATGGCACCTGTTTACTCTTGAGCATACATCTTGCCATCTCAATTACTCTGATTACAGTGCTCCCACTACACCGTTTTGCTGAGGTGTATATGGTGTAGTGGTATAATGCTTAATACCTGTTTCATTATAGAAAATAGAGAATAGATTAGAATTAAACTCTCCTCCTCTGTCAGTTTTGATTGCTTTCAGACTCCTCCCCTGTTCCAATTCTGCTTGTAGCTTAATTTTCTTCAGGTATGTGAGGTTTTCATTCTTAGATCTCAGCAGTTCCACCCACATATATCTACTGTAATCATCAACTACCAGAAGAAAGTAGGATTTTCCACCAGGTGTTGGTGGATTGATCAGCTCACACAGGTCAGCATGGACAAGCTCTAGGCCTCGATCTGCCTTGAATGATGAGGACTATGGGAATGTCCTGCGATGTTGTTTTCCCAAAGTACAACCATCACATACTTGTTCAATTCGATCCACCAGAGGCATTCCTGCTACCATCTTCTGCCAGCTGAGTTCACGCAGAGCCCTGAAGTTCAAGTGACCATACCTGGCATGCCACCGCCAAGCAATATTGTTCATGTTAATATGTAAGCAGACAGGAGGGACTACTACAAGCTTAAGCTTAAGTGTGTATAACCTATTGCTAGTGCGAGCAGCACTGATCACCGGTGTACACTCCCTATCAAACACAGTTAGTTGACCGTCCTTTAGTATCACCTCACATCCCCCATCTTTGAGCTGTCCTAGGCTGATAATATTGCTCTTCAATTTAGGAATGTAAAAGACATTGGTGATTACCTTGTGCTCTTGTCGATGACCTTCAATTACAATGGAGCCAAGACCCTGAATCTCGACGTAGGATCCATTGCCAAAATGGATAGTGCTAGTGACATCTTCATCGAGCTGTGTAAGTGCATAATGCGTGCGAGTCATGTGATTGCTCGCGCTGGTATCCAAAATCTAGACATCATCAGCATAGTTGACTATAATGATCGACTTCTTCACCAGATGCATAGTTTTGTTCGGTGCATGCACCACACCGCTTGCCATCGCTAGAAATAGTGATGGCTGATTGGTGTCCACCATGGCCACATTCGCCAGCTCTCTCTTCTCTTCTTTCTTCAACTTTTTTGGTCGTTTGTAGTCCTGCATCCAGTGAGCATAGATCCCATAGTTTTTGCACTGACACTTATGCCGAGGCATTCCCTTCGACGTGAGTTTGATAGGGACAATCTTGCTACCCTGAGTTCAACTTGGTGCTCTATTGTTGGTATGATTCTTGACGGCACCAATTGTGTTTCCTTCCTTAGTCAGACTAGGGATAAAGGGATGCTTATGCTTTACACACAAATCCTCCTCCGCCAACAGTAGACGTCCAACCATGTCAACAATTTGATCCACCTTGTCCTCAAGGTGGTCCTTAGCTGCTCGCAATCTTCCTACAACTCCTCAATAGTT
Source organism: Oryza coarctata (assembly GCA_030770085.1). Lineage (NCBI taxonomy): Eukaryota > Viridiplantae > Streptophyta > Magnoliopsida > Poales > Poaceae > Oryza > Oryza coarctata. Next base: position 9,763,910 of record CM061484.1, on the reverse strand, counting down.
AGTGTCTTCAAATCACAGAACATTTCAATCGATACTACAACCTGATTGAAACGGGGGCTAAGCCTTGAAGGAACTTCTTCATGATGCGATTATCCTCTACTATCTCCCCGAGAGACTTGAGGTTTGCCACGAGGTTGGTGATTCTCATACCAAAGTCGCCGATCGTCTCGTCCTTCTTGAACCCGATGTTCTCGAATTCTTTCAACAACTCCTGGGTGTTGACATCCTTGATGCGATCGACACCGAGTCACATTGTTCTCACCACCTCCTAGGCCTTCTTGATGGTCTTTCTATTCCGCAGTGTCGTCCACATCTCCTTCAGGACAGATTGCTGTAGAGCACCCACGGCCGGGCGATCTTGCGATTGCCTGATATCAGTTCCTGGATCAATTACCTCCCAAATCTCCATGGCTTCGAAGTTGATCTACATCAACATCACCCACTTGGAGTAGTTGGTACATGTGAGCATCGACCACATAAGCATACTCTCCCTGATGCCACTTGACATGGCGCTCGCTAATCCACCGTCACCAATCTGATTTGGTGTGTCCCACCGCCGTCGCTTCGGCCAAGGTGGATTAGACCACCCTGTGTCTTCCATGACACTTCACCAATCACCTCTTCCACTAGCTCCGATACTAGATGTTGGGACCGACGGATTCCGCCGAGCACCTGATCTTCGTGGGCAAACTCAGGAACTAGAAAGCAGTCACTGTGATCACCGCGATCACCAGCGAGATCACTGCAATCAGAGCTATCGCTTGAGAGAGAGGGGGTTTTGGGGCAACAACCATCCTGTCTTTGTTGCCATTGCATTATATGCGAATGCAATACGCGGGCTTAAAGCCCTCCATCCCTGCCACGACGCTTGCACTGCACAGTGTGCCCTGTTTTTTGGATCACCCGTGCGACATGCATGGCGCACGATGTCATGGTGAGAATGTGCCAAATATAGCAAAGTGTGGTCACAGCGTGGGCTATGCACATTTCTAGTCCACCTGCGATATCTACGCATATACCAAAACATGCAAATAGCTAGTAATGCAGATACATTTGACATGATTACATGGATGCTGCTAACAATGTAATCAGTAGGATTTATAGTTGTAATAGATGTTAGGATAAAAGTAGATTCAGGCTCTTTATCTCTTATCATAGACTCTGTCTTAAATAAAGCTTAAATAATTGCAAAGTGATTGCAGTATAGGAAAAGGAATGACTTCCTGGCAGCCTAGATGGTGATACTCTGATACGTTAAAATTTTGCTAGTTGGGAAGGAGTATCGGTAGTTATGGAGGAGCATTCGTAATTTGTATCTAGATATATAGATTTTGGTTGAATCTTATTAAAAATATTATTTCTTATTGTCGCTATCATGTTTAGATCTTTCACGTTCAAATGGTGAATGCTATTGTCAATGCTAATTTTTATAACAAATGGTGTCAGTCATGGAGGACAACTTATAGATAAAGAGGTACAATGGAAATGCACAACGAACATAATACTCTTGTTATGGCTTTAACTAAATGGCACTACTAGAGCTTCACTGTCGGTTCGTAACAGGTATCAGCAGTTTTTAACAAGCAGTGGGATTTCAGCGGTGATACTTGTTGGTTCCAAAATTGTCAGTGGTAATAAGTATTACTGCCGGTTCAACTGATGAACAAAACCAATAGAGATTACTCATTTCAAGCTTTGAAAATAAATAACAGTAGACAACTGCAAATTGTTGCATTTAATCTGCAGGACGAGAGAATTGTTTCAAGCCCAACAAATTGTTACATAATCAGACCATTAGATATCTATAACGCATTAAAGAACTATTTTAATACAACCTGCTTTCACAAATTTCGCCTCTTTATATGTGATCTCAATAAACCCTTCCCTAAACCCAAAAATCTCATCTCAAAATTTCCATATAAAATACAAGCCACAAATTTTATAATTCAAAATAATCTAAACTAACTAAGCTTCCTCAAAATAATCTAATTCTTAAATACTCTCCAGTAATTCCAAACCTAGGGATCTCTCCTAAGGTCCTTCCTAAGGTCTCTTCTCTTAATCAAATTTAGAGTTTGAATTTAAATCCTCCTTTTGAATCCACCTCTTTTCCCTTCCTAAACTTCCCTAAAAAAATCTTTCAAATTCAAACCTATTTTAAAAGTGTACAAATCCTGGCCCAAAATTCTCTTGGTTGAAATCCTCATATTGTTTTGAGTTCATATATAAAATTTGAAATCAAATTCATAAAAATTTCCTCTTCATCTGTCCCCTTGAAAATCACAAATGTAAATTTCACCAGGCCAACTCATCATCCTTTCTCTCCTCGACCCATTAGGCCTCTTCTATCATGCCTAGAAAATACATTTCCCGAACGCCAGTTAATCCCTATATTAGAAAAAGCTGACAAAACTTGATACCAAAAACACATATTTATTAATTACCACAAAAGTATTTAATTATGACAAAGACACAATAAATCTGACAACAAAAGAAAAACAACATCAGACTAGTGGGCTTATGGCTCCATCTTCACGAGCACTCAACTAGGGTATAAGCTAAGACTCACCTAAGACTTCTTCTTCGAAGCTTCACTCCCTAGAGGGAAAATTGAGTAAGAATGAGTACCAACTATAATACTCAGCAAGCCAAATCAAGAAATACACATAATGCAAGGGGTAAGTATGTTGCGTCCCATCCTAACATCACCAATAGTGATACTTGAGAGGGTACAATAGTAGGAGGGTGAATTGCCTCTTATGAACTATGAGACTGATACCAATCCAAGAATACGATAATGGTACTCACAGTAACAAAAATGTATCCTAATAAAGATAATAATAATAATGATTAATAAATATATGTTTTTTTGGGAGAAATATGAAAGAACAACTAGGATATCAAAGACTCCGGTAACGATTCCCAGCTCATAACTTTACTTCACAACCATTTACAAAGGAACCACTTTACATCAACCCATGACTGTGGACATGACTGTTTGAATAGTTTGGCCAAAACTTTTGTACAAAGTGCATACGCTATGTACATGTTGCAAGACTCTTTAGCTATCTGTCGATAGTGAAGACTTGCTACAAGACCTTTCTAAAGCAAAATTAGGATAACCAGTTGCCAATTAGAAGGGTTCCAGACCAAATGCTAGGCAAGTCCCATACTTCCCGTACTCAAGATCCTACGAGCGTCACTTCTCTTGGCTACTCTAGTGATTCTAGAGCTCTTAGCAAACAAGCAATCTTAGCCCCACTAGTTATTTAGCTAGGGGTGTCCCATATCACTCATGTGATCGCAGTGTACTATGCTCAATACAGTTTCCTAAAGAATTGGTCCCATGTGTGAATACAAAACCTTGCCACATAGGTGATTACTTTGCACCATTATTTTGTTTAAAACTACCACCTTTTATTTCGCAAACCAATGATGAGGACACTCTCTTCTTGGATACACACATACAAGCCACTCCTGATGTTCAATGAGATGAGTCAAGGCTATAAGGACTAATAACTTATGCACGCACACGCCACTGTAACCATCAGATGAATGCATTCTTAAACTTGCATAGAAATATTTCTAAGAATGAAATGCTATTTAATCCTTATGATGATTTGACTGTCAAGAAACCTTGGACAAGAACATAGAGAATAGCTCAAGAAGGAGTCTCGGAGCCTACAAGTACTTGTTGTAAAGCTTATAAAGTTTACATTCAGATGGTTTTGGTTTCATACGCAAATTCCTCATGAGTTGTCCGCAATCGCCAAAACAAGTTGTATCACTTTTTCAGTCCAAGTCAGAGTGGCCTTTGGGCTTTGGAAAGGAGTCATGTTCAGTCATCCCATGTTTTGGCTAACCTCTACACCCCTTAACTCATTAATACTTAGTAGTCGTAGCCTCTAGGTTTGGGTTTAGCTTACATTAATCTGCTACTTGGCAGTTTCACCACTAGATCGGTTTGTAGAACCCAACATCGTGTGCTAAACATTTATCTACAATTCAGATTGTGTTGTTCCTTGTTCTTGCAAATTTCTTCAATCATTTGTAGGAGAAATAACCTCTGTGGTTAAGTCGGTTATATGAGAGCGTGGTTGATAATGATAAGATGCGTGGGTGTAGCGATTGCGAGGAGACTATTCGCTGATTGGAAGTCTCAAAACATCAACATCCACACATCGACAAATTGAACCTTTTGAAAGATTAGGCACCTATTCGCATCAATCGAAGTTATGGATAAAAAGATAAGAATTTTTGAAATTTAAATTGATTTTATAGAATTAAAAAGGATTATTGGAAAATATCAAAAAGGAATATTCCTAGGATATTTTCCATAGAAACTAACATGCCGAGCCCAATGTTAGTGACACCGAGATGACACCAGGTCTATGGTCCATCATGGATCTATTTTTACTGAGGGAGGAAAGGAGTGTCATGGTGAGCTTGGCCAATCCACATGCACTGGGTGTGGACTAAGGGAGACTGGTTCCAGACACAGTGTCATTGTGTTGCGTGAACCTTGCACTCACCCTGGCTAGGTTGGTTGCACTGAGCGCACGGTGCGTTCACTGGCTCACTTCTTGGAGATGTTGTGGGGACGTAGGAGGGAAGATAGGGAGACGGGGTCTCACTGACAATGAAGAACGAGAGGTGGCAGCGTTCTATTTTTCAACATGGCTGCAGTGGCTCCGATGATCATCGGGGCTTGGCGTAGCTAAAAATGGAGTCCCCAGGGTGTGATGGTAATGATGGTAGCCTCCGCTAGCACTCTGTTGCAATGAGGTGACGAGAGTGATGAGAACACAGAGCACATGGGGAGGGGGCGGCAAGGTCAGTGGCCTCTGCTTGCGTGGGAGCGGAGGGAGGAAGGAAAAGAAATGGAGGGAGGGTGATAAATCTAGAGGTAGGGTTGAGGTTATGTGGTTTAAAGCCAATCTTCTACACGTGGTGATAACAAACGATGGATATGCATGTATGAGCAGCTTGTGAGCTTCGCTTCTCCCTATCTCTTCTCTCTACTAACTTCCTGTTGTATTGTTGCTAGCTTGGAGTGAGCGAATGAAAGAATGGCTGAGGAAGAGTTGACTAATTGAGAAGGAAATAGAGAGATGGAGTGGATGAGGGGCAACGTGTGTGTGCATGACCTTGTCTATAGCCTGCTCCTCCCACTGCCTCTGTTCTCAGCCACATTTCCTGCATTGGCTTGTGTTAGAATAAAGGGAAGGAAAGAGTGAATGTATGGCTGCAGCTGCTACTCTGTTCTGATCTGGTCCCTTCCTCACTAGAAAAGAAAGAAAAAAAAAGAAAAAGCTTGCTGCTACTCTATAGGTTTAGCTTGTGGTTTAAGAGAAGGAAATAAATGTCCATGTGCATGCATGACTATAGGAGGGGACTGTGTTGTAGTTAATTTGTAGGAAAAGGGAAAGAAATAAGAGGATGTGTGGGTTGTTGTCTTCTTGGCTAGTGTTAATGATAAAAATTGGCACAAACCAGCATATCGGCATGATGTTTTTGGTGTGTTTGATGAAAGCCAATGATTCTTGACAAAGGATGATAGTGATGGATCGGCTAGAGCTAATGGCTGATGAATGGGATGAAGACAATGGTTGATGGATCAACTGGTAGGTTTGAGTTTGGGTCTAGAAGAATCAATTGGCCTATGAATAATTGAGCCGATGCTATTTTGTGGTAGACAAAGAAAGTTATCTTTAAGAATATCTATTATAATTAAGTAAGATTATATAATAATTAGGAATGTTTATTAGTTTCTGTTTGTTTCATGCTTAATGTGAATATTGTAACCTCGTAGGACTCATGTAATCCTAGGGAATAAATATAAACCCTGCGTTACTATAAAAAAACACACAACACAATACAATAATACTCTCAGTGTATCATCAACCTAGTTTTCTAGGTTTTTCTGATAGGTTTTGGCTCTCGACACGGGGTAGCATCATTTCGATATTTGGTGAAGGGGTAGGTTGTGCCACCCGATAGTTTTATCGGCTAGGCTGGTCTAGTCCAAGGCTACATCATTTCAATATCTTAGATTAACTTAGTTTGATTGATGCAGTTGCTAGTTTACCTTGATGTATCGATTCTATCTAAGGTTGTATTTCTTTAATATTTTAGATTGATCTAGTATATCTATCATGCTTGGATAGGATCTATCAGCTAAGTCGGCTTTTATTATTATCTTGGATTTGATACTGTCTCGGTTAAGTCTAATCTATTAGATTGCTACTAATAGGTTAAATCATACTAAGTTGATAGATTCTATACAATGTTTTATCAGAGTTTTAACTGATAAGATATCGTTATAATTAAGCTTCAAGTCTAATATGTATCGGCTCACTAGCCAATATACCTATTTGTATCATAAGCTATCTTTACACATATTGGACTACCAGCCAATAGTCATCTTCTATTTCAATGATTAATCTACTATTAATCAATCTGGTCTTACTAGATTTAATCTTATACTATTTCAGTTTATTTTGATCTATCAAGATTGTCTTTAGTAAGACTAGCGTCATGATTTAGTAGGTTTCGTCCCTTCCATTGGCTAAGCTAGCCAATGTGTTTACTCATATATATCACTTTATATGTATCTCTATGCCCGCATCAGTCTTATTGCTAGTGTGCAAGTGTAACCATTCTCATTAAACATTAGATGATGGAAGGTGCTTGTATCAGCCATTAGGCCAAATGGCTCAAAGTTTTGACTTTTGTCTATGTTTCTTATTAATTATAGGATTAAATTGACTAGTACACCCTCAATGAACTAAGCTAGGACATACACTAGAGTTAAGTACATCTCCTAGGCCGCTGTGTGTGACGTAAGGGTCATCATTAGATTTTTGTGCCAAAAGTTGGTTGCCTTTGTGCCCATAAAAAAATTTTGGTCAAAAAGAATAGTGAGGAGATAAGGAAGATCATGACCCTGGATTCAAAAACGAAATTTGAAATTTGAAGTTGGGAAGGTAAAATTCATTAGTATGATCGGAATTCCTAAATCAAAAATTAAATTTTGGATCTTTTGAAGGATTGGAGAAATATGGAGATTTAAATGAGGTTTAATTTGAAATTTCATGTGAGGGCTTAGAAAAATTAGGAAAACATAAGAAAGTGAATTAGGAGAAAAAAATTGATATTCTTTTTAGCATAAATAGAATTGTATAGATTATTGGAGAATAATTTGTAGATAAGAAATTTGACTTCTCTAGGAACTATTTGAAACAAAAAAGGGGAGAAAAAAATATTTTGATTTGATTTCGAATGATAAAATATTTTGATTTGATTTCGAATGATATTTAGGTCAACATGGATCCTAGGAGAGGAAGGTTAGATGGAATGAGATCCTTGGGAAAAAATTAAAAATATTTTTAATAAGAGTCAAATTGTTGAAATTAAAATTTATTAAAAATAAATTTTAACCACAAATAGAAATTCGGGTCGTTACATAGTAGAGTTGATTTTTGCAGAAAGCAGCTTTCAAACAGTTATGGTTTAAAGCACATTTCAAATCACAATCCTAATCTATGTCAAATTATTAATCAGGCTGTGTACCTACATAAACTTGCCTTAACCTAGTCCATCTGGTTATAGTTTCAATCATTCAATTTACTAGAACAAAAACTCTAACTTGGGTACAATGCTAAGCTTTCCCATAAGTGAGGGCATGGCTATTCGAATAGTTTTATTGTAATTAAAGGTGTACACTTTTACCCACCAAACATGTCTTTACCTTGCTTCTCATGGCCATGGAATTCGAGATAAAGAACGTGACATAACCTTTCGCTTAGCACAATCCTAAACAAAATGATAGACATAAAATATTGTCCTCCGCTAGATGACGTAGGTCGACCAGATGACCTATGCCCCTAGGCATCTTAAACCCCATAGGGCCTTTACTTGCCAGAGACGTCGGCCCTACATAGGGTTTCATCCATCCCTATCCCTTTCCTTTTATTTATGAATGTACTAAACTATAGGTTAAACTTTACCCACTAGATAGGTGGTTGTATAGTTTATGTATTTCAACAAAGGCCCAAAAATCAATCCATATGATGACCAAGGTGGAACGAACAAAGGAAAACCACACACCTCAAGCCAAGCCAAAAATAGAGTTTAGGAAGATTGGAATGAGGGCCCAACAGGTCCAGGCTAACAAGCCTCTAATTCACCATTAATCTAAATGAGGTATACATTTTACCCACCAACCCATCGTGTCTCCAGCATTGAAAAGCTCAAGAGCTTTACCACCTCATCATGTCACTCTCCACATGTCTCCCACCCCTTTCTTCCTCCTCCCCAGTAGCATCATAGTACCGCAGCCCACTGCTCTATCCCATCATGTAATCCAATCACGCCATGTTGTTCCTATTGCCACTACTATTGTTCTTTTTCACCTTGCGCTGGGCTCCACCTACCTATGAATAATCCTAGGTGCTCCCCAAACCACCAACAAGCCTCACAGTCACCATCACTATCGCACCCACCGACCTCCAAACTAGCACCACCATTTGGCAATTGCCACCCTACGAGCTCACTACAATTGAATGTAGCGCTACTCCTTCTTCCTCTTTCTCTGCCTCAAATCACAACGCATCCACCCGAACCAACTCACGACCAAATGGCACCAATTATGTCACCGCAGGTGACCTAAAAACTTGTGGCAAAAACCCTCTACTACTCGCCGCTGGCCCCCTCTAGTGTCCTTCCATCCAATCCATGCCGCTCAACCCTCTCACCATCACCATTGCTACCATTCCCCTTACTCACCTCCCTTCCTCCCACCGCTAGCTATCGATCAGTATGTAGATCAAACCTCTTGGTTGGAGCTAACATGGTCACCACCTCTAATGGGTAGGACAACCTCATGCCATTGAGGCACTACTGCTGGCTCACGGGCTGACCTAGGCAGCGTACATAGCTTAGAAGGCCTCAGTCCACCTTCCCTCTCCTCCTCCCTAGTGGGCCGGCCTATGGTAGCTAGGCCAAATAAGGTGGCCTACTAGCTCATCCTCTTATTCCGTAGGCCAAGGAACATGGACTAGCCAATGATGCCGAGTTCACTAGCCCTTTCTCCTCCTCTGTCGATGGACCTAGTCCACCATAAACCGTAGACACATTCTGCCCTCTCTCTTACTAACATTGGACTCCACTTGTTAGTCTAAGGAATATTCTTGAGAATATTACATTTCCAATTTTAATAAAACCCCTTTCTTGTTCTAAAAAATCAATTTAAACATCAAAAAATCATATCTCCTTTATCAAAACTCCTATTGACCCTATTCAAGTCTCCAAATTTTTGTAAAATTAAGATCTAACCAATGACATTATTAATTATTAATACTAGTATTTACTTTTAGGTTTTGTGTGGTTTTCTCTCTTTTGTGTGTAGTTGACGACAATAAAAAATATTTTGGGCATTGAATTTTGAAGATGAAGAAAGAGGCAAGTGACCTTTTATCATATTACTCCTAGTTTACAAAATCTTTGTTTCTGAAATTGCATTGCTAGTGTGAATGTTAATTTGACCATCGTCAGTTTGTATGACAAACTAACGAAACTACTAGTAGTTGCATAATACCTATATGATGTTGATACCCATGTCCCTTTTTACTGCACCCTTTTGATACCTCGACAATCTAGCCCACGAGCATAGGTACATATGGTCCCACTCACATCATTCTTATTTGTTGATATGGAAAAAATAGGTTTATAAACCTTTGAAAACCTGACATGTGGTCTCATCAAGTTTACGAAATAAAAATGGTTTACAAAAAGCCACAAATGCAAAGTGGCCATCATTGTGGTGGTGCTCTGTATTTGCATGTAAGGACTAATTTTTTAGAGAATTTCACCCAAGCATCTCATAGTAGGACCACATTGGTGTTATAAGACACTCCTAGCTATGTAATTAGTTGGTCAAATATGCCTTATATGCCAATAGTTGGGAAATGCTTGGATGACATGTTAGTTGATATGTCATGCTAGGGTCAGATAAAAAAAATTAACAAGCTGGGGATGTGTAAATGATGGAATCCTTGATTCTTACATAAAACAGGGCCTATGTTTGCCTAATGGTCAGTTCAGAGAGAACCTTTCTATGTGGCATGAGGTATTCTTGGTGGGCTTTGAAAATGCCATGTCACAAAACTCCCCAATTGCACCCAATATAGAGGTTATCAACCTATTCGAACATTTGTGCCTATGATTATGGGCAAATGTGAGGTGCTTCCCTTAGCATTGTTTTGTTTGCTAGAGCTTTGAAAAAGTGGTTTGTAGGAATCGGGACCACTACCAAAATCAGGTGTGATGACAGATGTATGACCATTACATGGTTTGAAATAGACCTATGTAGACTAGGATGTCGAATGCTATTATAGATTATGCTTCCCTAGTGGAAGCAGTTTATGACAAAGATTATGGATGGCTCTAGGAGTCAAAGAGATGTGATTATGAGATAGGCTGATGTCCGGTGATTATGGAAAGTGAAAGAAATTAACAGATGTAAAGGAAAAGAAAAGTTGCTTGAAGGTAGACTACAGTAAGCTGGTGTCAAGGTCTAATGACCAGATAGTTGTCTTAATAAAAAAATTGCTTTATCCGCTTGTGTTGTTATAAAGCAATTCTTGGACTAGATCGACACGAGAGCCTTTCACTTAGTGTTTAAAAATGTTCAAAAGTTTTCAAAACAAACCTAGCCCTAGTTTGAAGCCTCCATGTTCACATTTGTTATGGTTTGCTAATTACGTATGAACTCAATCGTTATCTTTCCCTCTTTTCAAGTAGAATGAAGTGAAGTTGAGGGTTGGAGTTTCTTTCCTAACCCTAAGCTGTTGGTAAGTTCCGCTGCTACTTCCTACTTGCTGGTTGCATTCTCGAACTTGTTCGGAATGTGTGACATTATGTAAAGTATAATCTTTCTAGGTTATATTTAGTTGCAATGATATCTCTCAGTTGACCACATTATCATAGGTTGTTGGTGTCACCTACAGTAATTCATCTTCGCAGGCAGCGCCCTAAGCCAACTAACTGTGATAATGTAGCTATGAAGCATTTTTCTTTCTAGTGAACTACTCATTTTGGCCAAGCTTTCTCTCTCCTAAAATAAACAAAATATGGAGGAGGGCGAAATTTTGAACTCAAAATGTTTGGTGTATTTTGTTATCCAAGGTTAGAACTATGTATTTTTACACTAGTTATGTGTTTTTCATCCATTTTTATGCTTTGGATGTGATGTATATATATATGTTACATATGTATGTATATATGTCAAAAAAAATTATTTTGCTTCTTGGAGCTAAATTTGGATCACATTTGTCTAGGTTATCCACGTTGAATGGTGTATACTCATCCCTTAGTGGTTAAATGTGAAGTTTTTATAGACCAAAATAGGTATTTGTGTGCCCATGTCAGCTTTATAGATCAGTTTAATTTAGGACAAAGAAAAAGAGGTAGATTGGTTATTTTTTTTATTTCTCATGCTCTAGTGTGCAAATTTGATCTTTTATAGTTAAAAATAGGTAATATATGCTATTAAAATTTGTAGATTTAGTTGGAAGAGAGAAAAGTAGATATATATGATATTTTATAATGTATGTATGCATTTTTATGCATAGTAATTAATGTGGAGGTTCATCTTGCGTTTGTTATATGCCAGTTAGGTGTAAAATCTACTTAGATAGTTGCTTGGTTAATTTTAATTATTTGTGAAATATTTATTTTTACAATAATCTATAAAGATGAATCAGCAATGGATGTATCATACGCCAAGATTTTTTCCATTCTATATGGATGAAGTATCTAAAATTATGGAAACTGCCAAGACACAATCATTTAGTGAACAAACAAAAGAAATACATTATCTATATGTTGACTGCAAAAATTTAAAAAGTATGGACAAATCCATCTGTAATCAGAGGCCACTTGGTAACGCATGGGTTTGTGAACAACTACACAATTTGGTCTCATCATGGCGAGCAAGATATATCTTAAAGAAGCAACCAAGTGGATGATCATAATATACAAGATGAATTCGATAAAAATTGGAAGGACACTGATGATGATAGTCTAGATGATGCTGCTGTTTGGTAACAGTTGTGGTGATAATGCTTTCATTCTATAGGATATTTTGCGCCATGCTAAACTGGACTTAATAACTCGGTTAGCGAGAGGTTTAGATAATTTTAAGGCATTATAGAAGGCAATGAGTCAAAGGGATGAGACAAGGAGTACTCTATTATATTTAGTGCTTGAACTTCTGAGGTTGAAGGCCAGAAACAATTGGTTTGATGGTAGTTTCAATAGCTTGTTGGGGCTTTTGAAAGACTTGCTATTGAAGCCTAGCTCTTTACCAACCAACAAAGATCATGTGAAAAAACGTATCTACCCCTTTTTGCTTGGTGTGAAAAAGATTCATTCATGTGTGAACCACTACATCCTATATCGAAAAGAGTACACTTTATTGGATAAGTGTCCAATGTGGTGCTTGCCAGCAAAAATAGTTAACAACACTTCCTTGGATGTTGATATTGTTGAAGAGGAAGACACTGCTACATGCTTGCACTACAAGAAAAAAATTTCTCAACTGATGATGTTGTACCTTCCTATGAAAGATGTCATGATGCATTTGTACACTAACACTTAGGATGCTGAACTAATGCATTAGCATCAAGAAAAGTGCAAGAAGGATGAGATGCTTTAACACCTCGTGGATGCTCACTAGTGGAAAAACATATGCATTGTAATCTGATTTTGCCTATGATCCAAGATATATAAGGATTGCACATAGTACTGATGGTATGAATCCTTTTGGAGACTTAAGTAGCTCATATAGCACATGGGCTATACTTCTGACCATGCACAAGCTTCATACATGGCTTTGTTAGAAGTGAAAGTATATTTTACTATTTATGCTTATATAGGGTCTGCAGTAACCTAGTATTAGCATTGATGTATTTCTTGAACCATTGATGGAAGATATTGTAGATTTATGGGAGACTAGGATTAAGGTGTAGGATGAGTATTTAAAACAGTACTTTATAGTGAAAGCCATCATTTTTGTTACCATTAACGACTATCCCACAAAATTTTTCATTTTGGGATAAATCAAAGGGAGGATATGATATGTCATCTGCTTGAATGGAACCATATACCGATGCTTCTAGGCTCCAACAAGGTAGTATACATGTGGCACCGATAGTTCTTATGCACAAATCATAGATACCATAAGATGTCCACACAATTTGATGGTACCGAAGAGAATGATGCTACACTAGCCTAGAAAAGTGGCGAAGAAGTGCGTAAATTGATAGATGACATAAATGTCATTTTCAAAAAGGGGCTGAGGAAGTGTTCGAATGGAACAAATCATAACAAAACTGATGAACCCACCGTTCCATTAAGAAGCAGTCAATTTTCTTTAAGTATCTACCCTACTAGAAAAATCTGGAGGTTTGCTATGTCATCGATGTCATGTTCCTTGAAAAGAATGTATTTGATAGTACTATTGGGCTTGTACTAGACATACCGAGCAAGATAGAGGATAGTCTAATGTCATGTAACGACCTAGTAAAAATGGGAATAAAGGAAGAGATTCTCCTTAAAAAAGGAGTGAATGAAAAAGTCTACAACCCTGTAGCCAGTTTCACCCAAACACTAGAAGGCATTTTGCAACTACCTTGATAGGGTTAAAGTGCCCACAGATTTGTTATCAAACATTATGCAACTAGTCTTCATAAAAGATTTATCAATGTCCGATTATAATACACACAACTATCATGTCATGCTCTATTGCTATTAAGGTCATTAAAACGGTATATGTAAATGTTGCCATTACAAGGATGTGTTCTTTTTTTATTCAATATCATAAAAGGTCATTAAACCTAAAGACTTAGGACCTCTTCGTATATTCTAGCAGGGGACCACGTGTAGCTTGAGATGTGCTTTACATCGTACCATAGATAATTACGCTTCATCCACTGTATCTAAATCAAATGAGGATGTACGGGTGGTACATGGCCATTCTAAAGGGCTATCTATGGAATCATGCTCACCTAGAGGGGTTGACGATCGAGGGATACACTATAGAAGAGGTCATTCAGTGCTGTATTGATTACTTAAAATATGAAAGGGCAAATGATGTACAAATACCTCAACATGAGGGCAAATTGGCTATGATGGGGATGAAGGGAAGGAAAATATTTGTTGACCTAGATTAGAAAGTAGATCGAGAGGCACATTACAGTGTTCCACAAACAACTCACAAGAGTGGAACCATACATCAAGCAATGCCTGAACAAGATAAGAGCTAAGAACAATAGACACTTAGATGATTTGATCATGAAAGTATACAAGAGTCACCTAACTAAATGGTTAAAACACCTAAACATACTAGATGGAGAAACCACTGATGAAATTACCACAAAAATGTTGGCATGTGGGCCATCAAGTCTAGTCAACTAATGGTAAGCATATGGCATTAATGGATACATGTTTTACATGAAAGCAAAGGACAAGACTAGCATAATATAAAATAATGGTGTTCGAGTGGAGACATTGGATACATCGAAGAAAAACACATACTATGGGTTCATAGAAAAAATCCTAGTGTTCAAGTGCCAATGGGTCAAACACCCAACTAACATGTTTGTTGAAAAATACGGGCTTACATTTGTTGACCTTGGCAATGTAGGCCACAAAGATGACCCATGGGTACTCGCTAATCATGTTGTATAAGTTTTCTATGCAATTGACCTGATAAATTTGAAGAAGGAACCTATGAATTTGAAGAAGGAAATAGCTCTATCTCAAAAGAAAAAAATCTTAGGAATTTATTGTGTCACAATGTCTACACTAATGATCAAAAAAAAATTTAGCTCATAGAAGCAATGATTGGTGAATCTCTAGTGCCCTACATGCGAGAAGGTGGAGTAGGAAAGACTTCTACAAGAAAATGTAAGCATAAGTACTATGGTTATGTTTTCTTATATAATTTTAGATATATGTGGGCGAATTTGGGAGACTAGTTTGACTCAAATTGGACACATTTTGTATTACTTATGAATGTACAAATTTAGAGAGACTAGTTTCACTCAAACTAGATTTAATTTTGAATTAGTTATGAATTTATAAATTTTTAGTCTACTTTTACTCAATTTGGAATTTATTTGAATAACTTATGAATTTATAAAATTTTGGAGAGTAGTTTTAGTCAATTTGGAATTTATTTGAACAAGTTATGAATTTACAAAATTTTGGAGAGTAGTTTTACACAATTTGAAATTTATTTGAACATTTAATGAATTTAAAATTTAGGAGAGTAGGTTTATCTATCAGGACTGTCCTGAGCGGCATCTGTGTGAAGGATAGAATGTCGTTACACATAAAGCACTATCCTGACCAGTATGATAGCCACATGGTCGGATTGATATCTTCACAAACAAGTCACCTACTTGCGAAAATGATCTTCATAGGCAGGCTAGTTGCAAAGATATTTTCACTATATATGGAGTTTCTTAGGATGAAAATTTTCTATGTCCTAGCGTGCAAACCCTAATTTTTGTTTGGAGCTATTAGGCTACCAATGTTTTTAATGCCACTGCCACCGTGTCGCTGCTTCAAATCCACCATGCCCTCTGCCTCGTCTCCACCCACCTCCTTGTCGATCCCGTGCTGGCCGCCTCCCTTCTCATCGACACTGTGATGGCTGCCACATCCACGTTAGTTGCTACCTCCTAATTGACCCTGCCCTTGTCGACCACCGGCCACTACCTCTCTCCCTCAATGCCGCTGCCAGCCTCCTCCTTGAACCAGCGCCGTCTCCTTGTCAACCCTGAACCAGCTGTGCACCTCCCTCTTCCTCACCGTAACTGCTGACCTCCACCCCATCGTTGGCCATATTTACCTCTCTCCCATCGTCACAGCGGGTGAGTTGTTGAATGTGGGATTAATTGTGAAGTATTTAATTTTGGGATGAATATGTTGATCTGATTGAATTTGGGATGTATATTGTTATTAGATTGAATTTGGGATGAATATTCTGATGTGATTGAATTTTTGGATTAATATTTTGAATTTAGGTGAATATATATTGTGATAAATATTTTGAATTTAGGTGAATATATATTGTGATGGATATTTGCATATTGTGATGAATATTTATATTGGTGGATATTTATATTGTATATCTTGGTGGAAATTTATATTATTTGGATATTTATATTGTATATTAGTGGATATTTATATTTTATATCTTGGTGGAAATTTATTTATTTTTGATATTGGTGGATATTTATATTGTATATCTTGGTGGAAACTTAATTTAAGTATTCTTTGCACTATTTTATGATGAAATTAAAATAGATCGATATGTGTTTTGCAGCTATTAAATTAATAACGATGGCCCATAGCAAGAACATCTCATAGTTGTTGAGGTCGCTTCACAGACCATAGAGACAATGCAAGGGAGGAAATGCTTATGTCACCATTGTCAGGCTCATATGTTGTCTAGAAAGAGGTGGATGAGGCATACTTGTCACCAAATGATCCATGCCCAAGCCCTATAAGGTAAAAGAAAGAGATGGGTGGAGATGATGTCAACCAAGACTATGTTCCACCACAAAAGATGGTATGTTTTTTAAAAAATAATGCTGTATATATTTTGTATACATGTTATTTGTCCATATTAACTCAATCTCTTTTATATTATGCACAAAAAAAGCTTCCATGAAGATCCATGGGGAAAGCTAAGAAAGCCTAAAAACCAAATAAAGTGCTAGCTACTTTGGCCCCATGACAAACCGCTACCACTATAATTAGCGAGAGTCGACCCAAACGCAGAAGGGGAGAGCAAAGCATAAATAAATTGTCCGATGAGAGTCATGTGGTGACTTCGATCAGTGCAAAGGGGATCTGTTGTAGCCAAAAACTGCATGTGTAAAATACAATAGCAAATGTGATGCCATAATCAGAGATAATGCCCCAATCACAATCAAGGATTGGAACGAAGTTTCTTCAATAGAGAAAGAATTCCTACTGAAGTAGTTACTAAAAAGGTTTCCATTCCTAGAGGGATCTGAAGATACAGCTAGGACCATTGTATTGTAGACTATGGGAAAGGCTGGTGTGGTTGGAAACACACACTAAACTGAAAATTTGTGTAGAAGGGTGGTGACCCTTTTAAGAAGTATGAGAAAATCACCCAACCTTAGTGGGATGAATTTGTCAAGTTGATGACCTTGTTGAAAGAAATGGCAAAGAGCAAGAAGATATCTAAGTTGGCCAAGAGGAACAAATATCACCATTGCTTGGGCTCCACTAGGTACACCGTGAAAATTGAGGAGTGGAGAAAACTAGAAAATGATTTGAAAAAGGTAGGAAACCCATGTCATTGAAAAATTGTGATGAACGATCTAGGAAGTTGGTGCATGCAAGAACCCCTAAGATTGCATAGAAGGACAACTTAGTATTTGAAGACCCTGAGGTCTAGTGAGTAGCCAACAAAATGAATACATTAGGCCAAGCGAATAAGATGGAAATTTTTAAGTCCTAGAGGAAAAAGGACCAACTTACTAAGGCACTGGGCAATCTAGAGCACTCTGGTCGTATTCAAGGAGTCTTCTCAAAGCTTAGTTGGGAGGATGCCTTCCAAAAGGACGGCTCCACCTATAAGAAATAAGACAAATACAAGAAAGACTAGAGAGAAGAAGCGAGATAAATAGTGTAGGAAGAATTGATGTCCTTCCTCCGAAGTAACAATCTAATGCCAATACTGAATAATTCACAAGATACATGAGATCATATGTTGATGGATCTTGTCTACCAACAAAGGGACATTGAACACTGAATCCAACATATCCAATTGATAGTATAACATATGATAAACCTTGTAGGCTACACATTCCTGTAGGCAGAACAGGCAAAACCACTAAGGTTGCGAGAGGAATGACGATCCTAGGCTATAGGTATCATGAAATAGATGTTCTTTATCCATGTGTAACATATATATATAGTCTTATTTCCTCTATTGAAAATACTAACTCATATCAATTGAGTATTGCACAATGCCTACAACTACTGCAAAGCAAACCATGGGGAACAACTGATGTTGAGGGAGAAAATGCTAATCCATACATATATTTGCAAAACTTGCACGAACATGTATAAAAAGATTCCATTTATGCATGTATAACTAGTTTGCATTGTTATTTTTATGTGTATTTAATAAAGTGTCACAAGCAACTTAAGAGCAGTCCTGTGTGGACACTACGTTTATTATTATCTAGGTTAGTGGGACATATAGCACGAATCCCAACGATGTAAGTATAATCTATTACGTTTTAGTTTCAAATTTCACCCTGAACATAAATTATATATATTCAATTAATAATACGTAGGACTATATAATTAATATTAATTAACAACTTCTTTATTCTCAAGTTGTCGATGAAGAGGTCTAGAATTAAAAATAAGTAAAATCTAGACAATGAAAGCATTCAAAAAAATATATAGTGGGACATAAAGATGGCATGTTTTTTTAACCCTAATGACCACTACACTAAAGAAGACTATGGAGCCTTTGAGATTGGACTAGTAGAATTGTATAAGACTTGTATCCACACTGATATCTATTATAAACATTAATTGTAAACTTCTTATCATCATCATATTATACATAATTAATATCGACCCATATACCTATGTATATATATAACTAGCGTATTTTAATTATTTATTGATCAACTACGAAATTGTAATATTATTAATTAGAAATTAAACGCAATAAATTTTGGAAGAAAAAATTTCAAATTGACACAAATATTATCCCATACGGCTAAATTTTATTAATAGCAACGGTGGAATTGATTTTCAAAGGCGGCCGTAACTTAAGGGCCGCCTATGAAAAAAACTTTTTATACCGGTGCCATACAAACAGGTCGTATGAGAAAATCTAGGCAGATGACAGGTCGGCCACCTAGGAACCCCAAACCCGATGACCTTGGTGCTAGCAAAGGTGGTGCAGCCAGGGCTGACCACCCTTTCGCATCCGAAGGTGGGGGAGTTGGTCATATTGCTCCAGCTCGTGTCCCCCCAGCAGGTTGCGCCGTTGTCACCACTGCACATCGGGCCTGCTCCTGCGTGTGCTCCCGTCGTTTCCAGGTTGTCCCCCACAGTAGAGCCTGGTAGGGAGGTGGTCTCCCACCGTCACTGGCGTCACCGCACAGCCTCTCCGTCGGCCTCGAAGCAGAACGACATACCGGCGGACATGGTGGGCAAGTGCTTCAACTGCCTTGCGTCCGACCATGCCAAGATGGAACGCTGCAATCCTGCACATTGCCGGTGAGTGCAAATGCCCCAGGGGCCCTAGCCTGCGTGATGCCAGCCGTCAGGTCTAGCGCCACATGGGTTCTCCCCGTCAGGCAACTGACGTCGCTGGTCCTTCGCCAGTCGCAGGCCACTCTGCGTCCTCTACGGCGCCGCCTTCCTCGGCCTCGCAAGATGCATCCTCTACCTTCTTCAGGAGGGAGGTCGGCCCGGCATCGATCACCAGCGAGCAGGTATCTGTCCCGACCATACTCGCGGAGCGGCCAGAACATGCAGTCTGCATTATGCTACGCACGGCGGAGCTAGACCACATGGAAGTTTGTTTCAAAAGGACCACGCTGGCAACTGAAAGTGTGGGACTAATTGATTTTATTTCCTGTCAATGTGCATTAATACATATAGGTCGGCCAGAGTGGCTCACAAGACAACCACACAGCCATTCCACTAATCAAGGTTAATGTACTATAATTATAATTTCTATAATTATAATAGACTAACACTTTCCCGCAGTCTAATCGGGAGCATCACTAACATTCTGGCTAGATCGAAACTCCTAAAATAGTGAGATAGGAAGACCCTTGATGAAGACATTGGCATACTGTAATGTTATAGAAACATATAGGACCCGAACGTTACCGAGGGCAACCTTCTCTCGAACAAAATAGAGATCAATCTCAACATACTTTGTCTGCTGATGCTGCACTGGATTGCCGGAGAGATATACAACATTGATATTATCGCAATAGACTAAGGTGGCATGGCGAGGTGGGTAGCGAAGCTCAAGAAGTAGTTGTCACAGCCAGGTAGATTCAGCAACACCATTCACCATAGCACGATATTCAGCTTTGGTACTCGATCTGGAGACCGTATGCTGACGCTTGGAAGACCAAGACACCAAGTTATCCCCGAGAAATACTACGTAGCCAGAGGTCGATCGGCGAGTGTCAGGACAGCCAGCACAGTTGGCATCCGTGTAAATAACAAGATCTACAGGTGAAGATCGGCGCATGATCAGCCCAAGTGATAGGGTGCCCTACAGGTAGCATAAGATCTGCTTGAGTGTAGCGAGGTGCGGCTCCCGAGGATCATGCATATAGAGGCATATCTGCTGAATTACAAAGGTAATATCTGGTCGGGTGAAAGTTACATACTGTAGAGCATCAGCTAGGCTACGGTACTGTGTAGTGTCAGCAACAGGCGGTCCATCAGCAGATAATTTGGAGTGTAGATCAACAGGCGTGCTGCACGGCTTGCGCGCACTCATCCCGTTGCGCTCAAAAATATCCTGACAGTACTGCCGCTGAGAAAGGAACAGACCATCTGCAGTGCATGTCACAGAAATGCTCAGAAAATGATGTAGGTGACCTATATCCGTCATAGCAAACTCACGCTGGAGAGCCTCAATGATGTGCTTGAGTAATCTGATAGAGGAGGCGATCAAGACAATATCATCGGCATACAGCAGTAAGTAGGTCGTGTCTACACTGTGGCGATATATAAAGAGCGAAGCATTTTGTTTCAACAAATCCAAGTGACACGAGGTGAGAGGCGAACCTATGATGCCAAGCATGAGGAGCCTACTTCAAACCATATAAGGACTTGTTGAGTCGACAGATAAAATTTGAGCGAGAAGAATCCATAAAACTAGAGGGTTGCACGCAGTACACTGTCTCAGTGAGAGTGCCATGGAGAAATGCATTCTTCACATCAATTTGATGAATGGGCCAATTCTGAGATAATGCTAGGGAGAGAACAACTCAAACTATCGCAGGTTTGATAACGGGATTGAAAGTTTCATCATAATCAACATTGGGTAGTTGTGTGAAACCTCAAAGTACCCAGCGAGCCTTGTAGCGATCAAGAGACCCTTCGGCGAGCAATTTGTATTGATAAATCTACTTGCCAGTCATAACATTGATGCCAGGAGGGCGAGGCACAAGACTCCAGGTGCCATTAGCAATCAGAGTATCATACTCAGCCTGCATAGCGGATCCTAATTATGGTCTGACAGTGCATCACAAAAGGAGCGAGGAAAAGGCGACATGGGCACAGTGTGGAGGTTGAGGCGATTCACGGGCTGTGCAATGCTAGCCTTGCCACGTGTGCACATAGAATGCGCATTGGTGACCGAAGGGATAATGATCGGTCGAGTGGTAGCTGTGCGGCCGGTACCGCTGGCAACAACCTGTGCGCGAGCAGCAGGGGTAGCAAGACCGGCAGCACTCATGGTCGGCGTGGTGCCACTGGCAACGACCTGTGCGGGGTGCATAGAGGCAGCGGCACCGGACGACGCAGACTTAGGCGACCATAGCCCTGCACCAAGACTCAATGGCGCAAGTGTGGCCTCGGGCACGGGGTGTGCCGCTGAGGAAGCTGCTGTACCTACACGCACAAAACGAGCTCCAAGAATTGAAGCGGTAAGATTGTGATCATCGATAAGAAAATCCAGGACGGAAGGTGCCATGGGTGTGCTAGATATGTCGGAGAAAGGGAAAAAGGATTCATCAAAAATAACTTGTCTATAGATAAGAATGCGGTTCGACTCAAGATTAAGGCATCGATAGCCTTTGTGCTCCGAGGAGTAGCTAAGGAAAACGCATAGAGAAGAACAAGGGGCAAGTTTTTGGGGACACTGTAGAGGACATATTGGGATAACAGGTACAACCAAAAGCTTTGAGATGATCATATGAGAGCTTGGAAGAGAAGAGAGCGTTGTATGATGTGAAGGAGACGAGAGTTTTAGTAGGGAGGCGGTTCATAAGATATGTGGTGGTGTGAAGGGCTCCAACCTAGTAAGCTAGAGGGAGACTCGCCTGAAACAAAAGTGAACGCAGAGTATTATTGATAGTACGAATGGAACGCTTTGCTTTACCATTTCGTTGTGAGGTGTATGGACACGACATGTGGAGGGCAACACCGTGAGAGAAGAAAAACATGCGAGCCTGGGAATTATCGAATTTACGGCCATTGTCACACTGGATGCTCTTGATGGTGGTGCCAAACTATGTGCGAACATAAGCAAAAAAATTAGAAAATGTAGAAAATGTCTCGGATTTGAGACGAAGTGGAAAAGTCCAAATGTAGTGAGAGTAGTCATCAAGAATAACAAGATAATATTTATATCCTGACACACTAACAAGTGGAGAGGTGCATAAATCACAATAGATTAAATTAAAATTATGAGTAGCTCGAGAGCTAGATGAACCAAAGGGTAGACGTACATGACGACCGAGTTGACATACATGACAGATATGATCGATATCATCTTTATCGTAGGAAATGATATTTGACCTAATGAGTTTGGACAAAACTTCAGACCCAAGGTGACTGAGACGGTGATGCCAAAGGGAGGTGTGTGTTGCGATGAACGCGGATGTGCTGGTAGAGGGTGCAAATAATGGATAGAGGTCACCGGAACTATTACACCTGGCGATCACGTTCCTAGTTTGCAAATCCTTCACAGAAAGACCAAATGGATAAAACTCAATGGAACAATTATTGTCGATGGTAAAACGACGAATGGAAATTAAATTCTTAACAATGTTGGGTGACAGCAGAACGTTATTAAGGCCAAGATCACGATGCGGTAAGAAAAAAATATGGGATCCAGTGGCTGTGACAGGAAGTAAAGCACCATTTCCCACAACGATAGATGAAGGAGTAGATGAAAAGGGTAGGAAAATAGTGGAGAGTATACCAGCATCCGAGGTCATGTGTGAACCGGCACATAAATCGGCATACCACTTAGAGGCCGGTTGGTTCAGCGTCATAGTGTTAAAGGAGTGCACCAGCGAGTCCTGATGCCAAGAACCTCCGTGAGTGGGCGGCCAGGGCACCGCCTGGTACGCTAGCGAGGGTGCCTAGAAGCCCAGTGGTGTAGCTCCTCCATAGTACATGCTATACAAGGGCGGTGGGGCACCATATGCGCCTCCATAGGCACCGGGAAGAGCATCGAAACTGCCATAGTGCGGTGCTATGTGGAACGCAGGTTGTGGTGGTGGAGGTCATCCTGACTGGTCGTACAGCCATATGCGCACAGTGCCAGCTCAAGGGTGGGCGAACAGTGGGTTCACGGCCATACCGGGAGGGGCGCTGCCTTATCCACCTAGGGCCGCACTAGAAGAGGGTGCTAGAGGGCTGCCACCAGCAGGTCCGCCGTGTCCACTGCGGCCACGACAGCAGCTGTTGCGCTGGCCCCTGGTTGGTGCAGCGGGACATGAAGGAGGAGGTGCTCCTGAGCGTGGAGCAACGGTTGCACCAGGAGCCACTAGACATGGCGTCGTAGCGACAAAGGTGGTCCGTGGGGACGGAGGACGAGCGTCGATCTCCATCTCCTCCAATAGGAGGTGTGTGTGGGCTTCAATGAATGGCAGGAACGGCCTATGCATCTTGAGGATGGACACCATGTAGCGAAACTTGCCACTAAGGCCACGGAGGAGCGTGAGTATCATCTGCCGGTCGCCAATAGGGTCATTGAATTTGGCGAGAGAGGCAGCCATGGACTCAAGGCAGTGACAGTAGTTGGTGACGATCAGGGACTCCTAGCGGAAGGTGCGGAACTGTGTCTCTAGGAGAAGGGCACAGGACTCCTTCTGACCGAGGATTTTGTTCTCGAGGTAGCACCACGTGTTGCGGGCGCGACCTTACCGCAACATTAGTGACTGCTGCAGGTCGCTGGAGACGATGCCATAGACCCATGTGAGGACGAAGCAGTTCACCTGGATCGACGCCGGGCAAGCAGGGAATGCCTCATCCTCGAGGACATGGTGGGTAAGGGCATATTTACTAAGGACGGTGAGGAACATACCGCGCCACTTGGTGTAGATATCTGTGGCCTTGTTGAGGATGATGGGGATGAGTGCCTTGACATTGACGATAGCAGTGGCTTGCGCCCAGAGAGCTTCGTGAGCGCTCTCGTATGCATCCAGTGCATCGTTGCGAATGCGGGCCTCCTCAGCCCGATGCGCTTCTTTAGCATGAGCAGCTTCGGCCGCCTTGGCGGCTGCTGTGGCACTGACGATGTCGTCTTCGCCAGCCATGAGGGGCAGGACCGGTGGCCGCACCCGGTGACGCAGCAGAGTGAGTGATCAGGATCGGATCGGCAGGTGGGATCCGATCGGATCGGATCGGTGGGCGATTTGATCGGTAGTAGGTGGGATCCGATTGGATCGGATCGGCGGGTGGTTCGATCGGTAGCAGGCGGGATCCGATCCGATCAGATTGGCGGGCAATCCGATCAGATCGAATCGGCAGCGCGGGTGATGAGACCGACGACACACCCGGCTACGTGTAGTCAGCAATGGTGGGGGCGATCGGATGGCGATGGGCATTGGTTCGGGAGCGGCGATGTTGCGAAAGCAGGGCGATTGGACCTCGGCAGTCTCCTGTAGCACAGTAATGGTAGAGGACTGAAACCGGAGGTCGGCGACGGTGGGCGCTGGTGTTGGTTGTGGAAAGATAGTGGATTGGAACCGCTCTGATACTATAAAAGTGTGAAAATGATTGATTTCTATTCTCTGTCAATACATTAGTATATATAGGCCGACCGGGTGGCTCACAAGATAACCATACAACCATATCACTAATCAGGATTAATCTACTATAAATACACTTTGTATAATTACAATAGACTAACAGGAACCATGGTGGTAGAGTGGCGGCCTGATGTCACCGTCGAGCAAGTGGTTGTTGCAATAGCGACGGAGCTAGGTTTCCCACGTTCGCAGTTGTCGGTGCATGTCTTCACGCCGGAGAACTTCATCATGGGCTTTGCCACTGAGCAGCTCCATGACACCGCGGTTAAAATGAGGAAAGTTAAGCATTCCTACTTCACCATCACCTTCAAACCACGCCAACTGGCTCATGCCTGGTGCCGCACCATGGTGTATAACGTGTTCCTCGAAATTGAAGGTATACCGGCGCACCCATGGGGGTGACACGTTGCGACTATGGCCCTGACGCCAAACTCGTGGCTTGAGAAGCTGCACCCAGCTACGTTCGGTCCCGAGGAGCTAGAACTGTTCAAGCTAGAAGCTTGGACTTCGGCGCTGGGAGAAATCAGAAAGGAGTTCACGGCTTCACGCTCATGATCGATGAACATGAACCGCCGCGGGACAACAGCGATGATCCAATCTTCGGTCACATTCCGTTGATGGTGAGGGAGAAGAACCTCCTAGCCTGTATAGGGTGTTGATCCACGTCGTCAAAGTGATGGACTATAATGATGAATTCTCATCGGAGGAGGGGTCCTTCCCCTCAAGCGACGGTGATAGCGGGCACGGTGGGCGGCCGGAGATGCCGCCGGCTAGACTTCGGCGGTGGCGGCCTGAAAAGTCACCACGTTGGCTACTCCCGCGGCTAGTGCGATGGCGAGGGCCCATCCAACTCCGGCTACCGCTCCGCTGGCAGCCGCCCGGGTTGACATGCCTACAGTTTTCTCCCTGGCGGCCATGGCAGAGCGCCGGTGTCCTTCGTCCACAACAAGGAAGATTTGTTGGCCCTGCACAGCGGGCTCACCGTGGAAGGAAAGACTGCCACCAAGGCCATTCCACATCTTGGCCTGGGCCACAAGCCTGCGAGCCCCGCAGCCCTCTGACTAGTAGGGCCGACGACACTAAGGCCGCTATCCTTTCGCCATCGCCAGCGCCTCCAAACAGGCAGGGGGTGGGCCTGTTCCACAAGGCCATCCGAGAACTCCCGTGGCCCGTTCTTCAAACGCCGCCACCGGCTGCCTAGGCGAAGCGAACGGCTGGCGGCGCCGCCTCTTGGTACGACTAGGGCTGATCGAGCGGGAAGACCTACAGCTAGCTGCTGAGGAATACGCGAAGCTCTACGATCACCTGCTGAGCCAGTCACACATTCAGGCCCTAGCCGCCATCTTCAACCTCACGGTGCCGGAGCAGGAGGAGCTGGCAAGAAACGATGAGGCCCAGCTGCTAGCAGACTGAACCGGCGGTTGCGGTTTGAAGATGGACGTGTTGTTTCCGATGAATTGTTCTTCTGTATTTTGGAAATTCAGTGGGCTCAATAACAGAGTTCGTCGTGATGTGGTGTCGCACAGAAGACGGTTGCGACAAGGTGACCCCCTATCACCGTTGGTCTTCATCTTAGTCATGGAAGCACTAAATGAAGTCCATCAGTTTTCAAGGGCTCACTTACCGAATGTCGTTGTATGCAGATGATGTAATCTGCTTCATCAAACCTTCGAGGAACGGTGCTCGGGCTGTATCGGAAATTCTCAAGATCTTCGGTCAAGCAACGGGCCACCGAGCTAACCTGCGAAAGAGCTCAATCACACCGATTGGTGGCAGCGAGGACCAGGTTGAACAAGCCGGACGGGCGCTAGGCTGCTGAACTGATGCGTTTACTATCAAGTATCTCGGTCTACCTTTGTGCCCTTGTCGTTTTAAAAAAGCATAGCTGCAAACACTAGTCGGTAAGGTGATCGCCAGGCTTCCTACATAAAAAGGAAGGCTTCTTGCGATCGGTGGGAGACTCACCTTGGTCAAGCTGACCCTTTCTGCCATTCCCATTTACCAC
Organism: Oryza coarctata; assembly: GCA_030770085.1. Taxonomy (NCBI): domain Eukaryota; kingdom Viridiplantae; phylum Streptophyta; class Magnoliopsida; order Poales; family Poaceae; genus Oryza; species Oryza coarctata. Next base: position 9,737,033 of record CM061484.1, on the reverse strand, counting down.
CTCCTCGTTATGGGAGTTCCCAGCTAGGTGATAAAGGCGATAGACAAGAGAAGACAAGCTTTTCTCTGGAATGGATCGGAAGCAGGGAACGGCGGCCAATGCCTAGTTGCCTAGGAAAGAGTTTGCAGGCCGTTTGATCTCGGCCGGTTGGGAATTCTGAATCTGCACTGGATGGACTTAGCCCTGAGGTTGCGTTGGATGTGGCTCAAGTGGACAGATTCGAGTAAGGCCTGGGCTAACTTCGCCGCAGCGCACGAGCAGGAAGTTGCAACCATGTTCCAAGCCTCGGTTCTTTTCTAGCTAGGCAGCGGTAAAGCCATCCTGTTCTGGCAGGACAGATGGATCAACTGGCAATTTGCGGAGGATATTGCGCCAGAAGTAGTTGCCTTGGTCCGGAAGATGATCCAAGGAACGATATCAGTGGCGGAAGCTTTGCAGGGAAATAGATGGATCACTGATATAAAAGGTAGATTATCTGTGCAGGTTTGCTACAATACCAGAAACTTTGGGACTGTGTAGAAGAGGAAGACTCCTTCATTTGGAAATGGAAGGCTTCTGGTTGCTACTCCGCCAAATCAGCCTATGAGGCCATCTTCTTGGGATCCACGAGCTTTGTTGGATGCAAAATCATTTGGGGATTGTGGGCGTCACTGAATTGCAAAATTTTCGCTTGGCTCGCTGTGCAGAGGCGTTGCTGGACGACTGACAGGCTCCAGCGCAAGAACCAGCCGAATCATGGAACCTGCAAGCTTTGCTCACGAGAAGAGGAAACGGTCGACCATCTTTTCATCGCCTGTGTCTGGTCGCAGCAACTTTGGAACCTTATCTTGCAGAAACTGGGTATACGTTGGGTGCTGTAGCAGGGCGATAGCATACTCGACCACTGGCTTGCAGTAGTTGCTGGCCTCCCGGACTGCCGCGCCAAGGCAGCTTGTGATCTCGAAAGTCTGGAACGAGAGGAATGGGTGAATTTTCCAAAAAAAAAGATGATGCTGCTCGGTGTCTTCTCTGATGCCTGGCAGGAACTAAGAATTTGGTGAGATGGAGGACCGCTGAAGTTTTCAGTTTTTTTGCGAGATGTAATCTTTCAACTGTAATGTGAGCCCCCTGGGCCAGTTGAGGCTAGCCTCTACGTTGTAAAACGCCTTTTCTTCGAAATGAAATAACATGCAATGCTTTTGCATGTTTCCAAAAAAAAAAAGCTCTGCAGCTTGTTTTCCACGCTGCACTGGTCACTGGAACTGCGAACACGATGGGAGATTGCTCTGCTGATCATGTCACCAATGTTCGTGGAGGCCACAGAATGGGCCATAGTAGAAGATATGTCTGCATGGTGAAATCTAGTGTTGGCTTTAGGTGTAGAGGATGATGCATCAGGTGACTAACCAGGAGCATGAGAAGGGTTTGTGTAGGAGGTGAGTGGGACAGGTCTGTGCCGTGCTTAGAATTGACACCACATGACATCTCATTTGTGATAAGTCAAAATAGTTGTTACTTTCTGTCAATGACGATCTGTTGAATATTCATCCTTACCTCAGAAGAAACAAAACGATGTAGTCTGACTATTCATATTTATTTATTCTAGCCATTAAGATCGTGGTCTTTCCTGGTAGGCTCTTCAAAATTCTGGCTTTTCTAGATGACATGAAAAGATTATTCTACTAGACACTCCAAGCATTAGAGTATAATATTCGCTTAGCCGAGGAAAGAGAAGGCATGCTCAACTTCCTCTCCCTCCCCCAAACCAGGTTATTTTTTTGTAGTCGGCGATTACCCTCTATCACCAGTTCTTGTGATCATAATTGCCCTCATAGATTAAGATTGAGGATTGGTATTGATAGTGGTAGACAAAATAAGCCATAGACTAAACCCCACCCAACCAAATTGGCGAAAATAGCGGTTTATCTGGTATTTCAAAACAAAATCAAACCTCTGGGAACAAAAGCTTTCGAAAACAAATATATTTTTTAAGAGAGTACACGGAGGACTCACCTGATCCACACTTACCGAACAGACTCCACACACACACAACTGTCTTCAGCAGACGCTTTTATCTATACCCTTGAGGGTCTAATGTGCGCGAAATGGACAGTCGTACTAAATGCGAACGTGTGTGTACCCTTTGCCTAATTGGAATTACTAACTATGAGTTGTTTTGAGAATGAAATAGGCCCCAAACCAATTGCCAACCACAGTACAACCCACCAAGGCCCACCGGTACTCACCTCTCCTCATTACTCTCGATTCTTCGGCAGTTCGGCTCTCCGGCAAGTGCGCCTCTCCCCTCCCTCTCGATTCTCTTTTTCTCGACCGACAGTGGCACGGGTAAGCTGTACACCGAAGGCGGCATAGACGCAGGAGGTCTCTGCATCGTGATTTCGTGAGGAGCCAGGTTCTTCAGTTAGACAGGTTTTTATTTTCGCGGAACCGTTTTTGGTTGGTATTTCAAAGAAACCGAATTCGTTGAGGAGCTATGTTTATTCGATGGACGATACCTCGAATGTTAGAGCTAGGTCGGTTGCTCCTCTACAATTGAAGCTAATTGGATTTGTCTGACTGTGGTTATGTTACAATTTGTATGTATATTTGCATGACAGAAACATCAACAATGATATGTTATCTACTACAAGCTCTTTAGACATTGAGGATATTTAAGAAAATAAAAATATATATGTTGACCAATTTTTTGGTCAAGCCAACAAAATGATGGAGATCCAACTAAAGCCTTATGGTATTGACCGGAGTCACCAACCATATTAACCTAGAGAAACCGGCTAGTACAACTAATTTAGATAAATACCCGTCTTATGGAAGGAACGGAAGATTTTTGGGACAAACCTATAAAGAGGATTCTCACTCTTAAAATAAGGCGGATGGCATATAGTGCAACTAGATGAAGATGGACAAATTAAGATAAAAGTTGGGCACAAAGTAGATATAAAGTTGAAAGAATGATTCAATTGGCTAATTGTATTGATTATATATTGTGTCCTCAATCGAATTGGCCATAGCTCTTATAAAGTAATTGGTCTTACAATCCTAGACTGCCTTCATGTTATAGTATGTTTTGGAAACATGGAAACCTTTACGATCAAGGAAACCTAGGATAAAGGAAAGAAGGAAACCCCAATTTGCACTTGGACTTGGTCTTAGCCGATTTGACCTTTTAGCTAGCTGTTCTGACTACCCTATGTTGCCGGTAGCACCGTCCTTATGCCACCGATCGGACCAGCCATGGGTAGAAGCCTTGGGTCTCTTCCAAATTTGTCTAAGCTTTTCTATATTTTATCATGATTGCCAAATTTGGGTGTTAACACACACCGCCTACCTTTTTGGTAAACTTGAGAACCAAAAAGCACGAAAACAAGGGTTTAAGAACGATAGTCTGTTATCAGCCACAACACCACCATAAGCATCTTGCCAGCCACTCGGGAAGTATTTTTTCAAGTATTTCCCGTTGATCCCTCTTTGAAATTGTTCTGTTGTAACGTTTCAACAAAATTTCTATTTCCTGAATGATTTTGATTATCCAGTAAGGACATTCCCAACTAGGTGACCATTTACCGAACTCTATTTTTAGAATCCAAAGGCAAAATTATCTTCCATACCAAATCTCTAATCTAAAACAATTTTGCTCAAACTCTCTTATTATAGGATTTTGCTATTCTTTTTTTATCCTTTTCGATTTCCTCCAAAGGCCTCAACCATTTATCAATCACATCATCAAGGTCATCCATCATCAATGTCTTATAATCATCGACTGATAATTTGTCTTGCTTGACTAGCCTAAGAGAGCCAAGATTCACCTCAACCAGTAAAACTACTTGTCCATAAATCAACTCAAAAGGAGTCACCTTAATGGCACTATCCCTAGATGTCCTTTGAGCCCACAAAGCCTTGAAAAGAACTGCAAGCCACCTTTTTCGTTGTTCCTCAACCTTCTTCTTAACAAATTTTAACAAAACTTTTTTATTCGACTAGGCTGATCTATTAGGATGAATTTAGTAATGTGATATTATAAGATTTGGCAAAATCTTTCACCTCCTTAGAAATAAAAGAAGTCCCCTGATCTATAGTCAAAGTTTTAGAAATGTTGAATCTATGAATAACATGCTTCAAGACAAAATCAATTACATTTTTATGCATCATATTTTTTAGAGGCACAATCTTGGCCTACTTTGTGAAGTAATCTGTTGTGACTAACATGAACCAATGCCCTTTTGCTGACGAGGGATTGAAATGTCCAATGAAATCCAAAGCCCAACCTCGAAACGACCATGAGTTGATAATTGGACTCAGCATGGTAGCGGACATCAATTGAACATTACCAAATCTTTGACAAGCTTCACACCCTCTATTATATTTAAAATAATCATCAATCATTCACAGTTGATAGAACCCAACTCTTCTCAATAGCTAATTCATTTTGTGGGTCGATTCATGAGCTCCACAAATCCCTGAACCTTCCCATACCAAATTTGGATTGATCATTGTCCATGCACCTCAACAATACCCCATTTATGTTCTGATGATATAAGTCATCATCGTGAAAAGTGTACTTAAAAGCTTGCCGCCAAACCTTTTGATTAATCTTGATACTACAATCTCTTAAATAATTAATCAAAGGATTCTCCAATCATCATCTTGATCAAAACTACATATGACTGAATTAACATCTAACTCGGTCTTTGAAATATGTATAGAAGCATGCCCCCTAGCCTCCTGATGAAGGCTAGTAGACCGGGTTAGACCAGTCACAAGGCCTAGTCGGATTGGCTTGATACAGAACATTTCTGCGCTCTTCTACACTTCTCCGATTAGTCTAGCCATAGGGCTTCGTCGGACTCATGTGATGCTGAACTATCCTCTGTGGCTCTAGAGATCCCTAGTTGGACTAGCCACTAGTCAGTCCAATGACATCTAACTGATTGGACCGCCAGGGCTCATTACCTTTACCAATTTCATCTAATTTTTCATAGTCAAGCACCGCTTTTTTAAATTAGAAATAACCATTTTTCCCAAAATAACCATATGCTTGTTGTGCCAAATCATTTACTCTAGTATTCTCCTTCCTAAAATCATGTCTAATAATGAAATCATCAAAATTGACAATAATATTTAAACATTGATTAAATACCTATTTAGTGACCCATCAAAGCATTGATATACGCCATCAACTTGTTGTACTACTAATTGAGAATCAACAATGGCTTCTATATGTTTTACACCAATTACTTTCATCACTTGTAAGCTGAATAATAAAACATCATATTTTGCTAAATTATTAGTGTAAGGATATTCTAAATGAAACAAAGTTTCAAAAATAGTACCATTGGATGAAACCAAAACTACACCTATACCCAGCCCCTCTGTGCAAGAAGAACCATCAAAGTATAGATTCCAAGGTGTAACATCAAGCATATGGACCTTATTATCATAATCAATATCAACATAATGATCCAAAATAAAATTAGCAATAATTTGAGCTTTCACCGATTTCAGCGACTCATAAGCCACATCATATTAACATGAGCTATATAACATTGGTTTGACAAGCAACTATGTAAGTAAAAGATAGCAAATAATGTCTTAACTTGATACAAGCAAAGTATAAAGATAATCATAATCTCTCCACAAACATGCATCTTGTTTTGGCATCCAATAGATGGCAGTTCAAGAATATGATAATATGCTCCTTGCCATTCATTTCTTATATCAAAACAACACCAATGATATTATCCTCGGTAGCAATGTAGAGCCAAAATGGACTTCTGGCTTTAGGCGCTCTCACAACATGTAGAGATGACAAATACCTTTCAATTTCATCAAATGCCTCTTGTTGTTTTGCCCCTCAAGCAAAATTAGCTTCCTTCTTAAACCAAAATTATACAGACAAAAGCATCGATTTTGCTAGATAGGTTAGATATAAACCATCTCAAATAATTTACAATGCCTAGTAATTTTTGAATCTCTTTCTTGAATGTCGGCATTTTGAGCTCTCTAATCTTTTCTCTCTTCCTAGGATCAATCTCAACACCCCTCTCATCGATAATGGATCCCAAGAACATCTGTACTGACACACCTTGAGTGGATTCATCTTCAAACCATACCGGTGCATCCTCTCAAAAGTTAAACACAAATCGGCTAAGTGACCATGCATGTTATCCGATTTGATGACAATATCATTAATATATATTTCTAAGATTGCACCTATTAAATCATGAAAGATTAAGTTCATTACCCTTTGATATGTTGCTCCGGTATTTTTCAAACCAATAGTCATCACACCCTACTCAGACAAGTCGACAAAACTAGGGCAACTAAAGGCCATTATGAACATTTCTTCTTTAGCCATAAAGATTTGATTGTAACCGGTATTACCATCTCAAAAGCTAATCACTTTATGTCCTGATGCATCATTTATCAACATGTGGGCTATAGGCATAGGATATTCATCTTTAATAGTAGCTGTATTTAAATATCTAAAGTCAATGCATACTCTAATGTTGCCACTCCCTTTCTTTGCAACTAGAACAATATTAGAAAACTATTCTTGTCTATTTCCCTCTTGACACGATCATATATATTAGAATTGAAGTGACGCCGCAGTTGTATGTGAGGCCTAAATCTAGATTTAATAGGAAGCTGATGCTCAACAATCTCATGGCTATGTCCTGCCATGTCATAACACTCCCATGCAAAGCAATCAACATACACTTTAAGAAAATCGATTATTTGAGCCTTATAATTGGCTTTCATATTTTTGTTTACAAAAGTCAGCCTTAGAAGAGAACCATAACATGTATCTACTTCTACTAATGGATCGATCGATATAAAATCTTGTTCCAACTTCTCTATTTTATCAAAGTCTTCTATGGATTTTCCTATATCATTCTTTGTAGATTAATATTCTTGCACTCTCTTTTACAACCACTTTAAATTGGCCTCCTTAGTCATGGTACATGGTAATATTTTCTAGCCATGCTAAATTAGCTAGCTTTATAGAAATGGTTACAAAACCATCTTTAAAAACACTAATAAAGTCATAGCTAAAAAGATTCAATCCTGATAAGCATTCAATGTTGCCGTGTTGCCACTCAATTGAAGCATCGGCCATGACAACTTCAGCCGATGTATCCACTTGAAAAATCTCAATCACATTGCCATTCCTTTGAATCAAACATTTATGCAAGGTAGAAGGAAGGTAGTAATTAGCATGAATCCAACAATGACCTAAAATTACACTATAGTTACCTTGCAAGTTGACGATGAAGAAAGCGGTTGGCAGTGTCTTGTTCTCAAAAGTAAGCTCCATGGAGAATATTGCCTTCACCACTATTGAATCACCATTGAAGTCATTCAATGTTATGTTGTCTTCTTTAACTCGTTATCTCCATGCCCTAGCTTCCTGAATAGCGAATATAACATCAAGTTTATAATAGCACCAACATCCACCAACATTTTAGAGATCAGCCTCCCATCGATACGCCCCTTGAGATAATGTGGTCTTATATGATTGTTGGATTCATTAGGCTTCTTAAAAACCACATCCCTTGGACCTAGTGAATGTCGTGCAATTTTTAATGTCCAGGTTCTCCCTTGGCGGTAAATTGCTACTAACAACCAGTGACTATTGTTCTAATCATCTTCATTGTCACTTCGGGCAATCACCAGCTTCTCAATCTTCATTGACTTGGGTTGCAACTCTTGTCGCGAAGGTCTCAATTCATTGAATCTTTTGTCTCTAAACTCTTTGGCTTTCTTTTCTTTAGATTCTTGAGCCCAAAGACATTGTAATCTCCTCCTCTAAGAAGGAGTTAGATCCAAAGCTATCAACCTTGAGTTTGGTTGAGTTCTAATATTTTTGAATGAACTAGAAGCTCCCACACTGCTCTCAAATTGCTCATGCTTTGCTTCTAGTGCCCCCTGATCGGACTGGCCTCATACTGAACTACCCTGCACCACTGTGGATTACCTTTGGTCGTACTGGCCCCATACCAAATCACCCTAGATGGCTTTGGATGCCTCCGGTTTGATTAGTAGAAGGTCGCCAGTCGGACCAGCCATAAGGCCTAGTTGAATCGATGGTTTGTTGCTCTTCCTCCTTCGCTTCTAGATTACGCCGATTGGACCGGTTTGTGGGTTAGGTCAGACCACCACCCTTGACAACGTTGGCTGTAACTTTGGTTTTCTTTGCTTGGACCACCTTTGTTGCATCTTCAACAAGTACTTGAACATCATGGGACCCAACTTTGATAGTAATCACATCTGAAGTCATAGTCTCCACTTTGATACGCTTTTCTCCACCATTTTTCTCCTCAAACTGATTTTTTGATTGAAACCAGCTTTGTTTGAAGAAGACAATTGATCATGTACTGATCTTTGTGCCTCCACCCATTTTGTTGAAATTGCATTGGTAGCCTTAGCGACAAAGATTTGTACATAGTGGTGGCACTCCCCATGGAATAAACTAAGGAAAAGGATATCTCGGTTATGGTATTGGACATGGTCCCCATGGCATGATTCGAACATCATATGGAAATGGTAGCTCCAATTGCATTGATTGATGACCAAGCCTCTCCATAGGTGATCTTGGTCCCATCACATTATTAGGCTAACTGTTAGGTCATTGACTGGCCTTTCCTCTCTCATACTTGTTCAAGAGCATTTCAAACATCACCTCCATTTTTTTGGTGTTTAAGAGCTTGAAGCTTTGTCCTTTCTAACTTTCTGTACTCCTACCTACAAGCCTTTTGGTATGATCATCTTTGGCTAAGGTTCTCCAATAACAAGTTCTTTCTCCTTTGTTGATTTACCTTGACTAGGCCAAATCTATACCTTCTTATGATTGAAGTCTATTATATTCAATGAAAACGGTTCATGATCTAACTTCATTCTTGGTCCTTTAGTAAAATTAAATCATTCTTCATCTATGGGCTATTGAACTTGTTGACAGAAAATATTGCAAGCATTAGTAGTGTGAAAATAGAATCATGCCACTTACAATAAGCACAATGTTTCAATTCCTCCAAGGGTGGTATGATATGGTCTTTAGGTAAACTAATTAGTTTTTCTTGCAAAAGATAGTCAAAGATTTTATCACACTTGCCATATCAAAGTTGTACTTAATTTCACTTTGCCGATCCTAACGAGGTGTCGGCATGAAATTAGAGCAAATGAATGGCTTTTTCTTTGCCCATGACCATTTAGCTGTGTAAACATCATGATCTTTATCATCACCAGACCATTCATCATCAGAACAATCAAGCATATTCTTACTAGCCTTTTTGTCATTAGTTCATACAAGTTTTTTATTTTGTTTTGCTCGATTTTCTTCACCCAGAGCCTTTTGCAAAACTTGACGAACATCACGAAATTGTTGGTCAACTAATCTCTTCTTAATAGAAACAAGTAATCCATTATAAGCAAGGTCAACCAAATCTCATTTATTTATATTCAAACTAAAACATCGGTTTCTAGCATCTCTAAACTTATTAATATAATCAGCAACAAATTCATTATACTTTTCCCTAACTAATGTTAAGTCCATTAATCTAAGCTTAGTTTCACCAGTATAGAAATAATCATAAAATTTTTGTTCTAATTGAGTCTAAATATAAGTAGAGTGTTCTACTCTACTTAGCATTAAACTTTGTAAATTTAGAAACTTTAAAATCACGAGGATATGGGATATTATCAAAATAACCAAGATACAACTTTTGATGAACACTAGGCTGAATTCTTGGCTCAATTTCAAAAGTTTCTCTAACTATAGCACATATTCGTTCCTCCATATTCTCAGTCCTTTGTGGTTGGTTTTGTTGCCTATGAGGCTGTGGTGGTAGCGGCGCAACATAATTATGCTAGCCGTAATGTACATCTTATAGATACACATCAAAAGCTTGATTAGGATTAGGCTCATTATAAGTTTTGGGCATTGAAGGTGGTAATGGTAGAATAATAGGATTAACAATAATGATATAAATAAGAGTTATGGTAATAGGATCAACCTCCTGAACTAGCTTTAGTGTTCCAGTATAACCGGCCTAGAGCTCGGTCTGACTGGTGGCTAGTGTGTGGTTGGACTGACCGCCAAATGTGTGGTTGGACTAGCTATACAAAGCATGGTTGTATTGGCCATAAAATTTTGATTTGGCTCACCTCCCATGTAATATATTGTGTGTTTTTCCATAGCACCATCAGTTCTCCCATAAATTTGTTAAATTGAAGATTCACTAGTGCTAGGTTTGAAATTTATGGTGGCAAATTGGCCATCATTGAGCCAAATTGCGAAGCCATCTTTTCCATCCTACTATCAAAGAAGGAACTCATAGCGGCATCTAGTCTATTGGTAAAGTTATAATTTACCAATGAATCTATGGAATTTGCTACAATTTGCTCAATAGTAGAAGGGATAACATTCAACTTGGGAGTTACCTCTTATGAGAAGATAATTTATGATGGCGGCAAGTTCCTTTTAAAAATGCCCATATAGGTGTTGATGAAGCATAAAAGCATCGCCTCCCTCATTGCCACTATCTTCCCCTCGATCTCCTACTCCTCCTCGATTATGTCCTCTATCATGAGAGGGATGGCCTTTCTTGGATCTACCTCCTCGCGCTTGCTCATGAAGTTGATGTAGATGTCCCCAGTGGAGTCACCAAAAATTATTTTGATGAATTTTTTGGTCATGCCACCAATACGATGGAGATGAACCTTGACCTTGAGAAACTCCTGAACAAGATAGATTAAGGCATCAAAACCAGTTAGCAGAGTCAATTTAGAAAAAATGGAGTAAACACTTGTCTCATGGGTGGAATGAAAAGTTTTTGGGACAAACCTACAAAGGGGATTCACACTCTCCCAGCAAAGGATGATGGCTTATGGAGCAAATAGATGAAGATGGATGAACTAGGGTAAAAACTAGGAAAAAAGTGGACGTAAATCGGAAATAATGATTCAATTGGCTAATTGTGTTAGGTGTAGATTATGTGCTCAATTGAATCGGCCATAACTCTTATAAAGGGGTTTGTCATATAGGTCTTCTCTATGTGCCATGTTTTAAAAACCTTTACAATCAAGAAAACTCTGGGATTAAGGAAAGAAATACAAGAAAATTCCTATTTACAATCAAACTCGACCTCAACGGATCTGATCATCGGACTGGCTCCATCCAAAAGCCTTGGGTCCCTTTTAAATTTGGCTAAGCTTTTCTATATTTTACCTAGGGTGCTATTTAGGTGTAAACACTAGATACATAATATTTCAGCCATAAGGAACACATCAAGATTTTGACACAACACTTTCAGAGCACTGTGCAATGAGCTGTGTAGTACAGAGTAGAATGGGAAAACTGACTTGCATAACGATATCTGTAGAATTCTTCTCACCATTATCTTGAAAACTATCATCAGAACAAGAACCCAAAGGAGCACTTTTCCTTACCAAGGACAAGTCCTAGCCAGCTAGTGTTGTGCTTGTACAGTCAGGCCTTCCAGCAGAGGTACAGACGCGCCATACTCTGATATGGTTAAGAATAATGGTCTCGGTGACATCATACATCTAACCAATTCCATCACCAAATAGAGACAGATCCCCAATGTCATTCCTCATGAAGTTGGACCAGAACTATAGGTTAGGATGAGGTCTATGTTAGATAATCCTAGCTTAGTTCAGCTTCTGGTTATTGTTTATCTTCTTCGGCTGTTTAGAAATAAGGTGGGCTCGGACTCAGCCGAATCAAGCGCGTCTGTAAACGACCTGACGTATGCAGTGTTCATGCAGAGGTGCTCCCCTTTCGGTTATAGGAGTGGTGGCGATCGTTTAGCTCTCAGTCATGGGATGGTGCGGCTAAGTAGGAGAGCACAGAGGTCACAGCATCGTGGCCAATCGTGGCTGAAATCATGTTCTGAAAATTGTCTATTTAAACATCAATAGAGTCAGAAAAGCTGACAAGTCATTGGCATCAAAATCCACTAATATTTGTGTGTGTTTACTGAATTTCAGGGTAATCTTCCTCCTCTCCGGCAACAGGCGCTGGTGAGCCGAAGACAACAGTCTAAGCATCGCTCCAATGATCTTACCGCCAATGAATGATCCCTGCAGCACCTTGGAGTTCTCTTTGCAAATGGCTACTAGTGTCGAGTTCCCCGGCATATCCGCGCCTCCCAATGCATGGGCTTTGAAGAACCAGTACTAGGACTGTCGCAAGGTCCTTAGTTTAATTGACCTTACTGTTCAAAAGCTTATGATGTCGTTCTTGTTCCTTGAAACAATTATCTGGCTACCTTGTCTGTTGTCCCGTAGAGTCTGCAAGATAACTCGTAACATTTCTACCTTATGTGAATCAAAATTTTCGAATATAATGAGAAACCTATTACAGCTTAATGTACTCTTTAGAACATGCGACTGCTCACCGAAATTTCTCGTATCCCGGACTATAAACTTAATGTTGGACTGTTCTTGCCTCGCTGCTGGCCATCAGATAATTGTAGATGAAATCAAAAAACAATACTATAGAGAAGTGGTTGCGAACCCTAGCATCATTGCAAGCATTCTGCACCAAAGTGATCTTTCCTACTCCTTTGTCACCAACAATAGGAAGGACTCCAATAACATCCATGGAACTGTTGTCTTGCAGCAAGAAATTGATAATTTGCTCCCTTTCAATGTGCCTGCCAAACATCTCATTGTCCACATAAATGTTAGTACTTATTGGTCGATGAACACGGGGATAGCTCTCAGTTAGCATGACGAACTCCATCAGATCACTAGATATGCCCTGCAAATTTTCTAGGATGCCACCGAGCTCGTCGATACTACTGTCAACAAACAGCAAGTGTATCACATTTCCCACAGCAACAACCAGATGTTTCGCTGGATTAAACAGGGATATAGAGGAAGAACAGGGTGCTATCTCACTTTTGAGCTTGGCATATCCAGATAGAAATGTGTCTATCAAGTAGCGGCCTTGGTACATAACATCGATGAGCTCCGAGAACCACTCGAGGAGAGCATGGTTTGTGATCTGTCTCCCCTTGGCCTCGTCTACGACACTCTGGACCTTGATGAGAAGGTAATGTACATTCTTCAATTTTTCATCGGTGCTTAGCCGGTTCTTGTGCTTGTCAGCGATGAAGGAGATCACTCGATTAACTGCATCGCAGATAACAGCAGATGCTACATATTTTGCCATGAGGTGCTAGAGCTTGTAATTGCATTATAGATGTTCGTGGTATCTGTTTGAACGCAAATCATGATACACAGTAACACAGTTTTATATAGTCATTTTCCAGTTGCCCATTTGGCCATTTGATTATGATGTTTTACAAGGTGATGGATCCGGAAGTGATCCACATACAGTTAGTGGATTTTGAAAGTTAGGTTGCTGCAAGCAATTGCGCTGTAGATGTAGATTGAATATAAAATTGTTGCAATGTTAGGTTGCTGCAAGCAATTGCGCTGTAGATGTAGTTCGAATATAAAATAGTAGAAAGTAGACTGAGTTGACCTCATGTCGATGTTGCCGTGAATGGGTAGGTAACAGGTCATCCAACTACTGAACATATTGATATGTGTTCTTTTTGTTTGTTGATTTACTGAGGACCCATTTTTTACCAAAGAGGAGGCCGTTTTTCCAAGTCAAGTCCAACTCTTCTCACTTGTTCTAGTCGGACTGACTGGACAATAGTGCTTCATTCAATTGATTTTTCCTTGAGTTCACAGTTCAGACAGGAACTCGTAGAATTTTACGTTCAAAACTACGGTAGTTTCACGGCCAGATGTATACAGTTTCATGTAAATTTCTTTTTTGAATCGAAAACATAAAGCTTCCATGTTTCTCAACCATGAAAGACCATTTTGCAGGTGGTAGAACGCCCCCGCCTGCAATCAAAAGGGCCTGTGAGGTGGCTCCAGAACCTTTTATAAAAATCGATTTTTAAGCCTATCTCTTATGCGGACAGTTTGCGAAAATCAATTTTTACAAGACGACTACGTAAAAAAAATTTGTCCAAAAATAAAATAAAATTAATGATTTCCAGAAAGACCATTCCAAACTGCTCCACTAGAAACAAATCTGCCCATCCAAAATCCATAAGAAACAGATAGAATCAATCACAAATGCCATCATAAATTCTCATATAATCACAAATACCATCGGTGCACATCTCACCCACCATGCTGGATGATCTCTCCTCATTGGCACCGTGGACGAGCTTGCACCTAGATCTGATGTGGACAGCTATTGTGACGAAGTTCACCGGTTGATCTACTCATACTAGCGAGTGCCGACGCACAAGTTTTATGAGGAAGAGAGAGATCCACCGGATCCGCCGCCCTTTATCTCAACCGGATTTGCAGCCCATGTCTTATTAGATCCACCGTAGATCCACAGCTCATGTGTCTCATCACTAGAGGATTTGAGAGAGCATACATGAGCTCCACTGCTGGATCCACCACCAAGCACCTCATGGCTGTTGGATCAACCATGCGCTGATGGATCCATTGCCCAAGCTTCCTCTCAGGACCGCTGGTAAATAAATCATATTTCCTTCGTATTTCCTATTCATATTAATTACTAGACCCATCAAATAAATGTGAAAAAATGGCACACTAATAATATCTACTTTGTTCTGACCCCGCTAGACCGACCACAACATGCCTTTAATCGTCCAATACTTTAAGCACATCACTTGGGTAAGTTGTACTGGCGTTGCTGTTGAATGCTGGCGTCGGCTTGACCACACCTTGTCTTTCCCAAACCTACACTAGTGAAAGGTGAATGCCAAGACGCAACCACAATGTGCCATGTCATCTAGTGAATATTAGCGGTCGGATTCAGTAAGACACAAAAGAGATCGAATAAATCTTGACCGTCGGATGCAAGATGAAGTGGAACTGAGAGAGAGGACAAGCTTCATCTGGAAGCCTCACATTCTCTGGCCAAGCTTCACGTTCTCTGGCCAGAGGGGAGGAACTAAGAGAGCACTGCACTACTCCCAAGACCATCCTACTTGTTAATATCCTATCTTTTTTATTTTAGTCTTATTAATATCCTTTTTTAATGCTTCACTGCACAGTAAAAATATTTCTGAAAATAACCCTACATTCGTACTCGAATTTTTACGCCGAAACATTGCAAATTATGATAACACGTTCTTGGCTCACCTAATATATAACACTTATATAGTTTTATAAATATAAAACATAATAAAATGATTAGATCACGCAAATACTGGACTTGATATATTAGTACCACTGATACTGCATCCGGTCAAAAAAAATGTTTTGGATGTCTTGATTGAATTTGAGCATTAATTAGGTTGATAATATATTTGTAAGATATTAGTATATCATTATATATATGCAATCTAAATATTTTTGCAAAAAAAAACTTGATGCTCAAAATTCTAAATGTTTGATGAATGTAAAACCATATGTTTTTTTCCATCCCAATGTAACCAGCCAATAAGAGGTCACAACAGATATAGTCGTCACTCATGGGGCCGTACTTCACAGTTTTTTTCTGTTTCAACGTCTAGTGCCGCCAAGTACCCAACAGTCTGGATGCAGTAGTATTTTGGGATTAGTAAATGAATTCGAGAATGGAGAATAATATCGGGGAAGAATACACCGTCTCATTTCATTTCTTTGAATCTGTACTCATTTACTTGCAGAGCGATTGAATATGATAGACCCTAATGATATGATGTACTGGCATGGGGTATATATAGATTATATATGTCGGCCCTAGGTTTAAGAATAAAAACCTCATGTCTTTACAATTCCTAGATAGTACATACATATAACTAGAGTCTCATTGCTTTCGTCATTTATAGGTGCTATAGTACTAAATATTACTAGGGTTACCCAAATAGGACCCTAGATAGACCAACCATGGTCAATTACATAACTAAATATCCAAAAGACATAGGTGATATATCGGAAGTGAAACTGCGGCAATCCAATGCTACTCCTAAGCATTGACTAGGAGACTAAGTATCGCTAGGGGCCTCATCCATCTCTTTAGCCTCAAGGAGATGCTCATAGGGGTCATCTCGTGCCTATATGTCTAAAAAGGGCAGAAGAGCAACGGTGAGTACATAAAGTACTCTTAAGCCACTGTTACAACATGATCAATGCACATAGGGCTTACGGAAGGCCAAGGTTCTTTTGTGCAAAGCCAATTTTCACAAATATTTTTACAAACCTATGACCTAACCACTAAAAACAATACCAAATTTTCTTGTTTAACCTTTCACTAAGGGCTATGTCCACCTTTCCAAACCTGACTTGGGTCAGTTTACCCCAAGCACATTTATCCATATTTCTGCCATTGGACCCTACTTTCATCCTAGGTAGTTTCACCATTCTCTATCCATTTCCAGCTATGCCATAAGTCAAGAGTAGTATATGTCCTAGTGGTCCTTTAGCCATGAGCATAGCTATTCAAAAAGTTTGGTTTACTCATAGTACAGTGGATGCACGCCTTACCCATATTTATTCCTTAATTAGTTCTATGATACATGCTCACCCGGTGGTAGCGACATGTCTCCTCCTTGCTCTATGCAGCACCTCCTTGCTCCAGCAGCATAGCGACGGCTCAGGAGCAAGAGCAGTCAAGCATGCAATAGCAGGAGGATGGATGGACTTAGGGTACTATAAAGGTGGAGGTCTCCGAAATGGTAGCCTCCCCATTTTATAAGCATGTGGAGGGGGACTGTTGGCTAGTTGTAAGGATAGACATGCATGGGGTGTCTATAGGGAGTCATGTCTGACGAGGTAGGGTGGAATAGGACGATGGTGGTAGGAGCTAGGCTACAGACATAGGGGATTAGATGATGGTAGTAAGCAATGAGGATGGCCATGCATGGTTGAGGAGGAAGTTGACCTCCTTGCGATCCAACGGTGAACCTCGGCATGGGCACGACTTCGGTCCGGTGCTTCATCATTGCCTCGGCATGTGGTGGGCGGGAAGGGGTAGGTGAGATTGGTAGGGCAATAGGCACATTTGTCCTCTGCCATTATAGCCAGCGTGCATGCTGGCTAGGAGATGCCATAGGGTAGGGCAGATGGTTCGATGGTGATGGCGTGACTGGCATAGGGTCCTAGAGCCTAGCGTGGCTAGGGTATGGTAGGTGCAGGTGGGTAGGGAGCAAGTGGGGTTGGCGGGGGTGCAAGTGCGTTCATCATCGCTAGTATCATGGGCAGCAAGCATGCATCAAGACGATGAGATAGAGCCTGTCGTCATCAGTGTCGGGCTCGAGTGAGACTCGGTTGATGCATGCGAGGCAGTTGAAGGGTTGTGATGGCGATCAAGTCATGGCAGGTTTACATATAAACAATCATGATCAAGGAAGCAAGTTATGGACCAGTTCTCAGCTTGAAGAACCAGACCCAAGTCATATTTACAATTAATTTACGAAACAGCAGCTCTCTGGACAGATTCGTACTGGGCCAGTATTTTGGGCATAACTCTCTCATAAAGGCTCGGATTTGGGTGATTTAAATTTCTGTGATTAGATAATGAAATGGACTATCTTTTTTATGTTTTGAGTTTCTCCAGATTCCAGAGTCTTCTTGGTCAAAACCTCGTGTCAAGTGAGCGTGGTTACTGAGGAGCCAGCCAGCATTTAGTTTCTTGGAACTTGTCTTTTGAGTCTTTCTATGTTTTAATTATATTTGGGAATTAGCAGTAGTAGTTAATGTTGTTTTTATTGTGTTTTGATATTTGCAAAAATAGTTAAGGAGTTATTAATTAGTAGGAAGTTTCTAGAGTTGAGTTGTATGGCTATATAAAGCCTAATTTCTGAATGTAAACTCACTTGTTGAATTATTATGAAAAAGTTTATCTTGAGTTGAGTTTATCTCCTCTTTTATCCTGCTGTGAGTTGAGAGTATCCTCCAGTTGTGATTTTATAGTTGAACGTGTGCGTGTCCTTGGACGATTCATAGCTCGAACGCTATCAGTTGGTATCAGAGCAGCAGGCGAAGGATGGTGCGACGTAGTGCTCGTGTCAATCCTCCTGAAGGCAACCAGCAAGCCGATCGAGATATTGAGTTGAACGAGTTGAGGCAGCATGTGCAACAACTCCAAGAGCGTCTAGCGCGCGTGGAGGCCGCTGGGAACAACCGCGATGATTCCTATCGTGGCTCAGATGGCGAAACTTATGGTGACGATGATGCCGAGTTCAACCCCTTCCACGACAACCACACCTTGGTGTCCAGTGATGAAGAGGCTCTCCATCAAAATCACACCCGAAGGAACCAGCAATTTCGACGGGCTTTTGATCTAAAAGCGGATATTCCTGTGTACGAAGGGCGCATACAACCCGATGAGTTCATAGATTGGCTCAATACGGTTGAACGTGTCTTTGAATACCAAGATGTCCCTGAGGAAGAGAAGGTGAAGATTGTTGCCATCAAATTAAAGAAGCATGCATCTATTTGGTGGGAGCAGTTGAAGATGAAGCGAGCCCGTGAGGGTAAGCAAAAAATCAGAACATGGGAAAAGATGGTGAAAGAGTTACGAAAGAAGTTTCTGCCGGAAGGGTACTTGCAAGAGGCCTTTTTTCAACTTCATGGCTTTGTTCAAGGTGATAAAACTGTGGCAGATTACACTGAAGAACTTGATCACCTCATGTTGAAATGTGGCGTTGTTGAGCCCGAAGAACAAACCATTGCACGATATCTTCGTGGCCTTCGCAAGGAGATTCATGATGTGGTAACTTTACAGCCCTTTATCTCTTATCATGATGTGTTTAAACTTGCCACAAAAGTTGAGAAGCAACTCAAGGAGAAAGAAGTCAGAAAAACAGCGAGCTTTGGTGGTAGCCGAGTTCTCAATCGAGGCCATCCAACAAGTCATGGGAGCAGTACGCAATCAGCCAAACCAACATCAAGTGCAGTGGCCAAATTTTCAGCAAAAACCGCAACCGCAGGACCCTCTAAACCAGCCCCTAAAGCTGTTCAATGCTATCGGTGCAAAGGGTACGGTCACATCATGTCCGAGTGCCCAAACCAGCGGGTATTTACCATTATTGAAGAACCCCTAGAAGAGGAGCAAACAGATTTTGATTCTCCACCCGTGTTTGATGAGGCAGCAGATGAGGAGGATGTCATTTATGGAGATACGGGTGAGATGTTGGTGATTAGGCGTGTGCTGAATTCCAGTCCCGTTCAAGATGATGTGTGGCTCCGTAACAATATCTTCCATACACGATGCACCTCTCATGGGAAGGTATGCGATGTTATCATTGATAGCGGGAGTTGTGAGAATGTTGTTTCTGAAATTATGGTACAAAAGTTGCCGCTTAAAACTGAAAAGCACCCAAAACCGTACAAACTCTCTTGGTTGGAAAAGGGTAAATGTGTGCAAGTTGACCAACGTTGTTTGGTTAATTTTTCTATTGGTGAGAAGTACCGAGATGAGGTATGGTGTGATGTAGTTCCTATGGATGCTTGTCATTTACTTTTGGGGAGACCTTGGCAGTTTGATAGAAAGGTACACCATGATGGTTTTAAAAACACTTATTCTTTTGAGCTGAATGGTGCTAAGATTACTTTGGGTCCTTCTAGAATGGAAATAAAATCTAAACCAGCCCTCAAGGATAGCAATTTCATTCTCTCAAAATCTGAATTTACTGAAATTTTTGAAGAATCCCAAATAGCCTTTGCATTGGTGGTGAAAGAAGTTAAGGGTGACAGAAGTCCTCTAATACCCGGACCAGTGGTACCTTTACTTGAACAATTTCAGAACCTTGTCCTAGATGAAATTCCAGCAGGTTTACCTCCAATGAGGAGTGTGCAACACTGCCTAGATTTTGTTCCTGGTGCCATTTTGCCAAACAAAGCAGCATACCGAATGAACCCAACAGAAAATGTCGAGTTGCAGCGGCAAGTAGATGAGTTGATGAGAAAGGGTTTGGTGCGTGAAAGCATGAGTCCTTGTGCAGTTCCAGCCTTGCTTGTGCCAAAGAAAGATGGTTCTTTTCACATGTGTGTGGATAGTAGAGCGGTCAACAAGATTACTATCAAGTATCGCTTCCCTATTCCTCGTCTAGATGACATGCTAGATCAGCTCCATGGTGCTAGTGTGTTTTCAAAGATTGATCTTAGAAGTGGGTACCATCAGATTCGTATGAGGCCTGGTGATGAATGGAAGACATCATTTAAGACCCATGATGGATTGTTTGAGTGGTTGGTGATGCCATTCGGACTCTCTAATGCTCCTAGTACTTTTATGAGACTAATGAATTTGGTGTTTAAGTCTTTTATTGGCAGATTTGTGGTGGTCTATTTTGATGACATACTCGTGTATAGCACGGGTAAAGAAGAGCATTTGGAGCACCTTCACCAAGTCTTTGAAGTGCTAGCTGAACAGAAACTCTACATCAACCTCAAGAAGTGCGAGTTCCTAACCAGCAACTTGGTGTTTTTAGGCTATGTGGTTTCAGCTGAAGGTATTCATGTTGATCCTTCTAAGGTGGATGCAATTGTTTCATGGCCAACACCAGCCAACATTCATGATGTGAGAAGTTTTCATGGACTGGCCTCATTCTATCGCCGGTTCATTCGAGATTTCAGCACTCTTGTCTCTCCAATCACCGAGTGCTTGAAAGGAGGAGTATTCAAATGGACGAAGGAAGCTGAAAAGAACTTTCAGCTCATCAAGGAGAAGATGACAGTAGCCCCAATTCTTGCTTTGCCTAACTTTGAGAATATTTTTGAGCTTGAATGTGATGCATCTGGTGTAGGCATTGGTGCGGTTCTCAATCAAGAGGGTCGACCTATTGCCTTCTTTAGTGAAAAGCTTTCAGATTCACGTAAGAACTACACTACATATGACAAAGAGTTCTATGCAATTGTACGAGCTCTTGGGCATTGGAGACACTACCTCATTTCCAAGGAGTTCATTCTCTACTCCGACCATGAGGCGCTGAAGTTCATAAATGGGCAGCACAAGCTCAAACCGAGACATGCAAGGTGGGTGGAATTTTTACAAGGCTACACATTCCACATCAAGCATAAAAGTGGTGCTTCAAATCAGGTGGCAGATGCTTTAAGTAGGAGGCATTCTTTGCTGTCCACAATGAAGGTAAATGTTCTTGGGTTTGAAGTGATCAAGGAGTTGTATTCTGATGATGAGTTCTTTGGCACGATAAAAGCTGAATGTGCAAAAGGTCCATATAAAGAATTTATGGTGAATGATGGATATATTTTCTATGGCAACCGTTTGTGCGTACCAAATTGTTCTTTGAGGTGGCAGATCATTAAAGAGGTTCATGATGGTGGGTTAAGTGGTCATTTTGGACGAGATAAAACTAGTGCATTACTCCAAGACCGTTTCTATTGGCCTAAAATGATGAAGGATGTGAACCATTACATTTTGAGATGTAGAACTTGCCATCTAGCAAAAACAAAGTCTCAAAATTCTGGACTTTACACTCCCCTTCCTGTTCCTAATGCACCGTGGGAAGATGTGAGCATGGACTTTGTGATGGGACTGCCCCGAACTCAACGCAGCAAAGATTCAATCATGGTGGTGGTTGATCGGTTCTCTAAAATGGCACACTTTGTTACTTGTGCAAAAACGATGGATGCCACTAACATAGCTGATCTTTATTTCAAGGAGATAGTGAAGTTGCATGGCATTCCAAATACCATAACATCTGACAGAGACCCGAAGTTTGTTGGGCATTTTTGGAGAACACTTTGGCGTAAGATGGGTACAAAGCTGCAGTTTAGTTCAGCCTATCATCCTCAAACCGATGGCCAAACTGAAATTGTGAATCGGAGTTTGGGCAATCTGTTGAGAAGCTTGGTGGGTGATAACATACGCCAATGGGACCTTGTTCTACCTCAAGCTGAATTCGCTTACAACAGGTCTAGCAGCAAGACGACAGGTAAAAGCCCTTTTGAAGTGGTGTATGGATGCAATCCGAAGACTCCTCTTGATCTTGTGTCATTGCCAATCAGCCATAGCTATAGTGGAGATGCAGATGAGCGTGCTAAAGCAATCAAGGGCTTGCATAAACAAGTCAGCAAGAGAATTGAGAAGCAAAATCAGAAGTATGAAAGACAAGCTAACAAGCACCGAAGGGCTGTGATTTTCAAAGAAGGTGATCTTGTGTGGGTGCATTTGAGCAAGGAGAGATTTCCACCTGGGCGCAATGCAAAGCTCAAGCACCGTGGTGATGGACCGTTTAAAATCTTGCAGCGCATAGGTGACAATGCTTACAAGGTGGAGCTTCCCGGAGATTATGGTGTTTCATCCACATTCAATGTGAAGAATCTTTCTCCATACCATGGTGAAAATGAGCCGAACTCGTGGGCGAGTTCTTTTCAACCGGGGGAGAATAATGGCGATCAAGTCATGGCAGGTTTACATATAAACAATCATGATCAAGGAAGCAAGTTATGGACCAGTTCTCAGCTTGAAGAACCAGGCCCAAATCATATTTATAATTAATTTACGAAACAACAGCTCTCTGGACAGATTCGTACTGGGCCAGTATTTTGGGCATAACTCTCTCATAAAGGCTCGGATTTGGGTGATTTAAATTTCTGTGATCAGATAATGAAATGGACTATCTTTTTAATGTTTTGAGTTTCTCCAGATTTCAGAGTCTTCTTGGTCAAAACCTCGTGTCAAGTGAGCGTGGTTACTGAGGAGCCAGCCAGCATTTAGTTTCTTGGAACTTGTCTTTTGAGTCTTTCTATGTTTTAATTATATTTGGGAATTAGCAGTAGTAGTTAATGTTGTTTTTATTGTGTTTTGATATTTGCAAAAATAGTTAAGGAGTTATTAATTAGTAGGAAGTTTCTAGAGTTGAGTTGTATGGCTATATAAAGCCTAATTTCTGAATGTAAACTCACTTGTTGAATTATTATGAAAAAGTTTATCTTGAGTTGAGTTTATCTCCTCTTTTATCCTGCTGTGAGTTGAGAGTATCCTCCAGTTGTGATTTTATAGTTGAACGTGTGCGTGTCCTTGGACGATTCATAGCTCGAACGCTATCAGGTTGGTAGCCGGGTTATGACGTTAGGGTGGCGATGTCATCTGTAGGCACAACAAGTGCTGCTTGGACTAGCGGATGTGGTGAGGCAAGCCATGTGGCAAGCTTGCAGGCTGTCAAGCTAGGCTGGTTCACATGGGCCCCACTAGCCATTGTGTCGTGCTTGCTTGAGGGTGAGGCCGACTAGGGAAAGGTGATTTGGCTGAGTAGGTGAGGAGGAAGGGAAAGGTGGGGTTAGCATGGGCTAGGGAGGAGAATGGGCCGACATTAGCCTAGCTTGGGGGTGGCCTAGGAGAGGAAGGATGGGGTGCTAGGCCAATAGAGTTGCCACTGTGTTATGGCACTGATCGGCATGGGAACACGAGAAAGTGAATGCATGAGGAGAAGACACTAGCGTCAAGAGGAAACGATTGGGTTGCTACAATCAACTACTTCCTCTACATCAACACTTGCTACATCGGATCCGTCTACTCTGGTTCTTGATCTAGTGGTCAACACGTCAAGCACTGACGATCTGTGATCCCTTACTCACATGGTTCCTTGTTGCATGGTAGAAAAAATTTGTTTTATGCTATGGTAGCCTATGCGTAACCCCTCAATGGTATCAAAGCCATCTTGTGTAGTTTGTGATCTAGATAGATGCATATAGTCGACATGTGGTAGTAGTAAATATGATCTATTATAGTCTAGATCAATTAGCACATAAGATGGACCGATAGGCACATTAGTTAATCAAATTAATTGGTCTTAGGTTGATCGAATTTGGAGTGATCTACGGTGTTGGTTTATGCCAAGCCTTGTGTTAGTGGAAAAATGATATAATGAGATTGTCTCATATTTGCATAATTTGATTATGGCAATAAGGCTTTTCCTTAGTGAATTCATGGATTAGATCTGTGCTTTTCATAGTGGGACTGTGGTGTGTGTCACCCCTTAGATTTCGCGTTGGGTTTATAACATTAGGCAAAATATGATTCTTTGCCTAACTTTTTTTGTAGAGTTTGATATGAACGGTATTGCCCTACTGTATATATGTAATGCATGCAATATTTTTTCCATGGCCTATGAGTCATGCTTTTTTTAGCCTCGTTGGCTATTTTTATTGTATGACCTATGTGTCACATTTATGCTTGGTTCCATCTATGTAATATTTCTTTACTAGTTATTATAGTTAGTACCTTAGTTTTAGAGATATAGATATCAAGCATGGTGGCTCAAGGATGTTGCATGGAGGACAGAGATCATCTACATACACATGGAGATGGATTTCACAGTTGAATGTGTTTATCTATGATGTTTATTTATCCTACTTTCATGTAATTATATATGTGATATGTTGACTTGATACATAAGATAGATTCCCTTAGAAAAAATTAAGTTTTATGATGACCTTCCATTAGTTGCACCTATCAAGATCGTAACCGTCATATGGTGGGTCAGCCAAAGTAGAGTGCCACTGATTATCATGAGGAGTTAGGTTAGATGTTACACATCTATAAGTAGAAACTGTTGGTTTACTTGGCAAGATTATCAAAACGGTTTTGGACCATGGGAGATAGGTTTGGGTTATGACATAGAGATGTCATCCAATAGTACAAGAGTCACATAGTATATGATTAGTAAGATGTTGCATACCTATTTCACTAGTTTTCTAACTGTGATGCCAAATCTCAATAGAAATTAGTAAAACTATACCTTGATCCAATATACTAGTTAAAGAGAACATGGTTGTTAAATACATAGTGGGAGTATTTTTTATTAAATTGTTTAATGGAAGATAAACATAAACATAGTGCTAAACCTTGCATATATTTTTTTGTTGTAGATCATGACAACTAATGCATCATTCAGTTATAATTTGTGTTGTATTCTTGAAAAATAAATGTTGAATGGAACAAACTTTATATATTGGTATTGCAACAAAGAGTTTGTGCTTGAGGATCCTTATCCTGAGGATCTACCTAAGAATAGTACTACTACCACATGTAGGGACCACAAGAAGTGAACTAATAATTATCTTGATGTGGAATGTCTTATGCTTGCTACAATATCCTTAGAGCTTCAGAAGCAATATAAAGAATCATATGCTTAGACTATTATTGTGGGACTGCATAGTATGTTTTGACAACCAAGTTAGGGCTAAGAAATTAAACACCTCAAAGTCCTTGTTTACGTGTAGGCTTACATATGGAAGTCTGGTGACTCTTGTGAAAGTATAGAAAAGCTTAGTTTTTCCCATAGGAAAGAGTTAACAACTGATGTGATTCTCCAGTCGCTCCCTATGAGCTTTGAACCTTTCATCCTAAACTATCACATAAACAATATGAGAAAAACCTTGGCTAAATGCATGGGATACTAAAGAGTGCCGAGGAAAACATTAAGAAAAACTCAAATCATGTGATGATTATGCATAAGTGCAAGCCTAATATAAAGAAACTGTCACTAGAGGATGTTGACTCCTAATGAGATCACAAGCACCTCTTCCTCTAGGACCAAGATTTAGAAAACTAGGCCCACTAAGGATATGGAGTGTTTTTTTACAAGGAAGTAGGTTATTGGAAGAGGAATTGTAATAAGTACATGGAACACCTCAAGAAGAAGTTGCTGGATGGAAAGAGCTCCTCAGTTATTAATGTTATAGAGATTAATCTTGGTACTTCCTCTACTGATTTTTGGGTATTTGATACAGATCGATTGCTCACATATGCAAGTTGTTGCATGGGTTGAGCAGAAGTAGGAACTTGGAAAAGTTGACATTCATTTGGGTAATGGATCAAGAGTTGTTGCAGCCCCTCTACTTTCAGGATTAGTTTTGGAATTAAATAATTATTATTGTGGTTCAACTTTGTGTAAGAACATCATCTCCGCTTCATGTTTACAAACAAAGGGTTATGGTTTTACATAAGAGAACAATGGTTGTTGTCCCTCACACCTATAATTTTCATTCAAAATTCCAAATGCTTACATGTGTATTTAACCCTCATCTAGAAATCAACCAATGCACACAATTGACATTATTGATAACAAAGAACAAGTCTTTAAGCTAATTAAATGAGTACATAATTATTATAGAGGTGGACATAAACTCTCAATAATAAATGTTCTAAGTAGCGGAAAGTAAAAATAGCATAGATGATGACTCCAATCCACATGCAGATTTACTAGGAATAGCCTAATTAGCATAAACTAGTGTAAACTAATTGATTATTGCAAGGTAAATATATGAAATACTCAATAAGCCACACAACAAATATGCAAGGGCATAGGATAAAACAAAGGAGGGCATAATAGGGCTAATTTGTATAAATAGTATTTAACATACATTTAAGAATATTAAAACAATTGAATAATTAAGCAACATTAAACCAACACTATATAGTCTAATCTGATTGAACAAGCCCAAACCACTCCTTAGAGTTATCAAATTACCATTGATTACCACATTGTTAATCATTAAATGATAAATGAGACTAATCATAAAAAATATTATTAGGCTCAACCATAACCATGGGTACGGTTATTCAAATAGCTTTACTCTAGCCAGATATATACAAATTTACCCACAAGACAAAACTCCACAACATGTTACCATGGCATCATGTGCCCATGTTGTGCACGTCACCACATGTGAAATTGTGACAAAACTCTTCACATAACACAACCCAAAGCAGTGCACCATATCTAGGATCCCTATCTTTCCCTCTCCTAGAATAGACTCACCCAGCATCTCCTATGGGCTTATCTCCACCACTTCTTAGTCTTGTGCCTCACAATGGGTCATGCTATACAAAAAAATTCAGCCATTGCCGACACTGCTATGGTTAGTGTGGTAAATACTTCATAATAATAGCTTGCGAACTGGTTCTTAATTGTCAAGAGCATGACCATCACAACCATGTGCTCACAGCCCACTAGTAGCCATGTTTTAGATAGAATACTAATTGACAAACCACAACCAACCATCATGAGAGACCATTAATTGATCATCATTAAGTATAAGTGAAGCATTAGTTTTTTCCATAAGTGATTCTAGTGTTTCTAATCATGGCTAAGCAATGCTAATTAATTTAGCTAAAACAATATATAATTCTAGCTTATCAAATTATAAAACCTAGTTATCATTGTACAAGTGATCAAGACAAAAGGTGCCATGCTCAAAGGGTGTTGGATCAATGTGACTTGCCTTGCTGCTCTGCAAAGACTTTTGAACCATTCTTAGCAAAGACGCACTCTCCGGAAAAAATAAAAACTAAAGGCAAATAACAAAATCAACAAATATTAGTACATAAAAATAAAGCAATAGCAAATGTGGATATTTCTAAAGCATGTATCTTGACTTCTCAAGAATTTAGCAACTTGATCTAACTGATTTGAAATTAGGATGAATTAGTTATGAATTTTCTAATATTAAATAAATTTAAAGCGTATTTAGAAATTAAATATGAATTATGACATCATAAAGGATTTAATTTGAATAAGAAATGGATTTATTGCATCATATGAACTTGGTTCACTATAGACAGTGTGCACAGAGGCAATCTACAAGAATCGACGGCCAACATCTAGTTGACCTAGGGTTGAGCAAGATTGACATCCGAGATCAATTCCAATCTAAGGCTTTAGGATGGAACCACGCGGTGTCCAGCTGGTTGCCACGGTAGATGAAAGGATGACATGGTTGCTGATGAGGACATGTCGACAGTGAGCAGCATTGGAAACGATCGTCATCGGTGTTTTACGACACGACGGAGCATGTTGAGAGCACTAGGCATATGGCAAGGTGTGGCAAGCTCACCTAGTTGCAGCATGATGATGAATGACAACAAGGTGAAAGCGATGACTGGTAGGAATTGACAAAAAGGATGACGCTCTGACAATAGGCAGCAACATGGAGGTGGCGGCCAAGGTGCTCCTCCTCCTTGTGATTCCAACGGTGGCAACGAAGAGCTTCAGTGATGGACCAAATGGCAGAGCAGCTCAGCTACAGATGGCAAACAATGGCGACACTTAGAGCTCATAGTTAAATTAGAGTTTCACTATGCGGCAGGCTAGGTTGAAGGCAGTGGTGGAAAGAGGAGACAATAGGGATCCTATTTATAGTATGGGAAGGAAGAGGGCAAGCTGGACATGGAGGCTAGAGGTGGCAGGAAAACTAGGGTTCATCGCTCTTGGAATGCTCAAATCTAAGCTCAATTCGATGCCAAAAGAATCCAGATTTGCTCCAATTCGTGTGCAAAAAAGTAGACAGTGGATAAGAGAAGATTTCCCCTCAATCGATTAGAGAAGGGAACAAGCGAGGCAACCAGATTTGGCATGGGAGAGATGGTGGCTCGGTCTCGAACTATGACTAGAGCTTAAAGACAGACCCAACAAGTACAACCCACCTAGTAGGCCAGCATGGTGAGAGCAAGGCGAGGAGGGGATGCAAAGCAGCAGCCTGATCTATGCGGAAGAGAAAAAAAGGCACTATGCCAAATTTTTCTTGGTGGCCTAGGAGAGATTTTAAAAGCATTTTTTATTTTATTCATTTACTAAAATGTTGTTTCATTCATTAAAAATATTTACTTTGCTCAAATAATTCCCAAAATAATCTAGGAGCTAAAAGAACAAGCAAATTATTTAATAAAATTTTATGTAACACATTTTATGTTGAAATTTATTAAGGATTCTATTAGGTTTCTCTTTAGGATTTTAAGTAATTTCTAGCAATGCATTAAACAAATTATTAACTTAAATGATTTTTAGGTCATGACAGTGTTTTGTCTACTTTAACAATATTTTCTATTACTATAGACCCTTGATGAATAGCTTATACATTGTGAATCTTGCCTATAACATTAATGCAAAAAAGGCCACATTCTAATGATTTGAATCCCATATTTATTTGGTACAATTGTTTGGGTCACATAAATGAGAAACTCGTGGAGAAGCTCCGTAGATGTGCGAATATTGTTTACTTGGAAGATGACAAAGGCACCTTCATGGGTTATGGTGAGAGGCAAGTGAGCTATTGGGACTCTACATAGTGATGCATGTGGACCAATAAGTACAACAACTAGAGGTGGTTTTTAGTACTTCAACATTGTGTAGATGACTTTTGTAGATATAGTTATATCCATTTAATGAGGCACAACTCTGAATCCTCTGAAAAGATCAATTAATTTCAAAATGAAGTACATCCTCATTTAGGCCAAACAATCAAGTTTCTATGATCAGATCATGGAGGCAAGTATTTAAGCCATGAGTTTGGAAATCATCTATAGGAATGTGAAATTGTTCCATAGTTACTCTGCTTGGGACACCTCAATGGAATGGGGTATCTGGATGGAGATATTGTACTTTGTTAGATCAATGATGAGGCAATATGATCCTCTATTGTCTTTTTGGGGTTTAGCTCTAGAAATTATAGTGTTCACACTAACAGGGTTCCATCAAAGTCAATAGAGAAGACACCATATGACATATGGATTGGGAGGTGTCTTAATTTGTCTTTCCTAAAGATTTGGGGTTGTGAGGCTTAGATAAAACATCTACAATCAGACAAGCTCACACCTAAATTTGACAAATGTTTCTTTTTGTGGTATCCAAAGGAAACAAATGGATATTATTTCTATAATCGGAAAGAAGGCAAAGTGTTTGTCACCTAGCATGGTGTCTACTTGGAGAAAGAGTTTGTTTCAACAAGGGTTCTAGGAGCATGGTGCATCTCAAAATAGTTCAGGAAACTATTGTTGTTAAACCAATTGTAAATGCATGGCCCCAAATAGGCTCTAAAGGATACAATGCACACCTATAAGGTATATGTTGTTGACTTTAGAACAATGCGAATATTTTTGTTAAACAACAATAAGCCTTCGACCTATGAAGAAGCGATGATGGAACAAGACTTTGAGAAATGGCTTGGAGCCATACATGACAATTAAGTTTGGAACTTGGTTGATCTACCCGATGATTTAAAAACCATTGAGTGTAGATAGGTCTTTAAGAAGAAGACATATATATGGATGGAAATGTTCACATTTCTAAGGCATGATTGGTGGCAAAAGGTTTTAAACAAATTCATGGTGCTGATTAAGATGAAACTTTCTCACCTATCATGATGCTCAAGTCTATTCAGATTATTCTAGTGATTACAGCCTATATATATTACAAGACATAGTAGATGGGTGTCAAAATATATTTCCTTAATGAAAATTTGAGTGAGAATGTGTACATGACACAACCTAAGGGTTTTGTTGATCCATAATCAATCGAAAAGATATGCAAATTTCAAAAATCTATTTATTGGTTGAAGCAAGCATTTTGAAGTTAAAATATTCACTTTGATGAAGAAGTCAAAGGGTTTGGCTTCATGAAAAATGAAGAAGAGCTTGGTGTTTACAAAAGAGCACATGTATTTCTTATCCTATATGTAGATGGCATATTATTGACTGGAAATAATATTCCTATGCTAGAATTAGTTAAAGCATCATTGAAAAATAGTTTTACGATGATGGATTTAAGGGAAGCAGTACACATTTTGGGCATAAAGATCTGTTGAAATAGATAAAAAAGGCAAAATTGAATTCATAGTACATATATTGACAAGGTGTTGAAGAGGTTCAACATGCAGGATTCTAAGAATGGTTTCTTACCCACCTTACAAGATATTAATCTTGCCAAAAATCAGTGTCCTCAAATGACCTATGAGTAGAATAAGATGAATACAATTCCATATGCTTTGGTAATTGGCTCCATAGCTATAAAGACATAAAGTAGTTGAGAAGGACAAAGGATGTGTTCTTGGTTTATGAAGGAGAGGAAGAGCTTGTTTTAAGTGGTTACACTGATACAAACTTTCAAACTAACAAAGATGATTTTATATCATAATCTAGATTTATGTTTTGCCTTAATGGCGAAGCGGTAAGCTAGCAGAGTTCTAAGAAAGATACAATTGTTGATTCTACAATAGAGGCTAAGTACATAGCATCTTCTAAAGCTGCTAAGGAGGTTGCTTTGTATTAGGAAATTTGTTTCTTAGTTGAGTGTGATAACTAGTGCTTTAGCCCAGTGGATGTCAATTGCAATAATAGTAGGGCCATTTTGCCAACTAAGGACCCTAAATCACATCAGAAGTATAGGCACATTTTATGTAAGTATCACCTCATTTGTGAGATAGTAGAAAGAGGTGATGTGAAGATAGGCAAGGTACAAACAGATTTGAACATTACAGATCTATTGACAAAGCCATTTACTCTGAAAAGGCATAAGGCACACAAAAGGTCAATGGGTATTAGATACCTACATGATTGACTCTAGTGCAAGTAGAAGACTATTAGTGATATATCATAGAAACAATCATAGAGATGATTGTATCATATGCTATGTTTATTTATTTATAATAAAGTATTCTTTAAGATAGATAACTAATTATTGATTAGTAAGTATGTGACTTATTTATGAGATTCTTTATATATGCTACTATTTCTAAATGATCTCCGGTTGTATGTTTGTTCACAAATGCGTGGATCGGACGCCAAGAGGGAGCATGGGTGTTAGCTGATGGAGGTTCGATGGAGACACACAAATACACCGAGACCTAAGAGATCTGCTTCGCTCCAGTTCAGTTCCTTCAGCTTCGAGTTCCCTTCGTTGGGGTTGTTGGAGTTGTAGGTGTGCTAGTTAATTTGATCCTATAATTGACAAGGAGATAGACAGATGAGTTAGTCGACTCAAGGGCCGATACGAACTTCTGCTATCAGCTAGTTGCTGATAGGGCTAAGATAGTCATTAGTTGTGTCTGATGTACTCTTGCTGTCGGTTGGTTACCGATAGAGGCTGTAGCGCTTGTTCGTCTGCTTAAAAGTCGATGATGGCATATGCGGATAGCAAGGAATAAGATAAATGACTCATTGGCTACAAAGCCGATGGCACTCCGAATAAAATATGCGATGAATAGCAATGAGTGAGACCAGATCTTCCAAAGATACGAGAAGCTAGATCAGATGCGCGGACGGAAGGTACGGGCGAACCCATTGGCTAGCTGAGCCGATAAGAGAAATTCTCTAAAGATATATGTATATCAGCTAAGAGGCCGATATAGTAGGCATGAGGCTTTGTATATGGATATCTCATCGACTGGCCGATCCAATAAAACGTCATGTAAAGACCTATTGGCTTCTGACTCAATCTATTACCAGCAATCTAGTAGGTTGGATCTAACCAATATAGCACAAGACCAATAACAGCACAAGAGCATGATAAGCCAATAGAATCCACGTGAGAGTGATGTGGTATATCCAATCGGACTAAAAGGTCAGACCTAATCGATACAGTCTAATCTTAGATAGAGTGGATACACTAGGATAATGATAGGATATACCCCTTTGTTAGAGATCGGACTTAACCGATGTAACCCTGCGTCGACAGGCAGAACCCACCAATAAAAACCTAGATGAACTAGGATAGCGATACGCTGAAGTTGTATTGATTGAGAGATAATTTACAAGGCCTTAGGGGTCTATACTAATACCCTGAAGTTACAAGAGTCTAACACGGTTACAAACAAACTTTAAACATTATTTTCTAAACATAAAAGAAAACTATCTATAAGAAGCTAAAAGACCTAATTAGACTTACCTATCTTATAAGATATATTTTATAGAAATAAAAGTAGCATGCTATAGTTTCCACAGCTCCTCGTCAAAATTGGTCTCATCTATATAACTTTTTATCTTTTGACTGAACTAAATCCATCCTCAATCTGTCTGATTAATTCTTTCACTGTATCAATTGGATTCTTTTTATAAGTCAATTGGCTCTTCAATCCTGTCTATCGGGCTTACCAAAATTTGGTGTAAACAATGTCATATGTGGAACGAATATGATTATAAGATCAATACATATATTAATTGATAATCACATCTCGTGAATCATGATATCGAGATAACAAATCAATAATATGGATAAATATTGGAGACATATTATTGGATAGACCCAACCTGAGACGAGGATTATAACGTGCCATTAGTCGGTGTTAAGTAGTGTTCGTGTATAATTCTTGTATCTTAAATTTTTATAGTTTTCAACATATATAATGGCTTAGTTTGGGGTTGCCAAATGCTACTTCATAACTGCTTAGTTAGTCGTCAGGTTTGCTATAGAGTTTGTAGTGGCATATAAATAATTAAAATATGATTTGTCCCTCCGAGTTAATGGGAGAGATATCTTTTAGGCCTCTCGATGTAACAAATTAGAAAAGTGCATGGCTATATCGAGACGACTAAAGTGTATACCATAAAGAAAGTAATATGATATAGGATCAAATGAATAATTAAGCAATTGAGAGGATGGTATAAATCTAGTATTGAGCTTGATCAATATCATTAGCCAAAGGGATTCATACATAGTACACTAACAAATCAGCCGATATGATTTTTATTTATACTCGTTAGGTTAATAGAGAACCGCTATTGATACGTGGATTGAAAAAGAGTTTTTGATTGCATCTGAGTTTGGGATTTTCTGAAAAATGTACAAACAGTCCAGTGTATTGGTGAACAAATCAATGCCCAGTAAATAATTCAGTTTTTAACCCACAAATGACTCCAACGAAGGAGCTCCCGTTCCAGCAACAATAGACCATAGCTGCTCGTCTCATCGATATCACTTCCCATTAGATGTTGATGTGGCTTGCATTGCCTTCACATCGTGATCCACCGAGCCAAGTTGTTCTTTCCTCTCACAGTCACACCTCTCTTAATTGGAAAATTGCTTCACTACTGATGAGCAGCCCATAATAAATATTGCTCCACCAAACATCCAATATTTTCTCCATTTTAGTATGGTGAAGATTGCAGGAACTATATACTTCCTCTCACCATTGCACATCAGCTGAAGGACTTCCTAAGAAGATGCAATACAGTTAGCAAGTAGAGGTTATTAATTTACTCGAACAAAAAAGGTAGCATAGGAATGAGAGGCCCCGGGAAAAGATGCAACCACACCAGTACAATGGAAAGTCACCGATGACTTGATATGTAGTCTGCTGAAGCCATGTCTTTTCAGTGTCTTGATGCTACTCCAGGTAGGAAACGAGGAATGCCTGTTGCACGGTGGCGAGATTGCTTTATTGCTTGTATTATGGGTTGTTCTTTTGTGAAGAATGCCGGCTGAGTAGTGGAACTATTTTATGATAATTATTCAAATGTAGAGATAAATGAATTAACTATTATAAAGATAAAATACATATAAAATGGTTTTCTTAGTTAG
The DNA here is from genome assembly GCA_030770085.1 of Oryza coarctata. Taxonomy (NCBI): domain Eukaryota; kingdom Viridiplantae; phylum Streptophyta; class Magnoliopsida; order Poales; family Poaceae; genus Oryza; species Oryza coarctata. The sequence goes on along the minus strand of CM061484.1, from coordinate 9,702,765 downwards.
AAATTGATGTATAGATTTTTTTTCAAAAATCGTACAAGCTCCAAAAGCGTCCATATTTCTCCAACCATTCCATTAACAAGAAAAGAACAAGCCGTAAATATGTGGAGTGGGCATGTGGTGTGGATTAATTTAATATTTTGGATATTGAGATAACCCTTGTTAAATATATCCCATGTTTCTTAATTTCAGCACCAGAAGACGAGATTATAGAAAGAACTAAGGTAGGCGGGAGGTGTAAATTAATCACTTTCCCACGGTTTTAGCACTAATAAACATTATATATTAATGACGGTATTTATTATCTAACAAAGTGAATATATAGTGTCACAGGTGTCGCACTTTACTAAGTTTATCTCCAATAAACTACCTACAGAATTTCTTCTTTCTTGGCAGACGGTACAAACATGCCACACTCGACCGGACGCACGTGCACGTGTATATGCATGTTCTCTATACACCGTTGAATGTTGTTAGAGGAAAAAAGCATTTGATCAAGTTGTTTTGAGAATTTGATTTTGTTGTTTCGGCCAAAATTTGTACCATTACTGTGGGCCACCGCCGCCAATCTCACTGTCTTCTTGTGTAACACTCCATCTTTAAAATTCTAATTGGACTAGCTCTCATATATAACATGCCCATGAATGCATAGATCTTTTTGCCTTTTTGTCATCGCTTCTTTTAGAAAGGTTCATATGGCATGACTTATAAAGACGATTATCATCTACTAAGGCACCATTTGATTCTACTTATATGTAATTCCTTATTTTATATTTTAAGCATATTTTTAACGGCTAAATGATATTTTTTAAAATATATATATATAGAAGTTTCTTAAAGAATTCAAACAATCAAGTTTTAATATTATAAATATTTATAATAGTTAATATTTAATTATTTATTGCAATAATGGCATGCCTTGTTTTTGTTACTGCTCGATACCATGAACAATGACGTCACAGTAACAACGTTTGCTTGCCATACTGCAATGGGTGTTTTATTTTAAAAATAAGTTGTTAGATGGTTTACTTTTAAAATATAATAAAGTTATACCACTTTCCATGAATTCATGTTATGTCCGTCCATTGGTTAGTACAATCCAACCGGCATCATTATAAATGCATGAAATTTTCTGAAAAGTGCACAAAACAGAGTCCAGAACGTTGCTCAAGAAATTAATGCCCAGTAAATATACAATTTTGAACTCACAAATTACTCCATCGAGGAAGCTCCATCAATGCCACTTCCCATTCTTGCGCTGGCCTTGACGTGCTAGTGTAAACTGAAACAGTAGAACAATTGACGACGTTGTAAAATGTGAGTGGAGTGCACCACAAGTGGCAAATTCTTCACTACTACTACTAATAGTTAACCCAGAATAAATCAATAGCTCCACCAAACATCTGATATTTCTTACACTTTTATATGGTGTAGAATAACTCTCATGAACTATATATATACTTCCACGATTGCATCAGCTTGAGGGATTCCTGCGAACCAGCAATACAAATAGCACGTAGACGTTATTGCTCCCTCAAACAAATAATTAATTTCAGATATCGTGTTATTAATTAAATGGTGCTTAATTAATTTCGGTCAATTTTATATTTAGTAATTTTGTTTTGTTAATATCTTAGATTTAGAAATCTAATTTGTAAATTTTGATTTGTTCTGTAAATTATCGAGGTAAATCAGAATTAAGCATCTTGGGGAAAATAGTGTTATATTCAGATTCAAAAGATGTGTTGCGTTTAAGAAAATTTGTTAAAATTTTATTTTATCTTCCCCTATCATTCGATAATGAACAACTAAAGCTTCTTCTGAAAGTTTGATTAGGAAGTTTTGGAGTAAACGAACGAGAATTTGTAGAGATCTTTTGGATCTTTGATGGACCGTGGGCTATCTGTCGGCGCCTCCAAATTACATGACTCGAAAGGAAGTAAAATAAGTTGGACTGCTATCTTGTGAGCAAGTTGGCCAGAAATCTCGTTCATATAACTGATATTACTAATGCTAAATCTGTAATTATCTACTAAGTATATTATTTTTTAATTATTGTGGCTTAGATTAGAAAGAACTCAACATCATCTACAATTCATTTATAATTAATGTAGGTTTCTGAATTAAATTTTAAACTACTAAATTGAATTGTAAATCATGTTTTGAATAGAATATTTTATTTAACATGGAATTCCTATAGTATCAACGATCGTGTTATTTCAATGCAATTAACTCACGGAAAATATAAGTGATTATTGTAAAATTAAGAAGGTCCAGTGAGTTACATCCTGCTAATTATTACTTTATAGTAAATTAATTAATTATAATTTCCTATTTATTAATTTAAATTGTAGAATAACTGAAACTCAAAATGGCTGTCAAGGGAGTCGAGTCCTAGGGGAGCTGGCTCTTGGCTACGGAGATCGTAACCTCGGTCCATCTTCTCCGACGAGGTTTTGCCCCTCTACCGCATGCTTTCGTAGAGAGAGATTAGATAGGTGATAATCTTCTTAATGCCTCAAGTGTGCTGTTACAGAGATATATATAGCCAAAGGCAAGAAACAACCCAAGCTAAACATTCCTATAATTTAGGAACCGAAAACAAAAAGCTACTCTATCTTTCCTAAATCAGTCCTGGTTGTTGCCGCGCTCTCCACGCGAGCCGCGCATTCAGTTCTAGTTGTTGCCATGCCCAGCTCATTGCCGTGCGCGCTCTCCACGCGTTCGGCCACCCGATGCATGTCTCTTGCTCAATGGTGCCTCACGTGTGTGCGCCCCCACATGACATCTCTCCCCTCTCGAGGTCCAGCTCATCCTCGAGCTGAAAGGTGGGGTACTTGATGCGGAATGGCTCGACGTCGTCCCATGTTGCCGAGGCCGGGGACTCCTCCTTCCACTGGATCAACACCTGACGGGTGCCCCGAGCAAGGCGATAGCGAACAACACATTTCGGTTCTAGGACGGCCGCAGCATGGTGAACTGGTGGCAGTGGCGGAGGAGCAGCCGGAGGTGGCCCATTGTACTTCTTGAGGAGCCCGACATGGAAAACATCATGAAGGCGGGCGCGGGGCGGTAGCGTGAGGTGGACAGCCACGTCGTTGATCAGTTTGGTGACACGATATGGCCCGTAGAAGCGTGGCTTGAGCTTGTCGGAAACAGCCTGGGACAGCGAGGATGCCGCATGGTGTCGGAGCCAAAGAAGTGCCCAATCACCCACCTGGTACGCGACGTGTTGATGGGTCATGTCGTAGTGGAGCTTCTGGACTGCCTAAGCTTGCTCAAGCCGGTAGTGGATGTCAACGAGGAATTCTTCATGCTCCTCCATGCTCTTGGCGACGGCTGCCACCCTTGTCTCCCCTAGTTCGTAGGACCAGATGGATGGTGGATCACGCCTGTAGACGACACAGAACGGCGTGTCCTGCAGGGAAGTCTGGTAGGCAATGATGAAGATGAATTCCGCCCATGGTAGCTAGCGGAGCCACTAACACAACTGGTCCCCTATGAGGCAATGCAAATACATGATGATGACCCTGTTCGCAACCTCCGATTGCCCATCCGATTGCGGATGGAACGCCATCGTCATGTGCAGCTTGGTACCCATCAAGCGCATGAGCTCGCACCAGAACGTCGAAGTGAAGATCGGGTCGTGGTCCGACACCATGGACTGTGGAACGCCGTGCAGTCGCACGATGTTGGTGAAGAGGGCTTGAGCGATGGACTAGGCGGAGTATGGGTGCGCCAAGAGAATAAAGTGGCAATACTTGCTAAACCTATCCACCACCGTCAATACAACGGACTTGCCGTGAACACGAGGCAAAGCTTCGATGAAGTCTAGGGCGATGTCCGTCCACACGCTCTATGGGACTGGCAGGGGTAGGAGAAGACCCGCCGGGTGCAAGTGCTTGGACTTGTACCTCTGGCATACCACGCACGCGCGCACAAAGTCCTGCACCAACTGCTTCATGTTAGGGAAGTGGAAGTCTCACCATAGGTGGTGCAGCATGCGCTGGACCCCTTTCATGTCCATCCTCATGGACCACCGCTAAGATCTCCTAGATCAGGGGAGAGGTCGAAGGGATGTACAGCCGCCCGCCAAAATGTAGCATGTGGTCGACGAGGGACCAAGGCGCCCCGCGGGAGCCGGCACAAACATCATTGCGGAAGGTGACGATGGTAGGGTCAGTGTCCTGTGCTTGGCGAAGACATGTAACAAAGTCGAATTGAGGGGCCGACAGCACCAGGACGGCGCCCTCTACCATGTCTCGGCGGGATAGCGCGTCAGCCACCGCGTTCGTCGTCCTGGGCTTGTACTCGATGGCGAAGTTGAACCCCAATAGCTTGCCTAGGCATTGATGTTGAGGGATGGTGGTGAGCCGCTGGTCCAACAAGTATTTGAGGCTGTAGTGGTCTGTCTTGACGATGAACCGGTGCCTTCACAAGTACGGCCTCCAATACCGCACGGTGTGCACCAAGCCGATAAGCTCCCATTTGTACGCGGCGATGGCATGATGTAGAGGCGCGACGGGCCTACTGAAGAAGGCAATCGGGTGGCCATCCTAGATGAGGACCGCACCGAAGCCATGGGACGATGCGTCACATTCGATGACGAAGATCTTGGAGAAGTCCGGCATGGCCAGAATCGGGGTCAAGGAGACCGCAGCCTTGAGCGTGTCAAATGCCGCAGCCGCCGCCTCGTTCCAGGAGAACCCTTCCTTTGAGAGGAGGGCTGTGAGCGGCGTGGTGACGGAGCCATAGTTGTGGACGAATTTGCGGTAGTATCCTGCCAAGCCGAGGAAGCCACGCACCGCTCATGCCGAGCAAGGCACCGGCCAGTCACGGATGGCCTGCACCTTGGCCGGGTCCATGGCGACACCTGCCTCGGATATAATGTGGCTAAGGTACGAGACAGAGGTAGAGTCGAAAGAGCACTTGGAGCGCTTGACGAAGAGCCTGTGCTGCCACAGCTCAGAGAGGACGACGCGGAGGTGTTGAAGATGATCTGCCCAAGTCTTGCTGTAGATCAAAATATTGTCAAAAAATACCAGGACGAAGCAACAAAGGAACGGGCAGAGTACATCGTTCATGAATGCTTGGAAAGTTGCTGAAGCGTTGCATAGCCCGAACGGCATCACCAAGAACTCATAGAGGCCATCATGGGTGCGGAATGCCGTCTTGTTGATGTCCTCCGACCGCATCCGCACCTGGTGGTACCCGAACTGCAAGTCCAGCTTGGTGAAGAAGTGCGCGCTGTGGAGCTCATCAAGCAGCTCATCGACGACGGGAATGGGGAACACTTCCTTGACGGTGAGGGCGTTCAGTGCTCGGTAGTCGATGCAGAATCGCCATGACCCGTCTGCTTTCTTGACAAGAAGAACCGGCGAGGAGAATGGTGAGTCACTGTGGCGGACAATGCCCTGCGCGATCATGGCGGCACACTGCCGCTCGAGCTCGTCCTTGTGGGCCATAGGGTACCGGTACGGGTGGACTACCACTGGAGGTGCGTCCGGTTTGAGGATGATGCTGTGGTCGCGAGCGCGCTTGGGGAGGAGCCCGGTACGCTATGCAAAGACGTCATCGAAGGAAGCTAGCAGCTCGTTGAGGAGGAACTTGCTAGTTGCCGTGGCGCCGAGGACCGGCGCGCTTGGAGGTCACCACGCCCGACCAGCAGATAGTGCGCCCATGGTGCTGGAATGACAACAAGCGCTCGGCGAAGTCCCAAACAATCTAGCCAAGAGTAGCCATCCACTGCGTACCCAGGACCAAGTCGTAACCTGCAAGCGGTATGACAAAAAGGTTGACGTGGAACTGTGTGTCAGCAATGGAGATCGGCGCATTTCGGATGACGCCGGGACAAGCGATCTTCTCACCGTTTGCCACTATTGATGTAAGACGGGGCCAGGGCTGGATGGCCAGCACGGTCCGAAGCGCGACCTCCTCCGCGATTAAGTTATGCGTCGAGCCCGAGTCAAGTAGCGCGATGAAGGAGGTAGCGCCTAGCGACACATTGATCTACATCGTGTCGTAGATCGGCACGCCGGTGACCGCATGCCAGGAGAAGACCGGTGCCTCCATGTCCGGTGTCTCGACTACCGCGGCGTCGTTGTTGACGGCGATCTCCACACCGTTGATATAGAAGAGGCGCCTGTAGACGCGGTTGTGCCCGTAGGTGTACTTCTCATTGCAGTTGTAGCAGAGGACGAGATGGCGACGCTCCTCCTGGTCTGCCTAGGACAGGCGCTTCACCGGGCGGCCCTCCACCATGACCGTGGGCGCAACAGCCTTGTCCTTGTCAACCGGGGAAACCGGAAGGGCAAGGCGTTTTGTTGGAGCCGGTAGCAGGCCGCGGGGCACTATCTTGGCTGGTGCCGACGTGTATTGCTCCCATAGCTCTAGTTGATGCGCCAAGCTCATGGCTGCCACGAGGGATTGCGGGTTGTGGACATGGATGTCGAGGCTGAGCGGGGGAAGGAGGCTGCCCGTGAATAGCTACACACACTGTGCCTCGTCGAGGGGGCCGGCTCGAGGGAGGAGTGCTTGGAAGCAGTCCTGATACTCCGCGACGGTGCCGGTGCGGCGGCAGTCCGCGAGCTCGAAGAGGGGGGCGGCACAGAGGGGTGGCCTATTTCATAGGTTGAGAAGCTCCTTGAACCAGCGCCATGACGATGTACCCTCATCTGTTTGGATTTGGATGTACCACCTTTGCACCCCATCCTCGAGGTTGTAGGACGCAATCCAAACTTTCTCCTCCTCCATGATCCGCTGCTGGTGGAAGTACGACTCGCAACGATTGATGAAGATGAGTAGATCGGACTTGTTGTCGTACCGAGGAAAATCCATCTTCTAGAATTTTGGCGGTTGGTCATTGTGGTGCTCGCCGGAGCCAGGCTTGCTGCCCGACGATGACGCGCTGTCGGTGGTGAGGGCGGTGATCGCCTTGGCTTTGGCCTCCACGGTGGTCTATAGGGTCTTGACGGCATTTGTGAGTGCCTCGACGGTGGCCTTGAGGTCGTTGTTTTCACCCATATTGGCGGCACACAACGCGACGGATGAAGACGCGGGGGAGAGCGGCACGGCGGATGAGGGTGGTGGAGGGGATGCGGCGTCTGGTGGGGATGTGAAACGGAAAAGCGAGGATCGCCGGGATCGTGATACCAGGTTGTCAAGGGCGTCGAGTTCTAGGGGAGCTGGCCCTTGGCTACAAAGATTGTAACCTCGGTCCGTCTTCTCCGACGAGGTTTTGCCCCTCTGCCGCAGGCTTTCATAGAGAGAGATTAGATAGGTGATAATCTTCTTAATGCCTCAAGTGTGGTGTTACAGAGATATCTAAAGGCCAGAAACAACTTGAGCTAAACACTCCTATAATTTAGAAACCGAAAATAAAAAGCTACTCTATCTTTCCTAAATCAGTTCTGGCTGTTGCCGGCGCTCTCCACATGAGTCGCGCGTTCCCGTGTCCAGCTCGTTCCCGTGCATGCTCTCTGCAGGAGCCACGTGTTTGGCCGCCCGTATGTGCTCCCCCACATGACAATAGCATTCTAAAATTTTGAAAAGAACTATTTATTTACGTATTTATTTGTTTATAATACTATAAGTGAGATGACATATATAAACATTTGAGGCTAATAAGTTGGGTGTTGGGATTTATGGCATCCCAAAGCGTTTTCTTTCCTTCGTTAAACTGCTTGAAGAATGTCACACTCCATTGTAGTTATCCTTCAGTTTTGATAAAAGAAAATAAACTAAATAAACTGTTAAATTTAGGTTTGTCAATGTCTATTAAATTGACATAATGACCAAAATGCAAACAAATGAACAACCACAGTAAGCTACAGACGTAACACATGGAAAACGCAAATGTTAGTTCAGAGAGTGCATTCAGAAAAATATAGATGAATATATATTATCTGCTTTAAATCTATGATTAAACGACTCAGTGGGGATTTTGTTGTAGGTAAGATAGCTCATTCAATAGGCAAAAAAATCAGTATATTCAACCGGTAAAAACTCAGCAGCTATTTCTGCGGAGTACATGTAGCGTGGACATTACCGATAGGACATTTGGAAAATAAATTGAATATTAGCTGGTAGATTGTATTCAGTAAAATATAGATCGTGAATCAAAAAGAGGAATAGAACATGCCAGTTCGATAGAATACCATAGCTTATTCCATAGGAAAAATATCAGCAAACAATTGATTATTCCAATCTAAGTGATACTACTGCAGAAATGATTTACACACGTGACCAAAACTGATTTTTTACAAGTGTTTGGGTGGCCCGTCTCCCCTAGATGTCCATAGAAATAGAGATTTCCACAAACGGACCACCTAGCCGCGTAGAAAAGTAGATGAGCGGTCCAAGAAAGGATAACGTGTTTTTCCACGTGGCCAAGTTAAGAGGCCCACCTAACAAAGTTGTTTTCCATGTGGCCTAACAGGGCATGTGCAAAAATACATTATGGCATGTGGCCCGATTAGACATGCCACCTAGGATGAAGTTTTCCTATTAGTAGATATTCTTGCCTGACATCTCGCTGTGGATAATTTTAAAATGATTGTCTAATTGAAATTTTCCCATTTTTGAGTGGCACTGTTATATAAAGCTAGCACATATATACAATATAACATATGTACAAATAGAGACATAATCAATATTTTCATTTCATTTCAAATACTCAATCTCGTATCAGATAAGAAAAAAGTTTCATTTCATATGTTATTTTAACCACTCTCGAAGGGTCTTATATTGAGCACTCTCATTGTCAAAAAACATACCAGATTTGCAACGGTCACATTAGATGAAGTGTCATATGTCAGCACAAAGATTCATAGGTGCTTTTCCCAACCATTTTGCTATTTAAGGGATGTGAGGAATCTATAAAAAAATATTATACTAATTATTAGAGATTATACTGTTGACATCCTATTAATAAGTTTTATTACTATAAAATAGTTTTTTAAAAATAATCGAGGATTGTTATATACCTCCCATTGACACTAAGCATGTCACACTCTTAATATCCACATGAAAACATCGTAAATTAGATATAAATTTATAGATATGTCAAAAATATGTGTTTATGTGGTTTGTTATTCTTTCATTGCCCCTCTTTTCTTCATGTAGGAGCTATGTATGTTGTTTAACAGATTTAATTAGCATGTGTTACAAAGCTATCGAGAAAATCATTAAAAAATGTACATAGAGGATTTACTTACAAATTTAGAATAGTAAGGATTTCATCGATCTAACAGTGTCACAGTCTATTGAGTCAAAGAATAGAATACAACCAAGTGTTCCCTCGAATATATTAAAATTAAATATAGTGGTCACTACAAACAAAAAAAATAGATGTATTAGATGCAATAGAGTAAGCTGTTAAAGTAGTAACAAAAACCTTATGTTCATTATGAATGGAACATCAAACTTACTCAAAAATATACAGGATCATTATTACTTCCTTATCTTGGTGGGAGAGTATGGCTCATCCTAAGTATACCTGAACTTCTTATCATCACCTAGTTTCTTAAGGTGCGCGCCTTCTCCTTAGATGTCTTGCCATAGAGTGCTTCACAATCTTCACACATCTTGATATTATGTTGCATTTCGCAAATGCTTGTTGGGTCCATATAGCCAATAGTTTTCCTTGTTCTTTTTGCATTGTAGAATTGTGACCTACAAACAACAACTCATATAAAACCATGCAGCAATAAGAGAGTGTTATGTGCACTTATAGGAACCATGAGGTAACGAGAGAGTGTTATGTTCACTTATATGAACCACGCAACAACGAGATTGACATCCAATATTTCTAGTTGAAACATAGAATGTAGGTCTCCAAAATCAATTATCAATATGCCATTTGGTGCTCACATGAAAGCATCTATCATCACCTTGACAATTACGAACTTAATGCCCTTCCTACTTGCCTTAATGTACTACTCATGCCACTTCCACATCTACAATGGCAGGCTATCCATTATGTGCTTTGGTAAGAATGGTTAGCCATTTACAAATCTTTTGGGCACATCATTGGTATCCCTAAGTTCCAAATTCCCAATGGTAAGTATCATTGACTTGTGCAAATCAGATGTCTCCACTTGTTTGTGAATATCTTTGCCCTTATCTTTAGTATCTCTCCCTTGAAGGCTATAAACATATACTTATGCACATCTTTACATTTGGCCTTTGGGTTGTATGTGAAAATCATCTATGGTACTACCCGATGAGCTATTGGGGATACTTCTTCTATTGGTGGTTGAGCTTGTGGAGCAATACGAAGTACTGGGAGAGTAACAACTTGTTGGGTAGGAGTAGATTGTGGGGAAAGTGGAGCTAGTGATGATGACAGATGTGGTGGGAAAGGTGGAGCAGATGAAGATGGTTGGTGTGCTAGTGATGGCGAAGGTTGTAGAAATGGACTACGTGGTTGGTATGGCCTACATGGTGGGATAAAGGACTTGATGGTGGTGATGGCAAACCTGGTGGATGGAACTAGGGCAGGAGCTATCTTTGGTCGAGGTCATAGTGAGATATGGTTTTGGCCTATAGCCAGGGTTGACAATGAAGGGTCAATAAGGATGATATCTCGATGATACCACAATATGAACCGGTTCACTGCATCTCCAAGAAGTTAGATCCCCTCCAACGTGGTGATGTTGAGTTCTAACATGGTACGCTCGTCACGAATGTTAGCCACTTGCACCCTTGTGTTGTCAACCAAAATGATTGTGCAATAAATTTATTGGCCTAGTATCACTAGGCATATGGCTACCTCCTTTATCTTTCCAGCCCTTCTGATCGGGGCTAAGAACTTGCAAGACGTATGACATGTTATATCGTCAATCAGATATGAGTTTGTGGTGGCAGATTTCACATTGTTTGGCACTAAACCGGTATGTTCCTAAGTATGCATTCACTGCAACACAACACTTGGATTCTGACTTGCTAAGTTGAAGAAATGTTCTTCCACTTGTTCCCTAATCTCTTCTCTAAAATTTGCTTATATCTGTCTCACCTCTTGTAATGTCTGGCATCCATTGGGAACCCTTGTTTCCAACCAGTGATGTAAGAGATGCCTTTAACATGACCTGAGTATTCGTGGATGCCCAATATAGTAGTGAGCTAGTTGTTCTCCCGGTTTAGCACGAATTCCTAGTTTTTTCCTTCTCGGCGATCTCCAACAAAGTGGAAGTCCTCAAATATCAATTGTCCATCATCTATAACCTATCTTGTGCTTCGCGCTCACACCCAATTCTTGCCTCATTCATCTAAGCTGTCCACCTAAGGGTTGCCCTTCCACCTTAACTAGTCTTCCATCGCTCTCTATTTATCTATGTGCCCCCCATATCCACTCAAACCCAATAGATGTAGATACAAATTTTTCTTTAGCAACTCAGATATATGTTTGCTCTTCCCTATGGTTTCCTTTGTTGTTTTCTTCACAATAAACTCATCTTAGGCTTCTTGTGAAATCTTCTAGAAGTCTTTAAATGAGGTTCAATTCTTCTGCACATACTTCATGTTGAGATCAAACTACCATCGCCTCTAGTGTTATCCCATAATTTTAAGTGCAAAATCCTTTATTATTTTCTCTATACCTGATGAATATTTCAATCTTTTGTGTAGCTTCGTCGATAGCAGCTCCATCACCCTATTCAATACCTTTTCCCATTCATCTACATTTATTGGCCTATACATCCTAACTAGTGATCCATACGATGAAATTAAATTTAGCTGTCGCTATTGGAGGCTCAATGGGCTTCCTTTCATAGTCAACTGCCATCACGACGAAGACCTCATTCGTTAGCTTGTTTTTACTTCTCTACCTCCATCACTTTTTCGTACAGCTTCCTAGACTTGCTGATGTATACGTTCTAATGCAGAGGTAGTGGTGTCCAGCTCAAGTTCATCAACTACGGATTGATGAGCAGTCTTAGCCACTTTTTGTTTTGAACAACGTTGTGTAACCATCGAGACAATCACAATGGCCACAATTCACCAGTTCATATTTGAGATCTACATAAAATACTACAAGAGTAGAAAGCATGATGTCATATTGCCTATTTGATAGTTATGTAATTGTTGAAATCGTCATTAACAACAACACTTGTTACTAGTATAGGACAAGTATCACTAAGGTATGCCACGACACTTTGCTAGAGGCTTTCTCAACATCTAGGTTTTTTGCTTCCGTGGCTACATGTGGTCATTGCAGCGGATCAACCTCACTTCGCTGAGATGCTTCCGTGGCTACATGTGGTCGTTGCTGTAGATCAACCTCAGCCCATTCAGGTGCTTTCATGGCCAAGTGCATTTCCATAGTTGGGTTTCCGACTACTGTTTGCTTTTTTAAGGGACCTTGTTAGTTTTCCATCGTTGGTATGGTCCAAAGCTACATCTATTTGGCAGTATGAAGAAACTTATACATCGAATAATAGTATCAATGGATATATCAACTACATATGTAATTAGTTTGAACATAACATAAAAATTGACCCTAATTCATTGAATATGATGAGAAATTTACTATACATAAAAAATTAAATCACAAATTACACAATACTACACAAATCATTTTGAAGACAAATCAAATTGATGAATCATTCATTGATATATCATGTAGATATATTCATAACAAATTCTGGCATTCGAGAAAGTAGTGTGTAGCAGAATTGACAAACATATAAAAAAGAGGAAGGGGAAGCTCATGAACTAGTCATGGGCAAGGATATCAGCGACATCAATCATGCACTTCTCCTCCCTCCACTTGTGTATAGTTCTAGGATTTTATACTTGTGGTGTGGAGGTTAAAAGTGCAACATATCATGTCAGCCCATTTTCATCATAGAGAAAAAATCCTAAAATTTTGTAAATATCATACACATTTATATCTTCCTAAAATCTCACAAAAATATAAATGAAAATCATCCCACTCTATAATAATCGCAATTACTTATACAACCATCGAAACCATCAAATAATCACCAACATGACAATACAACCACTTACAAGTGATAATAGGAAGAGGGAGGAGAAGTTTTGCAAGCGGGGTAACTAAGCACCAGCCTGCAAAAAGAACACTAGACCTACCATTGAGTGGTATAAAAGTTTCTTATAAACTCAAGAACTGTTTATAAATTCAAAACTAATTGAAATAAAATCCTAATTTTGTGCAACTTGCCCATAATTTTTATAAATTCATAACTTATGAAAAATAAAATCTAAAATTTATGCAACTTGTCTCTTAAATTTGTTAATTCATAACTAATTGAAATAAAATCCAAATTTTGTGTAACTTGTGCCTAAAAATTTATAAATTCATAACTAATTGAAATAAAATTCAAAATTTATGCTACTTGTCTTTAAAATTTTCTAAATTCATAAGTAATTGAAATAAAATCTAAATTTTATGTAACATGTATCTAAAATTTTGTAAATTCATAATGAATTGAAATAAAATACAAAATTTATGCAACTTCTCTCCAAAATTTTATAAATTTATAACTAATTGGAATGAAATAATAGTAATTAAATTCATAACATAACACAATCCAAAGTAATTAATTTTCAAAAACGTACATAATAGTAAACCAACATTACATATAAAACTATTAAACTAGCCATTAACAAATTTTAATACACCATCACTGCACATGTATAGTATAGTTTATTTATCAAAGGTGAAAACGCCATGTTGTTATACTAGTATCGTTTGACATCATCGACACTGTCAACACCTACAATATGTTGCTTCCCAGATATAGCTATATCATTCTTCTTATTGACAAGGTTGTTACACAGAAAACATATGCGACATACTCAGCGGGTAGACATGGATCATCCTTGTAGCCTACATTCCTATGGTCAACAATTGTTAGGCTAAAAATGTCCAAACACACACCTCTTGGGTGTTTGACCCATTGGCATCAAGACATTGAGATCTAAATATTTAGTCTATAGTCAAGATACCATATTTCATTTACGATCCCATAGTACATAGTCATTCCATTGGATATGTCTATCACTTTGACTCGAACTCCACTATTATGTGTCATTTCTTCTTGTCCTTTGCTTTCATGTCAAAAGTGTATCCGTTAATGTCATGCGCTTGTCATGATGTAACTAGACTTGATGTGCCAAATGCTAATCTTTTTAAAGTTTTTCCTCTACAAAATCACTATCGCACAAGTTTTTGTCCTTCAACCATTGAGGGAAGTAACACTTTTACTCTTTCATGATCCAATCAGTTAAGCATCTGATGTTGTTGACTCCAATCTCTTTTACGTGTTGATTAATAAAGGGCTCCACTATAGCGAGCTGTTGCAGTACACTGCTATATACATCTTCAACTACTTTGTAATCCTCATGATGGAAATTTTTCTTTCCTACACTCCCCTTTCTAAACATTCTTCTCTGATATCTAGAGATAGGTAAACCAATGGCTTTGGCATCCTTTAAGTAATTTATATAGCACTGAATAACTTCTTTATTAGTGTATCCCTTTATCATTAATCTCTTTGGATGAGCATGATTCCATACTTAACCCTTCAGAATAGATATGTACTGCTGATACACCCATATTTGATGTAAGTACAAGAGACCAAGTACAATAATTTGAGGGACAATGTAAATCATTAGATATACCATCATATCAAAAATGATGGAGGGAAATAGATCTCAAGCTAGCATATAGTCTCCTATACAAATTTCTGCAAGGGTCCCAATTCTTATGATCAAATACCTTGTATGAAATTTCATTAAAAATTAACACATCTTTATGTTGACCACCTTAATCTGAGATGGTTTAATTGCCCTTATAACAATAGAGAGGAACACCGTTAACATCACATGACAGTCAAGAGAATTATAGCCACATAGAGTCAAATCTTTCATCGAGACTAGCTTTGTAATCATTGATAAGAAACCAGTAGGCACTCTCACCCCATGTAAGCATTTGAACAATGCCTTATTCACTTCTGTTGTTAAGGTGTAGCTAGCAGGATGAATGTACATGTCCTTCTAGTACGGTAAATACTTAAAAAAAATTGAATGCTTCTTGAATGACACTGTCTTTTCTTCCATTGTTTTCATATGCTTTGCTCCCTTCTTCTTTGCCTTTCCCAAAAAGACATTTATATTCTCCGTCATTTCAAACTAGTTTTCTACATCAAATTTTGGGGATAATATTGTGCTCTTCTATCTCGTCAAAATATTTTTCCATCAAATAGTATTGTATATTAGGCCCAAGAACCTTCAATGCTGAATATACACTAACTTACCTAATGATGTAAGATATAGAGATGAGATGTTATACAAACAGATAAGATAGCCGATCTTTCCTTTTACATGTCCTGAGAGAGAAAGTTTGTGGGATAATCATTAACAAATAAGACTATTTCTCCTGCTGTACCATTAATACTTCTAATTCAGTATGAAGCAACATATCCTCCATATCAAAATTAGCATTAAAACCATCAATGTCTTGTGTCAAAACAGAACCATTTTCATGCTGATGTCATTGATCATAAAATTTTCAACCATATCCAATAAAAAAAATGCCTTCATCTATGATAACATGATTACCATCTCCGTGAGAAGCGAAGGTTTCACCGTGATGTCACTCAACCTTTTAATCTTTCTAAATCCACGCTTATGATAAAATCGAGATTTATCCGTACTTTCCAATTTCTCTAATCAATGCACGGACAACATATTTTCTTCCAATTTGCTCTCATATCATGTGTGTTGGCCTATGCAATAAATTTGCTCATTTCTAAAATGTGATAGATGAATTCGGGCATATCTTACATCCATGCCCACTCCATCTTTAAACAAATGAGAATAAAATTAAATGAGATCTATTTCAAACAAAACATGCAACATTACAATAATTAATTAATTTGAACTAGTGTTTATACAATTTGACACGTACAATTCCATTTCAAATTTTATGAAAGATATATAAGCACTACAACAAATAACACAAAATAAAATTATGTAAAAAAATAATTTGCCCCAAATCAATCTATACACTCTATATATACTTAGATGTACAATGTAACATATATGAACTAGATATATATAAACCGTCAATTTAAAGCCTACAAAAAGATAATAACAACCATTGCACAAAAAAATACCAATACTACAAAACTAGCTCAACACGCTCATTTTAAAAATAGCTAAATTCTCTACATTGAACTCATTAAATTGAATAAAAATGATAAAAATAGAGGAGAACTGCATATATATAATCTTATATACCAATTTCCACCAAAGATTGAAATTCAAAACCTGCCCCTCTATGTTGGTATGTTTTGGAGAAAGAAGCTTCAGGCTAGAATGAGCTAAGCTTAGGCTAGAAAAAGGTAAATGGAAGGGAGAATCATCGCAAGCAGCCCTCTAAAATATATATTATCGCAAACGAACCCCTTAAGAACCGGTCTGCGTAAAAAACATCATCTATGCAAATGGGTCTTCTAATGGGCCCACCTTTGATAACATATGTATTTTTATAGACAGGCCGTGTCCATCACCTGGGGACCGAGCATGTCGTAGATGAGCTCTCTCATGACCTATCAGGAATTTGGAGGGTCGTCTTTGAAAACCGAATTTGTAGTAGGGTGAAAAACCGAGTGTGCGTTAATTTGACCACCAAGTACACACCAGACTTGTGGGGCACGTCTGGGTTCCCGGGCGGCATGCTTGGTGAGGTTGGTCGGGTGCCGCTTCCCTTCTGCTAGCAGCCTGTGAGTCTCGTTGTAGTGCAGTGTCAGCACACATTCCGGTCGTACCTGGAGACAAACCGAGTGGGAGTAGCATAGCCGATGGAGGAAACCAAATCGAGATGCGCCGGGCGATCGGCATAAGAAAGTTACCTACGTGTATTGCTGATGAGACAAAATATATGCAAGCGAAACTTCTTGTCCATCATCATCTCAAACCCTCAAGAAATTTATAGGGCATGATGATGGCGTACCTGAGTTCGGGTGAATCCTAATCGGTGTCGTCTCGGATGAAAAATCAATCCTGATCAAGGAAAGTAGTTCCTGATGGTTCAAGGGCGCAGCGAATCCGTTAGCTGGCGGAGTCCATCTCGTTCTGCTTACAGCCTCGTGTTCCCATCTGTCCATGTTCCCATCTGTTCTCTGCCCGATCTGATCGATTAATACGCTCTAAGATAAACGATCGATGAGTTCACCTGGAGATAAGATTACGTAGGCTTTGCAAACAGCCCACAAAGTAAAAAAGAGGCGGTTCAGTGTGGCCCATGACGCATGACGTTGAATCGTTCTATCACGTTAAAATCGTTTTAGATCTATCGTTCTAATTCTACCACCTAAACAACCAGATCTCTCTGCTTAATGTGGGATAGTCACCGAAAACATTACATATGCTCATCTCAAATATATTCTAGTAACACCTTTCTTCCCTTGGCTATTCGAAATCAAATATTAATGAGATGCTTTTCTTTTTTGTGCCCCTTAGGGTGGACAGAGTTGCAAGCTTGCAATTCATGTTACTGTCTCGTTTGATTTGGAAAAAGAAAATACTCAGAAACGTTATGCATGAATATGAAAAAATGCTCCGTCCAATTAACTTGTTACCTTTTCACCCAGGATTTTAGTGCAGGACAAATCTATTCAATATGTTTGTTCCGCATCACTTTTGCAGAAAAAACAAATAATGGAAGAATTGAAATATAATAGAAAAGTACATGTTCTGATGCGATTAGAAGGTATTGGAGAAGCCCAACTGAACACGAAAGAATGAAGGGATGAGCAAAAAGGATAGTCCACAGAGTAGTAGTGATGATTGGAGAAGCTTGAAGGGAATGGTCAAGCATGAAAGGCCTATCAGATTTGCTTTCTGACAATAGCTTTATCAATGAGGGGAAATTTATCTGTGTTTAAATAGCAACTATAGCCCAAAACTAAAAACTCTGTACTTTCTAAATAAATTGTCAGTCCCTGTCCTGATACACCTTACAGTGTCTCTGCAGAGGGCGCTGCGAGAGAAGGAAGAACCACCAACAATGTCCATGCTCCATGGCTGCACAGTGTATTCTTTAATTGTAATCCAGAATGAGAAAACTGAAGTTTGCTCAATGGCTGCACTGCTAGAAGTCTTATCACCTATGACAAAACAGATCCTACCTGTGGTGAATTTATTTAACATAAAAAAATGTTCAAGGTAAATCACAACAAATCACTAGATGAATTTCAAACGCCCGGTCATATCTGCTCAAAGCTATCTTCATATATTCATATCACATTATCTCCTCTCTATTATGTCTGCATGATCACATAGTTGCAGGGCTCGTAAAATCGTAAAACAAGAGATGGATGCAACATTAACTGTTTCGTTATGAGAATGAGAACAGAAGGTGTTCATACATTTTCAGCGATGCGAAGCAGTTGGCGCCCACGAACATAGACTGACTGTCCAGTTTGATGGACCTTTCAGTTGCCAGCTCTTTACAAGAGGCATACACAAAGTTTTATTTCTCCGGCAATGTAATGGAATTTCAGACAAAGAACACAAATTCTCTTGAAATGAGTACTAAAGGTTGTCGGTAAATCATCCCATGAATTTCATCGCAGGAATGCGATGAACAGCAGTAGTGCAGCGTAACTTTGATCTATTGTTGCCACGTCAGTGAAGAGAGAAGAGAGGAGGTGAATTGTGGGGTTTTTTTTCTAAATATAAATTCCACGTGGCAACTTAAGTGCATTTTTAAGTGTTCGTAGAAATATTACGTGGCAGCTCAAGAATGTTTATAGAAATCACACTCAGAGCAAGGTGTATTATACTTACACAGATCAGAGCAAGGTGTATTAGTAGAGGGTTTAATTTGGTATAGTTAAAATTCGTGGGTTGATGCATGAGTTAACACAATTTGCTAGAGTCGCTCAATTTATATTTGCCTCTAGGAAAGTTCGTTAAAAATCACACTCCAATGCATTTCAAACACAGCTCGTATCCACTGAAAACTTTTCTTCCATGTCGTTGATCCCATCCATTCTCCCAGCATCTCTGTAAGGTCTGTATGGATATAATCACCAGTTGCAGGGGTCGTCGAATATATTGTACAAACAGAGATCAAGCAACATTAGCTGTTCCATCGTGAGAATGGGATGCATTAGCAAATATGCCAGGGTATAAAGTCTTAATACACTTTCAGTGATGCGAAGCAGTTGGCAGCCACCAACATATACCGGTGTCCAGTTGAATGAACTTCCCAGTTCCCAGCATTCGCATAGTCAGCGTGACGATCAGCTATTCTGGAGAGAAATACCTTAATGTTTTCCTGCTCCCTGCAATGGATGGAACTGCAGATAGACTTGCTAGTATAAATTAATCCGTACTCTTGTTTAAACTGTAGACTTTGCGGCAATATTTTACATATAATTCGTTACATCTAAACAAATTATATGAACGAACTAAGTGATATCAAACGTACTCTGGATATATCACTAGAAATCTGTGCTAAAGGTTGTAAATTCATCCCACCTATTTCTTCCCAGGATTGGGATTAACAGCTGTAGTGCAAGAAGAACTTGGATATCTTGTTGCCACGTCAGTGAAAAATAATCTCAATTAATTTGGTGGGCAAAAGTTTTATAAATAGAGTAGACAACTTCACGTAATCTGAATTGTTCATAAACTAAATGGGTTGCTTAGCAACCAATGTGTACGACTCTGCAGTTTCAATATGCAAAGTACGGGTTCCAAATGAGAAGTAGCTAGGCAACTGGAATTTGCAATATTTCATGTTTCCTATTGGTTATGGAGGACTTTGGTAGTTTTTGCTTTTCCTTTTCAGTCACCACGGCAGTGGGTGTCTTGTAAATATTCAAACATCTACTTCTTTTTAATACAATGATATACAGTTCTCTTGCGTATTCGAGAAAAGGGTTCCTAAACTCGGCTAATAATTTCATTAAACCATCTATGAACTCTTTTAGATGATGATTTCCCTATAAAATGCAATGCAACATCCATTACTAGCTAGTTCCCTTATAGTAAAGTATTTCTATTTTCGTTTCATGGTATAAACGTAAAAGTAAACAAAGGACAAATTACAGTAAAAACATCCAATAGAATAAATAATGTCAAGAACACCAAACACTTCAAAAGCGATGGGAAATAATAAGGCTAAATATGTTCAATTGAAAAAAGGTTAAATATATGAAGCGGCTGAGTCCTTCCCATTAATGACAGTTGAAATTTAAATTAAAACCTGATTAAAAAAAGAAGACAAAGGATGGACAAGACGTGAGCTGCAGTATGTAGAAAAATTGTGAGCTTCATAAATTTATCACCGCTCCTACAGGTGGCAGTTTCCGATAAGGACAGTCTCACACAAGGGTCTGCACATCCATTCCTTGTAATAAAAAAAGAGATAAACTAAGCCATTCCTCATGAATTCATTATGAAAACCCAATTACATTCATTATAAATGCAAGGACGATTGATTCTATTCCTGTCAATAGGCCGATCGGAGTGGCTCACAAGATAACCACACAGCTATACCACTAATCAGGTTAACCTATTATAATTATACTTTTTATAATTACAATAGACTATCACTCCCCCGTAGTCTAATCAGGAGCATCTCTAATATTCAGTTTGTATTAAAACTCCTGAAATAGTGAGATAGGAAGGCCCTTGATAAACACGTCGGTATACTACGATATCATAGGAACATATAAGACCCAAACATGACCGAGGGCGAACTTCTCTCGAACAAAATAGAGATCAATCTCAATATGTTTCGTCCGCTGATGCTGCACCGAGTTACCAGAGAGATATACAACACTGATATTGTCGCAATTAACCAAGGTGGCATGGCGAGGGGGGTGGCGAAACTCAAGAAGCAGCTGTCGCAGCCAGGTAGCTTCAGCAACACTATTCACCACAGCACAATATTCAGATTTGGCACTTGATCTGGAAATCATATGCTAACACTTAGAAGACCAGGACACTAAGTTGTCCTCGAGAAATTCTGCGTAGCCAGTGGTCGACCGGTGAGTGTCAGGACAGCCAGCCCAGTCGACATCTGTATAAACAACAAGATCTGTAGGTGAAGATTGGCATATGGTCAGCCTAAGTGATAAGGTGTCCTTCAAGTCGCGCAAGATCTGCTTGAGAGCAGCTAGATGCGCCTCCCAAGGATCATACATATAGAGGAATATTTGCTGAACTGCAATGGTAATGTCTTGTTGGGTGAAAGTTAGATACTACAGAGCACCAGCTAGACTGCAGTACTGTGTAGCATCAGCAATAGGTGGTCTATCAGCAGATAATTTGGAGTGTAGATCCATAGGCGTGCTGCACGGCTTGCACGCACTCATCCCGGCGTGCTCCAAAATATCCTGACTGTATTGCCGCTGAGAAAGAAACAGACAATCTACAGAGCGTGTCACATAAATGCCCAGAAAGTGATGCAGCTGGCCCATATCCGTCATAGCAAACTCACGCTAGAGAGCCTCAATGATGTGCTTGAGTAATCTGGTGGAGGAGGCGGTGAGGACAATGTTATCGACATATAGCAGTAAGTAGGTCGTGTCTAGACCGTGGCAATATATAAAGAGTGAAGTATCTAATTTTGTTTCAACAAATCTGAGTGACACGAGGTAAAAGGCGAACCTATGATGCCAAGCACAAGGAGCCTACTTCAAACCATATAGGGACTTGTTGAGCCGACAGACAAAATCTGAGCGAGAAGAATCTACAAAATCAAAGGGCTGCACGCAGTACACTGTCTCAATGAGAGTGCCATGGAGAAATGCATTCTTTACATCTAGTTGATGAATGGGCCAGTTCTAAGATAATGCCAGGGAGAGAACAACGCAAACTGTCGCAGGTTTGATAACGGGACTGAAAGTTTCATCATAATCAACACCGGGCCGTTGTGTGAAACCCCGAAGTATCCAGTGAGCCTTGTAGCGATCAAGAGACCCATCGGCGAGCAATTTGTGTCGATAAATCTACTTGCTAGTCACAACATTGATGCCAGGAGGGCGAGGCACAAGACTCTAGGTGTCATTGACAATCAGAGCGTTATACTCTCAGCCTACATAGCGGATCACCAATTGGGGTCTGACAGTGCATCACGAACGGAGCAAGAAAGAGGCGACATGGGCACAGCGTGGAGGTTGAGGTGATCCACGGGTTGTGCGATGCCAGCCTTGCCACGCGTGCGCATAGAGGGCGCATTGGTGACCGGAGGGATAACGATCGGTCAAGTGGCAGCGGTGTTGCCGGTACCACTGGCAACAACCTGTGCATGAGCAGCAGGGGCAGCAGGACCGGCAGCACTCGTGGTCGGCGTAGTGCCACTGGCAGCGACCTGTGTAGGGTGCATAGGGGCAGCGGAACCGGACGACATGGACTCAGGGAACCACGGCCCTGCACCAGGGCTCAACAGCACAAGTGTGGCCTTGGGCACAGGGTGTACCGCTGAGGAAGCTATTGTACCTGCACGCATGAAACGAGCTCCAAGAATAGAAGCGGTAAGATTGTGATCATCGACAAGAAATTCTAGCATGGAAGGTGCCATGGGTGTGCTAGACATGTCGAAGACAGGGAAAAAGGATTCATCAAAAACGATATGTCTAGAAATAAGAATGCGGTTCGACTAAAGCTTGAGGTATTGATAGCCTTTGTGCTTCAAGGAGTAGCCGAGGAAAACGCATAGAGAAGAACGGGGCAAGTTTGTGAGGCGCTATAGAGGACATATTGGGATAACAGGCGCAACCAAAAACTTTGAGATGATCATATGAGGGCTGGGTAGAGAAGAGAGCGTTGTATGATGTGGAAGAGGCAAGAGTTTTGGTGGAGCGGCGGTTCACAAGATATGTGGCGGTGTGAAGGGCCTCAACCTAATAAGGTAGAGGGAGACTCGTCTGAAACAAAAGGGAACGCGGAGTATTATTGATGGTACGAATGGAACGCTCTGTTTTACTATTTTGTTGTGAAGTGCATGGACACAACATGTGGAGAGCAATACCGTGCGAGAGGAATTTTGAATTCACAGCCATTGTCGCACTGGATGCTCTTGATGGTGGTGCCAAACTGTGTGCGAACATAAGCAAAAAAATTAGAAAGAGTGGAAAATGTCTCGGATTTGAGACGAAGTGGAAAAGTCCAAATGTAGTGAGAGCAGTCATCAAGAATAATAAGATAATATTTATATTCTGACACACTAACAAGTGGAAAGGTCCATAAATCACAATAGATTAAATCAAAATTATGAGTAGCTTGCGAGCTAGCTGAACCGAAGGGTAGACGTACATGACAACCGAGTTGGCATGCATGACAGATATGATTGATATCATCTTTCTTGCAGGAAATGATATTGGACCTAATGAGTTTGGACAAAACTTCACACCCAAGGTGACCAAGACAGCGATGCCAAAGAGAGGTGGGTGTTGCAATAAACGCGGAGGTGCTGGTAGAAGGTGCAAACAATGGATAGAGGTCACCGGAACTATTGCATCAGGCGATCACGTTCCTAGTTTGTAAATCCTTGACAGAAAGACCAAATGAATAAAACTCAATGGAACAATTATTGTTGGTGGTAAAACAACGAATAGAAATTAAATTCTTAATAATGTTGGGTGACAGCAAAACGTTATTAAGGGCAAGATCATGACGTGTTACGAAAAAAATATGGGATCTAGTGGCTATGACACGAAGTAAAGCACCATTTCCCACAACGATAGATGAAGGAGTAGATGAAGAGGGTAGAAAAATGGTGGAGAGTATACCAGCATTTGAGGTCATGTGTGAACCAACACTTGAATCAGCATACCACTTAGAGGCTGGCTAGTTTAGCGTCATAGTGTTGAAGGAGTGCGCGAGAGAGTCCTAGTGCCAAGACCCTCAGGGAGTGGGCGACAGGGTGCCTGGAAGCCTGGCGGTGCAGCTTCCCCGTAGTTCGTGTCATAGGAGGGCGGTGGGGCACCGTATGCGCCTCCATAAGCACCGGAAAGAGCACCAAAACTGCCATAGTGCGAGGCTGTGTGAAACGCAAGCTGTGGTGGCGGAGATCGTCCTGACTAGTTGTATGGCCATATGCGCACAGTGCCAGACCAAGGGTGGGCGAACGACGGGTACACGACCGTACCGGGAGGGGCACTGCCCTGTCCACCTGGGGCCGCACTAGTAGAGGGCATTGGAGGGGCACCACTAGCAGGTCTGTCGCATCCACCGCAGCCACGATGGTGGCCGTTGCGCTGGCCCCCAGTTGGTGCAGCGAGGCACGGAGGAGGAGGCGCTCCCGTACGTGGAGCAGCGGTCGCATTAGGAGCCGTTGGATGCGGCGTCGCAGCGACGAGGGTGGCCGGTGGGGACGGACGACGAGCGTTGATCTCCATCTCCTCCAGTAGGAGGTGTGTGCGGGCTTTAGTAAACGTCGGGAATGGCTTGTGTATCTTGAGGATCGACACCATATGGCGAAACTTGCCACTAAGGCCACAAAGGAGCATGAGTACCATCTACCGGTTGCCAATGGGGTCGCCAAATTCGGCGAGAGAGGCAGCGATGGACTCAAGACAGCGGCAGTAGTTGGTGACGCTCAGGGAGTACTAGAGGAAGGTGCGGAACTGCGTCTTCAGGAGAAGAGCACGGGACTCCTTCTGGCCTTGAAATTCGTCCTCAAGGTAGCACCACGCGTTGCAGCGTGACCTTGCCGCAACATCAGCGACTTCTACAGGTCGTTGGAGATGGTGCCGTAGACCCATGTGGGGATGCAGCAGTCCACCTGGATCCACGCCGGGTGAGCAGGGAATGCCTCATCCTCGAGGACGTGGTGGGTGAGGGCATATTTGCTGACGACGATGAGAAACATGCCGCGCCACTTGGTGTAGGTGTCTGTGGCCTTATCGAGGACGATGGGGATGAGTGCCTTGACGTTGATGACGATGGCGGCTTACGCCCAGAAAGCCTCATGAGCTCTCTCGTACGTGTCCAGGGTGTCGTTGCGAAGATGGGCCTCCTCAGCTCGACGCGTTTCTCCAGCGCGAGCAGCTTCGGCAGTGAGACGGCGGTCTTTGGATTCTTTGGCCGCCTTGGTGGCTGCTGTGTCACCGGTGTCATCATCTTCGCCAACCATGAGGGGCAGGACCGACAGCCGCACCTGGTGATGCAGCAGAGCGAGTGATCAGGATCAGATCGACAGCTGAACAGATCGGATTGGCAGGCGATCAGATCAGTAGCAAGCAGGATCTAATCAGATCGAATCAATGGGCGATCGAATCGGTAGCAGACACGATCTGATTGGATCAGATAGGCAGGCGATCGGATCGGTAGTAGGCGGGATCCGATCAGATCGGATCGGCAGGCGATCCGATCGGCAGGCAATCCGATCGGCAGCAGGCAAGATCCAATCGGATCGGATTGGCGGGCGATCGGATCAGCCGTAGATTGGATCAGATTGATCGGATTGGTAGCGCGGGCGATGAGACCAACGACACACCCAGTGACATGTAGTCAGCAACGGTGGTGGCTATCGGATTAGCAGCGGGCGCTGGTTTGGGAACGGCGGCAGGATCAGATCGGCGGCCACACCCAGTGACGAGCGTAGCTACGGGGTGGGCGATCGGATCGACAGTGCGGCGATGAGACCGGTAACACAGCCGGTGACATGTAGTAAGCAACGGTGGTGGCGATCGGATCGGCGACGGGCGTTGGTTCGGGAGCGGCGGCATTGCGAAGGTAGGGTGATCGTACCTCGGTAGTCTTTTGCAGCATAGTAATGGTAGAAGACTGAAATCGAAGGTTGGCGACGGCAGCAACGGCGGCGGCGGCGAGCGCTGGTTTTGGTTGCAGAAAGATAGCGAATTGAAACCGCTCTGATATCATAAAAGTGTGAAAATGATTGATTCGATTCCATATCAATAGTACATATAGACCGACAGGGGTAGCTCATAAGACAACCACACTACCATGCTACTAATCAAGGTTAATCTACTATAATTATATTTTATATAATTACAATAGACTAACACTCTTCAAAATCACAATAGTCCACTATGATACTCAGAAATGAACTGCAACCCATCCATCCAGCGTTAATAAATTCTGCAATGAACTGCAACCCATCTATC
This sequence comes from Oryza coarctata, assembly GCA_030770085.1. Lineage (NCBI taxonomy): Eukaryota > Viridiplantae > Streptophyta > Magnoliopsida > Poales > Poaceae > Oryza > Oryza coarctata. Next base: position 9,676,654 of record CM061484.1, on the reverse strand, counting down.
CAGCGTCAATAAATCACTCCACGCTTATGTTATATCTCTTCCCGCTCGCCTTGCCCTCTCATCATCAACACTCATCATGCGACAAGCAGTGGCCGGTGCTCGTCTGGACTGCAAAGAAAGGGAATTGGCTGGCACTGTATTACAATGAGATTGGGACGCATCAAGGAACAACAGGTGGCTGGTACATATGGAATATATGTGGGTCTAGGTGCAGGCCGCTCTATTAGAGTAGCTGAGTTCTTTTAATAATTAATATAAATCCTAAAATTGTTACAGTGACAAATTAATCTCTGGAGTTAAATAGAGAAACTAGAAGAAGAGGTGGATCAATTGAGTCCCACAGCTGATCTTCTTGTGGTCATGGATCCTGGATTCCTTGATACCGGCTATGCTGATATTGATCAGAATGTTGATTCTTTGAGAGTTGCTGCTTTATGAACTTAATTTATGTAGATTTCTGAGCTATGTCAGAAGAAGAATTTACTCACTGTTACTGTCATATAATGTCAAGAATTTACTAACCGAATAAACAATGTCAAGAAAATAAAATTCTCTAAAAGCATTACAGTTACAGACTTAGATATGTATTCAGTGTCCAAGTCATGTCCACCAATGATTTGGTTCCACTTTAGAGCACATAAAAATAAGAAACCAAATGATAGAGCACACATGAGCGTTAGTGTGAAATTTATCCCTAGATCCTCCAGTTTGCAGTATGGCAAAAAGGTATATCCATGCCTTGCCATTATAAAATATAAATAAAAAACTATGGGCCTGTTTAGTTTGTTGCCAAAACCATCTCTACCAAAATTTGGTAACACCAAAGTTTTAGGATATATTTGGTTTGAATCCCTTGGCAAATTTTGTTAGAGTTTTAAGGGTGGAAACTGCTGGAACTATCAAAGTTTTGTATGGAAGTGTTGGTGTACTAAAATGTGACGTCCCAATAAATATGTAGAAACGTTGGCTCAATTATGTTATACTAATATTATTTAGAAACAAGACCTAAAATAATACCGTGGGGGCCTCTCTTACTGTTTCTTGGTAAAAAATTAAATAACACTCAGCACAGACAAGGGATTGATGACTGAATAGTGTATGACTACAGGCCTAAGTCAGATACGACTTGAACCACTCAGATTGAATGAAAATAATTAGAGGGCTTGAACCGTGTACTTGATCTCGTGTATCCCCGTTTGCGAATCGTCTTGGGGTCAGCTCCGACAGAAGGAGCTTAGGAGCTTACTGTATGCGATGACGGTAATTTCTACATGACTTCATATACTATAAAATCATTGTTAGAAGGATTAATTAAAAAATTAGCCATATAATCACTTATGGTACGCAAAAGAATAATTTCATCTTGAAACCTACGACCAGCATAAGATCAAAAATTAAAAGGGAAATAGAGATTTATCAAAAATTACATCTCAAGAAATCTAAACCCTTCTAAAATCAGGATCTAGGCACTTAAACCCTTTATAAAACGAACACGAACTGTATCTTAAGAAAGTGCATTGCTTGGAGCGGAATTAGAGTTTATGGGTATTGTATGGTCGTAGATTAAGCCAACAAGCACATCCGAAGACACAAAGAGAGGAATAATCTAGTTATTAGTTGAATAGCTGAAAGAGGGGCATGTCTTACGATAGTAACCAACTAGCTGTTCTATTTATCAAATGTGTGGCAGAAAGAAAGGCATCAGGCTAAAATTTTAGTGGCATATTGGTGTGAGCAAAAAGTGCTAGACCAACTTGGATGATAGGGTGGTGCTTACGTTCGGCTGTCCCGTTTTGCTGATATGTATGCGGGTAGGAAATATGGTGTGTGATGCAACTTGGGTTAAAAAGGGATGCAGTTTTGACATTCACCCCCTAGTCGGTCTACATTGTTATAATCTTATGATTAAATAAGCACTCAACAAGAGATTAAAATTCTTGAAATTTGGTAAATACCTCAGATTTGAATTTAAGGAGGTAAATCCAGGTGAACTTACTATAATTATCAATAAAACTCACATAGTATTTATGTCCACCAACTAATTTAGGTATAGGACCCCACACATCAGAATAAATAATTTCTAAAGAATGCTGGGAAATAGTGCTAGAATGAGAAAAAGGTAACTGATGGCTCTTGGCTTTTTGATATGCATCACACACCGAATGTTTATTTGAATATGCTAAAACAGAAAGATTAAATTGGTTAATAACTTTCTCCACAATCGGAGTAGCCGGATGACCTAAACGAGAGTGCCATCTATCAAAAGAAATTTTTGCAGCCCTATAAGCTTGCTTTATTGTGCGCCAAGCAGGAAGAGGATAGAGCCCACGATCATAGTGTCCCCTAAGCAGAGTTTTCATCGTTGCTTGATCCTTAATCAAAATAAAATCAGGATGAAATTCTATAAAGGTAGAATTATCAGATGTGAGACGATGAACTGAAACAAGATTTTTGTTGGCCTTAGAAACATATAGAACATTATTGAGATGAAGATCACGAATAGGGGTTATAATAGTAGAACGACCAATGTGACTGATTTCCATACTTGCCCTACACGCCGTGTGGATCTGATTGTGGCCCTTATACCTATCGTGGATCGATAGTTTCCCCAAGTTGCTGATGATGTTATCTGTAGCATCCAAATCCATGTACCAGTTGGTGTCTACTCTATAAGACGTAGACATTGCACCTGCATATTTTTCTTTTAGTACGAAGACTTCGTCAAATCTGTACCAACATATGTTAGTAGTATGCCCTTTTATCTTGCAAACTTGACACCTACGTCTGTTGTCAAGCCCATGCTGCTGATTATTTTATACGCCTTGATTCTGCTGGCGTTGCCCATTGCTTTGGCCATGCCCACGAGATGGAGCACCCCCACGCGAGCGCCTTCTGCCTCACGTGCCTCACAACGCACCGCGCTCCCGGTTGGCGGAATTAGCTGAGGAGCGGCTATCAGGCTAGAGAAGATCCATACACTGCTCAAACGAGAGCAGCTAGGAGTACATCTCTCCCACACTAATCGGCTCAGCCTCGCGACTAGGGCTGAGATGATGGGATTGTAGTCGAAATTGAGGTCGACGAGAACATAGGAGACCAACTCATCGTCGTCGATGGCCTTGTCGGCAGACGTGATCTTATCGGCGAGAGACCGCATCTTGGCGACGTATTCTATCATGGAGAGATTGCCCTTTTTCGTTGTGGCGAGCATGATCCGGGTGTTGACGGTACGTGCTCATGACATCGAGGTGAACATGGCCTCGACAACACTACATACTTCAGCAGCAGTCTTACAAGCAGTTAACTGAGAAAAAATATTTGGAGTGATAGAAGAGAGCAGGAATCCTAGGACCTGCTAATCCATAGCACCCCATTCAACGTAGAGCGGGTTCTGCACCTTCACTTCTTTGCCATCTGCTATCGTCCTAATGGTAGACGTGGGGTTCTTTGTGGCGCCTGTGAGAAATCCCTCTAGGTGTGCCGTCCCTCATGATGGCAAGTACTTGCATCTTCCACAGTGCATGATTGTTCTTGGTCAGCTTCTTAGAGACAGCTTGGCCAACCAAGGGATTGATGGCAGCGGCGTAGGAGGTTGATATGGTGGAGGATGGATCTAATCTATTATTGTTTAATGGCTCTTAAACCATAAAAGATAATCAGAGAGCTTGAAGCGTGCATTTGACCTTGTGCCGTCTACATGTTATATATAGACAGAAAAGGTCCCTAGCGTAGCTTACAAGAATAGAAGAGAAACCATATAAAAGGTTCTTTTAACTTTTCTAATTACAAAAGATTTGCATATTAGAAAAGGTAAAATATGAAAGATACTTAACTTTTAACTTTCCTAATTATAGAAGATTTACATATTCTATCTATAGTCAAGAACCTTCTGAATGCTTCTGATACATATGTTACAATTCATCTAGACCACTGCTCAGGATGAAGACCAAAGTTATCTATATGATACCCTCGGACCTAGGGTTATAAATATTAGCACCCAGGAAGAACCAACAAGAGCCAAAGATAGCCTCATGGACCATATATCTTGCCACAATTCTCTTGTCTAGGATCTCATCGAGTTAGTTGATTAGGTCTCGATTAGGTATCGATTACGGCTGTGAACATACTGATTATACTCCATATATATATATAATACATTCCAATCGGACGTAGAACTATTACTCTAAGACGGTCTAACCTGTATAAAATTTTCATGCGCAATCTAGAAATCTACACTACATACTTTACACAAGCAACCTTAGGTATACACAAAACTATTGTCAGGCTACTAATCATTGACATAGCTAGCAATCTTTCAACTATATTTGGATTTTTTGCCTTACCAAAATTTGTCATGGTCGAAAGTAACAACAAACCGAACAAGTCCAATGCCACATGAACTGAAATTATTATTTTAGACAAAAAAATTCATGAATTCCGACCTGCCCATCGAGTAATATAACCTGATTGCATTCATAAATGCAGGGACTATCTTCAAAAGCACAAGAGTCCCATTTGATATTCGGAAATTAGTTCCTAGTAAATATAAATATGCAGTTCACAAATGACTCCGGCCAGTGCCCTTATGCCCATCCAGGGAGCATCAACATATCACTGCATGCTTTATTTGTATCACTTACCATTCTTTTATGTCCTGACTAGTCTTCCCATCCCATTGTCATGCTCCAAGTTGTAAGGTCTAATCTAATACAAACTTATTAAACACTCATTTCGATGCATGAACTTGTATGATGCGTATGAACCAAGACCAAACGGCGCACTATGACTGATCAAGTTGAGTTGGACACTAATTAGAACGTAACCTGCAAACATGAGGAGGACATGAGGCCTTCTAAATGTGCAAATAACATATATGCTTTTGTTCTTCTACTGTTTCCAATCCACTACATCCTTGACTACAATATGACCTAGTTTAGGGGGACGTTTTCCTGTGCCGGCATTTATAGATAACCCAGCGTTTATCTGGAATTGGGGGCGTTTTAATTGCATGACAGATGTAAACGCCATTGTATGGTTTTTTGCGGCGTTTGCAGATGCCAGGTTTGGTCCTATAATTTGTGGCCTTTACGTCGCATATTTAATACGCTCTTTTGTAAGTGTTATTCTACATTTAAGTGAGCACATGCATGTTTACGTGGCATCCTCCTAGCATGTGTGCCTACATGACATCCTAATCAACATCTAACTTACTAAGATTAGTCATGGCATATCCTTTTAAATTTGGTTTGCACACAACAAACAAGTTCATGCACCGTGAGTTTTACTTGTTCACACATCTTGCAAATTAAGTTCCGTATTGTCAGTGCAATTAAAATAATAAAATACACCGTGAAAAATAGCAATATCTTTGAGTCCAGTCCTTATAGATGTAAACTATCACTTCTCATTCTGGCATAATAGTCATCCATGCTCGTGCAACACTACAGCATTGTGTACGACGAGAGTGGGATGCATCAGGGACTAAAATGGTTGGACAATGTAATGTTGCAGGCCACTCAGTTTATAGGTGGTATTGGGAGGCAAGACTTGCAACATGACGACATGCATGCCCACCATAGAAAAATTTCAATCCGAAATGTGATGTACTATGAAGAGATATAAAAAAAGTATTCCATCGACAATACCGTGTATTGTTTCCTCAATTTCCTGAGCTAATATTTATCTTTTTTTTCCATCCATATATACATAAAATTTTAAATTGTAATTTCTCATTGTGATGGATGTCACCGTCTTTAATTCTTTTCATTTTTTTTCCTTAAAGAGAGGAGTTACTACAGAGTGAGCAGTCTTTTTTAGATTTAGGTTTGAGTCTTTCCTGATAGCAAGTCGCACAATGATGACAGAAATGCGAGTGCAGACTGATCTGATGTCACCAAACACAGGCAAACAACGTTCTCTCTATTTTCCTTACAGCTAACAAGTGTTTACTAGTTACTTTTAACAAGTGTTTACTAGTTACTTTTGATAGCGGACAATCAGTAATGATTAAAAATAAAAAGTAAATAAAAGCATTTCTAGTAGCCAAAAATACTTATTTTCGTGGACGGAGATAGTACGTAATAGGACTTGTTTTCACATATTTTAACAACCATGTAGAATCGTAGATGCATGTGAACTGTGACCATACCATTAAATGCATTAAATCAACAACAGAATTTCTTCATCTTCATCTATCCTTGTTTATTAGAAATCAATGACTGTCCCTCTGTTCAAACAACCCAAATGCATTCACTCTAATGCAATTGATCCTATCCAAAATCACTAAAAGATAGAGTCCAGTATATACTCCGTAGAAATCAATCGAAGTAAATATAAAATCGCAATTCACAAAGCTCTATCTGGTGACGTCCCATCGATCCGTCCAGCAACACTGAACCGCTAGATGCCTCATCTATATATCGCCTCCCATTCTCACCCTGCACTCACATTTGCATCCATGATCAAGCCATATACTGACAGTGTGCAATTTTCAGAAGAGATGAACTGGTTGACAATGTATGATGAGAGTGGGATGCATCAGGGAGCAAGACATAGGGATCACTCTAATGTTGCGCAGACTGCAGGAAGTGTCAGAATAGTTGGAGCACAGGACCATTTGGTTGAGCTCGACGCTTATCGCAAAAATGTATAGGAAAACCACAATTTGTCATCCAAAGATATCAATATATTCCATAAATGAAGCTGTCGTGAGGAAGTAGGAATCTTGGTATTCTCTTGTTTAATAGTTTAATTTATTAGGATAAAAAAACTTATCACACTCCCCAAGCTTAACTTTATGAGTTCATTTCTTGTGGGGAAGAACTCTGTTTTAAGGCACAGCTAAAACCTGTTCTCGACAAGAACTGTCAGACGAACATTCTATTTTGGGAGTTTACATCTTTTAACAACCATGTCCGTGCATGTAAACTTGCAGTGCACGTCCTAAATACTAGATCTGGATGCAGGGATGGATCACATTTTGGTCACGATAATTGTATACCAAAGTAAGCTTGGCCTGTACGTTCTATATCTGGTGAACGGGATACAATATACAGTGACCTGCTGATGGTCAATTTCACCGCAGCAATTAAAAGCAAAAACAACCTCAGTAATTAAAATACCCCTCAATGACTGCGCGCGATTTTAGAAAGATGGCTAAGAACCAAAATTTTTACATAATAACCATGTAAGGAAAAGGTGATTTACAAAGCTATCAGCCGTCATGAACTCATAATTTCAAAGTTGACATCCAAAAGACACTCAAAATGCAGATTCACAACAATCTTGAACGCACGCTGGCCATTGTCAGATTCCAAGGACCAACCTAAGATGCGACTAACAGACCTCAGGTACGAATATCAGAGTATGGTGCACTATAGAAGCAGCGGCATCAAAACTATGCACCGATAAACACATCAAGTCTTTGAATTATGATGTTTCTAAAATATTATTGTCATATATTATATACTTAATTCTATTAAATATCCTACAAATGCTTCTAAACCACTACCTTCGCACCATTGTTTTATTTACAAATAAATCAATAGTTTAATGCATATTTTGACTATTTAAACTATTATAATTGATATATTATTTTGGGTTATATTTTTTTGGAAACACACTACAGACACATCTGTAAATGTGTACGCATACATCCCTATAAATACATACATGTATATTCTACCTCTATAAACAACTTTAAATAATGGATCAATATATATACATCTTATTATTATAGGTATTTTATTTACTTGAAAGAATAATTAACCATAAATATGAGAAAATATAAGCTCTTATGTCAAATCTATAACCGGAACTTGAAAGGTTTCGACACCAAAAATCTAACCAGTTGAGTTGAGGAAACAAAGTTATTATTTGCTGGTTTTGGAGTTATATACTGGATGTTGTGCCATGGAGAAGCTTGCTGTTCTGGTTTTGGACAGAAAAGGGATTAGAGGTTGAGACAGGCGTCTTTTTTTATCAAATTAGAGACAATAATTATGAAGGGAAAAATGGGAAACTTTCTGTAGCTTCTGAAAAGTATGTTATATATGTTCCACGTTAATAAAGCGGGTGTAGTGACAAATTGATCATTAGGACAGCGTGTAGAGTTGCTGTTTTGAGAGGGGGTTTTAACCGGATTGCGCGATGTAAGTTTTATGTTTTTGGTCTAAACCTTGCTCTATTCTGAGTTATATTGGAATGTTATGGATGATTTCGCAGGTTGCGGTGCTAACCAAGGAGTGGAACACTCTACTCATTGCTCGTTTTCGCACTGTTAAAGGCAAGTACATGGCCGAATGGTAGAGACGATTGGTCATAAAACATATTATCAAATGATATTGCTTTGCATTCTATGATCTATTAATGTTTAGTATGATGTTTTGGAGACACCATGGTTATACTATGCTTATGGCTGTACAAAAATAAAATGGTGTAAGTCAATGATTATAGATAAATGCAGTTGCATCATATGCATCCATCTCATAAAGGAAGACCCACTTAGATGGGCATGTGTCTACTTTTGTAGGGCTTGATGAGATATGGAAGATGAGAGGTGAATTCTGATAGGCAATCACCTAAACAATACCGGTATATGCAATGAAATGAGCAAATGAGCATGTATTTAATGATTTATTGAACCTATGAATATAAGGAATATATCCCTCGGTCCCTTTCTCTGATTCATTTTTTATGACCATGACATATTCTAAACCATTTCATTAAATTAGATTGATCAAAAATAAACCAAACTGAAGCCTCAAGCCTTACATCCCCTGCTGCCCCAATGGTACATACATGAACGGCAGCGCCGCCCTGGCCGGACGATTTCATCTCCTCGCCTCTTTTTTTTTCTACACCGAGATAAAATTTACTATTTGTGACAATAAGTTTTAAATAACTATAATTGTTAATTTATAATCTGATTTTTATCCATTCACACCATTGTGTTTTTTACAATTAAATCAATAGTTTAATATATATTTTGACTATATTTAAACTCATAAAATTGATATATTATTTTGGGTTATATTTTTTTGCGAAACACAGTACAAACGTAACGTATGGGCTCATGTAAATATATGCACACTCAACCTTATAAATAGACACCTATATCCTATCTTTACGAGTACGTTTAAAGATTAGACAGTATATCTTAAGATTTACTTATCATAATTAGATCAATAGTGATGGATATGTCACCTATCATAGAAAAATAATTAGCGGCACTCGTGCTAAGTTTTGGACTTAACTCCGGTGAGCAAGTTCAAACACCAGGAATCTAATCAATGCTCACTTCGTATTTTAGGTTATACTAAATATTCCCAAAAAATATAGTTTCATAGCAACCTACTCTATTGTTGTGACATAATATTTTCTTATAAATTTAAAACTGCACTGTTTCAAATAATTTTGGTTTAGAATTGATATGGTGCGAGGGTAATTAGAAGAAAATCATAACCAACCTTCAAAGCAATTCCCAACACATTATTAACAAAAAAAACATGTTTAGACTAGAGTAAAAAATATTTCAATAAAAAATCATCCACACATAACATTCATAATAAAATTTTAAGTACATTAAATAAGGTGTCCGTGTATGTAAGCAGGCTACCTTCCTACTTCCTAGTTATATAAAAGGAGTTAATTAAACAGCACCGGACCAACTAAATCTGAACTCACAAGCACATCAGATCTACTAGTCCCCAAATCAAAGATGACATACTCTTCTCACATTTTCAATGCTCCTCAACCATGGCTGCATTTTACTTCATTCATTTGATGCCATCAAACCTTGGCTGCATTATCCTCCTACCTGTTTCTAACATTTTGGTGAGACGAAGGACAAGACACCCCCCAAGATTTATTGTTGCCTCGAGATTTATTGTTGCCCGTGCAACTCAACATCTGAATCATAATTACAGGGTTTCCACACAATGCACCATTCACACTATTAACTTTGGTGAAGATATGCATCTTGCAAAAACATCTTGTAGAAATATCCATATATATCTTTCTATTACATGCTAAATATCTATTAAACTCCTAAACTACTTCTAATAAATCCTAGAAATTCTTAGGAGAAAGCAAAATATATTGCTATCGATTTTCACTTAAATTGGTAGACCGTTATTTTTGAAAGTATGGGAATTATTGATTGTATTTCTATTAATGTATCAGTATATATAGGCAGTCGGGATGGCTTACACACGTAACCGTACAGCTACACACATGGGTTAACCTACTATAATTCTAGTAGACTAACACTCCCCTATAGTCTAATCGAGAGCATCGCTAACATTTTGGCTGGATCGAAACTCCTGAAATAGTGAGGTAAGAAGGTCGTTGGTAAAGACGTCGGTGTACTGTGATATCGTAGGAACATGTAGGACCCAAACTTGACCAAGGACGATCTTCTCTCGAACAAAATGGAGATCAATCTCAACATGCTTCGTCTGCTAATGCTGCACCAAGTTGCTAGAGAGATATACAACACTGATATTGTCACAATAAACCAAGCTGGCACGTCGAGGAGGGTGGCGAAGCTCAAGGAGCAGCTGGCGTAGCCAGGTAGCTTCAGCAACACCATTTGCTATAACACGATATTCAGCTTCCGCACTCGATCTAGAGATCGTATGCTGACGCTTGGAAGACCAGGACACTAAGTTATCCCCGAGAAATACCGCATAGCCAGAGGTCGGTCGACGAGTGTCAGGACAGCCAGCCCAGTCAGCATCTGTGTAAACAACAAGATCTGCAGTCGAAGATCGGGCATGGTCAGACCAAGAGATTGGACATAACCAATACAGCCTTAGACAGAGCGGATATATTAAGATAGTGACGGGACATACCCTTTCACCAAAGATCGGACTTAACCAATGCAGCCCCGTGTCGAGAGCTAGAGCCCGCTAGTAAAAACCTAGATAAACTTGGGTGGCGATACACCGAGATTGAATTAATCTGTGATGGATGATTATAAGGTTCCAGGGCCTATATTTATACCCTAGGATTACAAGAGTCTGATATGATTACGAACAATCTCTGGATGTTTTTCCCTAAACGCAAAGAAAATTTTCTCTAAGAAATTAACAAAACTAATTAAGCTTGTCTATCTTATAAGATATATTTTATAAAGATATAAGTATCTATCATGGCTTCTAAGGCTCCTCCTTAGATCTAATTTCATCTATATAATCTTTTATCTTTGAGTGAACTAAATCTATCCTCATCCGTCCGATTGGCTCTTTTCCTATATCAATCGGCTTCTTTTTATAAGCTGATCGGCTCTCCAATCCTGTTTATAGGGTTTACCAAATATTATTAACAATATGATAGAAAATACCCTCATGTACATACCCTCCTAATCTGACCAAAAAATAACTGTACTACACGCAGAAAATATGTTGTATTGATATACCTAAACTCTCATATATAAACTTGACTGCAATTACTACGTGTGAATTATATATAATGCTTATTATTTAATAAACTTTTGAACATGTTACAAAGGTTGATGCTCCTCTCAAAATAACCCATAGGATGAATAACCCCATGTTCTCTCCGAAGACGAATAAAATGAGAAAAATCCAAAGGTTTTGTGAAAATATTTGTCAATTGATATTCAATATCAACTGTCACATTATCTTTTTCAGTATGATTTCTAAGAAAATAAAATCTAATATCAATATGTCTTGTCCTAGAGTGTTAAACTAAGTTTTTAGCAATACAAATAGTACTTATGTTATCGTAGAAAAGTAAAACATTTTCTAAAGTAACACCATAATCTTTAAGTATAACTACTATCTAAAAAATTTATGAACAACAACTAGTAGTAGCCACATATTTAGATTCAATAATTAATTATGCTATAGATGATTGTTTTCTAGAAGATCAAACAACATGTGAATTACCCACGAAGAAACAAACACCAAAAGTAATTTTTCTATCAAGTTTATACCATCCAAAATAAGCATCAGAAAAAGCTCTCAAAGTAAGACATGAGGAGACAGATAGTCATATGCTAAAATCTTTAGTGCCATGAATATACCTAATAATCCACTTAATTGCTTGAAGATATGAAACACATGGAGAAGCTTAAAATCGTGAACATAAATGAACCGTAAATCGTATATCTGATCTTAAAGTAGCAAAATATAAAAGTGAACCAATCATATTTCTATACTCTTTTTTATCAACAAGCTCACCATCTTCATCAGGATTAAATGTAGATGTTGCTTCTATGGGCGTCGTAATAGATTTGTAATTTTCAATTTCAAAACGACATAGAAGGTCATTCACAAATATACATTTTTTGTTTGTTTTATTTGCAATCCAAAAAATGTGTCAATTCACCCATCATACTCATCTCGAATTCATTGCTCATAGTTTTTAAAAATCGAGAGACTAAAGTATGAGAAGGACAACCAAAGATAATATCATCCATATAGATCTGAACGAATAATTGATCATTGTCTTGCTTAAATTTTATGTCATTTTTCCATAGTAAATCCCTTCAAATAAAAAGTTTTTCAACCTATCATAACATGCTCTTGGGTCTTATTTTAAACCATTCAAAGCTTTAGATAGTTTAAAAACATTATTTGGATGTTTAGCATCATCAAAACCAGATGGTTGTTTAACATATACTTCCTCATTCATAAAGCCATTTAGAAAATCACTTTTTACGTCTATTTGATAAAGTTTGAAACCTTTAGATGCAGCAAAAGCTAACAAAATTCTGATGGCTTCAAATCTAACAAAAGGAGCAAAGATTTCATCAAAATCTAGATTGTATAAAACCTTAAGTAAACAACCTAGCTTTCTTTCTAATAACAACACCACCCTTACTTTGTTTATTTTAAAAAACCTATTTAGTTCTAACAATAGAATGATTAGAAGGTAGTGATATAAGTTTTCAAACCTTGTTACATTCAAATTTTTTTTAATTCTTCATGCATGGCATTGATCTAAGATTTATGAGTTAATGTGTGTGATATATCTTTAGGTTCAAAAGACACTACAAAACCTAAATGAGCATGAGAGATTGGATTGTTAAACCTAGAATGTGTCACCCTTTCATGAAGATTACTGATGATTTGTTAAGGTGGATGTCATCTATGAATGTGCAAGGGACCTATTGTTCTAGGAACTTTATGTTTTCCAATTTGATCTTCTATTTACTCAAAAGATGTTGAATGTGAAGTTACGGTGGGTGCTAGAACCATGTCAACTGATTGTGCAGAAGGAACCAAAACTTCTTCATTATCCTCATTATCTTCATCAACAAAATATTCTCCCCTTGAATATTTACACCTGTATATGTAACACTTGGACTAGTATCTAGACTAGTCTCATTAAAAGTAACTTCATAAGTTTCTATTATTTTTTAGTTTCCAAAACTAGATCACGATAAGCACGTGAATAAATAGAATAACCAAGATACATGCCATCAACTAATCTAGCCTCAAATTTATCTAAATTATCAATTTTCAACGTAAAATATTTGCATCTAAAAACACAAAAGTGAGACACATTAGGCCTATGATCAGATCGTAGCTCATAATAAGTTTTATTGAGTTTTGATCTCAAAAACACACAATTTGAAATATAGCATACAGTAGAAATAACTTCAATCCAAAATTTCCCAGGAGTAGAAAATTCATCTAGCATAATTCGAGCCATTTCAACCATAGTTCTATTTTTTATTTCAACTACACCATTTTGTTGTGGGACTCTAAGTGATGAAAATTAATGATCAAGACCTCTTTCACAATTAAAGTGATCAAAAGAAAAAAAATTAATTCGGTTTCATTATCACTTCTAATTGCTCTAAGAGCTTCTAGGTGATCAATAGATAATCTAAGAACAAGACATCTAAAATGACTGAAAGCAAAAGATGCCATAAAATAAACCCAAGAATATGTAGAGAAATCATTAACATATCACTTACCTCTAAAAGATTGAACTCGTGATGATCCAATGGTATCAAAGTGTTTCCTAGTGCATTTAACATTACCATAGTAAGAAGTAAATGTGAACCTTAATGCATCTTAACATATCTACAAGAAAAGCATACTATATTGCTATCACCTTTAAGCTTAAGTAAACCACATATAAGATCCAAATCACTAACATGTGTTAGATGATCAAACCAACATGGCTAAGTCTATGGTGCCAAAAGAATACGTCTCCAAAATCATTGGCAAATAGACGCCTATGCTTAACAGAACAGGACATATCAAAATCAACTTTAAACACTCTTCCAAAATATGTAATATTAAAAATAAGATCTCTTGAAACTTCTAATACTCTGCATCTATCTTTCTTAAAACACACTACAATATCTTCACCAATCATTTATAAAATGGAAAACAAGTTATATTTTAAATTCTCAACAAGAGCCACATACTCAAACATAAACTTATCAATTACTTTTGCTATATTATTAGCCACAACCATAAAAGTATAAGCATCTCCAAAAGATACCTTTTCTACATGTGATGCTCCTGTGAGATAGGAGAATCAGTTTTTGTTACCGAACAAATGGCGTGAGCATAAGGAAGCCACTAGCCAAATGTTCTTCTTTCTCTCCTGAAGTGCCTACATAAAAAATAACAATGTCAAGGTCTTAGTACTAGGGTTAGTAATATCATATGTAGGAATCTAATACTGAGATACATGATGCACACCAGAAGATATAACTAGTATTTCTATGTAAAGGTTTAGAGCTATTATTACTCATGTTAGTAGAACAAAAAAGACATGTTTTTCTCTCATTTGTTATTTAGCAATCTCAATTATACTACTACCAAGAGATTTAACAACCATTGAAGCAAGAGTTCTAGAATAATCATAAGGATCATAACCCAAATATATTTTAAACTTTTGAGAACTAGTGTTTTGATTTAAAATTTAATTTAAGCTTTTATTTCCCATTTTTCCTTGCAAGTAATCAATACAATTCAAAAGAGTGACACAATTTTAATAAAACATGCTGAAATTTATTCTTTTTACTACAATTAAAGCATGAAAAAAACCTTATAAGTAGCAAGATCATCATTTAATTGAGCAATTTTAATATCAGCATCCCTTAATTTCAACTTAAGAGAATTATAATTATCACAATAAGCAGATTTATCAATTACATAGACATACTTATCATTTTTCTCTTTTTTTAGATTATGTTCTTTTAAAGTAGAAGTATACATATCTCTAAGAAAAATAAATTCAGCATAAACTATATCACATAATTTGCAAGAATCATCTATAGGAGTTAAGGTTTTAAATCATGCAATTTCAGCATTTAGTTGTTCAACCAAAACATCTTGTTTCTTAATCTTTTTATCATTTTTCTCTAATAAAGTAAGTAGTTTTTCAACAACATAAGCTAAATCATCATAAGAAGGTCCTAACTCATTTTTGTTGTCATTGTCGATATCATTGTTAGTGACAATTCTATTACTTTCCATCATACATAGACTAATTAAACTTTTCTTGCCTTTGGAAGAGCATCATCATCACTCTCGGTAACCACATTGCATAGATTTACCTGTTCAAGAGCAGAAAAGAACACGATGTACTATCTTGTTGTTCAAATAGCCTTTCTTCTTATTCCTTTTCAATGTTTGCTTCTTGTCACTTTATACCTTGTCTTCTTCCTTATCTTCATCCCTAGAAATTCTTGCTAAAAATTTTGGACGTTTAAGACAAAAGTGGTTAAGCGAACCGCATTCAAAACATATCCGAGGTTTTGCACCATTTATTCTCTTTCTATATCGAATGTTGCCTAGAGTACTTGTGAAGCGTGTGGAGAGGAGGGCCAAATCATCTTTAGGTATTTGTTCTAGCTATTCATTGGTTAGTAAAGACAAAGAAGACAAAGCATAGCTAGAAGAAGAATTATTTCTAATAGAGTTGCTAGTTTGTGAAGCTAAAGCTATTAATTTCTTAGCAATATTTTTGCTAGCAAAAACATTTAGGTCTTGAGTTTTCAATTTAAAATAGAACACATCTAATATAAGTATACTCATCATAGCAGATTCTCTAATTAATATTAGCTTTATCTCCCATGTACATATATCTAAATCTCCTAGCAATTGATGATAATTTTCAACATCAAAATATGTAGCATTAACATAACGCAAGTTGCTAAGAATTGTATTAAAGCGAGTAAAAATTCATTAAGAGATTCACCAAGTTTTATCTCAAATCGTATGTATTCTTTTATGAACATGTCCTAGCGTACCTTTTTACCATGATTGATCTTTCGTGGTAATCACAAAGTGCTCACTATATCTCATATGCTAACTTGAGATACACTACATGGTTAAAGTTGATTCTTTCTAACCCTTGAATAATCAAATTCCTCATCTTACTGGTAGCCTACACTAGTGATAGGTTAATAGCTATCACTATATCATTTTTAGGAAGTTGATATGGCTTGTAGATCATCTCACATATAGCAAAACCTTAAGCTTGAATATATGCCTCTATCTTAGCCTTACAATATTAAAAATCAATACCATTGAAAACACAATATTCTGTGGAATACCTGTCAATTGACATATTTTCTAATCACCGGTTAAGATCAATTAAAAAAGATAATAAAATAAATAACCTCACTCTAATCCCACATGTAGGATTAACTCAAGCAATCAGAGGGGGAGTGAATGATTGTGGAAGTCTCAAATAAAATGTAACACTTTCTCCTAAACAGAAAATCTAAAAAACTATGCTTTTTAATCTATATATAACATTATTTTATTACTAAACAGATTATAGCTATAGATATGTAACGCTAAGAAATTCTATAGAATAAACTAGAAAAAATTTACAAACAAACCCAACTTAACTTTTGGATCTCTAGATATTGACAAAACAAAATTATTAAATACAAGGTTGATATAAATTAATTAAACACTAATTAATTAATAACATGATATTAGAAATAATCAACCAATCAAAATTAACACCCTAGCAAAATTTTAAATCAAAGAAATCAATCCAAAACACAAAGAAAATAAATTAATCTAAAATTAAAAACTAGGTATAAAAAAAGAGATTAATTACTGCACTAATATTTCATAAATTTTATCTTTATTACCAAAATTATGCTTACAAAATTTACACAAAAATACTCTCAATTTTCTCTATATAAATTTTTAACATCTTACTCTCTATTTATAAAAAAAAATCCCATAAAAAATACCAAAATACTTTTGAGATTTAATAGCCACTGCTCCATTTATTATCAACCACCGGATTTAAAACGAACGCTCTAGATTATGTCACGTCACCCTTTACAACGAGAACCACAGTTTGCATATTTCCAAAGAGAATTCAGCTTGGTTGCTATTCTCGTGCGTCCAAATCAATCCTGTTGTGCCACATCGCCTCTAGATCTTCTGCGCCCACATGCGCACACGAGCATCTACACACACCACGTCGTCAGTTATGGCCTCACCTGTCAGCCGCAACGCCTCCCTACATCCACGCCTATGCTCTTTGATAGACTTAGCCTATCTATTAGCTACAGCATCAACTAGCGCCCGCGCCTGCTGGTAGATCTGGTCCATCTGTTAGCCCATCTCTCGCCGTGCACGCGCACCCATGCTACAAGGTTGATTTTTGCCATCAGCTCACTCTTTTGGCCTTCTGACTTCTTAACCCACCTATTAAATCAACCCACTTCACCAGCCTAGTCACATTCAGCCTCCTTTATCCCATGCTAGCCTTTTCACGCACGGCCTTTAATTCATTTTCTGTTGGGTCGAATCCATACTATTTATTCAACCTTTGCAGCAATTCCAACCTATTACTCTTTCCGCGCCGCTCCATGCGCGCTGGCCAAGCCGAGATGGCTAGCCACGCCAACCGTGCCTGACCACAGACATCGGCCGCCACGCGCTGGCCATGGCTGCGCTGTTTTACACGCGCTGGGCACGCCAAGCCGGCAGACCGAACCGACGATACCACGCTGCGTGCATCGGCCACGCCGTGCAGCAGGGCTGGCCCAGTCAAGCCGCGAGAGCGCCAGTCAAGCCGCGAGAGCGCCAGCCTCGCACGCACCGAGCCGAGTCACGCCGGACGCACCTCGCCGGCCGCGCCTAGCCGGGTCCGCCTCGTGGGCGGCAACCAAAGAAAAAGAAGAAACAAAAAAGGAAGCAAGCAGCGTTGGCTGCTCCTTGCCGACTGCGCTGCATCAGTGGCAACCAAGGAAGAACAAGAAGAAGAAAAGAAAAAAAAAGAAAGAAAGCAGCGACGGCCGAACCTCCGAACAACCGAGGCCGCGCCGGCTGCCGCGCCGGCGCCACTGCGGGCAGAACCGCACCACGTCGCCGCGCAGCCCTGCAGCGACCAGCCGAGAGCCCGCACCACCCCCGCCGCGACGGCCGCGTGTTGACAGCGTCTCTCGGCTTGCCTGTGTCGGCTAAACCAGGGAAGGAAACGGGAAGAAAGAAAGGAAGAGAAAAGAAAAGAAAGTAAAGGAAAGAAAAGAAGAGAAAAACAGAAAATGGATAGAATGCGCTGATTTTGCATAAAGACCGCTGTATTCTCTTGAAATTACTCGATTTTTTCCCTGCTATGGAAATTTCGCGTGTAAGATCTCAGAATTTTTTGGAAAATACATATCTACCACTCCGCATGGGGATGTTTATTGAATGTCCCAGAATTTGCAAAAAACATTGAAAAATCATATTCTCTCATAAAAGAGCCCCGGCATTTCGAATTTTGATCTTGTTTTTGCATTTGAGGCATTTTATTGCTGTTATTTATGATTATGAACTTTATCTACCACATTTACTGTTATTGATTATTTGTAATGCTTTTCTGACCTTTAATCAGTGTTTTAGTAATAAATTATACAATTGCATAGAATATATTGGAATTATTTGCAGGAATTTTTGTACCATTATATTTCAATAATAATGCATTTTTACCTATATGCAATTTATGCATATTTTAAATAATTAAAGTTCATTGGAATCAGGAACTATAATATGTACTAAACACTGAAAACTCTCGATGTTTTACATGAATGCGATGTATCATCAGTATGCATTCAGTGCCAATTAATTTGATAATGGAAATTATGTAATGTTCAGGATAGTGTTCATGAGAACAAAATCGTCTTCCCAACCACCTAGCATAAAGTTGATAAAGAAATCAACATGAGTAGCTAGCGGGTTTATTTACCTCAACAAAATAAGAGGAAAAGGGGGAGTCCAATATAGGTCATGGTGAACACACTAAAACCATATGCGCATGAATATAAAGAGAAAATGATGATCCTAATAGCAGACCCATCAAGGATTGATGGGGAGAACTGCTAGACTATTTTCATGGCTGTGACATAGAATCTCCTATGTTAGAACAGATCGGTCCTAATACATATGTCAGAATAAAAGAACGCATTGCCAACATTACTGACAAGGAAGCTCACCGTGAAGTTGATTGAAACCAAGGTAATATAATACTTCAATCCATCTACTTGGTCATCACTTGTTGCAATTTTTGAATGGAATATTGAATCGAAGAAATGGTTTTTGCCTATGTAGAGCACATACTTTTCCTTGCAATGAACCATTATTTCCAGTACATAATAGCATGTTTAAGGCAATTATTATCCTGTTGCTACTTTCTCGTACTTAATTGTAATGCTTTAAATTTGTGTAGTTCACAAATATAACAGGAAAGTTTGAATTGTGGTGTGCATAACCACAAATGCCACCTTAAGAGAAAGAGATATTTATTGATGCATAGAACTGGAAATATTATAATTATTACTAGAAGCAACAACTTAATTTGTTGGTTTAGAAAGTGTTGGGGTCATGTTACCTATCGAACAATTATGCACATTAAAGAAACATTTATTGTACCATAAACCCCCCTTAACTCTGTTAAGTGTAAAAATACTTGAAGTATACTTTTTTTTGTTATTTGAGCTATACTACTTTAAAAATTCAAACTAGACTATATTCTTCCTTTTTAGCAATGTAATCTTAGAAATATTGGTATTAGAACTATGAGAATAAAATTAAAACTCAAATGGTCATAACATATATGTGTATAATTTCCCTATATCATGAAGATCTGTGTGCCCGCATGTACCACTAGGAAAATAATCCGTAAGTCACATACAATAAAGGTATAATTCCAGAATTTTGAACCACATTGTGATGAATATTTATGATCTTATTTAGCACTCATAAGGGTTACTTTGATACTATGTAGATGGACGTGCTTCCGAAGTAGAGTGCGTTTAGTGTCTATTCAATACTGTTTTTGCCAAAATTAATCCCGCAAAATAATTTAAATTCAAAAGAACAATGCTAGAATAGTGTTTGATGATTGGTAAACTGGCATATAATAGCACTAACTACCAAATATCCCTACGAACGGACTAAGTACAAGCTATGAATTGTAATATTTGCTATACAATTTTTATAATACCCACCATTTGAAGGGAAACACAATCCCAAAAGCCACATATTCTCAAAGAAAATTCAGACTATTGCCATAAGCATCCACTCAACAATATAAGTAATGCAATTGTATGGCCTTGGTTTATGTCCATATCCTAGTACATTGCAAAAGGCTCTTTCAAACTTCGAACGGAGAAGGGTATGAAGCCTAATTCCTTAACTACATGAGAATTATTTCTATATATTTAGGGAAAAAGAATGAACCATTAGATAATAAATGTCAGCAAATATAATAGGAGCAAGGGACTAATGAATGTTACCTCACACTACTAAATGCAAATTAAGTAATGGAAGTATGCATAGAAAATTGAAACTGCCAAATCATTTTTGTGATTACGTAGATCATGATTAAGTTGCATTTGCATGAATGTAATACACCAAAGGAGGGTGAAATACCAAAGAAAACAGTAAAGATATCCCTCATCTTGTGCAGAGGCCTCAAACAAAAACATTAGGACATGAACTCTGGCCCCTCATGCCCCTAAGTAACCGAAGATGTTTGGTGAAAATAGGCAAGAGGGACTATTATACTCAGAGTTACTAAAAGTACCCCCACTGAATAGAAGGAGAGCTAGTTGAGACTAGACAATAGAATCGGACCTCCGAATAGGCATACCATGTCAACCGGTAATGGACCTTGTTCCCACATTAGAAAGAGCAAGATAGAAAATCACCTGAATGTGCATGACTTGGAGAAAGTTAGAAGCTATGAACTCTTGGACAAATTATGGAAAACAACAATATAGCATATATTGCAAAGGGTTTCACTTGACAACAAGAAGTTGATTGTGAAACCTATTCGCTGAACATGGGTAAAATTAACTTTAGAAATTGAATATCATTAGTAGTCAACCAGGAGTTTATCAATTAGAAGTTGAAAGGAGAACTCAACTATTTGAAACTGTTGAGGATATAATTAATGGATATTTTTTGAGAGCTTGGATCGAACATTCGCATAACAGTACATGTAGTAGTACTAGGTCCTAATCCAAGATAGAATGCATAAAATAGTATAATAAAATGAAGAAACAATTGACTAAGGAAACTCAGTATTTGAATTTGAGTTTGAATTAGAACAAAATATTTAGTTGAAACCAAATTATGCTCACACTGGCAACTAGAACATGTGACAAATAGAACTATAGTAAATCAGTCCAACATTCTATGGTCAGGAGGTCATTGCAAGCAGACTAGCTTCCTACTGACCTAGAGAAGAGGGGGGAGAAAATTTGGGATGAAATTTTCATACATGAGTATGATATCAATGTTTGGTTACTTGGCTAATAGCACTAAACCAAACCAAGTTTCGTTACACTATACAAAGCCTCCAATGAATATGCATAGCTTTGAGAGATTGTTACTACATCTAGCAACTGTTGTTTGAATACTGTCTCAACCCCTATCATTATCAATATAAAGAAAAGTATGTCACACATATGCAAATGAGTTACGTGAGAAGAAATCGCACTAAGAATGTGAACCCTAACTTCTACTATGCTCATGAATTTTATAAAAGTAACAAAATATTATATAGAAAGTCCCATGGAAATTTTGCACATATATCCACTAAATCATCATCAGAATTGTCTTTTGAGAAGATGTGTCTAACAGAATAGAATGATAAAACTTAGAGAAATGCAAAATTCAGGAGGGGAATTTCACTAACTGATACGAAAATCTTGATATTGAAAATAAAGTACCCAAAATTAATATAGAGAGATTGAATGTAGAATTGGATGGATTGTACTCTTCTTTCCTTAGATTTGTTTTCCATGTAGTTTCTTATCTAGGTTTTCTGAGGCAATCCGTGCGACATCATAATCGTATGCTACGTACTCTTTCTCCAAAATTTTCTCATAGATTTTTTAGAGTTTTGATGAGGCATAAACATCACACAGTGAGAATCCAAAGGGAAGTGTTGAGAAACCGATTGCCTAAGAAGATGTTCGAGCCAAATCAGTCCTTCATGTTCGCCGATGGAGATTTGATGCAATTGCACCTAAACACACCGAGACCTGAGAGGTCTACTTCGCTCTAGTGCAAGTCATTCAGCTTCGAAGTCCATTCATCAGGGTTGCTAGAGTTGTGGGTGTCCCAGTAAATTTGACCCTATAATTGACAAGGAGATAAATCGAAGAGTTAATCGACTGATAAACTGATACGAACTCCTGCTATCAACTAGTCACCGATAGGGTTGAGATAAACATTGGCTGCATCTGACATACTCCTGCTATCGGTTGGCTACCGATAGGGGTTGAAGCACTTGCCTAATGGCTAGAAAGTCGATGAAAGCATAGGCAGATGGCGACGAAAAGAATACAAGATACATCGGCTATAGAGCCGATGGTGTTTGCAATACAATAGTCAATAAGCATGTGTATGGACTCCTATTAGTTAATTGCTAATAGAAGATGTAACACTCATTTATTGGCTAGAAAGTCGATGAAGGCATACGAAGATAGCAAGGAATAAGATAAAAGACCCATCGGCTGCAAAGCCAATGGCGCTCTTAATAAAATATGCGATCGCGCACTAAATAAGATAAAGGATCCATCGGTTGCAAAGCCGATGATGCTTTGAACAGAATATAAAATGAATAGTAAGGAGTGAGACCCAATCTTCCAAAGATACGAGAGGCTAGATCGGACAAGCGGATGGAAGGAATGGGTGAATCCATTCGCTTGCTGAGCCGATAAGAGAAATTCTCTAAAGATATATATATATCAGCTGAGAAGCCGATACAGTAGGCGAGTGGGTCAATGTGTGGATAACTCATCAGTTGGCCGCTCTGATGAAATGTTTGCGTAAAGGCCTATCGACCTAAGGCTCAATCTAATGTCAATAGTTTAGTAGGTCAGACCTAACCGATGCAGCATGAGACTAATAGTAGTAGAGGAAGCTCAATAAGCCAATAGAACCATACGGACATGATGTGATACACCCAATCGAACTAAGAGATCGGACCTAACCGATGCAGCCTTAGGCAGAACTGATATACCAAGATAGTGGTGGGACTTACCTCTTTGCTAGAGATCAGACTTAACCGATGCATTCCCACGTTAAGAGCTAAAACCTAGTAGTAAAACCTAGATGAACTAGGTTGGCGATGAGCCAAAGTTATATTGTTGAGAGATGCTTTACAAGGTCCTAGGTGGTCTATATTTATACCTTAGAGTTACAATAGTCTGACATGGTTATAAACAATCTCTGAACATTATTTCCTAAATATATTTCTAAGAAGTTAACAAAACTAATTAGACTTACTATCTTACAAGATATATTCTATAGAAATAAAAGTACCATGTTGTGGTTTCCACGGCTCTTTCTTAGACTCGGTCCTATCTAGATAACTTTTTGTCTTTTGACTGAACCAAATACATCCTCAATTCGTTCGATCGGCTCTTTCCTTGTATCAATCAGACTTTTTCCATAGGCTAATTGGCTCTCTAATCCTGTCTATGGAGCTTACCGAATTTTGGTGTAAACACATGCCACCCAAATGTGCTAAACTGTTAAACTCTAGGGAGAAAAACTTTCTTCTGATGCGTCTTGATAGTCCTTGGAAGGCTAGCTCTACTAACTGTTCATCGCTTAAGTCTAAGCTGTAGCATCAGCATCGTACATTACGAAATCTTTGAATATATTCTGAAAATCATTCCTCCTTCCTCTACTTTACCGATATCAAATCTATGAGCTGCATCTCGTGGATCTCCGCAAAGAAGTGTTTGTGAAATTGTTCTTTCACATTGGCCTATCATCTAATTGAGCTTGGTGGCAATGATGAAAACCAATTAAAAGTCAATTCGGATAGTGACAATGGAAATAACCTAACTCTCAGAGCTTCTTGTACCGATGCTTGTCCACACTGAGCTAAGAATTGATAAACATGTTCAACCGTTTATGTGTTGTCTTATGCTAAGAACTTGAAGAAGTCTAGCATCTTGTATCAGCATGGCAACGATACTCTATCAAACCACTCAGGATATGTAGGCCGATACATGAAATTCTTCTCCTTTGGTTTCAAGCCAAACTGTTCCTTCATCACTTTGGACATTTTGGAAGTCCAGTCATCATCTTCACCGTGTTGCCCTCCGAGCTGAATATAGCCATTAGACCAATTGTACATCGGTATCTGTTGACTAATATCTACCGATGTATGAACTGGTGATTCATGAGTAATTAATCCATCTACTCTTTTCCTTATCAAGTCCTAAAACATCTAAGTCAACCCTTCAAATTGATCGCTCAGCACATGACGTATAGCTTCGTCAAGTAGTTCTTGGACGGATTTTTGTGGAGTTGAAACTACAGGTTGAGCTATTTCACATATCAGAGTTTTGTCTTGAGAGTGAATTCTCCTAGATCAGTCCTTCTTACATCATGCTAAATGATTGTATACACAACTTCTCAGAATCTTTCACAGATTGCTCCACCTACTACCTCTATGTACCTATCAAGTGTTAGAATGCAACCGGAATAATAATATCTTCATCGGCTTCTGCATCGGACGAGCGCACCTTGGCATCCACTTTTTCTTAAGACATATTGAAATTCGAGTCCCACTAGGTAATGAATGAAATTCTGACTTCTAATCAAGCAATTGTATTATCCTATCGGTTGATGAGTGAAATCTTCAATCTATCAATGGTCCAACTAACCGATGAACAACATATCCCACCGGGCATGCCAAAAATATGTTCAAACCAAATTGGTCCTTCATGTTCATTGATAAAGGTCTGATGCAATCACGCCCGAACACACCGAGGCCTAGGAGGTCTACTTCACTCCAGT
Source organism: Oryza coarctata (assembly GCA_030770085.1). NCBI lineage: Eukaryota > Viridiplantae > Streptophyta > Magnoliopsida > Poales > Poaceae > Oryza > Oryza coarctata. The sequence continues at coordinate 9,651,377 of CM061484.1, read as the reverse complement.
GCAGGTCCTTCAGCTTCGAGGTCCCTTTATCGGGGTTGCTGGAGTTGCGGGCGTGACAATCAATTTGACCCTGAAATTGAAGTAGATAAACTGATGAGTCAATTGGTCAATAGGCCGATATGAACTTCTGTTACCGGCTGGTTGTCGATAGGATTGACATAAACATCGGTGCATCTGACATACTCCTGCTATTGGCTGGTCGCCGAAAGGAGTTGAAGAACTTGTCCATCAGCTGGAAAGCTGATGAAGGCATAGAGAAATAACAACGAAGGGAATAAAAGATACATCGGCTATAGAGCCGATGGTGTTTTGGAATAGAATAGCCAATATCAATCTAGGTCAATGATATATTAGAAGGGGTATGCAGAGATGCTTCCTCGAGTTCCTTGATTTGTTCATCTCACGCTAGGCAGCCAATACCTTAGGAGGTGCCTATTCTTACCCTTTATTGGCTTCGTCATCATCCTAGGTGGCCGATTTCTTATAAGGAGACGAATGTGGAGGTGCTAGTGGTTTACGCGAAGTGTCCTTTGATGTCATTAAGATTATATCATTTTGGTGCCATAATATGATATTGTCCATCGTATCCCTAAGAAAGACTATGTCATCAAGCCTTGGAATGTCTATCTCGTACGTCGCAAACCCTCCATGCACAATTTGCACTTGTACTTTGGCATAATCTTGTGAAACATCTATTCATGATACATGTGGCCTGGGATTGCCATTCCTCTCACCAACTTACCATAATATATAGTCTACAAATTTTATCCTCTATTATATTATCAGTATGATATCATAGATCCAACATCCTTTCATAGATAGGCAGGAGTTGTATGGCATGATTCATAAATATAGGGTCTAGTGTATCTTGTAAATTCTTCGGTATTGACATGAGATTATTGTTGCAGAGGAAGGTCATGAATTCTTGTTGCATTATCTGTCTCATTTCTTATCTCAAACCTTCCTGGTATTTGTCTCATGTCTTATAGGTGGAGGCATCCTTTTTGAAGCCTTTTTTCTAGCTAAGCTTTAAGGAGACTCCTCAAACGTAACTAGAGTGCTTCGAATTGCCCAAAGTTCTACTGAGTTGATCCCTCTCCCTCTTGGACTTAAAAATTCTTTTCTTCTCTGCTTGGACTGATATCTTCATTTTGTTGGCAACTTGCTAGAGCTTAGAGTCTTCAAATATTACATTCCCTTCTTCGTAATCTTAGGGGTTCTTGCATGCATCCAGGTCCTGGTTCGTTCGTCATGGTCTTCCATTGGCACGAGTTTCCTTGCTTATTTCAAATCGTCTTCTTATTTTCTCTACTCCTCAATTCTAGGGGTATGCCTAGTAGAGCCCAAGCGACGATGATATTTGTTCCTCTTGGTTAACTCAGACATCTTCTTGCTCTTCGCCATTATTTCCGGTGAGGCCTTCAACTCGACAAATTTGTCCAACTAGGGCCGGGTAATTTTCATGTACTTCTTAGAAGGGTCAAGGCCCTTCTACACATATTTCTGGTTCAGCGTGTTTTTCTGTACTCAACAATGTAGTAGTCCATGCTACATCTTTAATCTCTTTGTGAATTGGATCCTTTTTAGTAACTCCTTCCATAGGAATTCTTTCACCACTTTAGAAACTTCATCCCAATCCTTGATTGTGATTGTGATATTATCTCTGACTATGGAGCCACATTGATAGTTATATTTTGCGCATGTGGTTTAGGACCCTAACAACTTCCCCTTTTGCACTGATCTAATTCACCACATGAGTCTCAGCGGACAATTTGTTTGTGCTTCGCTCCACCCTTCTGTGTTTGGGTCAACTCTCGCTACTTGGAGCTATAGCTATTTGTTATGGGGCTAAGCTAGCTAGCACTTCATTAGGTTCAGAGACTTGTTTAGCTTTCCATTGGGACCTTCGTGGAGGTTTCCCTATGAAATAAACACGGGATTGTATTAATAGGGACAAATAGTATCTATACAGAATATATAGTAGTGTTTAGTTTAAAATGTAGGAACATAGTCTTTGTCGATGTCATCTCTGTCCACTTCTTTTATTTCCTCCTTGACCTTGACACAATCCAAGCCAGATGATGGCCATGCAAGCATTACTTCCCCCTGCGCAGTCTCCACAGTCTATGGAGCAACCACGGTGACTACGAGTTGTGCTTCATTGCTGTTATCACCACCTTATTTCTCTTTTGTGTTATCAGCCATCATTAAACTAGAACAAATAATACTTAAATTAAGTATATCACATTCACCAACAAATAGCTGCAATTTAACTAGCGTAAATAATACTTAAGTATATCATCAAAATACCAAAATTCATCCACTTACATAATTAAAATACATGCATTCATTCACAATACCAAAATTCACCACAAAGTATACCTAATTCATAATAATTCACAAGAAATAAACCACAATCCCAAAATTAACCCTAATTTCACCTTAATTTTTCAATATTCATTGAAATAATGATGGTCCACATACATTCATCAACAATACTAGGAGTTCACCCTAATTCACCAAAATTCATCCACAATCCCAAAATTCACCCAGATTCACAAAAATACATCCACAATCCAAAAATTCACCCTAATTCACCAAAATTCATCCACAATCACAAAATTCACCCTAATTCACCAAAATACATTGTACAATCTCAAAATCCATCCACACTCATAATAAAATTAATCCATAATAGCTCCATTTTACTAGCAGCAACGACGAGCAAGTAAGGAGGAGGGGTCAATGAGGAGAGGCCGGCGGTGGGTGGAGAAGGAAGCTTGCTTGCGAAGATGCACAAGGGCCCACATGTTAGTTTTAGTGAAACTAGTCTCTAAAATTGTGTAAATCCGTAACTAATTGAAATAAATTCCATTTTTAGTGAAACTAGTCTCTAAAATTGTGTAAATTCATAACTAATTTAAATAAATCCCAATTTTTGTAAAACTAGTCTCTAAAAATATGAAAATTCATAACTAATTCAAATAAATTTCAATTTTAGTGAAACTAGTCCCTCCAAATTTGCCCACATTTATCCAAAATTACATCACAATACATAACCATACTACTTAAACATATGTTAATTTCTAATAGCATTTCCTACTCAATCTTCCCTAATGTAAAACATTAGAGAACATGGAATGGATGCTTCTATGAGCTTAATCTTACTTTTTGATGGTTGACATAGAGCGGCATGCAGCTATACTAGTTGTAATCTTCAGAGTTAATGACCTTCTATGATACTACATTAAAAATGAAACACATCCATGTGATAGCAATCTTTACATATACTAGTTTAATGGCCCTAATAGCAATAGCGAGAATATGGTGAGCATTACATGACAGTCATACGAATTATAACCATACATTGACAAGCAACTTGTTGCCTGATGTTTGATAAGAAATCTGTGGGCATTCTAACCCCTTGAAGGCACTTGTAAAATGCCTTCTTCTCAGCTATTTGGGTGAAACTGGCTAGAGAGAGGTAGACTTTTCCAATCTATCCTTCTATAGGGTGAAGCTCTTCCTTGATTCCCATATTTACCAAGTCATTATATGATTTATATCATCCTTTGTCTTGTTCCATATGTCTAGTAATAGTCCGATGATATTGTCAAACATATTCTTTTCTACGTGCATGATATCGATGGCATAGTAAACCTCCATATAATTCTAGTAAGGTAGGTACTTAAAGAAAATCGAACACTTTGTTACGCATTGTTCCCTTCAAACACATGGTCACCCCTTTCCTAAAATGACCTTTATATCCTCTGTTAATTTACACACTTCTTCACTACTTTTTGAGACTAGTACAACATCATTCTCTTCGGTACTATTGAATTGTGTGGTCATCTCACAGTATATATGATTTGTGTGTAAGAACTGTCGGTGCCACATGTACACTAGCTTGTTGGAGCATGGAAGGTACCTATATATGGTCCATTCAATGAGATTAGAAATCATGTCTTCCCTTTGATCTATACTAGAATAGAAAACATTGCAGAATAGTCATTAATGGTTAAAAAATGATAGCTTTTACTATGAAGTAATGTCTTAAATACTCGTCCTATATGTTGATCCTACCTTCTGATAAATCTACCAAATATGTTCCATGAACAATTCAAAACGTATTTTCGCTTCTGAGAAAACCATATACAAAGATTGTACATAGTCAGAACTATTAGACATGCGCTATGAGCTACTCAAGTTTTGAAAGGGTTCACTCTATCAATACTTAGTTCAAATCTTATATTTCTTGGATCACTAGTGAAATCTAGATATAAGGCGTTAAAGTTTTTCTACAGGCGAACATCCATAGGGTATCCAAACATCCCATACTTCTTGCACTTTTCTTCATACCAGTGCATTAATTTAGCACCCTGAGGGTTAGAGTACAAACACTTCACACAATTTTTCATAGGATGGTACCACAGCACCAATTGAGAAATTTTTCTTGTTGTGCAAGCATGTGGCAGTTTTTTCCTCACATATCCACGTTCGGGGAAGTGTTGTTAACTATTTTATACTGGCTAGCACCGTATGTTGGGAACTTATCCACTAAAGCATACTCTTTCCGGTAAAGGATGTAGTGGGTCACACATGCATGAATCTTTTGCAAACTAGGCAAAGGGGGACATATAAAATTCTTTGTTTGATATGTGTTGGCTGGTAATGAGTTAGACTTTGGTATCAAATCTTTTAAAAGCCCTAACAAGCTATTGAAACTATTGTCAGACCAATCATTTATGGCCTTCAACCTCAGAAGTTATAGCACCGAATGTAATATTGAGTACTCCTTGGCACATCCTTTGACTCATAATACAAAAGTTTCTTGCTGCCTTCTACAATACCTCAAAATTATTTAAATCTCTTGTTGACCCCATTAGCACCTAAGGTTCATCATGGCACATCATATCCTTTAAATCGAAATCATTATCACCACAACCATTAACATCAATAGCAGGATCATCCATACTATTATCATCAACATCGTTCCAATTTTTATTTAGTTCATCTTGTATATCATGGTCTTTCACTTGGTTGCTTCTTTCAGATATTTCTTGATCATCATAACTAGACCAAATCATATAGTTGTTAACAAATCTACAAGTCAACAAGTGGCCTCTGATTACATATGTATTTTTCCATACTTTTTTATTTTTTAGTCAACATATAGACAATGTATTTCCTTTGTCTTCTTACTCGAAGCGTGCAACCAAGCTTCAATAAATTTACATACTTCATCCATGTATAATGGTGCAAATCTTGGCATCTGATACATCAATTACCGATCCATCCTTGTAGATTAATGCCAAAATAAATATTTCATAAATAACTAAAATTAACCATGCAACTATGAGTTACACCTAACTAATTAATTGGCATATAATAAACATAATTAGTACCCCAAATTACTAAATGTGCATAAAAATTCATATATCTATAATAAAATACCTTTTATATATATATATATATCTTTTTTCTCTCTACAAACTAAATCTACAAATTTTAATTACAGATAAGTATATATCTTTTTTCTCTCTACAAACTAAATCTGCTTAAATAGTGGTAGTGCCCTCAGCCGAAAATACTTTCTGTAGTAGTGAGAAATACTATTCGGTAGTAAATGATTCTGCAACTTTACTATCATTCAAATGTTCTGTTTTCTTTATAAAATAAAATCAAATGCTATATGTAATAGTAAAATGCCTCCTTTGTTACGGAAATAAAGTAAAATCTTAGTAGCATATATTACATGATCACCTCGTGGTATAATGGTGCTGCGCTACTATATGTAGGCCGATACGCATCTGCCTTTAGAGGTGTCCCTTGACGCATAACGCTAAGCGCATCGGTCTCCCAGCCGATACGCACCCGCCTTTAGAGAGACGTCCCCTCATCGGCTTAGCTAGCCGATGGGTTTGTTCCTATCTTTGCTTTAGCACAGCCGATCTGACGTCCTTCGTATCATCGCTGTTGACCTCAGCCTCGTACTGTCTCGGTTAGGTCCGATCTTTGAGGTTCGGTATTAATGGCGCTGTCACGGTGGACGACGGGTCTCGTGCTATTATATCTGGAGCGGCATTGGCTTTGCAGCCCGTGCCTTTTAATACTAGTCCTTGCCAGTCCGCATGTGTCTTCATCGGTTTTTCCAGCTAATGAACTACTGTTATGATTTCTGTCGGCTATCCGGAGAGATCTTGTGCGCTTTGCTATCCTCTGAGTACACCCCGGTTCCTCCATCGGCTCTGCAGCCAATCTCTCGTCGACACCTGTCCACATCGGCTCCTCAGCCAATCAAAGAGCTTCCCGATTCCTATCGGCAAATAGCCGATAGCGAAGGGTCTTCCGGGCACGGTCGATGGCCATCCCGATCCTATTGGCAGCCAGCCGATAGCGAGCGCCTGTATCAGCCTACCATCCGATGGATCTACTCGTCTTACTTCCTTGTCAATTGCAGGTTCAAATTGACTGGCACGCCCGCACCTGTACCGACGCATCGGAGTCGATCGAATCTCACGGCCCCTGGCGCACGTACCTCGAGCTACGGCGAGAAGCCGATTTGACTGCTCTAGAGCTAAACAGACCTACCAGGCGTTCGGCGTGTTCACGTCGGGGCGCTCGAGGGATCTCGGTGCGAACAGATTAATATACTTTTCTGTTTTTACTGAAAATGTGTGCACTTATTTTTTCATGAAAGTACAAATATGTTTATATGACAAGTGCATGTATTTTGTTTTATGGTAATGTGCACATATAAATTTGCATGAAAACTGAAAATAGTTTTAATTATGTAAAATATTGTGCTAGTTTTTTATTGGAAATGTGCTGATGTATTTTTGAAATGTGCAAATGTTTTTTATGGAAATGTGCAGATATTTTTTTGGTACAGAAATAGTGCAAAAGTATTTTTTGGAAATGTACACATACATTTTCTAGAAATGTACTACATATGTTCATTTATTGGCGTGTGCACAAATGCCAGGTAAATTTATTTTTATAATTGCACGAATATATTTTTTTAGAGAAATATGCAAATATAATTTTATGGAGGAGTGTAAATATAAATTGTGCATGGAAATGTTCAAACTCTTCCTAAAATGTGCAACGCACTGTACACACCGGCAGCTGATTTAAAATTTGAATTGGAATCTTCACGGGAAATGTGCATTGTTAGTGGCCCCGTGTCAGGTATTCACAAGAGATGTGTAAATTTAAATAAAAGGAAATACATCAGCTATACAAAAGCCACTCTATGCACAGCACGAATCTTTAAGCACGTTAACAGTTTTTGATCTGGGGTGCCAATGCAACCGGTTGCTGAAAATGCTGACACCAGCGGACTCCAGCAGATCTATATTTATTCATGCACGTGTAGAGTTAGATGCAAAATTGATTAAAGCACATTGAAGACGGAGAGAGATACATGCTATTTTGTGCTGTAATCTTGCACGAACATTGAAGAGAAATAGTTGACTCTAATATAATATATATAGATATCACGACTGTTCTGCCACGCACTATGCTTAAAAATTATTCGCCCGTGTATATTGCTGAATAGAAAACCATATGCCTCAAGCTTTAGCGATGGATAGAAATTTGTGTATGTATGAATCGAACCAATATCTTGGAACGAGAGACATCAAGAATTCAGAGGTTTGATTTCTTCATACACAGTTAAGGTTTCATCGTGTGGTATGCCTACTTGATGGGTATTGTTTTGCCAACAATTCCATGCATTTTCATTTCTTCTAAGCTTTCCCTAATTTTCTTTTGTTGTTTCAGCTCCGTGTGTAGGACTAGTCGTACACAAAATGAAATGGCTATTGACGCTGGAGGTAGAGGATATGAGCTGCAGTATCCTTGAATCAAAGCCACAAAACACACCGCCGGTGGAGTGTGCATGCCTCCCAGCGATTAGCATATGCTACTTATGATCTGTCACAAACATGTAACATTTACAATCCTGTGTCAATTGACAATGAGCATTAAAACAATATTCATTATATGCCTTTTGCCCCTTGGTTTACCTGGGTCTTGATATTTGTCTAGGCAGTTTATTGGCACATCTAATCAAAGACAAGTCGGGAAATTTTAATGATCCTAAATTATTCAAACTGAACTACATTCTTTGCAGGGAGATCTTAATCATTGCATCTTAGAGTACGTTTTTCAGTACATTCATGGACTGTCAAATGATTGGATTTTCCAGAAATATGATTTAACATGTAAGTTTTAATTTAGATAGGAATTGGTATGTTTGTTATCGATCAACGGAGAAACTGAAAGATAAAATAGAAACTAAGTTATAATTAATAAGGATTAACTTTTGGAACTAATGGTAGCCGGTAGGAGCTCGACCGATCAATTCGCATACCGGTAAGGACAAAAGAACCAAAAGTGTAATAGTTGAGTCATGTGATTACACACACCTTAATTAATATCTTTGTGAAAATAAATATTATATACATACGGATATATTTTTAATAAAAAATAGTTAAAACTAGGATGATTTTCCCAAGATTCTTAGAGGGTGCATTTGCGTCTATTATATGGCGTGTAGTCGTGTGCTTGTGCTTGGATCCATTTCTAAATAAGTTATTGGTCACACCGGATCCTGACATGAGCACACCGATATTTGGAAAGTCTGCTTAGCTCTAGTATAGGCCGATCGACTTCTCTTCGTGGCTCGAGGTACGCACGCTAGGGACCATAGATTCACGTTGGCTCCGGCACGATAGTGCGGGTGCGGACGTGCCAGTCAATTTGGCCCTACAATTGACAAAGAGGTGAGACAAACGGGTCAGTCGGATGATGGGCCGATACGAGCCCTCACTATTGGCTGGCTACCGATAGGATCGAGTTATTCATCGGCCGCGTCCGGATGACTCCTTCTATCAACTGATCACCGATAGGAATCAGGGCGCCCTTCCATCAGATGGGGAGCCGATGCAAGCATAGATGAATGTCGACGAAGGATACAATGCCTCCGGGTGTAACGGACGTGAGGCCCTGATCCATCGGCTATAGACAATTCTGGTTAATCAATCCTTCTCCCTTAGAATATCTCTCTGATCATGTGGAGGTGGATAGGGTACCTGATTTTACCTACGATACTCTCCACAATAATTATTCTGAAAAAAATTCTGGAGGTATCTCCTACCGTTTGCCGATAGGTCCCTCTTGTTTTGCTAAGTTTTCTAAGATAACTTTATCTCTATCTATAAAGATATATGATCTTGATCAGACTCTTAAGCTGATGATTCTTGTATCGTCTTTTAATCATATCTTATAGTGTATCCATCCATACTCCTAATGGATTACTGAATGCTTGATAAAATGCTTCGTTGAACATCTCTTGCAACAGCCTAGGAGAATTCACAGGTGATGAATGGCCTGATTTCTTCATCAAAACATATTTTGGTAACTATGCTTTTTGAATTGGCCCTTGTTTAGTCATACTGAAGTATTCTAAGCAGAGCTTCTAAAAGTTGTCCATGTTCTACTCTACATGCTGTCTCTGTTCTTCATTCGGATCCTCCATGATAACTAGAACTACAATATCCTTATCGGCTTCTTCTTTGGATGAATATGCCTTGGAATCAACATTTTGTTTAGACATATTGACAACAAGATATCTCTCGGGTTGATGAGTAAAAATTCTAACTTCTAATCAGGCAATTGTGTAGTCTCTACTGGTTGATGAATGGTCTTCAAGTTTTTTCAGCCGATGAATGAAATCCTGTCTGATTGGCTGATGAATGAAGATTCCTACACCACCGGTCGATGAATGAAATATGAGTGCTATCAGCGAATGAATGAAATCTTTGGTCCCACTGGGCGTGCCAAAAATATGTTTGCACTGGATCCCGGCACGAGCACGCCAACACCTGGAAGGTCTACTTAGCTCCAATACAGGCTAATTGGCTTCTCTTCGTGGCTCAAGGTACACGCGCCGGGGGCCGTAGATTTACGTCGGCTCCAGCGTGGGGTGTGGGCGTGCCAGTCAATTTGACCCTACAATTAATAAGGAGGTGAGGCAAATGGGTCAGTCGGACGATGGGCTGATACGAGCCCTCGCTATCGGCTGGTTGCTGATAGAATCGAGTTAGTCATCGACTGATCGACGATAGGAATCAGGGCGCCCTTCCATCGGATGGAGAGCCGATGTAGGCGTAGATGGATGTCGACGAAGGATACAATGCCTCCGGGTGTAGCGGACGTGAGGCCCTGATCCATCAGCTGTAGAGCCAATGGAGACACAAGATGGAGATGGCAACACGAAACCCGTCGTCCGCTGTGACGACGCCGCTGGCACTGAATCTCAAAGATCGGACCTAACCGAGACAGTACGAGAATGAGGCCAATGACTATGGGACGGTGGACGCCGGATCGGACGTGATGAACTAAGGGCGAAGCGAACCCATCGGATAGCTAAGCCGATGAGTGGACGTCTCTATGAAAGCAGGCGCATCTCTGCTGGAAGGCTGACGTGCTTAGTGTGGCGCTCAAAGGAAAGTCTCTGAAGACCTGGTGCGTATCGACCGAGGAGCCGATACGTTGGGCATGACGCTCAACGTATAGATAACTCATCAGCTAACATTCTGATAAAACGCCGTATTGAGACCTATAGGTCTAAAACTCATTTCACCATTGGCTGCCTCGTATGTCGAACCTAACCGATACAACACGAGACCGATGATAGCAGAGAGAGCTTATAAATCGATAGATACTGCACGGACATGATGCGATACATCCTATCATACTAAGAGGTTGAATCTAACCGATGCAGCCTTAGATAGAACGAGAGATATTGAGATAGTGGCGGGACTTACCCCTTCACCGGAGATCGAACTTAACTGATATAGCTCCTCGTCGAGAGCCAAACCCTGTCGATAAAAACCTAATTAACTAAGGGAGCGATGTGCCGAGGTTATATTGATAATTACATATTTCTAGGGGATCTATAGTATGGTTTACAGAGACCAACGCGTTTACAATAATCATTGGGCGTTATTTCCTAGCAAAGATAAAGAAAAATATCTCTAAGTAAGTTAACTAACTAACTAAATCTTTCTATCCATATAAGATAGGATAGACTACCTGCCGTGAATCACGTCTCCTCATTAAACTCGGTATTATCTGAATAATCTTCTATTCTAGGATTGAGTGTTTCCTTGCTTCAATCCGATCGGTTTTTTCCCTGTAGCAATTGAACACTTCTGCGCTCAAGTCGATCGTATTTCCAAGGATTTCTTTGACGTTAACGGTTATAAAATGCTACCATGGTGAAATAAGGGCTCCTGAAATTGATTTTTGGAGGGGTCAAATTGTAAATTTATATTGACAATCATATCCTCACGCCACGTTCGTTTATCTCGTCGACAGGTCGGCATCTCTTTTCTCTCTCGCTTGCTCAACTCCTTGTTCGTCACGACGACTGATCCACGCAGCACTCGTGTCGCCGGCCTCTTCGTTAGTTCGCTCCACCACCAAGGTCGACCTGGCCGCATGCCTCCTCTTCCTTCCTCTGGCCTCGGACTTCACTCCCCTCAATGGCGTCCAGCAGCTTCTCCACACAGTGGACTCCTCTTGCCCTTTCTCCCGCCAGCAGCCTTCCTCGAGCTCTCCATCCCGGCCACACGGGCGATTGAGATTGGGAAAGCGTCGCGGGGGGATTGGGAGGAGGTGGAGACCCCGGTGAGCAAGTGCCGTCGTCGTCCAGGTCTGCCGCGGGAAATTGCTCCGCGGCGGCAAGGTGTTCTGAGATAAGGAGTTTCTGTGAAGACAGCGATCTGCTAGCCGAATCTGCGTCACGTCCTGAGGAGCGATCGCCGGCACCGCTCGGAGCTCGAGGTCCGCCTCGCCATGCGGCAGCTCCTCTCCGGCGCCAAGAGGATGCACAACATCAGCCTCATCCACCAAGACTTCAAGCTCGAGAACGTGCTCGTCGACGGCCGCGGCAACCTCAAGATCTGTGACGTCGGCCTGTCGCAGAGTACCGCCGCGCCGCCGCAGTACGCCAGCCACGTCGGGACGCTCTGGTACCGCTCGCCGGAGCAACTCCTCGGGTGCACTGACTACGACGAACGCGTCGACTCGTGGGCGCTCGGCTGCATCATGGCGGTGCTCCTCGCCCGGAAGCACCCTTTCCGCGGGAGCTCGGACAGGGAGCAGCTCAGCGAGATCCTCGACGTTCTTGGCGCCGACGACATCAAGCAATTGCGGGGCTACCACGGGCAGCGGCTGCCGGGAGGCTAAGCCCCGTGCAGCTTTTTTGGTAACCTGTTCCCGTGTCCGTCGGAGGCCCGGATCACCGGCCGGCCGCCGCTGTCGGAGGCTGGCTTCGAGGTGTTGAGCGGGCTGCTCAGGTGCAACCCGGAGAAGAGGATGACGGCGGCGCAAGCACTCCAGCACCGGTGGTTGAAGGAGCGCGATAGTGCCAGCCTACGACATCGCTGGTAGGAGACTAGGAGACATGATCCCAGGAGTCGTATACTCCAATGTACAGAACTGAACGATGGGGGTTGTTGTACACTACATATGTATCTATTGTTCTGAAAAAGAACGAACTAGTTGTGTTGCAGTTCAAAGGTGTGCCGAGGAACTAGTCGCTTCATTAACTAGACTTCGAGTTGCAGGGTAGCCTATAAGATAGACTTATTATTCATAGTCAATTACATGGTTAAATTATTGTGAAAGTTAAAAATAAAATTTAATAATTTTTTATAATCGGTTTTCTAAATCTAAACACAAATTCAATACATAGATTTGTAACTCCGATTGAATTAAAAAAATTTAAAAATAAACTAGATAAAATTTACAAATAAACCTAATTAAAATCTTCTCAATCGAACTTATGGATATTGATATATTAAAAAACAAAAAAATTTACAATAAAATTAATTAAACCCTAATGAATTAATAATATGAGATCTTAAAAATAATTAACCGATCAAACTTTTTAAACTTTTCATAAATCTAGAAAAACATCATAGCTAAATTTTATATCAAAGAAATTAATCTAAAATATAGATAAAATAAATTAATCTAAAGTCAAATGCTAGTCAAATAATAGAGAGATTAATTACCGCATAAATTTTTGATAAACTTTATCTTTATTATAAAATTACGGTTAAAATTTTTTAAAAAAAACTCTCTCAATTTCCGTGTGAAAATCCTAAGATTTTACCCTCTACTTATAGAAAAACTCATAAAGAAAAAAATCTAAATAGTATTAAGATTTTGTAACTTTATTTATTCTCATCTTTGGAATCTAAAACGGTTTGGTCCATGTCAAAGAAATTTTACTCTCAAGATTATATCATGTCACCCATTCAAAAACCACAAAGTCTAATATGTTTTCAAAGATAATCCGGCTTGGTCACTATTCCTATATATTCGAACCAATCTAAGCCGCATACGCATATGCATGTTTGCGCGTGTCCCATCTTTTGTTCCGGTCCTATCTATCAGCCATAGCGCCTCCCCGTGCCCACTCCCGCTTTTATTGATAGGCCTGGCCCGCCTATTAGCCGCAATGCCTCCTTATGCTTACGCCCACGCTCGCTGATAGGTTTGGTCTACCTATCAGCCTCTCTCACCACGTGCGCGCGCCTGGTTGCTAGGCCAATTTTCGTCATCCACCCACTCCATCGGCCTGATATTTTTCCTAAATTTAATTACTACACAGAAATTAAAAAAACAATCTTTAGGATATATTTTTACAACGTGACATATGTTAACGCACACGCACTCATCCATTTTTTTATAAATAGTTTAAATATAAACCAATTAAATAATACCAATTTTAATATAAATAATTAATTTCAATATAAATTATTTTACTAATTTTCTTAAACTAAATTTTCGTGATTATTATTGAACACAGCACAAGAGTAGACGAAACTGAAGAAGAAACAATTTGGTTACCTGACAGGTAGTGGCGTGCAGCACCCTGCCTTTGGATCACAAATCACATGGATTGTGAACGAATCGATGCGATTCGGCATTATTTCCAATTAATGGGAACACTATAATGGGAATTTCCTGTTAGTGAAAAAAGTACGAAAGATGAGAAAGGAGAAAGATAACGGTGAATATAGATAAGATGGCATATTTTCAGAACAATAAGCAACTGGGATGGCATATTGGCGTTACATCTTGAAATACCGTCTTTTATAGTGGCTTATAACAAAAAACTGCTTCCCATGTTACTCCTGTTAAACACTGAAACATGCATTCACATTAATTTGGAAACGGTTAAAAGAAGGCAGACGATTGCCACTACAAGTATAAAAGAACATGCATTTTATACATTGGACCGAAAGAACAAATTACTCTCTTCTTATCGCAATTATGTCTTAGATAAACTGCAAGGTTATGCATGAAACCACTATGCACAAAATGCAGTTTTTATTGCAATAATTTGACAGCCTCTTCATCTCAAAAAAGAATTGTTAAATGGCCTAATCCGCTGGACCACTCCACTGTTATCGGGGCGTCTGACCCACTCTACTCATCACGGTGAGGATAAGATGCTGGCAAAGTGTTACAACCAGATTTAAGACACTATGTTTTTGTTTCGGACCAAAAAATAACAAATTCATTTTAGCAAATTTGTAGCACTTGAAATTACACAGGCACATCATGCAGCGGCGGAGCCAAGGCCCGGCCACCTCGGGCAGGTTAATTTACATAGACAGCTTAATTACGTCCACTATGTACAGCTAGTTTGCGTCCACATAATGTGGATGCCAAAATACCAAATTACCCGGACAAACTAGCATTCTAGCAAAACAAGTAAGGTCCACATGAGTACATACATAGTCTTTAGGCCGTAGACCATAATGACAACTCATACACTAAGTCCATACCATCATCAACCAATTGATCTAATCTCTCGACTTAGTTTTTGTCTTCTAAAATCACAACTCGTTGTTAACTACTTAATTTGCTTATGTCAATGATAGATGGTTTATAAAAGTTGTAGATTTGTGTGTACTTGTTATTCATCAATCGTTATTAGGTTTGCCTAGGCTCAAGAGAATTTCTAAACCCGCCACTGACATCATGGATCATCGTTCTTTTATAAATTTTGTCCATACTAACAGAAAGATACAAAATTATGAGAATAAAATTGTAAACAGACAAATTCCAGCGTATCCACTGAACATTATGTTTTCACTCGATTCCAAATTTTTGGTAATGTCTTGTTTTCTAAAACTATTTGAAATCTACACCTAAGACATCTTTCATCACCATCTCCACTTTTCCTTCTCTATCCACTTTTCCCAATCACAATCTGCTGCAATGCCCTTGACTCCAGCTCGAGTGATGCCTTACACAAGGAAAGGTGCGCACCACCAGGGTTTAACGGGACTGCTCAGGAATATTTTTGACCATGAGAAGTTATCAAATTCCTGTCACTTCTCACGCCGATATCATCTACTATTGATACTAGTACATTGTTCAGGTTCTAGACTCCAACAGAAGCAATAGAGGTTGGTTCTATAAAGGCAGGAACAGTTTTACCCTCCGGCCTCATATTATCTCAGTTAGGTCCGATCTATCGAGCCTGATCCTAACGGCGCCGTTACTACGGTCGCTCGCCCGCATGGCCTCATGGGGGATCGGCTCTAGCTCCGTGCATCAGATGCGGATAGCGCTATCGGCTCTTTGGCTAATAGGCCCTCTAGTGTGTTACATGTGTTTATCTCTCGCACTTCCATCGGCTTTTCAGCCGATACGCTAGCATTCTCATCTCTATCGGCACCCAGCCGATAGGGAGAGCCGGGCAGACCTTCTGGTCGACCGGCTTACGTATCTCATCTGCTCTCCTTGTCAATTGTAGGGTCAAATTGACTGATACGCTCGTGAACCTCGAGGCTTAAGGACTTACACTAGAGTTAAGGAAACCTCCTAGGCCTTCGCATGACCGAACCGTCGTCTTTCCTAAGTCACGGGATTTTTGGCAGTGAGCATGCTTTTTTGCACGCCCGATGAGACTAGAAGAACTTTCATCTGCTAAATATCCAGTAGGACCAGAAGACCTTTTCATCCGTTGAAGATCTTTCATCAGCTGTAATTCAATGGCGGGTAAAGAGATCAACACAGACAACGTGATCCCAGTGATGATGAAGGATTTGACTGAAGAACAAAGGTACCAGGTGGAGCAAAATACTTCTAATTTCCAGAAGCTCTGCCTAGAGTCCTTCAGTATGACCCGACAAGGGCCGATTCAAAAATCCTAGCTGCCAAAGCCAGTTTTGGAAGGAGAATCGAGCCGGTCACCACCTGTTAGCCCTCGGAAACCGTTGCAAGAGATGGTTGACGAAGCTGTTCACCATGCACTCATCAACCAATCGGATGTGCTGGTGAATACTTTGCACAATCCGATCAAGAAAATAGTGGACGGGTCTATTGTTAAGGAACCTGATCAAGGGCCAGTATATTTGCCAATGAGAACAAGGCAACCACAGGTTACTTATGGATCCAAAAGGGACATATCAGCAAATATGTTTCTGCCAGTACAAGATCGGATTGGGGGGCAACATGATGACATGATGCCAAGATATCATCGGACAGCTTATTATGGGGGATATAGTTAAGAATATCCTAGTAATAATTATCAAGGAGATCATTACAGGCCATGTCAAGTGCCAACTTTGCTTCCACAGTACCAGAGAGAGAATCCAAGGGAGGAGGATTGGTCTACCAGAATTGTGGATGTCGTTAGAGAGCAATTCGGCATTAGGCCTAAGGAACAAACTTTTATGTATCGGTACCCTTACCCGGAGTGGTTCGATAGAGTTCTACTGCTGCACCGATACAAGATTCTGGATTTCTCTAGATTCTCGGGGCAAGACAACATATCTACGATGAAACATATTAGCCGATTCTTGGCCCAATGTGGGGAAGCATTGGCTGACGAAGCTCTAAGGGTCCGTTTATTTCCATTATCCTTATTTGGATCGGCCTTCTCCTGGTTTACTTCATTGTCTCCAAACTCAATCAGGGGATGGGCCGATCTGGAGAAACAATTCCATAAATACTTCTTTGCTGGGATTCAAGAGATGAGGTTGTCAAACTTGACATCGGTTAGGCAGAAGCCCGATGAATCAGTTCCAGAATTCATCCAGCGTTTCCGGGATGTCAGAAGCCGATGTTACAGCCTTATTCTAAGTGATGGACAACTAGCTGACTTGGCCTTCTAGGGGTTGCTGACTCCGATCAGGGAACGCTTCTCTTCATAAGAGTTCGAGAGCTTGTCACACCTCCTCTAGAGGGTATCGGCTCATGAAAGCCGATTTGCTGAAACCAAGAAAGGGAGGTTCCATCGAAAGGCCGCTCAACTATAGGTTTATGCATCGAACTCAGATGATGAGGAATCCGATGCAGAAGTGGGTTTGGCGGAATGGACCAGGAGTAAGAAGCCTACATCGTGCCAGTGGATTAAGAATATCAATAAGGGAGAAAGATACGATTTTGATATCAACAAAGCCAATAAGATATTCGATCTTCTCCTCTAGGAAAAGCAGATTCAACTACCATCAAACCATGTAATCCCATATGCCGAAGAACTCAAAAAGAAGAAGTATTGCAAGTGGCATAATTCAATATCTCACCACACCAATGAGTGCAAAGTTATTCGGCAACAGTTACAATCGGCTATCAAACAGGGGAGAATCAAGTTTGAGGACAAAAAGCCGATGAAGGTTGACGGGCATCCTTTTCCTATGAACATGGTGTTTGCAGGGTCCTCAAGAGATTGGTCCGATGAGAGAAGGCGCTGGAGGAGGTCAAAGGTTATCTCATCAGACCTAATCAAAAAATATTCCAGAATATAAGACAAAGAGCGATGAGCCGCAGCGTAACAGGAAAGGTACAATCCACATTTGGGTTGTCCCTTTTTTCAGTATTACTGGGATCAAGATATGAGGTTGCCGTCAATAGAAGATTGTCCTGAATGTAACAAACTAGGATCTCAGTACATCGAGAAGAGCAAGATGTCGTATGATCGGCCTCCTATCAAGCGGGCATCGGTGCATAGCCGATTAGGGCCGATCAATGAAGACTTTGGTCAAAGGTCAACTGAGAACAGGGAGTTACATAAGGGATCATACCACGTAAAGGATCAGTGGTGTCCATCTGAAATCTTCACAAAAAATCAGAAGAGGAGGGCACAAAGGCTGCAGCATAGATAGCAGCACAAAAGACGGCGTCAGGACCATAAGGAAGCCGATCGGAGCCAGAAAGTTAAAAAAGTATGGCGAGTAAAGCAAAACGAGGATGATGCTGGCACATCGGCTCTGACCAACATGATATTCTTCTTGCCTTTGGAGTATAAAGCATGTGTATCCGATAAAGACGATCAAGAAGAAGATTTTGCCCAACTGACGTTGGAACCAAGTCAAGCCATATTTGACAAGCCAAAAGACTCCAAGCATCGGCACCTAAAACCACTATATATATCAAAGGATATGTTGATGAGAAGCCGATGACGAAAATGTTAGTTGATAGAGGCGCAGTCGTCAATTTGATGCCATATGCTACGTACCGTAAGCTGAGCAAGACGGTTGAAGACCTAGTCAAAACAAATATGGTATTGAAAGACTTCGGAGGAAATCCATCAGCACCCAGCCGATGCGCTAGCATTCTCATCTCTATCGGCACCCAGTCGATAGGGAGAGCCGAGCAGGCCTTCTGGCCGACCGGCTTACGTATCTCATCAACATACATTAGCCTCTCAATCTTACCTCTCATGTTACATTGAAGGAGAACCACCACAACTTATCATGTTAGTAAATTAAAAAAAGTATTCAATATTAGTTGAACAAAAGCGATTGCATATAGAATATAAAAAATATCATCTAACACATAGAAGAATAATTGTATGTTACAACCCACAAATAAACGAACATTGTGTTCTCTACAGACTTCAGCTAGCATTTCAAACATCAACTTTAAACAAAAGCTTCCTTACTTCTTCATGATTTCTATGAGCATGAAGGTGACAATTTCCCCATTAATAGTAGGCAGGTTGATGGGATCTAATTTCTAGCACATTTTTTGTTGAAGAATATATTAGTTAGTATGTGTTGAGAAATAATATTGGTATTTATAAACAACACTCGCTAGTGAGCACAAACATCATGGTTCAAGTTGGTCACCTATTTCATTCATGTAGACATGTTGTGGCACATGTGAAAACCACACTTGTCCCTAATCTGTTGTGTGCATTTGAAGTCAAAGTCATGATGGAGGGAGTCCTTATCCTCTTTGTGCCTACCGCTTTTTTGGACATATAGTGCCCAAGCAGTGTGTAATGCAGCAGTGAGAAGACTAAAATTGTATCTACCAACCATGTTGGAGTTAAGCTAGTAAACCATATTCCATTTTGGTACTATAACCAACAGAATCCAGTGCTTCTCCATGATGGATGTGTAGTGTAAGGAACTTAAATTCATCACAAAGAATAGAAAAGAAATATTCAAAGGAAAATTATTGGGATTCCAAGGCCCTTACTCTTGATTGTGTGCACACATTATGTATTCCTTGTCTTTGTGGGCCCACAAGCATCGGTTGACCTACTCGATGACATCATCTAGCTTAGTGTTGAGGTTGAGCTTGTTGATCATTGATGGATCTAGGAAACCAACATAACTAGCCATCCTCTAGGTTTCCTTCCAACATAACCTAAAGAGATCAAAGAGATATTAGGGCAATTTGTACAGAATATTTAGCATAACATATTAGAGCCTTGGGATCTTACAATGAGAAGGAATTTAAAAGCCTCATGTCCACCACGCATAGCCTAAAGAGATCAAAGAGACCATTGAAGCCCATAATAATATGCATGAATGGCTTCAATCCACGATGGTCAATTACTAAGGACTCCCAATTATTCATCTTGGAGTTGCTCATCTCCATGTACCTCTTGTGCAGTTCTCAGTATGCACCCATTAGTGCTAATACATGTTCCATGTGTTGGAGGCTGGTCATGAGGCCTCTCCATCGGTCTACTGAACTAAACAAGTCTGCAAGCATGGAGAAAATCAGCAAAGTGTGGTGATGCATGAAAAGGTGCAAACCAAGGTGAAGCATGATTGAGCATGGTGAAGCATAGCAAAACATCATGTTCAAAGAGAATCAAGTTTGGCGAAGAGCTACCCAAGTGGCAAAAGCCAAATGTCGAGGTGCCACCAACATGGGGATGATCTCGCAGGAAGCCAGAGAGCCAAGAGGCCAAAAAGGTCAAAGAGAACTAGCTTGGGGAAAAGGCCCCCCACAAAAGGGCCCGGTAACGGCCCAAGGCTAGCCCATGAAAACCATCTAGGGTAGATCGGTTCTGAAAAGGAAGGAATGACTATAAATATCCCTATCAAAGGAATAATCACTTAAAACCCTGTATAAGCAAAAAGCTAGAGTTTGCTTACCATACCTATAAGCTATAAATAGACCCCAAGGGGTATGCTATAAGGATAGATCCTAAAAAATTTAATACCTCATTCACTGTTTTCATCCACTTTTCAAGGAAAGGTGATTGTCTTTCAAAAATACCTAACATTGCCCATGGGGAACCTAGCCAAAGTCAATGACACCAAACAGAAGATCCACTAAGAGGAAGACGGTCCCGCAAAGGTATGTGGGAACTAATGAAGTCAAAGTCGATGACAAACAAGAAGTCCTAGTTGCCAAAGTGAGAAAAGTCAAAGGAGGAGACCCTACTATCGTAGCTCAAGCTAAGGGGCTTCTTGCGATGGACCTGGCATAAAACCCAAGCATCCTAGCTTTGACTAAGGCTAGAGATGGGGACTAGGGGTGAACTTTTCCACGGCCAAAGTGGCTTGTCATGCCCATAAATTTAGTCATTTTTTACACTATTTTGTTTATTAAATCCATGTCCAGGAATCAAGCCAAGGTATAGAAAATAACAAACTAACATGCAGATCCAAGCATAAATACTTATAGAAGAGGAGCTTAGTCCTCACACCGATAAGAAAGCAGTAGTGGAAAGACAATCCTCACGTATCTTTAGCTCCACTCCATAGGCAAAACTCAACTGTGGTATAAGCCTTGGTCCTATAAGTCCATCTTCAGTATTGTGGCACCTTACTTCTGGAAGGGAGAAATATAGCAAGGCTAAGTATTACCCACCCTACTAAGAAAACCACACCAATGATGCATTTATTCATGAACATTTGCAATTTAAAATAGTAAAATGGTTATTATTAAATTCAAGATTATTCTCCATTGAATAATGCTACACCATGTTGAACATGTCCAACTAACCACCTGAGCTACACCAATTCATTAAGTCAAGTTAATTAAAGAGAGGGACTAAACATGATGAATCTGGTCAATTACCAATAACCGTGGGCATGGCTATTCAAATAGATTTTCTATAGCCAATGGTGTACAACTTTACACACAAGACATAGCCCTACGACACATTTTCGTGTGCTGCCATGCCACCACAACATCCTAAAAACATAATGTGACAGGACCATTCGCATAACCCCAACCTAATTATTCACACCACTTTAGGTTTTGCCCCCACACAAAACTAGGGTGGGCAGCCCCATCTTGTGCTACGGTGGATTCGAAAGCCAATCAACCCAATACCTGGGCCAACCCAGCTCCATCACACCCACACTTGCCTGGGTGGCTAGAAAAGGGGAGAGATACACTACAATCCTAGTCATTGCCCATGCTGGCTTACGGTAAGTATGATAAGTCTCCCAACGGTTTCTGGCAAACCAGTTCTTAATTGCTATAGGTGTGACCATCACAACCATACAACCACAGCCCACCATTTAGTCATATTTTAGTTAATTAATAATTAAGACCAAAGTACCTTGGTCACATGTCCTAAGCTCATAGCTCGTCTAGATATTAAATATGAATAAAGTGATTATCACATTATTGATTTAGTTGAGCAAAGCATGGCTAAGCATACCCTATCTCTAGCTAGGTCAACTTAAGGACCCAAGCTAGTCAAATTATTATCCAAGTTATCAAGCAACGGATATCAAATAAATAGGGTCACAAGCAAGCAGGTAGGTATTCCCTTATTCCCATGTAATTAGTAAAACATGCATTTTATTTGTAAACAGTAAAACATTTCACAAAATAGGTTCAATATTGTCAAAGGGAGATGAGTGACTTGCCTTGTTTCTTCGATTAGTCTTTTAAAAGCTTTTCCTTGTCATTATCCTATGAAACATTAGAAACAATGCGCTGGCAGACAAAATAAAAAAATTCTCACAAAACCAAATAAACAGTACATAAAAAATACACAATCCTCTGAAGCTCAATTTTAGATGAATTTTGTAAGTTCAATGACTCAATTTGGAGTTCATATGAATTAGTAATTAATTCTAGAAATTTTGAGCTATTTTAACCAATTTATGCAATTAAGGTTTATTTTTAAACTAAGAAAGAAAGATTGTGGCATTAGCCCTCGAGGGGAGAGGAGTGAGCCACTAACACACGACTCTGCATGTCAGCACAAGGAAGGAGGTTGGCTCACCATGTAGCAAGTCCACGGAGTCGGCTGGTGGCACTACCGTGTTGACACCACGTGGCGCAGCACGCGGCGTCCATAGTGGACAAGTGCACCAAGGTGGTGCTGATATGGCACTACCAAGGGCAACAATGGGACAAGCTATATGGACAACCCAGATTCACCTAAGGGTGAATCAGATGGCTGAGGGCGAAGGGACAGGGCTTGCTGGCCATCCTAACTAGGTGGAGGTGGCGTGCCCACCGAACGGCCACTAGCGGTGACCACGCAATGTAGTGGTTGTTATAGGACACGGTGGAAAGAGAAGGTGCTCACTAAGGGCTTGAGGTAGAGGGACTGGGTGAGAGGGCATTGGTGATGAGGATTTGGCGGTGGTGCTTCTCATGGTCGCTGCAGTGAGCAGGTTTCGATGATGCTAGCAAGGAAGAAGCGGTAGCCAAGGTGCTGCTTGACATGGAGAAGATGAGGGAGGGGTTAGAGGAAAACATCGTGGTTATGAATGACAAGGAAACACGGCTAGAGGTCAACGGCGAGGGGAGAACAGTTTTGGATGGTGGTTGGCTTTGAGTAATAGGTGGCCGAGGTACTCCTTGACATGGAAAAAATCTAAAGTCACAAAAAAGAAGATCAAAGACACTGTGTTAGTTCGTGCCCACACTGCAACTCGAGTTGTCGATGACCTAATCATTTTCATCATTGTCAGAGGCCTCAAGTATGTGCTCAAAGTAATCGGTAACCTTGGTGGTGACATCACAGATGGTGGCCTTTGCTACTTCACCTTCTCCATCAAGGAGACCTCGATGTAGTGGCTCCAAGTCAAAGTTTAGATCATGCTAGCAATAGGTGGAGAGGATGTACTCTACCACGTTCTACACAGGCATGTGCCCCTCCTAAGCCACTTTTGCCTGGATGACCCAATGCAGCCCCACAAGGCTCTTTGTGATCTGGGAAAACCCAAGAGCGAAATACCCTAGGGAGTCAAAACCTTGAGCACTGACGATGATGAGATCGAGTCTGACCCTCCTCAGTGCACACTGTAGCTCCTCAAAAGAAGCCTTCATGAGCTTGGTGAGAGCCCTCCCCTCAAGGGTGCCGACTGGGTGCGATGCTTGCCCCATTGATGATGTGGCCCCCTTCGTTGCAATGATGAGTCTTACTTTCTAGGCCTCCAGATCTTCTTCCTTGCCGTGAAGAATTGTAGTCCATTAGTCAAGCTCAGGATCACCCCAACTAACATTGTGCTCTCAGGCTTCAAGCATGGCCTCTCAAGCATTTGCCTCTATGGCACAAAGGTCAAGCTGCTCTCGCTCATGCTTGAGGTTGGCGGCACGGCGCTTGATCTCGGCCTCTGCCTCATGGATGCCTTGTACACAGTTGGCGATATTAGCCTCCCAAAGTGCCAGCTCATGCTCCTTCACCTTGACCCACTCCTCGCACATGGCAGCCCAGAACCTATGGTCTGCGACCAGCTGCTCACCACCAAATCTCGCAGGGAGATGCCCAACTGGGGAGAGGCAGCGGTTCAGTCACACAAAGGCATGGGAGGTCTACTTAGCTCCAATACAGGTCCTTAAGCTTTAAGGTGTCGAGGGCATGCTAGTCAATTTGACCCTACAATTGACAAGGAGAGAGGATGAGACCCGTGAGCCGGTCGGCCGATAGGCCTATCCGGCTCTCCCTATCGGCTGGGTGCCGATAGAAAAGGCAGCGCTCAGGCATCGACTGAAAAGCCAGTGGAGACGTGAGAGATAGACACGTGCAGCATACTAGAGGACCCATCGGCCAAAGAGTTGATGACGCTACTCGGCATCGAAAGCGCAGAGCGAGAGCCGATGCCCCGTGAGGCCACGTGTGCTAGCGACCGTGGTGACGGCATCATTACGACTAGCCTCGATAGATCGGACTAAATTGAAGCAGTATGAGGCTGGGGGCTAACGACATAGAGATTGTGGAGGCTTAGACCGAACGTGACGACAAAGGAGGAAAGAGAGGATGCCATCAGCTACCTACCCACCAAATCGTCCTATGTAGGCCTGCCACCTAAACATAACGTGTTGAGGAGCCAATACACTAGGTGTGGTGCCTGGGATATGGATAACTCATCGGCTAACACTCCAATGAAATGCCATACAAATACCTATAGGCCTACGGCTTGATCTACCATCGACAGCCTCACAGGTCGAACCTAAATGATGTAGCACTAGACCAACGACGACACAGAGAGCCGATAGACCGATAGATCCCGCATGAATGTGATGCAATACACTCGATCTGACTAAGAGGTCAAAACAAACCGATGCAGCCTTCGACATAGCAAGACATACCAGGATAGTGGCAGGACTTAGCCCTTCACTGGAGATCAAACTTGACCAATGCAGCCTCGCGTCAAGAGCCAAAACCCACCGGTGAGAACCTAGACGAACTAGGGTGGCGATGCGCCGAAGTTGTATTGGATAGATCTATTGATTATTTTTTATAGGTTTCTAGGGGGTCTATATTTTTACCCTGGCATTATAGAGTCCGACGCGGTTACAACAACTATCGAATGTTATCTCCTAAAGATATAAAAGGAAAATATCTCTAAGCAATTGCAAAACTACTCAAACTTGTTTAGCTTACGTAATACATTACACAAACACCTGACCCGCCATTATCGTCATTACTCCTCTTTGGACTCGACTCCATCTGGATAACTTTTCATCTTTAAACAAACCGATCCAATCTTTCATAAGTTTGATCGGTTTTTCTATAGTGTCAATCGGCTTCACCCTACAAGCCGATCAGTGTTTTTCCATCAGCCGATCTTGTTTACAGGCTTAATCAAATTTCAGCATTAACGCATGCCCCCTAATTTCAGAGCTTGTCAACAGATTACGAAATTTCAAGCCGTTGGAAGTCTCCACAAACTGGGATAGCTCACCATAGCCTGCAGACGATAATTAATCGGCCTAGATTCTAGCATAGGTCACCTCGCCCCTATTTATGTATCCCATCATTTCATCCTTCTTCCACACACTTCCTCATCATCGGAGCCCCCAACCTCGACAATCCCCAATGACTAAAGGCAAACCTCCGTAGATCGCTTCATCGACCACCAATCTTCTCCCTTTTTCTTCGCGCGATTGCGTCGACCAATGCAGTCTCTGAGGTAACTTTCATCTGCTCTTCCATCCCATACTTTACACAAATCTCTCCTATCTCGTCTTCTCATCTATAGTTAGGTTCTTGGTCGCTATAGGATCTCAAAAGTCAAATTGTCATCCCCGTTTCTGATCACCCTAGTTTCTTTTATCTTGGCCCTATGGTGATGAGGATCCGACAGATTTCATAAATTCCAAAACAGAATGGATCCTGTATAAAAATTTATCCATGACCATTACCGATTGGACCAATAATTTTAGATCTGTTAATGCTAGAATTTGATTCAGCCTATAAACAGGATCGGCCGATGGAAATACTGCTCAGCTCGTGAGATAAAACCAATTAGTACTGTAGAGAAGCCAATCAAATTAGTAGAAGATTGGATCGATTTGAAGACATAGAATTATCCGATTGGGGTCAGGTCCGAGAAGCCTGAGGAGAGGTTGGAAAAGGATCGGCTTGAGTAAAAAGAGGTCTAATTGCTATAGGAAGGGAGCCGATCGAGTGGAGCAAGAAAAGATTCGGTCTAAAATAAAAGATTGTCTAAATAAGACTGAGTTTGTGGAGGAGCTGTGGGGTTCATGGCAAGGTACTATCTTTAGTTAAATTGTATCCTATATGGTTAGGAAGTCTTGGTTAGTTTAGTTAACTGCTTTAGTTAACTCATATATGATGTCCGATGGTAGTTGTAAATGTGTCGGACTCTGTAAACCCAGGGTATAAATATAGACCCCCTAGAAACATGTAACATATCTCTCGATCAATACAATCTCAGTGCATCGCCACCCTAGTTCATCTAGGTGTTTACCGATGGGTTCTGGCTCTCGACGTGGGGCTTCATCGGTTAAGTCCGATCTCCAGCGAAGGGGTAAGTCCCGCCACTATCCTGGTATACTTTGTTTTGTCTAAGGCTGTATCGTTTAGGTTTGAACTCTTAGTCAGATCAGGTGTACCGCATCACGTCCGTGCAAGAACTATCGGCCTATCAAACTCCCTCCGCCGTCGTCGGTCTTGTGATGCATCGGTTAGGTCCGACCTATGGGTCAGCCAATGGAGGATTGAGTTTTAGGTCTATACGTCTCTCTACGGCGTCTCATCGAAGTGAGCAGTCGATGAGTTATCCTAAACATTGGTCCCCATTGTCGTGCGACCGATGGGTTCAGGCGTTAGGCTTGTAGGTAGCCGATCGCATCCCTCCTACCTTGTCATCATGTTCGGTCCGAGCCCCTGCCGTCTCAGTGTCGTTAGTCTCCAGTCTCATACTGTCTCGGTTAGGTCTGATCTATTGAGGCTGGCCCAAACGGCGTTGTTACTGCTGTCGCTCGCCCACATGGCCTTGCTCCGTATATCGGATATGGGTAGCGCCATCGGCTCTTTGGTCGATATGCCCTTTAGTGCGTTACATGTGTCTATCTCCCGCACCTCCATCAGCTTTTCAAAAGCCGATGCGCTAGCATTCTCATCTCTATCAGCATCCAGCCGATAAGGAGAGTCAGGCATGCCTTCCGGCCAACCGACGAACATGTCTTGTCCCCTTTTCCTTGTCAATTGTAGGGTCAAATTGACTGGCATGCTCACGAACCTTGAGGCTTAAGGACTTGCACTAGAGTTAAGCAGACCTCCCAAGCCTTCGCGTGACCAAGTGTCGCCGGGACCGATACATTTGGCGTTACACATCTTGGGACGCTTCTAAAGGCTGATGTGTATCGGCCGAGGAGCTGATGTGCTGGGTGTGAAGCTCAGAGCATGGATAACTCATCGGCTAGCAGTCCGATGATACGCCGTGTAGAAGACTATAGGCCTGAAGCTCGATCTACCATCGATAGCCCCGTAGGTCGGACCTAACCGATGTAGCACAAAACTGACGACGGCAGAGGGAGCTTAACAGGCTGATAGGTCCAGCACTGACATGATGTGATACGTCTGATCGGCCTAAGAGGTTGGACCTAACCGATGTAGTCTTAGACAGAGCAGGACATATCAGGATAGTGGCGAGATTTACCCCTTCATCGGAGATTAGACTTAACCGATGCAGTCCTGCGTCAAGAGATAGAACTCGCTGGTAAAACCTAGTTGAAATAGGGTGGCGATGCGCCGAATTTGTATATGATCGAGAGATATCTTATATGTTTCCAGGGGGTCTATATTTATACCTTGGATTTATAGACAGAGTCCGATGCATCTACGACCATCAGACATTATTTCCTAGTAAGAACAAAGGAAAATATTTCTAAAGAAGTTAACTAACTAGCTAAACCTTCCTAATTAAGTAAGGTTACAATTTATAAAAACAAACATCCTGCCGTGGAGTCCACAACTCTTCCTCAAACCCGGTTTCATTTGAATAATCTTCCAATTTGTAACTGAGTCTTCCTTTGCTGCAACCTGATCGGCTTCTCCACTGTAGCTATCAGACCTTCTTTTAGTCTAGCCGATCCTTTTCCTTTCTTCCCTCGGGCTTCTCGGACCTGATCCTGATTGGGCAATCCTTTGTATTCAAGCCGATCCAATCTTCTACTAATCTGATCGGATTTTCTACAGTTCTCCATCGGCTTTGTCTCAGTATCTCCATCGGCCGATGACTACATTAAACCCTCCATCGGATCTCTCAGCCGATCGGCTTTAGCACCATCGGATCTCTCAGCCGATCGGCTTTAGCACCATCGGATCGTCCAGATTTTGGCGTTAACACATGCCCCCAATTTCGGAGTTTGCTAACAGACTACGAAATTTCAAGCCGTTAGAAACCTCTGCAAACTAGGATGACCCGTTAAAACCTGCATTAATCGACTCAGATCTCTGCCTAGGTCGTTCTGCCTCTATAAAATATATCTCCTCCTTAGCCTTCTTCCACACACTTCTCATCAAAAACCCCCAAACCTCGACGAGCTCCACAGGCATCCGCAAATTTCCGTGAATCTCGACGAGCTCAGAAGACTGAAGTCGAGCTCTCGTAGATTTCTTTATCAGCTACTACTCCTTCATTTGTGCAATGACTTCTGCACATGTAATCCCAGAGGTAACCATTATCTGCTCTTTTATCCAATGTTTTGCACGCTTCCTCCCCATCCTGATTTCTCATCAGTAGTCAGGTTTTGGTTTCTGTAGGACCTTAAGAGCCAGATCGCTATTCCAATCTCTGACTGCCCCGGTCACTTCTTTCTTGGCCCTATGGGTAGTGAGGATCTGTCTGATTTCATCAACTCAGAAACAGAAAGGATCCCGATCAAGCACTCATCCATGGTCATCACCGATTGGGCTCACAGCTTCAGATCCTGGCCTAGCAAACTCCCGGAATAGAGGAACTGTTACCTTAGAGTTTCTACCTCCAAAAAGTCTTTATGGGAGGATTTGGAAATAGACCATTGCATCAACCTTTCCTTAGCCGATATGGAAAGGAACGAACCTCTGCTTGCATCGACTTCTTACTTCTGGTTGGACATTTTAAATGCCTTCATGTTTGGGCTTGGGCCGATGACCCCCACCTTGATGGATGTTACTATGTTGACCTGCCTTAACACCACCCACTACATAAATTTGTTCAACCTCAGATTCAAACCTACGCATCCACTAAACACCAAGAACATCGGAGGTTGGACTAAGTATATTTTTCTGCATAAAAAATCCTCTGGTCCAATCGATGGACGTGAACATGTAGCGTTTTTGAACCTTTGGTTGGAACGATTTGTCTTCGGTGGTTCGACTCTTGGTCCAATGACCAATATGCAATGTCTGGTAGAGCTCCTGGCCTATCACCACTAGATCCCCCTGGGGCAATATCTTCTCGGAGCTGTCGGTAGGCCAACCAGTCGGACATATCGACGGACCCTAGTGGTTTATACAACTTTGGTTGAACGTCTACACCTCCAAAGTCATTGCCAAGCTCCCCTTCTCTTCCATGACCTTCCCGACTGACTACCCAGAAGAAAACGAGGCCAGTCGACGCCGATGTATTTCGCTAGGTGAAGCTTCATCGGCTCTTCCTGGAAGCAAAATGACCCCCCCCTCGGCTTGCATCGGCTTCTTACTTCTGGTTGGACATTTTAAATGCCTTCATGTTTGGTCATGGGAGGATGACTCCCACCTTGATGGATGCTACTATGTTAATCTGCCTCAACACCACCTACTACATAAATCTGTTCAGCCTCAGATTCAAACCTAAGCATCGACTAAACACCAAGAACATCGGCAGTTGGACTAAGTACATTTCCTTGTATAAAAAATCCTCCGGCCCAGTGAATGGACGTGAACATGTAGCGTTCTTGAATCTTTGGCTGGAATGATTCTTCTTTGGTGGTTCGACTCTCGGTCCAACAACGAACATACAATGTCTAGAAGAGCTCCTGGATAATCACCACTAAATTCCCCTGGGGCATTATCTTCTCGGAGCAACTTATCATCTGCTCCATCAAGTTGCGACCAAGCTATCAGCAGGCCAACCAGTCGGACATATCGGTGGACCCTGGTAGTTTATACAACTTTCGTTGAACGTCTACACCTCCAAAGTCATTGCCAGGCCCCCCTTTTCTTCCATGACCTTCCCGACTAACTACCCAGAAGAAAACGAGGCCAGTCGATGCCGATGTATTTCACTAGGTGAAGCTTCATCGGCTCTTCCTGGAACCAAAATGACCCCCCTCGGACTCAGCCCGAAAGAGGTCACCATCTGGTTTGCGTACGAGGATGACTCATCCTTTGAAATGCCTTCCAGGTTTCATCCGATGAATGCATTAGCCGATGAAGAATCGAAGACCATCTTTCTATCCTCCATAACTCCTTGTCTTCTGCCGATCGGATTTTCAATGTGCCAATCCTAACATCCATCATACGAGTTCTACCATCCTTTGGTTAGTGCTCATCAATTGGGCTTCGGCCAACTCCCCATCGGCTTGTTCTTCATCGGTAAGCTCCGAGCCCTCGGAGAAGTGAAAAGCGGCTTGGAGTACGACTGACTTAGTTCAATGACGTCAAACTTGTCCTTAGGGATTATCTCCACCTTCGAGCCCTGCGTATCTAATACCAAAATCTTCACTCAATGGTGGTCAGAATGGGGAAGGCACTTATATAGTCTATCGGTTGAACATTATTGCCTTCGCCTCAATCCTGACTACGTGGAATCCGATGAAGAGGTAATCCTTCTCCTTTCACTATCATTTCTTCTCGTATTGAATTTCAACTGTGTCTTGATTCCCATGATTCCACAGGCTGGTGACAAAGATGCACCTTCGACCAGCACAAGTGGTCAGCCGATTATCTATCAATCTCCATCGGCCAGATCCCTCCATGGGCAAAGTGGTCCACCTCCATCGGCTCTCCTCCGAGTGTCGCAAGTGTCTAGGCTAAAGCGCAAGAAACTGGCTACTTGAACGGTTTCTAAGAAACAAAAACCCAACGCCGATGTTATCATCATCGCATCGGCCTCGCGAAGCCCTTCTCCTGCGGCAATTCTGACTAATTCCGTATCTCCGTTGGTATGTGTCAGCATCAATTCTTCGTTGCCTTTGTTTTATCCTGACACCTTCGATTTGCAGCCTGAACCATCGGCTCCTAAGGTCCAAACGTCGGATCCTATTACTAGGGCTGAGCCAATGGTATCCTCAGACATTTTGGTACCTACTCATACTGCCCCACATCAAGCTGACACCCGCATAAGAACTGCTCCTACTGTTTCTCAGGTACGTTCATTATACATGTCGTTTCTTTTGCCTCATGATCTCCATATTTGCTAATGTTGTTATGCAGTCAATAGCCGATCTATTCTCCTTCGACATCGGCAAATACCTGGAAGCAGAGGAAGACTTAGCCACCAGCACAGCGATCAAACCATTTTTGCCAGCCGATGCACGTGAGCAGTTGTTAGATATTAGGCATCGGCTGGAGGTTCCGATTGACTCGTTGGTGGAAGATTGCGGGTTGATCTAGGGAAGACTAGCAGAAATTCAACACCTCCTGCCTGCGGAACAGTTGGATGCACTCACGCATGCTGCCTAGATTGAATTCCAAAGGATTCGGCTAACTGCATCAAGGCGACGCATAGCCGATCGCGCTGAGCAAAGGCACCTGGCTCACAACTATCGGCTAACTGCCCTTGATGCAAAGAAGAAACTTGATGAAATGTCAGCTGACCTCCAACATGCCAACACTAAGCTTGGCCTCTTGAAGAAATAAGAAGCCGATTTGGTGGCGGAACTCGACAAGTTTTGTGAAGACATCAACTCCACCGAGTCCCATCTCATCCGCCTATCAAAATCGATCCACAACCAAGAGGCCAAGGTAGCAGACAAAGTGTGGCTAGCAGTTCACCGGCACAAGAACCTGAAAACTATCCCCGGATTAGACGAGGATGACATCCGCGCCATCAATGATATAGATTAAATCCGTCTGCGTGCGATTGAGGCCATTAAGAAATTCTTGTAAAACTTTAGCCTTGGAGAAATCCATATGTCATCTTGAACATTAACTTTTGCAATAAACTTCCATCTACTTGATCAACAAAAGTTGTGTATATAAATTTTCTAAAGGCGATATCTCCACGATATCGGCTGTATGTAACCGATACAAACTATATCGGCTTCCATACATTGTCCATCGGCTATGACTCAACCGATCATATGGATGGTACCGTCAGCTGGTACTACCCCTAAAATCTTATCTGTCTTGAATCGGCTATGCTCAGCCGATTTAGGTGCCTACCCACACGCTAGGATAATACTTTTTCAAATATTTTCCGTTAAACACTTTGGTAAACTTCTCTCCTTCAAGGCTTTCCAACATGTAAGCATTGCCAGGCACACACCGATTGATCCGATAAGGTCCTTCCCAATTTGGTGACCATTTTCTAAACTTATTATCCCTAGATCCAATCGGCAAAATTAACTTCTAAACTAGATCTCCTTCAGAAAAGGATTTGGTCATTACATTTTTGTTATAATGCCTAGCGACCTTAGCCTTGTTTTTCTTGATCTTCTCAAATGCTTCTAACCGACTCTGAGTCAAATCATCAAGCTCATCGGTCATCAACGTGTAATAATCATCGGCTGTCAACTGATCCTGTAAAGACACCCTCCTGGAGCCGATGTTATCTTCCCACGGAAGAATTGCTTCATGACCGTATACCAACTGAAATGGTGGCACCTAGGTAGATCCATGACACGTCATCCGATAGGCCCACAACGCATCGTTCAAAGTGACATGCCACCTCCGTGGTTGTTCGTCAATCTTACGCTTGATTAATTTTATTAAACTCTTGTTAGAAGCTTCCGCCTGTCTATTAGCTTGAGCATAATATGGTGATGAATTTAGCAACTTAATCCCCATACTAGCAACAAACCTTTGAAACTCCTTTAACATAAAGATAGAACCTAGATCGGTGATAATTGTTTGTGGAATTCCAAATCGATGTATGATATGTTGCTTGACGAACTCAATCGTGACCTTAGAAGTAACTTTCTTCAAGGGAATTGCTTCTACCCACTTTGTAAAATAGTCTATTGCCGCCAATATGAACTTATGCCCTTTACTGGATGAAGGATAAATATGGCCGATCATGTCGATTCCTCAACCTCTAAATGGCCATGGCTTGACTATCGGATTCATAACCGACGCTGGAGCTTGCTGCACGTTTCCAAACTTCTTACAATCTTGGCAGCCCTTGTAGTATTTAAAACAATCCTCCAACATACTCGGCCAAAAGTATCCAGCCCTCCTCATCATCCATCTTATGTAATGAGCCTATTGATGGGCTGCACAGATGCCTCCATGCACCTTGCTCATCACCAACATAGCTTCTTCAGCACCCAAACATCTTACGAGCACCCCATCGACTGATCAAGGACTGCAGCTGTAGTTTGTTGCTGGGTGGCTCGGTGGTCTAGATGGCCCTGATGCTTCGTTGGCTGACTTCAATTCTTCTCTCATGTACCATGAAACCTAAAAATTGTCCAGCCGATATGCTAAAAGCACACTTGTGAGGATTCATTTTGAGTCCGTATTTCTTTGTCCTCTCAAGCACTTTTTTGTAGATCGGCTATATGTTCTCCAATACCTTTGGATTTCACCACCACGTCATCAATATATATCTCCACCAGCTGTCCAATAAGATTATGGAACATATAGTTTATGGCTCTTTGATAGGTAGCACCGGCATTCTTCAATCCGAAAGTCATGACTACCTACTCGTATAAACCAATAGCCCCAGGACACCTAAATGCAGTCTTGTGGATATCTTCTTTGGCCGTAAAAATTTGATTGTAGCCTGCTTTCCATCCATGAAGCTAATAATGTTGTGACCCGATGCAGCGTCAATTAATAAATCTGCCATCGGCATCGGGTACTCGTCTTTAGGGGTTGCCCTGTTCAAATCCTGAAAGTCGATGCATATTCTTAACTTTCCATTTTTCTTCTTCACTGGGACAATATTGGACACCCGTTCAGCATATCGGCATGGTCTCATGAAATTTGCATCGTATAACTTTGTGATCTCCGCCTTGATTTCATCATGCCACTCCGCTTTGAATCTCCTCTGTGGCTGCCTAAATGGCCGATATCCTGG
Source organism: Oryza coarctata (assembly GCA_030770085.1). NCBI lineage: Eukaryota > Viridiplantae > Streptophyta > Magnoliopsida > Poales > Poaceae > Oryza > Oryza coarctata. Next base: position 9,617,157 of record CM061484.1, on the reverse strand, counting down.
TCTGATAGGAAGCCGATGTTCCACAATCAATTGGCTTAATCACAGCATCTCATGGTAATCCCAAGCAAAGCATTCCCAAAATTCCTTTAATAATTTTATCAGCTTTTCTCGGAATTCAACACATATATTTTTACTAATGTACGTCGGCCTTGGCTTGTCTCCTGATCCTATATCTATTTGTTCTAGCTTCATCAGCCGATGCCTCCCCGCATTGAGCCAAGAATCGGCTATATGTTCCATCGTAGATACGTTATCTTGCCCTGAAAACCTAGAGAAATCTGGAATTTTAAATCGGTGCGGCAGCGGAATTCTATCGAACCACTCTGGGTAAGGGTGCCGATACATGAAAGTTTGTTCTTTAGGCTTAATACCGAATTGCTCCCTTACAACTTCCTCAATTCTGGCAGTCCAATCTTCTTCCTTTGCATTCTCCTTTTGGAATTGTGGGATCGAAGTTGGTATTTGACATAATCCATAATGATCTCCTTGATAGTTATTAATAGGATATTCTTGCTTATATCCCCGTAATAGGCCGTCCGATGATACCCTGGCATCACGTCTTCATGCTGCCCCCCAATCCGCTCTTGCACTGGTGGAAACATATTTGCTGATATATCCCTTCTGGATCCGTAAGTAACCTGTGGTTGTCCTGTTCTCATTGGCAAATACACCGGCCCTTGATCAGGTTCTTTAACAATAGATCCATCCATAGTTTTCTTGATTAATTTGTGCAAAGTATTCACCAGTACAGCCGATTGGTTAATGAGCGCATGGTGAATAGCTTCGTCAACTATCTCTTGTAGCGGCTTCTGAGGACTGATGGTCGGCGATCGGCTTGATTCTCCTTCCACAACTGGCTTTCGCATTATGGACTTTTGAATCGGCCCTTGTCAGGTCATACTGAAGGACTCCAGACAGAGCTTCTAAAAATTAGCTGTGTTCTGCTCCACCTAGTATCTCTGCTCCTCAGTTAAATCCTTCATCATTATTTGGATTATGTTGTCTGCGTTGATTTCTTTACCCTCCATTTGATCACTGTTGATTGAAGGACTTTCAAATGATGAAAAAGGTCTTCTTGTCCCACCGGGCGTGCCAAAATGCGTGTCGCCGCCAAAAATCCCGCGACCGAGGAGGGACGGCAGCTTGGTCACGCGAAGGCCTGGGAGGTCTGCTTATCTCTAGTGCAAGTCCTTAAGCCTCGAGGTTCATGAGCGTGCCAGTCAATTTGACCCTGCAATTGACAAGGATGTGAGACGAGCGAATCTGATACAGGTGCTCGCTATCGGCTGGCTGCCGATAGGATCGGGATGCTCTTCGATCGGCTGGGGAGCCGATGTGGATAGGTGTCGACGAGGGGTCGACCGCAGAGCCGATGGAGGAACCAGGGTGTGCTCAGAGGATGGCGAGACTTACGGGATCCCTCCAGATAGCCGAACAGTGATTCATTGGCTGAAAAAACCGATGAATGAGCATGCGACCTAGGCAAGGAAAAGCACAAGAAGGCATGGGCTGCAAAGCCGATGCCGCTCTGGGTATGACAGCAAGAGACCCGTCGCCCGCCGTGACAGTGCCAATAACACTGAACCTCGAAGATCGGACCTAACCGAGACAGTACGAGGCCGGGGCCAGCAGCGATGATACGGAGGTCACTGGATCGGCTATGCCGTAGCAAGGATGGGAGCGAGATCAGTGGTGTTTGTCCAGGATTTTTACAAAAAATCAGAAGAAGAGGGCACAAAGGTTGCGACATAGTGAGTAGCACAAAAGGCGGTGTCAGGACCATGAGGAAGCCGATCGGAGCCAGAAAATGAAAAAAGTATGGCAAGTAAAGCAAAAAGAGGATGATGCTAGCACATCGGCTCTGGCCAAAATGGTATTCTTCTTACCTTTGGAGTATAATGCATATGTATCCGATGAAGAAGATCAAAAACAAGATTTTGCCCAATTGACGTTGGAACCAAGTCAAGCCATATTTGACAAGCCAGAAGACTCCAAGCATCGGCACCTAAAACCACTATATATCAAGGGGTATGATGATGGGAAGCCGATGAAAAAGATGTTAGTTGATAGAGGCACAACCATCAATTTGATGCCATATGCTATGTACCGAAAGTTGGGTAAGACGGTTGAAGACTTAGTTAAAACAAATGTTGTTTTGAAAGACTTCGAAGGAAATCCATCGAAAACTAGGGGGTGCTGAACATGGAGCTAACAGTTGGAAGCAAGACGTTGCCCACCACATTCTTTGTCATCGATAGTAAGGGATAGTATAGTCTACTCCTTGGCAGGGATTGGATTCACGCCAACTGTTGTGTTCCTTTAACAATGCATCAAAGACTCATACAGTGGCACGAAGACAGAGTTGGGGTGATCGCGGCCGATCAGTCGACCAGTATTGCAACAACCGATATGCCATTCTAGGAAGCTAATGGGTTCAATTGCCTGTCTAGAAAAATATGGGTGGGCGATTTCCTTGAGGTGACCGATAAGGGGATAAAGCCAATTCAGCAAGTCGGCTCGGATCCATTGTTCCCATGGGAACTATAGAAGACTCCAAAGGAAAGTTAGGGTAAGGTTTTACGTCGGCCGATGAGTTAGAGCAAATAGATATAGGTTTAGGAGATAAGCCAGGCTAACGTACATTAGTAAAAATCTATATGTATTGAATCCTGAGAAAAGTTGATAAAATTATTAAAGGAATTTTGGGAATGTTTTGCTTGGGATTGCCATGAGATGTCGGGATTAAGCCGATCGATTATGGAACATCGGCTTCTTATTAGACCGAGATATCGGCCATTTAAACAACCACAGAGAAGATTCAAAGCAGAGTTGCATGATGAAATCAAGGCAGAGATCATGAAATTATACGATGAAAATTTCATCAGACCGTGTCGATATGCTGAATAAATGTCCAATATCGTCCTGGCGAAGAAGAAAAATGGAAAGTCGAGGAATGCATCGACTTCCGGGATTTGAACAAGGCAACCCCTAAAGACGAGTATTCGATGCCGATGGCGGATTTATTAATTGATGCTGCATCCGGTCACAAGATCATTAGCTTTATGGATGGAAATGCAGGCTACAATCAGATTTTTATGGCGGAAGAAGATATCCACAAGAATGCATTTAGATGTCCTGGAGCTATTGGCTTGTACGAGTGGATAGTCATGACTTTCGGATTGAAGAATGCCGGTGCTACCTATCAGAGAGCCATGAACTACATGTTCCATGATCTTATTGGACAGCTGGTGGAGATATACATTGATGATGTGGTCATGAAATCCAAAGGTATTGAAGACCATATAGCTGATCTGTGAAAAGTGCTACAGAGGACGAAGAAATATGGACTCAAGATGAATCCTCACAAATGTGCTTTTGGCGTATTGGCTGGTCAATTTTTGGGTTTCATGGTGCATGAGAGAGGGGTCAAAGTTAGTCAACAAAGCATTAGAGCTATTCAGACCACCGAGCCACCAAACAACAAACTAGAGTTGTAGTAATTGATCGGCAAACTCAATTTTATAAGGAGGTTTATCTCAAACTTATCAGGAAGAATTGAGTCGTTCACTCCTTTATTGAGATTGTGAGCTGATCAAGAATTTGTATGGGGTGTTGAGCAGCAAAAAGCCTTTGATCTTATCAAGGAATACCAGAATTCTCCACCAGTATTGATTCTGTCACAAAAAGGGGTACCGTTTAAATTATATTTGTTAGCCGATGAGAAGTCAAAGTTAGTCAACAAAGCATTAGAGCTATTCAGACCACCGAGCCACCAAACAACAAACTACAGTTGTAGTAATTGATCGGCAAACTCAATTTTATAAGGAGGTTTATCTCAAACTTATCAGGAAGAATTGAGTCGTTCACTCCTTTATTGAGATTGTGAGCCGATCAAGAATTTGTATGGGGTGTTGAGCAGCAAAAAGCCTTTGATCTTATCAAGGAATACCAGAATTCTCCACCAGTATTGATTCCGTCACAAAAAGGGGTACCGTTTAAATTATATTTGTTAGCCGATGAGAAGTCAATCGGATTGGTGCTTGTACAAGAGTTTGAATCGAAAGAACAAGTGGTATTCTATTTGAGCCGATGACTTCTGGATGCTGAGACTAGGTATCCTGCGGTGGAAAAGTTATGCCTATGTTTGTACTTCTCGTGTACAAAGTGAAGGTATTATCTTCTATCGGCTGAGTGTACAGTGCTTTGCCAAGCCGATGTGATTAAATACATGCTATCGGCTCCAGTCCTGAGGGGGCGGATTGGTAAATGAATATTTTCTCTGATGGAGTTCAATGTGAGGTATGAATCGGCTAAGGCAATCAAGGGACAAGTGGTAGCCGATTTTATTGTATAGCATAGAGGAGTCCAAGAGAATTTTGCAGAGCTGATCCTATAGACGTTATTCTTTGATGGATCAATTTGCATGCATGGATTCGGTATCGGCTTGGTGATCATATCACCTCAGGGGGCAAGCTTTGAGTTTGCTTTCATAATCAAGCCTTATAGTACAAATAACCAAGCAGAGTATGAAGCAGTACTCAAGGGACTTCAGCTGCTGAGGGAAATTGGAGCCGATATGGTAGAGGTCACTGGAGATTCCTTGTTGGTGATCAAATAGCTATCTTGGGAATGTGAATGCAAAGATGAAGTTTTGATGTCATATTATGAAAAATGTTAACAGTTATTAAAGGATTTCAAGATGGTGACATTGGATCATATTCTTAGGGAGCAGAACGCGGAGGCTAATGATCTTGCTTAGACTGCTTCGGGGTATCGGCTAAACAATAGAGTGGAAGTCGAGATAGCCGATATTGAGAGCCATATGGAAGTCGATGATTGGAGATGAGAAATTATTCAGTATCTGGAAAATCCATCAAAATCGATTTCCAAGAAGCTTCGGTATAAGGCTATTAAGTACATACTACTTGGTGAGGAATTATATTATCGGTGCATTGATGGGGTGCTGTTAAGATGCTTGGGTGCCGAGGAAGCTGTGTTGGTGATGAGCAAAGTACACGAAGGCATTTGTGGAGCCCATCAATTTGCTCATAACATGAGATGGATGATGAGAAGAGCTGGATACTTTTGGCCAAGGATGTTGGAGGATTGTTTTAAATATTACAAAGGCTGCCAAGATTGTTAGAGGTTTGGGAACGTGCAGTGAGCTCTAGCATCAATTATGAATTTGATAGTCAAACCATGGCCGTTCAAAGGTTGGGAATCGACATGATCGGCTAGATTTATCCTTCATCAAGTAAAGGGCATAAGTTCATATTGGCGGCAACAGACTATTTTACAAAGTGGGTAGAAGCTATTCCTTTGAAGAAAGTTACTTCTAGGGATGCAATTGAGTTCATCAAGGAACATATGATATATCGGTTTGGAATTCCATAGACGATTACTACCTATCAAGGTTCTATCTTCGTGTTTGAGGAGTTTCAAAAGTTTGCTGCCAGTTTGGAGATTAAGTTGTTGAATTCATCACCATATTATGCTCAAGCTAATTGGCAGGCCGAAGCTTCCAATAAGAGTTTAATAAAGTTGATCAAGCATAAGATTAACGAGCAACCACGAAGATGGCATGTTACATTGAATGATTCATTGTGGGCCTATCAGATGGCATGTCATGGATCTACTCAAGTACTGCCATATCAGTTGGTATACGGTCATGAAGTAGTTCTTCCGTGGGAAGTTAACATCGGCTCTAGGAGGGTGTCTCTACAGGATAAATTGATAGTCGATGATTATTACACTTTGATAATCGATGAGCTCGATGATTTGACTCAGAGTCGGTTAGAAGCATTTGAGAGGATCAAGAAAAACAAGGCTAAGGGTACTAGGCATTATAATAAAAGAGTGATGATCAAATCTTTTTCTGAAGGAGATCTCGTTTGGAAGTTAATTTTATCGATTGGATCTAGGGATAATAAGTTTGGAAAATGGTCACCTAATTGGGAAGGACACTATTGGATTAATCGGTGTGTGCATGGCAATGCTTATATGTTAGAGAGTCTTGAAGGGAAGAAATTTGCCAAAGCGCTTAATGGAAAATATTTAAAGAAGTATTATCCTAGCGTGTGGGTAGGCGCCTAAATCGGCTGAGCATAGCTGATTTTTTCTTTTCAAGATGGATGAGATCTTAAAGGTGGTATCAGCAGATGATACTGTTCATGTAATCGGTTGAGGCATAGCCTATTTATAATGTATGGAAGCCGATATGATTGTATCGGTTACAGATAGCCGATATCGTTGAGATATCACCTTTAGAAAATATATATATACAACTTTTGTTGATCAAGCTGGCTAAACTCTATTATGAATAGTTAATGTTTAGGATGACATCTTGGGTTTTTTTCGAGGCTAAAATTTTATAGAAATTTCTTGATGGCCTCGATCGCACTGAGATGGATTTGATCTATTTCAGTGATGGTGCATATGTCATCCTCATCTGATCCGGGGATAGTCTTCAAATTCCTGTGCCGGTGAACTGCGAGCCGCACTTGGTCTGCTACCTTGGCCACTTGGTCTTGGATAGATTTTGGTAGGCCTATGAGGTGGGACTCAGTGAAGTTGATGTCGTAATGAATGTTGTCAAGTTTCGCCATCAAATCAGCTTCTCGTTTCTTCAAGAGGCCAAGCTTGGAGTTGGTGCATTGAAGGTCAGCTGACATTTCATCAAGCTTTTTCTTTTCACTTTGGGCAGTTAGCCGAATGTTGTGAGCCAGATTGCTTTGCTCAACGCGATCGGCTATGCGTCGTCTTGATGCGATCAGCTAGGTCCTTTGGAATTCCAAGTAGGTAGCAGGCGTGAATGCATCCGACAGTTCCGTAGGTAGAAGGTGTTCAATTTCCATAAGTCTTCCCCAGATCGGCCCGCAATCTTCCACCAGCGAGTCAATCGGAACTTCCAGCCGATGCATAATATCTAACAACTACTCACACGCATCGGCTAGCAAAGATTGTTCGATCGCTGTGCTAGTGGCTGAGTCTTCCTCTGCTTCCAGGTATTTGCCGATGTCGAAGGAGAATAGATCGGCTAATGACTGCATAACAACAATAGCAAATATGGAGATCATGAGTCCAGAGAAATGACATGTACGATGGACGTACCTGAGAGACAGTGGGAGCAGTTCTTATGCGGGTGTCAGCTTGATGTGGGGTAGTTTGAGTGGATACCAAAACTTTTGAGGATACCATCGGCTCAGCCCCAGTAACAGGGTCCGGCATTTGGACTTCAAGAGCCGATGGTTCAAGCTGCAAAGCGAAGGTGTCAGGATAAAAACAAAGGCAACAAAGAATTGATGCTGACACATACCAATGGACATGCAGAAGAAGTCGAAATTGCCGCAGAAGAAGGGCTTCACGAGGCCGATGCAATGATGACAACATCGGTGTCGGGTTTCTATTTCTTAGAAATCGTCCGAGTAGCCGGTTTCTTGCGCTTCAGCCCTGATACTTGCAACACTCGGAGGAGAGCCGATGGAGGTGGACCGCTTTGCCCAAGGAGAGATCTGGCCAATGGAGGTTGATAGATAATCGGCCGACCACTTGCGCTAGTCAAAGGTGCATCTTTGTCGCCAGCCTATGGAATCAAGGGAATCAAGACACAGTTGAAATTCAATACGATGAAGAAAAAGGAGAAGGATTACCTCTTCATCGGATTCCATGTAGTCGGGGTTGAGGCGAAGGCAGCAATGTTCAGCCAATAGACTATACAAGTGCCTTTCCCATTTTGACCACCATCGAGCAAAGATTTGGGTATTGGATATACAGGGCTCGAAGGTGGAGATAGTCCCTAAGGACAAGTTCAATGTCATCGAACTAAGTCGGTCGTACTCCAAGCCGCTTTTTACTTCTTCGCGGGCTTGGAGCTTGCCGATGAAGAACAAGCCGATGGGGAGTTGGCTGAAGCCCAACTGACGAGCACTAATCGAAGGATGGTAGAACTCGTATGATGGATGTTGGGATTGACCCATTGAAAATCCGATCGGCAGAAGACAAGGAGTTATGGAGCATACAAAGATTGTCATCGATTCTTCATCGGCTAAGGCATTCATCGGATGAAACCTAGAAGGCATTTCAAAGGATGAGTCATCCTCATATACGAACCAGATGGTGACCTCTTTGGTGAAGCCGTAATAGAAACACTTGAACCACCGGCTGAGTCCGAGAGGGATCATTTTGCTTCCAGGAAAAGCCGATGAAGCTTCACCTAGAGATATGCATCGGTGTTGGCTGGCCTCATTTTCTTCTGGGTAGCCAGTCGGGTATGTCATGGAAGAGAAAGGGGGCCTGGCGATGACTGTGGAGGTGTAGACGTTCAACCAGAGTTGTATAAACCACCAGGGTCTGCCAATATGTCCAACTGGTTGGCCTGCCAATAGCTTGGTCGCAACTTGATGGAGCAGTTGATAAGTAGCTCCGAGAAGATATTGCCCTAGGGGGATCTGGTGGTGATCGTCTAGGAGCTCTGCCAGACATTACATATTGGTTATTGGACTAAGAGTCAAACCACCAAAGACGAATCATTCCAACCAAAGATTCAAGAATGCTACATGTTCACGTCCATTGACTGGACCGGAGGATTTTTTATGCAGGGAGATATACTTAGTCCAACCTCCGACGTTCTTGGTGTTTAGCCGATGTGTGGGTTTGAATCTAAGGTTGAACAGATTTATGTAGCGGGTGGTGTTGAGGCAGGTCAACATAGTAACATCCATCAAGGTGGGGGACATCGGCCCATGCCCGAACATGAAGGTATTTAAGATGTCCGACCAGAAGTAAGAAGCTGATGAAAGCAGAGGTTTGTTCCTTTCCATATCGACTAAGGAAAGGTTGATGCAATGGTCTATTTCCAAATCCTCCCAGAAAGACATTTTGGAGGCGGAAACCCTAAGGTACCAGTTCCTCCATTATGGGAGTTTGCTAGGCCAGGATCTAAAGCTATTAGCCCAATCGGTGATGGCCATGGATGAGTGCTTGAACGGGATCCTTTCTATTTCAGAGTTGATGAAATCAGTCAGATCCTCGCTACCCATATGGCCAAGAAAGAAGTGACCAGGGCGGTCAAAAATTGGAATAGCAATCTAACTCTTGAGATCCTACAGAAACCAGAACCTGACTACTGATGAGAAATCGATATGGGGAAGATTCGTGCAAAACATAGGATGAAAGAGCAGATAATACTTACCTTAGGGATTACATATGTAGAAGCCATTGCACAAATGAAGGAGTAGCAGCCGATGAAGAAATCTACGAGAGTTCGCCTTCAGTCTTCGGAGCCCGTTGAGGTTCACGGAAGTTCGCCTTTGGAGATTTGCGGATGTCTATGGAGCTCATCGAGGTTTGGGGGTTTTCGATGAGAAGAAGTGTGTGGAAGAAGGCCGAGGCGAAGATGTATTTTATAGAGGCGGAGCGACTTAGGCAGAGACCTGAGCCGATTAATGCGGGTTTTAATGGGTCACCCTGGTTTGCGGAGATTTCTAACAGCTCGAAATTTTGTAGTCTGTTGGCAAACTCCAAAATTGGGGGGCATGTGTTAACGCCAAAATCTGGACGATCCGATGGTGCTAAAGCCGATCAGATTAGTAGAAGATTGGATCGGCTTGAAGACAAGAGATTATCCAATCGGGGTCAGGTCCGAGAAGCCCGAGGAAAGGAAGGAAAAGGATCGGCTTGAGTAAAACAAGGTCTGATAGCTACAATGGAGAAGTCGATCAGGTTGCTGCGAAGGAAGACTCAGTTATAAATTGGAAGATTATTTACATGAAACCGGGTTTGCAGAAGAGCCGTGGACTCCATGGCAAGATGTTTGTTTTTGTGAATTGTAACCTTACTTAATTAGGAAGGTTTAGCTGGTTAGTTAACTTTTTTAGGAATATTTTCCTTTCTTCTTACTAGGAAATAATGTCCGATGGTTGTAGACGCGTCGAACTCTGTCTGTAAATCCAGGGTATAAATATAGACCCCCTGGAAACATGTAAAAGATCCCTCGATCAATATACAATCTCGGCGCATCGCTACCCTAGTTCATCTAGGTTTTACCGGTGGGTTCTGGCTCTCGACGCGGGGCTGCATCGGTTAAGTCCGATCTCCGGGGAAGGGGTAAGTCCCGCCACCATCCCGATATGTCCTGCTCTGTCTGAGGCTGCATCGGTTGGTCCGACCTCTTAGGCCGATCAGACGTATCGCATCATATCCGGGCTGGACCTATCGGCCTGTTACGCTCCCTCTGTTGTCGTTAATCTCGTGTGGCATCAGTTAGGTTCGACCTACGGGGCTACCGACAGTAGATCGAGCATCAGGCCTATAGTCTTCTACATGGTGTATCATCAGAGTGCTAGCCATTGAGTTATCCATGCTCTGAGCTTCACACCCAGCGCATCGGCACCTCGGCCAATACGCATCAGCCTTCAGAGGTGTCCCTTGACAAGTAACACCGAGCGTTGGTCTCCCAGCCGATACGCACCTGCCTTCAGAGAGGTGTCCCCTCATCAGTTTAGCTAGCCGATGGGTTTGTTCCTATCCATGCTACGACATAGCTGATCCGGTATCCTCCGTATCATCGCCGCTGGCCCCGGCCTTGTACTGTCTCGGTTAGGTCCGATCTTCGAGGTTCGGTGTTGATGGCGTTGTCACGTTAGGCGATGGGTCTTGTGCTGTCATATCCGGAGCGACATCGGCTTTGCAGCCCGTGCCTTCTTATACTATTCCTTGCCTAGGCCGCATGCACCTTCATCGGTTTTTCCAGCCGATGAATCACTGTTCGGCTATCTGGAGGGATCCTGTGCGACTAGCTATCTGCTAAGTACATCCTGGTTCCTCCATCGTCTCTATGGTCGATCCCTCATCGACACCTGTCCACATCGGCTCCCTAGCCGATCGAAGAGCATCTCGATCCTATCGGCAGTCAGCCGATAGCGAGCACCTGTATTGGACCCGCTCGTCTCACTCCCTTGTCAATTACAGGGTTAAATTGATTGGCACGCCCGCACTCGTACGGACGCGCCGGAGCCGATCGAATCCCATGGCCCTAGCGTGCGCACCTCAAGCCACGTAGAAAAAGCCGATCGGCCTGCACTGGAGCTAAGCAGACCTTCCAGGCGATCTGGCGTGTTCGCGCCACGTCCGCCGTGCCTCAGCGCGCACACTAGGTGGAGCAAAATACAGCTAATTTTTAAAAGCTCTGCCTAGAATCTTTCAGCATGACTAGACAAGGGCCGATTCAGAAATCCCAATTACCAAAGCCTGTTTTTGTCAGAGAATCAAGCCATTCACCACTTGTTAGTCCGCAGAAGCCATTGCAAGAGTTAGTTGACAATGTAGTTCACCATGCACTCATCAACCAATCAGGTGTCCTGGTGAATAGTTTGCACAATCTGATCAAGAAAACGGTGGATGGGTCAATTGCTATGGAACCTGATCAAGGGCTAGTATATTTGCCAATGAAAACAGAGCAACCGCAGGTTACTTATAGATCTAGAAGAGGTGTATCGACAAATATATTTCCGCCAGTACAAGATCGGATTGGGGAGCAACACGATGACATGATGCTAGGATATAGTCGGACGGATTACTATGGGGGATATAGGCAACATTATCCATGTGGCAATTATCAAGGAGATCATTTTAGGACATATCAAGTACCAACTTCGCTTCCACATTACCAAAGAGAGAACCTAAGTGAGGAAGATTGGTCTGCCAGAGTTAAGGAAGTCATCAGGGAGCAATTCGGCATTAGGTCTAAGGTACAAACTTTAATGTATCGGCACCCTTATCTAGAGTGGTTCGACAGAGTTCCACTGCCACACCGATACAGGATTCCGGATTTCTCCAGATTATCGGGGCAAGATAGCATATCTACGGTGGAACACATTAGCCTATTCTTGGCCCAACGTGGGGAAGTATCGGCTAATGAAGCTCTAAGAGTCTGTTTATATCCATTGTCCCTATCTGGATCGGCCTTCACCTGGTTTTCTTCGTTGCCTCCAAACTCAATCAAGGGATGGACGGACCTAGAAAAGCAATTCCATAAATACTTCTTTGCTGGGATTCAAGAGATGAGGTTGTCAAACTTGACATCGGTTAGGCAGAGGCCTGATTAGTTAGTTCTGGAGTTCATCCAGCGTTTCCGGGATATTAGAAGCCGATGTTACAGTCTTATTCTAAGCAATGGACAACTAGCTAACTTGGCTTTCTAGGGGTTGCTGGCTCCAATCAGGGAATGCTTCTCTTCTAAAGAATATGAGAGCCTATCACACCTTCTCTAAAGGATATCAGCTCATGACAGTCAATTTGCTGAAACCAAGAGAGGTTCCATCGGAAGGCTGCTCAGCTACAGTTTTACGCATCAGACTCAGACGATGAGAAATCCAATGTAGAAGTGGGTTTGGTAGAGTGGACCAGGAATAAGAAGCCCATATCATGTCCCTGGATATATTGATCAAGCTAATCAAACTTTATTGCAAGCGGTCAATGTTCAAGATGACATCTCGGGTTTTTCTTCAAGGCTAAAATTTTTCAGGTAGTGCTTGATGGTCTCGATCGTGCGCAGGCGAATTTGGTCTATTTCGTTGATGGAGCAGATGTCATCCTCATCGGATCCGGGGATGGTCTTTAAATTCTTATGCTGACAAACTGCTTGTCATACTCTATCTGCTACCTTGGCCTCTTGATCTTGGATTGATTGTGGTAATCCGATGAGACGGGATTCGATGGAATCAATGTTGTGAGGCACTTTGTCGAGTTCTGCCATCAAATCGGCTTCTCGTTTCTTCAAGAGGCCAAGCTTGGAGTTGGTGTATTGTAGGTCAGCTATCATTTCATCAAGTTTCCTCTTTTCGGTCTGGGCAGACAGCCGATCATTTTGGGCCAAATTATTCTGCTCAACCCGATCAGCTATATGCCATCTGCTTGAGATTAGCTAGGTCCTTTGGAATTGCATGTAGGCAGTAGGTGTAAGTACGTCGGTCAGTTGTTCAAGCAGAAGGTGTTTAATCTCAGCCAGTCTTCCCCGGATCGGCCCGCAAACTTCCACCAGTGAGTCAATCGGGATGTCTAGTTGATGCATGATATCTGATAGTTGCTCGCTCGTGTACATTTACTGGTAAAAATGGCTCAATTGCTGCACTAGTGGCCAAGTCTTCATCTGGATCCAAGTATTTGCCGATGTCAAAGGAGAACCAGTCGGCTAATGACTATATATTAACATCGGAAAATAGATCATGAGCCACGATAGAAATAACATGTAGTATGAATGTACCTAGGATACAGTGGGAGCGGCTTGAGCGATAATGTTGGTATCAATCTGCTAAGAGGAGGTTTGGGGATTGGATACCTTAACTTCTGAGGTGACTATTGGCTCAGTTCTTGTAACAGTGTCCAACAGTTGGGTTACTGGAGCCGAAGGTTCAGACTGCAAAGCAGAGGTGTCAAGATAAATGTGAAGATAGCAGAAAACAAATAACATTGACACGTACCGACGACGATGGGGAAGTTAGGATCGTCGCAGGAAAAGGGCCTTAGGGAGTTGATGCTATTGTTTCAACATCGACATTGGATTTTTGTTTCTTGGGAACCGTCCGAGTAACTAGCTTCTTACGTTTTGTCCCCGACATTCGTGGCACTCGGAGTAGAGCCGATGGAGATGGGGCACCTTGTCCAAGGAAAGACATGGCCGATGAAGGTTGGTAGGCAATCGGCCGACCACTTGCACTGATTGCAGGTGCTTCTTTATCACCCGCCTGTGCGGTCATGGAGATTAAGTGACACAGTCAAGATTCAATACGATGTGAAAAAGGTAATGTAAGGACAAGGATTACTTGTTCATCAGATTCGACGTAGTCAGGGTTAAGGCGCACATAATAATGTTCAGTCGATAGACTGAACAAATATCTTTCCCACTCCGACCACCATCGAGCAAAAAGTCTGGTGTTGGATGTGCAGGGCTCGAAGGTGGAGATGGTCCCCAAAGACAGGGATGTTCCGATCGATCGTAGCCAATCATACTCTAGGCCGCTGTTTACTTATCCTCGGACCTAGAGCTTGTCGATGAAGAATAAGTCAATTAGGAGCTAGCTGAAACCCAACTGACGAGCACTAACAGAAGGATGATAGAACTCGTACAATGGGCGTTAGAATCAGCCTAGCAAAAATCCAGTTGGCAGAAGATTAGGGGTTATGGATGACAGGAATATGGTCTTCGATTCTTCATCGTCTAGTGCATTCAATGGATGAAACCTAGAAGGCATCTCAAAAGACAAATCATCCTCGTACGCAAATCAGACGGTAGCTTCTTTGGTAAAGCCATAGTACAAACATTTAAACCACTGGCTGAGTCTAAGGGTGGTCATTTTGCTTCTAGAAAGAGCCGATGTGGCCTCACCCAAAGAAATACATCGGCGTCGGCTGGACTAACCATCTTCTAGGTAATCAGTCGAAAATGTCAGAGAAGAAAAAGGTGTCCTGGGGATGACTCTGGAGGTATGGATGTTCAACCAAAGTTGTATAAACCACCAGGGACCACCAATATGACCGACTGGTTGACCTACCGATAATTTGTTTGCCACCTGATGAAGCAATTGATACGTGGCTCCAAGAAGATATTGCTCCAATGGGATGTGGTACTGATTGGCTAGGAGTTCTACCAAGCACTGCATGTTGGTAGTTGGACCAAGAGTTAAACCGCCAAAGACAAACCGTTCTAGCCATAAATATAGGAATGCAACATGTTACCGATCATCGACTGATCCAGAAGTCTTACTGTGCAAGGATATGTATTTAGTCCACCCTCCGATGTTTTTGGTGTTCAGTCGATGAGTGGGTTTGAATAGAAGGATGAACATATTTACATATTAAGTAGTGTTGAGGCAAGTCAACATGGTGACATCTATCAAGGTGAGAGTCATTGGTCCATGTCCAAACACGAAGGCGTTAAGGGTATCTGACCAAAAATAGGAAGCCGATGCGACTAAAGGTTCATTCTTTTCTATATCGGCTAAAAAGAGATTGATGTAGGGCCGATTTCTAAGTCTTCCTAGAATAGTCTCTTGGAAGCTGAAACCCTGAGTTACCAATTTCTCCATCCTGGGAGCTTACTAGGCTAAGATCTGAAACTGTTGGTCCAATCAGAGATGGTCATGCATGAATTTTTATATGGGATCCGTTCTAATTTGGAATTTATGAAATCTGTTGGATCATCATCACCCATAGGGCCAAGATAAAAGAAATTGGAACGATCAAAAACTGGGATGGCAATCTAACTTTTGAGATCCTACAGCAAACAAGAACCCGACAACATATGAGGGGATGGGATGGGAGAGATTTGTTTAAAATGTGGGACAACAGAGCAAATGAAAGTTACCTTAGGGACTGCGTGTGTCGACGCCATCGCGCGAAGAAAAGGGGCGAAGATCGTTTGTCGATGAAGCGATCTGCAGAGATTCGCCTTCAGTCATTGGGGGCTTGTCGATGTTGGGGGCTCCGTTGGTAAGGAAGTGTGTAGAAGAAGAATGAAATTATGAGATATTTTAATAGAGGCCAGGTGACCTATGTTGGAATCTGGGTCGATTAATTATCGTCTGCAGGCTATGGCGAGCCGCCTCGGTTTGTGGAGACTTTCAACGGCTTGAAATTTCGTAATCTATTAACAAACTCCGAAATTGCGGGTCATGTGTTAATGCCAAAATTTAGTAAGCCCAGTAAAAGATGGGGAGAATGATCAGTTTAGTAAAGAAGAGTCTGATTGCTATAGGAAATAAGCCGATTGAGGGAAACAAAGGAGAGGTTCGGTCCAGGAATAGAAGATTATCTAGATAAGACCAAGTTTGAGGAGGAGCCGTGGCACTTACCGCAGGGTATTTTACCTTGGTAAATCATATCTTATATAGGAAGGTTTAGTTAGTTTAGTTAACTTCCCTAGAGATATTTTCCTTCTATATTGTTAGGAGATAACGTCCGATGGTTGTTGTAACTGCGTCAGACTCTATAATGCCAGGGTATAAATATAGACCCCTGGATACTTGTAAAGATATAAACAAATCTATCCAATACAACTTCGGTAGATCGCCACCCTAGTTCATCTAAGCTTTTACCGGTGGGTTCTAGCTCTCGACGCGAGGCTGCATCGGTTAACTTTGATCTCCAGCGAAGGGGTAAGTCCCACCACCATCCCGATATGTCTTGCTCTATCGATGACTGCATCGTTTAGGTTCGACCTCTTAGGCCGATCGGATGTATCGCATTACGTCCGTGCAAGATCTATAGGCCTATCAAGCTCTCTCCGCCATTGTCGGTCTCATGCTGCATCGGTTAGGTTCGAACTACAAGGCTACCGATGGTAGATTGAGCTTTAGGCCTATAGGACTCTACACGGCGTTTCATCGGAGTGTTAGCCGATGAGTTATCCATATCCCCGACACCACGCCCAGCGTATTGGCTCCTTGGCACATTAAGGCTAGTTGTAGGCCTACGTAGGACGTTTGGCCGTTAGGTAGCCGATGGCATCTTCTGTTTCCTCTTTCGTCGTCACGTTTGGTCCAAGCCTGCATCGTCTCTATGTCATTAGTCTCCGGTCTTATACTGCCTTGGTTCGGTCCGATCTATCGAGGCTGGTCCTAACGGCACCGTCAACGTGGTCGCTGGCCCACGTGGCCTCGCGGGGGATCGGCTCTCGCTTCACGCATCGGATGCTTAGCAACATCATCGGCTCTTTAGCCGATGAGTCTTCTAGTATGCCACATGCGTTTATCTCTCACGCCTCCATTGGCTTCTTAGCCAATGCCTGAGCACTGCCTTCTCTATTTGGCACCTAGCCGATAGGGAAAGCCGGACAGGCATATTGGCCGACCGGCTTGTTGGTCTCATCTTTTCTCCTTGTTAATTGAGGGTCAAATTGACTAGCACACCCACGACACCTTGGAGCTTAAGGACCTACACTAAAGCTAAGCAGACCTTCTAGGCCTTCGCGTGACCGAGCCGTCGCCTCTCCCTGGCCGCGAGATTTGGCGGCGAGCACAACCTTTGTGCCCTTCTCTTCTTTTGTTTTGTGAAGAACCTAGATGGACACCACTGAGCATTCGGGTTGTATTGTCCTTTACATAATTCTCTGTCATCAGCTAACTTTTGACTATAGTTTTCATTGATCGGCCCTAATCAGCTATGTATCGATGCTCGCTGGATAGGTGGCCGGTCATACAACATCTCCCTTCATCAAACCGATCTTTTGAATACCCAGCAAACACCATGTTCATAGAAAAAGGATGCCCATCGACCTTTATTAGCTTTTTATCTTCAAACTTAATTCTCCCTTGTTCAACAGCCGATTGCAATTGCTGCCGAAAAACTTAGATTGTTGCCGAAAAACTTAGCATTCATTAGTGTGGTGAGATATTGAGTTGTGCCACTTATAATATTTCCTCTTTTTGAGTTCTACATCAGATTCCTCATCATCTGAGTCCGATGCGTAAACTTGTAACTAAGCAGCCTTTCGAAGGAATCTCTCTTTCTTGGTTTCAGCAAATCGGCTTTCATGAGCCAATACCCTCTGAAGAAGATGTGACACACTCTCAAATTCTTGAGAAGAAAAGTGTTCCCTGATTGGAGCCAGCAACCCTTGGAAGGCCAAGTTAGCTAATTGTCCATCACTTAGAATAAGATGTAACATCGGCTTCTAATATCTCGAAACCATTAGATGAACTCTAGAACTAACTAATCAGGCCTCTGTCTAACCGATGTCAAATCTAACTGTCTCATCTCTTGAATCCTAGCAAAGAAATATTTATAGAATTGCTTTTGTAGATTGGCCCATCCAGCGAGGGACAATGGAAATAAACAGACTGTTAGAGCTTCGTCAGCCGATGCTTCCCCACGTTGGGCCAAGAATAGGCTAATGTGTTCCACCGTAGATACACTATCTTGCCCCGAGAATCTGGAGAAATCCGGAATCCTGTATCGGTGTGGCAGTGGAACTCTGTCGAACCACTCCGGATAAGGATGCCGATACATAAAAGTTTGTTCCTTAAGTCTAATACCGAATTGCTCCCTGACTACTTTTGCAACCCTGGCAGACCAATCCTTCTCCCTTGGGTTCTCTCTTTGGTAATGTGGAAGCAAAGTTGTCACTTGATATGGTCTATAATGATCTCCTTGATAATTGGTCATATCATTATTGCCACCTAGATATTCTTGCCAATATCCCCCGTAGTAAACCGTCCGATGATATCCTAGCATCATATCATCATGTTGCCCCCCAGTCCGATCTTGTACTAGTCAAAATATATTTGCTAGTACATCCCTTCTGGTTCCATAAGTAACCTGCGGTTGCTCTGTTTTCATTGGCAAATATACTGGCCCTTGATCAGATTCCTGAGCAATTGATCCATCCACCGCTTTCTTGATCAAATTGTGCAAAGTATTCACTAGCACAACTGATTGGTTGATGAGTGCCTGGTGAATAGCTTTGTTAACCATCTCTTGCAACGGCTTTTGAGGACTAACAGGTGGTGAATGGCTCGATTCTCCTACAATAACTGGCTTTGGCAATTGAGATTTCTGAATCAGCCCTTGTCTAGTCCATTACCTTTGATCTTCAATCAAATCTTTCATTGTCACTGGAATCATGTTGTCTGTGTTGATCTCTTTACCCGCCATCATTTTGCAATTGTCTGACTTCTAATCAGGCGATTGTACAGTCTCACAGCTAATGAAATCTTCAGATGGTCCCACCATGCCAAAGAGTGTGCTCGCTGCCAAATCTTGCGGAGAGAGGCCCGACCTGGGAGAGGCGGTGGCTCGGCCACGCGAAGGCCTAGGATGTCTGCTTAGCTCCAGTGCAGGTCCTTAAGCTTCGAGGTGTCGAGGGTGTGCCAATCACTTTGACCCTATAATTGACAAGGAGAGAGGATGAGACCTATGAGCCGGACGGCCAATGGGCCTGTCCGGCTCTCCCTATCAGCACCCAGCCAATAGAGAAGGCAGCGCTCAGGCATCGGCTAAAAAGCCAATGTAGACGTGAGAGATAGACGCGTGTAGCATACTAGAGGACCCATCGGATAAAGAGCCAATGACGCTACTCAGCATCCAAAGCGCAGAGCGAGTGTCGATCCCCCATGGGGCCAGGTGGGCCAGTGACCATGGTGATGACACCGTTAGGACCAGCCTCGATAGATTAGACCGAACCGAGGTAGTATGAGACCGGGGGCTAACAACACGGAGACGGCAGAGGCTTAGACCGAACGTGACGATGAAGGAGGAAAGAGGATGCCATCAGCTACCAATCAGTCGAATCATCCTACGTAGGCCTACCACCTAAACTTAACACGTCGAGGAGACGATACGCTGAGCGTGGTGCCTGGGATATGGATAACTTATCGGCTAACACTCCGATGAAATGCCGTATAGAGACATATAGGCCTATGGCTCGATCTACCATCGGTAGCCTCGCAGGTCGAACCTAAATGATGTAGCATGAGACCGACGATGACAGAGAGAGCCGATAGACCGATAGACCCTGCACAGGCATGATGCGGTACACCCGATCTGACTTAGAGGCCAAAACTAACTGATGCAACCTTAGACACAGCGAGACTTACCCCTTCGGTGAAAATCGAACTTGACCGATGCAGCCCCACGTCGAGAGCCAAAACAAACCGGTGAGAACCTAGATGAACTAGGGTGGCGATGAGCTGAAGTTGTATTGGATAGATCTATTGATTATTCTTATAGGTTTCTAGGGGGTCTATATTTATACCCTGGCATTACAGAGTCCGATGTGGTTACAACAACTATCGAACGTTATCTCCTAAAATTATAAAAGAAAATTATCTCTAAGCAATTGTAAAACTACTCAAACTTGTTTAGCTTATGTAATACTTTATATAAACACCTGACCCGTCATTATCCTCATTACTCCTGTTTGGACCCGACTTCATCTGGATAACTTTCCGTTTTTAAACAAACTGCTCGCCGCCAAAAAATCCCGCGACCGGGGAGGGACGGCGGCTTGGTCACGTGAAGGCCTGGAAGGTCTGCTTGTCTCTAGTGTAGGTCCTTAGGTCTCGAGGTTCACGGGCGTGCCAGTCAATTTGACCCTACAATTGACAAGGAAGTGAGACAAGCGGGTCCGATACAGACGCTCGCTATCGGCTGGCTGTCGATAGGCTCAGGATGTTGTTTGATCGGCTGGGGAGCCGATGTGGACAGGTGTCGACAAGCGGTCGACCGTAGAGCCGATGGACGAACCAGGGTGTGCTCAAAGGATATCGAAGCGCACAGGATCCCTCCGGACAGCCGAACAGTGATTCATCGGCTAGAAAAACCGATGAAAACAGATGCGGCCAAGGCAATGATTAGCGCAAGAAGGCATGGGTTACAAAGCCGATGCCGCTCTGGATATGACAACAAGAGACCCGTCGCCCGCCGTGGCAGCGCCATCAACACCGAACGTCGAAGATCGGACCTAACCGAGACAGTATAAGGCCGGGGCCAGCGGCGATGATACGGAGGACGCCGGATCAGCTATGCCATAGCAAGGATAGGAACGAACCCATCGGCTAGCTGAGCCGATGAGGGGACGCCTCTCTGAAGGCAGGTGTATATCGATTGGAGGTCCGATATGTTTGGCGTTACGTGTCGTGGGACGCCTCTAAAGGCTGATGCGTATCGGCCGAGGGGCCGATGCGCTGGGCGTGAAGCATAGAGCATGGATAACTCATCGGCTAGCACTCCGATGATACGCCGTGCAGGAGACTATAGGCCTGAAGCTCAATCTACTGTCGGCAGCCCCGTAGGTCGAACCTAACCGATGCAGCACGAGACCGACGACGGCAAAGGGAGCTTAACAGGCCGATAGGTCCAACACGGACGTGATGCGATACATTCGATCGGCCTAAGAGGTCGGACCTAACCGATGCAGCCTTAGACAGAGCAAGACACAACGGGATGGTGGCAGGACTTACCCCTTCGCCGGAGATCCGACTTAACCGATGCAGCCCCGTGTTGAGAGCCAGAACCCACCGGTAGAACCTAGATGAACTAGGGTGACGATGCGCCAAATTTGAATATGATCGAGAGATATGTTACATGTTTCCAGGGGGTCTATATTTATACCCTGGATTTATAGACAGAGTCCAACGCGTCTACGACCATCAGACATTATTTCCTAGTAAGAACAAAGGAAAATATTGCTAAAGCAGTTAACTAACCAGCTAAAACTCCCTAATTGAGTAAGGTTACAATTTACAAAAATAAACACTCTGCCATGGAGTCCACGGCTCTTTCGCAAATCCGGTTTCATCTGAATAATCTTCCAATTTGTAACCGAGCCTTCCTTTGCTGCAACCTGATCGGCTTCTCTACTGTAGCTATCGGACCTTCTTTAAGTCAAGCCGATCCTTCTCCTTCCTTCCCTCGGGCTTCTCTGACCTGATCCCGATTGTACAATCCCCTATCTTCAAGCCAATCCAATCTTCTACTAATTTGATCGGCTTTTCTATAGTTCTCCATCGGCCTAGTCTCAGTATCTCCATCGGCCGATGACTGCATTAAACCCTCCATTGGATCTCTCAGCCGATCGGCTTTAGCCCCATCGGATCTCCCAGCCGATCTGCTTTAGCGCTATCGGATCGTCCAGATTTTGGCGTTAACACATGCCCCCTAATTTCAGAGTTTGCCAACAGACTACGAAATTTCAAGCCGTTAGAAACCTCTGCAAACCAGGATGACCCGTTAAAACCTGCATTAATCGGCTCAGATCTCTGCCTAGGTCATTCCGCCTCTATAAAATATATCCCCTCAGCCTTCTTCCACACACTTCTTCTCTTCAAAAACCGCAAACCTCGATGAGCTCCATAGGCATCCGCAAATTTCTGCGAATCTCGACGGGTTCAGAAGACTGAAGGCGAGCTCTCGCATATTTCTTCATCGGCTGCTACTCCTTCATTTGCACAATGGCTTCCACACATGTAATCCCTGAGGTAACCATTATGTGCTCTTTCATCCTATGTTTTGCACGATTCTTTCCCATCCCGATTTCTCATCAGTAGTCGGATTCTGGTTTCTGTAGGATCTTAAGAGCCAGATCACTATTCCAATCTCTAACCGTCTCGGTCACTTCTTTCTTGGCCCTATGGGTAACGAGGATCCGACTGATTTCATCAACTCCGAAACATTAAGGATCCCATTCAAGAACTCTACTTGCATCGGCTTCTTACTTCTGGTCGGACATCTTGAATGCCTTCATGTTCGGACATGGGCTGATGACTCCCACCTTGATGGATGTTACTATGTTGACCGGCCTCAACACCACCCAATACATGAACCTTTTCAACCTCAGATTCAAACCTAAGCATCGACTAAACACCAAGAATGTTGGAGGTTGGACTAAGTACATTTCCTTGCATAACAAATCCTCTGGCCCAGCCGATGGACGTGAACATGTAGCGTTCTTGAATCTTTGGCTAGAGCAATTCTCCTTTGGCGGTTCGACTCTCGGTCCAACAATGAACATGCAATGTCTGGCAGAGCTCTTGGCCGATCACCGCCAAATTCCCCTGGGGCATTATCTTCTCGGAGCAACTTATCATCTGCTCCATCAAGTTACGACCAAGCTGTCAACAGGCCATCCAGTCGGGCATATCGGCGGACCCTGGTGGTTTATACAACTTTGGTTGAACGTCTATACCTCCAAAGTCATTGCCAAGCCCCCTTTCTCTGCTATGACATTCCCGACTGATTACCCAGAAGAAAATGAGGCCAGCCGTCGCCGATGCTTTTTGCTGGGTGAAGCTTCATCGGCTCTTCCTGGAAGCAAAATGACCCCCCTCAGACTCAACCGATGGTTTAAGTGTTTCTACTATGGCTTTACCAAAGAGGTCACCATCTGGTTCGTGTACGAGGATGACTCGTCCTTTGAAATGCCTTCTAGGTTTCATCCGGTGAATTCCTTAGCCAATGAAGAATCAAAGACCATCTTTTTATCCTCCATAACTCCTTGTCTTCTGTCGATCGGATTTTCAATGGACCGATCCCAACATCCATCATACGAGTTCTACTATCCTTCAATTAGTACTAGTAAGTTGGGCTTCGGCCAACTCCCCATTGGCTTGATCTTCATCAGCAAGCTCCGAGCGCGCGGAGAAGTGAAAAGCGGCTTGGGGTATGACCGACTTAGTTCGATGACATCAAACTTGTCCTTAGGGATTATCTCCACCTTTGAGCCCTGCATATCCAATACCAAAATCTTCGCTCGATGGTGGTCAGAATGGGGAAGGCACTTATATAGTCTATCGGCTGAACATTATTGCCTTCGCCTCAATCTCGACTATGTGGAATCCGATGAAGAGGTAATCCTTCTCTCACTATCATGTCTTCATCGTATTGAATTTCAACTGTATCTTGATTCCCATGATTCCATAGGCTGGCGACAAAGACGCACCTTCAACTAGCACAAGTGGTCGACCGATTATCTATCAACCTCCATTGGCCAGATCCCTCCTTGGGCAAAGCGGTCCACCTCCATTGGCTCTCCTTCGAGTGTCGCAAGTGTCAGGGCCAAAGAGCAAGAAACCGGCTGCTCAATCGGTTTCTAAGAGACGGAAACCCGACGCCGATGTTGTCATCGTTGCATCGGCTTCACGAAGCCCTTCTCCTGCGGCAATTCTAACTCCTCCCGCATCTCCGCTGGTAGGTGTCAGCGTCAATTCTCTGTTGCCTTTGTTTTATCCTGACACCTTCACTTTGCAGCCTGAACCATCGGCTCCCGAGGTCCAAACGTCGGACCTTGTTACTGGGGCTGAGCCGATGGTATCCTCTGAAGTTTTAGCATCTACTCACACTGCCCCACATCAAGCTGATACCCGCATAAGAACTGCTCCCACTGTCTCTCAGGTATATCCATCATACATGTCATTTTTCTTGACTTATGATCTCCAAGTTTACTAATGTTGTTATGCAGTCATTAGCCGATCTGTTCTCCTTCGACATCGGCAAATACCTGGAAGCAGAGGAAGACTCAGCCACCAGCACAGCGATCGAAACATTTTTGCCAGCTGATGCACGTGAGCAGTTGTCAGATATTATGCATCGGCTGGAGGTTCCGATTGACTCGTTGATGGAAGACTACGGGTCGATCCGGGAAACACTTGTAGAAATTCAACACCTCCTACATGCAAAATTGTCGGATGCACTCACGCCTGCTGCTTACATGGAATTCCAAAGGACCTAGCTGACTGCATCAAGACGACGCATAGCCAATCATGCTGAGCAAAGCCACCTGGCTCCCAACGATCGGCTGACTGCCCTTGATGAAAAGAAGAAACTTGATAAAATGTCAGCTGACCTTTAACACGTCAACACCAAGCTTGGCCTCTTGAAGAAACGAGAAGCCGATTTGATGGCAGAACTCGACAAGTTTCGTGAAGACATCAATTCCACCGAGTCCCATCTCATCGGCCTACCAAAGTCGATCCAAAACCAAGAGGCCAAGGTAGCAGACAAAGTGCGGCTAGCAGTTCGCCGGCACAAGAACTTGAAAACTATCCCCGAATCAGACGAGGATGATATCCGCGCTATCAATGATATAGATCAAATCCGTCTGCACGCCATCGAGGCCATTAAGAAATTCTTGTAAAACTTTAGCCTTGGAGAAATCCAGATGTCATCTTGAACATTAACTTTTTACAGTAAACTTCAATCAGTTTGATCAACAAAAGTTGTGTATATTTATTTTCTGATGATGACGTCTTAAACTGTATTAGCCATCTATAACCGATATAATCATATCGGCTTTCGTATATTAGGAATCGGCTACGCCTTAGCCGATTTAAACAATATCACTAGCCGATACCAATTCTGAGAACCCGTCCATCTTGAAAAGGAGAAATCGGCTATGCTCAGCCGATCTAGATGTCTTCCCGATTGGATGGCCATTCTCCAGACTTATCATCCCAAGACCCGATCAGTAACTTCTGATGTGTCGGCATCTCCTCTTTTCTTGATAATCATCTCTCGTAAGCCGATACCACATGCATCAGATGTGTTAAACCATTGAACTCCTGGGCAGAAAATTTTCACCTGATGCGACTTGATAACCCTAGAAGACCAAATCGGCTAATTGTTCATCGCTCAGAACAAGACTATAACATCGGCTTCTGATGTCCTGGAAACGTTGGATGTATTCCAGAACTAACTCATTATGCCTCTGTTTAACCGATGTCAAATCTGACAGTCTCGTTTCTTGAATCCCAGCACAGAAATGTCCATGGAACCGTTGTTCCAGATCGGCCTATCATTTAATCGAGTTTGATGGTAATGAAGAAAAGCATGCGAAGGCCGATCCAGAGAGGGATAAAAGAAAGAAATGGACTCTGAGAGCTTCCTCAGCCGATGATTCTCCACATCGGCTGATGTGTTCCAATGTAGATATGCTGTCTTGTCCTAAAAATATTGAGAAATCTGGTATCGTGTATCGGCGAGGTAGTGGAACTCTGTTAAACCATTCTGGATATGGGTGCCGATACATTACTATTTGATCTTTGGGTTTGATACCAAATTGCTCTTCCACCGTATCCACAATTCTGGTTAACCAATTCTTCTTTCTTAAAGTGTCTTCCTGATCATGTAGAGGTGGATATGGTATCCGATTCTACTTATGATATTTTCCATAATGATTTCTCTGACAAAATTCTGGAGGTTCCTCCTACCGTTGCCCCCTAAGTCGATCTTGTATTGGTGGATACATATTTGCCGATAGGTCCTTGTTTTCCTCCATCTCTATCAACAAAGGCACATGATCCTGATCGGTTTCTTGAGCCGATGACTCTTGTATCGCCTTCCCGATCAGATCCTGTAGTGTATCCATCCATACTCCTGATGGATCACTGAATGCTTGATAAAATAAGTTGTTGAACATCTCTTGCAATAGCTTGGAAGAATTCACGGGTGCTGAATGGCCTGATTCTTTCATCAAAACACATATTGGTAATTGTGTTTTTTTAATCGACCCATGTTTAGTCATACTGAAAGATTCCAAACAGAGCTTCTGAAAGTTGTCCATATTTTGCTCTATATGCCGTCTCTGGTCTTCATTCAAATCCTCCATGGTAACTGGAATTGTTATCTCCTCGTCGGCTTCATCTTCAGATGAATATGTGTTGGAATCCACCTTTTCTTTAGACATATTGACAACAAGATGCCCCCCGGGTTGATGAGAAAAATCTAGCTTTCAATCAGGCACTTGTAGAGTCCCTCTGGTTGATGAATGGAATTATATCACCAGCTGATGAAGGATTTTCAGTCGATAAATAGTCTTCAGGTTTCTCCAGCCGATGAATCCAGTCCAATCGGCTAATGAATGAAGATTTCTACCCGATCGACCGATGAATAAAGTACAGTTCTTATCGGCCGATGAAAAACCTTCGGTCCCACTGGGCGTGCCAAGAAGCGTGCTTGCCACCAAAAAATCCTGTGACCGGGGAGGGACGGCGACTCGGTCACACGAAGGCCTGGGAGGTCTGCTTGTCTCCAGTGCAGGTCCTTATGTCTCGAGGTTCGTGAGCGTGCCAGCCAATTTGACCCTGCAATTGACAAGGAGGTGAGATGAGCGGGTCCGATATAGATGCTCGCTATCGGCTGGCTGCCGATAGGTTCGGGATGCTGTTTGATCGGCTGGGGAGCCGATGTGGACAGGTGTCGACGAGCGGTCGACCGTAGAGCCGATGGAGGAACCAGGGTGTGCTCAGAGGATATCGAGGTGCACGGGATCCCTCTGGACAGTCGAACAGTGATTCATCGGCTAAAAAAACCTGATGAAAGCGGATGCGGCCTAGGCGATGATTAGCGCAAGAAGGCACGGGCTGTAAAGCCGATGCCGCTCCGGATATGACACCAAGAGACCCGTCGTCCACCGTGGCAATGCCACCGAACCTCGAAGATCAGACCTAACCGAGACAGTACGAGGCCGGGGCCAGCGGCGATGACACGGAGGACGCCGGATTGGCTATGCCGTAGCAACGATAGGAACGAACCCATCAACTAGCTGAGCCGATGAAGGGACGCCTCTTTGAAGGTGAGTGCGTATCGGTTGGAGGTCCAATACGTTTGACGTTACGCGTCGTGGGATGTCTCTTAAGGCTGATGCGTATCGTCCAGATTTTGGCGTTAACACAAACCGATCCAATCTTCCACTAATTTGATTGGCTTTTCTACAATGTCAATCGGCTTCACCCTACGAGCCGATCAGTGTTTTCCCATCAGCCGATCTTCTTTACAGGCTGAATCAAATTTCAGCGTTAACACCAGCCAGGCAATCTCTTTCAATCGTTGGATAGTGACCTTGGCCTCCTCCTATGTGGCGATGGCATCAGCACGCACATCTAGGAGGACCTCCCATTTCACCTTGATCTTTTCATGTTCCACCTCATTAGAGTCATAGCCCTTCCCAACTTGGGCCATAAGTAGTAGGAGGCCCTCATCCAACATGTCGAGTTTTGCTGCTCTTTCTTCTATGGCCGTTACCTACAGCTGCGACACAATGGCCTCCATGGCGTTGAGCACGTTAGGGTAATGATACGCCTCGATGTCCCGATCTTCACGACGTAGGATCAATCACCAGATAACTAGCTTCGAAGAAGCCGAGATAACTTGCTGCAAGCAGCGATAACTAGTGCAACCTGATGAATAAAACTCAAAGCCAACCACCGTCTCAATACGGCAACCTGAATCGAGGATTCGCCCAACCACACTCTCAAAGAAACCAACCAACACAGCCTACAATCAATCGAGGAGACCTCAAAAGGAGTAGGAGTACCAATTGGGAGCAGATGAAGCCACCACTACTATAATTCCTGCGAAGGAAGTCATAAGAGCAAAGGGGTAGAGATCAACTCTCAGGGGTTTGCTAGCGCACAGCTGAACAAAGTGGTCTATATGCTCAATATCATAATCTGTGATTACAATAAGTCTAGGGGTTATTTATACCAGCAACAGCCCTGCTAGGTAGGTGGAAACTCGAAAACAAAATAACTAGTTCGACTATGTGAAAAGACCTCTTCAGAATGAGCTCCTGGAGAGTTTTCGCGTGGCTGTTAGTCTTCTGCGCAATCTTCATTTTTCTGGCAATAACTCCACCTAGGAAAGTCCAAATGATGCACGGTTTGTTGTGTTGGATTCTTGACTTGACACCCTTTCCAACCATGTATGCCATGCACCACGTAATATTATAGAATGGTACAGTTTAATATATGAACTTTAGCATCAGGCTGGCTGTTGACCTTCCGAGCGGTATACACTAAACGGTGGACTGTACCTAAATGGTAGCTCCAAACTGGTCGGGGCTAGACTCATTAGAAACTAGACTTGAAGAGCTTTCCAAAACGTGCTCATAGACCACCATAGCTTTTGGGAATCAAAATGTATGACTGTTTCTTCTAGATGGTTCTACAGAGCTGAACTGGTTCGAGTGTAGTTCGTGATCGGCAACTGATCTGAAGTGGTCTGCAGCTGGTCGGAAGTCATCTCCTTGTGTGTTCATGTCTTCCTCCTTAGTGAACCTAACCATTAATAATGTACATGACTTAGGTAGTATATAATTCTCATTAATATTAAAATGAATATCACAAAGTAGCGCGTGCACCTCTTGTTGTAGCTTCTTTGCTCAACTACGTGTAATCAGTCCATCAATTACTTGGACTAGTGTTGATGTAGATGAGACCTGAGTTGATGTAGCTTGAGTTGAGGGTTGTGACATCTTGCTTGATGGTGTGGTCATATCAAGTAAGGTCCCTAACTAGCTTGGCATGAGGCAGGGCTCGGAATGGCACAAGGGCAGGGCCTCCAGCTTGGCAAACTCTATTTCGACCACCACCCCACCAAACGTGGTGACATTGGCTACGGCAGTTGGATTCCCTTCTACCATGATCATGACATCTTCAATCACCATAGCCTTTACCTCGACTCCGAGGATGGCATGCCCATGCTCATCCTCTCCCTGCCTAGGCTCAAGCCTAGGTCCTAGACGTGGGGCCTCTTCCACAACCTTCCTCTCTAGCTCGGTGGCCCCAACCTCTGGTCCAGTGCTCTAGTCTCCTTTACTTGGTAGAAAAATAAGATACCGACCCAAAAAAAAGGAAACAGAAGAGAGAGAGAGAAAAAAGAAGATAATGCTTACGTGGTGGATGGTCCCATGAACTACCATCAAGGCAATGATCTCTTGGTACCTCAAGACACAGCCTTTGCTCACTTTGCTAGTAGGGAGATCTGCCCGGTCGACGACCACGATAGGACCCTTTTTGAGTCCCCGTTGCCACCAGCCCATGTGCCCATCAGAGATGGCGGAGGTCGCGACAAAGGTGTAGGTGAACTCGAGGGTGCCGATCTCTTTTTCCTCCTCTTCCAATCATTAGGGCCACTAGCCCTGGCCAGATCTAGGTAACCATTAGCCCTCACGTTGGTCAGTGCCACTCTGCCAAGTTTCACCCCTGTGATCAATGTGGTCGCGCCAAAAAATGTCTCGGGCAACCACACCAACACCTAGGAGGTCTACTTAGCTCTAGTACAAGCCAGTCGGCTTCTCTCCATGGCTCAAGGAACGCGCGCCGGGGCCTGTGGGGTCCACTCAGCTCCGGCACGATGGTGCAGGTACAGACGTGCCAGTCAATTTGACCCCGCAATTGACAAGGAGGTGAGACGAACGGGTCAGTCCATCGCTATCGGCTGGCCGCCGATAGGATCGAGGTGGTCATCAGCCGCGTCCAGATGACTCCTGCTATCAGCTGGTCGCCGATAGGGATCGAGACACTATTCCATCGGCTAGAGAGTCAATGAAGGCATGGACAGATGTCGACGAAGGATAGATATCTCTAGGTGTGGTGAAAGCGAGATCCTGATCCATCGGCCGCAGAGCCGATGGAGGCATCGAAGGGTATTAAAAGCAAAGCACGCAGGATCCCTTCTGGTAGTCGATAGAAGCTGTAGCGGTCATTCATCGGCTGGAAAGATGATGAAGGCATATGTGAAGTGGCAAGGAATCGTATAAAAGACATACCAGCTACAAAACCGATGCCGCTCTAGATATGGCAAGGGCGAAGCGAGCCCATCTGCTAGCTGAGCTAATGAGAGGACGTCTCTCTAAAGATAGGCGTGCATCGGCTGGAAGGCCAATGTACTTGGAGTGGTGCTCGAGGGGAGTCTCTAAAGATTAGTGCATATCGACTAAAGAGCCGATACGCTAGGCGTGTTGCTCAAAGTATAAATAACTCATCGACTAGCACTCCGATGAAACACCGTGCAAAGACCTATAGGCCTAAAGCTTAATCTACCATCAGCAACCTCGTAGGTCAAACCTAACCGATGCAACATGAGACCGATGACAGTGGAGAGAGCTTGATAGGCCGATAGACCCTGCACGGATATGATGTGATACATCCGATCGGCCTAAGAGGTCGAACCTAAATGATGCAGCTTTAGACAGAGCAAGACATATCGAAATATTGGCAGGAATTACCCCTTCACCGGAGATCAAAATTAACCGATGCAGCCCCACGTCAAGAGCCAGACCCTGCCGGTAAAAACCTAGATAAACTAGGGTGGCAATGCGCCGAAGTTGTATTGATCGAAAGATGTGTTGATTTTTTTATAGGTCTCCAGGGAGTCTATATTTATACCCTAGCATTATAGAGTCCGACGCAGTTACAACAACCATCAGACATTATCTCCTAAAAATATAAAAGGAAAATATCTCTAAGGAAGTTAACTAAACTAACTAAACCTTCCTATCTAAGATACGATTTACATAGATAAAATACCCTGTCGTGAGTGCCACGGCTCCTCCTCAAACTCGGTCTCATCTGGATAATCTTCTATTCTTGGACCGAATCTCTCCTTGCTTCCTGCAATCGGCTTATTTCTTGTAGCAATCGAACTCTTCTTTACTAAACCGATCATCCTTCCCATCTTTCCCTAGGCTGACCAAATTTTGGTGTTAACACGATGGTGGCGAACTACCTTGCTCCTCATTTTCTTGCAATGCCATGAGGCACTATGCCGGTGTATCATCATTGCGGATGAGAATCCCTCCCAAAGCACATGGAGCCAACTCGAGCTTAAGGCCCTACACATCGAACGTTGGGACTAAGGCTAGGATGGTCGTGTGATTTGCATCATGGTAGAGCACCAAGTTGTCCCAGGGGAGATTTAGGTCAACATTAGCACCAATGGGCACCAGCACCTTGACCAAGGCCTTCACCACCTTGGTGTTGAGGGTCCCTACTAGCCCGATGTAAGTTTGAGTAAGGTTGTATGGGTTGGTGTACATCCACATGGCCTGTACCAGCTCCTGGAGAAGGGCTATGCGACGACACATGAAATCAGTCCCGTTGCGCACAAGCTAGCGATTCACACCAGCATCGGATTCATTTGGACATTAGTTGAGGGTGCCCCCTCCCAAGTTTCCTTATATGCCTTTATGGCCGATAAGGGGATGCACAGGTGGTCGTTCTTCAGTACACTAATTTAGACCTAGTCCCAGCACCATTTATCCCACTTATTCTTTAGCGTGTGGGGAATGTACATGCCATTGATGCCCTCGTGTGGCCGGAACCCATAGCACCCCAACACCTCTAGTTCATCAGTTCTGGGCCTCTTGTTCTTGGATGACCTCAGCATGAAGAAGTGCTGAAAGAGGTCTACCAATGGCGTAACATCGACAAACATCTCGCACAAGTGTGCAAAGATGGCTAGTGCGACTATGGAGTTGGGGTAAGGTGGATCAAATGGATATTGAAAACTTTCAGCACTTGAATAAACAAGGTGGAGAAGGGCGGCACCAGCCCTGCCGTAATAAAGGACGAAAAGATCACCATCTCGCTGAGCTCCTTAGGCTAGGGAGGGAATGTGACCAACCTAATTACTTAGCCCCCCTTTGCCCAATGGGGACTGCCGTCATCCTTACTACTGTTGCATCATCCTCCTTCGAGAGACAGGAGGGTGTCAGTATTGAATCTCCACGAGCTGCGCTTCTTCGCTTGGTTCTAGCCATGGTCGCTAGCAGAGCGGGTTGGGGCGAGAATGCCAAAGTACAAGAATAGTGAAAGAAGTTGAGGCAGTGGAGGAAGATGAAGAACACAAGTGTAGGGATTATATTGAGAAAATAAATAAGCCAAAAAAAGGGACGTGGTGCCATCCATGATTTATGGGGGCCATGAGAAACCACAATTTGGTGTGTGAAACTAGGGAGTGGACCCCCACTACTCCACACACCTGGAATTCACATGAAGTAGGGGCGCGTGGACAAGACTAGGGAAGACGAAGCGATGCACACCATTTCACCTTCCCACGCCCCCTATCAGGCCAAGATATAGGAAGCTTTCTCATTCATCAACACATTAAAAAGAGAAGGTCATCGCTTGACGCCTCGAGGCCACTAACAAGATGGGCTCCATCCCTAGCCACTATGATGCTACCTTGACGCTGGGCTCGGGAGCTATTCTCAGTGAAGTAGAGACTAGGGGTTCCACCCTAGAGACCTAGAGGCGTCCAAATTGAGTCGACGAATACCTCAAGGTCCTTAGTACGAAGTTTTAGGCTCATGCTCATCTTGGGGTCCGAGCTGAATAACCTAGTCTAGAGTGCCCAAGCTAATTAATCTGAGCTATCCGACCCAAGTTGGTCTGCATAGATTATTCACTCCAAGCTGGTTAGCCTAGGCCTCCTGCCCTAGGCTAGTCTTCAAAGAGAGACGACCCTATGTAAGCTAGTTGAACTCGCGCACTCCTCTTGCAGTCTTGGTGGAAGAGCCTAGGGGCTGAGCGTGTCAAACTATTTCAACTATCCCATTCAATGTGGTAAGATTACTTATCCCTACTAGCACAATGTGTGCGCACCCATGACGACTAGGACGGCAAGACAAATATCTACTCTGATAGACGAGTGACGTGTAACAAAATGGATACTGCCCTCACACCGGTTGTAGTAGGGAGGCCTTGCTGAACCATGCCAGGTTCTCCGCCCTCCACATGTCTGGCCGACTCATTGCATATTGAACCCTGCATGGGCAAGTGCAGTGCACGTTGCACAGTGGAGTGGACCCATGGAGCGTGCTTCTAACATGATTAGATCAATCATACATAAACTCTATGTGTAGGACACACAAGTCTTGGGTTAGGAACATAGAGAGAGTCATTTTGGAATGATTAGCCACTGTAATCCACATCTAAGAAAAGCAAAAAACACAGAAGTAGGGTATTATGCCACTAAGCGGTCTGAACTTGTTTAAACGGATTTGTGTCCATCTTCCTCCTAATGATTGGAGTTGCATTGATTTCACGATCTACCTACGCAATTGACCCATACCCCTGGTCCAAACATAGAAGGGGGCTACGTAGGTCCTCGCTCATAATGCCTATCCAATGACACCGTCACTGATGGAAGCTTAGACTTTAAGCAATGTAATGACTTCATTACCTCTAGACCACATTCAATATGTAGAGTGTGGTGCTATCAATGGGTACTAGACAAACTAATTATGTGAATTATGTGAGTAAAGCTACACAAACTCTGTAGAGTTTAAACTAATCGAATAGCCGCGTATTGACCCATATGTTGTTGTTTTTAGTCATGTTTACTAGAAATGAGTGCTTGTGCCAATGATAACGCCAGAATTTGGTAAGCCCATGGATAAATTGGATAGTTGATCGGTATAATAAAGAAGAGCCCAATTGCTACAGGGAAGAAGCCGATCGAACGAAGCGAGTAAGGATTCGGTCTAATTATAGAAGACTATCCAAATGAGGTTGAGTCTGAGGAGGAGCTATGGAACTCATGTCAAGGTAATTTATCTATGTAAATCGTATCTTATAGGAAGGTTTAGTTAGTTCAGTTAACTTCCTTAGAGATATTTTCCTTTTATATTTTTTAGAAAATAACGTCCGATGGTTGTTGTAACCGTGTCGGACTCTGTAATACTAGGTCTATAAATATAGACCCCCTAAAAGCATGTAAGATATCCTCCGATCAATACAATTTTGGCACATCGTCACCCTAGTCTATCTAGGTTTTTACTGGCGAGTTCTAGCTCTCAACGTAGAGGTTAAGTTCGATCTCTGGTAAAGGGGTAAGTTCCGCCACTATCTCAATATATCTTGCTTTGTCTAAGACTGTATCGGTTAGGTTCAACCTCTTAGTCAGATCGAGTGTACTGCATCACGTTCATGCGAGGTCTATTGGTTTACCAATCTTTCTCTGCCGTCATCAGTCCCATGCTACATCAGTTAGGTTCTTCCTACGAGGCTATCGAAAGTAGATTGAGCCATAAGCCTGTAGGTCTCTACCCGACGTTTCATTGGAGTGGTTAGCCAATGAGTTATCTATACCTTGAGCAACACACCCATCTTATCAGCTCCTCAACCGATACGAACCCGTTTTTAGAGACTTCTATCGAACATCACGCCTAATGCATCAGCCTTCTGGTCGATGCACTCATATCTTCAGAGATGTCTTCTCATCATATGCTCTACTCCGTCTAAGGCTACATCGATTAGCCTCGACCTCTTAGTTGGATAGAGCGTACCACATCACGTCCACGCGAGGCACATCGGCACGTCGGTCTCCCTCCTCCGTCTATGGTCTTGTGCTACATCGGTTAGGTTTGACCTACGAGATCAGTGGCGGTGGTTCAAGTCGACGCCCCGGTGGGTCTTCGTGCGGTGTTTTGTCAGAGTAAGTAGATGACGAGTTATCCTCAACACAGGCCCTGCATCCGTCTCGCATATCGTCTAACGATCAATCCGTTAGAGATCGATCCGGACACATCGGATGCTTCCTGGTACTATCTCAGTTCGGTCTGATCTTCTAGGGCTCGCATCTGATGTGGCCAGCGTCGAGATCTAGCAGGTCTCGTTCCCCATGAGCTCGAGCGGCCGATGGGTTTAGGTGTAGGCCTACGTCGGACATTCAGCCATTAGCCAATGACATCGCCTTTTCCTCCCTCGTTGTTACGTTCGGTCTAGGCCTTCGTCATCTCCGTGTCGTTAGTCCTCAGCCTCATACTGTCTTGGTTCAATCCGATCTATCAAGATTGGTCCTAACGACACCATTATCGTGGTTGCTAGCCCTCGTGGCTTCACGGGGGATCGGGCCTCGCTTCGTGCTTTGGATGTCGCAGGGGATAGGTCCTCTAATCCATTCCACATGTCTATCTCTTACGCCTCCATCGGCTGTTCACCCGATGCTCGAGCGCTACAGCTTCCGTCAGTAACCAAGAGAGATCCCGTGTGTTTTGCTATTCTTTGAATACCCTTTGGTGCCCCCATCGGCTCTACGGCTGATGAATCAGGATCTCGTCTTCGCTACACCTAGAGTCATCACATACTTTATAAACATCTATCCATGCCTTCATCAGCTCCCCAGCCAATGGAAGAGTATCCCAATTCCTATCGGCGACCAGCTGATAATAGGAGCCATCCGGACGCGGCCAATGACCAACTTGATCCTATCGGTAACCAGCCGATAGCGAGAGCTCATATCAGCCCATCATCCGACTGACCCGTTCGCCTCACCTCTTTGTCAATTACAGGGTCAAATTAACTGGCATACCCTCGAACCTCGAAGCTTAAGGACCTACACTAAAACTAAGTAGATCTTCTAGGCCTTCGCATGATCAAGCCACCGTCTCTCCCCGGTCGGACCTCCGCTCGGCCCAGTCGAACACTCCCCCACGAGGCTTAGCGGCGAGCAGCCGGTTGCTGGACTTTTAAGGATGTTTCTTTCTAGGGTGATTCCTAGTGAGTTGTCTATGTGGTTTGGTATCTTTTACCTTATTTCCGCTAAGTTTAAACTCTTTTATTTGGCTGAACGATCCATCATGGATGACTCTTGCACCGCTAAGTTATAAGAACCACATTATCTATTTATATGTCATGTATGTTGTATGAATGTGGTAACAATGTTGTGGATGCGTATATTAGCCACTGATCATGGGACAAATACAATGTACACTTCATATATTCATTAATTCCATCCCGGAGTGCTGACGATTCCCTTGTATGCGGTAACCACTATAGGTATACAAGGTAGATTATATCTCTCAACTATTAAAATCTATACATTTTGTCTTATAAGTAGTTGTGACAGTGGTTTTATCCTATGTGGCACTTGCATGCCATTATAGTCAATTGTTTTATCTAACATGACACATTGATTTGGTCCACAAGTGTTGGCATGGTGCTTACTTAGCAATTCTACCGAAAAAAAGACTAAGCCTACATGTCAATCGTAATAGAAAAAAATTAAAAACCATGTGCCCATATGTCAGCCCTCACTCCTCTTTTTCCTTTCTCTCTCCTATCATTGAAGGGTAGCCCGCCTCCCTCCATTGCTTTCGGGTTTGACGCAGCGACATGTCCAAGCACTCGATGAGCGACTAGTTGAGGCCATGCCCCCCGTGCTACTAAAAGAGATCGAGGCAAAGTAACCTAACGTTGTAGACAAAGATGAACCAGATAAGGGAAGGGGAGAGTGTATGAGGTGGGGCTGTTGTGGAAATAGAAAAGGTGGAGGAGCTGTTAGAGAGATCTTGGAAAGAGCAAACAGTGGCAACAGTTGTTAACGCTAAAATCTGGACAACCTGATGATGCTAAAGCCGATTGGCTGAGAGGTGTCTGATGACTATAGTGAAGAAGCCGTTCGAGTTATAGCGAAGGAAGACATGGTTCCAAATTAGAAGACTATCCAGATAAAACCAAGTTTGCGGAGGAGACGTGGAGCCCATGGCAGGATGTTTTATCTTTGTAAATTGTAGTCTTATCTAATTAGTAAGGTTTAGTTAGTTAGTTAACTTCTTTAGAGATATTTTCCTTTATTTTTGTTAGGAAATAACGTCCGATGGTTGTAAACGCATCGGACTCTATAAATTTAGGGTATAAATATAGACTCCCTAGAGACATGTAATATATCTCTCGATCAATATACAACTTTGGCACATCGCCACCCTAGTTCATCTAGGTGTTTACCACTGGGTTCTAGCTCTCGACGCGAGGCTACATTGGTTAAGTCCGATCTCCGACGAAGGGTTAAGTCCCGCCACTATCTCGATATGTTCTACTCTGTCTAAGTCTACATCGGTTAGATTCGACCTCTTAGGCCGGTCAGATGTATCACATCACATCCGTGCATGGCCTATCGGCCTGTTAAGCTCCCTCTGCCATCGTCAATTTCGTGCTGCATCGGTTAAGTTCGACCTACGGGGCTGCCGACGGTAGATTGAGCTTTAGGCTTATAGTTTTCTGCACGGCGTATCATCAGAGTGCTAGCCGATGAGTTATCCATGCTCTGAGTTTCACGCCCAGCATATCGGCTCCTCAGCGGATGCACGCCAGCCTTTAGAGGTTTCCCTTGACGTGTCATGCCGAGCGCATTGGTCTTTTAGCCGATACGCACCCGCCTTCAGAGAGGCGTCCCCTCATCGGCTCATCTAGTCGATGGGTTCGTTCTTGTCTTTCCTTTAGCATAGCCGATTCGGCGTCATTCATATCATCGCTGTTGGCCTCGGCCTTGTACTGTCTCGATTAGGTCTAATCTTCGAGGTTCGGTGTTAATGGCGCTGTCACGGCAGGCGACGGGTCTCGTGCTGTCATATCCGGAGCGGTATCGGCTTTGCAGCCCATGCCTTTTAATACACCCGCATGTGTTTTATCGGTTTTTTCAGCCGATGAACGACCATTACCGCTTCCGTCGGCTATCCGGAGGGATCCTGTGCACCTTATTATCCTCTGAGTACACCCCGGTTCCTCCATCGGCTCTACGGCCGATCCCTCATCAACACCTGTCCATGCCTTTATCGGCTCTCCAGCCGATTGAAGAGCGTCCCGATTCTTATCGACAAATAGCCGATAGCGAAGGGCCTTCTGAGCATGGCCGCTGGCTATCCCAATCCTATCGGCAGTCAGCTGATAGCGAGTGCCTGTATCGGCCCACCATCCGACGGACCTGTTCGTCTCACCTACTTGTCAATTGCAGGGTTAAAGCACCAGAGCCGATCAAACCCCACGGCCCCTGGCGCACATATCTCAAGCCACGGAGAGAAACCGACTGGCCTACACTAGAGCTAAGCAGACCTCCTATGCATCGGTGTGTTCGCGCCGGGATGCGCGACAGATCTTGGCGCAAATAAAGGTATGAGAAGTGTGCGGATGCATGACCGGTCCAAGCTCATCAATGGTAAAGAGGTAGTGGTAGCTCCTGGTCTCCTGTAGATGAGCTCTCCCGTAGATTTATCTGCTTTTCAGTGTCCAATTAAACTCCTCTATGACTACTCCCTCGTTAAAAATCATTATCATTTTAAATAAAAGGCAATGTCTCCTAAAAATAAACTTTAACTTCTAATTTCTATTACAATATATATATATTTATTGAAGTATTTTTTAAAGATTAATCTATATGTACAAATATTTTAAAAATTATTTATAGTTAAACTTTAATATTATTCTTATCTAAAACTATAATTATGTTAATAAAGTTGTTGCATGAGAATGGGAGCATGTAGAGAGGAGAGATGGGGGAGGGTTGACATATGGCTTACATATAGAATTGTCCCCTCAGGACTATATTAGCACGTGTAGACTAATTTAACATGTAAAGCCAGACAAAACCACTTATTACAATGTCATATATGTGCTACAATGATAAAATCAACCGTTAAAAAATATTTATATGTTTTATGGTTGAGTGACAAATAGGAGTTATATTTTAAGGTTGGCAAAATTGACCTTTTTTTCCTAGAGAAATATACAGGCGAGACATGCTGAAACTAGCCGTTACTACGGCAAAATGAGCCGTTAGCCAGCTTCTTCCTCTATCGTCTATCCGCGACGCCTAGTTCTCAATCACGCAGCCAGGCGGGAAAATAATTGAAACCCTAGAATTTGAGTGGAATATCCCACCACCTTGCGGAGGCTATAGCCTTGTCCCCCACGAGCTCCCCTCCCCTCTCCATTCCGGCGGCCAGATCCGGCGAGCTCCGGCAATCCCCCGACGAGATCCGCCCCCAAGGCTTCTGCTCCGTGCTTCTTCGTCCTCTCCGACGGTTCCCCTCCTCCCGCGAGGCTCCCCTCCCCCAATGGCCGCCCGGCGCCGCGCCCGCGCCGCGCACCGCACAAATAAGGTCCCTCTGCACCGGATCCTCCTCGATTGCCTCGTCGTTGGGACGATAGGGTTCCGCCCACCCGAGCTGCTCCGACGGCGGTGGTTGATCACCGGTGAGTAATATTTTTTCCACCTTTACTGGTCTTTCAGTGGCTCTTTTTGCGCTTGATTTTCCCGATTACGTTCCGGCGTGAATTGTTCCTAGGGTTTGTGTGAGCCTAGTGGATGGTGATGGGGATAGAAGATTACCATGTCATCGAGCTCGTTGGGAGGGCTTCTTCGGGAAGGTGTACAAGGGAAGGCGTAAGTACATTCGCCAGGTTCGTGTTCTGGATTCCGCTCGTACGGTGAAATGGAATGATTGTTTTTTTTTGTGCGGCTAGTTTTTCTCGGAAGTTTGATTGCCTCTGTTTAAATTTGTTTCAGACGGTAGCCATGAAGTTTATCCTTAAGCATGGCAAGACTGACAAAGATATACATAATCTAAGGCAGGAGATTGAGATAATCACCGCTATGAATTTGTCTACTTGAGATTCTGCTTAGGAAAAATCGTGCAATTTCATCTCTACTTGTAATTGCTTCTGGGAGATGTACTGCTTGTTAACTCAGGACGTCAAGAGTCTCAGGCCCTGCTTGTGCAATTTGATATTTAGTGTTAATTGAATTAACTCTTGACCCTTGGGGGCTAGAATCTGGGTGAGAATCTTCCAACACTTGTTTGGATTTTTTTTAGGTGGGAATGGAGCTGGAATTTGATCTTGAGGATTGATTTATTATGGGACATGGCTGAGCTGCCCCCATGGTTTACTGAACAGTGAACATTGGAAAATTAATGCATAGAGCACCTTGAAAATCATAGATGTTGCTTTGTTCTAGCTCACCACAGGACATTTCTCATGGTTTACTGAAAAATGCAAAATTAATGCATACAACACCTTGGAAATCACAAATGTTGCTTTGATTTAGTTTGCCATAAGACATTTCTCATGCAGCTAGAACTTCACACTAGTAGAAATGATTTTGTTTACATATCTTAAATATGGTGCTTCTTGTCTCGTGATGCCATCTTACTGTTTGTTGCCATCATTTTTTTTAGATTCTGAGGAAACTCAAACATGATAATATAATTGAAATGATCGTTTCATTTGAAACCCCTCAGGAATTTTGTGTGGTCACAGAGTTTGCTCAGGTACAGTTTGATTTTACGGTGTAATTTATACCAACAGTTGGTTTTATGGTGGATTTTAGTTGGCTAAACTATATAATGTTTGTCTCAGGGACCAGAAGAACAGGTTGAAGCAATTGCTAAGCAGCTGGTATGCACTCAACAATTTTCTTGTTTCTTACACACTACTGGACATTTCTGGTTGTCTTCATTCCAGCAAGTCCCTTTATTTCAGGTAAAGGCACTGCATTACTTGCACTCCAATTGTATTATCCATTGGGATATGAAACCTTAGAACATCCTTATTGGGAATGGACCTGTTGTGAAGGTATATCCTTTGCCTCATCTATGTTGACAATGAGTGATCGTCCTATTAGCTAAACACTTTTTCTTAGATAAAAGTAATGCCTTTTAGTATATCATGTATTCTGCAGACTATTTGCTTCATCGATAGTGTTATACATTGCACCTAATTCTATACCTGATTGCCATTGTTCAATGTAATAATTGATTCCATCTAATATTTTGCAGCAACGCTATCCTATGTTTTTAAGTTCTCCAATTTTGTCTAGCTTCACAGTATGATGCTCATAGTTGTTTCTGTCTATTCATGTTTTTAGAAGAAGTCTTGTCTCAATAAGTACAATCCTTACCTCAGACCTAATTTATGCATTGGGAGTTGATCACTATTATATATTGATAGCATGAATATTATTAGTGTTCATGAGTACAATATCTAGAGATCTACTGAGAATCTTTCTCTACCTGATTTATGGAATCAAGATCAGAGAGGAGATCTAGGAGATCAGGCGCATAAGGAAAGACTAGGCAGGAAAGACTCAACCGCCAGCCAACTAAATATAGTAGGGGATTACCTAAACAGGGAAAGAGATAAACCTATAGAAAGGGATCACCTAAACAGGGAAAGAGATAAACTCTAATACCCCGTAGTCGGAATGTCCATAGGACAGTCGTTAAGACTGTAGCAAAACTCACAAAAAAATAGAAATTGGAATCCCCTTGGTGAACATATCGGCAAACTGGGATATCGTCAGGACATGGAGAACGCAAACATCTCCAATAGCAACACGCTTGCGGATGCGGATGGAGTGAAGATCGATCTCGACATGCTTTGTACGTTGATGCTGAATAGGATTGGTTGATAAGTAGACAGCACTGACATTATCACAATAGACCAAAGTGCTCTTCGTCAAGAGATTGTGGAGTTCCTGTAACAACTATTGAAGCCAGCAAGCCTTGGCCACGCCATTGGCAGCCGCGGGACACCGTGTGCTGCCGTTTGAAGGACCAGGAAACCATGTTGTCACCAAGGAACACAATGTGGCCTGAAGTAGATTTGCGTATGTCTGGACAACCGGCCCAATCAGCATCGGTATAGACAAACAGAGCAGAGATCATTAACAGTCGCAAAAGAAGGCCATGACCAATTGTCCCTTGCAGATACAGCAGGATGCGTTTAACTACAGAGAGGTGAACGTCACGAGGATCACGCATGTGAAGACACACCTGCTATCAAACTGCGATACAAAGTGGGGTTGCTGACAGGTGCGCCGACTATGGAGGAGACATTGGCATGAGTGTCAACGGGGGTACTGCACGGCTTGCAATTGGTCATGCCAACTCGCTCAAGCACATCTAGAGTGTACTACCATTGGGAAAGAAATAGGCCCTCAGAACGTTGCTAAATAGCCACACCTAGGAAGTGATGGAGGATACCAAGATCCTTCATGGAGAATTCCTTCTGAAGTGCAGTGATGACGCGATCAAGGAGATATTGGCTAGAGGCAATAAGGGCAATGTCATCCACATATAGCAGTAAATATGCCCTGTCGGTCTCATGTCGATAGATGAACAAGGAGGTGTCAAACTTGGCCTCAGTGAATCCCAAAGTGAGCAAGTGCGCAACAAAGCAACTATACCAAGCATGAGGCGCCTGCTTCAGATCATACAGGAACTTATTGAGGCGACAAACAACATGTGGTTGAGTAGGATCAACAAAACCTATGGGCTGTGAGCAGTAGACCGTCTCAGTGAGAGTGCCATGCAAGAAGACATTCATGACGTCGAGTTGGTGAACTAGCCAATGTTGAGAGAGCGCTAGGGACAGAACACTACAAGCAGTCGCAGGCTTGACCACCAGACTGAAAGTCTCATTATAATCCACACCGGGGCGCTAGGTGAAGCCACGGAGGACCCAACGGGCCTTATATCTATTGAGGGAACCATTGGCATATAACTTGTGGTGGAAAATTCACTTGTCGGTGAAGATGTTGGCGCGAAAAGGACGCGGGATGAGATCCCATGTGTTGTTGGAGAGGAAGGCACTGTACTCCTCTTCCATCGCGCATCACCGGTGTGGATTGGTGAGGGTGCTGCGATAGGTCTTTAGAATGGGCAAGAGGGCCATGTCACTTAACGTGGCTGGCAGACAAAAACCAGACTTGCCACGGGTGGCCATCCCATGCTAGTTAACCACCGGGGTAATGGGGACAACACTAGGTGGAAGCCGGGCAGGTATAGGAGCCACGGGCGGTGAAGGAGAGGGTGCTGTCGGGATGGGTACAGTAGTGACAGGGCGTGAACGGTGGTTGTACACTAGCAAGGGCACAGTCGTCATGCGCTCACGGGGCGTAGTAGGCGCCAACTCCGCCGGGGATAAGGCTATATGTGGCGCGGGGGATGACGAGACCGTCGGGACCATGCATGGCATGACGGGTAAGGGTGACACCATGGCCGTGCGAGTCATGGGCGATGCCGAGGCCACCAGGGCCGCACGTGGCGCGATGGGTAAAGGGGACTCCGTGGTCGCGTGTGGCGTGGGCGATGCCACCGTGGCCGCACGTGGCGCGGGTGCTGTCATTGAGGTCGAGACTATGGGAGGCGCAGTGGGCAGGTGCGGCACTAGACGCTGCAAGCCCGGGGCGTTAACAGTCATAGCGGGTGCGACGTTGGTTGCAGTAACTGCGGCAGGCGAGGCATCAAGCAAGGTGAGGTGAGTACCTACAAGGGAGGGACCGATCAGAAAGACCTAAACCTCAAACTCAAACAAGAAGTCAAGGTCAGTGGACGATGT
Source organism: Oryza coarctata (assembly GCA_030770085.1). NCBI lineage: Eukaryota > Viridiplantae > Streptophyta > Magnoliopsida > Poales > Poaceae > Oryza > Oryza coarctata. The sequence continues at coordinate 9,573,769 of CM061484.1, read as the reverse complement.
TTGAGAGCTAGTAAGGGAAAAGCATGTCTCATCAAAGACCACATGACGGGAAGTGATGATTTTATTGGATGAGAGGTCCAAGTAGCGATAACCCTTGTGGTTACTGGAGTAGCCAAGAAATATGAAAAGACTTGACTAGGGAGCAAGCTTGTGAGCCACGGTGGCGGACATGTTGGGGTAACAGGTGCAGCCGAACACACGGAGGTGGTTGTAGGAGAGATGAGAACCAAATAGGGCAAAGGAGGGGTGCCAAGTGCTAGTGTTTTGGTGGGTAGTCGATTAATGAGGTATATGACAGTGTGAAGACCTTCAACCCAATATGATGGGGCAAGGGAGACCTAAAAGAGCATGGAACATATGATGTTATTAATGAAACGAATCATACGCTCAGCTTCACCGTTTTGAAAGGATGTGTAGGGGCACGACATCCGGAGTAGGACGCTATTAGTGAAAAAGAAGGTGCTAGTTGAGGAGTTATCACACTTGCAGCCATTGACACATTGAATGGGCTGAATGGTGCAACCGAACTATATCTTCACATAAGAGAAAAAATTAGCCAAGGCAGGAAATGTCTCGGATTTGAGCCGAAGCAGGAACGTCTAAAGGAAGTGCAAGCAGTCATCAAGAATAACAAGATAATATTTGTAACTGGATACACTAGTAACAGGGGAGGCTGGGATCACAATGAACCCAATCAAAAGTCCTAAGGGCTCACAAGGAGGAGGTTCCAAAAGGTAATCCAATGTGATGCCTAACTTGGCATGCATGACAGAGAATCACAAGTAGTTTTATTCCAACGGATGGTGGAGGCACTAGCAAGTTTAGACAGAGCCTCATGCCCAGGATACTCAAGACGACGATGCCAAGTAGTGAAGCGGGGTGTTGCAACAAGGGCGCATGACACTATGGAATGCACTAGGGTGGTGAGAGTGTAGAGGGGCCCACAACTGTTGCACCTGGTGATCACTCTCCGGGAATTGAGATCCTTCACAGAGAGACCAAACTAGTCAAATTCAACAGAGCAATTATTATCAATAGTGAACTGACAAACAGAGATGAGGTTTTTAATGATATCAGGGGCAAAAAGGATATTTTTGAGATAAAAGGGACCCGGTAGGATAGAATGGCTAGACCCTGTGATAGAATGGCAGCCAACAGGGCCTGCTGGGACGCGGCTTGGGATGAGGGCACACCCGACATCTGGCCACCGTGCTGCTGCGAACCGGGCCACATGGTGATTTGCTCGGTCCATGGATTGTATATCAAGGGCCATGGCGCCATGGCCTTGCCGTCACCGCCGCTGTTGCCACAACTGCGCCAGTGACCTCCACCAGCAGAGTCCTCGATAGTGCTTCCGGAGGGCGCTGTGGAGTGGGCGGATCTATCATGGGCCGTCATCTAGGACACCAGCGGAGGGGGTAGATCCGTCGGAAGGCTACGCCGGAGCAGCGACAAGGACGGTCGCCAGAGGTGGTGTTGGTGCGCTGGAGTCAATCTCGAGGATGAGGTCGTTGCGGATCTCATCAAAGGAGTGGAATGGCTTGGAGCTCTTGAATTGGGCTTTCATGTGGGTGAATCTCTTGTTTAGGCCGCGTAGCACATTGAGATGAGGGTGCGGTCGTGGATGACCTCGCCGAGGTCGCCGAGAGCGTCGGCCATCCCCTTCATCTTGCGGTAGTAATCGATCGAGAGGTCACCTTGCACGAAGACACAAAATTCGGCATTGAGGCAAAGGGTGCGAGCTTCACGGTTGCCCAGGAATTGTGCCTCGACGATGATCCATGCATGGTGTGCTGTGCCATTGCAGGTGCGGGTGCGAGTGGATTCATCAGCTCGGGGGAGAGCATGCCTAGCACCCACGATAGGACAACGGCGTCCATGCGCCGCTAGGATGGCACGGAAGGGAAGGCGGCGTTGGAGAGGATGTAGTCAGCGAGGGCGTATCGCTTGAGGGTGAGGAGGACGAGGTCGTGTCAGCAGTTATAGTGGGAGGAGAGGGGTTCTAGAACCACGAGCACGAGGGCACGGATGTTCTGAACGCCCACTGCCTGTGTGTGAAGATTGGTGATGGTGGTGGCCTCGTAGTCATGGACGTAGAGGTCGTCGACGGCGTTGGCGCCGTTCTGGGCGCCGTCGTTGCCAGGTGGAAAGGCAGTGTTGCGAGCAGCGACAGTTGCACGCTCGAGATCAGGAGAGGCCCGGCGTTCCTTCGCGAGAACATCCTGGATGGTGCGGACGTGATCCTGAGCGGCAACGGCAGCCTTGTTGGCCTCATCAGCGGCATCAACCAGGTCCTGGCGGGCCTTGTCCCGTGCGGCCACATCCTCAGCGCGCTGCTTGGCATCAGTGGTGGTAGGAGCGGGCAGAGGATCTCCAAGTGGCATGGTGGTGGCGCAGGCAGGAGAGGTCGTGGCAACGGTGGCGGAGTGGAAGCGGAAGCGGAAGCAAATTGTCATGGGAGTGAGGCAGGGGGAAGCATGGATGGGGACTTCAGGAAGGACGAGGTGGATAGCTCTAATACCATGATAGCGCGAATATTACTGGTGTTCAACTGAATAATAGAAGTACAATATATATAGAGCTATACCGAGGATCTTACCCTACCTGATTTATGGAATCAAGATCAGGGAGGAGATTCGGGAGATCAGGCGCATAAGGAAAGGCTAAGAATGAAAGACTCAACCACCAGCCATCTAGACAGGGATCACCTAGACAGGGAAAGAGATAAACCTAAATATATAGAAGAGAATCAGGAGATAACTCTAATATATATGAGTATGATGATATGACTCAATCATGTACTGTTTTGCTTTTTTTCTCATTTATTATATATATATATTTGTTTTAAATTGTGTTTCCTTTTTCTTATTCTCAGCTCTGTGATTTTGGGTTTGCTTGTGTCTTGTAAATCCATTCCTCTACCCATATATTAGGTACTGGCAATTCCGTATGAAACTTAACATGCTGTTTTCCCCAAATAATGAAATAATAGTCATTAAGCATAAATAAACTGTAAAATACATGTCATAGCTGTATTCCTGTCCTTTTTTACTCTGTATTAGATTAATATTTTGCTGTCCTTTTTCCCAACTGGTCTGTTTCTGAAAGTAGATTTTGGAGTTGACTTTACAATAATCCTAGACACAGTTCTTTCCTGAACAATCATTACTTGAAATGCTATGATCATTGACATTCCCCTTACCGGTTCTTTGTTAGATTATTGTCTCTGGTATACACATGTGAACTGATTTCCTGTTTTGCCAGCTTCCTGTTTTACTAAACATCCTTCTTCCACCCAGAAACACCTCTATACATGGCTCCAGAACTTGTGAGGTAACAACCTTATAACCACACAGCAGATTTGAGGTCCCTTGGTGTCATCTTGTATGTGGGCCTTATTTTGTATCGATGCTTTGTTTCTAAATAAGTTATCTCTTGTCATGGATTTGTGTTTGTGTAGTGTCATACTTTCTTGTTTCCTTTTGTGTGACTCGTATGTCTTAGCTGTAGGCCCAAACCACCATTAGAGATAAATACTACAATCCAACATAATATATCTTTGATTCCAGACATTCTCTTTGCGCATGCATGATTTGAAGAGTGAGAACCACAATCCATTTCATTTTGTTTCATGTTTACATTGCAAGACAGTTTGCATATCCCAGTTGTTCCCAAATGGATGTAAGCAAGGATAACACTCCTTGTGGTTTAATTGTACATAAATTGCCAGCAGTGATGCCTAGATTTGTTCTTCTCTTTAGTTTACTATGTTAAGATGTCCATGCACAATATTTCAATGAAAAACTCATCTGCTTAGTCTGTTTCTTAAGGGTATATTTACTTCCCTTTCTCACCCTTGTCTAGCCTTGCGTAGCAAGGTTGGTGGCTTCTGCTAGCAAATGATCGTGGCAAGTGCATTGCTTTACTCTTTTTTTATATCTATAAACAATATTCTGCCACTTCCAACTTGCTTGACACCTGTATTGAAACAGCTTTGTATTATAAATTATATGACATGGTATCTACTTCCATCAAGCTAACTTTTCTGATTGGCTGTCCAGGTACGAACTATTTGTTGGACAACCCCCATTTTATACAAATTCATATGCACTTGTCAAGGACGTCAGGGCCTAGAGTAGCAGGGCCACGGCTACGGAGTTCGTAGCCTTGGTCCGTGGTTGGAGTGCGAGGTTTTGCTCCTCGGTGGCCCTGGTTCATTAGAGAAGAAGAGATAGAGTTTAGGATATAATTCTTCCTTTCTTCAAAAGACCGATTACAATCCTCCTTACATGGCCTAACTAATCTGAGCTAATTGCTTCCTAAATTGGAGACTTACCGCATAGCTTTTCTCTAATCTAGGCACTTTCCAAAACAGAATGACCTAACTAATCTGAGTTAATTCTTCCTAAATTGGAGACTTACCGCATGGCTCTCCTCTAACCTAGGCACTTTCCAAAACAGAATCAGCAGGCGGCGCAGTGACCGCGCGCTGCGCGCGCTTGCGTGGCTTCTACGACGTGACGAACATCATGGGCCCACCTTCTCCTAGAATAGGTGTGGCCCCACATGGCATCTCTCCCCTCCTCGACAGCCAGCTCGTCCTCGAGCTGGAAAGCCGGATACTTGGCGTGAAACGAGTCGATGTCTTCCCAGGTAGCTGACGCCGGTGGTTCGCCCTTCCAATGCACCAAGACTTGGCGAACGCCGTACGCCAGGTGAGTGCGGACAGCTCATTCTGGTTCTAGAGAAGTTGGCGCGTGGTGGATGGCCGGGAGTGGAGGTGGAGCGTTCGGCGGCTGTCCCACGAACTTCTTAAGAACGCCAACGTGAAACACGTTGTGCATCCGAGCACATGGCGGTAGAGCCAAACGGACGGCGACGTCATTGATCAGCTCGAGGAGGCCCGAAATAACGTGGCTTCAGGTTGCCTATGTTAGCCATAGACAACGAGGAGGCCGCACGTTGATGGAGACGAAGTAGGGCCCAATCGCCCACCGTGTATGAGACAGGTCGATAGAGCTTGTCATTGTGATGCTTCTGGATCTTCTGTGCTTGCTTAAGCCGGTAGCGGTCGTCGGCTAAGAACGTGTCTCGCTCCTCCATGTTCTCTGCTAACGGCAGCCATGCACGTCTCGCCTGACTCGTACGAACGGATGGATGGGGGGTTCCGGCCATAGACGACGTGGAACGGTGTGTCCCTCAACGAAGTCTGGTACGCCATATTGTAGATGTACTCCGCCCAGGGTAGCCACTGGAGCCATTGGCACGGCCTGTCTCCCGTGAAGCATTGCAAGTACAAGACGATGACCCTGTTAGCGGCCTCCGATTGCCCGTCGGACTGGGGGTGAAAGGCCGTTGACATGTGCAGCTGGGTGCCCATCAGACGCATCAGCTCATGCCAGAAGGTAGACGTGAAGATCGGATCCTGATCGGAGACCATGGACTGCGGAACGCCGTGGAGTCGAACGATGTCGCAGAAGAACGCCTGGGCGACCGATTCGACGAAGTAGGGATGCGCCAGAGGTATAAAGTGGCAATACTTGCTGAACCTGTCAACCGTGAGGATGACTGATTTACCCCCGACGCGTTGCAATGCCTCGACGAAGTCAAGGGCGATGTCCATCCAGACGCCCATCGGAATGGGCAGTGGCATGAGCAGGCCCGCCGGGTGGAGGTGCTCCAAATTGTTCCGCTGGCATGTAGTGCAGGCACGCACCAGGTCCTGCACGAGCTGCCGCATGTTGGGGAAGTGAAAATCATGGCGGAGTCTGTGTAGCGTGCGCTGGACGCCCTCGTGGCCATCCTCGTGTACGACCGTCATGATCTCGAGCAGCAGGGGTGATGTCAGAGCAACGTAGAGGTAGCGGTCGAATGTGACCATGTCATCGACGAGCGCCTAGGGTGCCTCGTGGGTGCTGGCGCGTAGCTCATCCCGAATGGCCACCAAAGCCGGGTCTGTGGACTGGGCTTGGCGGAGGCGTTCCACGAAGTCGAACCGCCAGACGGAGATGGCCGTGAGGGTGCCTGCGTCGGTGTCACGGCGGGACAATGCGTCTGCCACAATGTTCGCCACACCGGGCTTGTACTCGATGGCGAAATTGAATCCCATTAGCGTCCTGACCCAATGGTGTTGTGGGATCATCGCCAAGCGTTGGTCGAGGAGGAATTTGAGGCTGAAATGATCCGTGCGGATGAGGAAACGGCGGCCCTTGAGGTACGGACGCCAGTGACAAATGGCGTGAACCAGCCCGATCAGCTCGCGCTCATAAGCAGCAAGAGAACGGTGACGCGGAGTGACGGGGCGGCTGAAATAGGCCACCGAGTTCTTGTCTTGGAGGAGCACCTCCTCGTAGCCATGTGTCGACACATCGCACTCGACGATGGAGTCCTCGGCGAAATCTGGCAGTGTGAGCACGGGGGCCGTCGTGACTGCCCGTTTGAGCGCGTCGAAGGCAGTGATCGTGGCGTCGTTCCATGAAAACCCCTCCTTTTTGAGGAGCGCCGTCTATCGGGCTTGTACTTGATGGCAAAATCGAATCCCATTAGCGTCCTGACCCAATGGTGTTGTGGGATCGTCGCCAAGCGTTGGTCGAGGAGGAATTTGTGGCTGAAATGATCCGTGCGGACGAGGAAACGGCGGCCCTTGAGGTACGGACGCCAGTGACAAATGGCGTGAACCAGCCCGATCAACTCGCGCTCATAAGCAGCAAGAGAACGGTGACGCGGAGTGACGGGGCGGCTGAAATAGGCCACCGAGTGCTTGTCTTGGAGGAGCACCTCCTCGTAGCCATGTGTCAACACATCGCACTCGACGATGGAGTCCTTGGCGAAATCTGGTAGTGTGAGCACGGGGGCCGTCGTGACCGCCCGTTTGAGCGCGTCGAAGGCAGTGATCGTGGCGTCGTTCCATGAAAACCCTTCCTTTTTGAGGAGCGCCGTCGGGGGGGGCAGCGATCGCACCGTAGTCATGGACGAACTTGCGGTAGTATCCCGCTAGGCCGAGAAAGCCCCGGACAGCGCGTGCGGATCGGGGCACCGGCTAGTCCAAGACAGCCTGCACCTTGGTCGGGTCCATGGCTACGCCAGCCGCGGATATGATGTGGCCGAGGTAGGAGACCGACGAGACCCCAAAGGCGCATTTCGACGCTTGACGAAAAGCTGATGCCGGCGCAGCACGGTGCGCAGCTGCCGGAGGTGGTCCACCTAGGAAGTGCTGTAGATTAAAATGTCATCAAAGAAAACAAGCACGAAGCGGCGGAGGAAGGACCTCAGAATGTCATTCATTGGCGCTTGGAATGTCGCCGGGGCGTTGCACAGCCCGAACGACATGACCAAGAACTCGTACAGGCCATCGTGGGTGCGGAACGCGGTCTTGTCAATGTTGCCTGGCCGCATTCGCACTTGGTGGTAGCCGGAATGCTGGTCGAGTTTGGAGAAGAATTTGGCGCTGTGCAGCTCGTCGAGGAGCTCATCCACCACCGGGATGGGAAAAGCGTCCTTGATCGTGAGGGCATTCAATGCGGGGTAATCCACGTAGAACCGCCACGTGCCATCCGCCTTCTTGACAAGTAATATCGGCGCAGAGAACGCAGAGGAGCTACAGCAAATGATGCCCTAGGCCATCATGGCAGCGCACTGCCGCTCCAACTCGTCCTTGTGTGACGACGGGTAACGGTATGGCCGTATCGCCACGGGCTGCGCGTCGGGCTTGAGGACAATGGCGTGATCGCGACCACGAGGCGGAGGCAGCCTTGCGGTTTGCCGAAGACGTCACTGAAGCCGGCTAGGAGCTCCTCCAGCAACGACTCACTGGCCATGGTGGCGTGAAGCCCCGGTGTGTCGGGTGTGGCCACGCCTGTCTAGCAGATGGCGCATCCCTACCGCGAGAATGTGAGTGTCCGCTTGCTGAAGTCCCAAAGCATCGGCCTTAGGAATGCCAGCCACTGCGTTCCCAAGACCAAGTCATACCCGGCGAGTGGCATCACAAAGAGATCAACGCGGAACATCTCGATAGCGATCATAAGTGGAGCCTGCCAGAGGACGCCTAGGCAAGCGACCCGCTCGCCGTTGGCCACAATTGCCATGAGTCATAGCCGGCGTTGAAGTGGCAGCCCCGAGCGATGCGCGGCGGCTTCGGCGATGAAGTTGTGCGTGGAACCCATAACGAGGAGCACGTGGAGGGTGATGTTGCCCAGTACCACCTTGATCTGCATGGTGTCAGTGAAGGGTACCCCGGCGATGGTGTGTAGCGAGAAATACGGGTTGTCTTCCATGGGGTCCCGCCATCCAGCGCCGGCTCGTCGGTAGGGTCCTCCTCCTCAACGCCATCCAGGAGGAATAGGCGCTTGCAGACGCGATTAGGGCCGCGCCCAAACTTTTCATCATAGTTGTAGCAGAGACCCAAATAGCAGCGTTCTTCCTATTCTACCTAGGTCAGTCGACGAATGGGGCAGCCTTCCACCGAGATCGTGGCGGGCGCGGCCTTGTCGGGCACCGGGGGTGTTGGGTGGGCCAGGCGCGCCGTGGGCACTGGCAGGAGGCCCTTCTCACACGGGGGAACGCATAGTGCGGGGGCGACATAGCTGTTCCGGAGCTCCAATTTGCGGGCAAGGCTCATGGCCGCTGCCAACGACTGTGGGTTATGAATCTCAACGTCGTGGCTAAGAGGCGGCTGGAGGCCTACGGTGAACAGCTGGACGCGCTGCGTCTCGTCCAGACAACCTGCGCACGGCAGCAAGGCCTGGAACTGATCTTGGTACTCTTCCACGGTCCCCGTGCGGTGGCACGCCGCAAGCTAACCGAGGGGGTTGGAGCGTAGGGGCGGGCCGTAACGAAGGTGGAGCAGCTCCTTGAACCGGCACCAGCAGGGGTCCCTTCATCTTGCTAGACCTGGTAGTACTAGATTATATGACGCCATTCACACCTTCTCTGCCATGATCCGCTGCTGATGGAAGTACGACTCACACCGACTAATAAAAATCAGCGGGTCAGACTTGCCGTCGTAGCGCGGAAAGTCCATCTTCTCAAAGCGCAGGGGGCGCTCTTGATGCGGCTCGCCCGAGCCGGGCCGAGTGCGGGAGGTTGACGAGCCGGGCGGCGACTGGTTAGCCAGCAACTGGATGGCCTTGGCATTGGCTTCGATGGTGGTCTGCAGTGTCTTGAGGGTGGCGGCGAAAGGGTCCAGGGTGGCCTGAAGAGTGGTGTTGGAGTCTCCCATGGCGGCGAGGGGCGCGGCAGTGGGCAGGGGTGACGGCGGTGGTGGCGGGGAAAGCGAGCGGCAAGGCGAGGATGGCTTGGAACGTGATACAGGTTGTCAAGGACGTCGGGGCCTAGGGTACCAGGGCCGTGGCTATGGAGTTCGTAGCCACGGTCTGTGGTTGGAGTGCGAGGTTTTGCCCCTCAGCGTCCCCGGTTCGTTAGAGAAGAAGAGATAGAGTTTAGAGATATAATTCTTCCTTCCCTCAAAAGACCGATTACAATACTCCTTATAGGCTCGTGGCCTGACTAATCTGAGCTAATTGCTTCCTAAATTGGAGACTTACCGCATGGCTTTCCTCTAACCTAGGCACTTTCCAAAACAGAATGACTTGACTAATTTGAGCTAATTGCTTTCTAAATTGGAGACTTACCGCATGGCTCTCCTCTAACCTAGGCACTTTCCAAAACAGAATCAGCAGGTGGCACAGTGACCACGTGCTGCACGCGCCTGCGTGGCTTCTGCGGCATGGTGAACGTCACGGGTCTGCCTTCTCCTGGAATAGGCGTGGCCCCACATGACAGCACTTATACAACACATTGTCAAGGTTGGTCCATTAACTTCTTGTTTCAAATACCTTATCTTTACCATTGTCAAAATTGGCATATGCTCAACATAATGTCGTGGCAATCCTGTGAAATATCCAGAAAATATGACTGCACATTTTAAGAGCTTCTTAAAGGGTTTATTAAATAAGGTCCAAATGATTTTTTCTCCTAGACTGCAGCTATTGAGTTTTTTGATTCATCCTTTTCTTTGCTAATTCTGTATATGACAAAAGCAGTCACCTCAAAGTAGATTAACCTGGCCAGCATTGTTCGATCACCCTTTGTCAAAGACAATTCAGTGGAGCCAGCTGATGTAAGTTTCTACAGAAGATATGTGTGCAATTTTGCATTTTCCCAGAACAATGGAACTATTCCTTATGAAATTGAAGGATCTGAGCTTACCCGGAAAGCAGATGAAATCCAAACATCCCGGAAACAACCTTCTGCTACTGATCCACAAAGTAAATTATCTCCATCATCCTAGGCATTTAATATGTGTACAAAGAAATACTGTTGAAAACAGGGAATATGTGTACGATAAACAAAACAACAATAAAAAAGTGGAAGGCCCTAAGCATGCTGCTGAGGATCATCATGGTTCATCTACTGATCCTGGTTCTGGCATCAGCATGCCGTCAGGCATGTTATTATCCAAACAGTTTTTTGAATTATGACTTGTGAGTAATGTTAATTGGGGTAGTGGCTATTTTCCAAATTACATGTATCAAAGTATGTTTCTTCACAATCTGAAAAGAGCTAGTGCTGCTGTGGTGGCAATGGTGTGCTCTATGATAATTTCTGGTGGATAGGTCAATGTAGACAAGTATGTTTGGGGGCATCTATAAGAACATTTTTAATGTTGAAGTCCATATTTAGCACTCTTTGCGTAGTCCATTTTCACCTGAACTAAAAAATGGCTGTTTTCACCCTCAACTTTCAAAACTGAACAAATAACACATTGGAACATATTGTATTGTGGTTTTCATTGAATATGACTGGTGTAGAGGTGATGTGGATTCCACTAGTTAGATCTACGTCAATGTAACTTACCTGATAGGAGTTTATATCAGTGAAAGCTACCACCATGTCATTCAAAACCACTGGCAGATAAGGTTTTTCTGTTATTTGGTTGGTTTTGAAAGGTGAGGGTGAGAAATAAGCTGCCTTTGAGCTTAGGGTAAAAAGTAGAATCCAAAAGTGGACTTCACCCTTGCTTTAGTAATTGCATTGTGTGGACATGTCTATGCGTAGGTGGCTGGTTGATACATTTTTTTTTTTTGGAAACTGTGGCTGTTCACTGGATTGACGGAACCACATATTCACATAACTCATGGTATCTAGTCATAATATATATCATTTTGGTGCAGAATGTTCAGCTTTAGATATGCTGGAAAAAACTTCACAAACAGTAAAAGGTGCAAATGCCATTGTTGAAGATAGTGAAGCACGGTCAACTGTCCTCAGCCCCATCAAAATTTGGTTGATCAATCCTTCTACTTCACCCAGGTAGATTTGCTAACACTTTCTCCTTCGACATGAACAATTAATTGTGGAAACATGAAAAAGGAGAAACTTATTGTAATATAGTTGCTAACACTTGCGCACAAATTATCAAGAGCAGTGCTCGTATTTTATTGTTTTGGCCTGTATGCATCTGATATCTATTTCATGTATACAATATGCCACTATCATCTTACAGCAATTTATTGTTGGTCAACATATACAGGGAATTGAATATTGATGATGCAAACCAATCACTCGGAATTGTAAAAAATTTAATTGAAACAGGATCATATCAATCTTGTGCAGCAATTTATGACATAATCTGCATGTTTCTTGAGTGTACAGGTGTCATTATCAGAACTAAAGCTTTCAGATGCTTACAGCCTTGCAGTGAAGGTACGGTGGTTTAGGCATTGAACTTCTCCAAGTAAGATAGAACAGCAAATGAAAGCAACCCCCATTCTGTGGCATATATCAATAGCATGCTATGCAATTTACAATTTGAAAACATATACTAGTAATTCTTCTAAATGTATTTGGTGGTGTTACCTCCATTTCATATCAATGTATGTTTGTCAGTGCCTAGCCATAGCGTGAAAGCGGCCTGATAAAAGTGAAGGTGTTGTTCTGCAATCTTATGACAGACATATATTAACAGGTCACACTTTGCTACTCACTTCAGGCTTCATTATCTGATGTGCATGTCTTCTATGTTGATCAACGGTTTTTTTTTTATACCTACAGATTCTGGTTTCTAAAATTGATCCATCTGGAAGAATCTCTTGTGAGTCGACTGCATTCCTTTCTCTGATGCTATCTCAGGTTATTTCTGGATTGAAAACTAGTATCTCGTCTGAGAGTCCAAAACCAATGGAAGAAAGTCTCATCAAGATCATCAATCATGCCAGGAGTTTAGAGTTACTAGAACTCTTATGTGAGTGTCTAATAGCTTCAAGTACCAATATAATATCAGGCCTACTAATGTTAGCAAGTTATATTTGTCTTCTAGACACTTATACAACAAGTTATGTTTGTCTCTTAAACTCTTGTGTCTGTGCTTTGTCTCCTAGATTCTTGTACCTGCGCCTTAAGCTCTGACTGTAGCCATGCGCTAGTCTAGACACTTGTTGATTAGTATGTGTTAATTAGGCCTCGGACTTCTTAGTTTAGTGTTCACACCTTGAACCCTTGAACTTCCTTGCCTATATATATTTGTAATTTTTTGTAATCTATAATTATCTAATATACAATATAGAGTCTTTCTCACTTACATGGTATCAGAGCCCGGGTTCCACCTGATTCTTCTTCTTCCGTATCTCTGGTGTGCTGTTTCTAGCACCACCCCTTTCGGTCTGTTGCCCTTGTGCCGCCCCTCTTCCCTCCATGGCTGGTGAGATAAGCTGAGAGTGAGCGCCTTTCAGTAGCCACACCCCAATAGTTGTAGGGATTAATTCTCGTCAATTGTTTTCGTTGTTGTTTTGTTATATTAACCATGGCAAGTTCGGAGGTAGAAGATGATGCATCCCATTCTCCGTGCACCAAGCTCATCATACAGCATTTTGCAAGGCAAGTGAAGCGGCACATGGAAGGACTTGATGTAGATTTGTAGGTGAAAAATGGCAAGATTGGACAACTGGAGACCACACAGATCGATGCCACAACCAGGCTTGCAGGGTTGGAGGCATCGGTTGCACGTATTGACACCAGTATTGCTACACTTGTGAGGCATTTTGATGACCTCAATGCTAGGGGCCATGATCAGCATAATGAAGAAGACGTTGACGGTGAGAAGGGTGAGAACAACTTCAATAATGACTATACCGCTGACACTGAACAGGATGACCGCAACGCTCGTGTTTGCCGTCGGCTACGTAACAACCGTAGAGGCTTGGGAGGACACCACCGATGAGAGATACGCAATAATAAAGATGCTTTTTCTAAAATCAAATTTAAGATACCCCTTTCAATGGAAAATATGACCCTGAAGCATACATTACATGGGAGATTGCTATTGATCAAAAATTTGCATGTCATGAATTCCCTAAGAACACTTGAGTAGAGCTGCTTGGATAGACATGGCAAGAAAAATCCTAATAACATGCCACAGATTTGGGATGCTTTGAAACGGGTCATGCGGGCTAGATTTGTTCCTTCTTACTATGCACCTGATTTGTTAAATAAATTACAACAATTGAGATAGGGTGCTAAAAATATAGAGGAATATTATTAGGAATTACAAATGGGCTTGTTTTGCTGTAATTTAGAAGAGTCTGAGAATGTTGTTATGGCTAGATTTTTGGGTGGTCTAAACCATGAGATTTATGACATTGTGGACTATAAAAATTACACTAATATGACTCGATTGTTTCATCTTGCTTGCAAAGCTAAAAGGGAAGTGCAGGGACGACGTGCTAGTACTAAGACTAATTTTTCTACAGGAAAATTGACATCATGGCTGCCACGCACGATTACTACTCCTTCACCATCTTCCACACCCCAGCGGTCGGCACCTTCTCCATCCAGTGACAAGTTACATGTTCCGACTGCTAGTGCACCGACTAAGATAGCCTAACAGCCAGCCGCGAGTGCTTCTTCTGTTGCATCCACTAGTAGAACAAGAGATGTTCAATGTCACCGTTGCAAGGGCTATGGGCATGTCTAGCGTTACTGTCCTAGCAAGCATGTTTTGGTAGTCAAAGATGATGGTGAGTATTCATCTGCTAGTGATTTCGATGAAGATACACTTGCTTTGATTGTAGCTGACCATGTAGAAAAAGATAAGGGACCAGAAGAACATATTGGTGCTAATGATGCAGAACGCTATGAGAACCTCATTGTGCAGCGTGTACTCAACACACAAATAGAGAATGCCGAGCAAAATCAGCGACACACTTCATCAAAGAGCATTCCTGTCGCTTGATCATCGATGGAGGAAGCTGCAACAACTTGGCTAGCAGTGAGATGGTGGAGAAGCTTGCACTCAGCACTAAACCGCATTCCCACCCATATCACATTCAATGGCTAAACAATAGTGGTAAAGCAAAGGTAACCAAACTGGTGCGCATTAATTTTGCAATTAGAACATATCGTGATGTTGTTGAGTGCTATGTAGTACCTATGCAAGCTTGTCCTATTCTATTAGGTAGGCTATGGCAATTTGATATAGATTCTATGCATCATGGTAGATTAAATTAGCATTCTTTTCTATACTATGATAAGAAAATTGTGTTGCATCCTATGACCCCTAAAGCTATTTTTGAGGATGATGTTGCTAGAGCTAAGAAAGAGAAAAATCGGGTCCATGCTATAAGTAAAAATCAGATTGTAGCCAAAGAACTTGTGCAACATAGAAAGAAAGAATCTAAATCTGACAATAAAAATGTGATTCAATTGAAAGGATCTTGCCTGCCTGCTGTTAAATTTGATGTTGCCAATTTAGATACAACTGAAACTGTTTGCTATGCTTTCGTCTGCAAGGATGCTTTGTTTTCTTTTGAGGATATACCTGTTTCTTTTCCTCCTACGGTCACTAATCTTTTGCAGGAGTATGAGGATATTTTTCCCCAGGAAGTACCACAGGGGCTGCCACCGATGCATGAAATTGAGCATCAAATCGATTTGATTCCGAGGGCTTCACTACCCAACCGCGCGCCATACAGAACCAACCCTAACAAAACCAAGGAGATTCAGCGTCAGGTTCAGGAATTGCTTGATAAAGGGTACGTACAAGAGTCTCTTAGTCTATGTGCTGTGCCGATGATTTTGATGCCTAAGAAAGATAGATCTTGGCGTATGTGTATTGATTGTAGAGCTATTAATAACATTACCATTAGATATCGTCATCCAATTCCTAGGTTAGATGATATACTAGATGAATTGAGTGGCTCTACTGTTTTCTCTAAAGTTGACTTGCGTAGTGGATATCACTAGATTCGTATGAAGTTGGGAGATGAGTGGAAAACAGTTTTCAAAACTAAGTTTGGATTATATGAGTGGTTAGTGATGCCTTTTGGCTTAACTAATGCACCTAGCACTTTTATGAGGTTGATGAATGAGGTTTTGCATGCTTTCATTGGAAAATTTGTGGTGGTATACTTTGATGATATTTTGATTTATAGCAAATCTTTAGAGGAACACCTTGATCATTTACATGCTGTTTTTAATGATTTGCGCGATGCATGCTTGTTTGGTAACCTTACGAAGTGTAGTTTTTGCACCGACCGCATCTCATTTCTTGGCTATGTTGTTACTCCGCAGGGAATTGAGGTTGATCAAGCCAAGGTCGAGGCAATTCAGAGTTGGCCACCTCCTAAAACGGTCACACAAGTTCGAAGCTTTTTACGACTTGCAAGATTTTATCACCGCTTCATGTGGGATTTCAACACCATTGCTGCACTGCTAAATGAGCTTACAAAGAAGGGAGCGCCTTTCACTTGGGGCACCACACAAGAGAACGCCTTCAACATGTTAAAAGATAAGTTGACATATGCAGCTCTCCTCCAACTTTTAGATTTTAATAAGACTTTCGAACTTGAATGTGATGCTAGTGGGATTGGATTGGGTGGTGTTTTGCTACAAGAGGAAAAACCCGTTGCATATTTCAGAGAAAAATTGAGTGGGTCTATTCTGAAATATTCTACTTATGATAAAGAATTATATGCTCTTGTGAGAACTCTAGAAACATGGCAATATTATTTATAGACTAAGGAATTTGTTATACATTCTGATCACGAATCTTTAAAACATATTCATAGTCAAGAAAAACTGAATCGTAGGCACGCTAAATGGGTTGAATTTATTGAATCTTTCCCTTATGTCATCAAACACAAGAAAGGAAAGGAGAATATCATTGCTGATGCTTTGTCTAGGAGATATATTTTGTTGACACAACTTGACTACAAAATCTTTGGCCTAGAAACAATTAAAGCCCAATATGTGAATGATGATCATTTTAAAGATGTGTTGTTGCACTGTAAGGATAGAAGGACATGGAACAGATTCATCTTCCATGATGGGTTTATTTTTAGAGCTCACAAGCTATGCATTCCAGCTAGCTTCGTTCATTTGTTGTTTTTACAGGAATCACATGGCGGTGGGTTGATGGGCATTTTGGTGCTAAGAAGACGGAGGACATCCTTGCTAGCCATTTCTTTTGGCCGAGGATGAGAAGAGACGTGGAGAGATTTGTGGCTCGCTGCACGACATGTTAAAAGGCTAAGTCACGCTTAAATCCACATGGTTTGTATATGTCTCTACCTGTTCCTAGTGTTCCTTGAGAAGATATTTTAATAGATTTTGTGTTGGGCTTACCTAGGACCAAGAGGGGGCGAGATAGTATTTTTGTGGTTGTGGATAGGTTTTCTAAAATGGCACATTTCATACCATGTCATCAAACTGATGATGCTACACATATTGCTGATTTGTTCTTTCGGGAGGTTGTTCGCTTGCATGGTGTGCCAAACACCATTGTTTCAGACCGTGACACTAAATTTCTCAGCCATTTTTGGAGCACTTTGTGGGCTAAATTGGGGACTAAACTTTTGTTTTCTACTACTTGTCATCCCCAAACTGATGGGCAACCTGAAGTTGTGAATAGGACTTTGTCTACTATATTAAGAGCTGTTTTAAAGACAAATATTAAGATGTGGGAAGAATGTTTGCCTCATATTGAATTTGCATACAATCGTTCATTGCATTCCACTACAAAGATGTGCCCTTTTGAGATTGTTTACGGATTTTTGCCTCGTGCTTCTATTGATTTAATGCCTTTGCCATCTTCTAAAAAATTGAATTTTGATGCTAAATAACGTGCTGAGTTGATGTTAAAACTGCATGAAACAACTAAAGAAAACATAAAGCGCATGAATGCTAACTATAAGCTTGCTTGAATTTTGAACCTGGTGATTTGGTTTGGTTGCATTTGCGAAAGAAACGATTTCCTGATTTGCGAAAGTCTAAGTTGATGCCTAAAGCTAATGGACGGTTGTAGTCGGGCCGTGAACGTCGCCTCCATCCCCCAATCGAGTTATCCTTCACCTCTCATCGAAAGATCGGGACTAAACCCTAGCAGGTTCTCATCACACCTCCCACATGACCTCTGATTCTCGCACTCTTTCACACCCTACCTCTTCACGGTATCTTTCTCCTTCCTCTATTATTGTCGGCGATGGCTTCTTACTCCCTGTTACTGCCACTGGTGCCACCACTCTCACCAACTCTCTGTTTCTTAATAATGTTCTTGTGTCCCCATGACTTATTAAGAATCTCATTTCTGTGCGCCTGTTCGCTACTGACAACAATTGTGTTGAATTTGATCCTGTTGGCTATTCTACAAGGATCTGGAGTCTCAGAAGGTGATCATCAGGTGCAATAGCTCTAGGCCCCTCTACCCATTGCACCTTCCTAGCTCCACCATTCTTGTTGCTAATTCTTCGCCTTCACTTTAGCATCACTGATTTGGCCACTCTGGTCACGACGTCTTGTCCAAAGTAGCCTCTGTTATCCCTGGTTATACTAAAGAAATTGACTCTTTCTGTCATGCGTGTCAGGTAGGACGCCATACTCGCCTCCTTTTCAGTCATCTTCATCTCAAGCATCAGTTTATTTGAGCTTATTCATTGTGATTTATGGACCTCTCCATTCGCCAGTGTTTCTGGCTTTAAATACTACTTAATTATACTTGATGATTACTCACACTATGTTTAGATATTTCCACTTCGTCTCAAATCTAACATGTTTGCCACTCTGACTCATTTCTTTGCCTATGTTTGCACTCAGTATAGCGTTGTTGTAAAAGCCATCTAGTGTGACAATGGTCGGGAGTTTGATAACTCTACCTCCTGCTCCTTCCTCACCCACGGCACACACCTCCGCATGTCCTGCCCATATACCTTATCTCAAAATGGGTGGACTGAGCGCATGATCCGCACCATCAATAATGTGGTTTGCTCTATTCTCTTTTAGGCCTGCATGTCCCCTTTGTATTGGATTGAGGCCTTACACGTCGTCACACATGTTCTCAACATCCTACCCACCAAAACTCTTCAATCCTCTACACCTCACTCTATCTTGTTTGGTGTCCAGCCCAAATACAACCATCTTTGTTTTTTTGACTACGCCTGTTATCCTAACCTCTCCACCACAGCCATTCACAAACTTGCACCACGATGCTCCTTGTGCATTTTTCTTGGCTACTCCCATCATAAAGGATAACGCTGCCTTGACCTCCAGTCCAATCGTGTTCTCATCTCTCGACATGTCGTGTTTGATGAACACTCTTTTTCTTTCTCACAACAGTCATCTCCTACAGACCCGACAACCCTTAATTTTTTAACTAATGATGCAAATCCTGTGCCTAGTTCTATCAGTGCACCTCTACCTTTATTTTCTATAGGTGCTCCTGTTGGTGTTCTTGCACAGCCACATGCGGCCCTAACTATCGGCACGCCACCAGCACCTAGCGCGGGCTATCCTCGTGTGGCATCCAGTGTGGGCATGGCCGTTGAGATAGAGGCTACCACTCCGGTGCCTGGCATGACCTCTACGCCAATCTCTCTGGTCTGACCAGGCGCCCAATAGGACACTTCCTTTGTGCTTGCTGCTGCTGTGGCTCCAAGCACTCCGCCTGGCACTACTACTGCTACAGTCCTCGACGCCGACTTCCTATGGTTAACACCATAATTTAGTAAACATATGGATAAATTAGAAGGACGATCGATTTAGTAAAGAAGAGTTCGATTGCTATAGGAAAGAAGCCGATTACAGGAAGTAAGACAGGATTTGATCCAATTATAGAAGACTATTCAAATGGGGCCGAGTTTGAGGAGCCGTGGAACTCATGGCAGTATATTTTATCTATGTAAATCGTATCTTATATAGATAGAAAGGTTTAGTTAGTTTAGTTAACTTCCTTAGAGATATTTTCTTATTATCTTTGTTAGGAAATAACGTTTGATGGTTGTTGTAAACGCATCGGACTCTATAATGCTAGGGTATAAATATAGACCCCCTGGGAGCTTGTAACATATCCTTCGATCAATACAATTTTAACACATCACCACCCTAGTTTATCTAGGTTTTTACAGGCAGGTTCTAGCTCTCGACGTAGGGCTGCATCGGTTAAGTTCGATCTCCGACGAAGAGGTAAGTCCCGCCACTATCCCGGTATGTCTTGCTTTGTCTAAGGATGCATCGGTTAGGTTTGACCTACGAGGTTGTCAACGGTAGATTGAGCTGTAGGCCTATAGGTCTCTGTACGGCGTTTCATCGGAGTGTTAACCAATGAGTTATCTATACCCTAAGCACCACGCCCAGTGTATCGGCTCCTCGGCAGATATGCACCAGTCTTCAGAGACTTTCCTCGAGCGCCACGCCAAGCACATCACATCAGCCTTCTAGCCGATGCGCACCTATCTTCAAAAAGATGTTCTTTCATCGGCTCAGCTAGCTGATGGGTTCGTTTCGCCCTTACATCAGAACGACCAATCCGGCGTCCACCGTCCCATTGCCATTGGCCTTGGTCTCGTACTGTCTCGGTTAGGTCTGATCTTTGAGATTTGGTGCTAGCGGCATCGTCACGGCAGGCAACGGGTCTCGTGCTGCCATATCCGGAGCGGTACCGGCTTTGCAACTGGTGTCTTTTATACAATTTCTTGCCAGTTCGCATATGCCTTCATTGGGTGGAAAGCCGATGAACAAGCGGTACAGCTTCCGTCGGCAACTAGGAGAAATCCCACGTGCTTTGCTGTTCTCTGAATACCCTTTGGTGCCTCTATCGGCTCTATGGCCGATGGATCAGGATCTCGCTTTTGCTACACCTAGAATCATCACGTCCTTCGTTGACATCTATCCACGCCTTCATCGGCTTTCCAGCCGATATAAGAGCATCCCAATACCTATCGGCGACCAGCCGATAGCAGAAACCATCTGGACGTGGTAAATGACCACCTTGATCCTATTGGTGGCCAGCCGATAGCGAGAGCTCATATTAGCCCATTGTCCGACTGACTCGTTTCACCTTACCTCCTTGTCAATTGCGGGGTCAAATTGACTGGCACGCCCACACCCGCACCGTCGCGCTGGAGTCGAGCTAACCTCACGGGCCCTGGCACGCGTACCTCGAGCCATAGAAAAAAGCCGACTGGCCTGCACTGGAGCTAAGCAGACCTTCCAGGCATCGGCATGGTCGCCCGAGACATTTTTGGTGCGAACACCCCTGCTGCTGCAATAGCCTCGGGCAAGCCCTGACCGCTGCTGGTCTACTCGCGGCACCAGGCAGTGGCTCCTCAGCAACCGGCTGCCCCCAGCACGCCGGCTCAACCTAAGGGCACCATGTCCGTGCAGCCCATCACCAACAACCACGACATGACGACGTGCACCAAAGCTGCTCACCTGTATCCCAGTGTCTACAACAACACAACACTGTCACCTCCTTGCTGATCCCAATTGGTAGGCCGCCATGGAAGAAGAGTTTTCTACCCTCCTTTAGAACAACACATGGGAGCTTGTACCTCGACCACCTCAAGTCAACATTGTCACCGGTACATGGATTTTCAAGCACAAGTTCAAGGCTGACGGGTCTCTTGAGCGATACAAGGCTCAATGGGTCCGTCGTGGTTTCACTCAGCATCCTGGCATCGACTTTGATGAGACATTCAGTTCTATTGTCAAGCCTGCCATAGTTCGGACAATGCTCTCACTCGCCCTCTCTCATGGATGACCAATTCACCAGCTCGACGTGAAGAATACCTTTCTTCACGGGACTCTATCTGAGACTGTTTTTGCTGCACAGCCTGTTGGTTTTAATGATCCCACTCATCCCAAATATGTCTGTCGCCTCAACAAGTTTCTCTATGGCCTCAAACAGGCTTCTTGGGCATGGTACAATCGCTTCGTCACCTTTATTCTCTCACTTGGCTTTGTGAATGCAAATGCAGACACCTCCCTATTTGTCTACCATCATGGTGCCGACACAACATACTTACTACTCTATATGGACGACATTATGCTCACTGCCTCATCCATAGCTGTCCTCCGTCGCATCATCTCTACTCTATAGCATGAGTTAACATGAAGGATCTCGACCAATTGCACAATTTTCTTGAATGCAAGTTCAACATCGTGATGGATGCCTTTTCTTTTCTCAGCAACAATATATGATGGAGATTCTTGATTGGGCTGGTATGGCTGACTGCAAACCCTACTCTACTCCAGTTGACACCAATCCGAAGCTCTCTGCAGTCACTGGTGACCTAGTTTAGGATCCCTCTGATCTTCGCAGCCTGGCTGGTGCCCTTCAGTACCTCACTTTTTCTCATCCGGATATTGCTTACGCCGTTCAGAAAGTTTGTCTCCACATGCATGATCCATAGGAACCTCACTTGACTACCCTCAAGCGGATCCTTTGGTATGTTCGCAATATTCTTCATTTGGGTCTGGTGCTCCATCCCACAGCGCAGCATGAACTGGTCGCTTACTCTGATGCCGACTGGACCGGTTGCCCGGATACTTGCAAGTCCACTTCTTGCTATGCGGTATTCCTTAGTGACAACCTCATCTCTTGGTCCTCCAAGTGCCAGCACACCGTGTCCCGATCCAGTGCTGAAGTTGAATATCGAGTCGTTGCCAACGCCGTTGCTAAGGCTTCCTGGCTGCATCAACTTCTCAGTGAGTTACAGTCTCCCTTGTAGTGCGCTACATTGGTCTAATGCGACAACATCAGGACCGTCTACATGTCCATCAACCCGGTCTAGCATCAACGTACCAAACACATCGAGATTGACCTTCACTTTATCCGGAAGCGTATTGCTCTTGGTGTTGTTCGCGTTCTTCATGTTCCAACAACCTCTCAATATGCCGACATCTTCATCAAAGGACTACCATCTTTACTCTTCACTGAGTTTAGAACCAATCTGAACGTCTGCTGCACCGATGCTCAGACTACGGGGGTGTTATGTTGGCTCTCTTGTGTAGTAAGTTATGTTTGTTTTATAGACTCTTGTGCCCACGCCTTGTTTCCTAGATTCTTGTACAGTAAGTTATATCTATCTTTTAGAGTCTTTGCCTATGCCTTGGGCAACTAACATGGTACCAGCAGCTTGTGAGGCATGCAAGGCCATTTTGAAGCTAGCTCATGCTGTTGACATTATGTCCCTTGGTACACATAATTTTTCATTTCCATTAGCTAACTCATGGAGACAAGTTCATGCAAAGCTGGATGGTAAAATGCAAGATCAAGGTTCATTGCCAGCCTCACAAAAAAAAAGATTCATTATCAGATACAGACTCTACCCATCTGATAAATATATTTGTCAAATCATTCTTGGCTTCAAAACCGATGCAGGTTGCAGTTTATCACTGCTTGCATAATGGTTTGGAGTCAGCTATTCATGCTTCTCTTCAGGTAATTCTGTCATGCTTTTAATATACAGACCAATAAATTCTCTTGAAATGTCTCTCTTCAGTGGTGTGGGCAGTAGGCCTGACAAAATCTTAAGAATATGGGATTGAAAATTGCCTTAATTCTATCAGTCTCAATTGCGATGTTGGTACTATTACCTACTCCCTTCTTTCCATATTATAAGTCATTTTGAGTTAAACTTCATTTAAGTTTAACTAAGTTTATAAAAAAATGTAACCAAATTTGTTTTATTAAATCCATTATTTTAATGTATTTTATAGTATATTTGTTTTGTGTTGAAAATATTACTATATCATTCTATAAACTTAGTTAATCTTTTTTAGTTAGAACAAATCCAAAATATATTATAATATGGAATGGAGGAAGTAAAATCCAATCAACTAGTACGTACTTCAGTGCTATTTACAAGATCATTCATTGCTTTCTTCTCTAATTTTATCATGCTTCATCATCAAACTACTTTAACTATTTATTCTCCCAAATTCTGAATTTATCATACAAAATCAAAATGGCTTGATTGCAATTTTTTTTCTAAAAAACGTGCATGACATTTTTACATCAACGTAGCTTATGTTATGCTCTGATTTTCTCTATTGTCAATGAAGTAGAACATGGTGGTGATGGGACAATTGTATCTGACATGTTTTCTCTATTGTCACTGTGTGGCTCATATTTCAATAAGGAGTCTAAGCAAAACAGTAATCAGAAATGCAGACTATTCAATCCTCAAGCCCTAGTAGTGCACTGTTGCTTTGCACTGGCAACAATAGCTGCATTCCTGTTGCCTTCAGCATCAATTATCTTAACGAGTTACCAGAAGAAACAACGGTCCCAACTTTCTGTTCTTGCTCACCTCTCTTCAGTTGATGATACACAGTCAAGAGTTGCCTGCAGTCACACTGTGCATCTGCAATGCTTGCGCTATCGTCGCTTATTTCACTGGAAAATGCAGGGCAAAGCATATCTTCTCTTTGTGAAACTGCCCTTGCATTGTTTCCTCGTATGGCAACAGTGCACACATTGTTGAAGCTTTGGCTATCTGATTGTAGTGAAACACTCTGTCGATATAATGCTGGTCTACTAAATCTGTTCGGCCTTCGTGATGGGTGTGTCGGGCTGTTGGAAACTGTCAAGATCACTAGAACATGGCTACGGAGTTCGTTCATAGTCACGATCCGTTGAGACGAGGTTTCTATCTCTCAGTACTTTTGTTAGGTTAGAGAAAGAGAAGCAGGAGATTCAGAAAATAATTCTTGTTTAAGAAAATAATTCTTGCTTATCCCTTCTAGTTTTCAATTACATAAATATATAGCCAAAGTTCTCAAGCCGATTGCTTATAGAATTATATACTAAAACTAGAAAACTAAACTAGCCTTCCAAACTTAGCCAATTACTTCTATAATTATGGACTAAAAATAATAAACTAAACTAAACAATTTCTGCTAGAAAATAGAAAACTAAACTAACTCTTCCAAACTTAGCCACTGGTGATTGCCTTACCATGCACGTCCCTTCCGCGTACTGCTTCTTCAGTGGTTCTGTGCACGTCACGGGCTTACTGTCGTCTGTTGTACATACGCCCCCACATGACATCTCTCCCCTCGTCGAGAAGCAGCTCGTCCTCAAGCTGGAACGCAGGGTACTTGGCGCGGAACGGCTCGACGTCTTCCCATGTCGCCGACACCACAGACTCTCCTTTCCACTGGATCAGCACCTGGCGCACACCGCGAGCCAAGCGTGTCCGCACTACGCGATCTGGCTCCGGAGCAATGGCTCCATGATGAATAGGAGGCAGAGGTGGCGGAGCATCCGGGGGCGGCCCCTGGAACTTCTTGAGGAGGCCAACATGGAACACGTCATGAAGTCGAGCCCGGAAAGGCAGAGCGAGACAGACGGCGACGTCGTTGATCAACTCGATGACGTGGTAGGGCCGTAGAATCGTGGCTTGAGCTTGCCGGTGACTGCCTGGGGCAGGGATGATGCCGCGCGCTACCGGAGACAGAGGAGGGCCCAGTCGCCCACCTGATATGAGACGTGGCGATGAGCATAGTGAAGCTTTTGGATTGCCTGTGCCTGCTCCAGCCTGCAGCGGATGTCGGCAAGGAACTCTTCGCGTTCTTCTATGCCCTTGGCGATGGCGGCCACTCTCGTGTCCCCCAGTTCATACGACCGGATGGATGGCGGATCGTGCCCGTAGATGACGCAGAACAGCGTGTCCCGCAACGAAGTATGGTAGGCGGTGTTGAAGACAAACTCCACCCATGGTAGCCACCGCAGCCATTGTCGCGGCCGGTCTCTCGTGAGGCAGCGTAGGTACATGATGATGACGCGGTTAGTGGCCTCTGATTGCCCATCCGACTAAGGGTGGAAAGTAGTGGTCATGTGTAACTTGGTGCCTACCAAGCACATAAGCTCGCGCTAGAACTTTGAGATGAAGACCGGATCACAGTCGGACACCATGGACTGCGGTACGCCATGTAAACGGACAATGTCGGTGAAGAACGCTTGAGCGACTGTCTCGGCAGAGTATGGATGCGCTAAGGGGATGAAGTGGCAGTACTTGTTGAACCTGTCAATCACCGTCAATATGACTGACTTGCCCTAAACATGTGGCAGTGCTTTGACGAAATCAAGGGCGATGTCTATCTAGACACCCCGCGGCACGGGCAGTGGGAGTAGGAGCCCAGCAGGGTATAAATGCTCTGACTTGTAATGCTGACAAGTGGCGCACGCACGCACGAAATCCTGCAGGAGCTGTTTCATGTTAGGGAAGTGGAAATCACGCCGCAGCCGGTGCAATGTGCGCTGGACCCCTTCATGCCTGTCCTCGTGGATGGCTGCCATGATTTCCTGCACGAGAGAGGACGCCGGAGGGATATAGAGGCGCCCGCTGAACTGCACCATGTCATCGACGATCGCCCACGGTGCTCCTCTGGATCCCGCGCGTACTTCGTCCTGGAGCGTGACGAGAGCCGAGTCGGAGAGCTATGCTTGGCGAAGACGTGTGACGAAATTGAAGCGGGGAGCCGAAAGGACCAGGATGGCCCCGTCGTCCGCCTTGTCACGCCACGAGAAGGCATCCGCCACCGCGTTCGCCTTTCCGGCCTTGTATTCGATGGAGAAATCAAAGCCCAAAAGCTTCCCCACCCAATGGTGTTGGGGAATTGTCGCGAGCCACTGATCCAACAAGTATTTGAGGCTGTAATGATCCATATTAATGAGAAATCGGTAGCCTCATAGATACGGACGCCAGTGCCGAATGGCGTGGATGAGTCCAATGAGCTCCCGCTCATAAGCGGCGAGGACGTGATGCCAAGGCGCGATTGGCTAGCTGAAGAAGGCAATCGGATGGCTGTCCTGGACGAGCACCGCGCCGAACCCGTGGGATGAGGCGTCGCATTTGACAATGAATTCTTGGCAAAGTCTGGCATAGCGAGGATCGGGGCTAGGGTGACCGCAGCCTTGAGCACGTCAAACGCCGCGGCCACCGCCTCGTTCCAGGAAAAGCCATCCTTCTTGAGGAGAGCCGTCAGCGGTGCGGCGATGGTACCGTAGTTGTGGACAAATTTGCGGTAGTATCCCACCAAGCCGAGGAAACCACGCACTGCCCGCGCCAAGCGAGGAACTGGCCTGTTATGGATGGCCTGCACCTTGGCCAGGTCCATGGCAATGCCCGCCGCTGAAATGGCGTGGCCGAGGTACGCGACGGAAGCGACACCGAAGGCACACTTGGCGGCTTGACGAAGAGATGGTGCCACCGGAGCTCAGTTAGGATGATGTGGAGGTGGCGAAGGTAATCTGCCCATGTCGTGCTATAGAACAAAATATCGTCAAAGTAGACAAGGACAAAGCGACAAAGGAATGGCCGGAGGATGTCGTTCATGAGGGCTTGAAATGTCGCCGAGGCGTTGCACAGCCCAAACGGCATTACCAAGAACTCATAGAGGCCGTCGTGGGTACGGAACACCATCTTGTAGGCATCTTCCGGCCGCATCCGCACCAGATGGTACCCCGACCACAGAACCACGTTCAGGGCACGGTAGTCGACGCAGAACCGCCATGAGCCGTCTGCTTTCTTGATGAGGATGACCGGCGAAGAGAACACCGAGTCGCTGCGGCGGACGATGCCCTGCTTGATCATGGCGGTGCACTGTTGCTGGAGTTCATTCTTGTGAGCCACCGGATACCTATACGGCTAGACTGTCACTGGTGGCGCGCCTAGTTTGAGGACAATACTATGGTCGCGGGCACGCTTAGGTGGCAGCCCCTTGGGCTCGGTGAAGACGTCCCCAAAAGAAGCCAATAGCTTATCGAGGAGAGAGTCGCTAGCCGTTGTAGCGGAGAGGACCCACGTACACGCTGTCGCCACGCCCGTCTAGCAGACTGCATGGCCGTGTCGGTAGAACGACATGGTGCGCGCGGTGAAATCCTAGACAATCGGTCCGAGGGTGGCCATCCACTGCGTCCCTAGGACCAGGTCATACCCTGTAAGTGGCATGAAAAAGAGGTCGACGCAGAACTCATTGTCGTTGATGGAGATCGGAGCTTGCCGGAGAACGCCGGGGCAGGTGACCCTTTCTCCGTTGGCCACGGTTGCCGTGAGGCGTGGTCGGGGTTGGACGGGTAGCCCGGTACGGAGAGCGGTGGCCTCGGCGATGAAATTGTGGGTCAACCCAGTGTCGAGACACGCTGATCTGCATTGTGTTGCAGATTGGTACACCGGCGACTGCGTGCAAGGAGAAGACCGGTGTGTCGGTGTCCAGTGCCTCGGTCACCGCAGCGTCATCGAGGTCGGCGATCTCTACGCCGCCGATGTAGAAGAGCCTCCTGCAGATGCGGTTGTGTCCACGTGTATACTTTTCGTTGCAGTTGTAGCAGAGGCCGAGTCTACGGCGCTCCTTCTGTTCCGCCTAGGACAGACGCTTCACCAGATGGCCCGCCACCGTGACCACAGGCGGTACGGCTTTGTCGACCGGAGGAGCCGGCACAACGAGGCGTGGGGCAGGGGCAGGCAGCAGGCTGTGGGTCATGGGCTTAGTCGGTGCCAACGTGTACTGCTCCCGTAATTCTAGCTGTCGTGCCAGGCTCATGGCGGCCGCCAGTGACTAGGGGTTCTGGATGCGCACATCGATGCTGAGCGGCAGTAGGAGACCCCTCGTGAAGAGCTGCACCTTCTATGATTCCTCCAGAGGACCGGCGTGTGTCAGGAGCGCTTGAAATCAGTCCTGGTACTTGATGACCGTGCTCGTGTGGCGGCAATCAACTAACTCGAACAGTGGCGCAGATCGTAGCAGAGATTCGTAGCACAGGTTGAACGGATCGGTGAAGCAGCGCCAGGAAGGAGTACCCTCGTCCTGCTAGACCTAGATATACCACATTTGGGTGCCCTCCTCCAAATTTTACGACGCCATCCACACCTTCTCCTCCTCCATGATCCTCTGCTGATGAAAATACGACTCGCAGCAGTTTATAAAAGATGAGCGGGTCAGACTTGTTGTCGAACCGCGGGAAATCCATCTTCTGGAACCTCGGCGGCCGATCGTTGTGGTGCTCGCCGGAGGCCTGCTTGCCGCTAGAGAAAGAGGAACGGCCGACAGACAAGGCTTGGATTGCTTTGGCATTGGCCTTCGTGGTGGCTTGCAGCATGTTGACAGCGGCGGCCAGCGTCTCCATGGTGGACTAGAGGTAGGTTTGGTCACCCATGGTGGCAGCGCAGGACAACGTGGTGGAGGGGATCACGGGAAAGGGTGGCGCGGCGGCTAGCGATGGGGATGGAGAGGTGGAACGGAAGGACGAGGATCGCCGAGATCGTGATACCAGGTTGTCAAGATCACCGAGACCTAGGGTAGCTGGACCACGACTACGGAGTTCGTAGTCACGATCCATGGTTGAGGCGAGGTTTTACCCCTTAGCACTCCTGTTGGGGTTGGAGAAAGAGGAGGAGATTCAAAAAATAATTCTTGCTTATCCCTTCTAGTGTTCAATTACATGAATATATAGCCAAGTGACTCAACCTAATCAGAGCCGATTGCTCTTAGAATGACTAAAACTAGAAAGCTAAACTAACCTTCCAAACTTAGCCAATTACTCCTAGAATTATGGATTAAAAATAAGAAACTAAACTAACCTTCAAAACTTAGCCAATTGCTCCTAGAATTATGGACTAAAAATAGAAAACTAAACTAATCCTTCTAAACTTAGCCACCGGTGGTTACCTTGCCGTGCGCGTCTCCGTGCACATCCCTCACGCGTGCTGCTCCTTCAGTGGCTCTGTGCACTCGTTGTCGTCTGTTGTACGTGCGCCCCCACATGACATAAACAAGACTAAAATGGGGCGGGCCATTGGCCATTGAACAAACCTATTCTGTTGACATCCCGCAGCTCCTAATTCGCTTGCTTACTGATGGATTCTCAAAGGAACCATCTGATGAGAAAGAAGGTTCAATACACCGCAGTGGATTATCACCATTGGGAGTTGTCTGGACTCTCCCGGTTTTATCTCAATGTCAACCTGGTGGCGTTTTCCGTGAAATTTTGTATCGAAGGGAGCATGTAAAGCTTTAACTGACGTACTGTCTGATATGCACCTCAAGGCATTGGCAGCTTGGACTGGTCATGGCGGTGGGAAAAAGGGAGTTCGGGAGCTGATAAACTCGGTCATTGATATTTTAGCATTTCCCATGTTGCAGTTCAGAGTTATCCAAACATACCATCAACATCGGCATCCATTGCTTTCTTCTTAACATTGCATCACCTTTTAGAAGAATAAGTAGTGAGAATAAGGAAATGCTAAAAACTATCAAGAAAAATATGTCAGTACTGCTTTCTCTAGCTGTTTTCTTTAAATATAGCTAAATCATTATTAATACGATCACTATTATATAATTATGTTCGATCTATTCTTCTTATCATAAATTTAATATAACATATGTATTTTCTGCTGGTAAAGTAAGTTTAATCGTCATTTTATAAAACTTATCTTTTTAATTTCTATGGTATCCTCATATTACAGAGAATATCAGATGCTTGGTGTCACTTTATCTACCCTGCTTTGATTCAATAGCTAACGTATGCATCAAAATTTCTATTTATCTGTAGCATTGAACCCAGATATCAAAAGATATTCTTTGTAGTCACTACTTAATCTTCTAAACTCATATCTTTCTCCCCTCATGTGCAATGATGTTAAAGTTACATGTTAAGTATTCTTCTTACTTTAAAACCTTTAGACTTAAAGTCTGTCGCTATAACTCTAATTTTTTATTAACTCCCTTTTGGTTCTTATTAACTAACACTGTATCATCTTTCAAGATCATATATTAAAAGATATTCCTTTATATGTTACTTATAACTTTATTTATTATTAAAGTAAAGAGATACGGACTCAAATCTGATCTCTAATGTAGTATTTTAATTAAAAAATAATATATGTTACTATTATTTATTAAAGTTATAATATTGTTATACATGTATTTAACGAGGGGCAACATTATCCAAAATATTTCTTAATATCTTATCATAAATCTTCTCTAAGTTAATAAAAAATCATATGTAGTTATTTTTCTACTTTTTAAACTGCTCTATAACTTGTAAAATCGCTTCTATAATTGATCTTATGGGCATAAAACTAAATTGGTTCATAGAGATTCACGTCGTTCCTCTCAAACGATGCTCGATAACTCTCTTCTATGGCTTCGTAGTATGGGTTATTAACTTAATTTCTCGATAATTAGTACAACTTTTGATATCTCCTTTGTTTTTATAGATTGATACTAATATACTTCTTTTCTATCCTCAGGTATTGTGTCGATTAAAAAATATTGTTGAACAACTTAGTTGACCAAATTATAGTTATATCTCCAAGACATCTTAACATCTTAAATGGAATATCATCAGGGCCCATCGCCTTATCCTCTTTTATCATTTTCAAGACTTATCTAATCATAGATTCTTGGATTTTTCGCACAAAATACTTATTGGTGTCATCCGATGAGTCGTCTAACTAGATGGTGATTTTTTCGTTCCTACTATTAAATAAATTGTCAAAATACGCTTGTCTAATTTCATCCTTCTTCATCAAAAGCTACTCTCTCATCGATAATTCACTTAACTTAGTTGAAGTATCTCGTCTTTATATCATGAGTCTTAGCCATTCTATAGAAGTTCTTATCTCTTTCCCTCATACTTAGACATTGATAAAGATTATCAAAAGGATGTCCTTTTGCCTCACTCACACCTGGGCGTCGATGTAACGTGCCACTAAGGATGCGACGGTCCGATCCATATTCACTTAACATCATACTCAAATCATGATATGACACATCATGAGGGTGATGACCCAGCTCCTATCTATTTAATACTGTATCTAGTTTCTGATATGGCTTGTCGTTAATAGGGTTACACCCTAACGGGATTATCTTAGGTTTTATTTTTATAAGAATAACTAAATTTTTACATTGACTCGTTAAGTCTAATACAACCTGCTATGTTAAACTTAATAGACACTTTAACACTAGCAGAGTTTTGTCACACTACCATAATTTTATCTCATTTTTATTCATTAAGGTTAGTGTTCCTGGGTGTATACTTCACTGCTTTGATCATGTTAACATGGAAGATCTATCAAGGCCCTTGGCCATAGTGGCCAAAATGGTTGGGAATCGTTCGCTTGTTTCTCAGATTCTTAGAGAAGGTTTACTAAATCATAGCAGAGTTAAAAAATTACTGAAAGGCCCTATCGCTAAAGAGACATTGCTTGATTTCCTCATGATAGTTTCTGATCATGTCTGGATGTCAAAGGTTTGTCATTTATTGGCCTTGTTTTTGGCATATTTCTAAGGTGACCTAAAAATATGCTACTACATGGAAATGTTGAATCTTCGCTATATATACATATTAACACAAATTGTCTTCTGTCCAGGACTTCTATGAACCAATCGATAAGGTGGGCATGGTTGGTTATTTAAAGAACTTTCTATCAAATGAGGACCCTGATTTAAGAGCAAAAGCTTGCAGTGCAATTGGCAACATGTGCCGCCACAGTTCCTACTTATATAGTTCACTTGTAAGAAAATATTTATTTATTTATTTACATTTGGATTATATTGTATAGTAGAGATATTTAACCTTGTTTTCTGCGAACAGGCATCAAATAAGGTAATTGAGCTGGTTGTTGACAGATGCTCTGACCTGGACAAACGCACTCGGGAGTTTGCATGCTTTGCTGTAAGTTTTAAAAGCGATCTTATATATGTGTTGCATTTTATCAATCAACAGGAGACCAGCATCCTGCTATTTCTGTGTTGATAATGTGTTTAACCTCATAACCTGACTAAGGCTTGCCATTTCAGGTAGGAAATGCTGCTTATCACAACGACATGCTCTATGAGGAACTTAGACAGTCCATACCTCAACTCACCAAGCTACTTCTTGCACCTGAGGATAAAAGCAAAGGCAATGCTGCAGGAGCGCTGAGTAACCTAGTGAGGAACTCTAACATATGCTCTGAAGATATTGTCTCCCATGGCGCAATTCGGGTTTTCAAACTCTTGCTTTCTGCTCATGCTCATGCATCTTATTCTCAATACAGGTCCACAATTATCGTTAAGCTGTACAGCGAAGGAAACAACTCACAGTTATCGTGGGTTGAATGAATGAAGCTACTAAATGAAATTAACGGCAAATGTGATTAAAGTGCTGACTCACTAATAGTATTATCTCAACGCTAGTTAGTATGATACATTTTAGAGAAGTTGAACATGATGCAAGAACATGCATAAAATGAATGGCATTTTATACTACTATTTGGCTTGATAAAAAAACTTAATCTACACTCACTTTTGTCTTGTGCTTTCATCAATCTTGGCCTATCTGGACATACTCTTTTTCATCCCCTGACTTGTTGCTATGCAGGCTCTGCTGAAGATGGTCAGCAGCTACTCCACCGTGGCTCTGAGCCCCAGCAGGAAAGACGTGCTAACGGAATCGCCCCTGAAGATCGTGCTCTTCGCCCTCCACAAGATGTGCAACCACGCCGCCTGCCGGCTCTTCCTCCGATCATCGGAGCTGTTCCCGGTTATCGTACAACTCAGGCAGTCGCCTGATTCAACCATCTCTGAGTATGCTTCTGCCATCGCGACCAAAGCTTACCAACCTTGAGCCCTTGACATTCCTGGTTCCTCCGGTCCGCCGGGCGGGACATGATCATGCCGCCGCAATGCGAATCTGAAATTTTATAATGTTCTGGAATTGTAGCATGTAGTACAGTATATCACGGATCAACTATTGTATATATGACTTGATTTGCCAAGATAAGGGCATATAATTACCCGCCATTTTAAATTCGTAGCTCACGGATCAACTATAGTGTACTCTGTATTAGTTTGGAGGCCGGGTTGGTTTTGTTTGGGGACTGAACAGGCTTGGTCATCGTATTGGATGAATTGGTCTATCCTTGGTTGGTTCGCTGATGGGCTAGAACTAGCCAAGATAAATTTTCAATGGGCTGATTTGGGTCGAGAGTAGCTTGGATTTGTCCTAAATAATCTTCCCGTAGGCCGTTTCGTAGTGAAATAGGCTAATCTTTCATGGCCGTTGTGTCACTGACATGGCCCATTGTTCGCCGCCTCCTCTCGTCTCTTGTGGCCAGAGGCGCCCCATCACATACATATTCACAGTGGACGACACGGGAGGCACATGCACTCCCATCGTTTATTCTTTGGCATGATTTTTTTATTTTTATATTTATAAAAGTACATTTCTATTTCCAAGTTTTACGGATCTACATTCAACGTTGGTTTTTTTATTTTTTAAATGCATTTCAGAGAGTGTTTTTTATAACGCGTCAAACTATCATCGGCTCAGTATGATGGCTTGGTGGGTATTAATTTTATGAGTGATCTTGCCACTCTCAAGTGATGTTTTTTGTCCGACTAGTGAGCTAACTGATTTGACGCTCAACTAGGATGAGTTTATATCTTTTTATGTTTCATATGTTTTATATAATAAATTGAAATGAGTTTATCGAGAGCCAAATCGACCGTTTCCAAGCCGAGTAAAAAGGTTGCTTGTAAAATTACCACTGCCCGATCGAGGCCTTTTTTTAAAAAAAACATATATAGAAATGTAAGACTCGAAAATGAAAATATATTTTTATAAATATTCAAAAATAAATAAATAATAAAAAATCCTTCAACTTCTAACCTATAGCTAAAATTTAATTTTTTTAACTTAATTTTTAGTTGATTTTGTTATTTTTTTATCGTAGTTTATTTTCTAGTATTTCTTTTTCAATTGCTAAAAACACATATATATATATATATATATATAAGTTTTATTCACAAATTATTTTTATTAGAGAAAGCTTATAATCAATATAATATAAGTTTCATTTATAGTGTCACATTTTCAACAAAAAGTCAGATCTTATAAGTTCTATATCTTATTACGAATCTTACACTTTTAAATTTCAGACACTTATAATATAATTTTCAAATCTTATAATATACTGTACTTGTTGTTGTATAGGATAAAATGGTTGATTATCTATTTAATTATGAGAAAAAATATTAGTGCAAATTAACATGTAGGTAAAAATACAAAACAAATCAATAAGAAAGAATTAGGGGAAAGTGACCACAACAGAGCTTTAAAATATGATAGCTTTATTATTAAGCAAAAAAACGATGTCATTATGTTTTCTTGTTTTCAGCCGGATATAACCATAGTTGACTAGTAATGCCGTGTTAACGGGTAATATAAAGCAAGCAACCAAAAGGTGAAAATATATGTTTCAAGAAGTTTCTTACAAAAGCTTAAAAATTTCCGGTCTCAAATCCATGTTCGAACAAGATCACATGTATCAATCCCAAAAGCCACAGCAGAAAGAAAAAAAATCTAAATAAACTGTTCTGAGTCTCTAGCATCGACACCGCCGCTAAGAACTACATTACCTATGATCCTATTGCATCGCGCTGATGGAGCATTCATGTCTTCCATCTTAGAAAAGACATTATGTTCTTCACCTGCATGGATTGGTTCTTCGGAATCCAAGCGTGGCAATGGTAAATCCTAAATCAGTAGTAAATCCTAATCAATTAAACAAAATTCACTGAAAAATCAGTAGTATCAGTTCATACAAATCAAATGACATCATAATTTAAAAGTATGCTCAAGGAAAAAATAAACAATCAGGTTATAAACTCTGACAATTCACACTTTGCTGACATTCCTGCTTAATTGAAAAACATGAAAGGACAGAAATGCTATCAACTATCACAATTCAAACTCATATTAATGGTGGAACTTAATCCGGTGCTACATCGCTTAATCATAACTTGCTTGTAAGTTGTAAACAAGGTGATACTACTGACCTGAAGGAGGCAGCCTGAAAATAAAAAAAGAAAGGCTCTAAACACCATCAAAATTAAAAAAAGTAACACGACTTAACTATCTAAATTAAGTGTGTTGTAGTTATAGCTACATTAATCTTTTAATTTTAACTATCTAAATTTTTCATTTCATGTGTCGTACCTATAAATTTATGTAAGGGCATGGAGCTACGTGGATTAAGGACTGTCGTCGATCGATGTATAATTTGAGATGACTGTCGAGTAATCAGTGGAGTAGATGGTGATGCACGCACCTCACACCTAATTTTATGGTGGGGATCTCGATATCATTGATTAAGGGCAAGGTAGTGGCACTATGATGACGATGTTGTCTGACAGAGATCATGGGATGAGAACTATCATACAATGGAGTGGAGTGTGGTGAGTGCCTAAGTCAATAGCGAGATGACATACTTGATGAAGACTTCATAGCATTCCGGCAATGATGGATTGGTGACGATGATAGTTTGTGGTGGTGGTCGAGACAATTATTTTAGGGTTTAGTGAGACCTAGATGGGGATGCTAGAAGATTTTCGTACAGTGTTGGGTGCAATTGTGTAAGAGGAGAGGGCTCTAGTGCTGGACCATTGTATCTCAGTAGATGTATAAGGTATGTTGGATTTATCTAATAATGAGTAAAATGAGTTGGTGTATTATAGGTAGATAGATCACCAAATAGGTTGGCTCAATAATGCTATCCAAACACGATGGAATGATAGTGGGACATAGCGTAGATTTATTAGCAGTAGGAAAAGAAAACGTAGGAATGTATATGTAAAATAGAGGATTAAAAAAGTATAGAAAAATTTTCCTTAGATTTAAACTCATTTTCTTTTCCTTTGTACTAAAATAATACTAGAATAGAAAAACTTAGGATAGTTTTCCAAAGAATTCTTAGGCTCATTTCTCTATTCCCTATAAGTAAAAATTCCCATGGTTTCGAATTTCTTTGGTTTCTTTGAAATTCCTCACTACCTACCATACAGGGCCTAATTGTGCCAAGGGAAAAAAAAAAGAAATCTTTGTGCGTGGAGGATCTCCCCGTCCCCGTCCCCGTTCCCTCTTGCGTCTCCGCCGTCTCCGCTCCTTGCGAGTTCGCCCACCGCCTGCGCCGATCTCCATCTCACGAGCAGTGGCGCCGTCGTCCTGCTGCTTCCGCCACATCCTGGTGAGCATCCTATCCGTTACGCACATCCTCTTTCTCATTCATCTCTTTCTCCCACCCACTTTTGTCTCTAATTTGCGTGCGTTAACCCTAGCTTTTCTTCTAGATCTGGAAGCTTTTCTCTTAACTTGAGAGCCTTAACCTTAATACAACTAACAGTTTGTTTGTTTCCCAAAAGGTTTGTCAAGTTAGATCCGCCCCTGGTGTGGATTGTACCTAGGGTTTCATTGCTTCAATTATATAGAGTATTGATCGTTCTTCTAATCATGTGGCGATTTGATTGTTTATGAGATTGCATAACTTGAATACTTATTATTAAAAATGTAAAATAGTGGAATGAGATACTTCCTTTGCTACCCTTTGGGTGCAATTGTCAATTCTGAAAAATATAACAATCAAGCATATTATATTGTTAGCTTTTCTTTCGATTTATGTATTTGTAGTTTGAGAGAGGTAGAAGAAGAATCTTAACACTTTTGTTGTTTCGGAGTTCTAATGATTTGTGAAAAATTGACAAGTATTTTAATATGCTTTATAGGTCACAGTCACTCCAATATCAGGAGGGACTTATCCAATTTGGGGATCGGTTGATGAATTTTAGGCTGTTAACAAGATAGCAAACTTGGTGAGTTTTTTCATCCTGAGATAGATGCATTATAGTCCATTAGGTACACTATTGTTCTCTCACACAGGTTTACATCAAATTGATATATATTTTTCTGTACCACACATGCCAACTTGCAGGCTTGATACCTGTTTCTGAACCTAGACAATATGTTATATTAAAATGTGATAGAAACTGGAAAAATGAAATATTACTAATATAGATGAAGCTGCCTGAGTTGCATCATGTTCGAGTCCTCATAAAATTGCCAATTTGAGAACAGAAAATTATGCATCTTTATCGAAAGGTGTGCCTTTTATTTACCTAAAATGTAAGAATTTCAACCACTTCTATTAAACTTTGAAATCAACAGTAATAGCTGATATTGTTACACCAACCAGTAGCTGGCTGACATTTACTTGACTAATAATAATTATTTAACCTATATTTTCATCTCCAACTAACATCTGGATTTCATCTGGATCCATTTTAAGAACATGTTTTGAATTTTCAATCTACACAATTATCGTCGTCTTGTATGCACCTATTTGTAGAATGTCAATTTTTTTTCCTTTTTATTCTCTTCCCAAGTTCATATGCGTACTGGTTGTTTGAAAGCTGGAATTAAGAATTGGCACTTGTTTCTGATATGATTTTATTTATTGTAATAAGTTGTTTTCTTGAGAAAATAAGAACATTCCATGTAACCTTCTTGATAAACCTGAATCAGGGACATTCAATGCATGCTGTGCACCATGTTCTTGTGTGGACTGTAACTGTTCTTCAGTTCTGATGGAGTCAGAAGCAGGCAGTGCACCTAATGGTTGTACATCTACAGTAAATGAGTCAGAAGAGAGGCACAGTTTGGAACGTCATGATAATGATGGCTCATGTATCTCAGAGATTAAACTTATTTCTAATATGGTTGTAAAGAAAAAAAGGGGGAGAAGAGCACCTCCATCTTCTAGAAGATTAAGTGGTAATAAGGTTATTAGCGGTGAGGATGCTGTTGATAATTGCAACCATGCTAAAGAAGAAGAGCAGGCTGGTAAAACTTTATTTTACATGTTAATAAGAAAAGCATTATTGGTAGAAGTGGTGGACTTAACTTACCAAAAACTTGTCTCAGGTAATTCTTCTGATGTGGCGTTGTCGCCATCTAGTAGGAAGACAGAAGATC
Organism: Oryza coarctata; assembly: GCA_030770085.1. NCBI lineage: Eukaryota > Viridiplantae > Streptophyta > Magnoliopsida > Poales > Poaceae > Oryza > Oryza coarctata. Next base: position 9,535,704 of record CM061484.1, on the reverse strand, counting down.
AAGATCAGTCGGCAAACCCCAAAGATTTGTATGAGAAAGCCTGCCATCAAGCTACAGAGATGGTTACTGAAAGCACAACTGGTTGCAAGAAATCCTTTTGGGAAGAAAAGGAAAGTGATAATAGGAGAGGCAGGCAATCTACACTTCATGTGAAACAGGATGGGCTTGATATTGAAACAACAGGCAAGGGCGTCTCTGCAAGTGAAGCTTATGAAAAACCCAGTACACTGGAAGATACTTCTGTTGGGCAAGCAGCAGTAAAGAGTGTTAATCCTGAGTATAATTCTCTATATCCTATGGATAATGTAAGTTTCAGTTTCCCTTTTTCATCTGCAACTACCAGTACATATTTTATCCATCAACAGATGTCCAGTCTTTTCTTTCTTTTTTATGGATAAGTCATGCTTCTGTCATAATCTAACAATTGATGTTTGGCAATTTGTCATGCTGATCCAAACATAATGTGTGTATACATTATATTCCTTTGAATTTGTGTTCAAAATTAAATTCCTTGCATATGATTTCAATATCCAGCAGGTGTCTGATACACATGTGAATGCCACATCTTCTGAGGACAAGAATTCTGAAGAAGTTGAGGACGTGAGTTCAAAACTTTTAATTTTCTGCATTAAAATCATGACAAGTCTTTTGTCTCCTTCATCAAGTAGCTAAATGTTTTGTTTCACTTGACAACAATAGGTGAAAGTGTGTGACATTTGTGGAGATGTTGGTGAGGAGGAGAGGCTTGCTGTTTGCAGTAGATGCAATGATGGTGCTGAGCATATGTAAGGTTTAATTGTTCCGTTGCTTTTTATGTATAATTACTCATCTTTGATTGCTTGATGGCACGCCATGATGGCTAAGATTGTTTCACTTGTAGTCTGCAAATAACACCTATTATGCAGACAAGCCACAAGTAGGATGCCTACCTTGTGTCTCAGGACAGGAATAAGCTATTCTTTTCAGAATATTTTTCCACACTGAGAATATTCTTTTCAGAATATTTTTCCACACTGAGAATATGGGTATTGTTAATCTGCTTAAAATTTTGTCTCATTTCTTTGCTCCAGTTATTGTATGCGGGTAATGATGGAAGAGGTTCCAGAGGGTGAATGGTTGTGTGAAGAGTGTGGAAATGAGTTGGAATTTGAAAAGGAGAAGAAGAAACTAGAAAAATCTCAGCTGAAGGTTGGTGCCTCAAAAGGCCAGTTCTTTGAAAGGAAAACCAATAAAATTGCCAATGCACCAAAAAGCAATTCTTATGAGGATGAAGCCGTAGAAGCCTTTGAGGGGAAAATTAGTAAACTTGACACTGCTTTGAAGAACAGAAGTTCTTTTGAAAATGAAGTGGAGAATGAAAATGGAGATAATAAAGAGTTGAATTCAACAAACCAATGCAATAATATCAATTCGAATAGGAAGGAAGAAGGTGCAGGGATCATTTCCTCGATTAGACAAAGTATTACCGAACATTGTGGTTTATCCATGGGAGCTGAGTCCAGAAAAAGATTGCCATTGTTGTGTGAGAGCTCATTTAGGTTGGATGTGGAGAAGGGAAAGCAATCCACTACCAAAGTACCAACTTCATTGGCATTTGATTCTGCCAATAATCTGGGACCACCACTTCGTGGTAAATTTGTTTCCATTTTTTACTTTCAGTTCAGACACTTTACCTATGTAAAATGTTCAAATTATGTTACTATAGTTTGGTTGCCCTCTCTGCAGACCTAGTTAAAGAAAATTTACATAGAAAGGTTTGTTTCAGGTCAATTTTCCAAGTCCACTTCTTTCAACAACTCAAAGGTCCCCAAGGTGAAACAGCTAGTGAATGAAGTTCCACAGAAGCCCAACAATTTGAAGGACCATCTATCCCTTCTTACGAAAAAAGAGGGGCCAGTGGGCATACTTGCTAAGTCACCATTTTTTAAGAAGCCTAAATCTTGTGAATCAGCAAATAAGGCAAAGTCTTTGATTTTACCACCTACTGAGGAGTCAAAAGTAATGAATCCACCGGTGAGCCATAATGTAACAAGTGATAGAGGCACTTCTATATTAGGGTTCCCCTCTGTTACTGCATCGATGACTACCCAAGATTCATCTAAAGAAGAATCCAAAGCTCAGCATCTCACTACAGGTAATTACATGGCTGACTCAAATAATTTAATCACTACTCATGGACAAGGTGGAAAAAACTCTCTTGGTATATTTCCCTTTTCATTCATGTCTCTCTTTTGCTTGGAGTAAGTTAGTTTGCGTTTGGCATGCAGTAGGCTAACTTGGTGTAGGCTAACTTCATTTTGTTTTTTCAGGATATTCCGAGGTAAATAAGCAACCTGTAGAAAAAGCTCCTGGAAGTACAACTGTAAGTAGTGCTGAGAAATACTCTGGTATTCTTGGTTCTGGGGCCCAGAGAAAGATAACTCAGAACACAAATCCCGCACATTGGGATGATAAAGTAAAGGATCCAACAAGCTTGAGAGCAGGTGGTTCTAGTATCAATCGCATGATGTGTTGTCAGCGATGTAATGAAGCAGGTCACTCTACACAATTCTGTTCTGTTGACAACCTTAGCTTATCTGCAGTAAAACCTATGTGTGAACAGAACATGAAGGATTCCTCTGCTAAAAGGAATAAAACATCTGAAGCTACTAATATGATAGCAGCTGAAAAAGCTGCTTCCAGACCAGCAGATCAATCTGAGCACATCCTAAAATGTGATCCTTATCACAATCCAATGTGTAGGCCTAAATATCTTTTATCCGCCTCATTTGGTCATGTAAAGAAACCCTCCCAATTGTATGGGCGAACCAATGAGCAGGATATGAGAAACACTTCGAGCAACAGAGCTTCCACAGATGGTAGCAAGTTGAAACTCATTGAATGCCAGACTGTATCAGTCAAGACAGGAAGATTTGTTGATGGCAGCTTCACTATGCCAGATGCTCTGATGGACAAATCTAATCAAGTCTTATTACCTGGTTATGGACCAAAAGTTTCAACTGTTCCAGAGTTGGATTTTATATGGCAGTAAGAATTTTCCTCTTTTTATATTCCATAAGCGTAGTACTTGCTCATTTTTTTACAAAAGGTTCTGTCAATTCAGTTGCTATCAGCTAAGAGTGAATCATTTGTTAGGTAGCACAACTTTATACTAAATTGATGTAGTTCTGTCATGATGTATATGTGTTATGGTTCATATCATGTGATTATTAGATCTTATCTATGCCTAGTATGTGTTGATTGCAAGCACTTGATTCTATATATATCGTGCCATTTATACATATAGTGTTTAAACTTTATTTTAACAGAGGTGGCTTTGAGCTGTGGAGGACTGGAAGATCTCCTGAGCTATGTGATGGTTTTCAAGCCCACTTATCATGTTCTGCTTCACCAAAAGTGCTGGAAGTAGCAAAGAAATTCCCTTCGAAAGTCCAGCTGGAGGAACTTCCTCGTCAGAACTCATGGCCAACACAGTTTCAGGAAAATGGTCCTTCATATGAGAATATTGGTCTTTTCTTCTTTGCTAGAGATACTGATAGGTGTGTTCCGTGCAGCTTTGATCTTGCATATATTTGCTTGAGTTGTTCACATCCCATCTTACTGCAATCCAAAGTTCTAGCTACAATTGTTTGATTTCTTTATTTCTGCAGCTATGAAAATTGTTACAGTAAATTAGTTGAAAATATGCTGAAGAATGATTTAGCTCTCAGAGGAAACATTGAAACAGCTGAGTTGCTTATTTTCCCTTCCAATATCCTGTCAAAGAATCTTCAAAGTAATCATTCTTCTACTAATTTCTAATTTGAGTAATATTTTATCTAGTCATAGCTTTTACCATGACTGACCTTATATTGCCTTGTACTGGTTCAGGATGGAACATGTTCTATTTTCTTTGGGGTGTGTTCAGAGTTAGAAGAAAAGATCAAATAAACATTCCACCTGATGTACCATTCAGTACTTGTGAGCTCAATCTGAATACAGATCCGATGGATGTGGATGAAAGCATCTCTGTTTTGACATCTGGCCATTCATTTTCTGAAGGCCAGAATAATGTTGCTAAATCAAATCATGATTTGGTGAAGTCAGTTCCTTGTGCAGACTACCAATGCCCCCAGACTACAGAAACGAATCATCAGAGGTGTTCAAATGGAGAGAACAAATCAAATCAGCCTGTGAGTCAAAATGAATCAGAAGATCACCATCATGTTCCAATTACTGCCAGCAGTTCAACAAATAACTGTACTGATCTGGCAACAGAACAACAGGTGATGGCTTGTGGCTATCTGCTTTGCGACACATTATTTTAATATTACTACCTCAAATTTATGTTGTATTTTGATTATTTGGATTATTCCAAAAAAGAGCTAAGTACTTGGTGCATTTGATTGTCATCCTGCCAGGCTGCCACTGTTATCAGGCATGGTGGGAGCCTGTTGCTTGCACGCCTTTTCAGCTTCTTGCTTATCAATTTATTCTTGAGTTAGCAATTTTTTTAAGATGTTTGCTCAAAATATAAATTTACTGTTTACTATCTATACCTGTGCAGAAATTGTCTTGCTCAGGAGACGAAGATACAAAGGATTCTTCCAATAGTAGTGCTTGTGAAGCAATTCTTGATGTTAATACAGTGCCAGTTACATGCTCTGTTTCCTCAGTACATGAGAAAGGTAAGTTCATTCTTTCCTGTTGTAAATACGTTGCGAATGTTGGTTCATACTTTTCACCTCCAACATATTGTTTTGTTAATAAACCAGGAAAGGACATCAGAGTTATCAACCTCAATGAGGCTGACAACCTTGTGGATGTAGATATAAATACTAGTGAGGTGAACTCTGGTACAGTAGATCCTGTCTCGCACATCACAGCTACTCCACACAAAAGAAATGTTGAGGTAGCAAACTGGGCTGATGAAGTCAATGGAAAACTAGAGCAGAAAAAAATTAAATTGAATAATGTTGGGTCTGCAAACTCTAGTTTAAGTGAGAATACCAGTGATGGAAGGCTGTCATCCAAGTTGCATCCCCTCGTATCTTCCTCCTTCAATGATTCAGTTGACCAGTCATTGGCAGGAAGCTCAAAGTGTAATGGAAAGCACATATTTCCGCTTGATCTAAATGCGGTGACTGGAAACATTGTAAATATATCAGATGATGAGGATATGCCTGAGCGTGATGCGCCAGATCTCGAGCTAGAACTTGGGAACAGCAAATCTCCTGGAAAGACCATGTTTTCATTTCTTTCCCCAAAGGTTGAAGAAAATCAGAATAAGGAACATTCATTGCCTACCGATACTCCAGGTTCCCTTTCCCTCTCTCTTGCCTTTCCAGCATGTAGGGAACATGCTGGTTGGTTGCAATGACAGAGCTACTGAGGCAGTTGCCTGAGATGAGCAGCCAGAATAAGATATCTTTGATTTGGGACCGACAATGATGGCAGCCTGCTCTTTCATTCCTGATGTCTTGTGGGACAGATCGATCTTTGCATCATGTCTTGTGGGACAGATCGATCTTTGCATCCTCTGGAGGAATACAGATGTATCTGCAATGATGTCACTCCGGTGTGCTGACAATTGGTTTAATCCAGGGTGCAGTCTCAATCCAAAACCCATCTGAACTATTGAACTGCAAAGAACAGAGTTCTGAACGGGAGTGTTATTTTGCAGAAAACAGTGAGCTGCTTTTCAGAACATAGGGTTATGACATCAAAGTTCGTACTCTGCACTGTAAATTTCTGCACTTTAAACTCATGTAAGTTTTGGCCTTAAGCTGGAAGCCATCTCAAGTTTAAGAGATGTCTACCGTGGGAAAAAAAAGAGATGGTTATTGTCTGAGATTAGTATATAAATGTTTCTCTTTTCATTGAAATGTTCTCGTGTTACCGTTCGGTTTGTCATATACGCTGATAATGCTAGGACCGACAGCTTGTTTCCGACAATCTCTATCAATTTTATGCATATAATCATGCTGTTTTCATATTTTATGCATATACTCTTTGTAATTGTGAAATTTAAAGCGCAATGAATATGCTAGTTAAATATCCATGCGAAAAAAATGTCTAAAACATGTCCCAAAATACCCTACAGGTCCTTCATTTTATTTACGAGGGTTTAACAATGTTATTTGCACATTGTAATTACAAAACTAATCCGTACCCACACATATATACTTGGCAATGCATTCGTCTTGGGCTAAAGTAAAAATGTCATTTTGGGATGCCAAGAAGCAAATACGCTGAACGAGTATTGCACAAGGTTGATGAAAGTTGCCGAAAAACTGTAGAAAAAAAATGCAATGTACACATGTTTTGCTAAAACTCATGTTAGTATTTCGTAATAGCTGAAATACGGATAAGATAAAATCTAAAAATATGGATAAGATCCATTGCTAAAATACAATATTAGTGTTAGTGTTAGTTTATGGTTATCATGCTATCTTGTGATAGTACCTGTCCAATAACTTATTAGTTTCTTTCATGATACAAATATATGATGTCTACACGTGAAGGTCCTAAAGAACGTAGCAACTCGCATAGTTGCAGCTTGCAACTTCAAAACAATTGCACATATCCCATCCATTTTCTTCACTTGAAAACAAACTGTGCGCAAATTTTAAAGATCTTTCAAACAACAGTTTTACAGAACATAAATCAATTTATCCATGATTGGATCCTTGATTGCTTGGGACAGTGAACACTCACAAATATACACACACATGCATATATGGAAAACTGTTCTAAACCGTCGAGACACATAATTCCTAACCAACCATCCAACCACCATTAGCCTTAGCGAACTAACAAATCATCATCGTCTACGTACGCTGTCTCCATCACCATGGAAGTCGTCGTCGCTCGCCGGGGCATCGTCGTCCTGCGGCTGCGCGGTCTGGTCGCCGCTCGAGGCTGCTTCTCCTGTGGACGTTCGTCGTTGGGTTCGCCGTTGGGCTGTTCATGTTCGCCAGCCACGTCTTGGCCCCCGTCGTCGCCGCCGTGCTCTTCGCCGCCATGTGCCTGTACACGTGCCTGTGCCTGAACGCGTCGCTGGAGGAGCAGCCGCCGCCGCCGCTGCTTCCCGGTCAGGCGCTGCGCGTCGCCGTCATGCCGTCGGTGGGGCGGCCGCAGCAGGCGGTCAACGGCGGCGGCGGCCTCAGGCAGGAGGACGTCGAGGCGGGCATCCCGGCGTTCGAGTACAGTAAGGGATCGAGCGTCGCGGCGGCGGTGGGGCAGTGCGCCGTGTGCATCGGCGTCGTGCAGCGGGGGGGAGACGGTGCGGCGGCTGCTGGCGTGCGGGCACGCGTTCCACGCGCCGTGCATCGACGGGTGGCTGCGCGCGCACGCCATATGCCCCATGTGCCGCGCCGACGTCAAGGTCGCCGGCGGTGGCGGCGCGCTGGTCTAGTCGCACACGATATCACGATGTACAAGCTGTTCTGTGACGGCAAGTTAATTCCTTTTAATTCCTTCGTAGTTTTTCCCCATTTTTGTGTACTTAGTGGTTGATAATTTTGCATCGTGCCACGGTGCACTTTTGATTTGGGACAGAAAATGTAACCATTTTGGAAATAAATTAATTAATATAGCAACTTTGCAACAAAATTATACTAGTTCAATAGCTCGAGGAATAAATTGGCAATCCTGAAAATGACGATGAAGCCACTTAATTAAGCTTGAAAATGAAGTAACTAAGAAGGCGCTCGTGTGTGGTAGCTGACCAAAGTTGTTTAATGCATGTCACATCTTGTTTAAAGACCGAGAGGAGGATTATCTAGCTTCTCTACCAAAAAGGAGAAATGTCTCGTAATAGGAACTCTTGTGGTGGAGTGCATATCAATCATTATGGTTAGCCAAGTTGTAAGCCGAACCTCCTTCATATTTACTGCTATATAAAGATATCCAAGTTGGCATGTTGTCCGCTAGAAAGTACATCCAGCGCACGGCCTATCCATGATCTAATTTAATAGTGTGCGGACTGTGCACTATGCCAATAAAAATCAGTTAATAACTTTTGTTAATTTTACTCAGACGTCTTTTAATTCTACAGTATCTTAAAAATTAAAATTTGGTAATCGTTCTTATGATATGTGGTAAATTTCATAAAACTACACCATTTTAGACAATGGTAAAAATACAAAAATCTTATGAAAAGTATCACTTTGCTGAAAATTTAGCTGGATATTTCATAATTCACAGAATTAACTCCAGAGATAACTAACTATATTACGAGAAAACAACAACCTTATCCCCTACATGTGTTTAATAAGCGGCCAATTTGCAACAACGTGATCACGGCATGCCTACTCAAGTGACTGGTGATACTGAAATCTTTTCAGTGTGGAGTTAATGGTATTATCATTTCTCGTTGTACTACAAGTACAAGATCTTTTTCAATGTCAAGTTGCTTAATTACACCTTCGATGCTGGGCCTAGTGCATGGTGGGGCACGTATAGTGGTTATTAATAAGAAGTTGTTGGCCTTTCTAATTTTTCTAATTAGAAATATTTACTGACATGAAAGAGAAGATTTGAGAGATAAACATCAATATTAAGCTTATCATTGGCTTAACAACGACTCTTAGTCTATTAACTGAATTGGTGAGTTAAAATAAAAGAAGAGTAATAATTTTTTTTCATGTGCTAATGGTTAGTGTCTTTGTTATTTAAATTTTGGAGCAATTATATTCTTAGCCCTAGTTTCGATTGCAACTGTGATTTTATCCCTGCTTTGTAAACTTCATAATTTTACCCTTGTTTTTTTATTACCCATGGTCTAGATGTCTGTTAGGTAGGTCAGATTTAACGAGTTAAAGGGAAGAAAAAAAAATGATTCACAAAATGTGACCTATATACCCTAAGACTTTGCATCCCAAATCCTTTCTAAGCAGCGGCAGTGGTGCAGCGCGCAGGAGGGACAGTGTGCCATTGCAGTAGGACGGCGAGGTGCAAGGGGCGGGCAGCTAGGTACTCAGGGAGTGGGCTATGAGGTGAGAGCGGGTGGGGCAGCCTGGGGCGGCGAGGTGCATGAGAGGAATTTTTTTATTTTTTTAAACCTTTTTATTTTCAATTTTAAAATTAAACACTTTTAAAACTTATTTTTAAATATAAATCTTTTGATCACAAATAAAATTGAGGGCCTCGTGTAACAGATTTGTTTGACAAAAAGTTTATATTTAAAAATAAGTTTTAAAAGTGTTTAGTTTTAAAATTTAAAAAACAAAAAGTTAAAAAAAATAAAAAAAAATTCTATAGGAGGTGGCATAACCGACTCATCGGAGGTGTGCAGGGAGCGGGGCAGCAGCGACCATGGCTGTTGGCTGCTGCTTCTATCCTCTTCTATGGAGCTATTGTGTTACTTGACTATAGCTAACTAGCTGATGGATTTATCTCCTAGATCGAATTGAAAAATTTAGAAGACGTGATCACATGTTAGAAATATTTGATTTTTTTAATAGAATGATAGAAAATTGCAAATCTCTCAGCCCGAACTTGGCCATCATGCATATAGGTGTCCGAGCCATACAAACCATCAAACCACATGTACAAGAACATATGTCTTTCTACCAAGAAGTTAACACCGTTAAGTCATCCTAACGGAATAGGGCCATTCTAAGTTTCAGTTAAAAAAGTGAGAGAAAAATCATAAAGTTAAAAAAGCACGGGTAAAATCATAATTGCAATCAAAACTAGGGTAAGAATACAATTGTACCTTAGACTTTTAGTTTGGTGCAATTAGGATATATTCAAAGTTATAGCTCGGCATGTTCTCTCAATCAATACACATCATTTACAGACCGCAAAAAAAGCGCAATCCTTCTTCAGAACCTCTTGTATCATTTCCCTGAGCAGGCGCGTTAAATACTGTCATGTTATGACTAATTAAAGCTATTGTTTGTGTATCCATGAATCGATTATATATGATGCATGCATCATATATATATATATATAATATCCTCGAATCTATATATGATGCGTGTACCTATATGGTTGGCGACGAATCATCGATTATAAGCGACTCTGGATTGAAATCACCAGAAGATGATAGAGGCCCTTTTCGGCCCAGGGTAAACTTTCAAGGCCGATGTTACCTATTTCGTCTGTAGCTAGTAGGCTTGAGCTCCAAAAAATGTCACCGGGCTTCGGAAGGGAACGCATCTGAAACAATTCATTCAGAGCATTTTGTGCGTTTGTGATCGAATTGCACTTTTGTAGGGTGATAACTTGGCTTTAATTGGTAGTGTAATTTTTCTTCCGTTCACTAAGTGGCTGTTGCTGGTGCGCCAAGAAGAAAGGACAAGCGGAAATCTGAAAGATCCGATCGTGCTAAAGCCGATCGGCTGGAAGATCCGATGGTGCAAAAACCGATCGGCTGAGAGGTCCGATGGAGGGTTTAATGCAGTCATCGGCCGATAGAGATACTGAGACAAAACCGATAGACAACTGTAGAAAAGCCGATCAGATAAGTAGAAGATTGGATCGGCTTGAAGACAGGGGATTGTCCAATCGGGATCAGGTCCGAGAAGCCTGAGGGAAGAAAGAAAAGGATCAGCTTGACTAAAAAAGGTCCGATAGCTACAGTGGAGAAGCCAATTAGGTTGCAGCAAAGGAAGACTCGATTATAAATTGAAAGATTATTCAGATGAAACCGGGTTTGCGAAAGAGCCGTGGACTTCATGGCAGGGTGCTTACTTTTGTAAATTGTAACCTTACTCAATTGGGAGGTTTAGCTAGTTAGTTAACTTCTTTAGAAATATTTTCCTTTATTCTTACTAGGAAATAATGTCCGATGGTCGTAGATGCGTTAGACTCTGTCTGTGAATCCAGGGTATAAATATAGACCCCCTAGAAACATGTAAGATATCTCTCGATCATATACAAATTCGGCGCATCGCCACCCTAGTTCATCTAGGTGTTTTGAACTAGGTGTTTACCGGCGGGTTCTAGCTCTCGACGTGGGGCTGCATCGGTTAAGTCCGATCTCCGGCGAAGGGGTAAGTCCCGCCACTATCCTGGTATGCTTTGTACTGTCTAAGACTGCATTGTTTAGGTTCGAACTCTTAGTCAGATCAGGTGTACCGCATCACGTCCGTGTAGGACCTATCGGCCTGTTAAGCTCCCTCTGCCATCGTCAATCTCGTGCTACATCGGTTAGGTCCGACCTACGGGGCTGCTGACGGTAGATCAAGCTTCAGGCCTATAGTCTTCTGCACGGCGTCTTATTAGAGTGAGTAGCCGATGAGTTATCCATACTTTGAGCTTCACAGGGCATCGGCCCCTCGGCCGATACGCATCAGCCTTTAGAGGCGTCCCCTCATCGGCTCAGCTAGCCGATGGGTTCGTTCCTATCCTTGCTACGGTATAGCCGATCCGGCGTCCTCCGTATCATCGCCATTGGCCCCGACCTCGTATTGTCTCGGTTAAGTCCGATCTTCGAGGTTCGGTGTTAATGGCGCTGTCACGGCGGACGATGGGTCTCTTGCTGTCATACCCGAAGCGGCATCGGCTTTGTAGCCTGTGCCTTCTTGTGCTATTCCTTGCCTAGGCCGTATGCGCATTCATCGGTTTTTCCAGCCGATAAATCACTGTTCGGCTGTCCGGAGGGATCCCGTGCGTCTCGCCATCCTCTGAGCACATCTTGGTTCCTCCATCGGCTTTGTGGTCGACCCCTCATCAACACATGTCCACATCGGTTCCTCAACTGATCGAAGAGCATCCCGATCCTATCGGCAGCTAGCTGATAGCGAGCGCCTGTATTGGATTCGCTCGTCTTACTTCCTTATCAATTGTAGGGTCAAATTGACTGGCACGCTCACGAACCTGGAGGCTTAAGGACCTGCCCTAGAGATAAGTAGACCTCACAGGTCTTCACGTGACCGAGCCGCCGTCCCTCCCCGGTCGTGGGATTTTTGGCAGCGACACGCATCTTGGCACGCCCGGTGGGACCAAAGGTTTCATTCATCGGCCGATAAGGACCGTATGTTATTCATCGGCCGATCGGGTAGAAATCTTCATTCATTAGTCGATTGGACTGGATTCATTGGCTGGAGAAACCTGAAGACCGTTCATCGCCTCGTGATATAATTCTATTCATCAACCGGTGATATAATTCTATTCATCAACCAGCGGGACTCTACAAGTGCCTGAGTAGAAGTCAGATTTTTCTCATCAACCCGAGGGGCATCTTGTTATCAATGTCTAAAGAAAAGGTGGATTCCAAGACATATTCATCTGAAGATGAAGCCGATGAGGAGATAACAATTCCAGTTACCATGGAGGATTTGAATGAAAACCAAAGGCGGCATATATGGCAAAATATGCATAACTTTTAGAAGCTCTGTTTGGAATCCTTCAGTATGACTAAATAAGAGCCGATTCAAAAAGCATAATTAGCAAAATGTGTTTTGATGAAAGAATCAGGCCATTCAGCACCTGTGAATTCTTCCAAGCCGGTTCAAGAGGTATTCAACAAATCATTTTATCAAGCATTCAGTAATCCATTAGGAGTATGGATGGATACACTACAGGATCTAATGAAGAAGGCGATACAAGAGTCATCGGCTCAAGAGACCGATCAGGATCATGTGCCTTTGCCGATAGAGACGGAGGAAAACAAAGACCTATCGGCAAATACGTATCCACCAATACAAGATCGACTCGGGGGGCAACGGCAGGAGGTACCTTCAGAATTTTATGAGAGAAATTATTATGGAGAATATCACAAGCAGAATCGGGTACCATATCCACCTCCACATGATCAGGAAGATACTTTAAGAGAGAAGAATTGGTTAACCAGGATTATGGACACGGTGGAAGAGCAATTTGGTATCAAACCCAAAGATCAAACAGTAATGTATCGGCACTCATATCCAAAATGGTTTAACAGAGTTCCACTATCTCGCCGAAACACGATACTAGATTTCTTAATATTCTCAAGACAAGACAGCATATCTACATTAGAACACATCTGCCGATTCTTAATACAGTGTAGAGAAGCATCGGCTGAGGAAGCTCTCAGAGTCCGTTTCTTTCCTTTATCCCTCTTTGGATTAGCTTTCGCATGGTTTTCTTCGTTACCATCGAACTCGATTGAAGGATGGGCCGATCTGGAGCAACAGTTCCATGGACATTTCTGTACTAGGATTCAAGAAACAAACTCTTAGATTTGACATCGGTTAAACAGAGGTCTAATGAGTCAGTGTTGGAATACATCGAACGTTTCCAGAACATCAGAAGCTGATGCTATGGTCTTGTTCTAAGCGATAAACAATTAGCCGATTTGGCCTTCCAGGGGTTATCAAGTCGCATCAGGTGGAAATTTTCTGCCCAGGAGTTCAACGGTTTAACACATCTGATGCATGTGGTATCGGCTTACGAGAGACGATTATCAAGAAAAGAGGAGATGCCGACACATCAGAAGTTACCGATTGGGTCTTGAGATGATGAGTCTAGAGAACGGTCACCCGATCGAGAAGACATCTAAATTGGTTGAGCATAACTGATTTCTCCTTTTTCAAGACGGACGGGTTCTTAGAATTAGAATTGGTGTCGGCTAGTGATACTGTTTAAATCGGCTGAGGCGTAGCCGATTCCTAATGTACGGAAGCCGATATGATTATATTGGTTACAGATATCCGATATCGTTTAAGACATCGTCATCAGGAAATATTCGCAACTTTTATTGCTCAAGCTGATTGAAGTTTATTACAAAAGTTAATGTTCAGAATGACATCAGGATTTCTCTGAGGCTAAAGTTTTACAAGAATTTCTTAATAACCTCAATCGCGCGCAGATAGATTTGATCTATATCGTTGATGGCACGGATGTCATGCTCGTCTGATTCAGGGATAGTCTTCAGGTTCCTATGCCGGCGAACTGCGAGCCGTACTTTGTCTACTACCTTGGCCTTTTGGTTTTGGATCGATTTTGGTAGGCCGATGAGATGGGACTAGGTGGAGTTGATGTCTTCACGAACCTTGTCGAGTTCCGCTATCAAATCAGCTTCTCGTTTCTTCAAGAGGCCAACCTTGGTGTTGGTGTGTTGGAGGTCAGCTGACATTTCATCAAGTTTCTTCTTTTCATCAAGGGCAGTTAGCCGATTGTTATGAGCCAGGTGGCTTTGCTCAGCGCGATCGGCTATGCGTCGTCTTGATGCAGTTAGTTGGGTCCTTTGGAATTCCAAGTAAGCAGTAGGCATGAGTGTGTCTGACAGTTCCGCAGGCAGGAGATGTTGAATTTCTGCAAGTCTTCCTCGGATCGACCTGCAATCTTCTACCAGCGAGTCAATCAGAACTTCCAGCCGATGCATAATATCTGACAATTGCTTACGTGCATCGGCTGGCAAAAATGGTTCAATCGCTATGCTGGTGGCTGAGTCTTTCTCTGCTTCTAGGTATTTGCCGATGTCAAAGGAGAATAGATTGGCTAATGACTGCATAACAGCATTAGCAAATATGGAGATCATAAGTCAAGAGAAATGACATGTATGATGGACGTACCTGAGAGACAGTGGGAGCAGTTCTTGTGCGGGTGTCAGCTTGATGTGGGGTGGTTTGAGTGGATACCAAAACTTCAGAGGATACCATCGGCTCAGCCCCAGTAACAAGGTCTGGCGTTTGGACCTCAGGAGCCAATGGTTCAGGCTGCAAAGCGAAGGTGTCAGGATAAAACAAAGGCAACGAAAAATTGATGCTAACACATACCAACGGAGATGCGGAAGAAGTCAGAATTGCCGCAGGAGAAGGGCTTCACGAGGCCGATGCGATGATGACAACATCGGCGTCGAGTTTTTGTTTCTTAGAAACCATCCGAGTAGCCGATTTCTTGTGCTTCAGCCCTGATACTTGCGACACTCGGAGGAGAGCCGATAGAGGTGGACCGCTTTGCCCAAGGAGGGATCTGGCCGATGGAGGTTGATAGATAATCGGCCGACCACTTGCGCTGGTCGAAGGTGCATCTTTACCACCAGCCTGTGGAATCACGGGAATCAAGACACAGTTGAAATTCAATACGATGAAGAAAAAGAAGAAAGGATTACCTCTTCATCGGATTTCACGTAGTCGGGGTTGAGGCGAAGGCAGTAATGTTTAGCCGATAGACTATACAGATGCCTTCCCCATTCTGACCACCATCGAGACAAGATTTTGGTATTGGATATACAGGGATCAAAGGTGGAGATAGTCCCTAAGGACAAGTTTGATGTCATCGAACTAAGTCGGTCGTACTCCAAGCCGCTTTTCACTTCTCCGCAGGCTTAGAGTTTGCCGATGAAGAATAAGCCGATGGGGAGTTGGCCGAAGCCCAACTGACGAGCACTAACCGAAGGATGGTAGAACTCATATGATGGATGTTAGGATTGGCCCATTAAAAATCCGATCGGCAGAAGACAAGGAGTTATGGAGGATAGAAAGATGGTCTTCGATTCTTCATTGGCTAAGGCATTCATCGGATGAAACCTGCAAGGCATTTAAAAGGATGAGTCATCCTCGTACGTAAAACAGATGGTGACCTCTTTAGTAAAGCTATAGTAGAAACACTTGAACCACCGGCTGAGTCCGAGGGGGGTCATTTTGCTTCCAGGAAGAGCCGATGAAGCTTCACCTAGCGAAATATATTGGTGTTGACTGGCCTCATTTTCTTCTGGGTAGTCAGTCAGGAAGGTTATGGAAGAGAAGGGGGGCTTGGCAATGACTTTGGAGGTGTAGACGTTCAACCAAAGTTGTATAAACCACCAGGGTCCATCGATATGTCCAACTGGTTGGCCTGCCGATAGCTTGGTTGTGACTTGATGGAGCAGATGATAAGTTGCTCTGAGAAGATAATGCCTCAGGGAAATTTGGTGGTGATCGGCCAGGAGCTCTGCTAGACATTGCATGTTCGTTGTTGGACTGAGAGTCGAACCACCAAAGAAGAATCGTTCCAGCTAAAGATTCAATAACGCTGCATGTTCACTGGGCCGGAAGATTTTTTATGCAAAGAAATGTACTTACTCCAATCTCTGACGTTCTTGGTGTTTAGTCGATGCTTAGGTTTGAATCTGAGGCTGAACAGATTTATGTAGTGGGTGGTGTTGAGACAGATCAGCATAGTAACATCCATCAAGGTGGGGGTTATCGGCCTATGCCCAAACATGAAGGCATTTAAGATGTCCGACCAGAAGTAAGAAGCCGATGCAAGCAGAGGTTCGTTCCTTTCCATATTGGCTAAGGAAAGGTTGATACAATGGTCTATTTCCCAGTCCTCCCATAAAGACTTTTTGGAGGCAGAAACCCTAAGGTACCAGTTTCTCCATTTCGGGAGTTTGCTAGGCCAGGATCTGAAGCTATTAGCCCAATCGGTGATGGCCATGGATGAATGCTTGAATGACATCCTTCCTGTTTCAGAGTTGATGAAATCAATCAGATGCTCGCTACCCATAGGGCCAAGAAAGAAGTGACCAGGGCGGTCCGAGATTGGAATAGCGATCTGGCTCTTAAAATCCTACAGAAACCAGAACCCGACTATGGATGTGAAATTGGGATGGGGAAGAATCATGCAAAACATAGGATGAAAGAGCAGATATTAGTTACCTCAGGGATTACATGTGTAAAAGCCATTGTGCAAATGAAGGAGTAGTAGCCGATGAAGAAATCTGCGAGAGCTCGCCTTCAGTCTTCTAAGCCAGTCGAGATTCACAAAAATTTGCGGATGCCTGTGGAGCTCGTCGAGGTTTAGGGTTTTTGATGAGAAGAAGTGTGTGGAAGAAGGCTGAGGAGGAGATATATTTTATAGAGGCGGAGCAACCTAGGCAGAGATCTGAGCCATCTAATGCGGGGTTTAACGGGTCATCCTGGTTTGCGGAGGTTTCTAACGGCTCGAAATTTCGTAGTCTGTTGGTAAACTCCGAAATGGGAGGTATGTGTTAACGCCAAAATCTGGACGATCCGATGGTGCTAAAGCCGATCGGCTGGGAGGTCCGATGGAGGGTTTAATGCAGTCATCGGCCGATGGAGATACTGAGACAAAGCCGATGGAGAACTGTAGAAAAGTCGATCAGATTAGTAGAAGATTGGATCGGCTTAAAGACAGGGGATTGTCCAATCGGGATTAGGTTCGAGAAGCCCGAGGGAAGAAAGGAAAATAATTGGCTTGACTAAAAGAAGGTCTGATGCAGCAAAGGAAGACTCGGTTACAAATTGGAAGATTATTTAGATGAAACCGGATTTGCGGAACAGCCGTGGACTCCACGATAGGGTGCTTGTTTTTGTAAATTGTAACCTTACTTAATTAGGGAGGTTTAACTGGTTAGTTAACTTCTTTAGGAATATTTTCCTTTGTTCTTACTAGGAAATAATGTCCGATGGTCGTAAACACGTCGGACTCTGTCTGTAAATCCAGGGTATAAATATAGACCCCCTAGAAACATGTAAGATATCTCTCGATCATATACAAATTCGGCACATTGCCACCCTAGTTCATCTAGGTGTTTACCAGCGGGTTCTAGCTCTCGACGAGGGGCTGCATCGGTTAAGTCCGATCTCCGGCGAAGGGGTAAGTCCCGCCACTATCCTGGTATGCTTTGTACTGTCTAAGGCTACATCGTTTAGGTTTAAACTCTTAGTCAGATCAGGTGTACCGCATCACATCCGTGTAGGCAATATCGGCCTGTTAAGCTCCCTCTGCCATCGTCAATCTCGTGCTGAATCGGTTAGGTCTGACCTATGGGGCTGCCGATGGTAGATCGAGCTTTAGGCCTATAGTCTTCTGCACGACATCTCATCGGAGTGAGTAGCCGATGAGTTATCCATACTCTGAGCTTCACAGGGCATCGGCCCCTCGGCCGATACGCATCAGCCTTTAGAGGCGTCCCCTCATCGGCTCAGCTAGTCGATGGGTTCGCTCCTATCCTTGCTATGGCATAGCCGATCCGACGTCCTCCGTATCATCGCCGCTGGCCCCGGCCTCATACTGTCTCGGTTAGGTTCGATCTTCGAGATTCGGTGTTAATGGCGCTGTCACGGTGGGCGGGCGACCTTCTTGTGCTATTCCTTGCTTAGACCGCATGCGCATTCATCGGTTTTTCCAGCCGATGAATCACTGTTCGTTGATCCGGAGGGATCCCATGCGTCTCGCCATCCTCTGAGCACATCTTGGTTCCTCCATCGGCTCTGCGGTTGACCCCTCGTCGACACCTGTCCACATGGGCTCCCCAGTCGATTGAAGAGCATCCCGATCCTATCAGCGGCCAGCCGATAGCGAGCGCCTGTATCGGATTCGCTCGTCTCACTTACTTATCAATTGCAGGGTTAAATTGATTGGCACGTTCGTAAACCTCGAGGCTTAAGAACCTGCATTGGAGATAAGCAGACCTCCGAGGTATTCACGTGACCGAGCCTTCGTCCCTCTCTGATCGTGGGATTTTTGGCGGCGACACAATCCTAGTACTGAAGATGATGAAATAAATTGATCAAACCATGGCAACATGTGTGGCGATAGAAGTATTGTAATCATTATCAGCAACCACTGGCACCAGTGTTTAAAATGTATCTATTATATACTTAAAAATCTATTAAATATCATACAAATACTCGTGTTACTTTTACAAATGCTTTTAAATCATCATACGGTATTCTATTAAATTAGCAAAATTTCTAGAAATTCTAAGAAAAACAAAACATTTGCCTGTTAATTTATATTAAATCTGATGAACCTATTATTTAGAACCATCATTTCTATTGTATTATCATAGAGAAAAAAAATCCACCTCCCAACCTATCCACGTGGATAGAGGAATGTTACGTACTTATTCATCTTCTGCCCCTCCTCCCTCAATCCCTCATTCATGTCCTCTTTTTCTTTTATTCCCTCTCCAATTTTCACACTATATTATTTAGAAAGAAAAAATTATGCTAAAATAATTTTGGCAACTATAAAATCATTATCATATAGCTAATTTTTTATCCACTTATGTTATTAGATTACTTATGACTAAATTTACAATTAAAGACCCATATCCACTATATTTCAACTTTCAAAAAGAAATATGTCACTTTTAGGTTATATTTTTTGACTTTTGCATATCATTCAAACAATTATAAAAATTGTGAAAAAATAATGATATAGATATTATTATCATACATAACTTTACAATAATTAAATCATATCTACAATGATAAAAAGTAAAATAAACCTAACTACCAGTAATGTTCCAAAAAATTACTCTTCCCATTATGAAATTATAATAAGTCAATAATATTATTATATTTGTTATGAAAACTACTTTTATACTTTTATGTATTCGTATTTTTAATATCTAGATCTTAAACAATCAATGATGTTTTATTCTATTAGTTAATAAAGTAATAGCAACTTAAGAACATGAAACCTATTTAAAAATATTATAATTATATGCACACGTACTCTCTCCCCTTGGAGAGTCCCCTCCTCCTTTTCCATTCAATTCCTTCCTCTCCTAATTTTTAACTAACAACTTAATATAAAAACAATCAATAATTAGAAAGGTAAATGGTTAATTCTTAAGTTCTATCCATTTTTAAGTTGTTTGAACTGCTGTTTTATTTATAATGAAATAAATAATTCAAGATCTATATTACCCATATTTGACTATATAAAAATAAAAATATGTCATTTGAACGACCCCACCCCTATCTTTTGCATGGCGACCAAATGGCGACCTTGACGTCGGCGCGGCACAAGGGGTACGTCGCGTTCTCGCAAAGCCACCCGTCCACGCACGGCCCGTGGAACGCGCGCCCGCACGACGGCAGCCTTCGCACCGTGTCCCCGTCCTTCACGGCGGCGATGCACACCGCGCACTGCTCCACCGCGCCGCCACGCGCGCCACCTGATGATCCCTTCCTGTACTCGAACGCCGGGATGGCCTCGATGTCCTCCTGGCTGAGGCCGCCGCCGCCCCGGCGCCGCTGGCTGCTGGTGGTGATGATCGGGGAGCACCGGCAGCGCCGAAGTAGTACCACGTGAACCAGCACGCGGCGGCGAGGAGCACCGCGGTGGCGACGGACGCCCAGACGTAGCAGACGAACAGGTACAGCACGACGACGACGCCGGTGACCGCGCTCCATAGCATAAACAGCCTCGAGCAGCTGTCCGACCGCGCCGTGGCCAGGCCCTGCCGCATCAGGTTAGAGTGACGAGGACATATACTGGTTACTTAAATTACACATAAGCAAATGTATAACTAATTACGCGTAGCCAAAAAAAAAAGATAAATTCAATCAAATTAACTTCAATATACAATATTATAGTAACAAAGTAACAAAGTGTTCTATTTTACTTGTAATTAATTATACACATAAAGAGTATAAATATTATCTACAAACCGATATGATATTTATAGCCAAATTGCTAATTGTCTCTTATGAGTTTTTGTTGGACTTACGAGATATCTGAGATTCTCTATTTTTATGGTTTTCTATATCATTTTACGTGGATTAGTTCTGATTTATTATTCTACGTTAGTTTGGAGATCGAATCAAAATCCATAAGTGACTCTACCTGTCAATTGGTCGCATTGGTCAGGTGTAAGGATCGGTCAGGTATAAGGTAGAAGGTTATCTTTTTTTCTTAAACGTAAGATACAACCATCCTTTTGCCAATTCTTATCGGAACCTGCCAGGGACATCCGTGGCCGGCTGCGTGTAGACAAGTGTACCCGGCTAGCTGATTAATTACTAGGTGGCTAACCGTGGTTGGGCAGCTGGTTAGCAATTTGGATGCACATGTATAGTACTTTCACTAAAGATTGGATGTCGATTTACTAGAAAAGGAGTGAAAGAAAGTATGTAGTGCAAATCATTTGGAGATTACAATTTGGTGTTTGGCAAGGAAGTAATTAAGGTGGCAATGTCAGATTACAATTTGGTGTTTGGAAAGGAAGTAATCAAGGTGGCAATGTCATGCACTCTCTGATGGAATGGAATGATAGGGATGAATGCCTTTTCCCAAGCTCCAAAGCAGTGTAATTTTTGTAAAATATTTAATATATAAATTTTTTAGACAAGTTTATTAAATCCGGTTTTTAACTTTGTAACATTGAATTTATTCTTTGTACCATTAAATAATTTTCACAAATAATTCAGCTATTCAATCATTCTTCCATTTGAAAAAAGAATATGGAGAGGAGCAGGCAGCCAGTTAGTTGATCAAGGTTGTTAAAACGTATTGTTGCATCTAGCTTGTCAACTAAGAACTAATATGGATTTGGGCAACAGCTTCCCGGGGAGAGCACGCCTTCACGTGGATTTGACTGATGATATGATTGATTATAAAATTTTCTATCTATCAAAAAAACAAGGGGATTAATTTGGTAAGCATCATTACAAAGAAAAAAAGCTTCACTACACTTTTTTCGTGCATTGTGTTATTATGGGTGGTCTACAAAGGAAGCAACCGAGCTAAATTGAAACGATTTTTGTGGTCGACGTTTGTCAGCGACTGTCTACGGTATTCGAATAACTCTTTAATCCTCTATCCTAATAAACATAAAGCATGAGTTTTGTATTTTTATCTGCTTGTAAAATTAAGGGTAAGGATCTGCAAAAATCATTTTTTTAGTGGTGTTTGTGCACAATGTTCGGTGAAACCTTCAGCTGCAAAACAAATACATTAATACATCCGATGCACTGTCCCACGTCATGAAGTTTTGAGCACTCATTACCTACAGATCGACATACGGGTACAACATAGCTTGGTGGTACGCCAACTATTGCCTAACTGTCCTGACCAGGGACGATCTGTAGTTTCAGTAGTTCAATTCCCGATGCCTCCCAATACTAAGGCTCAGATAATTCTTCACTCCTTTGGCCCTTCATCCTGAAGTTGTTTTTAGCACAAGGCACAACACCTTTGCAGCTTGCCTTTATATAACCATTCAAGTAGCAGAACTTCTGGGTGCTGTATTGAATTCACATGCACGATTCGATCTTGACGTATCACATACTTAACCTATCTGCTAACACGCTGTGACTCAGAAGCTTTAATTGCAATAAAATGACAAGTAGTGTACATGGTATTATGATGCAAGCAAACAATCATGCAACCACATGAGAATGAAAACAAAAACGTAATGAAGTTTTGGCGATGCAAACTTGCTGCATCTTTTCCGTTCTTGTATTCTCGTGAGAGAATGTCTTACAGGAGATATATATAGTAAATATCATATTACATATTTAAATACAATTATCATATATAAGAAAGTCATTATATGTATTGATTAATTATTATGTCTCATAAATAATAATATGGAGATACTAAATTGATAATATAATATGATCCTACGTAGTGAAGCTAAATAGACTCACCATATGATATTAGATATTTTATGTCATCAGTTAACCTTAAATATGTGTCATCATAGCTCTTAACATATGTAGTAGCTTATTTTAAAATTATCAAATGCTACTTCATATAAAATTAGCTTTTAAATTTACTATGTAGTAGGATGTAAGTGATTAAGAATGTCTCTTCTATACATTTTATAACCCTCAATGTAATAGATTATACAAGTGCATAATCATATCAAGATGATTAAAGTGTCAATCTTGAGTTTATAATCTATTATAGAATTGAGAGACTGAATGAGCTATTAAGAGGATAACATAAGTCTCATCTTAAACTTGATCGATATTGTAAGACAAAGAGATTCGTACATAAAAATATTATGTATTTAGCCGATATGATTTTTATATATAATTTGTAGTTAATATATCTTGCTAGAGATAAGTATTAATAGGGTGATCGCAAATATATTTTCGGATTGCAACCAAATATACGTGATTCAGATAAGGGCTCAGTTCGAATAAAGATCCGAGTAGACTGTTATTAGACCATGGTTCTATAGGTCTAAGTAAAAAAACTATATACAGAGAGACGGAGAGGTTGAGGACATATGTTTTTATTCATCTTGAGAAAAAAAACCCTAGCCGTCACCCCCTGGACCAAATACTAGCTGCTTGCGAGTGCTAGTACACCTACAATTGATATTGTAGCCCTGAACATGTGGATACCAGTGGATACGCTACTCGTTTAGTGTTGATCGGCATTGGGATCGTGGCGAATGACTATTTCGTATACTACGTCGACGCGTGCGTGGTTGGATCGACTTGTTCAAGGCTGCTTCTGCTGCATTACGCGTCTCGTAGTAGCGATATATAATCCATCCTTCTTTGTATGATGTGTGCATGGTAGAAAAAAAAGTTTTATGCCCTACGTCTACTTCTATAATAAATTGGCCAAGGTGGCCGTCATGCGCACGCCATGATCCCAGGAGAGTGAAGACGAACTAAGACTCAAAACGAAAATAAGCAAATAAGTTCACTAACAATTCATCCCTTAGATAGTGTTGTGCTTGCTATTGACATCAGTAAATCCAATTCGGTCATGAAATTGCTGAAATCTCACGCTGGCAGTGCTGACAAACTAGACATCGATTTTCCCATCTTCAATGCACTCCCGAAAGGTATGATGATACCGGATTGCTGAGGGTAATCACCGATTTATTGTCGATGTTTAGCTTGAAAGGTTTGCGGTGTTAGAGATTGTAAACGTGTTACACTAGGATTGTAACTGAGCATGTCTCAAGGATAGATGGACTCCTATAATTTGCTATAGATAGAATAGAACTTAAGTTAGGAGTCCTAGTTTAAAACTATCTATATCTGTAATTCTTGTTCTATATATAAACATGCAACCTATGGTGAGCTAAGGTGAGGCAACCATAGTTACTCCATATTTTTTCATGGTATCAGAGCCGTCTCTTCCTAGAATAGATCTACAAAAATCTCATCAAATTCTCGCGACAAGGGGGCTGCGACCTGCTCGTGACGCTCCTCCCCGCGATCTGAACATCCCACGACAAGAGGGCCGCGACCCCTCCTCGTGACGCTCCTCCCGTGACAAGATGTCTTCGTCCTCCGCTCATGGCGAAGGATACCCGTCCTCTCCTTTTGGACATCCGGTGTCTGACAAGCTGACACGGGATAACTTCGTCCTATGGAAGACGCAGTTCCTGCCCGCTGTCCGTGGCGCCAAGGCGCTTGGTTTTCTGGATGGAACCATCCCCGAGCCGCGACAAGTCCTTGAAGCTGAAGTCGACGGCAAGAAGAAGGAGATTCCCAACCCAGAGCATGACTCATGGGTAAAAAAAGATCAGCAGCTACTCAGCTACCTGGTGAATTCGGTCTCCAAGGAGGTCCTCACCGGGATCACGACTGCAACAATCTCTGCGCAGGCATGGAAGGCGCTAGGGGCTATGTTTGCAGCACAATCAAGAGCACGGGTTACAAATCTGCGCATGCAATTGGCCACCACCAAGAAGGGCAGCCTCACTACGACAGCCTATTTCAACAAGATGCAGAACATCAAGGATGAGCTCGCGTCAGCCGGCGTCACCGTCGGGGATGATGAGGTGGTTGCTCATCTACTTAATGGTTTAGACTTTGATTATCACCCCTTTGTTTCTTCTATGATGGGCCAATCAGGAGATCTTTCACACTCTGAATTATATTCTCTACTCATGGAGTACGATCTTCGGCTCGAGATGTATCAAGGGACCAATCAGTTCCAGTCTTCAGCTAACATGGCATCTCGCGGTCGTGGAAACCGTGGTCGTTCTGGTGGTCGACGTGGTGGAGGCCGGTTCAATTCATCGCGCAATGGACAGAACATCAACAACAATCAGAGTTACACCAACAATAATCAAGGCAATATCTCGCAAGTCACAAAAAAGGCGCCCTATCAAATCTGCAAGAAGACAAATCATAAAGCCAATCAATGCTATTTTCGCTATGAGGAAGACAATCAGTACCGTGGGCGACCAGCAGGAGCTTATGGTGTTGATACAAATTGGTATGCGGACAGCGGGGCCACTAACCATATCACCAGTGAACTTGACAAGATGACCGTCCGTGATAAATATAGTGGCAATGAACAAGTTCATAACGCCAGCGGCAAAGGTATGAGTATTAGTAATATTAGGCATACAGTTTTTCATACCCCTTTCAGTAAACTTCATTTAAACAATATTCTTCATGTGCCCTCTTCTGCCAAAAGCCTTGTTTCAGTTCATAAATTTGCCAAAGATAACAATGCTTTCCTTGAATTTCACCCTGATTCCTTTCTCGTTAAGGATCAGGAAACGAAGAGGATTTTACATCACGGTAGATGCAAAGGTGGCCTGTATCCTCTCATTCCATCGGAAGAGAAAATAGAGTCAAAGCATGAAGTTTTTGGAGTCCATGTCCCTTCTACATCGTTATGGCATAGTCGTCTAGGTCATCCTGCTACTCCCATAGTTCAGAAGATCCTTAGCTCAAATAAGTTGCTGTATGCTAGTTCCAAGAATGTTGAGTCAATTTGTAATTCGTGTCAAAGGGCCAAGAGCCATCAACTGCCTTATTCTGTTTCTAATAAAATCTCTAGTACTCCTCTTGATCTGATTTATTCTGATGTGTGGGGGCCTGCACCCATCTTTGTTGGGAGTTATAGCTATTATGTTAGCTTCATTGACGACTATAGCAAATACACCTGGATATATTTGTTGAAGCATAAATCTGATGTCTTTTGAGTTTTCCAAGATTTTTAAAACTTAGTAGAAAGACAGTTCTCTAAGAAGATCCTTTGTGTTCAATCGGATTGGGGAGGCGAGTATGAAAAATTAAATTCTTTCTTCAAGCAAATTGGGATCACACACCGTGTGTCCTGTCCTCATGCTCATCAACAAAATGGTACTGCTGAACGCAAACATAGACATATTGTTGAAGTTGGTTTAGCTCTTCTTGTTCATGCTTCCATGCCTTTAAAATTTTGGGATCAAGCTTTCCTTACAGCTACCTATCTCATTAATATTCTTCCTAGCAAGGTTATTGATTTTGAAATTCCTAGTACTCGCCTTTTTCATGATGCACCCGATTATAGCAATCTTCGTGTTTTTGGTTGTGCTTGTTGGCCCAATCTGAGGCCATATAATTTCAGGAAGTTATCTTTTCGATCCACCCAATGTACTTTCCTTGGCTATAGTTCCATGCACAAAGGTTTCAAGTGCCTTGACATCTCCACCGGACGCATTTACATCTCCCGTGATGTCGTTTTTGATGAAACCGTGTTTCCCTTTTCAAAGCTCCATCATAACGCCGGTGCCTCTCTTAGAAAAGAAATTGTCCTACTGCCTTCTTCCCTTCGAAATCCAGGGGATGATGACTGTACTGCATCTGATATTACTAATACTACTGACGTACCTACTGTTTCTAGTGAATCATCTGAGAAAATTGCAGGTCTCATGCCTATGCTCCCAGCGCTACCGGCACAACGTTGCGCACATAGCCCAGGCTGCAGCTCCCAGGTGGAAACGCTGTCTCATTCCAGCTCGTCGAACGGTGCTGTTTTGCCTACTACACCGCCTGGGGGAACATCAGTACCGCTGCCGACCGCTGTTGCTGTGCCAGAGGACAACAGTGCGGCGACAGGTGGGGGTAATGCGGTGGTGCCTGAGTCTCCACCTGGGATGTTGCATGCGTCTGAGGAGTCTCCACCACCGCTGCATGCTACAGCATCAGGTGCACATGAATTTGTGCCACCCGGATCTTCTACAACATCTGGATCTTCTACAACATCTGGTTCTCCAGCAGCCACACCTGATCCCCCGCGTCACCAAACACGGTTGCAAAGCGGTATTATCAAACCAAAGAAGCTATATGATGGTATGATTCGATATGGCATGTTTAGTGCTACTGGTGAACCTAATTCCGTTGATGAAGCTATTTCAGATCTAAAGTGGCGTGATGTAATGGAAGTGGAATTTCAAGCTCTAGCTAAGAATAAAACTTGGTATCTCGTTCCAAGAAAAACTGGACAGAATATTATTGATTGCAAATGGGTTTTTAAAATCAAACGAAAAGCCGATGGGAGTATTGATAGATACAAAGCTCGATTAGTTGCCAAGGGATTCAAGCAACGCTATGGCATCGACTATGAAGACACTTTCAGCCTAGTTGTCAAGATAGCTACAATTAGATTGGTACTCTCTATTGCAGTGTCAAGGGGATGGTGCCTCAGACAACTTGATGTGCAGAATGCGTTCTTGCATGGTGTTCTGGAAGAGGAAGTTTATATGAAGCAGCCTCCGGGTTTTGAGGACACTAAAACACCGGGATATATATGTAAGTTGGACAAGGCTATCTATGGGCTGAAGCAGGCGCCTAGGGCGTGGTACTCCAAGTTAAGCTCCAAATTAATCACTCTAGGTTTTGTGCCATCAAAATCAGACATGTCTCTTTTTATATATCATAGGGGTGGTACAACTATTTATATGCTTATCTATGTTGATGATATTATCGTTACAAGCTCATCACCTGAAGCAGTGACAACTCTTCTTGCTGATTTAAAAGAAGACTTTGCACTAAAGGATCTTGGCAAGTTACATTACTTCTTGGGTATAGAAGTTAAAAAAGAGTTAGATGGCATAACTCTATCTCAAGCTAAGTATGCACAAGACTTGTTGAAGCGTGTTGGAATGCTCGGCTGCAAACCCTGCACGACTCCTTTATCTGCATCTGAGAAGCTGTCGAGCTATGATGGTGTTCCTCTCAGTCCAGAAGATGCTACTTGCTACAGAAGCATAGTTGGTGCTCTTCAGTATTTAACAAATACACGACCAGATTTATCCTTTGCTGTCAACAGAGTTTGCCAATTTCTTCATGCACCGACCTCAGTTCATTGGACTGTAGTTAAAAGAATACTTAGATATGTACAACACACCATTGGACTCAAGATGCATATTCAAAAGATATTGTCGTCATTCATCAGTGCCTTCTTTGATGCAGATTGGGCAGGTGATACAGATGTAGGCGTTCTACTGGAGGCTTCGTAATATTTTATGGAAGTAATCTTATATCATGGAGTGCTAGAAAACAGCCAACTGTTTCAAGATCTAGTACAGAAGCAGAATATAAAGCGATGGCTAATTTTACTGCAGAAATAATATGGCTTGAGCAACTGTTGACCGAACTTGGGGTTAAAGTGCATCGCACCTCAGTTCTTTGGTGTGATAATCTTGATGCAACATACTTATCAGCTAATCCCGTGTTTCATGCTAGAGCAAAGCATATTGAAATTGATTTTCACTTTGTGCGTGAAAGAGTTATGAGAAAACAGCTACACGTTCGGTTCATCGCTTCTGTAGATCAGTTGGCGGATGGATTTACAAAAGCCTTACCGGTTGCAAAGATGAATACATTTATTCGCAATCTCAAACTTCAAGGTGGTTAGGAAAGTTTAGATTGAGCGGGGGTGTTAGAGATTGTAAACGTGTTACACTAGGATTGTAACCGAGCATGTCTCAAGGATAGATGGACTCCTGTAATTTGCTATAGATAGAATAGAACTTAAGTTAGGAGTCCTAGTTTAAAACTATCTATATCTATAGTAATTCTTGTTCTATATATAAACATGCAACCTATGGTGAGCCAAGGTGAGGCAACCATAGTTACTCCATATTTTTTCATGCGGCTGTCCTATCCTGAGTTCAGAGAGAAGCTGTGCCAGACAAATTTGCTGCCATGCCACCTGCGAGTTGGCTGTGTGCTCGCCGTCAAATCTGCAGAGAGAGGCGATGGCTCGGTCACGTGAAGGCCTAGTACATCTGCTTAGTTCTAGTGCAGGTCCTTAAGTTTTAAGGTATTGTAGACATGCTAGTCAATTTGACCTATAATTGATAAGAAGGTGAGACAAACGGGTTAATAGAACGATAGGCCGATTACGAGCTTTTGCTGTCGGCTGGCCGCCGATAGGATCGAGCTGATCAATTGGCCGTGTCTAGGTGGCTCCTGCTATCGGTTGGTTGTCGATAGAGATTGGGACGCTATTCCATCGGCTAGGGAGCCAATGAAGACGTAGACAGATGTCGACGAATGATATGATGGCTCTGGGTGTAACGAAAGTGAGGTCCTGATCCATCGGCCACAGAATCCCTCTTGGTAGTCGATAGAAACTGTACCGCTCATTCATCGGCTAAAAAGCCAATGAAGGCATATACGATCTAGCAAGAAATCGTATAAAAGACACACCGGCTGTAAAGCCGATGCCGTTCCGGATATAGCAAGGGTGAAACGAATCCATCGGCTAGCTGAGCTGATGAGAGGACGTATTTCTGAAGATAGGCGCACATTGGCCTTGCTTAGTGTGGCACTTGAGGGAAGTCTCTGAAGACTGGTGCGTATCGGCCAAGGAGCCGATACGCTAGGCGTGGTGCTTGGGTATAAATAACTCATCGGCTAACATTCTAATAAAACGTCATACAAAGTCCTATAGGCCTACATCTTAATCTACCATCGGTAAGCTTATAGGTCGAACTTAACCAATGCAGCACGAGACCAATGACGACAGAGAGCTTAATAGACCGATAAATCCTGCACGGACGTGATGCGGTACATCTGATCTGTCTAAGAGGCCAAACCTAACCGATATAGTCTTAGACAAAGCGAGACATACCGGGATAGTGGCGGGACTTACCCCTTCGCCGGAGATCAAGCTTTGCTGATATAGTCTCACGTTGAGAGCCAGACCCCGTCGGTAAAAATCTACATAAACTAAGGTGGCGATACGCCGTAATTATATTGATCAAAGGATATGTTGATTTTTTTTACATGTTTCTAGAGGTCTATATTTATACTCTAACATTATAGAGTTCAACACGGTTATAACAACCATCGGATGTTATCTCCTAAAAATATAAAAAGAAAATATCTCTAAGAAAATGAAGTAAACTAACTTCTTATCTATTTAAGATATGATTTATATAAATAAAATACTGAGTGCCACGGCTCATCCTTAAACTCGGTGATGAATCTCTTTTTACTTCATCCGATCATCGGCTTTAATCAGACTCAGCCAATCTTTTTCTAGGATTTTTAAATTTTGGTGTTAGTACTGTGCTGCAGCAGCTCCTTCCTGACCGAGGTGTTATGGCTCCCTAGCAACCTCGACGATGGCTCCAGTGACAGTGCAGCAACTCCCTAGCTGCGTCGACTGCAGCTCGAGCAACAGAGGGTCCGAGGCTGTCAAGATTGAAATGTAGCAAAATACATTCAAATTTGAAATTTTGTTTGAATATTCCATTAGAGATTTCGGATATATTTTCCAAATGTATAAATTTTGGAATTTTGGTGAGCTCCAAATCATTTAGCTATCCACAAAGTTTATGTTAGTTTCATTCAGTCGGTACAGGATTAGCTACTTTGTGGTATTCTTCGCCAATAAACAGAACCCGGGGTGTGTCATGTACGCCAGAATCGTGCTCAGTTCGCGGTGCGTCAAGTCACGTAGGTGTCTCCGTTGTTTTCGTCGAGTCATAGCTGAAGCTTCGCGCTCCACTTGTTCAGTCGTGGGTTGGCACGATCTAGTAGTAGGGAGAAGTGGCGCGCGTGGCACCGAATCTTGAGCGGCCACGAGCTGACTGTTGCATGTATATAAACCTATCAATAGAGTCTGAAAAAAGCCGAGTAGTTATGCGGCACCAATTTACTGTGTGTTGTGTTGATCGTGTGAGTTTGCGTTGAGTTATTCCACCGAGCACTGTTCATCTTCTTTCTCTCCAGCGACGGGCGCCGGCGAGTGGGAGACCACAACTGGTATCAGAGCTAGGTTCTGACGGTGGACACGCAACCGCGCGATCGCTGCTGCTTTCATGGATTGACGGAGGCACCGTTCAACTTCGCCGCGACGCGGGAGTTTCGGCGGGAGCGGTTTGAGCAGTGGCAATGGCGATCGCGACCTGGTGATACGCCGGGTCATGCGTGAGGGGGGTGGGAAACACAAGTACCCCCTTCTCACTAAAACCAACTACTACTCATGAACGGCGCTCATGAAACTCAAGCTCCAGACGCGGGGCATGTGGGAGGCGGTGAACATCAGCGCCACCGACTTCGTCGATGACCGGAACGCCCTGGAGGCCATCGCGCCGGGGGTTCCTGAGGAGCTGCTTGGCAGCATTGCCAGGAAGCCCACCACCAAGGCAGCATGGGAGGCGTTGAAGAAGGTCCATCTGGGGGTGGATCATGTGCGCCAGGCGAAGGCGAACACGCTGTGGCACGAGTTCGACGCGCTGCGGTTCAAGGATTCAGAGACAGTGGACAACTTCGTCATGCGCATCACCGACCTCGCCACCCAACTCGAAGTCCTGGACGCCGGGTACACTGAGCCGGAGATCGTCCGGAAGTTTCTTCAGGCCACGCCGCCGAGGTATTCCCAAATCGTCATAGCCATTGAAACCTTATTGGATCTCGATGCTTTGTCTGTGGATGAACTCGTCGAGAGACTAAAGGCGACGGAGGAACGCTATGATCTCACCGGTGGAGATGGCGGGCCTATAGCGCGTCTCAACCTCACGGAGGAGGAACTAGTGGCGCGGGTGGCATCCCGGCTACAACTCTCCGGCGAGGAGGCGACTGGAGGCGAGCGGCCTCAGTCATCCAACCCAAGGCACAATCAGGACGGCGGCTTGTCCCAAGGCGGGGGCGGCAATGGTGGCTCGTCCCATAGTGGGGGAACGGAAGTGGCTTCAAGTCTGTCGCCAGCGGTGGTGGCAAGAAGAAGAAGCTCGCCAACAACGAGTGCGCTTACTATGGCAAGACGGGGCACTGGGCCCGTGAGTGCCGCAAGAAGAAGCACGACGAGCAGGCCTATGCAGCTAAAGCCGATGCGGAGGGTGCACTAATGATGGGGATCACATTGATCTCCCTCGGCCTCGAGCTTCACCAGACGACACTGGTGCTGTGTGACGCACCTGGTGACACGGTGGGCGTCCATGTCGGCGATGGAGGCGTAACGCGGTGGGTGTTCACCGACGAGACACCAAACACGGAGGCCACGACGGCCCTTGTGGCACTAGCTACACCCTACGTCACGACGGTGCTGTCGGCGTCGACCGAGGAGGTGCACATCTGGGAGGACAAGCTCTTCGTCCAGCTCGGTGAGAAGCGTGGCGATGGGAGAACGCGCTGGATGCTTGACACGGTGCAACGAACCATATGACCGGGGAGCGGTCAGCCTTCTCCGAGCTCGACACCGGGGTGCGTGGCACTGTTAAGTTCGGTGATGGCTCCATGGTCGACATCTGTTACAACTGGTCTACCACCTGCACTTTTAAGACCTGATGAAGGCAGCAGTCCTCTGGTTCTCTCAGCATTGAGGGTTCCACCATGCTGCTAGACGATGGCAGTTTCAGTGTAGATCTGGGTGCAAGAGCTGCTGATTTGATCTTCTCGTCCATCTTGCAGTCGCCGGTGATCAGTTGGTGTGGACGGGAAGCTTTTACATGAGCTGCGATGGAGTCTTTGGCTGCAAAACAAATTAGTCGCACATGGTCACGATGGACTACAAGATTCAATGAATGCATTGGTATAGTGAGACTGAAGAAGATTTGAGCACACGTTACCTACATAACCACTTACGGCCAGAACATCACGCATTGACATTCTAACTCTTGCTTAACTGTCCAAACTTAGAACGATCTGTAGCTTCAATATTTCAGTTCCCAGTGCCTCCCCATCCTAAGGCTCACAAAATACTTCTCAGGTTCTGGCCTTTCATCTCGAGTTGTCTTCAGCACAGCTTTGCAGCTAGCGTTTATATGCCTTCATCATCTTAGCTGCCACTACGCATTTATACAACAACTTATAGTTGCTGTATTGAATTGACGCGATTCAATCTTGTGATATATATCACGAACTTATTTGTTAACACGTTGTGGCTTAGAAACTTTGCTTGCAATGGTATGACAAGGTGGAACATATATGCAGATATGCTAATATGCATGATGTGATCAAACGACAGTAAATGGTGAGAATGCCATGTCTGAACATGATTTTGACCATGAGGATCCTCAGCTTTGGAAGCCATTCCGTCCTTCCTGGATTGAGAAGAAGTTATGGGGCATGTCCTTTAATTTGCGGTCTAATGAAAATATCAAGGTGTCATCACAAAACAGTAAAAATCGGAAGGAAGGAAGTGGTTCATCACACTTGTGGCTCATGATGGTAAACAGAAATTAAATGAGTTACTTGTTGGTATTTATGCTAAGTGAACTATTCATTTTTATCTGTACTTTGGATGGGTTATTGAGAATGGGGAAGAGGATATTGATGACATATATGTCTTTGAACGCACACATCGACATGCCAAGGACAAGGAACAGTATGCAAATAAGAAAGCTGAACAACTAGTTGTATGTCTGCTACTTATATTCTAGTTTCAACATTCGAAAACAAAATATGTCAAATCATCTAAAACCATACAATGCTTCTATTTATTTATCGCAATTGGGAGGATCAAGTTATCAAATTATCCTAGAAAAATTAGATTCAGGTCATATCTACCTTTTTGAACAATTTTATTTTATTTCTATTTCACAGTTGCAGACTTTTGTCGATTTTAAATGTATCTGTGTACTGTTAATGTTAATCGGTAGTAAATCCTTTCACACTTTTATTTGTGTATTGCTATGATTTCTATATGCTTTGACGTATTTTATTTGTTATGTACTGCCACCGACTAAAACGAATTAACATTTAACTAGTCCTTAACCCGTGCATTGCACACACTATTATTATTGGATAAAATTCGAATTTTAATTATATATTGAAACTTTATTTCATGTTGGATTCTTTCTTTAGTTATTTTACAAATTTATTTTATGAATGGGAAATTAATAAGTATGGAGCTGTGCTTGGTTTGAAGGCTCAATTATTGCCTTTTCACGATCTGATAATTTTGAAATCGTAATCAATAAATATCAAGCATTACCTGGTTTGGACTTTTGAGTCTCAATTAGAGTTTTCGTATTATTTTAGGTACTGATGTGCAGCGTCCACACTCAAACCGTAGTGCACTATTGCAATTTCTAGACTAACCATACACTTCAGTTTGCCGTAAAACGTAGATCACATAACACTACCGACCTATTCAACAAATCACATATGTGCAAAAGAAGAGAAGCAACAGAAACAATCCTCTACCCAATGGCCCACCGAGGACTTCATTACTTCTATGTAAAGAGAAAACATTGCATGCAAGCTACCAGATGCATGAACAGAGCATGGTGAATCTTGTAGTTTTAGTTAAAAAAAGCATCACACCTTATTAGATTTAGCTTCGAAGGAGATATCACGGGCTCGCGTCAAGATCATCAGCGGCGGTGTCTGCTGCGATGGAGTCCAAATCATCACTAATCAGGATGAAGGGTCACCTGCAAAAGTCCCATGTGCCCGCATTCCCATTTAATTCGTCGCTGGTCGGGATGAATCGTGACTGGAGCTGCTTCTGAATTTCATATTGTACCGTCGTTCTTTTCGTTACGCAAGATAGGGTCGGCATGTAGCGAGAGAATGAGATACATACGGGTATAGGCCATAGTAGATTGGATTGGTGGTCAAAACGTAAATTGGATGAACTTTCAAAAAGGAATTGCTAAAAAATTGACGGAAGTTTTTTTAGAAAAGTTTCAAATATAACTATGTAACTATTATACAATTCTAATGTAATTAAGCTATAAATATATTATATCTTTTTTATACGTACAGGTTACATGTATTTTAAATATTTATATATAAGTTGTATAAAAGCTAAAATGTAGTTAGACTATAGTTATAATAATTACATTCTAATTATACTATACTTATATTTAAAAAGTTTTTCATCCAAAAATCTTGCGGCAGTTTTTTACGTGTAGAAATTGCTATAAACTATCATAAGTTTTTTAAGGTAAAAAACTTTCAAATAAAATTACAGTATAATTTGAATGTGACTTACAATTTAACTACATTTTATATAGTATAATTTCATAGTAACTACACTGTAATTCTATATTCTATATTTTTTAATACTTATGTATACATAAGTTACATAAAAATTATAATGTAGTTATAGACTAGTTATAATCTAATTACTATAATTGTAATATGGTTATATTTTAAAAAAATTCACTTAAAAAACTTATGGCAGTCTATTAGATCATCAAAATGCCCTTAGATTGGCTCTTAAGGAAGGCCATGATATTAAACAATACTAATTACTACTCCCTCCGTCAACATTTGTCAATAAGTTCTACAGTTATGATATCGTAATCTATCTGGCTAAATATTACTGATTAGCCTAGGAGCTCATATGAAGTGTCTAATAAGTATAGGCCTAATTAGTATAGATATAGATAGATAGGTGCCCCAAGCACATCTCTTTTTATAGGAAAATTAGTTGATATATAAATAACTAATTATCTTTTAGAAACTAAATTGAAATAAAACTATTAGTAATAAAGAGTCCTTGAGATTATCAATGTTCTATGCAGCAACCGAGATCAGTTTTTGTAAGATGATTGAAATAATAGGTTATGTTGAATATCGTGTACAGGATATATATAGTTAATGGGATGGCATGTAAGCCATAATCTACTATATTTAGATAAATCTACCATAATTACATTATACTGATATAAAAACCATACAGTTATAGTAGTTAGACAAGCTTACAATATCTAGCGAAACCTACTATAATTACATTATGCTAACACTTCCCTATATTTTAATCGGAAGCTTGGTGAACGTTTATGCTGGATTGAAACTCCTAGAATACAGAGATATGAAAGCCCTTGGTAAAGACGTCGGCATACTAGAATGTTATAGGAACATGAAGTACCCGAATGTGACTGAGGGCGACCCGCTCCCGAACAAAATGGAGATCAATCTCAACATACTTCATACGCTGATGCTGGACTGAGTTACTGGAGAGATAAATAGCACTAATATTATCACAGTAGACCAAGATGGCTCTAGCGATGGTGGCTCTAGCGACCATGGCCCTAGGAGGGTGGTGCAATGGCTTGCTCAAGTGCAGCAACGGGCCCATGGACGGAACAGGGGTGTAGTGGTAAGATATGTTTATCAGTCAAAAAATCTAGGGTAGAAGCGGCTATAGGTTTGGTGGACATGTTAGAGAAAGGGAAAAAAGATTCATCAAAAATGACATGACGGGAGATGAGAATGAGGTTTGACTAGAGCTCAAGAGACCGATAACCCTTGTGTTTTGAGCAGTAACCAAGCAAAATACACAACAAGAAGCGGGGAGCGAGTTTATGAGGTGCCGTGGAGGACATGTTGGGATAGCAGGCACATCCAAAAACTCGAAGGTGGGCATATAAGGGCTGGGTGGAATAGAGGGAGTTGTATGGTGTCGAGAAAGTGAGGGTTTTAGTGAGGAGCCGGTTCACAAGGTAGGTCATAGTGTAAAGGGCCTCAACCTTGTAAACCGGAGGAAGACTCGCCTAAAACAAAAGAGAATACAGAATGTTATTAGTGGTGGTAAGGGAACGTTCTGCGGTGCCGTTTTATTGGGAGGTATATGGACATGACATGCGGAATGCAACATCGAGGGAGAGAAAGAACGTGTGAGCTTAGGAATTATCAAATTCATGGCCGTTATCGTATTGGATGCTCTTGATGGTGGTGCCAAATTGCATGCAAATATGTGCAAAAAAAATGAGAAAGAGCAAAAAAAAAGTCTTGGATTTGAGGCGAAGGAAATGTCCAAATGTAGTGTGAAGGAAATACAAGAAATGACATTGAAAATGATAAGTTTGGACAAACTTTCACATCCAAGGTGCCCAAGACGATGATGCCAAAGAGAGGTGGATACGGTGATGAATGTGGAGGTGCTAGGGAAGAGTGGGTAGAATAGGTAGAGGTCCTAGTGCTATTGTATCTGGTGATTACGCTTCTAGTGTTCAAATCCTTCACATAAAGGCCAAAAGGATAAAACTCATTGGAACAATTATTATTAGTGGTGAAACGACGAATGGAAATCAGATTCTTAATAATGTTGGGAGAGACCAAGATATTATTTAGAACAAGATTACGTTGTGGTGAAGAAATGGTATGTGATCTAGTGGCAATGATAGGAAGTGATGCCCTATTACCCACAATGATAGATAAATGAGTAGATGAGGACGGTGGGGAAATGGTGGAGAGTTTACGAGCATCCATTATCATATGAGAACCGGTGCCTGAATCGACATCCGCGGTCATGTTGAACGAGTGCACCAGGGAGTCCTGATTCCACGAACCACCGTGGATAGGGTTCTAGGGTGTGGGTGGTATGGACCAGGGTGCCGCCGAGGGGGTCTGGAAGGTTAACGAGGGTCCCTGGAAAGCTGATGAAGGTCCCTGTTATGTCGAGGGAGGTAGCGCAGGTGATGGAGGTAAGGCTTCCCTATAGTATGAGCCATACTAATGAGGGCCGTAGGTGCCACCATAGATGCTGCCGCCAGGGACGTTGCGAGGTTGCCGCTGTAATGGGGCATGGCAGTGAAAGCTAGAGGAGCCAAAGGAGGGCGGCTAGACCGGTCATATGGCTACATCTAGACGGTACCCGCCCATGGATGCGCGAATGATGGATGCAGATCTGGGGGCATGCCCCTTGTGGGTGCAAGGGGGCCACAGTGATCACCACGACCACGCCGGCAGCCGTTGCGCTATCGACCAGTGCTAGGGTTAGGAGTGGACGAGACACCAAAAGGTTGCCCAGGGAGAGGTGGAAGCGTCCTTAGGCATGAAGGTGCTGCAGTCTCATGCGTCGCTCGTTGGAATGCTACAGCAATGAGAGCAGAGGGCGGCGACGGTGGCCGGACCTCGATCTCTACCTTCTCCAGCCGGAGATGCCTTCGAGCCTCCGCAAAGGTTGGGATCGGGTGATGCATCTTGAGGATAGACACCATTTGACGGAACTGGTCGTTTAGGCCATGGTGGAGCGTGAGAACCATCTACCGGTTGCTGATCGGGTCATCAAACTCGGCGAGGGAGGTGGCCATCGACTCAAGGTGGCGACAGTTGTCGATGATGCTTAGGGAACCTTGGTAGAGGTTGCAAAATTGTGTCTCCAAGAGAAGCACATGAAACTCTTTATGACCGAGGAACTCATCCGCGAGAAAGCACGAGGCACTTGCTATAGTTGTTGGTGGTCTGGTCAAGTATGACGGGATGAGGGTATGGACGTTGATGATGGCGGTGGCCTTTGCCTATAGAGATTTATGGGCAGCTTCGTACTCATCCAAAGCGGCGGTGCGGTGGGTGGCCTCGGCATCGGTGGCATCAGCTGCGGTCTTCTTAGCGCGGCGGGCGGGGTCGGCCTCTGCGGCGTTGTCACAGTTTTCTTCGTGCGGCGGTCTTCTGTAGTCGCCATTAGTGTTGACAGATTCAGTGACGTGACGGGTTTAGTCGATGTTGTGCTCGGCGACGGAGTTAGCGACGCATACGGTGACTAGATTGGAACGGAGTCAGCGATGGGGCGGCGACGGAGTCGGAGTCAACTATGTGCCCAGTGACTGAGTCAGCGACGCACATGACGATGGGGGGCGACGGAGTCGGCGGGGCGTGGTGGACGGTGTTGGCTGTGTTATGCACGGGCGTCACTGATGGTGTGGTGTAGCGAAATTTTAACGGATTGTAACCACTCTGATACAGATGATTAAAATAGTTGGTTATGTTGTATATTGTGTACATGTGTATATATTATACTAATATGGAAATCAAGCAGCTTGCACATAATTATAGGAAACTAGACGCCTAATATAATTAGGTTATGCTAACAGTTTTTTCCAAGGTAAACTCATGCAATTTAGTTCTTGTAGAAGTTATTCTCAACGGGGTCCTAGCAAATGACAGTAAAGTATTAGCTGGACTATTAATCTGAAGGCACCAACTGCAAGCATATCTCCTTGAAAGTTGCATCCCCAACGAGAAAAAGCATTATTCCCAACGGAACTTACATGTTATATAATTCTTTGTGACAACATAATTTTCAAAAGACAATGATTTTATATTGTAATATATATAATAAGTAAATATTTACTTTTATTAAACTATTTTCAAAGATTAATCTATATATATCGTGTTCTAGTATGTTCAAAATAAATATGTTTAAAATTCAAATTGTTTGATTTTAACTTTATCTAAAACAATGGAATTATGGAATCAGAGTCGGAGGAAGTAGTTCCTATGAATTCCTGCCTTAATTTTCTTGTAGTGAGATACTGCCAAGCTGGCAATTTTCCCTACTCTATGAACCCAAAAGTAGGCAAATTATTTTTATCCTCCGATCACCTTTCCTCCATATCTTTCCACTATTTCAAACATGAGAAAACCATTTCAGACGTTACTGATCGAAAGGCAAGCTTGAGAGTGAGAAAAGAAGAAGATGACGTAAAACGAGCTAAGTTATATAATTGATTTAGTAATAATTACTTTAAACTCAGAAAAAATGATTAATATAATTTTTAAAGTAACTTATATATATTTATTTTTAAAAAATACACGAAAAACCCGAAAAATTTTGCTCCTTTTTCCCTTGCAAATGAACGGACCTAACTAGCATAGGTGATAGCTTTGCTGTGTGGTATAGCACGGATATGCCATGGCTGAAGGTTCCACCACTCTGCCCTGGCCAGCGTCGACGCTGACCACCACCAAAACACATCACTTGTCTCCAATAAATTCTACCTGAAATTGTGAATCTCCCGAGAGCCAAAAATGTTCTTGAGTTTTTTTTTCGAGCATTCGGGAACTTAGTAAGATTATTAATGCTTCAATTGCATATATTGTTATAATGTAATCTGACATGCCATGCTTGCTATGTTGAGTTAATGGAGTTCTCTAACAGGTGGCATATACTGAGGTTGCTGTTAAGCGCAATGGTCCAAACTTTCATGTGATGGAATAACCTATTGATGCGGCTGCTGTATATAAGGTTGGAAAAGGTAAGAAACATGGCCGCTTTATCATGGGCAATGGCTATATATATTAGCACACCTGCAACTCTGTCCCAAGTCTGAGCATCGAGTGTCGGGTTATCGGACGATGAACGTCTAGCAGTACAACTGCGAACAAGCAATGAGAGGGTGAGTCATCTCGAGGCAAAGCTGCAGCAAGAAATTGAGGCAAACTCAAGATGACTGATCTCGAGGCAAAACTTCAGCATGAAATTGAGGCAAGGCAACACAGGGAACAAATGCTACATGTTAGTTGTATGCTCGTGTGCTATTTTTGTTAGACTAGAAATGGAGGACCGTGTGCATGGAACTGCTAGAAAAAAAAATGAATTGTGTCCACATGAAAGATTGCCTAGTTCCTGTTGGTAAATATTTCATGAAGAATTCAGTCATTAGAGTTTTACTTTCAAGCAATGAGTATTCCTAAGGCTAACTTATGTTAATTTTTAAATTTACAGTCTATAAATTCTCGGCTTAATGGCTTTTCTCCAACAGATGGCCCACTTGATGTAGCATCTAATGAGGTTAGACAACTTAGCACTGTTTGACACAACTTGGAATCCATTTTGACATTATTTGATCGATCTCATCAGCTCTAAAAACAAAATACAGGGAAATTGGATCAATGGCAGCATGCACTGCTATAGATGGTCAGGCTGGAGATGCTGCACTTGTTGGTAGTCCATTCCAAGGCCATGTAGATGAAACCGGTCCAAATGGACCACTTTAGTTCATCGCCAAAAGATGTAAGGCATTGCTACACATTATCCATTTTTCAGTTTGCCATTGCATATCAACTACTATTATATCTAGCATCTGACTACACTATTCTCAAATGACAAACAACAGAACAACAAAAATTTACCGGCAAGCTCCTTTAATCGAAGTGTATAATCTCAAGCACTGAATGGTTTGTTTATGACTTTGCGGCTGGGCACTGAGGACATGGATTACCTCCTATGAACCTCGGCGTGTACTTATACTCCATGCTTATCTAACATGTTAAACTATATTTTGTTGAACTACTTGAAACTGTCGGATGTGTCGGGTGGCATATTTTGAATGACTCGAACAAGTCAAACCGTGCTATTGTATTGGTCATCCATGTGTTGCTGGAGGTCTTTTGTAATATGCAATGTCTGTACTTCCTTTTCTCAAGTGGTGAAATACAACGGTGTGGCTGGGTGCCTGACTGACCTGTGTGGTTGTTTTATCTCTTACATATGAATGGGCAATTATGTGAATGAATGTATACATCATCCATGTAATCTAAAATTATTAGATAATAATGATAAAAAATTAATTTTAAGTACAATTAGTGTCAATGTTTTTATTAAGGAGGATATTGTTAGATAATAATGATGAAAAATTGTTTTTAGTAAAATTGATAAAATAATTTTTATTGAAATTTTATATTAAAATTGGTATTATTTAATTGGTTTTTATTTAAATTTATTTATGTAAAATATATGGTGAACGTGTGTGACTAATGTGGGTTAGGTTATGATATATGTGCTTAGAAACTATTGTTCTGTCTATTTATGTGCAGCAAACTTGAGGTCAACTTTAGTCAACAGTGAGAGCCGGCACTATGCTTAGGGATAAGCGAGGTTTATTATGGTCGGGATGTTATGGGACAAGGTGGGATTAGAAAGTTTTGGAGTCAAATCGATCAAAGACGGGATTAAGAGTTAGATTTAGAGGGAGCTAAGGTCCAGAATGGTTAAGCATGATAGGTGACGAGATTGATACAAGTTAGCACACGGTAGATGGACACCGTGTAGGGAGGATTTCGAATTGGTTCTGATATATATAGGCTAAGGGCACCACGTCAGCGGGTGGGTGAAGGTTTGAGTCCATCAGTGCGTGCGTATGTTAGGTTTATTCGTTTTCGTTTTATCTATCTCGCTCGAGTCCGTCATCTTTTCCCTTCTAGGCTTCTTGTTTGGATTCTCCGCAGCGTCGTAATCCACCGCATTTGTGTAAAATAGCTGTAGATCGAGTGCGGGATTGGAGGCCATAACCTCCTGGTGTCCTCTAGGATTCAATTTGTGAACTGTCTGTTCAAATCCCGTCTGTGTTCTTCATGATCTAGTTTTTCCCCTTTTTATGTTTTAGGTTGAATCTTGAGTTTTAAGGGTTTTGGTTTAAATCAGTTTATTTGAGATGAACTATGACGTGAGTTGAATGCTTGCATAGAAGAAAATCGTCTAATCTCTCATGAGTTCACAAATCGGGACGAATAAGATCTTTTTGGAAGAAATACTAATGTTTTTTCTCTCATCTTTGTTTTTTTGACTGGTTTCAGATCGGGCGATGGTCTCCTTGAGATTGCTCATCTATTGGCTAGAAATCATCTCGTCTATCTTACGATTGCATTTTAGGGTTGATTTTGAGGCAGAGACCAAACATATCGCGTGTCGTTATTTTGGATCCTTCACATATATACACAGTATAAGCTGTGCCGATTCTTCTTGTGGAGGTTGTCGTCACTGGTGATCCTGAACGCTCCGGAAACTTAATTGTACACGATCCGGAAAGATTTCTTGAGCTGCAATACAATTC
Source organism: Oryza coarctata (assembly GCA_030770085.1). Taxonomy (NCBI): domain Eukaryota; kingdom Viridiplantae; phylum Streptophyta; class Magnoliopsida; order Poales; family Poaceae; genus Oryza; species Oryza coarctata. The sequence goes on along the minus strand of CM061484.1, from coordinate 9,493,328 downwards.
AATCACACAGGGTGACGATCAACTTCAAGATCCATCCAATGGTGTATCCGTCCCTTGTTTTAGTAATTTTATTTGGGCATACATTACCTACAGATCGATCCAGCGCCACAACATCAACTGTTGAGACTAATTCTTGCCTATATGTCCCGACTTGGCACGATTTGTAGTTTTAGTAGCTCAGTTCCCAAATCCTCCCCATCCTAAGGCTCACATACTCTTTCACTCTTCTTCCAACCGTTCATCTCGAATGTTCTCTGGCTCACCTTAGTAACCTTTATATGTCCCCGTCATCTTAGCGCAACAACAGCGTGTAAGACTGGCTTGGAGGAGCGAGATTCTAAAGTGGAACACGCATGAAAATACGCGAACTAGCGTCGAATAGTCCAGTGATTTGTATACTAGTTGGGATCCCTGGTGAAAAAAATGCAAACCTTATCGTTCCTTCATATGCATGGCAGTTTGACAAGTAAGACCTCACATTTCTTTCGCTTCATATAACCGGATATCAAGCATGAGACTAGTACGAGTGATAGTAATCCACCTCTGTATGGTTGGCACCAGGTTCAATATATCTCCATTCTTGTTTAGAACCCCCCGCCCCCCCCCCCCCCTCCCCCATTCCTTTTTCCACTATCACCGTTCATGCTTGCAGCAGCTTCTGGCTGCTTTATTTCATTGAGATGATTCTCGTTCTTGTCATATCATAGGTTATGTGTACTCTGAATATAGAATCATAGCAATTATATTGCAACGGAACGAGAGTAGGACTTAAAGGCGGGACTACCTTTTTTTGTCCTAAAGGTTGAGATACAGTAGTTCCAACAGTACTGTGCCTGATGAGGGAACTATAGGTTTGAGATGCAGCAGGAATCAAGGGCATACATTATTTGCGAGCTCAATCGCTGAGTTGATGTCCAATACGATGGTGTGCAACTGTCTGTTGATGGTGGATTTGTTGGAGGATAAACCTAGTGCAAGGTGAATTTTACTTCATAATGCATGTCTATTTTCATCGTGTCTGCGCATGCATTCCCCGTTTACTTTCTGTTGCATTATTGATGCGCACGAAGTGCATGACAAGTTGAATCATGCGCATTTTTGCTCGGGTTGAGCCGTGCTGTGTCCACGTCGAGCCCTGGTTGAGGCGTGCTGCGTCGACGCCGAGCCCATCAGTAGCGAAGATTTAGGCTCGATCGCATGCTTTCCGTAGATGTGGGATGGCACACCCAGTTCGGATCATGGCAGATCAGTCCATCAGCTCACGATCCAAGTCGGAGACCTGACAGGATTGACTAACTTCTTTGCTTTCAAAACTCCTCCTAGGTCCCACAAAAGGAACTTTTGATAATTTGCCATTATGTCGGAGGGTGCAATTCCTTCTCTCACAGACATGGAGTCATTGAACGTAGGCCAGAATGGTAAATTGTATGCCACTCATATCATGAGGGTGGCATATTATCAAGTGCCTGTTTCACAAAAGTCACATGCAAACAACAGTATGGCTTGGATATCTCTGATCTACATGACGATTCCCTCCATGAAGACTTTGGTTGTGCCACTCCGCATGAAAATATATATTATTCACTTGTTTTCATGCCCACTACTTCATACATGTATGCACCAAACACCAATCCATGTACCGACACCAATGCCCGCTATAAGTTAAAGATTTTAAGCATTCCGGACATCATGTAGTAGCCTATTCCAACCGATACATGAAACATAGCTTTCTTCAATATCCCACATCTGTGTACTATACACTCCTCCATGACGTGTTTTATAAACTATCAAGTTGGCATTTTTCGTCTAATTTTCTGATCTGGAATTTCTGGGAAACGTTATACAGTTACAAATCAGGACAATCATGTTTTCTACCTATATTATTGACTAATAAATAGAGTGAAGTGACAGTAGGGCCAGAAGAGTAACAAGGGTAGTAAAAGGAAACGTCCATATGATTTCTATACGGAGCTGCCTGCCTCCAACTATTTCCTTTAAGGCAGCAGAAGATATGGCATCGTGAGCCTAGTTTAAACAGTACAAGTGATGGTGAAGAATTGAAGGCCACATTCATATATATGCATGGAGATTATGGCAGTGCTATTTCCTACATATGTTGATGATTCTCTGTTGTGGTATGTAGTTGACATGAGATGAGTCTTCAGGAGTGTATTGAGAGTTTGATTATGCTACTTTGATTCAGAACCCCATTGTCCAGAAAATGTAAAAGCCTCACATATCGCAAACTCACTAACCACATATACTAGCTTGGACAATCTTCAAGGAAATTCCACTCGATTTCTTGGTACGACAAAACGTTTCTTTGTGCGTGCAAAACATTCAATTATGGCTAAGGTTGCATAATACCTTGCATCCTAAATAATGTAAAGTTATTAGTAATCTTCTCTCATGCTAGATGGTTAAGAATGAAGAACAGGAACTACATCTGAAGAGTAACTAGTGAATTGAATCGAGACAACATCACAACGATGGGAAGAATCAGGCACATTTGTAGACAGCATGGAAGATATCAAGAACTCAAATATGTCATTTCACCTCATCTCAGCATCTGTGGAGGAAAGTGTAATTAAGCACGTCTGATCAGTAGCACATTTATACTAAGCCCCACAAAACACTGATGTTTCGACCAGCTGGAGACTGGAATGGCAAACTTGCCGTCTCTCTATATCAGGAATACTAGACGTCTCTGGCTGTGTCTCAGCCCCAGAGACGGCAACGACTGGTTTGGGCTACCATTAAGTTTAGATGTAAGCACGAGAGGTTTGGAGATAAATCTATAATTTTTTGGCATAATTTTTATACAGTTTTGATCCACATACTAAATGATCATGCATATGTGCTCCAAATGGTTCCATGCTCCATTTATTTCTACCTAAAAATAATGATCTGTTAGGTTCCATTTGTTTCATAGGATTTTCATATAAGATGTGTATATGCTTGATTCCATATGATCTGGGTAAAGGAACGCGTTTGGAATACAAGTAGAACCAAAATGGGAACGCTTTTGGATGAAGTGATGGTTTTACTACAAGATTCCTTATGCTGCGGGCTTCGATTAATTCCTAGCCCTTTGCTCTTGGCGTGGCTTTCTTGCCTTCGATGCCAAGCCGAAGGTTACTGCTACGCTGGAGGATGAAAAGATTTCTCTTCACAAGACTGCAAGCTGTTTTAGCTGCCGAGAACTTATGGCAGAGTTCTGTATGCTTGGGGTTAATCTCCTTGCTCGCTCGTGGGAGATCACGCTGGACAGCCATCGCTTCTTTTTTTTATATGCTCTGAACTGGCTTGCCTTGGTCTAAATGCAGTGCTTTCGGTCGGCGATGCCAAAAACGCGGCGAAGAAACTCGTCGGTGACTTGATCCGTAAGGAATTTGGGATGATTAACAAGTACAAGGCCGATGAACGGGCGAACCGCGTTTGCGCGTGCCTTGGGGTGGTCTTGCCCCCTCGCGAGAATCCCACGAAGGACCCGAGGAGCCAACAGCGGAAGCTGCCACCAAGGCTGCGCTAAACAAACGAAAGCGTGTCGCCTCCAAGGCTGGGCCTTCTACATGGGCGGTGAAGCTCGTGACTCCTCTTTGAGTCGTTACCCCTGCTCGCGATGCTGTAGCTGTGACCAAGGATGAAAATCTCGAAGGTGAGGAAGGTGATTATGAGGGTGGCGATGGGCAGGTGGATGTTGATGCCACCATTCAAGTGCCCTTTGACGACGGCAATTCACTGGGGTATACTCGCGTGCCTAGTCTGAAGGGTGGGCCAGCATCGATGCTTCCCCCTTTAGGCAGTCGACGTGGCCGTTGCTGAGACGCTCGCCGCTGTCGCTGCCCGCGTGGTCGACGCTTCTGGACACAAGGCCCCGCCCATTGTTGGCGATGTTCGCGTGGCCGTGGGTATTATCGACAATGAGTCTTTTTCGGTGGCCTCACTGAATCCCATCGCCTCCTCAGCTCCTTCTCTCTTTGCCGGTACGTCTATCGGCCTATGCATGCCTCCCCCACCTTTGGCTCTAGCGATGAGGGTGAACAGGGGTCAAAGCCTCACGACGAGACACGATAGCGTGAGAGGACCCCTCTTTTTGTCGCACTTAGAGCTTGTGTTGTTTGACGACAATTTCGACCTAGATGAAAGTATGAGAATTGTTAATTGTATTCTCTGATAATGTATTGGTATATATAAGCAGTCGGATGGTTTACATACGTAACCGCACAGCTACACATGCTAACATACAGGATGGATCGAAACTCCTAAAATAGTGAGGTAGGAAGGCCCTTGATAAAGACGTCAGCGTACTGCGATGTCGTAGAAACATATAGGACCCAAACATGACCAAGGGTGATCTTCTCTCGAATGAAATAGAGATCAATCTCAACATGCTTCGTCCGCTAATCCTGCACCAGGTTGCTGGAGAGATATACAGCACTGATATTAACACAATAGACCAAGATGGCACATTGAGGGGGTGGCGAAGCTCAAGGAGCAGCTAGCGCAGCCAAGTAGCTTCAGCAACACCATTTGCCACAGCACGATATTCAGCTTCAGCACTCGATCTAGAGATCGTCTGCTGACGCTTAGAAGACCAGGACACCAAGTTATCCCCGAGAAATACTATATAGCCAAAGGTCGACCGGTGAATGTTAGGACAGCCAGCCTAGTCGGCATTTATGTAAACAACAAGATCTGTAGGCGAAGATCGGCGCATGGTCAACCCAAGAGACAGGGTGCCCTGTAGGTAACGCAGGATCCGCTTGAGAGCAGCGAGGTGCGGCTCTCGAGGATCATGCATATAGAGGCAGATCTGCTGAACTGCAAAGATAATATTTAGTTAGGTGAAAGTCAGATACTGTAGAGCGCCGGTGAGACTACGGTACTATGTAGCATCAGTGACAGGCGGTTCGTCAGCAGATAATTTGGAGTGGAGATCAACAGGCGTGCTGCATGGCTTGCACACACTCATCCCGGCACGCTCCAAAATATCCTGACTATACTACGGAGCGGGTCACAGAAATGTCTAGAAAATGATACAACTGACCCATATCCGTCATAGCAAACTCACGCCGGAGAGCCTCAATGATATTCTTGAGTAATCCAGCAGAGGAGACAGTAAGGATAATGTCATCAACATAGAGCAGTAAGTAGGCTGTGTGTAGACGGTGGCAATATATGAAGAGAGAAGTATCTGACTTTGTTTCAACAAATCCAAGTAACATAAGGTGAGAGGCGAACCTGTGATGCCAAGCACGAGGAGCTTGCTTCAAACCATATAAAGACTTGTTGAGCCGACAGACAAAATCTGAGCAAGAAGAATCCACAAATCCAAAAGGCTGCACGCAGTATACTGTCTCAGTGAGAGTGCCATGGAGAAATGCATTCTTCACATCCAGCTGATGAATGGGCCAGTTCTGAGATAATGCCAGAGAGAGAACCACGTGAACTGTCGCAGACTTGATAACTGGACTGAAAGTCTCATTATAGTCAACACCGGGCCATTGTGTGAAACCCCGTAGAACCCAGCAAGCCTTGTAACGATCCAAAGACCCATTGGCGAGCAACTTGTGACGATAAATCCACTTCCCAGTCACAACATTGACGCCAGAAGGGCGAGGCACAAGACCCCATGTGTCGTTGCCAATCAAAGCGTCATACTTAGCCTACATAGCAGATCGTCAATTGGGGTCTAACAAGACATCACAAACGGAGCAAGGAAGAGGCGACATGGGTACAGTGTGGAGATTGAGGCGATCCACGGACTGCGCAATGCCATCTTTGCCACGTGTGCGTATAGAGTGCGCGTTGGTCACCGGAGGGATGACAGTCGGTCGAGTGGCAGCTGTACGGCCGGTACCACTGGCAATAACCTGCGCGTGAGCAGCAGGGGCAGCAGGAATGGCAACACTCATGGTCGGTGGGGCACCACTGGCAGTGACCTATGCGGGGTGCACAGGGGCAGCGGCACTAGATGATGCGGACTCGGGCGACCACGGCCCTGCACCAAGACTCGACGGCGCAAGTGGGGCCTCGGGCACGGGGTGTGACGCTGAGGAAGCTGCTGTACCTGCAAGCAAAAAAGAGGCTCTAGGAACTGAAGCGGTGAGATCATGATCATCGACAAGAAAGTCTAGGGCGGAGGGTGCCATGGGTGTGGTAGACATGTCAGAGAAAGGTAAGAAGGATTCATCAAAAACAACATGTCTAGAAATGAGAATGTGGTTCGACTGAAGCTTGAGGCATCGATAGCCTTTGTGCTTCGAGGAGTAGCCGAGGAACACGCATAGAGAAGAACGAGGAGCAAGTTTGTGGGGCGCTGTAGAGGATATATTGGGGTAAAAGGCGCAACCAAAAACTTTGAGATGATCATAGGAGGGTGGGATAGAGAAGAGAACGGAGTATGGTGTGGAGGAGGTGAGTGTTGTGGTGGGAAGGCGGTTCACAAGATATGTAGCAGTGTCAAGGGCCTCAACCCAGTAAGCTGGAGGGACACTCGCCTGAAACAAAAGTGAACGCAGAGAGTTATTGATGGTACGAATAAAACGCTCTGCTTTACCATTTTGTTGAGAAGTGTATGGGCACGACATGCGAAGGGCAACACCGTAGGAGAGAAAAAACGTACAGGGCTAGGAATTATTGAATTCACGGCCATTGTCGCACTGGATGCTCTTGATGGTGGTGCCAAACTGTGTGCAAATATTCACAAAAAAGGTAGAAATAGTGGAAAATATCTCGGATTTGAGACAAAGGGGAAAAGTCCAAATGTAGTGAGAGCAGTCATCAAGAATAACAAGATAATATTTGTATCCTAACACACTAATAATTGGAGAGGTCCATAGATCACAATGGATTAAGTCAAAATTATGAGTAGCACAAGAGGAAGATGAATCGAAAGGTAGACGTACATGACGACCGAGTTGTCACGTATGACATAAATGATCAATATCATCTTTATTGCAGGAAATGACATTGGACCTAAGAAGTTTGAACAGAGCGTCACGCCCAAGATGACCGAAACGGCGATGACAAAGGGAGGTGGGTGCAGCGACAAACGCGGAGGTGCTGGTAGATGGTACAAAAAATGGGTAGAGGTCGCCGGAACTATTGCATCTGGCGATCACGTTCCTGGTTTGCAGATCCTTCATAGAAAGACCAAATGGATCAAACTCAATGGAACAATTATTGTCAGTGGTAAACCGACGAACAGAAATTAAATTCTTAATAATGTTAGGGGATACCAGAACATTATTAAGAGTAAGATCACGGTGCAGTAAAGAAAAATGATGGGATCCAGTGGCGGTGATAGGAAGTAAAGCACCATTGCCCATAATGATAGATGAAGGAGTAGATAAAGAGGGTGGGGAAATGGTGGAGAGTATACCAGCGTCTGAGGTCATGTGGGAACCGACACCCGTATCAGCATACCACTCAGAGGCCGGTTGGTTGAGCGTCATGGTGTTGAAAGAGTGCGTCAGGGAGTCCTGGTGCCAACCTCTATGACTAGGTGGCCAAGGTGCGGCCTGGTACGCCGGTGAGGGCGCCTGGAAGCCTGCCGATGAGGGCGCCTGGAAGCCTAGCGGTGTAGCTCCCCCATAGTACGTGCCATACGGGGACGATGGGGCACCGTATGTGCTGCCATAAGTGCTAGGAAGAGCACCAAAATCGCCACAGTGTGGGGCTGCGTGGAACGAAGGCTATGGCGGCGGAGGACGGCCGAACTGGTCGTACGGCCACATGCGCACGGTGCCAGCCTAAGGGTGGGCAAACAACGGGTACACAGTCGTACCGGGAGAGACACAGCCCTGTCGACCTAGGGCCGCTCTAGCCGAGGGCGCTGGAGAGCTACCACTAGTAGAATTGCCGCGTCCACCGTGGCCACGATGGCGGCCGTTGCATTGGCCTCTGGTTGGTGCAGCTGGGCGCGGAGGAGGAGGCGCCCCCGGACGAGGAGCAGCTGTGGCACCTGGGGTTGCTGGACGCGGTGTTGCAATGATGAGAGTGGCCGACGGGGACGAAGGACGAGCGTCGATCTCTAGCTCCTAAAACAACAGATGAATGCGTGCTTCCGTAAATGTTAGAAACGGCCGGTGCATCTTGAGAATGGACACCATATGGCGAAACTTGCCATTGAGGCCACGGAGAAGCATGAGGACCATCTGTCGGTCGCCGAATTCGGCGAGGGAGGCAGCCATGGATTCAAGACGATGACAGTAGTCGGTGACGCTCAGGGAGTCCTAGCGAAATGTGCGGAACTGCGTCTCGAGGAGAAGGGCACGAGACTCCTTTTGGCCGAGGAATTCATCCTCGAGATAGCACCACGCATTACGGGCACGTCTGGGCCACATTATCAGTGACTGCTGTAGGTCACTGGAGACGGTGCCGTACACCCACGTGAGGACGCAACAGTCCGCCTGGAGCCACACCGGCGCGTGGGGAATGTGTCATCCTCGAGGATGTTGCGAGTGAGGGCATATTTCCCAAGGACAGTGAAAAACATGCAGTGCCACTTAGTGTAGGAGTCCGTGGCCTTATCGAGGACGATGCGGATGAGTGCCTTGATGTTGACGACGGCAGTGGCTTGCACCTAGAGAGCCGTGTGAGCGCTCTCGTACGCGTCCAGAGCTTCGTCAGCGCGAGAAGGATCGGGCATGAGACAACATTCTTCGGAAGTAGCGGCGCCAGTGTTGTCGCCAGCCATGGGGGGCACGACAGCCAATCATGTCGAATCGAAGATCTCGAAGGAACAGCCGATCGACCAATCGGATTGGAAATCTCGAAGAGATAGCCGATCGACCGATCGGATCGGACGGATCAGCTAATCAGAGTCAGATCGGCAGCCAATCGGCCGATTGTATCGAAGATCGGATGGCCGATGAGCAGCCAATCAGATGGGAGGCCGATCGTATCGGCAATGGGTAGATTGGCTGGACGATGTGCAGCCGATCATATCGGATGGCCGATGTGCAGCCGATCAGATTGGAAGGATCAGATTGGCAGTAGAGATCGAGGACCGATCAGTTCGGAGGCCGATGAGCAGCCGATCAGATCGGGTGGCCGATGAGCAACCGATCAGATCGGGTGGCCGATGAGCAGCCGATCAGTTCGGAGGTCGATCAGATCAGCGATAGGCAGGATCCGATCGGGCCGATCGACGGATCCAATCAGATCGGATCGGCGAGCGATCTAGTTGGCAATGGAGAGCCGATCGGATCGGCAATAAGCATGATCCGATCGGACCGATTGACGGATCCAATCTGATTGGATCAGCCGGCGATCTGATCGGTGGGCGATCTGATCGGCGGCAGCATGAGCGATAAGACCGGCGACACCTAGTGGTGGCGATCGAATCGGCGACGGGCGCTAGTGCGGAAGCGCAGGTAGGATCGGATTGACGGCCACACCCAGTGACGAGGGCAGCTATGGGGTGGGCGATCAGATCGACAGCGCTGACGATGAGACCAGCGACACTCTCGGTGACGTGCAGTCGGCACCGGTGGTGGCAGTCGGATTGGCGACAGGCGCTGGTTCAGAAACGGCGGCGTTGAGGGTGTCGGACCTCGGCAGTCTCTCATACAGTAGTGGCGGAGAAGGAGATCAGCAACGACAGCAACAGCGGTGGTATTTTTGGTTGCGAAAAGATAGCGGATTGAAACCGCTTTGATACCATGAAAGTGTGGGAATTGTTGATTGTATTTTCTATTAATGTATCAGTATATAAGGGCAGTCAGGATGGCTTACACACGCAATCGCAAAGCTGTACACACGGGTTAAGCTAACACTAGATAGTGTCTGCCTTTGTGTTCGCAGCATTATTACCCGTGTAAAATTTTTCACTCATTCACCTTTGTTTTTCCTTCTTATTGCTTGTGACCTCTTGCCTGTTTGGTCGCCGTTGGGGGCTTCAAAATGACGGTGAACAACCATCTTGGCGAGCTCAAGCTTCATCAGCGGGAGACAATGGATCAGGTCGAAAAGCTGAACTAGGAGCAGTGCATCCTTGTGGAGGCACTGAAGAACTCAAAGAAGTCAGAGAGCTTCGGGAGGAGGCCATCCAGCATGCTCAAGAAGGTCAGCGTCACGCCAAATCCCAATGGTGCCACGCCGATGAACTCGACACAACCAAACGTCTTCAGCAGGAGGCTGGTGATGCCGAGGAAACCTGCTGATGCTAAGCTGCTGAAGCTGACACCCTCGTTATCGCCAACCTTGCAGTTGCCATCAGGAACATCCGGGCCATTATTCCCGTTGTTCTTGAGTTCGGCTCTACCTTTTACCTGAAGTGGCGTGGTTTCCACCTCATCACCCTCAACAAATATGTGCTTACTGATTATGTCCTCTCTGACACCGTCTACCCTGACATGGTGCCATGACATCATATGGACTGCATCGCTTTTTGGCACCATCTCTACCAATCTGCTTGAGAGCATCATGACCTCTCACAACACTGATCGGCAAGCCACCCACAGCAAGGTCTAGGTCACCCTTAAGGACAAGTTCATCGGCAACAAGGAGACCCGTGCCATGATCCTCATCACGGAGTTCCGCACTCTCATTCAATGTGACTAGAGTATTTTTGATTACTATCGCAAACTCAAAACAATGGCAGATCAGCTCGGCAGCCTGGGTGAACCCGTCCTTGATCGAACCTTGGTGATGGCTACATTACGTGGCCTTAACGAGTGCTTCACCCATATGGCCGCCTTCCTCAAGTGCCAGAAACCATTCCTATCCTTTGAAGATATCCACAATGATCTCCTGCTTGAGGAGATCATGCTCAACGACAAGGCCTCCACGCCATCGACTGCCCTTTCCTCTACCAACAACATGGGCGCCTGTCATCCCACTGGTGGTGCACCGGGCTCCAACACCCCTGGTGCCACCAATGGCGCGTCCAGCTCAGTATGCGGGCCTGGCAAAAAAGGTGCCGTGACCACAGCTGGTGGCAATCGACCAACCAATCGCCGTCGCCGCTGCTGCAACAATAACAGTGGCAACAACGGAAAGTCTGGTGTGCTGCATGGAGGCTGGCCGCCATCCTTCTTTAACCCATGGACAGGGACCGTGTAGGTCTAGCCCTGCCATGGTGTGCCATGCTCTTCTGGTGACCAGGCTCCACATAAGTCATTCCAGTAGCGGGCGCCGCATGCGTTCATCGTAAGTCATTCACTGCGAATGCTAGGTACATCCACTTGCCGCCTGGCTATGGCATCTCGCCCCAAGTCCCCTATGTGCTTGGTGTTCCACTATAGGGGGCAATGCTCGAGTTGCCTGGCTATGTTGTTGGTCTCCCTGGTGTCCAATAGCCCATCGCCCTTGCCCTGGTATACACCAGCCCACCACTCTTGCCATGGGTGGTCTCGGTGGCTATGGTGGATGGGATCAAGCAGCTCTCACCAATGCTTTCAGTACCATGTAGTTGACACCTCCTCCAACTGCAAACTGGTACATGGATTCAGGTGCTAGTGGCCACATAACATTGGACGTTGGTAATTTCTCCACTTCTCACACTCCGTCCACCACTTCTCCTTCTAGTATAATTGTTAGCAACGGGTCCTTGCTTTCCATTTCATCTGTTGGTTCCATGCACCTCCCTATTGCACATGGTCCTTTCACCCTTTGGAACGTGCTAGTTACACCACAAATAATCAAAAACAATATTTTTGTTCGACGTTTCACCATTGATAATAATTTTTCTATTAAATTTGACCCATAAGGATCTTTGCACCAAGAGATTGATTGCCAGGTGCAATAGCTCTAGAGACCTTAACACGCTATTGTCGCCCTCCTCCAATCGACAGGTCTTGGTTACCACCAGTCCTAACCTTTGGCACCGTCATCTTGGTCACCATGGCGCCGACGCCTTCCATCATTTAGCACATTCTATATCTATTTCTTGTAATAATAGCAACGTTGATCAACTCTGTCATGCTTGTCAACTAGGTCGACACACTCGTTTGCCTTTTTCTTCTTCCAGTTCATGTGCCACAAACAATTTTGATTTAATACATTGTGACCTTTGGACCTCCCCTGTCGCTAGTGTCTCAGGTTACAAGTATTACTTAGTCAACCTCGAAGATTGCTCACACTTTTTTTGGACATTTTCCCTTTGCTTAAAATCAGAAACTTTTTCCACAATCTCTAACTTTTTTGCATATGTCCAAATCCAATTCAGCACCATTGTTAAATCTATTCAATGTGACAATGTTTGTAAGTTCGATAACCTCTTTGCCCGCACATTCTTTCTCACTCATGGCATTACTCTTCGTACATCCTCTCCATACATGTGTCAACAGAATGGAAAAGATGAGCGTGCCATCAGGACTACCAATAATGTTGTTCACACTCTTCTTATTGAAGCTAGTATGCGGCCTCAATATTGGGTTGAAGCCCTTCATATAACCACTTATCTTCTAAACCTTTTTGCTTTCATTGCCAACAAACTCTCACTATGTTCCACGTTGTGCACGTTTCTTGGCTACTCCTTGAAACACAAAGGTTACCAGTGTTTAGGAATACATTCCAATCGGGTCATCATTTCTCATTATGTAAACTTTGATGAGAACTCTTTTCCCTTCATTGACCCGACCGCTATGCCTACTCATGATAATACTAATCTTGACTTTCTTTTGTAGTTGGGGTATTGTCCGCTTCGCATTGGGTAGCGACTCTCTGTAGGCACCTCCCGGTCTAGCCTTGCTACCCCCATTGGTTCTCCATGGGCTGTTGCCAGCGGTGCCAGCCTGGTCTTATCCCATGGTCCTCTAGGCGAGCCATAGGCCAACGACGCCGGTCTAGCTACATCTCAGGCTCCTCTAGTTGTGACCAGCCCATGTTCACCAGTTGTGAGCATGCCGGAGTTTTGGTCTAGCCATGGCACTGGCCCTAGGACGGCTGCCTCGGGTGGCCTAGGTGCACCTCTCACCAGTGGCGTCATTCCTCTTGGTGGCCCAGGCATCCCTTCTAATGCAGCACTAGGCTCTCCCACACGAGCAGTTTCGATCACCGGCTAGTGCTCAGGACCCCGCACCGATCCATGTGCTCGCCCTAGCTACACGCAACCGCACTGTAGCGGCCCCTACGGTGATTCTGATTATTCCTATTGTCAATGAGCATCGCATGACTACAAGGGGCAAGATAGGTTTTTGGTTACCAATAGACAAGATGAATCTCACTGTTGCAGTGCTTTCACGCATTTCCAAGACATATCATGGGGCTCTTGCCAATCCCAATTGGTGTGCTGCAATGACTGAGGAATTCAATGCTCTTTAGGCGAATAATACTTGGAATCTTCTGCCTCGACCGCCAGGCGTCAACATTGTCATAGGCAAATGGGTTTTTTGGCACAAGCTTCATCCTGATGGGTTTCTCGACTGGTATAAGGCACGATGGGTACTTCATGGTTTCACGCAGCGTCCAAGTATTGACTTTGGTCAAACTTTTAGCCTTGTGGTAAAACTAACTACTATCAAAACTATTCTAACTCTAGCTCTTTCTTAAGACTGGCCTTTGCATCAGGTTTTTCTTCACAAAATTCTCTCTGAGACTATTTATTGTGTGCAACCCTCTGGTTTTGTTAACTCGACTCATCCTGATCATGTCTATCGTCTCAATAAATCTATCTATTGGCTCAAGCAGGCACTCCGTGAATGGTACAGCAGCTTTGTCACATATCTTCTCTCTCTATGTTTTGTTGAGGCTAAGTCTAATACATCACTGTTTTTGTTTTGTAGATATATTTTATTTGCTGCTTTATGTGGATGACATTGTTCTTACAGCCTCCTCTGATGCTCTCCTTCATCAGACCATCACTACACTTCAGCATAAATTTGCTATGAAATACCTTGGGCCTCTTCATCATTTTCTCGGCTTTTCAGTGACCAAACAGCATGGAGCAATGTTTCTCTCTTAGCGTCACTATATTCTTTAGATTCTTGAATGAGATGGTATGTCTTAATGCAAGCCATGCAGTACTCCAGTTGACACACATTCGAAGCTATCCACCGATGGTGCACCAGTTTATGACGCAACTCACTTTCACAGTCTCGTCGGTGCCTCATAGTACTTGACTTTCACTCGATCGGACATTGCTTACGCTGTCCAACAGATCTGTCTATTTATGCATGATCCAAGGGTGCCTCATCTTGCGTTAGTGAAGCATATTCTTCGGTATCTTTGTGGTACACTTGATCACGGTCTTCTACTGTAGAAAACCTCTCAAGAGAGTTTGGTTGCCTATACTGATGCTGATTAGGCTAGTTGCCCGACACTCAGTGATCTACATCAGGCTATGGTGTTTTCCTTGGCAATAACCTCATCTCATGGTCCTCTAAGCGGCAGCACACTGTCTCCCGCTCCAGAGTTGAGGCCAAATATTATGTCGTGGCAAATGGCATTGTCGAGGCAACATGGCTTTGTTAACTTCTCCTCAAGCTTTATTCTCTAGTGCTTCGAGTTACCCTTGTCTAATGCGACAATATCAACGCCATCTATCTATTCACAAATCTGGTTCAATACCAATAGACCAAACATATGGAGATCGATCTTCACTTTGTCCGTGAGCGTGTTGCTCTTGGTCAAGTCCGTGTTTTTCTTATACCGATCTCTACATAGTACACGGGCATCTTCACTAAGGGGCTACCGACGTCCGTCTTCACAGAGTTTCGTTCTAGTCTCAACGTTCGTTCCTCTACCATTTAGACTATGGGGGAGTGTTAGACATGTAATCTCATGTAATCCGTGCAAAATATATAAGACCGGATCTCTAGACTTCACATATGACTAGTTAGATAGTTTAGGAAATGACTAGGATGATATCAAATCATCGGATGGATAACTTTTCTTTGGTTGACTGGCCAATGGATTGAGCATTGTATGTATCATTATACGCTTTGACAAAGGAAGAAGCCCAACAGCTAATGGCAAAGGTTGAAGGCTTGATGACAGAGCGCGATGGGCTCCTCAAGTACTACAACATGGGTGAGGCAATGTTGAAGTCGGTCAAGGACCAACTCAAGTTGTCCTAGGCCGAAGCTACTTAGCTCTAGGAAGAGTCTGCTTGCCCAGGCCGCTTTTGACTAGGCTCAGAAGTTTGCTTTATAGGCGAGCCATGTGCTTTACCTTACGTTAGAGCAGCTTTGAGCTTTGCCCCTGACTCTTCCTACCAACGACGCCCCCACCGAGGCCTTTACTGAATGGAGCGCTGTGGCCGGCGGGGCTATCAGCAATGTTGCTGGGATATTCAGCGACGGCTGTGCCCACCCTACTGTCGGTGTGGTCCTTGCAACTCACATGGCTGCTGAGAAGGCCGAGGGCAAAAGGCTTTCGGCCTCGAGGGCGAAAGATGTACTGGTCGGGCGAGCCAAGCCTGATTCTGCTGGAGCCGAGGGGCGTCGGAGGTGTGAGGTCGATCTTGCAGTTCCATGATATCTAAACTGGATCAAGGTAAGTTTGATCATAGATAGCTAGGCTTGTGAAGCATCAGGAATCCTGTTACACCAAATCCACTGAGTGTTTCTACTCAACAGCTCTTCCTGATGGACTAGCTCCATTTTGCCAATTTTTCTCGATTTTGTTTGGACTGTGGGATCGACAAACATGAAAATTTGCCTATCTGTACATTGCCTGCATGCTTAACAAAGATTTAAGTATGCCTGCTTTTAGTCAACTTGGTCCGCCGTGCTTACAAAATTCTTTACTGTAGCATGATGCATCATATTAACATTGTATTTTTTTTAGTACAGAAAGGAAAGAAAGGACGTGCAGGAAACACTCCTAAACGCTGGGCTTTTTTGTACTTTGAAATTATATCTATCTACACCTCTACAAATTAGATACTTTGAGGAAGCTCCCACGTTAAATAGAGAATTAGAACCATAGATCTAAAACGATTTTAACATGATAGAATGATTCGACTTCATGGTCATGGGCCAAACTGAACCACCTCTTTTTGCTTTGTGGGTTGTTTGCAAAGCCTACGTAATCTTATCTCCATGTGCACCCGTCGATCGTTTATCTTAGAGCGTATTAATCGATCTATCGGGCAGAGAATACCCATCGATCGTTTACCGTAGAGTCTGAAAAGTTATAAGGCCGTGTAGGGAATAGCCATGTGGTTCCTAATTAAAGAATGGGTTGTGATCACACCAGCTGCAAAAATAATAGAAAAGCTAAAGCTCAAATGATATGGAAGAGGGGAGAATACCCCAGGTGATCATGGAACTTTCTGTTGGTGCAGCACTGAAACTGATTTAATGCCTGATGGACACAACTACAGCCTACAGAACTAGACATGGTTTCGTGCATGATGACTTGAATCGTCAGTATTGGAGGTATCAGGAATTCAAATATGATTCATATTTGAGAGGCTACTTCAGACATCTGAAGTAGTGACTGACATTCACTGGTGACGATCACAAAAATGAGGCATCCTGCTGCTCATTCAGTACGGTAAGCAACAAAGATATGTTAACTGCTGTGTTGGGTCTTCCGTGGAACATGTCTTGTTCACTGTTTTTTGTTTTTGTTTGTTTTTGACTAATGAAAACACTAGCAATTTAGTAGGAGATGCTGTGAACAAGACAGCATCTGAATGGAAAAATGCTCATATTTTAGTAGTAATAGTACCTATGTAAATCTGATGCAATGAATTTCCAAATGAAAGGCATCTGTAAATTTTACGTGCTACCCGGTTGGCACATAACAAAGTTAGTGCAAACTCAGCTACCAAGTTGTATGAGTAACACAGTTTTAGAGGGTTAATTACTACAAAAGCCGTGCTCGAAATGAATAAAGTAACTAAATAATTGAGAATAGTGTAAATGTGAATCTACAGATGTGCCAACTAATGTGAGGCGAAATTGATGTCCAATGTATAGGTAGCTGGTCATTGCCTCTACCCCCACGAGAGACTGGACAATGATGCTGCTGAAGTTTTTGTTTTTGGCGCATGAGTCATTGTGCTGTAGTAGTTCAACAATGTGTGGTATCAAAATATCTTGGAAGCTCTAGTCTGGAAAAAAGTAAGAAGTAGGTTTCAACTATTTAGGATTGATAAATCATATATGTGCATGGGAGGTGTCGGAAATACAGTTGCCAGAGAATTTTGCCAAGCATGAAATTCGCTGTTTCTCTGCTAGACAAGTAGACAGTACATGCATCACTTGAAGAACTAACTTTGTGTCTCGGTGCAGCAATTGGGCTTGGAGCTTGTACTAATCCATTCTCGTAGCATTACACAATGTTTTCTGCGATCTGAACAGATTTTAATCTTGATTTCTCCAGAGTTTTTACATGTACTTTGTATTCTTTTAATGGCTAAAAAAATTTTATTTCTTGGTTCGAATAACTTTGAAGTTTTTATATGTATCTTCTATTTTCTTCCGGATTAAAAGTAAGGAAAGCAGAGCAGACCATCAACTATTTGGGCAAAACGGGACCGAGGCACAAATTTTGATAGTAGATAGGCTATAATGCATGGGGAATCCGTTTACAGCAAAAGCATTGACTGTTTGTAGCAAACAAAGCTTCAAATGAATTGGTTGGAAAAGCTTTCTGTGCAGTGCATTCTTTACCAATTCCAAGTTTGCATGCTTTTAATCAACTTGGTATGGTTCTAAATATTTTTTACCTTTGCATGACATGCCGTGTTGAGATAATATTTTTAGGAAATATAAAAAGGAAAAAAGGAACGTGAAAAAGAATGTTAATCGGGTTAAAAAGAAAGTTTTAGGTGTTACAACCACCCTCGTTAAGGGCTCACCCTTATACGGTAGAGCCTCAGAACTCCTCCTTAGGTACAGATGCAGCACAATGCGCACACTCTGTACGGCAAGAGTCAGAGGCATAGAACACCTCCATGGTACAGATCACGGCAGAATGCGCACACGCCATACAACAAGAGTTTATGCTTTGATATCAAGTATAATACTTTGCCTCTAGAATTTGAACATTGAACGGCCCATGCATGTATTGTACAATACTAACACATTTATTCTTATTTCGTGTAAAAAAGATTTAACCCTGAATATTATTGTTAGGCTACAAAGCCTTATAAATAGACACTCACTCTTATAAGGAAGTACTAAACTAACCACCACACTACTATTACTTCTAGGCCACTTGACCTAAACCACACACCACACTACTACCACAGGCTACAAACGGCCAGGGGTGATACATTGTCCCACTTTTGCTATTTTATATATTTTTTACAGGAACCATCCAACTCAGTCAACAACGAGTGAGCAATTACTGACGAAAGATTACAATGAATTGGCCGTAGAGTCTTAAAAGTGATAAGCCCTACGTTACTGTTAGCATGATTTAATTATAGGTAGTTGGCTGTAATCTCGCGCATAGGCGATTGACTTTCATACTACTCCAGCCACTATATATACACGATATGGAATACAATCATTCATTCCAATCTCTCACGTGGTATCAGAGCGGTTACAATTTGCTAAAATTTTGCTACACCACCGCCATCACGCTGCCAGCAATGCCCCACGTAATGTGGCCGACGCGTTGAGCAGGTTGCGGCCGACGTTGCCCGCCAGGACTATTCACCTCTGCGCCGCTGCCGAGGCCATCCACCGATCTGACGGAGGAGCTCGCCTGGACGCAGCACTTGTCACTGATCTGATCAGATCTCCGGGAGCATCGTCGACCGAGCGCCGTCCCATCACTGACTCCGACTCCGATCCTGTCGCTGGGCGCGACACCAACTAAATCACCGCCCGTCACTGAGTCCGATCTGATGGGACACCGATCCAAGCTCCTATCACTAGGCGCAACGCCGGTTGAATTGCCGCGTCGTCCCTGACTTTGATCTCATCGCCGTGCGTGTCGCCAACTTTGTCACTGGGCGCGTTATTGACTCCCACTCTAATCCCATCACCAGGAGCGTAACCAACTGAATCGCCGCCCCGTCGCTGACTTCGATCCGATCGGAGGCCGATCCATTCTCCTGTCACCGGGCACATCGCCGACTGAATCGCCACCCTGTCGCTGACTCCGATTTCATCACTGTGTGTGTCACCAAACTCTGTTGCCGGGCGTGTCGGTGATTGAATCGTCGCCTGCGTTGTTGACTTCGTCAATGGGCGCAACGTCGACGCTGGTTCGTCCCATTGAGAAGACTGCGACCTAATGGTGGCTGATGCCACGACCACTACTGAGGACTGTCACCTCACAGCGGAGGCTTAGACTATCCGCTGCGGGAAGAAGGCCGTGGCCAACGACACGGAGGCCAAGGTTGCTCGCCGCGCTGAGGAGACTGCCATGACCATTGCCGTGACCGTCGGCCGCACTGAGAAGGCTCGCCTCCATGCCGCCGTCATGGACGAGTATAATGCTGCCCATGGATCTCTTTGGGCACAGGCCACCGATGTCATCAACGTCAGTGCCCTTATCCCTGTCGTGCTTGACTAGGCTACCAATAACAACAACAAGTGGCGTGGCCCGTTCCTCATCGTCTTCGGCAAATATGCCCTCACTCGCCACGTCTTTGAGGAAGAGTCCTTTCCCTCGCGCCCGGCGTGGGTGCAGATGGACTGTACCATCTTGACATGGATCTACAGCACTATCTCCAATGACATTCAGCAATCGCTGATGCTACAACAGTTCTCCGCTCATGGTGCCTGGTGCTATCTCGCGGATGAGTTTCTTGGCCAGAAAGTGTTCTGTGCACTCCTCCTAGAGATGCAATCTCGTAACTTCCGTCAAGGTTCTCTTATCGTCACCGATTATTGTCACCACCTTGAGTTGATGGCCACCTCCCTCACCGAGTTCGACGACCCGATCGATGACCTGTAGATAGTCCTCATGCTCCTTCATGTCCTGAATGAGCAGTTCCGCCACATGGTGTCTATTATCAAGATGCATCGCCCATTACTGACCTTTGCGGAGGCTTAGAAGCATCTCCTACTAGAGAAGGTCGAGATCGAGGCCCGACCACCATCGCCACCCTATGCTCTCATCGCCATAGCACCTCGACCGGCGGCGCTCGGGACTGCAGCACCTCTATGGCCACGGACACCTACATCTGCCCCCGTGTGGCCTTCTAGCGTCTCGTCTCTAGCCAACCCTAGCACTGGTTGATAGCGCAACGTTCATCGGCGTAGCCATGATGGTCACAGTGGACCCCCGGCATCGGCTGGTGGCGTGCCGCCAGCTCTGCACCTGCCCTTCACGTATCCGTGGGCAGGTACCATCCAGATGTGGCCATATGACCGGTCTGGCCATCCTTCGATGGCACTACCGACATTCACTGTCGTGTCCAATTACGTGTCCAATTACGGTGGCAACTTCGGTAGCGTCCCTAGCGACGGTGTCTATGGCGGAGCCTACAGCCCTCCCCAGTATGGCTTGTACTACGAGGGAGCCTCGCCCTCACCATTAGCACTGCCTCCCTTGACCTTCCAGGGAACTTCGTCGGCCTTCCAAGGGCCGTCGCTTGCCTTCTAGGCCCTTTTGGCGGTGCCCTAGTCCATACCGCCCATGCTCTGGAACCCTATCCACAGTGGTTCGTGGAATCAAGACTCCTTGGCGTACTCATTCAACACCATAACGCTCAACTAGCCGATGCCTTCCTCTGAATGTTATGCCGATTCAGGCATTGGTTCTCATATGACCGCGGATATGGGTAAACTCTCCACCTTTTCCCCACTGTCATCACTTACTCCTTTATCTATCATTGTAGGGAATAGGGCATCACTTCCTATCACTGCCACTGGATCACACATTTTTTCTTTTCCGCATCGTAATCTTGTTCTCAAGGATGTCTTGATCTCTCCCAACATTATACCACCGATAATAATTGTTCAATTGATTTTGATCCTTTGGCCTTTTTGTGAAGGATTTGCATACTAGGACGTAATCGCCAGGTGCAATAGCTTTGGGGATCTCTACCCGTTCTATCCACTCTCCACCAGCACCTCCACATTCGTCGTCGCACCCACCTCACTTTGACATCGTCATCTCAGGCATCTTGGCCATGAAGCTCTGTCTAAACTCATCAGTTCTAGTGTCATTTCTTATCATAAAGATGATCTAGATCATATTTGTCATGTGTGCCAACTTGGTCGTCATGTCCGTCTCCTGTTTAGATCATCTAGTTCTAAAGCTCTTCATAATTTTGATTTAATACATTGTGATCTTTGGATAACTTCTACTGTTAGGGTGTCTAGATATAAGTACTACCTTATTATTCTTGATGATTATTCACACTACATTTGGACATTTCCTCTTCGCTTCAAATCCGAGACTTTTTTCGCTCTTTCTTATTTTTTTGCTCATATTCGCACGCAATTTAGCACCACCATCAAGAGCGTTCGGTGCGATAACGGCCATAGATTTGACAATTCATAGGCCCGCTTGTTCTTCCTTTCCCACGGTGTTGCATTCCGCATGTCGTGTCCATATTACCTCTCAACAAAACGGGAAAGCAGAACGTTCCCTTCACACTATTAATAATACTTTGTATTCCCTTTTGTTTTAGCCGAGTCTCCCTCCAGTTTCCTAGGTTGAGGCCCTTCACATTGCGACCTATCTTGTGAACTGGTTCCCTACTAAAACCCTTGCCTTCTCAACACCATCCACCTCCCTCTATTCCACCCAGCCTTCCTACGCCCACCTTAAAGTTTTGGGTGTGACTACTATCCCAACATGTCCTCCACGACATGCTACAAACTCGCCCCCCGGTCCTCCTTGTGTATTTTCCTTGGTTACTTCTCAGAACACAAGTGCTATCGATCTCTTGAGCTTCAGTTAAACCGCATCCTTAAGTCTCGCCATGTCGTTTCTGATGAATCCTTTTTCCCTTTCTCTAACATGTCTATCATGCCCATGGCACCTTCTATCTTGGATTTTTTGATTGATGAATATGATCTTACCGCTCCACCCCCTAGAGCCCGTCTTGTGCATGCAGGTCCTCTACCTATCACCCTGGCTGCTCCGGAGTTAGCACCCCCACATGATGTGCACGGTACTGTGCTCGTGCATGTGTCTGTTGCTGCACCTGAGCATGCCCCTGCACCCCTATCTTCTACTGTATGTGAATGACATTGTTCTCACCGCCTTATCAACTAGGTTTCTCTAACATATTATTACCGCTCTCTAGTGTGAGTTTGCTATGACAGACATGGGCTAGCTTCATTATTTTCTGGGCATCACTGTCACACATTGCGATGATGCCTTATTCCTCTCCTAGCGATAGTATACTATGGACATTTTGGAGCGTGCTAGAATGAGTGCTTACAAGCCTTGCAGCACCCTTGTCAACCTGCACTCTAAATTATCTTCAGATGGTCCTCCAGTTATCAACTTCACACAGTACCACAACTTGGCTGGTGCACTGTAGTACTTGATATGTACCTGTCTAGACATTGCCTATGTCGTCTAGCAAATTTGTATTTATATGCATGATCCTCATGAGCCACACCTTGTTGCTCTTAAGTAGCTACTACGCTACTTACATGGTACTCTTTCTCTCGGCTTGACTCTACGCCGCTCTCCACCTACCGAGCTTGTTGTTTATACCGATGCCGACTAGGCCCGGCTATCCCAACACTCGCCGATCGACATCTGGTTATGCAGTGTTTCTCGAGGATAATTTGGTGTTCTATTCCTCCAAGCATCAGAATACAGTCTCCCGATCGAGTGTAGATGTTGAATATCGAGCTGTGGCCAATGGTGTCGTTGAAGCTATTTGGCTATGCCAGCTACTCATGGAGTTTCGCCACCCACTTTGCCGTGCCACATTGGTCTACTGTGACAACATTAGTATTGTTTATCTCTCTAGCAACCCAGTCTAGCATCAGCGTATGAAGCACATTGAAATTGATCTCCATTTTGTTCAGGAGCGGGTCGCCTCGGTCACGTTCGTGTACTTCATGTTCCTACGACATTCCAGTACGCCGACGTCTTTACCAAGAGCCTTACCACGTCTTTGTTCTAAGAGTTTCGATTTAGCCTAAACGTTCATCGAGCTCTTGATTAGACTGTGGGGAAGTGTTAGCATGATGTAATTATAGTAGGTTTTCCTAATTATGTGGCTGTAATCTCGTGCTTAGACGGTTGGTTTTTATGCCACTTTGGCTGCCTATGTATACTGTACATGATATAGAATACAATCAATCATTCCATCACTCTCACAGTTATGATCACAGAAACTGTGAAAATAAAGGAAAAAAACAAAGCTCAAACGATATGGAAGAGGTGATCGTGGAACTTTCTGTTGGCTCAGCCCAGAAACTGATTGAATGCCTGATGGGCACAACTACAGCCTACAGAACTAGTCATGGTTTTGTGCTCAATGCTGACTCAAGTATCGTCGGTATAGGAGGTTACAGGAATTCAAGTATGACTGATATTTCAGTGGCTACTTCAGCCAAGCATTGGTGGGAGAGCAAGAAGTGAAGGTGGAGTGACTAGCATTCACTGGTGAAGATCACCGAAATAAGACATCCTCCATCTCCTTCGTGACTATAAGCAACAAGATACGCTAGCTAGCCTGCGTTGCATCTTTCATGGAATGTGTCCTGTTCACTGGATTTTGTTTCTCTATGTTTTTCACTATTGAAAAATTCTGTGCTTTTATGAAACAAAACATACCAGTTTAGTAGGTGACGGTGTGAACAACACAGCCTATGAATGGGGAAATGCTCATATTTCAGTAGTAATAATGCCTTTGTAAATCTGCTGCAATGAATTGCAACATGAAAGGCATCTGTAGTTTTTACGTGCTACCCGGTTCGCACATAACTACTCAGCTACCAAGTTGTATAAGTAACACAACTTTAGAAGGTTACCGCAAAAGCCAAGTTCCAAATGAATAAAGTAACTAAAGTGAGATTTTTGGAAATGTGAATCTACAGATGTGCCTCTACCCACCAGAAGACTGGACAATGATGCTGCTGACCTTCTTGTTTTTTTTGGCTCATGGGCCATTGTTCTGTAGTAGCTCAACAATGATGCATCAGAAGGCGAAGAATTGTGCATGGGAGGTGTAGATACAGTTGCGACAGAATTTTGCCAAGCGTGAAGTTAGCTTCTCAGCTAGACAGTACATTTATTGATTTAAAGACTTCTGTGTCTCCAAGTGAAGCAATTGGCCTTGGAGCTTTGAGTTGTCCTAATCCATTCTCGTACCATTACACAATGTTTTCTGCTATCTGAACAGATTTTAATCTTCATTTCTCTAGACTTTTTACATATATTTTGTATTTTTTAATGGTTAAAATAATTTTTATTTTTTTGAAGTTTTATACGTATCCTATGTTTTCTTTGGAACTACCATTACTACAGGACTTACTGGACATCGTGGATAGCCCATATGTGATGAGCCCAGCAGCCTATTACAGAGGTACTATGATGGATCAAAATTCGCCTTGCTGAAAGATTTGGCCTCACAGCCGTGCCCGTCACTGATAACCCCTTAATGTTTGATGGGCAGAATTAGTGATCCAACATTGGAACATCTGTGATGGGCTAAAACCAAACCCCATTAATGATGAGAGGTCATAGGTGACGTGTGCGCATATCGCCCGTTAAGGATAACTATAGTCATATTTGACAGGCTCCTATTTACGATATATGTATCTGGAATCTTTGGTGAAATGGTTCACAATTTGGGTGGAAGAGCTAAAGGGACAAATTTTTACTCTTTATTTGAAGAAAAGGTAAGAAAATGCTCCTTAGGTATTAATAAATAAATCATGACTACAAATCTTCTAAAATATATTGCAATAGCTATTATGTTTAATATTTATTCATATTTACAAATGAACAAAGTTGGATGTATAGAAGTGATCGATTGAGCTGCATTACAGATTTCTTAAATGTTGCAAAGTAGGAGAATATTTGGCATTAGAGAATTGAGCCAACAATGAATATTTGGCTTGTGCATAGGTTGATTGCAAAAATAAAAATGATATTTGCCAAAAGAGTACAAATACACTCTCATATGATATGTCTAGGATTCATCAAGGGTTACACATGCTAGACCAAGTATGGAGAATGAGAGCCATTGAATATTGTAGATGAAGTGAGTGGTGGATAGAACGAGTGAGAGGAAGATGACATGTTTGTCTCTTCTTTGTTGGATGGTGATATGGTTGATGTTAACAATGATACTATTAACGCAATGATGTGTGATGTTGAGGAGCCAGATTACAACGAGAGAGACTAAAAGAACTTCACCAGGTTGGTGAGTAATTAGAGACACCTCTATACGCAGGATGCAAGCCAAAACATATGAAGTTATCTACTATCTTAGATATTATAAAGCTTAAAGCAAGTGATAGATGGACAGACAAGAGTTTTACACAACTGTTTTGTTTGTTGAAGGACTTACTTCTAGATGAGAACACATTGCAAAACATTTGTTGTTACTATTAGGGTTGGATGTTCGAAGAATTCACACATGTCCAAGCGCATTATACTATAAGGAATACACCAACTTGGATGAATGTTCTATATGCAAGGCTTCTCGATACAAACTCAAGAATAGTTCTAATGAAGGAAAAAAGTCAAAGAAGGGCAGTCCTATGAAGGTTTTTTGGTATCTTCCTATCACAGATCGTTTCAAGCAAATCTTTATTAATCCCAAATAAGTTGAGTTAGTTCATTGGCAAGCAATAGATTGAAAGGTTGATGGTAAACTAAGGTACCCTACATATTTGATGTAATAGAGGAATGTCAATACAATATTCTCTAAATTTACAACAGATCTGAGAAACATGAGGCTTTGTTTGTGTATGGATGGCACAAATCCTTTTAGAGATATGAGCGGTCATCATAGCACTTGCTAGTTCCTAGTTCGATCTACAACCTACCACCATCGTTATGCTTCGAAAGGAGGTATATTATGTTGTGCATGTTAATCCAAGGGCCGAAACATCTTGGTAATGATATTAATGTATTCATAGAGCCAGTTATCGATGACCTAGAAATACTCTAAAGACACGGTGTGCAAACCTAGGATGTGTACAAGTAGGAGAACTTCAATCTACATGCCCTATTATTCTATATCATTAATGACTACTCAGCACTTGGTAACCTTTTGGGACAAAATGTAAAAGAAAAAGAAGGTTTTCTCAGATCATAAGGAACATACACATAGTAAGTGGTTAAAAAACTCCTGAAAGATGGTTTACATGGGTCATAGGAGATGCTCCTGCTATATTACCTTATAGGAGATTGAAAAAAGATTTAATGGTAAGAAAGAGCATGGCCATGATCTAGCAGATTTAACTAGTGAAGGACATACGTAATGAGTTTGGTAAGAAAAAGAAAGCTACTAAGACAAAAGAAAAGAGTATTTGGAAGAAAAGCTCTATATTTTGGCGACTACCATACTGGAAGGATCTTGAAGTCTGTTATTTCATTGATCTAATTCATATAGAGAAGAATGTGTGTGAGAGTTTGACTAGGTTATTGCTAAATATTTCTAGGAAAACAAAGGATAGGATGAAATCATCTCTAGATTTATAGGACATGAAAATTCAGACTAAACTCACACTGGTAACTAATCTGAATATAGCCAGAGTATACCTCCCTCCAACTTGACACATGTTGTCTAAGGATGAGAAGAAGGATACATTATCTTGCTTGAATGGTATTAAAATTCCTTTGGGCTATTCATTAAGGATTAGTAAGTTTGTTTTGATGGATGATCTAAAACTGGTTGGAATGAAGTTCTATGATTGTCATATACTAATCACACAACACCTACTAGTTATTATTAGAAATATTTTACCAACCAAGGTTAGTCACATGATTATACGTTTGTGCTCCTTCTTTGATGCCATTGGTCAGAAGATTATTAATCCAAAAAACTTTGAAGAGTATTTAGCGAAGATCCAACAAGAAAACATGGCCAACTGGATATCTAGATCAACAAAGAACATAACTGTCGTATTAGAATGTCAACTAGTAGTGCAAGTGAAACACTTACTAATTGGCGGTAGTCCTATAATGGGATATTGACACATGGTAGAGATATGATATCAATGGATACATATTTTACACTGTCAAGCAATATAACAAGAGCACATTACAAAATAGCAATGTCCATATAGAGGCATTCTAAGATCAGCTTGGATCTAGCTTATACTATAGCCGCATAGAGTAGATTTGGGAGCTAAACTCTATAAAGTTCAAAGCACCATTGTTTCGTTGCCACTGGGTCAATCTACATAGCAAGGTTTCACACTTGTCAATCTAAGGTCAGATACGTGGATGAACCATTTGTTCTTGTGAAACCCGGCGAACAAAAAGCTACACATCATTAGGGAGGACAAAAGAATTGCTAGGGTTTACAAAGTTGTTGATGAGTATGATTACAACAAACACAACCATGTAGGCTAATACATAGAACTAGATGAGCATGCGGATAATGGGATTGTGTATATATGTTCAGATCACCAGGAAGGCACATTTATGTAATTCAAGCCCTGTAATATCTTGAATCGTTGAATGTTATTAATTCAAGTTATCTATTAAAAGTGACACGACAACCCTATGTATGCATAATACTATAAGTATGTCAATTCAGAATCCAATGACATGACAGTACAAATAATTCAAGGCTTATAATATCTTGGGTGTGCCATGATCCATTATAGCATTCTTCTTGTTCTTCTTCAGCGGCTCTATGATAATATAATAAATAGAGTACCTTAAATAACAAAATAGTTAACAAAGGTCAACCCTCAACAACTTTGCATATAGAAAAAAAAGATAAAAACTCAAAGCTAGCCAAGTCATTTGTGACAGGCCGTTAAGTCATTTGTGATAGCCCGTCACCGATGATGCACACCTATAACAGGGCAATCAGCCCACCTATCATGGATGCAGTTTGACCAGATTTTGAGCATATCTAGGATTAGTTCTACACACAGTTCACATTTCACTCCCTTAGCTCAGATCTACACACCACCACAATTTCCTAAACCACCATCATCGCCATGCCTATCAAACGCCATTGCCATGACCTCCTCAACCGGCTCGCCTTTTTGAGAGCCATAGCTCATGAGCCTCTAGGACCGGCCACATTGACAATCGCTGCCCAAGCACCCTCATTGGTACAGCCTAGCCTCATTGAGCCTGCGGCCTCCCCGACACTGGTGTAGTCCCACCTTGTTGATGTCACGCCTTCCCTGAGCCGTCGGCCTCCACCAGTGTTGTCCGTCTTGCCTACACCGGCTCCTGTCGCTCACTCACCAGCACCAACACCGTACCCCCATTAGCGCCTCTA
Source organism: Oryza coarctata (assembly GCA_030770085.1). NCBI lineage: Eukaryota > Viridiplantae > Streptophyta > Magnoliopsida > Poales > Poaceae > Oryza > Oryza coarctata. The sequence continues at coordinate 9,465,067 of CM061484.1, read as the reverse complement.
TGGTTTGCAATCCTTCACTAAACATTTTCAATTTATGATGATTTAGGAATATTTTTTGATGATTTGATATGTATGAAATCATATGAGTGGTTAGAAATGTTAGAAAATTAGATGTGATATTTTTATGATTTTATGAAATATTACAATTTATGTATATTTTAGGATTTTTTAATTTAATTTTAGGAATAACTATAAAATTTATTATTTATGGCTTAAGCATTTTAGTTCCTTTAATTGCTGAACAATAGTCTTCACAAGGCGAAGTCTAGTCGGTGAGGCATGGGGATGACATCCTCACAAGATTGCTCGGTAATCCTTAACACCCTGACCAGACAAGAGGAATTGGTTGTACCGTATCATGGTAGATTGAGATGGCCAAGTATAGTGCACAATATAGGAAGTGAAAGCTATCTACAGCATAGAATGAGGCTTGTATAAAAGAATAGCTTGAGAAGAAGGAAAAAGAGGTACTTAGCTAGGAATTCAACATCATACTAGGAGAGATTGAGGCTAAACTTAGGGAAGAGATGTTGTAGAAGAACACCAAACCACAACCCATCGGTCAAGTAGTGGTGAGTGATGTGGTTACGCATCAACTGAGGTGGCTCAAGAACATCCACCAGTTGTTGAAGCAGTAAACCACATAAATGTAAGATAAAAATATTATGCCAAGAACTACTTGTGGGCCCACTAGGAAAAAATATTATCCTATTAGCACACAATCAATAGTAAGTGTGTTACCTAATTAATAATTTCATTTAGAAAAGACACTAACTATGTTGAATGTTACAATGCGTACAAGTTGAGTTTTTAACTTGCAATATATTAATGTCACAAGTTTTATTGGATTCTCCTTGTCATAGTATTGAAATGAAGTAAGAATTACTACATTAACTCTTTTATAAGTGAGAAGTATGACTTTTTCCCTCTTAGAGCTGCATAGGATGCCACATGGGGCTAGTATGTGGAAAAATGAGGCAAGCATAAAGTAGAGAAAGTCAACCTCCCTCACCACATTAACTTTAAACGTCATCAATAATCCTGTGAAACTTATGGTTTCCACATGTGCCATAACATGAAGACTCTGATGACCCAAGTGACCTCACTAATTCATGTGGCTTGTGCTTACATCGATTTTGGATTAAATTATAGATTGGAGGCAAGATTACACCTAAGATATGAACTTGATGCCTCTCCTGTATGCTAACATTAAGAACATTCCACATCACAACATCAAGACATTAGACAAGAATTAGTTGACATTATGCTTGTAGAACTCATATCCAAAAGATAGCTTCCATATAAAATAGCGGTAAAATTATTGTAGAACAATTCTCGATGCTTGTTAAAAACAAATGATTAAGTGCCATTTATTTATATATTATGTGTAAAATTTTTTTTGATGCTTGTGTAGATATTATCTATATTAGTAACATTTACATTACTAACTCTATTACTTCTTTTAAATTTCAACTAAATTCACATGTTGTGATGGTTCTCTTTTGAAGATTCATGGGTAGTTTGCTAAGTTCTTGATAAAGGGGAAAGCGTAGGCTACAACAGCATAAAACAAAAATTTTTCTACCATGAACAGTAGGACATCATACGAAGCATGGATCATGGACCGTTACCATGAGACATGCAGTGTAGCGGAAGTAGGGTTAGAGAAGCCGATCGAACCACGTGCGCATCGAGGTAGTAGATGAAGCAGTTGATCACCACGATCCTGATGCTGATCAACACCGCAATGAGGAGCGCCTCCCCTGGTATCCACACGTCCGGGGCTAGAACACCGATTGCGGGTGTACTAGCACTCACAAGCTAATGAAGCTTTGGTCCCAATCTTCACAACGTAGGATCTTGATTATGATAACGAATAGCGAAAAACTTGCTACAAGCAGTGATAACTAGTGCATCTTGAGCATAAGGAGCCTACCACCATCTTTATACGATAGTCTGATCCAAGGATTTGTGCAACCATACTCTTAAAGAAACCAAAAAACCAATCTACGCAACCTGGAATCAATGGACTAGGAGCATGGATTAAGTGTTGATGACGCAGCTGCTTCTGTAATCTCCAGAATAGGCATTCCAACCAGTTAAGCATGCAACCCTACAGTTTATATATATTTGGTCATGACTCAGAAATGTCTTTCCGGTCACCAAGTTAATAGCGGTCTTTAGCTAGGCATATTAACCTTAAAGTATTCATAAAAATTATATCAGCTGAACCTATGAAGTTCTCATGTACGTATCTCTTTGCCTTATGATATTGATTGAGGTTAAGGCGAGACATGTGTCGTCCTCTTAACAGATCAATCATTCTCTCGATCATGTGATGGATTATAATCTTGTGATTGACTCCTCAATCACCTTGACATGGCCATACACTTTAATAATCTTTTACATCGAGGGGCCAAAGATATCTCTCCTATAGTAGGGGCAAATTCTATCTTGATTACTCACATCTCACAGCATATTTCATAGCAAACCCAAAGACTACTTTTATAAATAATCTGTTATGGAGTAGTGTTTGATAGTCTCAAAATAAGATACTACATATGTTAGGAACCATGACGATCTCAAGTCTAAGGATTTTACATAAACATTACTTGAGATAACTTTTTACACATAAAATCTCTGTAGTATCTCATATGGGTATATTCAATATATGTTCACTAATATATGTCCATATTATCGATTTGGTATCTCCATACCATGATTTATGAGACATGATTGTCAATACATATGTTAATAATACAATAATATTTGTTTCTCATATGATATATGATCAGGGATTATTTAGAAATAGCAATATCTGACATTAGGAGTCGCATGAATAAGTCACATACTCATTGATCAATAATGATAATATCTATTTAAAAAACAAATAAATATATCATAAACATAGTATGTGATATATACAATATCTCCATATTGCCTCTAGGACATATCACTAACACTTGAGTCTTGCAACTTAATGTTTTGTTGAATGTGAGAGTTGATAGAATTATGTGAGGCTTTCTGATTCATGAGGCTTATAACTAATTGAGGCATGATATGTTTATGATTGTTAAATGTATAGGGGATTTTGAGGCATGGATGTATGTATGTCAAATGTATCTAAGGATTCTAGGGCTAGTTCTAGGAATATATATATCTATCTCTCTCATTTTTCAGTGGCTATGGCTAGCAACTGCCGGAGGCTAGTCAATAAAAAAATTATTTTTTTGGTAAAAACTCATCTGTGATGGGTTACAACCTAATCCCATCATAGGTAAGTCACACCTATGATGGGTTAGAACGAAACCCCATCACTGGTAGTTATCTACGATGAGCTCTAATGTATCCTATCAATTGTGACTGAGTTATCTTTGATGGTTTAGAGTTGGAACCCATCAAAGATGAGTCATCCGTGATGGGATGTTAATGCCTCGCACATAGGGGTGAATGTTATCAGTGACAGGTTGTTGTTTCAACCTATCAAAGATACATGACATCAATGACGGTAGCTGGCCTAACACAGATGAGTTTTCCAGATCACTCATTGTTGACTAGGCTCTCCACCATCAGAGGTAAGGGTTTGCTCCCGATATAGATGACATATTCCACACTAGTGTATAAAAGTAAGGAAAACAGTGCAGATCATCAACTATTTGGGGGAAGAATGTGACTGATCGAGCAGCTAGCTGCTGGCAAAATGGGATCAAGCCACAATTTTGATGGTAGATAGGCAGTAATGAATGGGGAATTCATTTACACCGAAAGCATTAACTATTTATAGCAAACAACACTTCAAATGGTTTGGGTTGCAAAAAAAATGGTAAACATGGTGTGTTGAGATAATATATTTAGGAAATAATAAAAAGGGAAAATGAACATGAAAAAAATTGTTAATCAGTGGGTCACTTTTCTATTATGAAGTTAAGAGACTAATGCTAGCCTTATATACCAATGAGATGATAAACATAGCCTTATATATCCTAGAGATGACAAGGTACCATTTTAATTAGTTGTAGTATTATTTTCACAGTGCAAGGTGGGTCTATCCACTACTATTAGTTAGTTGGATGGTGTTCTTACAATATAGCTGATCATCAAGCCATGATCAAATATCTTTAGTAGCTTCATCCCAAGAACATATTATAGGATCAAGAGGCCTTGGGAATTTACAAATGGCATTGGTGCCATGTTTAAGAAGTATGAGCTAGATTGTTTTCCTATTAATTAGAGGAACATGGGATGTTAATGCAATCTATTTCATGGGATATACCATGTTGGAGCAAACTCTTAAACATTAATCATAGGCTATGCATGATCACCAAGTTTCTTATATGGAATTTGGTGAAGGTCCTGACCGATGGTTCAAGAAACTATGAGCACTACCTTTAGTTGTCATTGGCGTTGTTGATAGTCAAGCAGGGTGCCGGTGACAATTGCTGGTGATGGGATCATTGTGTGGTGGCGGTGAAAGAAGTTTGCCCTTCGTTCCCCTTCAGTGCGCCTTAGGATCGATATTCTAAGGGTTTTGGTCTTGCTAAATTAGTCACAATGAGGACATCCCAACCATGTATGGTCCCTCAAGCATCAACAATTCACCAACCAACATAAAGGATACAAATTAAAAACCACATACACAAATTAGCGCCAAGAAACTACAAGAGCAGGTGAATTTATTACTAACTGATATTAATTTCAACACTTCTAAGGATGTCATACTACCTAAGTGTTGTACCTTGATGTTGCTTTGGTTTACACATGAAGAGGTGGAAGACATGTGGCCTAAAGATCAAGTCACAGTGCTACAAGCAGATCGCTATGAAGAGGACGGACGACTAGGCCAGTCCGATAGAACTACCTAAAAGAAACAGTCATAACATTTGATTCCCAAAAGCTTTGATAGTCCATGAGCACATTTTGGAGAGCTTATCAAGTCTACCTCATAACTCGGGTGGTCTCAACCGATTTGGAGTGTCCATTCCTGAGAATCAATAGGATAAGTGAAGATTAGTCAGAAGGACAATAGTCTTCCCGATGCTCAAATTCTAATGCAAAACTGTACCATTCTACAATTTTTCATGGTGCATGCTACACATGGTTCAAAATCTTATCAAGTTAACTTCTCAATGCAACTAATGGCATATCACTTGGACTATCCAAGATGGAGTTATCACCAAATTACTAAAGACTGCATGGAAGACCAACAGCCTCGCGAAACCACTTCGGGAATTCATTTTGTGGAGCCCTTTTCACATACTCTATCTCTTCATTTCCATTTAGTATTTATGCCCATCTAAGAGTGTTGTTCCTAGTATAAATATCCCTTTGTTTCCAAGCAAAGGAAGACTTTTGATAATCGAATACAAACCCCTTTGTTTAGCTGTGTGCTAACAAACTGAGAGAGTGTTCTCTTCCCCTTTGCTCTTGTATTTTTCTTTCGCGGAGATTACAGAAGTGGCCACGTCATTGGCACCCAATCCATGCTCCTGGTCCATTGATTCTAGGTTGCATAGATTGGTTTCCTTGAGAGTGTAGTTGGATGAATCATTGGTTCAGGTTGCCGTATAGAGATGGTGGTTGGCTCCTTGTGCATGTCATCAAGTTGCACTAGTTATCGCTGCTTGCAGCAAGTTATTGACTATTTATCAGCTAGTTATCAAGATCATGATCCTACGTCGTGAAGATTGGGACCATGCTTTGATGTGAGGAATGAGAGTGGAAAAGATGGAGAGAGAAAGAATTCGAATGCCCTTCACAAATCAGTGAGTGAGAGCCACAAGCCAAACATGAGAGACAACAAGAAAAGGGAGGTCGAGAACTTAGTGATGATCATCAAATATGAAATGAGAGATGTGAGAAAAAATCCAGATCAAGTATTAATTATTGTTGTGTGTAAAGACACGTTACTTGTAGCTAACAACTTAACATCTATCCCTAGCTTTGTAGCACATGTTTTACAGGAATTCGAAGATGTTTTTTCAGAGGAAACACCTGCTGGACTTCCTCCTTTGTGTGGCATTGAAAAATCCTTAGAGCTGCAATTCCAAATCGTCCAGCATACCACACCAACACTGAAGAAACCAAGGAAATTTAAAGGCAAGTACAAGCACTTTTGGATAAAGGTTATGTGCGAGAAAGTTTAAGTCCTTGTGCCATCCCTGTTGATGTTGGTGCCAAAGAAAGATGGTTCATGGAGGATGTGTGTAGATTGTAGAGCCATAAATAATGTCACTGTTCATTATCGTCATCCTATTTCTAGGCTAGATGACGTGCTAGATGAATTGAGTGGTTCTATGATATTTTCTAAAATTGATTTGAGAAGTGGTTACCATCAAATTAGAATGAAAGTTGGAGATGAATGCAAAACTACTTTTAAAACAAAGTTTGGGTTGTATGAATGGTTAGTTATGCTTTTTGGTTTGGCTAATGCACCTAGTACATTCATGAGATTGATCAATCATGTCTTGCAATAATTTATTAGTACATTGATGAGATTGATCAATCATGTCTTGCGGGAATTCATTGAAAAAATTGTTGTTGTTTACTTTGATGATATCTTAATTTACAGCAACACATTGGAGGAACATGTTGATCAAATTCAACAAGTTTTAGATGTGCTCAGAAAGGAAAAAAATATTTGCTAACCGTAAGAATTGCACATTTTGTACATATCATGTTGTGTTTCTTGGCTTTGTTGTTTCAGAACAAGGAATTCAGGTTGATGAATCAAAGGTGAAATCAATCAAGGAATGACCAACTCCTGAAAATGTAAGCCAAGTGAGAAGTTTTCATGGACTTGCTGGTTTTTACAGGAGATTTGTGAGATTTCATCACCATAGCTACTCTGTTAAATGAGTTAACAAAGAAGGGTGTTGCCTTCCAATGGGGTGAGCCACTAGAGAAAGCTTTCCAATAATTGAATGAAAGGTTATTCGAAGCTCCCTTGCTTGTGTTGCTAGATTTCACTAAAACCTTTGAGGTTGAATGTGATGCAAGTGTGATTCGAATTGGAGGTGTTCTCATGCAAAATGGACAGCCCATTGCATACTTCAGCAAGAATTTGGGAGGAGCACAACTAAACTATTCGGTGTATGACAAGGAGTTGTATGCTTTGGTAAGATCACTTGAGACTAGGCAACATTACCTATGACCAAAAGAATTTATTATTCACTCAGATTAGAATGCTTTGAAGTATTTAAAGGGCCAAGCAAAACTGAACTGTAGGCATGCCAAATGGGTTGAATTCATTGAACTTTTGCATATGTTGTGAAAGATAAGAAATGTAAGGATAACATTATTGTTGATGCTTTATCCCTTAAGAATATTTTGCTTAGTCAACTTGAAGTAATGGTACCAGGACTTGAAAACATAAAAGAACTATACCCAGCTGATCATGATTTTTCAAAACCTTATACAAAATGTACAACTAGAAAAAGGGTGGGAAAAATATCATATACATGATGCATTTTTGTTTAGAGCTAACAAATTGTGTATTCCAAATTGCTCTGTTAAACTCTTGTTATTATAGGAAACACATGCAGGTGAACTAATGTGTCATTTTAGGTGGAAAAAGACCTATGAGTTGCTAGCTGACCATTTCTATTGGCCAAAGATGAGAAGAGACATTCAAAGGCTTGTGCAAAGACGTCTTGCCTGTCACAAGGCTAAGTCAAAATTGAACCCCTGTGGATTATATACTCCCTTGTCTGTTCCTAGTGCTCCTTGGGAAGACATTAGCATGGATTTTGTTTTGGGTTAACCAATGACAAAGTGGGAGAGGAATTCAATTTTTGTTGTTGTTGATAGATTCTATAAAATGGCACATTTTATTCCATGTCATAAAAGCAATGATGCTTCCCACATAGCCTCTCTATTTTTTAGGGAAATTGTAAGATTATACGGCATGCCCAAGATGATTGTTTCAGACCATGATACCAAGTTTTTGAGCTACTTTTGGAAGACATTGTGGGCAAACCTCAGCACAAGGCTCCTATTTTCCACCACTTGCCACCCTCAAATGGATGGGCAAACTGAAGTAGTAAATAGAACACTTTCTATGCCACTATGAGCCTTGATAAAGAAGAACTTGAAGGAGTGGGAAGAGTGCTTGTCACATGTAGAATTCACTTATAATAGGGCAGCACACTCTACATCTAACATGTGTCCTTTTAAAGTTGTATATGGTTTCAAACCACTTGCTCCAATTGATTTTGTTGCCTCTACCATTGCAAAAAAGGAGTAACATGGAAGCCTCCAAATGTGCATCTTAGGCAAGAAGATTCATGAGAATACCAAAGAAGAAATTTTAAAAAGGTCCAAGTACTATGCTAAATGGGCAAACAAGCATCGCAAGAAGGTAACATTTCAGCCTAGAAATTTAATTTGGATGCATCCTTGCAAAGACAGATTTTCAAAAGCATAATCCAAGTTGATGCCATGAGGAGATGGTCCATTCAGAGTGATGTCAAAAATCAACGATAATGCCTACAAGATTGATCTACTTGAACATTATGGTGTTACCACATCCATTAGTGTTGCTAACTTAACACCATTCTTTGGGGTAGAATAATCAGAGTCGAGGACGAGTCCTTTTCAAGAGGGGGATAATGATGAGGACATCCCAACCATGCATGCTCTCTCAAGCATCAACAATTTACCATCCAACATAATGAATACAAATCAAGGACCACTTAGATGAAGTCATGCCAAGAAACTGCAAGAGTAGGTGAATTCATTCATAGCTGATTTTAATTTCAACACTTCTATGGATGTTATACTAGATTAGTGTTATACCTTATGTTGCTTAGGTTCACACATGAAGAGGTGGAAGACACGTGGCATAATGATCAAGACATGGTGCTATAAGCAAATCGGTGTGAAGTGGATGAACGACTAGGCCAGTCCGATAGAACTAGCTAAAAGAAATAGTCATAACTTTTGATTCCCAAAACTTATAATGGTCAATTAGCACATTATGGAAATATTATCAAGTCTACTTTCTAACTTGGGTGGTCTCAACTTATTTGGACCTTCCATTCCTAAGAATCAACTGGATAAGTGAAGATTGGTCAGAAGGTCAATATTCTCTCGATGTTGAACTTCCCATGCAAAACTCTACTATTATACAATGTTTCGTGGTGCATGATATAGATGGTTTGCAAGCTTATCAAGTTAACTTTCCAATGCAATAAATGACACATCATTTAGACTCACGAAGAAGGAGTTGTTGCCAAATTAATGAAGACTGTGCAGATGACCAACAACCTCTTGTGACCACTTCGGAAATTCATTTCGTGGAGCCCTTTTCACATACTCTATCTCTTCATATCCATTTCGTGTTTATACCCATCTAGGAGGGTTATTCCTAGTATAAATATCCCTTTGTTTTCAAGCAAAGTTAAACTTTTGATAATCGAATAGACAAACCCCTTTGTTCAGCTCTGTGCTAACAAAGTCAGAGAGTGATCTCTACCCCTTTGCTCTTGTGTTTTCCTTCATGGAGAAGTGGCCGCATCATCAACACCCAATCCATGCTCCTGGTCCATTGATATCAAGTTGTGTAGGTTGGTTTCTTTCAGAATGTGGTTGGGCGAATCCTTGGTTTAGGCTGCTGTATAGAGATGGTGGTTGGCTCCTTGTGTGTGTCATCAGGTTGCACTAGTTATTGCTACATGCAACAAGTTATCGGCTATTTATCAGCTAGTTATCAAGATTAGGATTCTATGTCGTGAGGATCAGGACCATGGCTTCATCAAGTCATCACCAATGAACAAGTAGCAATTCCTTACATGTGCGTGCGCTGAGGGGATCGATGGCAAGTGTGTTGCATAGATAGCGCATCCAATCTTCATGTGAGAGAGAGCAACATGAGTGTGTGGTTGACAGACACGATCCTTGACGTTAAGCACATGTGAGCATGGGGTAGGCCAAGCCCATGTGCGCATCCCTCTGGCTCAGTGGATAGAGATCAATCTAACATTCTCCCACTTGATTTTCAAGCCTAATGAGTCTACTCTTAATGAAATAGTAAACTAAAGCAATGGGTCACAACAGTAGTAAATACACCATAGTGATGCCAGTTCCTAAAGTTCACCGTAATACCTCAATAGGAATGAACTTACTCTTATTGGCTATTGATTGATTCTCATGCCCCAATATCTAGGATCTTGTTAAAGGCATTACTATTCTCATATGCTGGCTGGCAACATGAATCTCAATTAAATTTAGTCATAAGCATTTGTGATTTGGAACTAAGCGCATCAAATTAATACTAATATACTCATTTATTAGTTTGATCCTATGACCTATCTTTCACAACATAATGTTAATATGTTTGGCAGAAACACATTACGTTGTTACATGAATAGAAAACCACAGTTCAGAATTTTATGCAATTTCATTATCACAATACAATAAGTGGTTTAGAATGCTGTATACCACTCTTAGTTTTGGAAAAATATTCTTAAGTTGTACACTTACTCATTAACTAAGTACATGTTATAAACTTAGTGTACATTGTCAATCATGTAGTATAATAATACTAGAGCACTTAACCATGGATATTTCCTCCTTATGCATGGATGAGATCTCAATGTGGATATCATCCAAACACCCTTAAGAAATAAATGTTTGATTGGCATAACAAAATCATTCGAATTCATTATATGCAAACATGTCATCATAAGTGTCTTGCAAATAATGTAAGATATTCTAATATACTACTAGATAATCTAATTCTATACTTAACACAAATCTGCTAAAGTTCCCGATGCATGATACAAATTCTATACGTATTCAAACATAGCACCTATTTAGCTTCTAACAACTAAAGCATAGGGAATCAACCTTACTTTATTTGATTAATTAATTACCCTTAATTAGTAGACTAGGTGTGAAAGAACAACCTTACATTGAATCACAAATTCTTTGTCACTGTATGAAATAAATAAGTTTAGTACTCCTTTAGATTTCAACTTAAGAGTAATATACCTTTATCTGATGCACTTCATACTTATCTGCTTGCTTATGGGACATTAGGCATATAGAGTATCGGTATGGTTAATTTTCACCCTTATATAATTATCCACCTCATTAAACTTAAAGTTGAATTTACTAATGACCTTGTTGAATTTAAGGTACCATTATAATTGACTTTTATTTTGATGCTTGATTAATATCCATAGATGAATTCCATAAAATTGTAATATTTATGTGCATTGCCTTTCACAAGCAATTTCTTAGTTGTGCTATGTACACGAATTAACTTATGCAAGTCAACATAATAATTGTAATTTAAATATCAATTTGTCACAACAACTAGTGTCATGACAAATCAAATAAATAAGTTTAGATATATGAGTATTTATTAGAGGTAAATGTTAGTGTAACAAATATGAAATACCTTACAGACATGTACATACTTCGACAGGAGTACTATATACCAAGTTTTATAAAGAAAGAAAGCCTATATATATGTTTAAATCTCATATATATGGACCAAGTACTGAGAAGAAAAGAAAGGGGTCCTAGATAATGAAACAAATATGAAGTCCTACTCAGTTCTTACAAAGGGTGTTTGAATAGTATTCATACTTATCTTCCTAGTTTTACTTGTACAATGGGCATCTAAAAGTATAAATACAAGGCCTCCCAGGATGGTAGGGACAAGCCAACATGTCCAAGACAATACAAGCAATATATAATCCCATCGAATCAACATTGGAGGAGTCCAATAATGTCTAGCAACCGACAACCATGCCTAAGCTCTATGCCGATATTGTTATAGAATAGATTAAGCTTTTCCTCCTCATATGTTGTACTCATGAGATATTGATATAATGACAATATCGATATCAGACCAAATAGGAGTAGTACTATTAGCAATTTTTGGGTTCGAACTTGTATAAAAATCTATGTGTCTCCTTGCTACAAATTCATTTGTAACCTTATATCAGCCAATCTCTATGTCCATCAAATACACGATATATACATGGACACTATGGTCTAATTTTTCTTTGTGGTTGATAAAGATATTATACTTAATTTTGTCTTCTTATGAGAAACTCTTTTCTATGAGCATAGTCCTGAATATTTAAATATACCTTTTAGAGTTGTACTTATTTGTAGATGTGCCAACACATTATTTGCCTTCTTCAAGAATTTCTTATTAATTCCGAACATTGGTAATGCTCATACATAAATATATTGTGTCATAGACCACTTAAATACTCTATGAGGTGAAGTAACTATTGTTAATAAAGCTCTTAACATTAAGCTCGTATGGATTACTGTATCATTTTCAAATTCTCATAGATTTCATCATTCTCTAAAGACATATCTATTTATGGGTAACTATACTAATTTTAATAAAATTAGTAAGAATTTAGCATGGCACCTAGAAAACATCCATAGATACTTAGAGAGCATAAGAAAGAAGCACAAATGCATACTAAATGTATCTCCCATAATATCTTCTTACTTTGTGTAACCGCACTATTTCATGCAATCCTAATTTTTTAATTCAACTTTGAATTTTCTAGTGTTTTAGAATAGTCATTAATAAAGAAGATACAACTTTAGTGAAAGAGTACGTTAGAGTTAGTGATATTTCTTGATGATAGAAAACTTTAGAATTTGATATTTCTCTACAAGCTTTAGAAACCTTAGAGTTACTAATGATGTTTCTAACATAGTGAGATTTATGATGTAACAAGACATAATCTTCCCCTTCAAAATGGGACTTAGACAATAATGTTACAATTTCAATGAGGTCTCTCACAACATAAAACATCACAATTATCCAACACATAATCATAATAGAGAGCAATTGAAATCAATCTCGCTCTAAGGTGAGACTCACAACTTTATTATTGAATTTAATAAATATCCCTTATTATCAAACACAATATTGTAGCCATACTCATAAATGGAAACAAAATTCCTAAACATAAAGAACGGGACTGAATGAAACAATAAAATCTCTTCCTAGACTAATGAAAGATCAATGATTGTCTGCTCAAGCTCATTCCCGTTAAGTTGGCTTTGGTCCCCTTTTGCCATAATCCTTACAGAAGTCATTTCCTATATTAAATAAGTACAATGCATAATGACAGATAAGTCAATCAACGAGAATTAAGGACATTATGTTTTACATAAATATATCATAAGTATGGACAATAATATTGCAATTAATAAGATTACCCTTTCTAAGGAAGCTATTTTCTTAAGCACTCACATTCCTCTTGCACATGCCTATACTTACAGCAAAGCTTGTCGATGATAGTGGCACATGACTTGTTGGGCTCAATAGTGAGGTTCTCATTAGTCTTTACAGCTTTAGTGAGGAGAGCATGCTCATTGTGCCTTTTGGCCTTTTTGACACTCTTCCTCATCAATAGCATGACCTATTAGATCTCTAATTGACCATATATCCTATTGAGTATGATAGCCTATCTTGAAGAATTCATAATCTGATGGCAATGAATTCACATTAAAATAGAGAAAAACCATTAGAGATGGTCATGTCCAAAGCTATCGGTCGCTGAACCATGTTGATGATTGACATTATGTTTGCCCTCACACCACTCTCACCATCATAATGGGATATGTGCAAACTTTTAATGAGAGCATCAACATAAATGCTGGAGGAGCCTCTAAAGCCTTTCTCCATGTTTACCATATAACCTTTGGCCGTATCAACACTTGGAATGTTGTTTCTAATACCATGTGAAATTGAATTCTTAATGAACATTAGGCTTATGCAATTGGTTTTCTCCCATATTCCCGCCCGCCAACAGGAGTATCTTTAGAGGCTGCATCAATAGAAGAAGCAGCAGGAGTATCATCTTGTATGGCAATATCATAATTAAGAAGTCCAATAGTAAATTTTACCATTTCCTTTTATTCCTAGAAGTCTATGCCTTAAGTTACTCAATTTGAATAACAATATTATTCAGAGCTGAAATTTAATGAAAAATGACATTAGTGAGCAATAATGACCATGTAGAATTAGTCTAATTAATTATCCACATCAACATAATATTTTACTTTATAAAATAAAGTAAAAACAATATCATTGAAGCAAAATGCATTATATTTTACATTATAAATAAAGTAAAATGAGACCATTAACATCAAGGCAGAGCACTTTAATTGCACATATAATTAAATAAGTCTTTCACTCAATAGCTGTACTTAGGTATAAATGGAACAAAATGTAAAGACATTAATGGGCATAAATATAGTGTTTCACTCTATAATGCCATTGGGGCAAAATAGAGTGAAAAATCATGAATAAGGTGAAATACATTAATTATGTAGTAAAATTATATTCCATATTATCATAAGGCAAGATACAGTTGAAGGTTGAAATATGAAATTCCATATGGCGCATGTGCCCCCTATTAACTCCTGAAGGCCTGTTATTGACCATCGTTGGATCTAATCGATGGCTACAATTGCAACATGGTGGCATGGGATGTAATCTGTCTATTAGATATTGATCAGATGGCTCAAATCGCGTAAACTCCGAACCAAATGCCACCCGAATCAGAAACCCTAACCATAACTCATTTTCCCTTCTCTCTTAGAATCCTTTGGCAAAGAGAGTGGGCGGTGGTGGTGGCACTGCATGTCGAGGTGCCTGTGCACAGTGAGCTGATGCCACTCATGACTTCGGTGGGGTCCAAGGCGGCAATGTGCGCTGGGATGCCATGGTTGAGCCTGGCTGAGCATTCATGCGAGCTAAGGCTAGCGATGCCAAGCAAGGCGACAGCAATGGTGGTCCTGATGTGTGGTGGGCTAATGCCACACGTTGGTCCCCCATATTAGTTCTCCTCCAAGGCATGGCCTGAAGCCATGAAAAGGCAATCCTTGACCTAAATAATAGCTGGTTGTTTCAATAGTGCATAGTGTTTTTGTTGATACAGGTGTGAGGCCAATCCAAGACAGTGGGTAAGGGGAGTGCACGGTGGCGCTAATGCCATGCACTCATCGCATAGAGACGTCGTTAAAGCAAATTGAACATGTGAGGCAAGTGTTGATGCCACATGCTGCTAACTTTGACTAGCATAGAGGCCCGATCTGGTGAGTTAAGCCCCAATTTCGTACGGTCTTCGTCATTTGGGGATTTTGGAGCTCGAGGTTTGACTAATTTGGGGATTTAAGGTTCTTTATTTGGGGAAATCAAAATTAGGGTTTCGAATTTGGGGAAAATATTGGCAAATTATTAATCTTAATGCCAATCTGAGTCCCTTCCTTCTTGTTGCTGCCCAAGGCATGAAATTGAATAGGAATAGTAATCTAAAAGATGAAACTTAGCCAAAATTTCGATCTTCAGAACAAAAATGATAAAAATTGACTTAACTACAACATGAACCAAACATCATGAACCCTAAAGCTTATAAGCCGACGCTAAATTACACATGATGTGGCTCTAATCCCACAATGTGTATGATCACCTAATTGCTTATGTGAAATTTAGAAGGTACTGACCGGTGGTTGAAGAAGCCATTAGCGCTGCCTTTAGTTGCTATTGGCATTGTAGTTAATTGATTAGGGCACCTGATAAGGACATCAACACCCATGATACATCCCTACCTATACAAATGGAACATACTAGACCGCTTACTCGTGGCCGTGCTCACCAACTTAATTATCAGGTGAGTTCATTCTTATATTTGTGTCCTACTTATTTAGACAATGAGAACACATACACTCTGTTTTGCTTAGAATATATGAAGAACACTGAAAAGGAGAGGGATTCACACAGGCTGATTCTAGACTATGGAAGAATGCCAACTTGTGATGGTCACCAAGGTTGCATACGGACTTTGATTCAAGTGTTCTTGGACTTTACGGAAAGCTTATCAAGTCTACCTTCAAATGGATCTAGCCTTACATCCATATCTGCGCAAAATCAGCTGCAATTATCATTTCAATGTCAAGACTTTAGTTTATCCATGGTGTTGTGTCACCCTATTTTAGGTTGATGGCCCATGTATCCAGTTGAGTCCAATAGAGACATGTCCTAGGGTTGTAGCATGACCCCAACACCCTTGTGGTCATCCTCCCATATGTATATAATCTCTAGAGCCACCACAAAACAAGCAGATTTTGTTAGATTAAAAGTTAGCCATTACTACTTTGCTTGCAATATGCATGTCAACTATATCGCCCGTCTGTTTGTCTTCAAAACCACACTTTTATTGCTATATTTTTAGATTGAACCCTTCATCTTAATTTAGCAATTCAGTACTTGATCTACTTGTTCTTGCTTATTCTTCTATTACACGTTGGACGAGTACCCTCGTGGCTAGGTTGATCGTGTTCGACAAGATCGTGCTCAACCATTGGAATTAGTGTATCGGTTGCTAAGGTGAAGAATCTCTACATGATTCTAGTTAGGCCATGAATGTCATTTCAACCATCAATCGATTTATCCATCAAGTGTTATCAGTGTTTTTGATGCTCAGTGAGTTATCCATCAAGTTGTTTTGTAATTTTTTCCCTATCTACAGTTTAGAAAATAAAAAAATAGTAGATTAGATTACCTGTGATATACGACAATACAATCCTTTAACTAGTTTGGCTTAGACTTAGTTTTTTGAGTTTTCTTTTACATCGTTGTGTTGAGTTGCTGATCATAGCATCTAGTCATGTAGCCGCACCTATCACTGCCATCATCACCATCACTGCTGGTCTCTCTTGTGTTTGAATTAGTATATTCTTTGTTAAGTTTGTTTCGTTGCTTCTATTGAGTCAATTTGCCTTCCTTATAAATCCGAGTACATAATTATATGTTTGTGCCCTAGGTCAAGGTCATCTAGTTGTTGGTTTAGATTGTGTCTGTGCCTGGTTGAATTTCTTCACTGCATCCCACGCCATCCATATCGGTATCTCTAGTCAGTACTAAAACCCTGACTTAGATGTCCTTCCTTAAAACAAACATAACTTTTGCATACGGACTCGAAATTAGGCAAATTTTATATCTATGGACATCTACAACAAATTTTACACCTGCTTCTCCCCAACTTTGCCAGGTTCCATGAAATCAGAATTGTAAAATTCCCTTTGCAAGATTCTGTATCCGAGGCGAAAAGCTTGGAAACAACCTTCGGAGCACGCTCTTGATTTTTCTACAAGACACATTGTGTATCCGTTTGAGCTCAAAATTTTTATGGTTGGTTCCTACGTGCTCCTAAGTTAAGAAACAATATATAAAAGAAGTCACCAGTGAAAACAAAAAAGGAGGAGCACATAGTGAGCTTTGTTTTTCTTTGTGATACATCCATTTCATTCTTAGTCTTGTATGTGCTCGCCTTGCTGTTCATTTCCTAGTAGGTTTCTTTTGGTGTTCTTTGTAGTTAGGCTCATGTCTCCATTAATTTCTAGTGTAGAACTAGCACGGTCCTAATCTTGAATGATTATTCAACTTGCTTGACTAACGTGATTACCAGTATCTTCTTTGTGCATTACTTTCAGCCCTCCTACAGCTCCACATATCTGACAATAGCTTGACTTGTGTTGTTGCTGTGGCACCGATACACTCATTTCTAGGTTCGCAGTTTGTGGGTTGCCAACCCTCTCCTATTGAGCTAGGTAAAAACTAGCAAGAGCTTGTGCAGTCAGGTTGAGAGTGATAGACTTGCCGTAGCAACATCCTAATAGCTTAGGGACTTTATACTTTCACTTGTTTTCTTTGTTTTCATCTTGTTCTTCTAACCATGTTAGGCTCAGAGGATGGTAGCAGCATGCCATTGTCTCCACATACAAAGCGCATCATACAACACTTTGATCGACAAGTCAGGCTACAGATAGAAGGAGTTGATGCAGACTTGCACATGGCTGATGAGCAACTTGGTTAGTTGGAGACAATACAGATTGTCACCAACACAAAGCATGTTGCATTGGAGGTTTTAGTTACGGCAATCAACGCTAGTCTAGCTGCTTTGTTGAGATGATTTGATGAATAGCAGGACAACAACAACGATGATGATGTCCACGGTGACAATGACCTTAAAAATGAGTATTCTGCTGACATAGAACATGGTGACTAGGAAGCTCATCTGCGCCATAGGTTGTGTGACAACCATGACGATATGCATCGCCGATGTGAGGTATGTAACAACGATGATGATTTTGGTATGTTTAAATTTAAGATACCTCCATTTGATGGTAAATATGCCCCTGATGCATATATTACTTGGGAGATTGCTATTGATAAAAAATATTCATGTCATGAGTTTCCTAAAAATAAAAGAGTTAGGGCTACAACTAGTGAGTTTACTAATTTTGCTTCTGTTTGGTCAATAAAGCATAGAAAGAAACATCCTAATAACATGCCATAAACATGGGATGCATTTAAATGGGTAATGTGGGTAAGATTTGTTCCTTCTTATTATGCATGTGATCTATTACATAAGTTGCAACTAATGAGGCAGGGTGCTAGGAGTACAGAGGAATGCTATCAGGAGTTAGAAATGGGAATGTTACGTTATGATATAAAGGAAAATGAGGAAGTGGGAATGGCTAGGTTTTTGGGGGGTTTAAACCATGAAATTTAAAACATCCTTTTTTACAAAGAATACAATAACATTACTTGATTGTTCCATCTTGCTTGTAAGGCTAAAAGGAAAATGCAGGGACGATGTGCCAATACTAGGAGCAATGTTTCTACAGATAGAACTAACCCATGGTAGAGATGCAGAACTACTTACCTGACTGGACGTGCTCCCCCACCCTCTTCTTCCCCAAGCTGGGCAGGATCATTGACATCCAACAACAATAGCAAGCCACAAGTTTCTCCTACCAATTCCGCAAGTTGGGCTCCTACAGCAATAAAAACTAGCCCTACCAATAGCACTTCGTCTGTTGCTTCTACATATAGAACTAGAGATGTTCAGTGTCACCGTTGCAAGGGCTATGGATATGTTCAGCGTGACTATACAAACAAGCGTGTTTTAGTTGTTGAGGAGGACAATGAGTATTCATCTGCTAGTGATTTTGATGAAGCTACATATGCTAGGCTTGAAGCTATCCATGCAGGTACTAAGCTAGAAGGGCATATTGGAGCTAAGGATGCAGAGCATTATGAGAGGGTCATTCTATAGTGCGTGTTGAGTGCACAAATGGAGAAGGTGGAGCAAAATCAGTGGCACCTGCTTCTTCAAACAAAGTGTGTCATAAAGGAGCATTCATGCCGCATGATCATTGATGGAGGAAACTACAATAACTTGGTTAGCAGCGACATGGTGGTGAAGCTTGCACTTACCACTAAACCACACCCACATCCCTACTACATTCAGTGGCTCAACAATAGTGGTAAGGCAAATGTAACTAGACTGGTGCTAATTAATTTGTCTATCGGATCATATCATGATGTTGTTGAATGTGATGTTGTGCCAATGTAAGCATGTGCTTTTCTACTAGGTAGACCTGACAATTTGATACAAATTCAATGTATCATGTTAGATCTAACCAATATTCTTTTTCGCACCATGATAAGAAAATTGTGCTACATCATATATCTCCTGAAGCTATTGTGAAAGATGATGTTTCTAGAGCTAGCAAACTTAAATCTTAGGACCGTGCTAAAAGTGAAAATCAAATTATTGCAAAGGAACTTGTTAAACATGATAAGAAACAAAACATATCTTTTTTTGAGAAGAAAAATGAGATAACTTTGAAAGGCGCATATTTACTTGCAACAAAATCTGAAATTAATGAATTGATTGCTTCTACTTCTGCTTACTATGCCTTGGTGTGCGAAGATACATTGATTTCACTTCATCATACACTAGAATCTTTGCCCCCCTATTGTGACTTACATTTTGTAGAAGTATTATGATCTGTTTTCAAGTGAGATACCATCGGGGCTATCGCCAACTTGAGGAATTGAGCACCAGGTTGATCTCATTCCCAGTGCGTTATTACCCAACCTTGTGCCATATAGGACAAATCCATAGGAGACCAAAGAAATTCAAAGCCAATTGCAAGAACTAATCGATAAAGGTTATGTGCATGAGTCTCTTAGTAATTATGCTGTTACAGTTATTTTAGTGCCTAAGAAAATTGGAACATGGTGTATGTGTGCCGATTATAGGGCTATTAATAATATCACCATTCGATACCGCCATCCTATTTCACGTTTAGATGATATGCTAGATGAATTGAGTGGTGTTGTTATATTTTCAATGGTTGATTTGCGTAGTGGATACCAACATTTCAATGGTTGATTTGCGTAGTGGATACCACCAGATTTGTATAAAATTAGGAGATGAATTGAAAACTATTTTTAAAACTAAGTTCAGTCTGTATGAGTGGTTAGTCATGCTTTTTGGGTTAACTAATGAACCTAGCACTTTCATGAAGTTAATAGACGAGGTTTTATGTGCTTTCATTGAAAAATTTATGGTGGTATATTTTGATGATATATTGATTTACAACAAGTCTATGAAAGAGCATTTTGACCACCTACATGCTTTTCTTAATGTTTTATGTGATGCATGTTTATTTGGTAACCTTGAGAAGTGCACCTTTTGCATCGATCGAGTTTTCTTTCTTGGCTATGTTGTTATACCATAGGGGATTGAAGTTGATCAAGCCAAAGTGGAAGCTATACAAGGATGGTCTGTTCCCATGCCACAAGATAGATGATGCTACCCATATTGATGATATATTCTTTCATCAAATTGTTCACTTGCATGGTGTGCCTAATACCATAGTCTTAGATTATGATGCCAAATTTCTTAGTCATTTTTGGATAACTTTGTTGAACAAGTTGGGTACTAAATTGCTTTCTAATAATCATTATGTACATTCCACCACTAAGATGTGCCCTTTCCAAATTGTCTATGGTTTTGTTCCTTGTGCACCAATTGATTTACTCTCTGCCCCATCCATGAAGGATAAGAATTTTGATGCTAACCACCATACTGATTTGATATTAAAAATTAATGAGCAAGTGAGAGCAAACATTAAGTCAATGAACACAAAGAAATAGATTGTAGGTAATAAGGGTAGACAACATGTTACATTCTAGCCCAATGACTTGGTTTGGTTACGCCTACGAAAGGATCTCTTTCCCGCCTTGTGAAAATCAAAATCGATGCGTCATGCTAATGGGCCATTCAAGGTTCTTAAAATGATAAACTTGACCTCCCTGCAGAATATGGTATTTCCTCTTCTTTGAATGTTGCAGATTTCAAACCATACGTCAGAGAGGAAGAACAAGATAGGGACGACTTCGATTCAAGATTGAGAGGATGATGAGGACACTACTTCTTTGCTGCCAACCATGTCCTCTGCCGCAGCCACACACATCCAGAAATGATGCAAGGACTGATGACTCGAGCTCATGCACATGAACTGAACTATGTCATGCTTCTAAGGAATGGGTGTCCAAAAGAT
Source organism: Oryza coarctata (assembly GCA_030770085.1). NCBI lineage: Eukaryota > Viridiplantae > Streptophyta > Magnoliopsida > Poales > Poaceae > Oryza > Oryza coarctata. Next base: position 9,443,659 of record CM061484.1, on the reverse strand, counting down.
GGCAACCAATAAATAGGTGCTGCATCACCTTTTCTTAGGGCTAGAGACATGTAATAAGTCTAGTTTAGACAAATTAGGAAAGGATAGGAGGAGATTTCACCCTGCCATTATCGCTGGCTGAAATCCCCTCCCTCTCTGCTATTTAGACCAGGCCGAGCCCCCTTTGTAGGCAGGTTTTGCATTGCTCTTGTTTAGCCATTGTGCAAACAGATATGTTCTTCAGTTGTGCCAAACGACCACCTATAAGACAGCCATTGTGAACCCCAATTTGAGAGTTTTCTTTGCTTACATCTTGTTGTTTCTTGTTCTTCCATTGTGTGCAGGAATTGAACTTCGTGTTCAGGTTGATCGTGCTTCGCAGCAAGGTTAATAATCATTTGGATATGGTTCAGCAATTGCAAAGGCGCACACGACTTTGAATTCGGTTATAGTCAGATCATGAGAATCACCTCCTTCCCAATCATTCTCACCGAAAGATCAGACACTCCATCCCTATCAGCCATGATATATCATTTCGCTTAGTACATTCTTAAACAATGTGACAAAGATATACCATTGTCCCCTGCCAGGTGACCTAGGTCAGGCAGATGATCTATGGCCTAGACATCTCAAACCCCTTAGGGCCTTCACTTGCCACAGACATCGACCCTACCTAAGGCAGCCTCCATCCCTGTACTTGTCTTTTTGTTTATGATGTACTAAACTATAGGTTAAGCGTTACCCACTAGAAAGGTGGTCGTACGATAAGTGCTTTGCAACAGAGGCTGAAGACTAATCCTTATGATGGCCAAGGTGTGACTAACAAAACTAAGCATCTTGAGCCAACCCAAAAACAATTTTAGGAATTTTGAAGGGGAAACATCATCTCATTGCTAAATAGTTACGAAACCAAACAGACCTTTATGCCCTGCGCATCAATCACTCAGTGCAACATGAGCCAGGTGCATGAGTCAACTCATTGGCCCTAGGATATGTGACGGCCACATCATAGAGGCTTGCTGATGCGGCTACACATGGGCAGCTACATTGGCACGGCCGATCAGAGTGGCGCCTAAGTCCAAGAGGTCACTACTAGTGGCCAGGGCACCCGATGAGGGAGAGGACGAGCGATGGAGGGGCAGCGTGATGGAGCTCACTAGTGCGGCGAGACAACTAGGAGACAATGGCAATGAGCTTAGCGACGAGGAAGAATTGGTGGTTGGGTTGGTTCAATGGTGAGCATGGAGCTCCAAGGCTTGTTGATCTTGGCTAGGACATGGATGAGGTGCAGGTGAGGATAATGAAACCGAAAATGGTATCGCTAGGGATTGGCGAGGTCCCAGCTAATGCCAAGCAATGGTCAGAGCAGTGAGACAATGGTGGCATGTGGAGAGAAGTGGCATGACGATGTTGTGGTGAGCATGGCATCTAGCTGGCATGGGAAATGGGAGGAGGTTCCGAGCTCCATCTATTGGCCACTAGGTAAGGGAGAAAGGCATCAGAGAGCTTGAACGACTACATCAATGGCACTGGTTCACAGTGGAAAGTAAAGCCATCAGTTAGGGGTGATTAAGGGTGCAATTAAGTGGGGATTCAATGGGGAAATCAAGAGGAGTCAGTATGAAGTAAAACCCCTCAATCAAGTGAGGGAAATGACTAGTAGGGAAGGCAAATTAGTCAAGGTAAAGAGCTAGGGTTTCAGCTAGAGGGAGGCAATCGACTATAGGTTGGATGTGATGAGTGAGGCCTACCTGTCATTGGGTGGAGGTATGTGGGATAGCATGGGCCGGCTAGGCCATGTGGGCGTGTGGGAGGAGGCCATGGCCTCAACGGCTTGGACCACATGGGTGCGGGAGAGAGGCAGCCCGGGAGGATGTAGAGGGTGTATGCATAATGACGCTAAGGGACGGGCTGATTTTATTCTAAAAATGCATGAAATGACTAAGGTACATATTGAAAAGTTGAATGACAAGTGCAAAATTGCTAGTAATAAAGGTAGAAAGGAGGTTAAGCTTGAACCAAGTGATTTAGTGCGGTTGCACTTGAGAAAAGATAGATTTCCAGAATTTTTGAAAGTCTATGTTGACTCCTAGAGCTATTGATTCTTTTAAAATAATTAAAAATATCAATGATAATGCACATAAACTTGAATTCAAGATTGGGAGAATGATGAGGATGTCACTCCATTGGATACACACAATACCCCTCGTGTGGTAAGGTCCAATCACTAGAGCCCATGAACGACAATTGAATTTATAGGTGAGCTCGTTTCTAAGGACTTGATGTGATTTTAAGAATAGATTGCTACTGAATGATTTAATTATGATTAGGAACCATAAAAATGACTAGGAAGTACTTGAAGAGAGGCTAGAAGGTGGACAAGGGTGTCCAAGTCAAGTTGTAGTTTCAATCCATACCAAGTTAAAGTCAACCTCAAAATTGAGTCAACAGGAATCATTGAAACAATAGGGTGTCCAAAATCTGTTATGGTGTTGCGTCACCGCCTTTTGGCTGTTGGCCATGTATTATGTTGGGGTTCGTTAGGGATGCATCCAGGGGTCTTTGGCCGACCCTAGAACATTTATATTTAGTAGATGTCACTGAGTTAGGGTTGGATTTTACTTAGATTAATCTATCATCACTAGTTTTATCATTCAATAGTCTGTGAAACCCAACTTCAAGAGTATAATCATTCTGCAGGTTGAGTTTCAATCTTCCTCATTCTTACTTGTGTTTTTTTATTCGCATAAACTCTTAGTTTCATAACCAATGGTGTCAACAAAATCCCACAGGTGCAAAAATGCATTCAGTAGGTTTCAAACGACTCCATTGGCACACTACAAACAATCCCTCATGCACACCCACTCATGTATATTATAAGTTTCGTAACCAACAATGTGAAAACATTCTGAATGGTGCAAAAATGCTTTATATATGTTCCAAGCAATTCCATTGGCAAACTACAAATGTCCCCCATATGCACACCCACTCGCGTAAAATATAAATTTCGAAAGCAATGGTGTCGACATTCCCATTGGTGCTAAAATGGCTTAGGTGGGTTTTGAGTGGTTCCATTAGTGCACAACATATACCCCACATGCACAACCTTCATTTAAAATATATTTTTTGTAACCAATGGTGTCAAAGCATTCACTTAGATACAAAAATGTCTGTGGTCAGTTTTGAGCAATTCCATTAGTAGACTACAAACATCCCCACATGCGAACACACTAGCAAGAAAATATATGTTTCTCAATGAAAATGTCAAAACATTCTCATAGGTGCAAAAATGTATTATGTGTGTTTCGAGCGATTCCTTTGGCACACTACAAATACCCCCACATACATGCCCACTCATGTAAAGTATGTGTTTTGCAACCAAAAGTATTAAAATAACGGATGTTGGAACTCAGATGACTGGCTGGATAGTGAGCACTTTTCCATTACGAGGTAGGGCTGCTAGCGAAACAAAGATAGAGGGATGGGAGCATGAATGTCTGATGGTCGTACTGGAATCATGGCTCATCCCAGAATAGATAGAGAGATTGTGTTATAAAATGAAAAGAAAAAATAACATGATATGAAAACAAGCAAACACACAATCAAATGCAAAGACAACAATACTGGTTCTTATAGTTCCTTGGGCAAGTAGCAATAGCACGAATAATAAAGGGGAATGAAGGCAGCCAAAGCCGAAATAATAAAAGTGAATCTTATGCTCAAGCCGCAAGGGGAAGCAGAAGCTCTGGTATACTGACACTGAACTGATTACAATATTAAAGAATCAGTGAATACAGATGGAGACACAATCAAAGCCAGACAATGGAAGTCACGTATCATCTTTCTGCGGATGGAGAAAATCAAATAGCGATATCACACATACAAGAGAAGTAAAAGGCTTGCAAGTGACTACGAGCTAGGTCTACTATTGATACGCCTTGAGGAAGGAAGTGGTGAGACCCAGGGACAGATCAAAGTGGAAGTAAGTGCAAAGATAAGGGAAGTCCAGGAACTATTTATGCCATAGAAACACACATCTACTAGTGGGTACTACCAATAGAGGAATCCAAAAGGCTAAGATGGATCATGAACACGAAAATAGCATGCACGGGAGTCAAATGCACCATATGTGGACCTCACTCAATCAACTAAAAGAAGAGATTCGCAAGGGCCCCTATCTCCTATCTCTATATATTAGAATTATTCTTCAGTAGGAAAGTATTGCTTGTTTCCTAGAATCCGGTATCTGGAGAAGTAATCAGTCTTTCATTTCTTTAGTAGGTACAATAACATCTTTCAGACCATTGACATGTAGAATTTACTTAAAATGTGTTACCCAACCAAGATGTAATTCAAAGCAGGCAGAGCAAGAAGATCAAAGAAGTTAGCACCGAAGGGAAAAGAAAAGCAGGATTATAGTATCCAGTTCCTATATCTGCATGCCGTATAGTAGACTGATCTTGTGGGGAAAGCATGCTCAAGTAGTCGAATCCTACAAGCCAAAGGGTAAGGGGGGTTAGTGATCTTACCATCCAAGACCCTCGAGTTCCAGAATAAAGGGATAGTTGTAGGATGTTGCTGCTGTAGAAAGATAAGAATCCAAAGCCTAAAAGCTATAGCCACCTAGTTTGATAGTGGAGGATAGCTTACTATACTATATATATCTCGCCACTATACTATATCTATAGGAAACACAGCAACACGTTCTACTTATCTCCTGCCGAATCCAGTAAAAGATCACAGGTTTGTGCTGCTCCACCTACTTAGATCAAGTCTATCATGGAAATATCTATTCCTGTCATCAAAGCAAGGTCAGAAGGTATGAATTCTTCGAGGCTTGATTTAAGATCCAATCGATCTGGAGTATGAATTGAACATTGGTTTTTGCCTGTCAATAATATCGTAGTTGACCCAAAAAAAGAGAGAGAGACTGTGTGGGTTATACACAATCCCTGTATTCTATGTTCTGGCTAGTTAGACCAGAGGACATGAAATCCTCTTTAGCTTTGCGCGTTGAACTCTAAATCCTAATAGAATGGTTCGATTCAACCTCAGAACGAACATCACAAAAGAAAATGCAAGTGAAAGAAAATTGTAGGCTTCTTTCCAAAACTAAAAGCGGTGGTTCCCACCTCCCTGTGCACAAAGCGAGGTGGGCGATTGTGGTTCGAGTCTTTACTGATCAGATAGATCCATTTGTTCTGGGGCAAGACAAGGTGTAGCGCAGTCTAGTCAACGCATCTGTTTTTGGTACAGAGGGCCATAGGTTCGAGTCCTGTCACCTTGATGTGGTATTCATAGGGGCCGAAGTGCAAAACCCCATAGCCCATCCATGGTCGGGAAGGCAGGCGAAAAGCTCGCACAAAATGAAAAGAAAGCAAAAAAGCTTATTTTGGAATTTTTAACCCATTATCACGCTTTTGGTATTCTATATCTATATAATATTATAAAGCTATTTCATTGGTTTGATTTACATATTTCAGTAAAGCTATTTGTCTAGCCAAAAATCATAAACCCATTGGTTCCAAAGATTCTTTCGTTCTCACAATGTGCTTTTGGAATCTTCCTTAGAAACAAATAACATTCTGGAACAGTTTAGGACAGCTCAATAAAAAGCGAGCTTTTTTCGCATATAACCTTGAAGCCCAAATAGCACATAGGCTGCCCCTCAACTCAACCTCGGCGAGTACACTAACTTGGTCAAGGAGCATTTAGCCGGTGCAATTAGTATTGACCACTACCGCCAAGTCCATAATTCAAAAATTGATGAAGTCCACATAATAAGCCCAAAAGTCAATTAGAAATATACTTTTTGAGCATCTTAAAACTGCACATAAAATATATTATAAATGAATCACCTTACAATAACATACGAGAGAGAGCTTTCGATTATTTTGAACAAGTCAAATCCAATGAACAATTATTCCTTTAAAGGAATGTTCTAGAGGGGGCCTTTTTCCACTATATTCGCGATGTAGAACAAAATGGAAGAAATTCTTCACAATTTTTGGAGTTCCAGTATTACTTCACTGATATTGATTTTCGCCTAAGCATGACCTCTAGGTTAGTTCAAAGTGTAGTACAACGAACTATTGATACACCAAAAATGAGTAAAGATGGGTACATAAAATGAAGACATCCTGGATTACCCAAATTGGGACAACCATAGGACATTTCACTTTCTTTCGCAATATTTCTAATCATGGCTCAACCACTAGGAAAGGGGATTGCTTACTCTCAGCCACGTTTTTACTTATGCTTAGTCATGTGAGGATTCCGTTCAAAGTAACATAATAGGAGCACCTTCTTAAAAACTTCTCAGGATCTAGAGTTTTTCGAGGAAAGGTCCCATCCTTCAATATAATGATTGGGTCAACCAGGCCAGATCATAAGTGAATTTGATCGGGTCAACCAGGTCAGGCCTGATCGTGAGTGAATAGAAAGTCGAAAGCATACATAGCTGTTCCAGCAGGGATACTTTGTTTAAGTCTACCACTTCTAGCAGGAGTAGCCTTTTTAGTGCCAGCTGAATGTAAAGTAATGGCTTTTGTGAAACGTCGAAAGGGTCCTGATGTAGTCGAAAACGTCGAAAGAACCTATTTCACCTAGTGCTAATCTCTCCCTTTTTGGAATGGCTCCAGTGGCTACATTTATGTTATGTCTAGTCGCTTGGGCCATTGCACCTTTTGATTATGGTGTGGTATGGTATTGTCAGATCCGAACATAGGGCAACTTTATTTGTTTGCCATATTTTGCTAGGTGTTTATGGAGTAATTATAGCAGGCTGGTCTAAGTAAGACGGGGGACGACCATTTGGTCGCCTATGATATACAAACCAATTGGTTAAAAATGGGTTTGTGGGGTAGGTGTTGAACAATCTACTCTACACAGGTGTGAGCTTACAGGGCTAGTGCTCATAAACCCTTTCTTTCATTCTGGTTGGTCACTTTTCTGGGCCGGGATAGAGAAGTGGAAGTCATAAAAAAGAGATGTTTCTCTTCACACCATAGATCAAGAGGAATGGTAGCTTGTCAAGCTGGTCTCACTATTGGAAATTCTAGCTTTCTTCTATTTTCACCGGCTCTTCTTCTTTGTCAACTCTACTAAAGACCTAATGGTTTGCCTACTAGATGAATGAAAGAACATGAGAAAGGGGTTATAAAGGAAAAGGCAGCGAAATTCTACTACAGTGCAGTCAAAGTCAGTTGCTGAGTTTTCCTAGCCTCGCCTACTATTTTTTTAGTACACAAGTAGGTATGCTTGCTTGCTTTCTTGTTCTCTGCCACAGACTGGGATAGCTCACCAGCTAGGCCCTCTAGAAAAACGTTGTTGATGCATTGTATAAGAACATATTACCCATCTTCGGGGACAATGGGTGGAACGACCTCTCGATCTACTTAATTCAACCTAGGACGGGTGTCGTCGTCTAGGCGTGACTTCTTGTTTTGATCTTCTCTATGCCTAGGACATTGTCTGGGCCAAGAGCCATAGTTAGTTGCTGTTTCCATTTGGTTCTTCTTTCTCGTTGTTCATACCGGCAAGACCTAGCTAGATGATGATGTCTACAAGTTGGTAGTGAAGAAAAGGCGTTGGTGAAAAAAACAATCATTTGATTTAGTTTCTTGCTCTCTCAAAGCAGTGGACAGGAGTCTATATGTCTGCCTAGCTTTGGTAGATTTCCACCAACGCAATTAAAAAATGGAAATTCCACGAATCCCAAAGGTGGATCAACCCACCGGTTCCAAAGATTCTTTCGGCCTCACAAGGTGCTTTTGGAATCTTCCTTTGAAACAAATAACATTCTAGAACAGTTTAGTAGAAAGCGAGCTTTTTTCGCATATAACCTTGAAGCCCAAATAGTGCATGGGCTGCCCCCCACAACTCAACCTTGGCGAGTACACTAACTTGGTCAAGGAGCATTTAGACGGTGCAATTAGTATTGACCACTACCTCCAAGTCCATAATTCAAAAATTGATGATGTCCACATAATGGAGCTCAAAAGCCAACTAAAAATCTACTTTTTGAGCATCTTGAAACTACACATAAAATATATTACAAAGGAATCACCTTACAATAACATACGAGGGAGAGCTTTCAATTTTTTCGAACAACAAGTCCACCCAATGAACAATTCCTTTCAAAGGAATGTTCTAGAGGGGGCCCTTTTCCACTATATTCTTGATATTGAACAAAATGGAAGAAATTCTTCATGATTTTTGGAGTTTCGGTATTACTTCACTAATATCAGTCTTTGCCTAAGCATGACCTCTAGGTTAGTTCAAAGTGTAGTACAACGAACTATTGATACACCGAAAATGAGTAAAGATGGGTACTTAAAATGAAGACATCGTGGATTACCCAAATTATGACAATAATAGGACATTTCACTTTCTTTCGCAATATTTCTAATCATGACTCAACCACTAGGAAAGGGGATTGCTTACTCTCAGCCATGTTTTTGCTTATGCTTAGTCACGTGAGGATTGCATTAGATGTAACATAAATGAGCACCATCTTAAAAACTTTTTAGGATCTGGAGTTCTTCAAGCCTGAAAACGCTTGCTTGCACCCCACCCCATAAGCTGACTCTATTGCCTATGTGGTTCTCATTGGCCGATGAATGAAACCTTCGGTCCCACTAGGTGTGCCAAAAAAATATGTTCGCACCGAGATCCCTTGCGTCCCCGGCGCGAACACGCCGATGCCTAGGAGGTCTGCTTAGCTCCAGTGCAGGCCGATTGGCTTCTCTCCGTGGCTTGAGGTACGCGCGCTAGGGGCCGTGGGGTTCGATCGGCTCCGGCGTGTCGGTACGGGTACGGGCGTGCCAGTTAATTTGACCGTGCAATTGATAAGGAAGTGAGATGAGCAGGTCCATCAGACGATGGGCCAATACAAGCGCTCGCTATCGGCTGGCTACCGATAGGATCGGGGAGCTCTTCAATCGGCTGGGGAGCCGATGTGGACAGGTGTCGACAAGGGATCGGCCGCAAAGCCGATGGAGTAACCGGGGTGTACTCAGAGGATAGCAAGGTACACAAGATCCCTCTGGATAGCCGACGGAAGTCGTAACGGTAGTTCATTGGCTAAAAAAACCGATGAAGGCACATGCGGACTGGCAAGAAATAGTATTAAAAGGCACGGGCTGCAAAGTCGATGCCGCTCCGGATATGACAGCATGAGACCCATCACCCACCGTGATAGTGCCATTAACACCGAACCTCGAAGATCGAACCTAACCGAGATAGTACGAGGCCGAGGCCAACAGCGATGATACGGAGGACACTAGATCGGCTATGCTGAAGCAAAGATAGTAACAAACCCATCGGCTAGCTAAGCCGATGAGGGGATGCCTCTTTGAAGGCGGGCGTGTATCAGCTCGGAGACCGATACGCTCGGCGTTACGCGTCAAGTGACACCTCTAAAGGCTGATGCATATCGGCCAAGGGGTCGATGCACTGGGTGTGAAGCTCAGAGCATGGATAACTCATCGGCTAGCACTCCGATGATACGCCATGCAGAAAACTATAAGCCTAAAGCTCGATCTACCGTCGGTAGCCCCGTAGGTCGAACCTAACCGATGCAGCACGAAATTGACGATGGCAGAGGGAGCTTAACAGGCTGATAGGCCCTGCACGGATGTGATGCGATACGTCTGATCGGCCTAAGAGGTCGAACCTAATGATGTAGCCTTACACAGAGCAGAACATATCAAGATGGTGGCCGGACTTACCCCTTCGTCGAAAATCGGACTTAGCCAATGCAGCCCCGCGTCGAAAGCTAGAACCCACCGATAAACACCTCGATGAACTAGGGTAGCGATGCGCCGAGATTGTATTGATCGAGAGATATCTTACATGACTCTAGGGGGTCTATATTCATACCCTAGATTTATAGATAGAGTTCGACGCGTTTACAACCATCGGACATTATTTCCTAACAAAAACAATGAAAAATATCTCTAAAGAAGTTAACTAACTAACTAAACCTTCCTAATTAAATAAGGTTACAATTTACAAAGATAAACATCCTGCCATGGAGTCCACAGCTCTTCCACAAACTCGGTTTTATCTGAATAATCTTCCAATTTAGAACTGAGTCTTCCTTCTCCACAACCCGATTGGCTTAGATCGAGAGAGGGCTCTGGCACTCTCCTTTATGAATAGCCCATTGTCTTGCACTCCAAATCGCCTAGTAGGATATCAACAGTTTGGTGAATTGTGAATGATCAAGAGGGGCAGTCAATCAACACATAACCTATAATACCAAATCCTTTATGTATTTTCAATTGATAGCATAGCATGGATGAGCCAAGTCCACAATGCCTAAGAGAGGAGGAATGTGATGCTGTGTCGAAGAAACGCCATAAAGTGTAGTGTCCAGTGAAAGTATGGAATGCTATTCCCCGTACTCGAAGAGAAGTATTAAAGAAAAAAAGATAAGGAAGAAAGTAAGCACTAATATTGCATGTATTCTCTAACAATCTGCAGGAACAAGACATGATTCTTTCTTATTTTGAAACAGAATTCAAAATAAAGGAGGATTTAATTCGGTTGCTTTATGAAGGTCGATGCCGTGCCAATAGATACGTTATACATGAAACGAAAATAGCCAGTACGGTGGACGCTTTCCTTTCCAAAAAGGGATTATCAGGAGCTCCCAGTGCTGAGGGGGTAGTTGAACTCAAGAAGGAGAGGTACATTCTAGAAAATCCTAGGAGGAATGGAGCTCCTTTGTATAGGGAACTTGAAGAACTCTTCTAAAGGGCCCCCAACCCAAAAAAAAGCAAATCTCTTCATTGAATTCTTTCTAGAATGCAAAGAATTAATGTACCTGATTGGGATGAGGTAGATGCCTCCTAGCCAGGGAGTGGATTGTATCAAAGTTTCCTTAGGTAGCCACAAAACTACAATTCTCCTTAAACTTCTGTGCTTGGTGGAGCTTGCTTTCTTGTTCTCTACTGCGGACTGGGATCGCTCGCCAGCTAGGCCCTCTAGAAAAAAGTTAGAGAAACATTGTATAAGAACATATTACCCATCTTTGGGGACAATGGATGGAACGACCTCTCGATCTACTTAATTCAACCTAGGAAAGGCGTTGTTGTCTAGGCATGACTTCTTGTTTTGATCTTCCCTACGCCTAGGACATTGTTTGGGCCAAGAGCCATAGTTAGTTACTATTTCCATTTGGTTCTTCTTTCTCGTTGTTCATACCAGCAAGACCTAGCTAGATGATGATGTCTACAAGTTGGTAGTGAAAAAATGGCATTGCTAAAAAAAACAACAATTTGATTTAGTTTCTTGCTCTCCCTAAGCAGTGAAAAGGAGTCTATATGTCTTCCTAGCTTTGGTAGATTTCCCCAATGCAATTCAAAAATGGAAATTCCACGAATCCCAAAGGTGGATAAGCCCTCCCTCTCTATCTATCCAAGAATGGAACGGCAGAGCTTTCTTTGGTTTTTTCATCTTTTCATCAAAGAGTTGAACAATGAAGATAGATGGCAAGTGCCTGATCGATTTGATCAGGTCGTGTAGGAACAATGTTCAAATCGTTCATTCGTTAGGATGCCTCAACTACATACATCACTACACTTCCACTTGACACCTATTTAAACGGCTCGCCTTGTTGCTCCCTTGTCCTATTTCCATTCTTCCATAGCGTCATCCTAGTAGTGTGGAGAAACCGTTGCTTTCTTGGTTGTGCTACCAGAGGCTCTAGGGAAGTCGAAGGAGAGAGCACTCATCTTGGGGTGGGCTTACTACTTACATGCTTTCAGCAATTATCCTCTCCGCACTTGGCTACCAAACGTTTACCATAGGCATGATAACTGGTAAACTAGAGGTGTGTCCTTCCCGGTCCTTTCATTCTAGGGAAGGTCCACTCAAAGCTCTAACGCCCACACCGAATATGGACCAAACTATCTCACGACATTCTAAACTCAGCGCACGTACCGCATTAATGGGTGAACAACCCAACCCTTGGAACCACATATAGCTCTAGGTGGCAAAGAACCAACATCGAGGTGCTAAACCTTCCCATTGATGTGAACTCTTGGGGAAGATTAGCTTGTTATCCCTAGAGTAACATTTATTAGTACAGCGATGACCCTTCCACTTGACATAGGTGAGTCCTGCAATCAAGCTCCCTTCTACCTTTGCACTCTAGGACCAATGTCCATCTAGCCTAAGGAAACCTTTGCATGCCTCCATTACCTTTTGGGAGGCCTACGCCCCATAGAAACTATCTACCTGAGACTGTCCCTTAACCCGTGAGTTTGACACAAGGTTAGAATCTGTGATCATCTAGAGTGGTATCTCATTGATAACTCACCCTCCTAGAAGGGAGCATTCTTCGCCTTCCACCTAAGCTGCATAGGAATGGCCTAAATCCAATCCTAGGGAACAATAAAGCTTCATAAAGTATTTCTGTCTAGGTGCAGATAGTCCACATCTTCGTAGACATGTCTATTTCACCAAGTCTCTCTTTTAGATAGTGCGCACATCGTTACCCCTTCATGTGGGTAGGAACTTACTCGATATGGAATTTTGCTACCTTAGGACCATTATTGTTACAGTTGCCATTCACCAGGGTTTCGGTCACCGGCTTTTGTATCATCAGTTCGCCAACTTCCTTGACCTCATAGCACTATGTAGGCGTTAGCCCCTATACATGGTCTTACAACTTTGTGGACCTATGTTTTTGGTAAACAGTCGACCGGGCCTGGTCACTACGACCCCCATTTGTGAGGAGGCACCCCTTCTCCCAATGTTATGGGGCTATTTTGTAGAGTTCCTTAGAGAGAGTTGTTTCGTGCCCCTAGGTATTATCTACCTACCAACCTATGTCTGTTTCAGGTACAGGTACCCCATTACTAAAGGTCTTTTGAGCTATTCCTAGGAGTATGGATGGGTTACATACTTCATCACCATAGCACCCAGTATGAGCCATGTGGAGAAGCAATGGCTAGTCCATGAGGCTTGTGCTTTAGCGTTGCAGCACTTGGTACTCGAACCTCAGCTCGATGCATTTTCACTGCCCCTTCTTACCCGGAAATGTAGGGTCACCTTGTGTCCTTAAACATATAACAATCTTTCTGCTAACTTAGCCTCCTCCATCCTTTTGTACCAACAAGGGGTAGTACATGAATATTTACCTATTGTCCATTGACTACACCTTTTGGCCTAATCTTAGGCCCTGACTCACCCTCCATGGATGAACCTTTCGAAGGAAACCTTGGGTTTACGGGCATTGGATTCTCACCAATGTTTTCATTACTCAAGCAGACATTCTTGCTTCCGCTTCGTCAATCCCCACTTTCGCGATTGCTTCCCTCTAAGGTGGAACGCTTCCCTACCAATGCATTTTGACATCCCACGGTTTTGGTAGATCGCTTAGCCCCCTTCATCTTTGGTAGATCGCTTAGCACAAGGATGCTTGATCGGTGAGCTATTATGCACTCTTTAAAGGGTGGCTACTTCTATGCAAACCTCATGCCTCTCTTTGCACCCCCATCTCCTTTATCACTTATCAGTTATTTAGGGGCCTTAGCTAGTGATCCAGGTTGTTTCCCTCTTGACGATGAAGCTTATCCCCCATTGTCTCATTGGCCGACCTTGACCCTTGTTATTTTTTGGTCATATATAGTATTCAGAGTTTAACAACCAAATTTGGGATGGATTGGTGTGGTTCCTCTATTCCTAAGACACCAAAATATTGAACCATGAATGAGGAATGGCATGAGAGAAATATTGGCTAGTAATTTTGAAGCCCCAATTCTTGACTAGAAGTGACTATAAACATTCCCACATGGACAGCCGCTCATGTAAAATATAAATTTCATAACTAATGATGTCCAAACATTTCCATAGGAGAAAATATTCTTTAGGTATGTCTAGAGTGATTCCAATAGTGCACCGTAAACATCTCCAAATTCACATCAACTCGTGGAAAATTTAAGTTTTCCAACCAATTGTGTAAATACATTCTCATAGGTTTGTTTCAAATGTTTTAGGTTTGTTTTGAGCAATTCCACTAACACACCATAAATATCCCAACATCAACACCCACTCATATAAAATATAAGATTCACAACCATTGATGTTAAAACATTCCCATAGGCTAAAAAAATGTCTTTGGTGGGTTTTGAAAAATTCTGTCAACGTAGGCGTACTACAAACCATTCACATGACTGCACTCACTCGTGTAAAATGTTAACTTTGGAATCAATAGTGTTAGAACATTCGAATAGATGCAAAAAATGCCTAAGGTGATTTTCGAACGATTCCATTAGGGCACTAAAAACATCCTAACAAGCACACCTCCTATACCAATGGTTTCAAAATATTTCCATAGTGCAAAAATGCATTAGTTGGATTTCAAGCCACTTGGTGCATTAAAAACCCTTCCCACTTTTGTAGCCTCTCATGTAAAATATAAAATATAAGTTTTTTAACCAATGATATCAAAACTCTCCAATAGTTGCAAATATGCCTTATCCGGGTTTCCAATGATTCCATTGGCATGCTACAAACATTCCAAATAGTATACCAACTCGAGTAAAAATATAACTTTCATAACCAATGGTGTCAATATTTCCATAGGCACAATAATGGCATAGTTGGAATTCAAGCTATGCCATTGGTGCATTACTAATGTTCCCAAAAGGACATCCACTCATGTAAAATATATGTTTGGCAACCAATAGTGTCAAAATATTTCCATAAGCGCAAAAATGACTTTGGTGGGCTTCGAGCAAATATATTGCATGCTGCAATCTTCCCTACATGCACACATACTTGTGTAAAATATAAGTTTTACAAAAAATGGTGTCAAAGTATTTCCATAGAAAAAAATGCATTCAGTAGGTTTTGACCGACTCTGTTGGCATTTTACAAACCATTCTCCAATTAGTGCACAAATGTGTAAATTATACATTTCGTAACTAGTGATTATAAAACATTCATTGTAGAAAAAATGTCTTAGGTGGGTTTCAAGTGATTCCATAGGCACATGCACACTACAATCATTTCCACAAGGACACCCACTAGTCTTAAATATAAGTTTTGCAATCTATGGTGTCAAAACATTTCCATTGGTGCAAAAATTCCTCAGGTTGTTTTTGAGCAATTCCATTGGTGCACTACAAACATCCTCACAAGGACATCTACTCATGTAAAATACATGTTTCACAAGCAATGGTGTCAAAACATTCCATTGGAGCAAAAATACCTTAGGTGGGTTTCAAGCGATTCTATCGTTGCACTACAAACATACCCACATTCACAGACACTTGTTCCATGTATAAGTTTTGCAATCAATATTCTCAAATTATTCCTAAGGTAAAAAATAACCTTGGTAGATTTTGAGAGATTTCGTTGGTGCACTACAAATATCCCCACAAGGAAACCTACTCATGAGAAATATATGTTTCATAACCAATGGTGTCAAAACATACCCATTGGCGCAAAAATACCTTAGTTGGTTCTGAAGCGAGTACATTGGCCCACAACAAACATCCCCACATGCACGCACACTTGTTTAAAAATATATGTTTCACAACCAATAGTGTTAAAATATTCTCATAAGTGCAAAAATGCCTTAGGTGTATTTTAAGCTATTCCATTGGTTCCCTACAAACATCTCCATAAATGCCACCCACTCATGTGAAATATAAGTTTGGCAACCAATGGTGTCAAAACATTACCATTGATGCACAAATTCCTTAGTTCGGTTTCAAACAATATCAATGGCACACTACAAACATCCCCACATGCACACACACTCATTTAAATTATAAGTTCTGAAACTAATGATTTCAAAATATTCCCATTGGCGCAAAAATGTCTTAGTTAGATTTTGGGCTATTCCATTAATGCACTATAAAAAATCCCATCATCACAGCTACTCATGTAAAATAAAAGTTCCACAACCAATGTTGTCAAAATATTCCCAATGGTAGTAAAATACCTAAGGTGGATTTCGAGCGATTCCATTGTCACACTACAAAAATCACCACCATCACATCATCTTGAGTAAAATATAAGTTTCGCAACCAATGATGTCAAAATAATCCCATAGGTGTAAAAATGACTTAGGTGGATTTTGAGCTATTATATTGGTGCACTACAACATGCCCACAAGGACACCTACTCGTGTAAAATAGAAATTTCACAACCAATGGCATCAAAAAATTCTAAAGGAGTACAAATGCCTTTAGCACACAACAAACATCCCCACAATGACATCTAATCATGTAAAATATATGTTTTGTGACCAATGGTATCAAAACATTCCCATTGTCGCAAAATTGCCTTAGGTGGGTTTCAAGCAATTACATTGGTGAACTACACACATACTACCACACTAGTGTAAAATATAAGTTTCACAACTAATGATTTCAAAACATTCTGGTTGGTGCAAAAATGACATAGCTAGATTTCAAGTTATTCCATTAGCGTGCTACAAATATCCTCACAAGGACACCCACTTGTGTAAAATACAAGTTTTGCAACCAATGGTGTCAAAACATTCCGATTGGTGCAAATATCAACCTGACGACACACACAAGGAGCCAACCACCATCTCTATACGATACTGTGAACCAAGGATTCGCTCAACCACACTCTCAAAAAAACCAACCTATGCAACTTGGAATCAATGGACCAGGAACACGGATTGGGTGCCAATGATGCAGCCGCTTCTGTAATCTCCGTGAAGGAAAACACAAGAGCAAAGCGGTCAAGATCACTTTCTGAGTTTGTTAGCACATAGCTGAACAAAGTGGTTTGTATTCAATTATCAAAAGTCTGCCTTTGCTTGGAAACAAAGCGATATTTAAACTAGGAACAACCCTCCTAATTGGGTGTAAGCACAAAATAGAAATAAAGAGATAGAGCATGTGAAAAGGCCTCCAAGAAATGAATTCTCGAAGTGGTCTCGCGAGGCTGTTGGTCTTCTCTGTAGTCTTCAGTAATTTGGCAATAACTCCATCTTGGGGAGTCCAAATGATGTGCCATTAGTTGTATGGAAAGTTAACTTGATAAGCTTTCAAACCATGTGCAGCATTTACCACAAAACAATGTAGAATGGTAAAGTTTTGCATGCAAAGTTGAACATCGGGAAGACTATTGACCTTCTAACCAATCTTCACTTATCCAGTCGATTCACAAGAATAGAGAGTCCAAATTAGTTGAGACCATCCGAGTTAGAAAGTAGACTTGATAAGCTTTCCAAAATGTGCTCATTAACCATCATAACTTTTGGGAATCAAAAGTGGTGACTTTTTCTTTCAAGTAGTTCTGTTAGACTGGCCTTGTTGTCTATCCCCTTCAAACCGATCTGCTTGTAGTAACGTGTCTTGATATTTAGGCCACATGTCTTCCACTTATTCATGTGTAAGCCTAAGCAACATCAAGGTAGAACACTTAGGTAGTATAACACCTTAGAAGTGATGAAATTAAAGTCAGTTAGGAATGAATTTATCTGCTCTTATAGTTTCTTGGTGCGGCTTCATCTATGTGGTCCTTGATTTGTATCCTTTATTGTGGATGGTGAATTGTTGATGCTTGAGAGAGAATGCATGGTTGGGATGTCCTCATCATCCTCCTCCTCTTGTAAAGGAGTCGTCCTCGACTCTAATTCTTGTAGCCCAAAGAATGGTGTTAAGTCAGCAACATTGAAGGATGTGCTAACACCATAATGTTTAGGTACATCAATCTTGTAGGAATTATCATTGATCTTGGACAACACTCTGAATGGACCATCTTCTCATGGCATCAACTTGGATTTATGCTTCTGTGGAGAACGGTCTTTGCGAAGATGTATCCAAACTAAATCTCCAGGTTCAAATGTCACCATCTTGTGATGCTTGTTTGCCATTTAGCATAGTACTTGGACCTTTTCTCAATTGCTTCTTTGGTCTTCTCATGAATCTTCTTAACATAAGACATGTGCTTGGAGACTTCCATGTTACTCATTTCCTGCAATGGTAGAGGCAACAAATTGATTGAAGCAAGTGGGTTGAAATCATATACAACTTCAAAAGGACACATATTAGTTGTAGAGTGTACTACCCTATTATAAGCAAATTCTACATGTTGGCCTTTTAAATAATTAAAAGCCTCGTAATTTGAATGAATAACAAATTCTTTTGGTCATAAGTAATGTTGCCAAGTCTCAAGTTCTCTTACCAAAGTATACAACTCCTTGTCATACACTAAATAGTTTAGTTGTGCTCCTCCCAACTTCTCACTAAAGTATGCAACGGGCTTTCCATTTTGCATGAGAACACCTCCAATCCCAATCCCACTTGCATCACATTCAATCTCAATGGTTTTAGTGAAATCTAGCAACACAAGCAAGGGGGCTTCAGATAAACTTTTCTTCTATTCTTGGAAAGCTTTCTCTTGTGGCTGATTCCATTGGAAGGCAACACTCTTCTTTGTTAACTCATTTAACGGAGCACCAATGGTGCTGAAATCTCTAACAAATCTCCTGTAAAAACCTGTAAGTCCATTAAAACTTCTCACCTAGCTTATATTTTAAGGAGTTGGCCATTCCTTGATTGATTTCACCTTTGATTCATCAACCTGAATTCCTTGTTTTGAAACAACAAAGCCAAGAAACACAACCTAATATGTACAAAATGTGTACTTCTCAAGGTTAGCAAATAATTTTTCTTTTCTGAGCACATCTAAAACTTGCTGAATATGATCAACATGTTCCTCCAATTTCTTGCTGTAAATTAAGATATCATCAAAGTAAACAACAACAAATTTTCCAATGAATGCTCTCAAGACATGATTCATCAATCTCATGAATGTTCTAGGTGCATTAGTCAAACTAAAAGGCATAACTAACCATTCATACAACCCAAACATTGTTTGAAAAGCATTTTTCCATTCATCTCCAATTTTCATTCTAATTTG
The DNA here is from genome assembly GCA_030770085.1 of Oryza coarctata. NCBI lineage: Eukaryota > Viridiplantae > Streptophyta > Magnoliopsida > Poales > Poaceae > Oryza > Oryza coarctata. The sequence goes on along the minus strand of CM061484.1, from coordinate 9,424,756 downwards.
ATGGTAACCACTTCTCAAATCAATTTTAGAAAATACCACAAAACCACTTAATTCATCTATCATATCATCTAGCCTAGGAATAGGATGACAATAATGAATAGTGATGTTATTTATGGTTCTACAATCTACACACATCCTCCATGAACCATATTTCTTTGGCACCAAAATCACAAGGACAGCACAAGGACTTAAACTTTCTCACACATAACCTTTATCTAAAAGTGCTTATACTTGCCTTTGAATTTCCTTAGTTTCTTTAGGGTTGGTGCGGTATGTTGGATGGTTTGGAAGTGCAACTCCAGGGATGAGATCAATCTGATGTTCAATGCCACGTAGAGGAGGAAGTCCAGCAGGTGTTTCCTCTAGAAAAACATCTTCGTATTCCTATAAAATATGTGTAACAACACCAAGGATAGATGTTAAGTTGTTAGTTGAAAGTAACGTGTCTTTGCACACAAGTATAATTAATACTTGATCTAGGTTTTTCCTCACATCTCTCATTTCAGATTTGGTGGCTATCATCACTAAGTTCTCTCCCTTCTCACACACTGATTTGTGGAGAGCACTTGAATTATTTCTCTCCTTTTCCACTCTCATTCCTCACATCAAAGCTCTTTTGCAAGTGCTCTGCTAGGATTTGCTGTGGTGTCATGGGTTTAAGTATCAATTCCTTGCCCTTCCATTTGATGGTGTATTTATTTGTTTGACCAAAATGTAGAGATGACCAATCAAATTGCCATGGTCTTCCAAACAGCATATGGCACAATGTCTTGGCTGCCACATCATACTCTACGGTGTCAATATATTCACCAATCTTGAAGTGAATTTTCACTCTTTGTCCAATCTTAATGAAACCTAAATTATTTAACCATTGCACATGATATGGATGAGGATGTTTCAGCAGCTTTAAACCAAGATTTTCAACCATTTCTTTGCTAGAAAGATTGTGGCATCTTCCACCATCAATAATTACCTTACATACCTTGTCTTCAACCTTGGCTCTGGTTTAGAAAAGATTGTGTCGCTGTCCATTTTCAGCTTCACTCATTTGCACACTCAAAATCTGAGTTACAACAAGAGCAGCACCAGTTTCAAATTCACATATTTCCTTTTCATGATTATCTTTCTCTTCAATAACTTCATGTTCTTCCTCGCTAGCAGATTCATACTCTCCTTGGTCATTCACAACGATGGTTCAATTGTTTGGACACTCCTTTATGACATGCCCATGACCTCCACAGTTGAAGCATTGAATTCCACTACTCTTTGGTTGAAGAACCCACTGATGTAGATGATGAATTCAGTGGTTTATTTCTCTCACTTGGGGAAGCCAGCTCTTTGCCACTAGAAGCACATAAATTGCTTGATCATGCACCACCACTTGAGTTGGAAACTGTACCTCAGCTTGCACTACCTCGTGGTGTGAATTTGCTTCCATTTGGTTACTTTCTGTGATGAAAGATACTCCTCTGTTGGACTTCATGTCCTGCTGCAATTGACGCTCAACTTTACTAGCTTGATGTACCAATTCAAAAAGATTACGGTATAGCTAAAATTCAACAATGCGCTGAATATTGCAGTGCAATCCCAACATAAAATGTGTAATTGATTGTTCTTCATCTTTGTATACATTAGCTCTAATCATTGCCTTCTCCATCTCTTTATAATATATTCAACATTAAGGCTTTCTTGCTTCAAATTCTGCAGCTTGTCAAATAAATCATGACAATAATGTTTGGAGACAAATATTGCTCTCATTTCTCTCTTCATTTCAGCCCATGAACGGACATCACCTGCGAACACAAGGTTGATATGTGCCCTTGTGCTTCGTTGTAGTAATGAGTGATTGTCAACGTGCTGGCACTTCGGGTTGAGTATATTTCTACAACATGTCTCATGGCTTGTGGTGTGCAGGAGTGGAGCTCAGAAGCGGTGGTCGATGGCGAGGTGAAGGTCAAGTAGAGACAGGCCATGCCGATTGACCGGGAGTGGTGAAGGACAGACGTGAGGCTTAGACTGAGGAACCGGAGCGCCGGAGGACCAGCCACAATGGCTGACACCTGGGGACATTGACAAGCGCAAGTGTACATGGGTGATGAAGATAGTGTCGATCGAGTCAAGAAGGGAGGCAAAGGCGTCGAGCTTGGTGGAGGTTGGACACACATTGATATCGAAGGGGTTTGGTGGATTGAGCCTCATAACAACCAGGTGACAGTTTTACGGGTTTGGCCTCAAAACCCAGGTTCTGAGGAGGAACGGGGCGGCACGTGGCGAAATCACTAAGGTTGCTCCAAGACAAAGCAAATTTGTGCAAAAAGCGTGGCCGTTCGATCGTCTGAAAAAGGGTTAGACCATTATGCCCTTCGGATATTGTTTCGGCCTGTTATACTAAAAGGGTAGAATTGGAATTTCACATGAAGAGCAGGTATATATAGGGTAAGGGAGCCATGTCAGCAGGTGGTGGAACATCCGAGCACGTGCGTGTTTTCAGTTCATTCATTTTCATTTTTTCTTCTCTTCTCGAGTTTGTCACATCTCTGGTTAGGGTTTGTCATGCTCAATCTCCGCGCAGCGCTGTAATCCACTGCATCTATGTAAAAGAACTAAAGATTGTGTGCGGGAATGGAGGCCCCAACCTCCTGGTGTCCTCTGGGATTTGATTTGTGAGCTTATTATTCAAATCCTGTCGGTGTTGTCTGTGTTCTTGGTTTTATCCTTCCGACATTTCAGGTTGAATCTTGAATTTCGGAGATTTTTGGTTTAGATTTATTTATTTGGGATGAACTAAGATGTGAGTTTAATCTTTGCACCAAAGGAAATCATCTAACTTCTCACGGGTTCATATATTGGAACGAATTAGTCTTTTAGGAAGAAATACCGGTAGTTTTTCACACCTTTTTGTGCTCCTTTTGACTGGATTTAATTTTGGGCAATGATCTCCTTGAGATAGCTCATCTATTAGATGAAAAATCTATAGATCTACTTGTGACTGCTTTATAGGGTTGATTTTGGGACTGCCTTCAAGTATCTCACATGAAAGTTAAGGCTCCTATTCACCCCCCCTCTGGTCACCATTTTCGGTCCTTCAATTGGTGTTAGAATGGGTTAAGGATCATTCTACCTTACTCGGTCTATGATCTACGAAGGCGACATGGAGCGCAGCTCCGGCATGTCACCATTTTTTGATGGAACCAACTACTCGTACCGGAAGATCCGCATGTTTGCGTATCTTCAAAGCTTGGGCTCGCGGGAGTGGGAGATTTGTGAGGACGCATCACTTAGGAGCAGAAGGATCAGCACAATGCAAATAGTCGAGCAAGGAATGCACTTTTTGCTGCTCTTTCGCTCTCAGAATTTGAGCGAGTTTCTGATTATGCTACGGCTCGAGAGATCTGGGTGAGGCTTCAGAGCTATTACGAGGGGACCACACATGTCAAGACCAGACTATTTGAGACGTATCGTCGTGAGTATGAGAACTTTTCTCAGTTGGCTGGAGAATCTGTCGATTCTATGTTTTCTCGTTTCTAGTCCATTGTGAACAAGATGCGGGCAAATAAGCCACAGCTACCCTATGATGATCATGAGAGGGCTCTCAAGTTACTGCACACCCTAGATCGGAGGGTTTGGGATGTGAATGTTTTTGCTATCAGTGAGTCAACCAACTATGAGACCCTCATAGTGGATGACTTTTTAGCAAGCTCAAGTCCATTGAGATCGACTACCAAACTCAAGATAAGATCAAGGATCCCTCTGCACTGACCATGGCTTGGTCTCAAGTACTAGATTTTCAAGTCCCTTGACTAATCCTTCACAGTCATCTTTTGCCTTGTCTTCTTTGGTGTCTATCACAGAGGAGAAGATGCAGGTGCTTGGAGACAACGAGCTCGAACATATCATCAACCGGTTCTCTTGATTCCACAACAACCGCATGAACCATTGGTGCAGTGGTTCAAAGGAGGGATGCTTCGGCTGTGGAGACACCGACCATTTTGTCGCCAACTGCCCCAAGAAGAACAAGCACTCCTCTGATAAGTACGACTTTGGCAAGCGCAAGGACAAGCGCAAGTAAGCACAAGTCCAAGGGAGGGTTCAACAAGAAGGCAGTAAAGAAGTTCATTAAGAAGACAAAGGCCCAGTAGTGTGCCTTTCTCGGCTCACTCAGCGACCTCAACAACCACTCCGATGACTGTCACGCTTCTTCCTCTTCGAGCAACGATGAGCCCGAGAGGAAGCTTGTGGACAAGCTGAACGGCCTTTGTTTCTTCACCGACTCCACTCATGGAGGCTTCTATACCATGGCACTCGGTGACAAGGTGGAGACCTGGAAGAATGAGGCTCCTGGAGATGACAACACTCTTGAGGTATCATCTTCTGTCGACGCTCTTACCGTTTAAGTAGAAACTTTGAGTAATGCTTTGATCAACAAGGACAAGCTTCTTAGGCTTGCTGCTAGTGAGTAGAAGGAGTTTAAGGATAAGCTAGAAGTAGCACTTAAGGAGCTTGAGGTTGCTAAGAAGAATCCTATTGTAGTGTCTGATGAGGGTGAATGCGATGCTTGTGCTATTCACATGTCTAGTTTTGCTTCTTTGCAATCCAAGTATGATGCTTTGCTTGATGAGAATGAAGAGCTAAAGGCTAGGTCTCTCTTGTTGGGTGCATGCAAGTCCTGCTAGAGCTTGCAAATTGAGCTGACAGAGAAGAATGCCAAGATCTCTCTTCTTGAGAAGGCTAGTTCAGACAGCACAACTGTTATTAAGTGTGAGCTTTGTGAGAGGTTAGAGTTTGAGCTTGAGTACTACAGGCATGACAAGATGAGATCTGAGGAAGAAAACACATACCTTCGAACCATCTTGAGCTAGGTGTCTTGTACAGTGCCGCAGTTGGGCATGATGGTCAACCAATTAAAAAGATGAATTGGTGGACCAGGTGTAGGCTTTGTTCCAGTTAGGAAAGATGAACATCTCTATGGCAAGGTTGGTGAGTGCAATAGTTTGAAACCAAGTGAGAAACCTTCCACCACTCCAAAGCTAATCAAAATCATTCCACCTAAACCCACCCAGCCCACTGTTAAGAATGGAGTGTTTATTGAACCTCCAATAGTTCCACCCCAAAAACAAGTGTGGATTACAAAACCTAACTATCTTAGGAATCCACTTGACACTCTGCCAAACATCTCTAAGGATTCTCTTCCTACAGCCAAATAGCAAATAAGAGTAAATCATACCTACAAGAGAGTGAACCAACCACCCAAGAGGGAGGTGAGGTACCACTATGGATACTGCAAAAAAGGGTGGTCACCTTACTGAGTTATACTTTAGGAGGAAGAGAGATGAGCGGTGAGAGTACAAGATGAACAACCGAAACATGCACTGTCCCCCTCATGGTGTACATGTATTGCCTGTTTAGAGGAACACTGCTAGACCTAGATGTACAATGCCTCAAGGTGCCAAGCTGCGAGATCACGTGATGGTCAGGCCCGGCGGGGTTCAGGTCGTGGTAAATATGACCATGGATCCCATGACGGTGGCTTTCAGTCCCACAACTCTAGCAGATGATGTGCTCCCCCTCATGGTGATTGCTTTCCTCAAATGGGACTGGGTATGCTTGGCGCTTTTTCTAACCCTTTTCCAGGGCAAATGACTCAACATTGGTGTCCATCATAGTTTATTAACCACAGTGTTGTGCCATTTGCTCATTCCCTTCCTTAATATGAACTAGGATGTGAGTTGAATCTTTGCACCAAAGGAAATCATCTAACTTCTCATGGATGCATAGATCAATTTATTTGAATTGTTTATTCAAATCCCGTCGGTGTTCTTTCCATTCTTGGTTTTATCCTTCTAATGTTTTGGGTTGAATCTTGAGTTTCTGGGGTTTTTGATTTAGATCTGTTTATTTGGGATGAACTAGGAGGTGAGTTGAATCTTTGCACCAAAAGAAATTGTCTAGCTTCTCACGAGTTCATAGATCAGAATGAATCAGACTTTTGGGAAGAAATATCGGTAGTTTTCCACTCCTTTTTTTCTCCTTTTGACTGGATTTAGTTTTGGGCAATAATCTCCTTGATATAGCTCATCTATTAGTTGGAAAATCTATAGATCTACTTGTTATTGCTTTTTAGGGTTGATTTTGGGACTGCCTTCAAGTATCTTGCGTGAAAGTTAAGGCTCTCATTCACCCCCCTTTAGTCGCCATTTTTGGTCCTTTATCACCTTGCCCAGCTTCTTCTCTATCATTGAACATTTGTTCCCACTAGATTAGAGCATAGCCATTGAACTCAAGAGCATCCACGGACATCTTCTGCTCAGAATAATTGTGCGAGCAAAAAAATTTATCAACCTTCAATTCCTATGTAAGATATGCTTAAGGATTAGACCCTCCGTCGAGCTTGGGCATGGCGAATTTTAGCTTGCCAAACCTCTCCTAATTGGGCTGGTTACGCCCATGATTCCCTCAGTGACGACGATCTTCATTATGGGGCTGTTCAACCTCTTCTTCCTCAGTCCCACTTTCCTTTAGTCCAAGACCTCTCCCATGACCAGCACCTCTACCTCCATTTCCACGTCTTGAAGGAGCAGGTGTTTTCATATTTGCAGCAGCTTGCTCCCTATATCTTCGCTATTCTCTTGCAAGTCGAGCAGCAACTTCTTCAGTTTCATCAACTTCATTTTCATGATGACTTGCATTTGCATTATAACGAGAAGGGCAATGTGTGGTGGTAATGAGAAAGTGATGGTTAAGCAAATACAAGATCAATGTACCAATGACGGTGGCTTGTATGTCCAGCTTGGTGGGGAATGACATACAAGGAATACAATCTGAATTCTAGTTATTATAAGGCTAAATCGTAGTCAAACTAGAAGATCAATGCCTTGTGCTAACCACAAGATATGAGTGGTGTAAATGGATCAAACACATGCAAAAAAAAATTCACATTTGATGAAAACAAGGAGTATGCTTAAGATGTAAGTGTTGCAATCAAACCCAAGCAAAGTTTTGCACAAAAGAATGGATAGCAATCTAGCTATGCAACTGGTGAAACTTTCAGCACTTATGCACATAAATAAATTGATCTTTCAACTTTTCTCTTATAACCTTTCTCAACTCTTTCTTCCCTTTTTTTGCAACTTTTCTTTCTTCTTTATTTTTTGACACTTTTTTAGAGAACTAAACACAAGGATCAGATATAACACTTGCACACTTTATGATAGAAACAAGGCACAACCAGTAGCTATTACTTGATAGTATCAAACTTTACACGAAGGATGATAGCTGTTACCAAGATATATTTATTTTGGAGATTTTCATATATATGAAAGGCACAAAGGACACGCAAAGGATTGTACAATCAGAAACTAAACAAAAAATTTAATGGACCGAAACATAACAAAACTGAGTAGGATAACAGATTGAAACAAAGGGCTATCACAAAATATTTTTGTGGCCATTTGGTGGATAGGACAAACACAAAATATATGTAGCTAAGGATAAACAAACCTACCATGGCAACTAAGGCTCTGATACTAGCTGATGAAGCCTTAGTCCTGATCTTCATGACATAGGATCCTAATCTTGATAACTAGCTGATGAATAGACAATAACTTGCTACAAGCAACAATAACTAGTGCAACCTGATGACACGCACAAGGAGCCAACCACCATCTCTATATGTGTTAACGCCAAAATCTAGCGGATCCGATGGCGCTAAAGCCGATCGGCTAGGAAATCCGATGGGGCTAAAGCCGATCGGCTGAGAGGTCCGTTGGAGGGTTTGATGCAGCCATCGACCGATGGAGATACTGAGACAAAGCCGATGGAGAACTGTAGAAAAGCCGATTAGATTAGTAGAAGATTGGATCGGCTTGAAGATAGAGGATTGTCCAATCGGGATCAGGTCCGAGAAACCCGAGGGAAGGAAGGAGAAGGATCGGCTTGACTAAAAAAGGTCCGATAGCTATAGTGGAGAAGTCGATCAGGTTGCAGCAAAGGAAGACTCGGTTACAAATTAGAAGATTATTCAGATGAAACCGGGTTTGCGGAGGAGCCGTGGACTCCACGGCAGGGTGCTTATTTTTGTAAATTATAACCTTACTCAATTAGGGAGGTCTAGCTGGTTAGTTAACTTCTTTAGTAATATTTTCCTTTGTTCTTACTAGGAAATAATGTCCGATGGTCGTAGACGTGTCGGACTCTGTCTGTAAATCCAGGGTATAAATATAGACCCTCTGGAAACATGTAAAATATCTCTCGATCATATTCAAATTCGGCGCATCGCCACCCTAGTTCATCTAGGTTCTACCGGCGGGTTCTGGCTCTCGACGGGGGGCTGCATCGGTTAAGTCCGATCTCCGGTGAAGGGGTAAGTCCCGCCACCATCCCGTTATGTCGTGCTTTGTCTAAGGCTGCATCGGTTAGGTCCGACCTCTTAGACTGATTGGATGTATCGCATCACGTCCGTGCTGGACCTATCGGCCCATTAAGCTCCCTCTGCCGTCGTCAGTCTCGTGCTGCATCGGTTAGGTCCGACCTATGCGGCTGCCGACGGTAGATCGAGCTTCAGGCCTATAGGCTTCTGCACGGCGTATCATCGGAGGGCTAGCCGATGAGTTATCCATGCTCTGTGCTTCACGCTCAGCACATCGGCCCCTCGGCCGATACACATCAGCCTTTAGAGGCATCCTACGACACGTAACTCCAAACGTATCGGACCTCCAGCTGATACGCACCCACCTTCAGAGAGGCGTCCCCTCATCGGCTCAGCTAGCCGATGGGTTCGTTCCTATCCTTGCTACGGCATAGCCGATCTGGTGTCCTCCGTATCATCGCCGTTGGCCCCAGCCTCATACTGTCTCGGTTAGGTCCGATCTTCGAGGTTTGGGGTTGATGGCGCTGTCACGGCGGGCGACGAGTCTCTTGCTGTCATATCTGGAGTGGCGTCGGCTTTACAACCCGTGCCTTCTTGCACTAATCATCGCCTAGGCCGCATCCGCTTTCATCGGTTTTTCCAGCGGATGAATCACTGTTCGGCTGTCCGGAGGGATCCTGTGCGCCTCGATATCCTCTGAGCACACCCTGGTTCCTCCATCGGCTCTACGGTCGACCGCTTGTCGACACCTGTCCACATCGGCTCCCTAGCCGATCAAACAACATCCTGAACCTATCGGCAGCTAGCCGATAGCGAGCGTCTGTATCGGACCCGCTCGTCTCACCTCCTTGTCAATTGCAGGGTCAAATTGACTGGCATGCCACGAACCTCGAGACCTAAGGACCTGCACTAGAGACAAGCAGACCTCCCAGGCCTTCGCGTGACCGAGCCGCCGTCCCTCCCCGGTCGCGGGATTTTTTGGCGGCGAGCACGCCTCTTGGCACGCCCAGTGGGACTAGAAAACCTTTTTCATCAGTTGAAAGTCCTTCAATCAACGGTGCTCAAATGGAGGGTAAACAAATCAACGGAGACAATATAATCCCAGTAACGATGAAGGATTTAACTAAAGAGCAGAGATATCAGGTGGAGCAGAACATAGCTAATTTTCAAAAGCTCTGTCTGGAGTCCTTCAGTATGACTCGACAAGGGCCGATTCAAAAGTCCAAAATGCCAAAGCCAGTTTTGGAAGGAGAATCAAGCTGATCGCCGCCCATCAGTCCTCAAAAGCCACTACAGGAGATAGTTGACGAAGCTGTTCACCATGCGCTTATTAACCAATCGGGTGTACTGGTGAATACTTTACACAACTTAATCAAGAAAACTGTGGATGGATCTATTATTAAGGAACCTGATCAAGGGCCGGTATATTTACCGATGAAAACAGGACAACCACAAGTTACTTATGGATCCAGAAGGGATATATTGGCAAATATGTTTCTGCCAGTGCAAGAGCGGATTGGGGGCAGCATGAAGACATGATGTCAGGGTATCATCGGACGACCTATTACGGGGGATATAAACAAGAATATCCTGGTAATAACTATCAAGGAGATCATTATGGATCATGTCAGATACCAACTTTGATCCCACAGTACCAAAAGGAGAACCTAAAGGAAGAAGATTGGACTACCAGGATTGAGGAAGTTGTGCGGGAGCAATTCGGTATCAAGCCTAAAGAACAAACTTTCATGTATCGACACCCTTACCCAGAGTTGTTCGACAGAATTCCACTGCCGCATCAATTCAAAATTCCAGATTTCTCTAAGTTCTTGGGGCAAGATAATGTATCTACGTTGGAACATATTAGCCGATTCCTGGCTCAATGCGGGGAGGCATCGGCTGATGAAGCTCTGAGGGTCCGATTGTTTCCATTGTCTTTATCTGGACCAGCCTTTCTTGGTTTTCTTCATTACCTCCAAATTCAATCAGGGGATGGGTTGATTTGGAGAAATAGTTTCATAAGTATTTCTTTGCCGGACTTCAAGAGTGGAGGTTATCAGACTTAACATCGGTTAGACAAAGGCACGATGAATCCGTCTCGGAATTCATCCAACGTTTCCGAGACGTCAGAAGCCGATGCTACAGTCTCATTTTAAGTGACGGACAATTAGCCGATTTGGCTTTCCAAGGATTGTTGGCTCCGATTCGGGAGCGTTTCTCTTCACAAGAATTCAAAAGTTTGTCTCATCTACTCTAGAGAGTATCGGCTCATGAAAGCCAATTTGCAGGTGCCAAGAAAGAAAGGTTCCATCGGAAAGCCGATCTGCTACAGGTATACGCATCAGACTCGGATGATGAGGGATCCGATGCGGAGGTGGGACTGGCAGAATGGACTAGGAATAAAAAACCCGTATCATGTCCATGGATCAAGAAAGCAAATAAAAAAGAAAGATATGATTTTGATGTTAACAAAGCTGACAAGATATTTGATCTTCTCCTCCAAGAGAAGCAAATCCAGTTGCCACCAAATCATGTAATCCCGGCTGCTGAAGAACTCAGAAAAAAGTATTGCATGTGGCACAATTCAATATCTCATCATACCAATGAGTGCAAGGTCTTCCGGCAACAGTTACAATCGGCTGTCAAACAGGGGAGGATCAAGTTTGAGGACAAAAGGCCCATGAAGGTTGACGGGCATCCTTTCCCGGTGAATATGGTGATTGCAGGAACCTCAGGAGATTAGTTCGATGAAAAGAAGCACCGGAAGAGGTCAAAGGTTACTTCATCGGATTTAATCAAAAAATATTCCAGACTATAGGACGAAGAAAGACGAGCCACAACACAACAAGAAAGGTATAATCCACACTAGGGTTGTCCCTTTTTTCAGTACTGTTGGGATCAAAACATGAGGTTGCCGTCAATCGAGGACTGTCTTGAATGCAATAAACTAGGATTTCGGTACTGTGACCAGAGCCAAACGTTGTATGATCGGCCTTCCATCACTAGGGCATCGGCATATAGCCGATTGGGGCTGATCAACGAAGGGCGTGGTCAAAAGGCAGTTAAGAACCAGGAGTTAAACAAAGGGTTATACTCCATGAAGGATCAGTGGTGTCCATCCGGGATTTTTACAAAGAACCAGAAGAGGAGGGCACAACGGCTGTGACATAGAGTGCAGCATAAAAGACAACGGCAGGACCATGAAGAAGCCGATCGGAACCAGAAAATTAAAAAAGTATGGAAAGTAAAGCAAAAAGAGGAAGAGGCTGGTACATCGGCTCAGGCTAACATGGTATTCTTTTTGCCAATGGAATATAAAGCACATGTATCGGATGAAGAAAGTCAAGAAAAGGATTTTGCCCAATTAATATTGGAACCGAGTCAAGCCATATTTGACAAACTAGAAGAATCCAAACATCGGCACCTAAAGCCATTGTATATCAACGGATATGTCGATGGTAAGTCGATGGCAAAGATGCTAGTTGACGGAGGCGCAGCCGTCAATTTGATGCCGTATTCTACATATCGCAAATTGGGTAAGACGGCTGGAGACTTAGTCAAGACAAATATGGTGTTGAAAGACTTTGGAGGTAATCCATCAAAAACCAAAGGAATACTGAATGTGGAGCTAACGGTTGGAAGTAAGACATTGCCTACCACATTTTTTGTCATCGATAGTAAGAGGTCGTATAGCATACTCCTTGGCAGGGATTGTATTCATGCCAACTATTGTATTCCTTCAACAATGCACCAAAGCCTCATACAATGGCAAGGAGACAGAGTGGAAGTGATCACGGCTGATCAGTCGACTAGCGTGGCAATAACTGATGTGCCATTCTGGGAAGCTGATGGTTTCAACTGCCTATCCGGACAAACATGGGTGGGAAATTTCCTGGAGGTGATTGATAAAGGAATAAAGCCGATTCAGCAAGTCGGTTCGGATCCATTGTTTCCATGGGAACTTTAGAAAACTCCGAAGAAAAGTTAGGGCAAGGTTTTACATCGACCGATGAGTTGGAACAAATAGACATAGGACCAGGAGACAGGTCGAGGCTGACGTACATTAATAAAAATCTATGTGTTGGATTTTGAGAAAAGCTGATAAATTTATTAAAGGAATTCTGGGAATGTTTTGCTTGGGACTACCATAAGATGCCAGGATTAAGCCGATCAATTGTGGAACATCGGCTTCCTATGAGACCAGGATATCGGCCATTTAGGCAGCCACAGAGGAGATTCAAAGCAGAATGGCACGATGAAATCAAGGTGGAGATCACGAAGTTATACGATGCAAATTTCATCAGACCATGTCGATATGCTGAATGGGTATCCAATATTGTCCCAGTGAAAAAGAAAAATGGAAAGGTAAGAATATGCATCGACTTCCGGGATTTGAACAAGGCAACCCCTAAAGACGAATACCCGATGCCGATGGCCGATTTATTAATTGACGCTGCATCTGGTCACAAGATTATTAGCTTCATGGATGGAAATACAGGCTACAATCAAATTTTCATGGCCGAAGAAGATATCCACAATACTGCATTTAGGTGTCCTGGAGCTATTGGTTTATACTAGTGGGTAGTCATGACTTTCGGATTGAAGAATGCTGGTGCTACCTATCAAAGAGCCATGAACTACATATTCTATGATCTTATCAGATAGCTGGTGGAGATATACATTGATGACGTGGTGGTGAAATCCAAAAGTATTGAAGAACATATAGCCGATCTACGAAAAGTGCTTGAGACGACGAAGAAATATGGACTTAAAATGAATCCTCATAAGTGTGCTTTTGGCGTATCGGCTGGACAATTTTTGGGTTTCATGGTGCCATGAGAGAGGAATTGAAGTCAGTCAACGAAGCATCAGAGCCATTCAGACCACCGAGCCACCCAGCAACAAACTATAGCTGCAGTCCTTGATCGGCAAACTTAATTTCATAAGGAGATTTATTTTGAACTTATCGGGAAGAATTGAGTCATTCACTCCTTTATTAAGGTTACGAGCCGATCAAGAGTTTGTGTGGGGTGATGACCAGCAAAAAGCCTTTTATCATATCAAGGAATACTTGAATTCTCCACCAGTGCTGATTTCACCGCAAAAGGGAATACCATTCAAATTATATTTGTCAGCTGATGAGAAGTCAATCGGATCAGTGCTTGTACAAGAGTTTGAGTCAAAAGAACGAGTAGTATTCTACTTAAGCCGATGACTTCTGGATGCTGAGACTAGGTATCCTGCTGTGGAAAAGTTATGCCTATGTTTGTATTTCTCATGTACAAAATTAAGGCATGATCTTCTATCGGCTGAGTGTACAGTGCTTTGCAAAGCCGATGTGATCAAATACATGCTATCGGCTCCAGTCTTGAGGGGGCGGGTTGGTAAATGGATATTCGCTCTAATGGAGTTTGATCTGAGGTATGAATCGGCTAAGGTAGTCAAGGGACAAGCGGTAGCCGATTTTATTATACAGCATAAAGGAGTCCAAGAGAATTATGTGGAGCCGATCCCGTGGATGTTATTCTTTGATGGATCGGTTTGCAAACATGGATCTGTTATCGGTTTGGTGATTATTTCACCTCGGGGGGCAAGTTTCGAATTTTCCTTCACAATCAAACCGTATAGTACAAATAACCAAGCAGAATATGAGGCAGTGCTCAAGGGACTTCAGCTGCTGAGAGAAATTGGAGCCGATACTATAGAGGTCATTGGAGATTCTTTGTTGGTAATCAAATAATTATCTGGGGAATATGAATGCAAGGATGAAATTCTAAAGTCATACTATGAGAAATGTCAACAGTTGTTAAAGGATTTCAAGATAGTGACATTGGATCATATTCCTAGAGAGCAAAACATGGAGGCCAATGATCTCGCTCAGACTGCTTCAGAGAATCGGCTGAACAGTAGAGTGGAAGTTGAGATAGCCGATATCGAGAGCCGTATGGAAGCCGATGATTGGACATGGGAGATCGTTCAGTATTTGCAGAATCCATCAAGATCGGTTTCTAGGAAGCTTCAGTACAAGGCTATTAAGTACATTCTACTTGATGAAGAGTTGTATTATCGATCAGTCGATGGAGTGCTCTTGAAATGTTTGGGTGCTAAAGAAGCCATGTTGGTGATGAGCGAGGTGCATGAGGGCATCTGCGGAGCCCATCAATCGGCTCATAACATGAGATGGATGATGAGGAGGGCTGGATACTTTTGGCCGAGTATGCTGAAGGATTGTTTTAAATACTATAAGGGCTGCCAAGATTGTTAGAAGTTTGGGAATGTGCAACGAGCTCCAGTGCCGGTTATGAATCTGATAGTCAAGCCATGGCCGTTTAGAGGTTGGGGAAATGACATGATCGGCCAGATTTATCCTTCATCCAATAAAGGACATAAGTTCATATTAGCGGCAACGGACTACTTTACAAAGTGGGTAGAAGCTATTCCCTTGAAGAAGGTTACTTCTAGGGACGCGATTGAATTCATCAAGGGACATATCATATATCGATTTAGAATTCCACAGACAATTACCACTGATCAGGGTTCTATCTTTATGTCAGAAGAGTTTCAAGGGTTTGCTGCCAGTATGGGGATTAAGTTGCTAAACTCGTCACTGTATTATGCTCAAGCTAATGGACAGGCGGAAGCTTCTAACAAGAGTTTAATAAAATTGATCAAGTGTAGGACTGATGAACAACCACGGAGGTGGCATGTCACTTTGAACGATGCGTTGTGGGCCTATTAGATGACATGTCATGGATC
Source organism: Oryza coarctata (assembly GCA_030770085.1). NCBI lineage: Eukaryota > Viridiplantae > Streptophyta > Magnoliopsida > Poales > Poaceae > Oryza > Oryza coarctata. Next base: position 9,409,635 of record CM061484.1, on the reverse strand, counting down.
TACCTAGGTGCCACCATATCAGTTGGTATACGGTCATGAAGCAGTTATTCCGTGGGAATTTAACATCGGTTCCAGGAGGGTGTCTTTACAGGATCAGTTGACAGCCGATGATTATTACACGTTGATGACCAATGAGCTTGATGATTTGACTCAAAGTCGGTTAGAAGCATTTAAGAAGATCAAGAAAAACAAGGCTAAGGTCGCTAGGAATTATAACAAAAAAGTAATGATCAAATCCTTTTCTGAACGAGATCTCGTTTGGAAGTTAATTTTGCCGATTGGATCTAGGGATAATAAGTTTGGAAAATGGTCATCGAATTGGGAAGGGCCTTATCGGATCAATCGGTGTGTGCCTGGCAATGCTTACATATTGGAAAGTCTTGAAGGAGAGAAGATTACCAAAGCGTTTAATGGCAAATATTTGAAAAAGTATTATCCTAGCATGTGGGTAGGCACCTAAATCCGCTGAGCATAGCCGATTCAAGACGGATAAGGTTTCAGAGGTAGTACCAGCTGACGGTATCATCCGTGTGATCGGCTGGAGCATAGCCGATGGACAATGTACGGAAGCTGATATAGTTTGTGTCGGTTACACATAGCCGATATCGTGGAGATATCGCCTTTAGAAAATATATTTACACAACTTTTGTTGATCAAGCTGATTGAAGTTTACTGCAAAAAGTTAATGTTCAAGATGACATCTGGATTTCTCCGAGGCTAAAATTTTATAAGAATTTCTTAATGGCCTCAATCGTGTGCAGACGGATTTGATCTATATCATGAATAGCGCAGATGTCATCCTCATTGATCCAAGGATAGTTTTCAAGTTCTTGTGCCGACGAACTGCTAGCCGCACTTTGTCTACTACCTTGGCATCTTGGTTTTGGATCGACTTTGGTAGGCCGATGAGATGGGACTCGATAGAATTGATGACTTCACGAACCTTGTCAAGTTCCGCCATCAAATCGGCTTCTCGTTTCTTCAAGAGGCCAAGCTTAGTGTTGGCGTGTTGAAGGTCAGCTGACATTTCATTAGGTTTCTTCTTTTCATCAAGGGCAGTCAGCCGATTATTGTGAGCCAGGTGGCTTTCCTCAGCGCGATCAGCTATGTGTCGTCCTGATGCAGTCAGCTGGGTCCTTTGGAATTCCAAGTAAGCAGCAGGCGTGAGTGCATCCGATAGTTCCGCAGGCAGGAGGTGTTGAATTTCTACAAGTCTTCCCTAGATCGACCCACAGTCTTCCACCAGCGAGTCAATCGGAACCTCCAGCCGATACATAATATCTGACAACTGCTCACGTGCATCGACTGGCAAAAATATTTCGATCGCTGTGCTGGTGGCTGAGTCTTCCTCTGCTTTCAGGTATTTGCCGATGTCGAGGGAGAACAGATCGGCTAATGACTGCATAACAACATTAGTAAACTTGGAGATCATAAGTCAAGAAAAATGATATGTATGATGGACGTACCTGAGAGACAGTGGGAGCAGTTCTTGTGCGGGTATCAGCTTGATGTGGGGCAGTGTGAGTAGATGCTAAAACTTTAGAGGATACCATCGGCTCAGCCCCAGTAACAGGGTCCGACGTTTGGACCTCGGGAGCCGATGGTTCAGGTTGCAAAGCGAAGGTGTCAGGATAAAACAAAGGCAACAGAGAATTGACGCTGACACCTACCAGCGGAGATGCGGGGGGAGTTAGAATTGCTGCAGGAGAAGGGCTTCACGAAGCCGATGCAACGATGACAACATCGGCGTCGGATTTCTGTCTCTTAGAAACCGATCGAGTAGCCGGTTTCTTGTGCTTTGGCCCTGACACTTGCGACACTCGAAGGAGAGCCGATGGAGGTGGACCGCTTTGCCCAAGGAGGGATCTAGCCGATGGAGGTTGATAGATAATCGGCCGACCACTTGCGCTGGTCGAAGGTGCCATTTTGTCGCCAGCCTGTGGAATCACGGGAATCAAGATACAATTGAAATTCAATACGATGAAGACATGATAGTGAGAGAACGATTACCTCTTCATCGGATTCCACGTAGTCGGGATTGAGGCGAAGGCAATAATGCTCAGCCGATAGACTATATAAGTGTCTTCCTAATTCTGACCACCATCGAGCGAAGATTTTGGTATTGGATATGCAGGGCTCGAAGGTGGAGATAGTCCCTAAGGACAAGTTCGATGTCATCGAACTAAGTCGGTCATACTCCAAGCCGCTTTTTACTTCTCCGTGCGCTCGGAGCTTGCCGATGAAGAACAAGCCGATGGGGAGTTGGCCGAAGCCCAACTGACGAGCACTAACCGAAGGATGGTAGAACTCATATGATGGATGTTGGGATCGGCCCATTGAAAATCCGATCGGCAGAAGTCAAGGAGTTATGGAGGATAAAAAGATGGTCTTCGATTCTTTATCGGCTAAGGCATTCATCGGATGAAACCTGAAAGGCATTTCAAAGGACGAGTCATCCTCGTACGCGAACCAGATGGTGACCTCTTTGGTAAAGCCATAGTAGAAGCACTTAAACCATCGGCTGAGTCCGAGGGGGGTCATCTTGCTTCCAGGAAGAGCCGATGAAGCTTCACCCAACGAAATGCATCGGCATCGGCTGGCCTCGTTTTCTTCTAGGTAATCAGTCGGGAATGTCATGGAAGAGAAAGGGGGCCTGGCAATGACTTTGGAGGTGTAGACGTTCAGCCAAAGTTGTATAAACCACCAGGGTTCGCCAATAGGTCCGACTGGATGGCCTGTTGATAGCTTGGTCGCAACTTGATGGAGCAGATGATAAGTTGCTCCAAGAAGATAATGCCCCAGGGGAGTTTGGCGGTGATTGGCTAGGAGATCTGCCAGACATTGCATGTTCATTGTTGGACCAAGAGTCGAACCGTCAAAGAAGAATCGTTCCAGCCAAATATTCAAAAACGTTATATGTTCACGTCCATTGACTGGGCCGAAGGATTTGTTATGCAAGGAAATGTATTTAGTCCAACCTCCGACATTCTTGGTGTTTAGTCGATGCTTAGGTTTGAATCTAAGGCTGAAAAGGTTCATATAGTGGGTGGTGTTGAGGCATGTGAACATAGTAACATCCATCAAGGTGGGAGTCATCGGCCCATACCCGAACATGAAGGCATTCAAGATGTCCGACCAGAAGTAAGAAGCCGATGTAAGCAGAGGTTCGTTCCTTTCCATATCGGCTAAGGAAAGGTTAATGCAATTGTCTATTTCCAGATCCTCCCATAAAGTCTTTTTGGAGGCAGAAACCCTAAGGTACCAGTTCATCCATTCAGGGAGTTTGCTAGGCTAGGATTTAAAGCTGTGAGCCTAATCGGTGATGGCCATGGATGAGTTCTTGAATGGGATCCTTTCTGTTTCGGAGTTGATGAAATCGGTCGGATCCTCGTTACCCATTGGGCCAAGAAAGAAGTGACCGGGGCGGTCAGAGATTGGAATAGTGATCTGACTCTTAAGATCCTACAGAAACCAGAACCCGACTACTGATGAGAAATCAGGATGGGGAAGAATCATGCAAAACGTATGATGAAAGAGCAGATAATGGTTACCTCAAGGATTATGTGTGTGGAAGCCATTGCGCAAACGAAGGAGTAGTGGCCGATGAAGAAATCTGCGAGAGCTCGCCTTCAGTCTTCTGAGCCCGTCAAGATTCGCAGAAATTTGCGGATGTCTGTGGAGGTCGTCAAGGTTTGGGGTTTTGGAAGAGAAGAAGTGTGTGGAAGAAGGCTGAGGAGGGGATATACTTTATAGAGGCGGAACGACCTAGGCAGAGATCTAAGCCGATTAATGGGGTTTTAATGGGTCATCCAGGTTTGCCGAGGTTTCTAATGGCTCGGAATTTCGTAGTCTATTGGCAAACTCCGAAATTGGGGGGCATGTGTTAACGCCAAAATCTGGCGTATCCGATGGCGCTAAAGCCGATCGGCTGGAAAATCCGATGGGGCTAAAGCCGATCGGCTGAGAGGTCCGTTGGAGGGTTTAATGCAGCCATCGGCCGATGGAGATACTGAGACAAAGCCGATGGAGAACTATAGAAAAGCCGATCAGATTAGTAGAAGATTGGATCGGCTTGAAGACAGGGGATTGTCCAATCGGGATCAAGTCCGAGAAGCCCGAGGGAAGGAAGGAGAAGGATCGGCTTGACTAAAAAAGATCCAATAGCTACAGTGGAGAAACCAGGTTTGCGGAGGAGCCGTGGACTCCACGGCAGGGTGCTTATTTTTGTAAATTATAACCTTACTCAATTAGGGAGGTCTAGTTGTTTAGTTAACTTCTTTAGGAATATTTTCCTTTATTCTTACTAGGAAATAATGTCCGATGGTTGTAGATGCGTCGGACTCTGTCTGTAAATCCAGGGTATAAATATAGACCCCCTGGAAACATGTAAAATATCTCTCGATCATATTCAAATTCGGCGCATCGCCACCCTAGTTCATCTAGGTTCTACCGGCGGGTTCTGGCTCTCGACGCGGGGCTGCATCGGTTAAGTCCGATCTCCGGCGAAGGGGTAAGTCCCGCCACCATCCCGTTATGTCGTGCTCTGTCTAAGGCTGCATCGGTTAGGTCCGACCTCTTAGGCCAATTGGATGAATCGCATCACGTCTGTGCTGGACCTATCGGCCCATTAAGCTCCCTCTGCCGTCGTCAGTCTCGTGCTGCATCGGTTAGGTCCGACCTACGGGGTTGCCGTCGATAGATCGAGCTTCAGGCCTATAGGCTTCTGCACGGCGTATCATCGGAGCGCTAGCCGATGAGTTATCCATGCTCTGTGCTTCACGCCCAGCACATCGGCCCCTCGGCCGATACGCATCAGCCTTTAGAGGCGTCCCACGACGCGTAACGCCAAACGTATCGGACCTCCAGCTGATACGCACCCACCTTTAGAGAGGCGTCCCCTCATCGGCTCAGCTAGCCGATGGGTTCGTTCCTATCATTGCTACGGCATAGCCGATCCGGCATCCTCCGTATCATCGCCATTGGCCCCGGTCTCATACTGTCTCGGTTAGGTCCGATCTTCGAGGTTCGGTGTTGATGGCGCTGCCATGGCGGGCGACGGGTCTCTTGCTGTCATATCTGGAGCAGCATCGGCTTTACAACCCGTGCCTTCTTGCGCTAATCATCGCCTAGGCCGCATCCGCTTTCATCGGTTTTTCCAGCCGATGAATCACTATTCGGCTGTCTGGAGGGATCCCGTGCGCCTCGATATCCTCTGAGCACACCCTGGTTCCTCCATCAGCTCTACGGTCGACCGCTCGTCGACGCCTGTCCACATTGGCTCCCCAGCTGATCAAACAGCATCCCGAACCTATCGGCAGCCAGCCGATAGCGAGCGTCTATATCGGACCCGCTCGTCTCACCTCCTTGTCAATTACAGGGTCAAATTGACTGGCACGCCCGCGAACCTCGAGACCTAAGGACCTGCACTGGAGACAAGTAGACCTCCTAGGCCTTCGCGTGACCGAGCCGCCGTCGCTCCCGGTCGCGGGATTTTTTGGCGGCGAGCAATATGATAGCCTAAACCAAGGATTCATCCAACCACACTCTCACAAATCAACCTATGCAATCTGGAATCAATGGACTAGGAGACGGATTGGGTGCCGATGACACGGCCACTTCTGTAATCTTCGTGAAAGAAAACACAAGAGCAAAGGAGTAGAGATCACTCTGAGTTTTTAGCACATAGCTGAACAAAGGGGTTTGTATTTGATTATCGAAATTCTACCTTTACTTGAAAACAAAGGGATATTTATACTAGGAACAACCCTCCTAGATGGGTGTAAACATGAAATAGAATTGAAGAGATAGAGTATGTGAAATGGCTTCCATGAAATGAATTCCGTAGTGGTCTACGCAGTCTTCTATAATTTGCCAATAACTCCATCTTAGGGAGTCCAAATGATGTGCTGTTAGTTGGGTTGGAAAGTTAACTTGATAATATTTCAAACCATGTGTAGCATGTAGTACGAAATATTGTAGAATCGTACAGTTTTGCACGGGAAGTTGAACATCGAGAAGACTATTAACTTTCTAATCAATCTTCACTTATCCAGTCAATTCTCAAGAGTGGAGAGTCCAAATCAGTTGAGACCATCCAAGTTAGAAAGAAGACTTGATAAGCTTTCTAAAATGTGCTCATTGACCATCATAGCTTTTGGGAATCAAAAGTTTTGAATGTTTCTTTCAGGCAGTTCTGTTGGACTGGCCTTGTCGTCCGTCCCCTTCACACTGATATGCTTGTAGCACCGTGTCTTGATTTTTAGGTCACTTGTCTTCCACCTCTTCATGTGCAAACCTAAACAACCTAAGGTAGAACACTTAGGTAGTATAACATCCTTAGAAGTGTTGAAATTAAATTTAGTTAGTAATAAATTCATCTACTCTTGTAGTTTCTTGGCGTGACTTCATCTAAGTGGTCCTTGATTTGTATCCTTTATGTTGGATAGTGAACTGTTGATGCTTGAGAGAGCATGCATGGTTGGGATGTCCTTATCAGAACTCTGTCATGTAAAACATAAGTTTTTCAAAACATTCCCACAGGTACAAAAATACATTAAGTACATTTTGAGTTATTCCATTGGCGCACTAAAAATATTTTGACAAGGGCACTCACTCGTGTGAAATATATGTTTCGCAACCAATGAAGTCAAAACATTTTGATTGGCCCAAAAATGCCTTAGGTGGGTTTCGAGCAATTCCATTAGCACACTATAAACATCCTGGCATGCTCACATACTCATTTAAAATATATGTTTTGTAATAAATAGTATCAAAACATTCCAATTGGTGCAAAAATGACTTAGGTGGAATTCGAGCTATTCCATTAGGGCATTACAAACATTGCCACCATCACACCTAGTCATGTAAAATATAAGTTTCACAACCAATAATGTGAAAACATTTCCATTTATGCAAAAATGACTAAGGTGGGTTTCAAGCGATTCTATTGGCACACTACAAATTTCCCCACAAGGACACCTACTCATGTAAAATATTTGTTTCACATCCAATAGTGTCAAAACATTTCCTTAGGTGCAAAAATGCATTTTGGTAGGTTTTGGGTGATTCAATTGACGTACTACAAATATCTCCATATGCACACCCACCTATGTAAAACATAAGTTACATGACCATTAGTGTTAAAATATTCTCATAGGCACAAATATCAATTCGGTATGTTTCAAGCGATTCCGTTGGTGCATTACTAACATCCCCACATGCACATCCACTTGTTCAAAACGTACGTATCGCTACCAATGTTCTCAAAACATTTCCATAGGGGCCAAAATGCATTCATTAGCTTGTAGGCCATTCATTGGCAAACTATTAACCATTCCCACAGGTTAAGTTTAATAAAAATAGAGTCAAAACATTCCCATACATGCGAAAATGTATTTGATAGGTTTCAAGTGATTTCCTTGGCACCCTACAAAACATCCCCACATTAGAACTAACTCGTGTAAAATATAAGTTTAACAACTCATGGTGTCAAAACATTCCCAAAGCCGCAAAAATGCATTTGCTACGATTCGAGCGATTCCCTTAGTACAATACAAATACCTCCACATGCGGACTCACTCGTGTAAAATATAAGTTTGTTAACGCATGGTGTCAAAACATCCCCATAGGCACAAAAATTTATTTGGTAGGTTTGAAGAGATTCCATTATTGCACTACGGACATCTCCACACGCGCACCCACTCTAGAAAAACATAAGTTTTGTAACCAATGGGGTTAAAAAATTCCCATAGGAGCAAAAATGGATTTGGTATATTTTGAGCAATTTTGTTGGCACACTACAAACATCCCCACATATGCACCCACTCTTGTAAAATATAAGATTTGCTTCCAATCATGTCAAAACATTGCCATTGCACAAAAATGCATTCCATAAGTTTTCAGCGGTTTCGTTGGCGTACTACAAATAGCTCCACTTGCGCACATACTCACATAAAATATATGATTCACAACCGATGGTGTCAAAGCTATCCAGTAGGAGAAAATTCCATTAATAGGGTTTTGAGCGATTCTTTTAGCGCACTTGAAACATCCCCACATGTGCCCCCACTAGAGTAAAATAAAAGTTTTGCAACTCATGGCGTTAAAACATTTTGAGTGGCATAAAAATGCAATCGGTACAATTCGAGTAATTTCCTTGGAGCAATACAATTCGAGTAATCATGCACATCCACTCATATGAAATATCAGTTGCACAACTGATGGTGTCAAAACATTCCATTAGGCACAAAAATGCATTTTGATAAGCTTCAAGTGATTCCATTACTGCACTACAAGCATCTCCACATGTGCACCCACTCATGTGAAATATAAGTTTCATATCCAATGTGGTCAAAATGTTCCCATAGGTGCAAAAATGGATTTGGAACATTTTGAAGGATTCTGTTGGTGCACTAAAAACATCCCCACATGCACAACAACTTGTGTAGAATAGAAGTTTCATGTCCAATCATGTCAAAACATTGCCATAGGCACAAAAATGCATTTCATAGGTTTTGAGTGATTCCATTGGCACACTACAAACATCCTCACTTGCACACACTCATGTAAAATATAAATTTCAAAACCGATGGTGTCAAAATAATCTCATAGGTGAAAAATCCATTTAGTAGGTTTTGAGCTATTCTATTGGTGCACATAAACATCCCCATTGCACATCCACTCATGTAACATATAAGTGTAAAAACAATCCAATAGGCAAAAAATGCATTCAGTTGGTTTCGAGTGATTCTATTGTGCACTACAAACATCCACACACGCGTAACAACTCGTGTAAAATATGAGTTAAACCACCAATCATGTCAAAACATTCCTATTGGTGGAAAATGCATTCCATAGGTTTCGAGCGATTTCATTGGCACACGACATACATCCCCACATGGGCCCTCACTCATGTAAAATATAAGTTTCACAACCGATGGTGTCAAAGCAAACCCATATGTGAAAAATACATTTGGTAGTTTTCGAGTGATTCCATTGGCGCACTAAATACATCATGTTCATTAGGTCAGTTAATGTTCCAGTATTAGAATGTTTGAAAGATTTGTATGCTGTAGATAAAGAGTTTACTGAACCATACTCTAAATGCAAAGAAAGGAAATGTTGGGACAGGTTTCATATTGATGATGGCATTTTATTTTGTGCTATGTTCTAGATTCCTCCATGTGTTTACTATTGTTGCAGATATCACATGCCAGTGGGCTAATGGAACATTTTGGGAGAGAAAAGACATTGGCTATGCTCTCTGACCACTTCTATTGGCCAAAGATACGGTGATATGTTGATCAATTTGTGCAACGATGTGTGACCTGTCATAAAGCTATGTCCAAAATTAATCCCCATGGTTTGTACATTCCACTTCCTATTCCTAGTACACCTTGGGAGGATATTAGCATGGATTTTGTTCTAGGATTGCCTAAGACAAAATGGTGGAGAGATATCAAATTTGTAGTGGTAGATATATTCTCAAGAATAGCACACTTTATTCCTTGTCACAAGAGTGACAATGCGCCACATGTTGCTGACCTATTTTTTAGGGAAATCGTGCGATTCCATGGAGTGCCAAGAACTACTATTTTAGATCGCGCTATTAAGTTTATGATCTACTTTTGGAAGACATTGTAGGCCAAGCTTGGGACAAAGTTGTTGTTTTCAAAAACTTATCATCCACAAATTTGTGGTCAAACTGAGGTGGTGAACCACACACTCTCCACTTTGTTGTGAACAATGATCTAGAAGAACTTGAAGGAGTGTGAGGATTCTCATCCACATGTGGAATTTGCATATAATAAGGCGGTTCATTCAATAATACAACTATGCCCCTTTGAAGTGGTTTATAGATTTAAACCAATCACACCACTTCACTTGTTGCCACTTCCATTTCAAGAGAGGGCAAATTTGGAGGCAACCAAGCGTGTTGAATTTGTGAATGTAATACATTTAAGACAAAAGAAGCAATAGAGAAGGCATGGTATTTGGCTAAAAGGGAAAACAAACCAAGGAGGAAGATGCTTTTTGAACTAGAAGATTTAGTTTGGGTGGATCTACGCAAAGAGTGTTTTTCCAACGAAGCACAAGTCCAAACTCCAAGATTCGTACAAGATAGAACTTCCTAGAGATGGCTACAATGTGAGTAATACATTCAATGTAGCTAATTTGTCATCGTTCTTTGGATCATTCGACGTAGAATCGAGGAGAACTTTTCATGACGGTGAGGATGATATAGGTCACATGGCACCACTATTATTTTCTTCCGCTAGAGTTGATCAAGATACTCAAAATCAATTCCAAGGGCCAATAATGCATGCCTGTACTAAACAAACCACACTACAATTGGATTCACTCTAGAGCAAGAATAGTATTACCTGTTAGAATCCATTTTCTTGATTATTCTAGCCATAGGCTAAATAATCTTTGAGATTTTACACTCCTTCCCATTGTTCTAGAAATCTCTTTATAATTGCAGCGAGGATTGTAATCTGCTTGACTTGGTTCAGTGGACAACATGAGGTTGGGCAAACTCCATGCTGCAGGTTGTTGCTAATGCAACAGTTGGTCTCACAAGACTCATCAGGTATCATGAATATCTTCGATTTGATACCATGAAGGTTGCGCGCATCTTTTATCATGATAGCTTTTAGGTGATTCATTGCCGCACTACAAACCATTCCCACATGCATACCCACTCATGTAAAATATAAGTTTCACAACAATGGTGTCCAAACTTTTTGATACATGCAAAAATACATTGGCTAGGTTGCTAGCACTTTTGTTGGTGCACTACAAACATCTCCACATGCACAACCATTAGTGTAAAATATAACTTTCATAACCAATCGTATCAAAACATTCCTGTAGGTACAAAAGTGCAATGCTTAGGTTTTGAGCGATTTTGTTGGCACACTACATACATTCCCACATGCGCCCCCACTGATATAAAATATAAGTTTCGCAACTAATGGTGTCAAAATAATCTCATAGGAAGAAATTGCATTAGGTAGGTTTTGAGTGATTTCGTTGGCGCACCACAAATAACCCCACATGTGCACAAAATCGTGTAAAACATAACTTTCATAACCAATAGGGTCAAAATTTTCCATAGGCACAAAACTGGATTCAGTACGTTTTGAGTGATAGCGTTGGCACACTACAAACGTCCCCACATACACACCCACTCATGTAAAACATAAGTATTGCAACCAATGGTATCAAAACATTACCATAGATGGAAAAATGTGTTCAGTAGGTTTTGGGCTATTCCATTGGTGCACCAAAAATATCCCCACATGCACATCCACGCATGTAAAGCATATGTTTTGCAACCCAATCATGTAAAACATAAGTTTTACAACAAGTGATGTCAAAATATTTTGATTGGCACAAAAATGCATTTGGTAGATTTCGTGTGATTATTTGGCACACAAAAATATCCCCACATGCACATCCACATGCGCACCCACTAGTGTAAAATAGTAGTTTCATTTCCAATGATGTCGAAACATTCCCACAGGCACAAAAATGCCTTAGTGGGTTTTAAGCGATTCTCTTGCTGCACTAAAAAAATTCCCACATGTGGACTCACAAGAGTAAAAGCATAGTTGTTTCAACCATTGGTATCAAAGCATTTCATTGGGGTTGATTTCATTGGCGCACTACAAACAAACCTACATGTGCACTCACTTGTGTAAAATATAAGTTTCTCAACCAATGGTATTAGAAAATTCTGATACGTGCAAAAATGCATTGAGTATCTTTCCTGTGATTCCATTGGCACACAACAAATCCTCCGCACATGCACACCCACTCGTGTAAAATAAAAGTTACATAACCAATGGTGTCAAAACATTGCCATTAGCATAGAAATTCATTCGACAGGTGTCAAGTGATTACATTGACGCACTACAAACATCCCTACATTCACACTCACTCGTGTAAAATACAAGTTTCGCAACCAATGGTGTTAGAAAATTCTGATATGCGCAAAAATGCATTCAGTAGATTTTGAGTGATTGTATTGGAGCACAACAAACCCTTCCCACATGCGCACGTACTGGTGCAAAATATAAGTTTCATAGACAATCTTGCCAAAACATTCAAATACACACAAAAATACATTTGATAGTTTTTCGAGTGATTCCATCGGCACACAACAAACCCTTTTGACATTTGCACCCACTCGTGTAAAATATTAGTTTCACAACCAATGGTGTTAAAACATTTATGTAGGCACAAAACTACAATCTGAAGTATTCTAGCTATTCTGTTGGTGCAATAGAAACATCCCCACATTCTCACCCACTCGTGTAAAATACAAGTTTCATAACCAATGGTGTCAGAACATTCTGATACGCATAAAAATGCATTCAGTAGCTTTCGAGCAATTCCATTGGTGCACAACAGACCATTCCCACAAGCACACCCACTCATGCAAAATATAAGTTTTGCAACCAATCTTGTCAAAAAAGTCCCATACATGCAAAAAAGCATTCGGTACTTTTTCGAGTAATTCCATTGGCACACAACAAACCCTTCCAACATGTGTATCCACTCGTGTAAAATATTAGTTTCGCAACTGATGGTTTCAAAACACTCCCATTAGAGCAATGCAATCTGTATGTTTTGAGAGATTCCATTGGTGCAATATTGACATCCCCAAATGCACACCCACTAGTGTGAAATAGAAGTTTCACAACCAATGGTGTCAAAAGATTCCAATAGGTGCAAAAATGCATTCAGTTGGTTTCAAGTGATTTAGTTGATGCACAACAAAACATCCCCATATGCTGACCCCTCGTGTAAAACATATGTTTTACAATCGATGGTGTCAAAACATTGCATAGGTGTAAAAATGCATTCACTAGGTTTCGACCAATTTCGATGGTGCAGTACAAACATCCCCACATGCACACACAATCATGCAAAATATTAATTTTGCAATGGATAGTATCAAATCATTCCCACAGGAAAAAATGCATTTGGTAAGGATCAAGCGATTCCATTGATGAACTATAAACATCACAACATTCGCACCCACTCATGTCACACATAAGTTTCGTAACCAATGGGGTCAAAATATTTCCATAGGCACACAACAAACCCTTCCCACATGCACACCCACTCATGCAAAATATTCATTTTGCAGCCAATGCTATCAAAACAATCCCATACGTGCAAAGAAGCATTCAATAGCTTTTCAAGTGATTCAACTGGTCCAATGCAAACTAGCCCACATGCACACATAGTTGTGTAAAATATATGTTTCGTAACCAATGGTGTCAAAACACTCCCATTGGAGTATATATGCATTCAATAGGTTTTGAGCAATTCAATTGGTGCACTACAACATCTCTAGATGTGCACTTAGTCATGAAAAAGACAAATTTCACAACCAATGGTGCTAAAACATTCTCATAGGATTAAAAATGCATTCAATATGTTTCGAGCAATTCCATTGGCACACTACAAACATCGCTACATCGCATGCACATGTTGATATGACCATGCCGACCATGCCAATAAGCAAGCTGACCACGCCAATAAACAACAGGTCACAATCAATTCAAGCTACACCAGCTCAAGTCTTTGATAGACCGATTACATATAGTTGAGCTAAGAAGCTACAACAAGAGGTGAATGCGCTACTTTTTTGAAAATCATTTTAATATTAATGAGAATTATATACTACCTAAGTCATGCACAATGCTATTGCTCAAATTCAGCAAGAAGGATGATAAGAACACACCAAGAGCGGACTACAGAGAAGGACCACGCTCGAACCTGTCCAGCGTGACAGGATTGTCAAAAATAATCAGACATAACTTTTGATTTCCAGAAGCTATGAAGGCCCATGAGGACTTGATGGAAAGCCTGCTAAGTCTAGTTTTCAATACCCCTAGCACCGACTAGTTTGGATTTTCCATTGTGACAGCCGGCCAGTTTTAGTGCATACTAGTTGGAGGGTCAATAGTTAGCCTAATGTTCAAGTTCCCGTGCAAAACTGTACCATTCTACAATACTTCGTAGTACATTCTACACACGGTGTAAAATCTTATCAAGTTAACTTTCCAATGCAACCAATCGCACATCATTTTGACTTTCCAAGGTAGAGTTATTGACAAAATACTGAAGACTACACAGAAGACCAATAGTCAGCCCGATGTTCAAGTTCCCGTGCAAAACTATACCATTCTACAATACTTTGTGGTACATGCTATACATGGTGTGAAAGCTTATCAAGTTAACTTTCCAATGCAACCAACGGCACAACATTTAGACTTTTGAAGTTAGAGTTATTGGCAAAACATTGAAGACTGCACAGAAGATGAACAGCCACACGGAAACAACTCAGAGCTCATTTCGTAGAGGCCCATTCACATAGTCTAACTTATCTTTTTTTATTTCATGTTTTCACCTATCTAGGAGGGATGTTCCTAGTATAAATACCCCATTGCCTCATAGCAATCGAGGACTTTTGATGATTGAAATACAGAACCTCTTGTTCAACTGTGTGCTAACAAATATTGAGAGAGTGATATCTACCCCTTTGCTCTTGTGATTTCCTTCGTGGGATTATAGAAGTGGCGGCTTCATCCGCTCCTAATTGGTGCTCCTACTCCCTTCAAGGTTCTCCTTGATTAATTGTAGACTATGTTGGTTGGTTCTTTGAGAGTGTGGTTGGGCGAATCCTCGATTTAGGTTGCCGATTAAAGATGGTGGTTGGCTTCATGTTTTATTTGCTAGGTTACACTAGTTATCACTACTTGCAGCAAGTAATTTGACTATTCTACAACTAGTTATCTAGTGATTAATCCTACGTCATGAAGATCGGGACCCCGTTACATATCACTTGTCTAAAACGTAAGTATCACAACCAATGGTGTCAAAACATTTCCATTGGATCAAAAATGTATTCGATAGCTTTCGAGCAATCCCATTGGCACACAACAAACCCTTCCAACATGTACACCCTCACGTGTAAAACATAAGTTTTATAACCAATGGTGTCAAAATATTTCCATTGGTGCAAAAATGCATCTCTTTCATACGATTCATTGGTACACTATTCATTCCCAAGTTTGAGCGATTCCCTTGGCACAATACAAACATCCCCACGTGTGTACAAACTTGTGTAAAAATATAAGTGTCCCAACCAATGGTGTCAAAACATTCATATATTCGCAAAAAATTCATTCAGTAGGTTTCGAGCAACTCCGTTGGCACACTACAAACAACCCCACATATGCACAAAATCATGTAAAATATAAATTTCTCAACTAATGGTATCAAAACATTATCATTGGCGCAGAAACAAATTAGGTAGGTTTTGGGAAAATCCATTGGTGCGCCACAAACATCCTCATAGGCCACTCACTCATGTAAAATACAAGTTTCGCATCTAATGGTGTGAAAACATTCCCATATGTGCAAAAAAGCATTGGTGCAAAAATGCATTCAGTAGGTTTCAACTGATTCCATTTTCCTGCTACAAACAACCCCACATGCGCACACAATCATGTAAAATATATATTTCTCAAACAATAGTGTCAAAACATTCCCATACACATAAAAAAATGCATTCAGTAGCTTTCTAGTGATAACATTAGCGCACAACAAACCCTTCCCACATATGCACAAACTCGTGTAAAATATATGTTTCGCCACCAAAGGTATCAAAACATTCCCATAGGCACAAAAATGCCTTAGGTGGGTTTGAAAAGATTCTATTGGCACACTACAAATTGTTCCCACAAGTGCCCCTACTCATGTCAAACACAAGTTTCTTAACAAATGGTGTTAAAACATTCACATTGGTGTGATTCTATTGGTGCACCATAAAAGTAACCCTACATGCGAATTCACTCTTCTAAAATACAAGTTTCGCAACCAATGGTGCTAAAACATTTCCATCGGCAAAAAATGCATTTGGTAGGTTTCGACCGATACCATGGAGCACTACAAACAACCCTACATGAACAATAATCATGTAAAATATAAAATTCACAACTAATGGTGTCAAAATATTCTTAGTAGCACAGCAATGCATTCAACAAGTTTCAAGGGATTCCATTGGGACACTACAAACATCCCTATATGCGTGCTCACTCATGTAAAATACAAGTTTTGTAATCAATGATATCAAAACATTCCAAGTGCTGCAAAAGTGCATTCGGTAGGTTCAAGCTATTCCAATGGTGCACGATAAACACAACATGTGCACACAATCTATAAAAAATAAATTTTGCAACCAATGGAATCAAAACATTCCCACACGGACAAAAATGCATTCGGTAGCTTTCAAGAGATTCCATTGGCACACAACAAACTCTTCATACATATGGACCCACTCGTGTAAAATATAAGTTTTGCAATCAGTAAAATCAACACGTTTCCATTGGGGCAAAAATAAATCTGGTAGCTTTTAGCTAATTCATTGGCGCACTACTAACCCTCCTTCATGTGCACCCACATGTATAAAACATAAGTTTCACAACTAATGGTGTCAAAACATTATCATTGGTGCAAAAATGCATTTGGTAGCTTTGAAGCAATTCATTGGCGCACTACAAACCCTTCCCACATGTGCACCCACTCATGCAAAATATAAGTTTTGCAACATTGAGCGTTTCCCTCGAGCAATACAAACATCCCCACATGTGTACGCACTCATGTAAAATATAAGTTTCACAACCAATGGTTTCAAAATATTCTAGGCACAAAAATACAATCAGTAGGTTTCGAGTGATTTTGTTGGCACACTATAGACCCTTCTCACATGCGCCCCCAGTCATGTAAAATATTAATTTTGTAACCAATGGTATCAAATCATTCCCATTTGCACCAAAATGTCTTATGTGGGATTTGAGCGATTTCGTTGGCACACCACAAACCTTTCCCACATGCGCGCCCACTCATGTAAAATATAAGTTTCGCCACAATGCTGTCAAAACAATTCCATACACGTAAAAATACATTTGGTATGTTATGAGCGATTCGATTGACGCACTATAAACATCCCCACATGTGCAGCTACAAGTGTAAAATATAAGTAAAACTCATTTCTCTCTAAGTTTGTGTTTGGAATATTTGAAATTTTGGTGCTACATAATATTTGTCACATGATTACTTCTAGATAGGAAAGATTTGAACCATTGGCACGCAAAAACAACATGTAGGTCTAGCGCAAGGTGAGGGAGGTAGCAGCGTACATGGAGAAGAATGGTTGCTGTTCTGTACATGATGTTCATGATGAATTCCATGAAGACTCAAAGACTGTCAGCATTCATGGATTATATATTTGGAAAGCTTGTCAAGTCTATTTTCCAACGGATCAAACAACATATGATTTGAAGCTGTCTATCAATGGCAATTCCATGTTGAAGACATGCTGCACAGGAAGACCAGGCGACGCAGAAGCAACAGCATTGTTGTTGAATCTGAGTGTTGCACGATATGTTTGGATGGTGTTCTACTATTCCAAGGCCCATATTGGCTTGGTAAGAAGTCCATCTACTAGGTGCTCCACGGATTAAAGCATTCCAAAATAAGAAGTTTGAAGATCACAAGGAAAAGATTCAATTCGGATTCGGTTTGGGCCAGCCTAGATATAGCTGGACTAAAACACTTGTTTCACTCTCATCCGGAATTCATTTTAAATGTGTAAGTACTCATTGAAAAGCTAACATCATGGCCCACGTGATGGATAGGGCCGAGGACTTGAATTCCTACTGGTTTCACCATAAAGTTTGAAACAAACTGTTGGCAGTCCTAATAGGTTTCCATATTATGTTGTATTTGATTTCTAGTTAGTTTCTAACCCACGTAATAGCTATATATGACTTTGTACATGACCGAATAGGATAAAACACATTTATTCTATTGAAATTATACAGAAAATGTTGCTCTTGTTCTTCTCCTAGGGTTTGTGCTGCTGCTACCAAACTAGAGAGAGCGATAGGGAGTTTCTGCCATAGATTGTTCTTGCTTTTTATTGCAAGGTTCTGAAGAGGCAATAGATCCACTTTTACTTGGTCAAGTGGATCGATATATCACAGCTTGTGACTTTTGCCAATTTGTCATGAAAGGTGTTTGTTGCACAGTGTTCGCGCATGCACGGACCGGGCGTCGAGAGGGAGTGTGAGCGTGGTCACGCCAAAAATGTCTCAGACAACCATGTCGACACCTAGGAAGTCTGCTTAGCTCTAGTGCAAGCTGGTCGTGGCCCGTGAGGTTCGCTCGGCTCTGGCGCGACGGTGCGGGTGTGGGTGTGCTAGTTAATTTGACCCTATAATTGATAAGCAGGTGAGGCGAACGGGTCAGTCGAACGATGAGCCAATATGAGCTCTTCCTATCGGCTAGCCACCGATAGAATCAAGGTGGTCATCGGCCACGTTCGGATGGCTCCTGCTATCGGTTGGTCGCCGATAGGTGTTGGGACGCTCTTCCATCGGCTGGGAAGCCGATGAAGGTGTGGATAGATGTCGACGAAGGACGTGATGACTCCGGGTGTAGCGAAAGCGAGATCCTAATCCATCGGCCACAGAGCTAATGGAGGCAGCAAAGGGTATTCAGATAACAGCAAAGCACGTGGGATCTCTCCTGTTTACCAATGGAAGCTATACTGCTCGTTCATCGGCTAGAAACCCGATAAAGGCATATGCGAACTAACAAAGAATTGTATAAAAGACACTGACTACAAAGCCAATGCCACTCTGGATATGGTAGCACGAGACCCGTCGCCCACCATGACAACGCCGCTAGCACCAAATCTCGAAGATCGGACCGAACCGAGACAGTATGAGACTGAGGCCAATGGCAATGGGATGGTGGACGTCGGATTGGTCGTGCTAAAGTAAGGGCAAAGAGAACCCATCGGCTAGTTGAGCCGATGAGAGGACGTCTTTCTGAAGACAAGCGCATGTTAACGGACGGAGTCCAATGGAGACACGTGTGGACACGCCAAGGCCTGGGAGATCTCTTTGTAAGGATTGTTGGAGTTGCAGGCATACCAGTCAATTTGACCCTGTAATTGATAAGGAGATAAGTCGATGGGCCTATACAAACTTTTGCAATCAGCTAGTCACCTATAAGGTTAAGATAGTCATCAGTTGTGTCTGATGCACTCCTGATATCGGCTGGTTGTCGATAGGAGCTAAAACACTTATGGATCGGCTGGAAAGCCAATGAAGGTATAGGCAGATGGTGATGAAAGGAATGACAAAATACATCGGCTATAGAGCTGACGGTGCTCTAGAATAAAGTAATCGATAGACACTATGCGAACTCATACTATCGACTGGTTGCTGATAGAGGCTGTAGCACTCTTTTCGACTTTCTAAAAATAGATAACGAGAAATAAGATAAAGCTCCCATTGGTTGTTGAGCCAATGGCACTCTGGAATACAATGATTGATGAGCAGTATGTGTAATCCTCCTATCAGCTAGTTACCAACAGAGGCTGTAGCACTCGTTCATCGGCTAGAAAGCTGATGAAGGTATATGCGGATAGCAAAGAATAAGATAAAGGACCTATCAGTTGTAAAGCTGATAGCGCTCCAAATAAAATATATGATGAATAGTAAAGAGCAAGACATGATCTTTCGAAGATACGAGAGGCTAGATCAGACACATGGATAGAAGGAATAGGCAAACCTATTAGATAGCTAAACTGATGAGAGGAATTTTCTAAGGATTTATGTATATTGGCTAAGAAGCTGATACACTAGGCGTGAGGCTCAATCTATGGATAACTCATCAATTGGTTACTCCGATGAAACGTTCGCATAAAGATCTATCAGCCTATGGCTTAATTTACTATTAGCGGTCTAGTAGGTTGGACCTAATCGATGTAGCATAAAATTGATGGTAGTAGATGGAGCTCGATAAGCTAATAGAACCACACGAACGTGATGTGATGCACCCGATTAGACTAAGAGATCAGACCTAACTTATACAGACTTAGGCAAAGCGAATACACTAAGATAGTGACAAGATATACCCCTTGGCCACATATCGGACTTAACCAATATAGCCCCACGTCGAGAACTAGAACATGCTAGTAAAAACCTAGACAAATTAGGGTGACGATGCGCTGAGATAGATTTGATCTATCATTGATTGAGGGATAATTTACAAGGTCTCAGAGGGTCAATATTTATACCCTAGAGTTATAAGAGTCCGATGCGGTTATAGACAACCTCCAGACATTATTCCCTATACATAAAGGAAACTCTCTAAGAAGTTAACAAAACTAATTAAAATTTTCTCCACAAAATCAGTCCCATCTGGATAACTTTTCGTCTTTTAACTAAATCGAATTCATCCTCAATCCGTCCGATCGGTTCTTTCCCTTTATCAATCAAACTCTTTCCATAAGTAGATCGGCTCTCCAATCCTATCTATGGGGCTTACCAAATATTGGTGCAAACACACTGGCACAATGTTGTCCATCCAATTTATTAGGTTCCATGGTGTATCCAGATCCTACATTGAGAAGGTCGGGCATCCCCATATCACCATTCCCATAGGCGCAAAAAAAATATTCAGTAGGTATCGAGAGATTCCATTGGTGCACTACAATAGTGCCCATATGCGCACCCACCCATGTAAAATATAAGTTTCACAACTAATGCCTTCGATAGGTTTCAGGTGATTGCATTGGCACCCAACAAACACTACCCACATCTGCACCAAGTCATGTAAAATATTAGTTTTACAACCAACAGTGTAAAAACATTCCTATAGTCACAAAAATAATTTTTTTTAGGTTTTGAACAATTCCGTTGATGCACTAGAAACATTCCCACAGGCACACCCTAAAATATAAGTTTCACAACCAATAGTATCAAAACTTTTTAACAAGTGCAAAAATGTCTAAGATGGGTTTTGAGTGATTCTGTTGGTGCACCACAAATATCCCCACATGCACACCCACTCGTGTAGAATATAAATTTGGCAACCAATCGTGTAAAAACATTCCCATAGCCGCAAAAATGCATTAGGAGGGTTTCAAGCGATTATGTTGGCATACTACAAACCATTCCTACATATGCATCCACTTGTGTAAAATATAAGTTTTATAACCAATGGTATCAAAACATTTCCATGGGTCCAAAAATGCATTTGATAGGTATTGAGTGATTATGTTTGCGCACTACAAACATTCCCATGTACACAACAAACACCGGTGCAAAATATAATTTTTGTAATCAATAGTATCAAAACATTTCCATAGTAGCAAAAATAACTTACGTGGGTTTTGAGCAATTCCATTGGCGCACTACAAACCATTCCCACTTCCGCACCCACTCATGTAACATATAAGTTTCACTACCAATGGTGTCAAAATTGCAAAAACATCCTCACATGCACACCCACTCATGTAAAATATAAGTTTGGCAACTAATGGTGTCAAAACATTCCAAAAGGCATAAAAATGCATTTAGTAGGTTTTAAGAAATTCCATTGGCACACAACAAACATCACCACATGTGCTCTCACTTTTGTAACTAGTGGTGCCAAAACATTTTCATACTCACAAAAATTCATTAGAGGGGTTTCAAGTGATTTTATTTTTATATACTATAAATCAATCTCTCATCTGCTCCCACTTGTGTAAAATATAACTTTTGTAACCAATGGTGTCAAAACATAGGTGCAAAAATGCACTCAATAGGTTCGAGCAATTCGGTTGTCATGAACACCAAAATTTGGTTAGCCTGCAAAAAAATTTAGTTATGTAAAGAGGTCGACTGATAGATGGAGAGTTGATCGGCTTATAGAAAGAGGGAGACTGTTAGATGAAGAAGCCAACCAGATAGATGGAAATGTTCATGGTCTTGGATAAGTAAAGAGCCGATCGAATCAGATGAAGATGGATTCGATTTAGTTGAAGATAGACGATTATCTAGATGAGACTGAATATAGGAAGGAAACATAGAAACCACAGAAGATTGGTTTTGTATCTATATCTCTTGTAATTAGGCATGAGTAGTTAATATTGTTATTTTCTTAGAGATAGTTTACTTTTATGTTTAGGAAATAATATCTAGAGGTTGTTTGTAACCATCTCAGTCTCATGTAATCTTGGGGCATAAATACAAACCCATAGGGGCCTCGTAAATTATCTCGATAGATCAATACAATTTTGGCGCATTGTCACCCTAGTTCATTTAGATTTTCCAAGCGAGTTCTAGCTCTCGACGTAGGGCTGCATCTGTTAGGTCCAATCTCCGGCAAAGGGTAAGTCCCACCATTATCTTGGTATATCCACTCTGTCTAAGGTTACATCAGTTGGGTTTGACCTCTTAATCTGAATGGATATATCACATCACATTCATGTGGGATCTATCGGCTTATCAAGCTCATTTTACTATCATCAGTCTCATGCTGTATTAGTTAGGTCTGACCTTGTAGACTGCCAATAATAGATTGACCGTTAAGTCAATAGGTCTTTACACAATGTTTCATCGAAATGACTAGCCGATGAGTTAACTTTAAACTGAGCTTTACAATTAACATATCAGCTTTTCAATCGATATATATGTATATCGTCAATGATTAATCCACTAGCAATTGATCTAGTTTTATTAAATCTGGCCTTATACTATCTCGATTATGTCCGATATATCAAGGTCATGTTTAATAGGGCTAGCATCGTGATCTAACATGATCGATTTAGTTTCTAATTAGCTTTAACCTTATACTATCTCGGTTCAGTCCGATCTATCAAGACTGGTTATAACGGTACGATCATCGCTGGTTGCTAGGTCTCGTCTATTCGAAAGACCAAAGTTTGCTCTTTACTGCTTATCATCTATTTTATTCAAATAATCATTAACTCTATAGCTAATGTGTCTTTATTTTATTCCTCGCTATTTGCCTATGCCCTCATCAGCTTTCTAGCCGATGTACAAGTGCTACAACCCCTATTGACAACCAGCTAATAGCACGAGTCTATATCAGCCTATTGACCGATTGGTTCACAGATCTAATTGTATATGTTTTTCTTATCAATTAGAGATCAAATTGATTGGCACGCCCTAGAACCTCAAGTTTAGAACCTACACTAGAGCTAAGCAGATCACCAAGGCCTTTGTGTGTGTAGGCGCATTGCATCAGACCTCAATAGGTGAACATGCTTCCCCGCGTGCCTTTTGCCTAGACCGATTTCTACGCAAACATGCTCTTTGGCATGTCCAATGGGATAGAATTTTAGTTAGTATGTCTAAAAATGAGATTGATGCCAAGGCACACTCATCCGATGAAGAAGTTGATAAAAATATCATTATTCCAATCGGATTGGAAGACATGACAGATACACAGACGCAGCAATGGAACAAGCTGTGAAGGATTTTGAAAAGTTATGCTTGCAATTCTTTAGTATGACACAAGAAGGACCAATCCAAAAGAATTTGTTTCCAAGACCAACTCTGAAAAATGAACCCACTCAACCCGCATCTTCAAGTCCATAGAAATTCGTCCATCCATAGAAATTCGTCCAACAATTAGTTGATGAAACTATACGTCACGTACTAATCGATCAATCTAGTGGATCGATGAATATGCTTCGGGACTTGATTAGTAAAAGAGTGGATAGATTAATTACTCAAGAATCACCAGTTTGTACATCAGCAAATATTGGTCCATAGATACCGATGTTCGAATGACCTGATGGCTATGTTCGGCTTAGGGGGCAGAATGATGGACACAGTGAGTGGACTACAAAGATATTCAAAGTGATAAAGGAATAGTTCAGCTTCAAACCAAAGGAGAAAATTTTCATGTATCGGCGCCCATACCCTAAGTGGTTTGATAGAATATTGTTACAGCACTGATAAAAGATATCAAACTTCTCCAACCTCTTAGGAAAAGACAATATGTCTACAATTAAACACGTCTGTTGATTCTTAGCTCAATACGGAGAAGCATCTACTGAAGATGCTTTGAGAGTTAGGTTGTTTCAATTGTCACTATATCGATCGGCTTTTACTTCGTTTTTATCATTGCTGCCAAATTCAATTAGAGGATGGGTCAATCTAGAGGAATAATTTCACAAGCACTTCTTTGCAGGGATCCACAAGATAGAGCTCACAAATTTAATATTAGTAAAGCAAAGGGCAGAGACAAACTTAATATTGGTTCCAAAATATATTCAAAAATTCTGCAATATACAAAGACACTGCTATAGCTTGGACTTAAGCGATCAACAGTTAACAGAGATAGCCTTTCAAGGATTATCATGTCACATCAGCAGGAAGTTTTTCTCCCATGAGTTTGATAGCTTAGCGCATTTTATGCAGACAGTATTGGATTATAAAAGCCGATTGCAAGAAGCAAGGAAGAAGATTTCAATGTTGTGGGAGCCTAAAGAAGATAATTTTAAAGCATGAGTCCTCATATTCTGAATTTGGGGGACATATATTAACACTAAAATTTAGTAAGCCCTCAAACAGATTCTATTAAAAATTCAAGAACCGATCAGTTTATGAAAAGAGATCGATTGATAGCTGGAGAGCCAATCGGCGAATGGAAAAAGGCTAATTGATAGATGAATAAGTCGATTAGATAGATGGTAAAGTTAATGGTCTTGGATAAGAAAAGAGTACATAGAATCAGATGAAAATGGATTTGGTTTAGTTGAAGATGGAAGATTATATAGATGAGACTGAATCTAGGAAGGAAACATGGAAACCACAACTGAGTAGTTTAAGATATCACTTGTAATTAGGCAATTTTGTTATTTTCTTAGAGATAGTTTTCTTTTATGTTTAGGAAATAATATCTAGAGGTTGTTTGTAACCATCTTAGACACATGTAATCTCGGGGTATAAATACAAACCCGTAGGGACTTTGTAAATCATCTCTATAGATCAATACAATTTTGGTGCATCGCTACCCTAGTTCATCTAATTTTTCCTAACGGGTTCTGGCTCTCAACGTAGAGCTATATCGATTAGGTCCGATTTCCAATGAAAGGGTAAGTCTTGCCATTATCTTGATATATCCACTCTGTCTAAGACTGTATTGGTTGAGTCTGACCTCTTAGTTCAATTGGATATATCACATCAAATTTATGTGGGATCTATCGGTTTATCGAGCTACTTTACCGTCATTAGTGTTGTGCTGTATCGGTTAGATCTGACCTAGTGCTAATAATGGATTGAACCTTAAGTCGGTGAGTCTTTATTGGAGTGGTCAACCAATGAGTTACCTTTACACTAAGCTTCATGCTTAATGTATCAGTTTTTTAGCCGATATACATATGTCGTCAACTATTAATCTACGAGCGATCGATCTAGTTTTATTAGATCTGATCTTATACGGTCTCGATCAGGTCCGATCTATCAAGGTCAAATTTAATAGGGCTAGCATCATGATCCAGCAGGTTTCGTTCCTCTCATCGGCTTAGCTGCCAATGAGATTATCTATTTATATTGTAGCTAGACATTGAGTTTACCTGTTCCCTGCGTCGGACACGTAGCCGATAGTAAGAATCCATATAGGCCTATCGGTTGATTGGTTCACTTATACCATTAGCACGATAGTTCTAGTTTATGTCATTTTAGTACTGTTAACTTCAGTCTTATACTATTTTGGTTCAGTCCGATCTATCAAGATTGGTTCTAACAGTACGATCATTGGTGATTGCTAGGTCTTATCTCTTCGAAAGACTGGAGTTTGCTCTTTACTGCTTGTCATCTATTTTATTCAGAGTATCATTGGCTCTATAGTCGATGTATCTTTATTTTATTCCTTGCTATTTGTCTATACCATCATCGACTTTCTAGCCGATGTACAAGTACTAACCCCTGTCGGCAACCAACCGATCATTGGAGTCTTTATCAACATATCGGCTAATTAGTTTGATAAACTAATTCTATCGGTCTTTCATATCAATTAGAGATCAAATTGACTCGCAAGCCTTAAACCCTAACAATCCAAAGATGCCAAAGAGCTTAAGGATCTACACTAGAGCTAAACAAATCTCCTGCGCCTCTGCATGTGTAGGCACATCGTATCGAACCTCCATCTGTGAACATGCCTCTTGGCGTGCCTTTTTCCTAGACTGACTTCCGCGCAAACAATTGTCTCACTATAAACCGTTCTCACTACGCACTACTCATGTGAAATATAAGTTTTACAATCAATGGTGTCAAAACATTCCTATAAACACATATATATATTAGAGGGGTTTCGAGTGATGACATATACCTAACATAAATCAATCTCAGATGCATACCCAATTGTGGATAATATAATTTCCATAATTAATGGTGTCAAAACATTCCCACACCTCAAAATTAGCCGAATCATCACCTTAGAATCGCTACCCACGTATCTCATTGTTATCAATTATGTTCTCACATAGATGACCTAACAAAGAGGTTATTACTCCTACAAACCACAAAAGAAATTATCAAGAACAATGAAAAACACAATCTAAGTTGCAGATTAAAATGAAGAACACAAAGTTTGGGTTCCACAAACCGACATAGCACCAAAACTGCTTAGTGGTAGAATAATCTAAACAAAAACCAAATCATAAAGATGCCAGTAACTTCCTATTTATATGTTATATGAGGTGGATGGTCATCCATAATATGGGATGGCCAAACAAAACTCAATTACAATGCCTAACACCCAAACATACTAAAACTGGAAAATGTTTGTGCTTATTTTGACAATTTTGAGCAGCTCAGGTGGAATTTTAACATGGAACCAAAACCTTCTGAATACAGACTACATGTCCTTTCCAACAAGTACTCATGGACTCTGAGCAATCGTCTAGATCAATGAATAGGTCCATTTCAAATTGATGCTGTCATGAGGACTAGATCCAAATCCAAATTGTGTGAAACTTTGTCTCTTACCTTTTATGGCACAAAAGTGATCTGTGTTGTGAGAGAAGACTTAGGAAAGGCAATAATTTTGTCCCCAATCAACTTCACTGATCTTCATGCATTTCGTGTGCACACTCCTCTTTCCTTCATCCATGCATGCACTTCTGCAAAGGACAACACACACAATTTATGGTGTAGCTCTACTTATTCTAATATATAAAATGTAAATCAACCTTTGCTTTGTTGATGTGTAACATATACATGGCCGTACTCGAGCTAGTAATGTCCTCATCAAAGGTGAACATTGCAATTTGGGTTTAGGATGAATCAATATTATTATGATATGGAATATATGTTCAAGATAGGAATGTAAGCTTTGAACATATAATAGTATCTAAACATGATAATAGTTTGTCAGTGTTCATCAGATTTTATTTAGTTTTCTTCAGCGTTCATCATGTGTTTCATAGGTGGGGTTTTGGGAATGGGAAGGAGATCACCTGGGAGTTACTGTTTTTGTTGCCTTCAATGGCATTTCAATATTGGGAAAGGATTCAATGCTGCAATATTGTGATTTTTATGTTTTTCTAGGTGTGGTCTGAATGTGATTTTTTTCAAAATTAGTTAGTATGGTACATCGAATGTGATTTTTTTTAATTTTAATATTTGTAGACCCTTTTTAAATGTTAAATGTGGAATACTATTGTAATTGTTTTATAATCTTAGTAATGTCTTTTTTAAAACATGTCTGATTCAACTGAAACGAGTGGCTATGACCTCTATTGTCCTGCTTCAACTATCTACTCAAGGAGTATTTGCATAAGTATCCATTTATTCAGGTTAGTTGCTCTTTTTACCTTTAGCTTGTATGCTTGATGAGTAGTGAAATTCTTGATGTATGGGAATTGTACGGCACACGGGCTACATATCGTGTAACTATTAAGCATGACAAAGTGAACTCTCTGTGATCTTAAATAAAACTCAAATAATAATGATAACCATACAAAGATAACGACCAAACACGATACATACCTCAAAGGACTCGATTCATAACACTAAATTCCATAATTATCAAATGTTCCTAAGTACATACTCATGAACAACAAGCTCCTAAGGGATAGTTTCACATTTTAAAACCTCATATTACAGCACTTAGATAGATATACAAAGGCCGACCGCTCAAATAATAGCAGAAGCTTGTCTACCTATTTTCCAGAAGCAAACTGACTAAGAGTAGACCCCTAATAGAATCATCTTGAAGAAGCAATAGATCCCACGGTACTCAACCTAAGTATTAACATAACTTGCAAAAAAAATATAAAACATACAAGTGACAGCACATTAACAATCAAGAGAAAATCAAACCTACCATGCTACATGTTAGGTCATATCAAGCTATTTTTAGTCTCAATTTGGCATAAAGCAAATTTTGTTTCATGCTTGCGAAGCACCCCCGCACTATACACATTGACTATTGTTACATTGCCTATTGTCTAACCATGCACTAGCACAGTATGTGTAAACACACCGGGATGTAACCACGGTGCCGTTAGGATGGTGAGCCCTGCCATGCCTAATGCAGTGGGCAGAAACAATACTGCGCAGTCTTTTCCCCCACGTAGCACATACCTTAGGTTGGATATATTCAAATGGGCAAACAAAACTATCTCCACACATACACATGGATAGTTCTTATAAACCATCGCTCATACTAGTTTTCGCTACTTCGGCCTACTAGGATATAAGGTTAGACAAAAAAACAACTCAATAGGTTAAGGTGGCCCTATAACCAACTCATGGTTTGCACTGTATATATTAGTTGGTGGCATAGAGTTTAGTCCTTAATCAACTCAGACAAACACTCCCACTACATATCAATTACCACCAAAGTCTTAAATCAAGTTTTTCATCATTTTATATCACAAATACTCAGAGAATACACTCTATCTAGAAGTTATAAAATTTCCATTTTAACATGTGTAAAGTGATGGTAATGTCATTTGGCATATTACTAAGCATGGCTAAGCATTTGAAAGTATAATAAGCAAGTAAATATACCAGTTTGAGTACTTAAAAAGTACTCCAAACCACTCTAAGGTTATAAACAGTACGGAACTCAAGTTTTAAGGTGGATTATGCATCAATTATGTCATATTTACCATTTCACTATTTTTATATAAAGTTTTATATCAAATAGCGCATGCAAATTTACAAGTTAAACATAGGATTCAATGTTTTCAAAGGAGGGGGCACTTGCCTTAGTACACCAAGTTCACAATCTAGTCAGCAATCACCAATCACTCCGTGGTATCTATACAATTATAACATATGAATCAAATAAACCCAAAATAAATAAAAAAATCCAAATCGCTCTAATATGAATGATTTCTACATAGTAGGTGGATACTAACTTTATATGATTTATGGTGAAGGAATTTCTATTTTATAAGTTAGGTAAAGTTTAGGAATATTTTTAAGAGGTAGTTTTGTCAAATTTAACTTTTCAGTGCTAAAGTGCGTAATTTTTCAAGTCTAAAAAATCCAAGTTCATCAATTTTGGAGCTAATATGAATTTCCTATGAATTTCACAAGTTACGGTGCATATTTTGCTAATTATTTACTAGACGTGTTCTCTGTACATGTGCCAAATTTTAGTATTTTATTAATAAAGAGTATAATTTTTTAGTTCCAACAAGTTTTGGTTCAATTCATTTGGATTTAACATGTGTTTTCTATTAATTTTATAATTTGTGGTATATTTTATGGGGATTATTTAATACACAAAACTTTAGGGCTATTTTATGTATTGAAAGTACCAGGTTTTAGTTTACCATATTAAATAGAATAATTTTGTGAGTTGGTTTATCTAGAAAGGAGCTCAAATGGATTTTCTATGAATTTTATAAATTTGCAAAAAAAATCAGTTTAACAGAAAAAACCTAAAAACTATTTTCTTTATTTTCAAGAATTTAAATTTACGGGGGTCCACAGGTCAGCATCTGCCAATATGCAAAAAGGCCCATGGTTCATTAGGGAACCAACCAGCCGTCTCCCACGTATTGAATAGTAAAGAAGGCTTAACCTTTTTGTTCTATTACTGTTAGATTCTAGGGTCCATGTCTGTCTCAGGTTATTTTTTTCAAATTGGCACCCATTTTTTTGATTGAATGGGGTCCCTGCTGCATGTACGGAGAGGCAAGCATGGCCGACGGCCATGTTTGGCCTTGCCGGCGGCGAACGGCGCCTCGTCTCTGGTCGCAACCAAAAGAAGAACCCGTTGGTGGTCTTCTTGCTAGAAAAGATGGCCGGAATCGATGTGCTCGTTCGGC
The DNA here is from genome assembly GCA_030770085.1 of Oryza coarctata. Classification (NCBI taxonomy): domain Eukaryota; kingdom Viridiplantae; phylum Streptophyta; class Magnoliopsida; order Poales; family Poaceae; genus Oryza; species Oryza coarctata. The sequence continues at coordinate 9,379,451 of CM061484.1, read as the reverse complement.
ATGTAGATGCATGTCGGGCTACGGTTCAATGTGGGTTAAACCAACGCATGCATGTAAGTTATAGGGGCTCAAGGATGCTCACCAAGTGGCGCGCGAGGCCCGGCGATGTCTCGATGGCGGTGGAGGCGTGTGCAACGGCTCGGTGGCTTGAGGGAGCTCCGGGATGATGGCGATGGCCCGATCTGGCACATGCAAGGAAAATAAGAAGCATGCATGAGCCCTTGTGACATCCTAGGGATGGTGTGTGCACAGGGATTTGGCTTGGAGCTCACCGGAGTCGGCGAATCGACAATAGCGGCTACAGACCGGCGTCGGGGAAGAAGTTGGTCGATCCCCCTCCTCGGTGCACGATTCTTGGGGATTCTTGAGGGCTTTTGATCGTGGTGGTGAGGGGATGTTGGCGGCGCGACTACTCGGCCTGTTGTGAATCCCCTGCTCGCAGGTGCCCGTCACTGAAGATGAGGAAGAAGCACAGGAACTCAAAGACACTATGCGCGAACACGATCGATCCGAGAGCGCACACACAGGCCTTTTGCTGCAACCAAGCTGACCCTTTCTTTCCTTTCGATTGCAGAATAAATAGAGAGATTTATAGTTTCGAATTCGTGCCCACACAGGGCCACAACGCGAAGTTCTTCACGCTCCTCCCACGCCGCGCCATCCCGCGGACGTGCGAGCAGCGCACGCTAAGACCTCAACTCATGTGAGCCACAAACATTGGTACATCCGCGCCATCCCATGGACGTGCAAGCAGTGCACGACGATGCCTCACTGCGACATCCGGAAGAAGAGGAGCTAATAGAGTTTGGATTATAAGACAATCTCTCCTTAATTCATGCTCTATTCTTCAAGTTGATGACGCCGATCTTGTCACAAAGTTCACAGAACCTTGCACGCCCCAGGGCCTTCGTCAGAACATCCACAAGTTGCTCCTGTGTACTTGCGTAGTCCACGCAAATCTTCCCACTGTTCACACACTCGTGTATGAAATGGAATTTGGTGTCTATATGCTTATTGCGGTCATGGAGAACGGGATTCTTGCATAGGACGATCGTGGACTGATTATCCATCTTCAACGTGGGCGGCTAAACGACGTCGCCTGTGATGTCGCTCAGCAGCTGGATGAGCCACACGGCTTGGCATGCCCCAGCTGCTCCGACCATGTACTCTGCTTTGCAGGTCGAAAGCAAAGCAGATTGAAAGCGCCACCGCCTTCTGCTTCTAGGATTGACATGTGACTGGCATCTCAATTAGAAAGAACAACACGCCTATGGTACTACTCCTTTCATCAACATCCCCATTCATGTCGCTATCACTGTATCCGATCAGGGTGTGGTCGTCGCTCGATAGCTTGGGGTAAATTAGCCCATACTTGACTGTGCCTGCAACATACTGAAGTAAATGCTTCACAGGGACGAGGTGCTCTTGCCGGCGCTTCTCCATGAAGTGATTGACGTAGCCCACGGTGAAAGAGATGTCGGGCCGTGTATGCACTAGGTACCGCAGACTCCCCACCAGGCTATGGTACATTGTCGCGTCTACCTCCGGCGTCGTGCTCTTGGTGGACAGCTTGAGGCGGACCTCCATGGGTGTGGAGCATGGCTTGCAGGAAGCCAGGCCCGCCTTCTCCAGTAGCTTCTTCGCATACGCCGCTTGCCCCAATGTGATCGCGTTCTAGCCCTGCTTCACCTCGATCCCGAGGTAATATGAGAGCAGGCCAAGATCGCTCATCCGAAAGAGCCAGCACATCTCATCCTTGAACACGCGGATATCCTCCGAGCTTGCCCCTGTGATGATCAGGTCGTCTACATAGACGCCCACCACCACTCTTGTCTTGCCGGCGCCGCGCGTGTACATGCCATGCTCGCTAACACAGCGCTTGAAACCGAGCTTGTGCAGACTACCATCGAGCTTCATGTTCCATGCCCATGGCGCTTGCCGCAGCCCGTACAACGCCTTTTGTAGCTTCAGCACCTTGCCCTCATGCCCTACAGTGACAAAACCTGGCAGCTGCCAAACATAAACTTCCTCCTGTAGATCTCCGTTGAGAAAAGCCGACTTAATGTCCATATGGTAGATGAGCTAGCCTTCCCGCGTGGCCATGGCGAGCAGCATGCGAATGGACTCCATCCGAGTGACGGGAGAGAACACCTCATCGAAATCAACTCCTTCTTGCTGGACATAGCCCTTTGCGACAAGGCGGGCTTTGTGCTCGACGATGGTGCCCGCCTCATCCCGTTTCACCTTGAACACCCATTTCAGGCCGATCGGGCGATGGCCATGGGGTAGGTTCACGAGCTTCCATGTACTGTTCTACTCGATCGAGGTCATCTCCTCCTTCATGGCCTGACGCCAACACTCCTCCCGGCATGCCTCTTCAAATGACGCCAACTCTTCACCCACGGCCAGGAGCATTTCCTCATCGACCATGAACTCCCGTTCCACCATGCCAGGAATCCCAGCTGGCCCCAGCACGTTGTCAAGCGTGCGAAACCGAAAAGGAGTGTCGTCATCATGATCATTGTCGAGGTCCAGATCACCGGAGGGAGGTGTTGCAAACTCCACCGCTGGGCTCGACGTAGGAGAGGCAGGAAGCCCTGGCGCACTTCCCCGTGCACGTAGCTTGGCGTGCTTGCGCTTGATGAAGATGTTCCTGGCATGGCTGGTGTCCCGTCGGACACGTCACCACCCGAGTGCGCTGGACTTCCCTCATGTGGGCTGCCCGGGTCACCACCCAGCTGCGGCTCACCCATGCTGCTACGGTGGACCGTCACCGTCATGAACTCGACATGGAATGGGTCCAGGTTCGCCGCATGAGCGCTACTATCGTGCTCGATCTAGTTCCATGCCCTGCTTTCATCAAACATTGCGTCTCGCGAGATATGGACTCGCTTGGACACGGGGTTATAAAACCTGTACGCCTTTGTCTTGGCCTCATAGCCGATGAATACCATCAACGTGCTTCGGTCATCTAGCTTCTTAGGTGTGCGCCAGCAACCTTCATGTGTGCCACACAACCAAACGTGTGGAAGAAATGCACAGGTGGTTTGGATCCATACCATGCCTGATACAGAGTGATCCCTCCAAGCTCCTCGTTGGGGAACGGTTGAGGATGAAGACAACCGTGAGCACAGCCTCCCCCAAAACCAGCTGGGCATGCGCATGGCCTTGAGCATACTGTGCGCCATCCCAGCACAGTTTGGTTCCGCCTCTCTACCACATCGTTTTGTTGTGGCATATATGGCGCGGTGAGATGGCGTTGTACGCCATCCATGGCGCAGTACTCGCGCGATGTGTACTCATAGCCGTGATTGGTACGCAGTGTGCCAAGTTTCCGCCCCGCCTCGGCTTCAGCGCGCGCTTGGAGACGAACGATCGCGTCCGCCGCCTGGTCCTTCGAGCTCAGCAGCACAAGCTACATTTGGTGGCTTTTGTCATCAATGACGAGGAGGAATAGCTTCTTGCCACCCGGCGTCTCCGGTGTGATCGGCCCGCAAAGATCTGCATGAACCAAGTCGAGCAGGTTCTTTGCACGGTAGCTGCTTGCAGCCGGAAAAGGGCGCCATCGTTGTTTGCTCGCCAAGCAGCAATCGTAGATCTGCTCGACGTGATCGATCCGTGGGAGCCGTCCCACCATCTGGCCTTTGGATAGCTACTTCAACCCCTAAAAACTCAAGTGCCCAAACCTAGCGTGCCACTGCCATGCCACCTCGGAACACCTCGCGGCGAGGCAAACCGACCGATCGATCTCAAGGTTTAGCATGTACAAACGGTTTGTAGAACGAGATACCTTGACTAGGAGGCGTCGTCGTTGATCCCAGATCCTTAGAATGCCGTTTTCGATGTGAACCTTGTACTCATCCTCGTCGAGCTGGCCGAGGCTGACAATGTTAGTCGTGAGCCTTGGAATATAGTAGACGCCGGCCAGCTCCCGATGCTCCCCGCTCTTGAGCTCTTCAATGGTTCCGCGCCCTTCAATCGCCACGACGGAGCCATCCTAGAAACGCATGGTCCCACACACTCCGGTGTCCAGCTCAGAGAAGATTGAGCACTCGGCCGTCATATGGTTCGTGGCTCCCATGTCGAGGATCCAACGAGTGCTCTCCCATGTCGCCAAGCTGCACAAACAACTTGTCCTTGTGGACGTGGATCGGCTCCTTGGTGCCCGGCGATGCAGACGACGCCGGCTCGGTGATGCTTGTCGTGATCACGCCCACGAACGGTGTCGGGGCGCTGTCCTCCTCCTTGAGGACCCAGTTCACTTCTAGGGGGGTGAACGGCGTGGAGTGAGAGTTCTCCTCCTCGAACACCCAGCGCACATGCATTGCGCCTTCCTCATCCTCTTCCTCATCCTCCAGGCTCGCGTACAGCTCCCCTAGAGTCACCTCAATGTCGAGTGATGTCACACTCAGGTTGAGTGCGGCCTCCTCCTCTTCGGCTTGTGCAGCGTGCACAGCCTCGTCCCTCTTCTTCTTGCGGCATTCATGGGCCCAATGGCTAGTTTTTCTGCAGTAGGCGTACTTGTCGTTGGCGAGCTGCTTCCCCTTCTTCTTGTTGCCGCCAGCACCACCGTAGCTGCCGGCAGGCGGCCTGGAGCTGCCACTTCTTCCCCCATCGCGGCCACGGCTACCACATCCGCGGCGCTGGCTTGATGACGAAGATGACTTGCCGTTGCCACCGCCCGTGCCCCACCCGAGAGCTACAGCCGTGACACGACGCGCGCAACCAGCTCGTCCTCGGTGAGATTCAGGCGTGCCGATGAGCCTCCGCCACCACCGCCGAGGTCGTAGCGCTCCTCCGCCGCCTTGAGCCTCCCGATCAACTCCTCAAGCGAAATCGCATCCAGGTCGAGGAGGGTCTCTATGGCCATGACGATTTACGCGTACCTCAGAGGTGTGGCCTGCAGGAACTTCCGCACAATTTCAGGTTCGGAGTAGCCGGCGTCAAGGACCTCCAGTTGGTTGGCAAGATCGGTGATGCGCATCCCGAAATCATCCACGGACTCGCCTTCCTTGAACTTCAGGTGTCGAATTCGCGACACAGTGTGTTCGTTCGCCCTCGCCTAGCGCACGCGGTCGACGCCCAGGTGCATCTTCTTCAGCGTGTCCCACTCCACGCACGCACTGGCCTTGCTGGCAATGCTCCCTTGCATCTCCGGTGGAACGCCCTGGGCGATTGCCTCAAGAGCGTTCCGGTCGTCGGTGAACACAGCGGTGCCCACGCTCGTCGTCGTCCACAGGTTCCTCGCCTTGAGCTTCATCAACGCCGCCCAAGTAAAATAGTTAGTCTTGGTCAGCATTCGGTATGAACAGCTGTTGCCTCCTTTCCTTACGACACGGTGAATCACCAGATCACGGTCCCTCCAGCGCCGCCGCTTGAACTCGGATCCCCGCGGTCACGGCGAGGCAGCGACGATGAATGTCCTCGGCGCTCATGAACATAGCAGCAAGGACTCGATCACTCGTTCACTCGCTCTGATACCAACTATTGTGAATCCCCTGCTCGCAGGTGCCCGTCACTGGAGATGAGGAAGAAGCACAGGAACTCAAAGACACTATGCGCGAACACGATCGATCCGAGAGCACACACACAGGCCTTTTGCTGCAACCAAGCCGACCCTTTCTTTCCTTTCGATTGCAGAATAAATAGAGAGATTTACAGTTTCGAATTCGTGACCAATCAAGCCCACGACGCAACGTTCTTCACGCTCCTCCCACGCCGCGCCATCCCGCGGACGTGCGAGCAGCGCACGACAAGACCTCAACTCCTACAGCTAGTGCGTGAGCCACGAACACTGATACATCTACGCCATCCCGCGGACGTGCAAGCAGCGCAGGGCGAGACCTCACTGCGACATCCGGAAGAAGAGGAGCCAAAGAGCTTGGATTATAAGACACGGCCACATCTGCTCCACGGTAGCTAGGATGACGGTGGTGTCGCGGCGGAGGCACTCGGTGCGCGCTGCGGGGCGCTATGGAGCCCTTGTGCGGCGGCGTTCCCACGCTGTCACTACACGAAATGCAACGAGATTAGAAATGATAGAACCGGTGTGGAGAGAAGTGGAGAGGAGGTTATGGAACACGGGAGAAGAAGAAACGACCGCGGCTCATCTGAGATTGCGGCCATCGTCTTCCTGGCGGCCGGCGAGGAAGAAGACAAGTTCCCGAGCTAATCTAGCTTGTTCTTGTGGAGAGTTTGGCTATAATGGAGTGAGCAAGCTACTTGCGATGCAAATGTGAGTGAGCGAGAGGCGAGACCTGGGGCATTTCTTGGAGGCGTCGGTGGGAGGTGAAGACCGGGGTTGTCGACGCGTGTGCGGTGCGTGTCACGCGTTCTAGGCTGTGGGGCTGTGCCAGCTGGTATTCCGATACTTACAGGTGGGTACCACGGTCTCTGGGACCCACTTGCTGTGATGGAGAAGAACACCTAACAAGGCCAAGTTTGAGCACTGCAGCAACTACCTATCTTTATCCTTTGGTTCCACAGTCCTCTCAAGGGTTTTAAAATGTGGTTGATTACTGGTAGTAGAGGAGGTGGTGGTCTACAGCTGTGCCAGCATTGAAGGTAAAAGGAGCTATGGTTTTACCGTGGTAATTTGGTAAAGTTGATATGGTAAGACAGTTTAGTGCAGTATTTAAATTGTTTAGGGGTTTTGCACTCATCATTTCGTGTGGATTCTTTGTGAATTAATTTAGGCTAAGTCTGCTGGTGCATAAAGTACCATATGGTTAACTAACCGAGATGCATTTGAAAAGGTGCCATGGATTAATTTTTGGTAAGGTTGTAAATTTAGCTAGTTGTCAATCTGAAATTCAGTTTAGGTATCTTGCATGCACTGAGGATAAGCTAGGGGTGACTAAATATGTGGTTATTGTACTGACGATAGGCTAATATGTGGTGAGTCCACTGGTCCAAACATGTTAGCTATTGGTGTTATTTTTAATTTAGAAATAGAATATGAAATCGGTATACTAGTATTATTATTTTCCATGGTACTGATTCAAATGACATTATTCAGATATTAAATGGAGTGATAAATTCAAGCCAAAATTATTGTAGACAGTGTGTTGTGTAGCATTTTTTAGAACTGTTCCAATATTTTATCTTGCACCATTTATTTTAGGAATTTCTATTAGCGTATCAAAACATATAAAACCTATTATGCAAATGCAAGGAAAATCAAAAAACACACAAAAATAAAACAAGCCACACAAGAGCAAGCATGCATTGTAGTCGACATCATGTTTGTCACTTTATACAATTTTGTTTTTCATTTGTATTGTGAGAATAAATTTTAAGAGTAAGATGTTTGTATTTTATTTGGAGTCAAAAGAATTGCCTTGTGAATTACTCACTACACATATCTAGCTAAAAACAAGCTTTCACATTTTAACCTTGGTGGTTGACATAGGATCGATAAAATTTTTAGACTATGTTTTAGTTTGAAATTTTGAATTGATGAAACATTTGACGTAGCAATTATATTTGAGTTACAAAACTTTAGATATGGTGAAACTTGTTAAGTGACTTATTAGTGTATCAACTTTTGAAATATTTAGTTGACCAACATTATATATCTTTCCCTACATATATAAGGTGTTGATTGTTCAATTACATTGGTTTGGTCCAACTCATTTTACAAAACCTTCAAGAGGGTCATTGGTATAAATGTTTAGAAAATTTTTATTTTATAAAGCGAAAAGGTTTCAATTTACCCCATTTTTGAGTGTGTACTAGTTAGTTAAACCTTATTTTGATTTTACGTAGAAAAACTGTAAGACATAACAATCGAAAAGTATTTTTAATATTTTGTTCAAGTCAATGTTACAGAAATTTAGTTGAAACATGTAATTTTAGTTTTCAACTCATATATGTAAGGCTATTGTGATACACATTTCTTCTTTTTTTAGCTATCACAATTTCTTCTGTGTTTATTGTCAAAATAACATTATTATGATCGGAGTATGTGTTTGTATGGTCCAAACAACCTTAACCTAGTTAACTACAACACCTTTTTTCCTACACAAATGAAGGTGAGTCAGAAGCAGATCAGGAGCAAGGGTGCATGGAAAGTCAAATGATGACCAAAGAAAAAGCAAACGAGGGGTCAGCATCTGGGATGCTTATTGATTTGCATGTTATTCTTCCTCTGATCTTATGGTTTATTGTGCCATCTATTGATTTGCTTGATCTGTCCTCTCTTATCTTGGTGTGCTCTTTCGATCATCTCTTGCGTTTTTTCACCGTTTTTGTTTGGTCATCTTCTGGAGGTGTGTTCTTACATATACTGATCAATCCATGTAGTTAAAGGGGAATAAACCCATAAATTCCTACATTTTACACTGATTCAAAAGGCCACACAAAGCCCATTGAGCGACACACAAGCACATAAAGCCTTTTTCTCATTTTTGGCCTTGTGAACACGCAAATACGAATGGGGATTACGGTTTTTCTCAGCCGCGAGCACACAAGGGCTAAGAATAAATACACCAGGCCGAATGGGCTGAACAGACCGACAAGGCTGCACGGGCCGAATCTACATGGGTCGTGCGCCCTGGAATCACAAGTCTAACATGCCTCACAGTTGGAACTAGGAGCACAATGAATATTTGGACTATACCTAAACTCAATAAAGACAGACGTCGACAAACCCATGACGAAGATATCAGCGTACTGGGACGGAGTAGAGACGTGTAGAACGCGAACTTCACCAAGAGTGACATGTTCACGAACGAAGTATAGGTCGATCTCCACATGTTTGGTTTGCTAATGCTAGACAGGGTTGGTGGAGAGTTAGACGCCGCTGATGTTGTTGCAGTATTTAACGATAGCTCGACCAATTAGGCTTTAAAGCTCCTAGAGAAGCTGACGTAACCAGTAAGTTTGAGCAATGCCATTGGCCACGGCTCGGTACTCAGCTTCGGCACTAGAATGGGACACTATCGGCTGACGCTTGGAAGACCAAGAGACGAGATTGTTCCTGAGGAAGACAGCGTAACTTAAGGTGAATTTGCGAGTATCGGGGCATCCGGCCCAATCAGCATCAGTATAGACTGTGAGATCGGCCAAGATAATGCAGTAAAGATGAAGATCGAGATCTAGGGTACCTCGCAGATACCGCAATATCCACTTCATGGCGGTAAGATAGGGATCTCGAGGGTCGTGCATATTTAGACAGATCTGTTGAACAGCATATGCAATGTCCGATTGGGTAAAAGTGAGATACTATAGCGCACCTGCAATACTCCTATAGTGTGTGGGATTAGGTATCGAGTCTCCATTTTTGGATAGTTTGGATCGAGTGTCCATTGGGGTGTTGTAGGGCTTTCAGTCACGCATATCGGCACAGTCTAGAATGTCCAACATATACTATCGTTGTGAGAGAAACAAACCGTTGTTCCAATGATCGACAGTAATGCCTAGGAAGTGATGAAGTAGGCCCATATCTATCATAGAGAACTCCTGCCTAAGAGCTAAGATAATCTGTTAGAGGAGTTGCTTGAAGGAATCCATGAGAATGATATCATCGACGTAGAGCAGCAAGAAGGCCATATCAATGCTACAGTGATAGATGAATAGTGAGGTGTCAGACTTGGCTTCAATAAATCTAAGAGAGGTGGTGTGAGAAGTAAAGTGACTGTACCAAGCCCGTGGGGCCTGCTTGAGTCCGTAGAGAGAACAGTTCAGGGGCAGACATAATTGGGTTGAAATGGATCAACAAACCCAGATGACTGGGCATAGTATATAGTCTCTGCCAATGTCCCATGCAGGAAGGCATCCTTGACATCGAGTTGATGAATAGACCAAGAGTGCGAGAAAGCCAAACTGAGCACCACACGAATGCTGGTAGGCTTCACAACGAAACTGAAGGTCTCATTGTAGTCAAGGATAGGGCATTGGGTGAAGCCCCAGAGGACCTATCTTACTTTATAGCGAGCAAGAGATCCATCAGATTAAAACTTATGGTGAAAAATCCACTTCCTAGTGATGACATTTACGTTAGGAGGACGAGGTACTAGTGTCCAGGTATCATTTGCCTACATAGATCAAATTCAAACTGCATGGCAGCTCGCCAGTTTGGATCAGACAATGCCGATATGAAGGACGTCGAGATCAGAGAAAGAGCCACCATGTTAAGGTTAAGGCGGTCAATGGGATGAATGAATCCAGATTTAGCCCAGGTGCGCATGTCGTGCATGTTGGTGATGGGCACGGCTATCCGCGGAGTTGTGGCAGAGGTATGTCCAGTTACATGCCATGGGCAACTAGAGGTATCCGCAGTAGGCACTGCGAAGGGCCTGGCCATGTCGCTGGCAACAACCTGGGTGATAGCGTCCCTAGGGGTAGTGGCACAAGTCCAGGGTGAAGGAGGCCCCATAGTAAAATAAGGTTGCGGCGTCTTGATGTCGCTAGGAGAGGCGTTCCTAGGAGGTCACTGTACGAGGCCTGATGGGCAAGGTGGAGTAGTCATCATCGCCCAAGAAGTCGAGAGTTGTGAGATCAAGGGAGGATGTGGACATCTTGAAAAAGCAAAAGAAGGACTCATCAAACACAACGTGTCGAGACACGATAATCCTGTTGGAGTGAAGGTCAAGACAGCAATACCCCTTGTGATTAGTGAAGTAATAAGGAAGATGTACAAGGAGTAGCGTGGAGAGAGTTTATGTGGAGTGATTGAGGAAAGGTTCGTGTAGTAGGCACAGCCAAAAATATGGAGATGAGTATAGGAAGGATGTGTACGATGAAGGACAAAAAAAAGGAGTGAAGCCATCGAGAGTTGTAGTGGGATGAAGGTTGAGGAGGTATGTGGCCGTATGGAGGAGTCAGCCCAATAAGTGGAGAAAAGGCTGGCCTGAAAGAGGAGAGAGCACACGATGTTGTTGACAGTCTGAAATGTATGCTCAGCTTGACCGTTTTACTAGGAGGTGTATAGACGTAACATACAAAGAATGACTTCGTTTGTGAGAAAGAACATGAGGGCTGAGGAATAGTCAAACTCACGGTCGTTGTCACATTGGACTTACTTGATAACAGCGCCGAACTGAGTGCGCACATATGAGAAGTTCGATAGGGCGCCAAAGGTATCAGATTTAATGCGAAGAGGGAATGTCCATGTGTAATGAGTATAGTCATCGAGAATAACGAGATAATACTTATAACCTGACACGCTGACCATAGGAGAGGACCAAAGATCATAGTGGATAAGGTCAAAGGGGTGAAGCGCACAAGACACAGACTTACTGAAAGGAAGGCGCACATGACGACCTAATTGGTAAGCATAACATACATGATCAGAGGTATGTTTTTTACAGAAAATAGCTTTAGAGTTGATAAGTTGTGATAAAGCTGTTGAACCAAGATGATCGAGACGACGATGCCAGATGGTGGAGCAAGAAGTGGCAATGAGGGCAGGTGAGCTGACAGCAGACGAAAGAAATGGGTAGAGGTCACCTATACTATTGCACCTGGCGATCACGCTCTGGGTTTGTAGGTCCTTCACAGAGAGGCCAAATGAGTCAAACTCAATAGAGCAATTATTACCGATAGTGAAACAACAAATAGAAATTAAGTTTTTGATGATTTTAGGAGCTACTAAAATGTTGAAAAGAACAAGGGATCGTTGTGGTGCGAGATAGTGGATGACCCAATAGCGGTGATAGGGAGTAGTGTTCTATTTCCTACAACGATTGATGAAGGGTTGAATGGAGATGGATGATAAAAAGAAGTAAGTATACCAACTGTGTTGGCCATATGAGAGCCAGCTCCGGAGTCGACGTACCACTCATTGGAGGCCGATGGAGTTAGGGATAGAGTATTGAAATGATCGATGAGGAATGTTTGATCCTATGAGAGGGCGGCCATCGGGGTCTAGGACCCCGGCGATAGCACTAGCGGAGCAGGCAACACAGTGCTGAAGGCAGGGAGAGTGCCAAACCCTCATGGTAAAGTAGGCGGACTGCCACAAGTAAATCCTAGTGGCGAGGAAGCCAGACCCCTACACACAAGACTTGGCGGCGACAAGGGCACTCCCCCGTAGGTGAAACCAGGAGGAGGGCCGGAGCTTGGCCACTCGATGTAGTAGAGAGGGTAGGTTGAGGCAATGAGAGCGGCCGGGGGTTCAAACAGTGAGATAGGTAGGCACGACGGTGCCTCCAGGGTGTGGCTAGAGCTGTAGGGATGCGGCCATAGCTGCACTATCCTATCCCAAGGGTTGAGGAAGGAAGCTCCAGGTGGACAACCGCCATGGCGAGGTTCGGGATTGAAGGTGTTGGCACCATGGTAAGGGGCAGGTTTGCCACCATGACCACGACGATGATTGGCAGGACGCGGATTGGTGTAGCTCCTATGTCCACCTCATCCCGAGCCCCCCCAGCTAACCCACCTGGGGAGCATTGCTGGTGAGTGGCGACGAAGGCAGGGGATGGAGTTTCTTCAGTTCTTTAGTGACGTCGTCGATGTCAATCTCTTCAAGAAGAAGCAAGGTGCATGCTTCGTCGAATAGAGGGAAGGGCCACTGCATCTTTAAGTTAGAGACCATGTGGCAATATTTGGCATTGAGTCCTCAGAGGAGAGTCAGCATGAGGGCACGATCGCCGACTAGATCCCTAAACTCAGAGAGAGTGTTGGCCATCGTCTCGAGGTGGCGGTAGAAGTCGGTAATGGAGGTTTCCCTTGCTTGACGGTGCGAAACTCGGTGGAGAGGAGGAGTGTGCGTGACTTGTGCTGGCCCAGAAACTCAGACTTGAGAACGGACCAAGCAGTGTAAGCAGTTGGATTACAAAGCATTACCATCTACTGAGGTCAGCGGCGATTATGCCGTAGATCCAGGTCAGGATGGTGCCATCCATCTACACCCACACTAAGCGGTCGAAGTTTTTGATGTCGGCGAGGACATGGTCGGTAAGGGTATATTTTCCCAAGACGATGAGGAAGAGGGGTCGCCACCGGCTGTAGTTGTTGGCGACACGATCTAGTGTCTCTAGGACTAGGATTTTGATGTTGAGGACAGCAAGGGCTTGTATGTGCACAACGGCATGCTTGGCCTCATATGCGGCGAGTGCGATTTTGTGGTCCTCGGCCGCCCTATGATGGGCGGTGCTGGCCTCGAGCTCGGCGACCTTATGCTATAGACCGATTTGCTCCGCAGGAGTGTCGGGAGCCATTGATTACACTCTTCAACGGTAGTGATGATGCGGCATCGGGGGCGAGAGTGTGGGTTGATAGCAATAGGGCTTGGTGAGATCTCGGCGGCAGCAACAACACCGGCAAGGAGGTGTGTGTGAGTGGCAAGATCAAACAGCAACAAGCCTAGGCGAGCGGAAATGGCAGAGGGACTGAGCAACAAGAGGATTAGATTCGAGCTGTGGTAGCGAAGTGCTCTAATACTATGTAAACACACAAATGTGAATGGGGATTAGGTTTTTCGCTCAATAGCGAGCGTACGTGGGGCGAAGAATAAATACACAAGGCCAAATGGGCTGAACATGCCAACAAGGCCACATGGGCCGAACATGCCAACAAAGCCATATGGGCCGAATCTAACATGGGCCGTGTGCCTAGGAATTACAATTCTAACAGGCCTTGTTACCACTTAACGAGCCATTAACATGGTTTGTCCACTAAGGGTTCTAAATTAGACATGGCTATTATATTAGTTTTTTTATTTGACGTCCTAGGTCAATCGGGAATATTATTTGAGGTTGTAGTTCAATCGCGTTCATTGGTTTCTATCATTGCCCTCCTTACAACTACTCATGGGTCATGGCTGTCATCTACCTTCATCATCGTCACTGTCACCTCCGTGTCATGCTTACTCATCCGCTGCAACCTACCACCCTCCCTATCATGAAACTATTTTCTTCTCCTTTGTGCATGAGGAAGACGAAGGTTATGAGGGGCTCCCGGCTTCCAGCATGGCTTTGCATGGGCACACGCCATTGTGACAAGAGGCACGCGAGAAGCGCCCATTCTTAGTCAAGTAGTTGGGGACCCCATAGGGCATCAAAGCATGCTATGAGAGGACAGGACTAGCTATCGACACAACTAAGATGACATTGTTGGACAGGAAGTGGCTGGGTGGTGGTAGGTGCGAGGCATAAGATTGCTTGGCTTGGTGACCTAGTTCCCGTCGACACCAGCGTATCACCTCTCCACCAAGTGCTCATAGGCGGAGCTCAAGCTTGAGTGGGAGATTCATTTCCCCTCTCTTTCTCTCCTCCATGGTTGCCCTACCTTCCTCCACATCTGCTCGCCCCACCCTCCTGCATAGTCACCTCATACAACCATTGATGGCCATATGCACAACCAGCATTAGCGCGTAGCGTGGGTGGAGTGCTGGTCTAGCGCCAACACGCGGTGTGGAGTAGCTACAAGGCAGGAGAGATTAGGGAAGAAAGGTAGGGCAAAATAGTTATTTCACATATTCCTTTATTTTTAGATATATGTATGAAACGTCATGTAAAAAACCAGAGGTCTAGTATTTCAAAGCGAAAACATCAATCCCCCTCTCCCATCGCTCACCCGCGCACGCGAGCATTTTCGCATAAAAACAGAAATTCAAAAAAAAATGGTTGGTTAAAAAAATCAAATAGAAAATTCACCGGAAAAAGACAGTTGGTTAAAAAAAATCAGGTTCTGAGCCAGATCTACACCCAATCTATTTGCAGTGGCATATAACGCACGGGCATATTAGAAAACGAAGGAACAAAAGGAAAAAAGAGGAAGGGAAAGAAAAGGTAATGGGTGGAATAACAATTAACACAATTGACAACACAGGAAGCAAACAACGATTCACAGACAGGGTCCCTTGCATTCCCTCCCCTTTGCTCCTCCGCTCCCTTCACCACCCAGGCAAAGCAAGGCAAGCAAGCCCAGCCAAATCGAACCCGCAAAACCTCAGGAACTACCAGCGCGTAGCAAGCAATCAACAATCCGTGGTCAATCCATGGTAGATCAGGATGTGGCCGAGCCATGGGGCCCGTCGGCGTGGCCCCCCTGGACCTCCCTCCTCCTCCGAGCCATGAGCAAGCGGCGCACCTGGTTCGCCCTCTTCCTCGCCGTGTACGCCACTCTGCTCTGCTCGTCGTGGCGCCTGGTGGAGTCCGTCCGCGCCTGGTACTACTCGGCGGCCGGCAGGGAGGGCGCAGTCGCGGCGCACCCGTCCGGGGCGTGGCCGGCGGCGCTCTACGCGTCCGTGATGTACGGCGCGGTCTTCGGGCTCCTGTCGATGGGAGCCGCGCTGGCTGTGGCGGCGCCGGCCATGCTCGTCACGTGGATCACCGTGCTGGTGCTACTCGCGTTCGCCGGCAAGCCGCGGAGTTCGCTCGTCGCAGAGGGGCGGCGCGCCACGGCCGACATCGCGCGGCTCGCGCTCCGCGTCTTGCTGCGCGAGGGCAACGCGGTCGCCGCGCTCTGCGCCGCCGCCAGCTTCGCGGCCCTCCTCCTCGGCCACCGTGACGACGACCCGGCGGCGGCTAGCGGTAGCTGATCTGACTTCCTGCAAAATTGTTCGATTCCTTTTCATTTCCTTCAGTTAATTTGTTTCGTTTCAATCCAAAAAAAAAAAGCAGTAACCTGTGTGGGGTTTCAGTATTTCACCCTCCCCCTCCTATTTTTTCCCCTGGTTTTAGGGGTTTGTTTTTTCTTAGAGGTAAATTATGGAGCACAAACAGTTTAATTACCAGTACTATATATTTTGCTAACTGCAATCGCAGTGGTGATGCCCTCTTTCATGTGCTTTGCTTTCCGGGTTGGAATGGCATCTGTTGCAAGACCTTCAAAATTCCGACAACTAGAAAGCTGAAGAGGGACTGGAAAGTACTGGGCGTCGGAGAAACACAGGTTGAGTCCGTTACTGTAATCTGATAATTAGGTTAAGTATACTGACTATAAAAAATGTAGTGGCAACACGTAACGAGTAACGACCTCACCTGAAGCCGCAAGCACGTGGTAGGTTAATTGGGATTACTGGGTTAGCTAATATAGGTAGTACTACTAGTACTTAATTAAGTGGACAACAAACCTATAACCGCTGTACAGCTCGAACCTTCGCGTGAGGCAAAAGTAAATGCTGCCGAACAAGATAGGCTTGCATCAAAATTTAAGAATATTTAAATCCTTTAACCTACAATAACGCAGGAAAAATGATACGAGAAAGGTCAATCCGGCAAATATCTTCAACCATTTAAGCCACTGATCATTTTAATTCAATCTGAAGAGGGCTCGGTCATTATTTGTTTTAAAATATGATCACTGGCTTGAAAACTGCAGCACATCCTGGCTTCAATGTACACCACAGGGAATCAAGAAGAGCAACCAAAGTGGACTCAGACGTGAGGAGAGGGACAAGGTTATACCGGGGCTCTTATACGTTGCTGAAGAAACAGGCTACATAAAGATTAATAAAGATCAATTCATCCAGGGGTTCAATTAGGTTGTATCCATAGCCGAGAAGAGCAATAAAGATCACAGTCTCCGACTTCATAGTTTTTTTAGCATTGGCTACATAAGGAACACTGGACTTATACAATACCTGAAGATTAATTGCTCTAATGTCTGAAGAACAATCAGTGCAATTCCGCAATGGTCGATCAGAAGTCAATAGCTTGTGAGCGTTAATCATAATCTTGGATCCTTTAACAAGCTCATTGTAATTTAGGAGAACTTTGTGAAACAACTGGGTATAGATCCCCCTCTTCTTTGCATATTTCTCTTCTCTCTCTCTCTGTGAAAGGGTTACTATTTGGTGCCACAAGCAGTTCGTTGTAATTTAGGAGAACTTTGTGAAACAACTGGATATGGATCCTCTCTTCTTTTTTTTTCATATTTTTGTTCTTTTGTTCTTTTTTTTTGTTTGGGAAGGGTACTATTTGACTAGCTGTTGGTGCGACAAGTTCTAATTTACTCTGTTTGATTATGCATGCTTGAAGCAATGATATGTTTGTTAAATATTTTGCTAGACAATTGAAGAGAGTTAGAATGCAATCTAATCTAATCTTTATAAGACAACAATCAGAGTGCCCACAGACCTATATATAGAACTACTGCCAAACGAACATGTAATTTCTTTGGTTAAGTTGGCTAAGCCATCAGGCCATTTATTTTTCTGGTTAGGTGTAGCAGAAAATGCTGCCATTGCACTTTAAAAAAATATCCTGTACGATTTGTTAAGCATGAGTACATATGATAATTTTATTGGAAGTGGCAGCGATATCTTCCTTATAACAATCCATTTGAGTTGATTTAAAACAGTAAATAGTCACATCTTGAGTATATCTTAAGTATAGTGAGCGTCTTCCTTGCGTGACAACAAAAGCCTTGATTTAGTGGCAGAGACCTCAATCAATTTGGTGGCCTTCCGCTCCCCATGGACTCACCATTGTTCATTTGGGTTCCTCCATCTCCATGGTTGAGGTGTCGTGTTGTTGATTGTTTATCGGTCAATACACATGTACAAATTACATATGTGCAATTAGATTATTTTTACCCGTTGTAACCTACGGGCATTTTGCTAGTTATAGTGCATATATTGACAATGTCTGCAACCTTTGTTGAGACCACACAGCATGATTCTATGAATTAATAAAAGATTTTGTTGTTTCGCGCCATAGGTTGGCACATTTAAATTGAACTATAGCACAAAATGCATATTTGAATTATAAGCAACTAGGGACTAATCAGCATTATCTCTATCCTCTAGGAGGTGCCTTTTATGGATAATTTCAACCTCTATCCTTTTCGTACCTCCTTGAAGTTTGGTATTCGTTTTGTAATTTGTTTTCTTGTTGGTAATACTTTGAGCACTCCTTTTTATTGATTTGCTAATTTTTAAATGGGGGAGGGAGCATCTAAAAACACACAATTATTACCGAGTCAATTTAGTATTTTTAACAGATTTGAATGGCTTATTTAGACCTTTGTTTGGCCAGTCTTTTGTATTTCAATTCCTGGCCCATAAAAGAATTGCATAATCCATCTTATAAACCATACACCAAACTCTACTCTACTTCGATGAAAAAAAAAGAACGGCGCGAACGACATGTCAACCTAAGGCGATGATCCAATGCCAACAGAACTTAGTAAATTTTTTAATGCCGACAGAAGTACTTGTCTACAGTTAGAAAATAATATCATAAATTACTTGTCTACAGAGTTTTTGTTCAATCACCTACAGAGCAATAAAAAGATAATTAGATGGAAAATGTGCAAAAGGAACAAATTCAAGTACATCATTCTCATCTTGCTCACTTGCTGATTAATGCCAGAGATATAGAAAGTCTTGCCCCTCTTGTCCGGCCTCCGGCCCTCCCCCCTGTCGCAAGGAAGGCATGGTTAGTTTGCATGAAGTACAGCACCACCAGAGCCAATCAATATATACACACAATTATTAGTACACTTATCTTTTGTTCTGAAAATCAACAGCCAAAGAATGTAGTTCCACAAAAATCAATTGTAGAAATCAAACATAGTGTGCTTATCACATTAAAATAAATACTCAACTAGCAACGAAACAAACTGATGTGTGTTTTTCCTGTATATTTTGTTTTTATTAGAAAATACAGGTCATTTAATTAAGAAGGAAAACAAACACCTATACAACCAGGGGCTCAAAGCCCTCCACCAAACACCCCGAAAAAACTTCACACAAGGTGACGAACGACCAAAAACACTCTAGGACAACCTAGTGACCTTGGGTTGGTGACCTTGTACATTTTGTTTAAATTGGATGAACTCAGGGAATGCAAAATACGAACAATCACACAATTTTCAAGGAATGCCTGTTCCTTACATGACAATTTCTCCTTAGAGACAAGTGATCCAAAGGTAAATTCATTACTTGTACATCGATGTTTTTATTGATTACAGAGTAAAAAAAATTATATTTTAGCAGAAAGAATGTACGTTGGAAGCTAAAGTCTGAGTACATATAGAGATAGTGAATGAGAAAGGAGAAAGATAAAGAGAACAAATGATAAAACTAAAATGTAACTTGAGTTCTTAATATCTCTGAGATGCCATGAATTGATGCATTTAACAAAACCGGTATGACACAGTTTCAATTTTTATGGAAGTGGCAACAGTTTGAATTGTTGGCAGAACAAATTTTTTTACAATAATATGCAGATAGAGTAAAGAAAACTCAGAATGAAATGCAGGCCAGTATACGTTTGCAGAAGTTTCACCAAGTTGTAAACATGTAAAAATAAACAATACCAACAGAACTTTTTCAGGGCCAGGTTGCCAATTTTCTTTAATGTATAACACAAAATTGGCTACTACCACCAAACAAAACTGGGTATTACCATCAAACAAAACTAGGCAATGTATCACAAACAAAACTGGATATTACTAATGAACTGAAAGATTATGAGCTAGATAGTAATGAACTCAAAAGCTATGCTAAGGTAGTATTCACAGAACTGTGACAAGGTAGCATTCACAAAATTAAGGCAATTGAGAGAATCCTTCAATCATTCATATATTGATGTGTCAAATAGTTTCAGACATTGTACTTAAATACAATTTATGAAGACTTTGCCAGCTATCAAACTACTAAGGCATGAATTAGTAGGACAAATCATTTTTTTGACTGAATGTCAAGATTCTGATATATAGATAATATACTAATAATAAAAGCAAACATAAATTGTAGAAATAACAGTAGAAGATTATGTATACCTCAATGTATAAAGCTCTCAAAAACTCAATAATACCCTAACAACACTCAGTCCCTCTGCAACAGATCAGAGAGAAAAACTACCAAATCATAAGATAGATATCTGGCTATCACAAATTCACCAACAAATCAGAACCATATAAGTTCCCAATGTGCAGAAACATGACTAACTATGGGAATCACATTGCCCACCTTGCTAACCTCCATTAGAGTCGTCTTGGCCACGTCACTGACCTTTGCGGGAGCCACCCTGGATGCCTCGCGACCCTTGAGTCAGCCACCGTGGATACCTCACGGCTTGCTTCGGGAATCACAGTAGGAACGCCAATGACCAGGGACGCCATGCCCCTCTCCACTCCTGCTTACGTGAGATTTCCTTGTCTTGGGGAATCCAGTTCAAGGGAGTAATCGGGAGCATCTTCATGAAAATTGGGTTGGCTCACTGAATAGGAAAGACAAAACAGGAAAAGAAACATTAATCTTAAAGAAGATGAGATCAGGAATACGACTGAGAAACATCCAATGAATAGCAAATCCCATAATTGGAAGTGTATAACAAACATCATTTTTTTTCAGAAATATATATTAAGAAGGCAAATTAAAAATCCTTCCTCTACACCGAATTTGCGACATCCCTTTTCTCTCTCCTTTCCTTCTCCTTCTCGCATGCCTTGGCCCACCTTCTGCTCCACTCTTGCTTACGTTTCTGCTTAGCCTTCTCTTTTCCCGATAGCTCCCACAGTTCTTAGGCTTCGTAACTGTTTCTTCGCTTAGATTTTCTTTAGCACGCAAGATGAGACAAGCAATTAGCACATTATTAATTAATTATTAAGTATTATAAAATTAAAAATAGATTTATTTAATTTTTTTAAAAAAACTTACATATAAAAAATATTAAAAAACACACTGTTTAGCAATTTATAAAACATGCTACTGGTACATGATCATCCTGACATGCATCTAATGTAACAGCTGCTAATGTGTCACTAGAAAGAACTAACAGTTCCAGGCACTTTGAGCTGTTGCTTCCGCCAGGAATAAATGCTTTGTCAAGTCATGCATCAGTTACAAATATTTGTGCAGAGAGAATAAAGGCATTATGATGCTAAATAGTGTGAATTTTGCTAATTTATTCTCAGCTTAACTAACTTCTAGTTTTGAAGCTGATTTCTGTTGATATAAATAACTGGCCTGCTGATTTCTGGAAAAAGTTTTGAGTTCTGCCATACAAATCGGTGAAGTATTTGTAACAGATGCATGATGTGACCAAGCATCTATTCCTAAAACAGAGAGATGATACTTCACCGATAAAGCTTGGGCACGATAACCCTGCAAAAGAATAAATATAGGAAAAAATTATGGCAGAACTCAAAGCTTTTTCCAGAATAGCCAAGGAAAGTCAGTGCATGGCATGAAACAGCAAATTTAGGAATGTGTAATCTCTACAAAGAAATAGGAGCTTTACAATTTACAGAATGACCAAGCAAGAGGTTCCACATGTTTCAAATTTTAACAGCTACAAAAGATGACTTAACTTTGTAGAATATGATTCTAATTTACAAATAAGTTTATAAGAACAGAAATGCTGCCCATTCTTATGTTTAAATGGCATGTGGACCAAAGCCCACCTTGTCAAATTAACAAAAGAAACTTCATAAATAATTAGGGGCATACAAGGAATTATAAATCCAAAGTAAGTCAAAACCGAAAGAAATGAAACATGATGTCAACTATCGAGGTATTGATCAGATGGGAGAAATAATTATCCTTCCAAAAATGAAGCATCTCCCAATTTTCAAAGCTTCTTGCAATGGTATTAATTGATGCTGCATGCAAATTATGTAGGAACGAGAAATAATGAGGAAAAATGTGTCGAAATTAAACAGATGGCATCATGGCAGACAACAGATGGTAGTGAAGCATGTGAAAAATGTACTGCAAACTCACGTCTTGAATGTGTTAGCGACTTATTTAGTTCACTGAAACTATGTAACAGACTGCAAGTGGAACATGGACAGAGATTCTTAAATACGCACTTCTATTGCTGGTGCTAAGAAAAGGGGCTGCTGACATGGGCCTGTAATCTGATATATTCAGGGAACATACTGATTGTGCTGACTGCCTGACTTCTGCTACCGTGAAAGGAATAAGTGACCTAGCAGTGAGATGAAGCATAGGATGTTCAGCATGCCAAATAAAGAATAAAAGTTCAGTTGCACATTAGTAGCTAAATATAGCAATAATAAAGAGAATCACACATCTTGTTTGAGTTAATAGAGATGGCAACATGATAATCAAAACAGGATGCACAGGATGTTCACAAATTCTAGAATAGTCATTGAAAATTGAATTGGTCAAACTAACAGTTTCTTGATCTGGTCGAAGTAAAAAAAGGAAAATCATTGAAGACTAAAGCTGATCCTTCTGTCCCAAGACGAATGAGTCGAAGCAACCACAGGTCAAAATTTCTGCGGCCCAAAAGAAGCATCCAAGATAACACATCCAGAAATAATTCTCATGGTGATAACAAATAGCAACTGAATAAGTTTTTCATTCTATGGTAAGAAAAAGCACTACAGTTCATCTTTTTTGGAATCGCCATAAATACTAGCAAATTACAGAGAAAAACAACAGCCTCCATTAGAATACATTATCCAGCCCTTTGTTCCAAGTGATTCTAAAAGCATTATCAACAGTTCAACACTGACACCTTTTAATACTTCTACACACCAGGATGATCTATTAGCTTGGCCTCACTATCCGGTTCATTTCCATCAAATGTGTAAGAGACACAGCACTCCATCTCTCAATTCCCTCTTGAAGGGGTGCATAGAGTAGGCGCTTAACAGAGTCTATGCAAATACTCACGTTGCCAACCAAACTCATACACTGGCATATCGGCATAGAATTTACCAACTCTAAACATAAACAACAAACCTTGTTCCATTGCATATGCCTTGATAGACTCCTTAAAGCTCAAATCAGCCATTGCTGCTCCTGGCACTGCATGGTAAGGTCTGTATTGTGATGATTGCCGTGCTACATCAAATTGTCACGTCTCTGTTGAGTAACACACATTAACCCTAGACTTAGGCTGCACCACCTCAAGGCCTTCAGCAGCATGTTTCATCATGTCAAGACCGGCTGTCAAAAGCATCCGTATACGCTCATTGGTAAGCAAATCTTTCGGGAAAAAGGCCCTTCCAGCCCATGTACAAGTTCATGATCTCAATGAAATCAGGATTTAGTGAACACAACCAATAGTACAGGACATGTCGCCACTTGCCGAAGAATTTGACTTCCAACATATGGACTATATGGTGTACCAGGATCAAGGTCACCACGAACCCTATTCAATTAGGTCGAGGGATAGGGTCGAGATATGTGATATGTTACCCATCAAAATCGATAGTACGATAGGGTATACCTCTTTCGAACAATAGTTTCTACTAGCAAACAAATATAAGTCAATGATTGGGTGTTCGCGCCGGAATTCCGCTCGCCCGGCGCGAACACGCCGATGCTTGGGAGGTCTGCTTAGCTCCAGTGTAGATCGGTCAGCTTCTCTCCGTGACTCAAGGTACGCGCGTTGGGGGCTGTGGGTTTCGATCGGCTTCGGCGCAACGGTGCGAGTGCGGGCGTGCCAGTCAATTTGACCCTGCAATTGACAAGGAGGTGAGGCAAACGGGTCAGTCAGACAACGGGCCGATATAAGCCCTCGCTATCAGCTAGCTACCGATAGGATTGAGTTAGTCATTGGCCGTGTCCGGATGGCTCCTGCTATCAGCTGATAGCTGATAGGAATCAGGACGCTCTTCCATCGGCTGGGGAGCCGATGAAGGCAGATGTCGACGAAGGGTATGATGGCTCCGGGTGTAGCTAACGCAAGACCCTGATCCATCGGCCGCAGAACCAATGGAGGCATAGTAGTGTACTCAGAGAATAGCAAGGCACGCTGGATCCCTCCTGGTAGTCGACGGAAGCTGTAGTGGTCGTTCATCGGCTGGGAAGCCGATAAAAGCATATGCGAACTGGCAAAGAATTGTATAAAAAATACTAACTGCAAATCCGATGCCGCTCTGGATATGGTAGTATGAGACCCGTCACCCGTCGTGACAACGCCGGTAGTACCGAATCTCAAAGATCGGACCTAACCGAGATAGTACAAGACCGAGGCCAACGGCAACGGGATGGCAGACGCCAGATCGGTTGTGCTAAAGTAAGGGCAAAGCGAATCCATCGGCTAGCTAAGCCGATGAGAAAACGTCTCTCTGAAGATAGGCGCACATCGGCTAGAGAGCCGATACGCTTGGCGTGGTGCTCAAAGAAAGTCTCTAAAAACTTGGTGCGTATCGGCAAACGAGCTAATACACTGGGCGTGATGCTATAACTCATCGGCTAACACTCTGATGAAACACCGTATAGAGACTTATAGGCCTAAAGCTCAATCTACCATCAGCAGCCTCGTACGTTGAACCTAACCGATGCAGCATGAGACCGACGATGGCGGAGAGAACTTGATAGACCGATAGACCCTGCACGGACATGATGCGATACATCCGATCAACCTAAGAGTTTAAACCTAACTGATACAGCCTTAAATAGAGCGAGACATATCGAGATAGTAGCGGGACTTACCCCTTCGCCGGAGATCGAACTTAACCGATGCAGCCCCGCATCGAGAGCCAGACCCTGCCGGTAAAACCTAGATGACCTAGGGTGGCGATGCGTCGAAGTTGTATTGATCAAAGGATATGTTTATTTATACGTTTCCAGGGGGTCTATATTTATACCTTGGGTTTACAAAGTCCGACGTGTTTACAACAACCATCAGACGTTATTTCCTAACAAAGATAAAGAAAAATATCTCTAAGGAAGTTAATCAAACTAATTAAATCTTTCTATCTATATAAGATACAATTTAGATAGATAGAATACTCTACCGTGAATTCCACGGCTCCTTCTCAAACTCGGTCTCAATTAGATAATCTTCTAATCTTGGACTGAATCTTTCCCTGCATTGTTCGATCGGCTTCCCCCCTGTAGCAACCGGACTCTTATTTACTTAAGCTGATCTTTTTTTCAATCCTTTTGTGGGCTTTTTAAATTTTGGCATTAACATTGGGTCAATTAGCAACTACTAGACATTTTCATGTATAACAGAAATATCATTTTATATTATAAGCATATGAAATGAGAAAAGGGAGAGAAGTTTTTGAAATATTGACAAAGTCCAAGGACTATAATGTAAGATGACCACATATATTTATTGATCCATCTCTAATCCATCAGTGTTGTCGCCCGATCTCTCACACCTGCTTGCCTCCTACTCCCGTCTACCACTAATGAGCTCTTTGCCCTTGGCCACCACCTACATCTCCTCCGTTCTTCTCTCTCCTCCACTCCTTTCCCTACCATCGTTTTTCCTCATCCTTGGGCAAGCCATTGGGCGTGGTGTGGTGATTTTGATGATGCTGGTGATCGGGGACGACGGTGATGATGATGTGTCAGCTCCATCCCCTGCTGCTGCCACTTCTTACATTAACCCCGTCCCCTGCTTTAGACTCGTGGTAACAAGGAGTCATAAGTCACGACTCAAGCATCGATTGAGATGAGAAACATGGTGAACCCAACCCACCAATTGGCATGATAACCCTAGGTCGAGGGTAGTAGCATCGATGCCAAATTCTGTGACTATGATCAAGATCGCAGAAGTCCACACAGTTGAACTAATCGAGCTTCCGGTTTGCTGGGTTGATCTCAAACTCTTGTAGTGCATATTTCAGTTTTGGTATAATATAACGCACAGTCAAGTCTTCCCAGCTTGCCAGATCAAATACACCCTTCCATGGAGACAACATGAAATAGGTGGATGCGTCGTGTACTTTCCAACCATGGAGAACACTAACGAGTTTGTATTGGATAGAATGGCACAAGATTTCTATCCACTGTCCTAACATGTAAAACCTCATTCATTAACTACATGAAAGTGTTAATGTATTAGTTAACCCAAAAGCATAACTAACCATGAATCAACTAGTTTAGAAAGCAGTTTTTCATTCATCTACTAATTTCATATGACCTTTAAAATATAATAGCACCACTTAATTCATCCAGTGTATCATCTAAATATGGAATAGGGGGACAATATAGAATGATGATATTATTAATAGCCCTATAATTTACACACATCTACCATTTTCTATTTTTCTTAGACACTAAAATAACTAAAACAACACAAAGACTACGAAATTCCCAGACATAATCTTTGTCGAGTAGTTCTTGCAATTGACGCTGAATTTCTTTGGTCTACTCTAGATTTATCTTGTATGGCACATGGTTGGGTAATGACGCATCGGAACTGAGGTCAATCTAGTGCTTAATTCCTCGAGTTGGAGATAGCCCTGATGGTATCTCACTTGGAAGACATCAGAATATTCATGCAAAATGTTAGTTATAGCAGGAGGCAAAGATTCTGGTATATTATAAAGTGAAATTAATGCATCTTTACACACTAAGGCATATTAAGCAGAAGTAGAAGCAATCAATTCATTAATTTTAGATTTCGTTGCAAGTAAACATGCCTCTTTTAAAAGTTATCTCTATTTGTTTCGTTTCTTACCATATTTAACAAGTTTCTTTACAATAATTTGGTTTTCACTTTTAGCATAGTCCTAAGATTTAATTTGCTAGCTTTAGCAATATCATCTTTTACAATAACTTTAGGAGACATAGGATATAGCACAATTTTCTTATTATGGTGTAGAAAAGAATATTGGTTCGATCTACCATAATACAATGAATCTGTATCAAATTACTAAGGTCTACCTATCAAAATAGCACATGCTTGCATTGCACAACATCACATTCAACAACATCATAATATGATCCTATAGAAAAATTAATTCAACCAATCAAGCTATCTATTCGCACGCGCACGGACCGGGCACCGAAAGGGAACATGGGCATTAGCCAACGGAAGTCCAATCCGATGGCGCGCAAACACGTCAAGACCTAGGAGATCTGTTTCACTCTAGTGCAGGTCCTTCGACTTCTACATCACTTCCTTCGACTCCAGTGCTAGTCAATGTAACCCTACAATTGACAAGGAAATAAGAACTAGACCAATGATAGTAGAAAGAGCTCGATAAGCGGATAGAACCACACAAACATGATGTGATGTACCCGATCAGACATAACTAATGTAGACTTAGGCAAAACAGATACACCAAGATAGTGACAGGGCTTACCTCTTTACGAAGATCAGACATAACCGATGCAGCCTTACGTGGAGAGCCAGAACCAACCAGTAAAAACCTAAATAAACTAAGGTGATGATGTGCCAAGATTGATTTGACCTGTGATTGATATCTTACAAGGTTTTGGGGGTCTATATTTATACCCTAGAGTTACAAGAGTTCGACACAGTCACAAACAATCTCTGAACATTATTTCCTAAATATAAAAGGAAATAATCTCTAAAAAGTTAATAAAACTAATTAGACTTAGATATATTCTATAGAAATAAAATACTCTGACATGATTTTCACGACTCGTCCTTAGAGTTGGTCCCATCTAGATAACTTTTCATCTTTAACTGGACCAAATTCATCCTCAATTTATCTGATTAGCTTTTTTACTATATCAATCAGACTCTTTCTATAAGCCGATTAGCTCTTCAATACTTTCTACGGGGCTTACCAACTTTTGGTGCAAACACTACCTTTGCCTTACCACTGTTGTTGAGCCACTAGATGTAGTAAGGATGTGAGTGTGGTTTAGTGGTAAGTGCAAGTTTCTCCACCATGTCTCTACTGATCAAGTTGTTACAACTTCCTCCATCAATGATCATGTGGCACGAATGCTCCTTGATGACACACTTTGTTTGAAAAAGGATGTGCTACTAGTTTTGTTCTGCCTTCTCCATTTGTGCACTCAAGACATGCCGTACAATGAGGCTCTCATAATGCACTGTATCCTTAGCTCTAATATGCTCTTTTGGCTCAGTACCTACATGGTCAGCTCCAAGCATAGCATATGTAGCTTGATCGAAATTAATAGTAGATGAATACTCATTGTCCTCCTTAACAACCAAAACATGCTTGCTTAGACAGTCACGTTGAACATGTCCATAGCCTATGCAACGGTGACATTGAACATATCAGTTCTACTTGTAGAAGCAATAGATGAAGTGCTATCGGTAGGGCTGGTTTTTATCGCTGTAGGAGCTTGACTTGTGGATTTGGTAGGAGGAACTCGTGGGTTGCTGTTGTTGTTGGATGTCGACGATGCTGCCTGGCTTGGGAGGAAGAGGGTGGGGAAGCACGTCTAGTCGAAAAAGTAGTTGTGTGTGTCTGCCATGAGTTAGTTCTACATATAGAAACATTAGTCCTAGTACTCGCATGTTGTCTCTGCACTTTTCTTTCAGCGTTACAAGTAAGATGGAACAAATGAGTAAAGTTATTGTATTCTTTGTAAGCAAGGATGTGCTGAATTTCATGATTTAAACCCCCAAAAACCTAGCCATCCCCACTTCCTCATTTTTCTTTATATCACAACGTAACTTACCCATTTGTAACTCCGGATAGTATTCCTCTATACTCCTAGCAGCTTGACTCAATTGTTGCAATTTATGTAACAGATCACGTGTATAATAAGAAGGAACAAACCTAGCCTATATGATCTGTTTTAATGCATCCTAAGTTTATGGCATGTTATTAGAATGTTTCTTTCCATGCTATGTCCACCAAACATAAGGAAAATCACTAAACTCACTAGTTGTAACTCTAACTCTTTTATTTTGAAGAAACTTATGACATGCAAATTTTTTATCAATAGCAATCTCCCAAGTAATATGTACATTAAGGTCATATTTACCATCAAATGAAGGTATCTTAAATTTAAGCTTACCAAAAAAAACATCATGATTATTGCATATCTCACGTTGGTGATACATACCGTCACGGTTGTAATGCAACCTATAGTTAAGAAAAGCTTTTAGATCATAGTACTCATCCTCAAGGTAATTGCCACCATGGACATCATCATCGTTGTCATTGTCCTGTTGTTCATCAAATCACCTCAATAGGGTAGCAAGAGGAGCACTGATTGCCATAATTGAAGCCTCCAATATAGAAAGCTTAGTGTTAGTGTCAATCTATGTTGTCTCCAACTGACCAAGCCGCTCATTAGCCACCTGCAAGTCTATATCAACTCCTTCTGTGTGTAGCTTGACTTGCCGATTCAAGTATTGTATGATGCACTTTGTGCATGGAGACTGTGGCATGCTGCTACCATCCTTTGAGCCTAACATGGTTAGAAGAACAAGATGAAAATAAAGAAAACATGTGAAAGTATAAAGTCCCTATTAGGATATAGCTACGGTATGGAACCCACTCTCAACCTGACCATACAAGCTCTTACTAGTTCTTATCTAACTCAATAGGAGAAGGTCGGCAACCCACAAGTCGGGAACCTAGAAAGGTGTACAGCACTATAAGAACAACACCTATCAAGCTATAGTCAGATATGTAGAGCTGTAGGAGGGCTAAATGTAATGCATAAGAAAAATACTAGTAACCACGTTAGTCAAGTAGGTTGAATAACTGCTCAAGGTTGGCACCATACTAGTCCAAAGCTAGAACGTAATAGAAATACGAACCTAACCACAAAGGATGCCACAAGACACCTATCAAAAAACGAACAGTAAGGTGAGAGCATGAACAAGACTAAGAACGGAATGGATGTATCACAAAGAAAAATGAGGCTACCTATATGCTCCTCTCTTTTCTTCACTCGTGAATTATATATATATATATATATAAACTTAGGAGCACACACGAGATAAGGATATGGATGACATGGGATGCAATGGAGGAATTACCACAACTAGAAGAAATTGACCTAGGGCACAAACTCAGAATTATAGACCTAGATTTGTAAGGAAGGCAAAATGGCTCAACAAAAGCAATAAAACCGACTTAGCAAAGATAGCAACTCAGACACAAGGAAGGAAATATGGTGGTGACACCAAAGAGACTAGCTATGATGGTGATGATGGTGGTAATAGGCATGGTAAGAACTTGAAACTCTACATGACTAAATTCTATTACTAGCAACTCGACACAACAATGTAATAGAAAACTTAACAAACTAAGACTAAGCAGAACTAGTAAAAGACTCAAATTGTCTTAGATCATGGGTAATCTAATCTACTAATTTTTTGTTTTCTGAATTGTAGGTAGGAAAAAAATTATGAAACAAGAAATCTCTCATCGACCAACGAAAGCTCTAATACCACTTGGTGGCAGATTTGGTCATGATCTTTCGATAGAGATGGATAACTCAATTGATAGTTAGAATGACATTCATGGCTTGACTACAACCATCCAGAGACGCTACGCCTTAGCAACCGATACACTCATTCCAATGGTTGAGCGTGATCTTGTAGAGCGTGATCAACCTAGCCATGAGGGTACCATCTCATAAGCAATCAAAGAACAAGCAAAAACAAGTAGATAAAGCATGGAATTAATAAATTAAAATAAAGGGTTCAATCTAAAAATACAATAGGAAAAATGGGGTTCCAAAGGCGAACATACGAACGATCTAGTCGACATACGAGCTGCAAGCAAAGTAGCAATGGCTAACTTTCAATCTAACAAAAACCCTATTTGTTTTGTGGCGGCTCTAGAGATTAGATACAGGTGGAAGGACTACCACAAGAGTGTTAGGGTCATGATCCAACCCTAGGACACGTCCCTAATGAACCCAACTAAATATATGGACCATTAGACCAAAATAAGGTGATGCAACACCGCGGACAGACTAAGGTCTCAGCATTGAAATGACAATTGTGCCTGATTCTAAGCAGATATGGACATGAGAAAGTAAACTTGATAATCTTTTTGTGAAGTCCAAGAACGTTCGAATCGGAGTCCATATATAAGCATGGTTACTATCACAAGTTGGCATTGTTCCATAATCCAAAATCAACCTATGCAGATCCCTCTTCTTTTTGGTGTTCTCCATCATTCCTATGTAAAATAAGAGTGCACATATTCCCATTGTCTAAATAAGTAGGACACATACTTAAGAATAAACTTACCTAATAATTAAGATGGTGAGCATAACCACAAGTAAGCGGTCCAGTATAGTTCATTTGTGTAGGTGGGGATATATAGAGGGTGCTGATGTCCTCATTAGTCACCCTGCAACAAATCTTTCCATGATGACATGATTTGCAAGCCAAACAACGGATTCATTGCCAACCTTCAAAGACATTGATTAGTAGTGGATAAGCAAAATGACAAGCAACTCATGCAATGTTGCACATCTTGAACTTCTTAATGTAATGCATCTTCAATTCCTTTAAGGTCTTAAGCAACCATTCTAGAGAGAGAACACCTGTCGTATCATCTACTCAAACCAACTTGCTCTAGCACCCCTGAAATTGTATCCATAACCTGCAGTTGGTGTTTACGCAAAGCCTTTTGTTTTGCCACTGCCTCCTCCCACACCAAGCTTAGCATCTTCTTGTGCTCTCAACCAAGCTGCCCATTCGACCTCACAATATCCTTTAGCCTCATCAACCCTGCAGTCTCACATTGTACTATAACTCTAGCATCAACACATCATTCACCTACATCTGCTCATTATTGAGTCCCTTCAAGTCTATCAACACAAGAGGGTGAGGTCCTCGCATGTCAAACATCTTCTGGATAACTATGGGTTGCTCATCCTGGTCTTACTTGTCGTGCATCACTAGCAACCCATTCTTCATCAATATCCTTGTGCTGACCTTCTTCGACCACATTTGCTGCTCCTTACCAGTCACCGGTGGAGATGGGGGTAGAAAATTCTCCTTGGCAGAGAAGAGCTTCAACTCATGAAACCCTTTGATGCTTCCAAGGCCAGCGTTCTTGGGACGCAAGGTGCTCTTTAGAGGTATTAGAATATCTTGTGCATTCTTGCCAAGCCCCATGCTAGTGTTGTACCCCATCATAGTTATCATCTTGACCACCTTTGTGTTAGACAGTAGGCTCCCCAGGGCCAACGGTGGCTTCCCAACCACCACTCTTGATGTGAGGCCACCTTGCACTCCAGCTCCCTCTTCTCCCACCTCAAACGTGCACCCTCGATGATTTGCTACTCAAAAGTCATGGTGCCGAGGCTAGGCCTCTGCTCCTACTCAGGCTGGAGCTCCTTGGTGGGCATCATTTTATCGGTAGAGAAGATTTGGACGGGCCTAGAGAGGCCTACCTAGGAGTCATCCTTTTGGCACTTTTGATGGTGGCGACTGTTATTGGCGTTGTCATCGGAGTCCTTGAAGTGGTCAATCCTCTCAACATCTTCTGCAATGGTGCCGCCGCCTACCAATTCCGGTGTGGACTAGAGCCTCGCCAGCCACTTCGGTGTGGGATTCAGGTGATTGCAAGACAAAGAGGAATGGAGAGGATAGGAGGACGGGGCAAGGTCGTCGGTCAATGGCCATGAGATCGGCTACATATGGTAATTAGGGGATTTGTTCCACCAGAAAATTTCCTCTTTAGTCAAACTACCTCTTACTGTTTTTTTCGGTAGAGGATTGGACTTTAGGCCCAACATGCAACATAAGGCTCCATCTCTTAGTGGGAATCGCCAGAGCTGCTTGAGTGGGCACCCAGATCAATAGCGGGTGAGAGTTGGTTAGCGGCAGCTTGCTACATATCGCTGGCAGCATGCAACCTTGTTAATGTCGGTGTTGGCATTGGCAGTGGTGGAGTGGGCATAGGTTGTCGTTGACCTGGTCTTCTAGAGGTGGGGGTCGGCACGCCTATCATCAAGGATCTAGAACACAATTCACCCAGTCAGAAAGCACAGAATTTCTGTATGAGTTAGCAAAGATGAAAGTTACTTCAGTTGCGGTTGTGTATCAAACTTGGCGGCTGAAGTCAACTGAGTAACAAACAGCCAGCTTGTGTGCAATCTACCTGTTGCTAGAAGCCGTGTGCCGATTTTCTTTCCTACCGCTGATGGAGCAATCTTTGCGAACTTCATGGACAAGAGAAGCATATGTGCAACCAATGCGGATGTCTCATGCTTCTTTGTCTATTCCAGGGAAGGGTAGCTGCTGTTCCAAATATAAGAAGCATTTTAAACTAGCAACATTTACGAATCAAATGAGTTTTATCGATAATATAAGAATCTCAAAGTTGTCAAACTACTCCCCATCTTAAAATATAATGTATTTCTGAATACATCTCTATTAAACTACAAAAAATGACAGTCCTGTTCTGCAAATATCAGTTTAAGACTTTTAAGTAGCTGGTGTTGGCACTTGATTCTACGGTTCAAACAAGTCACAAAAGCTACATCAAAAACTTTTTGGCGCAAACCACGAATATGCTTACATCGATGAAATCACACGAAAACAGCAAAACCAGGGAGAGTTCATCAGGCATTAATAGCTCAACTAAAGATTAAGAATACAAGGCACCAGGGAAGAGGGTAAATGAAAAAATTGGCCCTTCAAATAAATGAACCTGATTTCATTTGCAAAAAGAAAAGGAAATGAAACCACTTTCCCAAAAGATCAATCCATAGGGTGGTGCACAATTAAGTTGCGCTACATCCTTGATAAATTATCTGGCAGAAAAAAGCAATCCTGGTAGTTTCGAAGACCAGTACGTATATATCACAGCAGTGCAATCGTAAAATTGACAGCAATCCACTTGGAGATTATTAGGTAGTTATGAGTGGAACAAGAGTAAATTAGAGACGGAGACGTTCTCACAGGAAAAACACCAACGTTAGTTCATTTGAAACGAACATAATCTATATGGCACATACAAGGAAAACAGTGGACTAACAATTGTCACCCTTAATATAGAAGAACACCTGTATTTTGTTAACCAAACGTGTTGGACATATATCGCATCAGTTAGTAGGGCTGATGTCGGCATTTAGTTTTCTTTTGCACCCGTGACACTAATGGACTAGAGATCCAAGACTTGTTTATCTCAGCAATTTCGTCAGAGCACCAACAACATAAACGACCATCTTCGCCACCTGTCCATCCAAAAATACCCCTGTTCTGCCCAAGATAAGTGTTTGCGGTTGGATATATGGTTCTAACAACATCTGTATGGCCTCCTTCAAGGATAACTTCTGCGGAACCTATTGCCCCTTCAATACCAGTTCTTACAGGGAAGTAACCTATTGTCCCTGCAGTTGTGCCGCCAATCATCCATAACTTGTCATCGGGCAGAGAGTAGTGACAGTCAACAAAATAGTCAACCTACAAAAGATAGCAAACAGAATTAGACATTGAAAAAATAAATTGTCTAGGTAATTTGCCTCACTGGACTACTACTATTGCATTGCCGGCCATGCTACTGAAACAATGAAGCATCATGGGGGGCCACATTGTCTAGTTTCACATTGTGCTGGCTATCCCTCTGTTTTGCCACGTCGTCCAGTCTAGAGAAAAGCAGGAAAAACAGAGTTGACGTTGGACTAAGTAGGTGGACAGCAATGGAGGCGTAGTGAGGTCCTGTAAACGGGAACTCAACACTTGCAAAACAGAGTGTCAAGGCATCTAGAGGCAAGAGAAATAGTCAGTTCAGTAAGCTTTGAAAAATAAAGATCAAGCAAATTTTGAGTTCATATGAGAAGAGGACAAGAGGGTGCAACATAAAATGATGCATGAGGATATTGGATTGGCCCAATGATTGGAGAGATTGGATTTCTGTGGTCAGCAAGAATTGTGACTGAAGAATGAAGATGTGTTCCCTAGAGCGTCTCCATAGTGGAACTGTGCAACAAACAAGGGAGTAAAGAGATTCTGTCATGCACACTATATACCCTAAACAAGTGCATTGAAGATTATGCCAAAGTCCTATGCAACATGTAAAAAAGCAGAGGAAGTATATCTAAAATTCAGCTAGTTGTGGAGTTAGTTGATGAAGACAATTCAGATAGTAAGGTGCTATGATATGATTCATTTCGTGAAGTTCTGTAATCCTTTTGTATCATGAGCCAAAAGAAGAATGAAATGAGCCAATGAGGTGTGTAAATGCCAGGTTGTTTAAATACCATAACTATCTAATAACATATATATATAACTGCCAATTACCAAATACCATAGCTTACAAGCTACAAATGCTGAGTAGATAGAATGTATAAAAGCAATATTTGAAACTCACATGATCAAGGCTCCACCTATCAGTTGCCAAGGAACGAGCATTATCTATATTCAATTCTCTACACCCATCATTCCAGTTCCAGGTACTGTGAGAATTCAACAGCAAAACCCAGAATCAGACTTTTGTCGTTATTTATTTGTTTGAACTTTGAAATAAGTCAGATGACATGACATTGTCAAAACAGAGAAAGCAAACTGAAATAAACTACCTTAATGTTTCAATGTGGCTCAAACACCAGATCTTCTGGTATGTGTTGCCAAAAAATCCCACTTTGGCAACAGAAGTCTCCACATTCATAACCTAGGGAATATCAAATATCATAGAACTATCACCCAAAATTGACATCTTCATCCAAATAACCTCAACCATTAAACATTAAAAAAATACTTCAAAAGCGAAATATTGTAATACCACACTTGGATAGTAGTAATATATCAACCAAGAAAAAAAAGGCAAAACTAGAACTACATCTGTAACATACATGAATTGTAAGCTCTATTGTATGAAGATTAACATAGAATTATGGAGATTAACAGTATCATTGTTATATGAAGCAGTGAGGAACAAAATTGTAAGCTCTATTATGTACTTCACAAACAAGTAACAGCATATTTAAACACATGGCCTATAATTTGTCAATCAGAAAAATGGATATGTGCCAGATATTGAAGTTACAAAAAGGGGAAAAAAAGCATCATGCACATTTGGCATTGTCATATGAAACAACAAAGGAACAGAACTTGAAGCACTAATGGAATACTGCAGTAAACAACAAACATCAAACTCATAACCTAACATAGCAGGATATGTAAGATAAGCATTTGGCGCACAGGAAACAATTACAACATACAGATAGCAAATGATTGTCCTCGTTGATGTCACCATCAGTGTCAAAAACACATAGTAATCCATCAACTGCTGCAGAAATTAGTTTGCTATGTTCATGTGGTGCAAATTTTACCTGTCCAAAAATGATGACAACATAAAAATTTATAATCACCCAAAACCCAGATATAGTATGAGAAACAGTAGCAAATACAATATATGTTCATAGTAAAAATGTATTGAAGTGATTCAGTAAGCACATTATCAAAATATTTAAAGAGGAAGTGATGAAAGTAGTTTTCTCCTGTGGTAAAAAAAAAAAGTAGTTATCTCCATGATGAGGAGAAAACATACAAAACTGTACAAGCATCACTTTGTAAAATATAATGGTGCATATTTGATATCTAGTTCATCAATCTAAGTGCTGATAATGCATGGTTGATTTTTCATATAAAAGTATTGTTTTCTTCTAGAACCATTTCAATTGGATATTCGCGTGCTCAGATATTTTGATAACATATACATGTGATCTCCAGCATTAATGCCTTTAATTATGCCACCAGGATGTCTCAGTTCCCACTTGATTAATTGTTTTTCAATGAAGATGATGTTATGGAAGGATTCCTTCACAACTGTTCATTGGAGAGCCTATGACCGTCCACACAAGATTCCATTGGCATACAGTTTCATCAACATGGGTCACCACGGACTTCAGCCATGGCCACTGCCAGAGCTTGAGGTTGAGATGCCTTGCCACAAGGGGTGTAGTGTAGCACAAACAGTACCATGTACTGTAGCCGTGTAGACATACAATTAAGGTTTGGGTATTGCTTGATTTCAAGCACCTGAAATTTTGTGAAATTTGTCACCTAAAAATTGCACATTTCTAAGACTAAAATTGCAGTGGTATGCAATATGCAATTTTACTTCTTTTTAACTGCAATTTTATTGTTATATATGGTTTTACCTTATTTTTATTTGAGTTTGAATATTTTTACATGTAATTTTGTAATCATTATTAATTGTATGTTTCTTTCATGTAACTCAGTAATTTTTTAATATTTGTAGGTTGGAATAATTTATAGCTTAACCATTTATTGAAGAAATAGGGAGGAGCGATCAGAACCATTAGATTTTCATCCAAAGGATGAGCAAAGTGACTGAAACCGTGCAATATCTAGACACTCCCTTAAGGTTTAGGGTGTACCTTCCATGATAATATCTATTGCCTCAATAATTAGCTAGTTTCCTAGGATACAGCTTAGTTATTTGGTATTATATCTATTAGTTAGGAAGGCTTAGTTAGAAATTAGAAATATGGTTTGTTAGGGTAGAGATTTAGGAGCAACCAAGCAAGTTACTATTTATGGTATTGTTCACATGAGTAGTGCATCCAGTACTGCAGCAAGAGAACCTCCCATATAAGGGACCCATGTAACCCATGTAATTAAGCAATAAAGAATCATAAAGTAGGTCTAGCTTGATCAGGGTCTCCTGGCAATCAGGACAAGCCTAGCACTGACGAGAGCGATCTCGCTTCAATCCCAGTCTTCAGACCCTTACCCCATCCATGAAGCAGTGCCCATAACAGATGAACACATTCAGTGTCCGCACTGAAAGATGAAGTCACAAGGTGTAATTAAGCCGTCAAGTCAAGTCGAGTCACAAAAGTCAGATGACTAGTCGGTAACTAGGAAACACGCTTATTAGCTTGATACCAAGAGTGCACAAATGATCTTTCTGCACAACTATTGATGCAGCCAGGTTTCCAATACCTCATAGATTGTGAATACTCTCCATTCACCAGGGCCCTCCAAATTCCACAAATGCAGCTCCCAAATGAAACAGCTATGGAACAGAACAGCCAGTAAACAAGCTTCAACATTGATCCTGCTTGGTCCCTGTTTCCTATTCCTCCAATTAGGTTAAACATTACTTTCCTTTAACAGGTGAAACCGATTCATGCCCCTAGCCTAAGGCTGTATCATTCAAGTCACAACTAAACAAAAGCTAATCAATTGCAAGCCGTGTTTTAGTTGAGATAGTTGAGATACA
This sequence comes from Oryza coarctata, assembly GCA_030770085.1. NCBI lineage: Eukaryota > Viridiplantae > Streptophyta > Magnoliopsida > Poales > Poaceae > Oryza > Oryza coarctata. The sequence continues at coordinate 9,341,711 of CM061484.1, read as the reverse complement.
ATATGTCAACTACTTGACATAAATACACAATAACATAAAAATGTATCACCAATTTTATCTGCGGACTACTTGCACCCACATATTTTCTTTAACAGATTGTTCCATTAATGTAGAGAAGGAACAAACCACTCTTCGTGAGTAACAAAAAAATGCAAAGTAAAATTTCATTTGACATAAAACAATACATACTTGAGTCACATCATCCATGTGAGATTCCTCTAAGCACGCTAGCTGTTTAGAATTTCTCCAATCCCACAATAAAACCTACAACCAATAAATTAGAATGAGACATAACAAGAATCAAAATGAATGCAACATCATAAGATTCTTTTTTCTAGCATTTGACAAATGTCACAAACATATGGAAGTAATCATCATAGTATGTTAATCAGATGAATTTTGAGAGTGAGATAGTTCATAGTTGGAACTGATTTTGGAGAGAATTGATAAATTATAGCTACAGGGTGTGGGATAGAGAGGCTGTTGGAGATACTCCCCTTCTCCCCTTTCCTTGCCATTAGCTGGAGGCCCTAACCTACGATCACCTTTTCATGCAAGAGCCGGTGCACACAAGCATCAGAACAGCCGAGCAACCAATAGTCCACTATTAGGAAATTCTATGCTACATATAACCATCATTCTCAATTCTCAGTTACTTTGGTGTTTCATCTGATCTATTTGAACACCAGATAGAAGCATTCTACAAATTAGTTTCATCAATTTATTATGGTTTTAGCCAGTTTTTACCAAACAAAACAGACTCCCAGGATTAGAATTTCTGGCCTATAATCCAAACACTGGGTGGGGCAGTATAGTTCATTACTTTTGCTCAAGTGTTTTCAGTCAAGTGAGAATGTGAACAGTACTCATATCTGTGAAAGAATAAAACTCAACTCAATTACCTGGGAGTTAGAACCGGCAGCAAGTAGGTTACCACTTGATCCACCAAAGGAGAAGCTGAACAATTCTTGAGATCCCCTTAGCAAAGATATCTATGCAAAACATTTGAACCAGTGATGGTTGAATTCAGAAATATATGACTTAAACCAATTATAATACTAATGAAAACAGCTAGCAAACTGGTCATACAATTAAACCTATCATACTGCTAGTATATAATGTTAAATCAGTCCTAGTATAATGACCACTAATGTCATAGTGAAAAGATATGCAGAACAAATAGAGTATGCAAAGCAGTAGTAGATGAAGAATTTAGTGAAGATTTTGTCTGCATAATGTAGCATAAGCACAAAAGCTATATCATGATAATTTATAACCATATACACCCAATATTGATGTTAGTTCCCTGGAAAGGCAACATCAATTGTGATCCAATTATCAGCATAACAGAGACAAACTTAATTGCACAAGATTAAGTAGACTATTAGAATTTACCAGATAAAAGTTGCATTTAGGGAGGTCTTTATGTGTAACAAAAGGCCATGCATTTACATTTTACCATGTAAAAGAAAAACTCAGAAAGATGATTTCATGGAAATACTAAAGAGAAAGAAGTGCATAACCTAGCACAGTTGTGAGTTGGGGCGTATCTCAAAGAGATATACCAAAAAAATTGGAACTTATAAGAATCAAAATTGATTATCCCCAACTCAACAACATGCATAATTCACATCTGGTCAACAGTCCACCAGCACACAAAATACATAGACAGGTCTAAGTTGACCCATTAATAGAAGATCCTTTAGGAGAAAGTGCCAGGGGTTGCACACCGCACCATCACCACTAACTCTTTTTAAGTAACAGAATTGCGTATGTGATTTGGCAAAATGCACATTAAAATAATGGTTAGTGTGAACAGTCTACTTTACCCATCTCAACTACTGCAGTTATCTCATTTGGCCCCAAGTATCAAACAGGACAAATAACACTCCCAACTAGATTAGGTGCTGAAAATGCAGTCCAATCAGTAAAATTAGCATATAATTTTTTAAAAATGGTAATTCCCACATGCCAGCCTCATTTTCTTCCTCCCCTTCCTCTTACCATAGGTCCCTGCTGTTGGCTGTCCCCAGGCAATGAACTGCCAAAGTTTCCGAACCTGAGGATCCCCATCGCCCACACACAGTGCCATCTGTGTAGTCATTGACACACTTGATGGCTCATGGCCACAGTAAGGGTTGGTCTGCTTCTCATGCTAGTATGGGGTCTTCCTCTATGGCGGCAGCTGGCCTGGCCAACCAGAGCAGGGTGATGTAGCGCCAAACCAGGATGGAATTGGATCAAGGGGGAAGTTTGTTTGGTATTGATAGTTAAGGGGTGTCAGTTATTACATAATTGGAAGTTGGAAATTAAACAAATACATGAGCTGGCAAGAATAAAGTATACTTATTCCCTTAATTATGCATTTGATAACCATATTAGGAAAACAGACCTGCTTAAAGCTTCTTGTATCCCAAGCTCTTATAGTTCCATCTGAAGAACAAGAACAGATTACTTGTGGTGATGATGGGGCTGAAAAGGAAATTTCATGGATTGTTCCGCTGTGTCCAATACATTCACCCAAATATTGCCCAGTTGCCGGACAATAAAACTTTAGTGCATTTGTTGACAACGAAACTGCGAGCCTAGAGTTCTCCTGGCTTGATACCAGATATATGAAATAAAACGAAGAGGGCATAAGTCCTAAAGCATGCATAATATCAACAGTACATACAACATACATTAAAAAAGATGAAAAGAGAAAAGGATGATTATGGATAAATAATTTGTGATGAAAAGAGAAAAGGATGATTATGGATAGATAATTTGTGATGAAAAGAGAAAAGTATGATTACGGATAAATAATAATGATAATATAACAGCAACAACAAAAACAGCAATAAAGTGGTCTTGAAATCTGAACGGTCCCTTTTGCATGTCACGGAATTCGTAATAACATAAAACCATACACCTAATAGCACACCACAGTTATTAACATCCCAAACCAAAGCTAAAGTGATCGACAAGTATCATCTGAAGCTACTGAATCCATTTAAACGGGTAAAGAATTTGCAGTCTGAAATGAGCTAGGGTGGGCGAAGGGAGCCTACCAAGAAGCTATCTGGAAGACGTAATCGTCACCGAAGTTGGTCTGGATGCTGTTCTTGAGGCCCAAACGCCTCGAGGAGATGCCGTTGTTAGGGCTTGGAGACGAGGAATTGGACGGCAAGGGGGAGGAGGAGGCCTCTGCCTCTACCTCCACCTCCATCGCCATTGCCGCCGCCGTATCCTCTCCGCCTCCCTCCATTGCGCCGCGCCGTGCAATCCCTTCCTTCGCCGCCCGTGGGTGGCTCGGTGGAAATGTTTCGGGGGGTCTCAGCGAGAAGGGTGGATGCGCCTTCTTTTCCGGGCGACTGGTGGCGAGGGAAGTAGGAACGGCCGGCGGAAGGGGCGACCACGCGACGCGCGATCCTCGACTCGCGAGGAAGCCGAGAGCAGCTGGCGGCGTGCTTTACGGGCGCGGGTATTGGACTAGTACCCTGCTAGGGTTTCTTGATGGCCTTAGTGGCCTTGGTTTGGGCTAATTTCTGGGGTGAAACTGATTCCATCGTTTGAATAAGATGGGCCGCTGATTTTTTTTATTTTTATTAAAATATTTAAAATATATTTTTTTATAAAAATTACAGATCTATAGGAAATATCCTCTAGGAGGATTTTTTTTCTTAGAAAAACACTTTTGGTCTTTTATCTAGTTGTGACAAACAGCTGTTCATTCAAATCAGGCAGCTGGGTGTTCCCAAATTTAACAAAAGGGTTTCTTTTTCAGACAAGGGCCGTTTACAAATGGGAAGTACTTGGTTGTCCGAGAAAGGAGGGGCTATCAATTTTACAAGAGACCCCTAACCACCCGATTGCTATTTGCCTACTCGACAAAAAGTATAAAAAAAGATAATTTAAATAAATGAATTATTATCTAGAGATTTAATTGTAAAGAACTATGTGGATGAAATATACAAATAATACATCGGGTGGACGCATATTTGAAACTTGTGGAGTTCATCATCTATCATCCGCTTATACTCATCCATTACTAAAGGAGCCTTTTTATCACTCATAGTCCACTTTAGCCTATATGTATTGTTTAATTGTATGTCGTATGTTGATTTTTATGTCTATTCATTATTTGAATTCCCACTTTCTTGGTGATTTATGTAAGAAAAATTACATGCATAGCTATTGTAGTTAAAGTGATAAAAAATTGAAGCAAAATAACTTACAATAAAATTATTGTCAAGAATATTTGGATAAATAAAGTATCTTCTGGCAAGTATACTTAGGACACTCTCACCGTAGAGATAGTACCAGAGGTTGAAACCTCTAGTCTAATAATTCAGCTCACTGACATCGTTCGTACTCCTTCTTCTCCTTATTCTCCTTATGTACTATTTTTTAATTCGTGGGGGAAACCAAACGTTGGGATCAAATACTAGATTTTCTATATCAACCCACTGAATAAAGCTACATAACCTTATATTAATCTAACGATAAGGAACAATTGAAAAAATATGGGCATACAATACAAACCTCATAGTTTGGACACTAGAAGAATCTCTTCCCACAATTATTAGGGTTCTAAGATGTCATAAGTTAGCATCGATCACCACATATGCGTAACGGATAGCCACACTAAGGTGAAATTAACCAAACCAAAAAATCTCCTCTAGTCTAGATTCTCAGTGAAAGCAAGTTTAATAACCGTTGTTATGTGATGTTATAGTAGATGGAACAAACAGGTAGTGTGAGGCTCTTTGTAAAGTGATACACGTTGGGAGCGTCAACTATCTAGCGGCTGCAAAATCAAAAATAAATTCTTACGCCAGGGGCTTTGGGATAGATGTGGTCTCTACAAAACCCCTGTGCAAGAACTAAACTTGAGATTTACAAGTGTATCAGCGGGTGAAAAACTTAAGGTCCATAATGCATATTAAGGCCTTATATAGCGTAGAGTATGTTAGGTATGGAAGATTGGACTAAAAGCATTGAAAGCAATGTGACATTCACATGTCGAAACTGCCCTAGCCTGCAAAAATTCTTTAACGCAACGTGGCATTATTACGTTGAAAGTTGCTCATAGTATGCTAATAGCTATCCATAAAAGTCAAACAAAATGAAGAGATGTTAGGATGTAGCCCAAGAAGTTATGTAAAGGTAAATGTTTTGATTGCCATGTGACATTAATGTGCCAAAAGTTGGCTGTCGACTTATGTTGATAGTGATGTGACATTAACGCGTTGAAAATATATTATCAGGTTATGCTAAAAGCGATTGGTTGGTATGCCATGGGTAGCACAGACCTACTAAATGGGAGTGGAAGCATGAGGCTCATATGTCTACGATGGTGGAGCTCGTGTAAGTAGTGAGGAGGCGAGCACATCCTACTCTATGTCTAGGTCCTCATTGATGAAAGAATGCTCCACCCATCTAGAGAGGCCCTGCGCAGATGAGCTGGTGCCAAAAGACACATATGGCAGTATAGTCTAGAACCCTATTAGAAAAATGGTTGATCAATGCAAACTAAAATTTTGTGGTTCCAAATAAAAATATGAACCATGAGTCTAACATGAAAACCTTCCTTGTGCTCCTTGTGTGGACATCCTAACTTCGAAGGAATCAAGGTACAGTGTAGTGAAAGTTGTAAAGAGTGGCCCTTAAGAATAGTGGCATCACACGGTAAAAAGAAAACAATATATTTAACTAGTAGATAACCAAAGTTACCTGTGCCCTGCATAGTTTAAGGACAAACTGCAAGTAGTACAATAGAGGAATGCGGGTAGACTCCTATAGTAGTTTCCACTATAGGAGGAATCGCATTGATGGCATGATAAGTGAGAGTACGCATGACTGTACACATCATGTCACGCATTCTAGCAAAGGTAATCATCTGCTCCTCTTCAGTTAGCACTACCTGACCTCCAACCATCTACACATAGACTCAACACATAAGATTCCACACTTATGGTAGATTCTACGCTTACTCTTGTCAACTCATAAGATTTTGAATCTGTGCTATTGTGTACCTTATGGTATAAATTGGTGTTTTATGCCTTTTCACGTTGATCTTGGAAGTACCTGGTCAATAATGTTTTGAAGAAAATATCATTATCTGTCATACAGGGGCCAGCTGTTTTGAATCGATCTCTAAAATACTTGCATGATAAATTCAACAATGCCAATAAGCAGATACCTTCTTACACCATGCATCATCTAGTTATAAGCCTTTGCCAAATTAGTGGTTATTATGTCAAACGTAGCACCACCATCATCATGCAATAAGGTCTATTTCTCCTTTAACATATTTCTCCTTCAACTCATTATCAATGTAGTACAAAAATTTTCTAATCAACGACGCTGATCTCTTTATCATATTAGGTTCATTACTAGTGAGTAGTCCTAGAATTTTGGGAGCCTCATTGCTTATTGGTGTTGTTCTTCTGGACTACTAATCTAATGGTTTCATCATTAGCTTATACAATTTCTTTCAAAGTTTATTGAATTTCTTCTCTTGATTCTAGACACATAGTCTCTTGAATAGATCTATAAGGCGCTTCTTCTTAAACTATTTTTAGAAAATAGCACCCATATGTGCGAACATTAGCTTGATATGTGCCCTTGTGATTCGTTGTAGTGATGAGTGATTGTCAACGTGCTGACACTTTGGGTTGAGTGTGTTTGCAACATGTCTTGGGGCTTGTGGTGCGAGGTGTGGAGCTTAGAGGCGGTGGTCGATGGTGAGGTGAAGGTAAGTAGAGACGGGCTGTGCCGATGGATCAGGAGCGATGAAGGATGGACGTGAGGCTTGGACTGAGGGACCGGAGCGTCGGAGGACCAACCACGATGGCTAACACCTCAGGACATCGACAAGCGCAAGTGTACATGGGTGATGAAAAATAGCATTGATCAAGTCAAGCAGGAAGGCAAAGGTGTCGAGCTTGGCAGAGGTCGGACACGTGTTGAGGTTGGAGGGGTTTGGTGGATTGAGCCTCAAAACCACTAGGTGACGTTTTCGTGAGTTTGACCTCAAAACCCAGTTTTCGAGGAGGAACGGGGCGACACGTGGCGAAATCACAAAGGTTGCTTCAAGGTGAAGCAAATCTATGCAGGAAGCATGGCCATCCGATCACCTAAAAAAGAGTTGGACCATTATGCCCTCCGGTCACTATTTTAGCTTACTATATTGCATGGGCAAAATCATAATTTCAAAAGGGTTTTGATATATATAGGCTAAGGGTGCTGCGTCAGCTGGGTCCGGAAGGTTTGAGCATTCGTGGGTGCATCTGTTTTTCTATTTTATTTTTTTTCTCTCTCTCGCTCGTCTCGAGTTTATCGGTTTTCCCCTTTATATGGTTCTTGCTCGTTCTCTTTGCAGCGCCGAAATCCACCGCATCTGTGTAAAAGAACTAAAGATTGTGTGTAGGAATGGAGGCCCTAACCTCCTGGTGTTCTCTTGGATTCGATTTGTGAACTGTCTGTCCAAATCCCGTATGTATTTTCCGCGTTCATGTTTTTCCCCTTTTCACATTTTGGGTTGAATCTTGAGTTTTGGGGGTTTTGGTTATTGGGTTATTTGAGATGAACTATGACATAAGTTGAATACTTGCATCAAAGAAAATCATCTAGTTTCTCATGAGTTTATCGGGGTGAATCAGACTTTTGGGAAGAAATACCGGTGGTTTTCACTCATCTTTGTTTTCTCTTTGACTGGCTTCAGATTGGGCGATGATCACCTTAAGATAGCTCATCTATTGGCTAGAAATCATATCGTTTTGCTTCTAACTATTTTTTAGGGTTGATTTTGGGACAACAGCCAAATATATCGCGTGAAAGATAAGCCTCCCATTCACCCCCCTCTGGTCACCATTTTTGGTCCTTCAATTGGTATCAGAGCGAGTTAAGGATCATTCTAGCTTATTCAGTTTATGATTTGTGAAGGCGACATGGAGTGCAGCTCCTAGAAGCCACCATCTTTCGATAGAACCAACTACCCGTACTGGAAGATCTGCATGTCTACATATCTTCAGAGCTTGGGCTCACGGGAGTGGGAGATTTGCGAGGATGCTACTTGCTTTGTGCTTGAACCTCATGCTCATATCACTCAGGAGCAGAAGGATCAACACAATGCTCATAGCTGAGCGCGGAATGCTCTTTTTGCTGCTCTTTCGCTTTTAGAATTTGAGCGAGTTTCTGATTGTGCCACGGCTCGAGAGATCTGGGTGAGACTTCAGAGCTATCACGAGAGGACCGCACAGGTCAAGACTAGACTCTTTGAGATGTATCGTCGTGAGAATGAGTACTTTTCTCAGTTGGCTGGAGAATCTGTCGATTCTATGTTTTCTCACTTCTAGTCAATTGTGAATAAGATACGGACAAATAAGCCGTAGCTACCCTATGATGATCATGAGAGGGCTCTCAAGTTACTACACACCCTTGATTGGAGGGTTTGGGATGTGAAGGTTTCCACTATCATTGAGTCAACCAAATACGAGACCCTCATAGTGGATGAGCTTTTCAGCAAGCTCAAGTCCATCGAGAACGACTACCAGACTCAGGCTAAGATCAAGGATCCCTCTGTACCGACCATGTCCTTGGTCTTAGGCACTGGAAGTTCAAGTTCCTTGATTAACCCTTTATAGCTGTCTTTTGCCTTGTCTTCGTTGGTGTCCATCACAGAGGAGCAAATGGAGGTGCTTGGAGACGACGAGCTGACGTTGATCATAAGCCGGTTCTCACGGTTCCACAACAACCGTATGAACCATTGGCACGGTGGTCCGAAGGAGGGATGCTTCAGCTGTGGAGACCCCGACCATTTTGTCGCCAACTGCCCCAAGAAGAACAAGCACTCCTCTGACAAATATGACTCTGGCAAGCGCAAGGACAAGCGCGAGTACACCTTCGGCAAGCACAAGTCCAAGGGAGGGTTCCACAAGAAGGCGGTCAAGAAGTTCATCAAGAAGGCGAAGGCCCAGCAGCGTGCCTTCCTCGCCTCACTCACCGACCTCGATAATGACTCTGCCAACTATCATGCTTCTTCCTCTTTGAGAGATGATGAGTCCGAGAGGAAGCTTGAGGATAAGCTGAACGGCCTCTACTTCTTCGTCTACTCCACTCACGGAGGCTTCTACACCATGGTGCCTGGTGATGAGGTGGAGACCAGCAAGGATGAGGCTCCTGGAGATGACGACACTCTTAAGGTATCATCTTCTGTTGACTCTCTTACTGCTAAAGTAGAAACTTTAAGTGACGCTTTGATCAACCAGGACAAGCTTCTTAGGCTTGCTGCTCATGAGTGGAAAGAGTTTAAGTACAAGCTAAAAGTGGCACTTTAGGAGCTTGAGATTGCCAAGAAGAATGATGTTATAGTGTCTGATGAGGGTGAATGCGATTATTGTGCTATTCACATGTCTAGTCTTGCCTCTTTACAATCCAAGTATGTTGCTTTGCTTGATGAGCATGAAGTGTTGAAGGTTAGGTCTCTGTTGTTGGGTGCATGCAAGTCTTGCTCAGGCTTGAAATCTGAGCTGGCAGAGAAGAATGCCAAAATCTCTGTTCTTGAGAAGGCCAGTTCAGATAGCGCAACTGTTGTTAAGTGTGCATTGTGTGAGAGCTTGGGTTTGGAGCTTGAGTCTTGCAGACACGACAAGATGAGATTCAAGGAATAAAACACTTACCTTTGGACCATCTTGAGCTGGGTGTCTTGTAGAGAGATGCAGTTGGACATGATGGTCAACTAATTAAAAAGGGGAATTGGTGGACTGGGTATAGGCTTTGTTCCAGTTGGGAAGGATGAAAATCTCTATGGCAAGGTTGGTGAGTGTAGTGGTTTGAAACCAAGTGAGAAACCTTCCACCACTCCAAAGCTAATCAAAATTACTCCACCTAAGCCCACCAAGCCCATTGTCAAAGATGGAGCGTTTGATGAACCTCCAAAAGCTCCACCCCAGAAACAAGTGTGGATTCCAAAACCTAAACATCTCAAGAACCCACTTGACACTTTGCCAAACATCTCTGAGGATCCCTTTCCTAGAGCCAAACAGCCAACAAGAGTGAACTATACCTGCAGGAGAGTGAACCAACCACTACCCAAGAGAGAGGTGAGGTATCACTGTGAGTATTGCTATAGGAATGGTCACCTTGCTAAGTTCTGCTTCAGGAGGAAGAGAGTACAAGCTGAACAACCGAAACATGTACCGTCCTCCTCATGGTGTACAAGTACTATTTGTTCAAAGGAACACTGCTAGACCTAGAGGTACAATGCCTCAAGGTGCTAGGCCTCAAGTTGCAAAATCATGCGGTGGTCGTGCCCGGCAGGGTTTAGGTCGTGGTCGATATGACCTTGGATCCTATGACGGTGGTTTTCAATCACACAACTCTAGTAGACTATGTGTTTCCCCTCGTGGTGATTGCTTTCCTCAAATGGTACTGGGTATGCTTGGTGCTTTTTCTAACCCTTTTCTAGGGCAAATGACTCAACACTGGTATCCTTCATAGTTTATTAACCCCAGTGTTGTGCCATTTGCTCATTCCTTTCCTTTCTATTGAGTAGGACGGAGGCTTGGAGAACATGTGGCTCATTGATTCCGGCTATTCGTGCCACATAACCAGGGATTCCAACTGGTTCTTCAGCCTCAACCCCATGCAATGCAAGGAGTACATCACATTCGGGGACAATAGCAAAGGTAAAGTGGTATAACGTGTATCCTTCCAGCTCAATGAGAATTTTGCTCTCAAGGATGTTGCCTTGGTTTCGAATTTACATTTCGATTTGCTTTCTGTTTTGCAACTACTTGGGGATGGATTTGAAGTGCATTTTAAGACTAGCTTGTCTCAAGTTCTTCATTCTCACGGAAATCTTGTTTGTCAGATTGTCCTGGTTGGCCGTGTCTTTCAAGCTGATTTTTCTCACTCTTTTCGCTCATTTTGTTGCTTGGTGGCCGGATCCTCCTCTGAATTGTGGAAGTGGCATAGTGTTCGTGTCGGATCTCACGCGCCCAGCGTAGACACATCAATGCCTAGGAGGTCTGCTTAGCTCTAGTGCAGACTGGTCAGCTTCTCTCCGTGGTTTGAGATACGCGCGCCGGGGACCGTGAGTTTCGCTTGGCTTTGGCGCGACGGTGTGGGTGTGGGCGTGCCAGTCAATTTGACGGTGCTATTGAGAAGGAGATGAGGCGAATGGGCCAGTCGAACGATGAGCCGATACGAGCCTTCGCTATCGGCTGGTCACCGATAGGATCGAGGTGGTCATCGACCGCGTCCAGATGGCTCCTGCTATCGGCTGGTCGCCAATAGGGATCGGGACGCTATTCCATCGGCTGGGAAGCCGATGAAGGCATGGACAGATGTCGACAAAGGATATGATAGCTCTGGGTGTGGTGAAAATGAGATTCTGATCCATCGGCCGAAGAGCCGATGGGGGCACCAAAGGGTATTAAAATCAAAGAGTGCAGGATCCCTCCTGGTAGTCGATGGAAGCTGTAGCAGTTGTTCATTGGCTGGAAAGCTGATGAAGGCATATCTGAAGTGGCAAGGTATTGCATAAAAGACACACCGGCTGCAAAGCCGATGCCTCTCTAGATATAGCAAGAACGAAGCGAACCCATCGGCTAGCTGAGCCGATGAGAGGACGTCTCTCTGAAGACAGGCGTGCATTCGGCTGGAAGGCTGATGCGCTTGGTGTGGCGCTCGAGGGGAGTCTCTAAAGACTGGTGCGTATCAGTCGAGGAGCCGATACGCTGGGCATGGTGCTCAATGTATAGATAACTCATCGGCTAACACTCCGATGAAATGCCATATAGAGACCTATAGGCCTAAAGCTCAATCTACCATCAGCAGCCTCGTAGGTCGAACCTAACCAATGCACCACGAGACTGATGATGGTGGAGAGAGCTTGATAGGTCAATAGACCCTGCACGGACGTGATACGATACATTTGATCGACCTAAGAGGTCGAACATAAACGATGTAGCGCTAGATAAAGCAAGACATATCGGGATAGTGATAGGACTTACCCCTTCGCTGGAGATCGAAATTAACTGATGCAGCCCCACGTCGAGAGCCAGACCCTGCTGGTAGAAACCTAGATGAACTAGGGTGGCAATGCGCCGAAGTAGTATTGATTGAAAGATATGTTGATTCCTTACAAGTATCCAGGGATCTATATTTATACCCTGGCATTACAGAGTCTGGCATGGTTACAACAACCATCGGAAGTTATCTCCTAAAAATATAAAAGGAAAATATCTCTAAAGAAGTTAACTAAACTAACTAAACCTTCCTATATAAGATATGATTTATATAGATAAAATACCCTGCCATGAGTCCCACGGGTCCTCCTCAAACTCAATCTCATTTGGACAATCTTCAATTCTTAGACCGAATCTCTCCTTGCTTTATCCAATCGGCTTCCTCCCTGTAGCAACCAGACTCTTCTTTTACTTCAGCCGATCTTTTCCAACCTTTCCCTAGGCTTTCCAAATTTTGGCGTTAACACATAGGAGACTAGGTCACATGAGTTTTGATTTACTAGCTAGGTTGATCTCACTTGATGTAATCCGAGGATTGCCCAAGTTGAAATTTGAGAAGGATTTGGTTTGTCACACTTGTCGTCATAGAAAGATGGTTTCTGCTTCTCACCCCCCTGTGAACCAAGTTATGGCCAAGGAACCCGTGAGCTTCTTCACATGGACACAGTTGGTCTAGCTCGGGTTTAGTCGGTGGGTTGTAAATGGTACGTTCTAGTGATCGTTGATGATTTTTCTCAATACTCTTGGGTGTTTTTCTTGGAAAGTAAGGATGAGGCCTTTTCTCATGTTCCAGACTTAATTCTTTGGCTACAAAATGAGTTCCCTAAGAATGCTATGAGAGTAATTCGTAGTGACAATGGAACAGAATTCAAGAATACTCAGTTTAAAACTTTTTGTGCTTCTTTGGGGTTCGAGCATCAATTTTCCTCTCCTTATGTTCCCCAGCAAAATGGTGTTGTTGAGTGCAAGAATCAGACCCTTGTTGAGATGGCTAGGACGATGCTCGATGAGCATAGGACTCCTAGGAGATATTGGGCCAAAGCGATCAGCACCACGAGCCATGTTTCAAATCGCATTTTCCTTTGGGCTTTCATGAAGAAATCTTCTTATGAGTTGTGGTTTGGATGTCCACCTAAGGTGAGTCATTTTAGGGTGTTTGGATGCAAGTGCTTTATCTTGAAAAAAGGTATTTTGGACAAGTTTGAGTCTAGGTCTTCAGATGGCATCTTTCTAGGTTATGCACTTCATCTTCATACATATCATGTTCTTAACCTAGAGACCAATCGAGTTGTGGAGACCTGTGAGGTCACATTCGATGAAACCATGCTATGTTCGACACCTGTCTTTGAGCGTGTAGGTGAGAAGGAACTTGGTGAAAGCTTTTTTGAAGACGACGATTGGGGTGATCCTGAGTCGACTCCACCAGCTGACACCTTTGTGCCTACGACGACTACCTCAACTCACGGTCCTGACCCCTCTTCTTCCACTACTTGGGGATTGTTCGAGCAGCTTTCTCAGCCTAGGTCAGCTTCACCAGAGGAAGCATCAACTACTATTGAGGAGGAAGCGACATCTTCCAAGTAGGCTCCACGCCACATTCAGTGTCACCATCCACCTCAGACTATGATTGGCAGCATCGACTAGCGAGTCACGCGGTCCAGGTCCTATCAAATCTCACACTTTGCCCATTCTGCATTTGTTGCATGTTTTGAGCCTCGATATATTGGACATGCTTTATCTAATCCTGATTGGGTTAATGCCATGCATGAGGAGTTAGAAAACTTTGAGCGAAACCACGTTTAGGTCTTTGTACCACCTCCACTAGATTGTCATCCCATAGGAACCAAGTAGGTTTTGAAAAACAAACAGAGTGAAGATGGGGGTGGTAGTGAGAAACAAGGCTATGTTAGTAGCCCAAGGTTTTTACTAGAAGGAGGGTAATGATTATAAAGAAACCTTTGCTCCTATTGCCCGTTTAGAAGCTATTAGGATTCTTTTAGCCTTTGCTGCTTCAAAGGGTTTAAAGCTTTTTCAAATGGATGTCAAAAGTGCCTTCTTAAACGAGTACATAGAGGAAGAGGTTTATGTCAAGCAATCTCCTGGCTTTGAAAATCCCAAGGTCCCAAACGATGTCTTTAATCTTCAAAAATCATTATATGGTTTGAAACAAGCCCCTAGAGCCTGGTATGAGCGTTTGAAAACGTTTTTGGTTGCATAGGGTTTTAAAATGAGATCTGTTGATAAAACACTTTTCCTCCTCAAACAAGGCATTGACACTCTCATTATTCAGATATACGTGGATGATATCATTTTTAGTGGTTCATCTCATGCCTTGGTTGCCAAGTTTGCAGATACAATAAGCAGGGAGTTCAAGATGAGCATGATAGGCGAGCTCAATTTTTTCATCGGGTTGCAAATCAAGCAGACTTGGGACAAGACGTTTGTGCATCAAGGTAAGTACACAAAGGACATCCTAAAGAAGTTAGACATGGGTGAGGCCAAGCCTCTTTCGATGCCCATGTGCACCATGACAGTGTTGGATGCCGATGAGGATGGCGAGCCGATGGACCAGAAGGAGTATAGAAGGATGATTGGCTTACTCCTATACTTGACAGCGATGAGGCCAAACATACAGTTCGCCATGGGTCTGTGCGCTCGGTTCCAATCTTCACCACGTACTTCCCACAAGCAGGCAGTCAAAAGAATAATGAGGTACCTTCATTTCACACTCGAGTTTGGTTTGTGGTACTCCTCTTCTTTGACTCTCTTGCTATGTGGTTATTCGGATGCAAATTTCACTAGTTATCGTCTAGAGCACATGTCCACTTCTGGTACATGTCAATTCTTAGGGTCTTCTCTTGTCTTGTGGTCCTCTCGCAAGCAAACTAGCATAGCCCAGTCAACCACAGAAGCCGAATATGTTGCTACCGCTAGCTGTTTCTCCCAGTTGCTTTGGATGATTTACACTTTGAGAGACTTTGGGTTGAGCTTCCAGAGAGTCCCACTTCTTTGTGACAGTACCAGCGCTATAAGTGTGGCAAAGAACCTAGTTCTACATTCCAAAACCAAACAAATCGATATCCATTTTCATTTCCTTTGTGACCACTATGAGAAAGGGGATATTGATCTTTGTCACATAGATACCTCTAAACAGCTTGCGGATATTTTCACAAAACCTGCGAGGTGAACTAGGGGTGTGCTTCCCTTTTTAGTGGAGGGAAGTTTTGGTTCTTGTATAGTAGTTTTTGGTATTTGCTTTTGTAATATAGTTTTGCTTTCAGTTTTTGTATCACAATTGCATTGCATTACATCATATATTATAGAGCATATTGTGAGCTTCATGAATCTAGCTGTTAGGATGAAATTATGCTCTCTTTGGTATGTTATGCATGTACATGATGATGCTTAAAGCTTAGGCTCCCTTTGATCACTTGATACATGTTATGAGCTAAGCCTGTTTTTCAAATCTATGAACATTATTAATACATGATGAACCTTGAAAATATGTTCACCACTAGGATTGACAACTAGCATGTGTAGCATGTATTGAAATTCCTGTTGATGTCATGTATATTCTAGGTTGCCATGCCTCTTGTTTTGAGTCATTCACTTGCTTGGACCACTCCGATACTCTTATGCTAAAATTTTGAAATCCAAGTTAAGTGATGAGAAAAAATTGAGATGGGTATATGTTGTCCCACATCAAGATATCGAGACTGCTTCCTATTGCATTTGGGATGAACTTAAACCTTGTAGTGGATAACCAAAACCATTGTCTTGAGCTCCTGACTGTCTTTTACATAGGCTCTGCATGGTTGAAAAGTTAGGCATGACAGTACTTACAACCTCTCGCACACACGTGTTTGACTAATACTTGTGATCTATTGAAACTTGTCAAATCCTGATAAGTGTTAGGTTCGTCTTTGACATGATGTGTGACCACTGCTTGGGGTAGTTCACCTTGTATATACGTGTTAGCATCAAGTTGATTTCCTGCTTGTACTTGCTATGTGCTTGTTCGCGCCGGATCTTGCTCGCGTGGGGCGAACACGTTGACGCTTGGGAGATCTACTTAGCTCCAGTGTAGGCTGATCGGCTTCTCTCCGTGGCTCGAGGTACGCACATCGGAGCACGTGAGGTTCGCTCGCTCTGACGTGATGGTGTGGGTGCGGGCATGTTAGTCAATTTGACCCTACAATTGACAAGGAGGTGAGACGAACAGGTCAGTCAGACGATGGGCCGATACGAGCTCTCGCTATCGGGCTGGCCACTGATAGGATCGAGGTGGTCATCGGCTGTGTCCGGATGGCTCCTGTTATCGGCTGGTCGCCGATAGATATTGGGACGCTCTTCCATCAGCTGGGGAGCCGATGAAGGCATGGATATATGTCAATGAAGGATGTGATGACTCCAAGTGTAGCAAAAACGAGATCTTGATCCATTGGCCGCAGAGCCGATGGAGGCACCAAAGGGTATTCAGAGAATAACAAAGCACGCGGGATCTCTCCTGGTTGCCGATGGAAGCTGTACCACTCATTTATCGGCTAGAAAGCTGACGAAGGCATATGCAAAACTAGCAAGGAATAATATAAAAGACACACCGTCTGCAAAGTTGATGCTGCTCTGGATATAGCAAGGGCAAAACGAACCCATCGGCTAGTTGAGCCGATGAGAGGACGTCTCTCTATAGATAGGCACGCATCGACTGGAAGGCCGATGCGCTTGAAGTGGCACTCGAGGGGAGTCTCTGAAGACTAGTGCGTATCGGCCAAGGAGCCGAAACACTGGGCGTGGTGCTCAATGTATCAATAACTCATCGACTAACACTCCAATGAAACACCGTACAGAGACCTATAGGCCTAAAGCTCGATCTACCATCGATAGCCTCATAGGTCGAACCTAACCAATGAAGCACGAGACCGACGACGGCAGAGAGAGCTTGATAGGCCGATAGACCCTGCACGGACGTGATGTGATACATCCGATCGGCCTAAGAGGTTGAATCTAAATGATGCAGCCTTAGACAGAGCGAGATATATCGCGATAGTGGTGGGACTTACCCCTTTGTCAGAGATTAAATTTAACCAATGTAGCCCCGTGTCGAGAGCCAAACCCCATCGGTAAAAACCTAGATGAACTAGGGTGGCGATGTGTTGAAATTGTATTGATCGAAGGATATGTTGATTTCTTTACAAGTATCAGGGGTCTATATTTATAACCTGGTATTATAGAATCCAATGTGGTTACAACAACTATCAGACATTATCTCCTAAAAATATAAAAGAAAATATCTCTGAGAAAGTTAACTAAACTAACTAAACATTCCTATGATTTATATAGGTAAAATACCTTGCCGTGAGTGCCATGGCTCCTCCTCAAACTCGGTCTCATCTAGATAATCATCTATTCTTGGACCAAATCTCTCCTTGCTTCATCCAATCAGCTTTCTCCCTGTAGCAACTGGACTCTTTTTTTACTTCAGCCGATCTTTTTTCCATCCCTTCCCTGGGCTTTCCAAATTTTGGCATTAACAGTGCTACCTGAGTGGTGAATCGTCTCTTGATTTGCTTTAAACTGCTCAAATGTGCTTATTATTCATATTTCGTTTCACTTAATAGTACTTAAAATTGTTGCTTACTCACCCAACAGCACTAGTTAGAGCATCGTTTTCCTCTGATTGCTATACTCTTGAAGCTTTTGTATTCATATGCATTCATAGCATCTTTTGAGAAGGAGTTGCAGTTTTTAGCCTCTTGTTGTGATTTCCACAGAAAAAGGCTATCTTGATGTGTGCATGTGTCAACAAGGGGGAGAATGGTTCACACAACCCACCCAAAGGGGGAGAATGTCCAAAAGGGGTAGAATATTGAGAGTGCATACATTTGTGAGACTACATTTGTTCATAGGCAGTTGCATTTGAGTTGCTTTGCTAGTTGTGTTGAGCTCTTGTCTACCTCTTTTTGAGGGCTAGCTGTTGTTTGCTTGGTTGTGCTGAGCCGGTGCCTATGCTTTTAGGGACTAAGCTTTGATTATCTCAACTGACTCTGTGTTGGTTTTTTCTATGGCTTTTGGTCATTTGGGTGAGTTCCTTTTTCTTCTTTTTTTCTTGTTTCTTTTGCTCACCTGTTGTGTGTTAGTGTTAACAATGCACTCATCAAGGGAGAGATTGTGAACACAAGGTTGATATGTGCCCTTGTGCTTCGTTGTAGTGATGAGTGATTGTCAATATGCTGACACTTCAGGTTGAGTGTGTTTGTGCAACATGTCTTGTGGCTTATGGTGTGCAGGTGTCGAGCTTGGAGGTGGTGTTCAATGGTGAGGTGAAGGTCAAGTAGAGACGGGCCATGCCGATGGACCGGGAGCGGTGAAGGATGGACGTGAGGCTTGGACTGAGGGATCGGAGCACCGGAGGACCAGCCGCGATGGCTGACACCTCAAGACATTGACAAGCGCAAGTGTGCATGGGTGATGAAGACAGCGTCAATCAAGTCAAGAAGGAAGGCGAAGGCATCAAGCTTGGCAGAGGTCGGACACATGTCGACATCGGAGGGGTTTGGTGGATTGAGCCTCAAAACCACTGGGTGACGTTTTCGCGGGTTTGGTCTCAAAACCCAGGTTTTGAGACCCGAAAGAGCATGTTCATAATATCATAGTAAGGAAGCACCCATGAGTTATCTTGATGGTCCCATTTGAAGTATGCATAAAGGTAGACTGATAAGAAAGGATATGCCGCTAGTAGTGGAGACATGGATAGGTGAGATGAAGTAAGTCTAGCTCTAGAACTTAGGCAAATGTCTGAATAGTCGCCCAAAACTTCCGTCCATTGTCATCCACTTAATCAAGTCCTCACCATCCTCAGTAGAGCTAAAGTACAAGGTGGCCTAGAACTGTGCTATTACTTCCTCACACCAATTTTGGTTAAGTCTCATGTGATCGTAAAGCCCTCTCTCCTTATAAATTTCAATCACGTCATTGAAGACATAATTCTCCTTTTCTTCCATGGCAACCCAATTGATCCACTACATGTCCACAAAAGGCTTGACTCTCTCTAAGATGACACTGTTATAATAATCTTGTTGAAACCAGGTCCGGTATTAGGGATTAGATATGCTAGGACAGCTGATAGAGTTAGGATCCTCCATTCTATCTTTCATACACTGATGTACTTTACATTTTTAGTCATGCATGGGATGGCCCAGTCCACTAAAAGGAATATCAAGAGCAGACTTCTGAATGAAAAGGTGAATCGCATGGATGGTTCTTCCTAAGCCATGGAGTGGACACAAATTTGGAAAATTTTATTTTATACTATTATAGCCTATGCCTACTCCTACAGATTGAGATGTCCATTTGATGGCATTGGGATCTTAATGGGTTTGGCTCCCTCCATCTCAAACTTCTTTAAGACATCATTGAAGTTTTTGATTTGAAAAATGAATGTTCCTTCCTTTAGTTGCTTGATCAAAATCTGAGGTAGAACTTAAGCTCACCCATAATCAACATCTCGAATCTTTTGGTCATCATCCTACTAAACTCATCACTAAATTCTTTGTTAGTAGAGTCAAATCTAATATCATCGACATATATTTGGCATATAAATAAATTATTTTTCAATTTCTTAGTGAAGAGATTTGTTCTGACTTTCCTATCTCAAAGTCATTTTTGAGAAGGAAATCATAGAGTCATTCATACCATACTTAAGGGCTTGCTTGAGCCTGTGGAGCACCTTGTGAAGCTTGTACACATGGTGAGCATGTTTTGGGTCTTCAAAGCCTGACGGTTGCTCCACGTACATGAGCTCCTCAATTGGCTCTTTGAGGAATGACATCTGTTTGG
Source organism: Oryza coarctata (assembly GCA_030770085.1). Taxonomy (NCBI): domain Eukaryota; kingdom Viridiplantae; phylum Streptophyta; class Magnoliopsida; order Poales; family Poaceae; genus Oryza; species Oryza coarctata. Next base: position 9,321,858 of record CM061484.1, on the reverse strand, counting down.
TATAGCTTAAAAATGTGGTTAGTAGTAAAAGCTATTAGAGTGCGAATGGACTCAAAATGTGCGACTGGCGCAAAGGTTTCACCAGTTGAGACATTTGACTTGTGTGAATCCCTTTGTCACTAACCGAGCTTTGTTTCAAGTGATGACCCCATGTTCGTCTTGTTTGTTGCAGAACACCTATTTCATTCCATGATGTTGGTGTTGGGTCTTTCCACCAAAGTCCAAACACTGTTGCAGGTGAATTTATTTAGTTCTTCTTGCATAGCCATCATCCAATCCACATCTGCAAGTGCCTCCTCAACCTTCAAAGATTTCAAAGAAGAGACAAATGAGTAGCATCCACAAAAATTATCAACTCGAGAATGAGCTGTTAACCCCTTTCTTATGTCACCAAGAATATTGTCGCTATGATGATCAAGTTGTATGCTTTGATAGGCCTGTGGATGGTGCACTAGGGAACTTGAGCTTGGTTGGTGTCTCTTAGCTCCATGGTGCCCTCAACATTTATCCCATCCACATGTACGTGACATTTTACAACATCATCATGGGATGTCTTTGAGGCTCGCGTACTTGAAGAGGGGGGTTGATTAAGTTCCCCATCTTGTTCTAATGAAGCCTTGGTCCCAATCTTCACAATGTGGAATTTTGATCTTGATAACTAGCTGACGAATAGCTAATAAATTGTTGCAAGCAGCGATAACTAGTGCAACCTGATGACACGCATAAGAAGACAACCATCGTCTCTATACAATAGCCGGAACCAAGGATTCGCCTAGCCACACTCTCAAAGAAACTAACCTACGCAACCTAGAATCAATGGACTAGGAGCATGGATTGGGTGTTGATGACGTGGCTACTTCTGTAATCTCCACGAAGGAAAGCACAAGTGTAAAGGGGTAGAGATCACTCTTTGAGTTTGTTAGCACACAACTGAATAAAAGGGTTTGTATTCGATTATCAAAAGTGTACTTTGCTTGGAAACAAAGGGATATTTATAGTAGGAACAACCCTCCTAGATGGGTGTAGACATGAAAAGAAAATGAAGAGATAGAATATGTAAAAAGGCCTCCACGAAATGAATTCCCAAAGTGGTCTTACGAGGCTATTGGTCTTCTACGCAGTCTTTAGTAATTTGGCAATAACTTCATTTTGGGGAGTCCAAATGATGTGCCATTAGTTGTGTTGGAAAGTTAACTTGATAAGCTTTCAAACCATGTGCAGCATGCACCACGAAACATTGTAGAATGGTACAGTTTTGCATGGGAATTTGAATATTGGGAAGACTATTGACCTTCTGACCAATCTTCACTTATCTAGTCAATTCTCAAGAATGGAGAGTCCAAATCAATTGAGACCACCCGAGTTAGAAAGTACACTTGACAATATTTTCAAAATGTGCTCATTGACCATCATAGATTTTGGGAATCAAAAGTTATGACTGTTTCTTTCAAGCAGTTATATCGGACTAGCCTAGTCATCCATCCCTTCACACTGATCTGCTTGTAGCACCGTGTCTTGATCTTTAGGCCACGTGTCTTCCACCTCTTCATATGTAAACCTAAGCAACATCAAGGTAGAACACTTAGGTAGTATAGCATTCTTAGAAGTGTTGAAATTAAAATCAATTAGGAATGAATTCCCCTGCTCTTGTAGTTTCTTGGCACAACTTCGTGTAAGTAGTCCTTGATTTGTATCCTTTATGTTGCACAGTGAATTGTTGATGCTTTAGGGAGCATGCATGGTTGGGATGTCCTCATCATGTTCACTTGGCATGCCATGAGATCTTAAATCACCAATCGGTTTATTCACAATTGCTTGACTTAGAATTTCTTCGCCTACAACATAGTCACTAACTTGTTCCTATTGGGAGATATTATATTTATTAAACATCATGTCTCTCGTGATCTCAACAACACCAAAAGTATTGTTGAAGACTCAATAGGCATGAGCATTTGACTCATAGCCAAGCAAGAAACCTTTATCAACTTTTGGGTAGAATTTTGATGTATGAGATCTCTTTCTCAAGAAGTAGCGCTTTTCCCAAAAACATGAAAGTATGAAATAATTGGCTTTTTACAAGTGTTCAATTCCTCCTCTCCATGATCCCATTTTGGGAAGGATCATACGGAGTAGAGAATTCATGCTTGATCCCTTCTTAATCGAGGAATTCCTCACTTGTGTGTTCTTAAACTCACCGCCATTGTCACTTCACACTCTCTTGATCTTCAAATCAAACTCATTTTGGGCTTGGTGTGTAAACTTCTTGAAGATAGCTTGTGCTTCCCTTTTTTCATGGAGAAAGAATACCCAAGAGTAGCATGAATAATCATTGACAATAACAAAACCATACTTGTTACCTCCAACACTTAGATATGCCACTGGTTCGAAGAGGTCCATATGAAGAAGCTCCAGGGGTGTGATATTGTCATGAAGTTTTTAGCCGAATGGTGAGGTCTGACTTATTTTCCTACTTGGCAAATTCTACACACATGATCCTTTTTAAAGTTTTGACAAATTTCATATTTCAACATGGGCTAGCCAGGATGTTAAAGTCAACCCTTTCTAGATTTAGCAATCAAGCAAGCTTCAAGAGTTACTGTATCCCTTGGGAAGTCAACAAGAAAGAGATCACCCTTCAATTTGACAACAAAAGACACGGACTTGTCATTATGCCTAAAAATAGTCACACTCTTGTTGGTAAAGAGACAATTGTATCTAATTTTATATAATTGAGAAACGAAAAGCAAGTTGTAACTCAAGGATTTAATATAAAGCAGATTTGCGATTGAGAGGTTATTTTAGATGGCGATTTTACCAAGTCCTGTTATTTTTTACTAGAATGTTAGAAACAAGCGACTTGGGTATTCATAAGTATTTCTCACATTTTTTACCGTGAGATCCAACAAAGCGAGCTACCATTTTACTATAGTAGTCTCTCTTAAGCATGTAATAAGTATAGAACATAAGTTGAGGCATATGCTTCTTCTCTTGAGTTTGTGGTCTCTCTTCACTCCTCAAAAATTTGATAGCCTTGTTGTACTTCACATCATTTTGCTTTGATGGCTTGTTCTTACATGGGTGGAAGCCAAGTCCAAAGCAATACTTATTGTTGTGAGTGGAGAGAGTCTTGTAGAGTGTGTCCTTGGATTGATATGTCTTCATATATCCGTATTTAACCAAGGTGCCAAGCATCACATTCTCCTTCTTAAGCTCATCTAGTGCTTACATGTTAGTCAAATAAGAATTCATATCAAAATTAAAGTATTTAGCACATCTATTGCTTATAGAGGAATTAGAGAGCTTGGTGATTTAAGTTGAGAAAGAGGTGCTACCCAAAAGGGCTGAAACTTCACTTCAAGAGATTTGCGAGTTTTTTTCAAACTCTTAAATCTCTCTAAAGTGCCTCATTTGAGCTATTTAGAGTAACCATTAATTCATTGACTACACTTAGAGTTTTGATCAATTCATAAACCTTCTCCCCCTTGTTAGCCAACAACTTTTCAAGAGCAAGGTTTTTCTCATTCTCAAGGATGAGCAAGTCCTACTCTTACTTCTCAAGAGTCTTCTCTTTGCTCTCTAATGCCTTCACAAGCTTAGCCATTTGAGACAATGTACTTTTGTTGATGTCCTTATAATTAAGTTGATCAACATCATCATCACTGCTATCGTCATCACTATCCAAGGGCTTGAAAGGAGATTATACCTTGTGCCCCGATGCCATAAGACATGTGGGAGCATAATAGTTGTCATTATCACTCAAGTTGTTGAAGAGTGATTCCTTTGACGATGATGACTTGATGGTGATTATCGCCACCCTCTTCCCATCATCAGAGATAGACTCACTTTAAGAGTTCCACTCCTATCCAATGCCAGCATGTCCCAAGCTCTTCTTCTTGTGATACTTGGGCTTATCACCTTGATCTTTCATTTTCTTAGGGCAATTGGTGATGAAGTGCCTATACTTTCCACATTTGTAGCAAACTCTCTTGGTTTAAGATGTCTTGGACTTATCTTCGCCCTTCTTGCTATATCTGTCACTACACAAGAACTTCTTGAACTTTTTGATGACTAGAGCAAAGTCCTCATCATCACATGAATCCTCCTTGCTTCTTGCTTTGCCTTCAAGGCTGCCTCCTTGTTCTTAGCGATGGCGATGTTCTTGGTAAGTGCCTTAACATGCTTGGCATCTTCTTCCAAGAGTTCATAGGAAATGATTCTTGAGAGGACATCACTTAGAGTGAGCCTCTTGAAATTCTTGTTCTTCTAGATGAGTGTCACCAAGGTTGAATTTCTTAGCGTGAAATCTTGGAGAAGCTTTTTGACCACGATGTGGTTAGTCATGTCTTTGCTTCCAAGGTCACATATCTTATTGACAATGACCATCATATGATCATACATCTCTTATGGCATTTTGTTGTCCTCCATCACAAATCGGCCAAGTTGTTCCTCCAACAACTCGATCTATGACTCTTGCACCCTGGACGATCCTTTATGTACGAATTAAAGAGTTTTCCAAATTTACTTAGTGTCTTCAAGTTGGTCCACCTTATTGAACTCTTTGGGACTTAGAGATCCAAGAACCATGCTTGTGGTTTGTGCATTATGATGGACAAATGCCTTATGAGCGAGTGTGAGATCGATGTTCTCCTCCGAAATGTCAAGACCTGTAGGCACAATCTTCCACACACTAGAGTACAGTGGCATTAGATGCAACTTTATCTTATGCTTCTAAATGGCATAGTGTGTCCCACCTAAATAAGAAGCATGCCTGGAAGGCACGGAGATGAAGTGAGTAGAAGAATTAGAATGGAGCTTGTCATACTCACGAGAGATAGACACTCACTTCTTGGATGAACTTTTGCTTGTGAATTAATTCTTATTTTCCTTGCTCAAATCAATTGAATCCTCTCGCATGTATGACATTTATTCGAGCAATTAAGTTTTATCCAAAGACGAGGCTCTGATACCAATTGAAAGAACCTTGAGTTGTATAGTAGGGGGTAAATTTGTAAACTTATAAATCTAAAATAAATTGACAGTAGAAATTAGACTTCCCTCCAAAGTCTCTGGTTCTATAGTCTAGAGTATCCAAACCAACTTTTCTGTCTGATAGAGAAATTAGTCCAGACTCTCCGGTTGTATAGTCCAGAGATTCTGAAACTCCTTCAAAATGTTCGAGGGACACTCAAAAGAGATGAACCATGAGGGTTAGGGAGGAAGTAAGGAAACAAAATCATAGAGAATATAAAAGGTAGCAGGATGCAATGTGACAAGGCAATTTTTCACCGAAGTTTAGATCAATTGATCCTAAATCTCTGTTGAGGAGCTCTCATGAGCCTGATCTTTTTCAATCCTTTGCCTCAACAAGTTTAACCCTAGAAACTAGTTTGGCCTTCAATATCTCATGAAAGCGTAGCAAATAGTCTAAGGCAACCACTAAGTCTGTACTAGAACACCGTGCTCCCCCTTTCTATGAAGCTTGCTCTACCAAACCAACTTCTAAGGAAGAACTCGAGGATTCACTAATATATAACTTTTTCCTTGCGGAGGTGAGGAAGAGCTTCACAAACGTCACAGGCGATTGATACATTGAATCCTCGTGGACAATGACTAGTCGGGTAGGAGGTGTTTCACCAAGCGCAACAAACCTGAGTTTTCACTAGTGTTGATCAACAAGTGCTTACTCAAATCCCAAGATCCAATCTCTCGCAAATCTCCCAAATGACACTCTTCAAGGGTGGACTAACTCTAGTTGATAGGGATTTCCCTATCCTCAATCCTAAATTGGCTGTTGAATGAATGTATCTTAAAATTCTCTTAACTGTAGTCCAATGTTCAGTTGTTGGTGAATGCAAAAACTAATATACCTTGTTAATAGATAATGCAATGTCGGGTCTGGTAAGTATGAGATATTGCAATGCTCCCACTATACTCCTATATTGTGTTGAGTCCTCAGGTCCAAGTAAACTGCCTTTATAAGCTAACAACTTCTCTAAAGTAGATAATGGAGTGTTAACATATTTACAATTTGTCATTCTAGTCTTCCTGAGTAAATCTGTTGCATATTTTGCTTGTGTAAAAAGGATACCGTCCTTTAATTTATTTACTTCTATACCAAGAAAGTAATGTAAATCTCCAAGATCCTTGAGTGCAAACTCTTGATTGAGATCCTTGAGTAGAGCTATAATAACATCCTGTGTGGAGCTAGCAACAAAATATCATCCACATAAATAAGAATAAAGATAACGGTGTTACCTTTATTGTAAAATAATAATAATGTATCTACTTTTAAGACCTAAAAACCAAGATTACACAACTTTGCACTTAGACGAGAATACCATGCTCTTAGTGCTTGTTTAAGATCACAGAGTGACTTGTCTAGTTTGCAAACAAACCTAAGCTTACCTTTATCCTCATACCCAGGAGGTTGTTTCATGTAAACCTCTTCCTCTAGAATGCCATGAAGAAATGCATTATGTATATCCAACTATCTAAGGCTCCATCCCCTAGAAATAACAAGCGACAAAATAATTCTAATGGTAGTAGACTATAACACAGGACTAAATGTCTCCTCATAGTCAATGCCGTATCTCTGCTTGAACCCCTTTGCCACTAGGGGAGCTTTGTACTAGTCTAAACTTCCATCAGATTTTCTTTTGACTTTATATATCCATTTGCAATCTATGACATTTCTTCCATTCTTATGTGGAACAAAATGCCAGGTGTTATTATTCATTAGGTCCATATATTTTAAATCCATAGTGTTTTTTCAATGTTTGTGCATAAAAGTTTCTTCTAGATTTTGAGATTCACTAGTAATTGTTAAATGGGACTGCTTATCATACCTTATGGTACCATCGGTGTACACTTTGTTTTTACGAATTCCACTTTGAAGCCATGTGTATGGCTGAAGCAATGTTGCTAATGGTGTAGCCGATTGTTCTACCCCAGCTGACAGCATAGCCACTTCAGAAGCAGTTGATCTCTATGGTCTTATGTGTGGTGCAGCTGATTCAGACACAGACGATCTCTGTAGCTGTGTGTGTGGCGTAGCTGATAGTTCTATGGCAGCCGATGGCACAACCAATTATTCCGCTATAGTCAATGATGCAGCCGATTGTCTAGCCAATAGTTTTGTCGTAGCCAATGGTGCATCCTATTGTTCTGTTGCAGCCGATGACGTAGCCAATTGTCTAGCTAACGATTCCACCACAGCCAATGATGCAACTGGTTGTTCTATCATAGCCGATGGTATAGCCAATGACGCTGATTGTTCTATCATATCGATGGCACAACCGATTGTTCGGCTGACTCAATATTTACTATGGGAACCTATGAATGCCCTACTAATTGCTTATCAACACCATTAGTTTTATCAAGATTAGAAACATTAGCCACTAGAATAAGCAACTTTGCACCCCTAGACACAGATATAGTAGAATCAATAGGATGGTGCGGTAATAAAATATTCTTTGACCACAAATGAGCACTAGCATTGGAATGCAATTTAGTAGAAGGAAAAATTGTTTCATCAAAGACAATATCAAAAGATATATAAACACGATTGGTAGAAATGTCAAGACATTAAAAACCTCTATGAATATTGCTATAGCCAATAAAAGCACATTGCTTCGAGCAAAATTAGAGTTTTCAAGTGTTGTAAGGTCTAAGATTAGGCCAACAAGCACAACCAAAGGTTCACAAAGAAGCATAAGCTAGTTTTAGATGGCACAGGCACCCTAGAGTTGTAGAATACTTCATGACTTTGCTTGGGCTGTGGCTGATGAGATAAGTAGCTGTAAGGAATGACTCATCACAAAATTTGAGAGGCATGGAAGTATGGGCAAGGAAAGATAGACCCACTTCTATAATGTGTGTGTTTTCATTTAGTAGCACCATTTTGTTGGTGTGAATGAGGACAGGAAACTCGATGAGTGATGCTTATCTGTGATAAGAAGGATTGCAATTTTTCATATTTACCACCCCAATCAAATTGCAAGGCAATACTTTTTTGATTAAATAACCTTTCAACAAGATTCTGGATTTCACAAAATATCAGAATCACTTCAGATTGAAATTTAAGGAGATAGATCCAGGTAAACTTGCTAAAATCATTAATAAAACTGACATAGTACTTTTTTCCCCAACAAAATCAGGTGCTAGACCCCAAACATTAGAATAAACAAGTTCTAAAAGAAATTTTAACATATTAGAAGATGTAGAATAAGGTAACTGATGGCTCTTGGCCATTTGACATGCATTGCAAACTTCACGACTTGTGAATTCTGCCAACCATGGTAATTTATTATTGCTAATAATTTTTTGAACAATAGCTAAAGATGGTTGGTCTAGCCAACTATGCCATCTCACACGAGATGGTCTTATGACTCCAAACACTTGTTTTTGTGTAGGTTCCAATGGATAGAGGTCGTATCGGCACCATCCTCTAAACAAAGTGTTCTTCGTTTGTCGATCCTTGATAAGGAAAAAATTAGGACAAACTTCTAGGTATAATTATCATATGTAAAATGACAAATAGAAATAAGATTTTTTTATAGCCTTTGGAGCATATAAGATGTTTTTTAGATGTAAATTATGGATAGGGATGTGAATAGTGCTATGACCGATGTGGCTAATGTCTATACCTGAACCATTGGCTGTCTGGATCTAATCTTTTTCGGTATATTTCTCGTAGATGGTCAACTTATCCAACTCACCTATGATGTGATGAGTTGCTCTGGTGTCTAGGTACTAGTTTATGTCAACGCCATATGAGTTGGTCACAGTAGCACTCTTTCTTATAGTATAATCTTCATCGAACCTATACCAACAATCGATAACAACATGTCTAATCTTACTACAGAGATGGCATATTGGTTGTTTCCCTCCATTATTGGTGGCACCACAACCTGCTCTAGAATTGCTACCATTATTACGACCATGACTACAGCTGCGACCACAACCTCCTCCGCCATGGATTGATGTTCCATGTCCACCACGACGCATCAAGTTGGCTTGGTAGCCGATCTGACGCAGATTGTAGCGATTTTTAGGGCCGAGGAGTTGCAAATGCAACTCTGTTACCGTTATCAGCTCAGGCCTACTGGCAATAGCCAATACCACCGTCTCGTAGTTTTCATCAAGACTAGCGAGGATGTAGCCTACCATACCTTCATCGTCCATCGGCTTCCCTGCTACTGCCATCTTATCATCAAGTGATTTTATCTTGGTGACATACTCTATAACACTCATACTTCCTTTAGAAGTGGTTGCAAGTACAATACGCGTGTTCACAGATCATGCACGCATTTGTTTGGAGAACATCTCATTGATTGCTCTCTAGACTTGTGCAGCGGTGTTCATGTTTACCATCTACATGAGTACTTCCTTAGAGACTGGTAACAGCAAAAAGCCGAGAAGGTGCTGATCGGCGGCAACCCATTTATCATGCACTAGGTTGGATTTTGTCATGGTCTTGTCTGCATCTTTGACGTTGGTCAGCACCACTAAAGCAGCGATCATATCGGTGAGATCATCCCTATATTTAGATGTTCCTTTGTATTTATTTATTGAAAATAGTGGAAAAACAGAATTTTGAGGGATGAACATCTAAATATATTTTCTATTTTTTTAAGGGTGTTACAGATGCTTCCAAGGAGAGAGGTCCTTGAAGCATCAAAAGCTAGAGTAGTGGTCCGTTTGATAGCACTAGGTCCTCTGCATAAAAAAAATAGAAAACAAGAGGCATGTTACTGCATAGTTCAAAAAAAAATAGTCATGTTACTGCAGAAATACAATATAGGTTACTACAACACGAAAATTATGTTATTGCATAATACAATCCAGGTTACTACAAAATTGACCAGTTATGTTTCTGCATAAAAAGACTACACACGGGGGAGGGGGTGTTCTTTGCTTGGACATAGATGACAGAACTGGGAGCCGGCGTGGCATGAGATGGCACGGCAGTAGGAGAAGCAGTCATCATAGGAGACTCTCCATCATCTATGCATGTCTTTGTAACTAAACTGCTCACCTCTTGCTGAATCGCTTCCAAAAGCTGATCGTCACGTAGGTCATCGATATCTGTAGGTGCCCCCTAGTGAGCCTCACCTAGATCACCAACAAAAATCCAAGAAAAGATAATGTAATTCACTGAAGACGAATACCATCAAAAGTTGTTGTACGTTACAGCACAGCCGTTATGAACATCGGTTATTACAGGGGAGCTACTCTTATCTTACACATGGGATGAGCTACCAACACGGTGATTGTTCGGCTCCTCTACCAACCCATCAGTTGCCCCAGCTGCAGGTGTGTTGGTGGGTGACTGGACTCTGCCACTGATGTGCCATACGGTGTGCCTTTGGTCTAATCTTCCAGTGAGAAATAATAAGGTAGGGAATGATGTTGATGATGTGGCTACAAACCCTAGATCAGCATCCACGATCGCAACACCATACCTTCTCATTATCAACTGTGGCATGCCCAGCTGACCTATTTACGAAGAACGTTTTCTACAATGCACAAGAAGAATGCAACAAGAAATAGATTGAAGCATCTTAGATTGCTACATAGGTAAATACACACAACTATAAAGAAGCAAAGTTGTATTTGCTAGATAATGAAGTGGTGAACTGATAACAATGAGATTTTAAAGTTATAAACAACAATCTAATCGATTATAGCCAATACCCGGGGTAATAAAAAGCAAAGCACAACCTAAGAAAAACCTAACCTTGGTATATAAAGGGATGTGGGCGTGGAGAGGGAGCCCATAAAAGATTACAAGTCTGTTACAGAACCTGAGACCCACTTTGACTTGAACAGGAAAATTGGCTCAATTTGTTTTGATGATTCTAGACATCTCCGATTCAAATTTGAGGTGGGCTAGATCGGCTGGAAAGTCACAGAAATAGCTTTTCATCAAGTATTTAAACACCTCAATCGGACTCCAAATTATGAGGTGGTGGCCATTTAACTCTGGTTTGATCTCCGGAGGCCAATTCTAGTTTCAAAACGTGTTGGAGTTGATCTCTTGCTTTACTTGAGCCCAAATTGATGTGATATTGTGCCATATGTAGCACCAGGTCCTTCTACAATACCTAAGCACATAGAAACATGTATATCCACCTTTAGGTAGCACTATATTCCTATAAATGTGACTAATAAAACACCAGAACGATTTTACCCGATAATGTGACAGTGTATGTGATGTGTGTATCCATAATAGTGATATCCTCATCATCCTCCCCTTCTTGTTTGGAAGCCATCATCAGTTTCAACTCATCTATTTCTTGATCAAAGGAAGTGGTAGTATGGGTCAAAGATGAGGTTGTGGCCTCTTGTTTTACACATACCAACTCGGCATGTGTGTCCTGCAGAAGGTTAGAAATAGAAGGTGGTGAAAAAGCCTCCTCCTCACTTGTATAAATTTCAGCAATAGAAGAAACGTGTCCGTTTACTTCTGTTGTACAAGGAATAGCTAAAAGAGTATGAGATTCTGATTTAGTTACTACTTGATGAGCCATATGAGTCATAGTAATCAGCTTAATGGTGACCCTTAAACATAAAAGTGTAACTATTAGTTCTTCCATGTTGTTTAGTGTCTCGATCATATTGTCATAGCCTACCAAGCAGTAAAGAACAAGCACTCATTGGCACAACATCACAACCAACATGATGAATTAATAGAGAAATACACCCTCACAAGTTTAGTTACCTTGAGATTGCTGCATGAGTTTAGCCATTGAATGTAGTATAGCTTGGGATGTGGTGTCGCAGCCAAGCCCAATGTCTGAACCATGGCACTACTAGCCAAATTGTTGCAAGAACTTCGATTGAAATAGGTTGTGTTCAGCTTGTTTCATTTTATCACTAAGTACACATTTCACGAAGAAGCTTTCCAAGTGGTCATATAAATTACGTACATTCTCTACCATAAAATTAGTGTTATCATCACCTACATGGTTAGTTGCATCACATTCATCTTGACTAGCAGAAGTATACTCCCTCCTTAACAATTATCACATGTTGATTTTGACAGTCCCTCATGGAGCTCCAGTCTATATCCCTTGCACTGATGGCATTGCACCTCACATGCACATCCAGATGAAGCAACCAATGAAGCACTCTTGGTAGGAGCTTGCACCTAGGTGGTCTTGCTTAGCTCTTGAACATAAGATGGTGCAACAAGTAGAGGTAGCAGGAGCTATGTGATGTGTTGTCCTTTGACCAGAAGAAGTGGCAGCCTTGGTTGTAGTCATCCATGCCGATGATATACCTAAAAAGTTTCCACGAGCTCAACACCTTTCCTACACTTTATGTTCAGCTTTGCATGCTTAGTGGAATAAGTGAATAATAGACTCATATTCTTTATAATCAAAGATAACCTAAATTTCACAGTCAAGTAAAGACTTATATTCTTTATAATCTAACATAGTCTGAATTTCATGGTCAAGTCTTGCTAAAAATCTAGCCATCTTTACCATAACGCCTTGCGGTTGTGAGCATTTCTTGGTAGTATTCCTCTATTTATCTATTTCCTTATTTCAAGCACTGCAGTTTATTTAGCATATTTCGCTCATAGTATGCCAGTACAAATCTAGCTCACATCATACATTGCAGGTCATCCCATGTTATCTCATCAATGTTAACACATTTGCTAGTCTCATGCCACCAAATAGATGCACAATCTGTAAATTCACTTGTTGCCTTAATCCTTTTATCTTTAGGAAAATTATAACAATCAATTTTTTGTGCAACTACTAACTCCCAATCTGAATAAACATATGAATCAAAGCGATTAGCATAGGGTGGTATTGTGAACTTAATTTTGGTAAAAGGATCAGATTGTACCTCATTCTGTGCTCTACGGCAGGGTCATTCTCGATGGTTATTTGCATTACTTGCATATACAGATTCAGCTTCGGATTCCTCCTCTTCATCAACTTCCTCTTCTTCGTCTTCAACATCTCTAGCCAATGAGTGAGCTACGTGTTGAGCATAGCGAGCACGACCAATGGGTACACCAGACGCATGAGCTTGTTGTTGTTGCTACGAAATACGGACATGATGTGTTAGTTGTGCAATTGAATTATTAATGCGATCAAAAGTTTCCTGAGCATGTTGTGCCATCCTATTCATGGTTATAGTTGTGGTTGCCTTGTAGCATTCACTCGAAATAACCCACAAGTTGTTTGGTGCTTGGTGTGAGAGGCTCATTGTGATCTGAATCCTCTTTTGATCTTGTCATTGTTAGTGGAAAGAGAAATACAAAAATCACAGAAATTATCAAATTCCTAACAACTACTAGGTGCTGGTAGATTTCCCAAGTTACTCAACTCTCAAACTTCAAATCATATTCTTACAAATTCTTACTATTGCAAGGCACATGGTTCAACCAGGGGCTGGTTCATGACAACTTGTGACCTGAGCAATGAATATAGCGATTACAAAGCAACTGAACCTGCAAGGTTAGTAGAAGTGGAGATATAGGTGGGCTAAAAGTGCACAAAGGAATACTAGAACAATGTGTTAGCATCTGTGCGTGGGAAAGATCGGACCGAGCGAATGTATGCGTTGAGAGGGAGCATGAGCATGAGCCAATAAAGGTCTGATGTTAGACACGCACGGACACACCACGGCCTAGGAGATCTGCTTAGCATCAGCGTAGGTCCTTTGGCTCTTTGGAGTGCACTCCTGATTGTCCCATCGAAAGTGCCTAAGAATACATTTGCACGCGTAGGGAAGATTGGACCGGGCGGAGGTGCACGCCGAGAGAGAGTGCGAGTGTGAGTCGATGGAGGTCCGATGCAGGCACAAACAAATACGTCGAGGCCTAAGAGATCTACTTAATTCTAGTGCAGGCCTTTCAGCTCGTTGGGGTGAACTCCCGATGGCTCCACTAGCCATGCCAAAAGAAATGTTCGAGCCGAATTGGTCCTTCGTGTTCATCAATAGAGGTCAAATGAAGGTCTAATGCGATCGCGCCCGAACACGCTAAATCCTGGGAAGTCTGCTTGGCACTAGTACAGGCCAATTTAATCTCTAATTAACAAGGAAGACGGATAGAGTTAGATCATAGACTAAATCAGCTGATAGGCCGATATGGACTCCTGCTATCGGTTGGTCACTGATAGGGTTAGGGTAGCCATCGGTTGTGAGCTGATACACCTCTACTATCGGCTAGCCGATAGCAACTATAACGCTCATACATTAGCTAGAAAGCCAATGATGACATAGGCAAATAGTAAGGAATGAAGTAGAAGACTCATCAGTTGTAGAGCTGATGACTCTCCAAACAGATTACACGATGAATACTATGGAGTGAGACCCGATCTCCCCAAGGTACGAGATCCAACGGCCACTGTGACGATATCATTAAAGCTAGTCTCAATAGATTGGACCGAACTGAGACATTATGAGGCTGAGACTAATGGCATCGAGACGGCGGAGACTAGATCAGGCATAATGATGAAGGGACTGAGCGAATGATATGCCTCGATGTCCCGATCTTCACGATGTAGGATCAATCACCAGATAACTAGCTTCGAAGAAGCCGAGATAACTTGCTGCAAGCAGCCATAACTAGTGCAACCTGATGAATAAAACTCGAAGCCAACCACCATCTCAATACGGCAACCTGAATCGAGGATTCGCCCAACCACACTCTCAAAGAAACCAACCAACACAGTCTACAATCAATCGAGGATACCTCAAATGGAGTAGGAGCACCAATTGGGAGTGGATGAAGCCGCCGCTTTCGTAATTCCTACGAAGGAAGTCACAAGAGCAAAGGGGTAGAGATCAACTCTCAGGGGTTTGCTAGCGCATAGCTGAACAAAGTGGTCTATATTCTCAATATCATAATCTATGATTACAATGAGTCTAGGGGGTATTTATACTAGCAACAGCCCTGCTAGGTAGGTGCAAACTCAAAAGGAAAATAACTAGTTCGACTATGTGAAAAGACCTCTTCAGAATGAGCTCCTAGAGAGTTTCCACGTGGCTATTAGTTTTCTACGCAATCTTCATTGTTTTAGCAATAACTCCACCTAGGGAAGTCCAAATGATGCACGGTTTGTTGCGCTGGATTCTTAACTTGACACCCTTTCCAACCATGTATGCCATGCACCACGTAATATTATAGAATGGTACAGCTTAATACATGAACTTTAGCATCAGGCTGGCTGTTGACCTTCCGAGCAGTATACACTAAACGGTGGTATGTGCCCAAATGGTAGCTCCAAACTGGTCAGGGCTAAACTCAATGGAAACTAGACTTGAAGAGCTTTCCAAAACGTGCTCATAGACCACCATAGCTTTTGGGAATCAAATATATGACTGTTTCTTCTAGATGGTTCTGCAAAGCTGAACTGGTTCGAGTATAGTTCGTGGTCAGCAACTGGTCTGAAGTGGTCTGTAGCTGGTCGAAAGTCATCTCCTTGTGTGTTCATGTCTTTCTCCTTAGTGAACCTATCTATTAATAATGTACATGACTTAGGTAGTATATAATCCTCATTAATATTAAAATGAATCTCACAAAGTAGCGCGTGCACCTCTTGTTGTAGCTTCTTTGCTCGACTACGTATAATCGGTCCATCAATTACTTGGACTGGTGTTGATGTAGGTGAGACCTGAGTTGGTATAGCTTGAGTTGAGAGTTGTGACATCTTGCTTGATGGCATGGTCATATCATCCTCCCTCCCTTAAAAAGGAGTCATCCTCGACTCTAAAGTATATTCACTTGTGATTGGAGATAGGTCAGCAACATTGAAGGTGGTGCTCATGCCATAACTTGGTGGAAGATCTATCTAGTATGTATTGTCATTGATCTTTGTAAGAACAGGAAATGGACCATCCCCTCGTGGCATCAATTTGGATTTGCGCTGATCTGGAAAGCAATCCTTGCGCAAGTGAATCCACACCAAGTCCCCTGGTTCAAACAACACTTTCTTCCGATGCTTGTTTATACTTGCAGCCTTGCATACCGCCTTGAGCTCAATTGCTTCCTTAGTCTTCTCATGTGTCTTCTTTATATATGTAGCACACTTGGAGGCTTCCATGTTGGTTCTTTTCCTGTTATAAGCAAACTCCACATGAGGCAAGCAATCCTCCCAATCCTTCAAGTTCTTTTTTACCATGGTTCGCAGCAACATTGATAAGGTTCGATTCATCATTTCAGTTTGTCCGTCGGTTTGGGGATGACAAGTGGTGAAGAATAAGAGCTTGGTCCCAAGCTTTGCCCACAGCGTTTTCCAAAAGTAGCTCACAAACTTGACATCACGATCTGACACTATGGTCTTGGGCATTCCATGTAGCCTCACAATTTCTCTGACAAACAAATTAGCAAGGTGTGAAGCATCGTCGGTCTTATTGCAAGGGATAAAATGAGCCATCTTTGAAAATCTATCAACCACAACAAAAATTGAATCTTTTTCCCTCTGAGTTCTAGACAATCCCAAAATAAAATCTAAGCTTATATCTTTCCAAGGAGTATTTGGAGTAGATAACGGAGTGTATAAACCATAAGGATTCAGTTTGGACTTAGCTTTGTGACATGTGACGCATCGCTCCACAAATCTGATGACGTCTCTTCTCATCTTGGGCCAATAGAAATGATCACCGAGTAGCTCATATGTCTTCTTTTGTCCAAAATGCCCTATTAATCCTCCTCCATATGATTCCTGTAACAACAACAATCTAACCGAAGAATTTGGAACACAAAATTTGTTAGCTCTAAACAAGAATCCATCATTGATGTGATATTTTTCCCAACCTTTTCTGTTTTTACAATGGGCATATGGTTCTGAAAATTCAGGATCATTTTTGTACATATCTTTCAAATTTTCAAGACCCAAAACCTTTACCTCAAGTTGGTTCAGCAACACACTCATCCGAGACAACGTATCGGCAACAATATTGTCCTTACCTTTCTTATACTTCACAATATATGGAAATGTTTCGATGAACACAACCCATTTGGCATGGCATCGGTTCAGCTTAGCTTGACCTTTCCAGTACTTCAAAGCTTCATAATCGGAATGAATAACAAAATCCTTTGGCCATAAGTAGTGTTGCCATGTTTCAAGCACACGTACCAAAGCATACAATTCTTTGTCATATACAGAATAATTCAGTTGAGCATCTCCCAATTTTTCACTAAAATATGCTACAGGTTTTCCTTGTTGCATTAAAACTCCTCCTATCCCAATCCCACTAGCATCACATTCCACTTCAAAAGTTTTAGTGAAATCAGGAAGAACAAGTAGTGGTGCTTCAGTTAAACGTTTCTTTAATTTTTGGAAAGAATTTTTTTGTGTGTTTCCCCATTTAAATTCAACTCCTTTCTTGGTTAATTCATTTAAGGGAGCAGCGATGATACTAAAATCTCGCACAAACCTTCTATAAAAACCAGCAAGGCCATGAAAACTTCTCACTTGACTTACATTTGTTGCAGTGGGCCAATCCTTGATGGCTTTCACCTTGCTTTCATCCACTTCTATTCCTTTTCCAGAAACAACAAAGCCAAGAAACACAACATGGTCTGTGCAAAAACTGCACTTCTCAAGATTAGCAAATAATTTCTCCTTTCTAAGCTCATCTAGGACTTGTCGAATGTGACTCACATGCTCTTCAAAAGACTTGCTGTAAATTAAGATATCATCGAAGTAGACAACCACAAATTTCCCAATAAAAGCTCTCAAGACTTGGTTCATTAATCTCATGAAAGTACTAGGAGCATTAGTCAAACCAAAAGGCATAACTAACCATTCATACAGCCCAAATTTTGTTTTAAACGTAGTTTTCCATTCATCTCCAGTTTTCATTCTTATTTGATGGTAACCACTTCTCAAATCAATTTTAGTAAATATTGTGGAGCCACTCAATTCATCAAGCATGTCATCTAAGCGTGGAATAGGATGACGGTAGCGGATAGTGATGTTATTTATAGCCCTACAATCAACACACATCCTCTAAGATCCATCTTTTTTAGGTACTAAGATCACAGGAACAGTGCAAGGACTTAAACTTTCACGAACAAAACCTTTGTCAAGAAGTTCTTGTACTTGCCTTTGTATCTCCTTCGTTTCTTCAGGGTTAGTTCGGTATGGTGGTCGATTAGGTAGTGCAGCCCCTAGAATGAGATCAATTTGATGCTCAACCCCACGAATTGGAGGTAGTCCAGCCGGTGTTTCCATTGGGAAAACATCTCTATAGTCCTGCAACAGATGAGATACAACACTAGGAAGAGAGGTGATGTCATTAGCTGAAATTAAAATATCTTTGCACACAAGTACAAAGAGCACTTAATTTGGGTTGTTCCTTACTCCTCTCATTTCAGATTTTGTGGCTAACATAACTAGATTTTCTCCCTCTCCTTTCTTTTTTTCTCTCACATTTGGCTTGTGGCTCTCACTCACCAAATTGTGGATGGCACTCAATTTCTTTTGCTCTTCTCCTCCATTACTTGCTGGACTAATTTCAGATTTCTTTTGTAAGTGCTCAGCCATGATTTGTTGAGGGGTCATGGGCTTTAACACAAACTTCTTTCCCTTCAGATCTAGTGTATACTGATTTGTTCTCCCACAATGCTGAGTGTAACGGTCATATTGCCATGGTCTTCCAAGCAGCAATTGACACACAGACATGGGTGCTACATCACACTCTACTGTGTCAACATATTCACCAATTTTGAATGGAATTTTCACACAATGCCCAATCTTAATATCTCCCGAATCATTCAACCGTTGGACATGATATGGATGCGAATGTCGCTGTAGTTTCAGACCAAGCTTGTCAACCATTTCACGACTTGCAAGATTGTGGCAGCTCCCTCCATCTATGATCACCTTCACTACTTTGTCTTGCACCTTTGCACGTGTTTGAAATAAATTGTGCCACTGTCCATTTTTAGCTTCTTTCATTTGAACACTCAAGATTTGAGCCACTACAAGAGCAGCCCCCAGCTCAAATTCACACCCTGTATGTTCCTCATCTTCATGGGCTTCTTCAACATACTCTTCTTCATCTTCTTCTTCACTAGCTGATTCATACTCTCCATTATCATTCACAATGATCACCCGATTGTTTGGGCACTCTCTACTTATATGCCCACGGCCTCCACACTTGAAGCACTGAATTCCACTACTCTTGGCTGTAGAACCTACTGAAGTAGAGGTGGATGTCGTTGGTTTAGGGCTTAGGTTTGGGGCAGCAGTGTTCTTCCCACTAAAAACACTCTGAACATTAGAACGTGAGCCTCCAAACGAGTTTTTCGCTGATGAGGGTGCAGTAGTGAACTTCGAGACTTGCTTGCTTCCCCTGGATATGTTCCTCATACCAAATGACAAGGACTTACTGCTCTTAGCATCTTGCTACAATTGTCGTTCAGCTTTGGTTGCTTGATGTACCAAATCAATTAGATGACGGTACGGTTGAAACTCAACAATGCGCTGAATATTGCGATGCAAACCAGCCATGAAACGTGCAATAGTTTGCTCTTCATCTTCACTGTGGTTGTTTGCACCATCACGAGGTGGACAGTGTTCTCTAATTTCAGCCAAGATGGCTTGAAGATCTTGTGTCAACCGGTCTTGTCTATCTTCTAGGCTTTGTTTGAGATCATTAAATTGTGCAATAGTAACACATTCTTCTACCCTAGATTCACCCATCTTGCTGAAAGGTTAGCAAAATAAAAGCAATATATTTGTATATGTCAACTGGAAAGTTTTTGGTGACTCTCTCAACCTCACCTCTCTGACCAACCAAAGCTCTTATGAATTTCGTGCTGCGGATTACAAATAAAATGTGTGGTGGTAACCAAAAGTGATGGCAAGGCGAATACAAGATAAGAGAGTACCGATTGCGACGGTTTTTATGTGGAGCTTGGTGGGGAGTTGACACACAAGGAATGCAATCTGAATTCTAGTTGTTGTTAAGTTAAATAACAATCCAAACTAGAAGTTCTATGTCCAGTGCTGACCACAAGATATGACAGATATAAATAGATCACACACACGCAAAGAATTTTCAGAGTTGATGCAAACAAAGGAGTATGATTGGGATGCAAGTGTTGCGATCAAACCCAACCAAATTTTGCACCAAAAACAAATAGCAAACTAGTTGTACAACTTGATATGATAAACTTCAGTACTTGTGCACTTTAACAAACTGAACTTTAGTTTTTCTTTCTTAACTTTTCTCAACTCTTTCTTTTTTCTTGTACTTTTCTTCTTCTTTTTTTTGAGACACTTTTTTTTCTTTACAGAACTAACAACAAAGATTAAAAATAACAGAAGCACACTTTATAAAAGAAACAAGACACAACCAGAAGCTATAACTTGATAGGATCAAAGTTTACACAAAGGATGATAAAGGTTTCAGATTTTTTTTGTGTGGGGATTTTCAGATATATGAAAGAGGCACAAAGGACACACGAAGGATAATACGATTAGCAACTAAACAAGACTCTAAAGGACTGAAACTTAAGAAAACTCACATGAATAACAGATTAAAACAAAGGGCTATGACAATTTTATGGCTTATAGTGGATAGGACAAACAAAATTATATGTAGCTAAGGGTAAAGAATCCTACCGTAGTAACGAAAGCTCTGATACCAGATGATACGCCTCGATGTTCCAATCTTCACGACGTAGGATCAATCACTAGATAACTAGCTTCGAAGAAGCCAAGATAACTTGCTGCAAGCAGCGATAACTAGTGTAACCTGGCGAATAAAACTCGAAGCCAACCACCGTCTCAATACGGCAACCTGAATCGAGGATTCGCCCAACCACACTCTCAAAGAAACCAACCAATATAGCCTACAATCAATCAAGAAGACCTCAAAGGGAGTAGGAGGACCAATTGGGAGTGGATGAAGCCACCGCTTCTGTAATTCCTGCGAAGGAAGTCACAAGAGCAAAGGGGTAGAGATCAACTCTCAGGGATTTGCTAGCGCACAGCTGAACAAAGTGGTCTATATTCTCAATATCATAATCTGTGATTACAATGAGTCTAGGAGGTATTTATACTAGTAACAGCCCTGCTAGGTAGGTGGAAACTCGAAAAGAAGATAACTAGTTCAACTATGTGAAAAGACCTCTTCAGAATAAGCTCCTGAAGAGTTTCCGCGTGGCTGTTAGTCTTCTGTGCAATCTTCATTATTTTGGCAATAACTTCACCTAGGAAAGTCCAAATGATGCACGGTTTGTTGCGTTGGATTCTTGACTTGACACCCTTTCCATCAATGTATGCCATGCACTACGTAATATTATAGAATGGTACAGTTTAATACATGAACTTTAGCATCAGGCTGGCTGTTGACCTTCCGAGCAGTATGTACTAAATGGTGGTCTGTGTCCAAATGGTAGCTCCAAACTGGTCGGGGCTAGACTCAATGGAAACTAGACTATAAGAGCTTTCTAAAACGTGCTCATAGACCACCATAGCTTCTGGGAATCAAAATATATGACTGTTTCTTCTAGACAGTTCTGCAGAGCTCAACTGGTTCGAGTATAGTTCGTGGTCGGCAACTAGTCTGAAGTGGTCTACAGCTGGTCGGAAGTCATCTCTTGGTGTGTTCATGTCTTCCTACTTAGTGAACCTAACCATTAATAATATACACAAATTAGGTAGTATATAATTCTCATTAATATTAAAATGAATCTCACAAAGTAGCGCGTGCACCTCTTGTTGTAGCTTCTTTGCTCGACTACGTGTAATCGGTCCATCAATTACTTGGACTGGTTTTGATGTAGGTGAGACCTGAGTTGGTGTAGCTTGAGTTGAGGGTTGTGGCATCTTGCTTGATGGCGTGGTCATATCAGCGAACCTATCGGCTATAGGTCCAATGCAACCATATAAGTAAGCTTATGGGCTAGCCGAGCCGTTGAAAGCAATGAAACCTGCTAAGTCTCAATGCCAGATCTAACAAAACCAAATTGATTGATAGCGGATAATCGCTAGGAGAGATATAGTATATTGGCTCTCAACCGATACACTAGACGTGAGGCTCTCTGTATGGATAACTCATCAGCTAGCCACTCTAATGAAACGTCACGTAAAGACCTATCAGCCTAAGACTCAATCCACTATCAATAATCTAGTAAGTTAGACCTAACCAATGAAGCATAAGACTAATGATGGCAGAAGATCATGATAAGCCGATAGAACCCACGCAAGCATAATGTAGTATATTTAATCGGACTAAGAGATCGGACCTAACCGATGTAGTCTTAGATAGAGTAGATAAACAAGGATAGTGGCAGGACTTATCCCTTTGCTAGAGATCAAACTTAACCGATACAGCCCCACGTTAAAAGCTAGAACCCGTCGATAAAAACCTAGATAAACTAGGGTAGCTATGCACCAAGATATAATTGATTAGTGATGGATAATTTACAATGTTCCAAGGGATCTAATGCCCTTGGGTTACAATAGTCCGATATGGTTACAAACATTCTCCGGACTTTCTTTCCTAATAAAAAAGAAAACTTTATATAAGAAGTTAATAAAACTAAGTAAACTTATATAACTTATAAGATATATTCTATAAAGATACAATTAGCCTACCGTGACTTCCACGGCTCCACCTTAGATCCAGTCTCATCTAGATAATTTTTTATTTTTGATTGAACCGAATCCATCCTCATCTATCCGATCGGTCCTTTTACTATATCAATCGGCTTCCTTTTATAAGACAATCACCTCTTTGATCCTATTTGCGGGGCTTATTAAATTTTGGTGTTAACATGATGTCAATAAAACAACTTGAATAATCATTTATAGTTAGTACTATGCTGATCCTAAGCTATAACATATTATATTCTTGGGCCAAGACACAAACATACTATATTCTCAGGCCAAGACACAAACAATACCACAAATGGCACCAAAGAGAAACAAATGTGACCCTCACTCATATGACCAAAGAAACTAATGAAGAATGATGCATAAACTGCTACTTTTTCTCACTTCACCTTTTGCTTTTATTTCTTTTCTTTTTTTTGGTACGGCTTTTTTTCACCTTTCTACCTTTTTATATTTTTTATCTTATCATTGCTAAACTTGGTTGGAATCTAATCACAAAGAAGATGGCCAAATATGGATGTGCGCCCAAAAGCAAAGTTGTAGATCTACTCGTATTTAAACTGAGTATTGAAACACCCAAAACTGAGTCTATGGGGAAAACAAACAATTTTACTAACACCGCTCAAATTGACTCTGAATCCTACTCAGTTTAAACTTGCTAATCCAAGTGGAACTCCCTCAAAACTTGTATTTACTTATGGAAAAAGGTATAGACTCGTTCAAGATATGCATGGCAAGGTGATATAGATAGTAAATGTGGTGGCAGTGATATAGATGGCAACGGTGATGAGGTAAATTACAGCAATGATGGCAGCGATGTAAATGGTGGTGGTGATGATATGAATTACATAGGTGGTGGTGGCATGGAACGGCAAAGCTGGTGTTATTAGACGTGACACAAACTTGAAACTCTAAATGATTAGGCACTAAGACTAGAACATGGTCAACTATCTAACCAAAAATTCAAAAAGCAAAAATGAAGCAAAGCTAATAACATGGTCAAATTGTTTTGGACTTCAAGTATCTAATCTACTTTTTTTCATTTCTTTTCTTGGACAGTAGGTAAAAAATACAAAAACTAGAATATTCTCACCGATCAACTGAAGCTCTAATAAGTGTGGCTTTACATAGCCTGATCTTTTGGTGAGAGATTACTATCATTTTGAGGCAAGGAATGACATTGACGATGTGGCTCCTCAAAGTGTATCTAGTTCCTGTAATAGGTTTTGGATGATATATGACAAGAAAATTAGGAGACTAATGTGTGAAGTAAAGAAAAGTACATGAGTTAGTCAGTAGAAAAATTGAATTGATAAAAATAAACCCCTACCATGAAATAAAGGCATTGAAGCGGACTTGACATTGTGTTTTAAATGTAATTTATTTTTCTTTAGTCATAGGATTGTTGTACTATCAAGAGTGGTATAAATATTAGCCTGAGTTTTAAAGCAAGTGTTCAATTAGGTCCTTTTATAACACTTACACCACATATAGCTCTAGATTTTGGTTTTTCTCTAGAGAGGCCTCCTGATATTGTCTATGTCACCAAACATTTTTGGGAAAGTTTCCCTATATAATAGTGAAAATAAACTAGAGTCTCCATAGAATTTTCTCTGTTAGGCAGTGAAGGTTGTCGAGAGTCTATGAAGGTTGTCTAGAGTCTCCATAGCATCATGTACTAGTAGAAACCTTCGTGGTTGTCTTGGACTTTACGCTAGCCTTGGTGAGACTAGGAAACGAGCGTGATTCGGCTCCTTGGAGTCCACCAATGAAGACATAGGATATTTTGATCCAAACTTTGGTGAAAAATGTTATGTCCCCTTGTGTAGTGCTTCTTACATTTATTTACTATCTTTGGATCACCACCATACCCCTTTCTCTTTGCGATTGCTTCCTTTGCTGCTCAGCAGTGAGCCTCAACTGTTGTCTCTAGTAATTACAACCAGATACTACGGAGAGTGTTTTAATTTCCATTGTAAGTTTCTTACAGGTTTTTTGGTGTGCAGATTCACCTCTGATGAGCAATTCAAGTTCCATTGAATTGGTATCAATATCTCATCTTCAAATAGGCTTAACCACTTCAAAATATGTCTCAATTAGAGGTAAAACCCGTTGATCCAAGGAAGGATAATAAGGAGAATGAAAAGAACATGGATGTCTCTACTTCCAAAAGTGTCTGTAAGAAGGGAGTAACCATTTCTCGTGATTACAACAAGCTCAATTCACATAATTCCTCTACGTACTTTGTCTCCATGACTTTTGGAAGTACTCCTCACTTTAATGGAACACATTATATCGCTTGGAAGCTTAAGATGAAGTTATATCTGATGTAATTACATCTTAGTTTGTGCAAAATTGTGCCTACAAATCTTGATATTTCAGAGGAGGATACTAAACTCGTGTTCATTGAAGAGGTCCTCATACACCGCAACGCTCAAGCCGCAAGCATGGTCCTCAGGTCATTAAGCTTGAAAGAGTTCAACAAGGTAGATCAGCTCAAGGAACCCAAGAAGATTTGGGACACACTCCAATTAGCACATGAGGGATCTCCTGGCGTAAAGGAATCAATGATCGTGTTATTGAAAGGACAACATAGGAGATTTGTGATGCAAGATGATGATATGTTGCAAGAGATATATGATCGTATGATGGTCATCATCAACAAAATTTGAGGACATGGAAGTGAAGACATAACCGATCACATATTCGTCATGGAGCACCTCTATATCTTTGTTCCAAGGAACTCCACCTTGTTTGCACTCATCTGGGAGAACAAGAACTTCAAGAGACTTACCCCAAGTGATGTAAAGGGAAAGGCATAGTCTACAATATCATAAAACAATTTTTTTCTACCGCGCACTCCAGGACATCATGCGAAGAAGGGAATATGGACCGTTACCATGAGACGTGCTATGCAGCGGAAGTAGAGTTGGAGAAGCCAATCCAACCACATGCACGTCGAGATTGTAGATAAAGTAGTTGATTGCCACAATCCTAATGCTGATCAACATAGCAACGAGCAGCGTCTCCACCAGTATCCACACGTCTGGGGCTAGAATGCCAAATACGGGTGTACTAGTACTCGCAAGCGGTTAGGGTTTGGCTCTAGAGGTGGCGGTTAGGAATTGGCTTTAGAGGTGGCGGCTAGGGTTTTTGCTCGAGGTGAACAAAGGTGTCTATCCTCGACCTCCCCGCCTTCCTATATATAGTCTTCCTCACTTGGGCCTAGGAAATTGTGGCCCAATAGAAGTCTACTCGGATCTCTATTCGAGTTAAGCCCTTATTCGAATCACATTCGAATAAGCATTCCAACCCATTAAGCATACAACCCTATAGGTTCATGTCGATTTGGTTGTGACGTGGAAATGTCTTTCTAGTTACCCTGTTAATAGCAGTCTCTAGCAAGCCATATTAACCCCAAAGTATACGCAAAGATTATATCATCTAAACCTATAATATTCTCATGTACAAATCGCTTTGCCTTATGATATCGATCGAGCTCAAGGCTAAGCTTGTGTTAACCTCTTAATAACTCAATCACTCTTTCGATTCTATGATGGATTATAAACTTGTGATTGACTCCTCAATCACTTTAGCATGGTCATACACTTTCACTACTCATTACATTGAGGGGCCTAGAGATATCTCTTCTGGCCAAATTCTATCTTAATCACTCACATCCCATTGTATATTTTATAGTAAACCCAAAGACTACTTTTATGACTATCCTATTATAGAGTAGTATTTGATAGTCTTAAAATAAGCTACTCGTATGTTGGGTACCAGGATGATCTCAAGTCTATGGACTCCACATAAACACTACTTAAGATTAACTAATGAGACATAAAATCTATATATTATCTCATGGCGGGTCTATCCAACATATGTTCACTACCATATGTCTATATTATCAATTTTGTATCTTCATATCAAGATCCATGAGACATTATTATCAATCAATACATATGTCGATTTTACAAACATATTTGTTCCTCATATAATATATGATCAGGGATTATTTAGAAATAGCAACATCTAACATTAGGAGTCTCATGAATAAGTCACATGCTCATTGATCAATAATAATAATGTTTATTTCAATAAACAAATCAATATATCATAAACATATTATGTGATATAGGCAACATCTTCAAGGCATATCACTAATAGTCTCCCACTTGCACTGGAGTCAATCATATAGATATTTAATACCCATAGCCCTAACGTGGGCCTCATGCTTTGGCTAAGGAAGCAACTTTGTCAATGGATCTGCAATGTTCAAATCCGCTTTTAGTTTGCAATATCGCCACTCTCAACAATCTCTAAATGAGATGAAAATGCCATAGAATATACTTGGACTTATGGTATGATCTAGGCTTCTTAGCTTGCACAATGGCCCTACTATTATCATGATAGAGGTCCATTCGACTAATGGCACTAGTCATCACACCAAGTTCAGAAACAATTTTTTTTATGTAAACATCCTCTTTAGCAGCTTCAGAAACTACAATGTACTTGGCTTCCGTTGTAGAATCAGGAACTATATCTAGCTTGGAACTCTTCTAGTTCACTGCACCACCATTTAGACAAAACACAAATCTAGATTGCGATCTAAAATCGTCTTTGCTAGTTTGGAACCTAGCATTGCTGTAACCATTTCCATCGACCTCTTCCTCACCTCCATAAACTAGGAACACATCTTTAGTTCTTCTTCAGTATTTTAAGATGTTCTTTACAGCAATCAAGTGAGCTTCACCTGAATCTAATTAGTATCTAGTCATAGCACTTAAAGCATACGAGACATCTGGACATGTACAAAGCATGACAAACATAATCGATCTAAATGAATATTCTAACTCTAAGATGCCTGCTTTAATCCATGAATTGATTTTTATAGCTTGCATATCTTTCCAGTGGATTGCGGATCAACAAAATCAGTAAGTTGTGTCATGTATGCATCCACACATAGATTTTCATTAAGGAAAGTTGTTTTGACATCCTTTTTCCATATCGCATAGTCAAAATATGTAGCAATCGCTACAATGATTTGAATAGACTTCAACATTACGATGGGAGAAAAAGTTTCATCATAATCAACACCTTGAATTTGTTTGAAACCTTTGGCCACCAATTGTGCCTTATAGATGTAAACATTTCCATCCACGTTTATTTTTTTCTTGAAAACCCATTTGCACTCAATGGTTTTCACACCATCAAGGGATCAACCAAGATCCAAACTTGATTACTATGCATGGATTCAATTTCGGATCTCATGGCTTCAAGCCATTTCTTAAATTATAGTCCCACCATAGCTTCTTTATTGGTCTTAGGCTTATTGTTGTCTAACAACAATACGTCTTTTTGTTGAGTAGTCAAGAACATGTACCTCTTAGGTGCACGACGTGACCTCTGTGACATACATGGTGCCTATATGTCTACAACAGGTTCTTCAACACTTATTCAACCTACTGTGGTTGTCTAGGAGCTAAAACATTTTTAGGTATTTTTTGAATTTCTTTGAGTTGCACTGTTATCCCAACTACCCTTTCTTCAGAGAAACTCTTTCTCTAAGAAAACAACATATCAGATGACAAACACTTTGCCTTCTCCTTGATTATAGAAGTAATATCCTTTTGTCTTCTTATGATACCCGATAAAGAAGCATTTGTCAGACAAAGGAGCGAGCTTAGCAGATTATAAATGTTTTACATAAGCCTCATCCCCAAATCATAAGAAAAGATAAGGTAGGACATTGTCCCATCCACATCTCATATGATTTCTTTTCTATTGACTTAGATGAAACCATATTTAATGTGAACGCGGCTGTTTCAAGAATATATCCCCAAAAGAACAATGGAAGATCACTTTAGCTCATCATGGAACACACAATGTCTAATAAGATACAATTTCTCCATTCAAATAACCCATTCCATTGAGATGTACTTGGTGGAGTCAACTATGTAACAATTCCACAATCCTTTAGATTGCCAAACTTATAGCTCACATATTCGCCTCCACGATCATATTGTTGAAACTTGATTATTTTTTCTAAATGATTTTGTACTTCATTTTGGAATTCCTTGAACTTTTGAAAGAATTCAAACTTATGCTTCATTAGGTAGATATACCCATACCTCCTAAAGTCATCAATAAAAATTATGAAGTAATGAAAACAACCTCTGCCTATAGAGCTCATTGGTCCACATACAAGTATGCACAAGTGACAATAAATCACTTGCCCTTTCACCTTGACTAGTGAAAGGTTCCCTTATCATCTTGCCAATTAAACAAGATTTAAATGTCTCAAATGATTCAAAATCAAATAAGTGTAGAAGACCATCTCTATGGAGAGTTTCCATGCATTTTTCATTTATGTGGCCCAAGCAACAATGCCATATGAATGTGGGATTCAAATCATTAAGACATTGCCTCTTTGTATTAATATTATAGACCGGTGTCCCTTCAAGATTTAGAATGTATAACACATTCACTAATGGAGTATTACAATAGAACATATCTTTAAAATAAAGAGAACAAACATTGTCCACATATTTAAAATTATAACCTTCTTCTTGTAAACAAGAAGCAAAAATAATATTCCTAGATAGAGACAGAACACGATAACAATTATTTAATTCCAAAACAAATCCTGAAGATAAAGATAATGTCTGGTACCAATAGCCACCGTAGCAACTCTTGCTCCATTGCCAACACTAAGATCCACTTCGCTCCTTCTGAAACTTCTACTTCTTGTTAGCCCTTACAATGATTTGCATATGTGAGCACCCGATCCGTTATCAAATACGCAAAAATCAATAGATGAAGTAGCAGGATTGATCTCTATAACATTTATACCTAAAGCGGAAATCACACTTCTCTTCTTCTTGAGATCCTCCAAGCACTTTGGATAGTTTTTCTTCTATTGTCCTGATCCCTTATAGTAAAAGCAAGCTACATCAGGAGCAACACCCTTCTTGTCTCATTTAGCGGCCTAGGAGTTGCTCATGATCTGATCGGGAGTCAACATTCTCTTGACCATGATTTTCTTGACATTAGACTTGCCCTTGCCTTTCTGCATTATCATCACATGATTTGTGTTTTTCTTAATGTTGTCCTCAGTAGATTTGAGTATCCCATGCAACTTAGACAAGGTCCTGTCCATATTGTTCATATGATAGTTCAATATGAATGGCTCAAAGCTCAAAGGGAGTGACTAGATAATCATATTAGTAGCTAACTCTTGGCTAAGGAGAAAACCAAGCTTTTCTAGATTATCAATGTAGCCTATCATCATAATCACATGAGGCTGATGAGATTTCCAAAACAAGGAATTTGAAGTGTTGAACCTCTCAGCGCCTGCATGGTTCTCAAACATATCATGTAACCCCACAATTATATTATAGGCATTCGTATTCTCATATTGCTTGTAAACCTTAAAGGACATTGTGGCAAGCATAAGACAACGCACATTAAGGGAATCATTTGTGTATTTCTCATGATCTCTCTGTGCAATCACAATAGCATTATCTGGCAAGTTACCAACTAAAGGAGTCTCAAGGACATACTCCTTACGCTCTTACTTGAGAACAATTCGATACCAATCCATAAAATTTATCTATTTAGTTTTTCTTTCTCAAGAATAGATAGTAAATTAAAAGAATTGGTTGCAGCATTAGCTAACATGATCTACAACATAAGAATATGCAAAGTTTAGTACTATATTTATATACATATTTTACTAAACTATTTAACAAAAGACTCTCACTATGTGTTTTCCAACAAAACTCTCTCTAAATGACATAGTGGGTCAAGATCCTCATCTCACTAATTCTTAGTGTGGTTTGGCATGACGGATAGAAAACTAGTGACATGGCTAAGCAACGCTTTGCAAATCACATCTCTATGTGATTCTTGTTTGTTGGGTGGCATCAACATGACCTGGCCCCAACTTGTGCCCGAAGGTCCAAAATTGTTTTGATAACCTTATTAAGTGAACCAAATACTTCTACATGTAGATGTTGGACATCTACCCTAAGAACTGATAGGCCTACAGTATGGTGATTATTCTCCTTAGGTGCAACATATTGAAGGACACAAACACCTAATCTTTACTATGGGAGACTCAATCCTACCATAGCAACAATTCACAAATATCATTGCATAAAATTAAGGTAGAAAATATCATAGATAAACACATTCAATTGTGAAATAGTATGTCACAAAAGAATGGTGATCTCCATCTCCATGTCGATGATCTCTATCCTCGACATCTTTCATTTGGTTCACCATGCTTGAAAACTTGTAACTTCTAGTCTAGGCTACTACCTATAATAGCTAGAAATTAAATATTATAAAGATAGATTCAAGCACTATAGTCAACACATACGTCATTAAATATAATAGAGACAGCTAACAATAGTAGAAACAATCATGACATGCATGCATGAATTAATGTTACATGCATCATGTACATCTCATACATTCCAAATAAGCTATAGGTCTATACTATTCACATCATTCTCTATAAAAACAAATTATGTGTAGAATTGTATTCTACCTAATGATGTAAACACAAGATGCTATGCAAGGAGGGTATGCATGGCAGTCCTGAACACCCTACAAAATTCATAGATCCAATCTATGAAATCGCTATGGAAAAACTATACGGCATAACTACCTTATGCCGATCCGAGACACTCTCAAGAATATTAGTTTTCCACTAGACCATGGCAATCAGATCCACAATCTTCTACTATTTAGAATAACAACTTTATGCCGATCCGAGACAATTTCAAGGATACTAGTAATTCTATTGACCCGATCTATAACCTACTAGTACTCGACACAACAACCTTATGCCAGTCCAAGAAGACACTCTCAAGAATGTTACTAGTTCCAATGACTTGAGACTATAGATCTATGACCTACCAGTACTCGGCATAACAATCTTATGCTGGTCCAAGACACTCTCAAGGATATCACTAGTGCTATGATCCAACCTTATCTAATCCTTATTCATCGATTGATCTCATCAACCCGTTCTACTATCGATCCATCACATGAATCGATTGATCTAGACTGTAATAGATCTAATTTACTACTACCACATATCAACATATGTGATGATCTAGATCACAAACAATGAAATATGTCTCTAATACTAATAAAGGGGAAGGCGTAGACTACAATAGTATAAAACAAAATTTTTCAACCACTCACACCAGGACATCATCCGAAGAAGGGATCATAGACCATTACCATGAGACATACTATGCAGCGAAAGTAGGGTTAGAGAAGCTTATCCAGCCATGTGTGCATCAAGGTGGCAGATGAAACAGTTGATCGCCGTGATCCTAATGCCGATCAACACCACAATGAGCAATGCCTCCACCAGAATCCATGCGTCTAGGGCTGAAACGCCAATTGTGGGTGTACTAGCACTCATAAGCGACTAGAGTTTGGCTCAGAAGGTGGTGGCTAAGGTTTTGCTTGAGGTGAACAGAGGTGTCTATCCTCAACCTCCCTACCTCCTTATATATAGCTTTCCTCACTTGGGCCTAGGCGAGCATGGCCCAATAGGAGTCTACTTGGATCTCTATCCTAATTGAGCCCTAATCCGAATCACGTTCGAATAAGCATTCCAACCTATTAAGCGTACGACCCTATAGGTTCACGTATAGTTGGTCACAACCCAAAAACGTATTTCCAATCACCCTATTAATAGTGGTTTCTAGCAAGCCATATTGACTCTAAAGTACATGTAAAGATCATATCAACTAAACCTATAATATTATCATGTATGAATCCTTTGACTTACAATATCGATCGAGCTCAAGGCGAGACTTGTGTCATCCCTTTAATAGCTCAATCACTCTCTCGATCTTGTGATGGATTATAAATCTGTGATTGACTCTTCAATCACATTGGCATGGCCATTTACTTCCATAATCCATTACGTGGAGGGACCTAAAGATATCTCTCATATAGGAAGGGTACATTCTATCTTGATCACTTGCATACCAATGCATATTTCATAGCACACCAAATACTACATTTATGACTACCCTATTATGGAGTAGTATTTGATAGTATCAAAATAAACTACTACATATGTTGGGAACCATGATGATCTCAAGTCTAAGTACTTCACATAAACACTACTTCAGATTAACTGATGACACATAAAATATCTACAGTATCTTATAGCAGTTCTATCTAATACTAAACCACGGCCTATTGGAGCATGAATTGGCAAGGAGATCAATGGCAATGGACTGAATAGTTGAAGCATCTCCCGCCTTGGAATTGGTTATGAGATAGAAAAGCTTGTTCAGGATGTCGTAGTGAGAAAGCAGCCCATGTGTTGTCTTGATGATACCATTTGGACCCTACATAAAAGCAGACTCATGTGAAAGAATATGGCGTTGATGGTGGAGGCTCGGGTTGGTTAGATCAAGGGGGTCTAGCTCAAAGACTTAGGGAAAAGTCAAAATAGCGGCCCAGAACTGCCGTCCATTTGTCATCCATTTTATGGAGCTCTCACCATCCTTAGTGGTGTGAAAGAACACAGTGGCCTAAAACTAGGCAATCACTTTCTCACACCAATTGTGCTCAAGCCCTATAAGATTGTATAGCCCTCTCTCCTTGTAAATCCGAATAATGTCATTGAAGACAGGATTCTCTGTTTCCTTCATTGCATACAAGTTGATCCACTGCATATCAACAAAAGGCTTCGCTTTCTCTAGAATGGCACTGTTACAGTAGTCCTATTGAAACCAAGTTTGGAAATGGGGATCAATGATGCCAAAGCAACTGATTGTGTTTGGATCCTTCTTCCTATCTTTCATACACTAATGTTGCTTCCTTTTATAATCATGCACCGAGCGACCCATTCCACTAGAAGGGAGATCGAGAGGGGACTTCTAAAGGAAGTGGTGGCTGGCATGGATTGTTCTCCTAGAGTAGTGGATTGGATGCGGATTTGGGTATGCCAATAAAGTCTTTAGGCTGTGGAGCCACACTAGCATTGGAAGTAGATGGAGGTGGAGATGGTACACCACCCCTCTCTACTTTCTTGTTGGATCTAGTGCGAATGGTAGTGGTCTTGGCTTTGCCTTTGTCCTTCTAAGCTGCCCGAGGAGGGTTGAGAGGTGGCCCCTTAAGAGGCACCACCTTGAGTAGCTCCATAACTGTCACTTGAGGAGCCGCTTGGAGTACGAATGCACTTCTTCTCACGAGCCATAGAATGAGACCATGAGAGAAGATTGAGGACGGATGTAGCAGGACCGGTCTGGCCCTGAGTAGCGGCAGTCTTGGCCCTAGGGTCTAGTGGTGCTAGCCATGACTGCCACTGTGCAATGACGCAATGAAGATGCAGCAGCATGGGAAGCTCCCATGATAGAGCAGTCGTCGTAGCAAACTCGACGGTGCAGTGAAGGCCTCTTGTCGTTGGAGTGCTAGGGGCATCGAAAGAGAAGACGACGAAGGAGGAGATGCCAGCGGCAACCGAGGATAAGCCCAAGGTGGCTGCACCCACCGAGGTGGAGACTGAGGAATAGAGGATGGATCTAGAGACTCCACTCACCAGAGAGCAAGGTGAGTGAAGAACCTTCAGGAAATGCTGGTGGACGAAAGAGATTGCCAGAGTAGAGTATTGGTGCCATCAAGGAGAGAAGAGGGGATGATAAAGTGAATGAGAGAGTGAAAACTGACAGTACACACTCAGGTCTAGAAACTCCAATAATTACTAATGGAGATTCCAGACTCTAGAGATTTCGAAGAATGTAGACGAAGACTACAGCGGAATTTAATTTTGAGACCAAAGACTTTGGACAGTTTAAAGCTTGACAAACTCTAGGACAAGGATCCAAAGACTCTGGCCTTTTGGATCAAAAAAGGCATGGACAAGCAATTTATTGGGAATCCCAATATAATAAGCAAGTAAACAACAATACATGATCACATCATGATTCCCTAGGGTAAGACTCAAATTTTAAACATCAAAATAGGCTCATAAGATTTTCACAAACCTTCTTATTTTTTAAGAAATTTTTGGAATATTTGAGCTCATGATTTGAGTCAAAACCAACACTTAGTAAAGTGAGATCTTTAGAAACAAGAACTCATGATTTTTTTTGACATTTTTAGGGTTTATACTTATTTATTGATTAAATAAATATTTAACTCCTACATGTGCTCCCCCTTAAGAGATGTTTTGAGGATCAAGAATGTTTAGCTCATTTTGTTAACTCCATAAACAGTCGCTTATCTAAAAGCTTAGTAAAGATGTTGGTGAGTTCTTTATCGATTAAGACATGTCTTAGGCTAATATCTTCTTTGGCTTCACGGTCTCTCAAGAAATGGTCGTGGATGTCAATGTGCTTGGTTCTTAAGTGTTGTACAGAATTATTAGCTATTTTAATAGCACTCTCATTGTTACATAGGAGTGAAACATGTGTCATATTGTACCTATAGTCACAGAGGATTTGTTTCATCCAAAAGAGTTGGACACAACAACTTTCAGTGGCTATATATTTGGTTTCGGCTGTGAATAGCACCATGGAGTTTTGTTGCTGGTCACGTCGTATCTTGCACGTGCGGTGTGAACACACCGACGCCTAGGAGGTCTGCTTAGCTCCAGTGCAGGCCGATCGGCTTCTCTCTGTAGCTCGAGGTACGCGCGCCGTGGCCCATGAGGTTCACTCGACTCTGGCGCAATGATGTGGATGCAGGCATGCTAGTCAATTTGACCCGGCAATTGACAAGGAGGTGAGACGAACGAGTTAGTCAGATGATGGGCCGATACGAGCGCTCACTATCGGCTGGTCACCGATAGGATCAACGTGGTCAACGGTCGCGTCTAGATGGCTCCTGCTATCGGCTGGTCGCCGATAGGGATCGGGACGCTCTTTCATCGGCTAGGGAGCCGATGAAGGCATGAACAGATGTCAAGGAAGGATATGATAGCTTCGGGTGTGGTGAAAGCAAGGTCCTGATCCATCGGCCACAGAGCCGATGGAGGCACCGAAGGGTATTAAAAGTAAAGCACGTGGGATCCCTCCTAGTAGTCGATGGAAGATGTAGCGGTCGTTCATTGGCTAGAAAGTCGATGAAGGCATATGTGAAGTGGCAAGGAATCGTATAACAGACACACCGGCAGCAAAGCCGATACCGCTCTGGATATGGCAAGGGCCAAGCAAACCCATCGGCTAGCTGAGCTGATGAGAGGACATCTGTCTGAAGATTGGCGCATATCGGCTAGAAGGCCGATACGCTTAACGTGGTGCTCGAGGGGAGTCTCTAAAGACTGGTGCGTATCAACCGAGGAGCCAATACACTGGGCGTGGTGTCTAGGATATGGATAACTCATCGGCTAACACTCCGATGAAACGCCGTACTGAGACCTATAGGCCTAAAGCTCAATCTACCATCGACAACCTCGTAGGTCGAACCTAACTGATGCAGCACGAGACCAACGATGGCGGAGAGAGCTTGATAGGCCAATAGACCCTGCACGTATGTGATGCAATATGTTCGATTGGCCAACGAGGTCGAAACTAACTGATGCAGCCTTAGACATAGTAAGACATACTAGGATAGTGGCGGGACATACTGAAGATCGAAGATAACCAATGCAGCCCTACATCGAGAGCTAGAACCCGCCGATAAAACTTAGACGAACTAGGCTGGCGATACGCCGAAGTTGTATTAGATAGATCTGTTGATGATCGTTTACAAGTATCAAGGGGTCTATATTTATACCCTGGTATTACAAAGTCTGACACGGTTACAACAACCATTAGACATTATCTCCTAAAAATATAAAAGAAAAATATCTCTAGGGAAGTTAACTAAACTAAGTAAACCTTCCTATATAAGATACGATTTACATAAATAAAATACCCTATCGTGATTTTCATGGCTCCTCCTCAGACTCAGTCTCATCTGGATAATCTTCTATTCTTGGACTGAATCTCTCCTTGCTTCATACGATCAGCTTCCTCCCTATAGCAACCGGACTCTTCTTTTACTTCAGCCGATCTTTTTTTCAACCTTTCCCTGGGCTTTCTAAGTTTTGGCGTTAACAACTGCATCTAGGATGAACATTAGACAAGGGATCTACCAAGAAATTGTCAAGTGCCAGAGGTGCTTTTTCTATCCACTTTGCATCCAATAGAGTCAGAGTCGGAATAGCTAATTAAATAAAAGTTTGAGCCTTTTAGGTATAACTCTAGGTTTAGAGTATGAACTAGATATCTCAAGAATCTCTTTATGGCTGCTAAATGAAATACTCTTGGGGAGGCTTGAAAGAAAGCACACATACACACACTAAGTATGATATTCGACCTAGATACACAAAGGTAAATCAATGAATCTATCACTAAACAATAAAGCTTTTGGTGAATGAGTTTACTTTCCTCACCTAAGTCAAGATGTCCATTAGATGCTATTGGGGTCTTGATGGGTTTGGCTCCCTCCATCTCAAACTTTTTTAAGATATTGTTGAGATACTTCATTTAAGAGATGAATGTTCCTTCTAGTCACTTCATTTGAAATCTGATGAAGAATTTGAGCTCACCCATCATCGACATCTTGAATCTTTTGGTCATCATCCTAGTAAACTCATCACTAAACTCTTTGTTAGTAGATCCAAACATTATGCTATCGATATATATTTGGCACACAAATAAATCATTCTTGAATTTGTTAGTGAAGAGAGTATTGTTCGCCTTTCCTATCTCAAAGTCATTTTTTAGAAGGAAATCATGGAGGCATTCGTACTAGACTCTAAGGGCTTGCTTGAGCTTGTAGATTGCCTTGTAGAGCTTGTACATATGTTAAGGGTGCTTTGGGTCTTCAAAGCCTAGTAGTTGCTCCATGTACACGTGCTCCTTGATTGGCCTATTAAGAAACACACTCCTAATATCCATTTTTTATAGCTTAAAATTTTGGTAGGTAGCAAAAGCTAATAGAATACAAATGGACTCAAGGCGTACAACCAGCACAAAGGTTTCACCAAAGTTGAGACCTTTGACTTGTGTGAATCCCTTCTCCACTAATCGTGATTTGTTTTGAGTAATGACCGCATGTTCGTCTTCCTTGTGTGGAACACCCATTTTGTTCCGATGATGTTGGTGTCGGGTCTTCCACTAAAGTCCAAATGTCATTGCAAGTGAAGTTATTGAGTACTTGCATAGCCATCACCCAATCCATGACCACAAGTGCCTCCTCAACCTTCAAAGGTTTTAAAGAAGAGACAAACGAGTGACAACCATAAAAATTAGCGACACAAGAACGAGTTGTTACCCCCTTTCTTATGTCACCAAGAATGTTGTCAACGGGATGATCTTCTTGTATGCTTTTATGGACCAATGGATGGTGCACCGAGGGGGCTTGAGCTCGATTGGTATCTCTTTGCTCAATAGTGCCCTCGGAATCAACCCTATCCACATGTGCTTGACCTTCTTGCACAAAATCACCATGGATGTTTTCAAAACCCGTGTACTTGTAGATGGGGTTGATCAAGTATCCCATCTTTTTCACTTGGCACGTCACGAGGTCTCACATCACCAATTGGCTTGTTCATAATTGCTTGACTTAGGATTTCTTCACCTACAATACAATCACTAACTTGCTCCTATTGCGAGCCATTAGATTCATCAAACGTTATGACTCTCGTGACCTCAACAATACCCGATAGATGTGAGCATTCAACTCATAGCCAAGCAAGAAACCTTCATCAACTTTCTGTGAGAAATTTGATGAACGAGACCTCTTACTCAAGATGTAGCACTTGTTCCTAAAAACTCAAAAGTATGAAACATTTGGCTTTTTACTAGTGAGAAGCTCCTAGAAGGTCTTATTTAAGAGCTTGTAGAGGTAGATGTAATTGATGACATGGCGCATAGTATTGATGGCCTCTGCCTAAAAGATGTTAGAGGTCTTATATTCATCAAGCATAGTTCTTGCTACCTCGATGAGTGCACGGTTCCTCCTCTCCATGATTTCATTTTGGGGAGGATCATATGGAGTAGAGAATTCATGCTTGATCCCTTATTCATCAAGGATCTCCTCCACTTGAGTGTTCTTGAACTCACACTATTGTCACTTCTCACTCTCTTAATCTTAGATCAAACTCATTTTAGGCTCGGCATGCAAACTTCCTAAAGGTAACTTGAACTTCACTTTTGTCATGGAAAAATACCCAATAGTAACGTGAATAATCATCAACAATGACAAATCCACACTTGTTACCTCCAATACTTAGATAGGCCATGGGTTCAAAGATGTCCATATGAAGAAGCTCTATGGGGCGAGATATTATCATGACGTTTTTAGCCAAATGGTGAACTCTGACTTGTTTTCCTGCTTGGCAAGCCATACACACACAATCCATCTCAAAGATCACATTAGATAGACTAAGGATATGATCCCCTTTTAGAAGTTTTCACAAATTCCGTATTCTAACATAGACTAGCCAGTGATGCTAAAGTCAACCCATGCTAGATTTAGCAATCAAGCAAACTCCGGGACTTACTTTATCCTGTATGAAGTTAACGAGACAAAGATCTCCCTTCAACTTGCCAACAAAAGCCATAGACTCATCATTACACCTAAAAACGATCACACCCTCATTGGTAAAGAGACAATTGTACCCAATTTTGTATAATTGAGAAATGGAAAGCAAGCTATAATTCAAAGATTTAACATAAAGCACATTTGTGGTAAAGAGATCATTTGAGATGGCGATTTTACCAAGTCCCATCACTTTACCTTTATCGTTATCACCAAACATAATGTTGTTATGTTCCCCTCCATCATCTACAATAGAGGTGAACATACTTCTCTCTCTGGTCATATGATTATTACATCCACTATTCATGACCCAACTCAAACCGTCAGAAGAGTATGCTTAAACATAATTTATGCTTGGAATTTAGATACCCAAAC
Source organism: Oryza coarctata (assembly GCA_030770085.1). Lineage (NCBI taxonomy): Eukaryota > Viridiplantae > Streptophyta > Magnoliopsida > Poales > Poaceae > Oryza > Oryza coarctata. The sequence continues at coordinate 9,282,310 of CM061484.1, read as the reverse complement.
TTGTCGAAGTTTGGGTCCTAGAACATTAGCAACTAGAGACTTGGGTATCCATAAGTATTTCTCGTGTTTTTCACCACAAGATCCGATAAATCAAGCTACCACTTCAACACAGTAGTCTCTCTTAAGTATGCTAGAAGCATAGAAATAGTGTTGAAGCATATGCTTCTTCTCTTGAGCTTGTCCTCTCTCTCCAATCCTCACAAACTTTATTAGCTTGTTGTACTCCACATCCCTTTGCTTTGATGACTTTTTCTCACGTGGGTGGAAGCCAAGTCCAAAGCAATACATGTTGTTGTTGGCAGAGAGAGTCTTGTAGAGCGAATCCTTAGATTGATACACCTTTATGCACCCATATTCAACCAAGGTGCCGAGCCTCACATTCTCCTTCTTAAGCTTATCTAGTGCTTGCATGTTAGTGGAATAGGTATTTATGTCAACATTAAAACATCTAGCACATCCATTGCTTGTGGAGACATTGGAGAGATTGGTGGCTTGAGTTGAGTAAGAGTTGCTAGATAAAAAAGCTTCAACTTGCTCTTCGAGAGATTTATGAGTCTTTTCCAAACTCCCAAGCCTCTCAACAAGTGCCTCATTAGATCTCTTTAGAGTAACCATTGATTTATTGCCCATACTTAGAGTGTTGGTCAATTCCTCAACCTTCTTCCTCTTCTTAGCCAGTGACTTCTCGAGGGTAAGGTTTCTCACCTTTTTAAGGATGAGCAAGTCCTCTTACCTCTCGAAAGTCTTTTCCTTGCTCTCTAATGTCTTCATAAGCTTAGCCATTTGAGAGAATATGCTTTAGTTGATACCCTTGTAATCAAATTCATCATCACCACCACCACTATCATCATCACTATCCAAGCTATTAAAAGGAGATAGTACCTTACTTCCTGATGCTATAAGACATGTGGGAGCGTAATAGTTGTTATCGTCGCTCAAATAGTTGAAGAGCGACTCCTTTGGCGATGACGGCTTGATGGCAATTGTCATCACCCCCTTCTCATCCTCGGAGCTAGACTTACTTTGGGAGTTCCACTCCTCTCCAATATGAGCATGCCCCAAGCTCTCTTTCTTGCGATACTTGGGCTTGTCACCTTGATCTTTTTTCTTCTTGGGACAATCGACGATGAAGTATCCATACTCACCACATTCATATCAAGTTCTCTTGGATTGATGAGTTTTATACTTGTCGCCACCCTTCTTGACATAACCGTCGCTTCTCAAGAACTTGTTAAACTTTTTATGACGAGAGGAAAGTTCTTATGTTCGCTCTCCGCATCACTTGAGTCCACCTTGTTTCTTGTTTTTGACTTCAAAGCTACCTCCTTGTTCTTAGCAATGGTGGCGTTCTTGGCGAGGGCCTTGACATGTTGAACGTCTTCTTCCAAGAGCTCTTGAGAAATGATTCTTGGGAGGATGTCACTTAGAGTAAATCTCTTAAAGTTCTTGTTCTCCTGAATGAGTATCACCAAGGTTGAGTTTCTTGGCACAAAAGCTCAGAGAAGCATCTTAACAAAGACATGGTCGGTCATGTCTTCACTCTCGAGGCCATGAATCTTGTTGACAATGACCATCATGCGATCATACATCTCTTATGGTATCTTGTCATCCTCCATCATGAATTGGCCTAAGTTGTCTTTTCAAAACCTCGATCCATGACTATTGCACCCTAAGAGACCCTTCATGTGCCAATTAAGAAATTTTCCAAATTTTCTTGGCCTCTTCAAGTTGGTATACCTTATTGAACTCTTTAGGACATAGAGACCCGAGGATCACGTTTACAAGTTGTGCATTGTGATGGACAAGCACCTCTTGAGTGGGAGTGAGCTTAGTATCCTCCTCTAGAATGTTAAGACCTATAAGCATAATCTTCCACACACTAGCATGTAAAGATATTAGATGCAATTTCATTTTGTGCTTGTAAATGGCATAGTGCATCCCATCAAAATGAGGAGCACTCCTGGAAGGCATAGAGACAAAGTTGGTGGAATAATTTAAATTAAGCTTGTCATAGTCTAGAGTAATAGACACTCCCTTCTTAGAGAAACTTTTACTGGTGGAGTCATTCTCATTCTCCTCTTTTAGATTAATCGGATCCTCTCCCAAGCGACATTTATTCGAACGGTTAAGTCTTATCCAAAGATAGGGCTCTGATACGAATTGAAAGGACCTTTAGTTACATAGAGGAAACATGAATGTGCACACTTTTAGACCTAAAATAAACTAGCAATGGAAATTAAAACTCCTATCAGAGTATTTAGTCCTAATGTCCAGAGTTTCCAAACTAGCCTCTTTGTTACATAGAGAGACTTTTCCGAAGACTCTAGATATAGAATCTGAAGATTCTGGACCTCCTTCAAAATGTATAAAGGGCACTCAAAGGAGGCCAACCCTAAGAGTTGTAAAGAATAAAAGGAAACAAAATAACAGAGAATAAAATAGATAATAGGACACTAGGAGACAAGCAATTTTTCACCAAAGTTTAGATCAACCGATCAAACGTCACCATTGAGGAGCTCAGAGTCAGATTGCACTCGATCCCTTGCCTCACCAAGTTGCACAGAGACTAGTTTGGCCTCTAAACTCTCACCAAAGCATAGCACTTAATCTAAGATGACCACCGAGATCTCCACTAGGACACAGTGTTCTAGCTTTCTATGGAGCTTACTCTACCAAACCAACTTCTAAATAAGAACTCAGAAATCCACTAATTTATCTCTTTCCTTGCAGAGGTGAGGAAGACATTTACAAACGTTCTAGGTGATTCATACGTTGAATCCTTATAGGTAATGCCTAGTCGTCTAGGAGATAGTTCTCTAAGAGTAACAAGCTTGAGTTTTCACCAGTGTCGATCCACAAGTGCTCACCTAAATCCTAAAATCCTCTCTCAAAAATCACCCAAAAAGCTCTTAGGAGAGGGTGGATTAGACTCAAGATCAAAGAGAGTAGAGTAGGAAACCACTAGAAAGCTCTAGGGAATGGTGTAAGAATGAATAAGAAGCTCCCTCTCAAAGAGGGGGTTGGTGTGGTTAAAAATCCACCCCTCTCAAAACTAGTCGTTAGTTACAAAATTCAAACTCCAGAATATCCACATAAAATATCTAAAGACTTCAGACAAGCCTTTTAGTCTAAACAGAGAGCTCTGTTTGGAAATTTTAGCTAAATAGTTCCGAGACTTCAGACAACACTTAACTTCAAAAGAAAGGGGATTCAAAGTATCCGATTTAAACCTTTGGAGACTCCAGATAGGCCTCTCTACTAGATAGAGAGCTCACACCAGAAACTCTAACATAAATATCCGGAGACTCAAGCTGATTTCTCTATTTAAGAGAGAAACTTGATTACAAATTTTGATAAAGTCTAGACACAAACATACAAAATACTAAAAGAGAAAAACCAAAACCCTAAGTTGTACATAATACGAATGTTCTCTCATCTAGACTTGAATTGTTGATTAAGCACTTACTTTTTGAACCTATTAAACTTAAACTTCTTTTGTTTTTTTCTAACGTTTCTTTTAACCAAAACAATCTCTTAGGTAAATTATTACGAGATTCTCAATAATAACATATTAGATTTCTAATTTATTATCAACTATCATTTAAAACTTATTAGGTATCTAGGTACACTTTCAGCTAGTCATATTCAAGCATACGATGTCCTCATCACGGCCGACACTAACTCGAGGGGTATCACGGGAGCAATTCCTAACTGAAAGGGTGTTTATGATCCCGTTACTAATCCCCAACTGAATCATGTAGATTTTCTTTTCATGGTACACGTCTTAATGGATTGATTTCGGTGTGTGACTAGATCGAGAGAGAGGCATCTGCTTTTAATTACTAGTTCGAGAGTGAGCATATGCTTTCAGTTACTATTCTGACGGTGACGGCATTTGCTTGTAATTTCAGTTCTGGGAGGGAGTTGTCAGTATCTTTGATTGTGCAATTGGCAAGAGGATGATTTAGGGTTGTCACCAGATGTTTGGTTGTTGGATCCCTCTTTGTCATGCAAAATCAAATGTTACTAATGGTTTTGTTTTTCAGCAAATGTGTAGTGACGTGATGAAATCTGAACTACAAAATATGCACTTAGGGTTTTTTTCCTCTGTTCACAATGGTACAAGCTGAGCAATACAGTATTTTATCCTGGAATATAAACACATAGAAGCAAAAAGGATCATTTATGAATTCATCTTATAAAATACATAGAAGCAACAAGGATCATATAAAATGTGCAACATAATTTATTTCTTTTATGGTAGAACAACATAATTTATTTCTTTTATGGTATAAGATGCAAAGTTTTTAGGGCTTTGGAAATAAGTTTAACAAATTTTAAAAGTAATTCGCATGTTTCTAAGTAGTAACTTTTGCATGATTCAAAAGTAACCTTCATACGTGCTTCAAATATATGTTTGTTACCAGTATAAACAAGTAATCTTATTAGAGAAATGCAAAATGAGCAACATTTTGTTTTCTTTTTATGGTAGAAGAGGCAAAGTTCCTAGCGCTCTAGAAGTAAGTTTAACAACTTTGAAAAGTAATTTGAGCAAAAAACTTTTAAATAATTCAGGTGCAACTTTATACGTGTTTTAGATGTAACTCACCGTACCAATGTTTTTCTCTATTTCTATGTAGTACATTTAATCACGATTGAAAGGTCAAATCTTCAGTTGAGTCCATAGCTTCATTTTTATTGTGTTCCAACAAACCATAGGACACCTGTGAGGGGGAGGGAATGAATCAAAACTAATTTACATGCAAAATGGTCAACATAGTAAGTGATATGTGTTGCCAGTTATTAACGCCAAAATCTGGACGATCCGATGGTGCTGAAGCCGATCAACTGAGAGATCCGATGGTGCTAAAGCCGATCGGCTGAGAGGTCCGATAAAGAGTTTAATGCAGTCATCGGCCGATGGAGATGCTGAGATAAAGCCGATTGGAACTGTAGAAAAACCGATCAGATTAGTAGAAGATTGGATCGGCTTGAAGTAAGAGGATTGTCTAGTCGAGATTAGGTCCGAGAAGCCCGAGGAAACGAAAGGAAAGAATCGGCTTGAGTAAAAGAAGGTCTGATAGCTACAGTGGAAAAGCCGATTAGGTCGTGGCAAAGGAAGACTCGGTTACAAATTGGAAGATTATTCAAATGAAACCGGGTTTACGGAAGAGCCGTGGACTCCATGACAGGGTGCTTGTTTTTATAAATTGTAACCTTACTTAATTAGGAAGGTTTAGCTGGTTAGTTAACTTCTTTAGGAATATTTTCCTTTGTTCTTACTAGGAAATAATGTTCGACGGTCGTAGACACGTCAGACTCTGTCTGTAAATCCAGGGTATAAATATAGACCCCTGGAAACATGTAAGATATCTCTCGATCATATACAAATTCGGCGCATCACCACCCTAGTTCATCTAGGTGTTTACCGACGGGTTCTGACTCTCGACGCGGGGCTACATCGGTTAAGTCCGATCTCCGGCGAAGGGGTAAGTCCCGCCACTATCCAAGTATGCTCTGTACTGTCTAAGGCTGCATCGTTTAGGTTCAAACTCTTAGTCAGATCAGGTATGCCGCATCACGTCCGTGCAGGACCTATCGGCCTGTTAAGCTCCCTCTGTCGTCGTCAATCTCATGCTGCATCGGTTAGGTCCGACCTATGGGACTGTCGACGGTAGATCGAGCTTCAGGCCTATAGTCTTCTGTACGGCGTCTCATCGGAGTGAGTAGCCGATGAGTTATCCATGCTCTGAGCTTTACGCCTAGTGCATCGGCCCATCGGCCGATATGCATTAGCCTTTATAGGCGTCCCTTGACGCATAACGTCGAACGTATCGGTCCCCCAACTAATACGCACCCACCTTCAGAGAGATGTCCCCTCATTGGCTCAGCTAGCCGATGGGTTCGTTCCTATCCTTGCTACGGCATAGCCAATTCGGCGTCCTTCGTATCATCGCCGCTAACCCCGGTCTCGTACTGTCTTGGTTAGGTCCGATCTTCGAGATTTGGTGTTAATGGCGCTGTCACGACGAGCGACAGGTCTCTTGCTGTCATATCCAGAGTGGCATTGGCTCTGCAGCCCATGCCTTCTTATACTATTCCTTGCCCAGGGCGCATGTGCATTCATCGATTTTGTCAGCCAATGAATCACTGTTCGACTGTCCGGAGGGATCTCGTTCGCCTCGATATCCTCCGAACACACCCTGGTTCCTCCATCGGCTCTGCGGTCGATTCCTCGTCGTCATCTATCCACATCGGCTCCCCAGCCGATCGAAGAGCATCCTGACCCTATCGGCAGCTAGCCGATAGCGAGCGTCTGTATCGGACTCATTCGTCTCACTTTCTTGTCAATTGCAGGGTTAAATTGACTGGCACGCTCGTAAACCTCGAGGCTTAAGGACCTGCACTGGAGATAAGCAGATTTTTCAGGCCTTCGCGTGACCGAGCCGCCGTCCCTCTCCTATCGTGGGATTTTTGGCGGTAAGCACCAGTATACACAAGTAACAAGCAACATTTTTTTTAACAAATTTTAAAAGTAAGAAGTAACTTTTATATATTTTAGATGTAACTTTATACCTATTCCAGATATGTGTTTTCCAGTATAAACAAAGAAGAGAAATACAAAATGAGAAAGATAATTTGTTTTCCTAATGGTAGAAGATATAAAGTTTTCGGGGCTTTGGAAGTAAGTTTGACAAATGTTAAAAGTAACTTATATGCCTTTGGGGAGTAACTTTTACATGTTTCAAATGTAACTCTGTACCTGGTTTTGATGTTACACGTACCAATGTTTTTTCCCGTTCAATTGTTTGATGCAGTATGAGAAAAGAAGGTGAAGCTAAGAGATGTAATGTATATAACCTTGGAACTGAAAGGATTTGGGTGTCCCATGATGCCATGACCTTGTGATGAAATGTTTTAGTCGTTTGATGTTTGTTTGCGCATGAATCTGATACAGATTTGTGAGTTATGGGGATGCAGACTTGCATGCAAAGTCTCTGTTTTAAATCTGCTCTTTGATAGAACTTCAATTTGATCAGACTAGTTTTTTTTTCAGGCTTTCTTCATTGGATTTGCTGATGTATGGAACCATAGTCCTCCGTGTGTTCTCCCTCTTTCGATTGGTTCTGTGTAAATGGCAGCATGTTGTGTCGGAGGAATATTTTTGCACTGGCTGTCGTGAGCTGCAGGTCGGCCCAGCGAGGAAAACGCGCGAGTTCTGCACGTTTCCTTTTCTGGAAAGGCACGCGTGCGAACGAGCTGTTGACGCGGTTCTATCTTGGTAAGAGAGGACTAAATTGTATTCACAGTCCAAATCACTATGCTGCAAGCGCAAACTCCTATAGGATTAATTTTTTAAGGATCGCTTCATACATAGAAGATTCCTGCTATCAAATTTCATGATGCCATAAAGATTAAATCAGAGACAAAAATCATACAGATTTCTATTTATCGTGACTGAAAAACCACTCCCAACTAACCATTTAGCGCAGGATTACGAGCAGTTCTTTCTCTATCTTAAGCCACCATTAATCAGCGACTTGGCGCTACTTTCGTTTCAGTATTCTAGACGATTTCCAGTATCTGAATCTGACTTCATATCCGCTGGATTTCTACAAGTGCCTACCATATCCTCAATTTGGACAGATTTGGAGCATATTGGATCCGATCCGTTTTCAGCCCAACAACACATTTACAGCTTCTAAGTTCTTAATCTCTGTTGCTAACAGATGGTGCATAATATCACAACAGCAAAAAAAAATAAGTGAAGTATATGGAAGCTCTCCTCTTACAACCCATGAAAAGCATAAGGTCCTGGTAAGAATACACCAAAGCTTTTAGAACAGTCGGTCTGGAGTATGAATGTATGTAACAAGACCATATGTGAGCATGAAAGCAAAAGTTAATGTACTGAATCATTTTATCAAGCATTTGTTGAGTACAATAATCAAGTGTAACCTCTCCAGTTGTTCTAGCATGGATATTTATCAGTAGATGACATTCCAACTAAAGCATAGTAACTAATACCTGATTGTAGCAGGAAAATCATAACATGCCACCTATAAGCCCCATCTATAATTTACATTAGTACAGTAAAAGATAGTCACCCTGTACAATAGTGAATCATAAGGTAACATCTAGACAAACAGAAATGAAACAAATTCAAAGGAACACAAATCATTCACTATTACTGAAATTTTGGAGTACACAATCATTCTACACATATTTGGTACATAACTTTTGTGAAACAAACAATTCAGATTTTTCTTACATCCGTAGAGAACCAGTAATTTGTAAAGCATTTGGATACTGATGCTACCTTGAGCAATGCAACAATAGTGCAGAATGAATCTGATGCAAATACTACAATGTACACAAAAGATGGCATGTATAAGGTTAGAAAGAGTGTATGGGTATAGGAAAATTTCTTGTATGCTGCAAGGCACATTGCAGTAAAACCACCCTATATATCCTAAATTTTGTTGGAAAAATATGCCATACATGCATTTTGTTGCTTTGTAATAAGCTCACAAAAAATAAACCACTCACGGAGCCAAATCAAAATACTTCTATTTGCTCATTTTCGTCCATCAACACATTGCTGCAATCAAGATATCAGAATTGTACCTATAGTCCACAATTGAATAAGGAAATGAACGGCAATATAGTCAGAAGAAACTATGCTCTAACATTGCTTCATTTCGATTGGCACTCATTGCAGCCAACCGAATAACCTCTCAAACCCAAAATTTTAGTGCAGAGCGTAGATCTAAAGACACAGAAGGAAGTAGGAGATTAATCTCTTTACGAGCAATTAAGAAAAATGGAAAACACGTAGAAGGACCCAAAACACACAAGAGTAGTAGAAGTACCTAAGAAGCATTTTGTCCAACACCGCTCACGCAGGAGAGGGCGAATGCATGCGCGTCTTGCGTGGAGAGCAACTCGCGAGGGTGAGCGGAGAGGCCGTTGGGCACCGTCCTCGAGGGCGCTTCGCTGGGCGAGCAGAGCGGCAGTCGGGCACCATTTTCAGAGATTGAGCGTCGGGGGCGGCGGGATTGTCGGCTGTCCGCCGATGTCGACGCGCAGTTGTCAGGCGACCAACGGGTGGGGGTGTCAGGCGACAATCAGGGCAATGTGGCAAATTCAATCCCATGACTCAGAAATAATCAGATGCAAATGTCCAAGGGAATTAAAAATCAAACAAGAAGAAACGATGGAGAGAAATGCCAAACTCACATGGCCGCAAAAGCCGATCGACAGAGCCTTCCGGTTCTAGTGCGCCAGCCACGACTGACGGCGACACGAGGAAGCGATACCATCGTCGGCGGCGACGACGACCTGGGGAAGGGGGATCGTCGGCGGCGACGGTGACAGCAATCGGGGGAGTGGGATCGTCGTCGGCGACGGCGACGGCGACGCCGATTTTGGTGCGGCGTATGAAGGCGATCTGGCGGCTGGACGGACAACGGTGAGACGGGAAAGTGGTATCGGCGGCGGCGACGGCGACCTGGGGAAGGGGGATCGTCGGGGGCGACGGTAACACCAATCGGGGGAGTGGGATCGTCGTCGGATCTCGGCGCAGCGTGCGACGACGATCGATCTGGCAGCGGGATGATGGGAGAGGGAAGGGGCGGCGGTTGAAGATAGGGTTAGGCGGCGGGCTGGCGGACTGGGGAATCAGCGGCGGCGTTAGCGAAGGTGGCGCGGGTGTAGGGTTTCGGCGCGTGTTGAGAGGCGAGAGGACGAGAGACTGGCGCGGGCGGGGGCGGTGCGGGGTGAGTGCGACTGAGGGGAGGAGAGCGAAGTCTGAGGGGGAACGTGGGACGTTCCAGAGCGTTGGATTCGACGACGTAGGCCGTTGGATTTGATGAATGAAGGATGTAGGATTGTCGTTGATGAATTATAGGGTTGATACCGCAGTTAGCCGGCAGATTATTGATTTGTACGCTAGTAGTTGTGCCAGCACATGCTACTTCCTACCGCTCGAACCAAAAAAAAAACGTTATTAGGCTAACATGGGCACCTTTCAAATACATGGTCGTGATCTAAATGAGATTTTGATTGTATTAAAGATCATCTACTTATGTAAATAATACATATATAGTAGTAGTTACTCTAGACGTAGTTACTCCCAGAATACAATCCAAACAATAGAAAAAGCCTTTAGCATTTTGTCAGGTTAGCATGACCACCTTTGGAGCAGGAGAACTGCATGCACTGATACACATGTACAACATGGAAGAAATAAGATGGCTACACCTACTTTATATACTCTACATATACATTAATAAATTATATTGTCTCAACACCTAACTTACTTAGTTTGCCCTGTAACTATGTCTCGCTTCCTGCCATACATGTCAAATTTTGGTCCTAATCAACTAAAGACCACTAGCATGGTATGTATGTTAGTTTTGTGCATATTTGGATCTACATCATGATTCATGCCTACCGGCCATTATATTCAAATGTGATGACGATTTGCATTATGCTATATATCAATCAGCGCTGCAGCCGAGAGTAATCGCCTGACTACTACTAGCTTTTGGAGCAAATGAGCAACCCAGTTCATTGTAGTCCTCAACCTCATCCAATAGTTCTTCCTGCTCTTCTTTTTTAGCATCCGATGGCCCCAAGGCAGAAGCAAAAAGGAGGGCTATTCTCTGGTTGGTGTACCAATTCACCAACATCACCACGACATACGCCCTCGGTAGGCTATCCCTCTATGCCACCTAGCATGGGCACTGGGTCATCCTCTTCTGGGCTCCCTTTTTGCTGTTGCACCACACCGGTTTAGACAACATCACCGTCTACTCACTCAAGGATAGCAAGATCACGGGACGCCATGCCCTAACTCTCTTTATGAAGGGCTAAGAACCGTGTTTGTCCTTGTCAAGCATGTCATCAGCAGCAGGACATTACTATTGTCATGTTCCATTATGGTCACCATCGTGGTTGTGTTAAAGATATTTGAGAAGACTTGGGCTCTCAGGATCGCCAACTTTAAGGTCATCCGTAGGATGGTGGAGGAAGCAGATGCTGAGGAGGTACAACAACACTTGTATAGGCTTTATCTTATGAAAGGCGAACTACCTCAAGGGGAATTCAAGGGGAAGGAAGTCGACGAGGAGGAATTCTTCATGTGGTGCATGCACGTCTAGTTCCTTATCTGTAAGTCTACCATGGTCGATTCTTCGGTGTATGATTCAGAGAGATATTTTCTTATAATGCTAGCATTCCTTATGGAGAACAGGGTGGACTACATGTGGACGCTGGTGGAGATGGAGCTCTCCCTCATGTATGGCATTCTCTACACCAAGGTAGCCGTAGTCCACACCTAGACTGGCTACTACATCCACATCACCTCATCTTTCGTTGTAGCTGCCTACTTCATGCTATTCCAATTATATAGCAAGGAGGGAGAAAGTAGCAGAACTGGCATTACTATCAACTTTTGAGCTCACTCTTATCTACTTGGATGTTATCCTTTCTATGTGCGAAGTGATGGACCAACCTTCGACATGCAGCTCTAAGAAGTGGCACCACCTTTGTAATATGGTCCTCTCCCTTCGTTGGCTTGCCTATACCATAGGGATTTAGAGCTACTTGAGCTTGTTGAGGAGGTAGTTAGGCACCCTGGGGCAATACAACATGTTGAATGCCTGCACTACTAGGCCTTCTCTGCTTGATAAACTAGTAATGAGGCTAATCTTCAATAGATTGTCCAAGAAGCTAGGCTTCAGTAGACTGGTAGAGATGTTGGACTTTGGCATATTGGCAGAAGCATTGAGCTACAACATAGGGATAACTAACATTCCAAAGAGACTAAAAGGGTAATTAAGTATATGAATTTCATGACCAAGGATAGGATAGTGAATACACTGGGAATTTTTAGGGAGCAATGGGGAAAGATGATGATAAAGCGCTCGTTGGAAAATAAACAAATTGATGAAAACTATAAGGAATACCTCAAGAAGAGGCTATGTGCTATGCTCCAAGAGGGGATCATTGTCTGGTACACTGCCACGAACATCTTCCTTACTCGGCGCAAGGCCAATGATCAATATGCTATGAAGGAAGTTAAGGCATTATCAAACTACATAATGTTCCTTCTTGTCAAACGACTAGACATGCTACATGCCCTTGCTTAAAATAAGATGTACCAATAGACCAAAGAAAGTCTAGCCAAAGAGTAGAAGGAAGCTGATGGACCCACATATGTTTCTCCAGTTAGAAACTTGCCAACATGCTACATGATAGGGAGGTCATGCAAGATCTGATATCCAATCATTTAGTTTTTGCAACCCAACTAGCAAAATGACTGCTTGAAAGGAATAACACGATGGAGTTGGCCTATGCATTCTAGGTAGATTTTCTAATATATGCATCCAACCGATGCAAACAGTGAGTCCCATGCCAAGAGGCTCAACAATGGTGGTGAGTTTACATATGGCTAGCTACAGAGCAATTTTACCAACTTCAAATCTATGATGCACACGAAAAGCATCATTAATTGTATCACTCATTTCATCTGCACAAACTATGAACACATATGTGAATATTGTCTTACATCGATCATGTTTGTTATTTTTGATATTTGTCAATTCAGTTATCCTAACTTTTATATTTTTCTATGTTTTAATTGTAGTTTTAATTAATTTCTTTAGCATTTAACCATCGCCTTATCTTTAGAAGACAATAGTCTTATCTATTGTTGAAAACTAGATTGGTAGCTCAACAAATCACGTGCCTAGCATAGCTATAATTTCTCACATAATAGCATATATAATTTCATATTTTATCATAAAAATTGAAATGTTAATATAATTTTAAACTCTAGCCTAAGACCAAACCGATCAAATTCTTATATTCTGATTCATATAGTAATTCATATGTCTATAAATCAAATGCAATAAATCCTCTAGTATTACAATAAATCAAATGTATATAAACTATATGGTATATGTGTTTCTCTTCTTTCCTCTATTTTTATCTTTGGAATATTAATGATATATTCTTATTAACTCTAATGACATTCTCTCACCAAATGACATATTGTATTATATATTCTTGATAGATTATAACACGTTTCAAATAATAAATGTCCATTATTATCAACACTTATTTATTACTAGTTTTCTTATATTTTATTTTATTTTTTTGCTCACGGCTTAGATTATGAGAAGCCTATTATCAAGTTAGTATAGATTTGAGATCAAATCTCACATGTTAGTTTTATTAGCAAAAATGTCTATGCATTGCAATGGGTGAAGGCACATGACCTAGTGTGCAAATTAACTTGCTCCTTTCGTCTTTTTAGATCAAGTTCAATTAATTTTATCCGATCAAAAGATTGTAACAGTGGGCATTCTTTCTCCTTTGGCATATCTGGAGGTTTGCTCACAAGATGATTACGTAGCGACTCAAGATTTTCAATACTTTGTAAACACACTCATGTCATCTTCCATGGCACCTCGAGGATGTGGTTACTCTGCTACATTAGAAGGCTAGGCAATCGCTACCATGTTTTCTCGCCTACAGACAAAAGGGCTGAAGAATGATATTATCTTGGTCATGAGTATACCTACTCTAACAAAATTTCTAAATGTCCTTCCAGCCAGCGTGCCATGCAAACTAACTGCAGTGTTCCCTGCCAATAATTAGAGAGCAGTTATTTTCAAGCAAAATAAGTATCACCAGCCCTAGTTTGTTGCTATAAATAAGCATATGGGTCTTCAAAAGAAGTTATAAACAATGATATGGTAAAACAAGATTGAGGCAGAAGATGCAAATTCTTAAAGAACTATCTGACATGGGGAGTCATTTGAACGAACAGGCATTTTGTTTTGTTGTTCAAAAGTATAAACTGTACTGAAATGCAACTACATATTTTATGCCACAGAACTTGCTATGGAAATAAATGGTCTAAATTATGTATCGATATGATGATGGATGATTGTTTATGATAAGACAATTGTTTTGGCACCATTTCTTAAGATTGTTGTATACCCTGAAGATTCAGAAGTAACATCTGGGAGATCGTTCCTGCCACAAGACTCACAACGACAGAAAGTTGAGGAATATAATTATCTTGGTTAAAGTAAAGGATGGTTCAATAAATAAGCACAATACGTTCTTCTGGAGTAAGGAAAGACTAGTCAGTACTCTGAACAACTGAAAAACTAAACTCGTCAGTCGTCAACATCTAACTCCGATACATCATTTGATGTATCACTAACTATCCCTGCTTCCAGAAGAAACAATAGCAAAACGGACTCAGAGACTCCGGAGCACTGATTTCCTTGGAGTTTGGAACCGTTAAGGAAAGCAGACATTCAGAACCTTGCCTTCTGGGAAGATCGGCTCCTCTCTTCACTATTCGAAAGTTGCTTGATTTCATACTACTACCAGTCCTCGTATAACAATTTTAGTTCCAATTTTAATACACAGCATTAAGGCGTTAGTCTCCTCGGATGACAAGATGACACTAGCATAAATCTTGGAAGAAGTTTTGGGATCGAGAAAGCCTTTCACGATGTTCCATATCTTCTTTGAAGCATAGTTGAGCTCCATGTAGAATGCCAAGATCTATGTATTAGCCACAGGTGTTATTTTTTCACATTTCGGTCTAACATAATGATATCAGGCGATCCGACTTGATTGGTTACCTTGCTGAGACCGTTCTCTGTGTTAATGTAATTGACGCTGGATGACCTCTATGAGTCATATCCACTGAGGAATGTATATATGAAAAATTACGTATACATGGAAGGTTACAATCGTGACCAACAGTAATCACGAGACACACCTTTAAATATAGATGATCTCTTACTAAATATAGATTACACACTTTTATGTTTAACACCCTCTCAATCTGGATGGAGATAGACTAGATTCAGATTACGCCGTAAATTGTAATAGGGAGTAATCGAGAGCGGCTTAGTCATGATGTCGGCCACCTAGTCCTTGGATGAGATAAAGTGAACATCGAGTTGGCCAAAGGCAACATGTTCATGAACAAAATGGTAATCAATCTCGACATACTTCGTGCGATGATAAAATATGAGATTGATAGAGAGATAAGTGGCACTAATGTTGTCACACCATAGAGACGGTGGCCAAAACTAAGAGATCCTAAGTTCCCTTAGCAACACTTGTATCTATATTACTTCAGCGGTAGTATTGGCGACGGTCTTATATTCAACCTCTGTGCTCGAGCGAGAAATAGTTGGTTATTTACGAGAGCTCCAAGAAATAAGATTACCATCAAAGAAAATGGCATAGTCATCTGTACTGCGTCGATCATCTAGGTTCTCGGTCCAATCGGCATCAGAGAACGCACTTAGCAATAAAGACACAGATTTAGTGATGCATAACTGCATATCAGACGTGAAATGAAGGTAACGCAGTATGCATTTTACTACCGCCCAATGAGCTGTCGTTGGTGTTGACAGAAATTGGTATACTCGATTAACAGAGAAGGAGATATCAGGGCGAGTGAAAGACAAATATTGGAGAGCCCCAACAACACTACAATAGCGTGTAGTATCTTTAGGTGAGAGAGGGTCGTCACTCTTTAAGAGTAACATGTTATTGAGAAGCATAGTTGTCGAAACACTATTAGACAAGGCCATATTTGTGTGCTGTAACAGGTCTTGGATATATTTATGTTGCGTCAAGATGAGGCCAGTAGAAGTATGATGTACTTTAATGCCCAGAAATATCCAAGAGTGCTAAGATTTTTCATGACAAACTTAGCTTTAAGTTGAATGAGTAGACGATATGTGGCTGATGACGAAGAGATCATAATAATAATATCATCCCATATATGAGAATATACATTTGAATGCCACCTCTGTTGAACATGAAAAGAGAAACATCAGCTTTAGAAGCCTGAAACCCCAGTTGTAATAGTTTGTTACTAAGACGAGAAAACCAGACACGTAGGGTCTATTTAAGGCCATATAATGACTTGTCCAACTTACAAAGATAAGTACAATAAAACCAGGTGATTGTTTCATATAGACGTCCTCTTAAAGATGGTCATGTAAGAATGCATTTTAAATATCAATCTGTTAAAGAAAACAACCATGAGAAACTGTAAGAGACAATAAGACTTGAATAGTGGTAGGTTTCACTACCGGGCTAACTATATCATCATAATCAACTCCATACTGCTGCTTGAAGCCCTTGGCGACCAATCATGCTTTATAGCGATCAACGGAACCATCAGCTTTGTGCTTTAGTTTGAAAATCCACTTGCAATCAATGATATTAAGGCCAGCACGTGGAGAAGCCAGATGCCAAGTCTTGTTCTTCATAAGGGCTTGAAATTCATCATTCATTACTGACCTCCAAAGGGGGTGTGCCATAGCAGTAACATGCAATGTAGGTTCTGCATTTGAAGTCCGTATAGCAGAATAAGTAATCGTGTCGTCGATACGAACCTTAGGCTTCTTGATGTTGTGGCTTAAGCACGTTCCGTACTTGTGGGCAGGAGGATCCGATGCAGAAACCTCTGAGTGGTGCACGGCCTCAGGCCGGACGCTCGGTGATGAAGTTTGTCGCGATGCTAGTGATGATGGGCCAGTAGATGATAGCCTAATCACAGTCTCTATGCTTGCCGTAGGAGACACGGGAGAGGCAGGCGGAGACTCCGATGTAGGTAGGTCAGCGTTAGGTGCTGCATGTGAAACGCCTGCCTCGAGTGAAGAAGTGGGCGTAGGAAATATCGGCGCCAATCCTGATGTGGTTATAGGCATCCTGGGATATGCTACATGATGAGTGGCTGCATTCACAGGGTTAGCAGGAAACATATGAATATCGTAATTGTTCAAATTAAAACTGCCACTGTCCTGATTAGGTGCAACGTTGGATGAAGGATAAGTGGAGAAAGAAAAATTGTTTTATCAAATATAACGTCACGGGACACATACACGTGTCAGGAATCCATATCGAAACATTTATATCCCTTGTAAAGACCACTATATCCCAAAAATACGTAGACTTTGGATCGAAATGAAAGTTTGTGTTGGTTATAGGGTCGCAAATTGGGCCAACATGCGCAACCAAATATACGGAGCATGGAATAATTCGATAGAGTTTTGAGGAGGCGTTCTAGAGGGCACAGATTATTAAGGACTTGAGTGAGCAATCTATTGATGAGATAAGTGGCTGTGAGGAAGGCCTCGTCCTAAAATTTAATCGGTATGGAGGCATGAGCTAGTAGAGCAAGACTAATTTCAACTATATGATGATGCCTGCGTTTAGTCGATCCATTTTGCTGGTGAGTATGTGGGCAGAAAACATAATAGGCTATGCCAAGGGATTAGAAAAATTGAGCATGATGTTTTTGTACTCCCTACCCCAATTGGATTAGACGTATTTAATTTTAGTATCAAGGAGACGTTCTACATGTGCTTGAAATTACAAAAAAATAATACGTTGAGCCTCAATGCGGTCATGCATCAAATATATCCACGTTAATTTACTAAAATCATCGATAAAGCTTATGTAGTATTTGTATCCACAAGCGGACTTGGGGCCAGAGCCCCACACATCTAAAAAAGCAAGTTCAAGAGGCGATGTAGAATGATGAATGGCATGAGCATAGGGGAGTTGATGACTCTTGCCTAATTGACATGCATGACAAACTGAGGGACTCGACTTCTTGATATATGAGAGATTATTCAAACTCAAAATAGACCGCACGACTGGGGTAGAGGGGTGACCAAGACGAGCATGTCACTGATCTGGGGATCCCTTGACACTGATAAGTGCTTATTTGAAGAATTCAACATCAGACGGTTTTATGGGATAGAGGCCGGATTCACACTTTCCTTTCAGGAGCACTTGTTTTGTTGCTTGGTCCTTTACAAGAAAATGATAGGGATGAAATTCAAAAAATACATTATTGTCACATGATAGTTTATGAACTGAAAGGAGGTGTTTAGAGATATCAGGTATGTGGAGAGCATTATGTAAGTCAAGAGGATGTGTAGCAGTATTAAGAGAATAAGAACCAATGTGCATAATTCGCAAAACTGCCCCATTGCCAACTTGAACCAGTTCTCCACCATGGTATTGTCCACGCAAGGCTAGGCGATCCAGATCACTAGTTATGTGATCGGTAGCCCCCGTGTCGGTGTACCAGTTGGTGTCAACCTTGTAGGATAAAGTAGCAGCCACCGCAGCATAGGGTTGTTCCTCCTGGTAAGACTCATCCATACGATGCCAATATTTGATGACAGTGTGACCTATACGACCGTAGATCTGACAGGGAGGGTACCGCGTCCATGTCTCTAGGGCAAAGGACCGCCATGGCCATGGCCTCGGGCGTGGCCAGGGGGACCACCACAGCCACGGCCCCGCTGCTACCCACCTCGGCCGGCGAAGTTGGCTGACGCGCTGATGTTGAGGCGAGTCTCTGGCTGGTATTGCAGTTGACACGCCTCAAATGCTAGCAGATGTGAGTAGACGTCGTCGAGCGTGAGGGGCTCACTCTTTGTCATCATAGATATGACGAACAGATCATAATCTGGAGGAAGACCCACTAGAAAATAGGTAATGATCTCATCATCACGAAGAGTAGCATCAGCCACAGCTAGCTCGGAGGCTAGACTCTTGATCTTGTGGAAGTAATTAATAGCAGAGAGGTCATGGTTCTTGGTTGTAGCAAGGTCGACACATACTTGGACAGCGTGCGTACGCATGGCAAAGGAGAACATGCGCCGAAGAGTGTCCCAGGCTTCCTTGGATGTGACAGCAGACACCACGTCCTAAAGGATGTCTTCAATCATTAACGAGAGAAAACCACTTAGTAGTTGTTGATCTTTATCATATCACAGGCAATATTCTGGGTTAGACACGAGCTCGGCACCATCAGCAGTCGATGAAGGAATCTGCTAGGGAGGCACGGTCATGGATCCATCAATAAAGCCTATAAGCTTTGCACTCCGCAGATACAGGAGAAGCTGGACGCACCATAATGTATAGTTTGTTTTGTTAAGTCAGATGGTGACGGCATGATGAATTAGTATAGGGGCAAAGGTAGTAGCAGAGGATAGGCTGGAAGTGGATGCGGAGGTGGTGGAGGAGGAAGTAGAAGATGATGTCGACATTGATTTAGAGAAAAAATACTAGCTCTAATATCATGTTAATGTAATTGGTACTGGATGACCTCTATAGGACATGACTAGAGGATCGCATACATGGAAGGTTATGTATACATAGAAGGTTATAAGCATGACCAATGGCAATCAGGAGACACAGCTTGAAATATAGATGATCTTTTACTAAATATAGATTACACACTTCTATATTTAACACTCTGCTCATAGAAATTGAAGATGTAAACCCGGCCGTGCTTGGCGATAGTGTGGGCGGGGGAGCACGCTATTCACCGCTTGACGCTCGACACCGTCACCATGAGGACTACGACCGGATCTGGAGGAGCACAAGCTAAGGGCGCCGGATTTGGTTGCCTTGAGCTCCCGGATTTGGTGGCTATGCCGTGAAGAAGAGGGGGAAGTGATGCATTGGATGGCTACTAAGCAAAAGAGGACGAGGAAGGTAGTGGCGAGGTAGGATGGAATGGAGGGCTCCAGCTAGCGCCATTGCTTATGAGGAGGGTAGCAAGAGGCGCTAACATGGAGGGAAGGAGGATCTCCTCCTCGTGATCACGACTAGCCATGGATTTCGGCGGCTAAGAGCGTTCGCAAGGCATGGAGAGAGGGAAGTCGAGCAGCGGTCCAATGATTTGGGCCGAGAGGATCTGGCCGCTGGATGCGATGAATAAAGGATCCGGATCGTTGGATTAATGGACTACGGAAACACCATTGCCTAAAGATTTTTGAACGCAGATTCCACAAGGAAGCTATTTTTATATTTATTTTTCTTTGATTAACAAGTAATCAATTAATGTCATAATTTTTAGATATTTTTATCTCATAGTATTAATGTGGACTCAGTAATTAACTCTTCTCTTAATATTATTTATTTTTAATCCAAATTTTAAATATTTGTAAATTGCAGCTGTATATGAAATCTTTTCTCAATAATATTTGACATATATCTAAATTGAATTTCTATATGGAATCTTTCTCTTAATATTATTTATTTTTAATCCAAATCAAAAAATATTTCCAAATTTTACTCCTACGTGAATTCTTTTATCAATAATATTTATTTCTTAGTACAACTTTTAGGTATTTATAAATTGTATTTCTATATGTACTTTTTCTCTCAATATTATTGATTTTTATTCCAAATTTTAAATATTTATAAATTGTATTTCTACATAGACTCTTATCTTAATATTAATTATTTTTAAATTTTAATCCGAATTTCATATTGTCCCTAAATTATATTTCTATATATTGACTCTTATATCAATATTAATTATTTTTAACTTTTTAATCTAGATTTTAGCTTTTTTCTAAATTGTATTTCTACGCAGACTCTTCTTTTATTTTTTATTTTTATTCCAAATTTAAGATATTTTAAATTATATATCTACTTGTAATCAGAATTTCTATGTGGACTATTTCTCTCCCTACTATTTTCTAGCTAAACTCTTTTCTCCATAATATTTATTTTATAAGTCTAAATTTTAGGTATTTGTATATTATATTTATAAGTGGACTCTTTCTCTCAATATTATTTATTTTTACTATGAATTTTAGATGTTTATAAATTGTATTTCTACGTAAAATCTTCTCTCAATATTAATTATTTTAAAATTTTAATCTGAATTCCAAATTGTACCTAAATTTATGCATGGACTCTTATCTTAATATTAATTATTTTTAAAATTTTAATTTATTTTTTTATAAATTGTATTTCTTCATGAACTCTTATTTTAAATTTTTTGTTTTTATTTGGAATTTCACATATTTTAAATTCGATACCTACGTAGACTCTATTTCTTTTCTATAGATATTTTAATTTATATATCTACTTAGACTTTTTTCTTTTTTTATTAATATGATAATTTCTAGACTGTGGGAGAAAAAGTGTTGATGATATTTTATATTATTTTATAAGTTAATAGATTGGTCCATTTGTAGGGCCGCCGCCTAGACTTCCATATGATTGTTTGTGGTCCGCTGATTAATCACTTTCAAACGTCTAAGGAGCAACTCATAACTAAAGCAGCCAAGCAGGCACAGCCGAATATAACTGCACATAGTTATATACTAGTGAAATTCGTTATAAAAAGATGGTGTGCAGTGAGTTGTTGAGTTCTGCTTATAGATTCATGGAGTTTTTTTTATAGTACATGGTACCTTATGGTAAATAATTTCTACGCCATCCACACATTAGATCGTATGGTTAAATATTTACGTGGTACCTGAGACCACAACCAAAATAAAGAGGCACAATCACTAAACAGATCCAAGGGCTAAAAAAAAAGAGATACCCTTTAAATAAATGGTTAGATTTGATTTGGTAGCTCAAACAGATAAAGTATGAAGTGTTATGTAGAATGACTCAATGATGAGAAGTCCTATATATTCAGCAAGCATCCTCTTGCTAAATAACACCTCGAATACTAAGAATATGATCCACACAAGATCATAGCACTAACACAAGGAGGATTTAAAATCTGAACATAATTTATTTTACTATCAATATAAAATAAAACAAATCAGATAGGCATGGCATAGAGTACATTTCAGATCTACTCTAATCCTAGCCTCATGATTCTTTGGACACACCTTAATGGAATGAAATGATAAATATATGTAAGAGATGTTTTTCTTGTTGCTTGCATCCTCCTCTCATTTTTAGCTCCCCTTCTTCTTTCCCTTGACCAAACTTGTAGCTAATCTGATTAGCTACTACCAGCCAGGAAGAAGAAACAAAAGCGAAAGAGAGGGTGGATAGAGCAGAAATTCCTGCTGCTGCATGCCGATCGATAGTACAATGAGGTTACCTTCTCTGCTCTGTTAATCACAAAGTTCTCTATTTATTTGATTATGCCAACATCTTGGAGTAACTAGTGTTCTAAACAATTTGTGTAAACTTCCTTTTAGACTACATACATTGCACAAGTCTACAAATCATAAATTTAGTTTAGATAATATTAAACACCTTTCTACCTTTCTCTATTTTTTTTCTGCAAGTCCATAAATGTACATGAGACTGACTAACGAATTAACATTACTAGAAATTAAACCTTAGACAAATGAAATAGCAGTTTAATATTTGGTGAGGATAAGAAGTTTACCACAACAGATATCACTTCACATATGAAGATTGAGTACAATGCAGAGTTTGCTACTTGACTAGAAAAACAAGGGTATGTTACCTTTTATCAGAGAATTCACTATTGGTTTATAAAACAACAGAATACTTACCAATACCTAAAGATTATTGTCTAGAATAGCATTTACATATAAATTTTCATAATCTAGGAGATACATTTTGGTTTATTGATCACACTGGCTTCAGGCTTTTCACAGCTAAGAGCAGTATTTCAAAGTTTTTACAAATCTTTCAATTTGTCCAATTGTTTCTATGATCTACACTCTATAAGGACAAATAGGTAGATGACATACACAAGACATCAAAGTGAAGGACATAAGACTTCAAACTCAAAGCATGGTTTGATTCTCCAACAATAGATGTACAATTAAGCAAAAAATTATACCATTGTAAGGATTCATAAGAAAATATTTAAATGTAAAAATAAAAAAAAGAATCTTGTGATGAACCATAATTCATACTTGAGAACTGCAGACTGCCATCCACTTTGACCATATTTCTTCTATATCACACTCTATTGTGGAGTTGAAAATCATCATCATGGAGTAGCATAAACACTAAATTCAAATTAACTACATAATTACAATAAATAGTTGCATTTGTATCGCACGATTGTGTGGGATATAAAACCGCTACCTGCAGAAAGGGCATATATGACATCACAATTTAATGGACCTATTTCAATGGATAAAAAGAAGCAAACCTGGCCATCAAGATATTAACTAATTACTTCTATGCCACAAATTGAGTAAATAATTTTTATATGCAGAGTGACTCCTTAAAAAATAATTTTTTTGAGAATTGAGACAGCCAGACATAATTAAAAAACAATTGCACTTTAAAATCAAAGGAATTAATCACTAAATTATATATATACTAAGTGATACTAATGAATTTATGAGAAATGGTAAGGAAGTGCACATGGGATCATACAAAAGGACACCTAAGATTCTGTACTTTAGCATAACCCTGTAAAGTTACATTTGCAATAAAAAGAACAAGACCTCTTCCCTATGTCTCCAAAAACGTCTCAAAAAACAAAGATTTTATAGTCAGAGCATTCAGTGCAAACAAATATTACCTCCATTCTTTTGGACACCGTCATAGTCTCCAATACACATGTTTTGTATACCTTTTGTAAAAAATATTAAAAGATATTAAAAATATAGCTATATAAAAGTGTTTTCATGAAAAATCTAACAACATCATTTTCTCATGTCAAATTAATCATTTAAGGTTTCAATGTTTGATAGCACACATTCTAGGATGAAAACTATTTGAGAATACAGGTGTAACTGTATAAATCATCTAGAGTACAAAAATTGAGGCCAGTAACTAAGACTAATATTCAAAATTAACATTTAAAATTACAAATATGAATTAGTATTGACACAATAGTGATGTACTGAACAAAGAACAAAAATATCATAAAAACACATTATGATACTAAAAACAAAAGAACACAAATAAAGAAATAATATCGATAAGTTAACCATGAATTTTTCTAGACTTTTTCCTTAAAATGAACAAGACTGAAAAATCATGCATCACTATGTAAAGATAAGGAAAAATGTCATCCATCCTCAATGCTTATCACCGATAATTCCTTCCTCAACTTATCTGCCATCTCATAATCCTCAACCTTCTCATAGGCACAGACATAGGCACGGTACATCTCATTGCCAGCCTTGAATCCCTTGCTAGCCATCTCTACTTGGAGTATCTCATTGCCACCTCCACATCCCCTTGCTCATAAAATTTCTTTATCAATACCTCATAATATCCTCTACTTAGCACAAACTCTTCCCTCCTCATCTCTTCCTTCAAAACACCTAATGCCTCCTTCACTCTCTTCTTTTGACACAATACATTCACCACCACCTCTACAACCTCTGCCGCCATTCGAAACCCCTCCTACTCATGTCTGCATGCACAAGCATTGCCACATCAATATCTCCCACCCTACAATGCCTTCTAACAAACCATTCAAATGTTGTAACACTTGGGTCAATCCCACCCATCTACATATCCTTGAACATCTCCTCTGCCATCCCCACCTTTCCAACACCACAGTACCTATTGATCATCATGTTGTATGTGACAACATCTGGTTAGACTCTCCCCTAAACCATCTCATATTACAGTCCTCGTGCCATCTCAACTTCCTTGCCATCACAATATATGGCCATTTGAATATTGTAGGTACACACATTGTGCATATAGGAATATTTCTCTATTTCATAAAACACAATCCTGAAAGCAAGGAGGAGGGAGTTGATTGTAGGAACAGTCGGCAATAGCTGGCTGTTGATCCTTGAACTTGGTTGCATGTAGATTTTGTGATACATGTCGAGAGCCACTTCGGTAGAGGGAAGGGAGCAAAGGAGGGTGGCGGAGGTGGAGGAGAGGGGACAGGCATCGGTAGCAAGGATGGGGTGGGCAACGGAGGTTGTGGTAAGGGTGTTGCAATGGGAGTGAAGATAGGCGAGGAAGAGGAGGTCAAAGATGAATGGCGTGAAGGAGAACCGACAGTAGGTGGCAGCGAGGATGAATGTAGTGGTGAGCGATGGAGGAGAGGGCGGAGAGAGATGCTGCTAAGGTGGGAGGTGGCCGCAACATGGGCGACAGAGGCAGATAGGAGAGTGGGAGAGGAGACCCACAGGGAAGGAGGTGGTGGGTGGTGAAGAGGTGGAAGCTGAGGACCATGTAGGGGTGGCGACAGAAAAGAGATGAATGGACCTCGTTGATGGAGCTGACCCTAGTCAAGAGTAGGACCATGTAGGAGCGTTGGCAACTAGAGTTCAACTAATTGATGTGCTGACCATTATGTCATTATCTTGGCATAGAATTCATTTGGATGGTAAGTCAAAAAGATACAGCTCCGCTCATTTTTAGTATTTACTCGGTTAATTTTTTAGTTTAATTAAATTTATAAAAAAACGTAGCAATATTTTTAGTAAAAAAATACTATAAAAGATTTAATAAAACTATTTTAATTTTTTAGATGTTGAATTTAAAATGACTTATAATATAATATAGAATAAAGAGAGTATATCACAAGAGATGGCTCATCTTTCATGCTTTACGGCAAGCAAACCCACATGCTTAGTTACGCCGATAAGTATCGATAAAATGCACAAACTGTTTTGTTCGGTAGAACGCCGCTTCCCAACAAGGATTTTTTTCCACACGTGTGCCTTAATAAGCATAGGCAGATGGCACATTGTTCACTGAACACTAGCATGGCAAAAAAAAACCAATTAATTGATCCACAAGCATCTATCTTTAGTAAACCATTGCACATGATTTAAGATCTCATGGGTGCTAATCTTAAAGAGTTTGTCACTGCGTTGACGCTGGGAGGCGCTTAATTTACGGAATTGCACTACTACTCACTCTAGTTCTATATTTCGTTCCAAATTTCTTATCGTCGACATAATCTTATTTATTAATGAGTGATTAATCAATCTGTCTATTTTCTATTTTGACTATATTAAATAGCTTTGAGTGCTAACCATATCTATAAACCTACTAATTAGTAATTATTAGATTGTAAAATTCTACTAGTAATAATTAATTATTAGCTTGTAAAATTCAACATATAAAATATATTACATTATCTTACAGAATTTTAAATAACACATCATTTAAAAAATTTTATATTCTAAAACTCAATATAACATGTTAAATCATATTTTTATATCATTTTTATGATATTTCAAACATATATGAATATATCATTTCTATAATATTTAACATATATTTACTTATACATTATTACGGGATATGTAGTTCATGAGTTGTCTAAAATGTTATAGGTTCAATTCACCCCACATAATGTTCACAAATCTCTCTAGCGAGAGAAATTTTCATCCACCCCACATAAATACTTCAATGACACGAAACATGGAACTAAGGCATCAATCGAGGGAATCCAAATACTACAAGTAGAGATAATCCAACAGCTCAAACTAGGGGGAGGTTTTCAATTAATAAATGATAATCGAGCTCTAGGAGTTCCTAATCAGGTCCACAATTGAAAATAAACCCTGTGTCTTTTGCCACATTTTCACCGCAATGCACTACTTTTCGCCACTTGCTAGCCATACAATTATTTTCACCGCAATGCACTGCTTTTCGCCGCTAGCAATACAATTAACAAGTTATTCACCCATGACATGGTATGGAATCATTTCCGTAATTGTTTTGGATGCAAATATTAATTTGAAGCATCTAATTTAGATTACACTGTAACTTAGGACATAGTAAGAGGTAGTTAAGTTTATTTTCCTTTTATAAACTTCCATTTTAGCACTTACTTTGCAAGCTGTTTTAACATGTTCAGGTCACTACTTTTTTTCTCTCTCCCCACGACAAGTTATTATCATGTAGAACCATGAAGGCACAAGACACCGTAGAGCGTTGCGAATGCACGGAAATACGGAACACGTCGTCCGGTAGCTCCAGGAGGCCAGAACCCTGCTGCATGCGTGACTGCCGCGTGGGGGCCACGCTAGATGCATTTAACCGCCGCACGGCACACTCCAGTCGGGGATCCCCTCTCTCCTTCCCCCTCCGCCCCTCGATTTCTTCCCGATCTGACCGACCGGCGACCGCGATCCCCATCTCCTCCTCTCCTACTCCGACCTCCGCCGCACAAGCCGCTGCGCTCCTCCTCCACCCCTCCCGCGGCCGGTGCCTCCCCAGTCGCGGGCTCATATCGGGACCTCGTTGGTAAGTCCAGGCCGCCCCTCCTCCTGATTCTTGATCTTTTAGCGGACAATTTGTGAGATCCCGCCCTGTGCAGATTCTTTCGCGCATAGTTTGCGCCCCAGTTCGCTGGGAATCTGCTGTTAGGGTAAGGTTCTTGGTCCCATGCGTGCCTTGTGCGTCTCCTAGTCGCGGGGGCGGGTCAGGTTGAACTCGTGCTTGTGTTCTCTGGTTGGTGGTTGTAGATGTGGATGAATCTGCTCTTGAGCCATACGCCGTTCTTGCGCAGTAACTTCCGCTCAGAGCTTAGTGCTCGTATCTCTTGTTGTTAGCAAAACCTTCAACAGTTCATTTACGTCTCCATGTTGTAATGCGTCCCATTGGATTTTGCTAGAGCTCTCCAATGCCACAAGTAGCCGATGCTAGTATTTATACCAATATTTATACCAATGTGCTGGATGCTGTTGTTCGTAGAAGCATGACACACTACTTTGCTTTTTTTTCTTTCTTTTCCTTATCAAAATCGGTAGCTGAAGTGTGCACTCATATTCTCTGTAACCACGAGTTATGCAATTAAACGCAAACTGGCAGTTCTTTGTAATCATCATTTGTCTTAATGATTTCCGATCAAACTGCCTATCTTACAGCTGTATATAATTATTTTTGCAGATGTTGCTCATGCTTCAAAACTCTGAGATTTATTAAATCTGTTAGTTGATCATGGAAGAACAGCAAGTAAAGCCCTCTGATTCACATCCACCACCTGCCACACCGGTGGACAACCAGAATTCAACTACACCTCCTGTTAAAACTCCTGACCCTGCTCCTCAGGCTACTTCAAATGATTCTGCCACTCATGTTGCCAGTACTGATCATTTAGCTCCTTCACCTGCTCCTGTTCCAATTTCTGTTCTGGTACAAGAATCTGCAGGACGAGAGGGACCATCTTCCATATTTTCTACATCTGGCTTATCCTCCTGGGCAAAAAACTTGAAAATATCACAGCCGTCGCCAGGTCAAGAATCACCAACAGGAAAGAACACATTTTCTCGCCTCACGAGTGGCCTTGGGTTGCGCTTGTCTCCAAAAGCTACTCAGCAAGATGAGAGTGCTGAAGGCAGCACAACCCCAACAACAGCACAATCTGGTGTTTTTGGCTCTTTTACTAAGGGCATTGTGGATTCCTCTAAGAATGCTGTCAAGGCAGTGCAAGTCAAGGCTCGCCACATGGTCTCACAGAATAAAAGACGATATCAGGTGCATTTGTATATGCTTGTTACCTTAAGCTTGACTGAACTTTTATCTCTTTATAGTTCAAACTCTTTTTTTATATCATAGAACAGTCATGATCTGTGCATTCTTGCGTCGCCTTTTGTGGTTGAATAACAATTTTTTTCCAGCTTTCATCGTGAAGATTGTTCAATCTATATTTAATTCTCCTTAGCATGCTTCACTGATGGCTTATGAGATCTGTTCAGAACATTGTCTTGGAGAACCTTTATACATGTTATGTATTCTGTCAGCATAGATCCATGTTAGCCGTTGTTACCTCTGCCTCTGCACATATTTAACATTCATCTTCTCATCAAAATGTGGATGACAGTATTGTGTTTCAATATAACTTGGTGATCGATTGATGATGTATTATGCCTTAGGGTGATAGTAAAACACCGGGCCTGTGTTACTTTGGTACAATGTGAAGGACAATAAGCATTTAACCTGCTAGAGAAAAGATTCAAATTTCTGTACTGCAGCAACGATCTCCAATTTGATTCCTTGTATTAGCTTCCTTGGAAATTGATTCTTGTTTTCATTGCCTTAAGAAATTACATGGCAAACAGTGGCCAAGATGATCTTATTATCTGTGTACTTTTTGTAGGCCTAATATCAGGTATAACAGCTGTTGTTCTGATTTTCTCATTCCTGTGACAGGAAGGAGGGTTTGATTTAGATATGACATATATTACAGAGAACATAATTGCTATGGGTTTCCCTGCTGGAGATTTGAGCTCAGGGTTTTTTGGATATTTTGAGGTCAGCGTACTGACAAAGACATTAAGTACTTATGGCACCTGTTTGTGTCTCTGTAGACAAAAACCGGGTAATACTTATATTGCAGGGCTTCTACCGCAACCAAATGGAGGAAGTCATCAGGTTCTTTGAAATGCACCACAAGGTAGCTTTGATTCACTGTTGAGTTTGTTGATGTATATGCCACCTAAAATCTCATCTCAGGTTGTTGATAAAACTTTTTTTTTACAAATATCTGGTTCTTTTGGCTTATCGATGCATCTGGGTACCTTGATCATGCTTCAACATACTCTGTTGCTTGTCATCTTGCATTCTGAAAAACACATATTAAAGGATATTATTTTCCGTGTTAAAAGCATGACTTAGTAAGTTAGTATAACTACTGAAGAGATCTAATCTTTTCTACCATTGATGATTGTGCTGGTTAACTTTGCCATCGTCTATAAAGATGTATTGTTTTTCATAAGATTATGAGAATGGGGCAATAGATTATTATTGGTACCAGTATGTTCTGCATTTGCATGAGGGTTTTAAATGTAATCCACATACTGCACACATGCTATTTTTGCCAATACAATGTTGATATGTGATTTTTTCTGTTCCATTTGAGAAATACCATTTTAGTAAAAGCACTTGATTTGTGCATCATTTAGAGGTGTTGCATAATCTATTTATGTTTTTTACCCCTTATTATATTGTGTTACAGGGAAAGTATAAGGTGTACAACCTTTGCTCGGAAAGGCTGTATGATGCATCTCTTTTTGAGGGAAAGGTATGGGCAGCTTATAATTTTGTTTAGGTCGTCTGTCCTGTCATTTTCATACTACGTCACATGTGATTCGTGTATTCAACCACCAAAAATGGGAATACAACAAAGGGTATACTTGATTATTTGCTGAGATGAGCTATAGCTTACTGAACTACCTTGTTTGCCATGTTTACCTTAGTTGCATGTTTGGTTATTCACCTTGGCAGCAAGCAGTGTTTGAAGAGGAGTTGAACACGAATCGCTAATTTTCTGTGTGATCTAGTTGCTGTCAAAAGGCTAGCCAATTCTGCTCTCCTTGAAAAGCGAATTTTTATGGCCCACCTAGGCTAGGTGGCATCCAAAAGCTAGAAAAAGACTTGCTGGAAATCTAAATGTCCCAAAGTCTAATGGTTCATCCAGTGATGCATTGAACATTCCATCTTTTGTATCAGTACTTGAAATGGTGTGTAATAATCAATTTAATTGCATATTGCACATATTCAAATTTAATGGCCATGTTTCAGGTTGCATGTTTCCCTTTCGATGATCATAATTGCCCTCCGATACATCTTGTCATATCCTTCTGCCATAGTGCCTACACATGGTTGAAGGAAGATATAGAAAATGTGGTGGTTGTCCATTGTAAAGCTGGAAAGGCGAGGACAGGATTGATGATCTCCAGTCTGGTATTATATCTGAAGGTAAGATTGGTTTTGCTTTAAATGATAATTATGATACAGTGTGCAAAAGAATCTTTGTCAAATTTTCTGACCATTTGAAGCTCTGTGTATCATACAATTGACAGTTCTTTCCAACTGCGGAGGAGTCCATTGAATACTACAATCAGAAAAGATGTGTAGATGGAAAAGGGCTTATTCTCCCAAGTCAGATTGTAAGTAACCCCAAGATTATTCCTTTTTTTTCATACAACTTAACAGCAGTTGTTCTGAATGTGTTCCAAAATTACAGAGATATGTGAAGTATTTTGAGCGTATCTTAACTAACTTCAATGGTGAAAATCAGCCTCCACGCAGGTATTCATTCTAGTTCTACCATGGTTTCAGCATGAGGATATGAGCTGCATGTACCTCGTACTTTAGTTATTAAGATGTAATTTTATTTTACAGGTGCATGCTCAGGGGATTTCGCCTTCATAGATGCCCTTACTGGATTAGGCCATCAATCACTGTGTCTAATCACAATGGTATGTTTTGCCATTTGCTTGAAATTGATTTTTTTAAAATAATGGTACCATTATTTTAATTTAGTAAAATGACTCCTGCTGTGGTTTGAAGTTTTTCTTGAACAATGAGTAATAACTTTATTATGCAGGCGTTCTTTTCTCTACTAAGAAGCATCCTAGAACAAAGGAACTGATGGTATGCCTTCTGGTTGTATAAACTACTCATGTCTTTTGTTCAGTAGCTTCTGCTCAGTTCTGCACGTTTTCCTTCATTTGTTTAAGTTTATACAATACCTAAAGTGTATCAGTTGTCTGTCAACAATGCTTAAGTAGACTATTCATAGTAGGTTATGAATTCTGTCTACTTTGATGCCTTCTTTTTGTACCTTTGGTAATATCATCCAAATTTTGATGGAAGTTTTTAGGTATTAATGCTAAGTAATGAATTATCTCATATCCTATTCAAGAAGTAACCTAGCTTCACTTGCCACATGCGTTACATTATTTATCCATCTCATGATGACAAATGAACATAATATTGGAATCTAGTGAATATAACATGAAATGTGCTCTGTGGATTTGTGAATGTTATTATTGAGCATCCTTATTTTTTCTATATGTTTATTATTTTGTTATTTCAAAACATACATAGATCACAGGAATAGGCAATGCATTAGCTTAAACACAAGAGGAACTTGGGGATCGAGAGAAAGGAGATTGGAAACAGAGAACAGATGGGGAGAACTAGCGTTCTTTCTGTTTCATTTCTGCCCTCTTGTTACACAGTAGTTGGCTTTTATACCCTCTCAACTTTACTAGAGTAAACACCACTCCATTTGCTTTCTCCAGCCTGGCCCACACAACCCATTAACCTTTAGTCCTGTCGCCTCACTTCATATTACCATAGCTGTAGCTATGGTATGATTTATCAAGGCTTTCTAGCACTATAGATCTTTGACCATCATTTGGTCTGTTTGTTTGTTGTGATTAATCTGTGGAAGTGTTCGCGCCGGATCTTGTGCACGCGGTGCGAACACGCCGATGTCTGGGAGGTTTGCATAGCTCCTGTGCAGGCCAGTCGACTTCACTCTGTGGCTCGAGGTACGCGCGCCGGGGCCCGTGACGTCCGTTTGGCTCTGGCGCAGCAGTGCGGGTGCGGGCGTGCCAGTTAATTTGACCCTACAATTGACAAGGAGGTAAGACGAATAGGTTAGTCGGATGATGGGCCGATACGAGCCTTCGCTATCAGCTGGCCGCCGATAGGATCGAGGTGGTCATCAGCCGCGTCTAGTGGGCTCCTGCTATCGGCTGGTCGCCGATAGGGATCGGGACGCTATTCCATCGACTGGGGAACCGATGAAGGCGTGGACAGATGTCAACGAAAGATATGATGGTTCCGGGTGTGGTGAAAGCGAGATCCTGATCCATCAGCTCTGCAGCCGATGGAGACACCGAAGGGTATTAAAAGCAAAGCGCGCAGGATCCCTCCTGGTAGTCGACGGAAGCTGTAGCGGTTGTTCATTGGCTGGAAAACCGATGAAGGCATATGTGAAGTGGTAAGGAATCGTATAAAAGACACACCGGCTACAAAGCCGATGCCGCTCCGGATATAACAAGGACGAAGCGAACCCATCGGCTAGCTGAGCCGATGGGAGGACGTCTCTCTAAAGACAGGCGCGCATCGGCTAGAAGACCGATGCGCTTGGCGTGGCGCTCGAGGGCAGTCTCTGAAGACTGGTGTGTATCGGCCGAGGAGCCGATACGTTGAGCGTGTTGATCAATGTATAGATAACTCATCGGCTAACACTTCGATGAAACACCGTACAAAGACCTATAGGCCTAAAGCTCAATCTACCGTCGGCACCCTTGTAGGTCGAACCTAACCGATGTAGCACGAGACCGATGACGACAGAGAGAGCTTGATAGGCCGATAGACCCTGCACGGACGTGATGCGATACATCCGATCGGCCTAAGAAGTTGAACCTAAACGATGCAACATTAGACAGAGCAAGACAAATCGGGATAGTGACGGGACTTACCCTTTCGCCAGAGATCGAAGTTAACCGATGCAGCCCCGCGTCGAGAGCCAGAACCCACCGATAAAAACCTAAATAAACTAGGATGACGATGCGCCGAAGTTATATTGATGCAAGGATATGTTGATTTTTTATAAGTATCCAGGGGTCTATATTTATACTCTGGCATTACAGAGTCCGACACGGTTACAATAATAATCGGACGTTATCTCCTAAAAATATAAAAGGAAAATATCTCTAGGAAAGTTAACTAAACTAATTAAAGATTTATATAGATAAAATACCCTGCTGTGAGTTTCACAGCTCCTCCTTAAACTTGGTCTCATCTGGATAATCTTCTATTCTTGGACCGAATCTCTTCTTGCTTCATCGGATTGGCTTTCTCTCTGTAGCAACTGGACTTTTATTTTATTTCAGCCGATCTTTTTTTCAACTTTTCTCTAGACTTTTTAAATTTTGGCGTTAACAGGAAGCTATTACTTTGTGAGCTCCATTGGGAACTAACTTTACTATATTTTTTTCAGCCAGAAGATTTCTGGTTTAGTGCACCAAAGAAAGGGATCATGGTTTTTGCATTGCCTGGAGAGCCTGGATTAACAGAGGTAGCTGGCGACTTCAAGATTCAGTTTCATGATCGACAGGGAGATTTCTACTGGTGAGCTTCATTTTGTTATGATATTGTATTGTTTCCTTAAGCGAAGTACTCTGGTATATTTTTTTCTTCTGCTTAATGGTTTCATTTTCTTATTACTGGAACAATGATTTCATTGCATATATGTACATTTAGATGTAACTTAGATTGGTTTGTATCAAAATTTTACATGAAACTAAATAAATCATTGGCTTAATTCTAAGTTCCAGTTGACCTGTCTTCTTCAGCTGGTTAAATACAACAATGATGGAGAACAGGGTGACTTTGAATCCAACTGATCTTGATGATTTTGACAAGGTAACTTTCACTTCATTGTTGAAGCTATTTTATGGATATGCTTCTCAAAACCTCTATCAAGCTATTTCCACTAGGCACACTACAGAGCCCATCAATCGATGAAGTTTGGTTATAAAAAAGGGACTAGGGAGCCAATGCGAATGGCCCCTTACCAAATTCTGGTGACAAATCAAGTTAATGCCAAATCTTGATCAAAGCTACCAAATTTTCCTAAGTTAACATTGCCAAGCATTGAAAGTTCAAATCAAACACCCGTGCCCTTGTTTTCTAAGCTATTGTAGGACAAGGCTAGTTTGAATAGAGCATCTACAATTAAACTGTTAGTCCCATGAAAGTTTTGTAACATCTACTGTAGAGATATGAGAGTTGCAACTTAAAGAGAGACTGAAAGCTGTGGGGGAAGTCATGAGGCCCAAAAGGACCCTAAAACCCCTTTGGGCCAAATATATAAATAAGTGCTCTTTTGCCAAAATTCCTTCTTGCAATCTATCATGTTTCACACATATAGAGCACACGAGGCCCTTATCAATCTTTGCGGCCTCATGAGCCTTGTAGAACAACTCAGTCTTCAGTGAATAATAAATACTAGTACGGTCTATTGTTGCCCATGGCAGATATTTTTCCAAGATGTACATCACAGCTATGATCCTAGGATGGTCAATTGTTCATTATGTTATGTGTAGTCTGAGTACCATGATGTGAATATTTAACATAAATGATTCTCCCTGATAAATTTGAGTTTGAAACTTTGAATGCTACTAAACAATGATGGCAACCAGAAAGTATGCATTGAGTGCCAGTACAAATTTAATGTTTGACTCGATATTCTCTTGTCCTTTTTGGGTCCATGTTTGCACTAAATTATAGATGATGTGTCTATGGAATTTTCTCTATAATGATAGTTTTCTTAGGTAGATTATTTTCTGTCTGTTCGCAGATTGTAGGTTGCTATGGGATTGTGCAGTAGACCTTTCACAGTTTTGACCATTAATATGTGAGGATGTTGATTAACTATATAAATATTCTGACAGATTTGAACTTTTTATCATTTGTCAGGGTTCTCCTTTTGTTACCCTTAACATAGATATTTGAACATGAAATTCTTTAAGTCCTCACGGTAATATTTTTAGTTTCATAGTACCATGAGGCATGATTGCACAGCACTTGTTGCCTGAGATGAGATCAGATACATGTTCCTTGAATCCATTATTTATGATCAGGAGTGGCCTTATTTGGAATTTGCTTCAGCTTCTATCCTTCCAATATTTGTACCATGTGTTCCCGTGCTGACAATTTTTGCTTCTAGTTGAGTTAGTTCAGATTAAAAGCATTTTTTCTGTCAATATGAATTGCAACAATTAATAATCAGTAGTTGAAGGGGGGAAAAAAGGCGTACCAATGATGACTTAAGACACCTGTTCATGTTACTGAGTTTTCACTCTTGTTCATAGTTCTTTTTATTTATGCAAACTAGCACTAACTTACTGTTATTATTTCATCCAGAGGAAATTACCATCACCTGGATTCCAAGTTGAGGTTGTCCTGGTAGACTATGATGGTTCGCAACCACCAAAACCAAAACCAGCTGCTGCATCTGCTGATAAGAAGTCTGAAGCTGATTCCTCGACTGGAACCGTTGCAAAAGAAAATAGTGCTACACCTGCAGAAGTGTTCAACAAGGAATCTGCAAGTAATGATAAGGATGACGTCTTCTCTGACAGTGAAGCAGAAGATGGATCATCTAGGGGCAGGAGGGAGAAGGTCTCTAGGAACGTTGAAGGTACTACAAATGCTGCTAAAGCGTCTGTAACAAGCGCTGTGCAAAAGGAGGCGTCTTCTGCTGCTACCAGAATTGAAAAAGTATCAATAACCAGCGAACAAGGCACTGCACGGACACCTGATGCTGCACCTCTCAAAAATGCAGTTAGCAGCAAGAGCAGCTCCACCGCTGCACAAACATCCCCAGCTGCTGCTGACTCCTCCAGCATGAGCGAATTCAAGGCAATTGCTGCAGACGCTTCGGTCTTCTCTTTCGGAGACGAAGACGACTACGAAAGCGAATAACCTGCTCTCCTTTGTGGGCACCTGGTTCGCCATTGTATAGTTTGGTGCTTTCCAGACGATGATAGGATACCACCTGGAAGCAGCAGGTAGAAAAGATGAAAAAAAATGTTTTATTCTACCGTTTTGTGTTCCATTGTAGTCCTTTTTCAAGCTATAATGCTGTACGATGATCAACTTTGTAACTACAAAAATGTCAGAACTTTGTTGATACCTCGCTTATTTGTTTACAGAAAGATACTATACATGGATTCTTATGAGACTGAGTGATGGGCCGTCACAATTTTTACTCGTCTTTAGTTTATTACGCTATGAGAAAGTTTACATTGTTATCCCCAACTATGTTCTTGCCTCAATTTTGATCCCTTAACTTTTAAAACAAACCAGAGAGAAGCCCGCGTAGAAGTGCAGGCAATTCTTTATGGAAAGAATACTAAAAAACGTTCTACTTTTGATATAATTATATATAAACTCCTATATTATCACTACTCATTATTATTTTAAAAGCTCGGTGGTGTTTTTTTAATAGATGAAATTTTATATAAATCAAAATTCAAGCCTAATACATTATTAATATAATAAAAAGCTCATCTTCACTTTCGTTCAAATGTCTTGTATCTAAATTAAATATTTAAAAATACTATTTTTACCAATTAATAAGATAAAACTATCAAAAATTAGATATAAATATCTGTTTAACGGGTGAAACAGATTGTAGCCACCATAACTTTTTTTTTCTAATAACTTAAAACATAGGTCCCGTATCAGTGTCATGCCTCTTAAGATAAACGTGAATCACAATTTAACACTTAAGTTTACTATCGTCACACTTACAAAGAATTATATCATAAGACCAGCTAAACTCTATTGCCAATAGAGGCCTCTCAATGGAGCCTCCTCAACTCAGCCATGTACGTTCTTATGTCATACTTACGACAGTAGAGCAAGCTCTGTTGTCCATGTTTGACGCTCTTTAGAGAATGGCAGAGAGAAGATGGAGGTGACGAAAATAATTTTCTTTTTAAAATTTTGTGTCTCTTGGTAAATTTGTTTATGGTATTAATCAATAGCACTAAATTTTAGTGGTACATATATAATTTTCTCTTTGAAAATGAATAGGGTTGATTATTCCACACTACTTAAAAAAATCTAATAGCTTCAGTGGTTAGAACCACGTGGGAATGTATTTAATCGAGTAGTAATCCTTCTCAAATATATGAATTAATATGTTTTTTATTTTTTCCTATATTAAAGATCTAATTCTTGTGGGGGTGATAAAAAATGGAAAAATACATGTTGTCAAATGTATTTGTTCTAATTGTTAAGACTACTTAGATCAGAATAATATGAAATGAGATAGAATGTGTTACATGTGATATTTTTTCAATCAAATTATAGTTAATATATTTATAAATTTTCTATTGAAAATACAAGTGGCCAAGGCTGAATATAGTGACAGCAAATATTGTCCCGCTATTAGTTATTTAAAAAAAAGGGAGTAATTGTTAAGATTATTTGGTAAGAAAGACATAAAAAGGGCTAGAATTTGTTCCATATGATTATTTTTTATTGTATTATAGATTAGATAGATCCTAATCAACTACCGTAGTAAATAAAGGGGAGTGAAAAGAGCCACAGACGAGTCGGTGGACTGATCGTATGTACTTATATTCAAACATAACAACGATTTAATTTTTATTTTGAGGATTAGGAGCGAAGGATTAATAGATTGAAGAGGAAAAGATTGACATATATTCTCTTAATTAAGACATATCGATCTGGTTCATTTAATTCATTATTTTTTAGTTTATTCACTTTAAATACTAAAGATATAATTATGTCAAAATAGTTTAGAATGGAGGTAATATTTTTTAATGATAATCACAATTAGAGTATTTTAGTTTGCTATATTGAATATTGCTTTAAATATTAAAGATATAATGATGTCAAAATATTTTTTCATATATTTAATTAACATTATTTTGTTTCATAAAAAGTAATATTATTTAACATACCAATAATTTAGAACGGAGGTATTATTTTTTGAGAGTGTTAATCACAATTAGAGCACTTAATTTTTTTATATTATATGTCTAATCTAATTATGCATGTTTGTGAAGTGATATATGATTGATATGATCTACATTATCTATTTTCTTCATGATTTGTTATTATTGGGATGGCATGCAAAAGGTTAGGATATGACTTTAAATAATGGAGGAAATATTTTTTGGAATGTTAGTCACAATTTAAGTTTTTTTAATTTTTGTCATATATAATTTATTTACTGTCTATTTTTCCTATTTTTACATAACAGTTTTAATGGCATGAAAAAGGTCTTTGAATTGTTAATTAACTACAACAAATACAATTATACATAAGTATAAAAGCATTTAAAAGTTATGATTATTTTTATACAGAAAAAGAAATTTGTGTTAATTTAAAATTTATGAATTTTTAAATTATAACAACTAAAGAAAAGGAAGAGAGGGAAACATAACTGTGTACGTGTGTAGGGGGAGAGGAGGTGGATTGTAGGGTATCTTTTTAAATCTAATAATTAAAAATAGTGGGTTTATGTGACGTATAAAAAGTGCCATGTAGAGATTTATAAGTGTTTATAGGATGTTTAATGAACTTTTAATGTAACATTCTTAGAATTTTAAAATAAAATTGAAAAACTAAAAATTGGAACCATCAACTTTTTTTTCTAAAATGCCACTGCCAAAAATCAATTAAATGTGTATCCAACAATTCAAAATCAAATGCAAAGTCAAATCCTTAATCCATAATAGTAATTATTTTATAAAATCATTTTCTTGAAGAGAGTAATTTCCAAATATATATATATATATAATCTGTTTTCTAATTTTTAGGCTAATTCAGTAGGCCAAAACACTAACTCTAACAGACCAGGCAACCTTAGCGGACCCTAGCCAGCCCAGTTAAGGAAGTAGGCCAACGAACTAACCCAGCCCTCCAAACCTGCCTTCTTTCCCTAGTCAGGCTAGCCAATCAGGCATGCACAATTAGCCTAGCAACTGGTTAGACCTAGTCCTGCTGGTCTGATCCACCTAAGCAGCCTGTCCAATAGCCTACAAGCCATCGGCCAAGCCAACCCAGCCTTGGCTGATCGAGCAAACCAGCCGCATCATCATGTCTATGTATAATTAGATTAGATATATAATAACATAAAATTAAGTACTCTAATTGTGATTAGCACTAAAAAATATCTCCATTCTAAAATATCAGTATGTTTAAATAATGTTATTTTTACCAAATAAAATAATGTTAAATAAATATATCAAAAATATTTTATCATTATATCTTTAATATTTAAAAAAATGTACAATATGACAGACTAAAATAGCTGAGTGGTTCTACTTCAACCCCATGGTAATGCCACAGCCTAGCATGTGGTGATCCATGGCTGGTGGCATGCTTCGCCCATACCTACAAGCTCACATGGCTTTTACATTGCCACATGTCTTCCTACCAGTATCCCTATCGCCACTCTAAACCAAAGTGTCACTCATAGCCACACCAATGGACACTCTTTTCAAGCTATTTGCATCTAGGGGTGTCTCTATTGCTGATCCATCAAAGTATAGAAGTTTTGTTGACTTGCCCCGACTTAGCATATGTTCATACATAATCCCCACGAGCCATATCTCGTGTTGATTAAGCACATTTTGTACTATGTGAAGGGTACCATCTCCTCTAGCCTACACATTGGGCACATCCTTAGCCCATACCCTCACCGTATATTCTAATGTTGACTGGGCTAGCTGCTTGACTCCTGACAATCTACTTCTGGTAACTACATCTACCTTGACGATAATTTAGTCTCTTGGCCATCCAATCGCTAGACACTAAGTACTGCGTGGTTGCTCATGCCATCGCCGAATGTTGTTGGCTATGCCAGCTTCTTCAGGAGCTTCACTCCCCAATTGCTTTTGCAACCGTGGTCTAGTGTGAAAATGTTTGCACTCTCTACATGTCTATCAACATGGTACAACACTATCACACAAAGTATATTGAGATTGGCATTCACTTCGTTCTAAAAGGTCACTCTTGAACAGGTTTGACTACTTCACATTTTATTCACATTTTATCCTCCCACTAGTTTTTCTGCCCGTATAATTATTTACTGACTTTAAGTCTAGTCTTTACAATCGAGTCCTCCTAATGCTGAGAAGATGTATAGCCATAGTAATGTATATTCATTGTAAAGGCTATCAGCTCCCCTGTAACTCATGAGCTCTTCTAACTGTAACCTTCTATTGATGTTGTACTGATTTGCTACATACAAGGTCATCCCTCCTACCATGGGTATGTGGTGTTTCACAATTCTCATCACAAGCAAGATGTGATATGATAGAACTTTTTTTGGCACCTCTGCTGCAACTATTTTAGGAGTCTCAGAGCATGGTTGGACCACCACTCAATTGGGTCAATTGTGATAGCATCAGGCTTAATAGTCTACGCCTATCTTCATATGGAAGGTAGTGAACTACTGCTGTAAGAGCTTTTGCTCGTTTGAATCTTCTGTTTTCCTTTAAAAATCTTCTATCGCCCCTCATAACTTCTTTATCTTGGTTTGGTGTTTTTCTTGGGATGAAATCCAGGAGTGGAAGTTGAAAAACTATTATGATAGTAGAATTTGGGGCACAGAGAGAAAAACTAAGCAATGCAGCAGCATATTCATCTTTCCACGATGTGAAACAACTATTTTCATCACTTCTTTAAAACCTCTGTTGTGTGGGTTATCCTCTTTAGTTGATTTTCCACACTTTAGTGCAGGATGTATGAGTAAATGTATGTTATATATTATAGAAATGGTGGATAAATATATTTTAATATACCATGAAAATAATATTGTATGATGATTTGATATAGTTGTATTTTGAGTTTCTAAAATATAATAAATTATAGATGATATGTCCTATTTGCATGGGTTTTAAGATTCTCTAAAATAATAATTGTTACTAGACGATATGATATATTTGCATGTTGAGCTATAGAAGTTAATGGGTTCTAACTATATAAAAAGATAATTTTTAAGCATCCAAGTATGTCATCCCCATTATTAAATTTTAACATATATGGGTTAGTGTTGGCGAGGATGTTTTCAACCTCATTCAAAAATTTATCATAATTGATTGATTTAACAAGCCCTAGCTTATTAAGCTAATCACCACTAATACCTTTTCATCACATTTGTGGTGATGGAAAGTGCATCATGACATTTATTGAGCCTCTTTAGTAAAAGGTAATGGGAAGCAAAATGTATTTTTTATTACCTCATCAGGTCTAAATTTGAATTGGCCCTAAAAATCGCTAGACAATATGAATGATTTACAATATATTTGACTATTGCTTTCCCATGTTTGTATGTATCGAGCATTCATTTGAATTGAGGGAATTGACTAGCAAAGACCTTGAATATGTGTTTCTTTGTATGTACTACACATGGGGATCAAAATATATGATTATCAACCATTGAAAAGAACAAGTAAACTAGAAAGTTGATATTACTAAATACACTATTGTAGACGGTTAAAAGATGAGAAGAAAAAAAGACTAATATTGCA
This sequence comes from Oryza coarctata, assembly GCA_030770085.1. NCBI lineage: Eukaryota > Viridiplantae > Streptophyta > Magnoliopsida > Poales > Poaceae > Oryza > Oryza coarctata. The sequence goes on along the minus strand of CM061484.1, from coordinate 9,240,725 downwards.
TATTTATGTAAGATAGACACTTACTTTCTCAATTACTCTGCTAGCAATTTTGCAATTTCATGCATTCACTGCTAAAAAATGATTTTCTGTTGTGACAGCACTTACACTAAGCAAGCTAGCTGTATTTTTGGCTCTGACGGGCCTGCCTAGCTAGTGGTAGGGCGGGGGTTTGATGGCCGGCCTCCTATGAAGATCGGTTATCATAGGAGGTGCCCTAAGCCAACCCCCTACGATAATGTAGCTATAAAACCTTCTTCTTTCTCGAGAACCGCTCATTTTGCCCAATTTTTCTCTCCCCCACACAATATATAAGGGGTAATGTTTTAAACTCGATTTTTTTTTGGATTTTTTAAGGTTAGATAAATTGTTCGATAAAACTTATGTGGAGACTTCGATCAGTGCCAAAGGGGAGCCGTTGGAGCCAAAAACCATGTACGCAAAATACAACAACCAATATGGTGCCATAGTCAGAGATATTGTCCTAATCACAATCATGAATTGGGAAGAAGTTTCTAAAGTGGTGAAAGAATTCCTATGGAAGGAGTTACTAAAAAGGTTCTAATTCCTAGAGGAATATGAAGATATAGCAAGGACCTCTGCATTGCAGACTATGGGAATGGCCTAGTGTAGATGGAAAAACATGCTGAATCACAAATTTGTGCATAAGGGATGTGATCCTTTTAATAAGTATAGGAAAATCACCTAGCCCTAGTAGGACAAATTTGCCAAGTTGAAGACCTTGCTAAAAGAAATGGCGAAGAGTAAGAAAATGTTCAAGTTGGCCAAGAGAAACAAATATTACCATTGCTTAGGCTCAAAACTTGAGGAGCGGAGAAAAAAGATAGACAATCTTAAAAAGGCAGGGAAACTCATTCAATGGAAGACTATGATGAATGATCCAAGAATTGGCTGCATGAAAGAACCCCTAGGATTATGAAGTAGAGCAATGTAGTATTTGAAGACCTTGAGCTCCACCAAGTAGCCGACAAAATAAAAATATTAGGCCAACCAAAGATGAAGGAGATTTTTAAGTCCCAAAGGGAGAAGGAATAGCTTAGTAAGCACTAGGCAATCTGAGGCACCTCAGTCGAATTCGAGGAGTCTGTTGGAAGGAAGGCTTTCGAAAGAATGCCTCTACCTATAAGAAATGAGACAAATATAAGGAAGGTGTGCAAGAATAAGCAAGATAAATAGTATAGGAAGAATTCATGTCCTTCCTCTGCAACAACAATTTTATGCTAGTACTGAACAATTCACAAAATACACCGGATCCTTTGTTGATGGATCCTGCCTACCTACGAAGGGACATTGAATTAAAAATATTTTGTTGATGATATAACAGATGATAAACTTTGCAAGCTGCACATTTTGGTAGGCAAAAAAGACAAAAGCATTGAGATTGCGAGAGGAATGGCAATTCTAGGCCACAAGTATCACGAAACAAATGTTCCTAAAGATTATGCAAAAGAACAAGTGCAATTTATATATGGAGGATTTGTGTTATACGAGATAGACATTCCGGGGATGCGGTGGATGATATTATATTGTGCCATCGAAAAGATGTAATATTTGTAACATCAACAAATACTCCTCGTAAACCACTATCACCCCTGCATTCACCTCCTTGTAAGAAACCTGTAGCGCAGCATGATGACGAAGAAAACAAGTGGCAGGAATAGGCACCTCCTAAGTTACCAGCCACATAGCATGAAGATGAACAAGACAAGAGGCTAGAGGTAGCACCTTCACGTAGACCTCCTCCTAAGGTATTAACGGGCCACTTGACAAGGTACCAGCCAATAGGCTAGAGGAAGCACCTCCACCCATGCAATCTAAAGTCATCATGTTCTCACCTAGAAAATAATTATATCTCAAGGAACCAAAAGCCACACCTATTATTGCATATGAAGAAATAGAACCTAAGTTGTATGAAGATGTAGCCACCGCCCAACCAAATATGGATGACCTAGTGCCTATTTAAGAAGCCACGACCCTAAAGCATAGAGTAATGATATAGAGAGGTAGATAGTAATTGCCTTTAAAGGTGGAAAAACTAGGGCTAATCTGCGCTCAGAGGACATGAAAAAGGCTAATAACCTTGCTGGCGAGAGACATTATCATCAATAGATTATGTACTATCTAAATTTAACAATAGCAAAACCTTTTGGTCTGATTATACTCTTGCAAAAGGGCCATGAGAGATGAGAAGATTACATAACTATATGCTAGCCAGCAAAAAGTTCCTTATGTCAATAACGACCAAAGTGCTGCCCCTTGCTTTTATGAGTGATAAAATATTTTTATATAGTGACTTTATTGATCTTCATGCCATGTATCACCATGAAAGGCTAGGCATCAATCTCATGGCCGCGTGGTGCCTATAAATATTTAATGTGCATTTTTACTTTATACACATATACAAAGAAACATGATACAATTCAAAATTTATTTGTTTTATATAGGAATCATATAAGGCTGCGTGAACCCATTGGATACTTGGACCCAACCAAAATATGCCAGATCTAGCATACTATAGCTTTAAAGGAAAATTCTGAGTAGCTTAAGGACATGACTCCCGAGGAGAAGACAGCATATAAAAAGAAGCTATGCGAAAACAAGGAGAGTGATAGTCTATATCGAACAAGTGTTCCTTTCTCTTTAAGATGAAAAAATCATAATGACCGCATATAACTTTTATTTGATTTAATTTGCTCACTATATATATTTTTTCTTTCCTACTAATTACTATAGGTATTGTACTAACTGTCACTACTATGTAGTGATCATTACATTTGCTTCTTACTTTATCCACAATTCAAGGCAGCTATAGTTGTAGACCCACTTGATTACAAGCACAAAAACTAGATGAAATTCTTAGATATTTTATGGTTGTAACAGAAACGAAGATCCTTATCCATGTGTAACATATATATATATATATATATATATATGTGTGTGTGTGTGTGGAGTCTTCTTTGCTCTATTGATAATATAAACTTACTTGAATTGACTGTTATACTGTGCCTAGAACTGCCACAAAGTGAACCGTGAGCAACGAGTAGTGTCAAGGGAGAAAATGTTAATCAATACATATGGCCAGTAATATATATACAACACATGTGTGAGCACATATATATAAAAAGATTACTAAATTTATACATGCATAACTCATGCACATTATTCTTTTTATATATATTTAATGAAGTGCCACAAGTAGGACACAATCATATACGTATACTATGTATAGGAGTAGCTTAGGGTTAGTGAGAGGTATAGCACAAACCCCAATGATGTAAGTCTAATTTATCACTTCTATTTTGCTATTTCAAATTTCACCGTTCAACATAAGTTATATATCTTCTTCAAAGAAAACCTAGATGGTGAAAGTATTCAAAACATATAGCGGGACCTCTATCACTCTATCCATCGCATTTTATGCTATAAAGATGGTATTATAAAATATTAATTCATATTATCCAAACTTTTCTATGTATAATAGTACATTTGTATTATTTCATACATATATATATATAATTATTAGCGATTACCTATAGCTATATATATAATTAGCATGTTTTAATTGTTTGCTAATCAATAAAAAATTATAATATTATTAATTAGAAATTGAATAGAAGAATTTTTGGCAGGAAAAAATTAAAATTAGAGCGAATATTATCATAGTCGGCTTGATTTTATTAATGACAACAGTAAATTCGATTTTTGCATGCCCGTGAAGAAACATTTTCGCAAGCAATCTATGCATGCCTGCAAAAATCGATCTGCGGCCGTCAAGCGAGCTGTCGGCTGTCTAATAAAACCCATTTTGACCGTGTGCAAAAACCGTTTCCGTAGTAGTGATTATCCGTGACTGCTTGGTGAACATTCAGTAGTCCAATGTGATTGTCATAAGTAAGAAATGCACAATCACATCATCGGTTTCCTTAACACCATGACCCGACCGCTCCACGGCTTCCCTCTACTTTCTCTCCGACCAATCTGCTTCCCACCGCGACACTACCTGGCTGTTCCGCTTCCTCTCCGACCGCCCTACCTAACTGGCTCTTTTCCATCTCCAGAGGTACCCCGTCGAGGCCCTCCCGTAACATCTCAGTAGGTGGCCTCTAGCTCGGCCCCGCCGATTGTGCTGGCTGACCACCACAATCACCACCATGCCGCCTTGCTTGCAAAGCCATCACGGGCCGCCCAATGCGGGTGCGCTCTGGCCGGGCTTGATGAGGGAATCGATTCCTCTCATCCCCTCGTCAGGCTTCAACCCGACTGGAAGGATCCCCTCAGCGCCGGTGACGATAAGCCCGTACCGGGCTTGAATGCCGCCTGCTCATGGCTGCTACGTGCTCGCCCCGCCGCCTTTCCCGCCTTGCTGTCGCCGGCTTCTAGATGAGGTGGCCTCCCTAAATCCCTCCCTAGCCACTGCCGAGTTCTGTCGGGCCGTCGCCATGTTGGCGCATGCGCCCGTACGCCTTCCGGCCTGTGCGAGGGAGAAAAAAGAGAAGAGAGAAGAAAGAGAAGGGAGAAGAGAGAGTTTACATGTGGGCCCATAGTTAATTTCTAGTTAAGTGCTTAATGACCCAGGTTAACCTTAATAATAGTTTAGCCCTTAGAGTGACGTGTGGGCCCAGAGTGTTAGTTAAATCTATTTAACTCATGTTTACGTTATGTATCACTGACTTGTAGGTCCATATACTAATGAAACCTAATTAAACATTTATTTTTATTATATTAGATATATACCCACACTTAATTATTAAAACAATAATATAAGGCTCTGCTTACGACGACATATGGCCCAGTCAGTGTTGACCATGGCGCTACCTCTCATAGACAGCCAATTTTCCTTTCAAAATCAATTGCTTCATAAATGTAAAATAGTGGGCCCCTGTGTCAGTGAGACAAGTTACTTTTCTTAAGAAAAATAATTCGGACAGAAAGAGATATGGCTTGCACGGTACCATTTTGCAATTATTTGATTTAATTCAAATTTGAAACTTTGAAAGCAAATAACTGATTCACTTTAAATGCAAATCAGATGAAACTTGGACCAAAATTTATCTAAAATCAAGATCTATCTAATGGCACTTGTTTGGTGATTTTATCAATATATGTTATTTCTGTAATTTATTTATTTAGCATTTACAACGTTAGTTTGATTAGACATTTACTCAAACAGGTTACATGTACCACGAGGAACTTGCTTGTGACGTTATAGAGGAATCCACTGTAGAACAAGGCAAGTCATCACGCCTTAACCTTGAGTATGTTGTACCTAGATTAGTGAAATGTTTTTATTTATAAAAAACGTGCATGCTATATTTAAATATGTATCTATATTTATGTCCCCATTTATATTGATTACATATACTTCGATGTCATGAATACTTAATCAAGTACCTAGTCAAATTATTGATCATGCATAGCCTCACCATTATATTTAGATGACCTTCTCATATCTTGATGAGATGAAATGGAAGATAATCATAGGGTAGCAGTTGTTATCGAAAAGAAAGTGGGTGGAGACATCAAATGGCATCTTGTGAAAACTATGAAAATGTGTTGCAAAAACCCAAAATCAATGAAAAATTGTTATAGACTAGGGCATTTTTTAGCACCAACTAGTGCCAACCCTAGTCAATTAAGGATCAAGTCAAGAAACAGAAAACGAACCGAGTACAACCGTACCTTCTCAAATGGGTATAGACATGGTGGACTAAGGCCACTAGTGGGATGGTACCAACAAGTGTAGTGATTTCAATCTTGATCTATCATGTGAGAGATGATGGAGTCATGTGAGGCATAACAAATGAAAAACCTAAAACTAAAACAACTTTGTTATCCATCCTTGCTTTTGTAAATCTAAGAAATTTAGGACTCCCTAATTGCTAGTGTAGGATGCTAGGTAATTCATGGGTGCATAGTCGATGGGGTAGGTACTGATTCCTATAAAGTACCTGAAAAACCATACCGTGATAAGTATCATATGTTATGCAAGTTATAGAGTGTGGATAAAGCGTATATCCACTATAGTGTGAGTGAATCAAACTATTTAAATAGCCACACTCACGGTTAAAAGAGAGTCAAAACTTATACTACTCTTGATTGCTATTACATTTGTTTTCTAAATTAGTTAGGCTTGTTAGGAATGGTGAAAATATATGATTGATACCCAATGAGTGGGTATGTGAATGTTGAAGATTGTGGAAAATGTTCTTAGGGGTAGACCGATCCAAGCTTTGCTTGAGAGGCGTAGACCGATCCAAGCTTTGCTTGAGAGGCTATATGTACCCTTAGTGAATGATTATGCAAGTAAACTTAATGATGGTTTTAGTTAAAATGGCTAGGTCCTATGATTTAAAAATAACCTTGTGAAATTGGCTTTATGAAAAAATAACCCTAATACATCTTTGAAATCTATGTGCATTTAAGTATATTATGTGGTGGCTTACTGAGTACTTTTCATACTCTTTTTAGACATAGAATTTGAAGCCGATCTATATGAGCACTTTCTAGGAGAGGACCTGAAGGTGGCACCATATGGGCTTAGCATCCCTAGTCGATGCTTGTGGGTGAATAAAGGAGCCATTGCTATTTCGTTTCCATCATCTTATCTATATACTTTGGGCTTCTATAATGTAACCGAAATTATTTAGATTCTACTTGAACAATCCTTTATAATATTAAATATTATAAGACTTATAAATGATATAGGTAATTGCGCGCACGTGCTAAATAGTAATTTAGGGATTAGTATGGTGAACGCATATAGTCGGTGATCATGATATTTAGTATATAATAATTTGGAAATTTCATCTCAGATTTGAAAGAGAGGGAGGGGATGAAGAAGAGTGAATGTTACTGAGTAAAGTAAGGCCCATTGTTTTTGTTTTTTTATTAGTGTCGAAAATCATCCCGATTTAAATCAGAAAGGGTTAAACTGAATTATTGTAAAGGTGAAAGAAGTCTAATATCTAGATTGAAGGGGTGTTTTTCAGTCAAACATGATTATTGAGACCTATAATATAAACTTATTTCTATGATTATTGTAATACTTTTCCTAAATCCTGTACATAACGCTAATAAGACCTATTTGGATTCAGAGAGACTAAACTAATAATAGTTGTGTATACTATCCACACCGGTGGATCCATCGCTTCTCGATGATCCATTGGAGTTCAATTAGAAAATTGAAATGGAAATTTATAGCAAATATTAGCTATGGTTAAGTTGCTCGGACACTAATTTTTTTTGTTTGATTCGACGTTGCTATACCATGACTTTATAATTTTGTTAGATATCTACATCTTTCTCCCTTGTATCCTTTTCGTTTGTCTTTTTTTTTCCAGCTTTGCCCCTGCCACTCAAGCAGAAGTGCTGAGAGTTGAAGAGCACTTTCTGGCCATGAGCTAATGGCCCTGAGGTTGATCGGCCGTGGTAGCGTCAGGCTCAGTGGCCGCCGCCCGCCGACCTAGGAGACCCTGACCTCAACTCAATTGCAATATACTGGTTAGCTCTTACAGAAATGTAAGGAATTCTCAAGAAGCAATCTTATAGGCATTGCCGTAATCTTTCACACAAGGTAACTGGAAGATTTATTTGATGCATTTCGATTTTTTTTCTCCACACCTATTCTTCTGGCACTTTTCCCAGTTTCTCTTACGATTTAGGATTTCTATTTTTTAAAAATTTTCTCCACACCTTTCTTCTAGCAGAGGGCAATCGAAGTCCCCCAAAACTTCGATCTCCAATTTGTAGGATATATTCGCGTTGTTTCTTTCCTTCTTCAATCTTATCAAGATTCATATACACCAAATCTCTCACACACACTCTCTCTCTTTATATATATATATCCATTTTGGAGAAGCAGTGCTTGCTAGAAGCAGAGCAGCAGCCCCCGCCGCCCGCATCCGCGTTTCTTGATCGACGACGACGATGATGCGGTCCGCTCGGGAGGACTAGTAAGGGGCGGCGGCACATCAAGATCCGCCTCAGCGACAACGAGGCTCGGCGGCAGGTCACCTTCACCAAGCGGCGAGGCGGGCTGTTCAAGAAGGCGTCGGAGCTCACCCTACTCACCGGCACGAGCGTCGTCGTCTTCGTCTTCTCCGAGGCCAACCGCGCCTACGCCTTCGGCGACCCGTCCTCCGCTCCTACGCCCCCTTCCCCGGGGAGGCCGCCGCGGCCGCACCCGTCCACGGCGGCGGAGGCGGTGGCGAGGACGTCGACCTCGAGGGGATGAGGCGGGCGGCGGAGGAGACCAGGGCGCAGGTCGCGGCGGAGCAGGCACGGATGCGCGGCGTCGCGGCGAAGATCATGCAGGCGAAGGCCGAGAGGCAGTTCTGGTGGGAGGCTGACGTGGACGAGCTCGGGGAGGCCGAGCTGCCGGAGTTCGCCAGGGCGCTCGACAAGCTCAGGGCCAAGCTCGACAGCCACGCGGCCCACGCCAACGGGCTGCTCAGCCCCTAGCCGCCGCCGCGGCAGCAGCTGCAGAAGCGGCGGCTGCGGCGGTAGGAGACAGCCGCCCGCATGCTTTTTTAGGGATTATGCGGATAAAATGATTTTTAAGGGATTTTTTTCGGATTTGCTAGATTTGTGTCGCCAGTTTTTTTAAGAGAAAACAGTCAGATTTTATACCGTTGAATGCGTGTTAAGATACGTTTTATCATGGGCTGGTTCATGGTCCATCCAGTAGCTTGTTTTACCGTAACAGTTAGATTTTGGAATTTGCATGTGTTCTGTAAGAGATTACTAGAGAATGTGCTCTTAAAATATGTTACTAAAAAGTAATTAGGCTACTTATGCTGTAATTATATTACACGCACATGCTAGTTTCTCTACTTACATACTGTAACTTTTGTTGAATATGTATGTAATTTTTTAACCTTTAATGATTAGGACTGAAATTCAAATTTGTATTATTTTGTAATCAAGCTACATCACCATTTTTTTATTTTGTTATCTTTCTTAATGACTTTACTGCGTTTGAACTCCATACTGTCTTAATCAAGTTCTCTGCTGCTAATAGTGCTCTAAAAATCCGACTGTGATTGCCTGGAAAATATGGTGACAGTTATAGAGATACTCCTTTTTTTTAAGGATCCATGATTTTTGATCTGTTATTGTTCATATATTCGGATAGTAGGAATCAAGGAAAGGAACTTTGAAGGAATACTGTAGCATTCCCCATAAAAACACAAAAAATTCATAGGATTCTAAACATCCACTCTATCTTTTTTTTTTCATCACTGGCGGGCGTAGAATAGAGGCTAATTACGTCATCAACTTACTATTAGACACTGCCGCTCATTAAGGAGAGAAAAAAGAACGGTCACGAACTGGAGCAAGAACAAGAACAGATAAATAATGCACTCACTCAAAAAAAAACGATATAATTTTTCTCATTTCTCCTGAATACAAATGTCCAATCCAAAAGAGTGTATCTAAATCATCAACTAATGAAAGAAACTCAAATGAGAGAAAAATGTTCTGGCCGAGAGCGATTTAGTTACTGTGTTGCCCTTGGATCCATTTTCAGTGACTAAAAACTCATTAAAAACATATTAGTATACACTCCAAAATTTATGTGTCCATAACAATTATAAGTTCGGAACATCCTATAAAATTCCTCTGTTTTCTAATTACCATATTTTTGTGTTTTTTCTATTTCTACGTATTTCCTATCTGCGTTCCGAACAAGCCCTTAATTGCATCTATAATCAGGTTTAGCGCTTGCGTAATCATGTAATTCGTGCTACCAACTGGTGAAATGCTCCAATTGGTTTTCTCGTTTGCACCCTGTAAAATTGCAGACGTAACAAACTGTCGCTTCCTCTCTGCAATTTGTTCTTGTCTCGCTTTCTTTCATCATAATATAATTCAGTAGATGAGTGGAAAAAACATGATCTTGGGAGTATTTCAGAAATTGTCGATTCTTGTACGGAGTCATGAAAGGAATTATTAGCCGGTCTCGTTGGGAAGATTCTTGGAGAGGTTTTGTTTTATTTCCATCCAATTTGGTACTCTTATGTAATCCTGGATCCCGAGAGCGAATGTCTAGATGTTGGGATGGATTTTTGTGTGTTCACAAACCTGTAAGAACTTTGAGTGGCCCAAATTCCTGCTCTGGTATGCATATACAATTCATTTTGATTGGCATTTGAAATTCCTACCTGAACTTGAGGAGCAAGACGCTGTGTTAATAAATCTTTGTGCAAACAGCAAACATCATAAACATTCACTTCTATTGCCAAAATTGGTACAATATTTGCACTTCTTAAATAAGGACTAGTTTCGCAGAACTACACTTGTTTCCCCAACGGCTTCAAAGAAACTACAAACTTTCCCCAAAAAGAAAAAGAAAAGAAAAGAAAAAAAGAAACTACACACTTTCATCACCCGCACCTGACCTTGCATGTAGAGCCCACCTGTCATAGGAGATAACATACTGCCAACCTGAAATGCTTGTTTTAGTTGGTTATTAGTGGACGGCAGCATGCCCGTGACAATTGTCATCACTTCCATGTAGAATACAACTTTTCTTGAAACAAGCTGCAACATGTTGTGGTAGTTTCCTTGACCATTAGAATTTCTATATATTCACCATTAGATTTAATCTAAATGTTAAACAATTATCTTTACTGATCGCTAACACGTGTGTTATATGGGCTATTATTTTTTATTTCGTAAAAAACTTACTCTTTCACACACCCACAAATACACCTTATAAGACATGCTTAAAAAAGATAAATGCTAGCAATAAATCCTTTGGAGAGATAAAGGCTAGCGATAAATCATTTAAAAACCACACCATAACTATTAAAAGTAAAAGTAGAGTAGATTTCACCCTTATAGCTTATGTGCTTTATCCATGGGTTATTCTATCTTAAAATTTTAATCATATCATGAATACCTTGGTTATTTCTAAATTATAGTAGTTTATTAAAAGAATATTTTATATCAATTTCTATGTTTGCCTCAGATTTTATTTCAATATTACATAAATAAAATAGTACAACTTCATATTTATTACCTTTAATTTAAAAAAATAGTAAAATTTTGGGGAAAAAATCACAGTATTTCAAATGGCATGTACATGTTCAATTGCAATTAGTCTATGGCAAAGGAATAGTACATGTCTTTCCGATTGAAGTGTCGACTGATTAAACTGTTATAGTTGCCTCTGAGATTAATTAAGAAGTTGGTATCATTAATACTGCTCTCGAGAAATAGTGGGTTTTACCGAAATTAATTAATTGGCTATTTGGCTTATGACTATTATACGGACCAAGATAGCCGCTGATTAATCAAGAAGTTGGCATCAAAACTGTACGTATGTACGTATTCGTGATTATTCGGTTAGTAGATTAATTTTTGGATGAAAAGGATAAACCGTATAGGATTCGTGATTATTTGGTTAGGAGATTAATTTTCGGTTGAAAAGGAAAAACCATATAGGATTCTAATTACTTTACTTAGCGCGTTGGTAAGTCCACAAACAAATTCTCAGTTATAGATGGACAATCAGTGAGGCTGATTCATATAAAACAATTTGATTTAATTAAAGATAAAAAATTATCCATATAAGACCAGATCTAAGAAAAACTATGAAAACATTTTGTATCTTTATAAAATATATATAAGATAGATAAATTTAATTAGTTTTATTATCTTTTCTGTTTAGTAAATAATGTCCGAAGATTATTTGAAATCATATTGGACTTATGTAACTCTACAGTATAAATATAAACACTTTGAAACCTTATAAATTATTTATATAAATCAATATAATCTCAGTACATTAACACCCTAGTTTATCTAAGTTTTTATCTGTGGGTTCTGGCTCTCGATACAAGACTGTATCAGTTATGTCCAAACTCTAGTAAAGGGATAAGTCCTGCCACTATTCTAATGTACCTACTCTATTTAAGGTTGCATCGATTGGGTTAGAACTCTTAGTCCGATCAAATTTATCACATATGTTTATGTGATATGTATCGGCTTATCGAGCTTCTTTTAATATCATCGGTCTCGTGCTGTATCGGTTAGGTCTGATGGGCTAGCATCGAGATCTAATAGATTTCGTTTCTCCTATCGGCTTAGCTAGTAGATAAGTTTATTTATATGTCTACGTCAGCCTCATAGCTGATAGAATCCGATGGGTTTACCTATTCCTTCGTCGTCTCGATGTTTCTATGCCGTTAGTTTTAGTATTATACTGTCTCGATTCGGTCCAATCTATCAAGACTGGTTTTAACGGTATCATCATCGATGATCACTAGGTCATATCTTTTCAAAAGACTAGGCCTCACTCTCTACTGCTTATCGCATATTTTATTCAGAGCGTCATCGGCTCTATAGCCGATGAGTTTTTTATTTTATTTCTCGCTATTTTGCCTATGACGTCATTGGTTTGCTAGCCGATATATGAGTACTACAGTTCCTATAGGCAATTAGCTAATAGCAAGAGTGTATTGGATCCATAGCCGATAACTATCTCAACTTTATCAATACATCCAACTGATAGCAAGAGTTCATATCAGACTATCGGTTGATTGACCTAATAATCGAACTATATGTGTCTTTCTTAGAGGTCAAATTGACTTGCACGGCTGTAACTCTAACAATCCGAAGATTTTAACGAGTTGAATGACCTGCACAGGAGTTAAAATAGATCTTCTAGCTCTTTATGTGTTTAGAGCATCACATTGACCTCTATCGATGAATACGACGGACCAATTTGTACATATAAACAATTATGTGATAGTTATGTGATTGGATAAGAAAGTAAATTAAAACAAACAGTCATGATACGATATATTTATATTTAGTATGTTTGATTTAACACTTGGATCTAATATTATTATTTATCTATGGTTATATCTCTCTAACTAACATAAAAGTTTTTAAAAATTATTAATTAGTATAAGCTATAGATATCACAAACATTTTGATGGTTAGGCTAAACTGTCCCAAGATAACTACTTCCTCAGTTCTTGAATAATAATCGAGTTATAAAAATATCTCATTTTAATTAGAAAATCACTTTTCAATGAATGAAATGGATGTTGTAAGACGATATGTACTTCAATAATAACATATTTTGAACTATCAAATGAGCTTAAATTTATAACAAATAGATGGTTAATGAAATGAAGCAGGCCAAGAGCCCTCAATCATATCCAATGGAGATGCTTATGCAAAATAACCATTTTATCCTGCCAATCTGCCATATAGATAGGGAGGGTGTTAATCTTGAAGCATGGGTGCTTGATGAAGCGCCGATACTTACCGGTGTCTATGTTTAAATCTTGTCCCAAATACTTGAAAGTGAGACTAAAATAGGTGCTCCATTGAGTGGATATCCTAGAGACCTAGACATCTCTCGCTTAGCATCCCACCAGCTCCTGGTGGGCGCCCACCAGCTGTTCGACGGAAACCCCAGCCGCGATGACGCCACGTGCGGCGCTCCGCCGCCTCATCCCCAACCACGTCCAACCCGTCAGGCGCCGCGCCCCGCCGCCGCCAGTGGCCGCCGACGAGGGGCCCCTCCCGGACCCCTACGCGCTCCTCGTCCACGACCCCATCGACCTCCTCTCCTCCCTGTGGCGCCGCGCCTTCGCGCACCCGCTCCTGGCGCCCTTCCCCAACCTCTCCGGGTACGCCTCCCGCCTCGATCTCTGGCTCCTCTCCTACCAGCGAGCCTGCGCCCACGCCACGGGCTCCTTCCCTCCGCGCCACGCCGTCCCGCTCCCCACCCTCCACTCCCTCGTCCGCCTCCGCGCAGCCGCCCTCCGCCGCCACCCCGCCTTCCCCTGGGGCGCCTCCACGCACCTCCTCATCCGCTCCCCCGCCGACTCCCCTTCCACCGTCCCCATCTCCCGCCGCAAGCTCGAGGCCCGCTTCGCCAACGCGCCGCCCCCGTTCCAGGACCGCGTCGTCCAGGAGCTCCTCCTCCTGCTCCTCGAGCCCGTCTTTGAGCCCCGCTTCTCCCCAAAGTCCCACGCCTTCCGCCCCGGCCGCGGGCCCCACACCGCCATCCGCTCCGTCCGCTCCCACTTCGCCGCCTACCTCTGGTTCATCTCCGCCGACCTCACCGAGGTGGTCGACGCACTCTCGCCGGATACTATACTTTCCTGCGTCCAGAAAGCCATCTCGGACCGCAAGGTGTTATCGTTGCTGAAGTCGGCGCTCAATGCCCCTGTCCGGCCTGGGTCTGTGCCACCACGGGGGAAGGAGCTTGATGTCCTGGCTAAGAAGAGGCTGAAGAGGAAGGTGCTCAGGAAAAGTAGGAAGAAGAAGGTGCTTAATGAGAACGAGCCCAAGCCTGACCCATATTGGTTGAGGTTATTCTTTGGGTTTGCCCCAGAACAGGCATGCCATGTACCGAATTATGGGCATTGTGGGATACTTAGCCCTTTGCTTGCCAATGTGTGCCTTAATGAACTGGATTGGTGGCTGGAGGAGAGAATTCATGAGTACTTCTGCCCGTCCAGACATGATTCGATTTGGAAGGAGGCAGGTGATGAGGGATGTCATAATCCTGCCTGGCCTGAGTTTGTCCCGTCAAATGGGAAGGAGAAGACTAGGAAGATGGATTACCTTAGATTTGGCTCCCATGTCCTTATTGGGATCAGGGGACCAAGGGAGGACACAGTTGAGATAAGGAGACTACTGATGGAGTTCTGCGAGAGCACATTTGGTTTGAGGCCTGAGAATTCAATGGTAGAGATTGAGCACATCACAAGAGGGATCGAGTTCTTGGATCATGTGATCACCCGCCGGGTCATCTACCCAACCTTACGATATACTGCTAGTGGAGGTAACATTGTGAGTGAGAAGGGTGTTGGCACATTATTGTCAGTAACAGCAAGCCTTCAGAGGTGCATAAGGCATTTCAGGAAGCTTGAGCTTGTAAAGGGGGATCGGGATCCTGAGCCATTGCCGTGTTCACCAATGCTGTACTCTGGGCAGGCGCACACTAACTCTCAGATGAACAAATTTCTTGAGACCATAGCTGATTGGTACAGATATGCAGACAACCGGAAGAAGATTGTAGGGTTCTGTGCATATGTCATTAGGAGTTCTTTGGCAAAGCTTTATGCGGCAAGGTATAGACTCAAGTCTCGAGCTAAAGTTTACAAGATTGCCTCACGTGATCTTAGCCGCCCATTGAGAGAGAGCACAAGGAATGATGCACCAGAATACTCTGATCTCTTGAGAATGGGACTTGTTGATATTATTGAGGGTGTACAATTTGCACGCATGTCATCAATTCCATCATGTGACTACACACCTTTCCCTAGAAACTGGATGCCTCACCATGAGCTTGTATTGCGTGAGTATATTAAACTGCAAGATCCAAAATTCTTCTGTGAACTTCATAAGACAATCAAAAGGAAGGAGATAAATTCACCGCAGGATGATGTATCAAGGATGGTGTGGCATTATAAAGTTTATGGTGTTTATGATGCTAAAAGGTCCCTACAAAAACTAAATGATTGGAAGAATAATGATGAAGCTGCCAATAAGGAGAATCAGATTCTGTTGGATACATAGTCCGAAAGCTCTTTATTGTTTGTAGAAATGCTGATGGGCAGTGTATCAATGGTACATCAGGCAGATTATGTTTTGTGAAGAAACTTTTATTGGATAAACTGTCCTAGACAGCCTATTTTTAATAGAGAATACTCATGGATGATATATCAACAGCACATAGTTAAAGAAATCTGTCATCTAGGTGATATTCTGTTGTGCAAGGGTATGTTTTTGATTGTATACAATGAATAATGACCATATCTCAAGGTAAATTCATTCTTTTCAATTGTTTTACTGGTTTGAACATACTTGCTGTGACAGAACACACCGTGCTATTTTTTCATTGTTCCATGTTCTTGCATACTGAAGGTTGCAACAGCTGTGGAACTTTTATGTTTTTTGTTGCGAATGATTAGGTGATTAGGGCAAATTAAATATTATTGTTAATTTGTTACTCCCTCCTGTCATTTATATATGATGTTTGGAGAGATAAATCTAGTTCTCCCAACGTCAAATATATTTGACTGGATGGACTATAAACTAATGACAAATAGCTTACCCAAACTGTTTCTTCCTTTCAGATTCTTTGATGCAGCTGATGCCGAGGCAAAAGATAGTGATGCAGTTATATCATTTTCAAATGTGTTGTTTAAGAACAGGTATATTTTGAAACTAAGTGAATGTACATGGAACATAATAAGCTTTAATTATTGCCTTTTCGGTGTGTTTGTAATGGATAGATCATGAGTGTCAATTGTCATCGACTGAAGAATCCTTTATGCTTGTTGATCTTTTCAACTCTTTGCTGCTATCATAAATGTGTCATGGACCGAGATGTAAAAGGCTTGAGTCTTAGTTGGGTCCTTGGGTTAGTGTGTTTGAGTCCAGTAGGCTTCACTGCAGCTCGAGGATGAGTTGCTCAAAAAGAGGGGAGTAATGTCATGGGCTTAGAGGAACAGCCCTTGCGGTAAGTACGTAGCTTAGTTGGATAGGTCTGTTAGTATAGAGTAGCTTAGAGGGTCTAGTCTATTAGGATAGATTAGGTTAGGGAGTCCATTTATATAAAGAGGGACCTTAAGCTGGGTCAGGTTAAGCAATAGATAAGTTATCCTAATTAGTCCTGCCTTCTTGGTGTGGCATTGATCAAGACTCCATCGTGCCATCGAGGTCCAGGGCTAGTCTGTTACTTATTCTATTATAATCAAATCTATCCCTTTCATCCCCTTTTGCCCCAAAATATCCTTGCACATGACAAAATGTTGGCAGACTGTGTAGGTTGTTGATATGAGCTTGATGTTTTAATTAGTAATAATAGATAACATGTAGTTCAAGGTTCCAGCAGCTTTAGACCGTGTCTTCTGCTGTTATGACAGGATGTTGTCCTTGCAATTCTTTCTAATATTTCTTTGGTTGATGTTGCCCTTGCAATTTACAAAGTAAAATATTAGAAAGGTGATCTTCTTAGTTATGATTAATTATCTTTTTGTACTCATTTAAGTATCATGAAAGCATATGCACTGTCTGTGGGAGTCATAAATATCAGGAATGTTTTTCATTAATATACCACCTGCAAGCTGAAGTACCAGCGAAGACATCCTTTCCTAAATGATATAGTATATTGCAATTAATATCGTGTATATGTGAGACAAACTGACAAAGGACATCGTGGTAAACTTACTGCTAGCATATTTCTTCGTTAAACCACCAACAAAAATAGGTATTACAGGTTCTTTTTGTCCAACTTAAATGACAAGGTCTCCATTGAATTCATCTGCTCTTTCTCCCCATAGGTTAATTTTTATGGAATTGCTAACTACCATTTGACAGAAATACAAAGTGCTGTGAACTTTTGATGAATTCAAGTTCAATGATCCTAATGTGCTTATTCACCACATCTGCCATTGCTTCTTGTTGCCATTTGTTGCAGGTATATATTATCAGATTAACAAAGTACGAAGATTGAAAAAAGATTAGCTATCTTCTTGTTGTGGTCAGAATGAAATGCAGTGAACTCTGGTGAAACTTAGAAGTCGGTAACACAGCTATGTGTGGTTTGGTTATGGGCCAAATTTCTGAATTTGCTGAATCTTTTGGGAGACCTGAACTTACTAGGGATATATGATGCCTAAATTTTTGCAGAAACCGGGTGACCCTTACCTGAATGTTAACATTGATGGCGCTTTTCATGTTACTCAAGGTGGCTGGGGTTTTGTAATTAGGGATACTGATGGCCAGGCGGTTGAAGCAGGTGCTGGAATGGAAGCTTGTCTCAGAGCTCTTTCTTATGCTTCAGAAGTTGGCATTGGGCGTGTTACCTAATAAAATGATGCTAATATTAACTTAAGTCTTGAGGAATGGCCTTCAAAGCTCTATGTTTGATTCTAGCATGCTTGGGGCGTTGTTCAGAGAGGCTAAATACCTCGTATCAACATGATTTGTAGAAGTAAAGGTTTATTATAATGCTAGATCATGTATAAATAGGGATGCTCGTTGTTTGGCTCAGGTTGGTTGCATAACTGGAGCCACAGGTTGGGTCATATTTCGGGCCATTTCGTTCCCTGATGCTATAAGTTGTTTAGTGGCCGGTGATCCTGCCTTTGACGCGGTTTGCCTGCTCCGCGTTTGCAATGATCCTGGGTTTTCAGCGTTGAGTTAAGAATATTGGCGATCAATACAGAGTTAAGAAAATCTCCAAGAAAAAAAGGGCCACCTATGTACCATTTGTAAGAAAATTTCTCATGCCAGTCAATTTATGGACCGTACATATTATTTTAAGATTTATGTTAATACAGTAACCTTATCATCTTTACTTTCTCTTGTCACATTGCTCCCCACATTCAGTTGCTCGATGTACCCCCAGTGCTTCCTCCTGCCTAGCGGATCGCCCTTGGTCTTTCAGCACTAGAAGTCATCAATGGCATCGGTGAGGCTTTATTGGTCGTCTTCCTCCCCTCCCAATCCCTCCAATCCACTTGTCCTCTCCGAGCAGGACTGTAGTGAGGTGTCTATCATTTTTCCTCTACCTTTCTCTATTCTGATAGTCCTATCTTTCTCCATTCCTGTGCCTGTACAGCTGCCTCCTCGTTTGTCCATGTCCACCTATTCTATCCCTCTAGGCTCATAGAAACCTCTCTCCCATATCACTCAACCTCAAATCCAAATTTAAATAACTCTAACTTATTTATTTAGTACTGTTGCTGCTGCTAATGTTAGAGTTCGTTTGGGTCGCTAAAGATGAAAGGGAATCTCTTACGAGCGTGAATCTCGAAGCAAATATAAAGACTAGAAAATTTTCGAAGATTTTGCTCTCAAAGGCTTGACAATTCCCTAAAAAAAATTGATAATCTGACACCTCGAAATCTGACCCAAGAAAGTATGTTGCATGGATGCACCCAATCTCCTCCGATTAACCAGATCGCACTCCACAACCGTCCGATCCGTCACGTGCGCTTGTCTATATATCTCGCTATACCCCAGCGCGAGGATATCGTGGCTGCCCTAGCTATCCAGCCATCATGGCGGACGCCGCCGCCGCCGCCGCCGCCACCGGAGGCGTAAGCCCCCTCCCGGACAAGCTTCTCCTCGAGGTCATCGCCCGCATAACCGACGCAATGGCCGCCTTCCTCTGCGCCGCTGTCTGCCGGCGGTGACACGCCCTCATCACCGACCCATGCTTGCTCCGTCGCGTCATGGAGGACGACGGCGCGCGACGCCGGCGCCGCGAGGTTCCTTCCTTCTTCCTCGGGTTGGGCGTCCTGTGCAACGGCAGGAAGACCACGGATCGCTTCCCGAGCGCCTCTCCGTATCCCTGTGCCAGGTTCCGCCCTGCCGGGCACCGGCGCCACCGGTCGGCTCCGCTTCCTCCCCGAGGACGATGCCACCGCCGCCGCGGGCTTCTTTGAGGACTGCGAGATTCTCGCATCGCGCCATGGTCTCCTTCTCCTGCGTCTCGGCCCGTCTCGCTACTCCGACGAAGAGTACGACGGCATATGGTCTCCCAAGCCCCCGCGGCTGGGCGTGTGCAACCCGTTCACCGGCAAGATCGACGCCCTCCCCCGGTGCCCCCTCGTCTTCGACCACTGGTCACTCCATGATTGCGCCTTGCCCACCGCGGCCGACGTCAAGCTGGATACTCCACCTTCTTCCAGGACCTCCTCGTCGAGTCTGTGGGAATAAAACTTGTGTGCCTAATTTCGTTTCCTGCATTTGTTGAGTTATCACATCGAATTATGTGGGAGTCGTACATTGTAAGTTGAGGGAATCGCCGAGGATAGCTCGGGGTGCCCGCGTCGCTCGCCACGATCACCACGAACAGCCACTCGCCACGAATCGCCACGAACAGCCGCTCGCCACGATCGCCACGAACGGGAGAAGCGCGTGAACTATAGGGATGGACACAGAGAAACGCATGGCGCAAGAATTGGTTCTGGTGGTTAATATTGCTATTGTATGGATTGATCTACAAATAAGAATGAGAAGAACGGAAAAGCTGCAGGAATTAGTCGGCAGCGCAAAATCACTCTGTTTTCTGTCGCCGTGCCAGATCGCAAACAGTACTCGTCAGCATGTTGTCATTCTTCCGATCCATTGTAGGTGATCTTCAGATTCCTGACAATTGGTATCAGAGCTTGGTTCAAGCAGTGGACTCGAGATCACACATTAGAAGGAGTACTAATGTCGCGCCATTGCTTGTCATCTCTGGTCAAGGGTGCTTCTAATGGCTCTAGCGGCCATGCCTCGGGCAGTGGCAGGGGTGACCATTGGTTGGTGATACACCACGTGGTCCCGTGAAATTCTCGAGCCGAAAGATGGATGCATTAAGGAGGGTGGAGGCCCGGTGAATTACCCTCTTCTATCCAAGACGAACTAGTGTTGTTGATGAAGATTAAGCTATAGGCTCGTTGCCTTTGGGTGGCAATTGAGCCTGGTGGCGATGCCGTCGAATTGCATGAGGACCGAATGGTCCTTGATGCAATCTGCAGTGTAGTCCCATCCGAAATGGTCGGGACCTTGGTGACCAAAGCATCAGCTCAGGAGGCATGGGAACGCATCAGGACAATGCGCGTTGGGAATGATCACATCCACAAGGCTAGCACACAGAAGATATGCGTGGAGTATGAGACACTTGTGTTCCACAGCAATGAGACCATTAAGGACTTCGCTCTACAGCTCACCACCATCGTGAACCAGCTCGCTGTCCTTGGCAACCCAAAGCCCACCAACAATGTTGTCGAGAAGTATCTCCGTGTTGCGTACCCTAGGTTCAATCAATTTGTGCTTTCAATTGAAACCCTACTTGACATCTTCACCTTGTCACTAGAGGAGGTCACTGGGAGACTTAAGATGGTGGAGGATTTAGTTCAATCCTCGTCTTTCCCAAACATCGATGGCATCCTATATTTGATAGAGGCAAAGTGGCTGGAACGCTAGAAGAAGAAGCAACAAGAGACGAAATGCAGCAAAGGGGCAACCCAAGCAATCGTGGCAGTCGCTAGGATGGCAAGGGACGCAATGGCGATAGCAAGATGGGGAGCACGGAGTCTTCATACTCTATGCCGACCCGCAAGGACGACAAGTGCCAATACTGTAGCAAATTTGGCCACTAGGCGAGAGATTGTAGAAGCAAGTCTAAGTGCGAGGATGAAGTCTTTGTGG
Source organism: Oryza coarctata (assembly GCA_030770085.1). Taxonomy (NCBI): domain Eukaryota; kingdom Viridiplantae; phylum Streptophyta; class Magnoliopsida; order Poales; family Poaceae; genus Oryza; species Oryza coarctata. The sequence goes on along the minus strand of CM061484.1, from coordinate 9,219,524 downwards.
CTGAAGATGATGAGCCCATGCTATTGCTACTCAGTGGGGGAAGTATTGACACCCATGACGAAAGTCAGCCGATGGATGGGGCTGTACTAGCACAAGCTATGGATCGAGACCCCATGTGCACACCAAGGGGTTTTGAATCCCAAGCTTGTGTGCTCGTGCCAGAGCACAAGTCACCAGCACTATTGCCCCAAAACCTGTTGTGCGCCCCAATCGAGCTGGTGGAGAAGAAGGTGTTCATGGCAATTGATGACGCCATGGACCATGACCCACGAATCGTGGCAGTCGATTCCAGTGCCTCAAACCACATGATCGGTAGCCAAGCAATGTTCTCTGATCTCAACACTAGCATCATCGACAGCATGAGCCTTGGAGATGGCTAGGTTTTCTGAATTGAGGGATGCGACACGATGCTACTTGGCTGCAAGAATGGTGAGCATCACTCCCTATACAATTGTTACTATCTTTCGTGGCTTGCAACAAATATTATTAGTGTAGGCTAGCTCGACAAGGCAGGCTTCGATGTTTGGGTGAAGAACGGGTTGATGCGAATCTGGGATGAGGAGATGCGATTCCTTGCCAAAATTTGACGCAGCCTAGGCCGACTCTACGTGCTCGATACTACACTCGCATGGCCGGTCTACCTAACAACCCTTGCCGGTGATGATACCTGGAGTTGGCACGCGTGATTTGGACACACAAACTTTGTCATCGAGTATACGTCACTGTTCCACCTTGGCAGGACATTCATGACGTGCTCAGATTTAGGGGAGCCTGCTACACCATTCATAAGAGCTTCACCACCACCTTCAGCAAGTATTGTGTTGCCATGTCGAACACCTTCGGTACACGATTTCGCACTGGCGGTAGAGTTTGTGACACCTCTAGCAGGAGTTGCAGACAACCTCTGTGCGGACCACGATGTTGTGCCCCTTTGATTCTGTAGCATTGACAATATGCTGGGGTCAGCCATGCCACTGGGTTTCACAAATCAAGAGGTGTAGGAAGAGCGGTGATGTTGAGCGGTGAAGAACTAGTGTTGTTCGCACAGGCCGAGCGGGAGGAGGCGTGGTGACACGCTATGCTCGAGGAAATTGTTTTGATCGAAGAAAACAAGACCTAGCGACTTAATGATCTACTAGTCGAACATCGACTGATAGGCCTCAAATGGGTGTACAAGCTGAAGAAGGATGCTCAGGGCGTCATCGTCAAGCATAGGGCATGCTTAGTTGCAAAGGGGTATGTGCAGCATGCTGGAGTGGACTTCGACGAGGTGTTTGCTCCAGTCGCTTGGCTTGACTCTGTTCAGCTACCGCTTGCCCTCGCCGTGCAAAAAGGTTGGATGGTACATCATATGGACGTGAAGTTGGTGTTTCTCAATGGAGAGCTCGTTGAGGAAGTGTATGTCACCCAGCCACCTAGGTTCGAGGTTGATGGGGAGGAGAATAAGGTATATAGGCTTGACAAAGCATTGTATGGGCTTCGTCAAGCACCAAGGGCTTGCAACACCAAGCTCGATGCCACTCTAAACAAGATTGGCTTCAAGCAGAGTGCGCTAGAACATGGGTTGTACGCACGTGGAGACGCTGGTGAAAGACTGCTAATAAGTGTGTATGTCAATGACTTAGTGATTGTCGGCGGTAATATGTTAACGCCAAAATTTGTTAAGCCTAGGGAAAGATTGGTAAGACGATCGGTTTAGTAAAGAAGAGTCCGATTGCTACAGGTAAGAAGCTGATTGAAGAAAAAAAAAGAAGGATTCGGTTCAATTATAGAAGACTATCCCAGTATGTCTCGCTTTGTCTTTAGAAATATATCCTCTCATCGGCTCAGCTAGCCGATAGGTTCGCTTTGCCCTTACTTCGACATGACTGATCTGGCGTCCATCATGTCGTCGTCATTGGCCTGGGTCTCGTACTGTCTCGGTTAGGTCCGATCTTTGAGATTCGGTACTAGTGGCGTCATCACGACAGGCGACGGGTCTCGTACTGCCATATCCGGAGCGGCATCGGCTTTGCAGCCGGTGTCTTTTCTACTATTCTTTGCTGGTTCGCATATGCCTTCATCCGCTTTCCAGCCGATGAACGAGCGGTGCAGCTTTCATCGGCAACCAGGAGAGATCCCGCATGCTTTGCTGTTCTCTGAATACCCTTTGGTGCCTCCATCAGCTCTGTAGCCGATGCATTAGGATCTTGCTTTCACTATACTCAGAGTCATCATGTCCTTTGTCGATATCTATCCACGCCTTTATCGACTCCCCAGCCGATGGAAGAGCGTCCCAATACCTATCGGCGACTAGCCAATAGCAGGAGCCATCCGAACACGGCCGATGATCACCTCGATCCTATCGATGGCTAGCCGATAGTGAGAGCTCATATCGGCCCATCATCCAATTGACCCGTTCGCCTCACCTCCTTGTCGATTGCGGGGTCAAAATGACTAGCACGCCCGTATTCGCACCGTCGCGCTGGAGCCGAGTGAACCTCACGAGCCTGGTGCGCGTACCTCGAGCCATAGAGAGAAGCCGACCGACCTGCACTGGAGCTAAGCAGACCTCCCAGACGTCGGCGTGGTTTCCTGAGACATTTTCGGCACCGAAAATTCTCTGAAGACTGGTGCGTATCGGTCAAGGAGACGATACGCTGAGTGTGGTGCTTGGGGTATAGATAACCCATCGGCTAACACTCAAATGAAATGTCATATAGAGACCTATAGGCCTCCAGCTTAATCTACCATCGGCAACCTCATAGGTCAAATCTAACCAATGCAGCATGAGACCGATGATGACAGAGAGAGCTTGATAGACCGATAAACCTTGCACGGACATAATGCGGTACATCTGATCTGCCTAAGAGGTTGAACTTAACCGATGCAGCCTTAGACAAAGCAAGACATACCAGGATAGTGACAGGACTTACTCCTTCACTGGAGATCAAACTTAACCGATGCATCTCTACGTCGAGAGCTAGAACTCGCTGGTAAAAAACTAGATAAACTAGGGTGACAATATGCTGAAGTTGTATTGGATAGATCTGTTGATAGGCTCCTAGGGGGTCTATATTTATACCCTGATATTACAGAGTCCGACATGTTTAGAACAACCATCGGACGTTATTTCCTAACAAAGATAAAAGAAAAATATCTCTAAGGAAGTTAACTAAACTAACTAAATCTTTTTATCTATATAAGATATGATTTACATAGATAGAATATCTTGCCGTGATTTCCACGGCTCCTCAGACTCGGTCTTATTTGGTTAATTTTCTATTCTTGGACTGAATCCTTCCTTGTTCTTTGCTTCGTTCGATTGGCTTCTTCTCTATAGCAACCGGACTCTTCTTTACTAAATTGATTGTCTTTCCAATCTATCCACAGGCTTACTAAATTATTGCGTTAATACAATGGTAAAGTGATTAACAAGTTCAAGAGGCAGATGATGGATGAATTCAAGATGAGTGACCTCGGGTCACTAAGTTTCTATTTAGGAATCAAGGTGCATCAGGAGGCCAGCGTCATCATGTTGAATTAGGCAGCATATGCATCGTGGATTGTGGAGAAAGCAGGACTTATGGCCTGCAACTCCTGTGCCACGCCTATGTAGCCTTGGCTAAGACATAGCAAAGAGAGAATGGCATCACTGGTTGATATCACCGAGTATAAGAGTCTGCTGGGTAGTCTGTGCTACCTGGTCTGATCTCGCGTACGCTATTTGCTATGTGAGTCATTTCATAGAGAAGACCACAGACAAATACCTAGAGGCGGTGAAACAAATCATCCGGTATGTGACAGTCACAATCCACCATGGATACCTCTATACCAAGGAAGGGGAGAAAAGCTACATGGCTAGAGATATTGACACTCGCAAGAGCACCACAAGTGTGCTATATTTCCTTGGTAAGAACCTGGTTAGTTGCTAATCTCAGAAACAGAGAGTTGTAGCGCTCTTCTCCTGTGAATCAGAGTACATCGTAGCAGCAACAGCTGCTTGCCAGGGTATTTGGTTTTGTTAGTTCCTCAGCGATCTTAGGAATGTTGCATCTGAAGTTGTCAATCTGCTCTTGCCTTCATAAAGAACTATGTTTTTCACAACAGGAGTAAGTACATTCAGACCAACTTTCATTTTATCCGTAAAGCTGTGGAAAATAGGAAGATCAAACTGGAGTTTATATACGGGGGCAACTCACTGACATCCTAACGAAAGCATTACCACAAACAAGATTTCAGGAGCTACTTGACAAATTGGTATGGTTTTAATCACTTAGACACATCAAATTTAGGGGAAAATTTGTGTGAATAAAACTTGTATGCCTAATTTCGTTTCCTGCATTTGCAAAGCTTGATTTGAGTCACCGAGGATAGCTCGGGGTGCCCGCATCGTTCGCCACAATTGCCATGAACAACCGCTCACCACGATCACAACGAACAGGAGAAGCGCGTGCGCTATGGGGATGGACGCAGAGAAACACACGACGCAAGAATCGGTTCTGGTGGTTAATGTTGCTATTGTATGGATTGATCTACAAATAAGAATGAGAAGAACGGAAAAGCTACATGAATTAGTCGGTAGCGCAAAATCACTCTGTTTTTTGTCGCCGTGCCGAATCACAAACAGTACTCGTGAGAGTGTTGTTCTTCCGATCCATTGCATCCGATCTTCGGATTCCTGACAGAGTCCCCCTCCTACGGCCGGCGAGGACCACTACCTTGCCACCTCCACTCCTCATCGAACTCGCGGAGCTCAAGCGCCCCGGTGGTGTGTCACCATCAGTGAGGGTGGACTCATGGAATGCGCCGTCGTCAGCCGCTGCACCACTCACTGGCTAGTCAAATTTACCGTCGACTGTGAGCAACAACTATAATGCTGAAGTTCTCACTCGTTTAGCGCTTGATTTCATGGCTTTGGCGCGCATGACGGAGAGCTCGAGATTAGCTCGGTCCTACCTTTTTATTTGCTTTCTAATTTTAGCATAGATTGTGTATAAATCGAAGGTTAATCCAAAGGAAATTGGAGTCACTGTATGCAGCACCAAAATACCAGTGTCCAATATACTAGTTCTTGAGAGTTCATTGTGATCTATTCATCATCACCGGAGTTTCGATCACCGCCGGGAGAGAAGTTTCGTCTCACATCGACAAGAGGTCGGGCATGTACACCCTCGACGTGCCGGGCCTATCACGATGACGAAGATCCTTATCCGGACAAGCAGGGTGTCCTCGCCGAAGCCCGGCCCCGGCTGTGAGCCACGCCTGAGCGTCGCCGTGGACGAGAGCCTGTCGCTGATCAGCTACCTACAGGTACAACTAGAAGGAGGCCACCACGTCAAGCTGGAGATCTGGACGTGGCAAGGTGACGTTGCGCCGCCGCCGAAGTGGCTCCTCACCCGGGCGGTGCAGCTGACGCCACCGTCGCCGTTGCCGCTGCAGTTGCTGTCACCGTCGAAGTGGCTACGTAGACTGCGGCGCATGTGCGTGGAGGAGTAGCGCACTACCTTAAAAAATAAAAATAATTTTTATAGGTGACAGTAAAAATACTCTTATTCTGTATTTGGGCCGTATAAAAATTATAGACGTATGTCATCTGCCGCTTAAAACATGCCATCTTTTATAGACGCCCCATATCATCGGACACTAAAAAAAGACAGTATTTTTACAAACAATCGGTAGCTTACATAGATCTATTTTTACATACGGTATATCGACCATTAAAAATGCTACCATAATATAATTATAATTATAATATAAATTTATATTATTGACTATAATTATAATTATAGATTTTTCATGTTGCTGATACTATGCATCGCGGTGCTTAGGAGTGAAAAATTTTCGAAGTACCACGTGCCGAACTCTAGTTTTATGTAGCCTCAGTCGCCATCACCCTTGAGTTTTAGTCAACTCCATCCTCGCATGGCCCCCTGTTCGCCGTTCACATCCTTCTCATTACTGTTGTCAATACCTCCTCTTCGACCGGTCACCACCGCACCTAGTCTCCTCTCTCTCAACGTCCTTGGCTACCTGAATTTTGATGTAAATTTAGAATAAATTTAATATAAAATTTGTGATGAATTTTAGATGTGAAATTTAAAATGAATTTAATATAAAATTTGTCATGAATTTTAGATGTGGTAGATGATAAATATATTTTTATAGGTGGGCTAACCCTATACACTATATTTTTACTAGGGAGTTAGGAGTTGACTAAAAAATACTTATTTTTATGTAAGTTTAATTACAGATGGCTGTACTGCCTGTAATAATCGGTTTGCTATAAAAATATTTTTTAAAAGTAACGGTGGCACCATGATGGTGAGGACTCACAGCCGCTACACCTGTACATCTATTAACACTAGAATTTCTTCAATCTATAAATGGGATCGGTGTTAAAGAAAAGACTGATTGACTCATAGAATGAAACTGATTGACATAGTGAGAGAGTCCAACGGATAGATTGAGGACGAATTCAGTTCGGTTAAAGATGGAAAGTTATTTAGATAGGATCGAGTCTGAGGAGCAGTCATGGAAATCACAACATGGTGTTTTATCTATATAGAATATATTATATAATTAGCTTTATATCTTTTTATAGATTAGTTTCCTTATATATTTAGTAAATATTGTCCGAGGTTGCTTGTAACCACGTCAGATTCTTGTAATTCCAAGCCATAAATATGGACTCCTGGAAACCTATCAATAAATCAATTAGATTATATACAAACACAACAACCTTCGTCACATCACCAACCTAATTCGTCTAGGTTTTACTCTGGCGAGTTCTGGCTATCTATGCGGGACTGCATCGGTTAAATTCGATCTCCGACAGTTTTATCATTATCCTGGTCAGTTCATTCTATAAAAGGTTATATCGGTTAGATCCAACCTCTTAATATGGTCATACATACCACATTACATTCGTATGTAGCAATCGGTACATCGGTATCCCTTCACCATCCTTGGACTTGTGGTGCATCGGTTAGGTCTAACCTATGAGATCGATGGTAGTGGATCAAGCCATTGGTCTAGTAGGTTCTTGTGCGGCGTTTCGTTAGAGTGAGTAGCCGATGAGTTATCCACCACGCACCTCACGCCTAGCCTATCGGCTATTCGCCCGATATAGATTTGTACATATATCTGTCTTATATCTTGTCCAATAATTAATCAGTTAGTGATCGATCTAGTCCCATCAGGTTTGATTTGATACTATAACAGTTAGGTCCGATCTATTATATTTGTATCTGATAGGGCTAACATCAAGATCTAGCGTGCTTCGTTTCCAATCGGCTTAGATAGCCGATAAGGTTAGATATAGATCTGTATCGAACATTTAGCCGATAAGCAATCAATTACCTAGTCCCATCCTTTTCCGTCATTAAGTTTGATCTAACCTATGCCATCTTTATGCCGTTAGTTTTGATCTCATATTGTCTCTGTTTGGTCCGATCTATCCAAACTGACTCTAACGGTGCTATCATAATGATCATTGGTCCTTGTGACTTCGGAGGGATTAGGCTCTACGCTTTTATCGTCTATCTATTTAGAGCGTTATCAGCTCTGGTCGATAAGTCCTTTATTTTATTCTACGTGTTTATCACTTACGTCTTTATCGACTTTTCAACTGATGCTTAAGTGCTATCTTACTACTGGCACCCAACCGATAGTGTGAGCTGTATCGGCCCATCGGCCGATGGGCTAATGGATTTCATCCTCTATATCTCTTTATTAATTATAGGATTAAATGTACTAAGGCATCATCTTTTACATGTATCAGCTCATTCACGACTGTGTACTGATCGGCTCCCATAAGATTTAACGACCAATAACGTCGTCGATATCGAGACTAGGGAGATGGTGGAGGTGGTGGACTGGAGCAGCTGCTTCAATTCTCTCAGGGTCGTGACCATGGAGATCGATTGGCCGGCGTGTTTGCCGTCCCAGCTCAGTGGCGGCCACTACGCCCTCGATTAGTAATACCTATTCAGCTGGTACTAATTAGTACTACTAACAATAACTATGCATGCATACATATTTTGTCAAGATTTTCAGCTCATACTGTTAAACTTAAATATATCAGTAGATTCGTCACGGTCTCCCCGAATTTGCAACTCTTTTATGAGTTGAGTAATTGGGTAATTTTTGGATTTACTATGTAGTCGTGCACTACAATCAACTCTTTCATGAGTTGAGTAATCGGGTAATTTTTAGATTTACCAAGTAGTCGTGCAGTCGTGCACGTACAATACACGTAGAGACCAATATGAATAGTCAGAGTGCATGTGAAATCCACTTAGCCAATAAAACGAATGAAAAAAGAAACTCAGATCTCTTATGTATTTTTCCGCATTTGTTTTCAGATTGATTATTACATATTTAGAAGGGTTTATACAAAGCAAATTTTCTTTGCATCCTTGGGCTGAAAAACCAATGAAGAATCTGACTCATCAATCGTCGGGCAAATTCTAAGCTTCTCTTATCATCAATTGCTGGTGCGCCCAACATTCTAGATGCCAATTTGACCACCTGGATAGAAGCTGCAGTATGCAATTATCTTGTCAACAAAACAAAAAACCAAGAGACATCATCGATACTAATTTCCAGATAACCAAATTCATAGAGCAAACTAATCACTAAATACTTGTAAATGAGAATTTTGGTTGGTGATAATGCATCCTCTCGATCAAATTGAGTGAACATATCACTAATTAATAATTACTTGCAGGAAGTCGCTCAATCAAGCAAGAAAACTAAATAAGGAACCAAGCAAAAATTGCAAAAACATATTCACAAATTTACCACGTAGGTCCCCCCTCTGATTGTGAAGATTCTGGTTATCCACTCTTTGATGGTGAGAAACTGAGAGTTGCAGGGGAGGTTGAAGGTTATGTACCCAAGCTCCTGATTCTCATTTAGTAGACAAGGGGCAGATCTCATGATTCTCATTCAGCTAAACAATAAATTATATAATCCCGAATCATAAGCGAAGTGTTCATCCCATATAACATACTTTCTCTTCCAACATGATTATTACATACCAAATTTTCATATCTAAAATTGTTCTTATATTTCAGTAGCAACGCGTGGAGGTACATTAGACATATAGATATATATAGAATCCCAACCCCTATACAGTAAACAGAGTCACCGTCTACTCTGTGTTTATACACTTCATTCCTATATACTTCATTCCTATATGGTATCAGAGCGTGTAGACACCCCCCACGCACTGGTACCCTTCTCACCAGCGGGCCGATGCCTCTCCTCTATCGTAGGCATCTCCTCCACGGCCCCCTCCACCACGCGCTTCTCTTCCACTTCTCCCTCTGCTGCGGTGTTTCCTCCTGCCGACCTCTAAGCTCCTCCACCGTGGGTTTCATCTCCGCATTCTTCTTCACTGCGGGCTTCTCCTCTGTGGTATCTTCTGCTGCAGACCTATCCTCCGCCACGGGCTCATCCTTTCTCGCGGATTCCTCTACTGTGGGCTTATCCTTGTTCGCTGTTTCCTTCATCGCATGACGAGGAGACGGAGCAGCACACCGGCGAGCACTGGCTCCCACTCCTCATCCACCTCCTGGTTCCATCCACTTCCTCACTTGTGCTCTTGCATTGTCCTTCTCTCCACAGTTGCATCGGTGCTCCTCCGTACCCATGCTCTTCATCCCTGCTCATGGCCGGAGCACGCACCGTGGACGCAACTCTCTTCTTTTTACGGACGCGCACCTTTCTCCCCTCGCGCCCGTGACCTCTCTCGCCTCGCATCCGCGCCAATCCGGCATGCCCATGTGTCCTCGAATATGAAACCCTGTCTCTCGGATGCGAACTTTTCTTCTCTCGCGCTTGTGGCCTCTTCCATTTCATGTCCATACCAATCCGACATGTACACGTATCCATGGACGCGACATTCTGTTTCCCGGACGTGAACTTTTCCTCTCTCGCGCCCGTGGCTTCTCCCACTTAACGTCTGTGCCAATTCGACTCGTATGGATGTCCGCGGATGTGACACTCTGCCTCATGGACGCGAACTTTCCTTCTCAGGCTCGTGACTCCTCGCATTGTGTCCATCGGCTTCACACACGTGTCCATCGACTTCGCACACCAATCCGATGCGTACGCGTGTCCATGGACACGATACTTTGCTTCCCGGACGCGAACTTTCCTTCTCACGCCCGTGACTCCTCGCGTCGCGTCCATCGGCTTTGCACACGCGTTCCATCACCAGCGCATCCGCGCGTGATCCCCTCATGTCTCGTCCACCTTCACAATGACTACAGAGTTGGCCCTTGGCTTCAATACCCTTTTCGTTGCCGGCTCTGACTCTCTGCCTGCCATCGGTGCTCTCGACGCTGCCCCAGCTAACCCGACGTTCTCCCCACCTTACGCCACTGTCAATGTGAAATCTCATATTCTGATTTCACTCGATCTTAATGCTAACTATTCCAAATGGGTTTTCTTCTTCAAATCCCTATCTAGCAAGTTTGACTTTTGCTCCCACATCGACGGCTCTGCTCCCCCTTGCCCCGATGATCCCCAGTGGGACATTGCTGAGTGTTACGTCCGCAGTTGGCTGCTTAGCTCTGTTGACGACTTTGTTCTCGACCTTGCTATAGACGATATCGACCCTACCGCCCGTGACCTATAGGTGGCCATTGAGTGGATCTTCCAAGCCAATAAGCAACCCCACGCCATCTTCCTCCTCAATGAATTCCACTCCACGGTATAAGGAGACTCCTCTATCTCTATGTGTCAATGTCTAAAGATCAAGGCTGCCACCCTCCGTGATGTCGACCACCCTGTGATCGACTCACAACTCATCCTTGCCCTCTTTCGTGGCCTCAATCCTCGCTTCTCTAACAATGCCGACGATATCGTCAACTTCGCCACTCTTCCCACATTTGCCTGCGCTCATGACATGTTAGTCCTCAAGGAACTCCGCCTGGCCAACGATGAGAAGACCATTGCCCACACTGCTCTCATCGCCACAGCCGATCCTGGCTACAGCAGCCCCGACGGCTACCGCTCCACATGTGCTGCTGTCAACTCTCGAGGCCACGGCAACCCCTTCGACGGCCACGGTTTTAGCATAGCAATAGGGCCCGAGCTGGTGGCAGTGGAAAAGGCAAAGGGAAGGGCAATGGCAAGAGCTGGAGCGGCCCTGCATAGCCACGCCCACCTACTACCCCTCCTCCGTAGGCCGGCCAATAGGTCCTTGGCTCTGCTGCAATCCTTAGGCGCCTCAACCGTAGCCGTGTAGTCACACTGGCTGGTAGCCAGGAGTCCTTGACGCTCCTCCTAGGCACACTTGGCATTCGCACCGGTGTAGCCATCCATGACTCCCACTCCCTCGCAAGCTTTCCAGTCGGCTCCTATGTGGAATCAGGCTGGTCTCATCACCGCTCTCATCCAAATAACGCTCCAGCCCTAACACCCCTAGGTGTTGGATTCTGGTGCATCATCTCACATGACCTCTTCAGATGGTATACTTCTTTCCCGTCATCTTTCCTCCTCCCCTTTCGTCATTGTCAGCAATGGGCACTCTCTCCCAATTACATGCCGTGGTGATTCTATCCTTCCAACACCCATATAAAACTTTCCTCTCTACAGTATTTTAATTGTTCCCTCTCTTGTACATAATTTACTATTTGTTCATCAATTCACCAAAAAAACAATTGCTCTATCGAATTTGACACACTTAGTTTCTCTATTAAGGATATTCTGACCTGGCGCGTCATACTTTGCTGCAATAGTGGTGGCGACCTCTACACCTTTCCTGTTGCGCTATCCACTCCTAACACCAGTCTCACCATCTCCACCAACCTTTGGCATCTCCGTCTCGGCCACCTCAGTTCTGCCACCGTCGCCACTCTCCGTCGAAGCACATCCATCCAATGTACCAGCCATAGCCCCACTGTATGCCACTCATGTCAGCTTGGCAAATATGTGTGGCTCCCCTTTTCTACCTCTAACTCTTATACCTCCCGACCTTTTGAACTTCTTCACTGTGATGTGTGGACTTCTCCCATTACTAGTGTTTTGGGCTATCAATATTATCTCGCTTTACTTGATGATTATACACATTATTGTTGGACTTTTACTCTTTCTCGCATGTTCGAAGTCATAGCCCATCTCATCAGTTTTTACAATTATACTTCAACTCAATTCAACCTAACCATCAAAGCATACAGACAATGGGATGGAGTTCATCAATAGAACCATTCGAACCTTCCTTCACTCTCGTGGCATTCATCAACCGCACCATGATTCTCCACGCACATTTACCAGCATTGTACTAGGCTGAAGCACTCATCATAGCGACTTATCTGCTGAATTGGCGCCCTTGCTCCTCCATCCAAAACTAAATTCCTTATACTCTCCTTTACCATAAGGTCCCTGATTATTCCCACCTATGAGTTTTTGGGTGCCTTTGCTACCCCAACTTAATAGCTACTACTCCTCACAAACTTGCCCCACGCTCCACCGCTTGTGTCTTTCTTAGCTATCCCTCCTCCCACAAGGGATACCGCTGCCTTGATCTCTCCACTCGACCATCATCATCTCGCATCATGTCATTTTTGATAAGTCCTGCTTCCCCTTCGGGTTAATCAATCCTAGACCTTTGTCTGGTGACCTAGACTTTCTACTTACCAACATGGTACCCACACGTCTCTTACCGACCACCTCACCCCGCGATGCCACTACATATTCGCTATCCACTCCGGTGATACCCGAGGACCCACTGAACGACTCCGCCATTCTTCTGCATGGCCCAGCCGTGCAGACCATCTCTCCATCGGCTCCACTTCCCCCTTCCACTACCACTACGCCAGCAGTCACCCCGGCTAACCCAGTATGGCCCTTTCCCTAGACCTATAGCCGCCGACCTCGTACCGCTATCACCTTTGCTCCTGCACACTCCACCCCACGACTGATGGCGCCATTGGATCGCATGGTAGCCCCCATTCCAACCATCCCTCACATGATCACCTAGTCTTAGACCGGGTCCCTTCGCCCAACTTAGCGCTACGGTTTCTCCGCCATCCACTGTGCCGTCTCGCCTATCCCGACGAATCACCGGTCCGCCTTCACCGATCCTCAGTGGCACGCGGCCATGGCTGATGAGTATAAAGCGTTAATTAACAACGAGACCTGGTGTCTCGTGCCTCGTCCTCCCGGTGCTAACATTGTAACTGGCAAGTGGATCTTTAAGCACAAATTTTACTCCGATGGGTCACTTGCTCGTCACAAGGCGCGTTAGGTATTTCAAGGCTTCTCACAACGCCCTGGCATCGACTACGATGAGACATTCGGCTCTGTCATCAAGCCCGCCATGATTCAGGTCGTTCTTACACTTGCCGCCTCATGCTCCTGGCCTATCCACCAGTTAGGCGTGAAGAGCGCCTTTCTTCATGGTCATCTAGCAGAGACTGTATACTGCTAGTAGCCTCTAGGCTTCGTTGACTCCGCTCGTCTCAACAACATTTGTCTCCTTCAGCGCTCACTATATGGCCTCAAACAAGCAACTCGAGCTTGGTACCAACGTTTTGTCGCCTACCTTCGGCACCTTCGCTTTGTTGCCTCCGTCTCTGACACGTCCCTTTTTGTACTTCATACCGGAGATGCCACCACTTATCTCCTCCTGTACATCGATGACATCATCCTCACGTCATCCTCAATTGCTACCCTGCAGCACATCATGGCATGACTCCACTTAGAGTTTGCCATGATGGACCTTGGTCCTCAACACCACTTCATCAGCATCTCCGTCACGCGCTCCCCTGATAGATTATTTCTCTCCTAGCGCTAGTATGCCGTGGACCTTCTCTAACATGTGGGCGTGGCCGAGTGTCACTCTCCCACAACTCCGGTCGATACTCGTGCCAAGCTCTTAGCCACCGATGGCCCCCTCGTCGCCGACCCCTCCTAGTATCGAAGCCTTGCCAGTGCCCTATTGTACTTAATGCTCACATGGCCTGACCTTACCTATGCGATCCAGCAAGTATGCCTCTTCATGCATGCTCCCTGCGAACCTCACCTCGCGTTGCTCAAGCGTATTCTTCGCTATGTGAAGGGCACCCTGACCACTGGCCTCCACCTCAACTCTAGCCCGGTCGACTCTCTCACCACGTATTCTAACGTGGACTGGACGGGTTGTCCCGATTCTCGATGCTCCACATTCGGTTTCTGCGTCTTCCTAGGTGACACCCTAGTCTCTCGGTCTTCCAAGCACCAAACCACGATGTCTCGGTCTAGTGCAAAAGCCGATTACCACGCAGTTGCCCATGTCGTCATCAAGTGCTGTTGGATTCTCTAACTCCTTCAGGAACTCCATACACCTATCGTCTACTGCGATAATATGAGTACCGTTTACATGACCACTAATCCGGTTCACCATCGCCGCACAAAACACATCGAGATCGACATACACTTCGTCCATGACAAGGTCGCTCTAGGACTAGTTCTGGTGCTCCATGTACTTTCGACGCATCAGTTCGCCGACATCATGACCAAAGGACTGTCTGCACCTTTGTTCATCAGTTTTCGGTCCAGTATTTACGTCCATGACCCTCTACAACTGTGGGAGGTGTTATACTGTTAGACATATATATATAGTCCCGACCCTGTACAGTAAACGAGATCGTAGTCTACTCTCTATCTGTAACCTTTATTTCTACAGTGCCATCTGGTCACTCATGCTTTGCCACACCTCATTTTTCACCCTTCCTCCACCTCAGGAATTCTCCATGTATTTCCAATCATAAATGTAACTTGACAGGACAGAGACTGGCCATGATCCTTCTTTGTCGCTTGTTAAGGTTTATGTGTACTTGGTGCAGAACTTATCAATGTGAAATTAGTTACTGGTGCTGTTGCGCAAATTTGTCATACGGGTCGTTAGGTCAACCCTGTTTCTATAAGTTTATCCTGATAAAAAGCCAACTATACGCTAAAAGTCTCGAATACTATCACGGACACGCAAAAGTGTGAGTGAAAGTGATAAACGAAAGTCGTTTTGCTATAGTTTTGTTGACATTTTTTTTCATAGAAATAACACAAATATAACTCTAGTAATATATGAGAAAATTGGTTAATATATGAGAAGACATAGCTCTAGTAAATTGATAAAATCAAAATTTTATCAATCATTGGCTCATTTATCAATCAAATTAAAAATTTCACTATTAGTCTATAATACCTTGATGATGCAGATGATACTTTTGCCACCTGGCAGACTCGACGGGCTTCCGCTCGGCCAATGGGGATGATGACGTTCGTGGGCTTTGCTGTTGAATGTGAACCGGAAGTACGAGCATGACCACAGCCATGTGTAGATGCAACAACGGTTTCTTCAGCTTCAAGTTGTCCCTCCAGCACCTGCACGTTGCACAAATAACCATGGTTGGCGGGCAGGGGCGGAGCCACCCACCAGCACGCTGCACAAGCGCACAGGTAATACCAGGGTATATATAAATATATACCCACTGAAAACCTGTAAAGAAATCAATACATCTTTCAATCAATACTACTTCGGCGCATTATCATCCTAGTTCATCTAGATTTTTACTGACGGGGTCTGGCTCTCAATATAGAGCTACATCGGTTAACTTCGATCTCCGGCGAAGGGGTAAGTCCCGCCACTATTTTGATATATCTTGCTCTGTCTAAAGCTGCATCATTTAGGTTCGACCTCTTAGGCCGATCGGATATATCGCATCACGTTCGTGTAAGGTCTATTAGCCTATCAAGCTCTCTCTCCCGTCGTCGGTCGCATGCTGCATCGGTTAGGTTAGACCTATGAGAATGTCGATGGTAGATTGAGCTTTAGGCCTATAGGTCTCTGTACGGCGTTTTATCGGAGTGTTAGCCGATGAGTTATCTATACATTGAGCAAAACGCCTAGCGTATCG
The DNA here is from genome assembly GCA_030770085.1 of Oryza coarctata. NCBI lineage: Eukaryota > Viridiplantae > Streptophyta > Magnoliopsida > Poales > Poaceae > Oryza > Oryza coarctata. The sequence goes on along the minus strand of CM061484.1, from coordinate 9,203,634 downwards.
GCTTCTCAGCCGATACGCACCAGTGTTCAAAGACTTTCCTTGAGCGCCACGCTGGCCGATGCACGCCTGTCTTCAGAAATTCATCTTCTCATCGGCTCAACTAGCGATGGGTTTGATTCGTCCTTACTTTAGCACAACCGATCCGGTGTCCACTGTCCCGTTGCCATTGGCCCCAGTCTCATACTGTCTCGGTTAGGTCTAATTTTCGAGATTCAGTGCTAACGATGTCGTCATGGTGAGCAACAGGTGTCGTGCTGCCATATCCGGAGCTGCATTGGTTTTATAGCCGATGTCTTTTATATAATTCCTTGTCAGTTCGTATATGCCTTTATTGGCTTTCCAGCCGATGAACGAGTGGTACAACTTTCGTCGGTAACCAGAGAGATCTCGCGTGCTTTGCTGTACTCTGAATACCTTTTGGTGCCTCTATCAGCTCTGCGGCTGATGGATTAGAATTTCGCTTTTGCTATACCCAGAGTCATCATGTCCTTCATCGACATCTATCCACGCCTTCATCAGCTCTTTAGCTGATGGAAGAGTGTCTCAATATTTATCGTTGACCAGCCGATAGCAGGAGCCATCCGGACGTGGCCGATAACCAACTCCATCCTATCAACGACCAGCCGATAGCGAGAACTCATATCGGTTTATCGTCCGACTGACCTGTTCGTCTTACCTCTTTATTAATTACAATGTTAAATTGACTGGCATGCTCGCACCCACACTATCGAGCCAGAGCCGAGCGAACCCTATGGGCCCCAGCGCGCGTACCTCGAACCACGGAGAGAAGCCGACCGGCCTATACTGAACCTAAGCAGACATTTCAGACGTCGACGTGTTCACGCTAGCCGCTCGAGATCCGGCACGAACAGCTGCCTGCAGCTGCTTATGCTGCAACCTGTTGGCTAGGCCGTCGAAGCCGGTGCACTGCTGCCGTGCTGGAACAGGGGCACAGCCGCGCCGATCTGGCACGGGGCAAGCTCGCTGCAGCGGACCGCGGCACCAGCGCTGCGTCCAAGCTTAGAGGATTGAGCGAAAAGATGAACAGACGACCCTAAAGCGACGCGACGCGGCCGGCGAGTGTGGAAGATGAATCGATCGATCAATTCGTCATGCTTGGAATGCTGGAATAACTGATCTGTGGGCTGAGCCGATGGTGTTTACTAGATAATATGCGGCCTAGCTCAAATCAGGAGGCAAACCAGGAGGCAGGAGGGATCAGAGGTGTGGAGCGACGCGGATGGTAGTTGGGCCGATCGCCCCATTCTGTACAATGGGTGTGTTGGCTACTGAGAGTGATATATCATATTCATATATCTGGTTAATTTTTTAATTTTTTATAACTATTTACATACATACAACAACAAGAGACCTTCTCTTTAACCATTAGAATCCATTTCATTAATATACCCGGTGTTTCAGCCGCTGCACTAGTAGACATAGCCTAGCTAGATTGATGCATGCCAAATTTAAATTAAGTTTATAAACTCCTACATGCTTTTCATCTCCTAAATAGGCAGATGTCCTTCACCACTTTTTCTAATCAAAATCCAACTCATGCGTTGATGCATGCTAATGTCCTCATCAGTTGCTTTGCTTTCCAGATTCATATCCGTAACGCGAGTTATGTACGTTTTGTTCTCAAAATAAAAAAAAACTTTGGTTAAGTATTTTCGGTCCGCTCTAGCTGTAGACTTAGATTATTAAACGTTACTTGCTTATAAAGATAAAATAAATATTTTAACAAATAAACTTAACAAACTACTCTAATCAATACGTAAAAGAAGGCTTTTAAGAAAACAAATTCTTGAAGTAATCTCAAGAGAACTAAGCCTAAACCAGTAATGACCACCAACAGACCTGAAAATTTTCAACTGTAAACTTGGGATAAAATCTGATTGCTACCATTACACAATCATATCTTAGTGATATTATTTAAAATATGTTAGCTTTTTCTGTCATTAGAAACTTTTCGTATTTACATCTTTTTAATAATCGTTATAATAAATATACAATTTGAAAAACTAATGATGCAAAAACTATATCGATGCCAAAACATCGAGTAGGAAAGAACTGAAGGTAGTACAAAAGATCAAAACATCATGCGAAAAAACACAAACTATTGCAAACTTGCGGTGGCCGATATCCCATCGGCCAAAGATTCTTGTTTTTTTTTTGACAGAATTGGCGAAAGATAAAATCTCTCTTGTTCTGATAAATGATAAATTTCCGTATTAGGTTTTTTTGAGAGGGGGATATTAGGGCTTGATAATGGTAATTTTTTATTTATATATTTTTATTAAAATATTGAAAATATATATTTTTTACAAAAATGTCCTATCAACTAATATTAAATCCGACGTGATAAATATTTATTGATTATTGTAAATGGTAGACAAGAAAATGCTAAAAAAATTATAGGTGTCTCACTAGCCGAGTATGTTTTTATTAGTGGCAGGGACCATATGTAAAATACCACGGCAAGGCATATGAGAGAGAAAGAGCTTTAGAGATATACCCTTAACACTCTCTGTTAGAATGTTTTTCACCCTAAGAGACCACCTTAAAATTATGAGGCATGTCCATAGAAAAGAGGGACAAAGAAAAGAATTTATAGTTGACCTCCTTACCGCCTTTTGTTTGGATGTTTTTCTGGCAAATGCCTATAAAACTCCTTTCAGTCATCTAATTTAACAAAAAACAGAAAAAAAAGAGACTATTGAGAGGAGACCCAGGGAAACGGCCGGCAAAGCCTCTGGCTTATGTATTTGTATAGAGATAAAATATTTATACCCTTATGAAATGAAATAGTATGTGTAGTATTATTCTATATTTGTGAATAGTTTCGTTTGTAGATCCGTAAATAGTTTTGTTTGTAATGTATGAAAATATATCAGTTGAAATATCGAATGTACGGTACTAGATGTAATAATTATATTAGTTCAACTCTATTTCATGAATAAATATGTCAAATAAATTGGTATTTCGATTATATTATGGTCGAGAAAATGTTAGGTATGTTACATATGGTATAGAACTTTCGGAGATCGATTCAACCCTTAAGGATATTAAAAGACTAGTAGAGATAAGTTTTCAAGTAGTGTATAACTAATTAATACGAGATTTTCTAGTTAGCCCTAGGTTAACACAATGATCATGCATGTCGTAGTGAGCCAGACAACTAGATGTTTTTTCTAGTAATTGATGCTAATGGATTCCATTGTCAGTTGGAGATGGTTTATAGAGAATACATTGAGGTTGGTCAACTAGCATTTTTGTGTTAGTATATGAGAAAGACAATGCTGGTCAAATGGTCGTGGAGAGTCCAAGTTTAATGGGAGGTAATGCTAAAATAATAAAGCAAATTGAGTCAAAGAAGAGGAGATGACAGGTAGCCTAGAGGATTGGTAGATGAGGAAGAGAGAAATAATACCATTGTTGAGTTAATGAATAGAAAAGATTTTGATAACGAGCAAGCAAAGAATGATGAATCGTCAAACAGGGAGGGTGGTAATATGAATCCCTCACAATGGTTTAACAATAACTTCTCTAGACATGTTATATCCGAGTGGCATCGTGTGCCATGGTAGTGTAAGGAGAATGAGGTTATTCAAGGGAGTAAGCATGCATTAAAAGAGGAATTAGCGGAGGCAGTTAAGCACCAGGTGGTATCACTTCGGAGGGAGTTCTGAGTCGTGAAGTCAAGCAAGTTAGTGTATAAAGTGAAGTGCATAAACTCAAGTTATGGATGTCAATGGAGGGTGCATGCATTCAAGGATAAATGGAAAGATTATTGGGAGTTGTCAATCATCACCGAATATAATTATCACTTACAAACAAACAATAAATACCACAGAAACATGGCATTTGCATTTATTGCAATAGAGATACACTCAAATATTGTGCACAATATAGGGTACAAACTAAGTTCAATTATCAAGCACATTGAAGACAAAATCAAGAAAACAATTAACTATGCAAAGGCATAGAGGACGAAATAGAAGATTGTAGAGATGGGATTTGGCACATTCATTAGAAAAAGCCAAAGAGCTACTACAACATCATACGATAATTTGACTCATATTTTAGCTTACATTCATTAGAGAAAGCCGAAGAGCTACTACAACATCAAATTACCCCCATCACTTGATTATTCTCATCTTAGTGAGTGCATTTATGTATTTTTCATTGCCCTCCCATATTCTACATCGACCGGACATTCCTGACTAGAAATTACAAAGGACAAATGTTGATAGTAATTGAAGTTAAAGCGAACAATCAAGTGTTACTCGTGGTTGCCGCTTTCACTAAAAGCGAGAATACTCAAAGTTAGTACTGGTTTCTAAAGCAAGTGAATGATGCAATTGTGCATATGAGGCCAAGTATATGCCTTACATGATCATCACGCTAACCTTTTGTGGGCTATTAAGTATCTGAGGGATAGAAACATAGAGGAGGGATATGCACAAGAGTGGCCAGATATTCATAGCAGATAGTGCATACGTCACATGGGCGCTAATTTTTATAATCAGTTTAAGAATAAAAACCTTATGGATCTTTTCAAGAGGCTATGTGCCTAGAATTAACAGAAGAAATTCAACGAGCTTTAGAGGAGGTTGAACAAGCTAACAACAAAACAAACAGATAAATATTCTAGAAGGCTAACACCTATAGATGACAAGGCTCCGAAAGTTATGAGACCAATCTTTAGTGATAATCATACTATGAGATGAAGATTGGCATTCTAGGTTAAAAAAATTCACACTGGGTTGAGAATGAGCCAAAAGGAATATAGATCTTATTGTATAACGATGGTAGTACTAGGTTTGGCATAATTATCACCAATTTGGCTGAAGTTTACAATTGGTTGATGTGTAGCGTGAGAGGGCTACTGGTTGTTACTATTGTTGAGTTTATCATGCATGATACGTGGAAGTATTTTAGAGATTGGTACAAAGCAACTATACCCTCTATGGCAGATAATGGTATTTTCTTCGGCATAGTGATGACAAAGTACTTAGAAAAGTAAAAATACCCAAGAGCATTGAGTTATACCTTCAGGTACATGGTATCATAGATTTAAAATCTTCTGTTCTAATAAGACCAAGTATAAAATCTACCCTAAGAAAATTGTGTAGGAGTGTGTCCTAAATGACGATGGGATCTGCTCATGCTTGTACCAAAAGCTAAGGTTGTACCATAACCCATGTTCTCATGTTATTGCCATGAGTTTAGAGTGTGGAATACTAGATCATCATTTTGTGTCGTCTTATTTTAAGAAGGAAGCTAACTTATATACCTAGAGTGGCTAGGTATTTGACTTTGGTATTGTGGGGTTTTTCACGACTCTAGAACCTTAGGTTTTTTACATTCTAAACCCAACAAAAATGAGGGACAAGACAGATCGCCACAAGACTAGATGGATTCATAACAATATGGATGAGTCCGAAATAGGTGAAAGGTTCAAACATTGTAGCATGTGGGGCATACTTATGAAAAGTGTCAAAAAAATATAGAGCTTTTGAGTTAAGTGGAAGCTCTTCCATTAGGAGTAGAGGACGATGGAAGATGCCCTACGAGGGAAGGCACCACTTCAAGGCCGACCCACCCTAGGTATTCTTATGTACCAAGTAGTTTAGTCGTGTAGTGCAAGTCTATGTATTATTATAAGAATGGATGTATAACTTAAGTTGTCATAATTTAGAGAGTCATTAATATTTTCTTTTAAGTTGTATGGACTATATGAATCATAATGTTGTTTACTGTGTACCTTATAGTAATGGTAACTGGTGTTCATTTTCTCTAACAAAAAATTTATCATCAATTGTATAAACTCTATTTTATGTTTTTTTATTTTTAATAATCATGCTAACTTTCTTTTTCAATGTAGGTATGACATAATAGACATCGGTATTGCTAGACCGTGGTCTCGATCGGCCACACCACTTCTACATCTTAGTGGTCAAGGACACCATGTTGACCAGTCTCCGTCTATAACCTTTGTGACACATACTACCTATAGGCCCTTGTTTTTGTTCTAGGTAAGATATATGCACATTGTTTGGCATACCTTTAAATATTATTCCTAACTAATAATACATACATTGCCCTTTTTTTGTAAGTTACATGAGACTAGTCTTCTTCCGTTGTGCAGATTAGTTGAGGCCACAACACATGAGAAGGACCCAATGAAACAGTGGTTCGTAGACTAGTCTCTTCTTGTAGCACTTCTAGACTGCTAAAGGCTAGAGATACACACGTTCCACTTACCGTGCGGGGAGATGGCCCCTACGCTTCAGGATGTTTTGTACTTTCTAGGTCTTCTCTTCTTAGGGGACGCAATAGGTCTACTTGACAAACTTCATGGATGGTATGACGATATTCAGGAGCGGTTCGCTCACATTTAGTGCCTACCTGGTCTTGCTGCTCTGAGTACACTTGCTCACTACATGATGGATGGCCTCACCCAGGCATGTCTAGTTATGTTTACTATAAGTAAAGCAGTTGCTCTGATGTTATGTGCGTATTTAAGCATAATTAATTACTTATGAAAATAGCCTTCTTCTTATGAAGGTTGATCAGCTATAACCTAAGGTCGACGACTACTCGGTGCAACAAAGTTTTGAGACGTACCTATTGTGGCTCTTTAGCTAGATGATATTCACCAGTATAGTGGGCCACGCTGTAGACAAAGGACTTATCCACTACGCTCGAGCGATTGCTAATACTAAGGATGAGAGCATGCCTTAATGGTGCTAGAGATCTGTTGTCCTTCATAATGACCAACCTAGGTTCATTGATTACCAGTTGTCCACTACTTCTATAGCTCTAGGTGGTCGAGTGGTTCGTGATCGGCCAACCAATGGTGTTGCGAACATAAGGTTGATATGTGCCCTTATGCTTCATTGTAGTGATGAGTGATTGTCAATATGCTGACACTTCGGGTTGAGTGTGTTTCAGAAACATGTTTTGTGGCTTGTGGTGTGTAGGTGTGGATCTCAGAGTTGGTAGTCGATGGCAAGGTAAAGGTCTAGTAGAGACGGGCAGTGCTAATGGATTGGAAGCAGTGAAGGACAGACGTGAGGCACTAAGGAACCAGAGCGCCAGAGGATTAGTCGTGATGGCTGACACCTAGGGACATTGACAAGCGCAAGTATACATGGGTGATGAGGACAGCATCGAGCTCGGCGGAGGTCGAACACGCGTTGATTTCGCGGATTTGGCCTCGAAATCTAGGTTCCGAGGAGGAACTGGGTGGCACATGACAAAATCACAAAGGTTGCTCCAAGACGAAGCAAAATTTGTGTAGGAAGCATGGCCGTTCGATCGCCTGAAAAAGAATTGGACCATTATGCCCTCCGGATCCTGTTTCGGCCTGTTATATTGAAAGGGCATAATCAGAATTTCGCATGAAGCGCTAGTATATAAAGGAAGACAATGTCGCGTTAGCGGTGCCGAGGGGTCACGAGCGCGTGCGAGGGTTTTCATTTTTTGCATTTTTCATTTCTCTTTCTCTCTCGTTTTTCTCGAGTCCGTCGAGCTCCTCAATTAGGGTTTTCTCCGTTTGATCTATTCACTGCAATCCACCACATTTGTATATATGATCTAAAGATTGTATGTGGGAATGGAGGCCCTAACCTTGAGGTGTCCTCTAGGATTTGATCTGTGAGTTATGTGTTCAGATCCAGTCAGTGTTCTTTCGGTTTCTGCTATTCTTCTTCTGACATTTTGATCTAGATCTTGAGCTTTTTGAGGGTTTTGGTTCAGATTAGTTTATTTGAGCCTTTTACTCAAATCTTGACGATGCTCTTTGAGTTCTTGGTTTAACTCTTCTGATGTCTTAGGGTTGAACTTTAAGCTTAGGGATTTTTGGCTCAGATCTGTTCTTTCAGATGAACTAGGACGTGAGTTTAGGCTTTTCACTAAAGGAAATCATCTTACTCCTTTTGAGTTCATAGATCGATTTAGTTGAGGTGTTTACACAGATCCCTTTTGTGTTCTTCGTGTTCTTGTCTTAACCCCTCCGACATTTCGGGTTGAACCCTAAGATTTTGTTTCTTTTGACTCCGATCTGTTCATTTGGGATGAACTAGGATGTGAGTTGAGGCTTTTCACTAAAGAAAATTTTCTTACTCTTCACGAGTTCATAGATTAGTTTAGTTGAGGTGTTTACATAGATCCCTTCTATATTATTCGTGTTCTTGGCTTAACCCCTCCAACATTTTTGGGTTGAACCCTGAGCTTTTGTTTCTTTTGGCTCTGATTTGTTCATTCGGGATGAACTAGGACGTGAGTTGAGGTTTGTCACTGAAGGATATCATCTTACTCATCATGAGTTTATAGATTTGTCTAGTTGAGGTGTCTACTCAGATCCCTTCTGTGTTCTTCAAGTTCTTTGCGTTTTTGGTTATGAGTGTTAGGGGTTTTTGACTCAGATCTAGTTATTTGAGATGAACTATGGTGTGAGTAGAGTCTTTCAACCAAAGAAAATTGTCTAGCTTCACACGAGTTCATAGATCTAAGCAAATCAGACTAACAGGAAGAAGTTCTGGGGTGTTTCTCTCTTCTATGTTTTTTCTTTTCACTGGTTCAAGTTTTGGGCAATGATTTCTCTGAGATAGCTTATCTATTTGTTAGAAAACCTATAGATCTGATTGTGACTGCTTTTTAGAGTTGATTTTGGGACAGCTTTCAAATAACTATACTGAAAGTTAAAGCTCCCATTCACCCTCCTCTGGTCGTCATTTTTGGTCCTTCAGGTGTACAACAGCACCTATGACAATGATATGTACACATAGAGGTCGCTCGAGGACTTCCCCACGATGGAGAAAGTGTGGTGATATTGTCAAGTATGTAATATGTTAATTCAATGTTTGTATGCTAACACTTTTGTTTGTGCTCTGCAACAATGATGGCCCACTTGTAGGTCACGGGGTCCTACTTAGACTTCGTGTTGTAGATCGATTGGTTGTAGCTAAATGATATCATCTAGGAGCTATGCAGCTCTGCATGCTTGTGCACCATTGGAACTTTTGACTCTATGCACACCCGACTAGCCCTACTGGTTGACAATCCATACATTTGTGTTTGACATCTTTGTCGACACACTATCTGTAGCACGTGTTGTAATAGAATGGTCTACGTTAGTTGTACCCTTTACTAGTCGTACCAACTATGCTAGCCAACATTCACTAGTAAGTATCGATATAAAATCGAAGGTATAATTGTATGCTTTATACATATTCTAACAATGTATTTGTAACTAAGTATAATCAGCGGGGTTAGGTAGCTAGTACTTTGTGGGTTCCCCATCTCAATAAGTATGTCAACAATTGGTAGCTAGTGACCTATGAAGTCATCAACGAGTAGTGCCCACACACAGATACATCATACCTAGCGTAGTTTAGTTGGTACCAGCCTCACACTCGAACATGTGTGACATTCATTCTCAATGCTTTATAGCCACACATCATCGATGTGCAAGACATGTACTCTAGGCACCATGACCAAGAATTCTTTCGTGTCATGAGTAAATCAATTTTTCAGTTTTAAATGTGCTGTTAATAAAGTATACTCTTTACAACTTTCATTACATCGTACCTTGCTTTATGTATAGCGGGAACATTGACACAGGGAGTGGGAACGTTAGCACAAAGACCGTATGCTCCCTACTTCATCCATCGATTGTTTTGAGGTTTGTCTTGTGATACATATTTCTAGTTGGTTCATAAAATTTCTATTTGTATTGCTCAACTATTTTTTCTCATAGGATACTAGGATACACTGCCATAGATGTCCATAGTCGTGGGCTAATCTAGGCAAGGCACCTTTGAATGGGTGCACGACTCATTTGACCACGATGACCTCATAGTAGACCAGGATGTGCTCGGTTTCTTCCAGCTTGCAAGAGCTCTACCATGGAGATGCCTACTTCAACTCTTATGTAGCAGGTCCACGTTAGCCATAGCATCCTAACCGACCATCTCACCTACTCCTAAGGTCACGTGCGAGCTCAGGAGAAAAGGACAAAGAGGGGTAGTGGCCAGACCTTGAGCTAGTAGTACGTTGTGCCAACGATACTCTTATTGTTTATACTATTTTGTATTCACTATTTTGGCTCTACATAACTATCATTTACAATAAGTTAATACACTTTGCGTTCACTCTTTACTATGTATGCATGATTATCATTAGTATACAACAACTAATTTTCGGTGCCTTCACTATTTACTATGGGCATATAATTGCCGAGTTACAATCAATGTTAAGCGATGCTAGCCAACACAACCTGACAGCCATCTATTTGGTGTATGACCAATATAGCTCGAAAGACAACTTTTGGCGTGTTAATATTACATTGCGTTCAAAGGATTTGAATTGGAGAAGAAATTCTTTAGTTTGGCTAATTTTACCTTCGAGTGATCGTTCATTATATATATATGGTGATTGATGATAGCTTATAACATTTTGGGACCCCAACACTTATGTGAGGAGATTTTTGCAATGCCCAAACTGTTATCATGAGGTATGGATTATACGTCCCTATTTTTTCAATTATTTATTATAATAATATTTTGTTTGAATTAATACTTTCTTTGTTAAATTCATAGAAATATGTATAGCTTCATTCAGTAGGTTGATATAGAAAATATAGTATTTGACCCTAATCGTTGGTTATTTGAGAGCCGGTCGTTTTTCTCTTAGAATCAAACAAATAATACATAAGAATAAAGGAGAATAAAGGAGAAGTATGAATGATGTCGATAAGTTGAATGGTCAGACTGGAGGCTACAAACTCTTTTACTACCTCCATGGTGGGAGCGTCCTAAGTGTATTTATGATGATCATTGTTAGGTGGTGAGGTTAATAAGTACAAATTATCTTAACGACGATTTCATTATAAGTCCGTTATACGTCTTTCTAAAACACTTTAATTTTGTTACCATCCTAGCTACAATAACTATATGCACTTTTAATCATAGTAACTAGTAAGTTAAAACAAAAATCACTGTAAGGATCATATAATCTAAAATAATTGAATAATACATAAATGCTAAAGTGAAGTATAAGTAAAGAATCGACTACTCTAGAAATAGGTGACTACAAGTAGAGGAGACGATGATCTTCACAAGTTTCAAATATGTGTCACCCATTGTATTATTTATTCTGCGTCTATATTTTATTTATAATGTATAAATTTCTCAATTACCGTATAATATTTTTTCCACTATTATGTTAGATAATTTCCTTGTGTGAACCTATTAATCATTTAAGCCTATTAATTATAATAATTTTTTAATATTAACGTTGAGTTGTCACATAATTTATTTCTAAATAAATCTTTATATGATAATTTAAATATCTTAATTATCATTTCTACGTACTCTTAATTTTTTTTATAATTAAATCCGTAAATAAAAATAGATTTATTTAAAATATTTGTACGGTGCAACCAAAAAACATCCAAAGAGAGGAGGATAAAGAGATTGCATGTAAAATTACCAACTACCAAGTATCATCCCCTCGACATTACTGATAATGGAAAAAAATATCACATCAATGAGGGGGTTGTATATAAAAATAATACCCCTCCTTCTTCAAGCGTCCATGGTATTTTGTAAGAGCCTCTACTTATGAAAAAACTTCATTGGATAGATAGTTAGGGGCTAACCATAAATTTGAGGTTTCGTCGTTAACAGGTCAACAGATATTTGCACATTGAATCTGACATTTTTAGAGATTTTTTTTTAAAAGAAAACCCTTCCAAGCACGTTGGGAATATAGTTATATAAATTTTTGAAAGAAAAAATATTTTTAAATGTTTTTTAAAATATATAAATAAAAAAATCCTGATAATAGCAGGATCCAATCACCGCGGCGCTGTTTAACCGGCCCAACTCTCCCTCTGTTGGGCTTTATGAACCTGCGCTCAGTAGAGCATTCACGGCCCCGTTAGCCACTGTGGGGAACCCCGGAAGAAGAATGGCCTTCGCGAATCGCAGCCGTCCATCTACTCTATTCGAGCGGCCCATCTCAGCCGCGCGATCGAGCCCCGCACGAGTATATAACCCCACCCCTCGTCCTAGATAGGGTTCCACCCGCGCCGCGCCCACCCAAGACCCCCAGACCCGCCGCCGCCACTGACGCCGCCGGAGCACCACCGGAGCAAGAGCAGCGTCAGCCATGGCCGTCGGCAAGAACAAGCGGATCTCGAAGGGGAAGAAGGGATCCAAGAAGAAGACGTGAGTTTATCTCTTCCCCAGCCTCCTCGTCCTTCTTCCTTTCGCTCTTGCTTGCCATGGCGCATGGCTTTTGATGCGGCTTCCTTCGCGTTCGTTTTCTTGCAGCGTCGATCCTTTTGCAAAGAAGGATTGGTATGATATCAAGGCCCCGTCGGTGTTCAACGTGAGAAACGTCGGGAAGACGCTCGTGTCCAGGACACAGGGCACAAAGGTATTGCCCTGCACGCTTGCTTGCGCTTGGGTCTCTGTTTACACTGCACTAAGGATTTGCTGCTTAGTCGTTCTTGTGTAATGTTGCCTTGGCCATGTCATTGATTCGGCAAGTATGTGTCTTTGTTGTGCGTGCGCACTGCATATGATAGGAGTGTTCTGTGTATAATATAGTATGGGCTAAGAACCTAAGAACAGTAAGCATGTAGACAAGTAAATATTCCTTTTCCAGTTCGATTGTTGTTTATGTGCTATTTAAAAACAATACGTTTATGTCATGTCATCTATTCCATATCGGTGACACAGAAAAGTTTGGGCGTTTTTTGCTAGCCAGTTTGAGGTTAGAAGCTGAGATTAACACTTAGAACTAACCTGACCTTGCATTCCTATATCCTGTTTCTTCTCTGTTCTCATTCAAACTATTGAAATATTGAGACCTATATGCCCTATAAAAGGGTAAAAAAAAGAATTACTCATGCATGAGTCCTGTTGCAGCCATACAAAACCAATCGGACATGCATGTGACATGTGCAGCTAAGTAAAAAAAAATGAATCTGATATGCATGTTTTTGTCAGATTTAGAGAGATGAATTTTCTTTTCAGATTAATGTGAAAAATATCTAGCTCTTTGTTATTAATGTGTTAATTTCTAGCTTTTATACCTCATAGAATTAAGATAGAGGCTACTACACGGCCTCAAATTAGTATGAAGAAAGATTTTCGATTGTTGATGACAGATGCTAGTTCAGATGAGCTTGGTAATACAGAATAGTTCAGTCTTCGTGTTAAGCTGGTATGACTTTGCATGGCAATTTGTTTATTTTATCAAAGTGCCATACTATTATTCTTCAATTGCAGAAAATGCTCCCTTTTTGTCTTAGATCCAATTCTCTCTGTACTTCCACAAATTTGTACTACAGTAGTGTACAGTTGTGTTTCCTTCACTCTATTCAGTTTTAGTAATCCATAGTCCTATAAAAAATAACATCAGTGTTGTTACTGGTTTATACGCTGTTTTAAGTCTTCTGTGTTCCTCCATTGCAATGGATGCACACCTTACTTGTTAGGGTTTGGGGTAGCAAAAATGTAGGAATACATGTTGTTCTTAGTGGATCTCTGAATGTTATAGTTCTTCAATTGCAGGTGTTCCTGTATTTGTTTGTTTATCAAGGTTAACACATTCAGTCTTCTGCAAAATAATCTATGTATCATATATTGACATTCAATATTTCCTTCATTTTAGATTGCCTCAGAGGGACTCAAGCACCGCGTGTTTGAGGTCTCCTTGGCTGATCTTCAGAACGATGAGGATCAGGCGTACCGTAAGATCAGACTTCGTGCTGAGGATGTGCAGGGGAAGAATGTTCTTACAAACTTCTGGGTAATTCTTCTTTCACTGTGCAAAATTACTTTTGTAGGTTGCATTTTTTGTTGCTAACCAGTTGTATTGTAGGGGATGGATTTCACCACGGACAAGCTCAGGTCATTGGTGAAGAAGTGGCAGACGCTTATTGAGGCTCATGTGGATGTGAAGACCACTGATAACTACATGCTTCGCCTCTTCTGCATTGGCTTCACCAAGAGAAGGCCAAACCAAGTTAAACGTACATGCTATGCTCAAGCAAGCCAGATTCGACAGGTAATTTGAATTGATGTATAGTGGTGCTGCTAGTTGAGCTGCCTGTTTGCTGTATTTGATTGTATAATCTGCGTAGATCCGCCGCAAGATGATGGAGATCATGGCGAACCAGGCATCATCCTGCGATCTTAAGGAACTTGTGTCAAAATTCATTCCTGAGGTGATCGGGAAGGAAATCGAGAAGGCCACGTCAAGCATCTTTCCGCTTCAGAACGTTTTTGTGCGCAAAGTTAAGATCCTCAAGGCCCCAAAATTTGACCTGGGCAAGCTTATGGAGGTGAGTGCTACAATCTAATCCATTTTCGTTTTGCCATAGTATGACACGAATCAGCATTGATATGTGGCTTGTGTCATGTTCCAGGTTCATGGGGATTATAAGGAGGATGTTGGTATGAAGCTTGAGAGGCCTGCAGAAGATGAGGCCGTGGCAGGACAGGGGGTCACTGCAGAGTAGAGTTTTACTTGTTTTATTGCTCTTTTATTCAGACAATATATGTGCATCACCTATCAAGGTGTGGATCATGAGCATCAGATTCGGTTTTTGTGGCAAATTTCCTGAATATTTTGTTGAGATTACTAGCCAGTTTCTTATTTGTTTTCTGAATGGAGGTTTGATTATCTTTAGTTTGTGTGCTTGCTGCTGTTTTTGAAACCTGGTAAGTCAGGACTGACTCTGTTTCTCTGGATATTTGCAAGCTGATAAGTCAGGACTAACTGATAAAGCAGAAAGTTGTATAACTGATCTCTAATGCTTTGGACCTGCTCAGCTTTTCTCATTTTCTGTGGTGTGCTAGGGTGCCACTGCCTTTAGTTTTTGTTTTGTGGACCGCAAAAACTGTGTTTATTTCTTGCTCGTACTAAGCCTGCTCTGGACTTAACAAAGCCTGTTTTGTACTTTTCGTCTCCTAATGCATTTAATAGAACTTGTTCGTAAGCATTCACTTGTTGTAGGACTGTGACATGTATGCCATGGGATTTTTTATTCTGTGATGGAAGTTGAGACAATTCTGTGGAAGATTATATGGTTTGACGCGAAAACAGCTTCATGTAATGTTCAAGGCACTATCGTATCATCCATACCAGCTGCATTGCATGTAGCACGGTTAAAGAATGTACCTTCTTTCTGATCTGCTCTGTGTTCCAGCCAACAACATTTCTAGATGGCTGGCCAAGACTTCCATAATAAGTAACCTGGTAATGGCAATGCACACTTCAAATGATCTCACTTCATTTCTTGAAGGGCTAGCTTTCTTGGTTGTTCAGCCATGTTATTCCTAGGCGTTGCTTGATGCCTCGACGAACCCCCTCTGGCTCTCTACAGTGTTACCAGTCCTAGTTGGCAATGAGTCCCCTTTCAGAAAAGAGATCGGGGCATCATTGGCGATTTGGTACCATGTGCAGCAACAACTTCGTGTATTTTCCCATGTAGTAGATATTAGGTTGATGTGTCATGCTCAATGAAGTTTTTTGGCATTTCTCACAAAAGAATAGATATAGTATAACTAATCTCAACCTGCTGCTGCACCGAAGCAAATATATTATCTGCGTCTCCAAGAATCGAGTCACTGACTATGCAAAGGTTATGGCAAAGGCTATCAACATGTCAAAAAATCAGAAGTCTAAGGTCTTATTTGGTTTAGAAAAACTTTACGGAAATTTTAAAGAAATTGAACTATTTTCTGTAAAATTTATGTATTCTGGACATAAATGGTTAGTGATAGGCTTAAAACCTAGGCAGTTTTTGCCATGCAACAATGCGATTATGAATTGGACACCTGTACATTTTATCAACAATGTTAACTATGTTAAACATAATTATATCACAAAACTTAGTTTCAGTATGCTATTTTGAGACCTTTGCTCTCTTATGAACTTAGATTATGCCTACATTATACACTCTCTCCGTTTCATATATATTACATATATCGTTTTAAGTTTTTTTAAGTCAAACTTATTTAATCTCATAACAATATTTTTTAACACAATAATAAAATATATTTAATATTAAATTTAATGAAACTAATTATTTTTCACGCGCTTTTTATAATATAAAATGAATGAGTTAGAAAAAGTTAAATCGATTAAAAATATAAAATGAATGATATGGATTTAGTTTTCCACGCGCTTTTTACTGTTTTCCATGAGTGGTGTATTGAATAAGATAACATAAAGTCACCCATAAACAAAATGCATTTCCATTTCCAAAATGCATCCATTTTCTAATAACCAAATAAATAAACGTATAAAACCACGCAACCAAGCTGCCGCCAGAAGCGAGCAAGATCGCATTTGCGGTGGCGGCGTCCTCCTCGGCCAGCCACCTCGATGTGCTGTGGGCGCGGGAGCGTCGGGCGGGGGTGTGGAGAAGGGACGGCGGCATAGCAGAGCCGAGCGGGTGGCGGGATCACCCGTTTACCCGTCTAGCCTGCCTCTTCATTTTCCTAGTCGTTTTGCGTCCCTTCCTTTTTCCTTCCCCAAATTCCCCAAAAAAATTCCGGCCGCCGAAGTCCCCCGTGGCGGCGTCTCGTTGCCCCTTCCTTCCGGCCGCGTTCGTTGTGTAACGGTACGTGCAGGGCAGTAGCGCGCCTTCTACCCGTGCCCGCTTGCGGCTTGCGAGGCACACCCACATTAACACACGGTGGCCACCTGCCGCACAAGACCATCTCCCCAGCCACACCATACCCCCCCGCCGCACACCGCCAGTACAGGTGTCCGGTCCGGTGGTGCCCCTCCGGTCAGCCATCCCCGCCACCCCACGCACTCACCCACCACCTACTTGACGCCCGACCTTTCCACAACGACCAACAACGTGCAGGCAGGGGAGGCCAGCCGCTCGAGCAAGGGCTAAGCCGGCGGCGGGCGCCACCATAATCTCCCTGTCCCTGCGGGGGGAGGGAGTTGGATCACAGCGAGGCTAATCAGAGGGTGTCGGGGCCTGATCCATTTGCCGAGATCTCACAAGAGCACCACCCCATGGTGAGCCTCCTCGCTCCTCACCTGATTCTTTTTAAATTGGTTTGCTGGGTAAGGCTTTTCATTTGTCCTAGTTCTTGTAGGTTGGTACTTGCTTGATTAGATTGGGTTTAGTTTAGTTTAGCCTTTAGTTTTGCTGCTTTAGTAATCGGAATCAACCTGCCACGGTGAGCTTCTTCTTCCCTCTCTCTCTCTTTCTCTCTCTCTCTCTTCTTCTTCTTCTTCTTCTTTTCTTATTGATTTTGTTCTGTGAAGCAAGTGATTAGGTTCTTGGTAATTCTGTAGCATTGGGAGTTGGGACAAATCTACAGACGTGCTTCATGTTTTGCTGGATTCTTGGTACTGGGTTGCTTCTGTTGGGTTTCTCAATGTGGAGCGGGTGGGCTGTTTGCCTTGTTTGGGCTTCACTTGCTTGAAAGATTTCTGTAATTGTCATGTGGTATTCAAAATTTCTGAGTTGGCGCATCACTAAATTTGGGAATGAAAATCTAGGGATAGTGAATACCGGACTAATATGGAGAAGTTCCCTTCTTCATTGCCTCAATTGTTTGTTTCCAGATTTGATACTGGACTAATATGGAGAAGTTCCCTTCTTCATTGATTCATTCCAATTTATGCCCTTAAACTGTTTTTCCAATATATTGCAGTGATTATCAGTTGGAGCAGATAGATGCCAGCATGGGTTCGAGGAGCAAGCAGCCAAAAGCGTTAGCTTTCCGCTGCTATGCGGCGAGCCACCGATCTCTAACTCTGGTAGTGTGGAGTCTTGCGGCATTGGTCATAGTTGTAAATCTCCATCTTCTTATCATGCATAAGGAGGATGAGAACACCAGAACAAATGAGATCCATCGGTTGATTGTAAGAGAATTGGAGGTGGTGGAGGAGGAAAAGTTCCGGGTATCACCTCCCCGGAGCCGGAGGAATCCCCGGGCTGTGCGGCGCAAGGGGGAGCAGAAGCCACCTTCTGTAGTGGATGAGTTCTTGGATGAGTCTTCTGCAGTGCATGACATGTTCTTTCCAGAACAGAGCATGGCTGTAGATCCAATCAATGGTGGGAATGACAGCATATACTTCTACTACCCAGGGAGAGTTTGGCTTGACACTGATGGTAATCCAATCCAAGCTCATGGAGGAGGTGTACTATATGATGAGAAAACTGAGACCTATTTCTGGTATGGGGAGAATAAGGATGGCAAAACATACAAAGCTCACAGCAAGGGAGCTGATCGGGTAGGTTGAATTTTTCTTATGCTTTCCATATTTTAACGTCATCTATGTGTGCAAAAGCTTTTGACATGATATAGGTAGGAGTAGTCACTTGGGTAGCACTTCTCACTGAAACTAAATAATACATATAGTATGCATGTTTTGTTTGGAGTAGTGTGTGCTAATTCATGGGCCTAGTTTTCCTGCCCTTTTACGTTCTGTTGGTGACGCCCAATTGCTAGGGGACATGTTGCAATTATGTTATGTTGGGGAGGTAAGCAAAAGCCTGGGCTTTGTCAAGGCAGGCCACTAGGAATGTAGTCTACATAGATTGCAGAGATGAAAAAAATAGATAAAGAGCTTCTGCAACTCTGTCATTGTTTTGGGTTTCATGCTCTTCTCTCGCACAGAAAATAATTTACGTTCTTCCTATTTACGATGTTTGAATACCTCTTAATATATTAGTGTGCTCTATTATCTCAGTTTCAATCGTGGGTGGAAGTTTGGATTGTGGCTATGGGTGTAAGTTTGCATTGTAGCTAACACCAAGTGCAGTCATATGCTGCCTCTGCTCCTCTATTGTTGTGCCATAGCCACAGAAGATGCAGTTTGGTATGTCTTTAGGGAGTTACCATGATTGCAATTCTTTCATTGTGTTAATTCAAAGCGACTTCGATAGTGCCATGGCATCTGATATTGTTAACTAACCAGCATGATTGGAAATTATGTCTCTGGATTTTAAAAATGAGCAAAAGGCCTGGTTCTGATGTAACGAGAGGCGTTTATCTGTTCAGTAAGGATTCCCTATGTAGTGCTTTACTTGGTTGTCCTGATATACAGAGCAGATCAGGGAACAATCAGCATTTTCTGTCTCACAATGAGTGTGTCACAGGTGTCAGAGTTAGTGACTGTCAGTGGAATTAACTGTGATATTCTGTTATTCTGTTCTGTATAGGTTTCTGTACGTTTTTATTTGTCATTCCTAACCATGATAAGCTATTTCCAGGTTGACATTGTGGGAGTAAGTTGCTATTCATCAAAGGACCTGTGGACATGGAGAAATGAAGGAGTTGTTCTCCGAGGTGAGAAAAAGAATGTGACACATGATCTCCACAAATCCAATGTCCTGGAGAGGCCCAAGGTTATATATAATGATTGGACTGGCAAATATGTTATGTGGATGCACATAGATGATACAAACTACACCAAAGCGTCAATTGGTGTGGCCATCAGTGACTCTCCTACAGGCCCATTCAATTACCTGTATAGCAAGCGGCCACATGATTGTGAAAGTAGAGACATGACCATGTTCAAGGATGACAACGGGAAGGCCTACCTGATATATTCTTCTGAGGACAACAGCGAGCTCCACATTTGTCAGTTAACTGATGACTACCTTGATGTAACTGATAATATGCGAAGGCTTCTCATTGCACAACATCGAGAAGCTCCAGCACTTTTCAAGTATGAGGGCACCTACTACATGATAACCTCTGGTTGCACTGGCTGGGCACCAAACACTGCACTGGCTCATGCGGCGACAGCAGTAATGGGACCTTGGGAGACACTGGGAAATCCTTGCGTGGGAGGGAATGACATATTCAGATCAACAACATTCTTCTCCCAGAGTACATTTGTGTTGCCAATTCCAGGACTGTTAGGTTCATTCATTTTCATGGCTGATCGGTGGAACCCATCCGAACTGAGAGATTCACGGTACGTATGGCTGCCTTTGACAGTTGGTGGACTACCTGATGAGGCTGCAGATTACAGCTTCATGTTCCCTCTCTGGTCCCGTGTGTCAATTTACTGGCACAGATGGTGGCGGCTCCCTGAGGGGTGGAGGAACTCCTGAAAATTACCTGAGAACTGAAATTGCTATACAATTATACGTGGGCACACTAGAGATGCCATACCAACTTATTGACATGACACATTGGAGTGCTCTGTATAGATCAGGTTTAGATGGTAGAGTTGTAAATGTGCAGTTTTTTAGTCTGTTCTTAAATCACATAAATGGTTGTGGCGTTGATTATTTTTTCTTTTACTGAGAATAATAATGTGGCTACACCTTTACGATTGAGCTTTCCATTCAGAAATATGGGTTCGTCTTGTGGTCTTTCTTCTGCACAGGCACAATCACATTCTGCAAGCTCAAATATCAGGTATTCAGGCTGTTTGGTTGGTGACCTGAGTGACTTGCCTGAGAAAAAAATCATCCGTAGGAAAGCTTGTGTTGAATTGTGCCTAGCTAGGCATGCCTGATGTATTGATGTTTGGTTGAAGACCTGAACCTGAGTGAATATAGTAAACATAGAAAATATGCTTTCTTGAGTGAGATATTGACAAGTGTTAGTAGTAGTCACATCAATAAAGAATCAATGGGGGAGGATCAGACACACACCCACGCCTGACTCAGGCGTTCATTTTCAGTGGCCTGTGTCCGGCAACCTTGCTTGCGTGTGAACACCCTTCAGGGAACCAACTAAACTTGCTGCTCCTAGCTAGCTCTCGGCCAAGCAAATACTCATCAGGGTAGCAACCAAACACGCTCTCACTCCGCAAAATGCTGCTCTGTTTGTGGCAATATGCAGGGAGCCTGCAACGGTCGGTCACACTTCAATCTTACTTTACCAACCATGTTTATAACCACGCGTATGTTCTTTCGCAAGTTTGGTTATAAGACAGCCACGCATGTTTATCATGAATCCTATGTGTTACTTTTACACTAAACATAAATAATCATTCTTGTTATTTTAGTTGTGTAAGAAACTTTGGGACATAACTGACTGCATTATAAAAGGTTAGCAGTTTGCCATGGGTCAACTAGAGGCTATAAAGGAAGAAGAGATGGACAAACTACTAGCTAGAGGCAGGATTCATATAAGAGAGTGCTTCCCAGTTAATTGACCAATCCTATAACCTTTATATTTCTCATTACTACTTACAATTTTTTTATAATAATAGTAAATTTATCTCATTCACCGTAGTGATGACTAAATGGACTGATTGGACTAGCATAGCTCATGGCTCAGTTCGGCACAAACCACTAAGACACGGTTTGTTAGGCAAGAACCCTATAGTGGGCCATACCGTGTTGACACATGCCGATGCCACTGTCTAAGCACGGCTTAAAAGGCTCTCATACCGTAATGTGTCGACATGGGCTTAGGAAAGACACGTCGGCTATGTGTAGTCTGGCTAGCACGCGTAGTCCATATAGTTTGAAAGGAGGGAGCGGGAGACACGGGCGCGGGTGACATGTGGCACGATTGCACGGGAGGCGCATCAGGTTTGTGAGAGCGGGGACCATGGGAGGTGTGCTAGCGTGGGCAGGTGTCGCCGCGTGGCATGTTGGGTGGAAGGGAGGGCAAAAACTGAAATGTAGGAAAAAAGAGGGAAAAAAGAAACGAAAGAAATAAGAGGGAAAATAGAAAAAAATGTAGGGAAACATTGGGGATTGGAAATAAAAGAGGAAAGAAATAAAGGAAAGAAATGTGAGTGAACATAGAGAAAAAATATAGAGAAATATTGGAGGAAAAAAAGAACAATGACGATGTTTATATTACATGGCTACATCGTTAAAAATTATTATGTAAAAACTCATAATTGAGAAATCTATGATAAAGAAACAGAGTATAGCAAGTGGTATTTCAGATATGTTTTCCTATCATATAATTAGTAGATAGAGACTAAAGGCTGATGCTGAAGATATAAGTAGATATATGCACCATCAATATATCTCGTTTGAGAGCATGGGATGTTATATTGTGATTACTCCACCATCCAAGTATGTTAAAATCTTCTATTTCATCTTTGTGATTGACTACATCGCTATCCGAGGATAATTCTTCGGTGCCTGATAAGCGGCAGCAATACTTGAGGTGGGGGAACTCTCACCACTAGAAGAGAAACCACCAAAAATTCAATCCCATTATAATTTCTTCTTATTTGTTGTAGGTGTCTTTTTGTGTGAACTCCCTGAAACTTATTGGATACCTTTAAAATACCTCATAATTTAGTCTTAACATTAGAAAAATTGGTTTGAAGAATTTAAATTCATTGCATCTTGAATAAGTGACAACAAAATGAGGAATCCCCACAATTTTCCTCTAATGTCAATAATAAATACAAAATTAAATTAGTTGTTGCATAATATATTCCCGACAAAGTAACATTTGAATCATAAAATGTTTCAAGAAATAAAAAAAACTTGTCAACAACATACCACCTCTACTTGCTCAATATCGAACTGCCATCAGGAAGTATAGCCGTTGGTTATGTTTGTAAAAATATAGTGAGTAAATTCTTATAAGGTAACATATGCTTTAACATTAGATATATTGCATTCCACTAATGGTCACATATGTATTAAACTTATGTGGATGTTTATCACATGTGATACAGTATCTTTTAAATTGTGCAATTCGCACAGGAGAATTATTTAACCATGATATTGTTTCATGGATAGCATTAATGGATGTATTTACTCTCTTAAATCCAATTTTTAACATATGACAAGCACAATGTAGATGTCGAAGAAATGATTTAGCATGAACACCAAATAATGGTTGGAGAATATATTATTTAATATTATTGTAAAAATTTGATTTGTAATGCCATTATTCTCAGCAACTTGATAAATTCTTAAACATCAATTAATTTTAATGCTAAAATTCTTTTATTTAGTTGCTAATCATCATCAACATAATGAGCAACTATATTAGATGTGATACTAGCAGAAATGTTACATGTACTAAAAATTTCGTTGTCATGACCTTGAATATAAAAACTTTTCAAATCATGAATTATACTCTATCTACTACCAGATTGAAATATAAGATTATAAGTAGTTTTAATATAATTCTTGAATGCCGTAGACTCACCAAAGTTTAAGAGTAAATCTTATCTAGAAATTAAATGAGTTAGAGAATCTCGTGCTACCTGATAATCATACTTCCATATACATACGGTTCTGTTTGGTTTTAGTAGCAGTTGTTTAATTTACATTTGCATATTCTACATCTTACGACCTTTTCATCAGGCTGGCCTCTTTTATATCATCAAAATATTACTAAACACTGAAAGTTCTCGATCTCTTTGAACCTATGTTTGTCGATGCACTCCCAATTATAGTTCCTGATTCTTCTGAAGTCACATGTATGTTGATGGCGATTAAGTCATGGCAGATTTACATATAAACAATCATGATCAAGGAAGCAAGTTATGGACCAGTTCTCAGCTTGAAGAACCAGGCCCAAGTCATATTTACAATTAATTTACGAAACAGCAGCTCTCTGGACAGATTCGTACTGGGCCAGTATTTTGGGCATAACTCTCTCATAAAGGCTCGGATTTGGATGATTTAAATTTCTGTGATCAGATAATGAAATGGACTATCTTTTTTATGTTTTAAGTTTCTCCAGATTCCAGAGTCTTCTTGGTCAAAACCTCGTATCAAGTGAGCGTGGTTACTGAGGAGCCAGCCAGCATTTAGTTTCTTGGAACTTGTCTTTTGAGTCTTTCTATGTTTTAATTATATTTGGGAATTAGCAGTAGTAGTTAATGTTGTTTTTATTGTGTTTTGATATTTGCAAAAATAATTAAGGAGTTATTAATTAGTAGGAAGTTTCTAGAGTTGAGTTGTATGGCTATATAAAACCTAATTTCTGAATGTAAACTCACTTGTTGAATTATTATGAAAAAAGTTTATCTTGAGTTGAGTTTATCTCCTCTTTTATCCTGCTGTGAGTTGAGAGTATCCTCCAGTTGTGATTTTATAGTTGAACGTGTGCGTGTCCTTGGACGATTCATAGCTCGAACGCTATCATATGTCTTCATACACTAGCGGTGTCGGTGTTGTCTCGGTGATATTTTGCTTGGCATTTGAGTATGGCAACATCATGAAATTTGGGTCATAGTTGCTTGGATTAAAGGGCATGGAGTAGACGTCCGTTCTAAAATATTAAAATTACATCAATATAATTTCAGAAAATATATTAATATGAGAATAAACAATGGATAAAACAAAAATACAATCTATTGAATGTTGCTTACCTCATCGTCTCTGGCTCAGCGTTGCAAGAAGTCTAGAAGAGTGGAGAGCTTGCTAGATTTTGTTTTGATTTTTGACAAAATTTGGAGATTTATTTGTCAAAATCAAAAATTCAAAGAGAGCGGTTTAGATGATCAAGATGTTGGAGTGGATGTGTTTAATGCGTGATTAAAAAGACCTATTTATAAATTTTTTTTACATTTTTCTAGATTTGTTTCATATTTTTTTAAAGTTTTTTAAACTTCAATGGCAAAATTAAAGAAAATAGCGGTTCAACTTTTCATTGCAAAATATGGCACGATGTGATTGATGGAAAATTCGCGCCATACCATACCGTGCCGCCACGTGCCCGTATAGTATCGGGCAGCCTGCTATCATACCAAGTCTGCTACTGTTTGTGCGTGTTTAGACTGTGCACGCCAAAACCCAGCCCATTTAGCTATCTGTGAGCTCATATCTCTCGGTCCTTGCAATCGAACTCTCCCCAGCATTCTGGACCACTCTTAGGCCTTGCATCACGCATCCCTGCATCGACTCCGAAGCCACCAGCCCGCAGTCGCTCCACTCCTTTCACCTTTCGCCGCCACAACATGCTCTGTGCCTCCCACCTCCACCACCGCACCTGCTCCTCCATTGCAGCCCCGCCAGACCCACCACCGCGCACTGCTGTACCTATCGCTCCGCGCCTCCCACCTCCCACCGCCGCACATACCTCCTTCAGCTATAAAATCACAACTGGAGGATACTCTCAACTCACAGCAGGATAAAAGAGGAGATAAACTCAACTCAAGATAAACTTTTTCATAATAATTCAACAAGTGAGTTTACATTCAGAAATTAGGCTTTATATAGCCATACAACTCAACTCTAGAAACTTCCTACTAATTAATAACTCCTTAACTATTTTTGCAAATATCAAAACACAATAAAAACAACATTAACTACTACTGCTAATTCCCAAATATAATTAAAACATAGAAAGACTCAAAAGACAAGTTCCAAGAAACTAAATGCTGGCTGGCTCCTCAGTAACCACGCTCACTTGACACGAGGTTTTGACCAAGAAGACTCTGGAATCTGGAGAAACTTAAAACATAAAAAAGATAGTCCATTTCATTATCTGATCACAGAAATTTAAATCACCCAAATCCGAGCCTTTATGAGAGAGTTATGCCCAAAATACTGGCCCAGTACGAATCTGTCCAGAGAGCTGCTGTTTCGTAAATTAATTGTAAATATGACTTGGACCTGGTTCTTCAAGCTGAGAACTGGTATATAACTTGCTTCCTTGATCATGATTGTTTATATGTAAACCTGCCATGACTTGATCGCCATCATTCTCCCCCGGTTGAAAAGAACTCGCCCACGAGTTCGGCTCATTTTCGCCATGGTATGGAGAAAGATCCTTCACATTGAATGTGGATGAAACACCATAATCTCCGGGAAGCTCCACCTTGTAAGCATTGTCACCTATGCGCTGCAAGATTTTAAACGGTCCATCACCACGGTGCTTGAGCTTTGCATTGCGCCCAGGTGGAAATCTCTCCTTGCTCAAATGCACCCACACAAGATCACCTTCTTTGAAAATCACAGCCCTTCGGTGCTTGTTAGCTTGTCTTTCATACTTCTGATTTTGCTTCTCAATCCTCTTGCTGACTTGTTCATGCAAGCCCTTGATTGCTTTAGCACGCTCATCTGCATCTCCACTATAGCTATGGCTGATTGGCAATGACACAAGATCAAGAGGAGTCTTCGGATTGCATCCATACACCACTTCAAAAGGGCTTTTACCTGTCGTCTTGCTGCTGGACCTGTTGTAAGCGAATTCAGCTTGAGGTAGAACAAGGTCCCATTGGCGTATGTTATCACCCACCAAGCTTCTCAACAGATTGCCCAAACTCCGATTCACAATTTCAGTTTGGCCATCGGTTTGAGGATGATAGGCTGAACTAAACTGCAGCTTTGTACCCATCTTACGCCAAAGTGTTCTCCAAAAATGCCCAACAAACTTCGGGTCTCTGTCAGATGTTATGGTATTTGGAATGCCATGCAACTTCACTATCTCCTTGAAATAAAGATCAGCTATGTTAGTGGCATCCATCGTTTTTGCACAAGGAACAAAGTGTGCCATTTTAGAGAACCGATCAACCACCACCATGATTGAATCTTTGCTGCGTTGAGTTCGGGGCAGTCCCATCACAAAGTCCATGCTCACATCTTCCCACGGTGCATTAGGAACAGGAAGGGGAGTGTAAAGTCCAGAATTTTGAGACTTTGTTTTTGCTAGATGGCAAGTTCTACATCTCAAAATGTAATGGTTCACATCCTTCATCATTTTAGGCCAATAGAAACGGTCTTGGAGTAATGCACTAGTTTTATCTCGTCCAAAATGACCACTTAACCCACCATCATGAACCTCTTTAATGATCTGCCACCTCAAAGAACAATTCGGTACGCACAAACGGTTGCCATAGAAAATATATCCATCATTCACCATAAATTCTTTATATGGACCTTTTGCACATTCAGCTTTTATCGTGCCAAAGAACTCATCATCAAAATAGAACTCCTTGATCACTTCAAACCCAAGAACATTTACCTTCATTGTGGACAGCAAAGAATGCCTCCTACTTAAAGCATCTGCCACCTGATTTGAAGCACCACTTTTATGCTTGATGTGGAATGTGTAGCCTTGTAAAAATTCCACCCACCTTGCATGTCTCGGTTTGAGCTTGTGCTGCCTATTTATGAACTTCAGCGCCTCATGGTCGGAGTAGAGAATGAACTCCTTGGAAATGAGGTAGTGTCTCCAATGCCCAAGAGCTCGTACAATTGCATAGAACTCTTTGTCATATGTAGTGTAGTTCTTACGTGAATCTGAAAGCTTTTTACTAAAGAAGGCAATAGGTCGACCCTCTTGATTGAGAACCGCACCAATGCCTACACCAGATGCATCACATTCAAGCTCAAAAATATTCTCAAAGTTGGGCAAAGCAAGAATTGGGGCTGCTGTCATCTTCTCCTTGATGAGCTGAAAGTTCTTTTCAGCTTCCTTCGTCCATTTGAATACTCCTCCTTTCAAGCACTCGGTGATTGGAGAGACAAGAGTGCTGAAATCTCGAATGAACCGGCGATAGAATGAGGCCAGTCCATGAAAACTTCTCACATCATGAATGTTGGCTGGTGTTGGCCATGAAACAATTGCATCCACCTTAGAAGGATCAACATGAATACCTTCAGCTGAAACCACATAGCCTAAAAACACCAAGTTGCTGGTTAGGAACTCGCGCTTCTTGAGGTTGATGTAGAGTTTCTGTTCAGCTAGCACTTCAAAGACTTGGTGAAGGTGCTCCAAATGCTCTTCTTTACCCGTGCTATACACGAGTATGTCATCAAAATAGACCACCACAAATCTGCCAATAAAAGACTTAAACACCAAATTCATTAGTCTCATAAAAGTACTAGGAGCATTAGAGAGTCCGAATGGCATCACCAACCACTCAAACAATCCATCACGGGTCTTAAATGCTGTCTTCCATTCATCACCAGGCCTCATACGAATCTGATGGTACCCACTTCTAAGATCAATCTTTGAAAACACACTAGCACCATGGAGCTGATCTAGCATGTCATCTAGACGAGGAATAGGGAAGCGATACTTGATAGTAATCTTGTTGACCGCTCTACTATCCACACACATGCGAAAAGAACCATCTTTCTTTGGCACAAGCAAGGCTGGAACTGCACAAGGACTCATGCTTTCACGCACCAAACCCTTTCTCATCAACTCATCTACTTGCCGCTGCAACTCGGCATTTTCTGTTGGGTTCATTCGGTATGCTGCTTTGTTTGGCAAAATTGCACCAGGAACAAAATCTATGCAGTGTTGCACACTCCTCATTGGAGGTAAACCTGCTGGAATTTCATCTGGAACAAGGTTCTGAAATTGTTCAAGTAAAGGTACCACTGGTCCGGGTATTAGAGGACTTCTGTCACCCTTAACTTCTTTCACCACCAATGCAAAGGCTATTTGGGATTCTTCAAAAATTTCAGTAAATTCAGATTTTGAGAGAATGAAATTGCTATCCTTGAGGGCTGGTTTAGATTTCATTTCCATTCTAGAAGGACCCAAAGTAATCTTAGCACCATTCAGCTCAAAAGAATAAGTGTTTTTAAAACCATCATGGTGTACCTTTCTATCAAACTGCCAAGGTCTCCCCAAAAGTAAATGACAAGCATCCATAGGAACTACATCACACCATACCTCATCTCGGTACTTCTCACCAATAGAAAAATTAACCAAACAACGTTGGTCAACTTGCACACATTTACCCTTTTCCAACCAAGAGAGTTTGTACGGTTTTGGGTGCTTTTCAGTTTTAAGCGGCAACTTTTGTACCATAATTTCAGAAACAACATTCTCACAACTCCCGCTATCAATGATAACATCGCATACCTTCCCATGAGAGGTGCATCGTGTATGGAAGATATTGTTACGGAGCCACACATCATCTTGAACGGGACTGGAATTCAGCACACGCCTAATCACCAACATCTCACCCGTATCTCCATAAATGACATCCTCCTCATCTGCTGCCTCATCAAACACGGGTGGAGAATCAAAATCTATTTGCTCCTCTTCTAGGGGTTCTTCAATAATGGTAAATACCCGCTGGTTTGGGCACTCGGACATGATGTGACCGTACCCTTTGCACCGATAGCATTGAACAGCTTTAGGGGCTGGTTTAGAGGGTCCTGCGGTTGCGGTTTTTGCTGAAAATTTGGCCACTGCACTTGATGTTGGTTTGGCTGATTGCGTACTGCTCCCATGACTTGTTGGATGGCCTCGATTGAGAACTCGGCTACCACCAAAGCTCGCTGTTTTTCTGACTTCTTTCTCCTTGAGTTGCTTCTCAACTTTTGTGGCAAGTTTAAACACATCATGATAAGAGATAAAGGGCTGTAAAGTTACCACATCATGAATCTCCTTGCGAAGGCCACGAAGATATCGTGCAATGGTTTGTTCTTCGGGCTCAACAACGCCACATTTCAACATGAGGTGATCAAGTTCTTCAGTGTAATCTGCCACAGTTTTATCACCTTGAACAAAGCCATGAAGTTGAAAAAAGGCCTCTTGCAAGTACCCTTCCGGCAGAAACTTCTTTCGTAACTCTTTCACCATCTTTTCCCATGTTCTGATTTTTTGCTTACCCTCACGGGCTCGCTTCATCTTCAACTGCTCCCACCAAATAGATGCATGCTTCTTTAATTTGATGGCAACAATCTTCACCTTCTCTTCCTCAGGGACATCTTGGTATTCAAAGACATGTTCAACCGTATTGAGCCAATCTATGAACTCATCGGGTTGTATGCGCCCTTCGTACACAGGAATATCCGCTTTTAGATCAAAAGCCCGTCGAAATTGCTGGTTCCTTCGGGTGTGATTTTGATGGAGAGCCTCTTCATCACTGGACACCAAGGTGTGGTTGTCGTGGAAGGGGTTGAACTCGGCATCATCGTCACCATAAGTTTCGCCATCTGAGCCACGATAGGAATCATCGCGGTTGTTCCCAGCGGCCTCCACGCGCGCTAGACGCTCTTGGAGTTGTTGCACATGCTGCCTCAACTCGTTCAACTCAATATCTCGATCGGCTTGCTGGTTGCCTTCAGGAGGATTGACACGAGCACTACGTCGCACCATCCTTCGCCTGCTGCTCTGATACCAACTGATAGCGTTCGAGCTATGAATCGTCCAAGGACACGCACACGTTCAACTATAAAATCACAACTGGAGGATACTCTCAACTCACAGCAGGATAAAAGAGGAGATAAACTCAACTCAAGATAAACTTTTTCATAATAATTCAACAAGTGAGTTTACATTCAGAAATTAGGCTTTATATAGCCATACAACTCAACTCTAGAAACTTCCTACTAATTAATAACTCCTTAACTATTTTTGCAAATATCAAAACACAATAAAAACAACATTAACTACTACTGCTAATTCCCAAATATAATTAAAACATAGAAAGACTCAAAAGACAAGTTCCAAGAAACTAAATGCTGGCTGGCTCCTCAGTAACCACGCTCACTTGACACGAGGTTTTGACCAAGAAGACTCTGGAATCTGGAGAAACTCAAAACATAAAAAAGATAGTCCATTTCATTATCTGATCACAGAAATTTAAATCACCCAAATCCGAGCCTTTATGAGAGAGTTATGCCCAGAATACTGGCCCAGTACGAATCTGTCCAGAGAGCTGCTGTTTCATAAATTAATTGTAAATATGACTTGGACCTGGTTTTTCAAGCTGAGAATTGGTCCATAACTTGCTTCCTTGATCATGATTGTTTATATGTAAACCTGCCATGACTTGATCGCCATCAACGGGGGTATAAGCAAGAATATCCTGGTAATAATTATCAAGGAGATCATTATAGATCATGTCAGATACCAACTTCGATCCCACAGTACCAAAAGGAGAGTCCAAAGGAAGAAGATTGGACTACCAGAATTGTGGAAGTTGTAAGGGAGCGATTCGGCATTAAGCCTAAAGAACAAACTTTCATGTATCAGCACCCTTACCCAGAGTGGTTTGACAGAATTCCGTTGCCGCACCGATTCAAAATTCCAGATTTCTCTAGGTTCTCAGGGCAAGATAACGTATCTATGATGGAACATATTAGCCGATTCCTAGCTCAATGTGGGGAGGCATCAGCTGATGAAGCTCTAAGGGTCCGATTATTTCCATTATCTTTATCTGGACCAGCCTTCTCTTGGTTTTCTTCGTTACCTCCAAATTCAATCAGGGGATGGGTTGATTTGCAGAAATAATTCCATAAATATTTCTTTGCCGGAATTCAAGAGTTGAGGTTGTCAGACTTAACATCGGTTAGACAAAGGCACGATGAATCAGTCCCGGAATTCATCCAGCGTTTCCGAGACATCAGAAGCCGATGTTACAGTCATATTTTAAGTGACAAACAACTAGCCGACTTGTTCCAAGGATTGTTGGCTCCAATTTGGGAACGCTTTTCTTCACAAGAGTTCAAAAGTTTGTCTCATCTACTCTAGCGAGTATCGGCTCATGAAAGCCGATTCGTAGGTGCAAAGAAAGAAAGGTTCCATCGGAAAGCCGATCAGCTATAGGTGTACACATCGGACTCGGACAATGAGTGATCTGATGCGGAGGTGAGTTTGGCGGAATGGACCAAGAATAAGAAACCCGTATCATGTCCATGGATCAAGAAAGCAAATAAAGAAGAAAGATATGATTTTGATATTAACAAAGCTGACAAGATATTTGATTTTCTCCTCCAAGAGAAGCAAATTAAGTTGCTACCGAACCATGTAGTCCCATCTGCCGAAGAACTCAGAAAAAAGAAGTATAGCAAATGGCACAATTCAATATCTCATCATACCAATGAGTGCAAGGTCTTCCGGCAATAGTTACAATCAGCTGTCGAATAGGGGAGAATCAAGTTCGAGGACAAAAAGCCGATGAAGGTTGATGGGCATCCTTTCCCGGTGAATATGGTGATTACAGGAACCTCAGGAGATCGGTTCGATGAAAAAAGACGCTGGAGGAGGTCGAAGGTTACCTCATCGGACTTAATAAAAAAATATTCTAGACTACAAGTCGAAGAAAGACGAGCCACACTGGGGTTGTCCCTTTTTTCAGTACTGTTGGGATCAAAATATGAAGTTACTGTCAATCGAGGACTGTCCTAAATGTAACAAATTAGGATCTCGGTACTATGACCAGAGCCGAACGTTGTATGATCAGCCTTCCATCACTAGGACATCGGCACATAGCCGATTAGGGCCGATCAACGAAGAGTATGGTCAAAGGACAGTTAAGGAATAGGAGTTAAACAAAGGATCATACCCCATAAAAGATTAGTGGTGTTTGTCCAGGATTTTTATGAAGAATCAAAAAAGGAGGGCACAAAGGCTGCAGTATAGAGAGCAGCATAAAGACAACGGCAAGATCATGAAGAAGCCGATCAGAGCCAAAAAATTAAAAAAGTATGGAAAGTAAAGCAAAAAGAGGATGAGGCTGGTACATCAGCTCAGGCTAACATGGTATTCTTCTTACTGATAGAATATAAAGCATGTATATCCGATGAAGAAGGTTAAGAAGAAGATTTTGACCAATTAATATTGGAACCGAGTCAAGCCATATTTGACAAGCCAGAAGAATCCAAGCATCGGCACCTAAAACCATTGTATATCAACGGGTATGTCGATGGGAAGCCGATGGCAAAGATGCTAGTTGACGGAGGTGCAGCCGTCAATTTGACGCTGTATTCTACATACCACAAATTGGGTAAGATGACTAGAGACTTAGTTAAAACAAATATGGTTTTAAAAGACTTCAAAGGAAATCCATCAGAAACTAAGGGAGTACTGAATGTGGAGCTAACAGTTGGAAGCAAGACATTGCCTACCATATTTTTTGTCATCGATAGTAAGGGGTCGTATAGTCTACTCCTTGGCAGGGATTGGATTCATGCCAATTGTTGTATTCCTTCAACAATGCATCAAAGCCTCATATAGTGGCATGGAGACAGAGTTGAAGTGATCGTGGCCGATCAGTCAACTAGTGTGGCAACAACTGATATGCCATTCTGGGAAGCTGATGGGTTTAACTGCCTGTCCGGACAAATATGGGTGGGAAATTTCCTAGAAGTGACTGGTAAGGGAATAAAGCCGATTCAGCAAGTCGGCTCGGATCCATTGTTTCCATGGGAACTATAGAAGACTCCGAAGGAAAGTTAGGGCAAGGTTTTACATCGGCCGATGAGTTAGAACAAATAGATATAGGGTCAGGAGACAAGCCAGGGCCAACGTACATTAGTAAAAATCTATGTGTTGAATTCTGAGAAAAGCTGATAAAATATTAAAGGAATTTTGGGAATGCTTTGCTTGGGATTACCATAAGATGCCATGATTAAGCCGTTCGATTGTGGAACATCGACTTCCTATCAGACCGGGATATCGGCCATTTAGGCAGACATAGAGGAGATTCAAAACAGAGTGGCATGATGAAATCAAGGCGGAGATCACAAAGTTATACGATGCAAATTTCATCAGACCATGTCGATATACTGAATGGGTGTCCAATATTGTCCCAGTGAAGAAGAAAAACAGAAAGTTAAGGATATGCATCGACCTCCGGGATTTGAACAGGGCAACCCTTAAAGACGAGTATCCGATACCAATGGTAGATTTATTAATTGACGCTGCATCAGGTCACAAGATTATTTGCTTTATGGATGGAAATACAAGCTACAATCAAATTTTATGG
This sequence comes from Oryza coarctata, assembly GCA_030770085.1. Classification (NCBI taxonomy): domain Eukaryota; kingdom Viridiplantae; phylum Streptophyta; class Magnoliopsida; order Poales; family Poaceae; genus Oryza; species Oryza coarctata. The sequence continues at coordinate 9,169,995 of CM061484.1, read as the reverse complement.
CCGAAGAAGATATCCACAAGACTGCATTTAGGTGTCCTGGGGCTATTGATTTATACGAGTGGGTATTCATGACTTTCAGATTGAAGAATACCGGTGCTACCTATCAGAGAGCCATGAACTACACATTCCATTATCTTATCGGACAGCTGGTGGAGATATATATTAATGACATGGTGGTGAAATCCAAAGGTATTGAAGAACATATAGCCGATCTACGAAAATTGCTTGAGAGGACGAAGATATGCGAACTCAAAATGAATCCTCATAAGTGTGATTTTGGCGTATCGGCTGGACAATTTTTGGGTTTCATGGTGCATGAGAGAGGAATTGAAGTCAGTCAACGAAGTATCAGGGCCATCCAGACCACCGAGCCACCCAACAACAAACTACAGTTGTAGTCCTTGATTGGCAAACTCAATTTTATAAGGAGATTTATCTCAAACTTATCGAGAAGAATTGAGTCGTTCACTCCTTTATTAAGGTTACAAGCCAATCAAGAGTTTGTGTGGGGTGATGAGCAGCAAAAAGCCTTTGATCATATCAAGGAATACTTGAATTCTCCACCAGTGCTAATTCCGCTGCAAAAAGAAATACCATTCAAATTATATTTGTCAGCTGATGAGAAGTCAATTGGATCAGTGCTTGTACAAGAGCTTGAATCAAAAGAATGAGTAGTATTCTACTTGAGCCAACGACTTCTGGATGCTTAGACCAGGTATCCTATTGTGGAAAAGTTATGCCTATGTTTGTATTTCTAATGTACAAAGTTAAGGCGTTATCTTCTATCGGCTGAGTGTACAGTGCGTTGCAAAGCTGATGTGATTAAATACATGCTATCGGCTCCAGTCTTGAGGGGGTGGATTGGTAAATGGATATTCACTCTGATGGAGTTCGATCTAAGGTATGAGTCGGCTAAGACAATCAAGGGACAAGCGGTAGCCAATTTTATTGTACAACATAGAGGAGTCCAAGAGAATTATGTGGAGCCGATTCTATGGATGTTATTCTTTGATGGATCAGTTTGTAAGCATGGATCTGGTATCGGCTCAGTGATCATTTCGCCTCGGGGGGCAAGTTTTGAGTTTGCCTTCACAATCAAGCCGTATAGTACAAATAATCAAGCAGAATATGAAGCGGTACTCAAGGGACTTCAGCTGCTGAGAGAAATTGGAGCCGATACAGTAGATGTCATTGGGGATTCTTTGTTGGTAATCAAACAACTATTTGGGGAATATGAATGCAAGGATGAAATTTTGAAGTCATACTATGAAAAATATCAACAGTTGTTAAAGGATTTCAAGATAGTGACATTGGATCATATTTCTAGAGAGCAAAACGCGGAGGCCAATGATCTTGCTTTGACTGCTTTAGGGTATCGGCTGAACAGTAGAGTGAAAATTGAGATAACCGATATTGAGAGCCGTATGGAAGCCGATGATTGGAGATGGGAAATTGTTTAGTATTTGCAAAATCCATCAAGATCGGTTTCCAAGAAGCTTCGGTACAAGGCTATTAAGTACATTCTAGTTGATGAAGAATTGTATTATCGATCCGTCGATGGGGTGCTCTTAAGATGTTTAGGTGCCGAAGAAGCTGCGTTAGTGATGAGCAAGGTGCATGAAGGCATTTGTGGAGCCCATCAATCGGCTCATAACATGAGATGGATGATGAGGAGGGCTGGATACTTTTGGCCGAGTATGTTGGAGGATTGTTTTAAATACTACAAGGGCTGCCAAGATTGTCAAAAGTTTGGGAATGTGCAGCGAGCTCCAGCGTCGGTTATGAATCCGATAGTCAAGCCATGGCCGTTTAGAGGTTGGGGAATCGACATGATCGGCCAGATTTATCCTTCATCCAGTAAAGGGCATAAGATCATATTGGTGGCAACAGACTATTTTACAAAGTGGGTAGAAGCTATTCTTTTGAAGAAAGTTACTTTTAAGGATGCAATTGAGTTCATCAAGGAACATATCATACATCGATTTGGAATTTCACAGACAATTACCATCGATCAAGTTTCTATCTTTATGCCAGAGGAGTTTCAAAGGTTTGCTGCTAGTATGGGGATTAAGTTGCTGAATTCGTCACCATATTATGCTCAAGCTAATGGACAGGTGGAAGCTTCTAACAAGAGTTTAATAAAGTTGATCAAGCGTAAGATCGACGAACAACCACAGAGATGGCATGTCACTTTGAACGATTCGTTGTGGGCCTATCGGATGACGTGTCATGGATCTACCCAGGTGCCACCATATCAGTTGGTGTACGGTCATGAAGTAGTTCTTCCATGGGAAGTTAACATCGGCTCCAGGAGGGTGTCTGTACAAGATCAGTTGATAACTGATGATTATTACACGTTGATGACCGATGAGCTTGATGATTTGACTTAGAGTCGGTTAGAAGCATTTGAGAGGATCAAGAAAAACAAGGCTAATGTCGCTAGGCATTATAACAAAAAAGTAATGACCAAATCCTTTTCTGAAGGAGATCTCATTTGGAAGTTAATTTTACCGATTGGATCTAGGGATAATAAGTTTGGAAAATGGTCACCTAATTGGGAAGGACCCTATCGGATCAATCGGTGTGTGCCTGGCAATGCTTACATATTGGAAAGTCTTGAAGGAGAGAAGTTTACCAAAGCGTTTAATGGAAAATATTGGAAAAGTATTATCCTAGCGTGTGGGTAGGCGCCTAAATCAGCTGAGCATAGCCGATTCAAGACTGATAAGGTTTTAAGGGTAGTATTAGCTGACGGTACCATTTGTATGATCGGTTGAGACATAGCTGATTAACAGTGTACGGAAGCCGATATAGTTTTTATGGGTTACATACAGCCGATATCGTGGAGATATTGCCTTTAGAAAATATATATACGCAACTTTTATGGATCAAGCTGATTGAAGTTTATTGCAAAAGTTAATGTTCAGAATGACATCAGGATTTCTTCGAGGCTAAAGTTTTACAAGAATTTCTTAATGGCCTCAATCGCGCGCAGACGAATTTGATCTATATCATTGATGGCGCGGATTTCATCCTCGTCTGATCCAGTGATAATCTTCAGGTTTCTATGCCGACGAACTGCGAGACGCACTTTGTCTGCTACCTTGGCCTCTTGGTTTTCGATCGATTTTGGTAGGCCAAGGAGATGGGACTCAGTGGAGTTGATGTCTTCACGAACCTTATCGAGTTTCGCCATCAAATCGGCTTCTCATTTCTTCAAGAGGCCAAGCTTGGTGTTGGCGTGTTGAAGGTCAGCTGACATTTCATCAAGTTTCTTCTTTTCTTCAAGGGCAGTCAGCCAATCGTTGTGAGCCAGGTGGCTTTGCTTAGCGCGATCGGCTATGCGTTGTCTTGATGCGGTCAGCCGGGTCCTTTGGAATTCCAAGTAGACAACAAGCGTGAGTGCATCCGATAGTTCCGCAGGCAAGAGGTGTTGAATTTCTGCAAGTCTTCCCCGGATTGACCCGTAATCATCCACCAATGAGTCAATTAGAACCTCCAGCCGATGCATAATATCTGACAACTGCTCATGTGCATCAGCTGGCAAAAATGGTTCTATCACTGTGTTGGAGGCTGAGTCTTCCTCTGCTTCTAGGTATTTGCTGATGTCAAAGGAGAATAGATCGGCTAATGACTACATAACAACATTAGCAAATATGGAGATCATAAGTCAAGAGAAATGACATGTATGATGGACATACCTGAGAGAGTGGGAGTAGTTCTTAGGCGGGTGTCAGCTTGATGTGGGGCAGTTTGAGTGGATACCAAAACTTTAGAGGATACCATCGGCTCAGCCCTAGTAACAGGGTCCGGCGTTCGGACTTCAGGAGCCGATGGTTCAGGATGCAAAGCGAAGGTGTTAGGATAAAACAAAGACAACGAAGAATTGATGCTGACACATACCAGCGGAGATGCGGAAGAAGATAGAATTGCCACAGGGGAAGGGCTTCGTGAAGCCGATGCAACGATGACAACATCGGTGTCGGGTTTTCGTTTCTTAGAAACTATTTGAGTAGCCGGTTTCTTGCACTTTAGCCCTGATACTTGCGACACTCGGAGGAGGGCCGATGGAGGTGGATTGCTTTGCCCAAGGTGGGATCTGGCCGATAGAGGTTGATAGATAATCGGCCGACCACTTGCGCTGGTTGAAGGTGCATCTTTGTCGTCAGCCTGTGGAACCACGAGAATCAAAGACACAGTTGAAATTCAATGCGATGAAGAAATGATAGTGAAAGGAGAAGAATTACCTCTTCATGGGATTCCACGTAGTCGGGATTGAGGCGAAGGCAATAATGTTCAGCTGATAGACTATATAGGTGCCTTCCCCATTCTGACCACCATCGAGCAAAGATTTTGGTATTGGATATACAGGGCTTGAAGGTGGAGATAGTCCCTAAGGACAAGTTTGATGCCATCGAACTAAGTCGGTCGTACTCCAAGCCGCTTTTCACTTCTCCGCGGGCTCGGAGCTTGCCGATGAAGAACAGGCCAATGGGGAGTTGGCCGAAGCCCAAATGACGAGCACTAACCGAGGGATGGTAGAACTCGTATGATGGATGTTGGGATCGGCCCATTGAAAATCCGATCGGCAGAAGACAAGGAGTTATGGAGGATAGAAAGATGGTCTTCGATTCTTCATCGGCTAAGGCATTCATCGGATGAAACCTGGAAGGCATTTCAAAGGATGAGTCATCCTCGTACGCAAACCAAGTGGTGACCTCTTTGGTAAAGCCGTAATAGAAATACTTGAACCACCGGCTGAGTTCGAGAGTGGTCATTTTGCTTCTAAGAAGAGCAGATGAAGCTTCACCCAGCGAAATGCATTGGCGTCGGCTGGCCTCATTTTCTTCTAGGTAATCAGTCGGGTATGTCATGGAAGAGAAGGGGGGCCTGGTGATGACTTTGGAGGTGTAAACGTTCAACCAGAGCTGTATAAACCACCATGGTCCGCCGATATGTCCGACTGGTTGGCCTGCCGATAGCTTGGTCGTGACTTGATAGAGCAGATGATAAGTTGCTCCGAGAAGATATTGCCCCAGGGGAATTTGGTGGTGATAGGCCAGGAGCTCTGCCAGACATTGTATGTTCATGGTTGGACCGAGAGTCGAACCACCAAAGACGAATCATTCTAGCCAAAGATTCAAGAACGCTACATGTTCACGTCCATCGACTAGGCCGAAGGATTTTTTATGCAGGGAAATGTACTTAGTCCAACCTCTGACGTTCTTGGTGTTTAGTCGATGCGTAGGTTTGAATCTGAGGTTGAACAGATTTATGTAGTGGGTGGTGTTGAGGTAGGTCAACATTGTAACATCCATCAAGGTGGGGGTCATCGGCCCATGCCCGAACATGAAGGCGTTTAAGATGTCTGACCAGAAGTAAGAAGCCAATGTAAATACATGTTCATTCCTTTCCATATCGGCTAAGGAAAGGTTGATGCAATGCTCTATTTCCAAATCCTCCCATAAAGACTTTTTGGAGGCAAAAACGCTAAGGTATCAGTTCCTCCATTCCGGGAGTTTGCTAGGCTAGGATCTGAAGCTGTTAGTCCAATCGGTGATGGCCATGGATGAGTGCTTAAATGGGATCCTTTCTGTTTCCGAGTTGATGAAATCAGTCGGATCCTCGCTACCCATAGGGCCAAGAAAGAAGTGACCGGGGTGGTCGGAGATTGGAATAGCAATCTAGCTCTTGAGATCCTACAGAAACCAAAGCCCGACTACTGATGAGAAATTGGGATGGGGAAGAATTGTGCAAAACATAGGATGAAAGAGCAGATAATGGTTATCTCAAAGATTACATGTGTAGAAGCCATTGCACAAATGAAGGAGTTGCAGCCGATGAAGAAATCTGCGAGAGCTCGCCTTCAGTCTTCTGAGAGTGTCGAGATTCGCAAAAATTTGCAGATGCATGTGGAGCTCGTTGAGGTTTGGAGGTTTTTGATGAGAAGAAGTGTGTGGAAGAAGGCTGAGAGGGAGATATATTTCATAGAGGCAAAGCGACCTAGGCAGAGATCTGAGCCGATTAATGCGGGTTTTAATGGGTCATCCTGGTTTGTGGAGGTTTCTAACGGCTCAAAATTTCGTAGTCTGTTAGCAAACTCCGAAATTAGGGGGCATGTGTTAACGCCAAAATCTAGGCGATCCGATGGTGCTAAAGCCGATCAACTGAGAGATCCGATGGTGCTAAAGCCGATTGGCTGAGGGGTCTGATGGAGAGTTTAATGCAGTCATCGACCGATAGAGATGCTGAGACAAAGCCAATCGAAACTGTAGAAAAGTCGATCAGATTGGTAGGAGATTGGATTGGCTTGAAGACAGGGGATTGTCCAATCGGGATCAGGTCCGAGAAGCCCGAGGAAAGGAAAGAAAAGGATCAGCTTGAGTAAAAGAAGATTGGATAGCTGCAGTGGAGAAGTCGATCAGGTCACAGCAAAGGAAGACTCGGTTATAAATTGGAAGATTATTCAGATGAAACCGGGTTTGCGGAAGAGCCGTGGACTCCATGGCAGGATGTTTGTTTTTGTAAATTGTAACCTTACTTAATTAGGGAGGTTTAGCTGGTTAGTCAACTTCTTTAGTAATATTTTCCTTTGTTCTTACTAGGAAATAATGTCCGATGGTCGTAGACGCGTCGGACTGTGTTTGTAAATCTAGGGTATAAATATAGACCCCCTGGAAACATGTAAGATATCTCTCGATCATATACAAATTCGGCGCATCGCCACCCTAGTTCATCTAGGTGTTTACCGGCGAGTTCTGGCTCTCGACGCGGCGCTGCATCGGTTGAGTCTAATCTCCGGCAAAGGAAAATATTCCTAAAGAAGTTAACTAACCAGCTAGACCTCCCTAATTGAGTAAGGTTATAATTTACAAAAATAAGCACCCTGCCGTGGAGTCCAAGGCTCCTCCGCAAACCCGGTTTCATCTGAATAATCTTCTAATTTGTAACCGAGTCTTCCTTTGCTGCAACCTGATCGGCTTCTCCACTGTAGCTATCAGACCTTTTTTAGTGAAGCCGATCCTTCTTCTTCCTTCCCTTGGGCTTCTCGGACCTGATCCCGATTGGACAATGCCCTGTCTTCAAGCCGATCCAATCTTCTACTAATCTGATCGACTTTTCTATAGTTTTCCATCGGCTTTGTCTCAATATCTCCATCAGCCGATGGCTGCATCAAACCCTCCAATGGACCTCTCAGCCGATTGGCTTTAGCCCCATCAGATCTCCCAGCCAATTGGCTTTAGCGCCATCGGGTCCGCTAGATTTTAGCGTTAACACATGCCCCTAAATTTCGGAGTTTGCCAACAGACTATGAAATTCGGAGCTCCACAGGCATCCACAAATTTCTGCGAATCTCAACGGGTTCAGAAGACTGAAGGCGAGCTCTCGCAGATTTCTTCATCGACTGCTACTTCTTCATTTGCGCAATGGCTTCCACACACATAATCCCTGAGGTAACCAATATCTGCTCTTTCATCCTATATTTTGCACGATTCTTCCACATCCCGATTTCTCATCAGTAGTCGGGTTTTGGTTTCTGTAGGATCTTAAGAGTCAGATCACTATTCCAATCTCTGACCGCCCCGGTCACTTCTTTCTTGGCCCTATGGGTAATGAGGATCTGACTAATTTCATCAACTCTGAAACAGAAAGAATCCCGTTCAAGAACTCATCCATGGCCATCACCGATTAGGCTCATAGCTTCAGATCCTGGCCTAGCAAACTCCCTAAATGGAGGAACTGGTACCTTAGGGTTTCTGTCTCCAAAAAGACTTTATGGGAGGATCTGAAAATAGACCATTGCATTAACCTTTCCGTAGCCGATATGGAAAGGAACAAACCTCTGCTTGCATCAGCTTCTTACTTCTGGTCGGACATCTTGAATGTCTTCATGTTCGGGCATGGGCTGATGACTCCCACCTTGATGGATGTTACTATGTTGACCTGCCTCAACACCACCCACTACATGAACCTTTTCAGCCTCAGATTCAAACGTAAGCATCGACTAAACACCAAGAATGTCAGAGGTTGGACTAAGTACATTTCCTTGCATAACAAATCCTCCGGCCCAGTCGATGGATGTGAACATGTAGCGTTCTTGAATCTTTAGCTGGAACGATTCTTCTTTGGCGATTCGACTCTCGGTCCAATAATGAACATGCAATGTCGGGCAGAGCTCCTAGCCGATCACCGCCAAATTCCCCTGGGGCATTATCTTCTCGGAGCAACTTATCATCTGCTCCATCAAGTTATGACCAAGCTATCAACAGGCCATCTAGTCGTACATATCGGCGGACCCTGGTGGTTTATACAACTTTGGCTGAACACCGATGCATTTTACTGGGTGAAGCTTCATCGGCTCTTCCTAGAAGCAAAATGACCCCCCTTAGACTCAGCCGATGGTTTAAGTGCTTCTACTATGGCTTTAGCAAAGAGGTCACCATCTGAGAACCCGTCTGTCTTGAAAAGGAGAAATCGGCTATGCTCAGCCGATTTAGATGTCTTCCCGATTGGGTGGCCGTTCTCTAGACTTGTCATCCCAAGACCCAATCGGTAACTTCTGATGTGTCGGCATCTCCTCTTTTCTTGATAATCGTCTCTCATAAGCCGATACCACATGTATCATATGTGTTAAACCGTTGAACTCCTGGGCAGAAAATTTCCACCTGATGTGACTTGATAACCCCTGGAAGGCCAAATCGGCTAATTGTTCATCGCTCAGAACAAGACTATAACATCGGCTTCTGTTGTCCTAGAAACATTGGATGTATTCCAGAACTGACTCATTATGCCTCTGTTTAACCGATGTCAAATTTGACAATCTCATTTCTTGAATCCTAGTACAAAAATGTCCATGGAACCGTTGTTCTAGATCGGCCCATCCATCAATCGAGTTTGATGGTAACGAAGAAAACCATGCGAAGACCGATCCAGAGAGGGATAAAGGAAAGAAACAGACTCTGAGAGCTTCCTCAGCCGATGCTTCTCTACACTGTATTAAGAATCGGCTGATGTGTTCCAATGTAGATATGCTGTCTTGTCCTAAGAATATTAAGAAATCTAGTATCGTGTATCGGTGAGGTAGTGGAACTCTATTAAACCATTCTGGATATGGATGCCGATACATTACTGTTTGATACCAAATTGCTCTTCCACCGTATCCACAATTCTGGTTAACCAATTCTTCTTTCTTAAAGTGTTTTCCTGATCATGTGGAGGTGGATATGGTACCTGATTTTGCTTATGATATTCTCCATAATGATTTCTCTGACAAAATTCTGGAGGTTCCTCCTGCCGTTGCCCCCGGAGTCGATCTTGTATTGGTGGATACATATTTGCCGATAGGTCCTTTTTTTCCTCCGTCTCTATCGGCAAAGGCACATGGTCTTGATCAGTTTCTTGAGTCGATGACTCTTGTATCGCCTTCCTGATCAGATCCTGTAGTGTATCCATCCATACTTCTGATGGATTACTGAATGCTTGATAAAATGAGTTGTTGAACATCTCTTGCAATGGCTTGGAAGAATTCACGGGTGCTGAATGGCCTGATTCTTTCATCAAAACTCATTTTGGTAATTGTGTTTTTTGAATCAGCCCTTGTTTAGTCATACTGAAAGATTCCAAACAGAGCTTCTGAAAGTTGTCCATATTTTGCTCTATATGCCACGTCTCGTCTTCATTCAAATCCTCCATGGTAACTGGAATTGTTATCTCCTCATCGGCTTCATCTTCGGATGAATATGTCTTGGAATCCACCTTTTCTTTAGACATATTGACAACAAGATGCCCCCGGGTTGATGAGAAAAATCTGACTTCCAATCAGGCACTTGTAGAGTCCCACTGGTTAATGAATAGAATTATATCACCAGCCGATGAAGGATCTTCAGCCGATAAACGGTCTTTAGGTTTCTCTAGCCGATAAATCCAGTCCAATCGGCTAATGAATGAAGATTTCTATCCGATTGGCCGATGAATAAAGTACAGTTCTTATCGGCCGATGAATGAAACCTTCGGTTCTACTGGGCGTGCCAAGAAGCATGCTCGCCACCAAAAAATCCCGCGATCGGGGAGGGACGGTGGCTTGGTCACGTGAAGGCCTGGGAGGTCTGCTTGTCTCCAGTGCAGGTTCTTAGGTCTCGAGGTTCGTGGCCGTGCCAGTCAATTTGACCCTGCAATTGAATAGTGATTCATCGGTTGGAATAGTGATCCCTCCGGACAACCGAATAGTGATTCATCGGCCGCAGAGCCGATGTGGACAGGTGTCGATGAGGGATCGACCGCAAAGCCGATGGAGGAACCAGGGTGTCATCAAAGGATATCGAGGCGCACGGGATCCCTCCGGACAACCGAATAGTGATTCATCGGCTGGAAAAACTGATGAAAGCGAATGCGGCCTAGGCGATGATTAGCGCAAGAAGGCACGTGCTGCAAAGCTGATGCCGCTCCGGATATGATAGCAAGAGACCCGTCACCCGCCGTGGCAGCGCCATCAACACCGAACCTTGAAGATCGGACCTAACCAAGACAGTATGAGGCCGGGCCAGCGGCAATAATACGGAGGACGCTGGATCGGCTATGCCGTAGCAAGGATAGGAACGAACCCATCGGCTAGCTGAGCCGATGAGGGGACGCCTCTCTGAAGGCGGGTGCATATCGGCTGGAGGTTCGATACGTTTGGCATTACGCGTCGTGTGACACCTCTAAAGGCTGATGCATATCGGCCGAGGGGCCGATGCACTGGGCATGAAGCATAGAGCATGGATAACTCATCGGCTTGCCCTCCGATGGCTGCATCAAACCCTCCAACGGACCTCTCAGCTGATCGGCTTTAGCGCCATTGGATCCACCAGATTTTGGTGTTAACACGGAGTGAGTAGCCGATGAGTTATCCATGCTCTGAGCTTCACGCCCAGCGCATCGGCCCCTCGGTCGATGCGCATCAGCTTTTAGAGGCGTCCCTCGACGCGTGACATCAAACGTATCGGTCCCCTAGCCAATACGCACCCGCCTTCAGAGAGGCGTCTCCTCATCGACTCAGCTAGCCAATGGTTTTGTTCCTATCATTGCTACGGCATAGCCGATCCGGCGTCCTCCGTATCATCGCCGCTGGCCCCAGCCTCATACTGTCTCAGTTAGGTCTGATCTTCGAGGTTCGGTGTTAATGGCGCTGTCACCACGGGCGATGGGTATCTTGCTGTCATATCCGGAGCGGCATCGGCTCTGTAGCCCGTGCCTTCTTATATTATTCCTTGCCTAGTCCGCATACGCCTTCATCGGTTTTTCCAGCTGATGAATCACTGTTCGGCTGTCCGGAGGGATCCCGTGCGCCTCGATATCCTTTGAGGACACCCTAGTTCCTCCATCGGCTCTGCGGTCGATCCCTCATCGACACCTGTCCACATCGGCTCTCCAGAAGATCGAAGAGTATCCCGAGCCTCTCGGCAGCTAGCCGATAGCGAGCGCCTGTATCGGACTCGCTCGTCTCACTTCCTTGTCAATTGCAAGGTCAAATTGACTGGCACGCTCGCTAACCTCAAGGCTTAAGGATCTGCACTGGAGCTAAACAAACCTCCCAGACCTTCACGTGACCAAACCGCCGTCCATCCCCGGTCGCGGGATTTTTGGCGGTGAGCACCATCGTCTCAAGGCAGTGATAGAAGTCTGTGATGGAGATCGTGTCTTGCTTAACGGTGCAGAACTCGGCGGAGAGCAGGAGTGCGTGTGACTCACGTTGGCCGAGGAACTTAGACTTGTGGATGGACCAGGCTTTTCGAGCAGTGGGGTTGTGGACCATTACCATCTGCTAAAGGTCGGCGGTGATGGTGCCGTAGATCCAGGTCAGGACTGTGTTGTCCATCTGCATCCACGCCGAGTGATCAGAGTTTTTAATGTCGGCGAGGATGTGGTTGGTGAGAGCATATTTGCCCAAAATGATGAGGAAGAGATCATGCCACCGATTGTAGTTGTTGGCGGCTCGATCCAGGAGCTCGAGACGACAATCTTGATGTTGATGATGACAAGAGCTTGTGTGCACAGCCACATGCTTGGCCTCGTAGGCTGCAAGAGCAACTTCGTGATCCTCGGTCGCCTTCTGGTGAGCGGAGTTGACTTCGAGCTTAACGGTTGTGACGACGTCCTTGCGTTGCAGGCTGATTTACTCTGCTTGGGTAACAAAATCCATGGATTCAACCATACTCTTCAATGACAGCGATGACATGTAGTGTCGATGGCGAGAGGGTAGTGGTGTAGGCTTGGCGAGATCTTAGCAGCAACCGTACTACCGACAAAGTGGTGTGTGTGGCTAGATCGAGAAGCGGTAAGTTTGCAGGTGTGAAAGTGGCAAGGAATCGAGAAAGACGACGAGGGATCGAGCGGTGGTGAATCGCTTTCTTTGCCACAACGCTTTGATACCAAGTTACAGTGAATGAGAATGGGGATTAGGGCTGCATGCAGCCGCAACGAAGCGATGCGCGGAGTATATATATGCGTGTATAGTAAAAGGCCGAGCGGACCAATGGGCCGCATGGGCTAAAATCATAAGTCTATTCTTAACAAAGAGGAAACAATAGTCGGTTTGTCCTCTTTCTCCTCCCTACCTTCTCCCTCCCTCTTCTAGATCAGTTCATGCTTGTTTGACCTTCCGATCGAATGATTGTGTTGCTATATTAAGGTTTTCGTTAAAACAAACTTACACTCGAGGATTTTTTTGACATCATTTTACCTGGTGATTTTCAGGATCCCGGATTGCGGAGAATTGAAGTATGTTTCGACTTACTGTAAAAACATTGTGTGGTTTCCTGCCTAGAATCATCTGATCCAGATAGTTGAGAGGAAATGGCATTGCTGTTTCTAAGCGGCTCTATCTATACAGCATTCTGGTAAATTTTAACTGATGGATAACACATTTTTTATGTGGATGTTGATTAGTACAAGTTGATGCCGTCGTCATAGCATCTTTTTTTTTTTGGCTACTGCATTCTCTCCTTGGATATTTGTACCTGACCTTTTTGGAGCGCCATATTAAGCGTGTATTCTAATAGTTTACTGCTGTGCGTCTAGAATAAAGAGAGTCAAATAGTACAGGTTGGCTTTACTCCAAGAACAAACTGCAAAATTGATTTCCTATTATTTATTCAGATCACCTAATCATGAGATAGGAGGTATATTAAAGTATTTTTGAAGAGAATGTAATGATTTGTTGCTAAAGTTTACATTTAGAGATGACCAAATATTTGTCTTTGCAGTTCATTGCATTTAGAAAAAAAAGGTGATTCTGCTGAAATGATATGCATTCTCAGTCCATTGAACTGATAATCTATTTAATATCATTTTATAAAGAATAATGACTTTCGATCGATGTTCTTCACTGAATATAGTCATATTTTGGTGTATGTCCTTTGCTGTACATTATGGTTTTCACATGATACTATCCATAATATTTCTTTCTAAACTCAGCAATTGTATGTAGTCCATAAGATTTATTTCATTACATCGATGCAGTCCTGGTCTTATTCTTAGTCAGGAACCACATTTGTTTTGTGCATATGTAAGATTAATGAAGATACACACCACATTCGGCTGGACCTGTGTTTGTCTCAAAATAGTGGTTTCTCTGAGGTGATAATGGGATTCTAATTGATTACATTAAGTTCATCTTTTGTAGATATTAGGTATGCATTTTTTATAGGTTCTTGGATTTAACTCTGACTTTTCAACAAATAAATTGATGTGCACATTTTATGTTCTTCTCATTGAGGTGTTTAGCTTCCAGAAATAGATTTGACTGTGATATAATGTGATTTCATTCTATAAATATGCTGCAGACAACGTTCACTGCACAGTTAATCTTTCTATAAATAGCAGTTTTGCAATGGATAACAACGCTGATGTCTCCACACCAACATCGTCGTCAATATCAGGTGAATTTTTTGTCTCTTCAACTATGTTAATATTATTTCGTCATGGTATAGAAGAATTTAAATCAATAATGAGACAACAAAGTTAGGCCACATATACTGAACTGATCCTGACGCTTGAATTCTCTCAGAGCTCATTTTTTTTCTTCCAATTGGAAATTGCAAAAGCTAAGCCTTCACAGCTAGGAGAACTAAAATTAATCAGTCATGTAACTTGTTGATTTTTTGGAAGTAAATCATTTGTGGAGGTGACATTATTTTTGGGCAAACATATACAAAAAAGTATTTTTACATAAGGCAATATTTGATGGACATTTAACGTGAAACTTAGTAAATCCATAAACTTGTGCTATTGAAATGTCACATATTTAATTTCATGTCCATAAAGTAGTCCAGATTTGACCGCGACAAGTATGTGCATATTATTCGGTCAATTAATATGTTTTTCCACGCTAATTTCAGCGGCCATTCCTCCCTCATGACCTCTTGCCGATATTACTAATCTTAGTGCTGCTGAATTAAGAAGGAAGCATGATAGAGAGAGGTACGCTTCGTGGAGCGCTAAGCAAAAGGAACCAAGAATTAAGAGGCTCGTGACAACAGGCAAGGGAATAGGGAGGAATCCCAAGGTTTTAATCAATCTCAGACAATCGCACAAGAACTGTTGGACTCAAAGCGTGGTTGGGATAAGGGCCAAGTATGCTACTCTTAAACTGGATAAGAAGCAACCTAGGCGTGAGAAACTATGATCACGACGCCAATCCATAATGGTGGTACAAAGATAGGGACAAATGCATGCCGTAAGGCTGCAAGGCAATCATTGCCAGATGTGGAAATCCGTGATATCAATGCCCATCAATGATCAAGGAGACAACATGTTCCTTCTTTTAATTTCCTAGATGTGGAAATTCACGATATCAATCGCCGTCAAAGATCCTGTGTTCCAGCACATGATGATAAGTCGGATCCTTTTAATTTGACGCATAGCTATTTTTGATTTTGTAACATCCCATTCTTCACAGCAGCTTGTCAGTATTTTTTTGTTCTCAACTTCATGCGGGCATGGAATGGGGACATCCTTGAACCGCCTGTATGCATGGTCAGTCCCTGCATCTACACTTCCACGATTCATAATCACCTGTTCTTTCATGCCGATTTAAGAATTGTTGTTATACACAGGATGTTCTTGAGCTTAGAAAGCATTTCATGCTGCAAATGAAACTGAAGACATACTCCCAGAAGAAGTGCATGAGTACATAAGGCGTATCAATATTTAGAGGCGGAACATGTTCATTTTTAGTGTATCAATAATTATTATTTGTAATAATTACTTTTGTTGCAGAGGTATTACTGGACATGTAGGCTTTCAAACATTAATATTTGAGTAGACTTTTAAACTTTGATAACTGTTGACCTCCCCGAAATAATTATGTGCCATTCTATTCCATCTGTATTACAATTTTTTCATCGTTCATGTTATTAACACTTAGTGCAAACCATAAAAATGAGATCTAGCTATTGTCTGTGCTAAAATAGTTTTTACGATTTGTAATGATATCCCACCCATTAAGATTTGAAGTTGGTATAATTATTTTCCATTGCAACGGACACGGACATCCAACTAGTCGCAAAAAAGGCCAATAGGAATTAGAGGGTGTGAATTTTAGTGACCTCGTCAAGGCCTATTCTAAGGACCTCTTTACACTCAATACCGATCAGCGTGTGGACTAGACTTTGAACTGCTTATTATCCTTGATGCACATTCAAATTATCATCAGATTGTTATGTTTAAATAGGATAAAGAGAACACATTTTACTGTCTTTTGGAGTTTACTCACCTTTTGGGTTCAAAAGCGCTAGGGAAGCGTACAAACAGTTCGTGCAGACTATGTTTGATGCCCGGTGGAACACACGCATGCTCCGTGTATAGTGTCGTTGTCCCAGACATTCTAATTTGCCTGTATTGGAGCTAATACTTATATACATAAATTTACGCTATACTGAACTCCCTAATTTCTTATGAGAATAAATATGGTGAACTAAATTGTGGTGAAGCTTTAAGAGTCACTGCAGTAGTCATCGAAGAGATTGAGGGTGCGCTAGTAGAGCGCCGATAAGGGATGTCACAGTACAGGTAGCGTCAAAACCACTTACTCTATGTAGAGATGGAGTTTTCCCTTCGTTCTCTCTATCGCTCGTTAGGATCATTAGTATTTTCAAGAGTGGCAAGCCGTATATACAAGGTCAAATTCATTTTTAATGTTGAACCGAGGAGATTGGGAGCAAGTTTGTTATAGAGGACAACAAACGTCCGATCGATCATCGTGTGTGAGTTAAGGAAGATGCACACAAGTTTTAAGGACTCACACATTGATGTTAGAACCGTATTGGCTTAGGATGGGCCGTACCATAGCATCTCTTTCTAGCACACGCAAGATCAATCAGCATATAGGCAACAATACCTATTTGACATCTAGTGTTTCATTCCATTAGCAGGCCTTCAGCATGTAAGCCACAACAAAATTTAAATTTTAGAATTAAATTAGAGGTTTTTTTGTTGTTTTTTTTTTCAGTCAATCAATACTTAGATTGCTAAGAGTAGAATGATAAAAGTCTTCCCCTAAGACCACTTTTGGTTGTTTATTTTTCTTGGCTATCTCAACCAATGAGATACTAGTGAGAAATGTTAGAATAAACGAGCTAGACCCATATTATTTTAAGAATGATTCTCGGAAAATCGGAAAGGGCCACAACGAGAAGGACATATTTAAATCTTTTAGCCCATCTTACCAGTGAAAGAGAACGAGAGCAGAGAAAGGAGACGGTATTCATTATGCCACTAGACTACACGCGCTCGCTCACTTGCTTAATCAGGCCGAGGAGCGTGGATGTATAGCACTGATATCGAGTCCAAATCCAATTGTGTCGGATGGGCCATACGTGGAATACGAATAGGGACGTAAGAGGGTGGACAAGCGAGTTTTTTCCCCAAATATCATATTTTTAGTTTTTTTTCAAATTTTATACTAGTAAGTAGAAAATGAACTATTAGATGGGTTTTTATGCAGGTAGCGCGATTGCCTAATTATATCCCTAATTCAAATTTGTAGTTGGATGAGGTGTGCGTTGAGGTCATGACGGCTTAGAGGGAGGCTGAGCCCTGGATAGAGCTCACCACCTAGTGTGAGCAAGCGGTGGAGCAGCGTGCACAAGGAGTAGGTTGGGATGCTTGTGCCAGAGGCTGATCCATAGGAGGAGGCGTTGGCCTTGAGGAAAGTAGAGGTTGGCGCATGGGAGGAGGCACTGGTCTTGCAGGAAGTGGCCACTCAGTTTAGCGAGGTGGTCCTGCATTGGAATCTTCAAGAATTCAAGGACGTACTGGTCATGCTTGCTGTGTAGGAGTAGGTGACACTCCGAGAGGCGGATGCTGCATTGGAGGAGCTCGCCACCCAGGAGAAAAACATACTCACCAAGGAAACTGCCCATTCCCTGCAGGAGGGGGTGGTTCTCACTAGGAAGGAGGGTCGCGATGAGTGAGAGACGATTGCTCATGCCTAAGAAGAGGAACTCATCAACTAGGAAGAAAATGTTGCTCGGGAGGAGGAGCAGGTCACTACTGCTCTCGTGAAAGCTGACTGGTAGGTGGAGCACCACTTATGCCAAGGAGGCTAAGCTACTATAGAAATCCAAGGCCGAAGAGGGCACCTTCACCCAAGATGGGGACATCACCATCGAGATCGAGCAACTGAGAGCCTAGCTGATGGCCTCCAAGAAGGCGATCACAACCTTGTGCATGGAGCAAAAGGACATTGGACAGATGATGCTCGATGTTTTCACATAGGCACAAGACTCTTTTGAGGTGGCCAAGCTCAGCCGGGTGGACACAGGCACCAACACTTGGAGAGCCCTGGTGATATTGTCATCGGGTTCTCCAAGATCGCCGATCGCCTTGAGACCTTGCCTAACGCTGTCCAAGACTTGGCTGCCAAGAAGGGCACACGCTAGCCTAGAGCGTGGCCAATTATATCCATGTCACCTACCTTAGCTTGGACCGCCACTTCTCGTTGGAACCAATGCGGTTGGGCGTGGTGGAGGAAGGTGGTGAGGTCTCTCGTGAGGCTGTGCATGTGGTGGCCGCTGAGACGCCGAGCTACTTCAAGCGCGATGCTACGGCCATTGATGAGGAGGCCTTTGGTGAAGATGGCGAAGGCAAATAGGATGATGCCGAGCCATCGGCCAAAAGCCTGGGTTCTCCTCCTTAGGATTTAAATAGGAACCCTTTTGGTTTTTCTTTTATTATCTTCCCTTTCCCAAGGAATGTATTAGAAACTACTTACGTTAATGCCTTGAATCTTTTTTGCTTGTAATAGTTTCACCCTCGTTATTTTGTCATGAGTGTTCAAGCATCATTGCGTCCTTAGCTCTCAAGCACTTGCACATGCTTGGGACGTAGGCTCGCAAGCCTATGGCTTCAATGTTGGTGCCTTGCTTGAGGCGCTTCCTACGGGTCTCCATCTTTATCCATGTTGTCCTATCCACTCAATTGACATGGTTATCTACTCGTGAGGAACGCTTGAGACACAATATTACGAGTGTTCGCCATCGTTTTGACCTATAGCCCCTTGGACATTCAAACTATTGATGCACATGGGTGATCGGGCAACCAGCAGTCCTTGGAACTCAATGGTGTTTAGGATGGAGAGGACTAGGCTAGACATCGATAAGCTATCATCGAGGCCTAGGTTGCCAAGACTGCCAATCCTTGGTCGGTAGGACCAGTGTTGCCTAGGGTATTGCCTACCCACCCAAACTCTAATGCTCACTAGTGAGGACCAGGTTACTATGAGCACCCAACCAACGCACCAATTTGCATCCGTTTTGTGGTGAGGTAATGATGGAATAAGGTTTCAAGTGATGAGGGATTCTTCACAAGTTTGTGAATGGAAGAAAACTTTTGAAAAACATTTGAAGGAAAAAGGACATAACAAAAGCTTTCATATATTGACATGGAATGATAAGTGAGAGCCCCTGGCCAATTTGAGGAGGGGGACCTCTATCCTGGTTGGCTCGAGCATTACAAAACACTTACATGATTATTAAGGATAGAACTTGTGCATGTGCTCGATGTTCTATATAGCCAACTGAGCCAAGCCTAGTTAGGGGAGACTAGTCATGAGGAAGTGGACTTCCCACATGGGAGAAATTTTGTTTTTCCCTTTGCGCGTTAGAGTGTGTCGAAATACCAAGTCACTGACCTCAAGTATTTGGACTCAAACCTAACACTGATGATAGCAGCTTAGACTCTGCTAGTATCTGGTGGCTTAAAAGGTAGCTTAGCACTGACACTCTTCGTGGTAGTCGACATCGTTGTGTCGCATTTGCTTCTATCCACCTTCGGAGTATGCATTCACTTAAGGCAAACCTAGCGTGAGCTCAGATAGGAGGACAACATTGGTGCTATAGACAAGGAAGAAAGATGTCTCCTCGTTAGCGTGGCTTCACATGGTTTGGTTGGTCCACAATATGACTTCTTGTCTTGATCCCTTTTAGGATCTCTGCATTCGCTCGCTTTGCCTGCCCG
Source organism: Oryza coarctata (assembly GCA_030770085.1). Lineage (NCBI taxonomy): Eukaryota > Viridiplantae > Streptophyta > Magnoliopsida > Poales > Poaceae > Oryza > Oryza coarctata. The sequence goes on along the minus strand of CM061484.1, from coordinate 9,150,498 downwards.
TTGCTATGAGGATGGGTGACGAAGGTGAAGGAAAGCTTGATCCTAACATCCTTGCAATTGTCCTTGAATAGCGTGCTCATGAATTGCATATCATTGTTGGTGATGATCCTATTTCATGCACCAAAACAACTAATGATGCCCCGTATGAATTTGACCACCATATGCTTGTTGACTGTGATTGCTAGGACCACCTTCTGCCACTTGGTAAACTTGTCAATGGTGACTTAAAGGCACTCATAGTCCCTAACTACCCGAGGAAATGAGCCCTAGATGTCTAGCTCCCAAACCATGAATGGCTAAAGAGGGGGATGGTATGGAGAGCCTGACCTAGTTGGTGAAGTTGCTTTGTGTGGAACTAGTACACCTTGTAGCGATAGACCAGCCTGGAAGTGTCTTCGAGGGCTATAGGTCGGTAGAAACCCTACCAAAAGTCCTTTCCAACTAGTATGTAGAACAATGCATGGCTACCACACTCACTGTTACGAACATCAGTGAGCAAGTCACCACCTTCTCGAGAGATGCATTTTAGGAGGACACCATCTGTGTTATGGCAGTAGAGGCCTCCATCCATTAGGACATAGTGCTTGGATAGTCATGCAATCCTATCTGCAGTCCTTAGGAAGGATTTTTTTTCAGGTATCCTTGGATCTTGTTGATCCATGAGGGTTCTTGAGAACTACCAACAAGCACGACATGCTCGTAGGATGGTGACGAGTTGTCAGGTTCCCCTACGAAAGTCTATGCCTAGGTCAACAACTGAGAATGATGGCTACGTGAGACTTTCATAAAAGTTTACAGCTGGAATAGTCACATGGGTCAAAGCGAGCAAGACAGTTTGTCGGTGAGCATGTTGTCATGATGTGGTGCATGTCACAACTCTAGGCCATCGAAGTGCCGCTCTAGCTTCCTAACCTTGGCCACATTTACCACCATTTGTGTGGTCTGAACTTTGATACTCTTTCCCGACTTGATTCACAACTAGTTATGGGTCGCCTTTGATGAGCAACCATCGGATCTTGAGGACTACCACTACCCAAAGGCTAGTGAGAAAACTCTCGTACTCTACCATATTGTTGGTTGCACGGAAGTGGAGTTGCACAACATATCGGGGCACTTCACCTATGGAGAGGTCAGAACCACTCTAGCCATGCACCCTTAATCATGAGGGAGCTGTCAAAGTTCTTGTCACAATGTGGAATCCATTACCTAGGCTCCCCATGCTCGGGGTTAGTAGACAACTCTTCCGTGTGGTTCTTGTGTACCAGCGTCCACTCCTTCACGAAGTTAGACAACACATGGCTCTTGATCACATCATGACTTACAAAGTAGAGATTGAACTCCTCAAGCTCGATCACCCATTTGATAATGTGCTTGGTGCCCTCTTGATTATGCAATATTTGACGAAGCAGGAATGAGGTGACCACAGAGATCTTGTGCACTAGGAAGTAAGGGCAAAGCTTTCTCGATGCGATAAGCACCGCATAGAGCATCTTCTAGGCTTGAGGATATATGGACATGGCATCCCAAAACACCTCGCTAATGAAGTATATAGGGCATTGCGTGTGGTCGCCTAGGGAGTCTATGGACCTTAATGCCACTGTGGTTAGTAGGAAACTCGCAGCTAGCCACTAACTAGTGATCCACCCTGAGTGCTTTGTGGTGCTTGATACTCAATAGGAGTTCAGACCTAGCCTCGACCCTAGGGTCTGCTACAAGCACCCTGTGTTACTTGGGGCCTTCCATGATCTCGAACCTAGCCTACCCTAGGCACCCTATAGTGCTCGGGGCCCACTGGGAGCTTGGACCTAGCCTCCTGCTTAGTGTCCCACCCTAGGCACATTGTGGCACTTAGGGGCACAGTCTTCCTAGTCATGTTCCATGACCAGCGCCATGACCTAGGGGTGGCCAATTTGTAGAGCAGTAGATGCACTCCTTACCTTGGGGCCACCAGGACCAACGGCATTTGTAGAGCAGTCTTCTTTCGCTCGTCTCGAGTTTGTTGCTTTTTCTTTTAGGGTTCTTGCTCGATCTCTTCGTGGTGACATAATCCACCATATCTGTGTAAAAGAACTAAAGATTATGTGTGGGAATGGAGGCCCTAACCTCCTGGTGTCCTCTAGGATTTGATTTGTGAGCTGTTTATTTAAATCCCGTCAGTGTTCTTCATGTTCCTAGTTTTCCCCTTCCGATGTTTTGGGTTAAATCTTGAGTTTTGGGGGTTTTGGTTCAGATCGTCTTATTTGAGATGAACTAGGATGTGATTTGAATCCTTCCACCAAAGGAAATCATCTAACTTCTCACGAGTTCATAGATCGGTTTGTTTGAGCTGTTTGTTCAAATCCTATCGGTGTTCTTCGTGTTCTTGGTTTTTCCCTTTCGACGGTTTGGTTGAATCTTGAGTTTTGGGGGTTTTGGTTTAGATCTTTTTATTTGGGATGAACTAGGACATAAGTTGAATATTTGCACCAAAGGAAATCATCTAACATCTCATGAGTTCATAGATCGAGGCGAATTAGACTTTTGGGATGAAATACTGGTGGTTTTTCACTCATCTTTGTTTTCTATTTGACTAGCTTCAGTTTTGGGCGATGATCTCCTTGAGATAGCTCATCTATTAGACTGCCTTTTTAGGGTTGATTTTGGGACAACCTCCAAATATATCGTGTGAAAGTTAAGGCTCTCTTTCACCCCCCTCTGGTCGCCATTTTCGGTCCATCATGAGGGTGCATCTATTTGATAGCTCGAATCTTCTTAGGATTAACCTTGATCCCTCAATTAGAGGTTAGGAAGCCCAAGAGCTTGCTTGCCAGTACCCAAAAATGCATTTATCGAGGTTAAGCTTCATGTGTGAGTTGTGGAGGTTGTCAAAAGTCTCAGCCGAGTCTTTGAGCAACATGGACCGGTGTTGAATCTTGATGACCACATCATCAATTTAGGCCTCAACATTATAGCCTACTTGTGATTTTAGAGTAATGCACATCTCACGCTAGAAAGAAGGCATGCAAAATAACAATAAGTCATCATTGGGGTGATAATAGAAGTTTTTTCCTCGTGCACCTTAGCCATGTGAATATTGTGATAATCAGAGTATGCATCCAAAAAACACAAAAGGCTGCATCCCATGGTGAAATCAATGATATGATCTATGCGAGGAAAGGGGAAAGGAACCTTTGAGCATGCCTTGTTGAGGTCGGTGTAGTCGATGCATATCCTTAAATTGTTGTTCGATTTGGGGACAACGACGGGGTTTGCTAGCCACTCTAGTTGAATGACTTCTCGGATGATGCTTGTGTTGAGAAGCCTGACCTCCTCTTTCTAGATGAAATCTTGGTGCTCAGGCACCTACCATTGAACCTTCTACCGAGCTAGTCATGTGTCTGGCACAAGGTGAGGCAGTGATTGATCAACTCCCTAGGGATCCTAGGCCTATCTGATAGTTGCCACACAAACATGTTGGCATTCACCTAGAAGAAGGTGATGAGTGTGTCATTCTATTTGGGTCTAGGCCTCCGCTGATCTTGGTGACCTTGGATGAGTAATCTTCCAATGCGACCTCCTTGATAGGGACAAAGTTGTAGGTGGTGAGTCATAGTTTGGAGGGGGAGGGGCCTGAGATCTTAGGGGTCCTATCCCTGCTAGAACTAAGGAGGCCAGGGCCACGTGTGACTACTCGAGGTAGTAGATGGTGCCCTTGACATTGGCAGTCATTGTGATTGGGCCGATGGGCCCCAACATCTTAAAGGTAAGGTACACATAGTACATGAGCATCATGGACTTGGCGAGTACCAGACACCCAAGGGTGGCATTGTAGAAGTTGAAGCTAGTGTTAACACTAGAATTTGATTCAGCCTGTAAACAGGATCGGTTCATGGGGTGAAGTCGATTGATACTGTAGAAGAGCCGATCAAACGGGTGGAAGATGGAATCGATTTTTTTGAACATGGAAAGTTATCCAGATGGAGTCAGGTCCAAAGAGAAGTAATGAGGATAACGGCAGGTCAGCTGTTTGTATAGAATGTATTATGTAAGCTAAGCAAGTTTGAGTAGCTTTACAATTGCTTAGAGATATTTTTCTTTTATATTTTTAGGAAATAACGTCCGATGGTTATTGTAACCGTGTCAGACTCTGTAATGCCAGGGTATAAATATAGACTCCATGGAAGCCTGTAACAGATATCAACATATCAACAGATCAATCCTATAAACCTAGGGCGCATCACCACCCTAGCTTGTCTAGGTTTTTACTGACGGGTTATGGCTCTTGATGTGGGCTACATTGGTTATGTTCGATCTTCGGTGAAGGGGTAAGTCCACCACTATCCCAGTATATCTTGCTCTGTCTAAGGCTGCATCGGTTAAGTTTGACCTCTTAGTCAGATCGAGTGTACTGCATCACGTTTGTGCGAGATCTATTGGATTACCAAGCTCTCTCTACCGTCGTCTGTTCCGTGCTGCATCAGTTTGGTTCAACCTACGAGGCTATCGACAGAGGGTATCGGCTCATGAAAGCCAATTCGCTAAAACCAAGAAAGAGAGATTCCACTAAAAGGTTGCTCAGCAATAGGTTTACACATCGGACTCAGATGATGAGAAATCCGATGTAGAAATGGGTTTGGCAGAGTGGACTAGGAAAAAGAAACCTATATCATGTCCCTAGATAAAGAGTATTGGTAAGGAGGAAATATATGATTTCGATATCAACAAAGCTGATAAGATATTTGATCTTCTTCTCAAAGAGAAATAGATTTAACTACCACCAAACCATGTACTACCATCAGCTGAAAAACTCAAAAAGAAGAAATATTGTAAGTGGCACAACTCAATATCTCATCACACTAATGAATGTAGAGTTTTTTGGCAACAATTACAATCGGTTGTCGAACAAGGGAGAATTAAGTTTGAAGATAAAAAGCCAATGAAGATTGATGGATATCCTTTTCCTATGAACATGGTGTTTGTAAGATCTTCAGGAGATCGGTTCGATGAAGGGAGATGCTGGGGAAATCAAATGTTACCTCATTAGATTTGATTGGGAAATATTCAAGAATATAAGATGAAGAACAATGAGCCATAGCGCACAAGGTAAGGTATAATCCACATTGAGGTTGCCCATTCTTTCAGTATTGCTAAGATCAGGATATGAGGTTGCCATCGATAGAAGATTGTCTTGAATGTAATAAACTAGGGTCACAGTACATCGAGCAGAGCAGGATGTCGTATGATCGGCCTCCTATCAAGCAGGCATCAGTACATAGCTACGATTAGGGCCGATCAATGAAGACTATAGTCAAAAGTTAGCTGATGACATGGAGTTATGTAAAGGGCAATACAACCCAAATTCTCAGTGGTGTCCATTTGGTATCTTCACAAAAATTCTGAAGAGAAGGGCACAAAGGTTGCAACACAAAGAATAGCACAAAAGGCAGCGTCAGGACCTTGAGGAAGCCTATCAAAGTTGAAAAACTAAAAATGTATGGCGCGTGAAGCAAAAAGATGATGATGTTAGCACATCGGCTCCGACCAACATGATTTTCTTCTTGCCTCTGGAGTATAAAGCGTGTGCATCTAATGAAGAGGATCAAGAAGAGGTTTTTGTTCAATTGACGCTGAAACCTGCTCACCGCCAAAAATCCCATGACCGGGGGAAACGGCGGCTCGGTCACGCGAAGGCCTGGGAGGTCTGCTTATCTCCAATGTAGGTCCTTAAGCTTTGAGGTTCACGAGCGTGCCAGTTAATTTGACCATGCAATTGACAAGGAAGTGAGACGAGTGAGTTCGATACAGGCGCTCGCTATCGGCTGGCTGCCGATAAGATCGGGATGCTCTTCGATCGGCTGGATAGCCGATGTAGACAGGTGTCGACGAGGGATCGACCGCAGAGCCGATGGAGGAACCAGGGTGTGCTCAAAGGATAGCAAGGCACACGGGATCCCTTTGGACAGCCGAACAGTGATTCATCGGCTAGAAAAACTAATGAAGGCGCATGCGGCCTAGGCAAGGAATAGTATAAGAAGGCATGGGCTGCAAAGTCGATGCCGCTCCAGATAATGACAGCACGAGACCCGTCACCCGCCGTGACAGCGCCATTAACACCGAACCTCAAAGATCGGACCTAACCAAGACAGTGCGAGGCCAGGGCCAGTGGCAATGATACGGAGGACGTCGGATCGGCTATGCCGTAGCAAGGATAGGAACGAGCTCATCGGCTAGCTGAGCTGATGAGGGGACGCCTCTCTGAAGGTGGGTACGTATTGACTAGGAGTCCGATACACTTGGTGTTACGTGTCAAGGGACACCTCTGAAAGCTGATGCATATCGGCCAAGGGGCCAATGTGCTGGGCGTGAAGCTCAGAGCATGGATAACTCATCGGCTAGCACTGCGATGATACGTTGTGCAGAAGATTAGGCTTGAAGCTCGATCTACCATCGGTAGCCCCATAGGTTGGACCTAACCGATGCAGCACGAAACTGACGATGGCAGAGGGAGCTTGACGGGCCGATAGGTCCAGCACGGATATGATGCGATACGTCTGATCGGCATAAGAGGTCGGACCTAACTAATGTAGCCTCAGACAGAGCAGGACTTATCGGGAAGGTGGCAGGATTTGCCCCTTCGCTAGAGATCGGACTTAACCGATGCAGCCCCGCGTTGAGAGCCAGAACCCGCCGGTAAAACCTAGATGAACTAGGGTGGCGATGTGCCAAGATTGTATATTGATCGAGGGATATTTTACATGTTTCTAGGGGGTCTATATTTATACCCTGGATTTACAGACAGAGTCCGATGCGTCTACGACCATCGGACATTATTTCCTAGTAAGAACAAAGGAAAATATTTCTAAAGAAGTTAACTAACCAGCTAAACCTTCCTAATTAAGTAAGGTTACAATTCACAAAAACAAACATCCTGCCGTGGAGTCCACGGCTCTTCCACAAACCCAGTTTCATCTGAATAATCTTCCAATTTGTAACCGAGTCTTCCTTCACTGCAACCTGATCTGCTTCTCCACTGTAGCTATCAAACCTTCTTTTAGTCAAGCCGATCCTTTTCCTTTCTTTCCTCGGGCTTCTCGGACCTAATCCGAATTGGACAATCTTCTGTCTTCAAGCCGATCCAATCTTCTACTAATCTGATTGGCTTTTCTACAGTTCCGATTGGCTTTGTCTCAGTATCTCCATCGGCCGATGACTGCATTAAACTCTCCATCGGACCTCTCAGCCGATCGGCTTTAGCACCATCGGATCTGTCAACCGATCGGGTTTAGTACCATCGGATCGTCCAGATTTTGGCATTAACACAACCATGCCATATTTGACAAACCTGAAGAATCTAAGCATTGGCACTTAAAACCACTGTATATCAAAGAATATGTGGATGGGAAGCTGATGATGAAGATGCTAGTTGTTGGAGGTGCAGCTATCAACCTGATGCCATATGCTACGTATCGCAAGCAGGGGAAGACTGCCGAAGACCTAATGAAAACAAATATGGTTTTAAAAGACTTTGGAGAAAATCCATCTGAGACAAATGGAGTGCTGAACGTGGAGTTAACAATCAGAAGCAAGACGTTTCCCACCACATTTTTTGTTATCGATGGTAAAGGATCATATAGTCTACTTCTCGGCAGGGATTGGATCCACGCTGACTGTTGTATTCCTTCGACAATGCATCAAAGCCTTATACAATGGCAAGGGGATCAAGTTGAGGTGATTACAGCCGATCAGTCGACTAGTGTTGCAGTAACCGATGTGCCAATCTAGGAAGCTGATAGGTTTGATTGCTTTGTCTAGGAAAGCATGGGATGGAGATTTCCTTGAGGGTACCAGCAAGGGGATAAAGCCAATTCAGCAAGTCGGTTCGGAACTATTGCTCTAATAGAAACCATAGAAGATTTTGATGGAAAATTAGGGCAAGGATTTACGTCGGCCTATGAGTTGAAGGAAGTTGATATAGGACTAGGAGATAGACCAAGGCCGATGTATATTAGTAGAAATTTATGTATCAAATTCTGAGAAGAGTTAATAAAATTGTTAAAGGAATTTTAGAAATATTTTGCTTGGGATTACCATGACATGCCAGGTTTGAGCCGATCGATTGTTGAACATCGGCTTCCTATTAAACCAGGATATCAGCCGTTCAAGTAGCCATAGAGAAGGTTCAAAGCAGAGTTGTATGATGAAATCAAGGCAGAGATCATGAGATTATATGATGCAAACTTCATCAAACCATGTCGATATGCTGAATGGGTATCCGATATCGTCACGGTGGAGAAGAAGAATGGGAAGCTGAGGATATGCATCGACTTCTGGAATTTGAATAGAGTGACCCCTAAAGATGAGTATCTAATTCCAATGGCAGATCTATTAATTGATGTAGTATTGGGTCACAAGATCATTAGCTTTATGGATAGGAATTCTAGCTACAATAAGATTTTTATGACAGAAGATATCCACAAGATTGCGTTTAGGTGTCCTAGAGCTATTGGCTTGTATGAGTGGGTAGTCATGACTTTTGATTTGAAGAATACTGGTGCAACTTATCAAAGAGCCATGAATTATATATTTCATGATCTCATTGGTCTGCTGGTGGAGATATAAATTGATGACATGGTGGTAAAATTCAAGGGTATAAATATAGACCTAGTGGAAGCCTGTAATAGATATCAACATATCAACATATCAATAGATCAATCCAATAAACCTTCGGCGCATCGCCACCCTAGCTTGTCTAGATTTTTTCGGTGGGTTCTAGCTCTCGACGCAGGGCTGCATCAGTTATGTTCGATCTCCGGGAATGGGTAAGTCCAGCCACTATCGTGGTATATCTTGCTCTATCTAAGGCTGCATCAGTTAGGTTAAACCTCTTAGTTAGATTGAGTGTACCACATCATGTCCGTGCGAGATCTATCAGTTTACCAAGCTCTCTCTACCGTTGTCGGTCCCATGCTGCATTGGTCAAGTTCGACCTACGAGGCTACTGATAGTAGAATGAATCATAGGCTAGTAGGTCTTTATCGAACATTTCATCAGAATGGTTAGCCGATGAGTTATCCATACCTTGAGCAACGTACCCAGCGTATCGGCTTCTCAGCCGATACCCACCAATCTTCAGAGACTTACATCCAATGTCACGCATAATACATCGGTCTTTCCGATCAATGCACGCATATCTTCAGAGATGTCATCTCATTGGCTTAGCTAGCTAATGGGTTCGCTCCGCTCTTCGTTCAACATGGCCAATCTTGCGTCTGCTGTCTCATTGCCATTGGCCTCGGTCTCTTACTTTCTCAGTTAGGTCCAATATTCGAGATCGGTGCTAGCGGCGTCATCATAGTGGGTGACGGGTCGCATGCTATGGGAGGAGTGAGCCCGCTCCTAGTTCATTGCCCACCATATCCGGAGCGGCATCGGCTTTACAGCTGGTGTCTTTTATAAGATTTTATGCCAGTTCGCATTTGCCTTCATACGCTTTCCAGCCGATGAACGAGTGGTACAGCTTCCGTCAGCAACCAGGAGAGATCCCATGTGCTTTGCTATTCTCTGAATACCCTTTGGTGCCTTCATGGGCTCTACAACCGATGGATCAGGATCTCACTTTCACTACACCCGGAGTCATCACATCCTTCGTCGACATCTGTCCATGCCTACATTGGTTCCCCAATAGATGAAAGGCATCCCAATTCCTATCAGCGACCAGCCGATAGGAAGAGCCATCCAGACGCAACCGATGACCAACTCAACCCTATTGGTGGCTAGTCGATAGCGAGAGCTCATATCAGCCCATCGTCTGACTGACCCATTCGCCTTACTTTCTCATCAATTGTAGGATCAAATTGACTGGCATGCCCACACCTGCCATCATGACAGAGAGCAGGCCGAGGTACCCATGTTGGAGCTAAGCAGACCTCCCTGTCCTCGGTGCGCATATCTCGAGCCATAGAGACAAGCTGACAGACCTACACTAGAGATAAGTAGGCCTCCTAGGCTTTGGCGTGGTTGCGCTGTATGCGCGAGATCCGTGGTGAATAGCTAGTGATGTCTAAGACAATGGTTTTAGTCTAGAAGTTATCCTAGGTTCTGAAGACGACATGTAGCTCAACATGCCCAAGAGGTATGGTGTGGCTGCTCAGAGTGATGTTGTGAAAAGCTAATGTGGCTCAAGGTGCTTCAGCCCCAGCTGCATCTTGTTATATGCCATAATGGACATGAGGTTCTAGCCTGTGCCCCTATCGTCAACACCAAATTGACCTTCACATTGTTGATGTGGGGAAGACGACCAATGCTAGTTGCCTATGCCTGAATGAGTTCTTGTGGTGGTCTAACCACTTGTGTCATTGGGAGGCCTCCATGCTTGGGGTGGTTGAGCACATCTTGTGCCACATCATCTTGAGGCTACGACGAGAGGGGAGGGTGAAGGCACCTTCATCAAGGTAGACGGTGGCGAGCTTGGGCTCTTAGAACTTGAGGTCACTATCTTTGGTGGCATATTCTCCACTGCCATTCACGCAATGGTCCTCGCACTCCTTCTTGCAGACCCCGGTGAGGCCTTTAACCACCTGACACATCATGAGGTTGTGCCGGTCAGTCTTGTGGATCTCACACCACTTGTTGGCCCTCTTCTTGTCAAGCGTAGGCATCTTCTAGCTATTGTTGGTGTTGTCAAGTGGAAATTTGCATGCTTTGCCTTCCACCGCTAGGATGGACTCGTCATCGTGCTTCTCCTTTTTTCACTTCTCCCACCTATCAGTAGAGTAGTAGGACCATTGCTGTCATCGAGTGGCTTTTCTAGTCACGGGCCATTGCATGCTCGGGCTTGTACCATCTTTGTGCACTTGTCAGCCAATGTGAACAACTTTGTGGTGGTCTTAATGTTATGGGTTGCCAGCTCTCAAGCATCCACTCATCATTGATGCCTTGACAAAAAGCAACAATGATGTCATGGGGGGATCCGTGGGTTGGTGTTGTGGACCTATTTTAAGCGTTGGATGAACTGCCTCAGTGTTTCCACCTCTCACTGCTTGACAGCGTGGATGACACATTCCATGCGAGGCCATGCATAGGTGCCCTAGAAGTTCATGAAGAACTGGTGGCACAGGTCTTCACATGAGCCAATGGAGCTCAGGGGAAGGTTCATAAACCAAGAATGGGCTAAGCCTTTCAAGGCTACATGAAATTAGTTGGCCATCACATTCTCGGATCCATTAGTCTCCTTGATGGCAGTTGTGTAGATCTACAAGAACTTCCTGGGGTTGATGGAGCCATTGTACTTCTTTAGGAGATTGACAAACCTTGACAAGCCAATGGACCTAGTGAAGCTCATGGGTGAAGGTCTAGCATCCCACACCATACGTAATGGTAGTAGGGAGCTAGGTGGGACATGAGCGCTCGAACCGTAAGGAGCTATAGTAATCGAGGGCTAAGTTAAAGGAGGCCTAGTCATCTAGGGACTTAGCCTCTCATTCTGTATCCCAGTGATGCTCAAGGGTAATACATGCATCTTTATTGGCCCTTTGCTTGTTGATGCTAGAACAGAAATCTTAATATTTCGTTATTTTGGGGGACTGGCAAGGTGCCACATGCTACTTTCATTGAACCTTCGCTTACACTTTGACTGATGGGTCAATGCGTTGGCATAGCAACCCTTGATGCACTATGGTGGATCACACTATAGGCACTCTTAGCCAGAACCTAGTAGTGCACGGCGCCGACTAGGTCTGCCACCTCTTGTAGCCATCGGCTATTTATTGTCTCACGAGAGGCACGGAGGGTGGGTGCCTGAGAAGCACCTACACTATTAGTTGGACACTCCTTGGGTTAGTGGCGCCAAAATTGAGTTAGCGTCGTACCAATGCAGGAGGTGCACCAAATGGAGTTTGGGCGACAAAGTCAGCCTCCTCCTACTAGGTGTTCACACCGAATTGGTCCTCCGTGTTGGCCAATGATGGTTTGATGCGATCTGCTTGGTCATGCGAACGCCTGGGAGATTTGTTTAGGTCTAGTGTAGGTCCTTAGGCTTTGAGGTCTGAGAGTGTGCCGGTCAATTTAACCCTACAATTGATAAGGAGAGAGAATGATACCCGCGAGCCGATAGGCCGATGGGCCAGTACGGCTCACCCTATAATTTAGGTGCCGATAGGGAACGCAGCACTCGAGCATTGGTTGAACAGCCAATGGAGGCATGAGAGATAGACATGTGGAATCAATGAGAGGACATATCGGCCAAAGAGCCGATGACGCTACGTGTCATCTAAAGCGCGGAGTGGGGCCCGATCCCCCACAAAGCCACGAGGGCAAGCGACCACGGTAACAGCATTGTTAGGACCAACCTCAATAGATCAAACTGAACCGAGACAATATGAGGCCAGGACTAATGGCACGGAGACATTGGAAGCTTAGACTGAATGTGACGATGAGGGAGGAAAAAGGCGAGGTCATTGGCTACCTACCGGCCAAATGTCTGATGCAGGCCTATACCTAAATTCATCGGTAGTTCGAGTCGATGGGGAATGAAAGCCCCTTGATCAATCGTTAGATGATACGTTAGATACAAGTGAGGCCTATGGTGAGGATAACTCATCGGCTACTCACTCTGATGTGATGCCACGCAAAGACCTGCCGGGGCACCGGCTCAAACGATTACCGCCAATCTCATATGTCAAACCTAACTGATGCAGCACGAGACCATGGATGGAGGAAGGAGATTGACGCGCCGGCAAGCCTCACGCAGACATGATGTGATATGCTCGATTCGACTAAGAGGTCTAACCAAACCAACATAGCCTTAGACAAAGCAGAGTGTACCAAGATATTGGTGGGACTTACCCCTTCGCCAGAGATCGAACTTAACCTATGTAGCCCCACGTCGAGAGCTAGAATTCGCCGCTAAAATCTAGATGACATAGCGTGGTGATTGTTCGCACTGAGGTCCCTCGTGCACCCTGGCGCGAACACGCTGGTCGCCTGGGAGGTCTGCTTAGCTCCAGTGCAGGTCGATCGGCTTTTCTACGTGGCTTGACGTAAGCACGCTAGGGGCCGTGAGGTTCGATCGGCTCCGGCACGTCGGTACGGGTGCGGGCGTGCCAGTCAATTTGACCCTGCAATTGACAAGGAAGTGAGACGAGTAGGTCCGTCGAACGGCGGGTCGATACATGCGCTCGCTATCAGCTGGCTGCTAATAGGATTGGGAAGTTCTTCGATCGGCCGGGGAGCCGATGTGGATAGGTGTCAACAAGGGATCGACCGCAGAGCCGATGGATGAAACAGGGTGTACTCAGAAGATAGCAAGGCACACAGGATCCCTCCAAATTGCCGAATAGTAGTTCATTGGTTGGAAAAACCGATCAAGGTGTATGTGGACTAGGCAAGGAATAATATTAAAAGGCACGGGCTGTAAAGCCGATACCGCTCCGGATATGACAACACGAGACCTATCGCCCACCGTGACAGCGCCATTAACACCGAATCTCAAAGATCGAACCTAACTGAGACAGTACGAGCCCGAGGCTAGCGGCGATGATACGGAGGATGCTGGATCGGCTATGCTAAAGCAAAGATAGGAACAAACCCATCGGCTAGCTGAGCCGATGAGGAGACGCCTCTTTGAAGGCGGGGGCGTATCGACTGGGAGATTGATACGCTCGACGTTACGCGTCAAGGGACACCTTTAAAACATGATGTGTATCGGCTGAGGGGCTGATGCGCTGGGCATGAAGCTCAAAGCAAGGATAACTCATCGGCTAGCACTCCGATGATATGCCATGCAGAAAAACTATAAGCCTGAAGCTTCCTTCACTACAACCCGATCGACTTCTTCACTGTAGCAATTGGACCTCTTTTTACTCAAGCCGATCCTTTTTCTACCTCTCCTCAGGCTTCTCGGACATGACCCCGATCGGATAATTCCCTGTCTTCATACCGATCTAATCTTCTACTAATTTGATCGGCTTCTCTACAGTTCCGATTTTGGCATTAATAGTGATGCGCTAAAGGTTTGTTGGATTGATGTTCATTTTTTTACAAGCTTCCAGGATTATAGAGTTCAACGCGGTTACCACAACCACTAAACATTATTTCCTAAGAATATAAAAGGAAACTAATCTCTAAGAAATTGTAAAGCTACTCAAACTTGCCTAGCCCACATAATACATTCTATAGAAACATCCATCCTGCCGTTATTCTCATTATTCCTCTTTGGACTCGATTCCATCTGGATAACTTTTTGTCTTCAAACAAACCGAATTCATCTTCCACCCGTTTGATCAGTTCTTCTACAATATCAATTGGCTTCACCACACAAGCCGATCAGTATTTTCCATTGGCCAATCATGTTTATAGGCTGAATCAAATTCCAGCGTTAACACTTGCCCCAAACTTCGGAGTTTGACAACAAACGTTGAAATTTTGAGCCGTTGGAATTCTCCACAAACTAGGACGACCCATAATAGCTGCAGACAATAATTAATCGGCCTAGATTTCTGCGTAGGTCATCTTGCCCATATAAAGTTTCCCACCATTTCATCCTTCTTCCACACACTTCCTAACCACCGGAGCCCTCAACATCAATGAGCCCCATCAACTGAAGGTGAACCAACGAAGATCGCTTCAACGACCACCGATCTTTTCCTCCCTTTCCTTCGCGTGATGGCATTGACACATGCAGTCTCTGAGGTAACTTTCATCTACCCTTCTATCCCACTTTGTAAACAAATCTATCCCATCCCGTCTTTTCATCAGTAGTTGGGTTCCTATTTATTGTAGGATCTCAAAGGTCATATTGCCATTGCAGTTGCCGATCGCCCGGGTTTCTTTTATCTTGGCCCCATGGGTAATGAGCATCCAACAGACTTCATAAGTTCTAAAACAGAATGGATCCCTTATAAAAACTCATCCATAACTATCACTAATTGGACCAACAGTTTTAGATCTTCTCCTAGTAGACTCCTAGGATGGAGAAACTGGTACCTCAGGATTTCGGCTTTCAAAAAATCATTCTGAGAAGACTTGGAACTCGACCATTGTATTCAATCTTTCTTTAGCCGATATGGATAAGAATGAGTCTTTGCTAGCATCAACTTCCTATTTCTGGTTAGATATCCTGAATGCCTTCATGTTTGGACATGGACCAATGACTCCCACCTTGATGGATGTCACCATGTTGACCTACCTCAACACTACTCATTACCTAAATACATCCATCCTCCGATTCAAACCCACTCATCGGCTGAATACCAAAAACATCGGAGGGTGGACTAAATACATATCTTTGGATAGTAAGACCTCCGGACTAGTTGATGAACGGGAACATGTTGCATTTCTAAACTTGTGACTAGAACGGTTTGTCTTCAGCGGTTGAACTCTTGGTCGAACTACCAACATGCAATGCTTGGCGGAGCTCTTGGCCAATCGATGCCACATTCCATTGGGGATTATATCTCCTCAGAGCCACTTATTAGTTGCTTCATTAGGTGGTGAACAAACTGTCGATAGGTCAATATGTTGATCACGTTGGTGGTCCCTGGTGGTTCATACAATATTGGTTGAACATCTATGACTCTAGAGTCATCCCGAGGACCCCTTTTCCTTCTCTGACATTTCCATTTGATTACCTAGCAGAAGGTAAATCCAGTCGGCGCCAATGCACTTCTCTAGGTGAAGCCGTATCGGCTCTTCCTAAAAGCAAAATGACCCCCTCGTACTTATCCAGTGGTTCAAATGTTTTTACTATAGCTTCACGAAAGAGGTCACCGTCTGGTTTGTGTCCAAGGATGATTAATTATTTGAGATGCCTTCTACATTTCACCCACTAAATGCACTAGCCAATGTAGAGTCAAAGAGCATATTTCTGTCATTTATAACCCCCAATCTTCTGCCAATTGGATTTTCACTAGGGTGATCCCAACACCTGTCATATGAGTTCTACCATCCTTCTATCAGTGCATGTCGGTTGGGTTTCGGCCAACTCCCAATCGGCTTATTCTTCATCGGAAAACTCCAAGCCCAAGGAGGAGTAAACAGTGGTTTAGAGTACGATCGGCTAAGAACGATTGCAAAGTCTCTTTCCTTGGAAACCATCTCCACCTTCAAGCCCTGCATATCTAATACCAGAATATTCGCTCGATGGTGGTTGGAATGAAGAAGACATTTGTTCAGTCTATCAGCTGAACATTATTGTCTCTGCCTTAATCCTAACTACGTTAAATACGATGAAGAGGTAATCCTTCTCCTTACACTACCTTTTCCATAGTGTACTTTATCTCGATTGTATAACATAATCTCCATGATATTATAGGCTGGTGACAAAGAAGCACCTATAACCAGCGCAAGTGGTCGGCCGATTATCTACCAACCTCCATTGGCCATGTCGATGTTGAAACTATAGTACCGATTCCCCAATGCACTTCTCTTCCAAGGATATTCACTTCTTCATGCCCGCTAGTATTGCTCGCCACCAAACCTCATGGGGAAGGGTCTGACTGGGCCGAGCGGAGGTCCGACTTGGGAGAGACAGTGGCTCGGTCACGCAAAGGCCTAGGAGATCTGCTTAGCTCCAGTGCAGGTCCTTAAGCTTCGAGGTTTAAGGGCATGCCAATCAATTTGTCATTGCAATTGATAGGGAGGTGAAGCGAACGGGTCAGTCGGACGATGGGGCGATACGAGCTCTTGCTATCGGCTTGCTGCCGATAGGATCGAGTTGGTCATTGGCTGCGTCCTGATGGCTCCTGCTATCGGCTGGTCGCCGATAGGGATTCATACACTCTTCTATCGGCTGGGGAGCTGATGAAGGCATAGCTAGATGTCGATGAAGGAGGTGATGACTCCGGTGTAGCGAAAGCGAGATCCTAATCCATCGGTCATAGAGCCGATGGGGGCACCAAAGGGTATTCAAAGAATAGCAAAGCATGTGGGATCTCTCTTGGTTACTGACGGAAGCTGTAGCGCTCGGGCATCGGCTGAATAACCGATGGAGGCATGAGAGATAGACGCATGGAACGGATTAGAGGACCTATCGGCCAACGAGTCGATGATGCTTCGTGACATCTGAGGCACGGAGAGGGGCCTGATACCCCGCAAAGCCACTAGGGCCAGTGACCATGGTAACGGCACCGTTAGAACGAGCCTCGATAGATTGGACCAAACCGAGATAGTATGAGGCTAGGGACTAACAACACAGAGACAACGGAGGCTTAGACCGAACCTGACGATGAGGGAGGAAAGAGGTGAGATCATTAGCTACCTACCGACTGAATGTCCGACGTAGGCCTACACCTAAACCCATCAGTCGCTCCAGCCGATGGGGAATGAGATCCACTAGATCTCAACGCCGGCCACGTTAGACGTGAGCCTTGGAAGATCGGACTGAGCCGAGATAGTACTAGGAAGCGTCCGATGTGTCCAGATCAATCTCTAGCAGATCGATTGTTAGACGATACACAAAATGGATGCAAGGCTTGCGGTGAGGATAACTAATTGGCTACTCACTTCAATGAGACGCTGTGAGAAGACCCGCTGGGGCACCGGCTCGAACCACCACCGCCAATCTCGTAGGTCAAACTTTACCAATGCAGCACGAGACCATGGATGGAAGAGGGAGACCGACGCACCAGTGTGCCTTGCACAGATGTGATGAGGTACACTCGATCTGACTAAGAGTTCAAACCTAACCGATGTAGCCTTAGACAAAGCAGAGCGTACGGTAAGAAGACATCTCTAAAGGTATGCGTGCGTCGATTGGAAGGCCAATGCGCTAGGTGTGACAGTCGATGGACGTCTTCTAAAGATGGGTGCGTATCGGCTGAGGAGCCAAATACGCTGGGCGTGTAGCTCAAGGTATGGATAACTCATCAGTTATGCACTCTGATGAAACGTCGAGTAGAGCCATATAGGCCTATGTCTCAATCTACCATCGATAGCCTCGTAGGTTGAACCTAACCGATGTAGCACGGGACCAACAACAGTAGAGAGAGCTTGGTAAACCGATAGATCTCGCATGGACGTGATGCGGTACACTCGATCTGACTAAGAGAACGAACCTAACCTATGCAACCTTGGACAGAGCAAGATATACCGGTGTAGTGGTGGGACTTACCCCTTTGCTCGAGATCGAACTTAACTAATGCAACCCCACATCAAGAGCTAGACCCCATCGGTAAAAAACTAGACAAGATACGATTTACATAGATAAATTACCATGCTATGATTTCCACAGTTCCTTCTTAGACTCGGCCTCATTTGGATAGTCTCTTATAAATAGACCAAATCCTTCCTCACTTCATTCGATCGGCTTCTTTCCTATAGCAATCGGACTCTTCTTTAATAAATTGAGCGTCTTTCCAATCCATCCATGGGCTTACCAAATTTTGGTGTTAACAGGTAAGTGTCGATCTCATTTCTTTTCTGTTGTCTTCACATTTATCTTGGCACCTTTGCTTTGCAACCTGAACCATTAGCTCCTGAAGCCCAACCGCTAGACACTATAAGAACTGAACCGATGGTCACCTTAGAAGTTATGGTATCCAATCCCCAACCTTCCTCTCATCAAGCTGATACCAATGTTATTGTTCAAGTTCCTCCTACTGTATCCCAGGTAGGTTCAATCTACATTTTATTTCTGCCCTGGCTCAAGATCCTCCAATTTACCAATGTTAATGTGCAGTCATTGGACGACTTTTTCTCCTTCGACATTGGCAAATACTTGGATATGGATTAAGACTCAACTACTAGTGCAGCAATCAAACCATCTCTACCGGCCGATGTATGCGAGCAATTATCGGATATCATGCATCGGCTGGACATTTCGATTGAGTCACTGGGGGAAGATTGCGGGCTGATTAGGGGAATACTTGTTGAGATTAGACACCTCATACGCAAAAAGCTTACTGACTTACTCACACCTACTGCCTACTTGAAATTTCACAGGACCCAACTGATCACATCTAGATGACGTATAGCCAATTGCACTGAATAGAGCAGTTTAGCCCAAAACAACCAGCTATCTACCTAGACCAACAAGGAAAAACTTGATGAGATGATAGCTGATTTGCATGAAACAAACACCAAGCTAGGCCTATTGAAGAAACGAGAAGCCGATTTGATGGCAGAACTTAATAAGGTGCGTTGTGACATTGAAACCACCGAATCCCATCTTATTAGACTACCATAATCAATCCAAGATTAAGAGGCCAAGGTAGTAGAAAAGGAACGTCAAACAATTCGTCGGCATAGGAACATGAAAACCATCCCTAGATCCAATGAGGATGACATCCACGCCATTAATGAAATAGACCAAATCTGTTTGTGCGCGATTGAGACAATCAAGAAATACCTACAAAATCTTAGCCTTGAAAACCTACAATGTCATCCTAAGACCGCTTGTAATAAAGCTTGATCGGCCAGATTAATGAAATATATATATATATATTCTCTAAAGGCGATATCTTAACGATATCGGTTATCTATAATCGATGCAACCATATTAGCTTCCGTATTGAAAAAATATTAGAAACCGGCTACACCTTAATCGATTTAAGAAAATAACATCATTAGTTCATAGAACATCTATAGGCTTTTCTATCTTGAAAGGAATTAAAAATTGGCCATTCCTAACTGATTTAGGTGTCAACCCAAATGCTAGGATAAAAATTCTTCAAATATTTTTTGTTGAGTGCTCTAGCAAATCTCTCCCCTTCAAGACTTTCTAGTATATAAGCATTACCAAGCACATAGCGATTAATCCGATAGGGCCCTTCCCAATTAGGTGACCATTTTCCAAACTTATTATCTCTAGATCCAATTGGTAAAATCAATTTCCAAATGAGATCTCTTTCAGAAAAAGATTTAATCATCACCCTTTTATTACAATGTCTGGCAACCTTAGCTTTGTTTTCATTGATCCTTTCAAATGCCCCTAACCGACTCTGAGCCAAATCATCAAGTTCATCGGTTATTAGGTTATAATAATCATCGGTTGCCAATTGATCCAATAGAGACACCCTCCTAGAGCCGATGTTAATTTCCTACGGGAGAACTGCTTCATGCCCATATACCAATTGATACGGTGGTACTCGAGTAGATCCATGGCATGCCATTCGATAGGCCCATAGTGAATTGTTCAATGTAATGTGCCATCTCCATGGTTGTTCATCAATTTTGCGTTTGATCCACTTAATTAAACTCTTGTTGGAAGCTTCGGCATGTCTGTTAGCTTGAGCAAAATATGGTGACGAATTCAGTAATTTAATCCCCATACTGGCAGCAAACTATTGAAACTCTTCAGACACGAAGATATAACCCTGATTGGTAGTAATCGTCTATGGAATACCAAATCGATATATAATGTGTTCGTTGATAAACTCAATCACATCCTCAGAGGTAACTTTCCTCAAAGGGATAGCCTCTACCCACTTTGTGAAATAATCTATTGCCACCAATATGAGCTTATGCCCTTTACTTGATGAAGGATAAATCTGGCTGATCATATCGATTTCCCAACCTCTGAACGACCATGGCTTAATTATTGGATTCATAACCGATGCTAGAGCTCACTACACATTTCCAAACTTCTAACAGTCTTGGCATCCTTTGTAGTATTTGAAGCAATCCTCTAACATTATCGGCCAAAACTATCCAGCTCTCCTTATAAGCCATCTCATGTGAAGAGATAATTGATGGGCTCCACAAACGCCTTCGTGTACTTCACTCATAACTATTGCAGCTTCTTCGATATCCAAACATCTTAACAGAACCCCATCAATAGCCCAATAGTACAGATCTCCATTAAGTAGTATATATTTAATAGATTTGTACTGAAGTTTCCTAGAAACTGATTGTGATGGATTTTGCAAATATTGAATAATTTCTCAGCTCCAATCACCGGCTTCAATATGATTTTCAATATCGGCCATCTCAACTTCCACCTTCCTATCTAGCCGATATCCCGAAGCAATTTGAGCAAGATCATTAGCCTCCAGATTCTGCTTTCTAGGAATATGATCCAACAATACCATTGACTTTGCGAAGTACTGTGCAATCAGCTGATAGAAGATAATGACTTAACTTTCTACACGAGAAGTATAAACATAGGCATAACTTTTCCACCATAGGATATCTGGTCTTAGCATCCAGAAGTCATCGGCTCAGATAGAATACTACCCGTTCTTTTAATTCAAATTCCTGCACAAGCACTAACCCGATAAACTTCTCATCGGCTGACAGATATAACTTGAACGGTACCCCTTTCTGTGGCAGAATCAATACTAGTGGAGAATTTAGGTATTCTCTAATATGATCAAATGTTTTTTGCTATTTGATGCCCCATACGAACTCTTTATTGGCTCGCAACTTCAATAAGGTAGTGAAGGACTCAATTCTCCTTGATAAATTTGAAATAAACCTCCTTATGAAGTTGAGCTTGCCGATCAAAGACTATAACAGTGTTTTGTTGTTTGGTTGCTCGGTATTCTGGATAGCTCTAATGCTTCGTTGTCTAACTTTGATCCCTCTCTCATGCACCATAAAGCCCAAGAATTGCCCAGCCGATATGCCAGAAGCACATTTATTAGGATTCATCCTAAGTCCATATTTTCTCGCCCTCTCCAGTACTTCTCGCTGATTGGCTATATGGTCTTCAATAGCCTTGGATTTACCACCATGTCATCAATATATATCTCCACCAGCAGGCCAATGAGATCATGAATTATATATTTCATGGCTCTTTGGTAAGTTGCACTAGCATTTTTCAATCCGAAGGTCATGACTACCCACTCGTACAAGCCAATAGCTATAGGACACCTGAACGCAGTGTTGTGAATATCTTCTTTCGTCATAAAAATCTGATTATAACCTGCATTCCTATCCATAAAGCTAATGATCTTGTGACCCGATGCTATATTAATCAATAGATCTGCTATTGGCATTGGGTACTCATCTTTAGGAGTCTCTCTATTCAAATTCTAGAAGTCAATGCATATCCTTAGTTTCCTATTCTTCTTCTCAACTGGGACGGGGATACCCACTTAGCAAGTTTGCATCATACAGCCTCGTGATCTCTGCCTTGATTTCATCATGCAACTGTGCTTTGAACCTTCTCTGTGGCTGCTTGAACGGCCGATATCCTAGTTTAATAGGAAGCTGATGTTCAACAATTGAACAACTTAATCCTGACATCTCATGCTAATCCCAAGCAAAATATTCTTGAAATACCTTCAACAATTTTATTAACTCTTCTCGGAATTCAGTACATAAACTGTTACTAATATACATTGGTCGTGGTCTATCTCCTAGTCCGATATCAACTTCCTCCAACGCATTGGTCGACGTAAATCCTTGCTCTAATTTTCCTTCAAAATCTTCTATGGTTCCCATTAGAACAATAATTCTGAGCTGACTTGTTGAATTGGCTTTATGCCCTTGCTAGATACATCAAGGAAATTGATGACAAAAAATGTGGTTGGCATCGTCTTGCCTTCAACTATCAACTCCACGTTTAGCACTCCCTTCGTCTCTGATGGATTTCCTCTGAAGTCTTTTAACACCATATTTGTTTTGATCAGGTCTTTGGCAATCTTCCCCAGCTTGCGCTACGTACCATATAGCATCAAGTTGACAACCGCACCTCCATCAACTAGCATCTTTGTCATCGGCTTCCCATCCACATGTCCTTTGATATACAACGGTTTTAAATGCAGATGCTTATATTCTTCAGGCTTGTCAAATACGGCTTGATCAGGTTTTAGCGTCAATTGAGCAAAAACCTCTTCTTGATCCTCTTCATTAGATGCACATGCTTTATACTTCAGAGACAAGAAAAACACCATCTTAGTTAGAGCCAATGTGTTAACATCATCATCTTTATGTTTTACACGCCATACGCTTTTAGTTTTTCAACTTTGATCAGCTTCCTCATAGTCCTAACACTGCCTCTTGTGCTGTTATCTGTGTCGCAACCTTTATACCCTTCTCTTCTAATTTTTCGTGAAGATCCCGGATGGACACCACTAAGAATTTGGGTTGTATTGTCCTTTACGCAACTCCCTATCATCAGCTAACTTTTGACTATGGTTTTCATTGATCGGCCCTAATCAGCTATGTACCGATGCCCGCTTAATAGGTGGCCGATCATACGACATCCCAGTTTGTTACATCCAGGACAATCCTCAATCGATGGCAACCTCATGTCTTGATCCTAGCAATACTGAAAAAATGGGCAATCCTAATGTCGATTATACTTTTCCTTGTGCGCTATGGCTCGTCGTTCTTCATCTTGTATTCTGGAATATTTCTTGATCAGGTCCGATGAGGTGACATTTGATTTCCTCCAGCGTCTCCCCTCATTAAACCGATCTCTTGAAGACCCTACAAACACCATGTTCATAGGAAAAGGATGCCCATCGATCTTAATCGCCTTTTTATCTTCAAGCTTAATTCTCCCTTGTTCGATAGCTGATTGCAATTGTTGCCAAAAACCTTTGTATTCATTTGTATGATGAGATATTGAGTTGTGCCACTTGCAATATTTCTTCTTTTTGAGTTCTTTAGCTGATGGTAGTATATGGTTTGGTGGTAGTTGAATCTGTTTCTCTTAGAGAAGAAGATCAAAAATCTTATCGGATTTATTGATATCAAAATCGTATCTTTCCTCCTTACCAGTACTCTTTATCCATGGACATGATATATGTTTCTTATTCCTGGTCCATTCTGCCAAACCCACTTCTACATCGGATTTCTCATCATCTAAGTCCAATGCATAAACCTGTAGTTGAGCAGCCTTCTGATGGAATCTCTCTTTCTTGGTTGCAGAGAATTAGCTTTCATGAGCCGATATCCTCTGGAGAAGATGTGATAGACTCTCGAATTCTTGAGAAGAGAAACGTTCCCTGATTGGAGCCAGTAAACCTTGGAAGGCCAAATCAGCTAATTGCCCATCGCTTAGGGTAAAACTATAACACCGGCTTCTGATATATTGGAAACGTTGGATGTACTCTAGAACTGACTCATCAGGCCTCTGTCTAACCGATGTTGAATTTGACAGTCTCATCTCATAAATCCCAGCAAAGAAATATTTATGTAATTGCTTCTCTGGGTTGGCCCATCCCCTAATTGAATTGGGAGGCAATGAAGAGAACCAGGTGAAGGCCGTTCCAGAAAGGGACAATGGAAAGAAATGGACTCTTAGGGCTTCCTCAGCCAATGCTTCCTCACATTGGGCCAAGAATCGGCTAATGTGTTCCACTGTAGACACGCTATCTTGCCCCAAGAATTTGGAGAAGTTCGATATCCTATATAGGTGTGGTAGCAAACTATCGAACCACTCCTAATATGGGTGTCGATACATAAAAGCTTCTTTCTTAGGCTTGATGCCAAATTGTTCTCTTACCATTTCTGCAACTCTGGTAGACCAGTCATCCTCCCTTGGGTTTTCTCTTTGGTAGTGTGGAGGCAAAGCTGGCACTTGGTATGGTCTAAAATGATCTACTAGATGATTGCCTGTATCATTATTGCCACCTAGATATTCTTGCCAATATCCCCCGTAGTAAGTCGTCCGATGATATCCTGGCATCAAATCATCATGTTGCCCCCCAATCTGATCTTGTACTAGTGGAAACATATTTGCCAATACGTACCTTCTGGTTCCATAAGCAACCTATGGTTGCTCTGTTTTTATTAGCAAATATACTAGCCCTTGATCAGACTGTCGAACAATTGATCCATCCACCATTTTCTTGATCAAATTGTGCAAAGTATTCACTATCACACCTAATTAGTTGATCAGTGCATGGTAAACAGCTTCATTAACCATCTCTTGCAACAGCTAAGGACTCACGGGTGGTGAATGGCTCAATTCTCCTACCAAAACAGGCTTTGGAATTTGGGACTTCCAAATCAACCCTTGTCTGGTCATACTGAACGACTCCAGATAGAGTTTTTGAAAATTAGTCGTATTTTGCTCTACCTAGAGCCTTCGATCTTTAGTCAAATCATTCATTGATACTGGAATCACGTACTCGGTGCTGATCTCTTTACCTGCCATTATGTTTCAGTTGTCTTGTCCCATCGGGCATGCCAAAAAGCGTGCTCGCCACCAAACCTCATGGGAGGGAAAGGTCCGACCGGGCCGAACGGAGGTCCGATCGAGGAAAGATGGCGGCTTGGTCATGTAAAAGCCTGTGAGATCTGCTTATCTCTAGTGTAGGTCCTTAAGTTTCAAGGTCCGAGGTCATGCCAGTCAATTTGACCTTGCAATTGACAATGGGAGAGGATGAGACCCACTAGCCGGTCGGTCGGTAGGCCTATCCGGCTCACCCTATTTCTAGGTGCCGATTGGGAAGGCAGCGCTCGAGCATTAGCTTAACAGCCAATAGAGGCATGAGAGATAGACCCGTGGAACGGAGTAGAGAACCTATTGGCCAAAGAGCCGATGACACTCCGTAGCATTCAAAGTGCGGAGCAGGGCCCGATCCCTCATGAAGCCACGAGGACCAGCGATCGCGATAACGGTGCTGTTAGGACCAGCCTCGATAGATCAAACTAAACCAAGATAGTATGATGCCAGGGCTAACTGCGCGGAGATGACAGAGGCTTAGATCGAACATGATGACAAGGGAGGAAAAATGCGAGGTCATCGGCTACCTAACGGCCGATCGTCTGACGTAGGCCTATACCTAAACTCATCTGCCATTCGAGTCAATACAGAATGAAACCCGCTAGATCTCGACTCTGGCCATGTCAGACGTGAACCCTGGTATATCGGATCGAACTGAGACAGTTCCAGACCATGTCCGTTGTGTTTGAATCAATCTCTAGCTGATCGATCGTTAGATGATACATGAGACAGATGTGAGGTCTGCGGTGAGGATAACTCGTCGGCTACTCACTGCAATGAGATGCCTTGCGAAGACCCGCCTAGGTGTCGACTTGAACCACCGCCGCTGATCTCGTACGTCAAACCTAACCGATGTAGCATGAGACCGTGGATAGAGGAGGAAGACCGACGTGCCGACGAGCCTCACGCAGACGTGATGCGGTACGCTCGATCTGACTAAAAGGTCAAACCTAACCGATGCAGTCTTAGATAGAGCAGAGCGTACCAGGATAGTGGCAGGACTTACCCCTTCGCCGGAGATCGAATTTAACCGATGCAGTCCCACGTTGAGAGCCAGAACCGCAAATAGAAGCTAAACAAGCTAGGGTGACGATGTGCTGAAGGTTTATTGGATTAATGTTCTATTTTTACAAGCTTTCAGGGGTCTATATTTATACCCTAGGATTACAGAGTTCGACACAGTTATAGCAACCACTGAACATTATTTACTAAAAATATAAAAGAAAACTAATCTCTAAGAAATTGTAAATCTACTCAAACTTGCTTAGCCTATGTAATACATTCTATACAAAGATCCAACCTGCCGTTATCCTCATTATTCCTCTTTGGATTTGGTTCCATCTAGATAACTTTATGTCTTCAAACAAACCGAATCTATCTTCCACCCATTTGATCGGCTCTTCTATAGTATCAATCGGCTTCACCCCATGAGCCGATCAGTATTTTCCAATGGCCGATCCTATTTATAGGCTGAATCAAATTCTAGCATTAACATCCATAGTGCTCAAAGACTCCAACCCTAGGCAGCCAAAGTGGTCTCCCAAAGATTATGGCATATACACTTAGAGCCTTTGAGCTAGCAAACGGAGGTCCGAAAGATTTCTCAGAAAACTATGGAGCTTTGTACCTCTCAACTATAGGATCAAGGATAGATTTTGAGAACTTTTAATCATTACCTTTATTGCACACAACCCCTTGATAGTATGGCAGCACTAAATTTCAAAATAAATATAAAAAAGCATGGGATCTTGCCCATTGTAGGGGTTACCATTTGAATTTCTTTTTCTTTTCTTTTGGAACTAACTCATGTCCACTCATTTGAAGCACATGTTTGTTATCCAAAACCAATATAGCGGCCTAGAGGCACTTTTAGTTGTCACCTTGGGCAAATCCACTATCACCACCATTGAGGCCATGGGAACACAATAGAAGAAGTGGATCTGCTCTCAGCTATTTTTGAGGTTGGATCCACCATGCCCCACTATCTTCAAGGCTATATCCAGGGATGGAGGCGATGTTGGCCATCCTAAGCTAAACGATGGGCACACAACCAAGTTGCCTTTGTCGAACATGTGGAGGCAAAGGAAATTTTCCATGTCACTTTGGAGGTCGAGGCTAGATTCGCCACACCCTACCATCGAGGCCAGATCCACTGCACCCCACCATCATCGAGGCTGGATCAACTGCATCCCGCCATCATCGAGGCTAGATCTAGAGGTAGAGATGGTAATGGGCGTCTTGAGCTCAAGGTTCGCCAGCTAAGGAGGCTGCTTGCTTTAGCAGTGATACTCCTACCATGGAGCGGATTGCCTAGCAAGATGGTGGTAGGGGTAGAGTAGAAAGATGCGACAACCACTGCTAGGGACAGGGATGTGAAGATGAGGATTGGCGTTGGGGATAGGAAGGAAGCCAAGGATGGAGCATGTGGCTGCGATTGTGTCGATGTCATGGAGTCTAGGCTCAATGCAGTGAAGAGGATGAGGAGAAGAAAGTGTCCATGGCACTCCTTGCTGACTTAGGGAGGAGGTGGCCGGAGGCGGCCTAGGTGGCAGATGAGGTGGTAAGGAGAGGGCATGTCTGGTATATGACGTAGAGATAGATACATAGAGGAATAATTATGTTTATAATGGTTTCAAAAACATTACCCGTTATAGATGTTCTTAGGTCATATGTAGCATGTTAGCTGTTGTAGACAACTTGACATCTATAACAGCTCTATATTAACAACCACTAACGTTACTTCTGTAATGGCTTGTCTTTAAGAGCTTTTATAGATATGTCGTTATAACTTGGATAATTATATTTTAGAAAAAGTACACTAACCTTGATTAATTTTAGCACCACTGAGTTTGCCTTACAAACTTTTCTCCAATAAAGTTGGTGCTTTATTTTCTCATCTTGCTTCTCAACCGATGCAAAGGATATCTCAATCATGTCACTCTCCTCCTTGTTGGAATGCTCTAAACTCTGTGCAAATTGTTAGAGATAGAAGGCACATGCATATTTCGTGGCTTCCTCGAGTCCTCAATTTGACTTTTGGTATTGTAAAAGTTGTAACAAATGAGAAAAAGAGCTACAAGTTTGACTATCAAGCATCTCTTGAATTTTTTTTAAGCCCACATAAAAATCTTATTTCTCATTTTTGTTCATATTCATCTAAACCACAATGTAATAAATAAGCATTCATAATGATAATATGAAGTAATGATTCTAGTATATTGTTTTAAATATTGTAGTTCGTAAACATAATTTTAGTATAATACATAGGAAGATAAATATCTCTTAAACACGTTTCACGTCCTTTCAAGAGTAATGTATTTTATTATGATTACAAATATGTTTCTAATCATATAAAGCATGTTTAACTCAAATACCAGAGACACACATAGCCTTTTGTTTATAAGATAAGTCATCTCATACAAAATTTAGGGCCAATTTCCAACCGGACGACCACACCACGTGGCGTAGCCCAATTCACCGGTTTGCTCCCTCATGCGCATCCGTGATTGGCAATCACCACATGGCGTAACCTAATTCACCAGTTTGCTCCCTGGCGCACATCCGTCCGATTGGCAATCAACGATAGGAGAGAGCAATACAATCATCCTGGTAAAAAAACGAAAGCACAAAAAAAAACACCACAGAAATTTCTGTTGTGTCATCCTCTTCATATTCTAGATACTTCCAGACTCCATTGGCAACCAAAGGAATTTCAATTGCATCATCCTCTTCAATCGACCAAACATCCCATCTATCTCTCCATAAAAAATCCACGGTCTCTATACTAAAGAACAAAATTGAGAAAAGAAAGCTGGAAACACCATAAAAATGTGAAACAAAGAAGAAAGAAAATATGAGTTAAAAAGGTAACAAAATAGAGTGGCTTCCCATTGTTAGGTCACTTCCGCCATTGCCCTCTAGTGCTCAGTCGTCGTAGCAACCATATCGAGCCACTGATGTACCGACAAGCTCAGTCAAACCGAATAAGGTCAGCTAATGACCATTACAACTACAAGCCATTGCCATTGGACATTGGACATTGACACACGACGTCGACGGAGGAGGGACTCTGGCTGCTGGTGTTGAATCTGCACCCGAGGCCACCTAGGCGCCCGACGACCATCCGCCTAATCTTGTAAGTGATGGAGATAGAGCCCCCAACTCATCCCACGTGGCGGCTAGGTCTAGATCGTGTGTTGGCGCTGAGCTCGCGTTGGATCGTTGGGACAAAAGGCCGAGCTCATCCTGTCTTCACCAACACATCGTCGTCATCCCCATTGCGGCAGCCACCTTCATTAAAGTCACAGCTGCCACGACTGCCCTCCTCTCTATTCTCTGACATCCGGTTTACTGGATCCAGTGACCCAGCTGCCGGATCCAGCCACCACTATAGTAACAGAGTGACTGTCGGTGACAAAACGCCCAACACTGGGAGGACAGCGATAACAGCGGCTCGGACATCATGCGACATGAAAGGGATGCAAGTGCAAGTGTGAGATGATTGGAACGATTGATTATATTCTATATTGTGTACAAGTGTATATATAGACACCGCGGTGGCATGGATGCCAATCACACAGTTATAGTATGTCCTATACAATTAGGGAATCTACTATATTTATAGAAATCTACTATAATTACATTATGTTAACACTCCGCTGTAGTTTAATTGGGAGCTCGGTGAACGTTTAGGCTAGATCAAAACTCCTGTAATATAGAGGTAGAAAGACCATTGATAAAAACGTTGGTGTACTAAGATGTTATGGGAACATGAAGTACCTAAATGTGACCGAGGGCGACCTGCTCCCGAACAAAATGGAGATCAATCTTAACATACTTCATGCGCTGATGCTGGACTGGGTTGCGGGAGAGATAAACAACACTAATGTTATTACAATAGACCAAGGTGGCACGGTGAGGTAAGTGGCGAAACTCTATGAGTAGTTGGTATAGCCAAGTAGCTTTAGCGATACCATTGGCCACAGCTCGATATTCAGCCTCTGCACTCGATGGAGAGACTGTATGCTGACTATCAACTTGTGGTCAATGGTGTCGCTAAATCTACTTGGCTATGGTAACTACTCATAAAGCTTTGCCACTCATCTCAACGTACCACCTTGGTCTACTGTGCCAACGTTAGTGCTATTTATCTCTCCAGCAACCTAGTCTAGCATCAGCGCATGACCATGTGAGATGATTGAAATGATTATATTATATATTGTGTTATGTATATATACATATCAGGGTGACATAGAAGCCAATCACATATGTAGAAAAATCTACTAAAATTATATTAGGGTGGCAAGGAAGCCAGCTAATAAGTAGGTTCTAAATGTACTATATCTAAAGAAATATACTCTATGCTAACACTGAGAACGGATTAGGGGCACTTACGGACGCCTGCTATGATGCGGTTCAAAGAGCTTCACCGACGCCCATAGAAGCAATATATCTGTATATGGGCCTATAGCTTTTGGGCATTAACTATTTAGCACTCTTCACCATATTTATTTAATTCCTTTCATAACTCTCTTTCCCAAAAAGTGATAAATTTGTTGTCACTTACCACTTCAGAGTGTCAAAAGGTTAATTATTCCACAGCTTTCCCCAAGAGTTTCAACCTAACCAAAATAGTACATGGGAAAAAAACTGCAAAATGAATTGTGTGTTCGTCTAATATGCATGCACAAATACACCGAGTGGCTTGGTTTTAAAAAAATATTTTTTAAAACATATTGTAAAAGGATTGGTCCATAGGCCTGGTATCCCTGTTGAATGGGCAAAAAAGGTCGTGATTCCTTAAGTTGAGATGGAAATAACAATTACACCTAATCCAGTTATAGATAAGTACACGCTTAGTCGATCAGTCGTTGAAAGAGGAAAGCTAAAGGATGAAAAAGGAAGAGAGAGAACGGTGAAGATAGTAGGAAGAATGCTAAGAATGATGCAGAACGGCAGAAGCCGCCTCCATCTCAACGAAATTCACTAGGGTACAATATGATACACGTTAGTATTAAAGTGCTTATTTTTAATGCTGTTTTCTCATATTTTACAAAAAGAAGAACATGCATTTGTTGACGACTTATACCGATAACATTATTTTAACTACGTAGATGTTAACATCAGAATTTGTTTAGCCTACAAACGGGATCCACTGATGGAGTAAAGACTTATCAAACTTATAGGGAGAAGCCGATTGACAGAGCTAATTAGACGGGTTGAGAACGGATTTAGTTTGTATAAAGACAGATAACTTTCTAGATGATACCGAATCTAAGCAGGATTTGTGAGAAGCACGATAGAGTGTTTATTGATATAATATATAATAAAGTTTAGTTAGCTTTACAACTTCTTATATATTAGTTTTCTTTTATGTCTGTAGCAAATAACGTCCGATGATTATTGTAATTATATTGGACTCTTGTAATTTTAGGTTATAAATATAGACTCACGTAGGCTTGTAAGAAAATAAATGGATCAATACAATACAACTTCGGTGATATTATATTATCAACCTAGCTCGTCTAGGTTTTTCCATATCGGGTTCTGGCTCTTGATACGGGGCTGCTTCGATTAATTTTGATCTCCGACGAAGGGTATGTCCTGCCATTATTACGGTTCATTTTTCTCTATCTAAGGTTGCATCGGTTAGGTCCGACCTCTTAGCCTAATCAGGTGTACCACATCATGTCCCTATAAGATTCGTTGGTACATCATACTCCCTCCTCCGTCCCTGGTATCGTGCTACATCGGTTATGTTCGAACTACGTGATCGGTGGTGATGGTTCGAGCTGTTGCTCTAGCAGGTGTTCACGCAGCGTTTTGTCACAGAGAGTAGCCGACGAGTTATCCTTAACGTTAGTCTCGTATCTGCTTTGCGTATCATTCGACGATTAATCGGCTGGCAATCTATCCGGTCACATCGGATTTGTCCTAATACTATCTCGATTATGTTCAATCTCTTAGGCTCACTTTCAACGGGGCTGGCATCGAAATTCAGAGGGGTTCATTCCCCATCGGCTTAGATAGCTGACAAGTTTATGTATAGGCTTGCGTTGGACGTTTGATCGGTAGGTATCCAATGACCTCGCCCTTTTTTTCTTCATCGCTACGTTCGATCTAGCTTCCGTCGTCTCTATGCCATTAGTCCTGGTCTCATAGTATCTCGGTTCGGTTTGATTTATCGAGGCTGGTCCTAATGGTGTTGTTACGGTGGTCACTGGTCCCCGTGGCTTCATGGAGGATCAGGCCCCGCTTTGTGCTCTAGATGCTTTCATCCTACAAAGGGTCATCAACCCTTTAGCCAATAAACCATCTATTGTATTCCACGTGTCTATCGCCTACGGCTTCATCGGTTTTTCAGCTAGTGCTCAAGCACTACCTTTCCTATTGGCACCCAACCGATAGGGGCGAGCCGGATTGGCCCACCGGTCGATTGCCTTGCGGATCTCATCCTCTGTCTCCTTGTCAATTATAAGGTTAAATTGACTAACACGCCCTCAAATCTTAAAGATTAAGGACCTATACTAGAGCTAATCAGATCTCCTAAGGCTTCACATGACCAGGGCGTCGTCTTCCTTGATCAGACCTCCATTCGACACTATCGGACTCCCTGCGAGATTCAGTGACCAGCAATAGGGTACGATTGATACTAAGGTATACACAAGATGTGAATAAGAGGACATGGGATAGGAATTTTTTACTGATTTAGGTATATGAGAAGAGTAATAGTCTTAATTTAATTTATATGTAAATCTCTAGGATGTATCACAACGAGTAGAAAGGGGAGCAATCTTGCTATTCTGGCCTATCAAATTATTCTTGATGAAGCAATCTAGTGGGTTGTAGTTAGCAGCTAAGTGTATAGTTTCCTCCTAGAGTAATATCAATGTAACTTGTGTCTATGGCTTATGATTCGATGTCTTGTCCTCTTAGAGGATTTATATTTATATAAAATTATGATCCTGTCCAAGTAGATCTTGGGGTCTCTAGGATACGGATATATAAGTCGTTACCGTCATCGGTTTTGACTATGAAGTCTTTCTTTAACTGGAGTGGATTCCTCTTTTTCTTATATTATCCATACTTGAGCATAACTTCATATATAAAATTAGGTATACAGTATTCCCAATGGTTACTAGTACGATATACCTTATGTGTAACAATGGCAATAGCTTCCAACCACTATGCAAATGATTGTCACAACGTTATTAGAAACTTTCTCCCTAGAAGCCACACTATCCATATATTAAGAGTATTTAGAAAGAGAATTGAGTAGGCTATGGTCGACGACACAGCTGTTTTTTTAATGGGTAGTGATGGCGATCAAGTCATGGCAGGTTTACATATAAACAATCATGATCAAGGAAGCAAGTTATGGACCAGTTCTCAGCTTGAAGAACCAGTTCCAAGTCATATTTACAATTAATTTACGAAACAACAGCTCTCTGGACAGATTCGTACTGGGCCAGTATTTTGGGCATAACTCTCTCATAAAGGCTCGGATTTGGGTGATTTAAATTTCTGTGATCAGATAATGAAATGGACTATCTTTTTTATGTTTTGAGTTTCTCCAGATTCCAGAGTCTTCTTGGTCAAAACCTCGTGTCAAGTGAGCGTGGTTACTGAGGAGCCAGCCAGCATTTAGTTTCTTGGAACTTGTCTTTTGAGTCTTTCTATGTTTTAATTATATTTGGGAATTAGCAGTAGTAGTTAATGTTGCTTTTATTGTGTTTTGATATTTGCAAAAATAGTTAAGGAGTTATTAATTAGTAGGAAGTTTCTAGAGTTGAGTTGTATGGCTATATAAAGCCTAATTTCTGAATGTAAACTCACTTGTTGAATTATTATGAAAAAGTTTATCTTGAGTTGAGTTTATCTCCTCTTTTATCCTGCTGTGAGTTGAGAGTATCCTCCAGTTGTGATTTTATAGTTGAACGTGTGCGTGTCCTTGGACGATTCATAGCTCGAACGCTATCAGGTAGTATCAGAGCAGCAGGCGAAGGATGGTGCGACGTAGTGCTCGTGTCAATCCTCCTGAAGGCAACCAGCAAGCCAATCGAGATATTGAGTTGAACGAGTTGAGGCAGCATGTGCAACAACTCCAAGAGCGTCTAGCGCGCGTGGAGGCCGCTGGGAACAACCGCGATGATTCCTATCGTGGCTCAGATGGCGAAACTTATGGTGACGATGATGCCGAGTTCAACCCCTTCCACGACAACCACACCTTGGTGTCCAGTGATGAAGAGGCTCTCCATCAAAATCACACCCGAAGGAACCAGCAATTTCGACGGGCTTTTGATCTAAAAGCGGATATTCCTGTGTACGAAGGGCGCATACAACCCGATGAGTTCATAGATTGGCTCAATACGGTTGAACGTGTCTTTGAATACCAAGATGTCCCTGAGGAAGAGAAGGTGAAGATTGTTGCCATCAAATTAAAGAAGCATGCATCTATTTGGTGGGAGCAGTTGAAGATGAAGCGAGCCCGTGAGGGTAAGCAAAAAATCAGAACATGGGAAAAGATGGTGAAAGAGTTACGAAAGAAGTTTCTGCCGGAAGGGTACTTGCAAGAGGCCTTTTTTCAACTTCATGGCTTTGTTCAAGGTGATAAAACTGTGGCAGATTACACTGAAGAACTTGATCACCTCATGTTGAAATGTGGCGTTGTTGAGCCCGAAGAACAAACCATTGCACGATATCTTCGTGGCCTTCGCAAGGAGATTCATGATGTGGTAACTTTACAGCCCTTTATCTCTTATCATGATGTGTTTAAACTTGCCACAAAAGTTGAGAAGCAACTCAAGGAGAAAGAAGTCAGAAAAACAGCGAGCTTTGGTGGTAGCCGAGTTCTCAATCGAGGCCATCCAACAAGTCATGGGAGCAGCACGCAATCAGCCAAACCAACATCAAGTGCAGTGGCCAAATTTTCAGCAAAAACCGTAACCGCAAGACCCTCTAAACCAGCCCCTAAAGCTGTTCAATGCTATCGGTGCAAAGGGTACGGTCACATCATGTCCGAGTGCCCAAACCAGCGGGTATTTACCATTATTGAAGAACCCCTAGAAGAGGAGCAAACAGATTTTGATTCTCCACCCGTGTTTGATGAGGCAGCAGATGAGGAGGATGTCATTTATGGAGATACGGGTGAGATGTTGGTGATTAGGCGTGTGCTGAATTCCAGTCCCATTCAAGATGATGTGTGGCTCCGTAACAATATCTTCCATACACGATGCACCTCTCATGGGAAGGTATGCGATGTTATCATTGATAGCGGGAGTTGTGAGAATGTTGTTTCTGAAATTATGGTACAAAAGTTGCCGCTTAAAACTGAAAAGCACCCAAAACCGTACAAACTCTCTTGGTTGGAAAAAGGTAAATGTGTGCAAGTTGACCAACGTTGTTTGGTTAATTTTTCTATTGGTGAGAAGTACCGAGATGAGGTATGGTGTGATGTAGTTCCTATGGATGCTTGTAATTTACTTTTGGGGAGACCTTGGCAGTTTGATAGAAAGGTACACCATGATGGTTTTAAAAACACTTATTCTTTTGAGCTGAATGGTGCTAAGATTACTTTGGGTCCTTCTAGAATGGAAATGAAATCTAAACCAGCCCTCAAGGATAGCAATTTCATTCTCTCAAAATCTGAATTTACTGAAATTTTTGAAGAATCCCAAATAGCCTTTGCATTGGTGGTGAAAGAAGTTAAGGGTGACAGAAGTCCTCTAATACCCGGACCAGTGGTACCTTTATTTGAACAATTTCAGAACCTTGTTCCAGATGAAATTCCAGCAGGTTTACCTCCAATGAGGAGTGTGCAACACTGCATAGATTTTGTTCCTGGTGCAATTTTGCCAAACAAAGCAGCATACCGAATGAACCCAGCAGAAAATGCCGAGTTGCAGCGGCAAGTAGATGAGTTGATGAGAAAGGGTTTGGTGCGTGAAAGCATGAGTCCTTGTGCAGTTCCAGCCTTGCTTGTGCCAAAGAAAGATGGTTCTTTTCGCATGTGTGTGGATAGTAGAGCGGTCAACAAGATTACTATCAAGTATCGCTTCCCTATTCCTCGTCTAGATGACATGCTAGATCAGCTCCATGGTGCTAGTGTGTTTTCAAAGATTGATCTTAGAAGTGGGTACCATCAGATTCGTATGAGGCCTGGTGATGAATGGAAGACAGCATTTAAGACCCATGATGGATTGTTTGAGTGGTTGGTGATGCCATTCGGACTCTCTAATGCTCCTAGTACTTTTATGAGACTAATGAATTTGGTGTTTAAGTCTTTTATTGGCAGATTTGTGGTGGTCTATTTTGATGACATACTCGTGTATAGCACGGGTAAAGAAGAGCATTTGGAGCACCTTCACCAAGTCTTTGAAGTGCTAGCTAAACAGAAACTCTACATCAACCTCAAGAAGTGCGAGTTCCTAACCAGCAACTTGGTGTTTTTAGGCTATGTGGTTTCAGCTGAAGGTATTCATGTTGATCCTTCTAAGGTGGATGCAATTGTTTCATGGCCAACACCAGCCAACATTCATGATGTGAGAAGTTTTCATGGACTGGCCTCATTCTATCGCCGGTTCATTCGAGATTTCAGCACTCTTGTCTCTCCAATCACCGAGTGCTTGAAAGGAGGAGTATTCAAATGGACGAAGGAAGCTGAAAAGAACTTTCAGCTCATCAAGGAGAAGATGACAGCAGCCCCAATTCTTGCTTTGCCCAACTTTGAGAATATTTTTGAGCTTGAATGTGATGCATCTGGTGTAGGCATTGGTGCGGTTCTCAATCAAGAGGGTCGACCTATTGCCTTCTTTAGTGAAAAGCTTTCAGATTCACGTAAGAACTACACTACATATGACAAAGAGTTCTATGCAATTGTACGAGCTCTTGGGCATTGGAGACACTACCTCATTTCCAAGGAGTTCATTCTCTACACCGACCATGAGGCGCTGAAGTTCATAAATGGGCAGCACAAGCTCAAACCGAGACATGCAAGGTGGGTGGAATTTTTACAAGGCTACACATTCCACATCAAGCATAAAAGTGGTGCTTCAAATCAGGTGGCAGATGCTTTAAGTAGGAGGCATTCTTTGCTGTCCACAATGAAGGTAAATGTTCTTGGGTTTGAAGTGATCAAGGAGTTGTATTCTGATGATGAGTTCTTTGGCACGATAAAAGCTGAATGTGCAAAAGGTCCATATAAAAAATTTATGGTGAATGATGGATATATTTTCTATGGCAACCGTTTGTGCGTACCGAATTGTTCTTTGAGGTGGCAGATCATTAAAGAGGTTCATGATGGTGGGTTAAGTGGTCATTTTGGATGAGATAAAACTAGTGCATTACTCCAAGACCGTTTCTATTGGCCTAAAATGATGAAGGATGTGAACCATTACATTTTGAGATGTAGAACTTGCCATCTAACAAAAACAAAGTCTCAAAATTCTGGACTTTACACTCCCCTTCCTGTTCCTAATGCACCGTGGGAAGATGTGAGCATGGACTTTGTGATGGGACTGCCTCGAACTCAACGCAGCAAAGATTCAATCATGGTGGTGGTTGATCGGTTCTCTAAAATGGCACACTTTGTTCCTTGTGCAAAAACGATGGATGCCACTAACATAGCTGATCTTTATTTCAAGGAGATAGTGAAGTTGCATGGCATTCCAAATACCATAACATCTGACATAGACCCGAAGTTTGTTGGGCATTTTTGGAGAACACTTTGGCGTAAGATGGGTACAAAGCTGCAGTTTAGTTCAGCCTATCATCCTCAAACCGATGGCCAAACTGAAATTATGAATCGGAGTTTGGGCAATCTGTTGAGAAGCTTGGTGGGTGATAACATACGCCAATGGGACCTTGTTCTACCTCAAGCTGAATTCGCTTACAACAGGTCCAGCAGCAAAACGACAGGTAAAAGCCCTTTTGAAGTGGTGTATGGATGCAATCCGAAGACTCCTCTTGATCTTGTGTCATTGCCAATCAGCCATAGCTATAGTGGAGATGCAGATGAGCGTGCTAAAGCAATCAAGGGCTTGCATGAACAAGTCAGCAAGAGGATTGAGAAGCAAAATCAGAAGTATGAAAGACAAGCTAACAAGCACCGAAGGGCTGTGATTTTCAAAGAAGGTGATCTTGTGTGGGTGCATTTGAGCAAGGAGAGATTTCCACCTGGGCGCAATGCAAAGCTCAAGCACCGTGGTGATGGACCGTTTAAAATCTTGCAGCGCATAGGTGACAATGCTTACAAGGTGGAGCTTCCCGGAGATTATGGTGTTTCATCCACATTCAATGTGAAGGATCTTTCTCCATACCATGGCGAAAATGAGCCGAACTCGTGGGCGAGTTCTTTTCAACCGGGGGAGAATGATGGCGATCAAGTCATGGCAGGTTTACATATAAACAATCATGATCAAGGAAGCAAGTTATGGACCAGTTCTCAGCTTGAAGAACCAGGTCCAAGTCATATTTACAATTAATTTACGAAACAGTAGCTCTCTGGACAGATTCGTACTAGGCCAGTATTTTGGGCATAACTCTCTCATAAAGGCTCGGATTTGGGTGATTTAAATTTCTGTGATCAGATAATGAAATGGACTATCTTTTTTATGTTTTGAGTTTCTCCAGATTCCAGAGTCTTCTTGGTCAAAACCTCGTGTCAAGTGAGCGTGGTTACTGAGGAGCCAGCCAGCATTTAGTTTCTTGGAACTTGTCTTTTGAGTCTTTCTATGTTTTAATTATATTTGGGAATTAGCAGTAGTAGTTAATGTTGTTTTTATTGTGTTTTGATATTTGCAAAAATAGTTAAGGAGTTATTAATTAGTAGGAAGTTTCTAGAGTTGAGTTGTATGGCTATATAAAGCCTAATTTCTGAATGTAAACTCACTTGTTGAATTATTATGAAAAAGTTTATCTTGAGTTGAGTTTATCTACTCTTTTATCCTGCTGTGAGTTGAGAGTATCCTCCAGTTGTGATTTTATAGTTGAACGTATGCGTGTCCTTGGACGATTCATAGCTCGAACGCTATCAGGTAGTGTATCAACATTGCTAGAATTTAAATTTGGATAGAGATAAAAAATTAACCGCCAAATGTGAACTTGCTATTTCTCTATGGGAACTTCGCATTACTTTCCAGAAATAAGAATCGCTACAAGATTATGAAACTGAATAGCAAGATTTGTTTTTGGTCCATTTGTAGTAACTGTTCACTGTTTTCAACTCCAATATTTTGGCACTCAAAAGCCCTAATCCCGTTCACCAGAAAATTCCCATCCTCTTGCCCAATCCATCCATAGTTCTTTCTGAATTCACCATAGATGATACACGCCATAGGGATTTGCATCAGGGATGATCAATTCTGGGCCATGGAACAGTGAGGTGGCAAGGAGTAGTAAACCAATACCCGAACTTGCTCAAATTGTCATTTTTGCCTCTTTTACTCAATGTGGTTTCTTCCCTCCATGCTCTGAGTTCTTGATCTTGCTTCTTAAGTTTTACAATCTCCACATTCTCATCCTCAACCCCAACTCCATCACATTTCTAAGTAACTTCACACATCTATGTGAGGCTTACATTGGTGTGTGACCCTTCTTATATTTGTTTAGGTATTTCAATGAGATCATGATCATGGAGAAATCAAGAATCACAGGAAACTATAGTCCTTAGCTTCATGATGGCTTGAAGGAAGAATACATTGTCTTGAACCCACCGACCTCCTAGTTCCTTGTTGTCCCATCCACCAAACCCAAATGCCAAAAGTCATTCTTCCACCCTTCTTTGAGTCTGTGTCCGTAACGATCTTTATCAGAAAGAATAAGGAGTTCAGGGTGCATAGTTTGATGGTGCATGAAGTTGTCCGAGATTTTCTGTGTACCCTTTACAAGCGTGGGCACAACAGGCATATGAGTAAAGAGGTGAAAAAGACCCTACTCGTATATCAAACTAGGGTATAGTTATTTTTTCACCAACTTTGCTTATGAACGCCATTTAACCAGGCTTTTAATTAACCCATAGGTATTGTTATCTCGCAAAGCTAGAAAATGATATGGTGATGCAGTGCATCAAAGCCATGGTGACTGACCTTGCATTAGTGGCTGACAGTATCCCCAAGCCACTGTGTGACCTGCCTTGAACGGATTGAGAAAAGATCATGAATGTAAGTTTTTTGTATCTATCTTTCTTTCATCTAGTGTTGTTATAGGATAGTAATGTTAGAGTTTATAGGAGTTTCCCCTAACCAATGTCATCGGATCACTCATTGATCACTAGGAGACCACTAATACCAAGAGTGTGGCTGAGAAGGAGATAGGCTCTAGCGATGTCATGAGACTAACTATGCTTCAACGGCATTGCTGGGGCCAAGAGAAAATGGGTTGGCTTTAACAAGGCCCACGTGGTGGGACCCTGACTAAGGTCGTTAGCTCCGTGGTAAGCATTTTGTCACTACTAATAGGTCCTCAAGAGGATAAGATTAGATATTGAGATCATTTTTTACCCTTCTCCTTCTTTCTTTCAGACATCGTCCATTAGTCACGCTTCCTTGGGAAGCCACTCAAGCCACTGAACCTGATGTGGTGGAACAAGGCCTAAGTAATCATCTTCAAATCATTTACTTGGTCTTCAATTTGTTATTGGTTTCTATTAGAAGATTTATCTATTATCTTAGCGTTGTAGAGTCACCCAAAGTATCTCTGACAGAGAATATAGGGAAACAAGATGAGGCTAGCACTCATCCTCCAGAAGCCACCACCATTTCTCCTCCTCTTGCCCATCCTTCTCTCTCCCACATTATCATAGTAATGACCTTAGGCAACATCTTCGACCACTTGACCGAAGCCTGCCAAATAATGTAGCTTACGGCAAAAGTGGCTGCTTCAGAGGTCGACCAAATCTATGCCAAGAACATCGTGGCAAATGATAAGGTAGAGAAGCTCGAGGAGTGATTCAAAGATAGTAAAGACCGACAATGATTCCCTCCACCACATGGTCAAGGAGAACTCTGAGTTCCACAGACACAGCGAGGAGGCGTTGGCAAAGGAGAACTTTATCAGGCTAAACAATGTGGCATTGGGTCGTGCACACGAAGTCAAGCCACTCTAGTTTCCTGACAAGATGTCAGCCTTGGCATATCTTATGGAGTTGGCCAAGCAGATGGAGATGATCTCCTTTGACTACTCAAACAGGTTGACTAAGGAAGCCCAAAATGTTCTTAAGACCATGGCATGCCACATTCTCATGTGCCTGCATCTGGCACACCCTGAGATCAACATCGAGAAGGTTTTAGAAGTGGGTATGGCCGATGACATGAGGGAGAATGTGATGGATGAGCTAGAGGGAATCAAGGAGTCCCATATTAACATTGTATAATTTCCTTTTTAGATATAGTATTTAAGCAAAACCTCATTTTGTGTGTTGTCAGAACAACTTTTATGTCGAAGACATACTTTTTTTTTCTTAAGATTTTTATCTCATGTTGTTGTATTGTATTGTAGTGACAAGGAAAAGCATCTCATGTGCAACCAGCAATATGGTAAAACTCACAATATGGTTGTGATATCAGGAGCATCTCTGATATCGATACTTCCAAATGAAGTGACCGAGAGAGAAATTGCTTGCCTCTAATCCCATCATAAATTCTGCAGGCACAATGTCAATTTAAGGTTTTGTTTTACTAATCTTAGAGGAAAAGGTAATTATTTGATGGCTATGAGGCATCCTATGAGAACCTCCATAGACAAGTTAGTCGTTAAGATATTTAGTTCGAGAATAAAAAAATGTTTATTAAAATGTTTGAAAATTTAATATTTGTATTTAAAATCTAAAGTCAAATTATTTTGTTTCATGCATTTTGCCTCACTTATAAATTCAGCTCAAGTCATCCACAATTACCAAAAGTGTACCGGTCTATTCACAAAAACCAAGATACATTGTACTAAGTCACTTTCACTAGGACCCATGGGCCTTATACAACCTAGAGCAGTGCACTATGTCCTGGACAGCATCCTAGCTCACTTTCATGTATAAAAACTGAGCTACCTCTTAGGTTTAGATTGCATTTTGTTTAGATCAAAACTTAGCGCCGCTACTTTACTGGGTAAAGTAATGGTTCGTTAGATTGCGTTGGTCGCCAAAACTCGCGGAAGGCAATCGGATAGTGCGAAGTCATGAACGAGCTGGCGAAGGTCCAATCAAGGAGTACGGTGCCTTGGTCATATAAAGGCCTATGAGATCTGCTTAACTTCAGTACAGGTCCTTAGTTTTCGAGGTTTGAGGGCATGCCAGTCAATTTAACCTTGCAATTGCCAAGGAGATAGATGATGAGATCCACGAGCCAATTGACCGATAGGCTGATATGGCTCACCTAATCGGTTGGATGCTGATAGGAAGGTAGCGCTCGAGTATCGGATGAAAAGCTAATAAAGGTGTATATAGTAGACATAAAATAAAAGGACTTATCGGCTAAAGAGCCGATGATGCTCCGCATAAGACAGGCGATAAAAGAGCAGAGTGGGACCTGATCTCCCATTAAGTCACGAGGACTAGTGACTACCATAACGACATAGTTACATCCAGCTTCG
The DNA here is from genome assembly GCA_030770085.1 of Oryza coarctata. NCBI lineage: Eukaryota > Viridiplantae > Streptophyta > Magnoliopsida > Poales > Poaceae > Oryza > Oryza coarctata. Next base: position 9,107,822 of record CM061484.1, on the reverse strand, counting down.
ATAGATTAGACCAAACTAAGATAGTATGAGGCCAAGTCTAACGACATAGAGACGATGAAGGCTAGATTAGACATAACAATGAGAAAGAAAAGGACGAGGTCATTGGCTTTTTACCAAGCGAATGTTCGATACCGGCCTATATCAAACCTCATCCGCTCATATAGCCGCTGGGGAATGAAATCCTCTAGATTTGAACGATAGCCCTGTCAGACACAAACATGATAGATTGGACCTCATCGAGACAGTATCAGGCCAAATCCGACAAGACCAGATCGATCTCTAGTAGATTGATCCTTAGACGATACACAAAGCACATATAAGGTGAGCGGTGGGGATAACTCGTTGGCTACTCTCACTAACCAAACACCGCATGAATACCTATTGGGCCAATGTCTTGATCCACCACTACTAATCTCGTATGTCGAATCTAACCGATGCAGCCCTAGATAGAGAAAAATGAACCATGCTAATCGTGGGACAAACACCTTTCACCGGAGATCAAACTTAACCAATGTAGCCCTGCGTCAAGTTCTAGCAACCATCGGGAAAAACCTAGACGAGCTTGGGTGGCAATGCGCCGAGATTGTATTGTGTGATTTGTATTTGATAATTCAATAGGTTCTGAGGGGTCCATATTTATCCCTTGGATTTACAAGAGTACAATGCAGTTATAGACAACCCTTGGACAATATTTTCTAAATATATATAAGAAAACGAATTCTATAAGAAGTTCTAAAGCTAAGTAAACTTGCCTAGCTTATATAACATATTGTATATAGATAAACCACCCTACCATGATTCTCATGAGTCCTCTTTACACTCAGTCCCATCTAAATAACCTTCCATCTTTAGTTGGACCGAATCCATCCTCAACCCATCCGATTGGCTTTCTTAATATGTCAATTGGCTTCCCTATATGAGCCAATCGGTCTTCTCCTCATTGGCCAATCATGTCTATAGACTGACAAAATTCTAACATCAACACATGCCCCCTAATTTCGGAGTTTGTTAACAGACTTCAAAATTCCGAGCCATCGGAATTCTTCACAAACTAAGATGGCCTATTACAGCAAGCAAATAGCACCTAATTGGCCTACATTGTCACTAGGCCATCATGCTTCTATAATGTATCATGCCCCTTCATCCATCTTCTTGACACCTCAGCACTAGAGCCCCTAAAACCTTGACAAACTCCAATGAGTGAAGGCGAACTTCTGCAGATTACTCCATTGACCACCAATCTTCTCCTCCTTCATTCCTCTGCTCTAAATTCTAGATAGATTTGGTCCATCCCACCTTTTCATTTGTTCTTCATTGGATTCTTGTTTACTTTAGAGTCTCAATGGTCAGATCAAAATTTTAGTTGTCGACCACCTGGGTTTCATTCATTTAGGCCCCATGGGTAGTGAGGATTTAACAGACTTTCAATTCCAAAACAGAATAGATCCCCTACAAAAACTCACCCATGACAATCAGTGATTGGACTATCAACTTTAGATCTTGGCCTAGCAGACTCTCAGGATGGAGGAATTGGTACCTTAGGGTATTGGCTTTGGAAAAATCAATTTAGGAAGACTTAAAAATTGGCCGTTGTATCAACCTTTCCCTAGCCGATATGGAAAAGAACAAATCTTTGCTCACATTGGCATCCTAATTTTGGTCAAATGCCCTTAACGCTTTCATGTTTGTACATGGGCCGATGACTCACACCTTGATGGATGTCATTATGTTGACTTGCCTCAACACTACACATTACATAAATCCATCTATCCTTCGATTGAAACCCACTCATCGGCTCAGCACCAAAAATATCAGAGGGTGGACTAAATATTTATCTCTGTACAGTGAGACTTTCGAACTAGTTGATGTCTAGGAGCATGTTGCATTCTTGAATTTGTGGTTAGAGTAGTTCATCTTTTTGCAGTTCAACCCTTGGCCCAACTACCAATATGCAATGCTTAGCGGAGTGCTTGGCCAATCGGCATCCAATTCGTTGGGGTAGAATCTCCTTGGAGCTACCTATCAACTACTTCATCAAGTGGCAAACAAGTTATCAACTGGCCAACCAGTCGGTCACATTGCCCATCCTTGGTGGTTTATATGATTGAACAACTATACTTCTGAACTCAGCCTTAGGACCCCCTTCTCATCTTTGACTTTTTCGGCTAATCATTTAGAGGAAAGCAAAGCCAACCGATGCCGATGTTTAAAAGTTTTTACTATGGCTTTACTATGGTATCTCACTGGATGAAGCCACATTGGCTCTTTTTGGAAGCAAAATGACACCCCTCAGACTCAGCTAATAGTTTAAATGTTTTTACTATGGCTTTATATGGACACTACCCTTTGGTTTGCGTACTAGGACACTTCATCATTTGAGATGCCCTCTAGATTTCATCCTCTTAATGCCCTAGCCGAGGAAGAATTGAACATAATATTCCTATCAGCCATAAGTACAAATCTTCTCCCGATTGGATACTCATTGGGCTGATCCCAACACCCATCATACAAGTTTTATCATTCATCCATCAGTGCTCGTTAGTTGTGTTCTAGCCAGCTCCCAATTGGCTTATTCTTTATCGGCAAGCTCCAAGTTCTAGGAGATGTAAATAGTGGCTTAGAGTATGATCGACTAAGAATAATAGCTAGATCTCTTTCCTTGGGGACCATCACCATCTTTGAGCTATGTATATCCAACACTAGACTCTTCGCTTGATGGTGGTCAGAGTGAAGACATTTGTTTAGTGTCAAATCCAATGAAAAGGTAATTCTTCTCCATATTTGTTTCCCATACTGCATTTCATCTTGAATACATCATTTAACCTCCATAACCCTATAGGCTGGTGATAAGGAAGCACCTATAATAAGCACAAGTGACCAGCCGATTGAGTATCAGCCTCCATCGGCTGAGCCCCACCTTGGATATGGTGCTCCATCTCTATTAGCTCTGCTCTGAGTACCGTGCCATCAAGAACCAAACAGAAGAAGCTAGCTACTCGGACTACTTCCAAGAAACAAAAATCCAGCATTGATGTCACAATAATAGCACCAATTCCCTAAGGAACTTCTCCTACATCAACATCGGCTCCTTCACCCTAGCCGATATGAGCTGATTTAATTTTTTCTTCGTCAGCTTCATACTTCTCCTGATACCTTCGTTTTGCAACTTGAACCGTTGTCTACCAAAATCCATCTGCCAGAGATAGCTACAAGCATTGAGCCAATGATTGCTTCATAAGTTATGACATCTTGAGCAACAACTGATCCTCAAACAGGAAATACTCAAGTAGTCCACATTACCTCCACATCGGTCATCGCTCATGCTCCTGAAACTCTTCAAGCCAATGCCGATGTTACTGCTCATGCTAATATTGTTGTGTCTCATGTATGTTCACCTCATATTTTTACTTCTGCTTTGGCTCATGGTTCTCCTACTTACTGATGTTGATGTGTAGTCATTAGTCGATTTGTTCTCCTTTGACATCAGCAAATACTTAGAGACAGACGAAGACAAAGCTACCAGTTCAGCAATCGCACCATTTCTTCTAGTCGATGTACATGAGTAATTATCGGATATCATGCATCAGCTGGACATTCGTAATGGCTCACTGGTGGAAGATTGTGGACTGATCCAGGGAAGATATGTTGAGATTGAACATCTTTTGCTGGAACAAAGTAGCTACTACTTATTTGGAATTCCACAAGACTCAGTAGATCACGACAAGGTGACGTATAGACAATCACGCTAAACAAAGCAGCTTAGCTCAAAACGATCAGCTATCTACCTAGAACGAGAAGAAAAAGCTTGATGAAATGACAGTTGACTCGCAGGATAACAAAACCCAGCTAAGCCAACTGAAAAAATGAGAAGCCGATTTGATGACGGAACTTGATAAGGTGTATCACGACATTGAAGTCACTGAATCCCATCTTATCAGTAGAGGCCAAAGAAGTAGAAAACGTACGTCAATCAACTCATCAGTACAAGAGCATGAAAAACATCCCTAGATGTGATGAAGAAGACATCCGCACCATCAACAAAATAGACAAAATCTGTCTGCCTACAATCAAGGCAATCAAGAAATATCCGTAACACTTGAATGATGAAAACCCATGATTTCACTTGAAAACATTGATTATATGTAATAGAATTTGATCAACTCTATTAATTTTTCTTATATTCCCTTAAGATGATATGTATTGATATCAGCTATTGGTAGCTGATATAACTATATCGGCTTTTGTCTTTGAATCATTAGAAATCGGCTACACTTAGCCAATTTAGGCAAACAAACCAACTAGCATTGGTCACCATCAGCTGATAGAAAACCATCGGCTTTTGATCTTGAAGGGAATCAGAAATCATCCGCACTTAGCCGATTTAGGCGTCAACTCAAACGCTAGGATAATACTTTTTTAGATAATTTCCATTGAGCACTTTGGCAAACTTCTTCCCTTCATGACTTTCTAGTATATAAGCATTACTAGGCACACAATGATTGATCCGATGGGTCCTTTCATTGTGAGGTGACCATTTTCCAAACTTATTATCTCTAGACCCAATCGACAAAATCATTTTACAAACGAGATGTCCTTCAAAAAAGGATTTAGTCATCGCCTTTTGTTATAATGCCTAGCAACCTTGGTTTTGTTCTCCTTGATCCTCTCAAGCACCCTCAGTTGATTCTAAGCTAAATCATCAAGTATGTCTGCTATCAGGCTATAACAACCATCGGCTGTCCGTTGATCCTATAGAGATATCCTCCTAGAGCTGATGTTAATTTCCCATGGCATAACTGCTTCATGCCCATATACCAGCTGATACAATAATACTCAGGTAAATCCATAGCATGTCATACAAAAGGCACATAATGAATCAATTAATGTAACATGCCACCACTGTAGCTATTCATCAATCTTGCACTTGATCAACTTGATTAAACTCTTGTTGGAAGCTTTGGCTTGTCCTTTGGCTTGAGCATAATATGGTGACAAATTTAATAACTTAGTCCACATACTGGTAGCAAATTGTTGAAACTCATCAGACAAAAAGATAGAACCCAGATCAGTGGTAATTATCTATAGAATACCAAACCGATTGATAATTTGTTCCTTGATGAACTCAATCACGTCCTTCAAGGTAGCTTTCTTCAAAAGTATAGCCTCTACCAACTTTGTAAAATAATCTATTGCCGCCAATATGAACTTATGCCCTTTGCTTGATAAAGGATAAATTTGGCTGATCATGTCGATCCCCCAACCTCTGAACGACCATAGCCTGATGATTGGATCTATAGTTGATACTAGGGTTCATTGCACATTCCTAAACCTCTAATTGTCTTGGCATCCTTTGTAATACTTTAAGCAATCCTCTAGTATTATCGGCCAAAAATACCCAACTCTTCTCATCAATCATCTAATCTTGTGAGCCAATTAATGAGCTCCACGGACACCTTCGTGTACTTTGCTCATAACTATATTAGCCTCTTCTATACCCAAGCATCCTAGGTCTAATAATATAAGTCTTCATCAAGTAATACATATTTAGTAGACTTATACCGAAGTCTACTAGAAGCCAATTGTGATAGATTTTGTAAATATTGGATAATTTCTCATCTCCAATCATCAGCCTCAATGCGATCATCAATATTGGCTATTTTAGCTTCCATATTCATATCCAACTGATACTCTGAAGCAATTTGAGAAAGATTATTGGCTTCCAAATTCTGCTCCCTAGGAATATGATCTAACGACACCATCTTAAAATCCTTCAATAAATGTTGACATTCTTTATAGTATAATCCTAAGACATGAACCATGCACTTATACTTCTCAGACAACTGCTTGATCACCAATAAATAAACCCCAATGATCTCTATTGCATCATCTCTGATTTTCCATGGTAGTTGAATACCTTTGAGCATTGCTTCATATTGTGCTTGATATTGGTTCGATAAGGCTTGATTGTAAAAGCAAACTCAAAGCTTCCCCCTGAGGCAATATAATCACCAAGCTGATACCAGATCCATGCTTACAAACTGATCCATCAAAGAATAATGTCCACGGAATAGGCTCCACAAAATCTTCATGCATCCCTCTATGTTGTACGTTGAAATCGGCCATAGATTTCACTTTGACTGCTTTAGCCAATTCATACCTCAGATCGAACTTCATCAAAGCAAATATATATTTACCGATTCATCCTTTTAAGACTGGAGCTGATAGCATATACTTAACAACATTTACATTACAAACCACTGTGCACTCAGTCGATAGGCGATAATACCTTAACTTTGTATTTGAGAAATATGAACACAGGCATAACTTTTTGACTGTATGATATCTTGTCTCCGCATCTAGAAGTCATCGACTCAGATAGAATACCACTTGTTCTTTTACATCAAATTCTTGTATCAGCACCAACCCAATGGACTTCTAATTGGCTGATAGATATAACTTGAACGGTACTCCATTTTGTGGTGGAATCAATACTAGTGGAGCATTCAGATAATATTTGATTTGATCAAATGCTTTCCACTGCTCAACATCCCACATGAATTCTTGATTGGTTCGTAACTTTAGCAATGGAGTGAAGGATTCAATCATTCTCGATAATTTTGAAATAAACCTGCTCACAAAGTTAAGCTTACCAATCATGGATTGTAATTAGGTTTTATTGATTGGTGGCTCGGTGTTCTAAATATCCTTGATGCTTCACTTAGTAACTTTAATTCCCCTTTCATACACCATAAAACCCAAAAATTGTCCAGCCAATATGCTAAAAGCATATTTATGAGGATTCATCCTAAGTCTATATTTCTGTGACCTATGCAATACTATTCATAGATCAGCTATATGATCTTCTACACTCTTGGATTTAACCACCATGTCATCAATGTATATCTCCACCAATATACTGATGAGATCATGAAATATATAATTCATGGCTCTTTGATAAGTCACACTGGCACTTTTTAATCCGAAGGTCATTGACTACCCACTCATACAAGTCGATAGCTTTAGGGCATCTGAATGCAGTCTTGTGAATATCTTCCTCTGTCATAAAAATCTGATTGTAACATGCATTACCATCCATGAAGCTAATGATCTTATGACCTAATGCCACATCAATTAACTAATCTACCATCAGCATCAAATACCCATACTTAGGGGTAGCATCATTCAAATCTCAAAAGTCAATACATATCATCAGCTTTCCACTCTTCTTTTCTACCGAGACAATGTTGGATATCCGCTCAGCATATCGGCATGGCCTTGTGATCTATGCCTTGATTGCATCCTATAATTCTGCATTGAATCTTCTTGGAGGCTGCTTGAATGGCCGATATCCTGATTTGATAGGAAGCTGATGTTCAATAATTGATCGGCTTAAACCGGGTATCTCATGATAATCCCATTCAAAACATTCACGAAATTCCTTAAGTAATTTTATTAACTCTTCTTGGAAATCGGTACATAGATTTTTACTAATATACATTGGCCTTGGTCTATCTCCTAGTCCTATATCAACTTCCTCCAATTCATCAGCTGACGTAAATCCTTGTCCTAATTTTCCTTCGAAATAGTGAATGGTGCCCATTAGAGCAATAGTTCCAAGCCAACTTGCTGGATTGAATTTAGTCCCTTGCTAGTTATATCAAGGAAATCTCCATCCCACATCTTCCCGGACAGGCAATCAATCCCATCAGTTTCCCATGTTGGAAGATTGGTTACCAAAATGTTAGTTGACTAATCAACTGGAATTACTACAACTTGATGTCCTTGCCATTGTACGAGGCTTTGATGGATTGTAGAAGGAATACAATAGTTGGAGTGAATCCAGTCCCTAGCAAGGAGTAAACTATATGATCCTTTGCCATCGATAATGAAGAACGTGGTGGGCAATCTTTTGCTGCCAACTGTTAATTCCATGTTTAGCACACCCTTCATTTCTGATGGATTCCCGCCGAAGTTTTTTAACACCATATTTGTTTTGATCAGATCCTCGGCAATCTTCCCCAGTATACGATATGTAGTGTAAGGCATAAGGTTCACAATTGTGCCTCCATCAACTAGCAACTTCATTATTGGCTTCCCATCTATATATCTTTTGATATATAATGGCTTCAGGTGCCAATGCTTGGATTCATTAGATTTGTTAAATATGGCTTGATCCGGCTGCAACGTCAACTAGGCAAAAGCCACTTCTTGATCTTTTTCATTGGATGAAAAAGCTTCGTACTCTAGAGGCATGAAGAATACCATGTTGTTCGGAGCCGATGTGTCAACACCATTGTCTTTATGCTTCATGCGCCAGACATGTCTAGTCCTTTGACTCCGATCAACTTCCTCATGGTCTCGCCGTTGCTTCTTGTGTTGCTCCTTGTGCTGCAATCTTTGTGCCCACCTCTTTTGATTCTTTGTGGAGATTCTGGATGGACACCATTGGAAATTGGAATTGTACTATTCTTCATGCAACTCCCTATCTTCATCTACCTTTTGATTATGGTCTTCATTAATTGGCCCTAATGGGCTATGTACTGATGCTCGCTTAATAGGTGGCCGATTATACAAAGTCCTCTCCTACTCAACCTGTTGCGATCTTAGCTTATTGCACTCAGGACAATCTTCAATCAATAGCAACCTCATATCTCCATCCCAGCAATATTCAAAGAATGGACAACCCTAATGTGGATTATACTTTTCCTTATGCGCCATGGCCTGTCGTTCTTCGTCTTGATGTATGGAATATTTTTTGACTAGGTCTGATAAGGTAACTGTTGATTTTCCCGGACATCTTCCTTCACCGACCTGATCTTTTGAAGACCCCACAAACAACATGTTTATAGGAAAATGATACCCATCAATCTTCATTAGCTTTTTATCTTCAAATTTGATCCTTCTTGTTCAACGGCCAATTGTATTTGTTGGTGAAAAGCTCTACACTTATAAGTATGATGAGAGATCGAATTATGCCATTTGCAATATTTCATATTTTTTAGTTCCTCGGCTAACGGAAATACATGGTTTGGTGGAGGTTGAATATGCTTCTCTTGAAGTAGCAAATCGAAGATCTTGTTGGCTTTGCTGATATCAAAATCATATCTTTTCTCTTTGCTGATACTCTTCACATAGGAACATGATATGGATTTCTCATTCCTGGTTGTCATATTTCGATGTCTGAGTCTAATCCACAAACAAACATCTACTTTAGATTCCTCATTGTCCCAGTCCGATGCATAAACTTGTAACTGAGTAGCTTTCCGATGGAATCTCTCTTTCTTGGCATCAATAAATTAACTTTGATGAGCCAATACCTTCTGAAGAAGATGTGCAAGGCTCTTGAACTGTTGAGATAAAAAAACATTCTCTGATAGGAGGCAAGAACCCTTGTAAGGCCAACATAGCTAGTTGTCCATCGCTCATGATAAGACTACAACATCAGCTTATGATATCCCAAAATCATTGGATATAGTCCGAAACTGACTTATTAGATCTCTATCTATCTGATACCAGATCTATTTGCCTCATCTCATGAATTCCAGCGAAAAAATATTTGTGGAATTGCTTCTCTAGATCGGCCCATCCTCGAACTGAGTTAGCAGGTAATGAAGAGAATCATATGAAGGCCGATCTAGAGAGGCATAGCGTAAAGAAATAGACACTTAGGGGTTCCTTAGTCGATGCCTCCCTACATTGGGCTAAGAATTGACTGATGTGTTCCACTGTAGATATGTTACCTACCCTAAGAATTTGGAGAAGTTTGGTATCCTGTATCAATGTGGAAGCGGAACTTTGTTGAACCACTCAGGGTAAGGGTGCCGATACATAAAATTATGCTCCTTGGGCACTATACCAAACTATTCCCTAACTACCTCTACAACCCTGGCAGACCAATCCTCCTCTCTTGGATTTTCTCTTTGGTATTATCAAGGCAGAATTGGTGCTTGATACTATCTAGGAAAATCTCCTAGATGATTGCTTGTAATGGGATTGCCACCTGGGTAGTCTTACCAATATCCTCTGTAGTAAGCCGTCCGATGATACCCTAGCAGCATATCATCCCGTTGCCCCCCGATCTGATCTTGTGCTTGTAAAAACAGATTTGTCAATACATCTCTCCTCGTTCCATAAGTAATATGTGGTTGCTCCATCTTCATCAACAAATACACTAGACCTTGATCAGGTTCTCGAACAACTGATCTGTCCACCACTTTCTTGATCAGATTGTGTAACGTGTAAAGAGTGCAAGGGTAACAACATCATTGACCATCGCTTGCAACGGCTTTTGAGGACTCACGGGTCACAAATGGCTCGATCCTCCCACAATACGGGCTTCAACATCTGGGACTTCTACATTGCCCCTTGTTTGGTCATACTAAAAGACTCTAGACAGAAATTCTAAAAGTTAGCGATGTTCTGCTCTATCTGTTGCCTTTGATCCTCAGCCAAATTTTCCATTGTCATTGGAATTATGTTTTGTGAGATAATCTCTTTACCTGCCATTGTGTTGAAGTTGTCTTGTCCAACTATGAATGCCAAAGAGCGTGCGGGTCACTGAATCTTGCGGAAGCTGATTGGACTGGGCGTAGTTGTGAATGGGGCGTATGGCGCCTTAGTCATGCAAAGTGTAGGGAGATCTGCATAGCTCTAGTACAGGTCCTTAGTTTTTGATGTTCGAAGGTGTGCCAGTTAATTTGATTCAGTAATTAACAAGGAGATGGAGGATGAGATCCACAAGCCAATCGGTCGATGGACCGATACAGCTCACCCTATCGGCCGGGTGCCGATAAGAAGGTAGCACTCGAGCATTGGCTGAAATGCCGATGAAGGTGTATATGGTAGATGCGTTGAATAAAATAAAAGGATTTATCGGCTAAAGAGCCAATGACGCCCCACATATGACAGGCGATAAAAGAGCGGAGCGGGACCTAATCTCCCACCAAGTCATGAGGACCAGCAACCACCATAATGGCACAGTTAGATCCGTCCACGATAGATTGAACCAAACTGAGACAGTATGAGGTCAAGGTTAACAACATAGAGACGATGAAGACTAAATCAAACATAATGACTAGAAAGGAAAGGGCGAGGTCATCGGCTTCTTACCATCAAAATGTTCGATGTAGGCCTATATCTAATCTCATTGGCTATCTGAGCTGATGGGGAACAAAACCCTCTAGATTTCAATGATAGCCCCATCAAACACGAACCTGAAAGATTGGACCAAACCAAAATAGTATCAGATCAAATCCAACGCAACTATATTGATCACTAGCGGATTAATCATTAAACGATACGCTAGGTATATATAAGACGCGTGGTGATGATTACTCATCGGCTACTCACTCCAATCAAATGCCACAGGAATACCCATAGGGCCAACGGCTCAATCCAATGCTCCCGATCTTGTAGGTCAAACCTAATTGATGCAGCGCGATATGGAGACAGCGAAGGAAGACTGATGTACTGATGAGCCTTACACAAATGTGATGTGGTACGCCTGATCAGACTAAGAGGTTGGACCGAAGCAATGTAGTGTTAGATAGAGTAAAATGAACCATGATAATAACGAGACTTACCCCTTCGTCGAATATTGAACTTAACTAATGCAGCCCCGCGTCGAGAGCTAGCACCCACCATGAAAAACCTAGATGAGCTATGGTGGTGATACACCGAGACTGTATTGTGTGATTTGTATTTGATAATTCAATAGGTTCTAGGGGACCATATTTATATCCTGGATTTACAAGAGTCCACTGCGGTTATAGGAAACCCTTGGATAATATTTCCTAAACATATATAGAAAACGAATTTTGTAAGAAATTGTAAAGCTAGCTAAATTTGCCTAGCTTACATAATATATTCTATATAAAAATAACACCCTATTGTGATTCTCATGATTACTCCTCAGACTAAGTCCCATCTAGATAACCTTCCATCTTCAACTAGACCGAATCTGTCCTCAACCTGTCCCATCGGCTCTCTTACAATGTCAATTGGCTTCCCTCTATGAGCCGATCGGTTTAACCCTTATCGGCCAACCCCATCTGCAAAGTGACCTAATTTTGGCATCAATAGATTGTCATTTTCTTAATACAAAACACACCTTTGTATTCAAATTTTAATCCTTCATCTTTTATTTTTAATTTGAGTTTCCTGTTCATCTTGTTTTTTCTAGTTGTTTGTAGCTTCTAGCTACAAATACCCTCATGGTTGGGTTGATCATGCTCCAACAAAATCATTAACAGCTATTGGAGCTAGTATATCAATCGCTAAAGGAAAATATCTTTGGACAGTTGTAGTCAGGTCATCAATATCATCTCCTTCCAATCGAATTTATCCTTCTCATCGAAAGATCAAGACACATGAGAGCATGTCACATGCTAATAGTGTGTTGGTTTTCTAGCGCATTTGATGGAAGCTAGCATTTCATGTAAGCATGAGGATCAAAATTTCCTTTCAAATAAGGTAATGAAGACTTTATCTTAACTAGAACACCATCACATACCTTATATGTATCATGTTGATCCATTCTTATGTCATGACAAAGATGTTGATGTTGAGCAAGATCATTTCCAATCAACTTTGTTAGTAGCAAACAATGGAACATACACAAAAATATGCATGCTCCTATCAATTGCATGGAAGCTCAAAAGTCACACACACTTAAGTTTGTAACCAAGCTCTTACAACTTTTTACCAATTCAATAGGATGGTAGCCACATTGACTCAACCAAGTTTCTAATGAAGATTGGATGTATCGATGCCTTGGCAAACACTATCTATATTACTACAGTCAAATCTACAAAGCTCTAGGTAGGCTTAAATATGTAGCAAAGGGTAGCAATTGTTCAAATCAGACAATGTAAAATTGAATAATCATTCAAAGTCAATACCATGCAGGACATAGGCCACATGAGCCTACACATAAATGATACCATAGGACGCAACTAGAAAGAACTCAAATGCACCACTACGAAAACTGAAATCAACATCTAAGATATCACTAAATTTTCTCTATTCTTTCTTTTTCTTCTGATTTTTTCCTTGGCTCTTTTTGTGTGTGTGGCTTTTCGCTTTCTTTTTTAGCACCTTTGTGCCTTTTTTTTGTTTTTGCCATTTTATATTTTCTCAACAAAGAATCTCAATGCAAGATTATATACCTAAACCACCTTTATTCTTTGGTTTACATCTAGAGAGTGAGTTTGGGTATATCAATCAACAGATGTAGAGGTGGTTTGGGTACAACAACTCTATAATTAATTGAGCAAGGAAACAATTGGGAATATCAATGGGGATCAAGACAATATCATTCAAAGAGTGACTATGGTAAACCGTACTATCATCAGTTCCAACATATTAATTAGATGTTGTCCCTCCAACTGGCAAAGAAGGTTTGTGGAGAAAAAACTACAATTGTATTGGTTAAAACTCACCCTCTAGTTGCTTGGGGCTAACAATAAAGGTGGTTTGGGTATATCAACTCTATAGTTAATTGATATACCCAATTAATTGCCCCAAGCAGGTAGACGGTGGGTTTTAAACCTGTAGAAGCCTAGAAGCAAAACCCTAGGGTTTGTTTATCATACCTGTAAACTATAAATAGACTCTAAGAGGTAGGTTTTAAGGGTAGATTCCAAAAAACATAATACACACTTTAATATTTATGTCAGCACATAAAGGACTAGTGATTGTCTTTCAAGAACAACAAGTACCGACCGTGAGGAGCCTAGCTGAAGTCAATGCCACCGACGAGAAGGTTGAGTACAGTCACGTGAAGGTACGTAAGCATTGAAAAAGTCAAAGTCAACGGCGAAGAAGATGTCTTGGCTATCAAAGTAGAAGTTGTAGGAGGAGACTAGGATTTTATTGCCTCACCGATCTAGGGTGCTAGATATTTTAAAATTTGTGGGGCAAGATAATATAGCTATTGTGTAACACATCAGCTGATTCTTAGCTTATTGTAGAGAAGCATCTGTGGAGGAAGCTTTGAGAGTTAGATTTTTTCTAGTGTCATTATTTGGATTGACCGTTACATGGTTTTTGTCCTTACTACTGTTCACGCCGGATCTCGCGCGTGCGGCATGAACACGTCGAAGCCTGGGAGGTTTGCTTAGCTCTAGTGTAGGTCTATCGGCTTCTCTCTATGGCTCGAGCTACGCACACTGAGGCCTAGGAGGTCCGCTTAGCTCCAGCGTGGGTACCTTAGTTCGCTCTTTGTTGTGACGGTGTAGGTGTGAGTGTGCCAGTCAATTTGACCCTACAATTGACAAGGAGGTGAGGTGAATGGGTTAGTCGGACAATGGGCCAATACGAGCTCTTGCTATCGCCTGGCCACCGATAGGATCGAGTTGGTCATCGGCCGCATTCGGATGGCTCCTGCTATCGGCTGGTTGCCAATTGGCATTGGGATGCTCTTCTATCGGTTGGTGAGCTGATGAAGGCATGGATAGATATCGACGAAGGACACGATGGCTCCGGGTGAAGCAAAAGCGAGATCCTGATCCATCGGTCGCAGAGCTAATGGAGGCACCAAAGGGTATTCAGAGAAAAGCTAAGCACGTGGGATCTCTCTTCATTGCCGACGGAAGCTGTAGTGCTCGTTCATCGGCTAGAAAGTCGATGAAGGTATATATGAACTGGCAAGGAAGGGCGGAGCGAACCCATCGGCTAGCTGAGCAAATGATAGGACATCTCTGAAGATATGCGTGCATCGACTAGAAAGGCTGATGCACTAGGCGTGACGTTCGATGAAAGTCTCTAAAGACGGGTGCATATTGGCTAAAGAGCTAATACGCTGGATGTATTGCTCAAGGTATAGATAACTCATCGGCTAACCAATCCGATGAAAGGCCGGGCAGAGACCTATAGGCCTATGGCTCAATCTACTGTCGGTGGCCAAGTAGGTCGAACCTAACCAATATAGCACGAGACCGACGATGGTAAAAAGAGCTTGGTAAACCAATAGACCTTGCATGGACGTGATACGGTACACTTGATCTGACTAAGAGGTCAAACCTAAGCGATGCAGTCTTAGACAGAGCAAGATATACCGGGATAGTGGCGGGACTTACCCCTTCGCCGGAGATTGAACTTAATCAATGCAGCCCCGCGTTGAGAGCCAGAACCCACTAGTAAAAACCTAGATAAACTAGGGTGACGATGTGGCAAAATTGTATTGATCGAGAGATATGTTGATCTCTGTTATAGGCTTCCAAGGGGTCTTTATTTATACCCTAGCATTACAGAGTCCGACACGGTTACAAGAACCATCGAACGTTATTTCCTAAAAATATGAAAGGAAAATATCTCTAAGCAATTGTAAAGCTGGTCAAACTAGCTTAGCTTACATAATACATTCTATACAAACACCTGACCTATCGTTATCCTCATTACTCCTCTTTGGACCCGACTACATCTGGGTAACTTTCCATCTTTAAACAAACTGATTCAATCTTCTACCAGTTTGATCGGCTCTTCTATAGTATCAATCAGTTTCACCTACGAGCTGATCGGTATTTTCCATCGGTCGATCTTATTTATAGGCTGAACCAAATTCTAGCATTAACATATGTCTCCAATTTCAGAGTTTGTCAATAGACTACGAAATTTCAAGCCGTTTGAAGTCTCCACAAACTAGGATGACTCGTCATAGCCTACAGACGATAATTAATTGACCCAAATTCCTGCATAGTTCACCTCGCCCCTATAAAGTATCCCACCATTTCATCCTTCTTCCACACACTTCCTGACCATTGAAACCCCCAACCTCGATGAGCCCCAACAACTAAAGACGAACCTCTGTAGATCGCTTCATCGTCCACCGATCTTCTCCCCTCTTTCCTTCGCATGATGGTGTTGACACTTGCAGTCCCTGAGGTAACTTTCATCTGCTCTTCTGTCCCACATTTTAAACAAATCTATCCCATCCCGTCTTTTCATCTATAGTTGGGTTCCTATTTACTGTTGGATCTTAAAGGTCAGATTGCCATTTCAGTTTTCGATCGCCCCCGTTTCTTTTATCTTGGTCCTATGGGTAATGAGGATCCAACAGACTTCATAAATTCTAAAACAGAACGGATCCCATATAAAAATTCATCCATGACCATCACCGATTAGACCAATAGTTTTAGATCTTGGCCTAGTACACTTAGAGGATGGAGAAACTAGTACCTTAGGATTTCAGCTTCCAAAAAATCATCCTGAGAAGACTTGGAAATTGGCCACTGTATCAATCTTTCTTTAGACGATATGGAAAAGAATGAGCCTTTGCTCGCATCAGCCTCCTATTTCTGGTCAGATATCCTTAACGCCTTTATGTTTGGACATGGACCAATGACACCCACCTTGATGGATATCATCATGTTGACCTACCTCAACACTACTAATTATGTAAATCCATCCATCCTCCAATTCAAACCCACTCATCGGCTGAATACCAAAATCATCGGAGGGTGGACTAAATACATATCCTTGCACAGAAAGACCTCCGAACCAGTCGATGAATGGGAACATGTTGCATTTCTAAACCTGTGGCTAGAACAGTTTGTCTTCAGTGGTTCAACTCTTGGTCCAACTAGTAACATGCAATACTTGGCAGAGCTCCAAGCCAATCGATGCCACATTCCACTCGGGCAATATCTCCTTGGAGCCACCTATCAATTGCTTCATCAGGTGGCAACAGGTCAACCAGTCGGTTATACTGGTGGTCCCTAGTGGTTCAGACAACTTTGGTTGAACATCTATACCACTAGAGTCATTCCCAGGACCCCTTTTCCTTCTGTGACATTTTTGACTGATTACCCTAAAGAAGGTGAGTCTAGCCAGTGTCGATGCACTTCTCCGAATGAAACCGCATCTGCTCTTCCTGGAAACAAAATGATCCCCCTCGGACTCAGCCAGTGGTTCAAATGTTTTTACTATGGCTTTACCAAAGAAGTCACCTTCTGGTTTGCGTACGAGGATGATTCATCGTTTGAGATGCCTTTCTAGGTTTTATCCACTGAATGTACTAGTCGATGAAGAATCGAATACCATATTCCTATCATCTATAACCCCCAATCTTCTACCAACTGGATTTTCGCTAGGCCAATTCCAACACCCATCGTATGAGTTCTATCATCATTTTGTCAGCGCTCGTCAGTTAGGTTTTGGCTAGCTTCCAATTGACTTATTCTTCATCAGCAAGCTCCAAGTCCGAGGAGAAGGAAACAGTGGCCTAGAGTACGATAGGCTAAGATTGATTGCAACATCTTTGTCCTTGGGGACCACCTTCACCTTTGAGCCCTGCATATCCAATACCAGACTTTTTGCTCAATGGTGGTTGGAGTGGGGAAGGCATTTGTTCAGTCTATCGGCTGAACGTTATTGTCTGTGCCTTAATCTTGACTACATCAAATCCGATGAAGAGATAATCCTTCTCCTTACACTACCTTTTCCATATCGTATTGAATCTCAACTGTGTCACTTAGGCTAGTGATAAAGAAGCACCTGTAACTAGCGTAATTGGTCGGCCGATTGTCTACCAACCTTCATCGGCCCTGTCTATCCTTGGACAAGGTGCCCTATCTCCATCAGCTCTACTTCGAGTACCACGAATGTCAAGGACGAAACGTAAGAAGCTAGTTACTTGGAC
This sequence comes from Oryza coarctata, assembly GCA_030770085.1. NCBI lineage: Eukaryota > Viridiplantae > Streptophyta > Magnoliopsida > Poales > Poaceae > Oryza > Oryza coarctata. The sequence continues at coordinate 9,090,184 of CM061484.1, read as the reverse complement.
GGTTCCCAAGAAACAAAAATCCAACGCCGATGTTGTAACTATAGCACCAGTTCCCCAAGGCCCTTCTCCTATAACGATCCTAACTTCTTCATCCCCGTTGGTATGTGTCAATGTTATTTCTTTTCTGCCATCTTCATATTTATCTTGACACCTCTGCTTTGCAGCCTGAACCATCGGCTCCTGAAACCCAACTGCTAGATACTGTTACAAGAACTGAGCTGGTGGTCACCTTAGAAGTTATGGTATCCAATCCCCAAATTTTCTCTCATCAAGTTAATACCAACATTATTGTTCAAGCTGCTCCCACTGTATCCCAGGTACGTTCACCCTACATGTTATTTCTGCCCTGGCTCATGATCCTCCTATTTATCGATGTTAATGTGTAGTCATTAGCCGACTTTTTCTCCTTCGACATCGGCAAATACTTGGATTTGGATGAAGACTCAGCTACCAGTGTAGCAATCTAACCGTTTCTACCAGCCGATGTGCGCGAGCAATTATCAGATATAATGCATTGGCTGGACATCCCGATTGACTCACTGGTGGAAGATTGCGGGCCGATTCGGGGAAGACTTGCTAAGATTGAGGACCTCCTACCTGAAAAGCTGACTGACATACTCACACTTGCTACCTACTTGATATTCCAAAGGACCCAGCTGATCACAACCAGATGACGTATAGTCGATCATGCTGAATAGAGCAGTTTTGCCCAAAACGACCGGCTATCCACCCAGACCGAAAAGAAGAAACTTGATGAGATGATAGCTGACCTGCAATACACCAACACCAAGCATGGCCTTTTGAAGAAACGAGAAGCTGATTTGAAGGCAAAACTTGACAAGGTGTGTTGTGACATCGAATCTACCAAATCCCATCTTATCGGACTACCACAATTAATCGAAGATCAAGAGGCCAAGGTAATAGATAAAGTTCTTCAAACAATTCGTTAGCATAGGAACTTGAAAATAATCCCCGGATCCAATGAGGATGACATCGTGCCATCAACGAAATAAAGCAAATCCGCCTACGTACGATCGAGGCAATCAAGAAATTCCTGTAAAATCTTAGCCTTGAAAACCCAAAATGTCATCTTGAACATTGACCGCTTGTTATAAAGCTTAATCGGCTTGATCAATGAAATATATATATATATATATATTCCCTAAAGGTGATATCTTAACGATATCGGCTATCTGTAACCAATATAACCATATCGGCTTCTGTATATTAGAAACCGGCCACACCTTAGCTGATTCAAGCAAACAGTATGATTAGTCGATATAACATCTATAGGCTTTTGTCTTGAAGAGAATTAAAAGTTGGCCATACTTAACCGATTTAGGTGTCAACCCAAATGCTAGGATAATACTTCTTCAAATATTTTCCATTCAGCGCTTTGGCAAACCCACTCAACATCGGATTCCTCATTATCTGAGTCCGATGCATAAATCTGTAGCTGAGCAACCTTCTGATGAAATCTCTCTTTCTTGGTTTCAATGAATCGGCTTTCATGAGCTGATACCCTCTAGAGAAGATGAGATAGGCTCTCAAATTCTTGAGAAGAGAAGCATTCCCTGATTGAAGCCAGCAACCCTTGGAAGACCAAATCAGCTAATTGTCCATTGCTCAAAATAAGACTATAACACCGGCTTCTGACATCCCGGAAATGTTGGATGTACTCTAGAAATGACTCATCAGGCCTCTGTCTAACTGATGTCAAATCTGATAGTCTCATCTTTCTAAATCCTAGCAAATAAATATCTATGGAATTGTTGTTCTAGATCGGCCCATCCCCTAATTGAGTTGGGAGGCAACAAAGAGAACCAGGTGAAGGCCAATCCAGAGAGGGAAAATGAAAAAACAGACTATCAGAGCTTCCTCAGCTGATGCTTCCCCACATTGGGCCAAGAATCAACTGATGTGTTCCACTGAAGATATGCTATCTTGCCCCGAGAATTTGGAAAAATCTAGAATCCTGTATCTATGCGGCAATGGAACTCTATCAAACTATTCTGGATACGGGTTCCAATACATAAATATTTGATCTTTAGACTTGATACCAAATTGCTCTCTGACCACTTCTGCAACCCTAGCAGACTAATCCTTTTTCCTTAGGATGTCTCTCTGATACTGTGGAGATAGGGTACCCTATTCTATCTAGGATATTCTCCATGATAATTGTGCAAGTCGAGATTGCCACCTGGATGGTCATGTTGATATTTTCCACAATAATTATCCTGATAGTATTCTAGAAGTACCTCATGCCGTTGCCCCCCAAATCAATACTGTGTTGGTGGATATACATTTGTCGATAGGTTCCTCTTGGTTTTACAAGTTTCCTGAGGTAGCTCTATCTCTATCGGCAAAAATGCATGATCTTGATCAGGCTCTTGAGCTGATAATCTTCTATTGACTTCTTGATCAGATGTTGTAGTGTAATTACCCATACTCCTGATGGATTGATGAATGCTTGATGGAATGTTTTGTTGCTTACCTCTTGCAACGGCCTTAGAGGATTCACAGGTGATGAATGGCCTGATTCTCTCGTCAAAACAAGTTTTGGCAACTCTAACTTTTGAATCGGCCCATGTCTAGTCATACTGAAGGACTCTAAACAAAGCTTTTGAAAGTAGTCCATGTTCTACTCTATCTGCTGCCTTTGGTCTTCATTCAGATAACTCATGGTTACTGGAACTATAATATCCTCATCAGCACCTTCTTTGGACGAATATGACTTGGTATCAACCTCTTCTCTAGACATATTGGCAAAGAAGATGCCCCCTGGATTGATGAGTAAAAATTCTAACTTCTAATCAGGCAATTGTACAGTCCCGCTGGTCAATGAATAAAATTATGTCACACTAGCCAATGAAAGATCTTTAGCTGATGAATGATCTTCAAGTCTTACCGGCAGATGAATAAAATCCAGTCCTATCGGCCGATGAATGAAGACTTCTATCTCACCGGCTGATGAATGAAGTACGAGTCGTATCAGCCGATGAATGAAATCTTCGGTCCCACTGGGCATGCTAAAAGATATATTCGCACCGGATCTAGTGTGCGTGGCGTGAACACGCCGAAAACTTGGAGGTCTGCTTAGCTCTAGTACAGGTCTGTCGGCTTCTCTATATGGCTCGAGATACGTGCACCGAGGTCTAGGAGGTCCGCTTAGCTCCTGATGAGGACATCGCCCCATCAGATACAGTTCCTATCAGTGCCTCGACACCAAATTCTTTAGAAGGTCCGCTGACAAGGGCTCGTGCATGGCAATTGAATTATGAGGTGCGTTCTTTTCTTATGTTACATACTAATATTCATGAGGATGGGATGCTACTAAAGTCTTGTGATGTCTTATTGCTTAGAAACATGGGACCAGCACAGTTCATAGCCAACGAGCTATGGTTTACACAAGGCACAAGAGCTACTTGAAGTCTTGATACAGCATTTACATCAAGCCAACCACTGCCTACGCCAACTTTAAGCTTCACGCCAAGTTTACGCTCAAGCAATAAATGTTTACATACACAAGACTGAGTCCACATGACAAGTACTGCAACTTCACATAGAAATCTGTACCAACCTGTGACATTACATGCTGCATACCATACATGGTTGGAAAGCCTATCAAGTCTACTTTGTAACCCAACAAATGGAGCATCATTTGGACTTCCCAATAAAGAGTTATGGTTGATTTACTGAAGGCCGCACACAAGCTGAAAAGACCCTCGTGAACGTCAGGAGACTTCAGGGAAGCTGAATCATTTGGTCTTCCACATCCACACGTGGTGGCCTGCGTCCATAGCCTTCTAGGAGACTTGTTTTCTACTATAAATGCTACCTATGTACAGCTACAAAACTTGGGTTTTGCTTAGATTGCATCTGCACACTTGTTTGTGAGATTTCGTCTCTGTACCGGACCGACTAGGCTGCTACTTTGGTTTGTGAGACCCCAAATTGCAATTTCAGATTGCCTTTGCCAGTTCTTGCTCATGTTCTCGAATCGCTTGCAGGGATTAGCCTTCTTGGCTAGGTCATCCGGGTTTCGTGCTCAGTTGATAACCATTGGGGCAGTAGTGTTGTTATTGCAAGGGAGTCAATCTACTCATTCGGAGTCCTTGGATCATCTATGTCGTGATCTCCATAATTCGACTTATCAACTACCTACTGTAAGATCGGGCCTCAGTTTCCATTATCTGGTATCAGATTTTCAGGTTGACCGCTCGGTATTATTCCATCTTTCCCTTTAGTTTTATATTGTGCTCATCACCTACAGTCCACAAAAAGCCAAAAATAAAACAGCCCACTTATTTTCCACTGTCCTATAACCACTTTGTGCCTTTGCAATACTGTTTTTAGTTTTGCGTTGTTGAATTTATATCCATTGTTGAGTTCTTGTTGCTGGTCTAGAATTGTGTTCCTGGTCTTAGTTCAATTGCCTGTGCGTTGTTTTTGTGCTGTTCTTCCATTTCCACAACTCCCAACTACAGATCAAGCCATCACACTACTCGATTTGCCCCGCAAGCCGCCTTGTGTTTACTCTCGCCACGCTCAGCCCTAGATAGGTTGCAAGCCGCCTTGTATCACTAGCCCTGCTACTGCTGCCCTCCTTGTTCATCTAGCAAATCCTATTACTACTTTCTCTTCATTGCCTAGTTTATGCAATTCTCTGAGAAACTTTACCAAGGTTATTTTTACCTTGTTCTTGTATTGCAGTACCACACCTTGTGTTTGCCTTTGTGCTTTGTGTTTTAGTTTACAGATAAGAGGTCAAGAGAAAGAGAAGCTTTTTTTCCAAAAGAATCAGTTCCACTCACTGCAAAAAGAGAGCTTCCAAGAGCTCTAGTTGTTAATATGAAAAAAAAAGAAGAAAAACAAGTGAAAAAAAAGATGTTAAAAAAGGGGGAGAAATAGAGTGCTGAAAAAAAAACAGAGAGGTTCAAAAAAAAGACAAAAGAAAAGAAAGAAGAAAACAAGAAGGAATCTATTCATTCACTTTGTGTTTGGTGCTTGGTCCTTTCTTTTATCTTGTTGTCCTAGGTCTAGGGACACGTTAAGGACCAGCAACTGTGACTTGTGCTTTGGATATCTTTTCAGCTTTGCAACTCTATTCACGGTATTTGCTAACCCTTGCTACATATTGAGCCTTCCAAGCTCCATTTTTTTCTGTCTGGATAGATTTTTCCTTGCAATCTGCCCACGCTCGAGGATTTATCACAAACCAGCCACCGGTTGACCGCCCTGCTGCGTTGGTAAGAGCGTTTGCAAGCACATGGTAAGGTGCTTGAGTGTGTGTGATTCCACTTCAACTGAACCCATAGTTGATAGGGTTACTACCTTGTTATTGTTCTTTATTCACTAATCATGTTAGGTCCTGCTTCTCCTAATGATTTTAGCAATTGCGTGTCGAAGGATGAACTCAACAATATTCTACAAGAACAGCACAGGGAGCAATTGCAGCTCCTTGAGAACATTCAGACCAGCATTGCAAACCTTACAACTCATGTTGCCAATCTGGAGCAGCCGCCCAACGAGTCCATGCATGCAGATGACGAGGATGATGATGCTAGTAATGCTGGACATGATGGCGATGGAAACAATGGTGGACGTGACCAACAACGACACCGCCACCACGTCGAGGTATGGGAGGTAACAATGGTCGAGCTAATCCTTATTCTAAGGTTAAGTTTGTTATCCCTTCTTTTGATGGATCATATGATGGAGATGCTTATCTTGATTGGGAGATGATTGTTGAGCAAAAATTTAACACCCACATGGTTCCAGAAATTCATAGAGTTCGTCTTGCTACTTGTGAGTTTATCAGATATGCTATTTTGTAGTGGAATGAACTTGTTAATTCTGGTTTGGAACCTAATACTTGGGATAGATTAAAATGAGCTATGAGTGGTAGATTCCTTCCCACAACATATAAACGTTATTTGAAAAAAATTGCAGCGACTAAATCAAGGAAATAAATCTGTCCAAGAATACTATCAAGAGATGCAAATCACCATGCTTCATTGTGATGCACAAGAATGTGATGAGGATAGAATGATTCAATTCCATTCAGGTTTACACCGAGAAATTCAGGACATTGTTGATTATAAGGATTATAATACAACCAATCGATTGCTCCATCTTGCTTTGTTGGTTGAAAAAGAATTGCAGGGTCACCAACAAGCTGCAAGGAATATTTTGGGACTTCTTCGACACCACGATCCACTTCGGGGCAAGCCAAAACTGCCCCATTCTTAGATCGTACACGTACACCAATCCCATCTTCATCACCACGTGCACGAGAGGTGAGTAAATCTCCAATTTTGCAAGCACTAGCCAAGTCTTCCTCTTCGGCCACTTCCACGGGTTGTAAGAAACCCATTGAGTGTCACCGTTGCCATGGCTTGGGACATGTCATGAAGCACTGCCCAAGTCAGCAAGCCTACATTGCAACCGATGATGGTGGGCATATTAGTGCTAGTGATGTTGACGATGAAGTTGCACTCACTACTAATGTTGCAGCTCTTGATGATGATGAGCACACAGATGAAATGGGAGACGAAGTTTTGGGTACCAGTGCCACTCCAAATTATAGAACCATTATTGTGCAGCGTGTTTTGAGTGCTCAAATCAATCAAGAAGAGAGGCTTCAACACCACAATTTATTTCAGATGTTTCTCATTGTGCATGATTACCGTGTTCGTGTCATAATTGATAGTAGAAGTTGCAACAATTTGGTAAATTCAGATTTGGTCAAGAAGCTTGGCTTGACCACATGACCACACCCTCATCCCTACCATGTTCAGTGGTTCAACAATTGTGGTATGGTGAAGGTGACACAATCAGCTAGGGTGCATTTTTCCATTGGTTCCTATCATGATCATGCTGATTTTGATGTTGTACCAATGCAAGCATGTTCTCTTTTGTTAGAACATCCTCGGGAGTTTGATACAGATGCTACGTACCATGGTAGAACTAACACATACACTCTAATCCGCAAGGGGAAGAAGATCACTTTGCGGCCATTAACCCCTGCTGAAATTGTGCAATATGATCGAGAACTTGCTGAAAATGAGAAGAAACGAGCTTTAGAATCTGCAAATCAGCAGGTTACTCACACGGTGTACCCATCAAGGATAGAGAAAACCACACATAATTCTAGTTCCTCGGGAATAAAGCTAAAGGGTGGTGTTATGCTTGCCACAAAATCAGACCTTGCTAAACTTTCAGATCATGACTCTTTGTGTTATGCATTGATATGCAAAGAAGTTTTATTTTCATTTGATGATATTCCCTCCTCTTTGCCCCCTATTGTTACTGACCTTTTGCAGGATTATAAAGATGTGTTTCCAGCTGAGGTTTCCCTAGGGCTGCCACCCTTGCAAGGAATCGAGCACCTTATTGATTTGATCCTAGGAGCAACTTTGCCAAACCATGCTGCTTATCGGACCAAAGCGGATGAGGCGAAGGAAATTCACCAACAAGTTCGAGACCTTTTGGATCGCGGGTATGTTTGAGAAAGCCTTAGTCCTTGTGTTGTTCCTGTTCTTTTGGTCCCAAAGAAAGATGGTACTTGGCGCATGTGTGTTGATTGTTGAGCTATTAACAATATCACCATATGGTATCGTCATCCTATTCCTAGATTGGACGATATGCTTGACAAATTAAGTGGTTCTATTGCTTTCACCAAAATTGATTTGTGCTTAGGTTACCACCAAATTAGAATGAAGTTGGGAGATGAATGAAAAATAGCTTTTGAAACCAAATTTGGCTTGTATGAATGGTTGGTGATGCCTTTTGGTTTAACCAATGCACCTAGCACTTTCATGCATTTGATAAATGAGGTTTTACGAGCTTTCATTGGCAAATTTGTAGTTGTATACTTTGATGATATCTTGATTTATAGTACATCTTTTGAGGATCACATGGAACACTTACGTGCTATTTTTGCTGCCTTATGTGATGCACGTTTATTTGATAACCTTGACAAGTGCACATCTTGCACCGATCATGTCTCTTTTCTTAGATATGTTGTGACTCCACAGGGCATCAAAGTGGATGAAGCCAAAGTTGAAGCCATCAAGTGCTGGGCAATCCCTCAAACTATCACACAGGTCAGGAGCTTTCTTGGTGTTGCACGGTTTTATCGCCGCTTTGTGAAGGATTTCAGCACTATTGCTGCCCCATTTAATGAGTTGACAAAAAAAGGTGTTGCATTTCAATGGAGTCCAGCACAAGATCATGCTTTCAAAACACTCAAAGAGAAGCTTACATCTGCCCCTGTACTCCAACTTCCAAACTTTGGTAAGACTTTTGAGTTAGAATGTGATGCAAGTAGAATTGGTATTGTTGGGGTACTGCTACAAGAAGGTAAACCTGTTGCTCGTTTTAGTGAAAAGTTAAGTGGGCCAAGTCTAAATTATTCCACCTATGATAAGGAGTTGTATACTTTGGTGCGTGTTTTGGAAACATGGCAACATTTTCTTGGCCCAAAGAGTTTATTATCCATTCTGATCATGAATCTTTGAAACACAATAGAAGCCAAGCTAAATTGAATAAACGTCATGATAAATGGGTGGAGTTCATAGAGACATTTCCATATGTGATTAATCACAAGAAGGGTAAAGATAATGTCATTGCAGATGCTTTATCTAGACAATATTCCATGATGTCCCAACTAGATCACAAAATCTTTGGCTTAGAAACAATTAAAAGTTTATATGCTACTGATTTGGAATTTAAAGAGGCTTTTGAACATTGCAAAGATGGCCGCACCTAGAACAAATACTCACTCATTGATAGACTGCTCTTTCATGCTAACAAGCTATGTGTTCCTGCTAGTTCCATTCGTCTTTTGTTTTTACAAGAGGCGCATGGTAGTGGTCTGATGGGTTACTTTGGTGTGAAGAAAACTGAGGATGTTCTTGCTAGCCACTTCTTTTGGCCAAAGATGAGACATGATGTGGAGCGCTATGTGTCACGATGCACTACTTGCAACAAAGCTAAGTCTCTCTTAAATCCCCATGGTCTTTACATGCCTCTTCTAGTTCCTAGTGTACCTTGGGAGGATATTTCTATGGACTTTGTCTTGGGATTACCTCGAACTAAGAGGGGGAGGGATAGTATCTTTGTTGTCGTAGACCGATTCTCTAAAATGACACATTTCATTCCCTATCATAAGAGCGATGATGCCACCAAAGTTGCTGATTTGTTTTCTAGGAAGATTGTTCATCTGCATGGAGTGCCAAACATAATTGTTTCAGATCGTGATGCCAAATTCTTGAGTCATTTTTGGAAATGTTTATGGGGTAAACTTGGGACCAAGCTGCTATTTTCCACCACTTGCCACCCCCAAACAGATGGACAAACAGAAGCTGTTAACCACACATTGTCCACCATGTTACGGGCTGTGTTGAAGAAAAATTTGAAGGATTGGGAAGATTGTTTGCCTCACATAGAGTTTGCTTATAACCATGCTATACACTTCACTACCAAAGTAAGTCCATTCTAGGTAGTGTATGGTTTCAACCCCTGTGCTCCAATTGATTTGTTACCATTGCCAAAATCTGTCTAATTAAATTTTGATGCTACATCACGCGCTAAATGGATTCTTAAAATGCATGAGTTAACAAAGAAAAACATTGAGAAAATGAATGCCAAGTACAGATCTTATGGAAACAAGGGTAGGAAACATTTAACTTTTGAACCTGGCGATCTTGTTTGGTTATACTTGCGTAAGGATTGCTTTCCTAAATTGAGGAAATCCAAATTAATGCCTCGTGCTGATGGTCCTTTTAAAATTCTTGAAAAGATCAATGACAATACATACAAGCTTGAGTTGCCTGTAGACTTTGCGGTTTGTCCAACCTTTAACATTGCAGATTTGAAGCCTTACGTAGGAGAAGAAGATACGCTTGAGTCGAGGACGACTACAGTTCTAGAGGGGGAGGATGATGAGGACATCACCCCATCAGATACAGTTCCTATCAGAGCCTCGACACCAAATTCTTTAGAAGGTCCACTGACAAGGGATCGTGCACGGCAATTGAATTATGAGGTGCGTTCATTCCTTATGTTACATACTAATATTCATGAGGATGGGATGCTACTAAAGTCTTGTGATGTCTTATTGCTTAGGAACATGGGACCAGCAATGTTCACAGCCAACGAGCTATGGTTTACGCAAGGCACAAGAGCTACTTCAAGTCTTGATACAGCATTTACATCGAGCCAACCACTGCCTATGCCAACTTCAAGCTTCACGCCAAGTTTACGCTCAAGCAATAAACGTTTACATGCACAAGACTGAGTCCACATGACAAGTACTCCAACTTCATGTAGAAATATGTACCAACCTATGATGTTACATGCTGCATACCAGCTCACCGCCAAAAAATCCCGCGACCGGGGAGGGACGGCGGCTCGGTCACCCGAAGGCCTGGGAGGTCTACTTGTCTCCACTGCAGGTCCTTAGGTCTCGAGGTTCGCGGGCGTGCCAGTCAATTTGACCCTGCAATTGACAAGGAGGTGAGACGAGCGTGTCCGATACAGACGCTCGCTATCGGCTGGCTCCCGATAGGTTCGGGATGCTGTTTGATCGGCTGGGGAGCCAATGTGGATAGGTGTCGATGAGCGGTTGACCGTAGAGCCGATGGAGGAACCAGGGTGTGCTCAGAGGATATTGAGGTGCACGGGATCCCTCCGGACAGCCGAACAGTGATCCATCGGTTGGAAAAACCGATGAAAGCGGATGCGGCCTAGGCGATGATTAGCGCAAGAAGGCACGGGCTGCAGAGCCGATGCCGCTCTGGATATGACAGCAAGAGACCTGTCGCCCACCGTGGCAGCGCCATCAACACCGAACCTCGAAGATCGGACCTAACTGAGACAATATGAGGCCAGGGCCAGCGGCGATGATTCGGAGGACGCCGGATCGGCTATGCCGTAGCAAGGATAGGAACGAACCCATCGGCTAGCTGAGCCGATGAGGGGACGCCTCTCTGAAGGCGGGTGCGTATCGGCTGGAGGTCCGATACGTTTGGCGTTACGCGTCGTGGGACGTCTCTAAAGGCTGATGCGTATCGACCGATGGGCCGATGCACTGGGCGTGAAGCACAGAGCATGGATAACTCATCGGCTAGCACTCCGATGATACGCCGTGCAGGAGACTATAGGCCTGAAGCTCAATCTACCGTCGACAGCCCCGTAGGTCGGACCTAACCAATGCAGCACGAGACTGACGACGGTAGAGGGAGCTTAACGGGCCGATAAGTCCAGCACGGACGTGATGCGATACATCCGATCGGCCTAAGAGGTCGGACCTAACCGATGCAGCCTTAGATAGAGCAGGACATATCGGGATGGTGGCGGGACTTACCCCTTCGCCAGATATTGGACTTAACCGATGCAGCCCCGCGTCGAGAGCTAGAACCCACCGTAGAACCTAGATGAACTAGGGTGGCGATTCGCCGAATTTGAATATGATCGACGAATATTTTACATGTTTCCAGGGGGTCTATATTTATATCCTGGATTTACAGACAGAGTCCGACGCGTCTACGACCACTGGACATTATTTCCTAGTAAAAACAAAGGAAAATATTCATAAAGGAGTTAACTAACCAGCTAGAACTCCCTAATTGAGTATGGTTATAATTTACAAAAATAAGCACCCTGCCGTGGAGTCCACGGCTCCTCCGCAAACCCGGTTTCATCTGAATAATCTTCCAATTTGTAACTGAGTCTTCCTTTGCTATAACCTGATTGGCTTCTCCACTGTAGCTATCGGACCTTCTTTAAGTCAAGCCGATCCTTCTCCTTTCTTCCCTCGGGCTTCTTAGACCTGATCCTCATTGGACAATCCCCTGTCTTCAAGCCAATCCAATCTTCTACTAATCTGATCGGCTTTTTTACAGTTCTCTATCGGCTTTGTCTCAGTATCTCCATCGACCGATGGTTGTATCAAACCCTCCAACGGACCTCTCAGCTGATCGGCTTTAGCCCCATTGAATCTCCCAGCCGATCGGCTTTAGCGCCATCGGATCCGCCTGATTTTAGCGTTAACAATACCATACATGACTGGAAAGCCTATCAAGTCTACTTTGTAACCCAACAAATGGAGTATCATTTGGACTTCCCAATAAAGAGTTATGGTTGATTTACTGAAGGCTGCACAGAAACTAAAAAGACCCTCGAGAACTTCAGGAGACTTCAGGGAAGCTGAATCATTTGGTCTTTCACATCCACACCTGGTGGCCTGCGTCCATAGCCTTCTAGGAGACTTGTTTTCTACTATAAATATCACCTATGTATAGCTACAAAACTTGGGTTTTGCTTAGATTGCATCTGCACACTTGTTTGTGAATTTTGCCTCTGTACTGGACCGACTAGGCTGCTACTTTGGTTTGTGAGACCCAAAATTGCTATTTCAGATTGCCTTTGCCAATTCTTGCTCATGTTCTCAAATCACTTGCAGGGATTAGTCTTCTTGACGAGGTCATTCGGGTTTCGTGCTTAGTTGATAACCATCGGAGCAGTGGTGTTGTGAATGCAAGGGAGTCGATCTACTCGTTCGGAGTCCTTGGATCATCTACGTCGTGATCTCCACAATTCGACTTATCAACTACCTACCGGAAGATCGGGCCTTAGTTTCCATTAGCTTCGGCGTGGGTAGGTCTCTATCGTGAAGGTTTAGGTCTAGGTATGCCAGTCTTTTTGACCCTATAATTGACAAGGAGGTGAGGCAAACGGGTCAGTCGGATCATGGGCCGATACGAGCTCTCGCTATTGGGTGGCCATCGATAGGATTGAGTTGGTCATCGGCCACGTCCGAATGTCTCCTGCTATCGGCTTGTCACCGATAGGCATTGGCACGCTCTTCCATTGGCTAGGGAGCGGATGAAGGTGTTGACAAATGTCGACGAAGGGCACGATGGCTTCGGGTGTAGCGAAAGCGAGATCCTGATCTATCGGCCACAGAGCTGATGGAGGCACCAAAGGATATTCAGAGAAAAGCTAAGCATGCGGGATCTGTCCTAGTTACCGATGGAAGCTATAGCGCTCGTTTATCGGCTGGAAAGTTGATGAAGGCATAAGCGAACTAGCAAGGAATCATATAAAAGACACCGGCTGCAAAGCCAATGCCACTCCAGATATGGTAGGCGATGAATATGGAGCGGGGCCCACTCCTCCCACAGCATGAGACCCGTCGCCGACCGTGACAACGCCGCTAGCACCAATCTTGAAGATTGGTCCTAACCAACACAATAAGAGACCGAGGCCAATGACAACGGGACAGCGGATGCCAGATCTATCATGCTAAAAGAATGGAGGAGCGAACCCATCGGCTAGCTATGCCGATGAGAGGACATCTTGAAAGATATGCGTGCATTGACTAGAAAGGCCGATGCACTAGGCGTGATGTTCAATGGAAGTCTCTGAAGACGGGTGTGTATCGACTGAGGAGCCAATACGCTGGGCATGCTGCTTAAGGTATAGATAACTCATTGGCTAACCATTCCGATGAAATGTCGGGCAGAGACCTATAGGCCTACGGCTCAATGTACTGTCGGCAGCCTCATAGGTCAAACCTAACCGATGCAGCATGGGACCGATGACAGTAGAGAGAGCTTGATAAACCAATAGACCTCGCACGGACGAGATGTGGTACACTTGATCTTACTAAGAGGTCGAACCTAACTGATGCAGCCTTAGACAGAGCAAGATATACCGGGATAGTAGCGAGACTTACCCCTTCGCTGGAAATCGAACTTAACGATGCAGCCCTGCGTCAAGAGCCAGAACCCGTTGGGAAAAACCTAGATAAATTAGGGTGGCGATACGCCAAAATTGTATTGATCGAGAGATATGTTGATCTCTGTTATAGGCTTTCAGGGTGTCTATATTTATACCCTGGCATTATAGAGTCCGACGCGCTTACAAGAACCATTGGCTCTTCAAACAAACCAATTCAATCTTCCACTAGTTCGATCGGCTCTTCTATAGTATCAATTAGCTTCACCCCACGAGCTGATCAGTATTTTCCATCGGCCAATCCTGTTTATAGGCTGAATCAAATTCTAGTGTTAACAACTGCCAAATTCAATCAAAGGATGGGCCTATTTGGAAAAATAAATTCACAAATACTTCTATGCTGGATTTCATGAAATACAGTTGACAGATCTTACATCGGTACATCAAAGGATAGACAGATTGGTCTCAGAATATATCTAGAGATTTCATGATATGCGCAGCTAATGCTATATTTTAAATCTAAGTGATCGGTAATTTGCTAAGATATCTTTTCAATGATTTCTAGCTCATATAATGGAAAATTTTTCATCCCAAGAGTTTGAGAACTTGGTGCATTTGTGTGAAAATATTACCTCATGAAAGCCAATTTTGAGAGGCAAGGAAAAGTTCCAATGAAAAATTAGATAAGAGTAGGGATTTTCATTAGATTTAGAATGAGAGGAGAATTTTGATATTGAAATCAGCTTAGGAAAGCAATATCATGTGCATGTATCAAAGATACGAGAAAAGCAGAAAGCTATGATTTTTTATATAAATAAGGTTGATAAAATTTTTGAGCTATTGCTTTAGAAGAAACAAATACATCGTAATATAAACCACGTGATTCTATCAGCCAATGAACTTAAGAAGAAAAGGTAATCCAAGTGGTACAATTCAGTTTCTCACCATTCAAATGAGTGCAAAGTGTTTTGATAATAAATTCAATTGCTTGTGGGAAAAGAGAAGATTAAGTTTGATGATGCGACAAAGCTGATGAAAATAGATGGGTACCTTTTCCAAGTAAACATGGTGTATGCGGGGTATTCAAAAGATCAAGCCAAAGAGAATGAACATTGGGCAAATCAAAATTATGGAAAATAAAATTTACTTCATCTCAGCTAATTCAAAAATACCAAACGCGCCAAGAAAGGGAGCTTTGGGCTTCACCATATAGAGAGGAGTTCCAATATGATATACATTGGGATTGTCATTTTTTTTCTGATTTTGTTAGGATAAGGGGATGTGGTTGATTGATGATTCTCCCAAGTGTAGTGACAAAATACCACAATGCTTTGAACATGGTAGTTCCTCACACAAGCCCATACCTATTCAGGATTGGCCATCAAGGAAACGAACTTTAGTTCATGACCGTCTAGTGTCAATTTATGATGATTTTTTCAGGATGATTGATGATGGACTTGATGAAGAAATTAATGGGAATTTGATGAAGGACAACAAGATTAGAACAATCATTTGTGCCCTAGAGGAATTTTAACCAAAAATAAAAAAAAATACAATGATTGTAGCACTGAGAACAAATAGTGGAGCAACAACAAAACATTGAGGAAGCTAATTGTCGACCCAAAAGGACTAGGAAGGAGTGACATGTTAAGCAAAAAGTCGATGAAACATGACCATCATCTCTAGTTAATATGGTGTTTATATTACTTGTGGAGTATGAAACGCCTTCGTCTAATGATGAGGAGAGAGAAATATGTGGCTCATTTGATTTTTCAACCCCAACAAGACATATTTGATAGGCCTAAAAATCCAAGCATCAACACTGGTGACCACGGTACATCAAGGGACATATTGATGGCAAGCAGATGAATAAAATGTTGGTTGATGGGTGAGCAGCTGTAAATTTAATGCTTTGTATTATGTACTGCAAGCTTGAGAAAACCGCCAATGATATTATCAAGACAAATATGGTGTTAAAATACTTCAGAGGGAATTCATCAGAGACGAAAGTGGTTTTAAATGTGGAGTTGACTTTAGGAAACAAGACCTTGCCTGATGTTTTTTGTCATTAATGGAAAAGGATCATATTGCTTGCTCCTAGGAAGGGATGGAATTCATTCAAACTATTGTGTACCTTCTACCATGCATCAAAGTTTGATCTAGTGGCAGAGAGATCATGTGGAAATTGTGATAGCCGATAGATCGCTTAACATTGCAACATCGTTCTACTAGTTTGCAAATTTGAAGGAATTGATTACCTATCTAGACGCATCTAGGAAGGAGAATTCCTGAAGATCACCAGCTATGACATATTGCTGATCAATGAAATCAATTTGTAACTATTACTCTAAGGCACCACATATGATATAGAAGGAAAACTGGGACAATGGTTTTTGTTGGGCAACGATTTGGAAAAGTAGATATAGGTATTGGAGATAGGCGAGGGCTAACATTTATTGGTGCTAAATTATGTCCTCAATTTAAAAGAGAATTAAAAAAATATTGAAGGAATATCAAAATTGTTTTGATTGGAAGTACCCTAAGAAGGCAGGACTTTGTTGATTCATTATTGAACATTGGCTCTCTATCAAGCTATGATATCAGCCCGTACACATAGGCTCCAAGAAGATTCAAGGCAAAATTATATGAAGAAATTAAGACAGAAATTACAAGATTGTATGATGCAAATTTTATTAAATCATGCCAATATGTTGAGTGGATATCTGTCCTAGTGAAAAAGAAAAATAGAATATTGAGGGTATGTGTCGATTTTTATATTTGAACAAAACTATACCTAAAGATGAGTATCCGATGCCATTTGCATATTTTCTGGTGGATGCAACATCAAGGCATAAAGTTAATGGATGGTAATACAAGATATAATCATTTTTTTATGGCTAAAGAAGGCATTCCATAAACTGCATTTTGGGACTTTATGTGAATGGGTGGTTATAACATTTGCACTTAAAAGTGAAGTGCTACTTACCAGAGAGCTATAAATTATATATTTCATGATCTAATCAACTTATTGTTGGAAATTTATATAGATGATGTGGTGGTCAAATCTAAGAGAACTGAAGAGCATCTGGCCAATCTATGAAGGGTGCTAGAGAGGTCTCATGCACCAATTACATGAGGGACAATCGGCTAGGAAAAGACAAGAGTGAGCCAGTCGAGATCCAATCAGAGTGGATGGCGCCGGTGTCACAGAAAGGCCTAGGAGTTCTACTTCGCTCCAGTGTAGGTCATTAATCTTTGAGCTTCAAGAATATGCCAGTTAATTTGACCCTATAATTGACAAGGAGATAGAGAGGATGAGATTTGTGAGCCAATGGGCTGGTTGGCCGATATGGCTCACCATATCGGCTGGTTGCTGATAGGTACGTAGCACTCAAGCATCGACTAAAAAGCCAATGAAGGCCTATGTAATAATTGCGTGGAATAAATTAAAGGACTTATTAGCCAAAGTGCCGATGACTCTATAAATAGTGTAAGCAATAAAAGCATGGAGCAGGATCTGAATCCCTCGAAGGCATGAGGACCGGCTACTACCGTGATGGCACCATTAGAGCTAGCCTCGATAGATCGAACCAAACCAAGATAGTATAAGGCCAAGGCTATCAACACAGAGATGGTAGAGGCTAGATCAAACATATCGACAAAAAGGACAGGGCGAGGCTATCAGCTACTTCTCGGTCGAATGTCCGACGCAAGCCTATATCTAACCTCATTGGTTATCTAAGCCAATGGGGAACAAAATCTACCAGATCCTGACTCCAGCCTTATCAAACACAAACCTTATAGATCAAACCTAACCGATATAGTATCAAGCCAAATCCATGGGGACCAGTTCGATTGCTAGCAGATTAATCATCAAGGATATGAGACAAATATATTTATGTGTATTGGCCAAATAGTCGATATGCTAGGTGTGAAGCATGAGATATGGATAACTCATCAACTACTCATTCCATTGAAACATCGCGCAAGAACCCGCTAGGCCAACGGCTCGATCTACTGTCACCGATCTCGTAGGTCTGACCTAACAAATGTAGCGTGAGGCCGATGACGATAGAGGGAAACCAATGAACCAATAGGCCTCATGTGATCATGATACAGTACGTTTGATTGGACTAGGAGATCGAACCTAACCAATACAACCTTAGACAGAATGAATGGACTAGGATAGTGGCTAGACTTACCCCTTCGTTGGAGAACAGACCTAACTAATGCAACCCCACGTTGAGAGGCAGAACCCGTAGGAGTAAACCTAGATGAGGTAGGGTGGCGATGCACCGAAGGTTGTGTTGATGTATGATCTATTGATTTTTCACAAGGTTCTAGGTGGTCTATATTTATACCCTAGAGTTAAATTTTTCGACGTGGTTATAGACAACCCCCTAACATTATTTTCTAAACACACAAGTAAACTATCTCTAAGAAGTTAACAAAGCTAATCAAACTTGCCTAGCTTACAAAATATATTCTATAAAGACAAAATACCCTGCGTGGTTTCCACTACTCCTCAAACTCGGTCTCATCTAGATAGTCTTCCGTATTTAACTAGATTGAATCCATCCTCAATCCATCCGATTGGCTCTCTCACTGTATCATTCGACTTCCTTCCATGAGATAATCGGTTTGTCCTTCATGGGCTGATCATGTTTGTAAGTTAACTAAATTTCGGCATTCACACATGCCCTCCATTTTCGTAGTTTATTAAGAGACGTCAAAATTCCAAGCCATTGTAATTCTTTGCAAACTAAGGCAGCCCATTATAGCCCACAAACAATACCTAATTGGCGTAGATTCCGTCTAGGTCATTGTACCCTTATAAAGCATCTCACCCCTTTGCCCTTCTTCTTCCCACCTTCTCGTCACTAGAGCACCTAAAATCTTGATGAGCTCTCACAAACATAGGCGAATCACCGCGAGTTGCTCCACTGATCACTGATCTTCATTCATTTCTTCCTTGCATGATGGCGTCGATGATCACAACCCCTAAGGCAACCTTTTATTCACTGCCCTGCTCCACAATCTAGATAGGTTTAATCCATCCCCTTTTTCACTAGTTCTTCATCGGGTTCTTGTTCACTATAAAGCGTTAAAAGTCAGATCTTAATCCTAGTTGCCGATCACCTTGATTTCTTTTATCATGGCCTATGGGTAGTTATTAACTCCAAAATAGAATGAATCCCTTACAAAACCTTGTCCATGTCAATCGGCAACTAAACCAATAGTTTTAGATCATGGCCTAGTAGACTTCCTAGATGGAGGAATTGGTACCTCAGAGTATCGCCCGCCCACAAAACAATTTGGGAGTAGATGGAAACTAGTCATTGTATCAATCTGTCCTTAGCCAATATGGAGAAAAATGAACCTCTGCTTGCATCGGCTTCTTATTTCTAGTCGGATGTCCTCAATGCCGTTATGTTCGGTCACGGGCTAATGACCCTGACCTTGATGGATGTTATCATGCTAACCTGTGTCAACAACATAGATTACTTCAACCCGTCCAACCTCCGATTCAAGCCCAGCCATCAGCTAAACACCAAGAACATTAGAGGTTGGACAAAGTGTATTTCTCTACACAGCTAGACTTCCAGACTGGTCGATGACCAAGAGCACGTTGCATTTCTGAACCTATGGTTGGAATAGTTTGTCTTCGGTGGTGTGACCCTCGGCTTGTGACCAACATGCAGTGCCTAGCAAAGTGCTTGGACAATCGACGCCAGATCACCTTGGGGCAGTATCTGCTTGGAGCCACCTATCAACTACTCCACCAAGTGGCAAATAAGCTATCGGCTAGCCAACCAGCTGGTTACATTGGCTATCCCTAGTGGTTCATACAACTTTGGCTAAACATTTACACCTCTAGAGCCATCACTAGGACCTCCTTTTCCTTTCTTACTTTCCAGCCGATTATCTAGAGGAGAGTGAAACTAGCCGATGCCGATGCATCTCGATGGGCGAATCCGCATTAGCTCTTCCTAGAAGAAAGATCATTCCCAACGAACATAGCCAGTGGTTTAAGAGGTTCTACTATAGTTTTAGTAAGGAAGCTACCCTCTGGTTCGCATATGAGGACACCTCATCATTTGAGATGCCTTTCAGATTTCATTCTCTTAATGCTCTAGCTGATGAAGAATTAAAAATCATACCTCTATCGGCTATCACTCCCAATCTTTTGCCAACTAGATTTTAATTGGTTCGATCCCAACACCAAGTATGTGAATTCTATCACCTATCTGTTAGCTCTCGCTAGTTGGGATTCGGCTAGCTTCCTATCAGCTTAATCCTCATCGGCATGCTCCAAGTCCATGGAGATGTAAACAATGCCTTTGAGTATGATTGGTTAAGGATGATAGCTGAAAGTTTGTTCCCAAGTACAATCACCACCTTCGTGCCATGAATTGCCAACACTGGACTCTTTGCTCGATGGTGCTCAAAGTGGAGAATACATAAGTTTAGTTCATCGGCTAAACATTATTGCTCGTGCCTCAATCCTGACTACGTCGAGTTTGATGAAGAGGTAACCCTTCTCCATACTCTTATGTCCTCTGATCGCATTGCTCAGCTTCAACAATCTAGTAGGCCAGTGATAAAGAAGCACTGACAATTAGTGCAAGTGGCTAGCTGATTATGCACAAACCACCATCGACTGAGCCTCATCTTGGACACGGTGCTCCCTCTCCATCGGCTCTCCTCCGTTTGCTATGGCCAATAGGAAAAAAGCGTAAGAATCTAGCATCTCACTCTATCTCCAAGAAACAAAAACCCAGCACCGATGAAACGGTCGCATTGCCGATCTCCCAAGGACCTCCTCTTATAGTGACATCAACTCCCTCACCTGTGATGGTACCTTTGATTCCATCTTTGTTTATTCTTTCACACTTCTTTTGATAATTTCTCATTTTTGTAGCTCGATCCATCTATTCGCGCCAGATCTCGCGCGCCCGACGCAAACACGCCGAAGACTGGGAGGTCTATTTAGCACCAGTGCAGGTTTGTTAGCTTCTCTCTATGGCTCGAGGTACATGCACCGAGCCCTGGGAGGTCTACTCTACTCAGGCACGACGGTGTGGGTACGGGCATGCCAGTCAATTTGACCCTGCAATTGACAAGGAGGTCAGGCGAACGAGTCAGTCGGACGATGGGCTGATATGAATTCTCGCTATCGGCTGGCCACCGATAGCATCGAAGTGGTCATCGGCCACATCTGGATGGCTGCTGCTATCGGCTGGTCGCTAATAGGTATTGGGATGCTCTTCCATCGGCTGGGGAGCTGATGAAGGCGTGAATAGATGTCGATGAAGGACGTGATGACTCTAGGTGTAGCGAAAGCAAGATCTTGATCCATCGGCTGTAGAGCAGATGGAGGCACCAAAGGGTATTCAGAGAACAGCAAAGCGCACGGGATCTCTCCTAGTTGCCAACGAAAGCTGTACCACTCGTTCATCGGTTGGAAAGCTGATGAAGGAATATGCGAACTGGCAAGGAATCATATAAAAGACACCAGCTGCAAAGCCGATATCACTCCGGATATGGCAGCACGAGACTCATCGACCGCCATGACGACACCGCTTGTACTGAATCTCTAAGATCGAATCTAACCGAGATGGACACCGGATCGGTCTTGCTGAAGTAACGGCAAAGTGAACCCATCAGCTAGCTAAGCCGATGAGAGGATGTCTTTCTAAAGATAGGCGCGCATCGGCTAGAAGGCTGATGCATTTGGCGTGGCACTCGAGGGAAGTCTCTGAAGACTAGTGCGTATCAGCCGAGGAGCCGATACACTGGGCGTGGTAGTTGGGGTATAGATAATTCATTGGCTAAGACTCCAATGAAACGCCGTACAGAGACCTATAGGACTACAGCTTAATCTACCATTGGCAACCTCGTAGGTTAAACCTAACCAATGCAGCACGAGACCAACGATGATAGAGAGAGGTTGATAGACCGATAAGCCTTGCACGGATATGATGCAGTACATCTGGTCTACCTAAGTGGTCGAACCTAACCGATGCAGCCTTAGACAAAGCAAGACATACCAGGATAGTGGCAGGACTTACCCCTTCATCGAAGATCGAACTTAACCGATGTAGCCCCACGTCGAGAGCCAGAATCCATCGGTAAAAATCTAGATAAACTAGGTTGGCGATGCACCGAAGTTCTATTGATTGAAGGATAATTTACAGGCTCCCAAGGGGTCTATATTTATACCCTGGCATTATAGAGTCTGACGCATTTACATCAACCATCGGATGTTATTTCCTAACAAAGATAAAAGGAAAATATGTCCAAAGAAGATAACTAGACTGACTAGACATTCCTATCAATATAAGATATGATTTACATAGATAGAATACCCTGCCATGATTTCCATGGATCCTCCTCATACTTGGAACGAATCCTTCCTTATATTGTGCGATTGACTTCTTTCCTATAGCAACCGGACTTTTCTTTACTAAACTAATCATCTTTCCACTCTATCCATAGGCTTATTAAATTATGGCGTTAACACAGGCCCCCAATTTCAAAGTATGAAGACTAATGTTTCGATATTCTCTTGCTCATGCCTCCAATGCTCTGAAATATCCTCCATTTCTACTAATCGGCAATCGTAAGTCAAAACCACATGCATTAGATGTCCTAAACCACTAAACTCTTGGGAGAAAAACTTCCGCTTGATGTGACTCGACAGCCCTTGGATGGCCAAATCTGCTAATTGTTCCTCACTCACATGCAAGCTATAGCATCGGCTTCTCATGTTATGAAATCTTCGAATATACTCTGAAATTGATTCCTTCGCCTTCCAGCTGATGTGCACCTATCTTCAGAGAGACGTCCTCTCATCGGCTCAGCTAGCTGATGGGTTCGCTTCGCCTTTACTTCAGCACAACCGATTCAGCGTCCACAGTCCTGTTGCCATTAGTCTCGGTCTCGTACTGTCTTGGTTAGGTCCAATCTTCGAGATTTCGAGTTAGCAGCGTCATTATGGCAGGCGATGGGTCTCGTGCTGCCATATCTAGTGCGGCATCGACTTTGCTGCCGGTGCCTTTTATATGATTCCTTGCTAGTTCGCATCTACCTTCATCAGCTTTCCAGCCGATGAACGAGCGGTACAGCTTCCGTGGGAAACCAGGAGAGATCCCGCGTGCTTTGCTGTTCTCTGAATACTCTTTGGTGCCTCCATCTGCTCTATGGCTGATGGATCAGGATCTCGCTTTCAATACACCTAGATTCATCATGTCCTTTGTCGACATCTATTCATGCCTTCATCAGCTCCCCAGCTAATGGAAGAGCGTCCAAATACCTATGGGCGACCAGCCGATAGCAGGAGCCATCCGGACGTGGCCGATGACCACTTCAATCCTATCGGTGGCTAGCTGATAGTGAGAGTTCATATTGGCCCATCATCCGACTGACCTGTTCGCTTGACCTTCTTGTCAATTGTAGGGTCAAACCATCGCGCGGAGCCAAGCGAAGCCCACGGCCCTTGGTGCACGTACCTCGAGCCACGGAGTAAAGCCGACCAGCCTACACTAGAGCTAAGCAGACCTCCTAGGCATCAGCGTATTCGCGCTGGGTGCGCGAGATTCCAGTGTGAACATATTTTTTGGCACGCTCGGTGGGACAGAAAATTTCATTCTTCGCCTGATAGGACTCGTACTTCATTCATCGGCCGGTGGGTAGAAATCTTCATTCATCAGCCGAAAGAACTAGATTTCATTCATCGGCTGGCAAAACTTGAAGACCATTCATTAACTAGTAGGACTATACAATTGACTGATTAGAAGTCAGAATTTTTACTCATCAACCCAGGAGGCATCTTGTTGCCAATATGTCTAAAGAAGAGGTTCATTCCAAGGCACATTCATTCGAAGAAGAAGCCGATGAGGATATTATAGTTCCAGTAACCATGGAAGATCTAAATGAAGACCAAAGGTAGTAGATAGAGCAGAACATGAACAACTTTTAGAAGCTCTGTTTGGAATTATTCAATATGACTAGACAAGGGCCGATTCAAAAAGCACAGTTAGCAAAATGTGTTTTGATGAAAGAATCAGACCATTCATCACATGTGAATTCTACCAAGCCGTTGCAAGAGATGTTCAACGAAGCATTTTATCAAGCATTCAGTAATCCATCGGGAGTATGGATGTATACACTACAAGATCTGATCAAGAAGACGATACAAGAATTATCAACTCAAGAGCCTGATTAAAATCATGTACCTTTGCCGATAGAGACGAAGTTATCTTAGGAAACTTGTAAAAATAAGAGGGACTTATCAGCAAATGTATATCCACCAACATAAGATTGATTCGGGGGGCAACGGTAGGAGGTACCTCTAGAATACTTTCAGGGTAATTATTGTGGAGGATATCAACGTGTCTACCCAGATGGCGATTCCGATTTACACACTTATGGAGAGTATCTCAGGCAGAATCAGGTACCGTATCCACCTCCACATTATCAGAGAGACATTTTAAGGGAGAAGGATTGGTTAACCAAAATTGTGGACATGGTGAAAGAGCAATTTGGTATCAAGCCCAAAGATCAAACAGTTATGTATCAGTACCCGTATCCAGAATGGTTTGACAGAGTTCCATTGCCTCGCCGATACACGATACCAGATTTCTCCAAATTCTCAGGGCAAGATAACATATCTACAATGGAGCACATCAGCCGATTCTTAGCCCAGTATGGAGAAGCATCGGCCGAAGAAGCCCTCAGAGTCTGTTTCTTTCCATTGTCCCTCTCTAGATCAGCTTTCACCTGGTTTTCTTGTTACCACCAAACTCAATTAAGGGATGGGCCGATCTAGAATAGCAATTCCATAAATATTTCTTTGCTGCGATTCAAGAAATGAGACTGTCAGATTTGACATCGGTTAGATAGAGGCCTAATGAGTCAGTTCTGGGGTACATCCAATGTTTCCAGGACATCAGAAGCCGGTGTTATTGTCTTGTTCTAAGCGATGAACATTTAGCAGATTTGGCCTTCTAAGGGTTGTCGAGTCACATCAGGTAGAAATTTTCTTCCCAAGAGTTGAATAGTTTAGCACATCTGATGCATGTGGTGTCGGCTTACGAGAGCCGATTATCAGAAAGAGAGGAGATTTTGGAGCATTGGAGGCCTGAGGAAAAGAATTTTGAAGCATGAGCCATCATACATCAAAATTGAGGGGCATGTGTTAATGCCAAAATTTGGAAAGCCCACGGAAAGATTTGAAAAAAGATCAGCTTAAGTAAATAAGAGTCTGGTTGCTATAGGGAGGAAGCCGATCGAATGAAGCGGAGAAATATTTGGTCCAAGATTAGAAGATTATCCAAATGAGATCAAGTTTGAGGAGGAGCCGTAGAATTCACGGCAGGGTATTATGTCTATGTAAATCGTATCTTATATAGATAGGAATATTTAGTTAGTTTAGTTAACTTTCTTAGAGATATTTTCCTTTATCTTTGTTAGGAGATAAGGTCCGATGGTTGTTGTAAATGCGTCGGACTTTGTAAACCCAGGGAATAAATATAGACCCCTGGAAACATGTAGAGGATATCCTTCAATTAATACAACTTCAGCGCATAGCCACCCTAGTCTATCTAGGTTTTTACTGGTTGGATCTAGCTCTCGACGCAGGGCTACATCGGTTAACTTCGATCTCCGGCGAAGAGCTAAGTCCCACCACTACCTCAATATGTCTTGCTCTGTCTAAGGCTGCATCGGTTAGGTTCAACCTCTTAGACCGATTGGATGTATCGCATCACGTCCGTGCAGGATCTATCAGCCTATCAAGTTCTCTCTGTAGTCATCGGTCTCGTGCTACATCAGTTAGGTTCAACCTACGAGGCTACCGATAGTAGAATGAGCCTTAGGCCTATAGGTCTCTGTACAGCATTTCATCGGAGTGTTAGCCGATGAGTTATCTATACATTGAGCAACACACCCAGCGTATCGGCTCGGCCCATACACACCAGTCTTCAAAGACTTCCCTGGAGCACCACGCCAAGCGCATCGGCCTACCGATGCGCACCTGTCTTCAGACAGACGTCCTCTCATCGACCCAGCTAGCCGATAAGTTTGCTTTGCCCTTACTTCAGCACAACCGATCCAGCGTACACCGTTCCATTGCCGTTTCCCTCGGTACCGTACTATCTCCGTTAGAGCCACAGAGAGAAGCCAACCAGCCTGCACTGGAGCTAAGCAGACCTCCGAGACATTGGTGTGTTCATGCCGGGCCCGTGAGATTCCAGCACGAACAATATCTTGCTTTGTCTAAGGTAGCATCAGTTAAGTTTGACCTCCATCGAACGTCACTCCTAATGCATCAGCCTTTCTATTCGATGCATGCATATCTTCAGAGATGTCCTCTCATCGGCTCGGCTAGCCGATGGGTTCGCTTCGCCCTTCCTTTAGTATGACCGATCTGGCATCCGCTGTCCCGTTGCTGTTGGCCTCGGTCTCTTAATATCTTGATTAGGTCCGATCTTTGAGATCAGTGCTAGCGGCATCGTCACGATGGGCGACGGGTCCTATGCTATGGGAGGAGCGGGCCCCGCTCCTAGTTCATCATCCACCATATTTGGAGCGGCATCGGATTTGCAGCCAGTGTCCTTTATACGATTTCTTACTAGTTAGCATACGCCATCATCGGCTTTCCAGCCGATGAACGAGCGGTACAGCTTTTATCGACAACCAAGAAAGATCCTGCGTTCTTTGCTATTCTCTGAATACCCTTTGATGGATCCATCGGCTCTTCGACCGATCGATCGGGATCTCGCTTTCGCTACACCCAGAATCATCACGTCCTTTATTGACATCTGTCTAGATCAGATCTTCAGTAGTCTTCACAAGCTTACAGTATGTCACATACGGCATAAGATTAAGAGTTGCACCCTCATCAACCAGCATCTTCATCATCGGCTTCCTATTTACATACCCTTTCATATATAATGGATTTAGGTGCCGATGCTCGGATTCTTCAGGTTTGTTGAATATAGCTTGATCGGGCTACATTGTCAACTTAGCAAAAACTACTTCTTGGTCTTCCTCATCGGATGAAAAGGCTTTATACTCTAGAGGCAAGAAGAACACCATGTTAGTTAGAGCCGATGTGTTAACATCATCGTCTTTACACTTGATGCACTAGATGCGTTTAGTCTTTTGACCCTTATTGGTTTCCTCATGGTCTCACCATTGCTTCTTGTGCTGCTCCCTATGCTATAACCATTGTGCCCTCCTCTTCTTATTCCTCGTGAAGATTCTAGATGGACACCACTAGGGTTTGGGATTGTGTTGTTCTTCATGCAATTCTCTGTCATCAGCCACGTCTTGATTGCAGTCTCCATTAATTGGCCCTAATCGTCTATGCATCGATGCTTACCTTACAAGCGGCAGATTATGTGAAAGCTTCTCCTGTTCAGCATGCTGTGGCCTTGGCTTGTTGTACTCAGGACAGTCTTTGATCAATGGCAACCTCAAATACTTATCCTATCAATATTGAAAGAATAGACATCCCCAAAGTAGATTATATTTCTCCAAATGCACCATGGCCTGTTCTTGTTCTTGATGCCTAGAATACTTTTTAACTAGGTCTAATGAAGTGACTTTTGATTTTCCTTGATGTCTTCCTTTATCAGCTCGATTTCTTGAGGATCCCATGAACACCATGTTCACAGCAAAAAGGATGATCATCAATCTTCATCGACTTCCTGTCCTCAAACTTGATTCTCCCTTGTTCAATAGTCGATTGCAACTGTTGCCAAAAAATGTCGCACTCATTGGCATGATGTGAAATTGAGTTGTGCCACTTGCAGTATTTCTTCTTTTTATGTTCTTTGGCACATGGAATTACATGGTTTGGCGGTAGCTGAATCTACTTCTCTTGAAGTAGCAAGTCAAAGATCTTATTGGCTTTATTGATGTCTAAGTCATATCGTTCAACCTTGCTGAGTACTCTTCACCCATGGCCATGATATGGACTTCCTCTTCCTAGTCCACTCTGCCAAACCAACTTCCACATTGGATACCTCGTTGTTTGAGTATGATGTGTAAATTTGCAATTGAGCAGCCTTTCGATGGAATCTCTCTTTCTTGTCTTCACTCAATCTACTTTCATGAGTCAATACCTTCTATAGCAGATGTGCTTGTCTCTCAAACTCTTAGGATTAAAAGAGTTCTGATTAGAGCTAGCAAACCTTAGAAGGCTAACCCAGCCAGATATACATCACTCAAGATCAAACTGTAACATGGGCTTTTGATGTCTTGAAACCATTGAATGTATTTTGGGACTAAATCATTAGGTATCTATCTAACCGATGTCAGATCTATTACCCTCATCTCATGAATTCTAGCAAAGAAATATTTGTGGAATTGCTTCTCTAGATTAGCCCATCCTCGAATTGAGTTTGGTGGTAATGAGATAAACTATATGAAGGCCGTTCTAGATAAGGACAATGAAAAGAAACAAACTCTTAGGGTTTTCTCAACCCATGCCTCCCCACACTGAGCTAAGAATTAGCTGACGTGCTCCACTGTAGATACGTTGTCCTGTCTTGACAATTTGGAGAAATCTAATATCCTGTATTGGTTCAATAGCAAAACTCTATTGAAGCACTCCGAATATGGGTGTCGATACATAAAAGTGTATTCATTGGGCTTGATATTAATTTGCTCCCTGAAGACCTCTACAAGTCTAGCTGACCAATCCTCCTCCCTTGTGATCTCTCTCTGTTATTGTGGAGGCGAAGTTGGTACCCAATACTGCGTGGGATATTCTCCATGGTGATTGCTTGAATTGGGATTGCCACCTGGATAGTCTTGCTAATATCCTCTATAGTAAGTAGTCTGATGATATCCTAGAAGAACATCATCCCATTGCCCCCCAATCCGACCCTATGCTTATGGAAATATATTTGCTGATGCATCTCTCTTGGTTACATAAGTCACCTGAGCTAGCTCTGTCTTCATTGGCAAATACACAGGACCTTGATCTGGTTCTCGAACAATGGATCTGTCCACTATTGTCTTGATCAGATTGTGTAAAGTATTCACCAACAATCCTTACTAGTTGATGAGTACATGGTGAATTGCTTCATTAACCATCTCATACAATGGCTTAGGAGGACTCATTGGTGGCGACTGGCTCAATTCTCCCATCAAAATAGGCTTTGGTGGCTATGACGTATAAATTGGCCCTTGTCTTCTGATACTGAAAGACTCCAAATAGAATTTCTAAAAGTTACACATGTTTTTCTCTATTTGTTGCCTCTATTCCTCAATTAAATCCTCCATTGTCACTAGAATTAAATTATCTATGCTGATTTCTTTTCCTACCATCGTGTTGAAGTTGAATGTCCCACCTGGTGTGCCAAAGAGCATGTCATGCACCAAATTTCGTGGGGGCCGATTGGACTAGGTAAAGACATGAGTGAGCCAACAGAGGTCCGATCGTTGCATATGGCGCCTAGGTCACGTGAAGGCCTGGAAGTTATTCTTCACTCTAGTGTAGTTTATTAATCTTTGAGGTTCGAGGGTGTGCTAGTCAATTTGACACTGTAATTGATAAGGAGATAGAGAAGATGAGATCCATGAGCCAATCGACCGATGGGCCAATATAGCTCATCCTATCGGTTAGTTGCCGATAGGAAGGTAGCGCTTGAGCATCGGATGAAAAACCGTTGAAGGCACATGTAATAAAGGCATGGAATAAATTAAAGGCCTTATTGGCCAAATAGGCAATGACGCTCCGTATAGAGTAAGTGATAAATGTAAGGAGCGGGACCCGATGACAACCTATCAAACATGAGCCTAATAGATCGAACCAAACCGAGACAGATTTAGGCCAAATCTGATGGGACGAGATCAATCGCTAGTGGATTAATCATCGAAGATATGATACATACATGTGTGTGTGTTGGTTAACTAGCCTGATGAGGGCATCGCCCCATCAGATACAGTTCCTATCAGCGCCTTGACACCAAATTCTTTAGAAGGTCCACTGACAAGGGCTCGTGCTAGGCAATTGAATTATGAGGTGCGTTCGTTCCTTATGTTACATACTAATATTCATGAGGATGGGATGCTACTAAAGTCTTGTGATGTCTTATTGCTTAGGAACATGGGACCAGCACAGTTCACAGCCAACGAGCTATGGTTTACACAAGGCACAAGAGTACTTCAAGTCTTGATACAGCATTTACATCGAGCCAACCGCTGCCTATGCCAACTTCAAGCTTCACGCCAGGTTTACGCTCATGCAATAAACGTTTACATTCACAAGACTGAGTTCACATGACAAGTACTCTAACTTCATATAGAAATCTGTACCAACCTGTGATGTTACATGCTGCATACCATACATAGTTGGAAAGCCTATCAAGTCTACTTTGTAACCCAACAAACGGAGCATCATTTGGACTTCCCAATAAAGAGTTATGGTTGATTTACTAAAGGCTGCACAGAAGCTGAAATGACCCTCGAGAACTTCAGGTGACTTCAGGGAAGCTGAATCATTTGGTGTTCCACGTCCACACCTAGTGCCCTACGTCCATAGCCTTCTAGGAGACTTGTTTTCTAATATAAATATCACCTATGTACAGATATAAAACTTAGGTTTTGCTTAGATTGCATCTGCACACTTGTTTCTAAGATTTCGCATCTGTACTGGACCGACTAGGTTGCTACTTTGGTTTATGAGACTCCAAATTGCAATTTCAGATTGCCTTTGCCAGTTCTTGCTCGTGTTCTTGAATCGCTTGCAGGGATTAGCCTTCTTAGCGTGGTCATCCAGGTTTCGTGCTCGGTTGATAACCATCAGAGCAGTGGTGTTGTGATTGCAAGGGAGTCGATCTACTCATTTGGAGTCCTTGGATCATCTACGTCATAATCTCCACAATTTGACTTATCAACTACCTACTAGAAGATCAGGCCTCAGTTTCCATTACGGCCGATATGCTAGGTGTGAAGAATGAGATAAGGATAAGTCATTGGCTACTCACTCCAATGAAATGTTGTGTGAGAACCCGCCAAGCCAATGGCTTGATCTACTACCACCGATCTCGTAGGTTATACCTAACTGATGCAGCACGAGGCCGACATTCACAGAGGGAAACTAATGAACCAATAAGCCTCATGTGATAATGTGCGGTATGTCCTTTGGACTAAGAGGTTAGACCTAATCGATGTAGCCTTAGACAGAACAAAAGAACCAAGATAGTGGCGGGACTTACCCCTTCACCAGAGATCAGACCTAACTGATGCATCACCACATCAAGAGCTCAAACCCACTGGAGTAAACCTAGATAAGCTAGGGTGGTGATGTGCTAAAGGTTGTGTTGATGTATGATCTGTTGATATTTCACAAAGTTCTAGGGGGTCTATATTTATACCCTGGAGTTACAAGAGTTTCATGGGGTTAGAGATAACCTCTGGACATTATTTCCTAAACACAAAAGGAAACTATCTCAAAGAAGTTAACAAAGCTAATCAAACTTGCCTAGCTTATATAATATATTCTATACAGATAAAATACCCTGCCATGGTTTCGATGGCTCCACCTTATACTCAGTCCCATATGGATTACCTTCCGTTTTTAGCTGGACTGAATCCATCCTTAGCCTTTCGATCGGCTCTCTCACTGTATCAATCAGCTTCCTTCCATGAGCCGATCAGTTTCTCTTTAATAGGTCAATCCTATTTGTAGGCTAACCAAATTTTAGCGTTAACAAGAGGACAAGGAAACATGGACCAAAGATGAATCCCAACAAGTGCACTTTTGGCATATAGGTAGGGCAATTTTTAGGGTTTATTGTGCATGAAAGAGGCATTGAGGTCAACCAATGAAGCATTAAAGCTATCAAAGATATAGAACCACTAGATGATAAAACAAACTTACAGCCATTGATCGGCAAGATTAATTTTGTGAGGAGATTTATTTTAAATTTATTAGGAAAGATTAAGCATTTTACTTTGTTATTGAAGTTGAAATTCGATCAAGAGTTTGTGTGGGACACTAAACATCATAAAACATTTGATTAAATTAAGGATTATTTATTTAAGTTATCCATAGGTCTTGATTTTTCCACAGAAAGGGAGGTCGTTCAAGTTATACTTATCGATCGATGAGAAATCTATCGGAT
Source organism: Oryza coarctata (assembly GCA_030770085.1). NCBI lineage: Eukaryota > Viridiplantae > Streptophyta > Magnoliopsida > Poales > Poaceae > Oryza > Oryza coarctata. The sequence goes on along the minus strand of CM061484.1, from coordinate 9,058,295 downwards.
CTATTTTTGTTAAGTGTTTGAAGGAAAAGAGTGAGTTGTATTTTATCTTAGGAGAAGACTTTTGAATACTGAAACAAGATACACCATGGTGAAAAAACCTTGCCTTTACTTATATTTTTCATGCAAAACATTGAGGATTATCTTCTATCAGCTGAGTGCATATTGGTATGCTATGCCAATGTTGTGAAGTATATGCTATTGGCTCTAGTGTTGAAGGAAAGGATTGGAATGTGGATCCTTGCTTTGACGGAGTTTGACTTATGGTATAAATTGATTAAAGTAATAAAAGGATAAGCAACATCTGATTTCATTTTACAACTTTGTGATGATTCCATAGGATACAAGAGCTAGTGCCTTGGACTTTATGTTTTGATGGATCAGTGTGTACACACGGGTGTGGCATTGGCCTAGTCATCATATCACCTTGGGGAGCAAGCACTGAATTTGATTGCATAATTAAACCTTATTGCACCAATAATCAAGTACAATGTGAACCAGTGCTCAAGGAAATGAGTAGAGCTAAATTTCCTTGAGCAGTGGTTCACATTCTACTTGAAGGAAATTTAGCTGTTGAAGGAAATTAGAGACAATGCTATAGACACAACAACAACTTAGCCTTTCAGTTCTAAGCAAGTTATGGTAGGCTAGAGTTGAAACCCAACAAAGACCTACAAGCATGGTTTAGGCACGCCAGCAGCTACTTTCTAAGCATTCCTATTTAAGAACATATCTTTAGGTACATCCTAGTCTTTCATGTCCCTTCATATTGCCTCTTCCCATGTTAATTTTTGTCTCCCTCTACCTCTCTTCACATTATTATCTTAACTTAGGATTCCACAATTTACAATCCCTAGTCGATCATGTATATCCTCATTCCGAACATGATCCATTCTTGTATGACCAAAAATCCAATGTAGCATATGCATTTCTGCAACAAGCAGCTATTGACATTCATTGTTGGTGATTAAACAATTATGTAGGGAATATGAGTGCAAGGTTGAGATTTTGAAAATCATATCATGAAGACTGCCAAAAATCTACTACACATGCTTGAAACCATTGAGAAGAATAAAGCTAGGTTTGTTAGATTCTACAATAAAAATGTATCACATAAATTGTTTGATGAATGGGATCTCGTGTGGAAGGTAATAAGGTAATATTACCAATCAGGTCCAAAGATCACAAGTTTAGAAAATAGTTAGCTAATTGGGATGGCCCCATTGGATAAGTCAATGTGTGCAAGGTAATAAGTATGTATTGATGAATCTTAAGTGAGAAGAATTTACCATGGCACTTAACAGGAAAAGCTTTAAAGGACACCAACCAAGCGTTTGAATCGATTCCTAGATTGGCTTAGTGCAGGCAATGTCTACAGTGGTTATCAAGCATAAATAAGGTCGATGTTATCTACATCACCTAAAGATAGCTGATACTATATGTATCACCTTTATAAATATGCACAAGAAACAAAATATATTTTATGAATGGCAAAATTATAGATTAGGTCGAAGACCAATCAATTTAGCAATTACAAAGCATCATTGAACAATCATTAGAGATTTTACATCAATGAAGGAATTTCTGAATTGATTCAACCACTCACAGGAGGATCTTATTAGCCTCATCGATGATACGTGCGTCTTCTTCATCAGAGCTAGGATTGGATTTGATGTTCTTGCACCAATGGAGTGTTCAATGCACCTCCTCTACGAACTTGGCCTCTTGTTGTTGGATTACATGGGCAGGCCATTAAGCCAAAGTTCGTCAAACTCAATGTCCTTTCTCTTTTTCTCTAATTTTGCTAGCACATCAACCTCCTTTTTCTTTAGTTATCTCATACATGTTTGAGATTTGGTAGGCATGGTCATCATGTCATTAAGCTTTACTTTCTCGTATTGGGTAGTTAGCCGATCGATTTGCATATCATGAATTATGGTCTTTTGGTCACCACGATTGGCCATGCATTGACTTACCTTAATGTCTTGTAATCAACAAGATTCCAAAAAGGCAAATGGAGTCAAAACATTGACATGTTTTTCTAGCAGCTGTTCTTCAATATTGTCAAATATCGCCCAAATGGGACAGAATCCTCCACTAGCACGTCAATAGGGTTCCCCAGTCGATGCAGAATGTTTGTCAGTGGACCATGGAAATCAGCGGAGACATATGGCTTTGTTAGTTTACTAGTGATCACTTCTTCATCTTCTGAGTATTTGCCAATGTCAAAAGAGAAGAGAAGGTAAGGACTACATACTGGCAAAAAGTTCAAGGTTAGCACAATGAAAGAAGACGCATGATTTATATAAGTGAATTTACCTACAGGAAAATGGCTTGATCTGGAACATCAGTATCAGTCATAGGGTTGGGTCTTTGTGGCGATGGCTGATGTCTGATGGAGAAGCAGTGGTGGTGGGGATGATTCTGGTATCGCCGTTGTATTCAGAGGATTGAAGTTCAGACATTTGTAGTTCTAGAGTAGCTTGGGTAGTCATCAGCTCAAACCTATTTGGAGTATCAGTTGACCTTTGGTGCTCTAGAGCTGATATTCATGCTGCATCATGGGTTGAAATTAACTAAGTATTATGTAAGGAAAGGAATAGAAATAACAGTAGAAAGATGGTGAAACTAGTAGAGAATGCACCGATGGAGAAGGAGGAGCCGACGCTGCTTGGGCATTTAGAATTTGGGTGGTCCTAGTAAGAGTTGTCACGCCAGGTGATGTTTTCTTTTTTTATTGTCTAGATGGATTGATGTTTCCTTGCATTTTTGGACAATGGGTTTTGGCCCTTGGAGGAGAGATGACAACGTAGGTGCATCGGATCCCAAGTTTAGAGAAGTCAATGGAGGTCTATAAACAATTGGTTGGCCACTTTGTCTCACCTTAGGATTGGTTCTAAGCTTGCAGAATAAAAACATAAATATGTGAGAATACAAGGATGAGAATAAAGAAAGAAGGGCATAAAAATGAAACCTCGTCATCAGATTCGACATAGTATGGGTTTAAGCAGAGCAATAATGGGTAGTCGATAGGTTGAAAAGATGTTTTCTCCATTCACTCCACCATTGGGAGAAGAATTTTTTGCTGTTAGTATCAATCTCCCACCCGATGAGTTCTCCCAAGGGTACTAATTCTGTTAAAGTTTTCAGCCGATAATATTCCAATGCTCTCTTCACCACGCCTCTGGATTGAGTTTTGTTGATGAAGAATAAACTGATAGGTAGCAACCAAAATGTAAGCTAGCTGGAGCAACTCGGTGGATTGTAAACCTCATACGATGGCTGCTATGATCGGCTGAGAGAAAAACCAGTGGGCATGAGGCATGAAGTGATAGCCGATGTAAAGATGGTCTTGGACTCTTCGTTAGTGACAACATTGGAAAAGTCAAATTTAAAGGGTACTTCAAAAGTAATCATGTCATCATAGTTGAACCAATTGGTGGCTTCTCTATTAAAACCATAGTAAAAACCTTTGAACCGTCGGCAGTATCTTATAGGGGACATTTTGTAGCTTAAGATAGCTAATGTTGCATATCCATAAGATGTGCTTTAGTGTTGGATGGCTTCTTCATCTTTTATATATTCTAATGAAGGGAACTAGAGGTTTTCAATAGAAGGGGTCTTCATGGCCTTGGAGATGTATTGGTTCAACCATAGTTGTAGAAAACACCAAGAGCCCCCACTGTTCGACGGGCTGACTGGCCAATAGCCTTGCGGCTACTTGGTGCAATAGCAAGTAGGTTGCCAGGATAAGATATTTGCCAAGAGTGATTTGGTGGTGATTAGCTAGTCATTCTGCTCGACATTGCATATTTGTCATCGGACCTAGGGTTAATCCACAGAAGACAAACCTTTTGAGGGACATTTTCAAGAAAGCCACATGTTCCCAATCATAGATTGTTCCTAATGTTGTGTTGTGGGTTGTTATGTACTTGGACCAACCGCCAACATCCTTGGTTTGCAACCGATAATGTGGCTTGAATCCAAGAGTGAATGGGTCAATACATGCGGTTGTGTTAAGGCAAGTTAGCATGGTCACATCCATCAAGTTTGGCACCATCGGCCAATGTCTGAAAAAAAGGCGTTCAAGGCATCGAACAAAAATGTAAAGCCAATGAGGGCAGAGGCTCATTCTTCTACATTTCCACCAAGGATAGTTCATTTGAAAGGGTCCTCTTTCTGGTCGACACCTGACAGTACCAATTTCTCCAACCTAGAGATTACTAGGCCAGCATCTGAAGCTATTGATCCAATCAATGACAGACATAGAAAAAGTCAATCGGATCTTCGCTGCTCTGGCAAAGGTGATTTGGGCAATCCACAATAGGGATTAGGATTAGGTTCTTAAGGTTCTACATGAAAAATGTCTAGAGATGAGGTTACCTTTATGATGAAGGACATGATGAAGGCCATAGAATGCACTTGATAGGGGATAGGAATCACCTAATAGATCTGAATTGCAATGAGCAAAACGGAAATCAGAGATGAGGTTACCTCTAGGATGAAGATTCAAGACACCATTAGGGAGGCTGGTGGGGTTGCACTACAGTAGAAGATGATGGAGGCTTCGACTCATTGAAGATTCACCAAAGCAGCGGAAGACAAAGGCTCGAGTCATTGGAGATCCATTGGGATATTTCATCAGATCGAGAGTTTCTTGCAAAGAATACACTGATGGGATGTTTTTTGGGAAATGGATAGTTTTTATAGGAAGAAACTCTAGATAATATGATGGACTGTTGGAGGCATTATTACTTGAGCTCAGTCAAATGGGTTGTAATAGGTTATAACGATTCTTGAGAAAATTTTGGAGTTGTAAAAGTCCAGAGAGGATAATTAAAAAATTCACCACCACTAATTGGATTTGGCTAGTAACAGGAAATGTCCAATTTGAGTGTAAGCCAAGTCCAATGAAGGCATAACTCCATATTGAGTATAAACTCATGCCAAGTCTAATAAGGATACAAGTCCTAATGCTGATATGAGTTTGTGGGTGAGGCAATCTTATTTGTAAATAAGCATGAGTAGTCTTCTTTCCTTTTTGTTTAGGAAATATCTGTTGTTACACTAGTCTGTCTTTATTAATGCCAAAATTTAGTTAGCCTGCAAACAGGATCGACCAATGAAGGAAAGATTGATTGGCTCGTGGGGGAAATGGATTGACTCAGTGAGAGAGCTGATTGGACAGGTTGAGGATGAATTTGGTCTGGTTGAAGATAGAAGATTATCTGGATGGGACCGAGTCTGTGGAGTCATGAGCACTACAGTAGGGTGTTTGATCTATATAGAATATATTATGTAAGCTAGGCAAGTTTAGTTAGCTTTTCAACTTCTTATAGATTAGTTTCCTTATATGTTTAGGAAATATCATCCGATGGTTTTTGTAACTATGTTGGACTCTTGTAACAACAGGGAATAAATATAGACCCCCCGAAAGCTTGTAAATCATTGATAGATCAATACAAAAGAACTTCGGTGCATCACTACCCTAGCTGATCTAGGTTTTTTCCCAGTGGATTCTAGCTCTCAGCGCAGGGCTGCATTGGTTAAGATTGATCTTCGATGAAGGTTTAAGCCCTACCACTATCATGGTTCATTTTGTTCTATCTAAGCCTACGTCGGTTAAGTTTGACCTATTAGTCTAATCAGGCATTCTACATCACATCCGTGTGAGGCTTGTTGTTACATCGGTCCCCTTCGTTGTACCCGGTATTGTGCTACACCAATTAGGTTTGACCTAAGAGATCATTGGTGGTGGATCGAGCCGTTGGCCCGATAGATATTTGTGCGGCATTTCATCAGAGTGAGTAGCTGATGAGTTATCCTTACTGCTCACCTCATATCTGATTTACATATTGCTCAATGATTAATCCATTGGCGATCAATCTGGCCACATCGGATTTAGCCTAATATTGCCTGTTCATGTTCGATCTCTCAGGTATGTGTATGATGGGGTTAGCATTAAGATTTGGAGGGTTTTGTTCCCTAGCCGATGAGTTTAAATATAGGACAGCGGCGGACATAGCCAATGACCTCACCCTTTGCTTTCTCATCATTATGTTCGATTTAGCCTCTGTCGTCTCTCTACCGTTAGTCCTGATCTCATACTATGTCGGTTCAGTCCGATCTATCGAGCCTGGTTCAAACGGTGTCGTTATGGTGGTTGGTGGACCTCGTGACTTCGTGCGGGATTGGCCCTACTCCGTGCTTTCATCGCCTTTATCCTAGGGAGCGTTAGCGTCATTGGAACTATTTCTCTAATGGGCACCATTAAAGATTTTGAAGAAAAATTAGGACAAGAATTTACGTCGATCCATCAGTTGGAAGAAATTGATATAGGACTAGGAGATAGGCTAATGCCAATGTATATTTGTAAAAATTAATATACTGAGTTTTGCAAAAAGTTAATAAATTTGTTAAAAAAATTTCGAGAATGTTTTGCCTGGGATTACCATGAGATGCTAGGTATAAGCCGATCGATTGTTAAACATTAGTTTCCTATCAAACCAAGATACCAGCCCTTCAAGTAGACTTATAGAAGATTCAAAGTAGAGTTACACGATACAATCAAGCTAGGGATCACGAGGTTATATGATGCAAACTTCATCAGACCATGCTGATATGCTAAGTGGATATCCAACATTGTCCCGGTAGAGAAAAATAACAAAAAGCTGATGATATGCATTGACTTCTAGGATTTGAATCACACTACCCCTAAAGATGAGTATCCGATGCCAATGGTAGATTTGTTAATTGATGTAGCATCGGGTCACCAGATCATTAGCTTTATAGACAGTAATGCAACTTACTATCAGATTTTTGATGATGTGATAGTCTACTATCAGATTTTTGATGATGTGATAGTCAAATGCAAGAGTGTTGAAGACTATATAACTGATCTACGAAAAGTTTTAGAGAGGACGAAGAAATATAGACTTAGGATGAATACTAACAAATATACTTTTGGCGTATCAGTTGGACAATTCTTGGGCATTATGACGAGGACATCCCAGCCATCCGTAACCCGAGTGCATTGCTTACGCCTGCTGTGTCACTTACACCATTGGTTACGCCATAAGTTACACCAAGTCCAACTAAGGTTACACTTCAAGAGACAAGTGCAATACCAGTTACCCCAAGCAAAGCTATGGATACATGCGCTCAAGCCTATGAAGGACCCGTTACACGCAGCCGTACAAAGTTACTCTAATAAGAGGTGTATACTTTCCTCTCTCGGTTACACCTTGATATTGATGAGAATTATATACTACCTAAATCGTGTACTCTTATGTTACTTAGGTTTACACAAGGGGTGACAATGTCAGGTTACATCAAGGATGCTAAGGATTACGCCAAGAACACCAAGGCAGCTGCTCCCGAGGAGAATGGGTTATACGCCAAGACCCAGTGTTACACAGCAACTACTCCAACTTCCAATGCAAAACTGTACCATCTCTGGAATAGACAGGGGTCATAATATACATGGTTTGAAAGTGATTTAAGTCTAGTTTCTAACGCAACTGATGACTCATCATTTGGACTTCCGAGCTAGGAGTAATGGCCATTATCGTGAAGACTACGCAGAAAACCCCGAGACGCGTGGGAATTAAAGACCATCTTGAGAGTGCTTCACCTGTTGGCCTTCCACCTTCCCAATGTGGGGACTTCAGTTCATACTTATCTTAGAGACTTGTTACTAGTATAAATACCCCTATGTACTACTGCAAATGACAATTTTTGATCATTTTGAATGAACATATAACCTGTATAGTTTTACGGCCTGCTAAGTGCCTTGCACACCCTTGTTCTTCTTGTTCTTCCTGGACTTGTGAAGAGATCCCTTTGGGGTCCCCTACTTCGTGCTCCACCATTTCTAGTACGGCTGTACCATTTTGTGTGGATTAGTCCCGATTTGTGGTTTGCGGTCGTTCGGAGATCGAGTTGAAGTCTTCGCGGTTTTGGTGCCTCTCTCCCCATCGCTTGGTCGCATCCAACCTTGGCAGGTATAAAGCTAGTTATCCTCCTGTTAATGCTGGAATTTAATTCAGCATGTAAACAGGATCTACCGATGGAAATATTGGTCGACTCGTGGGATAAAGCTGATCGGTACTGCAGAGAAGCCAAACAAATTAGTACAAGATTAGATCGGTTTGAGGACAAGGAATTATCCGATGGGATCAGGTCCGAGAAGCCCAAGGAGAGGTTGGAAAAGGACAGGCTTGTGTGAAAGGAGGTCCGATTGCTACACGAAGGAAGCCGATCGGGTGGAGCAAGGAAATTTAGTCTAAAAATAGAAGATTATCCAAATAAGACCGAGTTTTTGGAGGAGCCGTGGGGTTCACGGCAGGGTATTATCCTTAATTAAGATTGTATCCTATATGGTTAGAAAGTCTTAGTTAGTTTAGTTAATTGCTTTAGAGATATTTTTTGTTATTTTTGTTAAGAGATAACGTCCGATGGAGGTTGTAAACGCGTCGGACTCTGTAAATATAGGGTATAAATATAGACCCCTAGAAAGCATTTAAGATATCTCTTAATCGATATACAACTTTGGCGCATCGCCACGCTAGTTCATCTAGGTATTTACTTGTGGGTTCTGACTCTCGACGCGAGGCTGCATCGGTTAAGTTCCATCTCCGGCGAAGCGGTAAGTCCCACCACTATCTCGATATGTTCTACTCCATCTAAGGCTGCATCAGTTAGGTTCGACCTCTTAGGGCAATTAGATGTATCCATCACATCCATGCAAGGCCTATCGGCCTGTTAAGCACTCTCTGTCGTCGTCAATTTCATGTTGCATCCATTAGGTTTGACCTACGGGACTGCCGATGGTAGATTGAGCTTTAGGTTTATAGTTTTCTACACGGCGTATCATCAGAGTGCTAGCTGATGAGTTATCCATACTCTAAGCTTCACGCTCAGCGTATCGGCTCCTCGGTGGATACGCGCCAGGTCTTTAGAGGTTTCCCTTGGCGCGCCACGCCGAGCGCATTGGTCTCCCAGCCGATACACACCTGCATTTAGAGAGGCGTCGCCTCATCTGATCCGGCGACCTCTGTATCATCGCTGTTGGCCTCGACCTTACACTGTCTCGGTTAGGTCCGATCTTCGTGGTTTGGTGTTAATGGCACTGTCATATCTGGAGCGGCATCGACTTTGCAGCCTGTGCCTTTTAATACGATTCCTTGCCAGTCCACATGTGCCTTCATCGGTTTTCCAGCCGATGAACGATCGTTACGGCTTCTGTCAACTATCTGGAGGGATCCTGTGTGCTTTGCTATCCTTTGAGTACACCCCAGTTCCTCCATCAGCTCTATGGCCGATCCCTTGTCGACACCTGTCCATGCATTCATCAACTCTCCATCCGATTGAAGAGCTTCCTGATTCCTATCAGCAAATAGCTGATAGCGAAGGTCTTCCGGGCACGGTTGATACCCATCTTGATCCTATCGGCAACTAGCCGATAGCGAGCGCCTGTATTGGCCCACCGTCTGAGGGACCTTTTCGTCTCTCCTTCTTGTTAATTGCAGGGTTAAATTGACTAGCACGCCCGCACCCGTACCGTTGCACTAGAGTCGGTTGAACCTCATGGCCCCCGTCGTGCGTATCTCAAGCCACGGAGAGAAGCCAACCGGCCTGCACTGGAGCTAAGCAGACCTCCCAGGCGTCGGCGTATTCGCGTCGGGGCGCGCGAGATCCGGCGCGAACATATTTTTTGGCACACCCAGTAGGACCAAAGGTTTCATTCATCGGCCGATAAGAACCATACTACATTCATCGGCCGGTAGGGTAGAAATCTTCATTCATTTGTCGATTGGACGGGATTTCATTCATCGGCTGGAGAAACCTAAAGACCGTTAATCAGCTGGTGTGGTATAATTCCATTTATCAACCAGCAGAACTCTACAAGTGCCTGATTAGAAGTCAGATTTTTACTCATCAACCCGGGGGGCATCTTGTTGTCAATATGTCTAAAGAAAAGGTTGATTCCAAGGCATATTCGTCCGAAGATGAAGTCGATGAGGAGATTATAGTTTCGGTTACCATGGAGGATCTGAATGAAGACTAGAGGCGGCATATAGAGCAGAACATGGACAACTTTCAAAAGCTCTATTTGGAATCCTTCAGTATGACTAAATAAGGGCCGATTCAAAAAGCACAGTTACCAAAATGTGTTCTGATGAAGGAATCAGACCATTCATCGATTGTGAATTTTTCCAAACCATTGCAAGAGATGTTCAATGAGTCATTTTACCAAGCATTCAGTAATTCATCAGGAGTATGGATGGATACAGAACAAGATTTGATCAAGGAGATGATATAAGAATCATCAGCTCAAGAGCTTGATCAGGATCATGTGCCTTTGCCGATAGAAACGGCGAAAACTTGGCAAAACAAGGACCTATCGTCGAATATGTATTCACTAACACAAGATCGATTAAGGGGGCAATGGCAAGAGGTACCTCTAGAATTCTTTTAGAGTAATCATTATTGAGAATATCACAGGCAGAATCGGGTACCACATCTGTCTCCACATGATCAGGGAGATACTCTCTAAGGGAAAAGAATTGGTTAATCAGAATTGTGGACACGGTGAAAGAGCAACTTGGTATCAAGCCCAAAGATCAAACAGTTATTTATCGGCACCCGTATCCAGAATGGTTTGATAGAATGCCATTGCCTCGCCGATCCATGATACCAGATTTCTCTAAATTCTCAGGGCAAGACAACATATGTACAATGGAGCACATCAGCCGATTCTTAGCACAGTGTGGGGAAGCATCGGTCGAGGGAGCTCTCAGAGTCCATCTATTTCCATTATCCCTCTCTAGATCGGCCTTTACATGGTTTTCTTCGTTACCACCGAACTCGATTGAAGGATGGGCCGATCTAGAGCAACAGTTCCATAGACATTTCTGTACTGGGATTCAAGAAATGAGACTATCAGACTTGACATCAGTTAGATAGGGGCTTAATGAGTCAGTTCTAGAATATATCCAATGTTTCCAGAACATCAGAGTCCGATGCTATAGTCTTGTTCTGAGCGAGGAACAGTTAACTGATCTGACCTGCCAAGGGCTATCAAGTCGCATCAGGTGGAAATTTTCTTCACAAGAGTTCAATAATTTAGCACATCTGATGCATGTGGTATTGGCTTACGAGAGCCGATTATCAGGAAAAGAGGAGATGCCGACGCATTGGAAGTCTAATCCGAATTCGTGTGGAAATTGATTTTACCAATTGGATCTAGGGATGATAAGTCTAGAGAATGGTCACCCAATTGGGTAGACCCCTAAATCGGCTGAGCATAGCCGATTTCTTCTTTTCAAGATGAACGAGCTCTTAGAAGTGGTATCGGCTAATGGTACTGTTTGCGTAAATCGGCTGAGGCGTAGCCGATTTCTAATATACGGAAGCCGATATGATTATATTAGTTATAGATGGCCGATATTGTTTAGACATCGCCATTAGGGGATATGTATATACAACTTTTGTTGATCAAGCTGGTTGATCTCTATTGCAAATAGTTCATGTTCAAGATGACATCTTTGGTTTTTTTCGAGGCTAAAATTTTACAGGAATTTCATAATGGCCTCGATCGTGCGTAGACATATTTGGTCTATTTCGTTGATGGCACGGATGTCATCCTCATCTGATTCGGGGATGGTCTTTAAATTTCTATGCTGACGAACTGCAAGGCACACTTTGTCTGCTACCTTAGCCTCTTGATCCTGGATCGATTTTGGTAGGCCGATGAGGTGGGACTTGGTGGAGTTGACGTCGTCACACACTTTGTCAAGTTTCGCCATCAAATCGGCTTCTCGTTTCTTCAAGAGGCCAAGCTTGGTGCTGGTGCATTGAAGGTCAACTATCATTTCATCAAGCTTATTCTTTTCGCTTTGGGCAGTTAGTCGATCGTTTTGACCTAGATTGTTTTGCTCAATGCGATCGGCTATGCGTTGTCTTAATGCGATCAGCTGGGTCCTTTGGAATTCCAAGTAGGCAGTAGGCGTGAGTACGTCGGTTAGTTCCTTAGGCAAAAGATGTTCAATTTCAGCAAGTCTTCCCCAGATCAGCCCGCAATCTTACACCAGCGAGTCAATCAGAATTTCCAGCCGATGCATAATATCTGACAACTGCTCGCGTGCATCGGCTGGTAAAGATGGTTCAATTGCTACGCTAGTGGCTGAATCTTCCTCTATATCCAAGTATTTGTTGATGTCGAAGGAAAACAGATTGGCTAATGATTGCACATTAACATTAGTAAATATGAGGATCATGAGTCAAGAAAAATAACATGTAGGATGGATATACCTGGGATATAGTGAGAGCAGCTATGCGAGTATCAGCTTGATGTGAGGCGGTTTAGGGTGTAGATGATATAACTTCTGAGGATACCATCGGCTCAGTCCTGGTAACAGTGTCTAGCGATTGAATTTCAGGAGCCGATGGTTCAGGCTACAAAGTAAAGGTGTCAAGATGAAGGCAAAAGCAATGAAGAAGAATTGATGCTGACACATACCAATGGAGATGCAAAAGTCAAGATCATCGCAGGAGAAGGGCTTCGCGAATCTGATGTGATGATGGCGACATCAGTGCCGGGTTTTTGCTTCTTAGAAACTGTTTGAGTTGCTAGTTTCTTGCACTTTAGCCCTGGTGTTCACGACACTCGGAGGAGAGCCGATGGAGGTGGAGCACCTTGTTCAAGGATGGATCTGGCCGATTGAGGTTGATAAATAATCGGCTGACCACTTGCGCTGGTTATAGGTGCATCTTTGTCGCCAGCCTGTGGAATCATGGAAATTAAGATATAGTTGAAATTCAATACGATAAAGAAAAGATAGTACAACAAGAAAGATTACCTCTTCATCGGATTCCATATAGTCGGGGTTGAGGCGCAAGCAATAATTTTCAGCTGATAGACTAAATAGGTGCCTTCCCCATTCTGACCACCATTGAGCAAAAAGTTTGGTGCTGGATATGCAGGGCTCGAAGGTGGAGATGGTCCATAAGGACAAGGATGATGCCATCATCCTAAGATGATCATACTCCAAGCCACTGTTTACTTCTCCATGAGCTTGCAGTTTGCCGATAAAGAATAAGCCGATAGGAGTTGGCCGAAGCCCAACTGACGAGCACCAACCAAAGGATGGTAGAACTCATATAATGGGTGTTGGGATTGGCCCAATGAAAATCCAGTCAGCAGAAGAATGGGAGTTATGGATGATAAGAAGATTGTCTTCGATTCTTCATCGACTAAGGCATTCATCGGGTGAAACATGGAAGGCATTTCAAAAGATGAGTCGTCCTCATACACAAACTAGATGGTGACTTCTTTAGTAAAGCCATAGTAAAAACATTTGAACCACTGGCTGAGTCCGAGGGGGGTTATTTTGCTTCCAAGAAGAGCCGATGCGGCTTCACCCAGAGAAGTACATCAACGTCGGCTGGCCTCATCTTCTTTTGGGTATTCAGTCGGATATGTTAGAGAAGGAAAAGGGGACCTGGCAATAACTTTGGAGGTGTAGACGTTCAACCAGAGTTGTATGAACCACCAGGGACCACCAATATGTCCGACTGGTTGGCCTGCCGATAGCTTGTTTGCCACTTGATGGAGCAGTTGATAAGTGGCTCTAAGGAGATATTGCCCCAATGGAATATGGTGTTGATTGGGTAGGAGCTCTGCTAGGCACTACATGTTGGTGGTTGGACCAAGAGTTGAATTGCTGAAGACAAACCGCTCCAACCAAAGATTCAGGAATGCTACATGTTCATGCTCATTGACTTGGCCAGAGGTCTTTTTGTGCAGAGATGTATTTAGTCCAACCTTCAACGTTTTTGGTGTTCAGCCGATGAGTGGGTTTGAATCTAAGGATGAACGGATTTACGTTATGGGTGGTGTTGAGGCAAGGCAACATGGTAATGTCCATTAGGGTGGGGGTCATTGGTCCATGCCTAAACATGAAGGCATTCAAGATATCTGACCAGAAATAAGAAACCAATGCAAGTAAAGGTTCATTCTTTTCCATATCTGATAAAGAGAGGTTGATACAGCGGTCTATTTCCATGTCTTTCCAGAAAGACTTTTTGGAGACGGAAACCCTGAGATACCAGTTTCTCCATCCCGGGAGTTTACCAGGCCGAGATCTAAAGGTGTTGCCCAATCAGTGATGGCCATAGACGAGTGTTTGAATGGGATCCTTTCCGTTTTAGAGATTATGAAATCAGTTGGATCTTCGTTACCCATATGACCAAGATAAAAGTGACCGGGCCGATCAGAAACCAGGATAGCAACTGACTCTTGAGATTCTATAATGAACAATAACCCGACTATCGATGAGAAGACGGGATGGGGAAGATTTGTTTGAAATATAGGATGGAAGAGTAGATGAAAGTTACCTCAGAGACTGCGTTTGTCGAAGCCACCGCACGGAGGAAGAAGGAGTAGCAGTCGATGAAGTGATTTGCGAAAGTTTGCCTTCAGTCGTCGGAGCTCGTCGAGGTTTGGGGGTTCTGATGGGGAAGAAGTGTGTGGAAGAAAGATGAGGCGATGGGATATTTTATAGAGGCGGAGTGACCTAGGCAGAAATTTGGGCCGATTAATTGTTATCTATGGGTTTTAACGGGTCATCCTATTTTGTGGAGACTTCCAACGGCTCAAAATTTCGTAGTCTGTTGGCAAACTCCGAAATTGGGGGGCATGTGTTAATGTCGGAATTTGATTCACCCTATAAATAGGATCGGCCGATAGAAATACTGATCGGCTCATGGGACAAAGCCGATCAGTACTGTAGAGAAGCCGATCAAATTAGTAGAAGATTGGATCGGTTTGAGGACAAGGAATTATCTGATGGGGTTAGGTCCGAGATACCCAAGGAGAGGTTGGAAAAGGATCGGCTTGAGTGAAAGGAGGTCCGATTGCTACAAGAAGGAACCCGATCGGGTGGAGCAAGGAAAGATTCGGTGTACAAATAAAAAGATTATCCAAATCAGACCGAGTTTGTGGAGGAGCTATGGGGTTCACGGTAGGGTATTATCTTTAGTTAAGATTGTATCCTATATGGTTAGAAAGTCTTAGTTAGTTTAGTTAACTACTTTAGAGATATTTTTTGTTATTTTTGTTAAGAGATAATGTCCGATGGTGGTTGTAAATGCGTCATACTCTATAAATCCAGGGTATAAATATAGACCCCTGGAAACATATAAGATATCTCTCGATCAATATACAACTTTGGCGCATCGCCACCCTAGTTCATCTAGGTATTTACTAGTGGGTTTTGACTCTCGACGCGGGGCTGCATCGGTTATGTTCGATCTCTGGTGAAGGGGTAAGTCCTGCCACTATCTCGATATGTTCTACAACGTCTAAGGCTGCATCGGTTAGGTTTGACCTCTTAGGCTAATCAGATATATCGCATCACGTCCGTGCAGGGCCTATCGACCTGTTAAGCTCCCTCTGCCATCGTCAATTTCGTGCTGCATCGGTTAGGTTCGACCTACGGGGCTGCCGACGGTAGATTGAGCTTTAGGTTTATAGTTTTCTGCGCGGCGTATCATCGGAGTGCTAGCCGATGAGTTATCCATACTCTAAGCTTCACGCCCAACGTATCGGCTCCTCAGCGGATATGCGCCAGGTCTTTAGAGGTTTCCCTTGACGCACCACGCCGAGCGCATCGGTCTCCTAGCCAATACGCGCCCGCCTTCAGAGAGACATCCCCTCATCGGCCCAACTAGCCGATGGGTTCGTTCCTATCTTTACTTCAGCACAGCCGATCCGACATCCTCTATATCATCGCCGTTGGCCTCGGCCTCGCACTGTCTCGGTTAGGTCCGATCTTTGAGGTTCGGTGTTAATGGCGCTGTCACGGCGGGCGACGAGTCTCGTGCTGTCATATCCGAAGCAGCATCGACTTTGTAGCCCATGCCTTTAAATATGATTTCTTGCTAATCAGCATGTGCCTTTATCGGTTTTTGAGCCAATGAACGACCGTTACGGCTTCCATCGACTATCTCAAGGGATCCTGTTCGCTTTGCTATCCTCTGAGTACACCCCGGTTCCTCCATTGGCTCTGCAGCCGATCTCTCGTTGACACTTGTCCACGCCTTTATCGGCTCCCCAGCCAATTGAAGAGCTTCCCGATTCCTATCGGCAAATAGCCGATAGCGAAGGGTCTTCCGGGCACGGCCGATGGCCATCCCGATCTTATCGACAGCCAGCCGATAGCGAGCACCTATATCAGCCCACCGTCCGACGGACCTATTCATCTCACCTCCTTGCCGATCGAACCCCACAGCCCATGGCACACATATCTCAAGGCACGGAGAGAAGCCGATTGACCTGCACTGGAGCTAAGTAGACCTCCTAGGCGTCGGCGTGTTCGTGCCAGGGCACGCGAGATCTAGCGCGAACACCTCCGTTGTTTGCAGTAAGTTATCTTATGATTTCCAATCTACTGTCGTGAAGATCGGGCCACCCCGAGGTGGTTTCCATCGATATCTTGCTGTTGGTGATCTCCAACCCTTATCATGTGGTAATCAAAGCTATCGTTGTCACAGTAGGTTTTGTTATCACCTACTTATCTATCTATTCGTTTACCATCTACTAATGCTTTTATTCATCACATATATTTGTTTCGCCATATTCTACAGTCCACTAAAAAGCCACAAAAAAAATCCGATAGCCATTTCATGATACTGTTACTTTGTTACTTTGTGTTTGTTTTGTTGATCTTGTTGCTAGTCACCATCTTTGTTCTTCCACCGTACTCCTTTTTAAGTTTTATCCGCACCCCTCATATGTCATCGTGTGTTTGCTGAAAAAAATCTAAAAAAAAGAGTGAAAAAAGTATCAAAAAAAGAAGAAGAAAAGAAAGAAAAAAAAAAGAAAAGAGGGTTGTGTTGCAGATTGTTTAACTACAAATTTCATATCTGTACCTTTAAGTTTTGGTGCTCTGACAGTAGCATTTACACATCATTTGAACAGGTACGCCACATTGTTACAGTACCATAGTCTCCCTTGAATAGCTACCTATAGCTCCATAAAAAGCTATAAACTAGACCTCTCGTTTGATAATCCTTTCGACCGCTTAATCACAGCTATGTTACACCACTTTGAGCACATTCACGGTCCTTGAGAATGAGCAAGAACTTGGGTAAGCAAGAGGTGAGATTGTGTGTTTCCACAAATTTACCTATTCCACTTTTTCTTGCAACTAGTCTAACATGGCAGGATCCAATTCGAGTGTTCATGGTGGGAACCACGGAGATGAAGAACCCCCTGTTGCACGGACTGAGTTACGCCAAATGGCCAACTCGCTCTTGGAGGCGATTGAGAGGATGTTCAACAAACGTCTTCTTGCAGCGGGTGGTTGAGGTCCACAACATCAACATGAAGACAATCACCATGATGAATTTGGTGATAAAAATTCTGGTTTTGGTGCTGGATTTCATGGCCACAACGGCAATGGTCGTGGTGGCCATGGTGGAGGGCGTCGTGCTGGTTTTGATTAGCGCGGTGGTGGATGGCATGATGAATTTGATTATCAGCGTGGAGGAGGACATGGACGTGATCGTCGTGTACATTTTGATGATGAAGATGAAGTTCATGATGAGTATGAGGAGGGATTTGATGATATTGAAAATCCTTTTGATCACCATTGGTATTTTGGAGAGCCATATGAACATCGTCGTGGTGCTGGTCATGATGGGGAAAATCATCGTGGTCGTCGCAATAGAGATGATTCGGATAGCATTGCTCGTGTAAAGTTAAGTGTCCCAAAATTTTCAAGGAAAGAAAATGCTGATGCTTATTTTGAATGGGAGGAGCAATGTGATCAGATTTTTAGAGTGCATAATCTTTCTGATCAGAGGCGTGTCAACCTTGCTTCTGTTGAGTTTTCAGGTTACGCTCTCATATGGTAGAACCAAGTTCAAGAAAATCAACGTGTGTTGGGATGTGATCATATCAACACAAGGGCTGAGATGAAGAGAGTGATGAGAAGACGCTTTGTGCCATCAAGCTATCAGCGTGACCTCTGCAATAGGTTACAAACATTGAGACAAAGATCAAAATATGTTGATGACTACTTCAAGGAGATGGAGTTACTCTTGGTGAGATCTGGAATTAGAGAAGATGAAGAGTCAAAAATGGCAAGATTTTTTAATGGTCTCAATGTAGAAATTTCATGTTTTGTTGAGATGTTTTCATATCATAATTTTCAAGACCTTGTTGATCAAGCTATGAACACTGAGAGGAAATTTCAGCAAGAGGGACGAAGGTCTTATGGGAGCCAATCAATTTCAGCCCCATGGCGTCGGCAGCAGCCTGATACCTCTGTTGTGGGGGAAGATCACAAGGAGTTGCTGCTAGGCCTTCTCCATCCATTGGTGCTGCAAAGACAACGGTTTCTACTGCTTCTTCACCTGCAATTCAGCAAGAACAGCGACGTCCTGCTGCAAGTACAGCAGCCCCTTCTGTTGCATTAGCTGCTTCTTCTTCTTCCCATACCCAAGGCATTGTTTGTCACAAGTGCCAAGGTCGAGAACATGTTGCTGCTCAATGTCCTAGTCGAAGGACCATGATTATGAATGAGCAAGGTGAATGGGAATCTAAAAGCAAATTTGTGGAAGAAGCTCCAATATATGATGAAGAAATTATGCAAGATGAAGGTGATGGAGACAATAATTGCTTCATTTCTCGCTGAGTGCTTAGTGTTACTGCTGTCCAAGAAGAGAATAATCAGCGGCACAATTTTTTTCACACCTAGGGCATGATCAAGGGCAAGTTGTGTCGAATCATTGTTGACAATGGCAACTACAATAATATTGCAAGTCAAGAATTAGTTGAAAGATTGGGACTGAAATAGCGGCGCCACCCTTCTCCATACAAGATGCAATGGTTAAATGATTGTGGTGCACTGCGTGTAACAAACATTGTGACCGTTCCCTTCTCCATTGGGCAGTACAATGATCATATGGAGTGTGATGTGGTTCCAATGGAAGTATGCCAATTGCTGTTAGGAAGACCTTTATTGTATGATCGAGATGCTTGGATTTGCGGTCACGCTAACAAGATTGTTCTCATGTACAAAGGAGAGCGCATCACTTTGCTTCCTTTGTCACCAGAGGAGATTCTGAGAGATGATCTAAAAAGAAAACAGTGAGCGAGCAAGAACCACTTGCGAGTGACCCACAAACATAGTGAAGGAGTGTTTCCAAAGCCAAATAAAACTCCATAGCTGCAAAGAACCGAGCCAAAAGGAAAAGAGTGTTTAGTGATGATGGCTAGGAAGGGGGATTTAAAAGAATTGAGTGAACCCAATGTTGTGTTCTATGTACTCCTGTACAAGGACAATTTTCTTGTCATTGACAACTTACCCTCTACTTTGCCTAGTGCTGTTTTTGATGTATTAAAGGAATATGAAGATGTGTTTCCTAAGGAAGTACCAGTAGGGCTACCAACAAAGAGAGGGATTGAACATCAAATCGATCTTGTTCCTGGTGCTCCACTTCCTAACCATGCGCCATGTCGCACCAACCCGGAGGAAACAAAAGAAATTCAGCGCCAACTGTAGGAGCTCATCAACAAAGGTTATGTTAAGGAGAGTCTATCACCTTGTGTTGTTCCTGTTCTTTTAGTTCCAAAAAAAGATGTCTCTTGGAGAATGTGTGTTGATTGCCGAGCCATTAATAACATCACCATAAGGTATAGACATCCTATATCTTGACTTGATGATATGCTTGATGAGCTTAGTGGTGCTATCATTTTCACCAAAATTGATTTGAGAAGTGGCTACCACCAAATCCGAATGAGAGAAGGAGATGAATGGAAAACAGCCTTCAAAACCAAGTTTGGGTTGTATGAATGGTTGGTAATGCCATTTGGTTTGACCAATGCACCTAGCACCTTCATGAGATTGCTGAATCATGTGCTTAGAACTTTCATTGGCAAGTTTGTTGTTGTTTACTTTGATGATATCTTGATTTACAGCAAGTCTCTCGATGAACATGTTGAACATATAAAATGTGTGCTTGCTGTTTTGAGAAAGGAATGCTTGTATGCTAACCTTGCCAATTGCACCTTTTGCATTGACAAGGTTGTGTTTCTTGGTTTTGTTGTTTCAGCTCATGGCATGGAGGTGGATGAGGAGAAGATCAAAGCTGTACGTGAGTGGAAGCCTCCACAAAATGTGAGCCAAGTGCGAAGCTTCCTTGGACTTGCTGGCTTTTATCGTCGGTTTGTGAAATATTTCAGTTCTATTGCTGCCCCAATCAACGAGTTGACAAAGAAGGACATTTCATTCCAATGGGGAGAAGCACAAGAGAAGGCATTTGAAGAGCTGAAAAAGAAGTTGACCTCAGCCCCACTCCTTGCACTTCTAGATTTTGGTAAGACCTTTGAGATTGAATGTGATGCAAGTGGTGTAGGGATTGGAGGCATGCTCATGCAAGAAGGAAGACCCATTTCATACTTCAGCGAAAAGCTAAGTTGTCCAACTCTGAACTATTCAGTTTATGATAAAGAACTTTATGCTCTTGTGAGGAGTTTGAAAACTTGGCAACACTAACTATTGCCCAAAGAATTTGTGATACATTCAGACCATGAATCTTTGAAACATTTAAAGGGCCAATTAAAACTGAACAAAACACATGCTAAATGGAGTGAATTCATTGAGTCTTTTCCTTATATTGTCAAATACAAGAATGGAAAGGAAAATATTGTTGCAAATGCTTTATCTAGACGTCATGCTTTGCTATCCCAACTTGATGTTAAAATTCTTGGTTTGGAGAACATAAAAGATTTGTATGCCACTGATTCATTCTTTGCTGAACCATTTGCAAAATGTTGTGATGCCGAGGGACGGGAAAAGTTCTATTTACATGATGGATTTTTGTTTTGAGCTAACAAACTTTGCATTTCAGATTGCTCTGTTCGCCTAATGCTTTTGCAGGAAGCTCATGCCGGAGGACTTATGGGCCACTTTGGTACCAAGAAAACGAGCAAGTGCTGGCTGATCATTTCTTTTGGCCAAAGATACGGTGAGATGTGGAGAGACATATTCTTTGCTGCATAATATGCCATAAAGCTAAGTCACGCTTGAACCCTCATGGTTTATACACCCCTTTGCATATTCCTAGTGTTCCATGGGATGATATTTCTATGGACTTTGTTCTTGGTTTACCTCAAACAAAGAGGGGGATGGATTCAATCTTTGTTTGCTTGATCATTTTAGTAAAATGGCACACTTTATTCCCTGTCATAAGAGTGACGATGCTTCACACATTGCTAAATAGTTTTTTAGGGAAATTATATGGCTATATGGAGTGCCACATACCATTGTGTCTGATCGTGACACCAAGTTTTTTAGCTACTTCTAGAAGACCTTGTGGGAAAAACTTGGAACAATGCTACTGTTCTCTACAACGTGTCATCCTCAAACTGATGGGCAAACCGAAGTTGTGAACCGCACGCTATCAACTTTGTTGCGAGTTGTTCTAAAGAAGAATCTGAAATTATGAAAAGAAAGCTTGCCTCATGTGGAATTTGCATACAATAGGGTGGTACACTCAACCACAAATTTTTTTCCATTCGATATTGTCTATGGTTTCAAACCTACTGCTCCCATCGATCTTTTGCCTTTGCCTATGCAAAAACATATGAACTTTGATGCAAGTAAGCGAGCTGAATTTGTAAAGAAACTTCATGATCTAGCAAGAGAAAACATAGAGAAAATGACCAAGCTGTATGAGCAGCGTGCAAACAAAGGGCGCAAGAAGATGTTGTTAGAACCAGGAGACTTGGTTTGGGTGCATCTATACAAGGACCGCTTTCCTGAACAACGCAAGAGCAAGTTGCAGCTCCGAGTCGATGGTCCATTCAAAGTGCTTCGCAAGATCAATGACAATGTATATGAAATAGATCTTCTAAGTACTTATGGTGTGAGTACAAGTTTCAATGTCGCTGATCTGTCTTCTTTCTTTGGATTGAAAGAGTTGAGGATGACTACTTTTTAAGAGGGAGAGGATGATGAGGACATCCCAGCCATCCGTAACCTGAGTGCATTGGTTATGCCAGCTGTGTCACTTACACCATCGATTACGCCACAAGTTACAACAAGTCCAACTAAGGTTACACTTTAAGAGACAAGTGCAACATTGGTTATACCAAGCAAAGCCATGGTTACATGTGCTCAAGCCTATGAAGGACCCGTTACACACAGCTGTGCAAAGTTACTCCAACAAGAGGTGCATACTTTCCTCTCTCGGTTGCACCTTGATATTGATGAGAATTATATACTACCTAAATCATGTACTCTTATATTACTTAGGTTTACACAAGAGGCAACAATGTCGGGTTACATTGAGGACGCTGAGAGTTACACCAAGAACACCAAAGCAGCTGCTGCCGAGGAGAATGGTTTACGCGCCAAGACCCAGTGTTACACAGCAACTGCTCTAAATTCCAAGGCAAAACTGTACCATATCAGGAAGAGACAGGGGTCATAATATACATGGTTAGAAAGTGCTTCAAGTCTAGTTTCCAACGCAACTAACGGCACATCATTTGGACTTCTGAGCTATGAGTAATGGCCATTATCGTGAAGACTGCACAAAAGACCCTGAGACGCGCGGGAATTAAAGACCATCTTGGGTGTGCTTCACTTGTTGGCCTTCCACCTTCCCAACGTGGAGACTTCAGTTCATACTTATCTTAGAGACTTGTTACTAGTATAAATACCCCTATGTACTGCTGCAAAAGACAATATTTGATCATTTTGAATGAACACATAACGTGTATGGTTTTGTAGCTGAGCTGTTGAGTGCCTTGCACACCCTTGTTCTTCCTTGTTCTTTCTGGACTTGTGAAGAGATCCCTCTAGGGTCTCCTACTTTGTGCTCTATGGTTTCCAGTATGGCTGCACCATTTTGTGTGGATTAGTCCCGGTTTGTGGTTCTATGGTCGTTCGGAGATCAAGTCAAAGTCTTCGTGGTTTTGGTGCCTCTCTCCCCGTCGCTTGGTCGCATCCAACCTTGGCAGGTATAAAGCTAGTTATCCTCCACTGTTTGCAGTAAGTTATCTTGTGATTTTTAGCCTACTGTCATGAAGATTGGCCACCCCAAGGAGGTTTCCATCGGTATCTTGCTGTTGGTGATCTCTGACCCTTATCACTTTATGTTTCATGAGAGACGAATTGAACTTAGTCAATGAAGCACTAGGGCTATCTAGAGTATTGAGCCATCAGCCAACAATATATTGCTAGTCTTTTATCGGCAAGATTAACTTTTTGAGGAGGTTTATTTCAAATCTATTGAGAAGGATTGAGCCCTTCACTCCCTTGCTAAAGTTATGAGCTGATCAAGAGTTCCTATGGGGTGTCAAGTAGCAAAAAGCATTTGCTCAAATCAAAGATTTGATTCTCCACTAGTATTGATTCCACCATAGAAAGGGGTATGTTCAAGTTATATCTGTTTGATAGCGTTCGAGCTATGAATCGTCCAAGGACACGCACACGTTCAACTATAAAATCACAACTGGAGGATACTCTCAACTCACAGCAGGATAAAAGAGGAGATAAACTCAACTCAAGATAAACTTTTTTCATAATAATTCAACAAGTGAGTTTACATTCAGAAATTAGGCTTTATATAGCCATACAACTCAACTCTAGAAACTTCCTACTAATTAATAACTCCTTAACTATTTTTGCAAATATCAAAACACAATAAAAACAACATTAACTACTACTGCTAATTCCCAAATATAATTAAAACATAGAAAGACTCAAAAGACAAGTTCCAAGAAACTAAATGCTGGCTGGCTCCTCAGTAACCACGCTCACTTGACACGAGGTTTTGACCAAGAAGACTCTGGAATCTGGAGAAACTCAAAACATAAAAAAGATAGTCCATTTCATTATCTGATCACAGAAATTTAAATCACCCAAATCCGAGCCTTTATGAGAGAGTTATGCCCAAAATACTGGCCCAGTACGAATCTGTCCAGAGAGCTGCTGTTTCGTAAATTAATTGTAAATATGACTTGGACCTGGTTCTTCAAGCTAAGAATTGGTCCATAACTTGCTTCCTTGATCATGATTGTTTATATGTAAACCTGCCATGACTTGATCGCCATCACTGTTAGCCGATGAGAAGTCCATCGGTTTGATGCTGATACAAGAATTTGAAGAAAAAGAATGAGTAGTGTTCTATCTGAGCCGACGACTTCTAGATGTCGAAACAAGATATCTTGCTGTCAAAAACTTATGCCTATGCTTATATTTTTCATGTACCAAGTTAAGGCATTATCTCCTATCGGTTAAGTGCATAGTGGTTTGTAAAGCCGATGTCATTAAGTATATGCTATCGTGTCCAGTAATAAAAAGGCGAATTGGTAAATAGATATTTGTTCTGATCGAGTTCGATCTGAGGTATGAATCGGCTAAGGCGGTCAAAGGACAGGTTGTGGCCGATTTCATCGTACAACATAAAGTGATCCATGAAGATTTTGTGAAGCTAATTCCGTGGACTTTATTGCTTGAGAGATAATTTTGCATGTATGGATCTGGTATCGCCTTGGTGATTATATCACTATGGGAAGCAAGCTTTTAGTTCACCCTTGCAATCAAGCCTTATCAGATTAATAATCTAGTAGAGTATGAAGCGATGTTCAAAGGTCTTAAACTGTTGAGGGAAATTGGAGCCAATGCTATAGAGATCATTGGGGATTCTTTATTGATGATGAAGCAGTTGTTTGGAGAGTATGTATGCAAAGATAATGTCTAGAGATTATATTATGAAGAATGTTAACATTTACTGAAGGATTACAAGATGGTGTCATTGGATCATATTTCTAGATAGCAGAATTTGAAAGCCAATGATATTGCTCAATTTGCTTTAGGATTTCAACTAGACAGGAAGATGGAAGATGAAATAGCTAATGTTGAAAATCATATTTAAGCCAATGATTGGAGATGAGAGATTATCCAATATTTACAAAATCCATCAGAATCGGCTTCTAGGAAACTGTGGTTTAAGTCTACTAAATAGGTATTACTTGTTGAAGACTTGTATTATTGAACCATTGATGGAATTTTGTTAAGGTGATTGGGTATAGAAGAGGATACAATAGTTATGAGCGAAGTACACGAAGGCATTTGTACAACCCATCAATCAGTTGACAAGATGAGATGGCTAACTAGAAGAGCTACATATTCTTAGCCAACAATGCTAGAGGATTATTTCAAGTACAACAAAGGATGCCAAGACTACCAAAAGTTTGGAAATGTGTAGTGAGCCCTAGCATCGGCAATGAACCTAATAATCAAGCCATGGCCGTTCAAAGGTTGGGAAATCGACACGATTGGTCAGATTTATCCTTCGTTAAGCAAAGAGCATAAGTTCATATTAGCAGTGATAGATTATTTTACAAAGTGGGTAGAGGTTGTCCCTTTGAAGAAAGTTACCTCTAAGGACGTGATTGAGTTCATCAAGGACCATATTATATATCGGTTTGGTACTCCATAGACGATTACAACCGATCAGGGTTCTATCTTCGTATCCGGTGAGCTTCAACAGTTTGCTACTAGTATGGAGATTAAGTTATTAAATTTGTCACCATATTATGCTCGAGACAATGGACAAGCCGAAACTTCCAACAAAAGTTTTATCAAGCTGATCAAGCATAGGATTGATGAACAGCCACAGAGGTGGCACATTACATTTGTTGATTCATTATGGGCCTATCCAATGACATGCCATGGATTTCCTTAAGTACCACCATATCGGTTTGTATATGGGCATGAAGTAGTTCTCCCATGGGAAATTAGCATCAGCTCCACGGGGTGTTTCTACAGGATCAATTGGCAGCCGATGACTATTATAACTTGATGGCAGACGAACTTGATGATTTGGCTTAGAATCGACTGAGGGCACTTGAGAGGATCAAGGAGAACAAAATCAAGGTCACCAGGCATTACAAAAAAAAGGTGATGATTAAATCTTTTTTCGAAGGAGACCACGTTTGGAAATTGATTTTGCCAATTGGGTCTAGAGATAATAAATTTTGAGGATGAGCACCTAACTGGGAAGGGCCCTATCGAATCAATCATTGTTTGCCTAGTAATGCTTGTATACTGGAAAGTCTTAAAGGAGAGAAGTTTGCCAAAGCGCTCAACAGAAAGTATCTAAAGTATTATCCTAGCGTTTGGGTTGATACCTAAATCGGCTGAGTGCGGCCAATTTCTAAATCTCTTCAAGACAAAAAACCGATAGTGTTTTATTAGCTAATGGTATTGTTTACCTAAATTAGCCAAGTGCAACCGATTTCTAATATTTCTTCAAGACAAAAGCCGATATGGTTATATCATCTACGGATATCCAATATCATTAAATATCGCCGTTAGGGAATGTATGAAAAGTTAACTGAACCGATCAAGCTCTATTATAGGGCAATCAATGTTTTCAACATCAAAGTTTTACTAATATTTGTTGATTGCCTCGATCGCTCGCAGATAGATTTTATCTATCTCATTGATGGTGCGAATGTCTTCCTCACCGAATCAGGGGATGGTTTTCAAGAACTTGTGTTCATGAGTTGCCTAACGTACTCTTTCTACTACTTTGGCATCTTGATCTTGGATTGATTGCAGAAAGCCAATAAGATAGGATTCAGTGACTTCAATATCATGACATACCTTATCAAGTTCCACCATCAAATCAACTTCACGTTTCTTTTGTTGCCCTAGCTTAGTTTTGGTATTCTATAAGTCAACTATCATTTCATCAAGCTTTTTCTTCTCGGTCTGGGTGGATAGCTGATCGTTTTGGGCTAAGCGGCTTTGTTCAGTACGATTGGCTATACGTCGCCTAGTCATGATCAGCTGGGTCTTGTGGAATTCCATGTAGCAGGTATGAGTACATCAGTAAGCTCTTCAGGTAGAAGGTGTTCAATCTCAACAAGACTTTTCTAGATCAGTTTCCAATCTTCCACCAGTGAGCCAATCGGGACTTCCAGTTGATGCATGATATCTAATAATTGATTGTGTACATTGGATGGTAGAAATGGTGTGATCATTTCATTGGTAGTTGTGTCTTCGTCCATCTCCAAGTATTTGCCGATGTCAAAGGAGAACAGATCGGCCAATGTCTCCAAATTGACATCAATGAGGAGAAGAATTACGAGCCAAAGCAGAAGTGAAGATATGGATTAGACGTACCTAACACACAGCGGGACTGGCATAAGCAGTGATATCGGTATCGGCTTGATGAGTTGCAGGAGCATGGCTCATGACCAAGGTAGGAGTAATGCGAACTACTTGAGTATTTAGTGGTTGAGTATCGGTTGCTATTGAAGATGTTAAAACTTCTACAACAACCATCGACTTAGTGCTTGTAGCAATCTCTAGAGGCTAGGTTTCGGTAGCCGATGGTTCAAGCTGCAAAACAGAGATATCATGGGAGATATAGAGATGACAAAGAAGAAATTAGATTGGCACATACCGATGAGGGTGAGGGAGCCGATGTTGAAGTAGGAGGAGGTCCTTAGGGAGTCGGTACCATGATTGTGGCGTCGGTGCTAGATTTTTGTTTTTTCAAAATTGTCCTAGTGGCTAGCTTCTTGTGCTTAGTTCTAGATGGTCACGATACTCGGAGTAGAGATGATGGAGATGGAGCACCATGTCCAAGGTAGAGCTCAGTCGATAGAGGTTGATACACAATTGGTCGCCCACTTGCCCTTGTTATTGGTGCTTATTTGTCACTAGCCTATGGGGTCATGGAGGTTAAATGTTGTATTCAAGATTAAATGTAGTATATGAAACAGAGTAAGGAGAAGGAGTATATCTACATCAGATTTGACGTTGATGGGATTAAGGCACAAGCAATAACATTCAGACAATGAACTAAACAGATGCCTTCTCCACTCTGACCACCATCGAGCGAAGAGTCTAGTGTTGGATATATAGGGCTCCAAGGTGGTGATGGTCCCCAAGGAAAGAGATCTAACTATCATCCTTAGCCGATCATACTCTAAGGCACTTTTTACATCTCCTCGAATGTGGAGCATGAAGATGAAGAATAAGCCAATTGGGAGTTGGCTGAAACCCAACTGATGAGTGTTGATGGATGGTTGATAAAACTTGTACAATGGGTGTTTGAATCAGCCTAATGAGAATCCAATAGGTAGAAGATTGGGAGTTGCTATATACTTCACTTATATTTTGTGGCCGGCAACTAAGCATTTTGTACTAGCTTGGATTATTACTTAACGAAACATTATCCTAAATTTAGAATTGCTAGGACAAATACTATGCCCTCCAAGATCCTCAAAATTACTACTTGTGGAATTGTTCCTGAACTGTGAATTTGCTTAACCAGCACCTTTGAGTTGTCTACTACCAAGTTGTGATCGGCCCCTTATCTCAAAAAGGAAGGGTAAAAACATCAACCAGTAAAAAGATGAGATTAAGTGTATTCCACATATATTTCACCAACATATATATCTTGCATTCTTTATATAACTAACAATATACCTAAGGTGCTTTATCTATATATAATATATTATGTAAGCTAGAGAAGTTCAGTTAGGTTTATAACTTCTTATAGATTAGTTCCGAAAATATTATTCAGGGGTTGTCAGTGACCCACTCTTGTAAATCCGGGATATAAAAATAGACCCTTGAAACATATCGAATAATCAACAGATCAATACAATACAACTTCAGCACATAGCCAGCCTAGTTCGTCTAGGTTTCTCCCAATGGGTTCTATCTCTCGACATGGGGCTGCATCAGTTAAGTTCGATCTCTGACGAAGTGTTAAGTACCGTCAATATCATGGTTTGTTCTGCTCTGTATAATGTTGTATCAGTTAGATCCAACCTCTTAGTCTGATCAAGTGTACCGCATCACGTCTACATGAGGCTCATCGATACATTGGTCTTTCTTCGCTATCCCCGGTATCGTACTACATCGGTTAGGTTAGACCAACAAGATCGGTGGCAGTGGATCAAGCCATTGGCCTAATGGGTATTCGTGTGGCGTTTCATCGGAGTGAGTGGCTGATGAGTTATCTTTACTGCTCGCCTCATATCTAATTTACATATCACTCAACAATTAGTCCATTGGCGATCGATCCAATCATGTTGGGTTTGGCCTGATACTGTCTCAGTTAGGTCCGATCTCTTAGGTTTGTGTATGATAGAGCTAGCGTTGAGACCTAAAGGGTTTTATTCCCCATCGAGTCAAATAGCCAATGAGGATAGATATAGGCCTACCTCGGACATTCGGCTGGTAAGCAGCCGATGACCTCGCCCTTTCCTTTCTCATCGTTTTGTTCGATCTAGCCTCTGTCATTTCTATGTTGTTAGTCTGGGTCTCATACTATCTCGGTTTGGTCTAATCTATTGAGGCTAGTTCTAACGATGCCGTTACAGTGGTCACTGATCCTCGTGACTTTGTGGGGGATTAGGCCCCGCTCCGTGCTTTCATCGCCTTCATCCTATAGAGTGTCATCGGCTCTTTGGACAATAAGCCTTTTATTTTATTCCATGCATCTATCACCTACACCCTCATTGGCTTTTCAACTAATGCTTGTGCACTACCTTTCCTATTGGTACCTAGCCTATACAGATCACCGTATCGGCTCATCGACCGATTCATAGATCTCATCCCTTATCTCTTTGTCTATTGTAGGGTCAAATTGACTGGCACGCCCTCGAACCTTGAATAGTAAGGACCTGCTCTAGAGCTAAGGAGATTTCCCAGGTCTTCGTGTGACCTGGGCACCATCTCCCTTGATCAGATCTCCGCCAGCCTATTCACGGCCTCGTTCGGCCCTATCAAACTCCATGAGATTCTGCGATAGACACACTCTTTGGCACGCCTGGTGGGATAACATAGCATCAACATAATGGCATGTAAAGAGATCAACTAAGAGAATATGATTCCAGTGACAATAGAGGATTAGACTGAGGATCAAAGGCAGCACATAGAGCAGAATATGGATAACATTCAAAAGCTCTATCTAGAATCTTTCAGTACGCCTAGAAAGGGCCGATTTAGAAGTCCCAAATGCCGAATCCTATTTTGGTGGGAGAATTGAGCCATTCGTTGCTCGTGAGTCCTCAAAAGCCATTGCAAGAGATGATCAATGAAGCCATTCACCATGCACTCATCAACCAGTCGGGAATGCTGGTGAATACTTTGCATAACCTAATTAAGAAGATGGTGGATGGATCAATTATTTGAGAGCCTGATCAAGGTTCGGTATATTTGTCAATGAAGATGGAGCAACCCCAAGTTACTTATGGAACTAGGAAAGATATATCAGCAAATTTGTTTCCATTAGCACAAGATTAGATTGGGGGACAACGCAATGACATGCTGCTAGGGTATCATCAAATGGCTTAATACGAAGGATATCAGGAAGACTACCCAAGTGGCAATCTCAATACAAGCAATCATCTAGGAGACTTCCCTTTCCTAGACAGTATCGAGCACCAACCTCATCTCCACAATACCAAATAGAGAATCCAAGAGAGGATGATCGGTCTACCAGGGTTGCAAACATGAACAGAGAGTAATTCGGCATTATGCCTAAGGAGCAAGTCTTTATGTATCGGTACCCTTACCCAAAGTGGGTCGATAGAGTTTTGCTACCGCACCGATATAGGATACTAGCCTTCTCCAAATTCTTGGGTCAGGATAACATATCTACAATGGAATACATCAGTCGATTCTTAGCCTAATGAAGAGAGGTATCGGCTAAGGAAGCCCTGAGTGTCCATTTCTTTCTGTTGTCCCTCTTTGGTTCAACCTTCACATGGTTCTCAACATTACCTTCCAACTCAATTAGGGGATGGGTCAATCTGGAGAAGCAATTCCAAAAATATTTCTTCACTGGAATTCATGAGATGATGATGACAGATCTAACATCGGTTAGACAAAGACCTGATGAGTCAATCTTGGAAAACATCCAACATTTCTAGGATATCAAAAGCTGATGTTATAGTCTTATCTTGAACGATGGATAGCTACCTGAGTTGGCCTTCCAAGGGTTGCTAGCTCCAATCAAGGAACATTTTTGATCTCAAGAGTTCAAGAGCCTAGCACATCTTCTAGAGAAGGTATCGGCTCATGAAAGCTGATTCGTTGAAGCCAAGAAAGAGAGATTCCATCGGAAGGCTGCTTAGCTATAAGTTTATGCATCAGACTCAGATAATGAGGAATCCGATATAGAAGTTGGTTCGGTAGAGTGGACTATGAATAGGAAATCAATATCATGTCCCTGGGTGAAGAGTATCGGCAAGGAGGAAAGATATGACTTTGATATCAATAAAGCCAATAAGATCTTCGATCCACTACTTCAAGAGAAGCATATTCACCTTCTCTCAAACCATGTACTACTATCAGCCGAGGAACTCAAAAAGAAGATATAATGCATGCGGCACAATTCAATCTCTGAACATACTAATAAGTGTAGAGTTTTTCGGCAACAATTGCAATTGGCTGTTGAACAAGGGAAAATTAAATTTGAAGATAAAAAGCCGATGAAGATCAATGGGCATCCTTTTCCTATGAATATGGTGTTTGCAGGGTCTTCAAGGGATCGGGCCGATGAAGGGAGACATCAAGGAAGATCAAAAGTTACCACATCAAACTTGGTCAAAAAATATTCTAGACATCAAGATGAAGAACGGTGGGTCATGGCACATAAGGAGAAGTATAATCTACATTGAAGTTGTATATTCTTTTAGTATTGCTAGGATCAAGACATAAGGTTGTCACCGATTGAAGATTGTATTGAGTGCAACAAGCTAAGATCGCAGTGTACTGAGTAGAAGAAGACTTTCATATGATTGGCCACCTATTAAGCGGGTATTGGTACATAGCTGATTAGGGTCAATTAATGATGACCACAATAAGAAGGCAGCTAATGATAGGGAGTTGCATGAAGAACAATACAATTCCAAATCCTAGTGGTGTCCATCCAGAATCTTCACAAAGAATCAGAAAAGGAGGGCACAATGATTGTGGCATGGGAGCAGCACAAGAAGCAACGATAGGACCATGAGAAAGCCGATCAGAGTCAAAAGACTAGACGTGTCTAGCACGTCAAGCATAAAGATGGTGATGATAACACATCGGCTCCGACCAACTTGGTGTTCTTCTTGCCTCTGAGTATAAAGCATTTGCATTCAACAAAGAAGATCAAGAAGAGGTCTTTGCCCAATTGATGCTACAGCCTGATCAAGCCATATTTGACATGCTTGAAGAGTCTAAGCATCGGTACCTAAAGCCATTATACATCGAAGGGCATATAGATGGGAAGTCGATAATGAAGATGCTAGTTGATAGTGGTGCAACTATCAACCTTATGTTGTACGCTACATATCACAAGTTGGGGAAGATAGTTGAAGATCTTATCAAAACAAATATGGTGTTAAAAGACTTTGGCAGGAATCCATCATAAACAAAGGGTGTGCTAAACATGGAATTAATAGTCAGAAGCAAGACATTACCCACCACATTCTTTGACATCGATGCCATGGGATCATATAGTCTAGTTCTCGATAGAGGCTAGATTCACGCCAACTGTTGTATTCCTTCCACAATGGATCAAAGCCTCATATAGTTGCAAGGAGATCAAGTTGAGTTGATTCCAACTAATCAGTCAACCAACATTATGGTAACCAATCTGCAAATCTGGGTAGCTCATGGGTTTGATTTCCTATCTAGGAAGATATGGGATGGAGATTTCCTTGACATAACTAGCAAGGGAATAAAGCCGATCCAGCAAGTTGGCTTGGAACTATTACTCTAATGGGCACCATTGAAGAATTTAAAGGAAAATTAGGGCAGGAATTTACATTGGTTGATGAGTTAAAAAAAAGTTGATATAGGACTAGGAGATTCCTCACCGCCAAAAATCCTGCCACCGGGGAAAGACGACGGCTTGGTCACGCGAAGGCTTGGGAGGTCAACTTAACTCTAGTGCAGGTCCTTAAGCCTCGAGGTTCATGAGCGTGTAAGTCAATTTGACTCTACAATTGACAAAGAGAGGGGATAAGATATGTAAGTCGGTCGGCCAAAAGGCCTGCCTGGCTCTCCCTATCGGCTAGGTGCCGATAGCGATAAGAATGCTAGTGCATCGGCTGAAAAGCCGATGGAAGTGTTCGTGCCGAAATCTCACGTGCCCCGGCGCGAACACGCTGACACCTGGGAGGTCTACTTAGCTCCAGTGCAGGCTAGTCGACTTCTCTCCGTGGCTCGAGGTACGCGCGCTGGGGACCGTGCGGTTCCATCAGCTCCGACGCGACGGTACGTGTGTGGGTGTGCCAGTCAATTTGACCGTGCAGTTGATAAGAAGGTAAGACGAACTGGTCCATCGGACGGTGGGCCGATACAGGCGCTCGCTATCGGCTAGCTGCCGATAAGATCGGGATGGCCATCGGCCGCGCCCGGAAGATCCTTCGCTGTTGGCTATTTGCCGATAGGAATTAGGAAGCTCTTCAATTGGCTAGGGAGCCGATGTCGATGAGAGATCGACCACAGAGTCGATGGAGGAATCGGGGTGTACTCAAAGGATAGCAAAGTGCACAGGATCCCTTCGGATAGTCGACGGAAGCCGCAACGGTTGTTCATCGGCTAGAAAAACCGATGAAGGCACATGCGGTCGTTCATTGAATTTTAAACGCGTCTTGATTCCCATGATTTTGCAGGCTGGTGACAAAGATACACCTACAACCAGCGCAAGTGGTCAACCGATTATTTATCAACCTCAATTGGCCAGTTCCATCCTTGGACAAGGTGCTCCACCTCCATCGGCTTTCCTCCGAGTGTCGTGAACACTACGGCTGAAGCGCAAGAAACCGGCTACTCGGATGGTTTCTACGAAGCAAAAACTCGGTGCCGATGTCGCCATCATCACATCAGCTTCGTAAAGCCCTTCTCCTATGGCGATCTTGACTTTTGCATCTCCATTAGTATGTGTCAGCATCAATTCTTCTCCGTTGCTTTTGCCTTCATCTTGACACCTTTACTTTGTAGCTATTAACACTAAAATCTGGACGATCTGATGGTGCTAAAGCTGATCGGCTAAGAGGTGACCGATGGAGAATTTGATTCAGCTTGTAAATAGGATCGGCCGATGGAGATACTAGTTAGCTCGGGAGACAAAGCCGATGGGAACTGTAGAGAAGCCGATCGGAACAATAGAGAAGCCGATCTAATTAGTAGAAGATTGGATCGGCTTAAAGATAGGGAATTATCCAATCCGGGTCTAGTCTAAGAAGCCCGAGCAAAGGTAGGAAAAGGATCGGCTTGAGTAAGAAGAGGTCCGATTGCTACAGTGAAGAAGCCGATCGGGTTATAGCGGAGGAAGACTCGGTTCCAAATTGGAAGATTACTCAGACAAAACCGAGTTTGCGGAAGAGCCGTGGACTCCACAGCAAGATGTTCTATCTTTGTAAATTGTAACCTTATTAGGAAGGTTTAGTTAGTTAGTTAACTTCTTTAGAGGTAATTTCCTTTGTTCTTATTAGGAAATAACGTCCGATGGTTGGAAACGCGTTGGACTATGTCTGTAAATCCAGGATATAAATATAGACCCTTGGAAACATGTAAGACATCTCTCGATCAATATACAATCTCGGCGCATCGCCACCCTAGTTTATCTAGGTTTTACTGGTAGGTTCTGGCTCTCGACGCGGGGCTGCATCAGTTAAGTCCGATCTCTGGCAAAGGGGTAAGTCCCGCCACCATGTCAATATGTTCTGTTCTATCTAAGGCTGCATCGGTTAGGTTCGACCTCTTAGGCCGATCAGACGTATCACATCACATCCGTGCAGGACCTATTGGCTTGTTAAGCTCCCTCTGACATCGACAATTTCGTGCTGCATCGGTTAGGTTGGACCTACGGGGCTACCGACGGTAGATCGAGCTTCAGGTTTATAGTTTTTCTGCACGGCGTATCATCAGAGTGCTAGCCGATGAGTTATCCATGCTTTGAGCTTCATGCCCAGCGCATCAACCCCTCGGCCGATACGCATCAGCCTTTAGAGGTGTCCCTTGATGCATAACACCGAGCGTATTGGTCTCCTAGACGATACGCCCCCACCTTCAAAGAGGCATTCCCTCATCAGCTCAGCTAGCCGATGGGTTAGTTCCTATCTTTGCTACAGCATAGCCAATCCGGCGTCCTCTGTAACATCGTCGCTAGCCTCGGCCTCGTACTGTCTTTGTTAGGTTTGATCTTCGAGATTCGGTGTTAATGGCGCTATCACGGTGGGTGACGGGTCTTATGCTGTCATATCCAGAGCAGCATCAGCTTTGTAGCCTGTACCTTTTTAATAATATTCCTTGCCAGCCCGCATGTGCCTTCATCGGTTTTTCTAGCCGATGAACTACTATTCGGCAATCCAGAGGGATCCTGTGTGCCTTGCTATCCTCTGAGTACACCCTGTTTCCTCCATCAGCTCTGCGGTCAATTCCCTGTTGACACCTATCCACATCGGCTCCTCAGCCGATCGAAGAGCATCTCGATCCTATCGACAGCCAACCGATAGCAAGTGCCTGAATCAGCCCACCATCCAACGGACCTGCTCGTCTTACTTCCTTGTCAATTACAGGGTCAAATTGACTGGCACACCCGCACCTGTACCGATGCGCCAGAGCCGATCGAACCCTATGGCCCCTGGTGCGCGTACCTCAAGCCACGCAGAAAAGCTATGATATGACCGCGTCATCAAGCAAGATGTCACAACCCTTAACTCAAGCTATTCCTTAGGTTGCACTAGTTATCGCTGCTTGCAGCAAGTTATCTCAGCTTCTTCGAAGCTAGTTATCTGGTGATTGATCCTACGTCGTGAAGATCGGGACATCGAGGCGTATCAAGCTGATCGGCCTGTACTGGAGCTAAGCAGACCTCCTAGGCGATCTGGCGTGTTCGCGCTGGGGTGCACGAGGGACCTCAGCGCGAACATACTTTTCTAGCACGCCCAATGGGACCGAAGGTTTCATTCATCAGCCGATAGGATAGAAATCTTCATTCATTAGCCGATTGGACTAGATTCATCGGCTAGAGAAACTTGAAGACTGTTCATCGGTTGAAGATCCTTCATCAGCTGGTGATATAATTCTATTCATCAACCAACAGGACTCTACAAGTACCTGATTAGAAGTCAGATTTTTACTCATCAACCCGGAGGGCATCTTGTTGTCAATATATCTAAAGAAAAGGTGAATTCCAAGACATATTCATCTGAAGATGAAGCCGATAAGAAGATTACAATTCCAGTTACCATGGAGGATCTAAATGAAGACCAGAGGTGGCGTATAGAGCGAAACATGGACAACTTTTAGAAGCACTGCTTGGAATCCTTTAGTATGACTAAACAAGGGCTGATTCAAAAAGTACAATTACCAAAATGTGTTTTGATGAAGGAATCAGGCCATTCAGCACCTGTGAGTTCTTCCAAGCCGTTGCAAGAGATGTTCAATGAATCATTTTATCAAGCATTCAGTAATCCATTAGGAGTATGGATGCATACATTGCAAGATCTGATCAAGAAGATGATACAAGAATCATCGACTCAAGAGCCTGACCAGGATCATGTACCTTTGTCGATAGAGACGGAGGAAAACAAGGACCTATCAGCAAATATGTATCCACCAATACAAGATCGATTCGAGGGGCAATGGCAGGAGTGTCGCCGCCAAAAAATCCCGCGTCCGAGGAAGGACGACGGCTCGGTCACGCGAACGCCTGTGAGGTCTACTTATCTCCAGTGCAGGTCCTTAAGCATCGAGGTTCGCGAGCGTGCCAGTCAATTTGACCCTGCAATTGACAAGTGAGTCGAGCGAGTCCGATACAGGCGCTCGCTATTGGCTGGCTACCGATAGGATCGGGATGCTCTTCGATCGATTGGGGAGCCAATGTGGACAGGTGTCGATGAGGGGTCGACCGCAGAGCCGATGGAGGAACTAGGGTGTGCTCAGAAGATATCGAGATGCACGGGATCCCTCCGAGCAGCCGAACAGTGATTCATCGGCTGGAAAAACCGATGAATGCGCATGCAGCCTAGGCAAGGAGTAGTATAAGAAGGCACGGGCTGCAAATCCGATGCCGCTCCGAATATGACAGTACGAGACCTGTCGCCCGCCGTGGTAGCGCTATCAACACCGAACCTCGAAGATCGGACCTAACCGAGACAGTACGAGGCCGGGGCCAGCAGCGATGACACGGAGGACGCCGGATCGGCTATGCCGTAGCAAGGATAGGAATGAACCCATCGGCTAGCTGAGCCAATGAGGGGACACCTCTCTGAAGGCGGGTGCGTATCGGCTAGGTGACCGATATGTTTGG
Organism: Oryza coarctata; assembly: GCA_030770085.1. Lineage (NCBI taxonomy): Eukaryota > Viridiplantae > Streptophyta > Magnoliopsida > Poales > Poaceae > Oryza > Oryza coarctata. The sequence continues at coordinate 9,020,936 of CM061484.1, read as the reverse complement.
CATTACGCATTGTGGGACGCCTCTAAAGGCTGATGCGTATCGGCCGAAGGGCTGATGCACTGGGCGTGAAGCTCAGAGCATGGATAACTCATCGGCTAGCACTCTGATGATACGCCGTGCAGAAGACTATAGGATTGAAGCTCGATCTATCGTCGGCAGCCCCGTAGGTCGAACCTAACCGATACGGCACGAAACTGACGACATAGAGGAAGCTTAACGGGGTGATAGATCCAGCACAGACGTGATGCCATACATCTGATTAGCCTAAGAGGTCGGACCTAACCAATGCAGCCTCAGACAGAGTAGGACATATCGGGATGGTGGCAGGACTTACCCCGTCGCCGGAGATTGGACTTAACCGATGCAGCCCCGCGTTGAGAGCCAGAACCCGCCGGTAAAACCTATATGAACTAGGGTGGCGATGCACCGAATTTGTATATGATCGAGAGATATCTTACATGTTTCCATAGGGTCTATATTTATACCCTGGATTTACAGACAAAGTACGACACGTCTATGACCATCGGACGTTATTTCCTAGTAAGAACAAAAGAAAATATTCCTAAAGAAGTTAACTAACCAGCTAAACCTTCCTAATTAAGTAAGGTTACAATTTACAAAAAACAAACATCCTGCCGTGGAGTCCACGGCTCTTCCGCAAGCCCGGTTTCATCTGAATAATCTTCCAATTTATAATCGAGTCTTCCTTTATTGCAACCTAATCGGCTTCTCCACTGTAGCTATCAGACCTTCTTTTAGTCAAGCCGATCCTTTTCCTTCCTTTCCTCGGGCTTCTCAAACCTGATGCCAATTGGACAATCCACTGTCTTCAAGCCGATCCAATCTTCTACTAATCTGATCGGCTTTTCTACAGTTCTCCGTCGGCTTTGTCTCAGTATCTCTATCGGCCGATGACTGCATTAAACCCTCCATCGGACGTCTCAGCCAATCGGCTTTAGCACCATCGGATCTCCCAGCCGATTGGCTTTAGCACCATCGGATCGTCCAGATTTTGGCGTTAACAAGGAGGTACCTCCAGCATTCTTTCAGAGGAATCATTACAGAGAATATCACAGGCAAAATCGAGTACCATATCCACCTCCACATGATTAGGAAGATACTCTAAGAGAGAAGGATTGTTTAACCAGGATTGTGGACATGGTGGAAGAGCAATTTAGTATCAAGCCCAAAGATCAAACAATTATGTATCGGCACCCATATCCAGAATGGTTTGACAGAGTTCTATTACCTCCCCGATACACAATATCAGATTTCTCAATATTCTTAGGACAAGACAACATATCTATAATAGAACACATCAGCCGATTCTTAGCATAGTGTGGAGAAGCATCGGCTGAGGAAGCTCTCAGAGTCCGTCTATTTCCATTATCCCTCTCTGGATCGGCTTTTGCATGGTTTTCTTCGTTACCACCGAACTCGATTGAAGGATGGGCCTATCTAGAGCAACAGTCAGATTTGACATTGGTTAGATAGAGGCCTAATGAGCCCATACTAGAATACATCCAACGTTTCTACGACATCAGAAGCCGATGTTATAGTCTCATTCTGAGCAAAGAACAATTAGCCGATTTGGTCTTCTAGGGGTTATCGAGTCGCATCAGGTGAAAATTTTCTACCTAAGAGTTCAATAGTTTAACACAACTAATGCATGTGGTATCAGCTTATGAGAGCCGATTATCAAAAAAAGAGGAGATACCGACACATTAGAAGTTATCGATTGGGTCTTGCGATGATAAGTCTAGAGAATGGTCACCCAATCGGGAAGACGCCTAAATCGGCTGAACATAGCCGATTTCTTTTTTTCAAGACGGATGAGTTCTCAGAAGTGGTATCGGCTAATGATACTGTTTACGTAAATCGGTTGAGGCATAGCTACGCAAGCCGATATGATTATAATGATTATGGATGGCCGATATCGTTTAGACGTCGTTGGTAGAAAATATATATATACAACTTTTGTTGACCAAGCTGATTGAAATTTATTGCAAATAGTTAATGTTCTGGATGACATATGCGGTTTTTCCGAGGCTAAAATTTTACAAGAATTTCTTGATGGCCTTGATCACGCGTAGATGAATTTGATCTATTTCATTAATGGCGCGGATGTCATCCTCATCTGATCCGGAGATAGTCTTCAAGTTCCTATGCCAATGAACTGCAAGCCGCACTTGATCTGCTACCTTGGCCTCTTGATCTTGGATTGATTTTGGTAGGCCGATGAGGTGGGACTCGATAGAGTTGATGTCTTCACAAACCTTGTCAAGTTCCGCCATCAAATCAGCTTCTCGTTTCTTTAAGAGGCCAAGCTTGGTGTTGGTGCGTTGAAGGTTAGCTGACAATTCATCAAGCTTCTTCTTTTCACTTTGGGCAGTTAGCCAATCGTTGTGAGATAGATGGCTTTGCTCAATGCGATCGGCTATGCGTCGTCTTGATGCGATCAGCTGGGTCCTTTGAAATTCCAAGTAGGCAGCAGGCATGAGTGCATCCATTAGTTCCTTAGGCAGAAGATGTTCAATTTCAGCAAGTCTTCCCTGGATCGGCATGTAATCTTCCACTAGCGATTCAATTGGAACTTCCAGCCGATGCATAATATCTGACAACTGCTCGCGTGCATCGACTAGTAAAAATGGTTCAATCGTTGTGTTGGTGACTGAGTCTTCCTCTGCTTCCAAGTATTTGCCGCTGTCGAAGGAAAATAGACCGGCTAATGACTGTATGACAACATTAGTAAATATGGGGATCATGAGTCAAGAGAAATGACATGTAGGATGGATGTACCTGGGATACAACGGGAGCAGTTTGAGCGATTATGCGGGTATCAGCTTGATGTGGGGTAGTTTGAGTTTGAAGAGTAGATACCATGACTTCTGAGGATACCATCGACTCAGCCCAAGTAACAGTGTTTGGCGTTTGGACTTCAGGAGCCGATCGTTCAGGCTGCAAAGTGAAGGTGTCAAGATAAAAGCGAAGGCAATGAAGAATTGATGTTGACACATATCAATGGAGATGCAAAAGAAGTTAGGATTGCCGCGGGAGAAGGGCTTCGCGAGGCCGATGTAATGATGGCAACATTGGCGTCGGATTTCTGTTTCTTAGAAACCGTCCGAGTAGCCGGTTTCTTGCGCTTCAGCCCTGAAGTTACAACACTCGGTGGAGAGCCGACAGAGGTGATGGTGGTTGATAAATAATCGGCCGATCACTTGCGCTGGTCGTAGGTGCATCTTTGTCACCAGTCTATGGAATCATGGAAATCAAGGCACAATTGCAATTCAATATAATGAAGAAAAGATAGTGAAAGGAGAAGGATTACCTCTTCATTTGATTCCACGTAGTCAGGGTTGAGGCGAAGACAGTAATTTTCAGCCGATAGACTGAACAGGTGCCTTCCCCATTCTGACCACCATCGAGCAAAGATTTTGGTATTGGATATATAGGGCTCGAAGGTGAAGATTGTCCCTAAGGACAAGGTTGATGCCATCAACCTAAGCCGGTTGTACTCCAAGCCACTTTTTACTTCTCCGCGGGCTTGGAGCTTGCCGATGAAGAACAAGCTGATGGGGAGTTGGCCGAAGCCCAACTGACGAGCACCAACCGAAAGATGGTAGAACTCATATGATGGATGTTGGGATCAGCCCAATGAAAATCCAATCGGCAGAAGACAAGGAGTTATGGAGGATAAAAAGATTGTCTTTGTTTCTTCATCGGCTAAGGCGTTCATCGGATGAAACCTGGAAGGCATTTCAAAGGATGAGTCATCCTCGTACGCGAACTAGATGGTGACCTGCTTAGTGAAGCCGTAGTAGAAACACTTGAACCACGGGCTGAGTCCGAGGGGGGTCATTTTGCTTCCAGGAAGAGCCGATGAAGCTTCACCCATAGATATACATTAGCATCAGCTGGCCTCATTTTCCTCTGGGTAGTCAGTCGGGTATGTCATGGAAGGGAAAGGGGACCTGGCGATGACTCTGGAAGTGTAGAAGTTCAACCAGAGTTGTATAAACCACCAGGGGCCACCGATATGTCCGACTGGTTGGCCTGCCGATAGCTTGGTCGCCACTTGATGGAGCAGGTGATAAGTAGCTCCGAGAAGGTATTGCCCTAGGGGAATCTAGTGTTGATCGGCCAGGAGCTTTGCCAGGCATTGCATATTGGTTGTTGGACCAAGAGTCGAACCACCAAAGATGAACCGCTCCAACCAGAGATTCAAGAATACTACGTGTTCATGCCCATCGACTTGGCCGAAGGATTTCTTATGCATGGAAATATACTTAGTCCAACCTTCGACGTTCTTGGTGTTCAGCCGATAAGTGGGTTTGAATCTGAGGCTGAACGGGCGTGCCAGCCAATTTGACCCTGCAATGGACTAGAAAGTAAGACGAATGATCCATCGGATAGTGGGCCCATACAGGCGCTCCCTATCGGCTGGCTGCCGATACAATCGGGATGGCCATCGGCCGTGCCTAAAAGACCCTTCGCTATCAACTATTTGCCGATAGGAATTGGGAAGCTCTTCAATCGGTTGGAGAGCCGATGAAGGAGTGGACAGGTGCCGATGAGGGATCGGCCACAGAGCCGATGGAGGAATTGGGGTGTACTCAAATGATAGCAAAGAGCACAGGATCCCTCCGGATAGTTGAAGAAAGCCGTAGTGATCGTTCATCGGTTGAAAAAACCAATGAAGACACATGTGGACTGGTGAGGAATTGTATTGAAAAGGCACGGGATGCAAAGCCGATGCCGCTCTGGATATGACTGCATGAGACCTGTTGCCTACCGTGATAGCGCCATTAACACTGAACCTCAAAGATTAGACCTAACCAAGACAGTGCAAGGCCGAGGCCAACAGCGATGATACGGAGGCCGCCTTATCGGCTGTGCTGAAGCAAAGACAGGAACGAACCCATCGGCTAGCTGAGCTGATGAGGGAACGTCTCTCTGAAAGCGGGCGTGTATCGGCTGGGAGACCGATGTGCTCGGTGTGGCACATCAAGCGAAACCTCTAAAAACCTGGCGCGTATCCGCCGAGAAGCCGATACGCTGGGCGTGGAGCTCAGAGCATGGATAACTCATTGGCTAGCACTTCGATGATACGCCATGCAGAAAACTATAAACCTAAAGTTCAATATACCGTCAGCAACCCCGTAGGTCGAACCTAACCAATGTAGCACGAAATTGATGACGGCAGAGGGAGCTTAACATGCCGATAGGCCCTGCATGGGCATGATGCAATACATCTGACCAACCTAAGAGGTCGAACCTAACTGATGCAGCCTTAGATAGAGTAAAACTTATCGAGATGGGGGTGGGACTTACCCCTTCGCCGGAGATCGGACTTAACCGATGTAGCCCCGCGTCGACAGCCAGAACCCGCCAGTAAATACCTAGATAAACTAGGGTGGCGATGCACTGAAGTTGTATATTGATCAAGAGATAGTTTCATGTTTCTAGGGGGTCTATATTTATACCATGGATTTACAAAGTCCGACGCGTTTACAACCACCATCGGACGTTATCTCTTAACAAAAATAACAAAAAATATCTCTAAAGCAATTAACTAAACTAACTAAGATGTTCTAACCATATAGGATACAATTTAACTAAAGATAATACCCTACTGTGAATCCCATGGCTCCTCCACAAACTCGGTCTTATTTGGATAATCTTCTATTTTTAGACCGAATCTTTCCTTGCTCCACCCGATCAGCTTCCTTCCTGTAGCAATCAGACCTCTTTTCACTCAAGCCGATCCTTTTCCAACCTCTCCTTGGGCTTCTCGGACCTGACCCCATCGGATAATTCAAACCGATCCAATCTTCTACAAATTTGATCAGCTTCTCTACAGTACCGATCGGCTTTGTCCCATGAGTCGATCCGTATTTCCATCGGTCGATCCTGTTTACAGGCTGAATCAAATTTTGGCATTAACAGGAAGTGTGAGAGATAAACACGTGCAACACACTAAAGGTCCTATCAACCAAATAGCCAATGGCGCTACCCCGCATCCGATGCGCTGAGCAGGAGTCGATCCCCCAATAGGCCACGCGGGCGAGCGACAGCAGTAACAGCGCCGTTAGGGCCAACCTCGATAGATCAGACCTTACCGAGATAGTATGAGGCCGGAGGCTAACGACACCGAGACAGCGGGGGCTCGGACTGAACATGATGATGAGGTAGGAGGGATAAGATGCCATTGGCTACCTACAGGCCTAACGCCTGACATGGTCCTACATCGAAACCCATCGGCCACACGATGATGGGGACCTACGTTTGGGATAACTCATCAGCTACTCACTCCGACGAAATGCCATAGAGAGACCTATAGACCTAAAACTCAATCCTCCATCGGCAAACCCATAGGTTGGACCTAACCGATGCAGCACGAGACTGACGACGGTGGAGGGAGTTTGATAGGCCGATAGACCTTGCACGAACATGATGGGGTACACCTAATCTGACTAAGAGTTTGGACTTAAATGATGCAGCCTTTGACAGAACAAAATATATCAGGATAGTGGCAGGACTTACCACTTCGCTAGAGATCGAACTTAACCGATGCAGCCCCACTTCAAGAGCCAGAACCCACCGGTAAATACCTAGATGAACTAGGTGGCAATGCGCCAAAGTTGTATATTGATTGAGAGATTTCATACATATTTCCAATGAGCCTATATTTATACCCTAGATTTATAGAGTTCGACACGTTTACAACCACCATCGAACATTATCTCTTAACAAAAATAACAAAAAATATCTCTAAAACAGTTACCTAAACTAACTTTCTAACCATATAGGATACAATCTTAACTAAAGATAATACCCTGTCGTGAACCCCACGGCTCCTCCACAAACGCGGTCTGATTTGGATAATCTTCTATTTTTAGACCGAATCTTTCCTTCCTCCACCCAATCGGGTTCCTTCCTATAGCAATCGGACCTCCTTTCACTCAAGCCGGTCCTTTTCCAACCTCTCCTTGGGTTTCTCGGACCTAACCCCATCGGATAATTCCTTGTCCTCAAACCGATCCAATCTTCTACTAATTTGATTGGCTTCTCTATAGTACCGTTCGGCTTTGTCCCACGAGCCGATCAGTATTTCCATCGGCCGATCCTGTTTACAAGCTGAATCAAATTCCAGCGTTAATAGAGATAGACCAATGTCGACATATATTAGTAAATATTTATGTACTGAGTTCCGAAATAAGTTAATAAATTTGTTGAAGCAATTTTGGGAGTGTTTTGCCTAGTATTACCATAAGATGGTAGGTTTAAGCGGATTGATTGTTGATATTGGCTTCCTATCAAACCAGGATATCGGTTGTTCAAGTAGCCTCAGAGAAGATTCAAAGCAGACTTACATGATGCATTCAAGGCAAATGATAGTGTTCGAGCTATGAATCGTCCAAGGACACGCACACGTTCAACTATAAAATCACAACTGGAGGATACTCTCAACTCACAGCAGGATAAAAGAGGAGATAAACTCAACTCAAGATAAACTTTTTCATAATAATTCAACAAGTGAGTTTACATTCAGAAATTAGGCTTTATATAGCCATACAACTCAACTCTAGAAACTTCCTACTAATTAATAACTCCTTAACTATTTTTGCAAATATCAAAACACAATAAAAACAACATTAACTACTACTGCTAATTCCCAAATATAATTAAAACATAGAAAGACTCAAAAGGCAAGTTCCAAGAAACTAAATGCTGGCTGGCTCCTCAGTAACCACGCTCACTTGACACGAGGTTTTGACCAAGAAGACTCTGGAATCTGGAGAAACTCAAAACATAAAAAAGATAGTCCATTTCATTATCTGATAATAGAAATTTAAATCACCCAAATCCGAGCCTTTATGAGAGAGTTATGCCCAAAATACTGGCCCAGTACGAATCTGTCCAGAGAGCTGCTGTTTCGTAAATTAATTGTAAATATGACTTGGGCCTGGTTCTTCAAGCTGAGAACTGGTCCATAACTTGCTTTCTTGATCATGATTGTTTATATGTAAACCTGCCATGACTTGATCGCCATCATTCTCCCCCGGTTGAAAAGAACTCGCCCACGAGTTCGGCTCATTTTCGCCATGGTATGGAGAAAGATCCTTCACATTGAATGTGGATGAAACACCATAATCTCCGGGAAGCTCCACCTTGTAAGCATTGTCACCTATGCGCTGCAAGATTTTAAACGGTCCATCACCACGGTGCGTGAGCTTTGCATTGCGCCCATGTGGAAATCTCTCCTTGCTCAAATGCACCCACACAAGATCACCTTCTTTGAAAATCACAGCCCTTCGGTGCTTGTTAGCTTGTCTTTCATACTTCTGATTTTGCTTCTCAATCCTCTTGCTGACTTGTTCATGCAAGCCCTTGATTGCTTTAGCACGCTCATCTGCATCTCCACTATAGCTATGGCTGATTGGCAATGACACAAGATCAAGAGGAGTCTTCGGATTGCATCCATACACCACTTCAAAAGGGCTTTTACCTGTCGTCTTGCTGCTGGACCTGTTGTAAGCGAATTCAGCTTGAGGTAGAACAAGGTCCCATTGGCGTATGTTATCACCCACCAAGCTTCTCAACAGATTGCCCAAACTCCGATTCACAATTTCAGTTTGGCCATCGGTTTGAGGATGATAGGCTGAACTAAACTGCAGCTTTGTACCCATCTTACGCCAAAGTGTTCTCCAAAAATGCCCAACAAACTTCGGGTCTTTGTCAGATGTTATGGTATTTGGAATGCCATGCAACTTCACTATCTCCTTGAAATAAAGATCAGCTATGTTAGTGGCATCCATCGTTTTTGCACAAGGAACAAAGTGTGCCATTTTAGAGAACCGATCAACCACCACCATGATTGAATCTTTGCTGCGTTGAGTTCGGGGCAGTCCCATCACAAAGTCCATGCTCACATCTTCCCACGGTGCATTAGGAACAGGAAGGGGAGTGTAAAGTCCAGAATTTTGAGACTTTGTTTTTGCTAGATGGCAAGTTCTACATCTCAAAATGTAATGGTTCACATCCTTCATCATTTTAGGCCAATAGAAACGGTCTTGGAGTAATGCACTAGTTTTATCTCGTCCAAAATGACCACTTAACCCACCATCATGAACCTCTTTAATGATCTGCCACCTCAAAGAACAATTCGGTACGCACAAACGGTTGCCATAGAAAATATATCCATCATTCACCATAAATTCTTTATATGGACCTTTTGCACATTCAGCTTTTATCGTGCCAAAGAACTCATCATCAGAATACATCTCCTTGATCACTTCAAACCCAAGAACATTTACCTTCATTGTGGACAGCAAAGAATGCCTCCTACTTAAAGCATCTGCCACCTGATTTGAAGCACCACTTTTATGCTTGATGTGGAATGTGTAGCCTTGTAAAAATTCCACCCACCTTGCATGTCTCGGTTTGAGCTTGTGCTGCCCATTTATGAACTTCAGCGCCTCATGGTCGGAGTAGAGAATGAACTCCATGGAAATGAGGTAGTGTCTCCAATGCCCAAGAGCTCGTACAATTGCATAGAACTCTTTGTCATATGTAGTGTAGTTCTTACGTGAATCTGAAAGCTTTTCACTAAAGAAGGCAATAGGTCGACCCTCTTGATTGAGAACCGCACCATTGCCTACACCAGATGCATCACATTCAAGCTCAAAAATATTCTCAAAGTTGGGCAAAGCAAGAATTGGGGCTGCTGTCATCTTCTCCTTGATGAGCTGAAAGTTCTTTTCAGCTTCCTTCGTCCATTTGAATACTCCTCCTTTCAAGCACTCGGTGATTGGAGAGACAAGAGTGCTGAAATCTCGAATGAACCGGCGATAGAATGAGGCCAGTCCATGAAAACTTCTCACATCATGAATGTTGGCTGGTGTTGGCCATGAAACAATTGCATCCATCTTAGAAGGATCAACATGAATACCTTCAGCTGAAACCACATAGCCTAAAAACACCAAGTTGCTGGTTAGGAACTCGCACTTCTTGAGGTTGATGTAAAGTTTCTGTTCAGCTAGCACTTCAAAGACTTGGTTAAGGTGCTCCAAATGCTCTTCTTTACCCGTGCTATACACGAGTATGTCATCAAAATAGACCACCACAAATCTGCCAATAAAAGACTTAAACACCAAATTCATTAGTCTCATAAAAGTACTAGGAGCATTAGAGAGTCCGAATGGCATCACCAACCACTCAAACAATCCATCACGGGTCTTAAATGCTGTCTTCCATTCATCACCAGGCCTCATACGAATCTGATGGTACCCACTTCTAAGATCAATCTTTGAAAACACACTAGCACCATGGAGCTGATCTAGCATGTCATCTAGACGAGGAATAGGGAAGCGATACTTGATAGTAATCTTGTTGACCGCTCTACTATCCACACACATGCGAAAAGAACCATCTTTCTTTGGCACAAGCAAGGCTGGAACTGCACAAGGACTCATGCTTTCACGCACCAAACCCTTTCTCATCAACTCATCTACTTGCCGCTGCAACTCGGCATTTTCTGTTGGGTTCATTCGGTATGCTGCTTTGTTTGGCAAAATTGCACCAGGAACAAAATCTATGCAATGTTGCACACTCCTCATTGGAGGTAAACCTGCTGGAATTTCATCTGGAACAAGGTTCTGAAATTGTTCAAGTAAAGGTACCACTGGTCCGGGTATTAGAGGACTTCTGTCACCCTTAACTTCTTTCACCACCAATGCAAAGGCTATTTGGGATTCTTCAAAAATTTCAGTAAATTCAGATTTTGAGAGAATGAAATTGCTATCCTTGAGGGCTGGTTTAGATTTCATTTCCATTCTAGAAGGACCCAAAGTAATCTTAGCACCATTCAGCTCAAAAGAATAAGTGTTTTTAAAACCATCATGGTGTACCTTTCTATCAAACTGCCAAGGTCTCCCCAAAAGTAAATGACAAGCATCCATAGGAACTACATCACACCATACCTCATCTCGGTACTTCTCACCAATAGAAAAATTAACCAAACAACGTTGGTCAACTTGCACACATTTACCCTTTTCCAACCAAGAGAGTTTGTACGGTTTTGGGTGCTTTTCAGTTTTAAGCGGCAACTTTTGTACCATAATTTCAGAAACAACATTCTCACAACTCCCGCTATCAATGATAACATCGCATACCTTCCCATGAGAGGTGCATCGTGTATGGAAGATATTGTTACGGAGCCACACATCATCTTGAACGGGACTGGAATTCAGCACACGCCTAATCACCAACATCTCACCCGTATCTCCATAAATGACATCCTCCTCATCTGCTGCCTCATCAAACACGGGTGGAGAATCAAAATCTGTTTGCTCCTCTTCTAGGGGTTCTTCAATAATGGTAAATACCCGCTGGTTTGGGCACTCGGACATGATGTGACCGTACCCTTTGCACCGATAGCATTGAACAGCTTTAGGGGCTGGTTTAGAGGGTCCTGCGGTTGCGGTTTTTGCTGAAAATTTGGCCACTGCACTTGATGTTGGTTTGGCTGATTGCGTACTGCTCCCATGACTTGTTGGATGGCCTCGATTGAGAACTCGGCTACCACCAAAGCTCGCTGTTTTTCTGACTTCTTTCTCCTTGAGTTGCTTCTCAACTTTTGTGGCAAGTTTAAACACATCATGATAAGAGATAAAGGGCTGTAAAGTTACCACATCATGAATCTCCTTGCGAAGGCCACGAAGATATCGTGCAATGGTTTGTTCTTCGGGCTCAACAACGCCACATTTCAACATGAGGTGATCAAGTTCTTCAGTGTAATCTGCCACAGTTTTATCACCTTGAACAAAGCCATGAAGTTGAAAAAAGGCCTCTTGCAAGTACCCTTCCGGCAGAAACTTCTTTCGTAACTCTTTCACCATCTTTTCCCATGTTCTGATTTTTTGCTTACCCTCACGGGCTCGCTTCATCTTTAACTGCTCCCACCAAATAGATGCATGCTTCTTTAATTTGATGGCAACAATCTTCACCTTCTCTTCCTCAGGGACATCTTGGTATTCAAAGACACGTTCAACCGTATTGAGCTAATCTATGAACTCATCGGGTTGTATGCGCCCTTCGTACACAGGAATATCCGCTTTTAGATCAAAAGCCCGTCGAAATTGCTGGTTCCTTCGGGTGTGATTTTTATGGAGAGCCTCTTCATCACTGGACACCAAGGTGTGGTTGTCGTGGAAGGGGTTGAACTCGGCATCATCGTCACCATAAGTTTCGCCATCTGAGCCACGATAGGAATCATCGCGGTTGTTCCCAGCGGCCTCCACGCGCGCTAGACGCTCTTGGAGTTGTTGCACATGCTGCCTCAACTCGTTCAACTCAATATCTCGATCGGCTTGCTGGTTGCCTTCAGGAGGATTGACACGAGCACTACGTCGCACCATCCTTCGCCTGCTGCTCTGATACCAACTGATAGCGTTCGAGCTATGAATCGTCCAAGGACACGCACACGTTCAACTATAAAATCACAACTGGAGGATACTCTCAACTCACAGCAGGATAAAAGAGGAGATAAACTCAACTCAAGATAAACTTTTTCATAATAATTCAACAAGTGAGTTTACATTCAGAAATTAGGCTTTATATAGCCATACAACTCAACTCTAGAAACTTCCTACTAATTAATAACTCCTTAACTATTTTTGCAAATATCAAAACACAATAAAAACAACATTAACTACTACTGCTAATTCCCAAATATAATTAAAACATAGAAAGACTCAAAAGGCAAGTTCCAAGAAACTAAATGCTGGCTGGCTCCTCAGTAACCACGCTCACTTGACACGAGGTTTTGACCAAGAAGACTCTGGAATCTGGAGAAACTCAAAACATAAAAAAGATAGTCCATTTCATTATCTGATCACAGAAATTTAAATCACCCAAATCCGAGCCTTTATGAGAGAGTTATGCCCAAAATACTGGCCCAGTACGAATCTGTCCAGAGAGCTGCTGTTTCGTAAATTAATTGTAAATATGACTTGGGCCTGGTTCTTCAAGCTGAGAACTGGTCCATAACTTGCTTTCTTGATCATGATTGTTTATATGTAAACCTGCCATGACTTGATCGCCATCATTCTCCCCCGGTTGAAAAGAACTCGCCCACGAGTTCGGCTCATTTTCGCCATGGTATGGAGAAAGATCCTTCACATTGAATGTGGATGAAACACCATAATCTCCGGGAAGCTCCACCTTGTAAGCATTGTCACCTATGCGCTGCAAGATTTTAAACGGTCCATCACCACGGTGCGTGAGCTTTGCATTGCGCCCAGGTGGAAATCTCTCCTTGCTCAAATGCACCCACACAAGATCACCTTCTTTGAAAATCACAGCCCTTCGGTGCTTGTTAGCTTGTCTTTCATACTTCTGATTTTGCTTCTCAATCCTCTTGTTGACTTGTTCATGCAAGCCCTTGATTGCTTTAGCACGCTCATCTGCATCTCCACTATAGCTATGGCTGATTGGCAATGACACAAGATCAAGAGGAGTCTTCGGATTGCATCCATACACCACTTCAAAAGGGCTTTTACCTGTCGTCTTGCTGCTGGACCTGTTGTAAGCGAATTCAGCTTGAGGTAGAACAAGGTCCCATTGGCGTATGTTATCACCCACCAAGCTTCTCAACAGATTGCCCAAACTCCGATTCACAATTTCAGTTTGGCCATCGGTTTGAGGATGATAGGCTGAACTAAACTGCAGCTTTGTACCCATCTTACGCCAAAGTGTTCTCCAAAAATGCCCAACAAACTTCGGGTCTCTGTCAGATGTTATGGTATTTGGAATGCGATGCAACTTCACTATCTCCTTGAAATAAAGATCAGCTATGTTAGTGGCATCCATCGTTTTTGCACAAGGAACAAAGTGTGCCATTTTAGAGAACCGATCAACCACCACCATGATTGAATCTTTGCTGCGTTGAGTTCGGGGCAGTCCCATCACAAAGTCCATGCTCACATCTTCCCACGGTGCATTAGGAACAGGAAGGGGAGTGTAAAGTCCAGAATTTTGAGACTTTGTTTTTGCTAGATGGCAAGTTCTACATCTCAAAATGTAATGGTTCACATCCTTCATCATTTTAGGCCAATAGAAATGGTCTTGGAGTAATGCACTAGTTTTATCTCGTCCAAAATGACCACTTAACCCACCATCATGAACCTCTTTAATGATCTGCCACCTCAAAGAACAATTTGGTACGCACAAACGGTTGCCATAGAAAATATATCCATCATTCACCATAAATTCTTTATATGTAAATTGATGCAACATCGGGTCACAAGATCATCAACTTCTTGGACGGTAATGCAGTCTACAATCAAATTTTTATGGTGGATGAAGATATTCACAGGACTGCGTTTAGAATACCTTTGGATTAAAAAGTGTCGGTGCAACTTATAAGAGTGCGATGAACTATATATTTCATGATCTCATTGGACTACTGGTGGAGATAGATATTGATGACATGTTGGTCAAATCCAAGAGTGTCGAAGACCATCTAGCCGATCTATGAAAAAGACTAGAGAGGACGAAGAATCAAGGCTATACTGGAGAGGAGAATTGAAGTTAGTCAACAAAACATTAGGACTATCTAGAGTACCAAGCCACTAGCCAACAAGAGACAACTATAGTCTTTGATCGGCAAGCTTAACTTTACAAAGAGGTTTATTTCAAATCTATCGGGAAGGATTGAGTCCTTCACTTCCTTGCTGAAGTTGTGAGCCGATCAAGAGTTCATGTGGGGAGTCGAGTAATAGAAAGCATTTGATCAAATCAAAGATTATTTGAATTCTCCGCTAGTATTGATTCCACCATAGAAAGGGGTACCGTTCAAAATATATCTATCAGCCAATGAGAAGTCCATTGGGTCGGTGCTGAAAAAAGAATTTGATGGAAAAGAATGAGTGGTGTTCTATGTCAACCAACGATTTCTAAATGGTGAGACAACATATCCTGTGGTGCAAAAGTATGCCTCTACTTATATTTTTCATGTACCATGTTAAGACATTATCTCCTATCAGCTGAGAGTAGAGTGGTTTGTAAAGCCAATGTGGTTAAGTATGTGCTATCAGCTCCAGTCTTAAGAGGGAAAATTGGCAAATGGATATCTAAGGTATGAATCGGTTAAGGTAGTCAAACGGCAAGCTGTTGCCAATTTCATTGTACAACATAGAGGGATCCATGAAGATTTTGTGGATCCGGTTCTATAGACTTTATTCATTCACAGATCGGTTTACAAGCATGGATCTGGTATTGACTTGGTGATTATATCATCTCAAGGGTCAAGCTTTTAGTTCGCTTTTACAATCAAGCCTTATCAAACCAATAATCAAGTGGAGTATGAAGTAGTGCTCAAGGATCTTCAACTGTTGAGGGAAATCGGAGCCGGTGCGATAGAGATCATTGTGGATTCTTTATTAGTGATCAATCAGTTGTCTAGGGAGTATGAATGCAAGGATGATGTCTTGAGATTATATTATGAAGAATGTCAACATTTATTGAAGGATTTCAAGATGGTGTCATTGGATCATATTCCTACAGAGCATAATTTGGAAGACAATGATCTTGCTCAAATTGATTCGGGATATCAGCTAGATAGGAGGATGGAAGCTGAAATAGCTGATATTCAAAATCATATTGAAGCTGATGATTAGAGATGATAGATTATCCAATATTTGCAAAATCCGTCACAATCGGCTTTTAGGAAACTTTGGAATAAGTCTACTAAATACGTATTACTTGATGAGGACTTGTAATATTAGACCATTGATGGAGTTCTGTTTAGATGCTTGGGTATGGGAGAGGCTACAATAGTTATGAGCGAAGTACACAAAGGCATTTGCGAAGCCCATCAATCGGCTCAGAAGATGAGATGGATAATGAGAAGATCTGGGTATTTTTGGCCAACAATGCTAGAGGATTATTTCAATTACTACAAAAGATACCAAGACTATAAGAAGTGGGAATGTGCAGTGAGCCCCAGCATTGGCTATTAACGCAATAATCAAGCCATGCCCGTTGAGAGGTTAGGGAATCGACATGATTGGCTAGATTTATCCATCATCAAGCAAAGGGTATAAGTTCATCTTAGCGGCAACAGATTATTTTACAAAGTGGTAGAGACTATCCCTTTGAAGAAAGTTATCTCTAAGGATGTAATTGCGTTCATCAAGGAACATATTATATATCGATTTGGTATTCCATAGACTATTACCACCGATCAGGATTCTATCTTCGTATCCAATGTGTTTCAATAGTTTGCTACTCACATGGGGATTAACTAATTAAATTGGTCACCATATTATGCTGTTAACGCCGGAATTTGATTCAGCCAGTAAACAACATCGACCAATGAAAAATACTGATCGGCTCATGGGGTGAAGTTGATTTATACTTGTTAACGCTAGAATTTAATTTAGCCTGTAAACAGGATCGGCTGATGAAGATACTGGTCGGCTCATGAGCCAAAGTCGATCGGAACTGTAGAGAAGCCGATCAAATTAGTGGAAGATTGGATTGGTTTGAAGACAGGGAATTATCCGATCAGGGTTAGGTCCGAGAAGCCCGAGGAAAGGATGGAAAAGAATCGGCTTGAGTAAAAAGAAGGTCCGATTGCTACAGTGGAGAAGCCGATCGGTTTGTAGCGAAGGAAGACTCGGTTCCAAATTGGAAGATTATTCAGATGAAACCAAGTTTGCGGAAGAGCCGTGGACTCCATAGCAGGATGTTTGTCTTTGTAAATTGTAACCTTATTTAATTAGGAAGGTTTACCTAGTTAGTTAACTTCTTTAGAGATGTTCTTCTAAGGCTACATCATTTAGATTCGAACTCTTAGTCAGATCAGGTGTACTGCATCACGTCCGTGCAAGATCTATCGGCCTATCAAACTCCTTCCGTCATTGTCGGTCTCGTGCTGCATCGGTTAGGTCTGACCTACGGGTTTGCCAATGGAGGATTGAGTTTTAGGTCTATACGTCTCTATACGGCGTCTCATTGGAGTGAGTAGTCGATGAGTTATCCTAAACATAGATCCCCATCGTCGTTCGGCTGATGGGCTCAGGCGTGAGGCCTGTAGGTAGCCGATGGCATCCCTCCTACCTCATTGTCATGTTCGGTCCGAGCCCCCGCCGTCTCATTGTCGTTAGCCTCCGCCCTCATACTGTCTCGGTTAGGTCCAATCTATCGAGGCTGGCCTTAACGGCGCCGTTACTGCTGTCGCTTGCCCGCATGGCCTCGCAGGGGATTAGCTCCCGCTCTGTATATCGGATGTGGGTAGCGCCATTGGCTCTTTGGTTGATAGACCTTTTAGTGCGTTACACGTGTCTATCTCCCGTACCTCTATCGGCTTTTCAGCCGATGCACTAGCATTCTCATCTCTATCAGCAATCAGCCGATAGGGAGAGTCAGGCAGGCCTTTCGGCCGACCGACGAACATGTCTTATCCCCTTTTCCTTGTCAATTGTAGGGTCAAATTGACTAGCACACTCATGAACCTCGAGGCTTAAGGACCTGCACTGGAGTTAGCAGACCTGCCAGGCCTTCGCGTGACCAAGCTGCCATCCTTCCCTGGTAGCAGGATTTTCGGTGGTGAGCACGCTTTTTGGCATGCCCAGTAGGACCGGAAGACCTTTTTCATCCGTTCAAGATCCTTCATCAACTGTGATCTAATGGCGAGTAAAGAGATCTAATCCCAGTGACGATGAAGGATTTGACTGAAGAGCAGAGGTACCAGGTGGAGCAGAACACAGCTAATTTTTAGAAGCTCTGTCTGGAGTCCTTCAGTATGACCCGACAAGGGCCGATTCAAAAATCCAGCTACCAAAGCTAGTTTTGGAAGGAGAATCGAGCCGATTGCCACCCATTAGTTCTCAAAAGCCGTTACAAGAGATGGTTGAAGAAGCCATTCACCATGCACTCATTAACCAATCGAGTGTACTGGTGAATACTTTGCACAACTCGATTAAGGAAACTGTGGACGGGTCTATCGGTAAAGAACCTAATCAAGGGCCGATGTATTTGCCGATGAGGACACGACAACCATAGGTTACTTACAGATCCAGAAGTGATATATCAGCAAATATGTTTCCGCTAGTACAAGAGCGGATTGGGGGGTAACATGAGGACATGATGCCAGGATATCATCGGACAACTTATTACATGGGATATAGGCAAGAATATCCTGGTAATAATTATCAAGGAGATCATTATGGACCATGTCAAGTACCAACTTTGATTCCACAGTACCAGAGACGGAATCCAAAGGAAGAGGATTGGTCTGCTAGAATTGTGGGAGATGTCAGTGAGCAATTCGGCATTAGGCCTAAAGAACAAACTTTTATGTATCGGCACCCTTACACAGAGTGGTTTGACAGAGTTCCGTTGCCACACCGATACAAGATTTCGGATTTCTCTAGGTTCTCAGGGCAAGATAGCGTATCTACAATGGAACATATTAGCCAATTCTTGGCTCAATGTGGGGAAGCATCGGCTGATGAAGCTTTGAGGGTCTGCTTATTTCTATTGTCCTTATCTCGATCGGCCCTCTCTTGGTTTTCCTCGTTGCCTCCAAACTCAATCAGGGGATGGGTTGATTTGGAGAAACAATTCCATAAATATTTCTTTGCTGGGATTCAAGAGTTGAGGTTGTCAGACTTGACATCGGTTACACAGAAGCACGATGAATCAGTTCTGGGATTCATCCAGCGTTTCTGGGATGTCAGAAGCCGATGTTACAGTCTCATTTTAAGCGATGGACAACTAGCTAACTTGGCTTTCCAAGGGTTGCTGGCTCCGATTAGGGAACGTTTCTCTTCACAAGAGTTCGAGAGCTTGTCGCACCTACTCCAAAGGGTATCGGCTCACGAAAGTCAATTTGCTGATACCAAGAAAGAGAGGTTCCATCGGAAAGCCACTCAGCTACAGGTGTACGCATTGGACTCAGATGATGAGAATCTAATGCAGAAGTGGGTTTGGCAGAATGGACTAGGAATAAGAAACCTATATCATGTCCATGGATTAAGAATGCCAATAAAGGGGAAAGATATGATTTCGATATCAACAAAGCCAACAAGATATTTGATCTTCTCCTCCAAGAAAAGCAAATTCAGTTACCGCCAAACCATGTAATCCCATCTGCCGAAGAACTCAAAAAGAAGAATTATTGTAAGTGGTATAATTCAATATCTCACCATACCAACGAGTGTAAGGTTTTTTGGCAATAGTTACAATCGGCTGTTGAACAGGGGAGAATCAAGTTCGAGGACAAAAAGCCAATGAAGGTTGATGGGCATCCTTTTCCTATGAATATGGTGTTTGCAGGGTCCTCAGGAGATCGGTCCGATGAGAAAAGGCGCTAGAAGAGGTCGATGGTTACCTCATTGGACCTAATCAAAAAATATTCTAGAATACAAGACGAAGAGAGACGATCTGCAATGCAACAAGAAAGGTATAATCCACATTGGGGTTGTCCTTTTTTTAGTACTGTTGGGATCAAAATATGAGGTTACTGTCAATCGAAGATTGTCCTGAGTGTAACAATCCAGGATCTCGGTACATTGACCAGAGCAGAACATCGTATGATCGGCCTTCTATCACGCGGGCATCGGTGCATAGCCAATTAGTGCCGATCAACGAAGAGTATGGTCAAAGGTCAACTGAGGACAAGGAGTTACGTAAAGGACCATACCACATGAAAGATCAGTGGTGTTCGTCCAAGAGTTTTACAAAAAATCAGAAGAGGAGGGCACAAAGGCTGCGGCATAGAGAGCAACACAAAAGGCGGCGTCAGGACTATGAGGAAGCCGATCGGAGCCAGAAAATTAAAAAAGTATGGAAAGTAAAGCAAAAAGAGAATGATGCTGGCACATTGGCTCAGGCTAACATGGTATTCTTCTTACCTTTGGAATATAAAGCATGTGTATCCGATGAAGAAGGTCAAGAAGAAGATTTTGCCCAATTGACATTGGAACCGAGTCAAGCCATATTTGACAAGCCAGAAGAATCCAAGCATCGACACCTAAAACCATTGTATATCAAGGGGTATGTTGATGGGAAGCCAATGACAAAGATGTTAGTTGATGGAGGCGCAGCCGTCAATTTGATGCCGTATGCTACGTACCGCATGTTGGGTAAGACAGTTGAGGACTTAGTTAAAACAAATATGGTTTTGAAATACTTCAGAGGAAATCCATCGAAAACTAAGGAGGTGCTGAATGTGGAGTTAATAGTTGGATGCAAGACATTGCCTACCATATTTTTTGTCATCGATAGTAAGGGGTCGTATAGTCTACTCCTTGGTAGGGATTGGATTCACGCCAACTGTTGTGTTCCTTCAACAATGCATCAAAGCCTCATACAGTGGTAAGGAGACAGAGTTGAGGTGATCGCGGCCGATCAGTCGACCAGTGTTGCAACAATCGATATGCCATTCTGGAAAGCTGATGGGTTCAATTGCCTATCTGGACAAACATGGGTGGGCAATTTCCTTGAGGTGATTGATAAGGGGATAAAGCCGATTCAGCAAGTCAGCTTGGATCCATTGTTCCATTGAGAACTATAGAAGACTTCGAAGGAAAGTTAGGGCAAGGTTTTACGTCGGCTGATGAGTTAGAGCAAATAGATATAGGTTCAGGAGATAAGCCAAGAACGATGTACATTAGTAAAAATCTATGTATTGAATCCCGAGAAAAGTTGATAAAATAATTAAAGGAATTTTGGGAATGTTTTGCTTAGGATTACCATGAGATGCCGGGATTAAGCCGATTGATTGTTGAACATCGGCTTCCTATTAGACCAGGATATCGGCCATTTAAACAACCACAGAGAAGATTCAAAGTAGAGTTGCATGATAAAATCAAGGCGAAGATCACGAAGTTATATGATGCAAATTTCATCAGTCCGTGCCGATATGCTGAATGGGTGTCCAATATCGTCCCGATGAAGAAGAAAAACGAAAAGTTGAGGATATGCATCGTCTTTCGGGATTTGAACAGGGCAACCCCTAAAGACAAGTATCCAATACCGATGGCAGATTTATTAATTGCCGCTACATCGAGTCACAAGATCATTAGCTTTATAGATGGAAATGCAGGCTACAATCAGATTTTTATGGCGGAAGAAGATATCCACAAGACTACATTTAGATGTCCTAGAGCTATTGGTTTTTACGAGTGGATAGTCATGACTTTCGAATTGAAGAATACTGGTGCTACCTATCAGAGAGCCATGAACTACATGTTTCAAGATCTTATTGGACAGCTAGTGGAGATATATATTGATGACGTGGTGGTGAAATCCAAAGGTATTAAAGACCATATAGCCGATCTACGAAAAGTGCTAGAGAGGACAAAGAAATATGGACTCAAGATGAATCCTCACAAATGTGCTTTTGGCATATCGGCTGGGTAATTTTTGGGTTTCATGGTGCATGAGAGAGGGATTGAAGTTAGTCAACGAAGTATTAGATCTATCTAGACCACCAAGCCACCAAACAACAAACTATAGTTACAGTCCTTGATCGGCAAACTCAATTTTATAAGGAGGTTTATCTCAAACTTATTGGGAAGAATTGAGTTGTTCACTCCTTTATTGAGGTTGCGAGCCGATCAAGAATTTGTATTGGGTGTTGAGCAGCAAAAAGCCTTTGATCTTATCAAGGAATACATGAATTCTCCACCAGTATTGATTTCGCCGCAAAAAAGGGTACCGTTTAAATTGTATTTGTCGGCTGATGAGAAGTCAATCGGATCGGTGCTTGTACAAGAGTTTGAATCAATAGAATGAGTGGTATTCTATTTGAACCGACGACTTCTGGATGCTGAGACTAGGTATCCTGTGGTGGAAAAGTTATGCCTATGTTTGTTTTTCTCGTGTACAAAGTTAAGGCATTATCTTCTATCGGCTAAGTGTACAGTGATTTGCAAAGCCGATGTGATTAAATACATGCTATCGGCTCGAGTCCTGAGGAGGCAGATTGGTAAATGGATATTTGCTCTGATGGAGTTTGATCTGAGGTATAAATTGGCTAAGGCAATCAAGGGACAAGCGGTAGCCAATCTTATAGTACAGCATAGGGGAGTCCAAGAAAATTTTGTGGAGCCGATCCCGTGGACGTTATTCTTTGATGGATCGGTTTGCAAGCATGGATCTGGTATTGGCTTGGTGATCATATCACCTCAAGGGGCAAGTTTTGAGTTCACTTTCATGATCAAGCATTATAGTACAACTAACTAGGCAGAGTATGAAGCGGTACTTAAAGGACTTTAGCTGCTGATGGAAATTGGAGCCAATACGGTAGAGGTCTTTGGAGATTCCTTGTTGGTGATCAAACAGCTATCTGGGGAATATGAATGCAAAGATGGAGTTTTGAAGTCATATTATGAAAAATGTCAATAGTTATTAAAGGATTTCAAGATGGTGACGTTGGATCATATTCCTAGGGAGCAAAACGCGGAGGCCAATGATCTTGCTCAGACTGCTTCGGGATATCGGCTGAACAATAGAGTAGAAGTCGAGATAGCCGATATTGTGCCATATGGAAGCCGATGATTGGAGTAGGGAAATTATTCAGTATTTGCAAAATCCATCAAGATCGGTTTCCAAAAAGCTTTGGTACAAGCATATTAAATACATACTACTTCATGAAGAATTATATTATCAGTCCATTGATGGGGTGCTGTTAAGATGCTTGGGTCTCGAGGAAGCTGCGTTGGTGATGAGCGAAGTACATGAAGGCATTTGTAGAGCCCAACAATCAGCTCACAACATGAGATGGATGATGAGGAGAGCTAGATACTTTTGGCCAAGTATGTTGGAGGATTGTTTCAAATTTTACAAAGGCTACCAAGACTATCAGAGGTTTGGGAACGTGTAGTGAGCTCTAGCGTCAGTTATGAATCCAATAGTCAAGCCATGACCATTTAGAGGTTGGAGAATCGACATGATCGGCCAGATTTATCCTTCATCAAGTAAAGGGCATCAGATCATATTGGCGGCAACAGACTATTTTACAAAGTGGGTAGAAGCTATTCCTTTTAAGAAAGTTACTTCTAGGGATGCAATTGAGTTCATCAAGGAACATATCATATATCAGTTTGGAATTCCACAGACGATTACTACCGATCAAGGTTCTATCTTTGTATCTGAGGAGTTTCAAAGGTTTGCTGCCATTATGGGGATTAAGTTGCTGAATTCATCACCATATTATGCTCAAGCTAATGGACAGGCCAAAGCTTCCAACAAAAGTTTAATAAAGTTGATCAAGCGTAAGATTAACGAACAACCACGAAGATGGCATGTTACATTGAATGATTCATTGTGGTTTTATCGGATGGCATGTCATGGATCTACTCAAGTACCACCATATCAGTTGGTATACGGTCATGAAGCAATTCTTCTTTGGGAAGTTAACATCGGCTCTAGGAGGGTGTCTCTATAGGATCAATTGACAGCCGTTATTATTACACGTTGATGACCGATGAGCTTGATAATTTGACTCAGAGTCGGTTAGAAATGTTTGAGAGGATCAAGAAAAACAAGGATAAGTTTGCTAGGCATTATAACAAAAGAGTGATGATCAAATCTTTTTCTGAAGGAGATCTCATTTGAATGTTAATTTTACCGATTGGATCTAGGGATAATAAGTTTGGAAAATGGTCACCTAATTGGGAAGGACCTTATCAGATTAATCGGTGTGTGCCTGACAATGCTTATGTGTTAGAGAGTCTTGAAGGGGAGAAATTTGCCAAAGCGTTTAATGGAAAATATTTGAAGAAGTATTATCCTAGCGTGTGGGTAGGTGCCTAAATCGGCTGAGCATAGCCGATTTTTTCTTTTCAAGACGGATGAGGTCTTAAAGGTGGTATCAGCAGATGATACTATTCATGTAATCGGTTGAGGCATAGCTGATTTATAACGTATGGAAGCCGATATGATTGTATCATTTACAGATAGTCGATATCGTTGAGATATCACCTTTAGAAAATATATATATACAACTTTTGTTGATCAAGCTAGTTGAATTTTATTGCAAATGATTAATGTTCAGGATGACATCTCGGGTTTTTTCGAGGCTAAAATTTTACAAGAATTTCTTAATGGCCTTGATCGCGCGCAGACGGATTTGATCTATTTCATGATAGCATGGATGCCATCCTCATCTAATCTGGAGATAGTCTTCAAGTTCCTGTGCCGACAAACTACAAGCCGTACTTGGTTTGCTACCTTGGCCTCTTGGTCTTGGATTGATTTTGGTAGGCCGATGAGGTGGGACTCGGTGGAGTTGATGTCTTCACAAACCTTGTCAAGTTCTACCATCAAATTGGCTTCTCGTTTCTTCAAGAAGCTTGGTGTTGGTGCGTTGAAGGTCAGCTGTCATTTCATCAAGCCTTTTCTTTTCGTTTTGGGTAGTTAGTTAATCATTGTGAGCCAAACTGCTTTGCTCAACGCGATCAGCTATATGTCGTCTTGATGCGATCAGCTGGGTCCTTTGGAATTCCAAGTAGGCAGCAGGCGTGAGTGTGTTCATCAGTTCCTCAGGCAGAAGATGTTCGATTTCAGCAAGTCATCCCTAGATCAGCCGCAATCTTCCACCAGTGAGTCAATCGGAACTCCAGTCGATGCATAATATCTGACAACTGCTTGTGTGCATCGGCTGGTAAAAATGGTTCAATCGCTATGCTGGTAGCTGAATCTCTCTCTGCTTCCAAGTATTTGCTAATGTCGAAGGAAAATAGATTGGCTAATGACTGCATGACAATATTAGTAAATATGGGGATCATGAGTCAAGAGAAATAACATGTAGGATGGATGTACCTGGGATATAGCGAAAGCAGTTTGAGCGATTATGCGGTATTAGCTTGATGTGGGGCAATTTGAGGTTGAGGTATAGATGCTATGACTTCTGAGAATACCATCGGCTCAGCCCCAGAAATAGTGTCCAACGTTTGGACTTCAGGAGCCGATGGTTCAGGCTACAAAGTGAAGGTGTTAGGATAAAGGCGAAGGCAACAAAGAATTGATGCTGACACATACCAATAGAGATGCAGAAGAAGTCAGGATTGCCACGGGAAGAGGGCTTCGTGAAGCCGATGTAATAATGGCGACATCGACGTTGGATTTCTATTTCTTAGAAACTGTCCGAGTAGCCGATTTCTTGCGCTTCAGCCCTGGTGTTCACGGCACTCAGAGGAGAGCCGATGGAGGTGGACCACCTTGCCCAAGGAGGGATCTGGTTGATGGAGGATGATAAAAAATCGACCGACCACTTGCGCTGGTTGTAGGTGCATCTTTGTCGCCAGCCTGTGGAATCATAGAAATCAAGACACAGTTGAAATTCAATACGATGAAGAAAAGATAGTGAAAGGGGAAGGATTACCTCTTCATCGGATTCCACATAGTCGGGGTTAAGGCGCAGGCAGTAATTTTCAGTCGATAGACTGAATAGGTGCCTTCCCCACTCTGACCACCATCGAGCAAAGACTTTGGTATTGGATATAAAGGGCTCAAAGGTGAAGATAGTCCCTAAGGATAGGGTTGATGCCATCAACCTAAGCCGATCGTACTCCAAGCCACTTTTTACTTCTCCTCGGGCTTGGAGCTTGGTGATGAAGAACAAGCCAATGGGGAGTTGGCCGAAGCCCAACTGACGAGCACCAACCAAAGGATGGTAGAACTCGTATGATGAATGTTGAGATCGGCCCAATGAAAATCCAATCAACAGAAGATTAGGAGTTATGGAGGATAAGAAGATTGTCTTTGATTCTTCATCGGCTAGGGCGTTCATCGGGTGAAACCTGAAAGGCATTTCGAAAGACGAGTCATCCTCATACGTGAACCAGACGATGACCTCTTTAGTGAAGCTGTAGTAGAAATATTTGAACCACTGGCTAAGTCCGAGGGGGGTCATTTTGCTTCTAGGAAGAGCCGATGAAGCTTCACCCAAAGATATACATCGGCATCGGCTGGCTTCATTTTCCTTTAGGTAGTCAGTCGAATATGTCATGGAATGGAAAGGGGACCTGGCGATGACTCTAGAGGTGTAGACGTTCAACCAGAGTTGTATAAATCACCAGGGACTACCAATATGTCCGATTGGTTGGCCTACGATAGCTTGGTCGCCACTTGATGGAGCAATTGATAAGTAGCTCTGAGAAGATATTGCTCTAAGGGAATCTGGCGTTGATCGGTCAGGAGCTCTGCCAGGCATTGCATGTTGGTTGTTGGACCAAGAGTCAAATCACCAAAGATGAACCGCTCCAACTAGAGATTCAAGAACGCTACATGTTCACGCTCATGGACATGGCCGGAGGAATTTTTGTGCTGAGAAATATACTTAGTCCAACATCCGACGTTCTTGGTGTTCAATCGATGAGTGGGTTTGAATCTGAGGATGAACGGGTTTATGTAGTGGGTGGTGTTGAGACAAGTCAACATTGTAACATCCATCAAAGTGGGGGTCATCGGTCCATGCCCGAACATGAAGGCATTCAGGATATCTGACCAAAAGTAAGAAGCCGATGCAAGTAAAGGTTCGTTCTTTTCCATATCGGCTAAGGAAAGGTTGATGCAATGGTCTATCTCCAAATCCTCCTAGAAAGACTTTTTAGAGGCGGAAATCCTGAGGTACCAGTTCCTCCATCCCAAGAGTTTGCTTGGCCAAGATTTGAAGCTGTTAGCCCAATCGGTGATGGCCATAGATGAGTTTTTGAATGGGATCCTTGCTGTTTCAGAGTTTATGAAATTAGTCGGATCTTCGCTACCCATAGGGCCAAGATAGAAGTGTCCGAGGTAGTCAGAAACTAGGATGGCAATCTGACTCTTGAGATCCTACAGTAAACAAGAACCCAACTACTGATGAGAAGATGGGATGGGGAAGATTTGTGTGAGATATAGGATGGAAGAGCAGATGATAGTTACCTCGAGGATTACATTTGTAGAAACCATCGCACGGAGGAAGAAGGAGTAGCAGTTGATGAGGCGATTTGTGGAAGTTCACCTTTGGAGCTCGTCGAGGTTTGGGGGTTCTGATGGAAAGAAGTGTGGAAGAAGGCTGAGGCAAAAAGATATTTTATAGAGGTGGAGTGACCTAGGCCGAAATCTCGGGTCGATTAATCTGTGGGTTTTAACGGGTCATCCTGGTTTGTGGAGACTTCCAACGGCTCAAAATTTTGTAGTCTGTTGGCAAACTCTGAAATTGGGAAGCATGTGTTAACGCTAGAATTTGATTCAGCCTGTAAACAGGATCGGCCGATGAAGATATTGGTTGGCTCATGAGCCAATGCCGATCGGAACTGTAGAGAAGCTGATCAAATTAGTAGTAGATTGGATCAGTTTGATGACAAGGAATTATCCGATTGGGGTCAGGTCCGAGAAGCCTGAGGAAAGGATGGAAAAGTATCGACTTAAGTAAAAAGAAGTTCTGATTGCTACAGTGGAGAAGCCAATCGAGTTGTAGCGAAGGAAGACTTGGTTCCAAATTCAGATGAAACCGAGTTTGCGGAAGAGCCGTGGACTCCACGGCAGGATGTTTGTCTTTGTAAATTGTAACTTTATTTAATTAGGAAGGTTTAGCTAGTTAGTTAACTTTTTTAGAGATATTTTTCTCTATTTTTGTTAGGAAATAATGTCTGATGGTCGTAAATGCGTCGGGCTCTGTCTGTAAATCCAGGGTATAAATATAGACCCCCTGGAAACATGTAAAACATGTAAATCCAGGGTATAAAGATATCTCTCGATCAAATACAATCTCGGCGCATCGCCACCCTAGTTCATCTAGGTGTTTACCGATGGGTTCTAGCTCTCGACGCGGGGCTGCATCGATTAAGTCCAATCTTCGGTGAAGTGGTAAGTCCCGCCACTATCCTAGTATACTTTGTACTATCTAAGGCTGCATCACGTCCGTGCAAGATCTATCGGCCTATCAAACTCCTTCCGCCATCGTCCGTCTCGTGCTACATCGGTTAGGTCCAACCTATGGGTTTGCTAATGGAGGATTGAGTTTTAGGTCTATACGTCTCTCTATGGCATCTCATTGGAGTGAGTAGCCGATGAGTTGTCCTAAACGTATGTCCCCATCATCGTGTGGCTGATGGGCTCAGGCGTTAGGCCTGTAGGTAGCCGATGGAATCTCTCCTACCTCATCGTCATGTTCGGTCTGAGCCCCTGCCGTCTCGGTATCCTTAGCCTCCGGCCTCATACTATCTCGGTTAGGTCCGATCTATCGAGGCTGGCCTTAACGGCACCGTTACTGCTATCGCTCGCCCACATGGCCTTATGGGCGATCGGCTCCCGCTCCGCGTATCGGATGCGGGTAGCGCCATCGGCTCATTAGTTGATAGACCTTTTAGTGCGTTACACGTGTCTATCTCCCGTACCTCTATCGGCTTTTCAGCCAATGCACTAGCATTCTTATCTCTATTGGCAATCAGCCGATAGGGAGAGTTGGACAGGCCTTCCGGCCGATCGACGAACATGTCTTATCTCCTTTTCCTTGTCAATTGTAGGGTCAAATTGACTAGCATGCTCACGAACCTCAAGGATTAAGGACCTGCACTAGAGTTAAGCAGACCTCCCAGGCCTTCGCGTGACCAAGCTACCGTCCTTTCCCGGTTGCGGGATTTTCGGCGGTGAGCAATACTGTAGAAGAGCCAATCAAACGGGTGGATGATGGATTCGGTTTGTTTGAAGACGAAAAGTTATCCAAATGGAATCGAACCCAAAGACGAATAATGAGGATAACGGTAGGTCAGATGTTTGTATAGAATGTATTACCTAAGCTAAGTAAGTTTGAGTAGCTTTACAATTGCTTAGAGATATTTTCCTTTTATATTTTTAGGAAATAACGTCCAATGAATGTTGTAATAGCGTCGGACTCTATAATACCAGGGTTTAAATATAGACCCCTTGGAAGCCTGTAAAGCATATCTCGAGATCAATTCAATAAACCTTCGGCGCATTGCCACCCTAGCTTGTCTAGGTTTTTACCGGCGGGATTGGGCTCTTGACTCGGGCTGCATCGGTTAAGTTCGATCACCGGCTAAGAGGTAAGTCCCACTACTACTTCTAGTATATCTTGCTTTGTCCAAGGCTGCATCGGTTAGGTTCGACCTCTTAGTCAGATTGCGTGTACCGCATCACGTCCGTACGAGGTCTATCGGTTTACCAAGCTCTCTCTCCCATCGTCTGTCTTGTGCTGCATCGGTTAAGTTCAACCTACCAGGCTGTCGATAGTAGATTGAGCTGTAGGCCTATATGTCTCTGCCTGGCATCTCGTCAGAGTGAGTAGCTAATGAGTTATCCTCAACATAGGCCCCACAGTCATCTCATGTATCATCTAATGATCGATCCTATAGATATCAATCCGAACATGTCAAGCACTTCCTGGTACTGTCTCAGTTCGAGCCGATCTTTGAGGGCACGCTGTTAACGTGGCTAGCGTCAAGATCTAGCGAGTCTCGTTCCCCATCGGCTCGAGTGGCCATTGGGTTTAGGTGTAGGCATGCGTCGGACGTTCGGCCATTACCACGGTTGTGGCCCTCGTGGCTTTGCGGGGGATCGAGTCTCGCTCCGCTTCGGATGCCGCGGAGCGTCATCGGCTCTTTGGCCAATAGGTCCTCTAGTATATTAAAAGCCTCTCTCATGCCTCCATCGGCTATTCAGCCGATGCTCTAGCGCTGTCTTCCCTACCAGCACCCAGCCAATAGGGAGAGCTGAATAGGCCCACCGGCAGACCGGCTCACGGATCTCATCCTCTCTCCTTGTGAATTGCTTGATCAAATTGACTGGCACACCCTCAAACCTCGAAGCTTAACATCTTGCACTAGAGCTAAGTGGATCCCCTAGGCCTTCGTATGACCAAGCCACCGTCTCTCCTCGGTTGGACCTTCGCTCGGTTTGGTCGGACCTTCCCCCGTGAGATTTGGTGACGAGCATGCTCTTTGGTATGCCTAGTGGGACAAGACAATTGCCACATAATGGTAGGTAAATAGATCAACATAGACAACATGATTCTAGTGATAATGAAAGATTTGACTGAAGATCAAAGGTACCAGGTGGAGCAAAATATGACTAATTTTCAAAAACTCCATCTGGAATCTTTCAGTATGACCAGGCGAGGGTCGATTCAGAACTCCCAAATGCCAAAGCGAGTTTTTGTTGGAGAATCAAGCCATTCACCAACTATTAGTAGAAGCCATTGTAACAGATTGTTGATAAAGCTATTCACCATGCACTCATCAACCAATCAGGTGTGTTAGTGAATACTATGCATAATTTGATCAAGAAAACGATGGATGAATCGATTGTTCAAGAACCTAATCAAGGACCAGTATATTTGCCAATGAAAATAGAGCAACCGCAGGTTACTTACGGAACTAGAAGTGACGTATCAGTAAATATATTTCCACTAGTACAAGATCGGATTGGGGGGCAACGTAATGATATGATGCCAGGATATCATCAGATGGCTTACTACGTGGGTTATTGCCAAGATTATCCAAGTGGCAATAATGACACGACCAATCATCAAGGAGATCATTTTAGACCACATCAAGTGCCAACTTCACTTCCACACTACCAAAGAGAGAACCCAAGGGAGGAGGATTGGTCTACCAGAGTTATAGAAGTGATCAAAGAGCAATTCAGCATCAAGCCTAAGGAACAAGCTTTTATATATCGGCACCCTTATCTAGAGTGGTTCGACAAAGTTCTGTTGCCTTATTGATACAGGATACCAGACTTCTTCATGTTTTTGGGGCAAGATAGCGTATCTAGAGTGAAACATATCAACCGATTCTTGGCCCAATGTGGGGAAGCATCGGCTGAGGAAGCCCTGAGAGTCTGTTTCTTTCCATTGTCCCTCTTTGGATCGGACTTCACCTGGTTGTCTTTGTTGCCTCCCAACTATATTAGGGGATGGGCCGATCTAGAAAAGCAATTCCATAAATATTTATTTGTTGAAATTCAGGAGATGAGACTGTCAGATTTAACATCGGTTAGACAGAGGCCTAATGAGTCAGTTCCGGGGTTCATCCAACGTTTCTAGGATATTGGAAGCCGATGTTATAGTCTTATTCTAAGCAATGGGCAATTAGCTGACTTGGCCTTCCAAGGGTTGCTGGCTCTAATCAGGGAATGCTTCTCTTCTCAAGAATTTGAGAGCCTGTCACATCTTCTCTAGAGGGTATCGGCTCATGAAAGCCGATTCACTGAAACCAAGAAAGAGAGATTCCATCAGAAGGCTGCTCAGCTATAGGTTTACGCATTGGACTCAGATGATGAGGAATCTGATGTAGAAGTGGGTTTGATAGAGTGGATCAGGAATAAGAAACCTATATCATGTCCATGGATGAAGAGTAATAGTAAGGAGGAAAGATACGATTTTGATATCAACAAAGCCGATAAGATATTCGATCTTCTTCTCTAAGAGAAACAGATTCAACTGCCACCAAACCATATACTACCATTAGTTGAAGAACTGAAAAAGAAGAAATATTGTAAGTGGCACAACTCAATATCTCATCACACTAATGAATGTAGCGTTTTTTGGCAACAATTGCAATCGGCTGTTGAGGAAAGGGAAATTTAAGTTTGAAGATAACAAGCTGATGAAGGTCGATGGGCATCCTTTTCCTGTGAACATGGTGTTTGTAGGATCTTCAGGAGATAGGTTCGATGAAGGGAGACACCGAAGGAAATCAAATGTAACCTCATCGGATTTGATCAAGGAATATTCCAGAATACAAGATGAAAAACAACAAGCCATAGCACACAAGGAAAGGTATAATCCACATTGGGGCTATCCATTTTTTCGTATTGCTAAGATCAAGACATGAGGTTGCCATCGATAGAAGATTGTCTTGAATGTAATAAACTAGGGTTGCAGTACATCGAGCAGAGCAGGATGTCGTATGATTGGCCACCTATCAAGCCGGCATCAGTACATAGCCAATTAGGGTCGATCAATGAAGACATTAGTCAAAACTTAGCTGATGACAGTGAGTAACTTAAAGGACAATACAACCCAAATTCTTAGTGGTGTCCATCTGGGATCTTCACAAAAAATCAGAAGAGAAGGGCACAAAGGTTGCGACACACAGAATAGCACAAAAGGCAGCGTCAGGACTATGAGAAAGACTAAAAGCGTATGGCACATGAAGCAAAAAGATGATGATGTTAGCACATCGGCTCTGACCAACATGGTGTTCTTCATGCCTCTGGAGTATAAAGCGTGCGCATCTGATGAGGAGGATCAAGAAGAGGTTTTTGCTCAATTGAAGCTGAAACCCAACCAAGCCACATTTGTCAAACCTAAAGAATCTAAGCATCGGCACTTAAAACCACTGTATATCAAAGTAGTCATGCCGGAACCCGGCGCTAGCACACCGACCGCCTAGGAGGTCTGCTTAGCTCCAGTGCAGGCCGGTTGGCTTCTCTCCATGGCTCGAGGTATGCGCGCCAGGGCCCGTATGGTTCGATCGGCTCCGGTGCGAGGTGCGGGTGCGGGCATGCCAGTCAATTTAACCCTGCAATTGACAAGCAGGTGAGACGAATGGGTCAGACAATGGGCTGATATGAGCCCTCGCTATCGGCTAGCTACCGATAGGATCGAGTTAGTCATCGGCCATGTTCAGATGGCTCCTGATATCAGCTGGTCGCCGATAGAAATTAGGACGCCCTTCCATTGGCTAGGGCACCGATGTAGGCGTAGGTGGATGTCAATGAAGGATACGACGCCTCCAGATATAGCGAACGTGAGGCCCTGATCTATCGGCTATAGAGCCGATAGAGACACAGGATGGAGATGGCAGCACGAAACCCGTCGCCCGCTATGATGATGCTGCTGGCACCAAATCTCAAAGATTGGACCTAACAAAGACAGTAAGAGAATGAGGCCAATGACGACAGGATGGTGGACGCTGGATTGGTTGTGCCGAAGTAAGTACGAAGCGAACCCATCGGCTAGCTGAACTGATGAGAGGATGTCTCTTTGAAGATAAGCGCACATCAGCTGGAAAGCCAACGGGCTTGGCATGGCACTCAATGTAAAGTCTCTAAAGACCTGGTGCATATCAGCCGAGGAGCCGATGCACTAGATGTGTTGCTCAATATATAGATAACTCATCGGCTAACACTTCGATCAAACACTATACAGAGATCTATAGGCCTAAATCTCATTCCACTATCGGCAGTCTTGCAGGTCAAACCTAACCAATGCAGTACGAGACCAACAATAGCGGAGAGAGCTTGATAGACCGATAGACCTTGCACGAACATGATGCGATACATCCTTTCGGCCTAAGAGGTCAAACCTAACCGATGTAGCCTTAGATAGAATGAGACATATCGAGATAGTGGCGGGACTTACCCTTC
Organism: Oryza coarctata; assembly: GCA_030770085.1. NCBI lineage: Eukaryota > Viridiplantae > Streptophyta > Magnoliopsida > Poales > Poaceae > Oryza > Oryza coarctata. Next base: position 8,987,540 of record CM061484.1, on the reverse strand, counting down.
GTCGGATATCGGACCTAACCGATGCAGCCCCACGTCGAGAGCCAGAGTCCACCGGTAAAAACCTAGATGAACTATGGTGGCAATGCGCCGAGGTTGTATTGATCAAAGGATTGATGATTACATGTTTCTAGGGGGTCTATATTTATACCCTGGGTTTACATAATTCGACGCGTTTACAATAGTCATCGGACATTATTTCCTAACAAGATAAAGGAAAATATCTCTAAGTTAACTAACTAACTAAATCTTCCTATCCGTATAAGATAGGATAGAATACCTTGCCATAAACCACGGCTCCTCCTCAAACTCGGTCTTATCTAGATAATCTTCTATTCTGGGACCAAGTCTTTCCTTGCCTCAATCCGATCGATTTCTTCCCTATAGCAATAAGACACTTCTACGCTTCAGCCGATAGTCTTAACAATCTATTCACTAGGCTTTCCAAATTTTGGCATTAACACAAAGGATATGTGGATGGGAAGCCGATGATGAAAATGCTAGTTGATGGAGGTGCAGCTATCAACCTGATGCCATATGCAACGTATCGCAAGCTGGGGAAGACTGCCAAAGACCTAATCAAAAGAAATATGGTGTTGAAAGACTTCGGAGGGAATCCATCGAAGACATAGGGAGTGCTAAACGTGGAGTTAATATTTAGAAGCAAGATGTTGCCCACCACATTTTTTGGTACCAATGGTAAAGGATCATATAGTCTACTTCTCTGCAAAGATTGGGTTCACGCCAACTGTTGTATTCCTTCTATAATGCATCAAAGCCTCATACAATGGCAAGGGGATCAAGTTGAGATGATTACAGCTGATTAGTCGACCAGTGTTGCAGTAACCGATGTGCCAATCTAGGAAGCTGTTAACGCCAAAATCTAGCGGATCTGATGGCGCTACAGCCGATCGGCTGGGAGATCTGATGGGGCTAAAGCCGATCGGCTGAGAGGTCCGTTGGAGGGTTTGATGCAGCCATCAGCCGATGGAGATACTGAGACAAAGCCGATGGAGAACTATAGAAAAGCCGATCAGATTAGTAGAAGATTTGATCGGCTTGAAGACAGGGGATTGTCCTATCGGGATCAGGTCCGAGAATCCCGAGGGAAGGAAGGAGAAGGATCAGCTTGACTTAAAGAAGGTCCGATAGCTACAGTGGAGAAGCCTATCAGGTTGCAGCAAAGGAAGACTCGGTTACAAATTAGAAGATTATTCAGATGAAACCGGGTTTGCGGAGGAGCCGTGGACTTCACGACAAGGTGCTTATTTTTGTAAATTATAACCTTACTCAATTAGGGAGGTCTAGCTGGTTAGTTAACTCCTTTAGGAATATTTTCCTTTGTTCTTACTAGGAAATAATGTCCGGTGGTCGTAGACGCGTCGGACTCTGTCTGTAAATCCAGGGTATAAATATAGACCCCTTGGAAACATGTAAAATATCTCTGGATCATATTCAAACTCGGCGCATCGCCACCCTAGTTCATCTAGGTTCTACCGGTGGGTTCTGGCTCTCGACGCGGGGCTGCATCGGTTATGTCCGAACTCCGGCGAACGGGTAAGTCCCGCCACCATCCCGATATGTCCTGCTCTATCTAAGGCTGCATCGGTTAGGTCTGACCTCTTAGGCTGATCGGATGTATCGCATCACGTCCGTGCTGGACCTATCGGCCTGTTAAGCTCCCTCTGCCGTCGTCGGTCTCGTGCTGCATCGGTTAGGTCCGACCTACGGGGCTGCCGACGGTAGATCGAGCTTTAGGCCTATAGTCTCCTACATGGCGTATCATCGGAGTGCTAGCTGATGAGTTATCCATGCTCTGTGCTTCACGCCCAGCGCATCGGCCCATCGGCCGATACGCATCAGCCTTTAGAGGCGTCCCACGACGCGTATCGCCAAACGTATCGGACCTCCAGCCGATAAGCACCCGCCTTCAGAGAGGCGTCCCCTCATCGGCTCAGCTAGCAGATGGGTTCGTTCCTATCCTTGCTACGGCATAGCCGATCCGGCGTCCTCCGTATCATCGCCGCTGGCCCCGGCCTCGTACTGTCTCGGTTAGGTCCGATCTTCGAGGTTCGGTGTTGATGGCGCTGCCACGGCGGACGACGGGTCTCTTGCTGCCATATCCGGAGCGGCATCGGCTTTACAGCCTGTGCCTTCTTGCGCTAATCATCGCCTAGGCCGCATCCGCTTTCATCGTTTTTTCCAGCCGATGGATCACTGTTCGGCTGTCTGGAGGGATTCCGTGCGCCTCGATATCCTCTGAGCACACCCTGGTTCCTCCATCGGCTCTACAGTCGATCGCTCGTCGACACCTATCCACATCGGCTCCCCAGCCGATCAAACAGCATCCCGAACCTATCGGCAGCCAGCCGATAGTGAGCGTCTGCATCGGACCCGCTCGTCTCACCTCCTTGTCAATTGCAGGGTCAAATTGACTGGCACGCCCGTGAACCTCGAGACCTAAGGACCTGCACTGGATATAAGCAGACCTCCCAGGCCTTCGCGTGACTGAGCCACCATCCCTCCCCGGTCGTGAGATTTTTTGGCGGCGAGCACGCCTGTTGGCACGCCCGGTGGGACCGAAGGTTTCATTCATCGGCCGATAAGAACTGTACTTTATTCATCGGCCGATCGGGTAGAAATCTTCATTCATTAACCGATTTGACTAGATTCATCGGCTGGAGAAACCTGAAGACCGTTTATCGGCTGAAGATCCTTCATCAGCTGGTGATATAATTCCATTCATCAACCAGAGGGACTCTACAAGTGCCTGATTGGAAGTCAGATTTTTCTCATCAACCCGGGGGGCATCTTGTTGTCAATATGTCTAAAGAAAAGGTGGATTCCAAGACATATTCATCCGAAGATGAAGCCGATGAAGAGATAACAATTCCAGTTACCATGGAGGATTTGAATGAAGAGCAGAGGCGGCATATAGAGCAAAATATGGACAACTTTAAGAAGCTCTATTTGGAATCTTTCAGTATGACTAAACAAGAGCCGATTCAGAAAACACAATTACCAAAATGTGTTTTGATGAAAGAATCAGGCCATTCAGCACCCGTAAATTCTTCCAAGCCGTTGCAAGAGATGTTCAACAACTCATTTTATCAAGAATTCAATAATCCATCAGGAGTATGGATGGATATACTACAGGATCTGATCGGAAAGGTGATACAAGAGTCATCGGCTCAAGAGACCGATCAGGATCATGTGCCTTTGCCGATAGAGACAGAGGAAAACAAGGACCTATCGGCAAATATGTATCCAACAATACAAGATCGACTCGGGGGGCAATGGTAGGAGGAACCTCCAGAATTTTGTCAGAGAAATCATTATGGAGAATATCATAAGCAGAATCGGGTACCATATCCACCTCCACATGATCAGGAAGACACTTTAAGAAAGTAGAATTGGTTAACCAGAATTGTGGATACGGTGGAAGAGCAATTTGGTATCAAATCCAAAGATCAAACAGTAATGTATCGGTACCCATATCTAGAATGGTTTAACAGAGTTCCACTACCTCGCCGATACACGATACCAGATTTCTCAATATTCTTAGGACAAGACAGCATATCTATATTGAAACACATCAACCGATTCTTAATACAGTGTGGAGAAGCATCGGCTGAGGAAGCTCTCCGAGTCCGTTTCTTTCCTTTATCCCTCTCTGGATTGGCCTTCGCATGGTTTTCTTCGTTACTATCGAACTCGATTGAAAGATGGGCCGATCTGGAACAACGGTTCCATGGACATTTCTATACTGGGATTCAAGAAACAAGACTGTCAGATTTGACATCGGTTAAACAAAGGCATAATGAGTCAGTTCTGGAATACATCCAACGTTTCTAGGACATCAGAAGCCGATGTTATAGTCTTGTTCTGAGTGATGAACAATTAGCCGATTTGGCCTTCCAGGGGTTATCAAGTCGCATCAGGTGGAAATTTTCTGCCCAGGAGTTCAACGGTTTAACACATCTAATGCATGTGGTATCGGCTTACGAGAGACGATTAGCAAGAAAAGAGGAAATGCCGGTTACCGATTGGGTCTTGGGATGATAAGTCTGGAGAACGGCCACCCAATCGGGAAGACATCTAGATCGGCTGAGCATAGCCAATTTCTCCTTTTCAAGACGGACGGATTCTCAGAATTGGTATCGGCTAGTGATACTGTTTAAATCGGCTGAGGCGTAGCCGATTCCTAATATACAAAAGCTGATATGATTATATCGGTTACAGATGGCCGATACAGTTTAAGACGTCGTCATCAGAAAATATATATACACAACTTTTGTTGATCAAGCTAATTGAAGTTTACTGTAAAAAGTTAATGTTCAAGATGACATCTGGATTTCTCCGAGGCTAAAGTTTTACAAGAATTTCTTAATGGCCTCGATCGCGCACAGACGGATTTGATCTATATCATTGATAGCGCGGATGTCATCCTCATCTGATCTGGGGATAGTTTTCAAGTTCTTGTCCCGGCGAACTGCTAGCCGCACTTTGTCTGCTACCTTGGCCTCTTGGTTTTGGATCAACTTTGGTAGGCTGATGAGATGGGACTCGGTGGAATTGATGTCTTCACGACCTTGTTGAGTTCTGCCATCAAATCGGCTTCTCGTTTCTTCAAGAGGCCAAGCTTAGTGTTGGCGTGTTGAAGGTCAGCTAACATTTCATCAAGTTTCTTCTTTTCATCAAGGGCAGTCAGCCGATCATTGTGAGACAGGTGGCTTTGCTCAGCGCGATCGGCTATGCGTTGTCTTGATGCAGTCAGCTGGGTCCTTTGGAATTCCAAGTAAGCAGTAGGCGTGAGTGCATCCGACAGTTCCGCAGGCAGGAGGTGTTGAATTTCTGCAAGTCTTCCCCGGATCGACCCGCAGTCTTCCACCAGCGAGTCAATCGGAACCTCTAGCCGATGCATAATATCTGACAACTGCTCACGTGCATCGGCTGGCAAAAATGTTTCGATCGCTGTGCTGGTGGCTGAGTCTTCCTCTGCTTTCAGGTATTTGCCGATGTCAATGGAGAACAGATCGGCTAATGACTGCATAACAACATTAGTAAACTTGGAGATCATAGGTCAAGAAAAATGACATGTATGATGAACGTACCTGAGAGACAGTGGGAGCAGTTCTTGTGCGGGTATCTGCTTGATGTGGGGCAGTGTGAGTAGATGCTAAAACTTTAGAGGATACCATCGGCTCAGCCCCAGTAACAGGGTCCAACGTTTGGACCTCGGAAGCCGATGGTTCAGGCTACAAAGCAAAGGTGTCAGGATAAAACAAAGGCAACAGAGAATTGACGCTGACACCTACCAGCGGAGATGCAGGAGTAGTTAGAATTGCCACAGGAGAAGGGCTTCGCGAAGCCGATGCAACGATGATAACATCGGCATTGGGTTTCTGCCTCTTAGAAACCAATCGAGCAGCAGGTTTCTTGCGCTTTGACCCTGACACCTGCGACACTCGGAGGAGAGACGATGGAGGTGGACCGCTTTGCCCAAGGAGGGATCTGGCCGATGGAGGTTGATAGATAATCGGCCGACCACTTGCGCTGGTCAAAGGTGCGTCTTTGTCGCCAGCCTGTGGAATCATGGGAATCAAGATACGGTTGAAATTCAATACGATGAAGACATGATAGTGAGAGAAGGATTACCTCTTCATCGGATTCCACGTACTCGGGATTGAGGCGAAGGCAATAATGTTCAGCCGATAGACTATACAAGTGCCTTCCCCATTCTGACCACTATCGAGCGAAGATTTTGGTATTGGATGTGCAGGGCTCGAAGGTGGAGATAGTCTCTAAGGACAAGTTCGTTGGTCATACTCCAAGCCGCTTTTCACTTCTCCACGGGCTCGGAGTTTGCCGATGAAAAACAAGCCAATGGGGAGTTGGCCGAAGCCCAACTGACGAGCACTAACCGAAGGATGGTTAAACTCGTATGATGGATGTTGGGATCAGCCCATTGAAAATCTGATCGGCAGAAGACAAGGAGTTATGGAGGATAAAAAGATGGTCTTCCATTCTTCATCGGCTAAGGCATTCATCGGATGAAACCTGGAAGGCAATTCAAAGGACGAGTCATCCTCGTACGTGAACCAGATGGTGACCTCTTTGGTGAAGCCATAGTAGAAACACTTAAACCATCGACTGAGTCCGAGGGGGGTCATTTTGCTTCCAGGAAGAGCCAATGAAGCTTCACCCAGTGAAATGCATCGGCGTCGGCTGGCCTCGTTTTCTTCTGGGTAATCAGTCGGGAACATCATGGAAGAGAAAGGGGCCTGGCAATGACTTTGGAGGTGTAGACGTTCAACCAAAGTTGTATAAACCACCAGGGTCCGCCGATATGTCCGACTGGATGGCCTGTTGACAACTTGGTCGCAACTTGATGGAGCAGATGATAAGTTGCTCCGAGAAGATAATGCCCTAGGAGAATTTAGCGGTGATTGGCCAGGAGCTCTGCGAAACATTGCATATTCGTTGTTGGACCGAGAGTCGAACCACCAAAGAAGAATCGTTCCAGCCAAAGATTCAAGAACGCTACATGTTCACATCCATCGACTGGGCCGGAGGATTTGTTATGCAAGGAAATATACTTAGTCCAACCTCCGACATTCTTGGTGTTTAGTCGATGCTTAGGTTTGAATCTGAGGCTGAAAAGGTTCATGTAGTGGGTGGTGTTGAGGCAGGTCAACATAGTAACATCCATCAAGGTGGGAGTCATCGGCGCATGCCCGAACATGAAGGCATTCAAGATGTCCGACCAGAAGTAAGAAGCCGATGCAAGTAGAGGTTCGTTCCTTTCCATATCGGCTAAGGAAAGGTTAATGTAATGGTCTATTTCCAGATCCTCCCATAATGTCTTTTTGGAGGCAGAAACCCTAACGTACCAGTTCCTCCATTCAGGGAGTTTGCTAGGCCAGGATCTGAAGCTGTGAGCCCAATCGGAGATGGCCATGGATGAGTTCTTGAATGGGATCCTATCTATTTCAGAGTTGATGAAATCAGTCGGATCCTCGTTACCCATAGGGCCAAGAAAGAAGTAACCGGGGCGGTCAGAGATTGAAATAGTGATCTGACTCTTAAGATCCTACAGAAACCAGAATCCAACTACTGATGAGAAATCAAGATGGGGAAGAATCGTGCAAAACATAGGATGAAAGAGCAGATAATGGTTACCTCAGGGATTATGTGTGTGGAAGCCATTGCGCAAACGAAGGAGTAGCGGCCGATGAAGAAATCTGCGAGAGCTCGCCTTCAGTCTTCTGAGCCCGTCGAGATTCGTAGAAATTTGTAGATGCCTATGGAGCTCGTCGAGGTTTGGGGTTTTTGATGAGAAGAATTGTGTGGAAGATGGCTGAGGAGGGGATATATTTTATAGAGGCCGAACAAACTAGGCAGAGATCTGAGCCGATTAATGGGGTTTTAACGGGTCATCCTGGTTTGCGGAGGTTTCTAACGGCTCGGAATTTCCTAGTCTGTTGGCAAACTCTAAAATTGGGGGGCATGTGTTAACGCCAAAATCTGGCGGATCCGATGACGCTAAAGCCGATCGGCTGGGAGATCCGATGGGGCTAAAGCCGATTGGCTGAGAGGTCCGTTGGAGGGTTTGATGTAGCCATCGGCCGATGGAGATACTGAGACAAAGCCGATGGAGAACTATAGAAAAGCCGATCAGATTAGTAGAAGATTGAATCGGCTTGAAGATAGGGGATTGTCCAATTGGGATCAGGTCCGAAAAGCCCAAGGGATGGAAGGAGAAGGATCGGCTTGACTTAAAGAAGGTCCGATAGCTACAGTGGAGAAGCCGATCAGGTTGTAGCAAAGGAAGACTCGGTTACAAATTGGAAGATTATTCAGATGAAACCGAGTTTGCGGAGGAGCCATGGACTCGACGGCAGAGTGCTTATTTTTGTAAATTATAACCTTACTCAATTAGGGAGGTCTAGCTAGTTTGTTAACTCCTTTAGGAATATTTTCCTTTGTTCTTACTAGGAAATAATGTCCGGTGGGCGTAGACGCGTCGGACTCTGTCTGTAAATCCAGGGTATAAATATAGACCCCTGGAAACATGTAAAATATCTCTGGATCATATTCAAACTCGGCGCATCGCCACCCTAGTTCATCTAGGTTCTACCGGCGGGTTCTGGCTCTCGACGTGGGGCTGCATCGGTTAAGTCCGATCTCCGGCGAAGGGGTAAGTCCCGCCACCATCCCGATATGTCCTGCTCTGTCTAAGGCTGCATCGGTTAGGTCCGACCTCTTAGGCCGATCGGATGTACCGCATCACGTCCGTGCTGGACCTATCGGCCCGTTAAGCTCCCTCTGCCGTCGTCCGTCTCGTGCTGCATCGGTTAGGTCCGACCTACGGGACTGTCGACGGTAGATCAAGCTTCAGGCCTATAGTCTCCTGCACGGCGTATCATCGGAGTGCTAGCCGATGAGTTATCCATGCTCTGTGCTTCACGCCCAGCGCATCGGCCCATCGGCCGATACACATCAGCCTTTAGAGGCGTCCCACGATGCGTAACGCAAAACGTATCGGACCTCCAGCCGATACGCACCCACCTTTGGAGAGGCGTCCCCTCATCTGCTCAGCTAGCCGATGGGTTCGTTCCTATCCTTGCTACGGCATAGCCGATCCGGCGTCCTCCGTATCATCTCCGCTGGCCCCTGCCTCGTACTATCTCGGTTAGGTCCGATCTTCGAGGTTCGGTGTTGATGGCGCTGCCACGGCGGGCGACGGGTCTCTTGCTGTCATATCCGGAGCAGTATCGGCTTTGCAGCCCGTGCCTTCTTGCGCTAATCATCACCTAGGCCGCATCCACTTTCATCGATTTTTCCAGCTGATGGATCACTGTTCGGCTGTCTGGAGGGATCCCGTGCGCCTCGATATCCTCTGAGCACACCCTGGTTCCTCCATCGGCTCTACAGTCGACCGCTCATCGACACCTGTCCACATTGGCTCCCCAGCCGATCAAACAGCATCCCGAACCTATCGGCAGCCAGCCGATAGCGAGCGTCTACATCAGACCCGCTCGTTTCACCTCCTTGTTAATTGCAGGGTCAAATTGACTGGCACGCCCACGAACCTCGAGACCTAAGGACCTGCACTGGAGACAAGCAGACCTCCAAGGCCTTCGCGTGACCGAGCTGCCATCCCTCCCCGGTCGCAAGATTTTTTTGGCGACGAGCAGAAGCTGATGGGTTTGATTACTTGTCTGGGAAAGCATGGGATGGAAATTTCTTTCAGGTAACCAGCAAGGGGATAAAGCCAATTCAGCAAGTCAGCGCGGAACTATTGCTCTAATGGGAACCATAGAAGACTTTGGAGAAAAATTAGAGCAAGGATTTACGTCGGTTGATGAGTTGGAGGAAGTTGATATAGGACTAGGAGATAGACCAAGGCCGATGTATATTAGTAGAAATTTATGTACCGAATTCCAAGAAGAGTTAATAAAATTGTTAAAGAAATTTCGGGAATGTTTTGCTTGGGATTACCATGAGATGCCAGGTTTGAGCCGATCGATTGTTGAACATTAGCTTCCTATTAAACCAGGATATCGGCATTCAAACAACCATAGAGATGGTTCAAAGCAGAGTTGCATGATGAAATCAAGGTAGAGATCACGAGGTTAAATGATGCAAACTTCATCAGACCGTGCCGATATGCTAAATGGGTATCCAATATCGTCCCGGTGGAGAAGAAGTACGGGAAGCTGAGGATATGCATCGACTTCTAGAATTTGAATAGAGCGACCCCTAAAGATGAGTATCCGATGCCAATGAAAGATCTATTAATTAATGCTACATCGGGTCACAAGATCATTAGCTTTATGGACAGGAATGCAGGCTACAATTAGATTTTTATGGCAGAAGAAGATATCCACAAGACTACATTTAGGTGTCCTAGAGCTATCGACGGGTAGTCATGACTTTTAGTTTGAAAAATGCTAGTGCAGCTTATCAAAGAGCCATGAATTATATATTTTATGATCTCATTGGCCTACTGGTGGAGATATATATTGATGATGTGATGGTAAAATCCAACGGTATTGAAGATCATATAGCCGATCTGTGAAAAGTACTAGAGAGGGCAAGAAAATATGGACTCAAGATGAATCTTCATAAATGTGCTTTTAGCATGTTGGCTAGGCAATTCTTGGGCTTTATGGTGCATGAGAAAGGGATAGAAGTTAGTCAATGAAGCATCAGAGCTATCCATAACACCGAGCCACCAAACAACAAAATGCAGTTACAGTCTTTGATTGTCAGACTCAACTTTATAAGGAGGCTTATTTCGAATTTATCAAGGAAAATTGAGTCCTTCACTCCCTTACTAAAGTTGTAAGATGATCAAGAGTTCATATGGGGCATTGAACAGCAGAAAACATTTGATCATATTAAAGAATACGTGAATTCTCCACTAGTATTTATTCCACTGTAGAAAAGGGTACTGTTCAAGTTATATCTATCAGCTGATGAGAAATCTATCAGGTCAGTGCTTGTGTAGGAATTTGAATTAAAAGAACAGGTGGTATTCTATCTGAGTCGACAACTTCTAGATGCTAAGACCAGATATCCTACAGTGGAAAAGTTATGCCAATATTTATACTTCTCATGTATAAAGTTAAGGCATTATCTTCTATCGGCTGATTGCATAATACTTTGCAAAGCCGATGTGATTAAATATATGCTATCGGCTCCAGTCCTGAGAGGGTGGAATGGTAAATGGATATTTGCTCTGATGGAGTTCGATCTAAGATATGAATCGGCTAAGACGGTCAAAGGACAAGCGGTGGCCGATTTTATTGTACAACACAGGGGAGTCCAAGAGGATTTTATTGAGCCGATTCCATGGACGCTATTCTTTGATGGGTCGGTTTGCAAGCATGGATCTGGTATCGGTTTGGTGATTATATCGCCTCAGGGGATAAGCTTTGAGTTGACTTTTACAATCAAGCCTTATAGTACTAATAACCAAGCAGAGTATGAAGCGGTGCTCAAAGGGCTTCAGCTGCTGTGGGAAATCGGAGCCGATATAGTAGAGGTCATTGGAGATTCTTTGTTGGTGTTCAGACAGCTATCTGGGCAGTATGAGTGCAAGGATGAAGTTTTGAGGTCTTATTATGAAGAATGTCAACGTTTATTAAAGGATTTAAAGATAGTATCATTGGATCATATTCCTAGAGAGCAGAATTTGGAAGCCAATGATCTTGGTCAGATTGCTTTGGGATATCGGCTGGATAGGAAGGTGGAAGTTGAGATAGCCAATATAGAAAATCATATTGAAGCCGATGATTGGAGACAAGAAATTATTCAATATTTGTAAAATCCGTCACAATTGGTTTCTAAGAAACTTCGGTATAAATCTATTAAACATATACTACTTGATGAAGAACTGTATTATTAGGCTATTGATGGGGTTCTGTTAAGATGCTTGGGTGCGAAAGAAGCTACAATAGTAATGAGTGAAGTACACGAAGGCATTTATGGAGCCCATCAATCGGTTCACAACATGAGATGACTAATGAGAAGAGCTGGATACATTTAGCTAACACTGCTGGAGGATTGCTTCAAATATTACAAAGGATGCCAAGATTGTCAGTGGTTTGGGAATGTGCAGCGAGCTCTAGCATTGGTTATGAATCCAATAATTAAGCCATGGCTATTCAGAGGTTTGGGAATCGACATGATCAGCCAATTTATCCTTCATCAAGTAAACAGCATAAGTTCATATTGGCAGCAACGGATTATATCAAAAAGTGGGTAAAGGCTATCCCTTTGAGGAAAGTTACTTCTAAGGATGCAATTGAGTTTATCCAGGAATATATTATATATCGGTTTGGTATTCCACAGACGATTATTACCGATCAAGATTCTATCTTTGTGTCTGAAGAGTTTCAAAAGTTTGCTGCCAGAATGGGGATTAAGTTGTTGAATTCATCACCATATTATGCCCAAGCTAGTGGACAAGCCGAAGCTTCCAACAAGAGTTTTATTAAGTTGATCAAACGCAAGATTGATGAACAACTATGGAGATGGCATGGTACATTAAACGATTCACTATGGGCCTATCGGATGGCATGCCATAGATCTACTCGAGTACCACCATATCAATTGGTATATGGGCATGAAGGAATTCTCCCATGGGAACTTAACATCGGCTCTAGGATGGTTTCTCTGCAAGATCAATTGACAGCCGATGATTATTACAACCTGATGACCGATGAACTTGATGATTTGGCTCAGAGTCGGTTAGAGGAGTTTGAAAGGATTAAGGAAAATAAAGCTAAGGTTGCTAGGCATTATAATAAGAGGGTGATGAATAAATCTTTTTTTAAGGGAGATCATGTTTGGAAATTGATTTTACCGATTGGATCTAGAGATAATAAGTTTGGAAAATAGTCGCGGGAAGGGCCCTATCGGATCAATCGTTGTGTGCCTAGTAATGTTTATATAATGGAAAGTCTTGAAGGGGAGAGATTTGCCACAGCGCTCAATGGAAAATATTTGAAGAAGTATTATCATAGCCTTTGGTTGACGCCTAAATCGGTTAAGTATGGCTGATTTTTAGTTCTCTTCAAGACAAAAGCCTATAGATATTATATCGGCTAATGATACTGTTTGCTTGAATTGTTTAAGGTGTGGCTAGTTTCTAATATACAGAAGCTGATAGGGTTATATCGGTTAAAGATAGCCGATATCATTAAAATATCACCTTTAGGGAATATATATATATATATAGATAGATTTCATTGATCAAACCGATCAAGCTATATTACAAGCGGTCAATGTTCAAGATGACATTTTGGATTTTCATCGCTAATATTTTACAGGTATTTCTTGATTGCCTCGATCGCGCGCAGGTGGATTTGGTCTATTTCATTGATGGCGCGGATGTCACCTTCATTGGATCCAGGGATGGTTTTCAAGTTCCTATGCCGATGAACTGTTTGACAAACTTTATCTGTTACCATGGCCTCTTGATCATGGATTGATTGTGGTAGTCTGATAAGATGGGATTCGATAGATTCGTTGTCGCAACGTACCTTGTCAAGTTCCGCCATCAAATCAACTTCTCATTTCATCAAAAGTCCAAGCATGGTGTTGGGGTCTTGCAGGTCAGCTATCATCTCATCAAGTTTCTTCTTTTCAGTCTGGGTGGATAGCCGGTCGTTTTGGGCAAAACTACTCTATTCAACGTGATTGACTATACGTCGTTTGGTTATGATCAGTTGGGTCCTTTGGAATTTCAAGTAGGCAACAGGTGTGAGTATGTCGGTCAGCTTTTTGGGCAGAAGGTGTTCAATCTCAGCAAGTCTTCCCCGGATTGGCCCGCAATCTTCCATTAGTGAGTCAATCGGGATGTCCATATGACACATGATATCTGACAGTCACTTGCATATATCGGCTGGTAGAAACGGTTCGATTGCTGCACTGGTAGCTGAGTCTTCATTTGAATCCATGTATTTGCCGATGTCGAAGGAGAACAAGTTGGCTAATGACTGCACATTAACATTGGTAAACAGAAGGATCATGAACAAGGGCAGAAATAACATGTAGGATGAACGTACATAAGATACAGTAGAAGCAGTTTAAACAATAATGTTGGTATCAGCTTGATGAGAGGAAATTTGGGGATTGGATACCATGATTTCTGAGGTGACCATCGGCTCAGTTCTTGTAACAGTATCTAGCAGTTGGGTTTTAGGAACCGATGGTTTACGCTGCAAAGCAAAGGTGTCAAGATAAATGTGAAGATGGAAGAAAAGAAACAACATTGACACATACCACGGGGATGAAGAAGTTAGGATCGTTACAGGAGAAGGGCCTTGGGGAATTGATGCTATAGTTGCAACATCGGCATTGGATTTTTGTTTCTTAGGAATTGTCCGAGTAACCAGCTTCTTACGTTTCGTCCCTGACGTTCGTGATACTCAGAGTAGAGCCAATGGAGATGGGGCACCTTGTCTAAGGATAGACATGGCAGATGGAGGTTGGTAGACTATCGGCCGACCACTTACGCTGGTTATAGGTTCTTCTTTATCACCAGCCTGCGGGGTCATGGAGATTAAGTGACACAGTTAAGATTCAATATGATACAGAAAGTAGTGCTAGGAGAAGGATTACCTCTTCATCGGATTCTATGTAGTCAGGATTAAGGCGCAGACAATAATGTTCAGCCGAGAGACTGAACAAATGCCTTCTCCACTCCAACCACCATTGAGCGAGAAGTCTAGTATTGGATATGCAAGGCTCAAAGGTGGAGATGGTCCCAGGACAGAGATGTTGCAATCGATCTTAGCCAATCATACTCCATGTCGTTGTTTACTGATCCTCGAACATGGAGCTTGCCGATGAAGAATAAGCCAATTGAGAGCTGGCCGAAACACAACTGACGAGCCCTGACAGAATGATGGTAGAACTCATACGACGGGTGATGGGATTGACCCAGTGAAAATCTAGTTGACAGAAGATTGGAGGTTATAGATGACAGAAATATGGTCTTCGATTCTTCATCGGCTAGTGCATTCAGAGGGTGAAACCTGGAAGGCAACTCAAACGACAAATCATCCTCGTATGCAAACTAAATGGTGACCTCTTTGATAAAGCCGTAGTAAAAACATTTGAACCATTGGCTGAGTCCGAGGGGGTTATTTTGCTTCCAGGAAGAGCTGATGCGGCTTCACCCAGAGAAGTGCATCGGTGCCAGCTAGACTCACCTTCTTCTAGGTAATCAGTTGGAAATGTCAGAGTAGGAAAAAGGGTACTGGGGATGACTCTGAAGGTATAGATATTCAACCAAAGTTGTATGAACCACGAGGGACCACCAATATGACCAACTGGTTGACCTGCCGATAGTTTGTTCACCACCTGATGAAGCAGTTGATAGGTGGCTCCAAGGAGAAATTGCCCTAGTGGAATGTGGCATCGATTGGCCTGGAGCTCTGCCAAGCATTGCATGTTGGTAGTTGTACCATGAGTTGAACCGCTGAAGACAAATCGTTCCAGCCACAAGTTTAGGAATGCAACATGTTCCCATTCATCAACTGGTCTGAAGGTCTTACTGAGCAAGGATATGTATTTAGTCCACCCTTTGATGTTTTTGGTATTCAGCCGATGAGTGGGTTTGAATCGAAGAATGAATGAATTTACATAATGAGTAGTGTTTAAGCAAGTCAACATGGCGACATCCATCATGGTAGGAGTCATTGGTCCATGTCCAAACATGAAGGCATTGAGGACATCTGACCAAAATTAGGAGGCCGATGCAAGCAAAGGCTCATTCTTCTCCATATCAACTAAAGAAGGATTGATATAGTGGCCAATTTCCATGTCTTCCCAGAATGATTTTTTGGAAGTAAAAATCCTGAGGTACTAATTTCTCCATTCTAGGAGTCTACTAGGCTAAGATCTAAAACTACTGGTTTAGTCGGCGATAGTCATGGTTGAATTTTTATATGGGATCCATTCTATTTTGTAATTTATGAAGTCTGTTGGATCCTCATTAACCATAGGGCCAAGATAAAAGAAACCGGGGAGATCAGAAACTGGAATGGCAATTTGACCTTTGAGATTCTATAGTAAACAGGAACCCAATTATAGATGAATAGATAGGATGGGATCGATTTGTTTAAAATATGGGATAGAAGAGTAGATGAAAGTTATCTTAGGGATTGCATGTGTCGACGCCATCGCATGAAGGAAAGGTGGGAGAAGGTCAGTGGTCGACAAAGCGATCTATGGAGGTTCGCTTTTAGTCGGCGGGGCTCGTCAAGGTTGGGGGCTCTGATGGTGAGGAAGTGTGTAGAAGAAGGATGAAACAGTGGGATACTTTATAGGGGCAAGGTAACCTATGCAGGAATCTAGGCCGATTAATTATCGTCTACAGGCTATGATGGGCCATCCTAGTTTGTAGAGAATTCCAACGGCTTGAAATTTCGTAGTCTGTTGACAAACTCCAAAATTGGGGGCATGTGTTAATGCTAGAATTTGATTCAGCCTGTAAACAAGATTGGCTGATGGAAAATACTAATTGGCTCATGGGGTGAAGCCGATTTATACTGTAGAAGAGCTGATCAAATGGGTGGACACTGGATTCGGTTTGTTTGATGACAGAAAGTTATCCTAATGGAATCAAACCCAAAGTGGGATAATGAGGATAACGGCAGGTCAGATGTTTGTATAGAATGTATTAGGTAAGCTAAGCAAGTTTGAGTAGCTTTACAATTGCTTAGATATATTTTCCTTTTATATTTTTAGGAAATAATTTCCGATGGTTGTTATAACCGTGTCAGACTCTGTAATGCTAAGGTATAAATATAGACCCCCTGGAAGCCTGTAAAGCATATCTTGAGATCAATCCAATAAACCTTCAGCGCATTGCCACCCTAGCTTGTCTAGGTTTTTACTGGCAGGTTCTGGCTCTCAACGTGGGGTTGCATCAGTTAAGTTTGATCTCCGGTAAAGGGGTAAGTCCCGCCATTATTCTAGTATATCTTGCTCTATCCAAGGCTACTTCGGTTAGGTTTGACCTCTTAGTCAGATCGAGTATACTGCATCACATCCGTGTGAGGTCTATCGGTTTACCAAGCCCTCTCTACCATCGTCCGTCTCGTGCTGTATCGGTTAGGTTCGACCTACCAGGTTGCCGATAGTAGATTGAGCCATAGGTCTATATGTCTCTGCCTGTCATCTCGTCAGAGTGAGTAGCCGATGAGTTATCCTCAATGCAAGCCCCACATTGGTCTCGCATATCATCTAACTATCAATCCTCTAGAGGTCGATCCAGACATGTCGGGTGCTTCCTAGTACGATCTCGGATCTGTCCGATCTTCTAGGGCTCACGGCTGATGTGGCTGGCATTGAGATCTAGCGGGTCTCATTCCCCATCGGCTCAAGCGGCTGATGGGTTTAGGTGTAGGCCTGCGTCGGACGTTCGGCCGGTAGGTAGCCGATGACTTCTTCTCTTTCCTCCCTCATCATCATGTTCGTTCTAAGCCTCCATCGTCTTCGTGTCATTAGTCCCCGGCTTCATACTGTCTCAGTTCGGTCCAATCTATCGAGGTTGATCCTAACGGTGCCGTTACCGCTGTCGCTGCCCCTCGTGGCTTCACGGGGGATCGAGCCACGCTCCGCTTCGGATGCCACAGAGCATCATCGGCTCTTTGGCCGATAGGTCCTCTAGTATGTTACATGCCTCCATTGGCTATTCAGCCAATACTCTAGCACTATATTCCTTACTGGCACCCAACCGATAGGGAGAGCCAGACGGGCCCATCGGCCGACCGGCCCACGGATCTCATTGTCTCTCCTTGTCAATTATAGGATCAAATTGTAGGACCTACACTATAGCTAAGTAGATCTCCCAGGCCTTCACGTGATCGAGCCACCGTCTCTCCTTGGTTGTACCTCCACTCGGTCCAGTTGGACCTTCCCCCACGAGATTTGGCGGTGAGCATATGCTCAAGCCAATGAACAAGCCAAAGCTTCGAATAAGAGTTTAATCAAGCTGATCAAGCACAAGATTGATGAACAACATAGAGGTTGTACATTACATTAGCCGATTTGTCATGGGTCTATCAGATGACATGCCATGGATCAACTCGAATACCACCGTATCAGCTGGTATATATGCATGGAGCAGTTCTGCCATAGGAAATTAACATCGACACTAGGAGGGTATCTCTATAAGATCAACTGATAGCCGATAACTATTATAACCTGATGGCAGATGAACTTGATGATTTAGCTCATAATCGGCTTGAGACGATTAAGGAGAACAAAACCAAGGTCGTCAAGCATTACAACAAAATGGTGATGACTAAATCTTTTTCTAAAGCAGATCTCATTTGGAAATTGATTTTATCGATTGGGTCTAGAGATAATAAGTTTGGAAAATATTCACCTAACTGGGAAGGGCCCTATCGGATCAATCATTATGCGCCTGGTAATGCTTAGGGGAGAAGTTTACCAAAGTGCCCAACGGAAAGTATCTAACAAAGTATTATACTAGAGTTTGGGTTGATGCCTAGAATAGTTAAGTAGGACCGATTTCTAATTCTCTTTAAGATAAAAAGTTGATAGTGTTTTATTGGCTAATGGTATTGTTTACCTAAATTGGCTAAGTGAGGCCGATTTCTAATATTTCTTCAAGACAAAAGCCAATTTGGTTATATCGCCTATAGATAGCTGATATCATTAGATATCACCTTTAGGGAATATAAGAAGAAGTAACAGAGCCAATCAAATTCTATTATAGACAATCAATGTTTTGAAGTGACATTATAGGTTTTCAACATAAAAGTTTTTCCATCTACCTCGTTGATGGAGCTGATGTCTTCCTCATCAGATTCGGGGAAGGTTTTCAAGCTCTTGTGCCAACGAACTGTTTAACGTATTGTTTCTGCTAGTTTGGCCTCTTGATCTTGGATTGATTATGGCAAGCCAATAAGATGGGACTCGGTGACTTCAATGTCACGATGCACCTTATCGAGTTGTACCATCAAATCATCTTTTCATTCCGTTAGTTGGCCTAGCTTGATGTTGGTATATTGTGAGTCAGATGTTATTTCATCAAGCTTTTCCTTCTCAGTCATTGCTTTGTTCAACACGATTGGCTATATGTCACCGAGTAGTGATCAGCTAGATCTTGTGGAATTCCATGTAAGCAATTGGTGTGTGTACATCAGTAAGCTCTTTAGGCAGGAGGTGTTCAATCTTAGCATGTCTCCCATAGATCGGTCCACAATCTTCCACCAGTTTACCGAT
The DNA here is from genome assembly GCA_030770085.1 of Oryza coarctata. Classification (NCBI taxonomy): domain Eukaryota; kingdom Viridiplantae; phylum Streptophyta; class Magnoliopsida; order Poales; family Poaceae; genus Oryza; species Oryza coarctata. The sequence goes on along the minus strand of CM061484.1, from coordinate 8,968,766 downwards.
CGGGATGTCCAATCGATGCATGATATATGATAATTGATCACGCACATCGGCTGGTAAACATAGTGTGATTGCTGAACTAGTAGATGTGTCTTCATCCATCGGAGAGAGGAAATATGAGCCAAAGCAGAAGTGAAGATATGGAGTGAACATACCTGAGACACAATGGGACTATCATGAGCAGTAAAATCGGTATTGACATGATCAGTTATGGGAGCATGGCCGATGACCGAGACGAAAGTAGTGCGGACTACTTGAGTATTTCTTAGTTGAGAATCGACTGCTGTTGAAGACGTTAAAACTTCTAGAGCAACCATCAGCTTAGTGCTTGTAGTGGTCTATGGAGGGTGGGTTTCGGTAGCCGATGATTCAAGCTACAACACAAAAATATCAGGGGAAGTATAAAGATGATAGAGAAGAAATTATATTGGCACATACTGGTGAGGGTGAGGGAGCCGATGTAGAAGTGGGTGAGGGAGCCGATGTCGAAGTGGGAGGAGGTCCTTGGGGAATCGGTACGTAATTGTGACGTCGGTGCTAGATTTTTATTTTTTGGAAATTGTCCAAGTAGCTACCTTCTTGTGTTTAGTTCCCGATGGTCGTGATACTCAGAGTAGAGCCGATGGAGATCGAGCACCATGTACAAGGTGGGGCTCAACCGATGGAGGTTGATACACAATCAGTCACCCGCTTGCACTTCTAATAGGTGCTTCTTTATCACTAACCTGTGGAGGCATGGAGGTTAAAAGATGTATTCAAGATTAAATGCAGTATTGAAATAGAGTATAGAGAAGGATTACCTCTTGGTTAGATTCAATGTAGTCAAGATTAAAGCCCATGCAATAATGTTCAGCTGACGAACTGAACAAATATCTTCTCCATTTCGACCACCATCGAGCAAAAGAGTCTGATCTTAGATATATAGGGCTCGAATGTGGTGATGGTGCCCAAGGATAGAGATCCAGCTATCATGCTTGGTTAATCATACTCCAAGCCACTATTTACATCTCCTTGGACTTGGAGGTTGCCGATGAAGAATAAGCCAATTAGGAGCTAGCCAAAACCCAACTAACGAGCGCTAACGGATGGATGATAAAACTCGTATGATGAGTGTTGAGATCGGCCCAATGAGAATCCAATCGGTAGAAGATTGGGAGTTATGGCTAATCGCAATATTTTCTTCGATTCTTCACTGGCTTAAGCGCTGAGTGGGTGCAATCTGGAAGGCATCTAAAATGATGAAGTGTCCTTATATGCTAGAGGGTGGCCTCCTTGATAAAGCCATAGTAAAAACATTTGATCCACTCACTGAGTCCAAGGAGAGTCATTTTGCTTCTAGAAAGAGCCGATGTGGCTTCACCCAGTGAGATACATCGCCATGGCTAGCTTCACTTTCCACTGAATGATTGGTCAGAAAAGTCAAAGAGGAGAAAGGGGTCATGTGGATGACATTGAAAGTGTAGATCTTTAACAAGAGTTGTATGTAGCACGAAGGACCGCCAATGTGACCGACTGATTGGCCAACAGATAGCTTGCTCGCCAATTGATGAAGTAGTTGATAGGTGGCTCAAAGGAGATACTGCCCCAACAGAATTTGACGCCGATCAGCCAAGCATTCTACTAAGCATTGCATATTGGTAGTCAGGCAAGAGTTGAACTGCCAAAGATGAACCGCTCCAACCACAGATTTAGGAATGCAACATAACTCAATCATCGACTAGTCTGAAAGTCTTACTGTGTAGGGATATGTATTTTGTCCATCCTCCGATGCTTTTGGTATTCAGCCGATGAGTGGGTTTGAATCGGAGGATGGACGAATTTGCATAGTGTGTGGTATTGAGGCAACTCAATATGATGACATCCATCAAGGTGGGAGTCATTGGCCCATGTCCAAACATGAAAGCGTTGAGGGCATTGACCAAAAGTAAGAGGCAGATGCGAGCTAAGGCTCGTTCTTTTCTATGTCGGCTAGGGAAAGGATGATAGAATGGCTGATTTTGATGTCTTTCTAGAGTGAGCTTTTTGAAAGCTGATATCCTAAGGTACCAATTCTCCCATCCTAGGAGTCTACTAGGCCAAAATCTAAAATTGCCGGTCCAATCATTGATAGTGATAGGCAAGTTTTTGTAAAGAATCTGTTTTGTTTTGCAATTTATAAAGTCTATTGAATCCTTACTACCCATGGGGCCTAAATAGAAGAAAACCGGATTGTCAGCAACTAGAATTGCAGTCTAACCTTTGAGATTCTACAATAAACAAAAACTCAGTGAACAACAGATGAAAACACAGGATGGACCAAATCTATCTAGAATGTAGAGTAGAGAAACGGATGAAAAATTACCTCAAGAACTGCGTGTGTTGACGTCATCGTGGGAGCAAGAAGAAGGAGACGATCGGTGGTCAGTGGAGCAATCTATAGAGGTTCGCCTTCAGTCATTAGAGCTTATTGAGGTTTGGGGGGCTTTGGTGATGAGGACGTGTGAAGAAGAAGGATGAAGAGGCAGAATGCTTTATAAGGGCTGGATGACCTATCTGGAATCTAGGTCAGTTAATTGTTGTTTCCAGATTGCAATGGGCCATCTTGGTTTTTCGAGAATTCCAATGACTTGGAATTTTTAAGTCCGTTAACAAACTCCAAAATTGGGAGGCATGTGTTAACACCACAATTTGGTTAGTCTACAAACGGGATCGACCGATGAAAGAAAGATTGATCGGCTCGTAGAGGGAAACCTATTAACATAGTGAGAGAGCTGATCAGATGGGTTAAGAACGGATTTGGTCTGGTTGAAAACAAAAGGCCATCTAGATGGCACCAAGTCTGAGAAGTCATGAGAACCATGGCAGTGTTTTATCTATATAGATATTTGTTCGCGTCAAATCGCGGCATAAGCACGCCAACGCCTAGGAGGTCTGCTTAGCTCCAGTGCAGGCCGGGTGGCTTCTCTCTATGGCTCGAGGTACGCGTGCCGAGGGCCATAGGTTTCGATCGGCTCCGACGTGATGGTACGGGTGCGGGCGTGCCAGTCAATTTGACCCTACAATTGACTAGGAGGCGAGGCGAACAAATCAGTCGAATGACGGGCCGATACGAGTGCATGCTATCATCTCGCTGTCGATAGGATCGGGTTGGTCATCAGCCATATCTAGGAGGCCCTTTGCTATCGGCTATTTGCCAATAGGAATCGGGACGCCCTTCAATCGATTGGGGAGCCAATAAAGGTGTGGACAGGTGTCGACGAGGGATCGGCTGTAGAGCTGATGGAGGCTCCGGAGCGTATTCAGAGGATAGCAAAGCGTATAAGATCCCTCTTGGTAGTCGATGGAAGCTGTAGCGGTCATCCATCGGCTGGAAAGCCGATGAAGTCATATGCGGAGTGGCAAGGAAAAGCATATAAACGCATCAACTGCAAAGCCGATGTCAATCCAGATATGGCATCACGATGACCCATCGCCTATTGTGATGGCGTTAACACCAAACCTCGAAGATCGGACCTAACCGAGACAGTACGAGGCCGAGGCCAATAGCGACGATACAGAGGACACCGGATCGGTCGTGCTGAAGTAAAGACAGGAGCGAACCCATTGGCTAGCTGAGCCGATGAGGGGATGCCTCTCTGAAGGTGGGCGTGTATCGGCTGGTAGACCGATGCGCTCGGCGTGGCGCATCAAGGAGAACCTCTAAAGGCCTAGCACGTATTCACCGAGGAGCCGATATGCTGGGCGTGATGTTCAGAGCATGGAAAACTCATTAGCTAGCACTCCGATGATACGCCGTGCAGAAAACTATAAGCCTAAATCTCAATCTACCATCGACAGCCCCATAGGTCGAACCTAACCGATGCAACACGAAATTGACGACAGCGGAGGGAGATTACTAGGTCGATAGGCCTTGCACGAATGTGATGCGATACATCTGATCGGCCTAAGAGGTCAAACCTAACCGATGCAGCCTTAGACGGAGCAAAACATATTGAGATAGTGGCAGGACTTACCCCTTCGTCGGAGATCGAACTTAACCGATGCAACCCCACGTCGAGAGTCAAAACCCGCCAGTAAATAACTAGATGAACTAGGGTGGCGATGCGCCGAGATTGTATTGATCGAGAGATAGATTACATGTCTCTAGGGGTCTGATATTTATACCCTGGGTTTATAGAGTCTGACACGTTTTCAACCATCGAACATTATTTCCTAACAAAAATAAAGAAAAATATATTTAAAGAAGTTAACAAACTAACTAAACCTTCCTAATTAGATAAGATTACAATTTACAAAGATAAAATACCCTGCCGTAGATTCCATGGCGCCTCCGTAAACTCGGTCTTATCTAGATAGTCTTCCAATCTAGGACCGAGTCTTCCTTTGCTACAATCCAATCTGCTTCTTCACTATAGTGATCGGACACCTCTCTAGCCAATCGGCTTTAGGCAGTCCACCATCGAGCTATCCAGATTTTGGTGTGAACAATATTATATAAGCTAGGTAAGTTTATTTAGTTTTACAATTTCTTATAGATTAGTTTCTTTATATGTGTAGGAAATATTGTCCAGGAGTTTTCTGTAACCATATCAGACTTTTATAAATCCAAGATATAAATATGGACCCCTTGGAACATATCGAATAAGCAATAGTTCAATACAATACAACTTAGACGCATTATCAACCTAGCTCGTCTAGGTTATTTTTTGGCTGGTTCTAGCTCTCGACACGGGACTGCATTTGTTATGTTTGATCTCCAGCAAATCGATAAGTCCCATCATTATCATGGTTCGTTCTACTTTGTCTAAGACTATATCGGTTAGGTCCGATCTCATAGTTTGATTAGGCGTACCGCATCACATCCGCATGAGGCTTGTTAGTATATCGGTCTCCCTTCGCTATCCCCAACATCGTGCTGCATCAGTTTGGTTCGACCTACAAAATCGGTGACGGTGGATATATAAACCTAGCAGGGCAAAAGAAGGCCAAGTATCTTCAAATCTATCTACTTGGCATCTCCTTATCTTTAGGGTTGTCGAGTATTTTTATCTGTTATCATTTCTTCATAGGTCCACCCCATCTATTTTTGAGTAGAATATAGGGAAACAAGATAAGGCTAGCTCTGGCTACCTTCAGCTGTTGTCACTTCTCCTTCTCCTGCTCTTCCTCCTCTGACCACCACCATTGCAGTGGTGACTCAAGGAAATTTTTTGATCAACTTGGTTGGGCTTGCCAGGTTGTTCAAATCACCATCAAGGCAATCACCTCTAAAATTGACCGCATCTACACCGAGCTCACCCTCACAAATGAGAAGGTGGAGAAGCTTAAGGAGGAGCAGAAAACATCTAAATCTAACAATGACACCTTCCACCTCATCATCTAGGAAAATTCCAAGATCCGCAAACAAGACGAGGAGGTGTTAGTGGAGGAGAACCTAGAGTCCCTCCACAAAGGCCCAAGGAAGAACTCTGTTGCACTGAATGATGTGGTGATGGGCCTTAGCTATAGAGTGAAGCCACCCCGGTTCCCCAATGAGACATTAGTCTTATCTTCTCTAGGGGAACTAGCATCTATGTTGAAGAAGGTTTCTACCAATGTCTCCAGTAGGGCCATCAAGGATGCTCAGAACAGTCATAAGACTAGAGCTTGCATTGTCCTTGCTTGTCTCTAGCTCCAGCACCCCAAGATTGACCTAGAGAAAATGTTGCAAGCGGGGTGTAGCCAACAATCTGCAGGAATACGTGATGGCTAAGATGGAGAACCTTGGCAAGGACATTATCAAGTTCTTGTTAGAAGAGTAAACTTTTTTAGTTAATATTTTTGAGTATCCCTTCAGCTTACATTGTCAGAACAACTTCTATATTTGAAGGTACTCTTGGTAATGTTTTCGTACTCTTTTCCTATGTTGTCTCGTAAAGAGTTAGAAGAGGATACAGCGATCAATCAGAAACGTTGTCAATGATATCTGTTGTCCCTGACAAGGCGACTGAGAAAGAGATAACTTCCTTTCAAGATCAACATAAGTTTTCCAGGTGCAATGCCAAAGTATGCAATCCAACATAAGATCAACATCTGTTGTACCCTTTTTAGTATGTTTTGAGAAGTAACATATATTCTCCACAGGCTACAAAGAATCATGTGAGAACTTCCAACAACAGCTTAGGCTCTTGGATATGAATTTGGAGAGGGAAAAGCTAGCGCAGAAGATCGTCACACTCGAAAAGGACCAGGAACTGAAGGCCTGTGGGACAAGGATGTATGGTTCTTGACATTTTTAGAGAACTCGTGCGATATGCTTGACCACGGTTGTGAGTGAACTATCAGCCAAGAAGTGTAAGAGGCCCTCAGGAAACACGCGACGCGAACTTAGTATGATTCGTTATTTGGTTGCCACATTGAACAAAGAACAGAGGGAGAGACTCGATGAATTGGGCTTTGGCTGGGTCTCCAAATTTAGAGTGACCGGTCATGGATCAAGGGACCTTACCGAACACCTCATGGACGTACTTGATCCCAAGTCTGTGGTTCTCGATCTTGGTGGTACCTCTGACGTGCCACGCCGTGCGTAGCGTGCTGGACATAAAGAATGCCCCTGGACCCACCAGTAGCTTCTGATGTCACAAGTTTGCACCCTATGAGGGACGGACTAGGCATCATTGGTACTCGGAGGATTTTTGTTTTGGATGGCAGCTGCGCAGCTGTTTTATTTTTGCATCGAACAGTCTCATGTGGTTTTCTGGTAGTAACATGTACCTATTTATGCAGAACAGCCTAGTGTACTCGCAGTGACATGGACCTTTGGTGCATTAACATGAATCTTTTGTGCATTAACATGAATCTTTTTCTGTAGTAACAGTATCATATAATATGCATTTTAACATGAAGCTATGTATTTTTTTTTGCAGGTGTACTATCTCGACAACCCTCTATTCAAGCAGATGAACACGAGCATGAGCATCCCACGGTCAGAATTTTTCAACTCTCAATTTACAAAGGAAATTGAGAAGCTCAACAAAATAAAAAATAAGGACGGTTCCATTACATATGGGAAACTTCGTGTGAGTTTGTTTTTCTCTTTTTCTGTTGGATTAAGTGGTTGAGATTCTATAACACTGACCTGCCCTATGCATGCATGCAGCTTAGGGGCAGGAAGACCACGTGCTACTGTGTTTCCAAGGAGAAATAAAAGGTTGCTGCTGCTGCTAGCGAGAATATCGTACAGAGAAAACACATGCCTGAAGACGCGCCAACTTTTGGTGGATCGTTCCCTAGCCTTCACAGGCAGTTGGGACCCCTTATCAAGTCACTTGGGGGTAGTCAAGAAAATGGGCTTAGCCATTGGAGAAATACGACGAGGTTGAGCAGATGGTGTCTAATCTATACAAGGCTCAAGGCCACGTAGTAAGAGTGATAACTGCACTTTGCAAGCCAAACGATCCGAAGCTAACCTACAGCGGGAGATCAAAAAGTAGAAGAGGTGACCCCCTTCCTCAAGATCATCATGCAGTAATTGACCAGTCAGCTGGCAGTAAAGTGTTCCTTTTTGTGTGCCATAACGTATCTTTAGCCAAATACAAAGCATGTCCAGTAAATAACACTTACTACATCTAGCAGGCGATCATGGCTGATAAGATCACTCTGATGGATACGCAGACAACACATACACTGTCACTTCATCTGGTAAATTCATTTCGGTATTTTGTTAGTCACGTTTGCAGGAATAGAGTGCTACATAAAGATGGATATACATATTTCTATGGCCTTAGATATTGAAGGACATGGTGCTATATATGGAAGGATACCACGTTAATTTAGGCTTAAGTAAAGCAAAAACATCAACTCCAACACGTTTTAGAAAAAGAATTGGCCTCTAGATATCTGCCTAGAGTTAAACGTAGATCACCTCTTCATTTGGAGTCCGATTGAGGTAATTAAATACTTGATTGAAAGCAATTTCCATGGCCTTTCGAACCAATCTGGCCCTACCTCAAATTTTAGAACCGAATCACTCAGCTCTTAGAAATCACTCTCAAATCTCCCTCCTAGAACTACTTCCTAATTTCCTTCATTGAGTTTCTCACAAACATATAAAAGAATTACAAGTAGAAAGTAAAAAACACGGAGGCACACATATGGACTACATTTTTCCTGTTTCTCTTATTCTCGTTAAAGGCTCCAATGCTACTTAAATACAAATGCTAATGACCCACTAATCATATTTGCATGCACCATACACGGGCAGTTTAACCCTACGACTCAATTGGCCAGTTACATGACCTATTCTAACGCTAATAACAAATCTTCCACATGCAACATGTCCTCTACATCACACACACTAATTATACTGGCTACAAATCATATATGGCTCAGCCAATAATTCAACTATAATTTCACTAACTAGTCTAGACATATGACAAGATTATTTCCAACAAAAATTTCATCGGAGTTATCCAGAATCGTCAAAACAAATGAAGCCAGTTTTTCTATCGAGTCAAAGTGAACATCATGCTTTGTAACCAACTTGTAATGTTTTATGGGCTCCCTCTCCACACCTACACCCCTTTATATAAGCCTAGGTCATCACTTTTAGATTAGATTTTGTTTAATTTTTGTTTTGCTATTTACGTTCACCCATGTATTGGCTGTGATTGATTAGATCATCGTTTGTATTTTGAAAACTTCTTTGCGATCAGTTCACCACTTCATTATCTAGCAAATATAAGTTTACTTCTTCATATTTGTTTGTATTTACCTATCTAGCAAAATGAGTTGTTTTAATTTATTTCTTGATGCATTCCTTGTTTGCATTGCGGGAAACATTTTTTTAAATAGGTTAGTCGGGCATATCGCGGTTAATAACAATAAGGACGTGGTGTACCGATTGCGGCTTCTGACCTCATGTTTAGCTGAAAGAACCTTAAATTGCATAGAGAGAGTGAATGTGCATACCTAAAAACCTATAAGAAATTTACTACGGAAATTAGAACTCCCTCAAAAAAATCTAATCTTAACATACTAGAGACTTCGGTCGAGGTTCAGTACTAAGCCGCAAAGCTTGGCTAGATACGGTCCTAGGTTTCGTAAATTATAGTCCTTCACTTCTTCCAAAAAAATGTATGGAGGGAGCAATCTCAAGAAAGAAGGGAGTATGCTAGGTGATCCAAAAACAATAAATAAATAAGAAAAGCACTACACAAGTTAACATAAGATTTTTATCAAAGTTTAGATCAAAATATCCAATGTCTCTATTGAGGGACTCCAAGGAGCTAGATCGCACTTGATCTCTAACCAAAACAAGTTCAATCTAGGAGGTGGTCTGGTCCCAAGCTCTCATCAAGACTAGTACGAAGTTCAAGACAACCACCAAGGTCTTCACTCGGACATAATGATATAACCACTAGTGAAGCTTACTCTATTAAAACCAATCCATAAGAATGAGTTTGGTATCCACTATAGTTATATATTTCCTTGCAGAGGTGAGGAAGACCTTCACAAATATTTTTAGACAATTTACAACCTTCAATCCTCATAAGCAATACCTAGCCATCTAGAAGGAGAACCTCCAAGTGTAACAACTACAAATTCTTGCTGAGCGTTGATCCATAAGTGCTCAATCAAATCCTAACCCTCTCACTTAGTAGATTCAAAAGATCACTCACAAAGAGATTGATTTGTTGTAGAAGCGAAGAGAGAGAGGTGTGAAACCCTATAAAGGATATCTAGAGTAGGGATGAAATGAATATACAACCTATTTCTCAAAGTGGGGGTGGTGGAGTTAAAAATAAAGTCCCAATGAAACTAGCCATTACTCACAAATTCAAACTCCGAAGTATCAGAACCTAAGGGTCAAAGACTCTGGACACACTTGAATTTGAAGCAACAAAGCTAGTCTAGAGTATCCGATCTAAATCTCTGGAGACTCCAGACAACCTTCACTGGCTAACAGAGAAAATTCTTCAAAGACTTCGCCACCTAAGGTAGGAGATTTCGATCCATTTTCACTGCTATGTTGGGAAAACTCGCCCAAAAATATCTGATGACTTAGACAAAATATCAAGAGGCCTCTCTAGAGAGAAACAAAAACCCAAAGGTGCACGTGGTGCAAGTGTTCACTCGAGAAAAAGTAATCTAATTGTGCACTTGCTTTGCAACTTGGGTTAACACTTATACCTCTCTTGATAGCACTGCAATCCTCGGAGTTAAGAAAAATAAATTACATTTAAAGCACAACATCGAGTCCTCTTCGATGCCTTTTGGTAGGGGTTTTTATTCATCAATTCAATTTTTGCTAGGAACTAACTCTTGTACTTTTCTTCACTTAACACATTAGTCGTATAATTTTTTTATCTATCATCCAAAACCCACTAGGTGGCCTAGATACCCTTTCAATCTCCCATTCTTTGGTGATTGATGACAATAATCATAGAGCTTACAAAAGATAGTATTACGATTGATATTTTGGTTGAAAAAAAGATAGAAAACACTCACCCTAAATGTGTGCATAGTAATAAGTGATGTTTACACGTATGAAAGTATTAAAGAGCAACATAAGAACTTCCCCTATTTTCTCGCAACCGTGGATTGCAAATGTGCACAAGAGTATATAAAAATGCATATGACATGGCATATCACTCAAAAAGAGAAAATAAAGCAAGCATCAATTAAACATGCATCTCATCACATTGTAGAAATATTAATATGATAAAAGAATAGACTTATAATCATTACGTCATAGGCAAATATAATAGTTATTACATGTCCATAGAAATTGAATGTCTGTTGTAGAAAATCAAAAGGACTAATGGTTTGGTTTGAAATTTGAAATTTGAGCCCATACTACACCCCCTTTGTCATCGAGACATAAAAATGGCAAAATATAGGAGGAACAAGATAGTAGATCACTTTGAGCCGGTGGCATCATTGTTGTGATCATCACTATTATCTCCATCGCCACTATCTTCATCACCAGCTTCTTCATTATCTAACCCTTTAAGACTTGAGTTAGAGTAAGCATCTATGCTTATGTTAGAGGTCTAGGCAGAGGGTTGAGCTTGAGCACCTTAGGCCACCTCTGGTTCTTCCTCATTAAAAGGTTCAACAATAATTAGTGCCTCATGATTGGGAGACACCTCAAATTTCTATGACCAAAGGTAATCCTTTTCGCGTTGCTCCATGCGATAAACTCTCACTTCGCTATAGGAGCAAAGGGAGAACATGGAATTCATGGCTCTCTCAAGGGTGGAGTTAGGCTTTGGAAGAGCACGGTCGTGAGAAGTGAATGAACCTATGGTCAAAGGAGCGATCGATGGAACACAAGGGAAATATGGATGATGCTTCACTTCCTTGATGAAATGAAGACCTGAGATGGCTTCCACTAGGTTTATGATGTATGGTGCATGTATTGGTGAGCGATGAGGATCAATGGCAATGGCATATATCTCTTCCTAAATAAACTTTATCATACTGAACTTGATCTTATTGGGGCGAGAGTAGCTTAAGAGATCAATGAAAATGGATTGAATAATTGAAGCATCTCCACCTTTAGGATGGATGGTGACTCAAAAGAGCTTGCTATGGATGTTATAATGAGGGACCAAACCATGGGTAATCTTCATCTTTCCATTAGGGTCATACATGAAAGTGGACTCATGAGGTTGAGTATGACGCTGAAAGTGGAGGCTAGGAAGATGAACATTACATGGAGCAATCTCTAAAACTTAGTAAAGCGATAGATGGAAGACTTGAAGGGTTAGTCATTTGACCTCTACTTTATCTCTGACTCTCCTTTCTTTGAGGTTTGGAAGAAAAAAGTAGCCTAAAACTAATCAACTATCTCATACCAATCATACTCAAGTAACATAAGGTTGTAGAGGACCTTAGCCTTACAGATATAGATGACATCGTTGAACACTAGTTTATCTTCTCTTCTATTGACACATAGTGAATCCACTACATATCCCTATAGAACTTTAGATGCCCTATGATCATACTATTATAGTAGTCCTGGAACCATGTATTGAAACAGGGATTCTTATACCTAGGCAGACTATGCTCTTAGAGTCATCTAGCATGTCTTTCTAACACTGAGCAATATTCTTCTTATAATCAAAGACAACAACACCATATGCCAGATCTTAGTTTAAAAAGATAGGAGACTTCTAGCAAAAAAGGCAGATGTCAATGATGGTGTTTGAGCCAGGATGGAGATGAGGTGCAGGATGGATGCTAGACAAGCCAGTGAAGATATCCGGTTGAGGAATCTCGTTTTGCTCAAATGATGTCTCAAAAATATAATCTTGAATGGGGGCTGTATTTTTTTTCTTTATAGCTTTTTTTATGAGAAGCCTTGGCCTTATCCATGTCCATTTAGAAGCCTTAGAGAGGATTACGGTAAGACATGACACCTTAGGAAGTACCAACTTAAGAAAATCCTCCTTAATTCTCAACCTTGAGGAGTCACATGGAACACAAACATGATTTCAATGCTGATCTATCTGCTTTTTTGCCTTGCTGGTTGATGGTGTCTGGTCAGTTGTTTGTGTTTTCTTTAATAATGGAAGGGGTGCAGTTAGTCAATGGAGAATTAGAGATGCTTTGTTTCTTGCCTGCAGATGCTGTTTACTGCTGTGATGCGTTTATCAGTTGCTGGCCGGTGCATCCAGTTCATTAGCTGACAGAGCACTCTTGACAAACATCCTGTATTGCAGTATACATTAACAAAGTAGCAAGCAGGTCAGCAGAACTGGGCAGTGTACCATTATAATTTGTAAGTGTGTTCTCGTGAGTTAGACGCGTAAGAAGAGCTGGAAGTAAAACCATTTTCGAAGCTCGACGGCTTGGTTGCATCTGATAATGCCTTGCATCTCGTTGTTTGGGGATGAACCGATTCAGGCATACTTTTTTGAGATAGATTAATAGTGATTTTTCCTTGTCAACTGCTGATGTTGTGTGGCTATTAACGGGGATATAACCGCTACTAGTCCAGATAAGTTCGTTTTAATAGTTGATGGGCGAAAAGTTTTCGATTTTAGGGTTTCGAAATTAAAATCTATACTGAAGTGAATGGCCTAAGCTTCTTCGCTTAAAGCTACCCAAAGTCCCAAACTAGGATACATCTGTTCGCACCGGATCTCATAAAAGTGCGAACATGCTAACGTCTAGGAGGTCTGTTTAGCTCCAGTGTAGATCGATCGGCTTCTCTCCGTGGCCTGAGGTACGTGCGCCAGGACTCGTGGGGTTCACTCGGTTCCGACGCGACGGTGCGGGTGCAGGCATGCCAGTCAAATTGACCCTACAATTGATAAGGAGATGAGGCGAATAGGTCAATCGAACGATAGGCCGATACGAGCTCTCGCTATCGGCTGGCCGCCGATTGTATCGAGGTGGTCATCGGCCACGTCCGGATGACTCCTGCTATCGACTGGTCGTCGATAGGGATCAGGACGCTCTTCCATCGGGTAGGGAGCCAATGAAGGCGTAAACAGATATCGACAAAAGTGAGATCCTGATCCATCGGCCGTAAAGCCGATGAAGGCACTAAAGGGTATTCAGAGAATAGTAAAGCACGCGGGATCTCTCCTGATTGCCAACGAAAGCTGTAGCGGTCATTCATTGGCTAGAAAGTCGATTGCAAACTGGCGAGGAATCGTACAAAAGACACCAGCTGCAAAGCCGATGCCGCTCCGAATATAGCAGCACGAGACCTGTCGCCTGCCATGATGACGTCGCTAGCACCGAATCTCAAAAATCGGACCTAACCAGGACAGTACGAGACCGAGACCAACGGCAATGGGACGGTGGATGATGGATCGGTTGTGCTAAAGTAGGAGTGAAGCAAACCCATCGGTTAGCTGAGCTGATGAGAGGACGTCTCTCTAAAAACCAGCTGATGCACTTGGCGTGGCGCTCAAGAGAAGTCTCTGAAGACTGGTGCGTACCGGCCGAGGAGCCGATACGCTGGACGTATTGCTCAATGTATAGATAACTCATCGGCTAACAATCCGATGAAACGCCGTATAGAGACCTATAGGCCTAAAGCTTAATCTACCATTAACGGCCTCATAGATCGAACCTAACCGATGTAGCACGAAACCGACGATAGCGGAGAGAGCATGATAGGCCGATAGACCCTGTACGGATGTAATACGATACATCCGATCGGCCTAAGAGGTCGAGCCTAAACGATGCAGTCTTAGACAGAGTGAGACATATTGGGATAGTGACGGGACTTACCTCTTCGCCAAAGATCGAAGTTAACCGATGCATCTCCGCGTCAAAAGCTAGACCCCGTCGGTAGAAACTTAGATGAACTAAGATGACGATATGCCGAACTAGTATTGATTAAAAGATGTGTTGATACTTTACAGGCTTCTAGGGATCTATATTTGTATCCTGGTAATATAGTGTCCGACGCGGTTACAATAACCATCCGACGTTATTTTCTAACAAAGATAAAAGAAAAATATCGCTAAAAAAGTTAACTAAACTATCTAAACATTTCTAAGATACGATTTATATAGATAAATAAGTTTCACAACTTCTCTTCAGATTCGGTCTCATTTGGATAGTCTCATCAAATCATTTCTTACTTTCTTCAATCGGCTTTTTTCCTATAGCAATCAGACTTTTCTTTATGGTTTTTTCAATCTTTTCTTACACCGTTAACGATATCATACATCCATCTGCAAGTCAATTTTTTTCCAGTCAAATTTTCTTTTGACTCTGGGAGAACCGACTTACTTCTCCCAACGCCAAATATATTATACTAGCGGGTGTCAAACATGACAGTTCTGTTCTGCAAATTACTTTTGATTATACGGTTTACACACGTCAAAAGCTACATTGAAAACTTATTGCCGCAAACCATGAATTTGTTTACAACGATGCAATCACACGAAAACAGCAAAACCAGAGAGAGCTCATCAGGCATTAATAGCTCAACTAAATATTAAGAATCCAAGGCACCTAGACAGTATAAATGAGAACATTTGGTCCTTCAAATAGATGAATCTGATTTCATGTACAAAAAAGAAAAGGAAATGAAGCCAGCTTTCCCAGAATATCCATCCATTTTTTTAAAGCAGTTTATGCTACATCCTTGACAAATTATCTGGCAGAAAAATAAAGCTATCCTAGCAATTTTTCACTCAATCCGTTGACATAAGGGTAAGGCTCACGGTCATTCGCATCCACACATCAAAGGCAAATCCAGGATCGTGCAAATTGCCCAGTGGCAAGTCTGGGATCATGCAGATTGTCCAATGGCAAAACAACAAAGAGAGGACATTTTATTCCGCATTGTCGAATGCTCTCGATGACTATTATTATAATTATTATACCACATCGTTACAGTTCCAACATTTAGAGACTGAATGGCACAACCAGCTCAGGTAGACAAAAGTGGTCAGAGACTACCCAGAGTTCAGGAAAATCCGTACACCACGATTCACGCCACAGCAATCAGGTTTCAAGGGTGCCAACGTTCAGGCCAAGAGGAAAGGAAATGATGTGATTTCACCATCTAATATTTGTACTTCATGTTGGATACCCTGAAGCCAGGCATCTCGAATGAAGTGGCAAACTTCTCCACCTCTGCCCTGAGGTCCTCAATGTCTTTGTTGTTCTCCAGGCCCTCATTGAAGTACTTGAGAAGCTTGCCACGGTCCTTCTGAACGTCCAAGCAGATGGTCACTGCCTGGTGAAGGTACTCAGCGATCTGTACAAAGTCCTTCTCAATCAAACCCCTCGATGTCATGGCAGGTGTACCTGGAACCAGTGTTCGGAAATAAATAATAATGGAGTACATAGAGTTACTGGAACATGTAAAAATAAAGTAAAGATGTTCAAAGAGTTCGATGAAGCATTTCTAATCAAGTCAAAGTTCTCAGGACATTAGGGTACAGAACAGATGCTTGGAAAAAAGTCTTTAAGCCATAAAAAATCCAGGACATATAAACTTTGATAAGCATGTCGCAAACAAACAGATCTCGTTTAGGTTATGTGTGGCATGTACAAATTTTCTTTGAAGCTAGAATAACCTAGTGCTTGCAAAAATAAAGAATCTAACAAAGTTACCAGGTTGAAAATGAATGATTTACAATGACCTATAAGAAACGCAATCTGCAGGTTTACATGTTCTTTGGTAGTATACACTACTGAAGATCAATTGCTCCAATAAAGGACTAGAAATGAGCCTTGAAAAAGCAAGAGGAAGTTTTGAATATTACCATTGTAGCCCCTTCGAATTGTACTGATTAGAAATTATAATTTTTAGTTGTAACATGTTCAAGTATAATCAAGTTACAAGTGATTTGTAAATTTGAATAATAATATTAATGCGCCCGGTGAATTGGACAATAAACTTAAAAGTTTGCACGAGGTGTAGCACTAATGGTTTATTTAATTGAACAGAAATAGCACTTAGGAACTAATATTATGTTTGGACCAAAAAAATATCAATTTGGACTCAAGGTCCTTTCTTGAACAAACAAGCATCATATCAGGGAAGCACAGGGATAATTCTAATGTGCTGGCCCATCACCCCACTTTCTTAGGTACCGCTTTGAATGACAGATCCTCGCCAGTGACCATTAACCACCCCAAAGCATGTGTGCAAAAATGTAACAGAACCTTATAAAGTCTGTTGAGGCAAGGAACAGATACCGACCAATGCGGACACCACCAGGTGACATTGCACTGCTATCCCCAAAGACAGCATTTTTGTTCAGTGTAATGCTGCACAAATCACAGACCTTCTCAACTTTGTTACCTACGGCAGACCAACATTGGAGTTAGTCATGGATTCAGAGAAAATAACATAAAACGCCATTAAACATGCTCAGAATACCAGTCAATCCAAGAGGGCGCAGATCCCAGAGAACAAGATGGTTCTCCGTTCCGTCAGTAACCAATTTGTAGCCCTTACTCATCAAATGGTTACCAAGGGCAACAGCGTTGGCCTTGACCTGCTTAATATAAGACTTGAATCCAGGTGACATAGTCTGCTTCAAACCAACCGCCAGCGCAGCAATTTGGTGGTTGTGAGGACCCCCTTGGAGCGATGGAAACACTGCAAAGTTGATCTTGTCCTCATAGTCATACAGACCGCCCTCAGGCTGGCCTTTTTTGGGAAGCTTCGGGCCTTTCCTGTAGAAGATCATACCAGACCTTGGCCCTCGGAGACTCTTGTGGGTGGTGGTGGTAACCACATCAGAATATTCAAAAGGATTTGCAGCTTCCTACAAAAGATCAACAGTAATAATTATAGCAAAGAAATATTTCAAAAAATTAAGGCCCTAACCGGATGCAGGAAAATCATAGGAATCATTGCATGATAACATCTCATGTTGAGAACGGATGTATTCTCTACTCCATTTGTATATTAATAAGTTCAAAATTAACTGCTAATACAATGGTATTTCAACACTTGGAAAGATTACAAGCAGTTTAGTGAAACCAATTCAATGAAAGACGCATTAATTTAGATAATTGTACGAATAGAAAAGATCTGCACTCTGCAGTTGCTAAGAGGGTAAGGGTCGATCACAATTGCAAGTTTGAAACAAAGACATGTCGGTTGTCACATTCAAATAGTGGTGTGCACAAATGCAGGCAAGAATATACAGACGAGGGATAAATATTAACAGGGAAACAATCCGTATGCATTTCCCTTTATGATATCACAACTAGTAATAGCCAGGTATTAACCAATCTCTTCCTCGCAATAAGAAAAGGACATAAAATGCAATACTGAACTAGATACAGAGAAGAAGCACATGTGCGCGCACACAAAAATTGCATCAACTATGTAGGATGAAACAAGGAAATCAGATACTCCCTCTAGGAAAATTTATTTGACTTGGGACTTGACTGGAGGGACTATTTCATAACATTGACAAACTGAGCAACTAAACACGCAGAACAAAGCCATCATCTACATGTCTGGATGGCCACGGCCATAGTGACATGTGCCAATTACGAAATGATACTACCTAAAAGAATTACCAGGTAATCGCGATGAACTAAAATTTATTTAAAACAAATAAATCAAGAACCCGATTAATTAGGTAAATGCAATTTAGAGTACAGACAATTTTCCATACCTGCGCGGCAACTAGGCCACTGATGTGAGCCATGTCGCACAGCAACATGGCGCCGCACTTATCCGCAATGGCCCTGAACCTGGCGTAATCCCAGTCCCGCGGGTACGCGCTCCCGCCGCAGATGATGAGCTTGGGCCTGAAATCCATGGCCTTCTCCTCCAGCTTGTCATAATCGACGTATCCTGTCTCGGAGCTCACCTTGTACGGCAGGCTCTCGAAATAGATGGACGTGGCGGAGATCTTTTTGCCGCCGGCGGTGTAGTAGCCGTGCGTGAGGTGACCGCCGGACGGCAAATCGAGCCCCATGATCCGCTCGTGGGGCTGGAGTAGCCCGGTGTAGGCGGCGAAGTTCGCCGGCGAGCCGGAGTAGGGCTGCACGTTGACGCCCCAGGCCTCGGGGTCGAGGTGGAACGCGGCGAGCGCACGGGCACGGCAGAGCTCCTCCACCTCGTCGATGACCTCGTTGCCGCCGTAGTAGCGGGCCCCCGGCATGCCCTCGGAGTACTTGTTCGTGAGCGGCGACCCCAGTGCCTCCATGACGGCGAGCGAGGTAAAGTTCTCCGACGCGATGAGCTCGACGCCAGCGCGCTGCCGGCGCTTCTCGCGCTCGACGAGGTCGTACATCTCCGGGTCGGCCTCCTCCAGCGTGGTCAGCCCCCAGTCGGCCACGGCGTTCATCGCGGGGGCGGTGACGGGGGACGTCGCCACCGCGGGGGAGAGCCTCCTGTGTCGCGCCCCGCCGCCGCTACCACGGAGGAGAGGAAGCTGGATATTGGAGGAGGAATGGTGGTGGTGGCCGGAGAGCAGGGCGGTGGGGCGCGAGAAGAGAGCCGCGCGCGTGGTCGGCTGGGAGAGGTGGTGCGAGGCCATCGCCATGCGCGCCAGGTGCTCGGCGGAATGCCCCCGCGGATAGCGGCTGCGGCTGCGGCGTGGGTGGGGGAAGAGGAATGGAGAGGAGAGCCTCGGGTGGGCTTGGGCTTGGGATGGGCTTACGTTGCCACTGTCCATTATATAGCGAGCAGTGTGCTTGAGGGTAATGCGTGCAGCTGCTGCAGCTCTCAGCCGTTGTTCCGTAGGTTGCCTTTCGTTTTTGTTTTTCTTTTTGTTCTTTTTAGTTCGAGTTCACGAAACCCTAGCGACCGAAGCTGACCGATTCATCTCCTCTCCGTTTTCGTGTCGTCTCGTTGTGGATTCCAAGGTCACAGGTGAGTCAACGTGTCTCATGCGCTCACCTAGCATGGGCGCTAGGCACTCGCAGACGTGGGCCCCATCAGTCTTACGTAAGGTTTTGCCATTGTTTATCATCGGGCATGAAATAGAGAACGTGAATGACTTGAGAGAACTAACATGGACTAGTCACGAGATTCTCGAAATCGGGTACCATTAGCATCCGTTTTGCATGTTTGGTAGGAGGTGAAAATGACATAGATATGGATAGATAATTGTTCTACCTTAATTTTTCACATATCAAAATAATATAATATCGAATACGGATAAGAAACCAATATAATCTAAAATGGATACAGTCATGGATATTTTTGGAATATGAAAACTGTGATTAACCACTGCACATTAAAGCTAACATGTTAGAGCTAATATGAAAACAATCATCTCACAATAGAGTAACATGATTAGCACAACAGGATGTAAAAAGTGCAATGCATATATGATAACGATGAACTTCGCATCATCAAATATAAAAAGACATGGCTAATAGCGAGTCTCTCGCTTTACTAAAATCCTAAATTTATGTGTGTGTAATATTTGTAATCATTAGGATAGTTATATAACCACTAATCTCGCGTGATCCTGTAAATTTTATGTGACATATCTAGAAAATTCTCCTAAGGTAAACTAGTAAAAAAAATATAGGAAGTAAAGTACATATTGGGGTATCTTTGGCTCATCAGGCACGAAAATTTAACTTTTGAAGTTTATTTTGGAATCGATTTTGAGATTGATCTATTTTTCAACATTAACTTAGTTTTCTAAAAAAATTGTTTGTTGTTATTTATTTATTTTTACCTTTTTACGGCTTGGCAGCTGCTCTACTTAGATCGACTAGGAAGCACCGTACATTTTTTAACGTATTTTTATATCATGTTGGACCTCGATATAATTGCTTACATCAGCATTGTTCATCCTTATTGCTCCTCTCAATGTCTGTAAAAATGGTACCTTAACAGTCTTCCATATAAATTCCACTCTCAAGAACTGAATTTGCACGAATTTCACGCAACTTCCTGCATTCATTTTTTTGTTCTTACAGGATTCCTGCATTCCAGTTAGACAATGCCAAAAAGAAAAAAAAACACCAGAGTTTGCGCCACGATTGGGCCACTACTCCATCATCGACGGCCCAACCTATCTCCGCATTTGGCTCCGGTCACCTCGCCGGCATTGACCTGGCCATTTCTCACCATAAAAGAGTCTCCTCGTTTGCCGCTCCACCCTTCCTCCCGCCTCTCCGGCCATCTCTTCCTCCCTCCTCACCGCCCGCCGCCCGCCATGGCGCTCTCCGTCGAGAAGACCTCCTCCGGAAGAGAGTATAGGGTGAAGGACCACTCCCAGACCGACTTCTGCCGCCTCGAGAACGACCTCGCGGATATCGAGATGCCCGGGCTGATGGCCTGCCGCGCCGAGTTCGTCCCCAACCAGCCATTTGCCGGCGCCCGCGTTTCCGGTTCCCTCCATATGACAATCCAGACTGCAGTCCTCATCGAGACACTCACCGCGCTCGGCGCTGACGTCCGGTGGTGCTCCTGCAACATCTTCTCCACGCAGGACCACGCCGCCGCTGCCATCGGCCGCGACGTGTTCGCCTGGAAGGGTGAAACGCTGGAGGAGTACTTGTGGTGCACCGAGCGGTGCCTCGACTGGGGCGCATCGGGGGGTGGGCCTGACCTCATCGTCGACGACGGCGGCGACGCCACGCTGCTGATCCACGAGGGGGTCAGGGCAAAGCAGTTCGAGAGCTCCGGCAAGGTCCCCGACCCGGGCTCCACCGACAGCCCGGAGTTCAAGATCGTGCTCGGGATCATCCGCGACGGGCTCAGGGCGGATCCACGCAAGTACCGCAAGATGAATGAGAGGCTCATCGGCGTCTCCTAGGAGACCACCACGGGGTGAAGAGGCCGTACCAGATGCAGGACAACGGCACGCTGCTCTTCCCCGCCATCAACGTCAACGACTCTGCCACCAAGAGGTGAAATATATTGCAGTATACAGTGAGACTAAACCCATTCTCCATATAGGAGAGTCGGGTCTATATATATATATAAGTCTAATGGTTTAACATTCTTATAGTTGTAACGGAAGAGGAATGGACATAGAGGCTGAAGTGAAAATTAGTGAATAAAGACACAGGTAAGCCTTTGGTCATGATGTTGACGAACTGATACGTCGACGGTACATGGAGCATCCGAACGTATCCTAAAACGACCTTGTCACGTACGAAGTGAATGTCAATCTCAATTTGCTTCGTGCGCCGATGATGAACTGGGTTGGCGGTCATGTAAACGGCACTAACGTTGTCATAGTAGGCAACGGTCGTGAAAGTGATGGGTGTACGGAGCTCTTAGAGAAGCTGGCGAATCTAGCAGCACTCGGCGACGGCATGAGCAACGGCGCGATACTCGGCTTCGGCGCTAGACCAAGACACTGTAGTCTGAGGCTTAGAGGACCAAGAGACTAGAGTGTCACCGAAGAAGACATAGTAACCGAAAGTGAAGCGTCGGGAGTCAGGGCAACCCGCCTAGTACGCGTTAGAATACGTGATGAGAGAGTCGATGGAGCTAGAGCTAAGATGTAGTCCAGTGGATAGTGTGCCCTTCACATAGCGAAGGATATACTTGAGCAGCGCGAGGTAAGATTCACGCGGAGCATGCATAAAGAGGCACACTTGCTGAACGGCATAGGTAATATTAGGCCATGTGAGTGTTAGGTACTAGAGAGCACTAGCAAGACTCCGGTACTAGAAGGGGTCGGCGATGAGAGAGCCGTCGGTAGTGGAGAGCTTGACACGAGTGTCGACCGGAGTGGCGGTGAAATGACATTCGGCCATGCTCACACGCTAGAGAAGATCCATAGCATACTGGCACTGGGATAGGAATAGCCCGTGGAAAGAGCGTGTAACAAAGATGCTAAAAAAGTGATGTAAAGGACCTAAATCGGTCATGGCAAACTCTGAATGGAGTCAGGCCATGATGTGTTGTAGGGTGGTTGTTGAGGACGCCGTAAGGATGATGTTATCGACATAGAGAAGAAGGTAGGCGGTGGTATCTCCGGTGTAAAGTACAAAGAGAGATGTATCGGAGACGGAGGCCACAAAACCAAGTTGCCGAAGATAGGCAGCAAAGTGCTGATACCAAGCCCGAGAGGCCTGTTTGAGGCTATAGAGAGAGTGCTAGAGGAGACAGACATCGTTGGGATGATATGGGTCGATGAAGCCTAGAGGCTGCTGGTAGTAGACCGTCTCCATCAAATGGCCATGAAGAAAGGTATTCTTCACATCGAGTTGATGGATCGCCCAAGATCACGAGGCAGCAAGAGTAAGCACAACCTGAATGGTAGTGTGCTTGACAACGGGACCAAAGGTCTCATCGTAGTTGACGCTGCAACGTTGAGAGAAACCACGGACTACCTAGCGTGCCTTGTGACGAGCAAGTGAGCCATTGGAGTGAAACTTGTGTTTAAAGATCCACTTACCGGTCACAACGTTGGTACCGGAAGGACGAGGGACAAGGTGCTATGTCTCATTGTCCATGAGGGTCTTGTACTCATCGGCCATAACCACGCACCACTGAGGATCGGCCAAGGCAGAACGGTGAGTCGCCAGAATGGGTGAGACGGCACAATGGACTGCAGAGAACCCATAGCGCTGGGTAGGGCAGAGGGACCCGGTTTGGGATTGGGTGATCATATGAGAGGAGGTGGAGACAGTAGAGGTCATATGGTCCGATGTTAACATCGGTGGTGGGGCAGGGTCGAAAGGGGGAAGGGTGGCATCGGCTTGGGATCGGCGATTGTAGGTTTGGAGAAAGGGCTGGACGAGGTTAGCCTAAGCTAATGGAGGGTGGGAGGCTGATGGGGGTTGGTGAGCCGATGGAGGTTGATGAGATGATGGAGTTGGTGGGGTCGATGGGGGTCGGACGAGGTCAGCTTGAGCCAATGGAGGGTGGGGGGCCGATGAGGGTTGTGGAGCCGATGGAGGTCCGATTGATGTGACAGCGGAGCGGAGAAGAGTGTGATAGTCATTCAGAGGGTCCTTAGGAACGACCAATGTGGAGTGTGGAGGTGTGGTTGGTGGAGAATGTCGAGATGGTACAGTGTGGGTTAGAAGGAAGTCGAGGTCGCCAGACGAAGGTTCACGATGAAGTAAACCGAAGGAGAAGCAGGACTCGTCAAAGACGACATGGTGGGAGATGATGATCTATTGGGTGGAGAGATCAAGACACTGGTATCCCTTGTGGGAATAGGTAGAGCCAAGGAAGATGCAGGCGGTGGAGTGTGCTACGAGTTTATGAGGGGCGGTGGCTATTAGGTTGGGGTAGCAGAGACACCGAAAGACATATAAGTGAGAGTAATCGGGCGTCTTGTGATACAGAAGGGTGTAGGAAACGTTATGACGAATGGAAGAGCAAGGGCACCAATTTAGTAGGTAGGTCGTAGTGGTCAGTGCTTCAGCCCAGTAGGGTGCAGGTAGATGGGCATGAAGAAGTATAGTGCAACTGATGTTGTTTAAAGTTCGAAGAAGGGTTTGGCCTTACCGTTTTAGAGAGAGGTGTAGGGGCAGGAGAGGTGAAGATGGATGCCACGAGAGGTGAGAAAGGCTTGGATGGTGCGGTTTACAAACTCTGTGACATTGTCGGCCTGTATGGCTTGGATGGAGAGGTTGAATTGTGTGGAAACATAATTGGTGAAATTAATGAGATGAGAGTTAACCTCGGACTTGCTTGTGAGGGGAAAAGTCCAACAGTAGTGTGTATAATCATCAAGTATTGCAAGATAGTACTGATAACCCGAAACACTTTTAACTAGAGAAGTCCACACATCACAGTGAATTAGTTCAAAAGGTCTAGAGGTAGAAGACATGTTTGCCAAGTTGACAAGAGTAGCAAACAGTGGAGCTGTTGTGGTTGCACTGTATGGAGGCATTACGATGGAGAGTGCTGACATCGCCGGGGCTAAGGTGACCAAGGCGAAGATGCCATAAGCTGGTGGAGATGGCTAGGCTGGTGTGGGGAGTGGATGATGTAGTAGGGATGGTGTAGAGGTCACCACTACTATTGCATCGAAGCATCTCGTGCTGGGTCGGAATATCCTTCATAGAGAAACCAGAAGTGTCAAATTCAATTGAGCAATTGTTATCTCTGATGAATTGGTGCATAGAAAGTAGATTGTGGATAAGGGAAAGAACTATGAGAATATTGTGAAGTGGAAAATTGGATGTGGGTGTAGATAGGATGGAGTCACCATGGCATGTCATAGGGAGAGATTGCCCATTACCGAAGGTGATGAAAGGGAAGGAGGAAGGATGGCGAGATAATAGTATACCGTCCCATGAAACCATGTGGAATGACGAACCAGAGTCCAGCACCCAGGGGTGCTAGGGTTGTAGTGTCATCTGGTTGAGGGCGGTGATAAGGCCCAGCCTGGTTCCACAAGAGAGCTGACTAGGTGGTTGGCGAGGGTGTGATCGGCTGAGGTGGTTGGACGGGAGCGGACGCCAGGTCGGCCTGGGGGTGTGCGTCGAGGACCCCGGGCTGCCAGCCAATGGGGCTGCATAGCTGGGGTTGAGGTGCTCAGGGGTTGTAGCAAAGCTACGAACCCATGGGACTGGCAGATGGGGTAGGGACAAGAGCAAGGCACGATTGCCTCATACTGCTTCAGCTCTTGCCCTTGTCCTTCCGTTTGCCTTTGCCGTTACCACTGGCACGAGCTTTGTTGCCGTAGCCAAAGCCGTGGCTACCAGAGCCACGAGATGTGGTAACAGCGCATGGTTGGTGGCAGCCGATGGGGTTGTGGTAGCCATGATCGGCTACGGCGAGGAGAGAGGTGTGGGCCACCATCTTTTCATCGTTATCCAGGCGAAGTTCCTTGAGAACTAACATGTCGTGGGCCCGGGCGAACGTGGGAAGAGGTGTGGAGTTGGCAATGTCATCGGTAGTATTGGAGAAGCGAGGGTTGAGTCCTCGCAAGAGGGCAAGGACGAGTTGTGAGTTGGCCACAAGGTGGCCAACATCACAAAGGGCAGTGGCCTTGACCTTAAGTCGTTGGCACTATGAGGAGACAGAGTAGTCCCCTTGTACCATGGAGTGAAACTCATTGAGAAGAAAGATGGTGCACGACTACTTGTTTACTTGGAAGAGTCGCTCGATGGCCACCTAGTGATCACGGGCGGTAGGATCGGTGTCGTCTATTGCAAGGTTGAGAACGGAGTTATCGATCGAGCCGAGCAGCCAGCTGAGCACGCAACACTCAGCACTCAGCGATGTCCCACTGGGGGTCATCAGGTCGAGGTAGAGCGAAGCCATCGATGTGGGAGAGAAGGCCGAACTTTCCACATAAGGATTTGAAAAAAAACCCACTTGAAATAGTTGGCGTTGAGGTCGAGGGAAATAGAAACGTGAGATTTCACGTTGATGGCGGTGTAGGGTGGTGAGAACATTGGCGGAGGGGTGCCTGTGTTATTGTTAAGAGCGCCGATAGACAGAAGGGATCCGATGATTGGAAGAGTGTCGGAACCAAGAGCTGATTCGGTGGTCATGGCGAGAGAGTAGTGGGGCGTAATAAGCCAATGAGACTGTTGAGCCGATAGGGAGAGGCGGGTGTCTGATGTGAATCGATGCATAGCCGATGAGAGTGGGTGGCAGAGTAGGTGGAGTAGGTAGGGTAGATAGGTCACGGGCACAAGAGAGTAGGTGGGTCACGGGTGCGAGAGGATTTGCGTCCATGAAGTGAGGTTTCACGTTCGTGGACGCAACTGAGTGAGGCGGACCCAAAAAACGGGAGAAGTCACCGGCGTGAACAGAAGATGTTTGCGTCTAGGAAATAGGAAATTGCGTTCGTGGACACGTGGATGTGTCGGAGTGGCGCGGACGCGAGGGGAGAAGTTTTGTGTCCAGGAGCAGGTGAGCGTGTCGAAAGAGCGGAAACCCAAGGAGTATTCTAGCCGATGGAGGACGGATGGGTCCAACCGATGGAGGGCGCGAGCGCAGAGGTGCGCCGACGGAAGAAGAAGGGAAGGTGTACCGAAGCGAAGGTGGGTCGGAATAAGATGAGGAGGCAGATGGAGGTCGTCTCCTTATCACATGGTGGAAATGGTGAGTAAGCGGTGGAGGAGGAGAAAGACTGTCTGCGGAGGAGACGATGGGGATGAGAACCGAGGCGAAAAAGGCAGAGGAAGAATACCAGAGGAGAAGGTCTGCGATGGGGAGGAGGCGTCGGCTCGTCGACGAGAGAGTTGCTAGCACGTTGAGGATATCTAAACCTACTCTAATATCATGTAGAAGTGTAGTATACAGTGACACTGAGACCCCGTTATCTATATAGGGGGGTCGGATCTATATATATACAAGTCCAGTGTTCTAACATGAATATTGCTTTCCTCTTCTTAATTTAGATCCTTTTTGGTTACATGAGATTTTCCAATTGACAATTTTGGGGAAGAAATGATATCTTAATGGTTGAGATCAGGAACTGTTAGCGAGCCAAACCAATGGCTTGTCTTATGTTGATCCAATCATTTACATATTTGGCAAAAAATGCCTACATTTTTTTGTTGAAAAAATTATGCATGTCTGTGCAGTGGTTCATCTAGGAGTGTGATTTAGATTTAGCACATCAATCGCTTTTCTCTTCTTATCCTTTATGCTATAGAAATGCTTGGATCATGAACCTGAATAGCAAACTGTAGACACGCATTTTCTAGGTAATATTATTGTTTTGTTCTCATGATTGTTGAATTTTGCAGGACTCCAGATTAGCCTGAATATAAACTAGGTTGCTGCTTACTAGATGGCATTAGTATTGTACTGCTTAATTTCTTAGAGGATGTAGGTGTGGTTTTACTGCCCATATAATATAATCACAGTTGTTAGTTTTGCGGTGGCTGTACATATCACTCGTGCACTCTCTCCCCAGCTTTCACTCTATAAATTTCATGACTGTAATGTAACTTATCAGTTATGTAGTCTGTAGGCCGGGCTAGAAGATTTAAACTTTAAAGCCGCATTATAGTGCTAGGTTAATATAGATGATTAATGTCTGCTGATAAAGATATGCGGAGACTTAGTTTGTGCCAAGTGCCAATTGATTACATTGTCAAGATTTTCTTCTGGAGTCTATCTTATAATTCGATTTCAGGGTCCGATTCCTGGCCTCTCATTGGGCCACGTGGCACAACCAGCATCCAAGGTTAGCCACGTTACGCTCCTCGCCCTCCCCCTTCCGTGGCCCTACACACTCTAAAAAAAAAGAATTTCGCTCATTTGGCCTCTTCCGTAGTCTATATGTTAGCCGAGGAGAATTTATTTTTCTTACTACACGGGTTGCCACCACCATCACTTCACATCCCTTTGCATTGCAGCCGCTGCCTCTACCGTCATTCCATCACCGCCTCCATCAAGGTTGCTGTTGTCTATGGCTATGGTGATGTTGGCAAGGGTTGTGCTGCTGCTGTCAAGCAGACCATGTCATTGTGAATGAGATTGACCCCATCTACACCCTTCAGGCTCTGATGGAGGGTCTCCAAGTCCTCACCTTAGAAGATGTCCTTTCAGAGGCTAACATCTTTGTGACCACCATAGGCAACAAGGATATCATCATGGTTGACCACATGAGGAAGATGAAGATGCCGTTGTTTGCAACATTGGACACTTTGACAATGAGATTGACACGCTTGGCCTTGAGACATACCCTGGTGCCAAACACATAACTATCAAGCCTTAGACTAATCGCTAGGTCTTCCCTGAGACCAATATTGGCATCATCATCCTTGCTAAAAGCTGTCTAATGAACCTTGGGTGTGCTACCGTGTCATGGGCATTGGGCCAAAAGGACGAGACCCAAGGGTAGCCCAATATCTAGTGACTAAGCGAGTGAGTGCATCATGGTACTACAACGGGCTGGTTACTATAGTGTCGGTTAGAGTTAGGGATAAGATTAGACTGAGTCTTATATAGGGAAGTTATTCCATCTATAAAAGAATGAGATTGTGTCTATTATCATTAAGCAATGAATAAGAGGTTAGTCTAATCTCTTCCTAATGTTCTTCTTCCCATTCAAAATCTACATCCCATCCCTAGTAGCCAACATCGTTCGGATATCCTCCTGGCAGTAGTTATCCTGTTATGGTCTCGGGTAATGACAACTTGGTACCAGAGCCACATAACATGACTTCAGATGTTGAGCAAGTTCTCCATGTCATGGTGAACCATATGCTCTACCCAAAGGATTTACTCCATTATGTGTTTTATGCGTATGGTGTAGAGAAGATCTACATGCACTAGATGGGAACATGTGTGGAGGCCTCGGTTCAATTCCAATCTTGTGCGGATGTGAAATATGCACGAAAAGTATTTCATGGCTGCAACATCTATGATGGTTTTTGTAGGATGGATCTCTCGTATGAGCAACAACCCACAACTAGCAGCAACTCGGTAGAGGTGAGACCTATATCCTAGACCATCAAGGAGTTGAGGACAGGCGTGCAGAAGTTTGAGGTCATATTGCAGGAGATGTAGGCGAAGGAGGAAGAGAGGCATTTGAAGCAGGTTGCGACAATGGAGGAAAGGCATACCGAAAAGGCAATGGTGGGCACAGTGCTATTGAAGACAACTGCCGCCCATCAAATCCAATGTCTCCACCGGTGGCTATCATGCAGCGTCGTCATCCATCTCCCTTGCGGCCATGGCAACGAAGTGTCTTCATGTAATATCAGTGGAGCAGACAATCAAAAAGGATGGGTCACGCTGCTCATCCAACAAACCCAGCAACACAACTTCACCATGCGCAGTTGGCATCTTGGGTCGACTCCTACAATTGGATATCTTGGACCTGTAGGCTTGGGTTATTGTGTGGACTCATCCTTTCTCTTAGAGCTTTCGAATGGTATCCACCCCTCCCCCTGTGACGATGACAGAATAATGTGGAAATTCATCATAATCTTAGATTTATTAGTTTGCGATAATTTATTAAGCTGAGATGTTTATGCTTGACATCAGACAATGCCATTTTGCAACAAGGGTTTACAAACGTGATCGGGGTAACAGTGTGACCCTAGTCGAATCAACGTGAACTCATTGTTTTTTAGACAAAAAGTTTAAAATTTTGCTAATCAAAATTTAAATTCCAGTAGTGGTTTCAAGCGAACTTTGAAAGAAAACTTTTCAACTGGTTTCAGTTGAAAACAGTGACAGGCTGCTGCTAAGTTTATATTTATGCCAAATTAGATTGAGTTAATTTGGTATATTAATTCACTCCCATCTTTTCAATGGTTTTGAAATAATGTGCTCTACTCATTCTCCCTTTTATCACAGATTAGCCCATTCGATCGCTTCTCAAACTTTTGTATGGTCTGGTAAGAGGTACATATGTTTACTGACTACTTGATCCATCAATTATGTATTTTCTTTGATCAGTACATACGCAAGTTTTGTTTGCCAGTATATACTGCAGTATTTACAGACTTTAAGAGACCACACATATATAACTGAATGTTGTGGTTTGTCACATACACATCAAAGTATCCATGACAATTTCTGAGTGATTTGAACTTTGCATATTACTCCGTGGACGGATTATTCCCTCTGCTGGACCATAGTAAACTTACTTGCCATTTGGGGTTCTTCTCCATCGCGGCACCACCCTCAGTTGTCGACCACACCATCGCCATGCTCCTCCACTGCACCGACCGCACTGTTTTTTTATCAGGCGCTCGTCCACTCCTCTGGTGTGCTGCCACCTTGGTTCCTCCACCGCACCAACTCCACAATTCCTCCACCATGCCATCACTGCTAGCTGCTTCTCCAAAGCACTGCTCCTCCACCAACTGTCTCATCCACTACTCCACCACACTACTGCTCCGTCGGTGTAAGCCATTGTTTGAGCAATGGCTGGGAGATGGTGCCAATACTTCCGACTTCCACTTCACCTCCATTATTTCTTTGCCACCTTGGATTGTTTCTCCTCTAGATCTAGGATGAGCACGTAAATGGTCGCCACCGGTAGCCCTATCTCCCCCTCTACTCCATGGATGCAGACGAACAAAAGCTCCGAGCAATCTGGTATGCCAGATTTCTCCTTGTAGTAAGCAAATCTTCAGAACTGGTAAGCACAAAATCCCAACAATTTGGTGAAACTGATTTGCAAATGGTTGAGGTAAATGAATTTGGTCGAGATGTGCAAAAAGTTGTGAAATTTGATTAGCGGTTTGTTGGTGTGAAATTGTGAAAAACCATAAACAGAATTATGACATGTTAGTGCTTTAGATGGGAGGAAATAATTGTGGGTTTTCAAGTTAACCCTCTAGTCACAAATAAGTGACATTTTGGAATGTGTGCATTAAACAAATTGATCATCAATTTCTCTTTAAATATTTCAATTCAACTTTTAAAATTGATATGGTTAGATTCATATTAAAACATAGTTTCAAAATGTTATAACTTTGCTATACTTTTTATAAGTTTTATACTAGTAATTAGTTACAAAACAAGTGCATTGGTGATGGTGTCGCTGTGTAAAATGTCACTTATTTGTGACCGGAGGGAATACTTTATATACCTTTGTACATTTGTACATTTGGTTGATGTTCATCTGTGTGATGTTCAACAAAACAAGATATTTAAATTTAACAATGAAGCTTGTACATAGCATGGTATATAGATATTGGGCTTACCTTTTTATAGGTTGGGAGACTGAAATTGCATTCTTCTTGCATGGGAATTGGTACACACCCACCTAGAGGATTCATGAGTTATTTTCACAATCAACCCAATATGTCTCACAATTATCATTTTGTTGGCACACCTTCTTACTTCATGCTATTAAATGCCAATGTTTCTTTACCACCGCTTGCTAATGGTAGTTCTTATATGCCTATTGTGGAGACACCCATCTGACCCAACCCCACCTCATGTACCTTTGAACCAACTGCCAATGTTGAAAGTGATGATGACAACGGTGTCTTTCATACTAAATTGAAACTAAATTAGATACCAGTAGAGGGTGTTAGACTACTGAGTATTCCAATGTATTGGTATTTTATTCACATTGTGGATTTGTGTGCATAGTTACACTCTTTTTTATCTTTGTAAATGATTGCTTGATTGATCAATTCAATGGACCCAATGAATGATGATGTTGCTAGGGAATACAACAAAACTACTTAAAAAATAGATGGAGAAGCCTAAAGCAAGCCAAGGAGCTTTAGCACAAGATCAATAAATGTATTGATATGTTCCAAGGCTGTTTGTTGAAGACTAAGCACAATATACTAGTGGTTACTCCAATCAAATGTGGATTGATGCAACCAACATGTTTTATGTGACTCAAAATGAGTAGGCATGTTATGCATGCCATGATGAGCCAAAGATGGTGTATAATGATGGTCTTAAGAGAGGTCATAAAAGGAAGTCGTTTGATAATAGAGAAACGGCAGAGCAATCATAAGGACCTATAGATGTGGAAGAACACTTATGGCCAATCGTAATAAAGACATCTAAAAGGGTTTCACATGAAAGTAAGGGGAAGTCAAAGGTTACTGTGGATGCTAAAGAGATATACAAGTTAGACCAAGTTCGGTCATTCACACAAGTTGCATTAAGATGGTGGAAATACGAGAGAAGTCGGTAGAAATGCAAGAGAAGTTATCTACCCAAAAGGTTGAATCGTCAAAGCAATGAAGGATGTTGAGCTAGCCTTTGATGTGTTGCAATCTTGCTTTAATATTGTGCATCATCTAGCTCAGATGTGGAGACAAGGTGGCACCATCAACATAATGGAAGTTTGCATTATTCTTCACAACATGATAGTTAAAGATTAAAAGGAAATGGTTACAATTCCCTTGGACTTGATTGAGAACTCAGGAGCATCAATTGGGCTACCAATAGAAATGAGCAACTCTTCAAAGCCATGCTTCACTACAGTACTTTGAAGAAACCCATCTATATATGACCTCTCAACACATATGGAAACAATTAGATCTACTTTGTATATTGAAACAATGTAATTTGTTACAACATTTGTCTAAATAATATATATTTATTCAGGTCATTAAAAACTATTTGAATAAAAAACCATATTTTCTAAAAATTTAGATCTTTGTGTGACATTAAGGACCTAAGTTCCAAGATCTCATAAGTTTTTCCTTTAAAATCAAATATCTCATCTAAAAATTCCATCTAGCTTCGAGATTCGAACTTTGGAATTCAAATCCTTCTATCTAAACCTATCCAAAATCCTAGTGGTAATTCCAAAATCCATCCTCTCCTCTCAAAATTTAGATTTCCATCCAAATCCTCCAAGCCTCTCCTTTGAAATCTTCTTCACGAAATCTTCAATTCAAATTTCAAATCATGAGTCCAAATATTCAAATTTCTCTTTATTCCCTTTGCTTGGAATCTCCCCAAAATTCAAAATTATTTCAAAAACATTTGAATATCCACCTTTAATCCGTTCGGTAGGTTTCCCTTATTTTTGTGAGCTCAAATATAAAATTTGAGTTCAAATATGCGTTCAAATTCTCTGAATATCTCTCAAACAAATTCTTAGAAAAATATCATATCTTATTGGTCAATTGTGCCAACTCATCTCTTTCCTCCAACCCATCCAACCTCAACCTTCTTTTCTTCTGTCATCCTTTCCTTCTCACTTGGCCTACAAACCAGTCAACCTAGCGCCCCTGACCACCTTCTTACTCCCCCTTTCCTCTCCTTCCTCGGCCACCTCATTCCTCCCAGCCTGCCCCTCAAGTCACTTAGGCTAGCAACTGCTTGGCCCAGTCATCTGTGTAGATGCAATAGTTTGTGCCGCACGGCTTGCTTTTCCACCCGCATGCAAATGCCCATGCACAGGTCATCGAGTGCACCACTGTTAATGCCAAAATTTGGTAAGCCCAGGGAAAGATAGGAAGGATGATCGGTTTAGTAAATAAGAGTCCGATTGCTATAGGAAAGAAGCCAATTGCAGGAAGCAAGGAATGATTCGGTCCAAGAATAGAAGATTATCCAAATGAGACCGAGTCTGAGGAGAAACCGTAGAGA
Organism: Oryza coarctata; assembly: GCA_030770085.1. NCBI lineage: Eukaryota > Viridiplantae > Streptophyta > Magnoliopsida > Poales > Poaceae > Oryza > Oryza coarctata. Next base: position 8,935,426 of record CM061484.1, on the reverse strand, counting down.
TCACGGCAGGGTATTTTATCTATATAAATCGTATTTTATATAGGAAGGTTTAGTTAGTTTAGTTAACTTCCCTAGAGATATTTTCCTTTTATATTTTTAGGAGATAACGTCCGATGTTTTTTATAACTGCGTCGGACTCTGTAATGCCTGGGTATAAATATAGACCTCTAGAAAACTATAAAACATCAACATATCCTTCAATCAATACAATTTCAGCGTATCGCTACCCTAGTTTATCCAGGTTTTTACCGACGGGTTCTGGCTCTTGATACGGGGCTGCATCGGTTAAGTTCGATCTTCGATGAAGGGGTAAGTCCCGCCACTATCCTGGTATATCTTGCTTTGTCTAAGGCTTCATCGTTTAGATTCAACCTCTGTTAACGCTAGAATTTGATTCAGCCTGTAAATAGGATCAGCTGATGGAAATACTGATCGGCTCGTGGGACAAAGCCGATCTGTATTGTAGAGAAGCTGATAAGGCTAGTAGAAGATTAGATCGATTTGAGGACAGAGAACTATCCAGATGGAGTCGGGTCTAAGGAGGAGTTTTAACGACAGGATCTAGACAAGCCGAGGAAGAGGTTGGAAAAGGATCGGCTTGGGTGTAAGGAGGTCTAATTGCTACAGGAAAGAAGCCGATCGGATTAAAGCAATAGAAGGCTCGGTCCTGGAATAGGAGATTATCCAGATAAGACCGAGTTTACGAAGGAGCCGTGGAACCCACGGTAGGGTATTTTATCTTTTGTAAATCTTATCTTATATAGGAAGATTTAGTTAGTTAGTTAACTTCTTTAGAGATATTTTCCTTTACCTTTGTTAAGAAATAGCGTCCGATGGTTGAAAACGCGTTAGACTCTGTAAAGTCAGGGTATAAATATCAGACCCCTGGAGACATGTAAAGAAACTCTCGATCAATACAATCTCGGTGCATCACCACCCTGGTTCATCTAGGTTTCTATCGATGGGATCTGGCTCTCGCCGCGGGGCTACATCGGTTAGGTCCGATCTCCGGCGAAGGGGTAAGTCCTGCCACTATCTTGATATGTTCTACTCAGTTAGGTTCGTCCTCTTAGGCCAATCAGATGTATCGCATCATGTCTGTGCAGGGCCTATTGGCCTCTTAAGCTCCCTCTGCTATCGTCAATTTTGTGCTGCATCGGTTATATTCGACTTATGGGGCTGCCGACGGTAGATTGAGCTTTAGGCTTATAGTTTTCTACACGGCGTCTCATCGGAGTGCTAGCCGATGAGTTATCCATGCTCTGAGCTTCACGCCTAGTGTATCGGCTCCTCAGCGGATACGCACCAGGCCTTTAGAGGTTTCCTTTGATGCACCACGCCGAGCACATCGATCTCCCAGCCGATGCGCGCCCGCCTCCAGAGAGGCGTCCCGGTTCGTTCCTGTCTTTAATCCAACGTCCTCCGTATCATCGCTGTTGGCATCGGCCTCGCACTGTCTCAGTTAGGTCTGATCTTCGAGGTTCGGTGTTAATGGCGCTGTCATGGCGGGCGATGGGTCTCGTGCTGTCATATCTGTAGCGGCATCGGCTTTGTAGCTCGTGCCGTAAATATGATTCCTTGCCATTCCACATGTGCCTTCATTGGTTTTCCAGCTGATGAACTACCATTACCGCTTCCATCGACTATCAGGAGGGATCCTGTGCGCTTTTCTATCCTCTGGATACACCTCGGTTGCTCCATCGGCTCTGCGGCCAATCCCTCGTCGACACCTGCCCATGCCTTCATCGGCTCCCCAGGCGATTGAAGAGCATCTCGATTCCTATCGGCAAATAGCCGACAGCGAAGGGTCTCCTGGACGCAGCCGATGACCAACCCGATCCTATCGGTAGCCAGCCAATAGCGAGCGCTCGTATCGGCCCATTGTTTGACTGATCTGTTCATCTCACCTCCTTGTCAATTGCAGGGTTAAATTGACTAGCACGCCCGCACCCGTATTGTCGCGCTGGAGCCGATCGAATCCTACGGCCCCTGGCACGTGTACCTCAAGCCACGGAGAGAAGCCGACCGGCCTGCACTGGAGCTAAGCAGACCTCCCAGGCGTCGGCGTGGTCGCGCCGTGATTCGGCGCGACCATATTTTTTGGCATGCCCGGTGGGACCAAAGGTTTCATTCATTGGCCGATAAGAACCGTACTATATTCATCAGCCGGTAGGGTAGAAATAGTTATTCATCAGTCGATTGGACGGGATTTCTTTTATCGACTGGAGAAACCTGAAGACCGTCCATTGACTAAAGATTCTTCATCGGCTAGTGTGGTATAATTCCATTTATCAACCAGCGGGACTTTAAAGTGCCTGATTAGATGTCAGATTTTTGCTCATCAACCTAGGGGGGCATCTTGTTGTAAATATGTCTAAAGAAAAGGTTGATTCCAAGGCATATTCGTTCGAAGATGAAGCCGATGAGGAGATTATAGTTCTAGTTACCATGGAGGATTTGAATAAAGATCAGAGGCAGCATATGGAGCAGAATATAGACAATTTTTAGAAGCTCTATTTGAAATCCTTCAGTATGACTGAACAAGGGCTGATTCAAAAGGCGCAGTTACCAAAATGTGTTTTGGTGAAGGAACCAGGCCATTCATCGCTTGTGAATTTTTCCAAGCCATTGCAAGAGATGCTCAACAAGTCATTTTACCAAGCATTCAGTAATCCATCGGGAGTATAGATGGATATATTATAAGATCTGATCAAGGAGACAATACAAGAATCATCGGCTCAAGAGCCTGATCAAGATCATATGCCTTTGCCGATAGAGACGGAGGAAATTTGGCAAAACAAGGACCTATCGGTAAATATGTATCCAACAACACAAGATCTATTCAGGGGGCAATGGCAGGAGGTACCTCTAGAATTCTTTCAGAGTAATCATTATGGAGAATATCACAGGCAGAATTGGGTACCATATCCACCTCTACATGATCAGGAAGATACTCTAAGTGAGAAGGATTAGTTAACCAGAATTGTGGACACGGTGAAAGAGCAATTTGGTATCAAGCCCAAAGATCAAACAGTTATTTATCGACACCCGTATCCAGAATAGGTTGATAGAATTCCATTGCCTCGCTGATACATGATACCAGATTTCTCTGAATTCTTAGGGCAAGACAATATATCTACAATGGAGCACATCAGCCAATTCTTAGCACAGTGTGGAGAAGCATCGGCCGAGGAAGCTCTCAAAGTCCGTTTATTTCCATTATCCCTCTCTGGATCGGCCTTTGCATGGTTTTCTTCATTACCACTAAACTCGATTGTAGGATGGGCCGATCTAGAGCAACGGTTCCATAGACATTTCTGTACTGGCATTCAAGAAATTAGACTGTCAAACTTGACATCAGTTAGACAGGGGCCTAATGAGTCAGTTCTAGAATACATCCAACGTTTTCAGGACATCAGAGTCTGATGTTATAGTCTTGTTCTGAGCGAGGAACAATTAGCTGATCTGGCTTGCTGTCGAGTCGCATCAGTTGGAAATTTTCTTCACAAGAGTTCAATAATTTAGCACATCTGATGCATGTGGTATGGCTTACGAGAGCTGATTATCACGAAAAGAGGAGATGCCGATGCATTGGAAGTCTAATAAGATCTCGTATGAAAATTGATTTTACCGATTGGATCTAGTGATAATAACTGGAAAATGGTCACCCAATTGGGAAGGGCCTTATCGGATCAATCGGTGTGTGCCTAGCAATACTTACATGCTAGTGAGTCTTGAAGGGGAGAAGTTTGCCACAGTGCTCAACGGAAAATATTTGGAGAGGTATTATACTAGCGTTTGGGAAGACGCCTAAATCAGCTGAGCATAGCCGATTTCTTCTTTTCAAGATGGACGAGTTCTTAGAAGTGGTATTAGCTAATGATACTATTTGCATAAATCGGCTTATGCATAGCCGATTTCTAATATATGGAAGTCGATATGATTATATCGGTTACGGATGACCGATATCGTTAAGATATCGCCGTTAGGGTATATGTATTTACAAATTTCATTGATCAAGCCGATTGAATTATATTTCAATGTTAGGATGACATCTTGGGTTTTTCTCCGAGTCTAAAATTTTACAGGAATTTCTTAATGGCCTCGATCACGCATAGGCGGATTTGGTCTATTTCATTGATGGCGCGGATATCATCTTCATCAGATCCGGGGATGTTCTTCAAATTCTTATACCGATGAACTACAAGGCGTACACTGTCTGCTACCTTGGCCTCTTGATCTTGAATTGATTGTGGTAGGCCAATGAGATGAGACTCAGTGGATTTAATGTCGTCACGCACTTTGTTGAGTTTCGCCCTCAAATCGGCTTCTCATTTCTTCAGGAGGCCAAGATTGGTGTTGGTACATTGAAGGTCAGCTGTTATCTCATCAAGCTTCTTCATTTTACTTTGGGCGGATAGCCGATTGTTCTGAGCTAGACTGCTTTGCTCAACGCGATGTGCTATCCATCATCTTAATGCGATCAGCTGGGTCCTTTAAAATTCCAAGTAGGCAGCAGGCGTGAGTACATCGGTCAGCTCTTTAGGCAGGAGATGTTCAATTTCAGCGAGTCTTCCCCGGATCGGCCTGCAATCTTCTACCAGCGAGTCAATCGAAATTTCCAGCCGATGCATAATATCTGACAGTTGCTCGCGTGCATCGGCTGGTAGAGATGGTTCAATTGCTGCACTGGTGGCTGAATCTTCCTCTGTATCCAAGTATTTGCCGATGTCGAAGGAAAATGGGTAGGCTAATGACTGCACATTAACATCAGTAAATATGAGGATTATGAGCCAGGAAAAATAACATGTAGGATGGATGTACCTGGGATACAGCGGCAGCAGCTTGAATGATTATGTGGGTATCAGCTTAGTGTGAGGCGATTTGAGTTTCGGATGCTACGACTTCTGAGGAGACCATCGGCCTAGCCCTGGTAATGGGGTACAGCGGTTGGATTTCAGGAGCCGATGGTTCAAGCTGCAAAGTAAAGGTGTCAAGATAAAGGCGAAGGTAATGGAGAAGAATTGATGCTGACACATACTAATGGAGATACAGAAGTCAAGATCGTCGCACGAGAAGGGCTTCGTGAAGCTAATGTGATGATGGCGACATCGGCGCCGGGTTTTTGCTTCTTAGAAACCGTTCGAGTAGCTGGTTTCTTGCGCTTCAGCCCTGATGTTCATGACACTCGGAGAAGAGCCGATGAAGGTGGAGCACCTTGTCCAAGGATGGATCTAGCTGATTGAGGTTGATAAATAATCGGCCAACCACTTGCACTTGTTATAGGTGCATCTTTGTCACCAGCCTATGGAATCATGGGAATCAAGACGCAGTTGAAATTCAATACGATGAAAAAAAGATAGTACAAGGAGAAATATTACCTCTTCATCGGATTCCACGTAGTCGGGGTTGAGGCGCAGGCAATAATTTTCAGCCGATAGACTGAATAGGTGCCTTTCCCATTCCGACCACCATCGAGCAAAAAGTTTGGTGTTGGATATGCAGGGCACGAAGGTGGAGATGGTTTTTAAGGACAAGGATGATGCCATCATCCTAAGCCAATCATACTCCAAGCCGCTATTTATTTCTCCTCGGGCTTGGAGTTTGCCGATGAAGAATAAGCTGATGGGGAGTTGGCCGAAGCCCAATTGATGAGCATCGACCGAAGGATGGTAGAACTCGTATGATGGGTGTTGGGATCGGCCCGATGAAAATCCAGTCGGTAGAAAAATGGGAGCTATGGATGATAAGAAGATTGTCTTCGATTCTTCATTGGCTAATGTATTCATTGGGTGAAACCTAGAAGGCATTTCAAAAGATGAATTGTCCTCGTACGTAAACCAGATGGTGACTTCTTTAGTAAAGCTGTAGTAAAAGCATTTAAACCACTGGCTGAGTCCGAGGGTGTCATTTTGCTTCCAGAAAGAGCTGATGCGGCTTCACCCAAAGAAGTACATCGACGCCGGCTAGCCTCATCTTCTTTCAGGTGATTAGTCGGATATGTCAGAAAAGGGAAAGGAGGGGTCCTGGCGATAACTCTGGAGGTGTAGACATTCAACCAGAGTTGTATGAACTACCGAGGACCACCAATATGATCGACTGGTTGGCCTGCTGATAACTTATTCGCCACCTGATGAAGCAGTTGATAGGCAGCTCCAAGAAGATATTGCCCCAATGGAATATGTCATTGATTGGCCAAGAGCTCTGTTAGACACTGCATGTTAGTGGTTGGACCAAGAGTTGAACCACCGAAGATAAACCGTTCCAATCAAAGATTCAAGAATGCTACATGTTCCCACTGATCGACTTGGCCGGAGGTCTTTTTGTGCAGGGAGATGTATTTAGTCTAACCTCCGACGTTTTTGGTGTTCAGCCGATCAGTGGGTTTGAATCTGAGGATGAACAGATTTATATAGTGGGTGGTGTTATGGCAGGTCAACATGGTGACATCTATTAGGGTGGGGGTCATTGGTCCATACCCAAACATGAAGGCAGTCAGAATATCCGAATAGAAGTAAGAAGCTGACAAAAGTAAAGGTTCATTTTTTCATATCGCCTAAAGAGAGGTTGATGCAGTGGTCTATTTCCAAGTCTTCCTAGAAATTCTTTTTGGAGGCGAAAACCTTAAGATACCAGTTTCTCCATCCCGGGAGTTTATCAGCCCAAGATCTGAAACTGTTGGTCCAATCGGTGATGGCCATGGACGAGTGTTTATACGGGATCCTTTCTGTTTTGGAGTTTATGAAATCAATTGGATCTTCGTTACCCATAGGGCCAAGATAAAAGTGACCGAGGCAACCGAAAACTGGGATAGCAATCTGACTCTTGAGATCCTATAGTGAACAAGAACCCGACTACCGATGAGAAAACATGATGGGAAGATTTGTTTGAAATATAGGATGGAAGAGCAGATGATAGTTATCTCAGGGACTGCGTGTGTTGAAGCCATTGCCCGGAGAAAGAAGGAGAGGAGTTTAGCAACCGATGAAGTGATCTGTGAAAGTTCGCCTTCAGTCGTCGGAGCTCATCAAGGTTAGGGGGTTTTGATGGGGAGGAAGTGTGTGAAAGAAGGATGAGGTGATGAGATATTTTATAGAGGCGGAGTGATCTGGGCAGGAATCTGGACCGATTAATTATCATTTGCGCGTTTTAATGGGTCATCCTGGTTTGTGGAGACTTCCAACGGCTCGAAATTTCGTAGTCTATTGGCAAACTCCAAAATTGGGGGCCATGTGTTAATGCCGGAATTTGATTCAGCCTGTAAATAGGATTGCCGATGGAAATACTGATCGGCTCGTGGGACAAAACCGATCGATACTGTAGAGAAGCCGATGAGGCTAGTGGAAGATTGGATCGATTTGAGGACAGAGAACTATCCGGATGGAGTCGGGTCCAAGGAGGAGCTATAATGATAGGATCTAGACAAGCCTAGGGAGAGGATGGAAAAGGATCAGCTTGAGTGAAAGGAGGTCTGATTGCTACAGGGAAGAAGCCGATTGAATTAAAGCAATGGAAGACTCAGTCATAGAATAGGAGATAATCCAGATAAGACCGAGTTTGCGGAGGAGCCATGGAACCTATGGCAGGGTATTTTATCTTTTGTAAATCTTATCTTATATAGAAAAATTTAGTTAGTTAACTTCTTTAGAGATATTTTCCTTTATTTTTGTTAGGAAATAAGGTCCGATGGTTGGAAACACGTCGGACTCTATAAACCCAGGGTATAAATATCAGACCCCTGGCGACATGTAAAGAATCTCTTGATCAATATAATCTCGGCGCATCGCCACCCTAGTTCCTCTAGGTTTCTACCAGCGAGATCTAGCTCTCGACGCGGGGCTACATTGGTTAGGTCCGATCTCCGACAAAGGAGTAAGTCCCGCCAGCATATCCTTTGTCGATATTTGTTTATGCCTTCATCGGCTCCTCAGCCAATGGAATAGCGTCTCGATCCCTATCGGCGATCAGCCATTAGCAGGAGCCATCCAGATGCGGCTGAATGACCAGCTTGATCCTATTGGCGGCCAACCAACAGCGAGAGCTCGTAATCAACCCATCATCCAACTGACCCTTCGCCTCACCTCTTTGTCAATTGCAGGGTCAAATTGACTGGCATGCCCACACCCGCACCATCGCGCCAGAGCCGAGTGGACCTCACGAGCCCCGACACACGTACCTCGAGCCACGGAGAGAAGCCGATCGGCTTGTACTGGAGCTAAGCAAACCTCCCAGGCATCGGCGTGGTCGCTCGAGACATTTTCGGCATGACCAACCTTCCACCACTTACTTCCTTCTCTTAGGCCCTCATGTCATTTGCTCACTTCCTAGCCGCTTGCCTGCCTCTCACATGGTCATCTCCCTCATCCACCCTTTTTCCTCACGCAAGTCACATGCTCGAGAAAATGCCAGCAAGAAAAAAATATCTCTCTTTTTGCATCTCGTCAACATCCAGCCACCCCCTCTTCCCCGCTGTCCAATCCATCGCCCAAGAAATCACCACTGTCCTTCTCCTCCACGCGATGCACACAAGCTGATCTCATTCTCCGCATCGCCTCCGCATTCTGCCCAAAAATATTATCGAGCCTCATTGCCTCTCTCCTTTGTCACTTTGTGCCACCACATGGTTGTAAAGGCTACAATCCTCTCTTGTCTTCCCCTTGACGCTCACCTTTTCAGCCACTACTGTTGTGATCGCTGCATTGTGCCGAGCTCAAGCCCTCGATTTGCCAGTGTAGTTTGCTCCATCCTTGTGAGCTCCTCATCCCATTCCATCTCCTTTCCTAAAATTGGTGCCCCTAGTTACCTCTACACTTAGACGCATGCTCGATTTTCATCTTTCCTATGGTCGTATTCCACCGCCGTTGCCACTACGGGCTATTACGTCGATGTCGCTATCGATCTCACGTGACTATTGCTCATCCATTTTGTAATCTGAGGTGTTCACCATTTTCCTATTTCCTCACTCGATGTGTTGGTGCTCTTCAATCACTAAGGTTCACCATCATTCACCGTATAGGTGACAACCACTGTCAGCCATTGGATATGCCTAGTGAGCCCTTCCTGCCCAACATGGCTCGTCTACCCATTCCTAGGCCATCTTAGACTGCCGCTCTTGGCCACCATGGCCCACATGAGCGATCCCCTCTCCACGGGCCTCCTTCCTCACTACATCAGGCTGGCCACCCTCTTAAGTGAGCCCAAGGATATAGGCTAGCCCCATAAGCCATGGTCTACCAATTGCTCCTCCTATAGGTGGACTACTATGAGCCATAGGCTCACCTCTCTCTCCCCCACTGATATCGGGTCTCACCTAATAGCCTGAGGGATATTCTTGGGAATATTTCTTCCAAATTAAAAAAACCCATTTCTTATTAAAAAATCAATTAAATTTAAAAAATCTATATCTTCTTAGTCGTAACTCAGATTGACCTCCTTCAAGTCTTCAAATTTTCTAAATTTGAGAACTATCCTATGACACTATTAGTTATTAATAATAGTATTTTATTTTTAGGGTTTTGTGTGGTTTTCTCCTTTTTTGCGTAGCCGATACTAATGGAAATTATTTTGGACGTGGAATTTCGAATAGTTTGAAGACGAAGATAGTGGTAAGTCACCATTTAGTTATATTACTCCTAGTTTTAAAATGTTTTATTTGTAAAACTACATTTAAGTGTGTACGCTATGCATGACTAGCCTCAGTTTGCGTGACGAACCAATGGACCTGTCTAGTAGTTATATTATATCCGTAGGTTGGTGATGATCCATACCCTTGTCACTCCAGTTTTATGGTACTTTGGCAACCATGCTACCCATGCATGAGTTCTGAAGGCTATTTTCTCCTAACTTTCGTTTGCATAGTTTTGGTTGCAAAAACACTGCGATGCAAAGTGAGACATTTTGTATTTGCATAGTTGTGGTTGCAAAAACCCGGAATGCAAAGTGAGACACTTAGTATTCACATAGGTGTGGTTTGGAAAACCCATGATACAAAGTGAGACGCTATGTATTCACTTTAGAAAACTCTAGCTGAGATGGCAGATGATCCATGGTTTTTGTCGAGATGACAATAGAGTGACATTGTGACGATGCACTCGTGGTGCCCTGAGTATGTGATATACTCGGTCGTGACAACCCTGCGTAGTCTGAGATGGACCTATACAGAGGAAATATTGAATATGTGTGAATTTGGTTCTTGAGTGGGAATAGTGGGTTATAGTATAGGTGACTCTCAGAGCCAAAGCCGGTGATGAGAAGGGTTAATGGCTTGTAGTTGACAAAAGAAAATAGAAACTAATAGAGTTTGAAGTAGCCGAATGGCAAACCTTGTATGAGCTTGTGTTGTGGCTAGACAATAGTACTAAGGTTGTACCTCATCATTGAATTTTAAAGAACTAAAATTTGTCTTGCTTGATTTGCTGCAAAGCAAGTCACGAACCAAATCGAGGCAAGTGCCTCTTTTGAGCACCATGTTGAAGAACATAAATTTAGTGTTTTGGAAATTGTTTTCAAAAGAAAATTTTTTGACATAAACCTAGTCTTCTTTTAAAGCCTACGTGCTTATATTTTTTGTGGCTTGCTGAGTATGTAAGTACTCAATCTTTATTTTTTTCACTAAAGTTAAAGATTATGGTTTTCTTCATGGTCCCAAGCCGTTGTTTATAGATTAAGTTCTAGTTGCGCTAAGTTTCGCTGCTACTTCTCTATCGGTTATATTCTTGAGTTGTTCCGAAGGTATGTCTTTCTATACGATATAATATATTACAATAATACATCTTAATCACAAATACGAGCAAGTTTTCCTAGTATTGTAATCGACGACATCGTGGTTCTGTGGGGTCAACTTGCACCGTGCTCTTGCTACACACTTCCTCTGATATCACTGTAGTTGTGCGGGTGTGAATATATATATATATATATATATATATATAATTTACATTTCATGGAGAAGAGTTAATGGCTAAAGCTAGTGCTCTTGTTATTGAAGATGGTGAAAAGTGATAAAAAAAGAACATATAAAAAAGGGAAGAATACGAGGATAAATTTACAAAAGAAAGAATACGAAGACACATTTTTGACTTCACGTTGTATCGTGGCAAAAGAAGATGTTGCTATTACAATTTATGAAATTGTAATGATAAATGGGAGTATACATACTCTACGAAAATAGGGAATAATTTTGTGGCTCAGGCATGCCAGTAAATGACTACATTTGGATACAGGATGTGAACGATATCCTCTCTTATTTTTCATGCCTCTCTGTTTAAATCGAATTGATTAGGCTATTTTGAGCTATGTAGTTCATTTACATAATTGATAAAAAAGTTCAGTTATTTCTCTTAACTATAACTATCAAGTTTTATTCGCGTCTTAATTACAAAAACGGATATAAAGCGTCTCAACTATTAAATCCAATACAAATCTGTGGTTTAGACGGCAGTTTCATCCGAGAATCATGATGAATGTGACACATTGACTTAGTCACTATCTGACAATTATCGATGAAAAGATAGAAAAATATAATGGATCCATATTTTAGTGATAATTGTATAATGAAAACTAAAAGAGTTTATAGAACTTATCAATCACATAAAAAAACATCTCTACTCGCACTCTTCCCCTCATTTACCATTTATCTTGGCAGCCTCTAAGTCCACCACCATCTGCGATGATCATTCCTAATTCCAGAAAAAAAAATATAGTTGGACCTACATGAAATGTGCATGTCAGTGCCCACACTCTTCTTCCTCAACCTCTCCTCTGAAATTGCTAATGGAAGATCAGCTGCGTGCTGGCCCACACATGTGATTAGATCACAGGCCCGCCGCCCATTCCATTTTTGGCCCACACGGTTTGTAGCCTTTCCCTTTTGGGCAAATTATCTCACGGGCCTCTTTCTTTTTTCAGCCGACCATTTTTCATTTTAACCCACATGTATATAAAGTTTATAGGTATAAACTTTATATATGTATATATACAAAGTCTATATACATATATATATATACAAATTTTATACTACAAAAGAACTTTGTATATATACATACATATGTATACAAAGTTTGCATATGTATATGGCGGGGAGTTGTGATGGAGTGACCACGCACCCGCGCTCGCACACAGTCAACCATTAGGCTCCCCCACCTTTTCTCTCTCCTCTACAATGGAGATGTAGAACCGGACTTCAGCCATCTTCTCTTGGCTTGTTGTTACATAGGTCTCCAAGTCTGCCCACACATGCTCCCTATCTACTTGCACCGTAGAGAGCTACATCGCCTCCTCCTTCATGAGCTTGGTGCAAGCGAGCTTGAGCTCAAGCTCCACCATCGCCTTCCCGAGCTCCTGCCACCTCACCTGAGTTCTAAGCATATGGGTATAAATGTATCGATGATGCTATCAAATGTATTGATGATTGATGACATTGTCGTGCTACAAAATGTCATTGCATTTGTTGAGTAGCCTGCGTGCTTATGCAACATGCCAAAGAGATCCCAAGTGCGCTGTTTAAGCCAGTAGACATTGTTGACTATGTTCGCTTTTCCTCTTTGGTGCACTGCTCAACACCTTTACCACCGAGTATGGTCTTCTAGATGCTATCGAAGGTGAGGTAGAGGAGGTCCTACAGGGCGATAGTCATGTGCGGTGGTGGAGGCACAGGGAAGAGGTTGGCTATGGCATTGCTTGGGGGTAGGGAAGGATTCCAAGGTTGATGGAGCTCGAGCTTGAGCTGCGCGCTACCTGCTTTGTTGGAGTTGAGGGAGTGCCTACTGATAGGCACGAGTGAAGGCATGGATGAAGGATGTGCCTACTAACAAATCCATCTCACTCCTTCCCCTCATTGCTGCCATTGTCGAACCCCATTGCCCTTCCTCCTTGGTTAAGTGAGGTAGCGACATGTGAGGCTATGTGCTAGCCACCACTGCATCGAGCTTCGAGATGAGACCATTGGACAAGGTGGTAGCAGTGCATATCCTTACTGGAGAGCTCTACTTGCCCTTCTCACTCCTAGATAGCTCTCCCTTGGGTTGGACCCTTGCTAGCTTTGCCACCCTTCTAAACCTCCGTGGAGGGATCCGCTCGAGCTAGGCCACCACCGTTGGCATCACAATGAGGAGAGAAGTAGAGAGAAAGGAGAAATACAAGAGGTGTAATATAAAATAGTGGTCACTGTAATGTAATGTGGGATCCACAATTAGTTTTAATTTTTTTTTGACTGGACTACCACATAAATGCCTCTTAGCGCAAACCATGGAGTGACTTAATTTGCATTGATTTTAACAATTGCTCTATATGCAATTTATAATTAAGGGACATGAATATGATTCATTTCATGAGCATCACAAGGAAATTCGGTGAATTTTTTATATTTTAATTCTTTTAAAAACATATTTTATTAACAGACTATCAAAAAACTTTAACAAAAAAATGAACCATTTCTGGGTGTCAAAGAGGCCGGTGCCAAGATCCAATAGCTCGGTACTACTACCGAGTAGATGCTAGTGCTAACAAGGGAGCCTAATGCAACTCAGCATGACACCAACATCATTGTCATCGACCCCTGCCCTTCATCCCATCCTACACATTTTATGCCAATGTGTGGGGGTTGGTACCAAGGACACTAGAACTGACCCTTGGACCCCAAATCTCTCCTGCCTCTTGCCTGGCATTGGTGCCAAGCTCTGGGGTTCAGTGCTAGTGTCCTTGATGCCAATCCTCGCCTTCGCAACCTAGTCTTGGCTCACACCCTACCCTGGCGCCGTGGTGTATAGGCTCGACGTTAGGGACTCTAGCGTCGAGCTCCTGTTTACTCAAAGCTTGTACATCTATTTAAACCTCTTTCCTAATTCAATATAAGACTTTATTTCATTCATTTTTTCTATCTAATTTTTTCTTACCATGTATTTCCATTGACAAAGGTCTATTGAACATCTAGAATTTGTGTATGAATAGGTGTCTTTATCCTTATAATAGAATATGCATAACTAGAATAAATACCACAACATAATATAGAATAAATTCATCATAATATAGAATAAATACCACAACATAATAGAATATGCATAACTAGAATCATACATAGTTCAGCATAAAGAGTTTTCACCACACATAGTCCATAAATTTGCATAATTAGTACATCACACATGAATTTTGATCTCATTTAAAAGTAGACTTCCATCGCCTCCTACTTCGTGACATGTAATAGTGTCGGTCCCTAGAGTATACCTTTGGGTTTTTTGGTTTGTACGGCGAGTGTTGTAAGTTTGAGTAGGCTACGGGGGTTGCGGCACATTGGATAATTATGAAAAACCAAATTCTTCGGTGCCATATATGACGTAGTGCTCATCCTCCCCCTTCTCTGCTTTCTCTTTATCATCATCGCTTAAAGTAGCTAGACCTTGCCCCTTGTGTATGAGAGGAAGATGCGGCATCCTCATATTGCCATAAGCCTAATAGGGAGGGTCAGGCAGTACCTTCGTGCCACCATGAGCCCGATAGAGAGGTTCGGGCTATACTTAGACTTGTGGACTAGCGGACTAAGGTAGAGGTGGAGGGATGTGGTGAGGGATCATTTCTAGAGACATGACAACTAAGTCTTGAAACCAATTTAAACATCTATTACGTACTTTACAATTAAAAATGCACAATAATGTTAAGTTATAGTAAAATAGAATATGAAGTGGTTGGTTATGCATCAATAATACCTCGAGCATACTCTAGAGTGCATTCTTAGTTTGTTCTAGTCCTCTCTCAAGACCAAGCATGTGACCTACCTCATTAATTGTGCAAACAAGTTCTCTTGACAATACATAAAAAATCAAATATAGCACCACGAACATATATTGAAGTAAACAATAATTAAAATACATAAATCTTTACCACTCGGTCTTGTATAGGCACAGGCTCAACTTGGCTTCCAATATTAGATCTTTGGTCCTATTGGTTGTCATCTTTCTTCGAGGATTTTTGTGCTATGTCCTCGTTGGTCCATGAAGACCGAAGAACCAACCGATATGTCCGGTTGAGACAATAGAGGTTTTTTTTGAAAATGTCCCTCTTGATGAATAGGATGAACATAGGCATCATATTTTCCATGTATTCCTCCATTATGTTATATAAGCGTGGTGATATGAGTTCCAATCTTTGATATTTTTTATTTTTTTTGCCTATCTAACCTATACAAATATATATAAACCAAATTAGTCAGTGAAATGGCACATAAAATTAAAATAATTGATGATTTTGCATAGCATAAAAAATATTACTTATAGAGCTCAACGTCCATAGAGTTGTCCTTAGGTGGGTAATTCTAAAACTTTTCAAACTGTATCAGGATGTGATGCAAGAGATGGAACTCAACAGCCCAAAAGCAGAGAAGAGGACAAATATATGTCCACATCTCCTGATCATGGTGGCACGTAGAGTTGAATTGTAGTAGCTGCACCTCCGTAGTCATATACATTAGCTATATGACCTTAAAACACAATAATTAAAGTGTAAATTGATGTAGCACATTAATACAAACGAGAAGCCAATGTACAAGATGACTTATGTGCAATGTGTGCACGGTGTCCAACTTGTTGGTATAGTGCTTGTAGAGGACATCGTTGTGGTAGTGGGCTAGAGGGACGTGGTTAAACATGTAAGTCGCACTAGGAAGCATATCTTTCTTCACAAATGGCCATTGCCTACTCTCTCTCTCTCCAAACTGGCCTCCCTACCGGTATCCTAAGCCACATCTATATCTGCACCAAGAAAACATATCCACTGATGTTGGAGTTTGCACCAATGTGACAGCATGCCTCATATAGCTATTGGTATGTCCAAGCAAGAGCTGCTGACCCCCAACTGTATCTTGTTGCTATATCCCAATCAAGAAGTAGAGACCTAAATATAAGATGCCATATCACACTTAGCATCTGAAAAAAGGCATGAACTAAGTAGGTGACAAACATACATATATGCATTGCACTCAACGGTGTACTCTGCATCGTCATCTAAATTATAAAAATTAGCTAATAGCCAATTGAATGGTACACTTGAAATCTTCAACTTTCTGCCTCCTACCATAGGAATATCAATTGGACATCCAACCATGTACTTAGCATGATCTCTCCACCTACTAGACTCATTCTTTCTAGTCACAACATTTTCTCTAATCGAGAGAGCTAATATCATGGAAACATCCTAAGAGTAATAGTCAAAAATGAAAAGAGTGTGTCTTTGACCTGTATCTATCAACTAGAGCGGTGATGACAGTTACGTTGAACTGTGGCAAGGCTCCCTATATAATCGTCAAGAACCCCATTTAACTAGAACAAAAATACTCATTTAAGTCTAGTGTAGGAATTATCAAAATCTTCCTACAAATAAATACTTCTAAGGGCCTAAATGTAAGTCTTTTACTAGGCTAACATAAATCTCCCAATCTATTAATCCTAACAAATTGATAATTTACTTATGTATTTGCCCAATATCATATCTACCAGATAACTTAATTCGTTTATTCTCTTTGGTCCATTTAAGAATGTCTCTCACATATGATCTTTAAGTTCATTTAATTTGGGATGCGTACTAAACATTAGAAATTTCATACTCATATCTACAAAATCAACATATGTACAAATATAAGGTTCTACCACTGTCACTATAATACAAATGGACTACTCTATCTATCTATATTACATCAAGAAAATCAAAAGTAAATATTAAAAAAATCACATACTACAATTTTATTTCACTACTAACAATAAACAATACCTATACTAACAGTCCCTAAAATAAATCAAAATCATATAGAAAAATAAACGTGTAATTTCATCAAAAATAGACGAATATAAATTATAGAGTTCCTCTAAAAAATTATTAATAGAAATAATACATAAGTCTCAAATAAATACAATCCATACATGCATAACTAGCCTCAATTTCATCAATCCACCGAAAAAATTGAAAAATTTTAACTAAAATTTCATTTTAGGATTTTAAGGTACATTTATAAAATATATTTTTTAAAAAAACTACAATATAAAAAATTCAGGGAAAATTGGCCTCTGACTCCTTGCGTGCGCCCTCTATCGATCTACCCGTGGACTCCGTCCCCTCGGCCTCATCTGCTCTCTCCACTCTGCTGAGCTCCTCGCCACAGTTCTTGCCGCCTGTGCCGATCCCCCGTCCCTCGCGAGCAGCGGCGCCGGCGTCCTTTTGCTTCCGCCGCATCCTCGCCGGTGAGCGCCCGTACCTGCACACCTCCTCTTCGTCATCCCTCTCTACCCACACCTTTTCTCTTTGCCTTGTCCTTGGCTTCTCTTCTAGATCTGGAAGCATTTCTCTTCGCCGTACTACTAACAGTTTGTCCTCCCAAAAAATTGGGGGTTCAACTGAATCTCCATGCTCCGCCTCTGCTCTTCAGATCCTCCTGCTTCAGAAATAAGGGGGTGATGTTGAGCACATATCACCCCCCAAACTCCTCAATTTCTAAGAATGAGTAAATCCAGTGGCATGTATGTGATAATGCCGCAAAATTCTTTTTGTAGTTGCGCAAAGAAGAAAAAAGGTTAGTGTTGAATGGCAAGAAATGATTACTATGATATGGTGTTTATTATCCATGTACGAGCGTCGCATTCGACAGAGCTGCTAACCTATATGAGCTATAGCATATTCGGAAGAAAAAAATTACATTGGCCTGAAAGACATTTAGTTAATAACCTTATTTTGTTGACTTGTGACTTGCATAAAACATAGGCAGATTCCAGTAGATGATGCTATGTTAGCAGATCATAGTAGAATTCATTTGCTAAGATATCTAATGAATGCCAGTAGTCAATGGTAGAAATAATTCGCTTGGACAACCTCGAGTCTTGCATCTAAAATCATACTAACAAATACATTCTTCAACTGTGAAAAATTGATTCATCACTGTACTAGAAATTTTCAATCATATGATTTGTATGATATTAGGCTTTTCTGATTTGTTGAATAGATTGCAGTTGCTATATGCCAATATGGAAATTTATTCTTGGTAAGTTTCTGCCAATATGTAGTGCAAGCTATGATCATATTCACTGGTACTGGAATTGTGACTTTTTATTTGTTTTTAAATGTTAAGAACTCTGTTTTGGATATTTTCTGTTTTGATGCATGCATTGATCTTGAAATGTTCTTTGTCAGGTTTTGTAGCAGCATCCATGCCAGTGACCCCAGACCCTACTCACAAGTCACTGTCTAACAACAGGAGTGCCACTCCAGAGCGTCCAGTGGCCTCTGGCCTCAATCATGCTAGTTCTGAAATGTTTCATCCACCTGAAAGTAAAGGTAGATTAAAAGATTCTGCACCACTGGACACTTTGAGTAATGCTGGAGCTGCCGCCAATGCAGGCATGGGTACATCTGTCCTGGTCCCTGTTAAGGTGACCCAAATTGAGTCAGGCAGTGATGTCACCCATACGAAGGACATCCCAAAACCAGCTGGTGATATTTCCTATGCAATCATTGGTACTGATACCCTGATCCCTCAGAAGGTGTCGCAGGTGAAGCTTGTTAAGGACATCAGCCAACAAGTGAACACCCAAAAGCTAGTTGGCTGTACTTCCAATGCAGGTGATCGTACTGATCCGATGATCCCTGTGAAGGTGCCTCGGCTCCAGTTAGTGAAGGATATCACCCTCCAGATGGTCACTGGGAAGCCAACTAGCACTGCCACCAGTGCAAGCCATGGTACTTCTGTGCCGATCTCTCGGCAGGTGCCCTGGGTCAAGTTAGTGAAGGATGTCACCCCACAGATGTTCACCTCTAGACCTGGCAATGCTGCTGTTAAAGTTGACTATCATACGGCTGTGGCAATCCCTCAGAAGTTGTCCCAGCTCAAGTTAGTCAAGGATATCACACTGCATACAGCCTCCCAAAAGCCTGCCACAATTATGGAGAAGGCCTTTCAACAGAAGAAGCGGAAAGCCAACAATGGCCCTGGTGAGAGCCCAGTGGCACAGCATAAGTTGAATATCAATGGCATGCCGCCCAGCCTGTTGACAAGATCATCGGAAAGCAGCATTCCGCATCACTTCAGCAAAGCTATGTTGATGGACAATCTTAGGTCACTTGCAAAGCTTCACTTGACTGCTGAACTGCCTCGCACATTAACAACATCGACCAAGAATAATGATATGCACTTCTTAACCCGATCTGATCTGATGGAGAACCTGAGATTCGTTGCAAAGAACCATAACTTTTCAAATGTTGCCATGAATGATGTAACTAGAACTCTAGAAGAACTTCAAGGAAGAATGACAGTAAGTTGAATAAGCTAGGACTTACAAACTATTTATATGAATATTCTATCTTGTCCCCTCTGAAGTAAACCCCCTTATACCCTGTCACTTTGTTGCAGTAAATGATGATATGTACCTCTGCTGCCTGTAAGTTTCAGGATAAGGAACTGAGGACAATAACTCATGGCGGGAACTTTTGGTAATTGACCTTGTTTTATTCTGCTACCCATTACTTTTGGTCTTGGAGATGGTTTAGGTTACTCATGCCTTTATTAGAATTACTATTTTTAGGTATACAGAAGATGTTATGCAGATCACCTAATTTTGATGCAGTTAATCACATGTACTTAATCAAATGAAACATTCATTGTTGCTTGCTAAGGTAAGAATTCATAATGTACACAAATCTTTCTGTGATGTCGTTTCCTCCAAAAGGGAATTAAACTGTTCTATACAGAAAAGAATGAAGTTCTGTATTTGTTTTATTTGGAAATGATCTAGGTTTTTTATCCATGTATGTTCCTATGTGTTGTTTTAAATTCAGTTGTGAGCCCAGGATTGAATTTTTGGTGTGGCAGACTCGCAAGAGTGAAAATCCAATAACATAACGAGTCATAAAGAATCACACAAACTATGCTATCGATCATTGCCAAGCTTCTTGTGCTGGACCGGTTAGAGTGCTTGAACTCCGGGAGCCGTTTGAAACTCTAGTCCAACCTGGATTTGTAGCGTGGCACCTCCGTAGAACAAAGCCTGGGGGAAGTCTCCCCCCATGGTCAAGTTTTATGCTATCGATGATCAGAAAATTTCCCATTTCAAAATTTCAAATTTCAACTCAGTTTCTGGCTAAGAAGATAATGCATTCCCAATTTCCTATTTCAAATTTCATCTAAATTTACTAACTTACCTGGCAATCCGTCCATTCCCAATTTTCCATTTCAATTCTCAAATTTCAACTAATTTGCTAGCTTACCAGACTATCCATTCCTAGTTTCCAGTTTCAACTCTCAAAATTTCAACTAATCTACTAGCCTAATGTCACACTTGGATATGAAATGTTCCTTCTAAATGTCAACCTTTTATGATCTTGATCAATTGTGTGCCTCAGGAGGGTGCAGCCGCCAGCCTAGCCATATGGACTCGCCGGACACCTGCATGCTGCGCACAGGCACTAGGCTGTGCACTGTGCTCGGCTACCTGCAACTGCCCTTGGGCCATGTGGAATTGCCAGCTAGGCTGCATCCTCCACCACAGTTTGCGCCTTGGCCAAATGCCTTCCACCAGCTCTGCCTGCAGCCATCAGCCATGTGCGATATGCCTTGCCATCCTGTGGCTCTGCCAGTCACCACGCTGCCCAAATTAGTGAATTGCTTGTGCATGGCGGTACGTAGGGGAATGGGATAGCTGGGAATGTGGGATCTGTAGATTTGGGAGTTGGGTCGTTCATGCACACTTGGGCTCACTTATTCCATCGTATGCTGGCCCAAAAGTTCATACCCCTTCGCTGAATCAATGGATCGTGCCATTCATCTGTTACTCTATTCTTTTATCTATCCCGTCCTCACCATGGCTCCTTGCTCATGTGCCTAGGTGATGCTCGGAGCCTTGGAGGAAGAAGCCCCCAGGGCATTTGCTATTTTTGGTTGCTCCGGCAACTGCCCAAGCTTTCCATATTGGTCGGTCCATGCTAATTAAATTATCATGTTCGACTAAAGTAGGCTTTTTAGTTTTTAGCGAGGCCACAGTTTTTATGCTTTAGCTACACATGCTTAGACAATTTAAACCTGAAATTGAAGCTTGGTATAATAGGATTTCAAACTGATTTTAAAAATATACTCAACTTTATTACCTTGCATTCAAATATGCCAAAAAAAATTAAAAGAATATACTCAACTTTATTACCTTGTGTTTATATCTGCCATAAAAGAATTAGACTACCATGCACAAAAAGATCAAAGCTCATTTTTTGTGCTTTCTTAATTCTGTTTGGATTGACTCCTAGAGAATGCACTAACTGCTGTACACCGTTTGTTTCCAAATGTATGATCAGTGGGTGCATGTGACATTTGCAGCAACTCTGGATTGTTCAGGGAGGATCTTCCACTGTTACACCATACCATCAGATGTGGGGTGATGACATTAGCATGTCCAACGAAATCCTGGAAAAGAACTCTATAAGGTGTGTATAGTTTATCATGTTCTGAAGGTAATCATAACTCTTGTTTATTAATGCACGGCTCTTTGTTGACCTTCCTCTTGTAACTACACAAAATGTTATGCATGTATATTTGGCAGTACTTGGGGTTTGTTTCTGTTTAGCTTTTCTAATTGATTATTTATGTACATTTCTTAATTTCCAGCTTGCTAAATTGAGACAAGCTCAGAAACTCATCATGCCGTGCAATATCTGATTGCTTCTGGTACTCTTCCTTCAATCAAACTGTTCATAGTTCGTATATTAAATATCCTTGGGAATGTTTGCTTGTAGGAATTAGAAGAGACATAATTCTGTATGCTAATGAATTGATGTACAAGTGACCTTGTGGACATGTATGATTGTGTAAGTTGTTTTCGCAAATCCTTCTATTATCATAAATCTCTGTTACCCGTACATAAAAAGAGTCATTTTTGTGCTGTCTTATAGGAACAGTTCAGTGCTACGAAAGAGAGAGCATGGAAAATCCTTTACTCCTTTTTAATCAAATATATTTTGTGGAATACACAATAACATATTATCATTTTCTGTTTGCATGTTTATTGAGGAAAAAACATCTAACTAAACTCCAAATGAGAACATCATAATTCACGGCATTCCCAAACAAATCTTTTTATAACATTGCTATTCATAAGCAGCGTTCTGTCAATTTTGGAAAGGGTTTTCTTGTGCCATTCATAACTACCCGTTGGCACTACATAGTTGAACATTTTCATATGATTTTATTGATAAAAAGTACAACTGTCCCCATTGGGTGCAGGGACGCAGAGAAGAAAGAGGTGTCTGACAAAATTCAACCGCCGAAGGCTCAGCCTGTCTCTGCCAAAACTGTCATTTACTTGCTCGGCAACACCTCTAGTTTGATGTACAAAAGTAACACTTTTGACGAACCAGCTAATTGATCGTGTATGACTGTAGAGTCATTCTGCTCCATTTGATGCCACCAGGGCCAGCCCTTGTTTTTTATAAATCTTAAGTTCTGAACTTTGTCATCATGCCTCTTGCTGTGTGAATGCAGCATGAATTATAATTTCATGCCACGTTGCCCTTGCCAAACTGAATGATGTGTGTGCAAGGTTAGTACATGAATGTTTGCTAAGGTACATAACTGTGTTCCATGTCTTGTATTTATGAACTAAAGCTTGCATGCTTATTGAAAAGCATACATGTCGAATTGCACAAAGAAAAAGCTTGTTTACTTTAAATGTATTGAGATAGCTCATAATGCAAATGACATCAAATAGCTCAGAGTACAATCAATCATCTATTCAGGCATCCAAGACTTATAGCACACGGTATATTGCTAAATATTCACACATATTTTGAATTAGTCCAAAAATATTTGTTTCTATATATTATAACACTAAAAAATCTATTACAATTAGAACAAATATTGAAGTCAGGGTAACATGAACAATTTAGCTTCAATTCTCCTCTATCAGGATTAACCTGCTAGGCAAACACATTTTTTTGGGTGGTAATTTATTGATACGAAAATGAAAATATAGTTACATCGTTCACCAACATGCTTAGAATAGCTAATTGTTCGCGTCGGAATCCGACACGAGTACGTCGATCGTTTGGGAGGTTTGCTTAGCTTTGGTGCAGGTCAATCGGCTTCTTTCTGTGGCTCAAGGTACGCGCACTGAGGGTTGTGGGTTTCACGTCGGCATCGGTGTAACGGTATGAGTGTGGGCGTATCAGTCAATTTGACCCTGCAATTAATAAGGAGGTAAAGTCAAACAGGTCAGTCGGACGACGGGCCGATATGAGTTCTCGCTATCGGCTGGTTGCCGATAGGATCGAGTTAGTCATCGGTCGCGTCTGGATGGCTCCTGCTATCGGTTGGTTGTTGATAGGAATTAAGACGTCCTTCATCAGCTGGGGATCCGATGTAGGCATAGGTGGATGTCGACAAAGAATAGGATGACTCTGGGTGTAGCGAGCGCGAGGCCCTAATCCATCGCCCGTAGAGCCGATGGAGGCACAGGATCGTACTCAGAGAGTAGCAAGGCGCGAAGTAGCAAGGATTCATATAAAAGCGACTGGCTACAAAGTCGATGCCGCTTTGGAGATGGTAGCACGAGACCCGTCGCTCGCCGTGACAACGCTGCTGACACCGAATCTTGAAGATCAGACCTAACCGAGACAATATGAGAACGAGGCTAAAGGCAACGGGACGATGGATGTCGGATCGGTTGTGCTGAAGTAAGAGTAAAGCGAACCCATCGGCTAACTGAGACAATGAGAGGACGTCTCTATGAAGACAGGCGCACATCAGCTAGAAAACCTATGTGCTTGGTGTGACGCTCAAAGAAAAGTCTCTGCAAACCTGGTGCATATCGGCCGAGAAGCCGATACGCTAGGCGTATTGCTCAACGTATAGATAACTCATCGGCTAACACTCTGATGAAACACCGTATGGAGACCTATAGGCCTAAAACTCATTCTACCATCGACGGCCTCGAAGATCGAACCTAACCGATACAGCACAAGACCAATGACGACGGAGAGAACTTAATAGATTGATAGATACTACACAGACATGATGCGATACATCATATCGGCCTAAGAGGTCGAACCTAATCAATATAGGCTTAGTGGCAGGACTTATCCCTTCGTCGAAGATCGGACTTAACCGATGCAGCCCCACGTCGAGAGCTAGATCACACCGATAAAAACCTAGATGAATTAGGATGGCGATGCACCGAGATTGCATTGATCTAAGGATTGAAGATCACATGTTTTCAGGGGTCTATATTTATATCCTGAGTTTACAGAGTCCGATGCGTTTACAACAACATCGGGCTTTATTTTCTAACAAAGATAAAGGAATATATCTTTAAGGAAGTTACCTAACTAATTAAATCTTTCTATCCGTATAAGATAGGATAGAATATCCTACCGTGAATCACGACTCCTTCTTAAACTCGGTTTTATTTGGATAATCTTCTATGACCGAGTCTTTTCTTGCCTTAATCCGATCGGCTTTTTGCCTGTAGCAATCGGACACTTCTACGTTTCAGTCAAGATTGTCTTTCCAATCTATCGCTAGACTTTTCAAATTTTTATGTTAACACTAATATACATGAATTTCTTGAAAAAATGCAAACCTAGCTAATTCATGAGCTACTTTGTTTGCCTCTGTTATAATGCTTAATGAAAACCTTATCAAAACCTTTATATAAAATGTTGCAGTCCTCATAGATGGCTGCCGAAGCCATCGCCGAGAAACCACCCTCTTACATAGTATTGATACAATCAGTCTGAACGATAAAATTATTGCACCCAATGTGCTATGCTAGCATCAAATCTTCTCTTAGTGCATAAGCCTCCACCATCAGTGCATCCAAAACATGTGGAAGATACCTTTGGGACAAAAACTGAACCTGAGAGATCAATCAAGAGAATATCCTTAATTTTGCTCCAGACTCCTAATTGTTTCCATACCCCTCTCGCTCGGTCACATGTAAACATCATGTGCTTTATATCTTCGCATCTCGATGGGCATATAGGGCATCCTCCCTAGTTACCAATATGTCTGCTAGCAAGGATACCTTTACATGGGATAACGCCATGCAATACTCGCCGACCAAAAATTTTAATCTTTGCCGAAATATCAAGCTTCCACAAACTGTCCCAAACAGGATTCACCCTAGAGCCATTCGCAACCTTAGTTGTCCTTTCCTTTGTCCCAAATTTGATCCCCCATTGCATATGGTAAGCTGACCTTACTGTAAACATACTGGTCCTAGTATGATGCCATGCTATGAAGTCCTCTCTCCCAGGTGAAGTTGGAATCTGAAGGATGCGATGTGCTAGGCAAACACTTCATCGTACTGATTTTTATTCTCTTCATTATCAGATTCAGAGAGATTTTGAATCACAATCACCAAGAATCACAATACGGAGCACTACCAACTGGGCCCGTTGTTACATCGAGAGTACATCGATAAGCTGCTTATATTATTTGACTTCTGGTTTTATCAAGTGTGTTATGGGTGATAGGTCAAGTACATTTTGAACTTGACAATTGACACGGCAAATTTCTTAGAGAACAAGAAACGGGAGATATCGAAGGCAACTATTTAGAGACCGCATTTCATCCTTGTCATCTTTGGCCTAACTCCCTTCGCAGCCTTGACAATTGCATAAAAAAAAATCATCCTATATACCACCGTCATCGCAAATAGGATGGTGAGGTTTACCCACTTAGAGTACCACATCTCTACCTGCAACGCCTTGAGAACCTGATGGCCAATGGTAGTATTAGTCATGATGAGCTGATCGCTTGCAATTGTCTGCCCATGCTTGTGGAAGGAGATATAGTAGCAAGGATACTTCCACACCGGTTCCAAGAGCTTGTTAGGGAGGCGGAAGAAGCCGCCGTTGAGCATCATCATCATCCCCAGCACGCCGGTGCCAACGATGATGCCCATCAGGAAGTTCGGGACGACAACAATCACCATCATTATGCTCTCGACCAGTATGATTGCACATATAGAGGGTGGCGACGAAGTAGGCGAAGTTGCTGCCCCATCTTGTTAGCCCGGTGAGGTAGTACATTACTGTTCTGGAAATTATGATTATGACGGCCAGGTAAGGAGTGGCTGAGAGAGTGTTGGAGACGACAAACACACCATAGTGGCCACTTAGTCTCTCTCATGAATACCTGAATTGCAAATACAGACCCAGGATTTTGGTGAGGTATGTGTAGCTGATACAACACGATTGTGTGTTTAAAAAGAGAATTATTTCTTTTAGGCTGTGTTAGATCTGGCGGATTGGACAAAACTTTTTACGGCATATAAAATGAGATAGTATACGACTATTCGAGTATTAATTATTATAAAATTTATTTAATTTTTTAAAGAAACTTGATTTTTTTTAAAAAAATACTCAGCAATTAAAAGAAGTTGCTCATCTAAAATACTGGAATGCACCCTTAGTCCACCTAATTGTCTAGGGAAGAAACAAAGTTGGTCCTTTGGCCAAATACATTTTCCTCATAAACATTTATCTAGTTTAGTTTTTTCTTGACAAAAAGCACAATCTTCTCGATGTTAACAACACATATAAATCTCCTAATTTATATTTCTTTCTCCCGATCTCTGTACGCACGGCATGTAACTAGTATAAAAAACTTCACTTAATTACGAAATTACATATTTTACACCCGCCAACAAACAAAACCGGCCAAATACTACAACCTAGTTTTTATAGTGGTTTCCACGATTTTGACATTAAAATATATGTTTTTACTTACATTTAACTACTTTCTACATCTCATACAACTAAAAAAAATACACTATTTGGATTTCAAACATGAAAACCAGCATTAAAACTGGGTTGTAATGCCTTAGAGTGTGATATTTTGACCTGTTTTTATTGTTGACGGGGTGTAAAAACATAAATGAAAAACATTGCAAATCATGATCATAATTTCACAAAACATAAATGAAATAATCCAAAGTAATTAATACTCAAACAAAACGAAAGGTTTTAACAGCGACAAACACAGATAATGCAAGTCAACTCCTTGGATTGGAGAAGAAAAACGTACAATATTTATTTATATACTACAATATTAGTACGAATTGTTTAGGGTATGCACACTAGTTGAGTCAGTCCAAACTCCAGTATCTACCGTATTATCGAAACAATGTCCTTCTATATCAGTTGGGCCTTTCCTCACAAATCCTGGTTGATTGAAATCGTATAATTATACCCAACCATCCGCTTGTCCTTCCAAGGTACTGAACTCCCCCCTATAAATGCATACCATTGTTGATATTTGGATATAACATTTAACCATTCATCTTACTGAAAAAACTACCTATATATTATTAATTTTGTTGTGATTTATTTTATTATTAAATATACTCTATGATTTATATTTTTAAATAGCATATTATATCCAAAAGTAAATAGCATACAATTAAAAAATAGAGGGAGTACTAGCCTATTATGTCATGCATTCACATGACCTGTGTCTCTATGTGTAATACATAATCTATCATTTGTAGATATTGAATGTCTTAATGTCATAATTAATTAGCATAGATATTTTCAAATGTCTAAGAGATTGAACTTAGCAGTAAGTTGTTAGAATAGAAACAAATTTATTTTGATGTGTCATAAACACTATTATCATGATTATAAATTATTTTCTGTAATTTATCGCAAACATGACATTTCTAGTACAGTTTTTATACAAATTTTACAAAAGTACCATTTATTTAAATAAGCTGTACTAATGGAGTCTACTATAAATTTCCATTTTAGCGATTTTACTATTAATTGGTATAATTAGAATTAATTACATCGATATAATTTTTGAAGCTACACACAACTTTTAGTTCTTTTAGGGTTGGAATATTAATTTACAACAGTTTATTTTGTTGGCTGTGATTATAAATAAATTCAGGGACTTAAACAGAAAGAGCACAATTTTATGCAATATTCTTGGGGTTATAAGAAATATAGGAGGTTTTCTGTGAACCATTCTACATGGGCTCAGCCCTTTTCGATCTTTTGGCTCATTTAGAGCGCACGGGGAGGTAAAGGTGTTACTAGGCCAAATTTTGCCCCATCTTAGCGGTCGAACAAAAAAGCACGACTAGGAGTCCTTCTCTCCCTTTTGCTTATCTAGGCCTCTTCTCTCCTTATAGCAATGCCTCCACAACTTCCTGCTTTGTATCACCATTGCTGTCCATCACCATACCCAAGGGGAGCTAGGGTGGTGGGATTGCAGATCTAATGGCACACCTTCAATCTGGTGGCATTGGTGCACAAGGGAGCTCTATCAGCCCCCGGTTTCAAAAATGCAAAACCTTATATGTTTTTCTATACCAATCTCTATATTAGTAGTTGGTACACATATACCGCTAGCACAAAACATATATTGAAATAAAATTAAACTAAAAGAGTTTAATATCTTTGATGAGGCTAACAATGCCAAGTCATATCAGATAAATATCATGGAAAATCCAAATTAGTAGTAGGCCTAAGCTAAATGTGCATCTAGGCTCCCTAGTGGATTTTGGCCAATTGACAATAAACAATTGGAGGACTAACGAAACTACTGAGTAATGAGCGGGCAACAGGTCCTATGAGATTGAAAAATAAGCAAAGACAACCCTCTAAGCAAAATATTTGAAGTGGAAGAAATTTAGGCAAAGTTTAGAAGATAAAAGATCAATTTGCCTAGAAATTGCAAAGGACCGAACAATCCGGTGTGGTATTGGACCATCTGGGTGTGGCACAATCAGACAGTTCACATGAAGACGCACGAAGAAGTTTAGAAGATATATTGTTCTAGCAGGAACAAAGGGTGTCGAATTGTCCGACACATTATCGAATGGCTGGACAATGGCTTAGCTAACGGTAGGAGAAGTGATGGGACGGACAGTCCAAGAGCTACTGGATTGTCCGAGATGAAGGCATTGTTGGATAGTCCGGTGGCTACCAGATTGTCCGCTCCTTTATGGCACAATGGCTAGTGGTTCAGTGATCATTAGAAAAGCATAAAGGGCCAGATAGTCTAGCCTAGTATCGGGCTGTCTGATCCTACCCAAATATTGGCAGTGTTGTGCAATGGAAAGAAATGGCTAGTGGAGGAGTTTAGGCTATAAATGGGCAATGCCCTAGACTCAATTCAAGACTTTTGGACGTTCCTTTACCCTGAGAAAGTCAATCAAGGTCAAAGAGCATTAAGAGAATATTAAAGATCAATTGTGCTAGGGTTTAGCCTTGACTATTATTGTGTACTTGTTTAGAAGACTAAACTCCCACCCAACTCTCTTATTGTGTTCTAAAACTTTTGAGCTATTAGTAAGTTGAGTTGAGAGAGTGTAGAAGTTAATAATTATAATCTCATAGCCACCAAGGAATGTGGTGTGCCCGAAAACCCTTCTGAAGGTTCTACCTTGCCTTTTTAAGAGAAGAGGTAATAATAGTGGAAGCCAAACTTTATTGTATTGTGTGCTTGGTAGAGCAAGTTTCATTGGAGGTTTTAGTTCTTTGTCCAAGCTAGGGACCTTGGTGTCCGCTTAGCGACAGAGTTAGGTCTTGGTGGTTACTTAGACACCGAAGATGTCCAGAGGTTGCTTAGAGAGAGAGTTAATCGAGACCCTCCTCAATAGAGACATAGGATCAACTGGATCTGAATTTTAGTAAACAAATCGGTGTCTCCTTTTCTCTCTTGTACCTTGTATTTACCACTTTCCATCTTGTGCTTGTCGTGATCTTTGTTTGTTTGTTTAGCTCTATTTATCACTAACTTGCTCTTATAAAAAGTGTGCTTGCGTAGTCATTCTAGATTGCATCTTGTTAAATTGCTTAAGTTAAATTTCTTATGTTGGTCAAATTGTCCTACAACATTCGGACAATCTGGTCACATATTATTTTTCTATTATTATACTAACCAGACTATCCTACAACCGTTGGATTGCCCAACTGCTTTATAGTTGGACTATCTAACTTGGTACCAGACTATCCTACCAGGTATAATTCTATTACAAGATTTCTAAAATTTTGGAAAATATCTATTCACCCCCTCTAGGCAACATATCCGATTCTTAAGGCTCCCTTTCATAAGCAACATGCCGATAAGGAGTTGACTAGAATCATGACCTAGAACTCGATCAATAGTCTGTTCATCTTGTTAAATATGCAAGCATACTAATAAAGTCTTCTACCCCTATCTCTGAGATATCCACTATTTGAGCAAGAACGAATACTTATGTACTCAGCAAGCCATCACATGATATTCAATAATATGTACGGGAATAACAATGATGGATATAGGTTTAATTTGGATAAAGCAAGAGTAGTAATGACTTAATAATAGATTCAAATTACATATTCACAAACTGATTTTCTACATATATTTATGTCATGGGTTAGAGCTTTATACACAAGAGGATCACCCTGTATAATCCATAACCCATATCCACGTGATATCCTTTGACTTTAGGTTACCTTAGCATACCCACTGAAGATCATTTTGGCCTCTCCATGCATAGTGTGGTAGGTTGGAAACCCACATGCGCTCTATAAGTCATTGGGGCAGTGCGCTTACTCTTAATTGCCATTTCTTTCTCCAATCCTAAGTTTTTGTACAACAAAACTAATCCAAAAGGTCATAGCTCCTCCCATGACTGTAGGCATGGCTATTTAAATAGTTTTAACTCTATAGAGGTTGTACACTATACCCACGTGCCATCACACTGTAACATCTGGTTGGTCAAGTCATTTAGTGTGAGTGTAACAACAAGACATTCACAATACATTCCTACTAGCAATATCTTGGTAATTACCTCCTTGTGATAGGGTAGGTGACGCTCTCCCTAGGGCAAACCAACGTTGCATAGGTAATGACACATCCCTAGACTACTTATGCTTTTTGTCCCATCTAAGCACATCACCAAGCCCTTCTATCAAATATGATGGTCTTGGCTTTCTACAAACCTATCAAATATGATGGTCTTGGTGTCCTACCAGGCCTGGCCTACAAGGTCTAGTCTGTTCATCGTCCCAAGTATATGTTCAAAGTTCAATAAATTAGTCTACCATATCCATTCCATTCTAGACATGTGGCCACACATGTAAATAGCTAGAGGTTGCAAAAGAAACTAGTCCGCATGCAACTAAAGACTTCCCACCTTGGTCACTATCATTATGTATCTAAAATCATACTAACATAAGGGTTTTCAAGTTTGTCGCATGGTACATTTTTCTATTCGCTCCATGATATTCTCGGTTATGTTGCTCAACTAATTTTCTTACAGGGTTCTAGGCTACACTGCCATAGATCTCCATAGCCATAGGTGGATCTAGGCAGGCCACCTTTAGATGGGTGCAAAACTTTTTCATCCACGATGATTTCATGACATATCAGAATGTGCTTGGCTCCTCCCAACTTACAAGAGCTCCACTACCGCACACACAAGAGCTACATTCATTAACTCCTATGAAGCAAGTCATTGCTAGCCGTGGTGTCCTAGCCGACTACCTCACCTACTACTAGGGTCACATGCGAGTGTAGGGGAGGAGGATGAACAAGGGTATAGGACCGTTTTTGGGCCAGTAGCACTTTGTGCCATTTGTACTTATTATTTATATTATTTTCTTTTCACTATTTCGACTATACGTTCCTACATCATTTACCATGCATTCATACCATGTCACTTTCACCTCTTCTTTTATGCGCATCACTACTAGTAACATACGACAACCAAGTGCCTTCACTCCTTTGTATGCACATGATTGGTGAGTTACAATCCACGCTAAGTGATGACAATCAACAGTCGACGTGTGACTATCACATCGCTTTCAACACAATCCGATAACCAACTTTCGACGCGTGACCATCACGTTGTTTTCAACATAACCCTACAATCTACTTTGAGCGTGTTAATATCACATTGTGTTCAAAGGATTTTTGTAGGTAGGGCATTTTCCATGTGTGAATGTCACGTCATCTTCCACACCTAACATAACCCTCACTATATAAGACCTCTGTATGCATGATAAACCTCAAGATTTCCATCGGCTCATACCATTGCAAATCTCACACCACTCATTTACTCTATCTCCTATAGTATCAAAGAACAATGGCTGCTAGACGCACTTTTAGTGATGATTTGAATTAAAGAAGCAATTCTTTAGCATAGTTGTATGTGGTGATCGATACCAGCTTATGACATCTCGAAACTCCAACACTCATAGGAGGAGTTTCTTCCGATGAATAAATTATTCTTCTGAGGTATGGATTATATGCCCCTATTTTTTCGATTATTTCTTATCATAACATTTTCTTCAAATTAATACTTTTTTGCTATACCCATAGATAATCATAACATTTTCTTCAAATTAATACTTTTTTGCTAGACCCACAGATGTGTA
This sequence comes from Oryza coarctata, assembly GCA_030770085.1. Taxonomy (NCBI): domain Eukaryota; kingdom Viridiplantae; phylum Streptophyta; class Magnoliopsida; order Poales; family Poaceae; genus Oryza; species Oryza coarctata. Next base: position 8,903,044 of record CM061484.1, on the reverse strand, counting down.
GTTTCATTTAGTGGGTTGATACACAAAATCCATTATTTGACCACAACCGTTGGTTCTCTGAGTGATATTGATTTTATCTCTTAAAATGAAAGAAACAATACATGAGGAGGAAGAAGGAGTACGAACGACATCGGTAAGCTGAATGGTTACATTGGAGACTACAACCTCTTATACTATCTCTATGGTGCTAGTGTCCAAGTGCGCTTGTGGTGATCATTGTCAAGTGGTAATATCAATAAATGACGATAATTTTGGTAGAAGATACTTTATTTATGTAAACATTGTTGACGATAATTTCGTTGTAAGTTTGCAATACATTTCTCTAATTTGTTTCACTTTGACTATAATAGTTATGTATCCAATTTTCTAACATGAACTACCAACTATTGAATTCAACAATAGATAGACATGAATTAATTGATGTACAACAATGTATGGATCATATAACTTAAAACAATTGAACAATACATATAGGCTAGTAGAGTATGAGTGAAGAGTTGGCCCCTCTAATGACCATAAGTGGACGATAGATGATGTCCACAAGTTTCAAATTATTGTCCATTCTGTGTTACCCATTATTATTTATATTTTATCCATGTGTTTGTCCGTAACTTGTAATCCTCTTCGTAATTGTATAATGTGTTTATCACTATTATCTAAATAAAATCTATATGTGAACCCATTAATCGTCCAGCTCTTTAATTAATGGTGTAATAATTTTCGGATATTAACATTGAGTTCTTACATATCTTAATTATCTTTTCTCCTAAAATTTCTTTAAAATTAAATTCTAAGTAGAAATAGATTTATTTTGAATCTATCCTTTTTCTTTTGAAAATTTGTACGGTAAGAATAAAAATATTCTAGTAGGGGCAAGAGGACCACCTATAAAATTACGAGGCTCCGTTACCTTCCACGGACGGGCTTAATAATTTTACAAGTAGCCCTTCAGGGATGAAAAAATGTCTAATCATGGAGCGGCAAGGGAGCTGTCTGTAAAAACCATAGGCCTCCTCCTCACTCGCGTTGCCACCTGATAAAACGACCTTGGCTATGATGGAATGGGGCTACCTACATGATTCTAGCCCCTGCCACCCTGTCATTTACAGGACCAACCAATGTTTTACCATGTTAGATTTAATGCTCTCTGAGATGTCATTTTTTCTTAAAAAAATTATCTCGTTTGGTATAAATATGTAAATTTTTAAATAAAAAAATATTTTTACAAATATTTTAATATATATAAATAAATAAAATCTTTTCTTGCTTCCCAATAGGCACAATAAATCTACCTCAGAGCCAGACTAGTAAAAGAATAATCATCCAGGGCCAATAAATCTACCTGACAGCTAGTCTAGTAAAAGAATAATCGTCCTCTCCATTAGGTTTGGTAAAATAAATACTATAACAATAATAAAATAAAATTTTCAATTCTAAGCAAGTTAAAACCAACGTGACCCTCAAATCATAATTTAGTCACATCAATAAGCTTTCTAAGCACCTCTATTCAAGTACAAATCCAAATCTTTCCAAGTCTCTACCTCTATGTTACCGTAGGATTCGACAATGTACTGTGACTCTAAGGGTATTCTTTGGATATGACCAAACCATCTCAACTGATATTAGATAAGGTTTTTTTTAATTTGTGTTACCCATAGTTGATCACATATATTATTATCTTGAAATCGATACATTCTTATATGACTATAAATCCAACATATGCATTTCTGTAAACTTGACTGTTGAACATATTAGCTTTTTTAGGCCAATATTCTGAGTAGATTTAATCGTCGTTCTATAAAACTTGTCTTTTAACTTCTATAGTAATCTCTTATCAGAGAGAATACAAGATGCTTGGCACTACTTGATCCACCCACTTTGATTCTATGGCTAACGTCTGTATCAATATCACAATCCATATATAGCATCGATCTTAGATATCGACATGTATCTTTCTTAAGCACTAATTACTCTCCTAAACTCACATCCCCTCCTTATATTATATGCATTGGTGCCAAAGTCACACCTTAAATATTTAGTTCTTGTTCTACTTACTCTAGAACATTTGGACTTAAGAGTCTATCACCATAACTCTAGTTTTCTACTTACTCTTATCTGGCTCTCATCAACTAATACCGTATTATCTGTAAAAGAGCATACACTAAAAGATATTCTTTTATATATTTCTTGTAATCTCATCTATTAATAAAATATTTGAACCTAATGTTGTCCAATTTTAATCGAAAGTAACATTTATTATCATAATTTGTTTGAATGCATTGTTATATATTGTTATATATGTTCTTGATGAGGATAATATATTTTATTGAGATTTTATGTTTGTTTAAAGCGTACCATATAATATTTGTTTGTATTCTATTATTATAAGGCTTCTTCAAGTCAGATGCTTCTTCTACTCTATAAACCGTTTTATAACTTACCTTATTAAAAAAATTATTTCTATAGTGATCTTCGGACATAAAAGGAAACTGATGGTAAAAAATTATCTCGCTTGTAAAACATTCATCATCATACCCTTGTAAAAGAATTACTTCTGCATTGATAATTTATTTCATCATTATACTCGGTCATTTGTAAAGGAATTACATCCACATTGATAATTTTATTTACGTTCGTTTCCTGCACAGCGGATGTAGTAAATTTTTTATAACATGACATGTGGGTGGTAAATTTTTAACCCAGAAATTGTCACAATGAATCATAAATACAAATCTGCATTAATAAAGAATTTAGTGAAGAGGACACAGATCGTTTTAATGAAGAATTTACACAAAAGAGAACAACACTAAATCGTTTGAACGAAGAATTCAGGGTTGCGGAAGATAGCAGCAGCATGGTTCCAGGAATCAGGACGGCATTGAGCGACGAAGATATGACAAACAGCAGTAGCAATGCAGCATGAATGTCATGATCCTCATCTATTTCTCCGCATGGTCTATAGGCACGACCGAATCAATGGTCAAAGAGTAGTCAACCACGAGCAGTGAGGAGGCAAAGAGAGAGCAGAAGGCCGGCGACCAAACAGATCTTCGGAACAGGTGAAGACGAAAATACAAGCAAATCTCGAAATAACTCTTCATCTTGGACAGTTAGAGTGGTATTTAACCGTAAATCGAAGAAATAACTAAAGGCATTTCGAGTGACGTTACACGTTGATGGTGAGATGGCTGGAGTTCGATAAATTTAGATTTTTCTTTTACATTAATTTTCGCGCAGGAAGCCAGAGGTAACAGAGAGAAGGCGTTGCCGGTACTTCGGCCTAGGTCTGTCGTCTTGACTCACCTGCCTCAGAACCAGCTCTACCCATAACTACCATCTTACTACTAATCATCTCGTATTTAATAGTAGGCATTAAGTTATTTTTTCTCTACTAATTTATTTTTTTAAATACTATAGTTATATTCTTTTTGATAGAGGGAATATTTAACTTATCGTAGATTTTGTTTTTTCTGATTAAGATACAGATTTTATATCGTTTTCATTAGTACATTATTGGAATTGCTAAAAGATATATTTTGTGTGACAATTTTTTAATGTAAAAGTTGCTTTAAAATATCAAATAAATTTATTTTTTAAGTTTATAATGATTAAAATTTAATTAATTATCTTTCTTATTTTACATGCGCACTTAATTTTCATCTTATCCCACAAATGAACTGAGATAATTCATGCACCACAGCATTATCTTGCCATGAGTGCAGTCAAGTACAAAGCAACTTGGTGCTGCCTACGCCATCCCTACAATTGTGCGGACTTAGCCTCTTATCGTATACTTGTTGGATTATCAACCACAACTAAAATTTAAATTTTGATGGTTGTGTTAGCGTCGATGACTTGTTTTGTTGTGGCACGAGTTCTTATACCTCTTGCTTTTTTTTGGGTGTTTGGACACCTTTCTTATTTTATTAATGTAATGATATACATTTTTCTTACGTATTCAACAAAAAACAATTAAATTTTGAACTTACTAATTTAAAATTTAAAACTTAATTTTAAGTTAATTTGAAAGGTTGTTCAACGTAGCCTATTTTCCAGCCTTGACTTTTGAATTGTAGAAAAAAATTGATACAGATCGGACCCTATGACCAACAAATTCACTTTTCACTTGGCCAAGGGCGACATGTTGGTCTATGGTCTTTTGAGAAATCCCAAAAGGAAAATATTCCATGGTATCCCAAGAATCCGGAGGTCTCAAATATTACTTGCTTTGCTGTTCTTCATTTTCTAATTTCTCATGATAATTTTCGGCCATCTGTTCTCACTCATATGAACTCAAATTTAGTCTGTTCATCTTCCCAAAGAAGCATCATGTCCAAGCATATTGATTATTGATCTCAACTAAATATACTAATTAAATCTATATCTATGAGGTATTTTATCATGGTTTCTATCTGTAGTAGAATAAAAATATATGGTTCATTTATACTAACATCTTAAGTACTAATGGTAGAAAAAATATTTCTAATGATTGTTGAAGTCATAAATCGATGATTGAGATCAATTCTACTTATGATAAAATGGATAGTTGAGTAATATTATAACAGAAAAGAATAGATCATCGTAAAAGGAATCATCCGTATACATGATCATATAATCCAATGGATCGCCCACAAATATTAATGATGCGTTCACAATCTTAGGTCGAGGGTGCTACTAGCTAGTTAGCCCTTCCAGATATAAAATCCAGGAAGGATTTTTGTATATATATTGGGTTATTACAACACGAAAGATAAATAACTACATGATTTACAAATCATTAAACTCATGCAGGAAAAGGCTAATTATGCTTTTCGGGACAGTGCACTCAAGCAATGATTGGTAAAACGTCAGCATGATTCAGCACAACCCCATTCCATCGTTGATCCTACGTAAAAAAACTATTATTTTAAAAAGTCAAATGGAAATCAAACAAGAGACAAATATTATCATACCCTCCATACAGAAAATAAAGAGGGGAAGAAAATGAGAAGAATAGAGCACACTTGGTTAAATGATTCAACGAGAAAAAAAAGTAATATTATGTAAAAAATGACAGTCTAAGCGACGGAAGGAGTATTATTGGCTCATACATTGCACCGGATGGGTATGCGTCCTTTAATTTGTACACCTCGCTATGTGTACAATTTCCACGATATTACTTGTCGAGAATTAATGAATCAAAAGAAGAGAGGAAGGAGGAACACATAAGGTTGTCATCCGATTAAGTGTGACAGGTAGGTTGAAAACTGCTTGGCAAAACAAACCACATGACTCATGTATTAATTGGCTCATCACGACAAAAATCAATTCTGTGATTGTGACTCATATCTAGATATGTTCAAGTTGATTGATTTAGACCGATTTTGTAATAATTCTCCTACTCCCTATCTGTGTCCTATCCCTTCGTTGTTTTGTAGTGTTCGCTTGCGAATGGTCTCCAAGACAAAACATAATGAAAGCTGACATGAACAGAAGTTTTATGGCATATATAGATCAAATAAACAAGATGATTTTTGAGAATTTAGCACCCACCTTTGCAAAGTTACAAGCACTTTCTCGGACCATTATTTTAATAAATGGAATAATTGTTTTTGGGTTGCACCCAGAGATCCATGCATAAAGTCATAATTAACTATTACATCTTTTCCACACCAAAAGGAATCAATGAAAAATAATGCAACCATTTGGCATAAATGATGAAATACAAAAATAATGCTAAACCTCCATCGTTGCCTATTGACTAACTCCATGACAAGCCTCTCCAAAGTGTGCCTTGCCACAACAATCAAGTCTAGCCAAAACATCAATTGGAGTACATGAACAATCAATCGGAGTACAATTAGAACTCTTCTTTTCATCAAGAAATATATTGCCATTTGAGCACAAATAGTCATATAGACTAACATAAAGCAGCTGCCCCACACTAAGTTTGTTTCTCAGTCCTCTATACTGTCAGTAACACTTTCTAAAAGCCAATTACCAAACATGTTAGTTACACTTTCTGGAGGGTTCTAATTGAAAGCCACATAACTACTCTCACAAAAAGTGAGACAGTGAACAATCCGAAAATAATAAGTTGTTTCATGGTCACATTATTGTCACAAAAGCATCTTCTTCTGCACTACCAATTTCTCTTTATTAATTATCTTTTGTAAAGATTACTCCAGTTTTCAACTAGCACAAAAATACCTTCACTTTCAACGGGATTTTCGACTTCCATAATCTTGTATTGATTATTAACAGGTTATAATTGGCCAAAGCGCCTTCAATCAACTGGACCAAGCATTGTCCATTTTGAAGCAAATTCTATCTAAAGCAATATAATTCATGTGTTAGCTGAACAATCCCCAATCTAGAAACCACTTTGTTAAAAAATATAAGACTATGTTATTTCATTAAGATAAGACTTTAACTAACAATATAATTTTTTTATATAAAATTAATGTTATGAGATTAATATTCAAAAAATTGATGTTATTAGATTAATATTTAAAAGTACTTACTTATAATTATTCTCTTATATCACATATATAATACCCTATTAAATCAATTGCTAATCAAAGGCTTGTTCTAATAAAATGAAATACGATTTATAATAAAATAAAGTAAAGAGTAATTGGTTTCAAGCTGTAAGATTACTATCCACCAGAGGTTTGAAAAAGAGATATTTACAGGTACAGTGCTTATAACTTGTGCTGGCGTAGATTGTTTTAGTTAACAACTTCGCAGCTTTGTCTGTTAGTTTATTTTTTATGATCTACTTCATGTTGCTTCCTTTTAATAAATCGATTATTGACCAGGACACTGCAGACCATGTGACGTCATGGACATGCATGTGGATCCTCAGGCTGTTATATTGTTACATCAGTATTCAATTACCTATAAAGAACAAGCATCTACTGCTCACACATATATCTAATATCTGCATTGTGGATTGTGTCCTACGGAAAACAGCTCAAATTCAATCGATAACATATTGGTAAATACGTTTACAAAGAACAGGTTACTAAATTTAATTACAGGCACCACGTGACAACAAGGTTAACGTCTGTCTTTTTAGATAAAGCATGGAGTGCATGTTGAAATTGATAAAAAAATTGTCTCCTTCTCCACTTATGAAAGTATCTTGTAGAACCTCGATGCTAATCCACTTAAGACGAATTCTACTTGTCTTTATGTAGTACTTATGTCCCCTTTTCATCTGTTATGGCATACCATCTAGAATATGGATGTGTCTTCCTATTTTTATTTTTTTAAGAGATATCATCGGTATTTCCAATATTGTAAATCCTCCTTGATCTTTATTACCGACTAGCTCGAAATAAATGTCCTGATCGCTTTGCCTTCTCATTTGCACCTCTTCCTTGAAGGTTGTAAACTAGAATTTCTTCACATGCACGGATTTGGCCTTGTGATAAAATGTGGTTACCTTTTGTGGCATTACGCGAGGATTTATACCAGGCACAGCTATTGTGGCAGGTGTAGCTACTTGGACTATGGAGCTGTTGTGGCAGGAGCGGCTGCTATGGTAAATGGTGTTATTATGGGAGGAGTAGCTGTGGTGCCGGATCTCACGTGAACAGCACGACCACGTCGAAGCTTGAGAGGTCTGCTTAACTCCAGTGCAGGTCTATCGGTTTCTCTTTATGGCTTGAGGTATGCGTTCCGAGGCCTTAGAGGTCCGCTTAGCTCTGGCACAGGTACCTTAGCACACTCTTTGTTGTAATGGTGTAGGTGCGGGTGTGTCAATCAATTTAACACTACAATTGACAAGGAGGTGAGGTGAACGGGTCAGTTGGACAATGGGCCAACACGAGCTCTCGCTATCGGCTGGCCGCTGATAGGGTTGAGTTGGTCCTCGGCCGCGTCCGGATGACTCCTACTATCGGTTGGTTGTCGATACGGATTGAAACACTCTTTCATCGGCTAGGGAGCTAATGAAGGCATGGACAGATATCGACAAAGGACGTGATGACTCCGGGTGTAGCGAAAGCGAGATCCTGATCTATTAGCAGCAGAGCTGATGGAGGCACCAAAGGGTACTCAGAGAACAGCAAAGCACGCGAGATCTCTCTTGGTTGCCGACAGAAGCTGTTCGCTCGTTTATCGGCTGGAAAGCCGATGAAGGCATATGCGAACTAGCAAGAAATCATATAAAAGACACTGGCTGCAAAACCGATGCTGCTTCGGACATGGTGGGCGATGAATAAGGAGCAGGGCCCGTTCCTCCCATAGCACGAGACCCATCGCCCACCATGATGACACCGCTAGCACCGATCTCAAAGATCGGACCTAACCGAGACAGTAAGAGATCGAGGCCAATGGCAACAGGACGGCGGACACCAAATCGGTCGTGCTGAAGGAAGGGTGGAGCAAACCCATCGGTTAGCTGAGCCGATGAGAGGACATCTCTGAAAGGCCGATGCACTTGGCGTGACGTTCGATAGAAGACTCTAAAGACGGGTACGTATCGGCTGAGCAGCCGATATGCTGGACATGTTTCTCAAGGAATAGATAACTCATCGGCTAACCATTTCGATGAAACGCCGAGAAGAGACCTATAGGCCTATGACTCAATCTACTATTGATAGCCTCGTAGATCAAACCTAACTGATGCAGCATGGGACCGACGACAATAGAGAGAGCTTAGTAAACCAATAGATCTTACACGGACATGATGCGGTACACTCGATCTGACTAAGAGGTCGAACCTAACTAATACAGATTTAGACAGAACAAGATATATCGGGATAGTGACGAGACTTACCTCTTTGCCGGAGATCGAACTTAACCGATGTAGCCCTGCGTCTAGAGCTAGAACCCACCGGTAAAACCTAGATAAACTAGGGTGGCGATGCGCCGAAGTTATATTGATCGAGAGATATTTACAAGCTTCCAAGGGATCTATATTTATACCCTGGTATTACAGAGTTCGATATAGTTACAACAACCATCGGACGTTACTTCCTAAATACTATAATAGGAAAATATCTCTAAGAAAGTAAACTAAACTAACTAAACCTTCATATCAATAGAAGATATGATTTACATAGGTAAATTACCTTACCGTGAATTCCACGGCTCCTCCTCAGACTTGGCCTCATTTGGATAGTCTTCTATAATTGGACCGAATCCTTTCTTGTTTCCTTTAATCGACTTCTTTCCTATAGCAATTGGACTCTTCTTTACTAAACCGATCATCTTTCCAATCTTTCCCTAGGTTTATCAAATTTTGGTGTTAACATGCTGATCGGGTGACAGATCTTGTGGAGCCTGTGGAGGTATTGGCAATGGTGGAGGTAGTAGGGAAGGCAGAGCTAATGAAGATGATTGAGCTGCTAGTGAGTAGGAGGTGGTAGGGAATGTAGGGATCAGGGGAAGGTCTACAAGGTGAAAATGATTAGGGTGGATATTGAGCTAGCTTGGTTTAGCCTAGCTTGTTAGGGTAATGAGCTTGCTCGGCTCAACTCATTATCCTGACGAGCTAAAAGGTTGGCTCAACTAGAGCTAAAGTTTTCTCTCGCATTCTTTTAAGTTATTTTCTAGTTCATTTTTATGGATAAGTTCTAGAAACCTGAATTTGGTTAATCATTTTGGTTTTGCATTGAAAAATTATCATGCTTCTCCAAAAAATGAGGAGGTTATACTTTTCTTGTAGCTCAAAAACAAGTCGTTTGTCATTATGTAAGTATGATAGTTATCTTCTTTGCTAATTTCTTGTAAATTAGTTGTCTGATTGCACAAAAGTGAATTAATCTCGAAATGGGCTCAGCTGGCCAGTTTTGATCTATTGTTTTTGGTGACTCTGTTCATTATACCACAAATCATTACATTATTCTATGTTAGCCACAAAAAACAGTCAACACACAGTTCTGTGAATAGCACTTAGAAATGGACATGAACCACTCATACGTCCATATTTGATGTAAGTGCAAACGAGCAGGTTCAATTATGTGTGGCACAATGTGAAGCATTAGATGCACCATCATATTGAACAAGGATAAAGGAAAATGCATCTCAAGGTGGCAAAAGTTGTTTGTCACAAATGTTTGAAGGGGGACCAATACCTCAAGATCAAATACCTTATGTGAAATTTGATTAAAAAAATAACATATCACTATGGTGACCACCTTAATCTAAACTGGTTTGATTGCCCTTATTGTAATAAAGAGGAACAATATTAGCATCACATGCCACTCATAAGAATTACAGCCAAATAAGGACAAATCTTTTGTCGAGACTGTTTCCTAATGTTTGATGAGAAACTAGTAGACACTCCCACCCTATATATGTATTTGCACTATACCTTTTTCTTTTCAAGTGTCCAGGTGTAGCTAGCAAGAGGAAGGTAGTTTTTTTCCATTTGGTCATTCCTTAGGTTGAAGCTCTATATTGATATCCAAATTTACTAGATCATTATGTGACTTCAGTCAATCCTCTATCTTACATGGGATGTCTAATAAGGTGTCTATAGCACCACCAAACACATTCTTCTTGAGGTGCATAACATCGATGATATGATGAATCTTTAAGTCATTTCAGTACGACAAGTATATGAAGAATATTGAGTGCTTCTTGAATGACACTTTTGGCACATTAGTACTTTTCTTCCACTTTCCTTCTTTTTTCTCTTCTAAAAATGACCTTAATATTCTCCATGATTTCAAACACTAGTTTATCACTACAAACTTCGTGTACACTATCGTGCTCTTCTGTCTTATCAAAATATTTCAGCATCAAGTAGTACCCTATGTTTATTCCCAAGAACTGATGATATGTATGCCTAATAATAAAAAGATATAGAGATGTTGTGTTGTCAAACATATTAGGCACCTAGGCTTTTCATTGATCTATCCTAAGAGGGACAATTTTGTGTAAAGTCATGGTAATGAATATGATGGCATGTAGAGTGAAGTACTCCCAAAGGTATTTATCCAACACCCGAACCCATTTGTTTCATAAATTTGCTATATCCTCCATCAAAGGTTTATGAAAAAAACATCTGCATCAATGCTAGGTTGTTTTGGGCATGTAGTCAACAAAATATACTTTCACATCTGACAAAACTATGTAGGAAGGATGTACATGGTTAGAATTACTGGCCAAGTACTATGTGAGCTGCTTAAGCCATCAAAAGGGTTCATTCTGTTCATGCTCAATGTAAACATTATATATCTTGAGTCCATAGAAAAATCTAGTATAGTACATCAAAGTTTTTCCAATGGTAAGCATTGGCTAGGTATCAAAGCATCCCGATGGTCTTGCATATCTCGTGATGCCATCTCATTAGTTCAGCGTTCCAAGGGTTTGAGAACAACTGCTTTATGTGATCTTTCACTAGCAGGTACCACATCAGCATGGCCAAAATTTTCTTATTATGCACAGATGAATCGGTGTCTTCTTTGTCACCATTCGGGGACATGTTACCTATTTTGTACTTACTATTGCCACACATTAGGCAACTTTCTAAGTATGTACTCCTTGTGGTACATGACACAATGATTCACATATGCATGAATCTTTTGAACATCTAATGACAATGGCCATATAAGTTTTTTTTGCTTGATAAGTGTTAGATGGCAAGAAGTTAGACTTCGAAAGCAAGTTTCTTAAGAGATTTAACAATTCATTGAAGCTACTATCGAACTATCTATTGCTGGTCTTCAATCTAAGAAGCTCAAGTGCAAAATGCAATACCGTAAAATCCTTGTCACGTCTCTTTTACTTGTCATACAGAAGATCTTTCGCGGTCTTCTTTAACGCCTCAAAATTGTCTAATCCTCTTGCTAAACCCATTAGCACTTCTGGTTCAGCATGATGTAACATCTCCTCTAGATTGAAATCAGTGTCAAAACCATTAACATCATCCATCAAAACATAACCATTTTCATCCATCATATCATTATCAATGTCATTGATGGTAAAATTGTCAGCCATATCCAATGAAAAAAATTCTCCTTTATCCATCATACCATAATTATTGTCTCCTTGATAGAAAGCAATTTCACTATAATGGAACCAAACTTTGTACTCCTGAATAAGTCTATGTTTCACTAAGTGAGACCTGATTATATTGGAATTTATCCATGCTTTCTAGTTCTACAATCAATGCATAGATAATATATATGACTTGCTATCCTCAAAGTAATTTATATATGACTTAACTAAATAATATATGTACAATAAATAATGTCACATCAAATTTTAAGAAACGTAAATGACAATTTGAAACCTAGATGTGTCATAAATAACATTAGAACAAATCACCTATATAAAAAAATTAATTTGCCCCAACCTAGCTATCCCCTATCTCAATGACATCTAGAAGTAACATTTTGTGGAGAGTATGGGTATCAGATATCCACACAGACTATTTATCTGACTAGAGATAGGAGATAAACCGGATCTATGTAATATAAGATAGAGTAGAACTTGGTTGCCATGTTGCCTTGTATCACAAGGTACAATATAGTATCTTAGCCAAATACTAGTATATAGATAAATAAAGGTTAGACAAAGTATGATTTGGACTCCTACCTTGTAACCATACACACCAATCTTTATAAGGCAGGCAGCTAGCTTCTCAATGGCATAACCACCATGAAAAACTGACTAGAGATCAAGTTTAATACACCTATTGGAATAAAATTCACCAAAATAGTAGTAGGGTATTACCTCACGCCTAAACCTATATAAACCTTTGTGTTCTGCAACCATCAACTTTATGTCTCATGTGCTACCCCTTAAATTATTGCCGATACAAATAGGGGTTAGGCTAAGTTTCCTAGCAACAAGTGCGATGAAATCAACTTCGAGAGTCATCGACTTTGTCTTTGATCCAAGGGAGGTGTTCCACTTTGGGAGCCTTGACTTCCACACTAATGACTTTGGCAAGTTTTTCCTCTTTGACTAAGATTTACTCCAATTAGGGAGAAGAACCAACTAGATCATGTTCGATCTCGCAAATGCTACAACGATCTAAAACTAAAACTTTGTGTCATCAGCTCAACCCTTCGGAGTTCAAGTCAGATATGGCTCCTTGCTGCGCCGCTCAAGTTTGGGCATAAGGAGGTTGGTGTCATCAACCTGTTAATCCAATTAAATGACTTGGATAGCAACATCGACAGTTATTTTCCTCCGCATGAAGTCTTCATTCTTAGGGAGCTCAAGATGAAGAAGCTCGTCGATTAAGGGAACATCAAGATTGGGAAGATGAACAACATTACAAGCAGCAAGAAGAGGAAGATCAATACAGAGCTGATCAAGAGAACTACAATAGAGAACCGCACATGGGTTCACGTAGGATCTAGCAAGATATCCTCTAAACTAGACTTGATGATCACAATATGTTTGTTACTCCCCAACAAAATGGTGTTGCATTAGTTACTCTACTTAATATTGTACTCAAGATGCTATGAGAACCCGTTGTCTCACTAACTATTCAGAATGTCAAAACTATGGTGACAACAACAGTGTAGCAAAACAAGAGAAGCATGAACACAATGATCCAGTCAGAGGCCATGTCATCTAAGTCTAGTTAGGAGGTGCCTGACTGGAGAAAAGGATGCCAGATCATCAACAACCATCTCAAATTAGTCAAGGAGGGGGACGTCAAGATTGTCAATAGCATGATGAAGAAAATCGGCACCGATTGGACCAAAAGCAATGCAGTCGCCATCATTGGCACCTAAAATGTGAAGAAGATGACAACAAATGTAGTTATCATGAGGACGCGCATGGAAAAATTGACTATGATTTATGGCGCAAGATTGAAACCAGACGTTATGAGCGAGAAGAGTGTGAGCAGCACATACTGGAGGATGAGCATGATCGCTTCAGCATATATCCTTGTCAACATATGTCCCTAATTTTTATCAATGATTTTTATGAAGAAGTGCCAGCCTTTACCTCTGATCTACAATGAGTGATCTGGCTGGATGAAATCAAATCAACTAAAATAGACAAATATGATGGTAAAATAGATCCACAATCTTGGCTCACGGTGTACACGCTAGTGTTCAGAGTAGCCGAGAGAGACAACAAGGCTATGAAAAATGATCTTCTTGTTACTTTGGCAGAATTGGCAAGTAGTTGGCTTTCAGGGCCTTTTTAGGGATCCATCAGTTCCTAGGGTGAGCATCGGGAGCAGTTTGTTGTAAATTTCCAAGGCACATTTGAATGCGAAGGATAACAATATGACTTATATCAAGTTCAACAGAGGAAGAACGAGACTCTTTGGGAGTACATCAAGTGCTTTTTAGAGGCATGATACAAAATTCCAAATATCAAACACGAGAGTGCCATTGCTTCTTTCTAGAAGGGAGTTATGGATGAGAACTTCATCACCAAGTTTACTCAGAAATGCCTGACAACTATTAAGCAATTGAGACGAACAATTCATATGATTTCTCTAGTGATGCCATCGTGGCCATGCAAGAGGACCGACTATGGTAAAAGGACTACTAACTTGCTTGGGGCTCATAAGCTTAAATGTAGGGATAGGACCTCTTTTCCAACTCGTGGAGTATCAAATTGCTAAGTCACATTTTTATTTCCTCCTTTATTTGATATTCTCATCTGAGTAATATTTTCCTTTTCTTCTGTCTCACTACATCAATTGGTTTCTTATTGAGTAGTTAGTGGGGGGCTCACATGTTATATGATGTTGTTTGTGAATGAATCCAAGTAGAAAACGTGCTGAGTAGTGAAGCTCTATTTACCAATGCCTACTAATTTATATGTGTGCATAGACAAGTGCTTTGAGCCAATTCCTAGCACTTGGGGGTTAGTCAGATTATATAATGCAAGGTCTAGATCTAGATATGTGTAACTAGGGTTCATGGCCTTAAGCATATGTCCTACGTTCATGGAATGGATTAGTTGGTATTCCCCATGAGGGCCACCAGCTGAGTACCTGCACCTATCGAGACTCAGATACCACTTCTACTTCAATACACTCCATAAGGGATAAACCAGTTGGATCATAAGTCATTTGGATCAGAAGCCACTTGGATGAGATACACTCAGTCCACATCACTCGGAAGATTTGCCACTCGAAAACATGAGAGGCTATGCTAGACATAATAGGTATGGCTCCTTACATTTGGTAGTGAGCTATACTAAAATAAGGCATCAAGAATGTTAGCACACCCAATGAGCCAACCTCTGGTAACATTAAAATCATAATGCATGTGTTTTTTCGTCGAACCCTATAAATGTATAAATTATGATGCACCTTATTTTGCTATAAAATAGTTGAAACTAGGCATCACAATTTTCTCAAGTATCAACAACATGCTCTTAAAAAGAGCCAATAGTTGGTCACCAATAAACTTGGGATGTAGATGTTGTTTGAGGACACCCAATCTATGATGCATTGAGTTTCAAGTAATGCATATTATTTAATACAAAGCAGATATGTGACAGGTATACCACTTGGGAAAATACTACTCAAGATCATGGTAGTTAGGCAAAGGCACTTGGGTGGTTGGTACTCAACATATTACACACAAGAGATGGTTACTCAGGATCATGTTTAGTTGTTTCCCAACAAACCACAGAGTTGGTGGCTACACCTATTTGGTGGATCTAATAATTTTATTCTTCAGATATAGTCATACTTTACTCCATGTTTAGTTATTTTCTAACTAAGCATTGAGTTAGGAGCTACATCTAATAGGTGCATCTATTCGATACCTCTATTTACTTTTTCAACAAATCCCTCCATAACATCTTTGGATATCGAAGAAGACTCAAGAAGGAAACACTCAGGAAAAATTCACAAAAAGGTTGAAGGCACTCGGTATTGGTCATGAATCACGAGGGAAATTGCAACTTGATTGTGAAGGACTAGAGGGTACTATGTAGAGTATGAATACCTGATACCCACATGGCCTACTTATCCAACTAGAGATAGGAGGTGGGATAGATCCATGTAATATGAGATAGAGTAGAGATCTGTTCCCATGTTATCTTGTATCCCAAGATAAAGTATAGTTTCCTAGCTGAATATTACTATGTATAGATAACAAAATGTTAGGTTGAGTTCAGTTTAGACTCCTACCTCGTAACAATGGTCCCCACCCTCTATAAGATGAGCAGGGAGCCTCTTGAAGGCATAACCACCACAAAACACTCACCAGAGATCATGTTCAATATACTCGGTGGAATATAATCCACCAAAATAGAAGTAGAGTATTTCCTCACATCAAGAGTCTGAACTTGTATAAACCCTTTCTGTTCTACATCCATCCACTTTAGGTCTCATGCGATACCCTCTTAAGTCATTATTAATACAGAGCATCAACACATTAATACATAAGTACCATCACTTTATACCCCCTAAGTTTCCCAAATCTAATCATCGATGGATGAGAACCACCATTGCAAAAATAGTCAAATATTTAGAACTTTTGCTCTAATATTAGCCCACAACTACATGTTAACATGTTACAAATCTAGCTCATATGCCAACTGTTTCATAGCTAAATTGATGGCATTGAAGGCATAAATTTCAAAGAAACTTTGAAAATAGAAGAGAAATATATGAATCTAACTCTATATAAGAACTTACACCAAAGATTTCAAGTTCAAAATCTCCCCCTATGTGTTAAACTTTTTTTGATAGAAATATCAGAATCTAGAAGAAGTAGCTTGGGTTGTGTGATGCCCGAAAAATATTCTTTTCCTGAATGCTAGTATATTGATCCATGTCCTAAGAAAAACCAATTTGAACCATAACAACTTGATATAAGAGATACATCTTTAATACATCAACAGTACTTATATTATTTCAGAAGCTCATAAGGCTTGACAACAAAAGAAAAACAACAACACTCTAGTGAGCCTATGACTTCTCCTAGACTTATCTCTAAGGAGGGGAAAGTTGAGTAAGACCGAGTACCACCCATAGTACTTAGTAGGACACACCCAGAAAAGTACAAATTTAATGCATAGGGGTATAAGAAATTAATTTATAGGGCTATTTTGTAGTAAACAATATTTTAGAGACATTTAATCAATTAAAGGTTGTTTAATTAAAAGCATGAACGTAATCTCTAATTTATTATTAATACTCAAGTTTCACTTCAATGCAACTTGACCTATCAAGATCCACTACACTGCGGCTTGATCCAAGAACATGGCAAGAAGCTTCGCTACACTGTGCAACTGGTCATAGATATCTCCATCATTCTAGTGTGATAGAAACAAACAACTAACTTGGATAAATTACTTGGCTTGGCCATAACCGATGGCATAGCTATTCGAATAGGTTTAGTCTGATAAGAGGTATAGACTTTACCCACTAGACATCGTCCCTTATGCTATAGTGTGCCATGTACCACCATGGTACATTGGTGGAAGTCATGACATAACTATTTACTTAACCTAATCCTAACCAAAGGAACCAAGATAGACCTCTAAGACTAGTAACCTCTGGGAAGAAAGACACGGTCTACACCCCTAGGCATCTCAGTTAAGTCCACCTTCTGCTAGGCTTATCTATAGAAACCTAGACTTCATTTGCTCTATCCGTATCACTTTGATTAGAACCAATCTAAGCTTCAGGCTAACATTTACCCATTAGATAGGTGGTTGTACATATATGCTTTGCATTTGAGGAACTAAAGACCAATTGTTGTAGTAGCTGACGTGCTCCTAATAGAACCATGCACGTTGCGCCCCACCAAAAATGGGTTTTGGGAATTTTGAAGGGAGAATCCACCATTTCACGACGAAACAACCTTTTTTTTGAATTAACAAAGTTATAGAGTTATTCCCAAAATCAAACTATTAGAAAAACAACTAAATGTGTCTAGTTAAAGGAAGGCTAAGTATATTCCTAAATTTTTAAGTAAGCACCACACATAGAGTTCTCACTAGGTGATTTTTGATACCTACAGTTGTCAAGGATAAATTATATACAAATAATAAGGCTATAACAAAGAATATAGAAAAGGTTAAGTAGAACAATTATATTCAAGGTAAATTTAATAAAGCATAATGCAATAATTTAAATTAACATAATATTTATAAACTAGTATTCAATATATACAAGGAGAGTGTGACTTGCCTTGCTCAAAGTAAAGGGCTTCTGATGACTTGATCTTCACTCCAAGAACTTCCAAAATGATAAAAACTACATGAAAAAGAAAAATAAAGTTAAAACACTAAGAAAAAAGCAATACTAGTACTAAAAGCACCTAAATTCATTCTTGAGGTTTTTTAAAAAATTAGGGACTAGGTCAATTTAGAGTTTGTATGGCCAAGAAGTTTAATGAAATTAAAATGGAGATTTACAAATTTGTGAATTATTTTTCTTAAGAAAAATAAATTTAATGCACAAGCACTAGCATCAACGTACGAGGACATGCGGATCAGGTCCAAGGGCGGTGGGCCCATATGATAGTCTCATGATCCATCTTGAGCCGAGTACATGCGCATGGCTTATGAAATGGCTTATGACCCATCGATAGTTGACATGTGGGCCCCATCAGTGAGCCTCTTGGGACGACCAATAGGTAGGCCTCACATGGAGGCACGTGGGCATGTGCACACAAATGTGGTAGCCGTGCTAGCGCCATGCGGTCATGGTTGGTCAGTGGCAATAGAACTACAGCAGCGGTGGCACTAGTGCTCATACCCCTATGGTCCGCAGTGACGGAACTATGGCAGCAACGATGCTTGTGCCCCATAGTGACATGGTGACTTGGAGAGCGGTGACCAGAGGAGGATGGATGTGGCAACGAGCTCAATGAATGATGCAACGACGAAGGAGGTGGAGAGGAGATCAAGCAAGGAGCTTAGGAGCAAGAGGAGGACATTAAGCTTGGTTAGTGCGAAATAGGGATAGATGTTTAAATGGAGTGGGATCACCAGAGATAATGGGTACGGAAATGAAGGGGATTAAGGGCACCATTAGGCCCCAAGGTTGGGGTAATGGGAGAGGTAATTGAGGAGATTGATTTCCTCTCAATTAACTTGGGGTAAAATAGTGGGAAACAGATGGATTTGATTGGAGGGGCAGCGAGGATCATGGCGACACTTGTACTTGGGCTGCTAGAGGTAAGGGAGAGGCTTGGCAGGCAGGCCACACCTATCAGTGGCGTGGTGGCTAGGCTGGGCAACGTGACCCTCATGTGGAGAGAGGCGTGGCCTGGTGGTGGACTGACCTAGAGAGGGGAGTGGGAGGCAGATGAAGCTAGGCCAGAATGAGTGGAAGGTGGCAACATGTGGGCCATGCTGGGATATGGAAGAAAGAGCGATGGAGCGGCGGCCCGAGTAGGGAGGAGAGAGAAGGGAGAGGCTAGGCAAGCTAGGCTAAGAAGAGAGGGTTGGGCTAGAGGGAGAAAGAGAGAGGAGGTGGGCTTTTAGCCCTTGAGAGGAAATGGATTGTTTATAGTTTTTTCTCTTTTATAAAAACTCTGTTAATTGTTTTTATTGCTTAATAATTAGTTTATGTGATTTGAAAATTTAGGTAAATTTTTGTTAAATATTTTGAGGCATGAAGAATTTAAGAAAAATACTCCAAGCCTCATTTAAATTTTTCATAGACATATTTTAGTGTTTGATATTTTCTTTTGGCTCTTAATAAATTGTACTATTCCTTTTTTGCAGTGATTTTTAATTGAGATGAATTTATCACGACATAACGAATTAGAGAGGTATTATGATTTACCGCGCCACATGTGGAATGGTGTATTATTACAGATGCCATGTTTCTCCCCTTGGTACCAAGTTTACCCTAGGCGGGCCTCCACACAGGCTGCTTGGGATTTTGTGTGTGTTGAGGGGAAGGACGTGTCATCTATTCTGTAGTTGTGTGAGCTCATCTTTGACCCATTCATGTGCTTGAAGCAGTCTCCATCTCGCCTCCCTCTGCCTCCCCACCTCCACCCTTAGCCAGATTTGGCTAGAGGAGGTGATATAAGTCCACACACTCGATAACCTGCCCTTAGTGACACCTCTCTTGCCTGCATCCATCACTACTGCTAAATCGGGTCAGCAGTGCTGAGGCAGGATCTGCTGCAATCATTACTAAAAATTTCTTGTTCTGCACTACTATAAATTCACCTCAATTTGTAGAAATATTGTTTTTGCAAGACAACACCAATACGCATTATCACATTGTAGTTGTCAACAATAGCTGTTGTTTCTTTCTTAATGGTTATAATAGGAGAGCTTGTATTGCAGAAACTTAGTATATCTTGCAGATAGTAATGCTAATGTCAGCAGGCCAAGATGCAGCTGAAGAGAAGAAATGCGAGCGACATAGCTGATAATGTTTTCTTATTGAGGTTCCAAAGGCATACTTTTCCTGCCAACCATTGATTAAAACCGCTACAGTTTGATTAATTTCTGATCCTAACTAATTCAGTCCAATGAATTCATCAATAGTAAAAACTAGAGATTGTAAGAAGAAGTACAAATTAACTAAACATTATATTTTTGCATCAACAATATATACGATTTATTAATGTTTGCCTGCCATCTACTTCGGACTGAAAAAATAAAAATTCTGAATAAAAACTACTCTTGGTGGCATTCTGTCTAAGATGAAATAATAACATAAAAATATCATTTTATCTGTTCTAAACTAATCACCACATGCAAATATCCCACCGTCCAATTTAATGGTTTATTCTTCAGAATTAATTAACCAAATATTACAGAAAGGTACATCCAATATCAATAGTTAATCATAGGGTAAAATCCATTTTTAGGGGTACTAGACCTAAGCCTCATAATTGAGAAAAAAAATGAAAGAAAGCAAGAGGACTAAGCTCCACATCTTCTTATATGCCGTTATTTTAAGCTTGCTCTTTCTTGTGTAGCAACAACTCGTGACATAGTCCATCTACTTAACAACCTTAATGATCAAACTATTGTGCTAGAAATTTATCATCTGCTGCTTGTTGAACCCTATTGAATAGAAACCGCACTGAGACGGTCTTGAGAAGCAATTTGACCTCAAGCACTCCCTTAGCACATCCCACCTATTAATCTGCCGGCATATGAAGGAGGAAGAGGAGAAGCAGATCTAGCCTACCCTATCGTCGGCATGCTATCCCACTAGCGTGACTGCTTGCTGTCGCCTGATTCAAAAGGGGAGGAAGGAACGGAACTAGCTTGACATGCTACCATGCAGGCCACCAACTACCAGTGATGTTGGGGATGCCATCAGATCTGACAGGATTGACGAGCCAGCCATTGCGGGACCCGCCCGCCAAAAGAAAGCCTGCATGATGTAGCCCTCGAACTCAGAGGACTCTAGGCCCTTATTCTAGATCTTCTTTCTCATATTGTACATCTTTCCTTTCCTGGCTCTAAGTGGCTGAGTGAAACACGATGTGGGAAGGAGCAGGGTAGTGGAGGAGCCAGCGCAAGGGTTTCTCACAGCCAGCCGGCAATGTTGTATGGACAAAGACTAAAAAACTTAAAATCAAATGTAATAAAACAAAGTTGAAAGTATTGTAAAATCAATTTAAAATTAAGTTTTAAAATTTAAAATTTAGCGGCAGTTAATTTCATACAGGAGAAAAGATGAGGTTGCGAATTACATAGAATACTCGTTAGGAATTAGCAAGCTCAAATGACACAAGTACACGATGTAGTACATTTTATACTATAACCATTTTTGATGTTTGCTGATCCCTTCCTCCTTGTTTTTCCGAGAGAGAAGGCGACAATTTAAGCCGTCTAAATCTCATTCCTCTCAGTTTTTGGCCTGAGTTCATCATCAGTCTTGACCATAACGAAGAGCATCGTCATGTATGTCACCATCATCCCAGACAGGATTGGAAGATTTACCACTTTCAGTAGCCCATCTCCACTTGCAGCTTCTCCTTGAGCAGGGCATACTTCAGAATTTGAGGACGTAGTGCAAAATGCAAAGGACCGGCAGTCAGAAAATGATAAGATACACAAGAGTAAATATTATTTCAGATTGTTACATATATTCACCGAAGTTGTAAAATAGGATAGGCTAGACTCACTTTTTCACATAACCCAAAAAAAACTATGTCATAATGCATTGATTTATTTTTTATTAAGCAGAAAAATGAAAATTTTAATTCCTGGAACTCAATTCACATTGTTATAATAAGCTTCTTTGATATGGTCATGATTATCATTGAACACTTATCAAATCAGAACAAAAGAAGCCCGTTCTAGCAAAACAGGAAGAGAAAAACTTCTTAAAAATAGAATGAGAGTTCTTCAAACATATTGAAAGACATTAGCATGGATTAAAGTTTGAAAAATCTAGAGGGCCTTAATTTTTGAGAGCCGGTCGCTGATCTCAAACGTGCTTATCGACTATTCTTATTACTAATATGCTCTAGAGGCAATATGCAGATGTAGTAAATATTATATTATATTTATGATATATTAAGTTATTCCTTGAAATAAACATTATCATTATCGATTAATGAGTATATAATATATTTATGAGACTCCTAGTGTTAGACGTTGATATTTCATATGTCATATGAGAAATAAATATAATTGTAATATGAGTATATGCATTGATTGATGATCATGTCTCATGGATCATACTATTGAGATACCAAATTGATAATATGAATATATGTATTAGTAAACATATATTAGATAGACCCACCATAAGATACTACAGAAATTTTATCTATCATTAGTTAATTTCAAGTTATGTTTATGTAGAGTTTTTAGACTAGAGATCATCATGATTCTTAACATAGATAGTAGCTTATTTCAATAATACCAAACACTACTCCGTAATAGGGTAGTAATAAAAATAGTATTTGAGTTTGCTATAAAATGTAGTGAGATATGAGTGATCAAGATATAATTTATCTCTGCTATGAGAGATTTATCTCTAGGCTCCTTAATATAATGGATTATAGAAGTGCATAGCCATACTGAGGTGATTGAGGAGTCAAATACAATTTTATAATCTATCACAGAATCGACATAGTGATTAAGCTATTAAGAGATGACACAAATCTTGTCTTGACCTTGATTGATACTATAAGGTAAATGGATTCATACATGAGAACATTATAGGTTTAGCCAATATGATCTTTACGTGTGCTTTGAGATTAATATGCATTGCTAGAGAGCGCTATTAAAAGGGTGACCGAAAAGGTGTTTCTAGGTGACGACCAAATATAAATAAACCTACAAGGTCACACGCTTAACGGGTTAGAATGCTTATTCGAATGTGATTCGGTTAAGTGTTCAGTTCGGATAGAGATCTGAGTAAACTCCTATTAGGCCAAGGTTTCCTAGGCTCAAGTAGAAAAGCCTATATGTAGAGAGACGGGGAGGTCGAGGACATATATCTCTATTCACCTCGAGCAAAACCCTAGCAGTCACCTCCCAAGCCAAAACCTAGCCGCTTGCGAGTGCTAATACACCCACAATCGGTGTTCTAGCCCTAGACGTATGGATACCGGTGGTGGCATTACTCATTACGGTGTTGATTGGCATCAGGATAGCGATGATCAACTACTTCGTCTACTACCTCGATGCATGCGTGGTTGGATCGGCTTCTCCAACCCTGCTTCCGCTGCACTGCACATCTCGTGGTAATAATCCATGATCCTTTTTTACATGATGTCCTGGTGTGTGTGGTAGAACAAATTTTATTTTATGCTATCGTAGCATACACATTCACTAATAGTGGTATCAAAGCCATCTTGCATAGTTTGCGATCTAGATCATCGCATATGTTTATATATGGTAGTTGTAGATCTATAGCCTCAAGTCATTGTAACTACTAACGTCCTTGAGAGTGTCTCGAACCGGCATTAGGTTGTTATGCTGGATACTAGTAGGTTATGGATCGGGTAAATGAAACTACTAGTATCTTTGAGAGTGTCTCGGATCAGCATAAGCTTATTATGCTGAATAGAAGTAGATTGTGGATTTAATTACCATAGGCCTATGAAAAAACTAGTATCCTTGTATGATTCTATGCGTAACTTGTTTTAATAGAGAATGATGTGAATTGTATGGTTCTATAGCTCATTTAGAATGTATGAGATGTATGTGATGCATGTAACATTCATTCATCCCTGCATGTCATGATTATTTTAGTTACTGTGATGTATGTGAATTGTATTTAACGACCTACATGTCGACCATAGTACTTGAATCTATCGTTGTAATCTTCAATTTCTAGCTATTATAGGTAGTAGGCTAGACTACGAGTTACAAGTTTTCAAGCATGGTGACCTAAAGGAAAGATTTGGAGGATGGAGATCATCAACGTTAAGATAGAGATCATCAATCTTTTAGGCCATACTATTTCACAGTTGATTTCTGATGTTTTCTATCTTACTTTTATGCAATGATATTTGTGAATTGTTGTTTTGGTAGGATAGAGTCTCTCGTAGTAAAAATTAGGTGTTTGTCTCCTTCCATATGTTGCACCGAAAGAGAATAATCACCATACAGTTGGCCTACCAAAGTAGGGTACATTTCATCATCATTAGTACTTGGATTAGATGTCGGATATCTACACACGATAGCATTTGGTTTACTTCACAAGATTATCAAAATAAATTTGGACCTTGGGGCATAGGTTGGGGCTAGGGCATATTGGGGCTAGGACATAGGGATGTGATTAGCAAAGTATTGCTTACCCATGTCACTAGTTTTCTAGTCGTGTTGCCAAATCTCACTAGGAATTAGAGAGATGAGGATCTTGACCCACTATGTCACTTAGAGGGATTGTTTTTGCAAAACACATAGTGGTAATATTTTGTTAAATAGTTTAATGAAGGATGTACATAAATATAGTGCTAAACTTTATATATTCTTATGTTGTAGATCATGTTAGCTAACGCCGAAGCTAGTTCTTTTAATTTGTGATTTATTCTTAAGAAAGAAAAGCTAAATGGACAAATTTTATGGATTGGTATCGCGACTTGAGAATAGCTCTCAAGCAAGAGCACAAGTAGTATGTCCTCATTTACGTGGTAACTTGGCTGATAATGCAATATGAGAACACAAATGACTACAATATAATTATGGAGTTACATGGTAGATTTGAGAACTAAGCTATGGCAGCGAGGCTCAACACTTTAAAGTCCTTGTTTATAACCAGGCTTACAAAATGGAATCTTGTCAGTCTTTATGTGATTAAGATGATTGGCTACTAGAAAAACTTGGTTTTCCTCTTAGCCAAGAGTTGGATACTAACGTGATTCTTCAATCACTCCCTTCGAGCTTTGAGCCATTTATATTGAACTATCATATGAACAATATGAATAGAACCTTAGCTGAGTTGCATGGGATGCTAAAATCTAGTGAGTATAGCATAAAGAAAAGCACCAATCAAGTGATCATAATATAGAAAGACAAGGGCAAGCCCAATATCAAGAAAATAGTAGTCAAGAGAAAGTTGACTCCTGATCAGATTGCGAGTAACTCCTAGGCCACTACGCGAGACAAGAAGGGTGCTACTCCTGATGTAGCTTGCTTTTACTGTAAGGGATCAGAACACTAGAAGAGTAACTATCCAAATTACTTGGAGGATCTCAAGAAGAAGGGAAGTACGACTTCTACTTCAAGTATAAATGCTATACAGATTAATATTGCTACTTCATCTACTAATTTTTGGTTATTTAATACCAGATCAGTTGCTCACAGATGAAAATCATTGCATGGGCTAACAAAAAGTTGAAATTTGAGAATGAGCAAAGTAGATCTTCGCGTTGGCAATGGAGCAAAAGTGGCTGTGGTGGCTGTTGGCACCATGCCAATGTCTTTACCTTCAGGATTAGTTTTGTTATTAAATAACTATTGTTGTGTTCCATGTCTATGTAGGAATGGTATTTCTGCTTCTTGTTTGTAAGAAGAAGGATATGAATTTTGATATGTGAACAATGGTTGTTCTCTTTACATTAAAGATTTGTTCTACTGTCATACTCCATTGGTGAATGGGTTATACGTTCTAAATCTTGAAGGTACACTGGTCTATAACATTAATACAAAGAGGCAACAACCTAATGATTTGAATCTCATGTTCATATGACATTGTCACTTAAGTCACACAAATGAGAAACTCATGGAGAGGCTCCATAGAGATGGTCTTCTACACTTGTTTGATTTTGAATCATTTGAGACATGCAAATCTTGTTTACTTGGTAAGATGATAAGGGCACCTTTCACAAGTCAAGGTAAAAGGGCAAGTGACTTATTGGCACTTGTGCATACTGATGTATGTTGACAAATGAGCTCTATAGCTAGAGGTAGTTTTTAATACTTCATAACTTTCACTGATGACTTTAGTAGATATGTGTATATCCACTTAATGAAGCAAAGTCAGAATTCTTTAAAAAGTTCAAGGAATACTAAAATGAAGTACGAAATCATTTATGAAAAACAATCAAGTTTCTACGATTTAATCGTGGAGGCGAGTTTTTGAGCCATGAGTTTGGCAATCATTTGAAGGATTCTGGAATTATTCCATAGTTGACTCCACTAAGTACACCTCAATGGAATGGCATATCTGAATGGAGAAATCACACCTTATTACATATGGCGTGGTCCATGATGAACCAAAGTGATCTTCCATTGTCCTTCTTGAGATACGCTCTTGAAACAACTGCCTTCACATTAAATAGGGTTCTATCTAAGTCAATAGAAAAGACACCATATGAGATGTGGATAGGACAATGTCCTAGTTTATTTTTTCTTAAGATCGAAGATGTGAGTCTTTTGTAAAACGTTTACAATCTAATAAGCCTGCTCCTAAGTCTGACAAATGCTTCTTTATTGGGTATCCTAAGAAGACAAAAGGATATTACTTCTATAATCAAGGAGATAGCAAAGTGTTTGTCGCCCAACATGGTGTTTTCTTAGAGAAAGAGGTTCTGTCAAGAAAGAATAGTGGGAGAATGGTGCAACACAAAGAAATTCAATAAACACTTGAAAATGTTGCTACTCCTACACAATCATAGCAGGTTGAATAAAATATTGAAGAACTTGTTGTAGGCACCCATCACCACATAGGCTAGAAATGTCATGTCATGCACCTGAGATTTACTTGTTCTTGACAACTCTCAACAAAGAGACATATTGTTATTCAACAATAGTGAGCCTAAGACCTATGAAGAAGCGATGTTGGGAATAGACTCTGAGACATGGTTGGAAGCCATGAGATGTAAAATTGAATCCATGCACAGTAATCAAGTTTGCAACATGATTGACTCCCTGATGGTGTTAAAACCATTGAGTACAAATGGATTTTCAACAAAAAGATAGACATGGATAGAATGTTCACATCTATAAGACACAATTGTTGGCTAAAGGTTTCAAACGAATTCATGGTGTTGATAATGATGAAACTTTTTCACCCTTTGCAATACTGAAGTATATTCGGATAATTCTAGCAATCATTGCCTATTTTGACTATGAGATATTGGTCGCATTGAAAAATGTCTCGGGCGACCACGCCGATGCCTAGGAGGTCTGCTTAGCTCCAGTGTAGGCTGATCGGCTTCTCTCCATGACTCGAGATACACGCGCTAGGGCCTGTGAGGTTCGCTCAACTCCAGCGCAATGGTGCGGGTACGGGCATGCCAATCAATTTAACCCTATAATTGACAAGGAGGTGACGCAAACGGGTCAGTCGAATGATGGGCCGATACGAGTGCTCGCTATCAGCTAGCCGTTGATAGGATCGAGGTGGTCATCGGTCTCATTTGGATGGCTCCTGCTATCAGCTAGTTGCCGATAGGGATCGGGACGCTATTCCATCGGCTAGGGAGCCGATGAAGGCATGGACAGATGTCAACGATGGATATGATGGCTCTAGGTGTGGTGAAAGCGAGATCCTGATCTATCGGCCACAGATCTGATGGAGGCACCGAAGGGTATTAAAAGTAAAGCGTGCAGGATCCCTCCTGTTAATCGACGGAAGCTGTAGCGGTCCTTCATTGGTTGAAAAACCGAAGAAGGCATATGTGAAGTGGCAACGAATCGTATAAAAGACATATCGGCTGCAAAGCCAATGCCGCTTCGAATATAGCAAGGGCGAAGCAAACCAATCAACTAGCTGAGCTGATGAGAGGACGTCTCTCTCTAGACAGGCGCCCATCGGCTGGAAGGCCGATGCGCTTGGTGTGGCACACGAGGGGAGTCTCTGAAGACTAGTGCGTATCGGACGAGGAGCCGATACGCTAGGCGTGGTGCTCAATGTGTAGATAACTCATCGGCTAACACTACGATGAAACACCGTATAGAGACCTATAGGCCTAAAGCTCAATCTACCATCGGCAACATCATAAGTCGAACCTAACCGATGCAACACGAGACCGACGACGGTGGAGAGAGCTTGATAGGACGATAGACCCTACATGGATGTGATGCGATACATTTGATCGGCCTGAGAGGTTGAACCTAACCGATACAGCTTTAAACAGAGCGAGACATGTCGGGATAGTGGCAGGACTTACTCCTTCGCTGGAGACCGAGGTTAGCCGATGCAGCCCCACGTCGAGAGCTAGACCCCGCTAGTATAAACCTAGATAAATTAGGGTAGCGAAACGCCAAAGTTGTATTGATCGAAGGATATGTTGATTTTGTTTACAAGTATGTAGGGTCTATTTTTATACCCTGGCATTACATAGTCCGATGTGGTTACAACAAACATCGGATATTATCTCCTCAAAAATATAAAAGGAAAATATCTCTAAGAAAGTTAACTAAACCTTCCTATATAAGATATCATTTACATAGATAAAATACCCTGCTGTGAGTGCCACGGCTCCTCCTCAAACTCAGCCTCATCTGAATAATCTTCTATTCTTGGACCGAATCTCTCCTTGCTTCATCCGATTGGCTTTCTCCCTGTAGCAACCAGACTCTTCTTTTACTTCAGCCGATCCTTTTTCCAACATTTCCCTAGGCTTTTCAAATTTTGGTGTAAACAAATATGGTAAATGGATGTCAAAACCGTTTTTCTTAATGGAAATCTAGGTAAGGATGCGTACATGACACAACCCATGGGTTTTGTCGATCCGAAATCAGCTAGAAAGATATGTAAGCTATAAAAATCCATTTTTGATTAAAGCATGTATCTCAAAATTGGAATATTCATTTTGATGAAGAGATCAAAAGGTTTAGTTTCATCAAGAACGAAGAAGAGCCTTATGTCTATAAGAAGGCTTGTGGGAGCGAACTTGTATTCCTAGTCTTATATGTGGATTTCATATTATTGTTTGGAAATGATTATCCTGTTAAGTCTTTATTGAAAAGTAGTTTCTCTATAAAAAAACTTAGGAGATGCGGCATATATTTTGGGCATCAAGATCTATAGAGATGGATCAAGAAGGCTAATTGGATTATACCATGATACATAGATTGACAAAGTGTTAAAAAGGTTCAACATGCAGGACTGCAAGAAAGATTTCCTACCTATGTCACATGGTATAAATTATAGCAAGAGTCAGTGCCCTACTACACCTGATAAGCCGGATAAGATGAATGTGATTTCATATGCTATGCTTTGTACACGTCAAGATGTCTTGTATGCTTTATGTGCTACAAGTAGATAACAATCATATCTAGGTGAAGGTCACTGAATTGTTGTATAGAACATCTTGAAGTATATGAGATGAAATAAAGATGTGTTCCTAATATATGGAGGTGAGGAAGAGCTCGTTGTAAATGGTTACACCGACATTAGCTTCCAAACTAACAAAGACGATATTAGATCACAATCTGGATTTGTGTTTTGTCTAAATGGCAATGTGGTGAGCTAGAAGAGTTTGAAGCAGGATACGGTTATTGATTCTACAATAGAAATTGATTACACTGTAGCTTGTAAAGCTACTAAAGAGGTTATTTGGATCAAGAAATTTATTTCTGAACTTGGTATGGTGACTAGTGCCTTCAGTCTAATGGTCCTCTACTATGATAATAGTGGGGCCACTGCACAAATGGAGCCTAGATAATACCAAAAGTCCAAGCACATTCTACGGTGTTTTAATCTCATCTGTGATAGAGTGGAGAGAGGTGATATAATGATATGCAAAGTAGAAACAGATTTAAATATTGCAGATCTATTAACAAAACCATTTCCCCAGCCAAAGTATGAGGCCCATATTAGGGCAATGAGTATTAGATACCAACACGATTAACTCTAGTGCAAATGGAAGACTGTTACTGATATGTCCTGGAATGAACATAAAGATATTGTAAATATCACATATTATGTTTATGATATATTAAGTTTTTCCTTGTAATAGACATTATCTGACTTATTCATCAAACTTCTAATGTTAGATGTTGCTATTTATAAATGATCACTGATCATATATCATATGAGGACCAAATATGATTGTATAATTAGACATGTATTGATTGATGATCATGTCTCATGAATTATGGTATTGAAATACCAAATTGATAATATATATATATATATATATATATGTTAGTGAATATATGTTGGATAGACCCACTTGCTTGGTAGTCATAAAATTAGTCTTTAGGTTTACTATAAAATATGTATTGGGATGTGATTGATCAAGATAAAATTTGTCTCTCATATAAGATATATATCTCTAGGCCTCTCGATATAATGGATTATAGAAATGCACGGCTATGCCAAGGTGATTGAGGAGTCAATCACGATTTTATAATCTATCACATGATTGACAAAGTGATTGAGCTGTTAAGATGATGACACAAGTCTCGTCTTAATCTCGTCATAAGTATCTCTAACCCAATATTTTAAGGTTAATATGTCTTGCTAGAGACCACTATTAACAGAGTGACCGAAAAGATGTTTTCAGGTCGCAACCAAATATACATGAAACTATAGGGTCATACACTTAACGGATTGGAATACTTATTCGAATATGATTTGAATAAAGGCTTAGTTCAGATAGAGATTTGAGTAGACTCATATTCGGCCACGATTCCCTAAGTCTAAGTGGAAAAGCCTATATATAGAGAGAAGCACAGAGGTCGAGGACAAATATCTCTA
This sequence comes from Oryza coarctata, assembly GCA_030770085.1. NCBI lineage: Eukaryota > Viridiplantae > Streptophyta > Magnoliopsida > Poales > Poaceae > Oryza > Oryza coarctata. The sequence continues at coordinate 8,872,062 of CM061484.1, read as the reverse complement.
TTCACCTCGATCTAAAACCCTAGTTGCCATCTCCTAAGTTAAACCCTAGCCATTTGCGAGTGTACTAACACTCCCAATTAGCGTTCCAACCCCAAACGTGTGAATACCGGTTGAGGCACAGTTCGTTGCGGTGTTGATCAGCATCAGGATCACGATGATTGACTACTTTGTCTACTACTTTTACATGTATGGTTGGATCGGTTTCTCTAACCCTGCTTCCGCTGCACTGCACTTCTCGTGGTAATAGTACATGATCACTTTTTCATATGATGTTCTAATATGTACGGTAGAAAAAAATTTTGTTTTATGCTATTGTAGCCTACGCCTTCACTAATAGCATTAAGAACCTAAAGAACACTTATAGTGATATTGGCCTTATTAAGTTGACCACATGAATCGACAGCCTATAAACTCATTGTTGTAAAAAAACATGCACCACATACTTGTGAACAGAGATGTAGTAGCAAGGGTACTTCCACACCAGCTCCGGGAGCTCACTAGGGAGGCAGAAGAAGTTGATGTTGAGCATTATCACACCTTGTACCCCGGTGCGAATTATGATGCCATTTGGTCCAGAGCACGAATCAGCAGAGCTTGCATAATTATTGAAAGAATACATATCGAATTGTACAAAAAAATGTTTTAGTTTAAATGTAGCGAGATCACATAATGCAAATGGCATCAAAATAGCTCACAGTATAATAAATTATAATTCACACGGTATATTATTAAATGTTGACACATATTTTTAATTAGTTGTAAAAATATCCGTATCTATATATTATAACATTAAGAAATCTATTACAATTAGAACAAATATTGAAGTCCGGGTAACATGGACAATTTAGCTTCATTTCTCCTCTATCAGGATTTGGTGCCAGCCTGCTAGGTAAATACTTCATCATACTGATTTTTATTCTCTTCATTATGAGATTCAGAGAGAATTTGAATAACAATCACCAAGAATTATTTGACTTCGAGTTTTTATCTAGTGTGTTATGGTTTATAAACGGTCAAGTACATTTGGCCACAATTGCCATCGCAAATTTCTGAGAAATAAGAACAAGTGGGTAAGCCTTGTCATCCTTGGCCTGACTCCCTCTGCAACCTTGACAATTGCGAAGAACATCATCCTGTACAGCACCGTCATCCCAACCAGAATGACAAGGTTTACCCACTTAGAGTACCACATCTCCACCTGCAACGCCTCCAGGACTTGATGGCCAGTAATAGTAGCATTCGGTGAGATGATCTGATCGCTCACAAATGACTGCCCAGAAAACTCGTTCTTATAGAACCCCTGCACCGCATACTTGTGGAAGGAGATGTAGTAGAAAGGGTACTTCCACACTGGCTTCGGGAGCTCATTCGGGAGGCGGAAGAAGCCACCATTGACCATCATCATTGCCTGCACGCCGGTACCGACGGTGATGCCCATCAAGAAGTCTGAGATCACGGCCGCGATCACCATCATTATGCTCTCAACCAGTATAATGCAGATATAGATCGTGGTGATGAAGTAGGCGAAGTTGCTGCCCCCTTTGGTTAGCCCGGTGAGGTAGTACAGTATTGTTCCGGGGATAATAATCATGATGGCTAGGTAAGGTGTGGCTGAGATAGTGTTGGAGATGACAAATTCGGTGACACCATAGTGGCCACTTAATCTCTCTCTCCTGAATACCTGAATTGCAAATACAAATGCAGGATTTTGGTAAGGTATCTGCAGCTGATACAACATGATTGTGTTTAAAAAGAGAGCATTCTTTCTTTTGGTCTGACTAATAGTGTAGAAAAGAAGTTTGCCCATTGGTTTGTTAATGCCAAAATTTAAAACGCCTAAGGAAAGATTAGAAAAAAAGATCGGCTGAAGTAAAAGAAAAGTCCGATTGCTACAAGTAGTAAGCCGATTGAGATATTCGGTCTAAGAATAGAAGATTATCTAGATAAGATCGAGTTTGAGGAGGAGGCGTGGTTTAGATAGTTTAGTTAACTTCACTAGAGATATTTTCTTTTTATATTTTTAGGAGATAACGTCCAATGGTTGTTGTAACCACGTCGGACTCTAATGCTAGGGTATAAATATAGACCCCTGAAACCTGTATCAAAATCAACATATCCTTCAATCAATACAATTTTGACACATCGCCACCCTAGTTTATCTATGTTTTTACCGGCGAGGTTTGGCTCTCGACGCGGGGCTGCATCGATTAACTTCGATCTCCGGCGAAGAGGTAAGTCCCGCCACTATCCCGATATGTCTTACTCTGTCTAAGGTAACATCATTTAAGTTCGACCTCTTAGGCTGATCGGATATATCGCATCAAGTCCATGCAGCGTCTATTGGCCTATCAAGCTTTCTCTGTCGTTATCGATCTCGTGCTGCATCGATTGGGTACGACATATGAGGCTACTGACGGTAGATTGAGCTGTAGGCCTATATGTCTCTGTATGGCGTTTTATCAGATTACTAGCCGATGAGTTATTTATACATTGAGCACCACGCCCAACATATCGGCTCCTCGGCCGATATGCACCGATCTTTAGATACTCCCCTCGAGCGCCACACCAAGCGCATCGGCCTTCCAGCCAATGCGCGCCTATCTACAGAGAGACGTCCTCTCATCGGCTCAGCTAGCCGATGGGTTCACTTTGCCCTTGCCATATCCAAAGCGGCATCGGATTTGCAACCGGTGTGTCTTTTATACGATTCCTTGTCACTTCACATATGCCTTCATCGGCATTCTAGCCGATGAACGACCGCTACAACTTCCGTCAACTACCAAGGGGAATCCTGCGCTTTTCTTTTAATACCCTTCGGTGCCTCCATCGGTTCTGTAGTCAATGGATCAGAATCTCGTTTTCACTACATCCAGATACATCATATCCTTCGTCGACATATGTTTATGCCTTCATCGGCTCCCTAGTCGATGGAAGAGCGTCCCGATACCTATCGGTGACCAGCCGACAGCAGGAGCCATCCGAACGCGGCCAATAACCACCTCGATCCTATCGGGGCTAGCTGATAGCAAGCGCTTGTATCGGCCCATCATCCGATTGACCCGTTCGTCTCACCTCCTTATCAATTGCACGGTCAAATTGACTGGCACTCCTGTATCCGCACCATCACGCCGTAACCGAGCGGACCTCATGGGCCCCGGCACACGTACCTCGAGTCACGGAGAGAAGCCGACCGGCCTGCACTGGAGCTAAGCATACCTCCCAGGCGTCGGCGTGTTCGCGCCGCGTACGCAAGATCTAGCGCGAACATGGCCAAATGCACTTTCCTCGTAAATATTTATCTAGTGTTGTAATTTATTCAAGGAGTATTTTTTTCCTATTGTATAATCTAGACATCTTGACTTAACAAACTCAACTCAACTCAACATAGGTTTTCAATCCTAATTAAAATGGGGTAGACTAGAGTTGAAATCCAATAAGAATCTTCAAATCACGGATCAGACACGTCAATAGCTACTTTTCAAGTACTACTATTCAAGTAGAAATCTTTAGCTACATCTCACTCTTTTAAGTTCTTATTGTCTTCCATCATGTTAATTTTAGTCTTACTCTATCTCTCTTTATATTGAATAAGATTTTCTTCAATTGATGCTACCCCTAATTGATCATGTACATCCTCGTTTCGGACTCGATCGTATGACCACAAATATAACATAGAATATGTATTTCTGTAACACTCAGCTATTGAACATGACTTCTTTTTTAGACCAATATTCTACTCTATATATAGCACAGCAGGTCTAATCGCTGTTATATAAAACTTGATTTTTAGTTTCTACGGTATTCTCTTATCATACAGGATAATAGATGCTTAGCGCTACTTCAACCGGTCTGCTTTGATTCTATGACTAACGTTCGTATCAATATCTTCATTCATCTGTAGCATCGATCCCAGATGTCAAAAAATATTCTTCTTAGGTAGTACTTGGCCTCCTAGGCTCACATCTCACTCCTTGTATGCGATAATGCCAAAGTCACACCTCAAGTATCTATTCTGCTTACTCTAAAACCTTTGGACTCAAGAGTCCGCCACCACAACTCTAATTTTCTATTTACTCCTATGTAGCTCTTATTAATTAACATCACATCATCTACAAAGAGCATACATAAAGGATATCCCCTATTAACTTGACAAAGCTATTCAAGTTTAACATATTTGTAACTTTTGGATAAAATTAGTGGCATTTTTGCAATATGACAAAAACAGTGGCATATCAATAAATATAAAGAACACAGGTGATATATCTACACATTTTATAATGCAGTCTAAACTATTTGTTTGGATGATATTACATGAATGGAAACTTGAATGAGTGGTTGAGTACGTTTTTGTTTTGCGAAAGGTTAAGTACTATTTCATTGTACCAACAAAATATTGGACAGTCCCTACTGCCTAAACTTATATTCCATCAGATGCAATGTGTAACAAACATATTACTTCATATGGGAGAGACAATAACCTTTATGTCCTCTGCAAAAGAAGGGAACCCTCCAATCGCCATAAAAGTTAGGAATATCGTCATATACATTATCACATTGCATCTAGTCTGAAAAGTTTAAGAACAATATATGTATCAATGATAGTAATAGGTAAAATAAAGTTCTATGTGGCCCTCAGAAAACAATATATCCTTTATTACTCAATTTACCTGTATAGAATTGTAACTATTATCAATACGGTGGAACACAGTGCCAACGCACGTGCAAGCCACGGTAAAAACAACAAAACGCATCCAATAGTACCCTCTATCCCTGTGCATATTTACCATTGACCTTTTGGTGAGTGCTAGGAGCTTTGTGCAGAAGCTGGCATGTTCTCTCGTCCTAAATGGAGCTCCACCCTTTAACACAGCACACATTAGACTCATAATTATCCGAGAAGTAAGCGCCATGTCAGATATACAATTTACTTACCATTTCTTTCATCTCAACTATCTGATTTGTTGTTTTTTCTGAATAAGCAGAGGACTGATATGCATTTGTCAGGGTATCTATTGCTTCAGCTGCTGTTTTTCTCTTATATTTGGAATCTTCCACAGTCTCCTACATATAGTTTTGTCTCAATGAAATTTAAGGACACCATATAAATATATAACTATTGAACAATACATACCTCATCAAAATCTTTATTGATTGTTCCCAGAAAATGTTCAGATGGATTCCTCGGGCACGGACATGGGAAACCATTCAGGTTTAAAAACTGCAAGAAATGAATATACACTACATGCATTAGCTTACAAATCTTTTTTTTTTACAAGGGCATATGTCCAATGGTTCTTTTTATGTGTTAATAATTTACATAAATGTTTGCTTTTGAATGAGTTGATAGAATGACTAGCCACTGTTGGATATCTACACATAATTACATATTTAAGAAACAATGTGCCTCTTTTGTGGAAGCACAGCCCACTAGGGTTCAAAGACTGGTGTAAAAAAATAAAAGGAATTAACATCATTTTTTCTCTCCACATAAAGGATGTTGAAATGGAAGAAGCGTGAGATGTCTTATAGTGTCATGCTTCAAGCAGGTGGAAGGATGACAATCTTATTCGGTTGGAGTATTTTAATAGAAATTGTAAGGTTTTTTTATGCACTTATCTCCTGGCCCCTGTCTGCTGAACACATGTTAAGAAGGGAGCATTTAAACAAGCTTATACAGGAAGCGTTGTCATAGATAGGTTCTTGAAATGGTTCTGCCTAAAACAAGTTGTTACGAGAGTTCAGCATAACCTAATAAAAAGCAATATAAAATGTATTTATCAGATGCTATTTATTTTAAAACTATCAACAATAATTGCCTATGTTGGTTCTAAATACAACTACTAGGACTCCTTGGAACAAAGAATTTTACAAGGATTTACTATAATTTCTCCAAAATTCCTTGTAAGTTCCTCCATTCAAAGGAGGCATTAGATCCATTATGCAAAAAATATAAATTACCTCCTCACTCATATCCTCATCCCCCCCACCATCTAACCCCTACGCTCTAGCCCAATCCAGCCTCAATCTCAAGTGCTGTTCCAAATCTAGCCACCCCCAACCTCAACCCACAAGAGAGCTTTTGGGGTGACGGAACCACCAGTAGAGGGAAGGGGATGATGGAGGCAGAGTTTTCAATATCATCGCTAACCATGTTTACGATGGGCACCACTAACAGAAATTGATTGAGATTTCAATGATACTTATTAGAATTCAAATTTCAATTGAGAAAAGGGGAAAAAACCAAGTTTGTCACCTCGATGATAATTCTTTCTGTTGATAAATTCTATGATAAATATTGATTGGTTATCAATACATACCACCCGGTTACCAATTTATTCAATTGCAATTAGTCTCTTAATTCGAATTCAAATAATAGTTTCTGATTTTTTTGGTAACTGAGCATTTACAATACTAATCGTGGTACCTATGGGGGCTGACAACCCCCCTAGATCAGTAATACAAACTGGATGGGGCTGCACAATGGCGACCTGTGTGTTGCAAAGGTAAGGGCAGTGGCAAGCGTAGGACAAAAATTTAGGATGCCGCTAAAATAAGATTTAGCACATGCCTATGATAAAATAAATAATTTTATGTGTTTTCATAATATGATTAAGATTAAAATATTTTTATAATTTCATTAGCCTATTATATAGAGATCAATGAGTCTAACATAATATATTCGATTGGAATAGATTCACAACAATTTAAAAAAATTATTAACTTTCAAATTCATAATCATTCCCATTTTCATTCTAAAAAAGAATTAAATAACATATATTATGATATGAGTTGTGTGATTAATCGTTTGCTACGCCAGTAGCTATACATGTGTATTAGATTTCGAAAGCCCTTCTTTCTCTAATTTAGAAGGGAGTTCCACTACCAATACAACTTAATTAACTCGATTCATTAGAACAGCTGCCATTGAATCTCTGCACCTATCCTTTTCCTTTGGATTTTAGTTTGAGAACCGCTTGTTTTCTCAAAACATGATTTGGCTCAGGATTGCCCCTTTTTAATTCCAGGGTCTATCTGAATTTGGAAGTTACCACTTACCAGGTTTCCATACCAAGGCTCAATACAATCAAGTCCGTAGCATCTACTGATTTCACCATATCTCTATTTTCTTTTTCTTTGAGACCAGGATTCCTTGTGCAATTTCCTACATATTATATCCCTCACTTAATCAAAATTGTAATAAAATACAAGAAGTAGGAGGGGTTTAATCATGAATCCATTGATTCTTCTCTTTAAAACTTATTACTCACCACTTTTTTTATTTGGATATGGGGTTGACGGATTTTATTCTTTATTTCACAAGCAGATATAGCGGATCCTGTATCATATAAAAGTTCATGAGCCTAACATACTTCATATAAAAAGTCCATGGGCCTTCCAAACCTTTCAGTTCCTTTGACATGCATGGGAGACCCTTTGTTGTATGGACCGGGGGTGGGGGAAGGATGATAACGTACCTAGATGATGGGTGGCAGTGGCGTGATTTTTTTTCTCGCCGACATGATACTAACAGACTTCTAAAGTTGTTCATTTATAGATGGTTCAGAAAACTATCCATGACAGTTTTCAAGCATATGAGATCAGCAATGGCTGCGCTGGCCTTGAAGGTTGAAAGAACAGAGAAACACAGTGAAGGGGAGGAGAGGAGATAGTGAAGAATGAGAATAGATATTACTTTTAATGGAGAGTAGCAATGGGTACTTATACGAGGGATCAGGAGCCTATTTGGCAATTTTGGAAGGGGACCGGAAATTCAAAGTAGGGAGTTATTGGCGGGATTGGTGATGGGAGTTGAACTTTTATTCCCATTCTCTTGTTAAGCGAAAGAAATGAGAGTCACGGGAAGTTTCAGTGGTACTTAGATTTTAAGTGTTGATCACTGGCTCAGATCTAACTGGCTAAACTTAGAGAGAGAACTCACTCACAATTAATTCTATCCCTATCCAGATATTGAAAATAAGGGAGTTCAAAGATGAACTTTCCATCTCCCAGTAACCAATAAGAGGACTTAATAGCTCTAACCCCTAAACTCCCATTTGCTATTAGCTGTGAGAATAAAAAGGGGATTAGGGTTTCCGCAAGGCGACATGAGCGCACAGGCAGAGTATATATAAGTTCACAGTGAGTGGGCCAAGTGGTCAGATAAGATCACACGGACCAAAAATAAAGAGGGTCTTGTGGCCTAAAATCACAAGTCTAACATGCTCCCACAGTAAAAACTAAGAATACGACAAACATTCAGACTGGACGTAAACTCGATGAAGATGGGCATTGACAGCCCTTTGGTGAAGATATCAGCGTACTATGATAAGGTGGGGACATGGAGATCTCGAACTTCACTGAGGGCAACATGCTCACGTACGAATTGTAGGTCGATCTCAATATGCTTAGTTCGTTGATGCTAGACAGGGTTGGTGGAGAGGTAGACCGTGTTGATATTGTCGCTATATACGATGGTAGCATGATGAATAGGACAATAGAGCTCCTAGAGCAGCTGACGTAACCAGCAGGCTTCCGCAACACCGTTGGCCACCGCGCGGTACTCAGCTTCAGCGCTAGAGCGTGATATAGTGGGCTGGCATTTAGACGACTTGGAAACGATATTGTCAACGAGGGAGACCGCATATCCGGAGGTGGATTTGCGAGTGTCGGGGTAACTAGCCCAATCAGCATTAGTGTAAACCGTGAGTTTACTCAAAGCGATTTAGGAAAAAGATGGCGATCGTGATCCAGGGTGCTTCGGAGATACCATGGTATCTGCTTCATGGTGGCAAGATGGGGATCTCAAGGATCATGAATGTGTAGACAGATTTGTTGAATAGCATAGGTGATGTCCGGTCGGATAAAAGTGAGATACTAGAGTGCACCTACGATGCTCCTATAGTGAGTGGGGCCCAGTATTGAGTATCCATTCTTGGACATCTTGGATCAAATGTCCACTAGCGTGTTGCTGGGCTTGCAGTCCCGCATACTAGCATGGTCCAGAATATCCAGTATATATTGTCGCTATGAGAGAATCATAGTGTTGTCTAGATGGTTAACTGTGATGCCCAAAAAGTGATGAAGTGGTCCCATGTCTATCATAGAGAACTCCCGCCAGAGGCCTGAAATAATCTCCTAAAGGAGCTGCTCGAAGGAGGTCATGAGACCGATGTTATTGACATAGAGAAGTAAGAAGACCATATCAGTGTCACGGCGATAGATGAACAGTGAGGTATCGGACTTGGCTTCCACAAACCCAAGGGAGGTGATGTGGGAAGCAAAATGATTGTACTAAGTACGGGGGGCCTGCTTGAGCCCATAAAGAGAATGATTTAGGCGGTAGACATAGTCGGGGTGTGATGAATCAACAAACCCGAACAGCTAGGTGCAATACATAGTCTCTATCAGTGTCCCATGCAAGAAGGTGTTCTTGATGTCAAGTTGACGCATAGGCCATGAGTGCGTGAAAGTCAAGCTGAGCACCACACGAATGGTGGTGGGCTTCACAACAGGACTGAAAATCTCATCATAGTCAAGGCCTGGGCATTGGGTAAAGCCCCGGAGAACCCATCTCGCTTTGTAGTGAGCAAGGGATCCGTTGGACTGAAACTTGTGATGAAAAATCCACTTCCCTATGACGACATTTACACCTAGAGGGTGAGAAACTAGTGTCCAAATATCATTAGCTTGAATGGCATCAAACTCTGACTGCATGGCAACACGCCAGTTTGGATCAATCAATGCCAATCTAAAAGACTTTGGGATCGAAGAGAGAGCCGCCATGTTAAGGTTGAGCCGATCAACAGGTTGGATGAAACTGGATTTGGCCTAGATGCGCATGTCGTGCATGTTGGAAATGGGCACGATGGGCTATGGAACGGTGGCAGTGAAACGTCCTATGACGTACCTTGGGCAACTGGAGTTGGTTGTAGTGGGTGTGACAAGTGGCCCAGTTGTGCCGCTGACAACAACCTATAGTAGAGAAGGGCGGTGGTACTAGCCCAGGGTGAAGTAAACCCTGTAGTAGAGAAGGACGGTGGCGTCTGGATAGTTCTAGGGGAGGTGCTTCCAAAAGATATACATGTAGATGTTGCAGGAGGTCTAATGGGCAAAGTGGTGTGGTCGTCACTACCCAAAAAATCAAGAGTGGTGAGATCAATGGATGACATGGACACTGGAAAGAAGGGAAAGAACAACTCATCAAAAACAATGTGTTGAGAGATGACAATCCTATTGGAGTAGAGGTCGAGACAGCAGTACCCCTTATGGTTGGTGGAGTAACCGAGGAAGACACAAAAGAAGGAGCGCTAGGACAGTTTATGTGGAGTGATGGATGAGATGTTGGGATAGCAAGCGTAGCCAAAGACATAGAGATGAGTGTAGAAAGGGTGGGTACGATGAAGAGCAAAGAAGGGTGTGAGCCTATTGAGAGTTGTGGTGGGATGAAGATTGAGAAGATAGGTGGTTGTGTGGAGGGAGTCAACCCAGTACATGAGGGAAAGGCTAGCCTAGAAGAGGAGAGAACGCATGATATTGTTGATAGTACGAAGGATGCGTTCGGATGGACCGTTTTGCTGGGAGGTGTACGGATAGAACATATGGAGAATGACTCCATTGGTGAGAAAGAAAGTGTGGGCCAAGGAATGGCCAAATTAGCAACCAGTGTCGCACTGGATTTGCTTGATAGCAATGCCGAACTGAGTGCGCACATAAGAGAAAAAGTTCAATAAGACTCCAAAGGTATCGGATTTGACACAGAGAGGAAAGGTCCAAGCATAATGAGTATAGTTATTGAGTATAATGAACTAGTACTTATAACCTAACATGCTGACCACAAGTGAGGACCAAAGATCACAGTGTATAAGGTCAAATGGATGAAGTGTGCGAGAAGTAGATCAACTGAAAGGAAGGCGCACATAACGATCCAATAGACAAGCATGACAAACACAATCATAGGTACATTTATTACATGAAATAGCTTTAGTGTTTATAAACTAGGACAAGACATCGAATCCAAGATGACCAAGGCGACGATGACAAATGGTGGAGCATGTGGTGGTGGTGAGCGCCGGTGAGGTGGCAATGATGGATGGAAAAGGTAGAGGTCTCCCATTCTATTGCACCTAGCAATCACGCACCGAGTTTATAAATCCTTCATAGAGAGGCCAAAGGGATTAAACTCAATGGAGCAATTGTTATCGATAGTGAAATGACAAACATATATTAAGTTTTTGATGATGATAGGAGCTACTAGAACATTGGAAAGGACCAGGGATCGCTGTGGTGTGGGAATGGTTGATGAACCGACAGCAGTGACAGGGAGGAGTTATCCATTTCCTACAATAATTGATGAAGGGTGTAGAGGAGAAGGATGATGAGAGGAAGTGAGTAAACCGGCGGTATTAGCCATGTGTGAGCCAGCACCAGAGTCGACAAACCACTCATTGGAGACCAGCGGAGTTAGGGAGAGTGTGTTAAAGTTGTTGATGAGGTAGGTTTGATCTCACGAGGGGCCGTCCATCGGGTTCCAAGACCTCGGCGGTGTCGCCGATGGGGCAGGCGACACAATCCCAAAGGCCAAGATAGCGCCGAACGTCGGTGAAGAAACGGGCAGGACACCATAGGCGAAACCAAGCAGTGAGGAGGGAGGACCCCCGCACACAGAGCCTGGAGACAATGAGGTCACGCAGCTAGGAATGAAGCCCAGAGCAAGGCCGAAGCCTGCAGCTGCAGCGTGTTGTAGCAGAGAGGGTAGGGTGAAGCAGTGAGGACAACTTGATGCTCGAACGGTAAGACGGGCAGGCGTGACGGTGCCCCAGGAGCGCGGATGGGACCATAGGGGTGCGGCCACAGCTGCACTATTTTGGCCTAGGTATTAAGGAAAGGAGCTCTAGGAGGGCGACCACTATGGCGAAACTCGGGGGTGAAGGTGTTGGTGCCGTGATGGGGGACAAGTTTGCCACCATGACCACGACGTCGATTAGGAGGATGGGAGATGGTGTAGCTCCCATAGCTGCCTCGTCCAGAGCATTGATGAGAAGCGACAAAAACAGGTGGTGGGGCATCGTCGGCGACGTCGTCGATGTCAATCTCCTCGAGAAGCAACAGTGTTCGTGCTTCATTGAAGGTCGAAAGGGTCACTGTATCTTCAGGTTGGACACCATATGGCAAAATTTGTCATTGAGTCCTCGGAGGAGAGTCAGCACAAGGGTTCGGTCACCGACTGGGACCCCAAACTCTGAGAGAGCACTGGCCATCATCTCGAGACAGTGATAGAAGTCTCTGATAGAGGTCACGCCTTGCCCGACAGTGCAGAACTCAGCAGAGAGAAGGAGTGCGCTCGACTCGCGGTGGTCGAGAAACTCACATTCGATGATGGACTAGGCTATGCAAGTAGAGGGATTGTGGAGCATTACCGTCTGCTAGAGATCGACGGTGATGGTATCATAGATCCAGGTCAAGACGGTGCAGTCCATCTGCACCCATGCTAAACGATCGAAATTGTTGATAACGGCGAGAACATGGTTGGTGAGGGCATATTGACCAATGACGGTGAGGAAGAGAGTGCGCCACCGGGATAAGGGTCTTGATATTGACGACAACAAGGGCTTGTGCGTACACAGCCACATGCTTGGCCTCATAAGCTACAATGGAGACTTCATGATCCTCGGTTGCCTTCCAACGAGCGGAGTCGACTTCATGCTCAGTGACCTCGTGTTGTAGGCCTATTTGCTCAGTTAAAGTGTTAGAAGCCATGGATTCAGGCACGCTTTTCAGCAATAGCGATGGCTGACTGTGTGAGTGGCAAGAGGGTGGCGAGGCGGACTTGGCGAGATCTTAGCAGCGATGGCACCACTGACGATGTGGTGTGCGTATGTGGCTAGATCGAGCAGCGACAAGCCTACGGGCGCAGAAATGACAAGGGATTGAGCGGCAAGGGAATCAAATCGGGCCCTCCACCACACTCACTCTGATACCATGTGAGAACGAAAAGGGGATTAGAGTTTCTGCAAGGTGACACGAGCGTACGGACAGAGTATATATATATGTTCACAGTGAGTGGACCGACAAGGCTACACGGGCCGAAAACAAAGAGGGCCGTGCAACTTGAAATCAAGTCTGACATTAGCAATTCTCCCAAACCAAACGCACCGAAAGAGAACAGATGATGCATGTGACTCCCGTCTTACGCACGGTGGGACACGCAACCTTGTTGTATTCTGTTGACCCGCAGAAAAAGAAGAAAACGATATAGCTGGAGTGATACAGCTAATCTAGTTGTGTGTGCAGGTGGATCTTGAACATATTGTGCGGCGTATAAACCTAATAGGTAGTGCAAATGCACCTAGGTATTCAAATAGATGAACAATGCATTATTGTTCTTTAAAGAAGAAGTTTTACCTCAATAGCATCGGAAACTGTCCCAAAGAAGACCGTCCTCCCGTTGGCGAGCAAGCATAGGCTGTGGAAAAGCTCGAAGACTTCGCCGGGCTGGTGCACGGCGGCAACGACTGTCATGCCCTCTCTGGCAGCGACGCCGGTGATGTGGCTCATGACGTGGTAGGAGGCGGCGCTGTCAAGCCCGCTGGTGGGCTCATCGAGGAAGAGCAGCCGTGGCCTCGTCAGCATCTCCACGCAGATGCTCACCCGCTTCCGCTGCCCACCGCTGATTCCCTTGGTGATCCGGCCGCCGATGCGCGTGTCCATGGCACTGCCGAGCCCCATCTCCTGAATCACGTGCTCCGCGTGAGCACGCTTCTCCGGCGCTGACATCGTGTTCGGCAGCTGGAGGTGAGCCGAGTAGTAGATCGCCTCCCTCACGGAGAGCGTCGACATCAGGACGTTGTCTTGAGTCACGTATGCCTTCAGAGATATAATGATCATTTTCGTTTTGCACTTTCACTTTCAGAAAACGTCACAGTACCAACCATGATCATCCTAATTGTTTCCAGGGTTTCAAATTTCGGTTCGATATTTCCGAAATTTCTGGAATTTTGGACCCCTGGCACGCAACTGTTTCGTCCAAAATTTTCAGATTTTTTCAAATATTTGTGAATGTGGTCAAAAATTATTCAAAATCGGTCAAAATGTGTTTAAATTTCAAAAATTTCTGATTTTTTTTGAAATTTCGGTACCCCCAAAATTTTTGAGCATTTCGAATGTGCAAACATGTCTCCTCAACGGTACAACCAACACTACCATTGAGATGACTTAACGGATTTTTTTTCTTTGAGTAAATTGAGCTAATAAGATAGAAACTTGACTGGCATGGTGCGCGATTTAGTACAAGAAATTGAATATTCTGCACACTAGCAGGTGATTTCCAATGCAGATCACTAATGTATGGTAACAAAATCCTAAGTGACATCAATTTTTGACCAAAAGATACACGTTAACCTAGTTTTTACATGAGTAATATTATCGGTATCACCCATAGAAAGTGATCACGCCCATTAATTTATAAATTCTACTATTAGTTAAAAATATTTATAAATTAATATAATTTATTAAATTAAAAAATATAGACGGTATTGATTCTCACCGGTAAGGATTATTGTTTTACAAATGTTTATGCTAGATCATACCCATCTGTCAAATTTTTCTACAACGAGTGCAATTTAATCCTCTTTTCTCATGTCCATGCAAAGGTGCCATGACTTGGCAGCCAAGATATCACATACATTGAACATTACCTATAGAAAGTGTCGTAAGTCGTGGTTTTGCTGAGACTCTCTAATCAACGTTAGGTCAGTTTTAAACTGTATATGCTTTTTCAATAGTGTAATAGTTGAGAGGCCCGAACTTGATTTCTTCGTTAATATTGGTACACTTTGTGGAAAATCCTTGTTGCAGTAAACTAACTGAGAGAATATTTACTGAGGTTCCGAATGAAAGCTTCTCCTGCCGCCCGTTGATTAAAATCACTCCGGTTTTACTCATGCCTGGCCCTAACCTTCCTGTCATGAATGGAAATTTCACCATAAAAAAGTTAAAAACCAGTCCACTAGATGATTTTGCTCAGCAGTAAAATGCTGAACAAAAGAATATTTCGCAGTGTCAATTGGTCAGCTATGCATATTGCATCTAGTGTGAAGCTTCGACATTGACAGAAAGATATGGCAGGGGAAGTCAAAAAAGGGAAAAAGAAAGCTCGGTTAGAACTGCAAAAACAATGTGCAAATAGCTTGAGAGTTACATAGATGGAAACAGGGATTCAACTGTCATTACAACACAACACTTAATAGGATGATGTTGTCTGTCGATAAAAAAATAACTGTTCAGGATATGTAGGAGTCAATATTTGTTCACACTTCACAACTCTAAAATACGGTAATGCTAGGGACCGGTATACCGTCTCTATCGACTGTCACGGGATCCTCTCCCTCCCCGTGCTAGGAGGATGCGAGAGACAAGCTCGGCGGGGCACGCACCTACGAAGGACGTGGAGGCAACCGGATTTCGCATAGGTTGTTGAAGTGCGGAGGCGGCCGGATTTCACGGCAGCTGTTGCAGTGCTTCTATGCGGTGCCGCCTCTGAGATCATTTAGGTGTCTAGATATTCGTGACAAAATCTCAAGCCTATGACTCAAACTACCACCGATGAAGACGTGCTTTATATCAACGTATACAGCTCAACAGGATTAACTACTTTATAATTTATGAAATTTTTATTTGAAATTATTTGAAGTATAAAACAAACATTACAAATACGAAATAAAATGAATATCATCTCCCATCTAGACAACAAGGTTTGAATTAACTAAGCTATGCGTTGAAAAAGAGGTCTAAGGTTGAACTGGGAAGTAAAAATTATTTTTACATGTGGCCACTAAGAGAGAATGAATGTGAAAATCGATTTTTATAAACAGTTTAAAAACCATCGATATAAAATTTGAAAATATAATGCTGACCTATTATTTGTGAAAAATAACAAGCCATATCTCTGCATTGATTTAGTAAGCTCAATTTAAGGAGTTTTTTATTCCAGCAAATATTAGTTACCATATTCATTCTATTTCGTATTTGCTCAGTATCTGTATTTCGACAATATTCGATTCCATTTTTTATTTAGGGTTTTTGATTCTGATTCTGATTTTAAAAAAAATATAAAAACAAATATCGTAAGGCTAGTTTTCATCTTTTTTTGATCCGTTTTCGTCCTTGGGTATAGAAGCCTGCCTAAAATATGGGCCACACGAAACACAAGGTTGGTAAATATATTCATTTTAAGTCAAGAAAAAAATTATTGAAAATATAATTTCCATTCTTGTCTATAGTCTAAGCTACATACATATTTATACATCAATATAAAAGCACCACCTCCAAATCTGCTCATATTGATTTTTTTTCTAAATTTAATTAGCAAATAGCAAGGTACATCACTTTGTATATTGTTTTGCCCTTTATGTGCACGTACTCGAGGACGTTTTATCATCTTTCGATCTATGTTGATGTGCTAGCAATATGTATGTGCGTTTTCCATGTAATAAAGAAATTCAAAAGAACTTCAACGTCTTTGCAACGAAACATCATTTTTTTAAAAATAAAGGAGCCTGAGCACTATCGAGCAGTAAATCAATAACAGTGAGATCGACGATAAACCTGCAAGTGTATCAAGAAGCGTCGTCTTGCCGCAGCCCGATGGGCCCATGATGGCCAGCACCTCCCCCGGCCGGGCGTGCCCGCTGATTCCCCCCAGGATCCTCGCCGGCGGCGCTCTGCCGGCCCCGGCCGCCGTCACGCACACGTCCTCCCAGGTCAGGTACACCGGTGGGTCCTCCCTGACGTCCGGCGCGCTCTGTCGTTGCGCTTGCAGCGCCGGCGCTGGCTGCACCTCCTCCCAGCCACCTCCGCCGCTTCCAGCTGACGTGGGACGACGACCACGACCGCTGTGCTGTCCGCTCGTGAACGAGAAGTCGACGCTAGCGGTCTGGCCATCAAAGCTGCCACCGCCGTTGGGCAAGAGTGGCCGCATCGTTTCCTTGGATTGATCCGAAGGCTACAAGAACAGTGTGCTTGGCTTTGGCCAATGAGCAACCCGTCAGAGAGATATATAAACAGTCGGCTCGGTGGTTACCGGTTGGTGGTTACAGAGCATTTAAGCGGTACCACGCCATTCCTTGTTTTAATAAGTGTTTCTTACTTTTAATTTGCATGCACCCGTATTACACCTCTTAATTATTGGGTTTATCAAGAAACATCAATTAAACCTCTCAACAATCAAAACTGGCCGAATACTCATAGTGCAATACAACGCGGTTTTAATAGTGGTTTCCACAATTTTGACATCAAAATAAATGTTTTTTTTACTAACATTTAACTACTTTTTCATCTCTTATTAATTAGGTGTTAAAAAATATACACTATTTAGATTTCAATCATGAAGAACACCAACATTAAAACTGGGTGGTATTGCTCTTAGAATGGTACTTTGATCTGTTTTCATAGTAGATGGGTGTAAAATTTCCAAACATAAATGAAAACATTGCAAATCATAATCATAATTTCACAAAACATAAATGAAACAATGCAAAGTAATTAATACTCAAAAAATTAAACGTTTTAACGGTGACACAAATAGATAATAAAAGTCAACTCCTTGGATTGGAGAAGAAAAAAAAATATTTATTTATACACTAGGACAGTAATAGGGAGTGTTTAGGGTATGCACACTAGTTGAGTCTGTCCAATCACTTGTATCTACCACATTATTAAAACAATATGTCCTACTATATCAGATGGACTTCACACACCAGTTGGACTTCTTGTATCTACCACATTATCAAAACAATATGTCCTACAATACCAGTTGGACTTCACACACAAATCATAGCGGATTGAAATCCTCTAATTGGACCCAACCACCCACTTGTCATTATATCATCATTTTTAAATCTATGACGTTATTAGCTTTTAAAAATGGAGGGAGAACTAACCTATTAAGTCACTTATCCGCGTGACTATGACCTGCGTTTTTTATGAGTAATATCATAATCTGTCATTTGAGGATATTAAATTTCTTAATGTTATAATTAATTAGCTTAGATATGTTTTTCAAATGTCTTAGAGAATGAACTTAGCAGAATGTCGTAGAATACAAACAAGTTTATTTTGATGTGTCATAAACAATATTACCATGTTAACAAATTATTTTCTATAATATATCGCAAACTTTACATTTCTAGTACAGTTTTATACAAATTTTACACAGGGACCATTTATTTAAATAAGTGTACTAAAGGTGTCTACCCGTAAATTACTATTTTAACGAGTTTACTATTAATTGGTTGACTTAGAATTAATTACATGGATATACACTTGAACTGATACGCTTTGAACTTTGAATTAGAATTAATTATTTATTTTAAGGTTGGAATGTTAATTTACAATAGTTTATTTTGTTGGCTGTAATAATAAATAATTCAGGGACTTAAATGGAAGGAGTACATTTTTATGCACTATTATTCAGATTATAAGAACTATAGGGGGTTTTCAAAAAAATATGTACATGAGTTTAGGGTTTTTCAATCTTGTGTCTCGCTTAGAATGCATGTGAGTTAAAAGGTGTTACTGGACAAAATCCCAGCCCATCTTACGGGCCAAACAAAAGAAAGTGTAGGTGGTTAGGATTCCTCCTCTCCCTTTTCTTTACATAGGTCTCTTTGTATTGTTGTCACCACCTACTCTATATGACCACTGCTGTCCATCTCCATACCTAAGGAGACATAGAATGGTGGGATTGCATATCAAATGACATATCATTCATCTGGCGCAATCAATAGACATGTGCCCAATCTAACAGTGGTGGTGGCACCAAGGAAGCTATACTCCACACCATGCATGTCGCAGGCCACCCTAGATTCAGCACCTTGTGCCGCATCATGCTCAAGCTTCTCCACACTAACCCTACTGTCTCTTGCTGCGCTTTAGGGCTGGATATAGAGGATGAAATTGTGTTAGCAGCTCATTCAGTGATAGCGGGACCATAGAGCACTGGATTCAATGGTGACGATGCTCCAAGGTTCTAGATTTGTTGATAGTGGTGTCCTAGGGTGTCCAATCAGGTGGTGGCTAGATGGATGAATGTGGGCTAGAATTTTCCCTATGCTGATCAGGTGGTCACCGTCTCCTCCCTGTGCCACCATATCGGTGATGTCATCTACCGAATCATGGAGCTCTACCTTTGTTTTCTTCGGCTACTGATCTAGTAGAGTGGGAGGCAAACGTGGTGGTGGTGATGAGTATATATGACAGGGGTGGCAGTGGCTGTGGCATTGGAGTTTTTTTCTGCCCCTTCTTGAAACATCCTCATTCTATTGGCTACAATTTCTGCTCTCTGTTTCATTGTTTTTTACCAAAAGGTCGTCTGTCCGGTTAATAACATGGCGCATCATGGTGACTTTTTGGGGAAGAATATTCACTTGTTAAGATATAGCTATGGTATGCCAGACCCTATTTGACCCATGGGTCATCACAGCAAGGTTTCAACATGAGAGTGTTGCGGTGGGCTGAGCTGATGACGGAAGCAAAGACCAAATTTTATGTCCTTTGGGAAGCAAAGAACCCACTTCTTGTCGCAACTATGAATTTAATAATTTATTTCCAATTGCCAACTAATATTTTTCACAAGTTTTAAGACACTAGAATATGCTATTAAAGGCAATAATAATTCTAGAAAAATAGACCATAAATATCATAAATAAATCTTTATACTTTATAGATTGCAGAGAGCAAAGTACCAAACAAGCAACAACAGTTCATTAGTAGATGTTAAAGAATGAAAAGACAATTGGTTAGAATATGAAATAGTACAGTGATAATACCTGAAGACCTCAAGATCTTATCTCTGAAAAAAGTACCTGAAAATATATTATAGATTAACCTAGTATAGACCTCAAGACCTCAACATTCTTTTAGGACAATGGAAGTAATTTAGTTGTACCACCCGTTTACCGACCCTCTTTTGCCAAAGTCCTACTATCGAAACTTCATCATTGGTCTTCAATTCGTTCACCACAGCATTGCCTTGACATACTTGCCTTGACATGCTTGCCATGCAGATCAAATCAATCTTGACGCATCACCACCTTAGGTCATTTAGGTTTTTACCAGCGAGTTATGGCTCTCGACGCGACGTTGCATCAGTTAATTTCAATCGTCAGTGAAGTGGTAACTCCCGCTACTATCTTAGTATATTTGTTTTACCTAAGGTTATATCGATTAGGTCCGATCTCTTAGTCCGATTGGATGCATCACATCACGTTCATATGGTTCTATCGGCTTATCGAACTCCCTCTACTACCATTGGTCTCATGCTGCATCAGTTAAGCCTAACCTCCTAGACCACTGATAGTAGACTGAGCCATCGATAGTTATTTACGCGAACGTTTCATTGAAAAAGCCAGCCGATGAGTTATCCATATATTGAGCCTTACACCTAGTGTATCGGCTTCTTAGCCTATATATATATATATATCTTTCGAGAATTCCTCTTATTGACTTAGCGAGCCGATGGGTTCACCCGTTCTTTCCATCATTCCATGCGTCCGATCTAACCTCTCGTATCTTTAAAAGATTGGGTCATACTTATTACTACTCATCGCATATTCTATTTAAAGCGCTATCGACTTTGCAGCCAATGGGTACTTTATCTTATTCCTTACTATTCACATATGGCTTCATCGGCTTTCTAGCCGACAAACAAGCGCTACAATCTCTATCGACAACCAACCGATAGGAGGATTACACATACTGCTCATCAACCACTATATTCTAGAGCGTTATCGGTTCTACAACCGATAAGTCATTTATCTTATTCCTCGTTATCTGTTTACGTCTTCATTAGCTTTCTAGCTGATGAAAGAGTGCTACAACCTCTATCGGTAATCAATCGATAGTAGGAGTCCACATAGTGCGTATCAACTAGTTTATTCTAGAGTGTCATTGGCTCTACAGCCAATGTATTTTTCATTCCCTTTGTTACCATTTGTCTACGCCTTTGATCGACTTTCCAACTGAGTACTTTAGCCCCTATTGGCAAATAGCCAATAGTAGCAGTGCATCAGACGCAGCCGATAACTACCTTAACCCTATCGGCGATCAGTCGATAGCAGGAGTTTTTATTGGTCCATTGATCGACTGAGTCATTGGTTTATCTTCTTATCAATTATAGGGTCAAATTAACTAGCACGCCAACAACTCTAGCTACCCCGATAAAGCGACCTTGAAGCCAAAGGAAATGCACTAGACCGAAGCATACCTCCTACGTCTCAGCGTATTTACGTGACTCCATCAGACCACTATCGGATCACGCTCACACTCACTCTCAGCGCGTCTCTCCGCATGGTCCGCTCGGCTCCCACGCTCACACCAACAGTAGCCGCCAGAACTAGAATCACTAAGAAGATGAGGTCAAATTACATATTTGAGTCCACCAAAGACCTTGATGGTACGCTAGAAACAATCATAAAATTACATATATTTTAACTAAATTATCATAAAACTAAGATGGTGTGTCAGAAAACTATAAATTTTGTACCAAATGTATCACAAAACTATATATCTAAGGCAGATACTCACAATACTACTGATTTAATACAAAAGTATCACAAAACTATATATTTTAGAGTTTAAATTCCTATCTCTTTTGCTATATTTGAGTTATAAACATTCTAACTTTGTGATTTAATTGGTTCTAAACCTATAAATTTTCAATAGTTTTATTAATAGATCCGTAGTTCTATGATACACAATCTTATAATAAATATTATGCTAAATTTATAGTTTTGTGATATATTATCTTAAATATTGTTTTACAATAATTTAGTTAAAGCATATGTAGTTTTATAAAATTTACTCAAACAGATATCAAGATAAAACACGTCGTCCCACCAAGCTAAAGGCAGGGCCAGAAACCCTCAACTACACTGGCTGGCCTCTAGACCTCTTGGAGTGGTCCACTGACCACCTATAATTTGTTGGCCGACCCACTAGAAGCTTAGCTTGACTCGTCCAACTCCACAATCGACTCAACCGAGGTATGTAATGACTCAACCAACTTGGAGGATGATCATAGTCCTCCAAACGGACATACAACCATAGTCCTCCAAGCGTCGAGCATGGCCAGCGGGGATAATGCCACGCTGCTGCACGTACTTTAGGGCGGTGCCATGCGGGTCAGCCAATTATAGCTTAAGTGCTCGTGCATTGAAAGGCACGCAAGGCCACGATGCCGCTCCTATGAGGCACTATTGCAATGAGACAGGCAGTAGGCGTGAGTAGGCAGCGCATCGCATAGAAGGTAGATGGTCGTGCGAGTATGGCTACACAGCAAGCATGGTCTGAGCATGGCAACACGTTTTATTCTTGGCTTGTCTACTTGTTGTGCTGCTGACGCATCGTCCATTACCGTCACTGTAACCAAGGGATCGGTGGATCGCTACGACAAAGGCATGAGCTTCACCAACGCATTATTCGGGGAGCAGGATAGAATACAGAGATAGGAGAACTGGCATGTGAGGTATTTTGAGCTTTCACACTATTTGTTTCTCCTCTTCATTAAAAATGAATATTGTAATTGGTCTGATGTCTATGTCACGCGTGAAAATTCACCACCAATTTCTATTTGTGTATGAAATCCTCATTTAGAAATCAATCTAGGTATAAATTCTTGATTTTAAAAAATATATCCAATATAAAGAAAAAATATTAAATAATTACAATAGAGTTACTTAGTTCGAAGAAAATAATAGCCAAAAGATAATCTAGTGTGGCTTCAACTCCACTTCTATAGGCAGCTCAACCAGAGAATAAGCCAATTGTACTAAATCCATATTCTCCTTCGAAATGCTTTGACTAATGATGTTTTATTTATAGCATAGTGACTAAATAAAATACTTAATAAGTTACATATTAAATATATCGAAAGAAGGCATAATAAGACTTATTTTGTAATGTATTATTTAACAAATATTAGGGAATAGTAAATAGTAGAGTGATTAATCAATATCATAAAACCCTTCCTAGTCACACAAATCCAACCTCTCCAGGAGCTTAACCAATTACCATCATTACCATTTATTATCATTAAGGAGCAGTAGAGTAATTACTCATGAAAAAATTGCAGGCTTACAACAAAAAGTCTAGATGTTTCCATAGCTTGTAGTTACTGCGGTTAATGCTTCATAGCAGTAACCAAGAACTGGTCCTTAGTGGACATGAGCACGACCATAAAAACTACATGCTTATAACCCATCATTAGTATATTAATTAACCAACCATCAACTAGCATGAACTACCATCAATTAACCATAGGGGTGAATCATTAGTTATCCCACATAATATTAGTATTTTAGTCATGGCTAAATAATTATACCGGTATATAATTTCCTAACTATTTAAATTATATCCCAAAGTAATAAGGTTAAGTGATCAGATCAATTTGAGATATAGATGTGTACCAGCTGGTGACATTTAAAAATAAATGCAAAGCAAGAATCAATATAATCAGTTTTGGATTCGCATGACTTTCGTTGCTATTAAATGGTCTAAAACTCTTGATCCACCAAAATATCAAAAACTGTACATGTAAAACAAGGAAAAAAGGAAGGGCTAATAAGAACAAAATAAACAGTACAAATAAATGTAAAAAAGGTATATTTTTAATTTATATGAGTTAGGACAGTTCAACAAACTCATTTCGAGTTCATATGGTATGTCAGACCCTATTTGACCCATATGTCATCACATAAAACAAGGAAAAAAGGGCTAATAAGAACAAAATAAACAGTACAAATAAATAAATGTAAAAAAGTTAGATTTTTAATTTATATGAATTAAGAGAGTTGAACTCAAGTTCAATACAATTTTGGCGTGTCGCCATCCTAACTTGTGTAGGTTTTTACTGGCGGGGTCTAGCTCTCAACACGTAGCTGCATTGGTTAAGTTCGATCTCCGACGAAGGATAAGTTCCACCTCTATCTCAGTATATCTTGTTCTATCTAAGGCTGCATCGGTTAGGTTCGACCTCTTAGTCAAATTGAATATACCGCATCACGCCCATACGAGTTCTATCGGTTTACCAAGCTCTCTCTGCCATTGTCTGTCCTGTGCTGCATCGGTTAAGTTTGACCTACAAGGCTATCGATAGTAGATTGAGCCATAAGCTTGTAGGTCTCTACCTGCGTTTCATCGGAGTGTTTAGCCGATGAGTTATTTATACCTTGAGCAACACGTCCAGCGTATCAGCTTCTCAACCTATACGCACATGTCTTCAGAAGACTTTCATCGACCATCACGCCTAGTGCATCAGTCTTTCAGTCGATGCACGCATACTTTCAGAGTTGTCTTCTTACCATACGCTCTGTTCCGTCTAAGACTGCATCAGTTAGGTTCGACCTCTTAGTTGGATCGAGCATACCTTATCATGTCCGCGCGAGGCATGCTGGCTCGTCGGTCTCCCTCCTCCATCCATGGTCTCGTGCTGCATTGGTTAGGTTCAATCTACGAGATTGGTGGCAATGGTTCGAGCTGGCGTCCCGGTGGGTCTTCGCGTGGTGTCTCGTCAGAGTGAGTAGCCGATGAGTTATCCTCACCATAGGCCTCGCATCCGTCTCACATATCGTCTAACGATCGATCTGCTAGAGATCGATCCAGATGCGTTAGACGCTTCCTGGTACTGTCTCGGTTCGGTCTGATCTTTCAGGGCTTGCATCTAACATAGCTGGCATTGAGATTTAGGTGTAGGCATGTGTCGAACGTTCGGTCGGTAGGTAGCCGATGACCTCTCTCTTTTCTCCCTCGTCATCACGTTCGGTCTAAGCCTCCATCGTCACCGTGTCGTTAGTCCTCAGCCTCATACTATCTCGATTCGGTCCGATCTATTGAAGCTGGTTCTAACAAAGCCGTTACCGCGGTCGTTGGCCCACGTGGCTTCGTGGGCGATCAGGCCCCACTCCACGCTTCGGATGCCATGGAGCATCATTGGCTCTTTGGCTGATAGGTCCTCTAATCTATTCCACGCGTCTATTTCTCATGTTTCCATCGGCTGTTCAGCCGATGCTCGAGCGCTACAACTTTCGTTAGCAACCAGGAGAGATCCCACGTGCTTTGCTATTCTTTGAGTACCCTTTGGTGCCTCCATCGGCTCTACGGCTGATGGATCAAGATTTTGCTTTCGCTATACCCAGAGTCATCACATCCTTAGTCGACATATGCCTACGCCTTCATTGGCTCCCCAGCCGATAGAAGAGCGTCCCAATCCCTATCGACGAACAGCCGATAGTAGTAGCCATCAGGGTGCGACTGATGACCAACTCGATCCTATCGGCGGCCAGCTAATAGCAAGAGCTCGTATCGGTCCATCGTCTGACTAACCCATTTGCCTCACCTCCTTATCAATTGTAGCGTCAAATTGACTGGCATGCTCTCAAATCTCGAAGCTTAAGGACCTGCACTAGAGCTAAGTAGATCTCTCAAGCCTTTGCGTGACCGAGCCGCCATCTCTCCCCGATCGAACCTCCGCTCGGCTCGGTTGAACCTTCCCTCGTGAGGTTTAGTGGCGAGCAACATGCAAATACTACATGGGCGACCACGTTAGAGGAGGAAGAGAAGTGGTGGTTAAGGTGGTGATCATGTGGCAGAGACCAGTGGTGAGCTTCGAGCTTTGCATGCTTCATGTCAATGGAAGCGCGATGCTCTGGCAATGCATGGTGACTAAGAGGCGGTGGACAAGCATCCTCTTGCTATGGCAGTCCCATTGGTGAAAGCGGCTTAGCACGACAACGGCCAACTAGAGTGCGATAGCGGTGGTGGAGAAAGAGGCGAGTGTGGCGAGACTACTAGGGCAAGTGGTGATCTTGGGAGGTGGTAGAATAAGCTAGAGAAGGACCGAGGCATTCTATTTATAGGATGAGGAGGAAGGGGTTGAGTTCCAAGATGGCAAGGCGGTAGCTAGGCTTCATCCTAAGATTCATGGGATCAGGGGACGATGATTTTGACATGGATTCTTGCCGATTCTTTAGGGAAAATGAGGAGGATAAGAAAAAGATATCCTCTCAATCAATTTGAGGAGATCAGCCATGAATCGAACGAATCAACATAGAATTTGTGGGGAGGCATTGGGGATGAATAAGAGAAAAGCTATAGGTGGAAAAAGGCCTCAACATGTGGGGTCAGTGTCGGAGGAAGAGAAAAGCGGTAGCAGCTAGCCTGGTGTGATGGCCAGGCTCACGTGGTTAGCTAGGTCATGCAAGGTAGGAGATAGAGGATGTGGTTGGCTTTAGAGCAAGGTTGGACTAAGGCTGAGAGAAAGAAAAGAGGGTGAGCAGTCTTGCTAGGCTACGGGATAGGAAGGAGAGGAGAGAAGACTAGAGGGAGGCCCACAGGAATAAATAAGAAATTGGTCTGATATTGAAGGGATGTTTTTATTTTCTTTTTAATTTAGATAAATCGCTGAAATGATCATTGTGAATTTAAAATTACTTTTTGAGTTCTAATAAATCAGAGAAAATTTCAAAGAGTGTTTTAGAAAAATTCTCTTAAATATGAGAGAATTTTAGAAAAATACTCCAAGACATAGTTTATTAAGGAAATTTTATTCCTCATATTTACTTCACTTATTGATTGACTTGTAATTTAATATAAATTCTAGAAAAAAATAATTTATTAATCTCTAAAAAAATCAAGGTGTGATAGTCTAGTGGTAGATATCCAAGTTTTGAGTGTGCCTTCCCCAATGATTGATTTTTGCAGTGTAAAGAAGCTAAAACACAAAGTCAAGATGTCCTTCTAAATATAAAATATGGGGAAGGATATGTGTATACATATTGGATGATTACAACACTAAAGATAAAACAACTCTCCGTTGAACAGGGAATCATGAAACTCTTTTCAAAAAGAAAACGGCAAATTATGCTTTTCGGGACAATGCACTCAAGCAATGGTTGGTAAAATGTCAGCATGGTTCAGCACAATCTCATGTCATCGTACTCATTAATAAACAAAGAAAATGATTGGTAATTTTGGCTCACTAATTGCATATTAAACAAGAAATTGATTTTTATGGCATCATGTTTATTTGCTTACTCCATCCATTTTATATTATAAATTATTTTGAAATTATTAAGTCAAACCTCTCATAGAAAAATATAACTTCTACAACACTTCATTAAATTCACCATTATTTTGTGTTGAAAATGTCCCTATATTAATTTGTAAATTTGATCTAAAGAGATTTGACTTAAGAAAAACTTAAAATAACTTATAATATAAAACAAAGATTTATCATAGTACAAACACAAATAAAAACACAAACTATCCTTTAATACTAAATTTTGACTTATTAATTGCACCGGATGGGTGTGTCCTTTTTGTGGACCTCTTTATGGTTGTATCCAGCAGCCAATTAACAAGGGATTACTCGTGGAGAATTAACGAGTCAAAAAGAAGACACGAAGGAGGAACACATATGCTTGTCATCCGATTAATAAATCAATTGTGACAGGTAACTTCGATGCTGTTTCCTTGTCGGAAATGGGGGTCTCCCTCTTCTTCAAAAAAAAAAAAGAAAGAAATTGTGACAGGTAGCGACGTAGAAAACTGCTTAGCAACAACAAACTGCTCATCACCACAAATATCAATTCTGTGCTCATATCTAGATCTCTTCAGGTTGATTGATCGATAGACCAATTTTCCAACAATTGTCCTATTCCCTATGCTCTTTTGTACCTCTTTTGTACCGTTCCTTTGTCGTTTTGTAGTGTTGGCTTACGATTGGTCTCCAAGAGAAAACATGAAAAAAGACCGATATGAACGGAATTTTTATGGCATATATAGAGCAAATAAACAAGATGATTTTTGAGATTTTGGCACCAAACTTTGCAAAGTTAGAAGCAATTTTTCAGACTATTTTATATTCTTATAATGGAATAAATTTTTCATGTTGCACGTAGAGATGATGTAGAAAGTCATAAATAATTATTACAAATTTCCACACAAAAAGAATCAATGAAAAATAATGCAACCAGTTGGTATAAATAATGAACTACAAAATTTCAAATTACACAACCTATTGCCAAACATGTGTCTTTTCCTATTGAATAACTCTACGACAACCCTCGGTATGCCTAACAAACCCTAGACATTTTCCCCTTCCAGTAAACCCTAGCAGCCGCTGCCTCTATTTTCCCATCTCGTCGCCACATGAGTGGGCCACCAGAGTAAGCACGTCCACTAGATGGTGGTAGCAAGGTCTTCTTCTATCTTCTTCTTCAGTGGTTTGTCGTGAAGATGAGGAACGCGAGAGGATTGTGCCAAGATGAAAGACGGCGTCTACGAGAACGTGGTATGTGTTTGTCCCGCACCTTGACTAGAGTCGAGGTCATCCTTATTACAGGCGATGGGACAATTGATAATGGGTCAAGATGACCCAGCAACAGCTTTATAGCGTAGATCTATCCTTTCTTCTCCATGTACTTGGATGCCAGGTGACATGAGAGACCAACACTTAGCGGTGATAAGGCAGCTGGGCAGACTAGTTATAATCCCCTTCCCATGCCCATGAATGGATCCGACAATGGCCGGCAACAATAGTGACGTTGACAACGAGTTAGATCAGGCACGGATGGGATAGCATTGCAGAGGCAACACAGGCTAGTCCCGCATCTCCTCGCCCTTTCTACCATACTTTGCTTCCTGTGGCAGGGAATTCTGTGAGGGGCGACAAGCACCAGTTGATGGGTGGATGGAACCCTGATAGGGGTCTAAAGGAGTTTACGCTGTCTCTTGAAATCGCAATGTTGTGATTTTGCGCAGTAGAAGTCTATATTCTCTAGCAGATAATTTTGACATAAAAATTTCTATGTAAACGAGTGTTGTGCCAGTTATTGCTTCAGAAGAAAGTAGCAAGTCTGAAGCACGGTGAAAGAAGATTTGAAGCTTAGGGTGCGTTCTAAACATAGATTCCTAGCTGGACTAACACATTTTTAAAACTATTAAATAATATGTTTAATGTAAAACTTTACATACATATTTCTTTAAAATATTAAATAAATCTATTTTAAAATTTATAATAATTAATACTTAATTAATGATATGTTAATGATTTTACGTGAGGCAAATTAAGCTCAGATTATAAGCCAGTTTAGAAGCCTAAAGTCTTCAGGGCTTTTTTTGTTTTTACGGTTTCTCAGTTATGAATTTGGGAGGCTGAGTACTCTTTTTAATCTTTGGTGGTTGTATATATCTAGGCCGGATTTCTTTCCATTATCTTAAAAAAAAGATGTGCCTTGCCCAGAAATAATGTCTAGCTAATTGGAGCATATGAAGATAACGTGAGTACAACTAGAAATCTTCTTTTTATCAAGCAATATTTCACCATTTCAACATAAATAGTCATAACTAACATAAAACAACTTCCCCACCCAATTGTTTCTCAAACATTCTGTATCCAAAAGCCAATTGCCAAACATGTTTGTTACGCTTTCTCTTTAGGATTTCAGTTGAAAGCTACATATATCACTCTCACAAAAAGTGAGATAGTGAACAATCCAAAAGCAGAACAGGTATTGAACAGGTATTGCATGGTATTGCAGATCAGGCGATGGGCACCAAACAACTCCTGTTCGGTAAAAGCAGAAAACCGAACCCATTTTATCTTTTTATTTCGGCTTTATTTTTTCTATTTTACTGAAACCAAATAAAAAGGACACCAAAAACCGAGGTAACCGATTGCCCACCCCCACCATCAGCTCATAGATGACTTGTGGAATGAGGACGCATTATCAACATCTATTCTTGGGGTCGTCATAAACAAAAAAATCGGTCAATATGGTGCCTCTTTACTGTGCTCATCATTGGTCTAGTCATGAGTTCACTGGTTCACCGGTGCGCTTGAGGAGGCTACCATCTCACCTCTCCATCTACATCCTCAGCTACATCTGGCTAGACAAGGTGAAGTAAATCTATGCGCTTGATAATCTATCCTTAGCACTACAATAGCACCTTACTACTTTAGCGTCGCATTTACGCGTTGTTAGAGGTCAAATAAACACCGCTAGAGTCTACACCAACGCATTTTTTAGGCATTGTCTTTCTTGTCATTGCAAGGGTATAGAGCAATATATGCTTATAAGTTGAAACGGGTAGAAATAAGTGTTGTAAGGCTGCAAGGAATATAACTATGCTGGCCTCCTAATATTGTACTATTATGCGTTGCCAAGGGGGTCCACTGCTATGGCTTTTGCTGAGAGCATAAGGGAGGGGAGGGGATTGGCTTCATCAGGGGAGGAAAGAGAGGATCTTAGGGGACTTAGTTTCCACACAGATAGACCAACTCGGACGGTTCTTACCATCATTGGTTCTAGGTGAACCAAAAAATGATTGGAGATGTGCATGCATGTTGGTTGGGGGAACCGAGGGGTTAGGAGATAAGAATTGCTTGTTCTTCACTACTCTAGACTCGCCTCAATTTGTCAATACTTTTCATTCTTCTATTGTTGACTTGGCAGCAAACTGTTGGGGTTATATATGTAGTTGAAATATAGGTTTTTCAAGACCACCAATATGCACTATCACATTGTAGTTGTAAACAATACCCGGTGTTTCTTAGTAACTGGTTATAATAGGAGAGCTCATATTGCAGAAACATAGCATATCTTGAAGATAGTGATGCGAATAACAGCAGCCCAAGATGCAGCTTAAGAAAAGAATTCTGACAACTCTATATCCACAGAATGAAGAAGACAGCAGGGTCTAAGGTGGCATGCCAACCCAGTAGCTTTAATCATTTGGGAGAATTGAATTTTGTATCTTATTTGCTGAAGTTGTACATCTTAAACAGCAATGTGTTCTCCTAGCATTTATTTTGTTTTCTAGACTCCCTTTATATGCATTTGTCTAATCCTTTTTCTCTCCCTGCTGAAAAATTTTAATCCAGCCCATATGTAAATACATCACTCTATAAATATTCCTGATTTCTTTACATTCACTCTTGTATGGTGAATCTCTCTTGCATGGCATATGTTTCTTGTCGTGCTGTTATTTTTCATGAATAACATTAAAATATGCTGGTGCTCTTCAACAATGCAAAACAGAGGACATTAAAGTAATGCAACATTGCTCCATTCCATATTGGAATGAAATACTTGCCATTAAGAGAATTTAAATATCAACAAATGGCATCTTACCACCTATGAGATCAGAGCAATGTTAGCCCTCGGACCAGTGTGCAACAAACAGTTCACGACAACTTTGTTTACCTTAAAAAACCCCTTTACAATTTTGTTCCATGGGTATGGACTCAAATGACACAAAAAATAATCGTTAGGAATTAGCAAGCTCAAACGACACAAGTACACACCGTAGTAACATTCCTCCTAGGTTTTCCAGGAGCGAACGTGTCTATTTAAGCCGTCTAAATCTCATTCCTCTCAGTTTTGGCCTGAGTTCCTCTGCAATCTTAACAAGAACCGAGAACATCATCCTGTATGTCACCATCATCCCAAACAGGATAGCTAGGTTTATCCACTTGGAGTAGCCCATCTCCACTTGCAGCTTCTCTTTGAGAATCTGAAGACCACTGATAGTGACATTGGCCTCGATGAGCTGATCATTTGGAAACGACAGCCCTATGAACTCATTCTTGTAAAACCCCTGCACCGCGTACTTGTGGAACGAGATGTAGTAGCAAGGGTACTTCCACACCGGCTTTGGGAGCTCATTAGGGAGGCGGAAGAAGCCGCCGTTGAGCATCATCACACCCTGTAGCCCGGCACCAATGATGATGCCCATGAGGAAGTCTGGGACGATTACTGCAACTATCATCATCATGCTCTCTACCAGCAGCGTGCACATACAGAGTGTGGTGGCAAAGTATGCGAAGTGTTCTGCCCCTCGGGTCAGCCCAGTGAGGTAATACAACATCGCTCCAGGGATCACCGCGATGACGGTAAGGTAAGGCGTAGCTGAGAGGGTGTTTGAGATTACAAATTCCGTGACTCCGTAATGGCCGCTCAATCTCTCCCTTCTGAATACCTGATTTCCAAAGATGCCCTCACGGGTTATGGTAAGTCTAAACATTAGTGCAAGAAGGAAAACATTTATATCAGGTTGACTTATTGCTTAAACAAAGATACTGTTTTATTGAATTGGGAAAATAAAATACTGTTTTGTTTTATTAGTACAAGAGGAAACATTTCCTGCTATTTTAAAGTGTCACTATACTGTTTCCCTGTGATAAATTGAAAAAAATATGAAATTCTTTTTTATTTGCAAACACAAGTGCATGATGCCACTAGATATTGTTTCTTCTAAATATAAAGATTAACATATATAATTCAATTCTACAAGAGAAAATAAATAATGGGATCTCAGTGGATAATATTTAGGTATAATTACTTTATTCCTCAACATTATTTCACAATATAATAAGTTTCTAAGGGAAACAATGTTGCACGAAATTCCAACATTATTTCACAATATAATAAGTTTCTAAGGGAAACAATGTTGCACGAAATTCCAGTTTACATCAGGATAGAATACTTACCTTTATGTCCTCTACGAAAGAAGGGAATCCTCCAATTGCCATGAAAGTTAGAAGCGCAGTCGTATACATTATTACTTCACATCTATTCTGAAACATGTGAGAAAGTATACATCAATGCATCTGTACATTAAACATATTATATGCTTCCCTAGGTAAACCATATTTCTAATGAATATTTGTTAGTAAACTCACCTGGATAGAACTGTAACTGTAGCCAATTTGGTAGAAGATGGTGCCGAGGCAAATGCCAATGCCCATATAAATGGCCAAACGCATCCAGTAGTAGCCTATGTCTCTGTGCATATTTAGGAAGGATCTTCTGGTTAGCACAAGGAGCTTAGTGGAGAAGCTGGCTTGCTCTTTCCTTCTAAATGGAGCTCCTCCCTGTTTACACATAATACAATAGCAAATATCCATGACACCATGAAACACCACTGCAAACATAACAATAGCAAGTAATTTAACAACTTCTATGTGTCACACTTCTATGATGTACTTCTAGTAACTTTTGGGCAGCCCCCCGCTCCCGTATCACTGACACAAGTCAGTTTTAGACCAGTGCTGCGACCGTGTCGAAACGAACGATTACCGTGAATATATGAAAAAGAAGATATATTAATTACATAAAACTATATTATACATTTAGTGGTTTTACTATTTTGAAACAATAATGTTGACGTGACTTTTATAACATGTACTTGAAATATTTTTAACAGTATGTTAGTAGAAAATTATTGTCAAATTAAACATATATTTAGTGATAGGAGTTATAAGAGTGACTTTTTGGAGAGAGAAAACTTTCATATAGTATGTAGACCAAAACGTAAGGTTAGCAAAGGCAGGGGACATTGATCATATATGAATATTAACAAAATGCAATGGTGAAGGACTGCATGTTCATTGCAATGAAAACCAGATGTTTGTAAGAATTGGTCTAAAAAAGTTCATAGGATGCTGATTAACGATTAAAATTTTCGATTTATTAATAATTTCTGCATATATACCACATATTCATCCATACAGTCTTAATTATCCGTGATTACAGACTTCTCTGTGACCAAAACTAAGACCATGTTATATCGTAAAGAAAACTAAACTTACAAATAACTTACCATCCCTTGCATCTCAACTATCTCATTTGCTGTTTTCTCTGAATAAGTGGAGAAATGGTATGCATTTGTTAGAATTTCTGTTGCTTCAGCTGCTGTTTTTCTGTTAGCCATGGTGCTTTCCATAGTTCCCTACATTGTAATGTTATGTAAATATATATTTTTAAAACATTCCTGACAAAAAAATGTTCTTCTAACATGGTTGTTACAATGACAATAAAATACATATACCTCATCAAAGTCTTTGTTGATTGTTCTCAGGAAGTGGTCGGATGGGTTCCTCAGGCGAGGGCATGGAAAACCACTTTGGGTAAAAAACTGAAATAGATAAGTATAGGTGTGTAATTTCAAGATCATTAAATAGATTTGTGTTATTAATGACAAACATATTTGTTAGGCTAACATATATACTTAGATAAAACCCTAAGCATTGCTATGGAAATATTATATGATAATGATAGAATTAAAGTTTAAGCTGAATTTGTTTTTTAAGCTAAACAATGTAACTTTCTATACTATGTATAATTTGCATCTTTGATTAATCATTGAAAGAGATATAAATAATTGAGATGATGTGCTTTATAACAATTTTGATTAAATATAGACTGATCATCTAAAGGTTAAAACTAGGTAATATGACTTTATCAGAGAAGAAAAAGAAAAGAAATAATTTGTCCTATGGATTAATCATCTAGGGCGAGAAACAATTGAGATGATATAGCTTAATAAGAAAAAAAATGAAGCATTTACTATACATAGCAGGATACACTATATATACAAATATATATAGTTATACAGGATTTGTTTGCCTCGAGCTGGATACTATATATATATATACATACATATATATATATATATAAAGATAGTTATACAGGATTTGTTTGACTCGAAAAGAAAATACATTTTAAGCATTCAAGTACAATTTGGACGTACATATGTGTTTTTGTCTACATGTATAAGGAATACTATGTTATTTTAGAGAGAGTAAGGATAACAGAAAAAGAGTATAGTGCCTTTTATTATACTACAACAGAAATGTTTTTTTACTAGTTTGTAACCCTTTTAGTCCTGGTTGAGTAGCAAGCACGTATAATCTAGTACTAAAAAAATAGGTATTTTTCTCGATTCAATTAACTAAAGATAGTCGTACATATGTGACGTGCGGATGACCTTTTTAATATAGATCGGTATTGTCAATCGATACTAAAATATTTTTTAATATACTATTTGTTTTCTATTTATTTTACTATAGTGCTTATTTATTATTTTCTTTATTATACTTCTCTCTATATTAACGATCTTATTCATAATAAATCAAATGAGTTATTTTTAAGTATTACTTATGTATCTGTAGGAGGAGTTGTTGCTTTGAGAACAGCGACGGTGGTTGTGGTGGTAGTGTCGGTCAGCAGACGTATGGCATCAAAAGTGAAGATGGGGAAGGTGGCAACGTCAAAGGAAGTGGCATCAGTGGGAATATGAGCGTGTGGCATAGAGGACAGCGTGGCGACATCATTGGTAAGAAGGTGAGCATGCAGCGGCGGCGATGCAAATGATGAGCATGCAACAGTGTCGATGGGGATGACGATGGCATGGAGAACGGTGGTGTAAAGAGGCATAGCAAAATCTAGAACTTCGATGAGGGAATGGTATATACTATCCTTGGTTGTATATAACAATCAATTTTTCAGTTTATCTAAAATATTTTTAATTTCGGATGGTATTAACAATCGAAACTAAAGATGTATCGGTAATAAGAAGTTTTTCTACTTCACTTAAATAATTTTAGTTTCGGTTAGTATTAATAGCCGGGACTAAAGATATATTTTTAGTATTGATTGTTGTTTAAAGAGTTTTACTTGGTCAAACTAACTTTAGTCTGATACCAAATATTTTTTAGTAGGTACAAAATTTAGAAAAAAGGAAATGTGTGAATTAAAAATTATAAAAATCACAAGATAAATATTTTTTTAAAAAAAATATTATAATAATTAATTTTAAAAACTTTGAAGGTAAAAACCTTTTTTCTAATTTTCTATTATTTTTCCTCTATTTTTCTATAGTTTTCTTTGTTGGCTCTTTTTAACTTTTTTGCCTATATTTCTTGTATTTTTGCTATTATGAAATACTCTTATTTTTATAATTAAGACAAACTCTTATTTTCTAAAAAAAATTCTTTCTCATTCGTTTTTATATATTTTTGAGATAATAAGGTGTATATATAGAGAGAGTTAGAAATATAATATCTTAATTATAAAAAATAGAGGATAAAGTTGTTAATGTTTTATAACCGTTGGATGAGTGAAATTACCAAATAAAACTTTCACAAAATTTTGGCAGCACCTCGCTTGGACTTTCTCCTCTTTAATAACTACCAGTTGATGCCTTTACCGACATTAATATATTCGATAATATTAATATTAGTTGATAATACCAACAGATAATACATAGATCTTTAGTATCGGTTAGTGATACCAACCAGTAGATCATAGATAGCCATTGAGGATACAACCGGTACTTAAAAAATATTAGTACCAGTTATGTTACCGATCGATACTAATAATACATAGAGAAAGCTTTTAGACCCAATACTATAAGCTATCGGGTCCTATGCAAGTATATTTATGTTTTAGCATGTTAGAATGAAGACTATTTTTCTGATAAGAGGTAGTTAGGTGTGGTTAAGGTAAAATTGGATGAAAATTAAATAGCGAGTGTGATTGAGTAAGAAAACAGTATTAATTTTTTATATTTTTGATAAAATTTGAATAAAAAATCCTTGTATCTATAGACAGAGGTAGAGGTAGTATTTTAATTAATTACCTCTGTCCTCTTAAAAAAATTAATTACCTCTGTAGCAGTAGAAACTGCCCCAAAGAAAACTGTCCTCCCATAGGCAAGCAAGCAGAGGCCATGGAAGAGCTCAAAGACGTCGCCGCTGGGCTGGTGCACGGCGGCGATGACGGTCATGCCCTCCCTGGCGGCGACCCTAGCGATGTGGCTCATCACGTGGTAGGAGGCAGCGCTGTCCAGCCCGCTGGTGGGCTCGTCGAGGAAGAGCAGCCGCGGCCGCGTCAGCATCTCCACGCAGATGCTCATCCGCTTCCGTTGCCCTCCGCTAATGCCCTTGGTGATCCGGCCGCCGATGCGCGTGTCAATGGCGTCGCCGAGCCCCATCTCCCGGATCACGCGCTCCGCGTGGGCGCGCTTCGCCGACGCTGGCATCGTGTCCGGCAGCTGCAGGTGAGCCGAGTAGTAGACGGCCTCCCTCACCGAGAGCGTCGACATGAGCACGTTGTCTTGGGTCACATACGCCTTCACGAGAGTTATAATTTCTTTTTTAGATAACAGTAAAGCATTAATTCATGCATTATTGTATATAATTATTAGCTCATTGATTAGTACATATTTTGTCAGTGAGAGAAGCCATAAAACACTGCTATACAATTACAAAATAGTGCATAAAAGGCAGCAAACTAAAAAGCATGAGTAGCAGCATTGGCCTTTCCCCAGGCAAACGGTTGCAAAATACAATTGTGAATGTTATAGCTGAGAATGTTTTCTTACTGAGGTTCCAAAGGCAAGGTTTTCCTGAAGGCCATTGATTAAAATCACACCGGTTTGATTCATTTCTGGTCCTAACCGTCCTGCAGTGCAATAAATTCATCAATGGCTAAAACGAGAGATGAAAAGGAGAAGTACAAATTAACTAAACATATTTTTTGGATGAACAAAACATATGATTTATAATGTCTGCCTGCCATCCAGTTTCAGCCTGGAAAAATAAAAATGCTGAATAAAAGCTACGTTTGGCGGCATTCTGTCTAAGATGAAATAATAACATAAAAATATTCTTTTATCTGTTGTAAACTGCTCGCCACTTGCAAATATCCTGCAGTCCAATTTGAGGGTTTATTCTTGAGAATTAATCAACAAAATATTGCAGAAAGGAACATCCAAGATCAATAGTAAATATTAGGGTAAAACCCATTTTTAGGCCATGGTTGATTCAAGGGAATCCCATAGGAGAATTCATCCGTTCAGAACATCTGAATAGGAGGCAAAACAGAATAAGAGCTTCCTACACTTGTACCTTTCCATGAATAATGTAGTAAAATAAAATCTAGTAGAAGCCATTTTTTTCATTTGCTATGTTGAAGAGTGAGAGAAATGTTATGTATTCCAAACAACTATCTATCAATAGTTTTTGTATTTTGTATTCCTCTATTTCATAACCACATTTCTGTGTTTTATATTCCTATATTTTCTTTCCAATGTTTTATTTTCCAGCATTTCAATAGGCCCTAGCCCTTAAAATTTGCTCAAAGTCCATTTTTTACTCTAAACTATAAAAACAGTTATATTTCACCAAACTCTCAGCTTTTCAAATAGACAAGAAAAACGCATTGAGACATTTTTAGTGGTTTTGCTTGCAATGGGGGTGGCTTTCCTAGTTCATATTGTTATTGCACACATTTTGTTGATATAGATGTCACCTAAGTAGGGCGCCAATTATGAAACTTTCCTAAAATAAGTTTACGTTAGCCAAAAAACCCAATAGCACATCAATCTGAACCTATATATATGTTTGAGTGTCATGTGTTCAGTTTTAAAAATTAATAGTAAAAAAATACACGGTTTTTAGGATGAAAAACTAGACTTCGAGCAAAGTTGAGGGCTAAAAATGGAATTTACCCTAAAAATATATAAGAGTGCACGAGCTGTTATATCTTATTTGTTGCTGCCTAGCTCCCACTAGCAATAATGTATATGTCGCGCACTCACGTGAAATTGAAAAGGTCAAATATTTCTGTTTTTAAAATGATTTTTTTGGGTTCTCTTATCTAATTATTTATATTCCTTGCAAAAGTTTGCTCCATTACCTTTTGGGGCCAGTAAAGTATACTATAAGAACAATATTTCGAGTGGTTCAAGTGAACCGAACCGAAAAAAAGGACTAGGTTCGGTTAGGCATCTTCAGCAAGACATTCATTCTTTCCCATCATTGATTGACAACCAATAAGAGCTCAGGTGTCGGGTATTTTCCTTGATTAATCCTTTTTCAATATTGACAACTTGATCGACAGCCACAGCAGTTCGCTTTAACAAGTGTGATGGTTCGTCTGTACCACTAGAAATGGCCTAGTCTGCCTTTTTTTTGAGCCCATTCAGTAAGTTAATGTGGGCTCCCAAAACAACACCAATTACGGTTACTTTGAAACGTCAAATTGTCAAAACATAAGAATATATAAATATAGAAACTAAATGTCATACTCATTGAATTACTATACGATTTCAAAATAAAGAAAGGTTTTTTATAACAATCATTTTGATTGCCACAGAAAATACTTAGGAACTTAAGAAACATGAAAAAGAAAAATAAGATAAGACCTTCATATTTCTTTTCCTCCAAAATTTCTCCAAAATAGTTCAATTTAGAGAAATTTCAAAGAAATTGGTAGGAAACAATCTCTTTTAAGCCCCCTTCACCTCTGTACGCCCATGCCTGATGTTGTGGTGCATAAAAGAATTTAAATTTAAAACAGCTAGCCCTTCAAGACTGGTACAGACCTAGAATAGTCCCAAGAATTAGACTAACCCATTACACTGTGGGCCACGTGTGTCATTTAGAATGGGCTTTGAATTCCACACCGAGGCCATGGCCCAGGTGGCCTGAGCCTATCTTTTTATTGATAAGTAGGGCCTTTAATTTATCTATAATTTACTTCCTCCATTCTAAAAATATAAAAATATAAGAACTTTTAATATTTAAATCTTGTTTTAAAATATAAAGATTTTTAACATATTCACATTACTCATTAATCATCTCTCATTTAAATTGTTTTTTTATCACTATACACTACAGTTTTTTTTCTCAACTTTAATTTTAACTAAATAACTTAAATGAGAAATTTCGCAGTAATTGATTGGACAAACTCAAAAAATACTACAGAAATTTAGTGACAAATCTGAGGAATTGAAGCTCATTATCCGATAAATATTTTAAGAAATATTTATGCTAATTTTTTAAAGTTTAAAGTATAACACTATATTTCTTTTTCTTTTGATCGGTGATGGTATCTTTTCTGTTCGGCTGTACGTGGACAACAAGAATCAGTGCAGTGTCCACCTGATGTGATTGCCGTATTGTTTCGTACTTATATCTGAAGCTCGTTGGAGACAAGAAGTTAATAAAAATCCAATGAGATGGAACATATGAATATTATTAACACCTGTACAGTATAATGACAAACTAAGGACAATCCCAACCAAAATTATTTAGTTTTCATACTCACTAAGTCATATATGCACTATACAAATTATATTCCAGTAGTGAATGGTTTCTTCGAACTAAATTTTCATCTAATCACCTCTCTTCTCTCCTTTTATCTTCCTATTCTCTCTTCCTTGGATAGAGCTGGTTTTTTTATGAGAAAAATGTTTCTTCATTTTTTTTCTCTATTATCATCTAACTCTCTTGCCACATCGGCTTTTTGTTATACCCAAGATCACACATATTATACTGCTAATTAATTTATTCCATAGTTAGTGACGGCCCAATTTCCTTGAATATTAAAAAAAATCTTCAAACAGTATACTCCATTTGTTTTAAAACACTTACTCATTTTAATATATCCTCACGTTTCATAATAATTTGTTGTTTTTTTCATTATACAAATGATGGGCACATGCACACATCGCATCCTGCACGTTGAACACACACCACTGTATGAACCAGCGAGTGCGCTCCTTTAGTATATGCTCATGAGACGGAGACTGAATATAAATCCTTAAACCTCACTAATACAATTTTATTGGAAACACATATGTATGTACGTAATTGTAGACATAGAGCTTTAATCTTAAGGATGAACCTATGCACCCACGAGTTCACTCTGCACCTCTAGTTTGACACTTTTTTTATAGCATTCACTTAGTTTGCATATCGTTATTATATCGACCACTTATTAGCTTAATTTACCTCTAACTCAATGCAACAAAACAATATCGATAGCTATATCATGTCATTTAATAATGCTGGCCATGGCCATAATTAATTTGTAATAAGTGCACGCGGTGGCCATCGACAAATATCAAAATTAAGCCAATCAAGAAGCGAATAAGCCATGATCGAGAGGGGCAACAGTGCCATGCCCATCTCTTGCAGCATGCATGCATGCACCATCCAATTAAGCATCAAGTCAATGTGATCCAATTAATAATCCGATAAGATGTACGGAAAATTTGCTGATGACATGATCATTACATTACTGACAAATAGTAGCAACAAGGCCCAACAAATGCCCTGACACAAATTACTTATGTCGAAATGATCGGCAGGTAGAAGAATCTATCGATTGATTGCTTTTAATTAGTTAACTAATCAATTAGTTAATTAACGGCAAACAGCAGTAGGCGTGTCCAGCTCCAGCACCATGGATGCGACGGTCATGAATTTTTTGCGAGTCTACAGTAGTGTAACACCTAGAATCTAATAACCGTACTATCCCAGCTTTACACTTGAGCGAACCATGTTAATATAGTTTTCCATTTATATTCTCGTTCTTACTTTGTATAAAATATTTAATTCTAAAGTTCTTACTTTATATAAAATATTTAATTCGAAAGTAATGAATTGGGTACGTAAACTGCTCA
Organism: Oryza coarctata; assembly: GCA_030770085.1. Lineage (NCBI taxonomy): Eukaryota > Viridiplantae > Streptophyta > Magnoliopsida > Poales > Poaceae > Oryza > Oryza coarctata. Next base: position 8,830,755 of record CM061484.1, on the reverse strand, counting down.
AACCTACGTAGACTGTATATGTAAGACTAAACGGAAACAGAATACAAATAAGTGGAAACAAACTAGAGTAATACACCCTCTCCTTCCTCTTTATGGCTCACACCTCGGCAGCTCACTTTGGGGTATTACATATATAGAGTTAATTTATTTAAGTTTTTAATTGACCTAGATCAAACCAGCAGGGTGGTAATACAATTACGCAATCAATTTGGCCAGCCGGTTAGGCTGTTCATGGCACCATCAAACTTGATTTCAGTTAGCAATACCATTCTTTATTTGCAAGATTCTTAGCCCAACATGGCCAATTAATTTTTGGTAGATGGCACGTGCGGATCAAAAGAAGTTACTAGTAGATCTCATTGAAAGCACTAGGCTATAACTATCGTAGGAAATAAAGATTTTAGGAAGAGCACATGGAAGGATCATTCGACACGAGACCACTATGTAGTATGTACGATCTGAATATTGTGTACAAATTAATCTGATACAACGCAACAACTCTGGTTAACTACTTCCGTTCGTAGAAAAAAAAATCAACTCTGGCTTTTAAATCAAAGCCACACATTGGTTTTTTTAAAGATGGATGGAGTATTATTTTATACGTAGCCAACAGGATAGTTATTAGATAGTTATTAGTGTTTCTATTTACATATATACATATATATATATAAGCATCAAGTTACCTACTATACAAATAAATATAACATGTATATGTCAACTAAAGGTCCACTTAAACTCCTAGAATTAAAACTTTGTATGCATTTACTTCACAAATATCTGTATTTACAACATTAAAGCAGTGCCGAAGAAGAGGGGAAGCCGGGCAGGGGCTTGGCCTCCCAATGATTTAAGATTTATTTGAATTGCTAATCACTATAGCACACGTAATTTTTAACCAAAACTAGCATTATCACCCCTTATCAAATAAATTTTATGACAAGACTAGTAACCGGGCGCCGATCAAAATCAGGCAGTTAAAATGTTTCATTATATTTTACAGTCAGTGAACACAACAAGTTATACATTTGTAAACAAAAAGTTTAGTCAGGAAAAAGAGGGAAAGAAATATAAAACACAATAAAATTCTAATATATTTATTTCATCGACATAATCATCTACCGTCTGTTGTAAAGATTTAATTATCATGTATACAGTGGTTAAATTGTGGATCGGATAAATAATGTAGAGGAAAAAATATTTTAAAGTTTACTAATGGAGCGTTATGTTTGCTGTTCCATGCACGTACACATTGCAGTGCATGCAGCACAGTAGCAAGCGCATGCACCAGGGGGCGTCTGATCGTTTGGTCTCAATCAGGCATCCAGTTCCAAGCATTTTCTCCTGGCACCACCACCATAGCGATTAAGACATGGAGTACCTAAATCGGTTTTAGATAGTAGATTTTCTTTTTAAGCTACCTTTGAACCAATCGTAGTAATTAGCTAGCTTTATTGTTTTGTAGGTTCTTCCTTTTAAATACCCAGCACTATTCGAACTTAATTAGCTGAGAATCTATATAGACTTTTCATGAAGTTCGACAGTCTATTAGATGATTATTCCAAACAACTAATTCCGCCTAATCATGAGTTCAGCGTATTTAGGAGCTGATGGATCTGCAAAAAGTAAAGTAGTCCATCCATTCAAAAATATGAATATCTATATATTTTTTTTAAAATAAATCTTGACGGGGAGATGTCTAGACATATTTTTGAAAAATACACATAAATATTTATATATTAGAATTGAGAATTGAGATAGTACGATTTCTTTAAATGTTAGACCACTTATTCTTAAACTATTTATTGGATTTATAATATTTAATATTTTATTAGTTCGGTAGATCATTCATCAATTTTCATCCGCATTAATGACCTGTGAAGAAAACAAAAATTGTTGGGAATCTTGCATGGTAGTACACTATGCCATACAGGTACGTACAGTGGATGGGCTGGCACTTAATTAATTATACTTCGCAAGGATGGTCTCAGTGTGCACGCAAACCTCTCACTCCATAATTATACTTCGCAAGGATGGTCTCAGTGTGCACGCAAACCTCTCGCTCCATCCACCAGCTCGGCGCACAAATAATTGAACCCATACCACGCGGTTGAATTTCTTTCTTTCGGGCATAGTGATTAACGCCAATAATCATGCCATGTAACAGTACTTTGTGCTACAGATACTGTCTACTTAGTTTAAATTTTGGTGGATGGAGTTATGCATCTTCAGTACTTTCCTTCCCTGAATGAAAACAACTTGCGTACAAGGGATACATATACATTTAATTCGTTCTAGTTTTTTCCATTATATCTACATTTTGGTGCTTGTGTAACTTATTTCCAGATATTCTACTGGTAGCTGGGACAATTTCATAGCAAATGAATATTTTCCATTATTGGGAAGGGGTTTGTCCCTATGGCATGCTGACAAAAATGATGCCACATGATTAATGTCGAGATCCAGCTCCCAACCCTTCCTTTATCTGTGCCATCTTTGAAGACGATCATCGGTGCCAGTTTTATTACTATAGGTATGTATATAGTGCTGTGTCACATTAGGCGACAAAAAACCAAAATGAATTTCATAAGCAATGGTTTTCAACCTTGCCAGCTCAGGATAGACAGAAAATATGTTATATGCACCAGTTTATGTTAACCAACATATATATGTGGCATCACATATTTGATATTTTAAACCGTATCTAAAAATAATCCGCATGTCATAATTTAAAATATAAAAGGTATCAAGAGATAGTTGTAAAAATTATATGTTGCATATCGGAAATTTTTTTATGTACTTGTACTTTCATACATAATTTTTTGTTTGCAGATATTTTTCTTTGTGAATCACACAATATTTTGAAGGTTGATTGTTTGGGGACAAATTAAGGCCTCCTTGAATATAGGATTTTTGAAAACCGAGAAAAAAAAACGAAATATATAGAATTTAGAAACACATGAAAGTCTAAAAAATCAAAGGAAATTACCAGTGAAAAAAATAATCCAAAGAAATTAATTAACCTACTCATTGCCCAAAAACAATTCAGTTTTGCAAATAAAATAATTTGATTGGTTAATATTACTAACAATTTTAATTAATACTACTTAAAAATGGTCTTTTATCCACCTCTAATAAGTTAAATATATTGGTTAGATTAAGAGCTCATACTAAAGATTATTTAGTACTGATTTAAACATACAAGTCACTATAAACATTTTTAGTATTAGTTGGTAATATCAACTAGAAAATAAAACTCGTGAGTTGGTAACGTGTGTGAGGACCAAGGTAAAAAGGTCTTGGGTTTGAAACTGGTATTAAAAAGATATTTCTAGTAGTATAAGAACTTAAAAGAAAGCCTCAACTACTTGATACAGCACTTCAGTTCATGGTTTCACAGTATGCACGTGTATGTAATAGTACGTGATGAGCCTGACAACGAACCTGCGAGAGTGTCAAGAAGCGTCGTCTTCCCGCACCCGGACGGCCCCATGATCGCCAGCACCTCCCCCGGGCGCGCGTGCCCGGTGATTCCGTCGAGGATACTCGCCGGCGGCGAGCCGCGCTTGCGGCCGGGCACCGTCACGCACACGTCCTCCCACGTCAGGAACACCCCGGGGTTGTCGTCGACGTCCGCGGCCGCCGGCAGAGCCTCCACACCGTCAAACGTCCCTGCCCCGCCGCCGCCGGGGGACGGCGCTCGTCCGTCTTCGACACGTCTCCTCGTCCCCGGGACGACGGCGGCGAAGAATGACGAGGACCACCAGCCGGTGGCACCGCCGGCCGCCCGGGAGTCCGGCGTGGCGCCGCCCCAGCGCCAGAGAGGCCGCGACGGGCTCGGCGTCGGTGCCCACCGCGGCAGCGGCGATGTGACCGCCATGATCTATAATGATCCGGCCAGCGCCAAACTCAGGCGTTGCGTGCTTCTTTGGTGCCGACTCGAGGGCGTAGCAGTTACTACGTTGTTTGGCTGGGCCGGGCAGGAATTAATAGCAGTGTTGGCAACGGGTTATCAACACGTGAAACCTCGCAATACAAATCAAACTTTTTATGTCTAAGTCGTGTCAAGACAATTATAATATAAATTAACTGGAGGTGAGACCGAAAACCTGTACATGATGGAAAATTAACTACTTGTCATTGCATACAGATGTCGCGTTAACAATTTGCGCTTTATATTATATTCACTAAATTGAAAAATTCATGCGAATGTTCTTTTGTTATGGTAAGGTTTGACCAATATTACATTATGGTTATGAGAAATAGATATAACAGAATTATTTTTGAGCAACGTCTAAATAGATATTTGATCCTATATGAACTCTTTTCTTGGTTAATTATGGCCATGTTAATTTTTTCAGTGAAGCTTGAATTGAAGCATCATGCACAGCAGCTGCTCCGATCAAGAGCACATTGATCACTTAAATGATGTAAGGCAAACCTCAACTAATCGTAGAAAAACTCGTCGCTGGTGCCATTATATTCGTCACACGCGGTTTCCTAGCATCAGGAGCAGTCCATTTATTACTATTTTACATTTAAGTGAAGTCATTTATTTAACTATTTTTTTTATTTATATATGAAAATTAAGGTTTCTATGTATTAGTGTAGTAGATAAGTGTCGAATACGGTCTACATTTAGAGTTAAAGTTGTAATAGGTAATAGCATGTGGAGTTAGAGTCGAACTCTGTAACCTAGCAACCATATAACTATGGTAACGACAATGTAGCATAGGCACATAGAAAGAGGATGGTTGCGAGGTTACAACTCGTAGTAACCTTGGATCTTTTTTTCCTTAGCCGTGCAGGGAATTGTAGCATATAGCCTTTGCTTTTGTTCCTCTTCCTCCTCACGTAGGATTTGGTTTTAGATTGGTACTGTACATGTGTTTGACTGTGTTTGCACATCTGCTCGGTGATGAGGCCGTCGGCCATGATCGGGGATCTTTATGCTTGCATGACCCGGTACTGGGATCTTTTCCTTGCAAGAACTGTCTACGTTCATTTTCATTTAAAAAAAACCTTTACACTATTGAGTATCTTAGAAAAACATATATGAAAATCGATTTTTAAGAGAGTGATTTGACAGACGGTCGTTGAACCGCGATACTCACATGTCTTTTTTCTTAGAGGTGGTCTGCTCGCTCATCTATAAAATGTATTTTAACCGTTTGAAAAAATATTTTTAAGCAGTGACTCGCTAGAACTCAGTTTTGGCCACGTAAATGAGGTCAGCAGAAAGTTGTTGTTAGGTATGCATTGGGTATTAAAACCCAGTCAGATTAGCATGGGTCGGCAATCGATTTGATCGTCCAAATTTAAGGCGTCAAGAATGACAGAAAATGGAAAGTGAGATATATACGATTGATAGCAACCTATCCTGGCATCATATATTCCTGCAGTGAACGCAGAGATGTTGATCGAGAGCTTGAAAGATGCGTTACATCTATATTTGATGGAGATTGGATTGAATTTTGTTATCAGAAAAAAACAAATCTTATGTTGATACGTCTGTACTGAATTTATTCCTTCAAAGACTAAAATAGATCTGTTGTAACTAGAACCTAACAAAGCTAGTTCCTTTATTAAAATTGATTTCATGTCTTCTGTACCGCAAATTATGCCGGTTTCAAGCAAATTCATGCCCATACGATCGATGAAGCAGCCTGTACCGTAGATGGTGTACAGATGTTCTGTACTGTTTTTGTGGTTCTAAGTCTTCTAAGCTCACTTCTAGCATTTAATGGGCTGCCAGAAAATTCAATAGAATGGACAGCTCCAAGAGCTTTATGAGGATCTGACTTTACATTGCCGATAACAGAACAAGCACAGCATGAATTGCAGTCTGATAAATTCTTGGGTACACCTAAATGAAGAAGATAATGATTTTTTGACATACATGTCCAACTTAATCATCTATTAAGTTCAACACAACAAACTTCTCAAGCATACAAATCCCACAAACTTTTAAATGTCTATGGACAACGTAATCATATATTAAGTTCAACACATTGAACTTCGCAAGTATACAAATCTCACAACATTTTAAATGTCTGGAAGAACAACTGCGTCATGCGAATAAAAAAGGTTTTTGGCTAGCTGCTCTTAGTCAACAGACTAAACACAAGATAAATGATGGACAAGAAAAATTGTTGCCCACCAAATAGTGATCTCAACTGTGTGCCATGCATCCAACCCTCCAGGGGCACTTGGAAACTCTGCAATATCTTTTCTTCTCGTGCAACTTTAGCAACATCTGCAATATCTCCTCAATTGGATTTTTTCCCAACTTTAGCAACTTTAGCAACAGTTGGAAATGTACGGAAGAGTCGCGATGCAATCAATGATGTTTGATGGTATTAATTCAATCAGCAATAGGAGAATGGAGATGATATTACACTATTTATGGTTCGGTAAATTGTAATACCCCACAATTCAATCAAGCTTTTTTAGAAAATAACTTTAAAAATGAGGGGTGAAAATTTGACTCATGAACCATTGCTTAGATGGATGATCAGACACCATATATGTGAAGATCAAGCTCATCGAGCTGAACTACTTTGCCATAATTAGAGTTTGGGTGAGGTCATGATCATTAAATTATTTTGGTTGTTGGATTTAAATCTCATGCACATAGTTGTGTTTGAAAAATAAAAGAGCTTTGTGAATGATCACAATGCGGAGCCATGCTAGTGTGGCCCAAATTCTACTAGCATTGAAAGACCCTTGGGAAATTCCATTAGTGCATAACTACTACAATCACATGGGTGCTATTAGACACCCTTAACTAGCCCAAAGAACCCATCAATGCTAATGGTTATGGAACGGTATCTCCGAATTCCTAAATAGAGGAGGGTTAGAGCTTGCCTAATGCTTGGTTGATGATGACCCTTCTAGTTGTCTCTGGTTGATGCATGATGTTGACTCTAGTTGACTTTGAAAATATGTCATGAGCCTCCGATACTAACAAGTGTTTGAGTAATTTCATGTCATGCATGAAAAACATGCAACCCCTATGATGTTAATAAATATGTTCAAATAACTATTCTCATGTTCTCATGGTTAGGGACAAATGCGAAGTGATTTCCTTGTTTAACTAGTGCTTTGCAAAAAGGTTAATATGGTAGAGCTGAATGGTCAAAACTTCTCTGTGTGACCTAGGTTGTCTATAGCACCATAAATTAGGTTTTTCGACTAGAAGTGATGTGTTTAGCAGGAGTTGCCTAGAGTAGTATGGATCATGGAGCTAGAAAAGTGACTACATTGTATGCTAGAGGAGCCTATTGTTAAATATAAGAAGAGAATTCAAGAGTCCAATAGAAAAGACTGTGTGAACAATATCTGTTTATGGAACCTAACGAGATCTTGGCCTTGGTGTTGTTGCGAAGCGACCGATAGTCACGTTGAGGTGTGAGCCTTGGTAATCACAAATATAATCTCTAACATGGTTAAAAGCAACTTGCAATGCAATTTGTGACATCAGTCTCTTTTTTTGATACTTGGACAGTATTTTAAAAATATTTAAAAGCAAAAGTAGTTACAAAATAGCCCATCCTCTCTTCGAAGATTACATGTCTACATTCCTTGTGGCTTGTATGCAAGTACTCAATCTTGCTTTTTATTTCGCAGCCTATGAAGTTGAAGATGAAGTGAAGGCGAAGATTAGGATTTTATCCTAGTTTCCATACCGCTACCTATGGTGTTGGGAGTTAGCCTATCCTCGGAAAGGCCCAAAGTTGCAACAAGTTATGTTATAAATTAAAGATGGCATGTCTTGGTAGCATGGGTATTAGCACTATCTTCTAGAACTAAGTACTAGTATCATAGTTCTACGGAAGGAGGTGTTGAACGGGGTATGACAAAAGAGCTCGATAAGTCAATATGTAAATGTTGGAAATAAAATACTATATTTTTGCTATACAGCTCTATCCATTAGAATTCAAATCATGGTGCCAATCATTATACAAACTCACTAAACAAATTATGAACACACCACAAGAAAAGTGAGCTAGAGGAGAAAGGCGAGGGTGCACTACTTCTCTATACTTATATTACTAAATGACAATGCTTATGTTAGTTTTTAATGCTAGTAATTCAACATAAATTATGGCATAAAGCAATAAATGAGAAGTGATAAAAATGCAATTTGATTCACAAAAGATGGTTGATATTGAAAAAATATATAAATGCATCTGCCAACCTCAATGTCGTGTATAGCTCACAGCTAAAAACAGCCTAATTTGCGATGAAAAAAACTATAAAGCAATCATTTGAAGATAATATATTATTCTATCTCTTGATTAGAGTGATTCAAATTCGACCTGGCCCTCTTCCTAGTTATCATGAACTACTTATATAATTGAATTTGTATAGCTTTTGTAAAGAAGCTTTTGGTATGTGGCATTGCATCAAACGAGGAGATGTACAATGGTGGCATTGCATAAACGAACTATCTAAAAAATTGCCACAACCTTTTTTAATAAAAAAAACTTTCAAATGTATAATTATAGTTAATTATACTATAACTATACTAGATATATCTATATTATAATTTTTATATAACTTTCATATAATTTGTAAATTAGTTGTATAAAAAATTACAATATAATTAAACTATAATTATATTTGAATTGAAAGTTTTCCAATTAAAAATCTTGTGATGGTTTTTAGCAATTCCCTTGCATAAAATATGTCACTATACAATTTTGTCCCAAGTGATAAAACCTAACTTAATAATCTGGAAAAATTAACAACAGCAAGCATATAAATTATAACCATATCTGCCAAATTCAGTATATTTGCTTGCACAAGGAAAATTTAAGGCCTTGTCTTTGGGCTGTTGTGATCAAAACCTCTTAGGGAGCAAAATTGTAGTGTGAAGCAGTCGGTGAGGGCTTTTTTTTTTTTTGAATGGCTTGGGGTTGAGGGAGGGTTTGGACGTGAGAGGTATTTGGTGCAGCTACACCAGCAGCGCACGCCCGCGTGTGGCTGCGGAGCGGCGCGCGCCATGCTTATGGACCTTATAGGCCAGGCCATGTACAACGTTCTTCTTTTTTTGTTTTTTTTTCTCTTATTTGATTTTAGAATAGACTCAAAGTTGGCTAAAGTTTGTATTTAAAAGTTTCGGATAGATTTGATTTATTTTGTGCATTAGTGGTTTTCGAATGCATTTCAAATTCGAGTAAAATTTTGTAATAGAGCCTTTTTGATGTGAGATTAGTTCAAATTAAAAAATTCGAGTCAACTTTCAACTCAAAATTTAAAATTTTCAACTTAAAATTTGAAACTTTCAATTCAAAGTTTGAAAAGTTTTGAGACTTTTAACACAAAATTTAAAACTTCAACCTAAAATTTAAAAAGTTTTGAAATTTTCATCTCAAAATTTGAAACTTTCAACACAAATTTTAAAATTTTCAACTCAAAATTTGAAACTCTTAGCTGACTTTTTTTAAAAACCCTACCCAAATTTTTGAAAACTTCAACTCAAATTATGAAACTTTCAACTTAAATTATAAAACTTTGCCAACGGAGATTTGAAACTTTCAATATAACTTTTGAAACTTTCAACTCATTTTTTAAAACTTTTAATTCAACTATCTATTTATTTTTTTTATTATAAATAATCACGTTTACGCTAATCTAATCGCGCTTAGCGCTAACAACTCGACACGTTTTGCGAGGGGGACTGGGAGGCGCTGGCGCGCGGGGGCGGCGCTACTTGCGCCCCTGGCGCAGCTTCACGCATTAGCAGCCCCTGAGTTTGAAGAGTAAAGAGTGATTAATTGAGGAAGAGATTTTCCTCTCTAATGGACCTAATGGGCTTTCTGAATAGTCCTCAAGTTGGCCCAGCGTAGTAGTTCTTTTTTATCTATTTTTGTTTCTATATTTCGGTTTGGCTCCGTAATATGAAGTAAACTTCTTGGTTTTTTCACACAAATTTTCACCACATAGCTCGAGAAATTAGGTACCACTTATAGGATTTTTTTTCCATTTTGTATTTTCAAATTTGAATTCAAGGAAATTTCATCAAACCCTTGCATGCAGTTTCCGCAACAGGGCCCGCAGTCGCTACCTTCAGTTTCCGCTATGCGGCGACGCATCCCGTCGGACGCGCGTCGCTCGGCTGGCTTCCCTCCCATCTCCAATTCTCCATGCCTCACACGAAGCCACTGCGCCTCTATGATTGCTACGCTTGTTCGTGTGGATTAGTCTTTTCTTTCCAAGCAAACCCCTAAATTTAGTCTTATCTTTTTCCAAACAAACCCTAAATTTGGGTTGTGTTTGATTTATGCGAATATTTTTTCCAGAACGCAGGCTAGGGTTGAAACAATTAACTACCTTTAAATTGGGACTTCGAACTGGAGTGAAAAGATAGGCAAAGCCTCCAGTGTAACATTTCAAATTAATTGGTGGGACTGCTAGGCTTAGAAAGTTTGGATGCATGTTACAAAGTTTGCACAGTTATTTTCTATGTGGAGTAAGAATCGTTATTTACTGCTTTATGAACATGAGAGAAGGTACCCGACAACCCAAAGGTAATGTATTTATTTCCACGGTTCCACCTGATTATTCTGTACTTTACTAGTTAAAAATTAAGTTGTTTCTAATCTCCTGTAGGCTATCGAGAACTTTGAAGGGGCATGTTGGATGATATGGTCATCTCTTGTGATTTTGATGTTCTCCTTCACTTCACGTTTTAGTTTGGTAATCAATTTTAACCATTCCTTCTAGATATCCATACGTCACAATCACTTATGTTGAACTATTGATGGAAATTTTGGCTATGCGTTTGTGTGCAAACTGTGTCAAGACTCAGGAGACCTGAGTGCATTTTGGTGAAAGGATAAACCAAAAACACAACGCACCACATTGTAGCAGTAATTGAGTTTTGTTTATATATTCCTCTAGGACTTCGCAATTATTTTTCACCACAGATTCTTTTCTTGTTTACAGAATACCACATGATTGTGCCGGATATATTTACAGCAATTAGCTGAAGCTGACAAAGTTCTAGCTTGGATTTCATGTGATCGATTGATCTGCTGCCTAACATTTTGCATGACCTTTGGTTCTATGGAAGGGGATGGCGTCTCTCGGACGTCCTTGAGGCCGGTGACGAACAAGATGAGCCGCTCCAAGTCTATGCTGAAACCAGAGTGCTTTGCAGTGCCATGTCTGCGCGTGTCCAGATACCATTCCAGCTGCTCAACCTGCAGCAGTTAATATAAGTGAGATGCCTTCCTGTGCATGGTAAGTTCATTAAATTGCAGCTAATTAGTTGCTTATATATTTTTTGCAGATGCAGTTTCGAGTTCTTAACCCAAAAAATGGTGACTTCTTTAAACCATGTTGGGCCCGAACTCCACTTGTGTCAGTTTACTTAGGGATTTCATTTACTGCATGAACTAATTAAGGTTCGAACAATAAAAGATTACCTTGAGGTTAAATTATCCATCCTATCCTCCTTTAGAGCTCCACATGCTACGATTCCAACCTGAATAAGTGACACAACTGTCAGAATAACATGAGAAATGCTTGAATTGGAAATTTCTCCTCCTCTAGTTGACATGTTTTCTTCACCTTTGGCACAGATAAGTCAAAGGTAGTCTTCAAATCTTCCTTCAGGCATGCATAAAATGGCTTCAGCTGTTTCGGGTACTCATATATGATCACTGGCTTCTTGTATAAATAATCGGCTAGATAAATGTCATTCTTTTTCATGCGTAAAATTGTAGAAATGTGTAAGACTAAGACCCAACTCTATACAGGGAGGATTGGGTCTATATATATATATAGCAGCCCAGTGGTTCAGTGGTCTAACACCCCCGTAGTCGCAGCGGGAGAGGAACGGACGCAGAGACTAGACCGAAAACTGGTAAACAAAAGCGTAGGCAGGCCTTTGGTCATTATATCGGCGAACTGATGCGCCGATGGTACATGGAGCATCTGAACATGTCCTAATACGATCTTATCATGGACAAAATGGATATCGATTTCGATGTGCTTGGTGCGTCGATGATGAATCGGGTTAGCGGTCATATAGACAGCACTGACATTATCGCAGTAGACGACGGTCACAGAGGAGAGAGGTGCACGGAGCTCCTGGAGAAGCTAGCAAAACCAGCAACACTCAGCAACGGCGTGGGCGACGACGCGGTACTCGACTTCGGCGCTGGACCGTGACACTGTAGTCTAGCGTTTTGAGGACCAGAAGACTAGAGTGTCGTCAAGGAAGGTGCGGTAGCCGGACGTAGAGCGTCGAGAGTCGAGGCAGCCTGCCCAGTCCGTATCGGAGTACGCGGTGAGGGAGTCGATGGGGCTGGAGCTGAGGTGCAGCCCGCTAGAGAGCGTGCCCTTCACGTAGCACAGGATGCGCTTGAGCAGCGCCAGGTGAGATTCGCGCGGAGCGTGCATGAAGAGGCACACTTGCTAGACGGCGTAAGTGAGGTCGGGCCGTGTGAGGGTGAGGTATTGGAGAGCCCCGGCAAGACTTTGATACTGAGAGGGATCGGCAATGAGTGCGTCATCGGCAGCAGAGAGTTTGGCTCAAGTGTCGACCGGGGTGGCCGTGGGGTGATAATCGGCCATGCCCGCACGCTGGAGAAGATCGATGGCATACTAGCGCTGGGAAAGAAAGAGCCCATGAGAAGAACGGGTGGCGGAGATACCAAGGAAGTGGTGGAGGGGACCAAGATCGGTCATGGCGAACTCGGAGTGGAGTCGTGCCATAATCTGGTCTAGGAGGGATGTCGAAGACGCTATAAGTACAATGTCATCGACATATAGGAGATAGGCGGTAGCGTTGCCGATATGAAGAGTGAATAAGGAGCTATCGGATGCAGAGGCCACGAAGCCGATGTGTCGAAGGTAGGCAGCAAAACGCTGGTACCAGGCACGAGGGGCTTGTTTGAGGCCGTAGAGAGAGCGTTGAAGAAGGCAGACATCGTCGGGACGAGAAGGGTTGACGAAACCTAGAGGCTGCTGGTAGTAGACCGTTTCCGTCAGATGACCATGAAGAAAGGCGTTCTTCATGTCAACCTGATGGATCAACCAGGAGTGTGAGGCAGCCAAAGTGAGGACGACCCGGATGGTGGCGGGTTTGACGACGGGATTGAAAGTCTTATCATAATCGACACTGAGGCATTGGGAGAAACCCCGAACTACCCAGCGTGCCTTGTGACAGGAAAAGGAGCTATCGGCGTGGAACTTGTGTTTAGAAATCTACTTGCCGGTCACAATGTTGGCGCCGGGAGGACGGGGGACAAGGCGCCAAGTCTCGTTGTCTATGAGGGCATTATACTCGTCGGCCATGGCCGCGTGCCACTAAGGGTCGGCCAGGGCGGAACGAGAAGTCACTGGGATGAGCGAGATAGAGCTATAGACGGTAGAGAGCCCATAGCGCTTAGTGGGGTAGAGAGACCCGGTCTGTGAGCGAGTGACCATATGAGAGGTGGAGGGAACGGGAGCCGATGGGAGTGTGGTAGAGGTGGGGAGAACTGGTTGGGTAGGGGCGTCATCGACTCTGGATCGACGGCTGTATGTGAGAGGAAAGGAGGGAACTAGATCGGTCTGAGCCGATGGAGATGGAGCAGCCAATAGGGAGGAGGGAGCCGATGGAGGCTGAGGAGCCGATGGAGGTGAGGTGTCCGATGGAAAGGGGACAGGATCGACCGAAGCCAATGAGAGTGGTAGGGCCGATGGGGGTCCGATGGGAGGGACATCGGATCGAATAGTAGTGGGATAGATGAAGGGTAAGTCCTTAACAGCGGCCAATGAGGGGGGCGATAGGGAGAATGGTGGAGGAGACCGAGACGGCACAGTGTTGGTGAGAAGAAAGTCGAGATCGCTAGAGGAGGATCTTGGATTAAGCAGGCCAAAAGGAAAGCATGTCTCGTCAAAGATGACATGATGAGAGACGATGACCCTTGTGAGATGAGGGATAGCCGAGGAGAATGCAGGCGGTGGAGCGGGGAGCGAGTTTATGGGGAGCAATGGCGGTGAGGTTTGGGTAGCAAAGGCGCCCGAAGACGTGAAAGTGGGAGTAGTCGGGCGCCGTGCGATAAAGAAGGGTGTATGGAACGTTGTGTTGAACGGAGGAACACGGGCGCCGATTGAGGAGGTAAGTCGTAGTGGTCAGTGCTTCTGCCCAGTAAGTTGCAGGTAAGTGGGCATGAAGTAGCATAGTATGATTTATGTTATTGAGGGTACGAAGGAGGCGCTCGGCCTTGCCGTTCTGTGGAGAGGTGTAGTGGCAGGAGAGCCATAGATGGATACCCTGCAAGGTGAGAAATGTTGTAACAGTATAGTTAACAAACTCCGTACCATTATCGGCTTGTAGAGCCTTAATGGGGAGGTTGAACTGGGTAGAAACGTAGGTGGTAAAGTTAGTGAGGTGAGAGGTGACCTCGAATTTATTGATGAGTGGAAATGTCCAGCAATAGTGTGTGTAATCGTCAAGTATGGCAAGATAATACTGATTACCGGAGACACTTTTAACCGGAGAAGTCGATACATCACAATGTATAAGCTCAAACGGTCACGAGGTATAAGAGAGAGAACTAGAAAAAGGCAGACACATAGGTTTGCCAAGTTGACACAAGTGACAAACTGTGGAGCTGCTATGGGTACATTGGATGGAGACGCTACGACGGAGGTTGGCGACAGCGTCAGGGCCAGGGTGGCCAAGGCGAAGATGCCAGAAGTTGGTGGAGAGGGTGACGCTGGCGTATGGAGTGGACGGTACAGTGAAAATGGTGTAGAGGTCTCCGCCACTATTGCAGCGAAGGATCTGTCGCCGGGTTGGGATATCCTTCATAGAGAAACCAGAAGCGTCAAATTCGATTGAGCAATTGTTGTCTCGTATGAATTGGCGAACAGATACAAGATTGTGAATAAGAGAAGGTACGATAAAAACATTGCGAAGGGGGAGGTTAGTGGTGGGTATAGACAGAGAGGAGTCACCACGGCATTAGACAGAAAGAGAGTGGCCATTGCCGATGGTGACAAAGGGAAGGAAGAGGGATGACAAGAACGGAGTATAACAGCCGATGACGCCATGTGGGAGGACGCCCCAGAGTCCAGCACCCAAGTATGCTGTGGTTGGAGCGTCATCTAGTTGAGGGCGGCGACGAGGCCAGCCTGGTTCCAGGAGGGAACCGATAGGTTGGGTGGTGTCGGTAGCATCGGCTGAGGCGGCATGATGGAAGCCGATTCTAGGTGAGCCTGAGGATGGGCGCCGAGAACCCTTGGTTGCCATTCGATGGGGCTGCGCGGCTAGGGCTAGGGTGCCCAGGGGTTGTAGCAGAGCCACGGACCCGTGGGACCGGCAGGCTGGGCAGGGACTGAAGCAGGTCGCGATTGCATCAGACCCTGCCAATTCTTGCCCTTGCCTTTACCGGTGCGGGCTATGTTGCTATGGTTAGAGCCATGGCTACCAGAGCCGCGGGAGGGAGCGGCAGCGCAGGATGCTCTGCAGCTATTATTGGCTGCGGCGAGTAGAGTGGTGTGAGCCACGGTCTTATCGTCGTTGGCCAGATGGAGTTCTTTAAGAACTAACATGTCATGGGCCCGAGCAAACGACGGAAGGGGTGTGGCGTTGGCGATGTCGTCGGCAGTGTTTGAGAAGCGGGGGTTGAGGCCTCGCAGAAGGGCGAGAACGAGTTGAGAGTCAACCACAGGGTGGCCGACATCCCGAAGAGCAGCAGCCTTGACCTTAAGGCGCTGGCAGTACGAGGAGACAGAGGAGTCTCCTTGTACCATAGAATGGAACTCGTTGAGGAGGAAGATGACGCAGGGCTGCTTGTTTGCAAGGAAGATCCGCTCGATAGCCACCCAGAGATCCTAGGCGGTGGGGTCGGTATCTTCCATGGCGAGGTCAAGAATAGAGTCATCGACCGAGCCGAGCAGCCAGCTGCACACACAGTACTCAGCGATGTCCCACTGGGGGTCATCGGGTCGAGTTAGAGCGGAGCCATCGATATGTGACCATAGGCCGAACTTTCCACAGATGGATTTAAAGAAGAAAAATCACTTGGAATAGTTGGCGTTAAGGTCAAGAGAGATAGGAACATGAGATTTCACGTTCACAGCAGCGTAGAGGGGTGAGAAGATCGACGAGGTGGTGCCCGAGGTGTGGTCTGGGGCATCGAGAGCCAGAGCAGATTCGACGACTGGGAGAGTGCCGGAGCTGAGGGCGGACTCGGTGGCCATGACAAGAGAAGAACAGGGACAAGTAGCCGATGGGAGTAAGAGGCCGATGGAAGGAAGCCGATGAGAGAAAAGATCAACCAATCAAAGAAATAAGAAGCCGATGGAGAGTGGGCCAGCCAGCAGATGGGGAGTGGTTGGCCGATGTGGAGTAGGCAGCGGAGTAGGTGAGGAAAAAGGTGGTGGCAGAGTAGGTAGGTCAGAGAGTGGTTGGGTCACGGGCGTGCGAAGATCACGTCCGTGGACTCGTGGAGGCCAATGAGTGGAGTAGACGCGAAAAAGGCGGAGAGGGGCCGGACGCGAAGAGAAGATGTTCACGTTCAGGAGGCAGGGATTCGTGTCCGTGGACACATGGACACGTCATATTGGCTCGGATGTGAGGGGAGAAGGTTCGCGTCCGAGAGCCGTTGAGCATGTCAAAAAAGCGGGAACCGAGGAAAGGTTCTAGCCGATGGAGGGTGGACAAGTCTAGCCGATGGGAGGGCGGACGAGTTCAGCCGATGGAGACGACGAGTGCAGAGGTGCACCGGCGTCAGAGAAGAAAGGATACACGAAGCAAGAAGAAGGGCGAAGACGGGTGCGAGGCGAGACGAGGAAGCAGATGGAGACCATCGCCTTGTCGTGTGGAGGTGGAACGGAGAAAAGAAAAGTGTCTGTGGAGAAGACGGGGAGAAGAAAGGAACGGAGACGAGAGAGCGAGGAGAGAGTACTGGGAAGAAGGTCAGCGACGGAGAGAAACGTCGACGACAGGGAGAAAAAGGTCGGCTTACCGGTGAGAGAAAGCTAGCGCGCCGGGAATGTCTAGACTTGCTCTAATACCATATAGAAATATGTACAGTGAGACTAAAACCTTAACTCTATAAGGAGGTCAGATCTATATATATATACAGTCCAGTGGTCCAGTGGTCTAACAAAAATAATGTTAGAAGTTCATAATTTTTAAGATGTCGAAAAAAGCACTTTCCAAAGAGTCCATGAGTACCTCAGATGCTCATGTGATAGTGGCATGCCCCACTGAAGTTTTGATACAAAAGTTTTATCCGTCACCTGATGACAATGAACAAATTTCTTGCCATAATTACAAAGAACAGTGCAGAACTGCATTGCAATTGTCGGTGAATCATGAATACTAAAGATAGCTGAAGAAGAGTATTGACAGCTTCAGTGTACTTAATCTTTTGCCAGGGGCTTGACACTGCAGCTTCAATGACGCTACTGGTGCCATCACCTGCCTGACTGGATGACAGAAACTTCAGCTCATCTGAACAATCTTTCGACACCATGCTGCAGAGTGACTTCACACAATCCTCGGCACAGGAGATTGCATCCTGAAACAAAACATGATCTAAGCTAGTTCTGAAGAATTTTGGAGTTTAAATGTGAAATCCATCATACCTCAAGCTCGGCGAAAGCGAGCTCCACATCAACTGTCTACCTCTCAGCCAGAGACCTGTCTGAATCCAAGCTCTCAGCCTGGAACACCGGGCTGAATGTGTAGACGCTGCTGAGTGCACAGGTATATGTCTCGAGATGACGTGTATGGCAAGGTGTCAGGTAGGCTGGGCAGTGAAAGAACTCATCTTGGGGGGATTCTGCACTTTCTCCTTCTCAAGCTGTCTTGAAAGAGCATTTGCCCTATGAAGATCCTGCTCTGCAGCTTCAAGGGCTTCTCTGTTGCTTTCACTTCTCTTCAGTGCCTCAACTTGTTTCGTCTTCTCCTTGATAGCAGCTCTGACAGCTTCAGGTGTGATCCTACTGTCATTGTCTGATTTGCCGAAAAGGCGGGTTAATCCGAACATTTTGCCGCGGCTTCTGGTTGCTGTTTTTATCATGGGTTTATTCACATCGAAGAATCCATTGGATTGGAAAAATGCATGGACGGCATGGACCAATTCACTCCGTACACGAGCAGTTGATGCAACCTACAATATGCAAAACTGTTTAAGAGTGTAAGGCTAACTTTAGGAAGCAAGAACACAAGGCACGACTGACGAAACCAATGATGCAAATATGTGAACAAGACTTGAATCTGATAAATTCACCAGGAATCATCCTCTTACCGCCGCTGTACGAGCAACGAGATGCGGGTATCCCCTGACAAGATCCGAATATGGGTGCGCATTTGGCAGTGGGTACTTCTCTGAATCTACAGGCCCAACGAGCAGAATTTTCTCCACCTTCATCTGCACAGCGTACTGCGGCGATGTTCCTTCCACCTGCTCTATCCTGCCTTCCACAAGAACACAAGCTCCAGTAGCAGTGACTTGATCAAGAGGGCACAGTGACGAGTCCACGACTATCTGAACAAAAGAAAAGAAGAAACGTTGCCTGCTATGTTACAGAAGCAAAATGAGTCAAGAAGTAGGATGCCATGGCCATGAGATGGAGTGATCAAATGACTTGGAGATCAGCCACGCAGGAGCCGTCGTTGATGCGCACAAGCGCCGTGCCGATGGCCGGTCGGCTGGCGGAGCCGCCCGCCGAGGCGGCGGCGCTGATCCTGCCGGCCATGAGCCTGGCAATGCAGCGGATGAGTGGCACTCTGGACATGATCACCTCCGTGCACGTCAGGCCGCTGGCCTCCACCTCGGGCTTCCTCGACGGCGACGCGGGGCCCGCGGCGCTCCTCGCCCTGACGACGGAGGAGGACCTCACCCATCCGCCGACCACCGCGCGCTCCCCGGCCAGCCCGGCGCCGCCGTCGGGGCGGCCGACGACGGAGCGGAGCGTGGGGCGTCTCGAGTACTTGATGTTAGCCGGACTCCTCGCCGGCCGCCAGAACAGAACTGCGGCGAGCTCCCAAACTCACTAACTCACGCGAACGCTAACACGGAGAACTGAAACACTGGAATTTGGTGCCTCTTATATATTCCGTTTCCAGTGCTCCTACTTATACACGGTGACCTACTAAGAAAAGCAAAAAAAAAAGAGTTGGTGGACAGGCTATCTCTGGCCACCATGCCCGTCGTGCGCGCCATACCTCCGAGCTCTGTGGAGTCCGTGCCATCCCATGCACTGGAGCGCGTCGTGCGGACGCTGTGCACTGCCCACGACATAGGTCAAGGGCGCGGTACAAGATACGCCTAAGAGGATGTAAATCCAAACCAGACTCAACAGAAAATCGATGAAAAGATGAACAAAAGAAAAATTGACGCAGGTTTACTAAATTTGCCAACACTTCACCCCCTAAACCTGTTGTCCATGGCCGACCTTGATGACACCAAGTTGAACACGGATTTCGCAGCGATCACGCGCCAGCGGCTTTGTTAGGATGTCAGCGAGTTGTTCCTCTGTCCGAACATGCTCAATCCTCATCCTCTCATCTCCAACACAATCTCGGATAAAATGATAACGCACATCAATGTGTTTGCTTCGATCATGAAAAACGGGATTCTTACTGAGGGCACTTACAGATTGACTGTCCATCTTCAGGAGGAACGGGGCTCACCGCTCGCCATCGAGTTCTGCAAGCAGCTGTGCCACCAGATCCCCTGGCAGGCGGCCGTCGTACCTGCAATGTACTCAGCTTTGCAGGACGAGAGAGCAACCACCTTCTGTTTTTGTGACTACCATGTCACTGCGTAGGAGCCGAGGAAGAACAGCACTCCAGTGGTGCTTTTCCTTGTATCATATCGGCATCACTATACCCGAGCAGCTTCAGCTCCCGCGCTCCACGCTGGTAGCAGCACCCGTAGTCGATGGTTCCGGCGACGTAGCGCAGGATCCGCTTGACGGCGTTGAGATGCTCCATCATTGGTCGCTCCATAAAGCGACTAACATACCCGACCGAGAAAGCGATGTCAGGCCGGGTATTCACCAGGTACTGGAAACAGCCGACCAGGCCCCGGTATTCGGTGGCGTCCACCGCCTCGGCGTTGCTTGTCTTGGACAGCTTCAGCCGAGGCTCCATCGGGGTGTGACAGGGATTGCAGGTCCCCATCCCCGCTCGGTCTAGGATCTTTCGAGCGTACGCTGTCTGAGCGAGCTTGATGCCGTCGTCTCCTTGCTGCACTTCGATTCCCAGATAAAAACACAAGAGACCGAGGTCGCTCATTTTGAACCTGGATTTCATTTGCTCCTTGAAGTGGTTGATCTCGGCGGCGACGTTCCCGGTGATGACGAGGTCATCGACATAGACCCCCACTAGCAACCGGGAAGCTCCTCTTCCTCTGGCGTAGACCGCATACTCTGACTCACTGTGGCTGAAGCCCAGCTCGCCCAGAGTGCGGTCCAACTTGGCGTTCCATGCCCTCGGTGCTTGTCGAAGGCCATAGAGGGCCTTGTCAAGCCGCAGCACCATGTTCTCCTTCCCTGCGACAACGAAGCCGAGGAGTTGCCTCACGTAGACCTCCTCGTTCAGTTCCCCGTTCAAGAAGGCGGACTTTACGTCCATATGGTGAACCGGCCACCCCTCCTGGGCGGCGAGCGCGAGCAGCAAACGGACGGACTCGATCCGAGCGACAGGGGCGAACACTTCATCGAAGTCCGCCCCGGCCTGCTGGACGTACCCCTTAGCGACAAGTCTTACCTTGTGCTTCACGACGTCACCGGCAGCATTTCTCTTTGTCTTGTAAACCCATTTGAGACCGATCGGTCGGTGCCCAGGTGGTAGAGGTACAAGACGCCAGGTACTGTTGTTCTCGATTGAGTCCATCTCCTCTAACATCGCTCGACGCCAAGGCTGCAGCTTCTCAGCCTCAGCGAACGAGGTGGGCTCGCCCTCGATTTGCAGATGGAGTTCTGCGGCAACTTGTCGAATAGCAAGACCAGGAGGCGTCGCGTTCCCGAGAACGTTGTCGAGGGTGCGATACCTTGGCTCGACGTCGTCATTGTCGGCGTCCCAGTACTCGGCGTTCGGTGGCGACGACACAAACTCTGGTGAGGTGGGTGTCGCCGCAGGTTCAGACAAGTGTTGCGCCGACGACGCTGCAGGGGTGCTCGCCATGGACCCGTTCTGCTAGGGCGTGTACGGCGCCGTGTGCTGCCGCTCCACGCCATGGTTAGCGCAGTATGTCTCGAACTCGACGCAGGTGAACTCGCCGCCGTTGTCCGTCCTGAGAGCGCGTAGGTGCCGCCCGGTCTCCACTTCAACCCGAGCGTGGAACTTCTTGACGGCGGCCAGCGTGTCGCTCTTAGCTACTAACAAGGCCACCCACATGAACCTGCTCTTGTCATCCACCAGAAGCAGAAAGAATTTCTTACCACTCCCGGTGTGATGGGGCCGCACAGGTCACCGTGGACAAGGTCCAGCAACCCCTCCGTCCGCTGCTTGGCCTGCGACGGGAATGGCCTCCGCTTGAGCTTGGTGGTGACGCACTCGGTGCAGAGCTGATGAACTCGATCGATAGAAGGAAGCCCCTGCACCATCCCGCGTTTCTCCATCTTGTGCAAGGCGTCGAAGTTCATATGTCCGAACCGCTCATGCCACAGCCACGCGCCGTCGGTGGCGCGCGCAGCCAGGCATAGCGGCCGGGCCATCTTCACTTGCAGGAGGTAGAGGCGTTCCGCCGAACGCCTTACACGCAGGATCAAGCGTTCCTTGTCGTCGCGGACGCGGAGCACCCCGTTCCTGATGTGCACGTCGCAATCCCCTTCATCGAGTTGCCCGAGGCTCACGATGTTGAAGACGAGGCGCGGGATGTAATACACCCCCATGAGCGGGAGGTGCTCACCGGTCCTTCCCTCAAACAGAACAGTGCCGGAGCCTTGGATCTCCACCTCAGAGCCGTCGCCGAAGCGAACGGTGCCGCGGATCGCCGTGTCGATGTCTATGAAGGCGTAGCGGTTCCCCGTCATGTGATTCGTCGCCCTGGTGTCCAAGTACCAGGTGGCATTGTCGCGCTCGTTGTCGTCTTCGAGCTACGCGAACACCTTGGCCTCCACGATGCGGAGGGGACGGCTCGCCGATGGTGCCTGAACTGGCTTGGCAACGGTTGGAGACAACGCTGGACGCAGAGTGGCATGGGCCATCAACAGCATGGGCTCCCTTTCCTCTTCTGCCTCTGCGACATGGGCCTTGGCCTTGGGTTTGCTCCTGCATTCCCTGGCCCAGTGGCCCATCTTGTTGTAGCGTGCACATGGATCTTTAGCTGGATTGGGCTTTTCGCCGTCGCGGGTTGGCCCGTCGGCCTTCCCCTTGCCTTTAGCGCGTCCACAGCCGCCACGCTTCTTGCCGCCGGCGTAGCCGCTGGAGCTGCCGCCACCGCTGCCAGAGGAATGGCCGCCGCTCTTCCCACCGGCCTCGCAGATCTTGAGCCTGGCCAGCCACTCCTCCTCGCAGAGAAGCAGCCGGCCGTGGTTGTCGTGGACGGGTTGAGGCTTGCGGCGTTGTTCGACGGCGCGCAGTCGCCCGGTCACCTCCTCCATGGAGATGGTGCGGATGTCGAGTAGCGTCTCGATAGAGATGGCTACCTGCACCAGATGTTCGGGCATGAGTTGTAGCATCTTCCTCACGATCTCGACATCGGTGACGTTGTCGCCGAGGATGCGTAGGTCGGACGCCAACCTGTTGATGCGGTTCGCAAAGTCCTCCGCGGTCTCCGAGTCCTTCCACACCAGCGCGTTGAACTCGCGGCGGAGCTACTGGGCGTTGGCCTCCCGGACACGATCGACGCCCACCCGGATGGCCTTGATCGCCGCCCATGCCTCCGCGGCAGAGCCCCTCTTCTCCCGCAGAGTGGACAGTATGTCCGCCGGCACCGAGCGCAGAATAGCGGCGAGTGCCAGGCGGTCGTGGCGGTACTCGATGTCGTCGTCATCGAACGGCTCAACGGCGTACCACCAACCGTTTGCCTCGAAGTTCACCTGCATCAACATAGACCACTCCTGGTAGTTTGTGCGGGTGAGCATAGGCCACTGGACGCCGGCAGCAGGGTTGTCGGTGCGCTGGACGACGAGCTCGCGACGCCCACGACGTGGCGCTGGCGATGGCGTGTACTGTTGCCCACCACGCCCACGGCGGCGGTGTGGCATGTGCGACCGATCTCCAACCGGTGCCGACCGGCGGTCCATCTCCCGATCTCAGCTCTGATACCAGATGTTAGCCGGACTCCTCGCCGGCCGTCGGAACAGAACTGCGGCGAGCTTCCAAACTCACGAACTCACGCGAACGCGAACACGAAGAACTAAAACACTGGAATTTGGTGCCTCTTATATATTCCGTTTCTTTGTTCAGTGCTTCTACTTATACACGATGAGCTACTAAGAAAAGCAAAACAAAAAAAAAGTTGGTGGACAGGCTATCCCCGGCCATCATGCCCGCCGTGCGCGCTATACCTCCGAGCTCTGTGGAGTCCGTGCCATCCCACACACTAGAGCGTGTCGTGCAAACGCTGTGCATTGCCCACGACACAGGTCGTGGGCGCGGTACAAGACGCGTCTGGGAGGATGTAAATCCAAACCAGACTCAACGGGAAATCGACAAAAAGATGAACAAAATAAAAATTGACATAGGTTTATTAAATTTGTCAACACTTGAAGCACTCTAGGTACGACGAGCCGTTCCTCCTCGCATCTCCTTTAGAGAGGAAGAGAAAGATGACGAGGAGGACTCCAAGGCTGATGAACAGCTAGTTGCTTGGTTGAAATTCTTGGTTGGTTTGATGGGGATTGAGGAGAGACAGGGAAGATGTGATGTGGGATATGTAGTAGCAGTGGAGGGGAGGAGAGACATGGCGGGAGAGGGAAGGATGCTTTGCGTCTGGGAGTTTTGGAGGGCAATGTGTGTGAGGAGATGGGGGTAAGAGGGTAAGTTGGGTTTTGTGGTTGCTTCTGCCTGGGGTTTCAGCCATGCTTTGCAGTAGTTGTTGCAACACTGCAACAGTTAAATTGCTACTATTTAAAATTTATACTAATATATATTAATTTTTTCACCGACATTCTCTTCTCAAACAATTATATGCCTCCACTATTCAAATTCTTCATATGCTTTCTTTTTTTTAACAAATCATAATATTCACCATTTAATTTTATATGATTTTTTAATACCTACATCCAACCATATAAATATAACTTTATCACGCGGATGTAGTAATTAAATGTATGATTGGAAGAAATTGCGTCCTTGTTTCTTTAGTGTTTTTGTTTCTTTTTGTTGAGGATGGAAAGTGTTCTTCGGATGATTTTGGATTACATTATGCCCTGTTTTTAAAATAAAAAAAATCCGGACAGTTTGAACAGTTATGTTGAATCCCAATGGTGCCAGTTATCCGTACAAGAAACAGGCGTGCATTGAAAATTTTCTTCTTAGCAACGACTGAAAGAAGATTTTCCTTACCCTGGTTTGTTTTAGAATCTTAAGAATTAAACTATATGAAATACATGTCCTCATTGGATAACGTAGAATGTTAAGAGTCAAACTACTCTATATGTAAGTTTATAAAAAAACATAATAATATTTTTAACACAAAATAAATATAAAATAAATATAGTATTAAAATATATATTCAATGTTATAAATGCTGCTATATTTTTCTATAAATATAATTAAACCTAAGAAAATTTGACTGATAAAAAGTCAAAATGTTTATTTCATATTTGGAATCAGCCGAGTTTTTTAGCTGATTACAGTCTGACTTTTTTTCAACCATCGGACTTACGAAATTGTATATTTAAACACAAATTTACTGTAAAAACTGATGTCGCATTTGAACTCGGTCTCTAAAACATTTTTAGCCTAGTGTAAATTCTAGTAGTTATAAAACAGTCTTACCAACCTATGCACACTTACAATATTCTTCCTCATCAACTCTAGCGAGTTTCTACAGTTGCATTGAAAGTGCTAAAGATATAAATAATCTACTTTATAAATATAAAATGAGAAATTTCTATATATTTTTTCAACAACATATATATTATTTAATAGTTTAATAAGTATACATGTGAAAGTCAAAGGGAATCTTTCATGCTCCAGGAAAGTCAAGAGCAGCTTGCCTAACGACTATAACTACCACCTGCTCCATCCCCGTGTTTCTGATGTCGCCTCAACGCCTGCCCAACTCCACCGCCGTATACTTCCCTCTGACGGCCTAACCAGTGCCATGGCTTTGAAAAGGTCCGACCCATTTATTTTGGTTTAGATTTTCCATGCCAAGTGCCAGCCCATTACACTTGTCAAGCGCCCTTTCTTAGGGTCTAACCTGGCCGAGATGGACCTTACTTTGGGCTCAGGACCATACTTATGTCTCTGCTTCTTGCAACTAAGAATCAAAAACTAAACAGTACCTCAATTGAAAAGGTTATTCAGCGAAAGTCTGCGCACCCCAGCCCCGCGCAAATGGTCCCGGTTTTCTCTTAGGACACTCGTAAATTTGCTACTAATTTTTTATATTTTATAAAAATACTATTTGAAAGATAGTTGTAGTAATATTTTTATAATGTTTTAGTTGTAGTTTTGCAATTGCTATTTAAAATTGTGATAGATTTGAAATTTCCCATTTCCTTTTTTCATCCATGTGGTTTCCTTTTTGTGAAGTTTATGCACACAAACTTTATATCCGATTCTAAATTCACACTCGAATTTGATTCAAATGTTTATAAATATAGAATGTTTCAAAGTTTAGATGGAATTGAAAACCTGAAATCTAACATATATTTTTTCTAGGATAAGTCTATTTTACCTCTCGACTCTTCACTTTCTTTAAAATACATCCCAAACTTCAAAAGACACTCTTGAACTATCAATACCGAACACATCACACTCCTAAACGGTTTGTAGCCCGGTTTTGATATAGTTGGATGCCATATATCCCAAGTGTAAAAAACGAGTCGCTACCTCCCCATCTCTCACCTTTCTTTCTTTTCTCCCTTTCTTGTCAGCATCTTTTGAGAAATCTCGGTTGCTTGTGGCAAGGATGTCATTTTGGTAGTCAGTGGCGATGAAGAGGAGCCAATGTTGCCGATGAGCTCTTTGATCGATTCCTGGTTGCATTTATTGCTAGCACCGCCCAACCTCCACCGCTATGCCATCCATCTCCTCTCTCCCTCTGCTTTCCTGCTATTGAATAGGATGACGAAGCCAGCCCCCTTGCTCGAGCTCAAAGAAGATGGAGTCAATGACGAGCTTGACAAGGTCGAGGTGGTGAGGAGCTTTGAGCGATGATAAATGGACTCAATATAGATCGATCCTCTCCATGGCACATATCTAGGGACCATAGCATGGGAGAGATCAAGCTCATTGAAATTGCCACTCCTCTGTCAATCCTTTCCTTCTTGAGCTCACAACCGTGAGGAGCTTGGTGCAACTAGACAAACACCGATTTGGGATGTGATCGATAGAGAAATGGGAGAGGGAGGGGAGGAGGTGATCGTCTATGAGCTTCTGTTTTGCCCATTTCGTCGTGGGAACGATAGAGCTCGACAAGGAGGGGCAGTCTAGGCCCAATCAATAAGCACGATAATAGAGGTCGAGGATTGAGGTGGTGGAGCTTGGGCTTACCCATGTTCGTTAATCTTGTCGATGTCAACTTTGGCTTGCACGGTGGAGCTTGGGTCTCGTTGCGCTTGCCAATCTCTTCGTGCCGAGCTCACCTTAGGCAGTTGAGCTTACGTCTTGTCATGGGATCACAATGTTAGAGAATAAGAGAGATAAAAAGGATAGGAAGAGATAGCTATGCTGTAAAAGTAATGAGTTAGATTATTTATTTATATATGTGGTATTTATGTTAAAATTTAACAGTGTTATATTTATTAAAAGTAGTTGATACCAGGTGAAAAATTAGGAGACAATTTCTCCTCTATCTACGTGAAATCACAGTCCTCTATCTCCGTGTAAAATGATTTGCATCATTTACTAACCAAGCGATTTCTCATCCCTAATTTCCTTCATTAAATTCTCATTCCTCTTTCTAACCGTTTCCAAACAGCCCCTAATATTTGGAATTTCAGCCGGTTTCTTTGCCAACGGGCCGAAATGCCTCCAGGCGGCCATGCCCGTCGGATCCGATCAACGGAAGGCGCATCTTCTGTACCCACAAAATCCCCCAAATCACCGGGGAAACCCCGATTCAAATTCAAATTCAAATTTTGGATGGCTACTCTATTCTTCTTCTTGGCCCCGTCGCTTCGTCTCCTCCCACTCCGCCGCCTCGAACCCAAACCCCTCCTCCTCTCCCCGGCCATGTCCTCCCCGGCGAAGACCCAGCTTTCCTCGTGGCGCAGCGCGGGGCGGCGGCCGCCGCCTCAGCAGTGGTCCTGCGCCACCTGCACGCTCGACAACCCCGGGCACTCCCTCTTCTGCGAGGCCTGCGGCAACTCCCGCCCCATCGAGGTCGACGGCGTCGCCCTCGCCAAATCCCAGACCCCACCTCTCCCTGCCATGTCGATCTCCCCGGCGAGGGCCCAACCTTCTTCCGGGTGCAGCGCGGGGCAGGCGCCGACGGAGCACAAATGGTCCTGCGCCATCTGCACGCTTGACAACCCCTGGCACTCCCGTGCCTGCGAAGCGTGCGAATCCTCCCGCCCCGTGGAGGTCGTCTTCGACGCCGGCGCCGACGGCGACGCACTCGACCTGGGCGCCCTCGCCGGCGCCTCGTTCCTCCCTCACCAGCGGCGCTCCAGGAAGAGGGAGCGCGCGGCGTCGCCGTACGTCGTGGGGGTGTGCGCCGACGAGGGCGATGGCGCCAAGGGCGGGGAGGATAATACGGCCAAAAAGAAAGGTTTATTTGAGATCTTGTATATATTTGCGCATCGTTCGATTGGGGATTTGTGCCTGTCGTGTCGACGAATGTGCAAAGAATCGCATCTCCGTTCATTTCGTTTCCCGGGGCTTTATTCTTTCATGTTTTGTGCGGGTCGGGTCTGGGAGTAGCAGACAGGATGTCATTGTTTCTGTTCTTACTGACTTGCTGTGATTGTGCTATAGTTCGTAGTTGGTAGGAAAATGTTGGGGGGCATTGTACAAATTTCTGCGTTGCTTGTCATTATCTTGACAATTGGCTAGAATTGATCAGACAATGCACCAGGTGTAATTCTTCCGATTCCCTGATGGACTGGAAAAAAAATTGGTATGCTCAGTCTGATAGCAATAGGAAGTCACTGCTTCGCTGTTATTTGCTAGAAAGCAGTAATAGTTCTCATGTCGTATTGCCATCATGTGGAATTGGATTCACTGCAAATCATTAGGAAAATTGATATACAATGGTGGTAGGATTTTTACTCTAATTTGGGTTGTGTGCATTGTGTTAAGTATTGATATGGTTGATACTTATATGACATAAATGTCCATTACTTTTCTACATTCAGTCAGTTTTTGTTTCATCATGTATGATCTAATTGTTGTTGCTAAACACTGTTTTTTATCAGTAAAAGTGGTAAAATTTTCTCAACATTATATTTTTTAGCTGATTGCAGTATGTTTGTAAAACAGTCTTATACTAAATATTATCATCCTTATTCCCTCTGTAACAACAATAGCAACAACATAACATGTCATAACATGTCAGTCTGTTAAAATCTAATAAGATTGGACACGTCAATAACTGTTTTTCAAACATTCTTATTCAATTATATATTTTTAGTTATATTCCACTTCTTCAACTCACTTCTTATTGTCTCTCTTTATATTAATTTTAATATTTATCTAGCTCTTCTTATATTATTATCTTAGATTTCATAATATACTAGTGCATTTAAAGGTCTCTTTTAGATATGGCCAAACCAACTCAATCGATATTGGAATACCTTTTCATCAATTGGTGCTTACGCTTAGCCGATTATTTATATCCTTATTTCAAACTCGATCCATTCTTTGCATGACCACAAATCTAACGTAACATATGTATTTCTGTAACACTCAACTGTTGAACAAGACGTTTTTTTTAATCTAATATTCTATTCTATACATCATAGCAAGTCTAAAAGACGTTCTATTAAACTTATCTTTTAGATTCCACGGTACCTTTTATCATAGAGAATGTCAGATACTTAACAACACTTTATCCAGTCTGTTTTGATTTTATAGCTAACGTCCGCATCAATATCTCCATTCATCTGTAGCATCGATTCTAGGTATCGAAAGGTGTCCTTCTTAGGCACTACATAGCGTCATAAACTCATATATCCTTTCTCGTATGCGATGGTGTCAAAATTATATCTCAAGTATTTAGTTTTAGTTCTACTTACTCTAAAACCTTTAGACTTAATAGTTTGCCGCCATAACTTTAGTTTCCTATTTACCCTTGTCCGGCTCTCATTAACTAACACTATATCATTTGTAAAGAGCATATACCAAGAGATATTCACTTATATATTTCTTATAATCTCATTCATTATCAAGACAAAGAGATACATGTTTAAGTCTGATTCTTGATGTAGTTTTATTTTAATTAAAAAATAACCTGTGTTATTATTATTTATTGAAATACTAGTTATAGTATTATTGTATATATCCTTGATGAGAAAAACATACTTTATTGAAACTTTATGTTTATCTAAAGCTCACCATATAACATTTTTTATATCTTGTCATAAGTTTTCTTTAAATCAATAAAAACCATATTTATGTCATTCTCCTACTTTTTAAATCGCTATATAATTTATCTTATTAAGAAAATTATTTTTATGGTTGACCTTATGGGCATGAAATCAAATTGGTTTATGATATCTACGTCGTTGATTTTAAATGATGCTCGATAACTCTCTCATATCTTCATAGTGTATTCATTAACTTAATTTCCTAATAGTATATATCTCTTATCTCGTAGATTGGTACCAATGTACTTTTTCACATCTCAGGTATCGTGTTCGATTAAAAAATATTGTTAAACAGTGCATTTGTGAAGTTAGTTTTCATAATTACATTTTGTTAATTCATAATATTATCAAATAAGGCATTTTTTTTGTTTGTTCCACCATCACACCCGATTAAGTATTAGGACTCTTTTCAATAATGCCCTATCCAGTCATATGTTCTGTTGTTTCCACTGCTTCTCCTTTAATGGTTAGTTTTGAGTGTAGCAATGAAGTTTCCATCAAATTTCTTTCTGAATCAATCCTCAGTTTTGTCTACCGTGATGCTATTTTTATTGGTTAAAATTTGTATGTCTTGTTTCAATCAACTTTACAGACAATGATTGCATATATCATAACTCACGAATTTTGGCTATCGGTTATACTGCATAGACATTTATCCTTTTTCCTTCATATACAAGCATGCACAGTCATTTAGTTTTATTTTCTCTGTTTGCAGTCATTTGTTCCCACATAGCTTACAGCCTTACATACTGACAACACATTGCTGATAATTGTGTTGATATATATCAATGACAAATCATGGTTATTCTCTGATGCTATACTGTTTCTTGAACTGAAGATTTCATACTGTTATTTTTCCCTTATCCATGAAATCATAAATATAAGTCAGCTTTTTCTAAACAGGGTTGTCTTAAATAAGTTGATATCTTGTAGTCATTGTGGCCCATTCTTTTGTTTGTGTAAACTAGTCTACAATATATATTTTAATTATATCTTTGTGATAGTGACATAACTAGTTAATTATGCCAGTTAGTAGCTGATTATGTTTTTCAAGTTGTTGCTAATACCTTTTTTGCTTCTAATTTGTCATGGTCACTAACACAGCAAGTTCTGAGATTATTTTGGATAAGAAGACCTTCAAAATCATGACATATAATGTCTGGTTCCGTGAAGATTTGGAATTGCATAGAAGGATGAATGCTCTTGGGGATCTTATTAAGAACCACAACCCTGACCTTATATGCTTCCAGGTGCAGATTTTGAAAACTGAGTTATTTTCCTTATCCCTTCTAAATGGGACAACTCATATGTGGAGCTGCAGGAGATTACACCAAACATATACCTGCTTCTGCAAAAATCTGACTGGTGGCAAAAATACCAATGCTCGCTATCAAATAACATGGCTATGCAGCGGCAATATTACTGCATGCAGGTTTGTTTTCACTAATCCCATGGATACATATATGCATATAGTTGTTTTTACTCTATTACAAATGAAGTTTTTTCTTTTGAGAATTTTCATTCTCCAAGATACACGCAACCATGGGCTTATGTAGAGAGAGTAAAATTGATGAACAATGTAAGATTATGAAAGTATTTTACATGACACTAGGTAAGTGTTCGTGCTCTGATGAAATTAAAAAAAGACGTGGTTGGAAACCTCTGAAAATCACTTACACAGTACATAGGTGCTCAGAGCTTTCTCACTTCCCAATTAACCGTGATCTGAAAAAAAATCCAAACAGAAGATAAATTGCATCATTAAATCTTGTATTGGGAAGAAAGGCTTATAGCAGAGAAATATAATAGTAGAATTGGATTATGGACAGAGGATGACTAAACTTGTCCTTTTCTGTACGTGCTCAATTTATCTTGCCTGAACAAGAGTATAACTTTCTATTCAGACGTATGATCTGTAACACTCTGCAAGAATAAAACACAAGAGCTGTGAAACATATTATGAAAAAAACATAAAATGGATTCAGTTTATCACTGTTTTTTTTAGTTTGAGTTTATGAAGCTGATTTTTCTACTGTGAATAATTGGCACAAAAATATTACTAGAAATATCATCAGAACTTTGCTGTAGAAGTTTGATAGTTTGTTCCATATATATCTACGTGTTTTTATGTATTTGTGTATAAATTTTAAGATTTCTACTGCACATTTTATGTAACTTGATGTATCAATGTAATTTGTTATGTTGGCACCTATAAGTTAGTAGGGTGTTACCTCAAATTTTGGAGTTACTACCTCAATGGGGTTTCTTGATGCACAAACTGTAACAGTAGCAACCTCTCATACTGTCTTTTGTGATTTGAAGTGTTTTATGGGAATCCTTGTGCTTGTCTTGGTGCCTCAGCTTTGCTATTATTCCTGAACTGTGAATACATAATTCTATTTATTAATTCCTAGTAATGTGATTCAATTTCAAACAAATGCAGATGAGCAAATTGCCTGTGGAGTCTTTTGACTGCACCCCATTTTCTAACTCAATAATGGGAAGAGAGCTGTGTGTAGCACATGTCAAAACTGGATGTGCAGTTAAGTTAGTGCTGGCCACTAGCCACCTTGAGAGTCCAATGCCTGGACCTCCTAGTTGGGATCAGATGTACAGCAAGGAACGAGTTGCTCAGGCAAATGAATCTCTAAAAATTTTGAGATCCTTCCGCAATGTAATATTTTGTGGCGATATGAACTGGGATGACAAAGGAGATGGGCCCTTCCCTCTACCAGATGGCTGGACCGATGCTTGGATTGAGTTGAAGCCACGTGAAGATGGCTGGACTTATGATACAAAAGCTAACAGCATGCTATCAGCCAACCGTAAGTTGCAGAAGAGATTGGACCGATTTGTGTGCAAGCTGGCAGATTTCAAGATTGACAACATCCAGATGATTGGGAAGGATGCGATACCTGGCCTCTCATATTTCAAGGAGAAGAAAGTCCACAAGGAAGTTCGCAAACTGGAACTTCCTGTCTTACCCAGTGATCACTTTGGACTTGTTTTGAGCATTACTCTTGAAAGCTGAAAACTATCTGATTATAGTGGTCCTACATTTCTTTGATGTATGGCCATCTTGTGTAATAGCACAACTCTTTCGGTTGTTCTTAATATGACTTAAAGGTAAAATGTAGGCCTCTGCCAATCTGGGTGCCTCTAATTTTGTAAAGTTCAAGCAGAGGCGTCCGTTGGCTATATTGATGTGCCAACTGAATTTATACCCTGTTGGCTTGCTTATTGCTTATCACTGTATAAATGTTCTTTCGCGTTTCTGAGTTGAATCCGTCAGTCATGCCTTTCCATCTGATGCGAAATTGTTTCGCTGCTTGTACTGGACGTGCTGTGGGTTGAATTGTGCGATGGAATTCGATCTGGGCTGGATGTCGAACAGGTTATTTTGAACGGTGTGGTCGAGATACAACTAATATAAATTGCTGCCTTTGCTATGGAAACCATGTCGTTTTGAAGATTGACAAGGTTTGTGAAATACACATTAAGTACTAATTTTCATTGTATAGTTGTATAATCTGATGAGGTTACAATATTGTAAAGAGTAAATTTCACCGGGCAACATATATTCTAATAAAATTATCATTAAACTACAGATTTAAGTTACAATATCCTAGAATTCATCTTATACATTAAGACTACAATAACTGATTGTCAATTGATGTGTTATTGGCCACTAGAATGCTATTTATATTACTTCATGCTAGTTCTGCTTTACAGTAATATCAGTGACACCAATGAATGTACATAATTTTATCAAGACATGATCATTGGAAACTTCATATATGCAAAAGTAGGGTGTTCAACATTATGACAAAACCAGGTGTGGATAAGTTGCTCAACTGGCCCATTTCCACTTTTTCCTGAACCGGACGAAAACAGTGGCGCGACTGGGTGAACACCTTGTTAGGATTCCATTTTTGTGCTTCGCACAGTTGTAGAGTGACGAGCTGGCTGCGGTGAGCTCAGGGCGACGGCGTTAACGGCGGCGGTGCTTCAGCTACGTTCAGTTCCAGTACTGGTGATGCTCGGATCAGTGAGCAGTGAGCACTAGCGAGGCGACGCAAAGCTTTCTGGTAGAGTTGGCTTCGTGGCAAAACAGGGGAGCGGCGGAGCAGAGCAGGGTGACGACGGCGAGCTCCGGCGTGCAATCGCCGGCAAGGTCGCGTAAACTAATCCCACTTCATTGCAGGACGCGGTGCACCAGAAGGAAGTAGTATACCTCAAATTTTGGAGTTGAAGCGTGCGTCCGCATCGGATTCCAATCCCACGTCGGCCTTTAAAAGCAGAGCAACCCCCTCCTTCCCTCGCGTCATCCCTTTCAATCCATCCCGATGGCGAAGAACCTCGATCTTCTCCTCGAGCTAGGGTTTCGCTTCTGTTAGCCCGAACTTCTTCTCCGGCGGCGGGACTGACTAACTCGGAAAGTCAGAACGGGTGGAACCTAGAAATTAGTGCTGAGCACAAACCGTCTCAGCGTTCCTTTTATACACAAACAAATCAAAAATCTACTAAATGAAAAATGAAAAAAATAGGGGATGGCCGAGCTAATCTCGGCCCTTCGCCGTGCGCGCCACGCCGTGACATCCCGAGCACGTTCAGGGTCGTGGAGTGGCGTGGTTGACAGCACGCGTCACGCTGCCACTTCCTACGCACGTTTAGGGCATGGTGCGGCATGGCTGATGACAGTCACCATGCCGTGACATCCCCGCACATTTCTACGGCATGGCGCGGCGTGTTCGACAGAGTTCACCACGACGTGATTCACTCGCCGTGGTCGTGATACAAAATGTGTCCGGGAGAATGACGATCTAGGCCGAGCTGAGGGAGAAAACGAGCGGAGAACATAGGATTACATAGTAATTGATCACATTTCACCCCTTCTTTGCTGATCTTGACTACGCCGATCCAAAAACGAAGTTCACATAACCTGTCTCGCGCTAATGGCTTCGTCAGGATGTCAACTAGTTACTCCTCAGTGCGGACGTGCTCAATGTCCATCCTCCTATCACATATGCACTCTCGAATGAAGTGAAATCGAACATCTATGTGTTTTCTTCGATCGTGAAAAACAGGATTCTTGCTGAGGGCGATTGCCGATTGGCTGTCCATCTTTAGCAGAAATGCGTCGCGCTGCTTATTCATCAGTTCGAATAAGAGCTACGCCAACAAGATGCCTTGGGTTGCCACCGCAGTCCCCGCAATGTACTCTGCTTGGCACGAGGAGAGAGCGTCGACCTTCTGCTTCTGTGACTGCCAGGACACAGGACAGGAGTCAAGGAAAACAACACGCCGGTGGTGCTCTTCCTTGTATCAATGTCGCCTCCCATGTCGGTGTCGCTGTATCCCAATAGCCTCAACTTCCCTTCCCCTCGCCTATAGTGGCAGCCATAGTTGATGGTGCCGACGATGTAGCGGAGGATCCGTTTGACAACGTTGAGGTGTTCAGTGGTGGTACACTCCATGAAGCGACTGATGTAGCCGACGGCATAGGTGATGTTAGGTCTGGTGTGAACCAGGTACCCTAGGCACCCGACAATGCCTCGGTATTCGGTTGCGTTCACTGGAGCCGCCGTTCTTTCCTTTGATAGCTTTAGGCGCGGCTCCATTGGTGTGTGACACAGGTTGCAGCCGCCCATTCCCGCGCGCTCCAGGATCTTGCGCGCATACTCTGCCTGCGAGAGCTTGATGCCGTCGAGCCCCTGTTGCACCTCAATGCCAAGTAGAAGCACAGAAGCCCGAGGTCACTCATCTTGAATCTGGAGCACATCTCATGCTTGAACTTGGTGATCTCGGAGTCGTCATTCCCAGTGATGATGAGGTCGTCGACATATACCCCCACCAGCAGCCGTGATGTGCCCTCGCCGCGAGCATAGACTGCGTGCTCCGAGGCATTGTGGTTGAAGCCGAGCGCCGCCAGCGTCTCATTGAGCTTCTCGTTCCAGACGAGCGGCGCCTAGCGAAGACTGTAGAGCGCCTTGTCCAGTCGGAGCGCCTTGTCCTTCATGCCTCTCGACGGCGAACCCAGGAGGCTGTCACACGTACACCTCTTCGCGCAGCTCCCTATTCAAGAACATGGACTTGACGTCCATGTGGTGCACCGGCCACTCCTCCTGGGCAGCGAGTGCAAGCAACAGCCGCACGGATTCGATGCATGCGACGGGGGCAAACACTTCGTTGAAGTCGATGCCTGGCTGCTGGATGTAACCCTTCGCCATGAGACGTGCCTTATACTTGACCAGCACGCCGGCAGCGTCCTTCTTCACCATATAAACCCACTTCAAGCCGATTGGCCGGTGACCGGGCGGAAGTGAGACCAGACGCCATGTCTGGTTTCTCTCGATGGAGTCTATCTCCTCCATCATGGCGCAGCACCAGGGTTGGTGCTTCTCGGCCTCAGCGAACGTGACTGGCTCCTCCTCAATCTGTAGATAGAGCTATGCAGCAACCTGGCACGTGGTGAAGCCTAGTGGAGTCGCCACGCCAAGCACATTGTTGACGGTACGATACCACGGCTCCATGTTGTCATTGTCCGTGTCCCAGTACTCCTTTGCATTCCGAGGTGGAGACACGAACTCAGGCTGGGGCAGTGTGGGCGTCGTTAGGACTGGTGTCACCGGTTCGGGCGCTAGCGCTGTAGGCGACGTCGTGGGAGTGGGTGTGACGGGCCTGCTGGGAGCAGGTGTGTATGTCGGTGTCGCTAGGGGCTCTGGCATGCCCACGGGAACAGCGTCGACTTACCCAGCATCCAACTCCACGGTGTGTACTCCACGACGAGCTCCACCTCTGAGTTTAGCTCCTCGTCCTTCTAGCTCCATGACGCCTTCTCGTCAAAGACAACATCCCTAGCACGACGGCGCATTGCGATGCCGGATCGTAGAAGCGCCATGCCTTGGCACCAGGCTCATAGACGATGAAGAAAACCAGCGTTCCGCGATCGTCCAACTTCTTCAAGTACGGCTTTATCGACTTGACATAGGCGACATAGTTGAAGGTGCGGAAGTAGTGGACGTCGGGCTTCCTACCATGCTAGGCCTCGTATGGGGTGACGCCGTCGATGGCCTTTGTGGGCGCTTGATTGAGCGGATACACGACGGTGGCAACCGCCTCTCCCCAGAACAATGATGGCATGTTCCGGCTCTTCAACAGATTGTGCGCCATCGCCACGACTGACTGGTTCCGCCTTTCCACGACGCCGTTCTATTGGGCGTGTACGGCGCTGTGTCCTGCTGCTCGATGTCACGCTCGATGCAGTATAGCTTGAAGTCCACGGAGGTGCATTCACCCCGTTGTCAGTGTGTAGAATGCGCAGTCGTCGGCCCGTCTCCACCTCCATACGAGCCTGGAACTTCTTCACGGCCGCAAGCATGTCGCTTTTGGCTACGAGCAACATCACCCACATATACCTGCTCCGGTCATCCACGAGCAGGAGGAAGTACTGCTTACCGCCAGGAGTAGCCGGCGAGATTGGGCCACAGAAGTCGGTGTGGACCAGATTGATCAGCACCTCAGCGCGCCGCTTCGCCTGTGTCGGGAACGGACTCTGCTTGAGCTTGGTGGTGACGCAATCCACGCAGAGCTGGTGGATGTGGTCGACGTGGGGCAGCCCGTGCACCATTCCCTACTGCTCCAGCTTGCGCAGGGCATCAAAGTGCAGATG
The DNA here is from genome assembly GCA_030770085.1 of Oryza coarctata. Lineage (NCBI taxonomy): Eukaryota > Viridiplantae > Streptophyta > Magnoliopsida > Poales > Poaceae > Oryza > Oryza coarctata. Next base: position 8,793,410 of record CM061484.1, on the reverse strand, counting down.
CCCGTAGTGCTCATGCCACAGCTACACGCTATCGGTGGTGCGTGTGGCCAGGCAGAGTGGCCGGGCGATCTTGATGTGCAGCAGGTAGAGACGATTCGCTGAACACCTTACGCACACGATCAAGCAGTTCTTCTCATTGCGGATTCGGAGGACACTGTGCTTGGTGTGGACGTCGCAGCTGCCTTCGTCCAGCTACCCGAGGCTAACAATGTTGGTGGTGAGTCGTGGGATATAGTATACCCCTATGAGCGGGAGGTGCTCGCTAGTCTTTCCCTCGAACAGCACGGTGCTAAAGCCCTCAATCGAAACCTCTGAGCCCTCGTCGAACTTGATGGTGCCGCCCACCACCGTGTTGATGTTGATGAAGGCGTTGCGGGAGCCATTCATATGGTTCATCACCCCACTGTCGAGGTACCAGAGGGTGTCATCACGCTTGGAGTCTGTCATCACGCTTAGAGTCTCCATCGAGCTACGCGAACACCTTGCCCTTAACGACACGTAGTGAGCGGCACTCCGACGAACTCTAAGTCGCCACGGCGCGCGACAGCGGTGGTGGAGTAGGAAAAAGTTTGGCCTGGGCCATCAGCAGCATGGGCTCCTTCTCCTCATCCGCCTGAGCCACATGGGCCTCAGCTTTGGGCTTGCTGCGGCAATCCCTGGCCCAATGGCCGTATTTGCCGCAATGCTTGCATTGATCTTTGTTGAGGGGTTGTCTTCCAAAGTCAGCTCGGCCTCCATCGCGTGATGTAGAGCTGGTGCCGTCACCTCTGTCGCGCCCGTGTCCATGCCCACGGTCACCGCGCTTCTTTCCACCGGTGCCGCTGGAGCTGCTCCTGCCGTTCTTTCCCTCGGACTCATGGAGCTTGTGCCTGGCGAGCCAATCTTCTTCGCAGAGCAGCAGCCTACCCTAGTTGTCATGGACAGGGGCTTGTGTGTGCTGCTGTTCGACGGCATGGAGACAGCCGGTGACCTCTTCCATAGAGAGGTGATTTATGTCAAGGAGCGTCGCCATGGAGATGGCCACTTGAGCTAGATGCTCGGGGACGGTTTGCAACATCTTGCGCATGATTTTGACATCACGGATGTTATCGTCGAGCAACCGTAGGTCGGAGACTCCCAGTGATGTAGTTCACGAAATCCTCCGCGGTCTCCGCCTTCTTCCACACCAGGTTGCTGAAATCCCGTCGCAGCTACTGCACGTTTGCCTCACGCACCCGCTTGACACCTATGCGGATGCGCTTGATCGCCGCCCATGCCTCAGCTGCGGACCGCTTCTGTCGCAGACCGGATAGCATGTCCACAGGCACTGAGCGCAGGATCACGGCGAGCGCCAGGCGATCGTGCCGGTAGAGAACCTCCTCATCCTCGTACGGCTCGACGGCGTACCACTACCCCGCCGCCTCTAGGTTCACCTGCATCAACATTGTCCACTCTTGATAGTTGTGCATGTGAGCATGGGGAACTGAATGCCGACGACGGTGTTCTCCGAGCGCTAGACGACGACCTTGCGGCGGCCACAGTGGGGTGGCGGCGATGGCGAGAGATGGCGATACCTCCGACACCCATCTCGATCACCATCCCGCCTCTCTGGTGGAGCCGATGCACGCTCCATCAAAGATGAACCGCTTTGATACCAAATGTTAGCCCAAACTTCTTCTCTGACAGTGGGACCTTACTCCGACGAGCGCCTAACTCACTCGGGAACTCAAGAACGGGGTGGAACACTGGAATTTGGTGCTGAGCACAAACCGTCTCAGCGTTTTTAGTGATTTGTTGTTCCTTTTATACACAAACAAATCGAAAATCTACTGAATAAAAAAAACAGGGGATGGCCGAGCTAATCTCGGCCCTCCGCCGTGCGCGCCACGCCGTGACATCCCGAGCACATTCAGGTCGTGGAGCGGCGTGGCTGACAACACGCGCCACGCTGCCACTTCCTACGCACGTTCAGGGCATGGCGCGACATGGCTGACGACAGTCGCCATACCGTGACATCCCCGTACATTTCTGCGGCATGGCGCGGCGTGACGACAGTCGCCATACCGTGGCATTCCCGTACATTTCTGCGGCATGGCGCGGCGTGTTCGACAGGGAATGCCATGGCGCGATTCACTCGCTGTGGCCGTGATACAAAATGTGTCTGGAATCAGGCCGGATTGAGGGGGAAAATGAGCGGAGAAGATAGGAATACACAGGAATTGATCACAGCTTCAACCCGTCGCCGGAGGAGGTCGTCACCTACTACCTCCCACGGTTCATCGCCGGCCACCCGCACAAGGACACCGAGTCCTGCATCCACCGCGGCAATGTCTACGGCGCAGAGCCCAAGGACCTCGCCGGCCAGTTCGCGCCCGTGGCCAGGAGCTCCAACGGCGACCGGTTCTTCTTCACCGAGTGCAAGCGGATCAACAGGAGGGTCTCGCGCGTCGCAGGAGGTGGCAGCTGGGTCTCACAGACCAGCAAGGATATCAAGAACAGGGAGGGGATCAAGATAGGGGAGACCAAGAATTTCCGCTTCAAGAAAGATGGCAAGAACACGGATTGGTTAATGGAGGAATACCACCTCTGCCTCCAAGAAGCCGGTGATCTCGAGCCCGTTCTCTGCCGGATGTACGTCTCTCCGAGGGCGACTAAAGATTCGGTGGCGCGTCAAGAATCCGCCGCTCTGCCGCGTCAAGAACCCGCACCACCGCTGGGTCCCGCACTGGCTGCGATTGCGCCGCCACGTCAAGAAGCCGAGATCACGCAGCAGCAGGTGCCCCAGAAGAGGCCCGCGCCGGCGCCGGTATCCAAGCCACCGTGCGCCAAGAAGATGACAGGTGCTGTCCCGGCAAGCGTGGTGGCACGCCAGAGTTACGTGACGGCGTCAGCGCCGCCACCGCGGTGTGTGGCTCCGCAACCGGCACCCCCGTCACTGTGTCCTGCACCGGCGGCTGCTGCGCCGCCACGACAAGTGCCCGTGATCACGCAGCAGGCGCCGCCCCTGAAGAGGCCCGCCCCGCCGGTCCGCTCGCCGCCGTGCGCCAAGAAGATCAGAGGAGCTGTGTCGGCTAGCCCGGTGGCGAACCAGAGCTGCGTGGCGGCATCCGCGCCGCCGCCGCGGTGTGTGCCTCCGCCTCCGCGACCGGAACCACCATCACGGCGCGTCATGGCTCCATCGCCGCCTCACCCACCCGTCCTGACCTATGCGAGGGATCCGTCCGAGCCACCGCCGCTGCCATGCTTACCACAACGACAGGAGCCGCTGCTACCAACTGAGCCGGTGAAGCCGTCTGTGCCTAGCTCTCCTCCGATGCTTGACGCACCAGCTCTCAGTAATGGCAATGACAAGAAAGCACAGGACGAATTCTTGAGATCGCTGGACGAGGAGATTTTGCGTTATCAGAGAGAACATGAGAGCAATCACAAGCAGCTAAAGGATGCGCCTGCACCCAATGACTCTGGAGTTGAAAGTGACGAGGAGGACTACATGGACGAGTTAATCAAATTAGTGAAAGACAAGATAGAAGAAGCTGACGGTGATGAAATCGCTGTACCTGTCGCTCCTCCGGTGGTGCAAACTACTGCGCCCAATGACGATGATGACATGGACGAGTTTACGAAATCACTGGAAGCTCAGCTGGAAGAAGCTGATGGTGATGACAAGCCGCAGAAGGCACTTGATGTGACAAATGATTCTGAAGGTGACGACATGGACGAGATCGCGAGGTTCGTGGAAGATGGCTTGCTCTCATTCTGCATAAGAGATATTTGACGAGCTCGAGAAAATTGACGCTGATCATATTGACCAGGAAATTCTCCAAACGCCGTTGAAGGACTACCCCGATAAGCTCTTCTTACGTTGAAGGACACGAAAATTTTCATGTGCCTATCTTGTATTTATCAGCGATAAGTTGAACTGTTGTAACTTGTAGGTTAGAAATTTTGTTGAAGAGAACAAAATTCTTTATGTGCTGAACTTGTAATATAAGACACAGGTACTTATGAGTTTGAACTTATGTTTCCTCTGTAATTTCAAGAATATTGTTCTTGTGAAGTTCTAATAAGCAGATTTTTAGTAGTCACTTTCCAACTACAACAAAACAGAAGACACACGAAGTTGGTTTCCCAGACATTTGTAAATTCACTTATAGTACACTAAATATTGTAATCAAACCAAAAACATAAAACATGACGGCAGAGTCTTTTCAATCAACATTACAGGTACTGTGTGTTGTGTTCCATAAACACTGAACTCTCCCTCCGTAGCAAGTTAGCAACCCAGCCAGCCTTATAGATTAAGGCTGGATCAATTCCAGCCTAGGCATCATAATTTTTCTCCCAGCACAAGCTCAACTTGTGTATCATGTGGGCCGTTTGCATGAATGAAACAAAATGGTCAAATTGTTAATATCATAAAAACATACAATAACCCCCATCAAATGATTGACAATAAACTCTGATTTTTAGTTCTTGATTTATTTCCTGGTACCGATGTAAAGTTCCCAATTTTGGAATGTTGAGGAAGAGGAGATCCACATGCATCTGATCAAACTGATTGTACACTGATGGTCCTTTCTGCCAATGACAGCCTAGAAAGGCACCCCCGCTCTACCCACACATGTAGGATCTCAAATTTTGGTAAGCTTTGTCTTGGAAACGGAGGCATCACCGTCTGATTTCTTCTCTTTAGTGGCTGAGGTGGTGATTACCATCTGTTTCTCCTCACCGCATTCATATTACAGAACAAAAGTATATATATATTCAATATAATTCAACATATAGAGTCAAAGCATTACATAAATTTTAGCGAAACTTTAGAAAATGAAAATGCAAAAGATTGAGGCCCAAAATAGTAAAATACTCTACTCACAAAGTCATGTGAATTTAGCAGATTAAACCTTATTCTAGCAGAAGATGTGAAAATTTTAACCGACTACTGTCCTACGCTATGTACAAGAAGACAGTTATGACTACGAGCATAGTTACAAACTTATAAGAAAATAAAATTGAAGTGGAGTACTTGCTTCTTGGGTTTTCTCCAGCTGGATAGGCTGTTCTGTCGACACCCTTATCAGAGTATTTAAATAACCACCTGTTCACATCCATATCTTTCCATTAAACAATTTTGAACAATCTGGTGTTCAATAATGTGGACACTATCTGATACCAATCAGGAACTCAAATAACAACAGAAACAGTAATATTTTTACCAGGAAAGAAAATGCACTTCTGTCTAGTAATTGTGTGTTGTATCTTAGACGCTCCAGCAAATTCTTGCAGTCTTGAACCAGTCAGCCTACTTCCTAACATTTTTCTATCTCCATGAAGTAGGCAGCAGGATGGCATCCTAAGAAATTATCACAAGGCATAGTCAATACAACAATAATAACAATAACAAAGCCTTCTAGTCCCAAACAAGTTGACTAGGCTAGAATTGAAATCGAACAAGATTGAAATCACGGTTTAGACATGTTAACATCTGTTTTCTAAACACTCCTATTTAAGTATAGATCTTTAAGTATATCTTGATCTTTTAAGTCTCTTATATTGTCTTTTACCATATTAATTTTGATTTTTTTTACCTCTTTACATTACTATTTTAACTTATGATTCTACAATGTACTGGTGCTTCTGAGGGCTCCTTTAAATATGGCCAAACCACTTCAACCGATGTTAAACAAGCTTTTTTTCAATTGGTGCTACTCCTAGCCGATTACATATATTTTCGTTTTGAACTCGATACATTCTTATATAACTATAAATCCAGCGTAATATACGTATTTCTGTAACACTCAATTGTTAAACATGTCGTCTTTTTATAGAGCAACATTCTGCCCTATGCAAAATAGTATGTTTAATTGTCGTTTTGTAAAACTTGTCTTTTAGCTTCTATAGTACTCTCTTATCATAGAGAATGTCAGAGGCTTGATATCACTTCATCCAGCCCGATTTGAAACTATGGCTAGCGTTCGCATCAATATCCCTATCTATCTGTAGTATCGATCTCAGATATCGAAATGTGTCTTTCTTAGACACTACATGGTTTTCTGAACTTACATCTTGCTCCTAGTATGTGATGGTGCCAAAGTCATATCTTAAGTATTTAGTTTTAGTTCTGATCATTCTAAAATCGTTGGACTCAAAAGTCTACTGTCACACTAAAAGATATCTACTTGTATGTTTCTTGTAATCTTATTTATTGCCAAGGAAAAGAGGTATGAGCTTAAGCCTAATCCTTAACGTAGTCCTATTTTAATTTAAGTAAACTGGATTACTATCATTTATTCAAATACTAGGTATAGTATTGTTATACATATTTTTGATGAGAGATATATTTTATTATAATTTTATGTTTATCCGAATCTTATCACATAATATTTTTTGGTATCTTATCATAACCTTCTCTAAGTCAATGAAAAACGTATGTAGATCTTTTTTTCTCTCTAAACCGCTTTATAACTTATCTTATTAAGAAAAACATATGTCAGCCAAAAGTCAATGCCAACCAATATTACAGTTACTACTTTTGATTCTTGGTACTTCTGATGTATTTAGCACTAAAGCACAGCGATATCATGGTTAGCATTGCTCAGAAGTGTATGCTCATGTACTACCTTCAGGATTGATAGACAAAGCATGTCATTGAGTAGGCTTCTTTTGATCTTCTATTGACAGACAATAGAACTTTAGATTACTAGTTTCAGACTAAAGCATTACTTCTTTTATATAGAATGTGTTGATTCACAGATTGAGATTGAAATTAACTTTTAGGATCTTTAAACCACATTTGAGGCTTTGAGGAAGCAATTTGGAGAGGTAGCACTATATTTGTCATCCTGAAGAATAGAGGAACCTATTCTTTTGCACTCCTGGAATCAAGATTCCTCCTATAGATCTTGTTTAATGTAAAAGTTAAGCACCTTGAATCAAAAACATGTTTTCTTTGTATTTTGTTTCAATATATCCACTTGCTCAGAAGATGACCTACCATACGGTTTTTCACTTGAATTATGTAGACCATCTTCCATTTTTAAAACTACATATGATCGTGCTAGCAATTTTTTTTGTCTTGTAGTAAAGATGGCTAAAATCTGACTGTACTGATAATTTTTTATCAGGGAAGTTTCATTTGTTGATCATATCATTTATGAAACTGTGATTGTGAATGTTTAACTTTTATATAACCTGCAGCACATGACAAATTTCTTGAGCTGTAACACTTACATTGTGAGTTGGAGTGGATTTGGGCACACAACACCAACGATTTGCACATATCCTGCAAGCAATCAACAGTGCATGCATAAACCATGACTGAATATAACTACCTGTAAGAATATGCACTAAATATAAACGTCTATTTCTTCCATGCGATTATTCATACCAAGTTAAATTTGAACTTGTAACAATTCTCACCAAAGAACATCGACCAGGGCAAGAAGATCACATCCTTATCTTTTAACTGCTGTTAGCAAAACCACATTGTCTTTTCCGGTGACATTATGTGGACATGCCATGGCCAAGGGACAGTTCGTTCCAGCATTCCAGCACCGGGAGGAAATGTTGGGAGAAAGTTGCAATTTGCTCATCATAGTATATGGATCAGATTCATCTTCGGTTCTTGGCACTAATTTCCTCCTATGGCAATACCTCTGCAGCATGAAAATTACTGGACATGAGAATCTATTCAAATAAACACAGTTAAATAATAATAATGAGCTTGCTTTTGCCAATACTTCGACAGATTAAAAGATATCCCATGGGGTGCTGATAAAAATTGCAAGACCATAAATATATTACAGAAGGCATCCAGAGTTGATGTCTTAAAATGAAGAGATACTGAACTTTAGCTAAAAGATTAATCCAAGGTGCTTAATTAGTAAAGCGTTCCTATTTAATGTACAACAACACATCAAGATAACAAAAATATGAAGTGCGCTTCTAAATTTTCTCTCAAGAATAACGCAACATGCAAAAGTGCTACAAAAGTCTGAAACAAAATTCCCAGAATTCAATAAATCAGAAAAGGCTATCATTTTCGAAATAATGATATGCCAACAGTGCTAGAGTGGATCAATTGATTGATTACCAAAGAGTTTAATCAGCTTGAGCAGGATGCAAATTTTTAGCAGCAGTCATATAAGATACATACCTGGAATTGCAATGGAATATAATGGCAACCGTGCTCCAGTGTGGCAGTGTGGGCCATGATTAATCAGCTTGAGCCTGAGCACTCCTATTTGGGACCTTGCTGTTCTTCTGCTTGTTGCTTCCAACCAAATGGATGGCTGGGCCATGTTTGGATCGAATGCAAAGCACTTTCCTATTTATCTGGTCCCGAACAAAATCATAAATCATGGACCTGACTATTTGTCCTGTTTATTCAATCAGGAATCTGTGTGCCAAAGAGGGCATCTTATACAATCAGATGGTAACACTGCAATGTTGTTTTTAGGCTCGCAGCGCATCAGCATGCCAAGTTACTACAAGCAATCTCCTCAAGGGTACCACAACACATCTGCTCCAGGTTTTTTATATTTTGTCAGCCTAACATTCTGATAAAGATTGAAAAATACCAGAGCTTTGAGATACTTGTAGTCTTCAGCCAAGCATCAGTAATTAACCCATCGTAGAATTCAAGCGACTGGGGATTTTTTGAAAATAAAATAACATAGATTTCGTCATGAGATGCGGCATCCTAACATACAGAATGTGATAGTAAATTTTACAGTAAAGCAAATGATGTCTGGAAAACGCTGTTGAAAGTGGATAGCACTATACATAGAAAAATCCAATCTAATAATATGCCTACTTGACACAAAGGAAGAAAATTCTGTACAATGCAGCTCGCTCAACAACCAAGGTACTGGATCAGAATAGCAAATGTTGGATCAAAGATTGCTGGCTCGATCTATCAAAATCGACACTAATAATCCATTTTGGATTGACATTAATGCAAGGTATTTTGGTAAATGTTAAAGTCAGTTTACTTAAGATGAATATGGCACCAGCTAATTCAGTATTTATTTGTTATGGCATACAAATCTGAACACACAGAAAGCATGTCCAAAAAATATATAGCATGTACCAGCAAGACTGCAATACATAAAACAAGCATGCCCAAATATAGCATGTACCAGCAAGAATGCAGTACATAAAACAAAATAAAGATCCAGTAGGCATCTAGAAATTATAAATATTCTATGATATATGTCAAAAATATGCAACGACTGATGTCAACGGGCTGTCCCATCGTAACAACACTTTGGTTTGATCACTCATAGAGATATTGGCAAGTTGTTGAGCAGTTCACCGCACACCTTTCACAGATATCATGTATGCACACAAGTACAGTTCCTCCTGATATGCATGTTACCTATTTATACTACTATTCTTCAAGTATACAGTTCTTCCTGATATACATGTTACCTATTTATGAATAACATTTTGTTAATGTGTATGTACATGTTCAAATAGTTTGAACAGTATGGAAGCACTCCACCGTGAAAACTGGTTGTGCTTCATCATATAACTAACAAAATTTAATATACAAATAACGTTGCTGTCAGTGACTGTTAAATCACTGGACCACTGGGTTGTATATATATAGACCCGATCCCCTTGTATATACTCGAGGGTCTTAGTCTCATTGTACATATTTCTACATGATATCAGAGCAAGTTTAGACTTTTTCGGCGTGCTAGCTTTCTCCCACCGGCGAGCCGACCTTCTTCCTCCTCGTCGTCGACGTTTCTCCCCGTCGCCGATCTTCCTCCCGGTACTCTCTCCTCGCTCACTCGTCTTCGTTCCTTTCTTCTCCCCGTCTTTCCCGCAGACTCTTCCTTCTCCGTTCCACCTCTGCATAACAAGGCGACGGTCTCCATCCGCCTCCTCATCTCGCCTCGCATCCGTCTCCGTCTTTCTTGCTTCGTGCATCCTTTCTCCTTTGACGCTAGCGCACCTCTGCGCTCGTCGTCTCCATTGGCTGGACTTGTCCACCCTCTATCAATTGGAACCCTCCCTTGGTTCCCACTTTTCCGACACGCTCAATGGCTCTCGGACGCGAACCTTCTTTCCTCACGTCCGAGCCACTCTGACGTGTCCACGTGTCCACGGACACGATCCCTGCCTCCCGGATGCGAACATCTTCTCTTCGCGTCTGGCCCCTCTCCGCCTACATGGACAACGAGACCTAGCGCCTTGTCCCCCGTCCTCCCGACGCCAGCATTGTGACTGGCAAGTGGATTTTTAAACACAAGTTCCACGCCGATGGCTCCCTTGCTCGTCACAAGGCACGCTGGGTAGTCCATGGTTTCTCTTAACACCCCGGTGTCGATTACGACGAGACTTTCAGTCCCATCGTCAAACCCGCCACCATCAGAGTCATCCTCACTTTGGCTGCCTCGCACTCCTAGCTGATCCATTAGCTTGACGTGAAGAACGTCTTTCTTCACGGTCATCTGACAGAAACGGTCTACTGCCAGTAGCCCCCAGGCTTCGTTGACCCCTCTTGTCCCAACGATGTCTGCCTTCTTCAGCGTTCCCTCTACGACCTCAAACAAGCCCCTCGTGCCTGGTACCAGCACTTTGCTGCCTATCTTCGGCACATCGGCTTCGTGGTCTCTGCGTCTAATAGCTCCCTGTTCACTCTTCATATCGGCACCGCTACCGCCTATCTCCTTCTGTATGTCGACGACATTGTACTTACAGCGTCTTCGACATCTCTCCTCGATCAGATCATAGCCCGACTTCACTCTGAGTTCGCCATGACCGATCTTGGTCCTTTCCACCACTTTCTTAGCATCTCCGTCACCCGTTCCTCTCACGGGCTCTTTCTTTCCCAGCGCCAGTACGCCATTGATTTTCTCCAATGTGCGAGCATGGCCGATTGTCACCCCACGGCCACCCTAGTCGACACTCGAGCCAAACTCTCCGCTACCGATAGCGCACTCGTTGCCGATCCCTCTCAGTATCGGAGTCTTGCCGGGGCTCTCCAATACCTCACCCTCACACGGCCCGACCTTACGTACGCCGCTCAGCAAGTGTGTCTCTTCATGCACGCTCCGCTCGAACCTCACCTCGCGTTGATCAAGCGTATCCTACGCTACGTGAAGGGCATGCTCTCCAGCGGGCTGCATCTCAGCTCCAGCCCCATCGACTCCCTCACCGCGTACTCCGACGCGGACTGGGCAGGCTATCCCGACTCTCGACGCTCTACGTCTGGCTACTGCGTCTTCCTTGGCGACACTCTAGTTTCCTGGTCCTCAAAACGCCAGACTACAGTGTCATAGTCTATCGCCGAAGCCGAGTACCGCATCGTCACCCACGCCGTTGCCGAGTGTTGCTGGCTTCGTCAGCTTCTCCAAGAGCTTCGTGCACCCCTCTCCTCTACGATCGTCGTTTACTACGACAATGTCAGTGATGTCTACATGACCGCCAACCCAGTTCATCATCGACGCACCAAGCATATCAAGATCGATATCCATTTTGTCTGTGACAAGGTCGCATTAGGATAGGTTCGGGTGCTCCATGTACCATCGACACACCAGTTCGTCGATATAATGATCAAAGGCCTGCTCACGCCTTTGTTCACCAGTTTTTGGTCTAGTCTCTGCGTCTATTCCCCTCCCGCTGTGACTGCGGGAGGTGTTAGACTACTGGACCACTGGATTATATATATATAAATCCGACCCTCCTTATATACACTCGGGGGTCTTAGTCTCACTGTATACATTTTTAAAGTAACAAGGGTTCCACAAAGATGAGAATCTTAAATGACTGGGAGTATCTGCTATTTTGTGGTTCTTATGGCTTATATGGAACAGAATGACAGGAGGTGGGTTGCTCTATGTAAGCTGTCATTTTTTTTCTACAGTGGCGGTAGCAAGACCTGAAGGCAAAGGAGAAAGTAAAGCTGGATTCAGAAGTGGAGGTGATCAAGACTCCAAGCTAAAGGTTTGAAGGGGACACTTTAATCTGGGGTTCGATAGTCTAATCTTCTTTGTTTGCAGGATTCTGTTCAGGGTACTGATATATTTTGTATTGTGATGGTGGCTAGCTGTGCTTGCTGTTCTTATTATAAAACTAGGCATATGAACCATTTGTACCTCTGTTCTAAACTTTCAACAGTTGGGCTTGGGTTTTCCATCCAACAAATGGGAAAAACATGCAACAGTTCACATCAGGCTAAAGAATGAGTTAAATCGATAGCACAAGACCTCCAAAGCTTTCTACCAATCAGCTTAAATCCGAAGAAATCTTTGAGAAAAATAACCGAAGGAGGGCTCATCAGTACAGCAATAAAATTCTTTCCCTGGGCGATGACACGGTTCTCCCCTTGTCCATGCCTCTTAGGATCATCGCCTGGAAGCACAGAGAGAGAGATAAGAGATTTCGCGAGAACAATGAGAGCGCGAAGATGAGCGCAGGGGCAGGGAAAGAGATTACGTTGTCGCCGCTTCGTAGGATCTTCCAATGCCTGATGAGCTTCACCATTCCTTCCCCATACTAAGATCCAGCTTCAGGGCTTGGGTGGGCGGGAAATAGGGACGTGGAGGTGGCGATCGGGCGAGAAGAAACACTGGCCAACGCGGTAGCAAACAAGCACAGAAACGGCAGCAGGCGGAGGCGTCACCGCGGCGCCGCAGACGATCGAGCCGCAGCCTCGCCGGCAGCAAGGTTGCCCGGTGCCTGGGACTGGGAGAGGAGAGGCAGATGAGATTGGGGGTTCCGGCGGCTATCCAATTTGGTAGGGTCAGCCCGCTCGCCATGGCTTCGGCGGAGAAGGAGATGGACCCAACGCTCTTACGTGCCGAGTATCCCCGGCTAACCGCATAGGAGCCTATCCACTTTTTGAGCCGGGGCGGTGGCCCTTCAGGAGACACGTCGTACCGCGTTCCTCCGCTCCTTCTGGCTCCGTGTTGGGCGAGCCCGTCGCCAGGCCTCGTGCCGTCCATTTTTCCTTTTCGCCCCTCGTCTTAGCCTTCTCTCTCGCTCACTTCAGGTCTCTCTCGTTCTCCGCCGCATCTCGATGGCGCCACCGCTTTTAGTCGCCTGAACTTCGTTGTCTTTACGAGAGCAAACATCGGAGGATTAGATCTAGGAGCATCGTCAATCCCAATTACCAAAAATCCATAAAAATTGTGGAACAGTACGTCACTACGAAATTCCCGTTGTTCATCTTTCTACACTTTTTTTAAATTAAAATCCTCTTTCCCTTATCGTTTTGATCTCCTCCATACGTAGTAGCTTCTCGATGGACTGCCAACCGGTTACTACAATATCTTGAAGGATCCAGATTTGGCAGCCACTTTTAGTCAAATATCTAGTCAAGGTGATTTCTTCCATCTCCATCAGGCATTTCCTTTCGTTCATGCTCAGCTCCCACCATTCTCGATACAGACACCACTTGCAGCAGAGGTAATGGTGGCCTAGCCTCCGATTCAAGATTTGAAGTGCATCAACGTGTGAAAGCAAACCCTCAAGTTGTGAAAGATGGGAGGCAAAGGATGTACTACACTCGTGATGAAGACCTATGCCTAATAAGACATGAAGTTCACTTTTTTCAATCCTAGTTGATACTCACATACAGTACCATTACATATATATATATATAGATGGGAGGCTGTACTACACTCGTGATGAGGACCTATGCCTAATAAGACATGAAGTTCACTTTTTTTAATCCTAGTTGATACTCACATACAGTACCACTACATATCCATATCATGACTATATATATATATTTTGATGATGAGATTGTGTTGAATGAAATTGTTTATATGTAGTGCTTGTCTTTTTTTTTAATTTGATCTATGGTTTTAAAATTTGCCATTACTATTCACTTATTTGGAAAAATATCATTACAATTTTAGAATTATTGGAGAAATGCCACTAAATTCCCCTTTCATGCATTTATCGTTTTTTGGCGCCCCAAACAATACTACTCTACAAATACTAACCAGTATAGACTGGAGGTACATTGACTATGAATATAGTATCAGCCATAAGATACACAAGCTGGTACTTAGAATAGTGAAAATTAGAAGTAACAATGTTTTATTACAAAACTAGTGGAAATCTCATACATTCTATCGTCGTAGACAGTCCCCAGACTAGTAGAAACATTAGTAAAACATGACAAGTTAAAGTGGAAGGAAAAGAGTAGCGACAGAAGGCATAGAACCTAAAACACTAAGAGTAAAAAACGGATATAAACCATAGACTTGGGTTGGAAACTAGGCCTAAAACCTAGAGAAGTCATACTTAATCTTGTCCTGAAAGTAGGTTTCGGGAGAGGGGTCGATGTATCCCTCTTCTGATTCTATATAAATAAATAATAGCAAAGATGAGTACTTAATGTCCTCAGCAAGCCAGGGAAAAAAATGACATGCAAGGCTATTAACAAGATTGGGTAAATGCTTATTTTCAAAACAACAAGGTTTTGAAATGGCTATTTAGAAAACATGAGTGAATCAAATTTTAGTTTCGGAATGAGGCTCACACCTCGCTCCATTGCACAAGTTGTTTTGCAACAACTTATCACAATGCTCATGAGTGAAATGTTCCTTTTGTAAACCATGCTATCTCAGCACCCATAGTAGATAATATACCCAAGCCATCTTAGCTCACAACTAACCATCTCAGTCCTCAAAGTAAAATACCACTCAAGCCATCTCGGTTCCAAACCAACCATCTCAGCCTTTAGCCTTCTTGGCATGCCAACCTAGCTATCTCAGCCAAACCACAACCTAGTGCCAACCAAAACCCTAAGTCATACAAACCCGTTCCCAACCATGAAGTGAACCATTCGCCACAAAGCAAAACTCAGGTAATGACAACCCATTACACAAACCTTTTCTACAAAACATTTATTTAAAAACAAAACTACACTATGAGAAGCACCTCATAACCACCCATGACCATAGTCACGTTTGTTTAAACAGTTTAGCTAAACTTTTCAGAGATCGCATGTTTTACCCATATATCATGAACATCCCGTTTTACCCAATGCATGTGGATCAGACATGGCTGACAAAGGGGGAGTTCACTACAAAGATTTTCCATAACCAAACAATAGACATCTCATGTCACACAGTTGGACCATACTCTGAAACCAAGTATCAAGCTAGTCTCAGACCCTCCTCTACTTAAGACATACCGTATAACACCAATCACATCTCATAGTGAATACAAACCCCTAAATCAGGAGAATGCATTTGTCTCTATCTCAGTATTCCTCAACTGTTAACATATAAGACACCCATGTCTTAGCTACTTATTTTGTAGGGGCATCCTATGCTACTCGTGTGATCGTACTATTTTTATGCTTGGATGAATTTTCCAAAGGGATCGGTGCTTATTGATGGTGCGTAGTCAAGCCACCAAGCCTTCGGTCTTTATAGAAAACATTTTTTTTCACTTTGTAACCAAGCCGACATCTTGCTAGGTTTTCAAATAAACGGATGATGATGAATACCCAAGTTTTCTTTCCCATTTGACAGTACAACTATAGCTATAGGCTTTCTACCCTAGTATGGTGGGTACTGGCGAGTATATGGTAGAGTTGATGGGTGAGTCCTATATTATATAATATAAGTGTAGCTACTATGAGGGTCTAACGATTTGAACGCGAATCGTGAGTGAATAGTAAATAAAGTGCGACCTAATTATGTGATTTTATAAATAAAATACTTAATTAAAATATAGGTGCAAGAAGTGGTTAGGGAGAGGGCTTGCCTTGGTCCGCTATGGTTTCTAGAGCATCAAACTCATGTGTGAACCCTTCGTTGGTCTTGGGCCCTATACGAGAGAAAAACAAAACAACACATAAAACCACTACTGGGCACAAATAAATACATAAAAATATAGTGCCATTGCATGGAGGAGTATTTTAGAAAAAAATTTGGGACTTTAATGGATCAAGATATGAATTTTTGAAATTTAAAGGGGTTTTTGGATCAGCAAAGGATTAATTAAAATCTAGAAGGAATACTCTGAAATATTCTAGGCTAACGGGTAGGGCCTAAAGTAAGTGAGGAGTGAAGGGTGGTCCATGGTGGACCAAGTCCATGGGTAGGCTAAGAGAGAGAGTGGGCCCCACATGGGTCCTACTTCCTTTTCATTTCTTTCCCTTTTTTCTCTTTCTCTTTCTTCCCTTCTTCATTTCTTCTCTTCCTCCTGTTCTCTTCTTTTCCTCCTCTTCTCCTTTGGTCGCCTCTTCCTCTCTAATTCCCTCTCTCGTGGGTGGCAGCAAGTGACAAGTGGTGCTAGCGTAGGAGGGCGGTAAGGCAGCGTGTGGGTTGGAGGGCATAGGGGGTAGCACCGGTAGGAGGGGTGTATGTGGGGAGGCACGATCGTGTGGCTTGTGGTACGAGGAGGAGACAACAGTGTAGGCGTGGAAATGGGCCAATGGCATAGTAGTGGGCAGAAGTGACATTGCGCGGAAGGGCACTAGGGCACGCATGGCGTGGGAAGGACACTAGGGCAGCATCAACATGGGAAGCAAGGGTGGCATGTAGGCAAAGGGGAGAGGAGGGGGTGTCGGCACGAGAAGCGGCGTCGGCGTGGGAAGGTGGTGAGGTAAAGGTGGCGTCGGCGCATCTACCTTGAAAGGAGGAGAAGACCGATGGATGTGGATACCTTCGTAGTGCGATGACTTTAGTGGCTTTCTTGGTGGTTCGGCTTGGCGATGACAATGGCTTGGAGTGGCAAAATGGAGCATGTGGGAGATTAAGGTATTATTCGAGGCTTTGAAAATTCTTATAGCCTCCTTGATGCACCACCGAGGTAAGCACAATGAGTAGGGTGGCCATGCTTGACACTGTCACCTACTCTCCCTCTATGCTACCTGTCTTGCTTGGAGTGAGGGAGTTAGTATCCTGCTTGGAGGGAGAAAGAAAATGTCAGGAAAATACTGGTTGACCTTGCTAGTGAGAGCGTAGAGAGTTGGAGTAGGGGATGTGTGAGTGCATGGCTGGTGCAAGGTCGTGGGCGGCAAGAGCATGCGTGCATGCTTGTGGTTTGCTTGCTCTTATGGAGAAATGGATGAAGTATGCTCACATGTCTACTACAATCTCGTTTGTGGGTTGATAGTGGAAAAAGATGGAAGCAGGAAAATGACAGCTGGGTGGTTGGGGTCCAAAACAAGTATTTTTAATATCTCTGGACGAAAGAAAAATTTACTTGGTAGGATAAGTAATTTTTGAAATTGAAATAAAACATGACCTCAGAAATTTGGAGAATCGAAACGAGATCTAATAGCATGACAAAACAAAATTTTTGGACTAGGATTTTAATAAAATAATGGGTGCTACATTTTTTTTACCAAAATACCCCTATCTTCTCCCTTCACCACCTTCTTCCTTTCCCCCTCTCCTCTTTTCTAGCCGATGAACTCTAACGAGCTCATGCAGCTAGCCCTAGCACTTGAAGAGATGCAATGGTGAGAAGGAAAAGAGATAGACATGAGCCTTGCACATTGGCATTGGCAATGGCAGATCCATATATGAGAGGTTTGGAGCATTTGGATTGGAAGGTGATGGAGTGCGCACTCTATCGTTTGCTAGGTGTGCGGGTTGCCCTTGTGGTACACCTCCATGAGTGCCAACACCTCTGTCTAGTGGGTTGGCGATCTCCTCTACCCGCATGCTGCACTCCACCACCTACACCGCTCCACTAGGATGTCCAACAATGGCCATATCACATTGTCCTTCTATAATTCTCTGGCCTCACCACACCGGTTAGCCGCTAAGGCGGCGGTGGCGGCCTTGGCAGTCACACGGGAGTAGCACCCGCGAGATGGCACACCATGAGGCGAGGATGTGATTATAGATGATGATATTATTATTGGGGCGCTCATCAGTGAAGAGGTGGCTTAGCTACTTGATGCGCCGTGAGAGGAGAGAAAGAAAGGGGAAGGAAGAAGAGGATAGAGGAAGAAGATGAGGGCAAGTTGTTCAAAAAAGTTGGAAATTGCATCACAGGGGTAATTAGTGGTACATCTTGAATACCTATTAAATTGTAATGGCATGGTTCCAATTTCATGAATTGTAATGGCATATTTAAAATCAACAAATTTATAATGGCATGGATCAAACCTTTTTTGTTTGCATAGAAAATTTGTCTAACAAGTGTGGATGTTTTGATTGTTTGGTGAACTAGTTGTGTCACATTACAATTAGGTGGTAATAAATGAAATGCTTGTAGTATTACATTGTGTCCCAACTTGTTTTATTGATTGTTGTTCGATAAACTTAGTCCTGATGTTGATTTATAAGTGGTAGGGTATTTTTTTTACGTGTGCATGCTTCAAATGTACTGTTCAAGTGGTGTTCAAGTCATTTTATAGTTTAACCATGTTCTATTTCATATTGTTATATAGGTCTGTGCTTAGTTAAACAATTTCATAGACCCAATTGAGGGAATGCTAGGAAAGGTGATACGTATTGGAATTAAGTTGCTTCTGCCTTCAACAAGACTACACTAGATGATAGGAAAAGAGAGATGCAACACCTCAAGTGTCATTAGCATAAGGCAATCAAGGTGTCATTTTTCAATAGTTGTTACATCCAGCTTAGGGATGCTTACAAAAGTGAGAGAAGTGATAATCAATTGATGGAGCAAGCTCTAGAGCTCTATTGGGAAAGACAAGATCATCCCTTTTCTTATTCTCATTGGTGGAAGGTTGTGTGTGATTCCCCCAAGTGGAATACTCACATATCAAGTCTTGGAGATGGCCATAGAAGGATAAGTCCTGATTTTGATGTCAATGCACCACCAACTAAAGCTCCTAGACCACATGAAAGACCTAGTGGCATCAATAGGGCAAACAAAGCTAAGAAAACTGTTGTTGCAGTGGAGGTCTAAGAGATGATAAAGTCTCTGGTTGATGCTCATGCAAGTCAGTAGGAAGAGACCATTGAGATGAAAGATTTTTAGCAGAAGCTTTCTAGTCAGAAGGTTGAGGCAGCAAACTTGATGCTGAAGGCTAATAAATAGAATACCAAGGCTAAGATGATAGACCACCAGACCAAGCTACTAGACAAGTTCATGTTAGAGATATGGAAAGAGATATCAAAGAATGTAACTAGAAGTTATTGTTGGTTTTGTTTCCTTGTTTTGAGGATTGTATTCTCCTGATTGTTTACTTACTTTGAGGATTGTAATTTGCTGATTGTAAGCCACACCGAGGGCTATTCTCGGCCTATATAAACATGCAACACTAGCCCCTAACAGAGTGAGAACGCTTTTACCAGTTTACATGGTATCAGAGCCTCTTCTCTATAAACATTCAGATCCTATCTAGTATAGCCATGGCTAATCTGTTCTTCGGCCAAGTCATCACTAAGAAGCAGACAAAAGCCAATTTTCTTCCATGGAAGGCCAGACAAATGCCCGTATGGAAGGGTATCTCACTGGCGCGATCGCTGCACCATCGACACTCATCGATGTCAAGGATGGAGACAAGATCATGATGAAACCCAACCCAGTGCATGACGAATGGGTTGTTGCCGATCAACAACTTCTTGCCTTCCTGTTGTCGACAATCTCTAAAAAAGTCCTCATGTAGGTGGTGAACATGAACACTGCTACACAAGTTTGGAGAGCAATCAACGGGATGTTCTCCACACAAACGCGTGCATGATCTATGAACACGCATATTACACTCGCAATCACTTTCAAAGGAAACATAAGTGTTACAGAGTATATCATCAAGATGAAATCATTCAGTGATGAGATGGCGGCTCCTAGAAAGCCAATGGATGATGAAGACATGGTGGGCTACATCCTCGCTGGTTTTGATAAAAGCTACGAGTCGATGGTATCATCTGTTGCCGATAGGCCTAAACCGGTAACGGTGGTAGAGCTATATTCACAACTCAGTTTTGAGAATCGCCACAATCTACGCCAAGTCGGCTACCAAGCCAACTTGGCGCGTCATGGTGGACGTGGAGCACCAACCTGGGGTAGAGGAGGTTGTGGTCGTGGCTGTAGTTGCAGTCGTAACAACGGTGACAATTTTGGAGCAGATCATAGTGTCACCAACAATGGAGGCAAATGACCTATATGCCAACTCTATGATAAGATTAGACATATTGTTGCTAATTATTGGTATAGGTTCGATGAAGACTTTGCTCTAGGAAAGAGTGCTGCTACTATGACTTACTCATATAGCGTTGACACAAACTGATACCTAGACACGGATAGGTTCCGATATGAATCGGCAAGGGGATGGCCTGGATAGGGGACCTCAAAGAGATCTTTCACAAACCCAAAAAGAACTGGCAAGAACAAAGGTGTGTAAGACACTCAGCAGCTCGGTTGCAATACCATATCGGGTTATCAAATGATCAAAAGTGCATTTTCTAGTAGCATATAGGTGATATTTATACTAGGAACAACCCTCCTAGTTGGGTATGAACTAAAGTCACCATGTTAGGAGGTGGAAGGCCAACTAGTTGAGGCATGTCTTCAATTCCCGCACGTCTCCTGGGCTTCTACATAGCTTTCAGTAAAATGATCATTATTCTCTACTCGAAACTCCAAATGATGTGTCATTTGTTGGGTTGGAAATTGGACTTGATAAACTTTCCAACAAATACTTATTCACCTCCAAAAGTTACGGGAATAAGGAGTTATGGCTACTTCTTTTGATGGTCCAATCCTCATGGTCCAATTGCTATAGTTCGTCCTCACATAGAATAGTATCCTTATCTTTATGTGTATACCTAAGTACAAACAAAGTAGAACACTTAGGTAGTATAATATTCTCATGTATATTAAAGTTAATTTTAGTTGGGAGTGAGTTCACCTCTTTTTGGAGTAGTTTGCATGGCTACACGTATTTGGCCCTTCATACACTTGCTTATGTTTAACTTGAGTAACCAGTGGCATATCCTCATCATCCTCCACCTCTTGAAAAGGAGTCATCCTCAACTCTTCCAATCCAAAGAATGGAGATATATCAGTGACATTGAAACTTCTACTCACACCATAAGTACTTGGAAGATCTATTCATATGCGTTGTCATTGATCTTGCGAAGCACTTTGAATGGACCATCTATTCAGTGTTGCAACTTGCTCTTGCATTGTTCAGGAAATCGATCCTTGCGTAAATGCACCCAAACCAAGCCTCCTGGTTCAAATAACATCTTATTGCGACCCTTGTTGGTGCTCTTCTCATATATCTTGGTCATCTTCTCAATGTTTGCTCTAGCTCTATCATGAAGGTTCCTGACAAATTCAGCTCGTTTGCTTATATCAAAAGTTCACACGTTCCTGCATAGGCAAAGGCAAAAGATTGATGGGAGCAGTAGGTTTGAAACCATATACAATCTCAAATGAACAAAATTTTGTGGTTGAGTGTACCACCCTGTTGTATGCAAACTCCACATGTGGCAAGCTTTCTTCCCTTAGTTCCAAGTTTTTCTTTAGGACAGCTCGTAGTAACGTTGACAATGTATGGTTCACAACTTTGGTTTGTCCATCAGTTTACAGATGACACGTTGTGGAGAACAATAACCTTGTCCCATGTTTTCCCCATAAGGTCTTCTAAAAGTAGCTCAAAAACTTTGTGTCACGATCAGAAACAATAGTCTGTGGCACTCCATGTAAACACACAATTTTCCTAAAAAATAATTCAGCAATATGTGAAGCATCATCGCTCTTATGGCAGAGAATAAAGTGTGCCATTTTGCTAAAAGGATCAACCACAACAAAGATTGAATCCCTCCCCCTCTTGGCTCAAGGTAAACCAAGAACAAAGTACATATAAATGTCTTCCCAAGGGGTACTAGGAATAAGCAAAGTGGTATATAAACCATGAGGGTTCATACGTGACTTAGCTTTGTGGCATGTTACGCAACAAAGAACATATCGCTTCACATCTCGCCGTATTTTTGGCCAAAAGAAATGATCAGTCAGCACTAGCTCTGTTTTCTTGGCACCAAAGTGGCCCATAAGTCCATCGGCATGAGCTTCTTGCAAAAACATGAGACGAACAGAATAATCTGGAATGCAAAGTTTGTTAGCATGAAATAAAAACCCATCATGCAAATAGAGTTTTTCACAGCCTTTGCCATGACAACATTTAGAAAATGGTTTGGCAAAGTATGTGTCAGTTGCATACAAATTTTTAATACTTTCCAATCCAAGAATTTTAGAATCAAGTTGTGATAGTAAAGCATGCCGTCTAGACAAAGCATTAGCAACAACATTATTTTTCCCTTTCTTGTACTTTACAATGTAAGGAAAAGTTTTAATGAATTCACTCCATTTAGCATGTCTTCGGTTCAGTTTTAGTTGACCTTTAAGATGTTTTAAAGATTTATGGTCTGAATTGATTACAAATCCTTTAGATAAAAGATAGTGTTGCCAAGTCTCCAAACTCCTCACAAGAGCATATAGTTCCTTGTCATAAATGGAGTAATTTAGAGTTGGACCACTTAGCTTTTCACTGAAGAATGCAATAGGCCTTCCTTCCTACATGAGCACGCCACCAATCCCTACACCACTTGCATCACATTCAATTTCAAAGGTCTTACCAAAATTTAGAAGTGCAAGGAGTGGGGCTATTGTCAACTTCTTTTTCAACTCTTCAAATGCCTTATCTTGTGTTTTACCTAGTGGAATGGTACTTCCTTCTTTATCAACTCATTGATTGGGACAACAATGGAACTAAATCTTTCATAAACCGACGATAGAAACTAGCAAGTTCAAGGAAGCTTCATACTTGGCTCACATTTTGTGGGGGCAGCCATTCTCAAACAGCTTTGATCTTTTCCTCATCCACTTCCATGCCATGAGCTAAAACAACAAAGCTAAGAAAGATAACCTTGTCGGTGCAAAAGGTACACTTGGCAAGGTTAGCATACAAGCATTCCTTCCTCAAAACAACAAGCACACATTTTATATGTTCAACATGTTCATCAAGAGACTTGCTGTAAATCAAGATATCATCAAAGTAAACTACAACAAACATGCCAATGAAAGTCCTAAGCACATGATTCATCAATCTCATGAAGGTGCTAGGTGCATTGGTCAAACCAAATGGTATCAACAACCATTCGTATAGTCCAAACTTAGTTTTGAAGGCTGTCTTCCATTCATCTCCTTCTCTCATGCGGATTTGGTGATAGCCACTTCTCAAATCAATTTTTTGTAAAAATGATAGTAGCACTAAACTCATCAAGCATGTCATCAAGTTGAGGTATGGGATGTCTATGCCTTATGGTGATGCTATTAATGTCTTGGTAATCAACACACATTCTCCATGAGCCATCTTTCTTTGGAACTAAAAGAACAAGAACAACACATGGTGAGAGACTTTTCTTTACGTAACCTTTGTCGATGAGCTCTTGTACTTGGCGCTAAAATTTTTTTGTCTCCTCTAGGTTGGTCCAGTATGATGCATAGTTAGAAAGTGAAGCACCAGGAACAAGATCGATCTGATGCTCAATTCCTTTCTTTGGTGGCAGCCCTGGTGGTACTTCCTCTAGAAATATGTCTTTATATTCCTATAATACATAAAAAACATCACTAGGCATAGTAGAGGGTAAGTCATTAGTGGAATGAAAATTGCCCTTGTATAGGAGTATAAAGAACATGGCATTGGGTTCACTCAATTCTTTTAAATTCCTTTTCCTAGCCATCATAACTAAACCCTCTTTTCCCGTTGGCTCGGTTCTTTGTAGCTATGGAGTTTTATTTGGCCTTGGAGACACTCCTTCACTATGTTTGTAGGTCACTCATAAATTTTTCTCACTATCTCATTGTTTTCTTTTCAAATGATACTTTAAAATCTCCTTTGGTGACAAAGGAAGCAAATTGACTCGCTCTCCTTTGTACATGAGAACAACCTTGTTGGATCAACCACAAATATGAACATCTTGATCATACAACCAAGGTCTTCCCAACAACAGCTGGCAGGCTTGCATTGGCACCACATCACACTCTACTTGATCATTGTATCTTCCAATAGAAACAGTCACAATGTTGGTTACACGTAGCTCACCACAATCATTAAGCCATTGCATATTGTATGGAGAAGGATGGCATTGCTGTTTCAAGCCCATTCTCTCAACCAATTCTTGACTTGCAATATTATTGCAGTTGCCATTATCAATAATGATCCTGTATAATTTGTCCTTGATTATGCCTCGAGTATGAAAAAGAATGTGTCGCTGTCCATTCTCTTCTTTTGCAGCAGTAACACTAAGCACTCAAAGAGAAATAAATCAATTATTATCACCTTCATCGGGTTGAATCACATTCTCATCATTTTCATGTTCTTCATCATATCTTAAACCATCTTCCTCAGGATCACTTTCAGATTCCCATTCACCTTGGTCATTCACAATCATAGTCCTTCTACTAGGACATTGAGCAGCAACATGTCCACAATCATGGCACTTGTGGCACACAATTTTGTGGCTACGGGTAGAGGAAGTAGCAGCCGAAGCAACAATAGGGGCTGTTGTATTTCCAGCAGGGCGTTGTTGGGTCGCAGGTGATGAAGTTGTAAAGACCGCCATATTCGAAGGAGCAATAGATGGGGAAGATCTATTTGTAGCACCTTGGGACTGACCTCCACCAAAAGAGATACCAGGCTGCTGCTCATGCCATGGGGCTGCAATGGAATGGCTTGCATAAGACCTTCCATGTGTCTCTTGCTGAATTTTCCTCTTAGTGCGCATAGCTTGATCAATAAGGTCTTGCAAAGTATGATATGGAAACATCTCAACAAAATCAGAAATTTGTTCATTGGGACCACCCAAAAATCTTGCCATTTTTGACTTGGGATCCTCTCTAATCCCAGCCCGCACTAACAGCAACTCCATCTCCTTATAATACTCATCAACCGATTTTTTTCCTTGCTACAACATTTGCAACCTATTGTGAAGGTCATGCTGATAGCTTGATGGTACAAATAGTCTCCTCATCACTCGCTTCATCCCAGGTGTTGATATGATGACGCCCCAGCACAAGCTAATTTTCTTGTATTTGATTCCACCAAGTGAGTGCATAACTAGAGAACTCAACAGAAGCAAAGTTTACACGCCACTGATTAGAGACATTGCTCTTCCCATTCAAGATATGCATCTGCATCTTCTCTTTTAGTGAATTTAGGGACACTCAACTTGACTTGAGCAATGCCGTCTGGATCATCCCTATTGTGATGACCACGATGCTGTCCTCC
This sequence comes from Oryza coarctata, assembly GCA_030770085.1. Lineage (NCBI taxonomy): Eukaryota > Viridiplantae > Streptophyta > Magnoliopsida > Poales > Poaceae > Oryza > Oryza coarctata. Next base: position 8,768,233 of record CM061484.1, on the reverse strand, counting down.
ATCATGATCAGCACCTCGACGGTGATCTTGGTGTTGTCCAAACTGCCCATGGCCGGCGAAAGGGTTTTCATTATCATCAAATCCTTCATTAGAATCATTATGAATTTCCTCTTCATCATCAAAGTGCACATGACGACCGTGTCCATGTCCTCCTCCATGCTGGTCATCATAATCAGCATGCCTACCACCACCATGACCGCCACGACCATCTCTGAAACGGTCATGGCAACCATTCCCAAAACTAGAATTTTCATCACCAAATTCTTCACGGTGATTATCTTGATGTTGATGATGTGGACCTTGACCACCCACTACAGGAAGACGTTCATTGAACATCCTCTCCATGGCCTCCAACAATAAGTTTTGTAGTTGGTGTAGCTTAGCCCACACAAGTGGGGGTTCTTGATCTCCATGATGACCGCCACAAACACTCGAATCAGATCCTGCCATGTTAGAACAGTACAATTAAAAGTGGAAAAGGTAAAATTTATGGAGTCACACAACCTCACCTCTTACTTATCAACATTCCTACTCATTCTCAAGGACTGTGAATGTGCTAAAGTGGTAGTACCGCAGCTATGATTAAGCAATTGAAAGGAATACAAGATGAGAGATCCGGTTTTAGGTTTTTTAGAGCTATAGGTGATTCAAGAAAGGCTATGGTACTAAAAATTCAAGTGTGTAAGGCACTCAAAAGATGTGTAACATTGCTATCACAAGCACCACAAACTTGAGGTTCTGAATTTAAAACTTGTGGCTACACAATCCACAATATAACCCCTTTCAACTTCTTCTTTATTTTTTTACCCTTTTTTTCACTCTTTCTTTCTGCTCTTTTTTTAATTTTTTTCAACAAACACAAGATAACAAATATGGGGTGTGGATAGAGAAATGAAAAGAACACGGTGCTAAAAAAGGTGACTAACAACTAGATGAATGCAAATGACACGAGATTAACAATACCAACAGAAGGCTACAGGATTTTTTTGTGGGGCTTTTTAGTGGACTATAGGATATGTCAAAACAAATATATGTGATGAATGAAAACAGTAACAAATAGTAAAAGATAGGATAGATAAGTGGGTGATAACAAAATCTACAGTGACAATGTTAGCTCTGATTACCACATGATAGGTTCTAATATGAATCGATAAGGGGATGGCCCAATCTTCATGATAGTAGATTTAAAAATAGAGGATAACATGGTGTAGAAATAGTGGGTAACTAGCTTTATACCTGACTAAGGTTGGATGTGACCAAGCGACGGGGAGAGAGGCACCAAAACCTTAAGGACTTTGACTCGATTTCCGAACGATCGCAGAACCACGAACCGGGACTAATCCACACAAAATGGTGCAGCCTAACTAGATACTGTAGAGCACGGAATAGAGGAAGAAGAACTCGCAAGAACAAAGGTGTGTAAGACACTCAACAACTCGGCTGCAATACCATATCGGGCTATCAAATGATCAAAAGTGCATTTTCTAGTAGCATATAGGTGATATTTATACTAGGAACAACCCTCCTAGTTGGGTATGAACTAAAGTCACCACGTTGAGAGGTGGTGGAAGGCCAACTGGTTGAGGCATTTACGAAGTGATCTTCAATTCCCGCGCGTCTTCTAGGCTTCTGCGCAACCTTCAGTAAAATGGTTATTACTCTCTGCTCGGAAGTCCAAATGTTGTGCCGTTTGTTGGGTTAGAAAGTGGACTTGATAAGATTTCCAACAAATACTTATTCACCTCCAAAGGTTATGGGAATAAGGAGTTATGGTTGCTTCTTTGGATGGTCCAAACTGATGGTCCAATCCTCATTGTCCAATTGCTGTAGTTCGTCTCCACGTAGAGTAGCATCCTCATCTTTATGTGTATATCTAAGTACAAACAAAGTAGAACACTTAGCTAGTATAATATTCTCATGTATATTGAAGTTAATTTTAGTTAGAAGTGAATTCACCATGTTTTGGAGTAGTTTTCACGGCTATACGTAATTGGCTCTTTATACACTTGCTTATATATAACTTGAGTAACCGGTGGCATATTCACATTAGACACCGGAGCAACTAATCATATCACAGGTGAGTTGGATAAGCTGACTAACTGTGAGAAGTACACTAGAAAAGATCAGATCCAGATAGCGAGTGGCTCAGGTATGGATATTAGTCACATCGTCATAGAACACACCCCTAGCTATGATTAACATCTAAACAACATATTAGATGTCTCAAAGGCTATGAAGAATTTGATTTTCATATGTCGTTTCATATATTATAATTATGCCTATCTTGAAGTTTACCTCAATCTTTTCCTTATCAAGGATTGGTAAACGAAGAACACACCGCTTAGAAGATGGTGTCGATACAACCTCTATCCCTTAGAATCTATACCAAAACAAGCCTTTGGAGTCATAAGACCATCTCTTGTGAGATGGCACAGTCGGTTAGGCCATCCGTTTCTAGTTATTGTTGAAAAATTATTAGCAATAATAAATTGCTATGCTTGGAAAAATCCACAATTCATGAAGTTTGCAATGCTTGTCAAATGGCCAAGAGCTATCAGTTACCTTATTCTACATCTTCTAGTGTGTCAAAGTTTCCTTTAGAACTTGTTTATTATGATGTTTGGGGTCCAGCATCTAATTTTGTTGGGGCTAAAAGTACCATGTCAGTTTTATTGATGATTTTAGCAAGTTTATCTAGATCTATCTTCTTAAATTTAAACATGATGTGTTTTAGATATTTCATGAATTCCAAAATCTTGTTGAAAGGTTATTCAACAGGAAAATTGTTGCCTTGCAATCTGATTGGGTTAGTGAATATGAAAAATTACACTCCTTTTTTCATAGATAAACATCACTCATCGAGTTTTCTGTCCCCATGCCCAACAACAAAATGGCGCTCCTAAACAAAAACATAGACACATTGTAGAAGTGGATCTATCTCTCCTTGCTTATGCTTCCATGCCTATAAAATTTTGGGATGAAGCATTCCTTGCAGCTGGTTATCTCATCAACAGCACCCCAAACAAAGTTATTGAGTATTCTACACCCCTAGAGCACCTGTTCCACCAAAGACCAGCTTATGCTTCTTCGCAAACTTTTGGTTGTGCTTGTTGGCCTAATCTTAGACCATACAATACTAGAAAACTCCAATTTCGCTCTAAGCAATGTGATTTTATTGTCTATAGCAATATTCATAGAGGTTTTAATTGTCTTGACAATTCTACTGCCCGTGTATTATATCTCGAGATTTTGTCTTTGATGAAATAATTTTTCCTTTCGCTAAATTGCATCCCAATGCCAGTGTACATTTACAATCAGAGATTGTTTTATTACCACACCATCCTCTTGATTCTACTGTTTCTACATCTAGGGGCGCAAAAGTGTTTATATCAGTGGCTAATGGTCCTAATCCTAATAAAGCTAATGACGTTGCTAAGGATTTAGCAAGGCATTCATAGGTTCCCACAGCAAATATTGGGGCAGTCAAGATTGCTCATGGCGCATCAGAACCATCGGCTGTGCCATCAGCTACTGTAGAACAATTGTCTACGCCCATCACAATATCGCCTTGGCCACACATATGGCCTCAAAGATTGACTGTGTTTGAATTGGATCGGCCACACACATGGCCTGAGAGATCAGGTGCGGTAGAACAATCAGCTGTGTCTGAATTGTCTATGACAGAACAATCAGCTGTGGCAGAATGATTGGCTGCACCATCGATTGCGTTTGAATGTTCTACGATAGAACAATCGGCTACACCATCGACCGTGTTTGAATTGGCTGTGGTAGATCAATCGGCTGAGCCCATGACAATATCGGCTCGGCCACACACACGGCCTCAGAGATCGATTACGCCGATGACAACATCCTTTCGTCCACACACAAGGCTTCAGAGTGGAACTTGCAAAAACAAAGTGTACACCGATGATACTATACGGTGTGATAAGCAGTCTCATTTAACAATCACTGGTAAACCTCAAAATCTAGAAGAAACTTTTATGCACAAAGATTGGAAAAATGCTATGGATTTAGAATATATGGCTCTAATGAAAAATAATACCTAGCATCTTGTTCCACCTAAGAAGGGAAGGGATGTCATAGATTGCAAATGGGTATATAAGGTCAAAATAAAATCTAATAGAAGTTTAGACCGGTACAAAGCTTGCCTAGTTGCAAAGGGGTTCAAGCAAATTTACAGTATTGATTATGAGAATACATTTAGTTCTGTAGTAAAGTCTATGACCATTAGGATTATTTTGTCTCTTGCTATTTCTAGGGGATGGAGTCTTAGACAGCAGGATGTATAGAATGTATTTCTTCATGGTGTTCTGGAGGAAGAGGTGTATGTGAAACAATCTTATGGGTATGAGGACAAAGATAAGCCTGGTTTTGTTTGCAAACTAGACAAGTTACTCTATGGTCTTAAACAAGCATCAAGAGCATTGTATTCTCACCTAAGTACAAAGCTATGCAATCTTGGTTTTATATCCTCAAAAGCAGATATATCATAATTCTTTTACAATAAAGGTAATACTGTTATTATTCTTATTTATGTGGATGATATTATTATTGTTAGCTATACGTAGGAGGCTATTATAGCTTTACTCAAGGATCTCAATTATTGTTAGCTATACGTAGGAGGCTATTATAGCTTTACTTTCTTGGCATAGAAGTAAATAAAATAAAGAATGGTATTCTTTTTACTCAAGAGAAATATACAATATATTTACTCAAGAAGGTTGGAATGATAAATTGTAAACCTGTTAGCACTCTATTATCTACTTCAGAAAAGTTATTAGCTTATAAAGACAGTTTACTTGGACCTGAGGACACACATAATACATGAGTATAGTAAGAGCTTTGCAATTTCTCACACTTACAAGACTCGATATTGCATTCTTTGTCAAAAGGGTTTGTCAGTTTTTGTATTCACCAATGACTAAACATTGGACTGCAGTTTAGATAATTTTGAGATTCATTTGATCAACAACCAGTATAGGATTAAGGATAGGTAAATCTCAATCAACTAGAGTAAGTGCATTTTCTAATGCTAAGTGGGCAGAGAGTCCTGATGATAGGAGGTCCACTGATGGATTTGCTGTATTCTTCGGATCCAATTTAGTGTCATAGAGTACGAGAAAACATGCAACCATTTAATGCTCTAGTGCTGAGTCAGAATATAAAGCATTAGCCAATGCAACTACTGAGATGACATAGGTTCAATCTTTGCTAAATAAACTCCATATACCAGCACCACAAGCAGCCCAATTGTGGTGTGACAACTTAAGTGTTACATATTTATCAATTAATCTAATTTTTCATGCTAGGACAAAACATTGATTATCACTTTGTGAGAGAAAGGGTAGTAAGAAAACAATTGGATATTCAATTTGTACCTAGTGGTGATCAAGTCACCGATGGGTTTACAAAGCCCCTGTCAGCTCGTCAGTTAGAGAAGTTCAGGTGCAATCTCAATCTTGATAAGCTGTAATTGAGGGGGAGTGTTAGTGATATGGAAAGATATATGGTTTGTTTTATTTCCTTATTTTGAGGATTGTAATCTCCTGATTGTTTCCTTACTTTGAGTTTTTTAATCTTCTAATTGTAAGCCACACAGAGGGCTATTCTTAGTCTATATAAACATGCAACAGCGGCTCCTAACGGAGTGAGAATGCTTTCACTAGTTTATAGTTTATAGAGATGCTAGGTGTGGAGTACTTGCTTCTTGGGTTTTCCCCCAAGCATATAGGGTGTTCTGTTGATACCCTTATAAGGGTATTTAAATAACCACGTATACATATTCCATATCTTTCCATTGCTCAGAAGTGTATGCTCTTGTAATTCCTTCGGGATTGAGAGACAGAGCATATCATTGAGTAGTTGTTTATGTGCGCGTGGGGAAGATTGGATCAGGTGGAGATACACTAAGAGGGCAAGTGAACGTGAGCCAATGGATGTTCGATGGAGGCGTGCAAAGACATCGAGGCCTAGGAGATCAGCTTCGCTCTAATGCAGGTCCTTTGTCTTCGAGGTTCCTTCGTCGAGATTGCTAGAGTTACAGGTGTGCCAATCAATTTGATCCTATAATTAACAAGGAGATAAACCGATTAGTCAATCAACCGATGAGTCGATATGAACTCCTACTATCGGCTGGTCACCGATAGGGTTGAAATAGTCATCGACTGTGTCTGATACACTTCTACTATCAGTTGGTTATCGATAAGGGCTAAAGTACTCGTCCATCAGCTGAAAAGCCGATGGTGTAGGCAGATGGTGATAAAGGGAATGAAAAGATACATTGGCTATAGAATCGATGACACTTCGGAATAAAGGTTGTATCACTCTCCTATCGGCTAGAAAGCCAATGAAAGTATAAACAAATAAAAAGGAATAAGAGAAAAGTACCCATCAGTTGCAGAGCCGATGGTATTCTGAATAGAATATGTGATGAATAGTAAGAATCGAGACCCGATCTTCTGAAGATATGAGGGGCTAGATCAGACGCGCGAACAGAAGGAACGGATGAACCCATTGGCTAGCTGAGCCGATGAGAGGAATTCTCTAAAGAAATATGTATATCGACTGAGAAGCCGATACACTAGGTATGAGGCTCTATGTATGGATAACTCATCGGCTGGCTGCTTCGATAAAACATCGCCTAAAGATCTATCGGTTTATAACTCAATCTACTGCTAGCAATATAGTAGGTCGGATTTAACCGATACAACATAAGACAAATAACAACAGAAGACCATGATGAGCCAATAGTACCCACGTGAGTGTGATGTGGTATATCCGATCGAACTAAAAGATCGAACCTAACCGATGCAATCTTAGGCAGAGCGGATACACCAGGATAGTGGTGAGACTTATCCTTCACCAGAGATTGGACTTAACCAATACAGCCCCGCGTCAAGAGTCATAGCTCACCAGTTAAAACCTATATAAAATAGGATGGCGATGTGCCAAAGTTGTATTGATTGAGAGATAATTTACAAGATTCTAGGGATCTATATATATTTATAAAAACCTTCGGATGTTATTTTCTAAACATAAAATGAATATATTTCTAAGAAGTTAATAAATCTAATTAGACTTATCTAACTTAATAGATAACTAAAGAGATAAAGTATTATGCCGTAGTTTTCATGGCTACTCCTCAGACTCGGTTCCATCTGGATAATTTTTCGTTTTTTGATTGAACTGAATCTATTTTTAATCTATCCAATCGGCTCTTTTATTGTATCACTAGGACTTTTATCATAAACCGATCGACTCTCTGTTCTTATTTGCGAGGCTTACCAGTAGCATTATTTTGATCTTCTATTGATAGACAATAGAACTTTGGATTGCTGGTTTCAGACTAAAGCATTACTTTTTTTTTATCTAGCATTTGTTGATTCATAGTGTGAGATTCAAATTAAGTTTTAGGATCTTAAGTCACATTTGAGGCTTTGAGGAAGCAATTTGGAGAGGAAGCACTATACTTGTCATCCTACAAGAATAGAGAATCCTATTCTTTTGCACTCCTCGAATCAAGATTCCTCCTATAGATCTTGTTTTATGTAAAAGATAAGCACCTTGAATCAAAAGCATGCATTTCTTCGTATTTCGTTTCAATATACGCACTTGCTTAGATGAAGGAGCGCCTAGTCGCCCACCTGATAAGAGATGTGGCAATGAGCTTTATCGTAGTGAAGCTTCTGGACTATCTGCGTCTGCTCCAGCCTATAGCGGATGTCCGCGAGGAACTCTTCATGTTCTTCCATGCTCTTGGCGATGGCGGCCACTCTCATGTCCCCCGGTTCATACGACATGATGGATGGCAGATCGCACCTATAGATGACGCGGAACGGCATGTCCCGCAATGAAGTCTAGTAGGCTGTGTTGAAGAAGAACTCTGCCCATGGTAGCCACCGCAGCCATTGTCGTGGCCGGTCTCCCGTGAGGCAGCGTAGGTACATGATGATGACGTGGTTGGCAGCCTCCGATTGCCCATCCGACTGGGGGTGAAAAGCAGTGGTCATGTGTAACTTGGTGCCTACCAAGTGCATGAGCTCGCGCCAGAACTTTGAGGTGAAGACCGGATCACGGTCACACACCATGGACTGCGATACGCCATGTAAACGGACGATGTCGGTGAAGAACGCTTGAGCGACTATCTCGGCGGAGTACGGATGTGCCAAGGGAATGAAGTGGCAGTACTTGCTGAACCTGTCGATCACCGTCAATATGACTAACTTGCCCTGAACATGTGACAGTGCTTCGATGAAATCAAGGGCGATGTCTGTCCAGACACCCTGAGCACGGGCAATGGGAGTAGGAGCCTAGCCGGGTGTAAATGCTCCGACTTGTAACGCTAACAAGTGGCGCACGTGCACACAAAATCCTGCACGAGTTGTTTCATATTAGGGAAGTGGAAATCACGCCATAGCCGGTGCAACGTGCGTTGGACCCCTTCGTGCCCGTCCTCGTGGACGGCTGCCATGATTTCCTGCACGAGGGAGGACGCCGGAGGGATGTAGAGGCGCCCGCCGAACTGCACCATGTCGTCGATGATCGCCCATGGTGCTCCTCTGGATCCCGCGTGTACTTCATCCTGGAGCACGACGAGAGTTGGGTCGGAGAGCTGCGCTTGGCAGAGACACGTGACGAAGTCAAAGCAGGGAGCCAAGAGTACCAGGATGGCCCCATCGTCCACCGTGTCACACCGCGAGAGGGCATCCGCCACCGTGTTCGCCTTTCCGGCCTTGTATTCGACAGAGAAATCAAAGCCCAAAAGCTTTCCCACCCAATGGTGTTGGGGAATTATTGCGAGCTGCTGATCCAACAAGTATTTTGAGGCTATAATGATCCGTCTTGACGAGGAATCGGTGGCCCCATAGATACGGACGCCAGTGCCGGATGGCGTGGATGAGTCCGATGAGCTCCCACTCATAAGCGACGAGGACGCGATGCCGAGGCACGACTGGCCGGCTGAAGAAGGCAATCAGATGGCCGTTCCGGATGAGCACCGCGCCGATCCCGTGGGATGAGGCGTCGCATTCGACGACGAACATCTTGGCGAAGTCTATCATGGCGAGGATCAAGACTGAGGTGATAGCAGCCTTGAGCACGTCGAACGTCGTGGCCGTCGCCTCGTTCTAGGAAAAGCCATCCTTCTTGAGGAGAGCCATCAGCGGCACGACGATGGTACTGTAGTTGTGGACGAATTTACGGTAGTATCCCGCCAAGCCGAGGAAACCATGCACCGCCTGCACCGAGCGAGGAACCGGCCAGTCATGGACGGCCTGCACCTTAGCCAGGTCCATGGCAACACCCGTCGTTGAAATGACGTGGCCGAGGTACGTGACGGAAGCAACATCGCAGGCGCACTTGGCGCGCTTGACAAAGAGGTGGTGCCGCCGGAGCTCGGTTAGGATGACGCGGAGGTGGCGAAGGTGATCCGCCCATGTTGTGCTATAGAGCAAAATATCGTCAAAGAAGACAAGAACAAAGCGACGAAGGAACGACCGGAGGACGTTGTTCATGAGGGCTTGGAATGTCGCCAGGGCAGGCTAAACGATATTACCAAGAATTCATAGAGGCCGTCGTGGGTACGAAACGTCATCTTGTGGACATCTTCTGGCCGCATCTGCACCTGATGGTACCCCGACCGTAAGTCCAGCTTGGTGAAGAACCGCACGCCATGGAGCTCGTCGAGAAGTTCATCGACGACGGGGATGGGGAACGCATCCTTGACGGTGAGTGCGTTCAGGGCACGGTAGTCGACGCAGAACCGTCACGAGCTGTCCTCTTTCTTGATGAGGATGACTGGCGAAGAGAACGCCGAGTCGCTGTGGCGGACGATGCCCTGCTCGATCATGGTGGCGCATTGCTGCTAGAGTTCATCCTCGTGAACCGTTGGATACCTGTATGGCCGAACTACCACCGGTGGCGCACCCGGTTTGAGAACAATACTGTGGTCATGGGCACGCTTAGGTGGCAGCCCCTTGGGCTCGGCGAAGACATCCCCGAAAGAAGCCAACAGCTTGTCGAGGAGAGAGTCGCTGGTCGCTGTAGCGGAGAGGACCCGTGTACACGCTGCCGACACGCTCGTCCAGCAGACTGCACGGCCATGTTAGTAGAACGACATGGTGCGTGCGGTGAAATCCCAGACGATCGGTCCGAGGGTGGCCATCCACTGCGTCCCCAGGACCAGGTCATACCCTGCAAGTGGCATGACAAAGAGGTCGATGTGGAACTCGTTGTCATCGATGGATATCAGTGCTTACCGGAGAATGCCGGGGCAGGTGACCCTTTCTCCGTTTGCCACGGTTGCCGTGAGGCGCGGTCGGGGTTGGACGGGTAGCCTAGTACGAAGAGCGGCGGCCTCTGCGGTGGCTTGCAGCGTGTTGACAATGGCGGCCAGCGTCTCCACAGTGGACTGGAGGTCGGTTTGGTCACCCATGGCGGTGGCGCAGGACGACATGGTGGAGGGGATCATGGGAAAGGGTGGCGCGGTGGCTGGCGATGGGGATGGAGAGGTGGAACAGAAGGATGAGGATCGCCGGGATCGTGATACCAGGTTGTCAAGATCACCGAGACCTAGGGTAGCTGGACCATGGCTACGGAGTTTGTAGTCACGATCCGTGGTTGAGGCGTGGTTTTACCCCTCAGCACTCCTGTTAGGGTTGTAGAAAGAAGGAGGGGATTAACGAAATAATTCTTGCTTACCCTTCTAGTGTTCAATTACATGGATATATAGCCAAGTGCCTCAACATAATCAGAGCCGATTGCTTCTAAAATTATGGACTAAAAATAGGAAACTAATTACTTCTAGAATTATGAAAAAAAATAAGAAACTAAACAAACCTTTCAAACTTAACCAATTGATCTTAGAATAGACTAAAAATAGAAAACTAAACTAATTCTTAGCCACTAGTTGTTGTCTTGCCGTACGCCCCATAACACAATGAGATTAGTCTATTATTCATACCAAGTAGAAACTTCAACATGTAACAATTCTCGCCAAAGAACATTGACCAGGGAAAGAACACGTCCTTATCTCTTAATTGTAGTTGGCAAATCCACAATGTCTTATATGGAACAGAATGACACTAGGTGGGTTTCTTACGTAAGCTATCATTTTTTTTACAGTGGTGGCGGCAAGACCTGAAGGCAAAGGAGCAAGTAAAGCTGGATACAGCGGTGGAGGTAATCAAGACCCAAGCTAAAAGTTTGAAGGGGACACTTTAATCTCGTGTTCGATAGTGTAATCTTCTGTAGTAGCTGTTTGTAGGATTCTGTTGAGGGTACTGATATATTTTGTATTGTGATGGTGGCTGGTTGTGCTTGCATATGAACCATTTGCATCTCAACAAAAGGCAAAAAAAACATGCAACATTTCACATCAGACTAAAGAACATAGTAGAAAATTGTAAGCCAGTTAAATAGATACCACAAAGACATGAAAGTTTTCTACCAATCAGCTCAAATCCGAAGCAATCTATGAGAATAATAACTGGAGGAGGATAGGGTGCATCAGTACAGCAATAAACTACCAAATTATTTCTCTGGACGATGACACGGTTCTGCGACCGAATGACCCGCTCGATGGCCGCTCTCCCCCTTGTCCATGCCTCCTACTAGTTATCATCACTATTCACCACCTGTAAGCAGAGAGGGAAAGGGATGGAGATTTAGCGAGAGCCATGAGAAGGAAGAAGACGAATGCGAGGATGGGGAAAGAGATTACGTTTTCACCGCCGCGGAGGATATTCCAATGCTTGATGAGCTTCACCATTTATTCCCCCTACTAAGATCCCAGACTCACGGCTTGGTTGGGCAGGAAACGGGGTCGCGCGAGAAGAAAGACTAGCCAACCCGGTAGCAAGCAAGCACAGCACCAGGCGGAAGCGTCACCGTGGCGCCGGAGACGGCAGAGGCGAAGCCTCGCCAGCGCAAGGTTGCTGCCCGGTGCCTGGGAGAGGGCGGTTCGCGGCAATCCGATTTGGTAGGGTCAGCCCGCTCGCCATGTGCTGGGCTGAGAAGATTACATGTACTGCGATTTTCTCTGCCTTCCTTTTCTTGGGCAAAAAACGTGTTTTCAAGTGGTTTTTGCCAAAAGCTTTGATTTCACTAAACTGTCCCAAATACCAAAAATTGGTAAAGTAGTGTTGAATTTTTTTAGGTTCAGCTCCTGCCGAATAGTATGATAAATATATACATCTAATTTTAACGTGTTGCATATAACCACAATTAACCAATTCTTTTACTCTCTATTTTCAAATAATTATCATTGGACTCTATTTATTTTTGAAATTTACCCATTTGTATTTTTTATAATTTTTTTATAAATACTTAAAAAAGATATCATATTACTCAATTATAACAGGTAATTTTAATATTATATTTATTAAGAAACAGAGGTAATATATGTTATACATATAAATTGTAAACATTTAATTCATCGTCTAACTAACTATTGTATTAAGTTAAATAGTTTTTTAAACTGTGGCATGTACTACGGTGTTATATTTTATATAATTTACTCTTAGAGAAAATTGTATTTTTTTTGCTATATGTACAAAAAATGGCCCAATATTAGGGTTTACCATTTTATTGTGAAATTAAAAACAGTGCCTCACCATTTTGCCAAAAACCAACCATAAACCGATAAAACCGAGCCAACGTCTAAAAAACAGCCAAAACTGGTCGGTTTCCATACACCAGCCAGCCATGGACGGTTTCAGAAAACCGATCAATTTTGTTAAGATATATTACGGTTCCAACTGCCTCATCGAAATACCATATGTTGCAAAGATTTCACCGTCGAAGACTAAAGTGCGCGGAGAAAATGGCACCGAGTTTTGGTTGTGCCATTTTTGCAAGGCGAGGTCGAATTGTGGCACGCAAAGGCCCTGGCCCATCCTGGATGACACTTGGACCAAGCAACGCGACGCGGCAGCAAAGGTAGCGATTGATTTCTGGAGTACACACAACGCAACATGTAGTGGCACTGGGCGCATGTGTGATCAGGTGCTCCACGGGCCTGAACAAGTGAAGCCCATGCATTTGCGTGGTTGGAATTGTGGGGAACAATTGGTCTGACAGACGTGACTGAGCTGGACTGGGTCATGGTCCAGGCTAGATTCAATAGAAGAGCGTGGCAACGAGATATATTTCAATCTTTTTTAGCTCTCACACCAGTATGATACCGATCGTACAACCCAACGCACAACGCACCCCACATTCACCTAGAGCAAACACCAGACCTATAACTAATACTCTATGCGTCCTAAAAATTAACACAATCTATTTTATCGGTACTAGTTTATTATATTTTCAATACTTGGTTTCGTAGAACTCAGACTAACCAAGACCGCTATAATTTATAAGCGATAGGAATGTTGCACATCTCTTTATAGCCCATGGACGTATGAGGCCACATCTCTTTGTGATCGTAGGAGGCCACGTGAAAATAAATGAGCAAAAAACCTCTAGTGAGACACTGGTCGATTCTAGAAATCGAATGCGGTAGACAGTGCTCACCACCGAGACACTTGCTACTGTTCTACAAGCCTGTTCTTAGATATATTTTAATTTTGGAAAGGCAGATCAGGCTTCTCTGGCTACATAGTTGTTGACGTAAAAATCAGTCCACTGTGCTTGTTGATAGAGGTCAATACAAAATACCAAAATCTACTTAGCTTTAACTTCAATATATGTCTTTAAACTTTTTGGTGTTTTTAGGTTATTGAAGTTCAGGACGTACTATTAAATTTAACCAGGAAAGATATAAAGTTAGATCGATAAGCCAATCGGCCGATAGATCTATACGGACTTCTGCTATTAGCTGGATGTACCGATAGAGTTGAGATAGTCATCGGTTATAAGCCCGATGCATTTTTACTATTGGGTAATTATCGATAGGGGTTGTAGTATTTATATATCGGCTAGAAATTTGATGATAGCAAGGAATAAAATAAAAGACATATTAACTATAGAGCCGTTGGTGCTCTGAATAATATAGATGATAAGTAGTAAAGAGCAAAGTCTGGTCTGTCGAAGAGATGAGACCTAACACCCACTGATGATCGTACTGTTAGAGCTAACCTTGATAGATCGGACTGAACCGATACAACATAAGACTGAAGCTAACAGCATGAAAACGATGAAAACTAGATCGGTTGTGCCGACGAAAAGAATAGGAAAATCTATCGGCTAGCTACGATATAAATAGGTAGACTCATTGGCTAGCTGAGTCGATAGGAGGAATGAAATCCGTTAGGTCATGATGCCAACCCTATTAGACATAGTCTTAAAAGATTGGACTTAACTAAAATAGTATAAGCCTAGATTTAATCAAACCAAATCAATTGCTAGCAGATTAATTGTTGATGATATATGTATATCAACTAAAAAGCTAATATGTTAAACATAAAGCTCATTGTAAAGATAACTCATTAGCTAGCTACACTGATAAAACATCGTGTAAAGACCCACCAACTTAAGGCTCAATCTACTATCAACAGTTTAGAAGATTAGACCTAACCGATGCAATATGAGACTGATGATGGTAAAAGGAGTTCGATAAGTGGATAGATCCCACGCGAACGTGATGTGATATATCCGATTGAACTAAGAGGTTAGACCTAACCGATACAGCCTTAGAGTGTGTACACTAGGATAATAACAAGCCTTACCCCTTCACCGGAGATCAGACCTAATTGATGTAGCCCTATGTCGAGTGCCAGAATATGCCGAAAAAACCTAGATGAACTAGGGTGACGATGCGCTGAAATTATACTAATGATATACAAGGCTCTAAGGGATTTATATTTATACCTTAGGTTACATAAATCCTATATAAATATGGGATAAATTTTCTTAATGATAAAAGAGAATCTATCTTACAGTAAAAGAAAAACTAACTAACTTTCCAATCTATAAGAAATATTTTATAAAGATAAAAACCATCGCTTCCACAGTTTTTCCTCAGATTCAGTCTTATATGGATAAGTTTCCATCTATCAATTGGCCTCTCCATTTATTAATCAGCTTCTTTCCATTAGCTGATCGGCTCTTTGATCCTTAACCAAATATGTCTACGGGCTTAATAAATTTTGGTGTTAACACATGCCCCCTAATTTTGGAGTATAAGGACTCATACTTTAAAATTATCTTCTTCAAGCTCCCACGACTCCAAAATCTTCCCCCTTGCTTGTTGTAATCAACTTGTACGAGCTGATATTGTCTGCACCAATTGAACTAAGCTATCAAACTCTTGGGAAAAAAATTCTTCTAACACAACTTGATAATCCTTAGAAGGCCAGCTTTGCTAACTGTTCATTGCTTAAGTCCATGTTATAGCATCGACTTCGTATATTGTGAAATCTTTGAATATATTATGGAACTAATTTCTCTGCCCTCTGCTTCACCAATATCAAATCTATGAGCTTCATCTCATGGATCTCTTGAAAGAAATGCTTGTTAAACTGTTCTCTAGATCGGTCATCCTTTGATTAAATTAGGCAGCAACAATAAAAAGCAAGTAAAAGTCGATCCGGATAGTGATAATGAAAATAATTTAACTCTTAGAGTCTCTTCTACAAATGCTTCTCCGCACTAAGCTAAGAATCAGTGCACGTGTTCAATTGTAGACATATTGTCTTACTCTAAGAACTTAGAGAAGCCTTGTATCTTATATCGGTGAGGTAACAATATTCTATCAAACCACTCAGGGTATGGATGCTGATACATGAAATTTTTCTCCACCAGTTTCAAACCGAACTGTTCCTTCATCACATGGAATATCTTTGTAGCCTACTCATTGTCTCCATCATACTGCCCTTGAGCTGAACATAGCTATCGGGCCAATTTAACATTGGCACCTCTAGACCACTATTTGCTAATGTATAAACTAGTGGCTCTTGAGTAATTAATTCATACACTCTTTCCCTAATTAAGTCCCGAAGCATATTTAACAACTCTCTAGATTGATCGATCAGTACATGACGTATAGCTGCATCAACTAATTCTTGGACCGATTTATGTGGACTTGAAGATGTGGGTTAAATTGGTTCACTGTTAGAGTTGGTCTTGAGAACGAATTTTTCTAGATTGGTCCTTCTTGCATCATACTAAATGACTGTAAGCACAACTTATCAAAATTCTTCACAGATTACTCCACCTGCTGCCCCTTTGTATCTGTCAAGTATTTCAATGTAACCGAAATAATGATATCTTTATCAACTTCTTTATCAGATGAGCGTATCTTGGCATCAACCTCTTCTTCAAACATATTGATTAAAATTCTGTCCCACTGGGCATGCCAAAAAAAGTGTTGACGCGGGAATAGGTCCATTGTGTTCACTGATGGAGGTCTAATGCAATGCGTTTAAACACATGAAGGCCTGGGGATCTGGTTAGCTCCAGTGCAGTTCCTTATGCTTTTTGGCGTCTTTGGGTTGCTGGAATTTAGGGCATGCCTATTGATTTGACCTTTAATTGATAAGAAAGATATATATAGTTAGATCATTAAGCCAATAGGCCGATAGTCCAATATAGACTCCTTCTATTGAATGGATGTGCTGATAAAGATGAGATAGTCATCGGCTATGAATCCGATGCACTCTTGCTATCAGCTGGTTATCGATAGTGGTTGTAGAACTTATACATCAGCTATAGAGCCAATGACGCTTTAAATAAAATAGATGATAAGCAGTAAAGAGCAAAGTGCGGTCTTCCAAAGAGACGAGACCTAGCGATCACTGATGATCTTACCGTTCAAGGCAACCTTGATAGATCAGTCCGCATTGAGATAATATAAGGCTGAAGCTAATGGCATGAAAATGATGGAAGCTAGATCGGTCGTGCCGACAGAATGAATAAGAAAACCCATCGGCTAGCTATGATATAAAGATGTAGACTTATCGGCTAGTTGAGCCAATGGAAGGAACAAAATCCGCTAGATCATAATGCTAGCTCTATTAGACATAACATCAGATCCAACCAGGATAGTATAATACTGGATTTAAAAGACCTAGATCGATCGCTACTAGATTAATCGTTGACGATATATGTATATCACGTTAGACATGAAACTCAATGTAAAGGTAACTCATTGGCTGGTTACTCTAATAAAACGTTGTGTAAAGATCTATTGACTTAAGTCTCAATCTATTATCAACAGTCTAGAAGGTCGGACCTAACCGATAAGCACGAGACTAATGATGGTAAAAGAAGCTCGATAAGCCGATAGATACCATACGAATATAATATGATATATCCGATCGGACTAAGATGTCGGATCTAACTGATGTAGGCTTTGATAGATCAGATATATCATAATAGTAGGACTTACCCTTTCGGTAAAGATCGAACCTAACCGATGTAGTTTCTCATCGAGAGCCAATACCCATGGGGAAAAAGATAGATAAAATAGGGTGGTGAGGCACTAAAATTATATTAATTTATGTAAATAATTTATAAGGCTTTAGAGGTTGTATATTTATACCCTAGGGTTATACAAATTCCACATGAATACGTGATAAACTTTCTTAATGATATAATAAAATCTATCTTAGAGATAAAAAGAAAACTACCTAACTTGTCTATCTATAATATATATTTTATAAAGATAAAAGTCATCTTGTCGTGGCTTTTATAGTTTCTTCTTAGATTCGATCTCATCTAAATAATTTTTCATATATTAATCGACCTCTCCATCTATCAATCGACTTCTTTCTAAGCGGATCATCTCTTCAATTCTTAACTAAATCATTTGCTAAATTTTAGGGTTAACAATATTACTTCCGGGGTCAAATGATCCTGGTAGATTATTTAATTCTAGCTAATTTATGCTATGTTAATTAAGTATTTTAGTTAATAATTAGATAATTAAGTATATATTGGATCGCCTAATTTTTTTCTCAGTTCGTCACTGGTTCTCTGTTTTCAACTCTTACTTGTACTTGTTGAGCACATGGGTGAAATTTCTGATCTTTTTGGGATGGCTTAAGTTTTGTTACAGAACATACTAGAATTTGTCTCCAAATTATCAACTGATCGAAGCTAGTGCAAGGGGAGATTGACAGGGCTTGTTGTTATTAGCATCCTTGACAGGGTATCTTGTTATTAGCATCGTATGGTTCATAGTAATTACTGAGTCTGTCTATCATGCATCCTGGCCCATTAAACTGGGTATTAAGCCCCCTAAACTTTCTTGTATGGTGCAAATAGTCCCTGAGAGGTTTTTCTAAACTGGTTTGCATGCATGGCGTGTTGAGTGATATTGCAAAATTAACCCCTGCGTGGTTTTGCCTCGGGTCGGTTTCATAGGGTTGGTAGTTTTTCTCGGGATCTTTTTCTTCTTGGAATTCACTCTTCTTAGATATGCAGTTCACCAATTCATGGTCGTTTCTGGATTCACCAATGTCTAATGCACTTTTAGATATGGAATTTCTCTTTTTTATAACTCCGTTTAGTATTATTTTCTAAATTTGGAATTGACTTGGTGGGGAGTACTTGTCCTGCCCGGTGGCCTTCTAGAAAATGGCTGTGTTTGAAAGTAATTATTAATAAAAGATGGAAGATTATCTTATTTTTTTATAAGTATAAATAATGAAATTAACTCTTAGAAATCTACTTTAAAAATAAAAATATAAGATGAGAACTTTTTTTAACGTACCGTTAGATGAAGCGTGTGCATTAAAACCCATGAAAAATATTTCATCCTCTATTATTCAACCTATTTTATCATTAATTTTGGCATAGCATGTTGTTTTCCAAATGCATATTGAGATTATTTCTCATTTGCAAAAGGGAAGCATGCTTATCTTCCAAAGGTGGAGTAGCATGTAACTACAAGTAATAATATCGGTCTCTCTGATGTGGTGCGGTAACACAGGCTAACTATTTTGCGACAACGCAATCCAAAAATTAATATGGTTTGATTTGTATGATCTTTTCAACTTCGTTTCTGTAGAACTTCACACATGCGACGCTAATTAAATTACAGACTACACCGTCGGTCAGAAAACAGTTCAATTCTAGTTATTTTTAATTTGCAAATGGGCTAATACCTATATAAATAATAATTTCTAGAAAAATTTTAAAATCCCACCTCATGAAATAAGTTGCACCAGTATCATAGGAGAGTTAGACTTCCTTATTGGTGGGTGTTCTACAGTTGAATCATATACAGTGAAAAGAAGTAGAGGAGCACGTTCTCTTGCTCCTCTCGCCTTGCTAGGCCAGGTGGCGCACGATATGCTCATGAATGATCATCAAAATTGGTCATAATGCTAGCATATATGTGGTTTTTTTAAGTTTTGTTTTGTTGTATCTAATGTTTGATCTGTTTTTTATTAAAGTGGGGTTGAGTTTATGCGTAAATTATTTGGTTCAGTTATGCATTATAGAGATCATGTACGTGCTGATATCTTTATTAGTATTGAGTCGCCGCCTTAAGGTCATACACATGAAAACAATTTAGGTTTTATCATCTCTCTGTGTTGCGTTGTCGTATGCTGCCTACTTTGTCCTACTTGCTAGTGTGCACTATTGGATCAAAGAGTTGATCTCCAAAAATTTGTTGTTGTAAAGTCTTACACCGGGAGAGATCGAACAATATTTTTGAGAAACATTCTACACGACTGCTTGTTATCCATTCACTATGGCTTTTCTACCTCTTCGGTTGACTACAGCATGTCGTCGCCATCATTATATACTTACGTATTATTTATGTGTTACTAGCTATTATTGTTAATGTTTCAAAATACTACAATGGTTATGTATATATTATATCTTCCATATTTGATATAATTATCATGTTTAGATAAAATGATTTGGTTTTATTAGTTTATGTGATTTTATGTGATTAATGTTTTGATTTATTTATGAAATAATTATATTTTTAGTAGTAATACTGTTTAGGTTTATAGGTAGGATTTGGTTTTTTAAGGAGAGATAACGCACGTGAAAGAGCAGTCATGCACGTGAAAGAGCAGTCCCCCTCAATCTATCCCAGGCTCACGGCTACTTAAAAAAAATGATGCGTCAGGCACACGTACGTTAATTGATTTATCCAATTCAGATCTAATCACGAGAAGGCAACTTCTTCGTGTTACCCAACCAAGATACATCTGATCACTGGCTCGCTCAGCCTCCTAATCTCTCGCGCGCAAAATAAAACTGCATCCCCCGAGACCATTTTTGACTTGGCCGGCACAAGCTCGTGTTGGCAAAACCAAAGAGAAAAAAAAAAGCGACAACGACCAACCTCATCCTGGCCCCGTTGCTAGCTTTTTTCCCCAGCTCGATCGGCCGGATCCGATTCCGATTCCGTCACAAAAAAAAAAAAAATCAGCGGAAGCTAGTCCTACGAGCAGGCACGCGGAGCTACTGGGATACTGGCAGCGAGGTTGGGTGAAGCGGGGTGGCATGCCCTGCCCTGCCCTGCCCACCTGGCGCCCGAGGAATAGGCTGGGAGAGGGGGAGGACGAGGCGAGGAGGGAGGGTGTCCGCGTGCGTGTGGCGATGCGGGTAAATTCAACGCAACGCCGTCTTGTTTTGCCGGGTTCGTGTGGCACGTACGACTAGGACGGACATGTTCCGCGGGTCGGCCGGCGCGGGTCGCTCCCCCATGCGCACTCGCACTCGGCGTTGCGAGAACGCCACGCCCTGGCCACGGCCACAGCCACGGCAACGGCAAAGGATTCTCAACTGCCTGACTGCGTCTGTCGTATGCTCGCTAGGTGAGGAGGTGGGCCAAATAACAAACAAATAGTACGAAAACGCTCCACGCGGGGCACCCGATTTGGCCCAAAACATCAGACGCAGCGTGCGCCCCTGCCTGCACCGTCGGATGCGTCCGTTCCAATCCAACGGTCAGATTTCATCGTGCCCGTTGTAACAGAAAAAAGAAACCGAGGCGTTTCCTTTTCGTTCGTAACAGCAGTTCTTTCTCCGACACACCGTTCCCGAGAGAGAGGTGGGGACAGCGAGGGTGAATGGAGAGGCAGCGAGAGAGACACCAGAGAAGGCAGACGCGGTTCTAATCGGCGTTGTCTAGGAGGTTACAGCCATCGACGCGTGCAGCAGGGTGTTGCCCTGATTTACTTTGGATATTTGTGGCATCCGCTGATTCGGTTCGCCATTCTCTCATTTCGAGGTTTGATTCGAACATTGATCTCTCCATTACGTGGGTTGTAAGTTTCGTGTTTGGTGTATGTAACTTTATCCATGAGCGCGTTGTGGGATTTTCTTTAGTTTTAGCATGTATTTGTTGGAACACATGGTTGATTCATGTTTTCACCCAAATCCAATGATTTCTGGGGTTTTCTGTTGGTTGAGAGGCACACAAAAAATCGCAGTGGGGTACTTATACATTTTTGGTTGAACCAATTAGAATACTATATTTTTTAACCAACAACTCATCGGTGAAACACAGTGGTCATGTGATTTTTTTTCTAGGCCCTATGCATATTGTTGTTGTAAATGGTTATAATATTAGCATATATATCTAGTATTATTGTCACACATGAATCTCATATGTTTGCATGAAGTACCCATATGTTTGCATTTATTTTTCATAAATTTAGGTATGATTAGTACCATGTGTTTCAAGTAGGATTCATATGCAATGTTGCAAAATGGTTAGAGTATCAATAGGCTTTTAGCAGTTATATGTGTGAGTTTGTAACTCAGAACTCAAACAATTTTGTGCACAGTATCTAGATGTTGCATTTGTGTTTTTATAGATTTGTTTGTCCTTTTTTCTTTCATCAGTTTTGTTTCTCGTAACAAGGATGTCTTCGGATTTGTGTAGTGGTGCCCATTTTAAACATAGATGGGGTAGAAAGAGATTTAGAGAGACTGGATTTATTGTAAGAAGACCAAAAGCAATTTATCATTTTTTAGTCATTTCTGTCCTTGAATAATTTTAAGGTGCACAGTCGGCTTGTTGAGTGGATTATGCAGAAGATGAATATAGATCTCTGTGACTTCAGGTACCAAAGCAAGGTGACTATGTTTAACAAGTTGTTAGCAGAATGAATCCTTGGCCTACGTGATGGCAATCCGCCTATTTAGCTCAGTGTGAAAATTAAAGTTGTGAAAGAGCTTAGATCCTTCTACAAGTCACATTTTTGTTAATCATAAACTTAGGCAAGTGTGAAGAAGAAAAAATTATGAGGACTTTTGTTCTTTACTTGCTTGGTACCGTACTCTATGCTTGCACTGATAATTATGTCAATTTGAACTACCTCAATTTCATGGTCGACATAGTGGAGCGAGTATGACTGGTCGACACATGTGATGAGGTGTCTAATGCGGGAAATCAAGAAGTATAAAAAAATTCATAGATGAGCAGCTACAATCTGATTTTCACATTGGAGAGTCAATCACATTGCTTGTTGTAAGTTTTTGTGTGCAGCCCTCTTTGTTTTTTTTCTTTTTGTTAATGTTTCATTAGTGATTACGTATATCTTTCATACCATGCTTATGTAATGTTTCACCTCCTATACATCTTCTGTTTCATACCAAGTATGGAAATGAAATCAAATGTTTTGTTATACCAAATAGAAAAACTTGGAATGTTGCAGTTAACACATAACATGTTTCACCTGACACACATAAAATGTTTCACTTAGTTAAAATGGCTCACATAACACAAGTGATTATGATGTATTTTTCTTCTCACACCATGTATTTTTTTATCAAAATATTCAATGAAATTTATATAATATGTTTCAATTGCTTTTTTATTTGTCTTTTTTTACAGATCGCTTATTTGGATCACTTGGAATTGCCAACAACTGGCTTAAAGCTGTGCACTGTGGATTATAATATTCCAGGGATATATCATGTCAGTAGTTTGGACTTTGAATATGTCACTTAAATTGATGGATGTGGGATGAACCTCAGCTCTCACATACGGATCTTGCCCGGTAAGTTCTCTTTTTCTTTGTACCCCAAGCACTACATGTTTCAATCTTTTTTATTATTATGTTTGTCCCAATCATCCTAATGTTTCACCAAGGTCTAACAGAATATTTGATTTTGATTTATATAGTTCTGTCCAAGGAGTCAGATCCCATATTTGTCTTAAGGGCATGCTGGTGCTAGGGATGCTGAGCTGGTGATGGAGGATTTCGGGGATGCTATTGCTTAGGGTGCTGGAGATGATGGAGCTGGAGATGCTGATGCTGGTGGTGCAGCTCAAGAGTCCGCTTTCCTAGATGAGTGGATGTGGCTGTCTGTCTCAACAAGCCAAGGCACAAAAGTAAACCTATTTGCCTTTCAGACTCTATATCTATATCTTTTTTTGTAATTATGTGTTGCATCTAATTTTTTTTCTTTTTCCCATGTTTTAGTTGTCAACAACCATACAAGCTGTCATTAAGAAGTATAGCATCATGTGGAAGAATGAGATTGTTTCAGCAGTCGAGTTGTTTAAAAATTGTATAATGGATCTACGTGCAACAAGGACAAGTGAAATGATTTTTGATATAAGGACGGTGCTAAGGTCAAGTAATGCTGCAGGCCACTGCCCCCAGGAAGATGAGACTGTCCGGTATCTACTTACTACGTGTGTCTTTGCTTGAAAATTCTGGTTATAGATCCTCACTCCTTTGGGACTGTAATACTGGACTCCCATAAAGTGAGAAATTTTTGGTTGATTGGTGGCGAAAAGAAACCAAAAGAATCCCAAAGGAGAAGAAGAAGGGGCTGAACACAATTATCATTCTAGGCTCCTAGATCCTTTGGAAGCACTAAAATGCTTGTGTTTTTGAAGGGTTTCGCCTGTATCACTAGGCTGTTTGAAGAGTTTAGAGACGAGCATCATCTTTGGTGCATGGTGGGAGCGCGTGTCCTACGCACGCTAGGTCTAGGTCACGGTGTTAGGCTAGGTTAGTTTACCTTAGCTTAGTTTTGTGGTCAGGCCTCACCCCTTTCTCAGTCCTTTTTATTTTAAGTTCTTCGATGTAAAGAAACAACCCCTCACAGCTCGGCTCGGAGTGAGGTGGTGGTGTTTGTAAGTGGCCGATCATTTTCTCTCTACAATGCAATGATACACAGATCTCCTGCGTATTCAAGAAAAAAAAAATGCTGCAGCAGGCAGCGCTGAGAATGATGGAAACCCACCAAACACCGAGCAGCCACCAAACACTTTAGCTAGTACTAATAGCATGCCAAGCACTCCATCCACTTCAGTTTTTATTATGGCGTACAACCCTACACCAAGTGAAGGAAAGTGTATCTAGAACCCATAGTGGATTTGGATGATAGATAACAAGAAAATTAAGGAACTAATATCTTAAAGTAAAAAAAAGTACACTAGTTAGTCCTCTAAGAAAATTGAATTGATGAAAAAAACCTCTATCACAATAGAAAGACATAGAAAATGACTCGACGTTGTGCTTTAAATGTATTTTATTTTTTAAAAATTCTAGGATTGTTGTACTATCAAGAGGGATACAAATATTAGCTCGAGTAGCGAAAAGTGCTCAATTAGGTTTTTTTATTTTTCTTGAGTGAATACTTACAACACATACACCTTTGGGATTTGGTTTTTCTCTAGAGAGGCCTCCGAATATTTTGTCTAAGTCATCGAATATTTTGGACCAAATTTTTTTGCCTAACAAGAGTCTTTGACCTTAAGTGGCAGAGTCTCTGGAGAATTTTCTTTATCAAGTAATGAAGGTTGTCCAGAGTCTTCGGATGTTTAGACCGGATAATTTAGATTGGCTTTGCTGCTTCAGATTTAAGTGTGTCCAGAGTGTCTGTCCAGTAAGGGCAAATACTCCAGAGTTCGAATATAAGAGTAATAGCTAGTTTTGCAGGGACTTATTTTTTACTCCATGAACCTCTTCTTTGAGGGTGAGGTTGTTCATTGATTTTATCCCTACTCCCTGTAGCCTTTCTAGGGTTTCACTCCTCTCTCTCTTTGCTTCTACACCAAATCCATCCTTTTTGTGAGTAATCTTTTGGAGCTAGTAAGGGAGACAGTTAAGGATTTGATTGAGCACATATGGATTGACGCCCGGTGAGAATTTACACTTATTACGCAAGGAAAGAGCTAATTATAGTGGATGCCGAGCTCATTCTTAGAGATTGGTTTTGGTAGAAAAAGCTTCACCGGAGGGTATAGCATCCTATCCTAGTACAAACCTTGGTGATTGCCTTAGACTTTGCGCTAGCCTTGGAGAGAGCTTGGAGACCGGACCTCCTACTAGGATTGAGCCAGGTGAGGCTAGGGATCAACTGCGATTCGGCTTCTTGGAGTCCCTCAACGGACATGTTGCATCATCTGACCTAAAATTCAGTGAAAAATCCTATGTATCCTTGTGTAGTGCTTCTTGAGATTGCTCCCTCCATGCATTATTTTTGGAAGTAGTGAAGGGAGACCAAAATATCTAGACCCTAGGACCAGAGTGTCCAATTGAGTTTCGCTATCTAGTAGTGAACCTCAGTCAGAGTCTCTGATAGTTAGGACTAGATACTCTGAAATGAGTTTTAATTTTTACTACAAGTTTTTTATAGGTTTTTAGTGTGCAAATTCACTCCCCCTATGTGCAACTCAAGGTGCTTTCAATTTGTGCCGTAGCCTCATTTTTGGATCGGCTTAACTACTTGAAGAGATGTCTCAACTAGGAGATTAACCCATTGATTCAAGCAAGGAGAATGAGGAGAATGAAAAGAACGGGAATGGCTCTACTTTTATAAGTGATTCCAAGAAGTGAGTAACCATTCCTCTTGATAACAACAATTTTAGTTCACATGATTCCTCTACACACTTCGTCTTCATGCCTTTCGAGCGTGTTCCTCACTTTGATAGAACATATTATGCCACTTGGAAGCACAAGATGAAGTTGCATCTAATGTCATTGCATCCTAGTTTTTGGAAAATTTGCTTATAGGTCTTGAAATTCTAGAGGACACTAAACTCAAACCGCTTAAGAGGCTCTTATACACCGCAACACTCAAGCCATAGATGTGATTCTTGGGTCATTGAGCCCATAAGAGTTTAACAAGGTGGATCAACTTAAGGAAACCAAGGAGATTTGGGATACCCTCTAATTGACGTGTGAGGGATCTCCCGGCGTAGAGGAATCGAGGATTGAATTGTGATGGAAGACGATGAGACGTTGCAATAGATGTATGATTGCTTGATGGTCATCATCAACAAAATTGGAGGAATTGGAAGTAAAGTCATGACCGATCACGTTGTCATCAAGAAACTCGTTAGTGCCTTCGCTCTAAGGACCTCCACCTTAGTTACGCTCATCAGGAAGAATAAGAATTTCAAGAGACTCATCTTGAGTGAAGTCATTTCAAGAATTATCTCCTACAAGCACTTGGAGAATGACGACATGCATATCAAGGCCCTCACCAAGAACATTGCAATTGCCAAGAAAAGGAGATCGCTATGAATGCTAATGCGAGATTGAAGGAGGAGAACTCAAGCAATGAGAAGAGTGAAGATGAGGACTTTGCTTTAGTCGTCAAGAAGGTCAAGAAATTTCTAAGGAAAGGTAGCTACGGCAAGAAGAAGAACGATGATAAGTTCAAGACCTACCAATCCAAGAGGGCTTGCTACAGGTCCGGTGAGGTTGGACACTTCATCGCTGATTACCTCAAGAAAAGTAGGAATAAGACAACAAGCTTAAATTCTACAAGAAGAGGAGTTTACGACACGCTGACATTCGAGAATTGTGGATCTCTCAAAGTGAATTTGGCCCTGAAGGAGAGAAGGGGGTTGCAACAATCGCCATCAATGAAAACACTTTTCAACTACTAAAGTATTAACACAAAAATTTTGAAGAGCCATTAATGGATTTGGTTAGAAGACAAAAGCCAATGAAGCCAATAGGGACTACCCAGTGAAGGCCGGAATTAAAGAAGTTTCCATAAGTAGAGAAAGATCAATATATCCATTGAAGCTATTACAAATTGGTTTCTTATTTGTAAATATCTCTTATAGATAGGAAGAAGTAGTTTTCCTGTTTTTAGGAAATATTATCACGTGTCCATCTTGGACCTGTATAAACTCAAGAATATAAATATATACACTCAGGGGTCTTGTATCAGGTTCAGTTCAATACAATCAAATTCAACACATCACCACCTCTAGGTATAGAAGTACGTAGTTTCCAACAAGATTTTTCTTTGGGATGGGTTGCATCGACTAAGTTCAATCTCCACAAGAGGTATATAACAAATGTATCTACTTGGTTAAGACTTTATCGGTTCAGTCTGATATCTTAGCTAAATTTTTATGTTTGTTAGTTATTTTGATGCATTCAGTTCTATCAAAGGTTGCATTAATTTAATCTCTTAGTCCGATCTAGTATATCTATCACGTTGTCATAGAATTTATTACCTTTTTAAATTTATCTTATTCTTCTCAATCATATATTGTCTTAGTTAGGTTTGATTTATTAGATTGCTTTTGATAAGGCAAATCTTGATAAGTCAATAGGTTTTATTCAGCATTGCATTAGAGTTCTAGCCGATGAGTTATCTTTATACTATGCCTACAAGCTCCTTTAATCTCTATCAAATAGATAGCTGATAGCACGAGCCCGTATTGGCCTTTTGGATAGGAGATGCACTAATCATATGATAGGTGATAGGAGTTTGTTCATCTTCAATGGAGATAATGGAGGACAACATGATGACATTGTATTTAAAGATAACGGTAAAGGCAAGTTGATGGGTCTCGTTAAAATCGCCATCACAAATGATCTCTTAATCACTAATGTACTCCATGTTTGATCTTTGAGTTACAACCAGCTTTCTGTTTCTCAATTATCTAAAATTGGTTACAATTGTCTCTTTAGCAAACAAGGGTGTGGCCATTTTTAGGCATGATGATGAGTCTATGGCTTTTGTTTGCAAGTTGAAAGGCGATCTCTATCATATTGATTTTTCATGAGATAGGGTGAGTTCTAAAGTTTGCTTGATTGTCAAATCTAGTAAGGGTTGGCTTTGGCTTTGTCGACTAGATCATGCTGGAATACATAATTTATTGAAACTTCTAAAAGGAGAACACATACTTGGTCTATCTAATGTGATCTTCAAGAAGGATCGTGTATGTATGGCTTGCCAAACGAGAAAACAAGTTGAAGTTCCATATATGGCTAAGAACGTCATGACAATGTCTGGTCCCTTGGAGCTACTTCACATGGACCTCTTTAGATTAGTGGCCTATGTAAGTATTGGAGGTAACAAGTATGGCTTTCTCATTATCGATGACTATTCATGTTACTCTTGGGTATTTTTCCTCTATAACAAAAACAAAGGACAAGCTACCATCAAGAAGTTTACATGTCAAGCCCAAAATGACTTTGAGCTCAAGATCAAGAGAATGAGAAGTGACAATTGTGGTAGTTTAAGAACATGCAAGTGGAGGTGTTTTTCAAGGAAGAGGGAATCAAGCATAAGTTCTCCATTCCATATGACCCACCTCAAAATAAAATTATGGAGATGATGAACCAAACACTCATTGAGGCGGTGAGGACAATGCTTTATGAATATAAAACATCTAACATCTTTTGGGTAGAGGCCGTCAACACCGCGTGCCATCCCATCAACCATCTCTACCTCTACAAGCTCTTGAACATGAACGCCTACAAGCTCCTTACGGTAAAAAGCTAAATGTCTCCTATTTTTATATTCTCGGGAGCAAGTGATACATCCAAAGTATGAGACCTCACTCATCAAAATTCTCCATGAAAATTGAAGTAGAATTCTCGTTTGGGTATGAATCAAATGTTCACGCCTATCATGTCTTCAAACAAACCTCCAGTATTGTTGAGGTCATGAGAGACGTGGCGCTCAATGAATTTAATGCCTCCCAAGAGGAGCAAGTTAGTCATTGTGTTGATATTAATGCTAGAAAATTGTACTAACCATGGATGGATTTGGTTAAGGAAAAGAGCTATTGGAGGAATGGGTTGATCAGAGCTTATTTAGTAAAATCCAAATTTGAGAAAGTTTTAATGTGAGCTATTAAGATACGGTTACTTATTTGTAAATATCTCTTATAAATAAGCAGGAGTACTTTTCTCTCGTATTTCTATAGGAAATATTATCCCTTGTTTGTCTTATACTCATATAAACCCAAGAGTATAGAATTTATTAACTTATTATGTTTATCTTGTTATTTTAAATCTTATACTCTCTCTCGATAGGGTCGAATCTACTACATTGTTTTAAATAAGGTAAATCTTGATAAGTCAATAGGTTTAATTCAATGTTTCATCATAGTTCAAGTTGATAAATTATCTTTATACTATGCTTTTACTTTCATCCATATTAAATCATTATCTAATATACTTTTTATATCATGTTTAATATACCACCAAATGTACCTAACCTTCTTACCCATAATCTTATAATGTCTCAGTTTAGTACAATATATCACAATTATCTTTAATAAAGTTAGTAACGTGCCCTAGCTGGTTTTATCTCACTTATCATATCATGAAGTTGTTTTTTCCTGCTTTATTATTCACAGTATTTATTATTTTGTATACTTTCTAACTAATCTCTATCGGCTAGATAGTCCAGCGATTACAACCGATATACATATATCTTGCCACCCTAGTGTATCCAATCTATTGCCACCCTAGTTTATTTAGGTTTTATCGATGAGTTCTGTCTCTTGACACAGGGCTACATTGGTTAAGTCCGATCTTTGGCGAAGTGGTAAGTCCTGCCACTATTCTAGTGTATCCGCACTGTCTAAGACTACATCGGTTAGGTTCGATCTCTTAGTCCGATCGGATACACCACATCACATTCGCGTGGGTTTTATTGTCTTATCGTGCTCTTCTATCATCATCGGTCCTGTGTTGCATCCGTTAGGTCTAACCAGTTAGACTACTAGAAGTAGATTAAGTCTTAAGCCGATTGGCCTTTATGCGAACATTTCATCGGAGTAGCCAGCCGATGAGTTATCCACACACATCCAATATACATATATCTTACCCAGCGATCAATCTGGTTCAGTTAGATATGGCATCGAGACTTGTCATGTTTTGTTTCTGTTAACGCCGGAATTTGATTCAGCCTGTAAACATGATCAGCCGATGGAAATACTGATCGGCTTACAGGACAAAGCCGATCGGTACTATAGAAGATTGGATCGGTTTGAGGATAGAGAACTATCCAGATGGAGTCAGGTCCAAGAAGGAGTTTTACGACAAGACCTAGACAAGCCCAAGGAGAGGTTGAAAAAGGATCAGCTTGAGTGAAGGGAGGTCCGATTGCTACAGGAAGGAAGCCGATCGGGTGGAGCAAGGAAATATTTGGTCTAACAATAGAAGATTATCCAAATAAGACCGAGTTTGTGGAGGAGCCGTAGAATTCACGGTAGGGTATTATCTTAAGTTAAATTGTATCCTATATGGTTAGGAAGTTTTAGTTAGTTTAGTTAACTGCTTTAGAGATATTTTCTATTATCTTTGTTAAGAGATAACGTCCGATGGTTGTTGTAAACGCGTCGGACTCTATAAAGCCAGAGTATAAATATAGACCCCCTAGAAATCAATAAAATCATCATCATCAACACAATACAACTTTGGCGCGTCGCCACCCTAGTTCATCTAGGTATTTACCGGTGGGTTTTAGCTCTTGACGCATGGCTGCATCGGTTAACTTCGATCTTCGGCGAAGGGGTAAGTCCCGCCACTATCCTAGTATATTTTGTTCTGTCCAAGGCTACATCATTTAGGTTTGAACTCTTAGTCAGATCAGGTGTACCGCATTACGTCTGTGCAAGGTCTATCGGCCTATCAAACTCGCTCCGTCGTCGTCAGTCTTGTGCTGCATCGGTTAGGTCCGACCTATGGGTTTGCCGATGGAGGATTGAGTGTTAGGTCCCTAGTCGCAGGATTTTTGGCAGTAAGCACGCGTTTTGGCATGCCCGGTGGGACAAGAAGAACTTTCATCCGCTGAAGATCTAGTGGGACAAGAAGAACTTTCATCCGCTGAAGATCTGGTAGGACCAGAAGACCTTTTCATCCGTTGAAGACCTTTCGTCAGCTGTAATCCAATGACGGGTAAAGAGATCAACACAGACAATGTGATCTCAGTGACGATGAAGGATTTGACTGAAAAACAAAGGTACCAGGTGGAGCAAAATACATGTAATTTCTAGAAGCTCTGTATGGAGTCCTTCAGTATGATTAGACAAGGGCTGATTCAAAAATCCCAGCTGCCAAAGCTAGTTTTCAAAGGAGAATCGAGCCGGTCACTTCCTGTTAGCCCTCAGAAGCCATTGCAAGAGATGGTTGACGAAGCTATTTACCATGCTACTCACCACCGAAAATCCTGCGATCAGGGAAAGACGGCGGCTTGGTCACACGAAGGCCTAGGAGGACTGCTTAACTCTAGTGCAGGTCCTTAAGTCTCAAGGTTCGCGAGCATGCCAGTCAATTTGACCCTACAATTGATAAGGAAAAGGGGATAAGACATGTTCGTCGGTCGGTCGGAAGGCCTGCCCGACTCTACCTATCGGCTGATTACCGATAGAGATGAGAATGCTAGCGCATCGGCTAAAAAGCTGATGGAGGTATGAGAGATAGACACGTGTAATGCACTAGAGGGTCTATCACGCAAAGAGCCGATGGTGCTACCCGCATCCGATACGCGGAGTGGGAGCTGATTCCCCGCGAGGCCATACGGGCAAGCGACAGCAGTAATGGTGCTGTTAGGGCCAGCCTCGATAGATCGGACCTAACTGAGATAGTATGAGGCCAAAGGCTAACAACACCGAGACGGCGGGGGATCGGACCAAACATGACGACGAGGTAGGAGGGATGCCATTGGCTACCTACAGGCCTAACGCCTAAGCCCATCGGCCGCATGACGATGGGGACCTACTTTTAGGATAACTCATCGGCTATTCACTCCGATGAGACGCTGTTGAGAGACGTATAGACCTAAAACTCAATCCTCCATCGGCAGACTCATAGATCAGACTTAACCGATGCAGCACGAGACCGACGACGATGGAAGGAGTTTGATAGGCCGATAGATCTTGCACGGACATGATATGGTACACCTGATCTGACTAAGAGTTCAAACTTAAATGATGCAGCCTTAGATAGTACAAAGTATACCAGGATAATGGCGGGACTTACCCCTTCGCCGAAGATCAGACTTAACCGATGCAGTCCTGCGTCGAGAGCCAGAACCCACCGGTAAACACCTGGATGACCTAGGGTGGCGATGCGCTGAGATTGTATTTGATTGAGAGATATCTTACATGACTCCAGGGGGTCTATATTTATACCCTGGATTTACAGACAGAGTCCAACGCATTTACAACCATCAAACATTATTTCCTAACAAAAACAAAGGAAAATATCTCTAAAGAAGTTAACTAACTAGCTAAACCTTCCTAATTAAATAAGGTTACAAGTTACAAAGATAAACATCCTGCCGTGGAGTCCACGGCTCTTCCGCAAACTCGGTTTTTTCACTGTAGCAATTAGACACCTCTCAGCCGATCGGCTTTAGCACCATCGTTTCTCTTTTTACTCAAGCCGATCTTTTTCTAACCTCTCCTCGAGCTTCTTAGACCTGACCCCGATTGGATAATTCCTTATCTTCAAACCAATCCAATCTTCTACTAATTTGATCGGTTTCTCTACAGTTCTGATCGACTTTGTCTCACAAGCCGACTAATATCTCCATCGGCCGATCCTGTTTATAGGCTGAATCAAATTCTGGCGTTAACACATGACCCCCAATTTTAGAGTTTTCCAATAGACTATGAAATTTTGAGCCATTGGAAGTCTCTGCAAACCAGGATGACCCGTTAAAACTCACAGATTAATTGGCTCAGATTTCGTCCTAGGTCACTCCGCCTCTATAAAATATCTTTTCGCCTCAGCCTTCTTTCACACACTTCTTCCCATCAGAACCCCCAAACCTCGACGAGCTCCGAAGGTAAACTTCCGTAAATCACTTCTTCGGCTGTTACTCCTTCTTCCACCGTGCGATGGCTTCTACAAACGTAATCCCTGAGGTAACTATCATCTGCTCTTCCATCCTATATCTCACACAAATCTTCCCCATCCCGTCTTCTCATCAGTAGTCGGGTTCTTGTTTACTGTAGGATCTCAAGAGTCAGATTGCCATCCCGGTTTCTAACTGCCCCGGTCACTTCTATATTGGCCCTATGAGTAGCGAAGATCTGACTAATTTCATAAACTCTGAAACAAAAAGGATCCCGTTCAAAAACTCATCTATGGCCATCACCGATTGGGCTAATAGCTTCAGATCTTGGCCTAGCAAACTCCTAGGATAGAGGAACTGGTATCTTAGGGTTTTCACCTCCAAAAAGTCTTTCTGGGAGGATTTAGAGATAGACCATTGTATCAACCTCTCCTTAGCCGATATGTAAAAGAACAAACCTTTACTTGCATTGACTTCTTACTTTTGGTTGGATATCCTAAATGCCTTCATGTTCGGTCATGGACCGATGACCCTACTCTGATGGATGTTACCATGTTGACTTGTCTCAACACCACCCACTATATAAACCCGTTCATCCTCAGATACAAACCCACTCATCGGCTGAACACCAAGAACGTCGGAGGTTGGACTAAATATATTTCTCTGCACAAAAAGTCCTCCGGTCAAGTCGATGAGCATGAACACGTAGCATTCTTAAATCTCTGGTTGGAGCAGTTTGTCTTTGGTGGTTCAACTCTTGGTCCAACAACCAACATGTAGTGATTGGCAGAGCTCCTGGCCGATCAATGCCATTTTCCACTGGTGCAATATCTTCTTGGAGCTACTTATCAACTGCTCCATCAAGTGGCGACCAAGCTATCGGCAGGCCAACCAGTCAGACATATTGGTGGTCCCTGGTGGTTCATACAACTCTAGATGAACATCTACACCTCCAGAGTCATCGCCAGGTCCCCTTTCCCTTCCATGACATATTCGACTGACTACCTAGAAGAAAATGAGGCCAGCCGACACCGATGCACATCCCTGGGTGAAGCTTCATCTGCTCTTCCTGGAAGCAAAATGACCCCCTCGGACTTAGCTAGTGGTTCAAATGTTTCTACTATGTCTTTACTAAAGAGGTCACCATCTGGTTCGTATACGAGGACGACTCGTCTTTCAAAATGCCTTCCATGTTTCACCCGATGAACGCCTTAGCCGATAAATAATCAAAGACAATCTTCTTATCCTCCATAACTCCTAATCTTCTGTCGATTAGATTTTCTTTGGGCCAATCCCAACATCCATCATACGAGTTCTACCATCCTTCGGTTGGTGCTTGTCAGTTGGGCTTCGGCCAACTCCCCATCGGCTTGTTCTTCATCGGTAAGCTCCAAGCCCGAGGAGAAGTAAAAAGTGGCTTGGAGTACGATCGGCTTAGGTTGATGGCATCAATTTTGTCCTTAGGAACTATCTCTACCTTCAAGCCCTTTATATCCAACACCAAAGTCTTTGCTCAATGGTGGTCAGAATAGGGAAGGCACTTGTTCAGTCTATCGGCTGAAAATTACTACATGCGCCTTAACCCCGACTACGTAGAATCCGATGAAGAGGTAATCTCTCTCCTTGTACCATCTTTTCTTCATCATATTGAATTTCAACTGTGTCTTGATTCCGATGATTCCATAGGCTAGCGACAAAGATGCACCTACGACCAGCGCAAGTGGTCGGCCTATTATTTATCAACCTCCATCGGTCAGATCCCTCCTTGGATAGGGTGCTCCACCTCCATTAGCTCTCCTCTGAGTGTCACGAACACCAGGGCTGAAGTGCAAGAAACTGGCTACTCGGACGGTTTCTAAGAAACAAAAGTCCGACGCCGATGTCGCCATTATTACATCGGCTTCGCGAAACCCTTCTCCCACTGCCATCCTGACTTCTGCATCTCTATTGGTATGTATCAGCATCAATTCTTCTCCGTTGTTTTCGCCTTTATCCTGACACCTTTACTTTGCAGTCTGAACCATTGGCTCCTGAAGTCCAAACGCTGGACACTGTTACTAGGGCTAAGCCGATGGTATCCTCAGAAGTCATGGCATCTACTCCTCAAACTGCCCCACATCAAGCTGATACCCACATAATCGCTCAAACTGCTCCCGCTGTATCCCAGGTACATCCATCCTACATGTTATGTTCTTGACTGATGATCCCTATATTTACTAATGTTATCGTACAGTCATTAGCCGATCTGTTTTCTTTCGACATCGGCAAATACTTGGAAGCAGAGGAAGATTCAGCCACCAACGTAGCGATTGAACCATCTTTACCAGCCGATGTACGCGAGCAGTTGTTAGATATTATGCATCGGCTGGAAGTTTCGATTGACTCGTTGGTGGAAGATTGCGGGCCGATCCAGGAAAGACTTGCTGAAATCAAACATCTTCTGCCTGAGGAACTGATAGACGCACTCACGCTTGCTACCTACATGGAATACCAAAGGACCTAGCTGATCGCATCAAGATGATGTATAGCCGATCGCGCTGAGCAAAGCAATCTAGCTCACAACGATCGGCTATCCGCCCAAAGGGAAAAGAAAAGGCTTGATGAAATGGCAGCTGACCTTCAACACAACAACACCAAGCTTGGCCTCTTGAAGAAACGAGAAGCCAATTTGATGGCAGAACTCGACAAGGTTCGTGACGACATCAACTCCACCAAGTTCCACCTCATCGGCCTACTAAAATCAATCCAAGATCAAAAGGTGAAGGTAGCAGACCAAGTGCGGCTTGCAGTTCGTCGGCACAGGAACTTGAAGACTATCTTTGGATTAGATGAGGACGACATCCACGCCATCAATGAAATAGATCAAATCCGTCCACACACTAGGATAATACTTCTTTAAATATTTTCCATTAAATGCTTTGGCAAATTTCTCTCCTTCAAGACTTCTTCAAATATTTTCCATTAAACGCTTTGGCAAATATACTTCTTCAAATTTCTGAAGGATAAGCATTGCCAGACACACACCGATTAATCCGATAGGGTCCTTCCCAATTAGAGGACCATTTTCCAACTTATTATCCCTAGATCCAATCGATAAAATTAACTTCCAAACGAGATCTTCTTCAGAAAAAGATTTGATCATCACTCTTTTATTATAATGCCTAGCAACCTTAGCCTTATTTTTCTTGATCCTCTCAAACGCTTCTAACTGACTCTGAGTCAAATCGTCGAACTCATCGGTTATCAATGTGTAATAATCATCAGCTGTCAATTGATCCTGTAGAGACACCCTCCTAGAGCCGATGTTAACTTCCCATGGAAGAACTGCTTCATGACCGTATACCAATTGATATGGCGGTACTTAAGTAGATCCATGACATGCCATCCGATAAGCCCACAACGAATCATTCAATGTAACATGCCACCTCCGTGGTTGTTCGTCAATTTTACGCTTGATCAACTTTATTAAACTTTTGTTGGAAGCTTCGGCCTGTCCATTAGCTTGAGCATAATATGGTGATGAATTTAGCAACTAAATGAGCGAAGTACACGAAGGCATTTGCGGAGCCCATCAATCGGCTCATAACATGAGATGGCTGATGAGGAGAGCTAGATAGTTTTGGCCAAGGATGTTAGAGGATTGCTTTAAATATTACAAAGGCTGCCAAGATTGTTAGAGGTTCGGAAATGTGCAGCGAGCTCTAGCGTCAGTTATGAATCCGATAATCAAGCCATGGGCGTTCAGAGGTTGGGGAATCGACATGATCGGCCAGATTTATCCTTCATCATGTAAAGGGCATAGGTTCATATTGGTGGCAATGGACTATTTCACAAAAGGGGTAGAAGCTATTCCTTTGAAGAAAGTTACTTCTAAGGACGCGATTGAGTTTATCAAGGAACATATTATATATTGGTTTGGTATTCCGCAGATGATTACTACCGATCAAGGTTCTATCTTCGTGTCTGAGGAGTTTCAAAAGTTTGCTGCCAGTATGGAGATTAAGTTGCTAAATTCATCACCATATTATGCTCAAGCTAACGGACAGGCCGAAGCTTCCAACAAGAGTTTAATAATATTGATCAAGCGCAAGATTGATGAGCAAGCACGAAGATGGCATGTTACATTAAATGATTCATTATGGGCCTATCGGATGACATGCCAGGATCTACTCGAGTACCGCTCTATCAATTGGCGTACGATCATGAAGCAGTTCTCCTGTGGGAAGTTAACATCAGCTCCAGGAGGGTGTCTCTGCAGGATCAATTGAGAGCCGATAATTATTACACCTTGATGACCGATGAACTTGATGATTTAACTCAGAGTTGGTTAGAAGCGTTTGAGAGGATCAAGAAAAACAAGGCTCAGGTTGATAGGCATTATAATAAGAGGGTGATGGTTAAATCTTTTTCTAAAGGAGATCTCATTTGGAAATTGATTTTATCGATTGGGTCTAAGGATAATAAGTTTGGAAAATGGTCACGTAATTGGGAAGGCCCTATCGGATCAATCGATGTGTGCCTGGCAATGCTTATATGCTAGAGAGTCTTGAAGGGGAGAAATTTGCCAAAGCGCTTAACGGAAAATATTTGAAGAGGTATTATCCTAGCGTTTGGGTAGGCGCCTAAATTGACTGAGCATAGCCGATTTTTAAATTTCCTTTCAAGATGGATGAGCTCTTAAAAGTGGTATCAGCTAATGGTACTGTTTGTGTAAATCGGCTGAGAGACATAGCCGATTTCTAATATACGAAAGCCAATATGATTATATCGGTTACAGATAACCGATATCGTTGAGATATCGCCTTTAGGGAATATATATATATACAAATTTCATTGATTAAGCTGATTGAAATCTATTGCAAGCAGTTAATGTTTAGGATGACATCTTGGGTTTTTCTCCGAGGCTAAAATTTTATAGGAATTTCTTAATGGCCTTGATCACGCACAGGCGGATTTGGTCTATTTCGTTGATGGCGTGAATGTCATTCTCATCAGATCCGGGGATGGTCTTCAAATTCTTATGCCGACGAACTACAAGGCGTACTTTGTCTGCTACCTTGGCCTCTTGATCTTGGATTAATTTTGGTAGGCCGATGAGATGGGACTCGATGGAGTTGATGTCGTCACGCACTTTGTCGAGTTCAACCATCAAATCGGCTTCTCATTTCTTCAGGAGGCCAAGCTTGGTGTTGGTGCATTGAAGGTCAGCTGTCATTTCATCAAGCTTCTTCTTTTCGCTTTGGGCGGATAGCCGATCATTATGAGCTAGATTGCTTTGCTCAACGCGATCGGCTATATGTCGTCTTGATGCAATCAACTGGGTTCTTTGGAATTCCATGTAGGCAGTAGGTGTGAGTATGTCGGTCAGCTCTTCGGGTAGGGGATGTTCAATTTCAGCAAGTCTTCCCCGGATCGGCCCGCAATCTTCCACCAGCGAGTCAATCAAAATTTCCAGCCGATGCATAATATCTGACAGTTGCTCACGTGCATCGGCTAGTAGAGATGGTTCAATTGCTATACTGATGGCTGAGTCTTCCTTTGTATCCAAGTATTTGTCGATGTCGAAGGAAAACAGGTCGGCTAATGACTGCACGTTAACATCAGTAAATATGAGGATCATGAGCCAGGAAAAAATAACATGTAGGATGGATGTACCTGGGATATGAGGATCATGAGCTAGGAAAAAATATCATGTAGGATGGTTTAGGCTGCAAAGTAAATGTGTCAAGATAAAGGTGAAGGCAACGGAGAAGAATTGATGCTGACACATACCAATGGAGATGAAGAAGTCAAGATTGTCGCAGGAGAAGGGCTTAGCGAAGCTAGTGTGATGATTGCAACATTGGTGCTGGGTTTGCGGAGACTTCCAAAGGCTCAAAATTTCGTAGTCTGTTGGCAAACTCTGAAATTGGGGGGCATGTGTTAACGCTAGAATTTGAGTCAGCCTATAAACAGGATCGGCCGATGGAAATACTGATCGGCTCGTGGGACAAAGCCGATCGGTACTGTAGAGAAGTCGATCAAACTAGTAGAAGATTGGATTGGTTTTAGGAAAGAGAACTATCCAGATAGAGTTAGGTCCGAGAAGGAGTTTTACGACAAGACCTAGACAAGCCCAAGGAGAGGTTGGAAAAGGATCGACTTGAGTGAAGGGTGGTCCGATTGCTATAGGAAGGAAGCCGATCGGGTGGAGCAAGGAAAGATTTGGTCTAAGAATCGAAGATTATCCAAATAAGACCGACTTTGTGGAGGAGCCGTGGAATTCATGGTAGGGTATTATCTTTAGTTAAATTGTATCCTATATGGTTAGTAAGTTTTAGTTAGTTTAGTTAACTGCTTTAGAGATATTTTCTATTATCTTTGTTAAGAGATAACATCCGATGGTTGTTGTAAACGTGTCGGACTCTGTAAATCCATGGT
This sequence comes from Oryza coarctata, assembly GCA_030770085.1. Lineage (NCBI taxonomy): Eukaryota > Viridiplantae > Streptophyta > Magnoliopsida > Poales > Poaceae > Oryza > Oryza coarctata. The sequence goes on along the minus strand of CM061484.1, from coordinate 8,728,852 downwards.
ATAAATATAGACCCCCTGAAAATCAATAAAATCATCATCATCAACACAATACAACTTCGGTGCGTCGCCACTCTAGATCATCTAGGTATTTACCGGTGGGTTCTAGCTCTCGACGTGGGGCTGCATCGATTAACTTTGATCTCTGGCGAAGGGGTAAGTCCTGCCACTATCCTGGTATATTTTGTTCTATCCATGGCTGTATTGTTTAGGTTTGAACTCTTAGTCAGATCAAGTGTACCGCATCACATCCATGCAAGGTATATCGGCCTATCAAACTCCCTCCGCCGTCGTTGGTCTCGTGCTGCATCGGTTAGGTCCGACCTACCAGTTTGCCGATGGAGGATTGAGTTTTAGGTCTATAGGTCTCTCTACGGTGTTTCATCGGAGTGAGTAGCCGATGAGTTATCCTAAACGTAGGTCCGCATGTCCCCCACCATCGTGCGGCCGATGGATTTAGATGTAGGACTGCGTCGGGCGCTCGGCCAGTAGGTAGCTGATAGCTTCTTATCTCTCCTCCCTCATCATCATGTTCGGTCCGAGCCCCCGCCATCTTGGTGTCATTAGCCCCCAACCTCATACTGTCTCGATTAGGTCCGATCTATCAATGCTGGTCCTAATGGCACCTTTACTGCGATTGCTCGCCCATGTGGCCTCGTGGGGGATTAGTTCCCGCGCCACACATCGGATGCGAGTAGCGCCATTGGCTCTTTGACTGATAGGCCCTCTAGTATGTTACATGTGTCTATCTCTCACACTTCCATCGGCTTTTCGGCTGATGCGCTAGCATTCTCATCTCTATCGGCACCCAGCCTATAGGGAGAGCTGGGCAGGCCTTCTGGCCGACCGGCTAACGTATCTCATCCCCTCTCCTTGTCAATTGTAGGGTCAAATTGATTGGCACACCTATGAACCTTGAGGCTTAAGGACCTGCACTGGAGTTAAGCAGACCTCCTAGGCCTTCGTGTGACTGAGCCATCGTCCTTTCCCGGTCATGGGATTTTTGGCGGTGAGTAGTTTCCCCCATCATCTTAGCTAGCCGATAAGTTTTTTTCTATGGCTGCATCAGGCCTACAGCTGATAGTAGCCGATAGGTTCACTCGGTCCCTCCATTGTTACATTTGATCTAGTCTATGCCGTCTCGGTGCCATTAGCCTCAGCCTCATACTATCTCAATTTAGTCGAATCTATTGAGTCTGCCATTAACGGTATTGTCATTGGTGGTCGCTGGGTCTCGTCCATTTAGGAGAACGGGTCTCACTCACTACAATTCATTGTGTACTCTGTTCAAAGCGACATTAGCTCTATAGTTGATGAGTCCCTTACTTATTTCTCAGCATTTGCCTATGTCCTTATCAGCTTTCTACCTAATGTATGAGCGTTACAGTTGGAATCGGCCACCAGTTGATAGCAGAGTAGATCGGACTCATAGATAATGGCTATTCTAAACCTATTGGCAACCAACTGATAGCAGAAGTCTGTATCGACCCATCGACCAATTAGATTTATGTTTTAACTGTATCTGTTTTTCTTATCAATTAGAGGTCAAATTGATTGGCACGCCTACAAATCCAGCAGTCTGACGAAAGGCACCTCAAAGCTGAAGGACCTGCACTAGATCTAAGAAGATCTCCTAGGCTTTAGCGTATTTGGGCATGATTCCATTGGACCTCCATCAGACCTTCATCGGTGAACATGAAGGAATGATTTGGCTCAAACATATTGTTTTGCATGCCCGGTGAGACCATTAGGAGTGCACTCCAATAAACCAAAAGACCTACACTAGAGCTAAGCAGACCTCTTAGGCCTCGACATAATCACATGCCATCACATTAGACTTCCATTGGCTCACGCTCTCTTGCCCTCTTGGCATGCAACTCCGCCTGGTCCGATCGTTCCCGTATGCGTGTCAACATATCTTTTGGCATGCCCAATGGGACCATCGGGAGTGCACTCCAACAAGTCAAAGGATATGCACTGGAGCACCTCGGCGTGTTCGCGCGCCATCGTATTGGTCCTTCATCGACTCACGCTTGCTCGCCCTCTCGGCGCGCCTCTCTACCTGGTCCAATCATCTCACGCATGCATCACCAGATCTATCAAGGTTGTATCTAATAGGACTGGCATTGAGATCTAGTGGGTTTCATTTCTCCCATCGGCTCAACTAGCCGATTAGTTTACTTGTATGCCTACAATGGATCCACAGCCGATTGTAGTTGATGGGTTCATATGATCCCTACATCGGTACATCCGATTTAGCTCCTATCATTTTGGTGCCGTTAGACTTAGCCTTATACTGTCTTGGTTCGGCCTGATCTATCAAGGCTAGCTCTAACAGTACTATCATCAGTGGTTGCTAGGTTTCATCCCTTTAAGAGATTGGTCCTCACTATCTACGGCCTATCACATATTCTATTCAGAGCATCATTGATTCTATAGCCGATGAGTCTTTTATTTTATTCCTCACTATTTACCTATGCCATCATCAACTTTCTAGTCAATGTATGAGTGCTACAGCCCCCATTGGTAACCAGCTGATAGTAGGAGTGTATTAGACTCATAGCTGATGGCTATTTTAACTCTATCGGCACTTCCAGCCAATAACAAGAGTCCGTATCGGCCTATTGCCGATTGGCTCGATGATCTAACTCTATCTATCTTTCTTATCAATTAGAGGTCAACTTGACAAGGACGCCCGCAACTCCAACAACCTGAGACCATAATGAGCTAAAGGACATGCACAACAGCTAAGCAGATCTTCTAGGCCTTTGCATGTTCAGGTGAATCACATTGGACCTCTATCGGCTAACTTGCTCACCCTTTCAGCACCTCTCCTCCCTGTCCGATCTCCTATGCACATGAATATATTCCTTCGGCACACCTAGTGGGATCAATGAGCCGAAGGACCTGCACTAGAGCTAAGTAGATTTCTCAGGCTTTCACATGTTCAGGCGCATCGCATCGAACCTCCATCGACTAAAAACGCTCCCTCTCAACACACCTCTCTGCCTAGTCCGATCTCCTCGTGCACAAACATATTCTTTTGGCATGCCTAGTGGGACGAACAAGACGAATGAATTACACTAGAGCTAAGCAGATCTCCTAGACCTTCGTGTGTTCAGGTATATCGCATCGGACCTCCATCAACTAACTCGCTCGCCCTCTTGCTGCCTCTCTCCACCTGGTCCAATCTCCTCGCGTGCAAACAACACTGAACCTAAAGAATTTGAGGACCTGCGCTATAGCTAAGTTGATCTCCTAGGCCTTCATGCATGTGATGCATTGGCACAAATACCAGACTATTTTCATGTCATCATGCCCTGTGGGACCCATCTTTTCTAAACCAACATGTTTGTGAAGGAAGTTGAAACAAACAACTTAATTCTGGTGATCTTGGAGAATCTAATAGAATTATAGAGGCAACAAATGGAGCAATCCGTGAAGGATTTTCAAAAGTTGTGCTTAGAATCATTCAGCATGACATCACAAGGACCAATCCAGAAGACACAGTTCCCAAAACCAGTCCTGGTTGGAGATTCAAGTCAACGAGCACCTAGTAGTCCGTAGAAATCCTTCCAAGTTTCAGTCAATGAAGTTGTGCACTATGCATTCGTAAATCAATCCAGTGTGTTGGTAAACACACTCCAAAATCCAATTAAAAAGATAATGGATGGATTGATATCTCTAGAACCTTATCAAGGCCCTGTTTATCTTCCACAAAGGACATCGGCACACATTATCGCCAATGCACAAGTGTTGATAACATATGAGGTTTTTCAAGTAACTTATGAAAGAGAGAGATGTGGTTCCCAGTTTGATTCCTCTTAGATAAATATGGTTTGGGGGGCATCATAATGAAACTCCTCTTGGATACCATCAAACCACCTATTATGGAGGACACCAGAATCACCATGGTGGGATCCTTGATTAGAGTCAAATGCAAAGAGATCACCAGGCACAAGGGCCAATACTGTTGCCTTTATAGCAGTATCTGATGGACAATGCTTGAGACAATGAATGGACTACAAGGATAGCTAAAGTGATGAGGGAACATTTTGGCTTAAAACCTAAGGAACAAATCTTCATGTATCGATGTCTATACCCTGATTGATTTGATAGGGTTCCATTGCCTCACCGATACAGTGTGCCAGATTTTTCAAAATTCTCAAGCCAAGATAATATATCTACTATGGAACACATCAGCCAATTCCTAGCTCAATGAAGTGAGACATGAGTGGAGGATGTTTTGAGGGTTTGATTTTTCCCATTGTCGTTATTTGGATCGACCTTTACATGATTTTTGTTTCTACGACAAAAATCAATAAGAGGATGGGCCGATATGGAAAAACAATTTCATAAATAATTATTTGCTAGAATTTATGAAATGCAGTTGAGAGATCTTACATCAATGCGTCAAAGCACAGATGAATCAGTCCCAAAATATATTCAAAGATTCCGTGATGTGCGTAGCCGACGCTATCATTTAAATTTAAGTGATGTTCAATTGGTTGAGATGGCTTTCCAAGAATTACTAGCTTCTATCAAGGAGAAATTTTCCTCCCAAGAGTTTGAGTGCTTGGCACATTTGGTGCGGAAAGTATGAGCTCATGAAAGCTGATTCCAAGAGGCAAGGAAAGAAATGTTTTAGCAAAAAATTGCAGAAGTACAAGGATTTTCATCAGATTCAAAATGGGAGGAGGATTCTGATATTAAAATCAGCCTAGCAGAGTGGACAAAAAATAAGAAAATATTATCATGTTCATGTATCAAAGGTATGACTTTGATATAAATAAGGTCGATAATTTTTTTGATTTGTTATTTCCCAAGAAACAAATACATCTTCCTCCAAACCACGTGATTCCATTTCTCACCATATGAATGAGTGCAAAGTGTGTTGGCAACAAATACAATCGATTGTGGAGCAAGGGAGTATTAAGTTTGATGATGTGAAAAAAGACAATGAAAATAGACGGACATCCTTTCCTAATAAATATGGTGTAAGTTGGGTACTCAAAAGATCAAGCTGATGAGAAGGACACTAGGCAAATTGACACTATTCATAATCAAATGTCATCTTATCGTAGTTCATTGAAAAATACCAGAGGTTCCAAGAAAGAGAGCTTCAGGTTTACCATACAGAGAGGTGTTCCAATAAGATCTACATTGGGATTGCCCATTTTTCCAATTCTACTAGGATCAGAGGATGAAGCTGCCATTGTTTGATGACTACCTAATTGGAACAACATATGGCCATAACGCTTTAACATAGGAGGTTCTCACACTAGCTCGTACCAGTTCAGGATAGGCCATCAAAGAAACAGACATCAGTTCATGACCGTTGGGGCTGATTCATGAATATTTTTGTTTTAAAGTAGTTGATTATGAACTTGATGAAGGAATTAATGAGAAATTTGATGAAGGACGATAAGTTTGGAACCCTCAGTGATTCCCTAGTGGAATTTTGACTAAAAATCATAAACGAGGAGTACAACGATTGAGGCACCAAGATTAAATAGCGAAGCAACAACAAAAGTATGAGGAAGCCAATCATTGACCCAAAAGGACTAGAAAGGAGTGGCATGTTAAGCAAAAAACCGATGAAGCAGGACTATTGGCTCTAGTCAATATGGTGTTTATTTTACCTATGGAGTACAAAGCACCTTTTCCAATGATGATGAGAGTGAGGAATCTATTTGTCAATTGATGTTGCAATCCCAACAAGCTATATTCCAACAGCATTTGCAACCACCGTACATCAAACGACATGTTGATGGCAAGCCAATGACAAAAATATTGGTCGATGAGGGGGCAGTTGTAAACCTAATGGCTTACAGTACATATCGCAAACTTGGGAAAACCGCCGAGGATCTCATGAATACAAATATGGTGCTAAAATACTTCAGAATGAATTCATCGGAGACAAAAGGGGTCTTAAATGTGGAGTTGACTATGTGATCATACAACTTGCTCCTAGATAGGGATTGGATTCATGTGAACTGTTGTGTAATTTCCACTATGCCTCAAAGTTTAATTTGGTGGTAGGGAGATCAAATGAAAATTATACCAGCCTATTGATCGATTAATATCACAACAGCCGATGTGCCTATCTTGGAAATCGAAGGAATTGCCTACCTGTTTGGACACGTGTGGAAGGGAATTTCCTAAAGATTACGAACCACGATATACAGCTGATCAATAAAATTGGCTTGCAACTATTACTCTAAGGCACTATAGATCGTATAGAAGGAAAATTGGGCTAATGATTTATGTCAACTAATGATTTGGAAGAAGTGGACATAGGTCCTAGAGATAGGCCAAGCCTAATATTTATAAGTGTTAAATTGTCCTAAATTTAGAAGAGAAATAATAAAATTATGGAAGGAATATCAAGATTATTTTGCTTAGGAGTACTATGAGATGCCAGGACTTAGCTGATAGATTGTTGAACACCAGCTCCCTAACAAGCTAGGATATCAGCCATACGAACAACTTCCAAGGTGATTCAAGGTAGAATTATATAAAGAAATTATAGCAAAAATTACAAGGTTATGTGATACAAATTTAATTAGACCATGCCAATATACTGAGTGGATATCTTATAGTCCCGGTGAAAAAGAAAATAAAAAATTGAGGGTATGTGTTGACTTCCGGGACATAAACAAAGCTACAACCAAAGATAAGTATGCAATGTTGATTGGAGATCTTTTAGTGGATACAGCATCAGGGCACAAAGTTATTAGCTTTATGGATGGCAATGCAGGATATAACCAAATTTTTAGAGCTAAATAAGATATTCCAAAATATACGTTTAGATGTCCATAAGCAATTGGCTTCTATGAATAGGTGGCTAACATTTGGATCTAAAAGTGCCGGTGCTACTTACAAGAGGGTTATAAATTATATATTTAGTGATCTCATCGTCTTATTGGTGGAAATTTATATAGATGATGTGATGGTCAAATCCAAAAGCATTAAAGGACATCTAGCCGATCTATAAAGGGTGCTAGGGTGCACAAGAAAATATGAACTAAAGATAATTCCCAAAGAGTGTGCTTTTGGTGTATTGGCTAGGCAGTTTTTAGGGTTCATAGTGCATAAAAGAGGCATTGAGGTCAGTCAATGAAGCATTAAAGCTATCAAAGATATAGAGCAACCAGTCGATAAAACAATGGTAAAGTCTTTGATCGGCAAAATTAATTTTACAAGGAGTTTTATTTCAAATTTATTAGGGAGAATTGAGCCTTTTACTCTATCATTGAAGTTAAATCTGATCAAGGGTTTGTATGGTGAGCTGAACAAAAGAAGACGTTTGATAAAATTAAGGATTATTTAAGTTTCCAATTAGTTTAGGTTCCACTGTAGAAGAGGAGGTTGTTCAAGTTATACTTATCGGCCGAAGACAAATCTATCAGATCTGTTTTGGTTCAAGAGTTTGAAGGAAAAGAGTGAGTCATATTTTGGATGTTGAAACAAGATACCCTGTGGTGGAAATTTTTTCCTTCATTTATATTTTTCATACACAAAATTGAGGCATTATCTTCTGTCAGCTATGTGCAAAGTGGGTTGTAAAGCCAATGTGGTAATGTACATACTATCGGCTCTAGTGCTGAAAGTGAGGATTGGAAAATAGATCTTTGCATTGATGGAGTTTGACCTATAGTATGAACCAGCTAAACAATAGAGATACAAGCACAAGCCAATTTTATTGAGAAACATCATGATGATTTCATGACATATGTGGAGCCGATGCCTTGGACTTTATTTTTCAATGGATAAGTATGTAGACATGGGTGTGGCATTGACCAGGTTATCAGATTGTCTTGGTAGGCAAGCATTGAATTTGCTTTTACAATTAAACCTTACTTCAATAATAATAAAGCAGAATATGAAGCGGTGCTCAAGGGACATTAACTATTGAAGGAAATTGAAGCCGATGCTATAGAGATCATGGAAGATTCATTATTAGTGGTCAAACAATTGTTTGGGAATATGAGTGTGAGGATGAGATTTTGAAATCGCATCAGAAAGATTGCCAACAGTTGCTAAGCGATTTTATGATTGCATCAATGAGTTTTATTCTTAGAGAAGAATACGGAAGCTAATGATCTTGCACAACTTGCTTCGGGTTATCGACTGATTCAAAATGATGTTGAAGTCGAAGTTGCTGTTGTTGAGGCTGATGAATGGAAAAATGTGGAAGTTTAAGTAGTTGCTTAGAAGAGTTGGATATTTTTTGCTGATGATGCTAAACGATTGTTTCAATTATTATAAAGGATATCATGATTGTCAAAAGTTTGAAAATATTCAACGAGCCCCAACATTGGCTACGAACCTAATTATCAAGCCTTGGCCATTGGGGTATTGATATGATTAGCCAGAAATATCCATCATTGAGTAAAGGGCATAAGTTCATATTGGTGGCAACAGATTATTTCCCTAAATGGATAAAAGTTGTTCCTTTGAAAAAAAGATACATCTAGGGATGCCATAGAATTTTAAAGGAGCATATAATTTACAGGTTTGGGATTCCTCAGATGATTCCAATGGGTCAATGGTCTATTTTTGTGTCCGGTGAGTTCCAACAGTTTGCTACCAGCATGGGAATCAAGATCTTGAATTCATCTCTTTGTTATGCTCAAAGCAACAAACAAGTCAAAGCTTCAAATAAAAGTCTTATTGAGTTGATCAAGCATAAAATAGATGTACAGCCATGGAGGTAGCATACAACCTTAGCCAATTCATTGTGGGTCTATTGGATGGCGTGCCATGAATCTACACAAGTGCCACCATATTAGATGGTTTATGGACATGAGGCTATGCTACCTTGGGAAATGAACAATGGCTTTAGAAGGATATCACTACAAAATCAATTGATAACCAATGATTATTATTGTTTGATGATTGACAAGTTGGAGGATGTGGCCCATAATCGGCTATGCGCACTTGAAAATATTGAGGAGAATAAAGCTAGGGTGGCTAGACATTAAAATAAAAGAGTATTGCCTAACTTGATATTACCGATCGGGTCCAATGATAACAAGTATAGAAAATGGTCACCTAATTGGGAATGATCCTATCAGATAAGTCGATATGTGCGAGACAATGCATATGTATTGAAGAAACTTATGGGAGAAGAATTTGGTAAGGTACTCAATGGAAAGTACTTGAAAAGATACCATCCTAGCATTTGGATAGTTTCCTAGATCAGCTATGCAAGGTCGATGTCTACAGAGGTTATCAAATATACATAAAGCCGATGCTACCTACATCACCTAAAGATAGACAATACTATATGTATCGTCTTTAGAAACATGCACATGAGAGATAATATGTTTTGAGGATAGTGAAATCAGTAGATCAAGCTTGAAGACCAATTTGTTTGGGAATTACAAAACATTATTGGACAAGCATTGAAATTTTTTATATCAGCTAAGGAATTTCATAATTGACCCAACCACTTGTAGGATGATCTCATCAACCTCGTCTATGATGCAAGTGTCTTCCTTGCTGGAGGTCGGAACAGATTTAATGCCTTTACACCAATGGAGGGTCCAACACACCATCTACACAAGTTTGGCCTCCTTCTGTTGAATCACTAAGGGTAGGACATTGAGCTGGAGTTCTTTATAAGCAATGTCCTTTTGTATTTTCTCCAATTCCGCTAGAAGATTGGCCTCACTTTTCTTTAGTTATTCGATAGTAGCTTGAGATGTGTTGGCTTGCCCTAATTACTTGAACCAATCATATTTCAAGAAGGCAGCCGAAGTCAAAGCATCGATATGTTCTTCTAGCAACTAATATTCAATATCAAAAAATCTCGCTCGAATCAGCTTGGAGTCGTCCACCAGCGTGTCAATGGGGCTCTCCAACCGATGCAAATTATCTATGAGTTAATTGCAAAGATCAATGGATAGAGATGGCTTTGTCAGTGTGCTGGTGACCACTTCTTCTCCTTCTAAGTATTTGCTGATGTCAAAGGAGAAGAGATTGGCTAAGGACCGCACATAGGAAAAAAACATAAGTTAGGATAACGAAAAGATATGCAAGATTCTAGGTAAGCGAATATAATTGGGGCAAGATGGCTTGTTCTGGAGCATTGACAATGGCCATGGGAATGGGGTCTTCTTGGCATTTACTGATGTCTAAGGGAGAGACGGTGGTGGTGGGGATGATCTTGGTGTCGCCACAGTGTTCAAGAGCTTGGGGATCAAATCCCTATGGTTTTGGAGCAGTTGATAGGATCATCAATTTTGTCCTTATAAGGGCATCAGTTGATGGTTGGACCTTCGGAGCCAATGACTAGAGTTATAAAAAAGTTAAAGATGATCATACAATGTGCAAAGAAAATGGAAAGGTAGTAAAGGATAAATAATGGAGGTAATGGAGGAGGAGCTGATGTTGCTTGAGCTTAATCAGTTCTGGTGGGGGCGGTCATATCAGCTATGGTTCTTTTCTTTTTATAGCCTGGATGGGCAAATGTCTTTTTGTGCTTTTGGCCCAAGGGTTTTCAACCTTGGAGGAGCCACGATCATGGAGGCGATGGAGGTTGGTAGACGATCAGTTGACCACTTTGGCTCATTTCTCACGGGGTCCTATTGTTAGCCTGTAGTATAAAAGCATAAGTATCTAAATGTGTAAGAATGAGAATAAAGAAAGAAAAGCACAAAAGATAATACCTCCTTATTATATTCGACATAGTCGGTGTTTAGAGAGGAACAACAATGGGTAGCCAATAGGTTTAAAAGATGTTTTCTCCATTTATTCCACCACCAAGAGAAGAGCTTTGAATTGGCTATGCAGATTTCCCATGCGGTGAACTCTCCCAATGATAATGATTAAGTCAAAGCTCTAATCCAATCTTACTCTTGTGCACTTTTCATTGTAACCATGGCTTGAATTTTGTCTATAAAGTATAGACAGATCAATAGTGGGCCAAATCCCAGTTGATGAGAGCAAGCTGATGGATGGTACAACTCTTAGGATAGCTGCTACAATTAGCCCAAAGCAAAGCCGATGGGTAGGAGGCACGGATAGATTGCCTATGTGAAAAATAATTTTGGATTATTCATCGGTTGAGATATTGGAGAAATCAAATTTGAAAGGTGCCTCAAAAGTTGCCATATCATCATAAGCAAAAGTGGTGGCCTCCTTGGTAAAGCGATAATAAAATTCTTTGAACCATTGGCAAATTTCAATAGGAGATATTCTCCAACCTAGGAGCACCAATGATGCATCTCTAAAAGATGTGCATCGATGTCGGGTGTCCTCTTTGTCTTCTGCATAATCTAATGGGAATTGAAGGCTTTCAACAGAAAGGGTGTTCACTGCCTTGGAGGTGTACAGATTGAGCGATAGTTGCAGGAACCACCAAGGACCTTCGATGTGTCCAATAGGCCGACCAGCCAATAGCTTTGTCACTTAATGTAGAAGCAAGTATGTAGCCCTCAAAAGATATAACCAAGGGGATCTGCTGATGATCAGCGAATCTTTGCGCCAGGCATTGCATGTTTATCATCGGGCCTAGGGTTGACCTACATAAAACAAATCCTTCTTGCCATAAATTTAAAAAGGCCATGTGTTCCTTATCATCAACTAGCCTAGATGTTTTGCTGTGGGTTGCTATGTATTTGGACCATCTGCCAACGTCCTTGGTGTGTAGCTGATATCTTGCTCTAAATCAGAGAGTAGATGGATTGACAGATGTAGTGGTGTTAAGACAAGTCAACATGATTACATACATCATGTTTGTATTTCGTCAGCCCATGGGACTAGAGTAGGAGGCTAATGAAAGTAGAGGTTCGTTCTGGTCCAATTCTACGAATGATAGTCCAATGCAATGGCCAATATCCATTTCATCCCATAGTGTTCTTTTGGCAACTGATACGCAGCAATATCAATTCCTCCATGCTAGGACTTTTTGAGGCTAGGATTTGAAGCTATTGGTCAAATCATTGATGGGCATGGAAGCATTTTTTTTATCGAAATCCGCTAGGTTTTTTCATTAATAAAGTCTATCGGATCTTCACTACACATGGGACCAAGATAGATGTGATTGGGGCGGTCCGCAATGGGGATTAGGATCTGGTTCTTCAGGCTCTATAGGAAATAAGAACATGATAAATCTAAGGGGAATATAGTAGGCCAACATCGCAATGGAAAGAGAGGAGAATTAGGGGGGAAGTTACCTCTAGGATGGTGGTTGAGTATGTCATTTTAAATTTAGAGAATGTGCAGTGTTCGAAGAAGAGGCGAAGGCTCGGTGCACCGGAGTTTGCTAGTGTGTTTGCAAAGGCTAATGGTTTTTAGCTACTGTAGGAATGTGAAAGTACAGCTTGGAGAGAGGAGAGGTTTTGTAGGAAAATATGTTCGTCAGAGAAGAAGCTCTAGACTAGGAAAGAAAATTATTTTGGGCCAATTCAAGCTGGCTATAATGGACACGGAGGAAGTTTCAGAGCTATAAAAGGCATGGAGAATGTAATTTTGAAGCATGAGTTCTCACAATCCAAAATTGGAGGCAAGTGTTAACCCTAGAAAATCGTACTAGCCATTGATGGATTCGCTTAACAAAAAGGGCCTTCCAAAAAATTGGTTGGTCAGAGCATATTTAGCAAAAGCCGAATTTAGGATGTTTTAATGTGAGCCGTTAAGATATGGTTCCTCATTTATAAATATCTCTTGTAAATAAGTAGTAGTAGTTTTCTCTCCTTTTTCTTTTGGAAATATTATCCCATGTCAGTTTTGAACCTATATAAACCCAATAGTTTAAATATGGACACCTAGGGGACTTATAAGAGGATATCAATCATATCAATACAATTAAATTCGATGCATTGCTATCTCGAGGAGTATAAGTAACGTAGTTTTTAATAAGATCTTGCTTCAAATTAGGCTGCATTGGTTAAGTTTGATCTCCAGCAAGAGCTAAGTCTTGTTATATAGTAAATGAATTAGCTTGGTTAAGACTTTCTCAGTTCGGTCTAATATCTTAGCTAAGTTTATACGTTTATCGGTTATCTTGATACATTTAGTTCTATCTAAGGCTATATTGATTCAATCTCTCAGTCCGATCTGGTGTATCTATCATGCTAGTATAGAATTTATTGACTTATTAAGTTTATCTTGTTATTTTCAATCTTATCCTATTGTGGTTACGTCTGATCTATTAGATTACTTTAAATAAGGTAAATCGTAACAAGTTGATATGTTTTATTCAACGTTACATTGGAGTTCTAGCCGATGAATTATCTTTATACTATGCTTTCACTTTCATCCATATGGAATCATTATCTGATATACTTTTGACATCATGTTTACTCTACTATCAATCATACTTAATCTTCTTAAATACAATCTAGTACTATCTCGATTTAGTCCAATCTATAATGTTTATTTTTAATAAAGTTAGTAAAGTGACCTACCAGCTTTTATCTCACTTATTAGATACAGTTTTTGAGTTTTCTTACTTTGTTATTCATAATATTTATTATTATGTAAACTTTCCATGTAATCTCTATTGAGTAGAGAGCTGATAACTTAAATCCGTATCAGACTATTGGTCGATTGGCTCATTGTTCTAATTTTTTTCTATCTCCCTTGTTAATTGCAAGTTAAAATAACTATCACACCCCTAGCCTCAAAAATTTAAGGACCTATACTAGAGCTAAGCAGACCTCCTAGACCATCATGAGTGTGACGCATCAACATGGATATCAAACAATTTTCACATTAATAGTTGCAGTCGAAGAGACTCCAAGCCAAAAAATTATGAACAAAGCAACTGGGGATGTACGACCTTAGGAAATACCAAGCGAGCAACATGGGGTACTGGATCAACCCTCCTTCTACCCATCAACGAGTTCTAGAGATATCCTTTGATGACGTTGAGAAAGGGTCAAGCGCGGGTAGAAGGGGTTGATGCCATGGGCACAATAGAGCAAAGAGACACTGAGCATGCTCATGTCCTCTCAGTGCACCATCCACAAGTCCACCAAAGCAATCAACATGATTCCCCTATCAACAACATCCTCGGTGACATTAGAAATGGGAAAACTACTCGCTCTTGAGTTGCTAAATTTTGTGTAAGTTACTCTTTTCTGTCTGCTTTAAATCCTATGAAGGTTGAAGAGGCACTTGAGAATGCCAATTGGGTGATGGCCATGCAAGAGGAGTTTAACAACATCACATGCAATGGGGTGTAGACTCTAGTGAAAAGAACCAACACCAATGTAATCAAAACAAAATGTGTGTTCCACAATAAGCAAGATAAATATGGGGCCATCACTCGCAACAAAGCATGATTAGTTGCAAAGGGCTTTACCGAAATCGAAGGACTTGACTTTGGTGAAACCATTACACCTATTGCACATGTTGAGTTCATTCGTATTCTATTAGGCTTTGCTACTAACCATAATTTTAAATTATATCAAATGGACATTAAGAGCGCTTTCCTCAATGGACTGATCTTTGAGCTTGTACATTTGGAATACCCCTAAGTTTGGAGAACACCAAACATCCACAACATGTGTACAAGCTCCACAATGCGCTCTATGGGCTCAAGCAAGCCCCTAGATCTTGGTATGAATGCCTCCGTGACTTTCTTCACTAAGAAATTCAAAGATAATTAATTTGTGTGCCAAATATACGTGATGACATAATATTTGATTCTACTAACAAAGAGTTTAGTGGGATGATGACTAAGCGATTTGAGATGTCAATGAAGGGTGAGTTCAAGTTGTCCCTTAGGTTTCAAATCAAGCAATTGAAGGAAGAAACTTTCATCTCTCAAACAAAATATCTCAATGATGTGCTCAAGTTCATGATGAATAAGGCAAAACCCATCAAGTCTCCAATGCCAATAAATAAGCATCTTGACCTAAGTGAGGAAGTTAAACCATTGGATCAAAAGCTTTATTACTCTATGACAAGATCATTGCTTTATCTTTACGCATCTAGGCCTAATATCGTGCTTAGTGCTTGTATATGTGCACATTTTTGAGCCTCCCCAAGAGAAT
Organism: Oryza coarctata; assembly: GCA_030770085.1. Lineage (NCBI taxonomy): Eukaryota > Viridiplantae > Streptophyta > Magnoliopsida > Poales > Poaceae > Oryza > Oryza coarctata. Next base: position 8,713,844 of record CM061484.1, on the reverse strand, counting down.
GCTACTTGGTGGCCATCAAAACAATATTGAGATATTTGGTTCACATTCTGAACCTAGAGTTGTGGTACCTGAAAGGCTCAAACATTAACTTGATTGGCAATTCCGATTTGGATTATGCCAATTACAAAATGGATAGGAAAAACACTTTTGGAACTTGTCAACTCCTTGGGAGATCTCTTATCTTGGTCCTCTAGGAAACAAAACTCCATAGCCTTATCCAAGGCCGAAGCCGAATACATAGCTACTAGAATTGGATGAAACAAACCCTCCGTGACATTGCATGCAGCATGACACACATGTCACTCTTATATGACAATGAGAGTGCCATTAAAACTGCCAATAATTCCATCCAATACTCAAGAACCAATCATATTGACATCCACCACTATTTCTTAAGAGACCATGAAGCTATAGGGGATATTTGACCAAGCCATGTCTCAACTGACAAACAACTTTCTAATATCTTTGCCAAGCCTTTAGATGAGCGGTAGCTTGTGAAGTTGAGAAACGAGCAAAATATTCTCATTTCTTGAAACATCTCTTGAGGGGATCGTATTTTGGGATCAAGTGCCTATTTTATCAATGAGCAAGTACTAATCAAAAAATCTATATATAAATTATGAGTTCTAGTGTTATGATATCTCACTTTTCTAAGTGTTGGTCTTGATACAAATTTTATGCTAAAACATTCCAAAAATTTAAAAATCCAAAAGGGTTTTTGAAAACTTTTTTGTGTGTATTTTGTTTTTCAAAAAGTTTCATCTTAACCTAAGGCAACCTGGTGTGATCATTGTTATGTAATGTTAGATTTTGGCCAGTCACATTGAGGTTCTCATATATTGCATGTTTAGCCTTCCTTTGTCTCTATGGACTAGAATCTCTAGACATTATTACCAGTCTCCGCTCCATCATCAGAATCTTCTTGTTACCATGATCCGGAGTATTTGCCCCTTTAGCTAGAGTTTTCACTCAACCTCTACTGCATTAGTTTAATTCCATCCAGAGTCTTCGTCCTCTGCCTCCAAAGTCTCTAGACCATCACTACCACCCTGTAACCATCACTACCGCCCCTATTCATTCTTTTCCCCTCTTCTCAAATCTCTAAGGTAGCACACGACCTCCTCTCCAATGATCTTCGCCATCCACCCATGGTTTTTGGTGTTCTTCATCTCCCCCCACTCCTTGGTGAGCGGTGACTTTGAATTCATCCTCTGATTGTTGCTTCGGGCTCAAATCTTGGACCTATGGTTAGAAATCTTGTGCTAGGATAGTACTAATACTCTCCTAGGTCTCGATCTATACTCTACATTGCATTTCTATGGCTAGATTTTGTATTTTCCATACGGTCCTCTTTGTAGGACTCAAGACTTTGACCAAAGTGACCAGACTCTCCAAACCAACCTTCCTGCCTAGCAGAAAGTGCTGACCAAAGACTTTGAACACTTAGTCTAGATACTCAACCCCTAGTCTACTCTACCAATTTACTCCTTGACTCTACCTAAATATCTTGGTTCATGTGTTTTTTCTCTGACTTTCTCATCATTGTGCACATCAAGCATACTTGTGCTCTGAGTGGCTCCTCAAGCGATGAGAATCAATAGGAAGCTCCTCAAGGTGGTACTTCCTATGGTGTCACATCTCGCCACAATCCTCCTAGAGCCTTCCAAGCTGACAAGGGCAAGATCAAGGCTCTTTGTGCCAAGAAAGCTATAAAGAAGAAGAAGGTAACCCCCACTCAAGATCAATGCAAGATTTCTCAACCAGGTATCTTCATCAGCTTGTCTAGCACCCCTCTTGCACCTCATCCCTAACTTGGCTTAAACACTGTCATCGGCATTTGCTTTTTTTTTTTGCTATAAGTCTCCCATATTTTCAAACCATGATCCGGTGTATGGTGGTGCAAAGACTGTCTTTGATTATAAAATGAACATTGCTCAGTGCAAGAAAGATAGGCTAGAGGACTCCAAGAGCATTGTCTGCCTATATGTCAAGGATCCCTGCTTCACCATATGGTTCCATCAGTACTACTACAATAGTATAATCATGGGGTGTCCAAAGCCCTTGTGGATATGCAATGCATTCACTGGGTGGCGATGTAAGAGAAGGATAAACTAGTGTTTAACGATGTCATCTATGTTTGCAAGGGCTAGGGCCTCAACAATCTTATGGCACTTGAGTATGATTGGTGTGAGGAGATAGTTGGTCAATTTTGGGATACTCTTTTCTTCTAGACTTTAGAGATAAAGTGGATGTCAAATGGCCAACCCTATAAGACTACCATTCGTTGCTTTGCTCAAGTTCTAGAACTTGATACTTTTGATATTGATCTTCCAAGCCTTCACTCTCAGCACCATACTCAACCTCATGAGTCCATTATCATGTATGGCCCCAATGGGAAGGTGAAAACTATGGATGGCTTGCTCCCTCAATATGACATCCTCGACAAGCTGTTCCACCTCACTATCAATCCTAAAGGTGGTGATGGTTCAGTAATTCAAGCCATTGCCATTGATTTCTTGAGCTACTCTCACCCCAACAAGATTAAGTTCAGTGTGATTAAGTATATTTGGTAAGAGATGTATGCAATTTCCATTAATCCCCATTGCTTGCCAACATATGCATAATACATGATGATGAAGCTAGTGCAAGCCGTCTCAAGTCTTCACTTCATCAAGAAAGTGAAGCATCATCCTCTTCTTGTGCCCATGCTCCTTCAAAGCCGACTCCGTCCTCAAGAGAGCCATGATTTCTATGTTCTCCTCTTTCTCCTATAGCGCAGTGTGTATTTACCACATGGAACCATGCCAAAAGGATTACCTTCACTCTCAAAACTTTGAGATGTCTCTCAATCGAGAGGCGCCAATTATTATTGATCCTTTTACTGACAAAGAAATGTAGGTGGCCCAAGGTGCTCAAGCTCAACCCTTTACCGAGACCTTCAACATTAGCATGAATTTTCACTCTAGCTCAATCCTCAAAGGGTTAGATAACGAAGAAGGCAGCGATGACGATAGTGGTGATGGAGATAATGGTGATGATCTAGCCTTAAGTGGTAGTCTTCAAAGAATTTTCTCCATCAGACAATAAAGGTTGTCTGGAGTCTCTAGAGATTTAGACCGGATACTCTGAACTAGCTTTTCTACTTCGGATTCAAATGTGTTTGGAGTCTCCAACCCCAAGGGGTAGATATTCCAAAGTTTGAATCTTTGAGTAACTGTTAGTTTTGTGGGGATTTTGTTTTCAACTCTACCAACCCCCACTTTGAGGGTGAGTCTATTCATTCATTTCATCCCTACTTCCCGTAGCTTTTCTAGGGTTTCACACCTCTCTCTCTTAGCTTATACACTAAATCCATCTCTTTGTGAATGATCATTTTGAGCTAGTGAGTGAGAAGGTTAGAGATTTGATTAAGTACTTGTGGATCAACACCTAGCGAGGATTTGCACTTGTTACTCTTGAAGATTCTCCTCCTAAATGGCTAGGCATCGCCCGTGAGGATTTAAGATTGTGAATTGCCAAAGAAAGTTTATTAAGGTTTTCCTCACCTACTCAAGGAAAGAGGCAATTATAGTAGATACAGAGCTCATTCTTATGGATTGGTTTTGGTAGAGTAAGCTTCACCAAAGATTATAGCATCCTAGTAGAGAGCTTGGCGATTATCTTAGATTTTGTGCTATCCTTGGTGAGAGCTTAGAAACTGAACCTCCTCCTGGACTAAGCTTGGTAAGGCTAGGATCGAGCGTGATCCAGCTCCTTAGAGTTCCTCAATGGACATGTAGAATCTTTTAATCTGAATTTCGATAAAAAAATCTTGTATCACCTTGTGTAGTGCGTTTTGCATTTATTTACTATCTCTAGATCGCCTACGATACCCCTTTCTCTCTTAAGATTGCTCCTTCCATGTATCATTTTTTAGAAGTAATGAAGGAGACCAAAATATCTAGAACCTAGGACCGAAAAGTCCGGCCGAGCTACGCTGGCTAACAGTGAATCTCGACCAAAGTCTCCAATAGTTAGACTTTTAATTACGCTATGAGTTTCTTATAGATTTTTAGGTGTACACATTCACCTCCCCTCTTTGTAACTCAAGGTTCTTTCAGTGAACCACTGCATTTCAACCTTTTCAATGAAGCTGATCTTGAATACATTAGCACATAGGAGATGGATATCCCAAAATCCAATGCTCCTGTCAAGGTTGCAATTTTTTCATTTCTAGCAACACTCTCACCAGCAGCTGCAAGGCCATCTTCTCCACTAATCCAGTTGCCAGCAGCTTCAAGATGACGTTCTCTAGTATCGTAGTCACCAACATAGCAAATACATGACCTCCAGTAGTATTATATCTGCTTGTAGTAAGGTTTCCATCTCTAGTTCTGTCTTCACCGATAACGGGCAATGTAACATCGTCACCATGTGCTTTACCGCCCTTACTCGTAGGTATAACAGCTACTAGTTGTATATTGTTTCATTTTTTATTCATCTTTTTTTTTGTTTTGGTTGCTAACTATAAATCACCACTCTTGTGTCTCTTGTTTGTGTCAACCTAAGGTGCTGTAAAAAATGGGCCAAGCACTCATGAGAAGAAAAATAGGAAGAAGAGGGCTTAAAAAGGAATCAAAGATGGTGATGAGGACAACCGCCGAAGTAGATGTACTTTATTTGAAATGCATCCTCACCCTTATGGCAAGAAGGACAAAAAAGATGCATCTAAAGAGTTGTGGGTGGTCTCCACTTTTCTGAAATGCTATTTGTATTCATGTCCTAATGTTTCTCAACAAATATATTTAATGTTTTAGCACTTACGTTTGATATGTTTCAATAAATACATAAATGTATGTTTCAGTACCTTACTTTCCTATGTTTCAACATAGCATATATTAATGTTTCAGTACCCTGTGATTATATGTTCTAATAAATGCATCCATTATGTTCAATATATATGTATATTTCAGTACCTTATGCTCATATATTTCAAAACAGAATATATTTGTTTCAGTATTTTATGTTTCTATGTCTCAATAAATGCATCTTTTAGGTAGATATGTTTCAGCACAGCATATCTGAATGTTTCCTTTTTTTTGTTATAAGTTGTGTATGTTACACTGAATTTTCTTCCTATGTCTTATAAAATCTTGTTATATCGATTTTTCTAAAACAGGCCGCCATCATTCTTGGAGGATTTCATATTTCACTCAAGTATGAAAACTAGAGGCGAGATGAGCAATGATGTATTGGCGTGCTAGATTGAGATGTCCAATGAGGAGTGCAGAGAAAAGAACTAGATGGAATCAAAGATTAAAAAAAAGTATTCTCCCCCATCATCACGCTATTTTGTACTAACTTTTTTCCCATGTGTAGATGTGATTTTTCTTTATTGTCAGATTTTTTTTCAAGGTCAATTGATTTGTGAGCCAAAGAATTTCATGTCTCAAATTTGCCTCAAAATGGTTGCCAAACTTGACCTGACACATCTACATCTTTTGATCCCCTTTTTCTGCTCATGTGTTCTGCCATTATATTTCTCTCGTATGTTTTATCTAGTATCATTGACATGTTTCACCACATGCATATATGTCTCAAGTAATACATAGATTCTGTTGCATACCACATCAAGATTTATTTCAGAGTCCACACACTTTTTGTTTCAACACACATCTATAATCTACTGCACACCATTTTCAAAAATTATTTCATACTCCCTTCAACTTTTTGTTCACCACGTCCCATCTGCGATTGCAAACAAGTTCTTTTTTTTCTAAGATATTATTCCTCATCTTATGAAACAAGCACTGTGTGCTGACCTACATCAATCAGCTATGGGAAATCAATTACATTGATCCGATCAACGGCAATGCTAATTTCAAGTGGTTTGAACTATCTTAGAACCTAACATCTGCATCCTATTAGAATGTTTTATCCTACAGCATGTTTGTGTTTCAATGCTATGTGATTGTTTGTTCTCACATTGACAACCAAAATGTTTCATCCCCTATGTTGCATATAGTTGGCTAATTTCTCCAAGGTTACAAGTGAAACTAAAATTGGATTCAAAGACACCCACGTTTCATAGTTGCTCTCCCACGCAGTACCTGCTACAATCAAATTTGTAGGTTATTTTTAAACCTTTTTATTCTTTTTGTGTGAGATGCTTTTTAATCACACAAGCTTTATTTTAACTTGTTCTTTTTCTGTTCTTGCAATAGGTACGACTGTGGCTTCTTTTGCATGAGATATATTGGAAATTACGATGGGACAAGGATGACAAGTTTGATGATAAGTCCATGCACACATACAAGAAGATCGTGATCTATAAGATGATGACTTCGCTCCTGAGCAGAACTAACTACAATCAACTCATAGCAAAGTAGTCATGGATTAGGCTGATCTTTCTTCTTAATTTTTTTATAGAAATGGTGGAAATGAACCGCAAAATCCTGACTTACATGTACCTATTGACGGTGAACAAAATATCTCAAACAGATATGTATTGTCTTCCTTTTACATGGAGTGCCCCAACTTGTGTATGCTCTTTTTAATCAGAAATTATTTGAGAAGGCGGTGGCACCTATTTCCTGCCTATCATATTTGTTGCACTGCAACAACTGTCAATGTTTCAACGGTTATCACATATATGTTTCACACCATGGTCAATGAATGTTCCACCACACACATAGCCTCTGTTGCTCACCAAGCAACACCACTTTATGTTCCATTAATCCAAACATACCAAGAGTGATTGCTTCAACACCCAATGTTCTGGGCTACTAAAAACAAGATGGTTTGTTGCAACACAGATATATAAAATGTTTCACTTAAAAAAAATGTTTCATGCAGTCATGGTGAAAGTTTCACATAATAAATAACACTCAACTTACAATACTATATAATGTGTTGTAATCAAATGAACTAAATGTTTCGTAACCTTTACATAGTATGTTTCATTGCATGTAATATAAATGTTTCACTCAAAGTAGCCAAATTTGTAGGGGAGCCATAAATTGGATCTAGCCTCATATTTAGCTTCTATTTTATTCTCACAACTTCAACTCTGTATCATGAACCATTTTTTGTTTCAGTAGCTCTTCCCGCATGTTAGCCATCTTCAGATACTTGCATGTTTGCGCATTGTGTGTGTCCACTTGGCAATATGAATACTTCATTTTCCTTTTCGCCGTTTTTTCTTGCTCCTGCTTTTCTCACGCATGATCACTTCTATTGGTTTCAGCCTATCTTCTTTTTCTGGTGGTCTCCCTATCCTCTTCTTCTTAGGCAGATCTTTAGCTGTGTTTGACACCTCTTCTTGAACAGGCGTGCCATCATGTTTCTCAGTTGTGTTTGCAGATAGGACTGTTGCAACCATTGCTGTAAGGTTTTCTATTCTAGCCGACACAATCATGTATGCCTCTTCATTCATGCAAGCATTTGAAGCTAGATCCATCATTGTCAAAAGTTGAATCGCAACTTGCTTGTTACCGGAACACCAAAGGAGGGCCCAGGAACATTGTAATGTTCAGCAATTTTAATGTTGCCACTTTGGACCTTCTTTTCAGCAGGTATTGTTGGGGTTTTTTCTTCATGTTCATCGCAGTCATAACTTCCAGAATATGAGAACACAGAAACCCATCTTTTTTTCAAATTTGTGGCAAGGGCAATAATATTGAGCTCACTTCATCGACTTGCACTATGAACACCTTTGGCGTGCATACTGATTCACTCACCCAAACTTTGTACAGTATTCTTCTTGATTGACCTATCTCTATCATTCTTTCTGCATCAAGACCTGTTGTCCCTTCTATTTCAAGCTGGAATTTATTCTCAAAAATCTTCCTCGTGGAAAACATAGATGCTTGCTTCTCAATTTGAGACCTGTAAGAAAAAATTGCAATGCACTATTTTTAATGTTTTAGCGCAAAAAAACAAGCTTGTTTCACATGCATTTCAAAATTGTATCAGCATAACACAAAAGACAGATTTAGCTTTGCAACAGGCAATACCTTGACCAAAGCTTTGGTTATGTTGTTTCTAGTTTCTAGTTTGTAACCCTCGTATTCTTCACGCTCATGTCTTTGTTTCTACAATATGTTCATATTGCTTCACAAACATCCACATAGAGTCCTGCGGGTGAACAAAGATCTTGAAAAGGTTGTTAAGGCCCTCTAATCCCCTAGTTGTTCCAGTGAAGAGAAAAAAAACTTGTGCTGAACCATGGAGGTGCCCACATTTCTCTCGTGTCCCACAAGTTTTTCAAGCAGTTCTTCTCATGGAGTTCAAACTTATCCAGCATTTACTGCCACGATGTTTCAAACTGTTCTTTTAAATTTATATCATATATGCAAGCGTACAGCATAGTATGAACCCTTCTTTTGAATTTTACAAAACCATTAGCTGCTGATCCATTTTGAATATCACATGCCAAATGCAGCATCTATGAACAGTAGTTCCGAGGAAAACTTTCATGATTTCTACCCTCATTGCTTTGTCTCTATCTGTTAGTATTGATCCTAGTGATTTCCCATTCATCTCTGCATCCATTTTTTGAATATCCAGACAAATGTTTCAGTTGTCTCATCAATAACTAGAGCATAACCATGTAGTGTAGTTTGCAAGTGGTTGTTGATGTCAACAATAGGTGCAAAGGGCATGTCATACCGGTTAGTCATGAATGTTGTGTCAAAGAAGACACAATCCCCGTAAGACTGATACAATTTCCTTTTCCTGCCGTCTACCCAAAAGATGGCTTTCAGTATATTGTTTTTATGTTATCTCACTGCATAGTACAAAGATGGGTTCTTAGCTTGCACTTTATAAAAATAGTCAATTATTGTCGCCATATCCTTGAAGGATGTTGCTTCTCTCAGTTTTGATCGCTCATTCGATACATCTTTTGATGTGAAACTCAGATTGCTCATTCCACCATGCAAATCACCCAATAGAGCCACAATATGTGACGTTTGAATGTTGCGGTAGTGCAAAGCCTTCAAGAACTTATAGTCCTTAGCTAGGATATGTCTATGAGATTTATAGAATTTCCTTCATCCAAGATGCTTGCCCATTGGGTGCGTGTGTTCCGGCTGAAACACAACAAACTTCCACTTCCCACCTCTCAAGCAGACTGTCATACGGGCTTTGCAATCATACCTTATAACCATGTTTTGTTTTCACCAATTTCAAGCTACCCTGACCAATACTTCTTTGCTTTGCCATTGTTATGGGTCCTGAATCAGCAGCAATACCCTCACTTGTTTCATTGCCCTTACGTACATGCGCACATTCAAAATCTCTTCTTATCAAACCCTTGTCACCCACCATGCAGTTTCTAGATGAAAATATCCTTATCCTAAAACTAGCTTTGTAAGTATAAGCATTGTACACCCTCCTAGCTTCTTTGACATGGTCAAATTCCATGCCAACATGCAAAACTATCGACGGTGAGCAAACCACATCTTCTTCTTGTGCTTCAGCATGTTCCTCATCATCAATTTGTTCATCTACATCAACGTAAACGGACATGTTGCCTGCATTGTCAACATCTATATCCTCTCCATAACCCCCATCTCCAATCTATAAACAATGTTTCAACACATTTTTTATTAACACAAATACTACAACATAAGGGGCTAGAACGTAGGTGTCCAAAGTTGCACATGTCTCACCAAATGGCTCTGATTCAAATCTTGGATTTGACCCATTAGCGATGTCCTCAAGGTGGTTGTCAGTGAATGCAGCATGGCTTCTGCTAGAAGAGCTTGTCGTCGCAACACTTTCACCTAGAGTTGCAATTTGCTAAAAAGTTTCAACAATTACAGAACAATATTTCAGTGGATTTAGAAAACATGTTTCAATTAGGTATAAACTATTCAAGCACAAGCAAATCAAAGATGACAAACAGAGGACTGGTAGTGTTCAAATCCATCTAGGGTTTTCACAAGCAACAATGTTACAATTGGTAAGGAACAATGTTTATTTTCACTATAATTTTCACCAAACTCATTAGATTTGCAGGATAGAGGAATAAAATCTCTTCAACAACCCTGAATTTTGTTTTTGTCTTACCTCTAACTGTGACGTATCCGCATGTGGGAGGGCAGTGGAGAATGCTGCACGACTCGCACCCGAAGAGCTCGCCGCCGACCGCGCTTCAATTGCAATATTTGTCGGCAGTGGACGAGACGATAGCTCATCCATCCGGTGAATCAGTGGTGACATGTCGCCGTGGGATCAGCGAGGCAGCATGATGATGCGCAGACTTTCCTCCCTCGCGGCTCGTCAACCAGCGAAGCCGCCAGCCGCGCAGCCGGCAGGCGTGGCAGTATCGGACAAAGACGGCGATGGCGTGTGATTGAAACACATTTAATGTGTTTCAAGCCATGGCGACAAACGTTGTGCGCATTAAATTGGTTCGTTTCCATCGGACGGACGAGACAAGCAGACGCGCATCGGACGGCTGCGACGGGCGCCCGATTTTTAGCTCCGTATCTAGCTTCCGATTTGTACTCGTTTGCAAATACTAGTACGATTCTTCTGGCCAAATAAATTGCACAGCTACGAGTACAGAGTGCTTTCATGTTACCGTGCAGCATTATAACTTTATTTTTGTATCATTCCAAAACATCAACACTGTATTTAAGCACCTTCTTTTAGCTAGCATTAACTTGTGTACTTTAGTTTTTTTTTTGAAACTCCTGTACTTTTAATATTGCAAATTTCGTTTGATGCTTCAATGAACACCATTTTACATGAAAAATAACCATAATGGTGTTGCAAATCTTAATGTACAGAATGTTTCGTTTAATGTTTTTTGTTTGTTGAAACTAACTTGGTTAAATGCATTCTAAAGGTCTTCTTTTTCAAAAACGGACAGAGCATCCTTCATAAATAATGGTCCTCTCTTAACAAGTTTAAATTACAAAAGTGTACTAATTAATAATTTACAAACAAAATGAAGCACCAATGAAATCAGACAAATTAATAAGTATGGATTTCATGTCACTGAAATTTTCGAAAATTTCATTCACTTTTCCTACCCATTGAATGGCAATTCAATAGTTCTCGTCACTTCCCATATTACTTATTTAAACAAATTCACTTTTTCTCATATAACAAGTCCAAAAATAAATTATTCTATCCTAAAAATAAAAATACAATTATTAAATATTACAAAGTACAAGTAGAAGTATTAAAATGTATATAAAAATAAAGTAATACTACATATATAACAAAATTGCAGTTAAAACAAACTAAAATTACAGATCACATAACTTGAAACTCTAGGTTTAGTAGTTTGCAATTTTAAATGACAGAAAAATTAGAAATTTTTAGGTGCCAAAAATCAAGCTACAAAATTGTGGTACACCACTTTATTTTTATAAACTTTGCATTTTTATTGCAACCTCAATTTCTTGACTCGCACAGTTTTACTGCCACTCTATTTTATAGCATTACCATTGGCACTTTATTTATGACTTGCATTTTGTTGCAATTTTCTTTGAGGAAAAATACTGTATTTCCTAAACTTGCATTTCCATTACCACTTTATTTTCTCAATTCTATTTTTGTTTTCTGGCCCCCCAAATTCATATTTCATTTCAACTGCAGGTCCTCCTCATCCTGGTCATTATAAAATGTCATTCGTTACAGAGCGTTGGGAATATGTCTGTAATCAGATAGATTTTTTAAATAATAAAAGCGATAATAACTCTGCTTAGGATGCATACAATAAAAAAAACTAAATTAAGATTTTTCATTGTTTCAATTAACATGTTTCTCAAACTACTAATGGTTTGTTTTTACTACTTTAAAATATTAAATAAACCTATTTATTTTTTAATTTAGAACCATTAAAACACATTTTATCATAAGCTCAGCACTTATATCTTAGAATCGAAGGGGACAATATTGAGAAGATATCATATATTCTCTCTTACTTTTAATACGTGTCACCATATTTTTTATATGCATTTAAGTATTCATATTTTTTATAAAATAATTTGTAAAAATATACAAAGATGTAAGGCATACTTAAAATATATTTAATGATAAAATAAATCAAAAAACATAAATAATAATTATATAAATTAATAAATGATCAAAATGAATGGCTTCGTAATTAGTAGGAGTAGTATTTTTGTTCTCGAATTCATTATTACTTGCCTGTGCATTTGTTTTGGACTTGTGTTGCGCGGTACGGGTGTAAATAAACATAAAGCAACTATTTTTTTTCTAAAAGGACATACTCGGGAAAATTAAAAAATTGCCATGTTGCATATAATAGATGCGCGATGCCTCTGTCCTGATGCATGCAAACAACAGCAAAACAGAGTGCCAGTGTGCCACCCGTTAAAAAGGCACCAAAAAGGGCCTTCTGGCTCATGTTTCCTCAGGCTTCTTCACTCTGATTATCAGAAACATCTTCGTCGTCCACTTCATCATTATCATCCCTTTCGGTTACCGACCATCCATCTCAATCTTGCTCATCTACAGGTCAAAAATGGAGGTAAACAAAGCAGCAGCCAAGAATCACCTATAATCTCTTCATTCCTTTGGAAATGGAATTTTACATTTCCACTTGTTTAGAAATATGAAGTGTTCATCATCATCTCTGTTTGCATTTATAGTCGTAATGACTAGTTAATTGATCCTTGTATTATCTTGTGATGCAGAAGGGAAGGAGGCGACACATCCCGGCGTTCGGTGAGTGGAACCAGCAGGGCGAGGAGCTGCCAATCACACAGTACTTCGAGTCGGCAATGCAAGACGGCCTCTTCGTCACGGCCGGACACTACTACCATGACGCCGCCGGCGAGTTGCTCTTCAAGGTCGCCGCATCGCCGACTCCGCAGAAGCCACTCAAGAAGGCAAGTATTCTTTGGCCTGCTCTCCATAACATTTTTAGTGCTTGCCCACTATCTGAAAAGAAATACCAAAAAAGTTTAAGTTCTTACTCACTGTCTAAACGTTTTAGTGATCATGTTAGTAATAGAGATATCTCCGCTATCTAAAAAAGAATCAGTTGTTGATCACTTTACTTTTAGTATACTTGTTAATTTAATTTGAAGTGTCTTTGGCAGAAGCTGGAGCCCTGGAGATGTCAATCATTTTCACTATCCAAAAAAATTAATTTAATTTGAAGTATGTATGGAATATCTGTTGATATTTAGTAAAACACGCAGGGTGCTGCAAGTTCTGATATATATGGTGAGATAACTTGCAAACACTCTCTGTCCTTTTTTTTCTTGTCATAACGGTTTTACATTTGCATTTTCTCAGGTTAGGAGTACAAGGAATGAGATGGAGAACAAGGCAGGGAGGAGAGATGGGCCATCTGTTGTGGTTGGTGGTGTAGTTATCAACGGATCAAGCAGGCCTAAGGTTGTTAGGGCAGTAGATGAGGACCTGTACAAAGTCCCCTCTGAACTCCGCAATAAGGCAAAAGGGGTACTACTACTGCATACCATCTCCCACCTCCATTTAGTTTCTAGTTAAAATAGAAAATTGATGAATTGATACATTACATTATTTTTGTTATAGTTATTTGAGGTTATAAACAAATGAATTCAGTCAATTAACTACTATGAATTTGAGAATTTGTTTTAGAAAAATATTCCAATAAAATTTTATAAAGAAAATTTTTGCACCAAACATACTTTTTGATCTTAAAAAGCATGTAAATGAAATTTTAAAATCCAGAATTAGAAAAGAACAAGACCTAATCTAAATTATTTTCAAGCTATTAAGTAGTTTTCAAAGCATAAAACAAATTTACTTTGAAACCATTTCAATGTACTAATCATTATATTTTTAAGCTGTTTGTTTTATGTTTTGACTACTAGAGTTGACTCCTAATAATTCTTGTTATTCCCTAAATGTCTATATGCTGTTTTTATCAGAGGAAGCATAAGAGAAGCTTGTGGATGGGCTGCGTAGGGCTCAATTGCGTCACCTGAATCGTAAGAGGAAATCTAGAAGGCATCACAATTCGATTGTACTGAGAAAGCCACACTATATGTGGATCGAATGGCCTTTATGTTGTGGTTGACTAGACTGTCTGGGCTGTAAGCAGCTGTTGCACCTAGTGGAAATTTGCTACTACCACATATGTAAATTATCTAGGAAAAAGAATGGTACATGATCTGAAGCTAGCTAATCTTGATTTGCAGAGCGTTGTTGCTTGCGGCCGTGGCTCTTCATCAGCTGTGGTAGAGCCTACTGCTCATCTTGTTGCTTCTTCTATTCTACTCTCAAGCTTTGTGCGACACGTGCACATTCGTACGGTGTGGTTTTTTTTTCATCATTTGGATGTGAATACTGGTCCGTCTTGGCATGCATGTGGGACGACGACGGTGTGATGCCATCTGGAGTTCTGGGAGGAGGGGACGAATTGTCAGAGATGTTGACTTCACTTCCATACTAGAGTATCGGTTGTACTTCCATGGTCTTTAAAGGACTGTACTTTAGCTTTAAAATTTATGAAAAATACTGTTTTTTATAATGAAATCTATTAGACCTTTTAATACTGTTTCATCGTTTTCTTATCGTTTTAGCCATTCAATCAGTTGTATTCTACTGTCATCCTCATTTTCTTCCAACTCATTTTCTCTCTACATTAATGGAGGCATAGTGATCTTTTAGTCTTTTGTTTGGTATGAGTTTGAGTTTCTAAAATAACAGTCTTTCTGACGGAGCGAGTAGCACTCAAGCGAAACTTTCTTGATCTATTTTTATAATTTTGTTGTGCTTTTCTTATATTAATTAATTAGTCCATCCAAGTTTGTGTAATTAGTAATTAGCAAATCGTAATTAGGATATTTTTTACTTTGAGGGTAAAGTCTTCTTCTGAAATCAAATTTTGCCCATATGAAAAATTGGTTAATTTTCACCCTTCAACTTCCACAACATGATAAATAACACCTTAAGACCTACTATTTCACGATGAAATTACTCAATCTGTTTAGCAGAGATTAAGTTTGAGAAGCAAACATTTTGATGCCCGTTAATAAATAAGGGTTGGTTGAGAGTCGGAGGGTAGTTAGAGAAAAAATAGATAGAAATTTACATAAAGTAATTGATGTGGTAGATATTACCAGTGCTAAAAATTCTCATATTATAGAACAAAGTTTAAATCTTAAAAATACTTATATCTTGAAATGGATGGATGGAATAGTTTTTACAGTGTTGACCCTAATTATGCAAGTTTCTTTTTAGATTATTATCGGCTTATAGCCGCAATCTATTTGCTCCACTTTTCTACTTGTATGTTTCTTTTTTGAAACAAAGTGTTGCTTAAACCATTTTCTCTGAGCCATTTTAAAATATTTGATTTATCCCTATGAATAAATAGATCATTATTTCACTTCATCTGCATTCATCACTTTAGAACGCTGCCCAGGTCCACGTTGACAAAACTCAACAAAAACCATCATGATGTGAACTAAAGCCATATTAGGTTTGAAGTGTTACGCTTTCGTTTTGAAAACTGGGGATGACAAGTAACCGATTGTTTTAGTTCAAGTGAAAATCATACTCCAAGAAAAGTCTGTGGGTCAAGAACGAATTAACTTTTCAATATAATTTTAAAACTAAACCGTAGTGTAACTTATTTGCATATTTGGACCGTTTTGGCCATGCGATTCATTGTCGATGACAAAACTACATTTGCTCCATCGCACATGGGAAGAAAAAAAAACCATCGTTGGCACAGATTTAATTTGCCATACCATCCATGATGAGGTGGCAAGTATTATCGTTGTCATGCACTGAAGATTGGAGCGACAGTACTTTCCGCACTGCTCATGGTGTGCAAACTTTAGATTGGCACACCACCCAATTTTCCTGGCATGAAAATATTATATTCCGCGACTAGATGTTTATTTCTAAAATATAATTAAATATAAGATATTAGTGGGTTTATAAGTACCTCCTTATTTGCAATTGTAATGCCTGGTAGCAAATAGCAATTGATTGGTCCGTTCAAATTCTCAGCTCATATAGTGTGTAATTGGCCAAGGCTTATTAGTAGTAGTAGTAGACGTCAGTATTTGTTTGGTGGGCTGTTTGCAGGCCTTGGTTGAAGCCGCTAAACTCTCAGCAGGTCGACCGTGAGCAGCCCACAATTTTGTGGCTGATAACAAATCAGGTGATTACACATCAATGGCCGTGCATGGCGGTCCATTTGAGTCGAGGATTATGGTACTGCGGTCTGAGTCTGACCGTCTCTGAGATGTTTCTATTGAAGGGAAGAGAATTGAAACGCATCATCTTTTTCAAGTTGTTCCTCGCGCTAACAAAGGACAGTTTAGTTCCTCCTCTGTCTTTGTTTTCTTTTCTAGAGAACTTTTAGTTTTAGTTCCTTAGACGTATATATAAGCAAGTGTTTTTGTTTTTTGAAAAGCTAATATATAAGCAAGTGTAGTAAGAACAATGCTATATGTACAAAATTTTTCTTACAAAACTCTTACCAACACTAACGTAGAATGCCGTGAGTGAATCTAGTTAGATCAGATGATTAAGAATTTGTTTGCTAGAGTTATGTAATAATTTTTTATGTATGTGTACCATAAGTTTCTTATTACAAGAGCTGAGATATGCATACTGTACTAAAGTTTGTTCTGAATCTTTACTTCAAAAGAAATAAGAAAATGAACAGAGATCCTGAATCTGCATTCAACGGTATCTGCACTGTAGCCCGTAGGAGTAGGCTACTATGCAAATTTATTCTGGACGTCCGCGGCCGTTGATGAGCGATATGAGTATGTCTTTTGTCACTTTCTGGTATGCTGGCAGCCTGCTAGTCTGCTACCCATCTCGATCAGTCACACAGTACCAAGTGGTGTACTCCGTACTGGTAGCACGTATACGTACGTCAGACAAGTCAAACACAAAGCCCGGCGAAAAGCAAAAAGGTCGTTTTGACTTGTACATCCCCACCTTTTGACGGCACACAACACATTCACATTCGGTTGCTGTGATCGACGACGACTTCACATGTGGTCGCTCTGCTGTATGCTCTGATCTGCCGCTCGGCATGCACCAGCAGCTAGCACCAGCGCGACAGCATGCAGGCCTGCGTTGGGATGGATGGGTGGATGCACACACGCCGGCCACGGACGGTCACGGGCGGGATCGAGATGGGGACCGATAGAGGCGGGGTTCGGTCGGCCGTACGTGCGCGTCGAAGCAACGGTGTCATGCAGTTCTTCCATGTCAAAATTAATGGACTGCACCGCGCGCATGCAGTCACAGCATCATGCATTCACGTTGCGAGCTTCAAAAATCAAAATTACTAGTACGCCTGTACATACGTGAGTTGAATTTATAGATCAAGCACGGCATTCAGCTGGCCGGTTGTTCAGGGACAGGAAACCTAGCTTGCTAATCAGTCAGTATGTATGCAACATTCCAATCAAAATTAATAAACAAAATTACTCAGTAAAAATCACTAGAGCTTGGGATAGGGTATAGGTAAAGAACGAGTCATCCCCAAAGAGGACAAAACTCTTTTTGGTTTTTTAACTACTAGGAAGGTAGCTCGCACACTTGCACTGGCATTTTATTTATGTTTTATAAATTTTATTACTTTAATGATGTACCAGTGACTTTAACTTAAAATATTATATGTTAACAATTAAATTATATGATGTTCATTTAAAAATGTTTGGTATTGCTGATCCTTGATAAATCGAATGTATTTATAAAATCACCAAGGTAAATGTTTAGATATAACTGTGCAGGTATCTTGTTAATATCTTATAAAATTATAAAACCATTTTTTTCTTTTGAATGTGAGTGTCTAACATTTTAAAATTTGAATATTAGTTATCCTGACAATCACTCACATATTTAGTCATTAAAACATTTTAATCAAAATTATATTCTATATGACGGCTTAGTCCAGTATCATACCATTATTTCTTTTCCCTTTTCCTATCAAGTGGCATGGTGAGTATTTCTTTTTTAAAAAATAGGAAATATTATTTCAAACTAATTATTTCTAATGTTTTTGTGCTATCAAAAAAATGCGCCAGAAAGCACATTTGGACAACATACCCTTTTATATGAAAATATTGGGAACTATGCCTACGTTATTTTTTTGAAGATGGCTTTTTATCTAAACTTATTCTTCAAACATCTACTTGCTAAGAAAGAATTTGTGTTTTTCTTTACTCTTGCTCTAATTGGATTGTTTAAAGAATTTGTAAAAAGAATCCTTGAAAATTTTGTGTTTCAATAAACATTAATTGTGTACGTCATTAGGAATAAACATAAATTGTCTCCTATTATTTCAGTTGGCACTTTCTTCGAGCCTACAACCACGTTCCAAAGCATTTCCCATGGCGTCTGCACCACAAATCTTAACACCACCTCCCTTAAGCCCACCTAACGCCGCTTCCCTCAAGCTTTCCTGTGTTGTTACCCTCATTCTCACATGTGGACGCCTCCCTCAAGGTCAAGTGTATTCCTAGCCATGGAACTCGGACATCTTATTTAAAGCTTTGTAAATTTTGTTACCAATAGGATTTGAATATTATGACTTTTTCTTCAAATATTATTTAATTATATTTTATATATCTAACTGTGCGGTGTGAAGAGCATATATTAATTTATATAATTTATAGTATAGGTTTTAAGATTATGTTTTCCTGGGTTTTCACCCGTTAGGAGGTCTTCCCTCAGCAAAAGCGTATGAATTAAAGATGAAAATACAAAAATTTGAGTTGAATTCAGAATTTTTTAGGGCAGATAAAAATTATTTTTTGGGTGATAAATTTTGATAGCTAGCAGTTATCTGGTAGTAACCAGTCAGTTTTTTCGATCAGTTTTTTACAGCAGATGAATAATGCGTAAACACTAAACATTGATTGCAATTTATTCATATAAAATCCATCTCAACACCCTCCTCTATCTCCCGAGCTTAGCGGATGGGGTGGCAGCTGCGGCGGGCGTAGCTGCCAACCCTCCTCTCTCTCTCTCCGTTCGCTCCCTCTCCAGTTCTAGCTGGAACGGGTGTCAGGAGGGGGATAATATGGAGGCGGAAGCAATGGATTGTGTGGGCTAGGGGGGCGGCAGTGCTAGAGGAGTAGGAGAGCTGAGCCGAGCGACATCTGCGCAGAAAGCCATGATAAACGGAAGCGGTGACGGAATCAGAGGCACAGAGTTCTCGTGTTCAGAAGAGTAGGGGTGGTAGGCAGCGAGCGCCGAGCAATATTCATGGTGGCGCGCGGTGGGCGGCTTGCCTTGGCTGCCAGTCAACACCGAGGTCCAACCGTTCGTAGCGCAGGTGGCCTGGGATCTCTGGTTAGTTGATAATTTTTACTGGGAAATATGTCTTGTAAAGTTTTATTTTCAGATCATAGAATAAGGATTGAAGCTTTCATCTGTTTCGTAAGAAATGAAGCAGGCAGTTGCAAAGATTAAAAATTGTCTGGTCCTGGTGTCGCTGGCCAAGGTGTATACATACATACGTAAAGATAATCTGAGATTTGTAATCTTATACGTAGCTAATCTTGGCCTTGAGATTATCTTGTACGTAACTAATCTTGGTTGCTCATCTTGTTGTTTAAAATTGTGTATATATACCTAATGTATGGTCAAAATTCTTGCCATGAATTAACGGGTATTTGAATTCTAGGAAGATCAATGGCTAAAAATATTTTTCGTGAATTTTTTCGCATCTATGTGCCATTTATGCTTCCCACTCATCAAAAATAGACCAAATAGTTTCAAAAAATAAATTCAAAACATTTTGAGAATCTTAATCTCACACATATAAAATTTAATTAAATCAGATCTACTCAAGAAAAAATATTTCATATTCACATATGTAGATTCAATTTAGCATGTGTGACATATATGCTTCCCACTCCTCAAATACAGACCATAGAGTTTTTTAAAAAAATTCAAAACGTTTTGATAATCTTAATATCACACATATTAATATTTTAAATCAGGTCTACTTGAGAAAACACAACTAATTTTTTTCGTTTTCATTTTTACATATGTATATTCAAATTAGCATGTATATTTGTGATGGGACATAATGTGAAATTCTTTTAACATGTTCATAGCCCATTAATGTGAAATTATGTAACATGCTTTTCACGGAAATTCTGATGATATGTAAAATGTAGGAGTATGGTATGTAGATAAATTATTCTTTTATGTTGAATTTATTTATGGTTGAATTTATAAGTTTTTTATTTGCTTTGATACTATTGATATAATTTAGATTTGTAAAATGATTTACAACGATACAATATTTGTTACCAATTTTTTATAATATTTTATTGCTATTTGGTTGTCAAGTAAAGGATATGGGTCTATGTCCAAGCAACCTATTTTCTTATATGGTAAAATATGGACAATATTGATTTTAAATCATCGGTTTAATTATAAATGATATTATAATAATTTAATTCATTCAACTCATTATGTTTAAACTGAATAGCTAGGAAGGAGAGAAGAGAGGAGAGAAAGAGGTAGAGATATATGTGTACAGTCCTGTACCTACGTGACGGAGGGTATGGATGAACGTAGGGGAGGAAGGGAATTGTTTTTTTAATTGATCTAACTATTGGAAATAATGGATTCATCTGTTTAACTGAAAACTGATGGTTATATATTTTACTCTTTTCTTATATTTTTTAAAAAATTCTCTAATTTATTGGACTATCACATGGGAATTTACATGTATTCGTAGAAGTATCACATGACAGCTTAGCGTTCGTAGGATGTTTACATATTTGAGTACATAATAAATTAAAGCTAGCACAACCATAAAACTCTAGATTATCAAAAAGCTAAATACCATTTGGAAGCTTGCAAATATCGAATTTTTTGGTGACAGAAATGGCGAGAGAGGATGGTTGAAAGTTGAAACACGTACATAGGTTAGTACGTGTGGATCCAGTGACAAATTAAAGAATAAGGTCGCCGATCAGGATAGCAAATTGGCAATCAGTAGCTTCTAAGAAACACGTTTTGACAGACCGTCAGAACATGTTTTTCAGGAGGCTGGTGTCCTATGACGAAAGCCCTGTAAGCGGGTCTTTAATCGCCGTTATCATATATAAAAATAAGCGGCCCTTTAACTACTCATATAAAAATTGATTTTCGCAGACAATGAAATTACCCAACCAACTATGCAATTGATCTTTAAAGAAAAAATAAAAATACAAAAAAAATCCAAAAACCTAGCCCACGAGGAACCCTAGCTCCTAAAAAGGCCTGCCACCACCGTGAACAAGCTAGTTGGATGCAGCTGGTGAAGCCACCGTCGACTGGCCCACCTGGATGCAAGAGGTGAAGTCATCGTAGGTAGATAAAAGATCGTTTGAGATTTAGAGAGAGATGAATAAGCAATTTAAAATATTAAACTAAAGTGTAAGAAACTAATCACATTGGAATATTCCATGAGATGGATATTTCATTGGAGTTCAATGGAATTTCCATTATTCATAGCGACAACAAGCCAAGCTAAGCAATAAGATTAAGTAGACATTGATCTACCATAATATATTTATACAAACAATAACTAGATATTTACCGGTCACAAAGACCAAAGCAATGTAAGAGTTAATCAACAAGAAAGGAAGAAGGGATATTATCGAGGTAAACTTGTAGACGTATTTCTCGGAGTTCAAATCTTTAAGAGAATTCTACTCTCCATGCAGGAGCTCACAAAGAGCTAGGTCTTTGCTAACACTTTTCTCTTGAAAGTTGTACAAATGCACTCCTTCTAATAGTGGTATCTCTTTTCCTACGGGAGCAAGATCTGGTTCTCAGATCACCACAAGCAAATCGGAGTCTCGAGGGTAACACCTCGTCATCTAGGAGTCCTCAACCTCTAAAAGTAACACATGAAACAAGAACTTCTTGGTGTAGAAAAGCTAGTGCTCAAATAGAATCAAGAACATACCAAGAACCAATTTTTTCCAAAACCAAATCAACTCGCATAAAGTCAAACTGAGTAGATATAGAGAGAAATGGTTTGAAAACAAGGGCACAAAGTGAGAGAGTGAGATGTAAACTCAAAGCTCAAAAATATCCAAAATGACTAGTCCACTTACTTTGGGAGTGGGTAGGGGCTATTTATAGCACCCCACAAATTCTCCCCGTTAGAGGCTGAGATTCCTCATAACACATATTCTGTTATATGTCCTTGGAATTTCCATTAAATACAAATTTCAATCTTCAGCTCAGCCACCAAAACACATAATGGATGTTCCATTAATTTTCCAATAGGGGCAACAGAACCGATTTAGACCATAACAAAAATTCTATTAGCAATTAAGGTAAGTTACATTAATTTTCTCAAAATAACCAACATGACCAATTTGGCCAATAACGAAAGTTCTGTTAATTTTCTTAACGAAACCAACATAACTAATTTTTCCAATATCGAAAGTTCTCTTAGCACCTAATGAAAGTTTCGTTAATATTCCAAGAGAGTAATAACGGAAGTTCCATCGACGCACAATAGAAATTTTGTTAATTTCTCAACAGAACCTAACAGATTCGTCGAAAACCAAGCTTCTCACACTTTCAATGACTAAATTCTCTCTAACATAACTTAATAAGAAAGATTAACCTTCTTAGTTGATTGTTATTAATCCCCAAAATTAATTAGGGGCCTAGATATACTTTCAATCTCCTTATTATTTTGTGATTGATGACAGTCTAACTAGATAGCAATACATAGATATGAAATGAAAGATTTTGGATCAAAGATAAAGGTTTAGCTACGAAGTGTGCATAATAGACAAGTGGAGAGCTCTCCTAAATCTTTGCATCCACAATTTAAGCACAAATTGAACTTGTATGCAAATAAAATGCAAATGACATAAAATGTCACAAAAATGCTAGAAAGATATAAATAACATTACATCACAGTCTCATAAATCACATATGCATTTAAACAAAGTTTAAGGCTAATACAAAATAAAGCACACATAGTCTCATACAAGCAAGTCCAAATGTTCAACCAACGATAGATAAAGTTCTGGAATGAATAAGATATTACTGTGACTCTCCCCTTTGGCATCAAAAGCATCGAAAAGGAGTAAAGAATGGAAGAAAGCTAAGAAATGAAGCCACCACTCATCTTCCTCATCAGCACCACCATCAGTGCCTA
Organism: Oryza coarctata; assembly: GCA_030770085.1. Lineage (NCBI taxonomy): Eukaryota > Viridiplantae > Streptophyta > Magnoliopsida > Poales > Poaceae > Oryza > Oryza coarctata. Next base: position 8,690,719 of record CM061484.1, on the reverse strand, counting down.
CATCCTCTTGTGTCATGCCACCACTCTCAACCTTGGCAAAGGGGTCCTCATACACATGTTCTTCGCTAACATTGACATCAGAGCCATAAGAGAAACAAGGGAGATCAAGATGGCATTAAATGGCCTTGAGACGTTGAGTGTTCTTCTTCCTAGTTGTCCTTTCCTTGTTAGCTTTGACAACTGCCGTCTTGCATAAGGTGAAAATGGACTTGAGAAACTTCCAAGTCAGTAAAGAAGAGTGAGTCATAGTGGTGGAAGAGGAGAGAGCCTGAGAGCTAGGAGGAGCATCAGGAGCTATGGGAGTGGCTTGCTTGGAAACCCTAAGCTAGAGACTAGTATGCTTCTTCTCCTTGTAGAATTGTAGCTGAGCCACTTCCTCGATCATCCTCATTATGTAGTGAGCATACCTAAGTCCCCGCTTGGGAGAGAAGGCAATGACTTGAATCTCCTCCTAAAAGAACTGAAAGATATCAAACTTCCTCAAGGGTTCCTTCATCCTAGCCAAGATACTACGAGTGTGATGGTGAAGCCTGCTAGCATCGCTGGCCTTTGGAGTGATAGTGTGATGGAGCATCATATTGAGATAACTGTAGAAGGGTAGAAAACCTTTAGTAGTGACATGGTCATATTTCACTAAATGGTCATACATGAATTCAATTTTATGGGACTCCAAACCCCTATCATCATGCAAAGTGTCTAGCCCATCATTATTATGAGTGACAATTCCCAAGATAGATACAAACTAGTTGAAAGTCACAAAGTACCACTCTCCCTCGGTCATTTAGTGAATTATCTTCTAACTATTCTTCCGATGATAGACTGTAGCATAGAATTGACAGATAACCTCCTCATTCTAGTCATACTAAAACACCATGATGTCTTTTACGCTCAATGCCTCACATACACCAAGAGCTTCATTCAACACAGGGCCCTATTGATGCTTTGCTGTAGTCCAGTCAATACACTACATAGTAATAGTGCGCTTTGACTTCCTTATGATCATCGTCCCATAAAAGTTCTACTGAAAGATTGTCCAGAACCGTGCATCAGTGGCATTTTGGATACTATTCTTGGAGTTCTCTTTTCGCTACTCCATGACCATAGAAGGCTTCACATTCCAATAAATAGGGTGCTTGGCATGGTTGGCACTCTATAGTAGGGCATGAACAAATAAAGGTCCAATCAAGCCACCACCCCCACTACCCTCACCACCTGCAACAGTTGTATCCTCATTGACCTTAGGAACTACACATGAACCAAAACCTACATGGCTAGAACTAGACCCAGCCACAGGAGACTTCACCTTCCTAACTGCTCTCCACTAAGGTAAGTTCTCAACCCTTGCAACGTGAGTGACCTATGCCTCTCCTTGCACACCACGGTAATCTGAGTCATATCCATTTGATTCTAAGGAGCCACTATCAATCCTCTGTCTTTTGCCTTTCTTGTGAGATTTTTGCTTTGTGCAAGCCATAGAGCGAGAGTAGAATTGTCCTTTGAAGTTCCCTCTAATCATGAGAGACACTGGGAAAGAGTGATGATCAAGAGTGGATGAAAGGATGTGATAGCAGGAAATTTGAAAATAGAATGGCTTGGGACTAGTTCTGCTCATATTGAAAGTTTCGATGGAATCCGATGAAAGTTTTGTTGGTTTCAATTGGAAGATCAGATGTGTGCAGTCCAATCTCAATCTGAAACAATTTCAAGAGATCAATTGAATAGATCTAAAGGATGGCTTATAAAGGATAGCAACCACTTCACCAAAGAAGATTTGGGAAACCAACACTAGAACCCAAATCTTGAGAGGGATTGATGAGGGTGTGTATCTCTTAAAAATGGAGAATACGGTTGTTGAAGATGTGAGGAACTCATCGAGGATGATGCTAAAGGACTTGTCTCATAGCCTCAAAAGCTCTCCAGTGAGGAACAACCACGGGGGTTGCTGGAGTGGAGAGGGTGTGAGAGGGGGGTGATGAGGTGTGGTAAAAAGTTAGAGTAAAAAAGGAAGAGGTAACTTGGGAAGGAGAGGGGTAAAAAGGTTGTTATGTGCATAATGGAAGTTCCATTAGGAACAAAAAGAATTTCCATTATGTGTAGAAAGCTTGAGAAAAGAATATTGCCAAGGGCATGGGATTTTTGACATGATGGAAATTCCTTTGGTTTTTATCAGAAGTTTCGTCATGTGTAAAATACTATGTCCTATGACAACCATGGAAATATGATAATATGAGTAGAATGGAATTTCTGTTAGAGTATAACAAAATTTCCATTGAGGATGAAATCCTCGAAAAGCTAACTAAGGGCAATTTGGTATTTTGAACATGTCGAAACATCTGTCTTGACTATGCAATTTTCGATATGTTGAAAATACCAAATTTTTTACTTGATTCAAAAGGGAGTTTTGACTAGATTCAAAAGAGAGAATTGTAAGTCGAACTTTTGGCGGACCATTGCACTTGTGAGTAGCCATCAATCAATCAAATAAAACAATAACCACAATTCCGTTGATCGGATCGAAAGATCCAAATAGAGTAAATTAACATGAGACAAGTTAATTTACCCCGTGAGGGGAATGTATGAATCCATAATTTTGTGCACGAACCCAAATTCATTTAGAATAAGATCCTCAAGCACATAGATTCCATTTATTCATAAATTTATTATTAGTACATACCCATTGGTTGGAAAACTATTTTGCCACAATATAATAAGCTATATACCACCAAATAATGCATGCAAGTGGTCAAGCCACATTCCTAGAATCCAAGATATTTAGCTCACTCAATTCACAAATCATACTCTCATCTAAGGGTTTGGTGAAGATATCTGCTAATTGTTTGTCGGTGCACACATATTGAATATCTATGCCACACTTTGTGGAGTGATCTATTAAGAAATGATGGTGAAAATAATTATGATTGGCTCAAGAGTGTTGAACGAGATTGTTGGCTATTTCAATGGCACTCTTATTGTTACTTAGGAAGGACACATTGCTCACATTTATGCCATAGTCTTTCAAAGTTTGTTTCATACAAAGCAATTGAGCACAATAACTCCTTGCTAGAACATATTCTTCTTTGAGGGTGGATATGGTGACAGAGTTTTACCTCTTGGAAGATTAAGAAACAAAGGATATAGCCAAAAATTAGCAAGTACTTGATGTGCTCTTCCTATCCACTTTGCACCCTGCATAATCTCCACTAGTATAACCAATGAAATTAAACCTTGCTCCCTTATCATACCATAGACAAAGATTTGGGGTGTGAACTAGATACCTAAGGATTCTTTCCATGGCCACCAAGTGACAGTTTTTAGGAGTGGCTTAAATCTTGCCCACATGCACACACTAAGCATTATATCGGGCCTAGGTGCACAAAGGTAAAGCAATGTGCGAATGATTGAGCATTATACCTTTTGGTCAATGTCTTTATCTTGCTCGTTGAGGTCTAGGTGACCATTTAATGGCATAGGTGTTTCAATGGGCTTCATATTCTACATCTCAAATTTCCTAAGAATGTCCTTCAAATATCTTGTTTGGCGAATAAAGGTTCCTTCCTTGAGTTGGTTGATTTAGAGGCCAAGGAAGAACTTTAATTCATCCATCATAGACATCTCAAAACACTTGGTCATCATCCTACTAAACTCTTCACTAAAAGCATTTTTAGTAGAGATAAATATAATGCCATCGACATATATTTGGCAAACAAAGATATGCTTATCATGTCTTTTAGTAAAGAGTGTAGAATTGTCTTTTCTAATTTTAAAGCCATTTTTAAAAAAGAAATCATGAAGGCATTCATATCATGCAATAGGGGCTTGCGTGAACCCATAGAGCGCCTTGTGAATCACATACACATAATTAGGTTACTTTTGGTATTCAAAGCCCAAGGGTTGTTCCACATACACCAGCTCATTGATTAGAGCATTGAGGAAGGCACTCTTCACATCCATTTGGTATAGTTTAAAATCATGGTTAGTTGCATAGGCTAATAAAATGCAAATTGGCTCAAGCCTAGTTACTCATGCAAAGGTTTCACCGAATTCTAGACCTTTGAGTGAACCCTTGTGCCATTAACCATACTTTGTTCCTTATAACCACGTCATTCTCATCTTGTTTGTTCGAAAAGAACCATTTTGTCCCTATCACGTTGTGCCGGCCTCTTCATTAGCGACCACACTTGATTCCTAGTGAAGTTGTTGAGGACTTCTTACATGGCCATCACCCAATCCGGATCATGAGAGCTTCTTCTACCCTTAATATTTCAAGATAGGATACAAAAGACTAATATTCATAAAAATTGGCAACTTGGGATCTAGTAGATACTTTCCTATTGATGTCACTAAGAATATTATCAGTGGGGTGAACTCTTTGCACACATTGATGTATCCTTAGATGTGCAAGGTTAATTTGGGGTGATGCTACCACCTCATCTTCCACCCTTTGATCGAACAATGTGAGAGAGGATTCTTAGACATGGTCTTGAGTTGAGGGCTCGACTTGTGTAAATGAAGAAGGTCTATCTCATGGCTTTTGTGGGTGTATGTCACAAATGGCTAACATCTTGATTGCCTCACAAGCCTCTTCTTCATTACCTAGCACATGTGAGTCAACTTGCTCTAATTGAGAGCCGTTAGTTTCATCGAATGTCACGTGATCTCAACACTGAAGGTCTTATTGAAAAGTCGGTATGCACATTCATTGGAACCATAGGCAAGAAACCTTCATCCAATTTAGGAGCAAATAGTGAGGATCTTTCCTTGTTAAGAATAAAACACCTACTACTGAAAACTCAAAAATAGGAGTAATATTGTTTGTTACTCATAAAAAGTTCATAGGGAGTCTTAAGAAGGTGGTGGAGGTAGAGACAGTTGATGGAATGACATACGGTATTGATGTCTTGCCCGAAAGCGATCCGAAGTGTTGTACTCCTCAAGCTGAAGGACCAAAAAAGGCGACTAGAGGGGGGGTGAATGGTAGCCTTAAATTTCACGTGAAATATCTGACTGCTGTCCCAAAATCAAATCTCAAAAGCAGTCGCAATCAACACAAAATGATCATGAGCCAATGAGTGACTGGGTACTTTTGGTGATGACCAAGAGGCATAGTTTATCAACTGAGATGGAGTCAAATCAAAGCCAAAACGACCCTCGGAAAATCAGCATAAACGATCAAGGGCCGCTTGTTGGAGTCGATTGAATCGGATCCTATCCCGATGGCCAAAAACAAAAGCAACAGCCACCAAATATGGAACACAAAATTACAAGCCAGTAGATGAGCTATCTCAAAGCGATCATTGCCCAATTTGAAGCCAGTCAAAGTGAAAGCAAAGATGAGTGAAAAGCACCGGTATTTCTTCCTAAAAGTTTGATTTGCTCCGATCTATGAACTCGTGAGGAATTGGATGATTTTCTTTGGTGCAAGGATTCAACTCACGTCCTAGTTCATCTAAAAAATCGATTTGAATTAGAACCCCTCAAGATTCAAGATTCAACCCAAAACATGAAAAGGGGAAAATCAAGAACATGAAGAACACAAATGGGAGTTGAACAGACTGCTCACAAATCGAATCCCGAAGGACACCAGAAGGTTAGGGCCTCCATTCCCGCACACAAATTCTAATTCTTTTACTCGAATGAAATGGCTTTCCCCCGTCGACTACTTGAGCAAGAACGCTAAAAGGGAAGTGACGAAACCATGAAAAAGCAAAAGAAGAAAAAGGAAAAACACACGCGCACATCACCGGGTCGCAGCACCCTCATCCTATATAACAAAAATGTTTCACAATACCAATTTTCCTCTTCAAAATACTAAGCTAAAATAGTGACCGAAAGGCGTAATGGTCTAACTCTTTTTCAGTCGATCGGACGGCCACGCTTCCTACATAGACTTGCTTCGCCTTGAAGCAACCTTTGTGATTCCACAATGTGCCGCCCCATTCCTCCTTGGAACCTAGGTTTTGAGGCCAAACCCGCAAAACCGTCACCCGGTGAATTTGAGGCTCAACCCACCAAACCCTTCCGATGTCGATGCGTGTCCGACCTCCTCCAAGCTCGACGCCATCGTCATCCTCCTTGACTTGGTCAACACTGTCTTCATTACCCATATACACTTGTGCTTGTCGATGTCCCTAGGTGTGTTCGCGTCAGATCTCACTTGTCCGACGCGAACACACCAGCGCCTGGAAGATCTGCTTAGCTCCAGTGCAGGCCGATCGGCTTCTCTTCGTGGCTCAAGGTACGTGCGCCAGGGCCTGTGAGGTTTGCTCGGCTCTGACGCGATGGTGTGGGTGCAGGCGTGCCAGTCAATTTGATCGTGCGATTGACAAGGAGTTGAGGCGAACGAGTCAGTCAGACGATAGGCCAATATGAGCTTTCGCTATTGGCTGGCTGTCAATAGGATCGAGGTGGTCATCGGCCGCGTTCGGATGGATCCTACTTTTGGTTGGTCACCGATAGGGATCGGGACGCTCTCCCATTGGCTAGGGAGCCAATGAAGGCGTACACAGATGTTGACAAAAGATATGATGGTTTCAGGTGTGGTGAAAGTGAGATCCTGATCCATCGGCTGTAGAGCCGATGGAGGCACTAAAGGGTATTAAAAGCAAAGTGCGCAGGATCCCTCCTGGTAATCGACGGAAGCTGTAGCGGTCGTTTATCGGATAGAAAGCCAATGAAGGCATATGCAAAGTGGTAAGGAATCGTATAAAAGACACACCAGCTGCAAAGCTGATGCCGCTCCGGATATGGCAAGGGCAAAGTGAACCCATCAGCTAGCTGAGCTGATGAGAGGACATCTCTCTGAAGATAGGTGTGTATTGGCTAGAAGGCCGACGTGCTTGGCGTGGTACTCGAGGGGAGTCTCTAAAGACTGGTGCATATCGGCTAAGGAGCCGATACGCTGGGTGTGTTGCTCAATGTATAGATAACTCATCGGCTAACACTCCAATGAAATGTCGTACAGAGACCTATAGGCCTAAAGCTCAATCTACCATCAGCAACCTCGTAGGTCAAACCTAACTGATGTAGCACGAGACCGACGATGGTGGAGAGAGCTTGATAGGCCGATAAACCCTACACGGACGTGATGCGATACATCCGATCGGCCTAAGAGGTCGAACCTAAACGATGCAGCCTTAGATAGAGCGAGACATATCAGGATAGTGGTGGGACTTATCCCTTCGCCAGAGATCGAAGTTAACCGATGCAACCCCGTGTCGAGAGCCAAACCCCACCGGTAAAACCTAGATGAACTAGGGTGGCGATGCGCCGAAATTGTATTGATTGAAGGATATGTTGATGATCTTTATAGGTTTTCGGGGGGTCTATATTTATATCCTGGTATTAAAGTGTCCGACGCAGTTACAATAATCATAAGACATTATCTTCTAAAAATATAAAAGAAAAATATCTCTAAGGAAGTTAACTAAACTAACTAAACCTTCCTATCTATATAAGATACAATTTACATAGATAAAATACCCTGCCGTGAGTGTCACATCTCCTCAAACATGGTCTCATCTAGATAATCTTCTATTCTTGGACCAAATCTCTCTTTGCTTCATCCGATCGGCTTCCTCCCTGTAACAACCAGACTCTTCTTTTACTTCAGCCAATCTTTTTTCCAATCTTTCCTTGGACTTTCCAAATTTTGGCGTTAACAAGGTGTCAGCCATCACGGCTGGTCCTCCAGCGCTCCGATCCCTCAGTCCAATCTTCATGTCTGTCCTTCACCTCTCTCGGTCCATCGGCATGGCCCATCTCCACTTGACCTTCACCTCGCCATCGACCACCGCCTCCGAGCTCTACACCTGCGCACCACAAACCAAGAAACATGTTGCACAAACACACTCAACCCAAAGTGTCAACACATTGACAATCACTCATCACTACAACAAAGCCCAGGGGCGCATATCAACCTTGTGTTCACACATTGACAATCACTCATCACTACAACGAAGCCCAAGGGCACATATCAACCTTGTGTTCGCACAAGCATGGTACATGACATCTCGATTAGAGTCTAGTTCTTCCTTTTTGCCACCCCTTTTTGTTTAGGTGAGCAGAGGGCCAAGAACTCATGCATAGTTCTTTCATCATCAAGAAATTTTTTGACTTTTATGTTCTTGAATTCTCCAATATTGTCACTCCTTATTTTCTTGTTCTTCATATTGAACTCATTTTGTTCTCTTCTTGCAAACATATTGAATACCACTTGGGTCTCACTCTTGTCATGTAAAAATAACACCAACATGAATTGAGAAAAGTCATCAACAATTATAGGATCATAATTATTACCTTTGATACTTATGTAAGTAATTGGCCCAAAGATGTCCATATGAAGTAGTTCCAAAGGTCTAGTAGTGGTCATTACATTCTTCACTAGGTGATGAGCTTCAACTTGTTCCCCACCTTGGCATTAACTACATATCCTATATTTCTCAAAAGTCACATTTGTTAGTCCAACGATGTGATCGCCTTTTAGAAGCTTACATTGATTTCTCATACCAAACATGTCTCAAGCTTGGACTCTCTTATTGAAAAATCAACAAGATAGAGTTTCCCTTTGTGGACACCTTTGAAGGCTATAGAGGAATTATCTCTTCTACACATGGTCACATTGACATTGGTAAATAGTAAATTGAAACCTACAATGCATAATTGAGAAATGGATAACAAGATGTAAATGAGATATTTGACCAAAAGAACATTGGAGTTAGAAAGGTCTTTAGAGATGGCAATTTTACCTAACTCCATTACCTTTCCCTTTCCATTATCACCAAACATAATGTTTTCTTGTGATGCACCATTTATATCAAGAAAGGAGAACATCGTCTTCTCTCTGGTCATATGATTCGTGCACCCACTATCAATCACCCAACTTCTTCCATCAAAGGCATATTCCTACAAAAGATTAATTTCTTGTTTTAGGTACCCACACTAGCTTGGGTCCTCTCGTGTTAGTAACAAATGCCTTAGGCACCCAAATAACTATCTTGATGTAAATATTTTTGTCTCTTGGGCCAACATATTTGGCCATAACATGACCACTAGCATTCTTCCTAAGAACGTAAGAGGCATCAAAAGAATTATGAGAAATATTTTCATTATGAAGGATACTCTTGGCCTTTAACAAAGTTGCTATGATCTTGGGTCTTCTTTAGCATCATGTTTTGATCCACCTTACCTTTAGGTGGAGGGACATAGACAAGCCTTTCATGATTGAAGTTGTCCCTTTGATAACCAAGGTACTCCTTTAGAGCCTTACTACCCATGTGACAATTTAGAAGGCCATTGTGAAGGAGTCCTATAAGCTTCTCATTTTGTGTGGTCAAAGCTTTCAAAGATTTAGAGTTAGTAGCACAAGCATCAATATCAATATCCTTACACCTAGAGTAAGGATTATTGCTTAGGACCACATTGGAACAAGATGTCTCACTAGGGAGAGAGGTGTTATTCTTGAAGGTTTAAAACTTTTTCTTCGAGAGGTAAGCTTTGTCCATGCTATCTACTCTCTCTTGAAGCTTTGAATTCACCACCTCTAGAGTAACATATGATTTCTTGGCTTGCATATACTGTCTTGCCAAGACCTTGTTTTTCTCTCTCTCCTTATCAAGCTCACTCTTGATATCATGGTTTCTCCCCTTTTCACAAATGAGCAAGGCTTCTTGCCTCTCAAGAGTTTCATAGTTTTCCTCAATGGTTCCAAGCAATTAACACATGTGAGGTAGAGATTTTCTGCTCAAGCCACCGAGCAAGTCATCACCTCCAATCTCATCAACTTCATCTTCATAATCACTATTTACATCAACATTTATAGACTTAAGAAATGAAGGTAGCTTAGGCTCCTTTGCCATAAGACACATAAAAGTTTCATCATCACTTGGGTCATAGTTGAAGAGCCTAAGTGTAGGAGGTGAGGAAGGCATGACAGCAAAGGTTGCCACACCCTCATCATCGCTTGAGCTTGATCCGGAATAGTCAGAGTCCTACTTCTTACCTACATGTGCTTGATGCTTACCTTCATGCTTACAATGCTTGTGCTTTCCTTTCTTGCCACACTTCTTGTTGTCCTTGGCATTTGGACAATAAACGATGAAGTGCATGGGTTTGTTGCACTCATAGCAGTTCCTAGAGGAGTGTCTTCCTCATGGCTTGCTGGAGTACTTTTTAGAGGATCTTCCCTTGAAGAAAACGCTTCTCTTCATGTATTTTCCCTGTCTTTTGACAAAGAATGCCATCTCTTAATCAACTTGATCCTTGATCTCATAGTCTTCACCATTGTTGAAGCTTGCCTTGATCTCCTCCTTTGCCTTCAATGCCAAGTCTCGCTCTGTAGGAGTTGCACTTTGGTTAATGAAGTCAATCACCTTCTTGGATTCTTGTTTGAGCATATCATGAGACAAGATATATCCTAGCACATCATGTGGTGTCATCTTGAAGTACTCGGGATTTTCTCGAATGAGTGTCACTATTGTGAGGTTTCTTGGAGTAATTGCATGAACCATCTTCTTTACCACCACACTATCAGTCATGTCCTTGCATCTAAGTGCCTTGATCTCATTTACGATATTGCTCACTTGGACATACATCTCATTTGGCCCCTCATCATTGTTCATGATAAAGCACTTAAATTACCCCCTTCAAGATTTCAATCCTTAACACTGGGACACTATCAACTCCTTCACGCACATTGTAAAAGTGTCCCAAATCTACTTTGCACCCTCAATCCCATCTACTCCGTTGAATTCACTTCCACACAAAGAGCTAAGAAGTGCATTAGCGGCTTGAGCATTCTTGTGATCATTCTCATGTTGGATCTTTGGGATTCTGCAAAACATAGCCTTTTTTAATATTATCTAAATAGACTTCATATGCATCTTCATCTTATGCTTTGAAGTGGCATAGTCTATATCGTTGATGTATGGAGCCTTGCCACTATAGGTATACATGTAAGATGTAGATGGAGCATTGCCACAATCAAATGGTATCTTGGTGCCTTTCTTGACACCGCTAGTACTGTCAACTCAACCCCTCTTTCTCCTGACATGATCTCTTCAAGCAATTAAGCCTAATGTGGAGATTAGGCTCTGCTACCAATTAAAAGGATCGTTTGAAGCCAAGAGGATGGTTGAATAGGCAATTTAATACTTTAAAGCAAAGCGGAAGCAATAGATCACAATAGAATATTCGATGCTAAAGAATGGATATTATGTCAGACGGATATTCTGTTGGAGGCCAATGGAATTTCTGTTATTTACAGTGATAACATGCCAAACTAAGCAACAAGACTGACTAGGTCTAAATCTACCACAATAATTTTGCACAAACAACAACTAGATAGTCGGTGGCAATAAAGAGCAAAGCAATGCAAGAGCTATTGAATCAACAAGAATGGAAGAAGGGATATCACCAAGGTAAACTTGTAGATGTATTTCCTGGAGTTGAAATCCTTGAGGGGATTCTACTATCCATTGAAGAGCTTATAAAAAGCTAGGACTTTTCTAACTCTTTTCTCTAGAATTGCACAAATACACTCCTCCTTCCACAAGTAGTATCTCTTTCCTTGTGGGGACGCAATCTAGCCTTCTCAACCTTTCCTAGCTCACCACAAGCGAATTGGTGGTTTGAGCATGACACCTAACCATGTAGGAGTCCTAAACCTCCAAGAGTAATAAATGCAATAAGAACTCCTTGGAGTTGAAAAGGTAGTAATCAAATAGAATCAAGAACACACCAAGCACCAACTCTTTCCAAAATCAAATCCACTCACACAAAGTCAAACCGAGTAGATTTAGAGTGAAATGGTTTGTAAACAAGGGCTCAAAGTGAGAGAATGAGAAGCAAAACCAATGCTCAAGAATATCTAAAGTGACCAGCCTACTTGCCTTGCATGTGGGTGGGGGCTATTTATAACACCCCACAAATTATGCCTATTGGAGGCTAAGATTCCTTGTAACAGATATTCTGTTATATATCATCGGAATTTCCATTCAATAGAAATTTCATACCCTAGCTCAACCACTAGAACACATAATGGAAGTTCCATTATAACACAATAGAAATTCCGTTAACTTTTCAACAGGGGCAATGGAACCAATTGAGACCATAATGAAAATTCTCTTAGAAATTAATGGAAGTTCTGTTAATTTTCTAAACAAAACCAATAGAACCGATTTGGCCAACAACAGAAGTTCCATTAGCACCTAACAAAAGTTCCATTAATTTTCTCAATATAACAAATAGAACCGATTTGGCCAATAACACAAGTTCTATTAGCACCTAATGGAAGTTCCATTAATATTTTAACAGAGCCAACTGAACTGATAAGAGCAATAACGGAAGTTCCATTGATGTGCAACAAAAATTCCGTTAATTTCTCAACAGAACCCAATAGAATGAAATTGGCTCAAAATAGAAGCTTTGTTAGCAACTAATGGAACTTTCATTCGATTGAAAATTCTAGCACACTAAAAGATTTTGAAGAACACTTTTCAAATAAGAATTTAAGCACCAAACATTGAACCCTAGGTTTCAAAATGACGTTCCTCTTGATAGTACAGCTTTTCTAATGACTCAAAGTAAAACAAAAATACATTTTATCATAGTGTTTGCCATCCATTTCAACATAGCGGATTCACCAAAACCAAACTTTTCACATTTTGGACGACTAAATTCCTAACATAACTCAATAAGAAAAAATAGTTCTTCCAGTTACTTGTCATTAATTGTGGCACCCCAATCTATGCCAATCTATAAATACTAATTGGCATAGGCTGAAGATCACAATATTAACTATAAATATAGTACTAGTCTCATGATACATGAGCTACTTCTCACATAATAATAATGGAAATCAAAAGTAACAAGATTTTATTATAATACTGGTGGAAGTCTCATACATTCTACTATCGTAGATAGACCCTAAACTGGTAGAAATACTAGTAAAACAGGATAAGCTAAATCGGAAGCAGAAGAGCAGTGGTAGACAGATTGGAACAAAAAAACACTAAGAGTAAAGCGGCGGATATGAACCACAAGCTTGGTTTGGGAACTAGACCTGAAACCTAGAGAAGTCATACTCAAACTACTCCTATGAGTAGGCTTTGGTAGAGGGGTTGATGTATCCCTCCTCTAACTCTATATAAATATATAACAGCAAGAGTGAGTACCTAGTATACTCAGCAAGCCAAGAAAAAACATGACATGCAACGCTATAAACAAGGTTGGGTAAATGTTTGTATTTAAATTAACATGATTTTTTTAAATGGTTGTTTACAAAACACTAGTGATTCAAGTTTTAGTCTCAGAATGAGGATCACACCTCCTTCATTCCATAGATTCTTTACAACTACCAATCACAATAATCATCAGTCAATAGTCCACTTTAAACCGTGCCATCCTAGCACCCCAAAGTAAAAACTCCACCCAAGCCATCGCAGCTCACAACCAGCCATCTTGACCCTCCGGCTTCTTGGTATACCAACCTGGCCATCTTGGCTAAACCACAACCTAGTGCTAACTGACACTTCAAGTCACACAGACTCGTTCCCAATCATGAAGGCAGGGTCGTATGCCACAAAAGAAAACTCTGGTAACGATAACCCATCCCACAAACCTTTTCCACAAAATATTTATTTAAAAATAAAACTACACTATAAGAAACACCTCACATCCATCCATGACTATGGGCATAACTATTTAAACAATTTAGCTAAACTTTACAGAGATTGCATGCTTTACCCACACGCCATGAACATCCCACTTTACATAACGCATGTGGATCAGACATGGCCGACAAAGGGAAGTTCACTGTAAAGCTTTTGAATAACCAAACTATAGACATCCCATGACACATAGTTGGGCCACTCTTCGAAACTAAACATCAGGCCAATCTCAAGCCCTCCTCTACTCAGGACATGCCATATAGTACCACCGCATCTCACGATTAAGACAAACCCCCATCTCAAGTGGATGCCCTTATCTCCCTATCCCAGCATTCTTAAACCGTTAACATTCAAGACACCCATATTTTAGCTACTTACTCTACCTGGGGCATCTCATGCTACCCGTGTGATCGTAAAGTTTTATGTTTTGATAAAATTCCCAAAGGGATCAGTCCTTATGGATGGCGCCTAGTCAAGCCACCAAGGCACTAACTCCCATATCATCAAGTTTTTATAAAATATTTTTTCACTGTGTAACCAAGCCATCATCCCACTGTTAACATTCAAGACACTCATATTTTATCTACTTACTCTACCAGGGGCATCCCATGCTACCCGTGTGATGTAAAGTTTTATGTTTTGATAAAATTCCCAAAGGGATCAGTCCTTATGGATGGTGCCTAGTCAAGCCACCAAGGCACTAACTCCTATATCATCAAGTTTTTATAAAATATTTTTTCACTATGTAACCAAGCCGTCATCCCACCGAGTTTTCAAATGAACGAGTGATGATGAATACCCAAAGTTTCTTTCTCATTTGATAGTACAACCATAACTATTGGCTTTCTACCCCAGTTTGGTGGGTACCGAAGAGTATATGGTGGAGTTGAGGATTGAGTCCTATATAATATAAGTGCAACTACTAGGAGGATCCAACGATTCAAATGTGAATTGTGGCCAAACAGTAAATAAAGTGGGATTTTACAAACAAAATACTCAATTAAAATATAGGTCCAAGAAGTGGTGACAGAGGGGCTTGCCTTGGTCCGCTATGGTTTTTAGAGCATCAAACTCCTGTGCAAACCCTCCGTCAGCCTTGGTACCTATATGCTAGAAAAATAACACAACACATAAAACCACTTTTGGGCACAAATAAACACATAAGATGTAGAGTCGTTGCATTGAGGAGGATTTTAGAAAAGAAAATTAGGATTGGAAAGTGGTCAAATGGAGTTATGGGTAAAAAGGTATGGATTTTTAAAGGGGTTTTGGGACAAGTAAAAGGTGTTCGCATTGAAACTCATGGGGACCGATTGGACCGGTCGTACTCGACGGAGGTACGTTCCAATGTAAACACGCAAACACGCTGAGGCCTAGCAGATCTATTTCGCTCTAGTGCAGGTCCTTCGGCTTCAAGATCCCTTCTTCAGGATGATGGAGATGCAGGCGTGCTAGTCAATTTGACCATATAATTGACAAAGAGATAAAGAGAATGGGTTAGTCAGACGATGGACCAATTCAAACTCTTACTATCGGCTGGCTACCAATAGGGTTGAGATAGTCATCGACTACGTCCGACAAGCTCCTGCTTCAACTGGTTGTCAATAAGGATTGGAACACTTTTCTATTAGTTGGGAAACCGATGAAGGCATAAGCAGATAGTGACGAAGGGAATGAAAGATACATCCGATGGCACTCCGAATATTAGGAAGGCATAACACTGGTCCATCGGCTGCAAAGCCGACGAAGGCATAAAAGGATCTTCAAATAATATGATAATGATTCCATTGGCTACAAAGCCGATGGTACTCTAGAATAGAGTATTCAAAGAATAGCATGCAGGATCCTCCTATCAACTGGTTGCTGGCAGAGGCTATAGCGCTCATTCATCAGTTCAAAAGTCAATAAAGGCATATGCAGATTAGCAAGGAATAATATAAGGGATCCATTAGCTACAAAGCCGATGGTGCTCCGAATATAATGTGCGATGAATAAGAAAGAGCGTGATCCGATCCTCCGAAAGTGTGAGTCTTCCTCAGTTGATGCTTCTCCACACTAGGCTAATAATCGATCGATGTGCTCTATCATAGATATGTTGTCTTGTCCTAAGAATTTGTAGAAATCCGGTATTCTCTATCTAAAGATTCCAAGGGGTCTATGTTTTTACTTCCTAAAAACATAAAAGGAAAATATATGTAAGAAGGTTAACAAAACTAACTAAATCTGTTTATCTTTACAAAATATCTCCTATATAAATAAAGTACCCTGCCATGGTTTCCATGGCTCCTCCTCAGATTTCGTCCAGTCTGGATAATCTTCTATTTTTAATTGAACCAAATCCTTTCTCGATCCATCCGATTGACTTTTTCCCTGGATCAATCAGACTCTTCACAATAGGCCGATCAGCTCTCCAATCTATCCATAGGGCTTACCAAATTTTGGTGCAAACACATGCCCCCAAATTTTAAGTATAAGGACTCATGCTTCAAAATTATCTTCCTCAAGCTCCCATGGCTCCGAAATTTCTTCCCTTTCTTGTAATCGGCTTTCATGAACTAAAACTACATGCATCAGATGTGCTAAACTATTGAACTCTTGGGAGAGAAACTTTCTCTTGATGCAACTCAATAATCTTTGGAAGGCCAGCTCTGCTAACTGTTCATCGCTTAAGTTCAGCTATAGAATAATTTCTTTTATTATGAAATCTTTGAATATATTCTAAAATCGATTCTTCTGCCTTTTCTTTACTAATATTAAATCCGTGAGTCGCATCTTAGGGACCTCAGTAAAGAAGTATCTATAAAACTACTTCTCCAAATCGGTCGATCCCCCAATTGAATTTGGTGGTAATGAAGAAAACTAATTGAAAGCCGATAGAAATAAAGACAGTGGAAAAATCTGACTCTTAGGGCTTCCTCAGCTGATGCTTCTCCACACTAGGCTAAGAATCGGCCGATGTGCTCCATCATAGATATGTTGTCTTTTCCTAAGAATTTGGAGAAATCTGGTATTCTCTATCGGCGTGGTAACGGAACTCTATCGAACCACTCCGGATACAGATGCCAATACATAAAGCTTTGATCCTTGAGCTTGATACTAAATTACTCCTTCACCACCTCTATAACTTTGGCTAACCAATCCTCCTCCCTTTGGATCTTTCTCTGATATTACGAAGGTGGAGCTAGTACCCAATTTTGCCTGAGATATTCTCCATGATAATTGTATAAATTAGGATTACCACCTCGATAATCATGTCGATATCTTCCAAAATAAGTAATATGATAATACTCTAGAAGTACATCATATCTTTGCCCCCCAAATTAGTTCTGTGTTGGTGGATACATATTCACTGATAAATTCCTCCTGGTTCCCAGAGTTTCCTGAGGTAGCTCTATTTCTATCGACAAATATATAGGGTTTTGATTAGGCTCTTGAGCTAATAATTCATCGTCTTCTTGATCAGATTCTATAGAGTATCCACCAATACTCCTGATGGGTTGATGAGTGCTTGATGAACTACTTTGTTGATCATCTCTTAAAATGGCATCAAACAACTCACAGATGATGATCGGCTTGATTCTTTCATCAAAACAAGTTTTGAAAACTGTGATTTTTGAATCGGCCCTTGTATAGTCATACCAAAGGACTTCAAATAGAGCTTCTAAAAGTTTGCCATTTTCTGCTCTATTTGCTATCTCTGCTCGCCATTTAGATCTTCTATTGTCACTGGAATCACAATAACTTCATCGACTTCTTTGGACAAACACACCAGGCATCAACCCCTTTTTCAGACATGTTGATGAAAAATATACCTCCTAGGTCAATGAATTAAATTCTGACTTCTAATCAAGCGATTGTATAGCCCCGCAAGTCGATGAGTAGAATTCTATCACACCAGCTGATGAATGGTCTTCAAGTTCTACCAACCAATGAAAGAAATTTGGGTCCCACTGAGTGTGCCAAAAATATGTTCATGAGGAAACTTGCATGGACCGATCGAACCGGGCAGAGCCGACAGAGGTTCGATCTGATGCGAATGCTCAAATATGCCGAGACATAAGAGATCTGTTTTGCTCTAGTGTAGGTCCTTCGGCTTCAAGGTCCCTTCATCAGGACGATGGAGATACGAGTGTGCTAGTCAATTTGACCATGTAATTGACAAGTAGACAAAGATAATGGGTCAATCGGATGATTGATCGATATGAACTCTTACTATTTTGTGGCTGCCAATAGGGTTGAGATAGTCATCGGCTGCGTCTGACGCGCTCCTGCTGTCGACTGGTTGTCAATTATGACTGAAACACTTATCAATTAGCTAGGAAGCTGATGAAGGCATAACCAGATGGTGAGGAACTGAATAAAAGATACATCGGTTATAGAGTAGATGGCACTCTGGATATTAGGAGGGCATAACACTGGTCGATTGGCTAAAAAGCTGACGAAGGCATAAAAGTATATTCAAATAATACGATAATGATTCAATCAGTTGCAAAGCCAATGGTACTCTGAAATAGGGTAATTAAAGAATAGCACGCGGAATCCTCCTATCGGCTGGAAAGCCGATAAAGGCATATATAGATTGGTAAGAAATAATATAAAAGATCCATCGGCTTCTTCAAATATAATGTGCAATGAATAAGGAGCAAGACCCGATCCTCCAAAAGTATGAGACCCAATGACCACCGTGAAGGTACCGTTAGAGCCAACCTTGATAAATTGGACCAAACTGAGACAGTATGAGACTAAGATTAATGGCACAAAGATGGTGGAGACTAGATCGAACGCACAGATGGAAGGAATGGGCAAACCCATCAGCTACATGAGCCATTGATAGGAATTTCCTAAAGATATATGTATATCGACTAAGGTCGATATACTGAGCGTGAGGCTAAAAGGAAATCACTTAAGACATATGCGTATAGGATAAGGAGCCGATACACTAGGTGTGATGCTCAATGTATGGATAACTCATCGGCTGACTACTCTCATAAAACACCGAGTAAAGACCCATCGGCTTATAACTCAATCTGCTATCACTAGTCTAGTAGGTCAGACCTAACCAATGCAGCTTGAGACTGATGATGGTAAAATGAGCTCAATAAACCAATAAATCCCACTCGAACATGATGTGATATATCCAATCAAACTAAGAGGTCAGACCAAACCGATGCAGCCTAGGAGAGAGCGAATACACTAGGATAATGGCAAGATGTACTCCTTCGCTGGAGTTTGGACCTAACTGATGCAGTCTTGTGTCGAGGGCCAGAACTCGCCAGTAAAAAACCTAGATAAACTAGGGTCACGATGTGCCGAAGATATATTTGATCGAGAGATAATTTATATGCTTTCAGCGGTCTATATTTATACCCTGGATTACAAGAGTCTGACGCGGTTATAACAATCATCAGACGTTACTTCGTAAAAACACAAAAGGAAAATATCTCTAAGTTAACAAAACTAACAAAACATGTCTATCTTTACAAAATATCTTCTATATAGATAAAGTACTCTACCGTGGCTTCCACGGCTTCTCCTCATATTCGGTACAATCTGGATAATCTTCTTTTTTTTAACCGAATATTTTCCCGATTCGTCCATTCGGCTATTTTCCTGTATCAATCGGACTCTTCTCGATAGGTCGATCAGCTCTTCAATCTATCCACAGGACTTACCAAATTCTAGTGCAAACAAAAGGATTAAATAAAATCTAAAAGGAATATTCCTAGGAAATATTCTTGACTGATGAGTACGACCCAAAGAGAGAGAGAGTGAGAGTGGGGCCCACATGGGTCTCACTTCTTTTATTTTCTTTGTTTTCTTTTCTTTCTCCATTCTCTTTCCTTTCTTTTTTTCTTCTCTTTCCTCTCTTTTTTTCTTCTCTTTCCTCTCTTTCTTCCCATGCCTCCATCTCTTCTCTTCCTCACGCACATGCGATCAGCTCAACCGGTGGCCGAAAAGGAAAGCAGCAGCGTCGTGGGAGGAGTGGCAGCATCATGGGAGGAGGCCAAGGCGCATGGAGCCCAAGGCGGCGCACAGTTAGGGGAGGGGGTGCCGGGGGAGTAAAAGGTGAGATGGTGTCAGTGCAGTTGTGCAACGTCGCCGCCGTAGACGACCGAGGCAGGGGTAGTATCGACACGGCTACCAGGGAAGGAAGATAAGAAGACCAATGGATGTGGCTACCTTCATGGCATGGCGACAATGGCAGCCTTCCTAATGGTTCGACTTGATGATGACAATCACTCAAAGTGGCGAAAATGGAGCGTGCGAAAGATGAAGGTACCACCTAAGGCTTTCGAAAATGTTTATAGTCTCCTTGATTCACCACCGAGGTGAGCACAAAAGTAGGGCTGACATGATCGACACTTTCACCTCGTCTCCCTCTATAGCTTCCTCTCTGCTGACATGTCAGGGAGGCACTAGTGGACTTATGGCAGTGCAAATAAAAGGAGTGAGATTGTAGCTTATGTGCCGACTGCATCGTGCATGTCGTGGAGAGATGGTGAGGATGTTTTGCTAGTGCGTGAGGTGTTTGTTGCAGACACGATATTGCTTTGGACTAATGAATAAAGGATGGAGGCAAGAATATTTGCCGGGTGGTCAAAGTCTCAACTACGTATTTTTAATATCGCCAAATGGAGGGAAAAAATTATTTGGTAGCACGGGTAATTTTTGGAATTAGAATAAAACTTGACCTCGGAGAGTCTAGGAAATCAAAACAAAATTTATAGTGCAACGGAACAAAAAAATTGGACTAGAATTTTAATAAAATAACAAGCGTTACAGTAATCACCAAAATTAATTAGGGACCTAGATGCACTTTTAGTAGATGATGTTCTCAAGCCGCATAGTTGCAATCACCAAGGACTATTGCCACCAAATCAAGTGGTCTTGAGTCCTATCACCATCATCTTGTCCCTATCGTCAACGTTAACCTACTGTTGTTCGGTCCGGCTCATTGATTTCACTCCAGCCAACCGGATCCACCAATAGAGAGGCCAGGTTTGCTAGATTCGGCAGCCCTGGCCTCCCCATTGGCCAATGTAGTGGTGGCAATGTAGAACATTTGGGAAGAGATGATGACTAGCGGGGAGGCAAAGGGGAGAAGCGATGACTAGTGAGGAGGGAGGAAGGTGAAGGGGGAGTGAGACACAGGTAGAGAGAGGGATATGTGGCTAGAGGAGGGGATGGATGCACTGGAACTGGTGGCTAGCAAATTTTAATATCACGATTGTTTTTTACAAGTGGTCGAATAGATTTTCAAAGGTAACACCCTAAGAGGACCTTAGGTGAAAATGACACTATTTTTAGGTAGTTATTTAGCTGATTGTCTATAAAAATCGATTTTCATGGGCAATTACTAACCGAGACCTTTGGTATAATTTTACAGCCGGTTCTTATTTTACGCCCTATAAAAGTAAAAATAAAGGGAGGTGTTGCAAAAAGTGGTTTTTGTTGCAGCAGCGAATGTGGTGAGCAACCATAAAACAGTATTTCCTTGAACGATTTCTCTTTACTCAAAGCTTAAACAGGTATATGTACAGTTAATTGTCAGATTTTGTAGGATAAATTGATGGATTTTGTAAGATTTGGTACCGTTTTCATGAATGGTAAGCTACATATGATTTGTATATATACTGCAAAATGTAGGATCAGCGTATAACGGAAATGCTCAATTAATTAAAAAGCATATAACGGAAAACTTTCTTTTTTACATGATTCAAATGAAAATTCTTTCTCAACATGTGGTGTAGACGGAAAAGAAAGAGAGTCGCATTAACTGTTTCACTGGTGCTTTCATTGTGCACACTAAAATCTCTTCTCGCTCTCAACGGCCCCTACAGCTGTGATAGTATTTCACCGGCTAGCTACTGTATCATGGTCCGAGCTCTATCCCTGCATCTTCTTTTTGCTCGTCAGTGCAACAACTCACACGGCTAGCTACGTACCTAGCTAGATACCAGTAGCTACCTGCCTCAACCAAACAGAGGGCAAGCCAATCACAATCGTCTTGCCCTACAGCCTTTCCACAAGTCAAGACATGCTCGCATGTAATGTACGCAGATCAGACAGAAATACCATCGATCGGACGAAAGAAAAAACAAAAAGAGAAAAACGAAGCATCTATGGCTGCGGATCGCTACAGCTTCTAGCACTGGGAGGTCTACTACTGCCTGCATGCATGCACGCACAGTGTGGCCTCGCTGGTTGCAGAAATGCAGAGAAAAGTTATAGCTAACCTCGCGTGCCGCGCTAGCTGCCATATGCTCCGATGGATGGATGCCAACGAAAGCGCGAGGCACCAGAATGGCAGGCAGGCCGGCCATAAATTTCCATTCAAATGTACAGATCGCTGTGGACGCGCATGATCCTTGGTCGTTCGTCGTCGTCCATGGCCGGCCGGATCGGAGGTAGCTGTAGCCTGTAGCAAGAGAGCTCGCACCATGCAGAATACTGTACTGTACTGCAGAGCGGCATGCAGCAGCACGGCAGGCCGATCGAAACCTCATCGTGCTGCTGGTGCTACTGCAGCAGATGCCTGTAAGGTCATAAATGAGTGAGGGCATTCAAGTGTACAAGATTGAGCCTGTTTCTCTGATCTGACTTTGGGTTCTTCTATTAACTTCAGAAATTCTATGTACAGGGTTGCAATAACTTTGTTAAATTGAATGGTTGCCGTTCCAGAATTAATAACTACTCTAATTTAATGAGGTCTGATTGGTTGACGTACAAGTTTTGATTTGTTTACCTCTAGCTTTGAAATTGTATTCCACTCCGACTTTTTGACATTTTCTTTGGAGGTGGAATTGGAGTTAAGTTTACTTGTGCGTACATATATCTGCGTCTAGTACCATTACTACCCATCTGTTGCGAGCTGGGTGTAGAAAAATAATGTCTACTATTACCAGTGTATCGCATTGCTTTACAAGTCTAGGACAACGAGATGTGTTTTTCTGGCGGACGACCTGATTACCCTTTCAAAACCACCATTCTCCTTCAGCTTCCCGATGCACCCCTAGCTACCACTACAAGGTGCCTGGTAGTAGTAATCTTCTTCCACACATGATATAATATTAATCTATTCTGGCTATGTATGAAAAATGTCACCAAAATCTATCAAACTCATACCCGTCTGACTTAATAATTCTTAATGTTTTAAATAACAACATGATCTTTAAAACATATATTTAACTATGATTTTTAATGTCTTAATAATAACATGATCTCTAAAATATATCTTTTAACTATGATTTTCTATGATAATATATAAAAAAATAAGTAAATATTTAATTTTATGAAACTATATTCTAAGATTAATGCTCTTATTATCATTTAAACTAAATATTTTAAAAATTATTGATAATCAAAATTCTAATTATTTAACCTCAACCTTATCCAAAACTTCATCAAGACCTAATAAGCAAAAAAGTCCCTACCTTTACTTGAATAAAAAAGACCCTACCATCATGACGGTTAATTTTTTTTCAAGAGTAAAGTTGTTTTATACTCCTTTTAACTATTGACTGAGTCTAAGAATCAAACATCAACTAAATAATATAAAATTGAATATTTTTCATTCTTCAACCTTCAAAACGAGTTGAAGTGCCCAGTCAACAACAATTAATATAACCTAGATTTGATTGTTCTTTTGGGCAAAATTTGGCATCTCAATCATCCTTTTTCATTGGCATGCCATTTAATTAGCAAATAATGTAAAACGTACTATAGCAACCATGCATGTCATAAAATATATTATTTGGCTTTTAGAATGATCAAAACCATGATTAATGTCTAGTAATATTTAATGGTTCTGATAGCTGAGCATAAAGTGGTGTAGAATGTGCTGAGTTTATATATGAAGAAACCAACCGTCTATTGTTGTACCAACAAAAAGGATCTCACTTGACGAAGTATGTACGAAGCACAGACTAATGCAACACAGTATTATAAAGGACAGGTCGTACAGCATTATTTATAATAACATTGACATTAGTATACATGTAGATCTAGCACTTAAATATATATACTTGTACGATCAGTAGCTAGGAGTAGTAAATGGGCATGCCGCATCAGCGTTCAGGTCCATCAGCAACAGTTGATCTTTCCAGTATACGAACTGTTGATACAAGTAGTAGTACTCCAGTAGCCTTTGCTGTACGTACAGTATCAGTAGGCAGCTGGAGGCTGGAGCGTACGTCTTCTCATCAGCGCGTGCACATGTAGTAGGAGAATTATCCAAGCCCGTAACATCTAATCATACCAAAATAACACCACAGCAACGCACCGGCGTGCAGTGCAGGTTGCTGCCACGTCCAATAAAAGCTGGGCTTCCTCGTCAAACCGGCCGGGACCACGCGCACCTCTCCACCCATGTCTCCCCTCCTCTCTTCCATTGCTCGAGCGAAGCTACAGTAACTAGCTGCTCTGTTCTGTGCTTTGGGGCCCACTCCCTGACAAGACCCCTTCCATCGCCCCAGCTGCTCGCTCTAGTACATACTAGAGCTCAGCTCATCCTTCCATTCGAGCCTTCCGAAGTTCCTAGCTTCAACGCCGGTGTCTCGCGGAGCCGAGAGCTCTCTCATCTCGATTCGTCTCATTCTGGCTATAAATACTAGCGGGCTACCTACTCGGTCGATTGCCCCCACTGATCCACTCGCTGAGCTGTGCTCCTTCTCTTCTCCTCCCTTCTTCTCCCGTTTTGTCTGCCCCCTGCACAGCCATAGCTGCCGGCAACATGGATCAGGTAAGCGTCAAGTTGCCATGCTGGTTGTAGTACTAGTTAGTATTTACTGATACTCCTTGTTGGTTGGTGTGGTCATGATTCGTGTGGTGTTGTTGCAGAAGGGGAGGAGGCGGCACGTCGTGCCGGCGTTCGGGGAGTGGAACTACTGCCACCACCACCACCACCAGTACGACGACGACCAGGCGCCGCCGGAAGTGATGCGGTCGGCTCCTGCCGTTGCCGCAGCGGCGGCGGCCGAATGGTACGCGTACGGCGGCGCGGTTGGGGCGGGGGAGGCGGAGGCGTGCAGCGACGTGTGGTTCAAGTACTCGCCGCCGCCACGCAGGCCAACGCCCAAGAAGGCGAGGAGGCCGGAGGGTAGGGTGGCTCCAGAGAAGGGGGTACCGTACGATGACGGTGACGTCGGCGAAAAGGGGAGGCTTGCGCAGCGGAAAGCGGCGCGTGCTACGACGGCGTACTCCGGCGGGGTGGCAATGGCGTGCACACCGGCGAGGGGCGGTGCCGCTTGCAGGGTGGTGAAGCGGCCCGTCGACGCCGACCTGTACCAGGTGCCCCGGCCGGAGTTCCCCTCCCGCCGGCCAAGACAGGTGCGTAATCAACTGCTTTTTCACCGCAAGAAAAAATATATCAACTTATTTCTTCACTTCCTTCGTACTGCTATATTTTGGAATGGGATGGAGGACTACCCAACTTCTTTTTCAATGAAAAAATAACTGTTTTCTAATATTCATAAACTAATTATTTTTTCTTGCAATCGTTTTGCAGAAGAGGGCAGTGAGTAGCTTGTGGATGGGTTGCTTAGGCCTCAACTGCGTCGCATGAGATCACGCCATGAAACACACCCTGCTAACTCTATGGACTAGCAGTCGTATTTGTGTGTCACTCTGTTTATCTCTCTCTAAGCTTGTAGGTGTAGCTAAGCTTGCTAGGAGACAGTTCTAAGTTGCAAGGCAAGATATTTGTAATAGTAGTATGCTACTATTACCAATGTGATTTAGCTAAAGTATGAGACCATTTTCTAAATCTTCCGATCAATTTTGAGTCCTTGATCACTGGAGTACAAATTCCTGATGGTGATGTTGGTTTAATTAGTTTGACTAGAAAAATGTACCCAATCCGTGTTTCGTGCTTGTCGTTATCAAACAAACTCTTCTGATCTGAGCAAAGCTCTGGGCTACCGGCGGGACTTAAATGCTGCTCCTATGTGACGTGCTTTAAATTTACATTACACTTTTGAGCGACGCAGTACCATCATTCACGACATGACTTTTCCTGAACTCTGTGACCTCGCTGAAGCTGCGTCGATATGCGTTTATCTCTGGCTTGGTTTCTTCGTCTCGCTAGCCTCGGCTTAGTATTCAGAAAGGCTCTCAACTTGATGAAGTGACAAGTGTGTGAGTGACAGCGATTTTACAATGCGATTTTCTAATGCCTGAAATGACTCAGTGAGTCGGACCGGCACCTGATTAGTTTAACTTTGCTTGTTAATGTGTTTAGATGAAAAAAACACGTGAAAATAATCTTGTCTTGATTAGCCTCCTCAGGGTTTAGACTGAAACCACCCATGTATCCCTGTATCCATATTGTGATCGCCAATGTTTATCATTATGAACTTACTCTTCAAATGAAACATTTTGAACTTGCAACGGAAGCGTGGTTTTTTTTCTGCAAAAACAACCCTAAAAGCAAGTCCAAGACTTGTTAAAGAGAAAGGTTATGTTATATTTGACAAATATAAAAAAGAGAATTCTATTGGAGCATGACTATTGCATTCTTAATGGCCTACCACATAAGCTTATGAGTGGTAAAAAATGAGCAAGTGTTTTCACACCTGATTTGATGGGTACAAAGAGTAAAAAAGCTAATCAAGCCAACTAAAATCCGTTTAAATAGTTGAAATATAAAGTCTCTTATGAGTAAGTCAAGACAACTGTTAGGAGTTATAAAAATATCTTGTGCATTTAAAAAAAAAATGAAATGGTCAAAAGCAAACGAGGTGGTCGACTTCAAGCCTGGTATGCATAGACAATTTCAAATAAAAATATAGTAGGAATTCTAATTGATAAGAGCCTTAAAGACTATGTGATAGAGGTGAGAAGACAAGAGGATAAATCATTTTAATTAAACTTATCATTATTGATATAGTCTTAAATGTAATTAGTATGTATGTCCTTAAGTAAGTTAGGATAAGAGAGCTAAAATATATTTCTAGGAAGAATTAGATAGATTGGTTAGAGCTGTATCTAATAGCGAGAAGCTTTTTATAGGAGGGAATCTTAATGGCTATCTAGATACAATAGGTACATGTTTCGAGGCAATACATGGAGGTTTTTGGTATGGCGATAGGAATCGGAGGAAGAGAAATTCTTAAACTTTGCTATAGCTTTTAATATGATGATAGCCAACACTTTCTTTAGCAAAATATAATCCCATTTAGTAACTTTTAGTAGCGGTCAACGCTCTAACCAGATTGACTTTGTCCTTATAAGAAGAGAGAATAAACTATCATATGTAGATTGTAAGGTGATATCTAAAGAATATGTAGTTTCTTAACATAGGTTGATGGTGGCTGACTTTTTGGTGCATGCTTGTAGAAACAAATAAATCAAAATTACAAGAACCAAGTGGTGGAAAATAGAATGGGAGACGTCAAATGTCTTCAAGAAAAGTGTTATCAAAGATGGCTCTTGAAAGGAAGAAGATGATGCAAATAACATGTGGGAGAAGATGATAGTACATATTCAAAAGATTGCTTCAAAGGTGTTTGGAGTGACCAAAAAGAGTAGATGTGAAACAAGACACTTGGTGATGGAACAAAAATGTGCAAAGATATATTAAGTAAAAGAAAAAATGCTATAAATGTTTGCACCATGATAGGAGTGCAGACAACATGGAGAAATACAATGTGCCAAAGAAAACTGTGAAATGAGTTGTGAATGAGGTTAAGGGGTGGGATTTCGAGGATCTTTATTAATGTCTGAGTATGAAGGAAGGACAGAAGTATATTTATAGAATGGCTATGACTTATGATGGAAAGACGAGGGACTTCAACCAAGTTAAGTGCAATAAAGATGAGAGGGGCAACTCTTGGTGAAGGAGGATAAGATTAGACATTGATGACAAAAATATTTTAATAATTTGTTTAATGGTGTGAACGAGACAACCACTGTCCATTTGGACTAACTTGTCAAATGACACCAATAGGCGTTTTGTGCGGAAGATCTAGAAATTTAAGGTCAGAAAAGCTTTAAAAAGGATGAAATAGGGTAAGGCAGTATGCCCTTATAGTATTCCAATAAAGATGTGGAGATGTCTTGGAGATATAGCTATAGTATGGCTAACCAAATTATTCAATAATATTTTTCAATCGAACATGATGTCTGAGGAGTGGAGGAGAAGTATATTGGTACCAATATACAAGAATAATGGAGATATCAAAAGTTATACTAATTATAAGCCATACTATGAAGATATAGAAGAGAGTTATCAAGCACCGTTTGAGAGGAACGATGTGGATCTCTATAAACCAATTTGGTTTCATGTCCGGAAGGTCAACTATATAAATAATTTTATTAATAAGATAAGTTATGAAGTGGTTAAGAGAGTAGAAGAAGGATCTACACATAATTTTTATTGACTTGGAGAAGGATTATGACAAGATGCCAAAAAATATTATGCAGTGGAGTTTAGACATAAAGTCCCAATAAAATATGCTGTCCTCATCAAGGATATATACAATAATGTTTTGACTAGTGTTTAAACTAATATTGGTAACTCATATTACTTTTCAATTAAAATAATACTACATCAGGTATCAGGCCTAAACCCGTATCTTTTTATGTTAGTAATGGATAAGGTTATAAGAAACATATAAGGGGATATCCCTTTATGTATGTTCTTTACAGATGATGTAGTATTAGTTGATGAGAATCGGGGGAAGTAAATTGGAAACTAAAGTTGTGGTGGTATACTCTTGAGTGCAAATATTTTAGAGTAAGTAGAAATAAAACTGAATTCTTGATATGTGACTTTGACACCATTGCACGCAAGTAGAGAGATGTGATTTTCAAAGATACGTAGTGTCTAAGAAGAATACCTTTTGATATCTAGAATCAACGCTACAGATAGATGGAGATATTGATATAGACGTTAGCCATAGAATTAAAGCGGGGTGGATAAAGTGGTGTCAAGCATATGAAATTCTCTATAATAAGAGAATACTCTAGAAGTTAAAAGGCAAATTTTATAGAATAACAATTAGACTCGTTATGCTATATGGGTAGAATGTTGTACTATAAAAAAGATAACATATTTGATAGTTGAGTATTATAAAAATACGTATATTACGCTGAATTTGTTATCATATAAGAATTGATCGAGTTTAGAATAATGATATACGGGATTGGCTACGGATAGAACTAATTGAAGAAAAGTTTATCTAATATCGATTGATTGGTTTAACTATGTCTTAAAGAAAAAATTATCTAATATCGATTGAGATGGTTTGACAATATCTAAAAAAGAGAACACCAGATGCATCAGTATATTGTAAATTCTAAGTCAACATAATAATATTAAAAGAGATAGTAGAAAATCAAAATTGATACGTAAAAAAAATAAAAATATATTTAAAAGATTATGATATAAATATCAGGGCTTAGAAAGCTAATAGCTCAACTGTTAGGTTTTAATTTTAGTCTAGCTTAATTTAATTGAGATTAAAAAAAATTGTTACTGTTATTGTAGTAGCTAGCCTGGAAGGAGATATGAAAATATAACCCGCACGAAGCAAAGCAGATGACCGTGATTTGTACAAAATGGAAGTGATTCCAATATGGCGACACATGACCCCCAAAGCTGTGATTTTCCCTGACAAACAGGCCAACTCCTTTTTACTCCTATCTAGTTGAGCGCCATTAGATTGGCATAGTTTACTGTTTGACTGTCGGAGGTACAGTTGATGAGAGACTCCTAGAAAGAAGAGAGAATGGCCGAATTCATCCCAATGAAACTCGTCATAAGAAAATATATGTCACATGAACAAATACAAGCTATTTCTACAAATAGTATTATATGTCACATGACTATCTTAAAAAGTTTTTCGTAGGGATGGCTATAACTTTTTAAAGTTAGTCTCTAGTCCTCATATTTTTTAATTTATAAAAATGTTTAATATTTTACGCTCTTAAGAGATTATAAACAAATATAAAATAAATATTTTTTTTCTCGCTCCACCATCTCTTCCTTACTCCACCCTTTGTATTCTCCTCGTTAATTTCATTGGCAAGCATGATAGATTGTGATGCCGTCACCATTCTATCCTCATTTATCGCCGACCTTCCACCGTATCACCATCATGACCATAACACCGGTTGCTCACTAATAGCAGCCATCACCTCTCTCTATCCCTCTTCCAACCCTTTCGGTGGAGCACAGTGGAGCCGGCAAGCTCGCTAGCAATGACAAATCGAGGCAATGGGCCAGCAAGCTTATTGACGACGTAGCAATCTCAAGCTCGGCTAGACAACGATCGAGAAAAGGGAAGGAGCTCACTACTGCCATCTCTTCATATTCGTTAGTCGTCACTGTGCTCCCTAGTGGCTCGAGCCAGTACAAATTGAGGCCGCTCCAGCGCCAAGGCAAAGACGAGCTCAGCGAAGGTAGGCCGTTGTTCTCTCCTCTATGCCGTGCCACCATCTGTTCCTGCTCTATATCTGGCCACGTCTCCTCTCTTTTAACTGTTGCACACGCGTGGTAAGATGACGGCCTCATCCAACACCCATGCCATGCACATGAGTAGCCTCGCTTTGCCAAGTCTACCGTTCCCTCGGCAGGACGCGAGAAGTCTCTACAAGCCACTAGCCTTTTGACCTCTCTCCTCCACGGCACCTCGCCGTCGCCGTGCCCGATCGAGGCCGATCGTCACTGTGGAGCGTTTGTTCATGTCCTTA
Organism: Oryza coarctata; assembly: GCA_030770085.1. NCBI lineage: Eukaryota > Viridiplantae > Streptophyta > Magnoliopsida > Poales > Poaceae > Oryza > Oryza coarctata. Next base: position 8,660,363 of record CM061484.1, on the reverse strand, counting down.
TGTGTTACAGCATGCTTGATACAGCATCTATAAGTCTTGACGCAGTCCAAAATTAAAACCATAAATTAACCACCACGCACCATCTCCTGTCTCGATCCCAGAATTGGGCTTCGTGTGCCCTGACGCTACAGATGAAGCCACTGCTTGAAACCAGAGCGGTCGCATGTGAGCATGTGCCACTGTGAGCTCTGCATGGAAGCTGCTCGCGTACACCGGCTGGTCCAGTCAAATTTTTTTTCTGATTTACAACTGCTTTGACGCGCACGATCGATGGTCTCTGGCCGTACCGGCCAAAACCAGTATCAGGTACAGTACGTACGATGCATATGTACATATGCCATCTAATCTATGGGCAGCTTGTACAACTTGATACAGGCATGACACATTGCAGTTTGCCCTTTGGACATTTCTGAGCTTTTATCTGCAGTTTTCTAACGTGCAAGTTTTGTTTTCTGGTATATGATGAGCTCAAATTCCTGATTTCAGATCATTAATTATATAGAAAAAAGAAAAGGATAATGACTCTGACTAATTAATTTAGAGCTTGAGCTATCAACAGGTCCGGTGCCACCCGTTTCACCTAAGCAGGTCAACAAAAACGCAATTATGCAAAAGTCTATCCATCGATTAATCGTGTCAAACTCCCCAGACAGCCACTGGTGCTAAACAAAATTAAATATTCTAGATCAGATATTGATCATGATGTTGTTGCATAATTTTGAATGAACTATAGAATTTGTACACCCCAGTGCAGCTACACTCACTGAATTCACATTTTTGCGTTTTAGCTAAAAATATACTTTTAAAGCTGCAAAAAATACACATATAATGCCAAAACAATGTGCAAAACAATTTTATGAAAATACTATATGAATACAACAAAATGTAAGATAAACTGTAATTTGTTTGGCAGAGAAACACATAATTTTGTCTTTTTTAAATTACCTATAGAATTGCATTTTTACAAAGTTTTTTATGTGCAATTTCAACATGCTTTGAGCGTACATATAGTTTTGGATTTATTTTTAAATTTAAAAGTGTGCAAATCTTGTGCTCTCTACAAATTTAACAATTAAAAAAATCTACTACAAAACTACTTATTTGAACCAATTGAGTATTTGCTACAAAATTCTAGTACAAAACAACAAAAAATTCCAGTACACTAATCTAGACTATCTCTTTGGACCAATTCAGTACTTATTTGCTAGTACATCCACATCAGTAGATGTAATACATCACTGCTGACGCTCAGCTAGGGTAATCTATGCATCTATACAATGGGTCTATCAAACTGTCCCTTCTATCGAAGGTCAACTCACAACTGCAGAATGAAGATGAATAGCAGTACGGGTGGTCTCTTTTTTTTCTTCGGTTGGTACCCCGGTTTTTATTTTGGACGAGTTTGGTTTACGGTTTATAATTTGGCTTTTATCTCTAAAAACAGAAAGACTCCGAATAAACCGGAGTTTCCCGCACGGAGAAAGTCACCACATCCTACCATGAGATCTGGGGTCTGCTTACCGCGCGATCTGCTTACAGCTCTTAGTAAATATACCTAGTCCCAAGATTCGTGCAGGCAAATGTACGGTGTCGACTAACACCATAAATCAAAGCACTGCTACATAGGGTTTCCAACACACTAGACCCTTGCCCGCATTGGGAGAAGAAAAAACGAGATGACCAATTATTTAAGATGAACTGATAAATTAAAACAATTATTAGTGTCATTTTTAAGAGGAGCCAGCACAATTAACTTAAGCTCACGACCCGCATGAGCCGAGCCAAGCTATTTGACTCCACTATCTCCTCAATAAAATGATAAGTTTCCCTCTATCTTCTCTCTCGCTCTTCCTCAGCCTTCATATGTCTCCCCAGCCCTCTCTCCTCTTGTAGTCTCCTCGTCGGCAACTTTCCCTTACAGCAATGGCCTCCTTCACCAGTGGCTTCTCTCCATAGCGATGATCTCCATTGGCGTCCTTCATAGCACTAGCCTTCTATGCTGGCATCATCCTTTTTTGTTAGCAGTTGCTCAACTACCACAAGCGAATTATTGCCTCCACCTAGCATTCTCCCCTTCACTATGGCACCAGCGGTTCACTACCTCTTCAGATCATGGCCATTGTGACACCTTCCGTTGGCCACATCATTGAGCTTGGGCTACTAGATCCTCTTGTTATCAGCTTAGGGGGTGGCCACATACATCCACCACAAGGTCGAGAGTGCCTAGATATGGCGACGACCATGATAGATCCACGACGACAAAGAGCTTCGATCCTCTCCTTGGTAGGCAGCAGCTCCCCATCCCCCATGCCTAAGGAAACCAGATCCATGAGCTCAATGGTGGAGGCCACTAGATCAACCAAATCCTCCTTTCTGTGTTTTTTTAATTGATTTGTGGTGTATTTTCTTGTATGTTTTGTGATTGATTCATCCAACAATATAGAATCTGATTATTGATTGATCTATGATTTGATGATTGATTCATCCATGAATATAACAATTAATTCTATGTTTTTACTATGCTATATCCTCTTATCTAGGATGGGCTACCTGTGATGAGCAATAGTGCCTCATCATGGATAGTATTATCTCTGATGGGCCGTAGAAGAGCCCATCATAGATTAAGCCGAGTGGCTCGATAAGTCATAGATAAAGCTTTACCTATGCCTACTTCTCCACCCATCAAAGATAAGCATATGACACTTCCGATGGGTCCAAAAGTTAGTCAGTCATAGGTAATTTGGTTACCTATGATGGGTCTCTCTTAAAAACCTATCTTGCAAAAGGATTTGAACCTATAACAGGTTTAGGATGGCACCCATCTAAGGTGAGCGAACACCTCTGACATGTATACGATTTTACAATCCCTCATATAGCTTTGACGAGTTGTGTATTTTTAACCGACAGAGATATGGTGACTTCTACCTCTATGTAGATATGTAATAATTTTTTTTAAAAACAATAACTAGAAAGGCAATAGTCATAAAAAATTTGACTTATGGGTTAAAACAATAAATCATATCAGTCAACTTTCCTGTGACGGACTGGTTTGAAAAACTCATCACACGTAACATACCTGTGATGGGCTTAGAAATAAAACCAATCCCAGCTAACTTACCTATGATGGGTTCTCATTCTTACCTGTAATGAGTTTTTCAAACTGACTTATCATAGTTAAGGTGACTGCTATGATTTACAGTTTTAACCCTAAGTCACAGCAATTGAGTAGATCTCATGCCATCGAATCTCTCTATGTTGCCACATCTGACCGAGCCCCTCGTGCCTCCATGACCCCATCGCTGGCCTCTTCAAGCTCTCTGTGTGTCCATGAGCTAATACACACCAGCCTTCCAGAGCTCCCCATTACCGGCCTCTTTGAGCTTCCCGCGCATCCAAGAGATCCACCGCTAGCCTTCATGAGCTCCTACGCGGTAGCCTTCCTGAGCTCCCCGTGTGTCCACAAGATGCGTCGTTGGCCTCCACAAGCTCCTATGTGTCAGTCTCTTCGAGCTCCTACGTGCTGGCCTCCGTTGGTTCTCCAACTTTCTCAAACATTTTTTATCTAAATCTTGTGAATTTACAGCTACAGAGTCTAGAAAATAAATTTAGGAATGTAGTATTTTGAAATTTAAGAATTTACTAATTTCATACTAATTAATTTTTGTAGTTGCCATGCTTTATTAATTTAGTAGTGACACTCATTAATTAGTTTATAGTAATTAAGTTCGAAACCACAATGCCTTGTAACCAAGAGGTAGAAACGTCGATTGAAACTAGTGGTTTGACCTCCGGTCGTAATCCTTTGTCTAAGAATGAGTTGTCTAAGCATACATAGATCATAGAGGTTTACAATTCCGGTAGACCAACGGTTCTGTTTGGTGACATCATAGAGGTATGGGTTAGACATTAGGCTCGAGCATGAGCAAAGATCAACCTAGACAACACTATCTCCTAGCTCAACCCAGCGGATGAATTGATCTACCAAAGACTCATGAGTACCACCTTTAATTTTGCATATAATAATCGACTAAGAAAGCTAGGGACGTCATTCACCTAAAATTTTGTCATTTTTAACAATATTCAAGATACATCGTAACTTATTAATTCTAAATTATGTTGTATACTCCGATATTCAGTAATATTATTTAAAATTTCATAAGATTACATGTCTTATTTTGATGGAGTTTGTACTCACAAGCATTGATGCCAAATATATTTTTTTTCTAGTTTTTTTCATAAAATATCAAATAACGTCGCTTTATTTCTATGCAAGTGGATTTTGAATACATGTTATAAATTGTAAGTTTATATACATATGTATACGTGGATATGTGAGTTTGTGATTAATTATGTGAATTGTATTATCTAGCTAGGATAATTGGTTTTTGATAATATTTTCTATTTGTATTTCAGAAGGTATAACTAGTAATTTCAGAAGCTGGCTAAAAAATAAATTTAATTTTTTTATGTGTAGGCGTCGGGTTTTAACATAACCCAGTTATAATAAAAAACTAATAGAGAATATTGTTAAGTGTAAAATCAACTAGTCAAAGGTAAGCAGATGGTCTCTGATGTATTTATATACGGGCCTATCACACGTACAATTGATAAGTTTTTACTTCGGTGTCCGTTACAGGTATCATAAGTTATAAGCGACCCCTTTTTTTTAATGATAACGAAACCCGATATAGATGTGACTTTAGACTCACATATAGCCTGCTGTTGCATAGTATTTGCTTTGTGATTCATTCATAGGCGTCGGATTCTTTTTTTCTTTTTTTTATTCAGTGCTTTGCGAGCTTAGCTCCTTTTGAGACGGCTCTTTTTTGGACGTTAATTAGTGCCGGCTCTGTGAATCAACACTAATGCCCTCCCATCATCAGTGCCCAGCGTAGTTTCGATTAGGAAACCAGCACCAATAAGCCTTTCCAAATCGTATGTACGTGTGGTCTCTGGGCAGCATTTATTTTTGCCCCCCATATACATTGGTTCACACATCCGAGTGTGGGGTACCTATTTTCAGAAAAAGAAAACAAAAGCAGGTTAGCTTCCCAAGAAAACATAGTGCTATTGATGAAGTATACACGGTTGCTTATTGCAGTGAAAATAAATGCACATCTCGTATCTCATTAACTTCTCTTACACGCGGATGCAGAGAATGCTTTGTCCTTACACTTTATGCCAGACTTTCACCTTCTTGTATATGGAATTCTCTACGAAAAGCTTTATCATATTGTGTTGGTACTGCCTAGTATATTTCATAAAAAACTATCAAGTACCATTAGATCACGATTCTACCTCTAATTTTCTCTTCTTTCTTCTCCTTTATTACTTCAGTTACTGTTATTCCTCCTCCACCCTCCCTACCTATCCTCATCAAGCAAAACGGTGGCGAGGTACTCCTTTCTCACCATCTTCTCTATCTCCCTTCTAGCCACTCACTCCATTTTGCCAATACCAGCCATCGATCGCTATCGATTCGGTGGCTGCGACGGCACTACCATCATGAAACCACCTATACATTCTACCACCCACTCTCAGAACTCCCTTCCTAAGCTTACCAAACTTTCTCCCTTTACTCTTCCCAACCCTCTTCTACCCCAACTATAAACATTAACACACTGAGTCACCACCGGTCGTTGGAGGTACTACGACTAGTCAAAGTTAGAGGAGAAGAGTCTGGGCATGAATCACAGTGTGAATCCAATGGTCTAAAATATGTAGATTTCTCCTCCTTTTCATCTATTTTTATTTAGCAATTCAACAAGTAAAATGATATAACCATACCGACCATGTCAATAAACGACAGGTCACAACTAATTCAAGCTACACCAGTTCAAGTCTTTGATGAACTGATTGCATGTATTCGAGCAAAGAGTCTACAACAAGAGGTGAACACGCTACTATTTGAAAATCATTTTAATATTAATGAGAATTATATACTACCTAAGTCGTGCTCATTACTATTGCTTAGATTCACCAAGGAGGATGATAAGAACACACCAAGAGTGGACTACAGAGAAGGACCACGCTTAAACCCGTCCAGTGTGACAGAACTGTTAGAAAGAATCAGTTATAACTTTTGATTTCCAAATGCTATGAAGGTCCATGAGAATTTGTTGGAAACCTTGTTAAGTCTAGTTTTCAATGCCACTAGAGCTAACCCGTTTGGAGTTTCCATTGTGATAGCTGACCAATTTTAGTGCATACTGGTCAGAGGGTCAACAGTCAGCATGATATTCAAGTTTCCGTGCAAAACTGTACCATTCTACAATGCTTCATGGTACATGCTACACATGGTGTTAAAGCTTATCAAGTTAAGTTTCCAATGTAACCAACGGCACGCCATTTAGATTTTTTCAGGTGGAGTTATTGACAAAATATTGAAGACTGCGCAGAAGACCAACAGCTACGCGGGAACAACTCAGAGCTCATTTCTTGGAGGCCCTTTCAAATAGTCTAACTTATCTTTTTTATTTCGTGTTTTCACCTATCTAGGAGAGATGTTCCTAGTATAAATGCCTCATTGCCTCATAGTAATCAAAGACTTGATGATTGAAATACACAACTTTTTGTTCAGCTGTATGCTAACAAATATTAAGAGAGTGATCTCTATCCCTTTGCTCTTGTTATTTCCTTCGTGGGATTATAGAAGCGGTGGCTTCATCTGCTTTCAATTGAGGCTTCTACTCTCTTTAAGGTTCTCCTTGATTGATTATAGGTTGTATTGATTGGTTCTTTGAGAGTGTGGTTGAGCAAATCCTCGATTCAGGTTGCCGGTTAAAGACGGTGGTTGGTTTCAAGTTTTATTTGCTAGGTTGCACTAGTTATCGTTGCTTGCAGTAAGTTATCTAGCTGTTTTACAACTAGTTATATGGTGATTGATTCTCTGTCGTAAATATCAGGACCCATGACGTATCATAAAATATGGTGCAACATTGCAACATATGTACGTACTCCCTACTAGGCTGCAGAAGAGAAGATACATAGTCTCTATTGCTCTTACCATCTTAACTATATCCTTATTTACAAACTAGATAGCTAGCGTATAAATAGATGTATGAATCTCTTTAGCATGCTTTTACTGCTTTACTGTGACGGGACACGCTTTGCAGATGCGGGATTGTACTAGCTATATGCATGCATGTTCCTGACACTATCACAGAATGGGCTTTCGCTGTCACCATATCAATGCCGATTCAATCCGTATTCCCAGCCAAAAACCGTTGACTTATTCCATCAAATATTTATTACTACGGATTCGAGACTTAAACTGATAGAAAACCACCATTTTAGCTAGTCAACGAGTGGAGCCGTTTTGTCTGATCAACGAGCGATAGGAGAAGTTGAAAAAAATATAAGTTCCTTGCCTCTCCCCAAGGTCCCACCCAACCCCACTCCATCTCTTCTCCTTTCTCAAACTCCCATCTCTTCTCTTCTTCCTCTCGCTCTTCGCCTCCTCTCTTTCTTTAGCCGGTTGGTGTTACTTACCTCTCTGTTGCACCTCTCCTCATTATGCTAGCATTGCTTACCGTCACCTTTCCTTGCTCCCTATTCTTGTCGTCATTGTCAACTTTCTAACCCTAGCAAAAATCCCCCTATATTCCTCTTCTTGTTGCCACCGTGGGGCCAAATAAGGTAGAGAAGAGGTTGTGGTTGTCGGATCTAGTGGCCATAGCTTCCTCGTCAGCAGATCCAATTGCCTAAAGAAAAGGACGAGGTTGCTTGATGACGGGGACAATGAGGTTTCGACGGCCACATCCTTCCTGCCAGCGGATTTGGTCATTCGAAGGCAAAGACAAGAGTGCTCAATGGCAAGGACAATGAGGACATGCGGCTACTTGACTGTGAGGACAACAAGGGTGGCTGCTCCAGTATCTCTCCTAGATCCAATTCGATAACAGTGAGCAGTAGATGTTTCTGTTCTTAATATGTTCTTCTGTTCTTGACGTGCATATTTCTGTTCGTGATGTGCATGTATGGATATGTGTATTTGTTGAGTTGTAAATGGGAGATTGACAGGTATAATCTTTTGTTCTGGATACACAGTAGTTATAGTACATTGTTGCTGAATGTTGTTTTCTAGATGCAAATTGGCAATGATCCCTCTTGTCTCCTGCTTTTTTTTTGATTTTTTTTGTCTGTTGGAGAGGCAATAGTACAGGTGGAAACCAGCAGTCATAGCCCAACACTATCACCGGCCACTGCCCACTGGCGGATGAAAAACAGACAATGACGCCGTTTTTCAACCGACAGTAGTAGCCAACAGTGTGATTTACATATGGACACCGTCCCTATAGTAAGTTGCGTCGTCTTAATTTCTACTCGTCAGAGAGAGCAAGTAAATAAGGAGCCATCAATCACAAGATAGCCCATCTCAGCCTGTTGACGCACGTACATCAACAGCAAACACCCAGTCGTAACTATAACTCGAAGGCTCGAAGGCCAAGGCCTGATGCATGCACCCACAGTAAAAACGCTGCATGCATATATATCTGCAGCTTGCAGAGAAAAAGATAATGGCTGAATGAGCTCTACTTGCATGCGTACGTCAGTACGTGTAATTGACGGCGCCGTCCGATCGCTGCGTGGAACAGGAGATCGCATTAAATTTTGATCGAGCAGAAACGTACTGCGTCGCTTGTGAGTTGTGACACGCCCGATCTTCGGTCGTCTAGCTCATGCACGCATGGACGCCTTAGGGCGATACGACGGTATGATGTATCTATAGTTGTAGATGCTGGGATGCCTTAGGGCATACACAATGCTACAGCGCTATATAAGAAAAACGCCACCACGTGGAGGAGAGAGAAGAAAAGGCCGTGGCTTGCAGTGTGTTAGTCTCTGTGAGGGGACGGTGGCTTGGGCCTGGTCCTGCAGAAACTGAGATAGGGGAGAACTGTCTCCAACTCCCGCTGAACAACCCGCTGCTCACCAGACCAAGGTCGAGCACTCCATGCAGCCGCCGCCACCGTTGAAAAGACGACACCTGCAGCCAGATATAGCGAGGGACGAGCTGAGAGACGAGCATGGTGAACCACTTTCGCTCTGGTTTAAAACCTATTTTAAGTAAAAAAATATTTTTAAAACTTGGCTCTTATGCAAATATTGGTTCTTGTGCCAAAAGATTCTCAATCCATTCATCCAACGTCCTCCTAACTATCTTATAATCATTAGAAATCCTAAATTTCTTTGCAACTCAATCAATTTCCCTCAAAAATTCAATTCCTAAATTTCGTAAAAATAACAAAAGTTCACTATTTCTTTGAGCCACTAACTCTGTCCCTCAGCTCAAACCAGGTGTGTGTAGTCTTCATCCCTTCGTGGACCATTTTCTTTTCTTCATTTATAGGCAAATCAGCCCATCATCTATTTCCCTCCTTAGGCTAGCCATTTCTTTTCTCTCCTAAATAAGTCGCTTGCCTCTATTCTTTCTTTCCTTTCATTCTTTACCCCACTCCCACCAGCCCACCTGGTTTAGCTTGGCCTAGCTGAGCTGAGCCAATCTTAGTTTAGCCTCACACCCGTGCAACCCTACTGCCGTCCCACCACTATGTCTGACTGTGTAGTGGCTTAGCTACACATCACTCACCTACCCATGCCTACATCGCCTCCTTAGATTGCTCGCACGGGACCATGCCATATCGAGTTCGCTCGCTCACTGTGTCGCGCTGCGATAAGACGTGAATGTGTCTCCTTGTCACTGCTGTGAAAACTAGCCAGCCATGCGGACCCGTGTCGACAACTTTCTTGCTTCGACATACGTTGCACAACGATGAACTACCACTGACGTCATTGAGCCTTGATTTCCGCTAGCCTCACTTGACTCCCTCACGACCCCATGTCAACGCCACCCTGCCTCCACTTGGATGACACCTCACCTTTGCCGCACTTTTCTCCATACCTCCCACACCATGGCCTTCGTTGCTACATTTAGTCCATTGCATTGCTTCATGCGCGCTGACCAACCTAAGTCGAGCGACCATGCCAAACTCTTGCCTCGAGCTCATCCATCCCCATCTTTGCAAAATCCACACGGTCTTCCCTTCACTTTGTCGCCATGCCACCCTCATCCTCACTCCTTGCAGTCTTATCTCTACCATTGGCAAGTCAAGCCAACCAATGCCACTTGGCTGAACCTGCTCGCTCATCCTCGTTGCTAAGTGCTCACCGTAGCCATAAAGACCGTCATGCCTCCTTCTTCCTCCTTTTTGTGTTTCCTATTGCTGTCATGCTGGGTTGAGCGATGATCCTGTGTGTGCCTCCTCCCCACCACCGATTGTTGGCCTTGACGGTGACCTCCTTGTCTCACCTCCTTTACCTTGCTAACCCCACTACTGTTGCGTAGCTGCCTCACCGCAATCTAAAAAAGCTACTCAAACACACTGTCTACAAGAGGAAGCTAATGATAGATAAAGTTAAACAAGCAAGCAAAGATTACTAAAACCACAAAATAGAAAGCGGTAAACACAAGGTAAAAAATAGGAAAGGAGACACCGATTTTTTTTGAAGTTTAGATCCAATCAATCTGGCATCTCTATTGAGGAGCTCTAAAGAGTTGGATTTCTATTAACCTTTTTCCTCTCCAAGCAACCTTCGGTGTAGCTTTAGTCTCCAAGCAACCACCAAGGCTTAGCTCTGTCTCCAAGTAACCAACAAGGTCTCGAGTTTGGATGACGAGCTAATATCTCCGACGAAGCTTTACCAAGCATCGACCAAGATAAAGCTTGACTTCTATTCTTATCACCTTTCCTTTCTGGTGGCAAGGTAGAACCTTCACAAGGGTTCCTAAGCGCACCACACTCGTAGCAGCTTTGAGATTATAATTATTCATTTCCACACACTCTCAACTCAACTCACTAATAGCTCACAAGTTTTATAATAGAGAGAGAGTTGGTAGGGAATTTAGCTTTCTAAACAAGAACACAAAAAACGCTCAAGACTAAACTCTAACACAATTGATCTTCAATATACTCTCAATACTCTTGGACACTTGCTTGGCTTGTATTCATGAAGCATCATCTTTGCTGCTTCAATGAGGGTGTGGTTCTTTCTCTCGACGATGTCATTTTGGGGAGGATCATACGGAACGGAGAACTTGTGCTTGATCCTTTTTTCATCGAGAAACTCTTCTACTTGTGTATTGTTATATTATCTTCTATTATGGCTCTTCACATTCTTGATCTTGACTTCATACTCATTTTGCACATTCTTTGCAAATCATTTGAATGTGTCTTGAGCTTCACTCTTGTCATGGAGAAAGAAAACCCAAGTGAAATGAGAATTGGCATCAATAATAACTAACCCATTGTTGTTACCTCCAATACTTATTTACACGATGGGTTTAAATAGATCCATGTGAAGTAGCTCCAAGCATCTTATTGTAGTTATAGTGTTTTTTGCTAGATATGGAGCTCCAACTTGTTTTCCTACTTGGCATACAATACACACACGATATTTCTTGAAAACAACATTAGATAGCCCGAGAATGTGTTCACCCATCAGAAACTTTGATAGATTCCTTGTCCCAACGTAAGATAGTCGGCGATGTCATAGCCAACCCACGTTATACTTAGCTATCGAGCAAGTCTTTGTATTCACTCCATCTAGAGTGAAGTCCACTAGATAGAGGTCACCCATCAACTTTCTTTTGAAAGCCATGGAATTATCATTACACCTAAAATCCATCACATCCTCATTGATAAAAAGATAATTATACCCTATTTTGTATAATTGAAATACAAACAAGGATTATAACTCAAAAACTTGACAAGAAGGACATTTGCGGTAGAATGATTCTTATAGATAACAATTTTACTAAGACCCATCACTTTACCGTTGCCATCATCTTCAAACATAATGTTGTCATGATATCCTCCATCCTCGTCAATACTTATAAATATACTCCTCTCTACCATGATATGGTTGATGCATTCGTTATCAACCCCCAACTTGATCCGTTGGAGCAATATGTCCACAAAACAAGTTTATGTTTAGGATTTAGATATCCAAACTTATCGATGTTTGGGTCCTTATATGTTAATAACCAAAGCCTTAGGAACCCATAAGCAATGCTTGTGCTTTTCATTGCGAGTTCCCACAAAGCGAGCTATAGCTTTACCACGGTTGTTTCTCTCGAGCATATATGAAGCATATAACATGTATTAAGACATGTGGCCTTGAGTGCTCTTCTCTCGTGACACCATTGGAACCTCATTGTCACTCTTGACTAACCTTAGGCACTCCTTGCCATTCACGATGTTGAGCTTATGGTTCTTGCTCTTATGAGCTCGAAATCCAAGCCCAAATTTCAACTTGTTGTCTTTTGTGCCGATGATTTTGTAGAGTGCATCTTTTGATTGATTTGCCTTCATGCACCTATACTTGACAAGGGTGCCAAGTCTTTCATTCTCTTTCTTAAGAACCTCCAAATCTTGCACGTTAGTAGTATAAGGGTTCAGATCAAGGTTATAGTACTTAGCATAATCATTGCTTGTGGAGGCATTAGAAAAAAGATTGGCATCATTTGAGAAAGAGATGCTTGACCAAAGAGCTTGAAATTGCACTTCTAGGTTTTTGTGAGTTTTGTCAAAACTCGTAAATTTATCTAGAAGTGACTCATTTGAACTCTTAAGGCAAGCAACTGATTTATTGATTGAATCGAGCTTTTTGGTTAACTCATCAACATTTTCCTTCTCCTTAGCCAAATGCCTCTTGAGTGAGTTTAGCCTGCTAAATAAGAACACAAAAACACTTAAGGCTAAAGTCTAGCACAATTGATTTTTAGTATGCTCTCAATGCTTTTGGACACTTGCTTGGCATGTTTAGGATGAAGGGATGTCCAAAAGTCTTGAATTTAGTCCATGACACCGCCCATTTTCCTAAACTCCTCCACTAGTCATCTCTTTCCATTGGCTAAAATTGCCAAAATTTGTATAGGGGTGGACAATCTAATATTGGGCCGGACTATTTGGTCTTTATGCTTTTCCAATGGTCGCTAAACCAAGGGGTGGGTTATCCGACAGTGCTTTCATCCTAGACAATCTGATTGCTCTTGAACTGTTGGGCTCATCACATTCGTTGAGCCATTGTCCGGCCACTCCATAACATGTTGGACAGTTCGGTAATAGACCACATTATCTGACACCCCTTGTTTCTATGGTTGAGAATGATGTGTCCTCTAGTTTTCTTCATGTTTCTTTGCTATGACTGTGTGGCAACTCTTGGACTATCTAGTCTATGTAGGACTCAGATTGCCCAGTACCATATTGGACTATCTAGTCCAATACAACTTTGAGGCACTTTCTTTTTCCACCTTTCAAACTTTGCCCAATTCTTGTCAACATCAAATATTTTTGTCTAAGGGTTGTTTTTGCTCATTTTTAACCTCATAGGACCTAATAACTACTCATTACTTAATAATTACATTAGTTCTCTAATTGTTTGTCACTAATTTGTCAAAACCCACAAGAGGGCCTAGATGGATGAGTCGAGTCTAGCCATCCACCTCACTACGTGCTCAATAGACCCTGTCTATAATGAGCCATCTCTCCTGTGTCTATAATATAGCCCTAGAATATTCTTTTTCTTAAAAGAAACCTTTTTTCTTTGAATATAAATCCATCCAAACTTTTAAAATTGTTATCTTGAAAACTATAACTCCGTTTGAGCCCATTCAACTTTTAGAATTTTTCTAAAAATGAGATATACCTAATGACAACTTTATTTTTCGTTGTTATAGCTATTTAGTTGCTTTTGCGTTTATTTACTACCTTTTGTGTGAAGTTTCCAAACCCAAGGATGGTCCAGATGTGGTTCTTAGTGAGGAAGAATCAATGTTGGACCAAGGCAAGGCAGCTTTGACCATATTACCTCCTATATGTATAAATTTGTGTTGTTTGTAAGTATGCATGCTTAGGTTACATGTTAAATTGTTCACCATCAGTTTGTGAGCGCAACAATAGACCTATTTAGTAGTCACACTAGTTTTTTTTGTAGGATATTAGAATACCATGTCCCTGATAACCCCTCAAATGATGTGCCTATGTCTTATCCTATGGGTATGATCGTTGTGATAGTTGGCTTAGCCCTGCTACTATTGTACTATCATGTGGGAAATGTGGATTTCCTACCAAATATTTAAAACTCAATGCTCTCTGTCACTGTGCTTGTGAAATAAAGCTAGATTGTGAACCCCGATGGTATGTAGGCTAATCCTATGTGGTTTGGCTATGTGTTGTTGTTAAGTACCAATTCCTTTAGGAATTTCATCCAAATATTTTATGGTATGACTGCACAGGTATTGTAGGATACCCTTGGAAGTGTATTTAGTTAGTTTGTGGTTATATTGTATGCCAGTGGTTGTGCAAAAACGGAGATGAGGAGAGAAAGTTTTATGTTTTGATATTAGCACTTCATGGCACTTGCCTCTATTGTGGCACATATGGTATCGATAGGTGTAGGAGTATCCCTAGTGTAACAATGGTTGGTTTTGCCTAATGCTTGTCGTGAGACTTGGACAACTATGTGGTATAGGATTTTCATGGATTAGCTTTGTAATGGTCTTGTCACGAACTTTCGGTACCGATGGGCATTTGATGTTAGTTTTATGTCATATGGGTAAAGTGTACAATCTCTGTAGAGATTAAACTATTCGAATAATTGTGCTCATGATCAAGGGCTAATGTAAGGTGATTCACATAGCATAATTTTGTTTTCCAATGTTTTGTGAAATTGGTTTATTGGATGACAATTGTTTTCAGAGTCAACTTATGTAGCAGACGGAAGACCTGAGTGGTTGGGAATAGGTATGTGTGAGTTGGGTGTTTTGTGGCACTACTATGTTTGTAATAGTTTATATGTTCAGTTAAGATGTATAGTTGAGCTGAGATGGATCATTAAGATGTGATGAGAAGAGATATGAAGTAAAATTGAGATAACTAAGACAGATATTTGAGAAAATGAAAAGAAACTAATAGAGGGAAAGAGAATAAAATAAATGTAGAAGTGTATAGATTTACTAATCATTGTGGCAAGTTGTTACAAAGCAACTTGTGAAATGGATTGAGGTGTGAGTCTCTTTTCGATATATAAAACTTAACACACTAGTATTTTGCTAACGAAATCTTTTAAGCAAATGCTATTTTTGCAAATAAAACCCTAGACTCCGTTGTTAAGCCACACATGTCATCTTTCCTATAGCTTATTGAGTACGGAAGTGCTTACCTTTCCTCACTATATAATTATATTATGGTTTGAGGAAGAAGGAGAAGAAGGAGATGATCTAATCACTGAGGAGTTTCTTTAGGAGCAAGCAAATTATAAAGACTTTTAGGGTATTGAGTCTAGTTTCCAAGCCATGCCTGTAGAATAAGTTAGTTGCTTAGGTATTTAGCCTATAACTTATTTGTTTAGTTATTTTCCGTTGCTAGCTTCCGCTCTATTGTCATTAGGTTCTGATGTGCTGTGGTGTTGTCCATCTAGGGCATGTTCATGGTGGGATGAATTATCCCAATGATGTAATAATGTTAGACTGCTTTGTATCACCGAGGTTCTATGTGTACTAGCTTGTATATCCTATGATTAGTACATATTAGACACTTACAATAGTGGCTTTTGGACCTGTGAGGTTCAGGACACCAAAGTCTTCGCCACCTCGATCTGCATCATCAGAGAATTGGCTATCCCACTCTGCCCCACTCTACGCTGTTGGAAAGTGGCTAGCCCTCGGTCATTGCGGCTCGAGTCGATAGGAGTGGAGCTAGAAAACCTTCATGTGTAGGGCTGAGCTAATGGGACCTCAAATATTTTTACAAATTACATAGTACTTTTCAAGATTATAATGGGAATTATGGAGCTAGGCATTGGGCTCAAGCCCTAGTTGCCCCATGCCTATTTGGGAAGGCAGGGAGGGAGAAGAGGGAGTTCATTGCGCCCACTAGGAAGGGAGCTTTTTGTGCCCCTGCTCTGCACCGCCGAGCTCATCATAGTCCCTCCTCACCATATTGCCAAGCTCATTACTGGTAGAGCTAGTGTGATTTCTGGGGGTACATCTGTCCCATCAATTTTTTTAAATACCCATATTTATACACATGTGCATTCAATTTATACTGAAACAAGTAGCCCATGGCAAAAAAAACATTTTAACCTTTGTAATATCAATGCCATTTGAGTTATCTCATTGATTTGTTTGAATGTACCGCAGGCTTTGTGTTTGTCATCTAAGTCGGAACCCAATTGTGAAGATCCTACCTCTACCACTGGAGTTCGTCAGCATGTTGGCCAATGGAGGAGGGTACAGGTATCGGCAAGAAGAGGGGAGGAGGGTGGTGTGTCAGCGATAGGCTTAAGAGAAGCGGTGAGCATTGGGAGAAGGGTGGAATGCCTATGGTAAGTAGAGGAGTAGTGCATCAGAGCTAGAGGGGATAAGGGATGGGGGCGTCGGGCATAGTTGTGGAGGAGGGGAAGGGGTTTATATTTCTTTTTCTATTTTAGGTATTTTGTATAAAATTTTTGTCGATTTAAAAGTTATGAGGACTAAAAATAGAAAATACAAGGTGTTGACAAGAAAAGTTGAGTCACCTTAAAAGTAACTAACATTGTAGGAGGAGATATTTTTTTATGTGACCTTAGGTGGCATATTGAGACCACTTCTAGCAGTGGCCTGCATTGTTCATATCGCTGTGAATTCCTCGGGTCGTTTATTTTAAAGAAGGAAAGTCCTCAGGAGGGAGGGCCTAGTAAATCTTTACAAAAATATTGCTGGATACCCAAGGTCACGATAAGATATTGAAAAACAATTAACTATAGTATATAAAGTGCACACGCAAGCTAGATTCACACAAAACTCCAAATCAGATATTTGTATACAAGGCTATTCGTAGTGCACGTTTCATAAGTGTTTCATAAGCTAAACTGATAGCATGTAAAAAATATGAAAAAAAATAAATTTATCTAGTTAAATTTAATTTATCTACTGGAATGGCAGCTAGTTAGCTTTTCTCTTCCCCGATTTTCTCCAGCTGCCATACGCGGCTGGACCATATATGGATCGTCGTATAGTCGCCTGATCCAAAGTCTTCTCTCGTGTAGACAAGTCAACAGTATCTTTCGTGTTTGTTTCACTAACACATACAAGCATAGCATCTGCATGCATTAATCTGCAATGCAGTTCGGCATGACAATGAAAACGGATGAAAATCATCTCTATTATTTTCTTTTCCATATTTTTAATTAAAAATCTTGGATATGTAAATGGAATCAAATATTATTTAATGCGAAAATAGAACAAATATGAATCGGAGAGAATAAGATAACAAATATTTACCGAAATATAAAAACCTCTCAAATTGAACTTCAATTTTTTTTCTAAAACAATAGATCAAAAATTCTAAATTTTAGTAACTAATAACACCACTTTATATCACAAAATAATATCTCTATCATAGGCCACTTTGTCAAGTCCAATTTTTTATTTTTTGATACAGTAAATATTCTTTAAAAAAATCTAAATTCATTTCCAAAAAATTCTCTAGTTTCTGACTGATTTCATTTTTCGACAAATAGCGATATTACTATATTCGTTTTTATTTTTGAGGAAAAAATTTTGAAATCGAAAAATCCTGAAAAAATTCTGACCCATGCTTTCCGTTTCCAATAATAGGTCAAAATCCAAAAACTTTCCGAACAATTTTCAATCTTGGCATGACTATATATATATATATATATATCCACGGCGCCGTCGTGTGCTTCCAGTTTCCATCGGGTGAGTTTGACAAACTGATACTGCGTCCATATGTGCATGCCAAATTGCCGATGCCACAAACCCCAGCATTCTGCCCCCACCTACATGCATGTTAGTACACAGCGCAATGTCAAACAAAATTCAATTCCTCTGCAGTCGGCGCCTCTGTCCCCTACCTGGCCACACCTAGCTACCCTAGCTACGTGCCGCCTAGTACTACTACTACTAGCATTCCTTGCTCCACTTGAATACTTGATCGATCTCCATCCTAACACAGTAATACTAGTACTGGAGTACCTTCCCTAGCTTTACTTAAGTCGCCCAGGCTCAGTGCCTCTGCACACTTGCATTCTTTTTCTTTCTCCTGCTCGATTTCAAAGTTTCTTGATGCTATAAATACATGCACATCCATCTATCCGTCCAGTCCAGCCAGTGGAATCTTATTGAGGAGAACACCATCACTAGCTAGCTAACTACATCGTCGCCTCATCGATCTCTTCTTCTTCTCCCTGCATTCTGTCGTCTCCCGTGCACCCACCAAAATGGATGTAAGTGATGATGTCTCAACCACGTATTCGAGTCCCGGTCATGTTACTAGGCTATCGATCGTGCATTGCGTGCAATATATGATGGTTAATTACTTAATCCTATGTATATCTGGGTACGTGTACGCGCAGACGGCGAGGCGACGGCCGCGGCGCGTGCCGGCGTTCGGTGAGTGGAACTTCTATTACGGCGAGGACGAGCTGTCGGCGATGGCAACTGCGGCGGCCGGCGTGTGCTACGGCGGCGGGGCGCCGGACGACCAGGAGGCCTGCAGCGACGTCTGGTTCAGGTACTCGCCGGCCCCGCGCAAGCCAGCGCCCAAGAAGGCCAGGAGGAGGACGGCGGATCAGAAGCCCGTCAGCGGAGGCAAGCGGAGGTCGGCGAGGACGTCGTCGTCGGAGTCCGGGGCTGGGACGGCGGCGCACACGCCGGCCAAGCTACATCAGGCCACCGCAGCGAAGGTGGCGGTGGTGAGGCGGCCGCCTGCAGTCGATGCCGACCTGTACCAGGTGCCCCCGCCGGACTTCCTGCCCGGCGAGCCGATTCGAAGGGTACTTATGCAGATGCTACTCGATCGCCGTTCTAGTTTGCTTGTTCGCAATTGATAGAACTGTGTCTCACCATGTGTACTTGCTGTGTTGTGTTCGCTGCATGCAGAAGAAGGCTGGGAGGAGCATGTGGATGGGTTGCTTGGGCCTCAGCTGCTGAACTGCATCACGCCATCACCCGAACAAACGAAGTTTAATTCACATGTGTGTTTTCTTCATTTTTTTTCTAATCATTGATATCTACATATCTAGGAATAGTAGTTAATTTATTTACGTTCGTCGTTGTGTTGTTTTTTTGGTTGATTTCATAGTTAGTTTCTGATGAAGTAGTACTACAACTGCACTGTAATTTACTAGCTGGACTCTGCAACTGTCATATTTTCCCGCAACTGTAAAGAACCTCCACATGTTCATGCATGAGTAATAATCTGAGGAATCAGCTTCTAGATTTGGCCACTGTCACGTTTTTTCTATGCATATTTCTCGTACTTCTAAATGCTATCCCTCTATTCGTGATTGGCGAGCCCATATACGTACAAAACGAAAGAAATCAGTATTGATCAGCGTCTAATGGTGTGGCTGTTGATTTCTTGGCTTCTCGTCAACACGGCCCAGAATTCAAGCTGCGTGCAAACGTCGTTCACCATGCGTGCGTCCATTCTAGCCGAGAAATCCTAGGTACGTCCATTCACCATGCAGGAGTCCATGCGTCGCCCGTTTCATCTACCATCCATTGATTGCTCCTTGGTCTCGCCGTACAGTTGTTATACGAGGATCAAAATCGAATGGAGGGAGTATATTTTGTTAAAAAAACTTTTTATATAGAAAATTCTTTTTAAACTAAATAAATCAATTTTTAAAGTTTATATAGTTAATATTTAATTAATTATATATTAATGATTTTTGGTTTTGCGTGCGTGAAAAAGCCTAACGATTCTAATTCAGTTAAGCTTTTGTACTGGTTTGATGGAAGTACGTGTGATCACTATTTGACCGATTTGAAGCCAGACGAAATCCTCTCAGAAAAAAAAAAGAAGCCCTATGAAATTAATATGTTGCTCAGGGAAGGCACACTTCGTTTCTTGGGAAGGTGGCCCTCCATGTTTCATGCGTGCATCATGTTGTCAAACTGGTCTCTCCCGCCACACTTTGAATGTTTATGTGACGTGTTTGACTCTTTTCAAGGATGTCACTCATGTTACTAAGACAAGGAAAAAACAGAAGCGGATGTCACACCATCATTCTTTGAGTTTTCTTCCACTCGAGTGACAGCGTACATATTTTCTTTCCAAGATGTGTCAGAGTTCTTGCTACTCGTGGCAATCCTTTAAATGAAGCGATCTCAGTTCACAACACCGCTAACCCCAATCCATAATAACCAGCTAAACTTTCCGGTGGTGGAGCTGGAGCAAAATTGAGGGGTGCACTACTTTACCAATCGTACAACATTGTTGGTGCAGTGCATATAAAACTCTCAGCAATGTTACACAAAATGATAATGGTTCAACACAAGTAATGATGGACATAATTAGAAGTGCTTAGGAAAATCTAGTTATGAACCGAAGGGAACACAAAAATCATGGAAGATTGCTGGTATTAGTAAAATACATCACCTACCTATCAATGCCAATGTCTTTCATCACCTACGACCACTAGTGTGAACTAGAATATTTGTGTCGGACGCAAATCCCCATTTATGATGGTGGAGGGTATGATCACTAATCAGTGGTTAGTGGTTAGCGATGTGAAAAACTCATATGTGATGTTAGATTTCTTCCATTGGTTGAAACAATAACCACAGACACCACTGGACCATTGTGCTGTATATATATAGACCCGACCCCCCTTTATACACTCGGGTCTTAGTTTTACTGTACACATTTCTCCTATCGGCGAGCCGACCTTTTTCTCCCCGTCATCGACGTTTCTCCCCGTCGCCGACCTTCTTCCTGGTACTCTCTCCTCGCTCTCTCGTCTCCGTTCCTTTCTTCTTTCCATCTTCCTCGCAGACACTTCCTTTTCTCCGTTCCACCTCCGCGCGACAAGGCGACGGTCTCCATCCGCCTTCTCGTCTCGTCTCACACCCGTCTTCGCCATTCTTCTTGCTTCGTGCATCCTTTCTCCTCCGACGCTGGCGCACCTCTGTGCTCGTTGTATTTATCGGCTGAACTCATCCGCCCTTCCGTCGGCTGGACTTGTCCACCCTCCATCGGCTGAAACCCTTCCTTGGTTCCCACTTTTCTGACATGCTCAATGGCTCTTGGACGCGAACCTTCTTCCCTCATATTGGTTAGGAGCTATGCCAGACATTGCATATTGGTTGTTGGACCAAGAGTCGAGCCAACAAAGATGAATCGTTCCAACCAAAGATTTAAGAACGCTACATGTTCACGTCCATCGACTGGGCTGGAGGATTTTTTATGCACGGAGATATACTTAGTCCAACCTTCGACGTTCTTGGTGTTTAGCCGATATGTGGGTTTGAATCTGAGGTTGAATAGATTTATGTAGTGGGTGGTGTTAAGGCAGGTCAACATAGTAACATCCATCAAGGTGGGGGTCATCGGCCCATGCCCGAACATGAAGGCATTTAAGATGTCTGACCAGAAGTAAGAAGCCGATGCAAGTAGAGGTTCATTTCTTTCCATATTGTCTAAGGAAAAGTTGATGTAATGGTCTATTTCTAAATCCTCCCAGAAAGACTTTTTGGAGGCGAAAACCCTAAGTTACTAGTTCCTCCATTCTGGGAGTTTGCTAGGCTAGGATTTGAAGCTATTAGCCCAAACGATGATGGCCATGGATGAATGCTTGAACGAGATCCTTTCTATTTTGGAGTTGATGAAATCAGTCGGATCCTCGCTACCCATAGGGCCAAGAAAGAAGTGACTGGGGCGGTTGAAAATTGGAATAGCAATCTGGCTCTTGAGATCCTACAGAAACCAGAACCCGACTACTGATGAGAAATCAAGATGGGGAAGATTCGTGCAAAACATAGGATGAAAGAGCAGATAATTGTTACCTCGGAATTACATGTGTCGAAGCCATTGCACAAATGAAGGAGTAGCGGTCGATAAAGAAATCTGCAAGAGCTTGCCTTCAGTCTTTTGAGCCCGTTGAGATTCGCGAAAGTTCACCTTTGGAGATTTGCGAATGCCTGTGGAGCTTGTCGAGGTTTGGGGGTTTTGATGAGAAGAAGTGTGTGGAAGAAGATTGAGGTGGAGATATATTTTATAGAGGCGGAGTGACCTAGGCAGCCGATTAATGCGGGTTTTAACGGGTCATCCTGGTTTGCGGAGTTTCTAACGGCTCGAAATTTCGTAGTCTGTTGGCAAACTCCGAAATTGGGGGTCATGTGTTAACGCTAAAATCTGGACAATCCGATGGTGCTGAAGTCGACCGGTTGAGAGGTCCAATGGTGAGTTTAATTCAGTCATTGGCCGATGGAGATAGTGAGATGAAGCCGATCGGAACTGTAGAAAAGCCAATCAGATTAGTAGAAGATTGAATCGGCTTGAAGACAGGGAATTATCCAATCGGAGTCAGGTCCGAAAAGCCCGAGGAAAGGAAGGAAAAGGATTGGCTTGAGTAAAGGAAGGTCCGATTGCTATAGTGGAGAAGTCGATCAGGTTGCAGTGAAGGAAGACTCGGTTTCATATTAGAAGATTATTCAGATGGAACCGGGTTTGCGGAAGAGCCATGGACTCCGCGGCAAGATGTTTGTTTTTGTAAATTGTAACTTTAATTAGGAAGGTTTAGCTAGTTAGTTAACTTCTTTAGGAATATTTTCCTTTGTTCTTATTAGGAAATAATGTCCGATGGTCATAGACCCGTCGGACTCTGTCTGTAAATCCAGGGTATAAATATAGACCCCCTAAGAATATGTAACATATCTCTCGATCAATATACAATCTCGGCGCATCGGCACCCTAGTTCATCTAGGTCTTACCGGCGGGTTCTGGCTCTCAACGCGGGGCTGCATCGGTTAAGTCCGATATCCGGCGAAGGGGTAAGTCCCTTCACCATCTCGATATGTTCTACTCTGTCTGAGGCTGCATCGGTTAGGTTCAACCTCTTAGGTCGATCAGACGTATCGCATCACGTCCGTGCTGGACCTATCAGCCTGTTAAGATCCCTCTGCCATCGTCAATTTCATGTTGCATCGGTTAGGTTCGACCTACGGGGCTGCCGACGGTATATCGAGCTTCAGGCCTATAGTCTTCTACACGATGTGTCATCGGAGTGCTAGCCGATAAGTTATCCATGCAATGAGCTTCACACCTAGCGCATTGGCCCCTTGATTGATACACATCAGCCTTTAGAGGTGTCCCTTGACACGTAACGCCGAGTGTATCGGTCTCCTAGCCGATACGCACTAGCCTTCAGAGAGCCAACCCTCATCGGCTCAGCTAGCCGATGGGTTCGTTCCTATCCTTGCTACGGCATAGCCGATCCGGCGTCCTCCGTATCATCGCCGCTGGCCCCGGCCTCGTACTATCTCAGTTAGGTCCGATCTTCGAGGTTCGGTGTTAATGGCGCTGTCACGGTGGGCAACGGGTCTTGTGCTGTCATATTCGGAGTGGCATCGATTTTACAGCCCGTGTCTTCTTATACTATTCCTTGCCTAGTCCGCATGTGCCTTCATCGGTTTTTCTAGCCGATGAATCATTGTTCGGCTATCCGGAGGGATCCTAGGCTCCTAGCTATCTCCTGAGTACACCCTGGTTCCTCCATCGGCTCTACGGTTGATCCCTTGTCGACACCTATCCACATCGGCTCCTCAGCTGATCGAAGAGCATCCTGATCCTATCGGCAGCCAGCCGATAGCGAGCGCCTATATCGGACCCGCTCGTCTCACTTCCTTATCAATTGCAGGGTCAAATTGACTAGCACGCCTGCACCCGTACGGACACGTCGGAGCCGATCGAACCCTGCGGCCCCTGGTGTGCGTACCTCAAGCCACACAGAAAGAGCCGATCGGCCTGCACTGGAGCTAAGCAGATCTTCCAGGCGATCCGGCGTGTTCGTGTCGTGTCCACCGTGCCTTGGCGTGAACAATAGGGTTTTGACAATATGTACATGAAAGGCATCTAATTCTTCTAGATTAATAACCTCTTAACCAAGGCATCAAAGAATGAGCACAAACACGGGGTCTGCCTCTCGACGCGGTGCTGTATCAGTTAACTTCGATCTCCGGTAAAGTGGTAAGTCCCGCCACTATCCCAATATGTCTCGCTCTGTCTAAGACTGCATCGTTTAGGTTTAACCTCTTAGGCCGATTAGAATTTCGCATCATGTCCGTGCAGGATCTATCGGCTTATCAAGCTCTTTCCACCGTCGTCGGTCTCATGCTGCATCAGTTAGGTTCGACCTATGAGGTTGCCGATGGTAGATTAAGCTTTAGGCCTATAGGTCTATGTACGGTGTTTCAACAGAGTGTTAGCCGATAAGTTATCTATACGTTGAGCGCCACGTCCAGCATATCGGCTTCTCGGCCGATACGCACCAGTCTCTAGAGACTCCCCTTGAGTGCCACACCAAGCGTATCGGCCTTCTAGCCTATGCGCGTCTATCTTCAAAGAGACGTTCTCTCATCGGCTCAGTTAGCCGATGGGTTCGTTTCACCCTTTTATATCCGGAGCGGTATCGGCTAGTAGCCGGGTGTGTTTTTTATATGATTCCTTGCCACTTCACATATGCTTTCATTGGCTTTTTAGCTGATGAATGACCACTACAGCTTCCGTCGACTACCAGGAAGGATCCTGCGCGCTTTGCTTTAAATACCCTTTGGTGCCTCCATCGGCTTTGCTGCCGATAGATCAGGATCTCAACCACACCCGGAGCCATTATATCCTTCATCGACATCTGTCTACGCCTTTATCGGCTCCCTAGCCAATGAAAGAGCATCCTGGTTTCTATCGACGACCAGCCGATTGTAGGAGCCATCTGGACGTGGCCGATGACCACCTCGATCCTATCGGCAGACAGCCAATAGTGAGAGCTCATATCGGCCCATTGTCTGACTGACCCATTCGTCTCACATCCTTATCAATTGCAAGGTCAAATTGACTGGCACGCCTACACCCGCACCGTCGCGCCGGAGCCGTGCGAAACCCACAGGCCCCAACGCACGTACCTTGAGCTACGAAGAGAAGCCGACCGGCTTGCACTGGAGCTAAGCAGATCTCCTAGGCGTCGGCATGTTTGTGTTGGGTGCACAAGATCTGGCGCAAACACATACCTATCTTCTCAACCTTCGACAAAGTGTGATAAGCTAGAGGGAGGTATATTTTGCCTCTATTACAATTAGTTATCACTGCGAGTTCACTTCGAATTTTTATGTCCTATAAGTCTTGATGTAAATTTAGCTCATCCTTTGTCTTCCCAAAAATATTCAGTAGTAACCCGATCAAACTCTCGCACACATTCTTCTCTATATACATTAGGTTAATGCAATGATGGATCTCAAGATACTTCTAGTATGGTAGTGACCAGAATATAGAATTTTTCTTCCACATGCTCTTGTCTTTTGTCTTAGTAGCTTTCTTCTTCTTTCCAAACTCATTACATATATCCTTTGCCATGTCATATACTTTCTATCCAGTGAAATTCATTGAACAATGCCAAGCTCTTTCTTACCGTTGAAACTTTTCTTCAATCCTCTATATGGATGATATGGCGGGAGCCATCTCCTAGAACTCATATAAACCATCTTTACGAAGTTATTCAGCCACTGTGTATGTTCCTTACAATCTAAACAAGCATTCTTTTCTTTTACAGTTTGTCCCTAAAGGTTTAGTTAATCATTAATGGTGCAGAATAATAAGACATGTAGAATGAAGTTCTTCCAACCATCTGCATCGTATGTTTGCACATCGTCTTTCCAAAGTTATTTCTAGGTCATTGATAATAAGCTCTAAGAATACATCAATATCGTTGTTAAGCTATTTTGATCCTTGAATTAGCAAACATAGTATAATATACTTCCTTTTAAAGCACAACCATGGTAGTATGTTATAATTTGCGATAAGAACTGGGTAAGTGCTATGACGACTGCCCATATCTCCGAAAGAATCGATGTCATCTATATACAAACAAAGCCTGAACATAGGGTATATCCTATTGATATTCCTCTATTGCATTGAATCTATAGGGTACATTAGTTTATCATTGGCCTTTCGATCTGTTGTATGCCAAGGAACTAACTCAGCTTCCTTAGGATTGGCAAAGATTTGCTTAAAATGATCGACGATAGGGAGATACCACACAAGCTTCATAAGATCACCAATCTTTGACGTTTTTCCTTCATCAGAATTGTTCTTTTGTTTGTATTGAGAAGCCTTGCATACAAGACATGCATCTAAGTTGACGCATTCCTTATAGCACAATATGTAGTCATTTGGACATGCATGGATTCTTTGGACCTCCAACCCCAATGGGCACAACACCTATTTTGCTTCATATGTCGTATTGGGCACTGTGTTCTTCTCCGGAAGCAAGTCCTTCAACAAATTCAATAGTTGTGTTAAACTCTTATCTGTCCATCCATTACTTGCCTTAATTAATAAACTCCATGAAATCCAAAGTAGCAGAACTTTATGTGTTTTGCCTTCCCCAACGTATAGAGGTGTCTCTGAATCACTCACTAGCCTAATGAATTTTTCATAGTCTCTCTTGTTGTAAGCTGGCTCCTCAATATCATGTAGCATTGTATTAAGAGTATTGTTGTCGACATCAACCATATCATCGCCCAATGTAGAACGAACAAATATGCCATCTTCATCTCGTTCTTTTTTCCTTCCACCATTTGCTTTATCTACAAAATTCAACGGCTTTTGCTCTCAGTGCCTTGTCCAACATGTGTATTAGATGAGAGTGTATTTGTACTCTTTTGAAAAATATCTTCTCATTTTTGTGATCAATGTATGGATACGCCACATATTCATTATTCCTTCTATCTTTGTCCTCATCCGTAGCATTTAAGAAATCTGGACCACCACTTCTATAATCATAAAATATAAATAAATATTAAATATAATAACTCATTAGGAAATTTATAGTACCTAGAGATTCTTTTTTACTTTTTCTTCAAATTAAGAGCAAAAATTCACCCTTTTAGTCCTCCACATGAAATTTGAACAGTACATAAGGTTGGGATAACCATTTCATCAAACGCTTAGGGTATATATAGACTAGGACATATGTGACAGGCCATGCATAGGAGCCTCTCACTAATGGGTGGCAACTGCGAACCTCTCACTAATGACCCTTCATCGATGACAGGGTTTGGTTGTGGCCCATCAAAGATGTCCTAGTGATAGGCTACAATTTAACATGATAGGTCTTTGGCGACGGGTTCATCCATGAGGCCAAATCTTCCACGGGGCGTATTTCAACCCATCCTAGATGAGTGCTCTATGATGAGCTGCTGAACTCCATTACATATAGCCCGTCCGCCATGCCTGATTTTGTACTAGTGGACAAAAAAATCTTATTCTTCAATTGAAACCCTATATATATGGTTATCAAGTAAAAATCAATAGGTTGGTTACTGTTCAATATGACGCTATGTCATATTCGTAAGCAAAAAATGAATTGTTCATTTGTCTCCAATTTTACTAAAGTTCTCCAAAATCTCAATTCTAAATAGACCCTAACTAGGCAATCTGTAAAAAAACATCACTACAATGAACACATCATCCATATGTTATCTTTCTAACTTAGGGTTTTTTATTTGAACAAATCACTAAATGTCTGAATCTGAATATTAATTAATAAAGAAAGAGAATAGAAGAGATGAGACAGGGGACTAACCTTGTGGTGCTCTTGGCTGTAGGCATGTTTCGATGGACTAGAGGAGAAGAGGGCAAGAGACCAGGCGGGGAGGCCGGTGTTCACAAGAGCCGAGACCGGCTGAGGGGCGAGCCGGCGAAGGAAGTTGGAAGCGTCTTGCATCTCGCGATGAGGGAAACAAGAGGAAATCGGCAACACCAACGAACAGTCACCGCCGCACTGCTCGGCCGCCCTTTCAGCTGCTCCCCACACGGGCTGGCCAGCTTATTCTTTGGTTAATTGTGGGCCTGAACGCCGTGCTGTCGACCGAGGGGGCAACACCAGTGTGGGCTGAGAGGGGTGCAGCCATGGTCAGTATCTGTATCAGATAGTATGCAGTACGATTTATTTTGGACCCAGGTTCTTGTGTAGAGATCTATTGGGCTCGGCCCCTGAAACTTCCTCAGCATCTACTAGAACAACCACCTAGATACAACCAAAGCTACTACTAATATTGCTGGACCATAACCAAAACGTAAATTTGGTACATAGAGTTAATTTTAGAGGTTTTTATATCGTATTCATTTTTTCAGTGTAGCCTTTTAAACTACTAGTAATATATAGATATAATAATTTTACCCCTAAATTAGTATGAGTTGCTTTGTTTATTTTTATATTGCTTATCAAGTATAGCTCAACTGATTATATTATAAGTTTCAAACACAAAAGGAGCAAATCGGGATCTATTTTCCCCTCAGTAGGACATCTCATCATTCTTACATATCATCTAAAATAGTTATAATTTTTTTTAAAAAATTAATAAAATAAATTAGTATATGATATATCATCCTACAAGCATATAATTTCAAATTCAACATTTACAAATTATAAAAGAACAAATATAACTATAAATGTGTATATACTAGTTTAATTTATTTTTTTTATAATACAGAGGTTACATTTGATCTCGTATTAATATATCTTATTAAAAGTTTTAAATGTTTAATAATTTTTTAAGTGATATGCAAGAAATGAGCTACATCACCTCGAAAATCAATCTCCATCAGATGTTTGCTGGCAGCACATCAGTAAGCAAGTTGGGGAATTCAGTTCTCCATTCCTCCACCTTTCCTCGGTCATCTTCCTACTTCATGAAGCTTTTTTTCTTTTCCAAACACTGCAAGAAAGATATGGATTTTATCCCACCTGCAAAGGTAACTTAACTATCACCCCTTTGGGCAAGTTACATGAATGAAACACAAAATGGTCAAATTAGCGAAATGTACAAAAAAAATGATGGTACGGCATGGTAATATGTGGATAGGAAACAAAGTAATGAAGTGGACTACTAGTTCTCCAGGTGGACGGAGTGTTCTGCTGACATTCAAATCACCACCTCTTAATGTTCCATATTTTTCCATATATTGAGAAGTTTTCAACAATTTCGCTGCTGAATAACCAGGGAACTACATTACAACAAAGGAGCTTAAATAATAATATCAATCAATATTTTTATTAGGAAAGGAAATGCATTTCTGCGTACTATGTGTTGTAACTTAGTCGCTCGAGCAAATTCTTGCAGGAATGCTTCAAAAAATCGGCCATCCGGCCAGAGGGAGAAAAATCGGACGCCCACACACCATGTAGCTGACAGATACTAGTACTTTATGGAACGAGATCGTCTGACGTAGCAAGCGCTCGTAGTATCCAAAGCCTGCAAGGGTGTCGTTCGGGCCTGCTCGGGACGGCACATTTATTAGTGAGCGCAGCGAGCATGAACATTCGCTGCTCGTGAATCTCCAAATCCGCCATGGCCACCGGCGCTCGTCGCCTTCTCCGACGCGGGCGTGGGTGGAGTAGGGCTCCTCTGACTCCGCCCTCCTCCCCTGCTACCTCCCGCACTAGAGCCTGGCAGAACCCAGCGTACAGAAGCATGCTCAATAAATTGACCCAATTACAATATTCTCATTCTCAAATTCGCACAATAATTGGTCTCAAATTGACAAAGACATTCAGTCATTGCATTCATTCAGTTTTGAATGACAATCTCAATTCACATCAATTTACAGTATCAATTCATATCAACCTGCAAGTTCAAATTGTCAATCTTAGCTTTTCAAACAGGTGCTGTCGCCCTCCTCCAGAAGGCAGTGGTGGTGGTGGCCGCCTTCCAGTTTCCTCTCGTGGTGGTGCGGACTTGGAAGTAAAGGTCGCCCTACCTCCCGTGCTGACACGGCCCTTGGCAGTGCTCTGACGTGGAAGCCGCCATTGTCGAGGCAGACCATGCTTCTGTATGCGCGGTGCAGCCGGGTTCTATTGCGGGGGAGGACGTGGAGGCGAGGGATGGGAAGGAAGGTGGCGTCGGAGGGGGCTTCATTGGGGGCCTACTCCACCCATGCTCGTGTTGGGGAAGGCGGAAAGCTGAAGCGAGCACCGCCAACCATGGCGGCGACGCAGCGTGCCCTCGTGGTGCGTAGAGAAAAGGTGCAGGGAGTAGCAGGGCGTCCGATTTTTTTTTTTCGCGTCGGACTTCTGACGCGTAGACCTCTCCAAATTCTTGCAGTCATGAACCAGCCAGTCAACTTTGTTTTAAGCACTTCGTAACTTGTTCTATCCCCAAGGAGCAGGCACCAGACTAGCACCAGCTACTACTTTTTGTTTCTTAGTACTCACCTGATGTATTTACAAAGAAAAACATCGCTCTACTGTTTCTCTGGTATGGAACAAAATAATAAATCATTGTCCGATATTTATACCAATGCGTCACACGTCGAATGAAGACATAGGAGGTTTATTGGTCAAATTCTTAATGTTTAGATAGTCAATTTAATCTACGAGAGAAAAAAAATTCTAGCTGACAGAGATAAGTTAGAAAGTTAAAAAATCTATCAACTTATCTTATTAAAACAAATATAATAGATCAAAGTTAACTAAAAATAGGATGAGATTGAAAATAATAAGATAAGATTTATAAGCTAATAAATTTTGTATTAGCATGATAGACACCCTAGATTAGATTAAGAGATTCAATTAATGTATCCTTATACATAACCAAATGCATTAAAATAAATAGTAAATATATAAACTTAGCTAAGATATCGGATCAAACCGAAAATATCTTAACCAAACCGATATGTTTGCTATATGACGAGAAGTTCCGCTTGCTGTAGATTGAAATTAACCGATATAGTCCAAACCAAAGCAAGGTATCATCGAAAACTACGATACTTTTATTCTAGAGGTGGAGATGCGATGAATTTAATTGTATTTATCTAATTCTAATATATTACCAGACCATATATATATTTATACTAGACACGAGATAATATTTACTAAAGAAAAATAAAAGAAAACTATTCCTGCCAATTTACAAAAGATTTTTACAAATGAGGCAATTTCTAATAGGTTTAAGGGATAGATAAACTTATTTAAATCCGACCTTCACTGGATAATCTTCATTGGTTTAATTGGCATTCCTCTTCTTTTTGAATCTTTTAGTGGTTCTTCAAAATTTTGGTTTGAACATATGCCCTCTAATTTCGAAGTGTGAGGTCACACACTTCAAAATTATCCTCTCTGGGTTTTTACAACTCCGAAATTTTCTAATAGATTGTTACAACCTACCTTTCCCGGCGGGCATATTTTCCAATAAATCTATTAACACTAAAATTTTGAAAAGCTATTAATAGTTTCAGTCAAAAGAGGAAAGCCAATCAAGCTCAGTGAAGACTGGATTCAAAGAAGTTTCTATAAGTAGAGAGAAAGCAATCTATCTCTTAAAGCCATTACAAATCGGTTACCTATATATAAATATCTCTCTAAATAGCTAGGAGTATAAATTGGCTAAGGCAGTAAAATGGCAAGCAATAGTCGATTTCGTTGTGCAATATTGTGATTATTTCATGGGATACGTGGAATCGGTGCCTTAGACTTTATTTTTTGATAGATTAGTATGTAGACATGGGTGTGACATCGGCCTAGTCATCATATTGTCTTGGGGGTACGCTTTGAATTTGCTTTCACGATTATATCTTATTGTAGCAATAATCTAGCATAATATAAAGTAGTGGTTAAGGGACTTCAATTATTGATGGAAATTGGAGCCGACGCTATATAGATCATGGGAGATTCATTGTTGGTGATAAAATAATTGTCTGGGAAATATGAGTGATGAGATTTTGAAATCATATTACGAAGACTTCCAACAAGTTGTAATGGATTTTAAGATTGCATGAGTGTTTGTAGAGAGCAAAATTCAGGAATCAGTGATCTTAGATAAATTGCTTTGTGTTATCGACCTAATGGAAAAAAAATTGAACGTTGAGTGAGCTGTTATTAAGGCAGATGACTAGAGAAAGAAAATAATAGATTATTTACAAAATCATTCACAATCGATTATAAGAAAGCTTTGGCATAAGGTCATGAAATACATTTTGCTTGATGGAGAATTATACTATCAGATGATGGAGGGTCCGACGCACCTCTACAAGCTTGGCCTCCTGCTGTTGGATTGCTTTGGCAGATCGCTAAGTTGAAGTTCTTCAAGCTCAATGTCCTTACACGTTTTCTCCAATTTTGACAACAGATCAACTTATTTCATTTGTATTTTTGATGACAGCTTGAGATTGAGATGGTATGGCTATCATGGCATCGAGCTTGATTTTCTCTATTTGGGTGGTGTTAACGTCAAAATTTAGAAAGCCTAGCGATAGATTGGAAAGACGATCGGTTTAAGCGTAGAAGTGTCCGATTGGTACAGGGAAGAAGCCGATCGGATTGAAGCAAGGAAAGATTTAGTCCTAGAATAGAAGATTATCCAGATAAGACCGAGTTTGAGGAGGAGCCGTGGTTCACGGCAAGGTATTCTATCGTATCTTATATGGAAAGGAAGATTTAGTTAGTTAGTTAACTTCCTTAGATGATATTTTTCTTTATCTTTGTTAGGAAATAATGTCTGATGGTTGTTATAAACGCGTCGGACTTTGTAAACCTAGGGTATAAATATAGACCCCCTGGAAACATGTAATGGATCCTTTAATCCTTCGATCAATACAACCTTGGTGCATTGCCACCCTAGTCTATCTAGGTTTTTATCGGCGGGGTCTAGCTCTCGACGCAGAGCTGCATCGGTTAAGTTTAATCTCCGGCGAAGAGGTAAGTCCCGCCACTATCTCCATATGTCTTGCTCTGTCTAAGGCTGCATCGGTTAGATTCGACCTCTTAGGCCAATTTGATGTATCGCATTATGTCCATGCAAGGTCTATCAGTCTATCAAGCTCTCTCCGCCATCATCAGTCTCGTGCTACATCAGTTAGGTCTGACCTATGAGGCTGCCGATAGTAGAATGAGCTTTAGGCCTATCTGTATGGCGTTTTACCGAAGTGCTAGCCGATGAGTTATCTATACATTTAGCAACATGCCCACACATCGGTTCCTCGGCCGATACGCACTAGGTCTACAGAGACTTTCCTTTGAGCGGCACGCCAAGAGCATCGGCTTTCCAGCCGATGTACACCTGTCTTCGGAGAGACGTCCTCTCATCGGCTCAGCTAGTCGATGGGTTCGCTTCGCTCTTCCTTCAGCACAACCGATCTGGCATCCACCGTCCCGTTGCCGTTAGCCTCGGTTTTGTACTGTCTCGGTTAGGTCCGATCTTCGAGATTTGGTGCTAGCGGCGTCGTCACGGTAGGCGACGGGTCTCATGCTTCTATCTCCAGAGTGGCACCGGCTTTACAGCCAGTGCCTTTTATACTATTCCTTGTCACTTCGCATATGCTTTCATTGGCTCTTCAGCCGATGAACGACCGCGACAGGTTCCGTCGACCACCAGGAGGTATCCCCGCGCCTTGCTACTCTCTGAGTACAATCTTGTGCTTCCATCGGCTCTACGGCTGATGGATCAGGGTCTTGTGTTTGCTACACCCGTAGCCATCATATCCTTCATCGACTTCCGCCTACATTAGCTCCCCAGCCGATGGAAGGGCATCCTGATTGCTATCAGCGATCAGCCGATAGCAGGAACCATCCGGACGCGGCCGATGACTAACTCGATCTTATCGGCAGCCTGCCGATAGCGAGGGCTCGTATCGGCCCGTCGTTCGACTGACCCGTTTGCCTTACTTCCTTATCAATTGTAGGGTCAAATTGACTAGCACGCTCGCGCCCGTACCGTCATGCCAGAGCTGACCGAACCCTATGAGCCCTGGCGCGTGTACCTCGAGCCACGGAGAGAAGCCGACCAGCCTGCACTAGAGTAAGTAGACCTCCTAGGCGTCGGCATGCTCATGCTAGATTTCGGCGCGAACAGGTGGCTAGCCGATTGATTTGCAAATCTTGAGTCAATGATCTTTGATTGTCATAATTGGCCATGCGTTGCCTTGCTCTGATTACATGAAACTGATAAAATTCCAAGAAAGAGGCCGAAGTCAAGGCATCGATGAGTTCTTCTGCTAGTTCATCTTCAATTTCAGTAAATTTCGCCCAAATCAGCTTGGTGTCCTCTACCAGTGTGTCCATGGGGGTTCTCTAGCTGATGTGAAAATATTTGTCAATTGATTGTGAAGATTGGCAGAGAGGGACAACTTTGTTAGTGTGCTAGTACTTGCCTATGTCAAAAAGGAGAAGATATTAGTTAAGGATTGCATATTAGTAAAAATTTAATGTTAAGACAATGAAAGAAGACACATAATTAAAATAAGTGATTTTAGCTAGGATAGGATGGTGTGTTCTAGAACAACGGTATCAGCCATAGGAATGGGATCTTCTTGGCAATGGCTAATGTTTGACGGAGAAGTAGTGGTAGTGGGGATGATCTCTATATTGCTGTTGTATTTGAAAGCTTTAAGTTTAGACACTTGCAGTTCTAGAGTATCTTGGGTAGTCATCATCTCAGGCCTAATTAGAGCAATGTTTGACATTTTGAGCTCTAGAGCTGATGGTTGATGCTATGTCATGGACTGAAATTAACAAAGTATGACGTAAGGGAATGATTGGAAATGATAGGAGAGAGATGATGCATACCGGTGGGAAAGGAGTAGTGATGCTGCTTGGACATCAAGAATTTGGGTTGTTCTTGTTGGGGCAGTCATGTCGGCTGAAGTTTTCTTTGCTTCTGGACCATGAGTTTTGGCCCTTGGAGGAGAGATGATAGTGTAGGCTTATCGGATCTCAAGTTTGGTGAAGCCAACAGAGGCCTATAAAAAATTGGATGCCCTCTTTGGTTCACTTCAGAGAGTGGTTCTATTGGTAGCCTGTGGAATAGAATCATAAATATCTGAGAGTACAAGAATAAGAATGAAGAAAGAAAAGCATAAAATATGATACCTACTCATTGTATTCGACATAGTTTGGGTTTAGGGAGGAGCAATTGTGGTAGCCCATAAGTTGAAAAGATGTTTTCTGCATTCATTCCACTATTAGGTGAAGGCTTTGAATTGGCTATGCAGATTTCCTATTTGGTGAATTCCCCCGATGATAATAATTCAGTCAAAGCCCTAATCTAATCATATTCTAGTGTACTTTTCACTATAGCCCTAGCTTGGATCTTGTTTATAAAGCATAGGCCGATTGGAACTAGCCAAATCGCAGTTGATGAGAGCAAACTAATAGATGGTAGAAGGCAAAGCTAGTGGGTAGGAGGCATGGAGAGATTGCCGAATTGAAAATAGTTTTGGATTCTTTGTCGGATGAGATGTTGGAGAGAGCAAATTTGAAGGGTGCCTTGAATGTCACTGTATCATCATAAGCAAACCAAGTGGTGGCCTCCTTGATAAATATATAACAAAATCCTTTGAACCACTAGCAGATTATGATAGGAGACATTTTGTAGCCTATGAGAGCCGATGCTGCTTCTTCGTAAGATATACATTGTCATTCGATGGCTTCTTCATCTTCTGCATATTTTGATGAGGGAAACTTGAGGCTTTTGAGAGAAGGGGTGTTCACTGACTTGGAGGCATACAAGTTCAACCATAGCTAGAGAAACCACTAAAGACCCCCAATGTGTTTGACAGGCTAACTTCCCGATAGTTTTGTGACTTCTTGATGCTTCATCAAGCATGTGGTCCCTAGAAGATATTTGCCCAAGGGAATATGTTGATGATTGGTTAGTTGTTCTACTAGGCATTGTATATTTGTAGCCAGACCTAGGGTTGATCCACAGAAGACATGTTCAAGAAAGCCATGTGTTCTTGATTGTTGACAGATCCTGATATTTTGTTGTGGGTTTCTATGTATTTGGATCAGGTGCCAACATCCTTGGTTTGTAACCAATAGTGTGGCTTGAATTAGAGAGTGGATGGGTTGACGTATATAGTGGTATTATGGTAGGTCAGCATAGTCACATCCATCAAGTTTTGGGTCGTTGGCCCATGTTCGAACAAAAAGGTGTTCAGGCATCGAACCAAAAATAAGAAGCCGATGTGAGTAGAGGCTCATTCTTCTCCATCTCTGCTAAGGATAGTCTGATGTAGTGTGCAATGTCTAGTTCATTCCAAAAGGTCCTCTTCATAGCCAATACCCGATAGTATTAATTTCTCCAGCCTAGGAGTTTTCTAGGCTAGGATTCGAAGTTGCTTGCCCAATCATTGATGGAGATGGAAGCATTTTTTAAGAGAAGCTATTGGGTTTGAACATTAATGAAGTCTATAGGATATTAGATACCCATGAGGCCTAGGTAAATGTAATTTGGGCGGTCTGCAATGGGGATTAGGATCTTGTTGCTAAGGTTCTACAAGGAAAATGAAGAACAAGATGAATGGAATAGGAGGCACTTGGCAGACCTAAATTGCAATAAGCAAAAAGAGAATCAGAGAAGGGGTTACCTCTGGGATGAAGGTTGAAAATTCTATTGCAGAGGCTCGTGGAGTTGCACCAAAGCAGAAGAGGACGGAGGCTTCAATTCGCCCGAGGTTCACTGGGGTATTTGAGGAGATGAAGAGTTTGTTGCAATGAGTACACAGATGTGATGATTTGGGAAAGATAAAGAGTTTTTATAGGAAGAAGAACCAGATAAAACCATTGACCATTGGTGGCAATATTACTTGAGCCGGGTCAAATGGGTTGTAATGATTCATGAGAAAATTTTGGAGTTGTAAAATCTGGAGAGGATAATTTTGAAGTGTGAGTCCTCACAGTCCAAAATTGGGGTGTGCGTTAACACCAAAATGCCACATCTACATACTCATTGCAATAAACTCTCCATTTCCTCGAATCCCTTGGTGAACCTCTAGTGCTTTGAAGCCTTAGTCCACTTCTGCTTTGGCGCAACTCCACCAGCTTACGTAATGGTGTCTTAGACCTTCATCTTGGAGGTAAGCTCTTCTCTAATTCCTATTTTGCTCATTGAGATTTAGGTATGCCAGGTGCCTTCTATTCCATTCATCCTATTCTTCATTTTCTTATAGAACCATGGAAAGCAGATCCTAATCCACATGGCGAACCACTCCAATCACTTCTATCTTGGTCCCGTGGGAAACAAAGATCCGATAGACATCATTAATGATAAATTTACTGGATTCCATTAAAAAATGCTTCCATGTTTGTGAATGATTAGACCAATAGCTTCAATTCTTGGCCTAGCAAAGTCCTAGGGTGAAGGAATTGGTATCGCCATTTAACAGCCACCAAAAGAACATTGTAGGATGAACATGATATCGGCCATTGCATCGGACTATCACTCATAGAAATAGAGAAGTGTGAGCCTCTACTTTCATTAGCTTCCTACTTTTGGTCCGTGGGGTGAACACCTTCTTATTTAGATATGGGCTAATAACTCCAAACTTGATGGATGTAACCATATTGACTTGTCTTAACACCACTATATCTGTCAATCCATCTACTCTCCGATTCAAGTCATGGTATTGTCTGTAGACTAAGGATGTTGGTGGATGGCCAAGATGCATGGTAGCCTGCATCAAAACATCTAGGCTAACTGATGACAGGGAACACGTGGCTATTATGAATTTATGGCTAGAAAGATTTGTCTTCTACGAGTCAACCCTAGGTCTGAAGACAAACATGAAGTGCCTAGTGGAAAGATTGGTAGATCATCAATAGATCCACTTAGGCAAATATCTTCTAGGGGCCACATACTTATTGCTACATCAGGTAGTCACAAAGCTATTGGCTGGTCAGTCCATAAAACACGTTGGGTGTCCTTGCTGGATTCTACAGCTATGGTTGAACCTATACACCCTAATGCAGTGAACAGCCCTTCTCTCGAAAGCCTCTTGTTCCTCTCATCAGAAAACACAGAAGATGAAGAAGCCAACCAACACTGATGCACATCTTATGGAGAAGTACAATTAGTTCTCCTAGGTTGGAAAATGTCTCCTATTGAAATCTCCAGTGGTTCAACAGATTTTATTATGACCTTACCAAGGAGGTCACCACTTAGTTTGCTTATGGTGATACAATGACTTTTGAGGCACCCTTCAAATTAGATCGCTCTAATATCTTAATCGATGAAAAATCGAAAGCTATTTTCACATCATTAATTTCTCCATGCCTCCTACCTATCAGCTAAGCCTTGGGTTGATCGCAGTAGTAATCCTATGAGTTTTACCATCCATCAGTTTGCTCTTGTTAAATGGGATTTGGCCAACTAATGATCGGCCTATACTTTATAAACAAGCCCTAAGCCAGGGCTATAGTGAAATATGCACTGGAATATGATCGGATGAGAGATTTGACAAAATCATTATCATACGGGGGAGTTCATCGGATGGAAAATCTACATCGCCAATTCAAAGATCTTCATTCGATAGTAGAATGAATGGAGAAAAGATCTTTTCAACTTATTGGCCACCCATTATTGTTACTCCCTAATCCGAGACTATGTCGAATCCGATGAGGAGGTATCACCTTTTATGCTTTTCTTTCTTTTTTCTCATTCTTGTGCTCTTGGATATTTATGATTGTATTCTATAGGTTGTTGTTAAACCGCTCCTGAAGTGAGCCAAAGTGGTTAGCCGATTGTTTATAGACCTCTCTCGGCTTCTCAAAACATGGAATCCGATGCAACTCCACCGTCATCTATCCTCCAAGGCTCAAAACCTGCGATCCAGAAACACTAGAAAACTTCTGTCCATCTAGGCTGTAAGAAAAAAGAAAACTTCAGTTGACACGATTGCTCCTACTAGGACCACCCAAATTCCAGATGCCCAAGTAGCATCGGATCCTCCTTCCCTACTGGTATGCACCATCCATCTCCTGTTATTTCCAGTCCTTCCCTTACATAGTACTTAGTTAATTTCAACTGATGACGCGGAGTAAATCAATAGCTCTAGAGCCCCAAATGTCAATAGATGCTCTAACTAGGCTTGAGTCAATGACTACCCAAGCTACTCTAGAACTGCAAGCATTTGAACTTCAAGCTTTTGAATATAGTGCCGATACTAAGATCATCACTAGCACCACTGCTTCTCCATCGTATATCGGCCATCGCCAAGAAAACCCCATTCCTACGACCGGTATTGATGTTTTACAAGATGTGATCTTGTCATAGGTAAATTTGCTTATTCCAATCCTACATCTTTTTTTATTGTCCTAACATTGAACTTTTTACTAATATGCAGCCCTTAGCCGGTCTCTTCTTCATTGGACATCGGTGATCACTAAGGAAGCTAATCTGTTGGTTGAATTGAAGAAAATGTGCAAGGACATTGAGCTCGAAGAACTTTGATTTGATGGCCTGCTACAAGTAGTCCAATAGTAGGATATCAAGCTCATAGAGGTGATGCATCGGACCCTTCATTGGCGCAATAGCCTCAAATTCATTCTAGGCTCCAATGAAGAAGACAATCGCATCATTAAAGAAGTTGATAACATCCATTTGCGAGCAGTTGAGTCAATTCAAAAATTTCTTGACTGATGTAAAAACTTTAATGCTTGTCCAATGATATTTTGTAATTCCTGAATAGACTGATCCTCAAGCTTGATCTAATAATTTCATTGTCCTCAAAACATATTTTCTCTCTTGTGCATGTTTCTAAAGGCGATACTATATTATCAGCTATCTTCAGGCGATATAGATAGCATCGAGTATATGTAAGTTTGATAAGCTCTATAAGTATTAGCCAAACTTAGCCAATCTAGGAATCCATCCAGACACTAGGATGGTATCTTTTCAAGTACTTCTTATTAAGTACCTTGGTAAATTCATCTCCCTCAAGATTCTTCAATATATACTTATTGTTTGGCACACATTGACTTATGTGATAGGGTCCTTCCCAATTAAGTGACAATTTTCCAAATTTGTTATCTTTAGACCTGATTGGTAATATCAACTTTCACATAAGATCCCCTTCGTCAAATGCCTTAGCCGATACCTTTTTATTGTAATTTCTAGCCACCCTAGCTTTATTCTCCTAAATCTGTTCAAGTGTGTGTAGCCAATTCTTGGTTAGATCCTCCAACTTATTAGTCATCAAAATGTAATAACCATCTACTGTCAATTGATTTTGCAACGATACATTCTAGAGCCAATGTTCATTTCTCAAGGTAGCAATAGCCTCATGTCTATAGACCAACTAATATGGAGGTGGTTGTGTAGATCCATGGCATACCATTTGATAGACCCACAATAAATTAACTAAGGTTGGATGCCACCTCAGTGGGTGTTCATCTATTTTGTGGTTGATCAACTTGATGAGACATTTATTTGAAGCTTTGGCTTGTCTGTTCACTTGAGCATAATAAGGATATGAGTTCAACACCTTGATTCCCATGCTGGCAGCTGTTTGTTGGAACTCATCGGATACAAAAATAGACCCCTGATCCGTTGTAATCTTTTGAGAAATCCTAAACCTGTAAATTGTATGCTCCTTGATAAATTTTATGGCATCCTTGGATGTGACTTTTTTCAAAGGAACAATTATCACCTATTTAGTAAAATAATCCATTGCCATCAATATAAACTTGTGCTCTTTGCTTGGTGCAAGATATATTTGCCAATTCATATCAATTCTCCATCCTATGAATGGCAAAGGCTTGATAAATAGGTTCATAGCTGATGCTAGGGCATGTTGAATATTTCTAAATTTTAAACAATCTTGACATACTTTATAATACTCGAAACAATCCTCTAGCATTGTTGGCCTAAAATATTGAACCCTTCTACACAGCCACATCATTTCATACGCCAATTGATGATTTCCACAAATACCCTCATGAACTTTGCACATAACCACTTTGGCTTCTTCTAGATTTAGGCACTTCAATGAAACTCTCTCCATCGTCCGATAGTACAGTTCTCCATCAAGCAAAACATATTTGGGGGCCTTATACCAAAGTATTCTTAAAATCGATTGTAAAGGATTTTATAATTAATCTATAATTTTCTTTCTCTAGTCGTCGTCCTTGACAAAAGGTAACTCAACTTCCACATTTTTCCAATCAGTCCATAACCCGAAGCAATTTGTCTAAGATCATTGGCTTCTAAATTTTGCTCTCTAGGAACATGAGTCACTAATGGAATCTTAAAAGCCCTTAGCAACTATTGGCAATCTTTGTGATATGATGTGAAAATCTCATCCTTGCACTCATATTATCCGGACAACTGTTTGATCACCAACAATGAATCTCCCATAATCTCTATAGAATTGGCTTCAATTTCCTTCAACATGAAGTCCCTTTAGCGCCGCTTTATATTCTACTTGATTATTGATGCAATATGATGACTAGGTGATACGATGCAATCATGAAAGTAAATTCAAAGCTTGCACTCGAGGCAATATGATGACTAGGCTGATGCCACTCCAAAGTCTACATGTTGATCCATCAAAAAATAAAGTACAAGGCATCGGCTCCACATATCCCTTAGAATCATCATGATGTTGCATAATGAAATCAATTATTGCTTGCACTTTTACTGCATTAGCTGATTTATACCATAGGTCAAACTCCATCAAAACAAAGATCCATTTTCCAATTCTCCCATTCAATATTGGAATCGATAGCATGTACCTTACCACATTAGCTTTACACACCACTATGCACTCAGTGAACAGAAGATAATGTCTCAATTTTGTGCATGAAAAATATAAACAAAGGTAGAGTTTTTTCACTACAGAATATCTTGTTTTAGCATCCAAAAGTCTTCCGCTAAAATAAAATATGACTTGCTCTTTTCCTTCAAACTCTTGAAGCAAAACAAATCTGATAGACTTCTCATCAAACTCCTTGTTTTATTCAGCTCCGTAGATAAACTCTTGACCAGTTTTTAACTACAATAGTGGAGTAAAAGGCTGAATTCTTCTAGATAATTTTTAAACAAACCTTCTTATAAAATTAATTTTACTGATAAAAGACTATAGCTTAGTTTTAACGATTAGTGGTCTATACCCTTCATAGTTTTGATGCTTCATTGGCTGACTTTGTTCTCTTTCATGCACTACTAACCCTAAAAATTGTGAATCCGATATGTCAAAAGGATACTTGTTGGGATTCATTTTTAGTTCATATTTCCTTGTCCTCTCCAGCACCCTTCACAGATTGGCCATATGCCCTTTATTTCTCTTGGGTTTGACCATCACATTATCTATATAAATTTCAACCAATGAGC
Source organism: Oryza coarctata (assembly GCA_030770085.1). Classification (NCBI taxonomy): domain Eukaryota; kingdom Viridiplantae; phylum Streptophyta; class Magnoliopsida; order Poales; family Poaceae; genus Oryza; species Oryza coarctata. Next base: position 8,618,194 of record CM061484.1, on the reverse strand, counting down.
CGATGAGATCATGAAATATGTAATTCATAACCATCTGGTAAATAGCAGCGGCACTTTTAAGTCTAAATATCATAACCACCCATTCATACAAGTCAATTGCTCCTAGACATTTGAACACAATTTTTAGAATATCTTCTTTCGCCATAAAAATTTGATTATATTCTACATTGCCATCCATAAAACTAATAACATTGTTCACTGATACTTCATCCAATAGAAGATTTGCAATTGACATCGGATACTCATCCTTGGTTGTATCCTTGTTCAAGTGCTGGAAGTCAACACATACCCTTAATTTTCTATTTTTATTTTTCACTAGGACTATATTAGATACCCACTCGATATATTGGTACGGTGATGAAACTTTGTAATTTTTGCCTTCATTTCTTCAATAATTCTGCCTTGAATTGCTATGGAGGCTGATTGTATGGCTAATATCCTTTCTTTATTGGGAGCTGATATTCAACAATCGATCAGCTAAGTTTGGGCATCTTTTGATACACCCATGAAAAACAATCTTGACAAATTCTCTTTTAGCACTTATAAATATCAGCCTTGGCTATCTCTAGGACCTATGTCCATTTCTTTCAGATCATCGTCCAACACAAATCACTATCCTAATTTCCCTTCTATATCATTTATGGTGCCTTAGAGTAATAATTATAAGCCAATTTTGTTGATCGGCTATATATCATGTCTATAATCTTCACAAAATCCCGTTCCCACATACATCCAGTTAGGCAGTCCATTCCTTCGATTTTCTAGTCTAACAAATCAATTGTTGCAATATTAACCAATCTATTAGCTAGTATAATCTCCACTTGATCCTTTTGCCACTGAATTAATATTTGACGCATGGTGGATGGTACATAGTAGTTCATATGAATCCAATCCCTGTTTAGGAGCAAGCTGTATGATTCTTTTCCATCAATCGCAAGAAACATCATAGTCAAGGTCTTGATTTTTACAGTCAACTCCACATTTAAGACTCCTTTTGCCTCTAATGAATTCTTTCTGAAGTCTTTTAGTACCATGTTTGTCTTGATGAGATCCTAGGTGTTTTTCCCAAGCTTGCGGTATGTAGCATAAGACATCAATTTTACTACTACTCCCTATAAACTAGTATTTTTTTCATTGACTTACTATCAACATATCCTTTGATGTATAGGGTCACAAATGCCAATGCTTGGAGTCTTCAGACGTATGAAATATAGCTTGTTGGGTTTGTAACATCAATTAAACCATAGATTTCTCACTCTTGTCATCATCGGATGAAGGCGCTTTGTACAACACGGGTAAAATAAACACCATATTGATAGGAACCGATGTCTTGCTTCATCGGCTTTTTACATAACACACCACTCCTTCATGGACTTTTTGGGTCGACGATTGGCTTAACACAGCACTCCTTCATGGTCCTTTTGTTGCTTTGCAATTTGTTCTTAGTGCCACAATCATCGTACCCTTCTTTTTTGATTTTTAGTCAAAATTCCACTAAGGCACCACTGAGGGTTTTGAACCTATTTTCCTTCATCAAATTCCTCATTAATTACTTCATCAAGTACATTATCAACCTTTTTTAAAAAGTCTTCATGAATCAACTCATACAGTCATGAACTAATTTCCATTTCCTTGATGGTGATTCCTAAAAAGGTACAAGCTAGTGGAGAACCTCTCATGTTCAAAGAATTGTGGTCTTCTATCGTTGCACTTAGGACAATCATCAACCAATGGCAGCATCATCCCCTGATCCTAGCAGAATTGAAAAAATAGGCAATCCAAATGTGGAGCATATTTGAACACCTCTTTGTATGGTGAAGCCCAAAGCTCTCTTTCTCCATGCGTTTGGTACTTGTCAATCAGCTATGATGAGGTCACCTTCGATTCTTCATAATTTTGATTCGCCCGATGTTCTCTCTCATCAGTTTGATTTTTTGAGTACCTCGTATACACCATAGTTACTGGGAAAGGGTGCCCATCTATTTTCATTGGCTTTTTTCATCATCGAACATAATCTTCCGTTGCTCCACAACCGATTGAATCTATTACTAAAACACTTTGCACTCATTTGTATGGTGAGAAATTGAATTATGGAGGTTACGATATTCTTAAGTTCATTGGATGATGGAATCATGTGGTTTGGTGAAAGATGTATTTGTTTCTCTTGAAGTAATTGTTTGTGCCGAGGCACGGCGGACGCGGCGCGAACATGCCGGATCGCCTGGGTGGTCCACTTAGCTCCAGTGCAGGCCGATCGGCTTTTCTGCGTGGCTTGAGGTACGCGCGCTAGGGGCCGTGGGGTTCGGTTGGCTCTAGCGCGTCCTTACGGGTGTGGGCGTGCCAGTCAATTTGACCCTAGAATTGACAAGGAAGTGAGACAAGAGGGTCCATCGGACGCTAGGTCGTTACAGGCGCTCGCTATCGGCTGGCTGCCGATAGGATCGGGATGCTCTTCGATCGGCTGAGGAGCCGATATGGACAGGTGTCGATAGGGGATCGACCACAGAGCAGATGGAGGAACCAGGGTGTACTCAGGACATAGCTAGGCACACAGGATCCCTCTGGATAGCCGAATAGTGATTCATCGGCTAGAAAAACCGATGAAGGCACATACGGACTAGGTAAGGAATAGCATAAGAGGGCACGGGCTGCAAAGCCGATGTTGCTCCGGATATGACAGCACGAGACCCATCGCCCACCGTGATAGCGCCATCAACACTGAATCTCGAAGATCAGACGTAACCGAGACAGTACAAGGTCGGGGCAAGTGGCGATGATATGAAGGATGCCGGATCGGCTATGCTGTAGCAAGGATAGGAACGAACCCATCGGCTAACTGAGCCAAGGACGGGATGCCTCTCTGAAGGCGGGTGTGTATCGGCTATGAGACCGATACGCTCGGCGTTACGCGTCAAGGGACACCTCTGAAGGTTGATATGTATCGACCGAGGGGCCGATGTGCTGGGCGTGAAGCTCAGAGCATGGATAACTCATCGGCTAGCACTCCAATGATACGCCGTGCAGAAGACTATAGGCCTAAAGCTCGATCTACCGTCGGCAGCCCCGTAGGTCAAACCTAACCGATGCAGCATGAAATTGACGACGACAGAGGGAGCTTAACAGGCCGATAGGTCTGGCACGGACGTGATGCGATACGTCTGATCAACCTAAGAGGTCGAACCTAACCGATGCAGCCTCAAACAGAGCAGAACATATTGGGATGGTGGCGGGACTTACCCCTTCGTCGAAGATCGGACTTAACTGATGCAGCCCCGTGTCGAGAGCCAGAACCCGTCGGTAAGACCTTGATGAACTAGGGTGGCGATGCGCTGAGATTGTATATTGATCGAGGGATATTTTACATGTTCCCAGGGGGTCTATATTTATACCCTGGATTATAGACAGAGTCCGACATATCTACGACCATCGGACATTATTTCCTAATAAGAATAAAGGAAAATATTCCTAAAGAAGTTAACTAACCAGCTAAACCTTCGTAATCAAGTAAGGTTACAATTTACAAAAACAAACATCATGCCGTGGAGTCCACGGCTCTTCCGTAAACCCGGTTCCATCTGAATAATATTCCAATTTGGAACCGAGTCTTCCTTCGCTGCAACCTGATCGGCTTCTCCACTGTAGCAATTGGAACTTCTTTTACTCAAGCCGATCCTTTTCCTTCCTTTCCTCGGGCTTCTCGTACCTGACCCCGATTAATCCCCTGTCTTGAAGACGATCCAATCTTCTACTAATCTGATAGGCTTTTCTACAGTTCCAATCGGCTTTGTCTTAGTATCTCCATTGGTCGATCACTGAATTAAACTCTCCATCGGACCTCTCAGCCGATCGGCTTTAGCACTATCGGATCGTCCAGATTTTGGCGTTATCAGTAATAGATCAAAAATTTTATCGGCCTTATTTATATCAAAATCAAATCTTTCCTCTTTTCTGATATCTTTGATCCGTATAATGATATTATTTTCTTGTTTTTTGTCCACTTTGCTAGGCCAATTTCAATATCAAAATCCTCCTCCTATTATAAATCCAATGAAAATCCCTGTACGTATACAATTTTGCATTGGAATTTTTCTTTCCTTGCCTCTTGGAATCGACTTTCATATGCGATTCTTTCTGCACCAAATGCACCAAGCTCTCAAACTCTTGGGAAGAAAATTTCTCCTTGATGAGAGCTAGTATTCCATGGAAAGCTAGCTCAACTAATTATCTTTCACTTAAATTGAAACTATGAGTCTGATACATAAGGGATACAATGTTGAGGGTTGGCAATCATTCAACAAATATTCTATTTTAGTATCACATGGATAAAAGAAAGAAAAATGAGAGGCACAAACACAATAAGGAGAAAGACAACCACATATAGAGTATCAACATGGCCATCCCTCATCCAAAGATTATACCTCCAACCTCAGAATCATGATGCTTGTTAGCCTAAATGGACTAAATGAGTCCATAGGATGGACTAGTGAAATCACAGGTTGAGCCAAAACTAGATCTAGCTCAAGCCAATAGCCACTTGAGCCCGCAAAGTTCCTCCTCGGCCTACTTGCTCTGGCGATGCCATTTCAGCATGGTCATTGCTAGGAACACCACCCGCCACCTGGATCGGTGATGAAGCATACCACTATACCTTAGTCATCGACAGACCGACCTAGTAATTGTATTACTCTTCATAGGTTGTTGTTAAATTCAATCCTTTTACTCCACCATAATGGTACTAAAAAATTCTCTCTCCTTGAGTGAGAATACAAATAACTAATTTTACACTATTGTTTGTCACTCCGAAAAAATTGGATTGTGAAACCTTTTTTGAAAACCCACGATGCGGAACCTCAATTATGTGTCTTGGTTTTGTAATTGTATGTAATGACCAATTGCTTGAATTTGAGCATCCTACAGTATGACCACATGAGCATTTATTGGATGCTCTGGGCTGAGTATTTAGCTAGCACATAAAAATCTTGGATGTCAATAGTTGTGGAACGCTGGCGATGATGAGATAGAATTTTAGATCTTTATTATCTGAGATGAGTTTTATTCTAGCCTCTTTTTAAGGCAATTGGTTTGGTATAGGAGACTTCCCAGTGTGTCCCGAGTAGATGAAGGCATGAGACTTACCTAATACTCGAATTTAAGAGATTCAAACCAACTATGGTATATTCATGGGTGAGCTATGGAAAATCCTTGTTAGGAACTTCTGATGACATGGGTATTCGGTGATAGTTTCACATTGTGTAGGTAAAGTGTACAAACTCTATAGAGCTTTAACTATTCGATTTGTTGTTCTCATGGTTAAATACAAATGTAAGGTGATTCTACTAGTGTAGATTTGTTTGTCAATATTTTATGGAAAATATTTGTGGGAACAAGAACCATTACTAGAGTGGGTCTTGGTGATTGATGGATGACCTTGGTGGTCTAGAATGGGTATGTGTGACCCGGGATGCCGTGGTGGCATCATCGAGTAGAATACCTAAGAGGAAGCAGATACTAAATCTTGGGAGGTTCTAAGAAGGAACCAATGAAAAGAAAGATGTTAGTTTAGCTCTGGATGGAATGAGATAAAGGTATATTTATGGCTTAAGGATTGATTTTTGTTGAAGAGATGGAAATTGAAAAGAAACTATTAATGAAACTACAAATTTGTTCTCATGTTTGGGTTGTTGAAAAGCAACTTGCATCAGATCGAAATGGTAAGTCTCTTTCCAAATGAATTGTTAAACTCATACTTATAGATTGGAAAATACTGTTACACAAAAGATTTGTGAAATAAACCTATTCTTCCTATGCAACTTGCACACTCACATTTCTTGTGACTTGCGAGTACGAATATACTAACCTTCTCTATTTAATTTTTTTCTTTCTTACCCCATAAGTTCATGTTGAAGATGCTGAAGAGTTTGGTTTTATCCCTAGACCCAAACCGTTGCTTATGGATTGGTGTATTAGACATTCTAGGTTCTGTTATTGTAGTTTTTCTTGGTAGTTGTTGCTAAGGGTCTACCCGACATGGCAACAAGATATAATGTATTCGTTTAGTTTTTGCAAGGATTACTACTTTGTTACCATGGGTGCTAGCTTTGAATGTTAGGATTGGCATCAACATGTGCAGTTCCAGGGATGGTTTGTCGTCCTTGACAGCATGTCCTATCGGACACTATCTTCCTATTGTATCCCATCAGGGTGTGACATTCTTCAACTTGAACTCTTTTACTTTGAGGGATGCATTTGGTCATGTTGCAACCTCATAGGACCTAATACATGCATATTACTCAATAATTACATTAGTCCTCTAATCATTTATCATCAATTAGCCAAAACCTACAAGGGGGCCTAGATGCACTTTCAGCAGTAAGTAGTCCTACCACACACAATGAATATTCTATGTTGGAACTATTATTGGCTTGGGTTGAACACACCAGTTGGAGAGCTTCACTAGCTACTAAAGACGCATAGACCCTTCTGTTCATGACAAAATTTTGCACTAGGACAAGAATATAACAAGTGCAAGACAAATTTCGATGTTTCTTGTCATTCCTTGCTTGAGTTTAGGGTTTTCTAAGTTCTAATTGATCTCTAAACCTAGTAGGACATGGAGAAGGCCTTATGGAGGCAAGACCAACCTCTTTATAAGGTCTACGGCTAGTTCAATTGAACACACAATCTATAACCAACACAATTAGCAATTGAATCATTCTTTCAATATCGTATCTACTTTTTGCCCTAAGTTTTAGGCTATTTTGTCAATCTTTATCAATTTTTGCTATAAGCCATTTATCTTCACTATGAGAGTGCGAGTCCTCTTTGTAGGCTTGTCCTGAAAACCTTCTGTTCTAATCACGTGATGGGTGTTTATCCCAATTTGTCTAAATCTACTCTGCTAGCCGGTTTTGATTTCTAAACCCATCTTGATCAAGAGCTTCTCAAGGTCAAGGTGGTTGGTGACTCAAGTCAACATTGCAATGCTTTAGATGTATCCCATCATGCTGGTGGCATGATAAAAAAAGTCGTTAATACGATTTTTGGTGACTTCACTAGGCACATCTACATCAACATCATGAGCAAGAACGATGAGGTTGAAACAAGCAACATCATATCTCTCACTATCGAGGACTTGACTGAGGAGGAGCAAAAGGAGATCGATGAAAAGATGGCGACAATGAAGGAGGCAATGCTTTCATTTTATACTAGGACCCATACGAGCATTGCTAAAAGAATGTGCCACCACTGCAAATCGTCTTCTTTCAACAGGTAATTCTCATGTCCGATGGCATCTCTTCTACTATTGAGCAACTTGTAGTGAATTCCGTGGGTGTCTATAAATTCCACCTTTGCCAATAGATTAGATGCTGCTATGAATTCCTTATTTGATAGTATGATGGAAAAGATGGCTTCACAATTTGGCTCCATGATGGCCAATTCGCCACTACAAAATTTAAAACCTAGCACTCGTGAATCTTCAATCCAATAAATTTGTAGTAGAACCGATGGTGCTATAGGAAAACATAGGGCACATTATGTCGGAGGTGAGCCAAATCAAAATTTCACAGCCGGTCCAACCGCCCCCATACCTACCAATTTAACTGCAGTCGTACCCACCGGTTCGACTAGCTACTAGGTTGGTCTGACTGCGCATCTAGCTACTAGGCTATGGGTAGGTTTGACTGACACACTGAATGTGCTTGATCATTCTGATGATAAATTATTGGGTGATGATAAAGATTCTAATGTTGACAACTGAATTATCTTGGACTATTCATTTAGTCTAATTTGAAGCCAACTCATAAGGATTGATAAAGTGAAATTATGTACACTTTTGATGTCACCAAGTGTTGTAAAATTTTTATTATCTTTTGCAAGAAAAATAAATTAGTTTACCTAACAACCATATCATACCACCTTTGGGGGAATTGAAACATTGTGCTTATTATAAGTGACATGATTCTTATTTGCATGCTAGTAATGATTGCAATATTTTTTGTCAACAAGTTCAATCGGCCATAGATGAAGGATGATTGAAGTTTACCGAAGGACCAAGGATGAAGTAAGATCATGACCCTTTCCTAGTGAATATAATAGACTTCAATGAACAAAAAGTATTAATTCGGCCTAGTAAAGCCAAATCAACGAAGGAGAAGAAATTTTTTATTGGAGAACCTTAGCCAAAGATGATCGTACCAAAAGGCTTTGAGTTGGAGTGTGAAAGGTCAACAAGAACGATGCTTCGAGCTCTAAAACACCAAAAAATCGAAAGGTGATGATCAAGATGCTCTTGAACAAGTTTGGTTGAAAAAAGACTAGTAAAAGACCTAATGGTCGGCCTAATAATGCAAGGAGACCAAGATCATGAGTTATGGAGGGACTTGGTCAGCAATGAGTGCAATTGGTGCCACTGTTTCCATATGATCCTCAAGTCATGCTATGGGGACCATGTCCAATGCAACCGCCAAGTTGCCCTTTTCCTTATTTTATGCCATGGGGAGCACCACCACCAATGTATGAATCTTTGGTGCCAATGCCAAAATTACAATTTCAACAAGGATGGGTGGAGACACAAAGGTTAGTATATGACCAGTTGTCTTCTTCAAGCAAAAGTGGGTTTGAATCAAAAAATCAATTTGAGGAGAGGTGAGGTGGAGAAAAGCACATCAAGGTGCTGACTAAGACTTTGGAGATGATTACCATCAAAGTTGTATCCCATGATATTCAGATATGTGATGAAGATACAACAAAGGTGGTCCAAGGCGAGAAGACCAAAGTCAAAGATGACATTACCAGAGATCCAGAGATGGTGGTTTGACTGGGCTCTAATGCCAGTCTGACTGGCAGTTTTTGACTGGTATGACTAAACGCCACGTCCAGTCTGACCAGCATCGTCTGGAGATGAGGGGTGTAGAGCAATGAATGGCTGGTTCGACTGGGCCTTATGGCCGGTCTGATAGATGGCTTCCAGCTAGTCTAATTGGGCCTAGAGGCCAGTCTGAGTGGGACGAACTATAAAGCAGCATAGGGGCATCCACATCCCACAAGAACATAACCTAATCCAAGCTAGGTACCTTCGAATATAACTCCTTAAAAGTGGATATTACAATGTCTTCAGGTCAAAGAGTCAAAAGAAAAGGTGGCAAAACATATTAGAGATAGAAGATTTAATGAGTTGAGACCTCCGCCATGACTTGTGTGGAAACCCAAGCCAATAGAGGTTGAAAAGCCAATGATTACCCTAAGTGATGATGAAGATGATGCTTTAGAAGAAGAATTATTGGTTGTTAGTAGCAATTTGCAACCAAGGGAGAGCATGGACAGTAATATGGTGTTCACTATAACTATGGAGTTTTGTGCCATGGATGAGGCTAGAATTGCCCAACTCTCACTAGGTCCAAGAGATGCCGTTTTGAGAAGTGTGGTGAATCTATCTGTCATATGAGGCCACTCTATCTTAAAGAACATATCAATGTATGACCAATCTCTAGGATGTTGGTCGATGGAGGTGTTGCATAAATTTAATGCCATATTCGCTATTCAAGAAGTGGTGGTGTGAGGATGATGAGTTAAAGAGGACAAATGCGATGCTCAACGGCTTCAATGGTGAATTGACAAAGGTGAAGGGAATATTCTCTATGAAGTTTACCGTGGGAAACAAGATGTTGCCAACTGTTTTCTTTATCGTTGGTGTGCAATGTAACTATAGTATTATTTTGGGTTTCTGTTGGATTCATACCACTTGCTATGTTCCTTCTACTTTACACAAATATTTGATACAACGGAATGACAATTAGATTGAAATTGTTGAAGTGGGCACGTCGGCTTTGGTTGCAATGGCTAATACTTCAATGGAGTGGAAATATGATAATATTCAATTCTTATCGGGACTAGACCTTTCTTGTTATGTTTTTATTAGTGTTTCTAAAATTGCTTCAATTGGGTGGCACTATGGTAATATCCAATGCAGTATGGTGCTAGCTAATCTAGCATGGCTGCACAATATCATAATGTATCATGACTAAAGAGGCCAATTTGGAGTGGTTGTAAAAGTAGGTGCAAGAATATCGATCTTCAAAGAATGATATTAGTGAATCCATAGAAGACTTTGATGGAGTAGAGAAGTTGCATCAAGGTTTTATATCAGCCAATCCACTAGAAGAAGTAGATATAGGTGATTGTTCTATTCCAAGGCCAACATTTGTAAACAAAAACATGAAAGCTAATTATAAATCTCAAATTATTACTTTGCTTAAAAAGTATATTAATTACTTTGCATGGGAGTATCATGAGATGTCGGGACTTAACTATGAGCTTATTGAGCATCAGCTTCCTATTAAATATGGATTTAGGCCTCATAAACAACTCTCTCATCATTTCAACTCTAATATATACAATCATGTCAAAGAGGAGACATACCAATTATTGAAAACGTGGTTCATTAGGCCTTGTAGGTATGTAGAGTGCATCTTTAATATTATTATGGTTGAAAAAAAGGGAGTGCTAAGATTAGAGTATGCATTGACTTTAGAGATTTTAATAGAGCTACTCCGAAAGATGAATGTCCTATGCCTATAGCCAACATGCTGATTACTAATGCTTTGGGACATAGAGTGATTAGTTTTCTAGATGGTAGTATGTCAAATCTATATGGCCAAAGAGGACATGTTCAAAATGGCCTTTAGGTGTCTCGGTTTTGTTGACTTGTTTGAGTGAGTTGTAATGACTTTTGGTTTAAAAATGCCAATGCAACATATCAAAGAGCAATAATTTGATGTTTCATAATCTTAGAAATCTATATTGATCATATAGTTGTCAAATTGGATGGCATGGAAGGTCACTTAGCTGATTTGCGCTTAGCTTTTTAGAGGATGCGCTGGCATAGTTTGAAGACGAATCCACATAATTGTGTTTTTGTTGTGTCGGCAGGGAAGTTCTTGGGAATCATGATCCATAAGAGAGGTACTAAAATTGATCCTAGGAAGATAGAAAAGATTAGATAGTTCAAAGCACTAACATGCAAAAAGAAAGTACACATGCTACTAGGCAAGGTAAATTATTTGAGAATGTTTATATCTAACTTGTCCGGCAAGATTGATTCTTTTGTTGCTATAATTCAATTAAAGAAAGAAGCCAATTTTATTTGTTGGGCAAAACAGCAAGAAGGTTTTGAAAAGCTCTATAGGTACTTGTCATCACCTCCCTTGGTGATAGTGCATAAAGCCAGAATTCTGTTTTGGTTATATATTGCTGCAGAAGATAACATCATTAGTTGTGTTTTGATGCAAGAGGTGGATGGTAAGAGCATATCATCACATTCTTAAGCCATCGCTTTTTGGACGTTGAAATGAGGGACATATTTGCTGAGAAGTTATGATTTTTTCTATATTATACTTGCACCAAGTTGAGACATTATTTGCTATCTAGTACTTGCATTGTTGCTTGTCAAACCAATGTCATAAAATACATGTCACAAAAGCCAATTCTAAGTGGGAGAATTGGAAAGTGGGTGTATGCTTTGATTGAATATGATTTGGTTTATGAGTCTTTAAAAACTATGAAAGACCAAATTGTTGCATATTTTATTGTGAATCATCATGTACATCTTGATTATACAAGTGAGGCCCATATGGTTCACATTGCACCATGGAAAATTTATTTTGATGATTCTTATAAGGAAGGGAAAGGGATTGGTGTAGTGTTAATTTTGCCTTATGGTGCTATCTTTTAGACGTCGGTTTGCTTAGAATATCTATGCACAAATAATCAAGCCGAATATGATGCTTTGTTATTTAGTTTACAAGTAAAGGAAGCAATAGGTGCAAAACACATAGAAGCTTTTGGTGATTCATAGTTAGTGGTTCAGCATGTTGCTGGGATGTATCGATATTTTGATAGGTTACTAAATAACTATTTTGATCAACGCTTAGATGTTATTGTCAATTTTGATGATTTTATTGCTAATTTTGATGATTTTGTTATAACTAATATATCTAGAGGTGAGAATTCATGAGATAACTACTTAGCACAACAAGCACCTGGTTCTCATATTAAAATATGTTTATTTTTTATTCTGAAAAAGCTAGTGCTTGATTGTGAAAAGATAAGCAAAATTGTAAAAGTTACAAATTAGAGATGGTCTGATCATAGTTGTACCACCAGTCTAACCAAACACAATAGGCAGTCTGACCGTAGTTGTACGGCCATAATGATTGGTGACCATGCCTGGTCTGACTGGCCAAACATAGGTGGTTTCATCGAGCTAGTGACCCATCAGCAAGGGCTAGGTGGCAAGAGTGTACAAGTGTTCCAGAAGCCAAATTAGGCCAAAATTTGGTTACATATAGAATAGACCAGGATTGTCACTGAAGAATCCCTTTGACTGAATTTTTGAAGAATTCTAGGTTGATCAAAAGATTTGGCGGCAAGCCGTTCAATTTACTCTTCTTGAGGATGAGTTATATTTCCAAACTGTGGATGGAATACTGTTGAAGTATCTAGATAGTGATAAATCCAGTTGCTATGAAAGAGGTTCATGAATGGATTTGTGGAACTCATCAATCAGCCCACAAGATGAATTGGTCTTTGAGAAGAGCAGGATTTCATTGGCCGAAGAAGGTTGATGACTATTTCAAATACTATAGAGGGTGTGAGGCTTGTGAAAGGTTCGGCAATGTTCAGTTAGCGCTCGTTGCCATGCTAAATCCAATTATCAAACCATGGCCATTCTATGGTTGGGGTTTGGATTTCATTTGTCAAATACATCCTTCATCATCAAAAGGGCATCGGTTTGTGTGTGGTCACAATAGAACATGATGCATAAAGAGGTAATTCATTTTAGCTTGAAGCACATTATTGATAGATTTGGAGTTCCTCAAACTTCAACTATAGATAAAGGAGCATCTTTTATTTTCAAAGAATGAATGATTTTTCTAAATCTAATGATATTAGATTGTTAAATTCTTCTCCTTAATATGCTCAAGCTAATGAAGCCAAGTCAAGTAATAAATTTTGTCAAAGTTGATTAATAAAAAGATTGCGGAATACGTGAAAAAGTGGCATGAGGTGCTTTCGGAGGCATTATGGGCTTATAGGATATCTAGACATGGTGCCATTAAGGTGACTCCTTTTGAGTTGGTCTATGGACAAGAAGCCATTTTACCTATTGAGATGAATATTAGCTCTGTTAGGTTAGTCAAGCAAAGTGATTTATCAGTTGATGATTATAATTCTTTAATGATGGACAATCTTGATAAGGTGACCGATAAATGTTTAAATGCTTTGGAGGTAATTGAGAAAGATAAGAAAAGAGTAGGTAAAGCTGATAACGAAAAAGTTCAAAGCAAAATCATTTTAGATCGAAGACTTAGTATGGAAGATGATTTTTCCATTAGGAACTAGAAGTAGAGTGTTTGGTAAATAATTGCTAGTTGGGAATGATCTTATTGGATAGTCAAAATTATTCATGTGACTGCGTAATTTTAAAGGGTGCTCAATGGCATGTATCTAAAAAATAATACTTCCTAATTGTTTGGCAAGATGCTTAGGAGATTGATATGGCCAATACAATTTATCGCCCTTAGACCCCGTGTTTATGTGCTTTCTAGCTCTTAAGTTTACCAAAAAGATAGGGGGGCATGTGTTGACAACCGGCTAACTCAAAAATTAAGTCCAATTTTGACATTTCTCCTCTTTCCTTGCTTGAGGTTGGGGTTTTCTAATTTCTAATTGATCTCTAAACCTATTATGATGTGGAAAAGGCCCTATGGAGGTAAGACCCTTTTAAAAGAGGTATGGCTAGTTCAATTGAGTACACAATATACAACAACACAATTAGCCAATTGAATCATTCTTTCAATATCGCATCTACTTTTTTATCCTAGGTCATCATCTTCGTTGGTTTTCGCTTTAAGCCATCCGTTTTCACTATGAGAGTGCAAATCCTCTTTGTAGGTTTGCCCTAAAATCCTTTCATTTCACCCATGAGATGGATGTTTATCCCAATTTGTCTTAGTCGGCTCTACTAGTCGGTTTTTATTTCAAAATCCATGTTGATCAAGGGCTCCTCATTGTCAAGGTGGTTGGAAACTCTAGTCAACATGGGAAGGTTTTAGGTGGATCCCATCGTGTTAGCCGTGTGACTGAAAAAATCATCAACACATTCATCCTCTTTCTCTCTGAGATGAAGATGTGGAACACAAAAGCTATGAGTTTGATGTGGTATCTAGATTACTCCCACTCCTTTGGTGCCAATTGCGAGGGCCTTAGTGGAGTCCTCGCCTTATTCTAGTTCTCCACTTGCATAACAACCCACATTGCATTGATGTGGTAGCTTCGATTGAAGACTGTGCACATTGGAGAGTGACCTTTGTCTTTGGAAAGCCTAGACATGATCATCGACATGTGTTTTGGGATCTTCCCATTCTTGCATGATCAATGGACAGGTCCGTGCATTTGCTGTGGTGACTTTATTGAAGTGCCTAGCTCTGATGAACATTTTGGTAGCCAAGACCATCTGGAATAGATCTATTTAGAAATTGCTTGGACGAGTGTGGACTTCTTGATCTTGGCTTTGTGGGCCTAAATTCACCTAGGCAAATAGGCAAGATGCCCAATGTAATGTCAAGGTTTGGCTCGATAAAGCAGTGGCCAATTGGGAGTTTTCCTAGATGTTTGACGGTTGCTGGGTTGAGAATGCGATTACGACTTCTTTAGATCACTATGCCACCTTGATTACATTAGCAGGGCCTCCCCAAAGATTGAATCCTATCCTGGTGAAACAAAGTTTCCATTTTGAAGCGGCCTGGCTAAGGGCTGATGACTATAAGTGTTTTATTAAAAGAATTTGGGCGGGAAATAGGGATGGCTCACCTCCACTACGGTTGGCCTAAGAGGTCAAACTAAACCGATATAGCCTTAGACAGAACAAGACATATCGAGATAGTGCTGGGACTTACCCCTTCGTCGGAGATCGGAATTAACTGTTGCAGTCCCGTGTTGAGAGCCAGACCTCGCCGGTAAAAATCTAGGTGAACTAGGGTGGCGATGCGCCGAGGTTGTATTGATCCAAGGATTGAAGATGATTACATATTTCCAGGGGTTCTATATTTATAGCCTGGGTTTACAGAGTCCAACGCATTTACAACAACCATCGGATATTATTTCCTAACAAAGATAAAGGAAAATATCTCTAAGGAAGTTAACTAACTAACTAAATCTACATATCCATATAAGATAGGATAGAATATCCTGCCGTGAACCATGGCTCCTTCTCAAACTCAGTCTTATCTTGGATAATCTTCTTTTCTAGGACCAAGTCTTTCTTTGCCTCAATCCGATCGGCTTCTTCCCTGTAGCAATCGGACACCTCTATGCCTTAGCCGATCGTCTTTCCAATCTATCGCTGGGCTTTCCAAATTTTGGTGTTAACAGGTCGTAACGGGTGACATGTCATGCGCCGATGTGCACATACATGTGGGGCCACTAGAGATCAGGAGGCGACGTGGCGCGTTCTAATTGGTACAAAAGGGCTAGAATAGTGACCGAGCTGAATTGTCTGTGGAAACGAGTCAGCGTCCATATAATTGGTGACGTAGCTTAATTTGGACGACTAAAAAAAATAATATTGTGGTTACAAAATATGAGGGGTATTTAGGTATTTTACTTTAGGATTTTAGAGATTAAGACACAAAAAATTGAGATAGTTTTTATGAAAATTTTGTAAGCACATTTTTAGGAACAATGATAAAGTTGGTCCAAGATTTGTTTGGTAATTTATCACTATTTTTTGCACATACCTAGCCTTTGATTTTAGATTAATTTATTTCCACTAGGTTTTTTGTTTGATCCAAAATTTAGCTTGAGTGTTATTAATTAAATAAGGTTTAATTAATTTTGGTCAATCTTATGTTCATTAATTTCTTTAGTTAACATCTCAAGATCAAAAAGTTTGATTGAGGTAATTACAGTTGAGTTTGTTTGCAATTTTTTTTAGTTTATGTTGCAAAATTTATAGGCCAATTAGAGTTATGGATCTACTGCTATAATATGTTAATATGTTTAGTAATGAAATGGTGGTCTATCAAATTTTAGAAGACATGGTTTTTTAGGTTTTGTAATTAAGAAAAAATGTTAAATTTAATTTTGTTTGATGCAATCGTTCACCCCCTCTGATTGTTTTCTTTGAGTGAATCGATCCTATAAGTAGTAAACTGATCTTAACTAGCGATTAGAAAATATGTCGATGAATATATATTTCACAAAATATTGTGAATTCGATGAATTTTTTGAGAAGCAACAACGATGAAGTTGCAATGATGAATTTGAGCATTGTGGACCCCGAGAGTGATGAAGACGCTACTCCTAAAGGCAAGAAAAACTTAATGGGGCTATATATGATGGCAAGTAGTAGAAGCGTCATCAATAGTGACATCTACAACGACAACGACAATAAGATACTGTTGTAAAACTTGTTAATTCATTAGAAAAAAAAAGATAAGAAGATTAAGAAATAAGATGGTTTAGTTGAATAATTAAATGTTGAAATTGCAAGACTTAAAACTTTGACATCTATAGATAATTCTTGCAATTCATGTGATTTAGTCTATACTAAATTTACTTCTCTAAGAGATATGCATGCTTCTACTTTGATAGAACTTAATCTTGAAAAGAGAATAATAAGAAGCATATTTATATAGTTGTGAAATCTGATTATTGTGATAATTGTAATCCTCTTAAGTTGAAGTTAAAGGATGTTGATATGAAAATTAATCAACGAAAAGATGATCTTACTACTCATAAGATTCTTTAATGCTCTAATTATGGAAATAAAGATAAATATTAGTATGTTTCTTGCAAAATTTATAATATTTATTACTTGAAGGAAAAGATGGTAACTGAAAGGTTGAATCAAATTTTATATCAAAACACTAGTTCTCAAAAGTTTAAAATAGTTCTAGGTTATGATCCTTAAGATTATTCTAAGACTTATGCTGTAACTTCTTTTAAATCTCTTGGTAGTGGCATAAGTAAGATTGTAGATGAATATAAAAGGATAATGTTTAGATCTAGTGGTATCATGTCATCTACTTACATAGCAAATATAGGTGTTGTTTCTATATCTAAAAGTAAATATAAAGTTAACTACACTTACACTCACTGTGGAAGAGATGGACATAAAGTAGAATTTTATTTTAGTCTTGCTAAACAATAAGTGAGAGAAAATGCTAAGCCAATTTCTAATTTGAGAAAAGCACGCCATTTTGGTTTTACTAACATGAGTAATAATCGATCAAAACCTTTTCATAGAAATACTTATGTTATGTCTTCTAGTGTGCATCGTCTGTCTTAGTACTGAATTTTAAAATGTTATATTATTAACCCTAGTACATAGACCTAAATAGTAACTACTTGTATGTAAACACTTTGCATGAGAAAGGAAAACTATTGGCTACCAAATTCCGGCTGTTTACGGTACATGTCCGATGATAAGGATTGGTCTCATATCTCACAAGAGCATCGTATGTTAAAAAGATATCTTTTGGAGAAGCTTTTATATCTATAGTTGTGATTAAAGGTACAAGTGTAGACATTCAGGGGGAGAATAGTTTTGTTGACGATTATAATGCTTTGGTTTCTAACACAATCAATTGAATTGGTTCCAACATCGATCACAACTTTACAAATGATAGAACATACTTAAGAAGATATACAATTTGTGGTATGTTTATATACAAGATTTTAAGCTTCCCACATGCTTAACAACTTCAAGCAATTAAGCATATTTTGGTCTTGTAGAAAACAATCCTTGTAGCACAAACAACTATTGCATATGACTATGTGGCTATTGCTAGTTGTTGTCCTCAAATTCTTTATATAGTAGCTACACTTAAAGATTATGGTGTTACTTTAAAAAATGTTTTAATTTTCTATGATAACACAAGTGTCAATTGTATTGTTAGTAACCCAATTCAACACTCTAGGAAAAAATATATTGATATTAGATTTCACTTTCTTAGAAAACATATTTAAAAACGTAATGTGGCACTTATACTAAATATCAATTGGTAGATATTTTCATAAATCCTTTGTATTCTTCTCATTTTACTCGTCTTCGAGAAGAACTTCCGGTGATTCATCCAATAAGTTTGTTTCGAGGGGAGCATCAACTTTTATAACATTTTTTTTCTGTTTGTTCTTTATTTTTTAAAAAAAATATTAAATAATAAGCACTATATATGATTCATGTGTATTATTTGCAGTCATGTTCATGTTAGAAAGTACGAGTGCTTTCATATTTTTATATGTGGGTTGTTGATCTTTGTATGACTACCTAAATGGAATGAAAACTTAAATTAAATCTTGACATGATTGAACTTTATTATCTAACTATGATCAATTAAGTTAACAATTCATTAAAAAAACACAAATAAAATATATGAAGTTAATACTTAGAAGTTTAAAATAGTGAGTAAGAAATATTATATCTTGGTATAAATTGTTAACTACACTTGATTTTAGTTATGCTAAATTTATGTACGAGTGCAAATTATTTTTAGTATTTTATGTACTAGTTTGTTTATATTGATGATTTGTGGGGCTTCAAAGATGGGATGCTCTGGCCTTCATATGACTGGCTGGCCACAATCAAGTCATTCGGTGGCATGGGGTTCAGGGATTTTTTCAATTTTAACTAGGCCATGGTGGCGAGGCAAGGGTGGAGATGTGTAGTAGAGTGCTGAAAGGCAGATACTTCCCCTACACAGATTTCTGGAATGCTTCTTAACCTAGGACTTCTTCCTTCATTTGGCGCAGCATCCTGTTCAGCAGAGTGCTTCTAAAGTAAGGTGTGCACTGGGGTGTGGGCAATGGCAAAACAATCGATATTGTTTTTGACAAATGGATACCTGGCGTTCCTTCTAAACTGGTAAAGCTCTTTCTTGCAATCCCAACAGATGTAACTGTTAATTTCTTGATGAATGATTACCCTCATGCCTAGGATGCCGAGCAAGTACATACTTTCTTCACCGAAGAGGTGTCAAGTGAGATCCTACAGATTCAAATTAGCCGCTTTGGAGGAGACGACTTTGTGGCTTGGCCTCATGATAAACTAGATATCTTTACAGTTTGTTCAGCCTATAACCTAGCAAAATCATCATCCTTTTTCGCTGCCCAAAGTACTGGTTGATGAGGTATCCCATTGGGCTTGGAGGAGAGCAAGAAGATGTGGAAGGCCCTATGGAAAATCAATGCCCCTAGGAAGATGAAGATCAAATCTATGATAGTGTTTGCTTTAAATTTGATAAGTCCCACAGACAGTATTGGAGAGTCGATAATCTTATAAAAAAAGTTTGATTGATACAGGGAAATAGTCGATCGGATGGATTGAGTATGGATTCGGTTAAGTCAAAAGACAAAAAGTTATCTAGATGGAACCAAGTCAAAGAAGAAGTCATGGAAACCATAGTAGAGTACTTTATCTATACAAAATATATTTGGTAACATAGGCAAGACTAATTAGTTTTGTTAACTTTTAGAGATGGTTAACTTTATGTTTAGGAAATAACATCTGTAGGTTGTTTGTAACTGTATTGGACTATTGTAACTCTGGGGTATAAATATAGACCCCCTAGCACTTTGTAAATTATCAATCTCTCAATCAATATAATTTCAGCGCATCGCCACCATAGTTTATCTAGGTTTTTATCAGCGGGTTTTGACTCTCAACGTGGAGCTGCATCGGTTATGTCCAATCTCTAGCAAAGGGGTATGTCCCGCTACTATCCTAGTGTATCCGCTCTGTTTATGCTTGCATTGGTTAGGTTCGATCTTTTAGTCTGAGCGGATATACCATTTCACTCCTAATACTAACTTTGATCGGTGAAACAACTCAACTTGTAGCTTCAAGTCTACAAAAATCCATCGAAGAACTATTTGATGAAGCTATATATCCGTGCTGAGGGATCAATTTGAAGAGTTTATAAATATGCTTTAGGACTTGATAAGGAAAAGAGTGGACAGATTAATTACTTAAGAGCCACTAGTTTATACATTGGCAGATATTGGTCTATAGATGCCAATGTTCAATTGGTTAGATGGCTATATTCAGCTTGGGAAGCAATACGATGAAGACAATGCAAGATGGACCAATCCAGAAGAATTTATTCCTAAGACTAACTCTGAGCAGTGAACCAACTCAACATGCACCTTTAAATCTACAAAAATCCATCCAAGAATTAGTTAATGAAGCTATACATCACCTACTGATTGATCAATCTGAAGGATTCACAAGTATGCTTTAGGACTTGATAAGGAAAAGAGTAAATGGAGTAACTACTCAAGAGCCACTAGTTCATACATTGACAATATATTGGTCCACAAATGCTGATGCTGAATTGGTCCGATGGCTATGTTCATCTCGTAGGACAACATGATGGAGATGATGAGTGCACTGCAAAGATATCGAATGTGACGAAAGAACAGTTTGGCTTGAAACCAAAGGGGAGAATTTTATGTATCGGCCTCCATATCCTGAGTGGTTTAATAGAGTACTGTTACCATGCTGGTATAGGATGCCAGACTTCTCCAAGTTCTCAGGTAAGACAACATGTCAATGGTTGAACACGTTTGCTGATTTTTGCCTAGGTGCAGACAAGCATCGGCAGAAGAAGATTTGAGAGTTAGGTTGTTTTCATTGTCACTATCCGGATCGGCTTTTAATTGGTTTTCAATAATGCCACCAAGTTCAATCAGAGGATGGGCCAATGTAGAAGAATAATTTCACAAACACTTCTTTATGGGATCCAAGAGATGTGGTTCACATACTTGATATCAGTGAACTAGGAAGGAAGGAGGAATTGGCTTCGGAATATAGTGAAAGATTTTGTAATGTACGAAGCCGACGCTACAGCTTGGACTTAAGCGATGAATAGTTAGCAGAGCTCGCCTACCAAGGATCATCAAGGTGCATCAGAAGGAAGTTTTCCTCTCGAGAGTTTGACAGCTGAACACATTTGATGCAGATCATATCGACTCATGAAAGCTGATTGCAAGAAGCAAGGGAGGAGATTTCAGAGTTGTGGGAGCTCGAGGAAGATAATTTCAAAGCATGAGTATTCATACTTAAAAATTGGAGGACATGTATTTGCACCAAAATTTAGTAAGCCCCAAAAATAGTATTGGAGAGTAGATTGGCTTATGAAAAGAATCCGATTGATATAGGGAAAGAGTCGATCGGACGGATTGTGGATGGATTTAGTTCGGTCAAAACACGGAAAGTTATCCAGGTGGGACCAAGTATGAGAATGAGCTGTGGAAACAATGGTAGGGTATTTTATCTCTATAGAATATATCTTATAGGATAGGGAAGTCTAATTAGTTTTAATAACTTATTAGAGATAGTTTCCTTTTATGTTTTTAACTGTGTTGGACTCTTATAACTCTAGGGTATAAATATAGACCCCTTAGGATCATGTAAATTATCAATCTCTCCATCATTACAACTTTGATGCATCGCTATCCTAATTCATCTAGGTTTTTCCCAGCAGGTTCTAGCTCTCGACGCGGGGCTATATCAATTAAGTCTAATATCTAGGGAAAGTTTAAGTCCCATTACTATCCTGGTGTAATCACTTTATCTATGGCTACATTGGTTTGGTCCGATCTCTTAGTCCAATTAGATATATCACATCATTCTCGCGTGGTTTCTATCAGCTTATTGTGCTCTTCTGCTCTTATCAGTCTAATACTGCATTAGTTAGGTCCGATCTACTAAATTGTGAGTAGTAGATTGAGTCATACATAACATTTCATCGCAGCGACCAGCCGATGAGTTATCCACATATTTATCTTTATACCTAGTGTATTGACTTCTCAACTGATATACATAGATCTTCAGAGAATTCTGCTCATCGGATTAGCCAGCCGATGGGTTCATCCATTCCTTCCGTCCACGCGTCTGATCTAGTCTCTCGTATCTTTGAAAGATTAGGTCTTACTCCTTACTATTTATTGCATACACTATTCTAGAGCTCTATCAGCTCTACAGTCGCTACATCCTTTATTCTATTACTTACTATCTACCTATGCCTTCATCAGCATTCCAGGTGATGAATGAGTATTACACTGTCTATCGACTGGTAGCCGATAAAAGGAGTCCATATACATGCTTATTAACTACTCTATTTTAGAATGCCATCGACTATACAATCGATGCATCTTTGATTCTCTTCGTCATCATCCAACTACACCTTCATTGCCCTTTTAGCCAATAGATGTGTGCTTCAACCTCTATCGGTAACCTGTTAATAGTAGAAGTGTATTAGACATGGCCAATGACTGTATCAAACTTATTGGAAATTAATCAATAGCAAGAGTTCATATCAGCTCAATAGCCGATTGACTCATTGGTTTATCTCCTTATCAATTATAGCATCAAATTGACTATCACGCCTACAATTCCAACAAGCTCGATGAAGAGACCTCGAAGCCGAAAAACCTGCACTGGTAAGAAGCAGACCTTCTAGACCTCGACGTGTTCACATGCCATCCATCGGACCTCCATCAAGGAACACGGAGGATTGATTCAACGTGAACAGGGGGTCTATTTAAAATTGTTTGCCAACAGGTTTTCAACCCCGAAGGTGACAACGTCCGGCAACATATGGTAGTGTCTTCTGTAACAGAGACGATCCAATCGAACATGTACTCCTGCTGTACCCTTTTGCTGTGGCTGTGTGGGAGAAAGTCAGTTCGACTTTCTCGCTATGTTTTTGCACAAGTGAACTGACAAGCACGAGACAGTGGATTTCAGATTTTATGAAGAGAAGGTCGTGCCTTCAAGAAATAACAACTCCTTGCACCCACGTCGAGTGGGACAGAAGAATGTGGCATATGTCAACATGATAATGCAGAACTGCTACAATGCGACGACTATCCCAAGGTGAGTCCCTGCCTTCAGTTGCAGCTTGGGTTCTACCGCAGGCAGGTTCTGTCCTGATTAACACAGATGCAACAATTTTCCTTTCTTCCCAGGAAATGGGATTGGGAGTCGTCTTTAGGGATCATGAAGGCTCCTGTGTGTTGGCATGTAATGAGCGCCTTTCTGGGAATACTGTACCGGAAGTGGCTGAAGCAATTACGATTCGGAGAGCTGTTGCCATGGCAAGAGAAGAGGGTTTTCAGGGTGATCGTGGCCTCAGATTGCCTGGCATGATTTAAGAATTCAGTCAGCTGTGCGAGGCCGTTCCAGGATTGGCTGTGTGGTCGATGACATCAAGAAATTGGCGGCTGCCTTTTTAGCTTGTTCTTTTAAACATGTTAACCGTTTGTCCAATATAGCAGCACACACCCTAGCTCGTTCTTCTCAGCTTTCGTCTTGTAATGTCTTACGGAGATGTAATTCCAGAGTGTATCCGTGATGACCTCTGTACTAATGCTACTTAATCCATGAAGTGCCATGATTATCTCAAAAAAAAACCTCTCTTTCAGTAGCAACCCAATCAGCGTTACATCCCAATTCAAACAATCGCACAACAGGTTCTCCAGCACAAGTTCTGTCCAGCTGCATGAATGGAACAAAATGGTAAAATGTAGTTTCATACCAAGAAAAGAGAGACAGTGTCATATTATCAAATTATCAATAGGACAGACCACATTTGCTCAGGTATCAATGCCACAGTAGATACTACAAATACATAGGTACATAATAGAAATTTTATTATTTGTTTTGCAGCTCATTTGGCCTACTTACATTTATGTTTCTATATCATCAATGGAGCTTAATCATAATTGGTACCTGTTGCTCGCCGAATCTCATGGAGCCTGATCTGACCGGACGAAGTCGTGAATGAGCCAATGAAGGTCCGATTGGCGAGTACGGCATCTTGGCCACGCGAAGGTCTACGAAATCTGTTTAGCTCTAGTGCAGATCATTAGTCTTCAAGATTTAAAAGTATAGTAGTAAATTTGACCCTTCAATTAACAATAAGATAGTGATGAGATCCATAAACCAATTGGTCGATTGACTGATACATCTCACCCTATCGGTTGGGTGCCAATAGGAATGTACCACTCTGGCATTGGTTAAAAGGCTGATGAAGGCATATGTGATAGACACGGGGAATAAAATAAAAAAACTTATAGGCAATGAGCCGATAACACTCTGCATATGACAGGTGACAATAGAGCGAAGCGTGACCCAATCACTCACGAAGTCACGAGTACCAACAACCAACGTAACAGCATGGTTAGAACCAAACTCGATAGATCGAACCAAACTGAGATAGTATGAGACGAAGACTAATGACACAGAGACGATAGATACTAGATCAGACATAACAATGAAAAAGGAAAGAGCGAGGTCATCGACTGCTTACCGGCCAAATGTCTAATGCATGCCTATATCTAACCTCATAGGCTATCTAACTCAATGGGGAACAAAACCCTCTAGATTTTGATGCCATCCCCATTAGACATGAATCTGATAGATCAAATCTAATTAAGACAGTATCAGGCCGAATCTGACGCGACCAGATCAATCACTAGCAAATTAATCATTAGACGATACGCAAAGAAGATATAATGCGCACGATGATGATAACACATTGGCTACTCACTTTGACAAAACTCCGTAGGAATAAACAACGGGTCAATGGCTCAATCCACTATCACTGATCTTGTAGGTCGAACCTAACCGATACAGCATGATACCGGGGATAGCGAGGGGAGACCGATGTACTGATGAGCCTCACATGAACGTGATGCGGTACGTCTGATTAGACTAAGAGGTCAGACCTAACCGATGAAGCCTTAGATAGAGTAAAAACAAACCATGATAATGGTGGGACATACCCCTTCATTGGAGATCGAACTTAACTGATATAGCCACACATCAAGAGCTAGAACCAGCCGGAAAAAACCTAGACAAGCTAGGGTAGTGATGCGCTGATATTGTATTGTGTGATCTATATTTGATGATTCAATTTGTTCCAAGGGTTCCAAATTTATACCCTAAATTTACAAGAGTCCAATATGGTTACAACAACCTTTGGATAATATTTTCTAAACATATATAAGGAAACAAATCTACAAGAAGTTGTAAAGCTAACTAAACTTGCTTATCTAATATAATATATTCTATATAGATAAAGCACCTTGCCGTGATTCTCACGACTCCTCCTCAGACTCTGTCTCATCTGGATAACCTTCTATCTTCAACTAGACTAGATCCATCATCAACCCATTTGATCAACTCTCTTACTGTGTCAATCGGCTTCCCTCTATGAGCCGATCGGTCTTTCACTAATTGGCCAATCCCATCTATAGGTTGACCAAATTCTAGTGTCAACACATGCCCCTCAATTTTGGAGTTTGTTAATAGACTTTGAAATTCTGAGCCATTGGAATTTTTTTTTTAAAAATGGCCCATTACAGTCCACAAACAATACCTAATTGCCCAAGATTGCTGCTACATCATCATGCCTCTATAAAGCATTCTGCCCCTTTATTCATCTTCTTCAAGCCTCAACACCAGAGCCCCCAAAACATTGACGAACTCCAATGATTGAAGGCAAACCTCTGCAGATTGCTCCACCAACCACTGATCTTCTTCTCCTTCTTCCTTGTGCGATGGTATCAACAAACACATTTCCTAAGGTAATCTTTTATCCATTCGTCTGCTCTACATTCTAGATAGATTTGGTCCATCCCGCCTTTCCATCTATTCTTCATTGGGTACTTGTTTACCGTATAGTCTCAAAGGTCAATCGCAATTCCTGTTGCTAACCACCTAGGTTTTTTCTATTTAGGCCCCATGGGTAGTAAGGATCTAATAGACTTAATCAATTTTGAAACAGAACAGATCCCCTATAAAAACTCAGCCTTGACAATTAGTGATTAGATCAACAACTCTACATCTTGGCTAGTAGACTCCCGAGATGGAGGAATTGATACCTTAGAGTATCGGCTTCCAACAAATTGATTTGGGAAGACTTGAAAATTGGCCACTCTGTCACCCTTTCTTTAGCAAATATGGAAAAGAACAAGCCTTTGCTCACATTAGCCTCCTACTTTTCGTTAGATACACTCAACGCTTTTATGTTTAGACAAAGGCCGATGACTACCACCTTAATGGATGTCATCATGTTGGCTTTCCTCAACACCACACATTACTTAAATCCATCCATCCTTCATTTCAAACCCTCTCATCTCTTGAACACCAAAAACATTAGAGGGTGGACTAAATATATATATCTGCAGAGTAGGACTTCTAGACTAGTTGATGATCAGGAGCATATTGCATTCTTGAATCTATGGTTGGAGTGGCTTGTCTTTGGCAGTTCAACCCTTGGCCCAACTACTAATATGCAATGCTTAGTAGAGTGCTTGGCCAATCAGTGTTAGATCCCATTGGGGCAGTATATTCTTGGAGCCACTCATCAACTGCTTCATCAAGTGGTGAACAAGCTATCTGCTGGCCAACCAGTTAGTTACTTTGGCAGTCCCTGATGGTTCATACAACTTTTGTTGAACATATACTTTTCCAGCCGATCATTTAGAGGAAAGTAAGGCCAGCCAACATCGATGTATCTTACTAGGTGAAGCTGTATCAGCTCTTCGTAGAAGCAAAATGACTCCCCTCAGAGTCAACAAGTAGTTCAAATATTTTTACTATGGCTTTACCAAGAATGGCACCCTCCGATGTGCGTACAAGGATGCTTCATCATTTGAGATGCCTTCTAGATTTCACTCTCTCAACACCCTAGTCGATAAAGAATCAAAGACAATATTGTTGTCAACCATAACTCCCAGTCTTTAGCCAATTAGATTCTGATTGGGCTGATCCCAACACACATCATACAAGTTTTATCATCCATCCATCAGCTCTTGTCACTTGGGTTCCAGACAGCTCCTAATCGGCTTATTATGGATCAACAAGCTCTAAGTCCGAGTAGATGTAAATAGCGGCTTGAAGTATGATTGATTTAGGATGATAGAGGATCTCTGTCCTTGGGGACCATCACCACTTTCAAGCCATGTATATCTAACACTAGACCATTCAGAGTGGAGAAGACGTTTATTCAGTTCATCAGCTGAACACTACTGCTTGCACCTTAATCCTGACTGTCAAATCTGATGAAGAGGTAATTCTTATCCATACTCTATTTCCCATACTACATTTCCTATTAAATACAACAATTAACCTCCATGACCCTATAGTCTGGTGATAAGGAAGCACCTACGACAAGCGCAAGCGGCCGGCCAATTGTGTATAAACATCAATTTGTTCTCCTTTGACATTAGCTACCAATGCGGTGATTACACCATTTCTACCAAGATGCATGCAAGCAATTATTGGATATCATGGATTTGCTGGACATTGTGATCGGCTCGCTGGTGAAAAATTGCAGACCGATCCGAGGAAGACTTGCTGAGATTGAACATCTTTTGCCCAAAGAGCTCACTGACATACTGACACCAATTGCTTATTTTGGATTCCACAAGACATAGCTGATCATGACCAGGTGATGTATAGCCGATCGTGCCAAACAAGGCAACTTAGCTCAAAACGATTGACTATCCGCCTAAACCAAAAAGAAAAGACTTGAAGAAATGATAGCTAACTCGTAGGATACCCACCAAGCAAGGACAATTGAAGAAACGAGAAGCCAATTTGATGGTGGAACTCGATAAGGTGCACCACAACATTAAAGTTACATAATTCCACCTTATTGGCTTGCCACAATCAATCCAAGATCAAGAGGCCAAAGTAGCAGAAAAAGTACATCAAGTAGCTCGTTGACACAAGAGCTTGAAAACCATCCTCGGATCTGCTGAAGAAGACATCCACACCATCAACAAAATTGATAGAATCTATCTGCATGATTAAGGCAATCAAAAAATATCTTTAGATCTTCAATATTGAAAATCCATGATCTCACTTCAAAACATTGATTGTCTGTAATACAATCTGATTGAATCTATTATTTTTTTACTTGTTTTCCCTAAAGGTGATATCCAACGATATCAGCTATTTGTAGCCGATATAACCATATTGGCTTTTGTCTTGAAGAAATATTAGAAATCGACCACACTTAGTTGTTTTAGGCAAACAATACTAGCTAGATTGGTCACCATCAGCCGATAGAATACTATTGCCTTTTTGTATTGAAGAGAATTATAAATCTACCGCATTTAGCTCATTTAGTCATCAATCCAAATGCTAGGATAATACTTTTTTATATACTTTCCATTGAGCACTTTAGCAAACTTCTCCCCTTTAAAACTTTCTAGTATATGAGCATTACTAGGTACATAGTGATTGATCTGATAGGGCCCTCCTAGTTAGGTAGCCATTTTCCAAACTTATTATCTCTAGACCCAATCGGCAAAATCAATTTGCAAATGTGATCTCCTTCATAAAAAGAATTAGTCATCACCTTTTTGTTATAATGCCTAGCAACCCTGGTTTTGTTCTCCTAGATCCTCTCAAGTGCCCTCAACCGATTCTAAGCCAAGTCAACAAGTTTGTCTTCCACAAGGTTATAATAGTCATCGGTTGTCAGTTGATCCTGTAGAGATATCCTCCTAGAGTCGATGTTAATTTTCCATGGCAGGACTGCTTCATGCCCGTATACTAGCCGATACGGCGGTACTCAAGTAGATCCATGTCATGTCATCTGATAAGCCCATAATGAATCGGCTAATGTAACGTGCCACCTCCATGGTTGTTCATCAATCTTGTGCTCAATCAGCTTGATTAAACTTTTGTTGGAAGCTTCGGCTTGTCTATTAGCATGAGCATAATACGGTGAAAAATTTAATAACTTAATCCCCATACTAGCAGCATACATTTAAAACTTATTGGACACGAAGATAGAACCCTAATCGGTAGTAATTGTCTGTGGAATACCAAACTGATAGATAATATGTTCCTTGATGAACTCAATCGCGTCCTTCGAGGTAACTTTCTTCAAAAAGAGGTAACTTTCTTCAATGGGATAGCGTCTACCTACTTTATAAAATAATCTGTTACTACCAATATGAACTTATGTTCTTTGCTTGATGAAGGATAAATCTGACTAATCATGTCGATTCCCTAACCTCTGAATGGCCATAGCTTGATGATTGGGTTCATAGCCGATGCTAGGGCTCGCTGCACATTCCCAAACATCTGATAGTCTTGGCATCCTTTGTAGTACTTCAAGCAATCCTCTAGCATTGTCGGCTAAAAATATCTAGCTCTTCTCATCACCCATCTCATCTTGTGAGCCGATTGATGAGCTCTGCAAACACCATCATGTAAATCACTCCTAACTATTATAGCCTCTTATGTACCCAAGCATCCTAACAAAACTCCATCAATAGTCCAATAATATAAGTCTTCATCAAATAATATGTATTTAGTAGATTTATACCAAAGTCTACTACCCGATTATGATGAATTTCGCAAATATTGGATAATTTCTCACCTCCAATCATCAACCTCAATATGATCACCTATCGGCTATTTTAGCTTCCATCTTCCTATCTAGATAACATCTCAAAGCAATTTGAGTAAGATCATTGGCTTCCAAATTCTGCTTCCTAAAAATATGATCCAACAACACCATCTTGAAATTTTTCAATAAATATTGACATTCTTTAGAATATAATCTCAAGACATCATCCTCATACCCATACTCCCTAGACAACAGCTGGATCACCAATAGGGAATCCCCAATGATCTCTATTGCATCGGCTCTGATTTTCCTCAACACTTGAAGACCTTTGAGCACCGCTTCGTACTCTGCTTAATTATTGGTCCGATAAGGATTGATGTAAAAGCAAACTCAAAGCATGCCCCTCGTGGTGATATAATCATCAAGACGATATCAAATCCATGCTTGAAAAACTAATCCATCAAAGAATAATATCCATGGAATCGGCTCCACAAAATCTTCATGGATCCCTCTATGTTGTACGATGAAATCGGCTAAAGCTTGCCCTTTGATTGGCTTAGCCAATTCATACCTCAGATCGAACTTCATCAAAGCAAATATCAATTTACCAATTCGCCCTTTTAAGGGTAAAGTCAATAGCATATACTTACCACATCGGCTTTACAAACCACTATGCACTCAACCGATAGGAGATAACGCCTTAACTTTGTACATGAAAAATATAAGCACAAGCATTACTTTTTCCACCACAAGATGTCTTGTCTCAGCATCGAGAAGTCATCATCTTAGATAGAATATCACTCATTATTTTCCTTCAAACACTTGTATTAGCACTGATCCAATGGACTTCACATCAGTTGACAGATATAACTTGAACGGTACCCCTTCTATAGTGGAATCAATATTGGTGGAGAATTCAGGTAATTTTTGATTTGATCAAACACTTTCTACTACTCGACACCCCACACGAATTCTTGATCGGCTTATAACTTCAACAATGGAGTGAATGACTCAATCCTTCCTGATAAATTTGAAATAAACCTCCTCACAAAGTTAAACTTGCCGATCAAGGATTGTAACTGGGTCTTTTTGACTGGTGGCTCGATGCTCTCGATAGCCTTGATGCTTCACTAACTTTGATTCCCATTTCATGCACCATAAAACCTAAAAATTATCTAGCGTATACACAAAATGCACATTTATGAGGATTTATCGTAAGTACATGTTTCTATGTGCTCTCTAATACTCTTCGTAGATCAGCTATATGATCTTCTAAACTCTTGGCTTTAAGCACAATGTCATGAATCTATATCTCCACCAATAGGCCACTTAGATCATCAAATATATAATTCATGGCTCTTTGATAAGTCTCACCTGCACTTTTTAATCTGAAGGTCATGACCACCTACTTGTACAAGCCAATCAATCCAAAAACATCTAAACACAGTCTTGTGAACATATTTCTCTACCATAAAAATTTGATTGTAACCTAATGGCTCATATAATCTTTTGACCCGATGTCTCATCAATTAATAGATCTACCATCGGCATCAGATACTCATCCTTAGGGGTAGCCTTGTTCAAATCCTGAAAGTCAATATATATCCTCAGTTTTCCATTCTAGTTCTCTACCGGGACAATGTTGGATATCCACTAAGCATATTGGCATGGCCTAATGAAATTTGCATCGTATAGCCTTGTGACCTCTACCTTAATTGCATCATATAATTCTTCCTTGAATATTCTCAAAGGTTGTTTGAATGGTCAATATCCTGGTTTGACAAAAAGCTGATGTTCAACAATCGATTGGCTTAAACCTAGCATCTCATGATAATCCTACGCAAAACATTCTCAAAATTCTTTAAGCAATTTTATTAACTCTTCTTGGAACTTGGTACATAGATTTTTACTAATATACGTCAGTCTTGGCCTATCTCCTAGTCCAATATCAACTTCCTCCAAATCATCGGCCGACGTAAATCCTTGCCCTAATTTTCCTTTGAAATCTTCAATGGTGCCCATTAGAGCAATAGTTTCAAGTTGACTTGCTAGATTGGTTTTATTCCCTTGCTGGTTATGTCTAGAAAATCTCCATCCTATATCTTCTTGGATAGACAATCAACCACATTAGCTTCATAGATTGGAAGATTGGTTACCACAATGTTGGTGGACTAATCAACTTGAATCACCTAAACTTGATCTCCTTGCAAATGTATGAAGCTCTGGTGCGTTGTGGAAGGAATACAATAGTTGGCGTGAATCCAATCCCTTCCAAGGAGTAAACTATACAATCCTTTGCCATCAACAATAAAAAATGTGGTGGGCAATGCTTTGCTTGCAACTGTAAATTCCACGTTTGGATGCCTTTCGTTTCCGATGGATTCCCACCAATGTATTTTAAAAGCATATTTGTTTTGATCAGATCTTCGATAGCCTTTCCCAACTTGCGATATGTCACATATGGCACAAGGTTTGATAGCGTTCGAGCTATGAATCGTCCAAGGACACGCACACGTTCAACTATAAAATCACAACTGGAGGATACTCTCAACTCACAGCAGGATAAAAGAGGAGATAAACTCAACTCAAGATAAACTTTTTCATAATAATTCAACAAGTGAGTTTACATTCAGAAATTAGGCTTTATATAGCCATACAACTCAACTCTAGAAACTTCCTACTAATTAATAACTCCTTAACTATTTTTACAAATATCAAAACACAATAAAAACAACATTAACTACTACTGCTAATTCCCAAATATAATTAAAACATAGAAAGACTCAAAAGACAAGTTCCAAGAAACTAAATGCTGGCTGGCTCCTCAGTAACCACGCTCACTTGACACGAGGTTTTGACC
The DNA here is from genome assembly GCA_030770085.1 of Oryza coarctata. Classification (NCBI taxonomy): domain Eukaryota; kingdom Viridiplantae; phylum Streptophyta; class Magnoliopsida; order Poales; family Poaceae; genus Oryza; species Oryza coarctata. Next base: position 8,585,896 of record CM061484.1, on the reverse strand, counting down.
AAGAAGACTCTGGAATCTGGAGAAACTCAAAACATAAAAAAGATAGTCCATTTCATTATCTGATCACAGAAATTTAAATCACCCAAATCCGAGCCTTTATGAGAGAGTTATGCCCAAAATACTGGCCCAGTACGAATCTGTCCAGAGAGCTGCTGTTTCGTAAATTAATTGTAAATATGACTTGGGCCTGGTTCTTCAAGCTGAGAACTGGTCCATAACTTGCTTCCTTGATCATGATTGTTTATATGTAAACCTGCCATGACTTGATCGCCATCAAGGTTGATAGTTGCGCCTTTATCAACTAGCAACTTCGCTATCGGCGTCCCATCTACATACCCTTCGATATATAATGGCTTTAGGTGCCAATGCTTGGATTGGTCAGGTTTGTCGAATATGGTTGGATTAGGCTACAACGTCAACAAGGCAAAAACCTCTTCTTGATCTTTTTCATCAGATGAATAAGCTTTGTAATCCAGAGGGAAGAAGAACACTATATTGGTTGGAGCCAATGTGTTAACACCATCATCTTTATGCTTGACCAACTAGATGCGTATAGTCTTTTGACTCTGATCGGCTTTCTCATGGTCTCGCTGGTGCTTCTTGTGCTACTCCTTGTGCCGCAATATTTGTGCTCTCCTCTTCTGATTCTTCTTGAAGATTCCAAACCGACACCACTTAGAATTGGAATTGTATTGTCCTTCATGCAACTCCCTGTCTTCATCTACATTTTGATTGTGGTCTTCATTAATCAGCCCTAATCAGCTATGTATTGATGCCTGCTTAATAGGTGGCTGATTATATGAAGTGCTCTCCTACTCAGCCCACTATAATCCTAGCTTGTTGCACTCAGGACAATCTTCAATCGATGGCAACCCTGGCAACATATCATCCTGTAGCCCCCTAATCTGACCTTGTATTGGTGGAAACAGATTTTCTAATACGTCTCTCCTGATTACATAAGTAATTTGTGATTGCTCTGTCTTCATCGGCAATATACTAGATCTTGATTAGGTTCTCGAACAATTAATTTGTCCACTGTCTTCTTGATCAGATTATGTAAAGTGTTCACCAACTGTCTTGACTGATTAATGAGTGCATTGTGAATAGCTTCATTGACCATCTCCTGCAACGACATTTTAGGAATCATGAGTGGCAAATGGCTTGATTCTCTCACTGAAATGAGCTTTGGTATCTAGGACCACTAAATCAGCCCTTGTTTGGTCATACTGAAAGACTCTAGATAGACCTTTTGAAAGTTAATCATGTTCTGCTCTATCTATAGCCTTTGATCCTCAGTTAAATCCTCTTTTGTCATGGGAATTATGTTCTCCGAGTTAATCTATTTATCAGGTCAAATCCGACATGACCAGATTGATCACTAGCAAATTAATCATTAGACTGTACACAAAGCAGATATAAGGTGCGCGGTGATGATAACTCATTGGCTACTCACTTTGACGAAATGCTTCACGAATACAAGTTGGTGTTTTTCTGTATTTCGAAATCAACTTATGAAAATTCCTCTCCTTTTCAGTGTTCTCCATCATTCCTAAGAAATAAAAGAGTGCACGTGCTTCTACTATCTAAATTAGGAGACATACTTAATAATAAACTCACTTGATAATTAAGTTAGCGAGCATGACCACAAGTTGTCCAGGATGTTCCATTTGTGTAGGTAAGGATTTATTGAGGGTGTTGATGTCCTCATCATCCTCCCCATGTTGCATTTGTGTTGTCCTCGACTCAAGCTCATCAACCTCTCCCAAATATGGCTTCAAACCTGCAATGTTAAATGTCAGACTAACCCTAAAATCTTCAAGCAGATCAAGCTTATATGCATTCTCATTAATTCACTCTAACACCATAAAAGGTCTATCAACTATAGGCATTAATTTAGATTTTCTCAGTTGAGAAAACCTATCCTTCCTGAAATGCAACCAAACCAAAATCCCCTTGTTTCATCTACTATGTAAAGATGCTTGTTGGGGTAAAATACACTATAGCCACATAACAATGAGAAATCCAAGGGGCTTTTCAAAATCAGCTTAACTTCAATGTTGAAGCCTACGTCAATGACGTCATTGGCAAATCAAAAACTCAAGGTTGCTTAATTGAAGGCCCTCAAGAAATATTTGATAATCTTGGGAAACATCACTTAAATCTAAATCTAGAGAAATGCATGTTTGGAGCACCTTCAAGAAAATTACTTGGGTTCCTTGTTTTTAGATGAGGTCTTGAAGCTAATTCCAAGATGATCAAAAAGATCGAGCAAATGAAGTTGCCGACAAGATTGAAGGAGGTGCAAATGTTGACAGTATGTATGGTAGCACTTAGTAGATTCGTGGCAAGTGTGTGAGAAAAAGGATTGCTGTTCTTCAACTTGTATAAGAAGCATGAGAAATTCGAGTGAACACAAGAAGCCGATGACACGTTTCTCAAGTTAAAAAGGTATGTTACCAACTCACCCATCCTTGTTGCCCACCACTCGAGAAGCTCTTCTTATACATCGCTCCCACACCCTACTTGGTCAACACCATTCTTGTTGTCGAGTGTGACAAAATACAGTGGCCGATCCAATACATAAGTGAGGTTCTCCATGATGCCTAGTGTAAGAATGTGTACAGCAAGACTAAGACCCCAACTCTATACAGGGGGGTTGGGTCTATATATATATAGTCTAGTGGTCCAGTGGTCTAACACCCCCCGCAGTCGTAGCGGGAGGGGAACGGACGTAGAGACTGGATCGAAAACTAGTGAACAAAGGTGTAGGGAGGCATTTGGTCATAATATCAGCGAACTGGTGCACCGATGGTACATGAAGCACCCAAACATGTCCTAGTGTGACCTTGTCATGGACAAAATGAATGTCTATCTCTATATGCTTCATGCGTCGATGATGAACCGGGTTGGCGGTCATGTAGACAACACGAACGTTGTCGCAGTAGACGATGGTTGCAGAGGAGATAGGTGCATGGAGCTCCTGGAGAAGCTAGCGAAGCCAGCAACACTTAGCGATGGCGTGGGCAACGGCGCGATACTCAGGTTCGGCGTTGGACCGAGACACTATAGTCTAGCGTTTTAAGGACCAGGAGACTAAAGTGTCACCGAGGAAGATGTAGTAGCCGGATGTGGAGCATCGAGAGTTGGGGCAGCCCGCCCAGTACACGTTGGAGTACGCGGTCAGAGAGTCAATGGGGCTGGAGTTGAGGTGTAGCCCGCTGGAGAGTATGGCCTTCACGTAGCGAAGGATACGCTTGAGCAATGCGAGGTGAGGTTCGCGTGGAGCATGTATGAAGAGGCACACTTGCTGGAGGGCGTAGGTGAGGTCAGGCCATGTTAGGGTGAGGTATTTGAGAGCACCAGCAAGACTTTGGTACTGAGAGGGATCGGCGATGAGTGAGCCACCGGCAGCGGAGAGTTTGGCACGAGTGTCGACCGGAGTGGCCGTGGGGTCACATTCGGCCATACCCGCAAGCTAGAGGAGATCGATGGCATACTGGCGCTGGGAAAGGAAGAGCCCATGAGAAGAGCGGGTGACAGAGATGCCAAGGAAGTGATGGAGAGGACCGAGATTGGTCATGGCGAACTCAGAGTGGAGTTGAGCCATGATCTGGTGTAGGAGTGATGGTGAGGATGCTATAAGAACAATGTCATCGACATAGAGGAGGAGAAAGGTAGTGGCATTGCCGATGTGAAGAATGAAGAGAGAACTATCAGATATAGAGGCCATAAAGCCGATGTGCCGAAGGTAGGCAGCAAAGCACTGGTACAAGGCCCGAGGAGCTTGTTTGAGGCTGTAGAGGGAGCGCTAAAGGAGACATACATCGTTGGGACGAGAGGGATCGACGAAGCCTAGAGGTTGCTGGCAGGAGACCATTTTTGTTAGATGACCGTGAAGAAAAGCGTTCTTCACATCGAGCTTATGGATCGGCCAAGAGTGTGAGGCGAGGCAGCCAGGGTGAGAATGACCCGGATGGTGGCGGGTTTGATAACAGGACTAAAGGTCTCAGCGTAATCGATACCGGGGTATTGGGAGAAACCCCGAACTACCTAGCATGCCTTGTGACGGGCAAGTGAGCCATCGATGTGGAACTTGTGTTTAAAGATCCACTTACCGGTCACAACATTGGTATCGGGAGGACGAGGGACGAGACACCAGATCTCATTGTCCATGAGAGCCTTGTACTCATCAGCCATGGCCGCGCGCCACTAAGGATCAGCTAGGGTAGAACGATGAGTCACTGAGATGGGCGAGATAGTTCAATGGACTGCTGAGAGCCCGTAGCGCTTGGTTGAGCGGAGGGACCCGGTTTGTGATCGGGTAATCATGTGAGATGTGGAGGGGATAGGAGCCAATGGGAGCGTGGTAGGTGGGGTGGGGACTGGTTGGGGAGGGGCATCATCGGCTCGGGATTGGCAACTGTATGTGAGAGAAAAGGGCTGAACTAGATTAGCCTGAGCCGATAGGGGTGTATGGGCCGATTGGTTTGGTCGGTCTGATGGAGGTGGAGCAGTCGATAGGGAGGGGGGAGCCGATGGAGGCGGATGGGCCGATGGGTGGTTATGAGCCGATGAAGGCTGAGGAGCCGATGGGGTTGAGGTGTCCAATAGAAAGGAGATAGGATCAGTCGGAGTCGATGAGAGTGGTGGGGCCAATGGGGGTCCGATGTGAGTAGCATTAGACCGAAGAGGAGTGGGATAGTTCAGCAGTAAGTTCTCAGGAGCGGCAGATGAGGAGGCCAGAGGTGAGATTGGTGGAGGAGACCGGGAAGGCACGGTGTTGGTAAGGAGGAAGTTGAGATCGCTAGATGAGGATCTAGGATTAAGTAGACCAAAGGGGAAGCAGGTCTCGTCAAAAACAACATGGCGAGAGATGATGACCCGACGGGTGGAGAGATTAAGACATCGGTATCTCTTGTGAGATGAGGGATATCCAAGGAGAATGCAGGCAGTGGAGTAGGGGGCAAGTTTGTGAGGAGCAGTGGCGATAAGATTAGGGTAGCAGAGGCACCCGAAAACGCGTAGGTGGGAATAGTCGGGCGTCGTGCGGTATAGAAGGGTGTATGGAACATTGTGGCGAACAGAGGAGCAAGGGTGCCGATTGAGGAGGTAAGTCACAGTGGTTAGTGCTTCAGCCCAGTAAGTTGCAGGTAGGTAGGCATGAAGTAGGATTGTGCGACTTATGTTGTTAAGTGTACGAAGTAGGCGCTCGGCCTTGCTATTCTGGGAAGAGGTGTAGGGGTAGGAGAGGCGTAGATGGATGCCCTGGGAGGTGAGGAAGGTTTGAACGATATGGTTGACAAACTCCGTACCATTATCAACCTGTAGAGCTTTAATGGAGAGGTTGAACTAGTTGGAGATATAATCTGTGAAGTTAATTAGGTGGGAGGCGACCTCGGACTTGCTGGTGAGTGGAAAAGTCTAGCAATAGTGTGTGTAATTGTCAAGTATTGCAAGTTAATATTGATTACTATTGACACTCTTAACCGGAGAAGTCCATATATCACAGTGTATTAGCTCAAAAGGTCGTGAGGTACAAGATATAGAATTTAAAAAGGACAGTCACACGTGTTTGCCAAGTTGACACGAGTGGCAAACGGTGGAGCTACTATGAGTACACTGGATGGAGGCGCTGCAATGTATACATTGGCGATAGCGTTGGGGACAGGATGGCCAAGGCGAAGATGCCAGAGGTTGGTGGAGAGGGCGATGCTGGCGTGTGGAGTGGACGACACAGTGGAGATGGTGTAGAGGTCGCCGCCACTATTGCAGCGAAGGATCTAACGCCAGGTTGTGATATCCTTCACAGAGACACCAGAAGCATCAAATTCAATTGAGCAATTATTGTCTCGTGTGAATTGGCAAACAGATACTAGATTGTGAATGAGGGAGGGAACAATGAGGACATTGCGAAGTGGAAGGTTAGTTGTGGGTGTAGACAGAAAGGAGTCATGATACGTCTCGATGTCCCGATCTTCACGACATAGAATCAATCACTAGATAACTAGCTTCGAAGAAGCCAAGATAACTTGCTGCAAGCAGCGATAACTAGAGCAACCTGACAAATAAAACTCGAAACCAACCACCGTCTCAATACGGCGACCTGAATCGAGGATTCGCCCAACCACACTCTTAAAGAAACCAACCAACACAGGCTACAATCAATCGAGGAGACCTCGAAGGGAGTAGGAGCACCAATTGGGAGCGGATGAAGCCGCTGCTTCTATAATTCCTGCGAAGGAAGTCACAAGAGCAAAGGGGTAGAGATCAACTCTCAGGGGTTTGCTAGCGCACAGCTGAATAAAGTGGTCTATATTCTTAATATCATAATCTGTGATTACAATGAGTCTAGGGGTATTTATACTGGCAACAGCCCTGCTAGATAGGTGGAAACTCGAAAAGAAAATAACTAGTTCGACTATGTGAAAAGACCTCTTCAGAATGAGTTCCTGGAGAGTTTCCGCGTGGCTGTTAGTCTTCTACGCAATCTTTATTGTTTTGGCAATAACTCCACCTAGGAAAGTCCAAATGATGCATGGTTTATTGCGTTGGATTCTTGACTTGACACCCTTTCCAACCATGTATGCCATGCACCACGTAATATTATAGAATGGTACAGTTTAATATATAAACTTTAGCATCAGGCTGGCTATCGGTCCATCAATTACTTAGACTGGTGTTGATGTAGGTGAGACCTGAGTTGGTGTAGCTTGAGTTGAGGGTTGTGACATCTTGCTTGATGGCATGGTCATATCATTCTCCCTCCCTTGAAAAGGAGTCATCCTTGACTCTGAAGTATGTTCACTTGCTAATGGAGATAGGTCAGCAACATTGAAGGTGTTGCTCACACCATAACTTGGTGGAAGATCTATCTTGTATGCATTGTCATTGATCTTTGTAAGAACACGAAATGGACCATCCCCTCGTGGCATCAATTTGGATTTGCGCTGATCTAGAAAGCGATCCTTGCACAAGTGAATCCACACCAAGTCCCCTGGTTCAAACAACACTTTCTTCCGATGCTTGTTTATACTTGCAGCCTTGCATACCGCCCTGAGCTCAATTGCTTCCTTAGTCTTCTCATGTATCTTCTTTATGTATGCAGCACGCTTGGAGGCTTACATGTTGGTTCTTTCCCTGTTATAAGCAAACTCCACATGAGGCAAGCAATCCTCCCAATCCTTCAAGTTCTTTTTCACTATGGTTCGCAGCAACATTGATAAGGTTTGATTCACCACTTTAGTTTGTCCGTCGGTTTGGGGATGACAAGTGGTGGAGAACGAGAGCTTGGTCCTAAGCTTTGCTAACAGCGTTTTCCAAAAGTAGCTCACAAACTTGACATTACAATCCGACACTATGGTCCTGGGCATTCCATGTAGCCTCACATTTTCTCTGAAAAACAAATTAGCAAGGTGTGAAGCATCGTTGGTCTTATTGCAAGGTATAAAATGAGCCATCTTTGAAAATCTATCAACCACAACAAAAATTGAATCTTTTCCCCTCTGAGTTCTAGGCAATCCCAAAATAAAATCCATGCTTATATCTTCCCAAGGAGTATTTGGAGTAGGTAACGGAGTGTATAAACCATGAGGATTCAGTTTGGACTTAGCTTTGTGGCATGTGATGCATCGCTCCACAAATCCGATGACGTCTCTTCTCATCTTGGGCCAATAGAAATGATCACCAAGTAGCTCATATGTCTTCTTTTGTCCAAAATGCCCTGTTAATCCTCCTCCATGTGATTCCCATAACAACAACAAACTAACTAAAGAATTTGGAACATAAAGTTTGTTAGCTCTAAACAAGAATCCATCATTGATGTGATATTTTTCCCAACCTTTTCTGTCTTTACAGTGGGCATATGGTTCTGAAATTTTAGGATCATTTTTGTACATATCTTTCAAATTTTCAAGACCCAAAACCTTTACCTCGAGTTGGTTCAGCAACACACTCTTCCGAGACAACGCATCGGCAACAATATTGTCCTTACCTTTCTTATACTTCACAATGTATGGAAATGTTTCGATGAACTCAACCCATTAGGCATGGCGTCGGTTCAGCTTAGCTTGACCTTTCAAGTACTTCAAAGTTTCATGATCGGAATGAATAACAAAATCCTTTGGCCATAAGTAGTGCTGCCATGTTTCAAGCACACATACCAAAGCATACAATTCTTTGTCATATACAGAATAATTCAGTTGAGCACCTCCCAATTTTTCACTAAAATATGGTACAGGTTTTCCTTGTTGCATTAAAACTCCTCCTATCCCAATCCCACTAGCATCACATTCCACTTCAAAAGTTTTAGTGAAATCAGGAAGAACAAGTAGTGGTGCTTTAGTTAAACGTTTCTTTAATTTTTGAAAACCATTTTCTTATGTGTTTCCCCATTTAAATTCAACTCCTTTCTTGGTTAATTCATTTAATAGAGCAACGATGATACTGAAATCTCACACAAACCTTCTATAAAAACCAGCAAGGCCATAAAAACTTCTCACTTGACTTACATTTGTTAGAGTGGGCCAATCCTTGATGGCTTTCACCTTGCTTTCATCCACTTCTATTCCTTTTCCTAAAACAACAAAGCCAAGAAACACAACATGGTATGTGCAAAAACTGCACTTCTCAAGATTAGCAAATAATTTCTCCTTTCTAAGCTCATCTAGCTCATCTAGGACTTGTCGAATGTGACTCACATGCTTTTCGAAAGACTTGCTGTAAATTAAGATGTCATCAAAGTACACAACCATAAATTTCCCAATAAAAGCTCTCAAGACATGGTTCATTAATCTCATGAAAGTACTAGGAGCATTAGTCAAACCAAAAGGCATAACTAACCATTCATACAACCCAAATTTTGTTTTAAACACAGTTTTCCATTTATCTCCAGTTTTCATTCTTATTAGATAGTAACCACTTCTCAAATCAATTTTAGTAAATATTGTGGAGCTACTCAATTCATCAAGCATGCCATCTAAGCGTGGAATAGGATGACGGTAGCGGACAGTGATGTTATTTATAGCCCTACAATCAACACACATCCTTCAAGATCCATCTTTTTTAGGTACTAAGATCACAGGAACAGCGCAAGAACTTAAACTTTCACGAACAAAACCTTTGTCAAGAAGTTCTTGTACTTGCCTTTGTATCTCCTTTGTTTCTTCAGGGTTGGTTCGGTATGGTGGTCGATTAGGTAGTACAGCCCCTGGAATGAGATTAATTTGATGCTCAATCCCACGAATTGGAGGTAGTCCAGCTGGTGTTTCCTTTGGGAAAACATATCCATAGTCTTGCAACAGATGAGATACAACACTAGGAAGAGAGGTGGTGTCGTTAGCTGAAATTAAAATGTCTTTGCACACAAGTACAAAGAGCACTTGATTTGGGTTGTTCCTTACTCCTCTCATTTCAGATTTTGTGGCTAACATAACTAGATTTTCTCCCTCTCCTTTCTTTTTTTCTCTCACATTTGGCTTGTGGCTCTCACTCATCGAATGTGGATGGCACTCAATTTCTTTTGCTCTTCTCTCCATTACTTGCTGGACCAATTTCAGATTTCTTTTGTAAGTGCTCAGCCATGATTTGTTGAGGGGTCATGGGCTTTAACACAAACTTCTTTCCCTTTAGATCTAGTGTATACTAATTTGTTCTCCCACAATGCTAAGTGTAACGGTCATATTGCCATGGTCTTCCAAGCAACAAGTGACACACAGACATGGGTGCTACATCACACTCTACTGTGTCAACATATTCACCAATCTTGAATGGAATTTTCACACGATGCCCAATCTTAATATCTCCCGAATCATTCAACCATTGGACATGATATAGATGCGGATGCCGCTGTAGTTTTAGACCAATCTTGTCAACCAATTCACAACTTGCAAGATTGTGGCAGCTCCCTCCATCTATGATCACCTTCACTACTTTGTCTTGCACCTTTGCACATGTTTGAAATAAATTGTGCCGCTATCCATTTTCAGCTTCTTTCATTTGAACACTTAAGATTTGAGCCACTACAAGAGCAGCCCCCTACTCAAATTCACACCCTGTATGTTCCTCATCTTCATAGGCTTCTTCAACATACTCTTCTTCATCTTCTTCTTCACTAGCTGATTCATACTCTTCATTATCATTCACAATGATCACCCGATTGTTTGGGCACTCTCTACTCATATGCCCACGGCCTCCACACTTGAAGCACTGAATTCCACTACTCTTGGCTGTAGAACCTACTGAAGTAGAGGTGGATGCTGCTGGTTTAGAGCTCAGGTTTGGGGCAGCAGTGTTCTTCCCACTAAAAACACTCTGAACATTAAAACGTGAGCCTCCAAATGAGTTTTTCGCTGATGAGGGTGCAGTAGTGAACTTCGAGACTTCCTTGCTTCCCCCAGATATGTTCCTCGTACCAAATGACAAGGACTTGCTGCTCTTAGCATCTTGCTGCAATTATTGTTCAGCTTTGGTTGCTTGATGTACCAAATCAATTAGATGATGGTACAGTTGAAACTCAACAATGCGCTGAATATTACGATGCAAACCAGCCATGAAACGTGCAATAGTTTGCTCTTCATCTTCATACACATTGGCTCTAATCATAGCCTTCTCCATCTCTTTATAATATTCCTCAACAGAGAAACTTCCTTGCTTCAGATTCTGTAATTTATCAAAAAGATCGATAGTGCTTCGGCACAAAACGTTTTCTCATTTCTTGCTTCATTTCATCCTAAGTTTCAATAGGATGTTCTCCATCTTCCTCAAGATCAGAGAGAAGTTGCTCCCACCAAATTAAAGCATATCCCTCAAACTCTAGAGATGCCATGGCTAATTTCTTCTCTTCGGAATAATTATGCAAGCGAAAGATCTTTTCCACTTTCAATTCCCAAGTGAAATAAGCTTCAGGATCAGATCCTACATCAAATTTTGGCATGGTAAATTTTAGTTTGCCAAATCTCTCCTCTCGGTTGCCTCCTCTACGAGCTCGGCGGCCATATCGATATTGGAACTGATCATCATCATCCTCTTCAGATTCATCATGATCATTATTTCTTCGATTTTGACCTCTTGCTCTACCATGTGCAGCACCTCGGTTCCTCCTTCCTTGCTCTCTAGCTCTTCTAGCAGCAGCTCTTCCTTCACTTTCTTCTCTATCTTCACCGTGGTTGCTTGCACCATCATGAGGTGGACGGTGTTCTTTGATTTCAGCCAAGATGGCTTGAAGATCTTGTGTCAACCGGTCTTGTCTATCTTCTAGGCTTTGTTTGAGCTCATTAAATTGTGCAATAGTAACACATTCTTCTACCTTAGATTCACCCATCTTCCTGAAAGGTTAGCAAAATACAAGCAATATATTTGTATATGTCGACTAGAAAGTTTTTGGTGACTCTCTCAACCTCACCTCTCTGACCAACCAAAGCTCTTATGAATTCCGTCCTGCGAATTATAAATAAAATGTGTGGTGGTAACCAAAAGTGATGGCAAGATGAATACAAGATCAGAGAGTACCGATTGCGATGGTTTTTATGTGGAGCATGGTGGGGAATTGATACACAAGGAATGCAATCCAAACTAGAAGTTCTATATCCAGTGCTGACCACAAGATACGATAGATATAAATAGATCACACACACGCAAAGAAATTTCAGAGTTGATGCAAACAAAGGAATATGTTTGGGATGCAAGTGTTGCGATCAAACCCAACCAAATTTTGCACCAAACACAAATAGCAAACTGGTTGTACAACTTGATATGATAAACTTCAGTACTTGTGCACCTGAACAAACTGAACTTCAGTTTTTCTTTCTCAACTTTTCTCAACTCTTTCTTTTTTTTACTTTTCTTCTTCTTTTTTTTTGAGACACTTTTTTTTCTTTATAGAACTAAGAACAAAGATTAAAAATAATAGAAGCACACTTTATAAAAGAAACAAGACACAACCAGAAGCTATAACTTGATAGGATCAAAGTTTACACAAAGGATGATAAAGGTTTTAGATTTTTTTTGTGTGGGGATTTTAAGATATATGAAAGAGGCACAAAGGACACACGAAGGGTAATACGATCAGCAACTAAACAAGACTCTAAAGGACTGAAATATAAGAAAACTCACATGAATAACAGATTAAAACAAAGGGCTATGACAATTTTATGGCTTATAGTGGATAGGACGAACAAAATTATATGTAGCTAAGGGTAAAGAATCCTACCGTAGTAACGAAAGCTCTGATACCAGATAATACGTCTCGATGTCCCAATCTTCACGATGTAGGATCAATCACCAGATAACTAGCTTCGAAGAAGCCGAGATAACTTGCTGCAAGCAGCGATAACTAGTGCAACCTGACGAATAAAACTCAAAGCCAACCACCGTCTCAATACAGCAACCTGAATCGAGGATTCGCCCAACCACACTCTCAAAGAAACCAACCAACACAGCCTACAATTAATTGAGGAGACCTCGAAGGGAGTAGGAGCACCAATTGGGAGCGGATGAAGCCACCACTTCTGTAATTCCTGCAAAGGAAGTCACAAGAGCAAAGGGGTAGAGATCAACTCTCAGGGGTTTGCTAGCGCACAGCTGAACAAAGTGGTCTATATTCTCAATATCATAATCTATGATTACAATGAGTCTAGGGGGTATTTATACTGGCAACAGCCCTGCTAGGTAGGTGGAAACTCGAAAAGAAAATAATTAGTTCGACTATGTGAAAAGACCTCTTCAGAATGAGCTCCTGGAGAGTTTCCGCGTGGCTGTTAGTCTTCTACGCAATCTTTATTGTTTTGGCAATAACTCCACCTAGAAAAGTCCAAATGATGCACGGTTTGTTGCGTTGGATTCTTGACTTGACACCCTTTCCAACCATGTATGCCATGCACCACGTAATATTATAGAATGGTACAGTTTAATACATGAACTTTAGCATCAGGCTGCTGTTGACCTTACAAGTAGTATCACTAAATGGTGGTCTGTGCCCAAATAGTAGATCCAAACTGGTCGGGGCTAGACTCATTGGAAACTAGACTTGAAGAGATTTCCAAAACGTGCTCATAGACTACCATAGCTTCTGGGAATCAAAATATATGACTGTTTCTTCTGGACGGTTCTACAGAGCTGAACTAGTTCGAGTGTAGTTCGTGGTCGGTAACTGGTCTAAAGTAGTCTGCAGTTGGTCGAAAGTCATCTCCTTGTGTGTTCATGTCTTCCTCCTTAGTGAACCTAACCATTAATAATGTACATGACTTAGGTAGTATATAATTCTCATTAATATTAAAATGAATCTCACAAAGTAGCGCATGCACCTCTTGTTGTAGCTTCTTTGCTCGACTACGTGTAATCGGTCCATCAATTACTTAGACTGGTGTTGATGTAGGTGAGACCTAAGTTGGTGTAGCTTGAGTTGAGGGTTGTGACATCTTGCTTGATGGCGTGGTCATATCAAGTCACCATGGCATTGGATAGGAAGAGAGTGGCCATTGCCGTTGGTGACAAAGGGGGAGGAGGAGGGATGGCGAGAGCGTAGTATACCAGCTGATGATGCCATGTAAGAGGACGCACCAGAGTCCAGCACCCAAGGGTGCTAAGGTTGGAGCGTCATCTGGTTGAGGGCGGCGACGAGGCCAGCCTGGTTCCAGGAGGGAACTGACTGGGTGGGTGGTGGCGGGAGGATCGGCTGAGGCGGTAGGGTAGGAGTCGATGCCAGGTAGGCCTGAGGATGGGCACCGAGAACCCCTGGTTGCCAACCGATGGGACTTCGTGGCTAGGGCTAGGGTGCCTAGGGTTGTAGCATAGCCACGGACCCATGGGTCCGGTAGACGGGACAGGAACTGGAGCAGGTCGTGATTGCATTGGACGATGCCAGTTCTTGCCCTTGCCCTTGCCTTTGCCCGTGCCACTGGTACGGGCTAAGTTGCCATGGTTAGGGCCATGGCTACAGAGCCGCGAGAAGTGGCAGCAGCACATGAGAATTGGCAGCCATGATGGGCTATGGTGAGGAGAGCGGTGTGGGCTACGGTCTTCTCGTCGTTGGCTAGGCGGAGTTCTTTTAGAACTAGCATGTCATGGGCTCGGGCGAACGACGGAAGGGGTGTGGAGTTGGTGATGTTATCGGTGGTGTTGGAGAAACATGAGTTAAGTCCTCGCAGGAGGGCGAGAATGAGTTGTGAGTCGGCCATAGGGTGACCGACATCGTGGAGGGCGGTAGCCTTTACCTTGAGGCGCTAGCAGTATGAGGAGATAGAAGAGTCTCTTGTACCATGGAGTGGAATTCATTTAGTAAGAAGATGGTTCACGACTGTTTGTTGGCAAGAGCCGCTTGATAGCCACCCAAAGATCCCGGGCGATGGGGTCAGTGTCCTCTATGGCAAGGTTGAGGACAGAGTCATCAACTGAGCCAAGCAACCAGCTACGCACGCAACACTCGGTGATGTCCCACTAGGGATCACTGGGTCGAAGTGGAGTGGAGCCATCGATGTGAGACCGAAGGCCGAACTTTCCACAGAGGGAGTTGAAGAAAAATACCCACTTAGAGTAGTTGGCGTTGAGGTCAAGAGAGATGGAAACGTGAGATTTCACATTGACAGCGGTGTAAGGTGATGAGAAGATCGGCGAGATAGTGTCCGAGGTGTGGTCAGAGACGCTAAGGACCAGAATAGATTTGGTGACTGGGAGGGTGCTGGAGCTAAGGACTGACTCGATGGCCATGAAAAGAGGGTAATGGGTGCAAGAAGCCGATGAGGGTAAGGTACGACGAGGGATAGGGGGTCAATGGGAAGAAGCCGATGAGATAAGTGGTCGGTCGATGGGGAGTGGTTGGGGTAGGGGGCTGATAGGAGTAAGTCGATGAGAAGGAAAAGTAGGCCAACAAGCCGATGGGGAGTGGTTGGCCGATGAAAGGTAGGTAGCGTAGTAGTTGAGGGAATGGTGGATGGCAGAGTAGGTAGGTTAGAGAGTGGGTGGGTCACTGTTAACGCCAAAATCTGGATAGCCCGATGGTGGACTGCCAAAAGACAATCAGCTAGAGAGGTGTCCAATCACTATAGTGAAGAAGCCGATTGGATTGTAGCAAAGGAAGACTCGGTCCTAGATTGGAAGACTATCCAAATAAGACCGAGTTTGCGGACGAGCCGTGGAATCCATGGCAGGGTATTTTATCTTTGTAAATTGTAATCTTATCTTATTAGGAAGGTTTAGTTAATTAGTTAACTTCTTTAGAGATATTTTCCTTTATTTTTGTTAGGAAATAACGTCTGATGGTTGAAAACGCGTCGGACTCTATAAATCTAGAGTATAAATATAGACCCCTTGTAAACATGTAAATATATCTCTCGATCAATACAACTTCGGCATATCTTCACCCTAGTTCATCTAGGTTTCTACCGATGGGTTTTGGCTCTCAACGTGAGGTTGCATCGGTTAAGTTTGATCTCCGGTGAAGGGGTAAGTCCTGCTACTATCTCGATATGTTCTGCTTTGTCTAAGACTGCATCGGTTAGGTTCGACCTTTTAGGCTGATCAGATGTATCGCATCATGTCCGTGCAGGGCCTATCGGTCTATCAAGCTCGCTCCACCATCATCAGTCTCGTGCTGCATCGGTTAGGTTCGACCTATGGGGCTGCCAACGGTAGGTGGAGCTGTAGGCTTATAGTTTTCTGCACGACGTCTCATCAGAGTGCTAGCCGATGAGTTATGCATGTTCTGAGCTTCACGTCTAGTGCATTGGCCCCTCAACCAATACGCATCAGCCTTTAGAGGTGTCCCTTGATGCGCAACACCAAGCGTATTGGTCTTCCAGCCGATGCGCTCCCGCCTTCAGAGAGGCGTCCGCTCATCGGCTCAGCTAGCCAATGGGTTCGCTCCTATCTTTACTTCAGCATGACCGATCCGGCATCCTCCGTATCGTCGTTGTTGGCCTCGACCTCGTCCTGTCTCGGTTAGGTCCAATCTTTGAGGTTTGGTGTTAACGGTGTCGTCATGGCGGGCGATGGGTCATCGTGATGCCATCTCCGCAGCGGCAGTGGCTTCACAATCGATGCGTCTATATGCTTTTCCTTGCTACTCCGTATATACCTTCATTGGCTTTCCAGCCGATGGATGACCGCTATAGCTTCCGTCGACTATCCAGAGGGATCCTGTGCGCTTGTCTATCCTTTGAATACACACCGGTTCCTCCATCGGCTTTGCGGCCGATCCCTCGTCGACACCTATCCACGCCTTCATCGGTTTCTCAACCGATTGAAGAGCGTCCCGATTCCTATTGGCAAATAGCCGATAGCCAAGGGCCTTTCGGATGCGGCTGATAACCAACCCGATCCTATCGGCAGCCAGCTGATAGCGAGCGCCTGTATTGGCCCGTCGTCTGACTAACCTGTTCGTCTCACCTCCTTGTCAATTGCAGGGTCAAATTGACTGGCATGCCAGCACCCGTACCATCGCGCCGGAGCCGATCGAACTCCACAGCCCCCGGCATGCGTATCTTGAGCCATAGAGAGAAGCCAACCGGCCTGCACTAGAGCTAAGCAGACCTCCCCGGCGTCGGTGTGTTAGCGCTAGGTGCGCGAGATCTAGCGCGAACAGTCACAGACGTGAGAAGATTCGCGTCTGTGAAGAGAAGTTTCACTTCCTTAGACTCGTAGAGGCAAAGGAGTGGAGCGGACATGAAAACTCGAAGAGAGAGCTGATGCAAAGAGAAGAGGTTCACATCCGGGAGACAGAGATTCATGTTCATCGACACATGGACATGTCAGAGTGGCTTGAACATGAGTGGAGGAGATTCGCGTCTGGGAGCAGGTGAGCATGTCGGAAAAGCAGGAACCAAGAGAGGGTTCTAGCCGATGGAGGGCGAACGAGTCCAGCTGATGGAGGGCGGATGGGTCTAGCTGATGAAGACGACGAGCGCAGAGCTGCGCCGACGTCAGAGGAGAAAAGGTGCGCCGAGGTAAGAAAAGGGCAAAAACGGGTGTGAGACGAGACGAGGAGGCGGATGGACACTGTCGCCTTGTCACGTGGTGGAACAAGGGATGGGAGAGGGTTGTGTAGAAGGAGAAAACCATCTACGGAGGAGATGGGAAGAAGAGAGAGCCGAGATGAGAGAGCAAAGAGGGAATACCGGGAAGGAAGTCAGCAACGGGAAGGAAGCATTGGCTCATCGGCAGGAGGATGCTAGCGTGCTGGGAATGTCTAGACCTGCTCTGATACCATGTAGGAATGTGTACAATAAGACTAAGACCCTAACTCTATACAAGGGGGTTGAGTCTATATATATACAATCTAGTGGTCCAGTGGTCTAACACCAAGAAAAGGTATCCCTAAATTCACAAGTTGTTCTACGCAGTGTTCATGAGTCTCAAAAGCTACGTTGCACCATTACTTCCAATCCCACAAGGTCATAGTTATATCTTCATATCCTCTCAAAGAAGTTGTCCAAAGTAAGGATGTAGTAGGACGC
Organism: Oryza coarctata; assembly: GCA_030770085.1. NCBI lineage: Eukaryota > Viridiplantae > Streptophyta > Magnoliopsida > Poales > Poaceae > Oryza > Oryza coarctata. The sequence continues at coordinate 8,568,452 of CM061484.1, read as the reverse complement.
ATTACCATGTGGGTCATCGAGCTCAACCAATTTGACATCGATTTCACTCTTTATTCTACCATCAAATCCCAGGTATGATTTCAATGATGACTTGACTGTTCCCATTGACACCAAGACCAACAACATAGCTAGTGAGACATGGACTATACATGTTTGATGGACCACTCAATAGCAACAGAGCAGGAGCAGGGGTTATCCTCACTTCACCAACAGGGGATGAACTCAAGTATTTCATACAATATGACTTTCATGTCACAAACAACACAACCAGGTATAAAGGACTACTTGTGGGATTACTAGTAGTGGCTTCACTCAAAATAAAATAACTAATTGTGAAAGGGGACTCATAGCTAGTCCCAAACTAAGTGCATAAAGATTACGAGTGCTCAAATACTAACTTAGTCAAGTACTTGGCCGAGATTAGAAAGTTGGAGTGAAGATTTGGTGGCATTGAATTCAGACATATTAGTTGCAAAAACAACTTGAGAGTCAATAAGCTAGCTCAATAAGCTTCTAGCAGAGAACTAGTGGAACCTGGTATATTCCTAGATGACTTGACCACGTCTTCTATCAGTAGCACACCCAAGGATGAAATCTTGCCTACCGCTACAAAGGACATGGCGGCTACAACAACATCCAACCTTGATATAGACAAGATCGACGGTGTTGTTCCTAATATTGAGATAGAAAACTATTAGTAATCACTCATTCAATAGTATCTAGTGTCAAAGATTATTCCAGATGATGATACAGTAGCTGAAAAGTTAGCCCGCCAAGCAAAATTCTACTCCATGATTGGGGTAACATGCATGAACCAGGTGATAAAATATGATCCCTTGATGTACCATGGCAATAACAATGGGAGGAGCAGGAGCTAGAGGAAAGGTGGCTATAGTAGTGGGAGGATAAGAGCTGTCTTCATCTTGTTTCTCCATGCTTGTTCTCGGAGATGGTTGGGGTGTCCATATATAAAAAAAGGAAAGAGAATACGAAGAATGCATGAAATAAGTTGTTTGACAACTCCTTCATGATGAGAGATCGAGTATGTGGAAATAAACAAGGAATCACTTACTTGCTTCTCTTCTTCAGTGCAAGGTCTATAGGCTTAAGCTTGCCACTAATGAGGGCTATTGTTGGGGGAAGAGGTTTGCACAATAAGGAATTTGCTTTGGTTATCTTCTGCTAATTCTATCCTTTTGAGGACAAGCAAGCAAGCGATAATTACTTATTGGGGAGTGAGTGCACTTTGTTAGCATACCTCTAGTACACAACTTCCCAATGTCACCCCATTTACTTTTAGCCCTACTAGTACCACTAGTGCTAGGATGTGAGGAGACCTCCACCATTTTCATAATGGCAAGTGACCCAATTTTTGTTTCCACCACCTTCTTTGTAGCAGTAACCTCTTGATGATCAATAAGTGCCCCAATGACATCGGTTAGGGGCAATTCCTATAAGTATTTGCATTGTACTCCTATAATGTTGACAATGGTGAAAATAGGGGAATAGGTCGAGTACTAATGTTGAAAATTCTATCCTGATAAGTCTAGGACATGTCGCACAAAGGCTTGGGGATGTCAACGGCAAGTGATGGCATGTCAATCACCACAATTATCGTGCGCTTTGTCACCACCTCGTCAGGGAACTCTACAAATAGAAATTTTCTGGGTTTATTACTAAATTCCTAAGAAGTTTTGACTGTGCATTTGGTAGTGATAAATAGTTATACCCCAATCCAATATCTGGGTACACTTCTTTTCAGATGTATATTCATACATGGGGTATGCACACACTTGTAATGGTTGAATCAGACAATGTATGAAATCACTGAAGACATAATACACCATTGGACCAAGCATCCTAAATTCCTTGATCTTTACAAGAAAAACATTTAGGGTCTCAAATTCAAGAGGAGACGAATCTGATGTCTCACAGTGTTTGGGCTTGTTGGTCAAGACAGCAAGATATCAGGAGTTGGTGCCAATGTGAAAATAAAACCATTTCTCCCTCCTTCTTTTCCTATAAGTGGGCATGTGTAGGGTAATGTACTCCTCTTTTTAAGCCGTCTTATAGCCAAAGACCACGATTGGTTGTGATGCTCGACTGCTTCAAGCCTGAGTTCATAAAAGTATCTGAACAGATCTAGGAAAGGGCTTACTCCTAGATATGCTTCACACATATGTGTGAAGATAGTAAGGAATGCGATGGAGATAGGATTGAGATGGATGATATGGACATCATAAAACTCTAGGAGCAAGGACATAAATTTAGATGGGGAAAGTGGATAATTTTTGTTCATGGTGGACTTACTGAGATCCATGGATGGATGATGTGGAAAGTGAGAAAATTTTGTTGAGGAAGTTACAGTTTTTACGCACTAGGAGATTGAAGATGAAGAAGGTAATGGACAGTGAAGGCAAATGGAGTTGAAATGAATCACACTGTTAGAATATAAAGCTTTATGGTGATGGTTCATGTTTTAAAGAAAGTGGTGTGAAATTCCCGATGAAACAATAGTGCATTTTTTTTGGTGGTTAGAATTCTGACCTATATCTAAATTTAAATTTTGACAAAATGAGGATGGATTGAATTGAGAAATGAATTGTGTTGTCAACCCTATCCTATTTGGGTGTTTTCTTGAGTACGCCCATACTATCAACAACACATCAACATAGCATCCCACGTTCGAGTATACATTTGCATAGAGTTTGAGGGCTACTATTAATATTATGGATATGGTATACCCTGTATACCTATATTGGTTACCACTAGGAATACTGCATACCTAATCTAATATGGAAAGGTACACTTAAATATGGACAAAAAATACAGATAGGGAAAAAAATCCTACCAACTTGTCTACCCATATCCTACATAGTGTCCTCAAGTTCTACTTTGACAAGGCATTACTTTCTAGTATAAATAGAAGGTTTTATAGGAGGGGAGGATATTGAATCATAAACCATATACACCTAGCCACATCGAGTCAATACTAGAACGAAGCCTATTCGCTAACCACTAACTACAACCCCCATCTTGCTCGTCGAGATTAGATCGGTAGACTAGATTAGCTAGCTTTCTCCCTGTTGTAATCAGTCTGACCATCCTTCATATATACATATGAACAGAAGTAGGGCTATTACCTTTTTGTGAGCCTAAACTAGTATAAAGACTCTTGTCCCTTGTATCTCCATTCCATACTCGCACATCCCTTGGAATCGACCATATCCTATGTCCATAAAGAAACATTGTCGGGTATAACTTGTTGAAAAAAAAGGCATGTAGTATACAAAACCTTGACAAAACAATGTAAAACTCTATCCCTAAATTGTAACGATGTCATAGAGCACAAGTTAGAATCTACTAATAAGCTTCATGAAATTAACTAATCCAATTGTTTTCACTAAAAATATTCTAGCCGCTGCCTTAGTTTTTGTCCGCTGTTAAAATCTATTTTAACTAAAAACCTATTTTCCAAATAAATTTTAATTCCTTGTGTATATTTAGAATCTAAAAGTGCCAAAAATCTCAATTAAACTCCTCCTTGAAACCCTCCCCCAAAAATTCTAGACAAAATTCGGATCTCCGGATTTGAAGTTTGAAATGTGAAATTCTTCCAACAATCCCTCCTACAAATTCCTCCCAAAACTCCTTTAGACTCTTCTTCCAAAATTTTCATCAGATTTTCCACCAAAATTTGAATTCAAATGCAAATTCAAAATCGCACCAAAACCCATTTCAAAATGTCTAGAATTACGAAAAATAGTCACTATTTCTATTGGGCCGCCAATTTTTTTCCCTATCAGTATGCCAATCCAACCTGGCCTCCCCTTCTTTCCCATGCTTAGCTACCACAGCCCACGCCCTAGCTGCGTTGTGCCAGTGCACGTATGCACTTCGCTGACTGATGAACTAGACCCGCTTGCCAGGCTGCCCACATGCCCAGCCTATCCTGTTAACCACCGCTTCCTCACTGCTAACCGGGCCCCACTGGTCAATTCCTTCCCCATTCCCCTATCCTTTTCCCCGACAAGCATCATGTGCTCGGTGAAATGTTGGGAAGGAGAAATCCTCCCTATTTATTGCCATGGCCAGCGCATCGCCTATGCTGATCGGGCCACGCTGCTACAGCTCCATGCCAAGCACCCCTACCATGCTAGCGCACTGCTCGCACTGACCAAGCCTCGCCACTATAGCACGCGCATGCCCATGCTGCACATGCACAAAAAGCCAAACTCCCACCTCTCTATCACTCCATGCCACTGCACAAGCCCTACCGACCTTTGTGGGAATCCGGCGATGCCAGCATGTCCTCCTCTTTGCCACTTATAAAAGCCAGCAAAGCTTGACCACTCCTCCTAGCACCATCACTGCACACCCCTCTCATCCCTCTCTCCATCCCGACGCCCACCCTATCTCCTACCAAACCAGTGCCACTTCCTGTGACCGTGCCACACCTCCTTCCACGCTAGCGTCACTTCCTGTGACCGCGCCAATGCCACCCTCCCCGTGTTGCACCTCCTTTTGCACTAACACCACCCCCTCGACCTCCTCTTGTGATGTCATCGCTTCCCCCTCTAGTCGTCGGCAATGTCATCCCATGGTGTCACTCACGCCAACCACACACATACAAGGAATTAATGGGATAGAGGCATGGGAAGAAAGAGAGTGGAGAGAAGGAAAGAAAGGAAGAGAAGAAAAAAAAGAAGAGAGAAAAAAAGAGAAGAAAAAAAAGAAAAAAGCCCCACTAGTGGGACCCATGTGGACCCCACCTATTTTGAGCCACCTAGCCCAAGTCTAGACCAGATCCCCAATCTTTGAGCCAAAGCCCAACTAACTCCGGTCCAACAGCCAACTGAAGAAATGTAGTACATGTCCCTCTGCACCATTTGAGCCAAGTCCAAACTGCACCCATCCTGTCTCTATTCCTCCTTGGGTCAAACCAACCGATCCCATCCATTCATAAAATTCGATCTTACCTCTCCTTGGAGTATTATTCTTTTCCCAAAATAAAATAACCCTTTTACCATGGTCCAAAGAATAAAAAAAACCTTAAAATTTATATCTTGTCCATTGTAAGTATGATTCCTTCTATTTAACTTCTAGAATCTTTATAAAAATAAGATCTATCTAATGACACAATTAGTTAATAATACAACATAAAAATTTAGTAAGCCCCATAGATAGGATTGAGGAGCCGATCGGTTTATGGAAAGAGGCTGATTGACATAGGGAAAGAGCTGATCAGATAGATAAAAATAGATTCAATTCAGTCAAAGATGGAGATTATCCATATGAGACCAAATCTGAGGAGTTGTCAAAGCAATGGCAAGGTGGTTATATCTTTTTAAAATATTTCGGCGAACACAAGGTTTCTATGTGCACTTGTACTTCGTTATTGTGATGAGTGATTATCAACGTGCTGACATTTCAGGTCGATTGTGCTTCTGCAACATGTCTCGTGGCTTGTGGTGTGCAGGCGTGGAGCTTAGAGGTGGTGGTCAATGGCAAGGAGAAGGTCAAGTGGAGACGGGCCATGCCGATTGATCGGGAGTGGTGAAGGATGGACGTGAGGCTTGGACTGAGGAACCGGAGCGCCGGAGGACCAGCCACAATGGCTAACACCTAGGACATCAACAAGCACAAGTGTACATGGGTGATGAAGACAGCATCAATCAAGTCAAGAATGAAGGCGAAGGCGTCAAGCTTGGCAGTGGCCAGACACGCGTCGACATCGGAGAGGTTTGGTGGATTGAGCCTCAAAACCACAGGGTGACGGTTTCATGGGTTTGGCCTCAAAACCCAGGTTTCGAGGAGGAATGGGGTGGCATGTGGTGAAATCACAATGGTTGCTCCAAGATGAAGCAAATATATGCAAGAAGCGTGGCTATTCGATCGCCTAAAAAAGAGTTGGAACATTATGCCCTCCGGACACTATTTAGCCTGTTATAATGAAGGGGAAAAGTCGGATTTTTGCATGAAGCTATGGTATATATAGGGTGAGGGTGCCACGTCAGCAGTTCTGGAATGTCCAAGCGCGTGTGAACATTTTTCAATTTCTTATTTTCCTTTTTATTTTTCTCTCTCGCTCTTCTTGAGTTCGTGGCGTCTCTGGTTAGGTTTTTTTTGCTTGATCTCTCCATGACACCATAATCCACCACATCTATGTAAAAGAACTAAAGATTGTGTACGGGAATGGAGGCCCTAACCTCCTGGTGTCCTCTGGAATTCAATTTGTGAGCTGTTTGTTCAAATCCCATTGGTATCCTTCATGTTCTTGGTTTTCCCCTTCCGACATTTTTATTTGGATCTTGAGTTTTAGGGGTTTTTCATTCAGATCGGTTTATTTTTGAGATGAACTAGGTTGTGAGTTGAATCCTTGCACCAAAGGAAATCATCTAGCTTCCACGAGTTCATAGATCGAGGCGAATCAATTTTTAGGAAGAAATACGAGTGGGTTTTCACTCTTCTTTGTTCTCTCTTTGACTGGATTTAGTTTTGGGCGATGATTTCCTTGAGATAGTCATCTATTAGTTAGAAAACCTATAGATCTGCTTCTAACTCTTTTTTAGGGATGATTTTAGGACAACCTCCAAATATATCGTGTGAAAGTTAAGTCTCCCATTTACCCCCCTCTGGTTGCCATTTTTGGTTCTTCAATTGGTATCAGAGTGGGTTAAGGATCATTCCACCATACTCGGTCTATGATCTGCGAAGGCAACATGGAGCGTAGCTCCGGCAAGCCACCATCTTTCAATGGAACCAACTACCCATACTGGAAGATCCGCATGTTTGAGTACCTTCAGAGCTTACGCTCGCGGGAGTGGGAGATTTGCGAGGATACTACTTGAGTTGTGCTTGAAGCTCATGCTACTTGAGTTGTACTTGAGTCGCGTCACCCAGGAGCAGAAGGATCAGCATAATGCAAATAGCTGAGAAAGGAATGCTCTTTTTGCTACTCTTTTGCTTTTAGAATTTGAGCAAGTTTCTGATTGTGCTACGGCTCAACAGATCTGGGTAAGGCTTCAGAGCTATCATGAGGGGACCGCACAGGTTAAGACCAGACTCTTTGAGATGTACCATTCTGAGTATGGGAACTTCTCTCAGTTGGTTGGCGAATCTGTCGATTCTGGCTTTTCTCACTTCCAGTCAATTGTGAACAAGATGCGGGCAAATAAGCCACTGCTACCCTATGATGATCATAAGATGGCTCTCAAGTTACTACATGCCCTAGATCAGAGGGTTTGGGATGTGAAGGTTGCCGCTATCATTGAGTCAACCAACTACGAGACCACCGAGATCGACTACCAAACTCAAGCTAAGATCAAGGATCCCTCTGCACCGACCATGGCTTTGGTTTTAGGTACTAAAAGTTCAAGTTTCTTGACTAACCCTTCACAGTTGTCTTTTGCCTTATCTTCTTTGGTGTCTATCACAAAAGAGCAGATGGAGGTGCTTGGAGACGATGAGCTGGCGCTGATCATCAGCCGGTTCTCACGGTTCCACAACAAATGCATGAGCCACTAGTGCGGTGGTCCAAAGGAGGGATGCTTCGGTTGTGGAGACCCCGACCACTTTGTCGCTAACTGCCCCAAGAAGAACAAGCACTCCTCTGACAAGTATGACTCTGGCAAGCACATGGACAAGCGCGAGTGCACCTCCAGCAAGCACAAGTCCAGGGGAGGGTTCGACAAGAAGGCAGTCAAGAAGTTTGTCAAGAAGGCAAAGGTCCAATAGTGTGCCTTCCTCACCTCACTCAGCGACCACGATAATGACTCCGATGACTATCACACTTTTTCTTCTTCAAGCAAGGACGAGTCCAAGAGGAAGCTTGAGGACAAACTGAACGGCCTCTGCTTCTTCACCGACTCTACTCACGAAGGCTTCTACACCATGGCGATTGGTGACAAGGTGGAGACCGACAAGGATGAGGCTCTTAGCGATGACGACACTCTTGAGGTATCATATTCTGTTGATGCTCTTATCGCCGAAGTAGAAACTTTGAATGATGATTCAATCAACCAGGATAAGCTTCTTAGGCTTACTGCTCGTGAGCAAAAAGAGTATAAGGACAAGCTAGAAGTAGCACTTAAGGAGCTTGAGGTTGCCAAGAAGAATTCTATTGTAGTGTTTGATGAGGGTGAATGTGATTCTTGTGCTATTCACATGTCTAGTTTTGCCTCTTTGCAATCCAAGTATGCTACTTTGCTTGATGAGAATGAAGAGCTAAAAGCTAGGTCTCTCCTGTTGGGTGCAAGCAAGTTGAGAAGGCTTGCAATCTGAGCTGGCAGAGAAAAATACCAAGATCTCTATTCTTGAGAAGGCTAGTTCAGATAGCACAGCTGTTGGGCCAATGTGAGCTTTGTGACAGGTTAGAGTTAGAGCTTATGTCCTGCTGGCACAACAAGATGAGATTCGAGGAAAAAAACACATACCTTCGGACCATCTTGAGCTAGGTGTCTTGTAGAGAGCCACAGTTGGGCATGATGGTCAACCAATTAGAAAGGGAAATTGGTGGACTGGGTGTAGGCTTTGTTCCAGTTGGGAAAGATGAAAATCTCTATGGCAAGGTTTCTGAGTGCAGTAGTTTGAAACCAAATGAGAAACCTTCCACCACTCCAAAGCTAATCAAAATCACTCCACCTAAACTCACCTAGCCCACTATTAAGGATGGAGTGTTTGTTGAACCTCCAAAAGCTCCACCCTTGAAACAAGTGTGGATTCCAAAACCTAACTATCTCAGGAATCCACTTGACACTCTGCCAAACATCTCTAAGGATTCCCTTTCTAGAACCAAATAGCCAATAAGAGTAAACAATACCTACAAGAGAGTGAACCAACCACCCAAGAGAGAGGTGAGGTATCACTATGGGTACTACCAAAGGGGTGGTCACCTTGCTGAGTTCTGCTTCAAGAGGAAGAGAGATGAGCGGCAAGAGTACAAGCTAAACAACCTGAACATGTACTGACCTCCACATGGTGTACATGTACTATCTACTCAAAGGAACACTACTAGACCTAGAGGTATAATGCCTCAGGGTGCTAAGCCTCAGGCTGCGAGATCACCCAGTGGTCATGCCCAGCGGGGTTCAAGTCGTGGTCAATATGACCATGGATCCCATGACGATGGTTTCAGTCCCACAACTCTAGCAAACCATGTGTTCCTCCTCAAGGTGTTGCTTTCCTCAAATGGGACTGGGTTTACTTGGTGCTTTTTCTAACCCTTTTCCAGGGCAAATGACTCAACACTGGTATCCTTCATAGTTTATTAACCCCAGTGTTGTGTCATTTGTTCATTCCCTTCCTTTCAATTGAGTAGGACAAAGGCCTAAACAACATGTTGCTCATTGATTCTGGCTGTTCGCACCACATGACTAGAAATTCAAAATGGTTCTCTAGCCTTAACCCCATGCAATGCAAGGAGTAAATCACATTTGGGGACAATAGCAAAGGTAAAGTGGTATCTCATGGATCCGTCCAGCTCAACTAGAATTTTGTTCTCAAGGATGTTGCCTTGGTTTCGAATTTACACTTCAATTTGCTTTCTATTTCACAACTCCTTGGGGATAGTTTTCAAGTGTGCTTTAAGACCGGCTTGTCTCGAATGCTTGATTCTCAGGGTAATCTTGTATGTCAGATTGTCCTATTCGGCCATGTCTTTTGAGCTAATTTTTCTCACTCTTTTGGGTCATCTCATTGCTTGGTGGTCGGATCCTCCTCTGAATTGTCAGAGTGGCATAGGAGACTGGGTCATTTGAGTTTTGATTTACTAGCTGGGTTGAGCTTACTTGATCTGATCCAAGAATTGCCCAAGTTGAAATCCGAGAAGGATTTGGTTTGTCACCCATGTCATCACAGGAAAATGGTTGCTGCTTCCCATACCCCTGTAAACCAAGTCATGACCAGGGAATCCGGTGAGCTACTACACATGGACACAGTTGGCCCAACTCGGGTTCGGTCAGTGGGTGGAAAATGGTACGTTCTTGTGATCATTGACAATTTTTCTTGAAATTCTTGGGTGTTTTTCATGAAAAGTAAGGATGAGGTCTTTTCTCATGTTTGTGACTAAATTCTTTCGTTGCAAAATGAGTTTCCTAAGAATGCTATGAGAGCAATTCACACTGACAATGGTATAGAATTCAAGAATACTCATTTTAAAACTTTTTGTGTTTCTTTGGACCTCGAGCATCAGTTTTTCTCTCCTTATGTTCCCTAGCAAAACGGTGTTGTTGAGCATAAGAATCAGACTCTTGTTGAGATGGCTAGGATGATGCTCGATGAGTATAGGATTCCTAGGAGATATTGGGCCGAAGCGATCAACATCGCGTGCCATGTTTCAAATCATATTTTCCTTTGGGCTTTCATGAAGAAAACTTCTTATGAGTTGCGGTTTGGACATCCACCCAAGGTGAGTCATTTTAGGGTGTTTGGATGCAAGTGCTTTATTCTAAAACAAGGTATTTTGGACAAGATTGTGTCCATATCTTTAGATGGCATATTTCTAGGTTATGCACTCCATTCACATGAATATCGTGTTCTCAACCTAGAGACTAACCGAGTTGTGGAGACCTGCGAGGTCACATTCGATGAAACCATGACATGTTTGATTTCTGTTTTTGAGCATGCAGGTGATCAGGAACTTGGTGAAAGCATCTTTGTTGAGGATGAGCAGGAAGATGATGATTGAGGTGATCTTGAGCTGACTCCATTGACTGCTTCTCATGAGCCTACGTCGACTACTTCAGCTCATGGTCCTGACCCCTCTTCTTCCACTACTTGTGGACCATTCGAGCAACTCTCTTAGCCTGTGTCGGCTGCACCTGAGAAAGTACCGGCTACTATTGAGGAGGAGGCGACATCCTCCAGGGTGGCACCATGCCACATTCAGCGTCACCATCCACCTCAAACCATGATTGGCAACATTGATCAACAAGTCACGTGGTTCAAGTCATATCAATGCTCACACTTTGCCCATTCTGCATTTTTGCATCTTTTGAGCCCTGAGATGTTGGACATGGTTCATCTGATTCTAATTGGGTTAATGCCATGCATGAGTAATTAGAAAACTTTGAGCAAAACCACATTTGGTTCTTCGTACCACCTCCACTAGATTGCCATCCCATAGGAACCAAGTGGGTTTTCAAAAACAAACAGAGTGAAGATAGGATGGTAGTGAGAAACAAGGCTAGGTTAGTAGCCCAAGGTTTTTGCCAGAAAGAGAGTATTGATTATGAAGAAACCTTTGCTCATGTTGCCCGTTTAGAAGCTATTAGATTCCTATTAGTCTTTGCTCCTTCAAAGGGTTTAAAGTTTTTTTCAAATGGATGTCAAAAGTGCTTTCTTAAATGGGTACATAGAGGAAGAGGTTTATGTCAAGCAACCTCCTGGTTTGGAAAATCCCAAGTTCCCAAACTATGGTTTATGTCAAGCAACCTCCTGGTTTGGAAAATCCCAAGTTCCCAAACTATGTCTTTAAACTTCAAAAAGCATTGTATGGTTTGAAACAAGCCCCTAGAGCCTGGTATGAGCATTTGAAAACATTTTTGGTTTCAAAGGGTTTTAAAATGGGATCGGTTGATAAAACCCTTTTCCTCCTCAAGCAAGGCACTAAATCTCTCATTGTTCAGATATACATGGATGATATCATTTTTGGTGGTTCATCTCATGCCTTGGTTGCCAAGTTTGTAGATACAATGAGTAGGGATTTCGAGATGAGTATGATGGGTGAGCTCAATTTCTTCCTTGGGTTGCAAATCAAGCAGACTCGAGAGGGGACATTTGTGCATCGAGATAAGTACAAGAAGGACATCCTAAAGAAGTTTGACATGGGCAAGGTTAAGCCTCTTTTGACGCCCATGTGCACCACAGCAGCGTTGGATGCCGATGAGGATGACGAGCCAGTGAAGCAAAAAGAGTACAGGAGCATGATTGGCTCACCCTTGTACTTGACAGCGATGATGCCAGACATAAAATTCGCCATGTGTCTGTGTGGTTCCAAACTTCACCGCATAATTCCCACAAGCAGGCAGTCAAAAGAATAATGAGATAACTTCACTTCACACCAGAATTTGGTTTGTGGTATTCCTCTTCTTCAACTCTCACGCTTTGTGGTTATTCGGATGCAAATTTTGCTGGTTGTCATCTAGAGCACAAGTCCACCTCTGGTACGTGTCAATTCTTGGGATCTTCTCTTGTCTCTTGGTCCTCTTGCAAGCAAACTAGCGTAGCCCAGTCAACCACACAAGCCGAATATATTGTTGCTACTAGTTGTTGCTCATAGTTGCTTTGCATGATTTACACTTTGAGAGACTTTGGGTTGAGTGTTCAGAGAGTCCCACTTCTTTATGATAGTACCAGTGCAATTAGTGTGGCAAAGAACCTAGTGCTACTTTCCAAAACCAAACACATTAATATCCGTTTTCATTTCCTTCGTGACCAGTATGAGAAAGGGGATATTGATATTTGTCAGATAGATACCTTCAAATAGCTTGTAGATATTTTCACAAAACCCTTAGATCAAGCATCTTTTTCTTGGCTGCGAGGGGAACTAGGGGTGTGCTTTCCTTTTTTGTAAAGGGAAGGTTTGTTTCTTGTATAGTAGTTTCTGGTATTTGTTTTTGCAATATGGTTTTGCTTTCATTTTTTGTATCACAACTGCATTGCATCGCATCATGTATTATAGAGCATATTGTGAGCTTCATGAATCTAGCTGTTAGGATGAAATTATGCTCTCTTTGGTATGTTATGCGTGTACATGATGGTGCTTATAGCTTAAGCTCTCTTTGATTACTTGATACATGTTGTGAGCTAAGCCTATTTTTCAAATCTCTTAACATGATTAATACTTGATAAACTTTGAAAATATGTTCACCATTGGGATTGGCAACTAGCATGTGTAGGATGTATTGAAATTCCTATTGACATCATGTATATGCTAGGTTGCTATGTCTCTTATTTTTGAGTCATTCACTTGCTTGGACCACTTCGATATTCTTATGCTAAATTTTTGAAATTCAAGTTAAGTGATGAGAAAAGATCGAGATGGGTATATATTGTCCCACATTAGGATATCGAGACTGCTTCCTATTACACTTGGGATGAACTTGAACCTTGTAGTGGATGACCAAAACCATTGTTTTGAGCTCCTGATTGTCTTTGACATAGGCTCTGCATGGTTGAAAAGTTAGGCATGATAGTTCTTACAACCTCTCATACACACGTGTTTGACTAATACTTGTGATTTATTAAAACTTGTAAAATCCAGATAAGTTTGCTCAAACACAAGTGTTAGGTTCATCTTTGACATGATGTGTGACTGTTGCTTGGGGTAGTTCATCTTGTGTATACTTGTTTGCGTCAGGTTGATTTCCTCCTTAAACTTGCGATGTGCTACTTGAGTGGTGAATTGTTTTTTGAATTGCTTAAAGTTGCTCAAATGTGCTTATTATTCATATTTCATTTCCCTTGATAGCACTTAACAGTGTTGCTTACTCACCCAATAGCACCAGTTAGAGCATCTTTCCCTCTGATTGCTATACTCCTGAAGCTTATATATTCATATGCATTCATAGCAACTTCTGAGGAGGAGTTGCAGTTTTGAGCCTCTTGTTGTGATTTTCACAGAGAAGGGGGAGAATGGTTCACACAACCCACCCAAAGGGGGAGAATGTCCAAAAGGGGTAGAATGTTGAGAGTGCATACATTTGTGAGATTGCATTTGTTCAGGAGAAGTTGCATTTGAGTTGCTTTGCTAGCTGTGTTGAACCCGTGTCTACCTCTTATTGAGGGCCAGCTGTTGATTGCTTGGTTGCGTTGAGTCGGTGCGTATGTTTTTAGAGACCAAGTTTTGCTTATCCCAAATGACTCTGTGTTGGCCATTATGTAGCTTTTGGTCTTTTGGGTGAGTTTCTTTTTCTTCTTTTTCTCTCGTCTCTATTGTTCAGTTGTTGTGTGTTAGTGTTGACAATGCACTCATCAAGGGGGAGATTGCGAACACAAGGTTGATACGTGCCCTTATGCTTTGTTGTAGTGATGTGTGATTGTCAACATGTTGATATTTCGGGTTGAGAATGTTTTTGCAACATGTCTCATGGCTTGTGGTGTACATGTGTGGAGCTTGGAGGTGGTGGTCGATGGCGAGGTGAAGGTCAAGTGGAGACGGACCGTGCTAATGGACCGGGAGCGGTGAAGGACGGATGTGAGGCATAGACTGAGAAACCAAAGCACCGAAGGACAAGCCATGATGGCTGACACCTGGGACATCGACAAGCGTAATTGTACATGGGTGATGAAGACAACATCGATCAAGTCAAGAATGAAGGTGAAAGCATCGAGCTTGGTAGAGGCCAGACACGCGTCGACATTGGATGGGTTTGGTGGATTGAGCCTCAAAACCACTGGGTGACGGTTTTGCGGGTTTGGCATCAAAACCCAGGTTCCAAGTAGGAATGGGGCAGCATGTGGTGAAATCACAAAGGTTACTCCAAGACGGAGTAAATCTGTGCAAGAAGTGTAGCTGTCCGATCGCCTGAAAAAGAGTTGGACCATGATGCCCTCTGGACACTGTTTTGGCCTATTATACTGAAGCGGCAAAATCGGAATTTCGCATAAAGATCAGGTGCAAAGCCGATGCCGCTCTGGATATGTTGGGCGATGAACAAGAAGCGGGGCATGCTCCTCCCACAGCGCGAGACTCGTCGCCCATCGTTTCGACGCTGCTAGCACCGATCTCGAATATCGCACCTAACCGAGACAGTAAGAGAGTGGGGCCAATGGCAACGGGACAACGGACACCAGATCAGTCGTGCTGAAGGAAGGACGAAGCGAACCCATCAGCTAGCTGAGCCGATAAGAGGACATCTCTGAAGATATGCGCACATCAACCGGAAAGGCCTATGCACTAGGCGTGACATTCGTTAGAAGTTTCTTAAGACGGGTGCATATCGGCTGAGGAGTTGATATGCTAGGCGTGTTGTTCAAGATATAAATAACACATCGGCTAACCATTCCGATAAAATGCCGAGCAGAAATCTATAGGCCTATGGCTCAATCTACTGTCGGCAGCCTCGTAGGTCGAACCTAACCGATGCAACACAGGACCGACGACACTAAAGAGAGCTTGGAAAACCAATAGATCTCACACAGACGTGATGCAGTACACTCGATCTGACTAAATGGTCGAACCTAACCGATGCTTCCCGGGGTCCATATTTATACCCTAGCATTACAGAGTCTGATGTGGTTACAACAACCATTGCATGTTTCTTCCTAATAAAATATAATAGGTAAATATCTCTAAGGAAGTAAACTGAACTAACAAAACCTTCCTATTATAAGATTGAATTTACATAGATAAGTCACGCTGCCATGAATTCCATGGCTCCTCATACTCGGCATCATTTGAATAGTCTTCTATAATTGGACTAAATCCTTCCTCGCTTCCTTCAATCGGCTTCTTTCCTATAGCAATTAGACTCTTCTTTACTAAACTGATCGTCTTTCCAATCTTTCCCTAGGCTTACCAAATTTTGGCATTAACAAGCAACCGATAGATTTATCTGTTCCCTTGATTAGTACATCCAATCTAGCTCTCGTTGTTTTAGTATTGTTAGCCTCATCCTTTTACTGTCTTGGTTCAATCCTTTTACCATCTTCAGTGGTCATAGGTCTTCCTTCTTTGAAGGATAGAACCACACTCTATATTGCTCATTGTATATTTTATTTAAAGCATCATGAGCTCTATAGCCAATATATCTTTTATTTTATTCCTCGCTATTTTTCTATACCGTCATCGGCTTTCTAGTTGATGTTTGAGCGCTAGAGACCCTATCGGCCACAAACTGATAGTATGAGTGCATCTATCTCACAACAGATTACTATCTCAACTCTATCGGCACATCTAGTCAATAGTAGGATTCT
Source organism: Oryza coarctata (assembly GCA_030770085.1). Classification (NCBI taxonomy): domain Eukaryota; kingdom Viridiplantae; phylum Streptophyta; class Magnoliopsida; order Poales; family Poaceae; genus Oryza; species Oryza coarctata. Next base: position 8,552,534 of record CM061484.1, on the reverse strand, counting down.
ATATCAGTCTATTGGTCAATTATCTCAATGATCTAACTCTATTTATATTCTTTATCAATTAGAGGTTAAATTAACTAGCATGCTTACAACTCCAACAACTCAAAGACTCCAAAAAACAGAAGGACATGCACTGGAGTTAAGCGAATCTCCCAAGCCTCCATGTGTTCGGGCGCATCACATTGGACCTACATCGACCAACCTGGTGGATAGATCTTCACACATGAAAAAAATAGTTATATTTTATTTTTAGGTCTTGGTGTGTTTTTTCTTCTACGGTTAGTTGTCAACAACGGGAATTACTCGAAAGCTGATCTCTAGGAAATTCCTCTTGGACCAAGACTAGGCAAGCCACCTTTAATCATATTGCTCATATATTATAAATATTTTTATTACAATCATGCATGTTTAGCGTACACATTAATTTGTCCAGCTATCAGTCTATAAGCACATGACTGATGGACCTACATACTTATTGCACTATTTTCACTAGGACCCTCATAAACCAAATCCTTGTGAAATGTTTTGTTTAGAAAACATGACTCTGGGAGTCAGTGGTTTTAGAAAAAAAATGTTTTATGGGAAAACATGTGGTGTGAATCCTCTCCTGTCTGGTTTGGTTTCGTAGGCATGCACTAGGACCAATTCTTTTGTGAAGTTTATTCTAGCATAAAACTATACAACCACATGGATAGCATGAGATGCTCCTAGCAGAGTAAGTAGATAAACATAGGTTTCCTACATGTTAACAGTTGAGCAATACCAAGATAGAGAAACAAAAATATTCTCCCGGGATGGGGGTTTGTTTTAACCGTGACATGCAGTTGCTGCTATATGACGTGTCTTGAGTAGACGAAGTCCTGATACTATCTTGATACTTGGTTTCAAAGAGTGGCCCAACTATGTGACATGAGATGTTTATGGGTTGGTTATGGAAAAGCCTTATAGTGAACTCTCCTTTGTCGGCCATGTATTGGCCCACATGTGCCAGATAAAGCGGGATACTCATGATGTATGGGTACAACGTGCAATCTCTGTAAAGTTTAGTTAAATTGTTTAAACGGTCGTGCTTACTGTCATAAGCAGATGTGAGGTGTTTCTCATAGTGTAGATTTGTTTTGAAATTATGTTTGATAAAATTGATTTCTAGGATGAGAGTCGTTACCAGTCCTTCTTTGTGGCGGATGGCCAACCTTCGTGGTTGGAAATAGGTATGTGTGACATAGGGTGTCAGTTGGCACCACAGAGCTAAGATGGCCAAGTCATGATGTGGACCGAGAAGGTTGAGTTTGGGTTGGCTAATCAAGAAAACCAGACCTAGAGCTGAGAAGGCTTGTTAACCATGAGACTTGGTTAACGGTTAGTTTTTGAGAAAATCTTGCTTTAAATTTTGGTTTTTCCGCTTGAGTTGTTGTAAAGCTACTCATGGATGGATTGAGGTAGATACCTCCCTTCAAAGGAATTATTGAAACATACACTTAAAATTGAAGGAATTATTGAAACCTACACTTAAAGTTTTGGTAAATGTTTTAAATAACTAATTTGCCAAATAAGCTCCAGTCTTATTTTGCAGCTTGCACTTACACATTTCCCATGGTGAGCTAGAGTATAAAAGTACTCATCCCTCCATTGTTGTTGCTTTTTTCTTTTGTCTTAAATTCACGTAGAAGTTGAAGATTGCAGCTTCGTCACTAGACCCAGCTACTACTTATGGTGTGGTGCCCTATTTCTACTCAGTTTTGCTGCTATTGTCTCTAATTAAAAGGTTGTAACTGAGGGATTACCTAAAACTATAACATAAAGATATATTATATTTATAATATAAAAAATCTTATATTGATTTATCATATTATCGCTGCTACCAAGTGCAAGTGGTTCTAGGACTGCTACCTATTTTACTATTCTATAGGAGAATGGTTTACCATTTTTCAATGACACACCCTCTCGACGTCATTGGTGTAGGGGCGGGGTGTGACACTTTCAAACAAATCAAAATTATTCCATTGGTAAATGCAGGCAAGAACAGGTATTGTTTCCTTACGGAACTCCATGCCCATTGCTTTTCATGCTACCAACACAAAAAAAGTTATTAAAGATTAGCTTCACACACATAAATTCCATACAGTTTGGTAGGGATTTCATGTCAAAACAATTCGGCTATCAGATTCATCTAAAACATGCACGCATTCTACATAGAATAAAATTCTAAATGGGAAGCTGAGATCAAAGAAAAATAAGATAAATAACATTATACATAGACTGGTTCTCCACATGAAATTTTTTAGTTGTTTAAGAGATTTTTGGAATTGCATAGTAAACAATTTGAAAGCATCCAATCAGAAGAAAAACAATGTGTAATCAAGATGAAAACTTGTGCTACAACTAGCAGTGTCCTCTCTGAAAAATCCAAAAAAGAAAACACCCAACTCTGAAAATTTCTATTTAAATCGATGACCCGTATGTTAAACGAACTTGCACTACTGGATGTTAGGGAGCGTTAACTATCTACCTAAGGCACTTGGCCCTATTTTACCTGGCCGGAATCCATGTCACACGTCCATATGCGTGGCTAGCTATATGTGTGCACATTGAACACCCTGAATTCAGGAGAATATTTGCTAAATAAGTGATCATTAAATACCAAAACTTTTAAACCCCTTGATTTTGGATCCATTTGAATTGTTGTATTCCTTACCAATAGTTCAAATATCCTTATTAACGATACTCTTACATGCAAAATATGGTTTCCTTATAATTAAATCAATGATTTAAATATCCACGTCATTTATATTCTATCGAAATAATCATAGAAATTACTAAAAAGTTGAGTATATAATATGGCATCAAATACTACTTTACAGCTATGGAAAGCTAAATTAACCTACACAAGTACAAACAAATCTGTCTATAAATGTCGCTCCTGACAGTTACTATCTCGATATAAGGGATCCTAGGATTTTAATAGGAATCAAGGAAGAAGGAAAAAGGCTATGATATCCTCATTCAAGAAGGGTTATGTGGTGGGAATTTGGTTGCGGTAAGATTAGGTACAAATTAAATAAGGGGTGATTGGATGAGACAAGTATTTCCTAACGAAAGTTGCCACACTTGCTAATATTGAGGTGATTAAATTCTTTGCCACACCTTTGCAAGCATAATGGAAACTTGCCATACTTTTTCAGTCATTGATAATGTCAGTGATATACTCTATAGAGATTGTTAACGCTAAAATTTAGAAAGCCCAACGATAGATTGGAAAGACGATCGGCTTAAGAACAGAAGTGTCCGATTCCTATAGAGAAGAAGTTGATCGGATTGAAGCAAGAAAAGATTTAGTCCCAGAATAGAAGATTGTCTAAATAAGACCAAGTTTGAGGAGGAGCCGTGGTTCATGGTAGGGTATTCTATCGTATCTTATATGGATAGAAAGATTTAGTTAGTTTGGTTAACTTCTTTAAAGATATTTTCCTTTATTTTTGTTAGGAAATAACGTCCGATAGTTGTTGTAAAAGTAAACCTAGGATATAAATATAGACACCCTAGAAACATATAAATGATCCTTTGATCCTTTCATCAATACAACCTCAGCGCATCACCACCCTAGTTCATCTAGGTTTTTACTGGTGGGGTCTGGCTCTCAATGTGGGGCTGTATCGGTTATGTTCGATCTTCGGCGAAGGGGTAAGTCCCGCCACTATCTCGATATGTCTCGCTCTGTCTAAGGCTGCATCAGTTAGGTTTGACTTCTTAGGCCGATCGGATGTATCACATCATGTCCATGCAGAGTTTATCGGTCTATCCAGCTCTCTCCGCTGTCGTTGGTCTCGTGCTGCATCAGTTAGGTTTGACCTACAAGGCTGCCAACGATAGAATGAGCTTTAGGCCTATAGATCTCTGTACGGCGTTTCATCGGGGTGCTAGCCGATGAGTTATATATATGTTGAGCAACACGCCCAGCGCATCGGCTTCTCGGCCAATACGCACCGAGTCTGCAGAGACTTTCCTTAAGCACCATGCCAAGCGTATCGGCTTTCCAGCTAATGCACGCCTATCTTCAGAGAGGCGTCCTCTCATCGGCTCAGCTAGCCGATGGGTTCGCTTCGCCCTTACATTAGCACAACCGATCCGGCATCCACCATCCCGTTGCCGTTGGCCTTAGTCTCGTACTGTCTCGGTTAGGTCTGATCTTTGAGATTTGGTGTTAACAGCATCGTCACAGCAGGTGACGGGTCTCATGCTGCCATATCCAGAGCAGCATCGGCTTTGCAGTCGGTCCCTTTTATATGATTCCTTGCCACTTCGCATATGTTTTCATCGGCTTTCCAGCCGATGAATGACCATGATAGATTCCGTCGTCTACCGGGAGGGATCCCATGCGCCTTGCTATTCTCTAAATACAATCATGTGCCTCCATCGGCTCTACGGCTGATGGATTAGGGTCTCGCGTTTGCTACACCCGGAGCCATCATATCCTTCGTCGATATCTGCCTACGCCTACAATGTCTCCCCATTCGATGGAAGAGCGTCCTAATTTCCACCGGCGATCAACCGATAGCAGGAGCCATCCGGACGCGGCTATGACTAACTTGATTCTATCGGCAGTCAGCCGATAGTGAGGGCTCGTATCGGCCCGTCGTCTGACTGACCCGTTTGCCTCACCTCCTTGTCAATTACAGGGTCAAATTGACTGGCACGCTCGCACCCGCACCATTACGCTAGAGTCGACCAAACCCCACGAGCCCTGGCGCGCGTACCCTAAGCCACAAAGAGAAGCCGATCGTCCTACACTGGAGCTAAGCAGACCTCTCAGGCATCGGCATGCTCGCGTCGGGTTCCGGCGCGAATAGAGATGTAGTAAATATCACATACTATATTTATGATATGTTGAGTTGTTCCTTAAAATAGATATTATCATTATTGATGAATGACTATGTGACTTATTCATGAGAATCCTAATGTTAGATATTATTATTTCTCAACGATTTCTTTGAATAATTATGATTGTAAGATCAGCATATGTGTTAATTGATGATAGTATCTCATGGATCATAGGATAGAAATACCAAATCTATAATATGGATATATGTTAATGAACATATATTGGATAGACCCATTATGAGTTACTTTAGAGATTTTATGTATCATCACTCAATCTTAAGCAGTGCTTATGTAGAGTCCTTAGGTTTGAGATTATCATGGTTCCCAACATATATGGTAGCTTATTTAAAATTATCAAATACTACTTCATAATAGGATAGTCACAAAATTAGTCTTCAAGTTTTCTATAAAATATGTAGTAGGATGTGAGTGATCAAGATAGAATTTACGTCTAATGTGGGACAGATATCTCTGGGCCCCTCAATGTAATTGATTATGAAATTGCATGGTCATGCCAAGGTGATTGAAGAGTCAATCACAGGTTTATAATTCATCATAGGATCGAGAGAGTGATTGAGCTATTAAGAGAACAACACAAGTCTCACATTGAGCTCCATCAATATCATAATGCAAAGGGATTCATAAATGAGAATATTATAAGTTCAGCCAATATGATCTTTACATATACTTTATATATGTCTTGCTAGAGACAGCTATTAACAGGGTGAACCAAAAGGGTCACATGCTTAACAGGATGAAATGCTTATTTGAAAGTGATTCAGATAAGGACTCAGTTCAGATAGAGACGTGAGTAGACTCCTATTAGGCCATGATTTCCTAGGCCTAAGTGGGGAAGACCATATATAGAGAGGTAGGGAGGTCGAGGACAGATATCTCTATTCACCTCGAGTAAAAACCCTATCCACCACCTACTGAGCCAAACCCTTGCCGCTTGTGCGTGCTAATACACCCACAATCAACACTCTAGCCCTAGACGTGTGGATACCGGTGGAGGCACTGCTCGTTGTTGTGTTGATCATCATTAGGACCATGGCGATCGACTACTTCATCTACTAGCTCGACACACATGTAGTTCGATCGGCTTCTCTAACCCTACTTCTGCTACACAACGCGTCTCGTGGTAACGGTCCATGATCCCTCCTTCGCATGATGCCTTGGTGTGCACGGTAAAAAAAAAATTGTTCTATGCTATCATAGCCTATGCCTTCACTAATAGTGGTATTAGAGCCATCTTACGTAGTTTATGATCTAGATCATCACATATATTGATATGCAGTAGTAGTAGATTAGATCTATTATGGTCTAGATTAGTTGATTTATGTGATAGATCAATGGTAGCACAGGTTGATGAGATCAATTGACGAATAGGGATTAGATGAGACATGGATCATACCACTAGCAACGTCCTTGAGAGTGTCTCAGACCTGCATAAGGTTGTTATGCTAAGTACTAGTAGGTTATGAATATGTAGCTTCAAGTCATTAGAACTAGAAACGTCCTTCAGTGTGTCTTGGACTGATATAAGTTTGTTATACCAAATATTAGTAGGTTATGGATCAGGTCAATGAAACTACAGTATCCTTGAGATTGTATCAGATCAGCATAAGATTGTTATACTAAATAGTAGTTGATTGTGGATTTGATTACCATGGCTAGTTGAAAAACTAGTATTCTTGAGAGTGTCTCAGATCGGCATAAGGTGGTTATGTTGTATAGTTTTTCTTAGACCGTCGTGCGTACTCTCATTATATAGCATCTTAAGTTTACATTGTTAGGTAGGATATGATTCTACGCCTAACTTGTTTTTTCTAGAGAATGATGTGAATAATATGTCCCTATAGCTTATTTGGAATGTGTGAGATGTATGTGATGCATGTAATATTTGTTCATGGCATGTGTGTCATGATTATTTTAGCTACTGTTAATTGTCTCTATTGTATTTAATGACCTATGTGTCGACCATAGTGCTTAAATATATCTTTGTAATATTTAATTTATAGCTATTATAAATAGTAGTCTAGACTAGAAGATACAAGTTTTTAAGCATGGTGACCAAAAGGAAAGATGTGGAGGATGGAGATCATTTATATGGAGATGGACATCACCATTCTTTGGGCTATATTATTTCACAATTGAATATGTTTATCTGTGATGTTTTTTATCTTACTTTTACGCAATGATATTTGTGAATTGTTGCTATGGTAAGATAGTCCCTCATAGTAAAAATTAGGTGTTTGTGTCTTTCCATATGTTGCACCTAAGGAGAATGATTACCATATAGTAGGACTACCAAAGTAGGATACAGTTGGTTATCACTTGAGGCAGATGTCGGACATCGACATACAATAGCATTTGGTTTACTTAACAAGGTTATCAAAACAATTTTGGATCTTAGGGTATTGATTGGGGCTAGGGCATATTGATGCCACCCAACAAACAAGAATCACATAGAGATGTGATTAACAAAGTATTGCATAACCATGTCACTAGTTTTCTAGCCATGATGCCAAAACTCACTAGAAATTAGTGAGACGAAGATCTTAACCCACTATGTCACTTAGAGAGAGGGTTGTTGCAAATTACATAGTGGGAGTCTTTTGTTAAATAGTGTAATAAAATATGTATTTAAACATAATGCTAAACTTTGCATATTTCTGTGTTGTAGATCATGTTAGCTAATACTATAGCCAATTCTTTTAATTTGTGATCTATTTTTGAGAAAGAAAAGCTAAATAGAACAAGTTTTATGAATTGGTATTGCAGCTTGAGAATTGTTCTCAAGCAAGAGCACAAGGAGTACGTCCTTAAGACTCCTTTACCTGATAACTTGCCTGATAACACTATTGTGGCTACATAGAGAACTCATGAGAAACACATGAATGATTTCCTTGATGTATGTTGTCTCATGCTTGCCATAATATCCTATGAGCTTCAGAAGCAATACGAGAACATAAATGCCTACAATATAATTATGAGGTTACATGTTATGTTTGAGAACTAAACAAAGGCTGAGAGGTTCAACACTTCAAAGTTCTTGTTTACATGTAGGCATGCAGAAGGGAATCCCATCAGCCCTTATGTGATTAAGATAATTGGCAAAATTGAGAGTCTAGAAAAGCTTGGTTTTCCTCTTAGCCAAGAGTTGACTACTAATGTGATTCTCCAATCGCTCCCTTTGAGCCTTGAGCCATTCATATTGAACTATCACATGAACAATATGGACAGAGCCTTGGCTAAGTTGCATGGGATGCTAAAATCTACCGAGGATAGTATAAAGAAAAGCATAAATTATATGATGATGATGCAGAAAGGAAATAGAAAGCCCAATGTCAAGAAAATTGTGGTCATGAGAAAGTTGACTCCCGATTAGATTGTGAGCAACTCCCAAGCTGCTAAGTGAGAAAAGAAGAGCGCTGCTCCTGATGCAATTTGCTTTTACTACAAGGGATCTACACATTGGAAGGGGAACTATCCAAATTACTTGGAGTATCTCAAGAAAAAGTGAAGTACGACTTCCGCTTTAGATATAAATGTTATAGATATCAATCTTGCTACTTCATTTACTAATTTTTGGGTATTTGATACCAGATTAGTTGCTCACATATGCAAATCGTTGCAGGGGCTAACAAAAAGTAGAAGTTTGAGATGGAGCGAAGTGGATGTTCGTGTTGGCAATGGAGCAAGAGTTGCTACGGAGATTGTTAGCACCATACCATTATCTTTACCTTTAGGATTAGTTTTGGATTTAAATAATTGTTTTTATGTTCCATCTCTATCTAGGAACGTTATTTCTACTTCTTATTTACAAAAAAAGTTTATGAATTTAGATCTTTGGACAATGGTTTTTAATATTTCATAATTTTTACTAATAACTTTAGTAGATATATCTACCTAATGAAGCATAAATCTGAATCTTTTGAAAAGTTCAAGGAATTCCAAAATGAAGTACAAAATCATTTAGACTTGAGATCATCATGTTTCTCAACATACGTAATAGTTTATTTTAAGACTATTAAACACTACTCTATAATAGGGTAATCATAAAAATAGTATTTAGTTTTATTATGAAATATGTGTAAGATGCTAGTAATCAAGATAGAATTTATCTCTCCTATGGGAGAGATATCTCTGGGGACCTCGATGTAATAGATTATAGAAGTGCATGGCTATACCAAGATGATGAAGAGAGTGATTGAACTATTAAGATAATGACACAAGTCTCATCTTAAACTCAATCGATATCGTAAGGCAAAGAGATTCATACATGATAACATTATAGGTTCAGCCGATATGCTAGCGACCGCTATTAATATGGTGACTGGAAAGGTGTATCCAGGTCAAAACCAAATATACGTGAACCTATAGATTCGCAAGGTTAAAGGGTTAAAATACTTATTCGAATGTGATTCAGATAAGAGTTTAGTTTGGATATAGATGCGAGTAGACTCCTATTGGACCATGGTTCCTTAGGCCTAAGTGGGAAAGCCTCTATATAGAGAGGTAGGGAGATCGAGGACAAATATCTCTATTCACTTACGAGCAAAATCCTTAGCCGCCACCTCCTAATCTAAACCCTAACCACTTATGAGTGCTAGTACACCCTCAATCGACATTATAGCCCGAATGTGTGGATACTAGTGGAGGCGTTGCTCGTTGCAGTGTTGATCGACATAAGGACTATGACGATCAACTACTTCGTCTACAACCTTGACGCGTGCTTGGTTGGATTAACTTCTCCAGCCTTTTTCGCTATACTGCATGTCTCGTGGTAACGGTTTATTATCTCTCCTTCGCATGATATCTCAGTGTGATTGGTAGAAAAAAATTGTTTTATGTTATTGTAGCCTGCGACTTCACTAATATACATGTGAGAGCTAATTTATTGTAAGTGAATCTTACCACAATTATGTGTCTGCAACCAAAGATTTATCAAGTTGGTCAAAGTGGCCTAATCTTAGGCATGATAAACTATGGTAAAGTATGGTTGGTGCAAACACATCCGTAATACTTTAGAAATGTCCTCTCAAGATACAAATCCTTAGATTTATTGGACGGAGAGAGCAGAAGGAAATAAAAGTTTATTTTGAGTTAGATTGAACAGTACTATAGATACAACAAAAAAGTTACTTAAAGTTTAAATAGAAAATATTTTTAAATATAAAATATCTTAAATTAATATATCCTAACATCCATAATAGCATCTACAGTGTACAACAAAAAATATTACTTAAAGTTCAGAAACTCCAAAAATTAAGATATTGTAAATATTAAAAAAAGAAACACACATAGTAAACAACTCCATTGAGATGACACAATATTTCTCATAAATTCAAGATTGACCATTTCAAGTAATTTTAATTTAGAATTTATACAAATTTGAAGAAAATTATAACCATGTTCAAAGTAATCCCAAACAAAATTTTGACAAAAATAGGTTTAGAAAAAGAGTAAAAAATATTTAGAAAAAAGCCACCACACATAAACATTTATAATAATATTTAAAGTAACATTAAATAAGATATTCGTGTATGTGCGTGGGCAACCTATTTCCTTTTAAACCAAATGAAATGCCCCCTTGCCATGTAAAGGTTGTTTCACTCCTACTTTGGAATGATTAGTACAAGTGGCACTAATGTTGCAATTCAATCAATAGTTTCAATAAAAAAAACTATCATCTCTCTCCTCTCCATTGGGTATCTTTTTGTGTATCTTTGTGTATCTTTGCATCTCACATCACTTTCATGAGCTTGCCCCTCCATTGAGTGTGAGCTTGCCTCGCCGCTACCAGTCCTACCTCGCCCCACTGGTGTCCTCAATGAGTTCACTTGGCTAACGTCCTCCATGAGCTTGCTCTGGTAGCCCAGCCTTCATGAGCTTGTGTCTCTATGAGAGAGAGAGCGAGGGTGAGGCAAATTGCGGAATCAAATCTGGGCAGTGGCTCAACAAGGAGGCAGTGTTCCTAAACCATGCAACAGTGGAGTGTTGCTAGAGGCAGGGAGGAGACTACAGTAGTAGTGAACCTATGTGCAATAGCGATTTAGACCCTCTCCTCTACGTCGCCTGGCATTTGCCCCCTCCACGAAGATCGAGAGGGATTGCGACAATGAGAATGATGAAGCCAATATAGAAGAATATGGCGGGAATTAAGTGCTAAGGAGAATGAGGTGATCACACGCATTCCAACCATTGCCTTGTTGCCATCTTCCCCTCTCCCATCGCCCTAAATCCATCCTTTCTCTCATCTTTCAGTCTGGTTCATGACTGTCAGTTGAGCCCCTCCCCTTTGTTCGTGACGACAACATGAGAAGGAGATGAGGAACTCGATGCGTGTGTACATGGCTCTTGTGGGTCGACAAGCTACAGGAGACTTTCCAGCACCTATCGATAGAATCAACCATGCTACGCCTACTTGGCCTAGGTAGGATGAAGGCCTAGTCGCTGAGGTGAGAGGGAGAGGGAGGGTGAAAGAGGGAGATACGGGGTGTCATAGCCATTGTCCTCTAGCAACTTCTCCAATGCCGCTCTCTGCCACCCACTAGGCCTCATCATCAGATTGACATGCTTAGGAACCAAGAGGAGATTGATAGAAAGAGAGAGATTGACATGCTTAGGAACCAAGAGGAGATTGATAGAAAGAGAGAGAAGAAGTAGAGGAGGTAGTGTGGATCTTTTCTCGTTTTTTCTCACTGTTCATCTCAATTGCATGGGAGATTATGTTTTTTATTGAAATTGCTGATTCCACTACCACATCAATGCCACAGTGCCACATGGATTGATCATTGGTAAGTAGGGAGCGAAACCCTCTTGCATTTGGCTTAGGAGATATTTTACCTGGTTTAAAAGCATTAGTGGTTTAGAATATCTTATAAAAATTATATAAGACTTAACCCATAAAGCACGTAGCCGGTCACTTACATCCACGTTCTTATAAATGGCGTGTTTGAATCCGTAATCTCGGTTTAATATTCAAAAATAGGTCCAAGTCACTTTTGACCGAGTACCACCACCCACGTGGATGTCTACTGTGTAGGTAAATTTGCATTTAGTCCCTCCATGCTCACTCGCTATGCATCTCCGTCATGCGGATGAAGCAGCGAGAGCGACGACATCCGGGGTGGGATGTTATTGTCGGTGTGGAAGACGAAGTGGTAGAGGGTTTAGGGTCCGCGCCATGTTAGTAATCCTAGAGTATTGATCAGCACAGCATATCTATTTTTAGCATATGCATGCACACGAGGACCGGTTTGTGGTTTCCGTGTGAGTAGGAAGTCATGAACGAGAATCACTAGGCATGAACTCGAGCATGCAAGCCATGGCCGGCTGTTGCAGCGCATGGGGATGGACGTGCGCACTCTGCGCAATCGTGAGTGCCGTGGCTTGCATCTCTCTGCTTTGTAATTCAATAAATGACAATACAATCCCAGAAAACGCTGCGCCCTTGGCAGCACCAAACTCTCGTGTTCATCGTTTGTTCCTCGTGCTGCTCGCATACACTTGCCCCCTTCAGTTTCTAACAAGTGGTATCAGAGCCATTCGTCTGGGACCTCCTCGTCGCTATGACGTCTCTGGCTAGAGGCCGGTCCCCAGGGAAGCGAGCAGGCCGTTCCGGCAAGACGCCACCGCACTCTCCAGTGCGCACGCCGCCGCAACGCAGGTCGCCAAACTGTTCTCCTACATACCGCTCACGTCCGCGCGACGCACGCTGTCCACCTCCCCGCGGGTCACGCCCGCCGCACGAGGTCGTCCTCGAGCGGATCTACAGGGAATCCGGCAGCTCTGGGAATTGGCCGCAACTCACGCAGACCAACTACCATGAGTAGTCACTCCGCATGAAGCTGAAGATGTAGGCGCGTCACCTCTGGGACACCATCGAGTACGACGACGACCGCACCGCACTCGACGCCATCTGCAGCGCTCTTCCCGCGGAGATGGTGTCGGCGCTCACCACCAAGAACACGACACAGCAAGCCTAGGAGGCGATCAAGACCCTCCGCATTGGTGACGACCGCGTGCGGAAGGCAACCGCCCAGAACCTCCGAACAGAGTACGAGGGGATCACTCTCCGCGCCAACAAGGCCATCAAAGACTTTGCGCTGCATCTTACTGGGATCGTTCAGCGCTTGGCGACATTGGGCGATCCGGAGCCCGACAAGAAGGTGGTGGCTAAGTATCTGCGCGTCGTCCGCCCACGCTACAAGCAGTTGGTAATCTCGATCGAGACCCTTCTTAACATCTCACAACTGTCTATAGAGGAGGTCACAGGGAGACTCAAAGCCGCCGACGACGTTGAACCCACTCCGGCGCACACTGTGAGCGGCAAACTGCTACTCACTGAGGAGCAGTGGATAGAAAAGTACAAGAAGAAATCGTCGGAGTCTGGCCATGGCGGTTCTGGCTCCGACGGTCATGGAAAGGGCCACGGCCAAGGCCATGGGTGTAGCTCCGTCGGCAACTCCAGAGGCAGCTCCAGCTCTTTGCGCCCGCCGCCGGATGACCCCTGTCCGCGCTGTGGCAAGAAAGGCCATTAGGCCAGCGATTGCCACAGTAAGAAGAAGGAGGAGCCGACCCAACAAGCCCATGTGGCCCAAGAAGAAGAGGCAACCCTGATGCTTGCCATCAGTTGCCCCCCCCCCCCCGCCGTAGCCACCGTGCCTCACCGAGACACCGCCGCCTCCACCCGCAACGCTCCCCGAGCTCCACATCCTAGAGGAGAAGGTCCACCCCAAGCTTCACGATGTGGCGGACCGAGACCCAACGCGCTAAATCCTGGATACCGGCGCGACCAATCACATGTCTGGATCCCGCGCTCGCCGACCTTGACACCGGCGTCACCGGCTCTGTCCGATTCGGGGATGGCTCCGTCGCCCGCATCAACGGCGTCAGCACTGTGCTCTTCTTCTGCAAGAATGGCAAGCACCGAGCGCTCACCAACGTCTACTTCCTCCCTCGCCTCACCGCCAACATAATCTCCATCGGGCAGCTTGATGAAGGCGGCTACGAGGTGCTGGTGAAGAATGGCGTGATACGGGTGCGTGATGAGGACCAGCGCCTTCTCACCAAGATTCCCTGGAGTTCAGGCCGGCTGTACAACCTCGACGTCACCATCGTGCGCCTAGTATGCCTAGCGGCACGCACGGACGATGACGCCTGGAGGTGGCACCAGCGTTTCGGCCACATCCACTTCGCCGCGCTGCGCAAGATGGGGCATGAGAAGCTGGTTCGCGGGCTGCCCGTCATCGACCAAGTGCAGCAAGTCTGCGACGCCTGTCTCACCGATAAGTAGAGGAGGACACCCTTCCCACAGAAGACGCTCTGGCATTCCACAAAGCCACTGCAGCTCCTTCATGGAGACATTTGCGGTCCTATCACACCAGCGACCCTGAGTGGTAACAAATATTTTCTTCTGCTTGTCGATGACTACTCACGGTTCATGTGGATCTCCCTGCTGCCATCCAAAGACACCGCGACCACCACCATCAAGAACATTCAGGCCACGGCTGAACGTAAGAGCGGCAAGAAGGTGCTGATGCTGCGTACTAATCGTGGTGGAGAGTTTGCCGCCACCGACTTCATCAACTACTGCACCCAACTCGGTGTTCACAGGCAGCTCACGGTGCCGTACACGCCTCAACAGAATGGCGTCGTCGAGCGCCGCAACCAAACTATGGTGGGCACGGCTAGGAGCATGATGAAGGCCAAGTCTCTCCCTGGTGTGTTCTGGGGAAAGGTGGTAACGACGGTAGTTTACCTGCTGAACAGGTCCTCCTGCAAGGTGATCGACGGGCGCACCCCCTACGAGCTCTCGAACGGGCGCACGCCATCAGTCCAGCACCTAAGGACGTTCGGCTGCATCGCCCACACAAAGGTGAACACGCCGCACCCAAAGAAACTCGACGACCGCAGTCGCCGCACGGTGTTCGTCAGGTATGAGCCGGGGTCCAAGGCCTACCGGGTCTATGATCCCTCAATGCGATGTGTCCACATCAGCTACGACATCGTCTTCGATGAAGCAGCAGCATGGGCATGGTCTATAGCAGATCCCACCAAGCTGGATGACTTCACCGTCGAGGAGCCAGAACAGTAGGAGTTCCCCGTGATCACCACCACCAGAATGACTATGGTGGCCACTCCAGCGTTAGGCTCCGCGTCCCCAGCCTCAGGCGTGTCCATGGCTGGCTCACCAGCAGCCTACGGCACTTCATCAGCATCTAGCACCGCGGCTCACCCTCAAGTGGAGTTTGCATCCCCACCAGTAGCTGGGCTAGAGGACCACCTCGACGCCAATCATGATGATGACGCTCCTCTCCGCTACCGCCGCATCGACAACGTACTCAGGGAAGCTCCCACGCCCAAGCTCACCCACCGCGAGCTGGAGGAGCGCCTGCTGCTAGCGAGCGACGCTGAACCAGGCTCCTTCGACGAAGCTATGGGCCATGAGTGTTGGCGCCTCGCCATGCTCGACGAAATGACCTCCGTCGAGGCTAACGGCACCTGGAGACTAGTGGAGCCGATGGCGCACAGCAGGCATATTGGCCTCAAGTGGTTGTTCAAGGCAAAGAAGGACGCCGCCGGCACCATCACCAAGCACAAGGTCACCTCATTGCAAAGGGCTATGTGCAGCGGCAGGGCATCGACTTTGATGAAGTCTTTGCCCCTGTTGCTCGCCTGGAGTCTATTCGGCTTCTGCTCGCACACGTCGCCTGTTAAGGATGGGCTGTCCACCACATGGACGTGAAGTCGGCGTTCCTGAACGGGGTGCTGTAGGAGGAGGTGTACGTCGAGCAGCCTCTTGGTTTCGTCCTCCGTGGTCATGAGAACAAGGTCCTACATCTTGTCAAAGCGCTCTACAGGCTGCGTCAAGCTCCACGGGCATGGTACGCCAAACTCAACGAGTCCCTCATCGGGCTCGGGTTTCGGAGGAGCGCCTTAGAACATGCTGTCTACCTGCGCGGTGCAAGAGCTCACCGGTTGGTGGTCGGGGTCTATGTCGATGACCTGATCATCGCCAGCGGCAACCAAGTCGACATCGACACCTTCAAGGACCAGATGAAATCCACATTCAAGATGAGCAACTTGGGGTTATTTCACTATTACCTTGGTCTAGAGGTGTCCCAGACTGAGGCCGGCATCACCATCTGCCAGAGCTCCTATGCAGCCAAGATCCTGGAGACAGCAGGACTGATGGGCTGCAACCCCAGTGCAACGCCAATCGAGCCTTGCCTGAAACTCAGCAAGGTGAGCTCAGCCCCAACCATTGATTCTACCATGTATCGCAGTGTGGTGGGCTCCCTGAGGTACCTGGTGAACACAAGACCCGACTTGGCGTACTCGGTGGGCTTCATCAGCCGGTTCATGGAGAACCCAACCCGTGAGCATCTGGCAGCCATGAAACGAGTACTGCACTATGTCACTGGTAATCTGCATTTCGGCTGTCACTACAAGAGGAAGAAGGATCCTCAGCTTGCCAGCTACAGCAATAGCGACCTGGCTGGAGATGTTGACACACGCAAGAGCACCTCAGGCATCCTCTTCTTCCTTGGTGACAACACCATCACCTGGCAGTCACAAAAACAGAAGATCGTGGCACTGTCCTCATGCGAGGCCGAGTACATTGCGGCGACAACAGGAGCATTCCAGGGAATATGGCTGGCGCAGCTGCTTGCTGAACTCAAGGGTGAGGAAGC
Source organism: Oryza coarctata (assembly GCA_030770085.1). Taxonomy (NCBI): domain Eukaryota; kingdom Viridiplantae; phylum Streptophyta; class Magnoliopsida; order Poales; family Poaceae; genus Oryza; species Oryza coarctata. Next base: position 8,535,954 of record CM061484.1, on the reverse strand, counting down.
CAGCGCTGTTACTCTGAAAATCGACAATGAGTCTGCCATCACACTCAGCAGAAACCCCGCCTTCCATAATCGCAGTAAGCATATCGACATTCGTTATCATTTCATTCGTGAATACGTTGAGGAGGACATAGTGAGGCTCCAGTCTATTGGGACAACGGAGCAGCTGACGGACATTCTTACTAAAGCTTTGGGGCGTGAACACTTTTGTGAACACTTTTGTGAGATGCGCTCCAAAATTGGTGTTGTAGATGTATAGAATATACACTAGGATTAGATTAGGAGGAGATTTGTTAGTAATCGTAGAGTATTGATCAGCACAGCATATCTATTTTTAGCAGCACACGAGGACCGGTTTGTGGTTTTCGGTGAGTAGGAAGTCATGAACGAGAATCGCTCGGCTTGAACTCGAGCATGCAAGCCATGGCCGGCTGTTGCGGCGCATGGGGATGGACGTGCGCACTCTACGCAATCGTGAGTACCGTGGCTTGCATCTCTCTGCTTTGTAATTCAATAAATAACAATACAATCCCAGAAAACGCTGCGCCCTTGGCAGCACCAAACTCTCGTGTTCATCGTTTGTTCCTCGTGCTGCTCGCATACACTCGCCCCCCTTCAGTTTCTAACACGCCAATCGAAGCACTGCACGAGCGCCGCCACCACAGCTGGCACTGACTGCAATGCCAGCCCCATGCCGGGGCACCCACGCAGCCCGCTCCCGAAAGGCATGAACTGGAAGTGCTGCCCGCGCAGATCCAAGCCCTCGCTGCTGCCGCCAGCGAGGAACCGCTCCGGCCTGAAGTCCAGCGGCTCATCCATGTATGCCGGGTCTCGCAGGATGGCCCACAAGTTGATGAACACCGCCGTCTGTGCCGGCACCCTGAAACCTCGGATGTGGATCTCCAACGTCGACTGCCTATGCGCGATCGGTGCCGCCGGCCACAGCCGCAACTTCTCCTTGTACGCCGCCTGCAGATACGACAGGCTGGCCAGATCGACCTCGCCGTTGGTCTTGTCCCGGGCGACGACAGCGTCGATCTCCTCCCGCAGCTTGCGCAGGAACTCCAGGTGGTTCATCAGCTCCGCCAGCATGCACTCCATGGCCGCCGAAGTGTTGGACCCCGCAGTAACCGCGTCCTGCATTGCATGCACCGATGCATCCTTACGCAAGCACAGGCTAAGAAATACTGAGAAAAATGGAATGCATATATGATTACGATGATGAAGGCCTTGATGTTGTCTCTGTGAGCTTCACCTCCGCCGCGTCGTCCTCCGCCTTGTCCAGCAGGTCCTTGCCAACGCCCCCGTCTGCCTCCTTCTTCGCCCCCCTCGCTTCCTCCTTGTGCCTGATCACCTCCAGCAACGCGTCGAACCGCCGGTGCACGTCGGCGGCTCGCCGGCCGAGGCCCTGCAGGTCCCAGCCATGGCATAAGGCGATGTAGTCGTCGGCGTTGAAGGTCGCTGACCAGCTCCTGTGCCTCCTCCGTCACGCTGCCCGGCACCGTGCTCACGAGCATTCGGATAATGGAGGTGTTGGACATGCGGATGAACTCGCGGGTGAGGTCCACCGCCTCCGCCTCCGCCGCCGCCACCGCCTGCAGCACGTGGCGTAGCAGCGACACAAGGCCGGCGCGGCGCACGGGGCGCAGCTGCTCCACTGTGCGTGGGTCGTTGTCCTTCTTCTGCGCCGGCGACGCCGCTGCTATCCCACCCTGGCCGCCACGATTGCGTCATACGCATGAGAGATATGCATAGCGAGTGGGCACGGAGAGTACTAAATGCAAATTGGACCCGACGGGGGACAACTACTTGAGCAGTCGTACCCGATCAGACGTGTCTTCGATACATTAAATTGATATTACAGATATACGATTTACAAAATCGTGAATTTAAGTAATACTATATCGTAACTCTAAGGACCATCATATACTTTACACTTGAAAATAAATATTTTCTTTATCTACCATACTACTACTAACTACCGAGTAGTTTGGGTTTGACAATACGCGCCATGCTACGGTTAATAACGAGATTGCTGTCCTTAGGCCCAGTGTTGTTTACATACTGTTGTATGTTAAAAATAGTGCATGGTATAAAATCAAGTACAATATTGTCTGAATCGCACTGCTTTCTGCAGCGAAGTGACTACCTGGTGAACCTGATCAATTATGTGGTATATAATACCACCTCATTTTGGTCGGAGACGCGTCGGCGGATACGGCAAATCTTGCGATCCACTGCTTTACCAGATGCGTCGGCCGGATTGGATTCGGAGTCCGCATCCGATCCGCACCCACCAAACTCGAACGAGTTCCCGTCCCGCCGCCGCCTTTAAAAGCAGAGCAACCCCCTTCCTTCCCTCGCTTCTTCATCCCGCGCTCCATCCCTTTCGATATCGAGATGGCGAGCCTCGATCTTCTCCTCGAGCTAGGGTTTCGCTTCAACCCGTCGCCGGAGGAGGTGGTCACCTACTACCTGCCACGCCTCATCGCCGACCAGCAGCCCAAGGACACCGAGGGGTGCATCCACCATGCCGATGTCTACGGCGCCGTCGAACCCAGGGACCTCGCAGGCAAGTTCGCGCCCGTGGCCAGGAGCGCCAATGGCGACCGGTTCTTCTTCACGGAATGCAAGCGTATCAAAGGGAGGGTCTCGCGCGCCGCCGGGGGTGGCACCTGGGTCTCGCAGTCGAGCAAGGATATCAAGAACAGGGAAGGGGTCAAGGTCGGCGAGATCAAGAACTTCCGCTTCAAGAAAGATGGCAAGAACACGGATTGGTTGATGGAGGAGTATCACCTCTGCGGGAAAGAAGACGGTGATATTGTCGAGCCCGTCGTCTGCCGGATTTACGTTTCCCCGAGGGCAGCTCCTGATTCGTCGGCGCGCCAAGAATCAGCTGCCCTGCCGTCTCAAAAACCAGCGCCGCCGCTGGCTCCTGCTGCCACGGCGGCGCTGCAAGCGCCGCCACGACAAGTGCCCGTGATCACGCACCAGATGCCGCCCCTGAAAAGGCCCCCCGTGCCGGTCGCCGAGCCGCCGTGCGCCAAGAATATGGGTGGTGCTGTCTCGGCAAACCTGGTGGCGAGCCAGAGTTGCGTGTCGGCGTCCGCGCCGCAGCCGCTAGGTCCTGCGCCGCCACGACAAGTGCCCATGATCGCGCAGCAGGCAGCGCCCCTGAAGAGGCCCGCGACTGTCGGCGAGCCACCGTGCGCCAAGAAGATGAAAGGCGATGTCTCGGCAATCGCCGTTATGCGCCAGAGCTGCGTGACGGCGCCCGCGCCGCCACCGCGGTGTGTGCCACCCACGTCACGGCGCGTCGTGGCGCCACCGCCGCTTCATCCACCCATACAGACCTATCCGACGGATCCGTTCGAGCCACCGCCGCAGCCATGCGCACCACAACAACAGCCGCCGCCTCCAGCTGCCTCGGTGACCGGCAGACACCACACGCCTCAGCCGTCTGTCCCTGTGACGCCAGAGCAAGGGCTTGCACCGGCAGCTTCCAATAATCTAGTACACGATCCGGGTAACGATGGCATTGACATGGACGAGCTTATGAGATTTCTGGAGAAATCACCATTGGACGGCATTCTCCCTTCCCAAGTATTTGTTGTGCCTAGTAATGACGACGAAGACGATTACTTTGCGAAATTACTGGAGGACGCGCTACAAGAAGAGGAAGAAGAAAACGATGGCAATGAAAAGCCACAGAAGGTGCATGATGTGCCCAATGACGGTGAAGATGACGACGACGACGACGATTTTGTGAGGATGTTGGAAGATGCCTTGAACAATGACAGGGCACAGAAGAAGTTGCACGATCAATGACGATGAAGGTGAAGACGACGAGGAGTTTACGAGGATGCTAAGACATCATGCGCTCCATCCTTCCATCGAGAAGAGAAGGATGTGACAAGGTGCAGGAGGCCTTCCTTCTGCTGCGGAAGGACATGGATGAGGATCAAATCGACTAAAAATGTCTCAAGGTGCCTCTGAAAGACTACCGCCATCACCTGTTCAACGAAGAATTATCTGAAGAGCTGTAAATTGTAGGGCCCATTAAATTTTTACGGAATGAAGATGTGCAAATTGTAGGGCAGATTAAATTGTAGAAGAGAACACCAAATTCTTTATGTGAGGACCTTGTATTCATCACGACACCACTAATTATGAGTTGTATGAACATACCGTGTTCAGCTTTGCTTTACTCTCCCTGTTTTGTTTTTTTATGCCGATGCCTTTGACTTTTCGATATAAGTCTAATCCCTTGTCTTATTTAAAAAGTTTATCTAATTATCATTTATTTTATTATAAGGAAATTGTGTATGATTTATATTTTTATATATTTGTACAAAAAATTTTAATAACACTAATAGTCAAATGTATAAAAACGAAGAGTTTTTATAAGAATTGAATTGTTCCTGTGGTGTAAGAATTGTGTTCTGCAACAATTGCGAAGAGTTTGAGACTGCAGACAGAAAATGTGGAAATTGTTGATTTTACTACCTATCAATGTATCAGTATATATAGGCAGCCAAGGGGGCTTATAAGGTAACCACACAGATACACACGTGGGTTAACCTACTATAATTACAGTAGACTAACACTCTCCCACAGTCTAATCGAGAGCATCGCTAACATTCAGGCTAAATCGAAACTCCTGAAATAGTGAGGTAGGAAGGCCTTTGGTAAAGACGTCGGCATACTGCGATGTCGTACGAACATGTAGAACCCGAACGTGACCAAAGGCGACCTTCTCTCGAACGAAATGGAGATCAATCTCAACATGCTTCGTCCGCTGATACTGCACCAGGTTGCTGGAAAGATATACAGCACTGATATTGTCACAATAGACCAAGGTGGCACATCGAGGGGGGTGGAGAAGCTCTAGGAGCAGCTGTCGTAACTAGGTAGCTTCAGCAACACCATTTGCCACAGCACGATATTCAGCTTCAGCACTCGATCTAGAGATCGTATACTGATGCTTGGAAGACTAGGACACCAAGTTATCCCCGAGAAATACTGTATAACCAGAAGTCGACCGACGACTGTCAGGATAGCTAGTGAGGTGTGGCTCTTGAGGATCATGCATAGAGGCAGATCTGCTAAACTGCAAATATAATGTCTGGTCGGGTGAAAGTCAGATACTGCAGAGCGTCAGCGAGACTACGGTATTATGTAGCATTAGCGACAGACGGTCCATCAGCAGATAATTTGAAGTGGAGATAACCAGGCGTGCTACACGGCTTGCACGCACTCATCCCGGCACGATCCAAAATATCTTGATTGTACTGCCGCTGAGAAAGGAATAGACCATCTGCGAAGTAGGTCACAAAAATGCCCACAAAATGATGCAGCTGACCCATATCCGTCATAGCAAACTCACACCAGAGAGCCTCAATAATATTCTTGAGTAATCCAGCAAAGGAGACAGTAAGGACAATGTCATCAACATAGAGCAGTAAGTAGGCTGTGTCTAGACTGCGGCGATATATGAAGAGCGAAGTATCTGACTTTGTTTCAACAAATCCAAGTGACACAAGGTGAGAGGCGAACCTATGATGCCAAGCAAGAAGAGTCTACTTTAAACCATATAAGGACTTGTTGAGCCGACAGACAAAATCTGAGCGAGAAAAATCCACAAATCCAGAGAGCTGCACGCAGTACACTGTCTCAGTGAGAGTGTCATGGAGAAATGCATTCTTCACATCCATCTGATGAATGAGCCAATTCTGAGATAATGCTAGGGAAAGAACCACTTGAACTGTCGTAGGCTTAACAACTGGACTGAAAGTCTCATCATAATCAACACCGGGTCGTTGTGTGAAACCCCGTAGAACCCAACAAGGCTTGTAACGATCAAGAGACCCATCGGCGAGCAACTTGTGGCGATAAATCCACTTCCCAGTCACAACATTGACGCCAGGAGGGCGAGGCACAAGACACCATGTATCGTTGGCAATCAAAGCGTCCAAGTCAGCCCTGCACCAAGGCTCGACGGCGCAAGTGGGGCCTCGGGCACGGGGTGTGCCGCTGAGGAAGCTGCTGTACCTGCATGCAAAAAACAGGCTCCAGGAACTGAAGCGGTGAGATCATGATCATCGATAAGAAAGGTCTAGGGCGGAGGGTGCCATGAGTGTGGTAGACATGTCCGAGAAAAAGAAGAAGGATTCATCAAAAATAACATGTCTAGAAATGAGAATGTGGTTCGACTGAAGCTCGAAGCATCAATAGCCTTTGTACTCCGAGGAGTAGCCGAGAGAACACGCATAGAGAAGAATGAGGGGTAACAGGCGTAACCAAAAACTTTGAGATGATCATAGGAGGGCGGGATAGAGAAAAAAGCAGAGTATGGTGTAGAGGAGGCGAGTGTTGTGGTGAGGAGTTCACAAGATATGTGGTGGTATAAAGGGCCTCAACCCAATAAGCTGAAGGGAGACTCGTCTGAAACAAAAGGGAACACAAAGTGTTATTGATAGTACAAATGGAATACTCTGCTTTACCATTTTGTTGGAAAGTGTATGGGCACGACATGCAGAGGGCAACACCGTGAGAGAGAAAAAACGTGCGGGCCTGGGAATTATCGAATTCACGGCCATTGTTGCACTAGATGCTTTTGATGGTGGTGCCAAACTATGTGCGAACATACGCAAAAAAGGTAGAAATAATGGAAAATATCTCGGATTTGAGATGAAGGGAAAAATCCAAATGTAGTGAGAGCAGTCATCAAGAATAACAAGATAATATTTGTATCCTGACACACTAACAAGTGGAGAGGTCCATATCATAATGGATTAAATCAAAATTGTGAGTAGCACGAGAGGTAGATGAACCGAAAGGTAGACATACATGATGACCGAGTTGGCACGCATGACATAAATGATCGATATCATCTTTATTGCAGGAAATGACATTGGACCTAAGAAGTTTGGACAGAACGTCGCGTCCAAGATGACCAAGACGGCGATGCCAAAGGGAGGTGGGTGCGGCGATGAACGTGGAGGTGCTGGTAGATGGTGCAAAAAATAGGTAGAGGTCACCGAAACTATTACACCTGACGATCACGTTCTCGGTTTACAGATCCTTCATAGAAAGACCAAATGGATCAAACTCAATGGAACAATTATTATCGGTAGTAAATCGACAAATGGAAATTAAATTTTTAATAATGTTAGGTGATACCAGAACATTCTTAAGAGCAAGATCACGGTGCGGTAAGAAAAATGATGGGATCTAGTAGCGGTGACAGAAAATAAAGCGCCATTGCCCACAACGATAGATGAAGGAGTAGATGAAGAGGGTGGGGAAATGGTGGAGAGTATACCAGCGTCTGAGGTCATGTGGGAACCGGCACCCGTATCAGCATACCACTCAGAGGCCGGTTGTTTGAGCGTCATGGTGTTGAAAGAGTGCGCCAGGGAGTCCTGATGCCAACTTCCATGAGTAGGCGGCCAAGGTGCCGCCTGGTACGCTGGTGAGGGCGCCTAGAAGCCCGCCGCTTGGTACGCCGGTGAGGGCGCCTGAAAACCCGACGGTGTAGCTCCCCCGTAGTACGTGCCGTACGGGGAAGATGGGGCACCGGATGCGCCGCCATAGGTGCTAGGAAGAGCGCCGAAACCGCCATAGTGCGGGGTTGCGTGGAACGTAGGCTATGGCAGCGGAGGTCGGCCAGACTGGTTGTACGGCCACATGCGCACAGTGCCAGCCCAACGGTGGGCGAACGACAGGTACACAGCCATACCGGGAGGGACGCCGCCCTGTCCACCTGGGGCCACTCTAGCAGAGGGCGCTGGAGAGCTGCCACTAGTAGAACCGCTGTGGCCACCGCGACCATGGCCGTGGCCGTTGCGCTGTCCTCCGGTTGGTGCAACTGGGCGCGGAGGAGGGGGCACCCCTGGACGAGGAGCAGCGGTGGCACCTGCAGCCGCTGGACGCGGCGTCGCAGCGACGAGAGCAGCCGGCGGGGATGGAGGACGAGCGTCGATCTCTAGCTCCTCCAACAAAAGGTGAGTGCGTGCTTCCGTAAATATTAGGAACGGTCGGTGCATCTTGAAGATGGACACCATATGTCGAAACTTGCCACTGAGGGCGTGGAGAAGTGTGAGGACCATCTACAGGTCATCGATAGGGTCACCAAATTCGGCGAGAGAGGCAGCCATGAATTCAAGGCGGCAACAGTAGTCGGTGACGCTCAGGGTCTCCTGACGAAATGTGTGGAACTGCGTCTCGAGAAGAAGGGCACAAGACTCCTTTTGGCCGGGGATTTCATCCTCAAGATAGCACCACGCGTTGTGGGCGCGTCCTTGCCGCATCATTAGTGACTGCTACAGGTTGCTGGAGACGGTGCCGTACACCCACGTGAGGACGCAGCAGTCCGCTTGGAGCCATGCCAGGCGCGCGGGGAACGCGTCATCCTCGAGGACGTGGCGGGTAAGGGCATATTTTCCATGTACGGTGAGGAACATGCAGCGCCACTTGGTGTCGAAGACGATGGGGATGAGCGCCTTGATGTTGACGACAGCGGTGGCTTGCGCCCAGAGAGCCGCATGAGCTCTCATACGCGTCCAGAGCGTCGCTACGAAGGCGGGCCTCCTCAGCCCGACGCGCTTCGTCAGTGCGAGTAGCATCGGCCGTGAGACAGCGGTCTTTGGAAGTACCGGCACCAGTGTCGTCGCCAGCCATGAGGGTCACGACAGCCGATCGAACTAGTGGGATCGGCAGTCGATCAAAGTTGGATCGACAGCCGATCGGCCGATCGAATCAGAGATCTTGAAGGGACAGCCGATCGGCCGATCGGATCGGAGATCGGATCGAAGGGGTCAGCCGATCAGAGTTGGATCAACAGCCGATCGGCCAATCGAATCGGATGGACGATGAGCAGCCGATCAGATCGGATGGCCGATGAGCAGCCGATCAGATCGGTAGTAGAGCCAATCAGACCGGAGGGCGATCGGATTAGCAATAGGCAAGATCCGATCGGACCGATCGACGGATCCGACCAGATTGGATCGGCGGGCGATCTGGTCGGCAATGGAGAGCCAATCGGATCGGAGGGTGATCGGATCGGCAATAGGCAGGATCCAATCGGACCGATCGACGGATCCGATCAGATCGGATCGGCGGGTGATCTGGTCGGCAACAGATCGGCGGGCGATCTGGTCGGCAACGGATCGGCAGCGCGGGCGATAAGACTGGCGACACCCGGTGGTGGCGATTGAATCGGCAACGGGCGTTGGTGCGGAAGCGAAGGCAGGATCGGATCGACGGTCACACCCGGTGATGAGGACAGCTACGAGGTGGGCGATCAGATCGGCAGCGCGGGCGATGAGACCAGCGAGACTTCCAGTGACGTGCAGTCGGCACCGGTAGTGGTGGTCGGATCAGCGACGGACCTCGGCAGTCTCTCGTAGCACAGTAATGGCGAAGGAGGAGGTTGACGATGGCAGCAACAGCAGCAGCGTTTTTGGTTGCTGAAAGATAGCAAATTAGAAGTTATTATTGATTTTATTTCCTGTCAACAGATTAACCTACTATATAATTAGACTAAATAGACAAATATGTTTTGGTTGTTGAATCAAGGTTTACTAGATGCGCATCATAGCTCAGTGTCATGCATCTCGTAAGTTATCATGCAATAATTCAGGATCAGATGAAGATTGAAAGGATTAAGGATGCACTGGATCAGAAGATACACGAACGCAAAACACATCAATCGGCAACAGTCGCAGTAGTTGGTTTCAGAATATGTACTATCTCTGATAAATATGATTCGAACCTTTCCCAGACATTTCCATATGCACTTCCAGTACAGTAAACATTCTAAGCTAAAACAGACTAAAGACATGTCAAGTGATGCCTTTCAATCTCGGTTACAGGATGTCCATATGCAATACAGGTGCAGGTGCAACATTGAAGACGGGCTTCCTACTACCTCGACTAGCGTTTAGTTAGATGCACGGAATTGGCTCTCCGTAGTAACCCAGACAGCGAGCCAGCCTTATAGATCAAACATCCGAAACTCAAATTGGTGTATCCTTCGGGCCAGCTGCATGAATGAAACAAAATGGTCAATGTAGTTTCATCACTGAACAGGTGTCATAATATCAATAAGACAGACCACATTTCCTCATATATTAATGCGACAGTAGATAAAATGCTTGTACACTGACGGCCCTTTCCATCAGTTCCCTGGCTAGAAGTGCACCCCACTCTTCCAGCGCATCACCATCTGATTTCTTCTCTTTGATAGCTGAGGAGGTGACTACTATCTATTTCTGATTACTGGTTTCATACTACAGTACAAAAGTATACATACAATTCAACATAGGGAGTCAAACCATAACATAAATCTTAGTGACACTTTACTAAATGAAAATGCAAAACGTTGGGGCCCAAAATAGCTTCTACTCACCATATGATCCATGATCCCCAGTGACAAATGTCACAGCCAGATTAAACCCTGTCATACCAATAAGTACGTGAAAAATCTTGGAGTCTGAGATATGAACAATTTAACTCACTACACTAAGTATACCATGGCAAGTTACTCACTACAATTGAAGAACTGGAGTACTTGTTTCTTGGTTGTTCTCTGGTTGGATCAGGTTTTCTATTGACACCCTTACTTAAATCACCACCTGTTAATGTTATATATCTTTTTCAATCAGTAATTTTCAAAAATTTGGTGTTCAACAGCTGAAATAATAACACGAGCAATAGCTTTTACATCGAAGAAAATGCATTTCTGTCTAGTAAGTATGTATTATAGCTTAGGCGCTCCTGGAACCTCTTCCAGTCTTGAACCAACCAGAAAAAGCTATTTGTTTCACATACCTCATTAACTTCTATCTCCAAAGAGCACACAGCAGCCTAGCATCCTAAGAAAATATCACATACGGCTCTTACCAACCGTTATTGGAGCTTCTACTTCTGTTTGTTGGTACTCACCTGACGTATTTAGAAAGAAAACACCACCATAACATGTTTAGCATTGGTCAAAAGCTCATATGCTATCTATGGGATTTACAGACAGGATGTCAAGAGTAGCCTTTTTCTCAGCTAGTATAACTTTAGACTAATAGTTGATGACAAGTTTCAGACTAAAACATTACTGTTTGAGTATTTGTGTAGCATGAGTTGATTCACAGCTATAGAATCAAATTAACATTAGCATCTTTGAGCCAAATTTGAGGCTTTGAAACAGCAATTTGTAGAGGTAGAACATTTTGTACTCGTCGAGTCAAGATTCCTCCTGTAGGTTTTCTTTTATGATAAACTTAAGCACTTTGTTAAGAAGCGTGCTTTTTTATTTGTAGTTTGTTTGAACATATGCATTTGCTAAAATATGTCCTCTAGTAAAGGTTTTCACTTGAATTATGCAGATCGTCTGCCATTTTTAAAATACATATGATCGTAAAAGCATTTTTGTGTTATGTACTAAAGATGGCTAGAGGCTGAGGACTGTACGGATACATTTTGTCTTGAAAGTTTCAATCGTTGATCATATCATTTATGAAACTGTGATTGTGAATGGCAACTTATATAAGCTGCAGCACATGACAAATTTCTTGACCTGTAACACTAACATTGTGAGACGAAGAGTGGATTGCAGCACTCAAGACCAGCGATTGGCTTATATCCTGCAAGTAGCAACAAAGAGCATCCATAAACCATGGCTGAATAAAGCTGCCAGAAAGAATATAAGCACCAACTATAAACATCTACTTCTTCAATGTGATTATACATGCTAAGTAGAATTTTAACTTGTTATTCAACTTGTCACAATTCTCACTAAAGAACGAAGACAAAGCCAAGGAAGGCATCTCCTGGTCTTCTAATTGCAGGTAGTGAATTCATCCGGTCTTTTCTGTTGACAGGCTGTGTGATGGATCTGGCCATGCCATGGCCAGGGGACAGTTCAATCCAGCACTCAGAGGAAATGTTGGGACAAAGCTTCAATTTTCTCATCATAATAAATGGATCAGATTCATCATGGCACTAATTTCCTCATTTAGCAATACCTTTGTAGCGTGAAAATTACTGGACATGAGAATCCATTCAAACAAACACAGTTTTAAATGACAACACTGAGCTTGCTTTTGCCAACACTGTAACAGAATCAAGATGGACACGTTGATTTAATTGCTAGAAGCCAAGAAAAACATAAATATGTTATAGAAGACATCCAGAATTGATGTTTTAAATTCAAAAGACTGATCTTTAGCTGAAAGAACTGTCCATGTTCCTTAATGAATAAAATCTTCCAATTGAAAGTATAGCAATATATCAAGGTAACATGCGCAAGAACTGTGCTTCTGAATATTTTTTCGCAAGTGCAACTACATAAAATTGCTACAGCTGGGAGATAACATTCTCAGAATTTTATATCAGAAAGGGCTATCACCTTCCAAATAAGGACATGGCAACGGTAAGAGTGGATTGATTGATTGACTGCCACAAAGTTTAATCAGCTTGAGCAGGATGCAAATTTGAGTAGCACTACAATACAATACATACCTGGAATTGCAGTGGAACATAATGGCTCCCATGTCCCAGTATGGGTCATGGTTCATCAGCTCGAGCCTGGAGTGCTCCAATTTGGGTCCTCACAGTTCTCCTGCTCATGGCATCTGATAAAATCAACGGCTGGACCATAATATCAGTGGATCTGCTAAAAAAATTCAACGATTGATATCAGTGGGTTATCCCCATTGTATCAGTCATAACCAAGTTGGCGAATTGTTCAGTATATCTACACAACAACAGATACGATGTATGCACAAGTATACAGTTCCTCCAGATATGTACTCTCTTCCTTTTTTTTTTGTTAGGGTACTCTCTTCCTATTTATGCTATCCTTGTTCCTTGATGCATGTTTTAGTCAGAGAAATAATATTTTGTTAATAAGTATTTACAGGGGTTCAAATAGTTTGACCAGTATGAAAGCCCTCTGATGGGAATAACTGGTCATGCATCAACACATCGCTAACAAGATTTAACGTCGAAATAACATCTGTTTCAGTAGTCATAAACCATCTACGCAGCTCTTAACGCTAATCTGAACTCTAGAGCAAATAGCCTGTCTCAAAGACAAGGATTCTATGAAAGATTAGAATGTTAGATGACTGGGAGTAGCTGCTATTTTGTTGTCCTAATGACTTATTACAAGGAACAGAGTGGCAATAGATGGGTCTCAATTTCACACTTGGACACTTGGTGGTCGCTCTATGTAATGGCGGCAAGCACTTAAGGCAAAGGAGCAAGTAAAGCTGCATATAGTGGTGGAGGTGATCAAGACATGAGCTAAAGGTTTGAAGGGGGCACTTTAATCTGGGGTTTGATAGTTAATCTTTGGTATTAGCTATTTCCAGGGCTCTTTTCATGGTAGTGTGTACCAGTTCTACAATTGATATATTCTGTAATGTGATGTTAGACTGTAAGTTGGCTCTGCTGCTCTTTTAGCATGCCCCATAACTCCAATATAAACCTTTCATACCTTTGTTCTAATGTTTGAATAGTTGAGCTTAGGCTTTTAATCCAAAAAAGGAAGAAAAAACATGCAGCAGTTCACATTTCACAATCATCAAGCAATGTTTCTAAGCCACTTAAATTGATAATGTTCCTGATGAGTACAGTTCCTAATCAGTACAGCAATGTTCGCAATCAAGTTGCTTTTAATCCAAAAAAGCAGAAAACTTCCAAGGCACTTATATTGATAGCACTAGACCATGAAACCTTTCTATCAATCAGCTTAATTCCTAAAATTTTTTAGAATAACGGAAGGTTGTTACATCATTAGTTGGTGAAGATGTCCAAATTATACTTCCATCTAAAAAAACTGAAGGTGAGTGCATAGTACAGTAACAATTACCAAATTCTTTCCCTCGACGATGACACGGTTCATCGACCAAATGACCCGCTTGATGAGCCAGCTCTAACGGTCTAACCCTCACTCATTCCTCTCAAGGTTCATCATCTGGAAGCAGAGATTGAGATAGATGGAGATTTTGCGCGAAAAAGGAGAGGACGACGACGAATGCCGGGATGGGAAAAGAGATGGTTGTTACCGCGGAGGATCTTTCAGTGCCTGATGAGCTTCTTCCACTCCATTCCTGCCCCCTAGATCCCTCCTCTATTCCTCGCCCACTCTTGGGTTACCGTCCCAGCCTCGGGCAGAGATGGGGATGGAAGCAAAGCGGCACGGTTGAAGGCCGCAGCAGCCAGCAGGTCAAAGCGGCAAGGTGCATGGAGGGCGCCTCCGGCGGCTCGTCGGCAGCTGAGCTATTCAACTCGGCGTTCTGCTCCTGCTTGTTGCTCCGGGGCCGTGGGCGCCTCGGGATCGGTCGCTTCGGCGTCGGCGGCTGCGGCTGCTAGCAAGATGGAGCCACGGAACCACATGTGGAACCAGCTTTATCAGACTCATACGTCAACAAAGTTACGTTGGGGGTGTTTGACACAGCTCATTCACATCACTTAAACAGTATAGCTCTACTAAAAATTAGAGCGAGCTTGTCCAATCGCTCTAAAAATGGAGCTGGGTTGAGACAGCTCCACTTTCAACCAAATGACACCACTATCTCTCAAACTTCATCAAAATTATAGGCAAAATACCATTGAGTTATTTTATATCCATCTAACCGTTCAACCCTATTCATTCATCCATTCACAGAATGCAGAGAAGGCTAGGACAAAGACGGTAGCTTGGGCGAAAGTGGCGTTTGGCGTGACGGCGGGGGGCAGTAGTCTTATGCGGCAGCGAGCAAAGAACTCAGCTCAGGTGGTGGCAGAAGAGGACTATGGTGCTACGATGACAGGACATGGCGACAAGGGCAGCAGCAAGGCATAGCGGTAGGGGGTAGGCAGACACTAGTGATGGTGCCACCCCATCTTCTCTCCTATCCCTCTTGGCCAAGGTGATGGTGGTGCAGACATCTTGGTGGCACTGTAGATGGAGCCCAGCGGTGGCATAGGCGTCTAAGTGGTGGGGACGTTAGCGGCGATCGGCAACAATGCATTGTAGCGGGGACAACAAGGGTAGTATTATTCATCTCCCTCCTATTATCTCTTTTAGGAGTTTTAGAGCTGACCAAGCTAGCCAAATACTTTTCAGCCATCTCTAGCTACTATAGAAGCTAGCTCCCACTGGAGTTAAAGTTTGGAGCTAGAAGCTGGAATTTGGAGCCCTACCAAATAGCCCATAGCTTCAAGGTAGAGGATTCTGATATAGGAAAGGCAGTGTGGGTGTGTGCAGACTTGTGATCGGTTATGGACCAAAAAAGAGATGAATAGGCTTTTAGTGGGAGGGAAAATTGAAATTTTGTTTTGAGAGAGGAAAATTGAAATATTGTTTTAAGAGAGAAAATTCAAAATATAGCACTGAGTAGAAAAAAAATAGGAATTGCTAACCTCCATTCGATAGAAAATTAAAGGCCCTAGCTTGTAGAGTTTGAACCCTTTAATCCACTTCAGATTCATACACCATGACTTTTTCCTCCTACTCAAATGAGCTTGATGATCTTCAATGATAGTGCTGACAACCCCGACTAGTTAGGTATCAGGGGTAGGGTCAGTGTAGAAGAGGGTAGGGCAGGGAGAAATTAGGAATGCCTATGGAAAGCGGTAGCCCGATAGTGGGCAGCAAAATGAGTGGGGCAGTTTTGACGATAGGGAGAAAAGCAAGGTGAGTGGTTAGGAAGTGGGGACGGTAATGGTATCACTAGTGGCTTCCCACCATCGAAGATGGAGAGGATGATGGAGCGGGAGACACCTCCTTGTTGCTGCTTGAGGAGATGGAGAGGTGAAGAGGGAAAGGTGTGGCAGGCCTTGTGTGGCCCTGTTGGCTTTTAGAATGGTGACTCAGCTAGGTGGCATCATGGTGGGATGGTGGTGGTGGAGGAGATAGGGGGATTGGGTGGAAAAAGTGGTAGAGAAGTTGTGGCGCTAGAAGTGAGGAGGGAGGAGTAAGGAGAGAACAGCTTAAGGTTGGGGACTACATGAATCTTGATGCAATACAACATCCATAATTCATAAGATTTTTAGGTATTTTCTATCAAATGTCAAAACAAGCAAAAAAAATTTGGATTGTTTCTGAACAATCTACATGAGTTTTGGAAATGGACTATGTTGGATTGGTATCGATGGGAAAGGATGATATAGTCTACTTCTTGGTAGGGACTAGATTTACACCAACTATTATTTTCCATCTATGATGCACCAAAGTCTCATAAAGGAGATCATATTAAAGTAATTCCAGCCGATCAATTGACCAATGTCGTTGTTACCGATCTGCCAACCTGAAAAGCTGATAGAGTCAATTGCTTATCTAGAAAGGTATGGGAAGGTGATTTCCTCGATGTTACTAGCCTAAGAAATAAAGCCAATCTAACAAATTGGCTCAAAATTGTTGTTCTAATGGACACCATTGAAGACTTTGAAGGAAAGATAGGGCAAGAATTTACATCGGCCGATAACTTGGAAGAAGTCGATATAGGTCTATGAGATAGGCCAAAGCTAATGTATATAAGTAAAAAATTATATAACAGAGTTAATAAAATTGTTGAAAGAATATTAGAAATGTTTTCCTTGTGATTATCATGAAATGCTAGATCTTATCCAATCGATTGTTGAACATCGGCTTTCTATCAAACTAGAATATCGACCATTCAAGCAGTTTCCAAGAAGATTCAAAGCAGAGTTATATATGATGCAATCAAAGTAGAAATTGTGAGGTTGTATGATGCAAATTTTTTTAGATCATGTTGATATGCTGAGTGGATATTCAACATTGTCTTAGTGGAGAAGAAGAATAAAAAGCTAAGGACATGTATCGACTTTTGGGATTTGAACAAGGCTACCCTAAAGATGACTACCTGATGCCAATGGCAAATCTGTTAATTGATGTAGCATCAGGTCACAAGATCATTAGCTTCATGGATAGTAATGCATGTTATAATCAGATTTTTCATAGCAGAGGAAGATATTTTCAAGACTACATTCTGAAATCCTAGAGTTAGTACGAGTGGGTAGTCACAATGTTTGGATGTTAATGCCATAATTTGGTAAGCCCATAGATAGATTGGAAAGACAATCGGTATAGTAAAGAAGAGTCTGATTGCTATAAAGAAAAAGTCAATCGAACGAAGCGAGGAAGGATTCGGTCCAATTATACAAGACTATCCAAATAAGACCGAGTCTGAGGAGGAGCCGTGAAACTCATAGCAGGGTAATTTATCTATGTAAATCATATTTTATATTGATAGGAATGTTTAGTTAGTTCAGTTAACTTCCTTAGAGATATTTTTTCCTTTTATATTTTTTAGAAAATAATGTCCGATGGTTGTTGTAACCATGTTAGACTCTATAATGCCAGGGTATAAATATAGACCCCTAGAAGCCTGTAAGAATCAATCAATCAATCGAATAAACCTTCGGCACATCGCTACCCTAGCTTGTCTAGGTTTTTACTGGTGGGTTCTGGCTCTCAACGGAGAGCTACATTGGTTAAGTTCGATCTTTGGAGAAGAGATAAGTCCCGCCACTATCCCGGTATATCTTACTCTGTCTAAGACTACATCGATTAGGTTTGACCTCTTATTCAGATCGAGTGTACTGCATCATGTCTGTGCGAGATCTAAAGTTTTACCAAACACTCTATACCATTGTCGGTCTCGTGCTGTATCAGTTAGGTTCGACCTACGAGGCTGCCAACAGTAGATTGAGTCGTAAGCCTGTAGGTCTCTACCCAACGTTTCATCGGAGTGGTTAGCCGATGAGTTATCTATACCTTAAGCAACACGCCCAGCTTATCAGCTCCTCAGCCGATACGCACCCGTTTTTAAAGACTTTTATCGAATGTCATGCCTAGTGCATCGGCCTTTCGGTCAATGCATGCATATCTTTAGAGATGTCTTCTCATCGTACGCTCTGCTCTGTCTAAGGCCGTATCAGTTAGGTTGGACCTCTTAGTCAAATCGAGCGTACCGCATCATGTCTGCACAAGCCACACCGACGTGTCGGTCTCCCTCCTCCGTCCATGGTCTCGTGCTGCATCGGTTAGGTTTGATCGACGAGATCAGTGTCGGTGGTTTGAGCCGACGCCTCGGCGGTCTTCGCGTGACGTCTCATCGGAGTGAGTAGCTGATGAGTTATTCTCAACACAGGCCCCACATTGATCTCACGTATCATTTAACGATCAATCCACTAAAGATCAATCTGAACACGTCGGACGTAGCCTACTACTATCTCGATTCGGTCTGATCTATTAGGGCTCATGTCTGACATGGCCGACATCGAGACCTAGAGGATTTCGTTCCGCATCGGCTCGAACGGCCGATGGGTTTAGGTGTAAGCCTACGTTGGACGTTTGGCCAGTAGGTAGCCGATGACCTCGCATGTTTCCTCCCTCGTTGTTATGTTCGGTCTAAGCCTCTATTGTCTCCACGTCGTTAGCCCTGACCTCACACTATCTCGGTTCGGTCCGATCTATAGAGGCTAGTTCTAACGGTGTCGTTATCGCGGTCGCTAGTCCTCGTGGCTTTGCGGGGGATCAGGCCTCGCTCCATGCTTCGGATGCCATGGAGCATCATTAGCTCTTTGGCTGATAGGTCCTCTAATCCATTGCATGCGTCTATCTCTCACGTCTCCATCGGCTGTTCAGCCGATGCTCGAGGGCTGCCTTACCTACCGACACCTGGTCGATAGGGTGAGCCGGACAAGTCCATCGGCCGATCGGCTCGCGGGTCTCGTCCTCTCTACTTGTTAATTGTAGGGTCAAATTAACTGGCACGCCCTTAGACCTCTAAGCTTGAGGACCTACATTAGAGCTAAGCAGATCTCTAGGCCTTCGTGTGACCAAGCCGCCGTCTTTCCCCGATCGGACCTCTGCTCGGCTCGGTCAGACACCCCCCAGTGAGGTTTGGCAGCAAGCACACTCTTTGGCACACCGAGTGGGAATGAAGATTTCTTTCATCGACCGATAGGGCTTATACTTCATTCATCGGCCAGTGAGATAGAAGTCTTCATTCATCGGCCGATAGGATGGGATTTCATTCATCGGTTGGTGAAAGTTGAAGATCATTCGTTGGCCGGTGAAACTTGAAGATCATTCATCGGCTGAAGATCTTTCATTGGCTGGTGTGACATAATTCCATTCATCGACCTACAGGACTATACAATCGCCTGATTAGAAGTCAGAATTTTACTCATCAATCTGGGGGGCATAATTTTTGCCAATATGTCTAGAGAAGAGGTTGATGCCAAGACAAATTCGTTCGAAGAAGGGATGAGAATATTATAATTCCAGTAACCATGAGTGATCTGAATGAAGACTAAAGACAACAGATAGAGCAGAACATGGACAGCTTTCAGAAGCTCTGTTTGGAGTCCTTTAGTATGACTAGACAAAGACTGATTCAAAAGTCACAGTTACCAAAACTTGTTTTAATGAGAGAATCAGACTATTCACCACCTGTGAATCCTCCGAAGCCATTGCAAGAGATGATTGACGAAGCATTTTGTCAAGCATTCATCGATCCATCATGAGTATGGATGGATACATTACAAAATCTGATCGAAAAGACGATAGAAGAATTATCAGCTCAAGGGCCAATCAAGATCATATTTTTTTGCCGATACAAAGTTACCTCAGGAAACTTGTAAAACCAAGAGGAACCTATCGGCAAATGTATATCCACCAACAGAAAACTGATTCAGGGGACAACGGCATGAGGTACTTCCAGAGTACTATGAGGATGATTATTGTGGAAGATATCGACGTGACTATCCAGGTGGCAATCCCAACTTATCCACTTATCATGGAGAGTATCTCAGATAGAATTGGGTATCATATCCACCTCTGCAGGATCAGAGAGACATCCTAAGGTAAAAGAATTGGTCAGCCAGAATTATGGACGTGGTGAAAGAGCAATTTGGTATCAAGCCCAAATATTAAACATTTATATATCGGCACCCGTATCTAGAATGATTTGATAGAGTTCCATTGGCTCACCGATACAAGATAGTAGATTCCTCTAAGTTCTCGGAGTAAGCCAACATATCTACGATGAAGCACATCAGTCGATTCTTAGCGCAGTGTGGAGAAGCATCGGCTGAAGAAGCCCTTAGAGTTAGGTTTTTTTCCATCGTCTTTATTTGGATCGGCTTTTCACCTGATTTTCTTCATTACCACCAAATTCAATTGGGGGATAGGCCAATTTAAAGAAGCAATTTCACAGATATTTCTTTACTAAGGTTCCTGAGATGCGACTCACAGATTTAATATCGATAAAGCAGAAGGCATTGGAATCAGTTTCAGAATATATTCGAAGATTTCATAATATAAGAAGCCGATGCTACAGCTTGCACGTGAGTGAGAAACAATTAGCAGACTTGGCCTTCTAAGGGTTATCGAGTCGCATCAGATAAAAGTTTTTCTCCTAAAAGTTCAACAGTTTAGCACATCTGATGTATATGGTTTTAGCTTATAAAAGCCAATTACCAAAAAGGGATGAGATTTTAGAGCCATCGAAGTCTGAGAAAAAGAATTTCGAAGCACGAGTCTTCAGTATGTCTTGAGAATTTCACCAATAGGCCTTGTAATGGCAAACACCTTGCTTGATTGTGTGGTATCTATTGGCATCCCTTACCACAATTACTCTCTCGATAACCATGCTGGCTTACTTGAAGAAATCATGACAATGAACACATATCCTCAAATTCTTCACTATCCTCAACATCTTCCCTGATGTTACAGCCCCACTGATCAACCCATATGCAAGGGCCAACCTTTCACTATGATGCTGGAGCCTTTTGTCTACCTCCTTATACCCTAAGTTCTCTACCTCTTTAACCAAACCGTCCAACTTGTCATAAATGTCTAACAACTGCTCGAGCTTCCTCTCATTTGCAATAAACACATGTACCTGTCCTCTCGCCTCAATCCAACTTCGACCACCTTCCTTCCTGACCCCCGGGTCTCTCATTGCAATCCATGCACCAGCCACCTCATCCGTCCTCCCAGCTGCAGAGTAGACATTGGCAAGCATGACATAGGCATAGTCATCGTTGGGGTCAATCTCTAACAGCCGCTGCCCCATAACTTCAGCCATGTCAACCTTGCCGTGGACCACACAGCCCGTCAGAAGTGTCCGCCACACTGCTGCATTGTTGGCAAATTTAGTAAACCTGTTGTCAATTTTTCGCTTTGTTCATCTTTTCGTCGATTTCCCGTTGAGCCTGGTTTGGATTTACATCCTCCAGGCGCGTCCTGTATCGCACCCACGACCTGTGTCGTGGGCAGTGCACAGCGTCCGCACGACGCGCTCCAGTGCGTGGGACGGCATGGACTCCACGGAGCTCGGAGGTATGGCACGCACGGTGGGCATGGTGGCCGGGGTGTGTCGTGAGGTGCAGTACAATGTCAGCACGACGCGCTCCAGTGCGTGGGATGGCATGGACTCCACGGAGCTCGGAGGTATGGCGCGCATGGCGGGCATGGTGGCCGGGATAGCCTGTCCACCGACTCTTTTTTTGTTTTGCTTTTCTTAGTAGCTCATCGTGTACTTAACAAAGAAACAAGTGTGGCTGAAGAAACCAAATTCCAGTGTTTAAGTTCTCTGTGTTCGCGTTCGCGTGAGTTCGTGCGCTTGGAAGCTCGTCGCAGTTTTGTTCCGGTGACCAACGAGGAGTTCGGCTAACATTTGATATCAGAGCCAGAGATCGGGAGATGGACTGCCAATCGGCACCGGTTGGAGGCGCACGCCACACCACCGCCGTGGGCGCGGTGGGCAATGGTACACGCCATCGCCAGCGCCACGCCGTGGGCGCCACGAGCTCGTCGTCCAACGCACCGACAACCCTGCTGCCGGCGTCCAGTGGCCCATGCTCACCCGCACAAACTACCAGGAGTGGTCTATGTTGATGCAGGTGAACTTCGAGGCAACCGGTTGGTGGTACGCCGTCGAGCCGTTCGATGACGACGACATTGAGTACCGCCACGACCGTCTGGCACTCGCAGCTATTCTGCGCTCGGTGCCGGTGGACATGCTGTCCACTCTGCGGGAGAAGAGGGGCTCTAACGCGGAGGCATGGGCGGCGATCAAGGCCATCCGGGTGGGCGTCGATCGCGTCCGGGAGGCCAACGCCAAGCAGCTCCGCCGCGAGTTCAACGCGCTGGTGTGGAAGGACTCGGAGACCGCGGAGGACTTTACGAACCGCATCAACAGGTTGGCATCCAACCTACGCATCCTCGGCGACAACGTCACCGATGTCGAGATCGTGAGGAAGATGCTACAACTCGTGCCCGAACATCTGGCGCAGGTAGCCATCTCTATCGAGACGCTACTCGACATCCGCACCATCTCCGTGGAGGAGGTGACCGGGCGACTGCGCGCCGTCGAACAACGCCGCAAGCCTCAACCCGTCCACGACAACCATGGCCGGCTACTTCTCTGCGAGGAGGAGTGGCTAGCCAGGCTCAAGATCCGCGAGGCCGGTGGGAAGAGCAGCGGCCATTCCTCTGGAGGCGGTGGCGGCGGCTCCAGCGGCTACGCTGGTGGCAAGAAGCGCAGTGGCCGTGGACGCGCTAAAGGCAAGGGGAAGGCCGACGGGCCAACCCGCGACGGCGAAAAGCCCAATCTAGCTAAAGATCAATGTGCACGCTGCGACAAGATGGGCCACTGGGTAGGGAATGCAGGAGCAAACCCAAGGCCGAGGCCTATGTCGCGGAGGCGGAAGAGGAAAGGGAGCCCACGCTGTTGATGGCCCATGCCACTCTGCGTCCAGCGTCGTCTCCAACCGCCGCCAAGCCAGTTCAGGCTCCATCGGCGAGCCGTCCCCTCCGTATCATGGAGGCCAAGGTGTTCACGCAGCTCGGAGATGACAACGAGCGCGACAATGCCACCTGGTACTTGGACACCGGGGCGACGAATCACATGACGGGGAACCGCTACGCCTTCATCGACATCAACACGGCGATCCGCGGCACCGTCCGTTTCGGCGACGGCTCTAAGGTGGAGATCCAAGGCTCTGGCACAGTCCTGTTTGAGGGAAGGACCGGTGAGCACCTCCCGCTCACGGGGGTGTATTACATCCCGCGCCTCGTCTCCAACATCATGAGCCTCGGGCAACTCGATGAAGGGGATTGTGACGTGCACATCAGGAACGGGGTGCTCCGCGTCTGCGACGACAAGGAACGCTTGATCTTGCGTGTAAGGCGTTCGGCGGAACGCCTCTACCTCCTGCAAGTGAAGATGGCCAGGCCGCTATGCCTGGCTGCGCGTGCCACCGACGGCGCGTGGCTGTGGCATGAGCGGTTCGGACATATAAACTTCAACGCCCTACACAAGATGGAGAAACGCAGGATGGTGCAGGGGCTTCCTTCTATCGATCGAGTTCGTCAGCTCTACACCGAGTGCGTCACCACCAAGCTCAAGCGGAGGCCATTCCCGTCGCAGGCCAAGCAGCGAGCGGAGGGGTTGCTGGACCTAGTCCACGGCGACCTGTGCGGCCCCATCACGCCGGCGACTCCCGGCGGTAAGAAATTCTTTCTGCTTCTTGTGGATGACAAGAGCAGGTTCATCTGGGTGGCCCTGCTAGCGGCTAAGAGCGACACGCTGGCCGTTGTCAAGAAGTTCTAGGCTCGGGTTGAAGTGGAGACCGGGCGGCACCTGCGCGCTCTTAGGACGGACAACGGCGGTGAGTTCACCTCCGACGAGTTCAAGACATACTGCGCTGACCGTGGCGTGGAACGACAGCACACGGCGCCATACACGCCCCAGCAGAACGGGGTCGTCGAGCAGAGGAACCAGAGCGTCGTCAACATGGCGCATGCTCTGCTAAAAAGCAGGGGCGTGCCGTCTGTTTTTTGGGGAGAAGCCATCGCCACCGCCGTCTAGATCCTAAACCGCGCACCCACAAAAGCCCTTGACAGCGTGACACCTTACGAGGCATGGCATGGCAGGCGGCCCGACGTCTCCTACTTTGGCACGTTCGGCTGCACTGCCTTTGTCAAGACGGTGAAACCAAATCTCAAAAAGCTGGAGGACCACGGCACGCCTGTTGTGTTCATCAGGTATGAGCCCGGCGCCAAGGCATGGCGCTTCTACGACCCGGTGGCGCGACGCGCCATCGTGTCCCGGGATGCTGTGTTCGCGCGACGCGCCGTCGTGTCCCGGGATGCTGTGTTCGATGAAACCATGTCCTGGACCTGGGAGAATGGTGACAGAGTGCGCACCGACTCGGAGCTCGTGGTGGAGTATCACGACTTGCAGACCGGCGCCGGAGACCACTACATCGACATCGCCAGGGGTGGGTCTGAGGCGACCGCTAGCCCGGCCCATTCCAGTCCAGCTCCCGCACCAAGCCCCGGCGCGTCCATGGCAAGCACCCCTGCAGCGTCGTCGACGCAACACTCATCTGAACCTGCGGCGACACCCACCTCACTGTCGCCGCCACTGAACGCCGAGGAGTACTGGGACGCCGATAACGATGACGTCGAGCCAAAGTATCGCACCCTCGACAACGTTCTCGAGAACACGACGCCTCCTAGTCTTGCTGTTCGAC
The DNA here is from genome assembly GCA_030770085.1 of Oryza coarctata. Lineage (NCBI taxonomy): Eukaryota > Viridiplantae > Streptophyta > Magnoliopsida > Poales > Poaceae > Oryza > Oryza coarctata. The sequence goes on along the minus strand of CM061484.1, from coordinate 8,511,399 downwards.
AAGTTGCCGCAGAGCTCCATCTGCAAATCGAGGGCGAGCCCGCCTCGTTCGCTGAGGTTGAGAAGCTGCAGCCTTGGCGTCGAGCGATGTTGGAGGAGATGGACTCAATCGAGAACAACAGTACCTGGCGTCTTGTACCGCTACCACCTGGGCACCGACCGATTGGCCTCAAATGGGTCTACAAGACAAAGAGAAATGCCGCCGGTGACATCGTGAAGCACAAAACGAGACTCGTCGCTTAGGGGTACGTCCAGCAGGCCGGGGTGGACTTCGATGAAGTGTTCTCCCCTATGGCTCGGATCGAGTCCGTCCGTTTGCTGCTCGCGCTCGCCGCCCAGGAGGGGTGGCCGGTTCATCATATGGACGTAAAGTCCGCCTTCTTGAATGGGGAACTGAACGAGGAGGTTTACGTGCGGCAACCCCTCGGCTTTGTTGTCGCAGGGAAGGAGAACATGGTGCTGCGGCTTGACAAGGCCCTCTATGGCCTTCGACAAGCACTGAGGGCATGGAACGCCATGTTGGACCGCACACTGGGCGAGCTGGGCTTCAGCCACAGCGAATTGGAGCATGCGGTCTACGCCAGAGGAAGAGGAGCTTCCCGGTTGCTGGTGGGGGTCTATGTCGACGACCTCATCATCACCGGGAACGTCGCCGCCGAGATCAACCACTTCAAGGTGCAAATGAAACCCAGGTTCAAAATGAGTGACCTCGGTCTCTTGTGCTTTTATCTGGGGATCGAAGTGCAGCAAGGAGACGACGGCATCAAGCTCGCTCAGACGGCATACGCTCGGAAGATCCTAGACCGAGCGAGGATGGGGACCTACAATCCCTGTCACACCCTGATGGAGCCTCGGCTGAAGCTGTCCAAGACAAGCAACGCCGAGGCGGTGGACGCCACCGAATACCGGGGCCTGGTCGGCTGTCTCCGGTACCTTGTGCATACCCGGCCTGACATCGCTTTCTCGGTCGGGTATGTTAGTCGCTTTATGGAACGACCAACGATGGAGTATCTCAACGCCGTCAAGCGGATCCTGCGCTACATCGCCGGAACCATCGACTACGGGTGCTGCTACCAGCGTGGAGCGTGGGAGCTGAAGCTGCTCGGGTACAGTGATGCCGATATGGGCTGCGACATTGATACAAGGAAAAGCACCACTGGAGTGCTGTTCTTTCTCGGCTCCTACGCAGTGACATGGCAATCACAGAAACAGAAGGTGGTCGCTCTCTCGTCCTGCGAAGCTGAGTACATTGCAGGTATGACGGCCGCCTGCCAAGGGATCTAGCTGGCACAACTGCTTGCAGAACTCGACGGTGAGCGGCGAGCCCCGTTCCTCCTGAAGATGGACAGTCAATCTGCAATTGCCCTCAGTAAGAATCTCGTTTTTCATGATCGAAGCAAACACATCGATGTGCGTTATCATTTTATCCGAGATTGTGGTGGAGCTAAGAGGATGAGGATTGAGCATGTTCGGACAGAGGAACAGCTCGCTGACATCCTTACGAAGCCGCTGGCGCGTGATCGTTTCTACGAAATCCGTGTTCAGCTTGGTGTCATCAAGGTCGGCCATGGACAACAGGTTTAGCGGGTGAAGTGTTGGCAAATTTAGTAAACCTGTTGTCAATTTTTCGCTTTGTTCATCTTTTCGTCGATTTCCCGTTGAGCCTGGTTTGGATTTACATCCTCCCAGGCGCGTCCTGTATCGCGCCCACCACCTGTGTCGTGGACAGTGCACAGCGTCCGCATGACGCGCTCCAGTGCGTGGGATAGCATGGACACCACGGAGCTCGGAGGTATGGCACGCACGGCGGGCATGGTGGCCGGGGTGTGTCGTGAGGCGCAGTACAACGTCAGCACGACGCGCTCCAGTGCGTGGGATGGCACGGACTCCACGGAGCTCGGAGGTATGGCGCGCACGGCGGGCATGGTGGCCGGGGATAGCCTGTCCACCGACTCTTTTTTTTGTTTTGCTTTTTTTAGTAGCTCATCATGTATAAGTAGGAGTACTGAACAAAGAAACAAGTGTGGCTGAAGGAGTTCGTGCGCTTGGAAGCTCGCCGCAGTTCTGAGTTCGGCTAACATGCATCTGGCTTGCATTGCATCGTCCGTCCAATGCTCTCCGCATCCTCCAGGCGTCAGACCCATGCCATTGCATCCACTACACAGGTGTAATGCTCAAGGCCAGGCCTCATCTTGTACTTGGACTCCATTTCCTCCAACCAAAACTCAGCATTCGCAACCGCTTCTGCATTGCTTCATGCTGTAAGAAGAGAAAGGAACATCAGCCCATCAGGCACAAACCCCAGTTCCTCCATCTTATGAAACAATCTTGTTACTGCTTCCACATCTCCCTGCTGTGCGTGCGCTGTCAGTACTGCATTCCACGTGATCAAGTTCCAGCCACCACTCAACTCCTCGAACACATTATGGGCGTCGTCCACAACCCCAGCTTTCCCATATTCGTCAACCAGAGCAGTCCCAACAGCCACATTCCGATCAAGCCCAACCACAACTGCATGTGCATGAATCCCGCAAGCCTGCTCCAACGCAGCATGCCCTGCGGCCGCCCGCAACGCACCGGACAACGCGTACATGGTAGAAGAAACCACATTAGAACGCATCGCGACAAACACAGAAAGAGATTCCTCGAACCGCCCATTCTGAGCGAGGTCAACAATGGTAGAAGAGTAGTAGACGGGGTCTTGATGGGCAAGGGGAATTTCGTCGAACAGGTGGCGGGCGGCGTCAGGGGAGCGAGACAGCGAGTAAAGGGTGATAAGGCACGAGGCGGAGAACGGGGAGAAGGACAGAGCAACCTTGACGGAGAGCGCGTGCACGCAGGGCGCGGCGGAGGGCGGCATGGAGCGGAGGATGGAGGAGAGCGGCCCGTCGGCGAGGAGGGACGGGGATGCGCCGAGGAGGCGGCGAAGGAGCGGAAGCGCGGAGGAAAGGGAGGACGAGGAGACCGAGGCGAGGGAGGAGTTGAGCGAGGCAGCGTTGGGGGTGAAGGGGAAGCGGGAGGGACAGCGACGGCGGGAAGCGAGAGAGGAGGAGATTGTAGGCGGCGCGGGAGGCGGAGGAGGCCTTGACGAGCACCGCGTGGATCTTCGCCGGGTCGCCCACCGCCCTGGCCGCCGCGGCGCTGGCTGGCCGACCGGGAAGAGCTTGGAGTGGCGCTGTGCGGGCCGTGGCGTGAGGAAGTTGATGGGCTTGAAGTGTACTCCTGTCGGAATTTGCTCGGGCAAGACTAGGCTGGATAGTGATCTGTGGGCCTAGTTGATCTTTGTCCATAGAAATCTGAGTAAACAAGCGTTGATTTTTTTTATAGTTTTTAGCCTGTAGCCAGCCACAATCCCGCTCCTCAGCTCGCCCTTATGTGACAACCATGGAATAGAAAGCTTTGGCTACGAAAATATAAAATATTTTTTTACCACATATATCATATAAAGAAGAGATCATAAACCGTTATCATAAGACACGTAGTACTACAGTAAAAGTATGATTAAAGAAGCTGATTTAATCATGCTCATGTAGAGATAGTAGATGAATTAGTAGATCGTTGCGATCCTGATACTGATCAATACCATAATGAGTAGCATCCCCACCCGTATCCACACATCCGGGACTAAGATACTTATAAGTTGAGATACTATACTTATTTAAATATGATTCGGATAAGTACTCGATTCGGATAGATATCCGAGTATATTTCTATTAGGTTACGGTTTTTTAGACCTAAGTGAGGAAGGCTATATATAAGAAGGTAAAGAGTTCTAAGGAAGGATACTTCTATTCAACTCGAGCAAAACCCTAGCTATCACTTCTTGAGATCAACCCTAACTGCTTGAGAGCACTACTACACCTATAATCGGACCCAGAAACGTCTTTCCGGTTACCCTATTAATAGTCGTGTGTAGTAAGCCATATTAAATCTAAAGTATAGGTAAAGGTTATATCGGCTAAACTTATAATATTCTTATGTACGAATCCCTTTACCTTACGATATCAATAAAATTTAAGACGAGACTTGTGTCATCCTCTTGATAGTTTAATCATTCTCTCAATTCTATAATAGATTATAAACTTATGATTTACTTCTCAATCATCTTAGCATGGTTATCCACTTTCTTAATCTATTACATCGAGAGGCCTACAGATATATCTCTCATAGGAGGGATAAATTCTATCTTAATTACTAAACTTAAAGACTAATTTTATGACTATTCTGTTACGAAGTAGTAATAAGCTATCACGTATAGGGAAATTAGAATAATCTTAAGTCTAAAGACTCTATATAAACACTATTCGATATTAACTAAAAACACAGAAAATCTCTACTTATGACAGGTTCATTCAATGTACGTTTACTAATATATATCCATATTTCGTATCTCCATACCATGATTTATGAGACATTATTATCAATCAATATATATGCTAAATTTACAATCATATTTTTTTCTTATATAATATATGATCAGGGATTATTTAAAATAGCAACATTTGATATTAGGAGTCTCTTAAATAAGCTATATACTAATTGATCAATAATAATAATATCTATTTTAAGGAATAAATCAATATATCATAAACATCTCCGTATTTTCTTTAGGACATATCACTAATATCCTACTTATTTGTCACCCCTCTGCTCGCTACCTGATGCTTATCGACCTTACAAAATCAAACATAATCGTCACCGGTCACTGCCACCTCGTTACTCTTTTACCACCCTTAGGCTTTCCCTCTTGTGACTTCTTCTATTCATCACTTGAGAGGCTTGCCCTCTCATGGACCAATATGAATACTACACATAAACCTTTATGTAATTCTTGTAGAAAATGTCATATATTTTCTTAACATAGAACAATAATCTAATCCCACCATAATCTAAAGGTGTAGAGTGTGGCCCGTGCAATTGTGCGGCAAGATAATTTCAACAAACAACAATATCTTTTTGACATTCAATTTATATAGGAGTTGATGCTAGTAAAGCCTTATAATTTATTTAGTATCACAATGACTATTCATTATAACACCCCGATTTTTGGCTTGTTAAAAAACTATTTTTTAAAAAAACCTATTCTCAAAAATCTTGATTCTTTGTGTGTGATTAAGGACTTAAGTGCCAAAGAGATCTTAATTTGAATCTCTTCCCTTTAACCCAAAAACTATGTCCCAAAATTCCTATCCAAATTTCAAATCCGACAAATCGAAATTTACAATTAAAATTCCTCCAAAATTCTTCCTTAAATCCAATCCTAAAAGGTCCTTCAATTCCCCTCTCCAAAAACCTCCCCATTCAAATCTCAAATTTGAATTCAAATCCAAATTCAACTTCACCAAAATTCATCTCCCAAAATCTCCATGAAAAATTCCCAAATGGTAATGTTGAACTATGCGCACAAAATATTTCTCTTCCTTGGTCTACCAGCCTTCCCTCACCCCTACTCTCTTCCCTCCACCTTATGTGACACAATTGCTTGGTCTGCGCAAATCCTCCCTTTCCCTTTCCCATGGGCTCCACATCCCTAGGCCATCTCTCTATGCACCGTTAGCCCAGCGCAATGGCCTACTCTTCCTTCCTACATGCGACCTTGGCCTAATGGCCCACTCTTCCTCATGTGCACCACCATCCATGCCTAAGCCAAGCGCACATGCGTCTGTTCCATCGCTCATGGCCACCAATGGGGCCCACCTATCGGTAACATGGTGGATAGCCACCTTGCTGCCTCCTCTCTCCTTGCCAGTCGCCTATTCGGTAGAAATAACCAGGTGGAGCTTAGTGTGTGTGTCATTGTCTTATCTTGTCAATGTCAACCGACAACCGCCACCCTTGCTTCTCCCTTCCCCATTGCCTCCGCCGTCCTCGTGCATGCCTTTGTCTTCCCAAGAGCACTACCGCCACGCATCAAGCCACAAGCTTTCACTGTCGTTGCTGTCTCGTCACATCTTGCCACCGCCGTGTCGCATCAATCGTGTCACATCACTCTTCTCCCCCTTCCTCCCATCTGGCTAATAGCATGATGGCACCACCGCCCTCATGCAGGCTACACTAGACCCTATTGCCTCCATACCTGGCACCGACAAGAAATATGTCACCGTGCTACAATTTCGTACTGCCTTTCTCTAGCCTCGACTAGAAATAGACCGAGGTGCTCCACAATTGGCCACACACCAAGTCAGGCCTCCATTGTCTCTCTCCTACTCCAGCTAGCCTACTCCACATCACCACCGTCTACCATTGTCGCCACTGGACTCTTTCCCTTCTTCCCATTTCAAGGTAAAGCTCCCCCTTTCTCCATGCTCTCTCTTCCTCTCTCTGCACCTCATCAAATTGAGACTATCACAAGTCTTCTCCACCATCAATTTGGTCACCATCGGCAAACAAATGCCATACCTCACCGAGCTGCCTCCACCACTCACCACCGTCCATTTTTGGTCACCCAAAACCATATCCACATTGCTTATCCAACTCCCTATATGCCATTCATTCCTCCGATGCTAGCCACCCGCCAGGATTCACCGTGGTTCAGCCAAACATTGTCAAGCACCGCCAGTCATTGATCTCACATCCGATCTCTCTTCTCCCGGTCAATGTCACATGGCTGTCATGCGGCAACCACGCCAGCCATAGTGGGCCCACTCGTGCCAATGAAGCGTGGTCACCACAGGCCAAGCCTTAGCTCTTGGGCCAACCTAGGCGCCCTACAAGGCCTCAAAGGCCTTAGGTCGATGGCTCTTTGCTCCTCCCCGTAGAACTAAGTTCGCTATTCATCACTCTTCAAGGGACCTCCTCCTTTCATCTTGGGCCAAAGCCTATGGACTAGCCCAATAAAGCTAAGGTCCACCATCCCTTCTTTCCCTCTTCCCTAAACCAAAGTCCACTTTACCTCTTTCTTACTCCCACTGATGGGTAGACCCCACCTATTAGAGGAATATTCTTAGAAATATTCCTATACAATTCAATTAATCCATTTCTTTTTCAATAAAATCATTTAAATTTTAAAAAATCATATCTCTTTATCCATAACTCCAATTGACCCTATTCAAGTCTCTAATTTTTTTGTAAAATTGTGATCTACTCAATGGCATTATTAGTTACTAACAATAGTATTTTGTTTTTAGGGTTTTATTTAGTTTTCTCTCTTTTATACGTAGTCGATGTCAATGGAAATTATTTCTGAAGAGTATTTTTGAAGAGTTTGAAGACGAATACAGAGACAAGTCACTCTTTGATCATATTTCTTCTAGTATGCACGACAAACTTGACTAGCTTTTGTTCATACGATGAATTGATACACCTACTTAGTAGTTGCATAATACATGTATGATGTTGATACCCCTAACACTTATCGCTCCACCCTGTGGCATCTCGATACCCATGCCCTTAGGCATCAGTTCCAACAGTCACACAAAAATAATGCTTGTTTGTTAAAAATAGAAAATGGATTTATCAAAACCTTTGAAAACCCAGCATGTTGTGTTGGCATGTTTGAAAAACAAAAGTATTTTGTGAAACCCACGATGAAAAGTGGTCGCCTGATGCTTTGTATGCACATATAAGGATCATTTCCTAGGGAATTCCATCCGAGCATCTCACAGTGCAATGACATGGGTGGCATGGAACACTCCTAACTAATTAATTATCTAATCAAAGGTATCTTGTATGCCAATAATTGAAAAATGCTAGAATAAGGAGATGTGAGTTAATTTGTTGCACTGGGTGCACATCAAATATTAATGTGCTAGGCATGATTGAGTGGAGACTTCTCTGATTTCTTGGTACAAGAGGGCTGAAATTTGCCTAATACTTGGTTCAGAGACAACTCTTCTATGTGACATGACATATTCTTGGTTGGTTTTTGAAAGGACTTATCGTGAATCTCTCCCACTTTTCTAGTGACAAAGTAAGCTCATATCGTACGGATAAAGCATTTACCCTCTATAGAGGTTATTAAACTGTTCAACTAGTCGTATCTATGATTTTACTCTAGCATAGTTGTGAAAGTGGTTTGTGGTTGAAAATCATTACCAGAATTGATCATAGGACTATTAGGAAATCTAAAATGATCCAATGTAGATCATAATATTAAATGGCATAGTAGTTTTTAAGCTTTTTGGGTGGAAGCAGAGTGTGATGAAGATTGTGGATGGCTTTTGGAGCCAAAGAGGTGAGATAAGCTAATAACTGATGCTTATGAAAATAAAAATTAAATAATATATAAGAAAAGAGTTGAAAATGTGTAAGGGCATAAGGTTAGGAACCATTGTTATTGTAAGATAACCGGTGAAATAGTTTTAATTAACTTCAATTTATTCTATCTAGTTGTTATAAAGCAACTCACAAACTGGATTGAGATCAAAGCCTCTTTCCAACCACATGATAAGCAACCTCACATTTAGTATTTTAAAAAATGTTTTCAAAAATTTGCGAAACAAACTTAGCCCTCCTTTGAATTATGCATATTTATATTTTTTGTCACCTGCCAAGTACGCATTCAATCATGTCCTCTTTCATAGAAAGATGTAAACAAAATTGAAGGCTAGGTTTTCTTTCCTAATAACATACCTTTGCTTATAAATTAAGTCTAGCTATGCTAAGTTTCACCGTTGCTTCTCTGCTTGCTATTTATACTTTTAATGTTGTTTCAAAGATGTAACTTTATAAAGTTATAATCTATCTATATTTTATCTAGTTGCTATGATGTATCTATACTAATCGTGATCGTGAGTACCAGCATCGTGTCTTACATTAATATTGGTATCGTGGTTTCATGTGATGTGTCACTGTAGATGGTGCAGGGTGTGATATTCATTAACTCTGTATTAAAAAAACTTAATTTATTTGTTATTGGTTAGTATAAAGATCAAGTCAATGTAAACTTATGTGTGAATTTCGTTGTCTGCCCTAACATATTTTGGTGGTGATAATACATGGGCAAATCCTTAAGAATACAACAGAGGAAGTAAATATAGAGAAGCAACGCAAAAAGGAGCTATCAGAGACGGTTTGAAATTAATAACCTGCCTCGCGTCACATAATAATATTAGAGACAAATTGTACTACACCCTGTTGCATGGTACCAAAAAAACCCATCTTGATGAGAGAATTATCAAAAAAATTTAAAATCAACTGTTGTCTTTGGTAATTTAGACCGCGTTAATTAAAAAAATGTTTAATAAACATATATCGAGGTAAATTTATTTCAAACTATCCCTGATTCTCCCTCTGTTTCTTTACAAGGCATATACCATTCTCATTTTGTTTCAAAATAAAAGGGATGCATGCCAATTTAATTTTCCTTGTTTGCCCCTATTCATTGTATAGCCTTTCTCCCAAAAAGCATCTCACTAACTACTCTTTTCTATTTCCAATGTATTTCCAATCTATTTCTCACTAACTACCCTGTTTCATTTTAACTTAAACTTTCCCATGATTTTAATACTTTTCTTATGCCCATTCAAAATATGCCTTACATAAAAACCCAGAGGGAATAATATTTCAATATTTCTACTGGCACAAATCGAATTTTATGATCAAGCCATGAAAATCTTCTTTAAAATTCCTAGGCCAAGTTCTACCCTCGCCTGCCTTATGTTCTTTTAGATTAAGCACAATTATTAGAACATCAACGACCTCCTCCTGTGGTTGGAATGTCAAGCAGAGTGTATGTTTGCATGCATGCAGCTTCCAAAAAAAAAAACATGAGTACTTCCTTTCCCCCGGCTAGCTGGCGTGCCTAGTGTTTATTTTTGTGCCCAGCCATCACCGGCGTCCGTCCTGAGAGCGTTCACGTGAAGCTTTTTCCCCGCTGCCCGCTGGTATGGCCTAGTTTTTTTTTATTTATAGCTTTCACCCGATTGGAGTTGGAAAACACAGAACATATACCGATTGGCAGTTGGAAATAGTTTGTTCTGTTGGATTAGTTCTGCAGTTCTGACCGCCGCGCTTGGCGCTCCTGCCGCCGGTGCGGCGATGCCTGCTCGCTATCGACGCCGCCATATGCCGCGCGCGCGTGAGGCCACCACCAGCAGCAGGTCTCCGATTCGCACGCAGAATTGCTCGCGAGATCTAGCACCTCACCCGATGTTCCCGAACGCTGAAAGTATAATTATAGTGATTAAATTTAATTAGTGGGATTGTTTTATAAGTGGCTTCGGTCTCTATATTTACTAATGCATTGATACAGAATAGAATCAATCATTCTCACACTTTCATATTTGTATATTGTAATTATAGAAAGTATAATTATAGTATGTTAACCGGTATGGCTGTGTAGTTGTCTTATAAGTTATCTCGGTCTCTATATGTACTGATGTATTGATAGGAAATAAAATTAATCATTCCTATACTTTTATGGTATTAGAGCGGTTCCGATCCGCTATCCTTCCGCAACCAAAACCAATGCCCATCGCCGCCGCCTTTGCTGCCCTCGCCTGATCTCTGGTTTTAGTCCTCCGCCATTGCTGTGCTGCAGGAGGCTACCGAGGTTCGATCGCCCGTCTTCGCAACACCGCCGCTCTCGAATCAGCGCCCGCCGCCGCTCCCAAACCAGCACCCACCGCCGATCCGATCACCACCACCGTTGCTGACTACATGTCGCCGGGTGTGTTGCTAATCTCTTCGCTCGCACTGCCGATCCAATCGCCCATCCCATAGCTGCCCTCGTCACCGGGGATGGCCATCCTGCTGCCTTTGCTCCTGAACCAACGCCAGCTGCTGATCCGATCCCCTACCGATTCAATCCTGCCTACTGCCAATCTGATCGCCTGCCGACCCAATCCGATTGCCCGCCGATTCGATCCTGCCTACTATCGATCCAATCGCCCACCGATCGGATCCTACCTGCTGCCGATCAATCCTGCCTGCAGACAATCCAATCGCCCGCCGATCTGTTTTGATCGCCTACCGATCTGATCCTGCCTGCTTCCGCTCTTGATAACTCGCCCTGCTGTGTCACCGAGTGTGGCCGTCGGTCCTGCCCCTCATAGCCGGTGAAGACAATGACGTCGTTGCCACAGCCGCCAAGGCGGCCAAAGAAGCCAAAGACCACCATCTCACGGCCGAAGCTGCTCGCACTGAAGAAGCGCGTCGGGCTGAGGAGGCCCGCCTTCGCAACGTTGCCCTGGACGCGCACGAGAGCGCTCACGAGGCTCTCTAGGCGCAAGCCACCGTCGTCGTCAAAGTCAAGGCACTCATCCCCATCATCCTCGACAAGGCCATGGACACCTACACCAAGTGGCGTGGCATGTTCCTCACTATTCTCGGTAAATATGCTCTCACCCACCACGTCCTCGAGGATAAGACGTTCCCCGCCCGCCCGGCATGGATCTAGACGGACTGCTGCGTCCTCACATGGGTATACGGCACCATCTCCAGCGACTTGCAGCAGTCGCTAATGATGCGGTAAGGTTGCACCCGCAACGCATGGTGCTACCTCGAGGACGAATTCCTCGGCCAGAAGGAGTCCCGTGCCCTTCTCCTAGAGACACAGTTCTGTACCTTCCGCCAGGAGTCTCTGAGCATTACTGATTACTGCCACCGCCTTGAGACCATGTCTGCCTCCCACGCCAAATTCGACGACCCCATTGGCGACTGACAGATGGTACTCACACTCCTTCGCGCTCTCAGTGGAAAGTTTCGCCACATGGTATCCATCCTCAAGATGCATAGGCCGTTCCCAACGTTCACTGAAGCCCGTGCACGCCTCCTATTGGAGGAGATGGAGATCGACGCTCGTCCTCTGTCCTCATCGGCCATCCTCATCGCTGCGATGCCGCGTCCAGCCGCTCCTGGTGCGCCGGTTGCTCCACATTCGGGAGCGCCTCCTCCTCCACACCCCGCTGCACCAACCGGGGGCCAGCGCAATGGCCGCCGTCGTGGTCACGGTGGACATGACGGACCTACTTGTTGCGGCCCTCTAGCGCCCTCTGCTGGTGCGGCCCCAGGTGGACAGGGCAGCGCCCCTCTCGGTACGACCGTGTACCCGTCGTTTGCCTACCCTTGGACTAGCACCGTGCGCATGTGGCTGTATGACCAGTCGGGACGATCTCTGCCACCATAGCCTGCGTTCCATGTAGCCCCACACTATGGCGGTTTCAGTGCTCTTCCCGGTGCCTACGGAGGCACATACGGTGCCCTACCGCCCTCGTACGGCATGTACTACGAGAGAGTTGTACCGTCGGGCTTCTAGGCACCCTCACAAGCGTACCAGACGGTGCCCTGGATGCCCACTCACGAAGGGTCTTGGCATCAGGACTCCCTGACGCACTCCTTCAACACATGACCTCGGATGCTTGTATACTCTCCACCATTTTCCAACCCTCTTCATCTACTCCTTCATCTATCGTTGTGGGAAATGGTGCTTTACTTCCTGTCACAGCCACTGGAACCCATATTTTTTTCTTACCACATCGTGATCTTGCTCTTAATAACGTTATGGTGTCACCCAACATTATTAAAAACTTAATTTTCATTCATCATTTTACCACCGATAATAATTGTTCCATTGAGTTTGATTCTTTTGGTCTTTCTCTGAAGGATTTGCAAACCAGCAACGTGATTACCAGGTGCAATAGTTCTAGTGGCCTCTACCCATTTTTTGCACCCTCCACCAGCACCTCCGCGTTCATCGTAGCACCCACCTCCCTTTGGCATCGCTGTCTCAGTCACCTTGGGTGTGAAGTTTTGTCCAAATTCATTAGGTCCAATGTCATTTCCTGCAATAAAGATGATATCGATCATATCTGTCATGTGTGCCAACTTGGTCGTCATGTACGTCTATCCTTCGATTCATCTAGCTTTCGAGTTACTTATAATTTTAATTTAATCTATTATGATTTATGGACCTCTCCACTTGTTAGTGTGTTAGTATATAAATATTATCTTGTTATTCTTGATAACTGCTCTCACTACATTTGGAATTTTCCACTTCGTCTCAAATCTGAGACATTTTCCACTCTTTCTAATTTTTTTTGCTTATGTTTGCACACAGTTTGGCACCACCATCAAGAGCATCTAGTGCAATAATAGCCGTGAATTTGACAATTCCCAGGCCCATACGTTTTTCCTCTCCCACGGTGTTGTCCTCCGTATGTCGTGTCTATACACCTCCCAACAAAATGGTAAAGCAGAGTATTTCCTTCGTACCATCAATAACACTCTGCGTTCCCTTTTGTTTCAGACGAGTCTCCCTCCAACTTACTAGGTTGAGGCCCTTCACACCGCCACATATCTTGCTCCCCACCAAAACTCTCGCCTCCTCCACACCATACAATGCTCTCTTCTCTGCCCAGCCCTCCTATGATCATCTCAAAATTTTTGGTTGCACCTGTTATCCCAATATGTCCTTTATAGCACCCCACAAACTTGCCCCCCGTTCTTCTCTATGTGTTTTCCTCGGCTACTCCTCGGAGCACAAAGGCTATCGATGCCTCAAGCTTTAGTCCAACCGCATCCTTATTTCCAAACATGTCATTTTTTATGAATCCTTTTTTCCTTTCTTCAACATGTCTTGCACACCCATGACACCCTCCGCCATGGACTTTCTTGTCGATGATCACGATCTTACCACTTTAGTTTTTGGAGCTTGTTTTGTGCGTGCAGGTACAGCAGCTTCCCCAGTGGCACACCCCGTGCTTGAGGCCACCCTTGTGCCATCGAGCCCTGATGCAGGGCCGTGGTCGCCTAAGTCCAGCTCTGCTGCCCATGGCACCACCTCCACGCCACCGTTCGTGTCGTCTAGTGCCGTTGCCCCTGTGCACCCCGCACAGGTCATTGCCAGTGGCACCATGCCGACCATGAGTGCTGCCGGTCCTACTGCTCCTGCTACTTGCGCACAGGTTGTCGCCAGCGGTATTGGCCGCACAGCTACCACTCGACCGATTGTCATCCCTCCGGTCACCAATGCATACTCAATGCGCACGCGTGGCAAGGTGGTATCGCACAGCCTGTGGATCATCTTAACCTCTACGCTGTGCCTATGTCGCCTCTTCCTCGCTCTGTTCGTGATGCACTATCAGACCCTAATTGGCAATCTGCTATGCAAGCTGAGTATGATACTCTGATTGCTAATGACACCTGGAGTCTTGTGTCTTGCCCTCCTGGCGTTAATATTGTAACTAGCAAGTGGATTTATCGATACAAATTTCTCACCGATGGGTCTCTTGATCGCTACAAGGCTCACTAGATACTACAGGGTTTTACATAGCGGCCGGATGTTGATTATGATGAAAACTTTAGTCCCGTTGTTAAGTCTGTGACAGTTCGAGTTGTTCTCTTCCTGGCATTATCTCAGAACTAGCCTATTCATCAACTAGTTATGAAGAATGCATTTCTTCATGGCACTCTTACTGAGACAGTATACTACGTGCAGCCCTCTGGTTTTATGGATTCTTCTCGCTCAGATTTTATTTGTCGGCTCAACAAGTCCTTATATGAATTAAAGTAGGCTCGTCGTGCTTGGCATCATAGGTTCGCCTCTCACCTCATGTCACTTGGATTTGTTGACATAAAGTCCGATACTTCGCTCTTTATATATCGCCGTGGTCCAGACACGGCCTACTTACTGCTATATGTCGATGATATTGTCCTCACCGCCTTCTCTGTCGGATTTCTCAAGCACATCATTGAGGCTCTCCAGTGTGAGTTTGCTATGACGGATATGGGTCAGCTGCATCACTTTCTAGGCATTTCTATAACACGCTCTGCAGATGGTATGTTTCTTTCTTAGCGACCATACAGTCAGGATATTTTAGAGGGCGCCGAGATGAGTGCGTGCAAGCTATGCAGCACGCCTATTAATCTACACTCTAAATTATTTGCTGACGCTACACAGTACCGTAGCCTAGCTAGTGCTCTACAGTATCTAATTTTCACCTAACCAGACATTGCATTTGCAGTTCAGCAGATATGTCTCTATATGCATGATCCTCGGGAGCCGCACCTCGCTGCTCTCAAGCGGATCCTACGCTACTTGCAAGGCATACTATCACTTGGACTGACCATGCGCCAATCTTCACCTGCAGATCTTGTTGTTTACATGAATGCCGACTAGGCTGGCTGTCCTGACACTCGCCGATCGACCTCTGGCTACGCAGTATTTCTCAGGGACAACTTGATGTCATGGTCTTTTAAACGTCAGCATACGGTCTCCAGATCGAGTGCCGAAGCTGAATATCGTGCTGTGACGAATGGTGTTACTGAACCTACCTAACTGCGTCAGTTGCTTCTTGAGCTTCACCACCCCCTCGTCGTGCCACCTTAGTCTATTGCGACAATATCAGTGCTGTATATCTCTCCGGCAACCCAGTGTAGCATCAGTGGATGAAATATGTTGAGATTGATCTCTATTTTATTCGAGAGAAGGTTGTCCTCGGTCATGTTTAGGTCCTACATGTTCCTACGACATCGTAGTACGCCGATATCTTTAGCAAAGACCCTCCTAACTTAATTTCTGGAGTTTCGGTCCATCCTGGAGAAGCTTGGGCTCAAGCCCCACGTGTGATAAAAAATTTAGTGAACTTATCTGGATATTTTTCCAAAATTTTCAACCTATATTAACCTAGTCCGAGCTATCCTTAGGCTTGGCCTTTTGACGGCCATCCTCCAGTAGTCGATAGTTCAATTGCAAACATGATCTAGCCTAAGGGAAGCTTGATCCGCTATAGCAGAATGCTACAGTAACGTGACTCCTCTCTCTCGACGCGAGTACGCAATGCCGTCGGGCGCTTGCTCAGTTTCGCGTATTCTTTTCACCTCGCTCTCCTTCCACTTTGATTTGTCCTCCTTCCCTCTCCTCCGGCGGGCTGGCGGTGGACCAACAAAGACCCTTCTTTTCTTCTAGGTATTTTCCTCCTCCCTCGTGTAGAGCTCCATGCCTTCTCCCACTGGTGTCTGGACACCCAGTGCCCTCGCTTCGTGCCAGTAGCCAGCGGGTGATGGCCTCAGCAGGATAGCAGCTCAAGTGCTGAGGCCTCAGGTCAAGGTGAAGCTTACTCCAGCTGCTTTGCACCTTCAGAATCCTAAATCGGTGAGATTTTTATCTTTTTATTGTACACTTGCTGACTTGATTAGGAATATGGTTCATCTTATGTAATATAATATGAGATGAAGAGGAGCGTAGCTTTTGTTAAAATCATTTTATTAAGTCCAACACAACGAATTAAAAAACAGTAGGCAATAACAAATTAGAAAAATAATATATGCTTGATCATTTTTATGGACCCTAGGCTTCAGAAACCAACCGAGCAATTTTCAAATATTTCTACGCTCTTATGTTTACTACTAGTTAGCATAAGAATCTCCTAGACAATTTTATTTCTTCTGTCTCATGTTCAGATTTAGGATATCTCCTCATCAGTAGTGAATAATGAAGTCACTACGTGAATAAAAAATTGGTTTAGATTAAAATTGATAAAATTAGACTGTATTAAAATTGATATTGCAAAATTAGTTCATATTAACATTGTTTAATTAGTTTATATTAAAATTATTTATAAAAAACGTGGTGTGCATAGATATAGTTTAGGTTGTAAAATCTATACTGGAGAATATTTTTTTATTGTGTAATGTTTTTATTTATGTGCAGTATTAAGTACAAGAAATATATGAAAAATCACTAAAAAAACTTTAGATGAATTTCAGATGAAAAATTAAGAAATAAAATTTTGGAATTTACTACGCTAATGGGTTGAAATTGCGAGCAGAGTAAATAAACAGTAGAGATGCAGCCTACCTGAAAATAGGCTAAAGAAGATGCGTGGATATGCTGACATAGGCTAAAGAAGCCCGAATGCAAGAGATGCAGGCCGAGAAGCTAGGAGGCTGACAGATTGGGCTGACAACGAAAATACGTCCTAGCAACATAGGCGTGCGCGGCGGAAGAGAGCGGCTGACAGGTGGGCTAGACTTATCAGGGAGCATAGACACGGATGCATAGTGACATTGCGGCTGATAAGTGGGGCTGGATGAGGCAATGTGGTGCACCTAGCGGGCACATACGCATATGGCGCAAGAGATCTAGAGGCAACATCGCGTAACAGGATTGGTTTGAAAGTATACGAATAGTATTCGAGTAGGATTCTCTATATCGGACTTTTTGGTTTTTAGTATAACCGATGACATGGCATAATTTGGAGCGTTGGTTTTAAATCTTTAAATCCAATGGATAAGAATAAAAAGAGCAGTAGTTATAAAATCTCAAGAGTATTTAGGTCTTTTTTTATAATTTTTTCTATTAATAAAGGGTAAGATGCTAGATATTTGTAAAAAAAATTGAGAGAATTTTTATGTAGATTTTATAAGTAAAATTTTAGTAATAAAGGTAAAGTTAATGAAAATTAGTACGGTAATCTTTTTATCCATACCTAACATTCAATTTTAGATTATTTCCTTTGTGTTTTAGATTAAAGTGATTTTAGTTAGGTTTATTTGTAAATTTTGTTGTAAAATTTTTAGGCTGATCGGAGCTACAGATCTATAATCTATTTACTAATGAAATGGTGTAATGAAATGGTGTTATGTTCAGATTCAAAAAATATAATTTTTCAGATTTTGTGATTAGGAAAAGTGTTAAATTTTATTTTTAACTTTTACAATCATTCACCCCCTCTAATTATTTATCTTAGATTAAATCGATGTACGCTAATTGGAAACTTGAAATATACTGTATATACAAATGAATAACTTAAATTTTTGTTTAGTTGTGTATTTCTACCATACCTCTACTAAATTTCTATGTGTGGATTGTGATGGGTAATTTAGTCTTTTTTTTCAGCCTTTAGTTGAGTTCAGTTGCCTTGCGTTGCACCGATTGGAATCGGAAAGCAGAGAACAACGTCCGACTGATATTTTGTTCCGTTGGATTAATTCTACAACTCTAACTTAAAATATATCAATTTATATATCTGGTTACGATCTAAACCCACTAAGACTTTTGAATTCTAACCGAATTGAACAGGTCTGAAGCACTGCTTCAACTGATGCACACCAGTAGAGAATATGTCTTTGATCGGCCGAGACTAAATAAAAGACCGATACTGTAAGTTAAAAAAACATATGAGGATGTGGGATTTGAAATGCCGTATGTTTTTCTTTTAAATTTATGTTAAAAATTTTTTAATATGGGTTGATAGCATCAATCGATACTAAATATTTTCTATCATTAGGATCGGTTAATGTATTATTTAGTTTTGTAAGAGTGGAGCAATACACATTTATCAAGTAGTGGCACATAGATCGTATCGTATCGTTTCCTGCCCGTGTGCGTTGATGTGTCATCCGATGTGACAAGGTTGCAGTGCAGACGATGGCATGGCATGATGATGTGGCTCGCTGTTCTGCCCCCGGGCTTGGTTGTTATTAAGGAGGGGTTTGAACTTAGTTACAGTTTTGTGATAATTTCAATGCTGTGGCTGCTAGCTATGTAAAATTGGTCGCTCAAGTTAAAAATAGTTGATAGTTTAGTCACTAAAAACAGTCTTCAACATTTCTTGGTTTTGATCCAACCTGTCTTTCCAATTCAGCACTTGTAGTGAGAGTATTTTTTTCTGATCGACTGTTGCTAGTGGGATACTATGTAATATACCGCCAGCTAAATTTAATGGTTTTGCTAATCGGGGGCAAAATCTTTACAAAATTTTGACCATCTGATCTGCCACTGCAATCTATTACCATCTGCTCTAATGTTCTTCTTTCTTCCATCTCTGACAACCTAGATAAACACTGACAACGGCAGCAGCTCCAACCAATTGTTTTAGGGTTAAGATTAGAATGGGAGAGTGTGGCTGGAGAGGTAAGAGGGAAGTTCTTGGGTTTAGAGGAAGGTTAGGATGGTGAAGGGATGTGGTGTCGAGAGGGTAAAAATCCAGGGTTAGTTGCGGTGGGCGGTGGCGGTAGATCCTGTGCGTGGAGCAACCAGAGAGAGGAGACGAGTAGGCGGTGGTTTTGGGACTAACTGGAGGGCATCACCGGTGTGGCCTTTGACAACAGCAAGGCGGATGGGCAGTGGCACACAGAGCAGGAGAGAGCGGTGGGAAGCCGACAAGACAACGGCAGAACCTGTGTGACTCGGAGGAGACGATAGCATGAGTGAGCTGGGTGGGCCGGTGGAGGAATGGTAGAGGTTAGTAGGAGATGGAGGGACATGGGCCGTTGGATCTTAATCCGACGGTAAAAAAATGTCAGATTTGGAAGGAAAATTTCGTAATATGATATATGTGATACAGGCAGTTCCTAAATTCAAAGGCGAAAAGCTCCTCACTGTCAAGGTCAGGGTGTTTAATCCATCACCTAATAAAAAAAAGAGTGAGAACGAATAAATAAAACTAAAAAAGTTCTAGTGGCTCAGGACCAGTGCAAGCCACAGTGCTCCACAATGGCAGGAAGGAAGCAGTCGTCCTTCCCGCTGCCACCATTCGTTCCGGAGAATAGCGCTGCTCTCCTGCTGCATGCATTCAGCGCCCTGACCACTTCATCATCCTCTCCATATATAGCCAGTTTGCATCAGATCAGACACTCTCACCGCCGCTCTCTCTTCCTCTCCCTTTCTCCAACATGAAGAAGCCATTGCTACTCCTCGTCGTCTCCCTCTCCCTGTCGCTGCAGCACGCCCATGGCAAGGGGGAGAAGAACGACCTCTCCCGGGAGAGCTTCCCCCCGGGCTTCATCTTCGGCACGGCGTCGTCAGCGTACCAAGTGGAGGGGAATGCACTCAAGTACGGCCGAGGGCCCTGCATCTGGGACACCTTCCTGTTGTACCCTGGTGAGACCGCTATATATTCAGGCCAAGCAACGTGGTATCTACATATATAGATCATGAACATGAGTACATCACTTGACGTGATATATGACAATGTCGCACATTCAGATAATGGAATTAACAAAGTGTTGCGACGATCTGACTTGTATTGATAAAAAGGAGAATATAACAACAAGCTAATAAAATTACATATCCTGATATTGAATTGTTGTTGCATTATGTGGCATTTCATTGTCATCTCTTGTGGATGTATGTCTGGTTGATTGTTCTCTGATTGTCCTTGGGTAGGTGTAACTCCTGATAATTCGACCGCGAATGTGACTGTCGACGAGTACCACCGCTATATGGTAAGTGAAAGTTTCATGTTTCAGTGCCTGTTCTAATGGGTTTCTGTCCTAGGAATTTTGTATGACTCTTGATTTGCGGCTTATGTGGCTCCTCTGATGATATACTTTGCAGGATGATGTGGACAACATGGTGAGAGTGGGTTTTGACGCGTATCGATTCTCGATCTCTTGGTCTCGCATTTTCCCCAGTATGTTACCTGCTGAAACATGGTCAGACACAATGGTGAAATCACGGGGATATTCCTTTCAGTGATAGTTTTCTTTTTTCATGTTGCAGGTGGACTTGGGAGGATTAACAAAGATGGTGTGGATTATTACCACAGGCTCACCGATTACATGCTTGCTCACAGTACGTTGGTCCTGTTATTTCTTTTAGTTCTTGCCCTTTTCAGATTTCATGGTCTCGAATTAATGGGTTTTTGGTTTGATTTGCACATCAGACATTACTCCATATGTTGTGCTCTACCACTACGACCTTCCTCAGGTGCTCCATGATCAGTACAATGGATGGCTACACACCAGAATTGTGTAAGTGCTCGTGATCAAATCCATCTGTGTGGCTGTAAAACTTAAATTATCTACCCTTTGAATTGTTTGACAAATTACAGAAGCACCTCTGAAAATTTTGCGCTTAATTATGAAACCCATAGCTGCAAATCCTGACAGTGAAAGTTCTGTATGTGCTTAACCAAAATAAATTTCATTGTAGCATATCCGACATACACAAATATCAAACTCACACAATCTGTACCCTCCCTCTCTTACGTTCCTTACTCCCTTTCCATGAGTTAATGTGTGATTCATGTCTGTGATTTCCATTTTGCAGGAGAGATTTTGTAAGATTTGCAGACTTCTGCTTCAAGACATATGGTCATAAGGTGAAGAACTGGTTTACCATTAACGAACCTAGGATGATGGCAAATCATGGCTACGGTGATGGCTTCTTCCCCCCGGGCAGATGCACTGGCTGCCAATTCGGTGGGAATTCTGACACCGAGCCTTACATCACAGGCCATAACCTTCTCCTTTCACATGCTGCTGCTGTCAAGATATACCGTGACAAGTACCAGGCTAGTGAATTATTCATGCCCCTCCTATCCAATTTAACATTTCATAAATTTCTGACATATCAGTTCATGTTCATGATACCTTGCAAATTTCAGGCAACTCAAAAGGGTAGGATTGGCATCCTTCTCGATTTCGTGTGGTATGAGCCACTCACCAACAAAGAAGAGGATCACGCTGCTGCGCATAGAGCCAGGGAGTTCACCCTTGGATGGTGATACATCTTACGTTGTTCATCAATCATTGACCTTACACGCTATCCACACGAAGGTTGAACTGAACTTTTACTTGAACTTTTGCTAGGTTCCTGCACCCGATTACATATGGTCATTACCCAGAAACTATGCAGAACATTGTTAAGGAAAGGCTGCCCAATTTCACACGTGAGCAGTCTGAGATGATAAAAGGATCAGCAGATTATATTGCGATCAACCATTATACAACATATTATGTCAGTCACTACGTCAACAAGACATTCATGAGCTATCTCAATGATTGGGATGTGAAAATTTCATGTATGACCTTTCCAAATCACACAGTATTAGACCAGAAACATTTGTACCTTTTCAATTCTTTGTCTGCCTAGCTAACACATTTTGGTCATCTATTCAGATGAGCGTAACGGTGTACCAATCGGAAAACAGGTAAGCAACAGTTTACAAGAAAAATTGAAAAAGAATCTAGACCATGAACTAAATTATGGTTTTTAAACATCTATGCAGGCATACTCGAATTGGCTTTACGTTGTTCCTTGGGGGATCTACAAAGCTGTCATGCATGTCAAGGACAAGTACAAGGATCCCATTATAATCATCGGCGAAAATGGTAAATAAAAATACTAGACCCTTTCAGTTTTCGGATGATGAACAGTAAAACTATAACAATGCTCTGCAACATGAATCTAGGTGCAAAATCTAACAAGAAGTTCTTGCAGGCATTGACCAGCCAGGCAATGAGACCCTACCTGGTGCACTGTATGACTCCTTTAGGATAGAGTATTTTGATCAGTACCTCCATGAGCTCAAGAGGGCGGTCAATGATGGTGCAAGGGTCACTGGGTACTTTGCATGGTCACTGCTTGACAACTTTGAGTGGCGGCTTGGGTTCACTTCAAAATTTGGAATCGTCTATGTAGACCGGAGCACGTTCACAAGGTACCCAAAAGACTCAACACGTTGGTTCAGGAAGGTGATAAAAAACGAGATTTGAGGTGGATTATTGTCAGTGCTGGCAGCTGTTTGAGTGCATTCTTGTTATGTTAGTTTTGGTTGTACGAATAAGATGTCTTGTACTAGTTCAGAACTTCCTCAGATCAAAGAGAACTTTTTTATTTGGTTCTAGAGTTGTACTTCACATTTTGCAAACAAGGATGATTTTAGGGCGAGTTTGAGAGTGACAGTTTAGGCAAAATTAATTTAGTCGCATAAAACGAGGTAAGTTATTAGCGTATGATTAATTATGTATTAATTATTTTAAATGTGAAAAATAGTTTATTTGTTATTTTAAAGCAATTTTTATACAGAAAATTTTAAAAAACGTAATTAATCATGAACTATTGACTTACCTTCTTTTATGTAAGCAATTTAGTGCCCAAACCGGTGCTAAAGAACCCGCCCTTAGTCTAATATATTCAAGAGATTTATACATATCCATGATAAAAGAGACATATTTCAATATTTGGTTTGAAGTACCCATAATTTTGTGTCTTTTAATGTTTTTTAACTTCAATTTGGAAAAAGGAACTACAGTTTTTTTTTTTTTTGGAGAGCTCACAGGATGTCTGCGTTTCACTTGAACAGAACAAAGAAAAGGTAGACCAGATAACAATAATCACTGCCCCTTAACTGACCAAGGTTTACAAACATTAAAATGATCTAACAATGCTTAAAGAGTTTCTTAGGTAAAAAAGAACTACAGTTTGATACTAGAGTATCAGTTAGAAGATCACAAGATAAATTTTTATATTCATTGCAATAAGTTTACATTCTTAAGTATGATGAACTTCTTCTTCTTTTTTGTTTATTTACCAATTCAAAAAGTATATTTTTTAAATGCCTGTGGACACCATAGCCTCACTTTGTGTACTTCCAAGGAAGAAAAAAGAGGCGGATGTCCCCATCAGTTGATCAGAATGCTGCCAAGTGGACACAAGAAAGAATGAGAGGAGAGGATCCATCGCAGGATAGGGCTGGCTGCCCCATCCACACAAGCCAAAACAATCCCAGCACCTCATTTTTTTCTCTTGCTTTGTTCTATTAGCACACACTGACTGAACCACAAGTTTCAGACAAGGGATATACTACCATCCTGAACAAACAAAAACCCCTCCTCTTGTTTGTACCTTGTTTTTTATAACAGCTCAAACACAGGGAGAGGAAGGTTGAGGACTTATACAAGAAAAAAAAGCAGAGAGATGGCAGCAACAGCCTCCCTGAAGAGCAGCCTCCTGCTGCCTTCTCCTATCTCTGACTTCAGTAGTGCAGCACTCTCCATCTCAAGCCAGGTAATCAGAAAAACAGAAAAGCATAAAATTTTTGGTTCCATGAGGTTCAGGCATGGCAGAAAACTAAGAGATGGTTGTGAATTCTTTATTGGCAGACAAGGAGGAGGCCATGGCAGCCAAGGGGGGCAAGGATGCAAGTAGCAGCAGCTGCAGACTCTAAGAATATTCTTGTCATGGGAGGTACCAGGTTCATTGGAGTCTTCTTATCCAGGCTCCTTGTCAAGGAGGGGCACCAGGTTTGTCAGTTGTGCAGTGTGATTTTTTTCTGTAAGTACAGTATTATCTGTGTTTTGAAAAGATAAATTAAGTGAAAGAATTGCACTTGTTAGGTCACATTGTTCACTAGAGGAAAGTCCCCCATTACCCAGCAGCTGCCAGAGGAGTCAGATGCAGAGTATGCAGAGTTCTCTTCAAAGGTGTGCTGTTTCCTCTTGTCTTGTTCAATTACACGAATACCTGATATTCTAATGTAATAATGTTTAGGACACTGTAAAGCTTAACTTAATATCTTCTTCCTCGCGATTATACGGTTATGATTTCAGTGATGGAATTTGGGATGGTTTCTCTGTAGGTGTTGCACTTGAAAGGTGACAGGCAAGACTTCGATTTTGTTAAGACAAGCCTTGCGGCTAAGGGCTTCGATGTTGTTTACGACATAAACGGTAACACTTCAAAGCCAAAAATCAACACGGTAGTACTGAATAGATCATAAAACAATTGTCTGTCAATGCTAGTTGTCACTGTAAGCCACACTAGCAATTTCTGAAAAAATAGCAATGTGCCACCCCACGACTGATACTATCACCACATATCTTCCAGCAGAGATAGTACTATTGCGCGATTGTTTACAAGTATCGGCTCATGATTTTACAGGGAGAGAAGCTGTCGAGGTTGCCCCAATTCTAGACGCATTGCCGAACCTTGAACAGTAAGCCTAGCTACATCATATGATCATAGTATCACACCCCACAATTTACAGCATCCCTGCACATTCCCAACCTCCAATGTCTGAATTTTCCATATGTGATATCTTCAGGTACATCTACTGCTCATCAGCAGGAGTGTACCTGAAATCAGACCTGCTCCCGCACTTCGAGGTATGCCACATCATTTCCCACTAGATGATCACCATAGATGGAAATGTCCACCATGTCGCCATTGATCATGCCGAGCTTTTATTTGTCCGGTAGACCGACGCTGTCGACCCAAAAAGCCGGCACAAGGGGAAGCTGGAGACGGAGAGCCTGCTGGAGTCCCGGGACGTGAACTGGACGTCTATCAGGCCGGTGTACATCTACGGCCCGCTCAACTACAACCCCGTGGAGGAGTGGTTCTTCCACCGGCTCAAGGCCGGCCGCCCCATCCCCGTCCCCGGCGCAGGCAACCAGATCACCCAGCTTGGCCACGTCAAGGTCAAATTCATCCAATGGATCAATTCACTATGATTATTCAGAAAATTGAGGGAATGTATTTAGCTGTCGATCTGAAACTCTGAATCTTGGTTTTGCTGCGGCCCGCGCAGGACTTGGCGACGGCGTTCGTGCTGGCGCTCGGAAACCCGAAGGCGAGCAAGCAGGTGTTCAACATCTCCGGCGCCAAGTACGTCACCTTCGACGGCCTAGCACGGGCATGCGCCAAGGTACGTGGCGACGGCGATGCTGTAACCAATAAACGGCCTCGGTTTCCGGCAGGATCGCCATTGATCTTATCTCGGCGTGTTTGATCATCATGCAGGCTGGTGGATTCCCTGAGCCGGAGATCGTCCACTACAACCCCAAGGACTTCGATTTCGGGAAGAAGAAGTCCTTCCCGTTCAGAGACCAGGTTATATGCAGCGACTACTTTTCTGCTACCTCTGAAAAATTGCTGCTGCTAGTGGTTCTGAATTTGATGTCATTGCAACAACTGCAGCATTTCTTCGCGTCGATTGAGAAAGCGACCAGATCGCTCGGGTGGACTCCGGAGTACGACCTAGTGGAGGGGCTGACCGACTCATACAACCTCGACTTCGGCCGCGGCACGTTTCGGAAGGAGGCCGACTTCACCACGGACGACATGATCCTCGGCAAGAAGCTCGTCAGCGTCTGATCTCTCCTCGCCTCGCTGGCTTGCCGGCCGCCGTGCACAGGCGGACGGTTGTTTGTTGTGTGACGTGGGCACGTGGCTGCGGCTGACCGCCATGGCTGTTGGGCACCGAGCAGACGTGAAAAAGTTCAGTTTTGGTATCAATTCTAGTTCGGTATATGGATACACGCGTACGGGCGTCAGCTACAATGTACTGAGAAATTGTAAAGATAATAGAAAAAACATCATCTAATATACTAAGTCTATTTTTAAATATATGGCATTGTTAATTTTTAAATATTTAATTATTTCTCTTATTAACAAATTATATAAACAATCCCTCCAGTTTTTAATATATAGGGAATTAAAACACATTTGACCATTGGTTTTGTTTAAAAATAAACTAAGTCATAAGAAAATAAATAATAATAATTTAATTTTTAATAATAAATCAAGTCACGATAATTTAATTTTTTTAATAAAATGAATGTTCATACATGTGTTAGAAAAAAATGACAACATCATTTATTTTATTGTGACTTGATTTATCATTAAAAATATATTAAATATAACTTATATTTTTTCATATAAAAAGACAAATGATAAAAAAAATCCAAAAGTCAACAATATAAAATATTTCATAAACACATATTTCAATTATATGTAGACTCACATAAGAAAAAAAAAAGCATAGGTTTCCTCTTGTCTCATGAGACTTCTAAAAGGAGTGGGCCTAAATACATCCAATCAACGTGATGCTTAGAAAAGCTTGCCATAGGCCCCCGTTCTACTCTACTTCCTTGCACATTTTTCGAACTAATGTATTTTTTAAAAAACTTTATATATTTAAGTTTTTTTAAAAAAACAAAAGATTATTTTTTATGTTTATAATAGAGCTAATGAGCTATATTGTTTCATATGCGGTTGTTCACCTAAGCCAAACAGCTGAAATGAATTCATGGCTTATGGCACACATGCATCTATTACTCCCCATTCCAAAATGAATTTATTTCTACTGCTCAATATTAGTCTTAAAATGAAGTTTTTTCTTTGCCTACCCGTATCTTAACTAATCACACTCATTCTTCATTTCATTTACTTTATTTTTACTAATCACAACTATCTCTAATTATTTTCACATACTTTTTATTAACTATGTTAATAAAAATGCTTATATTTCGGGATAAAGAATAGTAAATTTGTGTGACTCTAGCGTGCACTCCTAGGATCCTACCTTATATATATATTATGGCTAGCAGTTTAGAACTGTAGTTTCCAAAAATTTCATTCTTGTTTGTTTGTTAAGAATGCAGTGCCAAGATACTAATTAAATCCTTCCTATCACCCTGATAACTCATTTAAAAACCCTCGTCCTAGCAAAAGTCTCCATATTCAAATTTTAGGAATTCAAATCATGTTCTATATAACTAACCAAAATTTTATTTAAAAAATATATATCAAAAGTCTTTCAAACTAGGAAATGTCTAGATAGAAATATTCCTTGGAATATCTGATTTATTGTGGAAAATTCAATCAATGTAAAATCCCCTTGATGCCTCACCATTAAATTTACTCCAATTAGTTCAAGAATCAATCCTCATATCAAATATGAAAATCTTAATCAATGACCATCCATGAATTCTTGTAATCTTGGTGAATTCGAATACCAAAATTTATTCCAAAGCTTATTTGAAATTTCTCTTACTTTGAGATTCTTTTCCCCTCTCCACAAATTTATCTAAATACATATTTTACTCAAATTTCATTCCAAATAACAGAAGCTGACTAAATTATCATTCTTCTAGATACCTAGAATTCTAGTAAATACAAATATAAAATTTAAATACATATATTCTTTCTAAACATCCTCTTTTAATATCTCTATTATAAAAAATCCAATCAAAAATTAAACTTCCTATGAAATATCCAAAAATCCCAAGCCTGCCCGAAACCTTCTCATCTCCATCCATCTCTTCCCTCAGACACCGGCCAACCCTTTTTTCCCTAGTCAAACCATTCACTTCACAACCCAAGTCGACCTCTCCATCCTCTATTCTAGATAGGCTGGCCCATCTCTTCCCATCCTAGCTTGTCTAATGGGTCTCATGGCCCAGCCCACTTCCTAGCCCAATTGAGCCATGCACCATGCCACTTCTCATGATTTTGGGCCGTGTCACCTTACGTGTCACACGCATGCTAAGAATGGGTCCTGCCATCGGCATGGCACTGTGCAATGGCGTTCGCACATACAACCGCATCTTCTACTATCCATAGGCCCTTGGTGATGACTTCCTCACCACCCCATATGTAGCATAGTGCCCGCGCCAGTAGATGGCGTCACCCACGAATCGTGCTGCTCCATCTTGAATTCTGAAGCAACGTTGATGTTGTCCTACACCGCCGGTCATCACCTGCCATGCCTTTTTCTTCCCCATCTCCCGCGCCATGCCGTCGCTACCGTACCTAGTCCACCGCATCGCCATGCCACATTGCATGAGCTCAAAGTCACTCGCCCACACCAAAAGCATGCACTGAGCTCACTCGGTCTCGACGCTACAACTCCACTGTCCTGCCCTATCCTTGAGCTCCACTATGGCCACCAACACCACAATGCCAATCCCTGACACCTTTTGCTCCCTAGTGTCATCAACATTCATGCCTAGCCAACCTAGGCCACTTGGCTAGGCCACATCGCCCACCCATATCGTCAAGCATCGCACTATGGCTATAAAAAGACATCAAGCCCTTCTTCTTTATGCTTTCATGTGAACAACCACCTAGCTCACCGCCACCCCCTTCCGAGCCATCACTAACAACTCTGCCATCTCACCATCACCACCATGCTCGAGCCTATCACTAAATCCACTAGGGTTGAGTCCTGGCTTTTCATGAAATACCTAACATATGTTGGGAAACCAATGCCTTTCTCTCCTTTCACTAGCGCCCAACCCAGCCAAGCTACTTCGTCGCATTGGCCACCATCTTCAAATTCCTTAGAACAAGTGCCAACATTCTATCGAGCACTTTTGCATGCACCCGAGAGAACATTGCCCGTTCTGACTCACCACCACCGGCTCATTGATTGGCCTGCCTTCCTCCATGCCACCACCTCCTGAGAAACCACCTTGCCACCAGCACCACCATCACCTCTCCTAGCCATATTCCCCAACATGCTGCCCTTTTCTCCCAACATAGCCTTACCGCCTGCTGCCCTCTTCTCCGTTAGCTCCATTCATCAAGGAGAGCTCGATCCCGAGCAACTTCTTCTCTGGTAGGGACTATGAGTAGAGCCATTTGGTGAGGCCGATCCCTCATCGTCTTTGGCCTTTGAGGAAATGCCCGGCTCCACCATCTTGAGCAGGACGCTGGCCAACGTGAGTGCCACCCTACAACGTGAGTGCTAGTTGAACCAATTATGAGGGCTTCCCTGCTGAATCCCACTCCTACCACCACTGTTGCCAATGGTTGGAAGCTGCCCGCACTCCATGCAGCTTATGCCTCCCTGTCGCATGTGAGAGTGGGGAACAGGGAAAAAGCGAAGAAGGAGGAGAGAACAAGGATGGAGAGAAAGATAAGAAGAGAACTCCTACCTTCGCTTTTCAGCCCATGGGTTGTAGGCTAGTCCATTGAGAGCAAGCCCTCCTAGGCCTCGATAGACCTAGTATATCATGGACCATAGGCACAAGGTGGCCTTTGTCTCACTAATAGGGCCCACATGTCAGCCGAAGGGAATATTCCTGTAATATTTTTTTAGAGTTTAATAAATCCTTTCCATTATCCACAATACTATTTAAACTTCAAAAATCCATATCTCATCAACAGTAACTCCGATCGACTCCATTCAATTTCTAGAATTTATTTTTAAATTGAGCTATATCCAATGGCACTATTATAAAAGTTTATAATAGTTATTATTTGCTTTGTAGGGTTTGAGGTGATTGTCTTGCTAAATGTGCAGCCACCATTTCAAAAAATTACCAGACGCAGATTTTTGGAATATTTCTCAATCATATTGCTCCTAGTTTATAAAATATATAAATTTCAAATTGCATGTTTAGTGTGCATATTATTTTGATCAACCTTGTTCTACGAGCATGACTAATGGACCAACCTAATAGCTAGCCAGTAGTACCGACATACCTACTCTTCTCAAGCATAGGTATCAACTACAACCACACTCACCATTGTATTATTGATATGGGAAATTGGGTTGTGAAACTATTGTGTAAACTCGACTTGTGGAGTCAGTAGTTTTAAAAAGGAAAAGATGTTTTGTGAAAGCTCACGATTTAGAATCTTGTCTTCGTGGCTTGGTTTAGTATTCCAATGTAAGGATTGATTTTTTGAGGAATTACATTCAAGCATCTTACATTACGACCATACGTGTGTTGTGGGACCTCCTGATAAGTAATTAGTTAGTTTAGAAAGAATTTGGATGCCAGTGGTTATGGGACAACATGATAAGGACATAAAGTTTTTTGTTTTGATATTAGCCCTTCGTGGCACTTATCTCTATTATGGCGATACAATATCGCTAGGTGTAGGAGCATCCCCGATGTACCTTAGTGGACAATGGCTAGACTTGCTTGATACTTGTCGTGAACTCGACCAACTATGTGGTATAGGGTTATCATGGACCAGTTTAGAAAAAGTCTTGTCATGAACATCTGGTATCGGCAAATATAAGAGTATGTTTTATGTTGTGTGGATAAAACGTACAGTCTTTATGTAGTTTAGCTGAATTGTTCAAACATCGATGCTTATTGTTATGAATGAATATAAGGTGATTCTCTTTATATAGAATTGATTGCCTATGCTTTGAGAAATTAATTTGTGGAATGGAAAACATTGCCAAAGTCAATCTATGTAACTGACGGATGACCTAAGTGGTTTGAAACCGGCCTATGTGACCCAGAATGTTAGAATGGTATCATAAAGTAGGCTTTTCGAGTGAAAATGAAGTGCTATCATATATGGACGATTCAAAGAAGCTAAGGAATATAATTGGGTTGAGAAGTCCATGATATTATGTGATGTGGAGATAACTGATAGAGATATTTGAGAAAATAAAAAGAAAATAAATTGAAAAAAACTAAAATTCAAAAAGTGATTTAAAGTAAATGGATTGCCAAATAAACTCAGCCTTTTCTTTGAAGCTTATATTTTACATATATTTCCCAGTGGCTTGCTATATATGAAAGTTTCTTTCTCCCTTTTGAGTTCATGTTGAAGATGGTGAAGATTAGGGTTTCATCTCTAAACCCAAGCCGTTGTTTGTGAATTAGTGTTCTAGCTACACTAAAGTTTCACTATTGTTGCTTTTGATTTGATGTTGCATTTTAAAGATTACCAAGTTGTAATGTAAAGGTGTATTATATTTATATTTATGTTTAGTTTTAGGATGATCCATTTTGTTTCCGCGGGTACTAGCAACTAGTGCCGATATTGTGGTTTCGCACGAGACGTTAGCTGTTTCCCTATGGTGCACCCTAATGCTATCTATATAGTGCTAGGGTGGTGGGGTTTGACATTGCCAGGTTTCATTTGATTTGCATGATAGGAAAAACATAGAAATATAATTATTGAAGTGGTATGTTTCTTTAATCTTACGGAAATAAAAACACAGGAGAAGAGAATATGAGCCCTTTAATAATGTAATAGGAAAAATAATTGAAGTTTTTTAAAAAGTCTTACCTCTTGGTGTTTTTCCTATAAAAGTAAAGCATAGGAATATAACCATATGAAAAGTTTGCTTTCTTTTTCTTCAGAATGAAAAGGGATATATTGGAAAAATTCCATAGGAATTTGAATGATTTGAAATTCCTTTACCAAATATCCACCACCAAGGTGCCAACTCTTAAGTGAACTTGCCTCTGATATCGTTCTGATCTCACCATCGCACCACCATCACACTACCAATCCTTCTAAATTGGAAAAATTATTTTCCCATCCCTAAATCCACAAAACATTTTTACAGATAATTTAAATTTGTTTAATTAAATAAGAGAAATTCTACCTTTCTACATCTTAGTGATGATAAAATATTGAAATTATCAAATAAATGACTTAATCTCATGATTACATTACTAACAACAACCCATCCTTTCTAGGTATGCATAGTCCAACTAAAGAGTTGACATAGCATAAAAAAAATATATATATAATCCCAGATATAAGTATAATATAATTATATTACAACTTCTATATAATTACAATATAAATCTGATTCATAATCTGATTCTTTTTCTCCGCGTGATTCAAATAACACCCGAAGACCAAACCACTCCAACCTCCCTACGAGACTATCCACCAACCCAAACCGCTCACCCGTTACCCCGTTAAGATCACGCCCAGTACAAGTGGCCCCACCGCCTCCGCGAACGGTGTTCGCCGCCGAGCCGACCGTTGCGTTCGCGTGTTGCGACCCCGACGAGCCCTAGCGTCTGCCGCGCCGCCTTCCTCGCACCGATCTTGACCCCCCCATGCCGCGGCGGATTGCCGCCGAATCCGGCTCCGGATCCGCGGAATCCTGGACGGGTCGTCCCCGGGGCCAAGCCATGATCCTGGAGCAGTTCGACGAGGCGGCGGCGGCGGATGCGGATGCGGCAAAAGTGGCGCCGCCGTCGAACTTCGGGATGGTGGACACTGGGGTGTACCGGTCGGGGTTCCCCGAACCCGCCAGCTTCGGTTTCCTTAGGGGCCTCGCGCTCCGATCTGTCGTGTGAGCGGTTCTCGGGGGTTGGATTGGATTGGGGTTCTCGGGGGTTAGATTGCATTAGACTGGGTTGCTATTGGTATCTTGGTATTTTTATTCGTTTCGAGTTTGTGCTCATGTAGTGGATTTCATCTGGTTGTAGGTATCTCTGCCCGGAGCCTTACCTGGAGGAGAACGCTGAGTTCTTGAAGGCGGCAGGGATCCGCCTCTTCCAATTTGGTATTGAAGGGAACAAGGTGATCACACTATCCCTTTATTTATTTCTTCCTAATTCATATTTGCGTGTGATATTTGTGTGGAATTTTCTCTTTAGGCTTGTTAATTTCTATGTTTAATAGACGCATGTTGTTTAGGTGTGATTGTGCTCTGATGGGTGTGGAATCCTGATGCATTATGAAGAGAAGGGCTTGTTTTTGTTATTTAAAAACTCATAACAACTAGGTAGATTAGTTTTTTCATTGGTAGATCCACTACTGAACATTGGTAACCACACCTGTAAAGATATAGAACAACATTCCCCCAATCAGAGTTGGAACTTATTGAGTGTTGATTTGAAACCTCACAACCTAATGCATGATTCACTAATTATATGTAATAAAATATGTTGACCAAGTACTTATTCCAGAGGGTGTGTGGTCCTAAGCTTTCCTTGTCACATCTTAAGGATCATAGGGTTTAGATACATTTCTGGAAATTGGTGCTAATTTGACAATTGAAGATTGTCTCGGTAACTATAACAATAAAATGTTTAATATCAAGTGATGCTTGTAACTATAACAATAAATGATGCTTGTAAAATTTTTCAGATCCAATTTATACTGGTTGATGTTTAATTAGGGGATGCCTTTTCAGTTATTGAATTGAAGTTGATCAGTGTCAGTTTCACCACCGTAGCTTCTAATATTAGGTAGTTTGACAATGCAGTCCAGACTGTTTCTTTTAAGGAAATTTCTTCAGCCATGAATGGTCTGGAGAACGAATTGGTAGCATAACTTTCTAAATTCAGCAAGGACTGATAGTTGGACATGTGTTATTTTTGACATTGCAGCCATTTTAATGGTCCTTCATTTGTATTCGTTTTTCCTTCTGTAATTTTACCCCTGCAAAACATTATTAGACTTCGCTTATGCCTTTTTGACCTTTTCTTTTTAAACATGAATTTAATATGATGTTGCTTCCATTATTAAATAGAGTTATGTGAAATTTTATGTCCAATACCTCTGTTGTGTCCGACATTTTTGTAATTTTTTTCTTTTCTCATGGAAATAGCCTCTAAGCCAGTAAACGTGATTTACATTTTTCCTTCCCTCTTCTATTCAGGATGCAATGCTATTTTTTTACAAAAGGTATTTGTTGTTTTCTAACCATTTGATAGTTTATTTATTGTTTTCTAGCTATTTGATTCTAGTTTAGTTGCTGAGGTACAAGAAGCCTCTCATGTTTTGTACTTTGGTACTTTGGCCTAAAAGTGTAGAGCAAAATAGATTTTCCACATTTTCTTTCTTAGCAGTAAATATGAGGCATGATCTAGAAATTGTTTGAAAAAAGGTTCAATAAAAAATTGGGGCACATTTTCCTACTTTTTAATTATTGTTTACAACATTAGCATGATTTTATGGTCGCAAGTACATTCTACTACTAATCATTGTGTTGCCAATTTATTGTGGTGAATGAATGGTTAGAACAGCCAATGTCTGTACCTTTTCTGGTAGTATCCAGTTTGGTACTCCCATTGTTGGAAGAGCACTTGCATTTTCTTTTCAATCTGTAGTCACTTCCTTCACTTTGATGTCTGCTCATTATACCTTTGCACAAGTGAAGAATTAAGTAAGTTTTTTTAGCTCTGTCAGACACTCCAATAGACATTGTTGGGATTCAACAAGTTCTTGTGCTTGTCACTCTGTTATATTGCTTTTGTATAAATAACCCTTGCTGTTTGCTTGTGTCTTCATTCTTTAATACATATATGAAGAAGTTCAGTGTCTCTGAAATGTTTGCATCTGCAGGACCCTAACGTGTCCATTCCTGTGGATGCCATCATGGGGGCTCTTAGGGTCATACTTGGTACTGAATTAGGCTTTTCTTTCTTGTTTATCTATGCTGTATCCTAATACTCTCTGATGACCGTCAAGCTATTATTTTGACTTACTAATCCTGATCGTTCCTTTCAGATGTAAGGAACCACCCGATTCTAATCCATTGCAAAAGAGGAAAGGTACCAGAAAGCACACAACTGTTTATAACCCATAATCGTTCTTGTCCCCATCACATTGTCATGATTTTTTTGTGCCGACTGCAGCACCGTACTGGATGTCTTGTGGGCTGCTTCAGAAAGCTGCAGAATTGGTGCCTTTCATCAATCTTTGAAGAGTATCATCGGTATGCTGCTGGAAAGTCACGGTTGTCAGATCTGAAGTTTGTTGAATCATTTGATGTCAACTGCATGACGGATTGCCTTCTCAGGCTCATTTACCACTACCATGGTTGCCTTCAGAAAAGCAAGCGCCTAGCATACAACGAGAGATAACTACTGTGGAGAATATCTCCTGTGTCATGAGTTGGTCAGAGTTGTAACACAAAGACTTGTGTTACCAGGCATATGTTGATTTTTTTTAATATCTTCATGCCTTGATTCTTGTTTTTTTTCCATATTCGTTGAGCAATGGTCTTTGACGTTAATTTACCATCCTAAATATAGTCCAAGAAAGTTTTTGATTTTTTAGCGTGGTGTATTCTTATGGTAGTGTTCATCCTTAGCAAATAGCAACCAAACAACTACTATTATACTTCCAAAAGTAGATCCTTAATTAACTAATCATGTGGTCTTGTCGTAGACTTTCTCGTGAAGCATTTGAGGTTTTGTCAAGAATCACATGAGAATCTCACAACTTGCATGTTTGTTTGGTCTGCTCTTTTACTATGTAAGATGTGTGTAATTGCACTGTTAGATTTCGCTGAAACTCAAGCCCATAAAATTTATTTTTGTTCAAACATTTACTCAAATATATCCAAAAGTAATCCTTTTGACCAAACTGTGATAATTCTATCATACATTCTCCAGATATATTGATTCAGCGACCTTGCCCCAACCACAAAATCTGCAGATTCTGTTTTCCACGTGGTACGACGCCGGGGCCGCCAGGTAGGCGTCCAACGTAAGGAGGGGATCACCAGGAATTCAGATAAGGGATAGGGTTGCTGGCATCGTCCATCCAATGAACGCCACAGCTCTGAACATTAGCTCATCTTCAGGGCCCCACCACAACACACACTCCAGATTTTCTCTCCTCTCATGCAGACGCTGCAGCTTGTAAAGATCACAAACTTTAATTTCTAGGGCAGTCGCCAAAAAGGCAGCTAGTTTCCATCCGTTTTTTGCAGGGACAGATTAGCTAGAGAGGAAAAGACGAGAGGAGAGAGATGGCTACTGCTTATGCTCCCATGGCGAGCCAGCTGATGAAGAGCAGCTTGGTGTACTCCAAGCCGAGGGGGCTGTCTGGTGCTTCACTGACAAGGAGACCCCGCTTCACAGTCAAGGCTATCCAGCCTGAGAAGGTTAGAAGAGCTAGCTAGACTGCTAAAGAGCATTGAGAAATTTCCCATTTCGCTTCATCAAAGCTAGTGTAAAAGTTGCATGTTTCTCAAGAGCAAGCTCTGTTAATTAAAATCAGATGGTAGATTTTAGACATAATCCGTTTCATTTTGTTGTATTCTTATTGCTCTGTTCACTATTTTATTTTCTCAATTAGCAACATAATATTGACTTATTGTAATATGCTTGACCGCATACATCCGCAAAAGCGAAACTTTTTACCACCGTCATTTCAATCACAAATCCCCTTTTGGGGGAGAGGGTTGGATTGTTAGTGTGGATGATTTTGAAGATACAATTACATTAATTTAGCCAAAATTGAATATGTTAATTCATAGTTAACTTTACAGTTCTTGGCATATGATAGGTGTAAAGCCATAATATATGGAAGAAACAGGAGCATGCGTCCTCCAGAGCTTAATAAAATAGCTTTGTTTGTGTGGGTGACTATACGGCGGTCTGTTGGCCGGATACGTCTTGATGTAGAGGCTGAATTGAATTCCATTATCGAAAATTATGGTGGTGCATGTCTACGTGTCTACTTCTGATGGAACGATAAATGTAACATTTATCTGACGTGAGATTCTTGTGTGTACACAGCCAACGTACCAGGTGGTGCAGCCCATCAACGGCGACCCCTTCATCGGCAGCCTGGAGACGCCGGTGACCTCCAGCCCGCTCATCGCCTGGTACCTCTCCAATCTCCCGGCGTACCGCACCGCCGTCAACCCGCTGCTCCGCGGCATCGAGGTCGGCCTCGCCCACGGCTATCTCCTCGTCGGGCCCTTCGCCCTCACCGGCCCGCTCCGCAACAC
The DNA here is from genome assembly GCA_030770085.1 of Oryza coarctata. NCBI lineage: Eukaryota > Viridiplantae > Streptophyta > Magnoliopsida > Poales > Poaceae > Oryza > Oryza coarctata. Next base: position 8,474,537 of record CM061484.1, on the reverse strand, counting down.
GCCGGTGCACGGCCAGACCGGAGCCCTAGGCGCCGCCGGCCTCGTCGCCATCCTCAGCGTGTGCCTCACCATGTACGGCGTCGCCTCCTTCGGCGAGGGTGAGCCGTCCACGGCGCCGACGCTCACGCTCACCGGCCGCAAGAAGGAGGCCGACAAGCTGCAGACCGCAGACGGCTGGGCCAAGTTTACCGGCGGCTTCTTCTTCGGCGGGATCTCTGGCGTCCTCTGGGCCTACTTCCTCCTCTACGTGCTCGACCTCCCCTACTACTTCAAGTAGATCGACCAAGATTTGATCTTTGTTTGTAAGCAATGGAAATGCATGCATGTGTAGATCGATCGATGGATCATGTGTTCATGTGGTGGCTGATTATTGAGTGCATGATTCTTTGTATAAATGAAATTCTACTGCTAAAGGGCATATAGAGGCTACATGGATATGTGGATGGTGTGTTGTTGTAACTTCTTGGATGTGGTAATTTCTTACTTGGATGGAGATAATTTACTTGGAAGAAAGAGTTTTAACCAGATCAGTTCGTTGCAATCATATTAATTAATTTGCAAAGGCGAATCGAGAACAAAATGACACACAGCGCATTCCGGTATCACAACTAAATCTTTGATACTCTCAATATCAAGTAGTACATATGCTATATTTGACAGCAGTATGCGGCAGTTGCCATTCTTACCCAAACAAAATTTCCATTCTTCGGCTTGTATTAATTGTAGCAAAAGTGCAAGGATGATAGATGAAGATTCAAAATACACACAAATGATGACAGGCCTCAACAAAATAAAACATCCAACCGTAGTAGCCTATACAAATGGGGAAAAAAATGAGAAAAGAACATTCCATTTATATAAGAAATGGTTGATTGCACGGAAGTAATAAATACATTATAGTTTATATTATCACCTAGAGAATTGAAGAGCACATATCACTACTATAGATTATGTTTTCACATATGATCCCCTCCAAATCCAAGGTGGACCATAAGAGAGCCCGTGTGTGACATGCTCGATCTATAGAGAGAACACAGACTACCTGTAAAAATACATTATTGCAGATATACCATTAAGAGGTTGCTTGCAATGATTTTTCTCTCCTATTTATGTTCTTCTAGTCCAAATTTAGTTTTTTTTTCGAAGTTTCTCTCTTCAAAATATAGCAACACTAGGGGGAGGTTTTCAACTCGAAATCTTTAATGAAAGTTTATATATAAGATTAAATACATGTATTCCTCCTTTATTTTCTTTGTTTTTATTGAATTTGATCCATCTAATGCAGATAATTTAGCTATGTTAAAAGTTGACATGATGAGCCGTTTTATAATATTTAGGTACGGTAATATGAGCGAAATTTTATGCATATTTTTTAATGGGTGTTCTTATCTTTTGTATGCTTTCAATTGATGGTATATATAGATCTAGTTGATATAACATATTTAGAGTGGATAGATAGGCAAATTATTTTTTATGTACTTAATTTTGTCTCGTGTTATTTCTTGTTGTGCTTAGGAATAGATCTAAGTTTTATAAAATTTGAAATAGAATTCTTTATTATACTTATTTAAGTCAAATAGTGTAATCACTAGTTAATATTAATTAATTACTTCTGTGTTGTATTAATTTTGATGGGCGATAAATATTTAATTTGCATTATTTTATTGATGGAGAGGACGTGGATGTTATGATATACCAAGAATTCATTTGGTGTACATTTTGGAAGTGAGCAAATTTATTGCAGAGGCCAAGACACATGCTTTGAGAGAGAATATGAAGGAAATATATTGTCCTTTTTGTTGATTATAGGAATTAGAAAGTATTGTTAAATCCTGATGTAATTAGCTCATATTTAGTGAATCATGGATTGGTGGTACATTATAAGGTTTGATCTTATCACAGCAAAATCGCTGCTTATAAGTAGACGGTAATTATAGTATCAGAGATGAAGACATTTGTTTTTTATTTGATATGGCTAAAAATTTTATGATCAAAACACTAGCCATGATGTGATGGACAACGATGGTATTGTTTTGATGGATGATATGGATGGTTTTGACGCTGATTTTGATTTAGAAGATATGTTGTGCCATGTTGAACTAGAAGTGTTAATTGATACAACAAGATGATTAGAAAATTTTCAGGCATTAGAGAAGGCAATGAAGGATCTTCTATACGACAAATCAGGATTTCACTGTATTGCATTCGATGCTTGAATTACCTAGATTGAAGACCAACAATGGATGGTCTGATAGAAGTTTAAATGATTTATTGTGTCTATTAAGAAACTTGCTGTCGAAGTCTAACTTCTTGCTATCCAATACCTATCAAGCAAAGAAATTTATATGTCTATTGTCACTAAGTGTTCAAAACATATATGCATATGTGAATCAATGTATACTATACCGCAAGGAGTACGTAGACATAGATAATTGCCCAACCTGTGGGGCTAGTTGGCATAAAATGGGCAATGAGTCTTGATGGTGAGGTTCAAGATCCTGATTCATTGTGGCATAAAAAGAAGAAAAATTCTAGCCATTGTGATATGGTACATGCTAGTGAAAGACCGCGTGAAGCATTTGTTCACAAACTATAGGGATGTTGAACTGATGAGATGGCATCATGAGAAGCACAAGACAGATGGGATACTTCAACATCCTATCGATACTCGCCAATGGAAAAACTTTGATACACTTCTTCTAGAATTTGCTAAGAACCCAAAAATATAAGGTTTACATTGAGCTAGGATGGAATGGACAATTTCGGTCACTAAAGTAGCTCACAGAGCACCTGCCCAGTGCTGCTAACCATGTACAATCTTCTTACATGGATTTGTTAGAAGTGAAAATACATTTTATTAACTGTCCTTATATAAGGCTCATAACAACCACACATTGACATAGATGTTTTTCTTGAACCTCTGATGGAGAATATGGTAGATCTATACAAGGATGGATTAAAGGTGTGGATGAGTAACTTTGGGAGTACTTCACTCTCCGTGAAATTAAATTCATTACTATGAATGACTATCCCGCAAACTTTTGCCTCTCGGGATAGATAAAAGGAAAGACTGTATGCCTTATCTATTTGTATAAAATCTCATCTCTATATGTTTCATCATTAGGTAAGTTAGTGTAGATACGGCATTGACAATTCTTGGGCCTAAGACATAGGTACTATTTGATTGTAAAATATTTTGGTAAAATAGAAGTGGGAAGCTAGTGTTTAAAATGACAGAGAATATTAAGGTCATTTTTGGAAGGGAAATAAGAAGAGAGCAAAGCGAAAGAAAAGACAATGCTATTCAAGAAGAACTCAATCATATTCAAGTACTTGCCATACTGAAAGGACTTAGAGATTCATCATGCCATCGATGTTATGCACCTCGAGAAGAATACGTTTGATAGCACTATCGACACCTTACTAAATATCCTAGGTAAAACAAAGGATGAACTGAAGTCACGTAATGATCTAGTAAATTTGGACATAGGAAAGGAGCTTCGAGAATTAGTTATAAATTTGCTAATATTTTTCAATTAATGACAAAATCTATGGCAATTATAGGTGGGCCTAATGTTCTTATCATTGGTAGGTGCTTAAGTAGCCCACTTGCGATATTCCTTTCTATAAATGGGCTACTTAAGAGCCTACCCATGATAATCATTTTTGCAATGTCCACCCTTAAGCTGCCCACTTGCAATAATGCCGCTGTCTATATATGTGTTGCCTTCTCGCCAGGTTTTTGAAATTTCATGCCGTTTTCCCATCTCCACCGTCTCTTCCTCCCTCCGTGTCTATGCCCGATGTTACGCCCCTACCCACACCCAGCCAGTGCGGCCTTATCGGTCACCCAACCGTGACAACATTGAAGTCAACCGACTCCACCGCCTCTTCCTCCTACCACATCTAGCTGTCCCATTACCGTCTCGTTGAGCCCTACCCACTCTCAGTCCCACCACTGGCCAAGGCCACTCAAGCGCGCTGCCTCTCATTGACCTAGCCACTGCCTCCTCGTCAACCTATCTTCCTCTTCCATTGCCAACTTTTGCCATTTGATCGCCTCCTCGCCAGAAAACTCTGTGATGACATTATGACAAAATTTGAATGTATTATGAGAAATTGTGAAATTTAATTGGGTTAGGGTCATGAAATTTGGGTAAATATGGGAATTAGGGTGAATTGTAGCAAATATGGGAGTTAGGTTATGAAATTTTGAGGAGTATGGCTAATGAATTTGTCATGGAAATTTTGGGCAAATTATGGTTATAGGTGATTATTCATTGGTTTATTGCATAATTATCCCTTGTATAGATAATTGCGATTATTGTAGAATGTGGGATGCTTTTATTTTAGATTTTTATGAAATTTTAGGAAGTTATGAATGTGTATGATATGTACAAATTTTTAGGATTGTCATGCTCTATGATAAAAATGGGTCGACAAGATATGTCGCACTTTTAGCCTCCACATTATAAGTATAAAATTTTATTGGTATACCAATGACTATATCTACATGATATACCAATGAATGACTCATCAATTTGAGAGCATGCTTTCATTTTCACATTTTTTTTAAAAAATAATTCATATTGTATTGTGTACTTTGTGATTTTTTTAATTTTTTATGTATAGTAAAATTTTCATCATATTCAATCAATTGGGGTCAAATTTTATGTTATGTTATATTAATTACTTATTTAGTTGATATATTCTTTAATCATAGTATTCGATGTATAACTTGTTTCATATAGTGAAATGAATGTAGCTTTGGGTCGTACTAACGATAGAAAACCAGCAAGGTCACTCAAAAAAGCAAATAGTAGTTAGAAACCCAACTATAGAAACACATGTGGCCACACAAGCACTTGAGCTGGTTAATGTTGATTTGCATTAATGACCAGATATAGCCATGAAAGCACCTAAACCAATTGATGTTGATCCTTATCAACAACCACGTGTAGCCATGGAAGCACAAGACCAGGAAATGGACAAAGAATCCAGCGAAATGTCATGGCGTACCCCTAGTGATCCTTATCATGTACTAAGTAACAATGGTCGCTGCAAACAATGACGACCCTAATTACATACCTATCAAACAAGCAATACATCATCATGCTCCCTACTCTTCTATTATTTTATGTAGATCTTGTATATGAACTGATTGATTGTTAATGTTGTGATTATTGTGATTTTTTAGATGGTCACACGATGTCATTCAAAACAAAAAAGTGCTTGAGACTACTCATCAATCGACAACTGATGAACTCGAGCTAGACACTATCACCTATGTGCCAGAATGTACAAATACATTGGTGAGTGCATGAAGCTATATGAAAAAGAGACATAGGGAGAGAAGTAAAAACAAGTTAATGGATGAGACATTTGTTATGATAGCCATTAATCGCAAAAGGAAGCCCATTGAGCCTCCAATATTGAAGTCTAAATTCAGATCGCCAGTTAGGATATATAGGCCAATAAATATAGGTGAGTGGGAAAATGTATTGGACGGAGTGAAGGAACTATGATGCATAGAGTTGCAGAAAAGACTAATATATTCATCGGGTATAGAGAACATAGGAAATGAGTTTGTGCTTAAAATTATGGAACAATGCTAGAGGAAATGAAAGTTAGTTCTCAACACGAAGCACATGCAGAAGAATCAAACCCTATTTAAAGTCTTCGGAAAGATCTCACAAGGTAACTGGGATGTGTTTATTGCAAAGAAAATAACAAAAGAAACCTTGGAAAAGAGCAAACAGATATCTAAGTTGATAAAGAAAAACATATATCCACATTGGTTGGGTTTGAGTTGATCCTAAGGGCACATGGATAAATAGAGAGCGATGAAATACAAGTTCAAATTAGAAGAAAACCTTATAAGTGGATGGTTTAGATGAATGAGGCAAGAGTGGGAAAAACTACATATAAAATAAAACCTTATTCTTTTTCGATGCAAGATAGACCATTTGTAATCAAAATTTTCAAAATATATTTATATCTCTCCATTTGTATGTATTCAATGTATTTGTTTTATAATATATATGCTAGCTTTATTTAAAATATGTCAACTCTATGGAATAGCACAACTCTAACACTGAAAATTGAGACGTTCAAAAACTATCAACAGCCAAGTGCATGAAAAAAATTTCACAGAAAAACTTTATCCCCGGTGGCTAGTTTAACTGGGCAACCTGAGATAGATCCGCCTGGGATTTTTCCCATACCAGGTTTTTCCCATATGGCCTACATAATAGGGTAGCCTGCGAAAATGCATTAGGCCAGGCTAGGTGCTCCGCCTATTAAAATCTTCGTTTTTAGACACCTAAGGAGAGGCGGGGTGCCCAATCGCTTGTAAAACAAGTTTTGGTCATGTGTGTATAAGCATAATTTTGAAGGAGAGATGAAATTGTAACAACAAAGATATACTCCCTTTCTTGTTTTTTATTTGACACTTTTGGCCAGTGGAATTTTACTTTGACTAATGAAATGTTTTAAGAGACGATGTTTTGGTGAATGCAAGTAGTACAGTTATAGTTATATTTAGCATGCAAGCCACTTTAATAGTACAATATTTTTGTTAAAAAAAGACAAGCGATTAAAGTTTGTATTGAATAGTATTATGTGTCAAGTTTATACGAATGTATCCATATATAGTGATTATACTGATACACTCTCGGTAAAATGCTAAAACTCGGAGAGTTGGATCCGGAAAGTTCAGGCAACGGAAAATGGCATGATACCATGTCTCTTATCGATACAGGCCCCTAAGCTATTAGTAGAAAATAGCTTGAATTGTTGAGGCATCTAACAGTAACCATGCACATGATGTGCGCATGAATTATATAAGACTTTCACAGGATTTAGTTAAAATCATTTGAAAATCCTATAATAAGCTCTGTTCGCTTCGGTGATAAGGATGGAGATAAGTGTGCATATAAAAACAGAAATCAGCGTTTTAATTATTATAAACTTAAAATAAATTTATTTGATATTTTAAAGTAATATATATATATAATTTTCGTACAAAATAGTAGTTAAAAAACGTACTAACAAAAGTTATGAAAAAATCTACTTCTCAGTCAGAGAAAAACATAGCCAAACTTCCTCAAAGGAGCCCTTATCTAGTACTTGCCAAATATATAGCTCGGCTTAGGAGTTGAGTTGCCACCGTTGGAAGAATGGAGAAAGGTGATGCGAAACACAAGCCAGGTTGGGAAGGAGTCAAGGAGAGCACAACGATCTCTTGCAGCCAGACGGTCGTCGGCCAAGGATGTATAGGCTCATGGCCGCACCGCAAAGTGCGCCAGAAATCGATCATGTGCCCCAGGGCCCCAGCCCACACCTTGTCCCCTTGGGGGCCTCCATCCTCCAGCCCACATTACATTTTAGATTTTTTTTACAATTTTTTATATTTATAGAAGTATATATTTGTTTTCATTATTTACAAATATATATATATTTTTTAAAATACCCTTATAGAGTATTATATCCTACGTAACCGTCAAGAGCTACTAATTTTACACAGGACCTACTTATCATGCTGACACAGAACATTCTTTTCCTCTATTAGGGAATTGTCTACAAAATACCCCTGACCGTCCAAGAGAATGCCCCTATACCTAACACTTTTGCAGGAAGCCCCTTATCACCCTTCTCAAGGTGTTTTTTCATCAATCAAGGGGTACATACAAAGTGCCAGCTTCAAGTTGAGGGAGTAAGAAGATGGGGGAATATATGCAGTGGCCCCTTGCCATCCTTTATGGCTAGGTATAAAATCTCCTCTTAGCTACCTAAAAATGCATAAAAATACATTATTTTTTTAAAAAAAAGAAAAAGAGAGGGCTAAGGGGAGGAGAACACAAGCAGTGAAACCCCGCCAGTTTATGGACTCATACTCAGAAAAAGGATCTTGTCCTTTTGGAATGTCCATTAGCAGTGATAAAATAATGTATTATATGTAGAATTGAACCAATTCCATATATAATGCATTGCTACTTTCGTTTATCTCTAGTTTTATACATATTTAAAATTGATGGTTGTTATGTTGAAATTTGATTGTACAAGATATAACTAGCACTTTGGTATATAGTTTGACTCCAATTTCTCATCAATACATATGTCAAATAAGCTAGTTTTTTAGTTATACGATGGTGAAAGGAATGTTAATAGATATGATCCTATAGTATAGATATATCATAGTTCAGTTCAACAGTTAAGGGCACTAATTGGTCAGTTGAAAGAAGTTTCTAGTCGATGTGTAACTGGTTAATGTCATGCTTCTGAGTCAACCTCCAAATCAATGCAATAATTGTGTACATTGTAGTTAGTTGTGCAACTAAAGATTATTTTTGGAAACTTAAGTCAGTGGATTGCACTCCAACATGGAGATGTATGTGGAGAAGGCATTATAATGTTGTTGGCCACTAGGTATACTTGTGTCTATGTACGAGAGGGATAACACTATTGTAATGGCCATGCAAGATGATGAGGGTCCAAATGTAACTAGAGATGATGTAGGAATAGTAGAGATAAACGAAGGAGAGGATGAAGAATAAGATAAGTAGCTGAGAGAAGCAATGGATGAGAGAATTGCCATTATTGTTGATGAAATGGATATAAAATATTTTGGTAATGAGCATGTAGAGGATGATAAATCATCAAAAGATGAAGTGGATAATGTAATTCCTACATAACGAATTGATGAAAGCTTCTTTAGTCTTGTTATCTTGGAGAGAAATCAGGTGTCATGGGAGTACAAGGAAAATAAGATCATTTAGAGAGATAAGTATGCTAATGTGGAGGATTTGAAGGAGGTAGTGAAGCACTTTGTGGTGTCACTTTAGAGTGAGTTCTAGGTTGTCAAGTCAAGAAAATCAACATATGAAATGAGGTGCATGAAGGATGGGTGTCCATGGCGAGTACACTCATTCAAGGGTAAATGGAAGGATTACTAGAACTATTGATCATGACCAAGCATACTTGTCACCTAAAAAGGGTCATGAAATACTACAAAAATATGACATATACATTTATTACATCTCTGATATATGCCCACATCATCAGCAAACTTAGATATGAATCAAGATCAATTATTGCACACATCAAAGATAAATTCAAGTACACAATTAGCTATATGAAGATATATAGGACAAAATAGAAGGTTGTGGAGATGGGGTTTAGAGCATTCAAAGCATCATATGATAACTTGACTTGACTTCTATCTTAAATTCTTTAGAGGAATATGAGGAGCTACTACAAAATCAAATCATTCTCATCAATTAAGTATCTTGGCCAGAGTGTGTTGCAAAGGGCATTCTTAACTCTATGTATGTGTATTAATGCTTTCATGTATTGTCATCCCATCCTCTACATCGTCGAGACATTTATGATAGGAAAGAACATAAGCTAGATATTGACAACTATTAGGTTTGATGAAAATGACCTAGTATTATCTATGCCTTTCACTTTTATTGAGAACGAGAACACTAATAGCTAGTATTGGTTACTAGAGAGGGTTCATTCACAAGTTGTAAGGAAGAGACCAAATGTATGCCTTATACATAACCGTCACATCAGCATGCTGTGGACAATTGAGAAATTGCGCTTAGGTAGGGTGGAGAAGGGATATCCTCCAAAGTGGATAGATGTACGAAGCAGATGGTGCATACATGGTATTGTTGCAAATTTCTATAAGTAATTCAAGCACAAATACCTTATGGATATGTTCAAGAGGCTCTTCATGTAGAATCAAGAGAAGAAATTAAACGAGTTTTGGAGAAGTTTGAATGAGCTGACTACCAAATAGACAGTGGAGCAGTCTAGGAGGCCACCACCTATAGAGGATGAAGCTTTGCAAGCTCTTGGACCTTTTCCCACTAACGATAAGCACATGAGAAGGAGTTCAGTAGGATTGATTGAGAATAAACCAAAGAAGAAATGGACCCTAGCATATGACATCGGTAGTTCTAGATTTGGCATAATAAATGTAAATTTGGTAGAGGTTTATAACTGAGTGATGTGTTGTGTTCATTGGCTGCCACTTATCTTTCATGGCACATGTGACTACTTCAGAAATTCGTACAAAGTAGCTAGCCCTTTTATGGTAGACAATGGTCTTTTCTTTGGCACAATAATAACTAAGTACATGCAAAACAAAGGTAATAAGACCCGAAAACATGGAGTTGTACACCAAGGTACACAATCTTTTGTGTTGGCAAAATCTTGTGTGTTGACAAAGGTAAGCATGACATCTATCGTAAGAGAGTTGTGTAAGAATATTTCCTAAAGGACAACAGGACTTGTGCTTGCTCATGCCAAAAGCCATATCTGGTCCACAAATTATGTTCTCATGTAATTGTCGCCTCCTCTGAGTATGAAACTCCATAACTTCATTAATTCTCACCTTATTTTTAGGAAAGGAGTAATTCTTTAAACCTGGTGTGGTGAGATATATGGCTATGTTATTGTAATAATAGGGATATTCATAGAAAAATTCCACAAGTTATTTACATTCTAGACCTAACAAAAGTTAGGAACAAGGTAGGTCATCGAAAGACAAAACACATTCAGAATGACATGTATGAGTCCAAAGTAGGTAGAAGGACTAAGCATTCTAGCCAGTGTGACTAGACATGTAATACTTACAAGTGGTGTCCTAGAGATGCATCAGGTCCAAGTGTAATGGAAGCACATCCATCTAGATCAGGCACTTATGTAAGTTGTCCTTGGGTGAAGGCACCACTACTAGGAAATCCCATTCGAGGGATTCTCGCACACCTTTGGTGGGTGGTGTAGTGTTAGTTCATGTGTTATTGTAATAATGGTTGTCTAAATTAAGTTGTCAAACTTTATTGTGCCCTATACTTTATGTTGTGGAGTTGTTTGAATGCTATGAACCTTATTCTCGTATGCATCGTAGACCTTTTACTATGTTGTATAAACACTATGTACTAATAGAACGAACTATTACCATAAATTGTTATGTATTACTATCTTTCTTTTAGTTGGCTAATTTACTATTTCTTACTATTTTTATATTTGAAATTTGGCTAAATTTTGAATTATATGTAGGTATGGAGTAACAGACAATAGAGTTGCTAGAGTGGAGGATTGATTAGTTCCATCAGTCTTACCTCTCAGTGGTCGAGAGTGTCGAGCACACCACCTTTTGTCCACATCCTTCACAAGAACTCATGCACGTGGACCAACGTTGTCGTGGCAGGTAAGACCATAACTACTATATTTAGCTATAGTTATGCTTATTTATGTTAGGAAATAATGACTATATTAAGATTGTAGTTTCTAATAATTAACCTATTTTTCTTGCAAGGTTCCATGCTGCACCGTGGGGAATGTTTACAAGCGCTGGCTCCTCTGTGTAGGGCACGCAGGGTGCTGGTTCCTCCACATTGGGCACTGCTTAGGTGCATGATGATTACGGGCATGATCTAGCCCAGAGATCTAGAAGGTGCTCGGAGATCCATCGTAGACACAGAAGCAACTCGTTTCTACACCTACGCCTAAGGTCCACACTAGCTATGCTGTATCACCAGACTAGTTCACCTACTCTCAAGGCCACAAGTGAGAGGTTCTAGTCAGGGGCAGTAGTACATCATTGTACATATGTTATTCCTATCATAGTGCTGTGTATGCACTACATAGAAACTCCATACTTATTTTACCTACATACCTTATCTACGCTCCATCTAGTGTTGTGTATTCATTGCATAGTTATTGGAGTACTATTTGTGCATCAGTGTTGAGTCGCAACCAATGTAGCGCATCTTGCAGTTTTGGCACATGCACGTCATGTCGTTTTTATCGCATAGTCCACTGCACGAATCATGGCACTATGGATATAAATGAAAACAAACTTTATACGTGTGCACGTTGAGTTGCTTTCATCACACTATACAGTTGAGTGAACATTGTAGTGTAGAGCACGTTGTTTCAATCTCTGATGCTCTAAGTTCCCATGGGATAGCACTCAATGCTAAATAGGTCACACAAGGATAGAACACTCTAAACATACACAAACCTTCTTCCATATTTCACAAATCCCCTATAACAACAAAGAAATAATGGTTGTGAAACCCCATTAAGTGAGGATCTAGAATGGAGGAGGCATCACTTGGTTTAGCAACTTCCACCATGGTATGACTGTCCGATATGTAGGTATGGTAATCGATGCCAAATCATGACATCTCAGAAGTTGAACACTTGTGGTAGGAGATTCTTTAAATGCCTAAACTATCATGATGTTATTATTCTATGGCTCTGTTCTATAAATGTGTACGAGCAATTTGTTAACTCGACATCGTACTATAACTAATACAATATTTGATAGGACCACAAATTGTCCTATAGCCACATTCAATGGGTTGATAGTAAGAATTCTCCATTCGATGGGACACGTTGGTATGTCTTTTTGAAAATATCTGCATAATAGAGGAAGAGGAAGAAGGAAAATGATCAATGTTTGCAAGCTGAATAGTTGTATTGGAGGCATCATTCTTTGGAAGTACCTACATGGCTAAAGCATCCTAAGTGAATATGCGATGATCCTTGCCTGGTCATGAGGTCTATATGACATGCTACTTTTGGTAGAAGGTACTTCGCTTGTCTAAACATTCTTGATGACGATTTCATTTTAAATGCCCTTTATATCCCTCTACTGTCGAAACATTACTTAAATATTTTTTTCTACAATACATATCTGTATTATCCGGGTGTGAATTCCAACACTGGATAGACATGGACAAAACACTGATGGAATGATAGCCAATCATAAAGCTTGAAACAATTTCACAATACATTTGAGCGAAAGTAGAGTACGAGCGAACATTAGACTCTACTAGCAACAAGTGACTATAATTGGAGCAATGATTAAGAGTTGAAGAAGCTCAAAAGCAGACATTGATACGAATCAGAAGTATTTCGATGTATTATTTGTATTTCCACTGTCTACCCTAGTGCGTCAACCTATAAGTAATCGCGTAATATGCTACTATTATTACATCAATTAAGTAGGCGGCTCAACCTATGAGTAATTGTGTAATATTTTTCTATTGTTAAATAAATTATGTTATTTTTTGACTAATGTATACTCCTTTAGTATTTTTCAATTGTGATTCAATATAATATTACTTGTGAAATAAATTTCTAATATCATCAATAAGTGCTAAAAAAACCCATATACAAAACACTTGGCCCTTGTCCTCGCTCCGTAGGCTAGGTGGTAGCCATTTAATGGGCGGCTCCCTAGTTGAGGAAAAAACACCCACTACGAAAGCGACAAGGGGTTGCCTAGAAAATTGACACACCTTAGTTAGGGATATTTTATAGGTGCCTATCTAGCCGAGAAAAAGAACACCCACTACTAGAGTGGTAAAGAGTGGGTTATAAAATTGGTTGGCCCTGATACTCGCTCCTTGGCTAGGTGAGGGCAGGTGGCCTTCTAACAAAAAAATACACACTTTTCAAGACGTCAATAGGAGTCATCTACAAAATTGACCTGGTCACCATCATAAAAGATTGTTTTTAGGTATAGATTTGTAAATAATAAAAAAATAATTTTTAAATATTAAAAAATATAAAAAAATTTACATTTTGCTGGGGCCAGACGATCACATATGGGCCCCACATCCAGGATGGGCTCTACGTAGGCTCCAAAATTTAGAAATGCCACTCACCATTATGGGCCTAAATCCTGCTCTCAGCCCATTTATTCTTTTCTTTCGTATCGGCCCAAATAATCTGTCCTCTCTCTCAGCCCTTAACCCTTTTGTCATAATGACATGGCATGAACAATGTCCATTCAAAAAATGAAAAGGACGTTCCATTCCTTTCTCCGTCACTACAGGCCATGAGCTCTGGTTTCGTTGCTGTTTTATTTCATGTTAACTGTGACCACTAAAACCCAAGGCAAAGCACGGCACTATGTAGGTAGTAACCATGCATATAGCCATCATCCATTTATATACAGGCACAATATGATAAATCCCGCCCCCCCACCCCCCCCCCCCCCCCGGGAAAATTATGCTTATAATTTATAAAGCACTCCGTCCGATTCTATATGGTCGTGTTAACTTTATCAACTTTTCAAAAATGTACATCGTTTTGGAAATTCTATACATTTTGATATCTTTTCTTCCATGTTTGCCCTGTTTTTTTAAATGCTATTCTTCTCACGAGTAAATGACTCATCATTTCTTCCGCTAGCATTGTGCCTGTGTGTTACAACAGGCTGAAAAAAAACTAAAAAAATGATAAATATTGCATGATTAAGGGCATTAATGCTTATCCCACAAATGCCCACGGTGAAATGGAACTACTGGGATGATCAGCCAAAGCCCAATATACAATAAATTTCCACTGGTCAAAGCAGCAACACATCACATATGCCGCCCTGGAACTGCAAAAAGGAGCCAGATACAGGATCGATCATGAGCGATGAAAGGTGAAATCCATGGTTGGCAAAGAGCGATGGATTGGAGATCCATGAGGACAAGGGATTAGTTTCGATTCTACGCTCGTGGAGTGATGTGGAGAAGCAAAGAGCGATGGATTGCCGCCACTTGTTCACGGGGCTGACTATACATTTTCGAGAGCCTTATGCGAAATGGATGCTATAAACTCTTAAAGGCTAAATATTTTTTATTTGTAATATGCACTTTATAAATAATATATACTATAAACTGACAGAAATAAATATTATTAACATGATAAACCAAATATAATATTTAATTCTTAATAAATAATGTTGATAGTATAAGGAGTGATCGAAAATTAATCATGGACCTAAAATTAGTGAGAAAAAATCCATATAATCAAGTGCCTAATAAAAACTAAATATACATTATTCCATTATATACCTTTAGCTTATAAGTAGAAGACTAGAAGAAAGTAGAGTTCAGTCCTGCATTGATCTGAACCTAAAACCCTAACCAAATATGCAATTGAATTGGGAAATAAATAAGATTCGTGGAACAGATCAAGTTTTTAATCACTGAGAAGAAGCATCAATGGGTAAGATCATCACCTGATCTTTCAATTTTGTCGATTTGATTATGTAGTCTGGAATCGGAGAAATAAAACCCCACCAACTTCTGTTTCCAGTTCTCTATTCTCCTTGGTGACATGGTGAGGTCTGAGTGGGAGCAGAATGGGTATCGTCATAGCGAGGGCAAGGCATCGGGCATGGGCATTGTGAAGATGTGGAAGTCGCTAGCACAAGGCTAGGCCGCTGGGAGTGGGAACTAGCTAGGCGAGAGACCAATCCCAGGCCTGCCAAGCTATTGGCCATAAATGCCTTTACAATAGAAGAAAAAGTTCACTTTACATTTAAAGATCATATTTCTTAACAAAAAATCAGATATAACACATCTCTTATATTACAATACCATTATAAATAAAATATTATTGAGGACGGTTTTCATTGACGTGGTGGTTGTTGAGTTCTATCTTAGTACCATGTGACACCTAAGGAGCACTGAAAGCAAAACAAAAAAAAATGAAAACATCAATCTAGTTAGAAAAAAATAAAAGCACTATGTTGGCCCACATGTCATTGGTTGTCTAGTTAAAAAATTAAAACAAATTATTATGGGGCTCACATGTCAGCACCCCTTTCTCTACCCTTTTCTCTTCCTCCATCCTCTCTCTCTCACCGTTTTCTCTCTTTTGTGTCAACGTGATGGTGCATGTGTACTTCCACTCATCAGCAAACTCTCAGTTTGATGCGAGGCCAGTAGTGCGCCGTGACTTGGTTCTCTGTCGAGTGTAGCCGCACAACCAGTGGCAGGCCCTCATCGAAGTCTGCATCCAGCCGGTAGTGCTGTCATCAGCCATCCCCCGCTAGGATCTCCTTGAACCAGCATGACGACATTGAATGGTGATGGCGGGCTCCAAGGCAGCGTCTTGATCGGTGGCACCTTGAGCTCCACCTAACCACGAACTCCCTAGCCAGATCTTCCGATAAAAACGACGTGCTACCAGAGAGAACTAGGTCGATGTAGTGCTCCTACCATGCAACGTCGCTCACTAAACCCGCAATCGCCTCCGCGCTGAAATATCAAGCAGGGCTGGTACAGTGCCACCGTCTCTAGCGCCACTACATCCTATTATTGCTCATCCTTGCCGCCTCCTTATAACGCCTCACGAGGCCCAAGCCACACTACAGTCTGTTGCATAGACTACCTCCTCACGAGGCCCAAGCCACACTACCCTCATCGCCATTGAGTCATCTTGTCTTTCTTTATTGCTGCTGAAGAGACAAAGAGATTGGAGCCGAGGTTGTGGGTGCTTCAGCGAGGATGTAGTGCTGGCTCAATCAACGGGGCCTTGGAGTGGATGACAGTTTGTGGGGGAGTGATGGTCGGTGACATGGCATGGTAGGGGACATGAAAGATAATCAGAGGGCTTGAAGCATGCACTTAACCTCGTGCCGTCTGCGTGTTATATATAGCCAGGAAGAGCCCTTAGCACAGCTTACAAGAATAGAAGAGACGTCATATGGAAGATTATTAACTTTTCTAATTATAGAAGATTTACATATTAGAAGAGGCGCCATATGGAAGGTTCTTAACTTTCCAAATACTCCCCCTCAATCATAACTTTTCTAAGTTGAGATGGTATTTGAAATATTCCAACTTTCGTACACTCAAGGCTTTGGTGAAACCATCTGCCATTTGATTTTCAGAATGAACAAAATTAATCTGAAGTAATTTGCTGTTTAACCGTTCTCTGACAAAGTGCTCACCGCCAAAAATCCCGCGACCAGGGAGGGACGGCGGCTCGGTCATGCGAAGGCCTAGGAGGTTTGCTTAGCTCCAATGCAGGTCCTTAAGCCTCGAGGTTCGTGAGCGTGCCAGTCAATTTGACCCTACAATTGATAAGGAAAAGGGGATAAGACATGTTTGTCGGTCGGCCGAAAGGCCTGCCCGACTCTCCCTATTGGCTGATTGCCGACAGAGATGAGAATGCTAGCGCATCGGCTAAAAAGCCAATAGAGGTATGAGAGATAGACACGTGTAACGTGCTAAAAGGCCTATCAACCAAAGAGCCGATGGTGCTACCCGCATCCAATACGCGGAGCGGGAGCCGATCCCCTGCAAGACCATGTGGGTGAGCGACAGCAGTAACGGCGCCGTTAGGGCCAGCCTCAATAGATCAGGCCTAACCAAGACAATATGAGGCCAGAGACTAACGACACCGAGATGGCGGGGGCTCGGACCGAACATGATGACGAGGTAGGAGGGATGCCATCAGCTACCTACAGGCCTAACGCCTAAACCCATTGGCCGCACGACGATAGGGACCTACGTTTAGGATAACTCATCGGCTACTCACTCCGATGAGACGCCGTAGAGAGACGTATAGACCTAAAACTCAATCCTCCGTCGGCAGACTCGTAGGTCGGACCTAATCGATGCAGCACGAGACCGAAGATGACGGAAGGAGTTTGATAGGCCGATAGATCCTATACGGATGTGATGCGGTACACCTGATCTGACTAAGAGTTCGAACGTAAACGATACGGCCTTAGACAGTACAAAGTATACCAGGATAGTGGCGGGACTTACCCCTTCATCGGAGATCGGACTTAACCGATGCAGCCCCGCGTCGAGAGCTAGAACCCATCGGTAAAACCTAGATGAACTAGGGTGGCGATGCGCCCAGATTGTATATGATCTAGAGATATCTTATATGTTCCCAGGGAGTCTATATTTATACCCTAGATTTACAGACAGAGTCCGACGCGTATGACTCTAGGTGTCTATATTTATACCCTAGATCTACTACTATCGGACATTATTTCCTAATAAGAACGAAGGAAAATATTCCTAAACAAGTTAACTAACCAGATAAACCTTCCTAATTAAGTAAGGTTACAATTTACAAAGACAAACATCCTGCCGTAGAGTCCACGGCTATTCCATAAACCCGGTTTCATTTGAATAATCTTCGAATTTAGAACCGACTCTTCCTTCGCTGCAACCCGATCAGCTTCTCCACTGTAGCAATCAGACCTTCTTTTACTGAAGCCGATCCTTTTCCTTTCTTTCCTTAGGCTTCTTGGACCTGACCCCAATCGGATAATTCCCTGTCTTCAAGCCGATCCAATCTTCTACTAATCTGATCGGCTTTTCTACAGTTCCGATCGGCTTTGTCTCACGAGCTGACCAGTATCTCTATCGGCCGATGACTGAATCAAACTCTCCACCGGACCTCTCAGCCGATCGGCTTTAGCACAATCAGATCGTCCAGATTTTGGAATTAACACATGCCCCCCTAATTTCAGAGTTTGCCAATAGACTACGAAATTTCGAGCCGTTAGAAGTCTTCGCAAACCAGGATGACCCGTTAACACCTGCATTAATCGGCTCAGATTTCTGCCTAGGTCGCTCTGCCTCTATAGAACACATCTCTGCTTTAGCCTTCTTCCACACACTTCTTCTCATCAAAAACCCCCATACCTCGATGAGCTCCAAAGGCGTCCGCAAATCTCCAAACCTCGACAGGCTCCGAACACCGAAGGCAAAGTCTCGCAGATTTCTTCATCGACCGCCACTCCTTCTTCATTTGTGCAATGGCTTCTACACACGTAATCCCTAAGATAACTATTATCTGCTCTTTCATCCTATGTTTTACATGAATCTTCCCCATCCCGATTTCTCATCAGTAGTCGGGTTCTGTTTTCTGTAGGATCTCAAGAGTTAGATTGCTATTCCAATTTCTGACCGCCCCGGTCACTTCTTTCTTGGCCCTATGGGTAGCGAGGATCCGACTGATTTCATCAATTTTAAAATAGAAAGGATCCCGTTCAAACACTCATCTATGGCCATCACCGATTGGGTTAACAGCTTCAGATCCTAGCCTAGCAAACTCCCGCCGGAATGGAGGAACTGGTATTTTGGGGTTTCTACATCAAAAAAGTCTTTCTAGGAGGATTTGGAAATAGACCATTGCATCAACCTTTCCTTAGCCGATATGGAAAGGAATGAACCTCTGCTTGCATCGACTTCTTACTTCTGGTCAGACATCTTAAATGCCTTCATGTTTAGGCATGGGCCGATAACCCCCACCTTGATGGACGTTAATATGTTAACTTGCCTCAATACCACCCACTACATAAATCTGTTCAGCCTCAGATTCAAACCTACGAATCGACTAAACACCAAGAATGTCGGAGGTTAGACTAAGTATATTTCCCTGCATAAAAAATCCTCTAGCCAAGTCGATGGACGTGAACACGTAGCGTTCTTGAATCTCTGGTTAGAACGATTTGTCTTTGGTGGTTCGACTTTAGGTCCAACAATGAATATGCAATGTCTGGCAGAGCTCCTGGCCGATCATCACCAGATTCCCCTGGGGCAATATCTTCTTGGAGCTACTTATCAACTGCTCCATCAAGTGGCAACCAAGCTATCGGCAGGCCAACCAGTCAGACATATCGGCGGACCCTAGTGGTTTATACAACTCTGGTTGAACGTCTACACCTCTAGAGTCATTGCTTGGCCCCCTTTCTCTTCCATGACATACCCTATTGATTACCTCAAAGAAAATGAGGCCAGCCGACGCCGATGCATTTCTGTAGGTGAAGCTTCATCGGCTCTTCTTGGAAGCAAAATGACCCGTCTCGGACTCAGCCAGTGGTTCAAGTGTTTCTATTACGGCTTCACTAAAGAGGTGACCATCTGGTTTGTGTACAAGGATGACTTGTCCTCTGAAATACCTTCCAGGTTTCATCCGATGAACGCCTTAGCCGATGAAGAATCGAAGACAATCTTTTTATCCTCCATAACTCCTTGTCTTCTGCCAATCGGATTTTCAATGGGCCGATCCAAACATCCATCATACGAGTTCTACCATCCTTCGGTTGGTGCTCGTCAGTTGGGCTTCGGCCAACTCCCCATCGGCTTGTTCTTCATCGGCAAGCTCCAAGCCCGCGGAGAATTAAAAAGTGGCTTGGAGTACGACCGACTTAGGTTGATGGCATCAACCTTGTCCTTAGGGACTATCTCCACCTTCGAGCCCTATATATCCAATACCAAAATCTTTGCTCGATGGTGGTCAGAATGGGGAAGGCACCTGTTTAGTCTATCGACTGAACATTACTGCCTTCGCCTCAACCCCGACTACGTGGAATCCGATGAAGAGGTAATTCTTCTTCTTTCACCATCTTTTCTTCATCGTATTGAATTTCAATCGTGTCTTGATCCATATGATTCCACAGGCTGGCGACAAAGATGCACCTTCGACCAGCGCAAGTGGTCGGCCAATTATTTATCAACCTCCATCGGCCAGATCCCTTCTTGGGCAAAGTGGTCCACCTCCTTCGGCTCTCCTCCGAGTGTCACGAACACCAGGGCTGAAGTGAAAGAAACCGACTACCTAGACGGTTTCTAAGAAATAGAAATCTGACGTCGATGTCATCATCATTACATTGGTCTCGCGAAACCCTTCTCTCGCAGCAATCCTAACTTCTTCTGCATCCCCATTGGTATGTGTCAGCATCAATTCTTCGTTGCCTTTGCTTTTATCCTGACACCTCTGCTTTGTAGCCTAAACCATCGGCTCCTGAAGTCCAAACGCTGGACACTGTTATTGGGGCTGAGCCAATGGTATCTTTAGAAGTGATGGTATCTACTCCTCAGACTCAAACTGCCCCACATCAAGCTGATACCCGCATAATTGCTCAAACTGCTTCCACTGTATCTCAGGTACATCCATCCTACATGTTATTTCTGTTGACTCATGATCCCCATATTTACTAATGTTGTCATGTAATCATTAGCCGATCTATTTTCCTTTGACATCGGCAAATACTTGAAAGCAGAGGAAGACTCAGCCACCAGCACAGCAATCGCATCGGCTGGAAGTTCCGATTGACTCGCTGGTGGAAGATTGTGGGCCGATCCGAGGAAGACTTGTGGAAATTGAACATCTTCTGCCTGCGGAACTGACGGACGCACTCACGCCTGCTGCCTACATGGAATTCCAAAGGACCCAGCTGATCACATCAAGACGACGCATAGCCGATCGCGTTGAGCAAAGCCATCTGGTTCACAACGATCGGCTGACTGCCCAATGTGAAAAGAAGAAGCTTGATGAAATGTCAGTTCAACGCACCAATATCAAGCTTGGCCTCTTGAAGAAACGAGAAGCCGATTTGATGGCCGAACTCGACAAGGTTCGTGAAGACATCAACTCCACCGAGTCCCACCTCATCGGCCTACTAAAATCAATCCAAGACCAAGAGGCCAAGGTAGCAGACAAAGTGCGGCTTGCAGTTCATCGGCACAGGAACCTAAAGACTATCCTCGGATTAGACGGGGATGACATCCGCACCATCAATAATATAGATCAAATCCGTTAAGAAATTCTTGTAAAACTTTAACCTTGAATTTTTTCCAGATGTCATTCTGAATGCTAACTTTTTGCAATAGATTTCAATCAACTTGATCAACAAAAGTTGGGTATATATATTTTCTAAAGGTGATATCTCCATGATATCGGCTGTCTGTAACCGATACAAATTATATCGGCTTCCGTACATTATCAATTGGCTATGCCTCAACTGATTATACGAACGGTATCGTCAGCTGATACCACCCTTAAAACCTCATCTGTCTTGAAAAGAAAAAATCGGCTATGCTCAACCGATTTAGGCGACTATCCACACGCTAGGATAATACTTTTTCAAATATTTTCCATTCAACGCTTTGGCAAACTTCTCCCCTTCAAGACTTTTCAACATATAAGTATTGCCAGGAACACACTAATTGATCCGATAGGGTCATTCCCAATTAGGTGACCATTTTTCAAACTTATTATTCCTAGATCCAATCGGTAAAATTAACTTCCAAATGAGATCTCCTTCTGAAAAAGATTTGGTTATTACTTTTTTGTTATAATGCCTAGCAACCTTAGCCTTGTTTTTCTTGATCCTCTCAAACGCTTCGAACCGACTCTAAGTCAAATCATCGAGCTCATCAGTCATCAACGTGTAATAATCATCGGCTGTCAACTGATCCTGTAAAGACACCCTCCTAGAGCCGATATTAACTTCCCACGGAAGAATTGCTTCATGACCGTATACCAACTGATATGGCGGTACCTGAGTAGATCCATGACATGCAATCCGATAAGCCCACAACGAATCATTCAATGTAACATGCCACCTCTGTGGTTGTTTATCGATCATACGCTTGATCAACTTTATTAAACTCTTGTTAGAAGCTTCCGCCTATCCATTAGCTTGAGCATAATATGGTGATGAATTCAGCAACTTAATCCCCATACTGGCAGCAAACCTTTGAAACTCCTCTGACACAAAGACAGAACCTTGATCAGTGGTAATTGTCTATGGAATTCCAAATCAATGTATCATATGTTCCTTGATGAACTCAATTGCATCCCTAGAAGTAACTTTCTTCAAAGGAATAGCTTCTACCCACTTTATAAAATAGTCTATTGCCATCAATATGAACTTATGACCTTTACTTAATGAAGGATAAATCTGGCCAATCATGTCGATTCCCCAACCTCTAAACAACCATGGCTTGACTATCGGATTCATGACTGACGCTGGAGCTCACTGCATGTTCCCAATCCTCTGACAATCTTAGCAACCTTTGTAGTATTTAAAACAATCCTCTAACATACTCAGGTAAAAGTATCCAGCTCTCCTCATCATCTATCTCATGTTATGAGCCGATTGATGGGCTCCACAAATGCCTTCATGCACCTCGCTCATCACCAACGCAGCTTCTTCGACACCCAAGCATCTTAAAAGCACCCCATCAATGGACTGATAATATAATTCTTTATCAAGTAGAATGTACTTAATAGCCTTGTACCGAAGCTTTTTGGAAACCGATCTTGATGGATTTCACAAATACTGAATAATTTCCCATCTCCAATCATCGGCTTCCATATGGCTCTCAATATCGGCTATCTCGATTTCCACTCTACTGTTCAGCCGATACCCCGAAGCGGTCTGAGCAAGATCATTAGCCTCCGCGTTTTGCTCCTGAGGAATATGATCCATTGTCACTATCTTGAAATCCTTTAACAATTGTTGACATTTTCATAATATGACTTCAAAATTTCATCCTTGCATTTATATTCCTTAGATAGTTGTTTGATCACCAACAAAGAATCCCCAATGACCTCTACCGTATCGGCTCCAATTTCCCTCAACAGTTGAAGTCCCTTAAGTACCACTTCATATTCTGCTTGATTATTTGTACTATACGGCTTGATTGTGAAAGCAAACTCAAAACTTGCCCCTCGAGGCGAAATGATCACCAAGCTGACACCAGATCCATGCTTGCAAACTGATCCATCAAAGAATAATATCCATGAGATCGGCTCCACATAATTCTCTTGGACCCCTCTATGTTGTACAATAAAATCGGCTACCGTTTGTCCCTTGATTGCCTTAGCTGACTCATACCTCAGATCGAACTCCATCAGAGCGAATATCCATTTACCAACCCGCCCCCTTAGGACTAGAGATGATAGCATGTATTTAATCACATTGGCTTTGCAAAGCACTATACACTCAGCCGATAGAAGATAATGCCTTAACTTTGTACACGAGAAATATAAAGATAGGCATAACATTTCCACAGCAGGATATCTGGTCTCAGCATCCAGAAGTCATCGGCTCAAATAGAATACTACTCGTTTTGTTGATTCAAACTCTTGTACAAGCACCGATCTGATTGACTTCTCATCAGCTCACAAATATAATTTAAACGGTACCCCTTTTTGCAGTAGAATCAATACTGGTGGAGAATTTAAGTAATCCTTGATATGATCAAAGGCTTTTTGCTGCTCATCACCCCATACAAATTCTTGATCGGCTTGTAACCTTAATAAAGGAGTGAACGACTCAATTCTTCCCGATAAGTTTGAGGTAAATCTCCTTAAAAAATTGAGCTTGCCGATCAAGGACTGCAACTGTAGTTTGTTGCTTGGTGGCTTGGTGGTCTGGATAGCCCTAATGCTTCGTTGACTAACTTCAATTCCTCTCTCATGCACCATGAAACACAAAAATTGCCCAACCGATACACCAAAAGCACATTTGTGAGGATTCATTTTAAGTCCATATTTCTTCGTCCTCTTTAGCACTTTTTGCAGATCGGCTATATGTTCTTCAAGACCTTTGGATTTCACCACCACGTTATCAATATATATCTCCACCAGCTGTCCAATAAGATCATGGAACATGTAGTTCATGGCTCTCTAATAGGTAGCGCCGGTATTTTTCAATCCAAAAGTCATGACTACCCACTCATACAAACCAATAGCTCCAGGACATCTAAATGCAGTCTTGTGGATATCTTCTTCCACCATAAAAATTTGATTGTAACCTGCATTTCCATCCATAAAGCTAATGATCTTGTGACCCGATGCAGCGTCAATTAATAAATCTGCCATCGGCATTGAATACTCGTCTTTAGGGGTTGCCCTATTCACATCTCGGAAGTCGATGCATATCCTTAACATTCCATTTTTCTTCTTCACTGGGACAATATTGGATACCCACTCAGCATATTGGCATGGTCTGATGAAATTTGCATCGTATAATTTTGTGATCCCTACCTTGATTTCATCATGCCACTCTACTTTGAATCTTCTTTGTGGCTGCTTAATTGGCCGATATCTTAGTCTAATAGGAAGCCGTTGTTCAATAATTGATCGGCTTAATCCCGGCATCTTATGGTAATGCCAAGCAAAACATTCCCAAAATTCCTTTAATAATTTTATCGACTTTTCTCGGAATTCAACACATAGATTTTTACTAATGTACGTCGGCCTTGGCTTATCTCCTAAACCTATATCTATTTGCTCTAACTCATCGGCCAACGAAAAACTTTGCCCCAACTTTCCTTCGGAGTCCTCTATAGTTCCCATGGGAACAATGGATCCGAGCCGACTTGCTGAATCGGCTTTATCCCCTTATCAGTTACCTCAAGGAAATTACCCACCCATGTTTGTCTGGATAGGTAGTTGAACCCATCAGCTTTCTAGAATGGCATATCGGTTGTTGCAACACTGGTTGACTGATCAGACACGATTACCTCAACTCTGTCTCCTTGCCACTGTATGAGGCTTTGATGCATTGTTGAAGGAACACAACAGTTGGCGTGAATCCAATCCCTGCCAAGGAGTATACTATACGACCCCTTGCTATCGATGACAAAAAATGTGGTAGGCAATGTCTTGCTTTCAACTATTAACTCCACATTCAGCACCCCCTTAGTCTTTGATGGATTCCCTCCGAAGTCTTTCAAAACCATATTTGTTTTAACTAAGTCTTCAACTGTCTTACCCAATTTGCAGTATGTAGAATATGGCATCAAATTGACGGCTGTGCCTCCATCAACTAACATCTTTCCCATTGGCTTCCCATCAACATACCTGTTGATATACAATGGTTTTAGGTGCCGATGCTTGGATTCTTCTGGCTTGTCAACTATGGCTTGACTTGGTTCCAATATCAATTGGGCAAAATCCTCTTGTTGACCTTCTTCATCGACTACACATGCTTTATATTCCATCGGTAAGAAGAATACCATGTTAGCCTGAGCCGATGTGCCAGCATCATCCTCTTTTTGCTTTACTTTCCATACTTTTCGAATTTTCTAGCTCCGATCAGCTTCCTCATAGTCCTGACATTGTCTTTTATGCTGCTCTCTATGCCACAGCCTTTGTGCCGTCCTCTTCTGATTTTTTGTAAAAATCCTAGACGGACACCACTGATCTTTTATATGGTATGATCCTTTGTGTAACTCCCTGTCCTTAGCTGTCCTTTGACCATACTCTTCGTTGATCGGCCCTAATCGGCTATGCGCCGATGCCTACGTGATGGAAGGCCGATCATACAACATCTTGCTCTGGTCAATGTACTGAGTTCCTGGTTTGTTACACTCAGGACAGTCTTCGATTGAAGGCAACCTCATATTCTGATCCCAACAATACTGAAAAAAAGGGACAACCCTAATGTGGATTATACCTTTCTTGTTACGTTGCGGCTCGTTTTTCTTCATCTTGTATTCTAGAATATTTTTTGATTAGGTCCGATGAGGTAACCTTTGACCTCTTCCAGCGCCTTTTTTCATCAGATCGATCTCTTGAGGTCCCTACAAACACCATATTCACAGGGAAAGGATGCTCGTCAACCTTCATTGGCTTTTTATCCTCGAACTTGATTCTCCCCTGTTCAATAGCCGATTGTAACTGTTGCCGAAAAACCTTGCACTCATTGGTATGGTGAGATATTGAATTGTGCCACTTGCAGTACTTCTTCCTTTTGAGTTCTTCGGCAGATGGGATTACATGGTTCGACGGTAACTGAATCTGCTTTTCTTGGAGGAGAAGATCAAATATCTTATCAGCTTTGTTGATATCAAAATCAAATCTTTCTTCTTTATTGGCATTCTTGATCCATGGACATGATACAGGTTTCTTATTCCTAGACCATTCCGCCAAATCCACCTCTGCATCGGATTCTTCATCATCTAAGTCTGATGTGTACACCTGTAGCTGAGCGGCTTTCCAATGGAACCTCTCTTTCTTGGTATCAGCAAATCGACTTTCATGAGCCGATACTCTCTGGAGTAGGTGAGACAAACTTTCGAACTCTTGTGAAGAGAAACGTTCCTTAATCGGAGCCAGCAATCCTTGGAAAGCCAAGTCGGCTAGTTGTCCATCATTTGAAATGAGACTGTAACATCGGCTTCTGACATCCCGAAAATGCTGGATGAATTCCGAAATTGATTCATCGTGCTTCTGTCTAACCGATGTTAAGTCTGACAACCTCAACTCTTGAATTCCAGCAAAGAAATATTTATGGAATTGTTTCTCCAAATCGGCCTATCTCCTAATTGAGTTTGGAGGTAACGAAGGAAACCAAGAGAAGGCTGGTCCAGATAAAGACAATGGAAATAATCAGACCCTTAGAGCCTCATCAGCCAATGCTTCCCCACATTGAGCCAGAAATCGACTAATATGTTCCATTATAGATACGCTATCTTGCCCTGAGAACCTAGAGAAATCCGAAATCTTAAATCGGTGCGGCAGCGGAAATCCGTCGAACCACTCTAGGTAAAGGTGCTGATACATGAAAGTTTGTTCTTTAGGCTTAATGCCGAATTGCTCCCTTACAACTTCCGCAATTCTGGCAGACCAATCTTCTTCCATTAGATTCTCTTTCTGGTACTGTGGAATCGAAGTTGGTACTTGACATGATCCATAATGATCTCCTTAATAATTATTACTAGGATATTCTTGCTTATACCCCCTGTAATAGGCTGTTCGATGATACCCTAACATCATGTCATCATGTTGCCCCCCAATCCGCTCTTGTACTGGCGGAAACATATTTTTTGATATATCCCTTCTGGATCCATAAGTAACCTGTGGTTGTCCTGTTCTCATCGGCAAATACACCGATCAGGTTATTTAACAATAGATCCATCTATAGTTTTCTTAATTAAGTTGTGCAAAGTATTAACCAGTACACCTGGTTGGTTAATGAGCGCATGGTGAATAGCTTCACCAACCATCTCTTGTAGCGGCTTCTAAGGAATAATGGGCGGCGATCAGCTCGATTCTCCTTCCAAAACTGGCTTTGGCATCTTGGATTTTTGAATCGGCCCTTGTTGGGTCATGCTAAAGGACTCCAGAAAGAGCTTCTAAAAATTAGCTGTATTCTGCTCCACCTGGTATCTCTGCTCCTCAGTCAAATCCTTCATCATCACTGGGATTACGTTGACTGTGTTGATTTCTTTACCCGCCATTAGATCACAGTTGATGAAGGATCTTCAACTGATGAAAAAGGTCTTCTTGTCCCACTGGGCGTGCCAAAAAGCGTATGTTCACGCTGGGGCGCGCGAGTGGACCTTGGCGCGAACATTCTCTTTTGGCACGCCCGGTGAGACTTACCCCTTCGTTGGTGATTGGACTTAACCGATGCAGCCCCACATCGAGAGCCATAACCCGCCAGTAAAACCTAGATGAACTAGGGTGGCGATGCGCCGAGATTGTATATGATCCAGAGTTATCTTACATGTTCCCAAGGGGTCTATATTTATACTCTGGATTTACAGACAGAGTCCGATGCGTCTACGACCATTGGACATTATTTCCTAATAAGAACAAAGTAAAATATTCGTAAAGAAGTTAACTAACTAGCTAAACCTTCCTAATTAAGTAAGGTTACAATTTACAAAGAGAAACATACTACCGTGGAGTCCACGGCTCTTCCGCAAACCCAGTTTCATCTAAATAATCTTCCAATTTGAAACCGAGTCTTCCTTCACTGCAACCCGATCGGCTTCTCCACTGTAGCAATCGAACCTTCTTTTACTCAAGCCGATCAGCTTTAGCACCATCGGATTGTCTAGATTTTGGCGTTAACACAAAGTGAAAATCAACTTCAATGTGTTAAGTTCTAGCATGGAACACAGGATTTGATGCAAGATATTTGGCCCGTATGTTATCACACCACAACCGTGCAACAAGCGGACTGGATACCTTTAATTCATTTAACAAAGTCTAAATCCAAATAATCTCAGCAGCTGCATTAGCCAATGCCTTATTCTCAGATTCAGTACTTGACCTTGATACTATAGCTTGTTTCTTTGCATGCCATGATACAAGATTATTTCCTAGAAATACTGCAAAGCTACCTATTGATCTTCTGTCATCAGGACAACCAACCCAATCAACATCTGAATATGCACTTACCAAGAAGTAAAATGACTTATTTATCTTTAGATCAAGCTTTGCACATGACTTGAGATATCTCAATATTCTTTTAACAGCCGCCCATTGTGCTATTGTTGGTGCATGAAGAAATTGACAAACCTTATTTACTGAGAAAGCAATGTTAGGTCTTATCAATGTAAGATAATGCAAGGCTCCTATAATACTCCTGTATTTTGATGAATCTATAGGACCAAGCAGATCTCATTCATAAACTGAGAGTTTATCACTAGTGGATAGAGGTGTGCTTACCGGCTTGCAATCTGCCATATTTGCTCTTTTCAACAGATCATTTACATATTTTTTTTGTCAAAATAATTCCATGCTTAGTCTAGTCAACTTTGATACCGAGAAAATAGTGTAAGTCACCTAAATCTTTTAATGAAAAATCATTGTGGAGATCCTGAAGTAATGCGGCCACTGCCTCTTGTTTAGAACTAACCACAATTATGTCATCAACATAATTTAACATGAACATAATGATGTCACCTTTACTGTAATAGAATAAGAAAGTATCGACTTTGGATCCTTTAAAACCAAGGGCATAAAGTTTCTTACTTAACCTTGAGAACCATGCTCTAGGCGCCTGTTTCAATCCATATTGTGCCTTATCTAACTTCCAGACATAGTTTCTTCTAGAATTTTCCTCGTACCCAGAAGGCTGTTTCATATAGACATCTTCAAGAAGCCCATGCAAGAAAGCATTGTGAATATCCAATTGTCTAATAGTCCAACCCCTGGACACAGCAATAGAGAGAACAACTCGAATAGTGGCAGCTTTAACAACAAAACTAAAAGTATCTTCATAATCAATACCATATCGTTGCTTAAAACCTTTTGCAACCATCCAAGCCTTGTATCTATCTAAGATGCCATCTTATTTACGTTTGATTTTAGATACCCACTTGTAGTCAATAATATTACGCTGTTTGTGAGAAGGAACCAAATGCCATGTTTTATTTTTCATTAACGCATCATATTCAACATCCATTGCCTATTTCTAATTATTATCCTCTAATGCTTCTGATAAGTTTTGTGGCTCACCGGTCGATGTTAAGAAAGAATATTTAACCGTACCATCGGTGTAGCGCTTCTCCTTGCGAATACCACTTTGTAAACGGGTCTTCGGCCTTTGATGTAGCTCGCCCCCAGCCGAAGGTGCCGTAGAAGATTCCAGCATGGGATCTAGAGGGGATACGGCCACCGGGGGCTCCGGATTCAGCGCCCTGATCGTGTCAGGTGCGCCGGATGCAGAATCGCCTGCACGCGTTGGAGAGGCGATCGTTGGCCCAGGAGATGTGTCATGAGACGATACGTCGGGCTCGGACTCCTAGGCAGATACACCTGCAGAAGTCATTGGAGGCACAGGTGAATGGCCTTAGGGGTCAGCTCCGACAGAAGGAGCTCCGTGTACCCCCGTATGCGATGACGGCAATTCCTGTATGACTTCATGCGCTAGAAAATCATTGTTAGTAGGATTAATTGGAGAATCAGCTACATGATCACTTATGGTACGAACCCTACTAGTTGGATTTAACAATAGGT
The DNA here is from genome assembly GCA_030770085.1 of Oryza coarctata. Classification (NCBI taxonomy): domain Eukaryota; kingdom Viridiplantae; phylum Streptophyta; class Magnoliopsida; order Poales; family Poaceae; genus Oryza; species Oryza coarctata. The sequence goes on along the minus strand of CM061484.1, from coordinate 8,444,210 downwards.
AGGTAAAAGATTAATTTCATCTTGAAATCTATGACCATCATTAGGACCAAGAAATTGAAAGGGAAATAGAGATTCATCAAAAGTTACATCTTGAGAAATGTAAACCCTTCCAGAATCAGGATCCAGGCACTTAAACCCTTTATGAAATGGACTGCATCCTAAGAAAATGCATTGCTTGGAGCGGAATTGGAGTTTATGGGTATTGTAGGGTCGTAGATTAGGCCAACAAGCACATCCGAAGACATGAAGAGAGGAATAATCTGGCTGTTGGTTAAACAACCGAAAGAGGGGTGTGTCATATGATAGTAACCGACTAGGTGTTCTATTTATCAAATGTGTGGTGAGAAGAAAGGCATCAGGCCAAAATTTTAGTGGCATGTTGGTGTGAGCAAGAAGAGCTAGACCAACTTCGACGATATGGCGATGCTTGCATTCGGCTGTCCCGTTCTGCGGATGTGTATGCGGGTAAGAAATATGGTGTGTGATGCCAACTTGAGTGAAATAGGGATGCAATTTTTGATATTCACCCCCAGTAGGTCTGCATTGTTATAATCTTTCGATTAAATAAGCGCTCAACAAGAGATTGAAATTCTCAAAATTTGGTAAACACCTTAGATTTGAATTTAAGGAGATAAATCCAAGTGAACTTATTATAATTATCAATGAAACTCACATAGTATTTGTGTTCACCAACTGATTTGGGCACAGGACCTCACATAGTAAAGGATGCTGGGAAACAGAGTTAGAATGAGAAAAAGGTAACTGGCGGCTCTTGCCTTTTTGACATGCATCACACACCGAATGTTTATTTGAATATGCTAAAACAGGAAGATTAAATTGGCTGATAACTTTTTCACAATCGGAGCAGCCGGATGACCTAAATGAGAATGTCATCTATCAAAAGAAATTTTTGTAGCTCCATAGGCTTGCTTTATTGTGTGCCTAGCAGGAAGAGGATAGAGGCCATGATCACAGCGTCACCTAAGCAGAGTTTTTTTCGTTACCTGATCCTTAATCAAGAAAAAATCAGGATGAAATTCACCGTGTGGATCTGATCGTGGCCTTTGTACCTGTAATGGATCGACAGTTTCCCCAAGTTGCTGGTGATGTTAATCGTAGCGCCCGAATCCATGTACCAGTTGGTGTCTACTCCATAGGATGTAGATGTTGCACCGGCATATTTTTCTTCTGGTACGAAGTTTTCGTCAAATTTGTACCAACATATGTCAGCAGTATGTCCTTTTATCTTGCAAACCCGACACCTAGGTCTATTGTGAGACCCATGCTGCTAATTATTTTATGGGCCTTGATTCTGCTAGTGCTGCCCATTGCTTCGGCCACACCCACGAGATGGAGCACCCCTACGCGAGGCCCTCTGCCTTGCGTGCCTTGCAACGCACTATGCCCCCGGTTGGCAGAATTAACCGAGGAGCAGCTATTAGGCTAGAGAAGATCCATATGCTACAAAACAAAAGTAGCTGGGAGTACATCTCTCCTACACTGATCGGCTCAGTACTGGTGACTAGGGCTGAGATGATGGGATTGTAGTCGAAATTGAGGCCAGCGAGAATGTAGGAGACTAGGTCGTCATCGTCGATGGCCTTGCCAGTAGACGCGATCTCATCAGCGAGAGACCACATCTTGGCGACGTATTCCGCCATGGAGAGATTGCCCTTCTTCGTTGTGGCGAGCGCAATCCTGGTGTTGATGGTGCGTGCTTGTGACATCGAGGTGAACATGGCCTCGACAGCACTCCATACTTCAGCAGCAGTCTTGCAAGCAGTTAGCTGAGACAATATTTGGAGTGATAGAAAAGAGTAGGAATCCCATGACCTGTTGATCCGGAGCACCCCACTCAACGTAGAGCGGGTTTTGCACCTCCACTTCTTTGCCATCTGCTGTCGTCTTCATGGTAGATGGAGGGGTCTTTGTGGCGCCTGTGAGAAATCCCTCCAGGTGTCTACCCCTCATGATGGCAAGCACTTGCACCTTACACAATGCATGGTTGTTCTTGGTCAGCTTCTTGGAGACAGCTTGGTCGACCAAGGGATTGATGGCAGCGGCGTAGGAGGTTGACATGGTAGAAGATGGATCTAATCTATTATTGTTTGATGGCTCTAATACCATGAAAGATAATCATGCACTTGACCTCATGCCGCCTACGTGTTATATATAGCCAGAAAGAGCCCCTAGCATAGCTTACAAGAATAGAAGAGGCGCCGTATGGAAGGTTCTTAACTTTTCTAATTATAAAAGATTTACATATTAGAAGAAGCGCCATATGGAAGGTTCTTAACTTTCCTAATAGGACATAGGGTACGGAGCTGAGGGAAAGATGGGGGAGAGATCACTACAGCTTGTGCTGCTATTGCTCCTCGACTGGCTATAGAGGGTGAGAAGGATGAACACGAGAGAGGAAGGAAGGGAGAAAAGAGTGTTCACAAGTTATGTTTGTCTCTTAGACTCTTGTGTAGTAAATTATGTTTGTCTCCTAGACTCTTGTGCCTGCAATTTGTCTCCTAGACTCTTGTGCAGCAAGTTATATTTGTCTCCTAGACTCTTGTGCCTATGCTTTGGGCTCTAGCTGTAGCCATGCGCCGGCCTAGCCGCTTGTGCTGCTTAGTATATGTTAATTAGGCCTAGGACTTCCTAGTTTAGTGTTCACACCTTGAACCCTTGAACTCCCCTGCCTATATATAATTGTAACCTCATATAATCTATGATTATCCAATATACAATACAGAGTCTTTCTCACTTACATGGTATCAGAGCACAGGTTTCACCCGATTCTTCTTTTTCTTCCACATCTCTAGTGTGCTGATTCTAGCGCCACCCCCTGCAGCCTGCTACCCCTATGCCACCCCTCTCTTCCCTCCATGGCCGGCTCTCTCCACTCCTTTGCTGCTGGTAATGATACTGAGCACAAGCGGATGGAGGATGCCCGTGCCGCCATGGCCATGGCTATGGCCACCACCGTGGCCATCGTGCACGACGCCACCGCCATGGCCATCGAGCATGACATCGCCATCGCGTGCGTCCACGCTACCCTGTAGCGTGCCACCTAGGAGCATGCTCCGCTGCACCTCCGTCTGAAGGCTCACCAGAAGACATTGACGAGGTCAGGTCTTTCCTCTCCGATGGTCGTCGTCTCTCAGTTCATGCCACCATGGTTCTTCAGGAGTCCACCACGGTTTTGAACCTCCATGCCCAAGCTATGGCCATTCAGAACATCTGTAGCCTTGTCCATGTCATTCTCGACGTCAACTTTGGTAGATTTGTTCGGTGGCGCGAGCAATTCCTACTCACCCTAGACAAGTATTCTCTTCAAGGCCATGTCCTTTATGACAATCGTCCCTTCAACTTGCCTATCTGGGAGCACATGGATTGCGTCGTCCATTCTTGCCTCTATGGCATCCTCTCTGACAACCTCGTCGACATTGACAGAAGCTACGGCGACCAAGGCATCACTGCCTGTACCACCTGGCTTGCCATCGAGAGCCAATTTCTTGAAAACCAGGAGGCGCGGGCCCTCATCGTCAATGCCAAACTCCTTATGCTCGTCGAGGGGGACCTATTTGTCACCGACAACTGCAAGCTTCTCAAGACCACCGCCAACAACCTCGGCGATCTTGGTGAACTAGTCAGCGACCACTCCCTCGTCCTCAACCTCATTCGAGGCTTGAACGAGCAGTTTTCCTACGTTGGTCGCTATCTCCAACATGGCCATCCCTTCCTTTTTTCTTGGAGGCCTACAATGACTTCATCCTCAAGGAGCTTACCATAGGCCCATGACCTCGTCTCCCCCTACAACTCTAGTTGCTGACATAGGTAGCGGCTCCTCGACCTCCCGCCCCACCTCCAAGAAGATCTCGGGGCATCCCACCACCGGCCCAGGGATGGTAAAGGGGGCGGTCTTGGCAGCAAAGGCAGCGCCCGCGGTGCCCACGGCAGAGACAGCAAAGGTGGTCATAGGGGCGACAAAGGCGGTGGCTTGGGCACTCCTGCTCCACCTAACTAGGGGGCGAGTAGGCCTTGGCCCACATCCTATAACCCATGGCTTATCATCCCTGGGCCACGCTCCTCGCCTCGCGGTTCGCCTGCCCAGCGACCAGACCAGCAGGCGCTGCTGGGCCAATAGGGGCCTTCCCAGCCTCACAGCAACTCCTGCTGGCGTCGTTTTAGCAGTACCTACAGCAGACCACTCCTGCGGTCTACTACAGTCAATAGGGTGCCCTTCTGCCTTCCCTCGATGCCTCGGCTCCTCCTGACTTCTACAACCCATAGACCGGTCTTCCGGTGGCTTGGGATCAGCACTCCCTCGCCTCAACTTTCTACACCATGACCCTTCAGCAGCTGCCGAACAATAAATGGTACATCGACTCAGGTGCCACCTCCCACATACCTCTGGTTCTCACACTCTTTCACACCCTACCTCTTCGTGATATCCTTCTCCTTCCTCTATTGCTGTAGGCAATGGCTCCTTACTCCCTATCACCACCACTGGCACCAACACTCTCACCAACTCTCTGTTTCTTAATAATGTTCTTGTTCCCCCATGACTTATTAAAAATCTCATTTCTGTGCACCAGTTCACTACTGAAAACAATTGTGCTGTTGATTTTGACCTTGCTGGCTATTCTGTGAAGGATTTGGAGGCTCAGAAGGTGATCATCAGGTGCAATAGCCCCAAGCCCCTCTACTCATTGCACCTTCCTAAGGCCACACCATTCTCACCACTGATTCTTCGCCTTCACTCTGGCATCGCCAGCTCGACTACCCTGGTCGCAATGTCTTGTCCAAAGTCACATCTGTTATCCCTAGTTATACTAAAGAAATTGATTCTTTTTGTCATATGTGTCAGTTAGGAAGCCATACTCGCCTTCCTTTTCAGTCATCTTCATCTCATGCATCTAGTTTATTTGAGCTTATTCATTGTGATTTGTGGACCTCTCCAGTCGCCAGTGTTTCCGGCTTCAAATACTACTTAATTATACTTGATGATTGCTCACACTATGTTTGGACATTCCCTCTTCATTTCAAATCTGACACGTTTGCCACTCTGACTCATTTCTTTGCCTATGTTCGCACTTAGTATAGTGTCGCTGTAAAAGCCATCTAGTGCAACAATGGTCAGGAATTTGATAACTCTACCTCCCCCTCCTTCTTCCTCACCCACGGCATACACCTCTACATGTCCTACCTATATATCTCATCTTAGAATGGGCAGGCTAAGCACATGATCCGCACCATCAACAATGTGGTTCACTCTCTTCTCTTTCAGGCCTGCATGCTCCTTCGTATTAGGTTGAGGCCTTACAGATCGCCACACATGTTCTCAACATCCTACCCACCAAAACTCTTCAATCCTCCACACCACGCTCTGTCCTGTTTGGTGTCTAGCCCAAATACGAGCATCTTCGTGTTTTTGGCTGCACATGTTATCCTAACCTCTCCGCTACAGCCATTCACAAACTTGCACCACGATCCTTCTTATGCATTTTTCTTGGCTACTCCTCCCATCATAAAGGATACCGCTACCTTGATCTCCAGTCCAATCGTGTTCTCATCTCTCGACACATCATGTTTGATGAACACTCTTTCCCTTTCTCACAACAGTCATCTCCCATCGACCCGGTAGCCCTTGATTTTTTAACTGATGATGCAAATCCTGTGCCTAGTTCTATCAGTGCACCTCTACCTTTATTTCCTACAGGTGCTCCCCTTGGTGTTCCTGCATATCCACATGCGGCCTCGACTGTCGGCACACCACCAGCACCCAGCGCGGGCTATCGTCGTGTGGCATCCAACGTGGGCGTGACCATTGAGACAGAGGTTGCCACTCCGGTGCCTGGCATGGCCCCTACGTCGATCTCTTCGGTCCGACCAGGCGCCCGGTAGGACACTCCCTCTGCGCCTATTGCTGCTGCAGCTCCAGGCACTCCGCGTGCCACTATTGCTGCTATAGCCCTCGGTGCCATGGCTTCCCCTACTGCTGCAATAGCCCCGGGCATGCCCCGACTACTGCTGGTCTACTCGCGGCGCTAGGTAGCAGCTCCTTAACAACCATCTGCCCCCAGCATGGCGGTTTTGCCCAAGGGCTCCGTGTTCGTGCAGCCCATCACCAACAACCACGGCATGATGACACACGCCAAAGCTGGTCACCAGTTCACAATGTCTATAATAGCACAACACTATCACTGGTGCCCTTGCCAAACCCAATTGGCGGGCCACCATGGAAGAAGAGTTCTCTGCCCTCCTTCAGAACAACATATGGGAGCTTGTCCCTCGACCACCTCAAGTCAACATTGTCACCGACAAATGGATTTTCAAGCACAAGTTCAGGACTGACGGGTCTCTCGAGTGATACAAGGCTCAATGGGTCCTTTGCGGTTTCACTTAGCATCTTGGCATCGACTTTGATGAGACATTCAGTCTTTTTGTCAAGCTCGCCATAGTTCGGATAGTGCTCTCACTCTCCCTCTCTCGCGAATGGCTAGTTCACAAGCTCGACATGAAGAATGCCTGTCTTCACGAGATTCTATCTGAGACTGTTTTTGCTGCATAGTCTGCTAGTTTTGAGGATCTCACTCATCCTGGATATGCCTGTTGCCTCAACAAGTCTCTCTATGGCCTCAAACAGGCTCCTCGGGTATGGTACAGTCGCTTCACCACCTTTATTCTCTCACTTGGCTTTGTGAATGCGAAGGCAGACACCTCCCTATTTATCTACCTTCATGGCACCGATACAGCAAACTTACTACTCTATGTGGACAACATCGTGTTCACTGCCTCATCCATGGCTATCCTCCGTCGCATCATCTCTTCTCTACAGCATGAGTTCAACATGAAGGACCTCGACTAGTTGCACCATTTTCTTGGAATCCAAGTTTAGGACAGTGATGGATGCCTTTTCTTGTGTCAGCAGTAATACATGATGGAGATTCTTGATTAGGCTGGTATGGCTGACTGCAAACCCTGCTCTACTCTAGTCGACACCAATCCTAAGCTCTCTGCAGTCACTGGTGACCTAGTTCAGGAACCTTCTGATTTTTGCAGTTTGGCTGGTGCCCTTCAGTACCTCACTTTCACTCGGCCGGATATTGCTTACGTAGTTTAGCAATTTTGTCTCCACATGCATGACCTATGAGAACCTCACTTGGCTGCTCTCAAGCGGATTCTTCATTTGGGTCTGTTGCTCCATCCCACAGCGCAGCATGAACTGGTCACCTACTCTGATGCCGACTGGGCCAGTTGCCCGGACACTCGCATGTCCACTTCTAGTTATGCGGTCTTCCTTGGTGACAACCTCATCTCCTAGTCCTCCAAGCGCCAACACATCGTGTCCCGATCCAGTGCCGAAGCTGAATATCGAACCATTGCCAACACCGTTGCTTAGGCTTCTTAGCTGTGTCAACTTCTCAGTGAGTTACAGTCCCCCTTGTAGCGTGCTACATTGGTTTACAGTGACAACATCAGCGCCATTTACATGTCCACCAATCTGGTCTAGCATCAACACATCAAACATATCGAGATTGACCTCGCTTTGTCTGGAAGTGTGTTTCTCTTGGTGTTGTTCGTGTTCTCTATGTTCCAATAACCTCTCAGTATGCCGACATCATCACCAAAGGACTGTCATCTTTGCTCTTCACTGAGTTTGGAACCAGTTTGAACGTCCGCTGCACCGATGCTCAGACTACGGGGGGTGTTAGCAAGTTATGTTTGTTTCCTAGACTCTTATACAGTAAGTTATGTTTGTCTTCTAGATTCTTATACCTATGTTTTATCTTCTAGACTCTTGTGTAGCAAGTTATGCTTATCTCTTAGACTCTTATGCAGTATGTTATATTTGTCTCCTAGACTCTTATGACTGCGCAATGGCCTTTGGCTGCAGCCATGCGCCGGCCTAGCCACTTGTGCTGCTTAGTGTGCGTTAATTAGGCCTAGGACTTTCTAGTTTAGTGTTCATACCTTGAATCCTTAAACTCCTCTGCCTACATATAATATCTCCTATAATATATGATTATCTGAGCCTTTCTCACATACAAAGAGGAAAAATGAAGAAAGAGTTGACATGTAGGCTCTACAGTTTTTTAATGTGATTAGCATCTAGATTTTTCTAATTGTAATACATCACGTAGACATTTTATCAGATGAAGACTAAGTCAACATGCTACATGGGAGTCATATAGGATAAATTCATCGTTACTATTGAGGGACTTTATTTACACGAAGTTAGAGAACGTTTTGTATGCGGTTTTACGATACAAATAAATGCCATAGAACTCAAATTAGATTTTTCCTACAGTACACATGCCCAGTAGGATGTCCTCTTTGTGCTAGGCCCAAGGCCATCATCCTTATGGCCCTTATGGCCCTGCTCTAGAGCCGATCTTGCTTGTTCATAAATGTTATAACATACGTTAAAGCAAAAGAAACCAAATGACTTACTAAACCACTATTTTTCATTTGATTTTTGGCAATTTCATTTTCTGATTTTTCATCTCTTGAAACTACTGTCAATCGAGGCATCGAGGGATTGGAAAAAAATACTAAAGAGCCAGTCTCCAGGCCTTCAGGGACATTACACAAGTCGCGGTCCATACTCCCCTCCGGTCCAGTAGCACCTAGAAGTTACTGTTCTTCTCAACGCGCCTGGGCATCATTCTGCCACCGCTCGGGGAGGAAGGATGCCTCGGGAAGATTTACACAGCGCGGGATGGAAACTAAAGTAGCGTGTGTGGGACAAACCGAATAGAAAACGATCGATCTGGGAACGAAGCTATATCGTATCGCCATGCAAACGGGATCGGAAACTGTCTCGGAACGCGGCTCACGCCATGCAAACATACGACGGACAAAATGCGATAGAATACGGACGACGACGGGCCCAAAGACGCGGGATAGGCCGCGCGGACTGCGCGCGAGGCGGGCGCGCGCGTCTCCCGCATCTCAACGGACGAAAGCGGAATGCGCCTGACGAAAGCGGTAAGCGGACGGTTCGAAACATCCAAATTTTGTAACTAGGTACATATGATACGATGTGTTACCCTGTTTTTTAATATGCTATTCTTCTCACGAGTAAATGACCCGTATCTTTTAGGTTGTTTTCTTATTTCTTGTAGGCAAGCTAAGACGATTTACATCTCAAAATAGATGGACTAGTTCATTTCATTCTTTTCAATTTCCCTCAAAATAGTATAAGTTGTTTTCGAACTTCTAAACACTTCTTACATATCCATACCAAATAAATACTAACCTATCATAAATAAATAATTTATATTTTTTCACTGTAGTATAAACAACAGCAAATCAGGGTTGACAATTCAACCAGTTACCATCCTAAACAAATTTTTAAAAATAATTTAATTTTTTGGATAAATTTTATCTGGTTTTTTATGGTTTGCCGTCCTTACCATACTTACCACTTGTTACGGTAAACCCTACAACAAAGTCATTTGAACTCTCTTAAAATTTTCTACACCAATAAAGCATACTTACATTTGGAATTAACCAGCGCAAATAAATGTATACTTACATACTTTTCGAGCTAGTTAAATAGTATAGTTAATTATATGTCAGGATATACAATAGTTGTTTATTCACAAAATCAAAAAGAGGCATATTTTACTAGATTTTCAACCAAATTTCCCTTTTCAGAGATATTTCATATCACATAATGGCATCTCTCCATTACCAGTTTCCCAACCAACACTACGATTGAAGCAATGATGAGTCTCATGGTTTCCCAACCAATACTGAGGTGTTCCCCTAGCAAAAAATAAAAAAGAGGCCAGTTCGATGAATCAATCCAATGATTAGAGCTACCTCCAATATTAATATCTATGCCACCAAATCCCCATCCATATTTACCAAGTAGGAACAAGAACACAATAATATTCACATCCACATGTCAAAGATAAGAACAATCACATCACAAATCAAGATTCAATTATTCAACAGCGTTATCAACAACACCATAACAACATCACATGTCAAAATCCTTGTTCTATATTACGCATTGAACAGAAAAATAGTAGAACCAAATCAGACTCGATGCCAATGCCAATATCTATCTCCCTTATCGATGCTCGCCGGGGGGAGGGAGGAGGCTGCCACCACTCACTTCTTGCTAAATGTTGAGGCTCACTACTCACTGTGGATTCAGTGGCCGGATCTGGCGACCCCTAGACTCTACAAAACTAACAAAACTAAGAATCGTAAGAGTTGATGATATTGATATGTACACTACCAAGCCACAATTCGTATATTTTTAAATAATATTAAGCTTGTTGGTAAAACTTCGATACCTTACATACCGGATAAAGGAGTGGGGAAGAATGTGAGATGTTTATATATATATATATGCATAACAAGTACTAAAATTTTTAATATTTTTTATGTAGTCATTGTTCTCTAAATATGATGAATGTAACTTTGCTAAATTACTATGAATATGTTGCATCCATCATAGAGACAAGTGTGAATTGTAGTGTATGATGTGCGTCAGAGTTAAAATTATTTGGGTAATTTGGGTAATAAAAAAATATATGTGAATTTATAGTGTAAGAAATGTAAGAATTAAAATTACTAAGGTATTAAAAAATATGTATCTATTGTAGTATATGAAATGGGTAAGAATCAAAAATTATTTAGGTCATAAAAATATATGTGATTTTGTAGTGTAAGAAATATAATAATTAAAATTACCAAGTACTATAAAAAATATATGTGAATTGTAGTGGAAGAAATGTGAAAGAGTAAAATATGTCGCCACTTACTCCCACCGGATGCACACCGGACCTTGCCCTCGTCACTTTGCCACCTTGTTTTGGGCCCCGGTTTTTAGGCCAAAACCACATTTGCTTTTAGTATCATTCACTGGATTAGTAGATAGTACACATATATACATAGCTGCATATCATTGCATACATTATTCTTAGTTTGTACCAAGGGTTGCCCAATTAGGTCCAAGATAGACCAAGCAAGATCGGATACAATACGTTAGCATCCAAGCAATAGATAAGATGGTGAAAGTGAAGCTATGGTGGTCCATATCTATTCCAAAAGCATTGACTGGGAACCTAAGTCCCTCACGGTGCCACCTTCATCTCCTCAACCGTTGGAAGGTGCTCGTAGGAATCACCTTCTAGCAGTATTTTGAAAAAGGAGAAATAGCAACAATGAGTATGTAAAGTACTCACAAGCCACAACTTCAATATGATTAATGCATATAGGGTTTAGAGAAAAGCCAAGGTTCTTTTGCATAAAGCCAATTTTCGCAAATGTTTCTACAAACCTATAACATAGCCGCTTTGACAGAAAATGTGCCAAGCTTTTCTTGTTTAACCATTCACTAAGCGCTGTGTTCACCTTCCTAAGCCACCGTTGAGTTGATTTAGCTAGACTTATTTATCCAAATTTTGCCATTGGATCCTACCCTCACCCTAGGTAGTCTCTCCGTGTGCTATCCATTTTTAAATATGTTCTAAGTTAAATTTAAAAGTTTGAGTCAGTCAAGGATAGTATAAGTCTTAGTGCTTCTTTAACCGTAAACACAATTGTTCAAATAGATTACTTTACTCACACCATAATGGATGTATGTTTTACTCGCACTCCATAACTTGCTCAACACATGAGATTTGTCATGGCCTAGTTTTTCAGGTCCCATCTAGCGGTGGTACCTGTCACATGAACTATGTATCCCTATTATCTACCTGACTTCTCAAACCAGCAGTGAGGAGAGTTTTGGCATTTCGTTGTTATTAAGGGGAGAAGTCATCAACAACAATTATCTAAGTTTTAGTTATACAAGCCACCCCGCTCATAGATCAATTTGTCATATTGCACTTGACCTCCATCACTATAGTTTAGAACCACATATGATCAAGTTACTACCCTCTTTTAGTGGTCCTAGTTTAGTAGTTCTATACCTACTAGAGAAGATGCGGCTGTACTATGTTTATTTCCTACCTATTTTCTTGACTCGGTCTTTAATTGACTAGGGTCAGCACTAGCCTTTATCAGAATCCACTCAAATCAACCAACCATCCTAGGCTAAAATAGTTTTGTTGTAATTAAGTTTTTGGATTTTCATAAATACTTTTCAAGTCTCCAGAAAGATGGTGATACATATCTTCATCCACTTCCTGATAATCACCGCTACCCTAGTGACTATCTACCAGAATAATTTGCAAAGCATATGTCAATTGTTTGACTATGGACTCTAGTATAACTATGGCTATCAAGATAGAGGTAATCAATTATGAAAGCATATATAAGATCAAAACATAGCATGTTGTTTATTTTAAAATAAAGTATTTCACAATATATGTACAACATTATCAAAAAGGGGTTGTCATGACTTGCCTTGCTTAGCTAGGGTGCCCACGACAGTACAAGAGGGTTGATTTTCCTCACAAATATAACCTGTCGTAAAACACTATATAAACACATGTTCTAACACAAAATAAAATGATCCTTAAATCCAAATAAAAAGGGAAAAATACCAACAAGTGTCATTAAGTAGATATCAAATTTAGATGAATTCCGGTAAAATTTCTACTAGATTCTGATTTAAAATGAGTGAGTTCTAGGTTTTCTTAGATTCAAATTTGAATTATTTCAAGTAAATGTGGAAAGATACCTTTTAGAAATATATTTGAAATTGTCTGAAGTACTTCATTCATTTTCAAATATAGAGGCTAAAAGGTGGGGTCCCTAGGTATTTCTTAGCATTATCTTATTTATTATCCTTAAGAAAAAGGGCTAAAAGAAAAGGTGGGGCCTAGGTCAACAATTGATTAGGTCATCTTGACCAAATATTCGTTGGGCCCACATGCTAGTCATTGAGAGGGGTTAATCCCTCAATCCTTCCCTCTCACTCTCTCTCTCTTTCCACTTTCCTCTCAATCGTTCTCTCTCTCCTTTCTTTCTCCTCTCACCTGCTATGCCCGTGTGAGGAGTGCATGGTAGTGCGAAAGACAAACGGCAGGATACTAGGGGAATGGGCTTACCCTATGATCAGTTTGGAGGTGGTTGCAGTATGGCGGGGGAGCTATGAGGCTGGGATGTGCAATCTGTATGGAGGCAGAATAGGCATGGCAGTCATCATCGTTTGCAGGACAGAAACGTCCTTTGCTTCAAGTTGGAGTGCGTGTCGGATTATGGCAGTGTAGTGAACACAACTGAGGCAAAGGAAGAATGCCTCGCTCAGTTGGAGCGAATGTGCAGAATAGGATACTAATGGAGGGTTCGGTGGTGTCCCCCTTTTATAGGCGATAGGAGGAGTAGGGCACAATGGATGCGAGGTTGTGGTGGGGCCAGCAGTGTCTTGCACATGTCACAACATGGTGGTATAAAATAGCGAGGTGACCTGGCAAGCAGTGTGGCTATGGCTTTCTGGCGAGCGTATGTGGTGTTAGTGACATACCCTAGTGGCATCATGAAAATATTATAAATATCACATACTACGTTTATGATATATTGATTTATTTCTTGAAATAGACATTATTGATCAATGAGTATGTGACTTATTCCTGAGACTGCTAATATCATATGTTGCTATTTCTAAATGATCCCAAATCATATATCATATGAGAAAAAAATAGGATTGTCAGATCAATATATGTATTGATTGATGATCATGTCTCATGGATTATGGTAAATACTGCAAAGATTTTATATGTTATCCGTTAATCTCAAGTAGTGTTTATGTGGAATCCTTAGAATTGAAATCATTATGGTTCCCAATATAAGTAGTAGCTTATTTTGTGACTACCAAACTGCTCCATAACAGGATAGTCATAAAATAGTCTTCATATTTGCTATAAAATATATAGTAGGATGTGAGTACTCAAGATAGAATTTGCCTCTTCTGTGGGAGAGAAATCTCTAGGTCCCTCAGTGTAATGGATTATAAAAGTGCATGGCCATGCTAAGATGATTTAGGAGTCAATCACAAGTTTATAATCTATCATAGGATCGAGATAGTGATTGAGCTATTAAGAGGATAACACAAGTCTCACCTTGAGCTTGATCGATATTGTAAGCCAAAGAAATTCATACATAATAATATTACAGATTTAGCCGATATGATCTTTATGTATAATATGACTTGCTAGAGACAGCTATTAACAAGGTGACTAGAAGGGTGTTTTTGGGTCATGACCAAAGATATGTGAATTTAGAGGGTCGCACTCTTAATAGGCTGGAATGCTTATTTGAATATGATTTGGATAAGAGCTCAATTAGGATAGATATCCGAGTAGACTCCTATTAGGCCACGGTCCTCTAGACTCAAGTGGGGAGGCCTATATATAAAGAGGCAGAGAGGTTGAGGAGAGATATCTATATTCACCTCGAGTGAAAACCCTAGCCACTTGCGAGTGTTAGTACACTTGCAATCGACGTTATATCCCTAGATGTGTGGATACTAGTAGAGGCGCTGCTCGTTGCGGCATTGATTGATATCAGGATTACGGTGATCAATTACTTCATCTACCACCTTGACGTACGCGTGATTGGATTGGCTTCTTGAACTCTACTTCTGCTACATTGTGCGCTTCGTGGTAATGGTTAATGATTCCTTCTTCGTTTGATGTCTTGATGTGTGTGGTAGAAATTTTTTTTAAGCTATCACAGGTTACGCCTTCACCTTTACTAGTATCAAAGCTATCTTACGTAGTTTGTGATTTGGATCATTGCATATGTTGATATGCAATAGTAATAGATTGGATCTATTACAATTTGTATCTGTCAGTTCATATGATGGATCAATAGTAGCACAGGTTGATGAGATCAATCGGCGAGTGTCTCAGACCGTCATAAGGTTATTATGTAGAGTAATAGTAGGCTATGGATCTATAGTCTCGGGTCATTGGAACTAGTAACATCCTTGAGAGTGTCTTAGACCGGCACAAGATTATTATGCCGAATACCAGTAGGTTATGGATTGGGTCAATGAAACTACTAGTAGTATCTTTGAGATTGTCTCGGATCGGTATAAGATTGATATGCCGAAGAGTAGTAGATTGTTGATCTGATTGCCATGGGCTAGTAGAAAAACTAGTATCCTTAAGAATATCTCAGATCATCATAAGATGGTTATGCCATATAGTTTTTTCATGTGTACCCCCTTTGTGTAGCATCTTGGATTTACATTGTTAAATAGAATATGAGTTTACGCTTAACTAATTTTTGTAGAGAATGATGTAAATAGTATGACCCTATAGCTTATTTGGAATGTATGAGATGTATGTGATGAATGTAACATTTGTTCACGGTTTGTATGTCATGATTATTTTATCTACTATTAGCTATCGCTATTGTATTTAACAACTTGCGTGTCGACCAAAGTGCTTGAATCTATCTTTGTAATTTTTAATTTCTATCTATAAAAGATAGTAGTATAGCCTAGAAGTTACCATGTTTCAAGCATAGTGACCCAAAGAAAAGATGTGGAGGATGGAGATCATCTACATGGAGATAGATATCACCATTCTTTTAGGCCATACTATTACACAGATGAATATGTTTATCTGTGATGTCTTCTATCCTACTTTTATGTAATGATATTTGTGAATTGTTGCTATGGTAGGATAGAGTAGTAAAAATTAGGTATTTGTGTCCTTCCATATGTTGCACCTAAGGAGAATGATCACCATACAGTAGGCCTACCAAAGTAGGGTACTATTGGTTATCATCAATACATGAGGTAGATATCATACATTTATATGCAAAAGCATTTGGTTTACATAACAAGGTTATCAAAACAATTTTGGACCTTAGGACCTAGGTTGCGGTAGGGGTATATTGATGCCACCCAAAAAAACAAGAATCACATAGGGATGTGATTAGCAAAGTGTTGCATACCCATGTAGCTAGTATTCTAGCCGTGATGCCAAAGCTTAATAGTAATTAGTGAGATAAAGATCTTGACCCACTATGTTAGTTAGAGGGGACTTTGTTGCAAAACACATAGTGGGAGTCTTTTGTTACATAGTTTAATGAAAAAAGTACATACACATAGTGCTAAACTTTGTATTTTCTTATGATGTAGATCATGTTAGCTAACGCCGCAACCGGTTCTTTTAATTTGCAATCTTTTCTTGAGAAAGAAAAACTAAATGGAACAAATTTTATGGATTGGTATTACAACTTGAGAATTATTCTACAACAAGAGTGCAAAGAGTATGTACTTGAGACTCCCTTACCCGGTAACTTGCATGATAATGCTATTATGGCTGCACGAAGAGCTCATTAGAAACATACAAAAGATCCCGTTGATGTGAGCTATCTCATGCTTACCACAATAAACTTTGAGCTTCAAAAGCAATATGAGAAGACGAACGCCTATAATATAATTTTGGGGTTATATGGTATGTTTGAGAACCAAGCAAGGGCTAAGAGGTTCAACACTTCAAAGGTCTTGTTTGCGTGTAGACTTGCAAAAGGGAATCTCGTCAGCCTTGATGTAATTAAAATGATTGGCTATATTGATAGTGTAGAAAAACATGGTTTTGCACTAAGTTAAGAGTTGGCTACTGATGTGATTCTTCGGCGGTCTCTCCCTTTGAGCTTTGAGCCATTCATATTAAACTATCATATCTACAATATGGACAAAACATTGGCTAAGTTGCATGGGATGATAAAATCTGCTGAGGACAGCATTAAGAATATCTCTAATCATGTGATGGTGATACAGAAAGGCAAGGGCAAGCCTAATGTCCAGAAAATCATGGTCAAGAGAAAAATGACTCTCTATCAGATCACAAGCAACTCTCAAGCCGCTAAGCGAGACTAGAAGGGCGCTGCTCCTAATACAGCTTGTTTTTACTACAAGGGATCAAGACACTAGAAGAGGAATTGTGCAAAGTATTTGGAGAATCTTAAGAAGAAAGAAAGTATGACTTCTACTTTAGGTATAAATGTTATCGAGATCAATGTTGCTACTTCATCTATTTATTTTTAGGTATTTAATACCAGATTGGTTGCTCACATATGCAAATTGTTGTAGGGCCTAACAAGAAGTAGATGTTTGAAAAGGAGCGAAGTGGATCTTCGTGTTGGCAATGGAGCAAGAGTTGATGTGGTGGCTGTTTGTACCATGACATTGTCTTTACTTTCAGGATTAGTTATGGAATTAAATAATTGTTATTATATTGCATCTCTATCTATGAATGTTATTTCTACTTCTTGATGGCAAGAAAACGGTTATTACTTTAGATCTATGCACAATAGTTGCTCTCTTTATTTTAAAGATATGTTATATTGTCATACTCTATTGGTGAATGGGTTATACATTCTAAATCTTAAAGGGACATTGATCTCTAACATTAATACAAAGAGGCGACATCCTAATTATTTGAATCTCATGTTCATATGACATTGTAGCTTGGGCCACATAAATGAGAAATGCATGGAGATGCTCCATAGAGATGGTCTTCTACACTTATTTGATTTTGAATCATTTGAGACATGCAGATCTTGTTTACATGGAAAGATGAGAAGGATACCTTTCACCGGTCAAGGTGAAGGGCCAAGTGACTTATTGGCACTCATGTATACTGATGTATGTGGACCAATGAGCTCTACAGTCATAGCTAGTTTTCAATACTTCAATACTTTTACTGGTGACTTTAGTATATATGGGTATATCTACCTAATGAAGCATAAGAATGAATCCTTTGAAAAGTTGAAGAAATTCCAAAATAAAGTACAAAATCATTTAGAAAAAACAATCAAGTTTCTACAATTTGATCGTGGAGGCAAGTATTTGAGCCATGAATTTGACAATCATCTAAAGGATTATGGAATTGTTCCACAATTGACTCTCTACATGCACGTTAGTGAAATGGGGTATCTAAATGGAGAAATCACACCTTATTATGCATGGTACGGTCTATGATGAGCCAAAGTGATCTTCCATTGTGTTTTTGAAACAACTGTGTTCATATTATAGGGTTCTATCTAAGTTAGTAGAAAAGATACCATATAAGATGTGGACAGGACAATGTCCTACCTTATCTTTTCTTAAGATATAGGGATGTGAGGCTTATGTAAAATGTTTACAATTTAATAAGCTCGCTCGTAAGTCTGACAAATGCTTCTTTATCAGGTATCGTAAGGAGACAAAAGGATATTACTTCTATAATCAATGAGAACAAAAGTGTATTGCCTAACATGGTGTTTTCTTAGAGAAAGTGTTTCCCTCAAGAAAGGATAGTAGGAGAATGGTGTAACTTGAAGAAATTCGAGAAACATCTAAAAATGCTTCAGCTCCTACACAACCATACCAAGCTGAAGAAAGTGTTGAAGAACCTATTGTAGACACACCACATAATGTAGAATAGAGAGATCACATCGTGCACCTGAGAGGCATATGTTCTTGACTACTCAATAAAGAGACATATTGTTGTTAGACAATAATGAGCCTAAGACCTATGAAGAAGTGACGGTGCGACCACACTTTGAGAAATGGCTTTAGGCCATGAGATCCAAAATTGAATTCATGCACAGTAATCAAGTATGTAACTTGGTTGATCCCTCTGATTGTGTTAAAACCAATCAGTACAAATGGGTTTTTAAGAAAAAGATAGGCATCGATGTAAATGTTCACATCAATAAGGCACGGTTGGTGGCTAGAGGTTTCAAACAAATTCAAGCTATTGATTATGATGAAACTTTTTCTCCTGTCACAATGTTGAAGTATATTTGAATCATTCTAGCGATTGCTACATATTTTGACAATGAGATATGGCAAATGGATGTTAAAACAACTTTCTTTAATGGAAATTTGAGTGAGGATGTGTACATGACACAACCCATGGATTTTGTCGATCTGCAATCAGCTGGAAAGATATGCATGTTGCAGAAATCCATTTATAGATTAACGCAGGCATCTCACAGTTAGAATATTTATTTTGATGAAGTGATCAAAGGGTTTGGTTTCATCAAGATCCTTGTGTTTATAAGAAGGCTAGTGGGAGCATACTTGTATTTCTGATCTTTTATGTGAATGACATATTATTGATCAAAAATGACATTTCTATGTTTGAATATGTTAAGTCTTCATTAAAAATTAGTTTCTCTATGAAAGGCCTAGGAGAGGCAACATACATTTTGGGCATCAAGATCTATAGAGATAGATCAAGAAGGCTAATTGGATTATGCCAAGATACATACATTGACAAGATGTTAAAAATGTTCAACGTGCAGGACTCCAAAAAAGGTTTCTTACATATGTCACATGGTATAAATCTTAACAAGAGTCAGTGTCCTAGTACACCTGATGAGTGGAATAAGAATAATGTGATTCCATGTGCTTTAGCTATTGGGTCAATTATGTATGCCATGCTTTGTACATGTCCAAATGTCTTGTATGCTTTAACTACAATGAGTAGATATCAATCAGATTGAGGTAAATATCACTAGATTGCTATAAAAATATCTGGAAGTACTTGAGGAAAACTAAAGTTGTGTTTCAAGTATATGGAGGTGAGGAAGAGCTCGTTGTAAATGGTTACACCGATGCTAGCTTCCAAACTGACAAAGATGATTTCAGATCACAATCTAGATTTGTGTTTTATCTAAATGGTAGTGTGGTGAACTAGAAGAGTTCCAAGCAGGATACAGTTGCTGATTCTACAACAGAAGCCGAGTATATTACAGCTTCTAAAGTTGCTAAAAAGGTTGTTTGGATCAAGAAATTTGTTTCTATACTTTGTATGGTGACTAGTGCCATGAGTCCAATGGACCTCTAGTGTGATTATAATGGGTCATTGCACAAGCCAAGGAGCCTAGATTATACTAGAAACCCAAGCACATTCTATAGTGTTTTCACCTCATCTGTGAGATAGTGGAGAGTGGCGATATAAAGATATGCAAAATAAAAATGGATTTGAACATTGTAGATCCATTAATAAAACTCTTTCCCTAGCCAAAAAATGAGGGTCATCTTAGGGAATGGGTATTAGATATCTACATGATTGACTCTAGTACATGTGGGAGACTATTGATGATATGTCCCATAGGCAACATGAAGATGTAGTAAAAATCACATACTATGTTTATAATATATTGATTTGCTCCTTGAAATAGGCATTATCTTTATTGATCAATGAGTATATGACTTATTCATAAGACTATTAATGTGAGATGTTGCTATTTCTAAATGATCCATGATTATATATTATATGTGAAATAAATATAATTATAAGATTAACATATGTATTGATCAATGATTATGTTTCATGGAGACAAATATGAATATATGTTAGCGGACATATGTTGGATAGACCCACTATAAGATACTATAGAGATTTTGTGTCATCGGTTAATCTCATGTAGTGTTTATGTGAAATTCTTATATTTGAGATCATCATGGTTCTCAACATATGTAGTAAATTATATTAAGACTACTAAATACTACTCTATAATAGGGTAGTCATAAAAATAGTCTTCAGGTTTGCGATGAAATATCAAGTGTGATGTGAATGATCAAGATAGAATTTGCCCTCATGTGAAAGAGATATCTCTAGGCTCCTCGGTGTAATAGATTATAGAAGTGCATGGCCATGCTAAGATGATTGAGGAGCCAATTACAAGTTTATAATCCATCATAGGACCGATAAAGTGATTAAACTATTAATAGGATGACACAAGTCTCGCATTGAGCTCGATCGATATGATCTTTACGTATACTTTGGGGTTAATATGCCATGCTAGAGATCGCTATTAACAGGGTGACTAGAAAGGCGTTTTTGATTCATGACCAAATATGCGTAAACCTATAGGGTCGCATGCTTAATGGGTGGAATCCTTATTCAAATGTGATTCAAATAAGGCCTCAATTCTGATAGAGATCTGAGTAGACTCCTACTGGGCCATGGTCTCCTAGGTCTAAGTGAAAAAGCCTATATATAGAGAGGTTGGCAGGTCAAGGAGAGATATATTTATTTACCTCGAGTAAAAACCCTATCCACCACCTCCTGAGCCAAACCCTAGCTTATAAATGGTAGTACACCCACAATTAATGTTCTAGCCCTAGACATGTGGATATCAATGGAGGCATTACTCGTTGCAGCATTGATCGGCATTAGAATCGCGGTGATGAACTGCTTTATCTATCACCTCGACACACTCATGTTTGGATTGGCTTCTCAAACCCTACTGTTGTTGCATTGCACGTCTTGTGGTAACGGTTCATAATCTCTTCTTCGTATGATGTCCTGGTGTGCACAGTAGAAAAAAATTATTTTAATTTAGGTGGCTGTGGATCAGTGATAGCAGAGCGGTTGACGTGTGGTGATTTGGCACATAGTGACAGTGAGGTGGCCTATGCGGGTAGCGTCATTTAAGCAAGTTCCACACGACATCTGCTTCAGCCGACGTAGAGTCTGAGCTGTCGATGCAGGGGTGGCAGAGATGTGAGGTCATGGAGTGGTGGTAGGTGCGGTAGGGTTGACGGGGTGATGGAGTAGCGGTAGGCATGGCAGGAGGTAGCACATGGTGTTGCGGAGTGCAGGCGGTTGGCCATACGTCACATGTTGTGGCCATCATAGAGTCCAAGTGGTTAGCGTGGGTTTGGGTTTGCGGCGGTGGTAGCTCGATAGGACGCGTAGGGTGAGCGGGCATGCATGCGCTACGAGTGGCGCAGGTGTGCGCCAAACACATGGTTATGTAGAAGGTAGCATGCATGCAAGTGCGTTGCGCATGCGTCGATGGCTTGCGACTAGGCTAGGCAAAGTGACAGAGAGGTGGCCTAGCTAGCGAGGATGTTCGGCTAGCCGTGTTGTGCTAGTCGATAAGGCAGTTGGTGGCCTAGCATGCTACGCTTAACCTGCTGGGCTACCTGATCTGCTGGTAGTTGGACTTGGATCGGGGAGAGGAATGAGATCCAGTTGATTGGGCTGACTAGGTTGTTGTCTAAAGGATTCAAATAATGCCAAAGAATGGCTAATATTGGGTTGTTTAAAATAACATTTATTTTGAAGGGTTGAAATTTGAGAATTTGGATTGTTATTGAATAGAGGTATTGGCACAGTATAAAAGAAAAGAAATCACAAGATGCAGTATGATGAAGGCATTCAAAAAATGATTTTTGATGGTTCGAAATTTTAGGTTTTGAATTTTAGGGTTTGGATTTTTCAGGATGTTACACTTGTCTTCATCCATTGGTGCCTCTTCGTCTCCCGCGAACGCCAAAGCAGCACCGCCACCACAAGCAATGAGCTAGCCACTAATCGAGCTCCACTATCAGTTTGTGATGATATTTGTGATGATATTTTGGTTAATTTGTGATAATATTTTGATATTTGGATGAAATTGTGATTAGGTGAATATTTGTGTTGAGTATGAAAATTGTGACATAATTGTGATAATACTTTTACTAATTTGTGATGATATTTGATATGACATTTAGGTTAATTTGTGATGATATTTTGATATTTGCACTCTATGAAAGACAAATTATGCATCTATACATCATAAAACTTTTGATAATCCCATTTACATGCTATATTTGTACTTAATTATGACTCAACTAACAAATCATTTACCTTACTTTGTATACAACAACCATTGGATTTGTTTTATTTTCTATCCGAAGTTGTGTTTTTTACTCTGTCGACATGAAGGATAGTGCCTACAACGAATTTCTTCTAATTTTAGAATTGTAAGTGACTAGCTCACTCTATTTGCTATTTATAACAAAACATGTGGTTATTTATGACTAACACTCTCTATTTGCTCAAACGATGACTATCGGCTCTACTATTAAAATGGTGGAGAACGGTTAAAGAAAAGATATTCTTTGCTCATCTGGCAATAAGTAGTTGGTAATTAATGGTAGACATACTTAACTATATGTCTTTGTGCTAATCCATATAATACGTTGAATTTTATGTCTTACAAAGTGATACAAGCAACTGAAAATAAGCGTACTTTAGGGTCGATGTGAGATCTTGTATTAACCCCTACAAACTGTAAGTAAAACATCAATATTTATTAAATGTATTGCTAACTTTCAATTGATTACAAATTTCTTTCTATGTAGCTTCCTACATCCCTTAGCATGACAGAGAGCTAGATGATAAAATCATTGAAGATGTACAGCGAGATATATGCTACTTCATCCACTACGAGTGTTGTTGTGACTAGCTTGGGTGGTTTTTTTGATAAAGAAGGGTTTTTAAACTTTGACATGAGAAGCATCTTATTAACTGGACTAAAAAATTAAATAAATTATATATGTAGATCGAGTTATAAGATATTTAACTACTTGATCGGACATGTATGTATTAATTAATAATTGTCTTAATTAATATAATTTATATATTGTCAATTATATGTATGAATTGAATTGATGATGTTAGTTTTTTTATTGATTACACAGTCATTTCATCCTCGTTTCTATGTACATAATACATGACCAAAATTAAATTTAAAATTAGCCAGAAATCAAAATTCAAATTTGATGAAAAATCCAAATTCAAAATTAGCCTCATAGGATAACATATTTACAGATGGGCCAAATTGCCACTGGCCACTTATGAAGAATATTTTCACCAGTGGTTGTCTTTACTCATCCGTTAGCAAAGACAATTTTCTCGGTGGATGGATAACGAAGGCCACAAATGAAAAGGTTTTTGTGCTGATGGCTTGCTCCCATCCGTGAAATGGGGTATTTTTACTGGCCTTCGGTCGTTGGCGGCGTCGGCAGTGTAAATCACTTCGGTCGTCAGTGAAATCTTTTTTTTTAATGTAGCGAGCAATTGGTTTCGTGGATAGATTTTGCAGTAATCTTCTCTCTCAGACAGATCGAGACGTATAGGGTGTTGCTTTATGATCACCTCGAGCGACAAGTGACATAAATAAGCTGATGGTTTTGAGAGGAAGAAAGCGAGAAAAAGGTTGGTGAGGGAGGTGACGAAGAATGAGATCACCATCCTTCATTCACCCTAGATAGGCTTGCTCAATGCATGCCTTAAGCTAGCATGACTAGAAAAGATGGGGTCCTACGGAGAACTGTAGCCTGGCCAGTAGATGTATGTGCAGGGCACAGGAAAACAATCTCACAGAATCGTAGTAACATTAACGGTAAAATCTGCACGATCTGATAGTATTAAAAGCCGATTGACTGGTAGATCAGATGGTGCTAAAGGCGATCGGCTGAGAGGTCCGATGGAGAGTTTAATACAGTCATCAGGCGATGGAGATATTGAGATAAAGCCGATGGAGAATTGTAGAAAAGCCGATCAGATTAGTAGAAGATTGGATTGGCTTGAAGACAGGGGATTGTCCAATCGAGATCAGGTCCGACAAGCCTGAAGGAAAGTAAGGAAAAGGATCGGCTTGATTAAAACAAGATCCGATAGCTACAGTGGAGAAGCCGATCATATTGCAATAAAGGAAGACTCGGTTACAAATTAGAAAATTATTCAGATGAAATCGGATTTGCGGAAGGGCCGTGGACTCCACGGTAGGATGTTTTGTTTTTGTAAATTGTAACCTTACTTAATTAGAAAGGTTTAGCTGGTTAGTTAACTTCTTTAGGAATATTTTCCTTTGTTCTTACTAGGAAATAATATCCGATGATCGTAGACGCGTCGGACTCTGTCTATAAATCCAGGGTATAAATATAGACCCCCTGAAAACATGTAAGATATCTCTGGATCATATACAAATTCGGCGCAATGCTACCCTAATTCATCTAGGTTTTACCGGCGGGTTCTGGCTCTTGACGTGGAGTTGCATCGGTTAAGTCCGATCTCCGGCGAAGGGGTAAGTCCCGCCACCATCCCGATATGTCCTGCTCTATCTGAGGCTACATCGGTTAAGTCCGACCTTTTAGGCCAATCAGACGTATCGCATCACATCCGTGCCGGACCTATCGGCCCGTTAAGCTCCCTCTGTCGTCGTCAGTTTTGTGCTGCATCGGTTAGGTCCGACCTATGGGGCTGTCGACGGTAGATCGAGCTTCAGGCATATAGTCTTCTGCATGGCGTATCATCGAAGTGCTAGCCGATGAGTTATCCATGCTCTAAGCTTCACGCCTAGTGCATCGGCCCCTCGGCCGATATGCATCAGCCTTTAGAGGCATTCCTTGACACGTAATGCCAAACGTATCGGTCCCCCAGTCGATACGCACCTGCCTTCAGAGAGGCGTCCCCTCATCGGCTCAGCTAGCCGATGGGCTCGCTCCTATCCTTGCTATGCCATAGCCAATCCGGCGTCCTCCGTATCAGTCTCGTACTATCTCGGTTAGGTCCGATCATCAAGGTTCGGTGTTAATAACGCTGTCACGGCGGACAATGGGTCTCTTGCTGTCATATCCGGAGCGGCATCGGCTTTGCAGCCCATGCCTTCTTGTACTATTCCTTGCCTAGGCCGCATGTGCATTCATCGGTTTTTCTAGCCGATGAATAACTGTTCGGCTGTCTGGAGAGATCTCGTGCGCCTCGATATCCTCTGAGCACATCCTGGTTCCTCCATCGGCTCTGCGGTCGACCCCTCGTCGACACCTGTCCACATCGGCTCCCTAGCCGATTGAAGAGTATCCCGAACCTATCGGCAGCCAGTCGATAGCGAGCGCCTATATCGGATCCGCTCGTCTCACTTCCTTGTGAATTGCAAGGTCAAATTGAGTAGCACGCTCGCGAATCTCGATGTTTAAGGATCTGCACTGGAGATAAGCAGACCTCCCAGGCCTTCGCGTGACCGAGCCGCCGTCCCTCCTTGGTCATAGTATTTTTGGCAGCGGCACGCATTTTGGCACACCTAGTGGGACCGAAGGTTTTATTTATCGGCCGATAAGGACCGTACTTTATTCATCGGCTAATCGGATAGAAATCTTCATTCATTAGTTGATTGGACTGGAATCATCGGCTGAAGAAACCTGAAGACCGTTTATCAGCTGAAGATCATCCTTCATCGGCTGGTGATGCAATTCCATTCATCAACTAGCATAACTCTACAAGTGCCTGATTAGAAGTCAGATTTTTCTCATCAACCCGGGGGCATCTTATTGTCAATATGTCTAAAGAAAAGGTGGATTCCAAGACATATTCATCTAAAGATGAAGCCGATGAGGAGATAACAATTTCAGTTACCATGGAGGATTTGAATGAAGACCAGAGGTGGCATATAGAGCAAAATATGGACAACTTTCAGAAGCTCTGTTTGGAATCCTTCGGTATGACTAAATAAGGGCCGATTTAAAAAATACAATTACCAAAATATGTTTTGATAAAGGAATCAGGCCATTCAGCACCTGTGAATTCTTCCAAGCCATTGCAAGAGATGTTTAACAAATCATTTTATCAAGCATTCAGTAATCCATCAGGAGTATGGATGGATACACTAAAGGATCTGATCAAGAAGGCGATACAAGAGTCATCGGCTCAAGAGACCAATCAGGATCATGTGCCTTTGCCGATAGAGATGGAGGAAAACAAGGACCTATCGGCAAATACGTATCCACCAATATAAGATCAACTCGGGGCGCAACGGCAAGAGGTACCTCCAAAATTTTTTCAGAGAAATCATTATGGAGAATATCACAAGCAAAATCGGGTACCATATCCACCTCCACATGATCAGGAAGATACTTTAAGAAAGAAGAATTGGTTAACCAGGATTGTGGACACGGTGGAAGAGCAATTTGGTATCAAACCCAAAGATCAAATAGTAATGTATCGGCACCCATAACCAGAATAGTTTAATAAAGTTCCACTACCTCGCCGATACACGATACTAGATTTCTCAATATTCTCAAGACAAGACAGCATATCTACATTAGAACATATCAGCCGATTCTTAGCACAGTGTGGGAAAGCATCAGCTGAGGAAGCTCTTAGAGTCTGTTTCTTTCCTTTATCCCTCTCTGGATCGGCATTCGCATGGTTTTCTTCGTTACAATCGAACATGATTGAAAGATGGGCCGATCTGGAACAACGGTTCCATGGACATTTCTGTACTGGGATTCAAGAAACGAGACTGTCAGATTTGACATCGGTTAAACAGAGGCCTAATGAGTGAGTTCTAGAATACATCCAACGTTTCCAGAACATCAGAAGCCAATGCTATGGTCTTATTCTGAGCGATGAACAATTAGCCAATTTGGCCTTCTAGGGGTTATCAAGTTGCATCAGGTGGAAATTTTCTACCTAAGAGTTTAACGGTTTAACACATCTGATGCATATGGTATCGGCTTACGAGAGACGATTATCAAGAAAAGAGGAGATGCCGACACATAGGAAGTTATTGATTGGGTCTTGGGATGATAAGTCTAGAGAACGGTCACCCGATCGGGAAGATATCTAAATCGGCTGAGCATAGCTGATTTCTTGTTTTCAAAAAGGATGGGTTCTCATAATTGGTATTGGCTAATGATACTGTTTAAATCGGCTGAGGCGTAGCCGATTCCTAATGTACGGAAGCCGACATGATTATATCGGTTACAGATGGCCGATATAGTTTAAGACATCATCATCAGGAAATATATACAACCTTTGTTGATCAAGCTGATTAAAATCTATTGCAAAAGTTAATGTTCAAGATGACATCTAGATTTCTCCAAGGCTAAAGTTTTACAAGAATTTCTTAATGGCCTCAATCGCGCGCAGATGGATTTGATCTATATCATTGATGGCGCGGATGTCATTCTCGTCTGATCTAGGAATAGTCTTCAGGTTCCTATGCCGGCGAACTGCGAGCCACACTTTGTCTGCTACCTTGGCCTCTTGGTTTTGAACCGATTTTGGTAGGCCGATGAGATGGGACTCGGTGGAGTTGATGTCTTCACGAA
The DNA here is from genome assembly GCA_030770085.1 of Oryza coarctata. Lineage (NCBI taxonomy): Eukaryota > Viridiplantae > Streptophyta > Magnoliopsida > Poales > Poaceae > Oryza > Oryza coarctata. The sequence continues at coordinate 8,416,405 of CM061484.1, read as the reverse complement.
CCTTGTCGAGTTCTGCCATCAAATCGGCTTCTCGTTTCTTCAAGAGGCCAAGCTTGGTGTTGGCGTGTTGAAGGTCAGCTGACATTTTATCAAGTTTCTTCTTTTCATCAACGGCAGTCCGCCGATCGTTGTGAGCCAGGTGGCTTTGCTCAGCGCGATCGACTATGCGTTGTCTTGATGCAGTCAGCTGGGTCCTTTGGAATTCTAACTAAGCTGCAGGCGTGAGTGCGTCCGACAGTTCCGCAGGCAGGAGGTGTTGAATTTCTGTAGGTCTTCCTTGGATCGACCCGCAATCTTCCACCAGCAAGTCAATCGGAACCTCTAGCCGATGCATCGGCTGGCAAAAATGGTTCGATCACTGTGCTGGTGGCTGAGTCTTCCTCTGCTTCCAGATATTTGTCGATATCAAAGGAGAATAGATCGGCTAATGACTACGTAACAACATTAGCAAACATGGAGATCATGAGGCAAAAGAAACAACATGTATAATGAATGCACCGGAGAGATAGTGGGAGCAGTTCTTATGCGGGTATCAACTTGATGTAGGGCAGTGTGAGTAGATACCAAAACTTCACAGGATACCATCGGCTCAGCCCTAGTAACAGGGTCCGGCGTTTGGACCTCAGGAGCTGATGGTTCAGGCTGCAAAGCAAAGGTGTCAAGATAAAACAAAGACAACGAAGAATTGATGCTGACACATACAAACAGAGATGCGGAAGAAGTTAGAATTGCCGCAGGAGAAGGGCTTCACGAAGCCGATGCAACGATGACAATATCGGCGTCAGGTTTTCGTTTCTTAGAAACTGTCCAAGTAGCCAGTTTCTTGCGCTTTAGCCCTGACACTTGCGACACTCAGAGGAGAGCTGATGGAGGTGGACCGCTTTGCCCAAGGAGGGATCTAGCCGATGGAGGTTGATAGATAATTGGCCGACCACTTGCGCTGGTCAAAGGTGCATCTTTGTCGCCAGCCTATGGAATCACGGGAATCAAAGACACAGTTGAAATTTAATGCAATGAAGAAATAATAGTGAAAGGAGAAGTATTACCTCTTCATCGGATTCCACGTAGTCGGGATTGAGGCGAAGGCAATAATGTTCAGCCGATACACTATATAAGTGCCTTCCCCATTCTGACCACCATTGAGCAAAGATTTTGGTATTGGATATACAGGGCTCGAAGGTGGAGATAGTCCCTAAGGATAAGTTCGATGAAATCGAACTAAGTCAGTCGTACTCCAAGCCGCTTTTCAGTTCTCCGTGGGCTCGGAGCTTGCCGATAAAGAACAGGCCGATGGGGAGTTGGCTGAAGCCCAACTAATGAGCACTAACCGAAGGATGGTAGAACTCGTATGATGGATGTTGGGATCGGCCCATTGAAAATCCAATCGGCAGAAGACAAGGAGTTATGGAGGATAGAAACATGGTCTTCGATTCTTCATCAGCCAAGGCATTCATCGGATGAAACCTAGAAGGCATTTCAAAGGACAAGTCATCCTCGTACGCAAACCAGATGGTGACCTCTTTGGTAAAGCCGTAGTAGAAACACTTGAACCATGGGCTGAGTCTGAGGGGGTTATTTTGCTTCCAGGAAGAGCCGATGAAGCTTCACCCAGTGAAATGCATCGGCATCGGCTGGCCTCATTTTCTTTTGGGTAGTCAGTCGAGAATGTCATGGAAGAAGAAGGGGGCCTAGCAATGACTTTGGAGGTGTAAACGTTCAATCAGAGCTGTATAAATCACCAAGGTCCACCGATATGTCCGACTGGTTGGCCTGCCGATAGCTTGGTCGCGACTTGATGGAGCAGATGATAAGTTGCTCCGAGAAGATAATGTCCTAGGGAAATGTGGTGGTGATCGGCCAGGAGCTCTACCAGACATTGCATGTTCATTGTTGGACCGAGAGTCCAACCACCAAAGAAGAATCGTTCCAGCCAAAGATTCAAGAACGCTACATGTTCACGTCCATCGACTGGGTCGAAGGATTTTTTATGCAAGGAAATGTACTTGGTCTAACCTCCGATGTTCTTGGTGTTTAGTCGTTGTGTAGTTTTGAATCTGAGGCTGAACAGATTTATGTAGTGGGTAGTGTTGAGGCAGGTGAACATAGTAACATCCATCAAGGTGGGGGTCATCGGCCCATTCCCGAACATGAAGGCATTTAAGATGTCTGACTAGAAGTAAGAAGCCGATGCAAGCAGAGGCTCGTTCCTTTCTATATCGGCTAAGGAAAGGTTGATGCAATGGTCTATTTGCAAATCCTCCTATAAAGACTTTTTGGAGGCAGAAACCCTAAGATACCAGTTCCTCCATTCTGGGAGTTTGCTAGGCCAGGATCTGAAGCTATTAGCCCAATCGGTGATAGCCATGGATGAATGCTTGAACGGGATCCTTTCTGTTTCGGAGTTGATGAGATCGGTCGGATCCTCGCTACCCATAGGACCAAGATTGAAATAGTGATCTAGCTCTTAAGATCCTACAGAAACCAAAACCCGACTACTGGAGAAATCGGGATGAGGAAGAATCGTGCAAAACATAGGATGAAAGAGCAGATAATGCTTACCTCAGGGATTACATGTGTAGAAGCCATTGCGCAAATGAAGGAGTAGCACCCGATGAAGAAATCTGCGAGAGCTTGCCTTCAGTCTTCTGAACCCATCGAGATTTAGGAAATTTGCGGATGCCTATGGAGCTCGTCGAGGTTTGACGGTTTTTGATGAGAAGAAGTGTGTGGAAGAAGGTCGAGGAGGAGATATATTTTATAGAGGTGAAGCGACCTAGGCAGAGATCTAAGCCGATTAATGCGGGTTTTAACAGGTCATCCTGGTTTGCGGAGGTTTCTAACGGCTCGAAATTTCGTAGTCTGTTGGCAAACTCCGAAATTGGGGGGCATGTATTAACTTCAAAATCTAGACGATCTGATGGTGCTAAAAGCCGATCGGCTAGGAGATCCAATGATGCTAAAATCGATCGACTGAGAGGTCCGATGGAGGGTTTAATGCAGTCATCGGCCGATGGAGATACTGAGATAAAGCCGATGGAGAACTGTAGAAAAGCCGATCAGATTAGTAGAAGATTGGATCGGCTTGAAGACAGTGATTGTCCAATCGGGATCAGGTCCGAGAAGCCCAAGGGAAGGAAGGAAAAGGATCAGCTTAACTAAAAGAAGGTCCGATAACTACAGTGGAGAAGCCGATCAAGTTGCAATAAAGGAAGACTCGGTTACAAATTAAAAGATTATTCAAATGAAACCGGGTTTACGGAAGGGCCGTGGACTCCACGACAGTATGTTTGTTTTTGTAAATTGTAACCTTACTTAATTAGGAAGGTTTAGCAGGTTAGTTAAATTCTTTAGGAATATTTTCCTGCCGACGATAGATCGAACTTCAGGCCTATAGTCTTCTATACGGCGTATCATCGGAGTGCTAGCCGATGAGTTATCCATGCTCTGAGCTTCACGCCCGGTGCATCGGCCCCTTGGCCGATACGCATCAGCCTTTGGAGGTATCCCTTGACGCATAACGCCAAACATATCGGTCCCCCAGCCGATACGCACCCGCCTTCAGAGAGACGTCCCCTCATCGGTTCAGCTAGCCGATGGGCTCGCTCCTATCCTTGCTATGGCATAGCCGATCCGACGTCCTCCGTATCATCGCCGCTGGCCCCGGCCTTGTACTATCTCGGTTAGGTCCGATCTTCGAGATTTGGTGTTAATGGCGCTGTCACGGCGGGCGACGGATCTCTGGCTGTCATATCCAGAGCGGCATTGGCTTTGCAACCCGTGTCTTCTTATACTATTCCTTGTCTAGGCCGCATTCGCATTCATCGGTTTTTCTAGCCGATGAATCACTGTTCGGCTGTCCGGAGGGATCCCGTGCGTCTCGATATCCTCTGAGCGCACCCTAGTTCCTCCATCGGCTCTACAGTGGATCCCTCGTTGACACATGTCCACATCGGCTCCCCAGCCGATCGAAGAGCATCCCGAACCTATCGGCAGCCAGCCGATAGCGAGCGCCTATATCGGACCCGCTCGTCTTACTTCCATGTCAATTGCAGGGTCAAATTAACTGGCACGCTTGTGAACCTCGATGCTTAAGGACCTGCACTGGAGATAAGCAGATCTTTCAGGCCCTGATTTTGACGGTGACACCATGGCCCTGATATCTGGATTAGGGTCAAGAAGGTGATCTCGTCCTGGCCACCTTCTTTTCAATTAATCCATTGATCACTTGGATGTTGCTTACGAGCTTATTAGTGCCTCACAAGTCACAACTGCAAGCTCTCGTCTTGTCTTCGTTGACATTGGCTGGACAGGTCGCCCTAGCTTGCGACTTGAAAAAAAGGGAGTATAACTAGCTAGGCCCAGCACGTACTGGTCCTGAACATTAAAGCAGGCAAGAATTAATTGGTTCTGGCCGACTGCTAGCTGCTGTCTCCTATTCCTAATTTCCTATCTACCTTGAACCAGGAACAGCAAAGGAAAGATGTAACGAAAGAGGTTGACAAATTTGATTGATTTTGTTTAAAAAGTAGTACCTCTATCGAATGATATATCGACAGGGTCGGGTGATTCGTTACAGTGCTGTCTGCATCTCTGTAGGTAAGCATGGCATCGTCAGTGTAACAGTGTTGTGACTGGCCGGCCCGTGATGGGTCAATAACTCAAACACTCTCAAAACCGTGTAACACCTCGCTCGCGTGTCTATCGACCGTGTCCCCCTCTGCATTCTCCAACTCAACTTCCCCCACATCAACGAGCGGTGGCTTAACTTACGCCAACGACACGCGTGCACGCGCGCGCGCTGTGGGTAGGACGTGCACGAGCAATTGGTCGGCCGGCTGCTCGGCTGCTCGCGCGCGTGGGAATTACGCAGCTCACGGGGGAAATCGCCGACGGCCGGTGACGACGCGAAAGAGACGGCTGGCGCGTCGCACGTCAAAACATACACCGTCCGGCGTCAAGCCACTAACTGACACACAATCGCTTTTGCCGCATTTGTAAATCCTAAGCTAATAACAATAAATAGGTGTCCTAAAGCTAACTATTTAACCATTTAACTATTTAGTGTGGAAGTAATATGATGTTAAAAAAAAATTTTAAAAATAATTTTAAATATGGCTAGAATAAAAATCGATACCACTTATAAAAAACGAAAATGACATTCATTAATTTTCGTAACTCCTAGGAAACGCGTGTAGATGCATGACCAGGACAAGGCTAAGGCCTGTTCAGGATGGTTGTTCTCGTTTTTTAGTAACATATTTCTCTAACCACTAAACAATATATTTTATATAAAAGTTTTTAATATAGAACATTCTTAAAAAAATAAATAAATCTATTTAATATTTATAATTAATAAATACTTAATTAATTATATACTAATTTATCAATATGTACCGCTAAAAATTTGGGCCAAACGTCCACACACAGAGAGAGCTCAGCCTAAATCTCGGGAGTAACCCTGGATCTGAAATTGGGCCAACCAATTAAGGTTTATCATACTTTCCCTAGGATTCTTTCCAACTCTAATCCCATCTCTTGGTGGCAAAATGCCCTCATCATGACGGGGCACACATCAAGAATGGTCTCATGTTTCGTTGTATGCGTCACGGGAAATGTGAGCGATTTCTATTTAATTATTCAGTGCCTCAGAAATGCAGTCTCTCTCATCCTGTCTTTGGTGACCCTTGACGTACAGGAGGTCACCCCTACCTTGTAGAGAAAAGGGGAGATTACTTTGCTAAAAGTAACTAGACCCGGCCCTCTGGTCCTGAAACCCTAGCTAGCTAGGGGAGGCAAGAAAGATTTTGGCCCCTTGTTTCCTACTCCTAATTTCCTATCTTCAGCTAATTAATCAAGAACAACGAAAGAAAAAGGTAGCTCAGCAACAGCAGAAGGGACGAATGGGGCGCCATGCATACCTGCCGTGGAGTTTTGCTTTAGGTTACGTGATCCGTTACAGTGCAGTCTGTGTCTATATCTAGGTAGGCGTCGCCACCGGCTGGTGATGGGTCAAACATCAGCTAATCTCTTATCCATCGTGTCCGATCGTCTGCAACCTCCTCATCAACCAGCGCGCGCGGCTATTGCTTACGCCAACACCCACTCACGCACGCGCGCTGCCGGGCCGCCGAGGCGAGAGACGTACACGAGCGGTTGGCGTGAAGCTCGCCCGCCCGCGCGTGGAGATCACGCAGCTCACGGGGAAAATCGCTGCCGCCCGGCCGCCCACGAACGACGGCCGGTCGAGGTGGACGTCGAAACCGTCCCCGCGCGGCTGGCTGCTACAGATCAAATATCATTCCATTCGATCGGCCCAAAAACAACATGTATGCACGCCCTCGTAAATCGTATCCTAAGCTAATATAATTGTAATGGGAACTTTCAAGGAGAGAGGTGACTATGTCAAAAGTTAATTATTTTCATGATTAAAATATTATGATGAGCAGTTGTCTTTTGTAAATAATTTAATTAATAAAAATTAGTTTAAAAATACTTATAATGTTATATAAGTATATATAACCAATGTGCTTAGATTGTGATATGTGTGTTTAAAAACATTTTTTTTCTATTCGTATGCAAGTGATTTGAGATCAAACTTGCTCATTGTTAATCACCGAAACTATGTTTAGGGAGGAACATAAATCTAGCACAGTCATAAAGTAGAGTCCGAACGTTTTAGGACCAACATCTATTAATAACGAGACCGAGACTAGCTCAAGTGGAACTGATATAGAATGATCAATAATACCACGTGATAAAGTTAAGCATAAGATAGGACATGGTGGATGGACACCATGTCGGAGGATTTCGTTACGATCTTCATAAATTATGTGTATAAGCATCGGAGAAATTACGAATAAATTTAGAGTGAGATTGAGAAGAGATAGAAAATTGTAAAAAAATTGGAATATAAGAGATTGAGTCCTATTAAGATTACAAGTTCTACACCTAATTAGTGTGGATTTTAAGGGTTTAATTTTAGCTAGAAGTTAGAGTTCTACTCAGAAGAGATTTTAGATATAAATAGACAAGAGGTTTAGGCCCGAGAAACATAACTTTTGGAAACGAGAAAAATTAAAGTTTACTTTTGACAAAGAGAAATGTTTTGTATTATAGACATATCTTAATGCAATAAATATAATAAAGTTAAGTTTTATCGAATTGTATTCTTCATTCATAAATAGATAGATTAATGGTAAGGTGATGGATGAACCAATGACATCAAGTTGAAACATCTATGGCATAGCGACCAGAATGTTGGTAGATTGGTAATCACATCAGTCGTATACAGCAATACATTATAACTTTATCTATACTAGAGATTTGTTTTTATTTTATAAAAGATTTGCTTTTTTAGTAATCGTATCATTCTCTTTGATAAACTTAGTTTTTTGTTTCTATCTTAAAAAAGAATCACGAATACTTATGGAAATTGAATGACATACTTAACAACGATGTAACTTGTAGATAGTGATCCTGTTGAACATTAGAGCGTATACTTCCCCATTATTTCTAGTTTATTTAATCCAAATTAAAAATAAGAGGAAAGATTACTTCTCTATCATCTTATGGATTAAATTTTCAATTACTTGGATTGAAGAGCATACATCGTCTTCTTCGTCTTTCCATCCTTCTCTTCTGCTTCCCTCTCCCCTTCTCTCCGTATAGATCCAACAGGTAGGGAGCTCGAACCCGTATAGCACAATCGCTGGATCCATCCCAGAAATAAGCCGTATGTATCACGGCATTGCAAAAGTGACGACAAAACCATTATACACGGTGATCCTTGGTTTAATTTCAATTTCTGTACAATTCACTGTTTGGGGTCGAGAGCAAGGCACTATTTTTTATCAGTGCACATCCACGATTTTGAAATTAGAGACCTAGCTTTAATATTGCAGACTGCAATCACAATCTTAATTTGCCCATTCCATGTCTAATTAGGAAGACAATTCGTATAACTCATATTTATTAAACATAAATGTCAAATAGATCATAAAAAATATAGTCGATACTCCAAGTTTCGTTTGTTCACTTTAACTCTAGTAGGTATTTTTTAAGGGATTAATTGTAGTAGGTATTACTTCAATGTTTTGATGTTTTCATATCAATAAGAAAATAATACCCCACACCAAATACAAACACGTACTATTTATTTTATTATGTTTCATCCACATCAAGTATGACTTAGATTATCACTAATTTACAGTTTCTACATTATTAAATTGAGAAAATTATCAATTCGAGCATATGGTGAGTACAAGGATCAACTCGGTATTTTATAATCAATAACCAATCATGAAAACTTTTATGAGACTACAACTTTATATTTACTTTCTGCATTCAAAAGGTAAGAAACACTAAAATTAAGACTTCGTGTCCTCTTTTGTATTTAGTAATTTCAAAATATTCTAGTTTACCAAAATTTGATAAAGCTACCATATTAGCAGTTTGACGTGTTGGCTAACCAGAATTTTGGTACTTTTGGTACCATTAGAAATGCAGCAATTATCAACTCAAAAAAGAGAAATGTAGCAAATTAACCACCCTAAATTCCTAAAAGCTCCCTGTGCTCCCTGTGTATGCGCAAGATTGCTGCAAGTAGGATTTAAAGCCTAACTGTTAGAGTGTACTCACTTCTTTACTACCGTCCATTCATTGCTTACTTTTAATTCGTACTTCTTCGTCAGGCTTCATTACCAACGTTGCGATATGGTGTCACCTCATTCCAATTTACGTGCAATTTTTGCCGAGTAAATTTTGATGATTGGTTCCATATATTATCTTCAAATAGACATCCTAATGATAGTTGTCAAAGAAAGTAAAATCGGCCGCATTCACGATATATCGCTTGAAAGAAAGATCGAAAAGGACATGAACAAATCAGAAGTATCACAGCTCGAATCACCAGCTTATACCTCAAACCTTGCTAGCTAGGACTTAGTAATGCCAAGCGGTTGTTCCAGATTCTTCTTCCAAGAATGGCCCGCTGCACTAGCACCCAGAAGGAACCCACCTTGAGAGGTTCACCGTCCTAGACAAAAACGGCAGTGTGAATCCACTAAAAAAAGTCTCAACCGTGACGGGTCATGCGTAGTTTTGCCTCTCCACACACATGGCAGATTGACGGGTTGATGCGACCCTGGCATCCATACTAGGTGAATTTTCGCTTGATGAGTTAATTCAGTTTGTATTAAATGTGAACTGAATGGTACCTAATAAGAGAAATACTTGTTTATATGTGTTTAACAGATATGGAGATGCATGTTTTTATGTTGATAAAATTCCATTTTTTGGACTTTTAGTATATTTTACTCTCTTTATCATTTACTTAAACTCAGTTTTAATTTTAATGTATTCTGTCATGCAAATACAATGAAATTAATTGTGTAAAATTAAATTTCAATAAATCATAAAAAGGAGTCTTTTACAAGATTCTCATGTCACTTTTTGGAATCCAAGTGTTGCACATTATATGAGTCAATTACCTCCTGAGACAGTATTACATTCAAACAAGCAGAATTTCCACATAAAAGGCTCTGATTTTGGTTTTAGATTCTATACAAAGCTTATCTCGATCTCTTTTCAATAAATTAACTCACACATCAAAATTCCATCTTGCATGATATGCCAGAATCTACATGATGACGTCAGCATGCCATGACAAGGTTTGATAGTGATCAAAAAGTTAAGGTGTAGCGATTGCACGAGTATTAGTCCTGGTGGTTCAGTATTCAGCTTGGCAACGTCGTTTCTAGTTGAACGGTAATTGTCATGCTCGCTACGAAAGATTAGGTCTGTGTCTAGCACAGTTATTACATCAAAAATGGGCTTCTAGCAAGTTTGAACGAGAAAACTAAATTCAACCTATAACAGTTTGTGCAGCATCTGGCAAAATAGATATAGCTTTAGGTCTCGTATAAACTTAGATTCAAGTGTTAGGTAACTGTTCAAAAAGTTACAAAATGATAACAAATTAACCGAAGAGGTGGACACCAAAACTACCACTCGAACACTTATCAAGAGCTCACTTAGGAAAAGAGTGGCCTAGGGGAGAGTGTGTGGCCCCCCCGTAGGGTGGATCCACCATGGGGACAGGGCAGGGGGCCTCGAGCCACCACTACCAATGCTAGGACTATAGAGTCCTCTCTAAAAAATCTATATATATATATATATATAAGAGGCTAAAGTTTTGTCTTGTTTATTTAACTCTCTATTAATTTTTTTGGATTGGCCCTAACCCTCAAGGACGAGGCCACCATAGAGATTCTAGCCCTATAATGGAAGCCATGGTTAAACTGTTTTTTATTGGCTTTTTATGTGCCGGTCTCTGCTATAAAATTAATTGAAATTTTTATATTTTAGACCATGTAACAATAAAAGGAAGAAAGCATCCTAAGCCTTATGCCAGATCTATTGTCAGCCACTCTCTTTTCTTCCTTCCCACCCCCCTCTCCGTAAGATTCTTCTTTTGCACTGTATTGCTTGATGCCTCTACTCTAACGGGCAGTAGCCATTGCCACCTCTCCTTTCTTCTCCTCCCTTATCGAAGGATGGCACCGCTCGCCAAAGGTGTGGATCCAGTCAAGCACCTACTAGATGTCCATATCCACCCTCTCCTCCTCCATCTAAGAATAGCGCTGCCTTCACCCATCGGTGGCCGACATCATCCTTAGTGCCTGCAGCTCGATACAATGTGAATTAACCTTGTGTGCCATGATGGTAGTCAATTTCAGTCAAGTCAGCGACAAAGCTTTTTGACAACTAGATCTACCCAGAGGACGGTGACCTTGGTGACAGTGATAACTATGATGGTAGGGTGGCCTAGGTATGTGACGAGAAAGTGCACATAGGGAAGAGACTGCACTAGGGTCATGAGCTCTTGCAACATAGCTCCCGAGCTATGGCCTCACCACTACTACAGAAATCATTTATCGAAGGATGGCACCGCTCGCCAAAGGTGTGGATCCAGTCAAGCACCTACCAGATGTCCATATCCATATAACATAGTCGCCTACGATAAATGATTTTTATAGGCAGCCAAGTTAGAACAGTCACATGTAATAATGTTTTTCACAACCTAAAAAAATCATTATCGCATGCGGCCTTGTTAGGCCGGTCACCTAGGAAAATCATTTTCCACAACCTAGACAATTTTTTGTGGAGAATTGGAAAATGATTCTTCATATAAAAATTCTTATTATTGATTTTCATTTAATCATAACAATAGCATGTATCATACAACAGGACTCAAACATATACATATTTATGTCTAGAAACTTTTACAAATGAAGATATTTACATGTATTTTACTTTATTTACAAATAGTATCGGATAAGAAAATATGGTTTACATATGTTTTTTTCTCACCCTCAGAGGGTCAAGTATTTGTCCTCTATTACTAGAGCGGATAAAAAACAGACCAAGTTTATTACAACATTTATGTAGGATGAAGTGGAACATATCGGTGCATATATTCATGAGTGTTTTCTCCTCCATCCATTGTGCTATTTGAGAAGTTTGTGAAATCTACCATAGAAATATTATAATAAGTGTTAGAAATTGTATTATGTACATCCCAATTTATGGTTAGCATGCTTGTGATGATGGAGGTGGTAGGTAAGGTGAAGGGTGCGGGGATGGTCTACGTGGTAGGGATGATGGACTTGGTGGGGATGGTGGATTTGAGGTAGAAGTTATCTTTGGCTGAGGTAGTGGTGAGGGCTAGTTTTCGCCTGCAGGGGTTGATAGCGAAGAGCCAGTGTGGATGATATCTCGATTATGCCATATTATGAACTAGTTAACCACAGCTCCAAAAAATTTAATCCCTCCAGTGTGGTGATGTCAAGCTCTAACATTGTATGATTAGCATTAAACTTAGACACTTTGACCCTTGCATAGCCAACACAGCCTAGTATTGTGCCAAGGGTCAACATCTCCATCTTGGTCACTGCACCATGATTTCACCTTACTAGTTGAAGAAATTTTCTTTCACTTGTTCTCTGATCTCTTCTATATGATTTTACTTATATTGATCTCGTCTCTTGTAACTTGCAGCATCCTTTGAGAACCCTTCCTTCTAGGTAGTCATAGAGGAGGCACCACAAACATGACCTAAGTATTAGGGGTGGCCTAATGCTGTAGTGAGCTACTCATTCTCCTGATTTGGCACGAAATCTCTAGTTTTTTTCTTTGTTGCGATCTTCTGCAAGTTGGTGGCTATATTCTCAATCTAAGGACCTTTGAATATCAATTGTCCATTCTCAGTAACTTGTCTAGTGCTTTGTCCCTAGATCTAATTCTTACTTTGTCCCTAAATCTAATTCTTACTTCGATCATCTAAATAATCCACCTGCAATGGTTTCCTTTTTGCCTTAAACTTACCTTCCACTGCTTTCTATTTATCGATGTGCCCCTCATATCTACTCAAACAAAATAGATGTGGATACAAGTTCTTGTTTGTCAGCTTGGACATTCATTCTTCCTTGGCCTAATGTTGTTTCCTTCGCAACGAATTCATCCTAGTCGTCTTGCAAAATCTTTCTAAAATCTTTAAATGGGGTACAATTCTTTTGTATGTACTTTGTGTTTAGATTGGACTTCTATTGTCTCTAGTGTTGTCCCATAACAACATGTGCAAAGTCCTTTGCTCGTTTCTCTATTTTCACTACATATATGAATCTTTTCTTCAGCTTTGTCCAAAGCAACTCCTTCACCCCATCTAATAACTTTTCCTATTCATCTATATTTATTGGCCCATGCTTTGAACTGGTATCCACACAAGTTGCTAATTTTAACCTACACAATTGGAGGGTAAATGGGCTTCCCTATGTGGTCAACAGCTGTTATGACATAGCTTTTAGCTGTTATCTTGTTTTTACTTCTCTCCTTTTTTTTTCTTTTTTGTACCGCTTTCTTCACTAGCTAATATATCTGTTGGTTATAGCGCAGAGGTGGCAGTGTCCTACTCAATTTCATCAGTTCTCAACTGATGAGAAATCTTAGCTACTTTTCATTTTTAATGACGTTACATAACCATCTAGACAATCACAGTGGTAATAATTCATTAGTTCATGTATGAGATCTACGTAAATACTACAAGAGTTAGGAGCGTGATAATGTACTGCCTCCTCAATAGGAATGTAATCGGTGTCATAATTATTGGTAGCAACCCTTGTTAATTGCATAGGACAAGGATCTCTAGGGGTGCGCTGAGATATTTCACTGGAGCTTCCACAACTTTCATGCTCTTAGCTTTTTTTTTGACGTTTATTCTTGTCATTCCTTTGCAACTTCTATGCTCTTAGCATTTTTTGGACACTTTGCAACTTCTAGTCCTTAGTGTGCATCAATCTCAATCAGTTTAGGTGTCTCTACATGCTGTGACTCGATCATTTGTTTTTTGATTATTTGCTTTTCTTGGCTATCTTTTTTGGGTTTGCAAGTCAGCATGGATTATAACTACATCCAGTTTGTATATAAATACAAGTTATTCATCGAATAATTGGATGATAGAATATATGTACTATGTAAAAATTAATGTAACATAACAAAAGGAAATTCACTATAAAATCACAATTAATCATTCAACTATTGAATAATAGAACTTACAATTCAATAGATTTATAATGAAAATTAATTAAATCAAAAATGCATAAAGAGTACATCTATTTTCAACCCAAATTAATTTTCCTTATACAAAACATACATTTTCAAAGAAAAAGACATTTAATTACATAATACATTCACTATCCCAAAATGAAAATTAATTAACCAAAATGACAATACACCCATTTTATTACAACAAATGTTAATGCAATACATAGAAACTAGTGGATACCCCACACATTGCGGTGGGGAATTTATAAATAATTATAAGAAAGCTCAAAGAAAAGAATTTGGAAATTATGTACTCATAATGCCTCAAAGATAATATTTTAACTTCTCTAGTAGTTTATGTAGAATTTCTATTATGCACAACACATGGATGGTTATGATCAAGCATGACAGGAATCTAATAGGTACTATTTTTCTTGGTGATGTGGCCCAATTTATGTTGAGCTTTATAATAATAACTTCATGAAGTGGATTATAAATGCACATGACATGGATGGCTATGATCAAAGTATGAGAAGATCCCAAGCCTATTATTTTTCTAGTTGATGTGGCCCAATGCATGTTGAATTTTTGTTTCCTAATTTATAGGATATATAAATAACCATACAATATTTAATACATCAAAATTCATCAATGATTAATACATCAAAATTCCCTAACTTTATCCAAAATTCACCCTAACGTCCAAATTTCATCCCCAAACCCAAATTTAATCACAAATTCTCCCAAAATCATCACAAATTCTACCTAATTAATTCCATCCCCAAAATTCATCACAATTCCATCTCAAATTCATCATAACTCCAGCCCAGATTCACACATTTCCTAAAATTTTCTATCACACATTCCATCCCCACAATTTCCATCACGCATTCCATCAATTATCTCCAAACAATTAGTCCAACATTTCCATCACACATTCCATATTTCTGTCCCCAAAATTACCTAGTGTCGAGAAGAGGAGGCAGCAATGAGAATTCCATAGTCATAGCATTGACATGACGGCATGGCGAGCCAGGTCGACGAGGGCCAGAGGGACAATGAGGCAGCGCCGATAGCAGTGGGGCGCACTGTGGGGTTGATGATAGGAAGGAGCGGCATAGGTGGGAAGAGAAGGTGGAGCAGTGTAAAATTTTGGCAGCCTGGTGGTAGGCAAGGGTTTTTGCGTGCAATGAAGCTTGAAAGTTTTCTTAAGTCCCATGCACCGCTCATATATAGTCTACATATTTTTTGCACATATGAGACACCGCTTGTGATAACCATTATCGTAAGGAAGATCTTAAGTCGAGATAACCATTATTGTTAGCACTGCACTTATGCCTACTTGCAATAGTCCTTTTTGTAGGTAGGCGTGGAATAGGCATGCTTGGGATAATACATTTTACAAGTGGGCAGTTAAGACACCTGTCATATGGCTAGCCCACCTATAACTCATAACTAATTGAAACTAATTGAAATAAAATCTAAAATTTGTGCAATTTGAACCATAATAAATTCATAACTAATATAAATAAAATTTAAAATTATGCAACTTGTGTCTAAAAATTTGTTAATTCTTAACTAATTTAAATAAAATCCAATGTCCGAGCAACTTGTCTTTGAAATTTTGTGAATTTATTACTAAATGATATAAAATCCAAAAGGATGGAAATTGCACAATTAAATTATACGTCATGAAATATTCCAATGTAATTAAATTATAAACCTACATATTAGTAAGCTAACATTACATATGTAACTAGCATTTAACAATTTTTTCAACAGCATCAATGTGCATGTAGAGCGTAGTTTCTTCATTAATGGTGTGCTCAACACACTTAATTCTATTAGAAAGATTGGTGAAGAACGATATGTCATCTTACTGGATGTATTGTTCAACATCTTTGATGTAGTCAATGCCAACAATGTGTTGCTTCTTAGAGATCATTATGTCCTTCTTCTCATTCATAGGGTCACTTACATAGAACACTAGTGTGAAAGCTTAGCAAATATTCACTGGTCACCCTTGTAGCCCACATAACCATGGTCAAAAAATGTTATGCTATAGTAATCCAAGCACATGCACCTTGGGGATCCATTGGCATTGAAATGGTTCCTATATTTCTTTGATGATCCCGTAGTATGTGTTTTTACTACCAAATGTGTCTATCACCTCGACTCGAACTCCACTATTATGTTCATACTCTTTTTGGCCTTCTCCTTCATGTAAAAAGAGTATATGTCAATGTCATACAATTGCCATGAGGTGATAACTTGATGGACTAGATACCAACCTTTTTATAGTTTTTTGCTGAACAAAGTCACTATCCGGTAGGTTTTGGTCCTTCAACCTTACTAGAAAGTGACGCTTGTGCACTTTTGTGATCCAATCAGCTAAGCTTATAGAGTTCTTGACTCTAATCTCATTTATGTGTTGATCAAAATAGGGCTCAACTATCGTGAGCTATTGCAGTACATTGCTATGTTCCTCTTGAACAACTTTGTAATCCTCATTGTGGATTTTTTTTCTTTTTTACAGTCCCCTTTCCAGACAATCTCTCCTCATTTCTAGGCATAGGTAAACTAATGACTTTGACATCTTTTATATGCAGCACTCAATGAGTCCTTCTATAGTGTATACATCTATCATCAATTCCTCCGGTGAGCACGATTCTGTACATGGCTCTTAAGAATAGACATGTACTACTCATACACCCATATTTGATGCAATTACAAAGGACCATATTCAACAATCTAAGAGATGATGTGTACCTTTAGATGCACCATCACATTGAAAAATGATAGAGGGAATACATTTCAAGCTAGCATAACATCTCTATCAAGAATTTATGTAGGGGTTTCAATTCCTCAAGATCAAATACGTTCTATGAAACTCGATTGACAAGTAACATATCTTTGTGATGACCATCTTAATCTAAACTGATTTGATTGCCCTTATAGCAATAGAGAGGAACAAAGTTAGTGTCACATGATAGTCATGAGAACAATAGCTAGAAAGGGACAAATCTCTCATCAAGACTAGTTGCCTCATGTTTAATGAAAAACTAGTAGGTACTCCCACACCATGTAAACATTTACACAAAGCCTTTTTTTCTCTTTAGGCATCAAAGTGTAGCTAGTATGAGGAAGGTATGTTTTTCCATTTCGTAATTCTATAGAATGAAGCTCTTCCCTTATGTCCAAAGTGTAGATCTTCCCTTTCTCTTTAGGCATCAAAGTGTAGCTCTTCCCTTTCTCTTTAGGCATCAAAGTGTAGCTAGCTCATTATGTGACTTTAGTCCATCCTTCATCTTATTTGGGATGTCTAGGACGATGTCTATGGTGCTATCAAACACATTGTTCTCGAAGTGCATGACATTGATGGTATTGTAAATTTTTAAGTCCTTCTAGTACGGAAAGTATTTAAAGAAGACTGAGTGCTTCTTGAATGGCATTGTCTTTTTTTCATTGTTTTCTTCCGCTTTGCTCCCTTCTTACCTTTTGCAAAAATGAACTTAATATTCTCTGTCATTTCATACACTAGTTTACCACTTCGGACTTTGGCTGCTATACCATGCTCTACTGTCTTATCAAAATATTTTGCCATCCAATGGTATTTGTATTTTATGCTCAAGAACTATCGATACTGTATGTACAGTAACCTGCATGATGATATAGCATATAGAGATACGGTGTAGCATACATCTATTCTTTTATTTTTATTTGTTCTGAGGAAAAAGTTTATGAGATAGTCATTGATGGTAACGAATATGGTTGCATGGAGAATAAAGTACTCTCGAAGGTACTCATCCTACACCTTAAATCTGTCCTTCCATACATCTGCCATATCCTCTATCAAAGATTTAAATAAAATATCTGTAGAAGATATAGATACTGGGTACCACCATAGGAGGCCAATCTGACTGAGTTGATAAGAGGTGGGCTAAATCGTGGGCTTGGAGATCCCATAGATATGGTGTTTCCATTACTTGTAATCCATAAATAGGAAATCTTGGGATAAGATATAAATCTCGAGAATTCCAAATATCTTTTATAAATTGAATAGAAGAATTTAATCGTACATGACTAAATAACATTTCATATAACCTGCTATTCAACCTATATAAGAGGAAACAAAGGTCCTAAAGCAAAGCAAGAGATGACGTTGACTAGACACATAGTGTCATATTCGCCATATTATAATATAAGACAATCTAATTTACAAACAGGAGTAGAGTATTATCTTATAGGCTGAACCTATATAAATTTTTATCTTGTGACACTATAGAGCTTTGGATATGTCGCATATGAATTTTTGAAATCGACAATTAGGACGTCAGATAGGGGCACTGAGATCGTCTTGACAAGTTTGATGGATCCAATCTCCGACGAAGTTAGGTTTGTCATTCAAATCTAATTTTGTTTAGATTGATTTCTAATCACACATTAATCTCTTATGTTTTTTTTCGCATGTACTGCCGCGGCACTACCGATGCGATTGCTGACGGTCGTGGCGTCACTATACAAGAGTTGTCGCCTGAGGCCGGTTGACAGCCCACGGAGGTGGAATACCTCGCGACCAGGCGCCGCCAAGACGCACTTTAGGCCACCACTGGGGCCGTGCTTGGCGGATGGTGTTCTTGCAAGCCGTGAGCCATGGGCGCTCACCCACGCTCCTGCCTCCGGCTGTGGACTCTCGCCGTCGTCTGGGAGACTTCACGTCGATCCAGTTGATCGGCAGCCCCTGCACGACTCCATGCTCAATCGCACGCAGATGCGCGATCCCCCACCGACTCAAGTCCGCCTTCGAGGCCACGCCGCCACGGGCTGCACGCGCGTTACCATGACACACGCAGCACCACAAGCATGATCGATCTCATGCATGCCACGCATGGCCCGAGTCGGTCGAGCCTGCACTAGGCAGCCAACATGCATGCACATGCCACCATGCACATGCGAGCGTTAGCTTGCTTTACTGCACTTGAGGTCACCACCAGTTGATAAATACGTGTTTCGATCAAGCACGTGGAAATTAAAAAGCCACCGACGCGTTCGACTCCATGCAGGAGGCGGTGGCCGCCACGGGGTCATCCTGCTTCGCATGCGCGTCTGCCTAGTCGGGAGTTTGCCGGTGGTACACACGGCGGTGAACTACGCGGAGCACGCCGAGCGGGGATCCTCGTCACTCACCACGTGGACCGCTGCCTCCTGCAGTCAGCGCGGTTCGGAGCCAATATTCTCACCGAAACCGTAATCTTCATCAACCTCTCGTCATGCCCCCTTCCGCGTCGTCTCCGTCGACACTGTCGTGTACGCCGACGACGGTCGCTCTGGTCATGGGCATTGTTGTGCGCCGACTTCACTTTGCAGGTCCCGACGTCTCCTGGAACCGTGGCGTCTCGGCATGCGCCATCTGAGATGGTACCACACCTGTCTACTACAGGCCATGATCCATACATTTTGGCTCCCGCAATCAACATAGGGACAATATATTTTCTTTTGATTTTCTCTCAAAGTATCTTTATGGCTTCAATAAATTTATACTTCCAAAATATAGGACAGATGAATTCTTTGTGTATCGTATATCCACGCTCTATCCATCTACAATACAATATAAATAAAATTAAATCAAAGCTATTTTAACAAAACATGCAAATATATATTGCTCATCATAATTAATACAACATTATAGTAATTAATTAATATGTCAGTTAACTCATATTAGTAGCTAGTGTGATCAATTTAATTTAAATACATATAATAAAAAAATTGCTTCAAATTTTATGAAACATAAATCAAGCACTATGACAAATATCATGAGACAAAATTCAGTACAGAAAAAAAATTTGTTCTAAATCTATCTATCTACTATATATGTCACTCTATTTAGAATGTAATAATATCAACTAAATTTATATCTAACATCTATTTAAGGCTTACAAAAGATGAGAATAATCATTGCACAAAGATTACCAACTAAATTTTGCACATATGATAACTTTACCATAGCTAAATATTACAAATATAGCTCAGATGCATCCACTTTTAATCAAACTAAATTCTCCATATTATATGCATCAAATTCAAAAAAGAAATCAAAAAATAGGAAAAACACATGTATGTAACCTTATATAGCAACCTTCACCAAAGATTTTGAGTTTACAATCTCCCCACATGTGTTGATATGATTTTAGAGAGAGAAATTTTGGGCTAAGAATGAGAAGCTCGGGCTGAAACTTATATGCATAGATTGGTTTTCGTAAACGGGCCGCTTAAAGATGCACTTGCATCAATGGTAAATGCAAGTAGGCTCTTAAGTGGTATGCCCATGAAAACCAACCTCCCTTCGTTGGCGTGCTGCATTACTATCTCACTTGCAAAGAGAGATATTTTTATAGACAAGGCTCCTAAAAACCTATTTTTTAATGGCCCGTGTTTCCTTCGAGGACCGAGCATACCATGGTCAGGCCTTTGAACAGCCTACCTAGGAGTTTTGGGTTATCTGCAAAATCCGTTTGTCTAATAGTGCAACTCGCTTAGAGCCGAGGCTCCCATTCCCTCTACAAGGGACAGGGGCTTCTGCCGAGGCATCACAAAATGCCAAGCTAGAGCCGTGGCCCCTACGCGAAGCCGAGACCACTTGTCAAGTAAATGGCCTTAACGAAAGAGGAGGACACGAATATTCGAAGTGACAGTAGTAGAGGCCGCAGGCGCTGAAGAAGGATGGCCAATGGCACTACAACTCAATGATGAGAGCATGAGGGGGCCAGGATAGCGGTGGAATGCATGGACATCAGGGTGAAATGTGAAAGTGTGGGAATGATTGATTCTATTCCCTGTCAATGCATCCGTATATATAAGCTGACTGGGGTGACTCATAAGGCAACCACACAGCCGATCCACTAATCAAGGTTAATCTACTACAATTACATTTTCTATAATTACAATAGACTAACACTCCCCCGCAGTCTAATCGGGAGCATCGCGAACATTCAGGCTAGACCGAAACTCCTGAAATAGTGAGGTAGGAAGGCCCTTGGTAAAGACGTCAGCATACTGCGATGTTATAGGAATATGTAGGACCCAAATGTGACCGAGGACGACCTTCTCTCGAACAAAATGGAGATCAATTTCAACATGCTTTGTCCGCTGATGCTACACTGGGTTGCCGGAGAGTATACAGCATTGATATTATCGCAATAGACCAAGGTGACACAGCGAGGGGATGGTGAAGCTCAAGAAGCAGCTGACGTAGCCAGGTAGCTTCAACAACACCATTCACCACATCACGATATTCAGCTTCGACACTCGATCTGGAGATCGTATGCTGACGCTTGGAAGAGTAGGACACCAAGTTGTCCTCGAGAAATACTGCGTGAGCTCGACCGGCGAGTGTCAGAACAGCCAGCCCAGTATGCATCCGCATAAACAACAAGATCTATAGGTGAAGATCGACGCATGGTCAGCCTAAGTGATAGTTTGCCCTACAAGTAGCGCAGGATCTACTGGAGAGCAGCGAGATGCGGCTCCTGAGGATCATGCATATAGAGACATATCTACTGAACTGCAAAGGCAATGTCTGGTCAGATAAAAGTTAGATACTACAGAGCGCCAGCTAGGCTGTGGTACTGTGTAGCATCAGCAATAGGCAGCCCATCAGCAGATAATTTAGAGTGTAGATCAATAGGTGTGCCGGCTTGCACGCACTCATCCCGGCGCGCTCCAAAATGTCCTGACTGTATTGCCGCTGAGAAAGGAACAGAACATCTGCAGAATATGTCACAGAAATACCTAGAAAGTGATGCAGCTGACCCATATCCATCATAGCAAACTCACGCTAGAGAGCCTTAATGATGTGCTTGAGAAATCCGGTAGAGGAGGCGGTGAGGACAATGTCATCGACATATAGCAGTAAGTAGGCTGTGTCTGGACCGCGGCATTATATAAAGAGCGAAGTATCTGACTTTGTTTCAACAAATCGAAGTGACACGAGGTGAGAGGTGAACCTATGATACCAAGCACAAGGAGCCTGCTTCAAACCATATAAGGACTTGTTGAGCCGATAAACAAAATCTGAGTGAGAAGAATCCACAAAACCAGAGGGCTGCACACAGTACACTGTCTCAGTGAGAGTGCCATGGAGAAAGGTATTCTTCACATCTAGTTGATGAATGGGCTAGTTCTGAGATAATACCAGGGAGAGAACAACTCCAATTGTCGTAGGCTTGATAACAGGACTAAAAGTTTCATCATAATCAACACCAGGCCGTTGTGTGAAACCCCGTAGTACCCAGCGAGCCTTGTAACAATCAAGAGACCCATGAGTGAGCAATTTGTATCGATACATCCACTTGCCAGTCACAACATTGATGCCAGGAGGGCGAGGCACAAGACTCTAGGTGTCATTATCAATCAGAGCATCATACTCAGCCTGCATAGCGGATCACCAAATGGGGTTTGACAGTGTATCACGAACAGAGCGAGAAAGAGACGACATGGGCACAACGTAGAGGTTGAGACGATCCACGGGCTATACGATGCCAGCCTTGCCACACGTGCGCATCAAGTGCGTATTGGTGACCGAAGGGATGACGATCGGTCGGGTGGCAGCTATGCGGCTGATACCGCTGGCAACAACCTATGCATGAGCAGCAGGGGTAGCAGGATCGACAGCACTCGTGGTCGGCGTGGTGCCACTGGCAACGACCTGTGCAAGGTGCACAGGGGCAGTGGCACCGGACGACGCGGACGGTGGTGTGAGGGTGGTGCCATGGGTAGCAGAGCTGGACTCAAGCGACCATAGCCCTCCACCAGGGCTCGATAGTGCAAGTGTGGCCTTGAGCACGGAGTGTGCCGCTGAGGAAGCTGCTGTACCTGCACGCACAAAACGAGCTCCAAGAACTAAAGCGGTAAGATCGTGATCATCGACAATAAAGTCTAGGGCGGAGGGTGCCATGGGTGTGCTAGACATGTTGGAGAAAAGGAAAAATGATTCATCAAAAATGACATGTCTAGAAATAAGAATATGGTTCGACTGAAGCTCGAGGCATCGATAGCCTTTGTGCTCCGAGGAGTAGCCGAGGAAAACGCATAGAGAAGAAGGAGAGGCAAGTTTGTGGGGCGCTGTAGAGGACATATTGGGGTAACAGGCATAGCTAAAAACTTTGAGATGATCATATAAGGGCTGGGCAGAGAAGAGAATGGTTTATGGTGTGGAGGAGACGAGAGTTTTGGTGGGGAGGCGGTTCACAAGATATGTGGCGGTGTGAAGGGCCTCAACCTAGTAAGCTGGAGGGAGACTCACCTGAAACAAAAGGGAACGCAGATTGTTATTGATGGTACGAATGGAACGCTCTGATTTATCATTTTTTTGGGAGGTGTATGGACACGACATGTAGAGGGCAGCACCATGGGAGAGGAAAAACGTGTTGGCCTAGGAATTGTCGAATTCATGGCCATTGTCGCACTGGATGCTCTTGATGATGGTGCCAAACTGTGTGCGAACATAAGCAAAAAAATTAGAAATAGTGGAAAATGTCTCTGATTTGAGATCAAGTGGAAAAGTCCAAATGTAGTGAGAACAGTCATCAAGAATAACAAGATAATATTTATATCCTGACACACTAACAAGTGTAAAGGTCCATAAATCATAATAGATTAAATCAAAATTATGAGTAGCTCAAGAGCTAGATGAATCGAAGGGTAGACGTACATGACGACTAAGTTGGCATGCATGACAGATATGATTGATATCATCTTTATTCTAGGAAATGACATTGGACCTAATGAGTTCGGACAAAACTTCATGCCCAAGGTAACCGAGACGGTGATGCCAAAGGGAGATGGGTGTTGCGATGAACACGAAGGTGCTGGTGAAGGGTGCAAAAAATGGGTAGAGATCACCGGAACTATTGCACCTAGCGATCATGTTCCTAGTTTGTAAATCCTTCACAAAAAGACCAAATATATCAAACTCAATGGAACAATTATTATTGGTGATAAAACGACGATTGGAAATTAAATTCATAATAATGTTGGGTGACACTAGAACATTATTAAGGGCAAGATCATTATACGGTATGAAAAAAATATGGGATCCAGTGACTATGACAGGAAGTAAAGCACCATTTCCCATAACGATAGATGAAGGAGTAGATGAAGAGGATGGGGAAATGGTGAAGAGTATACCAGCATCCGAGGTCGTATAGGAACCAACACCTGAATTAGCATACTACTCAGAGGCTGGCTGGTTCAGCGTCATAGTGTTGAAGGAGTTCGCCAGGGAGACCTGGTGCCAAGACCCTCCGTGAGTGGGCATCTAGGGCACCATCTGGTACGCTGGTGAGGGTGCCTAGAAGCCCGGCAGTGCAGCTCCCCCATAGTATGTGTCATACGAGGGTGGTAGGGCACCGTATGCACCTCCATAGGCACCGGGAAGAGCGTCGAAATCGCCATAGTGCGGGGCTACGTGGAACGCAGGCTGTGGCAGTGGAGGTCGTCTCGATTGGTCGTACGACCATATGCGCACGGTGCCAGCCTAAGGGTGGGCGAACGACAGGTACACGGCCATACCGAGAGGGGCATTGTCCTGTCCACCTAGGCCCGAACCAGCAGAGGATGCTGGAGGGCCGCTACCAGTAGGTCCGCCGCGTCCACCGTGGCCACGACGGCGGCTGTTGCGCTGGCCTCCAGTTGGTGCAGTGGGGTGCAGAGGAGGAGGCACTCCCGAACATGGAGCAGCAGGAGCAGTAGGAGCCATTGGACACGGCGTTGCAGCGACAAGGGTGGCCGGTAGGGATGAAGGACGAGCGTCGATCTCCATCTCCTCCAATAGGAGGTGTGTACGGGCTTTAGTGAACGCCAAGAACGGCCTGTGCATCTTGAGAATGGACATCATGTGGCAAAACTTGCAACTGACGCCGCGGAGGAGCGTGAGTACCATGTGCCGATCGTCAATGGGGTCGCCGAATTTGGCAAGAAAGGTAGCAATGGACTCAAGGCAGCGGCAGTAGTCGGAGACACTCAAGGACTCCTGGTGGAAGGTATGGAACTGAGTCTCCAGGAGAAGGGCATAGGACTCCTTCTGGCCAAGAAATTCATCCTCGAGGTAGCACCACGCGTTGCGAGCGCGAGCATGCCACATCATCAGCGACTACTACAGGTCGCTGGAGACAGTGCCGTAAACCTATGTGAGGACACAGCAGTTTGCCTGGATCCACGCCGGGCGGGCGGGGAATGCCTCATCCTCAAGGATGTGGCGGGTGAGGGCATATTTGCTGAGGATCGTGAGGAACATGCCGTGCCACTTGGTGTAGGTGTCCATGGCCTTGTCAAGGACGATGGGGATGAGTACCTTGACGTTGACAACGGTGGTGGCTTGCTCCCAAAGTGCCTCGTGAGCACTCTCGTACGCGTCCAGGGTGGCATTACAAAGATGGGCCTCCTCAGCCCGACGTGCTTATTCAGCGGGAGCAGCTTCGACCGCTAGACGGCGGTCTTCGGCTTCTTTGGCTGCTTTGACGGCTACTGTGGTAGCGGTGTCATCATCATCATCGGAAATGAGGGACAGGACCAGCGCCCGCAACCAGTGATGCAGCAGGATGAGTGATCAGGATCAGATCGACAGCCGATCGGATCGGATCGGTTGGCGATCGGATCAGTAGCAGGCAGGATACAATTGGTGGGCGATTCGATCGGCAACAGGCAGAATCCAATCAGATTGGATCGACGGGTGATCGAATCAGCAGCAGGCAGGATCAGATCGGTGGCCACACCCGGTGACGAGGGCAGCTACAGGGTGGGCGATCGGATCGGCAGCGAGGGCAATGAGACCGGCGACACACCCAGTGACATGTAGTCAGCAACGGTGGTGGCCATCGGATCAGCGATGGGCGCTAGTTCGGGAGAGGAGGCAAGATCGGATCGGCGGCCACACCTAGTGACGAGGGCAGCTATGAGCTGGGCGATCGGATCGGCAGCGCGGACGATGAGACCGGCGACACACCCGGCGACATGTAGTCAGCAACGATGGTGGCGATCGGATCAGCGACGGGTGCTAGTTCAATAGCGGCAGCGTTGCGAAGGTGGGCGATCGGACCTCGGTAGCTTCCTACAGCACAGCGATGGCAGAGGACTAAAACCGAAGGTCAGATGATGGTAGCAACGGCGGCGGCAGCGGGTGCTGTTTTTGGTTTTTGGTTGCGGAAGAGTAGCGGATCGGAACCGCTCTGATATCATGAAAATGTGAGAATGATTGATTCTATTCCCTGTCAATGCATCAGTATATATAGGCTGGTCAGGATGGCTCATAAGGCAACCACACAACTGATCCAAGAACCAGCCATAAAGCGGCAGGGCACAGGACGAGCATGATTATCTCACAGGAATTCCATCGAAAGTTCGAAGGAATTTCACAGAAAATAGTTATATTGCCAGTACGAAATTAGTACGTAGGTATATTTGTAATTGGAAATTTCTGATATTACTTACGATAACCACATCATATTTTTCTTTCTAGGGTAGAGAGAGAGGGATGGCCATTAGTCATGAGAGAGTGGGGAATATTCGGTGCATAATGTGATAAGCGGTCATAGTGTTAGGGGCTATTAATTCAACTTTGCTTAATTTCTATAGCTAACAGGAATATAATTGACCACACCGATAATACCTTGGCATTTTACTTTGCGATGCAGCTCCATGTATGTAAGCAGGTGTGTTATTTCACATTTCGTGTCTCTGCAATATTTTTTTTATTACATGCATGGCATGCGTTGGAGCGCACAGTCACAAATATACCTTTCGAGGACAGTCTTAAGAGATAAAAGACAACTAAACGATAAATCCATGAAGTAATTATACTAGTGATGTTCTTGGTAACAAAATTCAGAAATTAAAGACCAGGCATGAAAGCAAGCATTGGTTGGAAAGATGTCTGAACCGTACGATTCTAGCCGGTGGGAATCAAAATCATGGTCTCTCTCCTAAGTCTTAACATCTGGAGGCACGACGCTCTGTCCTTTGTGTCATGGAACATGCCAAGATTGTTCTTCACGTTCTGCTTAACCGAATTCAAGGTCAGGGGCCAAGAATTTGTTGCCGGCCACTTTGAATTTCTGACTGAAGAGCGGAATCAAGTCAATCTACTGCATGGAAGAACAATCACTCAGATGGTTGTCATCCTTCTGGCACTATATATCCCTTTAAAACATCTGAAGGTGCATGCTTTTTCAGGGGCGTATCCAAAAAATTAAGACCCTGTGTTAAACAAAAATAAGGGCATATATTAAGAAAAGTCAATAGCCAAAATATATTGTTGTTTCATTATATATCTTCGGCACATGTGTGTTTCACAACACTAAGAATTACGTTAGGCATTCATGGTAAAAGAGTAAAGATAGTATACATGTAAACAATTAATGATATCTTGAAAAGCGTCATTAGTCTAATAATACAGTTGATATGAATTCTTCAATAATATATACTATCTTGTACGGCTAAACACCTCTCTTTTCCTATTGTTGATCCACAATTCTTTGCTCCCTTCCTTAATTGGACATTTCATAATTTATCTTATGCAAACAGTCATCTAGTTCTATTATTACCAATCTATCTTTCTTGTGTCATAGGGAAAGTAATATCATCCCCTAATGGAATGTCCCCTCGTTTCTTTATGTCATCAAAATAGTCATGGAAAAAATGAGAAGATTTTGACAAAGATAATCCTCTACAAATATTCAAGTTTATATTCAATGTATATAAGCTGAAAAAAATAATAAATATAGCATTGGATAGTGCTCAATATTGACAGTGATATTTTATTGCTTACGCACGGCTTCAATGCTTTCAGTTTTCACTTATGGTCCAAATAATTATAAGTATTCTAAAAAATATTAGATAATATACATGATTATTCGTATATCCCTCAACAAGTATGCAAAAATTCGATGTACACATAGAGAAAGGAAAAAACAACATATTAGGCTACGAAAAGCATAGTCACATTTGCAATTTGATATATTGTTTGTTTGTTTGTTCGTGCATATTAAATTTTATTTTGCATGTTTATAGCGGGGTTTGCAATTGATAATGAAAGTTTTCAAATGTTTTTAGGAAAACCCGTGTAAGAAACGAGGGCATAAGCATCAAGGGCTTCAAATCTCTATCCTGTTATTCGTAGTATAATGGAAAACCATCTAGAAACATTAATTTGAACCATACAATATGCTTTCATCAACTTTGACAGGAAAATAAAGAATGTAAGTAGGTAGGTAGGTAAACCAGGACAAATTAAAGAATATAAGATAATTATATGCTGCAAGAAGCATGCACGCCGGCTCTTCTGATAGGGCTGCTGAAACATGTCGTCACAGGTTGCTATCATGAGGTAATCGATCATATTCGCTACGTCTCTCTCCTCTCCTGAATAGGCAGACACAATCTTACGTTCTTACCTAAATCACTTTCTCTAATCAGCCATTACAGCCTATTGGAGTAAAGCAGCTTGGTAAGCTAGCACTCATGAGCATATGGTCCTATGCTTTCCAAGAGGAAGAAGCAGCCACATGAAGAGCTGAAGAAACAGAGCTGAAGAAACAGAGCGAGAACCACTTCTTTTCAGTTTTCTAGTGTAGCACTGCCAAACTTTTTTGACTAATTAAACTGATGATTAGTCGGCTAGCTAGTGATTAATTGCACGCTGGTTTTATTAGGACCACCTTAATCCATAGTTAGGAGTTAGGCTTAGCCAAAAGTTTGATCACGGAAGCGCAATTAATATAGACGTGCATTCGCGTTATAATAGCAGAGAACTTTTATAGTGGTATATTCACGTACGGCAGAATCCAAGGCGGCGCTTCAAAAACGTTAAGGGAAGTGGTAGTATTTAGGACCCTTCCCCGCCCGCTCACCCATCCCTCCACTTCCCCTTCTTTTGCTGCTGCTGTTGCGTGGCCTCTGCTCATATATGCTCTGCTTTTCTCCTCTGCTCCGCTGATCATTCAATTTTTCTCCTCCTGATTGGTCATACATTCTGATTGGCTGTAGACATGTCGAAGGTGAGTATTTCTTGCTCTTGATTCTGATCCTGATTAGCTCGTGTATGATAGGATCATGATCTTTGCTTTAGATACCAACAATGTTTTCTTGTTTGTGTTCCTTAACTGCGTTATATTCAGGTGTTAGTCATTCACACATTTCCAACCTCAATCCTCTGTTCAGAGTAAACTAACAGTGTTGTTGACACGTTCCTCTGCTGCAGAAAATTGTAGTTAAGCTGGACCTGCATGACAACAAGGACAAGCAGAAGGCCATGAAGGCCGTCTCCTCGGTTGTCGGTACGAACAATCGTCTCGATCCATCCGCCATTCTGTCTGTGATTCTGTATTCAGCAACGACGCCTCTGAATATCTCTGATTGCTGTGTCAGGAATCGATGCCATTTCGATGGACATGGCGTCGCTGAAGATGACGGTTATCGGCATGGTGGACCCGGTGGACGTGGTGAGCAAGCTCCGCAAGGCGTCGTGGGCGGCCTACATCGAGTCGGTCGGCCCGGCCAAGGAGCCTGAGAAGAAGGAGGAGGGCAAGAAGGAAGGCGGCGGAGGAGGTGGCGGCAAGAAGGAGGGCGGCGGCGACGGCAAGAAGGACAACGAGGGGAAGAAAGAGGGTGACGGCGGCGACGGCAAGAAGGAGGGCGACGGCAAGAAGGAAGGTGACGGCGGCGGCGACAGGAAGGACGGAGACGGCGACGGCAAGAAGGAAGGCGACGCAAAGGCCGATAAGAAAGAGGAAGGCGGAGACGGCGGAGGGAAGAAACCAGCGGTGGTGCCGCCGATGCCGATGCCCATGCCCATGCACCCCCTCCCACCGCAGTACTTCAACATGGAGAACCAGTACCACCGGCCGCCGCCGCCGCCGCCGGCCTACCCGTACGTGCCGCCGCCGCAGTACTACTACGTCCGGAACATGAGCATGGAGGAGAACCCCAACTCGTGCGCCATTTGTTGATCAAAAACGCCATGCCGACCATACTTGCATCGCTGCATCTGCGCTCACTTCAGCAGCAGCTACGTAGGTATTGCCCACGCGTACCTACGTACGTACGTACGTACGCTTGTGTTATCGATCGATCGACCGTGATGTGTATAGTATAAGATCTCGTGTTTATGATGAGGAACAAAGTTTGCATGATCAAACCAGTACGTACATAGTAAGTACGGTTCTTTTTCCATAACGGAATTCAATCCAGCCTTTACATCTGGATGTATATGGCCAAAGTACGTAATTACGTACACCATTTGTAATTGGAAATTTGTGATGGCACGTACTGCCTGCCCCTGGTGCATGCTTCCTACCACAACCACACCATCTTTTTCTTTAAGCAAAGAGAATCAGCCTGACGGATGAGTGGTCATGCATGTGGGGGCTGTTCAGACATTGCTTTCTAGCTAGCAGCATTAGAATAGCACCAATAAAACTTTTGCATTTTCTCTCCCAATTGTAGCTCGATGCATGTGTATTACCAACCTAGAGATATGGTGCATACAAATCATGTTTCGTGAGAACAAAATTTTGGCAAGACCAGTCATGGAAGAAGTTAGCATCTGTTGGCCTGAAAGGTCTCTGGGCCGTACGATTTCTAGCTGATAGGAATCAAAATCATGGTCTCCTAACGGCTGGATGCACTACACTTTGTTCGTTGTTTGATAATTGTGATTTTTAGAATACTAGTGACATGGAAACCAACGACATTCCATATAATTAGAAAAATCTATAAAAATCTATTATAATTATATTATACTAGTATAAAAGCTAACCAAATAGTTATAATAGATTCCACATAGGAAAAGCTCATATAATTACATTACACTAACACTCCCCCGTAGTATAATCGAAAGCTCGATAAAAGTTCAAACTAAATCGAAACTCCTTGAATACGAAGATAGGAAGGTTTTTGGTAAAGATGTCGGCATATTAGGATGTCATGGGAACATGGAGTATCCAAAAATGACCAAGAGCAACCTGATCTCGAACAAAATGAAAATCAATCTCAACATGTTTCATACGCTAATGCTGAATTAGGTTGCTGAAGAGATAAACAACACTAATATTATCATAGTAAACTAAGGTGGCACGGTGAGGTGAGTGGCGAAGCTCCATGAGTAGTTGGCATAGTCAAGTAGCTTCAGCGACAACATTGGCCATAGCTCGATATTCAACCTCTACACTCGATCGGGAGACTATAAGCGTCATGGATCAGGAGACTGTATGTTGACGCTTGGAAGATTAGGACATCAAATTATCCCCAAAAAACACTGCATAACCAGAAGTCGATCGGCGAGTGTCGAGACAGCCGGCCTAGTCGACATCGGTTTAAACAACAAGCTCAACAGGTGGAGAGTGGCGCAGAGTCAAGCCGAGAGAAAAAAGTACTCTATAAGTAGCATAGTATCCACTTGAGAGTAGCAAGTTGTGGCTCATGAGGATCATGCATCGCCCGTTCCCGACCTTTGTGAAGGCTTAGACGCATCTCCTGCTAGAAGAGGTAGAGATCCAGGCCCGGTCATCATCGCCACCCTCTACTCTTGTTGTCGTAGCAACCCGACCGACGGCGCATGGGACTGCAGCACCTCCACATCTGGGGATGCTCCACCTCCCCTAGGCGACCTTCTGGTGTCTCATCCACGTCCAACCCTAGCACTAGTCGATAGCACAATAGCCGTTGGTGTGGCTATGGTGGTCACGGTAGCCCCCTTGCACCCACTAGTTGCGTGCTGCCAAGTGTGCACCCATCCTTCGTGTATTCGTGGGCAGGTACCGTCCAAATGTGGACATATGATCGGTCTGGTCGTACTCCGACAGCTCCTCCGGCTTTCACCACCGTGCCCCATAACGGCGGCAACCTCGGCAACGTCCCCGGCGGTAGCGTCTATGGCGACACCTATAGCCCTCCCCAATACAGCTCGTACTACAAGGGAGCCTCACCTCCATCACCTATGTTATCTCTCTTGACCTATCAGGGACCTTCGCCAGCTTTTCAGGGACCCTCGCCGGCCTTCTAGGCCGCTTCGGCGGTGCCCTGGTTCACACTACCCACGCCCTAGAACACTATCCACGGTGGTTCGTGAAATCAAGACTCACTAGCACACTCGTTCAACACCATGACGCTCAACCTACTGGCACTCTTCTCTAAATGGTATGCCAATTCAGTCACCGGTTTTCATATGACTGTGGATGCTGGTAAACTCTTCATCATTTTCCCACTGTCCTCATCTACTCCTTCATCTATCATTGTGGGTAATGTGATGTCACTTCCTATCACTGCCACTGGATCGCATATCTTTTCTTAACCACATCGTAATCTTATTTTTAACAATGTCTTGACCTCTACCAACATTATAAAAAATCTGATTTCCATTCATCGTTTTACCACCGATAATAATTGTTCTATTGAGTTTGATACTTTTGATTTTTCTGTGAAGGATTTGTACACTAGAAACGTGATCGCGAGGTGCAATAGCTCTAATACTATGTAAGATGATTGAAATAATTAGGTATGTTTCATATTGTGTACATGTATATATATAGCCACAGGGGTGGCATGGAAGTCAACCACACAGTTATAGTAGTTTATATAGAATTAGGACAACCTATTATATCTAAAAAACCTACTATAATTACAGAGTTATTTATGTTCAGTCGACCTCTCTATCAATATATGTATGATATGATACGGTAGTCACTCCATTCTTGATGTTGTACGCCGAAATTTGATTCAGCCTGTAAACAGGATCGGTCGATGGAAAACACTGATCGGCTCATCTGATAAAGCTGATTGATACCGTAGAGAAGCCGATCAAATTGGTGGAAGATTGGTCTATTTTGTTCGAGGACAGGAAACTATCCAGATGGAGTCGGGTCCAAAGAGGAGTGTTAACGCCAAGACTTAGAAAAGCCTAGGGAAAGGTTGGAAAAGGATCGGCTTAAGTGAAGGGGAGTCCGACTGCTGTAGGGAGGAAGCCGATCGGGTGGAACAAGAAGATCTATCGATCTATGAAGCTCTCTCCGCCATCATCAGTCTCGTGTTGCATCAGTTAGGATCAACCTACAAGACTGCTGATGGTAGATTGAGGTTTAGGCCTATAGGATTTGTATGGCATTTCATTAGAGTATTAGCCAATGAGTTTATCTATGTTTCTGGCACCACACCCAGTGTACCGGCTCTTAGGCGTGTTAAGGTTGGGTGTAGGCTACGTAGGATGTTCAGCTGTTAGATGGCTGATGGCATGTCCTCTTTCCTCTTTCATCGTCATGTTTGGTCCAAGCCTCCGTCGTCTCTGTGTCGTTAGTCCCCGACCTCATACTGCCTCGGTTCGGTCCGATCTATCGAGGCTAGTCCTAACGGCACCGTCACCGTGGTCGTTGGCCCACGTGGCCTCGTAGGGGATCGGCTCTCGTTCCGTGCATCAGATGCTTAGTAGCATCATCGGTTGTTTGGCCGATGAGTCTTCTAGTATGCTACACGCGCTTATCTCTCACGCCTCTATCGGCTTCTCAGCCGATGCCTGAGCATTGCCTTCTCTATTCGGCACCTAGCCGATAGGGAAAGCTGGACGGGCCTATTGGCCGACCGACTCGCTGGTCTCATCTTTTCTCCTTGTCAATTACAAGATCAAATTGACTAGCACACTCTCGACACCTTGGAGCTTAAGGACGTGCACTGAAGCTAAGTAGACCTTCCAGGCCTTTGTGTGACCATGCCACCATCTCTTCCTAGCTAAGAGATTTGGCAACGAGCATGCTCTTTGGCACACCCGATGGGACCATCTGAAGACTTCATTAGCTGTGAGACTATACAATCACCTGATTAGAAGTCAAACAACTGCAATATAATGGCAGGTAAAGAGATCAACATAGACTACATGATTCCGGTAACAATGAAAGACTTGACTGAAGATCAAAGGTACCAGGTGGAGCAAAATACAACTAATTTTCAAAAACCCTCTCTAGAATGTTTCAGCATGACCAGACAAGGTCCAATTCAGAAATCCTAACTGCCAAAGCCAATTTTTTAGGAGAATCGAGCCATTCACCACCCGTTAGTCCACAGAAGCCGTTGCAAGACATGGTTGACGAAGCTATTCACCATGCACTTATCAACCAATCAGGTGTGCTGGTGAATACTTTACACAATCTAATTAAGAAAACGGTGGATAGGTCAATTGCTAAGGAACCTGATCAAGGTCAATATATTTGCCAATGAAAACAGAGCAACTGTAGGTTACTTATGGATCCAGAAGGGACATATCAGCAAATATATTTCCAACAGCACAAAATCGAACTGGGGGGCAATATGATGACATGATGCCAGGATATCATCGAACGACTTACTACAGGGGATATAGGCAAGATTATCTAGGTGGCAATTATCAAGGAGATCATTTTAGGCCATATCAAGTACCAACTTCGCTTCTACATTACTAAAGAGAGAACCCAAGTAAGGAAGATTGGTCTGCCAGAGTTGTGGAAGTCATCAGGGAGCAATTCGACATCTGGCCTAAGGAATAAACTTTTATGTATCGACACCCTTATCCGGAGTGGTTCGACATAGTTCCGCTGCCACACCAATACATGATTCCGGATTTCTCTAGATTCTCAGGGCAAGATAGCATATTTACAATGGAACACATTAGCCGATTCTTGGCCCAATGTGGGGAAACATCGGCTGACGAAGCTCTGAGAGTCTGTTTATTTCTATTGTCCCTATCTAGATCAGCATTCACCTGGTTTTCTTCGTTGCCTCCGAACTCAATCAGGAGATGGGCCGATCTGCAAAAGCAATTCCATAAATACTTCTTTGCTGGGATTCAGGAGATGGGGCTGTCAGACTTGATATCGGTTAGGCAGAGGCCTGATAAGTTAGTTCCAGAGTTCATCCAGCGTTTCCGAGATATTAGAAGCCGATGTTACAGCCTTACTCTGAGCAATGGACAACTAGCTGACTTGTCTTTCCACCGGTTGTTGGCTCCAATCAGGGAATGCTTCTCTTCTCAAGAATTCGAGAGCCTGTGACACATTCTCCAGAGGATATCGGCTCATGAAAGCCGATTTGCTGAAACCAAGAAAGAGAGGCTTCATCGAAAGGCCGCTCAGCTACAGGTTTACGTATTGGACTCAGATGATGAGGAATCCGATGTAGAAGTGGGTTTGGCAGAATGGACCAGGAATAAGAGGCCTTTACCATGTCCTTGGATAATGAATACTAGTAAGGAGGAAATATATAATTTTGATATCAACAAAGCTGACAAGATATTTGATCCTCTCCAAGAAAAATAGATTCAACTACCGCCAAACCATGTAATACCATCAGCTGAAGAACTCAAAAAGAAGAAGTATTACAAGTGGCACAATTCAATATCTCACCACACCAATGAATGCAAAGTTTTTTGGCAACAATTACAATCGGTTGTCGAACAAGGGAGAATCAAGTTTGAAGATAAAAAGCTGATGAAGGTCGACGGACATCTTTTTCCTGTGAACATGGTGTTTACAGGGTCTTTAAGAGATCGGTTCGATGAGGGGAGATGCTGGAAGAAATCAAATGTAACCTCATTGGATCTAATCGAGAAATATTACGGAATACAAGATGAAGAATGACGAGCCATATCACACAAGGAAAGGTACAATCCACATTGGGGTTGTCCCTTTTTTCAGTATTGCTAGAATCAAGACATGAGGCTGCCATCAATAGAAGATTATCCTAAATGTAATAAACCGGGGTCGTAGTACATCGAGCAGGGCAAGATATCGTATGATTGGCCACCTATCAAGTCGGCATCGGTGCATAGCCGATTAGGGCCGATCAATGAAGACTATAGTCAAAGGTCAACTAATGACAGGGAATTACATAAAGGACCATACAACACAAATGCTCAGTGGTGTCCATCGGGGATCTTCACAAAAAAATTAGAAGAGAAGGGCACAAAGGCTGTGACATAAAGAACAACACAAAAGGCGGCGTCAGGACCATGAGGAAGCCAATCGGAGCCAAAAAAATTAAAAGAGTATGGCGCGTAAAGCAAAAAGATGATGGTGTTGGCACATCAGCTTCAACCAACATGGTGTTCTTCTTGCCTCTAGAATATAAAGCGTGTGCATCTAATGAAGAGGATAAAGAAGGAGTTTTTGCTCAATTGACGCTGGAACCTAGTCAAGCCATATTTGACAAGCCGGAAGAATCTAAGCATTAGCACTTAAAACCGTTGTATATCAAAGGGTATGTGGATGAAAAGCCAATGACAAAGATGCTAGTTGATGGAGGTGTAGCAGTCAATCTGATGCCATATGCTACGTATCGCAAGTTGGGGAAGACAGCTGAAAACCTAATCAAGACAAATATGGTATTGAAAGACTTCGGAGAAAATCCATCGGAAACAAAGAGAGTGCTGAATGTGGAGCTAACAGTCGAAAACAAGACATTGCCCACCACATTTTTTGTTATCGATGGTAAGGGATCATATAGTCTACTTCTCGGCAGGGATTGAATTCACGCCAACTGTTGTATTCCTTCCACAATGCATCAAAGCCACATACAATGGCAAGGGGACAAAGTTGAGGTGATCGTGGTCGATCAGTCGACCAGTATTGCAGCAATTGATATGCCAATCTGGGAAGCTAATGGGTTTGCTTGCTTATCCGAGAAAGCATGGGATGGAGATTTCCTTGAGGTAACCAACAAGGGGATGAAGCCAACTCAACAAGTCGTCTCAGGACCATTGTTCCCATGGGAACCATAGAAGACTTCGAAGGAAAGTTAGGGCAAGGATTTACATCGACCGATGAGTTGGAAGAAATAGATATAGGATTAGGAGATAGGCCAAGGCCGACGTTTATTAGTAAAAATTTATGTACCGAATCCCGAGAAGAGTTGATAAAATTGTTAAAGGAATTTTGGAAATGTTTTGCTTGGGATTACCATGAGATGCCAGGATTGAGCCGATCGATTGTTGAACATCGGCTTCCTATTAAACCAAAATATCGGCCATTTAAGTAGCCACAAAGAAAGTTCAAAGCAGAGTTGCATGATGAAATCAAGGCAGAGATCATGAGGTCATCACACCATGCCAATATGCTGAATGGGTATTCCAATATCGTGCTAGTGAAGAAGAAGAGCGAAAAGCTAAGGATATGCATCGACTTCCGAAACTTGAACAGGGCGACCTCTAAAAATGAGTATCCGATACCGATGGCAGATCTATTAATTGATGCTACATCAAGTCATAATATTATTAGCTTTATGAACGGGAATGCAGGCTACAATCAGATTTTTGTGGTGGAAGAAGATATCTATAAGACTGTGTTTAGGTGTCCTGAAGCTATCAGTTTGTACAAGTGGGTAATCATGACGTTCGATTTGAAGAATGCCGATGCAACTTATCAGAGAGCCATGAATTATATATTTCATGATCTTATTGGCCAGCTGGTGGAGATATATATTGATGACGTGGTGGTGAAATTCAAGGTATTGAAGACCATATAGCCGATCTACAAAAAGTACTGGAGAGGACGAAGAAATATGGACTTAAGATGAATTCTCATAAATGTGTTTTTAGCATATCGGCTGGACAACTCTTGGGTTTTATGGTGCATGAGAGAGGGATTAAAGTTAGTCAATGGTGCATTAGAGTTGTCCAAACCACCGAGCCACCAAACAACAAAATGCAGTTGCAGTCTTTGATCGGCAAGCTCAACTTTATAAGTAGGTTTATTTCAAATTTATCAGGGAGAATTGAGTCCTTCACTCCTTTTATTAAAGTTGCGAGCCGATCAAGAGTTTGTATGGGTAAACAGCAGAAAGCATTTGATCATATTAAAAAACACTTGAATTCTCCACCAGTATTGATTCCGCCGCAGAAAGGGGTACCGTTCAAGTTATATCTGTCAGCCGATGAGAAGTCAATGGGGTTTTGAATCAAAAGAACGAGTGGTTTTCTATCTTAGCCGACGAATTCTAGATGCTGAGACCAGATATTATGCGGTGAAAAAATTATGCCTATGTTTATACTTCTCGTGTACAAAGTTAAGGCAATATCTTCTATCGACTGAGTGCACAGTACTTTGCAAAGTCGATGTGATTAAATATATGCTATCGGCTCTAGTCTTGAGAAGGTAGATTGATAAATGGATTTTTGCTCTGATGGAATTCGATCTGAGGTATGAATCAACTAAGGCGGTCAAAGTACAAGTGGTGGCCGGTTTTATCGTACAACATAGAGGAGTCCGAGAGGATTTTGTGGAGCCGATTCTGTGGACGCTATTCTTTGACGGGTCGGTTTGCAAGCATGGATCTAGTATCGGCTTGGTGATTATATCGCCTCGGGGGACAAGCTTTGAGTTCGCTTTTACAATCAAGCCTTATAGTACTAATAACCAAGTAGAGTATGAAGTGGTGCTCAAAGGTCTTCAGCTGCTAAGGAAAATCGGAGCCGATATGGTGGAGGTCATTGGAGATTCTTTGTTGGTGATCAGACAGCTATCTAGAGAGTATGAGTGTAAGGATGAAGCTTTGAGATTCTATTATGAAGAATGTCAAAGTTTATTAAAGAATTTCAAGATGGTATCATTGGATCATATTCCTATAGAACATAATTTAGAGGCGAATGATCTTGCTCAGATTGCTTCAGGATATCAGTTGGACGGAAAGGTGGAAGTTGAGATAGCCGATATTGAAAATCATATTGAAGCCGGTGATTGGAGACGCGAAATTATTCAATATTTGTAAAATCCGTCTCAATCGGTTTCTAGGAAACTTCGGTAGAAATCTATTAAATATATATTACTTAATGAAGAACTATACTATCAGGCTATTGATGGGGTTCTATTAAGATGCTTAGGTGTCGAGCAAGCTACAATAGTAATGAGTGAAGTACACGAAGGCATTTGCGGAGCCCATCAATTGGCTCACAACATGAGATGGCTGATAAGGAGAGCTAGATACTTTTGGCCAACAATGTTGGAAAATTGCTTCAAATATTACAAAGGATGCCAGGACTATCAGAAGTTTGGGAATGTGCAGCGAGCTCCAGTGTTGGTTATGAATTCAATATTTAAGCCATGGCCGTTCAGAGGTTGGGGAATCGACATGATCGGCTAGATTTATCCTTCATTAAGTAAGGGGCATAAGTTCATATTAGCGGCAATGGATTATTTCACAAAGTGGGTAGAGGTTATCCCTTTGATGAAAGTTACTTCTAAAGATGCAATTGAGTTTATCAAGGAAAATATTATATATCGGTTTGGTATTTCACAGACGATTACTACCGATTAAGGTTCTATCTTTGTGTTTGAAGAGTTTTAAAAGTTTGCTGCCAATATAGGGGTTAAGTTGCTGAATTCATCACCATATTATACTCAAGCTAATGGACATGCCGAAGCCTCCAACAAGTGTTTAATTAAGTCGATCAAACGCAAGATTAATGAACAACCACGGAGATGACATGTTACATCAAAGGATTCGTTATGGGCCTATCGGATGGCATGCCATGGATCTACTTGAGTATCGCCGTATCAATTGGTATACGGTCATGAAGCAGTTCTCCCATGAGAAGTTAACATCAGCTCCAGGAGGGTGTCTCTATAGGATCAATTGACAGCCGATGATTATTACACCTTGATGACTGATGAATTTGATGATTTAACTCAGAGTCGGCTAGAGGTGTTTGAAAGAATCGTGAAAAACAAGGCTAAGGTTGCTAGGCATTATAATAAGAGGGTGATGATTAAATCTTTTTCTAAGGGAGATCTCGTTTGGAAATTGATTTTACCGATTGGATCTAGGGATAATAAGTTTAAAAAATAGTCACCCAATTGGGAAGGGCCCTATCGGATCAATCGGTGTGTGCCTAGTAATACTTATATACTGGAGAGCCTTGAAGAGGAGAAATTTGCCAAAGTTCTCAACAGAAAATATTTAAAGAGGTATTATCCTAGGGTTTGGGTAGACGCCTAAATCGGCTAATTATGGTCAATTTTTAATTGTTTTCAAGACGGACAAGCCTTTAGAAGTCATATCAGCTAATGATACTGCTTGCTTAAATCAGCTGAGTTGTGGCCGGTTTCTAATATACAGAAGCCAATATGGTTATATCGGTTACAGATAGCAGATATCGTTAAAATATCGCCTTTAGGGAATATATATATATATATACAGATTTCATTGATCAAGCTGATCAAACTTTATTGCAAGCGGTCAATGTTCAGGATGACATCTCGGGTTTTTCTTCAAGGCTAAAATTTTACAGTTATTTCTTGATGGCCTCGATCGCGCGCAGGCAGATTTGGTCTAGTCGATGGCGCGGATGCCATCCTCATTAGATCCGAGGATGGTCTTTAAATTCTTACACAGATGAACTACTTGTCATACTCTATCTGCTAACTTGGCCTCTTGATCTTGGATTAATTGTGGTAATCTGATGAGATGGGATTCAGTGGATTCGATGTCATGATTCACTTTGTCGAGTTCTGCCATCAAATCGGCTTCTCGTTTCTTCAAGAGGCCAAGCTTGGTGTTGGTGCATTATAGGTCACTGTTATTTCATCAAGTTTCTTCTTTTTGACCTGGGCGGATAGCCAATCGTTTTGGGATAAACTGTTTTGCTCCACCCGATCGGCTATACATCGTCTGCTTGAGATCAGCTAGGTCCTTTAGAATTCCATGTAAGCAGCAGGTGTAAGTACGTTGGTCAGCTATTCGGGCAAAATGTGTTCAATCTCAGTCAGTCTTCCTCGGATCGGTCAGCAATCTTCCACCAGTGAGTCAATCGGGATGTATAGCCGATGCATGATATCTGATAGTGTCTCGCATACATCGGCTAGTATGAATAGTTTGATTGCTACACTGGTAGCTGAGTCCTCGTCTGGATCCAAGTATTTGCCGATGTCGAAGGAGAACCAGTTGGCTAATGACTGCATATTAACATCGGTAGATAGATCATGAGCCAGGATAAAAATAACATGTAGGATAAACGTACCTAGGATACAGCGGGAGCGGCTTGAGCAATAATATTGGTATCAATCTGCTGAGAGGAGGTTTGAGGATTGGATACCTTAACTTCTAAGGTGACCATCGGCTCAGTTCTTATAGTAGTATCTAACAGTTGGGTTACTGGAGCCGATGGTTTAGGCTGCAAAGCAGAGGTGTCAAGTTAAATGTGAAGATAGCAGAAAAGAAATAACATTAACACATACCGACGGCGATGGGGAAGCCAGGATCGTCATAGAAGGAGGGCCTTGGGGAGTTGATGCTATTGTTGCAACATCTGTATTGGATTTTTGTTTCTTGGGAATTGTCCGAGTACCCAACTTCTTGCGTTTTGTCCTCGATGTTCATGGCACTCGGAGTAAAGCCAATGAAGATGGGGCACCTCGTCCAAGGGAAGACATGGCCGATGAAGGTTGATAGACAATCGGCCGACCACTTGCGTTGGTTGCAGGTGCTTCTTTATCACCCGCCTGTGGGGTCATAGAGATTAAGTGATACAGTCGAGATTCAATACGAGGTGAAAAAGATAATGTAAGGAGAAGGATTACCTTTTCATCGGATTTGACGTAGTTAGGGTTAAGGCACACATAATAACATTCAACCGATAGACTGAACAAATGCCTTTCCCACTCTGACCACCATCGAGCAAAAAGTCTGGTGTTGGATGTGCAGGGCTCGAAGGTGGAGATGGTCCCAAAGGACTGGGATGTTTCAATTGATCATAGCCAATCATACTGTAGGCCGCTGTTTACTTCTCCTTGGACCTGGAGCTTACCAATGAAAAATAAGCCGATTGGGAGCTAGCCAAAATCCAACTGACGAGCACTAACAGAAGGATGATAGAACTCGTACGATGGGTGTTGGGATTGGCCTAGCGAAAATCCAGTTGGCAGAAGATTAGGGGTCATGGATGATAGGAATATGGTCTTCGATTCTTCATTGGCTAGTGTATTCAATGGATGAAACTTGGAAGGCATCTCGAAAGACGAATCGCCCTTGTACGCAAACCAATCGGTAGCTTCTTTGGTAAAGCTATAGTAGAAACATTTAAACCACTGGCTGAGTCCGAGGAGGGTCATTTTGCTTCCAGAAAGAGCCGATGCGGCCTCACCCAGAGAAATACATCGGCGTCGGCTGGACTCACCATCTTCTGGGTAATCAATCAGAAATATCAGAGAAGAAAAAGGCATCCTGGGTATAACTCTGGAGGTATGAATATTCAACCAAAGTTGTATGAACCACTAGGGACCACCAATGTGACCGACTGATTGACCTGCCGATAGCTTGTTCATCACTTGATGAAGCAATTGATACGTGGGTCCAAGAAGATATTGCCATAGTGGAATACGGCGTTAATTGGCCACCAAGCATTGCATGCTGGTGGTTGGACCAAGAGTTGAACCGCTAAAGACAAAACGTTCCAACCACAGATTTAGGAATGTAACATGTTCTCGCTCATCGACTTATCTGGAGGACTTTTTGTGCAAGGAGATGTATTTAGTCCAGCCTCTGACGTTTTTGGTATTCAGCCAATGAGTAGGTTTGAATCTAAGGATGAATGGATTTACATAATGGGTGGTGTTGAGGCAGGTCAACATAGTGACATCCATTAAGGTGAAAGTCATTGGTCCGTGCCCAAACATAAAAGCATTCAGAATATCTGACCAGAAATAGGAGGCTGATGCGAGCAAAAGTTCATTCTTCTCCATATCGGCTAAAGAGAGGTTGATATAGTGGTCGATTTCCAGGTCTTCCCAGAATGATTTTTTCGAGGTTGAAACCCTGAGCTACCAGTTTCTCCATCCTGCGAGTTTACTATGCTAAGATCTAAAGCTATTGGTCCAATCGGTGATGGTCATGGATGAATTTTTATATGGGATCCTTTCTGTTTTGGAGTTTATGAAATTTGTTCAATCTTCATCACCCATAGGGCCAAGGTAAAAGTAACCGAGACGATCAAAAACTAGGATGGAAATCTAACCTTTGAGATCCTACAGTAAACAAGAACCCGACTACCGATGAGAAGACAGGATGGGGAGATTTGTTTAAAATGTGGGATGAAAGAGCAGATGAAAGTTACCTCAGGGACTGCGTGTATCGATGCCATCGCGCGAAGAAAAGAGGAGAGAAGATTGGTGGCCGATGAAGCGGTTTGCAGAGGTTCGCCTTCAGTTATCGGAGCTTGTCGAGGTTGGGGGTTCTGATAGGGAGGAAGTGTGTGGAAGAAGGATGAGACGATGGGATATTTTATAGAGGCGGAATGACCTAGGCAGGAATCTGGGCTGATTAATTATCATTTGCGGGTTATAACAGACCATCCTGGTTTACGGAGACTTTCAACGGCTCGAAATTTCATAGTTTATTGACAAACTCCGAAATTGGGGGGCATGTATTAACGTCGAGATTTGATTTAGCCTATAAACAGGATTGGCTGATGGAAAACACTGATCGGCTCATGGGATAAAGCCGATTGATACTATAGAAAAGCCGATCAAACTGGTGGAAGATTGATCCGTTTTGTTCAAGGACAGGAAACTATCTAGATGGAGTCGGGTCCAAAGAGGAGTGTTAATGCCAAGACTTAGAAAAAACCAGGGAAAGGATAGAAAAGGATCGGCTTAAGTGAAGAGGAGTCCGATTGCTGTAGGGAGGAAGCCGATCGGGTGGAACAAGGAGAGATTTGGTCTAAGAATAGAAGATTATCCAAATAAAACCGAGTTTGTAGAGGAGCCATAAAACTCATGGTAGGGGTATTATATTTAGGTAAATCGTATCTTATATGGTTAGGAAGGTTTAGTTAGTTTAGCTAACTGCTTTAGAGATATTTTTTGTTATCTTTATTAAGAGATAGCGTCCGATGGTTATTGTAAATGCATCGGATACTATAAACCTAGGATATAAATATAGACCCCCTGTAAATCAATAAGGAATCAATCAATAGATCTATTCAATACTACTTCAACGCATCGCCACCCTAGTTCATCTAGGCTTTTACTGGCGGTTCTAGCTCTCGATGTGGGGCTGCATCGGTTAACTTCAATCTCCGGTGAAGGGGTAAGTCCCGCCACCATCCCGATATGTCTTGCTCTGTCTATGGCTGCATCATTTAGGTTCAACCTCTTAGGCTGATCGGATGTATCGCATTACGTCCATGCAAGATCTATTGGCCTATCAAGCTCTCTCCACCATCGTTAGTCTCGTGTTGCATCGGTTAGATTCAACCTATGAGAGTGCTAATGGTAGATTGAGCTTTAGGCCTATAAGACTTTGTATGAAGTTTCATCGGATTGTTAGCCGTTATCCATGTTCTCGGCACCACACCCAGCGTATCGCCTCTTAGGTGTGTTAAGGTTGGGTGTAGGCTACATAGGACGTTAGGCCGTTAGGTGGCTAATGGCATCTCCTTTTTCCTCTTTCATCG
This sequence comes from Oryza coarctata, assembly GCA_030770085.1. Taxonomy (NCBI): domain Eukaryota; kingdom Viridiplantae; phylum Streptophyta; class Magnoliopsida; order Poales; family Poaceae; genus Oryza; species Oryza coarctata. Next base: position 8,372,352 of record CM061484.1, on the reverse strand, counting down.
TCACGTTTGGTCCAAGCCTTCGTCGTCTCTGTGTCGTTAGTCCCCGGCTTCATACTGCCTCGATTCGGTTCGATCTATAAAGTCTGGTCCTAACGGCACCGTCACCGCGGTTGCTAACCCATGTGGCCTCACAGGGGATCGTCTCTCGCTCCGTGCATCGGATGCTTAGCAGCATCATCGACTCTTTGGCCGATGAGTCTTCTAGTATGCTACACACGTTTATCTCTCACGCCTCCATCGGCTTCTCAGCCGATGCCTGAGCGCTACCTTCTCTATTCAGCACCCAGCCAATAGAAAAAGCCGGACAGACCTATTGGCCAACCAGCTCGCTGGTCTCATCTTTTCTCCTTATCAATTACAGGGTAAAATTGGCTAGCGCGCCCTCAACACCTTAGAGCTTAAGGATCTACACTGAAGATAAGCAGATCTTTCAGACCTTCGCGTGATCAAGCCGTCGTCTCTCCTAGGCTGCTAGATTTGGCGTGGAGCAGATGTCCAAATTTGCATCTGCATTTTGCATATCCTAGCTGCTCGATCTCCTATCTAGCCCCAAATCAAATAATCAAACAAACATATGGTGTTAATCGCTTGTCAATTTTTGCGGTGCGGATGAGTCGGATGATCCCGACGTCTCGTCGTCCCCTGACGACAGCCAGTCGTCCGGCCGGCACTGACAGCTTATGGCTCTTTCAACGCCTCATGGACCAAAAGCTGATCAGCTAAAGGTGACCTATCTTTTTCGTTTCGATAAAGAATGCTAGCTTTCAGCCTGATCCAGATGTGTCACTAAACTAGCGTTGTTAACTGTGTATTTGTGTGGGTGATCAAGATTTGACTATTCAAAAATGGTGATACTGTGAAGTCACGTTCAGCATCTGGTCATCAACCAGTAATATATTACAACGGAAAATAGCTAAGGAAATGGAGCTATGTGGGTGCGTGTGTGGGCGCGCGGTGGACTGGTCGGTGACGACGTTGACTGAAGAAAATCTCAGATATGGGGTTCAAAATTACCTGGCTCCCTGCTGCGGTTTTTTTCACCCGCACCTGCGTGCCTGCCGCTTTCGTTGTCACGCATGCATGCAGAAAGGTAAGAATTAACGGCACGAAGAAAAATTGGCATAAATGAGTGTGATAAGCAGTGCAGACAATTCGATCTTGTTAAAGATATACTACCTCCATTCAACCATATTAGACGTCAGTGTTTAATAGTTTCGAGAAAAAAAGTACATCTTATGATAGAATTTTTAGAATTGCATAGAAATATATTATGTTATGAGAGGATTTAAGGCCTACCGACCTTATCTACCTACCCAATTTTGTTGAAGACTAATGACAAAATTGTGAATATGCCTGCATTACCATATAATACTATAGGATAACATATATTACTTATAATAGAAAACCCACTAAATCTTGCCAATTCTGCACTGTTGTTTCTAGAGATCTAATACCGCATAGACTCCATCCTGTCCTCTTTTAAACTTAGCTTCACCTCATCCACTCCTAGTCTTCCCATCTCATTCTCTTCATCGGATACTATAATTCAGTGTTACATGAAGAAAATACAATGATACATGATCAAGCCATCATATAGGTTCTAGAAACAACGAAAACATATTCTTAGAGCTATGAAAACATTCATCTGTTTGTCCTCTTAAGTCTAATCTTCGATACCAAATCCAAAAGACCTAAACACCTGATAAAATTCAGAGATTAAATTAGCAAGATTATCGATAGCATTCATTTTCATATACTCATGCAAACATGTGCATCATAACTCCACCAACCATCCAAAGTTAATCAATACAAACCATAACCTAGCCTACAACAACTAGATTTTTTTTTCATTTTGTCATAGTGTTAGTAAATATAAGGATCATAAAAATCTTAAGTCAACTTATGGTTCGGAAGAGTATAGTTTCATAGGAACAGCTTTGGCAAGCATTATGTTAAACATATCGTCTGCAAGCTAAAGGAATGCGCAAGTTGGCGGCAATATTAGTCCTCTGTTTTTCCTCTAGTGTTTTACACAACGATGGCCAATCAGCAGTGGCTAGCAAGCTTTGCGGCAATGTTGAAACCAGTAAAGGGAGAGTGATGATACCTTTATGTATTTCTATCAAAATCGTGCAGGATCTGACGACCTTAGCGGTTGCGTCATGGGCATCTCACCTGCCAACCATCGTTCCCATCGCGTGTCCAGCTTGTGGCCTGCCGCTCTAGGTACCTTGAAGTGCTTGCTACAGCTCCTGCCACCGACGCTGTTTTGAGTCCACCGCCTCCACTCTCACCACCGCATTGATTTCGCTAGAACCGTACCGCTGCCTTGTCAAGTCTGCATGTGTCACTCCCTCCGCAGTGTTGAGTTCGCCGTCAACCCTCCCGTCATAGTGTCGACTCCACTGTCTGCACTCCCGTGCTGTGTTGAGAACCTCTGATCCCACCGTTGTGTCGTGTATGCGGCCTCCACTCTCGCCGGCGCATCGAGTCCACCGCCTCCCCTCCAGTTTGCTCGATGCGGCCGCTCTAGAGCAAACCTAGTTCTAAAGTTTGACTTAGTAATAGGGAAAGTGTTGGGTCTATTGGGCTAAGCCCACTTGCTCGCCTCCAAGTCATTTTCTTTATTTTTTGTCGAATATGCGGAAGTTAAAAATTGTTACTTCTAATTTTTGGATCATGTTTTATTGGGACTTTGAACGTTCCAAAAAAATAAAGAAAATTATGCTGTTTTTTTTCTTGACCAGACAATATTTTAATAATGTTTAAAGATATTCAACAAAAACACCCACATATTTCAACTATTTACATGATATTTAATTCCGTTGCAATAAAATGCTTTAATGCAACAAGATAATAGTTGTGGCAGTAGATAACACTATTACCACAATTTTATTGTCCGTTGCAATAAGTATATCCTATTGAAAAAAAAAAGTCTTGCAACGACCATAAATTGTAGCAATATGAGTGAGCTATTACCACAATTTGATTTCTTGTTGACTCTATTACAACAAAATCCTTCATCATTACGTGGCAAAAAATTATCGCGACATAAACTATTGTCGCGAAATAAAAATTTATGGCAATAAAGGTGACTATTGCAACAGTTTTTTTTTTAGTTGCAATAAAGTTGTTGCAATAGATAGGACTCCCATCTCATCCAGCCCAAATTTTTAAACCCTAATTTGTTACGTCTTGCTGGAGTTGCTACATCTCAGAGGTCGGGCACAAATCATGATGTGGTCTGAAGGTCCAAAAAAATTTGTAAGATTTCTCTCAAATTTCTATAAAATGCAAGTTTTTTTTAGAAACTAAAGTAGGTGTAAAAAAAGGTTACTGCCTCTGTTCATATTATAATATAAGTTATTTTGAGTTTGTTTAAATCAAACCTATAAAAATTTAGTACAATATAGTAATTTTTACAAACCAAATTAGTACATTAAATCCACCACTGATTAATTAATTAATTAATTTTATGTTAAAAATATTACTATATTATTTTATAAAATTTAAAAAGATTTAACTTAAACAAACCTAAAGTAAAATGGAGGCGGTAGTTATCAATCCCCTAAAACTATATCACCCAACCACGCATAATTTCTTGATCCGCTGTTAGCTGGTGACACCGCCAATCAACTGTGGAGTTAACGGATGTTGACAAATGTGTAAAATTTCTGCTTCTTTTTCCTGACCTGAACCAGTCTATGTCAGATGATTGTACCGACTGGTGTGACCACTCTGACAGACAGCAACAATGCAGCCACTGTTTTCTGCTGTAAATCTTAACCTTCGGCTGGCGGCTGCCTTTCAGATTTCTGTCATCGCACTCAAGTAAAAGCCATTTTGCAGCGTCGGATTCGATGTTAATGTTACACAGAAAAGCGTACGCTAGTTCGTTTTCGGACAGTAAAGATAGGCATTGGCAGCAGTGTTACAGGTACGTCCCGACTCCTGATGGCTAACTGGCTTTTTTCGTCAGTAATCGCAGGAGTCACGAACATAATGATGGTGCACGCCAACGGCTAGCACCTGCTATAGATGGGAATGTGGGAGTCGCACCAAAGTAGTCCCTTCACTTTAGTTCATACTACTAATTAAATGATAATTGGATTAAGATGAGACGGTAATTTTGATTAAAATCGAAAGAAATAAGAATGAAAGATGACTGATACAACATGTAGTACTCTAAAATATAGATAAATTTTAGACGCTTATAGAATATTCGGTATTAGTGATAGGATGTTCGCTCCATTGCTACAAGTCATAAAAGGTAATAGAATAGTATTCCTTTGGTTAATATTTAGTCAAATCTTTAATTTTTTTCTGACTATTAATAATTTCTAAAAGTGTTGAAAAATGTTACATAGATTTACTTAAATAGTATTAACAAGTATATTAAATTTTATAAACTAATTTTAGTATTAAATTAACAGTCAAAGTTGTAAAATTTGATTGGACCTAATTATAAATGTCAAATATTAATGACAGAGAAGCACCTAGTCACGGCCAGTGTGACACCCCGAAATAATTGATAAAAAAAGAAGAAAAGGGCTGTTGGGCTGCTTTAGTCTTTGGGCTGATCCACTGAGGTAATAGCTAGAGTGCAGAGAGGCTTGGTAGCCTTAGGCCTCGGTCCATAATGAGCGCTAGCAGAAAAATGGTCGGGACGCAACAAGCTCAAGGCTAGAAGACCCAACCTTCTGTTGGAACAATATCTGAAACCTGCAAATTCCAAATAAAGCAAAGGTGTTTTTCTGGAGGTTGGCCTACAATGGGTTACCACTTAAACTGAACACTGCCCGTAGAGGAGTGGAACTTGACACTCTTGCCCAATGTGTAGGAGAATGAATGAAGACGGGGCCCACCGCTTTCTGAAGTGCAAGGTGGACAGATGGTAAAGGAGTGCTGGCGTTCCATGCAAATGGAAGAGGATCGCATAAAACTAGTCCAATGCACTTCCCCAAGGGAGATACGAGAAAAAACCTGGAAGATGAACAAGGAGAAGCAAGTACTAATATGTGTTTTGTTGTGGCAGTGGTGGGGAGTGAGATAAAGTCAATGCAGGAGACTCTGTGAGGAACTTGGCTGATATATGCGGCGACATTCAGTTCCATCTCATGGAGTTTAAAAAACAAGCAGGGGAAAGCAAACAGAAGGTAGAGAGAAGGAAAAACAAATGGATTCCATCGGTGATAGGTACTCTGAAAATAAATTGTGATGGCTCATATGATCCTGCTGCGGGAACTGGAGGATGGGGAGCGGTTGTCAGGGATTGCAATGGCAATTTTATAGCAGCAGCGGCCGGCAACTCAGAATTTTGCATCCTTTTCATGCTGAGTTAATAGCTGGCTGGCAAGGTGCTTTGTTTGCTGTAAGTCTTGGCATGGGTAGCATTGTTTTGAAGACCTATTCTGTTTGTGTTGTTCAAGCTCTGAAGGGCTCAGAGTATGATAGAAATGTTGGTGTACTCGCTAAAGAATGTAGGAGTATTTTAAACTCTGATTTTCAGTTTAGTAGTGTTGCTTTATGTCCAAGAGACTGTAATAGAGTAGCTGACAATTTGGCAGCTTTTGGTGCCGCGTCAGATGACCTGAACTCATCTTCATGGTTGGTTGAGGCCCCCGAATGCGTGTTTGATTTGGTTTCTAGTGATTTAACTGGAAACACAATTTAATGGAATCATGATTCCCTATCAAATAAAAAAAAAAGAGCACCAGTAGCAGGCCGGCAACCTAGCAGCAGCACGAATCAAGCAGCGAATAATACCACCTCGACTAGCTAGCTCGAAGCATACCGGTTTATGAGAATGGAAGCCCAGTGGATAGTAACACAGCTCTAAACTTTTTCAAAGCATATGTGTAATCCAATAAATTAACTTGTTGACAAGTGTTTTGTAAGCATAGCGGTCCAATCCACGGGGGGCATCTACATCCCGGTCGGGATCCTTTTCTTTCTCAGAAAAATCAATTAAGTTGGATGAGTGTTTTGTAATGGTGAAGCTTAAGGCCTTATTCGTTTAGGTGGGGATAGGCTGGAATTTAGGCCCAATCGGTGGGGACATCCCGGCATGGATCGTTTTTCATTCTCAACCCGTCAACGCGTTTGGATGAGGATGGGGTCGGGAAAATCACGGCCTAATCGACGCCTATCCCCATGGGAGAAAAAATCTCTAAGGGTTTGTTCGTCTAGGCCGGGATTGGCCTGTATTGGTGCCAAATCCCCGAGAGACAACCCGGCTGAGTCCATTGGAGGCCTGTATGTGTGTTCGGATGAGGCCGGGGTGGATATATTCCCAGTCCAATCCACGCCAACCTGGGGGAAGAGAATTATCCCCACCGAGGCGATTCTTTTTTTCCCTGCTGGCCGCAGCCGCACGCGAGTCGCTTCCTCGGTTCCTCCTCGCGCGACGCCGACGGTGCTGCTTCCTCCTCCGCCGCACGGGCGACGGCACTGCCTCATTCTTCCATCGCCTCCTTCCTCCGTCGAGCACGCAGGAGAAACCGTCGCCGCCATCTCTCTCTAGTTAGTATTCCTCTCACCCCAATTTATTCCCCCTCCTCCGAGGGTTTCACCTCAAGTTTTCTCAGATCTGAGTATATGTTCTTGCTTAGGTTATTGGAACTGATCGAGGTTAGGTTCTTCAGCTGTGACACCATCAACAATAAGTCTTAAGGTCCAGGTAGTAATTACACCACTAAGATTTCATGTTGTTGAATGTTTTGCTGACTAATTGATCGAGACCCTTCTGTTTTATTGGATCTTGCGAACTGTTTCATGGTTTACATGGCTCAGTATTGTTGTGCTGCACTATGAATGTAAACCATAACAGTGATGTATGTTCCTTGTGTGTCAACTATATAACTGGCTTAGATGAGTTCATGACAGAAGTTTGGAGCTCTAATCAATTTTTTAACTGAAAAATATCATTTTGCTCTTGAACAAGTAAACTAGTTGTTATGTTACTGAAACTCTGAAAGAGTGAAGCTGAAATCTGAGAAACTACTTAAATCATAGCACATTCAGAACTCTCACAATATGCTTTAGTATTCAGATATTTTAACCAGCTTAGATTCTGAAGTTCTGAATATTTGGCACATGACTTCGTAAATACCTGACAATGTTGTACTCTTTTCTAGTTTTCTTCAGAATGCCTTGTGTGCTTTAGCGCTTATAACAATAGCTTCTGAACTGTATGGATCTGTGTAGCAAAAACTAAACCCTCGGATAATGCAACTCACATTAATTAGTCCATGGATTTTGTGGATTTTAATAGTGAAGCTCACACAAAAATTGGCTACTTAAAACTGATTTTATATAGCAAACAAAGAGCTTAGGCAAGATGATCTTATTAGCTGTTGACTGTATACAAACAGAGAATAATTGAAGTACTAGTAGGTAGAGCTTGGTAATATTAGAAGATAAATGCTTAATATTAATTCACTGCATATGAATGTTGTCTGACTAGTCCATACAAATTAAATAGATTCAACGCTTTTCTTCATCTATACTTTTTTCCTTGAAATAGATATGCTCATATATCTTCTAAAGCTTCAGTTCTCTGTAAAAGTTATAATTCTTTAGTGTTGAGACTAGTACACTACCTGCTAGATTGCTAGAAATTCTCTGTTATGGCATTAGTTAGTTTATGTTCTAGTACTAAGAATGATGTGTCTCAAAAATAGCACCGATGTTTGTGCAATCCAAGTGTCTGCTGCAATGTATATCAAGTTGTCTGAATATTGTGTCTACCTGCTAAGGCTATTATTGGCTATAACAATCGGATTTGTACATGTCTATATTAATAAGATTTACTCGTTGCAGCGAGCAAACTGATAGCCTTTTTCCATCTTTTGAATTAGTATGTGTGTCTATTTCACAAAAGAAATGCACAAAAAATGTACTACCATGTTCTTGCAGAAAAGCATTGTGCTGGAACATTTTGGCAATCATGTTCTCCTGTAATAGTATAATTTGATCTATAGCTGTTACAAGGCACAATAAATTTCATACTCTTTTTTTGGGCCGAGTTATCTGCATTTACGATAACATTCTTCCTGGATTTATAGGAATTTTCTGCTGTGAAGGTACAAGCTTGACTGGCATTATATGTGAAATGCTGTAGCTATGTGGTGCTAAAGTGGTCACTGATAGCCATCTGTATCTTAGTAACCACCATCTTTAGAATTGAAAATATGCGTTGTCCTTCATCTTCAGCATTGGGTTTAGAACAATGGCAATTCATTTGTAACTATGATAGAAACCACAACCTCATGACATTAAATATATGTTGCACACCTGAGTTTTTCCCTTTAGAGCCTTTAATCCATTTAATAAATTGTTAAAAGAAATTGTTTAAATAATTCTAGAGTGAAGATCTAATTAAAAATCTTAATTAATAATTGATCATGGCTGGGTGTAAATTTTCTTAAATTCCCCATGTCAAAATACACTAATAAGAATTTTAGAGCAAAGGAACTAATTTTAATAATTCAAAATCAATTACTAGAATAATTAAATTTGGAAAATCATTTTCTTTTTCCTCCTAGTCGTTGGGCCAAAAGATGGCCCAACTCTCCTTCCTGCGCATGCCAACGTCGGCCGCTCCTTGGCCTTGATCCTCGACTCCGCTCTTGGGTCAGCCTAAGCCACGGCCTAACTAGCCATTGCCGCACCTATTGCCTCCTTTGGTCAATGATAGGTAGGGCCTACCTATTGGACTCGTCCTCAACCTCTAGCCAAGGGAGATGGGTTGATGTCAGCCACGCCGCCTCGATGCCGTCACGCCTTCCTGCTCGAGCTTGCCCCCTTTAAACCCCATAGACCAAGTTGTCACCCTCTTTCCCTAAAACTCGTGCCAGCCTTAAGATTCAAATGCCACCACACGTCCACCCTACTCCGCTGCTCATTGTCGCCTCACCCAGCCTCAATCCTACCTCTTGAGGTTATAAGAATGTTCATTGACCTCCTGTCCTCTCTTTTCCCCACTCACTAAGCTTCCTATCGACATAAATCGCCTCTGTCGGTGCTGAGCCCTAGCACCGCCACCAGCCGTCGCTTTTAGCTACTTGATGTCGCGCTAAGCTGCACTACCACCACTGTTGCCTTCGCCAGGTCTAGGAGTGCCTCAACCGTTGCTTCTTGGATGCCGGATCTTGCCTAAATCCTCTCCTACCTGCTATAGGTGAGCCCTGTCACCAAACACCGTCTCTGATCACCATTTCTCGCCGCGCTATGTCGCTTCTCACTACCTTAACCACTTTCTTGCCTTCCTTAGGTCCTGAAGACTCCTGGTTGTCGCTTCCCATTCTTGGGCCGCTGTCGGAACATTGTCGAAACGTTAAAACCAAACCGTCCTACCAACTCCTTGCCGTTGTCCCCCTCATGTCCCCTCTTTGTGTCGTGAGATATCGATGAGCATCTTCTACCCCTCCCAGTTTGATTCCGTCGCTTCCCATGCTTGCACCACGCTAGATGGTTGTATCGACCATTGGGCCGTGAGCCGCTGCCTTGGCGCTGTTTGCCACGTCCACCCAGGTGGTTGTAGCATCAGCACCGCTTGTGCGCCATGTGGTGCACCTGCCCTGGCCGTGCATGGACTGATTCCACCGTGCATTGCCCCCTGAGTTGTTGGCAGGTGAGGTTTAATTGTCTGCACCATCTCCCTCTCAGCTGATACCACAAATCTAGTTTAATGTGCAATATTGATGTAGGTTTTTCTATTAATAGTAAACCATGATAAATCTTCTAAAATTCATAACTGATTCATACGAGCTCCATTCAAATTACAGTATGTTTGTAAAAATGCCTAGTCATTTTTAATGTGCTAATTTAGTAGCCTTATATCCTATTTTGCTTTTTGTGTTTTGTTTATCGCTAGATTCTGGGTAGCAAGACAAGACTTATCTTGTCTACTGTATGTAATGTTTTGTTTTCTTTAAGTAAATATACATGATTTTATAATATCACGTGGGATGACATTTACCTATCTACTAATTGGCTATAGCTTAAGTACTTCTTTGTCTTGATAAACTTGGGTAATATGTGATTATCTTTTTGACTAGGAATGTTTAGTTATGCTTAGCTCAATTAGCTCATTAATGGAATAATCATCCTCTCCACTTTATACCTTCAAATTAATGATGTTACCGGTGCATGATGATGATTAATTCAACTATTAATAGTAATAGTAGGAGGTGGGTGCATGGTTTTGATATTCACACCTATTGCAATTAAGGACCATTTCATAGGAATCTCTTGAAAAGACTTATCGTACTTACCACAAATCAGTGTAGGCAATAGCTAGGCCTATAGCTCACACCTCTCCTAGCCACCCAGGCGAGGGTGGATGTGATGGAGTTGGGTTGGACCAGGTATAAGTACTAATCAACTTTCGGATCCACCACGGCATAAAAGAGGTTGCCCACCTGCTCTTGGTAGGGGTGGGTTACATGAAGAGTCTTGTCACAACCTCTTATCGGTGTACCATGGTGATACGCCGGCATATGGGGACATGCATGAGGGATGCATTTATACACTTTTGGCTAGAGGCAAACTATTCAAATAGTCGTGCCTATATTTACGGGCGATCGAACAAGCTTCGTTGTAATTAGTCTCACTCTTAATTAACTTGACTTGATGGAATTAATGAACTGATGTAGTTCAATTGGATAGTTGGGCTTGGTCGATATGGTATAGCATTGATCAATGATGTTTAATGTTGCTAAAAATAATCAAAAAACTATTTTTAAGTGCAAATGTTTACAACTACTTTATGCAAATGAACCCTATGTGTTATACTTGTATCATAACTTAATTTGGTATGACTTACTAAACATGGTGGGTAGTAACCAGTCTTATTATAATTCCCCCTCATCTAGAGATGGAGTACTTATCAGATGGAGGTAGCATAGAGGAGTCATCTAGCGATGGAGTACTTATCAGATGGAGGTAGATTAGAGGGGTTGGCTTGTTGCTATCGTTAAGATGTCTGTGGTATGGTGTCGCTTTGCAGCTAACACCAGTTATCACTTAGTTTACTTTTTAGTTTCTGCTGCATTTGTGTAAAGACTTTATGATATTATTTGTAAGACATGAATCTATATGTCAACTTTATCATTTGTCTATCCTGGCTGTACTAGAGAAGGGTTTAATATACATTCAGTTTATAATTCTGATTATGAATTTCTAGACGTGATGTCTGCTATGTGGTGCTAAAGTGGGAAAACTGAGTTAAAAAGTTGTCCGTCCTGATTTATGACGGGAGTAGCTATACAATATTCGATAGTTTTTAGGTGAAAAACTTTTGAATATAAGTATAGTATAATTATAGTATAATTAAAGTATAATTAAAGTGTAGTTTTATTATATTTATATCACAATTATATTATTAATTTTATGTAGTTTTTATATGACTTGTCAGAACAGAAGGGAGGTTGGTTGGCTAGCTGCAAGCACACTCATATGGCAGGGTGAGGGTTTGACTCCCGACTAGCAGGCTGAGGGTTTGACTCCTGACTATGCGACTTTGCGATTTTTTTCCAACCAAGCACTAATACTGAAGTGATCCAATGGTCAAAAAATTGGGATCACTGGTCAAAAATTCAGAAGGTTTGTTGAAGGAAAACTGTCCAAAGTTTTTTTGCAATTCCGTTTATTACAAGTACATGTTTGAACCTTTTTATTAAGGGACAATTTCGTTCTTGCCCTACTTTGATATCCAATATTAATTTTGCTCTTATTTTTTACGTTTTTCTTTTTCCCTCATTTTTTTTAAACGAATGAGGCATTTACCCAAATTTTTATGGTAGTTAGTGGAGCCAGAGTTATTGTGGTAAAGAAATAGAAAAAAAGAAATAATGATTATGCAAAATATAGATTGGCCATTCTACCCCTGTTTACTTTTCAAATGTCGTTGTATTGGCCTGGACTCTCTAAGCTTCCTCTCCCTAATCCCCACCGTGAACCCTAGTGGTGCGGCAGCGGCATCAACTCGACCAGGTGCAAGTGATGGGAAGCAAATGGCATCGATGGGATGGCGATAACTTGGCTAGGAGCAGGCGACGAGGAGTAGGCAGCATCGGTAGGCTAGGTGGTATGGATCAGCGGATGTTGTCGGCTACCCGAACAGGCGGCTGCGACCTAACCAAGCTGTGGCAAGTAGGAGGGAGTAAACAAGTGGGGTGGGCTTACGACTCAGCTCGGTGGGGAGCAGCAGCCATCCTCAGTTACCCAACCAGGCGGCCGTGACTGAGCAAGCAACGGCTTTCAGAAGGCATGGTGGCAAGTAGGAGGGCATGGCGACAGGGAGCAGGCTAGGCGATGAGTGGATCTGAGTCCAACGATGTCACTGGGAATGTGAGCTGGCATTGCTTGGCCTTGAGAAGGAGAAATCTTGTAAATGGAGGAGATTTTCGTGGAAGAGGCTAGCAGGGAAGGGGAAGGGGAAGTGCTGGTGCTGGTGCTGATAGAGGTAAAGGTATAGATGCAGATCAAGGTGCAAGTGGTGGTGGTGGTGGTAGAGGTGGAGAGAAAGGGGAAGGGGAGGAAGAAGCTCAACGGTTTGGCGCTTCATATGTAATAGCTCCTTTTTGTTAGATTGCATGATCTAGACACTTTGTGATGTGATATGGACACATTGTGATGTGATCTGAACATTTTGTGATTGCATGATCTGAACTTGTAATATGTGGTACTTTGTTGGCTATGATATGGACTTGTAATATGTAGTGTTGTGTTAGCTATGATCTAGACTTTTCATAATTCGTGATGCTTGTTATATGACTTTAGCTGGTTGTGTAAATACTGTCAAAATGCTGCATGAATGCTGTCAAAATTTTATTAAAATTGTGTCATTCTGAATATTATCATGTCATAATTTTGTTGATATTCTATCCAAATTGTTTTATTAGTCAAAGTCTACCAAAAAGCATTTGATTTTTGAAATCAAGTTCCAAGCCGCATGTACAAAATGGGAGTGAAGACACAGTTAATGAATAAATATAGAGCAAAATGAGGGTATAAATGCCCTTTTGCCAATTTGGTGTTAAATTCAAAGTGGGGGTAAAATGTAAATTTGTTTAAAAAAACAGGGCAGAAACGAAAACTTCAAACTAGAGCCACCCTTTTATTAATTTCTCCTAATGCCTCGTAGATGCACTTTTGATTTTTTTTTTAGTGTGTTAGTGACTTCTCGGGCATGGGAATGAACACTGATTGAAGAAAAGATGTACAAACAAGCTTGACCGTAGCCTGTTTTGTTCACCTGAATGATGAAAACACCCTTTTGTTTTTGTTATCAACTGTATTGGAGCTGATTTCACTATTACCATGACCTGCATTTGATGATATTAGTATGTGATGTCTGAATGGGTGCTTAGTTTCAATCCTAAATGTTAGCTTACGTGAAGGAGTGATCATAATTATTTTATGGAGTGTCTAGTTTACAGATTCATGGCAAAGTGCAAGTATTTTGTATATATACATTTGTTAAGATATTCTTATTTTTCAGACTCTCCATGGATTTCTATGCTTATTCCGATTTCTATTTTTATTAGATTTATTCTGTTTTTAATTATTTTAGATCTTTTAGAATTTTTGAGATAGTTTTATTTATTTATTTTTCTGATGTTAGCTTGTTCAGAGTTAAACCCTACCACCAGTACTCCCGCTCGTACGTATCCAAACTCAAAACATGCTGGTTGTCGAAGGTGGATGAATTCCCATGGGAGCTAGGGATCGGGTGGTGGGTGGGGGATTAACCCCATCCCTACCGGGAATAATTCTGCGAGGACAATCTTTCCACTTGTGGCGAACAAGCTTAACGAGGCATGTATTTTTTCTCTCTTGCTCTCGCTCGCGTCGTTATCCTCGACGGGCGGCGCCTCCTCTCTCTCCTCTCCAACGGCGCCACCACCACTCTCCCGCCTCTCCTCGTCAGATAGCTGTGGATCTCGGAGCTCGTCGTCACCCCATCATCCCCAGTTTGCAGTGCTGCAGGTTAATCTCCTACTCCCCCCTCTCAGTTCTCCTCCCCTCCTCTGATTTAGGGTTTTGTCCTCACCCGTTTTTCTCCTCGATCGTTGCTGCCGCCGGATAGGGGGAGAGAACAAGAATTCTTCCTGGATCCTAATCAGCGAGAGGGAGGAGGAGAACGAAAGGGGAGGAACTCCACTGAGTTCTAGGTACTGGATCGGAAGAGGAAGGGAGAGGAGAAACTCCAGCTGGGCTCAGGTTGGAGTAGTGACGCTGTCAAATTAGAATTTAGACTAAAATAATTTCTTCGAAAAGAATTTAGACTGAATTTTGTTGCATTGCATATTGACGTAGTAAAAAGAATCTTTATTTATTTTCTAAGTCATGCTATCTAGATATTTTTAGTGTGCATGCTACCGAATGACTAATTTTTCTGTGGAGAGAATATTTTTTCTAAAGGTGCTATTATCTTAATCTTGACAACTAGTTGCACTGCCACATTACTACATATTCGCTTCTTTGTAAACTCTTTAGTATTTGTTGATTTTTTTTTTGTTTTGTATATCCACTGCTATGAGGTTACGGAAATAGTGAACAGAAAATGGGGGACAGCCTTTCATTTGTCAGTGAGCAGCAACTGGTAATTTCATTTGTAGGCCGGCGTATAGTTTCAACACGCATGCCGTTTACAGGAGTTGGCAATTTTGGTATCCATCACCTAGAAACTTTGAGATGATTATTCAAGTTTGCATTATATATGAGGGCTGCCATTGCGCAAGATTGCTTCTGGAAGCATACTAGCCAGTGAAGCTCCCAAGATCTGATTTCTTTCTTCAACAGCTGGCTCTTCATCTGTCCTGATTTGCTGGTATGAGGACATGTCTTGTTGTTAAATCACTTCATGTTCCAGCCATAGATGGATGTATATGGGCTGCAGTAGTGTTGATGCCTGTGCTATTTCCACCACTAATCATCTTGCTTTGGTACTGATTTTCGATTTTACACTTTTGGGGATTGTCAGTGCTGTGCGCAGTAGCTACACACTTTTTGCCCTTTGGCTATTCTGCTATTCAGTTGTTCAAGACTATTTTAGTAAACAAGGTCAGGGGACCCAACTATTTTCAATGCATCTCCTTTTCTGGGAATTAGTACTTGCATAATTGTGTTATTACTCCTATATATATATTGCTACCAGCTACATGTTTAATTAATCGCCATTTATGCGACCATACTATTTTCAATTTTAGTATGCTTCAGTTCCTGAGGATTTTAGCCCTTAGCCACATTATATGTTCTGTTAGATAGCATGGATGAAAACTAATCTGGTGTGCTCAATTTCCAGTGGAGAAGTCATTATTAGCTCTTAATCACAGAAATCATCATGTGCCTTTACATTTTTTCCTTACCAGTTGTTCCTTTGCACATACATTTTACTCAATTACCATAATATCTTGTCTTTTTACAAATGCACAAATCTAAGTCCTTATAGCTTTGATGGACAGGTTTCTATTTGTTAATATATGTGATGAGATTTTCCTATCATGTACAGAAATATCATTTCAGGACTGACACTAAGGGTAATGTTTACAAATTTTTCTATCTTCAATTTTCCAGTCAGTAACTATGCATTCCTGCTCATTGTGAATTATCGATTGTGTAGATACATATTTAGTACTAGAACAGAAGGCCAGTCACTACCTGCTACACCTGATACCCTAGTTAAATAAGCATTACATGTATGTTGGAGCATTCTGTATGGGCAGTACATTCAGGCCATGAATATATTACCCATGATGTTTGTAGTAAGCACCAAAATGCAAACTTTACTCAGTTCCGATGATATTCAATAGTTGTGTATATGGGGCACCGCAATGGACTTGCGCACCATCCTGTATCCTGTTTCTTGAGTTGTCAATGTGTGCTAGAAGTTACCTTGGTGCCAAAATTGTTTTACTTTTATGATTAAATATAAAGTGATATCTACTTAATTTCTGGAGGTGTTTTCATGCTAGTTGTAGTTCTTAGTTCTTTTCAGTGATCTTGATTGCTGAATATATAGAGCTGTTAATTCTTATTTCTGGATTGCCGGTTTTACATATTTTTTTCCAGTTGCTTTCTTTTTGTCAGTATAAGGATGATCCTGACAATAAACCGTTGCTTTGTATTAGGATGATTCTAACAAAACAAAACTGTTGCTTGTTTTTTTCTTTTTTTGGTTGCAGGTTCTTAAGAACATATATTATTGTTTCAAGATGTGCTTTGTTTTTTGCAGATCTTTTTTTTATATGTTTATCTTGATTTTATGATACTTTTAATTTTATTTTAAATTTCCCAACCCTTTTGAATTCTTTTTATTATTCAGAACTTTTGATATAGTCCCCATCTTCAAATTTCTAGTTTACCCAACGTCAGTAAAAGTAAATCCCTACTAATCCACCACCAACCCACCAAACCCCATGCAAGCCAAACAGCTGGTGTTGAGTGGGGGGAATCAATTCCCTTGGGTGGAGACGTGGAGGGGATTTGGTGGTGAGGAAGTATTAACCTAATCCCTCCCCGCCCCCGGACTGTTTCCCACTCGTGAAAGTTTCCCTCACCGCCGAAAAAGGCCTAAGAATGTTGTGGTATATGTGTGATTTTCTAAATTAAGTTAGACAAGTGTTATGAAAGCATGGCGAAACAGCTCTATTGTAATTCAAAGGTTAGAAGCACCTAGGCCCTCGGTTTTGGTGAAATATAACAATATAATTATTAATGACAATATAATCATTGAGACTAACTAAAGAACATAGTTATTGTGACTAACCGTGTTTGTTAAATGTTCTACCGGTGATTGAATATGCTAGAATGTTCTATCCATAAAGTGTGGTCTTCAATGAGCAAATCGAAGAGAAAGGATCCGTGTCTTTCCTGTTTTCCACATCAAAGTAGTTGGGTGGTGTGGACATAAGATAAAATAAGTTTCCCTTTATATTAACCGTACTATGCTATAGAGTGGGGATAAAGCAAATAGTTTTACTCTTATATTGCCAGGAAGCTCGGTGTTTCTAACACCAAATTAATGCTACATCCCTAGGAAGGTAAGTGAAGTTAAGCCGGCGCAAGGTTTGATTTGCAAATCAATAATTTGTTACAGTCGGACATGCGGTGACTGGGACAGTCCGTTGCATGATTTGTCTGAACGGATCTTGTGTTGATCCGAATATACCATATGTACGTGTATTGTGTCGTAACGTGTGTACAGGCCGGATAGATAGTCTGATGTGTGACGAGCTGTCCGGTGGATGACCCTCTGACCCAACCATGTGTACAGAGACCAAATAATCCGACTACCTTCGGCCGATCCGGCTGTTAGATCGTCCGGCCGAACAATGTGTTTTTCTAGGACTAGACTATGTGTGGACTGAACAATCTGGTAAGGCCATGTGAAGGATCAAAAGATTGTAGGGACAGAACAGTCCTCTCTGAGACTGGACTGTCTGTCTGCCCCATACATGGACCTGACATTCCTGCGGTGACTGACATGTCCGCTCCTTTATGATCTATGGGCTAGTTGTCACTAACTGTCGGAGAAGTTTACATGGATTGAACTGTCTTGCAGGTGACCGGACTGTCCGGTTACTGTAATATTTTCCTAAGCACTTGCAACAACATATTGACAGTGACAATCCAATTAATCATCAATACAATCAATATGACCGTATAGTCATCATGTCTAAAAAAGAGGCAGTTGTGTTGTTACCCATGCTTTCGGTTACAATTATAATTTTACCTCTCTTTTTAAATCATTATGATTTTGTCCTTACTTTTTAAACTGAAGCTCTATTCTATTATCTCCTCATAATGATGTTAATTTAGTGATAAAAGGACATGTTTGCCCTTGCCTACTTTTATGGGACAATCAAGAAGGTGCAGTAGTCATTCGATTTAGTCAAACAGAAACGAGTGATCGCATGGTATCACTATTAGAGGAGAAAACAATCCGCTCGTAGTTTCAGAGCAGCGTTTTTGTTTTGATAGTTTCAGAGCAGCGTTGCAAACCTAAGACCTCATTCATTGCATTCGATCTCTGAAGAACAAGATCTTTTTTATGCGTAGGGAGCGCTGATGGGAGCACATGCACAAGAGCGTGCCTAATTAACGAGCTCGGCGAGAGGAGAATCAAACGATGATGCAGTCGTAGTCTTCAGCCGCCTCCGCGTAGACAAGTATGCTCATGCCCGGGGGTGGCGCGATGGCAGGGACGGTAGGAGTTGCCGCCGGAGCAGTTGGGACAACTTGCAGGGCTCGTCGGGCTTCGTCTCCGTGACTTCCGCGGGGAACTTGGCCTTGTGCCGCTCGCTCGCCACAATGCCGTGCGTGGACCAGAGTGCTCCAAGGCACCCACACGCTGCCGCACTTAACAGCGTGGGAATCGTTGATTTTATTCTCTATCAGTATATATAGGCAACCGAGGCGGTTTATACACACAACCATATAGCTACACACGCGGGTTAACCTACAGACTAACACTCTCCTGTAGTCTAATCGGAAGTATCGTTAATATTCAGGCTAGATCGAAACTCCTGAAATAGTGAGATAGAAGGTCTTTGGTAAAGACATTGACGTACTGCGATGTCGTAAGAACATGTAGGACTCGAACGTGACCAAGTACGATATTCTCTCGAATAAAATGGAGATCAATCTCAACATGCTTCGTTCGCTAATGCTGCACCGAATTGCTAGAGAGATATACATCACTGATATTGTCACAATAGACCAAGGTGGCACATTGAGGGGGTGGCGAAACTCAAGGAGTAGCTATCACAACCAGGTAGCTTCAGCAACACCATTTGCCACAGCACGATATTTAGCTTCAGCACTCGATCTAGAGATCATATGCTGATGCTTAGAAGACCAGGACACCAAGTTATCCCCGAGAAATACTGCATAGCTAGAGATCGATCGGCGAGTGTCAGGACAACCAGCCCAGTCGACATCTATGTAAACAACAAGATTTGTAGGCAAAGATCAGCGCATGATCAGCCCAAGAGATAGGGTGCCCTGCAGGTAGCGCAGGATCCGCTTGAGAGCAGCGAGGTGAGGCTCTCAAGGATCATGCATATAGAGGCAGATCTGCTGAACTGCAAAGTTAATGTCTGGTTGGGTGAAAGTCAGATACTGCAGAGCGCTAGTGAGAATACGTTACTGTGTAGCGTTAGTGACAGGCGGTCCATCAACAGATAATTTGGAGTAGAGATCAATAGGCGTGCTGCACGGCTTGCACGCACTCATTCCGGCACGGTCCAAAATATCCTGACTGTACTGCTGCTGAGAAAGGAATAGACCATATGTGGAGTGGGTCACAGAAATGCCCAGAAAATGATGCAGCTGACCCTATCTGTCATAGCAAATTCACGTCGAAGAGCCTCAATGATATTCTTGAGTAATCCAGCAGAGGAGGCAGTAATGATAATGTCATCAATATAAAGCAGTAAGTAGGCTGTGTCTGGACCGCGGCGATATATGAAGAGAGAAATATCTGACTTTGTTTCAACAAATCCAAGTGACACAAGGTGAAAGGCGAACCTGTGATGCAAAGCACGAGGACCTGCTTCAAACCATATAAAGACTTGTTGAGCCGACAGACAAAATCTGAGCGAGAAGAATCCACAAATCCAGAGGGCTGTACGCAGTACACTGTCTCAGTGAGAGTGCCATGGAGAAATGTATTCTTTACATCCAGCTGATGAATGGGCTAGTTCTGAGATAATGCTAGGGAGAGAACCACGTGAACTGTCGCAGGCTTAACAACTGGACTGAAAGTCTCATCATAGTCAACACTGGACCGTTGTGTGAAACCCCGTAGAACCCAGCGAGCCTTGTAACGATCAAGAGATCCATCAATGAGCAACTTATCGTGATAAATCCACTTCCCAGTCACAACAATGACGTCCGGAGGGTGAGGCACAAGACTCCATGTGTCATTAGCAATCAAAGCGTCATACTCAGCTTGCATAGCAGATCCTCAATTGGGGTCTGACAGGGCATCACGAACGGAGCAAGGAAGAGGTGACATGGGTACAGCATGGAGATTGAGGCAATCCATGGGCTACGCAATGCCATCTTTGCCATGCGTGCGCATAGAATGCGCATTGGTCATCGGAGGGATGACAATCGGTCGAGTGACAGCTGTGCGGCCAGTACCGCTGGTAACAACCTACGCCCGAGCAGCAGGGGTAGCAGGACCGGCAACACTCGTGGTCGGTATGGTGCCGCTGGTAGCGACCTATGCGGGGTGCACAGGGGCAGTGACACCGGACGACGCGGACTTGCACGATCATGGCCCTGCACCAAGGCTCGATGACGCAAGTAGGGCCTCGGGCACGGGGTGTGCCGCTGAGGAAGTTGCTGTACCTGCACGCAAGAAAGGGGCTCCAGGAACTGAAGCGGTGAGATCATGATCATCAATAAGAAAGTCCAGGGTGAAGGGTGTCATGGGTGTGGTAGACATGTCGGAGAAAGGGAAGAAGGATTCATCAAAAACAATATGTCTAGAAATGAGAATGCAGTTCAACTGAAGCTCAAGGCATCGATAGCCTTTGTGCTCCGGGGAGTAGCTAAGGAACATGCATGAAGAAGAACGAGGAGCAAGTTTGTGGGGCGCTGTAGAGGACATATTGGGGTAACAGGGGCAACCAAAAGCTTTGAGATGATCGTAGAAGGGCGGGACAGAGAAGAGAGCGGAGTATGGTGTGGAGGAGGCGAGTGTTGTGGTGGAGAGGCGGTTCACAAGATATGTAGCGGTGTGAAGGGCCTCAACCTAGTAAGCCGGAGGAAGACTCGCCTGAAACAAAAGGGAACACAGAGTGTTATTGATGGTACGAATGGAACGCTCTGCTTTACCATTTTGTTAGGAAGTGTATGGGCACAACATGCGGAGGTCAACACCATGGGAGAGAAAAAACGTGCAGGCCTAAGAATTATCGAATTCACGGCCATTATTACACTGGATGCTCTTGATGGTGGTGCCAAACTGTGTGCGAACATATGCAAAAAAGGTAAAAATAGTGGAAAATATCTCGGATTTGAGACGAAGGGGAAAAGTCCAAATGTAGTGAGAGCAGTCATAAAAAATAACAAGATAATATTTGTATCCTCACACACTAATAATTGGAGAGGTCCATAGATCACAATGGATTAAATCAAAATTGTGAGTAGCACGAGAGGTAGATGAACCGAAAGGTAGACGTACATGACGACCGAGTTGGCACGTATGACAAAAATGATCGATATCATCTTTATTACAGGAAATGACATTAGACATAAGAAGTTTGGACAGAACGTCGTGCCCAAGATGACCGAGACGGCGATGCCAAAGGAAGGTGGGTGCGGCGATGAACGCGGAGGTGCTAGTAGATGGTGCAAAAAATGGGTAGAGGTAACCGGAACTATTACACCTGACAATCACGTTTCTAGTTTGTAGATCCTTCACAGAAAGACCAAATGGATCAAACTCAATAGAACAATTATCGTCGGTGGTAAATTGATGAATTGAAATTAAATTCTTAATAATATTAGGTGATACCAGAACATTATTAAGAGTCAGATCATGGTGCAGTAAGGAAAAATGATGGGATCCAGTGGCGGTGACAGGAGGTAAATCGCCATTGCCCACAATGATAGATGAAGGAGTAGATGAAGAGGGTGGAAAAATGGTAGAGAGTATACCAGCGTTCGAGGTCATGTCAGAACCAACACCCGTATCAGCATACCACTTAGAGGTCGGTTGGTTGAGCGTCATGGTGTTGAAGCAGTGTGCTAGGGAGTCCTGGTGCCAACCTCCAAGACTAGGCGGCCAAGGTGCTGCCTGGTACGCTGGTGAGGGCCCCTAGAAGCCTGCCACTTGGTATGCCGGTGAGGGCGCCTAGAAGCCCAGTGGTGTAGCTCCCCCATAGTACGTGCCTTACGCGGACGATGAGGCATCGTATGCTCTGCCATAGGTGCTAGGAAGAGCACCGAAACCACCATAGTATGGGGCTGTGTGGAACACAGGCTGTGGCGGCGGAGGTCGGCCGGACTAATCATACGGCCACATGCACATGGTGCCAGCCCAAGGGTAGGCAAACGACGGGTACACAGTTGTACCGGGAGGGACGCCGCCCTATCCACCTGGAGCTGCTCTAGCAGAGGGTGCTAGAGAGCTGCCACCAGTAGAACCGCCGCATCCACCGCCACCGCGGCGGCGGCTGTTGCGCTGGCCTCCGGTTTGTGTAGCTATGCGCGGAGGAGGGCCCCCGGACGAGGAGCAGCAGTGGGCACCTAGGGTCGCTGGACGCGGCGTTGTAGTGACGAGAGTGGCTGGTGGGGACGGAGGACGAGCGTCGATCTCTAGCTCCTCCAACAAAAGGTAAGTGCGTGCTTCCGTAAATATTGGAAACGGCTGGTGCATCTTGAGGATGGACACCATATGGCGAAATTTGCCACTGAGGTCGTGGAGAAGCGTGAGGTCCATCTGTCGGTCGCCGATGGGGTCGCCGAATTCGGTGAGGGAGGCAACTATGGATTCAGGACGACGGCAGTAGTCGGTGACGTTCAGGGACTCTTGATGAAATGTGTGGAACTACGTCTCGAGGAGAAGGGCATAGGACTCCTTCTGGCCGAGGAATTCGTCCTCGAGATAGCACCACGCGTTGCAGGCGCGTCCTTGCCGCATCATCAGTGACTGCTGCAGGTCATTGGAGACGGTGCCGTATACCCACGTGAGGACGCAGCAATCCGCCTAGAGCCACGCCAGGCACGCGGGGAACACGTCATCTTCAAGGACATGGCGGGTGAGGGCATATTTCCCAAGAACGGAGAGAAACATGCAGCGTCACTTGGTGTAGGTGTCTGTGGCCTTGTTGAGGACGATGGGGATGAGCGCCTTGACATTGACGACAGTGGTAGCTTGCGTCTAGAGAGCCGTGTGAGCACTCTCATACGTATCCAGAGCGTCGTTGCGAAGGCGGGCCTCCTCAACCCGACGTACTTCATCAGCGCGAGCAGGATTGGCCACGAGACAACGGTCTTTGGAAGTAGCGGCACCAGTGTCGTTGCCAGCCATGAGGGGCACGACAGCCGATCGGTAGCTGATCAGACCGGATTGAAGATCTCAGAGGGACAGCCAATCGGCCGATCGAAGAGGTCAGCCGATCAGAGTCGGATCGGTAGCCGATCGGCCGATCAAATCGGAGATCGGATCGGAGGGGTCGACAGCCAATAGGAAACGGGTCGGCAACCAATCGATTGGAATCAGGTCGGCAGCCGATGGGAAATGGTTCGGCAGTCGATCGATCGGAATCGGATCGGCAGCCGATCAGATCGGATGGACGATGAGCAGCCGATCAGATCGAAGGGATCTGATCGGTAGTAGAGCCGATCGGATCAAAGGGCGATCGGATCGGCAATAGGCAGGATCCGATCGGGCCGATCGGTGGATCCGATCAAATCAGATTGACGGGCGATCTGTTCGGCAACGGATCGGCGGGCGATCGGGCGCTGGTGTTGAAGCAAATGCAGGATTGGATCGGCGGCCACACCTGGTGACGAGGGCAGCTACGGGGTGGCCGATCAGATCGACAGCGCGGGTGATGAGACCAACGACACTCCCGGTGACGTGCAGTCGGTACCGGTGGTGGTGGTCGGATCGGTGACGGGCGTTGGTTCGGAAACGGCGGCGTTGAGGGCGTCGGACCTTGGCAGTCTCTCGTAGCACAGTAGTGGCGGAGGAGGAGATTGGCGACGGCAGCAATAGCGGCTGCATTTTTGGTTACAGAAAGATAGCGGATTGCAACCGCTCTGATATTATGAAAGTGTGAGAATTGTTGATTGTATTTTCTGTTAATATATCAGTATATATAGACAGCCGGAACGGCTTACACACGCAACCACACAGCTACACATGTAGGTTAACCTACTATAATTACAGTAGACTAACACTCTCTCACAGTCTAATCGGGAGCATCGCTAACACCACTTTCTTGCCCGTGCCACCTGGTCTAGCTCCTCGCCGTCCTGCCCCGCCTAGCCACCGCCTTCACGCTGCCAACGCTCCGTCGCCCAGCCACGGCCTACACTATGCTCACCTGCGCGCCGCTGCCATGCTGCTCGTGTTTGGCGATAGATGAATTGTTAGATCTAGCTATTGGACCTGTATTTGGTTTGGGGATATAATGGTCTTTTGCATCTTCTTAGAAATTTTTTCTATTTTTACCTCAGTTAATCTAGGCCCACCAAACGACCATCCAAAACGAGGGCATGGCTTCATTTCGAAAAAGTGAGGACAAATTTACAAACCCTAAAAAAAGACAATGTTGGAGCTCTTCTGCAAAAGCCAATCAGTAGGAGGCGCTAGCGTTTGTTTCGGAGGAAGAGGAGGGAGAGTGCATCCACGCTATAGCTCGGTCACGTGCTGGTTCCAGCGGAGGCGAAACAGAGCAAGATTAATCCATGCCGAGGCGACAGCACATCTGTCACACCTAATTTTCATTTCAAGGATTAATAAATTATTTAATAATATGTTTCTAGAATTTATGTTAAAGTACAAATTAATTAAATAAGTGAAGATAATGTGAGAAATAAAATTTCTTTAATCAATGAAGCCTTGGAGTTTTTTTTTCAAATTCTCCTTGTCTAAAATACTCCCTAGAATTTACTTAAAATTTTTAGAGCTCAATAATTAATTTTAATAATACAAACATAATTTTAGTGATTATTTAGAATACAAAACAACCAATATCTTCTCATCCTTTCTTCCTTACTTCCGCCCAAGCCATACGCAACTAAGTCAAGTTGCCCTTTCCTTTGAGTGGCCCAACTTGCCTTCCCTGATATCCGCTCGCTCCTCTTTGCCTCAGCCCACAAGCGTGTGTCCAGCCCAACAATCGTGCACATGAGGCCCATTGGTGCACCAGCCCAGCCAGCCTCTCCCACGTCGCCCAATCGCTGATAAGGTGGGCCTACCTTATCATTTCCTACCTCTAGCCGATCGCCTACTGCACCCTGACACCACCGCCTCTTACGTCTGATTAGGTCATATCGTTTTTGATCCCTTGAAATTGGTTGAGCGGTTTTAATCCCCTTATCCTTCTCTTCCTTTTCCTTAAGAATCAGACCAAATCGGTCTCAAATCATCACCATTTCCATCATATGAAGCTTTCCATAGCTAATCCTAGTTGAATCATGCCTAATCTCTTCCTTCTCCGCCTATAAATAGCATTCCCTTGCCGTGGACCCTAAAGCTGCCGCTATAGCCAAGATCCGCTCACCGGTTTTCATTGTTTTAGCCATCGCTAGAGCACTCTGTTCCTCCATCTTCTTTGCAAGGATAGAAAGACCACTGGCTGCCAAAACATCGTCTTCACCATCTTCTTGAGCACGCCACCATTTGGAGCTCACCTCCGACCGTTTGTGTCCCTATCCATCGTCAAGATCAAGCTTGTGAGCTTCACAATCTCGTTCCCTTACTTCTAGTGCCCATCTTTCGCGCCACTGCGTCATCTAGCTGCTAGTGACCATTGGGGGCAATGTGCTGCTCCTCTTCAGTGAGGTTTGCCAATGAGGCTACCACATCATCGCCATCTCCTTCTCTCGTTCAGTGTGTGCGCTTGAGTGGTGTTCCACATTGTCAATCCGACTGAATTGAATCTCGGCCATCTGATCTAGATTGATCTTGATTATCGATTCTCGATGGATCGTCTTTGTGCACTTGGTTTATGATAGACTAGCCCTTCTCTCTCACTAACATGCAGGTCCCTTATGCTAGTGGTATCTTTCTGAGGGCTAACATCGTAATCTTTTTCCAGTGCAAACATAAATATAAATTATGTAATAAATATGTTTAATCCTTTGCATATTACTTTAATTAAATTAAATCTTATAAAATTTATAATTAATTCATATGAACTTAGAATGCGGTCGTTCAAGTCTTATAATACATCTAAAATCAAGCTCTATATGTTTGTTTACTTTAACTGTTCTGTTCTTTTGGTGTTTGTTAGTCTTTTTATCTTGTTTTGCGTGTAATTTTGTAGTTCCAATGTTTTGGAGGATCGCGAGTTTAATGGAAGAGTTCCAAAAGACTACTTGAAAACTGTTGGTAGTAAGATAAGTTATGCATATCAAAATCTCTTATAGCATATTGAACCTAGATTTAAATTCTCATTTTATTTCAAATGTGCATTTATTTTAGAATGTTATGGGTAGTGTGAATCTATATTACTTTGTTATGGTCAATTTGATTTGATTTATCTTATACTTTGTTAACTTTGGTTATAATTTGACTAGCTGGGACTTTAGTCCAACTAGATATTTAGTATAATTACATAGTCATGCTTAGAAACATTAGTATCATTTTATGTGAGATAACTAAAGATTCACCCCTGATTAATGATGATTAATTAATGATAGCTCATGACGGTTAGTCACAGTTGGTTAATTAATATTAAACTTGACTAATGGTGGGTTGTGAGTATATGGTTATGATGGTCGTGCTAATGATAATTAAAGATCAGGTAGTGAGCTATTGTTGTGAAGCAATTATTATACTAACCACAAGCCAACATGGGTAATGGTTGTTGTATGATATGTCCTAAGAGGAGGTGCCATAGTGTATTGTTTTAGATGACAGATTATAAGTCGACATCATTTGAGCACTAATTAGTCTTTCTGTTTAGGTAACTAGCCATCTACTGGAGAGCTTAGTGGGTGTCTATTTTGTTGGGCGTTGAGAGGGTCCATTTCACAGTTTTCCTTTGCAACACCATGGGGTATTTTGGGCATGCAACATATGTGGAATTGTGTCTTATGGGTAAACTTGTATATCTCTAATCAGAGTAAAACTATTTAAATAGTTGTGCGTAGTTATGGACAATCCTAGCAATATTTTTATGATTAGTCTCATACTGCTTATTAATGATAATAATATGATAATAACTTGATAGCTCCTAGTATGTAGATTAGATATGTGCAACCGGGTGGTTATTTAGAGTTGAGTTTAAGCTTGTGCAGCATCGGTATACTATTCAGTGTTGATTTAATAATAATTAACTAATATATTGTTTTACTACTCTCTAATGTTTATTAAATATTGTTTTGCAAATGAGCCTTATTATCCATATATCTGTATGACTTGATGAGTATTCTATATATTCACCTTGTTATCAACAAAATCTAATCAATTGAAGTTAATCTTTTTGATAGAGAAAATGGAGTTAGAAGACCAAGCTCATACCCCAGTTGAACTGCCTATGGAAGTAGAACTCAAGCCTCACTAGATCTTCTTTTTGCTATTATTTTCTTCTTTGTAAGGACTAAGTGTCTCTTTTGTAAGTATTTAATATTTATGTTAAGTTGTATTTGTATATTAAATTGTTAATTTTTTATCTCAGCTGATTCCTAGATGAGAATTGAATGTATAAATTAGTTTAAAAATTACTAGCGAGTTTCAAGCGCGAGTTTCTAGTGAAAATAGCTACAATGTTAACATTGAAACTAGTCGGGAGAATCCAAAGTATTCTCACTGGGTACTACATGCAAAGCATAATAACTAATAAACGAAGATATAATGCACAAGATTACACATATTGACTTCAACAATTTAAAACTTGGGTCAATCCCAGCTTTCCTCTTAGCTTCAAGAAAGGAATTCTGTCAAGAAGTTTTGTAAGAATGTTTACAACTTGATCCCATGAACTCATGTACTCCACTTCAATTTTCTTGTTCTCGAACACATTCAAAATGGTATTTTGTATCGACGTGCTTGCATCAGAGGACATGGTTTTTATATAGATTGATTACAGACTTGTTCTCTTTGGGTGTGGCATAATGGGATTCTAAGTTCTGTAGTTCACCTACTAGCCGTGCAAGCCATATTCCTTAACAAGCTGCTGTTGCAAGTATATATTCAGCTTTATATGAGGATAGAGCCACTACCATTCATTTTTGTGATTACCAAGTGATCAAATTCTACCCCGATTTGAACAAGACACATGATGTGCTCTTTCTATTATTGATATCTCTGACCATATCACTATCACTAACCAACAAGCCAAAGAATCGGCCATGCCATCTTCTAAACCTCAGTCCAAAATTCAAGCTTATTACCACATAACGCAGAATATGCTTCATGGAAGCCCATTGTTCAGTACTTGGTTTCTCCATAAATATGCTAACATAATCAACAGAAAAGGCTAGATCAGGTCTTGTATTGACCAACTATCACAGGCTTCCTATGATGCTCTGAAACTGAGTTTCATCAACACAACTTCAACTCCTGTCTTGCTGAGCTTCAACATTGCATCCACAAGAACTTGGTAGGGGTTGCAACTCTGCATCCCAGCCTTTTCCAAGATCCTTCCTACATACCCAGATTGACACATTGTGATGTATTTATCATTTTGATTGACATCCATTTCGAGATAATATGATAACATGCCAAGATCACTCATTGAACATGGCTTGCATCTGCCCTTTGAGTTTGTTTCTCTTAGTCACTTCAGCCCCTATAGTAACGATGAGATCATCAATATAAGCACCCACCACAATCTTTGAAATTCCTTCTCTCATATACACTGCACTTTCAGTTGCACTTCTTGCAAAATTCACATTAGCAATACTAGAATATAGCTTAGCATGTACAACAACAAGGTGGCTAGAATGTATAGCAACAAGTTGTAGATTTTGATGAAATTTTTTCATCTGTGGCTAGAATGGAGACAGTAAAGTTGCTGCTTGCTTTGTCAGCACAAAGTGGTTGGGAAATTGATCATATGGATATTCAGTCAGCATTTCTTAATGGTGAGTTGGTAGAAGATGAATATGTAGTGCAGCCACCAGGTTTGTTGAACAACAGGAAGACAAAGTTTTGAAGTTGAAGAAAGTACTATATGGTCTAAGGCAGGCCTTGAGGGCATGTACTTCAAAATGGTTCTATCAGCATCACGTTTGATCTTAAACACCCACTTCAAGCCTATAGCTCTATGACAAGATGACAAATTGTATAGAGACCAAGTGTGGTTACCTTCAATGACATTCATTTCCTCGATCATTGCTTTCTCCCACAGCCTTCCTTTTCTACATCAATAAAGCTAGTGGGTTCCTCCATGGCTAACTGGCATTCATCATTGTAATTGAAGTCAAGGATTGGTGATGTCATGATGAGCATATTTGCCACCATTCAATAGTGATGTTAGGCCTCGTCAGTCTTGGTGTTGGCATTAGTTGAAGAAGTGTAGAACACGATCCTAGCAGCGGCACTCAAAGTGACTGTCACTGTCCTGTCCGACGTGCTAGGTGACGAGTCATGTAACAACACACTCCTTGCTTCCTACATCAGGCCATGGATGACATCCTTGACTATTGGCTTGACATAGTACTCTACGTTGAACTCCTCCATGCTAGCCGATTGCTTGATCACCATCTCACTGGACCAATGCCACGTTTCTACTTCGTTAAATATGATATCATGTGACAAGCATACGCACCGGGCCACTGGATCATACATCTAGTAGGCCTTTGTGCCCTCCTCATACCCAAGAAAGACCATCTTCATGTTGCGGTCATTGAGCTTCGTAAGTTTAGTTTCATCGTCTTGGCATGGCTGACACATCCAAACATGCACATGTGCTCAACCATGGGCTTTCGCCCATGCCATGACTTAAATGGGGTGATGTCGTCAAGGGCCTTCATCGGGGCTTCCCACTAACTAGAATTGAGGTAGCATACCCACAGCCTTTAGCATGGAGCGCACCATGGCAATCACTATTCGCCCATACCATGCCTTAAATGGGGTGATGTCGTCAAGGGCCTTCATCGGGGCTTCCCACTAACTAGAATTGAGGTAGCATACCCGCAGCCTTTAGCATGGAGCGCACCATGGCAACCACTATTTGATTGAGGTGCTTGACAATGCTGTTCTGCTGTGGTGAGTAAGGCATAGTGAGCTGGCAATGAATGCTACTCTCAGCACAGTACTCCATGAACTCCATGGATGTGAATTCACTGCACTGATCAGTGTGCAATGCCTTCAATTTCTTACCAGTTTCTAGCTTATCACTGACTTGAAACCTCTTGATTGTCGCAGCCGCCTCCTGCATATCAGAGACAAGCCAGATCCACATAAATTGTCTCATGTTAGCTACAAGTAGCAGAAAGTATTTGTTGCCGCTTGGCATCACTAGTGCAATTGGACCACAAAGGTCTTTGTGCACCAACTCGAGCACCATCTACACCCTATACTTGGCCTTCTCTGAGAATGGCGACCACTGTTGTTTGCCCATGAGACACCCATTACACAATTGATCAAGGTGACTGATGGGAGGGAGTTTGCCGCCCATTCCTTTGTGCGCCAACGGCCACAACGCCTAGGTGTTAAGGTGATTGAGGTGAGCATGATAGCACCATGCTCACCTCCGAGCTAGTTGTAGCCAGACAAACAGAAGAATGCAATGTTAGTTCATAACATAGAGCCTCTTTAGGGATTGCCATACATTCACAAACAAGACATCATCTAGATCACATAGTGTCAGGACCCTATGTCGGATGTGTATGTTGTACTCAAGTTTGTCGAGGTAGCCAACACTAATAATGTTGTTGTGCAACTTGGGGATATAGTACACCACCTCCAACGAGCAGTGCTCATGGTTCTAGCATAAGAACACCATAGTGTTGGCCCCCTAATCATGACAACCAATCCATCCCCAAACTTCATCAAGCCCACCACATCAATGTCAACCTCAACAAAGGTAGAACTTTCATTTCTAATGTGGTTCATAGCTCCTATGTTGAGATGCCATTACCTCCGTCGTCAAGATCTACTGAACTCATCTTCTTTTCGATGAGATGAATTTGCTGCATGCCACATGTTTGATCAAGGTCCATCTCACCCACCAGCGAGACCTTCATGACGTGAGCCATGAGTAAAGTGGGCTCAATGTCCCATTGCATCAGGTTGGCTTCATCCTTGCCTTGCTAGTGAGGTTTGAAGCATTGCTTTGCATAATGGCCAAGATTATTACAATTAAAGCACATCACCTTCGACATGTCATGTGTGCCGCTTCCAGACACTACCTCTTTGCCATTTGGTGAGCTGTTATTGGTGTGACGCTGCTATCAGAGCTGTCATGCTCCTTCTGCTTTGGGTGGACAATCCACTACTCCTCTATGAGGAACAAATTACTCTTCTTCTTCTTTGTCGTCAATGTGATCATCCACTCAGGACAATTAATTGACAAGCTACTTGGTTAGGATGGTCTTGATATGGAGCATCTACTCAGTGGAGATGACCACCTGCGTGTACTTCTTGGGGACAACACAAAGAAACTTATTGTTGATGTATAGCTCCTCGATGGCACCTCCTATGCCTCGGATGTTGGCGATGACTACAGTGAGCCATGCGCTGAATTCCTTGGGTGTCTCATCGTCCTTGAATCTCATGGATGTGAATTGTTGCTAGAACTACTTGCCTCACGCACGTGGTCCACGCAGAAAGCATGTTGGTGAGTGCACGCAACAACTCATGTGGCATGGCTTGGAGGAAGGCCGAAAGAATCGCGTGGTCCTCAAGACACTCGATGTAGCTAGGATCGATTGCCCCCTAAAGGCCTTGTGCCTGTAGGTTTATGCGCATCAACAATGTCTAATCTAGATAACTTGTGCATGCCATTGTCGGGAGAGGGACAATATGCCCAACGTCTTTCCCTTATGGCACAAGTGGGAGGTGTGCATCATCTATGCCACTCCCTCTCCCGCTGCTTCCACTATCGCTCCTGCCACCACTGCCACCTAGTAGTGTGTAGCATCCATCGTCGACATCATTGCTAGATCATTGTACCGCTCTAATGCCTAATGCTAGCAATCACACTTGAGATTCTCTGCAAATTGCTCTCGCTCACCAAGTCTAAAGAATTTTGGATGGTGAACAGTAAACTAAAGAATAGAGTTTCCATAGCAAAGAAACGAGGAAGTAGGGTTTTGGTGCTCCAAACTGCTTCTAGCTTTTTAGTTTTTCCTTTTCCCTTTTATTCACCTCCTTCCAAGAGTTTGTTACCTATAGATCTTAACTGAGTAAACAGCTAGATCAGGTCATCGTGCCATTCCACGACTCGACCATTACAAAGCTAGAAAATAGCTACATGCTTAACAAAAAAAACTAAGTTCCTAGGAGTATCTAAGGTATCTTTGCTAGCTACTACATACAATACATAATAACTAAATGAACAGCAGATACAATGCCCAAGATTACACATATTGACTTCAAAGATGAGTGGATGAGCGAGAGTGATGGTGTAAGCTCTTACGACAATGCAAGATGGTGTCGCATGGCACGGGCTCTTTGTTCGCTACTCCCATCAGCAGCAAGGGGTGCAGGGGAGGTACCTCAAGATCTCTGACATGCCATTCTACACTTCTACTTGTACTTTGATCTCAAGATCTCCGATAAGACATCAGCTATGCACTCCACCATCATCATGACCAGTGACGGCGTCATTTGGTTAGTTAACCTCTTTAGCCGCTCGGTTACTACATCCACACCAGCAACATCTACATCAAGGAGCTTTACCCCGATGCCAAGGTCATAGCTCTGTCAAGGATTTCCTTGTTGATTTTCATTGTCTATGTTGTTGATTTGACTTCCGTTGTGCCATGCAGGTGTTCTATTTTGATATTGGGGAGAACAAGAGATGCATTCTTTGTAGCTCCTGATTAGTCTCCTAACCCTGTATTTGATGCACCATAGTTCATCATGTTTGCGCACCATGGGCCATGGCCAAATAATCTTCAAGCTATTGCTTCTCTTCCTGTCCCCTACCTCTATTTCACTTGGCCTTTTCTTATCGAATCTTGCTAATGGCCTCAACAACATCTTCGCATAGGCAACACGAAGGTGATTGATCGACCATACATTGCCACTACTTTTCCTTGTGTGCATCTTGTCGATGGATTATATTCTAATCATAGAATCCGTACATATACAGTGTATTTTGAGAATGTAAGGATTAGGTGATATGAGGATGCAAACAAAGCTATAAAGAGAACAAGCAAGATAGGAATTTTTATACAGGTTTAGGCCTCCTAATATGGGTAATAGCCCTACTCCTATTGGTCAATGCTGGTATTGCTATAATATATATCAGTATCACAAGTACAAAGTATGAGAATGAAAACCCTAATATAGTATGCCAGTATATCGACGTAGAATAAAAACCCTAATATAGTATGCTAGTATATCGGCATAGAACTCGAGCATAGTGGTCAACGACTAGCTATTTTCAGCTTCTTTGGGTATGGACTAAACAAGATTGGAGGTTGCTTGTATTTTGTTGTCTCGATATCTCCTTGGTCATCCCCTCCTTTTGTGGGGGTCTTGTATTTATACTATTAGATCCCCTATTGTCAAAGTAGAACTAGTGAGGTAAGTATGCATACGATACGAGTAGTCATGGTTGGATTCAAATAGGATTCTGTATTTGTTTTCTTATCTAGGACTACTTTCTTATCTACTCTAGACTTTATCCATATGTATGGATTTTGTTTCTGTACATGACTCGGTATAAGATGGTCCTGCCGAGGTAGGCACACATGTATAGGGTATCTTATATTTAGGACACTGACACATCTACCCTGTCACCACCAGAGCTACCATTGGCAAGCCATGTGGCAAAGAGGGCGGCGGTAGGGTCATCTGTTGGTGCTCGATCCTGCATGTGAGATATGAAGGCATCATGGAAGCCGACAACTTCCATGGTGACAACTTCCATGGTGATAGGGCATGGGGCACGGTGCATCTAGATAACCATGGTAATTGAAAGGGTGACAGCTAACAACCAAGGTAGAGGCATGGTATGGGGCTCTATTGACAAGGTGTTAGGGCATCATCCTGAGTCCACATATCTTGCCACTTGTGTGCTTGTGGATAGCAACCAGCAATACAGTGACTCTCCAGAGCTAGCAATGATGCGGCATGAAGGAAGACCATATCATTGGGAGTGGCTATGTGGCTACATTGAGTTTGGATGGCTAGCATAGATCAGGATGTTGATGGAGTTGTTTTGGTGAAGCAAGGAAGGATACCGTGAGGAGGCGATGTTAAGTGAATTGGTGCACTGCAAGGAGGCTAATCGTGAGTGTTGTGGGTCTCATTTGGCTTGGTGCTTGGCACGGGCGATGAAGATGAACCTAGGGTGGTCTGCATGCTGATGCAGACTGGATGGAAGAGGGAGATGCATGTGAAAGTCTAGGTCGGCTTCTACATGCTGACAATGATGATGACAATGACGATTCATCAAGTAGCATGTTTCCTCCATGGAGCTCGAGCACGGTCTTCCTTCCCATCAGGACTCTCTAGGTGAAAACCTAGTCCAAGTCTTTGGATGGGTGACTTCATCACTATTGGCATCGAGACCTCTCTGGAGGCATCATCTAGAAGGTCCTATTCTCTTGCCTTTACTGTCTTCCTTTATTGTGGTTTTTAGAGCTCTCTCGGTTGTTGTCATCCACTTGTGCTTATGGTGCAAGGTAGACATCTTTAGCATATCTAGAATGTGGTTTGGCAAATTAGGATGACCGCATTAGGAGGCGTTGTGTTGATGTATGGCTTATGGTGCAATGTAGACATGGAAAAAATGGAGTTTGTATGCCACAGTCCACAGAAACAATGGTTATGCAAAAAAATTTCAACCGTGGATGGATGTTTAGTAATAGGACAGGTGTTCGAGCCAGATCTCGCGCGCGTGGCACGACCACGTTGACGCTTGAGAGGGTTTCTTAGCTCTAGTGCAGGTCTGTCAGCTTCTCTCATGGCTTTGAGGTACGTATGCCAAGGCCTAGGAGGTCTGCTTATCCTCGGCACGGGTCCCTCGGCTCCCTCTCTATCACAATGGTGTAGGTACGTGCATGCCAATCAATTTGACCCAATAATTGACAAGGAGGTGAGGTGAACGAGTCAGTCGAAAGATGGCCCAATATGAGCTCTTGCTATCGGCTAGCCATTGATAGGATCGAGTTGGTCATCGGTCGTGTCCGGATGGCTCCTACTATCGACTGGTGGCCGATAGGGATTGGGATGCTCTTTCATCGGCTGGGGAGCCAATAAAGGCGTAGATAGGTATCGATGAAGGATGTGATGGCTTCAGGTGTAGTAAAAGCGAGATCCCGATCTATTGGCCACAGAGCAAATGGAGACACCAAAGGGTACTCAAAGAATAACAAAGCACGTGGGAACTCTCCTGGTTGCCAACGGAAGCTGTAGCACTTGTTCATTGGCTGGAAAGCCAATGAAGGCATATGTGCACTGGCAAGAAATCATATAAAAGACACACCAACTGCAAAGCCGATGCCGCTCCAAATATGGTGGGTGATGAATAAGGAGAGGGGTCCGCTCCTTCCATAGCACGAGACCCGTCACCCACCATGATGACGCCGCTAGCACCGATCTCAAAGATCAGACCTAACCGAGATAATAAGAGACCGAGGCTAACGACAACGAGACGACGAACGCTAGGTCGGTTGTGCTAAAGGAAGGCAGAGTGAACCCATCGGCTAGCTGAGCCGATGAGAGGACATCTCTAAAGATATCGATGCATCGACCAAAAGGCCGATGCACTAGGCGTGACGTTCGATGGAAGCCTCTGAAGACGGGTGCATATCGGCTGAGGAACCGATACGCTAGGTGTGTTACTCAAGGTATAGATAACTCATTGGCTACCCACTCCGTTGAAATACTAGGTAGAGGCCTATAGGCGTATGGCTCATTCTGCTGTCGACAGGCTCATAGGTTAAACCTAACCAATGCATTACAGGACCGACGATGGTAGTGAGAACTTGGTAAATCGATAGATCTCGCACGGACATGATGCAGTACACTCGATCTGACTAAGAGGTTGAACCTAACCGATCAGTCTTAAATAGAGCAAGATATAACATGATTGTGGCAAGACTTACCCCTTTGTTAGAGATCAAACTTAACCGATGTAGTCTCGCATCGAGAACCAAAAACTACTGGTAAAAACCTAAACGAGGTAGGGTGACGATGCGCCAAAGTTATATTGATCGAAGGTTATCTTACAAGCTTTTAAGGGGTTTATATTTATATCCTAGCATTGTAGAATCCAACATGGTTACAATAACCATCGGACATTATTTCCTAAAAAATATAGAAGGAAAATATTTCTAAGTAAGTTAATTAAACTAACTAAATCATTCTATCAATATAAGATATGATTTATATAGATAAATTACCCTGCCATGAGTTCCACGCTCCTCCTCAAACTCGGCCTTATTTAGATAGTTTTCCATAATTGGACCAAATCATTCATCGCTCCGTTCGATCTGTTTCTTTCCTGTAACAATTGGACTCTTCTTTACTAGACCGATCATCTTTCCAATATTTCTATAAGCTTACTAAATTTTGACGTTAACAGCAGGTTCTATTTAAATTTGTCTATCTGTATGGTCTTTTAGTTTTGGACTCTTTTTTGGACTTCAAACTGTTATCTGTAGTCATGTGAACTGCATTTGTAATAACTGGTTGTACTTATGTTGAAGCATAGGCAGGAATTAATCTAATTCTATTATCTAAAAAAACCCTGATCTTTTCTTTTGTCGAAGTGCCATTCCAAGTGGATGAGAGTGAGGTGCAGGTTCTGTGGGGGATGATCCATGGTGCCCGCATGGCAATACAATCCTACAAAGTAGTGTGCAACAGGTTCTCTGTTTACACACATAGTGCACTTGTGGTTGATGTGGTACGGAGCCAAATAGACCCACAGCTTGCTTGTCCCACATACACCCTACAAAAAGCTCACACAATGGCAATTGGAGCGTTTGTGGGTAGGTTGTCATTTGGAGGCATTGAGAGCTTAGGCCCAAGGGAGTGTGTTGGCAATCGTGCACAGTGGAGGTGGCCATTGAATTTACCTATAGTAACATTGGTGGGTATGTTCGATGACGAGAGCTAAGGTGGGACAGAATGACAAAGCGGTTATTAGAAGTGGCACCTCGAGGTGCATACAAAACATAAAGTGGGGATGACGACAGCGATGCTGACAAGGAAGGAGGTGACACCCTCAAGACCCATGCTGGGGTGGTCACCATTGGAGTAGAGAGTGATAGAGAAACAAAGAAGGGAAAGAAGAGCTAGGAGAAGAATAGGTAAGAGTCTAGCACATGGGACCTAGCGTATGCTACCAACAAGGATATATCAGGCGGTGCCATATCAGACAAAATCACTTGAGGTGCAAAAGGACATTTCTAATAGTTAAGGGAGACTCTAATTGACAAAAATCAAGCTTGATTCATACTCGAGGTAAAATGAATTTCTTCATTTCCTATATATCTTCTAGCGAGTGGAAGCATAAGACCACCTAAGCCACATTATGTCTTTGGGGCTGGTGGGAATGGAGTTGGCGGAATGTGTTTTCATGTATTTTCAACCATTAAATTCACTTTTCTCTCAAATTAGATGTATATTATGATAACGGTTCACTATATAATGTTCATTATACAATAAAACAAGGTCACGTATGAATATATTTTGATTTTTTTTTCTAAAAATCAACTTTCCGAACATACTGTTACAACAATTCAAATACACTATTTTAATAATTAAGTAAATGTTGAACGTTTTCACAAATTTTTGAAATAGGTATTGCAACATGTTGAAAGTTGTTTCAAATAAAGTTAAGTTTTTAGAATTGTCTTGTTACTTAACAAGATCTAATAGACTATAATTTCAAATTTTTAATGGATAAAACAAATATAGTGTACTATTTCAACAATTTGAGTACACTATCTCAACAAATTCTATATATTGTTGGACAAGTTATTACAATTTGTTGAAAGACACTACAGATAGTGAAACATTTACTACACATTATCGAAACAGTTCTAACAAAATATTGACATGTTTTTGGTAACATTGCAAGGTGTATATAATTGTTGAATTAGATTTGATCAAATACAAAAAAAATATTTTCTAAATTTTTGAATGCATATGGCAAATCTATGTACTAAAATAACATTCAAAATTGACATTAAAGAAAACATAAGAGTTCATGTGTCTTTTTCGTTAATGAGCCAACTGGGATAACCTATGTTATTCTTCTAAGAACATCTCCAAGAGTCCCCTAAAATATCCCATTAAACCAAATTTAAGTGATGGAGAGTAAAAATATGTCCAACAGGTCACTGAATGGCCTTGAATTTTTCTAAAGCCCCAAAACCGGGGTTGACGGTAGCTAGATATAAGGTTGCGCCGCACACCCCCAACCTAAGGTCCAGTCATCAAAGAGATAGTTAAGGGATTGGTTGAAAATATGGCTTAACTATTGGAGGTGAAAGGGATATAGGTAGAGAATCTTAATGGGTTTTTAAGATGTCTGGGAGATGCTCAAATCTTTTAATTTCAAGGAAGTCCCTGCCGGAGGGACTCCACCTCACGTCATTGCTGCCAAGTCCTGCCACTGTTGTGACTCCGGCTTCTCACTCATCGTCGACAATATGCTCCTTAGCAAAAGTGTGGCCATTTCGGTGACACACTAAGGATCTTTACTTCATTGATGAGTTAATTTTGACAACCGTCATTGGATTACATGGCGGAAAATCTAGGCTTTTATGTGCTCGTGGGAAGTTGGTAATGTGATTGTGGGGATTTTAGAGGATTGTGTCAGTTTCTTCAAGTGGGTGCCTGCTTGTCTAAGATTTGGCGCATGGAATGCTTAATTGGACATTGCATTTACTTGGAGACTATATATGATATCCACTTTTATATTAAGTTAAACTATTTTAAGTTTGAACATGATTATATGTAGAGAAGAGTATTAATATCTATCATATCAAATAGTAAATTATAATAATATATTTTATAATAGATCTAATGATGCTCATTTGATGTCATAAATATTTTTTTCTGT
The DNA here is from genome assembly GCA_030770085.1 of Oryza coarctata. Taxonomy (NCBI): domain Eukaryota; kingdom Viridiplantae; phylum Streptophyta; class Magnoliopsida; order Poales; family Poaceae; genus Oryza; species Oryza coarctata. The sequence goes on along the minus strand of CM061484.1, from coordinate 8,333,452 downwards.
AAATTTAGTCAAACTTCGGATAGTTTGACTTAGTGAAAAAAAACCGAACATGGCGCAAGCTCACCCTTGTACCTTCTTATGGTTTTTTAAGTTGCTAACTAGAAGGATGATTATGTTAGACACATGGCAATTGCACACATAGATAAACTGGCTGCACACTCACAAAGCAATATGACATATATAATAATAAAGTGAGTCACCTTTGAGAGGCCAGGGGTGCCAAATTATCATTAATGGGAATTTGCCTACCACACTACTTTTTTTATGTGCGAACAAGACACACCCAGAGAGCAATGGCGCCAAAGATTACTCCAACTTACAGGCAAACCATGGTGATGACCATCCATGCGAGGCAAAAACTCGCAATAAGAGTGGCTATCAGCATGAGAGGTATTCCGGCATAAACCCAACCAACTTCAACGAGAGCTTCTTGAATAGCAACGGCACATGTGGTAAGTACAGGTCCACATACGTCACTATTACCGAGACTAAGTGCCATGTAGACTCCGCATAATATGACAGGCAACAGACGCCACAGTGAGCCGACAGGGACGTGAGGGTCAGTGTAGAGAGCGTAGGCCATAAACAAGGAGCTGCCGATGAAAGCTGAAGGCAGGAAGACAGCCAGCACCCATATCAAAAAGCTCCTTCAAGTTCCTTCCCCAACCGTGATTCCTTGGTCCGGTCCGTTCATTGGTGGCCCAAACACTCGAGTAATGTGGTGGAGCAGACCGAGATTGTTATGCATAGCCCCTGCAAAAAAAGAAAAAAGCGGTTTAATCTCAATTTCTATCCCCAAAATATATGGAATCTTACATCGACCAAACTGTACACTATTTGTGTACTCTGCTTGCTAACATATAGTAAGATCCATCGCCAAAAATTAAGATGGTAGGATCGAGTATATATATCTCTATATGTTTCTACTACAAATGAGTAGTTTATAAATTGATAAACCACGGAAAAAAACTACATTAAATGGATTTTCTCAACCAAGAACTGTACATTATTTCTGTTCACTTCTCTTCCTTAAAGATGATCCATCACAAGAAAAAAAACAAGTTATATATGTATTTCTTTATGTTTCCATTACCAAGTGATCTGTAGTAAGTAAACTTAACAAAAGATCTAGTTTCCTCCCTCAAGTAGCCCTGCAGTTTAATTCGACTTCAATACTGCTATCTATGTTTCTAAACAGCTTTGAACCAACCCTTCTACTAAAAGAATCACCGCACATGGAACATCGATACGCGATACAGGTATGGCGATAAGCAATTTTCGAAAAACAAGTATACGGCGATACGCCTAGTATATACAAGCGGTTCAAATATCGGCAGCTACTACAGCCTACGCTAGGATACATATGTATCTGAAAATGCAAGGCTATAGGAAAATTTGAGACACGGAAAAGATGAATCTATCTGTATGCTACCTGTGCTAGCTACCTCCTTGGACGCCAAGTCATGCATCACAAATAAAATCAGCAGGAAGCAGCAAGTTGCAAACACACCTGGATCACCAGAAAGGTGCAATCTTGCAGGCAGCGCCGACCTCAGAGGTGGTGATTTCATGCTCCATGCGGTGACGCAGCAATATCGAGCTCGACGGGAGGCGGAACGATGGCGACGCGAGGTTGGTCTCGTGCGGCGTTGGGAATTCAGGAGTACATGAATTATGTGCTTTAGGGCTTACTCTTTTATTGGGCTTAAGACGGGGCTTATATACGAGGTGTAATATAGGGGGACTATTATTTGATGCACTTGCGTTCCCAGCTTATACTTTTTCTAAAAATTTTCATCTTAAGAACTTTCATCCCAAAAACTTTCAACCAAAGAACTTTCGTCCAAAAAAACTGTCATCGAAGAAGTTTAATATGAAAAAGTTTGGCTGGGAACGCTGCGTCAAATAGCAATCAGCTTTCCTGTTCCAGATAAGCTTGATTATATTTTGCTTTCCGTTTTTAACCACTTATTTGCTACTATTGTAGTCTACCTGACCGTCCACGTCCGTGCTCGAGCGCCTTATCACACACTTTTGCCCCACGTTTTCCGTTTATACATTGAAAGTTTATAGTTTCTTTATCTTTATATCTACTCTTATAAAAATTGAAGTGGTTTTCGCCGGCACATTGGTATGTCGTGCGTGTCCCAATCTGATTCCCGTCTGCGCGCATCATCGCGGCGTCCTCCCCGCGTTTTTTGTCCGCTTTGGCACTCTGTAGGTCGTGCACGCGCGATCGTTTTGGAAGCGAATCATGATTTAGCTTGCGTCGTGATCCTATCGTGTCTTCGTCCGTCGTCGCTGAATCCATGCGATGCGAGAGTCCATGCCGATCGCGTTTCTGTTTTGATAGTTTTGTGCTTCCTTCCAGCGCTCCGAGCTGCCGTGCCCGCAGCCGGACATCATAGCCAACAAGAGCCAGGGGCCGCACTCCTGTAGCTCACAGCACCGCGGCATCACCTTCTACCGCCGCACCAGCCGCTGCGAATCCCACACCTGGAATTGCGGCAAACAAGTCTACTTAGGTAAGAGAACAATCATCTTTTCTTCTCGACACGATGTGATATTACGACGAATAATCTAACAAGCATCATCTCCGAAAAAACGCAGGTCGAATCGATCGGCATTGCTCACGCAGCTGCAAGGTAAAGAACACATGTCCAACTATTCATTATCAGAGCTCTGTTTCTGAAACATCTCTGCATACAACCGAGTGGCGATCAAGTTCCAGGGCGTGGAGGCAGACATCAACTTCTAGTCACATCAAATTCAGCATGATACTATCTCGATTAGGTATATCTGATAGGGTTGACGTCGAAATCTAGAGGGTTTTATTTCCCATCAATTCAAATAGCCGATGATGTTAGATATAGACCTATGTTAAACATTGAGTCGATGATCTTGTCATTTCCTTTCTTGTCATTAGATATGATTCAGTGTCTATTATCTCTGTGTTGTTAGTCTTTATCTCATATTGTCTCGGTTTAGTCTGATCTATCGAGACTGGTTTGAACTGTAGCGTTACGGTGGTTGCTGGTCCTCGCGACTTCATGAAAGATTGAGTCCCGCTCTACTCTTTCGTCATCTGTCATATCTGAATCGTTATTGGTTCTTTAACCGATAAGTCCTTTTATTTTATTCCACGTGTCAACTATATAAGTCTTTATCAGCTTTTCAGCTGATGTTCAAGCACTATCTTCCTATCTGTACCTAGCCGATAAGGTGAACTGATAAGAACCCGCTAGGGTTTAGTCCCGATCTTTTGATGAGAAGTGGAGGATAACTCGATTAGGGGATGGAGGCAACGTTTATGGACCGACTACAACCGTCCAAGGATGATGTGTCTTAGCAACCGATACATCGTCTCCGATGGTCGACACAAACTTGTGGTGCGTGACAACCCAGCCACTAAGGCACTCGTTCTGCAAGCAATCGAAGAACAACCAAGAACAAGTAGAATAAGCATTGAAATTGCTAGATATTGAGATGGAAGATTCACTTTGAATTCACAATACGGTGGGATTCCAGAGACAAACAGACGAACGGTCTAGCTGACACGCGCGTTGTGTTCAAGTAGCAAGATGTTAACTCTAATCAACAAAACCTACTATTCTTGGCGGTGGCTGAAGGTTTAAGAAGAAGAGGGAACGACCACAGGGGTGCTGAGGTCGTGCTCAACCCTAGGACGCACCCCTAATGGGCCCAACTTGATACACGGCCCATTAGGCCCAAAAGAGGTGACGCAGTATCGTGAATAGAAAAATACTCGATAGAAAAATAACAATTACAGCCGCTCTAGAACAGATATTTACATGAGGCCGGATCCATTTAAAAGTAGACTTGATAACCTTTCTATTAAGTACTTGCAAGTCCAAATCGAAGTTCACATGAAGTCGTGGCGGCCGTCGGAATTTGGCACTATCCTGTAGTCTAAATCCACCCCATGCTAATCCTCTCCCCGTTGGAGCCTTTCTATCGTTCCTGAGTAAAACAAGAGTGCACGCATCTTCAGGGTATAAAGAGGAGGAACATAAACTCAAGAATAAACTCACCTGATAGTTGAGTTGACGTACATGAGCACGAGTAATTGGACCATGAGTGAATGTATCAATAGTATTGATGTCCTCATCATGAACCGTATTGGTCCATTGGCTGATTGACTCCTAAATCTCATTTTTGTCAATTGCAAGGTTAAATTGATTGGCACGCATTTAAACATCGAAGATTAAGGATCTGCTCTAGAGCTAAACAGATCTGGCCTTTATGTGATCAAGACGTCGTACTCTTCGATCAGACCTTCGTTGATCCATTCACGACTTTGTTCGTTCCGATCAGTCTTTGCGAGATTTGATGACAAACACATACATCATGGTTGGTGCCTTGGTATCAAGGAGTTAAGGAGTCACACACTTGTGGCTCGTAAAGCAGTGTATTCATGACTCGATGGTAATGATGATAGTGATGAAGTCAGGACTCATCTATTGGTGTTGCACGTTGGCAGGAGGGCAGAGCAGTAAACCGCTGAGTAGAAGAGATTTGGGATATCAGCAGAGTCTGCTCAAATTGAGAGAAAACAACAATAGAATGGAGTTGGCTATGGGCTTGAGAGACGAGACTGTTTTGGAAGGCTTGTATATGTGCTATATTTTCTAGCTCAACAGTGCAACGTCTTATTGCTGTATGTGCTATGCTATATTTTCTAGCTTAACAGTGCGACGTTTTATTGTATATTTTCTCGATGAATGGGGATGTGTTGGTCCGATTCAATGTCAACGAGCATGTGCCCAATGGAGGTGATTTTGGCCCAATAAGTGTCATTGTGGTAAATAAAAATGTCAAACTCAAGATAATATGTGAATTTAGCACCTATTGTTATCTCTGCGCGCATCTCTAACCCATTACAAGTGAGACCCATCATACCTCCACAATAACTAGACCCATGTGCATCATCTAGCTTTCACCGCCATACATGACTAAAATAAAATAAAATATACAATAGATAAGAATAATACTCATTTAATTTAAAGTCCTTTACAACCCACGGGTATAAATTTTATAGTGTTTCAATGGTACGTCATCCATCAAAGCGCACGTGGCTGAGCAACACGGTCGACTAATCGCCAATTGGTCTTGGTGTATTTCGAGCGCAACCCAACTAGACACGATCAGACGGCCTGCTTCCAACGCTGGTTGGCTCGCTCACTTGTTCGTCCGTCCAACTCCCATGTTCGTCCGTCACCTCCATCACACGGAGACAGGTAGGCATGTATGCGAGAGGGAGCCTGGCTTCTCCCTAGGCCGGCGCAGCCTTGCCAAGTGCCCACCTTGCCTAGCTCCTCCACCTGGCTACCTGGGCGCTCGCTAAGTGGGCTGGTCATGCCCCACCTAGGCCTTTTGGGCCTACTATCCCAAGCAATGCACCTCATCATCTCTTAACGTGTGTAACTACTCCACCTGGCTACTTGGGCAGCTTGCTACCTAGGCTGGCGTTCCACCAAGTAGAGATTGCAATGGAGTCCGTTCCTCATTTTCCTGTGAGGAATTCTTCTATTAGTAGCGGAGATAGTCAGGATTGATTCTTCACGGGAATCAAACATAAGAAAACATCTCTCATTGGGTTGATCCTCCGTTCTCCGTTCCTGCTTCCTGTGGAGGCCAAGTTCAATGTTTTTCTCACGTGTCATAGATTATATTACTTGTAGTCTTTAATAAATGACAATCTTATATTTTTATTTACACGTTGATATACTAATATAAAGTGTGAATATATGTGATACACTGCATATATAATTTAAGATGTATATGTTATTTTAAGGGAGGATGTAATCCACGAGGATTAATTCCCCGTGTAGGACGGTGATACAAAGAAAGTTCCCTATATATTTTGGGATGAGCAGCGACAAGAAATCTTTTGACGCGCGGAGATGGGAATATGGATAATAGCTGCTCGTGACAACTATGACTATATGCATCACTAATCCTTAACTTTCTCAATTCATAAATACTTTATATTTAGAAAAAGATTTAATCAACCTTTCATCATTTTGATCATCAATTATATATTAAAATAAGTTTATAACATCTAATAAATTCATAATATTATGATAGTATTTTTTGACACAAAACTACACATACCATTTCTTTTGCTTTTAAATTAAATATTTTAGAAATTATTAATGATGAGAAATTTTAAAAGTTTAACCAAATCTTATCTACACATTAAATATTTATGGTTAGAGGGAGAGTTTTACTCCATTCTTTTGAATTTGTCTTCACTCTGCAACGCACAGTTTTTTTTGCTAGTATACATTAAAAAATATCTATATATAAAGTTTTTCTACATGGGAAGTTTGGGTAAAAACACGTTAAATACGAGAAAAAGAAAAGGAGACGCGCTGGGCGGGTTGCAATTTCGGAAAGGCGTACGTGGCGCTGGCGAGCAGCGTTAGGGAAAGGTCAACATGTATGAGTGGGCCCAAGAAACGTGCATGGCTTTGTCAGAACGTATTTGCGCCGACCGGATGCGTGCAACTGTTCGCGCATTAGGCTACCCGTATCAGTTATGTATCGATCAATTTTTTTCTTAACTCGGCTACATATCTGATACGCTCTAATGACCTATTAAAACGATCATTTGCTGCATGTTTTAAAAATTTGTTTTTTAAAAAAACTTTTTTCTATTTCATTACTTGGACCAATTGTTTTAACTTATTTCACCTAGCAAAATTCTTTCAATCACTCAAGTTTTGTTGTCACATGTTCATTGTTTGTCAACTAAATAGTTATAATTTTTTAAAAAAATTTAAGATACATTAATATAAAATATATCACTTTCTACAAATTATAATAAAAATAATAAATTTATAAATAATATACATATATTCATAGTAAATTTTATTTGCTGCACGCTTGAAAAATATGTTTTTAATTTTTTTTCTATTTTATTACATTGATCAATTGTTTTAGCTTATTTATTAAGTCATTTTAACCTAGCAAAACTCTTTTAATCACTTGAGTAGATGTCTACACGTCAATTAAATATATATGAATATATTAAAAAAATAACAAGATAAATTAATATGTAATATATTACTCATAAATATGTTATTTGACTTTTATAAATTGTAAAAAAAGCAAATTTGACTATGAATATATATGTATTAGTTAGAGTTTAATATGCTATTTTTTTTACAGCTTAGAATTCGAATTTGATCTACAGGTTTGATATATTATATATTAATCTATTTTATTTTTTAAAATAATAACTAAATGAGTTGATAGACAATAAATAAGTGGACATTCACTTGAGCTATTAAAATACACCTCCTTTTAACATGTTATGTGCATTGAGGCTCCTCTGACGTAAGTAGGAGCTGCTTCCTGTTAAGTGCTATATTCATGGTTGGCACGTCCACCCGAACTTAGGAAATACCGGGCCTTTCTTTATCCAAGAAATGTGAAACAAGTGCTTCATGATCTGAAGTGTAAATGTGAAAGGCTGAAATATACTGTAGTGCAGCCATGATCTGAACCAACTAGTCAGGATAAACACCAGTCCCATAAAACTGAGAATGGAGGATCACACTTTCTGAAATCAGATTGTCAAACACTATACCCATGGGTCCGCCTCAGCAGCTGCTGGCACCGCCAATTGATAGCTGCCTCCTTAACCAGACACAATGGCTAACGACGGTCTAGTTGAAAAGACAACCTAGGAAATCTCATAAAATGAACAGAAACCAACGTATTTATCTGAGGACCCCGATTAAAGTTGAATCACAAGTTCACAAATGGTCGATCCATTGAAATTGCGCTTCTGGATTTCACGCCGTTACGTCCACCTTTCCCATATCCTTTTACACAATACTGATCCGGTACTCTATCGTTCCTCTTTTTTATTTGACTCTGATGACCACTGTGATTTTAATTTTATCAATAAAAACGTTTAAATCACTATCCTTTAATGAATGCATGTAGTATAATTATATTTAGTATGCAAAGTAGTTTGACAATACAATATATTTCTAGATATTTATATATATTTTAAAAAAAACGAGTGGTCAAAGTAGTTTGTATATTAATAGTATTAGGCATTAAATAAAAAGGAACAGAGAGAGAATTAAGATTGAAAGCATCATACAACCCATTAGACATCATAGAAATTAACAACTGTCCTGCACAACGAATTACCATCACAAAAATCTTGGAGTTGGATAATATTATCGCAAAAGTGATTTGATAGTTAAATATTTCAATAGTTCATGTAATACTAATATAAGTATAAGGCCTAGTATGGTTGAGCTAAAAATCCTAAATCCAAATCCTCCTCTAGAGCCTACCTCCTACGGGATCTAGAGATGGTCTCAGAGAATTTGGCTAGCTTAATCAACTTTATATTTCTTGGGATGGAGGAAGATGGACATAATTACACTTGGTTATTTTGTTGTTTACTAGATATATGATTAATTGTTGGTTTATTGCATGAATATAGGCTTGAAATTTCTCACCAATATGTGAATGTTAATTTTCCTTAAGAATTTCAACACCACAAGTATGTGCGATACAAAATATATGACAAAAAATTGACACAATCAAGCTCAAGTCAATGAATGACATATTAGTAACCCAATTAATATATCGTCAGGAAAAGCAACCCAAATATAGTCATGAAGAGAAATTGAAAATTAATTTTTAATACAAGAAATATATCCAAATACAAGAATCTAATTTCCATTTATTTTAGAAACTCAAGAAAATATACTTAAATGAAAAAAAATCAATAAATTGAATTCTAAATTCTAAACCAGAAAGATAATCTTGATGGAATAATCGAACATAATTTAAATTCAAATATGAGAATTTGGTTAGCTTGAAATTATTTTCTAACACAATAGATTTACATTTTTCAGGAAATTTAAAGTTCAATTGCAATAACAAAATCAAGGAGTCAATTAAATAATTCAACAGATTTACATTTTTAAGGAAATTTAAAGTTCAAATCACTTGAAGAATTGAATGTTCAAATTTCCTGAATATAAAGGAGTTCAATTATAAATTCAAATTCAAATTCGTCAAACAGTGCTGAATTCCCTTAATATTATTTTTTTCTTAAAATTCCTAGTCATTACTGTTCACCAGAAGACAGATTTTTGACATTGGCCCAACCCATCTACCAGCGTGACCAGTTGTGAAGCCAGGTTTCAATATAAGCTTTGAAACTTTCTACACGTAAACTTTCAACGCCCTCCTAAACTGTGTCTTAAAAATCCGAGAGTTTCAACCAAAAACTAAAAAGCAAAAACTTGAATTTTTGAACCAAAATTCTTCTAATTTCAACACAAAATTTTGAAAACTTTCTAGTAGTAACTTTACATTTCAAACTTTACATTTTAACCCAAACCAGAGATATTTTCTATTTGAAAATCTCAAAGTTTCAATAGAAATCTCTAAAACTTTCTAGGAAAATATCATAGCCTTCCACTTTCCTTTCCGATGAGTACCAGATCCACTGTGCTCGCCAGAGGTCACGAGGAAGAGGAGGCTGGTAAGAGCAGGGTTGTGGGATTCGAACCGAATTGTTAAATATTTGGTGATTTTCGTCCATTTTGGTGAGCTCTGAGACAATATTATGTCTCATTTCATTTGAATTTGGTTTAAATTTATCAAATTTTGTCCATTTCGATGGAGCCTAAAAATTTTATTGTCATACCCCGCTCTATCATAACCTAATGACATCACAGAAATGCGCTACAGAAGAACGGTATAAACTGACTCTTGTGGAACCACAATGCCGACACCTATCTTAGAAAAATATGCTAGTATTCACGATCAAGTGTAATTAAATATGGCTTACATAGCTTATACCTTATAAAAGGTTATATATTCGGAATAACTCCGAGCATATAACTAACAAGTAGAAAAGCAATGGCGAAACTTAGCGCAACTAGAATTCAATCTATAAGCAACGGTTTGGAACTAGAAAATAATTCTAATCATCAACTTCACCTTTCGTAGAAAAGGGAAAAAACATCGACAAGTACATATGTACTCAACATAATGGAAATATAAGCATGTAGGCTTTAAAAGAGCTAGGGTTTGCCTAACCATGACATCAGGTCAAAGTCTTATCTCCTTAGGTAGATTCTAACTCATTTTTCATTTATTAGTTTCCTTTCAATTTTAAAACTCATCGAGTATCACCCCATCTTATAAACCTATCTCTTTTGGTTCCTAGAGTCGTTCATAACTTAAAACTCACATTCCTTTCCCTTGGAAAGTGTAATATATAATGACATTCGATATCCCAATCCACATAGGATCGTTTTAGACTATGTAATAGTCATCCATTAGCCCACCTAGCTGATTCTAATAATGTTTCTCAATCTCATAAACCATTTTCGCAAAGCACATGTAACCAAATATACACAAGAGAAATCACTTCACATCTTTCCATTACAATGGACACAAATGTTCAAACAATTTCATAACCTCTAAAGAGGGGTACGCTTTATCCATATGACATGAGCTTATTTCCTAGACCCGTCAATGGGGAAAGTTCATGAAAAGGGCTTTTTAAAGTCATCCTATGGTACCTCATGCCTAGTAGATGGGCTAAACCAAACTCAATCAAGCATTCAGTTTCAATTATCAATAGCCCAAACACCTTAGCTGAGTACTAGGTAGGCTGCATTATCCCTACTCTTACTTAGGAACCCCAAGATACCCCTAAACACACTATCCTAGTGTTCCACACCTACTGGCATGTGAGGTTACCCTATTTTAGCTAAATACTTGGCTAGGGGATCCCATACTAACCGTGTGGTCGGATTGTACTATGACTAATGCAATTTCTGAAGAAATCGGTCCTTATATATAAATACAAATTTTCTTACTTTGCATCATGAGTTTTTACAAACCACTTTTATTTCACAAACACACTGACATCATGTGTTGGGTTTTAAAAGGTTTTGTAACCCATTTTTCCGATATCAATAAACAAGTATGATCCATCTCGGGGAGCATGGTTATCAAGATGCCAAGGGTGGAGCGACAAGTGATAGGGGTTATCTACAACCTATGGTAAAATACAGCTAATGGGTAGGTTCATCGATTTCTAGCGCAAACCGAGGTTGATCAGATTTATGTGTGCACTAGCAATACAATTTTCCAAATAAATCATTTTACAAACTAGGAACAATATACAAAAGGTGACTTGCCTTAGGTCTTTGTCTTCAAGTGTTCAAAAATCTTTGTCCAAAACAATTTCTGTCAACGTTGACTATGAGAAAAGAGAGAAAACAACACGAAACCATAAAATAAAATATAATTATTAATAACTAATATTATTGTTAGATAGATCTTAATTTTAAAAAAAAATAGAGACTGGAACATCAATCAGATACATATAAGGAGATATAGATTTTTAAAGTATTGATTTTCTAGAAATAGTAAAGGATTTATCAAAATTAGAAAAAAATATTCTCAATAATATTCCTTAGGATACTGACATGTGCAGCCTAATGTCAATGAGGGAGAAGAGGAGATGAGAGAGTGGTTTATCATGGACTAGGACCACTGTCCAAAAGGGGTTGTGGGCTTGTAGACTACAGCCTATTGGGCTAATCCAAAGACTTCGGCTCAAGTAGAGAGAAGCCACCCTAGTGGGGAAGAGCAGTAGTTGTGGCCCAATGGTAACCAAGTAGCTTGCTGCAGCCATCCCAAAGGCGGTGGCCCTCTTAGTTGGTGGGTCCATATTTTAGTAATAGAGGGGGTGGCTGGGTTTTAGTGAGGTCAAGTTTAGTTGACATGGTTGTCATGTCAGATGGTCAATGGGAAGAGGGGAGCGTCGGGCCAATCCAATGGTCGACGATGCATGATGGATTCTAGAGAACAATGATGATTGGCCATCAATGATGAGCACTAGTGCAAGAAGGAAGGCATAGTGAATCGGTTTGACGACTCGGATTAGGGAATGGGGGCACAATGGTGGCTAGCGATGCAAGGTTGAGAGTGATGGTGAGGAACGGCGTCGTGTGGTGTCGATGAGGCATGGCTAGAGGGGAAGGGGTTGCCAAGAGTTTGGTTGTGTGTAGAGGCTATATGAGGGCTTAAATTAGGTGGGGATGGGAAAGTGGATTAGGTATGCTCACCAGTGAGGAGAAATTGGCAGTGATAGCGATAGATTGGAGAGCTTGGCTCAAGATCGATCCGGTGCCATAGAACTAAGTGAGGCAGCGTGGCAATGGTGAGAAAAAGAAGAGGAGGGCAGCAATTTTTATAGCCGAGTGGCAGTGCAAATGGACAAGCAACAAAGGCAGTGGTGTAGGATATTTTGGGGGTGGTGGTGAGATTTTTTCTTGCTAAGAGGACATGGAGATGATGTGGCATAGCTGGCAGACGCGATGAGACAGTGACGACACCACGACCAGCTTTTATCAGCTAAATGAAATGTAGAGCGAGATAGAGAGGCAAGGGAGATGGGATGAGCAGCAATGGCTTTTTTTGACCTTGAGCATAGTGGCAGCATTCCCAAAGCAGCGGTCGTGCTGGCAGTGAATGCCCTAGAGATAGCCTAGTGGGGTGAATAGGTGTTCTTGAAAATTACTTTAATGCAGTGGTCAAATTTAAACTTGACCGGAACTTCTAGGCCAATAGGTCAAAACTTCTCATAAGCTAACTTGAGTAGGGCAAGACGGTTGGTCAGAACCTCCGCTGTATTGAAGCAGGAACTTTCAATCAAGTAGTAGATGAACTATTATGAGCCCTCCACAATCTTAGAAACACAAAAAATAGCAAAAGAAGTAGTAAACAGGTGCACAAGTACTATAATATAGGAATTAGTAAATATCATAGAAATGGAGTAAGTTTTGACACAAAATTCACAAAATAAGAGAGAGTGAGACACAAGGATTTGCTTGTGAAGTTTGGATCACAAAGATCCTATCTCAACCTCTTAACTTGGTTCCCACTTCATCGATTATCTCTTTTCTTTACGGTGGTGAGATCCATCCTCACAAATTTGCCTAGGATAATCCACAGCTCAAGCAAGCTTGTGGGCAATGGCTAACCAAGTAGGAGGTCATCATCCAATAGTAATAAGCTTCAAACGGTGACTCACACCGATCCTCAAGTACTTAAGATCCCTCTAGCTTTTCTGATAAGAAAAACCCTCCAATCACTACAGAACTTCACTCAAATTGTCATAGAAGCTTAAGAACATAGTGAATGAGATATGTAAAGCTCTAACAGAAGCCTGGAGATAGAAAAACGAAAGTGATATAGCCTCAATGGCTCTAAAAAGAAAAGAGGATATTTATACCCACTCGCCTTCGTCACCTAGCCATTATACACAAATTTAAATATTTAGAAGTTCTGTCCCAAAACCTCCGACCTAATGCATAGTCACTAACAGATAGCAATAGACCAAAACCTATAATGCCCCAAGATCAAAATCTTTGACAAACAAGCAGGAGCAAACAAGCTGGAACAATTTGGTGCAATTGTTATGTAAATGTGTTTCTCAACTAAGAAATGGATTTTTGAGCACAAGAGTAAACATGGAGCATTGTTTGCAACCCCTTTTAATAGTATGGGTTTCCTAGACTCAAAACAAATTCAAAATAAAAGTTTGAAATAGACTCCAAGTCTCCTTGCCATAGCTCAATCATGAATTTGTAGGAGTTATTATGCTCATACTTAGTTTCCCAGTGACTAATCTATGTATCTCAATAAATATATTAGTTCCTTAGATGTTTTATCATTCATCATCCAAAACTAATTTAAGAGGATAGATACACATATAGGCAAGGCCTAGAAGAGTTGACAAACATGGTCGCAAGCTCGTTTGTGGTCGGCAAAGGTGAAGATTTTTTGTGAAGTGGATAGGGCATTGTGTTGACCATATGTAGCACACAGGATAAAAGGGGAAGGAAGGAGACAACTACTAGTAAGCGGGCGTGCGAGTGAGCATGATGAAGGCACTGTTAGGTGGACTTGACGAGAGGGATAAGTGGCAGGTGCTCACCAGAGCAGAGGTTGGGTGGGCAAGGTATGCTCATAGGCCTTGGTTCATCGTGGCTACATGGCACGGGAGGAGCAGCAGACCGGGCCGTACTAGAGGAGACGGGTCGACGTGAGGAGAGAAAAGGATGAACGAGGCTAAGAGGTTGGGCTTCACATGGGAAAGACCATGGAAGAAGAGAGAGGGAGGCCAGGTCGGATAGAGAAGAGAAAAAGGATGAGAACGGCCCGAATAAACAATGGCCTTTGATAATTTCCAAGGGATAAATGGAGCTAAAAATTTGAGGAATTTGAATTTGGATTAGAATTTAAATATGATTTCTAGGCTCACAAAACTATGAGGATTCCACTAGAGGTCTTCAAGACCAAGGCTTGGATATTTTTGAAATGAGTTTGAATTTTGAATAAAATTGCTGATAGGCAGGCCTAATGTAGCCATGGCTAGAGGACGTGAACTAGCGTGCACATGCGGGCACACACGATCCACCCTAGACAGCTATCAGCATGTAGTTGGCACAAGTGGTGTGGCCAGTGGAAGCATGTGGGATTCTCTATGGAAGCGTGCAAAGCATATGGCCCTCCGTATGTTTGGTGGCGTGGCATAATCTACGGCATTGATTTCGAATCCGATGACTAAGAATAGGTTGAGTAGTGACTATGAAATCTCAAGAGTTTTAAGGTTTTTTTATTGATCTTCTAGTTATTTTAGGCTATTAAAAGAGGGTAAATTGTTAACAATTATTCAAGGGATTTCAGTAGAATTATTGTAATCACAATCTGAGTAATAAAAAAAATATTTATCGAAGATTAGTGTAGTAATTAATCTCTCTTTGCATGTCTAGCGAATGATTTTAGATTAATTTTTTTATGGTTTTTTTATCTAAAATCTAGCTAGGGTGTTTTTTTAAAGTTCTGGAAAGTTTGATTGCTTAATTATTTTTAGATCTCATATTCTTAATTAATTAGGGTTTAATTAATTTTTATCAAGTATTTAATAGTTTTGTTTTGTTAATATCTCGAGATCCTAAAGTCTAATTGATATGATTCCAGTTAGGTTTGTTAGCAAAAATTTTTCTAGTCTGTCAAAATTTCGAGTCTATCAAAGTTATAGATCTATAGCTTCAATCTATTTAAGTCCAGATTTTGAAAATGCGATTTTTTAAGTTTTGTAATTAGGGAGATTTGTTAAATTTATTTTTGATTTCCGCAATCCTTCACTCCATCTGATTGTTTATTTATTTTCTTATCTTATTTGGTTGATCTTTACCAATGATTAGAAAATATGTGGATAGATAGGTATTCCATAAAACCTTATGTTTTTTTATAGTATTGATTCTCAATATTAGAAGGCTGAAATGGAGAGATATATTTAAGCTAAAGGCTTTGCAATATGGGAGAATGTCTGCAAGGCATATTAATTTCCCAAAAGTAAGTTAACATGCTATAGGTGGAGGCTAATAGTAAAGTGAGGAATTTAATTATTTAAGGGCCGGAAAGAAGTGACTTTGACCCATTTGAAATCAGCACATGAGATATGAAGAGCATTTTGTGATTTTCACAAAGGATCAAACACAGTAAAAGAGCTACATCAAACATGTATAAAAAGTAATACATACGTTTTGAGATGAAACCTTGATGATTTCTTTGCTTGCTTCAAAAAGATTATTAGCAACTTGTGTTCCATTAATGCTATATATTCTAAGGCTAAAAATTCTCGTCAATTGCTAAAAGCTTTAGATATGTTTATATAGAAGATAAAGGTAACATTAATTAAAGAATCTACTATCATGAGTGCACTTACATTAGATGTACTTTATTCTAAATTAAAAATTCATGAGCTAGTTATTTTTTCTATAAATCAATAGCTTTAGTTATACAAACTAGCAATTCTATTGGCGATAACTTCTCATGTAGCTATACTTTGTCCTCCTTATGTTCACTAACAATTAAAACAATTTTCTAAAGATGATTTGGCACTCCTTTTCACTCGCTTCACAATAACTTTGCTAAATGCCCGATCCAAAAAGAGAGCAAATGGTGAAGAATCTTGGAGATGTTTTAAATCCGGCTCGCTTAATCATTTTCATCTTAAATGTCAAAAATTTATAGCAAAAATTTATAGGGATAAAGATAAAAAAGAAGGTAAGGTAGAAAGTGACAAGAAACAAACACTGAAGAGCACTAAGAACAAGTGGTATTTGAACAAGAAGATAGTACACCATATTCTTTCTATTTTTGAACAGATAAATTTAAGCGATGTGGACATCAAAAGTGATGTTGATGCTACTCCTAAAGACAAAAAAAACTTGATTGGTCTATATATGATATCAAGTAGCAAAAATATCACTAATAATGATATCAATAACAACAGTGATAGTGAGATACTACCTTCCTATGATGATTTAGCTTGTGATGTTAAAAAACTTGATACTTTATTAGAAAAGAGAGATAAAAAGATTAAGAAATAAAATATTTTGGTTGAACAATTAAATACTAAAATTATAACACTTTGACTCCTATAAATAATTTTTACAAATTATGTGAGTTAGTCTATGCTGAATTTACTTGTGTAAGTGACATGTATGAATCCACTTTAAAATAAGTCTTAAAGAAAGAAAAAATAATAAATATGTTTGTATAAATTTGCTTCTTATAATAATTATAATTCTCTTAAGTTAAAAGTTGGAATATGCTGATGTTAAAATTAATCAACTAAAACATAATCTTTCTACTGTTGGATGCTCTAATTATGGTAAAATAATAAATTTCACCATGTCTCGTCACTAAACCCTCCAGCAAGTTAACTCCATCCATCCGGAAAGATGATGTGGACTGACTACAAAAATTTCAACCGCAAGCATGCAGGACATGTCTGCAATTGTCCATTGAAACAAAGAGATATGTGGTCATGCATCATCCAATTCCGAAAGGATAACAGAACAATAGCTCAATATCATCTAAAAGAAAGGAGATGATAAGTACAGACTAACACACAGTATTCAGTTATAAAGGCCTGTTTAGAAGGCCAGCTAGCCTTATGCAGCAAGCTCCATTATCTAAAAAAAGCTTTATGCAGCCAGGCAGCAAGCTAGTAACTTCAGGGAAATGAACCGAGCAACTATTTAATTGCTTTTCCGAAGAACAGAAATAGACAATGCATAGACAAATTCGAAGAATTGTTTGCTATTACGGAAGCGCACGTGTTTATAAAACCGACATATGAAGCACCAGTCATCAAGTATCCAACTAACGTAAGACTGTTGACTATGCATTCGAACCAAGAACCTTTATGTTCTCAATATCCCAGTTAACTTCACTCGAAGCCTGCATACAAATGACTTCAATCAAGGGAAAGTAGACTGCAAGGTACAGAACCAAATTTGACTGCATCTGCATGCACATTCACTTAATACAAAGCAAACGACACACAGCATCTAAATCCAAAAGAAGAAAATCCAAGAACAACCATACACATATGAACACTGAAACAGTGAAACTATCAGTTGCAAGGATATGCTTGATTTTTGGAAGATAACTGCCATTTCAGATGACAATATTCAAGACTATACAATGACTATCTCAGCAGTACAGTACCATCAAACTCAGGAACCAAGAAAGTCTCATCCACTCACCTTATTGTGCACATGATCTAGGACTAAATTAAATATGCAGACAAAATAAATTCGGCAGTGAATATCATTAGCACTATAACAAGGTTATCACGTTAGCAAATTAGCAAAGTAGCAATCATAAAGAAACAGAACAATCTGCAGATACCAGTTAAGATACATGCAGAATAAAGAAGCATGAACTGAAATGCAAATCTGTTAACACGTGTACTGAGAAAAGTGAATTGTAATTCATCATCTTCAGAATTTCTTCTGTGAATTAAGGAATCTTTCATCATTTTACACCAGCAATCAAAAATTTCAACAGCAGATCAGATCACCATCAAACTTAGAAAGAAGATTGAAACAAACAAACAACACATCATTGATGAAGGCCAAGCACGTATTAGCACCATGATCATGAAACTTACTTGATCTGTTGCCAAAACTTATCGTCTCATTCATGGGAGAATCCAAACCGGAGAGGAGTAGTTCGACGGACCTTGCTCCGGGAAGCAGCGCCTGACCTGTCGTGGTGATCCCGACCATTTTCCGATGTCGCTGCAGCAGTACTGCCGTTCGGCGTCATCCCTGAACATGATCGTCCGGTCGTAGAAGCTCCGGTCATCTAGGAAGTAGACGCCCTCCTCCATTGCAGGGTACCCATTCGCCGCTTCGTACGATCTGGAGCAACCTTTTCCGACGAACAGCATGCGGCCGTCGAGCTTCGGAAGCTCGGCCCAGTAGTGATCAAATACAGCTTCCCCGTCGTCGTTGATGACCTCCCGGTGTTCTTGCCGGAACACCCGGAACGCCGACGTCGGCGAGGGGCGAGGTTGGGGAGTACCTAGCCTGACGACCATGTGCAGGCGCCTTCGGGACTCCACGAGGTAGCGAGCGAGGACCGGCCGCCCGCTGTCGTCACCGCGCTGCTCGAAGTAGTACTCATCTGTCTCCGCGTCTTGGAGAGGGAATATCGGTTGTTCAAACGTACGGATGTGTTCCCCTCGGGTGAGGAAGAAGAAGACTCCTCTTCTGTACAGGAGGTCCTCCACTTCCAGTTCCTGGTTCGTCGGGGGAAAGTACTGTGTTATCGCCTGATCGCCCATCCTCCAGAACGCGATGTTCCATGGGTTGTTGGGGGAGCCATGAAAACCGAAGATGCCGGCGGCGACGCATCCCTGTTCGTTTGGCCGGCACGAGAGCGTAGCGGCGACGATGACGATCCTGCGCTCCAATTGGACTGGCCGGTGCGGGCGGATGATGACTCGTTGTCGGGATACGTTGGGGAGGAAGAAGAAGTCGCCGTAGTTGTGAAGGCTGAGGAGGATGTGGTGGTTGGCTTGGTGAACAGAGAGGAAAAGCCAGAGGCCCTCGTAGGAGCCGAAGTAGCGCGCGTGGCGTGCGCCGTGCGGGATGCTGTGCGCGTGGGTGCGCCAGTTGCTGGGGACGCAGTGGAAGGCAGGCCCGTCGGCTCTCGGGACGACGAGCCACGGGAGCTGGCGAGGCGGGGGCTCGAGCTGTAGAAACGCTGCGCGCCAGGAGTGGCAGAGGACTTCGCCGCAGCGGCGGTCGATCACGCACTGGAAGCGGCTGGCGATCTCGACGACGACGTCGTTGGGGAGGTCCGCCCATGGCGGAGACTCGCCATCTGCCATTGGTGGAGGGTGGGGAGGACTTGGTGGCGGAAACTCGTCAGCCATTGGAGAGACGGGACGTCTCCAGTGCAAGTTTTGGGACTTGGTGGTGTGACGAATGGCGGCATGAGAGAGTCAAGAGGTTGAAGACGAGGAGGAAAACGCTGATGCTTCTATATAATGTTCTTTTGTTACGTGTTCCAGTTTGATTCCGTTTGCTTTCTGGAAGACGCGGAGGAGCGTGCTTCTTGTGTCGCAAGACTTCCAACTTACAACTCAAATTGAAAACCAGTTTCAAACGATTCGAAATTGCAACCTGCAAATATCTCTTTTCTTATTTTAAGGGAAACCTTCCTGCGCATGATCTGTGACTGAATATTGGATACAGATTAAATTCACTTCAGTAGTGCACATCAATGGCATTGTTCTTTGTGAGACAGTGAATCTCCTAGGCTCTCTCTTCTCCGGCGGTGCTGTACTTCGAGCGGCGCGGTGACGACGACGACGGCGGAAGGCCGTTCCTTGCTCGCTACCTCGTGAGTCCCAAGAGAGGCTGCTCATGGTCGTCAGATTTGTTGGCGACAACCACGTCAAACACCTGGTGATTGCACTGTTTACGAACCTACACACGTAAGGACCTCGATGTCACGAGCACACACCATCAATATCAGGATCGCGCTTGCCATAACGAAAAAGGACAATCTCTCCATGACGAAATATGTCACCAAGATGCGGTCTCTTGCCGATAAGATCACGTCTACTGGCAAGGCCATCGACGACGATGAGCTGGTCTCCTACGTTCTTGCCGACCTCGATTTCAACTACAATCCCATCATCTCAGTCCTAGTCACCAGGACTGAGCCGATCAGTGTGGGAGAGATATACTTTCAGCTACTCTCATTTGAGCAGCGTATGGATCTTCTTCAGCCTGATAGTTACTCCTCGGTTAATTTCGCCAACCGGGGGCGCGGTGCGTTGCAAGGCACGCGAGGCAGAGGGCGCTCGCGTGGGGGTGCTCCATCTCGCGGGCGTAGCCGAATCAATGGGCAGCGCTAGTAGAATCAAGGCTCATAAAATAATCAACAATATGGGCCTAACAACAGACCTAGGTGTCAAGTTTACAAGATAAAAGGACATACTGCTGACATATGTTGGTACAGATTTGACGAAGAATTCGTACCAGACGAAAAATATGCAGTTGTAACGTCTACGTCCTACGGAGTAGACACCAACTAGTACGTAGATTTAGGCACTACAAATAACATCACCAGCAACTTGGGGAAACTGTCGATCCATGACACCTACAAGGGCCACGATCAGATTCACACGGCGAGTGGGGCAGGTATGAAAATCAGTCATATTGGTCATTCTGCTGTTACAACCCCTAGTCGTGATCTTCATCTCAATAATGTTCTTTATATTCCTAGGCCAACAAAAATCTTGTTTCAGTTTATCATCTCACATCTGATAATTCTACCTTTATAGAATTTCATCCTGATTTTTTCCATATTAAGGATCAAGCAATGAAAAAACCTCTACTTATGGGACGTTGTGATCGTAGCCTCTATCCTCTTCCTGCTAGGCGTACAATAAAGCAAGCCTAGTGAGTTACAAAAATTTCTTTTGATAGATGGCATTCTCGTTTAGGTCATTCGGCTGCTCCGATTGTGGAAAAAGTTATCATCTAATTTAATCTTCCTATTTTAGTAGATTTAAATAAATATTCGGTGTATGATGCATGTTTAAAAGCCAAGAGTCATCAGTTAACTTTTCCTCATTCTAGCTCTATTTTCCAACATCCTTTAGAAATTATTTATTCTGATGTGTGGGGTTCTGCGTCCAAATTAGTTGGTGGACACAAATACTATGTGAGTTTCATTGATAATTATAGTAAGTTCATCTGGATTTACCTCCTTAAATTTAAATCTAAGGTATTTACTAAATTTCAAAAATTTCATTGTTGAGCGCTTATTTAATCGTAAGATTATAACAATGCAGACCAACTAGGGGTAAATATCAAAAAATATATCCCTTTTTTGCCTAAGTTGGCATCACACACTATATTTTCTACCCACATATACATCAGCAGAATAGGACAGCCAAACGCAAGCATCACCATATCGTCGAAGTTGGTCTAGCTCTTCTTGCTCACGCCAACATGCCACTAAAATTTTGGCCTAATGCCTTTCTTTCCGTCGCACATTTGATAAATAGAACACCTAGTCGATTACTATCATATGACGCACCCCTCTTTCGGTTGTTCAACCAACAACCAAATTATTCCTCTCTTCGTATCTTCGGATGTGCTTATTGGCCTAATCTATAACCCTACAATACCCATAAACTTCAATTCTGCTCCAAGCAATGCACTTTCTTAGGATATAGTCCGTTTCATAAAGGGTTTAAGGGCCTGGATCCTGATTCTGGAAGGGTTTATATTTCTCGAGATGTAACTTTTGATGAATCTCTACTTCCCTTTCAATTTCTTGGTCCTAATGCTAGTCATGGGTTTTAAGATGAAATTAATATTTTACCTACCTATTTGTTAAATCCAACTAGTAGGGTTCATATCATAAGTGATCATGTGGCTGATTCTCCAATTAATCCTGCTAACAATGATTTTCTAGCCCACGAAGTCATGTAGGAATTGCCGTCATCGCATACGGGGGTACCCGAAGCTCCTTCTATCGAAGCTGACCCCCAAGGCGATTCACCTGCGCCTCCAAGGACTTCCCCAGGTGTATCTGCCTAGGAGTCTAAGCCTAGCGTATCGTCCCATGACACATTGCTTGGGCCAACGATCACCTCTCCAACGCGTGCAAGCGATTTTGCATTCGGCGCATCTAGCGCACCCGACACGATCAGGGCGCTGAATCCGGAGCCCCCGGTGGCCATATCCACTCTGGATCCCATGCTGGGATCTTCTACGGCACCTTCAGCTGGGAGCGAGTTACATCAAAGGCCGAAGACTCATTTACAAAGTGGTATTCGCAAGGAGAAGCGCTACACTGATGATACGGTTAAATATTCTTTCTTAACATCAACCGGTGAGCCATAAAACTTATCACAAGTAGGATAATAATTGGAAACAGGCAATGGATGCTGAATATGATGCGTTAATGAAAAATAAAACATGGCATTTGGTTCCTCCTTAGAAAGAGCATAATATTATTGACTGCAAGTGGGTATATAAAATCAAACATAAACAAGAGAGCATCTTAGATAGATACAAGGCTCGGTTGGTTGCAAAAGGTTTTAAGTAAAGGTATGGTATCGATTATGAAGATTCTTTCAGTCCTATTGTTAAAGCTGCCACTATTCGAGTTGTTCTCTCTATTACTGTGTCCAGGGGTTGGACTATTAGATAATTGGATATTCACAGTGCTTTCTTTCATGGGCTTCTTGAAAAATATGTCTATATGAAGTAGCCTCCTGGGTACAAGGATAATTCTAAAAGAAACTATGTCTATAAGTTAGATAAGACACTATATGGATTGAAGCAGGTGTCTAGAACATGGTTCTTAAGGTTAAGTAAGAAGCTTTATGCCCTTGGTTTTAAAGGATCCAAAGCCGATACTTCCTTATTCTATTACAGTAAGGATGACATTGTTATATATGACATAATTGTGGTTAGTTCTAAATAAGAGGCAGTGGCCGCATTACTTTAGGATCTCCACAATGATTTTTCATTAAAAGATTTAAGTGATTTACACTATTTCCTCGGTATCGAAGTTGCCAAAACTAAGCATAGAATTATTTTGACACAAGAAAAATATATAAATGATTTGTTGAAAAGAGCAAATATGGTGGATTGCAAGCCGGTAAACACGTATCTATCTACTAGTGATAAACTCTTAGTTTATGAAGAAAATCCGCTTGGTCCTATAGATGCATCAAGATACAGGAGTATTATAGAAGCCTTGCAGTATCTTATATTAACAAACCTGACATTGTTTTCTGAGTAAATAAGATTTGTCAATTTCTTCATGCACCAACAACAGTACATTGGACGGCTGTTAAAAAAATATTGAGATATCTCAAGTCATGTGCAAAGCTTGATTTAAAGATAAACAAGTTATTTTTCTTTTTGATAAGTACATATTCAGATACTGATTGGGCTGGCTGTCCTAATGACAGAAGATCAACAGGTGGCTTTGCAGTATTTCTAGAAAATAATTTTGTATCATGGCATGCAAAGAAACAAGCTACAATATCAAGGTCAAGTACGGAATCTGAGTATAAGGGATTGGCTAATGCAACTGCTGAGATTATTTGGATTTAGACTTTATTGAAAGAATTAAAGGTATCCAGTCCGCTTGTTGCACGGTTGTGGTGTGATAACATGAGGGCTAAATATCTTACATCAAATCCTGTGTTCCATGCTAGAACACATTGAAGTTAATTTTTACTTTATCAGAGAACGTGTAAACAACAAATTACTTCAGATTAATTTTGTTCCTTCTGAAGATCCAGTGACAGATGGTCTCATCAAAGCCATGAGTATACGAAAGTTGGAGAATTTTAAGTACCATCTCAACTTAGAAAAGTTATGATTGAGGGGAGTATTAGAAAAGTTAAAGAACCTTCCATATGACGCTTCTTTTAATATATAAATCTTCTTAGCTATATATATATATATATAACACGCAGGTGGTATGAGATCAAGTGCACGCTTCAAGTGCTCTGATTATCTTTCAATAGCCTCATCAAACACTTGGTGATTGCACTGTTCACAAACCTACACACACAAGGAAGAAGAACAATAGAATTTTGCACTGTTGGGTGTCCAGCAACGATCAAAAAAACAGAGCACAAAACAGAGTCACTGAATCCGAAGCAGAAATCGGTAATTCTCGTGTAAATTTGACAAGATTCAGAATAGTTTCTCACACCACACAGGTTCTTCACTCTCCTACCTATATTACAATCATGTCACACCGATCAAACAAAAACAGAACTGAAACTAATTTTGGAAAGTTTGTGATCCACCATCTCGGGCGCGTGAGTGCGTGCTCCGCCGTGATTAGCATCCACACAATTGTCGCGGCTGCTCCTCCTTTCTTATTCAATGTCTGCAGAATATGCCAACCGAATATCGCCCGCCATCTCCAACATGATCAGAGCACCACGTGGTCATGTCGATGATCATCTTGTTTGGTACTCCTCAACCTCGCCGCTGTTCCGGGTGTTCTAGAGAAAACATCAGCTGTTCATCAGCTACCGGACCAAGCTACCCACGCTCGACGGTCGCATGCTGTTCATTGGAAGAGGCTGCTCCAGATCCTACGAAGCGGCGGATGGGTACCCCGGCATGGAGGGCTTCTACTTCCTGGATGACCGGAGCTTCCACAACCCAATGATCGTGTTCATGGATGCCACCGAATGGCAGTACCCTGAAGTGACAACGGGAGATGGTCGGGAGCACCGCCACTACCACAGGCCAAGCGCTGCTTCCCGGAGCAAGGTCCGTCGAACTACTCCCCTCCAGTTCGGGTTCTCCCTTGAGACCACATGTTGAAATTGTTGCCGGTGATCGGGTTATTTTGTGATGGTGCTAATACGCGCTTCTTATCTTCCTTAGTACTGTGTTGTTCGTTTTTCTTCTTAGTTTTCGCGTGTTGAAATTGTAACTGGTGTTAAGCTGAAGCATGATTCCTCAATTCAGTGCAGAAATTGATCTGCAGGTAATTTACCGTTCACTTGGTTTCTGTCTGCGTGTGTTAATAGATTTGCATGTCAATTCAAGCTTCTTTACACATACGCGGAAATCTTATTTAGTACTTAAAAGACGTACTGAGCGATTTTAACTTAAAATATTATTTGTTAACAACTAAATTTTATGATCTTCGTCCAAAAATGTTTGGTATTGCTAATCATGTATTTATAATCACTATATATACCTGTGCGGACATACAACAACAACAATAACAACAAACCATTTTAGTCTCATTAATCTGGTTAGGTTAGAGTGAAAATCTAATATGACTCAAATAGTTTAGTTATATTGATAATTACTTTCTAATTAATTATATTTAAGTATAGATCTTTAATTATATCTTAATCTTTCAATTCTCTTTTTATTACACTATGTTAATTTTGGTCTTACTTATGATGTACTGACACTTCTAAAAGAGAAGATATGTCAAAACCAACATATTAGATAAGTTTTTCTTAAATTATTACTATCTCCAACCAATCATATATATTATCATTTTAAACTGGTTACCATAAATCCAGCGTAACATATTTTATAAAATTATACAACCATATTTTTCTTTTGAATATGAGTGTCTAACATTTTAAAATTTGAATATTAGTTATCATAACAATCAGCACATATTTAGCCATTAAAACATTTAAATCAAAATTATATTCTACATGCAGGACCACTATGTCTTTTCTTATTACTCATCCTACGTGGTGAGTATTTCTTATTTTTATAAAAATAGTAAATATATATTTCAAATTGATTATTTGTAATGCTTTTATGCTATTTTAAAAAAATGTGCAAGAAATCATAGTTGGGCAACATAACCTTTTATATGAAAATGTTAGTAATTATACCTCGTTATTTTTTTAGAAGGCATCTTTTTATGTAAACTTATTCCTCAAACATCTACTTGCTAAGAAAAATTTGTGCTTTTTTTTAGTTTTTCTCTAATTGGATTGTTTAAATAATTTATAAAAATAATCCATGTTTTAATAAATATTAATCTTGTACGCTCAATCTCATCGGCATTATCTTTAAACCTATATACACCCATGTTCCAATGCTCGTCCTGTGGCATTGGCACCGCTAACCTCAACGCCAATACCCTCGAGCCCACGTAGCATTGCTTCCCTTAAGCTTCCCTGTGTTGTTGGCACCGTTAGCCTCAAGCTCAGTTGCGGACACCTCACTTAAGGTCAAGTGTGTTCATATCCGTAGAACTCGAACACCTTATTTAAAGCTTCATAAATTTTGTTGCCGTTAGGATATGAATATTATGACTTTTTCTTCAAATATTATTTGATTATATTTTATATATCTATACATGTGGTGTGAAATTTAAGTGTGGAGCTCATATTTAATTTATATAATTTAGAGTACTTGTCTTAAGATTACATTTTCCTCGATTTTCACGGTTAGAGGTCGTCCCTCAACGAAAGCACATGAATCAAAGTTGAAAATACAAAATATAGATTTGAGTTTAATTCAGAATTTTTTAGGGCAGATAAAGATTATTTTTTTGGATTTCAATTTTTTGGTGGCAAAATTCGGTAGCTAGCAGTCATCTGATATGATAGTAAACTGCTAAAAAAACTATTTTCAACTACTAGCACACTACCACTATACATGCAGACCGTATTTTCGGCTTCGATGGTCCACCAGAGTAGTGGTGGGCAGGGGGTTTGATGACCGAGCCACCAGCGAAAGTCTATTATCGTCGGTAGACATCTTTAGATCTCGTAGGTAAAAATCAATTGATTTTTATAAGTGGCATGTAGTGAGGTCCGCTTGTAAAAATGTGCGAACGCAATTAAAATCGGTGTAGCTGAGGAGTCCAAGCTATTAGGATCCAACTATATTTTTTACAAAAGTTTCTCTCTCTCTCAGAATTTTCTATCAACTCCCTCTCCCTCTCCCTCTCTCAATCCCCCTCTCTCCCTCACTCAGCCGAGGGGCAGCATGGCGGCAGACAACAGCGACGATGGACGGTAGCAGTAGCTTTAGCTTTGACCAGGCTCCTTCCCTCCCTCTTCCATATCTGGCTAGAGGGGAGGAGGTTAATAGCAGTGGTTTCAATCAAACTCGTCCACTCCCCTAGCTCTCCTCCCTCTCCTAGATCTAACTAGAGAGGATGAGGCCAACGATAGTTGTGGCTTCGATTAGCTAGGCTTGTCTACTCCCCTTCCCTCCCTCTCCTAGATCTAACTAAAGAGGAGTAGGCCGGTGATGGCAAATGGGATGATGGTGGCAGTGACCTATGGTCTATGGCATAGATGGTGACATAGGGATAGGCTTGCAAAAATCGAGGCATCGGATCCGGACATGGAGGCGGTGGCGACAAAGGGGAGAGAGGGGATGGTAGCATGGCGAATAGGAGGGGCCGTGGAGATGGAGGTGGCAGATTTGGCTATGGAGCCAATGGATCTAACGATGGTGACAAAGACGGGTAGGGACAATAGCGGTGACAAGGAGAGGGACTATGGAGATGCCTAGGGTCTCGCGAAGAGAATTTTTTTCCATTGAACATAGACCCAATTTTTCCTTTTTTTTATTCCTTCGAATCTTTTTTTCTCTTTCTAGTGGTATCAAACTGCCACCTAATATCTTATTCGCCTCTTCAGGAAAATGAATATCTCCATAAAAGATTTTTAGTTCCGTATGGCTTTTTTTTCTCTTCACTAGAACCAATCCACCCAGCTGACTTTTTGTATTCTTTGTGAGTTGTGTATCCACTCCAATAATACTATTGTCAAGTACCTTTAGGGATGAGGATCTCGGCAAGATATGCAGTTTTTGGAGAATGAAAAAAAAAACGATCTACTTCTTTTAGACTAAAGGCCACGGTGCTCAGTGACGAGACGGTGACCTACTTCCCATTATAGCTGAGCTTAGGAGAGCAGGCTAGGGAGCTCCTTCCTTTCTTCCTCCGAGACCACCATAGCGCCACCGAGCTTAGGGAACTAGATCTGCCATTGTTGATCTCTAGAGCTCCTCCCCTTCTTCCTCTAGATTCAATGAAGGTGTTGCTAGAAATGTTGTTGCTAAGATTGCTTGATGTGTCACTGTTGTTAGGATTGATTTGTTGATACTGTTGCTAGGATTGCTCGATCTTGATGTAGGTGTTTCTTGATGCTGCTTGATGAAATGAACTGTTATTTTGGAGCATGGAATATAGTTATAGAAATGGATCTAGATTTTCTTTTTTTACCAAAAAAAATAGGTTTGTGCAGGGGCAATTAGATGGCCGCGTCTAAAAACCAGGTTTGTGCATACAGGGTCTTACTCCGCCTATGAAAATTGATTTCCACGGGTGGCCCATATAGCCGCCTGTAAAAATTAATCTACGCAGCCGGTCGGTGTCCATCTACGAAAATACTTTTTCACATGCCTTGACTAAAACGCAGGCAGAGTGGTTGGCTACACAGATCGATTTTGCCCGTCTGTGTATTAACCGGTCAGGTTTTTAGTTCAGTTTTTTATAGCAGATCAATAAAGCGTAAACACTAAACATTGATTGCAATTTACTCATAGAAAATTCATCTCAACACCCTCCTCTATCTCCCGAGCTTCGCGGATAGGATGGTAGCTGCGGCGGGTCGAGCTGCCAACCCTCATCTCTCTCTCGCCTAAGAACTCTCCCCGTTCGTTCCCTCACCAGTTCTAGCCGGAACAAGAGTCAATGGATTGTGCGGGCTCGTGGGGCAGCTGTGCTAGAGGAGTAGGAGAGGTGACCCGAGCGACATCTGCGCAGAAAACCATGATAAATGGAAGCGGTGACGGAGCCAGAGGCATAGAGTCCTCGTGTTCAGAAGAGAAGAGGAGGTAGGCTGCGAGCGCCGAGCAACATTCATGGAGGCGCGCAGGTTGCCTGGGATCTCTGGTTAGTTGATAATTTTTATTGGGAAATATGTCTGGTGCAATTTTATTTTCAGATCATAGGGTAAGGGTTGAAGCTGTCATCCGTTTCGAAATAAATGAAGTAGTTGCAAAGATTAAATATCGTCTGGTCCTGGTGTCGCAGGCCAAGGTGTATATGTACACGTAAAAATAATCTGAGATTTGTAATCTTCTACTTAACTAATCTTGGCCTTGAGATTGTCTTGTACGTAACTAATCTTGGTTGCTCAGATTGTTTTTTAAAATTTGTGTATATATACCTAATGTATGGTCAAAATTCTTGCCATGCATTAACGGGTATTTAAATTGTAGCAAAATCACTCGCTAAAAATATTTTTGGTGAATTTGTTCACATCGATGTGCCATTTATGTTTCCCACTCATCAAAACAGATCAAATAGGTTCAAAAAATAAATTCAAAACATTTTGAGAATCTTAATCTCACACATATTAAAAATTAATTAAATCGGATCTACTCAAGAAAAAACATTTCATTTTTACATATGTAGATTCAATTTAGCATGACATATGCTTCCCACTCCTCAAATACAGACCACATAGTTTTTTAAAAAATTCAAAATATTTTGAGAATCTTAATAAAAAAACATTTAAATCATGTCTACTTGAGAAAACATAACTAAGTTTTGTTGTTTGCATTTTATCATATGTAGATTCAAATTAGCATGCATATTTATCATATGATGTAATGTGAAATTCTTTTAGCATGTTCATAGCATATTTATGTGAAATTATGTCATATACTTTTTTATGGAAATTTGGAGGATAGGCAAAACTCAGGAATACGGTATGTACATAAATTATTCTTCTATGTTGAATTTATTCATGGTTGAATTAATATTTTTTTATTTGCTTTGATACTATCAATCTAATTTAGATTTTAAAAATGATTTACAATGATACAATATTTGTTACCAATTTTTTATAATGTTTTTATTGATATTTGGTTGCCAAGTAAAGGATATGGGTCTTTGTCCAAGCGGCTTATTTTCTTATATGGCAAAATATGGGCAATACTGATCTTAAATTATTGGTTTAATTATAAATTAAATTGTGATAATTTAACTCATTTAACTCATAATGTTTAAATCGAATAGCTAGCAGGGGAGAGACATATGCATACAGTCCACGGAGAGTACAGACGGATGTAGGGGAGGGAGGTGGAAGGTATTTGTTTTAATTATATTGATCTAATGGTTAAAATAATAGGTCTACTAGTTTATGTTAGAACTAATGAACAGATATTTTGTTTTTTTTCTCAGAAATATTAAGATTTTCTTTAATTTATTAGATTGTCACATGGTGATTTAGGAGCGTTTGTAGGAGTATCACGTGATAACTTAGACGTGTTTGTTGGATGTTTAACAGAATTTTAGTATATGAGGATAGATAGATTGTAGTATGCGTATATGTCTTGGAAATTGGAATCTGCTAATTGCCAATGATCTGCACAGCTGAATTTAGTAACACTATTTTGTCCTAGATACAGAGAGCATAAGGAATATTGTAATGCAAATATAATATGTAGCAGGAAGAGGCTGACAAAAACACTAATATGTAGTAGGATTGACCTTATTCCACTTCTGTGTATCTGATTTTTTATGATATTGTACTGCAGAGATAGATACTGGTTAGTCCTTAATTATTAGCTGAACTAGACTCATTTTCTAACAAAATCACTTGCAGAAAGACAAAAATGATCGATGTGTACTTCAATTGCTTTATAGCCTTTACACCTTTTACTACCTTAAGTTTCTGTTGCCGTTTTGGTTAATTTCAGTGTTGATATGTGCATGATTGTGCTCAGATTTGCTCTCGTTTTGTCTGAAGTGGATTGCATGCAATCAAAATTTGGTTCTGTACTCTGGCAGTCTACTCTCGCTTTGTTGAATTCATTTACTATATGAAAGGCTTCCTGTCGAGTGAACGTTAGAACATTGAGGTTCCTAGCAGAATCCACATGGTCTGAATGTTGGATGCCTGATACTTCTTGCGTCTCTGTTCTACAAACCTATATGAATCTATAATAGCACACTGTTCTTCCAACTTGTCCATAAATCTTCCATTTTCGCTCTACTGATAATGTAAATAGCACCTTGGTTCATTTCTCTGAAGTTTTAGGTTTCTGCATATGGCTGGCCTTCTAAGTTGGCCTTTATAACTGAACATTGTTAGAATTTCTTGTTTTCTTCTGGTGTAATAGCTCAAAATTGTGTTAGAATTTCTTGTTTTCTACTGATGTTTTACTGAACATTGGCATTGGATTACTTGCTTTCTTCCGATGGAAAGATGTATATACTGTAGCACATCCGGCAGACCGAGTTGTTTCTCAGTTTAAGATTTTCATGCTTTTGATCTCTCTCTCTCTCTCTCTCTACATATATCATCAGTCACTTTGTTGTAATGAGTGTGCTACCCAGTGCTACATGGTTTGCTCAGTCAGAAATTTCGGCAACTTGGCACGTAACAAGGAGGGCACTAAACCTTTTCCGGCTTCCACACACAGTTTACGAAATTGTACTCCGTAGCTTGACAGGATCAAATCATACTTCATCTAGCTACCTAATTCGTTCTCCATCTACATAGTGTTGTTTGTTTCCTTTTTCTGAGTTCAATAGTGTAAGTCGTGCTGAGATAGTTGCTGATTAGTCCCCCATACAGTTGTGTTGTAAGCCTGTAAACTGAAGGAGAACTTCCTTTACAGCAGAAACCGCTTGCAGCTAAGAATATACTGTGTGGTTCGATCTTTACTTTGCCACTAATTTTTTCTAGTTGGTACTTGGGCTACCGTTCTGTTACCCTTTCAGAATTCGCATGATTCATAAGCTTACTAGTTACTGTACCACATATTTCTTGGCGTTTCAACGGATAAATTGCAGCGTGAACAATGTTCTGCAATCTGCATGCTTGTGCTTAGATTTTTTTGTCACCAGTCCACATAATTTGTTTTCATCCATGTACTAGTTATTATAGTTAACTTTCTGGAAGATGCAAAAATCTCAATGGGTTTGCTGTAGATCTGTTGAACTACTTTACTTTAATTTATTGCCGGGCTAGCTACTGGCGGCGAAGCCAGGATGAGGGGAGCCTCACAAGTAATTACAATTATAAAAATTAGCATAAAAAATATACACAAATATTAAGGTTTGTTATAGGTAATATATCATATCATTATAAAAAAACGCATGATAATACAAAAGATAGGTAGTGGCAATATTTCAAATATTTATTTATTTCAATTTAGCTTTAGGAGTATTGAGCAGATATATTATAAGTAGTGATAATATATATCGTCGGATCCAGGACTTCATACTACGTGTCACAAGGTTTTGGAGTTTTTTTTATAAAGTACAAGAATGGAGAACACTAGAATGAATTAATGTAAACCGTGGGTCTTATGTAACATTTTAGGTACTATACTTTTTATAAACAAATTTACAAGTAAATTATACTTTGCATCCGTAAGATTTCACTCTATTTCACTTTTCATTAGGTTTAGCAAGTAGTTTTACTTTACATCAAGGTGCATTAAAATAAGTTTCACTTAACACTAGGATACATCATCAAACCTATAGAAATTCATAAAATCTAAATAAAACTTTATGAAGCATGTACAACTTATTTCAATTTAGTCTGTTGTAAAGTAAAGTATATAGTAAACCAGATGTAAAGTAAAATAAGATAAAATAATCTACACGGTTTAATGTGCAACTTACACCTAATCGTTCCATAGAAGGCATTTTTGGTCATTTTGCCCAAAAGAATAGATGTACCTGAGCAAAACCTCATGTGAGACAACAATAGCAGCGACGACCCTAATGACCAAACCAACTTAGAAGCTTCTAAGTACCCACCAGAGATGGAAAATATGCCAGTACGTAATATGAGAGCACATCTAGACCCATATTATGTAAATATATTGTATATGTATATAAATTTTAATGCATTATGATGTCTACATATTGGCATATAGATTTCTATGCCATTTGGTAGCATACTTCGAATAATATATAAACTTGATTACTGGGAAGAAAAGCACTATCATGCAATCAAGTCGGTACATTATGTTGTACGGGAGTTATTACGAGTGAGAAACAAAAGCACCTTGATTTGGATGATTCTTGCAAATCCCATAATAAACCATTATTCAGGTACAAACGACTCTGCATTACAACTCGAAACCTCAATGTGATTCTAAACTGCAGTCATGAATTAAGGAATATTCAAAGACTAACCTGGTAAGTTATGGCTGAAAAAACATGACTCAGAAATGCAAAACTGACACTAAGCATTTCTCACCAAAGTCTCGATGAACAACCCCTGGCTCAGGCAGGGGTACTGCGTCAAAGCTTGGGGGAAGGCATCCTCGGCAGACGGCTCCGCGAACTTTGGCACTAAACAATGTTGTCACCTCAGCTCAGCTGCACGATCTCTGGAGTACTTTTACTATACCTTATACTAGAAGAGGCGCTCCCACGAATCAATCGGAACCATGTGGTCTCATACTGCATTCTACAAACTAAACTATTGCTCTCCGTTTTTTAATATATGTTATAATTGACTTTTAGGCATAAATTTAGTCATTCGTCTTATTTATAAATTTTGTGCAAATATATAAAAAATATAAGTTATGCTTAAAATATCTTTAATAATAAATAATAAAATATATTATAACAAAATAAATGATTATTATGTAATTTTTTAAAGTTGGACGAAGGTATCGTATATTAAAAAATAGAGTGAGTATTAGCATGAAGGGTAGTTTTGGTCATTTTGTCCATTTGCCATTCATACGCCACCACCATTCGTACCTGATGCCTACCAACGGCGAAATCAGTGGATGAGGATGAGGATGGTCCTTTTGTGTAATGGTTATGCTCTCCTCACCTTCACTTGCCTTAATCGCCAACTTGCACAGTCACACCGACATCATCTCTGTCTATTCCTAGTACATAGAGTCATTCTACCTCCACTTTGCCTCCAATGACTTTACCTTCCACATCTAGGACATATGGGTGGCCATTGCATCCACCTTCTCAAGGTGCAAATCAACTTCATTTTCAACACCAACTTCAACCTGCAATAGGTTGCAGACCAACACCTAGGGTTAAAGGAAAAGGAGAAGATGAGGAAGGCGATGGTGAAGGATGGGGTTCATGTTAAAAGTGCATTTAGGCCCTAGTGAATTTTGGTTAATTAATGATAAATAATTAAGAGACTAATTCAATTATTTGGCGAATAAGCATACATTAGATCCTAAAATGAGTAAAGACAACCCTCAAAACAAAAGAGGTGAAGTGAAAAAAATTTATATAAAGTTTAAAAGATAGAATATCAAGTTGCCCTATAGCTACAAAGAACTAGAAAGTCCTATATGGTATAGGACAATCCGGTCAAGGAGGTGCAGGACAATCTAGTTGGTATCAGATAGTTTGGATCTTATTGGCGCCGGATAGTTCAAAAGCTACCAAACAATCCATGAAAAGATGAACGAGAAGCATAGTGGACACAAGGTTCTAAAGCTGCAGGATTATGGGTGTGAGACAATCCAAGCCGATACTAGATTATCTGAAACTTTATTAATCAGCTGGACAATTGCCCTCTTTGTATTCGATGACTTTACCCTCCACATTTGGGACATATGGGGTGGCCACTGCATCTATTGCTCAATGGTCAAACCAACTTCTTTTTCGATGCCAACTTAAACCTGCAACATGTGGTAGACCACCGCCTACAGGATGAAAGAAGAGGAGAAGGTAAGGGAGGTGGTGGTGAAGGAGGGGGTGTAGGTTGAAAGTGCATCTAGGCCACTTAGTGGGCTTTCTCTAATTGATGATAAACAATTAAGGTACTAATACAATTATTAATCAAATGGGAATGCATTAGGTCATAAAGTAAGTAAATAGAACCCTCAAGGAAAAAGAGTTAAATTGGAAAAAATTTAGGCAATGACTAAAAACTAGAAGATCAAGTTGCCCTGAAACTACAAAGAGTTATAAAGTCTTGTGTTGTACATGACAATCTGGTCAAGGAGGTGCAGGACAACTGGGTGGGTATCGAACAATCCGAGAACTATAGGGCAGGGGATTTCAGAAGCTACCGAACAATCAATGAGAAGAAGAATGAGAAGACAGTGGGCACAAGGTTCTAGAGCCATGGGACATGTGGGAATTGGACAATCCATGCTGGTATCGGATTACCGCATTGTCTGACACGTTATGAAGTAGCGGGATGATTGCTCATCAGATGTTGAAGAAGTGCAGTACTAGACAATCTTGCATGGTAACGGACTGTACGGGAGTGGTACTATCGGATAGCCTATTCCTAGATAGTCCGGGAGCCACTAGATTGTCCACCCTTTTATAGCACATCGGCTAGTGGTTTTGTGGCCACTGAAAAAAAACATAAAGGGCCAAACAGTCTAGCCTAGTACTGCACTGTTAGACACTATACAATTTTTGGCAGACTTGTGCAATGGTAAGAAAAAAGTATTGGGAGGAGTTGGGGCTATAAATGGGCAGTGCTCTAGACTCAATTAAATACTTTTGGACCTCTCTTCACCTTGAGCAAGCCAAGAAAGTGTCCAAGAGCTTTGAGAGCTAATTGAAGATCAATTGAGCTCGAGTTTAGTCTTGAGTGTTTTTATGTATTTGTTTAGAAGTCAAAAACTCCCTCTTAGCTCACTCTCTCTCTATGTTTGGAAGCTTGTGAGCTATTAGTGAGTTGAGTTGAGAGTGTGTAAAAGCAAAGAATTGTGATGTCAGAGCAACCAAGGAGAGTGGTGTGCCCAAGAACCCTTGTTGAGTGGAAGTCAAGCTTTATCTTAGTAGGTACTTAGTAGAGCAAGCTTCATCGAAGGTTCTATTTCATTAGCCAAGCTAGGACCTTGGTGATCGCTTGGAGATGGAGCTAGTCCTTAGTGGTTTCTTATATATCAAAGTCACATCAGAGGTTGCTTGGAGAGAAAAAGGGTTAGTTGAGACTTGACTTTTCAGAGCTTCTCAACGGAGATGTAGGATTGCTTGAATCTAAACTTTGGTAAACAAATTGTTGCCTTTTTTTCCTTCTTTTACCTTGCATTTACCACTTTCTATCTTTTTCTTGTAGTGATATTTTCTTTCTTGTTATCTCCATTTATCATTAGCATGCTCTTATGAAAGCGTGCTTGAGTATCCCTTCTAGTTTGCATCTTGTTATATTGCATAGGTTATTTTCTCTATGATGATTGGATTGTCCTAGAGTAATCGAATAATTTAGGTCCCTTATATTTTTCTTTGTTGTTGCCCTGACCGGATTGTCCTATAGCGTCGCCTTGGTATGGGACTATCCTATTAGTTATAATTCTACTGCAAGTTTTTGAAATTAAGGAAAACACCTATTCACCCCTCCCCCTTTAGGTTACATACACGATCCTCAAGGCCCTTTTAATTGGTATCAAAGTCTAATCTTTAGATAGGCTTAACCGGTTGAAGATATCAACATGTTGGAAAAGCCAAATGACTTAAAGGGACCAAGTGGAGGTGATGACGATGCTTTGATGAATAAGAATAGTGCTTTAAAGAAGGGAGTCTATTGAGTTTGATTATAAATAAGCTTAATCCCTCTAACAACTACATCTCCATACCTTCAAGGCATGCTCGCTAATTCAATGGGATACATTGTGCCACTTATAAGTACAAGATGAAGTTGCATATAATTTCTTTACATACAAGTGGTTGGAAGATGGTGTGCACATGTACCAACATTTTGGAGGATGATATTGAATTCCACTAGAACAAAAGCTACTCATTCATTGCAATGCTCAAGCCGCAAGCATCATCCTTGGATCACTTAGCCTA
The DNA here is from genome assembly GCA_030770085.1 of Oryza coarctata. Classification (NCBI taxonomy): domain Eukaryota; kingdom Viridiplantae; phylum Streptophyta; class Magnoliopsida; order Poales; family Poaceae; genus Oryza; species Oryza coarctata. Next base: position 8,296,726 of record CM061484.1, on the reverse strand, counting down.
AAGGAGTTCAACAATATGGATCAACTTGTTAACACCAAAATTTGGTAAGCCCTGTAGATAAGATCGAAAAGTTAATTGGCTTATGGAAAGAGGTCGATTAATATAGGGAACTAATTGGATAGACAAAGATGGATTCGGTTCAATCGAAGATGGAAGATTATCCAAATAAGACCGGATCTGAGGAAGAGTTGTGGAAGCCATAGCAGGGTGGTTGTATGTTTATAAAATTTATTTTATACAATAGGAAGTTTAGATTCTGTTTTATCATCAAGAAAGTTCATCCTGTATTCATGTGGGATTCATATAACCCCCAGGGTATAAATATAGTCCCTGAAACGTTGTAAATCATCTCACAGATCAATACAATCTTGGCGCATTGCCACCCTAATTTGTTTAGGTTTTTTCCTACGAGTTCTGACACTCGATGCGGGGCTACATCAGTCAGGTTTGATCTTTGACAAAGGGGTAAGTTCCGACATTATCCTATTGTATCTGCTATATCTAAGGCTGCATCAGTTAGGTCCAACCTCTTAATTCGATCGGGTATATCACATCGTGTTCGTGTGTGATCTATCGGCTTATCAAGCTCCTTCTACCGTCATCGGTCTCGAGCTATATCAGTTAGCTCCGATATTCTAGACTACTGATAGTAGATTGAGTCAAAAGTCGGTAGGTCTTTACGTAACATTTCATCAGAGCAGCCAGCCGATGAGTTATCTCTACACGGAGCTTCACGCCTAGTGTATTGGTTTTTTAGCCGATATACATATATCGTGAGCGATTAATCCACTAGCGATCAATCTGGTTTTGTTAGATCCAGCCTTATAATATCTTAATTAGGTACATTTTATTAAGGTTGTTTCTAATAGGGCCAGTATCAAGATCAAACATATTTCATTCATCCCATCGACTCAGCTTGCCGATGAGTTTATTTATCTACCTGCATCAGACCTAGAGCGGATAGGAGCCGATGCGTTCACCCATTCCTTCCGTTGGTACATTTGATCTAGCTCTCAATATTTTGGTGCTATTAGCATCAACTTTATATTATCTTGGTTCGGTCCGATATATCAAGTCTAGCTCTAATAGTACTACCATCGGTGGTCGCTAGGTCTCGTCCCTTTGGGAGATCAGGCCTCGTACTCTACTGTTTATTGCATATTCTATTTAGAGCATCATCGGCGTTATAGCCGATGAGTCTTTCATTTTATTCCTCACTATTTGCCTATGCCGTCATTTGCTTTCTAGTCAATATAGGAGTGCCACAACCCCTATTGGCAACCAACCGATAATAGGAGTGCATCGGATTTATAGTCAATGGCTATCTTAACTCTATCAGCACATCCAACCAATAGCAGAAATTTGTATCAGTCTATCGACCGATTGGCTCTATGATCTAACTCTATCTATCTCCTTTATAAATTAGAGATCAAATTAACTGGTACGCTCGTAACTCCAACAACCTGAAGACTCCAATGAGCTGAAGGACTTACACTAGAGCTAAGCAGATTTTCCAAGCCTTCATGTGTTTAGGTACATCGCATCAGACCTCCATCAGCTAACTCTCGCTCGTCCTCTAAGCGCACCTCTCTACTGAGTCTAATCTCCCCACGTGCAAACATAACTTGAGGAAGTCAAGGATATTTGGGACTATTAACACCAAAATTTGGTCAGCCTGTAGATAGGATCAGCTGATGAAAGAGGAACTGATCATGTCATGAAAGGAAGTCGATTGATACAGTGAGAGAGCCAATCGGATGGGTTAAGAATGGATTCACTCCAGTGAAAGGTTATTCAGATGAGACCAAGTCTAAGGAGAAGTCGTGGGAACCACAGTAGGGTATTTTATTGATATAAAATATATTATGTAAGCAAGGCAAGTTTAATTAGCTTTGTAAACTTCTTAGAAATAGTTTACTTATATGTTTAGAAAATAATATGCGAATGTTATCTGTAACCAAGTTGGACTCTTACAATTCTAGGGTATAAATATAGACCTCTTGAAAAATTGTAATGAATCAATCAGATCATACATGAACACAACTTTTAGCGCATCGCTACCCTAGCTTGTCTAGGTTTACTCCAGCACGTTCTGGCTCTTGACACGGGGCTATATCGGTTATGTCCAATCTCCGATGAAGGGGTAAATCCCACCAAATCCTGGTTCATTTCTTCTGTCTAAGGCTATATTGGTTAAGTTTGACCTCTTAGTTCCATCAAACATACCGCATTATGTTCATGTGAGGCCTATCAGTTCACACCTAGCGTAGATTGGTGGCGGTAGATTGAGCCGTTGGCCCAACAGGTTCTCACACTACATTTAATCAAAGTGATTAGCCAATGAGTTATCCTTACCTTGCACTTCACACCTAGCGTATCAGCTGTTCGGCCAACACACATATACACACATATATATATGTCTTATATCCTCAACGATTAATCCGCTAGCAATCGATCTAGTCCCATCAAATTTGGTCTGATATTGTGTCCATTAGGTCTGATCTATCAGGTTCGTGTTCGATATGGTTGGTGTCGAGATCTAGCGAGTTTTATTCCTTATTAACTTAGATAGCCAATGAGGTTAGGTATAGGTCTGCGTCAGACATTCGGTTGATAAGCAGTCGATGGCCTCGCCCCATCCTTTCCACCGTTAGGTTCGATGTAGCATACATTGTCTTTGTGTTGTTAGCCTCAGCCTCATACTATCTCAGTTTGGTCTGATCTATCGAGGCTAGCTTTAGCGATGCCATCATGGTGTTCGCTGGTCCTCGTGACTTTGGGGGGATTGGGGTCCCGCTCCTTGCTTTCATCGCTTACCCTATTCGAAGCGGCATCGGCTCTTTGGCTGATAAGTCCTTTAATTTATTCCACGTCTTCACTCCTTACGCCTTTATCAATTTTTTAGCCGATGCTTGAGCGCTACCTACCTATCGATAACTAGCCGATAGGGTGAGCCATATCGACCGATTGGGCGATTGGCTCGTGGATTTCATTCTCTCTATCTTCTTGTCAATTACAAGGTCAAATTGACTGGCACACCCTCGAATCTCAAAGACTAAGAACATGAACTGGAGCAAAGTAGAACTCTCAGGCCTTCGTGTGACCAAGGCACCATCTTCCCCGATCGAACCTCCATTGGCTCGTTCATGTTTTCGCCCGGTCTGATCACCCCTTACGAGATTTGGCGCAGAACACGCACTTTGGCACACCCAGTGAAACAATCCAACTTCAACACAATGAAGAGAAAAGAGATCAACACAAACAATATAATTTCTATGATAAAGGATGATTTAAGTGAGGAACAAAGGCAACAAATAGAGCAAAACAGGCCTAACTTTTAGAAGGTCTATTTGGAATCTTTCGATATGACTAAACAAGGGCCGATTCATAAGTCTTAGATGACAAAGCCTATTTTGATGGGAGAATCGACCAATCACCAAGCCATTGTAGGAGATGGTCAATGAAGTAATTCACCACGCACTCATCAACCAGTTGGGAGTGTTGGTAAACACTTTACACAATCTGATCAAGAAGATAGTGGATAGATCCATCATTCAAGAACCTGATCAAGGTCTAGTGTATTTGCTAATAAAGACAAAGTAATCTCAGGTCACTTATGAAACTAGGAGAGATGTATCGATAAATCTGTTTCCACTAGCACAAGGTCAGATTGGGGGGCAACGCAATGATATTCTTCTAGGGTATCATCAGACAGCTTATTATGAAGAATATTAGCAGGACTACCCAGGTGGCAATCTTGATGCAAGCAAACACCTTGGAGAATATTCCAAACAATATTGAGTACCAACTTCGCCTCCATAATAACAGAGAGAGGTCCTAAGGGAGGAGGATTAGTCAGCCAAGGTTGCAGAGGTGGTCAGAGAGCAATTTGGTATCAAGACCAAGAAATAGACTTTTATGTATTGGCATCCATAACTAGAGTGGTTCGACAGAATTCCACTATCTCACTGATATAGTATACCAGTTTTCTCCAAGTTCTTAGGGCTGGACAATATATCTATGATAGAGCACGTCAGTTGATTCTTAGCCCAATGTGGGGAGGCATCGGCTGAGGAAGCCCTAAGAGTTCATTTATTTTTGTTGTCCCAATCTAGATCGACCTTTACATGGTTTTTCTCATTACCACCGAACTTAATTTGGTGATGGGCCGATCTAGAGAAGCAATTCCATAAATATTTTTTTGATGGAATTCATGAGATGAGGCTGACAGATTTGACATCGGTTAAACACAGACCTGATGAGTTAGTCCCATAATACATCCAACGGTTTCTAGACATTAGAAGCCGATGGTATAGCCTTATCTTGAATGACGGATAGCTAGCTGAATTAGCCTTTCAAGGTTTGTTGACTCTGATCAGAGAACACTTTTCATCCCAAGAGTTCGAGGCTAGCATATCTATTACAAAATGTATCAGCTCACAAAAGCTAATTCCATTATGCTAAGAAAGAGATATTCCATCGGAAGGCTACTCAACTACAAGTTTACGCATCGAACATAGACAGTATGGAATTCGATGGGGAAGTTAGTTTGGAAGAGTGGACCAGGAACAAGAAGTCCATATCATGTCCCTAGGTGAAGAGTATAGTCAAGGAGAAAAGATATGACTTTGATATCAATAAAACCGATAAGATTTTTGATCTACTACTTCAAGAGAAGCAAATTCAGCTACCACCAAACCACATAATTCCATCTACCGAAGAATTGAAAAAGAAGAAATATTGCAAGTGGCATAACTCAATTTTACATCATACCAATGAGTGCAAAGTTTTCAGTAACAATTGTAATTGGATGTCGAACAAGAGAGAATCAAGTTCAAAAATAAGAAACCGATGAATACCGATGGTCATTCTTTTCTTGTGAACATGGTGTTTATATGATCCTCAAGAGATCGGGCCGACGAAGGGAGACAACGAGGGAAATCAAAAGTCACTTCATCAGACCTAATTAAAAAGTATTCTAGACATCAAGACAAAGAATGGTGGGCCATGGTGCATAAGGAGAAATATAATCTATATGAGGGTTGTCTATTATTACAATATTGTTAGGGTCAAGATATGAGGTTGCCATCATTTGAAAACTGTCCTAAGTACAACAAGCCAAGGTCACAGCATGCTAGAAAAAGTCTTCACATAATCGGCCGCTTGTAAAGCGATCATCGGTACATAGCCGATTGGAGCCGATTAATGAAGAATCAAGTACTTGACGATAGGGAATTGCATGAAGAACATCACAATCCCAAACCCTAGTGGTCTCTATTCGGAATCTTCACAAGGAATCAAAAGAAGAGGGCACAACGATTGCGGCATAAGGAGCAACACAAGAAGCAACGGTGGGACCATGAGAAAGTCGATCGGGGCCAAAAGACTAAATGTGTCTGGCGCGTCAAGCGTAAAGACAATGGTGTTGACCCATCAGCTACGACCAATATGGTGTTCTTCTTGCCTCTAGAGTACAAAACCTTTTCATCTGATGAGGAAGACCAAGAAGAAGTTTTCGCTCAGTTGACATTGCAGCCTGATCAAGCTATATTCGACAAACCTAAAGAATCTAAGCATCGGTACCTAAAGCCATTATATATCAAAGAGTATGTAGATGGAAAACCAATGATAAAGATGCTAGTTGACGGGGTGTAGTTGTCAGTCTTATGCCATATGCGACATACCGTAAGTTGAAAAGACTACCAAAGATCTCATCAAAACAAATATAGTGTTAAAAGATTTCGGCGGGAATGCATTGGAAACGAAGGGTGTGCTGAATATGGAATTAATAGTGGGAAGCAAAACACTGCCAATCACGTTCTTCGTTATTGATGGCAAGGGATCGTACAGCCTACTCCTTGGTAAGGATTGGATTCATGCCAACTGTTGTGTTCCTTCCAAAATGCATCAAAATCTCATACAGTGGCAAGGGCATTAGATTGAAGTGATTCTAGCCAATCAATCGACCAACATTGCAGTGACTAATCTGCCAATCTATGAAGTTGATAGGGATCAATTGCCTATCTGGGAAGATATGAGACGGTGATTTTTTTTATATCACCAGCTAAGGAATAAAGCCGATCTAGGAAATTGGCTCGCAAATATTGCTCTAATAGGCACCATCGAAGATTTCAAAGGTAAATTAGGATAAAGATTTATGTTAGCCAATGACATGAAAGAAGTTGATATAGGTCTAGGAGATAGGCCAAGGCCGATATATATAAGTAAAAACTTATGTACCGAGTTCCAAGAAGAGTTAATAAAATTGTTGAAGAAATTTTGGAAATGTTTTGCCTAGGATTACTACAAAATGCATGGTTTAAGCTGATCGATTGTTGAACATCAGCTTTCTATCAAAATAGGATATCGACCATTCAAACAATATCTGAGAAGATTTAAATTAAAGTAGTGTTACATGATGCAATCAAGGTAGAAATCACAAAGCTATATGATGCAAATTTAATTAGATCGTGCCAATATGCTAAGTGAATATTCAACATTATCCTGGTGGAGAAGAAGAACAAAAAGTTGAAGACATATAGCAACTTTCAGAATTTGAACAAGATTATCCCTAAAAATAAGTATCTAATGCTGATGATAGATTTGTCAATTGATGCAGCATCGGGTCATAATATTATTAGCTTTATGGACGGTAATGAAGGTTACAATCAATTTTTTATGGTAGAGAAAGATATTCACAAGCATTCAGATATCCTAGAGCTATCGGCTTCTACGAGTAGTAGTCATGATGTTTGAATTAAAAAGTGCCAGTGCGACTTATCAAAGAACAATGAACTATATATTTTATGATATCATCAGTCTATTGGTGAAGATATATGTTGATGACATGGTGGTCAAATCTAAGAGTGTTGAAGACCATATAACCAATCTGCGAAAAATATTGGAGAGGGCAAAGAAATATAGATTTAGAATGAATCCTCACAAGTGTGATTTTGGTGTATTAGCTGAGCAATTCTTAGACTTTATGGTGCATCAAAGAGGAATCGAAGTTAGCCAACGAAACATCAAAACTATCCAAAGCACCGAGTCACCAATCAACAAGATATAACTACAGTTTTTGATTGGCAAGCTTAACTTTGGTTTATTTTAAATTTATCGGAAAGAATTAAGTCCTTTACTCTCATACTCAAGTTACAAACCAATCAAGAGTTTGTGTGGGGTGTTCAGCAGCACAAAGCTTTTGATCAAAGATTATCTGAAATCTTTGGCAGTCTTGATTACGTCGCAGAAGTGAATACCGTTCATGTTATTTCTATTAGCTGATGAAAAGTCCATCGAATCAGTGTTGATAGAAGAGATTAAAAGAAAAGAACGAGTAGTATTCTATACGAATTATAGATGATGAATAAGATATCCTACTATGGGCATCATCATGGGCAAGATATTTTTTTTACAATATTCCAAAACCTGCAGCTGAGCACAAACAGTAGCGCATTAAAAGAAAATATTCATAATGGCAAGTTTAATGCACTCACTTTTGGCCATTAATGATTTATATCTGGAATTTATCACTGCTTTTATCATAGTTGGCATCTTGTCATTGCTTGGAGTGAAGTTTTTGGCTTAGCGCAATGGCGATCACTGGAGGACCATCGCTCGGCGCTGCTGTTGCTGCTGCACCAGTTGACGATGTGGCTGCCAGCGCTGTAGTGCGCTTAGCGGGGTTCAAACAGGGCTGGTGGTGGCAGCCCAGCTGCAGAGCGCATGAAGAGAAGAGCCCAACAACAGATGGTTACGACACCTGGTCCGGCACCGAATTAGGCTGCCACGCCTATTTCAGCAACCACAAGTCCACCGAGCCCGATACTGGAAGCCAGCACACAGGCCGCTCTCAACAGGACTGCTACACCAAGCCTGGCCGGCATACTGGTTCTGACCGCCACAAGCGCACCTTGGCCAGCCACTGCATCAAGCCCTACGAAGGTACTGATCTTGGCTGTCGTGCCCATTCTACCATCATCGATGCACCTAGTCCAACCGCCACATCAAACCTGGCTACCGCACCAAGCTCGGCTACAACGTTGGCTGCTACAATCACACTCAGATCTGGCTCTACACCGAGTTGCCATGCGGCTTCACCATGCTCTGGTGGCAGGCCTATTACTACAGTCCGCGCTGCAGCGTTCAAGAAGGAAAGATCCAGGGCAGGCGCTGCTGCCCGCGCCGCAGAGCGCAAGAAGAGAAGAGTCCTGCTGCAGACATCTGGGCTGCCTAATCAAGCTGCTGCACCAAGTCCTGCTGCCAAAGCCCATCCCGGCCGCCACAAGCTCGCGGAGCCCGGTCGCTGCACCTAGCACGCCAACCGCTCCTAGTCGGCCAATGTAACGAGTCACCGAAACACACCAAGCTTCGATGCTGCGCCGACATTGGCTGCCACGGACCAGCCCGATACTACTAATGGGCCCACTGCTCAGAGCAACGAGGAGTCGAGGATCACGGAGGACTTAAATCTCGAGCTAATAATATGTTTGAAATCTAAACTTCAACTTATAACTTTAAATTCCAACTCTAGTGAGAAATAGAAGTGACTAAAAATATTTCTCAGTTTGGTCAGCTCTAGAACTATTTTAGAATATGGGAGAGGTGGACTTTTAAATGTATAATTGATAATTATTGTTTTTCCTTTAGAATTTCAACAATATATGTGTAAGATTAAAAATAATTAACAAAATTAGTACTTCATATTCTTTAAGTTCAAAATATCACATAATATAAAAGTAATAATAATAGCTAGTAGCATTGTTTTTAAAAAATAAAGCAAAAGACCACAAAATAACACACACTATGGTATATATCCATCATTCTACAATACTACCAGCTAGATTATCATGAAATGCATCTATGGATACATCACTTTGGCCCTTGATGAAAGTATCCAATGCATCTTGAGAAATGATATATCTTCTAAATCTGAAAGGAATGGTAGATATATAATCTAGATTTCTATCAAACCTATAAAAATACATATCCATCGTGCATTATGGTTAGTTTTCAATTGTGAACTTGTGATATTACAAGCATTCTTTAGAGCTTTGGTTAGGGTTTGGGATACCTTGCTTCTTTTCTACAGTCATATGTTATTCTCACCGCTTTGCACCACCATCGATCACCGCTTGAGTTTGAGGAGAGGTCACCACCTACACCGCCACCACCTAGACACTTGTGTCATCACCCAGATGCATACACTGCCACCGCCCCTAGCCAAGATAGATAGAGGAGAAGATAGGGTCGCGTCGACGCCGGTCACTACCTGTGTTACCACTGGTCTCTACCTCCCTACACCGCTGGTCTCTGCTTGCCTATGTGCCCGTGAGAAGGGAAAGGGGTGGAAGGGCCTACGACTGCTACAGCACGAGATAGGAGGGGGTGGAAGGATATTTTGGTGGCAAATTCGTGTAATTATTCTAAAAGCTTAAAGGGTGGTGGGTCTTTTGGCACGAAATGGAGCATCCAAAATCCAGCTCCACCACCGTATTTTAATATTTTAGCAACTCTAGCCACTCTACTTTTATGTAGCCGTTCGATGGAAGTCTTCAATAGTTAGAATTAGATACTCCGGTAAAAGAATTTAAAATCTAATGTTAGTGTTTTTAGGAATGTACATTCGCCTCTTCCTACCCCCTCTGCACGACATTAGATCCTTTCAATTTTCATGATCCAAATGCATGTCTTTATTCAAGATTTTGTGTGGACATGCGATGTCTGCCATTGGAACAAGGCCTAACATCTTTATCCAATTGGCCTTTTGCAACCCTTCGTCCCCCAACCATGGTATTAGCAGACATCGCCATGGACTTCGTCGAAGGTCTACCACATGTCCACAACAAGACAATGCTTCTAACGATGGTGGACTGCTTCTCCAAGACAGTGCACTTCATCCCTTTATGCCATCCATACACGGCGCACTCAGTGGCTCATGAGTTCTTCACGCGCATTGTCCCCTGCATGGAATACCATCTTCAATTGTTAGCGACCGTTACCCCTCTTAACCAACAACTCTTGGACCGTGGTGTTCAAGCTTGCCGGCACTAAGCTTCACCATTCTTCAGCCTACCACACACAGTCTGACAGCCAGCCAGTCAGTGGAGTGTCCAAAATCCAGCTTTTAATATTTTAGCAACTCTGGCCACTCTGCTTTTATTTTTGATGAATGTATACCGTTTGCTATAATTCCAGCTCTAGGTAAGGTGTAGCTAAGAGCTAGAGCTGTACCAAATGGGACATAAGTATCCTCAGCTAGATTGGATAGATTAAAAGATCATAATCTTGAATTTCACTAGGGTATGTTGTATTTTAAATTTTAATGGTTGGAACAAATATTGTGTGAAAGCACTTTGTATTGGCATAAGTTTTTTTATTGGATGTACTTTAAGCTTTGAATAATTTTTGGTCAAAATCTATATTGAAATATTTTAAGGTATCATTCATAAGTTGTTCGTTTATGATGCAGTACTACTCCTCTGTATCTTGTCACTTGTTCTGTGGAGGGGTTATGGAATTACATTGGGGCCTCTGTTATGGTTCAAGGACCTCAGATTTGGACGTTGCTAGCTTGGTAAGGGGTTCGTAGAAGGGAACACAAAAAACGGAAGGGGGTTGTTTTTCAACAAAAAAAGGTAAATTTGTGACTATTTTTCTTATTTATCATTGCAATGCTTTCAAGAATTTATAATGTATTTGTATTTTATATGCCAGATCTGTGGGAAAATAGGCATAAGCCGTGCCAAAAGTTTAAACCATTTTTTAAAATTTTGAAAATTGGTTACCGATGATTAGTCCCGGTTTTTGGGAGGAACCAACATTGTCTCTGGAAACGGTATTGAGTACCTTGCACAAGATCAGTACTGCACGCCTACTTCTCTTGTTCAGTTGCAGATAGTGATGGAATTACCAAAAATCATGAGTTCTGGAGAAGAAGGGCAGAAAGAAACCGTTAGTTGAGGCAAAGATCTCTGGACTGAAAGTAGTGCAAAGACTTGTTGGCAATCTCTAATTAAACAAGATGTAACAGGGATGACAGGCAGGCAGCAGGTCAATGTCGTCGTAGGCGGGCTACTACGATGTGTGGCTGCCCTGGAACTGGAAGTGAAGACTGGAGTGCTGGGCAAGTTGGTAGGCATGTCAGTAATCACTGATATTTACGCGTTTGTAAGTAGATTGTCGCTAATTCTTACTTGTTTTTTACTCGTTTACTGTTTAATTAAGTCTTGATTGACTGTTGGCACCGAGATTAATAAGGTTGGTTGGTTAATTTTTGTACGTAGAGAATGTCAGGCAGGGGATGATATTTGGTTTGTTCGCCCCAATGTTGTGCTGAACGATTCTAGTTCTATTACTTTTCACTTGTTGTCGGTATGGCATTTTTTGACATGCGTGCACGTACTTGATCACTTGAAGGAATAACGAAGCAGATAGAAAAATGAAAGGGGATGTAGCTCAGATTGTAGAGCGCTCGCTTAGCATGCGAGAAGTACGGGGATTGATACCCCGCATCTCCATATTTTTTTTTCTGCGTGTGAGATGCATTTTTTTTATTAATACTTTTTTTTACCTGCAGCCAATCAGCCATGCACACAGTTTAACAATCCTCTTTTTTGCTTAATCATTTTTTTACTTGCAGCCAATCAGCCATGCACACAGTTTAATAATCCTCCTGCGTAACTAGGAGTGCATGTGAATCAATGGCCATGATCTATTTTGTGGTTTCGTAGCAATACACACGGGCATTTTACCTGTTATGTGATATGCAATTTTTTATTGATACTTTTTTTCCTTCCTCCATGCACACAGTTTAATCCTCTTGCGTGACTAGAAGTGCATGTGAAGCACACAGTTTAATCCTCTTGCATGACCAGAAGTCCATGTGAAGCAATTGTCTTGATCTATTTTGCTGCGCACAGTTTAATCCTCTTGCGTGACTAGAAGTACATGTGAAATAATTGTCACGATCTATTTTGGGGTTTTGTAGCAGTGCACGCGCATTTTACGGGTTTTTGTGAAAAAAGGCATCTTTTGTGATGTTATATTGGCATAGCTTGTTTGTAGTACTCAGCTTGATTAAAGCAAGTTCCCATAATTTCTTAATCACCCTATAATGGACTGTATGAAGTGTTTGATGCATACTAGCACAAAATGTTTTAGTTTTGAAGAAATACATTTTTTACTAGGAAACTAAAGTCACTTTACTACTTTACATTATGCCATACTCAACAAAGTGTGCACTTCAATTCTGTGTAAAAACAATTAAAATGCACCCATCGGTGGAAAAAAAAATCCACTCGTGTGTCATTACTAAAACATTTTATGAAAGCAACCAAAATGAATAAACCTTACACCAGGTTTCACTGTACAACATGATGTTTTCAAATAAATAAAATATGAATGAAAGTTATGAAGCTTCTTAAATTTGGACCATACTTCTCAAAGTTTCGTTCGGATATTATAAAATTTTTTAAAATTTTTATTGGTTCAATGATGTATCCCATTGTTAAATGAAATTTATTTTAATATATCCTGGTGATGCAAAGTAAATATATAAACCTGTAAAGAAAAAAACATAGTACATTATACCTTATATAAAGTGTAATTATGCAATTTACTTTAATGAATAAAACACAACCTTTTGTGATAACATTATATTTCAACTTGTAAATAACAATTACCTCTTTTTCTAATATCTAAGGTCTTCTTCAAGGGCCATTACCCAATCTATCACCATGGTTAATCAGAGATCACGAGGAAAAGAAAAATCACCAAGTTCGTTGCTGGCTTCTCTTGTACTGTACATACACGGGCTCGCATCGCTGTGAGAGTCAGATCTAATAAACCCGCATAAAATCCTCTTCTCCCCTGCTTCCGCGCCGACGAACTCCCCCATCCTCCCTCGCGAATCCCCCCCGATCGCCGTCGCCGTTGCCGTTCGTCGCCACCACCAGCCTCCGATGCGTAGGTACGAGGAACCTCTCGCGCACACAGGCCCTACTGCCCTTCCCTACCCCATTTCCTCCACCGGGGCTGGTCTCCTCGAAACGCTGTGTCTGATGGGTGTGGGTCCATTCATGGCGTGTGGTGTTGCGCAGGGGAGGGGAGGCCTGGCTCCGGCGCGGCGGAGGCGCGGGGAAGTCGCCGCCGCGGATGTGCGTTGCGGTGGCCGTGCTCGTCGCCGGCACCATCTGGCTCTGCGCGTCCTCGGCGGGCTTCGGGGGAGGCCCCTACGGCGGCTACAGGGTTCAGGTGCGTAGGTGGGAACACTCTTTCTCGATGTTAATACTGGGAAATTTTGGGGGTTACGTTGTGTGCTCCATTGTGGCAATGCTGATGTTTGGTGGTGGTGGATTGGTGTTGATTGCGACAAATTTGACGGGACGAACGGTCACTGTTTGTAAAATTATATAGAGTAACTCCGATGTTGGGCGTTATGGAATTGGTCTTGGATTGAGGAGCTTAGATTTAGCTTTGCTGAAATAGTTGTATACTTCAATTTTGTATCCATGTATGCTTGAAATGCTTATAGTTGGTAAGATCTATTTTGACATTATGTTTTGATCACTTTCGGTATCCCAAATCTTGGGCATGCTGATTATTAAATTGTTTGCTACTCTTTCAGATAAGAATGCATCTTAATTCATTACAGTGAGAAGAATTACATAAATTATTCTCTCTTATGCATAACACTCATTTATTCTTATCCATAGATGCTCTTTGCCTTTGTTTTTCAACTCATTAAACTCATTATGTCCTGACTGAAAGCTTGTGTATTCATGTCTCCTGATAATGTTAGTTGTTTGCTAGAAATGCATGAATTGTATTTTTGCAACTATGATAATGCATAGTGCATTAGCATGCAGTACAATACCTTTCATCATCTTGACTTGTTGGATAAATAAGAATCAGTCATAATTGTGAAGGAATGGGCATCTAACAATAAATGGCAAATGGCATGCTTGGACTGATTACTGAAATGATCTAGTGCTAACTGAAAAACACATGCTGAAGGCTTCTTTGTGTATATGAAAAGTGACAGGCAGCTGTAAATGCTTGAAACTTCTCATTTTGGCTGTCAGCATCTGGTCTATAGAGTGGAAAGGTTCAGGTAATCATGGTTGATGAGGTCAATGATATAACATTTGGATATGAGAAAATGGCCAGGAGGAAAGGTCTATGCGATATTCATAGCAAAATTTCAAATGTTGCTGAAACTTGTGTAAAGATAGAGGCGTTTATATACAACCAAACGAAAAACATTTAGTGTAGTAGGGAACGGGTGTCCATTAAAGTTAAATTCTACATGTTTGAATTCTTCCAAAATTCCCAAATAAATCATGAGTTCAGACAGATAAATTTTTATAAACCTGCAAAAATTCAGTGTCAGATTCATCCTACATGTTGAGATCGAACAAACAAGTTGTACTGCTAGCTGATGATGTGATAATGAACAATTCCAATTGATTGGTTGTCTTTTCAGTTTCTCGATATCTGAATGAATTTTACGTTGATTTTTTTTCATGTTTGTGTAACTCAACTACACTCATGAATTCTTTTGGAATGTTTGAATCATTGCAGCATGGCCAATTCATTAATGGGGACACAGACTGCATTCTAACTAAAATACCTGTCTAACTGCGAGTAAAAATTGCTATTACTTGTAGACAGGATGATGGAGTGTGAACACTGAGTAGAATTATGGATTCGATGCTAGTGTAGATGGTGAAACATCAGCTATTAGTTTGGTTTGGTTGGATATAACTTTTAGACCGAGCTGCCTAATATATTATTGAGGCCATTCTTGGTTCATGCGCTCAGAATTATTGCCATATCATAGTTTTAGGTTCTGAATTTTTCAAAAGGTTAATTTGCACAAAATAGTACATGAACTTGTTAGGCAGGTGCAATTTAGTGTAACTGTTTACAAAATGCTTGAACTAGTGCAACAACTTGCGTGGTGCATGTTAACCAAGGCCAAATAAATCAGTTGACATTAGCTAATTAAAGTATTTTAGAGTTGTCTAGAATGCCAACCACACAAGGGTAAGATGATTAGACAATGTGGTCTAGGCAAGATGTGGTCTCATTGAACAATTCTGTTTTTGTGATGCAGACTGCATACTAGAATTTTTTTATGTATTGTTTATTACTTTATTTACAATTGTAGGTCCTGATGATGAGCATGGTAAAAGAAAGCACTCGATGCTAGAGGAGTAGCAAGGGTGGAGCCTAGCTCCTAGGGGCACCTAGATGGTGCCTAGGACCAAGTTTAATAGTCCTTCAACCAATTATCATATGACGTAAAAGAAAGACAACATGGCATAATATGACAACACTAGAATCATCAAGGCAGGTCAACCACCTAATGCACCATCAAATGCCAAATGATGGCAGCTACTTGGCGCTTTGCGCTGATTTTTAGAACACTTATGATGCCAAACTCACCATTGAAATGCATCAACATAGCAAACAGCACAAGGAAAACAAAATAAGATTGTTTTCTCCACTAAAAGCAGATCGAGCAACCCAGCCTATCCTTTCCTGGGTGGATCACATTGTAAGTCTCAGCTGGCATCACAGTCAGAGCCGAAAAGCTCTGATTAATCATAGTGGATTGGTATAGATGTATCCTTGCATAGTAGGCATTCTATCCAGCACTGAAATGCTCTAATTAGCTTACATGGATTTCTTTGGCCTTGGTTTTCATGCACTGCACAGGTTGTACTGGTTCTAGCGTTTGACAAGTTGCGTTGAATTGCATCCACCTTGCAAGGTCGTGCACCACAAGCTTAATTTACTATTTCAAATTAAGCACTGTTTGATTAGTACCTAAGTAGTAGTGGACAATTATTGCCTTCTCTTTTTTTAACATCTCCTTAGGATCAGCCTCCATGCTTACCCTGTCAGTTAAGATAACTGACTAAGAAAAATCAGACTAACTTGGTTTAAGTTTAATGGGTCATTTCAAAGGAAGGCGATCTGGATGGAACAGTACAGTTTGAAATTAAATTGACCCAAGAATGATGCTATTATCTGCTTCAGTAAAAAAATAAGTTAACTTTTACATGTTGTGGGGTGCAGTATGCTTCCTTCACAATTGCATTAATGCACAGGAAAGTACACAAAAAATACATTGGCAATTAGACAGATCAAATTCGATGCCCTAACATACAGTAAGTTTAACTGACTATTGACTATTGAGAGGGATTGTTACTGTTCTTTTAAAACGTTAGAAATTCCTTCTTTTACCTACTTTTCTTTTGAGTTTTAATTTTGGTTATTCACAATTAAGATTTACTATCAGATCTTCTAATAAACTCATGTCTGTAATCATAAGTAGATGTGAACATGTGTTTATTGACAAATTTGACCAAACTAACCTTTTCATATAATTCAAGGATGTTGATGTGCATAAGTTGTGGATGACTGCTGGTTCGAATGGTTGGAGAGCATCTTCTTCACCACGTTCTTATTGGCCTTGTATGTTTGTCTTTCCAATTTTTGTATATATTATTATGTGCACTAATTGACTAATGTCAGAGTGGATGATCTGGTGTGTAATGTCTCAATTTATAGCCCCTCCAGCTGAGACTAATGGATACTTGCGTGTTCGGTGCAATGGCGGATTGAATCAACAAAGAAGCGCTGTATGTTTCAGATGAATCTTTTCAGTTCTATTTAATTAGTGGCCCGCTATGTCAGCAATGTGCTCTTGCAGAACTGATACATGTATTTTATTTTTCTTGTAGATATGTAATGCTGTTGTTGCAGCTCGGATAATGAATGCTACATTAGTTCTACCAGAGCTTGATACAAATTCTTTCTGGCGGGATGAAAGGTATGCTGTCTGAAATGGTTATTAATATGATACATGTGGTTTATACCTGATTTATGGTTTCTTTTTGTTGTTAAGTGCATATTGCATTTCACACTATCACTTCATTATTCTTGACTGTGTCACCTTTCCTTGGCTGATGAGAATTTTGGTCTGTGGAAAAATGATTCAAAAGTTCTTTAGATTTTGATCATAGTTGCTTGCCACCTCAATACTGTTTGCTATTTGCTGTACAGTGCCTGTTACATGATGAACATTACCCTATAGTATCGAGTAAGTATTTCATGTTGCATCACCTTTTCTAGGCACTTATTGGTATGTCTACCCCACATCTTTTTCGTGTGCTTATATGTGTTAAATACTCAAATTCAGTGAAGTATTTCATGTGTATACATCATGGGGCTATTTATTAATTCAGAATAAAAATTTACAGTTAGCTTCTAAAAGGCATTTGGTTGTTATGCTGTTTGTGTTAATAATTTTGTGTGTTTGTAGTCTCTATTTACTTTTGGCATCTATATATATGTCCAGTGGTTTTCCAGGTATCTATGATGTTCCCCATTTTCTGAAGACTTTAAAACATGATGTTCATATTGTTACAAGCCTGCCTGAGATTACGTCAAAACAGAAGACCAAGAAGCTGAAAGCTCATCAGGTTTGGATGTAATTCTATTGTACTATAGGTAAAATTTGAAGCATTTTTTTGTCAGTAACTTATTGTGTCAACTTTTTCACTTTATTTCAGATTCGGCCACCTAGACATGCGCCATTAAGTTGGTATACAACATTTGCTTTGGAAGAAATGAAGAAGTATGGGGCTATATATTTAACTCCTTTCTCACACCGCTTAGCACAAGATATTGATGATCCAGAACTCCAGAGGTTGAGATGCCGAGTGAATTATCATGCACTACAATTTAAGCCACATATCATGAAAATTAGCAATGAGATAGTGAACAAGTTACGGTCTGAAGGCCACTTTATGTCAATTCATCTTCGATTTGAGATGGACATGCTTGCTTTTGCTGGGTATGGAATATTACATGAACTATTTGTACATCATATCATTGATATAATTTTCATTACTTCCTTGGTTCTTGTGACTGTATGATGCAGTAACTTTTTTCAATCTTGAGTTTGCTTGTTTCATTTGTTGAATAGATATAATGATTGCATGCAGCATATTGATAAATATTCCTGTACCAATATTTCATTTTAGGTCCAGAAAAATGCTTAATTGATGAATAACCAAGCTGTCGTAATTATTTTATTTTCTATGTCAGGCTTTAGAAATATTTTGTTCTATGTTAATAAAAAGTACTATAGTTAATGTTTAAATGAATCTGGTACCCAGCTACCTATCCTTTTCTCCTCTGTTGCTGGTAACCTGTGCAGACAGTTTAATAGTATATGTTATAATGATCAGCTGTCCTTTCTATTTGGTTATGTGCATGAATTGACTGAATTTTATAAAAGATATGTGTATATTAACAGGTTGATAATATGATATGATATGCGTATTAATCCCTAAAATGTATTGCAGGTGCATTGACATATTTACACCAGAAGAACAGAAAATTCTGATCAGATACCGCACACAAAATTTTGCAGTGAAAAAGCTTGTTTACAGGGAAAGAAGACTCATAGGGAAGTGCCCCTTAACTCCAGAAGAGGTAAGAAACTAATTTTGCTCATAGTTTTTATTATATTGGATGATCTATTGAACTTCATTCAATGATATGACACCATAACATTCAGTAGAGTTAGGAATTTGGATTTGCATGTCAAGTTCTCCCGTAAACGGATCACTAAAACTAACTTTGTTTGATGTCAAGTTCTATATGGTCCCTAACTGCAAACCTGTCGGCCTGAAGTTGGATGTTTGTGTTGGTTCTTTGACAGTGAACTTACAGAGCTATTTAAATACATAGTTGATGCTTCTCTCATTTTCTTTATTTTGTGAGAACTGCTTTTGCCTGACAATTCCGTTTTATGCATACACTGTGTGAACTAGTCAGAAAATACTAGCAGGATATACAATGCTCCAAACATTTTAAAAGACAGTTAACATGTATTTGATAGTCACTGATGAATAAATAGAGAGTTGCATTTACGTGATGGATACAATCTGATCTATTTATTGTTGTTATGCAGGTGGGCCTTATCCTTCGTGCCATTGGTTTTGCCAATTCAACCCATATTTATCTTGCATCTGGTGAGATATTTGGTGGTGATCGTTTCATGAGTCCATTTAGGGCAATGTTTCCTCGCCTAGATAACCACAGTTCAGTTGGACCTGAAATGCTGGAAGAAAATGCTCGAGGCTTGGCTGGATCAGCAGTAGATTATATGGTCTGCCTCCTGTCAGATATTTTCATGCCAACATACGATGGTCCAAGCAACTTTGCAAACAACCTCATGGGTCACCGCCTCTACTATGGCTTCCGAACTACAATTACACCAAACAGGAAGGCCCTTGCCCTGATATTCATGGACAGGGAGGAAGGCCATGTAACCGGTTTTGAGGACCGAGTCAGGCAAGTCATGTTCAACACACACTTTGGCGGTCCACACAAGCGCATTCACCCAGAGTCTTTCTATACAAACTCATGGCCTGAATGCTTCTGCCATATGAACCCAAAGAATCCAGCTGACAAGTGCCCATCTGATGATGTATACGAAGTTCTTGATGTTCAGTTGCACAATGAAGAGACTGAAGATACAGACTCGAAGACCACTAACAAGATTGAATTTACTACCCAAACTGAAGAGACTATGATTTAAGTGAGACCAAGCCAGATTTATCACTTCACGACTAGAGTCGGCCTGTTGCCATTGTTCGGTCAAGTAGTAATCTGAATTATGACTAGCAAGAAAGAACTGTTGATCAGGGAAGAGTGTATGGTGGTTTTAAGCAGGTTATGTTGGGTTTCAGATAAACCCGTTGAGTTCAGTTAGTTCGGGTGAGTTGACGAAGGCATACTGAAGATTTCTTGGCTGGCTGTATAGTTAGGTTAGTTCGTATAAGCAAGATGTGGGGCTGTGAGCTGGTATTCGTCCTCGTGGGCATCTATTGATGTAGGACGCAGCTAAACGAGAGACCGGTCGCCAACTGCACGAGAGCGCGACCAGACAACTTCTGAACGATCAGTTTATATATGGTGAATTTGAATTTTTTTTATTGTACACGGGTACATCAAGGTTGCCGTAATGTCAACCAGAGAATGATAAGGTATGCAATAAAATATGCATTGTTTTGTTAAATTCTGAAACTGTTACATAGCTAACCTATTTATGGAAAAACCATAAGCAGTGGTAACATTAAGATTACTCTAATAACTGGAATATGTTATTCAGATTCATATTCTATGGTTGCTTAAAACGGGATCAAATTTAGTGCCAAAATTTAGCAAGCGCAAATGAATCTTGCCGCATTTCTCGGTCGTTGATGTGGCGAGTGTGGAGTGCATGTTACCAAGGTACCACTATGATGGGCTTAGCCAACTGGGCTATATGATGGGCTTAGCCGATTGGGCTAAAGAGGCGGGTCAAGCAGCAGCTTTGCATGGCTGGGTGCTAAAGGTTTACTTGTAATTCATGATGATGGAAATACTGAGATTAGATATAAGTCTCTATCTTGAATTCGGCTAAGTTTGTTAAGCTCTCAGCTTTGAGATCCAACTCTTGTTCCCCCGTTCCGGTCGTCAACTTTCATCGTCGATTCTGGCCATCTTGGTGAGCCACAGTTCAATTCCACCGATAGCTTCCTAGAACCTCACTAACCGCATGCATGCGATATGCTGCCAGCTTGTTTGGTAGATCGAGCTGTCACCGGTCTTCCCGAAGATTGTAGCTTCGCCGAGCCGTCTTCACCATCTCCGCCGTCCAAGCAGCCGGACCCGCGCGTAGCTCGGTGAGCATATTGGAAGCCAGTAGAGGCACTGAACCAATTTTGGTGGAATCGAGCTTTGGTTCAACATGCAACACCACCCTAAGAGTCACCGCCACTTGAGCTCGCTGTAGGCACTGTTCCAGCCACCACTCTGAACATAATTGATGAGGACATCAACACTATCGATACATCCACTCATGATGCAATTACCCGCGCTCGTGCACGTCAACTTAACTATCAGATGAGTTTATTCTTGAGTTTATGTTTCTCTTTTTTATATCCTAGAGACGCGTACACTCTTATTTTACTCAGGAATGATGGAGAGGGTCCAACGAAAAGAGGATTAGTGCAGGGTGGATTCCGACTGTAGGACAGTGTCAAATTCTGATGGCCACCACGACTTCATGTGAATTTCGATTTAGGCTTGTAAGTACTTAATGAAAAGGCTATCAAGTCTACTTTCAAATGAATAAGGCCCTATGTCAATATCTGTTCTAGAGCGACTGTAATTGTCATTTTTTTACCGAGTGTTTTTCTGTCTACAATGCTGCGTCACCTCTTTTGAGTCCAATGGGCCGTGTATCAAGTTAGGCCCATTAGGGGCGTGTCCTAGGGTTGAGCATGACCCTAGCACCCCTGTGGTCATCTTCCCCTCTTCTTAAACCTTTAGCTGCCGCCAAGAAGAGGGGGTTTTTATTGATTAGAGTTAGCGTCTTGCTACTTGTACACAGCGCGTATGTTAGCTAGACCGTCCATCTGTTTGTCTCCGGAACCCCGCCAAATTGTGAATTCAGAGTGAATCTTTCATCTCAATATCTAGAAATTTCAGTGCTTGTTTTACTTGTTCTTCGATTGCTGGCAGGATGAGTGCCCTAGTAGTTGGGTTGTCGCGTAACGCAAGTTCGCGTCGACCATCGGAGACGGTGTATTGGTTGCTAAGGCGCATCGTCCTTGGACGGTTGTAGTCAGGCCGTGAATGTTGCCTCCATCCCCCAATCGAGTTATCCTCCACCTCTCATTGAAAGATCGAGACTAAATTCTAGTGAGTTCTCATTAGTTGGTATCAGAGCGCGGTTGATCGATGAGAGACTTTCTGCCCTTCGTTGTTTAATTTATTTTCCTATAGTTCAGAAAAAGCCAACAAAAAAATAGTGGATTAGTTCTCCGTAATCCTGAGAACCCTTTGAGCCTTTTTTTACTAGGACTGCTTAGTTAGGGCTTATTGAGTTTTCAATTGCATGGTTGTGTTAATTTGCTGGCCTTAGTGTTTGGGCGATTAGAGTTTTGAGTTCTTGCCACCGCACATCACCATCTTCACCACCACCGCCACCACCATTGTTTTAGCTGTCATCACTACCATCGTTGCCACCCACCAAATCACTTTCAATCCATAGTTTGATATATTTCTTTTTGTATTTTGTATTGCCTTTGATCCTGTCGCCACTAGAAAGGAAATAGAGCCCTGATTTAAGTGATTTAAATCAGTCATATCTTTTTCATATGGACTTAAAATTAAAATTAAGCATGTAATATACCCACGGACATCTACAGAAAAAATTACATCCATTTCTCCCCCGCTTTGCCGGGTTCGACAAATTTAAAATCGGCAAATTCCGCTTGCAAAATTCTATTTTCGTGGCGAGAAACTTCAGGACCCCTTTGGATAGAACTTTGAAAAATTCCACATGCCTTATATTTTGTCCGTTTGTGCTAAGAATTTTTGTGGTTGGTTCTAGTGTGCTCCTGGTTGTGAGAAAAATCAAAAAAAAAAGTCGCATCTCTCTCCTTAGCACTAGAGAGAGAAAAGAAAAAAAAGAGCAAGAAAGAAAGGGGCCGACTCGTGAGAACCTTCCTTCCACCTAGTCCCCTATTGTCTCCATCTTTTTGTTATTGTGTATATTTGGGTTTGTGTCTTGTGGCGTCCTTTGTGGTTAGGCTCGCATCTCTACTTCGCCTAGCCTAGGACCAGCACGGTACCGACCTTGAACGATTACTCAACTTGCTTTGACTAGCGTGGTTTCTAGTACTTCCTTATGCATTACTTTCAGCCCTCCTACAGCTCTACACATACGACTACAACTTGATAGGCCTTGTTGCTACGACACCGATACACCTCATTCCACGATTGTAGACTTGTCGATTGTCGTCACCCCTCCTGTGAGCATGATAAGAACTGGTAAGAGCTTGTGAGATAAGCTGAGAGTGAGCGTCTTTCAGTAGCCACACCCCAATAGTTGTAGGGATTAATTCTCGTCAACTGTTTTTGTTGTTGTTTTGTTATATTAACCATGGCAGGTTCGGAGGAAGAAGATGATGCATCCCATTCTCCATGCACCAAGCGCATCATACAACATTTTGTAAGGCAAGTGAAGCGGCACACAGAAGGACTTGATGTAGATTTGCAGATGACAAATGACAAGATTGGGCAACTGAAGACCACACAGATCGATGCCACAACCAGGCTTGCAGGGTTGGAGGCATCGGTTGCACGTATTAACACCAGTCTTGCTATACTTGTGAGGCATTTTTGATGACCTCAATGCTAGGGGCCATGATCAGCATAATGAAGACGATGTTGATGGTGAGTACGGTGAGGACAACTTCAATGATGACTATACCGCTAACACTGAACAGGATGACCACAACGCTCGTGATTGCTGTCGGCTACGTAACAATTGTAGAGGCATGGGAGGACACCGCCGACGAGAGGTATGTAATAATGAAGATGCTTTTTCTAAAATTAAATTTAAGATACCCCTTTTGATGGAAAATATGACCCTGATGCATATATTACATGGGAGATTATTGTTGATCAAAAATTTATATGCCATGAATTTCCTAAGAACACTAGAGTTAGAGCTGCTACTAGTGAGTTCACTGATTTTGCCTCTGTGTGGTGGATAGAACATGGCAAGAAAAATCATAATAACATGCCACAGACTTGGGATGCTTTGAAACGGGTCATGCAGAATAGATTTGTTCCTTCTTACTATGCACATGATTTGTTAAATAAGTTACAACAATTGAGACAGGGTGCTAAAAGTGTAGAGGAATATTATTAGGAATTACAAATGGACATGCTTCGCTGTAATTTAGAAGAGTCTAAGGATGCTGATATGGCTAGATTTTTGGGTGGTCTAAACCATGAGATTTATGATATTGTGAACTATAAAGATTGCACTAATATGACTCGATTGTTTCATCTTACCTGCAAAGTTGAAAGGGAAGAGCAGGGACAACATGCTAGTGCCAAGACTAATTTTCTACAGGAAAATAGACATCATGGCTGCCACGCATGATTACTACTCCTTCACCATCTTCCACACCTTGACGGTCGGCACCTTCATCCAGCGACAAGCCACATGTTCTGACTGCTAGTGCACCGACTAAGACAGCCTAGCAGCTAGCCGCGAGTGCTTCCTCTATTGCATCCACTAATAGAACAAGAGATGTTCAATATCACCGTTGCAAGGGCTATAGGCATGTCTAGCATGACTGTCCTAGCAAGTGTGTTTTGGTAGTCAAAGATGATGGTGAGTATTCATCTGCTAGTGATTTCGATGAAGATACACTTGCTTTGCTTGCAGCTGACCATGCAGATAAAGATGAGGGACCAGAAGAACATATTGGTGCTGATGATGCAGAATGCTATGAGAGCCTCATTGTGCAGCGTGTACTCAGCACACAAATGGAGAAGGCCAAGCAAAATCAGCGACACACTTTGTTTCAAACAAAGTGCGTCATCAAAGAGCGTTCCTACCGCTTGATCATCGATGGAGGAAGCTACAACAACTTGGCTAGCAGTGAGATGGTGGAGAAGCTTGCACTCAGCACCAAATCGCATCCCCACCCATATGACGTTCAATGGCTAAACAACAATGGTAAAACAAAGGTAACCAAACTGGTGCGCATTAATTTTGCAATTGGAACATATCGTGATATTGTTGAGTGCGATGTTGTACCTATGCAAGCTTGTCATATTCTATTAGACAGGCCATGGCAATTTGATATGGATTCTATGCATCATGGTAGATCAAATTAGCATTCTTTTCTATACTATGATAAGAAAATTGTGTTGCATCCTATGACCCCTGAAGCTGTTTTTGAGGATGATGTTGCTAGAGCTAAGAAAGAGAAAAATCGGGTCCATGCTATAAGTGAAAATCAGATTGTACCCAAAGAACTTGTGCAATATAAAAAGAAAGAATCTAAATCTGACAATAAAAATGTGATTCAATTGAAAGGTTTTTGCTTGCTTGCTGTTAAATCTGATGTTGCCAATCTAGATAGAACTAAAACTGTTTGCTATGCTTTCGTCTATAAGGATGCTTTGTTTTCTTTTGAGGATATAGCTGTTTATTTTCCTCTTGCAGTCACTAATCTTTTGCAGGAGTATGAGGATATTTTTCCCCAGGAAGTAGCACCGGGGCTGCCACCGGTGCGTGGAATTGAGCATCAAATCGATTTGATTCCGGGGGCTTCACTACCCAACCGTGCACCATATAAAACCAACCCTGATGAAACCAAGGAGATTCAGTGTCAGGTTTAGGATTTGCTTGATAAAGGGTACGTACGAGAGTCTCTTAGTCCTTGTGCTGTGCCGATGATTTTGGTGCCTAAAAAAGATGGATCTTGGCGTATGTGTGTTGATTGTAGAGCTATTAATAACATTACCATTAGATATTGTCATCCAATTCCTAGGTTAAATGATATGCTTGATGAATTGAGTGGCTCTATAGGTTAAATGCTGCACCGCTAAATGAGCTTATAAAGAAGGGAGCACCTTTCACTTGTGGCACCACACAAGAGAACGCCTTCAACATGTTAAAAGATAAGTTGACACATGCACCTCTCCTTCAACTTCCAGATTTTAATAAGACTTTTGAACTCGAATGTGATGCTAGTGAGATTGGATTGGGTGGTGTTTTGCTACAAGAGGGAAAACCTGTTTTATATTTCAGTGAAAAATTGAGTGGGCCTATTCTAAATTATTTTAGTTATGATAAAGAATTGTATGCTCTTGTGAGAACTCTGAAAACATGGCAACATTATTTATGGCCCAAGGAATTTGTTATACATTCTGATCATGAATCTTTAAAACATATTCGTAGTCAAGAAAAACTGAATCATAGGCATGTTAAATAGGTTGAATTTATTGAATCTTTCCCTTATATCATCAAACACAAGAAAGGGAAGGAGAATATCATTGCTGATGCTTTGTCTAGGAGATATACTTTGTTGATACAACTTGACTACAAAATCTTTGGTCTAGAAACAATTAAAGCCCAATATGTGAATGATGATGATTTTAAAGATGTCTTGTTGCACTGTAAGGATAGATGGACATGGAACAGATTCGTCTTCCATGATGGGTTTATTTTTAAAGCTAACAAGCTATGCATTCCAACAAGCTCTGTTCGTTTGTTTGGTGAGCTGATGGGGCATTTTGGTGCCAAGAAGACAGAGGACATCCTTGCTAGCCATTTCTTTTGGCCAAGGATGAGAAAAGACGTGGAGAGATTTGTGGCTCGCTGCATGACATGTCAAAAGGCTAAGTCACGCTTAAATCCACATGGTTTGTATATGCCTCTACCTGTTCCTAGTGCTTCTTGGGAAGATATTTCAATGGATTTTGTGTTGGGCTTGCCTAGGAGCAAGAGGGGGCGAGATAGCATTTTTGTGGTTGTCGATAGGTTTTCTAAAATGACACATTTCATACCATGTCATAAAACTGATGATGCTACTCATATTACTGATTTGTTCTTTTGGGAGGTTGCTTGCTTGCATGGTGTGCCAAACACCATTGTTTCGGACCATGACACTAAATTTCTCAGCCATTTTTGGAGAACTTTGTGGG
Organism: Oryza coarctata; assembly: GCA_030770085.1. NCBI lineage: Eukaryota > Viridiplantae > Streptophyta > Magnoliopsida > Poales > Poaceae > Oryza > Oryza coarctata. Next base: position 8,270,137 of record CM061484.1, on the reverse strand, counting down.
CTAAATTGGAGACTAAGCTTTTGTTTTCTACTACTTGTCATCCTCAAACTGATGGGCAAATTAAAGTTGTGAATAGTACTTTGTCTACTATGTTAAGGGCTGTTTTAAAGACAAATATTAAGATGTGGGAAGAATGTTTGCCTCATATCAAATTTGCATACAATCGTTCGTTGCATTCCACTACAAAGATGTGCCCTTTTGAGATTGTTTATGGATTTTTGCCTCGTGCTCCTATTGATTTAATGCCTTTGCCATCATCTGAAAAATTGAATTTTGATGCTAAACAACGTGCTGAGTTGATGTTAAAACTGCATGAAACAACTAAAGAAAATATAGAGCGCATGAATACTAACTATAAGCTTGCTGGTGACAAAGGTAGACGACAATTGAATTTTGAACCTGGTGATTTGGTTTGGTTGCATTTGCGAAAGAACGGTTTCCTGATTTGCGAAAGTCTAAGTTGATGCCTAAAGCTGATGGACCTTTTAAAGTGCTTAAAAAAATTAATGAAAATACATACAAGCTTGATCTCCTTGCAGATTTTGGGGTTAGTCCCACTTTTAACGTTGCAGATTTAAAGCCATATCTAGGAGAAGAAGATGAGCTTGAGTCGAGGACGACTCCAATGCAAGATGGGGAGGATGATGAGGACATCAACACTATCGATACATCCACTCATGGTCCAATTATCCGCGCTCGTGCACGTCAACTCAACTATCAGGTAAGTTCATTCTTAAGTTTATGTTTTTCTTCTTTATACCCTAGAGACACGTGAACTCTTGTTTTACTTAGGAACAATGGAGAAGATCCAATGGAAAGAGGATTAGCGTGGGGTGGATTCAAACTGTAGGACAGTGCCAAATTCTGACGGCTGCCATAACTTCATGTGAACTCCGATTTGGGCTTGCAAGTACTTAATGGAAAGGTTACAAGTCTACTTTCAAATGGATCTGGCCCCATGTCAATATCTGGGAGCGACCGTAATTGTCATTTTTCTACCAAGTATTTTTTTGTCTATGGTGCTGCGCCACCTCTTTTGGGCCCAATGGGCCGTATATCAAGTTGGGCCCATTAGGGGCACGTCCTAGGGTTGAGCACGACCCCAGCACCCCTTGGTCGTCTTTCCCTCTTTTTAAACCTTCAGCCGCTGCTAAGAAGAGGGTTTTTTTATTGATTAGAGTTAGCGTCTTGCTACTTGCACACAGCGCGCGTGTTGGCTAGACCACCCGTCTGTTTGTCTCTGGAACCCCGCCATATTGTGAATTCAGAGTGAATTTTTCATCTCAATATCTAGCAATTTTAGTGCTTGTTTTACTTGTTCTTCGATTGCTTGTAGGATGAGTGTCCTAGTGGCTAGGTTGTCATGCACTGCAAGTTCGCATCGACCATCGGAGACGGTGTATTGGTTGCTAAGGTGCATCATCCTTGGATGGTTGTAGTCGGGCCATGAACATCGCCTCCATCCCCCAATCGAGTTATCCTCTACCTCTCATCGAAAGATCAGGACTAAACCCTAGCGGGTTCTCATCAACGATAACCACCGATAGGTTCGCAAGGATGAGATCTACATTTCTCCTTTTGGCCACTTCCCCAGTCGAGCCGCCGTTCGCCGCTGGCGCCGGCGAGAAGTGTCGCAGGTCACCACTGCCATAGCCGCAACCTTACCCAGCCCCGTCTCGCTAACATGTAGGCCCAGCCAAATTAGCCTGCAGGGACTTCGATTAGCAACGTTTAAAACTTGCATGGTTCGAGATGCAAAACATTTTAGGCGTACATGTGGGACCAGGATTTAAATATAAATACCATAAAACTTGAGAACTGTTAATAAATTTCCCTTTAACCGTGTGCAGGGACCTCCAGTTCTATTCCAGGTAACTCAATGGGCTTTTCTGAAAGAAACCAGATACCGACATGCAGACCCTCATATTTAAAATCGAGAAAAAATGTAAGGAAAAATAGTTAAAATAGTTAAAACATTATCAAATGAAAAATGTATTAAATTCCAAAATATGTATAAAATGAACAAAATTTTAGTAGTTCACAAAATTATTCTCTTTAATTATCAAGAATAAAATATGGAACATTAAGTACTAAAAACAGTTCTAACATTTTGTGTAAAATATAAATGCCATAATATCTATCCTAACATGTAAAATCCCTAGAAAATCCATTCCAGATCCTTTTGGGGTGAAAAAAAATTCGAGTAGACTCACAAAAATTATCCCTTTAATATTGTAATCTAAAACCTGGAACTTACAGTACAGAAAATACCTCTAAATCTTGTGTAGTAAAATAAATACTATAATGCAAACTACAACTTATAAATTTCATAGAAAATGCATCGTAGCTCCAAATGGGTTGAACAAAAACTTGTTAGAACCAAAAAATTATGCTCTTTACTCCTGTAAACTAAAATCTGGTACTTTCACTACACAGAATGCCTCCAAAAATTTTTGTAATAAATAATTACCATAATAGGCCCCATAGCTCCTAGAATTCATAGGAAATTCATGATAGCTCAAAAACTTATGAACCCAAACTCATTGGGCTAAGAAAATCATGCTCCTTTTTACTGTAAACTAAAAATTGGCACATTATATACAGAGAACACCTCCAAAAATTTGTATAGAAAATAATTAATATAAAGTGCACTACAAATTACAAAATGCATTAAAAATTAATATTAACTCCAAAATTGATGAAATCAACTTTTTGGACTTAGAGAATGATGCTCTTTAGCACGGAAAGGTTGAACTTGACAAAACTACCCCTTAAATATTCCACAACTTTGCTTAAGGAATAAATGACTTAATCGAATATAGAACTTGTAAAATTCATATATCACAAATGGGAAGTGATAAAATAGAAATTCTTTTACATAAGTTAATTTTAGTTCAGTACCGAATTCATGTATTTGAGTATTTTGGATTTTTTATTATTTGCTATCTATCGTTTGTATGTTCATATTTTTTATATAGCAATTTTGTTGACGGTAAGAAATTGGTTTTAGTTGACCAAGGTGAAGAGGTATAAGGCAAGTGCTTCCCTCCTCTTTTAAACATATTGAAACCTATGACTTGGGGAATGTAATGTGTTGTTTACAAAATTGCATATGTATTTAAAACTATGGTTACTTAAAATGTGGTAATTGGTAGTTTTGACCTACTTACTATATGATCCTCCTTTGATATTGATAATGATTAGATTACTTATGATTATTTCGGTCTATAATTACTCCATTGTCATTATAGGAATTATTAGAGTACTTTACTTGTGCTTATTTGGGTCTATAATTGCTTATTATGTCATTGTATGCTTAGCCATGCTTAGAAATAGGTAAATAATCATTATGGTCACTTTATAAATGAAACATTGGGTATTATTTTACTTCTGGACAGAGGTGAAAACTATGATTATTTGTGAACTAAAGTGGAGATAATTTTTTTTAGACTTACGCGGCAAGTGGTGTGTATATGATGGTAGTTGCATACCGATAGGGAGAGTGTTTGTCTGAGTTGATTAAGGACTGAATTCTATGTCATCATATATTGTTTATCCAACATTCACGTGTGATAGTTATGGGATGGCCTTAGCTAATTATGTTGCTTTATATTTAGCCTTGCATTTTGGTAGGATAGGAAAGTTTGAATTAGTCTTAGCGTTGATTTATAAGAGCTATCTATTTGCTCGCTAAGGGTTGTCTAGGCCAAATACAATGGTACAGTGCCTTGCAGAGAAACAGATGTGTTTGTTGCCGTGGCATTAGGTTTAAGGTGTGGGCCTACCACCAATGACTCTAGGTCATTTCTAGAGTGAATTCACACTTGCTGTGCTGGTACAAGGCTAGACATTGAGTAATGTAAATACTACATTATGACCTCTAGGCCACATTCAACGTGCAGAGTATGGTGGTGCTTCCCGCAATTCAAAACAAACTAGAGTGTTCATATTATGTGAGTAAAGTTATACAAACTCTGAAGAGTTAAAAGCTAATTAATTATTTGTGCTTGTGGTCATGAATGATATAGTGAAGTGTCATGAGTATAGACTTAATTTACAAATGTATTCATAAAAATGGGATGTGAAAATTGTTATTTATGATGTATGTGATATTCATGATGATGATTATGGTATCTTGATGTCATGGAGGGAAGCTAGTGTGATGTTATGATATGACTATTATGGATGTTGTGATCTACTTATGAACTTGCTTTTAACTGCTTTATAAAATACCGCTGCAAATGATTGTGAACTAAAATTTTATTTATACTAAAGTGAGACCACAAATAGCCCTCCATTGATTTAGAGCTTGCATGTAGTATATTAGGTTTATATTGACTGCTAGTATATACAAGCTCTTGGAGGAGGAGGCCAAGGAAGTCAAGACACTTACAAGAAATTTCGTCATCGCCAAGAACAAAGAAGTTGCCTTGAAGGCCAAGAAGCAAGTCTCAAGCAATGAGGAAAGTGAAGATAAAGATCTTGCTCTCATTGTTAAGAGGTTCAAGAGGTTTTGGAAGGATGGTGGCTATGGCAAGAACAAGAAGGAAAATTATAAGACCAAGACTCGATCTTTCAAGAAGGAATATAGTTACTTTATTGTCAATTACCCTAAGAAGAATAAGGAGAACGACGATAAGCCCTAGCACCATAAGAAAACAGGCTCTAGGCATGCTCATGTTGGAGAGGAGTGGATATAAAATGGTGAGTCTAGCTCTGGAAAAGAAAATGGAGTGGCTACACTCACAATCAAGTTGTCTTTGCCAAGGGAAACTCTCTTCGACAACTTGAGCGACGACGACGACTATTATGCTCTTACTTGTCTCATGGCAAAGAGGCACAAAGTAACTCCACCTCCAAATCTTACCATGAGCGATATTGAAGATAATGAAGTTATTAATGATGATATTATGAGCAAATATTTATTGGCATGAGCAAGACCGCCATTAGCCATGTGGCTAAGCTTATGAAGGCTTTGGAGAGTAGGAAAAAGACCATAAACGAGAAAATATGCTCATCCTTGAGAAGCAGAGAAATCTTGTCTTTGAGAGGCTATTGGCTAAGAAGAAGGAAAGGATTGAGGAGTTGACCGATAAGCTTAACTGGGTCAATGAATCAATTGCCATTCTAAAGAGCTCAAATGACTCACTTCTAGATATATTCACAAAGTTGGATGAAACTCACAAAGCTCTAGAACTTTAGTTTGAGACTCTTTGGCATAGCATCTCCACTTCAAATAATGCCACAACAAGCTGCAATGCGTCTACAAGCAACGGGTGTGTTCAGTGTTACAACATTGATGTGAATTGTTATTTCACTAACTTGTATGTTCTAGAGGCTGTCAAAAAGGAGGATGAAAGGCTTGGCACCTTGGTATGATATAGGTGCATGAATACATACCAATCAAAAGACGCGCTCTACAAGACCATCTCCACTCATAACAACAAGCATGAGGTGGGGCTTGGCTTTAAACCATATGAGAGCCGCTAGGAAGTGATTTATGGCAAACAATGTCTCAAGTTTGTCAAGAGTGGATAAGCCAACTCAAGCCCAACCCAAGTCAAGCACACATAAGGACACATGCCTCAACCAATCTTTTATTCATCCTATGTGCCTAAGTGGAACCACTGTAGTGAAGTGGTTGCTCATTTTGTTGGGTCTCGTAATAAAAAGTGAGAAAGATGTATAAAAAATTCCTAAATCACTTGTCACTAACATACAAGGACCCAAACTTAGATTCATTTGGATATCTAAACAACAAGCCTAAATTGTTTCGTAGGCATACTCCTCTTGTGAATCAAGTTGGGTAGTTAATAGTAGTGTACTAACAACATGATAGGAGAGAGGAGTATGTTTGCAAACCTTAATGAGGATGGATGAAACTAGGATAACATCATGTTCGGAGATGATGGCAGAGGCAAGGTGATTGGTCTTGGTAAAATCACCATTTCAAATGTTATCTCAATCTCAAATATCGTCCTTGTCAAGTCTCTAAGTTACAATCTTCTATTGATGTCACAATTGTGCAAAATAGGCTACAATTGTTTATTTACCGATGTGAAAGTGCTTGCGTTTAGAACGGATGATTCTACTATATTGTTCAAAGGAAAGCAAAAGGGGGACATTTATCTAGTTGACCTCAACTTAGATAAAATAAACCTAGAGGCTTGCTTGATCACAAAGTCCTCCATAGGGTGGCTTTGGCACTGACGGTTAGCTCAAGTGAGGATGAGGGGTCTCCCAAAACTTCTAAAAGGAGAGCACTTCCTCGGGTTTACTAACGTTGTTCTTAAAAAGAATTGTGTGTATAGTGCTTGTCAAATGGGAAAATAAGATGGAAATCCATATCCGGTGAAAAATGTCATGACTACAACTATACCACTTCAATTCTTTCATATATACCTCTTTGGTGCCATTGCTTACATAAGCATTAGAGGTAACAAGTATGACTTTATTATTGATGATTATTCCTACTTCAAATGGGTATTTTTCTTGCATGACATGAGTGAGGCTCAAGAAGTCTTCAAGAACTTCACACGCAAGGCTTAAAACGAGTTTGCAGTCAAGATCAACCATGTATAGATGACAACGGTAGTGAATTCAAGAACACATATGTGGAAGAGTTCCTCGATGAGGATGGCATAAAGTATGAATTCTCGGCACCATAGAACCCATTGCAAAATAGAGTTGTGGAGATGAAGAACTGTACACTCATTGAGTCCTTAAGAACCATGTATGACAAATACAAGATCTTGGACGACTTTTGGGTGAAAGTAGTAAACACGGCATGCCATGCCAACAACTAGCTCTACCTCCACAAGCTCTTAAAGAAGACGTTGTATGAGCTACTCACTAGTAATAAGCAAAATGTCTCTTACTTTCACCTCTTTTGGAGCAAATGTTTCATTTTGAGTAAAAGACCTCATTCATCCAAGTTTTCACCTAAGGTGGATGAGGGTTTCCTAATCGGTTATGAATCAAATGCACAAGTCTATTGATTCTTCAATAAAATCTTTGGCATTGTTGAAAGCACTAGGGATGTTACATTTGATGAATCCCATGACTCCCAAGTTGAGCAAGTTGTAGTACATAATGTAGAAGGTGTGGCTCCAAGCAAGTCTATCGAGAACAGGGCAATGAGGCAGGTGAGACCGCAAAAAGTGCATGATGATCATGATGGAGTACTTGATCAATCTCCATCAACTCAAGTCAATCTCTTAGAATCAATTAGTAAAGAACATGAAGATTTGCCACTAGCACAAGTGGATGGCATTGATACTGAGGACACTCAAGAGCAAAGAGACACCATGCAATCTTAAGTCCTCTTGGTGCACCATCCAAGAATTCACCAAATGGTTCAACGAGATCACCATGTTGATAAGATTCTTGATGATATCACAGAGGAGTAACTACTCGATCTATTATTAAATTTTGTGAGAATTACTCTTTTGTCTTATCCTTGGAACCAATTAAGGTGGAAGATGATCTTGACGATGCAGATTGGGTGATGACCATGTAAGAAGAATACAATGACTTCACCTATAGTGGAGTATATTTAGTAATGCAAACTCTCAAGCAAAATCTAATAGGCATCAAGTGGGTCCTCCACAACAAATAAGACAAGAACGGAGTGGTGACTCATAACAAAGCACGGTTTGTCGCACAAGGAATTAGCCAAGTCAAAGGGCTTAACTTTGGTAAATCTTTTGCATCAGTTGCTCACCTTGAGTCTATTCGAATCTTATTAGCTTATACCACTAACCATGATTTCAATATTTACCAAATGGATGTTAAGAGTGCTTTCTTGAAAGGACTAATCTTGGAGTTTGTATATGTTGAGCAACCTCTTAGCTTTGAAGATCCAAACTACCCTAACTACATTTTCAATCTCTACAAAGCGCTCTATGGGCTCAAAAAAGCTCATAGATCATGGTATGAATGCTTTCTAGACTTTCTTGTCAAAACTGATTTTAAGATAGGCAAAGCCGACACTACTCTATTCATTTATGTGCAAAATTTATGTCGATGACATAATACTTGGCTCAACTAATTCCTCTTTTAGTGAATGGTTTAGTAGGGTAATAATCAAGAGGTTTGAGATGTCAATATGGGGGAGCTCACTTTCTTCATCGGGCTTCAAATCAAGCAACTAAGGAAGAAACCTTCTTCTCTCAAACCAAGTATCTTAAGGATATTCTCAAAAGTTTAAGATGTAGGGAGCCAAACACATCAAAATACCAATGCTTGTAAATGGACACCTCGACCTCAATGAAGATGGTAAAGACGTTGATCAAAAGGTGTACCGTTCCATAATTGGCTCACTTATTTACCTTTGTGTATGTAAACTTGATATCATGTTTATTGTGTGCATGTGTGCTCACTTTCAAGCTGCATCAAAAGAATGTCATCTAGTTATCGTTAAGTGAATTCTTTGATATTTGGTTCATACTCCTAACCTCGGCTTGTGATATTCCAAAGGGTCTATATTTGAGATAATTGGATATTCCAATTCCGATTATGCCAGGTGTAATGTTGATCAAAGAGCACAATGGAAACATATTAATTTCTTGGATTGTTCCTAGTTTTTTGATCCTCCAAGAAACAAAATTTCATAGCCCTATCCACCGCCAAAGCTGAGTATATAGCCATTGGCTCTTATTATAATCAACTCCTTTAGATGAAGCAAACTCTTATTGACTTTGCCTATCTATGACCAAGATTCCTCTCTTTGTCACAATGAGAGCGCCATAAATAGCCACCGATCTTGTTCAACACTTAAGAACCAAACATGTTGATATTCATCACCACTTCCTAAGTGATCATAAAACCAAAGGGGACATATCTCACCCATGTGACAACCAAAAGACAAGTTGCTGATATCTTTACCAAACCACTAGATGAAAAGAGATTTTGTGAGCTAAAAAAGGAACTAAATATCTTGGATTCTTAGAACATCACATGAGAAGTGCTTGACTAATCAATAATCAAGCTTGGATCATCTAAATGTAAATTAAATTGAACTTTAGTGTCACAAGATCTATTGTTGAGTAGAAATTGATCTTGACACAAAGGTTGAAGTTCATACATTCCCCATAGGCCTAAAAACCCTTTTGTGTGCTTATTTTCTTTGCAAAAATTTGTTCTTATATCTAGAGAACAAAGTGTGGTTTGATAGTTGGTTGCACTTAGCAACTCAAATTACATGTATCTAGTTTTTATCCCGTCCAATTTTTCGGAGACTCCTGACCTTTCTACCGAAGTGTCCGGAAACATTTGATTGTCTCAATTTTTCTAATGACCGGAGACTCTGGTTTCTAGCACCAGATACTTTGGTTCCTTATGTCTCCCAACCTGCCACGTTTGTTTTCCCTCATTTTCTCTCTCATCTAAACCCTACACTTGAGACGACAGTGCTCCTTCTCCAGCGAACTTCATCCTCCACCAATGAGGTTTGACCTACTTCATCTCTCCTCATTGCTTGGCAATCAGAGACTCTATTCACCACTCTATTCACCACTCTGTTTCATCAATCTCTCATAAGGTAATTACAAATCCTAGTGTTTTTGTCATTATCTTGATTTATCAATTTTTGAACCTAGGGCTAGAAACCTTGTGGTAGGATGTTGATTCTACTTCTCAAGGTATCAGGTCTATAGGTTTTGATTACATTCATTGGCTAGCTGTGCCTAACTCCTTCAACCTTTTAGGTCAACCGGAGACTCCGGTTCGTGTAACTAGATACTCAAGTCCTAGTCTTTAGCCAATGCAACCTTGCTTCAACTTAAATCCTTGATTTCTTTTTGTTGGCGTTGTTCCTTAGGTTCAGTCATGGTTCATGTCAGAGGTTCCAATTGTAACTGTGATGATGAGGACGAACAAAGGGCCAGAACTCACAAGAATCCTTCTCGTGCTTCAAGGGTCGAGAATGGCAATGCTACCAATTCAACCGGTCTAACTCCTCGCATTAAGAAGGCTACTCACAAGCCTACAACCTATCAACTGTCTTACCAATCCACCTCTGGATTGCTCATTAGGGAGTCCAATCTCCATCCTGCTCCACATGCATAAGATCAAGGGGGCTCAAAATCTAGATTTTGGATTTGTGTGAATGGTTTATGACTACAAGTGCAAGAATGCGCCATTGCAAGCTCACTAGCTTGAAGACCCGAATACTCTTGAAAAGCATGTTGTCGATCCTTGCTTTTGTACATGGTTTCAACAAGATTACTATAATAGTTTGATTAAGCTAGGGGGAAAACCTTTTGTGGACATGCAATGGATCAATTTGGTTCAAATGGAGGGCAAAGACAATCCTTTGTTCAATTAAGTTATCTAGGCTTGGCTCTACGATATCATGGCACTTGAGTGTAATTGGAGTGAGCGTGTGTTTGTTCAATTTGGGCCACCTTGTTCTTTCAATCCATTGCAAGTGATGAGTCTGAGATCAAGTGGATGAAAAGTGGAAATCCATACAAGGTCACCATCTCCCACTTTGCCGAAGCTTTAGAGCTTGATAGTGCAGACCTCACTCATGTTAGTCTTCATGAGGTTCCACATACTCTTGCACGTTAGATCGTATTCATGTATGGCCCTAATAGCGCTTTGAAGACTACCCATGGTCTCCTTCCTAACTATGACATCCTCAACAAGCTCTTCCACCTCACTCTAAACCCTAAAGAAGGGGATGCCTCCGCTATTCAATTTGAGGCAAGGAACTTAGTTATATATGCCCAAGAAAGGTAAACTTCAGTGTCATGAAGTTTTTTTTGGATGGAGATGTACCAAATTGCCACCAATTAATGGTGTTCTCCCACCTATGCTCTTTTCATCATGTGTCTTGTGTAGAGTGTCACAAAGCTCATGTTCATCAAGGAAATCAAGCATCAACCCTATTGTCTTTGTGGACCTTCTTCCACTTCCACCTATCGTGCTTCTTCATCTTAGGCTGCTCCTCGCAAATCCGATTCTCCTCTCAAGAGGGCCATCAAAGATCTTTTCTCAGTTTGCCCCTCTAATGACACACAAGTCTATGAGAACAAGGTGCATCTCAAAAAGATTGAGAAGCAACAAAAGGATTTCCTCTGCTCTCAAAACTTTGATGTCTCCTTAGATGATTCCAGTGAATAATTTCAGCCTCCTCACTTTGAGGATCCGTTTGCCGATGATGATGGTTCGGAAGCTACCTAGGCTACTAGGGCTTCCTACTCTGCCATTGAAGAGGTTTCTAGCATTTGTGAGGAGCATGAAGACAGCTCGGAGATGAAGGATAGTGTGGGTGATGGTGTCGATGGCGATAACCAAGAGAATGAGGACAATGACTTCATGTGATCCCCTATCTTCTTTGTCTATATTTCTACTCATTTTGTTGTCTTGATGCCAAAGGGGGGAGGGAAGTATAGGGCCATAGGGAGGGAGGGGGGTCAACTTCACTTTTCTTTCATTCTACTAGTCTACTGGAGACTCTGGTTTCCTATGAGCAATCTCTTCAAGTCTATGTTAGTTTAATTCATGGACATGTAATAATTACTATTTATTTGTGTGTGATATAATGACTTTAGATTAAGGCTTTTGTTTTATTCACACTTTATTACTTTCAATGCGCTTGAATGCATTCTTGGATTGCGTTTCTATTTTTTTGTGCCATGCCATGTCATATGCATTGTTTTTCATTTACTTGCCTTCACACACATTACACCCTATGATTGCAAGGAAATAGGGTCCCATGTTCTATATTAAATTTTGCATATGAGTTTTGTTCACCATCTTTTATATGCACAATTTTAGGGGGAGTTGCTCCTATTTTATTTCAATAAAAAATTCAAATTATATCATCTGTTGTAAGCCCTATGAATGTTGTCATCAATCACTAAATAAGAGATTAAAAGTGCATCTAGCCAGCTAAGTGGGTTTTGGTTGATAGATGACAACAAAATTACGGGACTAATGGTTTGATGAAGTCAAAATACATATTGTAGTCCCTGGAATTTTTTTAGATGAAAAGAAAATAGCCCACAAAAGATTCGATGCAATTATGGATCTCAATGACACAACTTTTGCTTTTATATTTTTATTTGAGTCATAGAATCGCCATAGGTTGATAACATTAACCAAAGATGGTGTCAAGTGCTTCGATCTTTAATGAGAGGCACTAGGTATCACCCTCACAAGTGATCTGTAGTGAGTGTCTAATGAAAATCTTCGGAGTCTCTAATTTGAACCTGCTATCACACGAAGAATGCTACTAGAGACTTCGATACCAGAGACCGGAGGCTATTGTATTTGTCTCAACGTGGCAGCAAATTGGGACGAGAGACTGCAGTGTTTGAATCTGAGTAGTGTCCAGTTTTCGGAGTGGGCGAGGATTTAACTCTCCTACCCCTTACTTTGTGTAGTGGCTATCACATATTTGATACATACTTCCATAGCATCTCTAGGGTTTGTACACTTCACTTCACCTTGAATCTTGTGTAGAATTACTGTGAGAGGGAATTTGGATGTAGAGAGTGTGTGAGTTATGGTTGTTTGGATTGAGCACTTGGATCAACGTGCAACGTTGATCATATTCTTTAGCTTGTTACTCTTGAAGGTTTTCCTCCTAGCCGGTTAGGTGTCGCCCGTGAGTATTCAATCTTGTGGATAGTCTAGGAAAATTTGTGAAGATTTTTCTCACCTCCGTAGGAGAAGAGGTAAGTTACTGAAGCCTGAGCTAGATTCTAGTAGTTTGCTTGGTAGAACAAGCTTCACCAATGAAAAGTGTGGGCGTTTCATCCGTGGACCTTGGTGGCCATGAGAAAATCTACTAGTCCTTGGTGATTGCTTTGAGACAAAACCTTTCTCTAGGTTATTAGCTTGGTGAGGTAAGGGATCAATTAAGATCCGACTCTTTGGTGTCCCTCAACAAACAATAGGTATCTTGGATCCGAACTTGGGGAAAAAAATCTCGTGCCTTCCTTGTGCTTTGTTTGTCTTCTTGCTTGGGAAGACGCACCAGAATATCCAGTTTTAAATACTGAAGTATCTAGTTGGTGTTTTCTATGAGACATAATATTTCGATCGAAGTCTTCAATATTTAGAATTTGATACTCCGGTAAAAGAATTTAAAATCTAATGTTAGTGATTTTAGGAATGTACATTCACCTCTTCCTGCCCCCTCTGCACGACATTAGATCCTTTCAATTTTCATGATCCAAATGCATGTCTTTATTCAAGATTTTATGTGGACATATGATGTCTGCTATTGGAACAAGGCCTAACATCTTTATCCAATTGGGCTTTTGCAACCCTTTGTCCCCCAACCATGGTATTAGCAGACATCGCCATTGACTTCGTTGAAGGTCTACCACATGTCCACGACAAGACAATGCTTTTAACGATGGTGGACTGCTTCTCCAAGACGGTGCACTTCATCCCTTTATGCCATCCATACACGGCGCACTCAGTGGCTCACGAGTTCTTCACGCGCATTGTCCCTGCATGGAATTCCATCTTCAATTGTCAGCAACCGTTACCCCTCTTAACAACCAACTCTTGGACCGTGGTGTTCAAGCTTGCCGGCACTAAGCTTCACCATTCTTCAGCCTACCACACACAGTCTGACAGCCAGCCAGCCAGAGGATGTTAACAACATCGTCGTTATGTACTCTGTTGTGTGGTCGACGACCGGCCGCGTCACTGTCTCCTCGCTGGTTAGCATGGGTGGAATTGGTTTACAACACCGCTTTTCAAGCTTCGTTCAAGACTTTGCCGTTCCGCGTGGCGTATGTCCACGAGCCACCGAGCTTGCAACGTCCATACCACAACGCGGCGCTGCTATCTGCGGTGGCTCCGGGATCTCAATGATTGACTGTCTAGAGCAGGCTCAATAGCACTACAAGGATGCCTATGACGGTAACCACCGTGACATCACTTTGACATCGCTTTCGACGTTGTCCAGTGAGTTTGGCTTCATCTGCTTCACCACTTACCGGTGTTCGTATGCTGATAGCTAAATTTGGCATATTATAGTAAATATTTTATTCGGTTGTTAATTCAGCAATTAGCTGAATGAAAAGTATTAATTCATTGATTATTTGTTTACCGATTAGGTTCGATCATTTTACTAAATAGATGATGCAGTTAGAACGCTAATTGGCCGAGTTAATCAAGGTTGCATAGAAATTTATTCGGTCACATGCAAGTATGCATGCGATGTGTCAGGTTTGTGTGCAGGATTACATGCGTCTAGGATCTTCCGTGAGTACCAAGTATAAAGGCAATAGAATGCAGACACAGAAGACTCGATTGCTAAATTATTTAGAGGTCATGCATTGCAAGGAATCGAGCAGGAGCATGGCTGGTCGGCCGGATTTGCTGCGGATGGAACAGCGCGATATGTTTCCCTTTCCATTAATTTGCTCTGACTCGATTCAAGGATGTGCAATCCTAACATGATTATTATGTACCAAGCCAAATACGAGCCACCTTATTTAAGGGTCAAAGCTGATTAGAGAAATTCCCTCAACTCAATCGACAAAATAATTCTATTTTCTTTTTTATGTTCTTTTTTTCTTTTATGCTTAGGGGTAGATCAATCTAGTTTTCTTTATCGATTTATCTAAAAGTCGATCGCTTATCGCCATGAAAGCTTAATGGTATTTTGTTAACAATTTGTTGTTGACGAACCGTGTGTTAGCAATTTTCGATGCCGATACAATTTGATGACTCCGTCGGGGAATCGAGGTTTCGGCAATGCAATCATGCCGAAATTAATCTACCCTAACTCTTGTCGTTCTACTGCCGATTTGCAAATCGCCGTCGTCGCATTTGATTGCAGTCGGCCGCCGCCGTCGTCGCATAGGCCGAATTAATCGGTTCGGCTACACGCCTGTTACCAAGGAACTCATCACGCAGCGCAAGGCGCAGGGCCTTGCGTGTTGCACTTGTCCATGAGGAGGGCCAAGGAGAGGCGAATCAGAGGAGATCAGAGGGGAAAAAGGCCAAGCTCTCTATCAACAAAACAAAAAAAAAAAGCTTTTCTCCTGCTTACGCACGCGCAACGAGGAATTGCATGGCAGCCTGCAAGCCAATTTTTCGGTCGATCTCGTTTGGTGCACATGGAAGTGCACCAGGGTATTTCAAGAAAGTATATCTTCTATACACGGATAATTCATGCATACAACAATCAAGAAGACATCGTTGCCGCATATATCAAGAAGACAGCGTTGCCACATATAGCATTATATTTTTCGTAACTTGCTTGTGCAACCACTACGTGTAATCTAGAATTAAAAATAAGTATTTATAGTTTCGATTCAATGTATCAGTATTAAAAACTATCTCTGGCACATTGCTTTTTTTCTGGTGATATTTTTTTCTACATAGTTTTTTCTCTTTATTTTACTATTGTTTTCTTTTCTTTATTATATACATATACATATATATGAATATATATATGTTTATAGAATTACATATATATAATTACGGATATATAATTAGAATTAAATATATGCCATTAATATATTATAAATATACATATAATTGTTATTTATTATATTCTATCGTATATTACAAGTTAAGATGACTCTTGAATAACCCGTTTATCATCGTGAAATATTCCAAATGAATTCACGATCTTGTCCATAGTTATTCCTATGAGTTATTCTTGAATAGAAATTTTGTAATCCATCTGAAGGAGTTATTGTTTCATATCTTTAATTCGAGTAGTGAACATAATCCTATCTTTTTTTTGTCTGTTCCATGTAACAACTATGGAATGGTACATTAGGGTTGTGACGAGCTCTAGCATAACCAATGGTTTGTTGAGCTTAAATTGATACTTGATGGTAGCTTGTGATACCTCCTTGATAGAGGCCACCCTAGTAGTTGATCTTTGGTAAGACTTGTATCTTTTATAAACTACTGCAGATTGATTTTCCAATCAGATGGTATCAGGTCAATCGCTTATCTTGCTTGTTGTCCAAGTTAGGGAACATCACTAGACTATCCTCTTTTCTTCTTGTGATAGGACTTGATGAGCGAGCATTTGTAGTCTGATAACATTTTCTTCTTCATTGCTTCGCTTATCTTCTGAAAAAATGCCCTTGTTGTTAGGTTTATTACAACATTTTTGTCTGGACTTCACTGCATGAAGTGCTCCTTCACCTATTTTTCTACTTCTACTCTAGTCTCCTCATCAGTCATATCACACGGCCTTTTCTTTGGTACAGATTTATTTGGCTCATCCGTTGACTTTTTCTTATTTTTTTTGATACCTTGACAACACGGGAGAAGGTGAGCACAACCTTTTTTGATGTGGTGGAGATGGGGTTGGTTTCTTGCCCATACCAGCAAACTGTGGTGGTGGAGATGGAGGTTGTGGAGGAGGTGGTGGAGACCGATGTTGGGGAGGAGACGGCGGGGGGCCTCCGATAGGAATCGACGCCACCACCCACCCAGGAAGCACGATGTAGCACTTGTGCCATAAGATGATGCAGTGGGAGGCCTCCCCTAGTGTCCTCTCTCCATCAACTCCGGTGAAGTTGAGCTCAAGATCATCAAAACCCTCATAGACTTGCTCTAACTCCAGCTTTGAGTGGCTAGCTGGAATTGGCATCCAGTGGATTATTTAGCCTTGCTCCACTTGTATGACCATGCCGTTTGCCACCTTCATGAGAAACAAAGTTAATTAGTACATATTCACAACATATAAAAAACTAAAAAATGAGATGTGCAAACTACAAGCATACTTTGATAGATAGGTTCATGAAGGGAATATGTAGCTCATATGGTGTTTGCTGCGTGATTTCATCCACTGGGTAGTATGGTTTGTCAACCAGTGGTGGTACTACAACTTTGTTGGTCTGATCGGCTACTTGCTCTCTAAAAGCGCAGCTGCTTTGATGGCCTCAGGGGCTGAATAGGATGTTAGGATTAGTCCTAGTTTGTAGTTGGGTCTCGTTAAGTGCTAGTGCGATATGCCTTTTCACCTCTTCGGTCATTTTTTGATTGGTCTTTAGGATCTACTGCTCCAACATCCAAACCCTGGTATCCTACTCAGACTTACTTCTCTTGCAACTCCTTTATGAGTCGATGTCCTCGAGGAACCTATACTTCCATGAGACCATGCCTTTTCCACCCATTCGTCCTAGGTGGTCGGGATTCTATAGGACCATTGTAAGCTCGTCCTTCTCTCTATCAGGCTTGAATGTACCCTATGAAGAGGACTCTAGGGCATCCCCGAGATGGTGTGTTGCATCTCATATTTTTGGGCTAAAGATGAGGGAGTCATCCTCTGCACTAAGCATGCCACTATGAGCATAGTACTAGTGCTTTGACCATTCGGACTAGTCAGTTGTGGCTAGAATGATACCCCTTGCTTCTAGAGCATCTTCCATCTTTCACCATTTAGCAATCTCCTTGTTATAACTGTCTTACCCTAGTTTATAAAAATATTTTTTTGGGCATCATTGGCTTTGTTCTATGCCACCATCTTTCCGCTTTCCCTTGACGACTTGTATTTGACAAATACATCCCAGTGGTCCCTTAGCTTTAGTTACGTATTGAAATTCAGAGTTTGGCTTTTAGGATATAGTTCTTGTGTTGATTCTTCTTGATGGTTTGAAATTGTGTGGCCATCATCTTGAGAGCTCACTCCTTCACTCTAGGTTGTTCTATCTCAAGGACATCGAGAGTGAAGTTTTATAGAAGGGTTGTCTACAGCATGTCCTTCTGTGACTGTGGGAGCACATTTTGATCACCTGTCCTTGTGGACCACCATTTCTGTATGCTGATCAGCATGTAATCCCTCACAATATAACCACAGTGAGACATGATCTTCCTTGCAGTGGAGATGTGAGCAACTGGTTTGCTATTTTCATTCAGTTCAGTTATAATGTATCACCCTTCTAACTTTTTTGTAGCATCTCATTGCCCTCATTTCTTCTTCGTCTTAGCTTTCTTTTGTCCCTTCTTATTATTGTCCTCCTCATATCCTAACTCATTGTTGGGACCCTTCTTACCTTCTATGGCTTTCTCACTGAAGTATTGACTATAATCCTCACCATCGTCGCCTTGGTAGTACTGGCTACTACCCTATGCAATCTAGTCTAAGAGGAACCTTTCTTCATCTGACTCTCTCATCTTATCTAATAGGATAATACATAGAATATAAATCAATATACATTATATGTGGTATTATACGTTAACACATATATTATTTATTTATATTTTTATTGCGCTATTTTTTTCTTTCTTCTCCTTTCCAATGAAAAAATAGTTCGACAAGTTTGCATATACTCCATAAGCTTGCTATATTTCAACTCCAACATATACTCTACGTTCGATCGATAAGATAATACTATTCATGTATACAAATTCATATAAATACAAATTATATAAAAACAGTTTGTGTATAAAAAATAATTCATGTTCCACAAAATTTGCTATAAATTTTGCGAAATATAGAAACAATTTATCTACACAAATATAAATAATATGAATATAAGATAATAGTTAATGTATAAAAAACGTAAGATATAAATATGTAAAAACAATTCATATGTCACAAAATTCGTAACCAAATTTTGATAACTATACAATTTGCTACAAATTTGATGTTTTTTAATAGGAATTGATGGTTCTTAGTTATTGTTAGGGTTCTCTACTTGTTACAAACTTACAGTATCATATATATGCACACAAAGCAAAAAATGCTCTTTTTCTTCTTTTACTCTTTTGCAGTTTTACTATTTTCTGTGTTAAAAAATATCAGTATTTTTAGCATTTAAATTTTGTACACAATATAAGTTTTGTTTGAAGACTGATTTCAATGCACAGGAATACAAGTATTTTCAATCAATGAGCTGCTTAGGTGGAGAATTCAAAGAATTTAAAATTTAAAATTTAACTAATAAGATAGCTAAAAAGAAATCTTTCCTTTCATCCTAGTCTTTAGTAAACAACCTAAAAGTACATATTTATAAAAACAGTGGAAGTTCACTGCTTCTAGAGGATTGATGTTCTATTGGGTCAAGGTAATTGGTGAAAACTGAAAGAGAAATGTAATAACGGGTCGAGGTGAATGATTGTCTATGTCAGTGTGGATCATGGCGCTGCCGTCAATGAAAAAGGCAATGTCGGTGCGGATAGGACTGGCCGGTGGCATAGTCGGCACACTCACCAACCATTATCCTCCACCAGTCAGCCTCACCAATTGGAACCAAAAGAGAGGGACCTTCAAAGGACCATACTCGAGTTCTCATATCTCCTGAATGACACCATAGTACGTGTTGTTTGTCCCATTGTTGTCTATGGCATCTATGTGTATAGTACTATTTTGGCTAGTGCTCTTTTTATCTTGGACTCTTGTGTAAAATTTATACCCATTTATCTCATGTCCTCGGAATGTCATGATTGAGCAAGATGGTCCCCTTGCCAACTAGGCTAGTTATTCATCAATTGACTTGTTACCCATGAGGTGTTCTTACAACCAAGCGACGAAAGTATGAATGTGATCATGTGTAATCCAGATAGTAGACTTCCCCATGTTTTTGGAGCATACAATCGTCATGTGCTCTTTGATGTACGGAGCCACTAAAGAAGATTATTACAGAACCATGAAATGTGCACAATGGAATAAATCATTATCTATAGTCATTATTGGTTTTCATCCAAGTGTGCCCTTTCCCCTTAGTTTCCTATCATGGCTTGATTTAAGGACCCCTATTAGAATATGGTTGTCAATAAAATCTATGCAAAACTCAATGACCTTCTTTGTTCCATAGCCTTGTGTGATGCATCCTTCTAGACGAGAACAATTACAAACATAGTTCTTTAGGATGCCCATGTACCTCTCAAAAGGGAACATATTGTGTAGGAACATAGGACTGAGAATACTGATTTCTTTAACAAGGTGAGCCAGAAGATGTGTCATGATATTGAAGAAGGATGGTGAAAAGATCATCTCAAACCTAACAAAACATTGGACAACAACAGTCTATGGGCTTATTAAATTGTTTGGATCGATGACCTTTTATAAAATTGAGTTGATGAATGCACAAAGTTTTATTATTGCTGTCCAGACATTAACAAGAAGAATACCCATGCACAAAGTTTATTATTGCTGTCTAGACATTAACAAGAAAAATACCCGTTAGGATAATAGGAAGCAATTGTGTCATCAACATGTGGCAATCATGAGACTTCAGGTTTGTGATTTTTTTGCTCTTTCTTCTTTATTATTTCATTTATATTCAATAAGTATCTAGACAGTACCTTGATGTTGTCTAAGCATTCGAACATGTTTTCCTTTCCTTGCTGAGAGTGTAGCTAGCAAGATGTAAGTAATGGCTTCCTTTCTATCTCTTTTTTGGATGAAGGTCATCACGTTGTTTCATATGTTTTAGATCTTGCTATGCTTCAAGTGTATCTTTAGACTTTCTATACATACCTAGGAATCCTAGCAGGTTCACACAAGGGTTCTTAGTGAGGTGCATCATGACAATTGTGTTGTGAACCAGACTTTCCAATAAGGTAAATCCCCCAAAATAGATTTCTTCTTCCACATTGTCGTGTGACCATCTTCACTTACAACAGGTTGGATGGCAAGTCTCTTTCTAAATACTACTTTTAGATCTTTCACCATAGCAAATATAGATTTTCCATTATGGTGCATAGACTTAGTACGATGGTTTGCCTTTCCTTCGAAATACATGCCTTTCTTTCGTACAGGGTGGTTGGCAACAAGAAATCAATAATGCCCCAAGTACACAATCTTTCTACAGTGTTTCAAATATGTACTGTCAGTTTTATCTAAACCTTGGGTGCAGGCCATATACCCCTTGTTTGTTAGTAGTGATAGATTGCCTAGTGTAGGTCAATTGTTGATGGTTACGGACATCAATGCTCATAGGTTATATTGCTCTTGTTTGTCCTCATCCCACAGAAATATCTTCTTCATTCCACAATAGTAGCAGTTCTTCAACTCATGGTCTATTTTTAGATCTCGTGTTATTAATTCTTTAGTGCTTAATTAATTTTGGTCAACTTTTTGTTTAGTAATTTTATTTCATTAATATCTCAAGATCTAGAAGCCCGATTGAGACGATTACATTTGAGTTTGTTTGCAAATTTTGTTTAGTTTATTTTATAAAATTTCTAGGTTAATTAGAGTTGCAAATATCTGGATATAATATATTTAGTAATGAAATAGTGTTCTGCCCAGTTTTGAAAAACACACTTTTTTAGGTTTTGTTATTAAGGAAATTTGTTTAATTTTAATTTTGCATTCCACAATCATTCACCCCTCTCTGATTACTTTCTTCAAGTGAATCGATCCGACAATATGGGTTCTGATTGGGACTTGTAGTCCCATGTGCTTTCAAGCACTTTATTTAGGCCAGGCCGTTGGCATGTAATAGATCAGATTGGTTTTAGTTTTGATCGCTGGTTTCTGTCGAGGGTTTCTCAAGGAACAAACTATATGGCAATCCCATCTTAGTAAAGTGTTGTTGTCGCTGCCCAAACGGTTGCAGGGTGGACATGTTCTGGAGTTTAGCCGCAGAGCATGCCATCTGATTTCGTCTGAGATCACTGCCTAGTTGAATGTGGGGATTACTCATGGGTACAATAACTAACCATAGAGTCAAAAACAATAACTCGAGTATACCTTTGCTTGAGTTTTTCAATCCTGAGTAATGTCCTCATGAGTGGTATACATGTCGCACATCTCCATATTAAATAATATGCATAGCTTGAAGCCCAATACATTGTAGACTAAGTATCCTCAAGCAACATCTGCATCTCAAGTTTATTGGTGACCAGCTATTAGCTATTTTTAAGAGCATGTTGTTGATTCCTCACACTTAGTTTTAGCCATTTTATAGCTACTAAGTTGTGCAATAATTTTATTAAAGCTCTAGTCAAAATAACACCTAAATTGCGAGGACATCGCAACCAGTCTTAGGCACATTG
The DNA here is from genome assembly GCA_030770085.1 of Oryza coarctata. Taxonomy (NCBI): domain Eukaryota; kingdom Viridiplantae; phylum Streptophyta; class Magnoliopsida; order Poales; family Poaceae; genus Oryza; species Oryza coarctata. The sequence goes on along the minus strand of CM061484.1, from coordinate 8,248,189 downwards.
GGCATGCTTAGGCCCATTAGTTCACCATTTCCTTCTTTAATTGGGCCTCAAATGCTTAGGCCCAACTCCATCACACCTGAGAAAGCCTCTTATAAATGGGTGGCACAAAGAACTCTTCATTCCCAACACCGTGCCATTTCGTCCTCATTAACAAAATTTCTTTGTGCTCCTTGCCACCACGCAAATTGCCTCCACTATTTAAAGATAGGTTTAGGGATTCCTTTGCTCATGGTTCTGTAGTTCTCACTTCACACCACTGCCTAAATTGCCTCTAGATCTAAACCTCTCCTCCACTATTCTCATCCGCATCCACCATGGCCTCCTTCTCCTTGCCAAGAATCTCCACAACCAAACAAGCTGCTCCCAAGCCTGGCAACAGCTCTACTGACGTAGATACTGTAATGCCAGACTCTAAGCCTAATAAGGATGCTGGGTCCTAGCTAGAGCAAGGGATTCTAACTGCTCTGAGGCCGCCTCCTTCTCCTTGCTCTGCACATGAAGATATCGAGGAAGAAATTCCTCGAGGTTCATTCTTAAAGCCCCTAGGTGAGAACTATGCTCCTCCACTGAAAATCAGTAGGGTAAACGCTTAAGGTGAAGACAAGAGCATCATCCTCACTGAAAGGAAAGAGGAGAAAGAAAAAGATGAACTAGCACATCATCTAGATCAATCAATCTTGTTGATGGATGTAAGTCTACTTTATATCTGTAATATTTTGAAATTTATCCTTTGTATTCTGACATGTAGCCTTTTTGCAAGGACTTTATAGTCAATCTCAAGCTATGTCTAAGACACTACGCAAACTCTTTCCCCATCTTGACCTATTGGAAACTTGGAAGAAAGACTGCGAAGAAATATTGGTCATGTCTAGAGCTAGGGAGAGACATCTACTAAGTAAGATCCAAGAGATGCAAGACAACAACTTTAATGCCAAGGGTTCACTCGAAGGTTAGTAATTTAAGCATAACCTTTCTCATTCTTGATTCCTGTCCTTATCTGATTACCACTTTTGTTTTCTTCTTCGTTCAAAACTCCGAGATTAATGTCTCGAATGATGCCAAAGCCATGTTAGAAGAAGAGGTTAAAGCCCCCAAATCAGCCAAAGCAACACTCAAGCAAAACTTCAAAGGTAATTGTACTCTAACTCAAGGTAAATCTTTTGTATTCATACTTTGTCCTTCTATCTTGCAAATTATAAAATCAAGATTCGATCTCGAGATGAGCTAGCCAATGCGATCAAGCTAATGCTCAATATCTTGTACTCAAACATGGCTGGCTTAAGTTGTAGTGATGCTGATCGAGTGCTCCTCTAGCTCTATACTACTCTAAAAGAACTAAAGAGCCTGGTAAAGGAGAAGGCGACACTCGGATAATGTCAAGCTCTTGCCATCTTCAAGTCCTTGTATCCTCAAGTGGATATAGCTATAGTCAGCAAAGGATTTGCTTCGACTTGTACTAAAGAACAAGCCATTTCTAAGAACATTGGACAAAAACCTTCAAGTAGTATCTATTACATTTGTTATTTCAATGACTTTGAATATTTTATCAATACTTTATGTTATTGTAAAAATACTATATGTTATGATATGCAATATTGCAATAGTACTATATGCTTTTGAAAAGTTTATGTTATGATTGTTTGTGACTAAATTTGAATAAGATTAGTGCCAAGTAGTGAAGCTCTATTTTTTATGCTTCATGCCTAGTTCTAGCACTCAATCCACTTAGTAAATTTATCCACTAGTATAGACAAAAGTGTGAACCCTCCTGGTGCTCTCTTTATTGACCAAACCATGTGAAGCCTTCATATAGCAAATGGCCAAGAAATATGTATAGTCTACAACTCTTGAGATGGGACATGAATCTATCTGGTGAAAAGGTAACAACCTTCATAAGCTGAGAGAATCTTCTTAGCATCGGTGACAATAGTGAACCAATAGAATCCTTGTTGATAAGCCTTCCCATCTAGTGTTCTTGAGTTATGTGATTTCCATGAATGCCCAAGTGTATTAAATGTAACAACTATTGTCCTTCTTCAATAGTGATGGACCTCTTTAATATATCAGATGCCATTTTCTTGTAAACTTCTCCCTCAAAAACCATGTAGCTCTAATAGCATCACTTGATCTACCCTACTTTGCAATGATCTAGTAGGAGTTTATCATTCATGAAATATTGTAAAACTGACATTCTACAATCTTCATGGAACACCAGAACCTTTTCATCAATTAGGGTTCATTCCTCCTTGGCTTCTTCTATTTCCTTAGGCACTGGTTTGTTGCAAACAAATGGATCTTGAAGATGCTCATTAAATATATTAGTTGTAACTAACTCTTGCTTTGATCCCATATTTGCTAACTCATCCACTGCTTCATTATGCTGTCATAAAACATTAGTATGCTCTAGTCTATCAAAACTCTAGCTTCCGTACTTCCTCATAGTATGACATGATGTTCTCACATAGGCAAGATCAATCTTAGCCATGAATCTCCACGAACCACAAACCACTAAATACCGAAACATATAGCAATATGAAGTCCATGAATTAGTGCTTCATACTTAGCCATATTGTGAGATGCTAAAAAGTGTATCTAAAGAACATACTTGACTCTTTCCCTAGCCTAAGATATTAGCACCACTCTAGCTCCACCTCCTAAAACTCAAAGCAAACCATCAAAGTACATTGTCCAATACTCAAGATTCTCCATAGATTTTATAGTATAAACTTCTGTCCACTTATCCACAAAATTGGCTTAGGGCTGAGATTTAATTGCAATGCCTGCCTTGAACGAAAATTATATGTCATCCACTCGAGAGCCCACTTCACTATTTGCCCTATCGCCTCCTGATTGTGAAGAACATTCTTGAGTAGAAAAGAGATAACAAAAGACACCGAGTGCTCCTAGAAATAGTGCATAAGCTTTCAAATTGTGATCAGCATCCCATAGAGTAATTTCTGTATTTATGGATATTGAATTTTTGAGTCGGCCAAGACCTCGTTAACAAAGTATACTAGTCACTGAACTTTTTGCACATGCCCGTCCTCTTCGCGCTCCACAACTAGAAAAGTATTGACTACTTGAGGAGTAGCTGATACATTCAACAACAATGGCTCATGTGGCATTGTCGAAACTAGAACTAATGACATTGTAAAAAAATTCTCAAAGTCTTCAAAAGCTTGTTGCACTTCCTATGTCCATTGAAAGTTGTCCACCTTCATCAATAACGTGAAAAATGGCATGCCTCACTCCCCTAGTCAGGAAACAAAGTGATTGAGTGCCACCATACACCTAGTGAGTTTTTGAACATCCTTCTGAGTACTTGACCACTCCATGTCCAAAATGGTTTTGATCTTATCTAGCTTGGCCTCAATGTCGTGATGTGACACCATGAAGATAAGGAATTTTCCTGATGGTACTTTGAAGACACACTTTTCTAGGTTTAACATCATCCCAAAGGCCCATATGTTTTGAAACATTTCCTCGCAATCAACAAGGTTTTCTTTGAGCTGCATTCTTCATCACCACATCATCCACATAAGCTTCTACGTTACACTGGAGTTGAGATTGAAATCATCTTTGAAGCATGCATTGGTATGTAGCCCATCATTGTTTCAACCCAAAAAGCACAGTGATATAACAATAAGCTCCAAATGGTGTCATGAATGAAGTTCTCAAGGAATCATCTTTCTTCAAACTAATTTTATAGTCTCCCAACAGCCATCTAGAAAACTAATCAACTTACACCCGGTCATTGAATCAAGTACCTAATCAATGTGAAGGAAGCCAAATGGGTCTTTTGGGCAAACTTGTTGTGGTCAGTGTAATCTACACACATACACTACTATCCAATATTTTTTTGAACAATGACTAGGCTTTCTAGGCAATCTGGATGATAAACTTCCTTGATGAACCTAGCTACCAAAAGCAAACTCCTCCCGAATGGCATCGCGCCTGCCTGGAGCAAACTGTCAAAGTCATTGTTTGATAGGCTTCACATCAAACTTCATGTTTAGAGAATGCTAGACATATCATAAGTTTTCCAAGAAAAAATATTTTTTTATCCTAAAGGAAGGTGACAAGTGCGTCTTTCTATTTGGGATCGAAACCAACACCGATCAACACCATCTTAGTTTGATTAGTCAGGTCAAGCAAAATCTTCCTTGTCTTAGTATCACTATCTCTCAGCTTAGCAGTCTTCTTTGCTAGGATATCTTCACCTTGAGTAGTAGCCATGACCAATTGGATCTCTTGGGCCTGAGCTAGCACACAACTCTCCTTGCCTCAAGTAAAGGCTTGCTTGATGTCTTTGTGTAGGGATATTACTCCTTGTGGCACTAACATCTTCATCATTAGATATGTGTAGTGAGGAACTACAAAGAATTTTGCAAGCATAGGCATGCCCAATATGGCAGACATGTTGTATCAATGTCAATAACCTCACAGAAAAAGTTTTTCATTTTAAAGTTGCCCCTAGTTCTAAAGATGACAGGAAGCATGATCTACCATAGTGGCATTGAAGAAAGCCCAAGGATTACTCGTGAAATGGAGTCGTACTTGGCCTCAACTCGAAGTGTTGGATCTTCATCTCACCCAAAGTTTTTAAAATATAATATTAAGAGCTTTGCAACCATCAATCATAACCCACTTGAGCTTGATATTTTTACTACTAGGTCGAGGACCAGGGGATACCGCCCGGGTGGACCACACAGTTAGGATGATATGAGTGGTCAAACATGATTGCCACATCAGACCATTGCAGGAATTGAGGTACATCAGTTGAAGTTGTGTTGATTTCCATGTTGGTGGATTTCTACTTTCTCATTGATATATAAGCTAAGGGATCACCAAAAATATGATTCAACTTAGACCAAGGGTCTTCAAATCCAAAAGACGCCGAGTAGTCAACTTTGTTTTTCTCTTTGTCTTTTCTTGAACATCTTTTGCATCCTCTCAACTTGATGTTCTTGAGATGCTCTTTGGCAAACTTTTTAAGAATGTAGCAATCGTTGCCTATGTGCTTTTCATTGGGATGGTAAAGACATAAGCTACTCATAACTTGCTCGTAGTCTTCAAGTCACAAGCACCATGGACGAAAAGATTCTGTTGCAACCACTAGCTCTGTTGGCTTAAACTTACACTCACGAGATCTTGAGTAGCCTTTATTGTCTCTTGTCTACATGGACTAAGTACTCGATTTGTCTACCCAAATGGTGGCAAAGACATCATCAGTCAAAGCATACAAATTGGACATCTCCCAAAGTAGACAAATCTTCTTGAATGTAGTTGGAGGTTTGCGAGTAAGCATGTCAATGAATTGTTCATCTTTAACCCCTTTCCAGAAGGCAATGATGACGTTCTCATCATTAATTTCTAAATTTTTGTTTCGCTCCTTTGAAAAGTGCATGATGTACTCCTAAAGAGTATCATTCTTCCTTTGTTAAACGTGATATAAGTCATTGTGATCCTAGATGTTCAAACATCCATTGAAAATTTGCAACAAACTACTCCCGAAGCTCACCTTAGGAATCGATGAATCCCCATGGAAGCCCCAAAAGTCAGCTCCTTGTTTATTCCGCTAGAACAACTAGAAGATAATTTGCCATAGCCTTGATGTCTCCCCCAGCTGCCTTGATTACCAGAGTGTACACTATGAACCAAGAATGTGGATCTATTATGCTGTCGTATTTGTCAATTCCTATCGGCTTGAACCTAGTGGATAGTTCACTCAGTGTAGATCAAATGTAAAAGCCAACACGTCTTCGTTAATGTCCTTAACATAAATTGGGAACCATTGTTTAGGAGGGGTATGCCAAAGCGATCATGCTCATCCTTATGAAGGTGCTGCTCGTACTCTTCTTGTCACATTCAATTATGCATTGTAATTCATAATCTAATCTTATGTGCACATCTTCAAGATAATGACATCTATCATTGTTTTATTTGCATTCTAGATGTCCATGTTGGTAATTGCATCGCACTTCGTCCAGTCAGTGTTGATTTTCTTCATCATGTTGTGAGCACACTTGACATCCCCCTCCTTGACTATTTTGAGACAATTGCGGTGTCCTCTCTCCTATCAGGCACATCCTAACTAGAGACTAAGATGACACGGCTTCTGCTTCTCTCGTTCTACTACACTGGTACTACTATCACCATAGCTTTGATCCTTGCAATAGTCGATGAGACATCATGGATTGGTACCATCCCAAGTACGTATCAACAAGAGTAACTGAATCAACAACATTCTATTGGGGAGTAACAAAGATGCTATGATCATCATGTCAAATTTGGACGATATCTTATTGGATCTTGTGCGAGCCCTGGCGTAATTCTCTATTACCATTCTCTCGATTAGCTCTACATTGATCTTCCTCATCTTGCTAGTTGCAACACTGCTCATCTTCCCAATCTTGTTGTTCCCTAAACCACTTAGCTTCTTTGTCTTAGGCACCAGAAGCCAAGAAGACTTCGCTCAGACGATAATAACTATCGGGGCTACTATTTGAGTTATCAAATTAGACTGATGAGTTGATGACACCAACCTCCGTATGCCCAAACAAGAGTCAAACTCTAGAGGATTGAGTCATGTATTACTCAGAGTTGTAAATTGCGTCTGGAAATTGTTGCTTGAGAAGCTTGGTATAGATTATTGTAGCGTTCATGAGACTAAACAAAATCTGGATGGTTGTTGTTCTCCGTGGCCGGATTGAATCTGAATCAGAGAAGAAGAGCTTGCCAATGTTTTTAGTGAGGAAGTCAAGGATCCCACAATAGAATGCCTACCATGGAATGAAGATAAAGCTGACGACCCCCAAAGATGATTTTATCACACTTGTCGATGGGAAACTCAGTGCAACCACTTCCTCGCATGCCAATTATCAGTGTTTTGTACTAGCAACAATTTAAGGGGGTTACATATGAGACCTAAAGTGGATGGAGGTAGAAGACAAATATTTATACATGTTTTGGTAGATTGTGTTCCACCAGATGTATTTATGTTTTTGTTGATTTGTTTTGCTCTACCTCGAGCGGGCTCCTTGCTTGCCTTATATAGGTTTAGGGGTAGGGTTACAAGGTAGAAAGCTAGCTAGATACAGCTTCAATTATCTTATCTATACATAACATTATTTATCCAGGATTCTATATCCTCTCTTAAAGTATAAGGCAACATTGCAACCAAATTCTACTCTATCTAATATTATTTGATTCAATAGACCTCTTGTCTCCAATCAGATAAGTAGGTTGTGTGGGTATTTAGTCCACGTACTCTCAATAGTTCCACTTTGGTAGCCTTCTTGGTTAGAAATTTTCCCTTAGCGGGGCTCTCGGTATCATCTCGGTGAACCTGCTAGGATGTGGTGGCCACTTTCTGTCTTTTGGTCACAGAGGAATGACTACGTAGAGTCAACATGGAGCATGATGACACCATGGGGCCCTAGGATTTCTCAGATGTTGTAGGAGTAGTAGGGAGACGACCATGAACTTGGCCATAGCCAACCTTTCGAAATTGGCATGGAATGCCATCTTAAAGTTGGCCACCACAAAGTAGATGTTCTCAATTCAATAATCCTCCGGAGTCCTGAAGGTGAAAAGCAGAGTGATCTGCTCAATTGGCATGGATGAAAGCCCTAGGATCACCCATGGAAAGGGGACAGTTGGGCTCAACACTGAGTGAGGTAGCCTCATGTTGCTAAAGGTGTTGGAGAACAATATGTTGAGTGCACTACCTGCATCAATAAGTATGTGACTTATTCATCACTTATATCTATTAGTGATATATCCTAGAGGTAATATGGCTATGTTGTATATATCATATACTATGTTTATGATATATTGATTTATTCCTTAAAATAGATATTATCATTATTGATTAACGAGTATGTGACTTATTCATTAGAATCCTAATGTTAGATGTTGTTATTTCTAAATGATCTCTAATCATATATCATATGAGAAATAAATATGATTATATGATTAATATATGCATTGCTTGATGATCATGTCTCATGGATTATGGTATGGAGATACCAAATCGATAATATGGACATATGTTACTAAATATATGTTGAATAAACCTAATATGAGATATTGCAGAGATTTTATGTGTCATCACTTAATCTCAAGTAGTGTTTATGTAGAGTCCTTAGACTTAAGATTATCACGGTTCCCAACATATGTAGTATTCTATTTTGAGACTACCAAACACTACCCATAACAGGGTAGTTATAAAAGTAGTCTTTGAGTTTGTTATGAAATATGCAATGGGATGTGAGTGATCAAAATAGAATTTGCCCCATCTATGGGAGAGATATCTCTAGGCCCCTTGATATAATGGATTATGAAAGTGCATGGAAATGCCAAGATGATTGAGTAGTGAATCACCAGTTTATAATCCATCACAGCATCGAGAGAGTAATTGAGCTATTAAGAGGATGACACAAGTCTTGCCTTGAGCTCGATCAATATCGTAAGGCATAGGGATTCGTACATGAGAACATTACAATTCAACCGATATAGTCTTTATGTATACTTTGGGGTTAATATATCTTGCTAGAGATCACTATTAACAAGGTGACTGAAAAGACATTTCTGGCTTGTAACCAAATATACATGAACTTATAGGGTCACATGCTTAACGGGTAGGAATGTTCATTCAAATGTAATTCGGATAAGGGCTCAATTCGAATAGAAATCCAAGTAGACTCCTATTAGGCCATGGTCTCCTAATTCCATGTGAAGAAGCCTATGTATAGGGAGGCGGGGAGGTCGAGGAGAGATATCTCTATTCACTTTGAGCAAAACCCTAGCCACTTGTGAGTGCTAATACACCCACAATCGGCATTCTATCCTTGGACGTGTGGATACCGGTGGAGGCACTACTCGTTATAGCGTTGATTGGCATCAGGATCGTAAAGATCAACTGCTTCATCTACCACCTTGACACACACGTGGTTGGATTAGCTTCTCTAACCCTACTTTAGTTGCACTGCACATCTCATGGTAACGGTACATAATCTCTTATTCACATAATGTCCTAGTGTGTGCGGTAGAAAAATTTTTATTTTATGTTATCGTAGCCTACGCCCTCCTCCTTTAATATATACATCTTCCAATGGATTGGCTGATATAAAACTTTGATACAACTTCTCTACTTCATCAAAGAGGTTGTTGAGCATTAATTTGTAAAAAAATTTCAAACTATATAGTGAGATTAATGAATTATCTGAAACATTAATTGTAGGAGTATTAATTAATTAACTAGTTGCATGATATATTATTTATTGTAGTTGAGAGGACAATGATCGAGAAGCGATACGTGTCTATCTTGGATGAGTTCTTACGGAGCAAATCATCTATGGTGGCATACAAGTCCTCTTCCGTCGACGTCCTCTAGAGCCTCACCGACGCCACCATGCCTCAACTAGGCACCGACGTTGCTCATCTGGCCATCGCCGACTTGAGCTAGCAGGCGTGCAAGATCACCCACCTAATGATGTGTACCACTGCCAACAGCTGCATGCCCAGTGCTGACTTCAAGCTGGTGAAGTTGCTAGGAATCCTATGCAGATTATATAATATACTGATTCTATGTTTAGCCTAAACATGATCACTCTAATGCAGAATTTAGGGGTAGTGACCATTGTTTGAAGTCATGGATATCATCCTTGTTTCCTCTATGATGTCGTCAGCCAAAGTGGAAGTAGTGGAAGCAGTCCCTTGAATTGTTGTGGTGCTTAATGTAGGGGAAGTAGTCATAGTGGTGGCACAAGCAACGTTGTGGATGAGATCACCAACTTTGATCCTGAAGGGGTTGCTAGTGATCAACTACAAGGTGGTGGTATCCTTCAGGTTGCCACCAATACTGCCTTAGGATAGTTGCATGTTCTCCCTCCAGCGTGAAAGTAATTGGGATTAGAGGTTTAGGGTTTTGGGGGAGAAGATGATCATGAAGTGATTGTAACCACAACACAACACTAGTCTCCCCTTTTATTATGGTGCTGAGGGAGATCAGGGGAAATCAAAAATTGGAACATGTTGGCACTACCGATCAATGCACATGAGTACATAATTAAGGAAATAATCATGAATTAATCATCTTAATCATGTAGTACCGAGAGTCAATTTTTCTCATCATTCTCCCCCTTGATCTTAAGGCCAATTAATTTAATCTTAGTACAATAGTTCCCTAAAGCCACGTGTTAGGGTAGTAACTTTGCATCACCAAGATTCCATTACCTATGGTTCACTATAAGACTTTTAATGAACTCTGTCTAATTTAAATGGGAGTCAGTTGAGACTAATGCCAATCTAAGATCATTAAGTTGAAGGCATTTAGAAATTCCTATGCCGGCTACATGATTTTTAAATAAGTTGGGAGGTAAGCCTTTGGTAAGTTGATTCGTGAGCATCACCATAGTACTAATATGCTCATGTTTAATGGTTTGATCCTACATTCTATTTTTCACAATGTTTTTTTTAATGTCGATGTGTTTGGCAAAACCATTCGAATTGTTCATACTCAAATAGAATGTTGATGCTTTGTTATCATAGAATAATGTGAGTGGTTTAGTAATGCTATCAACCACTTTTAATTACTTACATCAATGCATCTTTTCAGCCACAAGCAAGTTAGGGTAAGTTAGAATTGAAACCAAACAAGAATCTCCAAATCATCGTTTAGGCACATCAATAGCTGCTTTGCAAGTATTCTTATTCAAGTATAGGCCTTCAGCTATATCTCATTCTTTCAAGTCCCTTTTTATTATCTCTCTCTATGTTAATTTTAGTCTTCATCTACCTCTCTTCATATTATTATCTTGAATTAGGAATCCACAATGTACTAGCATCTCTGGAGGTCTCCTTTGGACATGGCCAAACCATCTCAACCGATGTTGGACAAGCTTTTCTTCAATTGGTGCTACCCCTAGTCGATCATGTATATCCTCATTCTAGACTCGATCTATTCTTGTATGACCACAAATCTAACATAGCATACACATTTCTACAATACTCAGCTATTGAACATGATGTCTTTTTGTACGCCAACATTCTGTCCCATTAGAATAGCATGTTTAATCGCCGTTTTATAAAAAATACCTTTTAGCTTCTAAGGTACCATCTTATCATAGAGAATGCTAGATGTTTGGTGCCACTTCAACTAACCCGCTTTGATTCTATGGCTAACATCTGCATCAATTTTTCTATCCATCTATAGCATTGATCCCAGATATCGAAAAATATTCTTCTTAGGCACTACTGGCCTTCTAAACTCACATCTCCCTCCTCGTGTGTGATAGTGCCAAAGTCACACTTCAAGTAGTTAGTCTTAGTTTTGCTTACTCTAAAACCTTTAGACTCAAGAGTCTGGCGCCACAACTCTAGTTTCCTATTTACTTCTACGCGGCTCTCATCAATTAACACTACTTCATCTGGAAAGAGAATACACCAAGTGATATCTCCTTGTATGTTTCTCGTAACATCATCCATTATCAGTGCAAAGAGATAAGGACTCAAGGATGATCCCTAATGTACTCCAATTTTAATCAAAAAGTAATATGTGTTACTATTATTTTTTTGAACACTAGTCATGAAATTATTGTACATATTGAGATGAAAATTTTAAGCTATATGGCCTACCCCGTAGCTTTATAACATGCTATAAATTCTACTTGTAATGTTAGTGAGGTAGGCAGGGACTATTTGGAGCTTTTGCAAGAAATTGCTCCCTCTGTAGTGGTGAAGACATAGCCTGATATAGATTTCTTGATGTCTACACATCCCACAAAACTGGATGATAGAAATCCCTTAGTCTCATGTAGCATAATGTTGTCGCTATTTGCTAATAGGATGTCATCTACATACAATTGTCCACCTCATTCTCCTTAAATCTTAATTTGTTAATTATTTCATCAAATTTAAGTCACCATTTCTCCAAGCTAAATTTTCCTTGCCTTCCATTATAAAACCTTCGGGTTGTGCCATGTACACATTTTCATGCAAGTCGCTTGCAAACACAAGGTTGATATGTGCCCTTGTGCTTTGTTGTGGTGATGAGTGATTGTCAACGTGCTGACACTTCGGGTTGAGTGTGTTTGTGCAACATGTCTCATGGCTTATGGTGTGTAGGTGTGGAGCTTAGAGTTGGTGGTCAATGACGAGGTGAAGGTCAAGTAGGGACGGGCCATGCCGATGGACTAGGAGCAGTGAAGGACGGACGTGAGGCTTGGGCTGAGGGACCAGAGTGCCGGAGGACCAGTCGCGATGGCTGACACCTGGGACATCGACATGTGCAAGTGTATATGGGTGATGAGGACAGCGTCGATCAAGTGAAGAAGGAAGGCGAAGGCATCAAGCTTAGTGGAGGTCGGACGTACATCGACATCAGAGGGGTTTGGTGGATTGGCCTTAAAACCACCAGGTAACGGTCTTGCCAGTTTGGCCTCAAAACCCAGGTTCTGAGGAGGAATGGGGCGGCACGTGGTGAAATCACAAAGGTTGCTCCAAGATGAAGCAAAACTGTGCAGGAAGCATGGCCGTCCGATCGTCTAAAATAGACTTGGACCATTATGCCCTCCAATCACTGTTTTAGCCTGTTATACTGAATAGGCAAAATCAAAATTTCACATGAGCTTTGATATATGTAGGTTGAGTGCGCTACATCAGCCGCCTCTAGACGGTCTGAGCGCATGCAAGCATTTTTCATTTTAATTTTTCTTTTTAATTTTTCTCTCTCGCTCGTCTCAAGTTCATCGCTTTTCCCTTTAGGGTTCTTGCTCGATCTCTCCACGGCGCCATAATCCACCACATCTATGTAAAAGAACTAACGATTGTGTGTGGGAATGGAGGCCCTAACCTCCTAGTGTCCTCTAGGATTCGATTTGTGAGTTGTTTGTTCAAATCCCGTAGATGTTCTTCGCGTTCATGGTTTTCCCTTTCCGACGTTTTGGGTTGAATTTTGAGTTTTGGGGGTTTTGGTTATGATCTGTTTATTTGAGATGAACTAGGATGTGAGTTGAATCCTTGCACCAAAGGAAATCATCTAACTTCTTACGAGTTCATAGATCAGTTTATTTGAGCTATTTATTCAAATCCCGTCGGTGTTCTTCACGTTCTTGGTTTTTCCCTTTCGACGTTTTGGTTTGAATCTTGAGTTTTTGGGGTTTTGGTTTAGATCTGTTTATTTGAGATGAACTAGGACATGAGTTGAATCCTAGATCGAGGTGAATTAGACTTTTAGGAAGAAATAATTATGGTTTTTCACTCATCTTTGTTTTATTTTTGACTAGCTTTAGTTTTTGGCAATGATCTCCTTCAAATAGCTCATCTATTAGTTAGAAAACATATCAATTTGCTTGTGACTGCTTTTTAGGGTTGATTTTGGGACAACCTCCAAATATATTGTGTGAAAGTTAAGGCTCCTATTCACTCCCCTCTCTGGTCACCATTTTTGGTCCTTCAATTGGTATCATAGCGGGGTAAGGATCATTCCACCTTGGTTTGTGATTCACGAAGGCGACATAGAGTGTAGCTCCGGCAAGCCACCACCTTTCGATGGAATCAACTACCCATACTGGAAGGTCCGCATGTTTGCATATCTTCAGAGCTTGTGCTCTTTCGCTTTCAGAATTTGAGTGAGTTTCTGATTGTGCTACGGCTCGAGAGATCTGGGTGAGACTTTAGAGCTATCACGAGGGGACCGCATAGGTCAAGACTAGACTCATTGAGACGTACCGTCATGAGTATGAGAACTTTTCTTAGTTGGCTAGCGAATCTATCAATTCTATGTTTTCTCACTTCTAGTCGATTGTGAACAAGATGTTGGCAAATAAGTCGTAGCTACCCTATGATGATCATGAGAGGGCTCTCAAGTTACTACACGCACTAGATCAGAGGGTTTGGGATGTGAAGTTTTCTGCTATCATTAAGGCAACCAACTATGAGGCCCTCATAGTGGATGAGCTTTTCAGCAAGCTGAAGTCCACCGAGATCGACTACCAGACTCAAGCTAAGATCAAAGATTCCTTTGCATTGACCATGGCTTTAGTTTCAGGTACTAGAAGTTCAAGTTTCTTGACTAACCCTTCACAACTGTCTTTTGCCTTGTCTTCTTTAGTGTCTATCATAGAGGAGCAGATGGAGGTGCTTGGAGACGATGAGCTGGCGCTGATCATCAGCTGGTTCTCACGGTTCCACAACAACTATATGAGCCACTGGCGTGGTGGTCCAAAGGAGGGATGCTTTGGCTGTGGAGACCCCGACCACTTTATCACCAACTGCCCTAAAAAAAACAAGCACTCTTTAGACAAGTATGACTCTGGCAAGTGCAAGGACAAGCGCGAGTACACCTCCAGTAAGCACAAGTCCAAGGGAGGGTTCGACAAGAAGGCGGTCAAGAAGTTTGTCAAGAAGGCGAAGGCCCAACAGTGTGCCTTCCTCGCCTCATTGAGCGACCTCAACAACAACTTCGATGACTATGATGCTTCTTCCTCTTCAAGCGACGACAAGACTAAGAGGAAGCTTGAGGACAAGCTAAACAGCCTCTGCTTCTTCGCCGACTCCACTCATAGAGGCTTCTGCACCATGGCAATTGGTGACAAGGTGGAGACCAGAAAGGATGAGGCTCTTGGCGATGGCGACACTCTTGAGGTATCATCTTCTGTTGTTGCTCTTACTGCTGAAGTAGAAACCTTAAGTGATGCTTTGATCAACCAGGATAAGCTTCTTAGGCTTGCTGCTCATGAGTGAAAAGAGTTTAAGGACCAGCTAGAAGTGGCACTTAAGGAGCTTGAGGTTGCCAAGAAGAATGCTATTGTAGTGTCTGATGAGGGTGAATGCGATTCTTGTGCTATTCACATGTCTAGTCTTGCCTCTTTGCAATCTAAGTATGCTGCTTTTCTTGATGAGAATGAAGAGCTAAAGGCTAGGTCTCTCTTGTTGGGTGCATACAAGTCTTGCTTGGGCTTGCAATCTGAGCTGGCAGAGAAAAATGCCAAGATCTTTGTTCTTAAGAAGGCCAATTTATATAGCACAATTGTTGTTAAGTGTGAGCTTTGTGAGAGTTTGGAGTTAGAGCTTGAGTCTTGCAGGCACGACAAAATGAAATCCGAGGAAGAAAACACATACCTTCAGACCATCTTGAGCTAGGTGTCTTGCAGAGAGCCGCAATTGGGTATGATGGTTAATGAATTAAAAAGGGGAATTGGTGGACCGGGTATAGGCTTTGTTCAAGCTGGGAAGGATGAAAATCTCTATGGCAAGGTTGGTAAGTGCAGTGGTTTGAAACCAAGTGAGAAAACTTCCAAAGGGAGTACTACCAAAGGGGTGGCCACCTTGCTGAGTTGTGCTTCAAGAGGAAGAGAGATGAGCAGCAAGAGTACAAGCTAAACAAGTGGAACATGTACCATCCTCCTCATAGTGTACATGTACTGCCTGTTTAGAGGAACACTGCAAGACCTAGAGGTATAATGCCTTAAGGTGCTAAGCCTCAGGCTGTGAGATCACGCAGTGGTCATGTCCGACGGGGTTTAGGTCGTGGTGAATATGACGGTGGTTTTCAGTCCCACAACTCTAGCAGACCACGTGTTCCCCCTAATGATGATTGCTTTTCTCAAATGGGATTGGGTACGCTTGGTGCTTTTTCTAACCCTTTTCTAGGGCAAATAAGTCAACATTGGTATCCTTCATAGTTTATTAACCCCAGTGTTGTGCCATTTGCTCATTCCCTTTCTTTCTATTAAGTAGGATGGAGGCCTAGAGAACATATGGCTCATTGATTCCGACTATTTGCGCCACATGACCAGGAATTCAAAATGGTTCTCCAACCTCAACCCCATGCAATGCAAGGAGTACATCACATTTGGGGACAATAGCAAAGGTAAAGTGGTATCTCGTGGATCCATCCGGCTCAATGAGAATTTTGTTCTCAAAGGTGTTGCCTTGGTTTCAAATTTACATTTCAATTTGCTTTCTGTTTCTCAACTCCTAGGGGATGGATTTGAAGTGTGTCTTAAGACCGGCTTGTCTCGAGTTCTTGATTCTTAGGGAAATCTTGTTTGTCAGATTGTCCTATTTGGCCATGTCTTTCGAGCTAATTTTTCTCACTCTTTTGGCTCATCTTGTTGCTTGGTAGCTGGATCCTCCTCTAAATTGTGGAAGTGGCATAGGAGAATGGGTCATTTTAGTTTTGATTTAATAACTAGGTTGAGCTCACTTGATGTAATCCGAGGATTTCCCAAGTTAAAATTTGAGAAGGATTTGGTTTGTGTTAATGCCAGAATTTGATTCAGCTTGTAAACAGGATCGACCAATGGAGATACTGGTTGGCTCGTGAGACAAAGCCGATCGAAACTATAGAGAAGCCGATCAAATTAGTAGAAGATTGGATCGGTTTGAAGACAGGGAATCTTTCAATCAGGGTCAGGTCCGAGAAGCCCGAGGAGAGGTTGGAAAAGGATCGGCTTGAGTAAAAAGAGATCCGATTGTGCTAAATCCGATCGACTGAGAGGTGTCCAATGACTACAGTGAAGAAGCTGATCAGGCTGTAGCGAAGGAAGACTCGGTTCCAAATTGGAAGATTATTTAGATAAAACCGAGTTTGCGGAAGAGCCGTGGACTCCATGGCAGGATGTTTATCTTTGTAAATTGTAACCTTATTTAATTAGGAAGGTTTAGTTAGTTAGTTAATTTCTTTAGAGATATTTTCCTTTGTTCTTGTTAGGAAATAACGTTCGATTGTTGTTAATGCATCGGACTCTATCTGTAAACCCAGGGTATAAATATAGACCCCCTGGAAACATGTAATATATCTCTTGATCAAATACAATCTCGGTGCATCGCCACCCTAGTTTATCTAGATTTTACTAGCGGGTTCTAACTCTCGACGTGGGGTTGCATCGGTTAAGTCCGATCTCTAGCGAAGGGGTAAGTCCCACCATCATCTCGATATGTTCTACTCTGTTTAAGGCTGCATCGGTTAGGTTCAACCTCTTAGGCCGATCGGACGTATCACATCTGATCGGCGCGTGCAAAAATTATGTTTGCGCTGAGATCCCTTGCGCGCCCCGGTGCGAACACGCCGAATGCCTGGGAAGTCTGTTTAGCTCCAGTGCAGGCCGATCGGCTTCTCTCCGTGGCTCGAGGTACACGCGCTAGGGGCCGTGGGATACGTCTGATCGGCCTAAGAGGTCAAATCTAACCGATGCAGCCTTACATAGAGCAGAACATATCGAGATGGTGGCAGGACTTACCCCTTTGCTGGAGATCGGACTTAACCGATGCAGCCCTGCATCGAGAGCCAGAACCCGTCGGTAAAACCTAGATAAACTAGGGTGGCGATGCGCCGAGATTGTATTTGATCGAGAGATATATTACATGTTTCCAGGAGTTCTATATTTATACCCTGGGTTTACAGATAGAGTTTGATGCGTTTACAACCATCGGACATTATTTCCTAACAAGAACAAAGAAAAATATCTCTAAAGAAGTTAACTAACTAACTAAACCTTCTTAATTAAATAAGGTTACAATTTACAAAGATAAACATCATACCGTAGAGTCCATGGCTCTTCCATAAACTCTGTTTTATCTGAATAATCTTCTAATTTGAAACCGAGTCTTCCTTCGCTACAACCTGATCGGCTTCTTCACTGTAGTCGTCGGACACCTCTCAGCCGATCAGCTTTAGCACCATCGGATCTCTTTTTACTCAAGCCGATCCTTTTCTAACCTCTCCTTGGGCTTCTTGAACCTGACCCCAATCGGATAATTTCCTGTCTTCAAACCGATCTAATCTTCTACTAATTTGATCGGCTTCTCTACAGTTCCGATTGGCTTTGTCTCACAAGCCGACCAGTATCTCCATCGGTCGATCCTATTTACAAGCTGAATCAAATTTTGGCGTTAACACATGCCCCGCAATTTCGGAGTTTGCCAACAGACTACGAAATTTCGAGCCATTGGAAGTCTCCACAAACCAAGATGACCCGTTAAAACCCATAGATTAATTGGCTCAGATTTCGGCCTAGGTCACTCCGCCTCTATAACATATCTCTTCCCCTCAGCCTTCTTCCATACACTTCTTCCCATCAGAACCCCCAAACCTCGACGAGCTCTGAAGGCGAACTTCCACTAATCACCTCATCGGCTGCTACTCCTTCCTCCGTGCGATGGCTTCTACAAACGTAATCCCTGAGGTAACTATCATCTGCTCTTCCATCCTATATCTCACACAAATCTTCCCCGTCTCGTCTTCTTATCAGTAGTCAGGTTCTTGTTTACTTGTAGGATCTCAAGAGTCAGATTGCCATCCCGGTTTCCGACCACCCCGGTCACTTCTATCTTGGCCCTATGGGTAGCGAAAATCCGACTGATTTCATAAACTCTAAAACAGAAAGGATCCCATTCAAAAACTCATTTATGGCCATCACCGATTGGGCTAACAGCTTCAGATCTTGGCCTAGCAAACTCTCGGGATGGAGAAATTGGTATCTCAGGGTTTTTGCCTCGAAAAAGTCTTTCTGGGACTTGGAGATAGACCATTGTATCAACCTTTCCTTAGCCGATATGGAAAAGAACGAACCTTTACTTGCATCGGCTTCTTACTTTTGGTTGGATATCCTGAATGCCTTCATGTTCAGGCATGGACCGATAACCCCCACTCTGATGGACGTTACCATATTGACTTGCCTCAACACCACCCACTATATACCGTTCATTCTCAGATTCAAACTCACTCATCGGCTGAACACCAAGAATGTCAGAGGTTGGACTAAATATATTTCTCTGCACAAAAAGTCCTCCGGCCAAGTCGATGAGCATGAACACATAGCATTCTTGAATCTCTAGTTGGAGCGTTTCATCTTTGGTGGTTCAACTCTTGGTCCAACAACCAACATACAGTGCCTGGCAAAGCTCCTAGCCGATCAACGCCATATTCCCCTAGGGCAATATCTTCTTGGAGCTACTTATCCACTGCTCCATCAAGTGGTGACCAAGCTGTCGGCAGGCCAACCGGTCAGACATATTGGTGGTCCCTGGTGTTTCATACAACTCTGGTTGAACGTCTACACCTCCAGAGTCATCGCTAAGTCCCCTTTCCCTTCCAGGACATATCCGACTGACTACCTAGAGGAAAGTGAGGCCAGCCGATGCTAATGTATATCTCTGGGTGAAGCTTCATCGGCTCTTCCTGAAAGCAAAATGACCCCCCTCGGACTTAGCCAGTAGTTTAAATGTTTCTACTGCGGCTTCACTAAAGAGGTCACCATCTGGTTTGTGTACGAGGACGACTCGTCTTTTGAAATGCCTTCCAGGTTTCACCCGACGAACGCCTTAGCCGATGAAGAATCAAAGATAATCTTCTTATCATCCATAACTCCTAATGTTCTACCGATTGGATTTTCATTGGGCCAATCCCAACACCCATTATACGAGTTCTACCATCCTTCGCTTGGTGCTCGTCAGTTGGGCTTCGGCTAACTTCCCATCGGTTTGTTCTTCATCAGCAAGCTCCAAGCCCGAGGAGAAGTAAAAAGTGGCTTGGAGTACGATCATCTTAGATTGATGGCATCATCCTTATCCTTAGGGATTATCTCCACCTTTGAGCCCTGTATATCCAATACCAAAGTCTTTGCTCGATGGTGGTCAGAATGGGGAAGGCACCTGTTCAGTCTATCGGCTGAAAATTACTGCCTGCGTCTCAACCCTGACTGTGTGGAATTCGATGAAGAGGTAATCTCTCTCCTTGCACTATCTTTTCTTCATCATATTGGATTTCAACTGTCTTGATTCCCATGATTCTACACGCTGGTGACAAAGATGCACCTACAACCAGCGCATGTGGTCTGCCGATTATTTATCAATCTCCATCAGCCAAAATCCCTCCTTGGACAGGGTGCTCCACCTCCATCGGCTCTCCTCCGAGTGTCGCTAACACCAGGGCTGAAGCGCAAGAAACTAGCTACTCAGACGGTTTCTAAGAAACAAAAATCCGACGCCGATGTCGCCATTATTACATTGGCTTCGCGAAGCCCTTCTCCCATGGTAATCCTGACTTCTGCATCTCCATTGGTATGTGTCAGTATCAATTCTTCTCCGTTGCTTTTGCCTTTATCCTGACACCTTTACTTTGTAGCCTGAACCATCGGCTCCTGAAGTCCAAACGCTGGACACTGTTACCAGGGCTGAATCGATGGTATCCTCAGAAGTCATGGCATCTACTTCTCAAACTGCCCCACATCAAGCTGATACCCGCATAATCGCTCAAACTGCTCCTGCCGTATCCCAGGTACATCCATCCTACATGTTATTTTCTTGACTGATGATCCCCATATTTACTAATGTTATCGTGCAGTCATTAGCCGATCTATTTTCTTTCGACATCGGCAAATACTTAGAAGCAGAGGAAGATTCAGCCACCAGCGCAGCGATTGAACCATCTTTACCAACCAATGCACGCGAGCAGTTGTCAGATATTATGCATCGGCTGGAAGTTCCGATTGACTCGCTGGTGGAGATTGCAGGCCGATCCAGGGAAGACTTGCTGAAATCGAACATCTTCTGCCTGAGGAACTGACAGACGCACTCATGCTTGCTGCCTACTTGGAATTCCAAAAGACCCAGCTGATTGCATCAAGACAATGCATAGCCGATCGCGTTGAGCAAAGCAATTTGGCTCACAACGATCGGCTAATTGCCCAAAACAAAAAGAAAAGGCTTGATGAAATGACAGCTGACCTTCAACGCACCAACACCAAGCTTGGCCTCTTGAAGAAACGAGAAGCTGATTTGATGGTGGAACTCGACAAGGTTCGTGATGACATCAACTGCACCGAGTCCCATCTCATCGGCCTACCAAAATCAATCCAAGATCAAGAGGCCAAGGTAGCAGACTAAGTACGGCTTGCAGTTCATCGGCATAGGAACTTGAAGACTATCTCCAGATCAGATGAGGACAACATCCACGCTATCAATGAAATAGATCAAATCCGTCTGCGCGCGATCAAGGCCATTAAGAAATTCTTGTAAAATTTTTAGCCTCGAAAAAACCCAGTTGTCATTCTGAACATTAACAATTTGCAATAGAGTTCAATCAGCTTGATCGACAAAAGTTATATATACATATCCCCTAACGGCGATGTCTAAACGATATCGGCCATCCGTAACTGATATAATCATATCGGCTTTTGTATATTAGAAATCGGTTACGCTCAGCCGATTTACGTAAACAATATCATTAGCCGATACCACTTCTAAGAACTCGTCCGTCTTGAAAAGAAGAAATCGGCTATGCTCAGCCGATTTAGGCGTCTTCCCGATTGGGTGACCATTCTCTAGACTTATCATCCTAAGACCCAATCGGTAACTTCCAACGCATCGGCATCTCCTCTTTTCTTGATAATCGGCTCTCGTAAGCCGATACCAGATGCATCAGATGTGCAAAACTGTTGAACTCTTGGGAAGAAAATTTACACCTGATGCGACTCGATAACCCCTGGAAGGCCAAATCGCAAGACTATAACATCGGCTTCTGATGTCCTGAAAACGTTGGATGTATTATAGAACTAACTCATTATGCCTCTGTTTAACCAATGTCAAATCTGACAGTTTCATTTCTTGAATCCCAGTACAGAAATGTCTATGGATCTGTTGCTCTAGATCGGCCCATCCTTCAATCGAGTTTGGTGGTAACAAAGAAAACCATGCAAAGGCTGATCTAGAGAGGGATAATGGAAATAGACAAACTCCGAGAGCTTCGTCAGCCGATGCTTCCCCACACTGTGCTAAGAATCGGATAATGTGTTCTATTATGGATATGTTGTCCTGTCCTGAGAATTTGGAGAAATCTGGTGTCATGTATCGGCGAGGTAATGGAACTATGTCAAACCATTCTAGATATAGGTGCCGATACATAACTGTTTGATCTTTGGGCTTGATACCATATTGCTCTTCCACCATGTCCACAATCCTGGTTAACCAATCCTTCTCTCTTAGAATATCTTCATGATCATATGGAGGTGGATATGGTACCCGATTATGCCTGTGATATTCTCCATAATGATTCCTCTAAAAGAATTCTGGAGGTACCTCCTGCCATTGCCCCCCAAATCGATCTTGTATTGGTGGATACATATTTGTCTCTATCGACAAAGGCACATGATCCTAATAAGGCTCTTGAGCCGATGACTCTTACATCGTCTTCTCGATCAGATCTTGCAATGTATCCATCCATACTCCTGATGGATTACTGAATGCTTGATAAAATGATTCGTTCAACATCTCTTGCAACAGCTTGGAAGAATTCACAGGAACTGAATGGCCTGATTCCTTCATCAAAACACATTTTGGTAATTGTGCTTTTTGAATCGGCCCTTGTTTAGTCATACTGAAGGATTCCAAATAGAGCTTCTGAAAGTTATCTATGTTTTTCTCTATATACCGCATCTAGTCTTCATTCAAATCCTCCATTGTAACAGGAACTATAATCTCAAAATCGGCCTCATCTTCAGACGAATATGTGTTGGAATCGACCTTTTCTTTAGACATATTGACAACAAGATGCCCCCCCGGGTTGATGAGTAAAAACCTGACTTCTAATCAGGCACTTGTAGAGTCCCGCTGGTTGATGAATTGAATTATACCACCAACCGATAAAGGATCTTCAGCCGATGGACAGTCTTCAAGTTTCTCTAGTCGATGAATGAAATCCAGTCCAATCGGCTAATGAATGAAGATTTCTACCCTATCGGCTGATGAATATAGTATGGTTCTTATTGACCGATGAATGAAACCTTCAGTCCCACCGGGCGTGCCAAAAAATATGTTCGTGCCGAGATCCCTCGCGTGCCCCGGCGCAAACAGTTTGTCACCCATGTTGTCACGGGAAGATGGTTACTGCTTCTCACCCTCCTATGAACCAAGTCTTGACCAGGGAACCCAGTGAGCTACTTCACATGGACACAGTTGGTCCAACTTGGGATTGGTCAGTGGGTGGAAAATGGTACGTTCTTGTAATCATTGATGATTTTTCTCGATATTTTTGGGTGTTTTTCTTGGAAAGTAAGGATGAGGTCGTTTCTCATGTTCAGGACTTAATTCTTCAGTTGCAAAATAAGTTCTCTAAGAATGCTATGAGAGCAATTCATAGTGACAATGGTACAGAATTCAAGAATACTCATTTTAAAACCTTTTGTGCTTCTTTGGGCCTCAAGCATCAATTCTCCTCTTCTTATGTTCCCTAGCAAAATGGTGTTGTTGAGTGCAAGAATTAGACCCTTGTTGAGATGGCTAGGACGATGCTCGATGAGCATAGGACTCCTAGGAGATATCGGGCCGAAGCGATCAACACTGCGTGCCATATTTCAAATCGCATTTTCCTTGAGGCTTTCCTGAAGAAAACTTCTTAAGAGTTACGGTTTGGACGTCCACCCAAGGTGAATCATTTTAGGGTGTTTGGATGCAAGTGCTTTATCCTGAAACAAGGTATTTTGGACAAGTTTGAGTCTAGGTCTTTAAATGGCATCTTTCTAGGTTATGCACTTCATTCTCATGCATATCGTGTTCTTAACCTAGAGACTAACCAAGTTGTGGAGACCTATGAGGTCACATTCGATGAGACCATGCCATGTTCGATTTTTGTCATTGAGCGTGCAGGTGAGCATGAACTTGGTGAAAGCATTTTTGTTGAGGATGAGTAGGAAGACGACGATTGGGGTGATCCTAAGCTGAGTCCACTGGCGGCTCCTCACGAGCCTGTAATGACCACTTAGCTCACGGTCCTGACCCCTCTTCTTTCACCACATAGGGATCGTTCGAGCAGCTTTCTCAGACTGTGTTGGCTGCACCTGAGGAAGCACCAGCTACTGTTGAGGAGGAGGTGACATCCTCCAGGGAGGCTCCACACCACATTCAGCGTCACCATCCACCTCAGACCATTATTGGCAACATCGACTAGCGAGTCACGCGTTCCACGTCCTATCAAATCTCACACTTTACCCATTCTACATTTGTTGCATCTTTTGAGCCTTTAGATGTTGGACATCCTTTATCTGATCCTGACTGGGTTAATGCCATGCATGAGGAGTTAGAAAACTTTGAGTGAAACCACATTTGGGTCTTAGTACCACCTCCACTAGATTGTCATCACATAGGAACCAAGTTGGTTTTTAAAAACAAACAGAGTGAAGATGGGGTGGTAGTGAGAAACAAGGCTAGGTTAGAAGCCCAAGGCTTTTGCTAGATGGAGGGTATTAATTATGAAGAAACCTTTGCTCCTGTTGCCCGTTTAGAAGCTATTAGGATTCTTTTAGCTTTTGCTGCTTTTAAAGCTTTTTCAAATGCATGTCAAAAGTGCTTTCTTAAATGGGCACATAGAGGAAAAGGTGTATGTCAAGCAACCTCCTGGCTTTGAAAATCCTAAGTTTCCAAACCATGTCTTTAAACTTCAATAAGCGTTGTATAGATTGAAACAAGCCCCTAGGGTTTTCAAATGAGATCGGTTGATAAAACACTTTTCCTCCTCAAGCAAGGCATTGACACTCTCATTGTTCAGATATACGTGGATGATATCATTTTTGGTGGTTCATCTCATGCCTTGGTTGCCAAGTTTGCAGATACAATGAGCTTAATTTCTTCCACGGGTTACAAATCAAGCAGACTCAGGAGGGAACGTTTGTGCATCAAGGTAAGTACACGAAGGACATCCTAAAGAAGTTTGACATGGGCGAGGCCAAGCCTCTTTCGACGCCCATGTGCACCACGACAGCGTTGGATGCCGATGAGGATGGTGAGCCTATTGACCAGAAGTAGGATAGGAGCATGATTGGCTCACTCCTATACTTGACTGTGAAGAGGACAAACATACAGTTCTCCATGTGTCTATGCGCTCGGTTCCAATCTTCATCGCGTACTTCCCACAAGCAGGCAGTCAAAAGAAAAATGAGATACCTTCGTTTCACACCCAAGTTTGGATTGTGGTATTCCTCTTCTTCAACTATCTCGCTTTGTGGTTATCTGGATGCAGATTTTGCTGGTTGTCATCTAGAGCGCAAGTCCACTTCAGGTACGTGTCAATTATTGGGGTCTTCAGGTACGTGTCAATTATTGGGGTCCTCTCGCAAGCAAACTAGCATAGCCCAGTCAACCATAGAAGCCGAATATGTTGTTGCCGCTAGCTGTTGCTCCCAATTGCTTTGGATGATTTACACTTTGAGAGATTTTGGGTTGAGCTTCCAGAGAGTCCTACTTCTTTGTGACAATACCAGTGCTATAAGTGTGGAAAAGAACCTAGTTCTACATTCCAAAAACCAAAGACATCGATATCCGTTTTTATTTCCTTCGTGACCACTATGAGAAAGGGATATTGATCTTTGCCACATAGATACCTCCAAACAGCTTGCCGATATTTTCACAAAACCCCTAAATCAAGTATCTTTTTCCGGGCTGCAAGGGGAACTGGGGTGTGCTTCCCTTTTTAGTGGAGGGAAGGTTTGGTTCTTGTATAGTAGTTCTTGGTATTTGGTTTTGCAATATTGTTTTGCTTTCTATTTTTGTATCCCAACTGCATTTCATCGCATCATGTATTATAGAGCATATGGTGAGCTTCATGAATCCAGCTGTCAAGATGAAATTATGTTCTCTTTTGTATGTTATGCATGTACATGATGGTGGTTATAGCTTAAGTTACCAGATACATGTTATAAGCTAAGCCTATTTTTTAAATCTGTGAACATGATTAATACTTGATGAACTTTGCAAATATGTTCACCACTAGGATTGGCAACTAGCATGTGTAGGACATACTGAAATTCCTATGGATAGCATGTATATGCTAGGTAGCTATGTCTCTTGTTTTTGAGTCATTCACTTGCTTGTACCACTCCGATATTTTTATGCTAAAATTTTGAAGTCCAAGTTAATTGATAAGAAAAGATCGAGATGGGTATATACTGTCCCACATCAAGATATCGAGACTACTTTCTATTGCACTTGGGATGAACTTGAACCTTGTAATGGATGACCGAAACCGTTGTTTTGAGCTCCTGATTGTCTTTGACATAGGCTCTGCATGGTTGCAATGTTAGGCATGACAGTACTTAAAACCTCTCACACACACGTGTTTGACTAATACTTGTGATCTATTGAAACTTGTAAAATCCTGATAAGTTTGCTCGAACACAAGTGTTAGGTTCATCTTTGACATGATGTGTGATAGCTGCTTGGGGTAGTTCATCTTGTATATACATGTTAGCATCAAGTTGATTTCCTGCTTGTACATGCTATGTGCTACTTGAGTGGTGAATCGTTTCTTGAATTGCTTAAAACTACTCAAATGTGCTTATTATTTATATTTCGTTTCACTTGATAGCACTTAAAAGTGTTGCTTACTCACCCAACAGCACCAGTTAGAGCATCTTTTCCCTCTGATTGCTACACTCCTTAAACTTATGTATTCATATGCATTTATAGCATCTTTTGAGGAGTTGCAGTTCTTAGCCTCTTGTTGTGATTTCCATAGAGAAAGGCTATCTTGATGTGTGCATGTGTCAACAAGGGGGAGAATAGTTCACATAATCCACCCAAAGGGGGAGAATGTCCCAAAGGGGTAGAATGTTGAGAGTGCATACATTTGTGAGACTGCATTTGTTCACGGGGAGTTGCATTTGAGTTGCTTTGCTAGTTGTGTTGAGCCCATGTCTACCTCTTCTTGAGGGCTACCTATTGTTTGCTTGGTTGCGTCGAGCCAGTGCCTATGTTGTTGGGGGCCAAGTTTTGCTTATCTCAAATGACTCCGTGTTGGCCTTTCTGTGGCTTTTGGTCATTTGGGTGAGTTCCTTTTTCTTCTTTTCTCTCATTTCTATTGTTTAGTTGTTATGTGTTAGTGTTGACAATGCAATCATCAAGGGAGAGATTGTGAACACAAGGTTGATATGTGCCCTTGTGCTTTGTTGTAGTGATGAGTGATTGTCAACGTGCTGACACTTCGGTTTGAGTGTGTTTGCGCAACATGTCTCATGGTTTGTGGTGTGCAGTTGTGGAACTCAGAGGCGGTGGTCGATGGCGAGGTGAAGGTCAAGTAGAGACAGGCCGTGCCGATGGATTGGGAGCGATGAAGAACGGACGTGAGGCTTGGACTCAGGGACCGGAGTGCCGGAGGACTAGCCACCATGCTGACACCTGGGGACATCGACAAGCGCAAGTGTACGTGGGTATTGAAGACAGCATCAATCAAATAAAGAAGGAAGGTGAAGGCAATGAGCTTGGTGGAGGTTTGACACGCATCGACATTGGAGGGGTTTGGTGGATTGGCATCAAAACCAGCGGGTAACAGTTTTGCGGGTTAGGCCTCAAAACCTAGGTTTTCAGGAGGAACGGGGTGGCACGTGGTGAAATCACAAAGGTTGCTCTAAGACGAAGCAAATCTATGTAGGAAGCGTGGCTGTCCAATCGCCTAAAAATGAGTTGGACCATTATGCCCTCCTGTCACTATTTCAGCCTGTTATATTGAACGGTCAAAATTGGAATTTCGCAAGAGCTCTGATATATATAGGCTGAGGGTGCCACGTCAGCCGCGTCTAGAAGGTCCGAGCGCGTGTCAGCGTTTTCCATTTTTATTTTTCTTTTTCCTTTTTCTCTCTTCCTCATCTTGAGTATGTCGCTTTTCCCTTTAGGGTTCTTGCTCAATCTCTCTACGATGTCGTAATCCACCACATCTATGTAAAACAACTAAAAATTATGTGCAGGAATGGAGGCCATAACCTTCTAGTGTCCTCTAAGATTCAATTTGTGAGTTGCTTGTTCAAATCCCATTGGTGTTCTTCGCATTCTTGGTTTTTCCTTCCGACGTTTTGGGTTGAATCTTGAGTTTTGGGGGTTTTGGTTTAGATCTATTTATTTGAGATGAACTAGGACGTGAGTTGAATCCTTGCACCAAAGTAAATCGTCTAACTTCTTACGAGTACATAGATCAGTTTATTTGAGCTATTTGTTTAAATCCCGTCGGTGTTCTTCATGTTCTTTGTTTTCCCGTTCTGACTTTTGGGTTGAATTTTGAGTTTTGGGGGTTTTGGTTCAGATCTGTTTATCTGAGATGAACTAGAACGTGAGTTGAATCCTTGCACCAAAGGAAATTGTCTAACTTCTCACGAGTTCATAAATCGGTTTATTTGAGCTGTTTGTTCAAATCCTGTCGGTATTCTTCACGTTCTTGGTTTTCCCCTTCCGACATTTTGGGTTGAATCTTGAGTTTTGATGGTTTTGGTTCAGATCTATTTATTTGAGATGAACTAAGACATGAGTTAAATCCTTGAACTAAAGGAAATCGTCCAACTTCTCACGAGTTTATAGATTGGGGGCAAATCAGACTTTTTAGGGTTGATTTTGGGACAACCTTCAAATATATCGCGTGAAAGGTAAGGCTTCCATTCACCCCCTCTGGTCGCCATTTTCGGTCCTTCATCACTATTAATGTTGCAATTTTCATATAAGTCAAGGGTTCTAAGTCAAAATAAGCAACTAGCGTCATGACAATTCTAAATGTGGACCAGGAAAATATCTCATTATAATCTATCCTCACTATGAAAAACCCATTATTACAAATCTTGCCTTGAACCTTTTGATATTTCCTTTAGAGTCAAGCTTAGTTTTGTAGACCTTATAGCCTATTGTTTTTGGCTTTTTTAGGAATTTTTATAAAGTCCCAAACTCCATTATGGCTCATAGATTTTAATTCATCCACTTTGATGAATGCTCACTCTTTATTGCTTCTTTGAATGAGGTCGGATGATCTGCCTTCCCAATATCTTCACATAAATAAACTTCGTAATAATTTGGGATAGCGTATCTCCTTTCCTATTGTGATCTTTTAAGTGGTTCTTTTTTAATCACTGGTGGTTGAAGAGGTTCTTGTGGAATCTGTTTATTAGATGTCTTACAATTCTATTGAGTATCATTATTTAAATCACTTTGTTGTCCACAGGACGTGTATCATAAGAATTTTGTTCTGGTGCTACTACAGTCTGAGTCAGATGTACTTCATTCCATGGTATAGTTGCCTCGGTGTATGGTACTTGCACTATGGTCTAAGGTACTGTATAATTATAGAGAATATTCTCTAGAATTTCTGATACAACGTTAGCTCAAATTTCGTAATACTAATTTCCCTTAACTATGAGCACTTCTAGACTTCATTATGGTCTAAGAATGTGCATGTCAATCTCCACAAATTTAGAGACATATTATTATAGGCAATAAAATCAGTACCTCTTATATATTTCTGGGTATCTAATAAAATGGAAACTTACAATTTTAAGATCAAATTTGTTTAGTTGTGGGTTGAATATTCTGGTCTCTACAACACAGCCCCATACACAGAAAATATTCATTAGGTGTTTTGTCAAGATCACCGAGACCTAGGGTAGCTGGACCATGGCTACGGAGTTCGTAGTCACGATTCGTGGTTGAGGCGAGGTTTTACCCCTCAGCACTCCTGTTGGGGTTGGAGAAAGAGAAGGAGGAGATTCAGGACGTAATTCTTGCTTACCCCTTCTAGTGTTCAATTACATGAATATATAGCCAAGGGCCTCAACCTAATCAGAGCCGATTGCTCATAGAATTATGTACTAAATATAGGAAACTAAACTAACCTTCCAAACTTAGCCAATTGCTTCTATAATTATGGACTAAAAATAGGAAACTAAAGTAACCTTCCAAACTTAGCTAATTGCTCCTAGAATTATAGACTAAAAATAGAAAACTAAACTAATCCTTTCAAATTTAGACACTGGTGGTTGCCTTGCTGTGCGCGTCTCCGTGCGCGTCCCTCGCGCGTGCTGCTCCTTCAGCGGCTCTGCGCATGTCGCGGGCTCGCTGTCGTTTGTTGTACGTGTGCCCCCACATGACATGTTTTGGGAACCGACTTACTAGAAACTCTGATGAGTATGTGTGCAGCAGTTTTAAGTGTTTCTATCCATAAGTTCACCGGTAGATTGGAATGACTATGAATATTTTGTACCATGTCCATAAGAATATGGTTGCGACGCTTTGCTACTTCATTCTGTTGTTGTTCTCCAAGCATAGAATATTGTGCTATTACCCCATGCTGCCGAAGATAATGAGAAATGGACCAGGACTTTGCCCATAAGGAGTATTGTTCCCATAATATTTTCCTCCACAATATAATCTCACTACTTTAATCTTCATGTTATGCTCATTTTTTACTTCAGCTTCGAAGATTTTACTATCGAGTGATTTAGATCTATCATTAATGCAAAAAACATAGCCATAATAGGAGAAATCATCTGTGTAAGTTATGAATGAGTCATAGCCATCAACAGATTTTGTCCACATATATCTGTATGTATTATGTCTAATGGACTAGTGCTCCTAGTAACTCCTTTCTTAATTTTCTTAGTGATTTTTTCCTGGATACAATCTAAGCAATGATCCACATTCAAATAGTCTAAGGATTGAAGTATCTATTCCTTAATGAGACACTCCTTTCTCCCTCTACAAATGTGGCCTAAATGACGATGCAACAATTTTGAAGACTTTTGATTATTATGCACACTACAAGCATTCAATACATTTATATTATCATCCAAAGAGTGTAGATAAAGCTCATCTTGCATGATGGCAAGACCAATAATATTATTATCATATATAATAAAGCACTTGTCATTAAAAAATTACACTCATATCTAGTCTAAGTTATAACCTGTACTAAAATAAGATTCCTCTTAATAGAGAGCAAATAAAGCATCATAAAGTAGAAGAATAAAGCTGCCAAGAAGTCGAAGTTGACGCTCCCCAACAGTTTGACATCAATCTGAGCTCCATCAGCCATTCTTAGGATCTGCTTCCCCTTTCTTTGTGTCCTCATGTTACGAAATCCCTATAATGAATTAACAATGCCCACAGTGGCACCTGAGACAACACACCAAGTATCATGGTGTTAACACCAAGATTTTGAAGACTTGTTAATAGATTTGGTCAAAAGAGAAAAACCAATGAAGCCAAATGGGATTGCTCATTGAAGACCAAATTCAAAACAATTTCCATCCCTTAAAGCCATTACAAGTGAGTTCCTTATTTGAAAATATGTCTTGTAAATAGGTAGAAGTAGTTTTCATTCCTTTTTATTTAGACAATATTATCATGTGTCTATTTTAGATGTGTATAGACCCAATAGAAGAAATATGTACACCTGAGGGTCTTGTATGATATCAAAATTAGATCAATACAATCAAATTTGGCGCATCGTCATCTCTATGAGTAGGTGTAACGTAGTTCTCAACAAAGTCTTGCTTCTCGTTGGCCTACATGAGTTAAGTTCAATCTCCAGCAAGAGATAAGTCTCGTCATAGAGTAAACATTGTGGATTGGTTATGATATTCACGGTTGAATTCGATATCTTAGCTAAGCTTATACATTTACTAGTTATCTTGATACATTTGATTCTAACAAAGGTTATATTGATTCAATCTCTTAGCCTAATATAATGTATCTATCACGCTGAAATATAATTTATCAGCTTATTAAGTTTATCTTATTATTATCAATCTTATAATATATCAGTTATGTCTGATCTATTAGATAGCTTTTGATAAGATGAATCTTGATTAGTCAATATATTTTATTTAACATTTCATTGGAATTCTAGCTGATGGATTATCTTTATTCTATACTTTCACTTTTATCAATATGAAATAATTATCTAATATACTTTTTATATCATATTCAATCTACTATCAAGTGTGCCTAACCTTATTAGCTATAATCCTATACTATCTCGGTTTACTCCAATCCATCTAGATTATCTTTAAAAAAGTTAGCTAGACAAAAAATGGCTTAAATCAGTATCAGCCTATTAGATAATTGGCTTCCAACTAATTTCTATCGGTTAGATAGCCGAAAGCTTATGTCCATATCGACATATTGGTCGATTCGCTCATTAGTCTATTTTTTTCTATCTCACTTGTCAATTGTAGGTCAAATTAATTAGCACTTGCTGAACCAGAGTTATGAGTCCTCCTAGGCCTTCGCGCGTGTGATGCATTGGCGTGGACATCAAACAATTTTCACATCAACACACTCCTTTGGCACACCAAGGTGGGACAATCTTTTTCAAACTGACATGTCTAAGAAGGAAGTTGAAACCAAAAATGTGATTCCGGTGATCTTGAAGAACCTAACGGAAGCACTGAATCAACAGGTGGAGCAATCCATGAAGGATTCTCAAAAGTTATGTTTAGAGTCATTCAACATGACAAGCTAAGGACCAATTCAAAATACTCAATTCCCAAAACTAGTTTTGGGTAGAGATTCAAGTCAACATGCACCTAGAAGTCCATAGATATCCTTCCAATATTTGATAAACAAAGTTTGTGCACCATGCATTAATAAATCAATCTAGGGTATTGGTGAACACACTCAGGAATCTTATCAAGGCAATGTTTATCTTCCACAAAGGGCTAGAGAAATGCACTTTGGTGGGCTGCATAATGTTACTCCTTTTGGATATCACTAGACTGCTTATTATGGAGAACACCAAAATCAACATGACAGGATCCTTGATTGGAATCAAGTGTGAAGTCATTAGGCATAAGGGCCAATACTATTGCCTTTATGATAGTATCCGATGGATAATGCATAAGACAATGAATTGACAACAAGGATAGCCAAAGTAATGAGGGAACAGTTTGCCTTAAAACCAAAGGAACATACCTTGATGTATCGATGTTCATACCCTGATTGGTTTGATATGGTTCTGTTGCCTCACTGATACAAGGTGCCCAATTTTTCAAAATTATCAGGGCAAGATGATATATCTACGATAGAACACATAAGACGATTCTTAGCTTAACATGGAGAGACATCGATGGAGGAAGCTTTGAGGTTATTTTTCATCATTATCTGGATTAGCTTTTACATGGTTTTCATCTTTACTACTAATTTCACAAATACTTATTTGCTAGAGTTCATGAAATGCGGTTCACAAATCTTATATTGCTTCGTTAAAGGATGAACGAATCAGTCCTAGAATATATCCGACGATTCCGTGATGTGTGCAGCCAATGCTATAGTTTAAATCTAGGTGAAGCAGAATTGGGTGAGTTGGCTTTCCAAGGATAACTAGCTTCCATCAAGAAGAAATTTTCTTCCCAAGAGTTTGAGAGCTTGGCACATTTGGTGTAGAAAATATTGGCTCATAAAAGCCGATTCCAAGAGGCAATGAAAGAAAAGTTCTTGTGGAAAATTACAAAAGTATCAGGATTTTCATAGGATTCAAAACAAAAAGAAGATGTAATATTGAGATTAGCTTAGAAGAATGGACAAAATAAAAAAATAGTAGCATGTCAATGGATCAAAGAGAAAATAAGGCCGATAAATTTTTTTATCTGCTATTTCAAGATAAACAAATACATCTTTCTCCAAACCACGTGATTTCATTAGCCAATGAACTTAAGAAGAAAAAGTATTGCAAATGGCATAATTCAATTTCTCATCATACCAATGAGTGCAAAGTATTTTAAAAATAGATTTAATAGGCTGTGGAGCAAGGGAGGATTAAGTTAGATGATACAAAAAAGCCAAGTAAACATGTTGTATGTGGGGTACTCAAAAGATCAAGCCGATGAGAGGGGACATCGGGCAAATAAAAATTATGGAGAATCAAAGGTCACCTCATCTCAACTAATTAGGAAATATCAAAGGTGCCAAGAAAGAGAGCTTCAGGCCTCATCATATAGAGAGGTGTTCTAGTATGATCCATATTAGGGTTGCCCAATTTTCCAATTCTGCTGGGATCAGGAGATTAGGCTACCATTAAATGATGATTTTCCTATAGAAGGCCATACCGCTTTGAACATAGGAGGTCCTCACACAAGCCTGTACATATTCAGGATTAGCCATCAAGGAAATATATATCATTTCATGACTGTTTGGGGCTGATTCATGAAGATTTTTTCAAACAAGTTGATGATGAACTTGATGAAGGAACTTGATGATGAACTCTCAGTGGTACCCTTGTAGAATTTTAACGAAGAATTAAAAAAGAAGTGTTCAACAATTACGCCACCAAGAACAAATAATGGAACAACAACAACGAAATGAGGAGTGGCATATTAAGCAAAAAGCTAATGAAGGAGAACCATCAGCTATAGTTAATATGGTATTTATTTTATCCATGCAGTATAAAGCGCCTTTGTCTGATGATGACGATAGTGAGAAACCTGTGGCTCAATTAATGTTGTAACCTTAACAAACTATATTTGATAAACCAAAAGAATCTAAGCATTAGTATTTGTGATCATTGTACATCAAAGGACATGCTTATGGCAAGCCGATGACAAAAATGGTGATTGATGAGGGCAGCAGTAAATTTGATGCTCTACACTACATGCTGCAAACTCAAAAAAATCACCGAGGATCTCACCAAGGCAAAAGGGATTTTAAATGTAGAATTGATTGTAGGAAGTAAGACCTTACCTATGATATTTTTAGTGTTTGATGGAAAAGGATCATATAGCTTGCTCCTAGGCAAGGATTGAATTCATAGAAACTACTACGTACCTTCTACAATGCATCAAAGTTTGATTAAGTGGCAAGGAGATCATGTGAAAATTGTGCCAGCTGATAGATCAATTAATATTGCAACAACCAATCTACCAATTGACTGCTGTCTACATGCGTGTGGAAAGGGAATTTCCTAAAGATCACAACATACAACCAATTAATAAAATTTGTTTACAATTATTACTCTAAGGCACCATAGATGATATAGATGGAAATTTGGGACAAGAGTTTATGTCAGCTAATGATTTGGAAGAAGTAGATATAGGTCATAGAGATAGGTGAAGGCTAACATTTATAAGTACTCAATTGTGTCTTGAATTTAAAAGGGAATTTAAAAAATTGGTGAAGGAATATCAAGATTGTATTGTTTGGGAGTACCATGAGATGCCAGGACTTAATAGATCAACTGTTGAACATCAGCTCTCTATAAAGGTAAGATATCAGCTATACATGTTGCCTCCAAGGCAATTCAAGGTAGAATTATATGAAAAAAATTATGGCAAAAATTACAAGGTTGTATGATGAAATTTTTATTTAACCATGTCGATATGATAAGTGGATATCTAATATAGTCATGTTGACAAAGAAAAATAAAAAATTAAGAGTATATGTTGACTTTTGAGACCTGAATAAAGCTACACCCAAAGAGGAGTATCCAATGCTGACCGTAGATTTTGTAGTAGATATAGCATTAGGACACAAAGCTATCAGCTTCATGGATAGCAATGAATAATACAATCATTTTTTTATGGCTGAGGAATATATTCCAAAAACTGTGTTCAGATGTATAGGAGTAATTCGCATATATGAATGGGTGGTCATGATATTTGGACTTAAAAGTGCCAATGCTACTTACCAGAAGGCTATAAATTACATATTTCATGATCTTATTGACTCATTGGTGGAAATTTATATAGATACCGTGGTGGTTAAATCTAAAAGCATTGAAGGACATCTAGCCAATCTACGAAGATTGCTAGAGGGGACACGGAAATATGGACTTAGGATGTGTCCCAACAAGTGCGCTTTTGGCGTATCGACTAGGCAGTTTTTAGTATTCATAGTGTATGAAAGAGACATCAAGATCAGCCAACAAAGCATCAAAGCTATCAAAGATACATAACTACCAATCGATAAAACATAGCTATAGTATTTGATTAGTAAAATTAATTTAGGAGATTTATTTCAAATTTGATAGGGATAATTGAGCCCTTTACTTCATTATTGAAGTTAAAAGTTGATCAAGAATTTGTATTGGGAGCTAAATAGCAAAAGACATTTAATGGAATTAAGGATTATTTAAGTTCTCCACCAGCCATGGTACCGTAAAAGGGAAGACCATTTAGGTTATACTTATCGGACGATAAGAAATCTATCGAATCTGTTTTGGTTCAAGTGTTCGAAGCAAAAAAATGAGTCATATTTTATTTTAGCAGAAGACTTTTGGACACTAAAACAAGATACACTGTGGTGGAAAAACATTGCCTTTATTTATATTTTTCATGCACAAAATTGAGGCATTATCTTTTATCGGTTGATTGCATGGTGGTGTGTAATGCCGATGTGGTAAAGTGCATGTTATCAGCTCTAGTGTTCAAAGGAAGGATTAGAAAATGGATCTTTGCTTTGATGGAGTTTGACTTGTTCTATGAATTGGATAAAGCAGTAAAAGGTCAATCGATAGCAAATTTCATTCTGCAACATTGTGACAATTCTATGGGATATGTGAAGTTGGTGCCTTAGACTTTTTTTTTGATGGATCAGTATGTAGACAAGGGTGTGTCATCGTCTTGGTCATCCTATCACCTTTGGGGGCAAGCTTTGAATTTGCTTTGATGATTAGAGCTAATTTCACCAATAATAAAGTGGAATATAAAGTGGTGCTCAAGAGACTTCAACTATCAAAAGAAATTGGAGTCGATGGTATAGAGATCATGGAAGATTCATTGTTGGTGATCAAATAATTATCTAGAAAATACGAGTGCATGAATATAATTTTGAAATCATATCACGAAGGCTACCAATAGTAGCTAAGGGATTTTAAGTTTGCATCAGTGAGTCATGTTCTTATAGAGCAAAAATCAGAAGTCAATGATCTTGTACAAATTGTTTCAGGTTATCGACTGATTGGAAAAAATTTACAAGTCGAGTTAGCAGTTATTGACGATGGTGACTAGAGAAAGAAAATTATAGATTACTTGTAAAATCATTTACAATCAGTTTTAGTATAAGGCCAACAAAAACATTTTACTTAATGGAGAACTGTACTACTGCATGATCGAGGGAGTTTTTTTTAATGTATGGATCTAGAAGAAGCCAAAGTGTTCATGTGTGAAGTTCATGAAGGCATTTGTGGAACTCATTAATCGAGCTAGATAATGAAGTGCCTGGTTAGAAGGGTTGGATATTTTTGGCTGACGATGCTAAAGAATTATTTTATGTATTATAAAGGTTGTCAAGGTTATTAGAAGTTTAGAAAATATTCAACGATACCCAACATTGTCTATGAATCCAATTATCAAGCCATGGCCATTTGAAGAATGAGTAATTGATATGATCAGCCAGATATTGGTGACAACAGAATATTTTACTAAATATGTTGAAGTTGTTCCTTTCCAAAAGGTTACATCTAAGAATGTCATAGAATTTATCAAGAAGCATATAATTTACAAGTTTAGGATTTCTCAAATGATTACAATGGATCAAGGATCTATTTTTGTATCCAACGAGTTCCAACAATTTGCTGCCAGTATGAAAATCAAGATCTTGAATCCATCTCCTTATTATGCTCAAGCCAATGGATAAGCCAAAGCTTAAAATAAAAGTTCCATCAAGTTTATCAAGTGCAAAATATATGAACAATCATAGAGGTAGCATACAACATTTGCCAATTCAATGTGGGCTTATCAAATGGCATGCCATGGATCAACTCAAGTGTCACCATCTTGGTTGGTATACGGACATAGGGTTGTGTTGCTTTGGCCAATGAACATCAGCTCTAGAAGGATGTTGCTACAAAATTAATTGATGGTCATTGATTATTATAATTTAATTACTAATGAGTTGGAGGATCTAGCCCAGAATCAGCTATGCACACTTGAAATGATTGAGGAGAATAAAGCCAGGGTAGCTAGATACTACAATAAAAAGGTATCACCTAAATGGTTTGATCAAGGGGATCTCATATGGAAGTTGATATTACCAATTGGGTCCAAAGATAACAAGTTTAGAAAATGGTCACCAAATTGGGAAGGACACTATCGAATAAGTTGATGTGTGCTAGGCAATGCGTATGTATTGAAGAATCTTGAGAGAGAAGAATTTGACAAGGCACTCAACGTGAAGTACCTAAAAAAATACCACCCCGGCAGTTGGATCAATTCATAGATTGGCTAAGTGTAGTTGATGTCTATAGAGATGATCAAACAAACAAAAAATCAATGCTACCTAAATTGCCTAAAGATAGCCGATACTATATGTATCACTTTTAGAAACATCCAAAAGAGAGAAAATATGTTTTAACGATGGTGGAATTGGTAGATCAACAGCAAAGACCAATCTGTTTAGGAATTACAAAACGTCATTGGACAAGCATTAGACTTTTCACATTAGCCATGAAATTTCTAAGTCGATTCAACCACTCGTAGGCGGATCTTATTAGCCTCATCGATAATATGAGCACCATCTTCATTAGAGCCGAATGGAGGGTCGGACGCATGACCTCTGCATGCTTGGCTTCTTGTTGTTAGATTACTTAGGGCAGGCCATTGAGCTGAAGTTCATCAAACTCAATGTCCTTGCACATTTTCTCTAATTCTGCAAGCAGATTGGCCTCCTTTCTCTTTAGTTGTTTAATGTGGGATTGAGATTGGGTAGGCATGGTTATCATCTCATCGAGCTTGACTTTCTTTAATTGGGCAGCTAGCCGATCAATTTGCATATCCTAAAATATAGTCCTTTGATAAGCATGATTGGCCATGCATTGCCTCGCCTTAATGACATGAAACTGATGATATTCTAAAAAGGCAGCGCTAGAGTCAAAGCATTAGCAAGTTCTTCTGGTAGCAGTTTTTCAATATCAACAAATCTCGCACGAATTAGCTTGGGGTTCTCTAGTCGTTGCAAAATGTTTATCAGTTGACTATGGAGATCAGCGAAGAGGGATGGCTTTGTCAATGTACAAGTGACTACTTCCTCTTCATCTTGTAAGTATTTGTCGATGTTAGAAGAGAAGAGGGCTAAGGACTGCATATTATTAAAATGTTCAAGGTTAGGACAATGAAAGAAGATGCATGATTGAAATAAGTGAATTTACCTAGGGCAAAATGGTGTGTTCTAGAAAATCGGTATCAACTATCAGAATGAAGTCTTCCTAGCGATGGCCAATGTCTGATGGAGAAGTAGTAGTGGTAGGGATGATCTCAGTATCGTCACTATATTCAAAAGCATGAAGTTTAGATATTTGCAATTCTAGGGTAGCTTGGGTAGTCATTAGCTTAGGCCTAGTTGGAGCGTTGGTTGACGTTTAGGGCTCTAGAGCTAGCTGATGATTCATGTTGCATCATGTGTTCAAATTAACAAGTATGACATAACAGAAGGACTAGAGATAACAAGAGAAAAATGGTGCATACCGGTGGAGAAGGAGTAGCCGATGCTACTCACGCATCCAGAATTTGGGTGGTCCTAGTAAGGGCAGTCACGTCAACTGAAGTTTTCTTTTTCTTATGGCATGGATGGACATAAGTTTTCTAACGCTTCTAGACTATGAGTTTTGTCTGTCCCTTAGAAGAGATGAGACTGGAGGTGCATTAAATACCATGTTTGGATAAGCCGATAGAGATTTATAAATAATCGGCTAGTCACTTTGGCTCACCTTAGGAGTGGTTCTAACGGTAGCCTATGTAATAAATTCATAAAGATCCGAGAGTACAAGAATGAGAATAAAGAAAGAAGGGCATAAAAAGATGTTACCTCGTCATCTGATTGAATGTACTCTAGGTTTAAGGTGGAGCAATAGTGGATAGCCAATAGGTTGAAAAAGATGTTTTCCCCATTTGCTCCACCATCGGGTGAAGAGTTTTGAGTTGTTGGTATAAATCTCCCATCAGGTGAGTTCTCCCAAGGGCAATGATTCTGTTAAAGATCTTAGTCGATCATATTTTAATGCACTCTTCACCATGCCTCTGGATTGAGTTTTGTCGATGAAGAATAAACCGATCGGCAGCTTTCTGAATCCTAGCTAGCGGGAGTAGGTCAATAGATAATAAAAGTCATTTGACAGTTGTTATTATCTACCTAGAGCAAACCAGTGGGTAGGAGTCACAAAGTGATGGCCAATGTGAAGATGTCCTTAGACTCTTGGTAATAGGCGAACCAAATGGTAGCATCCATGGTAAAATTATAGTAAAAACCTTTAAACCATTGCAAAATCCGATAGGGGACATTTTACAACCTAAGATAGCCGATGCTGCTTCTCAATAAGATGTGCATTGCCATTGAATGGCCTCTTCATCTTCTGCGTATTCAAATCAGTTGAAATGAAGTCTTTCAAGAGAAGGGGTGTTCACTGCCTTAAAGGTGTATAGGCACAACCATAGTTGTTGAAACCACCAAGGATGCCCATGTGTCCGATGGGCTGACCAGTCGATAACTTGGCAGCTACTTAGTGTAGCAATGAGCAGGGGGGGCCCAGGAAGATATTTGCTAAGAGAGATTTGGTGGTGATCGGCTAGTCATTCTGCTTGGAATTGCATATTTGTCATTGGACCTAGGTTTGAGCCACAAAAGACGAACCTTTCTAGACATAAGTTCAAGAAAGCTACGTGTTCTCGATCGTCGACTGATCCTGATGTTTTTCTATGGAGTTGTTATATACTTGGACTAGCCACCAATATCCTTGGTCTACAACCAATGGTGTGGCTTGAAATTAAGAGTGGATGAGTTGACATATGTAGCAGTATTAAGGCAAGGTCAACATGGTCACATCTATCATGTTTGGGGCCATCAGCCCATGTCTGAACAAAAATGTGTTCAGGACATCAAACCAAAAATAAGAAGTTGATTTGAGTAGAGGCTTCTTCTTCTTTATCTCTACTTAAGATAGTCCAATACAGCGTTCAATGTCTAGTTCATCCTAGAGGATTCTCTTTGCGGCCAATACCTGACAGCACTAATTTCTCAAACCTAGAAGATTGCTAGGCCAGGATCTGAAGCTATTGGTCCAATCATTGATGGACATGGAAGCATTTTACAGTAGAATCTGCTAGGTTTTAGCATTAATAAAGTTTATTGGATCATCACTACCCACGGTGCACATGTAAAAGTGATTTAGGCTGTATGCAATAGGGATTAGGATCTAGTTCTTAAGGTTTTACATGGAAAATAAAGAATAGGATGAACGGAATAGGAGACACTTGTGATGCGAATA
Source organism: Oryza coarctata (assembly GCA_030770085.1). NCBI lineage: Eukaryota > Viridiplantae > Streptophyta > Magnoliopsida > Poales > Poaceae > Oryza > Oryza coarctata. The sequence goes on along the minus strand of CM061484.1, from coordinate 8,207,190 downwards.
GGTGCCAATCTTACAATAGGTTCAATTTGTCGATGTATGGTTGTTGACATTTTGAGTCTTCCAATCAGCAGATTATTTCCACGCAATCACTACACCCACACATCTTGTCATTATCAACCATGCTCTCAAGTAGCCAACCTAACCACAAAGGTTATTGCTCCTACAAACCATCGAACAAAATTTATAAGAACAAGGAAGAACACAATGTGAATTGCAAATCACTATTTAGCACACAATGTTGGGGTCCTACAAGTTGATCTAGTAGCAAAACTGTAAAGTGGCAGATTAATCTAAGCAAAACCCAAACACTAGAAGTGATGGCTACTAATTATTAATGAGTTAAGAGGTGTGGAGTTCAGCCAAAACATGGGCTGACCAAACATACCTCATTTACAAAGCCCAAAGGCCCACTCTTTCTTGGACTAGAAAAGTGATACAACTTATTTTGGTGATTGTGAATAGCTCATGAGGAATTTGGATACGACTTGATAAGCTTTCTAACAAGTACTTGTAAGCTCCGAGACTCCTTCTAGATCAAAAGTTATGTTCGTCTGAAGTTAACACGATCTTCTAGTCCGAAACTAAATTATACTCATGAATTGGAATTTTCTTTCACTTATGACCTCAACATCTATACTTGGATTCTTGTGCTATTCTCCATGTATTTGTCCATGTTTTCTAATGACAATCAAATCATCACAAGAATTAAATAGTATTCTATTTTTAGAAATATTTCTATGCAAGTTTCAAAATGCATTCACCTATGGTTAAGCTGACGTGTGTGTGCTCGAGTCATTGGTCCTTGTAGCATTGGCTCATGTTGTTGAACATGAGGGGCAGCTTGTATGCATGCATCCAAGAAATCAGTGTCCTCATCAACCTAATAGACCAAAATCTTAATGAGCATAAAAGGAAAATAGAGAAGAGGTTACCTCTGGGATGAAGGTTGAAGACACCATTATGGAGGCTAGTGGGGTTGCACCAGAGCAGAAGAAGATGGTGGCTTCAAGTCATTGAAGATTTGCCAGAGCAGAGTAAGACGAAGGCTTTGAGTTGCTAGAGATTTACAGGCGGATTTGAGGAGACAGAGTTTATTGTGAAGAATATATGGATCTAATATTTTGAGGGAGATGGAGAGTTTTTATAGGAAGAAGCTTTGGATAAGACCATGGACCGTTAGTGGCATTGTTACTTGAGCTGAGTCAAATGGGTTGTAACGATCCATAGGAAATTTTTGAAGTTGTAAAAGCCCAGAAAGGATAATTCCTAAGCGTGAGTCCTCACATTCCAAAATTGAGAGGCATGTGTTAACACCAAAATTTTGAAGAGTCATTAATGGATTCGATCAAAACAGAAAAGCCAATAAAGATGATGGGGATTGCTTAGTGAAGACAAGATTAAAAAAATATCTGTCCCTTAGAAATAGATGCGAATAAATTCCTTATTTGAAAATATCTCTTATTTTAAGGCAAGAGTAGTTTTATTTCATTTTTCTTTAAGAATATTGTCCCGTATTCATTTTGGACTTGTATAAACCCAAAATTATAAATATATACACTCGAGGGTCCTATATGATATTAGAATCAGATCAATGCAATTAAAGTTGGTGCATCATCAGTAGGAGTAGCATAGTTCTCGATGAGATCTTACTTTAGGTTGGAATGCATCGGTTAAGTTCGATCTCCAATAAGTGATAAGTCTCATCATATAGTAAACGTTGCGGCTTTGTTAAGACAATCACGGTAACGATTAGGGTAAGCTTATGCGTTTGCTCGTTATCTTGATACATTCGGTTCTGACTAAGGTTGTATTGATTGAATCTCTCAGTCTAATCTGGTGTATCTATCACGCTAGCATAAAATTTATCAAATTATTAAATTTATCTTATTATTCTCAATCTTATACTATCTCGGTTAGATCTGATCTATTAAATTGCTTTCAATAAGATAAATCTTGATAAGTTGATAGGTTTTATTCAATATTTTATTGAAGTTCTAGCCAATGGATTATATTTATATTGTGCTTTCACTTTCATCCATATTAAATCATTATCTTATATACTTTTTATATCACGTCCAATGTACTATGAATCATGCCTAACCTTGTTAGATATAATCTTATATTGTCTTGGTTTATTCTGTTAGACAACTGATAGCTTAATTCAGTATCGATCTATTGGTCTATTGACTTCCAACTAATCTCTATCGACTAGATTGGCTTATTGGTTTAATTTTTTCTATCTTTCTTATAATTGCGTGTTAGTCCTAAACCATAAGAATTTAAGGACCTACACTGAAGCTAAGCATACCTCCTAAGCATTTATACATGTGACGCATCAGCGTGGACATCAAATGATTTCTCATCAACACATGGGTAAAGTCAACATAAAAGGATTCATCAACATTAGAAACAATATCAACAATATTAGTATATTTCTTAGTGAGCCAAGCCTTAAAGTCTACACAAACCTTTTATACATAGCCTTCTTTCTTGCAAAACTTGCAAAGGAACGTACCAGCAAGATATGTACCTACTAAGACTTGAACATTGCCCTTCTAGGCACCATGAGTAGCCTAAGTCGAAGGAGAATTAGACTTAAACTTCTTATTTTAGGAGTTGCTAGACTCCTCTTTATAGAACTTCCTCTTTCCACCACTAGAAATGTTGAGGAGGTTTAGCTAATCCTGCCTCTTTTGCTTCTCCGCCTCACGGCGTTTTTCTTCCCAATATAATGAGAAATCAGTTCAGCTATGGACTACTTATCCAGGTATTATAGTTAATCTTGAATGACCCATAATCTAAAGACAATGAACTCATAATGAAATGGACTAAAAAGCATTCAATTTTCGCCATATCCATACCTATACCCTTAAGCTCATTTGCCATAGAGGGCAACTACATGATGTATTTCCTAATACCACTCTTGTCATTATAGTGACATTTCATCATTCTTATAATGATCATACTAGCATGAGTCTTGTAAGAACTCTGAAAATTCTCATCAATCTTTGCTAAGTACGTTCTCATATTATATTATATAAGTGCACAATTCCCACAATAATTGCATAGAAACACTGCCGTTAATGTGCATAAGAGACATCCTGTTTGATTTCTCACAAGCCACCGATTGCGCATCATATTGATGCTTCAGCTCAGCATAGTAAAAGTAATTGATCGTGGTGAAGGGCTCCACTGGATGTTCTTCGGCCAAGTCATAATCAAGCATTTCTAAGTTATGGAGAATAACACTCTTCTATTTAGCATAATTGGTGAGAATGTATGTAATTAATTTAAGTTAGTAAAATTAATCCAATAATAATGGCATAATTTAATTTTCTAAATCACAATACCATTAGTTCAATACAATACTAAATACTCAGAAAAAGACACGAATTTATAGTTAAGGTTGGTTAAAATAAATTCATATCAAGCTAAAACATCTAGCCAAATTTCTCGTTAGTTTCATTTAGCTAGAATTAAATTAGCAAGCAGTCAGAATTAAAAAATTTCAGCAATTTATAAGCAAATTAAATGGTGCTAATGCTATTTCTGGTAAAAGAAAATAAATTAAATAGGCCAGAGTAAAAAATCCTAATTACTGCCGGCCCAAAAATTATGGCGCGGCCTAGCTAAAACTGGCGGCGCGTGTGGGCCAGCCAATCGCGCGCCGCCCAACTTTCCCCGACCCAGCCCCATAATCTCACGTGGCCAGTAAAGCCGTAATGGCCCGACTCGGCGGCGACGCACCCTCGTCTATCCGATGCAAAATGGACGGCCGAGATTCGTCACAAAATTGGATTAAATATCCGCCGACAAAACTCTAATCCCCATTTCCATTTCTCTCCCGATCCCCGTTCATCTCAAATCGGCGATGGTGGCGGTGATTCGGCAGAGCGACGGCGACGAGGCGCCCGTCTGCTGCGCGCTAATGCTGCGCAAGTCTCACGCAAAGCCAACGGCAGCGGCACGCAGCGGAAAAGCCACGGCCGGCCAAGCGACGGCATCCGGTGCTCAAGCAGCGAGCTTGATGCCGCTGGAACCCTGGCCCATGCTTCAACGGCGCGCGCGCGGCGAGGCTTATGCCGGCGTGAGTGAGGGTGGAGAAGACGCTCAGGAGGTCACCGAGGCACGCAGGCGAAGCTGATGCCACGCGCGGCGACGGCGGCGAGGGTTCTAATGCCCGGTGGAACTGATGCCAGAGCGGCCTGATGCCGGCGAAGACTCCAACTCGATAAGTTTTCTACCCGATCAACTGGAATCTCGCGGGAATTCAGGAATTTTGGGTCTTAATTTGGGGAATTTCAAAACTAGGGTTTATGAAAATTGGGAAATATTGAGGATTCTTGTACTATCCGCCGAATATCCTAATCGCTGCCCAGGCCTAAATCATCAATTAAATGTAAGCATGAACTTAAATAGCCTTGAGCAGCGCTAATTTAAACATTAACAGGAATTAAAATTGCACCAAAACGACACTAACAGAGCATAGATGCATCTAATGGCTTCAAAATTGGAATGATGAGATCATGGGGCTAAACTCAGGCTCTGACACCAAATGTAGATTATCTAATCTACTGATTCTAATTATTTAGCCTAAACATGATCGCCTCTAATACGGAATTTAGGGCTACTGACCACTGTTTGATGTCGGCCGGAGTGGTAGTAGAGGAAGCAGTCCCTCGAGCCGCTCCGGTGCTCGACTCATAGGGAAAGTTGTCATAGTAATGGCTCAAGCTGCATTGTGGACGAGGCCGCTGCCTTGATCTCGAATGGGTTGCCGTCAATCAACTGCAAGGTGGTGGCGTCCTTCCGGTCGTCACTGACACTGCCCTAGGACAGCCGCACGTTCTCATATAGCGCCTTAGGAATCGTTGTTAGAGATTTAGTACTTTTCAAGGAAAATATGATCATGTAGTAATTGTCACCACGACACCGATATCTTCTTTTAATATGGCCCTGAGAGAGAACAAGGGCAATGCAAAATTGGAACGTTTTGTCGCTACCAATCAATGCACTTAATTACGTAATTAAGGAAATAATCATGAACTAATCGCGTTAATCGCGCGGGCAACGGGTGGAAAACGGCGTGCGTGATTGCCTCCCTGTTTCCTTGCCGAGAGTCAATTTTTCCCAGCATCCCGCTCACCACAAAGCGCAGCATGTTGTACCGCATCTGCTGCCATGGCGGCGGCACCGTGCCACGCCTGGCCAAGGACCTCGCCGAGAACAACTCGCGCGCGCGTGCTGCGGTGGTCTGCTCCGAAGTCATAACCTTGGGGCAGCGCGGGCCCTCCGAGTGATGCAGACCTGGTGGGGCAGACGCTGTTCGGTGATGCACCCGCCGCGGTGGTTGTTGGTGCCAACCCAGTGGCGGCCACCGGCGAGTGCGCCCGGTTCGAGATGGTGTCGGCTCTGCAGGATATCATCCTGGAGATCGAGTTGATGGTGGTTGCGAAGCTGCGGGAAGAGGGGCCGGTGTACGACCTGCATCGCGACGTGCCGGTGCACATCTCGGCCAACATCTTGTCGCTGGTGAAGAAGGCGATGGCGGAGGCCGGGCTCGGCGGCAAGGACTGGAACGGGGAGGTGTTCTGGCTGGTGCACCTCGGCGGCCCGGACATCCTAGACCGCGTGGCTCGCACGCAGGGCCTGCGTGACGACAAGGTGGCCATCTCCCGCGAGGTGATGAGGCAGCATGGCAACACGCTCAGCTCCTGCGTCGTCATCGCCATGGACGAAGTGCGGCGGGTGTCGCCAGAGTGAGGGCTTAACACGGCCAGCGAGGGCCTCGAGTGGGGGTTGCTCTTCGGTTTCTGGCCAGGCCTCACCGTGGAGACCATCCTCCTCCGTTCGCCGCAGTGCAAGCTCACCATGAAGCTGCAGCCCGCACCGGCACAAGCACTCTAGGTGATGTCGTCATGCCGTCCTCAATCTCCGTCCAATAATATTTTTTTCCACGCTTATATATGTACGTACATACTAATTATGATGTCGTTTCTTATATTGTAGTTCAATTTTTGTTAACATGTTTTTTTAACTACTAAATAGGTGCTTCATATGGAAGCTTTCTATATAGTTGTTTTAAAATATTAAATAAAGCTAATTTTAAGTTTATAAAAATTAAAATTTAATAATTATATGCTAATAGTTTTCTTATTTTGTGGGACCTTACTTAATCACGTTTGAACAGGTCCTATATGGTAAATGCATGCACGCGGCATGCACACAAGTACTGTACACATACTTGTTAAACCTGGATTGTGATCCAACTAGTGAGTCCGTCGGTTCCTGGGTTTGTTGGTCGGCCCGCCGGTTCAATAAAATAATATTATATATTTCTAATTTAGTGTTGCTTGATTGAGGGTTAAATAAATTTATTTTGTCTAAACAACCAATCGTAACTACACTTCTCGCACTACACCATGCCCGGCCCGAAGATTGCTTATAGCATATCTGTCGGAAAAGGCCGTGTGTACTGTCGAATTGTGTCAGGAAAACCTTTGCTGTCAAATAGAGTCTGCAAATAAATACAAAATTACCAGCACATAATGTGTTCTGCTAGGCAATATTGGCAACATATAGTTTTGCAAAACCTTTACCGACAGATGATTGGTCGGTGATTGTGTATTTTTCCCGATAGATGTTTGTTTGCAATATTTTGTTATGGTGTAGTGTGTACGTCTTAGTATTTCCCGCTTCACGGAACTAACATATCAGATGAATGCCTTAAAAAGAGGAGGGTAATGTCGCGTTATTAAGAGGAGGGTGATATCTCCCAAAAAGAGAAGGAAACCGGATAGGTATATATATGTATTTCAGTCCACTTTGTTGCACATTTCAATTTATATTTTGATTGCTCAGATCAATTTAATTCTGATAACAAATTAATCGGTACAATCATGCCAATTTAACTGAGAACAATTCATATCATCTTTTATTTTGTATTTTTTTCACAATTTATAGGCTCAGATTAATTATGAATATTATCCTAAGTCGTTTTAATGCATCTGAATGCATAGAAAATCCAAAACAAGCCAAAATAAACACATGCAACATAGAGAAGCACATTCGGATTACATGGTACTAAACATAGTGCTTAGATTGCACGGTTTACACCCCGGCAATCAATCGCATCAACGTACATGGATTACCTCCTAACGCACCGTTTAAGCTTGAGCTTACATGGTTTGCACCGCAACCAACTTAAGGTGGGTTTGAACTGAACTGTGAAGTTGGATAATTTTCGTGATAAAACCTTTAGAGGCACATTTGCCGCATCATAATTATCTTCCAACGCTTTTTTTAAAATACTGAGAACATGCCATCATTAACAATTCGTGTTCCTAACAAAGGAGCACTGATTCTCGCTTGCATGCATAGATGTCTCATCCAACCGTCAGGTTTAACCATCTATAAGAAAAATAATGCATATGCATAACCGTAAGAAATAAGAACGGCTAACCATAGTCTAATAACAAAAGCATATATCATTGCATCTCACACATACTATGGGTCGCAGTTGGAGCCTGGTGTTGAGAACCAATGTTGGTCATTATCGAGTAAGAGACTATGTTGATGGCTTATCATAGGACCCACCATCCTATAATAAGTAACTTGGTTATTAACCAAACCAAAGGATGAATAATTAACTTCAACCTGGTACCATAAATACATACATACATATATATATATATATATATTGTCTACCTATCTCTATCTAATCTATATATATGCATATACTTGCTGTGTTAAATGCATAAGGATTACCTAATTTCACAAATTACCACCCAGTAGACTATAGAAATTTCAATTTAACTACTAAACATGTAGACAGCCATAGTATTTTCTAAGTGATTAAACCACGGCAAGAGGCCCCTATATGCAGCAAAGCAATGAAGGGAAGGATGTTAAGGTGGGAAGATGTGAACACCAGAGAAGGGCGGCTGGTGGCGGTGGTGGCCCAGGCGGCAAGACTTACCAGGATGATCTGGTGAGGTAAGATTTGGAGGTGGAGGCAGTGTGCCACATTAGAGGGGGAGGTGGTGGGGTGTACTGGATCTAGTTGTAGAGGTGGTGCTGGCTATTTTGACAGCCTGCCCACACACAAGAGAACTCTAGGAATTAGAGCTTCCACTAAGTATACACATGTGGATATCCTAAGAAATTGCCAGCATAAAATGTTTCTGCAGGTGGATATCCCAACTTGCTGCCTATGAAAAACTTTTTCACATACAGTTGTCCTAAGGAAACCTCATGTGTAACAATTTTTCCATGTTAGTTTTAAAGTGACTACATAGAAAGTTTATATTAAGTCCAGTTGAGGCGAAATTACTCTATTTTCTTTAATATACATGTATTCCTCACTATTGATAATGTATTGTAGATAGTGATGTTCAGAAAGTCCATAGCCCATTATCCTAGCTTGAGGTCCGATTTTTGGCCCGACCCAAGCATGGCATAGCCCGATAGGATTCATATCAGCCCATCCCAGGCCACTAAGTAGTGTCATGCTTGGCTGCTCCCTAGCCACGTCGAGCGGCACGGCTCGGCCTGATCTATAAAGGTAGTTACGGTGTTGTCTCAGTGGGTGAGGGAAAATAAAACTCCCAACAATCTATAAAGAAGAGTCTGAGGCCTTCTTGGCCTCTCATCCTTGGTATAGTTATGTCTCTATTTTTTTGGGCCGAGGCTTAGCGTAGTACGCTGTGCCGCTATCACATACTGGAAGTGGGTCTCAGCTAGGCGATGTGTTGTCCAATCGGCCTCGACACAGTAGCACAGTGAGCTATCACAGTCGTCTCTATGTAGCAGTGCAGTACGCTATCACAGTTGCCTCCGTGTAGTGGCACAGTGCGCTATCCAGTCGGCCTCGGCGCAGTGCACTATCACACTCACAGTCGGTCTCATCCTTTCACCTCTCAGTCTCGACACTATGAGTTGTATCATACTCACACTCTGTCTCTGACTACCCAGTCTCTTCATCTCTCGCCACTTGCACTCTCCATCTCTCCGACTCTCGCCTCTCGCCTCCGACTCTCTCCAACTCTCCGCTTCTCTGACTCTCGCCTCTTGTCACTTGCCGAGGCAGTCTCTCCAACTCTCTCCAACTCTTTGTCTCTCTGACTCTCACCTCTCATCACTCGCACTCTCCATCTCTCCTACGACGTCTGTGTTTGGCACAGTGCGTTGTCACTATCGGTCTCGCCTCTTGGCACAGTGCATTGTTATATTCGGTCTCGGTCTTAGCGCTATCCCCGTCTATCCATCCTCTATCGCTCACCATCCTAAGGGTTTCCCTTCTTCTTTGGACTTGGGCTCCGGCAACGCAGGTATGAATGCAAACCCTAATCTTAAGTCTCTAACCCTAACCCTAACCCTAAGTCTCTAATCTTTTGGTTTATTTATGTATGTTTCTGACATTGTAGGTCATTGGCTAACACCTCAATATATTTGTTATTTTGGTAATTTAGTAATCTCTGTTTGAATATTAATGGTTTTGGACCACGGAATAACACAATACGTTAATTGTACCAGGTTAGTCGGGCCGACACGGCTCAATTTTAGACACGACGTGCAGTGCCTAAGCCAACAATCAAGCCACGGGCCTAACTGGCATGGCCCTAGCGGCACGGCGCCTAGCGCGATAATGTTGGGCTGTGCTTTTATCATGTCCTTATCAGGCTGTGCTGGGCAGGCCATTTGGCAAAAGAGTAGAGAATGGAGCCTAGGAAAGCACATTGCGCTATTATTATGGAAAAATGAGGTAGAGAAGGGGAGTGATGAGGCACTAGCAGTAGTAGAGGGGTGACCAGTGTCTCATCAACTTTCACCTCGTTCCTCAACTAATCGTCATTGTGCCTGTTGTACGAGTAATTACGATTGTACAAGTAATTACGATTAGACAGTACAACGACACGCAGAAAAAAAACTAAGAAAATATGCTAGACATAGGGGCAGCGAAGGGGCGCAAGGAAAACAAGGACACGTGTGCTGACGGTAAATTTAGAAAACAATTATACTAATAGATAAATGCAGATATTTTCTTATGAAAACCGCCTGCACAAATACTATTTACATATGCAACTATCTAAAAAACCAGTTACACTAATGGGTGGCTTTCTAAAGGAGTTACTTATGAAAATGTATTTCCATATGCAGCTCATTAGCCTGAGATGGCCCTAAGTTTCACCACAGGTGGTACACATTTCAGCCGCTTGTCATACCGAATGCTAGGGGCTTGAAAAATCATTTATGTAATAGTGTAGTAGTTTAGCAATATAGCAATAGGACAAACTGATGCCCGTAGGAAGTTTCTAATTCTCACTGGTTGATATGCAACAATAAAATGCTCCCGACACCAGTCATCAGAAGAGAGAACAAGAGAAAATGGCAGGTTCTGCTTTCAACAGAAGAGGCAGAAGCAGGACTCTTTCGAGTGTTTGGTAAAACATGTCAGAAGTAGTCAAAAAAGAATAAACCATGCCACCTAGAAGTCATCGTAGGTTGAGAGCCAATGCACAACAAAGTCATGCACTACGTTATCTATACAATTGCAAACTACAGGGGAATTACATGCATATATAGGTGCAAGTTATATTTACCCGTCGTTCCATTCGGAATGATATCAGATCACGCCCAACTACAAAACAGGATCATCAAACATTGATATTTTTTTCGGTGAAGTTCAATGAAATACCACAAATAATAGTACGTATGTAGTGCCTTCGCGCTCTCTGAAAAGCAGCAATTTGCCTGTGACCAAGTGTGCTCCAGATTTGTGACTCATATTGAGCGATGGACAGACCATTTTCTATCTTACTAAGCAACGTCGGTGGAGGGTTTCACCAAGGGGAAGCAACACAACTTAGCCAATCAAGGAAGAAAAACATTCGAATTAATATGATTTTACAGATTTAAATGCAGTCTCGAACAAACAACAACGAGATACTGGGTCACTGGGATGAAAATATGTTCACAAAAAATCCCCATTTAGCCCAGAATGATTTGAAAATTTGAATCTGCCGCCAAACATGACCGTGATTTGGATCAAATCCCGCACCTGTGCTGGTAGCCTGACCTAAACCAGCTAACTGTTTATTTCTGTTTTTTACACAGCCTTCTGGCTTTAAACCCACCCTCTTCCCTCCTCCTAACTACCATTTAAAATTGTGGAATGAAATTTCTGATGTTTTGATTGTGGAATGAAATTTCTGATATTTTGAAAATTTTGGGCATTTCGGTCCCCCCGATAGGAAAATATCTCGGTTGAAATTTTGGAATTTTATTTTTTTATGAATTTAGCAAAAATTGTTCAAATTTCACCAAATTTTATTCGAATTTTGAATTATAATGGCCAAAATTGAAATTTTGAACCTGCTCGCAACTCGTCCCCATTGTTGTATAATTGTAATGATAAGTGACATGCTTCCATAAAATAAATAAAATATTTTGATTTTGAGTGTAACAAACATTCTATTTAGATGATAACCATATAAGAGTGTGATATAAAAACATAAAAAGTATTTTAAAACTTGTATAATAAATGATGGCAGGTAGATGAAGAAGACAGATTATAAACATAAACATAAATATATTTTCTATATTCATTTGCTCTCAGATTAGTAGAAAACCGCTCTAGGCAGCCCTCCAGCGCTTGTTGGTGATTACTAATCCTCGACTAATGTGATAGTCCTTACTACCAATAGTCTAAGGTTGTGACTTGTCCTTCAACCACAAATCTCTCCAATTGTTGCATATAAATTTCTTTTTTCAGCTCTCCATTTAGAAATGTTGTCTTCACGTCCATTTGATGAACATGGAACTTATATGTAGCCGTTAAGACTAAAAGCACGCAGATAGTGGTCAATCGAGCCATAGGATAATACATATAAAAATAATCCTCCTCTTTCTTTTGAGTGAAACCTATAGCCACTAAATGGGCTTTGTATTTTTCAATACTACCATCAAGTCTCCTCTTCCTCTTAAAAATCCATATATAGCCCACATGCTTGCAACCAGCTGGGAGATCAATTATCTCCCATGTTTCGTTAGATATGATGGAATCCATCTCACTTCCCTCCAGTACTCTGCATCAGTAGATGCATAAGATTATGAGAGGGTACGTGGTTCTTCATCCACTAGATAAGTGAAATAATAATCTCCTAGAGACTTTTTAGTCCTTTGTCTCTTGCTCCTTAACTCCACATCAGGAGTTGGGTCATAGACACTCGAGGGCAAAGGGTATGTCCTATTTGGACCATTTGGGGCTAATACTTCTTTACTCTTCATTGGGAAGATGCTCTCAAAAAATATCACATCACGAACCTTCATAATGACATTTACAGCGACATCGCTCATCTCAGAATGGACCACTCGAAATCTATAGGCCGCACTGTTGTATGCATAACCTAGAAAAACACAATCTATAGTCTTAGGGTCTAGCTTTCTCTTCTTCGTCAATGACACATGTACCTTTGCAAGGCAACCCCAAGTCCAAAGATGAGAAAGATCTAGCTTCCTTCCTTTAAATTTTTCAAAGGGTGTAACCTCATAGTTGTGAGGTGCTACCTTATTTACCTCACCCTACCATATGTCAGACAACCCTAAACTTTGCAACAAGGCATTTGCCAAGTTGCACACCATTTGGTTCTTCCTTTTAGCCATCCCATTTGATTGAGGTGAGTATATTGCAATGGTTTCATGAATGATCCCACATTCTTTGTAGTATTCATCAAAAATGTTGGAAGGGTATTCACCACCTCTGTCAAACCATAGCCTTTCAATTATTTTGATTAACTGGTTTTCAACATCAGCCTTATAGATCTTAAAAGATTCTGGTCTTTATCTTTGGTTCTAAGTAAATAAATATGGTAGAATCTAGTATCATCATCTATAGAATTAAGGAAGTATCTTTTGCCACCTTTTGTGATTATACCATTCATCTCACATAGATCCAGGTGAACAAGTTCTAAAGGAGTGGTAGTTCTACCTTCAACTATATGGAACAGTTTTCTAAGTTGCATTGCTTGCACACAAATATCACACATTGAACCTTTAACATGTTTATATTCTGGAATGAAAGTCATGTCACTTAATCTCTTAATAGCCTCAAAATTGACATGAAATAAATGAGAATACAAAATAACATCAATAATGCCATTATTACAAACCACATTAACCGAATGAGAGTTCAAAGTAGAAAGACGAAAAAAACACCTGACTCATACAACTTACCAACAAAAACACAAAATTTAGACAGGACCACTTTATTACACTCAAATACTAATTTGAGACCTTGTCGTAGCAACAGCAATACTGAAAGGATGTTTCGGTTCATCGAGGACACACAGAGTATGTACTTTAGCACGAGTGTCTTGCCTGAAGTCATCTTCAGACATACTTGCCCTATGCCTCAAACCGGTGCCAGAACTCCATTTCCCATCAAGATGGGCCCATTGTTGCATCACAAAAATGAAGAGAACATAGACTGATTAGCAGAAAATATGAACAGTAGCACCTGAATCAATCTAGCAGTCATCTAATGGACTTGCCATAAAGGCCTAAGGTGCATACCTTGAGGTAGTGTTAACAACCATATTCTCTTCTTTGCACTAAGGTGGAGGACCATTTCTATTTCTATCACGGCACCACTGAGCTGTATGCCCAACGGCACCACAGACATAGCAGATAAAGTCCTCCTTTTTCTTCTTCATCTTTTTAGGCTTTGGTTTATTCTTGTTTTGAGGTGGAGTGTAGTTCTTGTTTTGCTGGGATTTTCCCCCTCCACCTTTCTCAACATGATGAGCTTGAACTTGCTAGGATGGCTTATTACTAGCCCATGCTTGCTCCTAAACATTTATAGCAGCAGATAGCTCAGAGAGAGTCATTTGCTTCTTCATGTGGTGGCATGTAGTCACAAAGTCTTGCTAAGACGGCGAGAGCTTGGCCAACATCATGTTCACTTGAAAGATTTCTAGAAAGTTGCAATTATATTGGACTAAGTCCCTCACAAAGAGCTGAAACTTCTATAACTGCTCCACGACAAACCTACCGTCAAAGATTTTATAGTTGAGTTAGCTTTCTAAAGTGAACAGCTCATTGCCATTATCAACTTTAGAGAATTTATTCTCGAGTTCATCCCAGAGTTCCTTAGCAAAGGTAAACTCATAGTACATGTCAAATATGTGGTTCAACAAGATGTTCAGCATTCGAGACAACCATGCCTGGTTGGCTTCATCCCATTTCACATTTTTCGCTTCCGCAATGGCCTTTGCTGCAGCATCAGCATCTGATGCTATAGACATAGGGATTGCCAACATCACCACCTAAAATAGTTTAAGGTCGGTGAGCCACATGTGAGTCTTAATATACCAGTGCTTAAAGCTTGCGCCGTAGAACACTTCAGGCTTAATAACATTAGAACTCATGGCCATTGCCATGGTTGGTTTTTTGATTGTTGTATAATTGCAATGATAAGTGACATGCTTCCATGAAATAAATAAAATATTTGGTACCAAATGTATCAAACATTCTATTCAGATGATAGCCATATAAGAGTATGATATAGAAGCATTAAAAGTATTACAAGATTTGTATAATAAATATAGGCTATTCAATTTCATATCAATACAAATCATAGCATGTAGATGAAGAAGACAGATCATAAGACTCGTTGTATATATTCATTTGCTCTCAAATTAGTAGGTAACCGCTCTAGGCTACCCTCCAACGCGCGTTGGTGATTACTGATTCTTGACTAATGTGATAGTCCTCACTACTAATAGTCTATGGTTTTAGAACAAATATTACAAGTCTAGAACAGATCAATCCAATATTACTCATATGAAAAAAAAATTGTTTAAGAAATAAACAGGGTGAATAGTAAATAACTAATAGGTTATACGGACAGAACTAAAGGATATATATAGTTCAACAATATAATCTAGAGAGGCAATTTGACAAGTTGAAAAATAATCAACACACTAATACTCTACACTGTGACGTTGTCTCACCACATCGCTTTATATCACAAAACAATATAATCTATCCACACATGTGCAATCACACCCAAATAACAAAGTACTAGCAGATTGCATAAGTAATATATAAATGAACAGTAAACCAAGAGAGGCAATGTGTAACTCAAAGCACATAGATTGTCTATATGGGAAGACAAACTCAAGCGAACGTGATGTTGTGTACTAGAAAACCAATTCTAGCATTCACATCGGAGCCTACACGGCAGGTGGTAGACAGAGATACTAGAGCTGCTATTAGAGCCGAGGACAATAGCAATCAGAACAACAGTGCGCAGCACTACATAAACACACACACGGCAACAAAAAAAACCACCAGCTAAACCAGCAACACAACACCACGGCACCACCACCACTAGTACCACATGAGGGCGGAAATTACAAGTCACCGAACGGAGTCTGGCGAGCGCAACAACTACGTGAACACACGAATGCCCGGTAGTACCAAGAAGAGAAACCAGCGCACCACCCCACTTGGTAGACGATGAGGTCAAAGCAAGCATGTAGTCTTGTAGATCTCCGAGCCAGCACTACTACACGTCGAGCACTATAGCAGGCATCAATCCTGGCTAGAATCGAGCAAACATTGCCGAATTTTGGTGGACCGAGAGGAGTGCAAGAAGAAAGAGCAAGTGTTTTTTCAGATGGGGAAAAGGAGTGGAGATGCACACGTTTTGAGGCGAGGAGCCAGTCCGGTGAATCACATGGATCACACAAGCTATTGTGAGGTGTGCCGCCTAGGATGAGCATGCGGTTGACGCCACCACGCCACTAGGAACAACGCTCCTCCCTTATCCTTTGCCTCCATGTGACCCTAGGTGAAAAGGAGAAGGTCATGGGCAGCTAGGTTGCTCAGCCAACAAGCCTTGAAGTGTCTTAGTCTGGTCATTCACCCTCTTTTCCTTTTTAAATGGGAAATACCCCATAAAATGACAATACCCATTCCCCCAAAACCTACTGGTAGCTAGGTGCCCCGTGGAGCACCGATGCCGCTCACTACCACTTCAGGTCTACATGAACACTACCTCACTGCGCTCCATGACCACAGACGTTAGGCGCAAAGGTAGCTGATGATCCAAACCTTTGTTGATTTTTGAATCCTGAAGGCCTCGAGACAAATCTGGTCGCAAATCGGTCGTGATCATGATTACCGCGCTCTTTCCCTAAAAGCTCTTCCGCAGATAGCATCCTGAGTGGCACATGGGATTTCATATCAATTTTCATGCAAATTATAGGATGTGTATATATGGTTTCCATTCATGTAAGAAGCTAGAATTTGCCCATGTTGTAAGATATAAAGTTAATTGAAGGAATGAGGTGAATTTTGAGTCAAATCAATTCTTGATCTCGCTGCCCTGTTTCTACGCTCACTCCTCTATTTCAATTGTTATAAGTTTTTGCCAAATTCGCTACAGTGTTATTCAATCGAGAGTGAAATCACGTGAGAAACATTCACCGTTCGCTGATTAAATTGAAAGAAAAGTGAGGGAGTGAAGTGCCAAATCCTAGCATTTGGTATTAGAGCTAGAAATTCCTCAAAGTTTAATAAGAGGAGGCGTTGGTAACGGCGGCGGTAGCAGCGGCGCCGATAGTGGTACAAGCTCATACCAATATCTGCAGTTGACGGCGATAAACTACACCTGCTAGAGCATTCACGTCTAGGCAATTATGAAGGATCAAGGCATCTGGGAAGCAGTCTAGCCCGACGACGATGATGACGCTATCGATATCAAACTCGACAAAAAAGCAAGGGCGCATCTGCTCTAGGCACTACCCGAGGACATTCTGATGCAAGTCGTGAAGAAGACGTCCTCAAAGGAGATTTGGGAAGCTCTAAAGACAAGGTTTGTCGAGGTGGATCGTGTCAATAATGCACTGCTCCGAGCGTTGAAGAGCGATTTTGATGCTATGAACATGATTGAAGGAGAATCACATGATGACTATGTGGGAAGGCTAACGATGATGTCAGTCAGATACACCAGCGTCGGTGGATCATTGGATGATGTGGCCATGGTGAAAAAGTTGTTTGATACCATGTCAGATCGGTACCAGCCTATCATAGTGGGTATTGAACAATTATGTGACATCAAGACGATGTTGTTTGAAGAAGTGCTATTACGGTTGAAGGTGTTCGATGAGCGAACGCGCCATCGCAAACCTAGTGGTTGCATCACTATCGATGGTCCGGTGCTTCTAACTCAGGCTGAGTGGGAGGCACTACAGAAGAAAGGCGGTGGTGAATCATCATCAATCCAGTAAGGGAGGACTCCCACAAGTAGTGGACATCGTGGCAGAGGTGGTTGGGCTCATGGACGAGGTCACAGTAGAAGTGGTCGAGGCGAACAACAGAATGCCGACGGAGCAAGTCGCTTCGACGGGGTGGACACAACAAGAGTCATATTCATTGTTTTAATTGTCACGAATTGGGACACTACGCATCACATTGTAAGGTGCCGATGAGAAGAGATGAAGCCTACCTCACACAGGCCGATGACTTGGAGTTGGCATTGCTTCTCGCAGTATCTAAGGAGCAACCGCAGTAGCAAATTGAATTTCCGCGTGAAGAAAGTGTGCTGCTCCGACAAGAAGTCATTATACTGAATGAAGAGAAGGTATGTCTAGAATAGCTCCAAGCCAGTCCTAGCACCGTTTGGTTCCTCAACGATGGCACAAGTAATCATATGACTGGCAACAAGAACAAATTCTATGAATTGGATGCGAATGTCACCGGCAAGGTGAGATTTAGTGATGGGAGATCTATAGAAATCAAAGAAAAGGGATCAATTCTCTTTGCTTGCAAGAATGGCAAGTGGTGGCTTCTCGAGGATGTGTATTACATACCCAATTTGCTCAACAACATGGTGAGTATGGTCCAATTCACAGAGAATGGCCACAAGGTGATCATCGACGAAGATGTGCTAGAATAATTCGCCAAGAGGCCGATGCGATTAATCAGGAGAGTGAAACAATCGCAAAATTGTCTCTACAGTATCAAGCTCAGGCAGGTGCACCCCATCTATCTCCTGGTGAAAATTGAAGACTCAGCTTGGCTGTGGCATGCCCGGCTAGGACATGAAAACTTCTAGGTACTAAAGATGCTAACTGATAAGGAGATGGCAAGTGGGATACCATCAATTTTGCATCCATACCAAATATGCCATGACATCCATTCCTGAGCACAACAATCTTTCATGTGGAGAAACCGCTTGAGTTGATTCATGCAAACTTATGTGGCCCGATCACACCTGCAACAATTGGGGGCAATCAGTTCTTCATGCTTCTTGTTGATGACTACTCTCATTGGATGTAGATGTATGCTCTCAAATCGAAGGATCAAACACTCTTGGTGTTCACCAAGTTCAGGGCGATGGTGGAAAACTCCCAAGAGATAAGAATCAAGACATTGCAAACAGATAGTGGGGAGAATTTCTCTCTATGGAATTCATTCAGTTTTGTGAAGACGGCAGAATAGTTCGGCACCTAACTGCCCCATACACTCCACAACAGAATGGAGTGGTGGAGTGGCAGAATCATACTATAATGGACATGGCTTGGTCATTGCTGAAGAGCACATCCATGTGAGGAAGCTTTTGGGGGGAAGCAGTGAAGCACGTTGTTTATCTCCTCAATCGACTGCCGATAAAAGCGATGGGCAACTAGACCCCATTTGAAGCATGGAACAGAAGAAAACCACACCTTGGTCATCTTTGGGTGTTCAGCTGCATAGCACACATGAAGACCACTAGCCCACACTAGAACAAGCTTGATGATCACAGTCGATCGATGGTGTATCTCAACGTAGAGGAAGGGAACAAGGCTTATCGTCTATTCGATCCACGACACAACAGAATTCATGTTAGTTAGGATGTAAAGTTTGAACAAAATGTGGAACGGTGTTGGAATGAAGGTATGAAGGGCTTACAATCACTGGATTTCATCATCGAGAAGGAGCCAACCACAGGGAACAACAATGATGCTAGAACAGTCAATCAAACTGCAGCAACGGGGACTTCTGCTACTATGGTAGAGAAGAAATGCAATGGTGAAACATCTGAGTCACTAACCAAAGCTCAGCCATCAGCAGTCACCGCCACAACTACCCACAGTTCAATGACACACACCACCAAGAATTTCATAGGCTTCAACATCGGTGTGGGCTCCCCTGAAGCCAGATGTTGCGGACTTGGTAGATGGTGATGAATCGCGCGAAGGCCCTATTCAGTACAGACTGATGGAAGACATCCTGAAAGAAGCCTGCCATGTCAATATAGTAGATAAAGCTACTGAGAAAGATTTGTTGCTGCTAGAGGTGGAGGAGCCAATGTGCTATCGTGAAGCGATAGGCAAACCAGAATGGGAAGATGCGATGAGGAAGGAGATTGAGTCAATTGAGAAGAACGCAACCTGGTCTCTTGAAAAACTCTCAAATGGACAGAAAGCAATTGGCTTTAAGTGGGTGTTCAAGCTCAAAAGAAACTATGAAGGTTAGGTGATCAAACACAAAGCGAGATTAGCTGCAAAAGGGTATGTTTAGCGTTAGGGAGTTGATTTTGAGGAAGTATCCGCACCGGTTGCTAGACTAGACACAGTATGTGTTATCCTCACTGTCATTGTAAACCGTGGTTGGCAGGTACACCATTTGGATGTTAAGTTAGTGTTTTTGAATGGAGAGTTGCACGAGGAAGTGTATGTAGCAAACCAAAAGGATTTGAAATAAACAGAAAGGAGCAACTCGTGTATAGGCTGGACAAGGTGTTGTATGGCCTTCAACAGGCACCTAGGGCTTGGAATGCATGACTTGATCAAAGTCTAAAGGAGTTGGACTTCTTGACATGCAAACACGAGCAAGCTATGTACACTCGAGGCAAAGATCACACAGTAATCATTGTGGGAGTATATGTGGATGATCTGATTGTAACAGGGGATGATCCATTTGCTATCAGCAAGTTCAAGAAATAGATGATGGCTAAATTTGAGATGAGTGATCTCAGATTGTTGCACTACACCTTGGAACTGAGGTGTCACAAGGCGAAGATGAGATTACAATCAAGCAATCAGCATACACAAAGAGAGTGCTTGAACAATTTGGGATGCAAGAATGTAATTCTATGAAGTACCTAATGGAACCAAGATTGCAGTGGCACAAAGACACTAATGGACACCCTATGGATGCCACTGAATATCGTTGGATCATCGGATGTCTTAGGTACCTTCTCCATACTAGGCCGGACTTGTCTTTTACAGTAGGTGTGGTGAGTCGTTTCATGGAACGGCCTATGGTCATCCATCACAAAGCTCTCAAACAAATCTTGAGATACTTGAAGGGATCGTGCAATATGGATTGATGTATGGCAGAGGAGGAGGAAGATAGGTGATCATCGGTTACGCAGACATAGATTTAGCTGGTGATCTTGATGATCGTAACAGCACAGGAGGAATGGTGTTTGTAATCTTGAGCCTCTTCAGAATTAAGGGGGAGAATGTGGATTTTAAATCCTAAAGGGCTCAAGATAAATCCAGTCACATATCGGCCGGGATCACGGTTACCACGCTTTCCCTAAAAGCTCTTCGGCAGATAGCGTCCTAAGCGACACACTAGATTTCGTTTCAATTTTCATGCCAATCACGGAATGTGTATGTATGTGGGGTTTTCATTCATGTAAGAGGCTAGAATTAGCCCACGTTGTAAGACATCAAGTTAATCGAAGGAATGAGGTGAATTTTGAGTTGAATCAATCATCGCTCTCGCTGTCGTGTTTCTGCGTTCACTGCTCTGTTTCAATTGTCGTGAGTTTTTCCGAATTTGCTATCGCTGATTAAATTGAGAGAAAAGTGAGGGAGTGAAATGCCAAATCCTAACAACCTTCTGATGAACTCATTTCAGTGTGTGTGATACCACAGCTTGGTAGATCTGGACGCCTCATCGCGTCCAAGGTTTTCCCAATGGTCATTGGACCACTTGAGCTTTCTTTCCACCACGTCGAATCCTTGCAGCACCCGACCTTCGACGACGCCTGTGTGCTCCAGCTCGACAGCGACGAAGATGCGTCCGACCTGTTCACCCACCGCCCGGTGATCACCGGGGTCCCTGTCGACGTCGCGTCAGCCGTCGACATCCTGGAGGAGATCCTTTGAAGGGGGAGTCCAACACTGGTCGCCTACAAGCCGGAGGACATTCATGAGATGAGGGCGCTCCAGGAGGACAAGTTCCGAGCCGCCATGGCCGAGTTGAGTAACGTCCACCAGCTCGTCGACGACCACATGGACGCCCTCGAAGGGAACAGAGGCCGCCTCCACGTCGTCCGTGATACCAAGCGTCAGGTGCTCGACCAGATCACCGCAGTGGAAGCCACCACGGAGGACGGCGGTGAACAAGCCGCCGCCGTCGACATCGCGTCGCTGGAGCTGGAGCTCACCGAGCCGGAGGAGAGGGAGGCCACACTGGGGGCGGCGTTTATGAGCTTGCGGCCGGCGATCCTCACCTTGCGTGGGCACCATGTGATCGCCAAGGGCCGATTCGAAGACGAGGTGGACGCGCTCATGGCCATCCTGGACCTCTGCTTGGCCACTGGGAAGACGAGCAACTCGTCAATGAAGCGGCGGAGCGCTACATAGAAACTGTACCCGTGCTCCAAGAATTCTGACTGTTAGAGTAAATTAATAAAATTGGCTTATATTTAAATTGGTATTGTAAAATTAGTTTATATTAAAATTAGTATTGTTTAAATGGTTTATATTAAAATTATTTATAAAAAATATTGTGAGCATATGTGTACACTGACATAGATTATTTGTAAAAATCTATGCTAGAAGAATATTTTTGTTTCTTTGTTTACATGTATTAAATGCGAGAAATAAAAAAATTACTGAAAAAATTTGGGCCAATTACACCTGAAAATTGATAAATTATTTTCTAGAATTTACTATAATAATTGGGCTAAAATTATGAGCAAGCCGAATGAACAGTATAAATGTGGCCTAGCTAGAACTAGGCTAAAAGAGTCCGAAAACAATTGGGCTAGCGAGTGGGCTAACTTGGCAAGTATGACGAGAAGTTAGTAGATTGAGCTGACAGCAGAAAATCGGCCTAGCAGCAGTGGTCGCGCACACAATGGGAGAGAACAGCTAACAAGCGGGGTAGACCTATCAACAAGCGTAGGCGTGGGATGGACACGTGGTGGTGCTATGGTTAACAGGTGGGATCGGATGAGGTGAGGATGCAAGTAAAGGGAAAGGCATATGCTATGATAGCATAAAAAAATTTTACCATACACTAGGACATCATGCGAATGAGAGATTATAGAAAATTACCACAAGACACGTAGTGCAACAATATTAGGGTTGGAGAAGCCGATCCAACCACGCACATGTCAATATTATACAAAAACTAGTCGATCATCGTGATCCTGATACTGATCAACGCCGTAACTAGTAGCGCCTACATTGGTGTCCATAAGTTCATGGCTGAAATGCCGATCGTGGGTGTAGTAGAACTCGTAAGAGGGTAGGGTTTGGCTCAAGAGGTGACGGCTAGGGTTTTGATCAAGGTGAACAGATGTGTCTTTTCTTGACCTCCCCGTCTCCCTATATATAAGCTTCCTCACTTGAACCTAGAGGACCGTAACTTAACAGGAGTCTACTCGAATATTTATCCGAATCAATCGCTTATTCGAATCATATTCGAATAAGTATTCCAATCCATTAAATGTGTGACTCTGTAGGTTCACGTATATTTGGTTGTGACCTAGAAACTTCTTTTCAATCACCTTGCTAATAGTGATATCTAGTATATTAACCCCAAAATATACATAAAGATTATATCGGCTAAACCTATAATATTTTTATGTACGAATCTATTTGTCTTGCAATATCGATCGAGCTTAAAGTGAGTGTCATAATCTTAATAGTTAAATCACTTTCCTAATCATGTGATAGATTATAAACTTATGATTAACTCCTTAATCACCTTGGTATAGCTATACACTTTCATAATTCATTACATTGAGAGGCCCAGAGATATTTATATCGTAGGAAAGGTAAATTCTATCTTGATCACTCATTGTAGTAATCTTTGGGTTTACATATGAAATATGTAGTGTTTGATAGTCTCAAAATAAGCTACTACGTATGTTGGAAACTATGTTGATCCCAAGTCTAACGACTCTATATAAATGCTACATAATATTAACTGATGACATAAAATCTCTAAAGTATCTCATGGCGGATCTATTCAACATATATTCACTAATATATGTCCATATTATCAATTTAATATCTCTATGCCATAATCGATAAGACATAATCATCGATTAATACATATATTGATCTTACAATAATATTTATTTCTCATATGATATATAATTAGTGATCTTTTAGAAATAATAGCATTTGACATTATGAGTCTTATCAATAAGTCATATAATCACTGATCAATAATAATAATATCTATTTTAAGAACAAACTAGTATATCATAAACCAAGTATGTAATATATACAATATCTTTATGTTACTTTTAGTGCATATCACTAACATTAAGAGTAGGCACTCACGCACGTGTGTGCATAGTAGATCCAAAGGCAACGTGCCAAGTAAGATTCTTTATGGAATCGCGTCGGACTCTGTGGTCAACCGTGTAGTGTCGATGTGGCGTAATCTGGAGTATCAATTTTGAATCCAACGGCTGAGAATATATATAGTAGTGGTTACAAAATCTCAAATATTTAGATCTTTTTCATTGGGATTCTTTTCTATAAATAGAGGTAAGATTAGAAGATTAAGAGTGATTTTTTGTGTGGATTTTATAAGGGAATAAAAATAAAACTTTATGGAAGATTAGTGTGGCAATTCATCTCTCTATTTTTCATGCCTAACATTTGATTTTACATTAATTTATTTTTTTATTGATTTCTTTGATCTATTAGGGTATTTTTCTTGTTTTATGAAAAGTTTGATTGGTTAATTATTTTTAAATATATCATTATTAATTAATTAAGTTTTATTTAATTTTGGTCAATAATTTTATTTCGTTAATATCTCGAGATTCAGAAGTCCGATTTTACTGATTTCACTTAGGTTTGTTTGAAAATTTTGTTAGGTCAATTAAAATTACGGATATATGGTTATATTTAGTAATGATATGGTTATATTTAGTAATGAAATAGTGTTAGTATCCAAATTCGAAAAACACTATTTTTCAGGTTTTGTAATTAGAAGAAAATATTTTTTTTAATTCCATAATTACTTATCCCCTCTGATTTTGTATTTTAGTTTGAGTCCTACACTAACTTACTAGTCTCTAGTCTCTATAGGGCACATAATACTGCCGTGAGCCTGTGATGATGCAGTCAACCCGATGGTGAGATGTATTTGTCTGGATAAAAGTTGTAGATTTTACCGAGCAATAAAAAGTTATGCTTGTTTGTCATTGACATATATGCTTGTTTTAATAAACCAAGGACTCGGTGTTCATGGGGATTTTGCTTTGAAAATGATATGTAAACCAAGGGATATACCACTTGCGATAGGGTGCACAACCTGAAATTTTATTGTATGTGTTTAAATGACTTGAGAAAAAGTTCATCCAACCAAGTGATATAGCATTTGTCATTTCGGGAGTTGAACATATATCTAAATCACTTATATATAGCAGCATTCGATCGTTTTTTTTTTTTTGCAGCAATATATTTATCCAACCATGCCCTGCTCTGATAAAAGCAGACATATAACAGATATCATTAACAGTTTTAGCAAACTGAGATAGAAAATGTGCTAGACAAAAAATTTATGATTTTGGCTCCTCTGAACTGCAATCATCTTATACGCTGTCTAATAGAGTGGATTACGAAAACGAATAATTAATAGGCATATGCTTGCTCATAACAAATGCATCCATTCGAGCACACTGCGCCTACAGATTAGTAGACTTGCGTGTCAGTGCGTGTATGACATAGATCCATAATTATAGCTGATATTTTGAAATTCCTATAGCAACTTTCTAAGTGATCATAAGTATATCTTAATTTAAGCCTGTCTTCCATATTAATTTCGGTCTATCTCTACCTCTCATCGCATTATTATCTTGATTTCAAATTTTACACTATCTCTAGAGTCTCTTTTAATATAACCAAACTATCATATTAGATAATTTTTTTTTAATTGATGCTAACTCTAGCCGATTATGTATATTATCGTTTTGAAAATATTTGGACTCAAGAGTCTGCCACCACAACTCTAGTTTTTTATTTACTCTGCTCAACTCTTATCAACTAACACTACATCATCTACGAATAATATACACTAAGACATATCTCCTTATATGTTCTTTGTAATCTCATTCATTACGAAGGCAAAAAGGTGTAGGCTCAAGACTAATCTCTGATGTAGTCCAATTTCAATAGGAAAGTAACTTGTGTATTCATGCGCAAAGGAGATCAGATTAGGTTCATTTTTCTGCTCTCTAAATCACTCTATAACTTGTGAAAATTGATTCTATTGACCTTTTCGATATAAAATAAAATTGTTTCATAGAGATCCGCGTCGTTCCTCTCAAATTATGCTTCGTAACTCTCTTTCTCATAGCTTTATAGTATGACTTATCAACTTAATTTTTTGTTAATTAGTATAACTTTAGTTATCTTTTATTCTTATATATTGGTACTAATATACTTCTTCTTCACTCCTCGTATAAAAATATTATTGAACAACTTGTTTAACCATACTATTACTATTCTATCATCTACAAGAAAGTATAATATGGGTAGTTTAGTTTGTACATTGGTATTGTTCAATGCTTGCCAAAGAAAAAAAACTACATGTATGCACTTAATTCTTGTTTAAGCTATTTCAATATAGAATGATCACTGGCTGAAAATATTTTTGGTGAATTTTTTCACATCTTTATATGTATCATGTATGATTCTCACTCCTCAAATACCAACCAAATAGTTTGAAAAATTCCAAAATAAAACTTTGAGAATCTTAACCTCAAACTAATTAAAATTCAAACCAGATCTAAGAAAACACAACTAAATTCAGTTGTTTTCATTTTTATATATGTGGATTTAAATTACTGTGGTATGTTTGTCAAGTGATAGTTGACGCCATATGATATGAAATTATTTAGAAAATTATTATGACATTAATTATTACATATCGGCACCATTCATCCAATTGGTATACAATGGTATCATAAATTGGGTAAATAATTTAAAAGTTATCACGATTTGATATTTTAGCCTTATGAAGATAAGATCTAATTTAGCTGCACAAGTGTTTAGGATAATTTATGATGATATAATCTTGTTGTTAAGTTCGTTTCTAACCTTTTTATAAATATTTAGATACTATGTAAATGGCTACAACATAGTCCCACATGCCTTTTTTTTAATCAAAACATAGTAGATAACATGGAGTTTTTTTAAGAACTGACAATTTATCCAACAATTTGCCTTGAAAAATCTAATAGCCTCGGTGTTACCAAGAACCATGTGGAACAATATTCATAGTTAAATATGAGTTTTGATATTTCTTCCCTATATTATAGATTTAATTTAGCTAGGCATGTATGTGGGATAATTTGTGATGGAATAGTCTATGTAATCAAATTTATTCCTATTACCCCATTTTAAAATATTTGTTAGCGTTGACTGTTACTATTCTAACCTTGAGCACTTATAGCTCGTAATTCATATTTGTGAAGTGATATATGACAGCATAATCTACATTCTTTTTATAACTATTTAAGCAATATGTAAAGGGCTAGAATATGATCCACATGCCATTTTTTAAATCAAAATATAGTAGTTGATATAGTTTTTAAAGGAAATTTGGCATTTTATTCAATCACATTGTTCAAGTTAATTATAATCTGCCTTAAAAATCTAATAGCATGTGATACACAGATTCTGAATATCAGGCTTGTGAAAATTATAAAATGGATTGGTGAGTGTGGCACGCAGAAAAATGTTTTTTCTTAAAAAAACTTGATAAGAAACACATACCATGCAGTATACAGATGGGATAATAAAGTAACAAATATAATTAAGCAACACAAAAATCCATGCATTGTTTATCCTGTTTCAACTGTCTTATTTCCAGCACAAACAAAAACCAGGACATGTGATTCTCGGTTTGCACCTTCATAAACTTTAATATACTTTTTTTTAATTTCAACTGATTCTATAGAAAGACCATTTTCGAAAAGGCAAAAAACAGAAAGCAAAACCACAGATCGAGGGATAAAACATGCTACCTCTGTTCCCAAATAAAAAAATTAGGATTCAAATTTTGTATACAATATAAACATTTTTGGTTATGATTCTAATGCATGGAATCAAATTACTTTATGACAATAAGATACTCAAGTGACAAATCTGAGTAATTCAAAATTTAAAATTTAATTAATGAGGAGACCGTAACTGAAAGAGAATCTTTTCTCTTATTTTATCTTTACTAAATAATCTAAAAATAATTATATTTATATTTACGTACAAATGCAGTTCTTTGCTGTTGGTGTGATTCTTTTAACCCCCAAACTATCACAATGCCTCAATCTGGTTATTGTTCCCTGAATTAAGATCTAAGATAAATTACATTGCCCATAACTAGAGGGAAAGAGGAAGCACAGGTTGACACACCAGATCAAGACGAAAGGGTACTTCTCGATCAACTGCAAGTGGATGATCATCGATCGGAGCAGCTCAGCAGTCGAGGCGCCAGCGAATCGTCGCCCTTTGGCTTGCCGGCTGCGACGAGCCAGGTGCTGTGAGGCTACGATCCCGCAAGGAGCCAGCCAACCAATCCTTGTTTGTCATGGGATATATACCACTTGCGAGAGGGTGCACAATCTGAAAGTCTGTGTTTCAATGTCCTGAGAACATAGTTCCGCATACATCTATCAGGGCCTTTGGTAATTTGGGGAGTTGAACATATATATAATAAACAAAGTCACTTACATATAGCAGCATTCGACATATATTTTTTGTTATTCAGCAATTCATTCAACCATGCAGTGCCTTAATAAAAGCATCCGTAAGATATATAGAAAAACAGAACACAATGTGCTTTAAGAAAGTTCATCCTGATCGTGTAACAATCTCAATTTGATGTCCACTGATCATGTAATCCAGACATAAAATTTATGATCTTAATTCCTCTGAATTCCAATCATCTTATACCCTGTCTAGTAGAGTGGATTACAAAATGACTACTAGGCATGTGATTCATAACAAATACGTGCATTGAAGCAACTAGGAACGTAGCCTTCACATTCACGCGGGCATGCGTATTAGTTTGTTTTGAAATGAGGTCTAACAAAATAAGTTTAAATTAAAGTAAGTTATTTTCCGTTTTTAATTTGTTGTTCATTGTCTCTATTTTTTTTAAGAAATCTTAAGAAACTTTTATTGCTAACAAATGTATTTTATTTGTACCATCATATTATCCCCTTCTTTAATTGATTCATATACATGCTTTGTTATGGATATGAATCAATAAAGATAGAAAACTTCTTTCAAAAAATATTTATTTTATTCTGAATTTTATTGATTGAGTTATTTTAATTTTGAATTTGTATTTACATCAAATTGTTGGTTTTATTATATTCTAAATTGTATTTTTAGGTGTTCTAAATTGTATTTTGTATTTGAGCTCTTCTTTTAATACATTACTTCATTTTATTGTTCCAAATTTCATATATTTATAGCTTGTACTTTTATATGGACTCTTGATATTTTATGTTCTACATGAACTCTTGTTATATTTTTATTTCTAGTTTTTATGAATATTTCTTTTATTTTTTGAATGTGTATTTTAATCAAATTGCTTGTTTTATTTTTTTCTGTTCTGAAATTTAATTATGAACTGCTCATTGTTCTGCCCGTCGGACATTAGCCTCGTGGATCATCTCACCGACCTCCTCATCAATGTGCCTCTCCCCGATGTTGGCCACGACGTGGCGGAGCTCGGCGACGGAGATAAGCCGTCTTCTGGTTCTTGTCGAAGACGCGGAACGCCTCCCTCGGCTCCTCCTCGGAGTCCTTGTCCATCTTGCGCGCCATCAGGCCCAGTAACTCCTGGAAGTCGATGTTGCCGCTGCCATCGACGTCAACCTCGCTGATCATGGATGCCCAGTAACTGTAGTTCCACCCACAGTTCCGAGCCCCTTGGTAGTGATAGAACATGGACTCACATATTTTAATTCATTCATCGCTTCCAAAGTCCAAATTTCGCTTAAACATTTGCAGTCAGAACAACAATATAGATCTTAAATTTTGTATTTAATTATAAAGAACACAACAATTCAAACAAATTGATTAAATAAGTTATGATCATTTAGCTATCTGGTTATTATTATTTTTATATATTAAGGGTTAGCTAGAAAATAAGATAGCTAGAAAATTGGAGGAAGGGAGAGTCATAGGGTAGAAGAAGTACAGAGTAAGTATGTGTGTGAGTACGGTGGGGGTGGGGATATCACGTATTTTTTGAGAGAGATCTAGTAGTTAAAATTAAAGAATCCACTGATTTAAAAGAAAATCAATGGTTAAATGTTTTTTTCTTTTTATCATTATTTTTATTATTTTCTCTAATTTATTAGAGCTCTCATATCAGTTTAAAAGTGTACACTTTAGAATTATTTAATAAACTTTTAGTATATAATAATATATAGATTTCATCTCAAAACTTACTTTTAAATGAATTATGAGATGTGTCTCAATTGTTCTCTGTAATATGTGCTGCTAGGTACACTACCAGAAAATTGGTTTTTTACTGAAGAAAAAAATTAAAACTGTTGGCCTCACATTGTTTTCCAACACGAAAAATTCATTTTGTCCAAACAGTTTCTGTGCGCCGTGTGGAATACAGGGAGTAGAATGCGAATTCGCTTGGTCTTCAGGGTACAACTTAGGACTCCACCACGTAGCCACGAACGAACGTCGCCACCTCGCACCTACATGTATGGCGCTATGCCGCGCGACCGCGGGACAGTGCAACTCCGTCCATCGAGCAGTGCCAATGACATCTCTCTGCTCGGCCTTACAGTGCCACTAATACCTCGTTTCCTGTTAGTGTACTTACAGTTCTGTAATCTTGGCCAAAAATGTCCGCAACTAAGGCTGTGTTCTTCTCAGTGTTTTGGCTGAGCTGATGGTCGCACGTAAAATAAGTTAGATCATTAGTTTATAATAAATTAAGTATTAACTATTATATTAAAAAATAAATTTATTTGATTTTTATAGAAACTTATATATAAAAAGTTCTATACAAAATATATTATTTAATAGTTCAAAAGGTATGCTAATAATAAATAAAGAAGTAACTCCCCCTAATAGCTAAAAAGAATGCACCCTAAAACTGAAATGTGTTAGATTCTCCATATTTGCCAATCGTGTGCGCAAGGATAATTTTTTTTAGGTTCTAATAGGGTTCTTTGAACTGTGAACATTCCTTGGATTCTAGTAAAATCAGGGTTAATCCTTCTTATCGAAAAATAAATAACCAGATGTGTAATCACAACAAGAAAACCTGTTGTTAAGTAATTTAGTAATTAAGCTTTCACCGAATAGAGACAATAGATATAGCTAAAAGATTAATGATGAAGATAGATAGAGAATAGTCTATAATAACCAGATGTGTAATCACAACAAGAAAACCTGTTGTTAAGTAATTTAGTAATTAAGCTTTCACCTAATAGAGACCATAGATATAGCTAAAAGATTAATGATAAAGATAGATAGAGAACAGTCTATAATAGCAACAATAGCTAGCTAGTAGAGGGAATGATGATGGTAGCTAAGGGAGGCAATGTAGATCCAAAGAAACAATGGTAGTTACTAGATGCGAGAGAGGCGGAAAGCAAGGCAGCATTGGAAAAGATGGAAACCATGTAGGAAGCAAGGGAGACATCTTCAGGCATGTGATGGGCTGTGCAATAGGAGTGGCCATATTTTACCAGATAAAAACATAAGATAAATTAAACAGAATGCTTACATTTTTTATAAAATCTTAAGAAGAAATAAGAATTATGCGCTATTTTTGACAGCATTAGAATTTTAAACGGTTGCATTGTTGTTCACATGCACATTTCTCTAAAATCATTGATACTTCCCTATCTCTATCAGGCTCTAGATTATTATGTAACGGTTTGACAACCGTTACATATAGCTGATCATTGATATAATCTGTAACGTCTGAAAGCCCATTACAAATAAATCTCATCCATAACGGCTTGAGACTAGGTTAGAACGTCTCATAGTCTCAAGCCATTACAAATGACGAGGTCATCTCTAACTGCTTAAAGTATCAAGTTGTAAGAGATGAGCAATTAACATAATATAATTTTCTCTAGTTTTTGGCTAGTCTCAAAATTTGCTAGCCATACCCCTACATAGAAAATGCCCATATATACCAAGCATATATCACATTGCACAGCACATATATAAAATTGTATCAAAATTACATCAGATTTCCATTTCATCCACTTCACACATAATCACAGATCCATCTCTCACAATTACATAAAAAAATCATTTCATATACTTCACAAATATATGACATCACTGAATTGATGCAAAATGGAGGCATAAATAATAGGAACCAAATTTATTACTAGTTATATGCACAAAGTTAGATGCACAAATAAAACATAATAGCAACCACAAATAGAGTAGAATTTGGATATGAATTATTACAAGTCTAGGATTAATGTATCTTAAGTAAGTTCACCAAAGTGTTAGTTTAACTTGCAGTGATATGTGCATGGCTAGAGGAAACTCCTTTTCTGCTCACGACATTCAGAATGATGAACTCTGCCAGCTTTTCTCTCATGGCGCTGAGGTTGACACCCTCCATATTCTATAGCCTCTCCTATAAATCAAAAGTTGGAGTTATAAGTATATGTTTATGGTAACAATATTTAGAATGATATGGTCGCTAGTTATTTTTCCCCACCAACCTCACGATCAGAATATGTCACATGTAATCTCAATATGTTCATATGGTGAAATACATAGAAAGCACAAGTATTCCCTGTACCTGACTGTTGCGGGCATTTAAAATTCGAAATCAACCATGGTGAGTGGCGACTAGTTTGATGCATGCCTCCCTAACAAACATAGCTATCATATTCCTCTTGCATTGAATTAGTGAGAGGATTGTAAGTGTGCTTGGCTCTAACGAGGGAGTAAAAGTAAGTAACCTCGTTCCATTTTGGTATTAAGACCACAAAAGATCCAATGAAACTTGCAAAGAACTAATGTGGTTAAATTATTTGACCTTATAAATTATTCTAAGAATCATAGTTTTTACATCCGCTAACCATTGGCACTAGGGAAAATGATATACTCCTCGTCTTGGTGAAGTAACATGCAACGTATAACACACTCAATGACCTCACAAAACTTGTTCTAGGAAGACCATTTCTGGGTCGAGAAAACCAACTAGATAGTTGCCCTTCCTTACTAGTTAGATGTCCTGAAAACGTCCAATTTGTTAACTATATAGGATATTTGCCAGTTTGATTAATAGATTTAAAATGAAGAAATACTTACATTTCAACACTTTAACAAATTATGTGTCAAAGGTGTCAAGATGGTATATGTCATATGAGTCATTGAACGCCACAACTAATGGGCGGATATGATTGGAATGGGTCAATCTTATATTGACCGATGAATGATATTTCTTTGTTATCCCGGTTACGGTTGGAGACTTCAATGTAATGAGCATGGAGCTTTTTGCAAGCGACCCCCATCATCTTCAACATATCATCATGAACTAATGGATATCCGTTCTCAAACTTTGATAATTGTTGATCCCTGGGTTGGATGGAGGTGGCGGCCTTGGCCTTTCCCTATGAAGATCTCCTTAAAACTTGTTGTGGATAGCCTTTGACTGTTTTGAAGGAAATTTTGGTGGGATTGCAACTTCTTTGTCCAAGTCAATGCCTAAATCACATAATAGGTCATCCTAGGAGACCGATTGAAGCACAACTTGGTAAAGTAGGCATTTCAAGTTGCTTAGATGGACGAGACACCATTTTTATGATGATATGCTTTTTAGGATATTGATAAAGGACCTTCTTGCTTCCCCTAAAGTTGATAAATATTCAGTAGATAGATCTAAAGGATAGGCGGCCCGCTAATGTAGCATGTGATCTACTAACACTCTCACATAGCCATCACATAGTTGTACATGATGAACTATCTCTTCATTCAACCGAGGTTATGCTTTACCCTTGGCTACATCGATGGCAAAATGTCTCTTTAACACCGTCTTTGTTATAAAATCCAATTCACTAAATGGGTCACTTTGCGAACGACATACTCCATAAGTAACTAAGATTTAAATCTTTTCTAGAGTAGGCCCACCTTAATCATGAAATAGTGCTTCATAAGGCATTATGCCCCCTCTAGCAAATCGATGATATTCTTCAGATGTACCCATAAGTCTTCTTTAAAATGGACTAGACAGCTTCTTCCAATCTTTGTGTAACTCAAACATGCTTTTTAGCCAAAACTCCAATCATACTACTATAAGCAGCACGTAGGGGAGCTATAGGTTCACTCATGGCATCTACCCCTGTTATGGTCATGTGAACCTCCAAAAGAATGTTTTGAGTCGGAGATCGCATGTTCTAGGCTCCTTAACTTCTCGAACCAGCTAGTTGACAATAAATTGAAAAAATAATAGAACATAGATATAAATCATTGCTTTTTTACACAACCTTAGTATTAAATTTCAATTAGGATTTCTAAGTATAGGACCTAAGTATAAATTTATATACCTTAGTATAGAGGAAATTCGACTAGTATGTTTTGCATATTCTACATAATGAATGGTGGAAAATAAACTGCATCTAGATGAAGTTGTAATTTAAAATTTGATATGTAATTTGAATAGTCCTCTAATCATCTATCCACAAATCATCAAATAATATCAACATGAGAACATCTACATGATCCTTATAGTATTCTCTTTAAAATGGCAGGTAACAACTTGTCATGACTATTTTTTTTTATTTGTCCTTTTGCAACTGGCCATCATGCAGGGAAGTGCTGGATGATGGCCTATTATGAAGGACTAAAAATACTACCAAGAATTCATTAATGTTATTAATGGCAGAGGATATTGCCTCTAACTATAATAAACATTTTACTTCTTTATGACTTCTTGACATTTCAGTAATAGGCCTTATGATTAGTACCTACAAAGAAGGGATGAGATATCTAATGGCAAGACACACGCTAAAATGAACGTCACTATACACCCTTGGTAAGAGAAAGTTTGTGAACCTCATGTCTCATAATATATATGTCTACAAAAAAACACTACATTAACTTATTAATTCCTTTGCTTCATGAAGTGCCACAAGCAACCAACAAATATCAATCTTTGTGGATACTACGTTTGTGAGTTCCTAAGGTTAGAGGGGAGGTATGAGAATAACCCAGACAAGGTGTGTACAAAATGCTTAGTGTCAACAGCTACTGACTTTATTATTCATCATAACAGGTTAATATTCATTATATTGTATCATTATAGGGCCCATGGTACGTGCTAGTGATGCCCTAACTGAGGCCAAGATTGTTGCTATTCATGTTTACATGTGTCGGTTCATCTGCCATGAGATCTGCTATGAGAGGTAATTATTTTTATCTTGAGGTCGATGTTGCCATACATCAAGAGCTTTGTTGTAACTTAGAGGTAGGGCAGTCTCTAGATTTTATCTCTTCTTAAGATCTATACATTTCTGTGACTAGATGATGAAGAGTAGGCTATAAATTATATTGATATGTATATGATTAAAACATTTGATTGGCAAGTGTTCTAAATAGAGGATCTCATTCTCTTTTTCTATTTGATATATATGTTGAGATTATGTATTCAGTTTTGAGATGAATTAATCTATTTTCAGCCGGATGCTATTCTGCATAGAAATCTGATATTTATATATTAGATCAATTATACAGTCAGAATACTTATAATATTCGCCTGCATTAATCGTGATGTTCATGCAATCCTCTGAACTGGACAACCCATGTAAAATATAAAATTTAGGTGATAAGTTCAGTGATATGCCTGTGTAAAGTATTTATCTGGACAATTGTACACCAAACATTACCCGTGAAAAAGGTTTTCATAGGCGGAGGTCTTTCATAGGCTACCTGTAAAAATGGTTCTCTATGGCAGCTGACTTTATGCCTTGGAAAAAGAGAATTTTTGCAGTCCCTTGGTTGCAGGTGGAGCAGAAAATGTTCGTATAAACGACTTATGTGCTGACTAGGCAAACATTATTTAAGTAGTGATAGAGGACTCAGTGTTTAAACCGACTAACAGTGCTCACTCAACTTGAACAAATAAAACAATGTAGTATTTCATAGCCAACCAACCAAGCTCTCCCAAAATGTATGTAAGCCTCTCACATTCCTTATTCAATTATCTGTAGCAAGTAGCAACTGACAAGCCGTTCCCACACACCAACCAACAAATGTGCAATATATTGCACCCTTACTAGCACAGAACTAATTAATGCATGCATGTGCAATTTTGTGGTCATTCTACATGACTCATACACAATAACGCAATCCATACAAGTTCACTCTTGCACTTCCTCACCTATAAATACACTTCATCTATTTAGTTATTTAAAGCTACATCAATAAGGAAACAATCACCGAATTAGAAAACAAATTGATAGAAAAAGCATGAGAACATGTGTGTGTATATAGGTAGTAACTTGAAAATGAGAGACATAAGGAATTTTTGAACTAGATTTTCAAACAACTTTGAAATTGAAAAAACTTTTGCTGCAATACGAGCACAGATATCCCACATTGGCTGCCTAATGCTTGTGCTTGATGGCATGTGTGCCTCCTGCCATCCCCCATCCTGGCACTACCAAGGCAACAAGTCGATCAAAACAGGAACAGGGATGCCGACTCTGCCTCCCATCCTGGCACTGACTCAATCAATACAGGAACAGGGATGTTGACTCTGCCGGAAGTAAGGAGCGGCTCGTATGTTTCACTTTGCCAAGATGATGAGAACGTGCAGCGCCACTAGAGTCAATGGACGGTGATTCTTGGGCCTCCAGCTCGTGTTTCTCATGAATGGGGATTGGGCAAGACAGGAGAGCCACCAACGAGGCCGTTACACCGTGGTTCATAGACATGGACAAGAAACGTCCAAATTAAAGCGTGGTCCTGTTGTATTATAAAAATGATCGACCAAATGATAGTATGTGTAATATTGAAAGGGGTAAAATTGGAATTGAAATTGATACTGATTCATGCCATTTGGCACATTTTACGGATGAATGGTCAAAGTTGCCCTCATCAAATGCCTCGAATAAGATGAAACGAATGGGCACTGTAAAAGCACCATAGAAGGAACAGTAGTAGAAGAAATCATAAAAATAGATCTGCCATGTAGGTCCTAACCTTTTACTGTTGCCACTCAAACTTTCTCGATCAAGATATTGGAAGTTGTTCAGGAAGGATGAACGATTTTGACAAAAGTATTACATGAATGTGCATTTCGTGTTGCCTAGCTTTCCACTTTACACATACTGATACAATCACTTTTACTTACTCAACCATATCCATATATAAATACACCCTGGATACAAATGTATAAAAATGCATTCCATAATCATCTGTATATTCAATTGTGGCAAACATCTATTGGAGAACAAACACGAGGTGAGGTGAGAACAAATAATGTTACAAGCCTGCCACAGATTTGCGTATAGATGACAGGTAGATCGTAGGAGGATGAGAATGTTGTTTAGTTTAAGCTTCATGGCATTAGTACAAGAGAGAAGAGTTAGCTCGTATGATAGATATCCAAACCTATGTCTGTGCTGGGCTCTGGTCGCAAGATCAAATCGTCCATCGTCCATCAATTCAACCTGGTGTTCGCATACGCAACCAGTGGATGGACTGAGGTGCCATTTCTCAGAAAAGGGGAGGTGACGTCTGTCACACCCACCCTGGCACCGCCATATAGGCAGTGTCAAGAAAGGTAAGTTATAGAAGAACAGCAAACCGAACTTGTGCAACCGCAATATCGGTACCAGTTCGAGGATATAACTTCTGTTACCTATGATAACTAAAGATGAATCATTACAATAAAACAAAACATAAGATAAGTTATACATTTTTATGTTATCACTTTGAGTAATCCCTCAGAGCACAACCTTTAGCCAAAAAGAGTAAAGGCAGAATGACAATATAGCTAGAACACCAAACCATAGTAAATAGTTTAGGATCTACAAATGAAACCTTCACCAACTTCAACCTGAACTCGGGGAAAACAACAACAATTTGAGGATAAGTACTTTCGCACTCCATAAGCCACAAGAAATGTGAATTATGCAAGCTTTATAGAAAGGTTGGGGTTTATTTAGGGTTTAGGATTTAGGGTTTAGGGTAAGCACTCTATAAGCCACAAGAAATGTAAATTATGCAAGCTTTATAGGAAGGCTGGAGTTTATTTCATAAATCTTTATTTTCAAAATATTTTTACAGAAACACTAAGTGTGGGTTTTTAAAATATTTTGGAAGGATACTTTCATCTCAATCCACCCACAAATTGCTTTGCAACAACTCAAGCGGCAAAAGTGAAAAAACTAAAATTTAAGTTATATTAGTTTCTTTTAACTTTCTCAAACATAACCACAAACCATTGCATTATCAACAATCGTATTGTTTTTAACCCTTCTTCACTATGGCTCCTTGAGCCGTCTATAACCAACAACACAATGCTTCCCATCATGAAGGCTAGTCTATGATGCCATTATAACATCCTAGGTCACTCAATCCTATTTTAAACCACTTAAGTCATCCTTTTCTCCATGATAGTGAGCACAGCTGTTCAAAAAGTTTAGCTAAACTCTACAAAAATTACACGCTTTACCCACACAACACAAAGCTTGCTTGAGTACTAATGATACTAGAAGTTCATGACAAGCCTTTCTAAAGTAGACTCAAGATTACTTATGCTAACTGGACAAATCCTCTTCCTAGATCTAGACAATTGCTTGGTTTTCCGCCACTTAGGAACTTGAACTTAGGCCCAGATGAGTCCTAGACTCCATGCCAACAGGATCCTAGGGTACCGAATTGTATCTAAAAGCATGAAATATGTAGTTTGGTATACCAATAAATCATTATTATTAACTCCTCAACTGTGTATCCTAAACACCGACTATCCTCATCCTTTAGCACACAAGTTTCCCTAAATCAACTAATTACTTAGTCCGGGAAGTGTGGTCGTAGTGTAAAACACTTGGATGGAATTCCCTAAGGAATAAGCTTTTATATATGAATACATACCCAAGCCACGTAGGTGAGTTCCCACATCGTGAGCTTTCGCAAAAAAAATTCTTTTCCAAACATGCCAACACCACGTGTCGGGTTTTCGAAACAATTTCATAACCCAATTTCCCATTTTCAACAAACAAAGGTGTATATGAGGTTATTGATACTAGACTTAAAGGGTATGGGTACCAAGGTACAACAGGGGTGGAGTGACAAGGTTTCAAGGTCAACAACATCCTATAGGTAATAATTGTCCATTAGTTATGCAACTAAGGCCGATTAAATTAATGTGTGCACTGAATAATCCATGTTTACAAATAATACATTTAATAAATATTGGATCAATATAATCAAAGATTGTGGCTTACCTTATTGTTGGTATTTATGAAATCCACGCTTGACGACTTCCCAATGTGTTGATGATGTGCAAACAAGGGAAATCACACAAAAATCCTAGTACCATTAGTATAGAATAATAGTGTCATTAGATATATCTATATTTTAGAAAAAAATAGATAGTTGGACTGATCAAATAGAGTTATAGTTGAGATATAAATTTTGAAATATTCTATGAATTTCTGAAAAGAGAAAATGATTTATTTAAATCGAAATAGGAATATTCCAAGGAAATATCCCTATACTGATGCATCGAGTCCACACGTCAATCAAAGGGGGAGGCTCTAGAATCTATGATCCATGGTGGAGCAAGTCTACTGAGGGAAAGGAGGATGAAGGCCAGTGTACTCAACCTCATGGGCTAGCCTAACAAGTGAGAACCCATGGACCATTGGTGGCAAGGAGAGGGGTAGGCTATTGTTGGCTTGGATTGTGAGGCAGCCAACTATGCCCGCTAGAGAATAGCCAACGGGCTAAGGCCTGATGAGTGGGTGGATCCTAGTAGGGTCCACATGTAAGTGATTCAAAATTTAAAAGAGCGATTAACTTAGATTATTAAACATCTAGGTCCCACATGCCAATGGAACAAAGGTGGTAAATTAGGAGGGTGATTACTATACACTAATGGTTAGGCCCACATGTCAATTTCTAGCCCTCTTTTTCCCTTCTTTTTCCTATCTTCGACTCACTCTCGCATGAGGTAGCATGGCCTACTTGGCATCGGCTAGCCATGGGTGGCAGCAGTAGAGGAACATGGGAAAGGAAAGAAGGGCTTGTGCATTTGGTGTTCTGATGAATGGTGGAGGGCAATGACGTGGGTGTGTCGAGAACCGGACAGTTGAGCGCAATGGCAACCTAGGTTCAGGATGGAAGGGAAAATGGTGGTCTGGTGATGAAGCAGCAAGATGGAGGGCAGAGGGAGCAAGGCTTCACCATGGGGAAGTGATTTCCATGATTTTCTAGCGATGGGGAGGCTTGTGCCAGCTTGGCCATGGTGTCTAGAAGGGAGAAATGACGAATGAAGTGGTGGTGGTGCATGATGGCGCAATTGTCCGAGAAACATGGAAAATGGAATGTAGGGAGGAAGGGGATGCTAAGGGAGAAAGGGATTTTACTATGGTGGAGTAGTGGTGGAGCTCAGTTGATCGGTGTTCAGCTAGGAGCAAAGTAGAGCAGCGGACTCTGGGGCACCCACATGGTGCATGACAAAAGTCCCAACTTGAGACTAAGCAGCAATGGAGGCGAGCTGGGACAAAGAAAAGAGAGCAACGGTAGTGGTGGCCTCCTAGAGGCTTGAGGCCAGCGTAGGAAGAGAAAGAGAGGCAATGATGGCTAGGCGGTGGCAACTAGGGATGTGGCTATGATGCTCAATTTTGAGCTTGGTATAGGGTGAGGCATGGCGAAGCTAGGAGGTTGGTATTTATAGGCAATGGAAGGCTTGCCCAAGAATATTGGGCAATGAGACAGTAAGGCTATCGAGCTAGCTTGGCAGTGACACGTGTGGGAAATTTCTAGATTGGATCAATGGCGAGGCAGTATGGCACAGTGGTGAGCGGTGGTTGGTGTTTTGTGTGATCTTACTATGCAACTAGGATGGTGGTGTGGCAAGATGGATTCACTACACAGTGGTGAGGGTAGTGTATCAAGATGGAGGAAAGCAAGGGGGAGACGCTGTGTTTTGCTATCCATTGCAAAGGCATGGGTGAGAAGGGCTAAGTGATGGCGAGGACATGGTACCATTGACAAGACTTGATGCCGAGGAGGGCCTAGCTGAGATGAGGTGGCATTGGGAGCTCGAGCGACATGGTGATTTGGTGCATGGTGGAGAGAACGGTTCAGTGAGGTGGGAGATCACGAGTGGACATGCTCGCTGTGTGGAGTTTGGTCACCAATCTGCTGCAGGATGGGAGAGACCAACAGGATCACGTGAAGGGACATGATGGCAGGGCGCATGAGCTAGGGAAGATGGTGCGAGCAGATTGGCTAGGTGGTGATCAACGCAAGAATAGTAGCACAAGGGGATGAGATTAGGCATGGCCTATATTGTGTGGTGCATGACAATGCGAT
The DNA here is from genome assembly GCA_030770085.1 of Oryza coarctata. NCBI lineage: Eukaryota > Viridiplantae > Streptophyta > Magnoliopsida > Poales > Poaceae > Oryza > Oryza coarctata. The sequence continues at coordinate 8,166,370 of CM061484.1, read as the reverse complement.
GCAATGTGGAACAAGCAGCACGGTACAAGAGGATGGTCCCTATGGGAGAAGGACGTGAGGTGGCTTGGTTGGCACAACAAGTAGCAAAGCAATGCAGTGTGAGGAGTCTTGGGATCATCATGTTGGTGCAGCATGGTGCATGTTGGAGCGGTGCAGCCCGAGGGTGCATCGCATCAAGCACATTGTGTGCATGTGCGCATGTTGGGCTGAGCTAGCTAGTGTGCTGCCAAGCCGAAGAGAGAAGAGGGGCCGGGCCGGCTATGCTGGAAGAGGGAGAATGGGAGCAAGCAGAGCTGGACTAGAAAGGAAGAAGGAGAAGAATCAGGCCAACTTGAGGAGAAGACAGGTAGATATGTGAGATGGGCTGCCGAGAATGTGGCCTAAGTTAAACAGTTAGATTTTATAATTTCCAGATTTTTTTAGGATTGATATGTTCGAGAGAGAGTTTGAATTGTGTTTGGTATTTGGATCCAAATGGATATTTGAGTTCCATTTAAATTGTTAGAGTCCAAGGGAGAGACCTATTCAAGAAATTTTGGTATTTTTATACGTTTGAATCATGAAGTAATTCAGATAAATTTGCTGAGAAATAAAATGGATAGTTAAAGAGGAGGTTTTTATGGGAGGTTTGAATATGAATTCATAAATTGCTGGAGTCCAATGATAATATCATGAGATCGAAATTTTCAAAGAAAATTTTGGGTAGAAAAAAATTGGATCCGAAGGATAGGACTTTGAAATTGGGGTTTAGATTTAAATTTATTATTTGACTTCTAAGGTAGTAAGAATTCAAGAAAAAAACACTGGATTGATATTATTCAAGAAAAAGACACCGGATTGATATTATAGTAACACAAGTCTTGGTAATTTTGCAAGAACTCAAATGATGGGTGTTTTGGGATTTCTAGAATAGATTTTGAATTGGAAGAGAAATTTTATGAGTGACTTAGGAGGATGTTCGAAATTTAAACTTTGAATTCTGAGAAATTTAAACTTTGAATTCTGAAATTTAAACTCAAATGATGAGTATTGAAATTTTTAGATTTACAAGCAGAAATTTAATTAAGATATATGGCACTATATCTTAGATAAAAAAAACAATGTTTTTTAAAAAATCAAGATTTTATTAAAATAATTTTTAACAAACAAGTGAAAATTAGGATGTTACAATGTCGTACCGGACCAGCCCATGAAGGATGCTTAGGATAATCCTTGAACCAAACACGCTGTAAAGCTGCTGTATTACAGTAAGGCATTGGTATTCACATGACAATATAGGAACAAGTAGTAGGAGTAGCGTTCATCTAGAACTTTGGTGAATTTCGCAAGCTAGCTTTCCACTGTATTACAAGTATATATCCATTCAAATGAAAAACCAATGTTGTGAGGAAAAAGTACAGAGAAGATGGAACTGCATCCCTTGTGTTTAATATAAGCAGTAATTGAAAAGCACAAAAGAGCAGGAGGAACTAAGGGTAAAGGAAGCTTTTGTAGCATGGACTGACGGTATTCTCACTACACCATGCTTTAAAATTCTAGACTGTAAATCTGTCAGCAAAAGCCTCACATACCGCCTAACTATTTGTCAGGAAAAGTTTATCAATAGAGGGTCTGTCAGGACAACTGCTGCCGCGACATCTTTGCCGACAGGTAGATCATTCCGGATAGAGAAGATGACTTGGCTACAAAACTTTGCCGACAGATAATAGTTGCCGAGACAGCACTTTACCAACAAATCTTAGACAGAAAATTATATGACAGACATCACTTTACCGACAAATCTGTAGAGCTCTAGCAAATTATTAACGGTAACATAATATAGGGTCCTTCATGCAGCAAAATTAATTTGGTAATAAATCTATATTGTTTTTTTTTTCTTTCAGATAGCCGAGATCCATCCAAAGTTCCAACGGCAATGTACTGTATACACCCTCGGCCTTTAAAACATAATACTTTTATTCTCTGATAAAAGACTTAATTTATAGCCATTGGTTGGTAAATTAGTGGTGAAGAGAAAAGACCAAAGTGTCTTATTAATAAAAAAATAAGAAAGTAGTACTGCTAAGTGATACTCCCTCTATTCCTTCAGGCATTTCAGTTGTCAGCTTTTAAATTTTAAGTTGCTGAGATTCTCTTCCACGCATCTTATTATTGGTTTTAGAATTATTAAAATGATTGTAATCATGGGAATAAGTGTGGGAATACTTACACTATAGAATAATAAATTTTGAATTCTAGAAATTCTTATATTTTAAAATAGATGTTGTAGTTTTTTTCAGAGAGTTTCTATGTGGAAGTTAAGGATGTTAAAGGGATAAAATTTTCTCAATTTAAGAACCAGGGATTGATAAGGGAATAGAAATCAATTCTTTTTGGATAAATCAGGTCATTTTGGATGGAGGGGGTATAGCTTAAAAAAGTGGACAATGTCCTTCTCACGAACACTATAACATCGAGCTATGCGGCTCCGCCTATATAGGAGTATATAGCAACATACATTTCGTTCAAAGAACTAGTCCACTCTCAAGTATATGAGCTAAGCAATCTAAGTATGCATCTCCATGAATCATGAAGGCACTATCGATTGTGTCCAGTAGAACACATTTACTGTTTTCACAGTGTAGTAGCTTATTGCCATAATTATAGAATAATAAAACATGGCTAGTACATCACACAGTGCAAAGGCTGAAATAGTCGACAATAGGTAAGTATCACTCTTCTTCGACTTCTTATCATCTGCGGAATTGTTGTTTCTCTTATAACGAATCTAAATCCGTGTACTCCTTGTAGTATAATATATATAGTCATTCGAATATGTGTGAATCCTTATGATCTTTAGCCCTAAAGGGCACAACATCTTCATTGCTTCGTACGTCGTCTTTGACAAAGTTTTTGACAAAGCATTATCAAACTCTTATCAACCACCCATTACATTTCTTAACCTTCATAAATCTAAGTACTATTGATAATTTTATATACTTTGACTTATACCTAAGAAAGATAGGAGTCTCAAAATCCACTACCAAATGCGCGAACTTCTCATAGTTCCTTTCGTTATACGTTGGAGCATCAATATCCTGCAACATTTGACTACGAACATCATCATCGATACCAAACATTTTCCTACCCAATAGAGAAGGAACAAATATATCATCGTCATCATGTTGCTCGTCTGATACTTCCACCAATATAGCTATCACAGGTTCTTCCTCGATATGTTTGGACCAACAAGTGTAACTATTCATAAATTCTCTACGTATTAAGTGAGATTGTAACTAAACTCTTTCTGTAAATATTTTCTTATTCTTACAATTCATATATGGACATAATTTGCTCCTTCTAGACTTGTCATCCAATGTAGCATTTAAAAATTGGATAACTCCAACTCCATACTCTTGACTCAAGCGATTGCTAGTGTGCATCTAGTTTTTATCCATCTACAATATAATATAAACACTAATTAGAATAATATACATATCCGGTAAAAAAACATACACATCATAAAAAAATTTGCAACACTAATTTTAGAAATTGGATGTGAAAATGGTTTTTTACCTCCATTTAGAGTAAAAGTTTACCTCCTCTTGCTCTTCCACCTCAATAGTAAATAGTACACTGTGTGGAATAGTTCAATTATTGAGTGAGCTTAGTATATATAGAATGGCAATATCTCTAACGGGTCAGAAGACACAAACCGTTGCAGATAAAAAAACATACCTACGACAGGTGGGAACTAAAGGGCCGTCATAGATAGGTCTTTATCTATGATAGGTCCAGCACTCCGAATCGATACCGATAATCGGTGACGATTCTCAATAATCGACACATCACAAATGAGCTCTTTCCATGACTGGTCATATTATTCAACCTAACATATGACAAGACAAGTTGTCATCCATCACAAATAATGAACCTGTGACAAGTCGTTAGACATCATCATCGATGGACCGTCAAGGATGATGGATCTGTAGTAGTGGTACTCCGAATGAGAGGCATCAAGAAGATGGCAAGTGCAATATAGTGGTGAAGAATGCAAACTTTGTCCTTCGGGAAAACAAGAAGCTAGAACAGTTACTGGTTAGCCTGTGCATGTAAAGTTTTCTATTGGCATCTTCTGCCATGGGTTTGGAACAAAAGATTTCTAGGGAGAAACTGGAGGAATTGTTGTACATGGCTCTCAGGATGATTTTTGTTGTAGAAGCAAAACTAGACAGGGAGACAGTGAGAGATTTCAGCTTCCATCTTCCTTCAAGAGAAGGGCTTCTAGACTCGGAGAGTACATGCTTGATAGATGAATATGCCAGTTGTGAATTATTTTGTAGTAACAAGCCTCCCCCTTCCTGCGCTTTTAGAGCACCTTCAATGCAAAGTTCTATTATAGGGTGTTTAATTAATCTGTCCATTCAATTAACATCTATCCAAGAACCCTCTTCTCCAATGCTAACATATTTATCTAGATGCTTAATTAAAACATAACCGAGGAAAGTTTTACACATAATCGGTGCTTCATCGCACATCGATTCTTCATAACAAGTACCTCTGTCATCTGACATGGTAAGACAAAATGCTTATTCTTTGAAAACAAGTACCTCTTTCAAGCACCTGCGCTGGATGGGCATAGGAGCTAGGATAGGTCAACAGATGCTAGAAACAGAGACACTCACCGAGAGGCTGTAGGATGATGAGATGGAGCTAGGCGCGAACCGGTGACGAGGAACAGAACAGAGCAGGGCTTGAAGCAGGCTCGTACTCACCGATGAAGCCTATGGCTTGGACATAGAGGAGATGGCTAAGGAGGTAGAGGGATGGCTAATTGGCTAGAACATGTGTTTGGCATGCTGGTAGGACTCTGCTTGGGTAGAGGAGCTCGGACGGCGATTGCTCATAAGGTGCTCGATCGGCGGTCTAAGGTGTCTCGAGCAGCATGTATGGAAGCAGAGCTTCATGGTGGAGCTGATTTAGTGGTTGGTGGATGATGGCGGCATTGAGAGGCTTTCGGTGTGTCTTTTATAGGCCGGCAATGGCGGTGCAGAGGAGATGAGTTCAATCCAAACTCAGCTAGGGCTATGGCGGTGCAGGAATTAGGCTGTGGGCGCCTGCGGCCCCAGCCAATGGCAGCGCAAGGCTTAGGCGGTGGCGGAGGCGGCACTAGGGCCGACGGCAAGGTTCAGCGGCGGGATACAAAGGCGGCAAGCGTGGCAGCGTGAGCGTGGTGCTGCGGGCGCGTGCATGAGGTGCACGGCGTAGCGGCTCGGTGGACGCGGGCGCGGTGCCGTGGCCGGCTCGGCCTTGCCTCGGGTTAGAAGAGGCGGCGAGCAGGACGGCGACGTGGGCGCGCGTAGTTCGACCAATCATGCCGCGAAAGCAAGGCAGTGGATGCGGCAACGTCATGAGCGCGCGCGTGAAGCGGGGTTACGCATGACGCGCGCCGGGCTTTGCCTAGGCGAGAGCCGCGGCGCACCGCCCTATTCTGCTACAACTAGGGGCAGGCAGGCCGCACTAGGCCACCTTGCACCGGGCTTCTTGGGTTAGTTTGGGCTCTCTTGGCCCTCCAGAAAAGTGTTAAAGCAGAGAGGAGGAAAGAAGTCGGCTGGACCGAGCTGGAAAAAGAATTTAGCTTATCTCTTAGTAACAGTATATTTTGTGAATTTTTGGGATTTTCAGAAAATAAATGGGCTAGGCCTGTGGTCTTTAAGAATAGTAGAGTTTGGGATTTTCTTTGATATATGGACAGAGTTTGAAAGTATGGTAACTTAAATTTTGAGAGGAATTTAAATTTGAAGAGAAGATAAAAGATTTTTCTTAGCATAAGTGCAATAATTAATACTCTAATACTCTTGAGGAAATTTCTTGTGCAAGAGGGAATCGGATCTAAATGCAATTCAGGTTTAAAGAGAATGTTTTGAATTTTGGGTTAAAATAAATAGAGGAATCTTAATTTTTGGTATTGGAGTGTATGAAACAATTTGCAATAAATTTTGTAGATGAATAGAGGCACAGTGTGGAAGTCTTGGACATTGTTTGGGAAGAGAGCTTTGGTTTAGAATTTCACCCAAGAAATTCTAAATTGAAGGAAAAGGTGAAACTTGAAAATTGAGGTATTTCTAGAATATGAAAGATTCAAAATACAAAGAGCTTAAATGAAAAAAACTTGTGATTAAATGTTTGAATCAAAAGCATCAATTAGAAAAGGGATTTTTGAAATCAATTTTTTAGAATAATTACTTTATATTTCTCTATAAAAAGGTATTTTTTGAAAACTTGAAAATCACTTTATATTTCTCTATATTCAAGAAATCATCAAATAGAAATTGAAGCGGCATGATGCAATTTTTGACATATTTAAATTTTTAGGATGTAACAATTGTTTCGTAATTATACCATTATATTTACTGATTCTGCAATTAAATATATAAAGTGTCATATAATACTGATTATGGAGGGAGTAGCTTGTTCTACAGTTTCTAATATGCGTTATATGTGCATTTTTTTTATTCTTACCGGTTTGGACAAAAACATCAAAATGGATGCTTGTTCTGTTCCTGCAACAAAGAAATAGAATAGCTAATTTCTCTGTTGTGTCACAGAAAACAACTGGACTGGGCTATCAATAATTTTCCTGTTCTTTCCCTGCGGACTTATCTCCTTTGTGCGCTTCTCACATAATGCAAAGGCCCTTCGGTGACAACAAATCCTTCAAGCGAGCCCGTTAATGTTTTGCAGGGTCTGTTAAGAACTTCGGATATCTGAGAGAGCAGGATTTTATCGTACCGTCATATGGTCTAAATTTGACCGACTTCCCTGCTAATATCTACTGAACGTTAAATACGTAATAGTATAAATATTCAACACTAACCATTATATATATATATGGACCAACCTCCTTTATATACTTAGGGTTTTATTCACTATACATATTTATACATATTTTTACGTAGTATCATGAACAAGTCAAGACATCTTCTTCCCATCATCGACCATCTTTCCGATACTGTCCTCCCGACACTCTCCTCGCTCTCTCGTCTCCGTTTCTTCTTCTCCCCATCTCTCCCGCAGTCACCTTCTTTTCTCCGTTCCACCTCCGTGCGACAAGGCAACGATCTCCATCCGCTTCCTCGTCTCGCCTCGCACCCGTCTCCGTTCTTCTTCTTGCTTCGTGCATCTTTTCTTCTCTGACGCCGGCGCACCTCCGCGCTCGTCGTTTCCATCGGCTGAACTCGTACGCCCTCCCATCGGCTGGACTTGTCCATCCCTCCATCGGCTAGAACCCTCCCTCGGTTCTCGCCTTCTTCGACACGCTCAACGGCTCTCAGACGCGAACTTACTCCCCTCACGTCCGAGCCAATCAAACGTGTCCACGGACACGAATCCCTGCCTCCCGGACGCGAATATATTCTCTTCGCGTCCGGCCACTCTCCGCCTTTTTTACGTCCGCCCCACTCCTTGGCCTCCACGAGTCTACGGACATAAACCTTCTCTTCATGGACGTAAATCTTCACACATCCGTGACCCAACTACTCTCTAACCCACCCACTCTACCACCACCTTTTCCTCACCTACTCCGCTGCCTACTCCCCATCGGCCAACCACTCTTCATCGGCTGGCCGGCCCACTCTCCATCAGCTTCTTGTATCCTTGATCGGCCGATTCGTCCTCCCATCGGTTTCTCCTTCCCATCGGCTTCTTCTTCCCATCGGCTATTTGTCCCCGTTCTCCTCTCGTCATGGCCACCAAGTCTGCCCTCAGTTCCGGCACTCTTCCAGTCACCGTGTCTGCTCCAGCCCTCGGTGCCCCAGACCACACTTTGGGCACCACCTCACTGATCTTCTCCCCTCTCTACGCTACTGTGAACGTGAAATCTCATGTTCCTATCTCTCTTGACCTTAACACCAACTATTTCAAGTGGGTTTTCTTCTTTAAATCCCACTGTGAAAAATTTGGCCTCTGGTCCCATATCGATGGCTCCGCTCCACCTCATCCCAATGACCCTTAGTGGGACATCGCCGAGTGCTGCATGCGCAGCTGGCTGCTTGGCTCGGTCGACGACTCTATCCTCGACCTTACCATGGACGATACCGACTCCATTGCCTGGGATCTCTGGGTGGCCATCGAGCGGATCTTCCTTACAAACAAGCAGCCTCGCGCCATCTTCCTCCTCAACGAGTTCCACTCTATGATACAAGGAGACTCCACTGTCTCCTTGTACTGTCAGTGCCTCAACGTCAAGGCTGCTGCTCTCTAGGACGTCGGCCACCCTGTGGCCGACTCTCAACTCATCCTCGCCCTTCTGCGAGGCCTCAACCCCCGCTTCTCCAACACCGCCGATGATATCACCAACGCCATACCTCTTTCATCGTTTGCCTGAGCCCATGACATGTTAGTTCTTAAAGAACTCCGTCTGGCCAACGATGAGAAGACAGTGGCCCACACCGCTCTCCTTACCGTAGCCGATAATGGTTGCCGAGCATCTTGCGCTGCCACTTTCTCCCACGGCTCTAGTGGCCATGGCTCCGGCCATGGCAACACAGCCCGCATCGGGAAAGGCAAGGACAAAGGCAAAGGCAGGAACTGGCAGGGTCCGATGCAATCATGACCTGCCACGGTCCCTACCCAAGCTGCCAGTCCCACGGGTCCGTGGCTCTGCTACAACCCCTGGGCACCCCAGCCCCAGCCACGCAGCCCCATCGACTGGCAACCAGGGGTTCTCGGCGTCCATCCCCAGGCTCACCTGGCATCAACTCCCATTCTGCCACCTCAGTCGATGCTACCGACACCACCCACCCAGTCGGTTTCCTCCTAAAACCAGGCTGGCCTCGCCACTGCCCTCAACCAATTGACGCTCCAACCATAGCACCCTTAGGTGATGGACTCTGGGGCGTCCTCACACATGCGTCATCGGTCGATATACTTCGTTCTTGTCACCCCTCTTCCTTCCCCTTTGTCACCATCGGCAATGGCCACTCTCTTCCTGTCCAATGCCGAGGTGACTCCTCTCTGTCTACATCCATCACTAACCTCCCCCTTCGTATTATTCTTATCGTACCTTTTCTTATTCACAATCTTATATCTGTTCGCCAATTCACAAGAGACAATAACTACACCATCGAATTTGACGCGTCTAGTTTCTCTGTGAAGGATATCCCAACCCGGCGACAGATCCTTCACTGCAATAGTGGTGGAGACCTCTACACCATTCCCGCTGCGTCATCCACTCCACACGTCAGCGTCGCCCTCTCCACCAACCTTTGGCATCTTCGCCTCGACCACCCCGGCCTCGACACTATCGCCACCCTCCATCACAGCGCCTCCATCTGATGTACCCATAGCAGCTCCACAGTTTGCCACTTGTGTCAACTTGGCAAATATGTGCGTCTATCTTTTTCTAATTCTCTCTCTTGTACCTCACGCCTGTTTGAACTTATACATTATGATGTATGGATATCTCCAATTAATAGTCTCCGGTAATCAGTATTACCTCGCCATACTTGACGATTACACACACTATTACTGGACCTTTCCGCTCATCAGCAAATCCGAGGTCGCCTCTCACCTCACTAACTTCATCACCTACATGTCCACTCAGTTCAACCTCCGTATCAAGGCTCTACAAGCCGATAACGGTACCGAATTTGTTAACCGTACCGTTACAACCTTCCTTACCTCACAGGGCATCCATCTACGGCTCTCCTGCTCCTACACCTCTCCTCAGAACAGCAAAGCCGAGCGCCTCCTTCGCACCCTCAACAACATCAGTCGCACTATGCTACTTCATGCCCACTTACCTGCCACTTATTGGGCAAAAGCTCTGGCTACTGCGACGTATCTTCTTAATCGACGCCCGTGCTCCTCCGTTCAAAACAGCGTTCCCTATGCCCTTCTCTACCGCATGGCGCCCAACTACTTCCACCTTCGTATTTTTGGGTGCCTCTGCTAACCAAACCTCACCGCCACTACTTCCCACAAACTCGCTCCCCGCTCCATCGCCTGCATTCTCCTCGGCTATTCCTCCTCTCACAAGGGATACCGATGTCTCGATCTTTCGTCTCTCGTCATGTCATTTTTGACGAGACATGCTTTCTCTTCGGTCTACTTTATCCGAGATCCTCCTCCAGTGATCTCGACTTTCTCCTCACTAATACCGTGCTGACCTGGTCTCCTCTACTGTCCCCTCCATCGGCCCCGTCATCGGCCGCTGCTGAGGACTTACCTTTCACCTGTCCCACTACTATTCGGTCCGATGTCCCACCCATCGGACCCCCATTGGCCCCACCTCTCTCATCGGCTTCAGCCGATACCGTTCTTTTTCCATTGGACAACCCACTTCCATCGGCTACTTAGCCTCCATCGGCTCCCCCCACCCCATCGGCTGCTCCATCTCTATCGAACCAATCGGCCCATCCGACTCCATCAGCTCAGACCAATCTATTTTCCTCCTTTCCTCTCACCTACATCGCCGATCCAAAGCCGATGACGCCCCCACCTGACCAATTCTTCTCATTTCTCCCGCACCCCCATCGGCTCTAGTTTGCTCCACCTCTCAGTTTTTTAACGCTTTGGGGAAAAAACTGACAATAGTTTTATAGCAAATCTTTTTAATAGTAAAAATGGTTTACATTTGGGCTTCTACCGTATGGCACGCAGCTAATGCAATAGACTAACTTACAAAGGACATGAATCTCTCACTACTTACATATATAAGAATCTTAATTAACATCAAGATGAATGCAAACATTTACAATAGGAAAGGTTTATGTCAGCACAGGTGAACTATCTGCAACACAACTCTTGATCATTCAGCACTGATGAAGTATCTACAACCCACCGGAACGGCCGCAACTCTGCCTGTCTAACAAAATTTTGGCGAACTCACACGGCGAACCACCGGTGCTGGAGGGCTTGCGCCGCCGTCATCCTCTTCTCCGGGTTGCACCTCAGCAGCCCACGCAACACCTGGTACCCTGCCTGCGACAGCTCCGGCTGACGGCCGGGGCCACCGCCCCTCCCTGGGAAGGCGAACATCTGGCGCAGACGGCTGCGCCGCCGTTTGTTCTTAATCAAATACTTCGGTATCATACAGTCCTCGTAGCCAGTCCATCCGGTGATGTCGTCCATGCCAAGTACGTCCACGATGCGGACGAGCATCTCCTCATCGGTCATCCCGTCGAACAGGCTCTCGCCGGCGAGGAGCTGCGCCATGATGCAGCCTAGCGCCCACGTGTCGATCGTCTCGTCGTAGGTCGTCGAGCCGAGGATAACCTCCGGCGCGCGGTACAGCAGCGCGGCGACGGGGTTCGAGTACGGCGGCGCGGACTCCTCCTTGGTGCGCGCGAACCCGAGGTCGCAGATCTTGAGGTTGCCGCGGCCGTCGACGAGCACGTTGTCCGGTTTGAGGTCCCGGTGCATGAGGCCGAGCTCGTGCATCCCCCTGACGCCGGAGAGGAGCTGCCGCATGAGCAGGCGCACGTCGCACTCGGCGTACCGCCTCCCGACAGCGTCGTCACCACGCCGCCAGATGGTGTACTCCAGTGAGGGGCCCACTAACTCCATGACAATGTAGGCCTCATGCCCGGTGGCAGCGCCGTCGCGATGGTGGCCATGGTCGATCAGCTGCACGACGTGCGGGTGTCCCCGGCACGCCTCGAGGGCGCGGACCTCGCCGGCGAGCGCGCAGTCGAGGTCGAGGCCGTCGAGCTCGGGCCCGTCGGGATCGTCGTCCTCCCTCCGGAGGCACTTCACCGCGACGACCTCGTGGGTGCGGATGTCCACCGCCCGGTACACGAGGCCGAAGGTTCCAGAACCAATCCTGGCAAGCCGCTGGTACCGGCCGTCGATGGGACTGCCGAGGGCCGCCACCGGTGGTGCAGAACGTGACGACGAGGCGGCGCTGTCAGCTGGGGCAGGATGATGTCGTCGTGCCCGGCGAGAAGGGTGTCGGTGTGCCGAGGCGAGAGGCTTTCGTCGCGCTGGCCGTTTCACGATCGCCATGGCGAGACGCTTGAATGCACGCGCGCCTTTCTTCAAATAGTTTGTCATGTACTCACGTGCTGTGCGGTGTGCTGTGCTGTTTGTACATCGCTATTTTATAAGGAAGGTGGGCGGAGTTGAATAATCCGACTCGGGTTTGGTGGTTGCGTTCGATGATTCGGGCATGAAGTGTATTGCCGAATCGGATTAGTAATAATTAGTTCAGCACGTAAGTTTTCCGACATCAAGATGTACTGTGTTAGACTTCAAAACAAAAGCTGTGTTGTGTCAGTTATCTGCTACTGTGCAGTTATGGAGTATTTCTCATTATCGTTTTGTAATCAAACTAGATTAACTTCTGAAAATTACGAATTAAAATATGGGGTTGCTATTAAACAGTATCACGAAGGTGCATTTATTTAGCTGACCGAAACCCTAGAGAGGGATACGTTTTCCTAAAGCGAAGACGTATTTTGCTATTTCTATATCGATTTTAATTCTTTTATAAACTATAGGGTTCCACGTATCATGCCTCGCTATTTTCTAGCATGAACCCTGGTCTTGTACCTAATCATATTTAGGTCCTTGAGTCCTTCCTCCACAAATGGGGCCCGCCAGTCAGTGGATTGAAGCGGAGAAGCCTAAGCAGGTTCTTGTAGAAAATTGATAGGTAGTTTTTTAAAAAATTATTGTTGCAAGTTCCCTAGAGATTTTTATTTTCCATAGAAAGTTTTTGAATAAAGTTTTTTATTAATGTGGAAAGTTTATGACTAGAATTTTTACCATTGAAATTAGAAAGTTGAGCTAAAAAGTATGAGAAAAGTTATGTCGTGGGGTTAAAAAAATACATCGCTAGTTGTAAGACATGTGTCCGAAACTGGGGAGGGAAAAACTTGTGGGACTTGACCCAAGTTGACTAGCAACACTCGATCAAACATGGATGACCAATTCATGCTCATGAGGGCCGCGAATACCCACTCATTAGGAGGGCTTTTATCGTACAGTCATACATTCTAAAATTAGAATGTTATAAATAGACGGTCTTCAAATCTCCACCTTAGAAAGGTGGCTTTTTAAACAATTGTACTAAGTCTATAAATAAACACTTTTTAAACATTTTTACTTGATTTCAATCACTTTTTTCCACTTCTTAATGTTTTCATCTCTCTGTCTCCTCTTTAAATTCAATTAGGTAATCAATTACTTTTACCCTAATTCTAATTCTATTATATTATGTGTAAATGTACGTAAGTTATAAAATTAAAATTTTGACTTTTTTTATGAAAAACATGACAAATGTAGCTAGTCCTCTTTTAATAATAATAAAAATGGTATATATCAGTAGTCTCTGTCGTATGACAAAAGTTCTATCTTACAAAATGGCATAATACAAATCCTCACTAGTTACATAAATAGGAATCAAAAGAATGCAAAGCTTAACAAAAGAGGAAGTTTATGACAGAGATAAACCATGAAACTAACAATTCTAAGAGTAAATATCTTCAGGTGGTTTTTGTCCGTTGGGTGAGGAGAGATCCAATAGTTGGTTGGTGAGTGTCATGACCAGTCCAGCGTCATGACCTGTTCACAATGCCCAACACACTGTACATGGCTAAACAGATTAATTAGATAGACACGTCCATAGTATAGCTAGACATGGCCCTTACAACATGTCCCATTAAGACATGGCTACTATAGTGGGTTATGCCGTATCGTCCACGTGTTAATGTCATGGTCCAGACAAACCTATTAAAGAGTTGGATTATGCAAGACCGACCTAGACATGATAAAGGTTCATTGACCAATTATAGCCTGATGAAATAAATAAATAAATATGCAAAAACAATAAAATAAAGGAAAAAATAAAATTGGTGGAACAGTGGGGTTATGCTTGTGCTTGGGCCGGCTGCTACATTAGCCAGCCTGTGCCAATTATGGGTGTGCACTCATGCTAAGGCATGCCCATTTTAGCATGATCTATTTGACCATCTATACAAACACACCTACTCTTGGCTCCCTTCCTAACGTGGGCTAACCTTGACGAATTTCACATCAATTCAAAATTAAGTTTGAAAAAAAATACTAACTAATGGAAAAAAATTAGTTTACTTAGAAAATTCATGTATATAGAGTTTATACTTATAAATATATAAGTTGCAACTTTATACATATAAACTTTATGCGTAGAAACATTTTGTATAATAATATTTGAATCCAAATTTAAATTGAGCATATAAAATTTAAGTTTATAAAATTTGGGTGTATAAATAGACTTACAAAAAAATAAAATTTTGTATATATAAATTTTTTGAATATAAATTTGAAACAAATTCAAAAACAATTTTAAAAAAAGAAAAACAAAACGTATACTTGGGCTGTTAAAAAAGAACTGCCTGCTAAAGAAAGGAAAGAGAACCAGATTGGCCTTCTCGGATTGGGTAGCCCAAAAAGGACATAGGCCCACGCGGCAAAAGGCCGAAAAGAAAAGAAAAACAAGAATACCCGTATATCCGGGAACGGGGCTATCCTATTGTACAAGCAACTACGAGGGATTGAGAGAAGTTCAGTTTACAACACATGGAACTGACTAACTGAGCAACAAAGCGCGCCCAATAAATTAATTTCACCAACAGTTCACGAGTAGAAACACATGCAACTATCTGCAAGGCGGAGACCGATCATTCAGCCATATAACACATGCATTCAGAAGATTCTTAAGTACCTACGACGCATCTTCTAATATATAAATCTTCTATAATTACAAAAGTTGAGAAACCTTTCATATAGCGTCTCTTATAATGTGTAAATCTTCTGTAATTAGAAAAGTTAAGAACATGCTCCTCTTCTATTCTTGTAATCTACGTCAGAGGCTCTTCCTAGCTATATATAACACACAGACGGCACGAGGTCAATTGCACGCTTTAAGCCCTCTGATTATTTTTTATAGTATCAGAGTCATCAAACAATAATAGATTAGATCTATCTTCTACCATGTCAACCTCCTACGTCGTCACCATCAATCCCTTGGTCGGCCAAGCTGTCTTCGGGAAACTGATCAAGAACAACCATGCACTGTGGAAGATGTAAGTGCTTGCCATCGTGAGGAACACACGCCTAGAGAGATTTCTCATAGGCGTCACAAAGACCCCCGCGTCTACCATGAAGATGATAGTAGATGGTAAAGTGGAGGTGCAGAACCCGCTCTACGTTGAGTGGGGTGCTACGAATCAACAGGTCCTGGGATTCCTGCTCTCTTCTATCACTCTAAATATTTTGTCTTAATTAACTGCTTGTAAGACTGCTGCTGAAGTATGGAGTGTTATCGAGGTCATGTTCACCTCGATTGCACTAGCGCGCACCGTCAACACTAGGATCACGCTCGCCACAATGAAGAAGGGCAATCTCTCCATGGCAGAATACGTCGTTAAGAAGCGGTCTCTCGCTGATGAGATCGCGTCTGCTGGCAAGGCCATCGACGACAACGAGCTGGTCTCCTACGTTCCCGTCAGCCTCAATTTCGACTACAATCCCATCGTCTCAGCCCTAGTCGCCAGGACTAAGCCGATCAGTGTGGGAGAGATGTACTCCCAGCTACTCTCGTTTGAGCAGCGTATGGATCTTCTCCAGCCTGATTGCCGCTCCTCGGTTAATTCCGCCAATCGAGGGTATGGTGCGTTGCAAGGCACGCGAGGCAGAGGATGCTCGCATGGGGGTGCTCCATCTTGCGGGCGTGGCCGAAGCAATGGACAGCGTCAGCAGAATCAAGGCCCACAAAATAACCAGTAGCATGGGTCTGAGAATAGACCTAGGTGTCAGGTTTGTAAAATAAAAGGACATACTGCTGACATATGTTGGTACAGATTTGATGAAGACTTCGTACCAAAAGAAAAATATGTAGGTGCAACGTCTACGTCCTACGGAGTAGACGCCAACTGGTACATAGATTCGGGCGCTATAGATAACATCACCAGCAACTTGGGGAAACTATCGATCCATAACAGGTATAAGGGCCATGATCAGATCCACACGGTGAGTGGGGCAGGTATGAAAATCAGTCACATTGGTCATTCTACTGTTACAACTCCTAGTCGTGATCTTCATCTCAATAATGTTCTATATGTTCCCAAGGCCAACAAAAATATTGTTTCACTTCATCATCTCACATCTGATAATTTTACCTTTATAGAATTTCATCCTAATTTTTTCTTGATTAAGGATCAGGCAATGAAAAAAACTCTGCTTAGGGGCACTGTAATTATGGGCTCTATCCTCGTCCTGCTAGGCGCATAATAAAGCAAGCCTATGAAGCTGCAAAAATTTTTTTTGATAGATGGCATTC
Organism: Oryza coarctata; assembly: GCA_030770085.1. NCBI lineage: Eukaryota > Viridiplantae > Streptophyta > Magnoliopsida > Poales > Poaceae > Oryza > Oryza coarctata. Next base: position 8,150,067 of record CM061484.1, on the reverse strand, counting down.
TCGTTTAGGTCATTTGGCTGCTCCGATTGTGGAAAAACTTATCAGCCAATTTAATCTTCCTGTTTTAGCTGATTCAAATAAACATTCGATGTGTGATGCATGTCAAAAAACCAAGAACCGTCAGTTACCTTTTCGTTATTCTAGCTCTGTTTCCTAGCATCCTTTAGAAATTATTTATTCTGATGTGTGGGGTCCTGCGTCCAAATCAGTTAGTGGACACAAATACTATGTGGGTTTCATTAATAATTATGGTAAGTTCACCTGGATTTACCTCCTTAAATTCAAATTTGAGGTATTTGCCAAATTTCGAGAATTTTAATCTCTTGTTGAGCGCTTATTTAATCATAACATTATAACAATGCAGACCGACTGGGGGTGAATATCAAAAAATGCATCTCTTTTTCACCCAAGTTGACATCACACACCATATTTTCTGCCCGCATACACATTAGTAAAACGGGACAGCCGAACGCAAGCATCGCCATACCATTGAAGTTGGTCTAGTTCTTCTTGCTCACGCCAACATGCCACTAAAATTTTGGCCTGATGCTTTTCTTTCCGCTACACATTTGATAAATAGAACACCTAGTCGGTTACTATCATATGGCATGCCCCTCTTTTGGTTGTTCAACCAACAGCTAGATTATTCTTCTCTTCGTGTCTTCAGATGTGCTTGTTGGCCTAATCTATAACTCTACAATACCCATAAACTCCAATTCCGCTCTAAGCAATGCACTTTCTTAGTATACAGTCCATTTCATAAAGGGTTTAAGTGCCTGGATCCTGATTCTGAAAGGGTTTATATTTCTCGAGATGTAACTTTTGATGAATCTCTATTTCCCTTCCAATTTATTGATCTTAATGTTGGTCGTAGGTTTCAAGATAAAATTAATTTTTTACCTACCTATTTGTTAAATCCGACTAGTGGGGTTCGTACCGTAAGTGCTCATGTGGCTAATTCTCCAATTAATCCTGCTAACAATGATTTCCTAGTGCATGCAGTCATGCAGAAATTGTCGTTATCGCATACGGGGATACCTGGAGCTCCTTCTGTCGGAGCTGACCCCAAGGCATTTCAGCTACGCCTCTAACGACTTCCGTAGGTGTATCCGCCAAGAGTCCATGCCCGGCGTATCGTCCTATGACACATCGCCTAGGCCAACGACCGCCTCTCCAATATGTGCAGGCGATTCTGCATTCGGCACACCTGACACGATCAGGGTGCTGAATCCGAAGCCCTCGGCAACCGTATCCACTCTGGATCCTATATTGAGATCTTCTACGGCATCTTCGGCTGGGGACGAGCTACATCAAAGCCTTGAGTATATAAAAGTTAAAGAATTTTAAATATCTCAACTTAGAAAAGTTGTGATTGAGGGGAAGTATTAATGAATCTATAACACATACATCCAAAAAGTTTTTAAAAATCTCCTAGCGTATCTTCTAATATATAAATCTTCTATAAAAGTTGAAAACTGACGTCTAAGTTACATCAAGGTTTTTTTTATAGGCGGTTCGAGGCTGGACGCTTTAAGTTTTTTGATGATTATCTTTCACCCTGAACCCTGGCCTACCGGCAATTCCGCTCCGAGCAAAATTTTGGCGAACTCACACGGCGACCAAACGATGCTGGAGAGCTTGCACTGCCGTCATCCTCTTCTCCGGGTTGCTCGTGAGAAGGCCACTCAACACCTCGAAACCAGCCTCCGACAGCTCCCGCAGACCACCGGAGCCACGGGCCGTCCCGGGAAAGACGAACATCTGGCGCAGAAGGCTGCTGCACCGCCGGCCGCTGGGCGGCTCCGGCAGACCGTCGCCACCGGCCCTCCAAGGAAAAGCGAACATCCGGAGCACACAGTTGCACCGCCGGCCGCTCTGCAACGTCTTCGGGATCATACTGTCGTCGTAGCCACTCCACCCGGTGATATCGTCCATGCCAAGAACATCCACAATGCGGACGAGCACGTCCTCCTCGGACATTTCTCAGAACAGCTGCTCGCCGGCGAGGAGCTTTACCATGATGCAGCCGAGCGCCCACGTGTCGATCATCTCGTCGTAGGCCGTCGACCCGAGCAAGACCTCCGGCGCGTTGTACGGCAGCAAGCCGATGGGGTTAGAGTACGGCGGCTTGGCCTCCTCCTTGGTGCGCGCGAACCCGAGGTCGCAGAGCTTGAGGTTGCAGGGGCCGTCGACGAGCACGTTGCTCAGCTTGAGGTCGCGGTGCATGAGGCCGAGCTCGTGCATCCTCCCGACGCCGGAGAGCAGCTGCCGCATGAGGAGGCACACCTCGCCCTCGGCGTACCGCCTCGCGGCGGCGTCGTCGCGCGCTGCCGGATGGTGAGATCCAGCGAGGGGCCCACGAGCTCCATGACGACGTAGGCATCCGGCCCGGTGGCGGCGGCGGCCATGGTCGATCAGCTGAACGATGTGCGGGTGTCCCCGGCATGCCTCGAGGGCGCGGACCTCGTCGGCGAGCCCGTCGGGATCGTCGCGCTCCCTCCAGAGGCACTTCACCGCGACGATCTCGCTGGTGCGGTTATCCACCGCCCGGTACACTTGACCGAAGGCGCCGGAAGCTATCCCGGCGAGTCGCTGGTACCGGCCGTCGATGGGATTGCCGAGAGCCTGCGGCGAGGCGGCCCCGTCGCTGTCGCTGGATGTGTACATGCCGTCGTCGTCCGCTGGGGCAGCAACTGGGCGTCGTCGAGCTGGCCGTTTGACGATCGACATGGCCAGAAGCTCGAGTGCGCGCGTGCCTTTCTTCAAAAACTTTATCATGTGTAAATGTGCGCGGTGCGCCGAACTATACATCGCTATTTATAACTTTATAAGGGAGGTCGGCGGAGTGCGCGAAGTTGATTAATCCAATTCGGATTTGGTGGTTGCGTTCGATGATATGGGCATGAACCATGAAGTGTGTAGCCTATTCGGATTAGTGAACTAATTGTATTTATTAATGATTAGTTAAGCTCGTATTTCCAAAAATAAAGTTGTGTGGTGATGCTGCAGGATTTTCAGTAGCCTCTCGCACTCTGATGCATACGTTTGTTCAAGATTATAGCACAATTGTACAGAAAATTTTCATTAGTCTTGAGCAATACCTGCAGAGGAATTGTACATTTGGTCCTCAATGGTTCCGAGGAACATACACGGTACCAGATGAATGATCTTGTTTAGCAAATTCGATTAAATTTACTAATGAAACTTTTTCTGTCGATCTGGAATTGTAGCGATGGAGTGCACAGGCTATACCTCACTGATTTTCATCTGATGTGTAGGAAATTTTTTGGAAATTTCAGTTTATTCATAAATTTGTGCATTTTGATTCCGAGGAACATATGCACGGTACCAGATGAATGATCTTGTTTAGCAAATTGGATTAAACTTACTAATGAAACTTTTTCTGTCGATCTGGAATTGTAGCGATGGAATGCGCAGGCTATACCTCACTGATTTTCAGTTTATTCATAAATTTATGCATTTCAAGTTTAGCGAACTTCAGAATTTTGTGCAAATTTCAGAATAGCAAATCTTAGATTTGCATGTTGCGGTAATACCCAAGTGTGGAGTAGAATGATTTTTTTTCATATTACAATTAGTTTTGTTTCGATTTATATTTTCATCTAGTTTGTTGTACCGTCAAGAATAGGATTGAATTATCTTCTTACATTTGCATTTTTATTATTTACTGTTTTATACAGTGATGTGTCACCCAGTATGGGCGGTGAAGCTTAGTGGCCCTAGTCTTGCTGAAAGCAAAGTTCCGCCACTGGCAACACATATACTTTCTCCTGTCATGCATTTGGACGTGTTTCTAATGCTAATAAATTTGGATCGGTCTATCCTTGTTCAAGTTTTCGCAACAGAGTTAGATAGAAAAGATAATAAGCTCATATCTATGTCAAAATAGGATTTATGCCTGTGCACTAGATGAACTGAATATGGAACATGCAGGCCACAGCCGCAAGACTCCGTTTGTCCCCCTTACGGTCCCACCTTTCCATGTCAACCCCATCGTTGCCATTGCCGCTGTCAGCGACGAGCGGCCGCTTCATCATACTGTACACATCGGAAACTGGTAATGCCATGGACGTCGCGGAACGTGTAGACCAAGAGGCTGAGCGTGGTGGCTGTCCAGACATTGACGTCCTCCCAATTGACAGGTTTGATCCTATAAGATAGGAACCCTTCACTTATTGGCAAAAAGTATCAATCGGATTTCACGGATGGCAGTATTTTTGGAAATACCTGCTCTCAAAGCATCTAGGTGCACAGTGTCCGAAAGGGTTACATTACGCCGTCGAAAGGACGCCGTCTTTGGGCTTGGCGATTCAGGCTACCCAAAGTACAATGTAAGTCTTCTGGCTTGGATTTTGTAACCTGTTATTGGGCTATTGGTCCTATGTGTTGCTTTTTAATACAATGATGTGTGGTGATTAGTTGAAATGATCTGTTGTCCAAAGTTTTAGCAACACATGATGGTGGTGTCGGGTTTGAAAATAGTATATGCTTATAGCAAGACTCATCATTTGGTTTGTGCCATATTATTGGTGCTATGGTGAATGGTGGTAACTTATCTGAATGATTAAGTTATTAAGAGGTTGGCACAAAGCTAATCTTGAGCTTGATTAATAAAATTTAGCAAAGGGATTTGTACACAGATATGCTAAAGGTTCAGCCAATATAATATTTATGTATACTCGGCGAGTCAAATAAGTCCTGCTAGAGGCCATTTGTTGACACGTGAGCCAAAAAAGTGTTTTTAGGTTGTAACGAGTATGAACCTACGGGGTCACACACTTAATGAGTTGAAAAAACATAATTGGATAGAGATCCAACAATGGCTCAATTCAGATAAGGATCCGAGTAGGACTCATAATAGGCCTTAGAGGCCAAGTTAATGTCCTATATATTTAGGAGCGATAGATAATGGGGTTGATAAGAGTTTCACGTGAGAAACCCTAGCCACCATGCCAGAAATCCTAGCCACATGGGGGCACTAGCACAGCCACACATAGCGTTTCTCCCCTAGTTGTGTAGATATCGGTAGAGGTGTCGCTACGTTGCAGTGCTGATCAGCATGGAAACACGACAAGGTGAACACGCGAGAAGGAGACGCTCATGTAAGAAGGAGACGATCGGGTTACTGAGATCGACTACTTCCTCTATACTAACGCACTCCACATCAGACTGGTCTACTCTGACTCTTCATCTGCTACTTAGCGTGTCGAGTGGTAACAATTCATGATCTCTTGGTTATTGGTTTACATGATAGAAAAATTATTTTATGTCATTATATTCTACCCATAATCCTACGTATTTGAGTTACTATGTCAGATGCACCAAACATTGCAAAGCTTGCTAAATTTATGACTTATTTAGAGTAATACTGTTTACTAAACATGCATTTTGCTGCATGCGCTCAACCATGCTGATTTCTCATTACTATATCAGCTGTAGTGCCATCTTTTTTTAGCTCATTTTTTTCAAGTTCTTCGCTAGTAGGTTGTCCGCTGTTACTCACAAATTCATGACTATCATGATTCAGAAAATCGTATAGGCTTCTTGATTCTGTTTTCCTCTTCACTGTTGTGGTTTTCACTGCAGTTTCCTGCAAAGAAGCTCAATCAAAGGCTTTCAGATCTTGGTACAAAACGAATCCTAGAGAAAGCCTTGGGAGATGATCGGCATCCTGCAAGCCATGATTTTATTATCTACCGTCTGTTAATTTGATACTGTTTCTATGTTCATATCTAACCTTTGGAGAAGTCAAATGCCATATGATTTTTGGTTAAATTTAAGCATTTTTTTGGGTTGGAAAGCATTTTGTCAAAGTTATTAAGGGATTAGTTTGTTGGTGTACACCAGATATGATGGAGCTCTAGATCCGTGGTCGAAGTCTTTGTGGAAAACACTGAATCAAACAAATCCTTCACTATTACCAAAAATATCAGATATCATCCATCATAACTTGAATATTTTGGGATGAAAAGGTTGAAATCCTCTATTACTCGGGCCCTCGACCTTGACAATGTTATCGGCAGTCTATAAACTTTATGTGATATTTTTCTTCTTAAAGATTCTAGCTATCATGTATTAACCAGACTAGGAGGTTAATTGAGAGAGCACGCTCAATGTCCCCACTCTAAAGTTAGCTAATGACAGAGAGCCACAATACATGTTACAAATGGTATGTTTTTTTCTTCTCTAAGAGCATAACAGTTTTGATCATTTTATTTTATCCTTATTGCTCAATTATACATTTTTGTCTTCTCTAGAAATCTATACCTAATACCTACTAGCAATTATTAACTCTTAAAACTCAATATGGCTAATATGTCACATCATCACCCACTAGCAATAACTATTCTAGAGTATTTTCTCAACAAATATGACACATCATCCACAAGTTATTATATTCTATAGCTTAATATACAATATATCAAATCACTATCACCATATCATTTTCACAATAATTCAACATATCTATCTATCATTTCTACAATATTTAACATACATTCATCCATATATTTCATAACAAAGCATGAGGTATCACCTTATTTAGATATGGATACACATTTAATAATCTTCCACATTTATATATAAAATATTGCTCTATATTGTGCATTAGCTTGCTGAGCTCTCTTCAGTAACTTTCATCTGCTATACACACCATACCCATTACCCATTAGTGGTTGAAAGGGTCTGCTTTGTTGATTTATTAGCCTATTTAGCTGGCTACTTCAGTGGTGGGCCTAGGATTGAGATTGGGTATTTAAAATGGGAAGGGGTAAAAAATTTACAACCAAAAGGATAATATTGGTTCTAAACTAATAGTCATATAATATATAGCACATATAACAAACAATTAAGCATAATTTTATATTTTCATATAATTAAATTGCTAATTGATAATTGTTCAATATGATAGAAAATGGTCAAATGATAAGAAATCTTACAATTTAGAGAATAATTTTCCGATGCTTGATGTTTTAAAAATGAGTGATAATGTCATCATCTTTAACTTGAAAGAAGAATTCACTTTTAATAAATGTAACCAAGCAATCATTTAAGTATTCTTACACCATCTTGCTTCTTAGCTTATTTTTGATATAGTTCATTCAAGAGAAGACCCTCTCAACATTAGTAGTTGCAATTGGGAGAACTAGCACCAATTTGAGAAGCCTATAAACAAAGTCATATCGAAAAACCTTCTCTATTTTGATAAGCAACATAGATAGTTCTACTTAGACTTCTAAAATTTATGAATTTTTTATCTTTACTCGCATTACTCATATAATGATTTAGTTGAAAAGTGAGTTGGTTCATGTCTTCAAAATCCAAATAATGAGGATAGAATGATGCAAGCTTAACTAAGTTGTCAACATTAAAAGTAGAAAATTAATTGGCTGGACTAAATGAAGCCATGCATCTAAGTAGTTATGTGTTTACTCATCAAATATGCTTCTGAGCTGTTGAAGTTGCTAGACACCCAAAAATATATCAATATGAAATCGATAGTTGATACAATCTTTATAAAACTTTCTTGATCTTTGCATAGCCTTATGCCTCCTAGCGATGTCAATAACTAACTTTGTGCTTCTCACAAAAGAAGTGACCTTCTTAAGAAAATCTCACCATCCATGATCTTCTCTCAAAACATCGAATTCTACCTCTGTGAACTTAAGAAGATCCATTACATTCATAATATCTTGCTCTCTCCTTTGCAAAGCATTGCAAAAGTCATTTGTAATTCTAAATATTTAGTTCATCAAGTGCAACAAGAAAACAAACTCAAATGACTGAAATCTTAAAGCCTCAGCTCCTTCACTCTCTTTCTCAACCCTAAAGAGAACTTTCTTGATCAAAGGATATAGAGACATGACATGCACAACCATTTTGTAGTGAGATCTTAAATATGTATCACCTGCCACTATATATTAATTAAAGTAGTGAGTACTAAGTAGTACATGATATCAGTATTAGAGGTGCAACTTCAATAAGTATGCAAGTTGCCCAAAAAATTATGCATAATATGTGTTCTCCTTACCAACGGCTATAAGGGTTAGCTGGAACTAATGGGTAAAGAAGTGTACATAGTAAGCATAGGGAGACTCTTCCATCATAAGTTTCTTCAAACTATTAACATGATCCTTCATGTTACTAGCACCATCATATCCTTATCCACGTATCTTGGGATAAGGATAATTGATTCTTAATAAGTTAGTACTTAATTGCTTCTTTACAAGTTAATAATGTAATATCTTCAACTTGGACAAGATCAAGAAATCACTTAACCGGTTGTCCTATCTTATTGATAAACCACAAGCAAAGAGACAATTGTTCGTATTGGTATGCATCACTAGACTCATTAGCAAGAATTGCAAAACACTCATCGGCAAGTTCCTCTATGACAATTTTAGTTATTTCATGAGCACAAAAACAAATGAGCTGTTTCTGGATTTGGTGGTCTATTATTAGGCATTTGCTTGGAGCATTTCCTAGAACCACCTTATTAACTTCTTCAAAGTTCCCTATCAGCCATTGCAAAGGTTCTCTAAAATTCCCTTTGTTGTTTGAATCCTTCAACTCATCATGACCCCAAAAAGCCATCCCCTATAGCAAAAGTATCATATGCACTTAAGTGACCATGTCATATGAGTGAGATATTGAGGCTTAAACTGTATAACTGTATACTGTTTGAGTCAAAGGACTCACGAATTGATGATTTAGGTTTTATGAACATATTGTATTTCTCTTCAGCTTGACAATTAGCACTATTGATAGCACCAACATGCTATGGAACCTACCTTTCATGTTTCAATTTCTAAACCCTCCATTGATAAAAGCATCTCCATCATGAGTGCTATCTTTGAACAAATAGCAAATAAAGCAATATATAGCATCTTTATGCACACTATACTCAAACCACTTAAACTCATCAAACCACTTAGGTAGGAAGCGATGCATACCTGCACTCTTATGTTGTGGAAAATTAATATTATCTTTGGTTGACATGGCCCCAATGCAATGTATGCTCTTCTCACTAAATCCTGATCAATGACATCATATCTTAGAGATAGGAATTCTCAATCCAGGATCATGTTCTAAATCATACTAGTCATCATAATTGTCTTTATTATTAGATTCAGATTATGGTTCATCATCTCACCTTGGAATATCAGCAATCTCCATATCAAGTGGTATTGTGCTTGTCCCACTGTCACTATGAATCTTGGGAATCTTTGAATGACCTTGATAAGCTACCAATTGCATCTGATTTTCATTGGAAGAAGGTTCTAAATTGGCCTATCTCTGAGTTTCATTTTGTTTTCTCTTCTTTGCAGCAGCTATTTCCAAAAAAAACCCTTAAAATCAACAGCAGGACATTTATTTCTATTCATATTTCAGACCTAAAACAATATGAGAATATGATTAATGTCTCTGGATGTCTCTAAATCAATACATCTAAATCGCTAAAGGCTTAACAAGAACAAGGTCCATTTCAGTATTGGCAGCAGCTACATCTAAATCAGTATATCTAGTTCAATTGATCCGTTCCAATTTCAAAGTAATCTTCTTTAAATTCACAGCAACTAACTACTGGTTCAATACTTCAATAGATCTATTTAATTTCAATTTTCAAACAACTAACCTACTGAGTGGTGATGTAGTCAGGCCGGGTTGTTGTGATTGCAGCAGGCAACCTCACCACTGGCAGCCACCAATGGGCGTGCCTTCTGAAGTTACCCCAATCCCCCTACCGCCTTGCCAGCTATGGGCTGTATGTTGCGGTGCTACCAGCTGTGTCTGCCCGCCCACCACAACGCATGTGCTTGGGGTTGGCATCATCGGTCGCTTGGTGCCCACAGCCCCTCGCCGTCCCCTGGTTCCCACTAGGTGCCAACAAGGCAGCGAGTTAGCAGCTATCACCTGCTGTCCGTAGTATCGTGCTGGCCCTGCGCCCCTGCCAGCCTAGCCACATAGGCCTAGTGGCTAGGGTGCCAGGGCTCCCTCCTCCTTCTCACTTCACTTCTGGTGATGGTGAGTTGATGACGGTGTCACAATGCAGTGGTGGTGGCAAAGATGCGCTACGGCCTATAACACTAGGGTGCAGCCGCGCTGTGGCCATGTGGGAGAAAAGGGTGGCTAGGTGGGAGGGAGTAGGAGCTGAGTGGGGAATAGGGTTAGAGGTTGGAATTGAGGAGTTCATTAGGCATGCGAGGAGAAGAGGAAGGCCCAGGCCTAAAGCTGGCCTTTTGGCCTCTTTGATTCAATATACACTTCTTATTTTTCTTTTTTATGTATACATATATTATACATTACATACATGTTTTTTTATTGAAAAAGGTGGGCCTGTCCGTGGTCTACTTTGTACTGCCCTTGCGGGTAAATACTACCATGCATAAGCCAAGTAGATTTTCTATTGACTGCTGATCATCTGTTCTTTCCATGGTTATATAGTATTGTCAGGCATAAGCCCATGACAGTAGATTTCCCTTGATATGTCTGTGTTTTCCTGCTTTAAATCCATTTATAGTTTTATACTCTTTTTTATCCTAATCCTTTGCATTTGTGGCTTTTGTACCGTGTTTTTTTATATTAATATAAAATACCATAGTAGGGTCTAATGATTCATTGTGGGAATCCTCCACCTGTGCTGTGACTAAAATAAATTGATGACGTAACAAATGTGTTGTAAATTGTAATTTTGTATATCCATATTTATTTGATTAGTCTCTGTGGTATGATGTTGCTAACATTTTTAGATATAAGCAGGGCTATGAAAGAGGTGTCCGCCACTTTGAATTGGAATAACCATGCCCTGTATGTTTTTTTGTTCCATACGATGATACTCGCTTGCGATCATCCGGTGAACGCATAAGGAGATTGACAGATTGTTTTGTTTTTGTCATGTTAGGCCATCAGTTATTAAGCTGCTGATGCTCTAGAAATTCTACCAAGTCAGAATCCATCAGCTGTTGATGCTTTTTCATTAAACGCTATAAGTTGGATCCAGATTGTTACATAACGGTACGGCGGATCTATTTGTTGTCTTGTGGATTTCACTTTTGTACCGTTGTGTTTTTCACTGCCACTGAGGCTACTTCAGTTTCTCAACGCTTCTGTGGCCCACGTTAATAGCTATATGCACATTATTTGTTGCAAATCAAATATATGAACATGATTTTCTTTCTTTAGTAGCAAGCAATTGATCACGGTTTTGACGGTACACCCATTTTTATTTCTCAATGAGTGAACGTAAGTGTAATTATATATTCATACAAGGACTAAAATGTAAAATGCTGCACAATTATAAATGGAATAGAGAAAGGGATCTGTGTGAACAACCATCCCGAGAAATTCACATCTCCAGCCACCTTCTCTCTTCTCTTCTAGCCTGGGTGCTAAACTTCCCTAGAAATACTACATTAATCTCGAAAATAACCTTCATGGTATGAGAGCGGGTTGATCCTGTGTGATCTTGCCCCGATTTGAGTTGATTTCTTGCCACTGTCAGAGAGCCAACCAGTCGTCCAAGCCGTGCGCGCCTGCATCTACAGGACGGGCGATTTGAAGCAGAGTCGAGCGGCCTTTGGTGCGTGTGTACTGCAGCTCGTGTGCATGCCTATTCTATTTTGTTGTTGCCTCCTGCATGTGCTTGATCTTGTGCTGTTGGTTGCTGTTCACGAGCTTCTTGCTAGACTTCTTGCTAGAGTACATACCTGTGCCAAAAGCAACAGCAAACTTTCAGTTCATTTTACTCCTTTGGTGCTTCTATTGGTAGCCCGAGAAATTGCAGTCTGCAGCTGTACCAATTTCTGTTGTTGGATTTCAGTTCCTTTTACTCCTTTGGATTGCTCAAGTACTGGTGCCATTTCTCTCCCTGTGCGTAATTACTTGGCAGTGTGCAGTAAGAATCAACTATGGGTGATAATAGTGGAGAAAAGATGGATTCTAATATTGGTACATTGTGTGAAATTTTTAACATCCACACTTGCTGACAGACCTAGTCCACTTGTCAGCCACATCACTACCGTCGCATGCATAGTCGTTTCTGCTGACAATCTAATCCCACCTGTTGGCCTCATTGCTTTTGTTGGGCCATAGTCACGCCACGGCTTGCTAGATCCTCTCTATGCCATGGTTTACTGGACCATCTTCACGTACTGTTTAGGCAACCAAAAATTCAATATTCCAAATTCAGAAAATAGTTTTCTCAATTTTTATCCAAAATTCCTTTAAATTTTCTAGTAATTTTTCATCATAGTTCTCAAATTTAATTTCTGCACGTAAATAAAAAAAAATTCTTCAGCACAGATATTTCAAGCTGAATTGTGTTAACGCGCACACACGCTCACCACATATTTTTCATAAATAATTTTAAATAAAAACCAATTAAATAATATCAATTTTAATATAAACTATTTTTATCAATTTTAATATAAATTATTTTACTAATTTTGCTTAAACTATTTTTTATCATTATTATTTAACACACCCTAAATGCTTCATCTTATTCACGTATTTTTTTAGTTGTTTGATATACGGCCTTTGATATCCTGATGTCCATGACTAATATGCTGCCCCGATGCTCACAAAACTGCAATGTTGTGTAGATCATGAGCTACTTTGAACAGGAAAGGCTTCAGTATTTTGCTTCTCCTGATGGAAGAGATGACCTCTACCGGTACAATCAAAAAGAGAACCAGACTGTTCTACAAGTGATGTCTGACCATGGTTTTGACAACAATGTTCTTGTACAGATGCCTTAGCATTCCATTGCCCTTTTTACATTTATTTTTATGGTTCAATAGTTACATTGATTTGTATTGGTTTTAGGTATTGAAGGATTTTCCCTCGGTGCAAATGCCTTTTAAATGGTTGATGCAACTAATGCCTCCATTAAAGAAAAGGGCATATTCCATATCATCATCGCCATTGGCCCATCCAAATCAGATACATTTGCATGTTAACATTTCATGGCTTAGTCCTGATGGGAGGACACGGCATGGTCTCTGCTCTACATGGCTGGCGGGACTCGTTCCAAATGAAGGTGTGTGTTGCTTCCTTTAGTTACAGTTGGAAACCTCTGTTGTACTGTCTTCATAGTTTTCTTTTTCTAGATGGCACTCCTGCTATAACAATAATCTTTACTCTCCATTTAAACTTAGCTAGCTCATGCACCCATGCAAAACCACACAAGATATCAAAGTAACCAGCAACCATCTCTTACATTGTGCTTATGCGCAGAGAATCCTGTACCATGAGGATTCCTCTTATTGGACCAGGAACAGGATGTGCACCATTCCGTTCGTTTGTACAGGAAACGGCTGCACGGAATGTGGCAGGTCCAACTGCTCCTGTTCTCTTCTTCTTTGGTTATAGAAATCAAGATGGTGATTTTATGCACAAGGACTTCTGGTTAAATCATGCCCAGAACCAGGGTGTGTTGTCCATGGAAAAGGGTGGTGGTTTCTTTGTTGCTTTTTCTAGGGATCAACCTCAAAAGATCTATGTACAAGGCAAAATAAAGGAACAGAGTGCACGAGTTTTGGACATTTTAAGCTCTGGGGTTACAATATACGTTGCAGGGTCTTCTACCAAAATGCCTGCTGATGTTACACCTGCATTAGAAGTTGTTCTCTGCCAAGGGGGCGGTGTTCCAAAAAAAGGCTGGTCCAAGATGAATGGTAAATTTGTAATTGAAACATGGTCATGAATGTGAATCAAAACAGAATAGTATGTATTACCGTGAAGCATCAGGTTTCCACAATTATTTATGGTGTACGGAACTGAAGAATCACTAACCAAGTTCTCGGTCTTGATGTTTACATGACAGAATTTCCTCAAAAGCCAAAATACCGAACCAAATTTTTGGGTAAGGCCGAATACCCATTCCTAAGTTACATATGTAAGAAGTACGTGCCATTCTATGTATTTTCAATACTGGCAGATCATCGAGCTCCACTCAACACCACCAAAATATAGTTTGGTGAATGTCTTATCAACATGAGATGGAGTATGCACCCACCGGGATTCTGAAGGAGGCGCTTGTTACTTTGAGGGTGGACGATTTGATCAACCTTTTATTGTGAAGATTATATCTACCTTAGACCATTGAATATATGTACCTTATGCAACCACCAGTTGTTAACATCAAAATTTAGAAAGCCTAGTGATAAATTGGAAAGATGATCGGCTTAAGCAAAGAGTTGTCCGATTACTATAAAGAGAAGCCGATCGGATTGAGACAAGAAAAGACTCGGTCCCAGAATAGAAGATTATCCAGATAAGACCGAGTTTAAGGAGGAGCCGTGGTTCACAGTAGGAAATTCTATCCTACCTTATATAGATAGGAAGATTTAGTTAGTTAGTTAACTTACTTAGAGATATTTTCCTTTATCTTTGTTAGAAAATAACGTCCGATGATTGTGGTAAACGTATTGGACTCTGTAAACCCAGGGTATAAATATAGACCCTCTATAAACATGTAATGGATCTTCAATCCTCAGATCATTACAACCTCTGTGCATTGCCATCCTAGTTCATCTAGTTTTTTACCGACGGGGTCTGACTTTCGACGCGGGACTACATCGGTTAAGTCTGATCTCCAGCAAAGGGGTAAGTTTCACCACTATCTCGATATGTCTCGCTCTGTCTAAGACTACATCGGTTAGGTTCGATCACTTAGTCCAATAGGATATATCGCATCACGTCCGTGCAGTATCTATTGGTCTATCAAGCTCTCTCCGCCATCGTCGGTCTCGTGCTACATTGGTTAGGTTTGACCTACGAGGCCACCGATGGTAGAATGAGCTTTAGGGCTATAGGTCTCAGTATGGCGTTTCATCGAAGTGTTAGCCGATGAGTTATCTATACGTTGAGCGTCACGCCCAGCGTATCGGCTCCTCAACCGATATGCACCAATCTTCAGAGATTTTCCTTTGAGCGCCATGCCAAGCGCATCGGCTTTCCAGCCAATATATGCCTGTCTTCAGAGAGACGTCCTCTCATCGGCTTAGCTAACTGATGGGTTCGCTTCGCTCTTACTTCAGCATGTCCGATCTGGCATCCACCGTCCCGTCACGTTTGGCCTCGTTCTCGTACTGTCTCAGTTAGGTCCGATCTTTGAGATTCGGTGCCAGCGGTGTCGTTATGGTGGGCGGTGGGTCTCGCGCGGCCATCTCTAGAGTGGCATCGGCTTTACAGCCCATGTCTTTTATACGATTTCTTACCACTTCGTATATGCTTTCATCGGCTTTCTAGCCGATGAATGACCACGATAGGTTCCGTCCACTCCCAGGAGGGATCCCACGTGTCTTGCTACTCTCTAAGTACAATCATGTGCCTCTATCGGCTCTGCGGCCAATGGATCATGGCCTCATGTTCGCTACACCCGGAGGCATCCTATCCTTCGTCAACATTCGCCTATGCCTACATCAGCTCCCTAGTTGATGGAAGGACGTCCTGATTCCTATCGGCGACCAGCCGATAGCAAGAGCCATCCAGACGCAGCCGATGACTAACTTGATCCTATCGGCAGCCAGCCGATAGATAGGGTTCGTATCGGCCCGTCGTCTGACTAACCCGTTTGCCTCACCTCCTTGTCAAATGCAGGGTCAAATTAACTGGCACGCCCGCACCCGCACCGTCGCGTCAGAGCCAACTGAACCCCATGGGCCTTGGCGCGCGTACCTCGAGCCACGAAGAGAAGCCGACCGACCTACACTAGAGCTAAGCAGACCTCCCAGACGTCGGCGTGCTCGCGTCGGGTTCTGGCGTAACCACCAATGTTATAAACTCATCATTTTGAGGGATCTCAAGGGGATAGCTCACTCAGTTATCTCTCACTTAATCTATCTGCACCCTCGCATAACCAGCCACTGAGTTGGCTCTATGCACCTTGGTTCTACTTGTCGATTTGAAGTATAAACCATCGGCAACTTTGAAACTGAAGTCCGGTGTAGCACTCGCTATGAGGATGCACTCGGCGGTATCCTCGGCATAATTTTAGGAAGTTAGACACAAATATAATTAAGATCACGTTATATGTCATAGTAATACTGTAAATATTATCTTAGTCATATAGTCGACCACATATGGTTCAAGGACAACGTTTTCAACCCTAATAATTCTTCTTTTGCCTTCTCAAATAACATGAAGCTTGTTGTTTGTGGGATCAGTTATGTAGAATAGTTGTATGACTTATTTTGCAAGGACGAATGGTTCATCCTAATAACCAATTTTTCTGAAGTTAGCTAGTGTGAAATTCTCCTTATCGACCTTAACCCCACGAAGGCTAACCTATTTGCATCGAAGCAAAAATACTTTAAAATTTACATAGTTCATCTCCCATATCTGCTCTATGCGCCCCCAGAATGACCTCGGTCCAAGTTGACCCCGATAAGACTCTATGGATACACCACTATCTTAGATGGTGCTTTTGTTGTTTTGCTTGGTAGTGTAGAATATATAGCAATTGATATTATATCCTTGCCAAGTTTGGACATCTCACGAACGTATGATAACCATTGGAGTGTAATAGTTGTCTCTTTGGTGGTGTTAGCAATCTGATTTTTAAACCATTCAATGAAATACCTCGTATGCTCTATCATGTTCTAGCTCTTTGGGTGACCAATTTTATCTTCTTTGAACTTAGATATGTGCTCTTCAAAGTACGGCATCACCTTTGCCACGTGTTGTAGCATGGTGAAATCAGCTTGGTTATATCTAGATTGATCTAGCTTGATCATTCACTTACCTATGGTGACAACACCTTCTAGTTTGTCTTCGTGGCGAGACTTAGAGAGTCCGATCAAAGAAGTCTTAGCCATGTAGTCAACATAGAAATCAATTACTTCTTCAATAATATATGCTTCAACAATGCTCTCCTTTGGTTTTGACCTATTGCGCATGTAGGACTTCAGAATTCCTATGTACCACTTGAACGGGTACATTAGTTTGGTGAAGGTATGATCACATAGTTTTGTTTGCTTCATGAGATGCATGACGAGATGAACCATAATATCAAAAAATGGAGGAACCATAATTGTCTTTTGGCCAATGGCTTTGAAGAAAAAGCAGAGTCGCATGATGGCATGATGAAATTTTGTGGATATTCCTGATAGAAATCGGTAGAAGCTCTGTAATGAGGACATGACAATCATGAGACTTCATACCAATCATTTTGAGGTTATCTATTGAAACAAACTTGCTAATCCTCAATGAGTATCCAAACGGAATTTTAGTACCTTGTAAGCACTCCAACATATCCTTATTCTTCTCTTTGTATATAGTGTGGCAAGATGGAGGTATGTATACTCTGTCCATTTCTTCGTTTATTGATAGTGCAAGCTCACTTCTAATATTCATATCTTCTAAATCTCGTCGATCATTAAGACCATCCTTGGTCTTCCTAGAAATATTTAGTAGTAGTCTAATAAGACTTTTGCAAACATCCTTCTCTACATATATCAAGTCAATGCAATAGCAGATCTCAAGATATTTTTAGTATGGAAGCTCTAAAGGATGTTTTTTTCCACAACAGTTTCTCTTTGGTTGAATGCACTTTTGTTTTCTTACCAAAAATATTGTTGATGTCATTCAACTTGTCAAATACCTTTGCTTTAGACTTATCCCTTGGAGCTAAACTTCGCTTGCTCTTACCATTAAAACTTTTCTTCATTCTTTTATATGGGTGTCCACAAAAAAAAATCTTCTATGACCCATATAAAATATCTTACAAAAGTTTTTTAGTCACTTACTGTGTATTTCTTTCATGCAGTCCAAGCATGTCTTCTTGCCTTTTATAGTTTGCCCTAATAGTTTGTTGAGTGTAGGATAGTCGTTAATCGTATAGAACAACAATACACATAGGGTAAAGTTCACCCACCCAAATGTTTCCTATCTCTCTACACCTTTTTCAAATAGCGTCAAAAGATCATCGTACAACAATTCCAAGAATATGTCTATATCATTGCTAGGTTGTCTTGGTCCTTGCACCAACATGCATAACATGATGACTTTCTCTTGAAGCACAACTAAGGAGGTATATTGTAGTTTACAAGTAAGACTGATCATGTGCTATGATGACTAATCATATCTCCAAAAGGATTCATTTTATTCGTACTCAAAGCGAGTCATATGTTTCTTATGCAAATTATGGGTATATTCTATTGATATTTCTCCATTCCATTGAATTAGTCAGGTGCCTAAGCAAACCATCCTTTTTTTTGCTGGTGTCATGCCAATGAAATAACTTAGCATCCTTCTCATTCATAAACAGTCATCTAAAATGGTTTACAACAGGTAGGTACCACACAATCTTTATAGGGCCACCCTTCTTTGACTTCTTACCCTCTACAAAACTTTGCTTCCTCTTGTACCAGGAAGCTTGGAACGTAGGGCATAAATCCAGGTCTACAATCTCCTTGTAGTAGAATATGCATCCATTGGAACATGTATGAATCCTTCTGATCTTCAACCCCTAAGGACACAACACCTTCTTTATTTTGCATGTCATCCTTGGTAAGTTTGGCTCAGGGAGCAAGTCTCTCAACAAATCAAAGAGCTCTGTAAAACACTTATCCGACCACCCATTACTTGTTTTAAACTTTATAAGTTCAAGTACCCAAGGAAGATAGGAGTCTTGGAATCCTCTACCAAGCATGCAAACTTCTCATAGTCCATTTCATTATACGCTGGACCCTCAATATCCTATAACATCTGACCAAGAGCATCATCGTCGATGCCAAACATTTCTCTACCCAACGAAAAAGGAACAAATATGACATCGTCATCATGCTGCTCATCCGGTACTTCCACCGATGTAGCTATCATAGGTTCTTTCTCATCATGTTTTGAACAACAAGTGTAACCATTCATGTCATCTATGTATTAAGTGAGACTGTAGCTGAATTCTTTTCATAAATATCTTCTCATTCTTGCAGTCCACACATGAGTATACCATAAATTCTTTGCCCCTTCTAGGCTTATCATCCTTTGCAGCATTTAAAAATTAAATAACTCTAACTCTATACTCCTAGTTCAAGCAATTGCTAGTGTACATCCAGTTTCTATCCATCTACAATGTTACATAAATACTAATTAGAATAATATACATATCCAATAAAAAAATATGCAACCTACATAAAAAAATATGCAACACTAATTTTAGAAATTTAATGTGAAAATGGTTTTTTACCTCTATTTTAGAGCAAAAGTTTGCCCCCTACTCTCCCACCTCAACAGTTAATATATATAGGATGGGTATACCTATGACGGGTAAAAAGACATAACCTGTCATAGATAGAAAAATATACCAATGACAGATAGAAACTAACAGCCCATCAAAGCAATTGGTGACGATTCCTAATAATTGGCCCATCACAGATGAACTCTTTCTACGATGAACCATGTCATTTAGCCCAACCTATGACGGGACAAGTTACTACTTATCATAGGTGGGTTGTCAATGATGAGTAGATCTATAGCAGTGATAACTTGTCTGGTCTTTTTTTTACAGGAAAGGGACATAATTGCAACTATCATGCATAACATGTGTCATGGTTTCTCAGCATTGGTCACTAAATTTGTAAGAGAGATTTTACCGCTTGATCATATTCATGGAAGGGCTAGTACTAGCCAACAAATACCAATGTCAAGGAATAAGAGAATCACACGGCGACCAAAAAAGGAACAGCAAGAATTTGCAAATTCAAGTTTGTCTTTTCACTATTTTTATTATTGAAGAGCGAGTAAAACATATCTACCAACTATTTCTTTTTACAACTTCAAGTGTAGTCATGTTATTTTATGTTGTAGAAGTAAGTTTACATGTTGTATAAATAAGTTTCTTCTGTGTAGCATGTGTTTCAAGTATTGATCCTTTTTATTTGCCTTTTCAAGTATTCTTTAATTTGTTCTTGTGAATTAGTTCTACAGAATATGCAAAGTTACGACAACATGTAAGTCTGACCATGAAAATGCAAAGTTCCCGTACTCTTGAAGTAATTTTATCCCTTTCTAAATGTAACTCACATATCACTTTGAAGTAAGTTCATGTACAGTTTCAAGTACTGATCCTTTTTTCTCTTTTATGTATTTTTTGTGGATTTAACTTCAAATGAAAATAAAGATACTGATGAAGACATTGACGAAGACGAATAAAGAGATGACGATGGTGACAAAAATGATGATGGGGAGGAGGATGGAGGTGAAGATGTTGACGGTAGAAGTCATAGTGGAGGCAAAGGTGAAGATGCTAATGACAGAATTGACATTGGAGGCAAAGGTGAAGATACTGATGGTGAAGATGGCAAAGAAGGAGATGCACCGATGGGGGCGCAAGATAATGAGAAAGATGGAGAAGGAGATGGATCAATGTCATCTTTAGAGAGCCTGACCAAAGATGGAATGGAAAGTGTACAGCAACAACAACAGCCCCTAATTGTACTTGAAGATGTTCAAAATCAGATAAGCAACAAGAGAAACCAGCAATAAATTATCCTTTACTAGGAAGACCAAATACATTCAACTGATTAGATGATGTGCCAACATTTAATCTCAGCTTTGACAGCTCTCAAGAAGTTGTGGAAACACCTCAAAGTCAAAAGTTTCTAAAAAAATCCTGAGGTCAAGATGTGCACGGAATCATTATAAATCAAAACTATGTGGGAGTTCTATCTCCAAGGATTATTGAAGGGTGGGAAGAGAAGTGGATGAAGCATCACCCTAAAAGCTAATGCTAAATCACTTATTGTCAAAGTGCTCCTTGGAGCTAAAGCACCTGTTGTTGAAGCACTACCTATGAAAGATGAAGTTAAAGCAAAAACAGTGAAGAGCAGCCACACACCCATGCCCCACAAGTATAATAAAAGGGTTGTGAAACCAAAGAAGTTCAAAGAAGCAGTTTGTGGTCACTTGAGCTGAGATATATGAAGATGTTTGTAAGAATAGATGGAGATCCACCTCGACAAGGAAAAGGAACGAAAGTCCTATACAACACATCTTTGTTCTACAAATAACTTTAGTGACATGATGCAGAATTATATTTTGGTGAACTTAACATGCTGTAGAAGTTACTTTTAACATGATATAGAAGTAACTTCACATGTTACGGAAGTAACTTAACATATTTGTAGAAGTAAATTAACACGTTATAAAAGTAACTTAGCATGTTTCAGAAGTAACTTTTGCTTATTCATTTTGTTGACATTTGGAAATGCTGACAAAAGATCATGAACATAGGAACATTTTACGTTCACCTTGGAGATATTGCTGACTCCATCAAACCGATGGGATCACTATACAATAGCACAGCTGAAATGGTTATACAAGTTATCTCAACTGACAGCAATGACAAATTAAAGAAAATTTTCCCTGCCAAAGTAGAAGTGAGTATAATTCACACAAAACTTTACTTTTTTGTCTCCTCATAATATCATCATAACCCTTTTTTTTTGCACATGGGCAAAGGTATCTACTAGATTCTTTGATAGGAACGAACTTAAGCGACAGTTTGAGCGGAATAGCGCAGACCGGCTTGACCACAAAGAACTAGTAAGCAAAAAATCAGTTTTTTTCACCAACTGCATTTAGGAGCTAAATTGTAGTCTTGTTTGACATGTGTGGGCTGATAACTTGTTAAAGCTTGGTTCAATATTATTACGATTAAAACCAATCATGTACAATATGCAAATTTCTGTACTTTCGAAGTAATATTGTCACACTAGGAAGTAACTCTATATGGTTTTAGAAGTAACTTTTCTATCTAATATGTCTTCAAGTTATGATTTTCTGTTTAACATGTTTCTAATATTGGATATAGCATGTTTTAAGTGCTGATTCCTTTGCTTTTCATTATGGGAAAAGCAATTGGTTTAATATTAAAATTACTTCCCTGGTATTTATTTTACATTTGTTCTGGTGTCCAAATTACATCTAGAGTTTATTGAATTACCTTTTTCACCTTTTTTTCTGTGGAATACAGGTGCAATTTCCCATACTTAAGGAATTGGGTGAACTGAAGGATAAGTCAAGCCACTGGTTTATAGTGTGCCTTAATTTGAAAGTTCTTGATTCACTGAGGTAAGCAGGCGACGAAATGCTAGTATCTGCATCTAATTTTATCATCCAATCCATCAAGATTTTGTGAGAGAGAATCTATGGTAAGTCTTCAAGAATCTCTATTCGAAAGCACCCAATGGTTTTCATTGGTTTCCTAAAGCAATCAAACATGTACATAATATTCTTTGTTGTTACATTTCCTTTTGTATGGACCCTGATTATATTTTTCTGAATTGACCCTTCTTTTTAGAAAAAAAATCAGCCAGGATTGCGATTTATTTATGTTAAAATTCCTAGAGTCATGGGATGGCAAACAAATGCCAGCATTTGATGCAAGTGACATTCCAAACATAAGGATGTTATTGACACACAAGCAGCTGACATTTAAAGAAAACAGTCCGCTGGATGCAAGTACTATGCGGTTAACGGGAAATCCACTACTTTAGGTAAAAAATTGAACTCTGCAATTTTTTTGCTTTCTCAATCAGCACATAAATCTACATGGAAATAAATATAACAGCATATTGGTTCTGCACACATCACGGCATTTTTCCCATCTTTTCTAAAAATCTTCTATATCTGTTAAGTATCTACAAAGGAAACTAAAAGTAATTAATGCAAATGTAGAAATAAGTCTTCACAAGCTTGTCAGAACATTATAAGTTATAGCGTGGAGCTCTAATTTACTTATCATTGCTAACTAGCCCTATGACTTGCCTTTGATGGCCTTGCTTGGATGCCAGGCTTCCAACTTGTCAAAACCGACCTCCCTTGCTTATGTATGATGGGGGTCATCTATATGCAGGGTACGATTAGTTGATGTTGACGGTATATCTGAAGTTGCACTTGAAGCATTAGCTTGGGTTGGGTGCACATTTTTCTGTTTCTTCCTACTCTGCTTCAAAGCTATTAAATCATCAGCCATTGAACCCATACGCACTAGAGCCATGCGGTACGCCTTTTCATTGCTTGATACCTCTTTCTCAATCTGTGTAAACTTTGTTCCATACATTGCTATACTACCTTCAAAGATTTAGGGGCAATTGCATTTGTTCTCCACATGTAGCAACTGGAGGTAGTTTAGGTTCTTTAATCAGCGTCCATCAAGGCAATATGTAGTGTGTCGGAATTTCATTCACAGAGACGACAAAATCAGATGTCATCACCTACATAAAAGAGTTTACTTGGTTAGAGATACAAACATATTTTTTTCGACAAAAGCAGTTAAAGTAACTACTCATATTTTCAAAAGTAACCTATCAGAACAATAGATGTCTTACAAAAATACCAGTTGTGGGTGGGAAAGTAACTTCAAAGGAATAAAAAGTAACCTTAAAGGAAGAAAGAAGTAACTTAATGCAAAGCCAGAAGTAGCTCTTCAAATGTAGTATCAGAACAGCACAAGTAACAACATGGTACACTAAGAGCAACCCCATGCAACAGTAGACAATTACCTTCAGATACGACAAAAAAGAATAGCATCCCTTTCAAACTTACAGCAGTCACAGGTGTAGGTTTTCTCCAATGTGTTTGCAGGTACATTGTAGGTCCTTAGCCATATTTCCAAACTGAACGTCCATTAGGAGCTACTTTGATAGGCACTCTTAGAAGTACTCTTAGAAGTACCAGCCAATTTGTATGTTGTGCCAGCCATTAACTATTTTTGAAAGACTTTGAATGTAGGCCTTGTGTAGATTTCCAATGCTTGTATCTCTAGGGGATATCTAAACAACATAGTAGGGGTAGTTTCTTCTGCATCAAACTCATTTTGGTCTATAGCAACAAGTTTTTTTTCTTGAATTTTCTGGTACTACAAAACAAAGTCAGGACTGCATTGAACCCCTCACTTCTCACTGTAGTCTGGAGGAAAGGGAAAAAACAATGCATAAAGTATGTCGGGATCCTCCCGAAGATGCTGAAAGTTTTCATTGTCTTCTAGATGATATGTTTTTAACATTGCATCTCATTTTATCAAAACAACAAACCTTCTTATCAAAGCAACAAACCTCTCGACTCCTCTTCAGTTAACGCCTCGCCACCGAGCAGGCCCTCCCCTTCCCCGTGCCGCTACTGGTGTCATAGCTACTCTCACTATTGTACAAAGAGCCTCCCCACCGTACCAACCTTCTCGCGTTCTCTCCCTAGAGCTGACCAACTCCTACTCTCACCGCTAACAAATTAACAAGAGATATAGCGATGACCGAAAGAGGCTATGGCGAGAGGGGATCTCACGACAACTACAAAAGGCATGATAGGAAGGGATCTAACAACAACAGGAAGTAGGAGGAGGGACCCATGGGCAATGAGCATTCCTCCTTTTCTTTTCCATCTCTAACATCGCAGCAACCACCACTATCTCTGCTGGTCACCACATAAGCCCCCACAACAAGGAGTGGACAGCTCCTCTCATCACTGCACAAGCTGATGGTGTTACAACGAGAAGTGGACGGCTCTGCTCGTCACTGCACAAGCCGATGGTGTCACGTGGAATGGACAGCCTTGCTGCTCACACAGCTACTCGCCAGGTACCCTCCTATCTATGTCACCCTATCTCTTAATAGCAACCACACCACCAGCCAACATGGCAGCTGTCACGTCAGAGCTAGAGAAAAAACAACATAAAGAAAGGTATTGACAGAAATCTGGACAGCAATAATACCATTCAAATTTATAAAAGTACTAGTGATATTTTTCTAATAAGGCAACTTTATAATGGCATGGATAAAATTTACCCTTTTGAAAACCCCTTTTGTTTGCTAAATCAGTTGAACTTTGATTGAGATTGTCTATTGATCATTCGAATGATTTTTGTAGTCCATCTCAGTTAAAAAATGGATCGCTCAGACTCTTCTTAGAAAGCAGCCAGATGTACAGTCAAATAGGACACAAAATTGACTGAAGCCCACACCAAAAAACATTCGAATAGGCCTGATCAGACCACACGCAAAAATCGAATGCTTCTTATTGTGAAACAAACCCAGCAGCCGGGAAAAAAAAAGCCTGTGGGCTTTGTAAAAAAGCAAAGAAAAGTTCAGCTCAACTTAACTTAATTTAACATAGCTTTTAGTCCCAAGTATATCAAGCAGGCTAAAACAGTTATATCAATACTACTTTCTAAACATTCCTATTAAAATATAGATCTTCAGCTATACCCCACTTCCTTAAATCTATTCTTATTATCTCTCTATGTTAATTTTAATCTTTCTCTACCTCTCTTTACATTATTATTTTCACTTAAGATTTCATATTGTACTAACGTCTTTTAAGGTCTCTTTTAGACATGACATAACCAGCTACCTCTAATCAATCATATATATTCTTGTTTCATACTTGACTTATTCTTGTATGACTTTAAATCTAACGTAGCATATGTATTTTTACAACACTCAACTGTTAAATATAATATCTTTTTATAAGTCAACATTCTGCTCCAAGGTCTGTTCTATAAAACTTATTACTTATTTTTTAGCTTCTACTGTACTCTCTTATCACAGAAGATGTCAAATACTTAGCGTCACTTCAACCAACCACTTTGATTCTGTCTAATATCCGCATCAATATTTTCATCCATTTATAGCATCGATCCTAGATATCAAAGTGTTTTTATTAGACTACTTAGTCTCCTAAACTTACTTCTCTCTTTATATATGATAGTACCAAAGTCACACCTCAAGTATTTAGTAGCTTATCCTAAAACCTTTAGACTAGTCTACCGTCACAATTCCAGTTTCCTATTTACTCTTACGCAACCCTCATCAATTTTAACACACATCATCTATAAAAATATACACCAAATAATATCCATTCATATGTTTCTCATAACCTTACCTATTACTAATAAAAAAAGATAAGGGCTTAAAAGGTTAATTTCTAATGTAATATATGTTCTCATCATTTGTTCGAACACTAGTTATAAAATTTGTTTTATATTTGTTTAAATCTCACCCCATAACATTTCTTATCTTATCATAAGGCTTTTTCAAATCAATAAAAACCATATCATTCTACTCCTAAGCCGTTTTATAACTTTTCTTATTAAAAACATTACTTCTATAATTAATTTTCTAAACATAAAACCAAATTGGTTATCCGTATCGTTCCTATTAAATGATGTTCGATAACTCTCTCATAACTTTAACTTCATAGTGGCTCATCAATTTACTTTCTTAATAATTAATATAACTTTAAATATCTCCCTTATTATTATAAATTTGTAATAAAATACTTCTTCACTCATCAGGCATTGTGTTTAATTGAAAAAAAATAAGTTAGCCATAGTATATAGTATAGTTATATCCTTAAGACATCTCTATATCTTGAAATACCATCAAGACTTATCATCTTACCCTCTCATTCTTTTCAAAGTTTCTCTAACCTCAAATTCTTGATTCTCCGTATAAAGCTTCGATTAGTATCATTCAAAGAATCGTCCAACTGAATATTGGTGTCCTCTTTTTAACCATAACCACCTAGAGAAAAGACAACCCATAACCACCCACAAGCCCAATCCCAAAAAAAAGAAGAAAAAGAAAACTTGGCACTCATGAATGTAAGACATCGTCTTCTTCCTCGTGAAGAAGCCATTGCTGCTCAAGACCTGCAGATCCAGATGAGAAAAAAAAACCTGCAGTGAGAAACACAATCCACAAATCAAGAGAAAAGAAGGGATGAGAAAGGGGAACAAGATTGGCACGGTAAGAATACACACACCCTCCCCTCATTATATACATCAGCACTACAAAAAATCAGAGATCCAACCCCCAAAAGAATCAGCACAATGAATTTATTGATTTTTATGGCCAATTTCTGATGTGTTGTTCTGTTTCTACCATATGCATCCATTTGTAGAAGCAGTAGTCAAAAAAGACAGTTAAATTTGATAGTGGCATCATTACTACTGTTCTGTCTCTGATCAACTACTACTGTTCTATGAATAATAAAAAGGCAGCATTATCCTGAACTCAGAGAAGAAAAGAACAAATCTAGTAATGACAGATTTAAATACCTAGAAATGACCTTGTCCCCATGCTTCTTCAAGAACAAATGCATGCTCCACAATGCAACATTACGAGTTTCCTGAAAGAATATGAAAGGATGATGGACATAATATTTACAACCGAAAGCAAAGATGACAGTGAATCAAGAAAAAAATGGCCTAAGAAACTTTGGTCTCAATAATACATTGAGGAGCAAGCGGTGCAGTTATACAAGAAGATTTTCAGAAAGTTCCAATTTCAGCTCATGGACACAAGACTGGAAATCACAGAAAGGGAACCAGAAAAGAAATTTGAAGTTTATCAAGCACCAAACCACTGGAAGGAAGAAGTAAAGCACAAGAAGTACTTGGTGCTAGTTGATTTACCAAAGAAAGGAGTTTACTTGCATATGTGCAAAATTTTCGAAGGATGGGATACTATGCTCACATGTCCTGAAAGTCATTATGCACATAAAAGTTAGAAAAATCCCAGAAAAGTATATTATTGAGAGGTGGAGAAAGAAAGGCAAGAAAGTTCAACTACAAACCTCAGAAAAAGAGATAACAGATAATTCCACACTGCGATTTAATATCTGGTCAAGGGGATTAGCAAAGTTAGCTTCGAAGGGTTCAAAAATACCAAAGAGATATGATTACATGATGGAACAAATAGAAAAAATGGATAGTAAGCTGGATTCCATGGAAGAGGAGGAAGATCAAACACAGTTGCACATGAGATTGTTGATTTGGGAACGCATGATGTGGTGATACAAAACCCAGATTTGGCCACCATAAAAGGGAGGAAACAAAAAAGATATAGAACGGTTGTGGAGCAAATAAAAGATAAGGCAAACCTATATTGTACCCATTGTTCTAGCAACGATCACATGTATGAGCAATGCAAATTAAAGCACAACTCAGTTGATGATTTACCAAAAAAGAGGCCGAAAAGAGCTGCCAAGAAATCTATAGGTAAAGAACAAAAATTAATACTATACAGTATTTGCTATTCCACCATGTAAACATTTTAAAACAATTTTATGTGTGCAGGTACAAAGAAGAATGATACCAAAGCAACAAAGAAATGCAACCAGCTCTGACAAAAGGTTCAAGTAAGGTTGGCAAAAGTTTGTGATGATCAGCAAAAAGAGCATAAGAAAATTTTGAGATCAAAAATTCAGGTGTTTAATGCTAGATTAGAACTACAGCATTACAGATGCCTGATCTGCCAGCTGTATAGACTAATGATATGCAAAAAATCAATTCATGTTTCTGGTGTTTTTGTACACACAGATATTTATACACACATATATGTATCTATACCTTATGAACTGTTGTATATGATTCAAGTGCATGGTATGTCACCTTATAAAAGGCACTAAGTGAATGAAACTATGATGTTTGTACCCCACTGAAGATATATGCTGAAAAAGCACTAAATGAACATAGAAAAAAATTGACTACTTGACCAACTACAATTTAGAATAGAACTGAGAATTATATGTGAAATTCTGATGTTTGTACTCCACGGATGATATATGCTGAAAAGATTTGCTTGAGCTTATATGTATATGGAGGAAGGAAAAATGATCTGTCTTTCATTAAAAGTTCTCTCTTACATCTTAAGAAGAGGGGACATAATTATACCTAATAATGTCTAAGAACGATCAGTGTCATCCATTGAAGAGAAATTTCAGCAACCTAGGAGGAAAAACCAAAAAAAATCAATAGATGGCACAAAAAATACACATCTGTTACACGTTTGTGAATGCAAAGAAGAAACTAACCTCCAAAACAAAGTTTAATAACAAGCAAAGTGTTGGCTTTATTCACGGGGCTGAAATAACAATCGTTGGCATACTTGATTATGATGTTTGCAATATCTTCATGGGAAAAGTCATTCAGAAGATCCACTCTAGAATGCCATAGCTCAATAAACTTCATAACAAAGATCCCACAGTCGTCCCTGCAAAAAAAATCACAGAAAAAAGATAAATAAGATAGATGAAAATTATACAGATCAAATGAAGTCGAAAATAACCAAAAAAGAGAAACTAACAAGTTTGTTTGCTTTGGTGCAGGAGGGTATAAGAACTTGAAATTGTTGAAATTGGTTTGTTAAATTGCTGAAATTGGTTTGTTCTGGATTTGGTACAATCTTTCTCCACAGATTTTTGAAGTTGTCAGCCTCAAAAAGGAAAAAAAAATGCAGGGGCGTTAATACTACTACATGTTATGACCAGGAGGGAAAAAAGGGTTATTAGATTTTGTGAAAAAAACAAACAGTAATCTAGTTCTTCAAAAAGTACACACCAAGCAGTCCCTGGTATTGAGGTGATAAGGGGAGTCCTCTGAATACAAGTCCAGATACACTAATAGATGGTTGGCGATATCAACAATGAACAGAAAACAATGACCCAGGTGACATAGGGGGAAAAAGCTGCCATAATAGAACTACTTTCAGATTATGGCACCGCCCAAAAAAAGAGGGGGGATGCTACTGTATGTGATAGAGACTAAGACAGATGTAATTAAAGAGGAAAGTTAACACTAACTGTGTTATCGTGGTGAAGTGATTTCGCTAATGCAGCTCCTTGAAAGGCATGTTGTACAATTTCAAGCTCTGCTCTGCCCAAATATAGAAGGATGCTTTGCTGTATTTCAAATTATAAAATGCACAGTTATACATATCTTAAAAAATAAAAAGTAAAATGGCAAAATAAAATTTATAGTCAAACTTGCAATTACAAAACTAACCCCCACATAGTTGAAATGGTGCTTCGAAAAGAGATCTATCAAAGAAATGCAGAAAATATGAATTCACGGCGAAATTGTCCACGTGCCCATTTGGCATTAGTGATTCCCCAAATGAATTGTATGAACAATAATACTTTGTGGGTTAAAGCAAGGCTCGCTGGATAATAAACCAAGAAGAAAATGATATATTTCTTTCAAATAAATATTATAACATGACAGTATATAATACCATTCATCAGTAAGAAATTATTTTTTAAAAAGCAAAAAGGATAGCACACCTTCTGTGTATGCCTTTTGCAAGATTGCAAATAATTTGATAGTACTTTCTTTTGACTGGAGAAACAAGTAATCTTTCAGACCAAGGTGCAGAAGGATTTGTAATAGCTATAGGAGGATGAACAACAACATGATTTGCAATAGGTGTCTGAATTTTGTTATGAGTTCTAACTAAGTGGCCTTGATTTTGAGATCTCATCTTGTAATACATTTCGTTGGTTCTCTTGACTGCTTCATTAAACTTGTCAATAAAAATCTGTTTGCTGACTATTTGAATATCAACAGATGGCTGATTAAGAAAAGATAAAACTAAACATAAGAAGGATAAAAAATAGATACAATCACATAAATAAGAGGCAAATCAGTAATTTCTAGAAAACATACCCTGTTTGGATGTGTAACAATATGAGGTGCAGCAGGTATAGTAGGCGCTTAAGAGCCATGATTATGCTTTAGCTTATTTACTCCGGAGAATGGCATTTTAATTGAAGGCCGCATTGAATAAAAAGTAGAGAACAAAAATGAGGAACAGAAAATGATCATACTTATTAATACTAATAACAAAGAGATAGGGCTGGGATTAACCTTAGCTAGTTCAGAGATTTTGGATTTAGTATGATCCTGTAACTTTTGGCAATGGATGTTCTGGTCTGCGGAATCCAAAATAGTGAAATCAGGAGGGTTTGGCAATTTGTTTTCATTGCCATTGAGCAGGCATAGCCTTGTTTTGTGTTTTGTCTTCAATGGAATGCATAATCCATCTAACGTGAGAAGAGAAAACATGTAAAAGAAAAAGGAATTATATAATGCATGGTTCTGGAAAGAAAAAGGAATTATAAAATTTAAACACAAAACCAAAAGGGGGGGGGGGGGCACGTACCATTGAGCTTAGGACATGACATAGTTCCAATATTGTGCAGAATTGAATCCTTTGTGTGGAAGGCATCTCAACTGAGAAATATGAGTATGAGAAGGCAGCAAAGCTAACAGTTTTATAAAAACAAGAAGGATTGAGGGGTTTTCTGAATAGAGAATAAAAACATACCTCCCTTTGATTATATTCTGCATAACCAAATTAACAGTGCTAACATCAACCTGAAAATTAGGAAAAGCAATCACTGCGTATATCTTAGTAAAAATATCAAGCAAAAAGAGAAGAATTTAAGATAAATTTGCACCTTGGTAGACTGAGCTGCAGATTTAATAGCACTGGGCATGTGTAGTCCTGATGCATGAGGCAGATCACAACACTCCTTTGCATCAGATTCATGGGTGCACATGGGAGTGTGTGTCCATGTTGGATAGTTTTGAGAAGATTTAACATAATCTGATAGTGTTTTCAATAAGTCCAAAACAAATTACTCGACTTGTGTTTGTGGAAACTGAGATTTATCGAGTTGAAGCTTGGAAACAAGCAAGCATGTTTTGTCCTTTACCTACATTACAAAATAAAAGATTAATTAAACACTAAGAAAAAAAGCACAATGGTTCCCTTTAAATGGACAACAAAAAGGAGGAATAATGCATAAAGCAAACTCATATGTCGTCAGATAGAGTACACCCTGCTGGAAAAATCAACTTCATTCTAAACTCATCATGGCTTGGTTCAGGGCAAACTTCTTAACACATAGTTGTGCTTTTGTGCCATCATACAGTTTATTTCCAATCTGAGGGAATTGTGTACAGAAATATATAATTATTAAATAATTAACCTAGCATGCATAAGAATAGAAGAAAACCCCCATATATGACATAAAGGAAAAAATGACAAGCTAACCTTGTGATAACATGTTGAGGACAGATCTTTAATAGGTCTTTTTCCAAAGGAAAAACTGTTTACTTGATCACATTCTGCATATTTAAGAAGCATGTTTTCCTTCCAAACATCTATCCTGGGGGTAGAATTTTCAATCTCCGTCAAACCAAAAATAACAAAGTCCAGGTATAAGAGGTAAACCCTATAAGACCCTGAGAAAAGGAGAAAGGTAGAAGAGAATAAGAAAATTATTTACAAATGAAATTTAGGAAAAGGCAGTGAAATGACAAGTGATAAGTAGAGAGGAGAAAAACAGAAATCACTCAGAGAGAGGAGAAAGCTGCATACTATTAGTTTTCGTGTTCTTCCATTAGGCCTCCTGCTGTCACTGAACTCTCTCAAGCTCGAAATTAGCCAATCATATATGTATTTCAACCAGTCCAGATTATGTGCATTATCAGGGTCAGCTGAAGCATGAAGATGTTTTGGACTTGGATGTGTGCCTGAGTTCGGACATAAGAAACATGACAGGGCTACAGCCATGAAGCAACAGAAGATTGTGTCGTCACACAGGACTTTCTGATCTCTTAGTATATTCCCAAAGAATGAAATGTGTGGAATAGACGACAACACAAACTTGAACAGAATTAAACTTCTGCCAGAATCACCATTTGATACAAGCTCAACATCACCCACAAGGAGACTTCGAACTTGTTGAAAAGTATAAGTTTGTCCTTAACGATTATACTTGATGTTTTAATATCTACATGTCTAGCGATCCACTTAACCAGCTTAGTTGGGACCTTGTAATAACCAAACCTCAACAAAGACTCAAAACCAAAATTCTCTATGATACATAACACAATAATAAAACACATCATACAGACCTTGTGTCCAACTTTCAATTTCTGCAAGAAAAGAACATAAAAAATAAAAAGAAAACAGGAATATCAATCTCTCAGTAATAAAAAAATTAGATACATAACACAATAATAAAACACATCATACAGACCTTGTGTCCAACAGAATCAGTCTTCTCAAACCTCCTGCCATTCCGTTTCAGTGACTTGATTTCCTACACAATCAAAAAATATACTAAGTATACAAAAATACATGTGAATAAAAAAAGGGTTTTGGCCTTGTCAACAAATGGGCACACCTTAGGCCTGCATTGATGAAATTTATCAATGGAGTCATCAACATTTGTGTCGAAATCATCTTCAAAGTTACACTCAGTTGGTAAGGTTTCAAAGATTTCATCTCTTCCTTTAAACTTCTAAAGAAACAAAAATGATCCAAGGAAATTATGACCAACAACACAGATCTCACGGTCTGGTTATCAGTGCACATCAAAGTAAAAATAAAAATTCAACGTGACACTATTTATAAGACAAAATTCAATGTAGCCCAAGAATACAAACAAAAAAATCAACGTGGTACCATTCATGCCTTTATTGGCTAAAAAAGTCATGTTACACATTAAAAAATCCCAATTTAGGATATCATGCCTCACATTTGCTTTGTCATGTTTGACAACTCGAAAGATCTACAAAAATGTCTGAACACAATCTACCTTCATCTTCTCTGCTTTCCCATCAATTTCCACCTTCATGACTGACAGCAACAGAAAGTGACCAAATACAAAAAGGCTTCTCTGCTGATTTATTCAGATTACACCAGATTATTGGCTGCAAATTATAGAATTGTTCAGAGATTAAAAAACAACAAAAATTAAGGATTAACTAGGCATATAGTGTACTCCAGTAAAGTAAAACAACGTAGTACTAGTAAGGATTAACTAACAGTGGTGGTGTACTGATGGTGTAGGATAATCCCAGTACAGAAATTCCATTTTGTCAGTACATAGATTAAAAGAAAAGGTAAATTAAACCATGCCAGTAATCCCAGTGCAGAGATTGCATTTTACCAGTTGAACAGTGAGCAAATCTTATTTCAAATCACAGTAGTACTACTGACAAATGGAAAGCATTGTGGGGGTATACTACACTATACTACAAATACACTAAAACATAGATCTGTGTTGCTGTGTACTACTATCTTTCAGGTAACTAATTTAGCAAGTTCTCAATTACTCACAATTTTTCATTTTTTCATAGGTAGTAATTTTCATGGAAGTGAATATTCCAAGGGATATGGGCTGAGAAGAAGGTAAAAACAGTCATGAAGCAATCAAAGGAGGAATGATGGAGAAAAAATGGCCCTGGAAAATCTGTACTGAAGAAGCTGGCTTGTTTACCCCTCTTGAGAAGAAGGAAACAATCCATAACCCCCAAAAAAATACTCTGAATAATAGCATATTTCAACTAATCATTAAAAAAGAACATTTAAAGGAAAAAAAACACAAAATCAAATGTGGTAGCAGACTAGCCAGTAAGTAGAATCCCCCTAAATACATTATTGGACCATACAACAATTAGTGCCTCTAATGCACCGATATGCCTCTCAGCCACCGTTCTGGTATCAGGCACGGTGATACGTTCGATGCAGCTGCAATGCAGTATTGACAGAGTATCGATTATTAAGAGCGGAAATAAATCAAAATAATTACCGATATGGCCCTGATACAGATAGGATACTTTGACTTCGATACGGGCGAGAGCAAGGTGCGGCGTCAATTACATGGATGAGAGTGATATGCGGCATTCCTGCATCTATTTCTAGCCATAACACTGATCCACCTCTAGC
This sequence comes from Oryza coarctata, assembly GCA_030770085.1. Taxonomy (NCBI): domain Eukaryota; kingdom Viridiplantae; phylum Streptophyta; class Magnoliopsida; order Poales; family Poaceae; genus Oryza; species Oryza coarctata. Next base: position 8,115,526 of record CM061484.1, on the reverse strand, counting down.
AACCTGCCACAAGCAGCGCCACGGTGGCGGGGGAGCCACCGCCCACCACCATACGCCAATGGCCGTCAAGCCAGATCAAGAAGGACCATGGAGAGGAGCCGAGAGGGGAGGAAGAGCTTGGGAAGGAAGTGGTGCTGGGGAGGGAGGTGGAGCAGGGAGAGGAGTCCAGGAGTGACTTGTCGCTGGCGGCCTTAGGCTCTCAGCGCTGCATGTGGGAAGGGATTGGATTTGGAGTTTACAGAAAGAGAGAGATATTTATGCTGGTGGGTCCCACGAAGCTGATTTATAGGAGAAATCAAACCGGGTCTATGCCTTCATGCCCTAATGTGCATAGAAATTTTGCAACAGCCAATAATTCAAGGAATATATATTCTTTCATCAAGGTTTTTTTTGCAAGATGTATTAAAAACAAATTTATATATATACTTGTTGTATCGACGTGTTGATGTTTTTGAAAATTCCCATATCCCCGTATCGACGTATCCATATCGCCGTTCCTGTATCACGTATCCGTGCATCATAGATTAGTGCAATAATGCTGCGATTGAAGACACAAGAACTAGGTAGATGTTTCAATCAAGAACACAAATTTCACCAACTCACCACAATCCATATAAAATCCAAAGAAGGAAAATGCTCACAGCATATCAGAGGCAACATTTAACCCCATCTTAGCAGCTTATCTATCCATACTAACTAAATCCCAATTGGTGAATCAAAAGAAAGAACTAAGCAAACTGACAATCAATCCTTACCCTGAGGGCACATCCTCTACCAACTTCCCTACAAGACAAGAAAGCTAACAGAAGATCTATTGCAGAAAAACAGACTAGCAGATATAGGAGAGGCAAAATCTGACCAAAAAACACCGAACACATACATCCAGACAGACCAAGAAAGCAACCCACAGAACAGCTTCTTCAGAGCACAACACACATCACCTGCTACATTATATGATAAACTCTACTGAAACTGCTCAAGAAACTGAGGTAGTAGGATTCACTTATAGAAACGCCATTACACCATCCTGCCCTCCGTTCTTGGGCCTCCTTGGATCTCAACACCACTTAGCTTACAGACAAAACCCCAAATAATTTCAAAAAGAAGAAGTACATTTTGTCAGAACTGATGGTGTAGGATAATCCCAGTACAGACATTCCATTTTGTCAGTACGTAGATTAAAATAAAAGGTAAGTTAAACCACGCCAGTAATCCCAGTGCAGAGATTGCATTTTACCAGTTGAACAGAGAGCAAATCCTAATTCAAATCAGCTAAGTTCTGCTAGATGGAAATTGATTAGACCCAAAAATCCTGTAATAAGACAACACAAGCAGCCTACATGTTGGGGAGGGAGGGGTGGGAGCTGACTGGCGACGAGATATGCGAGAGAAAAAAAACAACCCAAATCGCCATGGCGAGCACATCTCTAAACTGGAAAAAAAACTCGAATCCCCCAAGCCAAACCTCAGCGGTGAGTTGCAAGGCGTTGCAGCGCGCAACCGGAGGAGGAAGAGCGCGGTGGCTACAAGGGGATCTCATCGCCGGAGCAAAAATCTCGCCAACCCCCGCCCCCCGCCCCAATCCAAAAAAAAACGCAGTGCTCACCAGCGATGTCGTTGCCGAGGAAGAAAACCAGCACCACCGTAGAGAACACCGATTCCGGGGCGTCCGTAGGAAGCTCGCCGCTGAAGGGATCCACCAGCGGTAGCGGCGCCGACGAGGTCGCCACGAAATCGCCTCCCCCTTTCTCTCTCTCTCTCTCTCTCTCTCTCCTCTCTCTCTCTGTGTCGGTGTCTCTTTCTCTCTCTAGTCAGAGCAAAGGCACGGTCTTGAAGGGAAGAGAGAAATTCGAATAAAAATATCACAGAGGAGCCCACACAGTTTTGCACGAATCTTTGGACCAAATCGGCCGGTCCAGAAAACGAATGTTGTGGGAATAAAAAATCATCCGACATATTTCTAGCTCTTCATTTGCTTCTATGGAACTACGGCTGGGTAAAAAGTGCCTGACACAACTTAACAATAGTAAAAGCAAGGCCAATAGAAAAGTCTGTTGCTTACTCTATTTCTTGCCCACGTCATCTAAAGCTAGTTGTAGAGTTAGATGTATACAACCAAGTAAATGATAAACTACAATTAACTTTAAAAAATCAATTAAAGTAATTATAAAAACATATTGTTTAACAGATAAAGTCAGCAAAGTTTTGAATTTGGGTGTATGCGGGTTTTACTTGAGAACACATTCACCCATACACAAGCTAAGGATAATAAATTAAATTGAGTTTAGAATACATCCTTCTAAATTTATCACAACAACAGTGAAATAGCAAGTGAAACTAATTTCTCAAATATGCATCATATAAACAAACAGGATAGCAACAATAAAAGTAATCAAATTTAATTATATGTTGGATAATTATAATGGTAAATTAAAAACTATCCACAAATGGATTATTTGGACAATGAGTAGCTCCACGCTACGTACCCTCATCAACACAGAAGAGCCATTTGGTAAATGCATGAAAGCATGGGGCAATGGCCACATCAAGATGCACAAAATTAGAGAACATAATCTCCTAATAATCTCCTAAGATACAACAAATTAAAACAATTTAAATTGAGCATCTTGTAGATTTATAATTGATCACATACTTGCATTACAAACAAATATTAATAACATGAAGAATGGGTAATCACCCTAAGGAGAAGTAGGCAGGCCTAGTGAGGACCAAATACAGACGGAAATTGGAGCAGCCAACTAGAGCATAGTATGGCATTAGACTAAAAAAATGTTGTACAACTAATGGTAACATTTTATCAAGCATAACAAAAGCATTGACAAATTTACTATCTCTGGAATACCGAAAACCATATACATGTCATTGCTTGCATTTTTAAGAGATAAAATTCTAGGTTAGAGGCTTAGAGCAATCCAATAAACATGAAATCCAACCGCATCTTGCAAACATCTGATATGAAGCCCAATCCAGTGAAGTGCAACCCTTTTGACTTGATAAATGTTTCTAAATATTAAACTTAGAACTATGTGACAAATCATATATTTTGGAAAAAAAATACTGTATATGTAGTTTTTTTGGGAGACAAGGGGTAGAAAGATCACCTAGACTAGCTTGATGTACATTATTTTAATGTTCAGAAATTATGAATTAGGATAAAAAATTTAGAACGTGTAAAACTGAATATCAAAATAGATATCCGTATTTTGAGCCGTCCAAACAATAAATAATAATAATTACATGCTACTGCAGATAAAAAGCAAGGTTATCTACCATTCTGAATCGTTAATCTCTTGTACGACTTAGTAGAAGCATTTAGAAGAATCATGACAATTCTTTCTTCTTCTGCTAAGCAGAATGGCATGTTGAGTTAGCATAATGTACATAATAGAGAAAGCATAGCTAACAGCACAGCACTAGGAAATGCACCATGATAGAGGTAAAAAGTTAAAAACAGGGCAATAGTTAGAGATGATAAGATTGATCTGTAGTAATATAGTACACAAGATCCTCATCTAGGATGAGGTACCATAATAACTCGTTATAGATAGCATTATCTCTAATAGATCGTATAAGAGCCTATCATAAATCGGTCTAAGCGACTTAACCCATCATAAGTAAGACTTTACCTTTGATATGCTCGTTTTTCTATACATCAAAGATAAGTGTACGATACTTTTGAAGTATCCAAAAGTTAGCCTCCGTCACAGGTAATTAGATTACATGTGATGGGACTCTGTTAAAAACTCATCACATATAAGGGTTTGAACCTGTGACAAGTTTAGGATGGCACCCGTTTAAGATGAGCGAGTACATCTGATGTGTATATGATTTCACAATCTATCAGAGGTAACTTGACACATCTTTAACGGGTTATGTATTTTTAATCAATAAAGATATGATAACTTCTATAAATACCTCTATTTATGTATTATTTTATCATCCCACCGTATACACTATATATAATTCATGTGAGAGAGAGGGTGCGAATCTTTATCATAAATTTATGTTAATGGTAAAAATTAATATGAGATCTAACTATTATCCAAATATAAATTGTATTAGTGTAGCTAAATTTGCTATATATTTTTCTATTGCTCTAAATAGATCGTAGTTAGATGTACAACACTAAGCACCTGAGCCAGAAATATATAAATAGAGTTTTTAATTCACAAATGAGAAGATGTTTACAGATAAAGTGCAGTTATAGTCTCATCTAATTCGAAGGGGTTTTATAAAGAACTATGTTGCTGGAATAACCGCGGTGAGCAAGAGTTGTCGAATATTAGTGATGATGAAGTAGACGATAAGTAGAACAAGAAACAAGAAGATAGAGATTCGCTAAGCGGTGATATCATTAATATCGATCATGATCTTTTTGAGATGCTTCATGATATTGAAGAGCCATCGTACAATGAGACAGATTATGATAAATTATCTGCTTTGGTGGATGATTCGGAGACACATATATATCCTAGATGTAAGCAAAAGCATACGAAGCTATATGTTATTCTCGATCTAACGAAGCAAAAGTAATTATTGGTCAGACAAAAGTTTTATAAATCTGTTTGATTTTTTGAAATACTTGTTGCCCAAGGAGAACGAAATGGCCAAGACGACATATGAAGTAAAGCAAGTGATATGTCCGTAAGGATTGGAGGTTATAAGAATCCACACATGTCGAAACGATTGTATCTTGTTCTATAAGGAATATGTTAACTTAGATGCGTACCCAAAATACAAAGCTTCTCAATACAAGCAAAAGAAGAGTATTCTTGAGGAGATAAAGTCCAAGAGGAATGGTCCCTCAAAGGTTGCTTGGTATCTCTCTATTGCCATCTACATAAAAGCGAATGTCCATCAATCCAAATAAAGCTAAGTTGATTACTTTGCATGCAATTAATAAGGAGGACGAAATCCCTTGCCACCCAGGTGATTCAGCATAGTGGAGAAACATTGATAAGGATTACCCTAAATTTATGAAACATCTAAAGAAGATAAGGTTCGGTCTAAGTACAAATAGTACGAATTCTTTTGGTGACCTAAGCAATCGTCATAGTATTGGCCAGTGTTTCCCACGAACTTTACCCTACCATCTTAGTCGTGCTTTAAAAAAATATATATTATATTTTTCATGCCAGTTTAAGGATCAAAATAGTCTAACAACGATATTGATGTGTACTTAGAGTCTTTGATCGATGACTTGGAAATGCTATGGTATGAGAGATATCAGACATAGGATTCTTACGAATGGGAGAATTTTAGGATTCATGCCTTGTTGTTTTGTACTATAAACAATTAACCCTGCACTTGGTAGCTTTTTTGGCCAAATAGTAAAAGAAAAGAAGTTTGTTTGGACTATATGGATGAAACACATAGCGTATGGATGAAAGAACTCACGTAAGATGGTGTATATGGCCATAGAAGATTCCTTCCACTATATCACCCATACAAGGAAAGGACCAATACACCGTCGGCTTTAAGTGAAAAAGAGGTGCATACCCTAGTGAGGGATATCCGTAATGATATTAAAAAAAGAAGACTACTAACTCTAAGTTGAATAGCATATGAAAGAAACCAATATTCTAACAGCTATCGTACTGGGAAGATATGAATGTACGCTATTGTATTAATTTAATACATATAGAGAAAAATGTTTATGATAGCTTTATTGGGTTACTGCTCAATATCCCAACAAAGACAAAGGGCAGTCTAAATTCATGATCAGATATGGAAGCCATGAAAATTTGTAAGAAACTGTACTCAACAACCTCTGAGTCTGGAAGACTGTACCTCCCTCCAACTTATTTTATTCTATCCAAGGATGAGAAAATATATATGTTATCATGTATCGAGAGTATTAAAGTTTTATCTGGGTACTTATCACAACAGAGTAACTAGATTTTGATGGATGGCCTCAAAATAGATGGGATGAAGTCCCACGACTATTATGTTATAATTACACAACTAATACCAGTTGCCATTAGGAAGATTCTGCCACTTAAAGTGAGACACACAATAATATGTTTATGCTCCTTCTTTAATGAAATTGGATAGAAGGTCATCGATCTAGAGCTACTAGATGACATATAGGCAGTCGCCATGAAGACACTGTTATCTTGAGATATACTTCCTACCTATGTTCTTTGATATCATATTACATCTCATTGTCTGCCTGGTGAAGCAAACAAAAGCATGCGGTTCTACGTTCATGAGACAAATATACCCGTTCGAGAGGTATATGGGAATTTTGAATGATTACATACGAACCGATCTCATCCTAAGAGAATCATGATTGAAGGGTACACCACTAAGGAAGTCATTGACTTTTGTGTGTACTATATGTCTAAGATCCAATCAATCAGAGTTACACAGTCAAGACATGAGTGCAAGCTAGAAGGGGTTGGGACCATCAAAAGGAAAACTATCGATCTAGATTGTGTCTAATATGATAAAGTGCATTTTGCACTGTTGCAGTATATGAACAAGGAGGTACTATACTTGGAGGAAAATGAATCAAAGATCCGATAGGACAATGCCAATCGATCAGCAAGTTGGGTCCGAAGAAAGCACATTGCATATTTTAACAAATGGTTCAAGTACGTATTTGTAATTCACAGAACAATACAAGTGAGAGTGAAATGGTTAGCGTGAAGTCCTAGATGGGATGTCCTAACTTTTCAAGGTTATAATATCAATGGATATGCATTCTACACATTCATGCAAGGTGACAAAAGCACAATGTAGTATAGTGGGATACAAATAGAGGCATTTAATGACCAACTTGGCATGCGTGATCAGTACTACAGTCGCATAGAGGAAATATAAGAGTTGAACCATGTGAAGTTTAAAGTGGCATTATTCCGGTGTAGGTGGGTCAAACTAAAAGACGTTATGTTTGATAAAGAGGAATTCACACTTATAAATTTGTAATTCAATGGATAAAGGATGAGTCATTTGTTCCAGCTAAATAGGTCATCCAAGTTTTCTACATAACCGATCTGATAAATAGGAGGTTTCATGTATTTCGTGAGGGTAAAAAAATAATTGTTGACGTCAACAATGTCATAGATGAGGAAGATTATGATAAGTATATCCATGGTGTTAACAAAAAATGCCTCTTCAAGAAGTACAGCGAAAACATGGTATCGTGTATTCACACTCCTAAAAGGACCTTAAGTTACACAGAGGTACGTGAATGTGAAAGCTTTTAAATCTGAAATGCACTAACATCGGAAATTATGATTTCCTTCAGAGTCTCTGGTCCTACAGTCTAGAGTATCTAGACCAGTTTTTCTATCAAACAAGTAAACTAGTCCAGAGTTTCTGATTGTATAGTTCGAAGATTTTAGATCTCTTTCAAAATGCCAAGGGACACTCAAAAAAGGCGAAACATACAAGTTAAGGAAGAAGCAAGATCCAATCTCTCACACAAATGTCAAGATCCAATCTCTCATAAATCACCCAAAAAACACTCTCAAAATGTGGATTAAGTTCAAGATCCAAGATAGTAGAGTTAAGAATCTCTAGAAAGCTCTTAGTAGTGAAGTAGCAATGAATGAGCAATCAACCTCTTAAATAGGGTTGGTGAGATTAAATTCCAACCCCTCTTGAAGCTAGTTGTTATTCATAGAATTCAAACTTCGAAGTATCCAGATAGACCTTTTAGCTTTGATAGAGACATCAGTCTAGAGAATTCGACCAAATGGTTCGGAGACTCTAGACAGCACTTAGCTTCGAGAAGGAGAGTAGAATCGGATTGTCTGGACTAAACTTTTAGAGACTCTGGATAGACCTCTTTGCCAGACAGAAATATTAGTTCGAAGACTCCGGCCAAATGGTCCGAAGACTTCGGACATATTTCTTTTTTTAACAAAAAAAACTTGTCCACAACTTTTCCATAAAGCCTAGATAGAAACATCCAAAACACCGAAAGAGAACCAAAACCACAAAGTGTACGTGGTGTGAGTATTCGCTCATCTAAACTTAAAAGTTTTATTGAGCACTTGTTTTTTAACTCGGTTAAACTTGAGCCCCTTACGACTTTGCTACGGACTCATGGAAAACTAAAACTATGTTTTAATCACTTCAATTCTCTATTTATTTTCTTTTCTTCATTAGGGTCTTCTAAATATCTCATTTGGCGGATTAATGCAAGATTCTTAATCACAATATATTAGCTCTTTAAATTTTTTTTGTCATCTATCACTTAAAACCCACCAGAGGGCCTACATGCATTTTCAGCTCCGACCATGAAGAATGCATTTTTATGTAATATAAGCATATGAGAATTACTAATATTTGTTTATGATATGTATCTTTGTCAACGTTTATATATGAAGTTCAATTGAGCACTAAAAGGTTAACCTTAGTTCTATTATAATAGCACACTCATTTTCATTGAAATAAAAAAATTAATGTTTTTTTAGTTTAATTTACCCTCATAAAAAATATATACTCTACCATATATATATATGTAATAAAAAAAATTTGACAAAAGAATATAACCATAAAAAAATTAAATTACGGATTAAAACCCTAATTTATAGCAGTTAAGACAGGACTAGAATAAAACCTGATCACACGTAAATTACCTGTGAAAGATTTTTTAAACCGATACATCGCAGATAAGTTGACTTTTATGACTTAGTGTTTTAACTCTAAGTTACAATAATCGAACAGATCCTAAACCACCGTATCTCTCTATGTCACATTATCTGACCAAGCTCCCCGTACTTCCACGATCCCGCTCCACGTTTGTCCATGAGATCCACCACCAGCCTTCATTAGCTCCTACTGTCGGACTCTCCATCGGTCAGTTTGCTAGTTTTGTCAAACATTTTTATCTAGTTCTTGTGAATCTATAGCTATAGAATGTCCAAAATGAATTTAAGAATATAGTATTTTGAATTTAGAAATTTAGTAACTTTGAATTAATTAATTTATGTAATTGTCATGCTTTATTAATTTAGGAATCTATACACGCGTAATTTAGGAATGCTTGTATTTATAGCTATTATACTTTTAATGGTATGATACGTAATTGTTTCTTAAAAAATATAAAAGAATAGAATCAAAATATATCGGTGGATACAAATTTATCCCTCTCCCGATAGATAACATAATTAGGCCCTGGGGATAGAACCAGCCGCCTATGGGCCTTTGGAACCGACCAGGCCACGCGACCTGCAAGTGGGCCATCCTCATCGCACCTTTCTTGCTCCCCCGGCCGCCGCCACCCGGCGACGCGCCGCCTCGTCTCCACCGCCGCCGGCGGCACTCCCCTCACCGGCCCTCCTCTGTCCTCTCTCCGCTCCAGTCTCCACCGCACATCCGTTTTCCCCAGCACCCAATCTCTTTGCCTACACTCTCGTTCCTCATCAGTCATCACCGGTGATCTCTCAATCACCACCCGGCTCCATTCCACCGAACTGATGCAGGTATATGCTTCGGTTAATCTCTCAACTCCATGTTTGTTTCATATTTGGTACTCCAAGAATCGTAAGAAAAGGAGATGCATTCTGACCATATCTCTGTGCCATCCAATTTATTGACTTGTAGAAGTTCTAGTTAGGCTACAACCTATTTTTTTGTTGTGCTACAATTTTGCGTTATTAAGAAATAAGAATTTTTCAGTTCTAGTCAGTTCTTTTTCAGGCTAACATCAAATTTTCCGAAGAAATCTATCAGATGGTCGAATCCAGTGATAATGATCGATCAAACCTCTGGAGAAGTTTTCTGCTACAACAATCTTAACCAGGTTCAGGCCTAAGCCCAATATATTATCTCACATAAATAATTATGTTTTTTCAAGGACAAACTGAAGTTCCTGACTCCTATTTTGCATTGATCTAGAAACCACTATACCTCAGTATGAAGGGAAACAGTCAAAAGTTAATATCGATATTTTAATTATAGTGCCAAGTGACTTGGTATCCTGCTTGGTAGCAGTTTGCCCGGCTATTGAACTTTGGATATCCTTCTTGTAGCCATGCACACTGAAGGATATAAAAATCATCATTTATATGCTTCTATAACCACTTTATTCAAGCACTAGGGCTGGCAAAGACTTCAAAATTGTGGCAATATATACCTGTTGCCATAATTTTGACACTAATGGAACAGTTTTTAGTGTGTCAATAAACCATTTTCTAGTAGTACCTGAAGGCATCTACTGCAACCTTTTCGATTAGTCTGCCCTCAGACCTTGTTCTTCAGCTTAACTGGCTTTTCAGCCCCTAGCAGGCAATAAAAATACTGTTGAAGAGTTATTTGGAAAAATATTTCAATAACATACTGTGTTTCTTGTTTTCCATAAGATCCACATAATGGTGGATGTCTGTATAAGAGCTAAAAGCTATAGATCCAAAGAGTGAGCAAGTGCGGCACATTTTTTGGTGCTCAGTAAACCCCAAAGCACATTTCATTATATTCCATACAAAGCAAACTAGAAGGAAAAGGAAGAAGAGAGGCTCAGTATTTTTTACATCACCACAGAATTGGCAATTTTAAAAACTTTTTTACTGCTTCTTTTAATCAAACTAGCAAAGTGCCCCTCTCAAATGCAATGTACTTCTCCTATAGAACAAAAAAATATGAGGAACAATCATGGTGAATATTTGTATCATTTGCTTTAACTATTTTGGACAAAAAAAGGTTTTTGCTACACAATGTTCTTTTACTAGTGACAATCAGATAAGCCACTGACTACTTTGTTCAACTCATTCTAGTTGTCTCTGTACTTTTTTTCCACACTTCCATGCATCCTATTCCCACAACTTGATTTTATAAAAAGTGTTACACTAACCACGATCTCTGGCAACAATGGAACAATACAAAGAGATGCTTCAGGTCAAAGGTATAATGTTGTGCTAAGAAAGTTGAAACGACATAGCAGTCAATTGTAAAATTTCTTGACCTTGTATCAATGGCCAACACACATGTTTGAATCTCCAGTATTTCTTTGTTTGCTGAAATTGTTTCACATTCCTTTTGAACCTCTTACATAAAAACACATCTGTTGCCTCTTGGAAACCAAATAATTTCTGAAACAAAAGGAACTAATCAGCCAATGATATTTTACAAAATAAGACTCCACACATCAGAATAACATGAAAACAGAGTAAGATAAGGTTGAGTTGATAACTTCTACCATAAATTCTTAATAAGGCAATTATGTTAGGTTTTTCTTCTTGAATCACGCTTCCATTTCCCATTTTTATGTCTTAAATATTTACAATACCTGTAACACAAGAATATAATGGTATTGTATTTGAAATTTATTATTTCATTTAAACAGTAACAAACTCATATAATGGTATTGTTTTATGAATTTACATTAGAAAATTGCAATGGGGCTCCTCACAGCATGCATTTCAGATACCCACTTGAAGCTTCCCTCAGCGTGGTTGGTTTTGTCAATATCCCAACTTAAGCTTAATGTAAATATTTTCTTCTCCTTCATCTTGGTGAATTCTAGCTTTGTTGGTGACACACTTGCCTTCACCTCCCTGGGCATATCTATTTCCGCAGTGTAGCTTGAATTTGCTTCTCCCACATTAGTAACAATCCTGTTCACCACAAGCTTGCCAGCACTTGCCCTTACTGCTACTGATGGGTAGTTAAGTTCGGCTTCAGTTATTTTGCTTCCATTTTTGCAGGCATCTTTCTGATTTGTAATTATCTCAACTTGAACATCTGTGTAACCCAGGCCACAGAGATATGAAATGTATTGTGCCTCATCAGTGTCATAGATCAGACCGGGGTCAATGGCTTCAGAAGGACTAACATGTCCAGCACCAATTGCGAAATGCCCAGCAGTATTGAATCTTTCATCCAGGATTGGCTTCTTCTGGTTATCAACAACATAAGCTGTTGTCATGATTGCGGACTTGATCGCTGCAGATGACCAATCTGGGTGTGTTCCCTTGATGAGAGCAGCAATACCACTAAGGTGAGGAGTTGACATTGATGTTCCAGATAAGCAGTTGAAGGTCCTGTGTTTAGCTTCATCAGTTGCTTCTTGCCCTTCCATGAATGGCCAGGCAGCAATGACATTAACTCCAGGACCAATGATGTCAGGTTTAAGAATACCTGGGCTAGCAGTACTCGGGCCACGAGATGAGAAAAATGCAACTACAGGAGCTTGAGTTTTCCCCAATGAGGTACCATTAAAGATGATCGAGGCAGTTGGATTGTTACTTGAATTAATGTACCGTCTGATTACTGCTGCATCTGGGAAATCCACATAGGATACTGGTAGGACATTTGGGTCAGCAAATGTTGTGTGGCCACTATCCTCCTGACCTAGCAAAATCAACCCGGATCCACCAGCATCCTTGACGATGCGTCCAATCGTAGCCGCTGAGGTTGTGTGCTCACATGCAACAATCTTGCCTGCAACATCTTTCAGAAAGAAGCAATAATTTTCACCGGAAACCTGTGGGTACACTAATTGTAAAGGATCAAGATTATATGGTTGATAAGCAGATTCACCAACAAATAAGTGTCCATCACCTAGCTTGACAAGGGCTTCCATTTGTCGATCTATCGTGCTGGCACCAACAGTCAGAACCCATGGTTCCTCATTGCTTAGAGTGCTGGAAAATGGACCAGAATTTCCTGCAGCAAGACCTACAAAGATCCCTTTCCTCATGGCAGAAAAAGTTGCAGTGGCTATTACATCATTGTAAAATGGTTTCGGGGGACCACCAAGAGACAGAGACATGATGTCAACACCATCAGCAATGGCTGCCTCCATGCCAGCAAGTATGTCAGATACTTGGCACCTTTTTTGGCTGCACACCTTGTAGATAGCAAGGTGTGCACGAGGAGCCATGCCAGTTGCAGTGCCATTTCCATTGCCAAAGACACTTGCACCATCTACAAAACCACCAGCTGCCGTGCTTGCAGTATGTGTACCATGGCCACTATCATCCATTGGAGGCGCTGATTTCTGACCACGAATGAATGAGCTAGCCCCAATGAGTTTCTTGTTGCATTTCATCAGAGTTGACTTGCAGGAGCCACGCCATTTAGCGGGTGGCTCCTGCATGCCATCATCATCAAATGAGGTATGCCTGAAATCTATCCCTGTGTCAAGGATACCTATGATCACACCCTCACCCATGCCAGTTTTTTTCCAGGATCCTTCACTAAGACGCAGCCCTAGGAAATCCGGTGTGTGCGTTGTCAAGAGAGGGAGGAAGCTGTCTTTGTATACCTTAAGGACGCTATCATTCTTCATGACATACTCTTTTTCAGCATCAGTGATGTTCACCACGAAGCCGAAAATGGTTGCCTTGTAGGTGTAGATGAACACTTGACGAGTATTTGATGAAGCCATCCTTGGTGGGAGAAATGATCTGTACCAGCTCTCAAGCTTGATGTTGCTCATATCGATTGAAAAGTTTGGTGGTGGAGACACGCACACTATATATGTGTCTAGCCTAGATGCATCAACATCAACATTTTCAGTACTGGTGGAAATAGTTGTGTGAGCATGAAGGGCGGAAACAGAGATGAAAGTCAGTAGGAGTCTGGTATGCACCTCCATGACTATGTGGCAGTTGTATGCAAGGGGAAGCTTTGTGTCTGATGAACTTGGCTCTTGTCATATGTATAGCTCTTTAGGTACCAACATATTTGTCCTCAATAATTAATGGGTAGAGTTCTTTGAATATCTTTGGAATTTATTTCTGAACATTTATGAGTAGATATAGACTGATTTAAGCTGGTTCCTAGTATACAATGGCTTTAAATATGATGTGAAACATTATGCCTATAGATATTATTTTGGTTCTTTGAATGGCTTGAGATAGATGTGAATATTAATGACTAGAAATAGACTCATTAAGTGGCTTTGAAGTTATTGATGTGAACAGTAGTAGGTTTTGTTGGATTCTTTCATTAGTTATCAATTTAATTTCAATATCTGTACATATAAAATTAGTATAGTTCGGTCTTATTATTTGTATGGCTTTAACATTAATGTGACTGGGAGTTTGTGTTTGAGAAACTGTAGGCGATTTTTTTAAATCCAAAGGTCAAAGCCCTGTGCAACAAAAGTCTTCAGTTTTACTATCTTTGTTTGAAAATATAAGAATTTTTAGTTTTTTTTAACAGAGATTAAGATTGAGAAAAAAAAACTTTAGTAACCTAATAAGGGATATGTGTAAGTGTAAGGGTTGGTAAGGGATAAGATGGGAATAAATTTAAATGGAAGATAATTGATTTGATAAATTAGTAATGTGGATAGTGCTAGAAATCCAATAGGATTTAAATATTAAAATTTCTTATATTTTAAATATTTTAAAACGGAGAGAGTAACATCTTGCAATGTTATAATTACAATCTTATAACACTATGGCAATACTTAACCAAAAACTAACAGGAGCAAACTACATCCTGCAGCCACACTGCAGTTTAGCATAAAACAAAAGGGGAAAAAAGATCCAGACATCTTTGTCAACAAAAATTCAAAGAATCTTAGCTCTCTCTTATTCATCAAAGAAGCTTCCTCTTACTTATCAGTTCAAGCCATTCCATCCAATTTGTAATTGTTGCACTCTCTTTATGTCCAGGAATGTCAAGAGGTTGTCCGTCATTTACCCATATGCATCTTTTCATAGAGCACTCCATTGTGTCATCTGTCATCCTCAGTTTCCTCCAAACAACATGAATACTTGTCCAGTTAACTCAATTAAAACATATATCATTACGCACTTTGAAGATGGACCACAAAACCCAAGCAACAGCCATATTCATGCTATATCTTTTGTTACTAATCCACTACATAGTTATAGATTCAAAATTGTGTCCAAAACTCTTCTCGAAAAACTTTGAAACCTCCTTGCAAATAATCTTAACAACTTAGATTCAAAGAACAAGTGGTTCGTGGCAAGGTTTATAATCGAAAACTGGTCTAGATTTCATGAAATCCACAAATCTTGTCATAGAATATATGTTGGAAAATTTGAAGCAAGTCGAAAAAAAAGTCAAAAAATCCAAACTTAACGGAATAAAAAATTAAAAATCAATTAGTATTCGTCTTGTTTGTAAACTGCAATGCATGAAAGAATGAAAAATATACTTCAAAGTTGTGTACTATGCTATTGAAATGTTGATGGACATTATATTTATCATGTGATTGGTGATGTATATTGAATTGTGAGTGATATGTAGTTCAGTCTATTGGCATCATGAATATATTACGTTGCATGTTGTGAGATTATTAAAATTATATGAAAGGTCATGAAAAAAAATAGGTATGTACTTTCACAATTTTTCACAGACTACTATTTCCAATTTTTATTAAAGAAAAATATCGCTGGTTTAGGTTTTCTAAGTAAAACCGAGCGAAATTTCATTCATTTATCACGTCTTTTCCCGTTTGAATTTTAGTGATTTCAAATGAAAATCGATGAAACCAGTCTGTCCAAAACTCAACTCAAGTGATTGAATTCAAATTTTGGTTTTCCAATTTTTTTGGTTTTTGTTGAATTTTGTCGATTTTCATGAGAACCGGTGATCCTTGTAAGCCCATCAGAAATGTAAACTCTAGTTTGAGACCATAAATACTCCTTCAGTCCCAAAATAAGTTGAATTTTAGAGTGTAAAATTGATCCTAAAATTCCTACTCTCTTGATCCACAAATAAAAAATATTGCTTTAATATCCCTACATACCAACCAACCAATACCCCTTACCTAATTAATAACGGCACTTTAGTCTTTTGCTCTTAGCACTAAATTTTCTTGGGATTCATAGGAATTAACTTATTATGTGATAGGAGTAGATATGAGTTGTGGATGGAACATTTTGATTCTAAACAGCTGAAATACAAATAGAAACAACACATATGTATTGATAATAGAATACAAGAAATGAACTAAAAGTCTAGTGGTTTTTACTTGAGAAACCTCGAACTTAAGCATGATCCTCATTAATTACCTTTCAGATATGTTTGGTTATTTCAATAGTTTTGAACATTTATCAAATTTTCAATCAAGTTTGTTTCTTTTAATAGCTTGAGATATTTATTAAAGACATATTCAACTAATAATGTTTAGGGAAAACCAAAACACTTATGCAAATAGAATCAATAAAATTGTGAAAATGCTAAAATACACCTGGTCATTTCCTATTTTCTGTTTTCCTTTTCAACCTAGATAAGTTAATTGACAGTTTGACACCTAGTTACTCTACTCAGGCCTAGGCCAATTGAGCTTCAACCTCCCATATGACCTATAACTAGGCATCATAGCAGAGCAAGCTGCATGCTGTCATAGGCACAAGCATGGCTACAGCCTATGTGAGAGTCTATACTGATGATCTCTTCATCGCCAGTACCATGATACACGAAATCAAGTGGTTCAAAGAAGAGATAAAAGTCCTTTTCAAGATGAGTGACCTAAAACCACTCAGCTTCTACCCACAAGATCATGGTGTGCCAAAGCACCATTGGCATCGTGCTGAACCAGTCCACATATGCACGACGACTGCTAGACAAAGCTAGAATGGTCAAGTGCAAACCGAGCTCCACTCCAATGGGGTCTTGCCTTAAGCTTAGCAAGACAAGCACTGCACCATTGACGGACAACATAGAAGTATGGTAGCATCGTTAGCAACCTATGCTACTTTGTGCACACGTAGTCCGACCTCACCTTTGCAGCTGGGTATCTAAGTCGCTTTATAGAGTCATCGATGACTAAACATCTAGCGATTGTGAAGTAGATTCTAAGGTATGTCACTGGTACGATTCATTTTGGCTATAGCTACAAAAGAGGGTCGACGCTGGTGTTGCTTATTAGTTATAGAGACTCAGACATGGCAGGGAATGCCGATACAAGCAAGAGCACAAGATGCATCCTCTTCTACCTTGGTGACAACTTGGTGAGTTGGCAACTGCACAAGCAAAAGATCGCTGCTCTCTCTTCCTATGAGGCATAGTATATGGCGGCAACAATGATAGTGTGTCAAGGGATATGGCAAGCACAGTTGCTAGGGTAGCTAAAGAGCGAACTACCCATCCTGTTCATCGACAACAAATCTTCCATAACCCTCAGCAAGAACCTTGTGTTCCATAATTGCAGTAAGCATGTTGCAGCAAGATATCACTTCATCAAGGAGAATCAACATCAACTTCATCAATTCTAAGGGATCCAAGCACCAAGCTTAGGGTTTGAAATGTTGGACTTGTAGTCTTAAGTCAATGCTAGTTATTTGTTGTATTTTTCAGTTTGTTACTTCCTTCGTTTCATATTGTAAGATGTATTGATTTTTTAAGTTAAACTTAGACTATATTTATAGAAAAACATAACAATATCTACAACATCAAGCATTAAATATATTTTGATACTATATTTATTTTATATTAAAAAAATATTACTATATTTACCTACAAACTTAGCTAAACTTAAAAAACAGCTTAAAAATATTAAAGAAGTAACTTTTCTGTTAGAGAGCTTGGTTCTTCATGGAGCTATGTGTGTCTTATGAGGGTAAAGTGGTAGCTAGTGGGATGCGTCTCACAAATCACATCTTGATTGTGTGGGATGGTGCATGGCATCATGTATCATGGCGTGCATTCACCGACCATAATTGGCTATTATCTTTTGCGTATAATAAGAGGAGAAAACCATTGAAAATCTACGATAACATTGCACCTCTGTTTCTCGTTATCTTCTTTGAGTTGTGCTTTGCATTCATCATCGTGCGAGGTTGAGTGTGATCGAAGGGAGATTGCTATCAATTATTTGCACAGAGGGGGGGGGGCAAATATGTTTCAGATTACGCTGAAAAAGCAACATATATTTTGATCCAGACTTTGTGGGTATAATTGTACAAGTCAGACAAGTGGAAAGGGGATGTGCAGTGTGTGTTCTTTGTTATAACTGTACATCCAGGAATTTAAGAGAAGGAAATGGTGAGGAGTGACACATAGTGGACAAAGTTAGTGCTATACGTGGAAGCTGTGGACCATATCCATATGCAATCCCTTTCATGGCCTGCATGATTGCCCACACCAAATTGATCCTTGGGTTGCATTCCATCCACGCGTCCGTCGGACAATAGAATTCTCATGTATCTATCACCTCCTCTCACCTTTTCCTTTCTTTTGCAGGAAGAAGATCATATCAGCTTATCAGGTCGTGGTCAGGCTCACCGTTCATAGGACAATTCTCCGTAATTGCGATATTTTTTATAATTGACGAGGCATCGGTCGATCTGTTAGATGTTTTTTTATATACCTGTCAGCGTATTTTTATGCGTGATGAGATGTGTCGCCGCATCATCGTGTCTATCCGATCTTCATTTTTTTGCATGCATGCATCCATGATCCATCATCCATCGTCTTTTTTTCCTGCGACCGAGGGAAGGCTATCTGAAACTGGCGTGGCACCAGCTGTGTTTCACGTAAACATATTGCAGATAAGCAGTAAAAAGAAAAAGAGGTAGGGTATAGGATCGGGTCGAGGCGAAGACCGCGCCTCCTTCCTCCCCTTATCCCGCCCTCGAGGCCGCGCCACTACACTCGATTTCGCCACCCGCAAAATCGCTCGGCCTCCTCCCCCGCTCGATCTCGCTGGCCATCTTCCGCACTGCCACGCACCCTCCCCGGCCGCCTCCATCCACGCATTCGCTGCCGCCGCACCGATCTCCGCCTTCTCCTTCGCTGCTGCGGCACCTCGCAATCGCTCCCAAATCGCACGCCTCTTGCCGTGCCCTGCCCTCAAATCGTGTCGCTATGATAGATCGATGGCTGTGCTAGGGTGGGTGACGAGCAGATCAGTGCCTGGCCAGACGGCGAGGGGATCGGTAGTGGAGCCAGAGCCGCCGCCGCCGAGGCCGTTCGCAGTCCACTGCCGAGGCTGATATCGATGCCGCTGCTTGCAGACCACTCCAGTGACGAGTTCGATTGGATGCCGTGGGGCCTCATATCTCCATCCGTTGCCGCCGTTTTCTTCGGCCTCGATCCGTGCAGCTACCGCCGTCTCCACCACTGCAGCCTCATCCCAGCCGGATTGGCCATCTCCACCACCATCGCTGCCGGCCTCTACCGAAGACGAGCCTCCTTCTCCCCCACCACAACAGTCTCCTCTTCACTATCCAAGTATTTACTGGTGCAAGTTTTTTCTTGTCATATGTCTCACCTTTTAGTAAGTCTCCACCGCCGCGGTGGCCTCATTGCAGGTTCTTTGTATTTTTCGCTCTGCCTTCTTTCTCCTCAGGTTCCTTGTATTGATTGGTGTAGACGTGTAGTAGGTGCTCGATGGAATCCCCCAATAAGAAAATTTGTTTCTTGTGTATCAGAGAAAAGGAAGCGAGGAATCCGTGGGTGAAGAAATGAACAGTTCAAAGTCCATTCTCTTTTTATTTACTAGGCGTGATTTCCTCTTTTGTGATTGCATTCATTGATCTTCGTATTCACGCCAGAACCTGGTGCGAGCACGTCGACGCCTGAGCGGTCTACTTAGCTCCAGTGTAAGTCAATCGGCTTTTCTTTGTGGATCGAGGTATACACGCCGGGCCCCGTTGGTTTCACGTCGACTCTGGTGCGACGGTGCAGGTGCGAACATGCTAGTTAATTTGACCCTATAATTAATAAGGAGGTGAGACAAACGGGTTAATCGGACGACGGGCCGATACGAGCCCTCGCTATTGGCTGGCTGCCGATAGGATCGAGTTAGTCATCGGCCGCGTCCGGATGACTCCTGCTATCGGCTAGTCGCCGATAAAAATCAGGGCGCTCTTCTATTGGCTGGGGATCCGATGTAGGCGTAGGCGTATATCGACGAAGGATACGATGCCTCCGGTGTAGCGGATGTGAGGCCCTGATCCATCGGTCGTAGAGCCGATGAAGGCACAGGATTATACTCAGAGAGTAGCAAGGCACGAAGTGGCAAAGATTTGTGTAAAAGGGACCGGCTGCAAAGTCGATGCCGCTTCGGATATGGTAGCACGAGACCCGTCGCCCGTCGTGATGATGTCGCTAGCACCGAATCTCGAAAATCGAACCTAACCGAGACAGTACGAGAACGAGGCCAATAACAACGGAACGGTGGACGTTGGGTCGGATGTGCTAAAGTAAAGGCAAAGCGAACCCATCAGTTAGCTGAGCCGATGAGAGAGCATCTCTCTGAAGACAGATGCACATCGGCTGGAAAGCCGATGCGCTTGGCGTGGTGCTCAAAGGAAAGTCTCTGAAGACCTGATGCGTATCGGCCGAGGAGTCGATACGCTGGGCGTGACGCTCAACGTATAGATAACTCATTGGCTAACACTCCGATGAAACGTCGTACTGAGACTTATAGGCCTAAAGCTCATTCTACCGTCGACAGTCTCATAGGTCGAACCTAACCGATGCAGCACAAGATCGACGATAGTGGAGAGAGCTTGATAGACCGATAGATACTACACGGACGTGATGCAATACATCATATCGGCCTAAAAGGTTGAACCTAACCGATGCAGTCTTAGACAGAACGAGACATATCGAGATAGTGGTGTGACTTACTTCTTCGTCGAAGATCGGACTTAACCGATGCAGCCCCGTATCGAGAGTCAGACCCCGCTAATAAAAACCTAGATGAATTAGGGTGGCAATGAGCCGAGGTTATATTGATCGAAAGATTGATAATCATTTACATATTTCTAGGAGGTGTGTATTTATATTCTGGGTTTACAGAGTCCGACGCGTTTACAATAACCATCGGACGTTATTTTCTAATAAAGATAAAGGAAAATATCTCTAACGAAGTTAACTAACTAACTAAATCTTTCTATCCATATAAGATATGATAGAATACCTTGTCGTGAATCATAGCTCCTCCTTAAACTCAGTCTTATCTGGATAATTTTCTATTTTAGGATCGAGTCTTTTCTTGCTTTAATCTGATCGGCTTCTTTTCTATAGCAATCGGACACTTCTGCGCTTAAGATGATCGTCTTTCTAATTTATTGTTGGGCTTTTCAAATTTTGGCGTTAACACTTCGTAGACAAAGACTACATCACTGAGATATGTAATTTGCATGTAGTGTATTTGAGCTTGCTGTGGTCTATGAGCTTTATTTTGAAGGATTATATTGATAAGGGATATGCTGGCATGCTTTGCATCAGGGTCAGCCAAGGGGAATGAACATGGCAGTGTAAATATCAGAGAAATAGGTGATGATCAGGGCAATGATCAAATTTGACATCACAGCTTCGATCGATCTCCCATTTACTTTTTGTGTTCTTTTAACTGGTGGCACAATGAATGCTATCAGTGTAATTGAAATAGATATTTCTATATTTGCATTGCTCTTTCGATTATTGCGGCATGTCAACAAACTGTTAGTAGACGTTTTTTCTTTCATCTTTGCAAGAGGAGGCAACCTACTCGGGTTAGTGGTGCCTCTAGCCATGGGTTTGGAGGAGGGCAGCAAGCAAACGCACCAAAGGGAGCTCCAATCCAAGGAATGATGTGGCAAAAATGAGCTTGCTGGAGAAGAATCCTGGCAGGAGACACAAGTCAAGCAAGTTAATCGCTATTGCAACCATATCTGATGAGTCTTTTTAAGAAATGATATGTAGGATTGGGATGAGACGAGCACTTCTGACTGCAGATGTTTAGGGGAAGTAATGCTGCCACACAAAGGAAATGGTCTTTAACTTCTCAAGAATATATTGGCAAGTATAGTGGTGTTTAACTTCTGTTTTATGAATTGTACATGCACGAAAAAGCATATTAATCTGCTATGTGATGTGTGCTTCCCAGGTTTGATAAATTGCCCAGTGTGTTCTATCATTGCCCAGTGTGTTTTATCAAAGGATGCATTTATTCTTCTACACAGATGTTGATATTTGGTAGGTATATATGGATCAGTTTACTGTGTTTATTTTTATAAAAACATCAGGAATCATGATGGTCATAGTGACAATAACATCACTACAGTTCTACAACAAATGTTTATATTGATTTTTTTCTTTTGAATCACAAGAAATTCAAGATCAGAGTAATAATAGAAACCCACATTGCAGATCTTTATTCCTAATTTTATGCTTTGTTGTATTTTTCAGCTTGCTTTTTATTCGTTATTTCTAATGTGTGAGGTGTTGAATATAAGGGGATTGAATGAATTTCTTAAGCTTATAATGGCAAACATCGTGTTGGGGTCATGTCTTAATAACTTTGTAGTGAGCTCCCTAAAGCAATAGTTTGACAGTAGACTTAAGTGCAAGAGTTTTACTGTTCTTCGTCTGTTTTAGTTTAGAGCAGCACAACTGATTGAGTTTGCTAGAGACAGCAACATGATTCCTTTTTTTAAGTACAGACGCTTAAATTCAACAAGGTGAAAAGATCAAATCTGATTTTTGGTAACAATGTCCCATGAGGACAATTTATTTTCAAGATGTGTTTTCTACTAAATAAATAGAAGCCAATCACAAGAAAGACAATCAAAATAAGCACATTTGGGAGCAAATATAGTGACCATTAATGAGAGTCAGTCTCAAACAATTCAAGTATTGTAAATACCATAACAGCAAAGTAGAATGCACCAAATTGCGCCTATTACCAGTTCCAGGAAGGTCACACCAAATGAAAGAAACTATTACTCAAAAAGCGGATCACCTCTCAATCCACAAACTGCCAAAAGCCTTTGTTATTCCATTCCAAGTGGAAAGTCAACCCGTTTAACAACAACTTGCTGAATTCTAAATGAAACAACCTTATTTTCAAGTGACAGGCAATATCCATTTCAACCATTCATGAAAGGAATCCTACATAATCTAGTATGATCAAATGGTTACTAGATTTAATCCTTGTATGTTCTATTTCTTAGTACTAGAGATTTATGTTGCCGTGGGAGATACATGCCTGTTGTTATTATAGTACAAAGGTGCTTTTAGTTTGCAGAGCTAGCTTAGGCTCTCACATGTTCTCGACAGAGTCGTGGAGACATTAATTTGAAACCAAATCATGTACCAATACGTTCATCCAATTTTAGACTTTTCTCCTTTGTTGCATTTTACCAATTATGCAAAGACTGTGTTGCTAGATTTTCATCTTTGAGATAACAACAGATACCTGTTGGTTGCAGATTGCTAAGGCGAGAAGGTTGTCCTATAATTGCTTTTGTCAGAGGGGATTGGTTTCAAATATTTAATTTGGATGGAACACGAAGTTAACTTTGTGAAGGAAAGCTTGGAAGATTTGAGAAGTACCCACACCATCCTTTTTTCCCCAGTTTGCTTTCCTTAGCAAATCAGTAGCATGTTTGCAGCAGCAGAAAAAATGAGGAAGATGGCAAGTGTTATGCTCCACGGTAGCTCAACAAAACTGCAGCGAGGCCTTAACTACTCTGTAGTGGCAAAAGCTTACCCGATGAAAGGTGACAACGATAGGTGCCCCTTCATCACGTTCGATGAAATGCTAAGCATGCTCCTGCTTCTGGGGCAGCAACTGCTTGGTGGCCTTGACGAGACATTAAGATTTGTGTATGTCACTTCTCTAAAGATGGAAACATTTTCTGAAGCATGTTTCAAACCTGGATGTTGCTAATGATGAAATCTGGATACTTGAAATATATAATCTAAACAGGAAAACAGACCTGAACAATGTCTTATGTTATCTTTGTTTTGTTAGTTACTTAAAAGTTACTGAGATCATTAATATGGAAAAGTAACTTTAATGACTTAACTTCACAAAATTTTGAAGTCGTGATGTTTTCATATGGAACAAAGCTTGATAGTTTGCAAAGTTTTGTTTTGAACGAAATGGAAATGAAGCCCAGGAGTATGGCCAAGGAGGGCAATTGCTTATTTGCACTGAAAAGATCCTTTATTTGATATTTATGTTTCAAGTAAGCATCTTAGTAGGAATTTATCATTTTGTAACTATCATTCAATGGAAAATGGAAATAAATGGAAAATTTGGTATGTTTCAATTTTGTAACAACATATATTACAAAAAAACATGTGCTGCACGTGGACGATTACTAGTATTATGTAATGGGTTGTTGGTTGCTTTGTTTTGTGAATAAAGTGTTTTTTTTTCAAATCGTGCACCTTTATCATTTATCAGTGCTGGTTTTTAATCCATCACTAATAAGCCCCTTCATTGGTGCGGAATAATTAGTGGCTGTTTATAAACCGATTCTGAACGGCACTAATAACGTTTTTTTTTTGGCTAGTGAGAGGCCGGTGCCTTCGATCAGTCAGGCCGAGAAACAGCCCAATAGCCCAGCCTCTCGAGGCCCAGGTTCGTGACAGTATATTGCCTAAATTGTGGCATTTCACTCTTGTAGCCTGAGCTAAACTCGTTGCTAGCACCCCATCGTAACCACACTAATCTCTTGCTCCAGCTCCGCCCATCACCAGCCGATGAATCTGCCTATCACTTGGCAATTAATTCCGAAATCCAAGCCCTAGAAATAATAAATATTAAACATATTGCACTTTCCGCTATTTTCTTTGCAACGTGGATTGCACCATTCCATGTGCACGCTAATTAGTAGTACTGACTCCATTCCAAAATTTGCTTTTTAGCGTTCACATTTTCTTATAAAATATAGCTTTTTAAGTAACAAAGGGGTATTTATAGTGATAAAATAACCAAAATATCCCTTATCCCTGCAACCCTATCCACCTTTCACTAACCATGACAATCGACAATCAATGATGTATAATTTAGTTTTTTTAAACACAGTAAAGATATATCCTTATGAATTTGCATGTATGTCATATCCTATAAATACTTATAAAAACTATGCCATTATATTTTAAGATTGAAAAAATAATTAGTCATATTCACCACTAGTGGAACATCTACACTGCATGTACTGAGTTTTACATGAATCTGGTACTACATTTGTAATATGTGATGTGCTACCTCTAACCCTCTGTTACTTATGAAGATGTTGATTTTTAAGCATGTCATTTGAAAAAAAATTATTTAAAAATTATGCAAGTAATATTTTTTATGACCAGATTTATTATTTAATACGCTTTAAATATAACTTATATTTTTTATATCTATGATAAATCTTTAAACAAATGGTCCAACGTTATATTTAAAAAGTTAAATGTGTAGAATATTTAAAAATGAAGACAGCGGTGCAATCTGTGCTGACATCGTAGGAAAACGTGATGATCAAGATTACAGTAGTCTTGAGGCTTCTGTATATATACAGTCGTATACAACAAGATATTGGTGTGTACGTGGATCTTTTGTATAATTGAAAAAAAATATGGATGGATAATTTTTTTTGATAATGAAATTTGATCCAGAGAATGAATCTTTGCTGAACAAAGAGGAAACGACGCACGGGTTGGGCTTTGCCATTAGGCCCTAGCCCATTCACTGCATCCAGTCTTCTTCCCCAAATCGGTAGCAAAGCGACCCACCGCCAGCAGTTCTCTTCCGATTCATCTCCTCGATGCATCCATTGATCCATCCATGACCCATCCAGAATCTGAGCAGGCGAGAGACACGCCACGCGCAACTCCCGCCGCCGCCGTCAACCTCGCCGTCCTCGGTAAGCCCCAGAATTGAGTCGGTATGTTTCGCGTTTCCACTAACATGTTCTGCTCCGCGGCCGCAGGCTACCACGCTCGAATCTTTCTGCGGGATTCCTACCAGCTTCCTGATTTTATCCATCCGTGTGTGTATGGCGTAGGTTATTGAGCGGACGCTTCTGGGGTCGCAGAGAGGAACTGCGAGACCTATCAGTTGAAGGAGCTGGTCAGATCCAAATTCCACCCCTTTTGTGGTTCTTTTTTGTTCTCCCGGGATTATTGGTGTGATTTGTGCTAACTTGTTTTTTTTCCTGTACTGCTTTGTTTTGGGTCGCAGGAACTGGAGCCTCGGGAGATCAAGGATGTGCTGCGATGCGAGTCCTAAGTCTCTTCATCTTTCTTCCCTTTCTATCTCTCCTTACTTTTTTTTTGGGGGGGGGGGGGCGGGGTGGGGGGTGTTAAAAGGAGTGTCCCTTTGTTTCAATCTGCGGTCCCATGAAATCGTTGCTTTGGGTTGAATTGTTTGCGGACTCAAGTAATTTCTGTAAAGTTTGAGTATGTTGCATCGGAACACTTTTTGCCTATTTGTGCAATGGAAAATTATTGGATGAATGATGCCTGAGCAAACTGAAGAAATAATTGGATATATATTACTTTCACATTGGGTTTTTTTAGTTTTGCAAGATATATTTGTTTTGTTTACTGTTGGATGACAGTACCAAATTCTTTACAGCTTTTTTGCACCTATGGTTTGTTGTGAATTTTGCGATAACGGATTCTTGAAACTCTTAGATAGTGTTTAGTTCTGCACTTCTGCTGATCTATGTTGTAATTAGATTACACCATGATCTGATTTCATTAGATAGTGTTTGGTTTATGTAGGTTGTAATCATATCACGCTGTAAACAGATGACAACCTAGTAGAAATCTCTACGCCCCAATTTGAGCGGCATGGAATCCTGCTACACTGTTGACAGCCACCACAGAACTCGATGAACTTCACTTTTATCCAGGCTTAAGATTTCGTTATCACTGTTCCAGCCAAACAAACAAAGTAATCTTCCATTACACCAGCAATACCCCTCCCATTTTGATTACATTTCTCTATCATTGTTTGAACCAAAACACCACCTTAGCTTCTTCAATAAATTTTATATTTGTTAAGTAAACTGAGAAGTCGAGAGTAGCTTATCCTTCCTAGCATCATCTATTCTTTGCTGATTGATATGCTGCTTTTGGCTGTGCTGCAGGCATTTTGCACACCATATTCTTCCACAACTTTGAGCCTTGTTCAGCCCAAAGACATTGATTGTGATTTCTTTGTGATCACCTATGTGAGTAATTACCCTGTATAACGGTCTTGAACTGTTTAATGTACTGAATCTATTTGGGCTTTCCATCTAATGTCTGCTGGCAGTAAGCACATTTCATGACTAGCAAATGAAGTATGAAAATTATTACCTACTGCAGTTGTCTAGTACTTGTAGGAGTGGTATATAACTTAGCAATTCGAATGTCCTATTTGTGCTTTATGTTTGCTGGTGTTTTGGTCTTAATTATTGCTAGTTGTGCACCCTGAATTGTGTTTTAGTCTTGTTGTTGTTAACAGTGAGATATGTTATCACTTATCAGAATAGGAGCTACATGATGTTAAGATATAGTTATATATTTATGGTCTAGGTATGACTGACATGTCACTGATGCATAAGTAGAGCAAAAGAGTCATGGAAAAGATCAAACCAAATATAATACAAGATTAATCCTAACCATGTAATGGTTTATCTTAAATATACATTAACAATAGTCATGTCTCTTTTATGGATGTAATGCCTTTCTATTCTCATTCGTGACACTTTAGCTTCAGATGAGTGTCAAGGCACCTGTTTGTGCCTTGAGGCATGCGGATAACTCGTGGCAAGCTGTATTACTTCATGACCATTATGAGCTTACTGTGTGTATTGGCAAACCACTTTTTAGTTAATTTACTGAAGAATTCTGCAAAACCTTTAGGATATAGCAATATTTTTCTATTTTTAGCTTAATTAACCATTTAACCCATTCTAATTTCTGACACCTGCTCCATAGTTGCTGAGCACCATAAAAATATATCCAGAGAAGTTCTGAATTATTGCATCAGACACCTCTCTTATTGTCTCATTTTATTGTTTTGATTTATCTGCATGACCCAACTCTGATCATGAGGTGGTTCAGCCATCCAGAACACATGCTTTGGTTTATTATGATCCTTGCACCATACAACCTAATGACCTAGGCTAAGATAACCCAATGCATGTCCTCCATCTCATCCACCTGCATGTCACCCCAAGACTTTGTATCATGCTTTTGGCCCATTCTGTCATTCAGGTCACTCTATTGACTGATCCACACATGTATAATGTATTGAGCTTGTCCTATTATTTCATTAGGAAAAAGGTGTGACACGGGCCAATCCATTCTCCACTCCAAATTCCAGATGTCATTAAATGTCATTTGCTCCAAAATCTGAAAACTCTCAGCTCCCACCTCAGCAGCTCAAATCTGCATGGTGCATGTTATCTCAGTCAGACAATCATCCAGGCAGCCACAACAGCTTAACATCAATTATGCTGCAGACCATACCTCAGAACGAAGCCATTACTGGTTTTATATTACCCATTACTGGTGTTATATTATAGGTAGGAAAAAACAGTACAGAAGCGTGAAAAAAACAAAAGTGTGTATGCTAAATCTTGCAATACTTTTCGCAACCCCCTATGATCCATTGCCAGACCTCTTGCACTATGCCATCAGATAGATGATGAACTGTTCTCTCTTCTCCTTGGAAGACTCTTGCACCCAACAATCTGTATCACCGCATGGATTTGAATTCTGAATTCATGGGTAACCTACTAGGAATCTGGTCAGCAACATGTTTCTTGGTCGACTGCTGAACCTGATAAAAAATGGATTGTCATTATATTTTGTATAACATTAAGTATTTGTCCCTTCTATAAGAACATTTAGAGTATCACTAATAATGAAGTGTCTATCCAAAACCTAACTATCTAAAAGATTTCATGCTACCTTTTGCATTTTTGTTTCAGTTTCACCATATAACGTTTACAAATATTGATGCGAGCTTGTTTTGTTTCTACTTTTAACATAATTGTGAATAGTGATGTTTGGTGCATCCTCCAAGGTCTAAATGTTTATCTGTTACTACCTTATGTGTTTCTTATGTGATCTACAATATGTTTTTGAGAAATATGATGGGAAAGAACCAATTGTGAAAGTTGCAAGTGAAGTGATTTAGATTAGACGTTCCTTGAAGGATCATAATCTTATTTTGTGTCGAGGGGATCTGATGTCTACTATTGGTCTAACGTGGATAGGCTGTTTTGCATTGAATCCCACCAAGATTCACATATTTGTGTGCTTAATTATGCTATGAGGTTCCTTAGATTTGTTTCTTTTATTATTGTTTTGTGTAGGTACAATATGGACTTCCTGAATTAGAAATGGAAGCTGATGAAAAGATTGACCAGTTTGTTACATGGGTAGAGAAACATCCAAATCGAAGCAGTCAGGTTGCAATTCCCATCTCTTTGGTCTTCAATTTACCACCTTCGATGTCAGACTTGTATTATCTGTTTTCCAATTTAATTAGCGTATAAGATGAATATGTCAAGTTTGCCTCTCCTTTTTCAATGAGAAAAACAAACTTCCAAGCTGGTTTGGCAACAAAACAGAGCATAATTATTGGGAACAGTGGTTCATCAATTTGCATGTAATAAGCCCAAAAAGACATGGCAAATTACATAGCTCTAAAGCACTAACAAATATTGGAGGCAATTTTATTAAATACACTTTCATCCTCTTCACAGTGATATCCTTAGTCTCACACTGTGGTCACCTGTGATGCACAATTAACTTATGGCAAGCATTGGAAGAGAGTAGGATCTCGTCAATTCATGAAGTACTATTCCAGATCATAAACTTTGCCAATGAGAAAAAGGACCGTATTCCTCCAATCCCTAATAGAATATTCAATCATGAGATCCCCATTCCAAGGTGTGTCCTACATATATCTCTTGATAAGAACTGTCCATATTGGTCCTTTAGTTGATATTCTTTACAAATATCTGGATCCCCAGGTGACACGTTTTCCTTGGACGTGTTGACAGCTCCTCATATTCTATGTTTGGATGGAATACCGATGTTCTTAGGAGAGTGTTGAGTAGTGGGCATCCATACTCTAGCTCAAGATGGCCAATGGTGCCATACCGTGCGGTAGATGCTTTACTACCAGTAGTCGTCATCACCTTTATGCTCCAAGGAACAAAGTTTGTGTACATAATCATGTATACTGCGCCCAGAGGGCATGCTCATCTGGCTTGCAAATATTTAGGCTAATTTGGTTCTTAGTTTGTCAGTGTCGCACGTTCCAGAGAGTGTGAAACAGGTGCTGAATATTGTGCAGTAACATTGCATGGTTCATTGTGACGGGATACCGGTTACTGTCAATTGAAATGTGTATCCCTCTTGCTGTTTATCAATTGATCTTGTTAGTACCAACCAAAACCTTGTATGATATTGCTATTGCCTGCTAATATTGTATCATCTCAGTTGGAAACAAGCTTGTAAAATGTGTATGCTGCCGTTAAGGAAAATGCAATTCTAGAAACATATGCACGCCGTTGGATCAAAGTCAAGATTGCTTGCTGTTGATCTGCTGCTGCGGTCAAGGAAAATGCAATTCTAGAAACATGCACGCCGTTGGATCAAAGTCAAGATTGCTTGCTGTTGATCTGCTGCTGCGGTCGAGGAAAATGCAATTCTAGAAACATGTGCACGCCGTTGGATCAAAGTCAAGATTGACTGGTAGTAGTCATAACATATCCTAATTATTCTTTTGTTCCCCCTACAAATATGGTTATGAGCTCTGTTATTCGCTTGAGAAAAAAGATGTAGATTTTGATGCCAGGTGTTGATCCCCTCGTCTTTCTTTTCCCTTCAATTTTCCGTGTTTTCGCTTTTCTTCAGGGCAAAAAGCAAAGGAACGTGCTCATCACAGTTTGTATCTAAGGTAGAATATTCCAGTGTTACTGACAAGGATGGCTCAATCAACTCGGTAGCCTGCTGCCATGCAGATGCTGGCACTTGGCAGTCAAAGCGTGTATGGGCTTTAGAATTCGTCGACATGGTAAATGTAGCTTGGATCAGTCATCAGCCCCGGGGACGGGCTAATTTTACTCCTACTAATTTTTTCCACTTTAGATCGATCCTCCATCGTATGAACAGCTTGACACATGTCGTGTGCTTTAGAATCTGTTGAGAAAGCGTCTCACTGGGTTAGCTCATGCTCTCTGTTTCATAGTATTCACACCACATCACCGCACAGCAAGGGGTACAAAGTTCTAGGCCAGTTCAACTACGATTTCAAACAAACAGTTCAATACGGAATGAATATAAATGTTTATTTCATACTATCTGGATTCGAGAAAAAAAATGGGATATGAT
This sequence comes from Oryza coarctata, assembly GCA_030770085.1. Lineage (NCBI taxonomy): Eukaryota > Viridiplantae > Streptophyta > Magnoliopsida > Poales > Poaceae > Oryza > Oryza coarctata. Next base: position 8,084,509 of record CM061484.1, on the reverse strand, counting down.
ATATATAATGGCTGCTATTCACATAACTGAATGACAAGTCTATGATAATAATGTTTTGCTTTCAATAGTTGTGTTAAATTGTGATGAAATGCATTCACCAGTTTATCTTACAGTTGTGACCACATTTCCATCTCTAATTTTTTTTGTCATATTTTGAAATATTGTTGTGGTGAAAAAATTACATCGCTCTGTCTTTTTAACCCCTAATATTATTGATGGCATGGTAACGATCCCAAAATTCGCCACAATGTGTTAATTGTGGTGAAAAATAAAGTTGAGGTGATGTATTTGTTTCATCACTAAAAGTCCAATCCGTTGGAGTAAAATGAAATCCCTGTTCATTTTATGCAGAAACCAAAAAGTCCATATGCTTCACACCGGCATAAAGAGATCAGCCAGTTCATGCTCTTGATGTATCCTCTCTCTGCTGCTCCATGGCTTCATGAGAATCTGTACGCAACACTCAAGAAGATAATGGCATCTCTTAGTGGCTCATTACAACATAATTAATTAAATATTAATAAACAAAATTTAAAAATAGATTAATATGATTTTTAAACAACTTTTTTATAGACATTTAAAAAAACAAAAAGGTGAAGTTATGGAACTTCTTAGCCAATAGCAGCCAGAAACGATAACAGTAAAAAACAATATTTGATGGTACAGATGCTAGCAGTGAAGAAAGTAAGGAAAATGTGACATCAAAGTGCATACAAGAGAGAGATTGTACTGATAGCCAGTTTTAAACCACCGCTAATTGTGGGTTCTGAAGTGATGTGTGATTATTGTCACTTATCTTTTCTAAGCCCTATATGCTTGATGTAGTATTAGGATATTTATCTTATCTCTTTATTTTCTAAGATATACACTTTGACATAACTCAGTCTTTATCTAAAAGACTTTACCATAGCCTACTTAGAGCATGGCTAATAATAAAGCCAATTGCTGGATGTATTACTATTATGTATAACTAATCTAATACTCTCTACGTGTATGTATATTTATTACGTTATTAATAATTAGCCCTATCTTATAAACTTTTTAAAACTTATGCTATAGCTAGAAATAGATCATTAACTCGTTTTTTTCTCTCTTTCGACTCAGTATAAATCTAATGTGAAAACTTATATAGCCCATCTACATTATCTTATTTTACATATTATTATAGCTTCTAATCACCAAAATGGCTTGACTTAGCTTCCTATGATCTACTTTATGGTACAGTTGTTACCACTTGAGCCATTGCAATCTTAGCCGTTGCAATTGGGTTATGTTCCACAACCATTTCCCTTACTACACTCATACATATTCCACGGTTTTGGCTCAAGAACCATGTTTCACTGATGAGTCACATTTCTTAAGCGCAAACAAGTTATTTTTCTAACGGGGGATGTTGCATTATACCATTTTCTAGATTTTTATTTAACACAAATAATTTTCTAATAATTTTGGTAGTTGAATCATTTGGTAAAATTTATTAATAATAATTTTAGTTTTATAAAAGGAGACACAAATTTGGATGGACTATCCACGTACCGGCATTCAATGATGCAATGTTGAATGCACTCATGTAGGATTGACTCAACCTAAGTTTTATATATGTGTATTTGGCTTGAGCTTCAAGGTCTCCAAAAATACAACTTATATTTAAAACACAATGGAATGTAACATTATAAATTATTGTGAAAAAATTGGACATATTGTTCTTAGATGTCCTATCTAGATATTTCATACATATACCAATAATACCAAATTTTAGTTATAAGGTTTGACTATACATTAAATTGTCACTTATAAATTCTTTCTATACAGAGAACATGTTGTTTGAGCATGAACAATGCTGGTCTTTGGTGGAGATGGAGCAAAGTTGGCTATGCGACAAAGCTATATAATCCATTGGTGCAATAATGAAGGCATCAACATGACAAGATACATGATCTACTACATATAAATATGTGCACCTTAGGGACCCGAGGGAGGGGCAATGATGTGGTATGCAATAATGAATTATTTAATAACTATGCATGCATATGAATAATGTTGGGACGACAACAAATTTTTGCCATATTTAAAGTTTGTCTTTGACTTATACAAGTTTATTTAAATTAACCCTCTCCACATTAACTTTACTAGATGTGCATGCATTTATTGTTGTTGTGTACTAAATTATTATCATTTACTTAAAATAACAAAGGATACAACACCATAGATGATGAGGACATCCCTTCCAATGATACAACCACACCTAATACGCAGCAAGCACCAATAACAAGAGCCCGTGCACGAGGGCTAAATTATCAGGTAAACTCGTTCCTCGCTGTCCATAAACCCTCATCTCAGAATTAGATGCTACTAAATCATTGTAATGATTTTTTTATTATTAGGAATGATGGAGAGGAGGCTAATAAATCAACTAATCAGTTTGGACATCAAGAACACACAACAAGGAAGCACACGATCGGACATCAAGTTCAGACTTCAAGTTTGTACAGCCAAGCAACATCAAATTGATGTGGCAATATTTCTCAACTTCGGATGTTATTTGAGGCATATAAGTACTCATTAGAAAGATCTTGAAGTCTACTTTTAGATGGATGCAACCTCATGACAAAATTCCCCCAGAGCTGAATATAATTGACAAAAAGACGTTCAGCCTTCCAATCTTGAGCTGAAACCCTTGTATCTCGTACAGCCCACTAGGGGCCCATTCTATCTTAGGGTTTACACCCTCCCACGCCTCCTTGATATTGTCTATGTATAAATACATGTAGCAGCCACTTGTTTGGGCTGTTGCCATTGATAATTTTCTCATTTTTGTTAGCATAATTCTCAAACTACTAAATGATGTGTTTTTAAATTATATAAAAGTTTTTTAAAAATCAAATAAACTTATTTTAAAATTTATAATAATTAATACTTAATTAATCATACAACCTTATTTTATGTCCTGCAGAGTTAACACAGTCAAACTCACTTTTAAACTTAGTCTAAGTGATTATTGCATTACCTTCTTACCAAACTTCCCAATCAAAAAAATAGCCAATGTTCACACTTTATACAAGTCAAACCTACCCTTACATCCTTACATGTTGTTTGTGATATTCTTTGAGTCACATCCTACTCGTTGAAAATCACTATGGCTAGTTATATAAAGGCTGAACAAATTTTGGAGAATATGAATCCAATGGAAACTTTTCATATGAGTGTCTTTGGAACAAACAATGTCACTCTCAAAATCCTATGAATTTCTATAGATTGGTTTGGAAGTATTTCTTATTTTGGGACTCTCTCACCAAATTCCTTTGCTCTTTTCTTATGAACCATCCAAATATGTTTGGAGAATTTTTATGTTTTTTTAAATCTTAAATATTCCACAAATATTGACATTTTATTTATACATATTTATCCTACGTTACAAAGAAGCATTAAAGATGGGCTCGTACACCCAATTGTTAACCGCCCCGCCCCGGCCCTGGAACAGAAGGGTCTTGAACCCAAACGAGACGCCGAGAAGGCCCACCTGACGAAAGCAAAGGGCTTAGCTAGCAAGAAACCCAAACCGACCGGAGGCCGTCACGCGCCGCGCCCGTGACCTACAGTGCGCCGCGCCGCCTCCCTCTTTTTTTTTTTTCTCTCCTCCCACCTCCGCCCACCCCTCCAGAAAGGCAGCGACCCCTCCTCCCTCTCCAAGTTTCCTCCCCACCCGCAACCCTTCCTCCTTCTCTCTCTTCTCGATTTCTTTCCTCTTTCTCCTCTCCGCCGCCTCCGAATACCGCCGCGCCGCGCGCCCGTCTCCCCCGCGGCCGATGTGTCTGCCTCGCCGGCACGAAACCCAAGAGGTAACTGGCCGCGCCCGCTCCCCGCCGCTCCCAGCCGCGATCGGGGGTCCTCCCCTAGGGTTTTCGGGGGACTTTTGGGGTGAATGATTTGGAGAGGCTTTTGGCGGTCTATCTAACCCGGTTGTGGTTTTTTGGTGTGTGTGCAGGTGAGGTGCAGTTGAGGGGTCCCGATCGGAGATGGCGGCGGCGGCCATGGCGGCGCACCGGGCCAGCTTCCCGCTCCGGCTGCAGCAGATCCTGTCCGGGAGCCGCGCCGTGTCGCCGTCGATCAAGGTGGAGTCCGAGACGGTGAGTTCCTCGCGCCATCCACCTGTTTCTTCGTCCTAGGGTTTTGATCGGGGTGGGGGTTGTAGATGCGAACTTAAAGATTGGTATGGTCGAATCCTCTCTAGGTGCTTCCTCTAGGGTTTTGATCTGCTGCTTCTGTTGGTATGGCGTGGTGTTGGGGTGAGGTGGTTACGCCGTAAGGGTGGAGTTGAGTAGTTTCCTCGTTTATGATAGGTTTTGAGCTTGGGGACCAGTGGTGTTGTGTGCAGGGTAGTTGCTACTGTTGTAGGCCATCAAGTTTGGGTTTCCGTGGTTTGGAGTAGGAGAGCCATTGGTTTGAAGTTTCTGGTTATTATGCTTGTGCTGTTGTGGTACTGTTGTTGTAGTGCTACATGCTCCTGTGTTATTGTGTTACCTTGTTTGTTGTTTAAGTATGTTTAATAAGTACCTCAGTGCTTAGTTGCTGCCAGAGCTGAAATCCTGTAGGCTTAAGTATCCGCATTACATTTGTAGTATTCGTTCTTACCACAGTGTACTAGAGGACGTTTATTAGTTCAGGCTTTCCTACTCTTGTAATTCCTGTTGCAAAACTTATGAGTCACGACAGAATGCCACATTTACTTACCCTGCATTTTATTTGTTACTGTGTTACCATTTATGCTTATGTGCTCAACTGCCCATGGTCAGTACTTATGGATTTGTACTGGCCATTTGATAATACTAATTTTTCATTCTGCTATTGCTAACTCTTGTTGCTGTAGTTTTTTGATCCTTTTTCTGGTTATCTTTGTTATTTCTATACTCTATTGCATTTATGGTGATCAATCCAGTATGATGTTTTGGATAATGGCTTACTTTATAATTATATCATGCTGTTTCACTTGATTTTACATCTCAGAGTTAGGAGATGTGGTTTTGTGGATGATATACATTTGGTCTTTACAGTTACTTTAATTACATCTAAATTTGGTTTGAACAATACTGGTTGAATATGTCTCAACGTTTTGCCTGATCTGTGGCCTAGTCTAAATATATAAATTGATAACTTAAAGAGAGGATGTATTTTTCATTTCATAGATTCATTCGTGAGCTTTGAATTTTAATGTCTTAATAATAGTATTTGCTTTCAAAATGATTTGAAGAAAGATAGAGAAGTGTTAGGACCTTGCACCAGGTAGAATATGAAGTGAATTTGGATGCTTTGATGATGACTTGTTTGGTAACTACTTTGACAAACTATCAGTCTGTTCACCTTTTTAAGAAGATACATCATACTGTAGCTAAATGCGGTGATGGGATTATCAATGTACATAGTATAGTGCATTTAGTAGACATCATATTCTTTGAATAAATAAGTGCATGGCTGTCTTACAACCATCGCATTTACAGTCATTTTGCACCATTTTAGTATGCTTGTTATTCCCAGAAATTTTATTCTGTTTCTTGTGATTTTTGTCTTGATTATGATGTTTGATATGTAAGGTTTGTGATACTTCCTTACTTACAGGCATACTAGCCAACATGATTGATTAATCATTTTTGTGTTTTCAGCCAGCAAAAGTTAAAGCGTTTATTGATCGTGTAATCAGTATTCCGCTACATGACATTGCTATACCACTGTCAGGCTTCCGTTGGGAGTTCAGTAAGGTGACTTCTTCATTAGAAAAGCTCTTACACGATATTTTTCACATCCTTATTTTCCTGTAGTTTCTTACTTCTGGTACATGGCTGCAGGGAAATTTCAACCATTGGAAGCCTCTTTTTATGCATTTTGATACATATTTCAATACACACATTTCTTTGAGGAAGGATCTTCTTTTATCTGATGATGTGGCTGAGGTTGATCCTTTGCCTAAAAATACCATCCTGCAAATTTTGAGAGTTATGCAGATTGTTTTGGAAAATTGCCAGAACAAAACATCATTTGCTGGTCTTGAGGTAAACTGGTTTTTATTTCTATTCTTTAACTTGATTTTCCAAATATTAGATGCAAGAACCCATGCTTTTTTTATATATTTTAATTCACTATCTTCTTCTATCAGCATTTTAGGCTTCTGCTGGCATCATCAGACCCTGAGGTAGTTGTGGCTGCTTTAGAAACACTTGCTGCATTGGTTAAAATAAATCCTTCGAAGTTGCATATGAATGGAAAGCTGATAAATTGTGGAGCTATAAATAGTTATCTTCTATCATTGGCCCAAGGATGGGGTAGCAAAGAGGAAGGCCTGGGCTTATATTCTTGTGTTGTGGCAAATGAGAGAAACCAGCAGGAGGGTTTGTGCTTATTCCCAGCAGATATGGAGAACAAATATGATGGCACACAGCATCGTCTTGGTTCAACTCTTCATTTTGAATATAATTTGGCCCCTGCCCAAGATCCTGATCAATCCAGTGACAAGACTAAGCCATCTAATCTGTGTGTGATACATATCCCAGACTTGCACCTTCAGAAGGAGGATGACTTGAGCATATTGAAGCAATGTGTTGATAAGTTTAATGTGCCTTCAGAGCACAGATTTTCCTTGTTTACAAGGATAAGATATGCCCATGCCTTTAATTCGCCAAGGACATGTAGGCTATATAGCCGCATAAGTCTTCTTGCATTCATTGTTCTTGTGCAATCCAGCGATGCCCATGATGAACTCACATCTTTCTTTACAAACGAGCCAGAGTACATAAATGAGTTAATCAGGCTTGTCCGATCAGAGGAATTTGTTCCTGGACCCCTACGAGCACTGGCTATGCTTGCACTGGGAGCACAGTTAGCAGCATATGCATCATCTCATGAGCGAGCTCGGATACTTAGTGGCTCGAGTATGATATCTGCCGGTGGAAACCGAATGGTCTTGCTCAGTGTTCTGCAAAAAGCTATATCATCACTCAGTAGCCCTAATGATACATCATCTCCGTTAATTGTTGATGCCCTTCTGCAGTTTTTTCTGCTCCATGTGCTATCTTCTTCGAGTTCTGGAACCACCGTTAGAGGTTCAGGGATGGTTGCCCCGCTCTTGCCCCTTTTGCAAGATCATGATCCTTCCCACATGCATCTTGTCTGTTTGGCAGTGAAGACTCTTCAAAAGTTGATGGAGTACAGCAGCCCTGCTGTTTCTCTATTTAAAGATTTGGGTGGTGTAGAACTTTTGTCTCAGAGGTTGCATGTGGAGGTGCAGCGTGTTATTGGTGTTGACAGTCGTAATTCAATAGTTACCAGTGATGCATTGAAATCAGAAGAGGATCATCTCTACTCTCAGAAGCGATTGATTAAGGCTTTGCTCAAGGCATTGGGGTCTGCTACATATTCTCCTGCAAATCCTGCTCGTTCTCAAAGCTCCAACGACAATTCTTTGCCCATCTCACTTTCCCTTATATTTCAGAATGTTGACAAGTTTGGTGGTGACATCTATTTTTCAGCAGTTACTGTTATGAGTGAGATAATTCACAAGGATCCTACATGCTTTCCTTCTTTGAAAGAACTTGGTCTTCCAGATGCTTTTCTGTCTTCAGTGAGTGCTGGGGTAATACCATCTTGTAAAGCTCTTATTTGTGTTCCCAATGGTCTGGGTGCAATATGCCTTAATAGCCAAGGACTTGAGGCTGTCAGGGAAACTTCAGCTCTGCGTTTTCTTGTTGACACGTTGACCAGCAGGAAGTACTTGATACCAATGAGTGAAGGTGTTGTCCTTTTAGCTAATGCAGTGGAAGAGCTTCTTCGTCATGTGCAGTCCCTAAGAAGCACTGGTGTTGACATCATTATTGAAATAATTAATAAACTTTCCTCGCCTTGTGAAGATAAGAGCAATGAACTAGCCAGTTCTGATGAAGGAACAGAAATGGAAACTGATGCGGAAGGACATGATTTAGTTAGTGCTATGGATTCCAGTGTGGATGGCACTAATGATGAACAGTTTTCTCATTTGAGCATTTTCCATGTGATGGTATTGGTGCATCGGACAATGGAAAACTCTGAAACCTGCCGGTTATTTGTGGAGAAAGGAGGCCTGCAAACACTTCTGACACTCCTGTTGCGACCTAGCATTACCCAATCATCTGGAGGAATGCCAATTGCTTTGCATAGCACCATGGTATTCAAGGGCTTTACTCAGCATCACTCTACTCCACTTGCACGTGCATTTTGCTCTTCCTTAAAGGAGCATTTAAAGAATGCCTTGCAGGAACTTGATAGAGTTGCAAGCTCCAGTGAAGTGGCAAAGTTAGAAAAAAGAACAATTCCATCTCTTTTTGTTGTTGAGTTCCTACTCTTCCTTGCGGCTTCCAAAGATAATCGCTGGATGAATGCTCTACTCACAGAATTTGGAGATGGTAGTAGGGATGTCCTCGGAGATATTGGACGAGTACACCGGGAAGTGCTTTGGCAAAATTCATTTTTTGAAGAAAAGAAGGTTGAGCCTGAAACAAGTTTTCCTTTAGCAAATGACTCCCAGCAAGACGCAGCTGTGGGGGATGTTGATGATAACAGATACACATCATTCAGGCAATATCTTGATCCTATTTTAAGGCGAAGGGGCTCTGGGTGGAATATTGAGTCACAGGTATCTGACCTCATTAGTATCTACCGTGATATTGGCCGTGCTGCTGGTGACTCTCAGTGGTATCCTACTGCAGGGTTGCCCTCAAGTTCTTCTCAAGACCAGCCTCCCAGTTCATCTGATGCAAGTGCTAGCACAAAATCAGAAGAGGACAAGAAAAGATCTGAGCATTCGTCCTGCTGTGACATGATGAGGTCACTTTCTTACCATATCAACCATCTTTACATGGAGCTTGGGAAAGCAATGCTTCTTACATCTCGTCGGGAGAACAGTCCTGTGAATTTATCTGCATCCGTTGTATCTGTTGCTAGCAATATTGCTTCCATTGTGTTGGAGCACCTCAATTTTCAGGGGCACTCAATCAGTTCCGAAAGAGAGATTACTGTTTCCACAAAATGCCGATACCTTGGGATGGTGGTTGAGTTCATTGATGGTATATTGTTGGACAGGCCAGAATCATGCAACCCAATCTTGCTGAATTCATTTTATTGTCGTGGTGTTATTCAGGCTATTTTAACCACATTTGAAGCTACCAGTGAGTTGCTCTTTGCTATGAACAGGCTGCTGTCATCGCCTATGGAGACAGACAGTAAAATTGTGAAGGAAGATAAGGAGACAGATTCGTCATGGATATATGGTCCACTCTCCAGCTATGGTGCAATTCTGGATCATCTAGTAACGTCATCATTTATTCTTTCTTCCTCAACAAGACAATTACTTGAGCAGCCTATTTTTAGCGGAAATATCAGGTTTCCCCAAGATGCCGAGAAGTTCATGAAGCTGCTTCAGTCAAAAGTTCTGAAGGCTGTTCTTCCCATCTGGACCCATCCTCAGTTTCCAGAATGCAATGTTGAGTTAATTAGTTCAGTCACATCTATCATGAGGCATGTTTACTCTGGGGTTGAAGTGAAAAATACTGCTATCAACCCTGGTGCTCGTTTGGCTGGTCCACCCCCTGATGAGAATGCAATTTCGCTCATTGTAGAGATGGGCTTTTCTCGTGTCAGAGCTGAGGAAGCACTCAGGCAGGTTGGGACAAACAGTGTTGAAATTGCAACTGATTGGTTATTCTCACATCCAGAGGAACCACAAGAGGATGATGAACTTGCTCGAGCTCTTGCAATGTCTTTAGGCAATTCTGATAAATCTGCACAAGAGGAAGATGGCAAATCGAATGATCTTGAACTTGAAGAAGAAACTGTTCAGCTGCCTCCCATAGATGAAGTATTATCTTCATGTCTTAGGCTGCTGCAGACAAAGGAAACATTAGCTTTCCCTGTTCGGGACATGCTTTTGACTATGAGTTCACAGAATGATGGCCAAAACCGAGTAAAGGTTCTTACATATTTGATTGATCACCTGAAAAATTGTCTAATGTCATCTGATCCATTAAAGAGCACTGCATTATCTGCTCTTTTTCATGTCCTTGCTTTGATTCTCCATGGAGATACTGCTGCTCGGGAAGTTGCTTCAAAGGCTGGTCTTGTCAAGGTTGCTTTGAACCTGCTGAGCAACTGGGAGTTGGAGCCAAGGCAAGGCGAGATAAGTGATGTTCCAAATTGGGTTACTTCCTGCTTTCTTTCTATTGATAGGATGCTCCAATTGGACCCAAAGTTGCCAGATGTTACTGAACCTGATGTCCTTAAAAAGGACAATTCAAATACACAAACATCAGTGGTGATTGATGAAAGCAAGAAAAATGACTCAGGAACTTTGTCAAGTACGGGGTTATTGGACTTGGAGGACCAGAAGCAACTTTTGAAGATCTGCTGTAAATGCATTCAGAAGCAGTTGCCTTCTGCTACTATGCATGCCATTCTTCAGTTGTGTGCCATGTTGACTAAACTTCATGCTGCTGGTATTAGTTTTCTTGAGGCTGGTGGCCTGCATGCATTGCTAAGTTTACCCACAAGTAGCTTGTTTTCTGGATTCAACAGTGTGGCTTCTACAATCATTCGTCATATTTTGGAAGATCCCCACACTCTTCAGCAAGCAATGGAATTAGAGATACGCCACAGTCTTGTCACAGCTGCAAACCGTCATGCAAATTCAAGGGTTACACCACGCAATTTTGTCCAGAATTTGGCGTTTGTTGTATATAGAGACCCGGTGATATTTATGAAAGCTGCCCAAGCTGTGTGCCAGATTGAGATGGTTGGTGATAGACCATATGTTGTTTTGTTGAAGGATCGTGAAAAAGAAAAGAACAAGGAAAAAGAGAAGGACAAGCCCGCTGATAAGGATAAAACAGCAGGTACATCCACAAAGATGACATCAGGGGACATGGCTTTAGGATCTCCTGTAAGTTCTCAAGGGAAGCAGACTGATCCGAATACAAAGAATGTGAAATCTAATCGCAAACCACCACAAAGCTTTGTCACTGTTATTGAGTATCTGCTATATCTGGTTATATCCTTCATTCCACCACCTAGAGTAGAGGATCGACCTGATGGTGAGTCTGGTACTGCATCATCTACAGACATGGATATTGACTCTAACTCAGCAAAAGGCAAAGGTAAAGCTGCTGCTGTCACACCTGAAGAGTCCAAGCATGCAATCCAAGAGGCTACAACATCTCTCGCTAAAAGTGCATTTGTTCTGAAGCTGCTAACAGATGTTCTTCTGACCTATGCATCATCTATTCAAGTTGTCCTTCGCCATGATGCTGATTTGAGCAATGCACGTCCTAACCAGACTGGTATAAGCAGTGGTGGGCTTTTCAATCATATACTGCAGCATTTCCTTCCGCATTCTACAAAGCAAAAGAAAGAGAGGAAAGCTGATGGAGATTGGAGGTACAAATTGGCAACAAGGGCCAATCAATTCTTGGTGGCTTCATCTATGCGGTCTGCAGAAGGTAGAAAAAGGATCTTTTCTGAAATCTGCAGCATGTTTGTTGACTTCACAGACTCCCCTACTGGTTGCAAACCCCCAATATTAAGGATGAATGCATACGTTGATTTGCTTAATGATATTCTGTCAGCCCGTTCGCCAACTGGCTCCTCCTTGTCAGCAGAATCTGCAGTTACTTTTGTTGAAGTTGGTCTTGTTCAGTATTTATCAAAAACACTGCAAGTTATAGATTTGGACCATCCTGATTCAGCAAAGATTGTATCTGCTATTGTTAAGGCCCTTGAGGTCGTTACAAAGGAACATGTTCATTCAGCAAATTTGAATGCCAAAGGGGAGAACTCATCAAAGGTTGTGTCTGACCAGAGCAATCATGATCCATCTTCAAATAGGTTCCAAGCTCTTGACACAACTCAACCCACTGAAATGGTTACTGATCATAGGGAAGCTTTCAATGCTGTTCAAACTTCACAAAGTTCAGATTCAGTGGCTGATGAGATGGACCATGACCGTGATCTGGATGGAGAATTTGCTCGTGATGGTGAAGATGACTTTATACGTGAGATTGCCGAAGATGGAACTCCAAATGAGTCCACAATGGAAATCAGATTTGAAATTCCACGAAATAGAGAGGATGATATGGCTGACGATGATGACGACAGTGATGAGGACATGTCAGCTGATGATGGTGAGGAGGTTGATGAAGAGGAAGATGAGGATGAAGATGAAGAGAATAACAACCTGGAGGAGGACGACACCCATCAAATGTCTCATCCTGACATAGATCAGGATGACCGTGAGATGGATGAAGAGGAGTTTGATGAGGATCTGCTAGAAGAAGATGATGATGAGGATGAGGATGAGGAAGGAGTCATTCTTCGCCTCGAGGAAGGTATTAATGGAATTAATGTGTTTGACCATATTGAGGTGTTTGGGGGAAGGAACAATTTATCTGGGGATACACTACGTGTGATGCCGTTGGACATTTTTGGAACAAGACGGCAAGGCCGTAGTACATCTATATACAACCTTCTTGGGAGAGCAAGCGATCATGGTGTTTTTGACCACCCGCTCTTGGAGGAGCCTTCACTGCTACACCTTCCACAGCAGAGACAACAAGGTATGTCTTTTTTTCTTCTTCCCTGTTTATGTTGATTCTGTTCCATGTAATCATTCATTGGCATACTAATAAACAACTGCCTGATTATTTTTTACTTTGTAACATATTACTGGTTCCTTGATGGTATCAATTGTAACATATATCACTGATGCAAATTTTCTTCATTCAGAAAATTTAGTTGAGATGGCCTTCTCTGATCGGAATCATGAGAATAGTTCATCCCGTTTGGATGCAATTTTCCGGAGCCTGCGAAGTGGCCGGAGTGGACACCGTTTTAATATGTGGCTAGATGACAGTCCCCAACGTTCTGGATCAGCTGCTCCTGCAGTACCTGAAGGCATTGAAGAGCTGCTGGTCTCTCAGTTGAGGCGGCCCACTCCTGAACAACCTGATGACCAGAGTACTCCTGCTGGTGGCATTGAAGAAAATGATCAATCCAACCAGCAACATTTGCATCAATCAGCAACTGAGGCTAGAGAAGAAGTACCAACAGAACAAAATGAAAACAATGATAATGCAGTTACTCCAGCAGCAAGGTCTGAGTTAGATGGTTCTGAAAGTGCTGGTCCTGCACCTCCCAGTGGTGCACTTCAAAGAGATGTGTCTGGTGCAAGTGAGCATGTCACAGAGATGCAATATGAACGTAGTGATGCTGTAGTACGTGATGTAGAAGCAGTCAGCCAGGCAAGCAGCGGTAGTGGTGCTACTTTAGGGGAAAGCCTTAGAAGTTTAGAGGTGGAGATAGGAAGTGTTGAAGGGCATGATGATGGTGATCGGCATGGGGCTTCAGATAGGCTCCCTTTGGGTGATTTGCAGGCTCCTTCGCGATCAAGGAGGCCATCTGGAAGTGTTGTGCTAGGTAGCAGCAGAGATATATCTCTGGAGAGTGTCAGCGAGGTTCCTCAAAATCAAAACCAAGAGTCTGATCAGAATGTCGATGAGGGGGATCAGGAGCCTAACAGAGCTGCTGACACTGACTCAATTGATCCTACATTTTTGGAGGCTCTTCCAGAGGATTTACGGGCTGAAGTTCTTTCTTCACGTCAAAATCAAGTGACCCAGACTTCTAATGAACAACCTCAGAATGATGGGGATATTGATCCTGAATTCCTTGCTGCACTTCCTCCTGATATTCGTGAAGAAGTTCTAGCTCAACAACGTGCACAAAGGTTGCAACAGTCACAAGAATTAGAAGGACAGCCAGTTGAAATGGATGCTGTTTCAATTATCGCAACATTCCCTTCAGAAATTCGGGAGGAGGTATGGTTTGTCCTGTGCCAGTCCCATTTTTTGTTTCTTTGCAATAACAAGATCTCATTGTTGATTTATTTTCCAGGTGCTTTTAACATCTCCAGATACACTACTGGCTACACTTACGCCTGCACTAGTTGCTGAAGCCAACATGTTAAGGGAGAGATTTGCTCATCGGTATCACAGTGGCTCCCTTTTTGGCATGAACTCCAGGGGCAGGAGAGGTGAGTCCTCTCGACGTGGTGACATAATTGGTTCAGGCCTTGATAGAAATGCTGGTGATTCCTCTCGACAACCAACTAGCAAGCCAATTGAAACAGAAGGATCTCCTCTTGTCGACAAGGATGCTCTTAAAGCCCTTATTAGGCTACACCGAGTTGTTCAGGTAATATTCATTCACTTCTGTGGGTTCAACAATCTTCTACTATTAACTTTACCCATTGTTTACAGCCTCTATACAAAGGCCAATTGCAGAGGCTTCTATTGAACCTTTGTGCTCATAGGGAAAGCAGAAAGTCCTTGGTTCAGATTCTAGTGGACATGCTTATGCTTGATCTGCAGGGCTCTTCTAAGAAATCAATTGATGCAACTGAACCACCATTTAGGCTATATGGGTGCCATGCAAACATCACATATTCACGCCCTCAATCCACAGATGGTAACCTAACTACCATTGTTTCTGTGTTTTTAATTATTTGAATAGTGCTGTTGGTATCTACGTTAACATTTCCCTGTTGAGAATTGCAGTTGATGTTAATTAATTTTCTTTATGTGGTAAATAGGCGTGCCTCCATTAGTTTCTCGTCGTGTTCTTGAAACTTTGACATACTTGGCAAGAAATCATCCAAATGTGGCTAAACTCTTGCTATTTCTTGAGTTCCCTTGCCCACCAACTTGCCATACTGAAACAGCTGATCAGAGGTGTGGCAAAGCTGTTCTTATGGAAGGTGACAGCGAACAGAATGCTTATGCACTTGTCCTACTTTTAACTTTATTGAATCAGCCACTTTATATGAGGAGCGTAGCTCATCTTGAACAGGTTCACATTCTCTCCTTTTTTTTTTCTGTTGTGGCTCATTATTAAAATTTCCAGTCATGTTTATCTTAATCTTTGGAACTCATGTAGTTACTAAACCTTCTCGAAGTTGTCATGGTCAATGCTGAGAATGAAATTACACAAGCTAAGCTGGAAGCGGCATCTGAAAAACCATCTGGACCTGAGAATGCAATGCAAGATGCCCAAGAAGGTGTGAACGTTGCTGGATCGTCTGGTTCAAAGTCCAATGCCGAGGATAGCAGCAAACCCCTGCCAGTTGATAGAGAAAGTATCCTGCAAAAAGTTCTGCACAATCTTCCCCAAGCAGAGCTTCGACTGCTATGTTCACTGCTCGCACATGATGGGTATGAACTTTTCCAAAATTGCTTAAGTATTTCACACAATTATTTTTTTCTCCTATTGACTTATATTACTTACTCTATTCTGCATTGTAACCTGATTTTCGTGGGATGTGTACTTTCATAGTGTAAGCATATTGAGGAAATCAATTCATCTATCGCAGAATTGAATAAGTTTGATTCTTCTCCGGTTATGTTGTTTAGGTCTTCATGAAATAGATGCTGAGAAACTATGCTGCTAGTCGCATCAGCATTTTCTTGTGGTTGGTTTCATTCGTTTGTTACCGGCTTTTCCTTTTTAGCAACAGTAACTGATGGCAGAACAGTTATTTTTTTCTTATATTTGTCTGTGCTATTATTGTTGTTATGACTAAAAAAGAAATTAGAAATTGTGGTCCTTTTCTTTTCAGCTTGTCAGACAATGCGTATCTCCTGGTAGCAGAAGTTTTGAAAAAGATTGTAGCTCTGGCTCCTTTCTTCTGTTGCCATTTCATAAATGAACTTGCACATTCAATGCAAAATTTGACGCTTTGTGCAATGAAGGAGTTTCAATTGTATGAGGATTCTGAAAAGGCTCTTCTTAGCACATCATCAACCAATGGTACTGCAATTCTTAGAGTTGTGCAGGCTTTGAGTTCTCTTGTCACCACTCTGCAAGAGAGAAGGGATCCAGATCATCATCCTGCTGGAAAGGATCATTCTGACGCATTGTCTCAGATTTCTGAAATTAACACTGCATTGGATGCATTATGGTTGGAGCTGAGTAATTGCATAAGCAAAATAGAGAGCTCTTCGAATCTAAGTCCTTCTGCAAATGCAGCTACATTAACAACAGGTGTAGCACCTCCTTTGCCAGCCGGAACTCAGAACATATTACCGTACGTAGAATCATTTTTTGTGACATGTGAGAAGTTATGCCTTGGGCAACATGATGCCATTCAAGAAGCTTCAACATCTGACATGGAGGATGCATCAACTTCTAGTGGTGGGCAGAAATCATCTGGTAGCCATGCAAACCTTGATGAGAAGCACAATGCTTTTGTTAAATTCTCAGAGAAACACAGAAGATTGTTGAATGCATTTATCCGCCAAAACCCTGGGCTCTTGGAGAAGTCGTTCTCTCTGATGTTGAAAATCCCTCGCTTGATTGAATTTGACAACAAGCGTGCATATTTCCGGTCGAAAATTAAGCACCAGCATGACCATCATCATAGCCCTGTTAGAATTTCTGTGCGCCGGGCATACATTTTGGAGGATTCCTATAACCAGCTAAGGATGCGCTCTCCGCAGGATTTGAAGGGTAGACTGACTGTTCATTTCCAAGGTGAAGAAGGCATTGATGCCGGTGGACTAACAAGAGAATGGTATCAGCTGCTATCACGAGTGATTTTTGATAAGGGTGCCCTTCTATTCACGACTGTTGGAAATGACTTGACATTTCAACCAAACCCTAACTCCGTGTATCAGACTGAACACCTCTCATACTTCAAATTTGTTGGGCGAGTGGTGAGTGACGTTACTCCTAGTTATCTGTATTTTACTTTGTGCAATTGTTTTTGGTTCTAAAAGTTATGTTCCTCCAGGTTGGTAAGGCTCTATTTGATGGCCAACTTATGGATGTCCATTTTACGAGATCCTTCTACAAGCACATACTAGGTGTCAAGGTTACCTACCATGACATTGAAGCTATCGATCCTGCCTACTACAAAAATTTGAAATGGATGCTTGAGGTATCTTTTTTTTTTCTGTACAATGGTTAATTCAGCTTCTTTGATTAAGTGGTAATTTTCAGTGGCTTGTTAGATGTGTAATGTACATCTCATTTCTGTCTACAGAATGACATAAGCGATGTTTTGGACCTCTCCTTCAGCATGGATGCAGATGAAGAGAAGCGGATATTATATGAGAAGGCTGAGGTATAAGTCCATTTCTCTGTGTCTCTGTCTCATTCTTCTGGCTGGTCTGCTCAACTTAGTCCTGAATCCATCTACGCAGGTGACTGATTATGAGTTGATTCCTGGAGGCCGAAACATCAAGGTCACTGAGGAGAACAAGCACGAATATGTTAATCGGGTTGCAGAACATCGTTTAACCACTGCTATTAGGCCTCAAATCACTTCTTTTATGGAGGGATTTAATGAGCTCATTCCTGAAGAGTTGATATCAATCTTTAATGACAAAGAGCTTGAACTGCTAATCAGTGGACTCCCAGACATTGACTGTGAGTATCGCACATATGGTTCAGGACTGTTGAATTATCTGTTTTTGATCTTACACTCAATTAACTTGTTTTGTATCTTACGCTCTCAGTGGACGATCTAAAAGCAAATACAGAATATTCTGGTTACAGCATAGCTTCTCCAGTCATTCAGTGGTTCTGGGAGATTGTCCAAGGGTTCAGCAAGGAGGATAAAGCTCGGTTTCTTCAGTTCGTTACTGGCACCTCAAAGGTATTGCTGAATAGCCTTGTGAAGTTGTGAAGCCCTCTGTTTCTTAAGTATTTTTTGGGAGTATCTACATATATGACGCCACATTTTCTCACCAAACAACAATCAAATCATTTTTACACTGTAAATTGCCTACACTTAAATTTGTAATTCCACTGTAAATTTCAAAACTTAGGAGAGATAGAAGCATACTTACATATAGAGGAGAGCAATCACATAGAAAAAGTGACTGAAATTAGGTGAAAAGTGTGGTGCCATATTTTTAGCAAATCCGTATTTTTTTACTTAGAAGTGTTACAATGATCATACGATTCTACCTTATTAGTTAGTCATCATGAATTGAATCTTTGAGTTAAACCGTAGGTACCTCTGGAAGGTTTCAGTGCACTCCAAGGAATATCTGGACCACAACGATTCCAGATACACAAGGCCTATGGAAGCACCAACCATCTGCCTTCAGCTCATACTTGGTAATCCATCTTCCCTGCATTCTCTTACTTTTGACACTAGAAAAAACATTTGACTTTATTAAGGGATCAAAATCCTGCCGGTATCAACCGGCTACTGGATTTTAGGGGCAGGTATTCAAACCTTTGCTCCAGCTATAATGTTGTTTTATTTACTTAGATCAGCCCTGACAACTCTTCTGCTCTTGCTCACTGCAGCTTTAACCAACTAGACCTGCCTGAGTACACATCGAAAGAGCAGCTCCAGGAGAGATTGCTATTGGCAATTCATGAGGCAAATGAAGGTTTTGGATTCGGTTAATCAGTCACTCCTGCTCCTGCGTGCAAGAAATTTCAGGGAGTTTGTACAGGTACCGTCAGAATTGCAATAGGCGAGCCGAAAGTTCACGGACTCTTACAGGTGCCGCCTGCCCACGATGCTTTACAGCGGCGGACTCTTTGCTGCTGCGAAGAATGTGCAAGGAGGTGTAGCAGGGCTAGAAGACAGCAACTACTTGGTGTTCATAATATTGTTTTTCCCTTTTGGGTCTTTTTTGGCCATTGCCCCGTTAATAGATTTCACCTTCTCTATACATTGGACCTGTACGGAAGTTTTTTTCCTTTTTTATTCAAGTTTGTTTTTGGGGGGCATAGACCGGTGGAATGCAACATTAAGATTAATGCCAAGTTTTCCATCGCTATTGCATATTCAATGCACATTGATTACAAGTGTCTAGTTACACGAGCTGCGGCCATAATTTTTTTCCCAAGGTGATGTGTTCGGCTGTGCCATGTGCCTATGTTCGTATGATTATGCATGTGTGCTGTTTCGATCGCTTCCGTAGTTTGGAGCTTCAGTTTGGCATGAGAGTGCAGTATCACAAGTGCACCACTATATAAGCCAACATGATCCATAATTAATTTCTAGCCTTAAACCGTTGGACGTGGCATATCTAGCTGACAACTGCGAAATAGGTAGATAGCTACTTTCTGGCGTTACGGTATTAAACTGGCTATCGTGCCGTATAAGTTTGATTATGTCATATGCTCCTTGTATTCCAAATTTCCACTATAACCTCAAAACTCTGAGCACAATCTAAGCAACATGGCATTACGGTGTTAAGCTGGTTACCGGGTCATTCGTATTAGTTTGGTTATGTTATATGCTACTTGTAATAATCTCAAATGCTGAGCACAGTCAATGCAACATGTTTTGAAGCAGCAGTGACGGCTACTAGCCAGTGTTATTAGACCGGGACTGGCCCGGCCGTCCAACAAAAAAAAAAACCTGATCTATTGCTTAACTCTAGGCTGTTTATCTCTCCCACCTGGGGAGGCCAAACTAGCCCGGAGTCGTGGGATCCCTAGGGTCAGAGGTCCGACCGCCCAATTTTCCAAAAAATAGAGGCTAGGCTGGGTTTCGAAACCCAGGGTATTTCATAGAAAAGAAAAACCCAGGGTACTGGATTCCATCGAATTTTCCTAGGAAAGAAATTTGAATTTGGTTCGTTTGGTTTTCATATGGTCCGTCCGTTTCCTTAGAATAGTATCGTACACTGAAAACATGGTATATACCTAGGACAATAAGTGTGAAAGCTCGTCCTGTATTTATTGGTTTCGTAAAAAGAGCGTAATTGTGGTCGTGAGTGCTGCGTCTGTCAGATACGTCCATACCTAACCGTTTGATCTCCAAATCTAAAAGCATGGATCTACCCGCACCGCAGCGCCTCCCAACTGCATTCCGCCGGCCTCCTTCCTCCGAATCGGATCTAGTCAAAGATATTCGGATTTGATTGATTGCTCATTGGCGTGGATTAGATCGGGAATCCGTCCTTGCTTGTATTGGTTTCCTTCTCATGTGTTTTTTCTTCTGGATTTCTTTTTCTATGCGCGTGGGGTGTGGTGCGTGTTAGACAGACCATTGGATTAGGCTGTATATATATAGATTCGGCCTTCTTGTATACGTTCGGGGGGATTTATAGTCACTGTACACATTTTACATGGTATCAGAGCAGGTCTAGATATCCCGGTGCGCTAGCTTCTCCCTTCGACGAGCCGACCCTTTCCTCCTCGTCATCGACGTCTTCTTTCCGTCGCCGACTCTCTTCCCGGTACTCTCCTCGTTCTCTCGTCTTCATTTCTTCTTCTCCCCATCAAGATTTTACAAGCCAATAACAGTATATAATTCGTCAACCATACCGTTACAAACCTCCTCACCTCACAAGGCATCCATCTTCGGCTCTTCTGCCCCTACACCTCTCCTTAGAACGGCAAAGCCGAGCGTCTCCTTCGTACCCTCAATAACATCAGTCACACCATGCTACTTTACGCTCACTTACCTACCACTTATTGGACCGAAGCTCTGGCTATTGCGACGTACCTTCTCAATCGGCGCCTATGCTCCTCCGTTCATAACAACGTTTCCTATGCCCTTCTCTACCGCACGGCGCCCGACTACTCCCACCTTCGCGTTTTCGGGTGTCTCAGCTACCCAAATCTCACCGCCACAGCTTCCCACAAACTCGCTCCCCGCTCCACCACCTGTATTCTCCTCAGCTATTCCACCTCTCACATGGTCACCCGCTCCCAGACCGGGTTTCTCCGCCCCACTCCATGCTACGGTCTCTCTGCCGTCCACAGCTCTATCTCGCCCATTCCGACGACTTCTCGCTCAGCCCTGGCCGACCCTCAGTGGCGCACGGCCATGGCCGACGAGTACAAGGCCCTAATGGACAACGAGACCTAGCGCCTCGTTCCCCGACCTCACGGCGCCAACATTGTGATCGGTAAGTGGATTTTCAAATACAAATTCCACGCCGATGGCTCTCTTGCCCGTCACAAAGCTCGCTGGGTAGTCTGGGGTTTCTCCCAACGACCCGGTGTCGACTACGACGAGACCTTCAGTCCCGTTGTCAAACCCGCCACCATCCGAGTCGTCCTTACCTTAGCTGCCTCTCGCTCCTAGCCGATCCATCAACTAGACGTGAAGAACGCCTTTCTTCACGGCCACTTGACGGAAACAGTCTACTGCCAGCAGCCCCTAGGCTTCGTCGACCCTTCTCGGCCCGACGACATCTGTTTCCTTCAACGCTCTCTCTATGGCCTCAAACAAGCTCCTTGTGCCTGGTACCAGTGCTTTGCTGCCTATCTTCGGCACATCGGCTTCGTGACCTCTGCGTCCGATAGTTCCCTGTTCACTTTCCATATCGGCTCCACCACTGCCTATCTACTTCTCTATGTCAATGACATTGTCCTCACAGCGTGTTCGATATCTCTCCTCGACCAGATCATGGCCTGACTCTACTCTGAGTTCGCCATGACCAATCTTGGTCCTCTCTACCATTTTCTTGGCATCTCCGTAACCCGTTTCATCCACGGGCTCTTCCTTTCCCAACGTCAGTACACCATCGACCTCCTCCAACGTGTGGGCATGGTCGACTGTCACCCCAGTCGACACTCGAGCTAAACTCTCCGTCACCGATGGCGTCCTCGTTGCCGATCTCTCTCACTATCGGAGTCTTGCCGGGGCTCTCCAATACCTCACACTCACCCAACCCGACCTCACGTACGCTGTCCAGCAAGTGTGCCTCTTCATGCACGCTTCGCGCGAACCTCACCTCGCGCTGCTCAAGCGCATCCTACGCTACGTGAAGGGCACCCTCTCCAGCGGGCTGCATCTCAGCTCCAGCCCCATCGACTACCTCACCGCGTACTCCGACGCTGACTGGGCAGGCTGCCCTGACTCTCGACGCTCTACGTCCGGCTACTGCGTTTACCTCGGTGACACTCTCGTATCCTGGTCCTCAAAACGCCAGACTACAGTGTCCCGCTCCAGCGTTGAAGCCGAGTACCGTGCTGTCGCCCACGCTGTCACCGAGTGCTGCTGGCTTCGCTAGCTTCTCCAGGAGCTCCGTGCACCTCTCTCCACCGCGACCGTCGTCTACTGTGACAATGTCAGTGCCGTCTACATGACCGTCAACCCGGTCCATCACCGACGCACCAAGCACATCGAGATCGATATCCATTTTATCCGTGACAAGGTTGCATTAGGACAGGTTCGGGTGCTCCATGTACCATCGGCACATCAGTTTGCCAATATAATGACCAAAGGTCTGCCCACGCCTTTGTTTATCAGTTTTCGATCCAGTCTCTGCGCCCGTTTCCCTTCCGCTGCGACTGCGGGGGTGTTAGACAGACCACTGGCATGTGCTGTATATATATAGACCCGACCTCCTTGTATACGCTCGGGAGATCCATAGTCACTGTACACATTCTACAGTGCGGATAGCTGATTTGCGTTTGCAGTTTTGCTCGAGCCGGCTCCGTCACCTATCTGCGTCGCTAGGTCGCCGTGACGACTCCATGCCTCCGCCACGCCTCGAAGCCTCCCTCACCGTGCAGCCTTCTAGTCCGCCGGCTGCGCCTTGACCACGTCAGCCCCTGCGTATTCGTCGGGCCGTGACCGTCCACCAGCCTCGCGGCTGTTTTTGCACCTGTTCTGTCCACCGCCGGCGGCGCACGAAGTGACGAAGGGAACTACGACGAGCAGTGCTAGGTAATTGATTGAACCATATTGCTTATGCATCGATAGATTATACACATATGCTTATATGATGGAAAATAAATTTTATTATGTAACTTTAGTCCAAAATACTAACAATTGATGACGAGAGATATAGAGAAGCCTTCGCATAGTATATGGACAATAAGAATTTGGATGCAAATTTGCTTTGGATATCATCTATGAAAGCTTATTTTGTCTGTGCTATGATTTTGCATTTCAATGTGTTGTCCAGCTAGAAGTGCTCAAGCCTGTTCTATGAATGAGAAATTACTGTACTTATTTCTGTTGCAGCAGAGTAGAGTTTCAAGTCGTATGTGACATAATGGCTTATTGAATCATCATTTACCCTTGGTTTTGAAGATATGGAATGCATCAAACACAATTGGCACTAGCTGCCAGCCAAAAAAAAAAACTGAATATCCATACCATTTTTCAATTGTAACCTTAAGACATCCTCTTGTAAGATTTAGACTGAATTTTTTGCACATACTCATTACAGCAGTTCTCTACCACTACTGTTTGTCATGAAAAAAGGATAGAAATAGATGATGTGGCTTAACCGCGAGTCTTCGTTTATAGTCAATTTTATAGGGGGGAGAGAGGTTTCTTCCTCATGACTACTAATTCAAAAGAAACTTGATGTTCTGAAATTAATGCGGAAATCATCAACTTTTGTAAGTTGTTTCCAGAGTTAGGTTCAGAATCATGGTTACTAACTTTGCTTAGTTTGCTTCTGAATTTTTCTTCATCTGGTTTACAGGAACAAAATTTCCTTTATGTAATTGTGCTTAGGGCTTCCTGATTTAACAAAGTACTGAATTAAAAAAATAATTTCTTATGGTTTGCTATTAAATGCTTGCCTGTTACTAAGTTACATTGATATACATTTTGGGTTGAAATGGTTTAAAGTCGTATGTTCCTGTAGTTGTTAACCACTATTTTCTCTATGCATATTTTCAGTGACAATCCAATTTATTGTTGATACCTTGCGATAGGGTTTGATTACCAAACTGCTTAGGAAGTTCTGAGCACTGGGATAGAGATAATAACTAAATTTTATCCCACTTCTTTAGATTAGCATAATATAAAATACCATAAGCTTATACCCAATTAGTTTCTGCTAAATTCTACATTGATTGATTGTTAATTTTTGAATTTTAGGGTGTGCTTTGGAAAATGCAAAACTCTTTTTTGATTAGGCAAGAGCTTGTATTGATGGGGTACATGGCTTCCTTGGGTTATTCTGTTTTCAAGATCTCAACAAATATGCTATTTTGTAAGATAATTTTTTCTTGTACTTTTATGGGCAGCTCTGGTGCATGTGAATGTGGAAGTTTTGTGAAAACAGAAATATTCCTATAATTAGATCCTGATACAAGTCATTGTTGCTCTCAGTCGATTGAAAAGGCTCTGGACGTTTCTGGAAATGATCTGGATTCAGCGATAAGGAGTTTGCTTAATCTACATTTGGAATCTGTGCAAAATAACAATAATCCTGCATGTGAACCCATACAATAAACTACTGCATGGTTATTGATCTTACTAGGTTATAACTAAATAGAAAGCTGAAATTGATTTTGCTTGATGTATTTAAATTTGAAAACGTGCAATGCATAGTTTCAGTTCAGTGTTTCATTATTTCCACAGCTGCTGATTATTCATTCGATTAAGTTAGTTCTGCTTCACCACCTCTGCAATGGATTACACTATAGCCGGACTGTGCATGAATTTTTTTATGAGGAAAATCTTGCATATGCAAGTGAATTCTGGTTCTGCGAAACAGACCATGAGGTTCTGCTGGTATTTTTATATTACATAGATGTGTTTGGATCGAACAACTTAGACAGGTTTTTAGTTTTGAAATTTTCCTATATGAATGCATTAATTTTTCCTGATCAACCCCATACTGGGTGTCTGACATTCTGGACACCAATTTTTCTGGTAGTAATATATTAATGTTTATTTGCAAGTGGGCAATTATCTATCTTGCGCAGCTGAAGCCACTGATCAACCCTATCCTAAGCTGCGAGTGAGCTGTGTTAAAATTTGAAGTCTGTTCATGCTCACTATTTAGTTGAGGATTCCTGTTGATTTTGACACGGCCGAAATAAAGAATTGCTGTGAGATTTTGGAACTCTTCCTCCGGGCTCGAGGAGGCCCTTTGTGATTAGTGTATGCAATTGTATTATATACACAATAATCGTAATTATCTGTGCCCTCCCTTGTTACTATCTGATCACGGATCAGTGACCTTGTCCATTCAAAGTTTACCTAAGATAAATTGCTCCTTCCAGTTCAAGAAAGCAAAATACTTCTGCTTGTTTCTTGTGAGTGTATTCTTGACTCTTACTGTATGTCTTAAAGCGGCAAAATACATTGCCATCAATATTGAAGAAAAATAGATAGTTCTTCGAGATAAGCTTAGTGGATCTCTAGCCAATTCTGGACAATATGTTCAAGTTTACTCACAAGACAGGAATAGCTCTGGCCCGACACGTACAGCTGCCGAGCTCGTTCGTGGGGATCCCGTTCCGGCTCGACACGTCCATGGTACGGTACTCCCGCTCGGACCTAATACGCCCATGGGCTAAACCACTCAGGGATTCCGTTCTGGTCCAACTCGTGGTTGGCCTTGTGGCCCAGCATTTTTGCCAAAATCACGTTATAGGGTGAGTTATTTCTTGGTTATCGCATTCCAGCCCATCATAGCTTTGTGACTGTGATTCTGGCTCAGTAGTAGCCCATATGAAGGTGAAGCATATATGTCACTAAAGCAAAATTAAGAGATGTGTTAACAAAAACATATACTAGAGATATCCGTACCGGCAGAGAAACGTATAATCAATGGGTCAGGTTGGAATCTATACAACCATTCAGTATATATACACTCCTGCTCCGTGACTTTACCACCATATCATATTATTCACTCACCCATTTATTAATGTATCCACCTTCTGGCATCTCTGTTGGTGCATATATACACCTGCTTTTCCCTGACAAGACGGGTTTAAGTACTGGTGAGATCGTAACAAAACCACTTAACGTCATAGAAAGCAGATCGGCTTAGAAGTATCCGATTGCTATAGGGTAGAAGCTGATCGAATTGAGGCAAGAAAAAACTCGGTTCCAGAATAGAAGATTAATAGAAGATTATCTAGATAAGGTTGAGTTTGAGGAGGAACCGTGGCTCAAGGCAGGATAGTCTATCATATCTTATATAGATGTAAGATTTAATTAGTTAGTTAATTTTCTTAGAGATATTTTTTTTATTTTTATTAGAAAATGACATCCGATGGTTGTTGTAAACGTGTCGGACTCTGTAAATCCAGGTATAAATATAAACCCCTGGAAATATGTAATAATTAGTCCTTCGATCAATACAACCTCAGCGTATCGCCACCCTAGTTCATTTAGGTTTCTACCGACGGGGTCTGGCTCTCGATGCGGGGCTGTATCGGTTAGGTCCGACCTCCGACGAAGTGGTAAGTCCCGCCACTATCTCGATATGTCTCGTTCTTTCTAAGAATGCATCGGTTAGGTTCAACCTCTTAGGCTGATAGGATGTATCGCATCACGTTCGTGCAGTCTCTATTGTTCTATCAAGCTCTCTTTGTCGTCGTCAGTCTCATGCTGCATCGGTTAAGTTCGACCTACGAGGCCGCCGACAGTGGAATGAGCTTTAGGCCTATAGGTCTCTATACGGCGTTTTATCAGAGTGTTAGCCGATGAGTTATCTATACGTTGAGCGTCACGCCCAGCGTATCGGCTTCTCGGCCGATATTCACCAGGGACTTTCCTTCGAGCGCCACGCCAAGCGCATCGGCCTTTTAGCCGATGTGCGCCTGTCTCCAGAGAGACATTCACTTATCGGCTCAGCTAGCCGATGGGTTCGCTTTGCCCTTACTTCAGTATGTTCGATCCGGCGTCCACCGTCCCGTCGCCGTTGGCCTCAACCTCTTACTGTCTCGGTTAGGTCCGATCTTCGAGATTCAGTGCTAGCGGCGTCGTCATGGTGGGCAATGGGTCTCGTGCTATCATCTCCATCCCGTGTCTCCATCGGCTCTACAGCCGATGGATCAGGGCCTCGCGTCTGCTATACCCGGAGGCATCGTATCCTTCGTCGATATCCACCTATGCCTACATTGGCTCCCTAGTCGATAGAAGGGCGCTTTGATTCCTATCGGTGACCAGCTGATAGCAGGAGCCATCCGAACGCGGCCGATGACTAACTCGATCATATCGGCAGCCAGCCGATAATGAGGGCTCGTATCGGCCCATCATCCGACTGATCCATTGTTAACACCAGAATTTGATTCAACCTATAAACAGGATCGGTTAAGAAAGTCTGAGTTAGTTTAGTTAACTGCTTTAGAGATATTTTATGTTATTTTTGTTAAGAGATAACGTCTGATGGTGGTCGTAAACACGTCGGACTCTATAAATCTAGGGTATAAATATAGACCCACTGGAAACATGTAACATATCTCTGGATCAATATACAACTTTGGCGTATTACCACCCTAGTTCATCTAGGTGTTTACCGGTGGGTTCTGGTTCTCGACGCGGGGCTGCATTGGTTAAATCCGATCTCCGGCAAAGGGATAAGTCCCGCTACTATCCTAGTATACTTTGTTCTGTCCAAGGCTGCATCGTTTAAGTTCGAACTCTTAGTCAGATCAGGTGTACCGCATCACGTCCGTGCAAGATCTATTGACCTATCAAACTCTCTCCGCCGTCGTCAGTCTCGTGTTGCATCGGTACCTACGGGTCTGCCGATGGAGGATTGAGTTTTAGGTCTATAGGTCTCTTTACGACGTTTCATCGAATTGAGTAGCCGATGAGTTATCCTAAACGTAGGTCCCATCGTCGTGCGACCGATGGGTTTAGGTAGGACCGCGTTTGGCGTTAGGCTTGTAGGTAGCCGATGGCATCTCTTCTACCCCGTCATCATGTTCAGTCTGAGCCCCCACTATCTTGGTGTCGTTAGCCTCCAGCCTCATACTGTCTCGGTTAGGTTTGATCCATCGAGGATGGCCCTAACGGTGTCATTACTGCTGTCACTCGCCCGCATGGCCTCATGGGGGATCGGCTCCCGTTCCGCATATCGGATGCGGGTAGCATCATCGGCTCTTTGGCTGATAGGCTCTAGTGCGTTACATGTGTCTATCTCTCGCACTTTCATCGGCTTTTCAGCCAGTGCGCTAGCATTCTCATCTCTATCGGCATCTAGCCGATAGGGAGGGTCGGGCAGGCCTTCCGGCTGATTGACTTACACGTCTTATCCCTTTTCTTTGTCAATTGTAGGGTCAAATTGACTGGCACGCTCACGAATCTCGAGGCTTAAGGACCTGCACTAGAGTTAAGCAGACCTCCCAGGCCTTCGCATGACCAAGCCGTCGTCTTTTTCCGATCGCGGGATTTTTGGTAGTGAGCACCCGTTTGCCTCACCTCTTTGTCAATTACAGGGTCAAATTGACTGGCACGCTCGCACCCGCACCATTGTGCCAGAGCCGATGTGAACCCCATGGACCCCGGCGTGCCTACCTCGAGCCACGGAGAGAAGCCGACTAGCCTGCACTGGAGCTAAGCAGACCTCCTAGGTGTCGGCGTGCTCGCGTCGGGTTTCGGCGCGAACATATTTTTTGGCTCGCCCGGTGGGACCGAAGATTTTATTCATCGATTGATAGGACTCATACTTCGTTCATCGGCCGGTGGTGTAGAAATCTTCATTCATCAGCCAATTGGACGGGATTTCATTCATCGGCTAGAAAAACTTGAAGACCATTCATCAACCAGTAGGATTGTACAATTGCCTGATTAGAAATCAAAATTTTTACTCATCAACCCGGGAGGCATCTTGTTATCAATATGTATAAAGAGGAGGTTGATTCTAAGGCATATTCATCCGAAAAAGAAGCTGATGAGGATACTATAGTTCCAGTTACCATGGATGATCTGAATAAAGATCAGAGGCAGCATGTAGAGCAGAATATGGATAGCTTTCAGAAGCTCTGTTTGGAATTCTTCAGTATGACTAAACAAGGATCGTTTCAAAAGACGTAGTTACCAAAATGTGTTTTGATAAAGTAATCAGGCCATTCATCACCAGTGAATTCTCCCAAGCCATTACAAGAGATGTTCAACGAAGCATTTTATCAAGCATTCAATAATCCATCGGGAGTGTGGATGGATACACTACAAGATCTGATCAAGAAGATAATACAAGAATCATCAGCTCAAGAGCCTGGTCAAGATTATGTATCTTTGCTGATAGAGACGAAGTTATCTCAGAAAACTTGGCAAAACAAGAGAGACCTATCGGCAAACATGCATCCACCAACACAAGATCGATTCGGAGGGCAACGGTAGGAGGTACCTCTAGAATTCTTTTAGGGTAATTATTGTGGAGAGATATTCTAAGGAAGAAGGATTGGTTAATTAGAATTGAGGACACGGTAAAAGAGCAATTTAGTATCAAGCCCAAAGATCAAATAGTTATGTATCGGCACCCGTATTCAGAATGGTTTGATAGAGTTCTATTGCCTCGCCGATACATGATACTAGATTTCTCTAAATTCTCAGGGCAAGACAATATATCTACAATGGAGCACATCAGCCGATTCATAGCACAGTATGGAGAAGCATCAGCTGAGGAAGCTCTCAGATTTCGTTTCTTTCTATTGTCACTCTCTGGATCGGCTTTCACATGGTTTTTTTGTTACCACCAGACTCGATTAAAGGATGGGCCGATCTCGAGTAGTAATTCCATAAATATTTATTTGCTAGGATTTAATAAATGAGACTATCAGATTTAAATATCGGTTAGATAGATGCCTAATGAGTTAGTTCTAGAATACATCAAATGTTTCCAGGATATTAGAGGCCGATGTTATAGTCTTATTTTGAGCGATGAACAATTAGCTGATTTAGTCTTGCAAGGATTGTCGAGTCACATCAGGTGGAAATTTTCTTCCCAAGAGTTCAACAGTTTAGCATATCTGATGCATGTGGTATCGGCTTACGAGAGCTGATTATCAGGAAAAGAGGAGATGTCGAAGTGTTGGAGGCCTAAGGAAGAAAATTTCGAAGCATGAGCCTTCATACTTCAAAATTGTTTGAGGGCATGTGTTAACGCCAAAATTTGAAAAGCCCAGCGATAGATTGGAAATATGATCGGCTAAAGCGCGGAAGTGTTCGATTGTTACAGGATAGAAGCCGATTGGATTGAGACAAGGAAAGACTTGGTCCCAGAATAGAAGATTATCTAGATAAGGCCGAGTTTAAGGAGGAGTTTATGGCAGGTAGTCTATCATATCTTATATGGATAGGAAGATTTAGTTAGTTAGTTAACTTTCTTAGAGATATTTTTCTTTATTTTTGTTAGGAAATAACGTTCGATGGTTGTTGTAAACGCGTCAGACTCTGTAAACACAAGATATAAATATAGACCCCTAGAAATATATAATAATCAGTCCTTCGATCAAATAAACCTCGGCGCATAGCTAGCCTAGTTCATCTAGGTTTCTACCGGCGGGATCTGGCTCTCGACGCGGGGCTACATCGATTAGGTCTGATCTCCGGTAAAAGGGTAAGTCCCGCCACTATCTCGATATATCTCGTTCTATCTAAGGCTGCATTGGTTAGGTTCGACCTTTTAGGCTGATAGGATGTATCGCATCATGTCCGTGCAGTCTCTATCGGTCTATCAAGTTCTTTCCGTCGCCGTCGGTCTTGTGCTGCATCGGTTAGGTTTGACCTACGAGGCCATCAACGGTGGAATAAGCTTTAGGCCTATAGGTCTCTATACGGCGTTTCATTAGAGTGTTAGCCGATGAGTTATCTATACATTGAGCATCACGTCCAGCGTATCGGCTTCTCGGCCGATATGCACCAGGTCTTTAAAGACTTTCCTTTAAGCGCCACGCCAAGCGCATCGTCCTTCCAGCCGATGCGCGTCTATCTTTATAGAGACGTTTACTCGTCGGCTCAGCTAACCAATAGGTTCGCTTTGTCCTTACTTCAGCACGTCCGATCCGATGTCCACCGTCCCATCGCCGTTGGCCTCAGTCTCTTACTGTCTCGGTTAGGTCCGATCTTCGAGATTTGGTGCCAGCGGTGTCGTCACGACGAGCGATGGGTCTCGTGTTGCCATCTACATCCTGTGTCTTCATCGGCTCTGTAGCCGATAGATCAGTGCCTCATGTCTGCTACACCCGGAGGCATCGTATCCTTCGTCGACATCTACCTACGCCTATATCGGCTCACCAGTCGATGGAAGGACGCCCTGATTCCTATCGGTGACCAGTCGATAGCAGTAGCCATTCAGACGTGGCCGATAACTAACTCGATCCTATCGGCAGTCAGCTGATAGCGAGGGCTCGTATCGGCCCATCGTCCGATTAACCTGTTTGTTTCACCTCCTTATCGATTGTAGGGTCAAATTGATTGGCACATCCGCACCCGCACCGTCGCGTCGGAGCCAACGTGAACCCTACGGGCCCCGACGCGCGTATCTCGAGCTATGGAGATAAGCCGACTGGTCTGTATTAGAGCTAAGCAAAGCTCCCAGGTATTGGTGTGCTCGCGGTGGGTTCCGGCACGAACAATATATATATATATATGATTCAGCTGTACATAATCAGCTGATCCAGCCATTTCTTTTCCCGTACGTACACTGAAATTGAGCTCGATTGGTTGATCAGTTGGCCATCAAGCCACATGCGCGACGGCAAATTCGATCAGAGTGCGCGTGAGTGGATGCATGTCAATTTGATGTCGATCGGAATGGGCGGCATCGGGAAAACGCCTCTCCGAATAACCCCATCCTCTGTGGCGTACAGGTTGGGGATGTAACTATAGCAAGCACAGGCGGCCTGCTCGGGACGAGCTGATGGGACGTACATTACACACAGCTCACGTCGAATGTTCTTCTCAGCTGATGGCACAGAGAAGTAGAGGTGGGCAATGTTTTAGATGTCTGCATTTTTTGCCCTGGTGGGCCATCAGTATGTTTTGAGTGAGCTAACCTAATATAGTTTGCCTTTTTATCCCTTAAAAAAGAATATGTATGCTGCTTGTCTATTGATTACGCCACTGTTGTCTAAAAAACTCGGCCATTTTTTTTATTGACAGTATAGATACCCAATAGATATTCTGAAGCATTATTAAAAATTAATAGTGTACTAATAGAGACCGTAGCATGTCCAAGTATCACGAGACTATCATGACTAAAATTATCATTATGATTCTCTCAAGAATATAGGGGTTTATGATATAAATACAAAACTTCTAGAGGGATAAGGCATAAGATTTGATCCTAAAGCAATCGACCACAACAGCAGCACATAGGCCATCTCATCGACCATGTCTCGCAAAGCTTCTATCGCCGAGTTAGTACACAAGGACTAGATTAGGGTGGTTAACACATCCTTTGTATTCCTCTACAAACCATACATATTCATTCCAATAGGACATAATATGAAGATTCAATCTCAAATCGAGATGTTAGGGTCTTCGGCTAGCAGGGTGATGCACGGAGAGAATTTGGCATATGGCTCTGAAAAGGACAAGGACCAAGCAAATCCGACCACTCCACCTGCTGGCACTACTACCGCTTCAGGGAACTCATAGATCCAGTCAGACTCTACCTCCTTGAAAAAAAAACTCCACCTCCACAGAAGACTCCGTCTAACAACAGTTGGATCAATCGACGACTTTTTCATCGCCTGAGCAAAATCCGGAATGTGCTCGCAAGCTTCTAACCAGCCTGCCGATCGATCAGGCCTCGCACACGTTTGAGTGTTTGGCTAAAATAGATGCACCGTACACACTTGACACTTCTAATAATAAAGCTATGAAAACCTAGAAAAAAATGTCTGTCAGATTGTCGATGATTAAATTGGCAAGGCTAACTTATCGTACGGATCATCGACTTGTTCGATGACATTGCTTTGCTATTATACTGGGAGAACAAAGATAGTGGACGATATCACCTGCTTTTTTATACGTGTTAGAGTTGATCTGTATTGTAACAACGCTTGTCTGCTCGTATCTTTTGTGGTGTTTCAGGACATGGAGTTTGTTGATTATATTTTACATATCTATTTCAATGGCTTGTAACAGTAGGGTTGTAATTTCTCCTAGAGAGAAAAGTCTGAATTATCCTCATTAACTATTTTGGTAGTCCGATTTACCTCTCTCAATTTAAATACCAGATATTTTATATCCTAAACTTTCTAAACAGGATAAATTACCACGTACTTAATCTAGAGCGGTTTTGGTCTTATGTGGTATAGACTTGGCAATTCGATCAATAAAAAAATTTTAAAAAATTAGTTGGGCCAACCTATGAGTGCTTCTTCCCTCTTCCTCTATACCATTATGCTCTCCACCTTGGTAGGCCATGAGGACGCCGGTAAGACACACCTCAGTTATCACCACCCCTACTCCTCCTTCTATAACCCTACTTCCTATTTCCTGAGCTTGACGTCGGCAGGAGTTGCTAGAGTCGCTAGCACTACCCTCTTTTTTCTTCCCCACTTCCTTAGGATTGACCTCTACAAGTGACGACAACACCATTAAGGCAGGCCTCAGCGGCCACTGCCCCTCTTCCCAAGCTCAACCTCACAAGGTGATTCCCATCCATCCTTCCTAAGGCCCGCCTTTGCTACTGTGTGTCAACCACCAACCTTCGATTCTACCTACGAGTGATGGGGGGCGGCCTAGGCACAGTTATGGTGGAGGTAGAGGCGGCTATATGGTCCTTCATGAGCTTGCTAGGTGTTGGTCTCCATTTAAGGGGAGGGAAGATAGGGGCATCTCGTCGGAGGCAGGACTTGTGGAGGTGCATCGGTGGAGACCATGGAGCTGACCATCGAGTCAAGGTCCTCACCAGGTAGTGAATCTTGGCCTCCTGTTGACACCAAGAAATCATTACTGTTAATTGAATTTGGCTAGTTATAGTAAGTGTCCAATTTGAACACAAGGAACGTGCGATGGATACACAACTACATATCCTGTTTAAACACATGTCAAGTCTGATGAGGATATATGTTCTGATGTCAATACGTATTCGTGGTTTGCACACATCTCTTGTAAATAGGTAGAAATAGTCATTTTTCTTTTCTTTTTAGGAACTTTAATTATAGGGTTGTTTGTAACCATATCGAATTCTTTATAATCCAAGATATAAATATGTACAACTAGAAGCCCTATAATATATCAATAAGATCAATATAATAAATCTAACTTTCTTTTTGACGCAACGCCAACCCTTAGGAGTAGGAGTAATTTAACTATTCCAATGATTTCTTCCAGACGTAGGGTTGCTTTAGTTTGATCTTTGGCTTGCTGATGGGTTTGTTGACATACTGTTCTTGTACGCCTTCATCGGCCTATTAGCTCATGGGATCAACAAAATATCTCTCATTGGCTTTCTAGCCGATGGCGCATGTTGTATCGGCCAATCTAGCCAATTGAATTTTTATGTAAATATTTTTCCTTGTCAATTATAGATCAAATTGACTGGCATCCATAAACCTCAAGAATGGAAGGACATATACTGGAGCTAAATAGACCTCCTAGGCCTTCATGCGTGCAACGCATTAGCACGGATATCAGACGATTATTGTGTCAACAACTCCTTGGAGATGGAGCTCAAGTTGAAGCTCGCTGCATCATGTTCGTGTAGGTGGTAGTGGTGGTATTGAGAATACAATGGTGATGGTAGTGGATCTTGGGAGATTAAGCTATGGTCACGACGACGACAACCATGGAGAGATGGCCAAAATCGATGAGGGGAGGGGAGAGACATGGCTAAGTCCGGTCGTCATCTCCAATGTCTTTGTTCTCTCCTTAACTCTTTTCCCTATCTTCACTCCTCTCCAATGGACACCGGTGAGCAATGAGTTCGTGGAGGATGTCGGCCAGGTAGGCTCATGGAGCCAGCTTGCACTAGGACGAGCTCGACGTCCTAAGTTCCACATCGCCACCCACACCATGATTCAATGTCTCTATCCCCCACGTTCCCATAACCCATGGAGGATGGCTATGATGACTTGAGAGGTGGAAACTAGGAGAGTGAATAGGAGAAGATGACAAATGAAGGATGACATGTGGACCAATATATATTTTCTGAAAAATTATTTTGTTAATTTGTTTATTGGATTGACATGTGGCAAAACCGCTGAAACGTGTGTGACATGTAGGACTGGTACATCCTTAAAATATGTTGTGTGTGGGAGTGATTTGTCTAGTTTAAAGAGTTTAGTGGTAAAATTTCTAGTATTTGAATTGAGATGGGTAAATCAGACTACTGTAGAGGTTTATGGGGGTGGGGGACGATAATTAAAACTTTTTCTAAGTTTTTATAGATAAAGTTTTGTACGTAAGCAACTCGTTTAGGCTCAAAAGCTGGTGGGCTCGGCTTCAAATGGGTGCGCCTGTAACAAAAAAGGAAGAAAAAAAAAAGGAAAAAAAAGGCTTCCCACAAGCGTGGGTTCAGTATTTTGCACGTGGGACGCATTCGTGAGTTGCGCACGCGCCAGTCGGGCACGTATTACACCCGCCCATTGGCAGCCGTGGCCAAATCGGCCGTGATGTGCACGCATACACAAAAATTAAGCGACGTGACAAACACACATATTTGAGATTTTGTAATAAACATTTAGACCCCTAAAGATCTCAAATGAAATGAAAGTTATAAACTACAAATTATAAATCTCGTTGAGTTTTATAATTTTAATATAAAATTTATTTTATCTAAATTCATATATAAAAGCTATATATATGTGTTTTGTTTTGAAAATTGATTTTAGCACGTGGATGCTTTAGTCATTCCCATGTAATATGCAGACAATTTAGTCCACCGCTTCTAAAAATAAAGATTTTTTTGGAGACAGTTGACTTTAGTGAATTTCTTAAAATCATAGGAGACCTCATACATTTTACATATATCTTTTTTTTATTCACCTATAAAAATAGATAAGGTGTCATTTAAAATTATTTTTTTTATGATGTCCATCAACCCAACAACCTATTGAAAGAGTGGACGAGACACGTATATTAGCTAGCAAGCATAAATGCATCAAGAGAAAAAAAAGGGAAAAACGAAAAGCGCGTAGGAACGCAAAAAAAGGGAAATGAGAACCGTCGGCGACGTCGTCGGGAGGAGGAAGAACATACCTCTCTTTTACATGCTTGTCGCTGTTCCCTATGTCAGCATCTCGCTGCCGCGCGCCGTCCACCTGCATAGCAAGAGCCATGACTCCACTAAAAACTGGAGCGGAGCTAGGACCACCACGTCCACGCCGATCCCTTCTGTCTCGCCGGGAGGAGAGAAAAGCGATAGGGAGAACGGAGGCTCACCGGCTGGAGGGGGAGGGGGTAGGGTTGTCTGGGCTCGTCGGCCGCCGGGGGAGAAAACGGATGAGTCGCTAGGGAGGCGGTGATGGGGTTCGTCGGCCACTTCGTCTTGCAGGAGCGTCTCAGATATGGACGAGTTGACCAAGTCCGGAAC
Source organism: Oryza coarctata (assembly GCA_030770085.1). Classification (NCBI taxonomy): domain Eukaryota; kingdom Viridiplantae; phylum Streptophyta; class Magnoliopsida; order Poales; family Poaceae; genus Oryza; species Oryza coarctata. Next base: position 8,048,267 of record CM061484.1, on the reverse strand, counting down.
GGATAAGGTGTTCACGCGTGGCCCATTCTGCGCGGTCGGTCGCTTATTAGACGCACCAGACGTGACACATGAAACGAAACAACTGTGACCAGATATATTCCCTTCAACTCTGATTCCGAATACGCATGCATGCATGCGAGCGTAGATAGCCAGCTATATATTTCTATCGACCTCCCACTGAACTAGTTACGCATCTTCATCATATCTGTCACGGAAGAAGGAAAGACACCCTAGAGCTATTCATCTCGAGTGCCAGGGCGATGGAGACCAACTCCATAGTGATCCTTCGTCAAGCTCGACGTGATCGCCTCGGGAGGCTGCGGCGTCGTCTACCGCGCGCGCGTCCGCCGCTCTGGCGAGATCGTCGCCATGAAGTGCATCCGCTCGTACAGAGACGACTGCGGGGAGCTCGTCGACCGCGAGGTCGCCGCCATGGAGGAGTGCAAGGGCCACCCCTACATCGTGCAGCCACGCGCGCACGGCCGCGGAAACGACGGCGAGGCCGTCCTCGTCATGGAGTTCGTGGGGCTGACGCTACGTCACGTCCGGAGGCGGGAGCGCGGCGGGAGGAACCGGTCGGAGCTCGAGGTCCGCCTCGCCATGCGGCAGCTGCTCTCCGGCGCCAAGAGGATGCACGACGCCGGACTTATGCACCGTGACCTCAAGCCGGACAACGTCCTCATCAACGGCCGCGGAAACCTCAAGATCTGCGACCTCGGCTTGTCGCAGAGCACCGCCGAGCCGCCGCCGTATTCCAAACCGATCAGGACGCGGTGGTACTGCGCGCCGGAGATCCTCCTCGGCTCGACGGACTACGACGAGCGCGTCGACTCGTGGTCGCTTGGCTGCATCATGTCGGAGCTCCTCGCCCGGAAGCCGCTGTTCCGCGGGAGCTCGGACAGGGAGTAGCTCGGCGAGATCGTCGACGTTCTTGGCGTCGGCGACATCAAGCAGTGGCGAGGCTACAGGGGGCAGCGGCTGCTGGGAGGCTGCGGGCCGAATAGCTTTCTTCGCAGCTTCTTCCCATGTCCCGCGGAGGCCAGGATGCTCCGCCGGCCGCCGCTGTCGGAGGCTGGCTTCGAGGTGTTGAGTGGCCTTCTCACATGCAACCCGGAGAAGAGGATGACGGTGGCGCAAGCACTCCAGCACCGGTGGTTCAAGGAGCCCGACAGTTCCAGCCTGCGACATCGCCGGTAGGAGACAGAGCTAGGGCTAGCTTAGCTTGAGTGCAACACTCCGTTGCACGGACATGAACGAATAACGATGAGGGTTATTCAGGGTATTGTCACCTATGCTTGTTGTACACCTGTATATATGATTTATTGATATGTATATGCATTACTAGCAAGCAAGATGCCCATGCGTTGTAATGGGTTGTATATAAAAGAAAAAAAATCAAGTTTCTACTGTATTAATTTGATTAGGCACATAATGAAGTTTATGATTGTCAAGTCGCATATGCATCAATTAGTCACCTTCAAAATGTGAAGTGTTCACACCATTTGCTCCACTCTGAACCAAGGTTATAAATCCCGGTTTCAGACAAAATATCTGTTACCAGAAAAAATAGGGTTAACATGGTTGCCGCTGGTTATCAAATGAAGTTTGAATTCAAAATTTTAAATGCAAAAACCGATTATACGTGGTAACTATCAGATACGGTAGGTAACTGGTTTTAAATTCACATTGACTTTTTTACATTATTTGTTCATGGTGATTGGGTTTTAAAAACTCTTTGGTCGCCGAACACCGCTCCATCCAACGAAATTAGGATGCATTTTCTCAAAACAAAATTGAGTTTTAGTTCCAATATTTTAAAACTTGGCTGGTTTACGGAGTGGTTTATTGATTCTTATTTGCTCAATAGGGCCAGTAACCATGCCACTACCGTTGTATTTGTCAATCCTGGTGATGATTACATGAAAGGAAATCGGGATAATGAAAACATAAAATATACTAGATTCATCATGATTATTAGATGGAAATTGAATAAATAGATACAACCATCCATAAAATTATACGCCACAAAATAAGTCATCCATCTAATTAAGAGTTTCAATTTCCCAACCAGTAGTTTCATGTAAAAGGATAATGGTGATTTCGTATTTTTCTTATATAGCAGGGTCCTCTGTATAAATGATGTAAGATATCTTCAGTGGACGTCCCGAGATTCATCAGACATTCACGTTCGGGAGAGGAGGATTATTAAAAAAGAAAGAAAATAACCATCTTTGTAATGTCTCTGTCGATCTCTTCGGGACTTCGCTTCCTCTTCTCTCTCTCTCTCTACATGCTCTCCTTGATCCCCATGGTGCACTGATGATGTCGAACGACGGCAGCTAGCAAACCTTCACCAGATCGAGCCAGGGCTGGGCTAGATAGACAAAACGACGACAATGCCTGATGTCTCCTATAGACGAACACCGCCTGGAAAGAGTGAAAACTAGCCTCAGAGTGGAAATTAGCCTCTGATTGCAAGAGTGCAATGCAAGCAAGCATCTGAAGTTGGAGAGCAGCAATATGCCCATGCAGCTAATGTGGAACGCGCGGCCGCGCAAGGGCAATACGTAGCAATGCATTGTCAATTGAACTAGCAAAAACAAAACTGAATGCCCCAAAACGATGCCATCTTCTACGTTGATGGCATGTTTTCGACGGCGTACCCGTCTGTTCCGGCCGAGAGGTTTTTCCCAAAAACTGCTTGAACACGATAATTCATGTTTGCTTGTTCTGTTTTTGTGCTTTTCAGTGCCGCTTGAGCAAGCCGGAAGCAGTGCGGCCACCGTCTTCTCCGATCCTGGCAAAGGCTCCGGCCGCTTTGACTCATTCCCCGTAGTTACATCACACCACTTTGTCCTGAATCTCTAACAAATGATTTGGAACTCTCGAGGGGACATCTTCTTATTATTTATATGTTATCTAAACAGTTATAATTTTTTTTAAAATTTAATAAGATAGATTAATATATGATATATCTGTAAGTTAAAATTTAACTTTTATAAATTTTAAAAAATAAATTTAACTATATTTATATGTTAACTAGCTCTATTTTAATTTATTTTTTTAAATCATAAAATTGGATTTTATGTTTACATGGTGATCTATCACATATTAATCTTAATTTTTTATAACTATTTAGATTACATGCAAATAATGAGGAGATATCTTCTTAAGCTTAAAATCCATTTTCGAAATCTGCCAGGAGAAAAATACCTCAGCTAAACACGTTTTACATGCAGTAGCGGTAACAATATTTATCTTCAATAAAATAAGAGCTTATAATACTCTAACCATATCTTCTAGCTATTATATTTATTTCCATATTTCTAATACTCTTACTCAATCATAACTTATCAAGATTGATATTGTAATTGAATTTCTCCAACTGACGAGCTGACAAGGGTTTTATAAATCTATCGGTAAGTTGATCACCTATAGCTACAAGCCGAATATTGAATTGTTTTCTTACTATACTTTCTCTTACAAAGTGATAATTAATCTCTATATGTTTTGTTCTGGTATGAAAAATTAGATTAATTGATAAATATGTAGCACCCAAATTGTCACACCACAATTTGGGTTGCTTGTGGTATTTATATATGAAGTTGTTTTTGTAAGGACTGAAACCATGTCTTTTCAGCAGTTGTATTGGCTAATGCTTTATATTATGACTAAGTACTAGAGCGTAAAATTGTTGCATATTTTATCGCACACTATGATACCAAATTGGATTCCAAGAATACAACAAATCTACCAGTGGACCTTCTATCATTAGAACTCTCTATCCAATCAGCATAAAAAAATGCACTAACTCTAGTTGATTGCGATTTTTCTATCCTCAATCCTAGACTAGTTGTTGAATGAATGTATCTTAAAATTCTCTTAATTATAGTCCAATATTCAGTCGTTGGTGAATATAATTTATCATTCCAATCTTCTTTAGTAAATTTGTTGCATATTTTACTTGAGTAAGAAAGATACCATCCTTTAATTTATTTACTTCTATATTAAGTAAGTAATGTAGTTCTCCAAGATCTAAATTACTAATTGAGATTCTTAAGTAGGGCTGTAATAGCCTTCTGTATGGAGCTAACAAAAATAATATCATCCATATAAATGAGGATAAAGATAATAATATTACCTTTATTGTAAAAGAATAATGATGTATATACTTTTGAGGCCTTAAAACCAATATTACATTACTTTGTACTTAGACGAGAATACCATGCTCTTGGTGCTTGTATAAGACCATAGAGTGACTTATCTAGTTTACAAACAAACTCAGCCTTACCTTTATCCTTATACCTAGGAGGTTGTTTCATGTAAACCACTTCCTCCAAAACACCATGGAGAAACACATTCTATACATTTGTTGTCTTAGAGTCCATCCCCTGGAAATAGCAAGTGACAGAATAATTCTAATGGTAGAGGACTTTATCAAAGGACTAAATGTATCCTCATAGTCAATACCATATCTCTGCTTGAACCCCTTTGCCACTAGACGAGCTTTATATCGGTCTAAACTTTCATCAGATCTTATTTTGATATTATATACCCATTTGCAATATATAATATTTCTTCCCTTTTTAGGTGGAAAAAGATGCCATGTGTTATTTTTCATTAGAGCATTATATTCTAAATCCATAGTCTTTTTCCAATCTTTTAGTATAAAAGCTTCTTCTAGATTTTAAGTTTCACTAAATGAGACTACTTATCATATCTTATGGTACCATCGGTGTACACTTTATTTTTACTAATTCCACTTTGAAGTTGTGTGTATGGCTAAGGCAATGTTGCCGATGGTGCAATTGATTGCTCTACACTAGTTGGTGTAGCCAATTCAGATGTAGTTGATCTCTATGGCTGTGTGTGTGCCACAACTGGTTCAGACGTAGTCAATCTTTGTAGCAGTGTGTGTGGTGCAGCCGATGGCACAATTAATTGTTCTGTCACAGCAAATGATACAACTAATTGTCCAGCCGATAGTTCCGCTGTAGCCGATGCTGCAGCTGATTGTCTAGCTGATTGTTCCCTTGCAGTTGATGGCATAGCTAGTTGTTCTATCGTAGCCAATGGTATAGCCGATGACATTGATTGTTCTGTTATAGTTGATAGCATAATGATTGTTTGACTGTCTCAATTTTTACCATGGTAACCTATGAATACCCTGCTAATTGCTCATCAACATCATTGTTTTTATTAGGATTAGGAACATTATCCACTAGAATAAGCAACTTTGCACTCCTAGACACATATATAGTAGAATCAAGAGGATGGTGCGATAATAAAACAATCTCTAACCGCAAACGTGCACTAGCATTGGGATGCAATTTAGCGAAAGGAAAAAATGTTTCATCAATGACAATATTATGAGATATATAAATATGATTGGTAGAAATATCAAGATATTTAAAACCTCTGTGAATATTGCTATAACCAATAAAAACACATTGCTTGGTGCGAAATTGGAGTTTTCTAGTATTGTAAGGTCTAAGATTAGGCCAACAAGTACAACCAAAGTTTCGTAAAGAAATATAGACCAGTTTTAGATGGAACATGTGCTCTAGAGGTGTAGAATACTCAATGACTTTGCTTAGGGTGCGGTTGATGAGATAAGTAGCTGTACGGAATACCTCATCCCAAAATTTCAGAGACATGGAAGCATGGGCAAGGAGAGATAGACTCACTTCTACAATGCGTCTGTGTTTTCATTCAGTAGCACCATTTTGTTGGTTGGCATGAGAACATGAAACTCTATGAGTGATGCTTATTTGTGAAAAGAAGGAATGCAATTTTTCATATTCACCACCCAATCAGATTGTAGGGCAACAATTTTCCAACTGTATAACCTTTCAACATGATTATGGAATTCACGAAATATCTAAAATACTTTAGATTTAAAATTAAGGAGATAGATCCAGGTGAACTTGCTAAAATCATCAATAAAACTAACACAATATTTTTTCCCAATTGAATTTGGTGCTGGACACCAAACATCAGAATAAACAAGTTCTAAAGAAAAATTTGACACTAGAAGATGTAGAATAAGGTAACTGATGGCTCTTAGCCATTTGACAATCATCACAAACTTCGTAACTTGTGTATTCTACCAAACATGACAATTTATTATTGCTAACAATTTTTTGAATAATAACTAAAGATGGATAGCCTAGCCAGCTGTGCCATCTCGCAAAAGATGGTCCGATGACTCTAAAGGTTTGTTTTGGTGTAGGTTCCAAATGATGGAGGCCGCATCGGCACCGTCCTCTAAGCAGAGTGTTCTTTGTTTGCCGATGCTTGATAAGAAAAAAATTGGGATAAACTTCAAAATAGGCATAATTATCATATATGAAAGGAATAAAAATATGATATTTCATAGCCTTTATAGCATATAAGATGCTGTTTAGATGTAAATCACGGTTAAGGGTGTGAATAGTGCTATGACCGATGTGACTAATGTCCATACCTAAACCACTAGCTGTCTGGATCTAATCTTTTCCAATATATTTTTCATGGATGATCAGCTTATCCAACTCGCTCGTGATGTGATCAATTGCTCTGGTGTTCAGGTACCAGTTTGTGTCAACGTCATATGAGTTGGTCGCAGCAGCGACACTTTTTCATGTAGCATAGTCTTCATTAAACTTATATTAATAATCAACAACAACATATCTGATCTTACCACAGAGTTAGTATATAGGTTGTTTCCCTCTATTATTGTTAGTGCCATAACTTGCTCTAGAGTTGCTTTATTGTTACGATCACGATTATGGTCGCAACCGTGACCTCCTCCGTCGCAAATTGGTGCTCCACATCCGCTATGACGCATCAAGTTAGCTTGGTAGCCAGCCTGGCTCAGAGTGTAGCGATTTAAAAAGCTGAGGAGTTGCAAATACAACTCTGCTACCGTTATCATCTCAGGCCTACTGGCAATAGCTGATACCATCGGCTCGTAGCTTTCATCAAGACCAGTGACGATGCAACCCGCCATGTCTTCATCGTCTATCGGCTTTCCTGCCGTCACCATCTTATCACCAAGTAATTTTATCTTAGTGACATACTCTATAACACTCGTACTTCTTTTGGAAGCAGTTGCAAGTGCAATACGTGTGTTCACAAATCGTGCACGCATGTGTGAAGAACATCTCGTTGATTGCTCTCTAGGCTTGTGCAGCGGTGTTTATATTTACCACCTGAATGAGTACTTCTTTGGAGACTGTCAATAGCAAGAAGCCGAGAAGCTGCTGATTGGTGACAACCCATGCATCATACGTTGGGTTGGATTTTGTCATGGTGTTGTCTTCATTTTTGACATCGATCAATACTGTTGGTGCAGTGGTTGTGCTGGTGAGATATCCTATTATATAGACACCTCGTACAACTAGTACATCTGGATGGATCTATGCCTTCTATATAAGAAAATGCCTTCTATATAAGAAAATTAGTTTTTGTTAACTTTTTAGTGATGACTTGGCCAAAGAACGGATTAGCGATGGCTTCGGTAGAGGAACTCACCATGACTGAACTAAATTTGGATGTTTGTGACGGAATGAGGTAGGAGATTACAAATACTAGAGATAAAGGAAATAAGCTAGTCATATAGTATTATATTTAATTTCACATCGGCACCATGCAAACTGGATCGGAAACGATCGCGATGCCAATATGGACTCGGAACACGGCTCGCGCCATCCAAACATACGACGAAGGAAGCGCAATACGATACTGACGTCGATGGACAAATTAAGGGGCAACATATGAAGGAATGGTTGATTTTATTTTTGTAGTAGTAGAGATAGAGATAGGGAGATGACAAAATTTTGGCCCATGATAAAGAGTAAACTGGCCACAAGAAATAAATAACGGCCCAAAATTTGGAACACGGGAAATACTTAACAGGTCCAAGTTTGGGCCAAGGGAAATAATTAACGTGCCGAAATTTGGCATGCCAGGAATAGTTAAATAGTTGAAATTGCCTGGCATTTACGTTCTAGTAATCGTTTATAATCAATCTATGGAGTCCAATATATCCGTTTGATACTGATAATGGGTAACTAATCTAATCTAATCATACACTGTTATTAACACCGTAGGGGACAGCAAATTTCACTGTAGTGGACGACCCAATCCAAGACTAACACTATCGGACTATCTACGGGCGATGCGCGGTAGAAGAACGACGAAAATGTTGAAATCATATTGATAATTTAGATTATGTAATGAATAATTGGTATAATATATTTTATTAAGATTAAAGTGAAAATTTTATGTTTGATTGAATTTGTAAAATCGACAAATCAAACATACGAATAGTACCCGGTTAACAGTTATTGGTCTGACCATTAAACAATTCTAGTCCAACGGTAGGCATGAGAGTGGTCAGATTGAGAAGCCCAACGGTTGGATTGGGAAATCCAAAAAGTCAGTTTTATATTGATTTTTTGATTTACAATGTTCCCTTCGTGTTTATGAATTATATATGATTTCTATACGTAAGATAATCTGTTGTATGCTAATATTGAGTTAAGTTAGATGAAAACTCAGATATCAAAATCATATACCTCTCATGTCACCGATCCGATCGGGTTAAGTCCTCAATGCATTAGTTTTGGAAGAAAGAAAAAAAATAAGATTTAGAATTGAATTATGAATTTAGTTGAAAGTTGAGAGAGATGTTTTTGATGTATATTGTATATTGATATAATAAAATTGGTATCGTCAACTTTTAAGATTTCTGTCAAGATTATTTTTCTTTTTTTATAAGCGGTTATATCGGTAAATTAGTGGCGGTCGGATTAGGTGGAGTGTAGAGATGGAGTCTAAATTTAGAAAAAACGAAGTTCGTATTTGGTATGAATGAGTTAGTTACCTGTACGGGAGAATTTTCTATTAGATTAGGAGTGTTAGTCCTAGTAGGATTTATGTTTTTTATATAGCAACCTATGGATGTAAATAGAGATGTGGTCTAGTCCTCAGTTTTGGAAGAAAGAAAAAAAGATTTAGAATTGAATTGTGAATTTAGTTGAAAGTTGAGAGAGATGCTTTTGATGTACATTGTAGACACATATTGATATAATAAAATTGGTATCGTCAACTTTTAAGATTTCTGTCGAGATCGTTTTTCTCTCTTTATAAGCGGTTATATCGGTAAATTAGTGGCGATCAGATCAGGTGGAGTGTAGTGGTTGGAACGACGACAAAGTGACAGATGCATTGAAAGTTATACTATGGACCGAAGGTAGGAACCCGGTCTGATCGGTGACATGAGAGGTATATGATTTTAATTAGAATAAGATAAACGTTTAACTTCACTTTAGTTTTTAATTTGTTTTTTATATCCTATCATATATAAATCAGCTTTGTTATAAGTAGTAGAGAAGTGTGAAACAAACAATTAATAGCATTGCCCTACGATGATTGGCATTAATTGAAGAGGCAATTGTCGAATGAAGTTTTTTTTATCACTTTGAAAGGTTGTTTGATCAGCCTGCATCCATAAGCAAAATATTAGGAATTCCCGCATTAAACCTGAAGGAGTGGGCTAAAACGAAACACACATTATACAAGTATTAAAAAAGTAGAATTTTGCAAATTAGAACAATAGAATAAATTATTATCTTGGATAATCTGCAAGGTTATACATAAAGGGATTGACAAAATCCTTTTCAACAATCTGCGTATGGCCACCATCACTATCCTGTTATCCTTATGCCCAAGTTAGACTTCTCAGAGCATCTACCTTGTATAATTCCTATGACAAAGTTTATGGACCCGCCTTGATTTGTTGGCCTAAAGTAAATATTCACACTATACATATAGCCAGCACTAATGGCTTCACCTTAATCCACATTAGATTAATGGTGATCACAAATCCATAAGAAATAGACCTTACACCTGCAACTATCCCACTCAATTTTCACAAATTCTGCACAGGCAGTGGTGATGTCTTTCAGACTCCATCTCTGGGTACACAAGTGTTTGGGTGTCAGGAAGGCAACGGGCCAACAAAGGAATGGCAGCCAAAGAGTACTCAGGAATACAATGTAGAGAGTAATAAAAGTATATATATATATACAGAGAGATGGATAGACAGACATATAGATAGATTGGGAAGGAGCTTAGAAGTAATTGAATTTAATAAAGTGAACAGTAGCAGGGAAGAATGAGAGCCGACGCATATCGTTCGTTTGATTAAATTCCTCCCAGTCTACCGATAGAATTTAGCCTATGGATCAACTAATTAAATATTTTTTTTAAATTTTTTTAAAGACCATGTAGTGAACGTGAGAGGGAATACTTTAAACCTATCTTTAATTGGTGGAGAGATAGCTATAACATTGGCTTCTTTTCCCGTTATTAAGTAAGTGAGAGCCAAAGAAACCACACGCATGCTCGCTCGTCTTGTCTCACTAGTCCGGGGCATGGCGTGGTATAAGCCGTAAGCCACGAGCCACGATTGTGCTGTGCTATATTTTAACATTTCGAGGTTATAATCGAGTTGGTTCTATACGGTTCGTGTCGATTTTGAGCTCCGTCTTAATTGTGTGCCTTCAGGTTATATATATTGATCCCACTGTGCTCTCTCAAAATAAGATCAATCTACTCTAAGGTTTAGGTTTTTCAGCACCGCATCATCTCTAGTTTTCCTCATCCCATTCATCGACATACACTGGCACCCGAGGGAGTAGGTCTCCGGGGTCATCACCATTTGAGATTCTACATTGAGAAAGGACAAATAAGTTTTTAAAAAATTGCCTAGTGCGACTACTTGTTGCTTTTACTACATCGTTTTCTTTCTTCAAATATGCATTCTTCCACGATTGAGGAGGATGGTCTTTTTACTACATCGTTTTCTTTCTTCAAATATGCATTCTTCCGCGATCAAGGAGGATGGTCTTTCAGCACAAAGCTATGTAGTTCCATTGGTCTTTCAGCACGAAGTTATGTAGTTCCATCGGTAGCAGTTTCTCTGATGCCATTAAAAACAAGCCACACAACAATCTACTACTACGCAATAAACAACAATATAATGTATGGCTATAGCAACAACATAACGGGCTTGAGTTTTAATCAAGCGATTGGCTCTGGACAACTATAATATATATTCTGATTATTATTAGGTCTCATATTTGTTTTTTATGAGAAGATCAATCTATTATCAATTATAAAATTATTAACTGTTATTTTTAAGATTAGATTAAAAATTAAATGCTAATTATTCTAACAGTTACTGTTGCATGCTGCGTTCCCTCACAATCCGTTGGGCTTAGCAAACACAGTCTGGAAGTCCAATACACCTGGTCCACAACTGCAACAAGCGGCCCAGCAACTCTTCAAGGCAACACATAACACACTCACGTGTACTGATTCACTTAAAGGTAGCACATATGAGACGTTTCTGTTGGTTGATCGTATCTGCAAACTGTCAATGCAATTAGGAAAAGAGCTAATTAATCCACCAGTTTTCTTCCCAACCAAAAAAGAAAAGGTATGCCATGATCGGTGGGCTAACAAACTAATACTATCCGGATTATTGTTTAGTCTCACCAGTGCAAATACTATCCTGACCTTAACTTGTTTCCCATTTAGAGGCACAACCATCAAACTCTTGTTGCCTCCCAAGCCTATTTGGTAGTTTGTATGAACTGGAGAGTAAGCATTGATCTACTTCTTAATCAACACCCCTTCTCACACTTTATATAGCTGGGCTTCGACTTTCTGAGTAGTAAATGTGATTTGAAGATCATAAGAGAGGAGAGTTGAAACACAAAAGTCTGCGCTTCAATAATAGGAATGCACACTGAATGTTTGAGTCCAAGGAGGACGCTGTTAACTCAATTAATATGCAGTAAATTCATCTTATTAAATATTTTTGCACAGTATGAACTGTCACGCCCACTACAGGTTATACCTAGCAATAACGGCATTTGTTTTCTTATTGAAAGCATTGTCTGAAGTTTGAAGAATTTGTACTCCATAGTAAAAATTTGTGGTCCAGCCTTACCGATAGATTATGGCAATAGTGGAGCATGAACATATTATTTCCTTTTTAGAGGAGTTGCTTTCAAATAGTCTTTATTGCAGTCCAACTACAGTGGAGTACTAGGATGAAGATTGCTCGTGGTTGTAGTTCATTGTGGCATAATATTTTCTATGATGTCTTTATTTTTTTTCCTTTTAATAATTATAGGTTGTGTTTATTGTACCAATGTATAGGAGTGGTCTTAAATTAATTTTATCATTTTGATATAATTATCCAAAATCAATAAAAAATGGAATGTATATTTACACAATTTGGATGGTTCGGTTTGGGGGGGGGGGGGCGAGTTTCATTTCTTAGAGTTACGGGGCACATTAATAGTCCCATACAAGAAATCAAACTCACCAACTTTGGCCATGCCTTGCATACATGAGTGAAATATATATAATAAATATTCTAAATTTTATTTGCTCGGTTGTGTTGAAATATTTTCTGGCTCTGTTGTAAACACCTTTTTTTTCTGTTGTCCTAAATATATGTAAAGCCTGCTCATCCATATTATATATGGACATTACAGAACGATTTGTCCATAGTTGAAATATTTTCTGGCTCTGGTGCAAACACCTTTTTTTGTCTGTTGTCCTAAATATATGTAAAGCCTGCTCATCCATATTATATATGGACATTACAGAACAATTTGTCCATAGCATTCGATCGTCATATGCACAACATAGTTATGAAACCGTCTACTAAGAACACCATTGTCACAGCCAGGCAACAAAATTCACAAAAAAACTAACTAATTTTTATGTGTACATGTTACTAACATCATGCCCTCTATTTATAAAAAAAAAATAATAGAGAAAAATATAAAATTACGTTGAGATTTCGAAATCACTGCTCTTTATATTTAGTCATTGAGTTGGAAACCGACACTCCAGATTGTACCACATATGTAGTCATGCCATAGACCACAGAATCTAACACGTCTCCATAGAGAATCCGCTCGAACACTATTCTATCACATCCGTACCAGTTGACATGTGTCCCCAGATCTCTTGTGCCCACATGCGTGTGCCCGTGTCTACGCCCACGCATGTCACGTTTCCTTATCTAGCCCTACCTGTTAGTCGCTATGCCACGACACGCCCATGCCCATGCTTATTGACATGACTAGCCCACCTGCCAGCTGCTGTGCCACCACGCACCCTCGTGCTCACGCTTGTTGACACATCTGCCCTACCAATGAGCCTCATGTCTCTATCGTGCGTGCACCCACATTGCTTCTAGGCCATTTTTTGATTGACACTCTTTTCTTACTATCAATCCACTCTGTTGACCTGCTAACTTCTCGGCCTACCTATCAGCCAATTGCTTTTAGTTTTTTTAGCCTATGTGAGTTCATTCACAAGCTATTTTTAGCCTACTTTCAGCTGTGCTACATTTGTACTGCTCATTAGACTCATCACAATTTTAGCCCATTACTGTAGAATTTTTTAAAAAATTAATTTCTTAATTTTCGTCCAAAATTCCTCTAAATTTTTTAGTAATTTTTCATCTATTTCACTCATTTAATACCTACACACAAATAAATAAAAAATATTTTTTGACATAGATTTTTATAATTTGACATATGTTAATGCACACATGCTCACCACACTATTATAAATAATTTTAATATAAACTAATTAAACAATGACAATATAAACTAATTTTGCCAATTTTGACACAAACCATTTTTACAAATTCTAATATAATCCATTTTTTCATTATTTTTATTTAACAATCTTCCATTTGATGAGAACATTGATAACAACATATAAATATTAAACATTGTCATTTACCTTAAAAACATTGTATTTAAATTCCCAGATTTTTATGTAAAACTCTCTCCACCTTTTCAACTATGGATTAATCAAGAAAAAAAAGAAAGAAATATCTTTTTTCAATTTTGTATCAATTTTATATTTTTTTATTATGACAAGCACCATATATCATCAATGTAAACAAGCTCACATATAATAATTTACACTTTCACATCTATAGACATAAAATGTAAATATAACATAACCAAAAATAAAGTATAATTAATAATTTATTACAAGACATAATATTCCTGACCCAACTATTTTAGGATTAACGTGATACACTTTATTGATACATTTTTAATAAATTGACAACTTAATTGATTTCAATTATAATATAAATTACAAGGAATATGCACCATTAGTTTTATTTTTTAACTTGTTCAAGACTATATATTTTTATAATTTTAGTCAAACACAATTTCTTTTAAGTTTATACCAAAGTGAAATAATAACAAGCTATCTCGTTAAGGTTTTGGTCAAACACAACTTCTTCTTTTAGTTCATGTCAAAGTGAAATAGCTAATGTATCTTAGTGGAGGAATGCTACCCCTTTGCCTCATTGTTTTTTTTAAAATACAAATTACATGAGGTGGAAACACATGTCTTGAAAGGAATGAGAAAGTGCACGCAACAAAATTAGTTCAATGACTTATTCTGCAGTCATCGTATTGTTGCTTCTCACATTGTATCATTTTTCTATTGTCATCCTAAGGAAAAGCCACTTCTGGTAAGCATCACATTAATTGCACCAAACTTGTCCTAAAGTGCCTTACTCTCTACCTAATGTGTGGAATAGCAGTACGGCCAAAACTTAGCAACTTCTTAACAAGTACGCTCTCTAGAACTTGCTAATATCTATTTTTGAAACCCCTTCTTATTTCCAACTTGGATCTAAAGAGAGAATAATACCTTGATCAGCTCCTCGTTGTCAAAGTACGTTCAAATCTTTTTGTTCAAGATGCTCCATAACTACAATATTAGAAATTCAGAAAACTAACATTACTAAGCATCCATAAATGTAACAACATTTTTTTAGTTCTGATTTGCAAAGAATTAGTAATTCCATTTAAAAATACAAACCTTAATGAGCCCTAAAGCTATTATATAGTCCTTGAGCAAGAGTGTTATAAAAATTTATCCATGCATTAGACGTCACAATAGCTGAGATAAAATTAGATACTGTGAGTTCTTCCTTGAGAACATCCAACGATACCTCCTCTGATTCCTCATCCTCAAATGGATCTCTAGACAACTTTTCCACAATTAAGTTGTGCAAAAGAGCACATGGCATTATAATTTGATACTGGGTTTTGATAGGAAAATAGGACGGAGCCCTCAAAATCCTCCAATGACTATTTAGACTTCCAAAAGACCTCTCTATAATATTTCTAGCACTCCATGTCTCATATAAGTACTCCTCTGCACTATGTGGTGGGTCAAGTGCTGTGCAACGTCCTAGATGATACCTTTGTCCTTAGTAAGGGGCTAAAAACTCATTACCAGCATATAGCAATTTTTAATTTAAAAAAAATGAAATATCAGTACAATTAAGGCTGTGGAGTGTCAAGCTTCAAAATAGATTGATTGAACACAAACTTGCCTTGAGGGATACGATGCCCATTCAGCCTATAAATTGCATCACTAACAAAAAGACCACCGTGTGCAGAACCCTCCCAACCATGTAGTAAGTAAATGAATTGCATATTTGGTGTACAAACACCTAATACATTTGTAACAATATGATCTTTTCTTAAACTATATCTTCCTCTTATTCTGGTTGGGTGGGACAGTTATTTTTTTGTGTGTACCATCCAAAGCACTAGGCAATTCTACAATACATTACACCACATCAACTACAATTAATAGTGATAAGATGTGATTTATTTTTTAGAATGTATTACCCTGAAATACTTCCATCTATAGTCGGTGGTGTTCTCAGGTTATGATTTCTTAAGTAGATGTTGACAAAGCCTCAGAAAAGCTAGAACTCATAAATTGAAATGCCTACTTACAATCACCCCACTCTGCTAAAAAAACTTTTCTACTGTTCTATTCTTTAATGGTGAGATAGTATATATAAGAATGAAGCTACTGATTTCTTGAACAGCAAAATTCTTGTATCCTCCATACCTTCGACGTCTCTAAGCAAGCCACATAAAATGTAAAATGTCCTATCCATTCGGAGCTCACTTATACTGATATCTCTCTCACCACTAAGCTAGCTTAGTCTCTCACTTCGCTCTCACCACTAAGCTAGCTGGTCCTCCTCTCTATTTTCTAATATTTTCTCTTATATGCAATTACAAACAATATAGCAACATAATAATACATAAGTATAACAACAATCATCATATTTCGAAGACCTAAATTTCTTGTCCGTATTTTGGTAGTTAAGGGAAGACAAGCCATAAATAGTCTACAAAAATATAAAACAAAATCATTAACCCTATATCTAGAATATATCCCACTAGCACACATAATACATCAATCTACCATTCAAATGAACAAGAGTACAAATTAATTTGTGTTGCTAAACATAATTAATTCGCTTCACTTCAGATGAACAAGAGAACATTTTTTTTGCTGGTAAACATAAGTAATAATTTACCAGAAGAAACAACTTTTGTGCAATGTCATGTCTTGTTCTTTTGAAAAGTGGATTGGTTTGGTAGGAACTTGTGATTTAAAACTGTATACTAGAACAGTCCATGGTGTACATCTTAAGTCAAGTGTAGCACACGGAGTTCTAGGAATTCAAAATTTGAAAATAAACATCTTACAGTACAAGCAAGCTATACAATACAACGCTGCACATCACTAATACAGTACAAGCAATCTATGCCACACCCACCTTATTATTATTGAGCACTGTAATTTCAATTGACAATGCTTTTCTATCAGCTATGCATAACTTAATTGCTGTTAGATTTCTACATAAGAATCTTTCCACCTTGATGCTCCACAGCTTTGCTCTTCTTTCCACCTGATCTAGACGTTAGGGAGGTGGAACTTCGGGGGATGCATAATGGAGGTCGAACTCTGGTCTTGTTAAGGTGGGCAAGCTCCAAATATGGTGAGGGAGCAGCGTTGATGTGTGTGTGGGGAGGGGGAGCAGCACCGATGTCACTCAAAACCTCGATCTGGAGGCTAGGTCACATTTGTGCTGCTTCGCCTCCATAGTTTTTTTTTTGTTAGAGGGGGCAATAATACTAATCTTTTAAAATTTTACAAAAATTACAGTAAACACAGTGTGATTTTCCTAACCTTGTGGGAGGCCAGGCCCTTGCATGCCCCTTCCTGGTTCCGCCTGTTTGCCCATCTTAACAAATGGAACTGATTCACGAGAATCTGGTAGTCACAGACGGTCAGCAAAATAAGGTTTAGTCTCACATGCTTGTCAAGCAAAAGTTCACTCTTTCTAATTTTATAACTTACAGCCCTCTCTACATTTGTAAGGAAGAACCTCTTCAGTGCCTAAACTTGAGTGAGCACACTGCAGTTCCCTTCTGCCTGAGTTTGCACGTTACTTATCAATCAAAGTACGAAAGGTATGTTTGGAGGCAAAAACTAGCTGTTTTTTCCAAAGCATAGCATGATATCATGATCGTGGCTCTCACCGGAGCGAAGAGGTTGTATAGGAAAATACTCTAGCATGCTGTGGCAATATCCAGGCTCATTGCAAGACTTGTAACGAAGAGAAAGGCTATCAATTTTCCAATACCTCTCATGCCTATATCTAAGTAGTAGCACTAGTACATTGGTCATATGTGTTCTAACATCCAATAGAAGGCATGGTGCATGGTGCATGGTGCTGTGAATTATATAGGGACACAGTGGGAGCAAGAACAGCTGGCTAGCTAGATGTGCCATTCTTCTCAGCTGGAGTAGTTTACTAAATAGTGAGCGTTCATACTAAATCCCACCTGTTTTTTGTCTTAATGTCATCAGTCTTCAAAAATGCAATTTATTAGAACCATTCTAAATAGTTCTTTTTTTAATGAAAGTACACCCAAACTTAAAAAAAGTACACACAGCCTCTACACTTTACACAGCTATGTCAAAGGTTACAAACGTAGATGACCTGCCATGAACCTACAAATGCTGAGTGTATCACGTGGCCAATTCCACCAGTGGGCCGGACACTTATCTCCATTGCCGAGAGTGTGGTTGTTGTGCTAAGACCTGTTGGCAATTATGCAAGTACTGCTCACAACGGAGTTTGTCATTGTATTTGCGGTCCAAATAAAAAAAAACGCTGTTTGTCATAATATTCATCACCACAGAAACTGCCAGGTGCTCCACATCCTAGGATCTATCAATGCTCCCAATGAAATGTTCCATGAATTCAAGTGACATTTCCCTCACCCATTTACTCTTTTTTTAACTTTTCTATCTGATAAGTAAATGGGTCTTATTAAAAAAAAAGCCAAGTAGAGCTTGTACTGAGATAACCCACAAGAAAATTTCTCCTCTGCTTGAATTCCCACAATGCTAATTATGTCAATAAAAACAGTGTACGTCTTTTCTTTTCTTTTCTTCGTGCAACAACTTTTTAAAACAAAAGTTTCATATTGATATAGCACGAAAAAATTATAAAAGCAAAAGCTGAGAGGCTATAATTAGTAAAAATAGTTACAACACACACCACCATGCGCTGATGGCACTTACACACATTGCCGAGGATGGAACTAGCGCTAAGTCAACCACCACCAAAAATGACCAGTTGCCACTGGACCTACTAAGAATCCCACTGACACCATCTTCTGACAACTGGACACCTACAGCCTGTTGAACCTCTGTGAGCTGATTAACTCAGAAGCACCATGAGACTCCCTTTGTCTCCCAATCCTATGTCATTGTTCGTATGAAAGTGAGAGAAAATATATTATTCTAATTATCAATCTAGTTTTCTTCACTCTATGTTTGGGTTCTAACTTCTAAGTAATAAGTACAAGTGATATCAAATATCTTGAGAGAGGAGATATGTGAAACATGAAATTATGTACTTAAATAATATTGTTGCAAGGATAAGAGTACTTGCAACAATGGTCATGGCAAGAGTTCCATCCCCATTGGAGAGAGCTCAAGCTTTGATGTGAGGTGAGGAGAGGAGTTGAGACTGAGAGGAACCAGATGAGTTGTGAGAGAACGGGTTCATGATGCAGGATGCCCCCTTTGTCCCCCTTGGGGTTCTCTTTTGATTCATGGACTAATAGAAAATTACATTATCATCCTTGGGTAATTACAAGGAGGTGATTCTCGACTACATCAATCAAGGGAATTTTGGTCGTTGCAATGGCACATGTGATCCTATAATAAAGAATATATTATCTACTTTATCAAGCAGATGTCCTAGGAATAAAATAATCCCCAACAAATAATATTTATACACACGTTGTTCCAACAATAGTGATGTCTACTGTAGAAGGCCATAAACTTGCTTAACCCACAGTACTATCCAAGAAATGAGATAACATGACATCAGTTCACCTCAGCCCTGAGTTTGAACAATGTATAGTGGATATATAGAAATGTTATCTTGAATATACGTAATCAATCACCCCCCTGCTCAACCATACACTGCTACAAATGGCCAAAATTATTTTTTACGAGCGGTGCATCACCTGCATAGAGCCAAATGTCAGTTAAAATCGGTTTTTTCTAGATGAGCCAAGCACATTAGAATGACCATCAACAAAGAGATTTTTGGCAAAAAAAAATTCAAAAAATCATAGAAACCCTAGCCCCGATCCAAGCCAAAATTGTCACTGCCATGGTTCTCGTCGCCACAGCCGTCTCCACAAATGGTCGCCGCTGATCTTGCCAATGCCATCCCCGACCACCCTGCCACTGATCCACCATTCCCGACCTCCACGTCACTGGTTTCGCACCTCCTAAGGCTGGGGTAGTGGATCCACCCCTCCCGAGGTAAGCACCATTGTTGTTGTCACTCTCATTGTCCATCTACGGTGGATCCGCCTCTCTTGAGGTCACCACCACTACTCCAGACCGCTGCTATTGTCTTCATAACTCCTGAGGCCTTCGGCGATGGACTGCCCCTCCCGAGGCTAGCATGAGTGGATTGGCAGCCCCTGAGGCCGCTACCATCATCGTGGTCATCCTAGCTGCCATTGACGTTGTTGTGGTCACCCTAACCACCTCTGTTGTCATTGTCCCTCACCGTTGCGCTAGATCTAGTGTCTCCATCACTGTCTGTCCCCACTCCTTCACTGTTGCCATCAGATTCGTCTATCAAGGCCACTGGTGGCGGATCCACCTGTCACGGTGCTAACACATCGCCAACCTAGCTCCTTCTCATTGACGCACCATTGGCCACTCCCGTCGTTGCTCACCGGCCATCGAGGAGGGGGTGAGATGGAGGAGAGGAGAGGTGATGAGGGAGTAGAGAACTGAGAGAAGAGAGAGAGGATTACAAGACTTGAAGTTTTATTTAAGATACTGATAAGGAGGAGAGAAAAGGAGATGGAGAGAAGGACGTGTGGCCGGCTAGGTGAAAAAAACTCACCTCCTATTTTCGCATGCTCTCTTCTTAATAGGTAAATAAACCTATTTTTATAGATAAATATTTATTAAACACTTTAAAACTTTTTATATACATAACTTCTTTTATCTTGCTTGTGAAAATTGTGAAAATAGGGGAATGTCTAAAAAAATATTTTGTAGTAGTGATTGTAGCAACATTAATAAACGATTCATTCATAGCCTTTTTTTTCATATGCGCGTAGTTTCAGTAATCGGAATACCACGAACTAACTGCCCCAGTGTACTTGCCTAGAATAGAGCAAGCCAAGCAACATGTATGAAATCTGGCCTTGGCAGACATACTTCATGAAGCTTTCAGCGAAAATCCCTTTCACCTTAACTTACCCGCCCTAATAGATGGAATTGATTCATGAGGACTTAGTAGCTAATATCCATTTGTAAAACAAGTTTAGTGTTAGACTAACATATCTAGAATTTTCTTTCATATTTAGAGACAATTCCTTTCTTCGTATAAATGCATTGAGGTTTCCTTACTTGCTGCGTATCTCTATCAGCGGCCCCCTTCCTATTCTGTCAAATAGTTGTTACCATCCACAGATACGAAATAGAGACAATGATATATATATACACACATGTATATTTGATCTCTGATTATCAATCAGTCAATCACGAGTTCTCTCGTCTATCATGTTATCAGAGCCATTTGATTCTTTCTTCCACTTCTGCTTCCGTTTTTGTTTTCACTAAGAACTTTGCCACACTGACATGGTTGATGACACCGCCGCGGTGGCCATGCGCGTTGCGCTGTAGCATCGTGTGGCTGCATTCACCCTGGAGGAGTGCCAAGAAGCAACTTGCCAAGAGGCTGCCCGCCTAGAGGCTGTGCGTCTCGAGGTTGAGTGCCAGGAGGCTGAACACCATGATGTCGATGCTTGTGCCTTGGTGCTCACCAGTGAGGTCATCGTAGCCACCGCTACCCTATATGCCTAGGTGATAGCCATCCTCAACATCAAGGCCCTTGTGTCGATCGTCCTCAACCTCACTTCGCCTCACTTCAACCGATGGTGTGGCCTCTTCCTCAACACACTCAAGCGGTACACACTCATAGACCATGTTATCTCCAATGATGATCTCTCCAATGACATCACTTGGAAACACGTGGACCGTGTCATCATCTCGTGGCTCTATGGGACGATCACCACCGATCTTCTAGAGGTAGTGATGAACCGTGAAGACGGGCCCACCAACGGCTCGCATTGTCTGGTTGGGTCTAGAGTAACAATTCATCGATAACAAGGAGACTTGTGCGCTCCTCCTCGACGCCGAGTTCCATACCTTAGTCCAGGGTGATTTTTCCATCGATGACTACTGTCGTCAACTCAAGGCAATGGCTGATGAACTTGCCAATCTTGGCGAGTCTATTCGGGATCGCACCCTCATCCTCAACATCATTCGCGGCCTCAATGACCGCTTCGCTCACTTGGTGGCCTTAATCCAGTGCCCATGGCTGTTTCTGACGTTCATCGAGGTGTGTTCCAATCTCCGCCTCACTAAAATCACCATGAAGGCCAAGCAAGGGTCCGCGCAGGCCCTGATTGCCTCCGCTCCTCGGGTGCCACCATCGATGTTCTACAAACCCACCGCTGACAGCAACTCCAGCAAGAAGCCAATGAATCACGGTGGTAGCGACAGAAAGAAGTCCAGTTGGATCAATGCTTCTCCAAGTGGTTGGACTGGCGCTCCTGTGGGCGGTTGGATCGGCACTCCTAGTGGTTGAACTGGCACTGGTCTAGCATTCTCTAGTGCACAATAGCCCCCTTCGCCTAGCTGGCAGCCTGCCTACGACACCTTCTAGGCCTACTGGGCCAGGCCAACCCACTAGGCATCTCACCGCACGCACCAAGTTAGCCGCCTTAGGCTTTCTACGTGGGCCAATATTCCTTGCCACTTGGGCCTTCACCAACTGCTCCACCGCCTGGGCCACCGTCTCCATTGACTCCTGTGCTAGGGCTACTACATCACTAGTTGCCACTGCCAAGCTTTGTCAGCCCATGTACACCTCCTTGGCGGATTAGCCAACCGATTGGATTTGGGTGGGATCAGAATGCTCTAGCATCATCCTTAAACACGATAACACTTCAGTCGCCATCGTCGTTTGAATGGTATATGGATACTGGTGCTGAGACTTACATGACATCAAACTTCACCAATCTTTGTGTTTCTCAACCTCCTCCATTTTCTACTTCATCCAATATCATTGTCGGTGATGGCTCCCTCCTACCTGTCATTAGCATCGGCTTCGTTAATTTTCCTACTACTCAGGGTTTCCTTCACTTAAACAATGTTCTAGTTTCTCCCCAATTAATCAAACATGTTATTTCCATTCGTCAGTTCACCATTGACAATAATTGATCTGTTGAATTTGATCCTTACGATTTCTCTGTGAAGGACCTCATAACCCGGTAAGTGATAGTCAGGTGCAACATTTCCGATCTACTCTATCCGCTCTTGTCATCGATCTTTTGGCCCCTCGCCCTCATAGCAGGCTCTAGCTCCACCCTTTGGCATCGGTGTGTTGGTCATATTGGCCCCGAGGACATCTCCCATTTAGTATCATCTTCTACCATTTCATGTAATAAAATTGAGTCCAAACATTTATGTCATGCTTGTCAGTTGGGTGACCACGTGCGTCTTCCTTTTCCTAGCTCTAGTTTGCGAGTAGCTCATAATTTTGATTTAATTTATTGCGACCTTTGGACTTCCCCCGTGGCTAGCATCTATGGTTACAAATATTATTTAGTCATCCATGATAATTGCTCGCACTATCTTTGAACTTTTCCTTTGTCTCAAATTTGACATATTGCCCATTCTCACTTTTTTTGCTTATGTTTCCACTCAGTACGGCGTCTCCATCAAGAATGTTTAGTGTGACAATGGTCGTGAGTTTCATAACTTCAGTGCCCACACATTCTTTCTTACTTGGGGTACCACCCTCCGTATGTCTTGCCCATACACTTCGCCCCAAAATAGTAGAGCCGAGCACATTATTCGCACCACCAATAATAGTATTTGCTCACTCCTCTTTCAATCTAGCATGCCAGCTTCCTATTGGGTTGAAACACTTCACACTGCTACTTATCTCCGTAATCGTCACCCCACCAAGACTGTCCCTTGCTACCCCTTTTACTGCACCCCATGGAACCTAGCCATCTTATACTCACCTTCACGTCTTTGGGTGCCTCTGTTATCCAAACCTTTTTGTGGTAGTTGATCATAAGTTGGCTCCCCACTCCATTGCCTGCGTTTTTCTTAGGTATCCATCTGATCACAAGGGGTATCACTAAATCTCTCCACCAGCAGGATCATCATTTTACGCCATGTGACCTTTGATGAAACCTCCTTTCCTTTCTCCGAGGTCTCAACCCCTCCTTTCTCCGACTTTGCATTTCTATCAGAGTTTGATGTTGCTACACCTGTTCTTCCTATTGGCTTGTCTCGTGTTTCAGGTACCCAGACTGCTCAGGATGCTCCATTGCCTGATTCCCATAACACCGCTGCCCCTGCTGGCATTTTGCCACAGGTTGTTACCAATGGTGTCGACCGGTTGCTGTAGCAAGATAGTGTCAACATGGCCCCTACGGCCTCCCGCTCAATTGGGCTTGGTGCGACGACTAGCATAGCTCATACACTTTCGCTTGATGCAATGGTGTCTAGTGCGCCAGCTAGTACGACCCACACACCTCAGCCTGGCGCCAGCGTGGTAGTCCCTAGTGTTGATGCATGTCGGCCTCCACCCAATGCTGTACTTATTCCACTAGTGGCAAATGAGCGCACAGTATGATGATGTGTGGGAAGCACGACTTTCATCAACCGAAGGCTCCATTTGGTCTTCATGCTGCTGCCTTGTCTCCAATCCCTAGTTCCTATTATAGTGTATTGGTAGATTCAAACCGGAGAGGCACAATGACTGAGGAGTACTCCACATTGATCACCAATAATACGTTGGAGCTGGTTCCTCATCTCTTTGGAGCTAATATTGTGAACGACAAGTGGGTCTATCATCATAAGTATCGTACTAAAGGTTCTCTTGAGCGATACAAGACTTTTTGGGTCCTTCGAGGTTTTACTCAATGTCTTGGAGTTGATTTGATGAGACATTTAGTCTAGTGGTCAAGCCTACTATGATTTGCATAGTGCTCATAGTTGCTCTTTCTCATGATTGACCTGCTCATCAACTTGATGTCAAGAATGCTTTCTTACACGACACCCTTGATAAGACAATTTATTGTGTGCAGCCTACTAGTTTTGTTGATAGCTCCCACTTGGATTTTGTTTGCCACTTGAATAAGCCTCTATATGGCC
The DNA here is from genome assembly GCA_030770085.1 of Oryza coarctata. NCBI lineage: Eukaryota > Viridiplantae > Streptophyta > Magnoliopsida > Poales > Poaceae > Oryza > Oryza coarctata. The sequence continues at coordinate 8,023,553 of CM061484.1, read as the reverse complement.
TGAAGCAAGCTCCCGTTGTCTGGTACAGTTGATTTGCCACTTACATTCTCTCCTTGGTCTTTGTGAGTGCCAAATTCAACACATCATTATTCATTTATCGACACGGCAGTGATATAGTTTACTTTCTTCTCTATGTTGATGATATTGTTTAACAGCCTCTTCATCATCTCTTCTCTATCGGGTTATTGCAACACTCCAGTAAGAATTCTCTATGAAGGATCTTGGTCCTTTACACTATTTTTTGGGCCTTACAGTCACTCGCTAGGATGGTGGTTTCTTTCTTTCATAGCATTCTTACATCCTACAACCTTGTTTCTTGATCATCAAAGAGGCAACCTACTATTTCTTGTTCCAGTACTGAGGCTGAGTACCGTGCAATTGTCAATGCTGTTGCTGAAACAACTTGGCTCCGTTAGCTACTTCAGGAGTTGCATATTCCTCTTCAGCTTGCAATGATTGTTTATTGTGATATTATCAACATAGTGTATCTCTCGACGAACTCGGTGCAACATCAGGGCACCAAAAACTAGAGCTGTTCGTGTGCTACATGTTCCTATGGCCTCATAGTATGTTGACATCTTCAAGGGATTATCATCTTCAGTCTTCATCAAGTTCCGTTTCAGTCTGAACATTCTTCTTTGTGGCTAGCCACGCTTAGACTGCAGGGGATGCTAGACTACCATATTTAGAGGCAATATTGTCTTTCATATTTAGATGTAGTATTATCTTCCTTTCTTCATGTATGCACATAGAGGTTTCCTTTGTTGTTGCGTATCTCCATCAGCGGCCTCCTTCCTATTCTATCAGTTAGTTGTTTCGATAAATCCACAGATATGGAATAGAGGCAGCGATATATATGTATGTACACTTGATCTCTGATTATTAATCAATCATGAGTTCTCTCGTCTATCAGGAATGCCAACTGTGCTATCAACATTTCCAATGTTGTCTTCGATGATCCATACTAAGGAGTCCTAAGGATTTAACAGTTGAGACTAAATGTTCCCCACCATCAGACTAGTGATGAGATATAACAATAGCAAAGCCTTTTAATCTCATGTAAGTTGAGGTATGCTAGAGTTGAAATTCAACATAAGTGTTAAATTATGGTTTAGATACGTCAATGTCTGCTTTTCAAACTTTTTTATTTAAGTACAAATGTTTGGGTATATCCCAATCTTTCAACTCTTCGTTTCATTTATGTCAATTTTAGTCTTCCTCTATTTTTTCTCGTTTTCACAATATACACTGGTCTCTTTTGGACATGGCCAAACTATCTCAACCAATGTTGGATAAATTTTTTTCATGAATTGGTACCACCCCTAACCAATTACGTATATCATCGTTTCGAACTCGAGCTATTCTTGTATGACCATAAATTACATATATATTTATACAACACTTAGCTATTGAATACATCATCTTTTTTATATCAATATTTTGCTCCATACAGCCTAACAGGTCTAATCGTTGATTTTTAAAAGTTATCTTTTAGTTTCTATGGTATCGTCTTATCAAAGAGATGTTAGATGCTTGATGCCACTTTATCTATCCCACTTTGATTCTATGGCTAATGTCTACATCAATATCCTTATCTATCTACAACAACGATACTAGATATCGAAAGGTATATCTTTCTTAGCCACTAGCTAACCTCTTAAACTTACATTTCCCACTTAGTAAGCAATGATGTCAAAGTCATATTTTAAGTATTCAGTCTTAGTTCTGCTTACTCTTAAACATAAATCAAGTTTTGTATTTACTTCCACTTGGCTCTCATCAACTAAAACAATATTATATATGAAGAGTATGCACTAAGAAATATCCCACTGTATGTTTCTTGTAACCTCATCCATTACCAAGACAAAGAGATACAAACTCAAGGGTGATATTTGATGTAGTCCTATTTTAATTGGAAAGTAATCTATGTAACCATCATTTCTTCAAAAGTTATAGTATTGTTGTGCATGTCCTTGATGAGGGCAACATAATTTACTAGGACTTTATGTTTGTATAAAGGTCACCACATAATATTTCTTGGTATCTTGTTATAACACTTTTTCAATTTAATGAAAACAGTATGTAGGTCCTTTTTCTGTCTATAAAACCACTCCATAACTTATCTTATTAAGAAAATTGCTCCTATGGTTTACCTTCTAGGCATAAAACCAAATTGGTTAATAGAGATCAGCGTTGTTCCTCTCAAATGGTGTTTGATAACTCTCTCCTATAGCTTCGTAGTGTGGCTCATCAACTTAATTATCTGATAATTAGTATAACTTTGGATATCTTACTTATTTATGTAGATTGGTATTAATATACTTTTGAACTTCTCAGGCATCGTGTTTGATTGAAAAATATTATTGAAAATTTTGGTTAGACATAATATAACTATATTTTTGAGACATCTCCACACTTTGATTGTAATAACATTAGGACCCATCGCCTTACTCCCTTCATTCTTTTCAAAGCTTCTCTAACCTCAGATTATTTGATCCTCCGCACAAAGCACTTATTGGTGTCATCCGACGAGTCGTCCAACTAGACGGTGGTGTCCTTATTCCCACTATTAAACAAATTATCAAAATACACTTGCCATCTATGTCTAATCCCATCCTCCTTTACTAAGAGCCGCTCCCTCTCATCCTTAACGCACTTAATTTGGTTGAAATCTCTCATCTTCCTACCATGAGCCCTAGTCATTCTATAGATATTATTCTCTCTTACTCATACATTGATAAAGATCCTTAGAAACCCACCCCTTTCCATGTTGTCCACACTCCTATCATGGTTCAACCACTTATAGCATTTTGCCTTCTCCTTAATAACTCTTTGCACATCTTCGGTCCACAACCAACTGTTTTTAGTTTTGCATTCACTCACTCTGATCACTCCAAACACCTTTGAAGTAATCTTCTGAATGCATATTGCCATTTTCTTTCATATGTTATTTATATCATGTTCTTCTTTTCGAGGGTCTTTTTCGATAACCCTTTTCTTGAAGATATTTGATGTCTCTTCTTTCAACTTCTACCACTTGGTTCTTACAATTTTAGCTTATTTATCCCTACGAGCATGCACAAAAAGTGAAAGTCGGCCACCACCAGTCTATGTTGAGAAACCATATATTCTCTAGGTATTAATTTACAATTCACACATGCTCATTTATCTACTTTTTTTATAAGGACAAAGTCAATTTGGTTAGAGTGTTGACCGCTACTAAAAGTAACTAAATTGAATTATCTCTTTCTAAAGAAATTGTTAGCTATCATCAGATTAAAAACTATAGTAAAGTCCATGATTTCCTCTCCTTCCTGATTACTACTATCACACTCAAAACTTCCATGTGCCACCTACCTCAAAACTTGTACCTGTTGCACCTATATGACTATTAAGATCACCAATAAAAAGCTTCTTGCTATGAGTTGGCTCGGCTAGCTTCCTTACTCTTCACACTCATCGAGTTAAGTATGAAGATTCTTACTTATTTTTCACGAGAGTGACGATTTGACTTTTACCCATTTAACACCATACCTAGGTTCTTATAAGGTGCATCGCTAAGAGGTTTACGTCCCAATAGAATTCTCTTGGGTTTCATCTGTATAAGAATAGCTAATTTTTTGAAACAATAAACACCTTAAGTGAAGTTAGCCTGACGATGAGATGTGATCTAGAAATTGGGATTCATCATGACTGCAATGGCACAAAGCATCGTAGTACCCGGTTTGTCCCTGTACATCCATGTAAAAAATAACACCAAAGACTGAATGAATGTTCTGCATTGGTTGTCTGTTTTTTCCGTTGTGCATCGTGGTTCAGAACACACATCATTGCCAATGAACGGGTCAATCGGACAAATGGCCGATACAAGCCCTCGCTATCGACTGATTGCCGATAGGATCGAGTTAGTCATTGGCCACGTCCGAATGACTCCTGCAATCGGCTGGTCACCGATAGGAATCAGGACGCCCTTCCATCGGCCCTTCCATCAGCTAGGGAGCCGATGTAGGCGTAGGCGGATGTCGACGAAGGATACGACGCCTCCGGGTGTAGTAGAAGCGATGCCTTGATCTATCGGCTGCAGAGCCGATGGAGATACAAGATGGAGATGGCAACACGAAATCCGTCGCCCACCGTGACGATGCCGCTGGCACTGAATCTCAAAGATCGAACCTAACCGAGACAGTATGAGAACAAGGCCAATGACAATGGGACGGTGGTCGCTAGATCGGATGTGCTAAAGTAAGAGCGAAGCGAATCCATCGGCTAGCTGAGCCGATGACTGGACGTCTCTCTGAAGACAGGCGTGCATTAGCTGAAAGATCGATACGTTTGGCGTGGCGCTCAAAGGAAAGTCTGTAAAGACCTGGTGTGTATCAGCCGAAGAGCTGATACGCTGGGCGTGACGCTCAACGTATAGATAACTCATCGGCTTACACTTCGATGAAATGCCATATTAGGAGCTATAGTTCTAAAACTCATTCTACCATCGGCGGCCTCGTAGGTCGAACCTAACCGATACAGCATAAGACCGACGATGGCGAAGAGAGCTTGATAGACCGATAGACCCTACATAGATGTGATGCGATACATCCTATCGGCCTAAGAGGTCGAACCTAACCGATGCAAACTTAGACATAATGAGACATATCGAGATAGTGGCGGGACTTACCCCTTCATCGAAGATCGGACTTAACCGATGCAGCCCCACGTTGAGAGCCCTATTGGTAAAAACCTAGATGAACTAGAGTGACGATACGCCGAGGTTGTATTAATCGAAGGATTGATTATTACATATTTCTAGGGTATCTATATTTATACCCTGTGTTTATAGAATTTAACGCATTTACAATAACCATCGGACATTATTTTCTAACAAAGATAAAGGAAAATATCTCTAAGGAAGTTAACTAACTAACTAAATCCTTCTATCCATGTAAGATAGGTTAGACTACTCTGCTGTGAACCACGGCTCCTCCTCAAACTTGGCCTTATCTGGATAATCTTCTATTCTGGACCAAGTCTCTCCTTGCATCAATCCGATTGGCTTCTTTCCTGTAACAATTGGACACTTCTGCACTCAAGCCGATCGTCTTTCCAATCTATCGCTGGGCATTCTAAATTTTGGCATTAACAGGTGGTAGATCTATGCGGAGCTGAAGCGGTAGTGGATGTATGCTAGGAGGGTGCTAGAGGAGGTGGAGCTTGAGTGGTGGTAGATCGATGTGGAGTACATGGTGCAGGCGGATGGAGATTAAACTCGATATGTAGGTGGCCACCGGTGATGGTGGAGTAGCTCGCTCGAGGAGGGTTCCAATGGCAGAGCTCGAGCTCTCATTGGGGAGGCTACACAACGGTGAGGCCACCCTCAGCTCTCCTAATTTAGGTTGCACATTCTTGACTTGATGTTTGAGGTGACCACCACCTCCCTAGTTCGCCTTCTCAAGCTCACCTCTTTCCAACACTTAGTGGAGGCAAAGGCCACCACCTAGCTCTGCATAGAGCTCCACCCCTCTTCGCCATGACCACAGTGATGGGGGAGATAGAGCTCGCACAAAAATTATGGTGAGGTGGTTGCAGCATGAGGCCTCTCTCTACTCTTGTATAGATGAGGCTAGATCTACCGTTGCAAGCTAGGGCAGACCTATCGGGACGAGGAGATGAGGCGGCAACGACCGGCCGATAGATCTCTAGGACCGGTCAAACGAGAGGCAGGGATGAGCACCGGTGAAGATGAGTTGGGTTTTGACTTAATAGTCACTACTGCCATTGTTGTTGTGGGAGCGCACTGTGGACAGCTTCCTACCGATGATCCTCCTGGTGCTATCGGGAATAGAGATGAAGTGGTTTGTGGAGGGTGTGGAAAGTGGAAGGAAGGATGAGGAAGATGGAATGTAAGATGACATATGGGGTCATTTATTTAAAAATTTATTTTCTCAATTGATTACTACTCGATAAACCGTTGCCTCGTGTGTGCCACCTAAGATGAATACTGTGTTTAGGCTGTGATTTATCTGGTTTGAAAAGATCTAAGAGCTAAAATATCTGGTATTTATGTTGAGGGGGTAAATTGGACTACCTCAATAATTGAGGGGGATAATTCAGACTTTTACCCATAGAAAAACTAACTATTTAGGATGGTTCTTTTAATCTGCCTATCGAAGATTGACATAAGACTAACGAAAAAAACGAAGACAACAGGTCATTTGAGCACGTGCACCATAATTGAACGGCAATTTTACCTGGCCATCTGTTCATGTATTCTTGTGTTCCCCCAGTCTCTCTATATAATCAATCCACAGCACCATGCTCCATGCCTTCTACTGGTTGCTTGAAGATAGTGAAACTAATATATAGGCGTACGTACGTACGCGAAGAGGGGTGAGAGGTGTTGGCAATTTGGTATCCTTTCTATTCATTACAAATATTGTGGGAAACCAAGAGTGTTTTGGTTTACATTTGATGATGAAAAATTGACATGGAATTTAGAAACCTTGAGTTGGTTTTTATTGAAATTTTTGTTTAAAAGGTTGAAGATTATTGACGTGAGTGTGTATGATTAATGCGAATCAGATTATGATATCTATGATTATAAATAACTATTTGATCTATTTATATATGTAAGTGATTTACATCAGCTTTGATTAATGATGAGAATTAGAACTATGCTTAGACTTAGAGAAGAATAGAGGTCTGTCATGATTAAAATATCATATAACAAAATTAGACTAAGTTACTTATAGATCAAGCTTCATCAACGGTGGATCAAATCTAAACTTAGGAGAAATTGAAGTCAAGAGGGATTGAGATGTTGGGTGATGATATTAGATACAAGACGAGACATGGCACGGTAGAGGTGAAAGAAAGAGGTGATCCGAGCGAAGAAGCTCATAGCTGGCCTCCTTTCCTATCCCTCCAGTGGCTCGGCCCACGACGTGCCATAGCACCAAGCTCACAAGCGACGTCGGATTGGCAGCGTCCCGATTGGAGAGGTGGCTCAAGACAGCGTGACAACCCGCAATGGCACAAACGTGGGCGAGCGTGGGCGCACGCGAGCGAGCACGATGCAGCCTGGTGCGGCATCAGCGGCCTAGCTTGGTAGGTGTGGACGAGTGAACATAGCGCGACCTGGCACAACATCGGTGGCCTACAAAGCAGCGAGGCAGTCGAGCAGGTGTGGCATGCACATGGGACGGTGTGGCGCCACGTGGTGGCTCACAATTGGGCCATGCCACGTGGAGGAGAGGACGTGGCAGTGGAATCTTCTAAAATAGCGTGCGGTTCGATGGGCTCCATGTGGTGGCTTACGTGGAGGTTTCTAGGGCAGCTGATATAGATGAGTAAGGGCTATGTTTCAAGTGCTTTTTTGGGTTTTCCAAGTGCTCTTTTGGGTTTTCTAAGGGGTTTTTCAATTATACCTAGCTATATAAAAATAGGTAGAGGCTAGAATTTCGGTATTTATGACTCTTTGAGTTTAGCCATTTTAAATTTGAATTTGGTTATTTCTGCGTAGAGTTTTTTAACACTTTTTTATCTTATGTAATAGTGTGAAAATAATTATAATTTACATTCCTATAATTTATTTCTTGCAATTTAAATTCCTGCAATTTAAATTATTATAATTTAAATTCTCATAATTTAAATTTATGCATGTGTATTAAATTCACCTCCTAAATTCTGTGTAGTGTGTTCTCGGTCTTATATCTTGCAATGAATAGAAGACAATCAGTTTTCATGCCTAAGTATAAATCTTGTGTAATCGAAGTCTCTTAATATGAGCAAGTCTTATTAATAGATTTTTCTAGTCCAAAATCTTTTGGATTTAGATTTTTTATTGCTAGATCCAACTGAGAACAAGTTTTGGATCTAGTTGCTTCACATAGCTAAATCCATCAACTGTTCTTTGGCTAAGTTTTTTGACATCTCTTTTGCCTATTTTTGAATCTAGTCCTTTCCATGGTTAGTTTCAATTGAGTTGGTATAAGTTTTTCTAAGTCTAGTTTTTCACATATCTAAGTCCATAAAACTGTGAAGAGTTATTTTTTGAGTTTAGCTTTTCGTAGCTCATCCATTAAGACAATCCTATTATTATCAAGGTTGAACTAGTCCATCTCATACGTAGATCCAACTAAAAGATCACGTGGCGGTTTTTTGTTTCATCTCATACCTAGGTTCAACTAAAAGATCACGTGACGATTTTTGTTCAGAGTTTTTGGGGCAATTTTAACATGCTATATTCATCCGCCCATTCTGGCCCTTCATATTGCTACACCTTGCGATGTCGCCCTAGAAAAACAGCTTTGCTTATACAACCTCTTCACTTTGGCGAGAGCGACGAGGAAGTACTGCATTGCTGCGTGACGTAATTGCTGAAAACTCTGGGCAGATCGAACAAGTGCAGTGTGCTCGCTCGGGCTAACGAGTACCAAGGAAGTACTTCCTTGCAAAGTGAGATTGCTATCAGTTTGTAAATTAGGAGGATAGGGAGCTTGCTTAATATGCATAGAAGACTATAAACCTTTCACTTACCTATGGGCTTAGCAACCGGGTTCTAGTGAAGCAATTCCTTCTGTTAATTAGTTCGGGAACTTTGAGGTGAGCTTGGCTTTCTCAATCCTAAGCTAGTTTGTGTTCCTTGCACGCAGTACAGAGGTTGTGAGCTAGTGGTTAGCTCCTTGTATTTAAGAGAACATTTCTATATACTTTCTCGTGTATGCGAAAAGTACGTCCCCAAAGTTGGTGTCTGATCGTAACTATCTCTCAGTCTGAGTGAAATTTCTTCCCCTGAAGAGACAAATCATTCAAATGGACTGACCAACTATGACAATCGTATTACTGGACTTCGTCCTAATTGCGTAAAACTGTTGGTTAAAATTGTGCAACAGTTATCATATTGCGAAGTACTACAAATTAAATTGAGAGTTCCGTATTATTATTTAAGTGCATTCTTATTATTTAAGTGAACATGTTTGTGTTTCAGATCTCCTCTCTTAAGATCATAAACATCACAGATACTTATTACTACATACAAGTTAGGGCTAAAACGTAGAGTGTGGAAAGGGTGGAGATTGAGAGTTCCTCAGACACTCAGGGGACGTTTGAATGGTGATCACACTTTGCTACAACTTTGATAAACAATTTTGACTTAGTCTAGTGTTTGTTTGGTTGCCACATATTTGTCATGCTGCACTTTTAGTTTTATCTCCCCACATATTATAGACACGTATCTTTACCTAAGCTGGCCTAACTGATGTCTCCACATCTCGTTACGTAAGTTGGCCTAACACATATCTTTAGTCTAGTGTTTGTTTGGTTGCCACATATTTATCATACTGCACTTTTAGTTCTGTCTCCCCATATATCATGAGCACATATTTTTACCTAAGTTGGCCTAACTTATGGCCAAGCATTTCTTAGCCATATAAATTGTGGCATGTCACACCTTAGCTATAAAAGTTTGATAAACTGAAACAAGCATCCAAACAGCCCCTCAAACACTGACATTCATTTTTTACTATCTTCTCTCTTGAGTTTTCAACAGCATATATGTGTTTACTTCACTGAAGTAAGAACCACCCAAACATAGCGTAGGATGGGTGGTGAATGAGAAGTAAATCACTATGTTTTTACTCACATTCGGACCAACAGGTACATAGGCTCGAAAGACAACAGGAGTTTGATGGTTATGCCTCTAACTGGAAAACAAAGTTAGGATGAAATAGTAAGGGTATGAAGTGACGAGTTCATTAACTCTTACATCATGAATGCAACCCAAAAGTAGGATAAAGCGAAAAAAACACAAAAATGAAAAATATCATCAGCACGAGGGTTTGTTCATTCGGAGTTATTCTAGAGCAACAAAGATAACAGAGTCAAGCTCGAAGTGAGCTCTAGCAACGTGGCATCAATCCAGACAACCTAAAAAATAAGATGAAAAGAGAGGGAAAGGTGGAGGAGGCATAACGACGTAGAAGGGCTGAGGAGAAAACTTCGAATATATCTAGAAAATAAATTATTTTCCAAAATTCGAAATTGAGTGAAAATATAATTTTCAGTGGGTGCAATGGAATTGAACATTCTTCTCAGTTTCCAATGATATATGATATGATGTGATGCAAAGGCAAAAGATTCAAGTAGCACGTATCTTTTCTTCCCAATAGATAAGTATAAATCTCCACTGGCGAAATTGACCACCTGATACTCTCAGTAGTTCGATTAGGCCCATGACAGGCCATGATTCGCTTGTCTTACTCTTCTTGTTTACAGTCTCTTTGGACACCAAACAGTGTAGATGCTGGGGATACTACAAACAATGTGTGACTGTTAGGGGAGAGGGGGGGAGGGGCAGTGAACTGTAGTTATATTTGAATGTCCGGGACATAACACATACGTCCTTCGTTACTTCTGATGTTATAGAAAAGGTTATGACATTTGAGATTATGCCTGGTACCCTAAAATACTGGAGGTGTCAAATTGGTACTTCATATATCCTCTCAAGGACAGTAAAATCACTTGATTTTATGTGGAGCCCGTTTTCCGCTTGTTCAACAGCCATGAATTTGATGTGTGGCTATCCGAACCATCAGAGAGAATGGCAAATCTAACTGGCCGGCTGTTCTGGCACATTTTTAATTATGAAATGACTGGCATTGATCGAGTGTTCCTCTGCCTCAGTATAATCCATACAGCCATCCTTCATAAGCCTTTTATTTGGGTGCTAGAACATGGATGAGCAATGTACTATTGCTGCTACTACTACTACTACTACATGTATCTACAAGCGTGGGAAGTGTTGGGAATTTGATAGCCTTTCTCTTTATTAAATGTCTTACCTGTGTGTAGAATCAGCCCTGTGGTAGCTTTCGCATCAAATCGAGCCCCTTCCCTCAGGCTAGAGTTAAGAGCATGATAGTACATTATGCTTGGTGAAAATGTCTAAATCTTTTACGAGAACAGATTGCATTCTCCTTTGCTTGATATACTTTGAGCTGGGCAAAATAGTGATGAAAAATTCTTTAAAAATTTGACAACATTCATATACTAAAAGTCAACCTGTAACATTTTAGGTATAAACTCAGCTCACACATCTATTATATACTAAAAGTCCATTAAACATATTTGTATCTAAGTCACTTGGCACTCTAATAAATTAGAGAAATTCCTGAGAAAAAACAAAATATCTAACCATTAGCTTTTGTTAAATATGGTGGACCCATTATTTACAACCTTAGATCCAAAGAAAAAAATCATCCTCTCAACCTGACACCACTCGGGCCTGTACGTGGTTGTACATACGTACGTACTCCGTAGTCCGCCGCCTCCTCTTTTCATCCTATTTCCTCTCCCATTTTCATACTATATTAGTTAAAGAAAAATTTGTGCTAAAAAAATTTAAACAACTATAACATTTAAATCATAATTTTTTATCTGCTTCTGTCATTAGATTATTTATGACTAAATTTACAATTAAAGACCTATGTTCACTATATTTCTACTTTCAAAAGAAATATGTCAATTTTGGGTTATATTTTCTGACCTTTGCATATCATTGAAACAATCAAACAAATTATGACAAGATATACATTTTATCATAGTACTTCACAATAATTAAATCAGATCCAAATGAACCTAACTATGAGTATTGTTCCAAAAAAATTACTCCTCCCAATTTGAAATTATAATATATCAAAATAGCATTATTAGATTCGTGATGAAAACTACTTTTATACTTTTATGCATTCATATTTTTAATATCTACTATGAATATATTGTAGAAAACAACAAGTAAAAATTATAGATCTTAATTCATCAATAGAGCTGTTATTCTATTTTCAGTTAATAAAGTAATAGTAACTAAAAGACATTAAATTTGAAAAAAAACATTATAATTAAATTCGGCAAAATCAACACCTGACAATTTTCCAACAAATCCAAATCAAACCCTAAAAAGATAATAAAATAATAAAATAATGGTATCATATCATTTTTACAAAAATTCTAGAAGTAGAACACGGAGTCCATCGTAGGTATGGTTGAAAAGATATAAATTTTAGAAGATTATTTGAATTTCTAGATTTTTTGGAAAAGAATAAATTACTAGAAAAATTGAAAGGAATATTATCTAGAATATTCTCTAGAGTGGGACCCACATGTCATAGAGATTGTTTTGGAGGAGATAAAAGTGGACCTTGGGAAGTTGGTGGGTCAGAATGGGTCTTTGCCTATGGAGTTTGGCCAACGTCCCAATCAAAGATTAGGAAAGTGAGGCCTGTATGTCGAAGGGAGGGAGAGAGATGGAGGGCTAGTTCACATGTCAAGGGGAGGAAGAAGAGCACGCGACCTCACGTCATTAGCCGATGTAGGGCCCACATGTCAGTGGCACTGAAGGGGTATTCTTTCCTTCTCGTTCTTTCTTCCTCGCTGCTTACCCCTCCCTGGTGTGGATAGAGGCACGATGATGAATCCCGCCTATGGGTGGTGATGCTAACGATAGGGAAAGTGTCACATGGTGGTGAGGCACAAGCTAGTGGTGGCGGTCTATGGTAGAGCAGAGTGGTGGCGGTCTATGGCAGAGAAGGAGGTGCAGGCAGTGGCGTGGAGGAGGTGACGCCTGACTAGGGAAGAGGTGGTGCAGGGTGGTGAAGATATGTCTAGTGACTAGGAGTTTTACAAGGAAAGAAGCGAAGGCGTGTTAGCTTAAATAGCCATGACCGTTGGGTGGTGACAAGGTGTCAAGATGTAGGTGTCATCGATAGAGTCCATGGTAATGTCAAGCACATGACTCGTGGTGGTAGTGGGGCAAAGATTTGTACCATAGTGCTCCACTACACGCGGCAGCGTTGGGTAGAGTGGTGGTAGGCAGGTGGGGGCCATGGCTTGTCACAGCGTGGTGCTACTCATTGCGCGGTCTGTTTGGCATGGTGCAAGGTTATGAGACCCATGATAGAACTCGATGGGGAGGCAAGGCTAAATGATGGGATGAACCGATGGGGTCAAGGACAATATGGCAACTGGCGGGATTCACACGCAAAGCAGTGGTGGCGAGTGGGATTTGTAGTGGTGGGTTTGCGTTTAGTGTGGCGTGATGTAGCGTGGCACTGTGGGGTCGTGGCACACGTGCACGAAGGTTGTGGCTAGCTTGGCATCCTACCGAGCATGTGATGTGAGTGGTCACGGGAACGAGTTACCAGCATACAAGAACAGAGTAAGGGCATGGCGCACAGAAGAACGGAGTAAGGGCATGGCGCACAGGCTAGTGACTTTTGCCAAACACCTAATGTGCGTGCATGCGTGGTACGGGAAGGAGAATGAGGGTGCAAAGGAGGCGCACACGGCTAAGCCAGGAGGCTGACAAGTGGGCCTAGGTGGTTTGGTAGGCAGCGGGCGTGTGCACGGATGCGGGATGGAGAGGGGGATGTTGCATGGGATGGTTGGTGCAGCCTGGGGAGGGAGGAGAGGAAGAGGAGAGGCATGGCCCAGTGGGGTGGTTAGGCTGTAGGGAGGAGAGAAGGCAAGGGAGAGAGGAATGGTAAAGAAAGGGCGGCCCGAATTCTTTTGATTAGGTTTGATGTTTTGAAGGGATTTTGGTAGATTTGAAATAAGTTTAAATTTCAAACTTGGATTTGGGAACACTTGGAGCTTTTTTAATCTAATTTTTGGCACAATAAGCACCAACTTAAAGAGATCCGTGAGATCCGTGTATATATATTTTTTTGAGAAGGGCTATTTTAAAAAAAAATTAGGGTGCTACGTTAACTATCCATATAGTAGGGAAGCGAGTCTACTACATGTATATCTCTTGTATTTTTGTTAATTCATATGTAAAAATATATCAATATGAACCAACTTGAAGAAGGGCTAACTTGATCTACAAATAAAACATATTTATTAGCAATAATAGTTCTTAAGATTTGTTAGAAATGAGAGCCCCTAGACATTTAATTAAACAACACATTACTTTTATTTTACATGTTTTCTAAAGAACTAAATCTACCTCCAATGATAGGTAATTATTTATAGCAATTAATTAAATATTATATAGTTTAAAGCTAACAAATAGATTAAAAATTATCTAACCAATATCGATAAAGAAAATTTATAAAGAAATTGTACTTTGAAGCACGACAGGTATTATGAGATTGATATTTCACTTTTATAAGTTTCTCAAATACAACCTACAATATATACATGTTCGTGCTAATATGCGAGCTACCTTTCTAGTTGAGATATAGAAAAAAGAATTAAACATCTAAATAGTAGGGTACTATTTATATTGTAATTTATCTTTTTGTTTATTAATTTATAGGTCAAATTCAAACTTGATTTTTTGTAAACTGATAGATCTCACTATACTCTACATTGTCATTTGTTTTTAAATTTTTTATAACTGTTTATATTAAATTTAAAAGTAAAAGATATGTAAGGGGATATCACTAGAGAGGAATTAGAATCTGTTTCCTATGATCACTGAAGCCTTGGCACTAGAGAAGCACTTCCTTCAAGTGATGATAGGCCAACTCTCATATATATATATATTGGGATGAAAGGGAACTTGCTTAGCAGGCATAAGGGACTAAACCTAAGTGATAGAGGAGAGAACTCATGATTGATTGATAATCATAGATCAAACATATATATATCGCTACCTCTATTCCATATCTGTCGATTTATGGAAACAACTATTCAATAAAACAGGAAGGAGGCCGCTGATGTAGATACGCAGGAAGGAAACCTCTATGCGCATATATGAAGAAAGGAAGAAAATACCGCCTCTAAATATGGAAGAAAATATTGCCTGTAAATATGGTAGTCTAACATCCCTGCAGTCTAAGCGTAGCTAGCCACAAGGAAGAATGTTTAGACTGGAAGGGAACTAGATGAAGACTGAAGATTATAGTCCCTTAGTGAAGATGTCAGCATATTGTGAGGCCGTGGGAACATGTAGTACATGAATAGCTCCAGTAGCAACCCGCTCACGAACAAAGTAAAGGCCAATCTCGATGTGTTTGGTACACTGATGTTGTACCTAGTTCATCATGATTTACAGTACACTGATATTATTGCAATAAACAATCGTTGCATGCTGAAGAGAATATGCAACTCCTAAAGTAGCTGACAGAGCTAAGTTGTTTCAGCAATTGACAACTGCACGGTACTTAGCCTTAGCACTAGAATGAGAAACAATAGGTTGCCTTTTTAATGATCAAGAAACAAGGTTGTCACCAAGAAAAGCTTTGTACCTAGAGTTGGAGCAGTGAGTGTTAGGACAACCAGCCCAATCTATATTAGAACATGCAACTAGAGTCGATGTAGAGGTGTGCCGAAGTTGTAAACTGTGATCCAATGTCCCAAGCAGATAATGGAGAATGTGCTTAATCAAAGCGTTGTGCAGCTCTTGCGGATCATTCATATGGAGGCAAACCTGCTGAACAACATAAGAAATATCTTGGCGAGTGAAGGTGAGGTAATGTAATGCACCAGCCAGACCCTGACAGTGAGTCATATCAGCAACTGGAGATCCCTCCGAATTAGAGACCTTTGCTGATGTATCAACAGGCATTGAATATGGCTTGCAATGATGCATATCTTCACACTCAAGAATTTCTAGGATGTAGGAACGCTGTGAAAGAAAGAAAAACCACCATCTTGGTGACCAACTGTAAGGCCCAAAAAATAGTGTAGAGGACCAAGATCCTTTATAGAGAATTCCTGCTAGAGTGTTGCAATAACTCGGCTCAGAAGAGATGCTGAGGAGGCCATCAAAACAATATTATCAACATAGAGAACCAAGTAAACTATATCACCACCGTGTCGATAGATGAATAATGACATGTCAAATTTGGCACTCAAAAAACCGAAGGAGAGAAGGTGAGTGGCATATTGACTATACCAGGCACGGGGAACTTGCTTCAAGCCATATAGAGACTTGTTTAGGAGGCAAACAAAATCCGAGTAGGAGCTATCAACAAAACCAGTAGGTTGTACACAGTAAACTGTCTCATCAATGGTGCCGTGCAAGAAAGCATTATTGATATCAAGTTGATGAACATACCAATCATGAGAGAGAGCAACTATGAGCATTGTGCGAATGGTAGCAGGCTTGACCACTGGACTAAATGTTTCATCAAAATTAACTCTAGGACATTGAGTGAAACCTTGAAGAACCCAAGAAGCCTTGTATCATTCAAGAGAACTATTAGCATGATACTTATGATGATAGACCCACTTGCCGGTTACAATATTGGCTCCAGAGGGACGATGAACCAATCCCACGTATTATTGGCGATTAATGCAGAGTACTCCTCAGTCATTGCCTCTCTCCAATTCGGATCTGACAATGCACTACGATAGGAACTAGGGATTGGAGACAAGGCGGCAACATAAAGACCAAATGAAGTCTTCGGTTGACGAAAGTTGTGCTTCCCATGCGTCATCATACTATGCTCGTTTGCCACTGGTGGAATAAGTATAGCATTGGGTGGTTGTTAACATGCATCAAAACTAGGGACGACCACGGTGGCACTAGGCTAAGGTGCGTGGTCTGCTTTAGCTGGCGCACCAAACGCCGTTGCACTAGGTGAAAGCGTATGAGCTACGCTGGTCATTGCACCAGGCCCAGTCGAGTAGGAGGCCGCCAGGGCTGCATCGACACTGTCTTGCTGTAGCAACCCATTGACACCATTGGCAACAACATGCGGCAGAACGCCAGTAGGGGCAACGGTGTTATGGGAATCGAGCGAGGGGGCATCTTAAGCAGTCTGGGTACCTAAAACATGATACAGCCAATCAGGAGAATAGGTGTAAGAACATCAAACTCCAATAGAATGTCAAGGTCAGAGGAAGGAGGGGTTGAGACCACGGAGAAAGGAAAGGATGTTTCATCAAAGATCACGTGGTGTGAAATGATGATCCTGTTGGTGGAGAGATTAAGACAATGATACCCCTTGTGATCAGAGGGATACCCAAGGAAAACATAAGCAGTGGAGCGGGTAGCCAGCTTATGATCAACTATCGTGAAAAGGTTTGGATAATAGAGGCACCCAAAGACGCGAAGGTGAATATAAGATGGTAGGTTCCATGGAGTGTGGTAAAAAGGGTAGCAAGGGAGAGAGTCTTGGTGGTGTAATGATTGAGAAGATAAGTAGTAGTGTGAAGTGCTTTAACCCAATAAGAAGCTGGCATGCTGGCCTGAAAGAGAAGTGAGCGAATACTATTATTGGTGGTGCGAATAATGTGCTCGGCTTTACCATTTGGGGCGAAGTGTATAGGCAAGACATACGGAGGGTACCCCGAGTGAGAAAGGATGTGTGAGCATTGGAGTTATCAAACTCATGACCATTATCACACTAAACATTCTTGATGGAGATGCCAAACTGAGTGAAAACATAAGCAAAAAAAAAAAAGGAGAGTGGGCAATGTGCAAATTTGAGACATAAAGGAAAAGTCCAAAGATAGTGTGAGCAATCATCAAGGTTGACTAAATAGTATTTGTAAGCAGAGATGCTAGCCACGGGGGAAGTCCAAAAGTCATAATGAATTTAATCAAAATTATGAGTTGCTTGTGAACTAGAGCTAGGAAAAGGAAGACGCATGTGGTGACCCAACTAATAAGTATGACACAAATGTTCGGACTCAGTTTTATTACATTGAATGGCAAAAGATGATACTAAATGGGAGAGGACCTTAGGGCCAATATGACCAAGATGCCGATACCGAAGGGTGGAGCTAGAGTTGGCTGTGAGGGCGAGGGGCTAAAAGATCAATAACAAGAGTGGATAGAGTGGCCTAGAGCTATTGCTCCTGATGATCATGCTTCGGGTTGTGAGGTCCTTCACAGAGAAACTGTATGGATCAATGGTGAACTGACGAACGGAAATAAGATTTTTGATTACTTAGGAATAACCTAGAGCATTATTTAAGTGAAGGAAACACTGAGCAGTAGGAAAATTAACTGAGCCGATGCTAGTGACGAGTAGGAGGGAGCCATCACCAATAATGATATTGGATGGAGTAGAAAATGAAGGAAGTTGAGAAACACAAAGATCACTGGAGTTTGATGTCATGAAAATCTTAGCACTAGTATCCGTATACCATTCAGTTGATAGTAGCGACTGAAGTGTCATCGTGTTCAAGGATGATGATAGAGCATTATGATCCCACCCAAATCCGGTTGGGTGACCGATCCATCCAGGAGGTGTGGATGGGCTAGCAAAGCCTGGCGGCAACAACTAGTGATGCAGCGGCCTCGGTACAGGAGTTAATGGAGGCGGTGGCCTAGGCGGTGGAGCAGTTGGTGGAGGCCCAAGTGGCAGGGAAGACTGGCCCATGTAGAAAGCCTAAGGTGGCTTACTCGATGCACGCAGTGGGACACCTGGTGGCCGGCCTAGTAGGCCTAGAAGGTGCCGTACGTAGGTTGCTAGCCAGGCGAAGGTGGCCGTTGCGCAATGGAGAATACTAGACTAGTGTTGGTCCAACTGCTAGGAGCACTGGTCCAAGCGCCTGCAGGAGCGCCGATCCAACCGCCTGGAGGAGCGCTGGTCCAACCGGACTTCTTTCTGCCGCCACCACTGTGATGTGTTGGCTTCTTGCTGGAGTTGTTGCTAGCAACGGATTTGTTGAACATTGGTGGTGGCGCCCGAGGAGTAGAGCAATTAGGGCTTGTGCAGACCCTTGCTTGGCCTTCAAGGCGATTTCGATGAGGCGGAGATTGGAACACACCTTGATGAACGTCGGAAATGGGCATTGGCACTGGATCAAGGCCGCCAAGTGAGCAAAGCGGTCATTGAGGATTGAGGCCGCGAAGAATGTTGAGGATGAGGGTGCGATCCCGAACGGGTTTGCCAAGATCGTCAAGCTGGTCAGCCATCGCCTTCAGTTGACGGCAGTAGTCGTCGCTGGAAATATCATCCTAGACGAAGGTACATAACTCCATGTCGAGGAGGAGTGCACAAGTCTCCTTGTTGGCAATGAATTGCTGCTCCAGACCTAGCCAAACAATGCGAGCCGTTGGCGGCCCGTCTTCGTGGTTCATCATTACCTCAAGAAGATCGGCGGTGATTGTCACATACAGCCAGGAGAGGACAACATAGTCTATGCGCTTTCAAGTGATATCGTTTGAGCGATCGTCATTGGAGAGAACATGGTTTGCGAGTGTGTACCGCTCGAGTATGTTGAGGAAGAGGCCATGCCATCGGTTGAAGTGAGACGAGGTGAGGTCTAGGATGACTGGGACGAGTGCCTTGATGTTGAGGACGGCTGCCACCTGGGCATGGAGGGCAATGGTGGCTGTGGCAACCTCACTGGCGAGCATCACGACGCGGGCATCGATGTCGTAGCGTTTAGCCTCCAAGCTCTCGGCCTCTTGGTGCTTGGCCTTGAGACGCACAACCTCTAGGTGGGCAGGCTCTTTGTTAGCTGCTTCTTGGCGCTCCTCCAGGGCGAACGCAGCCACACGATGCTGCAGTGCGACGCGTGCAGCCGCCGCGACGGTGTTGTCGGCTATGGCAGTGCGGTAAAGTTTTAGTGAAAACAAAAACAGAAGTGAAATCAGAAGGAGAATCAAATTGCTATGACACCATAATAGATGAGAAACTCATGATTGATTAATAATTAGAGATCAAACGTAGATATAAATATCGCTGCCTCTATTGTGGATTTATAGAAACAACTATTTGACAGAATAGGAAGAGGCCGCTGGTGGAGATATGCAGCAAGAAGGAACCTCTTTGCGTGTACACGAATAAAGAAAGAAAATACTGTTTCTAAATAGAAATATTGTTGAACACACGCCTGGAAATGCAGCAAAAAGAAAATCATGATGTCTGCCTTATAGTGCACATTTGCAAAAAAATTTAATTGCAATGAATACTCAGATTCAACCGTAGATACATGTCAACTTACCTCTGTCACCAAGTCCAAAGTGCTCGAAACATGGCATTTCCCTTTGGAGAAGTTCAGGCAGCCACCTGCAGAAGTTCCATAGCTCGCAAATGTAATCTCCCAGATCACATGCCCATCGTCACACTGCAAGCGCAGTTCTGGAGTTGCTGTATTGACTGAGGCACGGCCATTGGAAAGATGCGATCAGGCAGAAAGGGAAGGATAATAATTTTCTAAAATTCTTGAACAGACAGTTTTGGCATAATGAGCCTCCAGTGATATCTGTGAGGGATCACCTCCTGTTTCCTCAAACAGAACCATATTGTCTGGCTCTTTTTACCATTCTCTTGGTATGTGGTACCTAATTGGGAAATGACATGCTTGTTATGGTACACTTCACAAGCATAATGAAAAAGGAACTGCAAACAAAAGACTATTATCATCCACAAGTCTCAACAGAAGATCTATCAAATACACACCGGGTATGACAAAGTTCCAGTTAGATCACAATATTTATTCTGTTTTTTATATCTATCAGGAGTATGGAGAAGCTCAGGTGCTACCAAACAGTGCTGTGCTACTGTGGCTACCAAGCTTAAAAAATGCATCCAAAAAGTCGCAAAAATGTGAAAAAAATACTGAGATGTGCAACACTGACAAAAATTCGATGTACACATGAACAAAAAAGCAAATTCGTGTCCCAAATAGTGTTCAAACAGTTCACATTACTATTCACATGAGATTTGTATTTCTTGTTTCTAAACGTGTACATCAAATTTTGAGTTGAGTTTTTGTGTTACACAACACTATTTGGTAGCACCAGGAGTATGGTATTTCATGGGTCACTTCTGTGATTTCTGTCAACAAATTCTCCAACAGAAGGGTACAAAATGGGTGGTTTGTGTACGTGTAGCACTTTTAGTAAATACAATAAATATGAAGAATTTTTATGCATTTAAATACGAACAACAGAAAACTACAAAACGAATATCAAGCAATAATAGAAATATGCTAAAATTATTTGTTCTCAATACCAGTTTTGTGTAGGCATTCCACAGTTGGATTGGCACTTGCTCTCACTGTAGGCTCCTGGGTAGTAGCACGAAGATGAGCACCCTGATTCTGGCGCTACTAGTGATCAGTAGCGACCAATTAGATGCCCATTCACCCAAGCCTGACCCTTTCCCATGCTCCCAAAATAAATGGCAGCAGGATCGGTACCTTTAGGGGCATTAGACATAGTCTGCAAATACAAGACAGTTGTGAATATAAAATTGTGATATAGCTTGAGATTCCTTCCAATATAACACGACAGTAGTGAAAACATAGAAAATATTCGAAAGTTCTGTCAAATTTTCCAGAGCTAAGGAGAATCTATATGAAAGATCTAGTCATGCTACCTCCAAAATTGTAATGCTAACTGTTAAGGTGTAAAATTATGTGATAATTTAGATTATGTGACAAATAATTGGTATGATGTATTTTATTAAGATTAAAATGAAAAATTATATGTTTAAATTGAATTTGAAAATCGACGACAAATGTTGGTTAACTATGATTATATTCGGTCAGACTGGTGAATGGTTATCGGTTCGACCTGTGAACAGTGCAGTTATAGCCATAAGAGCGCTTAGACAAAGAAGTCCGACGGTCAGACTAAGAGAATTTAAAAAAGAATCGGTTTTGGATTAATTTCTTGCTTTATGATGTTTTCTTGATTTTTATAACTACTAGCACGAATATTGCTTGCATTCAACTAAATAACAGGATTACAATATATATATCTTTCTTTACCTAATTTATAGAATCAAGATTAGGGAGATGAGATCATGCACACAAGGAAAGGCAAACACCTAAATAAAAAAGAGGATCAACTAAACATGAAAAGAGTAACCATCTAAACAGGAAAAGAGATAAACTCTAAAAGAAAAGTCACCCATGGAGATCATCCAAATAGGAAAGATATCACCTAAATAGAGAAAGAGATAAACTCTAATAACCAAAGTCACTGCAACTAGATTATGTTATCAACGTAAACTTGGAAATGTAAATTGACCTAGGTTTTGCATGTTATGGGGTTAAAAACAAGGTTTTGTAAGTTTGCTAAATAGACTTTTCTACAAAGTTCAGAGAGGTAAAAGTAACCTATTCCAAAAAAGGAAATTCAAATACCTACAAGCTACCAATCTCTCAAATCAATGTCAACTCATTAAGCCCTTCAACCAATTGAATTGGTTGTTTCAGTGAGACCCAGTGATCAACTTGAATGCCTTCATATTGAAAAAAACCCTTAGTAAACTGAATCTTTCGATTACAGCGTTAATAAAGAAATGTAACACCAGAGTATGCAACACTGCATGTTCAAATGTTATACCTGAGACCGGATCATTTAATTTCTGAAGGCTTTACAAGGTACCAGCTATGAAGCTTGGGTACCTCCTAAAATATGAACAGATACCAATGACATGATTTGGTGATTTTTTTTCTTTTTTTTAATTGAAAAAAAGAAAGTAATTGACAATATTTCCTCTGATACCTCTAGGCCAAATCCCTTGGATGTATAATGTCCTCAAGTCCATGAGAAGCCAATTTAACATTCTAACTTCTATATTTTTAAAATTATAATAGATATAAACATGATGTGTCAGTATTTTAGGGGAATGATCTACCACAGTGTTACCTAATTCACCTACTATATCCTTATTAATTCATCAAATCATCTTTAGTTCCCACCTTGCATTAGTGGTAATCAAATGTTCTACACAAAAGTCTTACAGCACAAGAAGCTTAAAACAAGTGGGCCAAAGTACTTCCATTATCTTGTAATTAATGTTATTTTCCACTCCAATTGATTTTACAGTTATATCATGGGGCGAATCAAAATTAAAAGAATTTAATAAAAAACATCTAAATTAATATGCAGCATAAGTGACCCATTACCAAAATTGGACATAGAAGAATTGATGGCCAGGTGTAGATAATATTTTTAATAGATCTACTATTTAGTGCTCCGGATGAATTTAGTGCCCCACACTTTTTCAGTCATGAGAAACACATTATACTTACTTAAGTAAGCATATTGACAGTCATGGGAACATGTTTATAATTATAGGATGAATTTATTACTTAGCACTAACACGCTTATAGTCATGGGTGAGTTCTAGTGCGTGCCCTAGTTAGCCTTCCAACATTTTTGTTACAAATACACTGATACATTAAATGCAAAGCATTTTTCTTATAGAGATTAAGAATTTGAAATCTATACCAACTAGCTTGCCATTTACAAATAAATTAGCTACATCACGAATTTTATCTATTGTTAATGAAGGAAGAACCCCTTTTGAATTCCAGAATGCAACATCTACATTAGAAATGTTTACCCTGTTGAATTGAGAAAATATGTATTGCAATTACACTCTTCAAAACAATGAGGATTATCAGAATGCCAGTCAAACCACATACTGGTAAATAACAATGAACAAGTAATCATTTCAAAGTTAACTGCATATGGATAACACTCTCTGGTTTGAATTTGAAATTCTATATAGTGGAAAAATAGTCGACATATAGTAATATACACAGTTGACATTTCATTGAAAAATGAAAATTGAATGGAGTGCCCAAGTCTGCTTTCATTGTTTGCATGCAGGCAAAGTGCTAAACATTATTCTACACAAGATGTATAATTGGGAAATTAACACCCAACGTGAGGTTGACAAGTGGGCTTGGGAAATTGGCTGTGGTACTAGAATACTGCATTCTCTTTTTTGTTATTTGAGGAATTAAATTTGCTCCATGCATAAATCATATAGCTAGAGATAATACTCCTTTTGGTGCTGATGACTACTACTAAGAACATTCGAGATACAAGTGTACAGCATAAGATTCTTATGGTTTCTTCTATACTCTTGCACACAAAGAAAACATTACCAGAATACACAGTTCAAAATGTCAAAGTCAACTAATCATTAACTAAATAAAAAACAATAATTGTTCTCTATTAGAATATGATCTCACAAAATGATATATTCTTCAATAGAATATAGTCAACACTCACCAGGTAGTGTAACACAAGTAGTTAGATATGTCCTTTGTTACATTCAAGTGAGGATCCTAGGTTGGAAACAACTTTGCTGTTCAAGGTTCTAGAATCCAGTGACAACAAATTACATCAATAGTTTCATGCATATTATTCGCTTCACAAGTGGTTACTGGCAAATATGTCATAATCCAGATGTCACCAAGATTTCATGGGTCAAAACGTAGACAAATATTTTAGAACAAAATCAGAAAATATATTATTGTTTGGGACAAAAAAGTTAAGCAATTTATAAACTTACACAGATATCGTAAATGGTAATTTAAAAATACCTTTTATGCCTTTAAGGTTGGTAAAACTTCTTTCTAACCAATTTTTATAGCCCTCTATTCTTGAGGACAAATGCAAAAATGCAATTTTAACATTTTAAATTTTAAATAAAATCTAAGAATAACCTAGGCAACTATTTTGTAAAATGAGCTATGTATATATCACAAGAAGCGCTCAATAAATTTCAAAGATTATGTTCCAAAATTAGTGTATTTATGATGAAACATAAAATAGTCTCTGCCACTATAATATCATGGGCTAAGGTATTTTCATGGCACAATAACATTAATTCCACCCGACCACACACCGGCCACACGGAAGTGAGGACAAAAAGTAAGATGGTATAATGTAAATATTGGCTTGCTACTCTGCCCCATGGGACGGCTACATGAAGAGTGTCTTTTGGAATCGGTGTGTACTGTACTGAATAACTTGGCAATTTTAGTATTGTTGCTTATTTTTGTGATGTGCTAAATTCAGTTGATGCCTTGTTACCATATGTTAATATGGAAAATTAAGTACAATCTTGGATACTGTTTTGGATTGTGATAGTAAAACCAAGCGGCACAATTCAAATTCCATTTCGATCTAAAAAGTCAACAACCTGGGTACTGGGACCAGTAAGTAGGTTTAAGGTCAGTTTCTGGATAAATATTGAGTATTTTGTTTTTGAAGGTTAATTTTGGTATAGCAATGATAAACTCATTCTCAAGTGAAAGCATATGTTAAGGGGATATGTAGGGACTGAACAAAACATCTTTCACCCAAAATATATGGTATGGGCAGTGTTAGATATATACTAAGGTCTATTTATAATTGTATTGAAGTCCTTGTGACAATACATATGAAAACCACATAATCCAAGAGGGTGTGGAGTTTCCTATTATCTCTCTACAATCTCTCTTCATGGTTTTAGAGCATAGGGTTTCCTTCCGTCCTTTGCTCTATGCCCTAACTTCCCTACGCCGCTAATCTTCCTCTCCTCTCCTCTTCTTTTTCTACCGCCACCACCTTCTAGCTTCTGCATCGTCACCTCTCTTCTGCGCATGCATCCACGAGTCTCCTCTCCTGCTCCGCTATTAGCGTCTACAAGTCTCCTCTCCTCTTTCATGCGTGCATCTACTCAACTCTCATCTCCGTCCTCACACTGCACCGCTCCATCCCCTCTTCCGCGTGTGCACTTGCACTTTTTCTCTCCCGTCTGCTCCTCTTCTCTCCAGCACAGTAGCGCCGCCTAGCCTCCACGCCGCTTGGCTCTCTTCTCCGCACTTGTGTCTGCACATCTTCTTTCTCGTGACGCTGCACCGCTCGTTCTTCTCACCGTGCATCGCATCTCTTCTTCCATGCTGCACGGATCCCTTAGTCCTCCCGTAGTCCTTTCCCCTTCCCTCTTGCAAGTGTTCCTAGCGGAGGCTCCTCATCCTCTTCTCCGCACATTTTCCGGTCGCCCTGTCTCCGCTACACTCTTTGCGCACGTGCATCTTCTACCCATGCACTCTGTGACATGCCTCCTCTGTTCCCCACCTAATTAGCAAGACTTTTGTGCTTCCCCACTTGACATTCCCTTCTGCACCCATCTTCCACGCCTGCTCGTCTTCCATGCCTGACTTCTATGACCGCCCGTCTTCCGCATCTGCAACCGCACCTAATCTGCCCACAGCGTGCCCGCCACTCCTCTCTCTGCTTCCCACCACCATGGCCTCCTCATCGAACTCCAATGCATCGGCCACCAGCGGTGACACCTCCTCCTCACAAGCTGCACCACCTCTAGCTTCCCCAGCCTACGCAACTGTCTACGTGAAGACTCACATGCCAATCACCCTTGAGTTGGGCCCCCTAACTACAACAAGTGGTGTACCTTCCTTCTTGCTCTCTGTGGAAGGTTCTTCTTCCTTAGCCATGTCGATGGCTCTCTCGACCCCAATCCTGCTGATCCTCAATGGGATTTGGTGAACTGCACTATTCGTAGCTAGATTTTCGGTTCCGTCTCTGCCAAAATACTTGACCTTGCCATGGAAGATAACTAGAATGCTTGTGATCTATGGGTCACAATAGCCTCTCTGTTATAGGTCAGTAGAACTCCTCTCACCATCTTCCTCACTGAGCAGTTCCCACACGATGACTCAGGATGATTCCACCATGGATCAATACTGCTAGCGCATGAAGAAGGTTGTTAATGCCGTCCGTGATGTTGGGCATGTTGTTTTGGACTCGCAGCTGATCCTCAACCTGCGCGGTCTCAATCCCTGCTTCTCCAGCACTGCCAATGACATCGCCAACATATTGGACTTTTGTCTTTCGCCGTCGCTTGAAACATGCTAGTCCTCAAGGAATTTCGTCTTGCCAACAAAGGAAAGCTACAGGCAGCCACTACTCTCATGGTCGCCGGCTCTTCCACCTCATCCTCCTATGGTCCAAGTGACTGCCGCTCCCCAGAGGCACTAGCAGCACTGCCCCTGCTCCTCTACTATCATGCTGTGGCATAGGTGGGCACCGTGGCCATGGAGGGTTCCAAGGCAACCATTTCAATTGCTGTGGTAGGTGTCGTGGCCACGGATAGCACCAGTATGGCAGCAGGAGGCAGTCGCCACCATAGCCCTCTGGCCCTTGGTTCTGCTTCAATCCTAGTGGTGGCCAGCAGTACGTGTCTACATGCGATACGGAGTGGTGCCTTACCATCACTGGACACCACCACCATGCCTCTGGCACATTCGGTGCCACCAGCGGTCATGACTCTAGGTGATCCAATGCCACCCCTAGTGTCTCAGGCACCGTTGCTAGAGTAGCAAAAGGTTTAGATGGCAATGGTGACGTCCCTAGTGGTGCCTTTGTCTCTGTCGCTACCACTTTGCCCCTACCTGCCACCTACCACAGTGCTCTAGCTGATCGATAATGGTGTGCGGCCATGGCCGATGAGTATTGGGCACTCATACAGGACTTGGCACCTCGTTCCCCAACCTCCTTACACCAATGTTGTCACCAGCAAGTTGATCTACAAATATAAGTGCCATGTCGATGGGTCTCTCACTCACCATAAGGCTCGCTAGGTCATTTGCGATTTCTC
Organism: Oryza coarctata; assembly: GCA_030770085.1. NCBI lineage: Eukaryota > Viridiplantae > Streptophyta > Magnoliopsida > Poales > Poaceae > Oryza > Oryza coarctata. Next base: position 7,996,242 of record CM061484.1, on the reverse strand, counting down.
TTAGCAGCAAGGCGTGAAATACGATGAGACATTCAACCCAGTTATCAAACTATCCATGATCTGCGTTGTCCTCAACATAACCACCTCGCGATTGTGGCCGATTCATCAGCTTGACGTTAAGAATGCTTTTCTCCATGGTAATCTTCACGAGACCGTCTACTGCCGGTAGCCTCCTGGCTTTGTCGAACCCTCTACACCTAATCATGTCTGTTTGTTACAGAAATCCCTCTACGGCCGAAGCAAGCTCCTCGAGAATGGCACCAATGCTTTGCCATGTATCTTTGCCAACTTGACTTCATGCCTTTCACTAGTGATGCATATCTCTTTCTTTATAAAGATCGAGACATCGTTGCTTACTTGCTGCTCTATGTTGATGACATTGTCCTGATAACCTCCTCATGGGACCTCCTGTGTCGCATCACTGTGCCTCAACTCAGAGTTTGTGATGATTGACCTCAGCGCGCTCCATCACCTCCTCGGTATCTCCGTCACGCACTCCTTCGATGGACTATTTCTCTCATAGCGCCACTATGCTGTTGAGATTCTCCAGCGTGCTAGCATGTCCAAGTGCCACCCCACCACAATGCCCTAGTCACCAATCGGTCCGAATACCATAGCCTTACCGGGGCATGGTTGGTGTGGATGGCAGGTAGGAAGGTGCAGAGATTACTAGAGCTATTGAAGCGAAGCATCACCTGACTAGTCCATGGATCCTTAATGGAAAAACCAAGAGCATCAAATTCAATAGCACGGTGATTGTCACGAGTGAATTGACGTAAAAAACAAGATTAAGAATGAGAGAGGGAACTATGAGGACATTATTCAAAGCGAAGGTAGATGGAGCTATGGGGAGGAAGTCACCCTAGCAAGTGATGGCGAGAGAGTTGCCATCACCAACCATGACAGAGGAGGAAGAGGGGTGGTGAGAGAAGAATACTATCATTGCTACTCATATGGTTTGTTGCACCAGTATCCATGACCTAGGGGGCGCCACCCTAGTTCACAGTCATCTGATTGATGGTGGCAACTAGAGGGATCCCACTGCGGGGAAGAGTGTTGCTAGGCTAGTGGGTGTACTAAATCGATGCAAAGATGGTGTGGGCTTGAGGTGACCGGTTGAAGATTCTTGGGGTGTTGGGACACAATAGGAGGCACTGCTAGCTAGCGACCGGGCTAAATCAAAGCTAGGAGCTAGAGGGCGGTGGCAGGGGCCGTGTCCTACCACCGAAGTGCAACTGTCCGTGGCTGCAACGCCCACCGCAGAGATTGTTTCTAGCATATCCGCAATTGCTGCAATGCCCGCTTGTGCCACTGCACGACTCGGGAGAGGTAACGGCGGTGTTGCTAATGCTGCTGGAGGAAAAACGACCACCTAGACCAAAGGAAGTTCGAGTGGAGGAGCCGACGGCTAGTACACAGTTGCTGCCTGCAACATTTCTTCGTTGGCGAGATGAAGTTCTTTGAGGACGAGCATGATACGGGCGACAATGAAGGACAAAAGCACTATTTTGTTGGCAGTGCTAGAGAAGCGAGGATTAAGGCCGCGCAGGAGATTGAGGACGAGTTGTGAGTCCAAAACAAGGTGTCTTACGTCATGGAGGGTATTGATGGCCTTCTTCATGTGCTGGCAGTATTGGTCCACGGTGGAGTCTCCCTAAGACATTGTATGGAACTGCTCAGCAAGTAAGATGGCGCGAGGAGACTTGTTGGCTTGGAATAGAGAGCTGATTGTGAAACAGAGATCACGGGTGTTCTAGCCATCTTCCATGGGGACGTCAGGCACCTCGTCGGAGACTGAACCAAAAATCTAGCCATGGACGGTGCAATCCACCGAATACGAGTGAGGAATGATAGGATTGGGGTCGAGGGAGCCATCGACATGGCCACGGAGGAGAAATTGGCCGCTGATAGCAAGGAAGAAGGCATACAACTTTAATTGGGGGATCCCAACTCTAGAGTGATTGGCACATTAGTTTTCACATTGACGGTGGCATAGGCTAGGGAAACCAAGGGTGGCGTAGCGTGGGAGGAGACACCGCCGCTAGTGGCCAAGGCAATAGGGTCCAACAAGGAGAGGGTTGATGGTTCAGTGGCCTTGGCGATGGTAAACAGAAGGCGCAAAATAGGAGAGTTGCAAACACATGGTGAGCAGAGAAGGGGAGGATCTGGCTAGAAAGAATGAAAAAGAAGGGGAAGGGGCCACGTGCAGAAGAAGATGAGCAAATGTAGCGAACGCGTGAGGAGAATGAGAAGGCGGATAGGGGGCACGTGCGAGAGCCACGCGCAAAAGACGAGTGGTTGTGGCGTGTGCTCAAGGAAGATGAGGATGTTCTTAGAAAAAAGAGAGGAGACCATGTGGGCCGCGTCGTTTGGTAGAGAAAGAAAGAGGCCCGAGCTCAGAAATGAGCGGTATAGCGGATGCGTGAAGAAAAGGAGGAAGTGAATGTAAAATACGGCAACAAGCGGTCGTGGCTTACACGAGGAAGACGAGAGGGTGGGTCATGTGAGGATGCATGCACGTGGAGACCAGCGAAGGAGGAAAGGATGGAGCGGCAGCACGGAAGCCTAAGCGATAGTGCGAGCTGTGAGTGGGAGAAGGAGCACGAGCGCGCAAGCTATGACGCTGTGGGAGAAAGAGAGAACTATTGGAGAAGAGGAGCACCAGCACGAAGAGAGTGCGAAGGGAAGTGCGACGGTGGCGCGTCAGGGGCGAGATAAGGGGAGCTACGAGCGGGAGAAGAAGCGCGAGGGCACAGGCGAGCTATGAGATGGCACAGGAGGAAGAGCCGACGGAGGTGACTAGTGTGGCAGCATAGAAAGGAGTGGCGGTGTAGCCAGCGCAATGGCGTGGCAGGCACGATAGGGGAAGGTGAGACCTAGAGCAGGGGTCGCAAGGGAACCCTAAGCTCTAATACCATGCTCTAATACCATAAAGAAATAGAGGGACTATAGAGAGATAGCAGAAACATCACACCCTCTTGGGTTGGATGGACTTCGTATATATAGTCATAAGGACTTCAGCACAACTACAAAAGCACCCCTAGATGTATACATATCTAACAATCAGCAACAGAACTAGAGCCTAATTGATTATATCCAGATTTATTATGTTCATTAATATCCTCATAGGTGGTGCACATTTATATCAGTCCAATGAAACAATGAAGATTCAGAGTACATAAAACTGTAGAAATATTTTTGGCTCAATTCAAGGACATGAAGTTAATGATATTTAACAAAGCAAGAGAATATAGTGACGATGTCCTCCTACAATAAAATTCCTTGGTGGCCCTCAAGTTTTGATCAGTCCTTTCATGCCCTGTGGTATGCTTCATTGCCTATGTGTCCCTGAGTTTTAATTTATATTTCCTACCATCCATTTTGTTAGTCGACTAGGTTGAGTGCTACGCGTTTTTAAAGTGACCATATTGCCTGTACAAAGTCAAAACCTTTGCCACAAATTTCTTTTCGGTTATATGATTTTTTAAGGAAAAATTACCTCAATCTCCAAATTTCAAAATTCTGATAACCGAAGTTTAACTTTTGTATGAATTTCAATAAAAAGTCAAGGGAAACAAATTTAGTTGAAATTAACTTGAAATTAAAAGTAGTGCTGGTCTTTGCAATTATGGGTAGAAATTTCTTCAAATTTAGTTGAAGTTGATCAAGAAAACTAAAATTTTGGTTTCCAAACAGGACAAAAATTCAGAAAAAATGGTGATTTAGATAGTTTCATGCCCTTTAAGATTTATCTGATTGAAACTAGTTTGCAAAATTCATATTGGTTTTCAAATTTGAGGTGTATTGATCCAGCTCGCTTCGATTTTTTTTCATAGTTAAAAATTTTGTTGGGGTTGATTTTGATTTTACATAAGAGGGTAACATATTGCTTATTATTACGAATGAAAGCAATATGGTCATTCCTAAAGAAATAACATTCAAGTCAATATGCATAGACAATCAAAGTGAAAAAGGGCATGGGATGAGGCAGAACTTGGGGGCATAAAAAGGTATGAGCAAAATTCAGGGCAAACATTTTTTTCTCAACAAAAGACCAGATCCAGCACACTTATTTGACCACCCTTTAATTTAATTATGCAATGCAAAATTATACAAATATATATTGTAAAGTTATAAAAATATAATGATATCAAAGTTTTTTTTCATATTTTCATGTGCACTAGTGATGAAAGTTTTACATGTTGACTGTATGCGTGCTACAAGTAAAAAAAGATTATTAATATATGAAAATCAAATTACAAAATTTTAGCAAAGGAATTAACCAATGGGACATGAAAGGAAAAGAAAAATGACTTTCATTCTCTTCAAGAAAAATCTTATATAATTTTGTAAACTTCCACCTCTCTGGTAGAAACGAGAAACAGCAAAAACACTGTGTTCGGCTGGCCCGTGAGGTCATGCTCCACCCCAGTGAGCGTACCTGATCACCAATAGCAGACTATGTTATGCTAAACATGCACTTTGAGAATAGTAATATATTATCAAGCAATACAGCAAAATAATTTATACATAGTAGAGTAAATGTTTCGATAATATATTATCTGGTAATACTCCGAACAGAGGAAGCATATTTATGTTATGAATGATGTTAGGTTGCACGTGGTTTTTATAAAAGGTTTGATGTTGCCATGGTGAAAAGAGAATCAATGACCTCTACATTATTCAATACTTCAATGTTTTAATTTTTATAGATTTATACAAGAAATTTAAAATTAGTTTTCTGTTGTGAAAATATTGTATTCAGACTATAGGTTAGAGCTTGTGTTCACACAAGTTTTTGATTTTTTTTAGAAAACTGTACGTTAGAGACATTAGCCAAAAGTTGATTTACAATACTTATCGACAATTTCTATTTTCTTTGGATATTAGCCATTCTATATTTGATTTTTATATATGAAGAAAAAAGACAGACTAAATTAGTTTCTAAATCCAATACTATCTAAGCCGATATATTCCATTTCCGAAATTTGTTCGAATCAGTAGAAAGCTTAGGATCTGTTTTCGCCAGTTGGCAAGTACTGGAGCACTGCTGGCTCTGCTGAAATGTCGTTTTTTGTCAGCTAGGCTGTCACTGAAATGAGTGATGTAACAAAAAAAAAGGAGCTAGATCTAAAAATAAGTTTTGAAGAGTTTATGTAAAAAAAAGTTCAAAAAATATTCCTTCACTTCTATCATTTGTCTGGATTCAATATAAAATTTATATATAATTCTATTCTCATTTAGCTGCTCCCTCAATATAAATTGTGATATTATGCATAGATCTTAAAATAGATTTTAACCCCCAACTTTTTTTAAAACACCCAACAACCTTGAAATATATGTATAAATCTAAAACATTAGGAGAATTGGCCTAACTAAAATATTACTCCCCTCTAATTATTTATATTTCATATATGGTTATCCTAACATCAAATGTATAATATATTTAACTAGAGAGTATAAATTAGCGATAATTGAACCATCTATGAGATAAAATTCTTTGTCCGGCCACACTATTCACCCTGATTGAGCGAGTAGTAGCCAAATCTAAATAGACATTTCTACTAATGGATAGACACGCAAAAATCTTTTGCTTGTTGTTGGAATTAATCCTGCCTCACACATATGCTTCAACGTTCTATTTTATGGTCTTCGTCTCATGTCTACACAAAATGCATTGGACGAAAATAAGAGCTAATGTGGGGAGAGGCTTGTTCTTCTCGATCTCTGCTAAGGATAATGTGATACAATATCCAATGTATAGTTCATCCCAGAGGTCCTCTTTGCAGCTGATACCCGACAATATAGTTTCTTCAACCAAGGAGTTTGCTAGGCTAGAATCACCGATGGACACGGAAGCATTTTTTAAGCGAAATCTACTAGGTTTTAGCATTGATAAAGTCTGTCGGATCTTTGCTACCCATAGAGCCTAGGTAAAAGTAATTTAGGCAATATGCAATAGGGAATAGGATCTAGTTCTTAAGATAAAAAATGAAGAACAAGACAAATGGAATAGGAGGCAACTAGCAGACCTAACTCGCAATGAATACAAGGAAATCAGAGAAGAGGTTATCTTGGGATGAAGGGTGAAGATGCCATTATGGAGGCTTCGAGTTGCATGAGATCCACCGAAGTAGAAGAAGTCACTAGAGATTCGGTGGAGCAGAAGGAGGAGATGGAGGCTTTGAGTCGCTGGAGATTCATCGGAGGATTTGAGGAGGCAGAGAGTTTCTTGCAATGAGCATGCAGGATGTGATGTTTTGGGGGAGATGAAATGTTTTTATAGAAGGAATTATCATATAAGACCATGGACTGTTGGAGGCATTGTTACGTGAGGTAGATCAAATGTATTATAACGGGTTGTAATGATTCATCAGAAAATTTTTGAGTTATAAAAAGCCCAGACAGGATAATTCTGAAGCATGAGTCCACACACTCCAAAATTAGGGGACATATGTTGACACTAGAAAATCACCATTATTAATTGGATTTGGTCAGTATCCGATTTGAGTACAAGTTGAGTTCGATGAAGATATGACTCCACGTCTAGTTTAAACACATGCCAATTCTAATAAGGATACAAGTTCTAATACCGATACGTGTTCATGGGCGAGACAATATTATTTGTAAATATCTCTTGTAAATAGACAGAAAAGGCCAATTTCTTTTCTTTTCTTTCTAGGAAGTTTTATTCATTACAGTTATATAATCCAAGGTATAAATATGTATACTTAGGTCCTATAAGATATCAATCGGATTAATACAACAAATCTATCTTTTGTTTTAGAGCAACTCCAACCCTTAGGAGTAGGAGTAATTTAGCTACCCTAATGATTTCTTCTAGGCACAGGGCTGCATCAGTTTCGATCTCCGATGATTAGTGCTTGTTGTCACCCCAGTACATGCATTCTCTCGACAAGGACTTCCTTAATTCAGTTTCATATTCGAGTCTTGATCAGGTGTTTGCTAGCTATCTTTGATTTACCAAGTTGTATCTAAGACTAGATCAACTCAATCTCTTAGCTATGATTAGGTTTATCTATCAACCTTTTGTCGGGCGAGATCTATCGGCTAGATAGATTGCCCTAATTAGTCTCGATCTATTGCTATCTCGGTTGTGTCTGATCCAAGAGGTTATGTATAAAAAAGTTTAGCCACTCTATCAGGTCAAAGTCTTTGTTCAACTATAAACTTTATTGTCACATTGATAACCTACTTGGACCTCCAACCGTTGGGTCCAACAATTATTGCTTAAATGCCACTATTGGCTCTTGGGTTAATAGATTAAACTACAGTTCAGTACATTTTGGGCACAATGTTAACATCAACTAATTTGGCTGACATATTAGTTTCACCAATCTATTATCATATCGCAAATATCTATCATGGACTCTCGGAGACAAATACTTTGCAAAGACCCCATTAAGCTTTTAGCCTATGGATTTACTGACATACTATTCATGTATGCCTTCATTGACCTATCAGCTAATGGATCAACAAAACATCTCTCATCAACTTTCTAGCCGATGGCGTAGGTTCGTGTTGGCTAATCTGGCCAATTGAATCTTTACATAAATATCTTTTCTTATCAATTGCATATCAAATTGACTAGCACGTCCTAAACCTCAAGAATTTAAGGATCTATATTAGAGCTAAGTAGGCCTTTTTAGACCTTCGTGCATGTAATGCATTGGAGCAAATATCGGACAATTATCGTGTCAGCACCCCCTTTTGATGGAGCTCGAGCTAAAGCTTGCTGCACCATGTTCGTGTAGGCGGTAGCGGTGGTCTTGAGAATACAATGGTGATGGTAGTGGATCTTGGGAAATGGAGCTATGGTCATAGTGGCAATGGCTATGGAGAGATGGCCAAAATCGATGAGGGGAGGGGGACAGGGCTAGGTCTGGTCATCATCTCCAATGTCTCCATCCTCTCCTTGACTCTTTCCCCTATTTCCACTCCTGTCCAATGGACACTGATAGGCAGAATTCATGGAGGATGTTGGTGAGGCAGGCTTATGGTGCCATCTTGCACTAGGACTAGCTCGACATCCTGAGTTCCACACCGTCACCTGCACCATGACTCAATCAAAGGTAACTTTTAATTTCGTTATAAGTTTTTGGTTTTTGTTAATCCTACCATTCACCTCCCTTTGGTATGATTGGTTCTATATTTGATTTTATAAGTGGTAGTTTTATTTTATAAAATTTTTGCTTTTTAAGATGTTAATACTAATAATTATTTGAGATTGGATTATGAGATAGATAAAAACAAAAGGCTTGAGTTTTCTATTCCTTTAAGAATAGCTTTGCACACTTGTGCAAATGATGAGTTGTTTTCAACCAAAAAGCTATTGAACAATATAAGTTGTTTTTCTGTGCAAGTTTGATGTTTAATCTTTTGAGTGTCAAAAGGTTAAAATAACAAAAAGGTGTTTTGGTTTTCAAAAATTGCTGAACACGTTTTTTATAACGAGATGAAGTTGAAAAATACTTTAGCTCGTATATGGAAGATATTGTGAAAAAAATCATGAGATGCTTTCTTGTTCAAATAATCCCAAACAAAAATAAGTTTTGATTGATGGTGAAAATTGTGCCAATTTGATAAAAAAATGTTTCTTATAGATTTCTTTGCAAAGATTTTCAGCTGGTAAAAAGAAACTTAACATGATTTTGAATCAATCAAAAGTGAGCACACATAATCGAGGAATATGTTTTGATGTAGATGCATATTTTACATCCCATCAACATGCTATTTTGAATATATCTAAAAAGTGTGAGATTTTGACAAAAGCCTAACCAAATAAAATGATTTTCAAATATACTAGTATTTTGAAAACCTTTACTTGTGTAAATACTTCTTTTTAATATTCAAAAGAAATAACTCCAGTAAAATATAGTTGCATCCAATGGATATTTTCAATTCTGCTTTCAAAATAGAAAAAGGACCAGTGAACATGAGCTTACATGGTTAAATATGGTACGGCCCGTGCTTTTCTTGTGGCCTAGTCAGACGGGAGCCCATAGGAGGTTAAACCAGCACCTAGTAAGACCGGTCGACCACGATTTTTATGTAACAAACTGGCATTTTATAAAACATAGTTTTCAGGTAAGTCTGGTATTGTTTTTTCTCCTACACGTGTGATTATTGGTTATACTGGTCATGGTCGTGTCTTAGTGTTGGATTCCAAAATTTTTTATTTCTAACTCTAACTCGACATTTTTTTGTTCGTAGGCCTTTTAGCGGTATACTCATCAATTTACTCTTAATTTTGCATATTATTTTCTACTACCTCCTTTGTTATTTTTCTTACTAGTTATGGAATTCGTAGTTCTGTGGATTTATGTCAATTCTTAAGAATCTTGGTGATATTATTAGCGATTGGTGTTTTTATTTAAATCTCTGTTTCTTCTCATTTTGCTACTTTTCGAGGGGAATTGGAGGTTGATTTGAAGGAGAATTTATGTTTTTCATTACATTGATATTTATCCATTGCTCTTAATATGAAAATAATTAAAAATAAGAAAATAAGAGTTTTAATTTTTATCTCTAGTATATTCTTGTAGTTGTTAACAATATATGTGAATATGTGTGAGTTTTATCGCTAGTATAGCTAATAATTTTGACGGATATGACGTATGACACATAATTCATTTATTTGAATTAAAGAAATATACGATGTTGGAACTAATGCTAGTTAAATAATTTATGCTTGTATATATGTTTGCTTAAGTTTTTACATTCCTCAACTATTCTATAAATGTCTTAAGTGCAAATAAAGTTAATTTGATTATATTTATTTTATAAGAGGTAAAAATAGATACTAAATCTTTAGAAACAATATTTATGACAAGGAAAGAAGCATCCCTAGTGAGAAAAAATACGTACCCGATATAATTGATATAATTGAGTTTTCTTTTATGTAAATAACAATATCAATGTTTGGAGCAAAGCTCAAGGTTTTGTTGAAAGTTCTCAACTTTTGTTAAAAAAACAAGTAAAATTGAGCAAAAGTGTTGCATTATAAATTATTTAAATCATGAAATTTTAATATTAATTTGATCTTGAGTTTAATATCGTTGATTTATATTTGGAATTTAGCCAATGCTTTTTTGTTAGTTGGTCAACCTATCTCTATAGTCTTGTAAAACATATTCTTCGTTTACTTTTGGTATACTCTAAAGCTCCTACAAATAAAAAAGTTGATTACTTTATTCAATTTTGTTTTCGCTTTTCAAACGCACAAATATGAATTTTAGAAATGTCGCCTATAGTCATCAAAGGGGAGATTGTAAAATCATGGTGATGATTTAGATTATATGGTGAACGAATGATTTATTTTATTGAGTTTAAAGTAAAAAGGTTATGTTTAATTTGAATTTGCAAAGTCAATGAATAATAAAGATTAACTAAGGGCAATGTCAGTTAAATCGTTGAATAGTTACCAATATGTATGATGAATAGTTTTGATATGACTCTAGGCATGAGAACGGTCAGACCAAAAAGCCCGAAGGTTAGATTGGCGGAATCTAAAAAGAGTCAATTTTGAGTTGATTTCTTGGTTTACAATATTTCATTTACATGGTTTCTATACGTGAGATATTTTGTTATGTGCTAATGTAAGTCAATACATATGTTGTTTGAGGGCTTGAGAGTATTGCCGGTGATGATCAGAACTAGGCTCAGAAGAAGTTAAAAGTTAAACGGTCAAGGAGATTATTATATGGAATACTATGATTAGAGAATAATATACATTAATGTGAAGTTTCCATATACTATACAAGAAAGATGGTATGGGCATAAAAAAATGGTGTCAAACATAGGAGTTTAAATTTAAAAAGTTTGGGGTTCGTAGTTGGTATAGATGTATTGGATACCTGTATAAGAGAGTTTTCTACAAAATTAAAAGTGACAGTGCTAGTAGAATTCAGAATTTTTTTATAGCCACCTATAAGTATAAATAGAAAAGTGGCTTAGGCATCCAAAATCCAAAATCGGCCACCTGAGCTTGGCATGCAGCAGCCTATCCGAGATGATTTACGATTAATCTAACCACGTTAGTAATTCTAGTAGAGTACAACATGAGCATACTCTAGCTGTACACACAAATGCTACTAGAGTGTTGGCAATGGATGGCAGGTATTATGGGATTCTAAATTTTTATTCCACAAGCTAATTAGTATGCATGAACTTAAAAGTGTCAATTATTCTATAAAAAATAGAATTATGAGTGTAGAATCCCGTTTTACCTTGTCTCAGGTATGGACGCCAACCAAACAAGTTGTTCTTAGGTTCTTAGGCATGTCTAGTCAGGCACATTTTATTGAATTCCTAGATAGCACTAAGGCATACAATTTTCTTAGGCACGCTGCTCAGGTCACCCAACCAAATAGAGGCCTAAATACCATGATACCATCAACAAGATACTGAAGCATATATATTCAAGTGAAATGCCAACTTACCTTGTACCAAGTGAAAGATTGTACACTATTGTTCTGCATGCGACACCATGCAGCACATCCCTACTTCTCAAGAGCATAAATCATGGAAAACTGGCCTTTGAAGCCAACTTGTATTTTAGACATACACTTTACATGTGCTTGATGCACTTTGCACTCCAAGTTAGGAATAAATAGTTTATGTACGTAGCACAAAACCCAAATGTGGGATAACATATCAATTTGATAGAGCCACGTCAATTTGAAAATGATGCTATGCTTATGGAAGAACAAGTGGCAACTGACAGGTGACAAATGTTGTATCATGTATGTATGCAACATTTGCTATTCCAGAAAAAAAAACATGGTGCGAACAAAATGAAATATTTACTGTCAACTAGGTCATTTTTAAACTTTTTTGGTATCATGGGCATGACTAGAGAGCCACAACCATAAAACCGCTATTGGTTGGATGAGTTTAGTTATCCAAGATTAGATGAAGATTTGTTGGAAGAACTCTCTCATTTAGTGCACAATTTCACAACACCGCCTATATAAAGGGGTTGCGGTGGTGTGTCTTGGGAAGAGCTAGTCTTAGGGTTTAGAATAACAATAATTCTAGGTTTTCCTGATAAAAATTTCAAATCCAAAAACTTCAATTTTTGACAGATGACAAGTATCTAGGTGGCTACCAGCTGGTGAGTGACCAAAGAAAAGTGCATATCCTTATGGCTGGTAACCTAACCAGTGCCTACCTTTGGACCAATTATTGGTCAGTCATTGCCATTATTTTGAACCCATGGTGTGGCTACCACACTCTCTAGCATAGTCATGCTGGGTCCAGGACCAACTAGCCCATGCATGTTATAGTTTGTTGTATTCTTAATAGTAAGGCAATGAAATTTTCCTGTAAATGGCAATAAAGCTCCATACTACCATATTTACTGCACTACCTTATGCACAACGCTGATTTTTACACAAAAAGAATTGTTTTTACCTGATATGTCCAAAGGAAATTAGTTAGATCAATGTTCCCATCTGACAAGCCAGCGAGTTTCACTTGACCTCTAAATTCAGCTCCATCTTTCTCCAAAAAAGCATCGTCGTTCTTTGCATTTGTCCAAGAGGTCATGACATAACAAATAATGCATTTATGTTTTGTATATGAATACAAAGATATAAAAGAGGCAGCTAAAATAATATATCACAAGCAGAGGCATTATATATATTGCTAGTTTCAATATTCCTCTTTGCTATGTGTTAAGCCTTGTCCCTTAACATCTCATATTAATTAACTATTTATTACAACATTAAAGAATGCTCTTGGCCTCATGCTACAAATGCTAAGCTTAAATGGAACATGCAAAAAAAGAATTAATGCATTTTTGAGCTTTATAATATGTCCACTTAATCCATTGAACTACAGAAAATTGGATGTTTAGTCTTGACAGCTATATAATATGTTTTTTTGCAGATGGGTCTTAAAAGGAAAATAGAGATAGACAATTAGCTTGCAAAGCCCCATCCAATGGATCTCCATCAACAAAAGTCACTGCAACTAGAATATCATCAAAATAACCTTAGAAATGTAAATGGGCTTTTCTACGAAGTTTAGAGAGATAAAATTAACCTATTCCAAAAAAGAAAATTCAAATACCTACAAGCTAACAATCTCTTAAATAAATGTCAACTCATTAAACCCTTCAACCAATTGAATTGGTTGTTTCAGTGAGACCCAGTGACCAACTTGATTGTGTTCATATTGAAAGAAATCTTAGGTAATTTCAAATGTTATAGCAGACACAGATCATTTAATTTCTTATGGCTTAACAAGGTCCCAGCTATGTAGCTTGGGTACCTCCTAAAAAATAAACAGATACCAATATGCATTAGACATGATTTGGTGATTTTTTTTCCTTTCTTTCATTAAAAAAAGAAAATAATTGACAATACTTCCTCGTTACTTCCTCCCTCCCTGATACCTCTAGGCCAAATCCCTTCATTGAATGTCATAAGTCCATGAAAAGCCTGTTTAACATTACCAACTAGACAATATCATACCAACTATACAACCTAATCTCATACACTGCAAATCTAACTTCTATATTTTTAAAATTATAATAGATATAAACATGTATGATATATTAGTATTTTAGGGAACGACCGACCTACCACGGTGTCACTAATTCACGTACTATTCATCAAATCATCTTTAGTTACCACCTTGAATCAGTGGTAATCAAATGCTCTACACAAAAGTCTTACAGCTCAATAAGCTTAAAACAGGTGGGCCAAAGTACTTCCATTATCGAGTAATTAATGCTAATTTTCACTCCAACTAATTGTGCAATTATATCATGGGGTGAATTAAAAGAATTTAATAAAAAGCGTCTTTTTACAGCCAATAAGTGGCCCATTACCAAATATGGAAGAATTGATGGCCCAGTGTAGGTAATATTTTTAATAGATCTACTATTTAGTGCCCCAGATTAATTTAGCGCCTCACTTTTTCACAAGAAACACATTTACTACTTTAGGAAACATATTAACAGTCATGAGAACAAGTTTAAAGTTACGGGATAAATTTATTACTTGACAGAAATGTTTATAGTTATGGGCGAGTTCTAGTGAGTGGGTTAGCCCTTCTAATATTTTTCATATAAATACACTTACACATTAAATACAAAGCATTTTTCTTATAGAGATTAAGAATTTAAAATCTATACCCGCAAGCTTGCCATTTACAAATACACAAGCTACATCAAGAATTTTATCTATTGTTAATAAAGGAAGAACCCCTTTTGAATTCCAAAATGTAACATCTGCATCAGAAATGTTTACCCTATTGAATTGAAAAAATATGTATAGTAATTAGACTGTCAGCAGACTATGAAGTACATTCCATTCAAACCACATACTGGTAAAGAACAATGAACATGTGATCATTTCAAAATTACTGCATATACATAACACTCTTTGGGTTCGAATTTGAAATTCTAAATAGTGGGAAAATAGTCAATATATAATAAAATACACAATTGACGTTTCATTGAAAAATGAAAATTGAATGGAGTGCCAAAGTTTGCTTTTCATGTTTGCATGCAGGCAGAGTGGTAAACATTATTCTACATAAGATATATAATTGGAAAATTAATACCCATCCTGAGGTTGACATGTGGGCTTGGGACACTGACAGTACTAAAATACTGCATTCTCTTTTTTGTTATTTGAGGAATCAAATTAGCCCCATGCATAAATCATATAGCTATAAATAATACTCCTTTTGGTGTTGATGACTATCACCAAGAACATTCTGGACAGCATAAGACTCTTATGGTTTCTTCTACACTCTTGCACACAAAGAAAACATTATTAGAATGCGCAATTCAAAATGTCAAGTCAACTAACCATATACTAAATACAAGAACAATAATAGCAGATTGTTCTCTCACAAAATGATATATTCTTCAATATCATATAGTCAACACTCACCTGGTAGTGTAGTGTACCACAGATAGTCAGATATATCCTTTGTTACGTTCAAGTGCTCTAATATTCCCTAAACAACAAAGTTGTTTTAGCACTATGTACTTAATAGTCTCTCTAGAAGTCCACCAAATACTTGAGAGATAGCAACCTCCGGCCATAAGTGAGGATGCTAGGCTACTTGAATGACTGGTTGACCAAGATTCTACAGTAAAAACTAAAGTCTACGCACCAACATGAAATGGGTACAAATAAACAATAAAAGAATGGACTGTATGAAAACTAAGAAATACATGAATGCAGTGATAGCAAATTATATCAATGGTTACATACATATTATTCCCTTAAAAAGTGGTTTCTGCAAATATGTCATAATGCAGATGGTTCATGGGTCAAAACATGGGCAAATATTTCAGAACAAAAGCAGAAAATATATTATTGTTTGGGACAAAAAAGTTGAGCGATTTATAAACTTACACTACCTTTTACGCCGTTAAGGTTGGTAAAACTTCTTTCTAACCAATTTTTATAGTCCTCTGTTCTTGAGGACAAATGCAGAAATACAATTTTAAAGTTTTAAATTTAAAATAGAATCTAAGAATAACCCGAACAACTATTTTGTAAAATCAGCTATGTATATATCACAACATGTAAATGCGCACAGTAAATTTTAAAGATTGTGTTCCAAATTTAGTGTATTTATCATGAAACACAAAATAGCCTCTGCTACTATAATATCATGGGCATTGTTGTGGCACAGTAGCATTAATTCCACCCGACCACACCTAAAGTTGAGGACAACAGGTAAGACAGTGTAATGTAAATGTTGGCTTCGCTACCCTGTCCAATGGGACAGCTACGTGTAGACTGTCTTTTAGAATCAGTGTGTGTTGTGCTGAATAACTTGGCAATTTTAGTAATTTTGCTTATTTTTGTGGTGTGTTAAATTTAGTTGATGCGTTGTTACCATATTTTAATATAGAAAAATAACTAAGTTAGTACCATCCAGGACATGGTTTTGGATTGGGATAGTAAAACTACGCTGGGTACTGAGACCAGGAATCCAGTAGGCTTATGGTCAGTTTCTAGATAAATATTGAGTATTTTGTTTTTAAGGAATTTTGGCCATATGTAAAGCAATGATAAACTCATTCGCAGGTAAAAAGCATATGTTAAGGGGATATGTAGGGACTGAACAAAACATCATTCATCCAGAAAATATTGTATGGGCAGTATGACCACAAACCACTGGAACCACCAGAAGGGAAGTTCCAGAAAGTCTGCCTTTACTCTGTACATTGCAGTCTAATCACAATTGTATTTGCATAAGCATGTAGCTGACTCAACACTTATAGCTTCATAGGAATATTGCACGCAATTAGCGACTACATACCTGTGCAGTCAGTGAGATGAAAAGGAAACCATTAGATTCATCATGAAAAAAACTAATAATTTTGGCAGTGTTTGTTGGAGACAGTGAGATGATGTCTAGGATATCAAATATTGCTGAATGGAGAAAGTATTTTAAAATTTTTTCTTTCTGACCAATCAATATGCATTAGTCCACAAAGAAAATTGTTCACACAACCTTGTTCATTGGCCAACTATAAAAAAGATAAGCAAATCAACTATGCATGGCTGACTGGAGATACCACCTAAACGAGAACAAATTCAACAAATACAGTGCACACTCCTTCGGAATGGAAAATCAGTCAAACTCAAAACATTATGCTACTTTAGTTGTTTGCCATGTAAGGAAATGGATCATTTAGTCATGAAAAACAAACTTTGAAAATTATATGCATAAACAAGAAAGAGATCAGCAGGATCAGCTGCCAGGATGTACAAGGTTTAGTTATGCCATTCCATTGGAATTCTTGTACTTCCATTAGGACCTGGATGCCAAGTGTCCAGAGATCAGTGGTGAAATGCCATGCCAATAAAGAAAGGTGAGAAAGAATTGAGTGGAGTCATCAGGATTACAAAATCCAGCAAGTTACTGGTTAATCAGTACTAAAAATAGTAAACTGATTGTTTTGGGGTATCTTTGTATTGGGGGTGATAGCATTTGTATAAAAAATGCTAAAATGTCAATTGAAGTTGAAACATCTTCAGAGAAAACAGTTGGAGAAAATTCAACTTTTACATATACGCAAATACTACTAGTAAGCAGCTAATTTCTGTCTACCAGAGGGCGTCCGTGCTTCAGCAGTCGTATTTTGTCAGCTAAGATATATAGCAGTTTACTCAGAAGATAAGACAAACTAATATAGAAATTAAATATGCAAAAGTTATCTTTATATTAAAATTGAGAGAATGGTGGTTTTTGTCCCTAGAATTTTCATTCATGCTCATTCTAACCTCTGTTTTATTAAAAAAAAGACTAACCCTTTTGTTCTCTTCCATGGATAAACATTTCATCTAGCGGTATTCATCCCATAGGGAGCTAAGTTGGTTGCTCACTTGGTGGAACCCTGGAGCTTGCATGTGTAACAGATTTAATTTAAAAACCCAGGAATATTGTGATCATATAGAGCAAAGTTTACAATGGGCAATGTGAACTAAAATAGAGCTGCAGTTGTGCCGCCATGATAACAGTCAATAGACAACTCTTTTTAGTTCTTCCATATAAACGGAGCTTGGTAGCATGCATAACTCTACCGGTTGCTGTAAGCAGTAACAACATTCAGGTCACCTCATATACTGACCATCGATCCTTCCATAGCTCTATATATGTCAGTCTACCACTGTTTTTTTAAATAGAAAAATAAGTAAACACCTAAACATCAAAGTACTGGAATATCTCCTGCATATTGAGGAAAAGAATGTACTGGAATAAATTGTGCCATTGTCCTAACAGATAATAGAATTGTCCAGAGAATGTGTATCAAATCAAAAGAAAGACGATGCCAACAAACCTCTTGCATTGATCCTAACTTTATATATTGAGGTGAGCTACCACTGCAATAAGAGCTGGTTCACAAAGTTTGATAGCACCATGTAGATCTTTCAGATGCCCCCACTTAGGCTGCCTTAGTATACCTGAAAATAGAAATTCATGGATATTAGCTAGCATCTCTTTATATAAAACAAAATTACACAAAAATAACCTTTTAAATAGAATAAGGTAAGGTTCTAAAACATCTAACATTTATATAGAATTTTTACATACCATACTTCTCAATTGGAGCATCATAATTGTAGCTTGTAATCTGGAGTGGGCCATCAGCTGTTCGTGCAAAATTGGTTTCACCAAACTGCAAAAACAAATATGAACTATTAGATCTAAATATTAAAAATCATCATTGCTCAAGATGGAAATAAAATACTCCTGCATCAATAGTTGAAGGCTAAAACATACTTAAAGTAGCAGGAAAGAAAATACAAGCGGACCAGGTTGTGATTGGTTGTGTGTTATATAAGTCTGTACTTACGCCATAAGTCATGAAGTAACCCACCTTGGAAAATACAGGCAAGATTTAGATAGCCGTCTACCCAGATTAACAAGGGAACAGTAAGTAGCTAGTATCAATATTTTACTTTACATGCGGTGACCTAATTGATAATGGCCTATAGGATCAGCAGTAGACCTAGAGCCTAATTGATTATATTCAGATTTATTATGTTCATTAATATCCTTACAGGTGGTGCACATTTATACCTGTTCGAAACAATGAAGATTTTTTGGCTCAATTCAGGGACATGAAGTATATGATATTTAACAAAGCAAGAGAACATAGTGACGATGTTCTGCTACAAGAAAATTCCTTGGATGCCCTCAAGTTTTGCTCAGTCCCTTTCATGCCCTGTGTCTTCATTGCCCAGATGTCCCTGAGTTTTACTTTTATATTTCCTACCATCCATTTTGTTAGTTGACTACAAGTTGAGCGCTATGTTTTTTGAAGTGACCATATTCTTTTTGGTTACCAAAAATCAAAACCTTTGCCACAAATTTCTTTTTGGTTATATGATTCTTTAAGGAAAAATTACCTCAATCTCCAAATTTCAAAATTCAACCAAATTTGAAAACCTAAGTTTAAGTTTTATATGAATTTCAATAAAAATTCAAGGGAAACAAATTTGGTTGAAATTAACTTGAAATTGAAAGTAGTGCTGGTCTTCGCAATTATGGGTAGAAATTTCTTCAAATTTGGTTGAAGTTGGTCAAGAAAACTAAAATTTTGGTTTCCAAATAGGACAAAAATTAACTTGAGGTGTAATGATCCAGCTCACTTTAATTATTTTTTCATAGCTAAAAAAATTGTTGGGATTGATTTTGATTTTACATAAGAGGGCGACTTTTTACAAGTGAGGGCAATATGGTCATTTCTAAAAAATAACAGACAATGCAAGATCAAATAACAAAGTGAGCATATAGACGATCAAAGTGAAAAAAGGGCATGCAAGGGATGAGGCATAACTTGGGGGCATAAAATGGTATGAGTAAAATTCAGGGTCAAACAATTTTTTCTCTACAAGACAGCATATCCAGCTCACTTGTTTGACCATCCTTTTATTTAATTATGCATTGCAAAATTATACAAATATATATTGTAAAGATATAAAAATGTAATGATATCAAAGAGTTTTTTGTTGTAACTAAAAAAGACCTCTTTATGTGACAAATCTAAATATTTTCATGTATACTAGCGATCAAAGTTTTACATGTTGACTTTATGCATGCTACAAGAAGTAAAAAAAGATTATTGATATATGAAAATCAAATTACAAAATTTTAGCAAAGGAATTAACCAATGGGACATGAAAGGAAAAGAAAAATGACTTTCATTCTCTTCAAGAAAAATAACATCCCAAGAATGGTTTAAGGACCTGCTGTAATATAATTGGACCACCTTGCCAAGAATAAAGTTTCTCCTCGTTCATCAAAATGACAATTTTTGTCACAAAAGTCTGCATTTCATCTTGTAAACATTTAGAAGATTTATTGGTTAGCAAATGGTGTTTGCGCATGACCCATGAGAAAAACATTACATGTTGTAATTCTGCATTCTTTCCTGACAGAATTGGTGCTAAAATCTTGGATTTTGCATAGTATAAATTAATATCAGATGAAAGTACTATGATCTGTAGAAGGATATGTGTCATTGTTTTACCTTGAACAGTTCATTGTCAGTTCGGAATTTTATGCCAGGGATGTCACATAACCAAACTACAAAACCACTGAAGAAGTGGACAACAAAACAAAGTAAAAGAGAAAGAAAAATTATGTTGTAAGATTTCTCAATTGGAGAAGCATAACTGTGTAAGATAGAACTGTTTAAAGTTTAAAATTCATGAGTAAAATACTATGTAAATAAACATCATAGTTAAATTGCAAGAAGAGAAAACGCATACGCCTAAAGTAATAAACAAACAGCTTAGAGTACATAATAGGAGAAATATGTGGCGCTCGAAGTATTTTTTTATGCTGACCGATATGAGGACAAATTAATAGAGTAAACTAGCCATGAAGCATCCTAGAATTAGCCCTCTTTTCTTGAGCGGAATTACAATATAGGACACAATTTGTTAAAACAGAAAATGGCCAACGAAATGTGGATGAAAATAAATTAAGCATGTATAGCATGGCATCCCCTCTCAAAAGTTTTTTTTTAAAAAAAGAAAACAAAAGAAAGAAATGACATCATCATAGACCAACGAAATAAAGGTTGCAGTCAATGTCTAACCATTATTAATCTAAAGTAAGCTGTAGTTATGGTGAAGACATACTCAAGCTAAAAAGGTGATATTGTGATATTCCGTTTTAGTTAACCCAGTGTGCATATGCACAAGCAAAAAAGGATTAGCCTTGTTGAACAAGGATTGCAAGCATGTATTCCGTGTGTCTGCAAGTCTAAAACAAGAAATCTTTTGCGTCTGACACAATTAAATACTCTAATAGGTAGAATTGATATGGAGTAAAGTGTTAAGATATAAACACACCCGAAATTCCATTCTGCACAAGCATATGGACCGATACGGAAGAGAAAAAAATAAACCTTCAGCGGCAACAGCTTCGCAAATTTCGTAAGATCAAATCTTTCTCATTTTCCAAGTGCATTAAAAAATGAATAGTTTGACAAGCATGCACGCAGTCCCCAAAAAATCACAAATAGATCTTCAGTGCAACAAGCTTCACAAATTTCCTTACAAGGTCCTGTTTTTCAAGTTGCATTAAAAAACCATATTAATCCATTTTTTCTGTTTAAAATAATTAATCATCAATTAATGTCACGCTAATAATTGACCTCCTTTTAGGTATTTCTCTTCTCTTTCGCCTCCTCTCTCAAACGCGCCCTTAGCAAAGCAACCAGAGGTTTAATACGATTAACAATGTTAGTATGCTTCGAAACTGCAGCACCCCGAAACCTGATCGTTCGGCACCTAAAATAGGGACCGCACGGCTAGAAGACAACCAACTAAAATACTATGGAGAAATTATCAACAATCTCACGCCAACAAGATGCCTCCAGGTCCAAGAAGAACTGGAATCAACCTCTATTTCACCAAAGAAACGCTTCCAAGTCCAAGAAGAATCGGAATCGACCTCAATTCCATCCTGTGGCTTACCAATTCGAAAAGTCCCACTCCACAGGAACACTCGCATCCACCTCCACCCAACCCAACCCAGCTCGATCACAGCAGCCAGAATCGATCCCACACCACCCAGGCAGCCCCAACCAGCGATTCCACCCCCAATGCCCAAAGCCCCAAACCAACAACCAAGCAGAGAGGAGAGGACTGACAGAGGAGTGCACGGCCTCACCTCGGCTGTGGCGCGCGGCTAGTGCAGCCCCGCGGAGACGAGCATCCTCCGCTTTCCCCCGATTATCACATTGATCGGTTCGAAGAAGTTCCCGCCATCACCGAGGTCCCTCCTCCCAACCACCTGCCTCAGCACCCCATTCCCCTCCGCCCCCGCATACGCCGCGGCGGCGGAGCAGACGAGCAAGAGGAGGATCGGCAGCAGCAGCGCGAGCGCGAGGGCACGGAGCCCTAGAAGCGGCGGCCCCCGCGAGGCGACCATGGATGGATTGCGGAGGCTGAGTAGGGGAGAGCAGCAACGAGAGGCGACGGTCACAGCGGAGGAATATAAGGGACTGGATTTTTTTTTGACCGTTGGAGGATAAGGAGGGAGAGGGAGGGAGATTACATCAGATGAGATGAGACAAGACGAGATCAGACGGTGACATAACACTCGTGTACTGATCTTGTGAGCTTAATTTTTTTTGGTTGGGGTGGAAGAGTGCGCGATTCCTCACGTAAATACGGACGTAGTGATTGTAATATGTGGGCATAACGAAATGGTGAAATCATCGGTATCGGTTAGTTTAGATTTTTTTATGTCGTTTTCTCTTTATAATTTCAATGATGTCCTGGTTCCGTAGAAATCTATCGTTTCAAATTTTCCATAATCGGCAGGGAGTATAAAAGATAAAGAAAAAGTGTAGATCAATATATTAATATCGTTTATTTCACCATAATATATATATGTTGCACTTGGTTTTTTATGATGTTATGTTACATGCGATTTGATGTTATGATGGTGAAAGAGAATTAGTGGTCGCCCTCTGACCATTATTTATTTCAATGTTTTAATTTTTACCGATTTATACAGGAAATTTAAATTAGTTTCTTATTGTCAAAAATGTTTTATTTGGACTACAGGTTACAACTTGTCTTCACACTAGTTTTTAATTTTTTTTAGTTAGAGATATGAGCCTAAAGTTGATTTACAATACGACAATTTCTATTTTCGTTGGATATTAGCCATTCTATATTATTTTTTATATACGAAGAAAAAAGACTGACTAAATTCACTTTTTTATATGAAGAAAAAAGACGGACTAAATTCATTTCTAAATCCAATACTATCTAAGCCAATATATTCTATTTCCAAAATTTATTTGAATCAGTCGAAAGCTATAGGATCTGTTTTCGCTAGTATGCATGTACTGTAGCACTGGCTCGTTTTTGTTAGCTAGGCTGTCTGAAAAGGGAGTAATGTAAAAAAAAGAGCTAGATCTAAAAATAAGTTTTTAAGAGTTTATGTTAAAAAATAGTCAAAAAATATTCCTTCGCTATTTATGCGTGGATTCAATATAAAATTTATATATAATTTTATTCTCATTTAGCCGCTTAATAAAAATTACTATATTATACATACATCTTGAAATACATAGATTTTAGCCCCTACTTACTAGCCAGTTGTTGTCCCTCACCGTTATGCTAGATCCAGTGCCTCCACCGCTGTCCCTCTTCATCCACACCGCTGTCCCTCTTCATCCATTCGTTGTTGCTATCGGATCTATCCATCACGACCACCGGTGGTAGATCCACACCGATCACTCTCTACGTTTGCATCGCCAGCCTAGCTCTCATATTGATGCACCACCGGCCACTCTCGTTGTCGCTTACCAGTCATCGAGGAGTTGTGAGATGAAGGAGAGGAGAGGTGATGAGAGGGTAGAGCAATGAGGGAGAGGATTAGATGGATTCATTTTATTTAGGACCTAAGGAGAGAAAAGGGACAGAACAACGTGTGGCTGACCAGGTGAAAAAAATTCACCTGCTCTAGGTATATGACTATAGAAATAAAGAAATATTTATTAAACACTTCAAAACTTTTTATATACACGAATTCTTTTATCCTGCTTGATTCATAACTTTTTTTTTCACATGCACGTAGGAAATCGAATCAACCTTTATCAAAATACCACGAACCAACCTAGCATAACCTCTATCGGAATACCACGAACCAACCTAGCATAGAGTAAGCCAAGCAACATGTATGAGATCTGGCCTTGGCAGCCACACTTCATAAAACTTTCAGTAAAAATCTCTTTCACCTCAACTTACCCACCCTAACAGATGGAATTGATTCACAAGGAGCTAGTAGCTAATATCCGTAGGTAAAATAATCTTTGGTTTAGTCCCTTATGCCTACTAAGCAAGTTCCCTTTCATCCCAATATATATGTGAGAGCCGGCCTAAGTGCTTCTCTGGTGCCAAAGCTTGAGTATTCTAATTCCTCCAGTGATATCCTCTTTGTACTTTTAAATTTAATATAAATAGTTATAAAAAAATTTGAAAACAAACGATAATGTAGAGTATAGTGAGATGTATCACTCTAAAAAAATCAAGTTTAAATTTGACCTATAAATTAATAAAAAAGATAAATTCAAATATAAATAATAACACTCAGATATTAAAATTGGTTTTTTATATATCTCAACTAGATAGGTAGCTAGCATATTTGCACAGGCATGTATATATTGTAGGTCATATTTGAGAAAGTTAAATATCAATCCCATAATACCTACCATGCTTTTAAAAGCCATGCTTGTCATTTTTAAGCTATTTGTTAGCTTTAAACTATATAATATTTAATTAATCCCTATAAACAATTATATGAGGTAGATTTAGTTCTTAAAAAAACATGTCAATTAATGTGTTTTTTAATTAAATGTTTAGTGGGACTTTTTTCTAACAAATCCTAAGAACTATTATTACTAATAGATATGTTTTATTTGTACATCTAGCCCTCCATCACAAGAGAACTACATCTGGTAGACTGGCTTCCTATAGATGATCTATAGTGTCTTTTTTAAAAGAAAGATCCATAGTTAATGTAGCACCCTAAATTTTTGCTTTGCTTTAAAAAAAATCCCTCCTCGTATATATGTACACACGGATCTCTTTGAGTTGGTGCTTATTATGCCAAGCTGGCCACAACTTGCTCACGTATGTGCCATCACACGACCATGCCATGCTACATCGTGCCACACCAAATGTGGACCCACCATTGTGAATCCTACTTGCCGCCACTGTTCTATGTGTGAATCCCGCCAGTCACCATCTTGTCCTCGACCCGATTGCTTCATCGCATCGTTTAGCCTCACCACCCCGTCGAGTTCTATCATGGGTCTCATAACCCTACACCATGTCGAACCGACCGCGCATCGAGTAGCACCACGTCGTGACAAGCCATGGCCCTCGCCTACCTGCCACCACTTTGCCCAGTGCTACCGTGCGCAGTGGAGCACTATGGCATGCATCTTTGCCCCGCTACCATCAAGTCTTGTGTTTCACCTTTTCAACGACCCCTGTGCCTTGACTCCTTGTTGCCACCTGACGGTTGTGGCTATTTAAGCTAGAACACCTTCGCTTCTTTTCTTGCAAAACTCCTGGCCACTAGGTATGTCTTCACCGCCCTACGCCACCTCTCCCTTAGTCGGGCATCACCTCCTCCATGCCACTGTCTATGCCTCCTTCTCTGTCACCCAACCACCACTTCTAGCCACCACCATGTGCCGCTTTCCCTATCACCAACGTTGCCACCCATAGCTAGGACTCATCACCGTGCCTCCGTCCCATGCCAGGGAGGGATGAGCATAGAGGAAGAAAGAATGAGAAGGGAGGAAGGAAGAATGAAGAGGAAAGAATATCCCTTCAATGCCATTGACATATGGACCCTACCTCGGCGAATGATGTGCCTCAGCGTCCCTCCTCTCAACCACCTGTCTCAGCACCCCATTCCCCTCTGCCCCCACATACGCCGTAGTGGTGGA
Organism: Oryza coarctata; assembly: GCA_030770085.1. NCBI lineage: Eukaryota > Viridiplantae > Streptophyta > Magnoliopsida > Poales > Poaceae > Oryza > Oryza coarctata. Next base: position 7,970,747 of record CM061484.1, on the reverse strand, counting down.
GCAGATGAGCAGGAGGAGGATTGGCAACAGCAGCACGAGCGCAATGGCACGAAGCCCTAGAAGTGGTGGCCCCCGTGAGCAACCATGGATGGATGGATTACAGAGGCTGAGTAGGGGAGAGAAGCAACTAGAGGCAACGGCCACGACAGAGAAATATAAGGGGCTGTGGATTTTTTTTGACCGTTGGGAGGAAAGGAGGAAGAGAAACGAAACTATGAAATGGTCGGTATCAGTTGGTTTAGATTTTTTTTCTACCCCGTTCTCTCTTTATAATTTCAATCCTGTCTTTTCATAGAAATAGAACGTTTCAAATTTTCCCTAATTGATAGCGAATAGAAAAAAATAAAGAAGACGTGTAGATCAATGCATTAATACCATTTATTTCACCTTAATATAAAAATGGATTAAAAATGTAATACTCCAAACGGAGTTAACGTATTTATATTTATGTTATGTATGATGTTATGTTACAAGTGGTTTTTATGAAATATTTGATATTGCTATGGTGAAAGAGAATTAGTGATCTCCTCATCAAAAATCTATTATTCAATGTTTTAATTTTTATCAATTTATACAAGAAATTTAAAATTAGTTTTCTATTGTAAAAATGTTGTATTCGGACTATAGGTTAGAGCTTGTGATTTAAATTCAATACTATCTACACCGATATATTCTGTTTCCAAAATTTATTCGAATCAGTTAAAAGCTCAGATCTGTTTTCGGCGGTAGGCATGTACTGTAGCACTGTTATTTTATGGCTAGTTGCTGTAATGTCCTTTTTTTTCAGCTAGGCTGTCAGTGCAATGAAAAAAAAAGAGCTAGATCTTAAGAGTTTATGTTAAAAAAAATTTAAAAAATATTTCTTAGCTTCTATCATCTGTGTCTGAATTCAATATAAAATTTATATATAATTTTATTTTCATCTAGCCACTCCCTCAATAGAAATTGCATAAGATATTTAAATACATAGATTTTAACCCCCAAATATTTTCTTCAAATATGTATAAATCTAAAACATTAGGAGAAATGGAGCAACTAAAATATTATTCCCCTGTAATTATTTATATTTAATATACATTTATCCTAACATCAAATGTATAATATATCTAACTATAAATTAGCAATGTTTAACCCCATTTACAAGATAAAATTCTCTACCCAGCCACACTATTCAGCCTGATTGAGGTAGTAGCTTACCTGGATAGAAATAGACATTTCAACTAATGGATCAACATGCAAAAATCTTTTGCTTGTACTTAGAATTAATCATGCCTCACACGTATTTGTAACTTTCTAATTTGGGGTCGTCGCCGCATGTCTGAAAAAAAAGTGTTTAGAGCATCAGACCAAAATAAGAAGCTGATGTAGAGAGAGGTTTGTTCTTCTCAATAAATGTTATATTTTTTCTTTTAACTACACCATTTTTGCTATGGTACTCTAGGTGAAAAAAATTAATGATAAAGACCTCTTTCAGCACAAAAGTGATCAAAAGAAGAAACTTTAAATTCAATTCCATTATCGCTTCTAATTACTCTAAGAGCTCTTGAGTGATCAACAGATAATCTACGAGTAAGACTTCTAAAATTACTAAAAGCCTTATCTTTAGATACTATAAAATAAACCCAAAAATATCTAAAGTAATCATCAACTATTACTGACATGTACCACTTACCTCCAAAAGATTTAACTTGTGATAGTCCAATAGTATCAAGGTATATAAATTGTTCTGGTGCATTTGACATCACCATTGTAAGAGGTGAATATTAACCTATATTCATCTACAAGAAAAACATACTATATTTCTATCACCCTAAAGCTTAGGTAAACTACATATAAAATCTAAACAACTAACACGTCTAAGACGATCAATACCAAAATAGACAAGTCTACGGTGCCAAAAGAATAAGACGATCAATACCAAAATAGACAAGTCTACGGTGCCAAAAGAATAAGTCTTTAAAGTTATTGGTAATTAGACAGCTATGCTTAACAGAAAATGACACATCAAAATCAGTTTAAAACACTCTTTCAAAATATGTAATATTAAAAAAAAATTCCTGAAGCATCTAATGCTCTATATCTATCTTTGTTAAAGCACACTTCAAGATCATCATCAATCATTTGTGAAAAGAAAAACAAGTTATATTTCAAGTTCTTAATAAGAGCCAAATCCTTAAACATAAACTTATCACTTACCCTTACTGTATTTTTAGCCACAATAATACAAATAGAAACATCTCCAAAAGTTACTTTTTCTATATGCGATGCTCCTGTGATATAGGAGAACCAATTCTTGTCCCATACATATGGTGTGAGCATCTAGAATTCACCAGTCAAATATTCTCCTTCCTCAGTTCTTACATAGAAGATAGTAATGTCGAGGTCAGTTAGTAACATAATATTTAGAAATCATCTATAGAGACAAGTTTTATAGGAGTCAGAGTTTTATGTCTTACAATTTTAGTATTTAATCATTTACCCAAAGCACCTTGTTTCTTAATCTTTTTATCTCTCTTAAATTACCAAGTTTTTCAATAGCAAAGCTAAATCATGATAAGAAGGTTCTACCTTATAGTCGCCATCATTGTCGGTATCACTATTGATAATGCTTCTGCTACTTGTCATCATACATAGACTAATCAAGCTTTTCCTAACTTTGAGAGTAGCATCATCATCTCTCACAAAAAACATTTAGCTTATGAGTTTTTAATTTAGAATAAAGCGCCTCTAATCTTAGTGTACTTATGAAATTAGATTATCCACATATTTAAAGCTTATTGACGAGAATTTTCAGCTTCATAATATATAACATTAATTGACCATAAATTTCTAAGAATCTTATTAAACCGAGCAAAAAATTAATCAAGAGATTCACCCAGTTTCATCTTAAAATGGATGTATTCCTTTTTAGACATATCTTAAAATTCTAGGAATTTAAATCGCAATAAATAAATTATCAAAATTTAAATCATAATTATTTTCACACTATTACATAAGATAACAAAGTGTTAAAAAACTCTAAGCAGAGATACTCGAATTATAATTTAAAATGGCTAAACTCATTAAAAAGTCATTAAGGCCGATGAGTATTGAGTAATCATTGATAATGGGACGTGGCAACTCTTTCCCAGCCTCCTCATGCCAATGATGTCACCGGCAAGTAGATTTATAAACATAAGTATCACACCGACGGGTCTCTCGCCCGCCATAAGGCTTGCTAGTTAGTTTATGGTTTCTCTCGGCAGCACAGCGTGGACTACAATAAGACATTTAGCCGAGTTATCAAACTAGCCATGATCTGTGTCGTCCTTAGCATAGCCATCTCGCGGTCGTGGCCGATTCACCAGCTTGACATCAATAATGTTTTTCTTCATGGCAATCTTCACAAGACCATCTACTATCAGCAGCCTCCTAGCTTTGTCAACCCCTCTATATCTAATCATGTATGTTTGTTGCAGAAGTCCCTCTATGGTCTGAAGCAAGCTCCTCGGCGTGGCACCAACGCTTTGCCACGTATCTTCGCCAACTCAACTTCACGCCCTTCGCTACTGATACGTCTCTCTTTATTTATAAAGATCGAGACATCATCACTTGATGCTCTACGTCGATAACATCGTCCTAATAGCATCCTCATAGGACCTCCTACGTCGCATCACCGCGCACCTCAGCTCGGAGTTCGCAATGACTGACCTCGGTGCGCTCCATCACTTCCTCTGCATCTCCGTCACACGCTCCTTCGAAGGACTATTTTTCTCATAGCGCCACTATGCTATTGAGCTTCTTCAGCGTGCTGGTTATGTCCGAGTGCCACCCTACCACGATGCCTATGGACTCAAAGTCCAAACTCTCAACGAGAGATGTGAGGACGTGTTCGCGTCAGAATCTCACACATCTGACACGAACACGCTGATGTCTGATAGGTCTGCTTAGCTCTAGTGCAAGTCGATCGGCTTCTCTCCGTAGCTCGAGGTACGCGCGTCGGGGCCCGTGGGTTTCGCTCGGCTCTGGCGCAGCAGTGCGGGTGCGGGCATGCCAGTCAATTTGACCTTACAATTAACAAGAAGATGAGGCGAACAGGTCAGTCGAACGATAGACCGATACGAGTTCTCGCTCTCAGCTGACCACCAATAGGATCGAGGTGGTTATTGGCCACGTCCGGATGGCTCCTGCTATCGGCTAGTCGCCGATAGGTATTGAGACGCTCTTTCATCAGTTAAGGAGCCGATCAAGGCGTGGACATATGTCGACGAAGGATATGATGGTTCGGGTGTAATGGAAGCGAGATCCTGATCTACTGACCGTAAAGCCGATGGAAGCATCGAAGTATATCAAAGCGCGTAGGATCCCTCCTGGTAGTCGACGGAAGCTATAGCGGTCATTCATCGACTGGAAAACCAATGAAGGCATATATGAACTGGCAAGAAATCATATAAAAGGCATCAGCTATAAATTCAATGCCGCTCTAGATATGGCAGCACAAGACCTGTCGCCCACCGTGACGACGTCGCTAGCACCAAATCTCAAAGATCGGACCTAACCAAGACAGTACGAGACCGAGACTAATGGCAACGAGATGGTGGACACCGAATCGGTTGTGTTGAAGTAAGGGCGAAACAAACCCATCAGCTAGCTGAGCCGATAAGAGGACGTCTCTCTAAAGATAGCCGCATATCGGCTAGAAGGCCGATACGCTTAGCGTGACGCTCAAGGGAAGTCTCTGAAGACAGTGCGTATCGGTCGAGGAGCCGATATGTTGTGTGTCTTGCTCAATGTATAGATAAATTATCGACTAACACTCTGATAAAACGCCATACAGAGACCTATAGGCCTAAAACTCAATCTACCATCGATAATATCGTAGGTCGAACCTAACCGATACAGCACGAGACTGACGACGGAGGAGAGAGCTTGATAGGACGATAGACCCTGCATGGATGTGAAGCGATACATCCAATCGTCCTAAGAGGTTGAACCTAACTGATACAGTCTTAGACAAAACAAGACGTATCGAAATAGTGACGGGACTTACCCTTCGTCAGAGATCGAAATTAACCGATGCAGCCCTTCGCCGGGGTTGTTTTGGGTATCTTTGTATTGGTGGTGGTAGCATTTGTATAAAAAATGCTAAAATGTCACTTGAAGTTGAAACATCTTCAGATAAAACACTTGGAGAAAATTCAACTTTTACATATAGCAGCTAATTTCTGCCTACGAGAGGCCTCGGCTGTCGTATTTTGTCAGCTAACATATATAACAGTTTACTCAGAAGATAAGACAAACTAATATAGAAATTAAATATGCAAAAGATAACTTCAGATTAAATTTGAGAGAATGGTGGTTTTTATCCTAGACTTTTCATTCATGCTCATTCTAACCTTTTGTTAAAAAAAAGGCTAATCTTTTGTCCTCTTCCATGGAAAAATATTTGCATCTAGCGGTATTCATCCCATCGGGATCTAAGTTGGCTGCTCACTTGGTGGAACCATGGAGCTTGCACGTGTAAACAGATTTAATTTAAAAACCCTAGAATATTGTGATCATATAGAGCAAAGTTTACAACGGGCCAACGTGGGGCATAAAATAGAGCTGCAGTTGTGCCACCATGATAACAGTCAATAGACAATTCTTTAGTTCTTCCATATAAGCGGAGCTTGGTAGCATGCATAACTCTAGCGGTTGCTGTAAGTAGTAACCACATTTAGGTCACCTCATATACTGGCCATCGATCCTTCCATAGCTCTATATATGTCAGTCTACCACTATTTTTTGAGTTGAAAAATAAGTAAACAAAGTACTGGAAATGTACTGGAACAAATTGTCATTGTCCCAGATAATAGAATTCCAGAAAATGTGTATCAAATCAAAAAGAAAGAGGATGCCAACAAACCTCTTGCATTGATGCTAACTTTATATATCGAGGTGAGCCATTCACTGCAATAAGAGCTGGCTCACAAAGTTTGATAGCAGCATGTAGATCTTTCAGATGCCCCCACTTAGGCTGCCTTAGTATACTTGAAAATAGAAATTCATGGATATTAGCTAGCTTCTCTTTATATAAAACAAAATTACAAAAAATATTCTTTTAAATAGAATAAGGTAAGGTTCTAAAACATCTAACATTTACATAAAATTTTTACATACCATACTCATCAATTGGAGCATCATAATTGTAGCTTGTTATCTGGAGTGGGCCACCAGCTGTTCTTACAAAATTGGTTTCACCAAAGTACTGCAAAAACAAATATGAACTGTTAGATCTAAATGATAGACAATATCCTAACAGGTTTAGATTACTTGATAATAAGATTACAGGGTGTTACATATAAATAGATTAGAAAAGGGTGGCCCAAGGGGCCAACCAAGTCCCAAGGAGCTAGCTGGGTATTAACTCACACAGCTAGCTAGGGGATTAAATGGCTAGGAGATTACACAAATAACTAGGGGACTACAGTAAATAGCAATTAATTCTAACACCCTCTGCAGTCAGATCGTCGGTAGAGCGAACGTTCAGATTGGAGCGAAAATCCATCAAGACATAGGAAGGGAGCCCCTTGGTGAAGACATTGGCGAACGTGGTGGGCACATGAAGAACCTGGACTGCACCCATGGCAATTCGTTCACGGACAAAGTGAAGGTCGATTTCTATGTGCTTGGTGCGCTGATGTTGAACGGGATTGGTGGAGAGGTAGACGGCATTGATATTATTGCAGTAGATGAGACAGGCAGAGTCCAAGGGATAGTGAAGTTCCTAGAGCAATTGTCGTAGACAAGAGGCTTCATGGACGCCGTTGGCAACAGCCCGGTATTCTGCCTCGGCACTGGACCGGGAGATAGTGGGCTGCCGCTTAGATGACTAGGAGATCAGTCTGCCCTCGAGGAAGACGGTGTAGCCAGAGGTGGAGCTGCGGGTATCCAGACAGCCTGCCCAATCAACGTCGGTGTACACACGGAGCTGTGTTGGGGCTGTTCAGGGAATGACCAGACCATGACTGAGGGTACCCTGAAGGTAGCAAAGAATCCTCTTGGCAGTGACAATATGAGTTTCTCACGGATCATGTATATGAAGGCACACTTGTTGGACAGCATAGGCAATGTCAGGCCTAGTGAAGGTGAGGTACTGGAGGGCACCCACAAGGCTGCGATAAGCAGTGGGATCAGCAACAGATGGGCTGGCATCAACTGGTACTTTTGCGCAAGTGTCAACTGGAGTGGAGCAAGGCTTACAGTCACTCATGCCATGGCGAGCAAGTATATCTAGTGTGTACTGACGCTATGAAAGGAGAATAGAATCCCTGTGGCGCTGAACTGCAATGCCGAGAAAGTGATGCAGGGTCCAAGATCCTTCATGGCGAACTCCTTTTTCAATGCAACAATGACACGGTGAAGGAGCTGCTGAGACGAAGCTGTAAGGACAATGTCATCCACATATAAGAGCAAGTAGACTGTCTCGGTGATGCGGCTGTATATGAAGAGAGATGTGTCTAACTTGGCTTTAGTGAATCCCAATCAGATCAGAAAGGAGGCAAACCGGCTGTACCAGGCCTGCAGGGCTTGCTTCAAGCCGTAGAGGAATTTGTTGAGTCTGTAGACATGACCAGGGAGAGCCGGGTCAACGAACCCAATAGGTTGAGAGCAGTATACTGTCTCTGAAAGTGTTTCGTATAGGAAAGAGTTCTTCACATCCAGCTGATGTATCGGCCAATCCCTAGAGTGTGCCATCGTGATGACTATGTGAACAGTGGCTAGCTTGACAACCGGGCTGAAAGTTTCATCATAATCAACACCAGGACGTTGAGTGAACCCCCGAAGTACCCAACGAGCCTTGTATCTCTCCAATGAGCCATCGGCATGAAACTTATGTTTGAAAATCCATTTGCCACTAACCACGTTGGCCTTGGCAGGGTGGGGGACGAGGTCCCAAGTGTGGTTGTCCTAAAGGGCTGCATATTCATCTTCCATGGCCTGGCGCCAATGAGGATTAGCAAGAGCATCATGGCAGGACCACGGTAGAGGAGACAATGCCTCAGTATGCAAGGCAAGGCCAGGCTGCCGGTACCCTGTCTTTCCACGGGTCGCCATGCCATGGGAGTTGGTGACCGATGGAATGGAAATAGCACCAGAAGGAACGAAAGGATCACTCTTAACATAGCGAGGTGGAGAGGGGACCATGCTAGAGCGTCGAAGAGGGCCCTGCCGGGCGCTCGAGTGGTGGGGCAGGAGCAGGGGCAGGGGCATGCCTGCTGTAGATATGAATAATGGGTGGTTTCTAGGGCGCAATCACCGGGGGGAGCACGCCTGCTGTAGACGTGGACGACGGGTGGAGCCAGGAAGACTGGTACATGGGGCGCCTATTCAGAGGACATCGGGACCCCCTGGACACGGCCGGCGGTGCTGGAGTGGAGGGCGCCGGTAGCACCAAAGGTGCCGTAGGCGACGCCGGAGGGGTGGGAAAACCGGGAGGAGCCCTCAACGCCGGCGTGCCCACATAGGCCAGCGATGGTACTAGAGGCACCGGCTGGGAGGGAGCACGCGTCGGGGGAGGGGGTGGCAAGGGGCCAACAGCTCCGGGTGTACCTACAGGAAGAGAGGACACTAGAATAGTGTCGTTGTCAGTTAGAAAATCAAGTTCCTACGAGGGTGAGGATGGCTGGCTGTGGGAGAAAGGGAACGTTGTCTTGTCGAAGACATGGCGGAAAACGATGACACGGTTGGTGTGTAGGTCGAGGCACCGGTAGCTCTTGTGATCCGGTGAATAACCAAGAAACGCACAGAGAGTGGAGTGGTGGCAGAGAGGTTGGTATAGCAGGTGCACCCGAAAGCTCAAAGATCATGATAGGAAGGGAGGGTGCCCTGGAGGGCGAAGAAAGGTGTGCTCATATTTAGTGTTTTGGTAGGGAGGCAATTGATGAGATAGGTGGCTGTGGCTAGAGCATTAGCCCAATAAGAGGGGGGCATGGAAGCCTGGAAGAGGAGGGTTCGTGTGACGTTGTTGATGGTGCGGATCATGCGCTCGGCTTTTCCATTTTGCTGGGAGGTATAGGGGTATGACATGTGGAGGGTGATGCCGTGAGCAAGAAAAAAAGCACGAGAGGTGGAGTGTCACATTGTACTGATTTGATGGTGTAGCCGAATTGAGTTGTCACATGAGCAAAGAAATTAGAAATCGTGGGGAATGCATCGGACTTAACGCAAAGGGGAAAAGTCCAGAGAAAATGGGAGCAATCATCAAGAATAACTAAATAATATTTGAAACCAGAGACATTGTCAATAGGAGATGTCCACAGGTCACAATGGATTAAATCAAAATTCTTGGATGCTCTAGACAGGGAAGTAGTAAAAGGAAGACGAATATGATGCCCATGCTGACAGGCGTGGTAGAGGGAGTCATCTTCAGGCTTGCTACAGACAATGGAGGAGGACTGAGCGAGGTTTTGAAGAGTGGCCTTGCCGGGGTGACCAAGGCGCCTGTGCCAGGTAGTCGGGGAAGGAGTGGCAACAAGGGCGTAGGAGCCAATGGTGGATGAAGGCAACTGTAGGGTGTAGAGTGGCCCCATGCTGTTACATCTGAGAAGGGTGTTCCTGGTATGGAGATCTTCACAGAAACACCAAGAAGGTCAAACTCAACAAAAACGAAATTGTCAGTAGTAAATTTTCTGATAGAAAGGAGATTTCTGATGATGTCAGGGGCGACAAGTACATTATCGAGGCAAAAGGGTCCAGGAAGGACAGAGTAACCGATGCTAATGACAGGAAGGGTGGCATCGTTGCCTACGACAATGGAGGAAGGAAATGAAGAGGATGGTGATGCGGTGACCATACTAGGGTTGGCAGTGATGTGGGAGGAGACACCCGAGTCGATCACCCAATCCGAGGAACTCGGTGGCGGGGTGAGAGAGACGGTGCTAAAGGCGCTGGCGAGGCCCTCGGGTGTCCATAGTGCCTAAGCAGGAGGTGCCTGAGGTGGTTACGGGTAGTACGTCCCAGAAGCCGACGGTGGAGCGAAGTACGTAGGTGGCACGCCGGCCACCAGAGCCTGCTATGGAGATGTAGGCTGGACTGCGCGTGGTGGAGGACCATGGGCTCCGCTGGAGGTGGACCCTAGCCACATGTGGATAGAGCCGGTCCACGAGTTGAGAAGTGACGGCCACTGTGGTGTGGCTGGTGCAGCACAGGGGGTACTGTTCTGCAGACTGCCATGGGAGTCGCCAGAGCTGCGCCCGCCACGGTGGTGTCTGCCACGGTTGCCACTGAAAGGCTGTCTAGCAGCAGCCTAATGAGCAACAGCCTAATGAGGGCATGGAGGCGTAGGCGCAAGTAATGGTGGAGTAGGCAGCTTGGTGACAAGAGCCGAAGGAGAGGCAGAGGGCGTCCCCATGTTGAGCTCAGCCAAACGGAGGTTGGTCAGCACGAACATCGGCGAAGGATAGGAACGGCCTCTGGCGGGTGACAAGCTAGGACATGAACTAGAAATATTCATTGACCCCACAGAACGTTCAGCACTAGAGTTCGGTCCTGGATGGGTTCGTCGAGGTCAGCAAGGGCATCTGTCGTACTCTTCATCTTGCGGCAGTAGTCATCGATGGAGAGGGCACCTTGGTAGAGAGTGCGGAACTCGGCGTCAAGGAGCATGGCGCGGGACTCGTGATTGTTGAGGAACTATTGTTCGATTCCGAGCCATGCTGCCTGGGTGGTGAGGTCGTCGTGCTCGTGGATGACATCCAAGAGGTCGACAGAGATGGTGTTGAAGAGCAAGGAGAGGACGACACAGTCCATGCGCGACCACGTCGGATCATAGGGGTGGGAGTCGTTGTTGAGGACGTGATCCTTCAAGGCGAAGCGACCGAGGATAAGGACGTAGCCGCATCACTTGGAGCAGTTGGAGGCTTGAAGATCAAGAACTATTGGAATTAAGTTCTTGATGTTCTGGACGACAGCAGCTTGACTGTGGAGGTGGGCGATGGCCGCGGCTTTAGAGGAAGCAGAGCGGACATTGTCATCCTCAGGAACGTCGTCGTCATCCTGAAACTCGGTGCGGAGGCGATCCCGGAGGGCCACGGCCTGCTGCTCCAGGGCATCGGCCTATTCACGCTCATTATCAAGAGTGTCAGCGGTGGCACAGACATGCTCCTGGGCGGCGGCGATGAACTTGAGAAGAGCAGCTTCCTCCTTGAGCTGCTGGCTGTGCTCTATGTTGGTGGTGCACAGAGAGCAGGCCTCGTCCTTCAGGTGCTTAGAAGCAGAGAGGGCTTCGTCACGGAGCTTGGCCATGGTAGTTACGGTGGAGGAGCTAGAGGCGGCCATGGGCGCGCGCAGCAGTAGGAGGGCGCACGTGCGACAGCCAGGGTTGGGGTGGGATGGGAGCGGAAGCAGATGGATCGTTGTTTAGTTTGATACCATGATAGACAATAGCCTAACAGGCTTAGATTACTTGATGAAGAGATGATGAGATTACAGGAGTGTTACATATAAATAGATTGGAGGAGGGTGGCCCAAGGGGCCAGCCAAGTCCCAAGGAGCTAGCCGAGTCCCAAGAGGCCAGATGGGTATTAACTCAGCACAGCTAGCTAGGGGATTAAATGGCTAGGAGATTACACAAGTAACTAGGGGACTAAAGTAAATAACAATTAATTCTAACACTAAATATTAAAAATCATCATTGCTCATGATGGAAATAAAATACTCCTGCATCAATAGTTGAAGGCTAAAAACATACTAAAAGTAGCAGGAAAGAAATTCATACAAGTGGACCAGGTGGTGGTTGGTTAAGTCTGTACTTACACCATAAGTCATGAAGTAACCCACATTGGAAAATCCAGGCAAGATTTAGATAGCTGTCTACCCAGATTAATAAGTGAACAAGTAGCTAGTATCAATCTTTTACTTTACATGTGGTGGCCTAATTGATAACGGCCTAAGTGACTGTGGTTTGACGTTTGGAAGACCATGACACCAAGTTATCACCGAGGTAGATGCAGTAGCCTGACGTAGAGAAGCGAGAGTCGGAGCACCCTACTCCAGTCTGCATCGGAATATGCTATGAGACTAGACAGACCAGTGTCAATGTGTATACTATCAGAAAGATTGCCTTTATGTAGCGGAGAATGTGTTTGACAAAGGCAAGGTGTGGCTCCCGGTGGTCGTGCATGAAGAGGCACTTGCTAAACTACATATACTAGGTCGGGTTGGATAAGAGTAAGGTACTGTAGCGTCCCGGCAAGGCTACGGTACTCGAACAAGTCAGTGACTAGGGCACCATCTGTAGCAGAGAGTTTGGACTTGAGTCCACAGGCATCGAGGTAGGGTGGCACTTGGACATGCTAGCACGTTGGAGAAGCTCAACAGCATACTGGCGCTGCGAGAGGAACATCGAAGGAGCGTGTGACGGAATGCCGAGAAAGTGGTGGAGCGTACCGAGATCAGTCATTGCAAACTCTGACCTGAGGCCAGAAGTGATGTGACGCAGGAGGTCTAGTGAGGAGGCCGTCAAGATGATGTCAATGTAGAGCAGCAAGTAGGCAATTGTTCACGCCGAGATCCCTCGCGCGACCCGGCGCGAACACACCGAACGCCTCGAAGGTCTGCTTAGCTCCAGTGCAGGCTGATCGGCTTCTCTTCGTGGCTTAAGGTACGCGCGCCAGGGGCCGTGGGGTTCGATCGGCTCTGGCGTGTCGGTGCGGGTGCAAGCGTGCCAGTCAATTTGACCCTGCAATTGACAAGAAGGTGAGATAAGCAGGTCCGTCGGATGGTGGACCGATATAGGCTGGCTGCCGATAGGATCGGGATGGCCATCGGCCGCGCTCGGAAGGCCCTTCGCTGTCGGCTAGCTGCCGATAGAATCGGGAAGCTCTTCAATCGGCTGAGGAGCCCATGTGGACAGGTGTTGACGAGGGATCGGCCGCAGAGCCGATGGAGGAACCAGGGTGTACTCAGAAGATATCAAAGCGCATAGGATCCCTCCGGATAGCCGACGGAAGCCGTAACAGTAGTTCATCGACTGAAAAAACCAATGAAGGCACAAGCGGACTAGGCAAGGAATAATATTAAAATGCATGGACAGCAAAGCCAATGCTGCTCCGCATATGACAGCACAAGACCCGTCGCCAGCTGTGACAACGCCATTAACACCGAACCTCGAAGATTGGACCTAACCGAGACAGTACGAGGCCGAGGCCAACAGCGATGATACGAAGGACACCGGATCGGCTATGCTAAAGCAAAGATAGGAACGAATCCATCGGCTATGCTAAAGCAAAGATAGGGGACGCCTCTCTGAAGGCGGGGGCGTATCGGCTGAGAGACCGATACGCTCGGCGTTATGCGTCAAGGGACATCTCTAAAGGCTGATGCGTATCGGGCGAGGGGCCGATGCGCTGGGCGTGAAGCTCAGAGCATGGATAAATCATTGGCTAGCACTCCGATGATACACCGTGCAAAAAACTATAAGTCTGAAGCTGATTCTACCATCGACAGTCTCGTAGGTCGAACCTAACCAATGCAGCATGAAATTGATGATAGCAGAGGGAGCTTAACAGGTCGATAGACCCTGCACGGACGTGATGCGATACGTCTGATCGGTCTAAGAGGTCGAACCTAACCGATGCTGCCTTAGACAGAGCAGAACATATCGAGATGGTGGCGGGACTTACCCCTTCGCCAGCGATCGGACTTAACCGATGCAGCCCCGCGTCGAGAGCCTGAACCCACCGATAAAACCTAAACTAGGGTGACGATACGCCGAGATTGTATTGATCGAGAGATATATATTACATGTTTCTAGGGGGTCTATATTTATACCTATATACCCTAGGTTTACAGAGTCCGACGCGTTTACAACCATCGGACGTTATTTCCTAACAATAACAAAGAAAAATATCTCTAAACAAGTTAACTAACTAGCTAATAGAGTAAACTAGCCATGCAGTATCCTAGAATTAGCCTTCTTTTCTCGAGTGGAATTACAATACAGGACACAATTTGTTAAAACAGAAAATGGCCAACGAAATGTGGATGAAAATAAATTAAGCATGTATAGCATGGCATCCCCTTTCAAAAGTTTTTTTTAAAAAAAGAAAACAAAAGAAAGAAATGACATCATCATAGGCCAACGAAATAAAGGTTCTAGTCAATGCCTAACCATTATTAATCTAAAGTAAGCTGTAGTTATGGTGAAGACATGCTCAAGCTAAAAAGGTGATATTGTGATATTCCTTTTTAGTTAACCCAGTGTGCATATGCACAAACCAAAAAGGATTAGCCTTGTTGAACAAGGATTGCAAGCATGTATTCCGTGTGCACGCAAGTCCAAAACAAGAAATCTTTTGCATCTGACACAATTAAATACTCTAATAGGTAGAATTGATATGGAGTAAAGTATTAAGATATAAACAGACCCGAAATTCCATTCTGCACAAGCATATGGACCGATACAAAGAAAAAGAAATAAACCTTCAGCGGCAACAGCTTCGTAAATTTTGTAGGATCAAATATTTCTCCTTTTCCAAGTGCATTAAAAAATGGATCAAATCTTAGTTTGACAAGCACTGCTATTTTATGGCTCGTTGCTGCAACGTCCTTTTTTGTCAGCTAGGCTGTCACTGAAAGAGTAATGTAACCAAAAACAAAAAGAGCTAGATCTAAAGAAATTGTGATATTACGCATAGATCTTGAAATACATAGATTTTAACCCCTAACTTTTTTTAAAAACACCCTACAAACCTTGAAATATATGTATAAATCTAAAATATTAGGAGAAATGGCCCAACTAATATATTACTCCCCTCTAATTATTTATATTTAATATATAGTTATCCTAACATCAAATGTATAATATATTTAACTAGAGAAAGTAGCGCTATTCACCCTGATTTAGTGAGTAGCTAGCCTGGATCAAAATAGACGTTTCTACTAATGGACAACATGCAAAAATCTTTTGCGTGTTGTTTGAATTAATCCTGCCTCACACGATCTAATTTAGGGTCATCGCCACATGTCTGAACAAAAATTTGTTTAGGGCATCGGACCAAAATAAGAAGCTAATGTGGAGAGAGGCTTGTTCTACTCCATCTCTGCTAACAATGTCCAATGTCTAGTTCATCCCATAGGGTTTTCTTTTCGGCCAATACTCGATGATACTAATTTCTCCAACCAAGGAGTTTGCTAGGATAGAATCACTAATGGACATGGAAGTATTTTTTAGTAAAATCCGCTAGGTTTTAGCATTGATAAAGTCTATCGGATCTTTGCTACCCATGGAGCCTAGTTAAAAGTAATTTAGGCAATCCACAATAGGGAATAGGATCAGTTTTTAAGGTTCTGTGCGGTAAACGAAGAACAAGATGAATGGAATAAGAGGCACCTAGCAGATCGCAATGAGTAAAAAGAAAATCAGAGAAGAGGTTATCTCTGAGATGAAGGTTGAAGAGGCCATTACAGAGGCTTCGAGTTGCAGAAGATCCATTGGAGCAGAAGGAGATGGAGGCTTCGAGTCACTAGAGAATCAGTGGAGGAGAAGGAGATGGAGGCTTTGAGTCGTTGGAATTTCATCGGAGGTTTTGAGGAGGTAGAGAGTTTCTTGCAATGAGTATGTAGGATGTGACGTTTTGGGGGAGACGAATGGTTTTTATAAAGGAATTGTTGTATAAGACTATGGACTGTTGAAGGCATTGTTACTTGGGCTAGATCAAAAGTATTATAACGGGTTGTAACAATCCATGAGAAAAAATCAGAGTTATAAAAAGTCTAGAGAGGATTATTCTAAAGCATGAATCCCCACACTCTAAAATTAGGGGACATGTGTTGACACTAGAAAATCACCATCGTTAATTGGATTTAGTTAGTAGTAGAAAGTATCCGATTTGAGCATAAGCTGAATCCGATGAAGACATGACTCCATGTCTAGTTTAAACACATGCCAAGTGAATACAAGTTCTGATACCGATACGTGTCTGTTGGCGAGATAGTATTATTTGTAAATATCTCTGATAGAAATGGCCAATTTTCTTTTCTTTTCTTTTTAGGAAGTTTTATTCAATACGGTTGTTTATAACCGCATTGGATTCTTTATAATCCAGGGTATAAATATGTACACTCAAGTCCTGTAACAAGTCCTGTAAGATATCAATCGGATTAATGCAACAAATCTTTCTTTTCAAAGCAACGCCAACACTTAGGAGTGAGTAATTTAGCTACCCTAATGATTTCTTCTAGGCGCAGGGCTGCATCCGTTTTGATCTCCGACAGTTAGTGCTTGTTGTCACCCCA
This sequence comes from Oryza coarctata, assembly GCA_030770085.1. NCBI lineage: Eukaryota > Viridiplantae > Streptophyta > Magnoliopsida > Poales > Poaceae > Oryza > Oryza coarctata. The sequence continues at coordinate 7,954,487 of CM061484.1, read as the reverse complement.
GTAAACGCATCCTCTCGATAAGGACTTCCTTAATTGAGTTCGATATTCGAGTCTTGATCAGGCGTTTGCTAGCTATCTTTATTTACCAAGTTGTATCTAAGGCTGGATCAACTCAATCTCTTTGCTATGATTAGGTTTATCTATCAACCTTCTGTCGGGCAAGATCTATTGGCTAGATAGATTGCTCTATTTAGTCTTGATCTATCTAGTTGTGTCCGATCCAATAGGTTAAGTCTAAATAAAGTTTAGCCTCTCTATCAGGTCAAAGTCTTTGTTCAACTATGAACTTTATTGTCACGTTGATAACCTACTTCGACCTTCATCGGACCTCCAGCCATTGTGTCCAACGATTATTGCTCTCGTTATTGGCTCATCGGTTAATAGATTAAACTACACTTCAGTATATTTTGGGCATAATGTTAACATCGATTGATTTGGCCGATATATTAGTTTGACCAATGTATTATCATATAGCAAATATCTAACATGGACTCTTAGATACAAATACTTTGCAAAGACCCCATTAAGCTTTTAGTCAATAGGTTTATTGACATACTATTCATGTACGCCTTCATCGACCTATGAGCTGATGGATCAACAAAACATCTCTCATCAACTTTCTAGCTGATGGCGTAGGTTCATGTTGGCTGATCTTGGCAATTGGATCTTTATATAAATATCTTTCCTTATCAATTGCAGATCAAATTAACTAGCACACCCTAAACCTCAACCTCAAGAATTTAAGCACCTATACTAGAGTTAAGTAGACCTTCTAGACCTTCATGCGTGCAATACATCGGCGCGGATATCGGACGATTATCGTGTCAACACTTCCTTGGAGATGGAGCTCGAGCTAAAGCTCGCTACACTGTGTTCGTGTAGGCGGTAGTGGTGGTCTTGAGAATACAATGGTGATGGCAGTGGATCTTGAGAGATGGAGCTATGGTCATGGCGGCGATGGCCATGGAGAGATGGCCAAAATCGATGAGGGAAGGGGGAGACAGGGCTAGGTCTAGTCATCATCTCGAATGTCTCCATCCTCTCTCCATGACTCTTTCCCCCATTTCCACTCCTCTCCAATGGACACCGGTAGGCAAAGTTCATGGACGATGTCGGTGAGGCAGGCTCATGGAACTAGCTTGCACCGAGACGAGCTTGACCTCCTGAGTTCCACATAGCCGCCCACACCATGACTCAATTAGAGGCACCTTTTAATTCCAATAAAAATTTTTGGTTTTTGTTAATCCAACCATTCACCCAACCATTCACCCCCTTTGGTAAGATTGGTTCTTATATTGAATCTTACAAGTGGTATAGAGTTTTATTTTATAATTTTTTTGCTTTTCAAGATGTTAATACTAATAATTATTTGACATTGGATTATGAGATAGATAAAAACAAAAGGATTGAGTTTTCTATTGCTCTTGGATTTGCTTTGCACACTCATACAACTAATAAGTTGTTTTCAACCAAAAAGCTTTTGAAAAAATATAAGTCGCTTTTTGTGCAAGTTCAATGCTTAATCTTTTGAGTGTCAAAAGGTTAAAAGGGACAAAAAGTTGTTTTGGTTTTCAAAAATTGCCAAACATGTTTTTTTTAGTGAGATGAAGGTGAAAAATTCTCTAGGTCATGTTAAGTATATGAAAGATATTGTGAAAAAAAATGAGATGCTTTCTTGTTGAAATAATCCAAAACAAAAATAAGATTTGATTGATGGTGAAAATTGTGCTAATTTGATAAAATATGTTTCTTACTAATTTCCTTGCAAAGATTTTTAGCTACTAAAAAGAAACTTAACATGATTTTGAATAAATAAAAATGAGCACACATAATCGAGGAATAAGTTTTGATGCACACACATATTTTACATCTCATCAACATGCTATTTTGAATATATCTAAAAAGTATCATATTTTGACAAAAGCTGAACCAAATAAAATGATTTTCAAATATACTAGTTTTTTGAAAACCTTTCTACGACTTGTGTAAATACATCTTTTTAATCTTTAAAAGAAATAACTCTTCTAGTATAATTGCACCTATTATGATGAGAATAGACATTTTTCAGTTTTGCCTTCGAAACAGAAAACAGAAAAAGGACCGGTCAACATGAGCTTAATGGCCTGATCAGACTAGAGCCCATAGGGAGGTTAAACCAGCGCCTACTCAGACCGCGAGAACAGCAGTGGTCAGACCGGCCTCAGGTGATTTTTATGCAGCAAACCGACATTTTATAAAACATCAAGTTTTCAGCTAAGTCTAGTATTGATTTTTCTCAAACACATGTTCCTATTGGTTATATTGGCCATGGTCGTGTCCAACATTTCTTATTTCTAACTCAGGGCTTGACATATTTTTGTTAATATGTCTTTTAGCGGTATACCCATCTATGTAAACATAGAGACGACGATTGTTTTTAAGATAACATCAATTTACTCTCAATTTGGTGTATTATTTTCTACTATCATTCTTGCTAGTTATGGATGGAATTCATGATATGTGCTACAAGTGGATTTATATCAACTTGATATCATTAGCAATTGGTGTTTTTTTTAAATAAATCTCTGGTTCTTCTCCTGCTACTACTTTCTGAGGGGAATTGAAGGCTGATTTGAGGGAGAATTTATGTTTTTCATTCCATTGATATTCATCCATTGCTCTTAATGTGAAAATAACTAAAGAGTTTTAATTGGTTGTTAACAATATATGATTTTTATTGATCTCTACTATATCTATTACTTTTGAGGGATATGACATGACACATAATTCTTTTACCTGAATTAAAGAAATATACGATGTTGAAACTAATGCTAATTTAAATAATTTCTGCTTGTATATATGTTTGCTTAAGTTTTTTTATTCCTCAAATATTCTATAAATATCTTAAGTGAAAATAAAGTTAATTTGCTTATATTTATTTTATAAGAGGTAAAATAGATACCAAATCCTTAGAAACAATGAGAAAAATAATGGATACAGAATCCTTCAAAACACTAATCACAATAAGTACCAGATAAAATTGAGAGATTTATTTTATGTGCATAATATTAAAGTTTTGAGCAAATCTCAATGTTTGTTGAAAGTCGTCAATTTTAGTTAAAAAAACAAGTAAATTTGAGCATAAGTGTTCCATTATAAATTATTAAAATCATGAATTTTTAATATTAATTTGATCTTGAGTTTAATATCACTTATTCATATTTAGAATTTAGCCAATGCTTTTTGTTAGTTGACCAATCTATCTCTTGTTTTGTAAAACATATTCATCGATTACTTTTGGTATACTTTAAAGCTCCTAAAAATAAAAAAGTTGATAGCTATAAGTAGTAAATGTAAAATCATGATATTTGCACTTTAATTGGTTAGTTTTTCTCCTTTACATCAAAAGGCATGGGTAAAGAAAAGGGGAAATTTGATAGAGGGAGAAATTTAGAGAAATTTGATTTTTTTTCTTTTTTAATCAATTGACAAGTTTTGATAATTTTAATCAATTCTGAAAAAATAATCGATTTTGTGTTTTGTTATCAAAAGAATGAAAAAAGAGAGAAATTCCTCTCTTGCTAAGGGGAGACTTTTTTTCTTTTTGATTTTGTTTTTCCTTTTCAAACACATAAATATGAATTTTCAAAATATTGCCTATGTATTCATCAAAGGGAAGATTTTAAAATCATAGTGATGATTTAGATTACATGATGAACAACAAAATGATTTATTTTATTAAGATTAAAGTGAAAAGGTTATGTTTAAATTGAATTTTCAAAGTCGGTGAATAATATCGGTCGGACAATTTCAATTAGATCATTAAATAGTTACCAATCTAATCAATGAGCTGTACTAATCTGACTGCGGTCAAACTAGAAAGCTCGACGGTCATTCTGGCAAAATCCAAAAAGAGTTGGTTTCGAGTTGATTTCTTGGTTTACGATGTTTGATTATGATTATGACTTTTAGATGATTTCTATACATGAGATTTTGTTGTATGCTAATGTGAGTCTGCATATGTTGCTTGAGGCCTCGAGAGTATTGCTGATGATAATTGGGTAATGGCTTAGGAGAATTTAAGGGCTAGACGGCAAAGGAGATCATATAGAATACTAAGGCTAGTGAATAATGCATATTGATGTGAAGATTTCATATGAAATACAAGAGAGATTTAGTGAGCACAAAAAACGAAAGTAAACTTAGGAGTTTAAATTTTAAAAAATTGGGGTTCATAGTTAGTATAGATGTGTTGGATACCTATACAAGAGAGTTTTCAATGACATTAGAAGTGATTCGGAGTTTTTTTACAGCCATCTATAGGTATAAATAGAAAAACGGTTTAGGCATCCAAAATCCAAAATCAACCACCTGAGCTTGGCATGCTGCAGCCTATCCGAGATGATTTATGATTAATCTAACCACATTACGTAATTCTAGTAGAATACAGCATGAGCACACTCTATTTGTATAGACAAATGCTACTAGAGCGTTGGCAATGGATGGCGGGTATTATGGGATTCTAAATTTTTATTCTACAAGCTAATTAGCATGCATGAATTAAAAAGTGTCTATTATTCTGAAAAAAATAGAATTATGAGTGTATAATCCCATTTTATCTTGTTTCAGGCATGGGCACCAACCAAATAAGTTGTTCTCAAGTTCTTAGGCATGTCTGGTCAGGCATGTTGCTAAGGTCACCCAACCAAACAGAGGCCTAAATACCATGATACCATCAACAAGATACTCAAGGATATATATTCAAGTGAAACGCTAACTTACCTGCAAAAAGGTTGTACACTATTGTTCTGCATGCGAGTCCATACAGCACATCCCTGCTTGTCAGGAACATAAATTCTAGAAAACTCGCCTTTGAAGCCAACCTGTATTTTAGACATACATGTTACATGTGCTTGATGCACTTTGCACTCCAAATCAAGAATAAATAGTTTATGTACACAGCACAGAACCCTAGATGTGGGATAACGTATCAATATGGTAGAGCCACGTCTATTTGAAAACGATGCTATGCTTACAGAAGAACAAGTGGCAACTGCTGACAGGTGGCAGATGCTGTATCATGTATGTATGCAACCTTTGCTATTCCAAAAAAATAACAAGGTGTGAACAAAATAAAATATTTCCCGTGTCAGCTAGGTCATTTCCAAACTTTTTTAGTATCATGGACATAACCAGAGAGAGCCACAACCATAAAGCCGCTATTGGTTGGTTGAGTAAGTTAACCAAGATTAGATGAAGATTTGTAGGAAGAACTCTCTCATTTACCGCACAATCACAACACTGCCTATATAAAGGGGCTGTGGTGGTGTGTCAGCTAAGATATATAGCAGTTTACTCAGAAGATAAGACAAACTAATATAGAAATTAAATATGCAAAAGTTAACTTCATATTAAAATTGAGAGAATGGTGGTTTTTGTCCCTAGACATTTCATTCATGCTCATCCTAACCTCTCTTTTATTAAAGAAAAGGGCTAACCCTTTTGTTATAAGCATTTCACCTAGCGGTATTCATCCCATAGGGAGCTAAGTTGGCTGCTCACTTGGTGGAACCATGGAGCTTGCACGTGTAAACAGATTTAATTTAAAAACCCAGGAATATTGTGATCATATAGAGCAAAGTTTACAATGGGCCAATGTGGGGCACAAAATAGAGCTGCAGTTGTGCCGCCATGATAACATTCAATAGACAATTCTTTTCAGTTCCTCCATATAAACGGAGCTTGGTAAAATGCATAACTCTACCAGTTGCTGTAAGCAGTAACCACATTCAGGTCACCTCATATACTGGCCATTGATCCTTCCATAGCTCTATATATGTCAGTCTACCACTATTTTTTTAGAATAGAAAAATAAGTAAACACCTAAACATCAAAGTACTGGAATATCTCCTGCATATTCAGGAAAGGAATGTACTGGAACAAATTGTCATTGTCCCTAAATAACAGATAATAGAATTCCAGAAAATGTGTATCAAATCAAAAAGAAAGAGGATGCCAACAAACCTCTTGCATTGATCCTAACTTTATATATTGAGGTGAGCCATCCACTGCAATAAGAGCTGGCTCACAAAGTTTGATAGCACCACGTAGATCTTTCAGATGCCCCCACTTAGGCTGCCTTAGTATACCTGAAAATAGAAATTCATGGATATTAGCTAGCATCTCTTTATATAAAACAAAATTACACAAAAATATCCTTTTAAATAGAATAAGGTAAGGTTCTAAAACATCTAACATTTATATAGAATTTTTACATACCATACTCATCAATTGGAGCATCATAATTGTAGCTTGTTATCTGAAGTGGGCCACCAGCTGTTCGTGCAAAATTGGTTTCACCAAAGTACTGCAAAAACAAATATGAACTGTTAGATCTAAATATTAAAAATAATCATTGCTCATGATGGAAATAAAATACTTCTGCATCAATAGTTGAAGGCTAATTCATACAAGCGGACCAGGTGGTGGTTGGTTCTGTGTGGTGGTTGGTTCTGTGTTATATAAGTCTGTACTTACACCATAAGTCAAGAAGTAACCCACCTTGGAAAATCCAGGCAAGATCTAGATTAATAAGGGAACAGCAAGTAGCTAGTATCAATCTTTTACTTTACATGCAGTGGTTAAATTGATAATGGCCTATGGGATCAGCAATGACTAGAGCTTAATTGATTATATCCAGATTTATTATGTTCATTAATATCCTAACAGGTGGTGAACATTTATAACAGTTCAATGAAACAATGAAGATTCAGAGTACATAAAGCTGTACAAATATTTTTGGCTCAATTCAGGGACAAGAAGTAAATGATATTTTACAAGCAAGACAACATAGTGACGATGTTCTTGTACAAGAAAATTCCTTGGATGCCCTCAAGTTTTGCTCAGTCCTTTCATGTCCTGTGTTATGCTTCCTTGCCTATATGTCCCTGAGTTTTACTTTATATTTCGTACCATCCATTTATTTTGTTAGTTGACTTAAGTTGAGAGAAACATTTTTTGAAGTGACCATATTGCCTGTACCAAAATCAAAACCTTTGCCACAAATTTCTTTTTGGTTATATGATTCCTCAAGGAAAAATTACCTCAATCTCCAAATTTCAAAATTCAACCAAATTTTGAAAACCTAAGTTTATGTTTTGTATGAATTTCAATAAAAATTCAAGGGAAACAAATTTGGTTGAAATTAACTTGAAATTAAAAGTAGTGCTGGTCTTTGCAATTATGGGTAGAAATTTCTTCAAATTTGGTTAAAGTTGATCAAGAAAACTAAAATTTTGGTTTCCAATCAGGACAAAAATTACACTTTGATTTTTTTTTCATAGCTAAAAATTTTGTTGCGATTGATTTTGATTTTACTTAAGAGGGCAACTTAATGCTTATTGTTACGAGTGAGGGCAATATGGTCATTTCTAAAATATAACAGTCAACTCAAGATCAAATAGCAAAGTCATCATATAGACAATCAATGTGAAAAAAGGACATGCAAGGGATGAGGCGGAACTTGGGGACTTAGAATGGTATGAGCAAAATTCAGGGTCAAACAATTTTTTTCTACAAGAGACTGTATCCAGCACACTAGTTTGACCACCCATTTATTTAATTATGCATTGCAAAATTATACAAATATATATTGTAAAGTTATAAAAATATAATGATATCAAAGTGTTTTTTTTTTGTAACTAAAAGAGACCTCTTTATGTGACAAATCTAAATATTTTCATGTATACTAGTGATCAAGGTTTTACATGTTGACTGTATGCGTGCTACAAGAAGTAAAAAAAGATTATTGTTATATGAAAATCAAATTACAAAATTTTAGCAATGGAATTAATCAATGGGAAAGAAAAGTGACTTTCATTCTCTTCAAGAAAAATCTTACCATGTAATAATATTGTAAACTTCCACCCACCTCTGTGGAGGTGGAAGAAAAGAGAAACAGAAAAAGCACTGTCTTCGGCTGGCCTGTGAGGTAATGCTCCACCCTAGTCAGCATACCTACTCACCATTAGCATACTATGTTCTGCTAAACATGCACTTTGAGAATAGCAATATATTACCAAGCAATACTGCAAAATAATTTATACATAAACTAACAAACAGTCACAAAAACTGAATGAAAATAAGACAAACATGATAGAAGTGTTTATCCACGCATGAATATTTGTATTACAACAAACTTATTATATAATTCAGCACATAATAGGTCTAGGGATGGAAAATAAAGAGCTTTTCAAAAGTATGTACAATGTAATGTTAATCATCGATCATTATATATGTTATGCAAACAGACTAGAAAATTACTATTATTCTCCAGCAGAACTTTTTATTACAAAACCTAAAACTAATTCTATCAGAAAGTTAGCATTGAATGATACAAGACAATTAAAAATTATTAGCAAGTTATGTTTGTCTCCTAAACTCTTCTACCTACGCTGTCTTCTAGACACTTGTGCAGCTTAGTGTGTGTTAATTAGGGTTAAGTTTCACACCTTGAAGCCTTAAACTCCTCTGCCTATATATATTTGTAACCTCCTCTAATCCAATCAACAATACAGAATCTTTCTTACTTATATGGTATCAGAGCCCGAGTTTCACCCGATTCTTCTTCTTCTTCTGTATCTCTGGTGTGCTACTTCTAGCGCCACCCCCTCCGACCTACTGCCCCTGCGCCGCTCCTCTCTTCCCTCCATGGCCGGCTCTCTCTACCCCTCTGCTGCCGGCGACGACGCCGAGCACAAGCAGCTGGAGGATGCTTGCGCCGCCACAGCCGAGGCCCACGGTGTCACCCAAGCCGACGCCCGCGCTGCCACGGCCGAGGCCCACTGCGTCGCCCAAGACGGCGCCCGCGGGGAACAGGCCGAGGCTAAGGCCACCGCCGTGTCCATCGAGCACGACGCCACCACCTCGCGCGTCCGCGTCGCCTAGGAGCGTGCCGCTGCCGCACCTCCCCCTAAAGACCCGCCGTAAGACGCTGACGAGATCACGTCTTTCCTCTCCGATGGCCCTCGTCCCTCAGTTTATGCTGTCATGGTTCTTTAGGAGGCCACCATGGTTCTAAACCTCCACGCCCAAGCTGTGGCCATGTGACTGCATGTTAACCAATAGCCATCTATTATGTTCATAAATGTATGATGCTCTAGAAAACGAATAATAGAACTTCCATAACATAGACCACCAATATATCAAAGAGTATTAAGATCTTTTCGTATGAAAAGGAAACCATTAGATTGATCATGAAAAAAACTAATTATTTTGGCAGTGTTTGTTGGAGACAGTGAGATGATGTCTAGGACGTCAAACATTGTTGAATGGAGAAAAGTATTTTTAAATTTTTGCTTTCTGACCGATAAATATGCATTAGTCCACAAAGAAAATTGTTCACACAACCTTGTTCATTGGCCAACTATACAGAAAGATAAGCAAATCAACTATGCAGGGCTGACTGGAGATACCACCTAAACGAGATCAAATTCAACAAATACAGTGCACACTCCTTCGGAATGGAAAATCAGTCAAACTCAGAACATTTTGCTACTTTAGCTGTTTGCCATGTAATGAGATGGATCATTTAGTCAAGAAAAACAAACTATGAAAATTACAAGCATAACAAGAAAGAGATCAGAAAGATCAGCTGCCAGGATGTAAAAGGTTTACTTATGCCATTCCATTGGAATTCTAGTACATCCATTAGGACCTTGGATGCCAAGTGTCGTCAGTGGTGAATGTGGCATGCCGAGAAAGAATTCAGTGGTCAATTGGTCATCAGGATTACAAAATCCAGCAAGTGTACTAAAAATAGTACACTGATTTGTTATGGAAAAATTACCTCAATCACCAAATTTCAAAATTCAACCAAATTTGAAAATCTAAAGTTTTGTACGAATTTCAATAAAAATTCAATGGGAAACAAATTTGGTTAAAATTAACTTGAAATTAAAAGAAGTGCTGGTCTTCGCAATTATGGGTAGAAATTTCTTCAAATTTGGTTGAAGTTGATCAACAAAACTAAAATTTGGGTTTCCAAACAGGACAAAAATTCAAAAAAAATGGAGATTTAGATAATTTCATGCCTTTTAAGATTTCTTTGAATCTATTTGAAACTAGTTTGCAAAATTCATATTGGTTTTTAAATTTGAGCCTAATTGAACAAGAGCCTAATTGATTATATCCAGATTTATTATGTTCATTAATATCCTCACAGGAGGTGCACATTTATACCAGTTCAATGAAACAATGAAGATTCAGAGTACATAAAGCTGTACAAATATTTTTGGCTCAATTCAGGGACATGAAGTAAATGATATTTAACAAAGCAAGAGAACATAGAGACTATGTTCTTCTCCAAGAAAATTCCTTGATGCCCTCAAGTTTTGCTCAGTCCCTTTCATGCCCTGTGTTATGCTTCGTTGCCTATATGTCCCTGAGTTTTACTTTATATTTCGTACCATCCATTTATTTTGTTAGTTGACTTAAGTTCAGAGAAACATTTTTTGAAGTGACCATATTGCCTGTACCAAAATCAAAACCTTTGCCACAAATTTCTTTTTGGTTATATGATTTTTTAAGGAAAAATTACCTCAATCTCTAAATTTCAAAATTCAACCAAATTTGAAAACCTAAGTTTAAGTTTTGTATGAATTTCAATAAAAATTCAAGGGAAACAAATTTGGTTGAAATTAACTTGAAATTAAAAGTAGTGCTGGTCTTCGCAATTATGGGTAGAAATTTCTTTAAATTTGGTTGAAATTGTTCAAGAAAACTAAAATTTTGGTTTCCAAACAGGACAAAAATTAACTTGAGTTGTAATGATCCAGCTCACTTTGATTTTTTTTCATGGCTAAAAATTTTGTTGGGGTTGATTTTGATTTTACGTAAGAGGATGACTTATTGCTTATTGTTACGACTGAGGGCAATATGGTCATTTCTAAAAAAATAACAGTCAAGTCAAGATCAAATAGTGAAGTGAGCATATAGATGATTAAAGTGAAAAAAGTGCATGCAAGGGATGAGGCAGAACATGGGGGCATAAAATGGTATGAACAAAATTCAGGGGCAAACATTTTTTTCTCCAGAAAAGAGCATATCCAGCACACTTGTTTGACCACCCTTCAATTTAATTATGCCATGCAAAATTATACAAATATATATTGTAAAGTTATAAAAAAATAATGATATCAAAGTGTTTCTTGTTGTAACTAAAAAAGACCTCTTTATGTGACAAATCTAAATATATTCATGTAGTGATGAAAGTTTTACATGTTGCCTGTATGCATGCTACAAGAAGTAAAAAAAGATTATTGATAAATGAAAATCAAATTACAAAATTTTAGCAAAGGAATTAACCAATGGGACATGAAAGGAAAAGAAAAATGATTTTCATTCTCTTCAAGAAAAACCTTACCATGTAATAATTTTGTAAACTTCCAGCTCTCTGGTAGAAATGAGAAACAGCAAAAGCACTGTCTTCGGCTGTCCTGTGAGGTAATGCTCCACCCCAGTCAGCATACCTGTTCACCATTGGCATACTATGTTAGGCTAAACATGCACTTTGAGAATAGCAATATATTACCAAGCAATACAGCAAAATAATTTATACATAAACTAACAAACAGTAGAGTAAATGTTTTGAGAATAGCACTATATTATCAGGTATTACAGAAAAACAAAAACAGAAAAAAACATAAGCTAATGGTAATTAGTACCTCACAAATTCGACAAACATGAGGGAAGTGTTCATCCACGCATGAATATTGATATTACAATAAACTTATTATATAATCCTGCACATAATAGGTCTATGGATGGAAAATAAAGATCTTTTCAAAAGTATGTACAATGCAATGTTAATCATCGATCATTATATATGTTATGCAAACAGACTAGAAAATTACCATTATTCTCCAGCAGCACTTTTTATGACAACCCAAAACTAATTCTATCAGAAATTTAGCATTGAATGATACAGGGCAATTAAAAATATTCAGAGAATTGCCAACCCAAACCATCTCTATCTCTCCTGCCCAAAAAGAAGAGTTAGTGGTGGTGATGGTGGTTGTATGCATCCTCAATTCAGATCTTTTGCATATGGATTTATGTAGACATGTGTTGTAGGATCTATTCGTAAGTACTAAAGGATTGCATTATTTGCATATCTGTATATATGCAGTTGTTGGTTACTGAGTTGTTTATATTAGAAAGTAAATATTTTCTGAATTGTAAACTTGATGTTTTGTAGAATCTTCTCACTGCACCAAATGCTTCCCTACCCTGCTGCCGAACCCAACGCACCCTTACCCGTCTTCCCTATTCCTTGTCTCTGACCATGCTCACCACCATCTCACAACTGCTAGCGGAGTGTCACTGCTACCGCTGCCTTGGCCATCCGTTCTCCTCCCCTCCCACCCTGAAACCCAAATCACTAGCCCCAGCCTTGTCGGAGTCAAAGAAGGGGACAGTTATGACTTTCCCTTTTTTGACATTTTCCTAATTTCTGGCAAGCCTTCACGAGTTCGCTTACTAGTAAACCTTCCCTCCGTAGCAAAATTCATATGATTTAATACTCAGACGTAACATGTTATCAAACTGATGCCCCTAATCGATAATTTACTGGCTAGGTCAGTTCTAACACTGGTATAAATTCAAGGAGTCGAAAATTTGCTAGGCTGCATCCCAATTTATGGAGAATAAAATACCTTATCATCCCCGGTTTGAAAATTTTCATGGTACCAGATGGAGTAAAGCAAGAGCTGATAGAACATAGGAAGAAACCATCCTGTTGGTTCATTGTAAGAATTTGGCTTGAAACCATCGCAATAAAATGCATTGCATGTATCAGTCTGCCAAAAAGGATGAATAGCTACTGACCTACTTCATGTAATTAGCAAAACAATGTAATATTAACAAGAATCAAAAGATCATCAGGTCACCTACAATTTCTCTGGAGCATCAGTCTACATGGACATCACCCAAGGAATGCCAGTGTCAAGCCCAATTGCCATCTGAGTGGCCCATTGCATATATCTCTTCCCTGCTTGATCATATTTTCCTTGAATATTCCCACAGAAATGCCAGACAAGAAGATAAGTCATGTGCCCATTTTTATTTTGACTTTTGGACATATATAGCACTATTAACAAAAAGCATATAGGATTATCTGCAGTCATATAAGCATGTCGCATATACACTATACCTTTTGGTTTTGGATGTGCAAGTCAGGTGGTGGTTGGTCAAACAATAAGGTAACATACAAGACTAAAAAGGGAAAAAAACAGGGTGCATGTGCTATTGTAGTCCTGTTATTTGACCAATGTCATGATGACACATCTACACTAGATGCTAATCCTAGTTTTCTTGAATCAACTCATCTAGGGATCCAACCAGGCAAACCACACATCAGATGGATAGAAGACCTTTCATATACAACACTGCATGAAAACAGACAGTTTGTAGCCAAGAATTATCCCACTGAAAATTCACTACATAAAGGAACTTGTGTGCCTTGAACAAAGTCGGCCACAGTTTTCCCAGCATAAAAATGGAATTAAGATTACAATGATGCATATCAAGTAATTATCATAATTTTATTACACGTCTAAAATCCTCTGACATTGCAGTTTTGCATTATATGAAACAAGCCAATATTTTGGCTTCCTGCAACACCAGTTGGGGTTGGAGAAAACATTATAGCTTCTACCAACATACATAAAAGATAATGTTTTCCTTACTCTTTAGTATTCTCTGGTTATTAGCCCAACAGTCTACTTGTACATTTATACGAGTATTACTCCATATCAAGGCTAGCTCTAGAGATATATTTCATTAAAGGGTACCAAAGTAGTAATTTAATATCAGGGTGTAAGTAGCACAACTGGAGTGTTAAATTATGCAGACAGATCACAACTGCACCATCCGGTGTAATAGACTAATAGTGGGTCATGAGCACTTAAGTTGTCAGTTTGCCATCTGAATTCCAAACAAAATAATGTTGATAAAAAATCATCAAGGATTTGTCTCTTGAGAAGGTATCACCTAGATTTAGCTAAGCAATATAGTGCATATTCTTCTTGAGAAGTCAAAAAAGTAGCAAGTTTCATATCCTTGGAAAAATGTTCAACGACTGACTAACTGAGAAATAACATCCGAGAATGGTTTAAGGACCTGCTGTAATATAATGGGACCACATTTAGAAGATTTATTGGTTAGCAAATGGTATTTGCGCATGCCCCTTGAGAAAAACATTACATGTTGTAATTCTGCATTCTTTCCTGACATAATTGGTGCTAAAATCTTGGATTTTGCATAGTATAAATTAATATCAGATGAAAGTAATATGATCTGTAGAAGGATATGTGTCATTATTTTACCTTGAACGGTTCATTGTCAGTTCGGAATTCTATGCCAGGGATGTCACATAACCAAACTGGAAAGCCACTGAAGAAGTGGACAACAAAACAAAGTAAAAGAGAAAGAAAAATTATGTTGTAAGATTTCTCAATTGGAGAAGCATAACTGTATAAGATAGAACTGTTTAAAGTTTAAAATTAAAGAGTAAAATACAATGGAAATAAACATCAAAGTTAAATTGCAAGAAGAGATAACACATACGTCTGAAGAAATAAACAAACAGCTTAGAGTACATAACGGGAGAAATACGTGGCTCTCTCGAAGTATTTGGACTAGCTTAATTCATGAGAATAACCATGAAGCCAGGTTCTTTTATGCTGACCGATATGACAACAAATTAATAGAGTAAACTAGCCATGCAGCATCCTAGAATTAACCTTCTTTTCTCGAGTGGTATTACAATATAGGACACAATTTGTTAAAACAGAAAATGGCCAACGAAATATGGATGAAAATAAATTAAGCATGTATAGCATGGCATCCCCTCTCAAAAGTTTTTTTTAAAAAAAAAGAAAACAAAAGAAAGAAATGACATCATCATAGACCAACGAAATAAAGGTTCCAGTCAATGCCTAACCATTATTAATCTAAAGTAAGCTGTAGTTATGGTGAAGACATGCTCAAGCTAAAAAGTTGTGATATTCCTTTTTAGTTAACCCAGTGTGCATATGCACAAACCAAAAAGGATTAGCCTTGTTGAACAAGGATTGCAAGCATGTATTCTGTGTGCATGCAAGTCTAAAACAAGAAATCTTTTGCATCTGACACAATTAAATACTCTAATAGGTAGAATTGATATGAAGTAATGTGTTAAGATATAAACAGACCCGAAATTCCATTCTGCACAAACATATGGACCGATACGAAGAAAGAGAAATAAATCTTCAGCGGCAACAGCTTCGCAAATTTCGTAAGATCAAATCTTTCTCATTTTCCAAGTGCATTAAAAAATGGATCAAATCTTAGTTTGACAAGCATGCATTCAGTCCCCAAAAAATCACAAATAGATCTTCAGCGGCAACCAGCTTCACAAATTTCCTTACGAGGTCCTGTTTTTCATGTTGCATTAAAAAACCATATTAATCCATTTTTTAAGTTTAAATAATTAATCCTCAATTAATGTCACCCTAATAATTCACCTCGTTTTAGGTATTTCTCTTCTCTTTCGCCTCCTCTCTCAAACGCGCCCTTAGCAAAGCAACCAGAGGTTCAATACGATTAACAATGTCAAGTATGCTTCCAAACTGCAGCATCCCGAAACCTGATGGTTCGGCACCTAAAATAGGGACCGCACAGCTAGAAGACGACCAACTAAAATACTATGGAGAAATTATCAACAATCTCGCGCCAACAAGATGCCTCCAGGTCCAAGAAGAACCTGAATCAACCTCTATTTCACCAAAGAAACGCCTCCAAGTCCAAGAAGAACCGGAATCAACCTCAATTCCACCCGGTGACTTACCAATTCCAAAAGTCCCACTCCACAGGAACACTCGCATCCACCTCCACCCAACCCAACCCAGCTCGATCACAGCAGCTAGAATCGATCCCACACCACCCAGGCAGCCCCAACCACCGATTCCACCCCCAATGCCCAAAGCCCCAAACCAACAACCAAGCAGAGAGGAGAGGACTGACCGTAGTGCAGCCCCGCGGAGACGATCCTCCGCTTTCCCCCGATGATCACATTGAACGGTTCGAAGAAGTTTCCACCATCACCGACGTCCCTCCCAACCACCTGCCTCAGCACCTTATTCCCCTCCGCCCCCGCATACGCCGTGGCGGCGGAGCAGACGAGCAAGAGGAGGATCGGCAGCAGCAGCACGAGCGCGAGGGCATGGAGCCGTAGAAGCGGCGGCCCCCGCGAGGCGACCATGGATGGATTGCGGAGGCTGAGTAGGGGAGAGAAGCAACGAGAGGCGACGGCCACGGCGGAGGAATATAAGGGGCTGTAGATTTTTTTTTACCGTTGGGAGGATAAGGAGGGAGAGAGAGGGAGATTACATCACACGAGATGAGACGGTGAAATAACACTGGTGTACTGATCTTGTGAGCTTAATTTTTTGGTTGGGATGGAAGAGTGCGCGATTCCTCACGTAAATACGGACGTAATGATTGTAATATGTGGCTTAACCAAATGGTGAAATGGTCGGTATCGGTTGGTTTAGATTTTTTTTTCTACGTCGTTTTCTCTTTAATTTCAATCATGTCCTGGTTTCTTTCAAATTTTCCATAATTGAGAAGAAGTGTAGATCAATGTATTAATATAGTTTATTTCACCATAATATAAAAATCATGTGTAACATAACATCATTAAAAAAACTGTGTGCAATATATATATATATGTTCCCTCCGTCAAACACCATTATTCAATACTTCAATATTTTAATTTTTATCGATTTATGCAAGAAATTTAAAATTAGTTTTCTATTGTGAAAATGTGATATTTAGACTATAGGTTACCGCTTGTCTTCACACTAGTTTTTATTTTTTTAGTTAGAGATATGAGCCTAAATTGGGACTGTTTCTATTTTTTTTGGATACTAGTCATTCTATATTCACTTTTTATATATGAAGAAAAAAGACGGACTAAATTCACTTTTTATAAGTGAAGAAAAAAGCCGGACTAAATTCCTTTGTAAATCCAATACTATCTAAACCCTATATGTACTGTATCACTGGCTCTAAGCTTTCGCTGAAATGAGAGTAATGTAAAAAAAAGCTAGATCTTAAGAGCTTAAATGTTCAAAAAATATTCCTTCACTTATCATTTGTGTCTAGATTTAATATAAAATATATACATAATTTTATTCTCATTTAGCCACACAATAGAAGCATTTATCTTGAAATACATATATTTTAACCCCAAATTTTTTTTAAAACACCCTAGCCATGTCTGTTGTCATGGTCACCCTAGCCACCTCTCTTGTCACAGTCCCTCACCGTTGCGCTAGATCCAATGCCTGCACCGCTACCCCTCCTCACCCCTTCGCTGTTGCCATCGGATTCGTCTATTAGGATCACCAGTGGCAGATCTATCGGTTACTCTCTTCGACGTTGCATCGCCAGCTTATCTCCCTCCTATTAACGCACAACCGGCCACTCTCATCGCCGCTCGCCAATTATCAAGGAGTTGGTGAGATGGAGAAGAGGAGAGGTGATGAGAGAGTAGAGGAGTGAGAAGAGAGAGAGGATTAGAGGACTTTGTTTTATTTAAGATGGAAGGAGAGAAAAGCAAACAGACAAAAGGATGTGTGGCAGGCTGGTGAAAAAAAATTCACCGCTCCTATTTTCACATGCTATCTTGTATATGACTATAGAAATAAATATTTATTTATTAAACACTTCAAAACTTTTTATATATAGGACCTTTTTTATCCCGCTTGTAAAAATAGGGAAATGTTTAAAAAATATTTTGTAGTAGTGATAATAGCCAAATTAATAAACGATTGATTCATACCTTTTTTCACATGTGCATAGTTTCAGTAATCGAATCAACTCGGAATACCAGGAACCAACTGCCCACATTGTACTAGCCTAGAATAGAGTAAGCCAACCAACATGTATGAGATCTAGCGCCTTGGCAGAAACTTTTAGCGAAAATCTCTTTCACCTCAACTTACCTACCCTAACGGATGGAATTGATTCATGAGGAGCTAAGCTTTGGTTTAGTCTGCTTGATAAGCAAGTTCCTTTCATCCCAATATATATCTAAAGCCGGCTCTCTCATCACTTGAAAGGAAGTGCTTCTCTGGTGCCAAAGCTTGAGTGATTACAGCAAAGATTCTAATTTCTTGAGTGATATCCCCATATGTTGTACTTTTAAATTTAATATAAATAGTTATAAAAAATTTTGAAAACAAATGACAATGAGTACAATAAGATCTATCACTCTACGAAAAAATCAAGTTCAAATTTGACATATAAAATAAAAAAAATTCGAATATAAATAAGTACCACTCACATATTAAATTTGTTTTATTTATATATCTCATAGCTAGCATATTTGCGCGGACATGTATATATTGTAGGTTGTATTTGAGATAAAAGTAAAATATCAATCCCATAATAATACCTGCCATGCTTTAAAAGCCATGCTTCTCATTTTAAAGCAATTTGTTAGCTTTAAACTATCTAATATTTAATTAATCCCTATAAACGATTATTTATCATCTAGATTTAGTTCTTCGAAAAACATGGTAAATTAAAAGTAATGTGTTTTTTAATTAAATGTTGAGGGGCTCTCTTTTCTAACAAATCCTAATAACTATTATTACTAATATGTTTTATTTGTATGAATTAACAAAAATATAAGAGATATACATATTGTAGAATAGCTTCCCTATATGATGACCTATAGTGTCCTAAAAAATACATAGTTAATGTAGCACCCTAAATTTTTTCTTTGTTTTTTAAAAAATCCCTTCTCAAATATATATATATATACACATGGATTTCTTTGAGTTGGTGCTTATTGTGCCAAAAAATGCATAAAAAACTACAAGTGGTCCCAAATCCATATTTAAAAATTAAATTTATTTCAAATATACCAAAATCCCTTTAAAAATTCAAACCTAAAAATCTCTAAAAAATCAAAAGAATTCCCATTAATTTAGGTCGCCCTCCCTTTACCATTCCTCTCTCTCGGCATTCTCTCCTCCCTATGGCCCAACCGCTCCACCGGCCCATGCCTCTTCTCTTCCTCTCCTCGCTCCCTAGGCTACGCTGGCCGTCCCACGCACCAGCCCACTCTCCATCCCACAAACTCTCGCTCATGCCGCATCCGCGCACATGCTCGCTATCTACCAAACCACCTAGGCCAGCTTGTCAGCCTTCTGGCTTAGTCGCATGTGCCCTCATTCTCGTCACTGCACTGTGCATGCATGCATGCCAAATGTTCGACCAAAGTCTCTAGCCTATGCGTCTTGCCCTCCATCCATTCTCGTATGCCAAAAACTCGTTCTTGCCACCGCACCATCACATGCTTAGCAAGATGCCAAGCTAACCACAACCTTCGCATGCGTGTGCCACAACACCACCACGCCATGCTACATTGCGCCACACCAAACACGGACCCACCACTAGTCGTCATCTTGTCCTTGACCCCATCGCTTCATCCCATCGTTTAGCCTCGCCTCTCCATCGAGTTTTATCATTGGTCTCATAACCCTGCACAACGCTGAACAGACCACGCACCGAGTAGCACCAAACCGTGAAGAGGATGAAGAGGAAAGTATATCCCTTCAGTGCCACTGACATATGGACCCCACCTCATCCAATGATGTGAGGTCGTGTGTCCTCCTACCTCTCCTTGACATCTAGACTAGCCCTCCATCTCTCTCCCTCCCACTAACACATTCCTAATCTCTGATTTTGCCGTCGGCTAAACCCCTTAGGCAAATGCTCATTCTGCCCATTAGCTTCCCATGGTTCACTTTACCTCCTCCAAAACAATCACTTGGGTCCCACTATAGAGAATATTCTAAAGAATATTCTTTTTAATATTCCACTCATTTATTTTTTTCTATAAATTCTAGAAATTCAAATAATATTCCAAAATTCTTATCCTTTCTACCTAACTTCTAGAATTTTTCTAAAAATGAGATATATCGAGTGATATTATTATTTATTTAGTATTATATAATTTTTTAGGGTTTTATTTGGATTCCCCACGTTTCACACGTAGTTCGCTATTGGAAAACTCTAAGGCGTCGATTCTACAAAAAATATTTATAGACTAAGAGCAAGACAAGTCACACTTGATCATATTTATCTTAATTTAAATCATAATCATATTACGAGAATTTAAATTGTAGGAATTTAAATCGCATGAAATAAATTATAGGAATTTAAATCATAATTATTTTAACACTATTACATAAGATAAAAAAGTGTTAAACACTCTAGGCAGGGATACCCGAATTACAATTTAAAATGGCTAAACTCATTCCAAAAAGTCATAAAGGCTCTCCTAAATCCTAGCCCTACCTATATATATATATATAACTAAAAAGCCCCTTAGAAAACCCTAAAAAGTCCTTGGAACATAGCCCTACTCAACCTAACCACAACCATTGGATCTAGATCAGCCGCCCTAGAAACCTCCACATTAGCCGCCACATTGAGCCTCATCGAACCGCATGCTACTGCAAAAGATCCACTGCGGCATCCTCCCCTCCAAGTTGTGTTGCCCAATTGTGAGCCACCACGTGGCACCACACCGTCCCGCGTGCCGTATGGCTCCTGCGTGCACACTAGGCCTGCTCGGCCGCCTCCGTGCTTTGTAGGCCATCGATGTTGAATACATATATAACAGAGTCCTATGGAATTAGGAGTGCTAGTACTAGTAGGATACGTGTACAATGCAGTCCTATGGAATTATGAGTGCTACTACTAGTAGGATTTATAGTCCTTGTACAACTACCTAAAGGTATAAATAGAGAGATGGTCTATACCTCAATATATCAATTTTAGAAGAGAGAAAAATTAAGGTTAGTTGATAGATGAGTATTTTGAATGAACTTTGTAGACACATCTTTATATAATAAAGTTAATATACTTTTAAAAGTTTCATCAACTTTTAAAATTTATGTCGAGATTGTTTTCTCTAGTTATAGGTGGTTGGACTGGTATATTAGTGGTGGTTGAATCAACGGCAAGCACCAGTTGGACTAGCATATGTATGTCGATCGGACAGACGATATTTAGAAAAGTCTAGGATTTCAACTGCAGTAAGATAAATTTCATCAATTAAAGTTAATTTTTAATTCCTCTAAAAGTTTTTGGTTTTTTTAATCCTAACATTCATGTATGATTGGTTATTATATTTGATCTTAAAAGTGGTATAGAGTTTTATTTTATAATTTTTTTGCTTTTCAAGATGTTAATACTAATAATTATTTGAGATTGGATTAATGAGATTGATAAAAAACAAAAGGCTTGAGTTTTCTATTGCTTTTAGATTTACTTTGCACGCTTGTACAACTAATGAGTTGTTTTCAACCAAAAAGATTTTGAAAAAAATATAAGTTGATTTTTGTGCAAGTTTGATGCTTAATCTTTTTAGTGTCAAAAGGTTAAAGGGAACAAAAAGTTGTTTTGGTTTTCAAAAATTGCTCAACATGTTTTTTAAACGAGATGAGGTTGAAAAATACTTTTGATCGTGTGAAGTATATGGGAGATATTGTGAAAAAGAAACCATCAGATGCTTTCTTATTCAAATAATCCAAAACAAAAATAAGTTTTGATTGATGGTGAAAATTGTGCCAATTTGATAAAAGATGTTTCTTAAAAATTTCTTTGCAAAGATTTTCCGGTGGTAAAAAGAAACTTAATATGATTTTTGAATCAATCAAAAGTGACCACACGTAATAGAGAAATAAGTTTTGATTCACATGCATATTTTACATCTCATCAACATGCTATTTTAACATATCTAAAAACTGTCAGATTTTGACAAAAGCTGAACCAAATAAAATGATTTTCAAATATACTAGTATTTTGAAAACCTTTGTACAAATTGTGTAAATACTTCTTTTTAATCTTCAAAAGAAATAACTCTTGTAAAGTATAATTGCATCCATTATGATAAGGGTGGATTTTTTTGATAAGGATGGGTTTTTTTAGTTATGCTTTCAACTTGCAAGATAACATAAAAATGACTAGTGAATATGAGCTTATAAGGTTAAGATGACACGGACTAGACTTTTCTTCTGGTGCCCCAGTAGACTGGAGGCCACAGGAGGTTATACCAACGCCTAGTTAGACCGCGAGAATAGCGGTCTTAAAAAATGTGTTTTGTTATCAAAAGAATGTAAAAAAAAAGAGAAATTCTTCTCTTGCTAAGGGGAGAGTTTTTTCTTTTCAATTTTTTTCCTTTTCAAATGCATAAATATGAATTTTACAAATACTGCCTATGTATTCATCAAAGGAAAGATTATAAAACCATGGAGATGATTTAGATTATATGATAAACAACTAAATTATTTATTTTATTAAAAGTAAAGTGAAATTGTTATGTTTAAATTGAATTTGCAAAGTCGGTGAATAATATCGGTCAACTATGGGCAGGGTGAGTTAGATCGTTGAATAGTTATCAATCTGATGGATGAGCAGTTTTGATTTGATTGCTGGCATGAGAGCAGTTAAACTGGAAAGCCTGACGGTCAGACTAGCAGAATAAAAAAGAGTTGGTTTCGAGATGTTTTCTTGGTTTACGTTGTTTGATTTATGTTTATGACTTCTAGACAGTTTTTATACGTGAGATATTTTATTGTGTGCTAATGTCAGTCAATGCTATGTTGCTTGAGGCCTCGAGAGTATTGTGGGTGATGGTTAAGACTAGACTTGGGAGAAGTTAAGAGCTAGACGGTAAAGGACATCATATGGAATACTAAGGCTACAGAATAATACACATTGGTGTGAAGTTTCCATATGGCATACAAGAGAGATTGTATGGGCATAAAAAAACGTAGTCAAACATAGAAGGAGTTTAAATTTAAAAAGATTGGGGTTTGTAGTGGGTATGGGATGTGTTGGATACCTGCACAAGAGAGCTTCCTATGATATTGGAAGTGCTAGTGCTAGTAGAATTCAGAGTTTTTTAAAGCCACCTATAGGTATAAAGAGAAAAGTGGTTTAGGCATCCAAAATCCAAAATCGGCCACCTGAGCTTGGCATGTAGCAGCCTATCTGAGATGATTTGCGATTAATCTAACCACATTACGTAATTCTAGTAGAGTACAGCATGAGCATACTCTAGCTATACACACAAATGGAGCGTTGGCATTGGCAATGGATGGCGGGTACTATGGGATTCTAAATTTTTATTCCACAAGCTAATTAGCATGCATGAACTTAAAAGTATCCATTATTCTATGAAAATAGAATTATGAGTGTATAATCCTGTTTTATCTTGTCTCAGGCATAGGCGCCAACCAAACAAGTTGTTTTCAAGTTCTCAGGCATGCCTGGTCAGGCACATTTCATTGAATTCTAAGACATGCAATTTTCTACGGCACGTTGCTCAGGTCTCCCAACCAAACTAAGGCCTAATTACCATGATACCATCAACAAGATGCTGAAGCTTATATATTTAGGTGAAATACCAACTTACCTTATACCAAGTGAAAGGTTGTACACTGTTGTTCTACATGCGACTCCATGCAGCACATCCCCGCTTCTCTGGAGCATAAATCATGGAAAACTCGGCTTTAAAGCCAACATGTATTTTAGACATACATGTTACATGTGCTTGATGCACTTTGCACTCCAAGTCAGGATTAAATAGTTTATGTACGCAGCATAGAACCCTAGATGTGGGATAACGTATCAATATGGTAGAGCCACATCTATTTGAAAAGGATGCTATGCTTACAGAAGAACAAGTGGCAACTGCCGACAGGTGGCAGATGCTATATCATGTATGTATGCAACCTTTGCTATTCCAAAAAAAAACAAGGTGTGAACAAAATGAAATATTTCCTGTGTCAGCTAGGTCATTTCAAAACTTTTTTGGTATCATGGGCATGACCAGAGAGAGCCACAACCATAAAGCCGCTATTGGTTGGATGAGTAAGTTAACCAAGATTAGATGAAAATTTGTAGGAAGAACTCTCTCATTTAGCGCACAATTTCACAACACCGCCTATATAAAGGGGTTGCGATGGTGTGTCTTGGCAAAAGCTAGTCCCAAGGTTCAAAATACCAGTAATTCCAGATTTTCCCTTACAAAAATTTTAAATCAAAAACTTCAAATTTTGACGGATGACAAGTATCTAGGTGGTTATCAGCTGGTGAGCGAGTAAAGAAAAGTGCATATCCTTATGAGTGCTAACCATTCCCTAACCAGTGCCTAGCTCTAGACTAGTTATTGGTCATTCATTGCCATTATTTTGAACGCATGGTGTGGCTACTGTTCTCTAGCATGGTCATGCTAGGTCCAGGACCAACTAACCTATGCATGTTACAGATTGTTGTATTCTTTAATAGTAAGGAAATGAAAATTTTTCATAAATGGCTTCCTCAATTTGACAGCTTAGTGCTTTTAACATGAGTACTCTAGCACCTTTATCCTTCTATTGTAAAATTACTTTGGCTACACAACAGTTGCAACCATGCACCACCTACATATATCCTTCTAAAGTAAAATCTCTTTGGCAGCATAGCAATGTGAATGGCAGAAAAGAAAACCAGACCAATTACGGCCAAAGAAAAGAAGTGAAAGTAAAGATGACTAAAAATTCAAATAAGGCCTATGTTGTTACTAGTGCAATGCATTTTTATATTGATACTGAACAAACGCACCGTACTACCATATTTACCACACTACCGTATGCACAACCCTGATTGTTACACAAAAAATATATATAACTATGAATTATTTTTACCTGATATCTCCAAAGGGAATTAGTCAGGTCAATGTCCCCATCGGACAAGCTGGTGAGTTTCACTTATCCATCTTTCTCCAAGAAAGCAGCATAGTTCTTTGCATTTGTCCAAGCAGTCACAACACAACAAATAATGCATTTATGTTTTGTGCATGAATATGGAGATATAAAAGAGGCAGTAAAATGATATATCACATGCACAGGCATTATATAGATTGCTAGCTTCAATGTAAAAGAAAGTACTTCGCTCACTATACTTCGATAAGTTTACAGTATTAGGAATATGAAAAATCTTCACAGAACAAACATCTGAAGTATCAACCTAGATAAAACTTGTAACAGGTGTGCCCCTGTGTGGATTAGGACAACTAAAACAGCATCAACAAAGGGCAACCTACAAAGGATATGCCTTTTGCTTTGTGTTAAGCCTTGTCCCTTGACATATCATATTAATTAACTATTTATTACAACAGCAAAGAATGCTCTTGGCCTCATGCTACAAATGCCAAGATTAAATGGAACATGAAAAAAGGAATTAATGCATTTTTGAGCTTTGTAAGATGTCCACTCATATTAAATAACTATTTATTACAATAGCAAAGAATGCTCTTGGCCTCATGCTACAAATGGCAAGCTTAAATGGAACATGAAAAAAAACGAATTAATGCATTTTTGAGCTTTGTAAGATGTCCACTGAATATTTAGTCTTGATAGCTATATAATATGTTTTTTGCTGATGGGGTTTAAAAGGAAAATAGAGGTAGACAATCAGCTTGCCGAACCCCATCGAAAGAATCTCCATCAATAAAAGTCACTGCAACTAGATTATGTCATCAAAATAACCTTGGAAATGTAAATTAACCTGGGTTTTACATGTTACAGGTTAAAAACTAGGTTTTTGTAAGTTTGCTATGTGGACTTTTTTGCAAAGTTTAGAGAGATAAAATTAACCTATTCAAAAAAGAAAATTCAAATACCTACAAACCAACAATCTCTCAAATCAATGTCAACTCATTAAGCCTTTCAAATAATTGAATTGGTTGTTTCAGTGAGACCCAGTAACCAACTTTACGGCCTTAATAAATATGAAAGAAACCTTAGTAAACATCTGAATCTTTCGATCATTGCGTTAATGAAGAAATGTAACTCCAGAGCATGCAACACTGTATGTTCAAATGTTATACAAGAGACCAGATCATTTAATTTATGATGGCTTAACAAGGTCTCAGCTACGTAGCTTGGGTACGTCCTAAAATATGAATAGATACTAATAAACATTAGACATGATGTGGTGGTTTTTTCCTTTTTTTCATAGGGGCAAGACCTACCATGGTGTCACTACTATATCCAGTTCATCAAATGATCTTTGGTTCCCACCTTGCATCAGTGGTAATCAAATGCTCTAAAAAAAGTCTTACAACTTAAGAAGCTTAAAACAGGTGGGCCAAAGTACTTCCATTATCCAGTAATTAATGTTGATTTTCACTCCAACCGATTGTACAGTTATATTATGGGGTGAATCAAAATTAAAAGAATTTAATAAAAAACCTCTAAATTAATATGCAGCCAATAAGTGGCCCATTACGAACATAAAATAGGGCATGGAAGAATTGATCGCCTGATGTAGATAATATTTTTAATAGATCTATTTAGTGCCCTACACTTTTCCTAGTCAGAAGAAACACATTCTACTACTTTAGAAAACATATTCACAACATGTTTATAGTTACAGGATGAATTTATTAATTGGTAGCATCATGGACAAGTTCTAGTGAGTGGGTTACTACTAGCACCCTGGCCCTAGTTAGCCCTTCTGGCATTTTTCGTATAAATACACTGACACATTAAATACAAAGCATTTTTCTTATAGAAATTAAGAATTTGAAATCTATACCAGCAAGCTTGCCATTTACAAATACACGAGCTACATCATGAATTTTATCTATTGTTAATGAAAGAATAACCCCTTTCGAATTCCAGAACGCAACATCTGCATCAGAAATGTTTACCCTATTGAATTGAGAAAATATGAATAGTAATTAGACTCTTGAAAACAATGAGGATCGTTAGCAGACTATGAAGTACATGCCATTCAAACCACATACTGGTAAAGAACAATGAACATGCAATCATTTCAAAGTTACTGCATATGCATAACACACTCTGGGTTTGAATTTGAAATTCTAAATAGTGGGAAAATATTCAATATATAGTAATATACACGGTTGACACTTCATTGAAAAATGAAAATTCAATGGAGTGCCCAAGTCTGCTTTTCATGTTGGCAAGCAGGCAGAGTGCTATTCTACATAAGATGTATAATTGGGTAATTAACACCCAACATGAGGTTGACATGTGGGCTTGGGACACTGGTGGTGGAACTAAAATACTGCATTCTCTTTTTTGTTATTTGAGGAATCAAATTTGCCCCATGCATAAATCATATAGCTAGAGATAATACTCCTTTTGTGCTAATGACTACCACCTAGAGAATTCTGGACACAGGTGTACAGCATAAGACTCTTATGGTTTCTTCTACACTCTTGCACACAAAGAAAACATTATCAGAATGCACAGTTCAAAATGTCAAGTCAACTAATCATGCACTAAATACAAGAATAATAATAGCAGATTGTTCTCTATTAGAATCTGATCTCACAAAATGATATATTCTTCAATAGCATATAGTCAACACTCACTTGGTAGTGTACCACAAGTAGTCAGAATTGTCCTTTGTTACGTTCAAGTGCCCTAATATTCCCTGAACAACAAAGTTGTTTGTGTCCTATGTACCAATATTCTCTTTAGAACTCCACCAATTACTTGAGAGATATGGACCTCTGGCCGTAAGTGAGGATACTAGGGTACTTGAATGACTAGTTGACCTAGATTCTACAGCAAAAACTGAAGTCTACGCACCAACCAGAAATGGGTACAAAGAATGGCCATGCTTTTAATGTCAATATTTCATATGGTACGACTTTGAAATTTAGACTGGCATCCAAAAACTTGCAACGCTATAACTTAGACTGTACAACAAACTTAGAAATGCATGTATAATAGAAATATGGCAGCTTCAGATAAGGTTCTAGATTCCAGTGACAACAAATTGCATCAATGGTTCCATGCATATTATTCCCTTAAAAAGTGGTTCATGGCAAATATGTCATAATGCAGATGGCACCAAGATTTCATGGGTCATAGGCAAATATTTTAGAACAAAATCAGAAAAGATATTATTGTTGGGACAAAAAAGCTAAGCAATTTATAAACTTACACAAATATGTAAATGGTAATTTTAAAATACCTTTTACGCCGTTAAGGTTGGTAAAACAGCCTTCTGTTCTTGAGAACAAATGCAGAAATGCAATTTTAACGTTTTCAATTTTAAATGAAATCTAAGAATAACTTAGGCAACTATTTTGTAAAATGAGTTATGTATATATCACAAGAACTTGTAAATGCGCACAATAAAGTTCAAAGATTGTTTTCCAAAATTAGTGTATTTGCCATGAAACACAAAATAGCCTCTGCCACTATAATATCATGGGCCAAGGTTTTGTCATGGCACAGTAGCATTAATTCCACCCGACCACACCCTCACAGCCACACAAAGTTGAGGACAAAAGGTAAGACGGTGTAATGTAAATGCTGGCTTGCTACTCTGCCCCACAGGTGGCTACTTGTAGCGTGTCTTTTGGAATCGGTGTGTACTATGCTTGCAAATTTAGTATTGTTGCTTATTTCTGTGGTATGCTAAATTCAGTTGATGCGTTGTTACCATATTTTAATATGGAAAATTAACTAATATTAGTACCATCTTGGACGCGGTTTTGGATTGGGATAGTAAAACCACGCTGCACAATTCAAATTCCATTTCAATCTGAAAAGTCAACAACCTGGGTACGGAGACCAGGAAACCAGGTTTATGGTCAGTTGTATTTTGTTTTTAAGGTTAATTTTGGGCCATATGTAAAGCAATGATAAACTCATTCCCAGGTGAAAGCATATGTTAAGGGGATATGTAGTGACTGAACAAAACAACTTTCTCCCAAAAAAATATGGTATGGGAAGTGTTAGATATTAACTTATCTAGGGCTTTATTTATAATTGTATTGAAGTACTTGTCACATTATATATGAAAGCCACCTAATCCAAGATGGTGTGGATTTTTCCTGCTCTATCTCTTTACAATCTCTCTTCATACTATTAGAGTGCAAGGGAACCTCTGCTCTAGGCCCAATTGCCCCCACGCCACCAATCTTCCTCTCATCTCCTCTTCTTTTTCCTACTGCCACTGCCTTTTCTTCCTTATCTTCTAACTTATGCATCGTCACCTCTCTTCTGTGTGCACGTCTGCGAGTCTCCTCTCCCACTCCACCATCAGCGTCCGCAAGTCTCCTCTCCTCTTTTGCACACATGTACATTCAGCTCTCTTATCTGTTTGCGCATCGCACCGCTCCATCTCCTCTTCCGTGCGCACACTCACACTTCTTCTCTCCCGTCCACTCGTCTTCTCTCCCACGCAGCAGCGCCGTCCGGCCCCTGCGCCACTCGGCTCTCTTCTCGCATGCACGTCTACGTGTCTTCTCCCGTCTGTGTCTCTTCTCTCTCACGCTGTTGCGCTACTTGGTTTTCTCACCGCGCACAACGTCTCTTCTTCTGTGCTACGCAGATGCCTCGGTCCTCCTGCAGTCCTTTCCCCTTCCATCTTGCACGTGTTCCTAGCAGAGGCGCCTCCTCTTCGCGCATTTTTCGGTCGTGCTATCTTCTCTGCCCTCCTAGCGCATGCGGATTTTCTGCCCGCGCAATCTGTGACCACCACCTCTCTTCCCTCACCAAATCAGCGCGACCTTCGTGCTTCGCCATCTGACTTTCCCTTCTCCACCCATTTTCCATGCCTGCTCGTCTTCCAAGCCCCACTTTTGTGACCACTTGTCTTCCGCATTCGTGACCACACAACATCCCACACTCCCGGTCTCTCTTCTCTTCCTAGTCGCACCTACTCTGCCTATCGTGTTCTCACCACTCTTCTCTTTGCTTCCCACCGCCATGGCCTCCTCATCGGACTCCATCGCCTCCTCCTAAGTTGCGTTACCTCTGGCTTCCCCAGCCTACGCCACCGTCAACGTGAAGACTCACATACCAATCCCTCGGAGTCCGATGAATAACGTTCGGTGGTTGCTATAACCGCGTCGAACTCTGTAATCCCAGAGTATAAATATAGACCCCCTGGAAGCTTAAAAAAACAAAGATCAATCCAATAAACCTTTGACGCATCGCCACCCTAGCTCGTCTAGGTTTTTACTGGTGAGTTATAGCTCCTGACGCAGGGCTGCATCGGTTATGTTCGATCTCTAGCGAAGCGGTAAGTCCTGCCACTATCCTAGTATGCTCTGCTGTCTAAGGCTGTATCGGTTAGGTTCAACTTCTTAGTCAGATTGAGCGTACCGCATCACGTTCGCGTGAGGCTCGCCGGTGCATCAGTCTCCCTCCTCCTTCCACGGTCTCGTACTGCATGGGTTAGGTTCAACCTACGAGATCGGCAGTGATGGTTTGAGCTAACGCCCCGGCGAGTCTTTGCGCGGTGTCTCGTCGGAGTAAATAGCTGATGAGTTATCCTCATCGCAGGCCTCACATCCATCTCGCGTATCATCTGATGATCAATCTGCTAGAGATCGATCTGGACATGTTGGATGTGGCTTGGTACTATCTCGGTTCGGTCCAATCTACCAGGGCTAATGTCTGACGTGACCAGTGTCGAGATCTAGAGGGTTTTATTCCCCATCAACTCGAACGGCCGATGGGTTTAGGTGTAGGCCTACGTTGGACGTTCGACGGGTAAGTAGCCGATGACCTCACCTTTTTCCTCCCTCGTCGTTACATTCGGTCTAAGCCTCCGTCGTCTCAGCGCCGTTAGCCCCGGCCTCATACTGTCTCGGTTCAGTCCGATCTATTGAGGTTGGTCCTAACGATGCCATTATCATGATCGCTGGTCCTTGTGGCTTCATGGGGGATCAGGCCCTGCTGCGCGCTTTGGATGCCGTGGAGCGTCATCGGCTCTTTAGCTGATAAGTCCTCTACTTTGTTCAGTCGATGCTCGAGCGCTGGCTTCCCTACTAGCACCCAGTTGATTGGGTGAGCTGGATAGGCAAACTGGCTGACCACATCACGAGTCTCATCCTCTCTCCTTGTCCATTATAGGGTTAAATTGACTGGCACGCCCTGAGACCTCAAAGTTTAAGGACCTGCACTGGAGCTAAGTAGATCTTCCAGGCTTTCGTGTGACAAAGCCGTCGCCTTTCCCCGATTGGACCTCCGTTGAGCCTGGTTGAACCATCCCTCCCGCGAGGTTTGGCGGTAAGCACACTCTTTGGCACACCCAGTGGGACAAGACAACAGCACACTCTTTGGCAGGCCTGGTGGGACCTACAACTGCAACATAATGGTAGGTAAAGAGATCAATACAGAGAATGTGATTCCAGTAACAATGAAGGATTTGACTAAAGATCAAAGACACCGGGTAGAGGAAAATATGGCTAATTTTCCAAAACTCTGTCTGAAGTCTTTCAGTATGACTAGACAAGAGCCCATTCAGAAGTCGCAAATGCTGAAGCCCGTTTTGGTAGGAGAATTGAGTCATTCACCGCCCGTGAGTCCTCAAAAGCCGTTGCAAGAGATGGCTAATGAAGCTGTTCACCATGCACTGATCAACCAATTAGGTGTGCTAGTGAATACTTTGCACAATTTGATAAAAAAAATGGTGGATGGATCAATTGTTTGAGAACCTGATCAAGGGCCAGTATATTTGCCAATGAAAACAGAGCAACCACAGGTTGCTTATGGAACCAGAAAGATGTATCAGCAAATATGTTTCTGCTAGTACAAGATTGGATTGGGGGGCAACACGATGATATGATGCCAGGTTATCATCGGACGGCTTACTACGGGGAATATCGACAAGAATATCTAGGTGGCAATAATGATACAAGCAATCATCCAGGAGATCATTTTAGACTGTACCAAGTGCCAGCTTCGCCTCCACACTACCAAAGAGAGAACCCAAGCGAGGATGATTGGTCTACCAGAGTTGCAGAAGTGGTCAGAGAGAAATTCGACATCAAATATTAGGAACAAGCTTTTATGTATTGGCACCCTTATCCGAAGTGGTTCGACAGAGTTTCGCTGCCGCTCCGATATAGGATACCGGAGTTCTTTAAATTCGTAGGGCAAGATAGCGTATTTACAGTGGAACACATCAGTCGTTTCTTGGTCCAATGTGGGGAAGCATCGGCTGAGGAAGCCCTGAGAGTCCGTTTATTTCCATTGTCCCTCTCTGGATCAGCCTTCACCTGGTTCTCTTCGTTGCCGATCTAGAGAAGCAATTCCATAAGTATTTCTTTGCTAGGATTCATGAGATGAGATAGTCAGATTTGACATCGGTTAGGCAAAGGCCTGATGAGTCAGCTACATCCAACGTTTCCAGGATATCAGAAGCCGGTGTTATAGTCTTATTCTGAGTGAGCTCCGGAGTACATCCAACGTTCCCCAGCCTCCTCACGCCAATGTTGTCACTGGCAAGTGGATCTACAAATATAAGTACCACGCCGACGGGTGTCTCACCCGCTATAAGGCTTGTTGTGTCGTTCACGGTTTCTCTCAGTAGTACGGTGTGGACTACGATGAGACATTCAACCTAGTTATCAAACCGACCATGATCCACGTCGTCCTCATCATAGCCACCTCATGGTTGTGGCCAATTTATCAGCTCGACATTAAGAATACCTTTCTCCATGTCAATCTTCAAGAGATCATCTACTGCTAGCAACCTCTTGGCTTTGTCGACTACTCTATACCTGATCATGTCTGCTTATTACAGAAGTCCCACTACGGCCTGAGGCAAGCTCCTCGTGTTTGGCACTAAAGCTTTGCCACGTATCTTCGCCAACTCGACTTCACGCCCTTCGCTAGTGATGTGTCTCTCTTTATTTATAAGGATCGAGATAGCATCTCTTACTTGATGCTCTACATTGATAACATCATCCTGACAGTCTCCTCATCAAACCTCCTGTGTCGCATCACCGCGCGCTTAAGCTCGGAGTTCACGATGACTGACCTCTGTGCGCTCCATCACTTCCTCGACATCTTCGTCACGCGCTCCTCCGATGGACTGTTTCTCTTGCGGCACCACTATGTTGTTGAGCTTCTCTAGCGTGCTAGCATGTCTGAGTGCCACCCCACCACGACGCCTATGGACTCAAAGTCCAAATTCTCAGCTACTGATGGTGCCCCAGTCATCAACCCATCTGAATATCATAGCCTCGCCAGTGCCCTACAGTATCTTACTCTCACTCGCCCTGACCTAGCCAATACGGTCCAGTAGGTGTGCTTCTTCATACACAACCCTTAGGAGCCGCACCTTGCTCTTGTCAAATACATTCTCCGCTACATCAAGGGCACTCTGTCAGCTGGTCTACACAATGCTACCGGTCCCGTCCAATCTCTCACAGCATACTCCGATGGGGACTGGGCGGGGTGCCCTGACTCATGTGCTGAAGCAAAGTATCGTGCAGTCGCCCATGTCATTGCTCAGTGCTACTGGTTGTGCCAACTTCTCTAGGAACTCTATCTACCACTTACCTCCGCCACAGTTGTCTTCTATGACAACATCAATGCTATTTACATGACAGCTAACCCTGTTCATCACCGCCGAACCAAGCACATCGAGATCAATATTCACTTTGTCTATGAAAAGGTCGTGCTTGGTGAAGTTCGTGTTTTGCATGTACCGTCCTCACATCAGTTCATAGATATCATGACTAAGGGCTTGCCTGTACAGTTAGTTACTGATTTTCGGCCCAATCTATAAGTTCGTGAACCTCCCACTCTGATTGTAGGAGGTGTTAGATATATACTTATCTAGGGGTCTATTTATAATTTTCCTTGTGACTATATATATGAAACCACAAAACTCAAGAGGGTGTAGAATTTTCTTGCTATCTATCTACAATCTCTCTTCAGGTAGTATGACCACAAACCGCTGGAACCACTAGAAGGGATGTTCCACGAAGTCTGCATTTACTCTATACATTGCAGTCTAATCTCAATTGTACTTGCATCAGCATGTAACTGAGTCAACACTTATAGCTTCATAGGAATATTGCATGCAATTGGGGATTACATACCTGTGCAGTATTGAAGGCCACATTTTCACAGTCTGGTAGTATGCTCACAGACCATGGTGGTAGACTAATTGCCTATTTATGTTCCAGACTGATGCCCATTTATGCTCATAAATATTGGCAAGAAAAGCTGAGCAAATTTGTGTATTTCCTGCCATGCTTCCATTTGTATGGACTTCTCCAGTGGAATATACATGTGCCTGAATCAACAAGCATAGTTCACAATGTAAAATGTAAGCAAACTAGAAATTTAAGTCATTCCCAATGTAAAATAAGCAAAGTCAACATCCCGTGCCACTAATTTCTAGATGAAAATGCCTTTTTGTCTCTCCTTTGAAGAAATCAGAAACTTGTTTTAGGTCAAAATGCCATTTATCCTTAATATGAGCTCAAAAGAGATTTTGAAGCTGGATCTAGAACAAAAGTGATAAATTTGGTTATTTCAAATATTTTTGCTATCTAAAACTCTTTCAAAATTCCAACCAATCAAAAGAATTTTTTATTCTAAATTTGCCCAAAATTTCATATATACCATAAAAGGTCACTTTGCCTTGGTCCGACAACCCTTGCCCTGACTAGCCATATACCTATGGTTGGACCACCCCTGGACACTGGAGTGCTACACCCACATTTTCATTGTCCCATCTTTGACTTTGTGCTAATCTTTCTTGAACCATTTTTAGTCATGCCCCCTTGTTGCTCCTCTCGTGATCATGAAGAGTGATGCCACAAGGTTGTGAAAGAGGAAGTTGAAGAATCAGAAAGTGAAGAAGAGTAGGGAGGATGAGGATTATGGGTAAGATGAACCTTTTATAATTTGTCTAGCATATGGTGTTGCTGATGCACTTGAAAGAGAAATTAATAGAGAATATGATCATGTGAACCCCTCTATTCAATTTAGAATAAGGTTGAACAATCCCTCAAAATACCTCCTTCTCCATCAACATGATCAATTCAAGAGGTCAAGAAACTCCAATGATCCTATGTTTCACACCTTCTACCAAAAGGAAGTTTTTGAGAAGGTTTACACACCTAGGAAGACCTTTACCAAGCACAAGTACTTGTTCTCCTTTTACCACTCCACTTCTAACCCAATTCTATGACACAAATGCTCAATTCACATAAGGAATGGTGTCGAGGATGGAAATTGTTCCAAGTATGGTCAATAGGATTGTGAGAACTACCATTATGCCAAGATGTGGAAACAAGGATGATATTTGAGGTATCTCTTGGTACGTGATTGATGCCATCATGCACAGAAAGAGATTTGATGTGGTGGACCTTATTCTCATAGAGATGGAGTTCTCTAAAGGAACCTTTACTTAAGGTATCTACTACACTTCTTACATCATGAAGCTTATTGTTACAAAGGTTGGAAATGTGGAAATCAAACAACTTGTCACAAGAAATACAAGCCTCGCCTTCCTTCTCATGCTTCTGTGAGGCCTACCTTTGAAGCAGGCCAATCCTTTCACTCTGAACCTGCTCAAACTTTGTTGAAGTTCCTCTTCCTCCCCAAGCTTTTGCTCAATACTTCAGTCCATCTTATGCCTACTTTGGGATGCCACCACAAGACTACTTCAATCCGGTCATAAAAGGTATCAATGCCCTCAATGATAACTTTACATGATTGAACACCGATGCCGAGCGAATGACTCAAGATGTGAGAGGTTGGCATGATGACTTTGGATGCTTATCCAATACTGTTGAAAGGTTGGATGGCCATGTTAGATATTTTGAAGAGATGATTTGCACTATGGAGTACTCAAATACCATTGTCTATCATCGCTGCCAACATCCTCCTTAAGACCCGCTACCTTCACCTCCTCAAGAGCGAAGCCTCTTTGGTACTTGATGCCAAAAGGGGTAGAAGACCCATGTATCCCTTGTTTTATTTTTGATGGGACTAATACTAGTTGATGTTAGTCCTCCTATTTAATTAGGTTAATGTGAGTTGGGCTATATTATGTTTGGGATAGGCTTAGGATATATTATGTATCTTGTGTGCTTTTTGAGCTTATTTGGACACCTTGCTTTATTCTGACACTTCATAGTCAAGTGCTCATAATAGGCTAGTTGAACCTATTTGTGTACTATGCATGTTTATGGATCATATGTCTTTTATATGAACCTATTATTCTATGGCTATGATGGATGATTGTTTCAAAAATGATATATTTATGACCATCGTATGCTTGTTGATGAATATTATGAGTTAATATTATATATTCTATCCTTGTTATGCATAATTGTTGAAAAGTGTGAAATATAGCATAAACACCTTCTAATATCATTTATTAGCCCTTGTGTTTGATATGCACATATTTAGGGGAGCTTATATTTTATTTTGCATTTTGTGAGTAGTTCATTAATATTCTTTGTGATGTTTGTCATCAATTACAAAAAATGGGAGATTGTACCATCTAGGCCCCGAGTGTTAATTTTGGTTATTAATGACAAGTGCTAATTGTGGACTAACTTTTTTATTTGAGTGAGATAATTTGAGTTAGAACATATAATGTGTATAATAAGTATAATTGGCGTGGATTAAAATTGATGGCACAAAGCAATGCAATAATGGTGATAAATCTAGTGTTTTATTTTTTTTATCAATTGAGGCATTGGAAGATCGAATTTGCTAGATTTTCTTTCTACTTTGTCTTACAATCAAGAGGAGTGGTAATCTTGACAAAATGTGATTGAAATACCATATTAGTACATATGCATGAGAGTGCCTCGTCGTTTAGCTTTGATCCCTAAGGTTCTGGTGGTGGCCGGTCGGTCTAGGCTCCTAGATGATCAAATCAGAACCTTCCAGAGATGGCAGCATACAAAAAATAGGTGGCCGGTCAGACCGGGAATGAAGGCCGGTTGGGTCATGCTTGGTCTAACTAGCACAATATAGAGGCATATGTAGTCTAGGATGCTAGGGCCTATCGATTAACGGTGTCTAGAGGCGCATGGGCTGTCTCAAGAAAGCAGCCAATCAGACTGACACCATCTAAGACCACCTAGCAGTCTTGAGAGGTGTCCGTCAAACTGGTTCGCACATTAAATGCATGCTAATGACTAGTTTTCAAGCTGTCGTTGGCTCGTCCGGTCGGATAGGGGCTTTGCCTACGGTTAGACCAACAATGCACATAGTTGGGGGATTTCGACCCCCAACTCCTAGTTTTGGTGGGTGAGGTTATAAATACCCCCACCAGTAGTAAGGAAGCTCGCATGGCACTCCATTCATTTCATTTGAGCCCTTGTAATACTCTCATACCACTTGAGCATATTTCTCCTCATTTTTGGGTGTTTGAGGATAGATTAGGCCGAGAAGTATATTGCACATGACCAGAAAAACAGAAGAGAAGTGAGAGGAGAGTGGAGAAGTGTAATTTGTCCAATTTGGTGGCTCTTACCCCATCTTCACCAACTCAGAGATTGGAGGCTCAAGCAGCAAACTTGATGAGCTTATTCTACACTTTGTATACTTCATTTGGTCGGATGGTTTATGAGATTGGTTGAATATAGAATCATATTAGAGTGAGAATTTGTCAGCTCGGATGACTGCAATTTTCAATATGAAAGGTTTTGGTAGATTGTCGGTTTGAGGGGATAAAAAGTGTCTGATTAGGCTTATCTTTGACAGCTTGGAAGGGCACACATAGACCTTCATTTTTACTATGTTTTGTGATGTTTGCATTTGTAGTTTGTGAGATCTTAGCAGATAACTGAATGGGACAGAACCTGCAATTTGTCTGCTTGTTATTGCTATCTTATTAGTTGCTATGGTTGATGCTGATGATGCCAAGTATTTAATTTGATGACTTTGTTGCTGCTGTGGTGTATCTTTAAATGTTCTAGACAAGACTTTATTTGTATTCACTGTTGATTATAATGGAAATTTGGATTAGACCGGTTTGTCTCATGGTTTTTTACTCACTGAGTAGTTTTCCCACGTAAATCATTGTGTCTTACGTGTATGTCATCTTTGTTCCACTGCTAATTTGCTAGTTAAAATTATTCTCAAATTTCACTAAAAGATCAGGGGCTAATTATGTAAATTTGTTTGTTGGTTAGTGAATTTATAGTTGCATTTAGCGATGGTTGGCTTAGTCCCAATAAGTAGACCTATATATGATGTGTTGAAGTAGTTTAGTTCTAAACCTTTACGCATTGAAAAGAGCAACAAATGTACATAATTAATTATTATTTTAACAAATAAGCAGATTGAACATCTAGCCACTCAACTAGACTCCTCTAGCACATGGTACTCTTGACAATATGCACGCACTGATCAAGCAACTAGACTATCAATGCAGTACAATGGAGAAATATGTATGATCAATATCTACGAGTGTCTCACACAAAAGCATATTAGGAGAGTTGGCTTGTATCATTTTCAATGCCAACAACTCTATATTATCGACATGATGCCTTACCCTAGACCAACCACTCCTGAACTATACATCTACTACCGAAAAATTGATTGGATCAACCCAAATATGATGAGGCTACATCCAACTGAACTATTCATCTATAGCAACAATATGTGTCAGCTAGAATCAAGTTATTGAACCATTGTTCTTGAACGATGATACTAACATGGTTCGATGTTTCAATTTATTATTATGTTTAGATTTATTTTTTAGATTGATTTTTATTTTTATGGTATATGTATCGAAAATAACGAAGAAACCATTTATATCATTCTATAACGACATGCTGAGAAGCGGAATTCAAGTACCACACAGACCTATCGCCTGAGAGTATTTTAATCGGACTTGTTTTGGATACACACTTGATCACTTGTACGCCTCACGTTTAGGAATCGTCGCAATCCATGAGGACACCAGCACGACGAGAAGCTGAAACCAAGCACCGCATCGATCTGCTCGCCGGCGTATATTCTTATCGAACTTGAAGAATTCTCACATTCCGACTAGGATCCAATTTCTAGTTGGCAGCGTGATAACTCGTTCCAATAACACATGCTCCAGGATTGACCGATCACCGGTAAACGAGTACAGCGAGTACAGAAATGCATATATGCGTAGGAAAAGTTAGTATATATACTGTCCATCCTATTGCTCATTCGCTGTATGTACTCGAAAGCATACCAGGAAATTGTGCAAACAA
The DNA here is from genome assembly GCA_030770085.1 of Oryza coarctata. Taxonomy (NCBI): domain Eukaryota; kingdom Viridiplantae; phylum Streptophyta; class Magnoliopsida; order Poales; family Poaceae; genus Oryza; species Oryza coarctata. Next base: position 7,915,387 of record CM061484.1, on the reverse strand, counting down.
GCACATGTTGTGATATCGCGTTCGGCAGAGTCTTCGGATCGTCGCCACATCGACCACACAAGACCGAGCTACTCCGTCCGCTTGGCTGTCGGCTAGTCGATTTTACATCGGTTTCGGATATACCCAAACATGAAGCATGCAACAGGGTGATGTACTCGGCCAGCCGTCCAACACGCCGCCTGACAAGATGACCGCACCTATCGAACTTCTCGCCTGCACATGTGCTGGATACTACGAGAATACACAGCTGAGGAGAACATCGGTGTGTACTTTGTGGGGTGAAACAGTGACGAACGAATTGTTGACCGTCAAGCCGTACGTGACGTAAACGAACATCCAAGAGATCGATACTTACAAACATTCATGTATTGGCAAGTATTTTGTCCATCGTACAAGCATGAAGTACTCATACGGATCTACTATGGCCATATGAACGTCACGTCTAGCTCAAGCCTGACTGATTTGGCTCACGCTAACTAAGGTAGCTAGCAGTTGATTTTTGAATTAATCTACTACATATACCGACTTATATCTGCATACAAATTACAACAACAGCAACAAATAGTACACTGAGTTGAAACATGAGCCTCACGTCAATATCTGCTTTTTAATTATAGATATTTAGGTGTATCCTAATTCTATTTTTACCGTCACTCTTTATACCAATTTTAGTCTCTACTCATATTACCATTTTAGTTAGGATTCTATGATATATACTAGTACCTAAGGGTCTTATTTGGATATGACCAAACAACCTTACCGATATTTAACAAGTTTTTCTTGAAATAGTATAATGCTTAGCCGATCACATATATCATTATTGTAAACTCGATTCATTATTGTATGACCATAAATCTAGCATAACATATACATTTCTGTAATATTCAGCTGTTGAACATGTTGTCTTTTTTAGTCAACATTCTGCCTTAGCACAGCAGGTTCTAATTATCGTTCTACAAAACTTGTCTTTTAGCTTCTAAGATACTCCCTTATTATAGAGAACACGAGATATTTGGCATCATTTCATCCACCCCGCTTTGATTCTATGGCTAACATTCGCATCAATATCCACATCCATCTGTAGCATCGATCCTAAATATCAAAATTTTGGCTCTTGCATGTTTGGCTTGTTTATCCTTATGAGCATGCACTAAAAAAACGAAAATCAACCACTACCAGCCTATTTTGGGAAACCACATATTCTCTAGGTAATCTACAAATAAATTAACTTTTAAGAAATTATTTGAGCACTCACTCAATTACCGAGTGTCCTAGTAAGACTTGGTCAAATACGCCTCTTGATTGAGAAGGCTCTCGACTAAACAAGATAACATAGTACCAAACTTATCAATTGAAAATAGCAACATATCTCACAATCGACACTATCTCACCTGGTATATTTCTGAAAAATGTTGCTATACTATCGGACAAATTCTCACAAAATTGACCGGTACCACCAGGCTTATTTATCAAGATTATATCCACATCATCCACCTCGAGTATTTGGGACAAGCAAGTAGGCATTTTGCTTATAAACAGAAGGCCTAGGGGCTCTGATCATATCATGTACCGTAATGACATAGTTAGAGGCCTCAAACGGTTATGATGCCTAGAGTGGAATTGCAATACTATCAGATGATACCTTGTAAATATTACTAGCTTGATCTATTGGCATGTTTGTTGAGATACTGTCCACACCATCTATCTCGATCAGTCAAAAAGCTGACTAATCAAAATGTGGATGAAGGAGGCTCTCCACTTATAAATAGATGGCCTGAGGCACTGTCGATGGCATCTAACACAATGATCTAGGTAGAGACCTTGAATGGTGATGACACACAATGTGCAATCTCCCGATAATGGAGGCATATGTGAAAAACAAGCAATATAATCAAAAAGACATTTCAAACAGAATGCTTAAAGTAAACTACGACCCTTCAATATGCTTGTAAGTTAGTTAAACAAATGTGAACTATGTTGGCCATATGAGATACACGTAGAATAACCAACCCAAACAAAATTACAAGTAGTGGAGACTTGTTTGCACTAAAATTTGGTAAGCCTAGCAAACGGGATTAGATAGCCTATTGTCTTATTGGAAGAGTCTGATTAATACAGGTAAAGAGCCAATCGGATAGATTGAGGATGGATTTAGTTTAGTTAAAGACGAGAGATTATTTAGATTGGACTGAATCTGAGGAGGTGGTGTGAAAACTATGATAGGATAATTTTATCTGTATATAGAATATATCTTATAAGATAGAAAGTATAGTTAGTTTTATTAACTTCTGAGAGATAATTTCCTTTTATGTTTTAGGAAATAAGGTTTTGCTAGAGCCAACCTCTCAGGGCACTGATTACAAGCATTTCTGACTGATACAACATAATTACAACGTATTGGAGTTACAACCACCCTCGACCAGCATGCTGTCAGCCAGTCGTTCCCTCTCATCTATGCTAAGTCATCATGCGGTTATAATAGGTGTGCTTTTCTATTTAAGATAGATAGCCTAGAACAAAGTTAAACTCCACTATTATCCTAATACTGCTTTAAGTTCTGACGAGCTATTTACACATTGAACATCAATTTGACCTCACATGAATGGCAAATTTGTAGATTCATATTTTCAATATTCTCGCTTCTTTAGTTACTTTATTCATTTTGAACTTGGCTTTTGCAGGAACCTTCTAAAATTGTGTTACTCAACTTGGTAGCTGAGGTAGCACTAACTTATTAATTATGTGCCAACCAGGTAGCACGTAAAAATTAAAGACGCCTTTCCTATAGCAATTCATTGCAGCAGATTTACAAATACTACTGAAATTGGTATGCACACATTGCCTTGCCCCACCCATGCCCATGCGTGCTTAACATCATGGATCGAGTTTCTTGGCCACGCACACACATTGCTCTCTCTCACGCAATGGTTGGATGCACTATCTACGCAATGGACTCGCCCCCGATCCCCTCAGCACACACACATATAAGGAATGGCTACCTGTTCGTCGTTGATGACTAATTTATGGTCTAGCTAGACCAAAACCCTAAGACTATTGATCCTCAGGCACACTGAAGAGGAATGAAGAGTTAACTCCTCTCAGGGCGATTTCTTTCACCCCTGTTACATGGTGATCGCATCACAGGCGGCCATCAGTGGTGCTAATGGCAGATTTGGTTCCAATCCTTCGATTGACATGGATAACTTGATTAATAGTTGTAACAACATTCACAGTATGAGTACAACCATCTAGAGATGATGTGTCTTAGCAATCCATACATCAAATCCAATGGTTGAGCATGATCTTATGGAGCACGATCAACCCAGCCACATGGGCACTCATCCCGCAAGCAATCGAAGAACAAGTAAGAACAAATAGATCAAGTACTAAATTACTAAATTAAGATGAATGGTTCAATGTGAAAATACAATGAGAAAAGTGAGATTTTGAAGATGAACAAACAGGTGATCTAGTCGACACGTGCGCTACAAGCAAAGTAGCAATGGTTAACTTTCAATCTAATAAAACCCGCTCTATTTTGTCATGGCTCTAGATATTATATATATATGTGGAAGGACAACCACAATGGTGTTGAGGTCATGCTCTAACCTTAGGACATGTCCTTAAGGGACTCAACTAGATACATGACATCAGCCCAAAATAGGGTGACGCATCACTGTGGATAGACTAAGGTCTTGGCATTAAAAGTAGACTTGTGCCGTGAAATGGATTTGAGGCTAGATTCATTTGAAAGTAGACTTGATAAGATTTCCGTGAAGTTTAGGAGTTCCCAAATTGGAGTCTCGTATGTCATGGTGACAATCACAAGTTGGCGTTATTCCGCAATCGAAAATTAGCCTACGTGAATCCCTCTCCTTTTTGGTGTTCTCCATCATTCCTAAGCAAAACAAAAGTACATGTGTTCCCATTTAAATAAGTAGGACACATACTAAAGAACAAACTCACTTTGTCTAATTAAGATGGCAAGTACGGTCATGAGTAAGCGATCAGTATGTTCCATTCATATAGGTGGGGATGTATCAAGGGTGTTGATATCCTCATCATCCTCCCCTTTTGCATTTGAGTCATCCTTGGCTTAAGCTCATCAACCTCTCCCAAATATGGCTTATAATGAATAATGTTAAATGTTGAACTAACCCTAAATCTGCAGGCAGATCAAGATTATATGCATTCTCATTAATTCACTCTAACACCTTAAAAAGGTCTATCAGCTCTAGGCATCAATTTAGAATTTTCCAAATTAGGAAACCTATCCTTCCTCAAAAGCCACCAAACCAAACCGCTAGCTTCAAAAATTAGTTGTCTTCTACTTTTATCACTAGCAATCTTATACTTAGCATTCATGTGCTCTATATTCTCTTCTATGATTTCATGCAATTTTAATATCAATTTAGCATGTTGGTTAGTATCAAATTTTAATTTTTCAAACGATCGCAAAGGCAATAAATCAATTGGAGTGCAAGGCACCAACCCATTTATAATCTCAAACAGGCACATCTCTATAGTAGAATACAATGAACAATTGTAAGTAAATTTAATATGAGGCAAGCAATCTTTCCACATTTTAATGTTCTTCAAAACTACCCGCAACATAGTAAACAAAGTTCTATTCATAACTTTAGTTTAATCATCAGTTTGGGGATGACAAGTAGTAGAAAACGTAAGCTTAGTTCCTAGTTTGGCCCATAAAGTTTTCCAAAAGTGACTAAGAATTTTAGTATCATGATGAGAAACAATTGTATTTGGCGCACCATATAAATGAACTCTCTCTGAAGAGAAAATCAACAAAATAAGTAGCATCATCAGTTTGAGGACATGGGTTTGCCATTTTAGAAAATTTATACCCTCTGTCGTCGTCAATTTTGTGCTGCATCAGTTAGGTTCGACCTACGGGGCTGCCGATGGTAGATCGAGCTTTAGGCCTATAGTCTTCTTCATGGCATATCATCGGAGTGCTAGCCAATGAGTTATCCATGCTCTGAGCTTCACGTCCAGCGCATCGGCCCCTCGACCGATACGCATCAGCCTTTAGAGGTATCCCTTGACGTGTAACACCGAGCGTATCGGTCTCCCAGCCGATACACACCCGCCTTCAGAGAGACGTCCCCTCATTGGCTCAGCTAACCGATGGTTTGTTCCTATCCTTGCTACGGCATAGCCGATCCGGTGTCCTCCATATCATCGCCGCTAGCCCCGGCCTCGTACTGTCTCGGTTAGGTCCGATCTTCAAGGTTCAGTATTGATGGTGCTATCATGGTGGGCGACGGGTCTCGTGTTGTCATATCCGGAGCGGCATCGACTTTACAGCCCGTGCCTTCTTATACTATTCCTTGCCTAGGCCGCATGCGCCTTCATCGGTTTTTCTAGCCGATGAATCACTCTTTGGCTATTCGGAGGGATCCTGTGCGCCTAGCTATCTCCTGAGTACATCCTGGTTCCTCTATCGGCTCTGCGGTTGATCCCTCGTCGACACCTGTCCACATCAGCTCCCCAACCAATCGAAGAGCATCCCGATCCTATCGGCAGCCAGTCGATAGCGAGCGCTTGTATCGAACCCGCTCGTCTCACTTCATTGTCAATTGCAGGGTCAAATTGACTAGCACGCCCGCACCCGTCCGGACGTGCCAGAGCCGATCGAACCCCACGGCCCCTGGCGCGCACGCCTCAAGCCACGTAGAAAAAGTCGATCGGCCTGCACTGGAGCTAAGCAGACCTCCTAGGCGATCCGGCGTGTTCACGCCGCGTCCGCCACACCTCGGCACGAACATTCTCTTTTGGCACACCCAGTGGGACCCGAAGGTTTCATTCATTGGCCGATAAGGACCGTACTTTATTTATCGGCCGATCGGGTAGAAATCTTCTTTCATTACCGATTGGACTGGATTCATTGGCTGAAGAAACCTGAAAGCCGTTCATCAGCTAAAGATCCTTCATTGGCTGATGATATAATTCCATTCATCAACCAGCGGGACTCTACAAGTGCCTGATTGGAAGTCAGATTTTTCTCATCAACTCATCTTGTTGTCAATATGTCTAAAGAAAAGGTGGATTCCAAGACATACTCATCTGAAGATGAAGCCAATGAGAAGATAACAATTCCAGTTACCATGGAGGATTTGAATGAAGACCAGAGACGGCATATAGAGCAAAATCTAGACAACTTTTAGAAGCTCTGTTTGGAATCCTTCAGTATGACTAAACAAGAGCCAATTCAAAAAGCACAATTACCAAAATATGTTTTGATGAAGAAATCAGGCCATTCAGCACCTATGAATTCTTCCAAGCCATTGCAAGAGATGTTCAACAAATCATTTTATCAAGCATTCAGTAATCCATCAGGAATATGGATGGATACACTACAGGATCTGATCAAGAAGGCTATACAAGAGTCATCGGCTCAAGAGACCGATCAGGATCATGTGCCTTTGCCAATAGAGACGGAGGAAAACAAGGACCTATCGGCAAATATGTATCCATCAATACAAGATTGACTCGGGGGGCAACGACAGGAGGCACCTCTAGAATTCTTTCAGAGAAATGATTATGGAGAATATCACAAGTAGAATTGGGTATCATATCCATCTCCACATGATTAGGAGGGTACTGTAAGAGAGAAGAATTGGTTAACCAGGATTGTGGACACGGTGGAAGAGCAATTTGATATCAAACCCAAAGATCAAACAGTAATGTATTGGCACCCATATCTAGAATGGTTTAACAGAGTTCCACTACCTCGCCGATACACGATACCAGATTTCTCAATATTCTCAGGATCTACATTAGAACACATCAGCCGATTCTTAGCACAGTGTAGAGTGGAGAAGTATCGGCTAAGGAAGCTCTCAGAGTCCATTTCTTTTCTTTATCCCTCTCTAAATCGATCTTCGTATGGTTTTCTTCGTTACCATCGAACTCGATTAAAGGATGGGCTGATCTAGAGCAATAGTTCCACGAACATTTTTGTATTGGGATTCAAGAAACGAGACTATCAGATTTGACATCGGTTAAACAGAGGCCTAATGAGTCAGTTCTAGAATACGTCTAACGTTTCAAGGACATTAGAAGCCGATGTTATGGTCTTGTTTTGAGCGATGAACAATTAGCCAATTTGGCCTTCCAGGGGTTATCAAGTTGCATTAGGTGGAAATTTTCTGCCCAAGAGTTCAACAGTTTAATACATCTGATGCATGTGGTATCAGCTTACGAGAGACGATTATCCAGAAAAGAGCAGATGCTGACATTGGAAGTTACCGATTGGGTCTTGGATGATAAGTCTAGAGAACGGTCATCCAATCGGGAAGACATCTAAATCGGTTGAGCATAGCCGATTTCTCCTTTTCAAGACGGATGAGTTCTCAGGATTGGTATCAGCTAGTGAAACTGTTTGCGTAAATCGGCTGAGGCGTAGCCGATTCCTAATATACGGAAGTCGATATGATTATATCAGTTACAGATGGCCGATATCGTTTAAGACGTCGTCGTCAGGGAAAATATAAATACACGACTTTTGTTGATCAAGCTGATTGAAATCTATTGCAAAAGTTAATGTTCACAATGACATCTGGATTTTTTCATGGCTAAAGTTTTACAAGAATTTCTTAATGGCCTCAATCGCGCGCAGACGGATTTGATCTATATCGTTGATGGCGCAGATGTCATCCTCGTCTGATCTGGGGATAGTCTTCAGGTTCTTGTGCCGATGAACTGCGAGCCGCACTTTGTCTGCTACATTGGCATCTTCGTCTTGGATTGATTTTGGTAGGCCGATGAAATGGGACTCGGTGGAGTTGATGTCTTCACGAACCTTATCGAGTTCCGCCATCAAATCGGCTTCTCGTTTCTTCAAGAGGCCAAGCTTGGAGTTGGTGTGTTGAAGGTCAGCTGATATTTCATCAAGCTTCTTCTTTTTATCTTGGGCAGTCAGTCCATTGTTATGAGCCAGATGGCTTTGCTCAGTGCGATCGGCTATGCGTCGTCTTGATGCGGTCAGCTGGGTCCTTTGGAATTCCAAGGAGGCAGTAGGCGTGAGTGCGTCTGACAGTTCCGCAGGCAGAAGGTGTTCAATTTCCGCAAGTCTTCCCCAGATCGGCCCACAATCTTCCATCAACGAGTCAATCGGAACTTCCAGCCGATGCATAACATCTGACAACTGCTCACGTGCATCGGCTGGCAAAAATGGTTCGATCGCTGTGCTGGTGGCCGAGTCTTCCTTTGCTTCTAGGTATTTGCTGATGTTGAAGGAGAATAGATCAGCTAATGACTTCATAACAACATTAGCAAATATGGAGATCATGAGTCAAGAGAAATGACATGTATGATGGATGTACTTGAGAGGTCCGATGGAGAGTTTAATGCAGTCATTGGCCGATGGAGATACTGAGACAAAGCCGATCGAAACTGTAGAAAAGCCAATCAGATTAGTAGAAGATTGGATCAGATTGAAGACAGGGGATTGTCCAATCGAGATCAGGTTCGAGAAGCCCGAGGAAAAGAAGGAAAAGGATCGGCTTGAGTAAAATAAGGTCCGATTGCTACAGTGGAGAAACCAATTAGGTAGCAGCGAGGGAAGACTAAGTTCCAAATTGGAAGATCAATCAGATGGAACCGGGTTTGACCGGCCTCAACACCACCCACTACATAAATCTGTTCAGCCTCAGATTCAAACCTACGCATCGACTAAACACCAAGAACGTCGGAGGTTGGACTAAGTACATTTCCCTGCATAAAAAATCCTCTGGCCCAGTCGATGGACATAAACATATAGCGTTCTTGAATCTTTAGCTGGAACGATTTGTCTTTGGTGGTTCGACTCTCGGTCCAACAACAAACATGCAATGTCTGGCAGAGCTCCTGGCCGATCACCACCAAATTCCCCTAGGGCAATATCTTCTCGGAGCAACTTATCATTTGCTCCATCAAGTTACGACCAAGCTATCGGCAGGCTAACCAATCAAACATATCAGCGGACCCTGGTGGTTTATACAGCTCTGGTTGAACGTTTACACCTCCAAAGTCATCACTAGGCCCCCTTTCTCTTCCATGACATACCTGACTAATTACCTAGAAGAAAACGAGGCCAACCGACACTGATGCATTTCTCTGGGTGAAGCTTCATCGGCTCTTCCTAGATGCAAAATGACTTCCCTCAAACTCAGCCAGTGGTTCAAGTGTTTCTATTACGGCTTTACCAAAGAGGTCACCATCTGGTTTGCGTACGAGGATGACTCGTCCTTTGAAATGCCTTTCAGGTTTCATCCGATGAATGCCTTAGCCGATGAAGAATCGAAGACCATCTTTTTATCCTGCATAACTCCTTGTCTTCTACCGATCGGATTTTCAATGGGCCAATCCCAGCATCCATCATACGAGTTGTACTATCCTTTAGTTAGTACTTGTCAGTTGGGCTTCGGCCAACTCCCCATCGGCTTGTTCTTCATCGGCAAGCTCCGAGCCCGCGGAGAAGTGAAAAGCGACTTGGAGTACGACCAACTTAGTTCGATGGCATCGAACTTGTTCTTAGGGACTATTTCCACCTTCGAGCCCTGTATATCCAATACCAAAATCTTTGCTCGATGGTGGACAGAATGGGGAAGGCACCTGTATAGTCTATCGGCTGAACATTACTGCCTTCGCCTCAACCCCGACTATGTGGAATCCAATGAAGCGGTAATCCTTCTCCTTTCACTATCTTTTCTTCATCTTATTGAATTTCAACTGTGTCTTGATTCCCGTGATTCCACAGGCTGGCGACAAAGATGCACCTTCGACTAGCGCAAGTGGTCGGCCGATTATCTATCAACCTCCATCGGTTAGATCCCTCCTTGGGCAAAGTGGTCCACCTCCATCGGCTCTCCTCTGAGTGTCGCAAGTATCAGGGCTGAAGCGCAAGAAACCGACTACTCGGATGGTTTCTAAGAAACAGAAACCCGACGCCGATGTTGTCATCATCGCATCGGCCTCGCGAAGCCCTTTTCCTGTGGCAATTCTGACTTCTTCCGCATCTCCATTGGTATGTGTCAGCATCAATTCTTCGTTGGCTTTGTTTTTATCCTGACACCTTCGCTTTGCAGCCTGAACCATCGGCTCCTGAAGTCCAAACGCTGGACCCTGTTACTGGGGCTGAGCTGATGGTATCCTTAGAAGTTTTGGTATCTACTCAAACTGCCCCACATCAAGCTGACACCCGCATAAGAACTGCTTCCAATGTCTCTCAAGTACATCCATCATACATGTCATTTCTCTTGACTCATGATCTCCATATTTGCTAATGTTGTTATGAAGTCATTAGCTGATCTATTTTCCTTCGACATCAGCAAATACCTGGAAGCAGAGGAAGACTCAGCCACCAGCACAGCGATCGAACCATTTTTGCCAGCCGATGCACGTGAGCAGTTGTCAGATGTTATGCATCAGCTAGAAGTTCCGATTGACTCGTTGGTGGAAGATTGTGGGCCGATCCGGGGAAGACTTGCGGAAATTGAACACCTTCTGCCTGCGGAACTGTCAGACGCACTCACGCCTACTGCCTCCTTGGAATTCCAAAGGACCCAGCTGACCGCATCAAGACAACGCATAGCCGATCGCACTGAGCAAATCCATCTGGCTCATAACAATTGACTGACTGCCCAAGATAAAAAGAAGAAGCTTGATGAAATGTCAGCTGACCTTCAACACACCAAATGTAAGCTTGGCCTCTTGAAGAAACGAGAAGCCGATTTGATGGCGGAACTCGATAAGGTTCGTGAAGACATCAACTCCACCAAGTCCCATTTCATCGGCCTATCAAAATCAATCCAAGACGAAGATGCCAATGTAGCAGACAAAGTGCGGCTCGCAGTTCGTCGGCACAAGAACCTGAAGACTATCCTCAGATCAGACGAGGATGACATCCGCGCCATCAATGATATAGATCAAATCCGTCTGCGCGCGATTGAGGCCATTAAGAAATTCTTGTAAAACTTTAGCCTTGAAAAAATCCAGATGTCATTGTGAACATTAACTTTTGCAATAGATTTCAATCAGCTTGATCAACAAAAGTCGTGTATTTATATTTTCCCTGACGACGACGTCTTAAACGATATTGGCCATCCGTAACTGATATAATCATATCGACTTCCGTATATTAGGAATCGGCTACGCCTCAGCCGATTTACGCAAACAATATCACTAGTCGATACCAGTCCTGAGAACTCATCCATCTTGAAAAGGAGAAATCGGCTATGCTCAGCCGATTTAGATGTCTTCCCGATTGGATGACCGTTATCTAGACTTATCATCCCAAGATCCAATCGGTAACTTCCAATGTCAGCATCTACTCTTTTCTGGATAATTGTCTCTCGTAAGCTGATACCACATGCACCAGATGTGTTAAACTGTTGAACTCTTAGGCAGAAAAGTTCCACCTAATGTAACTTGGTAACCCCTAGAAGGCCAAATCGGCTAATTGTTTATTGCTCAAAACAAGACCATAACATCGGCTTCTGATGTCCTTGAAACGTTGAACGTATTCTAGAACTGACTCATTAGGCCTCTGTTTAACCGATGTCAAATCTGATAGTCTCGTTTCTTGAATCCCAGTACAGAAATATCTGTGGAACTATTGCTCTAGATCGGCCCATCCTTCAATCGAGTTCGATGGTAACGAAGAAAACCATGCGAAGGCCGATTCAGAGAGGGATAAAGGAAAGAAATGGACTCTGAGAGCTTCCTCAGCCGATACTTCTCCACTCTACACTGTGCTAAGAATCGACTGATGTGTTCTAATGTAGATATACTGTCTTGTCCTGAGAATATTGAGAAATCTGGTATTGTGTATCGGCGAGGTACTGGAACTCTGTTAAACCATTCTAGATATGGGTGCCGATACATTACTGCTTGATCTTTGGGCTTGATACCAAATTGCTCTTCCACCGTGTCCACAATCCTGGTTAACCAATTCTTCTCTCTTACAGTACCCTCCTAATCATGTGGAGATGGATATGATACCCAATTCTACTTGTGATATTCTCCATAATCATTTCTCTGAAAGAATTCTGGAGGTACCTCCTGCCGTTGCCCCCCGAGTCAATCTTGTATTGGTGGATACATATTTGCCGATAGGTCCTTGTTTTCCTCCGTCTCTATTGGCAAAGGCACATGATCCTGATCGGTCTCTTGAGCCGATGACTCTTGTATAGCCTTCTTGATCAGATCCTGTAGTGTATCCATCCATACTCCTGATGGATTACTGAATGTTTGATAAAATGATTTGTTGAACATCTCTTGCAATGGCTTGAAAAAATTCATAGGTGCTGAATGGCCTGATTCCTTCATCAAAACACATTTTGGTAATTGTGCTTTTTGAATTGGCTCTTGTTTAGTCATACTGAAGGATTCCAAACAGAGCTTCTAAAAGTTGTCCATATTTTGCTCTATATTCCGCCTCTGGTCTTCATTCAAATTCTCCATGGTAACTGGAATTGTTATCTCCTCATCGGCTTTATCATCAGATGAATATGTCTTGGAATCCACCTTTTCTTTAGACATATTGACAACAAGATGCCCCCCGGGTTGATGAGAAAAATCTGACTTCCAATCAGGTACTTGTAGAGTCCCGCTGGTTGATGAATAGAATTATATCACCAGCTAATGAAGGATCTTCAGCCGATGAACGGCCTTCAGGTTTCTCCAGCCAATGAATCCAGTCCAATCGGTAATGAAAGAAGATTTCTACCCGATCGGCCGATGAATAAAGTACGGTCCTTATTGGCCGATGAATGAAACCTTCGGGTCCTACTGGGTGTGCCAAAAGAGAATGTTCGTGCCGAGGTGCGGCGGACGCGGCGTGAACATGCCAGATCGCCTGGGAGGTCTGCTTAGCTCCAGTGTAGGCCGATCGACTTTTTCTACGTGGCTTGAGGCGCGCGCACCAGGGGCCGTGGGGTTCGATCGGCTCCGACACGTTCGAACGGGTACGGGCGTGCCAGTCAATTTGACCCTGCAATTGACAATGAAGTAAGACGAGCGGGTCCGATACAAGCGCTTGCTATCGGCTGGCTGCCGATAGGATCGAGATGCTCTTTGATCGGCTGGGGAGCTGATGTGGACAGGTGTCGACGAGGGATCGACCGCAGAGCCGATGGAGGAACCAGGATGTACTCAGGAGATAGCTAGGCGCACAGGATCCCTCCGGATAGCCAAACAGTGATTCATCGGCTAGAAAAACCGATGAAGGCGCATACGGCCTAGGCAAGGAATAGTATAAGAAGGCACGGGCTGCAAAGTCGATGCCGCTCCGGATATGACAGCACGAGACCTGTCGCCCACCATGACAGCGCCATCAATACCGAACCTCGAAGATCGGACCTAACCGAGACAGTACGAGGCCGGGGCCAGCGGCGATGATATGGAGGACACCGGATCGGCTATGCCGTAGCAAGGATAGGAACAAACCATCGGCTAGCTGAGCCAATGAGGGGACGTCTCTCTGAAGGCGGGTGCGTATCGGTTGGGAGACCGATACGCTTAGTGTTACGCGTCAAGGGACACCTCTGAAAGTTGATGCGTATCGGCCGAGGGGCCGATGCTCTGGGCGTGAAGCTCAGAGCATGGATAACTCACTGGCTAGCACTCCGATGATACGCCGTGAAGAAGACTATAGGCCTAAAGCTCGATCTACCGTCAGCAGCCCCATAGGTCGAACCTAACCAATGCAGCACAAGATTGACGACGGCAGAGGGAGCTTAACAGGCCGATAGGTCCAGCACGGATGTGATGCGATACGTCTGATCGGCCTAAGAGGTCGGACCTAACCGATGCAGTCTCAGACAGAGCAGGACATATCGGGATGGTTGCGGGACTTACCCCTTCGCTGGAGATTGGACTTAACCGATACAACCCTGTGTCGAGAGCCAGAACCCGCCGATAAAACCTAGATGAACTATGGTGGCGATGCGTCGAGATTGTATATTGATCAAGGGATCTTTTACATGTTTTCAGGGGGTCTATATTTATACCCTGGATTTACAAACAGAGTCCAAGGCATCTACGATTATCGGACATTATTTCCTAATAAGAACAAAGGAAAATATTCCTAAAGAAGTTAACTAACCAGCTAAACCTTCCTAATTAAGTAAGGTTACATTTTACAAACATAGACATCCTGCCGTGGAGTCCACGGCTCTTCCGTAAACCCGGCTCCATCTGAATGATCTTCCAATTTGGAACCGAGTCTTCCCTTGCTGCTACCTGATCGGCTTCTCCACTATAACAATTGGACCTTTTTTTACTCAAGCCGATCCTTTTCCTTCCTTTCCTCGGACTTCTCGGACTTGATCCCGATTGGACAATCCCCTGTCTTCAAGCCGATCCAATATTCTACTAATCTGATTTTCTACAGTTCCAATCGGCTTTGTCTCAGTATCTCCATCAGTCGATGACTGCATTAAACTCTCCATCGGACCTCTTAGCCGATCGGCTTTAGCACTGTCGAATCGTCCAGATTTTGGCCTTAACAGAAACGGACAAGATAGCATCTTTGTTGTTGTGTATAAATTTTCTAAAATGGCAAACCCATGTCCTCAAACTGATGATGCTACTTATTTTGTTGATTTTCTCTTCAGAGAGAGTCCATTTATATGGTGCGCCAAATACAATTGTTTCTCATCATGATACTAAAATTCTTAGTCACTTTTGGAAAACTTTATGGGCTTAACGAGGAACTAAGCTTACGTTTTCTACTACTTGTCATCCCCAAATTGATGATTAAACTAAAGTTATGAATAGAACTTTGTTTACTATGTTGCGGGCAGTTTTGAAGAACATTAAAATGTGGGAAGATTGCTTGCCTCATATTAAAATTTACTTACAATTGTTCATTGCATTCTACTAGATGTGCTTGTTTGAGATTATAAATGGGTTGGTGCCTTGCACTCCAATTGATTTATTGCCTTTGCGATCGTTTGAAAAATTAAATTTTGATACTAAACAACATGCTAAATTGATATTAAAATTGCATGAAATCATAGAAGAGAATATAGAGCACATGAATGCTAAGTATAAGATTGCTAGTGATAAAAGTAGAAGACAACTAATTTTTGAAGCTAGCGGTTTGGTTTGGTGGCATTTGAGGAAGGATAGGTTTCCTGATTTGGAAAATTCTAAATTGATGCCTAGAGCTGATAGACCTTTTTAAGGTGTTAGAGTGAATTAATGAGAATGCATATAATCTTGATCTGCCTGCAGATTTAGGGTTAGTTCAACATTTAACATTATTCATTATAATCCATATTTGGGAGAGGTTGATGAGCTTAAGCCAAGGATGACTCAAATGCAAAAGGGGAGGATGATGAGGATATCAACACCCTTGATACATCCCCACCTATATGAATGGAACATACTGATCGCTTACTCATGACCGTACTTGCCATCTTAATTAGACAAAGTGAGTTTGTTCTTTAGTATGTGTCCTACTTATTTAAATGGGAACACATGTACTTTTGTTTTGCTTAGGAATGATGGAGAACACCAAAAAGGAGAGGGATTCACGTAGGCTAATTTTCGATTGCGGAATAACGCCAACTTGTGATTGTCACCATGACATACGAGACTCCGATTTGGGAACTCCTAAACTTCACGGAAATCTTATCAAGTCTACTTTCAAATGAATCTAGCCTCAAATCCATTTCACGGCACAAGTCTACTTTTAATGCCAAGACCTTAGTCTATCCACAGTGATGCGTCACCCTATTTTGGGCTGATGTCATGTATCTAGTTGAGTCCCTTAAGGACATGTCCTAAGGTTAGAGCATGACCTCAACACCATTGTGGTTGTCCTTCCACATATATATATAATATCTAGAGCCATGACAAAATAGAGCGGGTTTTATTAGATTGAAAGTTAACCATTGCTACTTTGCTTGTAGCGCACGTGTCGACTAGATCACCTGTTTGTTCATCTTCAAAATCTCACTTTTCTCATTGTATTTTCACATTGAACCATTCATCTTAATTTAGTAATTTAGTACTTGATCTATTTGTTCTTACTTGTTCTTCGATTGCTTGCGGGATGAGTGCCCATGTGGCTGGGTTGATCGTGCTCCATAAGATCATGCTCAACCATTGGATTTGATGTATGGATTGCTAAGACACATCATCTCTAGATGGTTGTACTCATACTGTGAATGTTGTTACAACTATTAATCAAGTTATCCATGTCAATCGAAGGATTGGAACCAAATCTGCCATTAGCACCACTGATGGCCGCCTGTGATGCGATCACCATGTAACAGGGGTGAAAGAAATCGCCCTGAGAGGAGTTAACTCTTCATTCCTCTTCAGTGTGCCTGAGGATCAATAGTCTTAGGGTTTTGGTCTAGCTAGACCATAAATTAGTCATCAACGACGAACAGGTAGCCATTCCTTATATGTGTGTGTGCTGAGGGGATCGGGGGCGAGTCCATTGCGTAGATAGTGCATCCAACCATTGCGTGAGAGAGAGCAATGTGTGTGCGTGGCCAAGAAACTCGATCCATGATGTTAAGCACGTATGGGCATGGGTGGGGCAAGGCAATGTGTGCATACCAATTTCAGTAGTATTTGTAAATCTGCTGCAATGAATTGCCATACGAAAGGCGTCTTTAATTTTTACGTGCTACCTGGTTGGCACATAATTAATAAGTTAGTGCTACCTCAGCTACCAAGTTGAGTAACACAATTTTAGAAGGTTCCTGCAAAAGCCAAGTTCAAAATGAATAAAGTAACTAAAGAAGCGAGAATATTGAAAATATGAATCTACAAATTTGCCATTCATGTGAGATCAAATTGATGTTCAATGTGTAAATAGCTGGTCAGAACTTAAAGCAGTATTAGGATAATAGTGGAGTTTAACTTTGTTCTAGGCTCTCTATCTTAAATAGAAAAGCACACCTATTATAACCGCATGATAACTTAGCATAGATGAGAGGGAACGACTGGCTGACAACATGCCGGTCGAGGGTGGTTGTAACTCCAATACGTTGTAATTATGTTGTATCAGTCAGAAATGCTTGTAATCAGTGCCCTGAGAGGTTGGCTCTAGCAAAACCTTATTTTCTAAAATATAAAAGGAAATTATCTCTCAGAAGTTAATAAAACTAACTATACTTTCTATCTTATAAGATATATTCTATATACAGATAAAATTATCCTATCATAGTTTTCACACCACCTCCTCAGATTCAGTCCAATCTAAATAATCTCTCGTCTTTAACTAAACTAAATCCATCCTCAATCTATCCGATCGGCTCTTTACCTGTATTAATCAGACTCTTCCAATAAGACAATAGGCTATCTAATCCCGTTTGCTAGGCTTACCAAATTTTAGTGCAAACAAGTCTTGACTACTTGTAATTTTGTTTGGGTTGGTTATTCTACGTGTATCTCATATGGCCAACATAGTTCACATTTGTTTAACAAACTTACAAGCATATTGAAGGGTCGTAGTTTACTTTAAGCATTCTGTTTGAAATGTCTTTTTGATTATATTGCTTGTTTTTCACATATGCCTCCATTATCGGGAGATTGCACGTTGTGTGTCATCACCATTCAAGGTCTCTACCTAGATCATTGTGTTAGATGCCATCGACAGTGCCTCAGGCCATCTATTTATAAGTGGAGAGCCTCCTTCATCGACATTTTGATTAGTCAGCTTTTTGACTGATCGAGATAGATGGTGTGGACAGTATCTCAACAAACATGCCAATAGATCAAGCTAGTAATATTTACAAGGTATCATCTGATAGTATTGCAATTCCACTCTAGGCATCATAACCGTTTGAGGCCTCTAACTATGTCATTACGGTACATGATATGATCAGAGCCCCTAGGCCTTCTGTTTATAAGCAAAATGCCTACTTGCTTGTCCCAAATACTCGAGGTGGATGATGTGGATATAATCTTGATAAATAAGCCTGGTGGTACCAGTCAATTTTGTGAGAATTTGTCCGATAGTATAGCAACATTTTTCAGAAATATACCAGGTGAGATAGTGTCGATTGTGAGATATGTTGCTATTTTCAATTGATAAGTTTGGTACTATGTTATCTTGTTTAGTCGAGAGCCTTCTCAATCAAGAGGCGTATTTGACCAAGTCTTACTAGGACACTCGGTAATTGAGTGAGTGCTCAAATAATTTCTTAAAAGTTAATTTATTTGTAGATTACCTAGAGAATATGTGGTTTCCCAAAATAGGCTGGTAGTGGTTGATTTTCGTTTTTTTAGTGCATGCTCATAAGGATAAACAAACCAAACATGCAAGAGCCAAAATTTTGATATTTAGGATCTATGCTACAGATGGATGTGGATATTGATGCGAATGCTAGCCATAGAATCAAAGCGGGGTGGATGAAATGGCGCCAAACATCTCGTGTTCTCTATAATAAGGGAGTACCTTAGAAGCTAAAAGGTAAATTTTGTAGAACGATAATTAGAACCTGCTGTGCTAAGGCAGAATGTTGACTAAAAAAGACAACATGTTCAACAGCTGAATGTTACAGAAATGTATATGTTATGCTAGATTTATGGTCATAAATCGTGTTTACAATAATGATATATGTGATCGGTTAAGCATTATACTATTTCAAGAAAAACTTGTTAAATATCGGTAAGGTTGTTTGGTCATATCCAAATAAGACCCTTAGGTACTAGTATATATCGTAGAATCCTAACTAAAATGGTAATAAAATGGTAATATGAGTAGAGACTAAAATTGATATAAAGAGAGACGATAAAAATAGAATTAGGATACACCTAAATATCTATAATTAAAAAAGCAGATATTGTCGTGAAGCTCATGTTTCAACTCAGTGTACTATTTGTTGCTGTTGTTGTAATTTGTATGCAGATATAAGTCGGTATATGTAGTAGATTAATTCAAAAATCAACTGCTAGCTACCTTAGTTAGCGTGAGCCAAATCAGTCCGGCTTGAGCTAGACGTGACGTTCATATGGCCATAGTAGATCCGTATGAGTACTTCATGCTTGTACGATGGACAAAATACTTGCCAATACATGAATGTTTGTAAGTATCGATCTCTTGGATGTTCGTTTACGTCACGTACGGCTTGACGGTCAACAATTCGTTCGTCACTGTTTCACCCCACAAAGTACACACCGATGTTCTCCTCAGCTGTGTATTCTCGTAGTATCCAGCACATGTGCAGGCGAGAAGTTCGATAGGTGCGGTCATCTTGTCAGGCGGCGTGTTGGACGGCTGGCCGAGTACATCACCCTGTTGCATGCTTCATGTTTGGGTATATCCGAAACCGATGTAAAATCGACTAGCCGACAGCCAAGCGGACGGAGTAGCTCGGTCTTGTGTGGTCGATGTGGCGACGATCCGAAGACTCTGCCGAACGCGATATCACAACATGTGCTTGTTTGCACAATTTCCTGGTATGCTTTCGAGTACATACAGCGAATGAGCAATAGGATGGACAGTATATATACTAACTTTTCCTACGCATATATGCATTTCTGTACTCGCTGTACTCGTTTACCGGTGATCGGTCAATCCTGGAGCATGTGTTATTGGAACGAGTTATCACGCTGCCAACTAGAAATTGGATCCTAGTCGGAATGTGAGAATTCTTCAAGTTCGATAAGAATATACGCCGGCGAGCAGATCGATGCGGTGCTTGGTTTCAGCTTCTCGTCGTGCCGGTGTCCTCATGGATTGCGACGATTCCTAAACGTGAGGCGTACAAGTGATCAAGTGTGTATCCAAAACAAGTCCGATTAAAATACTCTCAGGCGATAGGTCTGTGTGGTACTTGAATTCCGCTTCTCAGCATGTCGTTATAGAATGATATAAATGGTTTCTTCGTTATTTTCGATACATATACCATAAAAATAAAAATCAATCTAAAAAATAAATCTAAACATAATAATAAATTGAAACATCGAACCATGTATCATCGTTCAAGAACAATGGTTCAATAACTTGATTCTAGCTGACACATATTGTTGCTATAGATGAATAGTTCAGTTGGATGTAGCCTCATCATATTTGGGTTGATCCAATCAATTTTTCGGTAGTAGATGTATAGTTCAGGAGTGGTTGGTCTAGGGTAAGGCATCATGTCGATAATATAGAGTTGTTGGCAATGAAAATGATACAAGCCAACTCTCCTAATATGCTTTTGTGTGAGACACCCGTAGATATTGATCATACATATTTCTCCATTGTACTGCATTGATAGTCTAGTTGCTTGATCAGTGCGTGCATATTGTCAAGAGTACCATGTGAGTCTAGTTGAGTGGCTAGATGTTCAATCTGCTCATCCACTTCGGTAGTAGTAAGCTGTATTAGTAGAGTCCGATAATTCCTCGAGAGCTGCATCAGCAAGCAAAGCAAACGAATCTGCGGCTCTCCTCATAGCCTGTTGAATATTTTGATGCCAAAAATTCCATCAGATAAATTGATACTGCATGTCTATGATATATCAGTTTTGGAACTTTCAAATAACAGGAGAACATAACTGGGACATAAACAACTGTATAATTTGTGGTTGTTTCCACTGCACTTCCCCTTATTTCTCGCCTTTTAATATAACTTTCTTTATTTCAATTTTTAGCAATATAGGACTTTTCTTCGTTTTTTCTTTCTACTGTTATAACCCATCCATCCTTAGCTATTACTACACATGTAGCTCGCTGGCTGCCACAAAGCATAGGCACTTTTCTAAGCTAATGAAAAGAAAAGTGATCATTCTTACGTTTTCTTAAGCAAATCCCACATCTAAGCTGTCATGTCCATCTCGACAAATACTGCTACCAGTCAGGCAGTGACTAAACACCCAATTGTCTGACAAATGCTCATAAGTCTAGAGAAAGGAGGCGGTGGTGGTGGAGGCAGAGAGACGGCGGAGGAGGGCAGGGGCGGTGGTGGTGGTGGGTTGCCATTGTTGGAGAGGGAAACGGGTGAGGCCTAGACGGTGAGCGAGAGTTTAAGCCGTGGTGCGATCTCGTTCGTCGAACAACTAAACAACGACTAGGATTAAGTTAGGAGCAGGCGAGCAAGTGAAAGATAAAAACTTACGGAAGTGGCAAATCTCAACAGTAACGCATATCCAGTGTATGAATTAAAACAAACCATAGGGCAGGAATATCGTTTTGTCCACTGTAGCAACTAAAAAAATATATCCATAAAAGAATCGAATTAACTTGAAACCAATCTGATTAAAAAAAATTTCTTCATTTGGCCATTGGTTGTACGCCTGCACATGTTCGGTAGGCAGTGTTTCCAACCTCTTCTCTTTTATTTTTCACATACACATTTTCTCAATTGCTAAACGTTTTTAAAAATAATAATTAATTATGTACTAATTTGTCACTCTTTTCAATGCGTAAAGGTTTAGAACTAAACTACTTCAACACATCATATATAGGTCTACTTATTGGGACTAAGCCAACCATCGCTAAATGCAAATATAAATTCACTAACCAACAAACAAATTTACATAATTAGCCCCTGATCTTTTAGTGAAATTTGAGAATAATTTTAACTAGCAAATTAGCAGTGGAATAACAAAGATGACATACACGTAAGACACAATGATTTACGTGGGAAAACTACTCAGTGAGTAAAAAACCATGAGATAAACCGGTCTAATCCAAATTTCCATTATAATCAACAGTGAATACAAATAAAGTCTTGTCTAGAACATTTAAAGATACACCACAGCAGTTGCAAAGTCATCAAATTAAATACTTGGCATCATCAGCATCAACCATAGCAACTAATAAGATAGCAATAACAAGCAGACAAATTGCAGGTTCTGTCCCATTCAGTTATCTGATAAGATCTCACAAACTACAAATACAAACATCACAAAACATAGTAAAAATGAAGGTCTATGTGTGCCCTTCCAAGCTGTCAAAGATAAGCCTAATCAGACACTTTTTATCCCCTCAAACCGACAATCTACCAAAACCTTTCATATTGAAAATTGCAGTCATCCGAGCTGACAAATTCTCACTCTAATATGATTCTATATTCAACCAATCTCATAAACCATCTGACCAAATGAAGTATACAAAGTGTAGAATAAGCTCATCAAGTTTGGTGTTTGAGCCTCCAATCGCTGAGTTGGTGAAGATGGGGTAAGAGCCACCAAATTGGACAAATTACACTTCTCCACTCTCCTCTCACTTCTCTTCTGTTTTTCTGGTCATGTGCAATATACTTCTCGGCCTAATCTATCCTCAAACACCCAAAAATGAGGAGAAATGTTCTCAAGTGGTATGAGAGTATTACAAGGGCTCAAATGAAATAAATGGAGTGCCATGCGAGCTTCCTTACTACTGGTGGGGGTATTTATAACCTCACCCACCAAAACTAGCAGTTGGGGGTCGAAATCCCCCAACTATGTGCATTGTTGGTCTAACCGTAGGCAAAGCCCCTATCCGACCGGACGAGACAACGACAGCTTGAAAACTAGTCATTAGCATGGATTTAATGTGTGAACCAGTCTAACGGACACCTCTCAAGACTGCTAGGTGGTCTTAGATGGTGTCAGTCTGATTGGCTGCTTTCTTGAGACAGTCCATGCGCCTCTAGACACCGTTAATCAATAGGCCCTAGCATCCTAGACTACATATGCCTCTGTATTGTGCTAGTTAGACCAAGCATGACCCAACCGGCCTTCATTCCTGGTCTGACCGGCCACCTATTTTTTGTATGCTGCCATCTCTGGAAGGTTCTGATTTGATCATCTAGGAGCCTGGACCGACCGGCCACCACCAGAACCTTAGGGATCAAAGCTAAATGACGAGGCACTCTCATGCATATGTACTAATATGGTATTTCAATCACATTTTGTCAAGATTACCACTCCTCTTGATTGTAAGACAAAGTAGAAAGAAAATCTAGCAAATTCGATCTTCCAATGCCTCAATTGATAAAAAAAATAAAACACTAGATTTATCACCATTATTGCATTGCTTTGTGCCATCAATTTTAATCCACGCCAATTATACTTATTATACACATTATATGTTCTAACTCAAATTATCTCACTCAAATAAAAAAGTTAGTGCACAATTAGCACTTGTCATTAATAACCAAAATTAACACTCGGGGCCTAGATGGTTCAATCTCCCATTTTTTGTAATTGATGACAAACATCACAAAGAATATTAATGAACTACTCACAAAATGCAAAATAAAATATAAGCTCCCCTAAATATATGCATATCAAACACAAGGGCTAATAAATGATATTAGAAGGTGTTTATGCTATATTTCACACTTTTCAACAATTATGCATAACAAGGATAGAATATATAATGTTAACTCATAATATTCATCAACAAGCATACGATGGTCATAAATATATCATTTTTGAAACAATCATCCATCATAGCCATAGAATAATAGGTTCATATAAAAGACATATGATCCATAAACATGCATATTATGAGTTAATATTATTAACTAGCCTATTACAAGCACTTGACTATGAAGTGTCAGAATAAAGCAAGGTGTCCAAATAAGCTCAAAAAGCACACAATATACATAATATATCCTAAGCCTATCCCAAACATAATATAGCCCAACTCACATTAACCTAATTAAATAGGAGGACTAACATCAACTAGTATTAGTCCCATCGAAAACAAAACAAGGGATACATGGGTCTTCTACCCCTTTTGGCATCAAGTACCAAAGAGGCTTCGCTCTTGAGGAGGTGAAGGTAGCGGGTCTTAAGGAGGATGTTGGCAGCGATGATAGACAATGGTATTTGAGTACTCCATCCAACCTTTCAACCTTTGTGGATATCTAACATGGCCATCCAACCTTCAAAATATCTAACATGGCCATCCAACCTTTCAACAGTATTGGATAAGCATCCAAAGTCATCATGACAACCTCTCACATCTTGAGTCATTCGCTCGGCATCGGTGTTCAATCATGTAAAGTTATCATTGAGGGCATTGATACCTCTTATGACCGGATTGAAGTAGTCTTGTGGTGGCATCCCAAAGTAGGCATAAGATGGACTGAAGTATTGAGCAAAAGCTTGGGGAGGAAGAGGAACTTCAACAAAGTGCCCTTGAGCGGGTTCAGAGTGAGAGGATTGGCCTGCTTCAAAGGTAGGCCTCACAGAAGCATGAGAAGGAAGGCGAGGCTTGTATTTCTTGTGACAAGTTGTTTGATTTCCACATTTCCAACCTTTGTAACAATAAGCTTCATGATGTAAGAAGTGTAGTAGATACCTTAAGTAAAGGTTCCTTTAGAGAACTCCATCTCTATGAGAATAAGGTCCGCCACATCAAATCTCTTTCTGTGCATGATGGCATCAATCATGTACCAAGAGATACCTCAAATATCATCCTTGTTTCCACATCTTGGCATAATGGTAGTTCTCACAATCCTATTGACCATACTTGGAACAATTTACATCCTCGACACCATTCCTTATGTGAATTGAGCATTTGTGTCATAGAATTGGGTTAGAAGTGGAGTGGTAAAAGGAGAACAAGTAAGATATTTGTCGAACTCAACTCTTCCAAAGTGCCTCAACTCCAATTCTTCTTGAAGCTCTTGCTTGGCAGCAATACACTGAACATTTCCACTCATCCACTTGAATCTATCACATTTGCCATTTATCCACAAAGGTGGCATAAAATTGCCGAATGAGCTTCTCGTCATAATCTTGCTTAATTGTCAAAAGCTTATCAATCCCCACATCACGAAACCTAGCTTGAAGTCATTGGAACTCAAAAGTCTTGTTTGTTGATTTCCTTTCATGAGATGTACTTGTGCTTGGTAAAGGTCTTCCTAGGTGTGTAAACCTTCTCAAAAACTTCCTTTTGGTACAAGGTGTGAAACATAGGATCATTGGAGTTTCTTGACCTCTTGAATTGATCATGTTGATGGAGAAGGAGGTATTTTGAGGGATTGTTCAACCTTATTCTCTATTAATTTCTCTTTCAAGTGCATCGGCAACACCATATGCTAGACCAATTATAAAAGGTTCATCTTACCCATAATCCTCATCCTCCCTACTCTTCTTCACTTTCTGATTCTTCAACTTCCTCTTTCACAACCTTGTGGCATCACTCTTCATGATCACGAGAGGAGCAACAAGGGGGCATGACTAAAAATGGTTCAAGAAAGATTAGCACAAAGTCAAAGATGGGACAATGAAAATGTGGGTGTAGCACTCCACTGTCCAGGGGTGGTCCAACCATAGGTATATGGCTAGTCAGGGCAAGGGTTGTCGGACCAAGGCAAAGTGACCTTTTATGGTACATATGAATTTTTGGGCAAATTTAGAATAAAAAATTCTTTTGATTGGTTAGAATTTTGAAAGAGTTTTAGATAGCAAAAATATTTGAAATAACCAAATTTATCACTTTTGTTCTGGATCCAGCTTCAAAATCTCTTTTGAGCTCATATTAAGGATAAATGGCATTTTGACCTAAAACGAGTTTCTGATTTCTTCAAAGGAGAGACAAAAAGGCATTTTCATCTAGAAATTAGTGGCACGGGATGTTGACTTTGCTTATTTTACATTGGGAATGACTTAAATTTCTAGTTTGCTTACATTTTACATTGTGAACTATGCTTGTTGATTCAGGCACATGTATATTCCACTGGAGAAGTCCATACAAATGGAAGCATGGCAGGAAATACACAAATTTGCTCAGCTTTTCTTGCCAATATTTATGAGCATAAATGGGCATCAGTCTGGAACATAAATAGGCAATTAGTCTACCACCATGGTCTGTGAGCATACTACCAGACTGTGAAAATGTGGCCTTCAATACTGCACAGGTATGTAATCCCCAATTGCATGCAATATTCCTATGAAGCTATAAGTGTTGACTCAGTTACATGTTGATGCAAGTACAATTGAGATTAGACTGCAATGTATAGAGTAAATGCAGACTTCGTGGAACATCCCTTCTAGTGGTTCCAGCGGTTTGTGGTCATACTACCTGAAGAGAGATTGTAGATAGATAGCAAGAAAATTCTACACCCTCTTGAGTTTTGTGGTTTCATATATATAGTCACAAGGACAATTATAAATAGACCCCTAGATAAGTATATATCTAACACCTCCTACAATCGGAGTGGGAGGTTCACGAACGTATAGATTGGGCCGAAAATCAGTAACTAACTATACAGGCAAGCCCTTAGTTATGGTACATGCAAAACACGAACTTCACCAAGCACGACCTTTTCATGGACAAAGTGAATATTGATCTCGATGTGCTTGGTTCGGCGGTGATGAACAGGGTTAGCTGTCATGTAAATAGCATTGACGTTGTCATAGAAGACAACTGTGGCGGAGGTAAGTGGTAGATAGAGTTCCTAGAGAAGTTGGCACAACCAGTAGCACTGAGCAATGACATGGGCGACTGCACGATACTTTGCTTCAGCACATGAGTCGGGGCACCCCGCCCAGTCTCCATCGGAGTATGCTGTGAGAGATTGGACGGGACCAGTAGCATTATGTAGACCAGCTGACAGTGCCCTTGATGTAGCGGAGAATGTATTTGACAACAGCAAGGTGCGTCTCCTAAGGGTTGTGTATGAAGAAGCACACCTGCTGGACCGTAATGGCCAGGTCAGGGCGAGTGAGAGTAAGATACTGTAGGGCACCGGCGAGGCTATGATATTCAGATGGGTTGACGACTAGGGCACCATCTGTAGCTGAGAATTTGGACTTTGAGTCCATAGGCGTCGTGGTGGGGTGGCACTCAGACATGCTAGCACGCTAGAGAAGCTCAACAACATAGTGGTGCAGCAAGAGAAACAGTCCAACGGAGGAGCGCGTGACGGAGATGTCGAGGAAGTGATGGAGCGCACAGAGGTCAGTCATCGTGAACTCCGAGCTTAAGCGCGCGGTGATGCGACACAGGAGGTTTGATGAGGAGACTATCAGGATGATGTCATCATTGTAGAGCATCAAGTAAGAGATGCTATCTTGATCATTATAAATAAAGAGAGACACATCACTAGCGAAGTGCGTGAAGTTCGAGTTGGCGAAGATACGTGGCAAAGCTTTAGTGCCAAACACGAGGAGCTTGCCTCAGGCCGTAGTGGGACTTCTGTAATAAGCAGACATGATCAGGTATAGAGTAGTCGACAAAGCCAAGAGGTTGCCGGCAGTAGATGATCTCTTGAAGATTGACATGGAGAAAGGTATTCTTAATGTCGAGCTGATAAATTGGCCACAAACCATGAGGTGGCTATGATGAGGACGACGTGGATCATGGCCGGTTTGATAACTGGGTTGAATGTCTCATCGTAGTCCACACCGTACTGCTGAGAGAAACCGTGAACGACACAACAAGCCTTATAGCGGGTGAGACACCCGTCGGCGTGGTACTTACATTTGTAGATCCACTTGCCAGTGACAACATTGGCATGAGGAGGCCGGGGAACGTTGGATGTACTCCGGAGCTCACTCAGAATAAGACTATAACACCGGCTTCTGATATCCTGGAAACGTTGGATGTACTTCGGAGCTGACTCATCAGGCCTCTGCCTAACCGTTGTCAAATCTGACTATCTCATCTCCTGAATCCTAGTAAAGAAATACTTATGGAATTACTTCTCTAGATCGGCAACGAAGAGAACCAGGTGAAGGCCGATCCAGAGAGGGACAATGGAAATAAACGGACTCTCAGGGCTTCCTCAGCCGATGCTTCCCCACATTGGACCAAGAAATGACTGATGTGTTCCACTGTAGATACGCTATCTTGCCCTACGAATTTAAAGAACTCCGGTATCCTATATCAGAGCGGTAGCGAAACTCTGTCGAACCACTTCGGATAAGGGTGCCAATACATAAAAGCTTGTTCCTGATATTTGATGTCGAATTGCTCTCTGACCACTACTGCAACTCTGGCAGATCAATCATCCTCGCTTGGGTTCTCTCTTTGGTAGTGTGGAGGCGAAGCTGGCACTTGGTACAGTCTAAAATGATCTCCTGGATGATTGCTTGTATCATTATTGCCACCTAGATATTCTTGTTGATATTCCCCGTAGTAAGCCGTCCGATGATAACCTGGCATCATATCATCGTGTTGCCCCCCAATCATCTTGTACTAGCAAAAACATATTTGCTGATGCATCTTTCTGGTTCCATAGGCAACCTCTGGTTGCTCTGTTTTTATTGGCAAATATACTGGCCCTCGATCAGGTTCTCAAACAATTGATCCATCCACCATTTTTTTTATCAAATTGTGCAAAGTATTCACTAGCATACCTAATTGGTTGATCAGTGCATGGTGAACAGCTTCATTAGCCATCTCTTGCAACGGCTTTTGAGGACTCACGGGCAGTGAATGGCTCAATTCTCCTACCAAAACGGGCTTCAGCATTTGCGACTTCTAAATGGGCTCTTGTCTAGTCATACTGAAAGACTTCAGACAGAGTTTTGGAAAATTAGCCATATTTTCCTCTACCTGGTGTCTTTGATCTTTAGTGAAATCCTTCATTGTTACTGGAATCATATTCTCTATGTTGATCTCTTTACCCGCCATTATGTTGCAGTTGTAGGTCCCACCAGGCCTGCCAAAGAGTGTGCTGTTGTCTTGTCCCACCGGGTGTGCCAAAGAGTGTGCTCGCCGCCAAACCTCACGGGAGGGATGGTTCAACCAGGCTCAACGGAGGTCCAATCGGGGAAAGGCGACGGCTTTGTCACACGAAGGCCTGGAAGATCTACTTAGCTCCAGTGCAGGTCCTTAAACTTTGAGGTCTCATGGCGTGCCAGTCAATTTAACCCTGTAATGGATAAGGAGAGAGGATGAGACTCGTGATGTGGTCAGCCAGTTTGCCTATCTAGCTCACCCAATCAACTGGGTGCTAGTAGGGAAGCCAGCGCTCGAGCATCGGCTGAACAAAGTAGAGAACTTATCAGCTAAAGAGCCGATGACGCTCCACGGCATCCAAAGCGCGGAGCAGGGCCTGATCCCCCATGAAGCCACAAGGACCAGCGATCGTGATAATGGCATCGTTAGGACCAACCTCGATAGATCGGACTGAACCGAGACAGTATGAGGCCGGGGCTAACGGCGCTGAGACGACGGAGGCTTAGACCGAATGCAATGATGAGGGAGAAAAAAGGTGAGGTCATCGGCTACCTACCCGCCGAACGTCCAACGTAGGCCTACACCTAAACCCATCGGCCGTTCGAGTTGATGGGGAATAAAACCCTCTAGATCTTGACACTGGCCACGTCAGACATTAGCCCTGGTAGATTGGACCGAACCAAGATAGTACTAGGCCACATCCAACATGTCCAGATCGATCTCTAGCAGATTGATCATCAGATGATACGCGAGACGGATGTGAGGCCTGTGATGAGGATAACTCATCAGCTATTCACTCCGACGAGACACCGCGCGAAGACTCGCCGGGGCATTAGCTCGAACCATCACTGCCGATCTCGTAGGTCGAACCTAACCCATGCAGTACGAGACCGTGGAAGGAGGAGGGAGACTGATGCACTGGCAAGCCTCACGCGAACGTGATGCGGTACGCTCAATCTGATTAAGAAGTCAAACCTAACCAATACAGCCTTAGACAGCAGAGCATACTAGGATAGTGGCAAGACTTACCGCTTCGCTGGAGATCGAACATAACCGATGCAGCCCTGCGTCAGGAGCTAGAACCCACCAATAAAAACCTAGACGAGCTAGGGTGGCGATGTGTCAAAGGTTTATTGGATTGATCTTTGTTTTTTTAAGCTTCCAGGGGGTCTATATTTATACCCTGGGATTATAGAGTTTGACGCGGTTATAGCAACCACCGAACGTTATTTACTAAGAATATAAAAGGACACTAATCTCTAAGAATTTGTAAAGCTACTTAAACTTGCTTAGCCTACGTAATACATTCTATAAAAACATTCAACCTACCGTTATCCTCATTATTTCTATTTGGACTCAGTTCCACCTTCAAACAAACCGAATCCATCTTTTACCCGTTTGATCGACTCTTCTACATTATCAATTGGCTTCACCCCATGAGGTGATCAGTATTTTCCATCGGCCAATCCTATTTATCGGCTGAATAAAATTCCAATGTTAACACAAGGATAACCAAATAGTAACATTAGCCAGAAAATACTCAAAATGACAAATGTTCACACATCACAATGTAGAGGTTTGAACGGAGCATAAGTATATGATAAACTAGAGAAAGGTAGACGAACATACTTGCCAAGTTGACAGGCATGACAAACACGGGTGGCAACTTTATTACATAGAGCTAGCTGCTTGAGACTAGGTTGAACTGTAGGGTTGGGATAACCAAGGCGAGCATGCCACAAGGTAGCAAGGTCGGAGGCAACGGCGTAGGCGTGATTGGCATGGATAGCAGGTGGGAAGGTGTAGAGATCACTAGAGATCACCCGACTGGTCCATGGATCCTTAATGGAATAGCATCAAATTCAATAGCACAGTGATTGTTCACGGGTGAATTGACGTATAGAAAGAAGGTTACGAATGAGAGAAGAAATTATAAGAATATTTTTCAAAATATAGTTAGATGAAGGAGTCGCGAGGAGACAGTTTGGCTTGGCAAGTGACAGGGAGAGAGTTGCCACCACTAACCATGACGGATGAGGGAGAAGATGGGCAGCAAGAGAGAAGGATACCATCATTGCTACTAATATGGTTTGTTGCACCGGTATCCATGACCCAGGGAGCCGCACTCTGGTTCAAAGTCATCTGATTGATGGCAGCCACTAGACCAAAGAGATCCTCCCACTGTGAGGAGGGTTGCTGCTGCGCCGATGGGGAGTACTGAATTGGTGCGAAGACAGTGTGGGCCAAGAGGGACTAGCTGTGGATCCCTGGGATGTTGGGACGCCACGGGGCGTACTGCTGGCTGCCACCAAGACTGAAGCAGAGCTAGCGGCCAGAGGGCTATGGTGGCGGCTGCCTCCTACCACCATATTGGTGCTGTCTGTGGTGTTGTCTGTGGTTG
This sequence comes from Oryza coarctata, assembly GCA_030770085.1. Classification (NCBI taxonomy): domain Eukaryota; kingdom Viridiplantae; phylum Streptophyta; class Magnoliopsida; order Poales; family Poaceae; genus Oryza; species Oryza coarctata. The sequence continues at coordinate 7,884,399 of CM061484.1, read as the reverse complement.
TTACGCTTGCCACGGTGATTGAAATGGTTGCCTTGGAACCTGTCATGGCCACGGTGCCCACTTGCGCCACCGCCCAAAAGTGGAGGAGCAGGGGCGGTGTTGCCAAGCCCTTTGGGGGAGCGGTAGTCACTTGGACCGCGGGAGGGCGAGGTGGAAGAGCCGGCGACCATGAGAGCAGTAGACACCTATAGCTTTCCTTCATTGACAAGGCAAAGTTGCTTGAAGACCAGCATGTTTCGGGCGACAACAAAGGACGAAAGCACTAACTGGTTTGTTGGCAATGTCATCGGCGGTGCTGGAGAAACGGGGACTAAGGCTACGTGCAAGATGTTGAGGATGAGCTGTGAGTCTAGAATAGCATGCCCAACATCACAGAGGGCATCAATAGCCTTCTTCATGCGCTAGTAGTATTGATCCATGGTTGAATCACCCTAAGTCATAATGTAGAACTACACAGTGAGGAAGATGGCGCAAGGAGCTTTGTTGGCGTAGAATAGAGAGGCGATTCCGACCCAAAGATCACGAGCATTCTGGTCATATTCCATGGCGAGGTCAAGTATTTTGTCAGACACTGAACCGAAAATCTAGCCACAAACAGTGCAGTCCACCGAATCCCATTGAGGATTGGCAGTGTTAGGGTTGAGGGTGCCGTCGATGTGGCCATGGAGGAAGAACCTTCCGCATAGAGCAAGAAAGAAGGTGGGCCACTTGTTGTAGTTGGAGGGGCCCAACTCCAAGGTGATTGGTATGTGAGTCTTCACGTTGACGGTGGCATAGGCTGGGGAAGCCAGAGGTAGCGCAGCTTAGGAGGAGGCGATGGAGTCCGATGAGGAGGCCATGGCGGTGGGAAGCAAAGAGAAAAGTGGTGAGAACACGATAGGCAGAGTAGGTGCGACTAGGAAGAGAAGAGAGACCGGGAGTGTGGGATGTTGTGTGGTCACGAATGCGGAAGACAAGTGGTCACAAAAGTGGGGCTTGGAAGACGAGCAGACGTGGAAAATGGGTGGAGAAGGGAAAGTCACATGGCGAAGCACGAAGGTCGCGCTGATTTGGTGAGGGAAGAGAGGTGGTGGTCACAGATTGCGCGGGCAGAAAATCCACATGCGCTAGGAGGGCAGAGAAGACAGCACGACCGAAAAATGCGTGAAGAGGAGGCGCCTCTGCTAGGAACACGTGCAAGATGGAAGGGGAAAGGACTGCAGGAGGACCGAGGCATCTGCGTAGCACAGAAGAAGAGACGTTGTGCGCGGTGAGAAAACCAAGTAGCGCAGCAGCGTGAGAGAAGAGACACAGACGGGAGAAGACACGTAGACGTGCATGCGAGAAGAGAGCCGAGTGGCGCAGGGGCTGGACAGCGCTGCTGCGTGGGAGAGAAGACGAGTGGACGGGAGAGAAGAAGTGTGAGTGTGGGCACGGAAGAGGAGATGGAGCGGTGCGATGCGCAAGTAGATAAGAGAGCTGAATGTACACGTGTGCAAAAGAGGAGAGGAGACTTGCGGACGCTGATGGTGGAGTGGGAGAGGAGACTCACAGATGTGCACACAGAAGAGAGGCGACGATGCATAAGTTAGAAGATAAGGAAGAAAAGGCGGTGGCAGTAGGAAAAAGAAGAGGAGAGGAGAGGAAGATTGGTGGCGTGGGAGCAATTGGGGCCTAGAGCAGAGGTTCCCTTGCACTCTAGTAGTATGAAGAGAGATTGTAAAGAGATAGAGCAGGAAAACTCCACACCATCTTGGATTAGGTGGCTTTCATATATAATGTGACAAGTACTTCAATACAATTATAAATAAAGCCCTAGATAAGTTAATATCTAACACTTCCCATACCATATTTTTTGGGAGAAAGTTGTTTTGTTCAGTCACTACATATCCCCTTAACATATGCTTTCACCTGGGAATGAGTTTATCATTGCTTTACATATGGCCCAAAATTAACCTTAAAAACAAAATACAACTGACCATAAACCTGGTTTCCTGGTCTCCGTACCCAGGTTGTTGACTTTTCAGATTGAAATGGAATTTGAATTGTGCAGCGTGGTTTTACTATCCCAATCCAAAACCACGTCCAAGATGGTACTAATATTAGTTAATTTTCCATATTAAAATATGGTAACAACGCATCAACTGAATTTAACATGCCATAGAAATAAGCAACAATACTAAATTTGCAAGCATAGTACACACCGATTCCAAAAGACACGCTACAAGTAGCCACCTGTGGGGCAGAGTAGCAAGCCAGCATTTACCTTTTGTACTCAACTTTGTGTGGCTGTGAGGGTGTGGTCGGGTGGAATTAATGCTACTGTGCCATGACAAAACCTTGGCCCATGATATTATAGTGGCAGAGGCTATTTTGTGTTTCATGGCAAATACACTAATTTTGGAAAACAATCTTTGAACTTTATTGTGTGCATTTACAAGTTCTTGTATATATACATAACTCATTTTACAAAATAGTTGCCTAAGTTATTCTTAGATTCCATTTAAAATTGAAAACGTTAAAATTGCATTTCTGCATTTGTTCTCAAGAACAGAAGGCTGTTTTACCAACCTTAACGGCGTAAAAGGTATTTTAAAATTACCATTTACATATTTATGTAAGTTTATAAATTGCTTAGCTTTTTTGTCCCAACAATAATATCTTTTCTGATTTTGTTCTAAAATATTTGCCTATGACCCATGAAATCTTGGTGCCATCTGCATTATGACATATTTGCCATGAACCACTTTTTAAGGGAATAATATGCATGGAACCATTGATGTAATTTGTTGTCACTGGAATCTAGAACCTTATCTGAAGCAGCCATATTTCTATTATACATGCATTTCTAAGTTTGTAGTACAGTCTAAGTTATAGCGTTGCAAGTTTTTGGATGCCAGTCTAAATTTCAAAGTTGTACCATATGAAATATTGACATTAAAAGCATGGCCGTTCTTTGTACCCATTTCTGGTTGGTGCGTAGACTTCAGTTTTTGCTGTAGAATCTAGGTCAACTAGTTGTTCAAGTACCCTAGTATCCTCACTTACGGCCAGAGGTCCATATCTCTCAAGTAATTGGTGGAGTTCTAAAGAGAATATTGGTACATAGGACACAAACAACTTTGTTGTTTAGGGAATATTAGGGCACTTGAACGTAACAAAGGACATATCTGACTACTTGTGGTACACTACCAAGTGAGTGTTGACTATATGCTATTGAAGAATATATCATTTTGTGAGATCAGATTCTAATAGAGAACAATCTGCTATTATTATTCTTGTATTTAGTGCATGATTAGTTGACTTGACATTTTGAACTGCGCATTCTGATAATGTTTTCTTTGTGTGCAAGAGTGTAGAAGAAACCATAAGAGTCTTATGCTATGTCCAGAATTCTCTAGGTGGTAGTCATTAGCACAAAAGGAGTATTATCTCTAGCTATATGATTTATGCATGGGGCAAATTTGATTCCTCAAATAACAAAAAAGAGAATGCAGTATTTTAGTTCCACAACCAGTGTCCCAAGCCCACATGTCAACCTCATGTTGGGTGTTAATTACCCAATTATACATCTTATGTAGAATAGCACTCTGCCTGCTTGCCAACATGAAAAGCAGACTTGGGCACTCCATTGAATTTTCATTTTTCAATGAAGTGTCAACCGTGTATATTACTATATATTGAATATTTTCCCACTATTTAGAATTTCAAATTCAAACCCAGAGTGTGTTATGCATATGCAGTAACTTTGAAATGATTGCATGTTCATTGTTCTTTACCAGTATGTGGTTTGAATGGCATGTACTTCATAGTCTGCTAACGATCCTCATTGTTTTCAAGAGTCTAATTACTATTCATATTTTCTCAATTCAATAGGGTAAACATTTCTGATGCAGATGTTGCGTTCTGGAATTCGAAAGGGGTTATTCTTTCATTAACAATAGATAAAATTCATGATGTAGCTCGTGTATTTGTAAATGGCAAGCTTGCTGGTATAGATTTCAAATTCTTAATTTCTATAAGAAAAATGCTTTGTATTTAATGTGTCAGTGTATTTATACGAAAAATGCCAGAAGGGCTAACTAGGGCCAGGGTGCTAGTAGTAACCCACTCACTAGAACTTGTCCATGATGCTACCAATTAATAAATTCATCCTGTAACTATAAACATGTTGTGAATATGTTTTCTAAAGTAGTAGAATGTGTTTCTTCTGACTAGGAAAAGTGTAGGGCACTAAATAGATCTATTAAAAATATTATCTACATCAGGCGATCAATTCTTCCATGCCCTATTTTATGTTCGTAATGGGCCACTTATTGGCTGCATATTAATTTAGAGGTTTTTTATTAAATTCTTTTAATTTTGATTCACCTCATAATATAACTGTACAATCGGTTGGAGTGAAAATCAACATTAATTACTGGATAATGGAAGTACTTTGGCCCACCTGTTTTAAGCTTCTTAAGTTGTAAGACTTTTTTTAGAGCATTTGATTACCACTGATGCAAGGTGGGAACCAAAGATCATTTGATGAACTGGATATAGTAGTGACACCATGGTAGGTCTTGCCCCTATGAAAAAAAGGAAAAAACCACCACATCATGTCTAATGTTTATTAGTATCTATTCATATTTTAGGACGTACCCAAGCTACGTAGCTGAGACCTTGTTAAGCCATCATAAATTAAATGATCTGGTCTCTTGTATAACATTTGAACATGCAGTGTTGTATGCTCTGGAGTTACATTTCTTCATTAACGCAATGATCGAAAGATTCAGATGTTTACTAAGGTTTCTTTCATATTTATTAAGGCCGTAAAGTTGGTTACTGGGTCTCACTGAAACAACCAATTCAATTATTTGAAAGGATTAATGAGTTGACATTGATTTGAGAGATTGTTGGTTTGTAGGTATTTGAATTTTCTTTTTTGAATAGGTTAATTTTATCTCTCTAAACTTTGCAAAAAAGTCCACATAGCAAACTTACAAAAACCTAGTTTTTAACCTGTAACATGTAAAACCCAGGTTAATTTACATTTCCAAGGTTATTTTGATGACATAATCTAGTTGCAGTGACTTTTATTGATGGAGATTCTTTCGATGGGGTTCGGCAAGCTGATTGTCTACCTCTATTTTCCTTTTAAACCCCATCAGCAAAAAACATATTATATAGCTATCAAGACTAAATATTCAGTGGACATCTTACAAAGCTCAAAAATGCATTAATTCGTTTTTTTTCATGTTCCATTTAAGCTTGCCATTTGTAGCATGAGGCCAAGAGCATTCTTTGCTATTGTAATAAATAGTTATTTAATATGAGTGGACATCTTACAAAGCTCAAAAATGCATTAATTCCTTTTTTCATGTTCCATTTAATCTTGGCATTTGTAGCATGAGGCCAAGAGCATTCTTTGCTGTTGTAATAAATAGTTAATTAATATGATATGTCAAGGGACAAGGCTTAACACAAAGCAAAAGGCATATCCTTTGTAGGTTGCCCTTTGTTGATGCTGTTTTAGTTGTCCTAATCCACACAGGGGCACACCTGTTACAAGTTTTATCTAGGTTGATACTTCAGATGTTTGTTCTGTGAAGATTTTTCATATTCCTAATACTGTAAACTTATCGAAGTATAGTGAGCGAAGTACTTTCTTTTACATTGAAGCTAGCAATCTATATAATGCCTGTGCATGTGATATATCATTTTACTGCCTCTTTTATATCTCCATATTCATGCACAAAACATAAATGCATTATTTGTTGTGTTGTGACCGCTTGGACAAATGCAAAGAACTATGCTGCTTTCTTGGAGAAAGATGGATAAGTGAAACTCACCAGCTTGTCCGATGGGGACATTGACCTGACTAATTCCCTTTGGAGATATCAGGTAAAAATAATTCATAGTTATATATATTTTTTGTGTAACAATCAGGGTTGTGCATACGGTAGTGTGGTAAATATGGTAGTACGGTGCGTTTGTTCAGTATAATATAAAAATGCATTGCACTAGTAACAACATAGGCCTTATTTGAATTTTTAGTCATCTTTACTTTCACTTCTTTTCTTTGGCCGTAATTGGTCTGGTTTTCTTTTCTGCCATTCACATTGCTATGCTGCCAAAGAGATTTTACTTTAGAAGGATATATGTAGGTGGTGCATGGTTGCAACTGTTGTGTAGCCAAAGTAATTTTACAATAGAAGGATAAAGGTGCTAGAGTACTCATGTTAAAAGCACTAAGCTGTCAAATTGAGGAAGCCATTTATGAAAAATTTTCATTTCCTTACTATTAAAGAATACAACAATCTGTAACATGCATAGGTTAGTTGGTCCTGGACCTAGCATGACCATGCCAGAGAACAGTAGCCACACCATGCGTTCAAAATAATGGCAATGAATGACCAATAACTAGTCTAGAGCTAGGCACTGGTTAGGGAATGGTTAGCACTCATAAGGATATGCACTTTTCTTTACTCGCTCACCAGCTGATAACCACCTAGATACTTGTCATCCGTCAAAATTTGAAGTTTTTGATTTAAAATTTTTGTAAGGGAAAATCTGGAATTACTGGTATTTTGAACCTTGGGACTAGCTTTTGCCAAGACACACCATCGCAACCCCTTTATATAGGCGGTGTTGTGAAATTGTGCGCTAAATGAGAGAGTTCTTCCTACAAATTTTCATCTAATCTTGGTTAACTTACTCATCCAACCAATAGCGGCTTTATGGTTGTGGCTCTCTCTGGTCATGCCCATGATACCAAAAAAGTTTTGAAATGACCTAGCTGACACAGGAAATATTTCATTTTGTTCACACCTTGTTTTTTTTTGGAATAGCAAAGGTTGCATACATACATGATATAGCATCTGCCACCTGTCGGCAGTTGCCACTTGTTCTTCTGTAAGCATAGCATCCTTTTCAAATAGATGTGGCTCTACCATATTGATACGTTATCCCACATCTAGGGTTCTATGCTGCGTACATAAACTATTTAATCCTGACTTGGAGTGCAAAGTGCATCAAGCACATGTAACATGTATGTCTAAAATACATGTTGGCTTTAAAGCCGAGTTTTCCATGATTTATGCTCCAGAGAAGCGGGGATGTGCTGCATGGAGTCGCATGTAGAACAACAGTGTACAACCTTTCACTTGGTATAAGGTAAGTTGGTATTTCACCTAAATATATAAGCTTCAGCAGCATCTTGTTGATGGTATCATGGTAATTAGGCCTTAGTTTGGTTGGGAGACCTGAGCAACGTGCCGTAGAAAATTGCATGTCTTAGAATTCAATGAAATGTGCCTGACCAGGCATGCCTGAGAACTTGAAAACAACTTGTTTGGTTGGCGCCTATGCCTGAGACAAGATAAAACAGGATTATACACTCATAATTCTATTTTCATAGAATAATGGATACTTTTAAGTTCATGCATGCTAATTAGCTTGTGGAATAAAAATTTAGAATCCCATAGTACCCGCCATCCATTGCCAATGCCAACGCTCCATTTGTGTGTATAGCTAGAGTATGCTCATGCTGTACTCTACTAGAATTACGTAATGTGGTTAGATTAATCGCAAATCATCTCAGATAGGCTGCTACATGCCAAGCTCAGGTGGCCGATTTTGGATTTTGGATGCCTAAACCACTTTTCTCTTTATACCTATAGGTGGCTTTAAAAAACTCTGAATTCTACTAGCACTAGCACTTCCAATATCATAGGAAGCTCTCTTGTGCAGGTATCCAACACATCCCATACCCACTACAAACCCCAATCTTTTTAAATTTAAACTCCTTCTATGTTTGACTACGTTTTTTTATGCCCATACAATCTCTCTTGTATGCCATATGGAAACTTCACACCAATGTGTATTATTCTGTAGCCTTAGTATTCCATATGATGTCCTTTACCGTCTAGCTCTTAACTTCTCCCAAGTCTAGTCTTAACCATCACCCACAATACTCTCGAGGCCTCAAGCAACATAGCATTGACTGACATTAGCACACAATAAAATATCTCACGTATAAAAACTGTCTAGAAGTCATAAACATAAATCAAACAACGTAAACCAAGAAAACATCTCGAAACCAACTCTTTTTTATTCTGCTAGTCTGACCGTCAGGCTTTCCAGTTTAACTGCTCTCATGCCAGCAATCAAATCAAAACTGCTCATCCATCAGATTGATAACTATTCAACGATCTAACTCACCCTGCCCATAGTTGACCGATATTATTCACCGACTTTGCAAATTCAATTTAAACATAACAATTTCACTTTACTTTTAATAAAATAAATAATTTAGTTGTTTATCATATAATCTAAATCATCTCCATGGTTTTATAATCTTTCCTTTGATGAATACATAGGCAGTATTTGTAAAATTCATATTTATGCATTTGAAAAGGAAAAAAATTGAAAAGAAAAAACTCTCCCCTTAGCAAGAGAAGAATTTCTCTTTTTTTTTACATTCTTTTGATAACAAAACACATTTTTTAAGACCGCTATTCTCGCGGTCTAACTAGGCGTTGGTATAACCTCCTGTGGCCTCCAGTCTACTGGGGCACCAGAAGAAAAGTCTAGTCCGTGTCATCTTAACCTTATAAGCTCATATTCACTAGTCATTTTTATGTTATCTTGCAAGTTGAAAGCATAACTAAAAAAACCCATCCTTATCAAAAAAATCCACCCTTATCATAATGGATGCAATTATACTTTACAAGAGTTATTTCTTTTGAAGATTAAAAAGAAGTATTTACACAATTTGTACAAAGGTTTTCAAAATACTAGTATATTTGAAAATCATTTTATTTGGTTCAGCTTTTGTCAAAATCTGACAGTTTTTAGATATGTTAAAATAGCATGTTGATGAGATGTAAAATATGCATGTGAATCAAAACTTATTTCTCTATTACGTGTGGTCACTTTTGATTGATTCAAAAATCATATTAAGTTTCTTTTTACCACTGGAAAATCTTTGCAAAGAAATTTTTAAGAAACATCTTTTATCAAATTGGCACAATTTTCACCATCAATCAAAACTTATTTTTGTTTTGGATTATTTGAATAAGAAAGCATCTGATGGTTTCTTTTTCACAATATCTCCCATATACTTCACACGATCAAAAGTATTTTTCAACCTCATCTCGTTTAAAAAACATGTTGAGCAATTTTTGAAAACCAAAACAACTTTTTGTTCCCTTTAACCTTTTGACACTAAAAAGATTAAGCATCAAACTTGCACAAAAATCAACTTATATTTTTTTCAAAATCTTTTTGGTTGAAAACAACTCATTAGTTGTACAAGCGTGCAAAGTAAATCTAAAAGCAATAGAAAACTCAAGCCTTTTGTTTTTTATCAATCTCATTAATCCAATCTCAAATAATTATTAGTATTAACATCTTGAAAAGCAAAAAAATTATAAAATAAAACTCTATACCACTTTTAAGATCAAATATAATAACCAATCATACATGAATGTTAGGATTAAAAAAACCAAAAACTTTTAGAGGAATTAAAAATTAACTTTAATTGATGAAATTTATCTTACTGCAGTTGAAATCCTAGACTTTTCTAAATATCGTCTGTCCGATCGACATACATATGCTAGTCCAACTGGTGCTTGCCGTTGATTCAACCACCACTAATATACCAGTCCAACCACCTATAACTAGAGAAAACAATCTCGACATAAATTTTAAAAGTTGATGAAACTTTTAAAAGTATATTAACTTTATTATATAAAGATGTGTCTACAAAGTTCATTCAAAATACTCATCTATCAACTAACCTTAATTTTTCTCTCTTCTAAAATTGATATATTGAGGTATAGACCATCTCTCTATTTATACCTTTAGGTAGTTGTACAAGGACTATAAATCCTACTAGTAGTAGCACTCATAATTCCATAGGACTGCATTGTACACGTATCCTACTAGTACTAGCACTCCTAATTCCATAGGACTACATTGTACATGTATCCTACTAGTAGTAGCACTCCTAATTCCATAGGACTGCATTGTACACATATCCTACTAGTACTAGCACTCCTAATTCCATAGGACTCTGTTATATATGTATTCAACATCGATGGCCTACAAAGCATGGAGGCGGCCGAGCAGGCCTAGTGTGCACACAGGAGCCATACAGCACGTGGGACGGTGTGGTGCCACGTGGTGGCTCACAATTGGGCAACACCACTTGGAGGGGAGGATGCCGCAGTGGATCTTTTGCAGTAGCATGCGGTTTGATGAGGCTCAATGTGGCGGCTAATGTGGAGGTTTCTAGGGCGGCTGATCTAGATCCAATGGTTGTGGTTAGGTTGAGTAGGGCTATGTTCCAAGGACTTTTTAGGGTTTTCTAAGGGGCTTTTTAGTTATATATATATATATATAGGTAGGGCTAGGATTTAGGAGAGCCTTTATGACTTTTTGGAATGAGTTTAGCCATTTTAAATTGTAATTCGGGTATCCCTGCCTAGAGTGTTTAACACTTTTTTATCTTACGTAATAGTGTTAAAATAATTATGATTTAAATTCCTACAATTTAAATTCCTACCATTTAAATTCTCATAATATGATTATGATTTAAATTAAGATAAATATGATCAAGTGTGACTTGTCTTGCTCTTAGTCTATAAATTTTTTTTGTAGAATCGACACCTTAGAGTTTTCCAATAGCGAACTACATGTGAAACGTGGGGAATCCAAATAAAACCCTAAAAAATTATATAATACTAAATAAATAATAATATCACTCGATATATCTCATTTTTAGAAAAATTCTAGAAGTTACTTACGGTAGAAAGGATAAGAATTTTGGAATATTATTTGAATTTCTAGAATTTATAGAAAAAAATAAATGAGTGGAATATTAAAAAGAATATTCTTTAGAATATTCTCTATAGTGGGACCCAAGTGATTGTTTTGGAGAAGGTAAAGTGAACCATGGGAAGCTGATGGGCAGAATGAGCATTTGCCTAAGGGGTTTAGCCGACGGCAAAATCAGAGATTAGGAATGTGTTAGTGGGAGGGAGAGAGATGGAGGGCTAGTCTAGATGTCAAGGAGAGGTAGGAGGACACACGACCTCACATCATTGGATGAGGTGGGGCCCATATGTCAGTGGCACTGAAGGGATATACTTTCCTCTTCATCCTCTTCACGGTGTGATGCTACTTGGTGCGTGGTTGTTCAGCGTTGTGCAGGGTTATGAGACCAATGATAAAACTTGACGGAGAGGCGAGGCTAAACGATGGGATGAAGCGATGGGGTCAAGGACAAGACGACGACTAGTGGTGGGTCCGTGTTTGGTGTGGCGCAATGTAGCATGGCGTGGTGGTGTTGTGGCACACACGTGCGAAGGTTGTGGTTAGCTTGGCATCTTGCCGAGCATGTGATGTGTGCGGTGGCAAGAACGAGTTTTTGGCATACGAGAATGGATGGAGGGCAAGACGCATAGGCTAGGGACTTTGGTCGAACATTTGGCATGCGTGCATGCACAGTGCGGTGATGAGAATGAGGGCACACGCGACTAAGCCAGAAGGCTGACAAGCTGGCCTAGGTGGTTTGGTAGATAGCGAGCATGTGCGCGGATGCGGCATGAGCGAGAGTTTGTGGGATGGAGAGTGGGCTGGTGCGTGGGACGGCCAGCGTAGCCTAGGGAGCGAGGAGAGGAAGAGAAGAGGCATGGGCTGGTGGAGCGGTTGGGCCATAGGGAGGAGAGAATGCCGAGAGAGAGGAATGGTAAAGGGAGGGCGACCTAAATTAATGGGAATTCTTTTGATTTTTCAGAGATTTTTAGGTTTGAATTTTTAAAGGGATTTTGGTATATTTGAAATAAATTTAATTTTTAAATATGGATTTGGGACCACTTGTAGTTTTTTATGCATTTTTTGGCACAATAAGCACCAACTCAAAGAAATCCATGTGTATATATATTTGAGAAGGGATTTTTTTAAAAACAAAGAAAAAATTTAGGGTGCTACATTAACTATGTATTTTTTAGGACACTATAGGTCATCATATAGGGAAGCTAGTCTACAATATGTATATCTCTTATATTTTTGTTAATTCATATGTAAGTATATAAAAATTATCAATATTAATCAACTAGAAGGAGGGCTAGATGTACAAATAAAACATATTAGTAATAATAGTTATTAGGATTTGTTAGAAAAGAGAGCCCCTCAACATTTAATTAAAAAACACATTACTTTTAATTTACCATGTTTTTCGAAGAACTAAATCTAGATGATAAATAATCGTTTATAGGGATTAATTAAATATTAGATAGTTTAAAGCTAACAAATTGCTTTAAAATGAGAAGCATGGCTTTTAAAGCATGGCAGGTATTATTATGGGATTGATATTTTACTTTTATCTCAAATACAACCTACAATATATACATGTCCGCGCAAATATGCTAGCTATGAGATATATAAATAAAACAAATTTAATATGTGAGTGGTACTTATTTATATTCGAATTTTTTTTATTTTATATGTCAAATTTGAACTTAATTTTTTCGTAGAGTGATAGATCTTATTGTACTCATTATCATTTGTTTTCAAAATTTTTTATAACTATTTATATTAAATTAAAAAGTACAACATATGGGGATATCACTCGAGAAATTAGAATCTTTGCTGTAATCACTCAAGCTTTGGCACCAGAGAAGCACTTCCTTTCAAGTGATGAGAGAGCCGGCTTTAGATATATATTGGGATGAAAGGAACTTGCTTATCAAGCAGACTAAACCAAAGCTTAGCTCCTCATGAATCAATTCCATCAGTTAGGGTAGGTAAGTTGAGGTGAAAGAGATTTTCGCTAAAAGTTTCTGCCAAGGCGCTAGATCTCATACATGTTGCTTGGCTTACTCTATTCTAGGCTAGTACAATGTGGGCAGTTGGTTCCTGGTATTCCGAGTTGATTCGATTACTGAAACTATGCACATGTGAAAAAAGGTATGAATCAATCATTTATTAATTTGGCTATTATCACTACTACAAAATATTTTTTAAACATTTCCCTATTTTTACAAGCAGGATAAAAAAAAGTCCTATATATAAAAAGTTTTGAAGTGTTTAATAAATAAATATTTATTTCTATAGTCATATACAAGATAGCATGTGAAAATAGGAGCGGTGAATTTTTTTTCACCAGCCTGCCACACATCCTTTTGTCTGTTTGCTTTTCTCTCCTTCCATCTTAAATAAAACGAAGTCCTCTAATCCTCTCTCTCTTCTCACTCCTCTACTCTCTCATCACCTCTCCTCTTCTCCATCTCACCAACTCCTTGATAATTGGCGAGCGGCGATGAGAGTGGCCGGTGGTGCGTTAATAGGAGAGAGATAAGCTGGCGATGCAACGTCGAAGAGAGTAACCGATAGATCTGCCACTGGTGGTCCTAATAGACGAATCCGATGGCAACAGCGAAGGGGTGAGGAGGGGTAGCGGTGCAGGCATTGGATCTAGCGCAACGGTGAGGGACGGTGACAAGAGAGGTGGCTAGGGTGACCATGACAACAGATATGGCTAGGGTGTTTTAAAAAAAATTGGGGTTAAAATATATGTATTTCAAGATAAATGCTTCTATTGTGTGGCTAAATGAGAATAAAATTATGTATATATTTTATATTAAATCTAGACACAAATGATAAGTGAAGGAATATTTTTTGAACATTTAAGCTCTTAAGATCTAGCTTTTTTTTACATTACTCTCATTTCAGCGAAAGCTTAGAGCCAGTGATACAGTACATATAGGGTTTAGATAGTATTGGATTTACAATTAGTCCGTCTTTTTTCTTCACTTATAAAAAGTGAATTTAGTCTGTCTTTTTTCTTCATATATAAAAAGTGAATATAGAATGACTAGTATCCAAAAAAAACAGAAACAGTCCCAATTTAGGCTCATATCTCTAACTAAAAAAATAAAAACTAGTGTGAAGACAAGCGGTAACCTATAGTCTAAATATCACATTTTCACAATAGAAAACTAATTTTAAATTTCTTGCATAAATCGATAAAAATTAAAATATTGAAGTATTGAATAATGGTGTTTGACGGAGGGAACATATATATATATATTGCACACAGTTTTTTTAATGATGTTTGTTACACATGATTTTTATATTATGGTGAAATAAACTATATTAATACATTGATCTACACTTCTTCTCAATTATGGAAAATTTGAAAGAAACCAGGACATGATTGAAATTAAAGAGAAAACGACGTAGAAAAAAAAATCTAAACCAACCGATACCGACCATTTCACCATTTGGTTAAGCCACATATTACAATCATTACGTCCGTATTTACGTGAGGAATCGCGCACTCTTCCATCCCAACCAAAAAATTAAGCTCACAAGATCAGTACACCAGTGTTATTTCACCGTCTCATCTCGTGTGATGTAATCTCCCTCTCTCTCCCTCCTTATCCTCCCAACGGTAAAAAAAAAAATCCACAGCCTCTTATATTCCTCCGCCGTGGCCGTCGCCTCTCGTTGCTTCTCTCCCCTACTCAGCCTCCGCAATCCATCCATGGTCGCCTCGCGGGGGCCGCCGCTTCTACGGCTCCATGCCCTCGCGCTCGTGCTGCTGCTGCCGATCCTCCTCTTGCTCGTCTGCTCCGCCGCCACGGCGTATGCGGGGGCGGAGGGGAATAAGGTGCTGAGGCAGGTGGTTGGGAGGGACGTCGGTGATGGTGGAAACTTCTTCGAACCGTTCAATGTGATCATCGGGGGAAAGCGGAGGATCGTCTCCGCGGGGCTGCACTACCGTCAGTCCTCTCCTCTCTGCTTGGTTGTTGGTTTGGGGCTTTGGGCATTGGGGGTGGAATCGGTGGTTGGGGCTGCCTGGGTGGTGTGGGATCGATTCTAGCTGCTGTGATCGAGCTGGGTTGGGTTGGGTGGAGGTGGATGCGAGTGTTCCTGTGGAGTGGGACTTTTGGAATTGGTAAGCCACCGGGTGGAATTGAGGTTGATTCCGGTTCTTCTTGGACTTGGAGGCGTTTCTTTGGTGAAATAGAGGTTGATTCAGGTTCTTCTTGGACCTGGAGGCATCTTGTTGGCGCGAGATTGTTGATAATTTCTCCATAGTATTTTAGTTGGTCGTCTTCTAGCTGTGCGGTCCCTATTTTAGGTGCCGAACCATCAGGTTTCGGGATGCTGCAGTTTGGAAGCATACTTGACAATGTTAATCGTATTGAACCTCTGGTTGCTTTGCTAAGGGCGCGTTTGAGAGAGGAGGCGAAAGAGAAGAGAAATACCTAAAACGAGGTGAATTATTAGGGTGACATTAATTGAGGATTAATTATTTAAACTTAAAAAATGGATTAATATGGTTTTTTAATGCAACAGCGTGGGCCCATGCACGATAGAATGTGCAACTATTGTGCAGGCCCGGCATAGCAACGAGCGTGGGCATGACGGGAATGTGTGGCTAACTGGTAAGCTTAGCGTGATAGTGAGCATAGGCACGTGGAGACATTGTGGTACAATGCCTAATAGGTGGGCCTAGACGAGGCGGAGATGTGACACTTGCGGGTGTGCACATGTGGGGTACTAGAGATCTCAAGGACACGTGTCATCACGGGATTGGCATGGAGGCATGGAAATAGTGTACAAGCAGGATTCTCTATGAAAATGTATCTAAATTGTGTGGTCTTTCATGTGTCGAGTGACATGGTGCAATCTGGACCGTCGATTTTGAATACAACGGTAGAGAATAAACAAGGTAGCAACGTTATTTAGGTTTTTTATTTAGGATTTTCTGGTTATTATTTGCCACAAAAACAAGGTAAGGTGTTAAGGATTTTAACACAAAAAAGTTGAGAATATTTTTTGGTGAATTTTGTAAGCTTAATTTTTGTAATAAAGCTAATTTTTGGAAGATTAGTGGGATAATTAATCTCTCTACAATTGATTTTAGATTAATTTGTTCTATATGAGATTTGAATTGTTTCCTTTGATCTAAAATTTAGCAATGATATTTTTTTAGTGTTTAAAAAGTTTGAACAATTAATTATTTTTGATGTCGCATTATTAATTATTAGGGTTTAATTAATTTTTAATATCTTGAGATGCAGAAGTTTGATTGATGTGATTCTAGTTGAGTTTGTTTGTAATTTTTTTCTAGTTTATTCTGTAAAATTTCTAGTTCGATCGAAGTTGTGGTTATATGGCTATAATCTGTTCAGTGATGAAATAGTGTTCTATCCAGATTTTAAAAACACGATTTTTAAGTTTTGCAATTAGGAAGAAGCGTTAAATTTTATTTTTAACTTCCATAATCATTCACTTCCTCTAATTACCTATATTAGTCTGAGTATAAATGGTATGAGAGTAAGGTTGTTTTATTTTATTATTATTATTTAATTGATATTAACGAGTGATTAGAAAATATGATAAATACGTATTCCACAAAAGCTTGTGTTTTTTATTGTATTGATTTTGTATTGGAAGGCTAAGATCGAGGTATACATTCAAGCTCAAGGATTTGCAATATAGGAAAAGATCTTCAAGCCATATTAATTTTCTGAAGGTGGAGGCAACAACAAGATGAGGAATTTGATTATTCAAGGGCTAGAAAGAATCAAGTTTGATCGTGTGGTGTATCTCAAGTTAGCACATGAGCTATGAAGAGCACTTTGTGATTATCACGAAGGGTGAAACATAGTAAAGGAGGTACATCAGGATATGTCTAAAAAGGAATACATTCATTTTAAGATGAAACTGGGTGAATCTCTTGATTAATTTTTTGCTCGGTTTAATAAGATTCTTAGCAATTTATGGTCAATTAATGTTATATATTATGAAGCTGAAAATTCTTGTCAATTGCTAGAAGCTTTAAATATGTCCATATGGGAAATGAAGGTAATATCAATTGGATAATCTAATTTCATAAGTACACTAAGATTAGAGGCGCTTTATTCTAAATTAAAAACTCATAAGCTAAATGTTTTTTGTGAGAGTGATGATGATGCTACTCTCAAAGTTAGGACAAGCTTGATTAGTCTATGTATGATGATAAGTAGCAGAAGTATTATCAATAGTGATACCGTCAATAGTGATACCGACAATGATGGCGATAATAAGGTAGAACCTTCTTATCATGATTTAGCTTTGCTATTGAAAAACTTGGTACTTTAAGAGAGATAAAAAGATTAAGAAACAAGGTGGTGCTTTGTGTAAATGATTAAATACTAAAATTGTAAGACAAAACTTTGACTCCTATAAAACTTGTCTCTATAGATGATTTCTAAATATTATGTTACTAACTGAAGACCTCGACATTACTATCTTCTATATAGGAACTTTGCATGAGGAAGGAGAATATTTGACTGGTGAATTCTAGATGCTCACACCATATGTATGGGTTCTCCTATATCACAGGAGCATCGCATATAGAAAAAGTAACTTTTGGAGATGTTTCTATTTGTATTATTGTGGCTAAAAATACAGTAAGGGTAAGTGATAAGTTTACGTTTAAGGATTTGGCTCTTATTAAGAACTTGAAATAACTTGTTTTTCTTTTCACAAATGATTGATGATGATCTTGAAGTGTGCTTTAACAAAGATAGATATAGAGCATTAGATGCTTCAGGAATTTTTTTTTAATATTACATATTTTCAAAGAGTGTTTTAAATTGGTTTTGATGTGTCATTTTCTGTTAAGCATAGCTGTCTAATTGTCAATAACTTTAAAGACTTATTCTTTTGGCACCGTAGACTTGTCTATTTTGGTATTGATCTTCTTAGACGTGTTAGTTGTTTAGATTTTATATGTAGTTTACCTAAGCTTTAGGGTGACAGAAATATAGTATGCTTTTCTTGTAGATGAATATAGGTTAATATCCACCTCTTACAATGGTGATGTCAAATGCACCAGAACAATTTATATACCTTGATACTATTAGACTATCACAAGTTAAATCTTTTGGAGGTAAGTGGTACATGCTAGTAATAGTTAATGATTACTCTAGATATTCTTGGGTTTATTTTATAGTATCTAAAGATAAGGCTTTTAGTAATTTTAGAAGTCTTGCTCGTAGATTATCTGTTGATCACTCAAGAGCTCTTAGAGTAATTAGAAGCGATAATGGAATTGAATTTAAAGTTTCTTCTTTTGATCAGCACAAAGAGATCTTTATCATTAATTTTCTTCACCTAGAGTACCATAGCAAAAATGGTGTAGTTAAAAGAAAAAATATAACATTTGTTGAGAAGAACAAACCTCTCTCTACATCAGCTTCTTATTTTGGTCTGATGCTCTACACACTTTTTTTCAGACATGCGGCGACGACCCTAAATTAGAAAGTTACAAATACGTGTGAGGCATGATTAATTCTAAGTACAACCAAAAGATTTTTGCATGTTGATCCATTAGTTGAAATGCCTATTTCGATCCAGGTAAGCTACTACCTCAATCAGGCTGAATAGTGTGGCTGGGTAGAGAATTTTATCTTGTAAATGGGGTTAAACATCGCTAATTTATAGTTAAATATATTATACATTTGATGTTAGGATAAATGTATATTAAATATAAATAATTACAGGGGTGTAATATTTTAGTTGCTCCATTTCTCCTAATGTTTTAGATTTATACATATTTGAAGAAAATGTTTGGGGGTTAAAATCTATGTATTTCAATATCTTATGCAATTTCTATTGAGGGAGTGGCTAGATGAAAATAAAATTATATATAAATTTTATATTGAATTCAGACACAGATGATAGAAGCTAAGAAATATTTTTTAAAATTTTTTTAACATAAACTCTTAAGATCTAGCTCTTTTTTTTCATTGCACTGACAGCCTAGCTGAAAAAAAAAGGACATTACAGCAACTAGCCATAAAATAACAGTGCTACAGTACATGCCTACTGCCGAAAACAGATCTGAGCTTTTAACTGATTCGAATAAATTTTGGAAACAGAATATATCTGTGTAGATAGTATTGAATTTAAATCACAAGCTCTAACCTATAGTCCGAATACAACAATTTTACAATAGAAAACTAATTTTAAATTGCTTGTATAAATTGATAAAAATTAAAACATTGAATAATAGATTTTTGATGAGGAGATCACTAATTCTCTTTCACCATAGCAATATCAAATATTTCATAAAAACCACTTGTAACATAACATCATACATAACATAAATATAAATACGTTAACTCCGTTTGGAGTATTACATTTTTAATCCGTTTTTATATTAAGATGAAATAAATGGTATTAATGCATTGATCTACACGTCTTCTTTATTTTTTTTTCTATTCGCTATCAATTAGGGAAAATTTGAAACGTTCGATTTCTACGAAAAGACAGGATTGAAATTATAAAGAGAGAACGGGGTAGAAAAAAAATCTAAACCAACTGATACCGACTATTTCATAGTTTTGTTTCTCTTCCTCCTTTCCTCCCAACGGTCAAAAAAAATCCTCAGCCCCTTATATTTCTCTGTCATGGCCGTTGCCTCTAGTTGCTTCTCTCCCCTACTCAGCCTCTGTAATCCATCCATAAATGGTCGCCTCACGGGGGCCACCACTTCTAGGGCTTCGTGCCATCACGCTCGTGTTGCTGTTGCCGATCCTCCTCTTGCTCATCTGCTCCACCACTATGGCGTATGTGGGGGCGGAGGGGAATGGGGTGCTGAGACAGGTGGTTGAGAGGAGGGACGCTGAGGCACATCATTCGCCAAGGTAGGGTCCATATGTCAATGGCATTGAAGGGATATTCTTTCCTCTTCATTCTTCCTTCCTCCCTTCTCATTCTTTCTTCCTCTATGCTCATCCCTCCCTGGCATGGGACGGAGGCACGGTGATGAGTCCTAGCTATGGGTGGCAACGTTGGTGATAGGGAAAGCGGCACATGGTGGTGGCTAGAAGTGGTGGTTGGGTGGCAGAGAAGGAGGCATAGACAGTGGCATGGAGGAGGTGATGCCCGACTAAGGGAGAGGTGGCGTAGGACGGTGAAGACATACCTAGTGGCCAGGAGTTTTGCAAGAAAAGAAGCGAAGGTGTGCTAGCTTAAATAGCCACAACCGTCAGGTGGCAACAAGGAGTCAAGGCACAGGGGTCGTTGAAAAGGTGAAACACAAGACTTGATGGTAGCGAGGCAAAGATGCGTGCCATAGTGCTCCACTGTGCACGGTAGCACTGGGCAAAGTGGTGGCAGGTAGGCGAGGGCCATGGCTTGTCACGACGTGGTGCTACTCGATGCGCGGTCGGTTCGACATGGTGTAGGGTTATGAGACCCATGATAGAACTCGACGGGGTGGTGAGGCTAAACGATGCGATGAAGCAATCGGGTCGAGGACAAGATGGTGACTGGCGGGATTCACACGTAGAACAGTGACGGCAAGTAGGATTCACAGTGGTGGGTCCACATTTGGTGTGGCACGATGTAGCATGGCATGGTCGTGTCATGGCACATACGTGAGCAAGTTGTGGCCAGCTTGGCACAATAAGCACCAACTCAAAGAGATCCGTGTGTACATATATACGAGGAGGGATTTTTTTTAAAGCAAAGCAAAAATTTAGGGTGCTACATTAACTATGTATCTTTCTTTTAAAAAAGACACTATAGATCATCTATAGGAAGCCAGTCTACCAGATGCCAGATGTAGTTCTCTTGTGATGGAGGGCTAGATGTACAAATAAAACATATCTATTAGTAATAATAGTTCTTAGGATTTGTTATAAAAAAGTCCCACTAAACATTTAATTAAAAAACACATTAATTGACATGTTTTTTTGAAGAACTAAATCTACCTCATATAATTGTTTATAGGGATTAATTAAATATTATATAGTTTAAAGCTAACAAATAGCTTAAAAATGACAAGCATGGCTTTTAAAAGCATGGTAGGTATTATGGGATTGATATTTAACTTTCTCAAATATGACCTACAATATATACATGCCTGTGCAAATATGCTAGCTACCTATCTAGTTGAGATATATAAAAAAACCAATTTTAATATCTGAGTGTTATTATTTATATTCGAATTTATCTTTTTTATTAATTTATAGGTCAAATTTAAACTTGATTTTTTTAGAGTGATACATCTCACTATACTCTACATTATCGTTTGTTTTCAAATTTTTTTATAACTATTTATATTAAATTTAAAAGTACAAAGATATATAAGAGGATATCACTCGAGGAATTAGAATACTCAAGCTTTGGCACCAGAGAAGCACTTAGGCCGGCTCTCACATATATATTGGGATGAAAGGGAACTTGCTTAGTAGGCATAAGGGACTAAACCAAAGATTATTTTACCTACGGATATTAGCTACTAGCTCCTTGTGAATCAATTCCATCTGTTAGGGTGGGTAAGTTGAGGTGAAAGAGATTTTCACTGAAAGTTTTATGAAGTGTGGCTGCCAAGGCCAGATCTCATACATGTTGCTTGGCTTACTCTATGCTAGGTTGGTTCATGGTATTCCGATAGAGGTTATGCTAGGTTGGTTTGTGGTATTTTGATAAAGGTTGATTCGATTTCCTACGCGCATGTGAAAAAAAAAGTTATGAATCAAGCATGATAAAAGAATTCGTGTATATAAAAAGTTTTGAAGTGTTTAATAAATATTTCTTTATTTCTATAGTCATATACCTAGAGCAGGTGAATTTTTTTCACTGGTCAGCCACACGTTGTTTTATCCCTTTTCTCTCCTTAGGTCCTAAATAAAATGAATCCATCTAATCCTCTCCCTCATTGCTCTACCCTCTCATCACCTCTCCTCTCCTTCATCTCACAACTCCTCGATGACTGGTAAGCGACAACGAGAGTGGCCGGTGGTGCATCAATATGAGAGCTAGGCTGACGATGCAACAACGTAGAGAGTGATCGGTGGATCTGCCACCGGTGGTCGTGATGGATAGATCCGATAGCAACAACGAATGGATGAAGAGGGACAGCGGTGGAGGCACTGGATCTAGCATAACGGTGAGGGACAACAACTGGCTAGTAAGTAGGGGCTAAAATCTATGTATTTTAAGATGTATGTATAATATAGTAATTTTTATTAAGCGGAATGAGAATATTATATATAAATTTTATATTGAATCCACGCATAAATAGCGAAGGAATATTTTTTGACTATTTTTTAACATAAACTCTTAAAAACTTATTTTTAGATTTAGCTCTTTTTTTTACATTACTCTCTTTTCAGACAGCCTAGCTAACAAAAACGAGCCAGTGCTACAGTACATGCATACTAGCGAAAACAGATCCTATAGCTTTCCACTGATTCAAATAAATTTTGGAAATAGAATATATTGGCTTAGATAGTATTGGATTTAGAAATGAATTTAGTCCGTCTTTTTTCTTCATATAAAAAAGTGAATTTAGTCAGTCTTTTTTCTTCGTATATAAAAAATAATATAGAATGGCTAATATCCAACGAAAATAGAAATTGTCGTATTGTAAATCAACTTTAGGCTCATATCTCTAACTAAAAAAAATTAAAAACTAGTGTGAAGACAAGTTGTAACCTGTAGTCCAAATAAAACATTTTTGACAATAAGAAACTAATTTAAATTTCCTGTATAAATCGGTAAAAATTAAAACATTGAAATAAATAATGGTCAGAGGGCGACCACTAATTCTCTTTCACCATCATAACATCAAATCGCATGTAACATAACATCATAAAAAACCAAGTGAAACATATATATATTATGGTGAAATAAACGATATTAATATATTGATCTACACTTTTTCTTTATCTTTTATACTCCCTGCCGATTATGGAAAATTTGAAACGATAGATTTCTACGGAACCAGGACATCATTGAAATTATAAAGAGAAAACGACATAAAAAAATCTAAACTAACCGATACCGATGATTTCACCATTTCGTTATGCCCACATATTACAATCACTACGTCCGTATTTACGTGAGGAATCGCGCACTCTTCCACCCCAACCAAAAAAAATTAAGCTCACAAGATCAGTACACGAGTGTTATGTCACCGTCTGATCTCGTCTTGTCTCATCTCATCTGATGTAATCTCCCTCCCTCTCCCTCCTTATCCTCCAACGGTCAAAAAAAAATCCAGTCCCTTATATTCCTCCGCTGTGACCGTCGCCTCTCGTTGCTGCTCTCCCCTACTCAGCCTCCGCAATCCATCCATGGTCGCCTCGCGGGGGCCGCCGCTTCTAGGGCTCCGTGCCCTCGCGCTCGCGCTGCTGCTGCCGATCCTCCTCTTGCTCGTCTGCTCCGCCGCCGCGGCGTATGCGGGGGCGGAGGGGAATGGGGTGCTGAGGCAGGTGGTTGGGAGGAGGGACCTCGGTGATGGCGGGAACTTCTTCGAACCGATCAATGTGATAATCGGGGGAAAGCGGAGGATGCTCGTCTCCGCGGGGCTGCACTAGCCGCGCGCCACAGCCGAGGTGAGGCCGTGCACTCCTCTGTCAGTCCTCTCCTCTCTGCTTGGTTGTTGGTTTGGGGCTTTGGGCATTGGGGGTGGAATCGCTGGTTGGGGCTGCCTGGGTGGTGTGGGATCGATTCTGGCTGCTGTGATCGAGCTGGGTTGGGTTGGGTGGAGGTGGATGCGAGTGTTCCTGTGGAGTGGGACTTTTCGAATTGGTAAGCCACAGGATGGAATTGAGGTCGATTCCGATTCTTCTTGGACTTGGAAGCGTTTCTTTGGTGAAATAGAGGTTGATTCCAGTTCTTCTTGGACCTGGAGGCATCTTGTTGGCGTGAGATTGTTGATAATTTCTCCATAGTATTTTAGTTGGTTGTCTTCTAGCCGTGCGGTCCCTATTTTAGGTGCCGAACGATCAGGTTTCGGGGTGCTGCAGTTTCGAAGCATACTAACATTGTTAATCGTATTAAACCTCTGGTTGCTTTGCTAAGGGCGCGTTTGAGAGAAGAGGCGAAAGAGAAGAGAAATACCTAAAAGGAGGTCAATTATTAGCGTGACATTAATTGATGATTAATTATTTTAAACAGAAAAAATGGATTAATATGGTTTTTTAATGCAACTTGAAAAACAGGACCTTGAAAGGAAATTTGTGAAGCTTGTTGCACTGAAGATCTATTTGTGATTTTTTGGGGACTGCGTGCATGCTTGTCAATCTATTCATTTTTTAATGCACTTGGAAAATGAGAAAGATTTGATCTTACGAAATTTGCGAAGCTGTTGCCGCTGAAGGTTTATTGTTTTCTCTTCCGTATCGGTCCATATGCTTGTGCAGAATGGAATTTCGGGTGTGTTTATATCTTAACACTTTACTCCATATCAATTCTACCTATTAGAGTATTTAATTGTGTCAGACGCAAAAGATTTCTTGTTTTAGACTTGCAGACACACGGAATACATGCTTGCAATCCTTGTTCAACAAGGCTAATCCTTTTTTGCTTGTGCATATGCACACTGGGTTAACTAAAACGGAATATCACAATATCACCTTTTTAGCTTGAGTATGTCTTCACCATAACTACAGCTTACTTTAGATTAATAATGGTTAGACATTGACTGCAACCTTTATTTCGTTGGTCTATGATGATGTCATTTCTTTCTTTTGTTTTCTTTTTTTAAAAAAAAACTTTTGAGAGGGGATGCCATGCTATACATGCTTAATTTATTTTCATCCACATTTCGTTGGCCATTTTCTGTTTTAACAAATTGTGTCCTATATTGTAATTCCGCTCAAGAAAAGAGGGCTAATTCTAGGATGCTTCATGGCTAGTTTACTCTATTAATTTGTCCTCATATCGGTCAGCATAAAAAAATACTTCGAGCGCCACATATTTCTCCTATTATGTACTCTAAGCTGTTTGTTTATTACTTTAGGCGTATGCGTTTTCTCTTCTTGCAATTTAACTATGATGTTTATTTACATAGTATTTTACTCATGAATTTTAAACTTTAAACAGTTCTATCTTACACAGTTATGCTTCTCCAATTGAGAAATCTTACAACATAATTTTTCTTTCTCTTTTACTTTGTTTTGTTGTCCACTTCTTCAGTGGTTTTGTAGTTTGGTTATGTGACATCCCTGGCATAAAATTCCGAACTGACAATGAACTGTTCAAGGTAAAACAATGACACATATCCTTCTACAGATCATAGTACTTTCATCTGATATTAATTTATACTATGCAAAATCCAAGATTTTAGCACCAATTCTGTCAGGAAAGAATGCAGAATTACAACATGTAATGTTTTTCTCATGGGTCATGCGCAAACACCATTTGCTAACCAATAAATCTTCTAAATGTTTACAAGATGAAATGCAGACTTTTGTGACAAAAATTGTCATTTTGATGAACGAGGAGAAACTTTATTCTTGGCAAGGTGGTCCAATTATATTACAGCAGGTCCTTAAACCATTCTTGGGATGTTATTTTTCTTGAAGAGAATGAAAGTCATTTTTCTTTTCCTTTCATGTCCCATTGGTTAATTCCTTTGCTAAAATTTTGTAATTTGATTTTCATATATCAATAATCTTTTTTTACTTCTTGTAGCATGCATAAAGTCAACATGTAAAACTTTGATCGCTAGTATACATGAAAATATTTAGATTTGTCACATAAAGAGGTCTTTTTTAGTTACAACAAAAAACTCTTTGATATCATTACATTTTTATATCTTTACAATATATATTTGTATAATTTTGCAATGCATAATTAAATAAAAGGATGGTCAAACAAGTGAGCTGGATATGCTGTCTTGTAGAGAAAAAATTGTTTGACCCTGAATTTTACTCATACCATTTTATGCCCCCAAGTTATGCCTCATCCCTTGCATGCCCTTTTTTCACTTTGATCGTCTATATGCTCACTTTGTTATTTGATCTTGCATTGTCTGTTATTTTTTAGAAATGACCATATTGCCCTCACTTGTAAAAAGTCGCCCTCTTATGTAAAATCAAAATCAATCCCAACAATTTTTTTAGCTATGAAAAAATAATTAAAGTGAGCTGGATCATTACACCTCAAGTTAATTTTTGTCCTATTTGGAAACCAAAATTTTAGTTTTCTTGACCAACTTCAACCAATTTGAAGAAATTTATACCCATAATTGAGAAGACCAGCACTACTTTCAATTTCAAGTTAATTTCAACCAAATTTGTTTCCCTTGAATTTTTATTGAAATTCATATAAAACTTAAACTTAGGTTTTCAAATTTGGTTGAATTTTGAAATTTGGAGATTGAGGTAATTTTTCCTTAAAGAATCATATAACCAAAAAGAAATTTGTGGCAAAGGTTTTGATTTTGGTACAGGTAATATGGTCACCTTAAAAAACATAGCGTTCAACTTGTAGTCAACTAACAAAATGGATGGTAGGAAATATAAAAGTAAAACTCAGGGACATCTGGGCAATGAAGCATAACACAGGGCATGAAAGGGACTGAGCAAAACTTGAGGGCATCCAAGGAATTTTCTTGTAGCAGAACATGGTCACTATGTTCTCTTGCTTTGTTAAATATCATATACTTCATGTCCCTGAATTGAGCCAAAAAATCTTCATTGTTTCGAACAGGTATAAATGTGCACCACCTGTAAGGATATTAATGAACATAATAAATCTGAATATAATCAATTAGGCTCTAGGTCTACTGCTGATCCTATAGGCCATTATCAATTAGGTCACCGCAACTACTTACTGTTCCCTTATTAATCTGGGTAGACGGCTATCTAAATCTTGCCTGTATTTTCCAAGGTGGGTTACTTCATGACTTATGGCGTAAGTACAGACTTATATAACACACAACCAATCACAACCTGGTCCGCTTGTATTTTCTTTCCTGCTACTTTAAGTATGTTTTAGCCTTCAACTATTGATGCAGGAGTATTTTATTTCCATCATGAGCAATGATGATTTTTAATATTTAGATCTAATAGTTCATATTTGTTTTTGCAGTTTGGTGAAACCAATTTTGCACGAACAGCTGATGGCCCACTCCAGATTACAAGCTACAATTATGATGCTCCAATTGAGAAGTATGGTATGTAAAAATTCTATATAAATGTTAGATGTTTTAGAACCTTACCTTATTCTATTTAAAAGGTTATTTTTGTGTAATTTTGTTTTATATAAAGAGATGCTAGCTAATATCCATGAATTTCTATTTTCAGGTATACTAAGGCAGCCTAAGTGGGGGCATCTGAAAGATCTACATGGTGCTATCAAACTTTGTGAACCAGCTCTAATTGCAGTGGTGGCTCACCTCAATATATAAAGTTAGGATCAATGCAAGAGGTTTGTTGGCATCGTCTTTCTTTTGATTTGATACACATTCTCTGGACAATTCTATTATCTGTTTGGACAATGGCACAATTTATTCCAGTACATTCTTTTCCTCAATATGCAGGAGATATTCCAGTACTTTGATGTTTAGGTGTTTACTTATTTTTCTATTTAAAAAAACAGTGGTAGACTGACATATATAGAGCTATGGAAGGATCGATGGTCAGTATATGAGGTGACCTGAATGTTGTTACTGCTTACAGCAACCGGTAGAGTTATGCATGCTACCAAGCTCCGTTTATATGGAAGAACTAAAAAGAGTTGTCTATTGACTGTTATCAAGGCGGCACAACTGCAGCTCTATTTTAGTTCACATTGCCCATTGTAAACTTTGCTCTATATGATCACAATATTCCTGGGTTTTTAAATTAAATCTGTTACACATGCAAGCTCCAGGGTTCCACCAAGTGAGCAACCAACTTAGCTCCCTATGGGATGAATACCACTAGATGAAATGTTTATCCATGGAAGAGAACAAAAGGGTTAGTCTTTTTTATAATAAAACAGAGGTTAGAATGAGCATGAATGAAAATTCTAGGGACAAAAACCACCATTCTCTCAATTTTAATATAAAGATAACTTTTGCGTATTTAATTTCTATATTAGTTTGTCTTATCTTCTGAGTAAACTGCTATATATCTTAGCTGACAAAATACAACTGCCGAAGCACGGACGCCCTCTGGTAGACAGAAATTAGCTGCTTACTAGTAGTATTTGCGTATATGTAAAAGTTGAATTTTCTCCAACTGTTTTCTCTGAAGATGTTTCAACTTCAATTGACATTTTAGCATTTTTTATACAAATGCTACCACCCCCAACTTCAGTTTACTATTTTTAGTACTGATTAACCAGTAACTTGCTGGATTTTGTAATCCTGATGACTCCACTCAATTCTTTCTCACCTTTCTTTATTGGCATGTCATTTCACCACTGATCTCTGGACACTTGGCATCCAGGTCCTAATGGAAGTACAAGAATTCCAATGGAATGGCATAACTAAACCTTGTACATCCTGGCAGCTGATCCTGCTGATCTCTTTCTTGTTTATGCATATAATTTTCAAAGTTTGTTTTTCATGACTAAATGATCCATTTCCTTACATGGCAAACAACTAAAGTAGCATAATGTTTTGAGTTTGACTGATTTTCCATTCCGAAGGAGTGTGCACTGTATTTGTTGAATTTGTTCTCGTTTAGGTGGTATCTCCAGTCAGCCATGCATAGTTGATTTGCTTATCTTTTATATAGTTGGCCAATGAACAAGGTTGTGTGAACAATTTTCTTTGTGGACTAATGCATATTGATTGGTCAGAAAGCAAAAATTTTAAAATACTTTCTCCATTCAGCAATATTTGATATCCTAGACATCATCTCACTGTCTCCAACAAACACTGCCAAAATTATTAGTTTTTTTCATGATGAATCTAATGGTTTCCTTTTCATCTCACTGACTGCACAGGTATGTAGTCGCTAATTGCGTGCAATATTCCTATGAAGCTATAAGTGTTGAGTCAGCTACATGCTTATGCAAATACAATTGTGATTAGACTGCAATGTACAGAGTAAAGGCAGACTTTCTGGAACTTCCCTTCTGGTGGTTCCAGTGGTTTGTGGTCATACTGCCCATACAATATTTTCTGGATGAATGATGTTTTGTTCAGTCCCTACATATCCCCTTAACATATGCTTTTTACCTGCGAATGAGTTTATCATTGCTTTACATATGGCCAAAATTCCTTGAAAACAAAATACTCAATATTTATCTAGAAACTGACCATAAGCCTACTGGATTCCTGGTCTCAGTACCCAGCGTAGTTTTACTATCCCAATCCAAAACCATGTCCTGGATGGTACTAACTTAGTTATTTTCCTATATTAAAATATGGTAACAACGCATCAACTAAATTTAACACACCACAAAAATAAGCAAAATTACTAAAATTGCCAAGTTATTCAGCACAACACACACTGATTCCAAAAGACAGTCTACACGTAGCTGTCCCATTGGACAGGGTAGCGAAGCCAACATTTACATTACAGTCTTACCTGTTGTCCTCAACTTTAGGTGTGGTCGGGTGGAATTAATGCTACTGTGCCACAACAATGCCCATGATATTATAGTAGCAGAGGCTATTTTGTGTTTCATGATAAATACACTAAATTTGGAACACAATCTTTAAAATTTACTGTGCGCATTTACATGTTGTGATATATACATAGCTGATTTTACAAAATAGTTGTTCGGGTTATTCTTAGATTCTATTTTAAATTTAAAACTTTAAAATTGTATTTCTGCATTTGTCCTCAAGAACAGAGGACTATAAAAATTGGTTAGAAAGAAGTTTTACCAACCTTAACGGCGTAAAAGTAGTGTAAGTTTATAAATCGCTCAACTTTTTTGTCCCAAACAATAATATATTTTCTGCTTTTGTTCTGAAATATTTGCCCATGTTTTGACCCATGAACCATCTGCATTATGACATATTTGCAGAAACCACTTTTTAAGGGAATAATATGTATGTAACCATTGATATAATTTGCTATCACTGCATTCATGTATTTCTTAGTTTTCATACAGTCCGTTCTTTTATTGTTTATTTGTACCCATTTCATGTTGGTGCGTAGACTTCAGTTTTTACTGTAGAATCTTGGTCAACCAGTCATTCAAATAGCCTAGCATCCTCACTTATGGCCGGAGGTTGCTATCTCTCAAGTATTTGGTGGACTTCTAGAGAGACTATTAGTACATAGTGCTAAAACAACTTTGTTGTTTAGGGAATATTAGAGCACTTGAACGTAACAAAGGACATATCTGACTATCTGTGGTACACTACACTACCAGGTGAGTGTTGACTATATGATATTGAAGAATATATCATTTTGTGAGATCAGATTCTAATAGAGAACAATCTGTTATTATTGTTCTTGTATTTAGTCTATGGTTAGTTGACTTGACATTTTGAATTGCGCATTCTAATAATGTTTTCTTTGTGTGCAAGTGTGTAGAAGAAACCATAAGAGTCTTATGCTGTCCAGAATGTTCTTGGTGATAGTCATCAACACCAAAAGGAGTATTATTTATAGCTATATGATTTATGCATGGGGCTAATTTGATTCCTCAAATAACAAAGAGAATGCAGTATTTTAGTACTGTCAGTGTCCCAAGCCCACATGTCAACCTCAGGATGGGTATTAATTTCCCAATTATATATCTTATGTAGAATAATGTTTACCACTCTGCCTGTATGCAAACATGAAAAGCAAACTTTGGCACTCCATTCAATTTTCATTTTTCAATGAAAAGTCAATTGTGTATTTTACTATATATTGACTATTTTCCCACTATTTAGAATTTCAAATTCGAACCCAAAGAGTGTTATGTATATGCAGTAATTTTGAAATGATCACATGTTCATTGTTCTTTACCAGTATGTGGTTTGAATGGAATGTACTTCATAGTCTACTGACAGTCTAATTACTATACATATTTTTTCAATTCAATAGGGTAAACATTTCTGATGCAGATGTTACATTTTGGAATTCAAAAGGGGTTCTTCCTTTATGTAGCTTGTGTATCTGTAAATGGCAAGCTTGCGGGTATAGATTTTAAATTCTTAATCTCTATAAGAAAAATGCTTTGTATTTAATGTGTAAGTGTATTTATATGAAAAATATTAGAAGGGCTAACCCACTCACTAGAACTCGCCCATAACTATAAACATTTCTGCCAAGTAATAAATTTATCCCGTAACTTTAAACTTGTTCCCATGACTGTTAATATGTTTTCTAAAGTAGTAAATGTGTTTCTTGTGAAAAAGTGTGAGGCGCTAAATTAATCTGGGGCACTAAATAGTAGATCTATTAAAAATATTACCTACACTAGGCCATCAATTCTTCCATATTTGGTAATGGGCCACTTATTGGCTGTAAAAAGACGCTTTTTATTAAATTCTTTTAATTCACCCCATGATATAATTGCACAATTAGTTGGAGTGAAAATTAGCATTAATTACTCGATAATGGAAGTGGCCCACCTGTTTTAAGCTTATTGAGCTATAAGACTTTTGTGTAGAGTATTTGATTACCACTGATTCAAGGTGGTAACTAAAGATGATTTGATGAACTAATAAGGATATAGTACGTGAATTAGGTGACACCGTGGTAGGTCGGTCGTTCCCCTAAAATACTAATATATCATACATGTTTATATCTATTATAATTTTAAAAATATAGAAGTTAGATTTTGCAGTGTATGGGATTAGCTTGTATAGTTGGTATGATATTGTCTAGTTGGCAATGTTAAACAGGCTTTTTATGGACTTATGACATCCAATGAAGGGATTTGGCCTAGAGGTATTAGGGAGGGAGGAAGTAACGAGGAAGTATTGTCAATTATTTTCTTTTTTTAATGAAAGAAAGGAAAAAAATCACCAAATCATGTCTAATGCATATTGGTATCTGTTCATTTTTTAGGAGGTACCCAAGCTACATAGCTGGGACCTTGTTAAGCCATAAGAAATTAAATGATCTGTGTCTGCTATAACATTTGAAATTACCTAAGATTTCTTTCAATATGAACACAATCAAGTTGGTCACTGGGTCTCACTGAAACAACCAATTCAATTGGTTGAAGGGCTTAATGAGTTGACATTTATTTGAGAGATTGTTAGCTTGTAGGTATTTGAATTTTCTTTTTTGGAATAGGTTAATTTTATCTCTCTAAACTTCGTAGAAAAGCCCATTTACATTTCTAAGGTTATTTTGATGATATTATAGTTGCAGTGACTTTTGTTGATGGAGATCCATTGGATGGGGCTTTGCAAGCTAATTGTCTATCTCTATTTTCCTTTTAAGACCCATCAGCAAAAAAACATATTATATAGCTGTCAAGACTAAACATCCAATTTTCTGTAGTTCAATGGATTAAGTGGACATATTATAAAGCTCAAAAATGCATTAATTCTTTTTTTGCATGTT
Source organism: Oryza coarctata (assembly GCA_030770085.1). NCBI lineage: Eukaryota > Viridiplantae > Streptophyta > Magnoliopsida > Poales > Poaceae > Oryza > Oryza coarctata. Next base: position 7,852,174 of record CM061484.1, on the reverse strand, counting down.
CCATTTAAGCTTAGCATTTGTAGCATGAGGCCAAGAGCATTCTTTAATGTTGTAATAAATAGTTAATTAATATGAGATGTTAAGGGACAAGGCTTAACACATAGCAAAGAGGAATATTGAAACTAGCAATATATATAATGTCTCTGCATGTGATATATTATTTTAGCTGCCTCTTTTATATCTTTGTATTCATATACAAAACATAAATGCATTATTTGTTATGTCATGACCTCTTGGACAAATGCAAAGAACGATGATGCTTTTTTGGAGAAAGATGGAGCTGAATTTAGAGGTCAAGTGAAACTCGCTGGCTTGTCAGATGGGAACATTGATCTAACTAATTTCCTTTGGACATATCAGGTAAAAACAATTCTTTTTGTGTAAAAATCAGCGTTGTGCATAAGGTAGTGCAGTAAATATGGTAGTATGGAGCGTTATTGCCATTTACAGGAAAATTTCATTACCTTACTATTAAGAATACAACAAACTATAACATGCATGGGCTAGTTGGTCCTGGACCCAGAACACTTGTTTTGACCACCTTCAATTTAATTATGCAATGCAAAATTATACAAATATATATTGTAAAGTTATAAAAATATAATGATATCAAAGTGTTTTTTGTTGTAACTAAAAATGACCTCTTTATGTGACAAATCTAAATATTTTCATGTGTACTAGTGATGAAAGTTTTACATGTTCACTATATGCGTGCTACAAGAAGTAAAAAAAGATTATTGATATATGAAAATCAAATTATAAAATATTAGCAATGGAATTAACCAACGGGACATGAAAGGAAAAGAAAAATGACTTTCATTCTCTTCAAGTAAAATCTTACCATGTAATAATTTTGTAAACTTCCACCTCTCTGGTTCAAACGAGAAACAGCAAAAGCATTGTCTTCGGCCCGCCTGTGAGGTAATGCTCAGCAGACCTGTTCACCATTAGCAGACTATGTTATGCTAAACATGCACTTTGAGAATAGTAATATATTATCAAGCAATACAACAAAATAATTTATACATAAACTAACAAACAAACTAACAAACAAACAGTGTAAATGTTTCGATAATATATTATCAGGTAATACTCTGAACTGCAGAAGCATATTGATGTTATGTTGCACGCGGTTTTTATAAAAGGTTTGATTTTGCCATGGTGAAAAGAGAATCAGTGATCTTCCATCAAAGATCCATTATTCAATACTTCAATGTTTTAATTTTTATAGATTTATACGTTTTATGTTGTGAAAATATTGTATTCGGACTATAGGTTAGTCTTTACACTAGTTTTTGATTTTTTTTTTAGAAAACAGTACGTTAGAGGCATTAGCCAAAAGTTGATTTATAATACTTATCGGACCGTTTATATTTTCGTTGGATATTAGCCATTCTATATTCATTTTTTATATATGAAGAAAAAAGACAGACTAAATTAGTTTCTAAATCCAATACTATCTAAGCCGATATATTCCATTTCCGAAATTTGTTCAAATCAGCCGAAACCTATAGGATCTGTTTTCGCGAGTTGGCAAATACTGTAGCACTGCTCTCTGCTGCAATGTCGTTCTTTTGTCAGCTAGGCTGTCACTGAAATGAGTAATGTAACAAAAAAAAAAGAGCTAGATCGAAAATTAAGTTTATAAGAGTTTATGTAAAAAAAGTTCAAAAAATATTCCTTCGCTTCTGGATTAGATATAAAAAAATATATAATTTTATTCTCATTTAGCTACTCCTCAATAGAAATTGCGATATTATGCATAGATCTTGAAGTACGTAGATTTTAACCTCCAACTTTTTTTAAAACACCCAACAAACCTTGAAATATATGTATAAATCTAAAACATTAGGAGAAAATATTACTCACCTCTAATTATTTATATTTAATATATAGTTATCCTAACATCAAATTTATAATATATTTAACTAGAGAGTACAAATTAGCGATAATTGAACCATCTACGAGATAAAATTCTCTGCCCGGCCACACTATTCACCCTAATTGAGCGAGTAGCTAGCCTGGATCGAAATAGACATTTCTACTAATGGATAGACATGCAAAAATCTTTTTTGTGTTGTTGGTATTAATCCTGCCTCACATATATGCATCAACGTTCTAATTTGGGGTGATCACCTCTTGTCTGAACAAAATTTTGTTTAGGGCATCAGAACAAAATAAGAAACTAATGTGGGAAGAGGCTTGTTCTTCTCAATCTTTGCTAAAGATAATCGGATACAATGCCTAATGTCTAGATCATCCCAGAGCATCCTCTTCACGGCTGATACCCGACGATACTAATTTGTCTAACCAAAGAGTTTGCTAGGCTAGAATCACCGAAGGACATGGAAGCATTTTTTAGCAAAATCTAGGTTTTAGCATTGATAAAGTCTATTGGATCTTTGCTACCTATGGAGCCTAGGTAAAAGTAATTTAGGCAATCCGCAATAGGGAATAGGATCTAGTTCTTAAGATTCCATAGGGAAAACGAAGAACAAGACAAATGGAATAGGAGGCACCTAGCAGACCTAACTCACAATGAATAAAAGAAAATCAGAGAAGAGGCTATCTCTGGGATGAAGGTTGAAAAAGCCATTACGGAGGCTTCAAGTTGCAAGAGATCCACCGAAGTAGAAGGAGATGGAGGCTTCAAATCACTAGAGATTCGGTGGAGCAGGAGGAGGAGATGGAGGCTTTGAGTCACTGGAGATTCATCGGAGGATTCAAGGAGGCAGCGAATTTCTTGTAATGAGTACGTAGGATGTGACGTTTTGGGGGAGACGAAAGGTTTTTATAGAAGAAATTGTCGTATAAGATCATGGACTGTTGGAGGCATTATTACTTGGGCTAGATTAAATGTATTATAACGGGTTGTAACGATTCATGAGAAAATCTTAGAGTTATAAAAAGCCCAGAGAGGATAATTTAAAGTATGAGTTTGCACACTTTGAAATTAGGGGACATGTGTTGATACTAGAAAATCACCATCGTTAATTCGATTTGGTTAGTATCCGATTTGAGCACAAATTGAGTCCGATGAAGACATGACTCCATGTCTAGTTTAAACACATGCCAAGTCCAATAAGGACACAAGTTCTAATACCGATATTGTTCATGGGCGAGATAGTATTATTTGTAAATATCTCTTGTAAACAGACAGAAAAAGCCAATTTTCTTTTCTTTTCTTTCTAGGAAGTTTTATTCAATACGGTTATATAATCTAGGGTATAAATATGTACACTCAAGTATGTAAGATATCAATCGATTAATACAACAAATCTATCTTTCTTTTTACAGCAACTCCAACCCTTAGGAGTAGGAGTAATTTAGCTACCCTAATGATTTCTTCTAGGCACAGGGCTGCATCAATTTTGATCTCCGACAGTTAGTGCTTGTTGTCACCCTAGTAAACGCATCCTCTCGACAACGACTTCCTTAATTGAGTTAGATATTCGAGTCTTGATCAGGCGTTTGCTAGCTATCTTTGATTTACCAAGTTGTATCTAAGGATAGATCAACTCAATCTCTTAGCTATGATTAGGTTTATCTATCAACCTTCTGTCGGGCGAGATCTATCAGCTAGATAGATTGCCCTATTTAGTCTAGATATATTGCTATCTCGGTTGTGTCCGAACCAATAGGTTAAGTCTAAAAAAAGTTTAGCTTCTCTATCAGGTCAAAGTCTTTGTTCCACTATGAACTTTATCGTCACATTGATAACCTACTTGGACCTCCATCGGACCTCCAACTGTTGGGTCCAACAATTATTGCTCAAATGCCCGCCGTTGGCTCATCGGTTAATAGATTAGACTACAATTTTCACCTTCAGTATATTTTGGACACAATGTTAATGTCAATTGATTTGGCTAATACATTAGTTTCACCAATGTATTATCATATCGCAAATATCTAACATGGACTCTTGGATATAAATACTTTGCAAAGACCCATTAAGCTTTGAGCCGATGGGTTTACTGACATACTATTCATGTATGCCTTCATTGACCTATCAGCTCATGGATCAACAAAATATCTCTCATCGACTTTCCAGCCAATGGTGTAGGTTCGTGTTGGCTAATCTGGCCAATTGAATCTTTACATAAATATCTTTTCTTATCAATTGTAGATCAAATTGACTAGCATGTCCTAAACCTCAAGAATTTAAGGACCTATACTAGAGTTTAGTAGACCTTCTAGGCCTTCATACGTGCAATGCATCGATGTGGATATCGGACGAGTATCGTGTCAACACCTCCTTGGTGATGGAGCTCGAGCTAAAGCTTGCTGCATTGTGTTTGTGTAGGCGGTGGTGGTCTTGAGAATATGATGGTGATGGCAGTGGACCTTGGGAAATGGAGCTATGGTCACGGTGGCGATGGCCATGGAGAGATGGCCAAAATCAATGAGGGGAGAGGGAGACAGGGCTAGATCCGGTCGTCATCTCTAATGTCTCTGTCCTCTCCTTGACTCTTTCCCCCATTTCTACTCCTCTCCAATGGACATCGGTAGGCAAAATTCATGGAGGATGTTGATGAGGCGAGCTCATGGAGCCAGCTTGCACTAGGACAAGCTCGACGTCCTGAGTTCCACATCGTCACCCGCACCATGACTCAATCAAAGGTAACCTTTAATTCCGTTAAAAGTTTTTGGTTTTTGTTTATCCTACCATTCACCCCCCTTTAGTATGATTGATTCTTATATTTGATTTTACAAGTGGTAGTTTTATTTTATAAAATTTTTGCTTTTCAAAGATGTTAATACTAATAATTATTTAAGATTGGATTATGAGATAGATAAAAACAAAAGGCTTGAGTTTTCCATTGCTTTTAGAATCGCTTTGCACACTTGTGAGATAGAGTTGTTTTCAACCAAAAAGCTATTGAACAATATAAGTTGCTTTTTGTCCAAGTTTGATGCTTAATCTTTTGATTGTCAAGAGGTTAAAATAACAAAATGGTGTTTTTGTTTTCAAAAATTGTTGAACATGTTTTTTAACGAGATGAAGTTGAAAAATACTTTAGATCGTATATGGAAGATATTGTGAAAAAATTGTGAGATGCTTTCTTGTTCAAATAATCCCAAACAAAAATAAGTTTTGATTGATGGTGAAAATTATGCCAATTTGATAAAAAAAATGTTTCTTACAGATTTCTTTGGAAAGATTTTTAGCTCATGATTTTGAATCAATCAAAAATGAGCACAAATAATTGAGGAATAAGTATTGATGTACATGCATATTTTACATCCCATCAACATGTTATTTTGAATATATTAAAAAGTGTGAGATTTTGATAAAAGCTGAACCAAATAAAATGATTTTCAAATATAGTAGTATTTTGAAAACTTTTCTACAGCTTGTATAAATACTTCTTTTTAATATTCAAAAGAAATAACTCCAAAAAATATAATTGCATTCATTATGATAAGGATGGACATTTTTCAGTTCTGCTTTCAACCTATAAGAAAACAGAAAAAGACCAGTGAACATGAGCTTACAAGGTTAAGATGCACGGCCCGTGCTTTTCTTCTGGTGGTCCAGTCAGACTAGTCAGACTACGGGAACAGCGGTGGTCAGACTGGCCTAGCGCTATTTTTATGCAACAACCTAGCATTTTCAGGTAAATCTGGTATTGTTTTTTCTCCTACACGTGCTAAAATTTCTTATTTCTAACGCTAACATGAAGGCCTCGACATCTTTTTGTTTATAGGTCTTTTAGCGGTATACTCCTCATCTATGTAAACATGGAGACGAAGATTGATTTTAACGTAACATCAATTTACTCTCAATTTGGCGTATTATTTTCTACTATCTCCTTTGTTATTTTTCTTGCTAGTTATGAAATTCATAGTTTTGATATGCGCTACAAGTGGATTTATGTCAATTCTTGAGAATCTTGGTGATATCATTAGCAATTGGTGTATTTTTTAAAATCTCTAGTTCTTCTTGTTTTGCTACTTCCCGAGGGAATTGGAGGTTGATTTGAAGGGGAATTTATGTTTTTCATTGCATTGATATTTATCCATTGCTCTTAATATGAAAATAATTAAAAATAAGAAAATAAGAGTTTTAATTTTTATCTCTAGTATATTCTTGAAGTTGTTAACAATATATGTGAGTTTTATTGATCTCTAGTATAGCTATTACTTTTGAGGGACATGACGTATGACACATAATTCTTTTACTTGAATTAAAGAAATATATGGTGTTGAAACTAATGCTAGTTTAAATAATTTATGCTTGTATATATGTTTGCTTATGCCTTTTCATTACTCAAATATTCTATAAATGTCTTAAGTGTAAATAAAGTTAATTTTCTTATATTTATTTTATAAGCAAATCTTTTAGAAACAATATTCACAACAAGGAAAGACGCATCAACATTGAGAAAAAAAATGGGTACTGAATCCTTGAAAACAATCACATTAAGTACGTACTCGAGTTTTCTTTTATGTACAAAATATCAAAGTTTTGAGCAAAGCTCAAAGTCTTGTTGAAAGTTCTCAACTTTTGTTAAAAAAACAAGTAAATTTGAGCAAGAGTGTTTCATTATAAATTATTAAAATCATGAATTTTTAATATTAATTTGATCTTGAGTTTAATATCAGTGATTCATTTTTGGAATTTAGCTGATGCATTTTTTTTGTTAGTTGATCAACCTATCTCTCTTGTCTTGTAAAACATATTCTTCGATTACTTTTGGTATACTTTAATGCTCCTACAAATAAAAAAGTTGATTACTATAAGTAGTAATTTCTTTTCAATTTTGTTTTTGCTTTTCAAACGCATAAATACGCATTTTAGAAATGTCGCCTATAGTCATCATAGGGGAGATTGTAAAATTATGGTGATGATTTAGATTATATGATGAACAATTAAATTAATTATTTTATTGAGATTAAAGTGAAAAGATTATATTTAAATTTAGTTTGCAAAGTCAGTGAATAATAAAGATCAACTATAGATAATGTCGGTTAAATCGATGAATAGTTTTGATATGACTCTAGGCATGAGAGCGGTCAGACCAGAAAGCCTAAAGGTTAGACTGGTGGAATCCCAAAAAGAGTCGATTTCGAGTAGATTTCTTGGTTTACAATGTTTGTTTATGACTTCTAGATGGTTTCTATACCTCAGATATTTTGTTTTGTGCTAATGTGAGTACAAAGCATATGTTGTTTGAGGCCTTGAGAGTATTATCGGTGATGATCAAAATAGGCTTAGAAGTTAAAAGCTAGACGGTCAAGAAGATCTTATGGAATACTAAGATTAGAGAATAATACACGATGTTTCCATATGCCATATAAGAAAGATTGTATGGGCATAAAAAAATGGTGTCAAACATAGGAGTTTAAATTTAAAAAATTTGGGGTTTGTAGTTGGCATAGATGTATTGGATAAGAGTTTCCTACAACATTAAAAGTGCTAGTGCTACTAGAATTTGGAATTTTTTACAGCCACCTATAGGTATAAATAGAAAAATGGCTTAGGCATCCAAAATCAAAAATTGGCCACCTGTGCTTGGCATGCAGCAGCCTATCTGAGATGATTTGTTAAAAGTAACGTGCTTTTTAATTAAATGTTTAGGGGCACTCTTTTCTGAACTATTATTACTAATAAATATGTTTTATTTGTACAGCTAGCCCTCCTTCATAAGAGAAATACATCTGGTAGACTGGCTTCCTATAGATGATCTATCTATAGTGTCCTTTTTTAAAAGAAATACATAGTTAATGTAGCACCCTAAATTTTTACTTTGTTTTAAAAAAAATCCCTTCTCAAATATATATATATATATATGCACACGGATCTCTTTGAGTTGGTGCTTGTGCCAAAAATTAGATAAAAAAAACTAAAAGTGGTCCCAAATAAAGTTTAAAAATTAAACTCATTTCAAATCTACCAAAATCCCTTCAAAAATTCAAACTTCTCAAAAGAATTCCCGTTAATTTGGGTCGCCCTCCTTTTACCATTCCTCTCTCCGTCAGCCTTATCTCCTCCCTATGGCCCAACCACCCCACCAGCCTATGCATATTCTCTTCCTCTCCTCCCTCCCAAGGCTGCGTCAGTCGTCCCACGCACCAGCCACCTCTCCATCCCAGAAACGCTCGCTCATGCCGCATTCGCGCACATGCCCGCTGCCTACCAAACCACCTAGGCCTACTTGTCAGCTTCCTAGCTTAGTCGCGTCCGTCTGCTATGTGCCCTCATTCTCCTCACTGCACCGCACATGCATGCATGCTACATGTTTGGCAAAAGTCCCTAGCCTATGCGTCGTGCCCTCCCTCCATTTCTCGTATGCCAAAAACTCGTTCCTGTCACAACGCACATCACGCGCTTGGTAGGATACCAAGCTAGCCATAACCTTAACACGCATGTGCCATGACACGACCACACCACGCTACATCACACCACACCAAACGTGGACCCACCACTGTGAATCCTGCTTGCCGCCACTGTTCTACATGTGAATCCTGCTGGTCACCATCTTGTCCTCGAACCCATCGCTTCATCCCATCGTTTAGCCTCACCTTCCCATCGAGTTCTATCATGAGTCTCATAACCCTGCACCATGCCGAACCCACCGCGCACCGAGTAGCACCATGCCTTGACAAGCCACGGCCCCTACCTGCCTGCCACCACTTTGCACAATGCTGCCGTGCGCAGTAGAGCACTATGGCACACATGTTTGCCCTGCTACCATCAAGCTGTGTTTTACATCACCGTGGACCCTATCAACGACCGCTGCGCCTTGACTCCTTGTTGCCACCCGATAGTTGTGGCTATTTAAGCTAGTAGACCTTCGCTTCTATCCTTGCAAAACTTCTAACCACTAGGCATGCCTTCACCACCCTGAGCCACCTCTCCCTTAGTTGGGCATCGCCTCCTCCACGCCATTGTCTGCGCGTCCTTCTCTACCACCCAACCACCACTTTTGGCCACCACCATGTGCCACTTTCCCTATTGCCAACGTTGCTACCCACGCTAGGGAGGAATGAGCATAGAGGAAGAAAGAATGAGAAGGAAGGAAGAATGAAGAGGAAAGTATATCCCTTCTGTGCCACTGGCATGTGGACCCTATCTTAGCAAATGGTGTGCCTCGGTGTCCCTCCTCCCAACCACCTGCCTTAGCACCCAATTCCCCTCTGCCCCCGCATATGCCGCCGTGGTGGAGCAGACGAGCAAGAGGAGGATCGGTAGCAGCAGCATCAGCGCGAGGGCATGGAGCCCTAGAAGCGGTGGTCCCCGCGAGGCGACGATGGATTGTGGAGGCTAGTAGGGGAGAGAAGCAACAAGAGGCAATGGCCATGGCGGAGGAATATAAGGGGCTGTGGAATTTTTTTTTGACCATTGGGAGGATAAGGAGGGAGAGAAACTAAATGATGAAATGATCGTTATCAGTTGGTTTAGATGTTTTTTTCAACGTCGTTCTCTCTTTATAATTTCAATCATGTCTTTTCATAGGAATCGAACGTTTCAAATTTTCTGTAATTGATAGCGAATAGAAAAACTAAAGAAGACGTGTAAATCAATGCATTAATACCAGTTATTTCACCTTAATATAAAAACCGATTAAAAATGTAATACTCGAAACGGAGGTAACATTTATATTTATGTTATTTATGATGCTATGTTACAAGTGGTTTTTATGAAATATTTGATATTGCGATGGTGAAAGAGAATTAGTGATCTCCTCATCAAAAATCCTTTATTCAATGTTTTAATTTTTATCAATTTATACAAGAAATTTGAAAATGTTGTATTCGGACTATAGGTTAGATCTTGTGCTTTAAATTCAATACTATCTACACTGATATATTCCGTTTCCAAAATTAATTCAAACCAGTGGAAAGCTGAGATCTGTTTTCGCGGTAGGCATGTACTGTAGCACTGTTGCTGTAATGTCCTTTTTTTCGGTTCACTGCAATGAAAAAAAAAAAGCTAGATCTAAACATAAGTTTTTAAGAGATAATGTTAAAAAAAGTTAAAAAAATATTCCTATAATTTTATTTTCATCTAGCCACTCACTCAATAGAAATTGCATAAGATATTGAAATACATAGATTTTAACCCCCAAACTTTTTTAAAACACACTACAAAGCTTGAAATATATGTATAAATCTAAAACATTAGGAGAAATGGAACAACTAAAATATTACTCCCCTGTAATTATTTATATTTAATATACATTTATCCTAACATCAAATGTATAATATACTTAACTATAAATTAGTGATATTTAACCCCATTTAGGAGATAAAATTCTCTACCCGGTTACACTATTCAGCCTGAGTTTTCTTGGATCGAAATAGATGTTCCAACTAATGGATCAATGTAAATAGATTTTTGCATGTACTTAAAATTAACCCTACCTCACATGTTCATAACTTTCAAATTTAGGGTCATTGCCGCATGTCTGAAAAAAAAATGTTTAGGACATCAGACCAAAATAAGAAGCTGATGTGGGGAGAGGCTTGTTTTTCTCAATCTCCACTAAGGATAGCCTAATACAATGTCTAATGTCTAGTTTGTCCCAAAGGGTACTCTTTGCAGACGATACCCAACAATACCAATTTCTCCGACCTAGGAGTTCACTAGGCTAAATCATTGATGGTCATGTAAGCATTTTTCAGTGAAATCCACTATGTTTTAGCATTGATAAAGTCTATCAGATCTTTGCTACCTATGGAGCCTAGGTAAAACTAATTTAGGCAATTTGCAATAGGAAATAGGATATAGTTCTTAAGGTTGTATAGGGAAAATAAAGAATAAGATGAATGAAATAGTAGGCACTAGCAGACCTAAGTCACAATGAGTAAAAAGGAAATCAGAGAAGAGGTTATCTCTGTGATGAAGGTTGAACACACCATTACAGAGGCTTCGAGTTGTAGGATATCCACCAGAGTAGAATGAGATGGAGGCCACGAGTCATTAGAGATTCGGTGGAGCGAAAGGAGACAAAGGCTTTGAATCACTAGAGATTGATCTAGGGATTTAAGGAGGCAGAGAGTTTCTTGTAATGAGTATGCAAGATGTGATGTTTTAGGGAAGATGAAGGGTTTTTATAGAAGAAATCACCATATAAGACCATGGACTGTTAGAGTCATTATTACTTGGGCTGGGTGAAACAATCCATGAGAAAATCTCAGAGTTATAAAAGCCTAGAGAGGATAATTCTAAAGTATGAGTCCTCACACTCTGAAATTAGGGGGCATGTGTCTACACTAGAAAATCACTATCGTTAATTAGATTTGGTTAGTAATAGGAAGTATCCGATTTAAGCACAAGCTAAGTATGATGAAGACATAACTCCATGTCTGGTTTAAACACATGCCAAGTCTAATGAGGATAAAAGTTTTGATACCAATATGTGTTCGTCGGCGAGACAATCATTTTTTAAATATCTCTTGCAAATAGGTGGACGTAGTCACTTTTTTTTTCTTTTTAGGAAGTTTTATTCAATACACTTGTTTATAACCACATTGGATTCTTTATAACCTAGGGCATAAATATGTACACTCAAGGTCCCTCTAAGATATTAATTGGATCAATACAACAAATCTAATTTTCTTTTCAAAGAAATGCCAACCATTAGGAGTATGAGTAATTTAGCTACCCTAATGATTTCTTCTAGGCACAGGGCTATATCAGTTTGATCTTTGGTGACTAGCAATCTGCATTACTGTGATGATATCTTCCAGATGTAGGGTTGCATCAGTTTTGATCTCCGACAGTTAGTGCTTGTTGTCACCCCAGTAAAACCCATCCTCTGGACAAGGACTTCTTTAATTGAGTTTGATATTCGAGTCTTGATCAGGCGTTTGCTAGCTATCTTTGATTTACCAAGTTGTATCTAAGGCTGGATCAACTCAATCTCTTAGCTATGATTAGGTTTATCTATCTACCTTCTATTGGGCGAAATCTATCAGCAGCTAGATAGATTACTCTATTTAGTCTCAATCTATTGCTATCTCTGTTGTGTCCAATCCAATAGGTTAAGTCTAAATAAAGTTTAGCCTCTCTATTTTGGTCAAGGTCTTTGTTCAACTATGAACTTTTATCATCACATTGATAACCTACTGGGACCTCCAACAAACCTCTAGCCATTGGGTCTAATGATTATTGCTCAAATGCCACTATCGGCTCATCAGTTAATAAACTACACTTCAGTATATTTTGGGCACAAGGTTAACATTGACTGATTTGGCTGTTATATTAGTTTCACCAATGTATTATCATATTGCAAATATCTAACATGGACTCTCGGATATAAATACTTTGTGAAGATCCCATTAAGCTTTTAGCCAATGGGTTTACAAACATACTATTCCTATACACCTTTATCGACCTATTAGCTAATGGATCAACAAAACATCTCTCATTGACTTTCCACCAATGACTGATTAGGCCAATTGAATCTTTACATAAATATCTTTTCTTGTCAATTGTAGATCAAATCGATTGGCACACACTAAACTTTAAGAATTTAATGATTTGTACCGGAGCTGCTATTAATGCCAAAATCTAGACGATCCGATGGTTCTAAAGCCGATTGGCTGAGAGGTCCGGTGGGGAGTTTGATTTAGTCATCGGCCAATGGAGATACTGGTCAGCTCGGGAGACAAAGCCGATGGAAACTGTAGAGAAGCCGATTAGATTAGTAGAAGATTGGATCGGTTTGAAGACAAGGAATTATACGATCAAGGTCAAGTCAAAGAAGTCCGAGGAAAGGTAGGAAAATGATCGGGTTGAGTAAAAGAAGGTCCGATTGCTACAGTGGAGAAGCCAATCGGGTTGTAGCGAAGTAAGACTCGGTTCTAAATTGAAAGATTATTCAGATGAAACCGAGTTTATGGAAGAGCCGTGGACTACAACAAGATGTTTGTCTTTGTAAATTGTAACCTTACTTAATTAGGAAGGTTTAGCTGGTTAGTTAACTTCTTTAGTAATATTTTCCTTTGTTCTTATTAGAAAATAATGTTCAATGGTTGTAGACGCATCGGAGTCTGTCTGTAAATCCAGGGTATAAATACAGACCCCCTGAAAATATGTAAGATATCCCTCGATCTCTCGGCGCATCGCCACCCTAGTTTATCTAGGTTTCACCGGCGGGTTCTGGCTCTCGATGTGGGGCTGCATCGGTTAAGTCCGATCTCCGGCGAAGGGGTAAGTCCTGCCACCATCTCGGTATGTTCTGCTCTGTCTGAGGCTGCATCGGTTAGGTTCGACCTCTTAGGCTAGTCAGACGTATCGCATCACGTCCGTGTGGGACCTATCGGCTTGTTAAGCTCCCTCTGCCATCGTCAATTTCATGCCGCATCGGTTAGGTTCGACCTACGAGATTGCCAATGGTAGATCGAGCTTCATTTTCTGTATGGCGTGTCATCGGAGTGCTAGCCAATGAGTTATCCATGCTCTGAGCTTCACATCTAGCGCATTGACCCCTCGATCGATACGCATTAGCCTTCAGAGGTGTCCCTTGACGCGTAACACCAAGCGTATCGGTCCCACTTCCTTGTCAATTGTAGGGTCAAATTGACTGGCACGCCCGCACCCGTACAGGTGTGCTGAAGCCGATCGAACTCCACAGCCCCTAGTGCGCATACCTTAAGCCATGCAGAAAAGCCGATCGGCTTGCACTGGAGTTAAGCAGACCTCCCAGGCGATTCGGCATGTTCACGCCGAGACGCGCGAGTGGACCTTGGCACGAACAGCTACGTAGACCTTCTAGGCCTTCATGCGTATAATGCATCGGCACAGATATCAGACGATTATCATGTCAACACCTCCTTGGAGATAGAGCTCGAGCTAAAGCTCGCTTCAGTGTGTTTGTGTAGGCGGTAACAGTGGTCTTGAGAATATGATGGTGATGGTAGTGTATCTTGGGAGATGGAGCTATGGTCACGGCGGTGGGGGCCATGGAGAGATGGCCAAAATCGATGAGGGGAGGGAAGAGACAGGCTAGGTTCAGTCATCATCTGCAATGTCTTCATCCTCTCCTTGACTCTTTCCCCCATCTCTGCTCCTCTCCAATGAACACCGGTGGATAGTGAGTTCATGCAGGATGTTGGCAAGGCATCATGGAGCCAGCTTCCATTAGGACGAGCTCAATGTCCTGAGTTCGACATCGCCGCCCACACCATGACTCAATGTCTCTAACGCCCGTGTTCTCGTAACCCATGAAGGACGGCTATGATGGCTTGAGAGGAGAAACTAGGAGAGTGAACAGGAGAAGACTATGTGGATGACATGTGGACCACTATATATTTTGTAAAAAAATATTTTCTTAATTTGTTCGTTGGATTAGGTGGCAAAATCGCTGAAACGTGCTTGCCACGTAGGATGGTACAGACTTAAAACATGTTATGTCAACGGTGAAATTTCTACGGTTAAATCATGCTACCGGAGAAGTTTGCGGGGATAATTAGAACTTTTTCTAAGTTTTTATAGATAAAGTTTTGTATGGAATGCTACTCGTTTGGGCTCAAAAGCAGGTGGTCTCGGCCGTGCAAGGGCAATACGTCGCAGTGCATTGTCAATTGAACTCGCAAAAACAAAACTGAATGCCCCAAAACGATGCCATCTTCTACGGTGCTGGCATGTGTTCGACAGCGTCTCTGTCTGTTCCAGCGAGATTCATGTTCGCTTGTTCCATTTTTGTGCTTTTCAGTGCTGCTTGAGCAAGTGGGAAGCAGTGCGACCACCGTCTTCTCCGATCCTGGCAACGGCTCTGGCTGCTTTGACTCATTCCCGGTAGTTGCATCCACACCGCTTTGTCTCCAAATCTCTAAAAAAATAATTTGAAACTCTTGAGGGACATCATCTTATTATTTATATGTCATCTATTATATATTTTTTAAAAAAAATTAATAAGATAGATTAATATCCACAAGCATGTAAATTAAAATTTAACTTTTATAAATTTACAAAGATAAATATATGTTAACTAGCTCTATTTTAATTTATTTTTTTAAACTCAAAATTGAATTTTATGTTTACAGGTGATCTATCACATATTAATCTTAAATTTTTTTATGACTATATAACGTGAAAATAATTAGGAGATATCTTCTTAAGTTTAAAATCCATTTCCAAAATCTTCCAGGAGAGAAACACCTCGGCTAAACGCATTTTACATGCAGTAAATGATCGATGAGATTGGACTGATCGTCCGTAACTCGGGATAAGAACGGGCTCACATCACATGACAGTAAGGCACACCCGTCTTGGACTGACGGACAATGGAAACATTTTTTTTCTTTTTAAGCATATATACTTGATAAATTGCCGGTGCGTTGTAGCGGAAAAAACTGTATAAGCCCTTTAAGATACACGGCTGGATGTTTTTTCTTTGTTAAATTGGGTGCTCTCTATGTTAAAGTACAACTAATTTTTAGGTTTCAATTTGTGTCCAAAATATATGAAGGAACACAGAGTTGAACAATAAAGCCATCATACTGCATTATTGAAAGAAACCTCACGTAATTCAGATTATTATGCAATACCAATGGCTTAAATACCATAGCAGGGTCAGGTTTCTCACCAGAGGAGAGAGAGCAAAATAGCGATCGATCGGTCACAGGCCGGCAGCTATGGCTTCGTTCTAATCAGTTTCTTCGCTGGGCTATTTTCTCATTTTCCAGCCATAGCGAATTCAGCTTGTAAATTGACCTAGGTGTAACGTACAATCGCTCTTCCCTATCTCTATCCTCGTTTATGTGTATATGTTTGTCAGGCCTCTGACTTGAACATGGCTCGCAACGTAAACAGGTCAGATTAGAAAGTTAATTTCTACTTCTGCTTTCTGGTAAATGCTTTCTATTTCATTAGAAGCAACTGTTATGTGTTTATATAGAGGGAGAAAATCTCTCGGCGTGGATTACAATCAGGAGATTATTATCCTCAAGAGATTATAATCTTTAAGATTAGATAGCAGATTACATAACCATATATCTTCTGGTTACATGGTATTATATTTATTTTTATATCTCTAACACTTCTTCAATCACAACTTATTAAGATTGAGATTGTACCCAAACTTCTTTAACTGACGAGCTGACAAGGGTTTTGTGAAGATATTTAATTGTTTTCTTACCCTTTCTCTTAAGGTGATAATCATTTTTTATATATTTTTGTCCTAATATGAAAAGTTATATTAACTGATAAATATGTTGCACTCAAATTATCATAGCATAATTGAACTGCTTATGGTGTTTGTATATGAAGTGCTTTATATTCTCACTTAATACTAAGTATGAAACTGTTGCCTGTTTTCTTGCACCATACCAAATAGGATACCAAGAATATAGTAAATACACTAATGGACCTTCTATCATCAAAACTCCTTATCTAATCAGCATAAAAAAATCATTAATTGTAGTTCATTGGGATTTCGCTATTCTCAATCCTAAACTGGTTGTTGAATGAATGTATCTTTAAATTCTCTTAACCATAGTCCAATGTTCAGTCGTTGATGAAGATAAAAACCGACATACCTTATTAGCAGATAATGCAATGTTGGGTCTGATAAGTGTGAGATATTTTGCAAAACTCCCACTATACTCCTATATTGTGTTGAGTCCTTAGGCCCAAGTAAACTGTCTTGATAAGAACTTCTCTGAAGTAATAATGGATTACTTACAGGTTTATAATTTATCATTCCAGACTTCTTGAGTAAATCTAATACATATTTTGTTTGAGTAAGAAGAATACCATTCATTAATTTATTTACTTCTATGCGAAGGAAGTAATGTAGTTCTCTAAGATCCTTGAGAGCAAACTCCTGGTTGAGATCCTTTAGTAAGGCTATAATAGACTCCTGTGTGGAGCTTTCAATAATAATATCTCCACATAAATGAGGACAAAGATAACAATGTTATCTTTATTATAAAAGAATAATGATGTATCTGTTTTTAGGCATTAAAACTAAGATTACACAGCTTTGTACTTAGATGAAAATACCATGCTCTTGGTGCTTTTTTAACACTATAGAGTGACCTGTGCAGTTTGGAAACAAACCAAAGCTTACCTTTCTAATATCAATATGTTTTGTCCTAAAGTATTATACTAGGTTCTTAGTAATACAAATGATACTTGTGTTAGCATAGAAAAGCGAAATATTTTCCAAAATAATACCATAATCTTTAATCTTTAAGTAGAGCTACTATCTAAAGTATTTAAGAACAATAACTAGCACAAACCACATACTCAGATTCAACGGTTATTGTACTACAGAGGATTGTTTGCTAGACGGTAATTATCCAAGAAGAAATAAACATGAGAAGTACTTATGCTACCAAGTCTACACCCTCCAAAATTAGTATATAAAAAGCTCTTAAATTAATACATAAGGATATAGATAGACATATGTCAAAATTTTTAGTGCCACAAACATACTTGAAAATCCGCTTAATTACTTAAAGATGTAAAGCACGTGTGGAAGATTGAAATCGTGTTCATAAGCATATCACAAATTGTATATCTAGTCTTGAAGTAGCGATATACAAAAATGAACCAATCATACTCCTATACTCCTTTTTTATCAAAAGGTTCACCATCTTCATCAAAATAAGTGTAATGTTAATCCCATGGACGTCATAATGGGTTTATAATTCTCCATTCCAAAACAACATAAAATATCCTTCGTATACTTACTTTAATGAACAAATATACCTTATTTTATTTACAATTCTAAAATGTACATCGATTTGCCCATCATACCATCTTCAATTCATTGCTCATAGTTTATAAAAAAGTGAGACACCAAAGCATGAGAAGGACAACCAAAGATAATATCATCCAAATAAATCTAAACAAATAATTGATCATTGCTTTACTTAAGAACAAACAACTTTTTCAAGTAAAAAGTTTTTCAATCTATCATTTCATACCCTCGAGGTTTGTTTTAAACCATACATGGCCTTAGATAGTTTAAAAATATGATTAGAATATTTAGTATTTTCAAATCTAGATAGTTGCGTAACATGTAGTTCCTCATTAATAAAGCCATTCAGAAAAACACTTTTTACATTTATTTGATAAAGTTTAAAATATTTAGATACAACAAAAGCTAATAAAATTTTAATGGATTTAAATCTAGCAACATAAGTAAATGTTCTATCAAAATATAGAACTTCTAGTTGTGTAAAACATTGAGCTACCAACCTAACTTTATTCCTAACAGCTACACCATTCTCACTTTATTTATTTTTAAAATCCTATTTAGTTCGAATTATAGAATGATTAGGAGGCGGCGGTACATGTTTTCAAGCCTTCTTACCTTTAAAATTTTCTAATTCTTCATCATTGATCCAAGATTAGCTATTGACACTACAAAAGCTAAATAAGCATGATAGTTTGGATCATTAAACTCAAAATGTGTCACCCTTTCATGAAGATTACTAATGATTTATTGAGGTTGATGTTTTCTCTGAATATGCAAGGGAGTGGTTGTTTTAAGAACTTCATCTTGTTCAATTTGATCTTGTATTTGCTTAGAAGATGTTGAATTTTGAGAATGAGCTATTGTTGGTGAAGTTGTGGTCAGTGCTGGAACCAGTTAAATTGATTTTGTGGGAGGAGCCAAAACTTCTTAATTATCCTCATCATCTTCATCAATAAAGATATTCTCTCACTAAATATATGCATCTGTACTTGTAACATTTGGACTAATACATGGACCAGTTATATTATTTTGTTAGTGTCTAAAACTATAAGATGAGAGGCATGTGAATGAGAAGAATAACAAATAAATATGTCATCAACTGATCTAGTCTTAAATTTATCTAAATTACTAGATTTCAGCACAAAATATTTGCATCAAAAAACACAAAAATGAGACACACTAGGACTATCGTCAAGTCACAGCTCATAATAAGTTCTACCAAGATTTGATCATAAAACATATGATTTATAACATAGCATGTAGTAGAAATAGTTTCAGCCCAAAAATTTCTAGGAGTAGAAAATTTATCTAGCAAAATCTGAGACATCTCAACAAATGTTATATTTTTTTCTTTCAACTACAACATTTTTCTTGTGGTACTCTAGGTGAAGAAAATTGATGATTAAGACCTCTTTTAGCACAAAAGTGATCAAAGGAAGAATTTTTAAATTCAATTCCATTATCACTTTTAATTGATTTAAGAGCTCCTAAGTGATCAACAGATAATCTAAGAGCAAGACTTCTAAAATGACTAAAAGCCTTATCTTTAGATGCTATAAAATAAACTCAAGCATATCTAGAGTAATCATCAACTATTACTAGCATGTACCACTTACCTATAAAAGATTCAACTTGTGATAGTCTAATGGTATCAAGGTGTACTTCAGGTGCATTTGATATCACCATTGTAAGAGGTGGATATCAACCTGCATTCATCTTGCCATGTCTATAAAAAAAGCATATTATATTTCTATCACCCTAAAGCTTAGGTAAATCACGTCTAAGAGGATCAATACCAAAATGGACGTCTACGGTGCCAAAAGAATAAGTCTTTAAAGTAACTGGCAACTAGACACCTATGCTTAACAGAAATGACACATCAAAATCAGTTTAAACACTCTTTCAAAATGTGTAATATTAAAAACAAAATTTCCTGAAGCATCTAATACTCTATATCTATCTATCTTAAAGCACACTTCAAGATCATCATCAATCATTTGTGAAATGAAAAGCGAGTTATATTTCAAGTTCTCAACAAGAGCCAAATCCTTAAACATAAGCTTATCACTTACCCTTACTGTGATGTTTCTGCTACTTGCCATCATATATGTAGACTAATCAATCTTTTCTTATCTTTGAGAGCAGCATCATCATCACTCTCACAAAAACATTTAGCTTATGAGTTTTTAATTTAGAATAAAGCGCGTCTAATATAAGTGTACTCAATGAATTAGATTATCCAATTGATGTTAGCTTCATTTCCCATATAGACATATTTAAAGCTTTCAGCAATTGATGAGAATTTTTAGCTTCATAATATATAACATTAATTGACCGTAAATTGCTAAGAATCTTATTAAACTGAACAAAACATTAATCAAGAGATTTACCAAGTTTCATCTTAAAATGGATGTATTCCTTTTTAGACATGTCCTGACGTACCTCATTTACTATGTTTCACCCTTCATGCACCACACGGTCAAAGTTGCTTCTTTCTAGCCCTTAAATAATCAAATTCCTCATCTTGTTGTAGCCTCCACCTGCAGATCTTTTCCTATATTGTAAATGCTTGAGCTTGAATATATACCTTGATCTTAGCCTTCCAATACAAAATCAATACAATAAAAAACATAAGGTTTTATGGAATACCTATTTATCGATATATTTTTTAATCACTAGTTAATATCAATTAAAAAATAATAATAAAATAATACGACCTTACTCCCATACCATTTATAAGATAGACTCACACTAATATAGATAATTAGAGGGGGTGAATGTTTACGGAAGTTAAAAATAAAATTTAACACATCTCCCCAATCGCAAAACTTAAAAATTGTGTTTTTAGAATTTGAATAGAATACTATTTAGTCACTGAACAGATTATAGCTATAGAATCGTAACTTCGATCGAACTAGAAATTATATAGAATAAATTAGGAAAAAATTACAAACAAACTCAACTAGAATCACATCAATCAAACTTTTGGATCACGAGATATTAACGAAACAAAAGTATTAACTAAAATTAATTAAACCCTAATAATTAATAATGCGAGATCAAAAATAATTAATAGTTCAAACTTTTTAAACACTAAAAAAATATCATCGCTAAATTTTAGATCAAAGGAAACAATTCAAATCTCATATAGAACAAATTAATCTAAAATCAATCAATAGCTTTATTACAAAGATAAATAAGAAAGAGAGATTAATTATCCCACTAATCTTCAAAAACTTTTGCTTTATTACTAAAATTAAGCTTACAAAATTCACCAAAAAATACTCTCAACTTTTTTCTGTTAAAATCCCTAACACCTTACCTTGTTTTTGTGGCAAAAAATAACCAAAAAATCCTAAATAAAAAAACCTAAATAACATTGAGATTTCATAACCACTACTTTGTTTATTCTCTACCATTGTATTCAAAATTGACGGTCCAGATTGCACCATATCACTCAACACACGAAAGATCACACAGTCCGACATGTTTGCATAGAGAATCCTGCTTGTACACTATTTCCACGCCTCCACGCCAATCCCATGATGACATGTGTCCTAGAGATCTCCAGCGCCCCACGCGTGCGCATCTGCAAGTGTCATGTCTCTGCCTCGTCTAGGCCCACCTGTTAGGCATTGCGCCACCATGTGCCCACGTGCCTATGCTCACTATCACGCCGAGCTTACCAGTTAGCCGCACATCCCGTCATGCCCACGTTCGTTGCCACGCTGGGCAAGCATAACAGCCACACATCCTATCATGTGCGGGCCCACACTGCTGTTGGGCTCATTCCTCACCTCAATCTGTTCTGCTGTCCTTCTAACTTTTGGTTTGCCCACCAAGTCAGTCCACTCACTGACCTGCTAACTTCTCGCCTTCTTCAGACTATGCCAGGTTGTCGTTGCTAGCCTACTTACAACTAGAGCACACCTAAACTAGGCATTCGACATGTTCACTATTTCATCCGGTTACTATTGCAAACTCTGAAAATTAATTTCTCAATTTTTGTTCAAAATTCTTTTAAATTTTTTAGCGATTTTTAATCTTTTTTCATTATTTATTATCTGCACACATATAATAAAACATTCTCTAGAACCGATTTTCATAACTCTATATCATTGCACACACATTCACCATACTTTTTCATAAATAATATTAATATAAACTAATTATAGAATGTCAATTTTAATATAAACTAATTTTGCAATACAAATTTTAATCTAAATTAAATTTTCATCACTTTTAATTTAAATTTAACATACTGTTTGGATTTGCGGCAAGGTTATAGGCAGGAGCAAAAGCAAGTGACCGTTGAGAAAAAAATCAGAAATTATTAAAAGGAATATAACATGCAAAAATATATAATACTCAGCATCTTACCTAGTTAGGAATATTCTAATATACTAACAACATAGCTTGCTTACGCTGTACTAACCAAAGCTAAAAGAACTTCAGAGAGAGATGATGAGGTGCTAGATCTATTCTAAACAAATGGAACACAATCTTCAGAGATGACAAGAAGATTATATACAGCAATAGCAAGGCCATCAAGAATTGGCCCCACGGACTGCATTCCAAGAGAAAAAAAAAAGCTTGACTTCATGAAATGCAACTTGCCAATGCCTAGCTTAAATGGCTAACCGAGCCACCACATTATTCTCAAATCACCCAAGTTGCAGTTGCAGCTACACCTGCACGCACACGTACACATTATTTCTGACAGCTAATTTGGAAAAATCTATATGTGAAACTAAGATCAAAATAGTGCATGGGAACTTCGCTTTAGCCACTGGAGAAAAAGTAGAATTTAGCAAACATTTTATACTACAAACAGTGATTGAACAAGGTTGTTTATAATGATGGACAAGAACACAAGTTCTCATTGCATTTTCAGTATGTAAATAAGACACTATGTAATACATACAGAATTGTCGAGTATTTTCAGCACGCAGTCCTTCCTGAGAGACTCACGGAGCGAGATTTGAGCCGGCCCTTTTACAAAATCAGCTGCAGCATTGACAACTTCAGTATCAATCAATCCAAGCTTTTGACACTAACGAATAGCTTCTTCATGTGTCCTCCTCAACCATTGCCTTCTCTTGAATTTCAGCTTCACGTTGCATAGATGCCGTCATTGCTCCCACATGTTTAGTAACATCTCTCAATCACCCTAAACATCAACAAAGACATCCCATAAAAGGGTGGCTTGACAAGGTATCCTTCAGTTTGTTGCTATCTTTCTTCCACTTTTTAGAGGTTGAAGCTGTTGAATCAATGCTCCGTTGAGGTGGAATCAATGCTCTGTCGAGGCGTTTCTTTGGACATACTCTCTTCATCCTCTTCATCTTAAAAATCTTGAACAACAATTTCTTTCTCTGTATTAGCTACAGCCTCGTGAAGCCCCACTTCACCTTCTCATACCATATAGGCCCTTTGCCTCATTGTTTTTTTTTAAAATATACAAATAACATGAGGTTGCAACACATGTCTTGAAAGAAATGCATGCCACAAAATTGGTTCAATGACTTATTCTGCAATAATTATTGTGTTGTTGTTTTCACATTATATCATTTTTTATTGTCATCCTAAAGTGCCTTACTCTCTACACAATGTGTGGAATAGTAGTATGCCAAAACTTAGCAACTTTTTTAACATGTACGCTCTTTAGAACTTGATGATACCTATTTTTGAAACCCTTATGATTTCCAACTTGGATCTAAAGAGAGCTCAAATAATACTTGATCAGCTCCTCATTCTCAAAGTATGTTCAAATCCTTTTGTTCTTACCTCTTCCACACATGATGCTTGAAATTTCAAGATGCTCTGTAACTGCACTATTAAAAATTCAGAAAACTAACATTAATAAGCATCCATAATTATAACAACATTTTTAGTTCTAATTGGAAATAATTAGAAATTCCATTTAAAAACATGCCCAATAGCTATTATATATTATTCCTTAAGCAAGACGGTTGCAAAAATTTATCCATTCATCAGATGTCGCAAAAGCTAAGATAAACTCAGATGCTGCTAGTTCTCCCTCAAGAACATCCAACGGTAACTCCTCTGATTCCTTATCCTTAAATAGATCTCTAGATAACTTTTCCACAATTAAGTTGTGCAAAAAGGCGCATGGAATTATAATTTGACACTGGTTTTTGATAGAAAAATAGGGCAGAGCCCTCTAAGTCCCTCAATGATCATTTAGTCTTCCAAAAGACCTCTCTATAATATTTCTAGCATTCACATAACTCATGTTGAAGTACTCCTCTGCTTTATGTGGTGGGTCAAGTGCTGTGTAACGTCCTAGATGGTACCTTTGTCCTTAGTAAGGGGCTAAAAACCCATTACCAGCATCAACAAGTAATATTTTGATTTTTTTAAAAAAATATCAATAAAATTAAGACTGTGAAGTGTTAAGCTTCAAAATAAATTGATTGAACACAAACATGCCTTGAGGGATATGATGCCCATCCAGCCTATATATTGCATCACAAAGAACAAGACCATCGTGTGCAGAACCCTCCCAACCAAGTATTAAGTAAATGAATTGCATATTTGATGCACAAACACCTAATACATTTGTAACAATATCTTATTTTCTTAAACTATATCTTCCTTTTATCCTGGTTGGGACAATTACTTTTTGTGTGTACCATCCAAAGCACATACGCAATTCTACAATACAGAACACCACATCAACAGCACATAGTACAATTAATAGTGATGAGATGTGATTTATTTTTTAAATGTATTACCTTGAAATACTTACATATATTGTTGGTGGTGTTCTCAAGTATAGGTTCTACTTTCTTAAGAAGATGTTGATGATGCCTCAGAAAAGCTAGAACTCATAAATTGAAATGCCTACTTACAATTTCTCCACTTCACTAAAAAAACATTTCTACTGTTATATTCTTAATGGTGAGATAGTATATATAAGAATGAAACTACCGATTCCTCCAACGACAAAATTCTTGTATCCTCCATACCTTCGATGTCTCTAAACAGGTGACATAAAATGTAAAATGTCATGTCCATTCGGAGCTCGCTTATACAAGTGATATCGCTCTCACCACTAAGCTAGCATAGCCTCTCACTCCTAAGTTCTCTAATTCTGATCCTCCTCTCTATTTTCTAATATTTTCTCTTATATGCAATTACAACGAGAGTATAACAACAATCATTATATTTTGAAGTCCAAAATTTATTGTCCTGTGTTAAGGGAAGACAAGCCATAATAGTCTACAAAAATGTAAAACAAAACCATTCAAATGAACAAGAGTTCAAATTAATTTGTGTTGCTAAACATAAGTAATTCGCTTCAATTAAGATGAACAAGAGAACAATTTTTTTGCTGGTAAACATAAGTAATAATTTACAAGAAGAAACAACTTTTGTGCAATGTCATGTCTTATTCTTTTGAAAAATGGATTGGTTTGGTAGGAACTTGAGATTTAAAACTGTGAACAGTCAAGTGCAGCACATGGAGTTCTAGGAATTCACATGGAGATATATAAAATCACCTCTACTAAGGTTATGATACACTAACTATAATTGCAATGAGCAAACTTGCCTATGTACTTTACGGTGAAATTAAGTTCGACAAATCCACCACAATATAAAGTCCAGTGGTAATAAGATAGTCAAAATGTCTACCTAACCAACTACAACTTCAACTTTGGTGGCAATATCAGAGTTACAAGCATCTATTTCCATGTACAGCAAGGGAGCTTTGCAATTGAAATCTTGAACCAAAAGTTCAAAAAATTTGAAGGTTTTAGTGGAGGGATGGTTCTCACCGGTGATCAATGGGGGAAATGATGGAAATCTGATGTGGTTGATGGCAACAAAACCTCCTTGGCACCTCTGTGTACCTCAAGATCTTTGGCTGACCTCCTTGATGCTCCACAGCCTTGCCCTCCTTGCCCTTCTTCCTGTCTGATCTAGATGTCAGGGAGGTGGAACTTCGGGGGACACACAATGGAGGTGGAACTCTGGCCTTGTTAAGGTGGGCAAGCTCCAAGCATTGTGAGGGAGCAGCGTTGATGTGCGTGGGGCAGGGAGAGCAGCACCAACGACGCTCGAAGCCTCAAACTGGAGGCTAGGTCATGTTTGTGCTGCTCTGCCTCCATATTTGTAATGCATAACATCCGATTAATCAGCTTTGTATTGGGCAAGTATTCATTTTCAGGGTATCCAATTATAGTCTATCTGAAACAAACGAGTGGAACATGATCTATTTACGGTGGTATCTGATACGGGCTAAAGACGGCCCAACCACTTTAGTTTTTTTTGTTAGAGGGGGCAATAGTACTAATCTTTTGAAATTTTGTAAAAGTTACAGTTAACACTGTGATTTTCCTAGGAGGCCAGGCCCTTGCACGCCCCTTCCTGGCTCCGCCTGTTTGCCTGTCTTAAAAGATGAAACTGATTCACAAAAATCTGGTAGTCACAGACGGTCAGCAAAATAGGGTTTAGTCTCACTTGCCCATCAAGTAAAAGTTCACTCTTTCTAATTTTATAACGTACAGCCCTCTCTCCATAGGAAGAACCTCTTCGGTGCCTAAGCTTTAGTGAGCACACTGCAGTTCCCTTCTGCCTGAGTTTACACGTTACTTATCAAGCAAAGTAAGAAAGCAGCGGTTACATCATGTATGTTTCGAGGCAAAAACTAGCTGCTTTTCTCCAAAGCATAGCGTGATATCATGATCGTGGCTCTCACCGGAGTGAAGAGGTTGTATAGGAAAATGCTCTAGCATGCTGTGGCGATATCCAGGCTAATGGCAAGACTTGTAACGAAGAGAAAGGCTATCAATTTCCCAACACCTCTCATGCCTATATCTAAGTAGTAGCACCAATACATTGGTCATATGTGTTCTAACATCCAATAGAAGGCATGGTGCATGGTGCTGTGAATTATATAGGGATACAGTGGGAGAAAGACAGCTGTTTAGCTAGATGTGCCATTCTTCTCAGCTGTAGTTTACTAAATAGTGAACGTTCATACTAAATCCCACCTTTTTTTGTCTTAATGTCGTCAGTCTTCAAAAATGAACTTATTAGAACCATTCTAAATAGTTAGTTCTTTTTTTTTTGATAATGGATGTACGCTCAAACTTACTAAAAAAAGTACACACAGCCTCTGCACTTTACACAGCTACGTCAAAGGTTACAAGCGTAGATGACCTGCCATGAATCTACAAATGCTGAGTGTATCACGGGGCCAATTCCACCAGTGGGCTGGACACTTAACTCCAGTGCGGTTGTTCTGCTAAGACCTGTTGGCAATTATGCAAGTACTGCACACAACGGAGTTTGTCATTGTATTTCCGGTCCAAAAAAAAACGCAGTTTGTCATAGTTTTCGTCACCACACAAACTGCCTGGTGCTCCACATCCTATGATCTATCAATACGCCCAATGAAATGTTCCATAGAAGCAAGTGATATTTCCCTCACCCATTTACTCTGTTTTAACTTTTCTATCTGACGAGTAAATGGGTCTTATTAAAAAAAGCCAAGTAGAGCTTGTACAGTGAGATAACCCACGAGAACATTTCTCCTCTGCCTGCATTCCCACAATGCTAATTATGTCAAGATAAACAGTGCACGTCTTGTTTTCTTATCTTCGTACAACTTTTTTAAACAAACCACAACTGATAGGGTAAACTTTCATATTGATATAGCACGAAGAAATTACAAAATGACTATTCTGAGTGGCTATAATTAGAAAAAATTATTACAACACACAACATCACGCGCTGATGGCACTTACACACATTGCTGAGAAAGGAACCAGCGCCAAATCAGCCACCACAAAAAATGACCGGACCTACTAAGAAGCCCACTGACACCATCTTAAGACAACTGGACACCTACAGCACGTTGAACCTCATAGTGTGAGCTGATTAACTCATAAATTCATAGATTGTCAAGCCTTCGTTTTGCATCCAGAAGCCTGTGTGTCGTGCCCTTGCTCCGTTCTAGTATGCCAAAAACTTGTTCCCGTCACCATGCACATCACACGCTCGGCACTCGATAGGATGCCAAGCTGGCCACTGCCTTCGTGCGTGTGTGCCATGATCCCACTGCGCCACGCTACGTCGCGCCACATCAAACACGGACCCACCACTATTCCATGTGTGAATCCCTCTAGCCGCTATCTTGTCCTCAACCCCGTCGCTTTATCCCATCGTTCAACCTCACCTCCCCATTGTTTTCTATCATGGGTCTCATAACTCTGCACCACGCTGAACCGACCGCGCACTGAGTAGCACCACGCCGTGACAAGCCACGACCCCCGCTTGCCATCACTCTGCCTAGAGTTGCCACGCACAGTGGAGCACTGTGGCACGCATCTTTGCCCTGCTAGCATCAAAAGTCCTATGCTTCACATCATCGTGGATCCAATTGATGACCCCTATGCCTTGACTCATTGCTACTCGACGGTCATGGCTATTTAAGCTAGCACGACTTCACTTCTTTCCTTGCAAAACTCCTTGCCACTAAGCATGCCTTCACTGCCCTATGCCACCTCTCCCCTATGCGAGTGTCGCCTCCTCCGCGTCACTACCTGTGCCTCCATGTCTGCCGCCCAGCTACCGCTTTGCTCTGCCACAGACCGCCACCACCATCCTCTGCCCCACCCCATGTGTCGCTTTCCCTATCTCTAGCGTCTTCACCCATAGCCGAGAGTCATCACCGTGCCTCTATCCTATGCCAAGGAGGAGTGAGCGGAGAGAAAGAAAGAACTAGAAGGAAGGAAGAATGAAGAAGAAAGAATACCCCTTTAGTGCCACTAACATATGGGCCCTACCTCAACTAATGATGTGAGGCCACGCGTCCTTCTTCCTCCTCTTGATATTTGGACAAGCCCTCCGTCTCTCCCTCCCATCAACAAACCGGCCTCACTTTCCTAATCTTTGATTGGGCCATCGGCCAAACCCTAGAGGCAAAGGCCCATTATGGCCCACCAGCTTTCCAAGATTCACTTTACCTCCTCCAAAACAATCTCTCTGACATGTGAGTCCTACTCTATAGAATATTCTTTTTAATTTTCTAGTGATTTATTCTTTTGCAAAAATTTTAGAAATTCAAATAATCTTCTAAAATTCATATCTTTTCAACCGTAACTTCTAGAATTTTCCTAGAAATGAGATCTATCCAGTGGTACTATTATTTATTTAGTAATTTATTATTTTTCTTATCTATTTAGTATTTTATTATTTTTTAGGGTTTTATTTGGATTCCTCACATTTCACGCGTAGTTCGCTTTTGGAAAACTCTGAGGCATCAAATCTACATAATTTTATAGGCTAGTCACCCTTTATATTGCTACTAATTTAAATCATAATCATATTTCAAGAATTTAAATTATAGGAATTTAAATTGCAGAAAATAAATTATCATAATTTAAATCATAATTATTTTCACACTATTACATAAGATAAAAATGTGTTAAAAAACTCTAAGCATAGATATCCGAATTATAATTTAAAATGGCTAAACTCATTCAAAAAGTCATTAAGTCTCTCTCTAATCGGCTCTCATGCTTTATATAGCCAAGTATAACTTAAAAAACCCTAAAAAGCCCTTGAACATAGCCTAGTTAACCTAACCATAGGATCTAGATCAGTGGCCCTAGAAACCTCCACATCAGCTGCCACATAGAGCTCCATCGAACCGCATGCTACTGCAGAAGATCCACTACACCGACTCCTCCCATCCACGTTGCGGGGCCCAATTGTGAGCCATCGCGTAGTGCTACACAGTCCCATGTGCCGTGTGGCTCCCCCATGCGTGCCACACATGCTCAACCGCCTCGCTGCTTTGTAGGCCACCGATGTTGTGCCGGGCCATTGTTAACGCCAAAAATTGTTAAGCCCAGGGAAAGATGGGAAGGACAATCGATTTAGTAAAGAAGAGTCCGATTGCTGTAGGAAAGAAGCCGATTGTAGAAAGCAAGGAGAGATTCGGTCCAGGAATAGAAGATTATCTAGGTGAGACCGAGTTTGAGGAGTTGCCGTCGCACTCACGGCAGGGTATTTTACCTAGGTAAATCTAATTTTATATAGGAAGGTTTAGTTAGTTTAGTTAACTTCCCTAGAGATATTTTCCTTTTATATTGTTGGGAGATAATGTCCGATGGTTGCTGTAACCGCGTTAGACTCTGTAATGCCATGGTATAAATATAGGCCCCTGGATACTTGTAAACATATCAATAGATCTATCCAATACTACTTTGGCGCATTGCCACCCTAGTTCATCTAGGCTTTCACCGGCGGATTCTAGCTCTCGACATGGGGCTGCATCGGTTAACTTCGATCTCTGGCGAAGGGGTAAGTCCCGCCACTATCTCGGTATGTCTCGCTATATCTAAGGCTACATGAGTTAGTTTTTACCTCTTAGTCAGATCGGCTGTACCGCATCACGTCCGTGCGGGGTCTATCGGCTCTCTTTGTTATCGTTGGTCTCATGCTGTATTATTTAGGTTTGACCTGCGAGGCTGCCGGTGGTAGATCGAGTCGTAGACCTACAGGTCTCTGTGCGGCGTTTCATCGGAGTGTTAGCCGATGAGTTATCCATATCCCCGGCACCATGTCTAGCGTATTGGCTCCTCGACGCATTAAGGTTAGGTGTAGGCCTACGTAGGTGTTCGTGACGAGGTCCCTCGCGTGCCCCGGCTCGAACACGCCAGATCACCTAGGAGGTCTGCTTAGCTCCAGTGCAGGTTGATCGGCTTTTCTGCATGGCTTGAGGTATGCGCGCCAGGGGCCGTGGGGTTTGATTGGCTCTGGCGCGTTCGTATGGGTGCTAGCGTGCCAGCCAATTTGACCCTGCAATTGACAAGAAAGTGAAACGAGCAGGTCCCTCGGACGGTGGGCCAATGCAGGCGCTCGCTATCGGTTGGTTGCCGATAGAATTGAGAAGCTCTTCGATCGACTGGAGAGCCGATGTGGACAAATGTCGACAGGGAATTGGCCGCAGAGCTGATGAAGGAAACAGGGTGTGCTTAGAAGATAGCAAAGCGCACATGATCACTCCGGATAGCTGAACAGTAGTTCATCGACTGGAAAAACCGATGAAGGCACATACGGGCTGGCAAGGAATAGTATTAAAAGGCACAGGCTGCAAAGCCGATGCCACTTCGGATATGACAGCACGAGACCCGTCGCCCACCGTGATAGCGCCATTAACACTGAACCTCAAAGATCGAACCTAACCGAGATAGTACGAGGCCGAGGCCAGCGGCGATGATACGGAGGACGCCGGATCAGCTATGCTGAACCAAAGGTAGGAACAAACCCATCAGCTAGCTGAGCCGATGAGGGGATGCCTCTCTGAAGGCGGGGACGTATCGGCTGGGAGACCGATACGCTCGGCGTAACGCGTCAAGGGACACCTCTAAAGGCTGATGCTTATTGGACAAGGGGCCGATGCGATGGGCGTGAAGCTCAGAGCATGGATAACTCATCGGCTAGCACTCCGATGACACGTCGTGCAGAAAACTATAAGCTTGAAGCTCAATCTACCGTCGGCAGCCCCGTAGGTTGAACCTAACCGATGCAGCATGAAATTGACGACGACAGAGGGAGCTTAACAGGCCGATAGGTCCTGCACGAACGTGATGTGATACGTCTGACCGGCCTAAGAAGTCGAACCTAACCGATCAGAACATATCGAGAGAGTGGCGGGACTTACCCCTTCGCCGAAGATCGAACTTAACCGATGCAACCCCACATCGAGAGCCAGAACCCACCGATAAAACCTAGATAAACTAGGGTGGCGATGCGCCGAAATTGTATTTGATCGAGAGATGTCTTACATGTTTCCAGAGGGTCTATGTTTATACCATAGATTTACAGACAGAGTCCGACGCGTTTACGACCATTGGACGTTATTTCCTAATAAGAACAAAGGAAAATACCTCTAAAGAAGTTAACTAACTAACTAAACCTTCCTAATAAGGTTATAATTTACAAAGATAGAACATCTTACCGTGGAGTCCACGCTAACTAACTAAACCTTCCTAATAAGGTTACAATTTACAAAGATAAAGCATCTTGCCGTGGAGTCCACGGCTCTTCTGCAAACTCGGTTTTATCTAAGTAATCTTTCAATTTGGAACCGAGTCTTCCTTCGCTACAACCCAATCAGCTTCTTCACTGTAGCAATCAGACCTCTTTTTACTCAAGCCAATCTTTTTCCTACCTCTCCTCGGACTTCTCGGACCTGACGCCGATCGGATAATTCTCTGTCTTTAAACCGATCCAATTTTCTACTAATGTGATCGGCTTCTCTACAGTTCCGATTGGCTTTGTCTCATGAGCTGACCAGTATCTCCATCGATACCGACTGAATCAAATTCTCCATCGGACACCTCTCAGCTGATCGGCTTTAGCACCATCGGATCGTCCAGATTTTGACGTTAACAATAGGACGTTTGGCCCCTAGGTAGCCGATGGCATCTCCTCTTTCCTCCATCGTCACGTTCGGTCTAGGCCTTCACCTTCTCCATGTCATTAGCCCCGGCTTCATTTTGCCTCGGTTCGGTCCAATCTATTGAGACTGGTCCTAACGGCGCCATCATCGCGGTCGCTGACCCATGTGGCCTCACAGGGGATCGCTCTCGCTCCGCACATCGGATGCCGAGCAGCATCATCGGCTTTGTGGCCAATGGGTGCTCTAGTATGCTACACGCGTCTATCTCTCACACCTCCATCAGCTTTTCAGTCGATGCCTGAGCGCTGCCTTCTCTATCAGCACCTAGCTGATAGGGAAAGCCGGATAGGCCCATCGGCTGGTTGGCTCACGGGTCTCATCTTCTCTCCTTTGTCAATTGTAGGGTCAAATTGACTGGCATGCCCTCGACACCTTGAAGCTTAAGGATCTACACTGGAGCTAAGCAGACATCCTAGGCCTTCGCGTGACCAAGCCGCCGCCTCAACCCTGCCATGAGATTTGATGGCCAGTATGCTTTTTGGCACGTCCGGTGGGACCATCTGAAGATTTCGTTGGCTGTGAGACTGTACAATTGCCTGATTAGAAGACAGACACTGCAATATAATGGTGGATATAGAGATCAACACAAACAGCATGATTCCAGTTACACTGAAGATCAAAGGTACGAGGTGGAGCAAAATATAGCTAATTTTTAAAAACTCTGTCTAGAATCTTTCAACATGACTAGACAAGGGTCGATTCAGAAATCCCAACTGCTAAAGCTAGTTTTTCTAGGAGAATCGAGCCATTCACCACTTGTTAGTCCGCAGAAGCCGTTGCAAGAGATTCACCAGGCACTCATCAATCAATCAGGTGTGCTAGTGAACACTTTGTACAATCTGATCAAGAAGACGGTGCATGGATCAATATCTCGGGAATCTGATCATGGACTAGTATATTTGCCAATAAAAACAGAGGAACCACAGGTTACTTATGGAACCAGAAGGAATTTATCAGCGAATATATTTCCACCAGTACAAGATCGGACTGGGGGCAACACGATGATATGATGCCTGGATATCATCGGACGGCCTACTACGGGGGATATCGACAAGAATATCTAGGTGACAATAATAATACGATCAATTATCAAGGAGATCATAATAGACCATATCAAATGCCAACTTCACTTCCACATTATCAAAGAGGATTGGTCTGCCAGGGTTGTAGAAGTGGTCAAGGAGCAATTCGATATCAGAGCTAAGAAACAAACTTTTATGTATTGGCACCCATTTCCAGAGTGATTCGATAGAGTTCCGCTGCCGCACCGATACAAGATTCTGGATTTTTCCAAATTCTTGGGACAAGATAGTGTATCTATAGTGGAACACATCAACCGATTCTTGGCTCAATGCGGGAAAGCATTTGCTGAGGAAGCCCTGAGAGTCCGTTTCTTTCCATTGTCTCTCTCTAGATAGGCCTTCACCTGGTTTTCTTGATTGCCTCCAAACTCAATTAGGTGTTGGGCCAATCTAGAAAAGCAATTCCATAAATACTTCTTTGCTGGTATTCGAGAAATGAGACTATCAGACTTAACATTGGTTAGACAGAGGCCTAATGAGTTAGTTCTAGAGTTCATCCAATGGTTCCGAGACATCAGAAGCTGATATTACAGTTTTATTCTAAGTCATGGACAATTAGCTGACTTAGCCTTCCAAGGGTTGCTGGCTCCAATCAGAAAACACTTCTCTTCTCAAGAATTCGAGAGCCTGTCACATCTTCTCCAGAGGGTATCATCTCATGAAAGCCGATTCACTAAAACCAAGAAAGAGAGATTTCATCGGAAGGCTGCTCTGCTACATGTTTACGTATCGGACTCAGACAATGAGGAATCCGATGTAGAAGTGGGTTTGGCAGAGTGGTCTAGAAATAGGAAACTTATATCATGTCCCTGGATTAAGGATACTGGTAAGGAGGAAAGATACGATTTTGATATCAACAAAGAAGACAAGATATTCGATCTTCTTCTCCAAGAAAAATAGATTCAACTGCCACCAAACCATCTAATACCATCAGCTGAAGAACTTAAAAAGAGCAAATATTGTAAGTGGCACAACTCAATATCTCACCACACTAATGAATGCAAAGTTTTTCGGCAACAATTGCAATCGGCTGTCGAACAATGGAGAATCAAGTTTGAAGATAAAAAGCTGATGAAGGTCGACGAGCATCCTTTTCCTGTGAACATGGTGTTTGCATGGTCTTTAAGAGATTGGTTCAATGAAGGGAGATGTTGGAAGAGATCAAATGTCACCTTGTCGGATTTAATCAAGAAATATTCCAAAATACAAGATGAAGAACGACGAGCCATAGCACACAAGGAATGGTATAATCCACATTGGGGTTGTTCGTTTTTTCAGTATTGCTGGGATTAAGACATGAGGTTGCCATTGATAGAAGATTGTTCTAAATGTAATAACCTGGAGTCGCAGTACGTCAAACAGAACAGGATGTCGTATGATCGGCCACCCATCCAGCGGGCATCGATACATAGCCGATTAGGGCCGATCAATGAAGACTATAGTCAAAAATTGGCTATTGACAGGGAATTACGTAAAGGACAATACCACCTAAATGCTTAGTGGTGTCCATCCAGGATCTTCACAAAAAATCAGAAGAGAAGGGCACAAAGGTTGTGACACAAAGAGTAGCATAAAAGACAGCGTCAAGACCATGAGGAAGCCAATCGAAGTCGAAAGACTAAAAGCATATGGCACGTGAAGCAAAAAGATGATGATGCTAGCACATTGGCTCCAACCAACATGGTGTTCTTCTTGCCTTTAGAGTATAAAGCATGTGCATCTGATGAAGAGGATCAAGAAGAAGTTTTTGCTCAATTGACGCTGGAACCTAACCAAGCCATATTTGATAAGCCTAAAGAATCTAAACAATGGCACTTAAAACCACTATATATCAAAGGATATGTAGATGGGAAGCTAATGACGAAGATGCTAGTTGATGGAGGTGTAGCTGTCAACCTGAAGCCATATGTTACATATTGCAAGCTGAGGAAGACTGTTGAAGACCTAATCAAAACAAACATGGTGTTGAGAGACTTCGGAGGAAATCTATCAGAGACAAAGGGAGTACAAACATGGTGTTGAGAGACTTCTGAAGCAAGACGTTGCCCACCACATTTTTTGTTATTGATGGTAAAGGATCATATAGTCTAATTCTTGGCAGTGATTGGATTCACGTCAACTGTTGTATTCCTTCCACAATGCTTCAAAGCCTCATACAATGGCAAGGGGATCAAGTTGAGGTGATTACGGCCGATCAGTCGACTAGTATTGCAGTAACTGATTTGCCAATCTAGAAAGCTAATGGTTTTGTTTGCTTGTTCGGGAAAGCATGGGATGGAAATTTCCTTGATGTAATCAACAAAGGAATAAAGCCGGTTCAGCAAGTCGGCTTGGAACTATTGCTCTAATGGGAACCATAGAAGATTTTGAAGGAAAATTAGGGCAAGGATTTTTGTCGGTCGATGAGTTGGAGGAAGTTGATATAGGACCAGGAGATAGACCAAGGCCGACATATATTAGTAGAAATTTTAGTTCCGAATTCCAAGAATAGGTAATAAAAATGTTAAAGGAATTTTGGGATTGTTTCGCTTAGGATTACCATGAGATGCCAGGTTTGAGCCGATCGATTGTTGAACATTAGCTTACTATTAAACCAGGATATTGGCCATTCAAGCAGCCACAGAGAAGGTTCAAAGCAGAGCTGCACGATGAAATCAAGGTAGAGATCACGAGGTTATATGATGCAAATTTTATCAGACTGTGCCGATATGCTGAATAGGTATCCAGTATCGTCCCGGTGCAGAAGAAGAACGGGAAGCTGAGGATATGCATCAACTTTTGGAATTTAAATAGAGCGACCCCTAAAGATACTCATCCGATGCCAATGGCAGATCTATTAATTGATGTAACATCGGGTCACAAGATCATTAGCTTTATGGACGAGAATGAAGGCTATAATCAGATTTTTATTGCGAAAGTGTTAACGCTGAAATTTCATTCAGCCTATCAATTGCAGGATCGGCCGATGGAAATGCTGATCGGCTCATGGGACAAAGCCGATCGGTACTGTAGAGAAGCCGATCAAGATAGTAGAAGATTGGATCGGTTTGAGGACAGATAATTATCCGATGGGTCAGGTCCAAGAAGCCCAAGGAGAGGTTGGAAAAGGATCGGCTTGAGTGAAAGGAGATCCGATTGCTATAAGAGGGAGCCGATCGGGTGGAACATGGAAAGATTCGGTCTAAAAATATAAGATTATCCAAATAAGACTGAGTTTGTGGAGGAGCCGTGGGGTTCATGGCAGGGTATTATCTTTAATTAAGATTGTATCCTATATGGTTAGGAAGTCTTAGTTAGTTTAGTTATCTGCTTTAGAGATAATTTCTGTTATTTTTGTTCAGAGATAACGTCCGATGGTGGTTGTAAACGCGTCGGACTCTGTAAATCTAGGGTATAAATATAGACCCCCTGGAAATATGTAAGATATCTCTCGATCAATATACAAATTCAGCGCATCAACATCCTAGTTCATCTAGGTATTTACCGGCGGGTTCTGGCTCTCGACGTGGGTTGCATCGGTTAAGTTCGATCTTCGGCGAAGGGGTAAGTCTCGCCAATATCCTAGTATATTTTGTTCTGTCCAAGGCTGCATCGTTTAAGTTCGAACTCTTAGTCAGATCAGGTGTACCGCAACATGTCCTTGCAAGATCTATCGGCCTAGCAAACTCCCTCCGCCATCATCAATCTCGTGCTGCATCGATTCGGTCCGACCTACGAGTTTGCTGACAGAGGATTGAGTTTTAGGTCTATAGATCTCTCTACGACATTTCATCAAAGTGAGTAGCCGATGAGTTATCCTAAACGTAGGTCCCCATCGTCGTGTGGCCGATGGGTTTAGATGTAGGACCGCATCAGGCTTAGGTAGCCAATGGCATCTCTCCTACCACGTCATCATGTTCGGTCTGAGCCCTCACCATCTCGGTGTCATTAGCCTCTAGCCTCATACTATCTCGGCTAGGTTCGATCTGTCGAGGCTGGCCCTAACGGCATCGTTACTACTGTGGCTCACCCGTGTGGCCTCGTGGGGGAATTGGCTCCCACTTCGCGCATTGGATGCCGGTAGCGCCATCGGCTCTTTGGTTGATAGGCCCTTTAGTGCATTACACGTGTCTATCTCTCACACTTCCATTAGGCTTTTTAGCCGATGCGCTTGCATTCTCATCTCTATCGGCATCCAGCCAATAGTGAGAGTCGGGCAGGCCTTCCGACCGACCGACATACATATCTTATCCCCACTCCTTGTCAATTGTAGGGTCAAATTGACTGGCACGCTCGCGAACCTTGAGGCTTAAGGACCTGCACTGGAGTTAAGCAGACCTCCCAGAGCTTCACGTGACCAAGCCATATTCTTTCCTGATAGCGGGATTTTTGGTGATGAGCACGCTTTTTACCATGATCGGTGGGACAGAAGGTTTCATTCATCGGCCGATAAGAACCATACTATATTCATTGGCCGGTAGGGTAGAAATCTTCATTCATCGGCCGATTGGACGGGATTTCATTCATCGGCTGAAGATCCTTTATCTGCTGGTGTGATATAATTCTATTTATCAACCAGTGGGACTCTACAATTGCCTGATTAGAAGTCAGATTTTTACTCATCAACCCGGGGGGCATCTTGTTGTCAATATATCTAAAGAAAAGATTGATTCCAGGGCATATTCATTTGAAGATGAAGTCGATGAGGAGATTATAGTTTTGGTTATCATGGAGGATCTGAATAAAGACTAGATGCAGCATATAGAGCAGAATATAGACAATTTTTAGAAACTCTATTTGGAATCCTTCAGTATGACTGAACAAGGGCCGATTCAAAAGGCGCAGCTATCAAAATGTGTTTTGATGAAGGAATCAGGCCACTCATCGCTTGTGAATTTTTCCAAACCATTGCAAGAGATGATCAATGAGTCATTTTACCAAGTATTCAGTAATCCATCGGGAGTATAGATGGACACATTACAAGATCTGATCAAGAAGACGATACAAGAATTATCGGCTCAAGAGCCTGATTAAGATCATGTGCCTTTGCCGATAGAAATAAAAGAAACTTGGCAAAACAAAGACCTATCGGCGAATATGTATCCACCAACACAAAATCGATTCAGAGGGCAACGGCAGGAGGTACCTCTAGAATTCTTTCAGAGTAATTATTATGGGGAATATCACAAGCAGAATCGGGTACCACATCTGTCTCCACATGATCAGGAAGATACTCTAAGGGAGAAGGATTGGTTAACCAGAATTGTGGACACGGTGAAAGAGCAATTTGGTATCAAGCCCAAAGATCAAACAGTTATTTATCGGCACCCATATCCAGAATGGTTTGATAGAATTCCAATGCCTCGTCGATACATGATACCAGATTTCTCTAAATTCTCAGGGCAAGATAACATATCTACAATGGAGCACATCAGCCGATTCTCAGCACAGTGTGGGGAAGCATCGGCCGAGGGAGCTCTTAGAGTCCATCTATTTCCATTATCACTCTCTGGATCGGCCTTTGCATGGTTTTCTTCGTTACCACCGAACTCGATTGAAAGATGGGCCAATCTATAGCAACAGTTCCATAGACATTTCTGTACTGGGATTCAAGAAATGAGACTATCAAAACTGACATTAGTTAGACAGGGGCCTATTGAGTTAGATCCAACGTTTCTAAAACATCAGAGTTCGATGGTATAGTCTTGTTCTAAGCGAGGAACAGTTAGCTGATCTGGCCTACCAAGGGCTGTTGAGTCGCATCAGGAGGAAATTTTCTTCACAGGAGTTCAACAATTTAGCACATCTAATGCATGTGGTATCAGCTTACAAGAGCTGATTATCAGGAAAAGAGGGGATGCCGACGCATTGGAAGTCTAATCAGAACTTGTGTGGAAATTGATTTTACCTATTGGATCTAGGGATGATAAGTCTAGAGAATGGTCACCCAATGGGAAAGACACCTAAATCGGCTGAGCATGGTGGTTGAAGGAGGGTGTGGAATGGGGAAGTAAGGGTGAGGAAGATGGAATGAAAGATGATATGTGGGTTTAATTATTTTAAAAAATATTTTCTCAATTGATTAATACGTGGATAAACCGTTGCCTCGTGTATGTCACGTAGGATCAACCACCTTAGAGTTGGTTTGAGCAGTGATTTATCTGGTTTGAAAAGTCAAAGGGCTAAAATATCTGGTATTTATGTTAAGAGGTTAAATTTGAGTACCTTAATTATTGAGGGGATAATTTAGACTTTTACCCACAGAAAAACTAACTATTTAGGTTGGTTCTTGTTAGCTGCCTATCGAAGAATGACATAAGACTAACGAAAAAAACGAAAACAACAGGTCATCTGAGCACGTGCAGCATAATTGAACGGCAAATTTATCTGTGTTCCCCCGGTCTCTATCTAATCAATCCACAGCACCATCCTCCATGCCTTCTGCTGGTTGCTTGAAGATAGTGATATAAATATATAGGCGTAAGTACGTACGCGAATAGGCCTGAGAGGTGATGGGAATTTGGTATCCTCTCTCTTCATTACAAATATTGTGGAAACCATGTTTTGGTTTACATTCTATGATGAAAAAATTGATAAGGAATTTGGAAACCTCGAGTTGGTTTTTATTAAATTTTTTGTTTAAAAGGTTGACGATTGTCGACGTGAGTGCGTATAACTAATGTGAGTCATATTACAATATCTACGATCAGAAATAACTATTTGATCTATTTATATGTAAGTAATTTACATCAGCTTTGGTTAATGATGAGGATTAGAACTATGCAGAGAGAAATAGAAGTCTGTCACGATTGGAATATCATATGACAAAATTAGATTAAGTATAATTATTTATCAAGCTACATCAACGACAGATCAACACAAAACTTAGGAGGAATTGAAGTTCAAAATGATCAAGATGTTGGGTGAGATACACAGCACAGTAGACGAACAACATTGTGAGGTCTTTGCAATGAACTGTGCAAACACGGGAATACATGAAGAAAATTTCAGGAGAAAGCGAAAAAAGGAAAAGGGGAGAAAAAGAGGCAACCGGAGCAAAGAAGCTCACAGCTGGCCTCCTTCCCTATCCCTCTAGTGGCTCGGCCCACGACATGCCATAGCACCAAGCTCGCAAGCAACATTGGATTGGCAGAGTCTCGGATGGAGCGGTGGCCCAAGATGGCGTGACGACCCGCAAAAGTGCAAACACGGGCAAGCGTGGGGCCGCGTGAGCAAGCACGGCGCAGCTCGGAACGGTGTCGACAGCCTAGCTCAGTGGGTGCGGACAAGCGAACGCAGCACAGCTGCTGGCCACCAAATCTCACGGTCGGGAGAGACGGTGGCTTGATCAAAGGTCTAGAAGGTCTAGTTAGCTTCAGTGCAAGTCCTTAAGCTTTAAGGTGTCAAGGGCGTACCAGTCAGTTTGACTCTGTAATTGACAAGGAGAGAAGATGAGGCCCGTGAGCCAACCGGCCAATGGGCCTATCTAGCTTTCCCTACCGGCTGGGTGCCGATAGAGAAGGCAACGCTCAGGCATCGGCTGAAAAGCCGATGGAGACGTGAGAGATAGACGCGTGTAGCATATTAAAGGACCTATCAGCCAAAAAGCCGATTGCGCTGCTCGGCATCCAATGCGCGGAGCAAGAGCCAATCCCCCGCGATGCTACATGGGCCAGCGACCACGGTGACAGTGCCGTTAGGACCAACCTCGATAGATTGGACTGAACTGAGA
Organism: Oryza coarctata; assembly: GCA_030770085.1. Lineage (NCBI taxonomy): Eukaryota > Viridiplantae > Streptophyta > Magnoliopsida > Poales > Poaceae > Oryza > Oryza coarctata. The sequence continues at coordinate 7,811,218 of CM061484.1, read as the reverse complement.
CAGTATGAGACCGGGGGCTAACGACACGGAGATAGCGAAGGCTTAGACTGAACGTGACAACGGAGGAAAGAGAAGATGACATCGGCTACCTAGCGGCCAAACATCCTACGCATGTCTACACCACCTAGCCTTAACGCGCCGAGGAGCCGATATGCTAGGCGTTGTGCCGGGGATATGGATAACTCATTGGCTAACACTCTGATGAAACGCCGTACAGAGACATATTGGTCTACGGCTCGATCTACCATCGGCAGCCTCACAGGTTGAATCTAAACAATGCAGCATGAGACCGACAATAACAAAGAGAGCCGATAGACCGATAGACCCCACACGGACGTGATGTGGTACACCCGATCTGACTAAAAGGTCGAAACTAACCGATACAACCTTAGACATAGCGAGACATATCGGGATAGTGGTGGGACTTACCCCTTTGCCGGAGATCGAAGTTAACCGATACAGCCCCGCGTCGAGAGCCAGAATCCACTGGTTAAAGCATAGATGAACTAGGGTGGCGATGCGCTGAAGTAGTGTTGGATAGATCTATTGGTATGTTTACAAGTATCCAGGAGTCTGACGCTGTTACAACAATCATCGGACGTTATCTCCTAACAATATGAAAGGAAAATATCTCTAAGGAAGTTAACTAAACTAACTAAACCTTCATATATAAGAAACGATTTACCTAGGTAAAATACCCTGCCATGAGTGCCATGGCTCCTTCTCAAACTCGGTCTCACCTGAATAATCTTCTATTCCTAGACCGAATCTCTCCTTGCTTCCTCCGATCAGCTTCTTTCCTATAGCAATTGGACTCTTCTTTACTAAACAGATCGTCCTTCCCATCTTTCCCTTAGCTTACCAAATTTTGGTGTTAACACATGCCCCTCAATTTCGGAGTTTGTCAATAGATTATAAAATTTCAAGTCGTTGGAAGTCTCCACAAACCGGGACGGCTCGCCATAGCCTGCAGATGATAATTAATTGGCCCAGATTCCAACATATGTCATCTCACCCCTATTAAAATATCTTATCATTTCATCCTTCTTCCACACACTTCCTCACCAACGGAGCCCCCAATCTCGACAAGCCCTAACGACTGAAGGCAAACCTCCACTGATCGATTCATCGACCACCGATCTTCTCCCCTTTTCTTTGCGTGATGGCATTGACACACGCAGTCCCTAAGATAACTTTCATCTGCTCTTTTGTCCCATATTTTAGACAAATCTCTCACATCCCATCCCCTCATCTGTAGTCGGGTTCTTGTTTACTGTAGGATCTCAAAAGTTATATTGCTATCCCAGTTTGTGACCGCCCCAATTTCTTTTATCTTGGCCCTATGGGTGATGAGGATCCAATAGATTTCATAAATTCTGAAACAGAACAAATCCCGTATAAAAATTCATCTATGACCATCACCGATTGGACCAATAGTTTCAGATCTTAGCCTAGTAAACTCTCAAGATGGAGAAATTGGTACCTTAGGGTTTCGGCTTCTAAAAGAATATTCTGGGAAGGCTTAGAAATCGACCACTATTTCTATCTCTTTTTAGCCGATATGGAAAAGAATGAACCTTTGCTCGCATCGGCTTCCTATTTTTGGTCAGATATTCTTAACGCCTTCATGTTTGGACATGGACCAATGACTTCCACCTTGATGGATGTCACCATGTTGACCTGCCTCAACACTACTCAATATATAAATCCGTTCATCCTTCGATTCAAACCCACTCATCGGCTGAACACCAAAAACATCAAAGGGTGGACTAAATACATATCCTTGCATAGTAAGACTTCCGAACCAGTCGATGATCGGGAACATGTTGCATTCCTAAACTTATGGCTGGAATGGTTTGTCTTTGGCGGTTTAACTCTTGGTCCAACTACTACCAACATGTAGTGCTTGGCAGAACTCCTGGCCAATCAGCGCCACATCCCATTGGGACAATATTTTCTTGGAACCACCTATCAACTGCTTCATCAGGTGAAAAACAAATTATCGACAAGTCAACCAGTCAGTCATATTAGTGGTCCTTGGTGGTTTATAGGTTGAACATCCATACGTCTAGAATCATCCCTAGGACCCCTTTTTCTTCTCTAACATTTCCGACTGATTACCCAGAACATGGTGAGTCTAGCCGACGCCGATGTATTTCTCTGGGCAAGGCCACATCAGCTCTTGCTAGAAGCAAAATGACTCTCCTCGTACTCAGCTAGTGGTTTAAATGTTTCTACTATGGCTTTGCTAAAGAAGATATCGTCTGGTTTGCATACGAGGATGATTTATCTTTCGAGATGCCTTCCAGGTTTCATCCATTGAATGCACTAGCCGATGAAGAATCAAAGACCACATTACTGTCATCCATAACCCCTAATCTTCTGCCAACTGAATTTTTAGTGGGCCAATCCCAACACTCATTGTACGAGTTCTATCATCCTTCTGTTAGTGCTCGTCAATTAGGTTTTGGCCAGCTCCCAACTGGCTTATTCTTCATCAGCAAGCTCCAGATTCGAGGAGAAGTAAATAGCGGCCTAGAGTATGATCGGCTATGATTGATTGCAACATCCCTATCTTTGGAGACCATCTCCACCTTCGAGCCCTACATATCCAACACCAGACTTTTTGCTCGATGGTGGTTGGAGTGGGGAAGGCATTTGTTTAGTCTATCGGCTGAACGTTGCGTCTTAACCCTGACTATGTTGAATCCGATGAAGAGGTAATCCTTCTCCTTACACTACCTTTTTCACATCATATTGAATCTCGACTGTGTCACTTAATCTCCATGACCCCACAGGTGTGTGATAAAGAAGCAGCTGCAACCAGCGCAAGTGGTCGGCCGATTGCCTATCAACCTTCATCGGCCATGTCTTTCCTTAGACAAGGTGCTCCATCTCCATCGGCTCTACTCCGAGTGCCATGAACGTCAGGGACAAAATGCAAGAAGCTAGTTACTCGGATGGTTCCCAAGAAATATAAAAATCCAATGCCGATGTTGCAACAATAGCATCAACTCCCTAAGGCCCTTCTCCTGCGACGATCCTTGCTTCCCCATCACTGTTGGTATGTGTCAATGTTATTTCTTTTCTGCTATCTTTACATTTATCATGACAGCTCTGCTTTGCAGCCTAAACCATCGGCTCGTGTAACCCAACCATTAAAAATTGTTACAAGAACTGAGCCGATGGTCACCTCAAAAGTTATGATATCCAATCCCCAAACCTCCTCTCATCAAATTGATACCAACATTATCGTTTAAACTGCTCCCGCTGTATCCCAGGTACGTTCATCCTACATGTTATTTCTGTCCTTGCTTATGATCTATTTACCGATGTTAATATGCAGTCATTAGCCGACTTTTTCTCCTTCGATATTAGCAAATACTTGGATCCAGACAAGGACTCAGCTACCACTGCAACAATTGAACCGTTTCTACCAGCCGATGTACGCGAACAACTATCAGATATCATGCATCGGCTGGACATCCCGGTTGACTCACTGGTGGAAGATTGCGGGCCGATCCGGGGAAGACTGGCTGAGATTGAACACCTTCTGCCTGAAAAGCTGACTGACGTACTAACACTTGTTGTCTACATGGAATTCCAAAGCACCAGCTAATCTCAAGTAGACGACGTATAGCCGATCGGGTTGAGCAGAATAATTTGGCCCAAAACGATCAGCTGTCCGCCCAGACTAAAAAGAGGAAACTTGATGAGATGATAGCTGACCTACAATACACCAACTCCAAGCTTGGCCTCTTGAAGAAATGAGAAGCCGATTTGATGGTGGAACTTGACAAGGTGCGTTGCAACATCGAATCCACTGAATCCCATCTTATCAGACTACTAAAATCAATCCAAGATCAAGAGGCCTAGGTAGCAGATAAAGTACGTCAAACAGTTCGTTGGCATAGAAACTTGAAGACCATCCTTGGATCTGATGAGGATGACATCCGTGCTATCGACAAAATAGACCAAATTCACCTGCGTGCGATCGAGGCAATCAAGAAATACCTGTAAAATCTTAGCCTTAAAAAGAAAATGTCATCCTGAACATTAACAATTTATAATAAAACTTGATTAGCTTGATCAATGAAATCTGTATACATATATATTTCCTAAAGGTGATATCTTAACGATATTGGCTATCTGTAACCGATATAACCATATCGGCTTCTATGTATGAGAAACCGGCCACACTTTAGCCGATTCAATCAAACATGATAATTAGCTGATATAACATCTTTAGACTTATATCTTGAAGAGAATTAAAAATTGGCCATACTTAATCGATTTAGGCGTCTACCTGTTCGTGCCGAGGTCTAGTAGCGCGCCCTGGCCAGAACACACCGGATCACCTGGGAGGTCTACTTAGATCTAGTGCAGGCTGATCGGCTTTTCCTGCGTGGCTTGAGGTACGTGCGCCAAGGACCATGGGGTTCGATCGGCTCCGGTGCGTGTACGGGTGCGGGTCTGCCAGTCAATTTGACCCTGGAATTAACAAGGAAGTGAGATGCGCAGGTCCGTTGGACGCTAGGTAGGCGCTTGCTATCGGCTGGCTGCCGATAGGATCGGGAAGCTCTTCGATCGGCTGAGGAGACAATGTGGATAGGTGTCGAAGAGAGATTGACCGCAGAGCCGATGGAGGAACCAGGGTGTATGTACTAAGGAGATAGCTAGGTGGACAGGATCCCTCCTGATAGCCAAATAGTGATTCATCGGCTGGAAAAACCGATGAAGACATATGCGGACTAGGCAAGGAATAGCATAAGAAGGCACAGGTTGCAAAGCTGATGCCGCTCCGGATATGATAGCACGAGACCCATCGCCTGCCGTGATAGCGCCATTAATACCGAACCTCGAAGATCGGACCTAACCGAGACAGTACGAGGCCGGGGCCAGCGGCGATGATACGGAGGACGCCGGATCGGCTATGCCGTAGAAAGGATAGGAACGAACCCATCGGCTAGCTGAGCCGATGAGGGGACGCCTCTCTAAAGGCAGGTGCGTATCAGCTGGGAGACCGTTATGCTCGGCGTTATGCATCAAGGGACGCCTCTGAAGGCTGATGTGTGTTGGCCGAGGGGCCGATGCATTGGGCGTGAAGCTCAGAGCAAGGATAACTCATCGGCTAGCACTCTGATGACACGCCGTGCAGAAGAGGTCTGAAGCTCGATCTACCGTCGGCAGCCCCGTAGGTCGAACCTAACCGATGCAGCACGAAATTGATGACGGCAAAGGGAGCTTAACAGGCCGATAGGTCCCGCATGGACGTGATGCGATACGTCTGATCAGTCTAAGAGGTCGAACCTAACCGATGCAGCCTCACACAGAGCAGAACATATCGAGATGTTGGCGGGACTTACCCCTTTACCAGAGATCAGACTTAACTGATGCAGCCCCGCGTCGAGAGCCAAAACCCGTTGGTAAAACTTAGATAAACTAGGGTGGCGATGCGCTGAGATTGTATATTCATCGAGGGATATCTTACATGTTCCCAGGGGGTCTATATTTATACCTTGGATTTATAGACAGAGTCTGATGCATCTACGACCATCAGACATTATTTTCTAATAAGAACAAAGAAAATTATTCCTAAAGAAGTTAACTAACCAGCTAAACCTTCCAAATTAAGGTTATAATTTACAAGGACAAACATCCTACCGTGGAGTCCACGGCTCTTCCGTAAACCCGATTTCATCTGAATAATCTTCCAATTTAGAACCGAGTCTTCCTTCGCTACAACCTGATTGGCTTCTCCACTGTAGCAATTGGACCTTCGTTTACTCAAGCCGATCCTTTTCCTACCTTTCCTCGGGCTTCTCGGACCTAACTCCAATCGGATAATTCCCTATCTTCAAGTCGATTCAATCTTCTACTAATTTGATCAGCTTCTCTACAGTTTCGATCGGCTTTGTCTCACGAGCTGACCAATATCTCAACAGCCGATGACTAAATCAAACTCTCCATCGGACCTCTCAGCCGATCGGCTTTAGCACCATCGGATCGTCCAGATTTTGCTATTAACACATGCCACCCAATTTCAGAGTTTGCCAACAGACTACGAAATTTTGAGCTGTTAGAAATCTCCGCAAACTAGGATGACCCATTAAAACCCGCATTAATCGGCTCAGATTTCTGCCTAGGTCACTCCGCCTCTATAAAATACATCTCCGCCTCAGCCTTCTTCCACAACTTCTTCTCATTAAAAACCCCCAAACCTCGACGAGCTCCACAGGTGTCCACAAATCTCCAAAGGCGAACTTCCACAAACCTCGACGAGCTCTAAAGACTAAAGGCGAACTCTCACAGATTTCTTCATCGGCCGCAACTCCTTCTTCATTTGTGCAATGGCTTCTACACATGTAATCCCTGAGGTAACTATTATCCGCTCTTTCATCCTATGTTTTGCACAAATCTTCCCCATCCCGATTTCTCATCAGTAGTCGGGTTCTGGTTTCTGTAAGATCTCAAGAGTCAGATTGCTATTCCAATTTCCGACCGCCCTAGTCACTTCTTTCTTGGCCCTATGGGTAGCGAGGATCCGACTGATTTCATCAACTCTGAAACAGAAAGGATCCCGTTCAAACACTCATCTATGGCCATCACCGATTGGGCTAACAGCTTTAGAACCTAACCTAGCAAACTCCCGGAATGGAGAACTGGTACCTTAGGGTTTCTGCTTCCAAAAAATATTTTGAGAGGATTTAGAAATAGACCATTGCATCAACCTTTCCTTAGTCGATATGAAAAGGAATGAACCTCTGCTTGTATCGGCTTCTTACTTCTGGTCGGACATCTTAAATGCCTTTATGTTCGGGTATGGGCCGATGACCCCCACCTTGATGGACGTTACTATGTTGACTTGCTTCAACACCACCCACTATATAAATCTATTCAACCTTAGATACAAACCCACGCATCGGCTAAACACCAAGAACGTCGGAGGTTGAACTAAGTATATTTCCCTGCATAAAAAATCCTTCGGCCAAGTCGATGAGCGTGAACACGTAGCGTTCTTGAACCTCTGGTTGGAACGGTTCATCTTTGGTGGTTTGACTTTAGGTCCAACAACAAATATGCAATGTCTGGTAGAGCTTCTGGCCAATCACCACTAGATTCCCCTAGGGCAATATCTTCTCGGAGCTACATATTAACTGCTCCATTAAGTGGCGACCAAGCTATTAGCAGGCCAACCAGTCGGACATATCGGCAGACCCTGGTGGTTTATACAACTCTGGTTGAACGTCTACACCTCCAGAGTCATCGCCAGGCCCCCTTTCTCTTCCATGACATACCTGACTGACTACTTAGAAGAAAATGAGGCCAGCCGACGTTGATGCATTTCTCTACGTGAAGCTTCATCGGCTCTTCCTAGAAGCAAAATGACCCCCTCGAACTCAGCCAGTGGTTTAAGTGTTTCTATTATGGCTTCACTAAAGAGGTCACCATCTGGTTTGCAAACGAGGATGACTCATCCTTTGAAATGCCTTCTAGGTTTCATCCGATGAACGCCTTAGCCGATGAAGAATCGAAGACAATTGTTTTATCCTCCATAACTCCTTGTCTTCTGCCGATCGAATTTTCAATGGGCCGATCCCAACATCCATCATACGAGTTCTACCATCCTTCGGTTGGTGCTCGTTAGTTGGGCTTCGGCCAACTCCCCATCGGTTGTTCTTCATCGGCAAGCTCCGAGCTCACAGAGAAGTAAAAAGTGGCTTGGAGTACGACCGGCTTAGTTCGATGGCATCGACCTTGTCCTTAGGGACTATCTCCACCTTCGAGCCCTATATATCCAATACCAAAATCTTTGCTCGATGGTGGTCAGAATGGGGAGGGCACTGTTCAGTCTATCAGCTGAAAATTACTGCCTTCGCCTCAACCCCGACTACGTGGAATCCGATAAAGAGGTAATCCTTCTCCTTTTGCTATCTTTTTCTTCATCGTATTGAATTTTAACTGTGTCTTGATTCCCATGATTCCACAGGCTGGCAACAAAGATGCACCTTCAACCAGCACAAGTGGTCGGCCGATTATTTATCAACCTCCATCGGCTAGATCCCTCCTTGGGCAAAGCGGTCCACCTCTATCGGCTCTCCTCCGAGTGTCGCAAGTATCAGGGCTGAAGCGCAAGAAACCGTCTACTCGAACGGTTTCTAAGAAACAGAAATCCGACGCCGATGTTGTTATCATTACATCGGCCTCATGAAGCCCTTCTCCCACGGCAATCCTGACTTCTTCCGCATCTCTATTGGTACATGCCAGCATCAATTCTTCGTTGCCTTCGCTTTTATCCTGACACCTTTGCTTTGCAGCTTGAACCATCAGCTCCTGAAGTCCAGACGCCGGACACTGTTACTGGGGCTGAGCCGATGGTATCCTCATAAGTTATGGTATCTACTCAAACTCAAACTGCTCCACATCAAGCTGATACCCACATAATTGCTCAAACTGCTCCCACTGTATCTCAGGTACGTCCATCCTACATGTTATTTCTCTTGACTCATGATCTTCATATTTACTAATGTTGTGATGGCCGATCTATTTTCCTTCGACATCAGCAAATACTTGGAAGCAGAGGAAGACTCAGCCACCAGCACAGCGATCGAACCATTTTTACCAACCGAGGCACGTGAGCAGTTATCAGATATTATGCATCGGCTGGAAGTTTCGATTGACTCATTAATGGAAGATTGCGGGCCGATCCGGGGAAGACTTGTTGAAATCGAACATCTTCTGCTTGAGGAACTGACCGATGTAGTCACGCCTGCTGCCTACATGGAATTCCAAAGCCATCTGGCTCACAACAATCGGCTAACTGCCCAAAGTGAAAAGAAGAAGCTTGATGAAATGACAGTTGATCTTCAATGCACCAGCACCAAGCTTGGCCTCTTTAAGAAACGAGAAACCGATTTGATGGTAAAACTCGACAAAGTGCGTGACAACATCAACTCCACCGAGTCCCACCTCATCAGCCTACCAAAATCAATCCAAAATCAAGAGGCCAAGGTAGCAGACAAAGTGTGCCTTGCAGTTCGTCGGCATAGAAATTTGAAGATCATCCCCGGATCAAATGAGGATGACATCCATGCCATCAACGAAATAAACCAAATCCGTCTGCGCACGATTGATGCCATTAAGAAATTCCTATAAAATTTTAGCCTCGGAAAAAACCCAAGATATCATCCTAAACATTAACTATTTGCAATAGAGTTCAACCAGCTTGATCAACAAAAGTTGTATAAACATATCCCCTAACAGCGATGTCTAAACGATATCGGCTATCTGTAATCGATATAATCATATCGGCTTCCATATATTAGAAATCGGCTACGCCTCAGCCGATTTACGCAAACAGTAACATTAGCCGATACCACTTCTGAGAGCTCGTCCATCTTGAAAAGAAGAAATCTCATCTCCATTCTCGACAGCACCAGGAGGATCATCGGTGGGAAGCTGTCCACGCTGCGCTCCCACAACAACAACGGTGGCGGTGGTGGTTGTTCAAGTCAAATCCCAACTCATCTTCATTTGTGGTTATCCCTGCCTCTTGTTCGACTGGTCCTCGAGATCTATCGATCGATCGCTGCCACCTCATCTTCTTGTCCCAACAGTTCCGCCCTAGCCTACAACGGTAGATCTAGCCTCCTCTGTACTGGTGTAGAGAGAGGGCTAGAGAGAGAGGCCTCGTGTTGCAACCACCTCACCACCATTTTCGCATGAGCTCTGCATTCACTGTGGCCATGGCGGAGAGGGGTGGAGCCCTAGGCAGAGCTAGGTGGTGGCCTTTGACACCACTAAGTGTTGGAAAGAGGTGAGCTCGAGAAGGTAAACTGAGGAGGGGGCGATCACCTCCCACATCAGGTCAAGGATGTGAAACCTAAACTAGGAGAGCAAAGGATGGCCTCACCATCATGCGGCCTCCTCAAGGAGAGCTCGAGCTCTGCCGCTGGCACCTTCCTCGAGTGAGCTCCTCCTCCGTCACTTGAGCTTCGCATAGATCTACCACCACCCTGAGCTCCACCTCCACTTGCACCCTCTTCCACTGTCTTTGAGCCGCTGACAGCTACCACTGCTATTCCTAGCCTTGCCTCTAGGCACCTCTACCGTTGGCCACTGCTCCTCTTCATAGCTAGAGGCCTGCTAACTCCAGTTGAGATAGAGAGGAGAGATGGTATATATGACGTGTGAGACCTATAGTTTTTTTAATTTCTTTTTTTGTTGATTGGATGCAAGTTGGCACCAGGTGTACTTAGCTTGGCCAAAATTGTCTAGAACAGTGCTAAAGGGTTATTTATCTATTATAAAAAATTTGAGATGTAAAATAGGAGATAAATTGGATGACTGCAATAATTGAATGAGTAACTAGGACCTTTTCCTCTTTTATGTGATAATGGTAAAAACTACACTGTTCATATTAATATAAACAACCACACTGTTAATATTAATATAAACAACCAGATAGGAAAACTACACTGTTTAACGTACACAACCACCATAAACAGTAATATACATCACGAAAGGTTATAAGCGTAGATAGCACGTCAAGAACTTGGCCGCTATATTTATTTATAGGAGTTTCTGACAAACTGAAGCTTTTTTTTAATCTCTAGCACTCCAAACAATCTAGATTTTTATTTAAATTTTAAGAATTATAGTTCTAGAATTAACCTCCTTTCATACTACTCCCTACCCCCACCTGACTCGGTGAGTGCGACGAGTAAGAAAGCTAGTCAAACCAACTAGCGATGAGAAGTTTTTAATAGGAGATCTTAATGGTCACATAGGTGCAGTAGGTACAAGTTTCGAGGTGGCACGTGAAGGTTTCGGGTATGGTGATAGTAATCAAGAGGGAGGAAATCATAGACTTTACTATAGTTTTTATCTAATGATAGCCAACACTTTTTGTAATTAGAGACAATTCTATTTTGTGATTTTTAGTAGAGGCCAACACTCTAACCAGATTGACTTTGTCCTTATAAGAGTGGATAAACGAGTATGTGTGGATTGTAAGATGGTAATGATCGACTTCTGCTTTTAGGTGCATGCTCATAAGGATAAACATGTTAAAATTGTAAGAACAAAGTAGTGCAAGTTAGAAGAGGAGACGTCAAATGTCTTTGAGAACAGAGTTATCGAAAATGACTCTCGGAAAGAAGATGTAAATAACCTATGAAAGAAGATGGCAATATGCATTCAGAAGATTACTTTAGTGGTGTTTGGAGTGACCAAAGTGAGTGAATACAAAACTAAAAATAATTGGTGGTGGACCGAAGACGTGCAAAGAGTTACTAAGGAGAAGAAAAAATACTATAAGTGCTTGCTCCATGATAGGAGTGTGGACAACATGGAAAATTGTGGATTTTTAAGGATCTTTATCAACGTCTGAGTACGAAAGAAGGAGAGAATAACATCTATAGAATGACTAGGGCTCGTGATAGGAAGTCGAGGGATTTTAACCAAATTAAGTGCATTAAAGATGAGAGCGAACAGATCTTGGTGAAGAAGGATGAGATTAGACATAGATGACATGAGTATTTTGACAATTTGTTTAATAGTGCGAATGAGGACACCACTGTCTAGCATATAGTTATAGTATGTTTAACCAAATTTTTCAATAATATTTTTCAATCAAACATGGTGCCTAAGGAGTCGAGCAGTACATTAATACCAATAATACCAATATACAAGAATTAGAGAGATATCTAAAGTTATACTAATTATCGGGAAATTAAGTTGATGAGCCACACTATAAAGTTATAGGAGAGAGTTATTGAGCATCATTTGAGAGGAACGATGAGCATATCTATGAACCAATTTAGTTTTATGCCTAGAAGGTCAACCATAGAGAGTAGAAGAAGGATCTACATATGGTTTTCATTGAATTGAAGAAGCCTTATAACAAAATGCCAAGAAAAATTATATAAACATAAATTCCCAACAAAGTAGATTGCCTTCATCAAAGACATGCAAAACAATACTATAATTAGTGTTCAAACAAATGATGATAACATAGATTACTTTCCGATTAAAATATAAGTACATCAGATATCACCTTTGAGTTTATATTGCTTTGCTTTGGTAATGGATAAGGTTACAAGGAACATACAATGGGATATTTCTTGCTGTATTCTCTTCATAGATAATATAGTGTTAGTTGATGAGAGCCGAGTGAAGGTAAATAGAAAACTAGATTTGTGGTTGTACACTCCTGAGTCCAAAGGTTTAAGAGTAAGCAGAACTATGACTTAACATGTGGCTTTGACATCATTGCTTACTGGTGGGAAATGTGAGTTTAAGAGGTCAGGTAGTGGCTAAGAAATATATCTTTCGATATCTAGTATCCATGTTACAGATGAATAGGGATATTGATGTAGACATTAGCCAAAAAATTAAAGTGGGATAGATGAAGTGGTATAAAATTCTAACATCTCTGTGATAAAAGGATACCGCAGAAACCAAAAGATAAGTTTTTAAAAAACAACCATTAGATTTATTATGCTATATACGCAAAATGTTGGTATATAAAAGACGGCATATTAAAAATCCAAAATCCAAAATCGGCCACCTGAGATTCGCATGCAGTAGCCTATCTGAGATGATTGGTGATTAACCTAACCACATTACGTAATTCTAGTAGAGTACAACATGAGCATACTCTAGCTGTACAGATAAATGCTACTGGAGCGTTGGCAATGGATGGTGGGTATTATGGGATTCTAAATTTTTATTCCACAAGCTAATTAGCATTCATGAACTTAAAAGTGCCAATTATTCATAAAAAATAGAATTATAAGTGTATAATCATGTTTTATCTTGTTTGAGGCATGGGCACAAACCATACAAGTTGTTCTCAAATTCTCAGGCATGCCTGGTAAGGCACATTTCATTGAATTCTTAGATAGCTCTAAGGCATACAATTTTCTCAGCCTTGCTTAGGTCACCCACCCAACTAGAGGTCTAAATACCATGATACCATTAACAAGATACTGAAGCATATATATTTAGGTGAAATGCCAACTAACCTTGTACCAAGTGAAAGGTTGTACATTGTTGTTTTGCATGCGACTCCATGCAGCACATCCCTGCTTCTCAGGAGCATAAATCATGGAAAACTCACCATTGAAGCCAACCTATATTTTAGACATACATGTTACATATGTTTGATGCACTTTGCACTCCAAGTCAGGAATAAATAGTTTATGTACGCAGCATAGAACCCCGGATGTAGGATAATGTATCAATATGGTAGAGCCACATCTATTTGAAAATGATGCCATGCTTATGAAGGAACAAGTGGCAATTGCCGACTGGTGACAAATGTTGTATCATGCATGCAACCTTTTCTATTCTTGGAAAAAAAACAAGGTGTGAACAAAATGAAATATGTACAGTGTCAGCTAGGTCATTTCCAAACTTTTTTTGGTATCATGGGCATGACTAGAGAGAGCTACAACCATAAAGCCGCTATTGGTTGGATGAGTCAGTTAACCAAGATTAGATGAAGATTTGTTGGAAGAACACTCATTTAGCGCACAATTCCCTAACCATTCTCTAACAAGTGTCCAGCTTTGGACTAGTCATTATTTTGAACCCATGGTGTGGCTAGCACTGTCTCACATGGTCATCTTGGGTCTAGGACCAACTAACCTATGCATGTTATAGTTTGTTGTATTCTTTAACAGTAAGGCAATAAAAATTTTCTGTAAATGGCTTCCGCAATTTCACAGCATGGTGCCGTTAACATTAGTACTGTAGCACCTTTATCCTTCTATTGTAAAATTACTTTGGTTGCACAACAGTTTCAACCATGCACCACCTATGTATATCCTTCTAAAGTAAAATATCTTTGGCGGCATAGCAATGTGAAAGGAAGAAAAGAAAACTAGATCAATTGTGACCAAAGAAAAGAACTGAAAGTAAAGATGACTAAAAATTCAAACATGGCCTATGTTGTTAGTAGTGAAGTGCATTTTTATATTGATACTAAACAAATGCACCTACTATAATATTTACCACACTACCGTCACAACCCTGATTGTTACACAAAAAGTACATAACTATGAATTGTTTTAATCTGATATGTCCAAAGGGAATTAGTCAGGTCAATGTCCCCACCTGTCAAGCCAGTGAGTTTCACCTCTAAATTCAGCTCCATCTTTCTCCAAGAAAGCTCCATATTTCTTTGCATTTGTCCAAGAGGTCACGACACAACAAATAATGCATTTACGTTTTGTACATGAATATGAAGATATAAAAGAGGCAATTAAAACTAAGTAAAATGATATATCACATAGAGGCATTATATAGATGGCTAGCTTCAATGCAAAAGAAAGTACTTCGCTCACTATACTTTGATAAGTTTACAAAATTAGGAATAGAAAAAATCTTCACATAACAAACGTGTCTCAAGTCTCAGCCTAGGTAAAACTTGTAACAGGTGTGCCTATGTGTGGATTAGGACAACTAAAACTGCATCAACAAAAGAGCAACCTGCAAAGGATATGTCTTTTTCTATGTGTTAAGCCATGTCCTTTGACATCTCATATTAATTAACTATTTATTACAACTCATATTAATTTACTATTTATTACAACAGCAAAGAATGCTCTTGGCCTCATGCTACAAATGTCAAGCTTAAATGGAACATGTAAAAAAGAATTAATGCATTTTTGAGAATTGGACTAAAGAGAATTGGATATTTAGTCTTGACATCTATATATATATATAATACGGTTTTTGCTGATGGGTCTTAAAAGAAAAATAGAGGTAGACAATCAGCTTGCCAAACCCCATCCAATAGATCTCCATCAACAATGATAGTACGATATTGCTTGCATTCAACTAAATAACATGAGTACAATATATACATATATATATATATAGCTCTATCGAGAATCTTCCTCTACCTGATTTATAAAATCAAGATCATGAAGGTGATCCGAGAGATTAGGCGCATAAGAAAAGGCAAACACCTAAATAAATAAAGGGATCACCTAAACAGAAAAAAGTGATCACCTAAACAGGAAAAGAGATAAATTTCAAAAGGAAATTCACCCACCTAACTATAGATGGGGATCAGCTAAATAGGAAAAGAGATGAACTCTAATAAAAAAAAGTCAATGTAATTAGATTATGTCATCAAAATAAGCTTGGAAATGTAAATTGACCTGGGTTTTGCATGTTATGAGGTTAAAAACTAGGTTTTGTAAGTTTGCTAAATGGACTTTTTTACAAAGTTTAGAGAGATAAAATTAACCTATTCCAAAAAAGAAAATTCAAATACCTGCAAGCCAACAATCTCTCAAATCAATGTCAACTCATTAAGCCCTTCAACCAATTGAATTGGTTGTTTTAGTGAGACATAGCGACCAACTTGACTACCTTCATATTGAAAGAAACCTTAGTAAATAACTGAATCTTTCTATCATTGTGTTAATGAAGAATTGTAACACCAGAGCATGCAACACTGCTTGTTCAAATGTTATACCAGAGACTAGATCATTTAATTTCTGATGGCTTAAGAATGTCCCAGCTACGTACCTTGGGTACCTCCTAAAATATGAACAGATAACAATATGTGTTGGGCATATGATTTTTCCTTTTTTTCATTGAAATAAAGAAAATAATTGACAATACTACTTCGTCACTTCCTCCTTAATACCTCTAGTTCAATCCCCTTCATTGGATGTCCTCAAGTCCATGAAAAGCCAGTTTAACATTGCCAACTAAACAACTATCATACCACTATACAACCTAATCCCCTACACTGCGTATGTAACTTCTACATTTTTAAAATTATAATAGATATAAACATATACGATGTATCAGTATTTTAGGGGAAAGGACCTACCACGCTGTCACCTAATTCGCATTCCTTATGAGTTCATCAAATCAACTTTGATTCCACCTTGCATCAGTGGTAATCAAATACTCTACACAAAAGTCTTATAGCTCAAGAAGCTTAAAATAGGTGGGCCAAAGTAGTTCCATTATAGAGTAATTAATGTTTATTTCCACTCCAACAAATAAAAAGGATATGGAAGAATTGATGGCCTGGGGTAGGTAATATTTTTAATAGATCGACTATTTAGTACCCCGGATGTTATTAGTGCCCTACACTTTTCCAGTCATGAGAAACACATTCTACAGTCAAGAGAAACACATTCTATTGCTTTAGAAAACATATTCATTGTCATGGGAACATGCTTACAGTTATAGAATGAATTTATTACTTGGTAGAATAACGTTTATAGTCATGGGCAAGTTCTATTGAGTGGGTTGCAGCTAGCACCCTGGCCCTAGTTAGCCCTTCTGACATTTTTCATATAAATACACTGACACATTAAATGCCAAGTATTTTTCTTATAGATATTAAGAATTTGAAATCATACCAGTGTTAACACCAAAATTTGGACGATCCGATGGTGCTAAAGCCGATTGGCTGAGAGGTGTCCGATGGAGAGTTTGATTCAGTCATCGGCCGATGGAGATACTGGTCAGCTCGTGAGACAAAGCCGATTGGAACTATAGAGAAGCCGATCAAATTAGTAGAAGATTGGATCGGTTTGAAGACTAGGAATTATCCGATCGGCGTCAGGTCCGAGAAGCCTGAGGAGAGGTAGGAAAAAGATCGGCTTTAGTAAAAAGAGGTCCGATTGCTACAGTGAAGAAGCCGATTGGGTTGTACGAAGGAAGACTCGGTTCTAAATTGGAAGATTACTCAGATAATACCAAGTTTGCGGAAGAGCCGTGGACTCTACGGCAAGATGTTCTATCTTTGTAGATTGTAACCTTATTAGAAAGGTTTAGTTAGTTAGTTAACTTCTTTAGAGGTATGTTCCTTTGTTCTTATTAGGAAATAACGTCCGATGGTCGTAAACACGTCGGACTCTGTCTGTAAATGCAGGGTATAAATATAGACCGCCTAGAAACATGTAAGATATCTCTCGATCATATATAATCTCAGTGCATTGCCACCCTAGTTCATCTCGGTTTAACCGGCGGGTTCTGGCTCTCGACGCGGGGTTGCATCGGTTAAGTCCGATCTCCGGCGAAGAGGTAAGTCCTGCCACCATCTCGATATTTTCTTCTTTGTCTTAGGTTGCATCGGTTAGGTTCAACCTCTTAGACCGGTCAGACGTATCGCATCACGTTCATGCAGGGCCTATCGGCCTGTTAAGCTCCCTCTACCGTCGTCAATTTTGTGCTGTATCGATTAGGTTCGACCTACGGGGCTACCGATGGTAGATCGAGATTTAGGCTTATAGTTTTTTGCATGGCGTATCATCAAAGTGCTAGCCGATGAGTTATCCATGCTCTGAGCTTCATGCCCAGCGCATCGGCCCCTTGGCCGATACGCATCAGCCTTTAGAGGTGTCTTTTGATGCGTAACGCTGAGCGTATCGGTCTCCCAGCTGGAGAGACCGATACGCATCCGCCTACAGAGAGGCGCCCCCTCATCGGCTCAGCTAGCCGATGGGTTCGTTCCTATCTTTGCTTCAGCATAGCCGATCCGGCATCCTCCGTATCTCACCGCTAGCCTCGGCCTCGTACTGTCTCGGTGAGGTCCGATCTTCGAGGTTCGGTGTTAATAGCGCTATCACGGTGGGCGATGGGTCTCGTGCTATCATATCCAGAGCGGTATCGGCTTTGCAGCCCGTGCCTTTTTATACTATTCCTTGCCTAGTCCACATGTGCCTTCATCGGTTTTTCCAGCCGATGAACTACTGTTCCGCTATCCGAAGAGATCCTATGTGCTTTGCTATCCTCTGAGTACATCCTAGTTCCTCCATCGGCTCTGCAGCCGATTCCCTATCGACACCTGTCCACATCGGCTCCCCAGCCGATTGAAGAGCTTTCCGATTCTATCGGCAGCCAGCCGATAGTGAGTGCCTGTATCGGCCCACCGTCCGACGAACCTGCTTGTCTCACTTTCTTGTCAATTGCAGGATCAAATTGACTGGCACGCCCGCACCCGTACCGACACGCCAGAGCCGATCGAACCCCACGGCCTCTAGCACGCGTACCTCAAGCCACGCAGAAAAGCCAATCGGCCTGCACTGGAAGTAAGCAGACCTCCCAGGCGATCTGGTGTGTTCGCGCCGGGGCGCGCGAGGGACCTCTGCGCGAATAACCAGCAAGCTTGCCATTTACAAATACATGAGCTACATCATGAATTTTATCTATTGTTAATGAAGGAAGAACCCATTTTGAATTCTAGAATGCAACATCTGCATCAGAAATGTTTACCCTATTGATACGTATAGTGATTAGACTCTTGAAAACAATGAGGATCGTCAGCAGACTATGATTTACTTGCCATTCAAACCACATACTGGTAAAGAACAATGAACATGTAATCATTTCAAAGTTACTGCATATGCATTACACTCTCTGGGTTTGAATTTGAAATTCAAAATAGTGGGAAAATAGTTAATATATAGTAATATACATGGTTGACATTTCATTGAAAAATGAAAATTGAATGGAGTGTCCTAGTCTGCTTTTCATGTTTGCAAGCAGGAAGAGTGCTAAACATTATTCTACATAAGATGTATAATTGGGAAATTAACACCCAACGTGAGGTTGACAAGTGGGCTTGAGACACTGGCTGTGGTACTAAAATACTACATTCTCTTTTCTGTTATTCGAGGAATCAAATATGCCCCATGCATAAATCATTGGTAGCAAGCGCCTTCCCACTAGGCTACATGCAAACCCACATGGATGCTTGGCGGGTTCCACTAGACCCACCAGCCAATCTACATGGATGGATGCTCTGCATGTTCTCCACATGAAGCAAGCTAGTTCTAAGCCTCTAATTATGGAAGCTCTAAGTGATACCAAAGGCAAGGCACAGCTGCTTGTAGAACCTCATGATGAACTCATTGATATTTGATCACATTGAATAGATCTATGGATAAGAATATTTTTGTCCATCTGACTCACTCGCTCAACCACTGCCTACTTGCCATGCCTTTCCCTGATGATGAATGAGTCCATTACGTAAGGCCACCACCCCCATGGGGGCAGGGCTGCATGCATAGGGCGTTCACAATGCCAGGAAAGCATCAAAGTGCAGTGCTTGGTTGTAGTACCTGTATTGTCATTGAGGCTGATATCCAGGTGGTAGTGGCAGTGAGGGAGAGGGATTGAGTATTAACCTGACTTGCCAGACCCTTTTCCTAACCTACTAGGCAATACACAGGAGATCGATAAGGAGGCACCAAAATGCCTTGTAGGCCTGCTGCATAAATATGCTTTACCTAATTGGGCCCTTGGAGTACTGTTGGTGGGCGAATGGTCGAAGTCAGCCCAGCAGGTTAGTGGCAAGGCTCATGCTACTTGCACCCTTACATTCGACCTTTTGCAAACTCCCATTATTGGGGAATGAATTTAGGGATAGGCGTAGGCCAACCTACAGGTAATGGTGAACCCATTCTAATTCAATTAAATGAATTAAATCCAAATATGAAATTTAATTCATTTAGTTAAACTAGAATGGGACAACTATTACACGCATACCACGCGTGTGCCCATTCCTACAGTCATGATCATGCCAAAAGTGATTTTAGAAACTAGTTGCTAGTTCTTGCATTGACCCATTAGAGATACTCCCTCCATCCCAAAATAAGTTCATCTTTCACCTCTATCGTTTGTCCCAAAATAACTTCACTTCTTTCCTTTTACCTACTCTGGTCCACAAATCGATGAGTTTTAATACTTCAATACCCCTTACTGATGAGGACATCCCTTCCAACGATACAATCATGCCTACTACGCAACAAGGACCAATGACAAGAGCCCGTGCATGAGAGCTAAATTATCAGGTAAACTCGTTCCTCGTTGTCCATAAACTCTCATCTCAGAATTGGATGCTACTAAACCATTGTGATGATTTTATTATTTTTAGGAATGATGGAGAGGAGTTTAATGGATCAACCAATCAGTTTGGGCATCAAGATCACACAACAAGGAAGCACATGATCGAACATCAAGTTCAGACTTCAAGTTCGTACAGCCAGGTAACATCAAATTGACGTGGCAATATTTCTCAACTCTGGATATTGTTTGAGGCATATGAGTACTCATTGGAAAGATCTTGAAGTCTACTTTCAGATGGATGCAACCTCATGACGAAATTGCCCTGGAGCTGAGCAGAATTGACAAAAAGACGTTTGGTCTTTCAGTCTTGGGCTGAAACCCTTGTATCTCGTGCAGCCCACTAGGGGCCCATTCTAGCTTAGGGTTTATACCCTCCCACGCTTCCTTGCTGTTGCCCATGTATAAATATATGTAGCAACCACCAAAATAAACTGCGGTTTTGTTTAGATGCAAGTATAGCTATTGCTACTTCCTAGTGAACGCGTGTGTCAACTAGACCACCCGATTTGCTTGATTCAAGACCCCAACTAGTGATTTAGGTTTCATTTGGTTCAGATCCGTGAGTTTATTTATTTGCTTGTTCATTTTGTTCTTGCTTGTTCTCGATTGCTGGCATGTTTAATGGTGTTCTTGGCAAGACAAGAATAGCACAGAATTAGTAGGTACAATCAAGATGATTGCACGTTAGCACAAAATGATAAAGTTATGTGTGTGTGATCACTGATTATACATGAAAATAGCATGTAAACTTACAGGAAGGTCCAAAAGAGCCTGGGCAATTGCACTGCAAGCTGCAGCTGTTGCACCAATCTATAGCATTCATGGAGACATCAATCAGGAAAAAAAATATACAGCAGGCATTGAATCACGAACCTGAAAAGGTTGAAGATGCCATTATCAGTAAGACAATGTTATCAAAGTGAAATTATAAAATATATTACTGAAACTAGAATGTGAAAGTTCAGCCGATACAGTGCAAATAAAAAACTATTCTGCAGAAATACTGATCAATCAAATAAGACATTAGACATGCTTTACATTAGTAAGTTTCACTAATCTTATGCGCAATAAAAGGAGCAAGGACAGACAATAAATTCCTTGGAGGCAATGAATTCAACTGTTCCCCTACATAACTCAGGGCTGTCATCAGCATCACGTCGCCTACCATCAGGACCTAAGTTGCACAAGTACTCCCTTGGAGTATCAGTACTAAATCCTGTAATATCAGTTTACTTTGTCAAATAGTAGCTTTAACTAAGTATGATATGTTAAAAAAAATACTAATATGCTATATAAAAAACAATGATTAGAGCAACCAAACAACCAAAATAGAAGAAACTCAGGTCAGAAGACATACGCCGTGCACATGTTTGACTTTGAAAAGTACCATGTACTCAACGGAAAGAATAAAAACAGCACTGGCTGAACATCTAAATGATCCAAAATGTTTCATAAGAGCACAGTTATGCATGAAAGTATTTCCACTGGCAGCCAGAAATAATAAATAAGCTCGACAGCAAGACAAACTAGCATTGAAGCAAGCTAATAAAAGAGAGTTTGCATCTTCCCTTACTGCATAAGTTCCAGACAAAATGCTTCCCTTGATCAATGAATTGCATGAAAGTATTTATGTATGCTTTGCAGCATGAACACCTAATAGGTCCCATCTCTCCAAAGTCCACAAGCTAAAATAAGACAATGAGTGTCAACCCCAAAGCAACGTAGCACAAAATCATGCATCATTATGGTCTGTGGTAATGAATGTTTAACTAAATTAGCAAATAATGAGGTTTGCATTAGAATCCAAATGTTGCCAGAATGCGATGCGACTAAAGTAGTTGGTGTGGGGCCACGTTCAGTATGTCTACGCCTAAGGTTGCGGACCATGAAACGAAGTTAATGACAACATTTATTTTCGTCTGTCTTAAAATTTTGAAAATATTTTTTATTTTTATTTTATAAAAATCTCTTGTAATATAATTTTTGACTCCATTTCTTGATCCCATTGACTCTAAAACTTCGTGACTATGTTGTGGACATCATGGAGTCGTGTTAAGGCGATGACGGCCGGTGGGGAAGTGGCTTAGGCAGGCAACATCTATGTGCCTCCATACTACGGTGACTTTGGATCGAGAGATTTAACCCGACTAAATTATGTTCGCCTCAAGATCGAAACCATCATCGTGTCAATCTTCAATAATTTAATCTACAAGAATCGATATGGCTTTAAGACATCGCCGCTGTGGAAAACAACAGATAGATATTGTTAATCATGAGGCCACGTCCTAGGCTAACCACTTTCGAACTAACATCACCACCAAAATCCAACTTATCAAACCGGTCAATCACGACACTACACACCACCTAAACCGTTGTCCTAAAGCAACGATATTATTGGATTCTACTAATGCGGCTTACTACTATGGAAGTCGATGAGCAGATTGAACATCTAGCCACTCAACTAGACTCCTCGAGCACATGGTGCTCCTGACACATGCACACACTGATCAAGCAAGTAGGCTATCAACGTAGTACAATGGAGAAATATGTACGATCAATATCTACTGGTGTCTCACACAAAAACATACTAGGAGAGTTGGCTTGCATCATTTTTATTGGCAACAATTCTATATTATCAACATGATGCCTTACCCTAGACCAACCACTCCTGAACTGTACATCTACTACCGAAAAATTGATTATATCAATCCAAATACCATGAGGCTATGTCCAACTAAACTGTTCATCTATAGCAACAATATCTGTCGGCTAGAATTAAGTTATTGAACCATTGTTCTTGAATGATAATATTAGCATACTTCACATTTATTGGGTTCGATGTTTCAATTTAGTATTATTTTTAGATTGATTTTTATTTTTATGGTATATGTATCGAAAATAACGAAGAAACCATTTATATCATTCTATAACGGCATGCCGAGAAGCGGAATTCAAGTACCACACAGATATAGCCTGAGAGTATTTCAATCGGACTTGTTTTGGATACACACTTGATCACTTGTACGCCTCACGTTTAGGAATCATCGCAATCCATGAGGACACCGGCACGACGAGAAGCTGAAACCTGCGCATCGATCTGCTCACCGGCGTATATTCTTATCGAACTTGAAGAATTCTCACATTCTGACTAGGATCCAATTTCTAGTTGGCAGCGTGATAATTCGTTCCAATAACACATGCTCCAGGATTGACCGATCACCGGTAAACGAGTACAGCAAGTACAGAAATGCATATATGCGTAGGAAAAGTCAGTATATATACTGTCCATCCTATTGCTCATTCGCTGTATGTACTCGAAAGCATACCAGGAAATTGTGCAAACAAGCACATGTAGTGATATCGCATTGCCTTGGCCCACCCATGCCCATGCATGCTTAACATCAAGGATCGAGTTTCTTGGCCACACACACATTGCTCTCTCTCACGCAATGGTTGGATGCACTATCTATGCAATAGACTCGCCCCCGATCCCCTCAGCACACACACATATAAGGAATGGCTACCCGTTTGTCATTGCTGACTAATTTATGGTCTAGCTAGACCAAAACCGTAAGACTATTGATCCTAAGGCACACTGAAGGGGAATGAAAGAGCGAAGTCCTCTCAAGGCGATTTCTTTCACCTCCGTTGCACGGTGATCGCATCACAGGCGACCATCAGTGGTGCTGATGGCAAATTTGGTTACAATCTTTTGATTGAGATAGATAACTTGATTGATAGCTGCAACAACATTCATAGTATGACTGCAACCATCTAGAGATGATGTGCCTTAGCAATCCATACATCAAATCCAATGGTTAAGCATGATCTTATGGAGCACGATCAACCCAGCCACATGGGCACTCATCCTATAAGCAATCGAAGAACAAATAGATCAAGCACTAAATTACTAAATTAAGATGAATGGTTCAATGTGAAAATACAACAAGAAAAGTGAGGTTTTGAAGATGAACAGATAAAATCCGCTCTATTTTGTCATGGCTCTAGAGATTATATATAGGTAGAAGGATGACCACAATGGTGTTGATGTCGTTCTCTAACCTTAGGAGGTGTCCTTAATTGACTCAACTAGATACATGGGACATCAGCCCAAAATAGGGTGATGTATCACTATGGATAGACTAAGGTCTCGTCATTGAAAGTAGACTTGTGCCAAGAAATGGATTTGAGGCTAGATTCATTTGAAAGTAGACTTGATAAGATTTCCATGAAGTTTAGGAGTTCCCAAATCAGAGTCCGTATGTCATGGTGACAATCACATTGGCATTATTCCGCGGTCGAAAATCAGCCTACGTGAATCCCTCTCATTTTTGGTGTTCTCCATCATTCCTAAGCAAAACAAAAGTACACGTGTTCCCATTAAAATAAGTAGGCACATACTAAAGAACAAACTCACTTTGTCTAATTAAGTTAGCAAGCATGATCACGAGTAAGCGATTTCCAGCCCAAAAAATATGAAAGTCAAGTTGAGAGAGCATAATATATTGGCAAGACAAGGCATTTGCAATAAAATTTTCTTTCCTCTTCTTGTGTTTGATTATAGAAAGACTCAATGAACTCAACCCACTTAGCATGTCTATAGTTTACATTGGATTGGTTTTGAATGTGCTTCAACGATTCATGATCAAAGTGAAAAATAAATTCTCTAGGCCATAAGTAATGCTGCCATGTCTCAAGAGTACAAACCAAAGTAACTCTTTGTCATAAGTGGAGTAGTCTAAACTAGCACCACTCAACTTGTCATTGAAATAAGCCACTGGTTTACCTTCTTGCAACAAAACACCACCCAATCCAATTTCACTTGGATCACATTCTAGCTCAAACATCTTATTGAAATCAGGAAGCTGAAGCAAAGGTGCATGAGTTTACTTATCTTTCAAAATGATGAAGGCTTCTTCGTGGGCTGCACCCCATGAAAAGAGAACTCCTTTCTTGGTGAGTTTATTCATCGGAGTGGCAATGGTTCCAAAATCATGAACAAATCTGCGATAAAATTCAACATGTACAAGGAAGCTTTGAATCTATGTAACAGTGGTCGGAGTAGGCCATCTCTAAATTGCCTCGATCTTGGTGTGGTCCACTACAATTCCTTGTGATGTAACAACATAGCCAAGAAAAGAGACACGGTCTGTGCAAAAGTTGCACTTGTTCAAGTTGCCAAACAAACGTGCAGTACATAAAGACTCACAAACAACATGTAAATGATCAAGGTGGTCCTCCAAAGATTTGCTATAAATCAGGATATCATCGGAATAGACAACCATAAATTTACCAATGAAAGCACACAAAACTTTGTTCATCAATCTCAACCCCAAAGGCATAACTAACCACTCATATAAGCCAAACTTAGTTTTAAAATATGTCTTCCATTCATCCCCTAATTTCAAGTGAATTTGATGGTACCCACTGCGCAAATCAATTTTGGAGAAAAGAAAAACACCACTTAACTCATCAAGAATATCATCCAACCGAGAAATGGGGTGATGATACCGTATTGTGATGTTGTTAATGGCACGACAATCTACACACATATGCCATGACCTAGCTTTCTTTGGCACAAGAATACGGGCTATGAGATTGACGAACATACCCCTTATCAAGCAATTCTTGAACTTGACATTGAATTTCTTTTGTGTCCTTATGGTTGGTTTGGTATGCAGTGCGATTGGGCATTGAAGCACCTGTAATAAGGTCAATGTGATGTTCAATTCCTCGGAGGGGAGGAAGACATCATACTTCACTTGGAAAGACATCAAAGAACTCTTGCAAAAGTTTAGTGACCATGGAAGGCAAAGAAGGGGGTAAATCATCCATAGAAAACAAAACTTGTGTGCACATGAGAACATAGCAAAAAGAACTAGCGGCCCACTCATCCAAATCAGCATGAGTAGCTAGCAACACATGAGTCTTTAGGTTCATGTCATGTGCAGCAATGTGGGAGTGTTCTATTTGCTGCAGAAACTCATTAGCTAAAATATGATTTTCACTCTGCACGTGCATTTTAGATTTCTCTCTACTAACCCAAGCAAGCTCATCTTTAACAATTTGTCATTTGATGCAACACAAATTTCTTTTCATTTAAATAAAAGTGAATACTGATTAGTGTGGCCGTGGTGTACAGAATCAATATCATATTGCCACGGTTGACCAAGTAACATACAACATGCTTACATAGCAAGCACATCATAATCAACATAACCAATGTATGAACCAATAGCAAAGGGCACCCATACATAATGTGTTACCTTAAGCTTACAACTTTGATTGAGCCATTGGATATGATAGGGATGGGGATGTGGGCGAGTTGGTAGGGCAAGCTTTCCACCATATCTGTACTCACTAAGTTGTTGCAGCTCCCGCCATCAATAATGATGCGAACTGAGTGCTCCTTGTACACCCCTTTGGTTTGAAACAAAGTACGGCATTAATTCTTGTCCTTTGTGGCAATCTGAGTACTTAGCACATGTTGTACTACAATACTCAAATACCTATCAGCATCATCAGCAGTGACATGTTCATCTTGGTCCTTTGGTTTTGCAACGTCACGTGCAAGCATATCGTATGTTTCATCATCACAATCTCTGGTCAAATCATACTCACCGTCCTCACGGATGACTAGCACTCTCTTGTTTGGGCAATCACGCATGTTGTGTCCATAGCCCTTGTAACGATGGCATTGGACATCCCTGGTATGACTCGTAGATGCAACCAAAGCACTAGACAAGGAACCATGAGTTGCAGGTGTGGGGACTACAGAAACTTGCGGTGTTGCAGCTAAGGGCATGGTGAGTGGCTTGCTGGTTGAGGAAGAAGGCGTCGCCATGGAAGAGGATGGTACAGCTGCTGTACTTGTCCTCCAAGAATTAGTGCAACCTGTAGAAATGCTAGTCCGTGGTTTCAGTTGACGTCCCTGTACTTCACATTCAGCTTTGCAAGCAAGATGAAACAAGCTAGTCATAGAATTGTAATATTTCTAATCAAGAATATCATGTATGTCATGATTCAACACACCCAAAAATTGAACCATATCCTCTTCATTTCCCTTGACAAGACCACAACCTGAAAAGTGAATTTGATCAACGCTGTAATTTATTTAATATATCATGAGTCTGTGTCGCATGAGCAGTTTCAAAGCTTCCCAATTTGTGGGAATGTTATTTGGGTGTTTGTGGCAATGTTCGTGCCACCACACATATGCAGAGTCAATGAATTCACTAGTAGCAGCCCTAACTTGTGTATGAGTAGGATCATCATGGCATGCAAATTTGTGATCAACAGCTAGCTCCCAAGTAAGATAAAGATCAGGATCATATTTTCCACTAAAAGCATGAAAAGTGAGTTTCATCTTAGCAAAAGAATCATCCTGATTATGTACACCATGTTGGCGCTGTTGTTGGTGAGGAGGATCATGTTGTTGATGTCAATCTGCAGTTGAGAGGATGCTCACATCATCCTTAGTGTCCTATGCATAGTCCTTGTCATGCTGTCCAGGTGTAGGTTGTTGTCAAAAAATCATAGCAATTGTTCACAACAACTCGTCAATTCTTGTCACCAAGTTCTCAAGCGTAGTGTTGGTGTTGTTCTGAGCAGTACTCATGTCATTGAATGTCATTGTGATCTAAATTTGAGCTTCCTCTAGGTGGGCAAGGTGTTCATTTGTGGTGCGTAAGTCATCATCAAGACCTTCTATGCGCTCCCGCATTAGGAGATCAAAATGTTGGATGATGCCTCAGGTGCAAAGAGACTGTGGGATGGTGTTGTCTGAAATCTCTCTATCTCCAGTCATGGTTAGTCACATAAAAACCAGAAAACAAAACACACATAAGTGACCTGCACTAATAGGATGTATGTATGTGGGGTCACACACTCATAAGCCAGTATTGAGCGCTTACTAAATCTTCCCAAATGAGCAGTGGTGATCTAGAATCAGCGGTACAACCTATGAAGATTGGATGGAGCGATTGCCATGTGACGCAAACCGGTTCGTTGTAGAAATTCCGTGTAGCTAAAGGAAGGTTGCACTTTGTAGTAAGGATTAGCACAGTCAAATCAGTAAATGCACATTGAATAGTTGTTCAAAGCAGGCCCATAAGTTGCTGATAAAAACAAGGTTAGAAAGTTTTAGTTGGTTGGCATGCAAAGAAAAATGTGACCTGATGCAAGCAAGGAGAAATCTCACATCAAGTACAACAAGAAATGCTAGGTGACTACTTGAAGCTGATGTTAGGGCATAGATTGTTCGTACGACATGGGGAACTCAAAAGGATATATGAAACGCAATGCAAACATCCCCTAACTTGAGTAGCTTGCTGATAAAAACTTTGACTAGCCTTCATAAGGCCTAGAGAAGGTACTAGCCACCACAAGGTACACTCTCTCTCTCTCTATCTTTCTCGCAACAAGGGAAACTTAGCACAAAATAACCTAGAGCATCTACTTCCTAGATTGTGGCATGCCAGCAAAGAAATTGATAGTTTTCTATCACCAGAGATTAGGTGCGGCTGTCTCTTTCATTCTTTGTTATGTTTGTAAAGCACCGTTAACATCAAAATTTATTCAGCCTGCAAATGGAATCGGCTGATGGAGGAGACACTGATCGACTCGTAGGGAGAAGCTGATTGATACTGTAGAAGAGCCGATCAGATGGGTTGAGGACGGATTCAGTCTGTGTGAAGACGGAGTGTTATCTAGATGTGATTCGGTCTGATATGAGGAGGAATTGTGAGAACCACGATAGGATGTTTATCTACATAGAATATATTACGTAAGCTAGACAAGTTAATTAGCTTTATAGCTTAAAGATTAGTTTTCTTTTATGTTTTTAGAAAATAACATCCGATAATTGTTGTAACCATGTCGGACTCTTGTAATCTTAGGGTATAAATATTGACCCCATGGAAGCTTGTAAAATATCAACATATCAACCAAATACATCTTTGATGCATCACCACCCTAACTCGTCTATGTTTTTCCTAGTGGATTCTA
The DNA here is from genome assembly GCA_030770085.1 of Oryza coarctata. Lineage (NCBI taxonomy): Eukaryota > Viridiplantae > Streptophyta > Magnoliopsida > Poales > Poaceae > Oryza > Oryza coarctata. The sequence continues at coordinate 7,782,322 of CM061484.1, read as the reverse complement.
GCTCTTGATGCGGGGCTACATCTATTAAGTTCAATCTCTAGCGAAGAGGTAAGTACCACCATTATCATGGTTTATTTTGCTTTGTCTAAGGCTACATCAGTTAGGTCTGATCTCTTAGTCTGATTAGGCATACCGCATCACGTTCGCGTGAGGCTCATCGGTACGCGCTCTCCCTCTTTTGTCCCTGGTGTCATGCTACGACCTATGAGATTGGTGGCGGTGGTTGGAGTCGTTGGCCTAGTGGGTGTTCGCGCAATGTTTCTTCGGAGTGAGTAGCCTGAGTTATCCTTAACACCAGCATCGTATTTGGTTCTTATATCGCTCAACAATTAATCCGCTAACAATTGATTCAGTCATGTTAGATTCGGCCTGATACTGTTTCCGTTAGGTTCAATCTCAGGCTCATGTCTGATAGGTCTATCGTTGAGATCTGGAGGGTTTCATTCCCCATCGGCTCAGATAGCCGATAAGTTTAGATATAGGCTTGTATTGGACGTTCGATCGATACGTAGCCGATTACCTCACCCTCTCCTTCATCGTTACGTCTATCTAGCCTCCATTGCCTCTATGTCGTTAATCCTGGTTTCATATTATCTCATTTTGGTATGATCTAATGAGGCTGGTCCTAACAGTGCCATTATGGTAGTCGCTGGTCATCGTAGCTTCATGGGGGATTGGGCCCCGCTCTGTGCTTTAGTCACTTTCATCCTACGGAGCGTCATCGGTTATTTGGCCGATAAACCCTCTATTTTATTCCACGTCTATCAGCTACACCTTCATTGCCTTTTTAGCCGATGCTTGAGCATTACCTTTCCCATTAGCACTCAGCCGATATGGTAAGCCGAATTGGCCCACCAGCTGATTGGCTCATGGATTTCATTCTCTGTCTTCTTGTCAATTGTAGGGTCAAATTGATTGGCACGTCATCGAACCTCGAAGATTAAGGATCTGCACTGAAGCTATGCAGATCTCCTAGTGCATGACTAGGGTGCCATCTTCCTTGATTGGACCTCCGTTAGGCCTGATCGGACTCCCTGCGAGATTCGGTGACCAGCAAGTAGCCGAACTTAAAGAAAATGCATAATACAAAGGGTTATGGGATAGGATAAACGTACACTGCTTCTGTTTTGGCTTTTGAAGTGGACTATAGGAATGAAATACTAGTATGAAAAGTAGTAAACTCTCACCGAGCAACCTAAAATTTGATACCACTTGATGGGGACGGAGTGCCCGATCTTTCGATGAGAGTGATTGGGAAAGAGGTGACTCTCATGATCCGACTACAACCGAACAAGTTGTGTGTGACTTAGCAATCGCTGAACTAACTCCAAATGGTTATTGACCTTACTGCAAAGCACAATCAACCTGAACATAAAGTTGAATTCCTGCACGTCATGGAGGAACAAGCAAGAACAAGATGTAGGCAAGGAAAACTCTCAAATTGGGGTTCACAATGGATATCTTAGAGGTGGTCGTCTGGCACAACTAAAGAACAAATCTGTTTGCACAATGGCTAAACAAGAGCAAAGCAAAACCCGTGCAAAAAGGGGGCTCGGCCTAGTCTAAATAGGAGAGAGGGAGGGGATTTCGGCCAGCAATTATGGCAGGGCAAAACCTCCTCCTATCCTTTTTTTTTAATTTGTCTAAACTGGAGTTATTACATAGCTCCAGCCCTAAGGTTATATAGCACCTATTTATTGGATGGCATCTTCTGGACCCTCATCTTCTACACCCTCATTCCAGAGGAACATGACATAGTTTAGTTCACGTGCACAAGCTCGAGTCATAAGTCATCACAGCATTTCTAGATGTGTGGCTGCAGTAGAGGATGTGGTTGGTAGCAAACAAGTAGTGTCCTCATCAATAGCTTTCGCCCAAATGCCATGGTGGCATGATTCCTATGGTGACATGTGAGGGAGACTTTTTTGGGGTGTAAAGTGTATGCCTCTTATCAGAATAAATCTATTCGAGTAGTTGCACGCTCTATTATGCGCAACCCTAGCAATGCACCCAAGTTAGAGTTTAATTCGGTTAAAACTGGAATAACTAGATTTCATCACTTGTGGCCTGGGTTAAGGCAAGTTCATGTTTGTACGTGGATTGATAATAATCTCACTAGAGATAGGTTCGTGTTTTAATTAAATGCCTTTAAATTATCAAAACATTTAAAATATTATTTTTATTGCAAAATAGCCATATAAATGAATACCTTCTACACCCTCGGATTATACTTGCATTTTCCTTGACATGGCTTGCTGAGGTTAGTTGTGGTACTTAGCCTTGCTCCTTTTTCCCCTCATCTAGTTGCTCGCACTAAAACTCATGAATACGCTAAGACTTAGGAGATATGCTTTGCTTCGGTGAAAGTCATTCAGCTTTGTTGAATGGCATGTGCTCTCAATTGTCTTTTGGCTTCGTTGGTTCGTTTGAGAGCACACCAAGGTTCACCAGCTTCATTGTCCCCTTGTCGAGTCAATGGAAATGTGGGCGTTTCAGTCAATTTAACCCTGCAATTGACAACGAGATGAACATAGTTGGTCAATCAAACGATTGGGCTGGCATGAACTCTTGCTATTGGCTAGCTATCGATAGGGTTGAGATAGCCATCGGTTGTGTCCGACACGTTCCTGTTATTGATTGGTTGTTGATAAGGACTGAAACACTCTTCCATCAGCTAAGAAGCCGATGAAGGCATAAGCAGACAGAAAGTTACATTGACTGTAAAGCCGATGTCACTCTGAATATAATGAAGGCGTAACACTAATCCATCAGTAGCAAAGTCGACAAAAGCATAAAAGGATATCCAAAGAGTATCATAGCGATTCCATCGGCTCCAAACCAATGGTACTATGGAATAGGGTATTTGAAGAATAGTACGCAAGATCCTTATATCGGCTGGTGACCGATGAAGGCTATAGTGCTCATTCATCGGCTGGAAAGCCAATGGAGGCATATGTAGATTGGCATGGAATAATATAAAAGATCCATCGACTACAAAGCCGATTGTGCTTTCAATATAATGTGCGATGAATAAAAGAAGCGAGACCCGATCCTCCAATAGTACAAGACCTAGTGACCTCCCTGACGGTACCATTAGAGTCAGCCTTAATAGATCGGACTGAATCGAGGTAGTATGAGACTAAGGCTAACAACATAGAGACGACGGAGACTAGATCTGATGCACTGATGGAAGGAAAGGGCGGACCCATAACTTGTTCAGCTGATGAGAGATGATCTCCGAAGATATGTGTGTATTGACTGAGAAGCCGATACATTGGGCATGAGATTCAAGAGAAGTCACTCAAAATGTATGTGTATCGGCTAAGGACCTGATACACTGGGCGTGATGCTTAATGTGTGGACTAATCGGCTAGTTACTCCGATGAAACATGGAGTAAAGACCCATTGACTTTTTGTTCAATCTACTATCAATAGTCGAGTAGGTTGAACCTAATCGATGCAGCACGAGACTGATGATGGTAAAAGGAGCTTGATAAGCTGATAAATCCCATGCGAACGTGATGTGGTATATCCGATCAAACTAAGAGGTCAAAACTAACTGATACAGGCTTAGACAGAGTGAATATACTAGAATAATGACGGGACATACCCATTCACTAGAGTTCGGACCTAACCGATGCAGCCCCACATCGAGAGTCAGAACAGGTCGATAGAAAACCTTGGCAGTGCACCAAAATTCTATTGATTGAGAGATGATTTACAAGCATCTAGAGTTGTATATTTATACCCTAGGATTACAAGAGTCCGATGCAGTTGCAACAAACATCAGACGTTATTTTCCAAAAACATAAAATGAAAATATCTCTAAGGAGGTTAACAAAACTAACTAAACATGCCTATCTTTTTAAGATATCTCCTATAAATAAAGTACTCTGCTATGGCTTCCATGGTTTCTCCTCAAATTCGGTCTCATCTGGATAATCTGCTATTTTAAACTGAACCGAATCTTTCCTTAATCTATTTGATCGGCTCTTTCCCTGCATGAATCAGACTTTTCCCACTAAACCGATCGGCTCTCCAATCTATCCATGGGGCTTACCAAATTTCTAATCTATCCATGGGGCTTACAAAATTTTGGTGCAAACACATGCCCCTAATTTTGAAGCATGTGGACTCATGCTTCGAAATTACCTTCCTTAGGCTCCCATGGCTTTGAAATTTTCTCCCTTTCTTGTAATTAGCTTTCATGAGCCGAAACTTCATGCATCAGATATGCTACTATTGAACTCTTGGGAAAGAAACTTTCTCCTGATGTGACTCGACAATCCTTGTAAGGCTAGCTCTGCCAACTATTCATCGCTTAAGTTCAAGCTGTAGCATCGACTTCTTATATTATGAAATCTTCAAATATATTCTAGAATCAATTCTTCTGCCTTCTACTTTACTGATATTAAATCCATGAGTCACATGTCAGGGACCTCAGTAAAGAAGTATCTATAAAACTGCTTCTCCAAATCAGCCCACCCTCAATTGAATTTGGTGGTAATGAAGAAAACCATATACAATCCGATCCAGATAAAGATAGCGAAAAAAGTTCTAACTCTCAGGTCTTTCTCAACTGATGCTTCTCCACGCTGGAATAAGAATCGGCTGATGTGCTTCATCGTAGATATGTTGTCTTGCCCTGAGAACTTTGAGAAATCTGGTATTCTGTATCGGTGTGGTAACGAAACTCCGTCGAACCACTCCGAATACAGGTGCCAATACATAAAGGTTTGATCCTTAGACTTGATACCAAATTGCTCCCTCACTACTTCTACACCTTTGGCTGACCAATCCTCCTCCCTTGGGATCTCTCTCTGATATTGTGGAAGTGGAGCTAGTACTTGATTCTGCCTGAGATATTCTTCAAGATAATTGTATGAATTGGGATTACCACCTAGATAGTGATGTCAATATCTTCCATCATAAGTAGTCTTACAATTCTGTAGAAGTACATCATGCCGTTGCCCTCCAAATCAGTTCTGTGTTGGTGGATACATATTCGCCAATAAATCCCTTCTAGTTCTATATGCTTACTGAGGTAGCCCTATTTCTATCGGCAAATATATAGGGTCTTGATCAGTCTCTTGAGCTAATAATTTATTCATCATCTTCTCGATCAAATTCTGTAGTGTATCGACCAATACTCCTAATGGGTTGAGTGCTTGATGAGCTGTTTCGTTGATCATCTCTTGTAATGACTTTGGAGGATTCACAGGTAGTGATCAGCATGATTCTTTTATCAAAACAAGTTTTGGAAAATGTGATTTTTGAATCAGCTGTTATCCAATCATACTAAAGGATTCCAAACAAAACTTCTGAAAGTTGTCCATGTTTTGCTCTATTTACTAGCTCTGCTCTTCATTCAAATCTTTCACTCTCACTGGAATCGCGATATCTTCATCTGCTTCTTCCAACGAATGTGCCTTGGCATCAACCTCTTCTTCAGATGTGTTGATGAAAATTATGCCCTCTAGGTTGATGAATAAAATTCTGACTTCTAATATGATAATTGTATAGTCCTGCTGGTTGATGAGTGGAATTCTATTACACCAGCTGATGAATGATCTTCAAGCTCCACCAGCTAATAAAAGAAATTTGGGTACCACTGGGCGTGCCAAAAATATTCTCGTGCTTAAACTCGTGAACGTGCCGAGGCCTAGGTGATATGCTTTATTCAAGTGCAAGTCCTTTGGCTTTGTTGGATGGCATGTGATGGAACCCGCTTGGGTTTATTCCTGACAATCGATGAGAGTTGGGGATAACTTCGATTTTGGGTGGATCCGACGTTGGCTGTCCAACTACAACACCACAAGGGCTGCGCCTTAGCAATAGGTACACCGTCTCTGATTGGAATGTTCTTCCCATGCCAAGAATACCTTTAACCTACTAGCAACCGAGAACAAGCAAGAACAATATGAATACGCAATTAACTCACAAATGGGAAATTCAAAGTTGAATCTAAATCACGAGTTGGGGTCTTGAATCAAGCAAACGGGTGGTCTAATTGATACATGCGCTCACAAGGAAGTAGCAGTAGCTAAACATACAACAGAACAAAACCCAACCTTCATCTTAGTGGCTGCTGCAAGTATTTATACTTGAGAGAGAGCCAGGAGGCGTGGAAGGGTGTAAACCCTAACTTAGAAAGGGCCCCTAGTGGGCTGAATGAGATATAAGGACCTTAGCCCAAGACTAGAGGTCCGAAAATCTTTCTATAGTTTCTGGGCAGCTTCGATGGAATATAGCAGTGTTTTTGGATTCATCTGAAAGTAGACATCAAGGCATTTCCAACAAGTGCTCATAAACAACCTCCGGAGTGAAGAGTTCTGGTCAATTGAAGTTGTAGCTACCTGGACGTCCAAATTTGATGTCCAAGCTTGTAGTCCGATCCCTTGATCTGGTCGTCCTTTTGATCATGGCAGCTTCCAAACTGGTACTTGTCATGGCTACTCCTAGACCAATCTAGTTCATCTCTCAAGTTCCAAAGTAGAAGAATATCATCACAAGAATTTTGTTGTACCATATTCGTTAAGCAACTTGTTTGGACAGTAAGGAAGGATTTCACCTAGTAGTTAAGTTAGCATGCTCTAGCTCGAGTCATTGGGCCTTGCTGTGCAGCATGTGTGGTTGTATCCATAGAAGGGATGTCCTCATCAGGTTGGGTGAACTCCGTGCTACACATTGTTGCACATGCAATGGTTGGCTGCACAAGACTCCTCAGGTTTCATGAATATCTTCGATTCTACGCCGTGAAGGTTGGGTGCACCTTCGTATCACCTCCCCTTGTGAAGGTTGAATCAAATGTCGCATTGGTGACCCACGGTGGCAGCCGACCCATCGAGCTCTGCCTCTTCACGTTGCCAACTCCCAATTTTCCCAAATCCTATAATTCTCCACAAAATATTCCCCAACTCCTGATCCCTAATCCCTTGTTGTGTCTGCTACCACACGTGCTCGTGCTCGCCATTCACCACATGCCACTCGCGCGTTTCGACTGGTGCAGCGTAGATAGCACTACAAAAGTTTTGTTCTTCTTTTACAAGGCACATTCATGAAGAACAAACAGAATTTTATCATAAGTCACATTTTATGATGACCTAGTCACCAAAGGGCACCATCATAGAAGTTTCATCTAGGATTACCTAATGTGACCAAAAATTTGCACCTATCATAAATAGTTGTGATGATTTGTCCATTGTCATAACTTAGTGACGTTCCAAATTGTCACCAACAAAGCAAAAACTATCACACATCAACTACTCCGGTGCCCTCGCGTGGACAATGTAACAACAAGGATCCAACATGGCATAAGTTACAATTTGTCACATGCTAACCTAGCGAATCTTTCCTAACTAATTGTGTCGATATAAACAACTAGAGGCCTAGCATATGGTGGCTTGTGGCCCAATGAACCAGTCCACATGACCAAATTTGCTTTCGATTTGTGTTGCGCCATCTCACCCAGTCTTGTATTTATTAAGCATCATCCTCACTATCTCAATGAGTGTTCAATTCCTCCTCTCCAAAATCTCATTTTAATGTGGGTCATATGAAGCGGGGAACTCATGCTTGATTCCCTCTTTATCGAGGAACTCCTACTCTTGTGTGTTTTTGAACTCATCAACATTGCCACTTCTCACTATCTTGATTTTGACCTCAAGCTCATTTTGAACTTGATGTACAAATTTTTAAAGGTAGCTTATGGTTCACTTTATTCATGGAGGAAAAATACCTAAAACTAACATGAATAGTTGTTAATAATGACAAAGCCGTAATTGAAGAGGTCCCAAGAGGTCCATGTGAAGATGCCCTAAGGAATGGGATATCGTCATGATGTTTTAGACAGATGTAAAGGTCCGACTAGTTTTCTCCCTTGGCAAGTGTTCGACGCCCGGGAGGTCTGCTTAGCTCCAGTGCAGGCCGATCGGCTTCTCTCCATGGCTCGAGGTACGCGCATCGGGGTCCGTGGGGTTCGGTCGGCTCCGGCGTGACGGTGCGGGTGTGGGCATGCCAATCAATTTAACCCTGCAATTGACAAGTAGGTGAGACGAACAGGTCAGTTGGATGACAGGCCGATACGAGCCCTCGCTATCGGCTGGCTGCCGATAGGATTGAGTTAGTTAACGAACTAACTAAATGTTCCTATCCATATAAGGTAGGATAGAATGCCCTGCCATGAACCATGACTTCTCCTCAAACTCAGTCTTATCTTGGATAATCTTCTATTCTGGGACCGAGTTTTTCCTTGCCTTAATCTGATCGTCTTTCCAATCTATCGCTAGGCTTGCCCCCTAATTTCGATGTATGAAGGTTCATGCTTTGAAATTCTCTTCCTCAGGCTTCCAATGCTTCGACATTTCCTCTTTTCCTGATAAGCAGCTCTCGTAAGCCGATACCACATATATTAGATGTGCTAAACTATTGAACTCTTGGGAAGAAAATTTCCACCTAATGCGACTCAAGAACCCTTGAAAGACCAAATCAGCTAACTGTTCATCGCTCAGAACAAGACTATAACATCGGCTTCTGATGTTCTAGAAACATTGGATGTACTCTAGAACTGACTCATTGGACCTCTATCTAACCGATGTCAAATCTGACAATCTCATTTCTTGAATCCTAGCAAAGAAATATCTATGGAACTGCTCTAGATCGGCCCATCCATTAATCGAGTTCAGTGGTAATGAAGAAAACCATGCAAAGGCCCAGAGAGGGATAATGGAAAGAAACGGACTCTGAGAGCTTCCTTAGCCGATTCTTCTCTACATTGTGCTAAGAATCGACTGATGTGCTCCATTGTAGATATATTGTCTTGCCCTGAGAATTTGGAGAAATCTGGTATCATGTATCGGCGAGGCAATGGAACTGTATCAAACCATTCTAGATATGGGTGCCGATACATAACTGTTTGATCTTTGGGCTTGATACCAAATTACTCTTTCACCATATTCACAATTCTGGTTAACCAATCCTTGTCCCTTAGAATATCTCTCTGATCATGTGGAGGTGGATAGAGTACCCGATTTTGCTTATGATACTCTCCACAATAACTACCCTAAAAGAATTCTAAAGGTACCTCCTGCCATTGCCCCCCGAATCAATCTTGTGTTGGTGGATACATGTTTGCTAATAGGTACCTCTTGTTTCGCCAAGTTTTCTGAGATAACTTCATCTCTATCGACAAAGGTACATGATCTTGACCAGGCTCTTAGGCTAATGATTCTTGTATCGTCTTCTTAATCAGATCTTGTAGTGTATCCATCAATACTATCGATGGATTACTGAATGCTTGATAAAATGCTTCGTTGAACATCTCTTGTAATGGCTTGGAAGAATTCACAGGTAATAAATGGCCTGATTTCTTCATCAAAACACATTTTGGTAACTGCATTTTTTGAATCGCCCCTTGTTTAGTCATACTAAAGGATTTCAAACAGTGGTTCTAAAAGTTGTCCATATTCTGCTCTATATGCTGCCTCTGGTCTTCATTCAGATCCTCCATGGTAACTGGAACTATAATATTCTCATCGGCTTCTTCTTCGGATGAATATTCCTTCGAATCAACCTTTTCTTTAGATATATTGATAACAAGATGCCCTCCAGAATGATGAGTAAAAATTCTGACTTCTAATCAAGTAATTTTGTAGTCACGCTGGTTGATGAATGGTCTTCAAGTTTTTCCAGCCGATAAATGAAATCCCATCCAATTGGCTGATGAATGAAGATTTCTACCCCACCAGTCAATGAATGAAGTATGAGTCCTATTAGCCGATGAATGAAATTGTTCATCCCACCGGGCATGCCAAAAAATATGGTCGGGTTCCAGTGCGAGCACGCCGACGCTTGGGAGGTCTACTTAGCTCCAGTGCTAGCCAGTCGGCTTCCCTCCGTGGCTTGAGGTGTGTGCGCTGGGGGCCGTGGGTTTCGGTCTGCTCTGACGCGATGGTGCGGGTGCGGGCGTGCCAGTCATTTGACCCTGCAATTGACAAGGAGGTGAGACGAACGGGTCAGTCGGACGACAGGCCGATATGAGCCCTCGCTATCGGCTAGTTGCTGATAGGATCAAGTTAGTCATCGACCGCGTCCAAATGGCTCCTACTATCGACTAGTCGCCAATAGAAATCAGGGCGCCCTTCCATTGGCTAGGGAGCCGATGTATGCATAGGGGGATGTCGACAAAGGATACGAAGCCTCCGGGTGTAGCAGATGCGAGGCCCTGATCTATCAGCTGCAGAGCCGATGGAGACACAAGATAGAGATGGCAGCACGAAACCCGTCGCCCACCGTGATGATGCCACTGGCACTGAATCTCGAAGATCGGATCTAACCGAGACAGTACGAGAACGAGGCCAATGACAATGGCATGGTGGACACTGGATCGGACGTGCTGAAATAAGGGCGAAGTGAACCCATCGGCTAGTTGAGCCGATGAGTGGACATCTCTCTGAAGATAGGCACGCATCGGCTAGAAAGCCAACGCGCTTGGCGTTGCGCTCAAAGGAAAGTCTCTGAAGACCTGGTGCGTATTGGCCGAGAAGCCGATATGCTGGGTGTGACACTCAGCATATAGATAACTCATCGGCTAACACTCCGATGAAACACCGTATTATAGGCCTAAAGCTCATTCTACCGTTGGCAGCCTCATTCTATCGACGATGGCGGAGAGAGCTTGATAGACCGATAGATCCTGCATGGACGTGATGCGATATATCCTATCGGCCTAAGAGGTAGAACCTAACCAATGCAGCCTTAGACAGAACGAGACATATCGAGATAGTGGCGGGACTTACCCCTTCGCCGAAGATCGGACTTAAGCGATGCAGCCCCGCGTTGAGAGCCAGACCGCGTTAAAACCTAGATGAACTAGGGTAGGGATGCGCCGGGATTGTATTGATCTGAGGATTGAAGATGATTACATATTTCCAGGGGGTCTATATTTATACCATGGGTTTACAGAGTCCGAAGCGTTTAAAACAGCCATCAGACGTTATTTCCTAACAAAGATAAAGGAAAATATCTCTAAGTAAGTTAACTAACTAACTAAATCTTCCTATCCATATAAGATAAGATAGAATACCCTACCATAAACCACGGCTTCTCCTCAAACTCAGTCTTATCTTGGATAATCTTCTATTCTGGGACTGAGTCTTTCCTTACCTCAATCCGATCGGCTTCTTCCCTATAGCAATCGGACACCTCTACGTCTTAGCCGATCGTCTTTCCAATCTATTGCTAGGCTTTCCAAATTGTAGCATTAACAGCAAGCCATACAAACATGATCCTTCTCGAAGATCACATTAGATAGACTGATATTGTGTTCCCCTTTTAGATGTTTTGACAAATTCTGCATTCTAACAAAAGCTAGCCGCAATTCCAAAGTCAATCCTTGCTAGATTTGTTTGGCAATCGAGCAAACTTTAGGACTAACCCTATGTTATGAAAAAACAAGATAGAGATCACCCTTCAAGTTGTCAACAAAAGCCATGTACTCGTTATCACGTTTAAAAACAGTCACACCTCATTGATAAAGAGACAATTGTAATCAATTTAGCATAATTGAGAAACAAATAAGCAAGTTGAAACTCAATGATCAAGCAGGGACTATATTAGTGATTGTGAGATCATTTGAGATGGCAATTTTGCCAAGACCCATCACATTGCCTTTATGGTTATTTTCAAACACAAAGTCATTGTGCTGTCTTCCATCATGTCTAATGGATGAACATACTTCTCTTACTGGTCATATGATTAGTGCGTCCACTATCCACCACCCAAATCAATTCATCAGAGGAGTATGCCTACAAAACAAGTTCTGCAAGGGATTTAGGTACCCAATATAGTGCATGCATGTTAGTAGCATAGTCATTCACATCAAGATTATATCATTTAGCATATCCATTGCTTATTGAGGCTTCATTTGAAGGAAATGTGCTAGACCAAAAAGCATCAAATTGCACTTCAAGAGATTTGTGAGTCTTGTCTAAACTCTCAAACCAATTTCACAAGTGCTTCATTTGAGCTCTTTAGAGTAGTAATTAATCGATTGATCGCATCTAGCTTATAGGTTAAATCCTCAACCTTCTCCATCTTCATAGCAAAAGACTTCTTGAGGGCAAGTATTCTTCCCTTCAAGAATGAGCAAGTCCTATTACCTCTCAAGGGTCTTCTCCTTGATATTTAATGCCTTCATGAGCTTTGCCACTTAGCTAAGTGTGCTTTTGTTGATGCCTTTGAGATCAAATTCATCCTCATCATCATAGTCATCATCACTATTCCTATGTTTAGGATGTGGAAGTAACATGCACCCTTTCTCCATGAAGCAAGTGGGAGCGTAGTAGTTGTCGCTGCTTTGGTAGTTTAAGAATGTCTCCTTTGGCAACAATGATTTGAAGGTGATTGTTGCGATGCCCTTTTCTCCTTTAGAGCTAGATTTACTTTGAGAGATCCACTCTTCTCCAATGCGAGTGTGTCCTAAACTACACTTATTGTGGAATTTAGGATTGCCATCTTGCTCCTTCTTCTTCTTGCAACAATATGAAAATAAGTGTCCATAGTCACCATACTCGTAGCATGCTCTCTTAGAATGATGGGCCTTTGACTTGTTGCCATTCTACTACTTGCCGTAGCTGCCTTCTCTTAAAAAAATTTTGAAATTCTTGATGACAAGAGAAAAATCCTCATCAGCACTCTCCTCGTCACTTGAATCCTCCTCCATGGATTTCGTTGTGGTCTTCAAAACAATCTCCTTATTCTTAGCATTGGCAGCTTTCTTGGTAAGGGCCTTAACGTGCTTGGCGTCTTCCTTCAAGAGCTCGTGGGAGATAATTCTTGAAAGTATATCGCTTGAAGTAAGTCTCTTTAAGTTCTTATTCTCCCAGATAAGTGTGACCAAGGTGCAATTCCTTGAAGCGAAAGCACAGTGGAGCTTCTTGACAAAGACGTGATAGTCATGTCATCACTTTTATGTCATAAATTTTTATTGATGGTGACCATCATGCGATCATACATCTCTTACGGCTTCTCATCATCTTCCATGATGAATCTCCTGAGTTGTTCTTCCAACAACTCTCTCCTCGATTCCTTCATGCTGGGAAATCCCTCATGTACTAATTGGAGGCTATCCCAAGTCTCCTAGGCTTTCTAGAGTTGGCCCACCATGTTGGACCTTTTTGGGCTCAACGACTTGAGGATCAAGCTTGTGGCTTAAGCTTTGCGATGTACAAGGGCCTCCTGAGTGAGCGCAAGTTTGATATCCTCCTTTAGAATATCAAGACCTTTAAGCACAATTTTCTATACACTAGGATGCAACAACATTAGTTCAAACTTCATCTTGTGCTTTCAAGCGACATAGTTTGTTCCATCAAAGTATGGAGCATACCCAAAGGGCACAGAGACAAAGTGTGTAGAGGAATCATGTGAATTGAGCTTGATGTAATCAAGAGGAATGGTTACTCTCTTCTAACAACTACTTTTGGAAGTAGAGCCATCCTCATTCTATTCATTCACCTGATTCTCCTTTCTTGGATCAACGGGTTCCTCTCATAATTCTGATATCTCTCCAAGTGGTTAAGCCTATCAAAAAATGTGGCTCTGATATCAATTAAAAGGACCCTGACTCACACAGATGGGGGTTGAATCTACGCACCTAAGAACTTGTACGAAACTCATAGCGGAAATTAAAACTCCCTCCAGAGTATCTAGACTTATCTACCGAAGGCTCCAGTTGAGATTCACTGCTAGGCAAGGAAGCTTGGCCGAACAGTCTGGTCTAGGGTCTAGATATTCCAGTCTTCCTTCACTACTTCCAAAATGGATGTGTGGAGGGAGCAATCTCAAGAGAGAAAGGGATATGATTGGTGATGCAAAGTCAGTAAATAAATGCAAGAAATACAACACAACGACACATAAGAATTTTCTCCTAAGTTTAAATGAAAAGATTCCACTTCTCTGTTGAGGGACTCTAAGCAACCGAATCATACTTGATCCCTAATGTCAACAAGCAAAGTTCTAGGAAGAGGTCTGGTCTCCACCCTCTGACCAAGGCTAGCACAAAGTGTATGGCAATCACCATGGTTTCCACTAGCACACGATTCTACAACTTATAGTGAAGCTTGGTCTACCAAAACCAATTCTTAAGAACGAGCTTGGTATCCACTATAGTTACCTCTTTCTTTGCGAAGGTGACGAAGACCTTCATGAACTTTCTGAGGCAATTCACAACCTTGAATCCTTATGAACGATATCTAGCCGTATAGGTGTAGAACCTCCATGAGTAACAAGTGCAAATCCTTGCTCGATGTCAATCCACAAGTGCTCAATCAACATCCCTAACACTCACTAGCTTCAAAAGATCACTCACAAAGAGGTGGATGTAGTGAAACACAAGAAAGGCTATGAGGAGTAGGGATGAAATGAATGAATAGCGTTGCCCTTATGGTGGGTGTTGGTGTAGTAAAAAACAATGCTCTTGCGAAACTATATGCTATTCATAGATTCAAACTCCGGATTATCCATGCCCAAGGGCTAATACTCTAGACACACTCAAATTAGAAGTAGGAAAGCCATTCTAGAGTATCCAGTCTAAACCTCTAAAGACTATAAACGACTGTGACTGTCTGACTGAGAAAATTCTGTGGAGACTACACCACTTGAGGTTGAAAACTCCGATCCATTTTCACTGTTAGGTAGGAAATCTTTCCCAACAATATTGAGTGACTTAGACAAAATATCTAGAATCCTATCTAGAGAAAAAACAAAAACTAGAGATGCATGTAGTGTAAGTTTTCACTTAAGAAAAACAAAGGGACCTATTTAAGCACTTGCTTCGCAACTCGGCTAATATTGTTAGCTCTATTGATAGTAAGACATTCTTAGAACTTAAGAAAAATAAAATAAATTTTAAAAAACGTCAAGTCTTCTTCAATGCCTTTCTTTCATATTAGGGGCTTCTTTTCATCAATTCAATTGTTTTGAAAACTAACATCTTTTCTTTTCTTTACTTAACACACTAGTCTCCTAAATTTCTTGTCATCTATCATCCAAAACTCTTTAGGGGCCTACATGCACTTTCACCAATATCCTTTGCCAAGTCCACTGCCATGTTACCATGTCACTATTAGGCCATAGAAAGAAACAGATAAAATTTTGCATGTATTGGATTTGGATTCAGGCCTCTTGATACCACCAACTTTAAATGGACCTTGCCACCGATCCAAAAGGTCTCCTAGGATCCATGAGTACTTGCATCTATTGTCACTTTGGATCTTGCATCTATTGTCGCTTTGGGAATTGGGTTGGTGTGTTCTTCCATTAATCACCAAGGTGCATATGTTCTATATTAGGTTTACTTATTATATTTTTGAACAAGTGTCATTGGAGCATAAATTTGTTATGTTCTTGTTTGCACAAATATTTTCATGGGTGAGAAAAGGGGAGCAGGTGCATGGAGTGCTTCCATGATAAATGAAGTTAATTAGGACTAACCAATATCCTTTCCTAAGTCTAAGTCTATTTCTATGTCACAATGTCACTATTGGGCCATAGAAGGGAAGAGATAAAGTTTTGTACGCAATGGATTCAGATTCGGGTCTTCTGATAGCATCAACTTTAAATAAACCTAGCTTCTTATGCAAAAGGTTTGTTTAGACCCATGAGTAGTTGCATTTCCTGTCGCTTTGGTCTTGCGTTGTCATAACATTGGGTATAGGGTTGGTGTATTCTTCATGGTTGTTGTGAGTTTGTTGACGACAGTGTTTTATATCACGTGAAATTGAGCCAGATTTTGCATGTTATCCATTATTGCTGCAACATAGAAAAATGTATTCATTTTGTCGTGGAGATTCCGTTTTGCTACTTCTGACACGTCGAATCAACTTTTAGGGTTTGCCCAATTTGCCATGTTTTTGTTCTGACCTAAGAAGGAAGACAACAGATCAGTAGCTACTAGATTCATCTTATGCGTTACTAGATTGGTCTGTATTGATTGTGCAGCATAAGAAAACAAAAGGGAGCTTCTTTTGGTTCCAACGTGAGGACACCACACTCCAACAGGTGGAGCAGTGGAGGCCAAGTTCATCTCCATCCGATGCTGTGGCTGAATCCTTTTGTTGGGCTCTTGGGCCGAGTCTCCCACTCACATCCAAACAATGTGAAAAATCTCTCAGGTTGTTGAATCAAGTTCCGTTTGAAAAAAATGGAATCTATGCTATACCAACATTTCATTTTTGGATGGACTAATTTTTCTGCTATACCTTTTCATTTTGAGTCCCCGTAATTTTTTATATTTACATTTGTCTTCAAATGTAAGATTTTTGGTCCATTCCTATTGAGAAGGGAGAAAAAAATGCAAAACAAAACAAAAGGCAGAAAGGTGCTTAAAAAAGGAAAGAAAACGGTTGCACCAAGAAAAAAAGAAAGAAAAGAGCTGTAAATAAAAAACAGAAAAGAAGGGAAAAGAGAAAATTTAGTGATTCTTTTGAGTATGTATTTCTGAGTGCAAAGTTTGGCATTATATCGAGTTGTTTGTAGTCATTAATGTTGCTGGGTGCTTACTTTGGCTAGAGTTGAGTCTTGTCTAGGGCAACACATTGACTAGTACTTTGAACAATTGCATTTCTTTGCTAACATACTTAGCCTTCTAAGCTTCACATACTTCTAATCAATATAGGCTTGATCCTTGTAATCGTACGCCCACCCTCCAGTGTCGAAAGTCCCACCTATATGGATGTACCACCTACATCAATGGGTAAGAATTTTATAAGATCTTAAGACATTTGAGAGTGTGTAATTGCACTTTCTATTACCTAGTAGTTGATAGGGTAATGCTTTTGTGTTGTTTTCTTTTCTGCTAACATTGGTAGGAATGCGACGACATGGATGAACTCCATATGACAAGACATCTAGACGGTAGCTAAGAGTATGAATGTCCTCATTGATAAATATGAACAGTTAACAAGAAATCAGCAGATGTTTCTTGTTGTCTTCCACTAACCATGTAGGCCAAATCAAGGACAAAGATGAGGCAAAAGAGTTGGATGAGAGCTTTATCATAGTTGCTATATCACCTTCGATGAGTGGAGGTAATATTGTCTTCTCCTCCTTCCTATGGTGCATTAGGTGATGAAGTGTACATTAATTGGGAAGAAACTATTGATAAAATATTTATCCAACATTGTATGTGTTGAAATATGAAATTTAAGAATGTTGCTAGTGTCTTAACTTCTCATGTAATAAT
Source organism: Oryza coarctata (assembly GCA_030770085.1). Classification (NCBI taxonomy): domain Eukaryota; kingdom Viridiplantae; phylum Streptophyta; class Magnoliopsida; order Poales; family Poaceae; genus Oryza; species Oryza coarctata. The sequence goes on along the minus strand of CM061484.1, from coordinate 7,765,083 downwards.
ATGGTTGCATAGTTTAGCACTGTCTTCATGTAAATTGCCTTAAACTTAGAGTAATATGAAAATGCTTATGCAAGAACAATTCTCAATTAGATTTACCTACTTGCAAAAATTAAATTCATAAATTGGAGGAGTAATCCTTTCCTGTAGCACTTGGTTCCGATAACCATGTTGTGTACGTATTTGAGAACACTCAAGTCAACGACGAAGAGAAGAAAGGGACCAGGAAAGAAGACATGCTTGTTGTTTCATGCATGCTTAAAGAACATTCAGTTGGTAATGCACTCATATCTTCTAAGCAGAACAAAATAGGTAAATTCAATGTGCTGAAATTAGCCAAGCTGAGTACGCTCAATGTGAATTAGAATTATCAACTACTAATGCTAGTTTAGATCAATTGCTAGTGGAATCCTGTTTACAGAAATACTTGCATGGGTGAAGGAAATGGGAGCGGGCGCATAGAGTGTTTGGATGATCAGTGGAGTTGATTGAGGACATACCAATATCCTTTCCCAAATTTACTTCTATGTCATCGTGCCACCATTGGGTATTTTGTGTATTTTGGATTCGGACCTCCTGACAGCACCAACTTCAAATAGACTTAGATACATATCTAGAAGGCTTCTTGGGTCCCATATGTAGTTGTGGGAAAGGTACTGATGTGCACTTTCCGATGGATTGGATCTTACGTCAAAATTCCAGATGAACTGTATGAAATATGTAAAACAAGTCACGTATCTTGTCTAGTACAAATTTGTTTTGGGCCTTGGGCAATCAACTAAGTCTTGCTTGATTGGCTTGTGATATGGTAGACCTAAATAGGCGGTCAACATCATAATTATGATTTGTTTCTTAGATTATTCTACCATTTTGCAATTTTGTCACTACATTGGTTTGTGAAACCCTAACTTCATGTGATTCACATTAATCTGTAATTTAAATTATGTTTTTTATATTCTTATAAATTTCTTCAATTGTTTGTAGGAACAAAACGTTTATGGTGGAGTCGATTACGTGAGAGTGGTTGATAATGACTAGACGTATGTGTATAATAGTTAAGAGACGATGATTGACTAATCAGAAGTCTCAAAACATGATCTTCACTCCACCAAATTAAACCTATAGATAGATCGGACATCTATTTGCTGCAGCCCCATCTTCATCGTCGTGGCAGTGGGCGATGGGAAGCAGGTGGAGTGAAGAGCTCAGCCACGTGTACTCACTGATATTCATGGCCTTCAAGGTAAGATGCCAAAGATGGTCTACACGGCTGCCACCGCTGCTAACGATTTTGAGCCCCCTGGTGCTGTGGTCAACTCCGTCATTGACTAAGGCCTGCAGCAAAGATCGGTCTAGCAAAAATGAAGAACAACACGCAAGAAAATACATGGCAAATCAAGAAAATGTTTGGCTTTTTTGATCTCCAGTTATGATCTCTGCTTTTTATGGGGAGGGCCAGAGTGGTGAAGAAGAGAGTAAGGGAGGGAGGAAGGAGAACGTGTGCCTTATAATTTCTTCCTGTGTATGTTATATTTCGAGCTGATTTTTTGTGTGGTGGTACGTGTCATAGTGTTGCACATATAAGAATATTTTCATATTTTTTTGTGACTTTTTGGATGTACTTTTTGAGATCGGTAGCAAGGTAGCATGTAGTTCCATTGCACTTGAGATTCTCTAGTTACTAGAGTATCCCTACGTGTAAATATATGTGGTGCATTAGTTAGCGTATATTAATATTTGAAAAGGTGCTTCTATATATGTTAAAATGCTTCAAAAAAATCACTTTATATGGGTCAAATTTTAAAGAGCCAAACAAATGTTTATGCAAGAAAAATTTAATAAAATATGCTAAAAATATCTCTAAATTGTTTCTAAAGTGAAAGTATTTCAGACGATTTTGAAAGTGCCTTAAGAAGATCTCTATATTGTATATCTTATAATTTTAGAGGCAATTTGTGCAATGGCAAGAGGAGGCAAGTAACCACATTATTGTGGATGGGATCTTCATTCGGTAGGTATGTACAGCTTTTGGCCATGTACTGGCTAGCTAATCTCTGAACAACCATTAGATGCTAAAGGATGGATGGCTAGCCTCGTAGAGCCGTCTTCAAAAATAAAATAGTAAGAGCTTTGATTCCCTCATTTTGTGACCTGGTACGTGTGGATGAAAAGGAGTACCTATCTCTTCAATGATATTGGCGTTACAGATATGATATACTTGTTTACTTATATTAATAGTTGTAGAAATAATGCTAGTGATATACCCTAGAGGCAACATAAAATATTGTACATTTTAATGAAAATAATGTTAGGAGCTTTGATCTGTTCTTTTAAATAGATATTCATTATTGGTCAATAAGCATGTGACTTATTCATGAGACTCCTAATATCAGATAGAGATCCGACTAGACTCCTATTGGGCCACGGTCCCCTAGGACTAAGTAAGGAAGACTATATATAGGGAGGTGGGGAAGTAGAGGAGAGATATCTTTGTTCATCTCGAGCAAAAAACCCAAGCCGCCACCTTTCGAGCGAAACCCTAGCCACTTGTGAGTGCTAGTACACCCATAATCAACGTTCTATCCTTAGACATATGGATACCGGTGGAGATGTTGCTCGTTGATTGGTTTCTCCAACCCTACTTTCGTTGTACTATGCATCTCGTGGTATCAATTGAGAGGAATTAGGTAGCAATTGAGAAGATGAGCCCCTTAAGGGTGGAGAGGATAAGCCATAGACACAAATCAAACCAAGACAATGCTAGAAGAAAGCCTTACATCTAACCACCTACTACAATCCGCTAGATTACTTCATTGATCAGCTTGGTTAGCTAGGACAGCTAACTTTCTTCCCTTTGTACTCATTATGATACATCTTCAAACTATATATATAAACTAGATTAAGGCTATTATCCTTCTTGGGGCCTGAACTAGCATAAAAATCTCTATCTCCTGTCTCTTTATTCTAATTTCACGTATAGCTTGGTTCCAACCATACCTTATGACTCCAAAAATCTGTTTTAGGTATAATTCATTGACAATGGAGCAATAGGTTTCACTGAGATTACATCAAGAGACAGTATTTCAGATAAGGCTTTTATGACCAACTAGGAGACAACCCCAACCGACGTTCATCTTCCTTCAAGTCAGCTACGTCACCTTTCCAGTCTTTGTAGAAATCCTAGTACTTCCAATTTGCCTTATTCCACCTACCATAGCTTGTGAGAATATATCAAATCAGATCGATAAGACAACTCCTACCCAAAGGCCACGGTGTCCCATCTAGAAAGTGACATCTCATTCTCTTGTGCATGAAAAATATTCCAGAAGCAAAAGGCTAATCTCAAGGACGCCAAGCTTCAATCTGTCCAGCATACTTCTAATACATGGGTGCGCCCAACCATCATAGCATACAATCGAAGATATTCGTGGAACCTAACAAGTGTTGTGCAGTGAACCGTTGCATGTGCAACAACCTGTAGCACAGATTTCGTCCAACCTCATGTTGTCCACTCAACCAAGTCAGCGGATTACAATTCTCACTGCAATCACAAAGAACTTGCAACAACAATGGAAAGGAATGCACAATCTCAAAGATAATTCAACCTGTGGCTAGAATACTCAAGAAAATGCGTATAGCATATAGTATTTAGCTCTCAAACAAAAATATGTCTCCCTAACAGATGAAAATACTCCTAATATATTGGAGCTGGATGTTCTACATGGCTCAAGGCCAGTTATGTTGCATAACACCAAATATAGAGCAAATAATGTTTTTGGCAGTTTCTGGTTGCCACATTAATTTGTGGTTGAACACATTTATTGGATTTAAGATGTAGTTTCTATGAGCATTTACTCCTAGCTAGTCACTGGAAACCGAAATGGCCTCCATGGCATTCATTGCTTGATTGACGGCTGTTAGATTATTTGGTGCTACTCCTTGGCCACTCTTCAATGTTTTTATACCTGAGGTCAATTAAATTTTGGGTATTTGTTAACGTCAAAATCTGGACAACCCGATGGTGAACCGCCTAAAGCCGATCGGCTGACAAGTGTCCAATAGCTACAGTAAAGAAGCCGATCGGATTGTAGCGAAGGAAGACTCGGTTCCAGATTGGAAGACTATCCAAATAAAACCGAGTTTGCGGAGGAGTCGTGGAATCCATGGCAGGATGTTTTATCTTTGTAAATTATAGTCTTATCTAATTAGGAAGGTTTAGTTAGTTAGTTAACTTCTTTAGAGATATTTTCCTTTGTTTTTGTTAGGAAATAACGTCTGATGGTTGTAAAAGCGTTAGACTCTGTAAATCTAGGGTATAAATATAAACCCCCTGGAAACATGTAACACATCTCTCGATCAATATATAACTTTGGCACATCACCACCCTAGTTCATCTAGGTTTCTACCGGCGGGTTCTGGCTCTCGACGTGGGGTTGCATCGGTTAGGTCCGATCTCCGGTGAAGGGGTAAGTTCCGCCACTATCTCGATATGTTCTGCTCTGTCTAAGGCTGCATCGGTTAGGTTCGACCTCTTAGGCCGGTCAGATGAATCGCATCACATTCGTGCAGGTCCTATCGGCCTGTTAAGCTCCCTCTGCCATCGTCAATTTCGTGCTGCATCAGTTAGGTTCGACCTACGGGGCTGCCAACTGTAGATTGAACTTCAGGCTTATAGTTTTCTGCATGACATATCATCGGAGTGCTAGCCGATGAGTTATCCATGCTCTGAGCTTCACGCCCAGCGTATCGGCTTCTCGGCGGATACGCGCCAGGCCTTTAGAGGTTTCCCTTGACGTGCCACGCTGAGCGCATCGGTCTCCCAGTCGATACGCACCCGCCTTCAGAGAGACGTCCCCTTATTGCCTCAGCTAGCTGATGGGTTCGTTCCTGTCTTTGCTTCAGCACAACCGATCCGGTGTCCTCCGTATCATCGCTATTGGCCTCGACCTTGTACTGTCTCGGTTAGGTCCGATCTTCGAGGTTCGGTGTTAACGTCGCTATCACGACGGACGACGGGTCTCATGCTGTCATATCCGGAGCGGCATCAACTTTGCAGCCCGTGCCTTTTAATACTACTCCTTGCCAATCTGCATGTGCATTCATCAGTTTTTCAACCGATGAACGACCGCTACGGCTTCCGTTGGCTATCCGAAGGGATTCTGTGCATTTTGCTATCCTCTGAGTACATCCTGATTCCTCTATCAGCTTTGCGGCCGATCCCTCGTCGACACCTGTCCACATCGGCTCCCCAGCCGATTGAAGAGCTTCTCGTTTCCTATTGGCAAATAGCTGATAGCGAAAGGCCTTCCGGGCGCGGCCGATGGCCATCTCGATCCTATCGACAGCCAGCCGATAGCAAGCGCCTGTATCGGCCCACCGTCCGACGGACCTGTTCGTTTCACCTCCTTGTCAATTGCAGGGTCAAATTGACTGGCACGCCCGCACCCGTACCATCGCGCCAGAGCCGATCGAACCCTACGGCCCTCGGCGTGCGTACCTTGAGCCACGGAGAGAAGCCGATCGGCCTGCACTGGAGCTAAGCAAACCTCCCAGGCGTCAGCGTGTTCGCGTAGGGGTGCATGGGAGATCTCGACGCGAACAGTATTAAGGAGCAATTGATTCTCAAGGGTAATACTATACTTACTCAGGAGCGAATTCACCCACTGGTCGATTTGTGTAGCACGGGCACACATTATTGGCCCTTGGAATTGATTTTGAGTATCTTGATCAACTACAGGGGAAGAAAATGACAGTGGTGCTTTGTTACCCGTACCAACTGCCCTATACAAATTTTGTCCCATCCACAACACCAGCTCCCATAATGTGGCAGATTGCAAGGTGTTTCTCAAGGAGACTGATGGAAAGACAAACTTCCAAGAGCAATACCCCTGATCCAGTCGCAATGAGACGTACTCGTTGATAACAGATCGAACGACAAACTAGCCAATAATCAAGATTCCCCCTGTTTAGATAGTCCACCTTGGCCACAACCTGTTTGACCTATTTGCCCTTCATGGCATGGCTATGACACTCTTGAGTCCTTGGGCTAGAATTCAAACTATCATGTCAGCGCCATAGGTCAAGAAAAGGTGGCTGGTATAGTAGGGGAGAGGGTAGTCACTCTCAAAGGCGAAGATCATGTCAGCACCATAGATCAAGAAGAGGTGGCTGGTATAGCAGGGGAGAGGGTAGTCACGCTCAAAGGCGAAGAACTAAAGAGTGTTTCATCCTCCCCTCGTCACACCCTTCTATAGGTTCACCCTGTTACGTTGGTCCAACAGGGGAGTCCAACACCTAATCATTGTGCCAGGACCTTTGGATCAACCACCTATCGACTTTTCAAATCGACAATAGCAAATCTTTATACTGCCTTCAATGATACTGTACAGTAGGAAAACTGCCCTTTAGGGGACGGTATAGGGGCAATATGTAATATACACAAATTTCTAGGTAATGGAAATTAACTCTATCTACCTAATAAAATACTAGTGTATAGTCTTTGACCAAAGTACAACTAAAACCATATCCAACGGGGCAGTTGATACGTCTACCACTTCCAAACATGGCAATCGAAATTCTCACAAATGATAATCAACACATTAAGTCCACTGCAATTTTAGTTTGATTTTATCACATAAATTGCTCAATAAAATTCCTCAAATCAGCAAGAATCTACAAAATTGAAAAACCATAATGCCTACTTAGCAGCTTCATCAAATTAAATCCAGAACTCATCTCCCATTAGTCTTCTACAAAATGGTTGACCAAAATGTGCTTTATAAGAAGTAACCATGGTTTAGGAAAATTCCTATTATTTACCACATGAAATGATAGCAGTAAAACAACTTCATAGTTCTAGATAGCAGTGAACAGTGTTCGTATGCCACTTTTACAATTTTACCATGGTAAAACTATAATTCAAATAGCCTTGCTTACAGTCAAATACCACACAACTACCTCCAGTAATTTTGATTTATCCTAAAGCCTGGTGGAAGTAGATGCAAATCACAGTGGAATACAGCTAGATGCAACTTTTTAATGACAGCCATTTGAAGCTTCTAGGCCTCCAACTCTCTTTCTTTCTCTGCCATGTGGGGCTAGGCCCTATGGGACCCACCTATCAGGCACAAACATTGCACGAACTCACCCTAAACTCCAAGAACGTGTGCCCCATTGTTGAACACATGCTCACATCCGTGATCTCCACCTCACCGGCCACCACTCTTCCGACCTCTGCCTCATAAGGCGTTGCTCCATGCACCTACACATTTTTTCCTCCTGTCCAAATTGATATGAAAAAAAATGAGACAGAACACCTCAAGAACTCTGACGATGAGTTCATCTTCTCTAGCATTGCCAAGATCCACCTCTATTACCACTCATCTTTGGTGACCTTCACTGTGAGCATAACCCTCTCTTGATGCCTAACATAGTTGTGCCCTTCTTGATACATTGGTGTGCCCCACCTTCACAGCGTAGAGTCAAAGATATTCGTGAAACCTGACGAGTCTTGTGCAGCCAACAGTTGCATGTGCAACAACCTGCAACACAGAGTTCACCCAACCTCACGTTGTCCACTCAACTAAGTCAAGCGGATTACAATCCTCGCTACAATGACAAATAGCTTGGAAGAACAATGCTGGAATAAATGGAGACCATTAGCACATCCTCGGTGCTACCACTGCCAAAGGTGTCGTCCTCGTGAAGGGGAACCATGAAGCCTCTATGTGCCAGAGCTCGATGAAGCAACACAGGGTTAGAGGGTGCTCTTGCAGGTGGTGATCTTCCTGCTATGGCAGATGCAGTGGATCATGGGGTGGCAAATATTGCCCTAGGAGATCTTGAGCTATTGCAATTCCTCCTCCATGGTGTCCAACACCTTCTTGAGCTTGTTCTCCTTTTGCAGTCTCAGATTCTTTATGTTGTTTTTCATTAGTCCTTTGTGCATCATCTGATGAAAGTTGATGTGGGTCCAGTTGTACGCCGCCTCCACCATTCATGCTAGGTGCACAACAGTAGTGTCATCCTCGATAGTAGTGCCCCTAAAGCTGGCTGGCTCCTCGGGATCCTGACGATGAGGATGTTAGTGGAAGGGAGAAGGTAGCAACTCGATGAAGTAGCAATCACAGAGCAGCCTGATTGCCAAAACAACAGCATTCTGGCACGTGTGCTAGAAGGTGTCTCCATCTGCCTTGATCATCATGAAAGTGTGGAGGGGTGTGCTAGTTAGAAGATGGGTGATAAAATTCCACGATGCACGCCGTTAATCGTCATCTATGTCCATCGTAGGGATCTCTATGCCTATGAATTCCACCTCATGGTGGTAGCCATGGTATTGGCAAAGGACATAGAACTCTAGCACTAAGCCCAAGTGCCCATGGCCATAGTGGGTGAGAGGGAGTGCAGCCATCTACACAGTTTTTAAAAAACAGAGTTAGTAACCAGTTTTGTAAAGAAAAAGCAGACAAAGGAAGACAATAGAGTTTTTCACAACTAAGAGAATTTCTTAAAAATATATTCCTAAAGGCTCATTCCATTTGGCTCGTCCTAGGGTCAAATGGGCTCTGATACCAACTTGTAACAGCTGGCAAAAACTCACATATTTCCCATCCACACATGCATAAATCCTTGTCCCAAGAGACAAGGTATACATTATAAAGATGACTAATAAATATCACAGTACAATAGCAAAATTGTTAACATGTTTATTACATGGGCTACTAAAGACCGAACAACTCGAATATAACCAAATAAAAACCACCGAAAACTAATAGGGTCCCAAAGGCACTTGATGGTAGGCACGAGCTAAACTTCAAATTGTTCAACATCCTGGTACTCTTCATCATGGTTGGGGGAAAGAGAGCAAGGCTGAGTACCACCAACATACTCAATAAGCCATACCATGGAACAATGCACAAATAATGTGAGGGAGTACAAGGAGATAATAATTATAGGGTTTATTTGCATGAAATAGTTGTTTTAAGTTATTAGTTAATTGAGATTATTTTATTAACTAAAGAGTGATCCTACAACTAAATCAAGTTGTTTACTGAATCACGCACCAACATGATTCTACGTAAGTTCTAAAGACATGTCACACACCGGCATGAACTTGAACATACCTGGGTAATCAAGGCACTCATCCACAAGCACTTGACTTTCACCCTGCACAAAGAGATGTAAAACCAAAGAGAAGAAAAACACCTAACTTAGGGACATTGCTATGCTTGCCCATAACCTAGGGTACAACTTTTTGAACAGTTTTACTTTCATTTGAGGTGTATGCTTTACCCACTAGAATCATGCTACCATGTGCCACATATCACCATGGTACATGGGCAAAAGATGTGACATAACTATTTTGAGGCGTGGCCAATTTATTATAAATTCCCACAAGCTCAATTGAGCTTTTAATTTTTGATTTTTAATTATTGGTGGCTCTTTTAGGCTTTTAATATTTATATAAATAGATTAAGATGGTGAATTGAACATAGGGTAAATTTAGAATGCGACACACTTGTGGAGGACTCTGGCAAAATTACAGAAAATGCACAAGGATATTGATTTTGAAGAACTTCAGCTCAGCAGCTTGCCCCAATTAATTCAATAGTAGGAGGCCAGGCTTGCAGAGGTGGTGCATCGGACCCTTCATCAGAGTAAGAGTATAAAATCCATTCTAGGCCCCAATGAAGAAGAGGCTCATATCATTAATGTGGTTGATAAGATCCGCCTCCAAGGGGTCAAGTTGATTTAGAAATTCCTTGGGTGAAGTAAAAACTTTACAACTTGTTCGATGATGTTTTCTAATTCCTAAACAAATTGGTCTTTGGGCTTGATGTATTAATTTCACCATCCTCAAAGCATTTTTTTTCTCTTGTGCATGTTTCAAAAGGTGATTCATCTTATCGGCTTTATGTATGTTTAATTGGCCGTACTTAGCCGATCTAGGAATTGATCCAAATAGTTGGGTGGTATTTTTTCAAGTTCTTCCTGTTGTGTGCCTTCACAAATTCTTCTCTCTCGAGATTCTTCAATACATATGCATTGCGTGGCACACATCAACTTATCTGATAGACAGACTCCTGTGACCATTTTCCAAACTTATTATCTTTGGACTCAATCGGTAATATCAACTTTCACATGAGATTCCCTTCATTAAATGACTTAGTCGATACCTTTTTATTGTAATGTCTGGCCACCTAAGCTTTGTTCTCCTCAATCCTTTTTATCACATGTAGCTGATTTTAGGCCACATCTTCCAAGCCATCAGTCAACAAACTATAATAATCATTGGTTGTCAGTTGATTTTGCAGCAATATCCTTCTACAGCTAATGTTCATTTTATTATAATGTTCATTTTACTCGCCGATTGATGAGTTATATAATAATCATTGGCTATCAATTGATTTTGTAGCAATATCCTTCTATAGCTAATGTTCATAACTATAATGTTCATTTTATTCGCCAATTGATGAGTTATACAAATAGCCTCATGAACTTCACACACATCACCACTTTGGCTTTTTCTAGATCTAGGAGGCATTTTAATAAAACTCTCTCAATCATCCGATAGTATAATTCTTGATCAAGCGAACATATTTGGTGGCCTTATACTGAAACTTTCTTCAAACCAATTGTGATAGATTTTACAAGTAATCTATAATTTCCTTTCTCTAGTCATTGGCCTCAACAACAGCTAACTCAAGTTCCACATATTTTCCAATTAATCGATAACCCAAAGCAATTTGTGGAAGATCATTGCTATCTAAATTTTCAATCTTAAAATCCCTTAGCAACCATTAGCAGTCTTTATGATACGATTTCAAAATCTCATCCTTCCACTCATGTTCCCAAGATAACTGTTTGGTCACCTACAAGGAATCTCCAATGATCTCCATTGCACCAGCTACAATTTCGATCAATTGCTCAAGTCCCTTTAGCACTGCTTCACATTCTTCTTGATTATTGGTGCAATCAGGATTAATCATGAAAGCAAATTCAAAGCTTGCCCCTGAGGCAATATGATGACCAGCCCGATGCTACACCTGTTTCTACATACTGATCCATTGTAAAATAAAGTCCATGGCACCAGCTTCACATAACCCATAGAATCATTATGGTGTTGCATAATGATATTGGTTATTGCTTGCCCTTTACTACTTTATTCATACAGCAGGTCAAACTCCGTCAAAGCAAAGATTCATTTTCCAATCCTCCACTTCAACATTGGAGTCAATAGCATGTAATTTACCACATCTTCTTTACACATCAATCTTCACTCATCCAATAGAAGATAATGCCTTAATTTTTTTCATGAAAAATATAAACAAAGGAAAAGTTTTTCCACCGCAGGGTATCATATTTTGTCGGCCAAAAATCATTTTTGTAACTCTTGAACCAAAACGTATTCAATAGATTTCTCATCAGATAGTAAGTATAACTTAAAACCTTCTGCGATGAAACCATGACTATCAAAGAACTTAAATAATCCTTAATTTCATCATATGGTTTCTACTATTTAATTCCACATAAAAATTCTTGATCGGCTTGTAGCTTCAATAAGGGAATAAAAGGCTCAATTCTCCCTGATAAATTTAAAATAAACATCCTTATAAAATTAATTTTGTTGATCAAAAATTGTTTCTTTGTATTATCAATCCATGGTTCCATATATTTCGTAGCTTTGATGCTCTGTTGGCCTACATCAGTACCTCCTTATGTACTATGAACCCTAAGAATTGCCTAGCCGATATGCCAAAACTGCACTTGTTTTGATTCAACTTTAGTCCATATTACCTTGTCCTCTCCAGCACCCTTTGCAGATCAGATAGATGCCCTTCAATGTTGTTGAATTTAATCACCACATTATCTATATAAATTTCCACCAATGACCCAATGAGATCATGAAATATATCATTCATAGCCCTCTAGTATATAGCACCAGCACTTTTAAGTCCAAATATCACGACCACCCATTCATACAAGCCAATTACTCCTAGACATCTGAACACAGTTTTTGAAATATCTTCTTTAGCCATAAAAATTTGATTATATTCTACATTGCCATCCATCAAGCCGATAACTTTGAGTTCTAATGCTACATCTATAAGAAGATATACATTCGGTATCTAACACTCATCTTTTGGTGTAGCTCTGTTCAAGTCCCAGAAGTCGACATATACCCATAATTTTACATTTTCTTTAGATATCCACTCATCGTATCCACATGGTCTAAAAAAATTTGTGTCATAACACCTTTTAATTTATGCCTTAATTTCTACATATAATTATGTCTTGGAGGTTGTTTTATACGACTGATATCCTAGCTTGATAGAGAGCCAATGTTCAATATTTGATCGGCTAAGTCCTGGCATCTCATGTTAGTGATATACCCTACAGGCAATATGGAGATGTTGTATATATCATATACTATATTTATGATATATTGATTTGTTCCTTGAAATAGACATTATTATTTATGAGACTCATAATGTCAGATGTTACTATTTCTAAATGATTCCTAATCAAATATTATATGAGAAACAAATATGATTGTAAGATTAACATATGTATTGATTGATGATCATTTCTCATAGATCATAGTATAAAAATACTAAATCAATAATATGGACATATGTTAGATAGACCCACTATGAGATACTACAAAGATTTTATGTGTCATCAGTTAATCTCAAGTAGTGTTTATGTGTAATTCTTAGACTTTAGATTATCATAGTTCTAACATACGTAGAATTTATTTTAAGACTACTAAACACTACTTCATAATATGGTAGTCCTAAAAGTAGTCATCAGGTTTTCTATCAAATATATAGTGGGGTGTGAGACGACACATAATTTTAGGATTAGAGGGTGAATAGATGTAGGATATTGGTAGGAAGGTGAGAGATGTACAAGACAGATATAGGGATAAAAGATTAATTTTGATGATTAGTTAGTTGTTTCAATTGGCCTTGACCACCTATATTTGTTGGAAGGGAGCTCTTGCATCTATTGATTCTTTTCCACATCAAATTAGTCTTAGGAAAATGATAGAACTCAAGAAATCCCAAGAAAGGAAACATGAGAATATCTTAATTGGCTTCAGACTCATAATCTACTGGTTGAACCATTTGGTCAAATGTAGGACTAGCCTAACTGATCAGACTATCAGGGCAGTGCTATGTTTGGCCTTTGTGCAGAAAACTCTCAATTTAGCAATGTTGAACTAGACTCAATAATAATGCCAAATTTAGTCATTAAAACATGCCCTCTACCTTTTTGGCAAACTTGTGGCCTAAAAGCAGTAAGCACGGGGTCATATAAGGGAGATATCCACCAATATTGGCCATGAACACCTCTAATGCTATATGTTTAATGGGGATGTAACAATACTATGAGAGGTCCCTCAGACTCTTGTTCTAATCTTGTGTTACTTAGCTTTGGTCTCCACACTTGCTTCACTACTTTTTTGCATTGGCTTCTTTGTGACCAATTTATCATTGTGACAATGCCCATAATGAATAATAATATTGCATATAAATTGGCATCATCCACATAGAATTAGAGCTCCATGATCCACACCAAGGAGAAGGAGAAGAATATTGCTGAAAATTTTTCTTTGCTTGTTTCCCACCATCCTTGGTAGAACTCAATCTCTTGGGCTGTTTATCATCTTTTGGAACTTTTGGCGTGTCGTCTTGTCCCCCAAGCATTGCAGTGTTTAATGTGGTCTTCTTCTTGTCAGTGAGATTCTTCTTCTCTTGGAACTCAACAGTGTGTATAGGAGAAGGTGGCTCGTCTATATCCATACCTAATAACATCAATTGTCATTTATTAATGACCCACTGAACTTGTCTACAAAATACAGTGCAATCATTGGTGGCATGAGAATAAGAGTTGTGCACTTATAATATGCTCGCCACTTTAATTCTTCTGGCAGCTATATGATATTGCCTTTTGATAATTTGATTTGTTTATTCTATAATAAATAGTAAAAGATCCTATCATATTTACCCACATGAAACATGAATTTTATTTTCTCAAGCCGATTCTTATGACCAACTTGCTGAATAGCGGAGCAACCAAATGGTTTAGACTTGTAGGTCCATGCCCATTCGGCTATATATACATCAAATGTCTCCATCGTTCGAAGATTTTATTTATTGATCAACTATATTAACATGGGGATGATTAGACTTAACTTTCTCTGAGATCTTGCCTTTTGTTACTTTGCTTTTTTGAGCTACAGCCTTTTGAAGTAATTGGCTCATATCTTAGAAACTATGACCATCAACCTTTTCTTTTAAATATTCAAGCAAACAAGAATAAGCCGAATCAACAAAGTCTTTATTAGCAAGTGTCAAACTATAACACAGTTTCTTGTATCTTTAAATCTTCTAACGTATTTAAAAAGTTATTATGCTTTTGTTCAAATGATGTTAAGTGCTGCAATTTTAATTTTGACTCACTAGTAAAGAAGTAATCTTGGAAATTTTGTTCTTATTGAGACCAATCATGAATATAATTTGGTGCAAGTGAAATAAACCAAGTAAAAGCATTAGCGGATAAAGAAATTGGAAAAAGGCCTATGTTTCAATATACTACCCACACTAGCTTCTCCACATTGTATAATAAATTCGCCGTTATTTTTTAAAATAGACTGATCATCTTCTCTAGTCAACTTGCCAAAATCAGTCACTCTAGTCCTTTGAAAATATGGAACATTATCATACCTATCGGGATAGGGTCTCTAATAAGTTCAATTTTTAATCACAGTATCTATGCCAAAAGCATTTTTGAAAGCTTCAACAATTTCATCGCTAAGACTCTTGGGTTCTCCATGTGTGCCATTGACTATAGGATTCAGCAACACTCCACATTGATTGACCAAATTCTGAGAATTTAAAATAGGAAGATTAGGGGAAAAAGAAATAAATGGCATTAAAGTTTGTTCTGAACATAGCTGCTCGGCACATGATAGCAAGGAACGGCCGATGTATGAGCTGATACTAAAAAACTCATCAATTGTAGTCCGACTAGTAGTGCCCACTTGTTTGATTGGCCACTACCTCTAGTTTGGCATGTGGTATTACACCGGTCTAACTATCATACGATGCTGCAAGGGTGAAACTATGATCTATTGAACCAATGGAATTGTATTTTTTTTATCAGCCAATCTTGTTGTATAGGTATTTGCCATACTCACCCTACCACCACCTATAGTGACACCAAAGAGGGTGCACCGTAGGGAGTTAGCGTGAACTGACTTTAGCAAAACCATGATACTGGTACTAGTCCTAGCTTGGAAAACCCTCTAGTACTTGTGATGAACTACGATACATCATGCAACTAAATATAATATAGATTGATAATACCTTATTAAGGGTCATACCTTCAGAAGAACTATGAGAATGTATTATGCTAGTAGAGAAGTAGCAACAGAAATTAGCATAGCTAGAACCAAATCCATAAGGAACGTCTTGGGACTAGGAAAGAAACCCTACTCCTCAACTTCACTTCACCCATCCTACAGAAGGGGACAAACAATGATGGTGTACATATGTACTCATCAAGCCATGTGAAATGTGAATATACAGACTTCAAAAGAGGCTAGGTTTGTTTCATATACTTGTAAAAATATTTTCAAAAACACTAAGTGTCAGTTGTTTAATATGTGATTGGAAACATGGCTCTAGGCTAGTCCATGAATTACTTTGCAACAACAACTCAAGAGAACAAGACAAGTTTCAGTTCATTACTGATCAATACCATACTGGTTGTTTGCCCATGACACCGACTTAGAGTTATGTCCCATCAAGCAGCTCTTATCTTCTTCCATTCTAGAACAATGGGGCATTGGCCCATTTCATATCTCTTGGAGATATCCATTACCCTCTAGAACACTACTTCCACTCAGGAAGCCTAAACTATGATGTCATTTGACATCCTGATCCAAACAGGACTATCTCAAACAACGTAATGGTCATCCATCAAGTGTGATGTCTGATTCTGGTAATAATTCCCAAGCTCACAAACCACTTTTGCAAAGTATTATTGTAAACAAATCTACGCTAAGTGAATCACTTCACATTTACCTATAACCATGGGCATGACTGCTCGAACAATTTCAATACCTCTACAAAAGGTGTATGCTTTACCCACACAACACAAGCTTACTTTCCACACCCGTCATTGGAGAAGGTCCGTGAAAAGGCCTATCCAAAGCAAACCAAGGATACCTCATGCCACACAACAGAGTTCTCGCTGAACCAAGTATGAGGCAAATCTCAATTCTCGTCTACCAAGGAATTTAGTATGCCTCTAATCATACATGCTCAGCGTGTCAAATTTTAAATTGCATCCAGCATGACATATTCTCGCATCTCATCCTAGCATTCTCCAACTATTGGCATGCAAGTTATCTCTGACCAGCCACATACTTAACTAGGAGTGTCCCATACCACCCATGTGGTCGCACTATGACATGCCTAGATAATATTCACCAAGGAATTGGTCCTTATATGTGAATATAGAGCACCACCACAAAGGCAACCACTTTGCATTGTAGGTTTTTGCAAACCTCGTCAAGACCACATGCGGGGTTTTCAAAAGTTTTGTAAACACATCTTCCCATTTCAACAAAATAATGGTGATGTGAGTAGGACTGTCAGTACCTATCCTCTAGGGCATAATTGCTGAGGTACCACGGGGTGGAGTGACGATGGATAGGGCTATGAACACCCTAGAGGTATAGCGCTACTACTGAATAGGTTTGTGGTCCATGGAGGGCTTTGAGCTTGTGGTCCAAGGTGGAATCGGTCTAGCAATGAGATGCAAGGGAAGGCAAGTGCGCTTTAGCCTATTGGACTGGTCCAATGGCCCTCAGCCCAAGAGAGAGAGAGAAGGGGGCTTGTGGTCCAAAACCTACTAGACTGGTTGATGGGCAAGCCCACGGGCAGTGCAAGATAAGGAAGGGATCAGTGTGCAAAAGTATTCTAGGCTGAGTGAGCCGTACTAGTCAGCCCATGATTAGTGGCCTCTCCTACCCATCACAATGCCCTTTGGCACGAGTGGCCCATGGAGGTAAGGTGCCAACCCTCGACATAGTCCAAGGTTGGCATTCGAATGACAAATGACTGACAATGCTCGATGGTTAGCTAGTGAATGAAGGTGAGATTGTAGAAATAGATAGCAGAATGGAACCAAGAGACAGATAGCAAAGTTTGTTGATGGCTTGAATTGGTGAGAGAGCACATGACGGTGGACAGCGGCGAAGACTAGCAGTCAGCGGCAAGGGGGAACCATCACAAGGTGGTTGTCGAATCTGATCACAGCATAGAGCTATTTCCACACTGGGTGGTAAGGTCTTGGTGCCGGCTATGGGTTCTAGAGGACACAGGAGCAGGTAGTGAGAATGAACTCACACCTGAGAGGGAATTTACATCAGCGAGATGAATAGCAAGCTCATGGCACTCAAGCTCAGTTAAGCACGGTGAGGGCAAGAAAGATGGAAAATGATGGTTGTGGCATAGACTCTATGGCCACGGCTTTTATAGCCGAGCAGTGGTGCGAGATGCCCAAAAATAATGGTTGTGGCATGGTGCTTGGTGCGGCACAGTTTAACTGTTTAAGGTGATAGGGCAATTTGGCGGCAAGGCGGCTGGCAAGGTGAGGCTATTGGCCATAGAGGGAGAAGGGAGGAGACAACATGAATGGGTTGAAGGTAGAAGGCATCAAAGATTCATGAGCTCTCTAGCGTTGTGTACACCTAAATGGGGTTTGGCCTATGGTGGATTATACATGATCGGCTTGGCCACTAACGCCGGTAGTTGGTGCTTCTTTGTCGTTGGCCAGCAATATGGCGGGAATCTAAGTAATGTGATCAAATATAATAGAGCATATACTAGTATTAAATCTTCATCAAATTCGATGTAATCAGGGTTGAGGCACAACTAGTACTGTTTAGCCGATGAACTGAATAGACATCTTCTCCATTCCAACCACCATTGGGCAAAAAGTCAGTATTAGCAGTGCACGGCTCAAAGGTGGTGATATTGCCTAGGGACAAGGACTCCGTTAGAATCCTTAGCTGATCATATTCCAAGGCACTATTTACATTCCCATGGACATGGGGTATGTCATTGAAGAACAAGCCGATAGGAAGCTAGCTTAGACCCAACTGGCAAGAGCCAACTGACGGATGGTAAAATTCATATGATGGTTGCTATGATCGGCTCAATAAGAAGCCAATTGGTAGAAGACTAGGAGTGATGGTTGATAGAAGTATAGTCTTGGACTTCTCATTGGCTAGAGCATTGACACGATTGAATTCGAAGGCCATCTCGAATGATGTTGTATCTTCATATGTGAACAAGAGGGTGGCTTCCTTGATGAAACCATAATTAAAGCTCTTAAACCACTGGCCTAGTCTAATGGGAGTCATTTTGCTGCCAGAAAGTGCCGATGCAGCTTTGCCCATTGAAATGCATTGGCATCAACTAATTTCACCTATGTTTGAGTAATAGGCTGGGAAGGTCAAGTTGATGAAGGAGGTCCTCGTGATGGCTTTGGAAGTGTAGACGTTGAGCAATAATTGTATAAATCACCAGAGACCGCCAATATAACTGACTGGTTGGCTAGCCAATAGTTTGTTTGCCACTTGATGAAGCAACT
The DNA here is from genome assembly GCA_030770085.1 of Oryza coarctata. NCBI lineage: Eukaryota > Viridiplantae > Streptophyta > Magnoliopsida > Poales > Poaceae > Oryza > Oryza coarctata. Next base: position 7,746,414 of record CM061484.1, on the reverse strand, counting down.
ATTTAGTGGCTCCAAGCAAGTATTACCCCAAAAGGATTTGGCAACAATCTGCCAAGCATTCTATCAAGCACTTCATATTGGTCATTGGGCCAACAGTTATGCCGCCAAAGACAAACTGTTATAGCTAGAGATTCAAAAACATGACATGTTTCCGATGATCAACTGGCCCAGAAATCTTGTTGTGAAGAATTTAGTCTAACCACTGATGTCCAGCTAGTGTGTGTGTTTGAATTAGAGGTTGGATGGATTGATGTAATTTGTGGTGTTGAGGCAGATGAGCATGACTATATCCATCAAAGTTGGCATCATCAACCTATATCCAAACAAGAAGGCATTGAGGGTGTCCAAACAGAAGAAACCGATGCGAGTAAAGGTTCAGTTTTCTCCATCTCGGCTAAGGAGAGATTGTTGCAATAACCAATTTCTCTCTCGTCCCAAATTGTTCTCTTGGTGGTCGATACTCTAAGATCAGTTCCTCCATCCAGGGAATTTGCTAGGCCAAGATCTAAAACTGTTGATCGAGTTGCTAATTATCATGGATGAGTTCTTAAAAAGGGATACGATCTATTTCAGCGTTGATAAAATCTGTTAAATCTTCGCTACCCATAGGACCAAGATAAAAGAAATCTAGATGGTTGGCAACTAGGATTAGGACTTGGCTTCTGAGGCTTTATAGGAAACAAGAAGCCAACAAAGAACAGGTGAAGAACATGGCAGATTGAATCTATATAGATTGTGGAGCAAGGTGATGAATAGATAAAAGGATTACCTTATGGACTGTGGTTATTGAAGTCATTGTCCAAGAAGAAGATGAACAAAGATCAGCGATCAGTGGAGAGGTTTGCAGTGGTTCACCTAAGTTCATTGGTGCTCATCGGGGTTTTGGAGGCTCTAGTGATGTGATAGCATAAGGAAAGGGGCTAGAAAGGTGAAATGATTTATAGAGGAATGATGACCAGACGTGAATTGAGGTCGATTGGTACTGTTTGTAGGCTGTAATGGGCCACCTAGAGTTGAGAAGAATTCTAAAGCTCAAAATTTCTAAGTGTGATAACAAACTCTGAAATTGGGGGGCATGTGTTAATGCTAAAATCTGGTAAGCCTATAAACACATTCGGTTAAGTATCAGAGAGTCGATCAGCTTATGGAAATAGGTCGATTGATAGATAGAGAGCCAATCAACTGATGGAAAAAGGCCGATTAATGGATGAAAAGAGCCAATCGGACAAAGGATGGATTCGGTTGCATTGATAAATGGAAGATTATCTAGATGAGATCGAATATAGGAAGGAATCGTAGAAACCACGGTAGAGTGGTTTTGTATCTATAAGATATTTGTTATAATTAAGGCAAGAGTAGTTAATTGTATTAATGTCCGGAAATAATGTCCAGAGGTTTCCTATTCTGTTTAGGAAATAATGTTCGGAGGTTTTTTATAACCATCTTGGACTCGTGTAATCCAGTGGTATAAATACAAATCCACATGCACCATTTAAGAGATCTCAATATATTAATACAATTTTATCGCATCGCCACCCTAATTTATTTAGGTTTTTCCCAGTGGGTTCTAGCTCTCGATGCAAACCTGCATCGGTTACATCGATCTCTGATGAAGAAGTCTCATCATTATCCTTATGTATCTGCTCTGTCTAAGGCTGCAACAATTGGGTCCAACCTCTTAGTTTGATCGCATCGGTTACATCGATCTCTGATGAAGGGGTAAGTCTCATCATTATCCTTATGTATCTGCTCTGTCTAAGGCTGCATCAATTGGGTGCAACCTCTTAGTTTGATCGGATATATCACATCACGTTTGTGTGGGACCTACTGGCTCATCAAGCTCCTTTTACTATTATAAATTTTATGCTGCATTGGTTAGGTTTGGTTTTCTAGATTGTTGATAGTAGATTGAGCATTAAGTCGGTGGGTCTTTACGCGGCATTTCATGAGAGTTATCAGCCAATGAGTTACCTTTACATCCTTCATGTCTAACGTACCAGCTTATGAGCTGACATACAAGGATTACCCATGATTAATCTGCTAGCAATTGATCTGAATTTATTAGATCCAGGCTTATACTATCTCGATTAGGTCCGATGTATCAAGGTTGTGTTTAATAGGGCTAGCATAATTATTTAGAGTTTACCTACTCAGCTAGCCGATGAGGTTACCTACTCCTTCCATCAGCACGATTGATCTAGCTTTTACCGTTTTAGTGCCGTTAGCTTCCGTATGGCTGATTCTAAAGGTTCAGTCATCAGTGGTGGATAGGCCTAATCTCTTCAGAAGACAGGAGTTTGCTCTTTACTGCTTATCATCTATTTTATTCAGAGATACATCAGTTCTATAGCCGATGTATCTTTTATTTTATTTCTTGCTACTTACCTATGCTGTTTTCGGCTTTCTAGCATGTATAAGTGCTGCATCCCCAATCGGCAACAAGCCAATAACAGGAGTCCCCAATTGTCAATTGCAAGATCAAATTAGCTGGCACACCCATGAACCTCAAGTTTAGGCCCTATACTAGAGCTAACCAGAGCTCTCAGGCCTTTGCATGTGTAGCCACATCACATTGGCAAACCCGCCTCTTGGCGCACCTTTTGCCGGGTAGTGAACTCAATAGAGAGGGAATTTACATCAGCAGGATTAATAGCAAGCTCATGGCACTCGAGCTCAATTAAGCATGGCGAGGGCAAGAAAGATGGCACAACTTTGATGGAAAATGAGAAAATGGCCATGGCTTTTATAGCCAAACAGTTTAGCCATTTAAGGTGACAGGGCAGTTTGGTGGCAAGGCGGTTGGCAAGGCAGTTGGCAAGGTGAGGCTGTTGGTCATAGAGGGAGAAGGGAGGAGACAGCAGGTGAGCTTCGAGCTTGTGGTAGCCTATGTAGCGACGGTGTTCCAAGGGGACTATGGCCTGTGAAGCGTTGGAGTGGGCAACGTCAGCGCTATGGCGGTGGTGTGCTCATGTACAATGACAAGGCTGATAGCTTCAGATGGTCATTTGACTGAATGGTCGATGGGCGTGAGAGAAGGAAGAGGGTAGGAATATGGGAGTACATGGACCTGTCAGGCAGGTAATGAAGACATTCCTAGCATTCACTCATCTCCAAATGAAGCTACACTTGATATAGCTGGTCCAATTACAAGGAGTAGAGCTAAACAATTGGAGAAGGAAATTTATTCTCAGGTGAACGCTAACCTTATGCTTAATAAAAAGATTACATTGAATAAACCTATGCTTTTAAGTACTTGTTTCAATGTTCTTAGGAATGATGGACTGCACAAACAAGCATGGGATGATGATGGATTCTGCCTGCCAAATATATGCAAGGAACCTGGACATGCATGAGAGAGGAAAGGCCATTCAGCTACCATGAATAATATCAGCCGTTGAAGTGCAAGCAAATAATTCGGGAGTTAGAAATGCATGCAACCAGCAACTTGGGTTGCTGTCCACACACGCTCCAGCATGCATGCAGAGAATACCAACCAGCCAGGCATCCTACTAGGCTTGGTTATTAATAAAAGTAGTGCTGCAACTTCCCATTACATGTTCTCAATTATTTTCCACAAAACTGAAACTCCACTAGTGCTATATCCCTGTAATGGATGACGTGAACAGCAACTCGTGATTGCAATTTCAGAAGTACCAACTCATGGAATTCTTGTTCCAGCGTGAGTCTCGAGATCTTGCAAACTTGTTCTTTCGATTCCTGAGGGAGTTGTAGAACACCGAACTGCGGTTCACCCAGTTTGTGCCTTCACGTCTATACAACGTGATTGCGTGGGCTGTTCGTCGGTACGTAGAAGGGTGATTGTCTCGGTAGTTCATCGCGTGGACAGCCTCGCGGTGCATTGCCTCTTCACTAGATCACGCAGCGACAATTTATCAAGTTCGCAGATCCTACGAGAAGATCGGGCCACAACAACTTGCTACATGTGCTGCATAGACGTGTGCATATCATCTGGTATCAGAGCCTCTGTTCCCTCAGTAGGATTATTCTTATTTTCAGTAGGATAGAGTTTATATACCTACTGTCCAATCATAGCCAAAAAGAAAACCTACAGCAATTCATAGGTGCTCCTGATTTGTAGTATGTATTATCGAGTTTTTAATCCTTTGAGAACTTGTCTAGTTGCTGAAATTTTTTTTCTTTATCCATATTGTTCTATCTTTCATCCTTGATCTGATCGGCCTTTGTGCTGCATACATAAAACAAAAACAAACCCTGACCCATCCCACCCTTTGTGTGCTGCACCATCCAACCCTTTGTGTGCTGCACACGTTTCATCTCTATATTGTTGTTCTTTGATGAGCCGCCCCTAGTTCTAGTTGTGCTGAATTGATAAAAAAAAAGAGAGCACAACAAAAAGAAGAAATATGAGAGTCGCATGCAGGTCTGAAACCAATGTGTTTCTGTTATAAAAAAAAAGAAGAGTTGTGATCAGCACGCCAAAAGGGGTTGAGCAGCATATCGATTGTTTCAATTCTCTCCTTTCTCCCATCTTCTTTCTTTCTTTTTTGCATCTTTCTTTATATTCAGCAACTTAGACTTATGTTTTTGGATTATTATTCGGTTTTGCATCACTGCATTTCAGTGCACTCCACTTACATATTAACCCCACCAAGCTCCACTTAAAGCACCGTGAGTTGTTGCACCATCATCGCTGTTACAATCACTCATCCCTATAGATTGCAGCCTCGGTTCTTGCTCTTTTCAGGGAGAGAAAGAACTTGTTTTGTAAGTGGTGAGGGAGTGATTCCACATATTATTCTATCCAATATTTTTGTTCGTACTAATATGGCAGGAATCGGAGATGGTGCTGCTGTTTCGGCGGAGGAATTCCAGGAGCTGCGTACACAAATGGATAATCTGATGCAACAGCTCCAAACTCTCCAATTGAACCCACGTGGAGATCCGCCACCAAATGAGGATGATGACATTGAGGAGGATGATGATCCACCGCGTCGTCCCGCTGGCCGTGGACGTGGCGGGCGTGGTCTTGGTTTTGCTAATTTTGGTTGTGCTCGGCGCATTCCTATTGGAGGTGGAGGAGATTATGATGGTGATGATGATATGTTGTCCGACATGGATGATCATCGACATGGTGGCCATCATGGTTATCGTGACCGCCATCGTCGTCGTAATGATGATGATTTAAGAAACGTGAAAGTGTCTATTCCCCCTTTCAGCGGACAGGAGAATGCTGATGCTTATTTTGAATGGGAGACCAAGGTGGAACAAATATTTGATTTGTATGAATACCCTGCTGAAAAGAAGGCAAAGCTTGCAGCCATTGAGTTTAAAGGCTATGCCATAACTTGGTGGAATCAGGTCCGTACTGAATATTAGAGAGTTGGGCATGTTCGTATAACTTGGAAAGACATGAAGAGGGAAATGCGACGTCATTTTGTTCCTGCATATTACTCTCGTGATCTACATTGAAGCTGAAACGTCTTGTGCAAGGTACTCGAACTATTGATGAATATTTTCAAGAATTGGAAATGTGTTTACTTCATACAGGGATAACTGAAGATGAGGAATCCACAATGGCTCGGTTTCTGGTTGGCCTCAATAAACCCATTGCTGATAAAGTGGATATGACAAACTACACATGTCTCACCGAGTTGGTTCATTTTGCAAAAAGGGCTGAAAGGCAAATTGCTACGTCTTACAAATACAATGCTTCATTGCGTCATTCCCAATAGCAAGGGGATGTCATGCCTCAATTCCAACAGCAAGGAGCTGCAATGCCCAAATCCTCATCTCGTGGAGCAAATAGATCTATTCCAACTTCTTCCAAACAATTGGATGTGAAAGGTAAAGCTGTGAGTTCAAGTCAGCCCACTTCTTCTACTGCAGCCACCCAACGCAAGACAAGCAAGATTGAGTGTTTTAAGTGTGGTGGTCATGGGCATAAGCAAGCTGAATGTCCCAATCGTCGTACTATTATTGCACTTGCTGATGGTTCTTATGATTCACAAAGTGAAGAGGAGGACGAGTTTAACAATGTATTTGCAGATCTTAATCTTGACACTTGTGAGTATTCAGCAGAGGATGGTACATTTGAGCTAGGTCTAAATTGTTTAGCCATTCAACCTATTCCAACTTTTGCTCACAATGACATATTACAAGATGTTGTTTCTCCATCTTCCGACGAGATTACTAGTGATGATTTTGATGAGTTGCTTCCTGATTTTCCTGATTTGACACCTTCTATAATGAACACACCATCTCCTTCTTTGGTGGTGAGACGAGTTCTTTCCACTCAATTTGTTGCTGCTGAACAAGGACAACGCCATAATTTGTTTCAATCCAGATGCAAAGTGAAAGGACAAGTGTGCCGTTTCATCATAGATGGTGGGAGCTGCAATAATATTGTTAGTGCTTTGCTTGTTGAGAAGCTTGGTTTGCAGCCACGTCGCCATCCACATCCATACCATATGCAATAGTTGAATAATTCTGGGATAGTTAAGGTTTCAGCCATGATTCGTTTGTCATTTTCCATTGGTGATTATCAAGGAGAGGTGGATTGTGATATTGTCCCCATGCAAGCATGCCATTTGCTGCTTGGTCGGTCCTGGCAATTTGATGTGGGCTCGGTGCATTTTGGACGGTCTAACAAACACACTTTCATTCACAATGACAAGAAGGTGGTTCTTGTTCCATTATCTCCAGAGGAGATACATGCTTCAGATATGGCTTGCAAGAAAAGAGAGGAATCTGACAAAAGAAAATTGAGTGAGATCCCCAACACAAGTAAGGGAGAGAGTTCTAACCCATCCAGCCACATAAAGCCTCATGCCAATCCTAAACAGCCATGCCACACTAAGTGTCTCTTTGTGAGCAAGAGTGATATGAGAGAAGTGAGAAACACCACAGCCCCATTCTTTGTGCTCTTGCACAAGGAGGTCCTACTTTCAACTAACGATTTACCTTCATCGCTGCCTAGTGTTGTTCTTGATCTCTTACAAGACTTCGAAGATGTTTTTCCCGATGAGATACCAGTTAGACTTCCTCTACTCTATGGAATTGAGCATCAAATTGATTTGGTACCAGGTGCTTCTCTTCCAAATGGTCCAGCCTACCGCACCAATCCCGCAGAGACAAAGGAAATTCAGCGACAGGTAAAAGAGCTTTTGGACAAAGGGTATGTTCGTGAATCCTTATCACCATGTGCTGTTCCCGTTCTTTTAGTTCCAAAGAAAGATGGTTCTTGACGCATGTGTGTTGATTGTCATGCTATCAATGCTATAACTGTTCGATATCACCATCCCATTCCATGACTTGATGACATGTTAGATGAATTGAGTGGTTCCATCATTTTCACCAAGATTGATTTGCGTAGTGGCTATCATCAAATCCGCATCAAACTTGGTGATGAATAGAAGACAGCATTTAAAACTAAAATTGGTCTCTATGAATGGCTTGTGATGCCATTTGGTTGGACAAATGCTCCTTCAACTTTTATGCGCTTAATGAATCATGTTTTACGAGCTTTCATTGGCAAGTTTGTAGTTGTTTATTTTGATGATATTTTGATCTATAGCAAATCATTTGATGAACATCTTGATCATATCCGTCAAGTACTTGCTGTTTTGAGGGAAGAGAAATTGTATGGCAACATTGCTAAGTGCACCTTTTGCACAGACCGTGTTGTTTTCCTTGGCTTTGTTGTTTCCGTAGATGGTATATTAGGTTGATGAAGAGAAGGTTAAAGCAATAAAGGATTGGCCTACACCGGTAAATGTGAGCCAAGTTTGAAGCTTTCATGGTCTTGCAAGTTTCTATAGGTGTTTGTCAAAGATTTCAGCACCCTCGCTACACCCCTTAACAATCTCACAAAGAAGGATGTTCCATTCAAGTGGGGGCATGATGAAGACCAAGCATTTCACACACTGAAAATAAAGCTTTGTGAAGCACCGCTGCTACAACTTCCTGATTTTGCTAAGACATTTGAGATCGAATGTGATGCAAGTGGTATTGGCATAGGAGGTGTACTGCTACAAGAAGGTAAACATGTTGCCTACTTTTCTGCAAAGCTAAATGGTCCACATCTGAATTACTCGGTTTATGACAAAGAGCTTTATGCCTTAGTTCGCTTTTGGAAGTTTGGCAACATTACTTGTTACCTAAAGAATTTGTAATCCATTCTGATCATGAAGCTTTGAAATATCTTAAAAGCCAAGGCAAGCTGAACCATCGACATGCTAAATGGATTGAGTTCATTGAAACATTTCCCTATGTTGTAAAGATAACATTATTGCCAATGCCTTGTCTAGAAGATGTGCATTGATTACACAACTAGATACAAAAGTGCTTGGTTTGGAATCCATTAAAACACTTTATGCTGTTGATGCTGATTTTAACGAACCTTTCTCTCGTTGCATTGATGGAAAAGGTTGGGATAAATATTATGTGCATGAGGGCTTCTTGTTTCGGACTAACAAAATATGCATTCCAGCTTGTTCGATTCGTCAAGTTCTTTTGCAGGAAGCACATGCAGGTGGACTAGCTGGTCATTTTGGTGTCAAAAAGACATTGGACATGCTCTCTGATCATTTCTTTTGGCCACATATGCGACGTGATGTCCAGGGGCATGTTGGGTGCTGCATCGTTTGCTTGAAAGCTAAGTCCCACCTCAATCACCATGGTTTATATACTCCATTACCTATTCCACATGTACCTTGGGAAAATATATCTATGGACTTTGTTCTGGGGTTACCTCGGTCTCAGAGGGGGAGGGATTCTATTTTTGTTGTTATAGATCGCTTTTCTAAAATGGCACATTTTATCCCATGTCATAAGAGCGATGATGCTTCACACGTTGCTAATTTGTTTTTCAGGGAGATCGTTCGTTTACATGGAGTTCCAAAGACTATTGTTTCAGACCGGGATACAAAATTTCTCAGCTACTTTTGGAAGACATTGTGGGCTAAGCTTGGCACAAAGTTGTTATTTTCAACCACTTGTCATGCACAAACAGATGGGCAAACAGAAGTTGTCAACCGTACCTTGTCAACCATGTTGCGTGCTGTGTTGAAAAAGAATTTGAACCTCTGGGAAGACTGCCTTCCACATGTTGAATTTGCTTATAACAGGGCAGTCCATTCTACAACAAACTCTTGTCCATTTGAAATTTTTTATGGGTTTAAACTGCATACTCCCATGGATCTTTTGCCTTTACCATTACAGGAACAAGTTAACTTGGATGCTACGAAAAGATCAGACTTTATCAAGCGGTTACATGTGGAGACAAGAAAGAATATTGAGAAGAAATCAGCACAATATGCAAAGCAAGCGAACAAAGGTAAGAAGAAGGTTACATTCTAGCCAGGAGATATTGTATGGTTGCATCTACGCAAGGATCGCTTTCCCCAACAGCGTAAGAGTAAGTTATCTCCTAGGGGTGATGGTCCATTCAAGGTTCTCCAACAGATAAATGATAATGCTTACAAACTTGAGCTGCCACCTGAATATTCTAATGTGAGTACCACATTCAATGTCAAAGACTTGCTTCCATTTCCTAGTGAGCCTGAGTCAAGGACGACTCCTTCTCAAGAGGGGGAGGCTAATGAAGACATTCCTAGCATTCACTCATCTCCAAATGAAGCTATACTTGATATAGCTGGTCCAATTACAAGGAGTAGAGCTAAACAATTGGAGAAGGAAATTCATTCTCAGGTGAACGCTAACCTTATGCTTAATAATCAGATTACATTAAATAAACCTATGCTTTTAAGTACTTGTTTCAATATTCTTAGGAATGATGGAGTATATGAACAAGCATGGGATGATGATGGATTCTGCCCGCCAAGTATATGCAAGGAACCTGGACGTGCATGAGAGAGGAAAGGCCATTCAGCTACCATGAATATCAGCCGTTGAAGTGCAAGCAAATAATTCGGGAGTTAGAAATGCATGCAACCAGCAACTAGGTTGCTGTCCACACACGCTCCAGCATGCATGCAGAGAATACCAACCAGCCAGGCATCCTACTAGGCTTGGTTATTAATAAAAGTAGTGCTGCAACTTCCCACTACATGTTCTCAATTATTTTCCACCAAACTGAAACTCCACTAGTGCTATATATCCCTGTAATGGATGACGTGAACAGCAACTCGTGATTGCAATTTCAGAAGTACCAACTCATGGAATTCTTGTTCCAGCGTGAGTCTCGAGAGACTTGCAAACTTGTTCTTTCGATTCCTGAGGGAGTTGTAGAACGCCGAACTGCGGTTCACCCAGTTTGTGCCTTCATGTCTATACAGCGTGATTGCGTGGGCTGTTCGTCGGTACGTGGAAGGGTGATTGTCTCGGTAGTTCGTCGCATGGACAGCCTCGCGGTGCATTGCCTCTTCACCAGATCACGCAGCGACAATTTATCAAGTTCGCAGATCCTACGAGAAGATCGGGCCACAACAACTTGCTACATGTGTTGCATAGACGTGTGCATATCAGCAGGTGTTAGCCAAGCTACTGACAAGTGGGTCCAAGCTGTTGGTGTGTGTGCCCATGTACGAGCAAATACGGTGCGTGGGCTACGGTTGGCTTCTATCATGAGGGATAAATGGAAAGAAAGGCAAGCAGAGAGGGCTTGATTTGTCCAGGCTAGTGGGGCACAGAGAAATGTTGGTAGACCACGCTGTGTGGAAGAGAGGGAGGGGAGTTTGGGCTGTGACAAAGAATCAAGGGAAAGCGGCCCATTTTGAATTGTAAAGTCTTACAACTTTCTATGATTTTGTTTGAACATATTTGGATTTGGATGAGTATTTGAATTCTTAATTGAATATTTGTGTTTAGAAAAATAAGTAAAAGTGCATATTTTTATGTTGTTGGAACAAATTTGAATGTTGTGAAGGTTTTAAGGGAGGGTCATAAAGAGGAATTTGAAATATTTGGGATGTAATTTAAAATTTTGAATGTTGATCTAGGGGTCTAGGGAGAGGATTTTGATGGAAACTTGTATTTTGGGAAGGGAGGAATTGATGAGCTTTGGAATTGGAAATACGAAAATTTTTTTATGAAGGATCCTAAATCTTGATGTTGTCTTTCATTCTTTCTTGAGGCTCCTGTTCTCAATGCACTAACTGCTGACAAACTTTATAGGACTCTTCATGCAAACTAGAGGATGACGCTGATGATGTGCTTGTTTTACTATTTATCAATCTTTTTTAAAAAAAACAAATAGGGAATAGTAGAAAAATATAATGTGGTTTTTTGCAAACAACTCAAGAGAGATATGACCAAGTCCATAGGCAACTAGCAAGCCTGACTGGACGCATGCACTATTTTGCCAAACAGCTAACGACTTGGCATGGTGCTAGATCAACTAGAAAGGAATTAGGGTTATCCAACAAGGATAGTTTGCATGTTTTGCTAAGGAGGATCCACAATAGCAATCAACACGACTGTTATGTGCAAGGGAAAACAAAGCATACTGTTAATCCCTAATCCTTAAGGGCAAGTGCTCCAACATGCAGTATGCTGGAAGCATTGTTTCCTTAGTTTCCATTGAACAGGGAGAGTAGGAGGGAAGTGAACTCCATTATTGTTTCTATGGAAAAAGGTGGGAGTAAAAAGGTGGTATGAGGGTGCGCCCAACCTTCATGGCGTAGAATCGAAAAAATTCGTGAAATCTAAAGGAATATCTCAGAGATAATTCAGCCTATGGCTACAATACTGAAGAAAATGCATACAGCATATTGTATCTGGTTCTCCAAAACAAAATTTTTCCTCCTAACAGATGACAATGCTCCTAATATGTGGGAGCTGGACGTATTACATGGCTCAAGGCCAGTTATGTTGCATAACACCCTAATTATAGCAAATGATTTTTTTGGCAGTTTATGGTCACCACATTAATTCGTTGATAAGCGCATCGATTGATCTGAAGGATGGGACCAGATCCATTGGAAAGAGTATCTCATTAGCTTTCCATGCTATGGTCGAATACATTTATTGGATTTAGGATGCAGTTTCTATGAGCATTTTACTCTCAGCTGGTCACTAGAACCAAAATGGCCTTCATGCCATTCATTACTTGATTGATGGTTGTTAGATTATTTGGTACTGCTCTTTTGCCACTCTTCAATGTTTTCATACCTAAGGACAATTGAATTATAGGCATTAGTGTTAACACCAAAATCTGGACGATCCGATGGTGCTAAAGCCGATCGGCTGAGAGGTCCAATGAAGAGTTTAATGCAATCATCGGCCGATGGAGATATTGAGACAAAGCCGATCGGAACTGTAGAAAAGCCGATCAGATTAGTAGAAGATTGGATCGGATCGGCTTGAAGACAGGGGATTGTCCAATCGGGATCAGGTCCGAGAAGCCCGAGGAAAGGAAGGAAAATGATCGGCTTGAATAAAAGAAGGTACGATAGCTACAGTGGAGAAACCGATCAGATTGCAGCGAAGGAAAACTCGGTTATAAATTAAAAGATTATTCAGATGAAACTAGGTTTGCGAAAGAGCCGTGGACTCCATGGCAGGATGTTTGTTTTTGTGAATTGTAACCTTACTTAATTAGGAAGGTTTAGTTGCTTAGTTAACTTCTTTAGGAATATTTTCCTTTGTTCTTACTAGGAAATAATGTCCGATGGTCGTAGACATGTTGGACTCTGTCTGTAAATCCAGGGAATAAATATAGACCCCCTGGAAACTTTAAAAGATCTCTCGATCAATATATAAATTTGGCGCATCGCCACCCTAGTTCATCTAGGTTTTACCGGCGGGTTCTGGCTCTCAACGTGGAGCTGCATCGGTTAAGTCAAATCTCCGGTGAAGGGGTAAGTCTCGCCACCTTCCCGATATGTCCTACTCTGTCTGAGGCTATATCGGTTATGTTCGACCTCTTAGGCTGATCAGACGTATCGCATCACGTCCGTGCTAGACCTATCGGCCTGTTAAGCTTCCTCTGCCATCGTCAATCTCGTGCTGCATCGGTTAGGTTTGACCTACGGGGCTGCCGATGGTAGATCGAGCTTTAGGCCTGTAATCTTCTACACGACGTTTCATCAGAGCTTTAGGCCTATGAGTTATCCATGCTATGAGCTTCACACCCAGTGCATCGGCCCCTCGATCGATACATAATATCTTACAACTGCTCACGTGCATCGGCTGGCAAAAATGGTTCGATCGCTGTGCTGGTGGCTGAGTCTTCCTCTGCTTCCAAGTATTTGCCGATGTCGAAGGAGAATAGATCGGCTAATTACTGCATAACAACATTCATAAATATGGAGATCATAAGTCAAGAGAAATGACATATATGATGGACGTACCTAAGAGACAGTGGGAGCAGTTCTTATGCGGGTGTCAGCTTAATGTGGGGCGGTTTGAGTGAATACCAAAACTTTTGAGGATACCATCAGCTCAGCCCCAGTAACAGGGTCTGACGTTTGGACTTCAGGAGCCGATGGTTCAGGTTGCAAAGCGAAGGTGTTAGGATAAAAACAAAGGCAACGAAGAATTGATGCTGACATATACCAACGGAGATGTGGAAGAAGTCAAAATTGCCACAGGAGAAGGGCTTCGCGAGGCCGATGCAATAATGACAACATCGGCGTCGAGTTTCTATTTCTTTGAAACCGTCCGAGTAGCCGGTTTCTTGCGCTTCAGCCCTGATACTTGCGACACTCGGAGGAGAGCCGATGGAGGTGGACCACTTTGTCCAAGGAGGGATCTGGCCGATGGAGGTTGATAGATAATCGGCCGACCACTTGCGCTGGTCGAAGGTGCATCTTTGTCGCCAGCTTGTGGAATCACGGGAATCAAGACACAGCTGAAATTCAATATGATGAAGAAAAGATAGTGAAAGGAGAAGGATTACCTCTTCATCGGATTCCACGTAGTCAGGGTTGAGGCGAAGGCAGTAATTTTTAGCCGATAGAATGAACAGGTGCCTTCCCCATTCTGACCACCATCGAGCAAAGATTTTGGTATTGGATATACAGGGCTCGAAGGTGGAGATAGTCCCTAAGGACAAGTTTGATATCATCGAACTAAGTCAGTCGTACTCCAAGCCGCTTTTCACTTCTCCGTGGGCTCGAAGCTTGCCGATAAAGAACAAGCCGATGGGGAGTTGACTGAAGCCCAACTGACGAGCACTAACCGAAGGATGGTAGAATTCATATGATGGATGTTGGGATCGGCCCATTGAAAATCCGATCGGCAGAAGACAAGGAGTTATGAAGGATAAAAAGATGGTCTTTGATTCTTTATCGGCTAAGGCATTCATCGGATGAAACCTGGAAGGCATTTCAAAGGACGAGTCATCCTCGTACGCAAACCAAATGGTGACCTCTTTGGTAAAGCTGTAATAGAAACACTTGAACCACCGACTAAGTCTGAGAGGGGTCATTTTGCTTCTAAGAAGAACCGATGAAGCTTCACCCAGAGAAATGCATCGGTGTCGGCTGGTCTCGTTTTCTTCTAGGTAGTCAGTCGGGTATGTCATGGAAGAGAAGGGGGGCCTGATAATGACTTTGGAGGTGTAGACATTCAACCAAAGTTGTATAAACCACCAGGGTCCACCGATATGTCCGATTGGTTGGCCTGCCGATAGCTTGGTCGCGACTTGATGGAGCAGATGATATGTTGCTCCGAGAAGATATTACCCCTGGGCAATTTGGTGGTGATCGGCCAGGAGCTCTGCTAGATATTGCATGTTTGTTGTTGGACCGAGAGTCAAACCACCAAAGACGAATCATTCCAGCCAAAGATTCAAGAGTGCCATGTGTTCACGTCCATCGACTGGGCTAGAGGATTTTTTATGCAGGGAAATGTACTTAGTCTAACCTCCGACGTTCTTGGTGTTTAGTCGATGCGTAGGTTTGAATCTGAGGCTGAACAGATTTATGTAGTGGGTGGTGTTGAGGCAGGTCAACATAGTAACATCCATCAAGGTGGGGGTCATCGGGCCATGCCCGAACATGAAGGCATTTAAAATGTCTGACCAGAAGTAAGAAGCCGATGCAAGCAGAGGTTCGTTCCTTTCCATATCGGCAAAGAAAAGGTTGATGCAATGGTCTATTTCCAAATCCTCCCATAAAAGACTTTTTGGAGGCAGAAACCCAAAGGTACCAGTTCCTCCATTTTGGGAGTTTGCTAGGCCAGGATCTGAAGCTGTTAGCCCAATCGGTGATGGCCATGGGTGAGTGCTTGAATGGGATCCTTTCTGTTTCTGAATTGATGAAATCAGTCGAATCTTTGCTACCCATAGGGCCAAGAAAGAAGTGACTTCCTGAGATCCTACAGAAACCAGAACCCGATTATTGATGAGAAATCGGGATAGGGAAGATTCGTGCAAAACATAGGATGCAAGAGCAGATAATAGTTACCTCAGTGATTACATGTGTAGAAGCCATTGCACAAATAAAGAAGAAGTAGCGGCCGATGAAGAAATCTGCGAGAGCTCGCCTTCAGTCTTCTGAGCCCGTCGAGATTCGCCGAAGTTCGCCTTTGGAGATTTGCGGATGCCTGTGGAGCTCGTCGAGGTTTGGGGGTTTTGATGAGAAGAAGTGTGTGGAAGAAGGCTGAGGCGGAGATATATTTTATAGAGGCGGAGCGACCTAGGCAGAAATCTAAGCCGATTAATGCGGGTTTAATGGGTCATCCTGGTTTGCAGAGATTTCTAACGGCTCGAAATTTCGTAGTCTATTGACAAACTCCGAAATTGGGGGACATGTGTTAACGCCAAAATCTGGACGATCCGATGGTGCTAAAGCTGATTGGCTGAGAGGTCCGATGGAGATACTGAGAAAAAGCTGATCAGATTAGTAGAAGATTGGATCGTTTTGAAGATAGGGGATTGTCCAATCGGGATTAGGTCCGAGAAGCCCAAGGAAAGGAAGGAAAAGGATCGGCTTGAGTAAAAGAAGGTCCGATAATTACAGTGGAGAAGCCGATGAGTTATCCATGCTCTAAGCTTTACGCCCAGTGCATCGGCCCCTCGGCCAATACGCATTAGCCTTTAGAGGTGTCCCTTGACGCGTAACGCCGAGCGTATCGGTCTCCTAGCCGATACGCACCCGCCTTCAAAGAGGCATCCCCTCATCGGCTCTGCTAGCCGATGGGTTCATTCCTATCCTTGCTATGGCATAGCCCATCTGGCGTCCTCCGTATCATCGCCGCTGGCCCTGACCTCATACTGTCTCTCGGTTAGGTCCGATCTTCGAGGTTCAGTGTTGATGGCTCTGTCACGATGGACGATGGGTCTCGTGCTGTCATATCTAGAACGACATCGGCTTTGCAGTCCGTGCCTTCTTATATTATTTCTTGCCTAGGCCGCATGCGTCTTCATCGGTTTTTCTAGCCGATGAATCACTGTTCGGCTATCCGGTGGGATCCTGTGCGCCTAGCTATCTCCTGAGTGCATCCTGGTTTCTCCATCGGCTCTACGGTCAATCCCTCGTCGACACCTGTCCACATCGGCTCCCCAGCCGATCGAAGAGCATCCTGATCCTATCGACAGCCAGCTGATAGCGAGCGTCTGTGTTGGACTTGCTCGTCTCACTTTCTTGTCAATTGCAAGGTCAAAATTGACTGGCACACCCGCACCCGTACGGACGCGCCGAAGCCGATCGAACCCCACGGCCCCTGGCGCGCACACCTCAAGCCATGCAGAAAAAGCCGATTAGCCTACACTAGAGCTAAGCAGACTTCCCAGGCAATCCGGCATGTTCGCGCCGCTTCCACCGCGCCTCGGCGCAAACAATTAGGTAGCAATTGAGTCTCACAGGTAATACTATTCTTACTCAAGAGCAAATTCATCTGTTGGTTGATTTGTTTAGCACGAGTACGCGTTATTGGTCCTTGGAATTGATTTTGAGTATCTTGATCAACTATAGGGGAAGAAAATAATAATGGTGGTATGTTACCCATATTATCCTCCCCCTCTTGAAAAGGTGTCGTCCTGTACTCTGTGTTGAATGATCCAAAGAATGGTTACAAATCTGCTACGTTGAATGTTGTACTCACATTGTAGTCATCGCCAAGTTCTATCTTGTACGCATTGTCATTGATTTTCTCGAGTACTTTAATTGGGCCATCAGCACGTGACATAAGCTTGGACTTGTGTTTAGCTGGAAAACGCTCTTTGCATAGATGCACCCATACTAAATCTCCTAGTTCAAAAAGCATCTTCTTCCTTGTTTTGTTTGCCATTTTAGCAAATTACCGTGCCTTCTTCTTTATAGCTTCTTTTGTCTTAGAATGTAAGACTTTCACAAATTCAACACGCTTCATTGCCTCCATATTTGCCCTCTCTTGAAGTAGAAGTGGCAGCAAGTCAAGTGGTGTGATTGGTTTAAATCCATAATGCACTTCCAAAGGGGCATAGTTGTGTTGTTGAATGAACTGCCCTGTTATATGAAAATTCCACATGTGGAAGACATTCCTCCCACTCCTTAAGTTCTTCTCGATCATTGTTCCCAGCAACGTGGAGAATGTGCGATTCACCACCTCGGTTTGACCATTAGTTTGTGGGTGACAAGTTGTTGAAAACAACAACTTTGTCCCAAGCTTGGCCCATAATGTCTTCCAAAAGTAGCTCATAAACTTATAACATCACGATCTGCAACAATGGTTCTTGGCATTCCATGCAATCGCACAATTTCCCTAAAAAAACTGGTTAGCAACATGTGACGCATCGTCGCTCTTGTGACATGGAATAAAGTGTGCCATTTTAGAAAATCTATCTACCACTACAAATATGGTATCTCTCCCACGTTTTGTCCTAGGCAATTCTAGAACAAAATCCATGCTGCTATCCTCCCAAGGTGTACTAGCAAAAGGAAGTGGAATGTACAAGTCATAAGGATTAATTTTGGACTTAGCTTTATGACACGCCACACATCGTTGCACAAATCGTTCAATGTCTCATCACATCTTTGGCCAATAGAAGTGCTCAGACAGTATAGCCAATGTCTTTTCCCTCCCAAATGCCCCATCAGCCCAACGGCGCGTGATTCCTGCAACAATAGTAAACACATGGAGGAATCTGAAACACATAACTTGTTAGCACAAAACAAAAACCGATCATCAATATGAAACCTGTCCCAACCTTTCCCTTCTTTGCATTTAGTGTATGGTTTTAGTAAACTCTTTATCTGCAGCATACATATCTTTCAAACATTCTAATCCTAGAACCTTAATTAATAGTTGAGACAAAAGTACAATCTTGCGAGACAAGGCATCAACAACCACATTTTCTTTGCCATTCTTGTATTTCACAATGTATGGGAAAGATTCAATAAATTCAACCCATTTAGTATGATAAATTATTTGGGCAAAACATAATGTTGCCAAATTTCCAGAACACGGACCAAAGTATACAGTTCTTTGTCAGAAACAAAATAATGCAATTGAGCACCACCAATGACCATCACTAGCATCACATTCAATTTCAAATGGTTTGTCAAAATCAGGCAAAACAAGCAAAGGTGCTTCAGTTAGACATTTTTTTAAGTTCTTGAAATGCCTTTTCTTGTACTTACCCCAAACAAATTCAATACCTTTTTTGGTGAGCTCATTTAAAGGAGCAGCAATGGTGCTGATATTCTTCACAAATCATCGATAGAACCTAGCAAACCCATGAAAGCTCCTTATTTGACTTACATTGATGGGTGTAGGCCAATTCTTGATTGCTTCAACTTTAGATTCGTCCACTTCTACTCCCTGTGTAGAAACAACAAAGCCCAAAAAGGCAACCTTTTTGTGCAAAATGTGCACTTCTCCATGTTTAGCATACAAATTTTCAATTATGAGTACTTATGGCACTTGCTTGATATGCTCAACATGCTCTTCCATGGTATGACTGTATATGAGAATGTCATCAAAATAAACCACAACAAATTTTCCAATGAAAGCTCTCAAAACATAATTCATTAGTCTCATGAATGTACTAGGTGCATTAGTTAAACCAAAAGGCATGACTAACCACTCCTGCAAATCAAAATTTGTTTTGAAAGTAGTTTTCCACTCATCTCCCTCTTTCATTCTAATTTGATGAAACCCACTATAAAAATCAAATTTTAGAGAAAATAACAGCACCACTCATTTCATGGAGCATATCATCCAACCAAGGAATAGGATGATGACATCTAATAGTGATGTTGTTAATTGCTCTATAATCTACACACATGTGCCATGTACCATTTTTCTTAGGGACTAAGATAACAAGAATAGCACAAGGGCAAAGGCTTTCACGTACATACCCTTTGTCAAGAAGTGCTTTTATCTGTCACTTAATTTCCTTTGTTTCTTCTAGATTGGTATAGTATGGTGGTCAATTTGGAAGGGAAGCTCCTAGGATAAGGTCGATTTAATGTTCAATGCCGTGAAGTGGTGGAAGACCAGTAGGCATCTCTTATGGAAAAACATCATCAAACTACTGCAAAACATTTGTGATAGCACTCGGAGGAGATGAGATGTCATTTGTAGAAAGCAACACGTCTTTCGACACAAGCATAAAATGCACACAATGTGAATTTTCTTTAACTTCTCTCAGTTCTAATTTAGTGGCTAACATAACTAATTTTTGTTTCTCATCCTTTTTATTCCCATTCTCATTTTGTTTGTAGTACTCACTCACAGAATTGGGTTTCTTAGTTAACATAGCACCTAATGAGGACATCCCTTCCATGGATACAACCACACCTGCTGCACAACAGGGCCCAATAACTCGAGCTAGAGCATGCCAACTTAACTACTGTCCAAACAAGTTGCTTAACGACTGGGGTACTACTAAATTCTTGTGATGATATGTTTCTACTTAGGAACTTAGGAGATAAACCAGATTGGTCTAGGAACAGGCATGACAAGTATCAATTGGAAGCTGTCATAATCAAAAGGACGACCAAAGAACATGTAAGAGCTTGGTTGGACAAGTTTGAGAGAGATGGATTTACACCACCTAGTGTTGTTAGTTGAGATAGGCTTATTATTGTGAATTCTCTTGCTGCACACTAACCATGGCAGGAGAGGACAAAAGGACTCCACCACAATCACCATGATCAAAGGCCTTGTTGCCACACTTTGAGTGCAAAGTTAAGCTGCATACCGAACACCTGGATGAGGATGTTCGAGTCACCAATGAGCGGATTGGTCAGATGGAAACAGCCCAAATCGACACCAACACCTGGTTGGCTGCACTAGAGAGGTCTATTAGGGATGTGAACACTTCTCTTCAGCCGTTTTGGATAGATTGGATAAGATGGACAAGGCTAATCCCCAAAAGAAGGAGAACACTGTAGGCAGCAATGTGGGTTGAGATGAGGAAGAATATTCAGCGGACACCGAGATTGATGATGAGTTCAATGGCTATCACCACAACTAGCGACATCGCAACCGTTATGGTAAAGGTATGTGCCCACCACGGCGAGAGGTACGTGCAGATGACTCATTGGGCCAAATTAAATTCACCATGCCTTCTTTTGATGGAAAATATAACCCTGATTCGTATCTTACATGGGAACTAGCTGTTGATCAAAAATTTAGATCCCCATGATTTTGCTTTTTTTTGGTGGTTTAAATACCATAGTAAGAACCCGAACAACACACCAAATTGGGATGCCTTAAAAAGGATCATGTGGGCCAAATTTGTTTCTTCTTATTATGCCCGTGATCTTTTACATAAGTTGCAACAATTGAGGCAAGGATCCAAATCTATAGAAGAGTACTATCAAGAACTACAAATGGGTATGCTTCATTGTGGGTTAGAGGAAAATGAGGATGGTGCTATAGCTAGATTCTTTGGTGGGCTGAACCGAAAGATTCGGGACATTCTAGCTTACAAGGAATATAATTCTGTCAATCGTTTATTTCAACTTGCTTGTAAAGCTGAACAGGAAGTGCAGGGACGATGAGCTAGCATGAGAGCTAACATTCTTGCAGGTCGTGCTAGCCTGTGGACACCCTCCAATGCTGCTGCACCATCTGCATCTGCAATCCCACCATCTTCCTCGACCATCAAGCCATGCTCCTCTCCAACAAATTCTGTACCATGCCCAACCAAACCAACTAAAGGAGCAGCGGCTACACCTACCAAGAGCTCATCCTCGGTGGCATCTACAAAGAGAACAAGGGATATTCAATGGCTACGCTGCAAAGGATATGGCCACATACGCAAAGATTGCCCAAGCACTCGTGTGATGGTTGTGCGAGCTGATGGTGGGTACTCCTCTCCTAGTGATTTCGATGAAGAAACATATGCTTTGCTTGCTACTAACAATGTAGGGAAGAGAGATGATTTTCAACAGGACGAAGAGCACATTGGGGCTGAAGATGCTAAGCATTATGAGAGCCTCGTGGTGCAGTGAGTGCTAAGAGCACAAATGGAGAGGGCTGAACAAAATCAGCACCACATCTTGTTTCAAACCAAGTGTGTGATCAAGGAACGCTCTTGCTACGTGATCATAGATGGAGGGAGCTGCAACAACTTAGCAAGTGCTGAAATGGTGGAAAAGCTTTCGTTGAGCACAAAACCACACCCGCAACCTTACTACATTCAATGGCTCAACAGCAGTGGCAAAGTGAAGGTAGCACAGCTGGTAAGAGTAGAGTTTTCCATTGGTTCTTATCATGATTCCATTGATTGTGATGTTGTGCCTATGCAAGCATGCTCTATATTGTTAGGTAGACCATGAGAGTTTGATAAAGATTCCTTGCACTTTAGTAAAACAAATCAATACTCTTTTGTGCATAATGACAAGAAGATTGTGTTGCACCCCATGTCTCCTAACGCTATTCTAAGAGATGAACTTGCTAGAGCTAGCAAACTTAAGAATCAGGAGCATGTTGCTAGTTAAAATCAGATTGTCGGTAATGAACTTGAGAAACACAAGAAGAAGTCTAGCAAATCTGTTCATCATAATAAAAATGAGATCAAGTTGAAAGGCTCTTGTTACCTAAGCCACCAAATCTGATTTGGATGAGATCGATGCTAGTACTGTTGTTTGCTATGCTTTGGTGTGCAAAGAAACTTTATTATCACTTGAAGACACATCTATTTCTTTGCTCCGTGCTATCACTAATCGTTTGTAGGAGTATGCTGATGTGTTTCCAAAGGACTACCAGGGCTGCCACTAATTCGGGGGATAGAGCACCAAATTGACTTCATTCGTGGGGCCTCCTTGCCCAACCGTGCGCTATACAGGACCAATCCGGAAGAAACAAAAGTGATTCAGCGCCAAGTTCAAGAACTCCTCGACAAAGTTTAATTGCATGAGTCTCTTAGCCCATGTGCTGTACCTATGCTTTTAGTTCCTAAGAAAGACGGATCATGGCGCATGTGTGTAGATTGATTGTACAGCGATCAATAACATCACAATCAGATATCGCCATCCTATTCCTAGTCTCGATGATATGCTTGATGAGTTGAGTGGTTCAATTGTTAATTGCTTCTTCATCTTGTTCTTGCTTGTTCTCAGTTGCTAGCAGGTTCAGAGGTGTTCTTGACCCGGCAAGAACATTCCAATAGGAGACGGTGTACCTATTGCTAAGGCGCAGCCCATGTGGTGTTGTAGTCATAACCAACATTGGATCCACCCCAAATCGAAGTTATCCCCAACTCTCATCGAAGGTCAGGAACAAACCCTAGCGGGTCCCATCAGACACCGTACATGGGAGGAGATGATGGACTTGAGTCGAGGACGACTCAAATGCAAGAAGGAGAGGATGATGAGAACATCCTTCCATGGATACAACCACACCTACTGCACAGCAAGGCCCAATGACTCGAGCTAGAGTACGCCAACTTAACTACCAGGTGAAATCGTTTTTTACTATCCAAACAAGTTCCTTAATGAATGGGGTACTACTAAATTCTTGTGATGATATTCTTCTATTTAGGAACTTGGGAGATGAACTAGATTGGTCTAGGAGCAGCCATGACAAGTATCAATTGGAAGCTGCCATAATCAGAAGGACGACCAGACCAAGGGATTAGACTGTAAGTTTGGACATCAAGTTTAGACCTCTAGGCAGCAACAAATTCAATCGACCATAACTCTTCACTCTGGAGGTTGTTTAAGGCCCATGAGCACTTGTTGGACAGGCCTTAATGTCTACTTTCAGATGAATCTAGAAACACTGCTAGATTCCATCGCAGATGACTAGAAACTATAGAAAGATGTTCAGACCTCCAGTCTTGGGCTGAGGTCCATGTATCTCGTTCAGCCAACTAGGGGCCCTTTCTAAGTTAGGATTTACACCCCTCCATGCCTCCTAGCTCTCTCCCTAGTATAAATACTTGTAGCAGCCGTCAGGATGAAGGTTTGGTTCTGTTTTGTTGTAAGTTTAGCTACTGCTACTTCCTTGTGAGCGCGTGTGTCGATTAGACCACCCATTTGCTTGATTCAAGACCCCAATTTGTGATTTACATTTGTCTTTGTATCTTCCATCCATGAGTTAATTGCTTGTTCACTTTGTTCTTGCTTGTTCTCGGTTACTAGCAGGTTCAGAGGTGTTCTTGGCATGGCAAGAACATTCCAATCGGAGATGATGTACCTGTTGCTAAGGCGCAACCCTTATGGTGTTGTAGTCGGATAGCCAACGTAGGATCCACCCCAAATCAAAGTTATCCCCAACTCTCATCAAAGGTCAGGGTGCACGTGCCAATGGCAAGTGAGCAAGCCACACATGGAGAGGTGAAGCGGGTTGTGGGGTGTGGATGGCTATGTCGTGCAGGGAAGAAGAGAGGGAAAACAAGGAAGGAGGTCATGAAGGCCGTGGCTGACAGTGGGATGGACAATTTGGGCTAGTATAGAAAGGAGAAAAAAAGATGGAGAGATGAAGAGGATTGGGCAGGCAAGGAATAATGGGAAGATGGCAGCCCAAACTAAATAGTTGGCCTTGGGATTTTTCTACGAAAGTTTGAGAAGGAAAAAGTGAGAGTTTGAATTTGGGTTTCGATTTGAGTTCAAATTGAAAATTGAATATTTAAAATCAAGAGAAAGTGGGGAATTTTTCTAGGGGGTTGTAGAGCTGATGTAAATAAAAGATTTTGGAAAGGAAATTGAGGGAAGGTTAGGAGGGGCATTTTGAATTTCTAAATTTGAATTTGTTATTTGAAGATGAATTGGAATTATTTTTCAATTGAGGTCTCAAGGAGGAACTTGATTGAGATCTTTTGGCACTTAGGTCCTTAATCACACAAAAAGAACCAAATTTTTTTAAAATGGGGTTTTTACTAAATAATTTTTAATGGCCAAAAATCAGGGTGTTAAACCTTGGTTTCTAAACTCCGACTTTAAAAGTTCTCATTGGCCACCCAAGGAGATATATTAGCTAGCTAGGACTTTCATTGAAGTAGCCCACAATACTTAATTAGCAAAATTAGTTATCATGTATATATGTATATAACTAGAATGCATATGAACTATGAGTTAAAGAAATTATATCATTGTCATGGGAAGTTTCTATATATGCTTGCATCTTATCAGGAAAACATTGCCCAAATAATGTTTCGTATACCTCCCCTAGCCCCCTGGCTATTTTGTCGGAATGTTTATTCGAAGAAGGCAGCCGAATGCATACACAAAATAGTAAAAGCATAGATGCTCCTATACCCCCTAGGTATGAACTTGGGATAACTAATTCTTGATTGCATAGCTAGTAATATGTGGAAATGAGAAGCATGTTCTGCTAGCTCTCACTTATTCAGAAAAATAGAGCATCCCCTACTTATTGAATAAGGCATAGAAGTTGTATACTTGTTCCTGAAGTTGGTATGTAAAATATGAGATTACGGGGCAAAAATATGTCACATTTTATTAATATCTGGAAAGAAACACATGTATTTAGAACTTACAAAGTCAACCAACTATACATAAAATTTACGTAGCTGGTCAGCGTTCTATAAACTCGATAACTTGCAGCCATTGTTGTCGGCAATTTTGTACGCACTAGTTCAAAGTGCTCGGATTACCTTGTAGGGATCCTCCTACCTGGGAGAAAGCTTGTTTTGTCCTACTTGGCTCTAAACTCTTCTCAGGACGTAATCTTGTACGGTGAATGCGCGAATGCGCGAGCCTAGAAACAATATTGATGAGGAGACTACTAATATTGTGCAACTTGTAGAACGACACGTTCTCAGTGTTCCTCATAAAAATTGACATCATCTCCATACCATTTATCTTGTTCCTTATTGGAGTATGCTTCTACTCTGGCAGATATGTGGTGAAGCTCAATTAGGAGCATTGCCTCAGATCTGTAGACTAAGAAGAAGGGGTCTCCTTTGTGGTTATTGTCGACGTTGCCCATAGTATAGAAGCTAACTCTTCAAACCAGCGTTTGCACAAGCCATGAGCCAATCATATTCAAATCTTGATTCCTTAAAGTACAATACCATTAGCGCATTCGACTTGGCCATTGGTCTGAGGATGTGATACCGAGGCAAAGCAAATCATAACTCTAAAATTGCTGTAGTAATATTGAAAATCACCGCTTTGGAACTAGGAGCCATTGTTAATGAGATATGAAGTGGAAGTCCTTGATGACCTTAATAGACTCCTATGATTTAATTTCCCAAGCTAGCTCTGCTTCTATCGACTTGGTGAACTTGTCAACAACAATAAATAGGAACTTATGTCCACCTTGGGTTCAAGGAAAAGGTATGAGAATATCAAGTCCCTAGCATGAGAATGTCCATGAGAGGGGTATAGTCTGTAATGCTTATGCTAGCATTTTGTTGTGCTTGCTATAAAACTGATAAGCTTCACATATTTGTACCAGGTCAGAAGCATCTTGTAGAGTAGTTTGTCCTTTAACATGTGCTCCACATGTTCCCTCATGGATATCTGTGAGGAGCTCCATGCTGTCCTCAGACATGATGCATTTTAGTAGTACTCCATAATATGCTCGCTTGTACAAGTCATTCCTGATCATGTAGTAGAGTTTGTCTTATTGGGCTAGTTTCTCTTTTTCTGTGTCATCGTCTAGTATAGTGTTGGAGACAAAATAATCGTGGATAGGTGTTTGTCAGTTGCTATCTGCCTTGATGGTGGCAGTAACAGTTTTGACCTTGTGATGTCAGGATTAGACATTGTGGTAGCCCCCATGTCCTTTGCAATGATAGATAAGATTTCATCCTTAGGTATGTTGTTGACAAAAGGAGGTATTAGTACATATAGGAACATGTGAGGTTCCACTAATTCTTTTCTAAAAGCCTAACGAGTTAGCTAATCGACCGCGAAGTTGCCTTTACGATAAATGTGTTATATACTTCGAGTTTGTCAAACCTACCCTCCAAGTATGTTAACAACTAATTTTGAATCCCCTTCGAGATTGGAGCACTTGTAATCCGTGTGGACATGGTGAGCAACTAATTTTGAATCCCCTTTCACAACTAATCATTTTATTACAAATGCAGCGAATTGCTCATAGTCCAACAAGTAAACCTTGATACTCAATTGTATTGTTCATGGCATAAATCTCAAGTTGTATGATATACTTAAGTTGACCACCTGTTGGTGAAGTTAAGATAACTCATGCTCCTGCTCCTTGGCTATTGAGTGCCTCGTCGAACTCCATAGTCCATGTCTTGCTAGCCGTATTTTTGATCATGTTGTATGTGTGAACAGTCTAGTTAGTGACAAAATCAATGAGTATCCCTCGACAAAATTAGTGAGTATTTGGGATATGATGGCAGATTGAGGTATGAAGCCAATGTCAAATTGGCCAAGCTCAATTACCCACTTGACAATTCATCCTACCACATCGTTGATTCGGATAACTTCGAGAGAGATATGAGGATAAAATGGTTCCTTTATGGACTTGGAAATGGTGCCTTTATGTGCTTGGAAATAACTTAGTGAAATCTACACGCATTCTCCACTTCCTATTGGCTTTGCATACCATGGCGGGATTAATGAGCCACCAAAGTGAAGGACTTCTCGGATGAATCATGCCTTTAGGAGCTCGTCGATCACCTCCTGAATAGCTTCTTTATGGTCTCGTGCAAATCATCATAGCCTTTATTTAACTGGGTGTGTGTCTAATCACACCATCAATTTGAGCTCAATCACATCCCTGGGGACCCTAGGTATATCGGATGGTTCCCATGCAAACACGTATGCATTCTCCCAAAGGATAGTAAAGAGCTCAAGTTCCTATTTCCCATCGAGACCAGCCCTGATCTTGATAGATTTTTGTGGGATGGAACTCAAGAGTGCTACCAACTTGACATCACCTTCAAGTTTGGCTGATATCATGGGTTTGCCCTATTTTTGAGGAGGTTCGTCTATATTGGGTGGGAGTTTCCCCGAAAATGTCAAGGCTCCTCTTATCACACTGCATAGCAATTTTCGTGTTCCCACTTATAGTTATGACACCCTTCGAATCCAATAACTTGATAACTTGGTATGTGTAGTGAGATACTATCATAAATTTGGCCATCACAGTCCTCTTGAGAATGGCATTTTGTGCTATCTTGAAGTTTGCAATGTCAAATGTGATCTTCTCTATTCGAAGGTTGTCGATCGTAACAAAAGTAACCGGCAGGGTTATCTTCCCTAGAACTTTTGAGGATGACTCTAGGGTGATCCCATGAAAAAGTGCTTTGAAGGCTTGAGTTTGCTTCTAGGGATTCCCATGGCATCGAGAGCACTGGTAAAGAGAAGATAGATTGAGCTTCTAATATCAATCATGATGCATACCACTTTGACATTCCAGAAGTAGTTGTTATGATTGGGTGGTCGATATCAGAGAACTCAATCTTCTGCTCTAACCACCGCAATTTAGTATTTTACCCCTAGGAAGTGGAACAAACTTCACATTTGACCTTGTACTCTCTCCTAGAAGAGTAAGTGGGCAAACCACTAAAGATATGGCCTACACGGTGATCGATATCTAGGTAGTTGTCGCCATCATCGGAACAAGGGCCCCTATCTTCTTTTTTGATCATGCAGACTCATTGGTCTGGAGGGAGAGCAATCTAGCAACTCATCTCCTTATGGAAAACATAGCAACTAACGAAGGAGTACAATGGGTCTTATGTATCGAACACCACTTTCTTCCAAGAGCTTGGCCTTGGGACTTAAAACGGCGAAGTTGGTGAGCAAGTACTTCTTCTTTCGCCTTGCAACAAGGACTTCTCCTTTCGCCTTGTGCTTCTTATTCCTTTTGCTGGACTACTCTAGCTTTTTTCTAGTCCCAGGTTCCTCTTTCTTGGCCGTTGGCTTGTCATCCACCACCTTTCTTTTCCCATTGTTACATCGAACAGCTTCCTCAACACAAGTACATCTATCGGTGATCTCTAAGAGCTTCATTGCTGAGGGTATCTTCCTTGTCACCAATTCCTATATGGTATAGCAATTTTGGACTCCTGACTTGAATGCTCTTAAGACAAATACATTGGTGATCTTAGGACTATATTATGACACTCATTGAAGCGTCATATAAAGTTTCCGAGTGATTCACCATTCTTCTATCGCATAGCATGTCGATCATCCTCGACTAGTGCCTCTTGTACGTGCCATGCAAGTTGGCCAAAAATTGCTTGCAAAGGTCTATCCATGATCTGATTGAAGTAGTTGGGAGGTGGATTAGCCAAGAACGAGCTGAGCCCTTCAATGCAGTCAACAGATAATTCATCAAACTGTTATCATCTATATAGAGGGTCCATACTTCTGTCATACTTTTCAACATGTCGAAGGCTGAATTTTTGCATGGCACTTTACCTCACGTCCATAAGCATCCCATGTTTGCAACACCCGTCC
Organism: Oryza coarctata; assembly: GCA_030770085.1. NCBI lineage: Eukaryota > Viridiplantae > Streptophyta > Magnoliopsida > Poales > Poaceae > Oryza > Oryza coarctata. The sequence continues at coordinate 7,717,687 of CM061484.1, read as the reverse complement.
ATAAGCATCCCATGTTTGTAACACCTCTCAGCGCCAAAGACTTTCCAAGTAATCAACTATTGGTTTCAAGAACACACTAATATTGTTGCTAGGCTGCTTAGGTCCTTGAACGAGCATGCAAACCATAATGTACTTTATCTTGAAGTATAACCAGGGGGCAGGTTATAGTTCACCAGAAGTACTAACCACGTGCTATGACAACTACTTATGTCACCAAAAGGACTCATGCCATCCATACTCATGTCAAACCTTATATTTCTCATGTCGTCTGCAAATTGTGGGTAAATCCTATCAATATTCCTCCACTACTCTGAATCTGTTGAGTGCCTTAGCTTACTATCAACCTTCCATTCTTCAGCGTGCCAGCAAACTAAATTAGCCTCCTTGGGATTCACAAACATTCTCTTGATGTGGTTAGCAATTGGAACATGCCAAACAACCTTTGCAAGATCACCCTGCTTTGACTTACCTTCAACACTTATATTGTCTCACTTGTATTGAGAAGCCATGCATACAAGACAATCATCCAAGTCAGTGTATTCTTTGTAGTACAATATTCAATCATTTCGATAAGCGTGAATTCTTGTAACTTCTAAACCTAATGGACATAACACTTATTTTTCTTCATATGTCATGTCCAGAATTTTATTCCCCTCTAGCAGCAAGTGCTTTAGCAAGACAATCAATTTTGTGAAACTCTTATATGGCCAACGATTGCTTTCTTTAAGCTTCATGAGTTCCAAGAAAACTGATAACTTAGGGTGCTTCAATTTACATCCAGGATATATAGACATCTTCGAATCTGCCACCAATCTGCTAAAATTCTCATAATCTCTCTCATTGTAACATCACGTAACATTTCCAAGAGGGTATCCAATCGAGGTCCAAATCAATGATATCACCACCCAATGCAAATAGGATGAAGATGTCATTTAGATCTTCTTGCTCTTTCTGTACATCCAACACTTCATCAACTAGAATATTCAATAACTCTTTCTCTCCATGCTTGGTCCAACATGTCTACTCCTTCATAAATCCTGTATGAATTAGATGAGATTGCACTTGTACTCTTTCTATTCTAGCCCTGGCGATGGGATCTAGGGCCCATAAGCAGGATGAAGGCAGGGATGGGGAAGATGGTGCCATGGTAGGATCTGATGGTAGACGTGTGGGGATGGGGATGATGGCAACGTCACCCCTTGGCCTTGAATGGGGATCGCTTGTCGGCGCTCCTCCTTGTCTAGCATAGGTGGCAACATCTGGCAACCCATGAGCCGAATGGAGGTAGGAACAGGGAGGTTGATGCTACAACGGGTTTCGGCGGTGGACGAACAAGATGAAGGTGAGAATGGGGAGGATGGCAGTGTGGATTGAGGTGATGTCATTAGCTGGCCAGGCTATGGGATCCAACGGCATACGATGATGGACGGATGTGGCATGGGTCATCCTCCACTAGAGAAGTGGAGAGCTTTATCCCTTCATTTGGAGATAAATATCAAAAATAAAGGAGAGCCCCATCTATACCGGATGGTAGTAATACCTTGCACTAAAGAGGACCCCTTAGTGTCGAGTCCTAATAACACCAGTACAGATGAGTATGCCATCTATGCCGGTATAGATAAGTATGGCACGAATTTTTAGGTAAATTTTATTGGTTCAAAATATTTATATTCGAGATAAGATGAGTTTGTCAAAATTGTTCATTAAAAATTACTTGTTCATTTATATGTTAGCGATTATCCCTAAACCCTAATTAAAATTTATTTAATTGTTCAAAATTCAACTTTACAAAATTTGGTGTACTTTCAAACATTAATATATTAATAATTTAGTTATAAATTCATTTATATGTTTAGAAAATATTGGTCAATATTAACCAAATGGGGCTTTGATTCCATACAAGCATTTGCAAAAGCTGGTTTTCTCGATCTTGCTAAGGATGTGGCAAGCAGTCAAGAGGTACTAACCTTCGCCATCCTTCTCATAAGGGTGCAGCTCTTCCCTAATTTGAAGTTATTTCAAGTCATCTTTTGACTTTAATGTATCTTTTGGTATGTTCAGCAAAATGCCAACAAGTTTGTTATGTAAGTTCTTCTCAACACGCAATCATTTGAATATGTATGTATTTTTTACACTTCTCGTCTAAGTGGACACCTTTTTGGCTTTATATGTAGTCTCCGGTAGGACATGATCCTTTGGAAGAATCTCTCCTAGAAGATTATAACTCGGCACTAATTATATGTCGATCAATCAGTATTGGATGTTGATAAGACCTGGTACCGATGTCTTCTTATCTATGCTATGTGTAGCCTCTGTACAATGCGAGCTTGTTTTTTAGGTGGGAAATGATTATATGTTAGATTTTATCAAACCGGTACTAATAATGACTGCATTGATGTGTTGTTGTGGTAGTGGGAGTTTTGCTTACAAGAATTGATACCAAAATACCTAGCCGTAACCAGCCACCCGTGAGTAATTCCCAAGATCAGCAAGGCGATGATCTCTACAGAAATCAGATGACACACTCAGCAGATAACCACTCGAACACATCCACCCTCCAACTGTCTCGCCGGCAGCAACAGCTTCACGTAGATGGGATTGCCATCTAGGTTGTTCCTCAAGAAACCCTCAACTGAAACCAGCTATAAAAATAATCTCCTCCCCTAATACAGACACAAAGCCATCGCTTTAATAGACGGTGGCATGCAGGCCAACCTGACACATAAACCGACTGGGCAAAAGATTTGTTGGACTCGATCACGAACTAGACTTCAGTTCGGCTTCCAAACAACCAAATAAAAATAGACTGAACCTATCCTATCCTATCTAATAGACTCACACATGAACATATATTAAAATAATGTGGCCCTGACCCCTAATGACCTTGGCTAATTATTTATGCCAATTTAATTCTCACCATGATGACTTATAGAACCGATCTGAATTCCATCTGGTGGCACTGGCACTTTGCATGGACCTTGGAAACTTCTGTGGCTATCTCCAGGCTTTATAAAAATACGCAAATCACCCACTGGTATTGTTTGGGACACATCAGGTGTCATTCTAGATAATTGGTTCACAAGAACGAGGAGATGGAGAAGAACTTTATTCTAGTTTGCATGCTCACGCTTGTCGTGCTTCCTTGTCATTTCTATCCGCTAGCTATGTTGATATGACTTCTATGCTTAGGTTGTTAGCAAGCTTTTGTTGAACTTTTGTGGACAAAGCAGTGTTGCTTTGGCCAAGACTTGCTGACGTTGGTAGTGTGATTTTGGGCCAATATAAGTAGACCTAGGGTTGATGTTGAAGACTTGATGGCTTTTGTTGTTGTATCATGCTAGACTAGACACATTCAGGTTACTGGATGTTGGACTTCATGGAAAACGAAGCCTATGTAATGGCACTATGTGTTATGCAATATCGAGTTGTCTGAAATGCATGTATGTTGTGGCTTGTTGAGTTATGATTTCGTACAATCGTCAATACGTTGTCTAATGTCTATTGTAGCTTTGCTTGGTGATGTCATCATGTTGGAAAATGAATCATTCTCATGGGAACTTGTGGGATTTGGTGAGGTTTTCCTTCTGGCTAATTGATGTAAAAATGCAAATGGTGAGCCTAGGCTGAGAGCATTAAGCACTGTCTTCCTGGATACTAGGGTCAGTAGTGCCAAGTGCACTAGAGTTGAGATAGCAACCCTAGTGCAAGGGGAATTGATGCTAACCACTAAACTCCAGGTAGTCACTCTTATCGCTCTCTACCTATGCTGACCAGTTTCAAGAAAACATTACAAAGGTAGTAAATACAACATTGTTGGTCGCCGAATCTCGCAGAGTCCGATTGGGCCAGACGAGGCCATGAACGGGTGGTGGAGGTCCAATCAGGGGAGTCGGCATCCTGGTCACACGAAGGAATGATAGATCTGCATAGTTCCAATGTAAATCTTTAATCTTTCAGATTCAAGGGCGTGCCAATAAATTGACTTTGAAATTTATGAGGATATAGAGAATAAGATCCGTAAGCCAATCGAGCGGTGGGCCGATACGACCCTATCGACTAGTTGCCGATAGGAAAGGTAGTGCTTGAGCATCGACTAAAAAGTCGATAACATAGTCAATAGACACGTGGAATAAAAAAAAGGCTCATTGGCCAAAGAAATCGATGACGCTCTAGAGAATGAAGGCGACAAAAGCGTGGAGCGGGACCCGATCTCCTATAAAGCCACGAGGACCATGACCATCGTAATGGCACCATTAGAACCAGGCTCGATAGATCAAACAAAATCGAGACAGTATGAGGCCAGAACTAATAGTATAGAAATGACGAAGACTAATTCAACTGTAATGACGAGAAAGAAAAGTGCGAGATCATCAGCTGCTTATCGGATAAATGTCTGACATTGGCCTATATCTAAACTCATCAGCTATCTGAGCCAATGGGGAACGAAACCCTCTAGATCTCGACAACAACCCCATCATACACGAACCTGAGAGATCGGACTTAACCGAGAAAATATTAGGCTAAATATGACATGACCAGATAGATCGCCAATGGATTAATCGTTGATTGATATGTAAATCAGATATGAGGCGAGCGGTAAAGATAACTCATCAACTACTCACTCCGACGAAACGTCGCACGAATACCCGTCGGGCCAACGACTTGATCCACCACCACTGATCTCGTAGATTGAACTTAACCGATGTAGCACGATACCTAGGACAGTGAAGGGAGACTGATGTACCGACGAGCCTCATGCGGATGTGATGTAGTGTTAGAGGTCTAGCCTAACCGATGTAGACTTAGATAGAACAAAACGAACCATAATAATGGTGGAACTTACCCCTTCGTTAGATATCGAACTTAACAGATGCAGCTCCACGTCAAGAGTTAGAACCCGTCAAGAAAAATCTAGACGAGCTAGGGTGGCAATGCGCCAAAGTTGTATTATATTGATCTATTGATGATTCTTGATGTGTTCTAGGGGGTCCATATTTATACCCCGAATTTACAAGAGTCCGGCACGATTACAAATAACTCCTAAGACAATATTTTCTAAATATATAAGAAAACTAATCTATAAGAATTTATAAAGTTAACTAAACTTATCCAGCTTACATAACATATTCTATATAAAGAAAGCATCTTGTCATGGTTCTCACAATTTCTCAAACTCGGTCCCATCTAGATAATCTTTTGTCTTCAACCAGACCAAATTCGTCCTCAACCCGTCCGATCGGCTCTCTCACTGTGTCAATCAGTTTTCCTCTGTGAGCCGATCAATCTTTCCTTCATCAGTCGATCCTATTTACAGGCTAACCAAATTATGACGTTAACAAACATACAAAGCAAAATATGGAGTAGGCCACATAGTCAACAACACAAAACAAATTTAACAAACATGCACTCATGCAATTTTCCGAAATCGCAAATAATAGACAAGTTTATTTTGTTTCAAATGAACTGCATGCAATTCACACTAGCGTAGGACATGGTTTGATGTGTTTATCAATATTAACATACCTTAGGGAATTGAAATTCTTCCTACCATAAAACGTCACCCTACAACAAGATACCTCCTCTTCTTAATGGCCTAGCTTTCTTCTCCGAGCGTCCTCTCTCTTGGCCTCATGGTCTTCTTTCTCCTCCTTCCTCTTATCTTCCTCGCACTTACATTGAGCCTCATATCAATGTTTGAATTTCTCCCTAGCCCAAAGCTGGCATTTATGAAGGTACTTCGCATCTTTGAGGTGGACCACCATATCTATCCACTCAACAGTCACATATAGGTGGTGGTGGCTTAGGTAACCTTCACATAAGACAACACATTAGCATCTATGGATAATATGATGAGACATATTAGCATCAACTTATAAAATGATAAAACATCATATCACAATTGAATTTACCTCTACCGACTTCTTAAACTTCACTTTCTTTCATTGTGGCTTTGGCTTTTCCAGGGGGTATATGTAATTACGGCACATCCAATAACTTTGGCAATTGCTCGCAGCCAAAAAATCCCGCGACCAGGGAGGGACGGCGGCTCATCACGCGAAGGCCTGGGAGGTCTGCTTGTCTCCAGTTCAGGTCCTTAGGTTTCGAGGTTCGCGGGCGTGCTAGTCAATTTGATCCTGTAATTGACAAGGAGGTGAGACGAGCGGGTCCGATACAGACGCTCGCTATCGGCTGGCTGCCGATAGGTTCAGGATGCTGTTTGATCGGTTGGAGAGCCGATGTGGATAGGTGTCGATGAGCGGTCGACCGTAGAGCCGATGGAGGAACTAGGGTGTGCTCAAAGGATATCGAGGCGCACGGGATCTCTCCGGATAGCCAAACAATGATTCATCGGTTGGAAAAACCGATGAAAGCGGATGCGGCCTAGGCGATGATTAGCGCAAGAAGGCACGGGCTGCAAAGCCGATGCCGCTCCGGATATGACAGCAAGAGACCCGTCGCCCGCCGTGGCAGTGTCATCAACACCGAACCTCGAAGATCGGATCTAACCGAGACAGTACGAGGTTGGGGCCCGCGGCGATGATACGGAGGACGCCGGATCGGCTATGCCATAGCAAGGATAGGAATGAACCCATCGGCTAGCTGAGCCGATGAGGGACGCCCGATACGTTTGGCGTTACGCGTCGTGGGACGTCTCTGAAGGCTGATGCGTATCGGCAGAGAGACCGATGCGCTGAGCGTGAACCACAGAGCATGGACAACTCATCGGCTAGCACTCCAATGATACGTCGTGCAGAAGCCTATAGGCCTGAAGCTCGATCTACCGTCGGCAGCCCCGTAGGTCGGACCTAACCGATGCAGCACGAGACTGACGACGGCAGAGGGAGCTTAATGGGCCGATAGGTCCAGCACGGACGTGATGCGATACATCTGATCGCCCTAAGAGGTCAGACCTAACCGATGCAGCCTTAGACAGAGCAAGACATAACGGGATGGTGGTGGGACTTACTCCTTCGCTGGAGATCGGACTTAACCGATATAGCCCTGCGTTGAGAGCCAGAACCCGCCGGTAGAACTTAGATGAACTAGGGTGGTGATGCACCGAATTTGAATATGATCGAGAGATATTTTACATGTTTCGAGGGGGTCTATATTTATACCCTGGATTTACAGACAGAGTCCGACGCGTCTACGACCATCGGACATTATTTCCTAGTAAGAATAAAGGAAAATATTCCTAAAGAAGTTAACTAACCAGCTAGACCTCTCTAATTGAGTAAGGTTATAATTTACAAAAATAAGCACCCTGCCGTGGAGTCCACGGCTCCTTCGCAAACCCGGTTTCATCTGAATAATCTTCCAATTTGTAACCGAGTCTTCCTTTGCTGCAATCTGATCGGCTTTTCCACTGTAACTATCGGACCTTTTTTAGTCAAGCCGATCCTTCTCCTTCCTTCCCTCGGGCTTCTCGGACCTGATCCTGATTGGACAATCTCCTGTCTTCAAGCCGATCCAATCTTCTACTAATCTGATCGGCTTTTCTACAGTTTTTTCATCGGCTTTGTCTCAGTATCTCCATCAGCCGATGGCTGCATCAAACCCTCCAATGGACCTCTCAGCCGATCGGCTTTAGCGCCATTGGATCCACGAGATTTTGGTGTTAACAGCAATATATGTCATCTCTCTTGCTAATCTCAAACTTGAACTTGTCCTTGCACCAATACATCGGCATAGGGGCGCTGACAAAAGGTTGTTGACAAGGGATGTTACCATTTGCATCAATCCTAGCAAACATGCCATTAAATAAATAAATTAGATACATACAATCTACTATGATAAAATAATTTTAGTGTATTCTAAGACCTATGCCTACTACCTACAAAACTATCTATTAGTTGAATAAATTTATTCCCTTCTACCCTTACAATAAAATAAAATAAAGATAGCCAACACATTTACGTCTACAAGTTATTGGTGGTTTACTATATATCTTTCAAATCAAATATTTTGACTACAACCACAAAACCCCAATCTAAATTATGACCTACCAAACCCTAATATTGGCATAACAAAAAATGAGAATATAGCCTCAATACAACTTTGGCAATGAAGTCAAGCACACTTTCTCACGATCTCCATACATAGAAAATGGGTAAAACTATGATTTCAAATGGATGTATTCAAACCCTAAACAAATACGAAGGATAAACTAGAAAAAAACTACTCTAAAACTCCAATCTACCAAGACCATGAGCTCAACAAACAAAGTCTCAACACAAATTTAATAAAATAATCACTAAATTATCTTGCAAATTGCCTTTGCTTGGACAAAACCTTAGTTTGCTTTAAGAAAAAAAAATGGGGAGGTAAGTGGGAATGGGATTACAAGCTATTATGATATTCGACATTGGACGCTAATAGAACTGGCATAAAAGTTAGGGGTTAACACCACCCCTTGTGGTGCTTACTAGCCAGCCACTGCCACATCTCTGCTACAGCTTGGCCGCCATGCCATGATGCCAACAATATTGGTGTTCGAAGTCAGACTTATGGCATTGAGTGGTTTATTTTTGCAATGTGTCTTTTTTGAGTAAGTTTTTGAAAAGGGTCTATTTATCAAAATTTTGGTGAGGATAGCGAGACAAGAGAAGAGCACCTTGCATGCCATGCCTAGGGTTGAAAATGGTTAGGAAAGTTTGTGGATTTCATACCTATTTTTGGAAAAAAGGGTCGATAGGAATTTTTTCATATTTTTTCTCGAAAATAGAAACATATACAACAAAGTTAACTGTCGGAAATATGAATTAGTCAAAACTTTTTAGACAATTTCTCAAAAATGAGTTCGGAATTATTTTTTAAATACTTACTATCTCCAAAGATGAGAAATTGGACAAAGCAATCTATGATCTATGATGTTATCGTTTGATATAAAGTGATATTGCCAGTTGTTAAATTTGAGATGTTTTATATATTATTTTTAAAATTTGAAAGCTCAATATTTTTTATATTTCAATAAATATTTATTATTGGCATTCCGTTTTTATATCTAGGTTATCGGTTAAAAAATATGGAAACGAAAAGGGTCTGCGTCCATTTGCGAATGGCTATCATCCTAGCGGCGGCCCCTGTTGCCCCTACCGAGATCCGGAAAAAGGGTCACGGGGTCACGGGAACCACGTCCACTCGTTCCTCCTCCCCTGGCAGCCTTGCCAGCCCCTGATCCTCCTCCTCCCTCCCGTGCCTTCTCGAAGGGGGTCCAAACCACCTGTTTGGCGGATTGCCGTGGAGGAGGATCGATGACGTCGCTGCGGCCCCTCGACACCGCGCTCGCCATTGGCGCCAGGCCACTCCTCGGCCTCGTCCTGCCGCCGCCCGGAGTGGGTGCGGGCGCGCTGCTCCGCGGGGGAGCGGTGGCGCTCCCTGGGCGGCGCGGCCTCTCGTGCCGCGGAGGATCCACCGCCTCGGCGGCAGAGAGGTGATGTCTTGTTCTTTTTTTCTTCTCTCTCTTATGCTTCCATGAGGCTGCAAAAGACCTGGTAGAGCGAAGCTCGGTGTGTTGGAGGCAGTTGTATGTTGTTCCGAGATTTCTTTCGTGTTGGATATTAGCCATTGCAACTGTAGTTCTGTCAACATCGTACGATTGGAAATTGCTACTAATAAACTTCTGATACAGCCCAATAGAACCACATGCATGTTTTTATATGGAAACTGGTAAGGAACAACACAACAAGCCTACCTAATGTAACCAAGGGATCAATTAAAGGAATGCCAAATGTTGGACCAACGTAGGGGTATATCAGAAAATAAAAACATAATATGCTTTCAGATGGACAACATTCGTTCTTTATCTTTACTTATAGAACCTGTTTACTTTATTTATTATAGTTCCTTCAGGATCAATGAAACAGAGTTGGCAGTTTGCTGTAAGTTGCAAGCAAAAAGGTAATGACAATGACACATATAACGTTCAATTTAGCACATTCCTCTGCAACTTAAATCTTTGATGGTGTGGCATTTCTATTTCCTGACACTCAGGTTTATTATTTTCACTAAGTGCAAAGTGATGAAAATATCAATATTCTTTCTCATGTCCAAATTACGGTGCTGCATTATTAAACTCTGCAATTAATGAGATATCATGGACCAATTCGAATGTGCATAGTTGATGGCCCATATTTTGATATTATATTTATTTTAATGAGGGTTTAGATATGTTTAAGGTACCTTGTAGGACCTTTGCCATTATAATTTGTCACTCAAGAGCCAATTAATTCATCATACTACTACTAGTACAAAAAAAAAATGTATTGATCATAGTACACCCTGTAAGTCAGTATTATCTTTTTTTATTTCTTTGTCTTGATTTAGTGCTTTCAATTGTAATGCTACAAACTCTTTAGCAAATGATAATGAAACCTTGTTGAATGGATATTTGTTTTTATCATTTAGTTTATATTTGTTTTAGTTGTAGTAAGCATAATGCATCTTCACTTGTCTCTCTAATAGAGGTTGCCTATTTACATCTTATATATGTTTGAAGGCGATAATATTGGTATACTTATCTGAACTCATATATATCTTCATTCCACATTTCATCTGGTTACACATGATTGCTATTTAAATTTTGAGTGAGAGATAATCTACCATAGTTCCATTATCTGACTATCTCCATATTCTGTGGCAATCTGTCTGTCATTATTATTATTCTTCTACAATGGTGGTTTGCCTTTTCTTTTCTGGCTTCAAGTGATTAACTAAATTTGTGAACCTGAAAAAAATCATTTTAAAGAGTTTTATTGCACACATTTACTTTTCAGTTTACAAACTTTAATTTTCTGGACAATTTATTGGTTACAGTTGCTATAATTTGACTTTACATTGTACAGAACAAAGGAGAAAAAGGGAAGAGATTCTTCAAAGCAACCATTGGTGCATCTCCAGGTTTGTCTAGAGCACCAGGTTAAGTTTGGTGAGCATGTAGGCATTATTGGTTCCACAAAGGAGCTTGGTTCATGGAATGAGCAAGTTGAACTGGAATGGACTCCAAATGGTTGGGTCTGCCAGCTTAAGCTTCCTGGAGAAACACTTGTGGAGTTTAAATTTGTTATATTTTTGGAGGGAAGAAAAGATAAAATATGGGAAGATGGTAATAACCGTATTGCTGAGTTGCCAAAGGATGGTAAATTTGATACAGTATGCCACTGGAATAAAACAGAAGAGCCATTAGAACTTTTAGGAACATCAAAGTTTGAGTTGGTTGGAGAAGCTGAAAAGAATACTGGCGAGGATGCTTCAGCATCTGTAACTATTGCATCTGAAGAAGTTGAAGACATTTCAGTGGATGAGAATGGTGATATAGCACAAGAGGCTGAGTCAAGCAAATTTGGTGGGCAATGGCAAGGAAGTGAAACTGTTTTCATGAGATCAAACAAGCATCAGAATAAGGAGGCTGATAGGATGTGGGATACAACTGGGCTTGATGTAATAGCACTGAAAATGGTGGAGGGCGATAAAGCATCCAGGAACTGGTGGCGGAAGGTTAGTTGCCTTATATATTTAATTCCTTTTCAAATGGGCCTTATATTCGGTGTAGTTTTACCATTTATTAATTTACGTGCCAAAGTTTGACACTAAATTTTTATACCATTCCTGGTAGTACTTAGAAGTGTCTAATACTTTTAGGTACCAGTTGAGTGGATTGTATAGTGTTACTATTTCCTGGCCTGGACCATTGGTTGGACCAGACTGGATCCTTGGCTTAAAAAACCAGTCAACAATCATTCGTTCAGCCAATATTTGGCCTAATGATGGTCCAAACTTCTTGATGGCCCAGAGCATGTGATGGCTAAATATTTGCTAAAATGTGACATAGACTGGGATCAAAACCTGGGCTGCTAGCTAGTGCTTGCCAGCTAGAGCAGGCATTGATGTTTGCTGGAAAGAACATGAAAACAATAAGAAAAGTGGATACCAATATTTGAGATCCTAAGCCTTGGTTACTGCTTTTTTTTTCTGTTTTTGACGTGGAATTGGTGAGAAGATAACGAATAAGAGGTGGTGCAGCCCCTATTTCTCTGACTGGTTCTGTCTCTTCAGGCTTTGAAATTAATATTTATGCCATGCTATGGAATATTTCATGTAGCCACCATAAAGAGTGTGCTGCTTAAGGCTACTAGTTTTGCAGTTTAGGAAAAATCTGCTTAGCTTATGACAATTCAATACACCATTACAGTGCAAAATTTAGCACTTTATGGATTCCTGAGAAAACTAATTGCAGGAGTGGACCCTTGGCTCAGATCCAGTCTTGAAGGCATTGAGCTATAATGCCTCAGTGCTGGTGAGCTCTTCCTGTGAGTTTGTCATGTTATCAGAGGTCAATGCCAACATGCTTGGCACTGACCTCTGCACCACTAAAACAAGATGCGCGATACATTACCTCACACCAAAACAATGCCAACAAAGTGGTAAGGGTTTTGCCTTTCACCTAAGAGAGCAAGGTTCAAACTAGCACTATCTTTTTATGGACCTTTTTCCTACCAATCCTACATTTGTACTCCCCTAATTTTCTTTGAAAAGTGAAAACTACATATTTTATATGTAAAGTCGTTTTTATTTTTAAATGTGAAAATTATCAATTTGTAAGCATTTGTAGGATCCAAATTTTGTCACACAATACAAGTATTTCTAGCACACTGAGTCCATTGCATGAAAATCCGTACATTTTCAGCTAGTCAGGTGCTTGGGAAGGGAATCTAAGTAATTCAAAATTTAAAATTTGATCATTGAGGTGACTGAAAGGGAATTTTTTCATTAACCTTAGTATTGCTAAACAACCTAGAAATGCTTATATTTTACGATGGAGGGGATACTTTTTAATTTATAGCTATAAAGTTGAATGTATTATATAATTTATGTTGACTATTATTCTTCTAATAATCTTTTAAAGCTACATGTTCTGTTTTTAAACTTGAAGCATATGACATGCTACTATATGTTCTGATTTGTTTTACAAGTAGTCCTTTTTATTTTTAGATATAAAGTTAAATGTTTGTATGTAATTTATGTTCCCAAATTTGGTTGTTCCAAATTTGTAAGACAATAATAAAATATTTTGGAAAGGAAAAAAAGTAAGAGCCAAGGGTTCCATTCTTGCAATTAGTTTTCTCAGGGGTTTATTTGTGAAATAAGAATCTGAATAGGACTAAAATGTAAAAAGTTCAGCTCTTTCTCTGCAGATCTATATATACCTTCAAATCCCAGTCAAACTGATATTGGGGCAGCTGATTTTGTAGACATTGCTGAAGGTACCTGAAGATGATCATTTAAAAAAGGATAGCTGAAGATGAACTGTAGACTTTCACCCACTTATATTGCAAGGAATTGGCTGTCATTGTGCACTAATCCTATACTTAGAACTGGTCGTAACAGTGTTGTAAAACTGCAAACAAATTGTAATAATCTTTTCGTCATATGCTTTTTAGTTTGTACTGCTGTTGCTGTCAGATCTTTCTGTGTTTCTTGCACCTTTACTGTGCATGAACAACTATATGGTGGAGCACAGACTAATATATCTACATACATCTATACAAATTAAGCTATAGTTGTATCCCCCTAATTATCAGTGGTTACTGAAATCCTTTCAAAAGTTCTGGCTATTTCATGAAAAATGTAATGTCCTAGTAATGTAAACTAGCTTGCTCTCTACTTTAGTGCTTCCGTGATGGTCTAATTGGTTATGTTAGCAAACATATGTGTGGAGATTATGGGTTTTGAATCTAATGAGCACATGCGAGTGGGCAGAGGGGAGTCCCCTTGTGTATTGAGAGTTGGGGCAGGTGTAGGTAGTTGTTCTGTAGGGAGGTATATTATATAACACTAAAACATCAACATCAATATCGAAGACTTTTAGTTGTAAGTAAATTGGGGTTGGCTAAAGTATATTATAAAACTGCTTTACCTAATTATTTATATTAATTTAATTCATATTTTCCTTTTTGCAGTTAGAGGTTGTTCGTGGGATATTGTCAGAATCTTTTGATGACCAGAGTTGTCTGGGGGCCCTTGTGTACTCTGCTATTTATCTGAAGGTTTCTCCAGTTGCTCCTTACAATTGTTTTATGTCAGTGGTCATAAAAATCTATTTTTCCTCTATAAGATTATATAATTTGGAGCTAATAAGACCGTATAACAGTTTATTCACAGCTTTCCTTTGATTTTTTTATATTTTATTTCAGTGGATTTATACAGGTCAGATAGCATGCTTTGAAGATGGTACCCACCATCGGCCTAACAAACATGCTGAGATATCGAGGCAAATATTCCGTGAACTTGAAATGATGTATTATGGGAAAACCACATCAGCCAAGGTTAATTGCCCCTTTCATCATCGTAACAAACTGTTACATCAGCATCAGCCTTCAAGTATTGTGATTATATTCAGATCACAATGTCTTTAGTCAAGATGAACTACTACAATTTTGTTCCCTTGAAAATTTGAGCGAATAGTATCCATGACGTATTGTAGCAGAACTCTGCTGCTTGTTATTTTAGTGAGAGCTAATAATATTATGTAGGGTTGCCATTTTGTCCCTTAAGGCTCCACCCAATCATATCTATATAAGGATCTCTTTTGATTAAGCGATCAGTAAGAAAGAATTAATCTAATCTCTCATGTAGTCATGTTCTTCATCCCAATCCATAGCCTCCTCGACCTAAGATCCCTCCAATTTCTCTATGCTGTCCTTGGTCCTCTTCATATGGTAGTTATCCCAATAAACTAAGGCTAAGCACATGAAACTAGTCCAATTTTTATATAATTGCTATTAAATGATTGTTCTGCTAACTATGTAATGTGCACCATTAGTTAAATCTTCAGGACTAATGTTTTGTAAAAGGCACATAAACATCTATTATTTGCCTTGTGAGTACAGAGCACTCAACTTCCAATTATGTTTGTGCAGGATGTTCTTGTGATTCGCAAAATTCATCCTTGTTTACCTTCATTTAAGTCAGAGTTTACAGCCTCTGTCCCTCTAACACGAATTCGTGATATTGCTCACCGGAATGACATCCCACATGATCTCAAGGTGGTGATCCCTTTCTGCAGCTTTAAATAATCTCTTCACTGGATTACTTTACTCAGTTGATCTTTTAATGTTGACAGCAAGAAATCAAGCATACTATACAAAACAAACTTCATCGTAATGCTGGCCCTGAGGATCTTATTGCTACAGAAGTCATGCTTGCTAGGATTACTAAGACTCCTGGAGAATACAGTGAAGCTTTTGTTGAACAATTCAAGATATTTTATAGCGAACTAAAAGATTTCTTCAATGCTGGCAGGTTATCTAATTCATAATTTTCCCATTTTCTTACTTTCAGAGTTTCAGAGATATAAGTTTTTTATTTGCTGAAAGAAGCTAACAAAATTGACACTCTTTTTGAACTTATCGATCCTACTAAGTACTAAAACATGCTAATGCCAATTATGGCTTTCCAATCCATGACTACTTACAACTAGAAGCAGTGGTAATTTTATAGCCATAGAGATAGACAGATGTAACATTAATTGAAAAAAAGCCCGCTCACTATCAGTTAAGATGGATTAACCATGTCCAAAGAAGACATTCAGATGTACCAGTATAATATGAAATCTTAAGTTAAAATAATAATGTGGGAAGATATAGGGATAGACCGAAATTGATATGGAAAGAGACAATAAAAGGAGCTTAAAGGATTGGCTATATCTAAAGATCTTCACTTAAATAGAAATGTTTAGAAATTAGTTATTTATATATCTGAATTGTGATTTAAAACTCATGTTGGTTTTAACTCTAGCATGTCCTAACTTATTTAGAGCTGAAAGTCTTTATTGTTGTTGTTATTATTATTGTTGTTGTTGTTGTTATAGAGATAGACAGATGTAGACCCCTATCGACCCTTGAATTCACACAAAGAAAGATAAATCAAGGTCTTGACTTGTAAAAAACACTAGACTGGTGCTGATAGTATACATACATATTTCTTGCAATAATGCTGGTATTAAGAATTTCATATATTAACTCAGGGTACCAGTGAAGTCTTATAATGCATTCAACATTAACGCAGTGACATGGAATGATACTAGTAATTAAACTTTTAATTTATATTGTCAATTCTGGGTTTCATGTAATTGTTCACCAAGGTTCTAACTTCTAGTCAGGCAGCAGACATGCATAGGAGGGAGTGTGATGCCTAATGCCGATGCGGCCACCCTTTAGAAGTGCACGAGAATAAAACAAAATTACTTGCCATGTACTGCTAACCTGCAATTAAACAATGACATCAACATCAAAGGCTTTCAGGTAACATAACCTGCAATTAAACCTTAAGAAAATAAAAACAGATTAAGACAATAAATTTATAAAACAAAATTGAAAAAGCAGATGTTTAGTGTGTTAGATATTCAAATGCCTGTTGATCATATACTGTTCTATATAAATATGCTTTTTCTAACCTGATTACCGATTTCACAGCCTATTTGAGCAACTGGAATCCATCAAGGAATCTCTGAACGAGTCAGGCTTAGAAGTTCTTGCATCCTTTGTGGAAACCAAAAGGGTAAACTTTGCTGAAACCATTGAGCTTTTCTTTATATGTGTGATCATCAATTCATTATCTCATTATTTCCTTTGCATTGGAGTTGCAGATAATGCTCTACCAAGGACCACTCTCAATCAGACACTTCTGTGCTCTGGTTACCTAACATAACATAATCAAATAAACTTATAAAATATGAATTTATGTCACCTTGCCCTGCATTATGTCCTTGTTATTTCTATGTTTCTCTGTAGTATTTCAATAGAGGAACAAGTAGTACTAGGATGGACTCATTGCTCATCATTATCATGCCTAACTCATATATTCCTTTCGTGATTGTCTTCCTTTTCAGAGTTTGGACAAAGTGGATCACGCAGAAGATTTGGATAAAAATTATATCATTCAAGTTTTAATGACTACCTTGCAATCATTATCTTCTCTAAGATTGGTTCTAATGAAGGGCCTTGAAAGTGGTCTTAGAAATGATGCGCCTGATAATGCTATAGCAATGCGACAAAAGGTTATCTTGTCTAATATAATTGATAAGTGGTTGAAATTGGCTGCATATAACATAAGCTATACTTGATTACGTTTTGCAGTGGCGCCTTTGTGAAATTGGTCTTGAGGATTATTCATTTGTTCTGTTAAGCAGGTAACTGACCTAGTTTCAACTAAATTTGTGATTTTAATTGGTGCTTTCTCACAAACCTTATGAAATTTTACTTTTGAATTGCCTTTTTTTATCCATTCTGAAATGTTAGTTTTGTCCTTCATTTGTCTTACCAGTCAATAGTCATCAACCAGTACCACTTTTTGAGATTTTATGTTCTTTATTGATTAATTTATATGCACTTGCACAATCCATCAGTGCTCTCAAAGAAAGCACTGTTATGACCCTTGTCGCTGGTGACAGCACCGCTGTCGATCTGGGCTATCAACGGCAACAAGACAGACCAAATCGATGAGAAGAAGAGGAGAGAGCAGTGAAAACAGAGGAAATAGGAATGGGAGGATTAGATACTTTTCTCATTTCTTTCTTGTCGTTCACGATACAGTACCTGGGGTCATATATATCCCCCACTCACACACCCACCCTCTGGTTCCCACCCATCATATGCTAACTCCCATCTCCACTTCCCTACAGGAAAGGTGCCTTCTCATCAGCCACATTCCCCTGCCTCTCTTCTACCTGTGCCATGTAGCCAGCCATGACAGTGCTGCCGCGATCAGACGATGCTTGTCCCCAAGCGGTCGCCAATGGAAAACGAGAATGTACCACATCATAATCTTCCCATGTTGCCATCTCATCAGGAAGAGATTCCCACTGAACCAATACTTGCACAATTGCCTCATTCCCCTTTTTGACCATCCGGCAATCCAACACAGCAGTAGGCTTTAAGTCTTGAACATCCAAATCCACCACAGTATGCAGGTCTGAAAACACTGGAGCATTGCCGGGAATGGACTGTTTCAGCTGGGAAACATGAAAAACTGGATGAATTTGGCTTGAAGGAAGAAGTTTCAACTGATATGCCACAGCACCAACTTTCTCCAAGATTTCAAAGGGACCAAAGTACATCATAGCCAACTTTGGACAGATGATTAGCCACTGAATGTTGAGCATATGGCTGCAGTTTCAAATAAACCTGATCTCCCACAGAGAAAGACCTGGGCACCCTTTTGGAATCAGCTAGTTGCTTCATAAGATTTTGAGCTCTAGTCAAGTGACGATGGAGTAAACTAGAGTAAAACCTCTTGTCATTGAACACTGAAGTAACTGCATTAGATGAATCAGCGTCCTTGACATTCCCCAAAGAATCCACAGGAGGAAGAAGACCATAATGTGGATCAGAATCATACTAAGCCTTGTGAGATGAGCATTGTAAAGATGTATGGAAAGAGCTATCGTACCAATACTGAGGCAATGCTAACCAGGCACCCCACTGAGTTGGTGTATCAGCCACTGCACACCTCAAGTACATCTCCAAGCATTGGTTTACTCGCTCTGTTTGTCCATCAGATTGTGTCATATGTAGAGGAATGTGAAATTTCTTGAAGAGGGTCTGCCAAAAAACACTATTGAACACTTTGTCTCGATCAGACACAATGGTCTTAGGCATTCCATACAACTTGGCCACTTGCTCAAAGAAGGCCTCAGCCACCATCACAGCAGTAAAAGGATGCTTAATAGCAATGAAGTGAGCATACTTCGTAAAATGATCCACCACGACCAAAATGACATTCTTTCCTTTAGACAAAGGAAGGCCTTCAATGAAATCCATCGAGATATCCAGCCATGCACCATCTGGAATGGGCAGAGGTTGAAGTAAACCAGACACGAGATTGACAGCAACATGCCCGAAAGGAAATCACTAATTCAGCCACAGGATTTACCGATCGAAGCCGAGAGAATATGAGTGTGCCCACGCATGGACCGAGCAGAGCTCTGATACCAACTTGCTTGACCCTCATCGTTGGTCACAGTGATGCCATCGTTCTGGGCTAACAATGGCAACAAGACAGACCAAATCAAAGAGAAGAGGAGAAAACAGAGAAAACAGAGGAAGCAGGAATGGGAGGATTAGATACTTTTCTCATTTCTTTCTTGTTGTTAACGATACAGTGCCCAAGGTCATATATATTCCCCACTCACACACCTGCTTTATGGGCCCTACCCGTCATACGCTAACTCCTATTTCCACTTCCCTACAGGGAAGGTGCCTTCTCATCAGCCGCTTTCCCCTGTCTCTGTTCTACCTGTGCCATGTCGCCAGGCATGGCAAGCACATACCTTTCCAAACTACTTTTGGTCAATCAAAAATTTAATGACACAAATATGCCATAATCAATCTTTAAATAATGTATTTACTTAGGGTATATATGAAGTGGGGGCTGCTCTTTGAAAACTGAAGGCTGCATGAAGAATTGCAATTCGATTTCTTGATTATGTTAGATTATGAATTTGATGGCACACTAGATTTCTGTTTTTGATCCACAAGGGCTATATTGGATTAAGTAAAAAAAATTGCTAAGGGTTTGATAGAAACATTGTATGGTTACTCTATTAGTCTGAATTATCCCAATAAGATCAACCAATTTACCTTTATTAGAATTCTGCAATGAGAAACCAAGATTGTTCGAAGCCTCAAAGCCTGTCATGATAGGAAGAAGCCAGCAGGTAGATGTGGACGAGTGCCCTACCTCTTTTGGACCCCTACTGCGAGCTAATCTATATCATGTGGTGTGAAATCTTGTTGAATACAAATATTAAAGGAAAATAATGATGAGTACAGATAAAAAGTGAATGTGGTGGTCGCACTCTCATGTGACGTAGTCATACTTTAGTGAATTCATATATCTATGTGCATATATAGAGTAGATATTGATCTATTTGAGGGCATGTAGAGTCATAATTGTTAGGTGAGTCTTATGCTTGGGCATCAACTTTTGTTAAATAAAACCAGCAGCTTACTCATGTGTACAAGCAATAAATTGTAGGCAACTTGATGTGTGAACACTATAAATGTTTTTAGGCTGCTGAACCCTTAGGCAATAAGTTTCCTTTGATAAGATAGAAGTTAGGATATAGTTGGCCTGCTCTAGGGACAGTAGTAGTCAGAGACCTGCAGAGATTGCAGGCAGCTGTAGTATATGTCGGTTTGAAACAGAACCGACTTAAACATGTACTCTATATATTGGTAGTAATACAAGCTAGCAGAAGTAGCTGTTGCAGCAAACTGAAAAGACCTTCAGTCCATCACCTACTTGTGTGTGTGAGTGTGTGTGAGAGAGAGAGAGAGAGAGAGAGAGAAATGAGTAGAACAGAGAGCTACCACTGACAATAATGGATTTCACTTGTTCTACTTTTGCAACAGTGAGCTAATTTCCTTTTCTGCTTTAGTGAAAAGATAGACTTTGCATTCTGTTTTTCTGGATAATGCCAATGCATTGCATTGATTAGAATGGTATCAATTTCTGCTGACTTATTTGTTATGATTTATAGGTTAATTCACTCCATGACTCCATGTTATGATTTATTGCTTCAAAATAAAGCCGTAGCTAGGCAAACTTATATTACTCTTGGCACTACCAGTGAGCTTATGTTCTTTGCTCTGGTACCATAACAGATTCATCAATACTCTTGAAGCCTTAGGTGGATCAGCTTTACTTGCAAAGGATGTAGCTAGAAATACTACTGTATGGGATACTACTCTTGATGCCCTTGTCATTGGCATCAATCAAGTTAGCTTTTCAGGTTGGAAAACAGATGAATGTATTGCCATAGGGAATGAGATTCTTTTCTGGAAGCAAAAAGGTCAATCTGAAAGTGAAGGTACCGTTTAATCTTTAATATCTATCTATTGGTACTGTTTTTCTTCTTTAATATCTATCTATTGTATATGCCCATGCCTAAATATCTTTATTGTAGTCAAGACTCAGAAATACCCTGACTATTTCTTGTCATGTATGTAGGCTGTGAAGATGGGAAATATATTTGGGCACTAAGACTTAAAGCTACACTGGATAGAGCACGGAGATTAACGGAAGAGTACTCTGAAGCACTTCTTTCTATATTCCCTGAAAAAGTAATGGTGAGTGTATTTACTGAAGCTAGAGGACCTTAACTCCATAAGTGAAAGAAATATAAAATGGTATACAACTATGTTCTTATTGCTTGACATAGGCTTAGTTTGTGGTTATCATGGTATGGTTTGCTCTTTTAAAAAAAGAAACTGTTGTGTAATACTAATGCTTGGTAAGTCAGGTTGAAGTTAGATAAATCATTTTTTCCCAATTATTGTCACATTTCATCTCAAATGGTCTGGAAAAATTGCAACTTGATTAAGAAAAAAGTAGCTAGATGGACACAGGAAATTAATAGCATTTTAACTGCTAAACTGAATGAGATTATCATAATCTGCTTCTGACTCAAACCAAACCTTCGTATGGAAAATTCCTTAATGCCATATAAAATTTACTGTCCTAGATATGCCACTGAAATTTTGATTATTTATTTGCCACTGCTTTTTAGTTTAACAAGATAGAACTGGTAGCCCACAAGAGGTTTTAATCCTTGCCCGAAAATGCGACTGTTGATCAAATGGTGTTAAATCTTGCTGTGAAAGAGGTGGGAAATGCCAAATTTACCCTTGGTTTGCAAGTGAGGGGAAGTCTTCCTGTTCTGCCACCATGTTAGGTTTTTTGCTTGTGTTTTTGCCATTGTTTTAAAACTAACACGTGTTGCAGAAATTTGTTAAAAATATCACAGAAAATAAGAGTATAAGACTGCTCTGTTTGCACTCATGAAAGTCACGTCTTACTTCTTCATGTTCTGGTGCAAGTATGTATATATCCTGATCAGCATGCACACAACTGTATGCATGCAGTTGAATGAAACAAATATGAAGATACAATGTTGTCAATATTATTATCCAACAAACATAAACACATAGTCTAATAAGCTGATGTGTCTCCTGGGCACAGCCTGGCTCTGTGGTTGACTGCCATTATGGCAACAAACATTCTCCGCCCCAAACCCACTCAGCTCAAATACCTGTGTTGTGTTAGCTCCATCCTGCACACTGCCCACGACCTCTGCACTTCTCGGTTCCACTGGTTTTCCATCACCTGAGAAGGATAGAAGTTAAGATGGAATAACATGGTGAATGGATGTTTAGGGTTATTGTCAATCCATTTTCACATGTTGAGTAAAGCAAGGGTAGGACTGCCATGTTGGAACAAAAATTAGCATGTCAGCTGAGCTGATCCCTCACAACATTGACATCAAGTGCAATTTGGGGCATGAATTAAAAAAAACAGTGGTAAAAATGGAAGAACCAAAATTTCAGGGGCATATCTGGGATCAGACATTTTCAGTGGCATGTAAGCATGGAAAATTGGTTCATGGACAACTTTACTCAGATGGCCGTTCCTTAAGATTTATATTTTCTTTGTGATGTTTGACCATACAAGTTTTGCACACGGACTTGTCTTGTTTGGTTATGTTTCAAACTTCAATTCTGTGTGGCTGTCTTGTTAAATAGGTTATTGGGAAAGCCCTTGGAATACCAGATAACAGTGTGAGAACTTACACAGAGGCAGAAATTCGTGCTGGGTAATCCTTTTCTGTACAGAGTCTGGAAGTTGTGGTTTTATGGAGTTGTAATCAATCTAATTATTCTGAACCTAACTTTTTATATATGTCTAGCGTTGTTTTTCAGATATCTAAACTTTGCACAGTACTTCTGAAAGCAATTCGAGAAGTACTTGGATCAACTGGCTGGGATGTTCTTGTTCCTGGAGTGGCCCATGGAGCTCTGATACAGGTATTTTCTGTAACGAAGCAGTAGACTTTCTTGCATCGAACTTCCTTCTGTTTGCATTGCCTTGTTTTCTGAGTTCTCACCATAATCCTAATTTGAAATTTTGTGCATATCCATTGACACGGTCCAGGGACCGATTGGGGTAATTGGGCAAGGTTGGTGGCTTTGTCCTTGGTGTCCTCTCTGGTCATGAGTGCACACAAACAGAGAGGAGGGGGGGGGGGGGGTGTGAGGACAACACTGCAAGCCATCAGAATTCCTAGACACTGTGGCTGATGCATGCAAGCACCACGGCACACCCATCTGCATATCAGCCAATGTTGCCAGAGAGGATGGTGCCATACCATGGAAGGGCTTGAGCAAGCTGACATGAAACACATCATGAACATGAGCATGCAGCGGCGGCAGAAGATGTAGGCAACTGTCCTGACATGGTTGAGCAACTGATTAAAAGCCCATAGAAGTGAGGGGCCTGCTGGTGATGTACCTGAACCACTATGGAAGCCACCCGCCGGTGATGAAGGCACAACCAAACCCTACCTTTGATCAAAGTGAAAATCATTTTTTTCTTTTAGTGTTGCTGCGTAATTGTAGCCATACAGGATTAGGTCCGAAACAATAATATACGTGATAGGCCAAAGATAGTATCAATTAAAGAAAAATTTATCCAATACTAGTTAAGATGGTTTGGATATATCCAACGAAGACCTTCAAAACTATCTGTCCACAGTAAATTCCTAAAGCATGATAATAATATAAGAAGAGAGGAGAATGTCAAAATTAATATGGAAGAATGCAATAAAAAGAGATTTATAATGTTAAAATATTTTTAAAGTTTAATATTTAAATAGGAGTATATAAAAAACAATTATTTTCATACTTAAACCTTGATATTTGACTTTTATTTAATTTATTTTTAGCATATCTTAATTTACTTAGAGTTGAAAGCCTTTGATGTTAATATTGATGTAGTATTGCTGCGCTAGGAGACACTCCTTGACATCTTCCAGGAATCGATCACTGTTGTGTAACAGTGCATTAATCACCATATCCCTATCAGCACACTTGGCATACTACTGCAAGGATGATGGATTGGTCCGTATGCTATTTTCAATGGTTTCTCTTTGAGGGATGTTTTAAAGGAAGTGTTACAACAGAACTCTGCCCACAGCAACCGACCCATTCCCAACTGGCCATAAGATTGTGGACTAAATGGCAAAC
Source organism: Oryza coarctata (assembly GCA_030770085.1). Lineage (NCBI taxonomy): Eukaryota > Viridiplantae > Streptophyta > Magnoliopsida > Poales > Poaceae > Oryza > Oryza coarctata. The sequence goes on along the minus strand of CM061484.1, from coordinate 7,693,607 downwards.
TCATGTGCAAATGAAGAGGTCTGACAAAAAGTCGCTGTTTAAGATGAGGACTTGATTACTCACAATAGATCAAGGGAACCTATGCTAGCTGACCATGGAGTCGAAGAAATCCTTGGCCACCAAGTGTGTGGTTTAGGGATGAGCTTCAGATGACAAGTGTAATTCCATGACCATAAATGTGTGGAGTTATGGACAAAGTCATGTTTGTATATGTTTTTTCTCCCAAATGTTCCTCATCCTAGTTTATGGTCTCCTAGTCTTTTCCATTCTATCTGTCACAGTCCACCCTTCCTCTCTGCATTTATTCTTTTTGTGAAGATTTATTACACATTTGGAATTTTGGATAGACGTTGCATGTTTTTGGAAGAGTATAAGACTCATTTATCATTAACCAAGACCTTTATCCTTATTAGAATGGCATTTTGAGTAGAATTTTATTTTCCTGTGGCAGACAAGTAAGTAGATCTAGGTTTTTGTTGCCTTCAATTTTCATTAGTGACATATAGAAATTTCTCCTGTTTCCATTTTTCTACTCTCCAGGTTCTTACATGTTTTCTGTTAGATATATTACATGTTTATTTGATTCATAAAAAAACATGCATGTAAATTATGGTATGCTTCATTTGTAATTAAATTACATCAGCTTGGGCCAGTGCCTTGCAAGAGATATTTCCTTCAGGTTACTAAATAAGGAATGGTTGTCATACCTCAGTCCAACTAGAAGTTTTACCTGGGCATGAGTTTTTATCTAGTCTGATTGTCTATGTTCTGTGGAAATGGTTTGTTTATTCAGGTGGAAAGAATTGTTCCTGGTTCATTACCTTCATCTGTCAAAGAACCTGTGATTCTATTTGTAAATAAGGCTGATGGAGATGAAGAGGTACTTTGGGAGCACAAATTCTTTATTTGCTGATCTTATCACCATAATAATTGATAAACCATGGTTTTGCTCATTATGTGATAGGTCAAAGCTGCTGGGAATAATATAGTTGGTGTTATTCTTCTTCAGGAACTACCTCACCTTTCACATCTTGGTGTTAGAGCTCGTCAAGTTAGTCTTACTACACTCATTTTCTTTTACTTATGGTGGTGTCATTTCTAAAATCAACTTTTGATATATTTACAGGAGAAAGTTGTATTTGTAACTTGTGAAGATGATGACACAGTTACAGATGTCTATTCGCTTGAGGGAAAATATGTCAGGTCATGTTCTGTTTTCTAACACTTTGTTCTCATCGGAAATGTTCTTTCCTTTGCTTTGAACTTTGGAAGTTTCTCTTTTATTCGTTCAAGTGACAAATATGCCCATAATTCTTCCTGTGTGTTGTGCAAATATTAACGAGAGATGATTGAAGTCAATGGTCCTTCAGCTTAATTCTCAATTATTTAGCTGCAAAGTAAATAGGCTGGCAATCATTATGTAACCGCATAATGTTTTGTTCCAAGTTAGCAATATTTTTTTATCTGCATAATCATTTCTTAAAGTCCATTGTATGGGGATAGAAAAGGTGCAGTGATCAAGTGTAGAAGAATATTCCAGCACACGGTCATGAGTTAGACTTCATTCTTGTATAATAAGCATAAATTGAATCTAAATGAAATATGACTTCCAAAAATGGCCTCAGTTTTTTACCTAAATCAGATTGAACTTTGAACTCTGAATTTCCATCTACCATTGTAACAGACTTGCAATTTAAACTTCACTTCTGCATTTGGGTTAGCAAATTTCCTAGATGCTTTCTCGTCCCCAATGAGACTTGGCCATGTTCTGTCAACAGTATAGCTCTAGGACTTCTCTTTTCCCTTTTGGTGGATTGAAATTAACTTAGTTTCTTACAGATTGGAAGCATCATCCATCAATGTCAATCTCTCAGTACTTTCAGAAAAAAATGGCAATGCTGTCTCTACAGAACCAAATAGTACAGGGAATCCATTTGTACAGAAACTCCAAAACGAATTCTCTCTACCATTGGATATAGAGATGCCAATGCAAATGTCTAAGGTGATGCTTTATTTCTAATCATTGATAGGCATCATCCAGAAAGATGCATCCTGCATTCTTGTTGCAGTTGCTCCTACTTATTTTTCATTCCGTGGGCATTGCTGCAGCAAAAAAGCAAATCAGAATTGAATGGTAGTTATGCTGTTCTCGAGCTTTCAGAGGCTTCAGTGGAATCAGCTGGTGCAAAAGCTGCTGCATGCAGAACTCTTTCTGTTCTCGCCTCATTGTCAAATAAAGGTATCAAGTTTTTATTTAAATTTTTTTGTCTATGTTTTTTGCAAATGGAACTTTACAAGGTTTGCAAGATATTGAGCATGGTTGTTAAGGCGTCGCTATAGTGCTAGCGCTCCCAGGGGTCAAGGTGTCCCTCTGCCTTAAGGGCATAACACAGAGAGGGAGAGAGAGAGGTTAAGGAAGCAACAACTTCACCTTCTTCCTTGTTCTCTGCTCCATGTCATCCCCATCTTGCTCCCCCTTAGCCCTGGTCTCCACTACCTTCGTTTTCTCTCCCTGTGCCATATTCATTTGAGTCAGGGGAGCAGTGCCAGATCCATCCAAGTCAGGGAAGGAGCACATGCAGAGTGGGGCGCTAGATTCATTCTGAATCAGTGGGGAAGGAGCGCAGAAAGAGGAGAAGAGCTTGTGCGAGGAAGAAGTGACATACAGCCCGAGGAAGAAGAAGCGACGTCGAGATGGTGCTGTGAGAGGAGAGACTCACCTGACGCTGTGTTAGGGTTCTCTTTGACCTTGGGCTGGCATGGGCTTTGTTGGTGGATGGGCTTTTGTGGGCTGGTCTGCTAGGCTAATTTCCTCTCTCCCTCTTCTATTCTCTACTAGTTGCATGGATTATGGCGTCGCCTCATGCAGTAAGGCGAGGTTGGATCGCCTCAGATCGCCTTACGCCTTAACAACCATGATATTGAAGGACTTCAAGTTTAAGGAAGTATTTAAACAAGCTCCAATTATTATCAATAGGAAGTTGAAAGTATTGAACAGAAAATGTCAGATATATTACACTACAATTTTGTATGTAATCGAAGTATAAGAAAAATAATTATGTGCATAATTTGGTAGGAACTAGTAATCCATGGTGGATCATCCAAGTGTACATATCGTTGTATTTTCTTTATTAAAAAAATCAGTTTGCCAGCACAGTTAAAATGTAGTGCTATCCGTGGTAACTGAAGGAAATTGTACATATCATTCGCAGCAAAATAATTGTAATGACTCTAGTACAGGGTTGATATTATAGAGTTGTTTACTGATAACGTTTGTTGAATGGCAAGCTTGTAGATGATAAATTCATAAGAGAAGGCTTACTTATAATTCTTATGTTCTGGTATTTTTCTGATCTTTTTTTTTACCTCTGTGTAGTTTATAGTGATCAAGGAGTTCCAGCAGCCTTTAGAGTCCCTTCTGGTGCTGTGATTCCATTTGGATCAATGGAGGATGCGCTCAAGAAAAGTGGATCACTGGAATCCTATGCAAGCCTTCTAGAAAAGATTGAAACAGCTAAAGTCGAAAATGGTGAAGTTGATTGCCTGTCGTTGGAGCTACAAGCAATAATTTCACATCTTTCCCCATCGGAGGAGATCAATAAATTTCTCAAAAGAATCTTCCCACGGGATGTCCGGCTGATTGTCAGATCTAGTGCTAATGTGGAGGATTTGGCTGGTATGTCAGCTGCTGGTCTCTATGATTCAATTCCCAATGTCAATCTCATGGACCCATGTGCCTTTGGAGCTGCGGTTGGAAAGGTTTGGGCTTCGTTATACACAAGGAGAGCCATCCTAAGCCGTCGAGCTGCTGGTGTTTCTCAGAGAGACGCGAAAATGGCTGTTCTTGTCCAAGAAATGCTGCAGCCAGATCTCTCCTTCGTGCTTCATACTGTTAACCCCGCTGACCATGACCCCAAGTTGGTCCAGGCCGAGGTCGCCCCTGGGCTGGGCGAAACGCTGGCTTCAGGAACACGTGGCACCCCGTGGAGGCTGTCATGTAATAAATTTGATGGAAAGGTGGTCACTCTTGCCTTTTCAAATTTCAGCGAGGAGATGGTGGTGCACAACTCTGGTCCTGCCAATGGTGAAGTAATTCGTCTTACTGTTGATTACAGCAAGAAGCCATTGTCTGTTGATACAAACTTTAGGAAGCAGTTTGGTCAGCGACTGGCTGCGATTGGCCAGTATCTGGAGCAGAAGTTCGGGAATGCACAGGATGTGGAAGGTTGCCTGGTTGGGAAAGATATTTTTGTAGTGCAAAGCAGGCCACAGCCATAGCATAAGATGTGCGCCAATATCAGTATGGTTAGGTAAATAAAGTTTGACGCATGGATGGGAAAATCTTAATGAATGTTGTAATGCGAATAGCATTCACACTTAACAAGTCAACATATGTGGTTAATAAGCCGGCCTAGCTGAAGCTTCAGCTTGTTGTCATTTTATATGCAATAAGAGAATTTTGCAACTTACGATGAATTTCTGATACGCGATAGTGAATTTTGGAACACGCAATGAGATTCTTGCCTAGCTTGCTCCTATATATATTTAAGGAATAAGTTCATCTTATTCTTACAACAATGCTGAGGCACTGAAACAATTTTTGAATTTTTGAAATTAGCAACGATTTAAAAAGATAAGAATTCAGTTGCGCTATTAAGTATTTGCACATGTAAAGGTAATAAACGTATTCCCATGAAGTAGTGCGTGCGTTGTACTCCAAATAGTGATAGGTTTACTTTCATATTACATAAGTTATAAACATGAAAAGTATATGTAACTAGAACATAAACGGCACTAAACAACATCCTAAAAAGATAAATCAGTTGTAACGTTTGGAACGTCTTGACAATCTGTTCGTGCACGTGGGGAAGATTAAATCGGACGGAGGGGTGTGTCGAGAGGAAGCATGAGCGTAAATTAAAGGAAGTTCGATAGAGACATGCAGACATGCCGAGGCCAAAAGGTTTGCTTAGCTCCAATGTAAGTTTTTCGGTTAGTTGGACAGCACACCCGATAGTCCTATTAGGCGTGCCAAAGAGCATGTTGGGTGCTAAATAGCATGGGGGCCGATTGGACTAGACGGAGATGGGAGTGAGCCGACAAAGGTCTGATCGGAAGGGCGATGCCTTATTCATATAGAGGCCTAAGAGTTCTGCTTAGTTTTAATGCAGATCCTTATCTTTTTAGGTTCGAGAGCATGTCAGTCAATTTGACTCTACAACTGATAAGAAGATTAAAATGATGAGATCCACGAGCCAATCGACTGATAGGTCAATACAGCTCACCCTATTGGCTAGTTTCTGATAGAAAGGTAGTGCTCGATCATCGGCTAAAAAGCCAATGAAAGCATAGATAATAATGGCGTGGAGTAAAATAAATGATTTATTGGTCGAAGAGTCGATGATGTTGTATGCGATAAAAGTAGGGAGTTGGACTTGAATCCCCCGAAGGCACAAGAATTAGCGACCACTGTGATGGCACCATTAGGGCTAGCCTCGATAGATCGGACCAAATCAAGATAGTATGAGGTTGAGACTAATGTCATAGAGACAACAGAGGCTAGATCGGATATAACGACAGAAGTGACGGGACGAGGCCATCAGCTGTTTTTCGGTCAAGGGCCCTATGTAGATCTATAACTAACCTCATCGGCTATCTAAGACAATAGAGAACGAAACCTACTAGATCTCAATGCCAGCCCTATTGGATACAAACTTGATAGATCGTACCTAATTGAGATAGTATTAGGCCAAATCTGATGGGACAAGAGCGATCGCTAGAATATTAATTGTCGAGGATAAGATAGATATATATGTGTATCGGCTGAAAAACCGATATGTTAGACGTAAAGCGTGAGATAAGGATAATTTATCGGCTGGTTGCTCTATTATCAGCGATCTAGTAGGTTAGATTTAACCAATACAGCATAAAACTAATGACACTAGAGGGAGCTCAATAAGCCAATAGAACCAAGCGAACGTGATTTGATGCACTCGATTGGACTAAGAGATTAGACCTAACCGATGCAGTCTTAGGCAAAACGGATACACCAAGAAAGTGGCGAGACTTAGCTCTTTATTAGAGATCAGACTTAATCGATGTAGTCCTATGTCGAGAGCTAAACCCACCGGTAAAAAGCTAGATGAACTAGGGTGACAATGTGATAATATTAATTTGATGTATGATTGATCTTATTCCTTTTTTACAAGGTTCCAAGAGGTTTATATTTATACCCTGAAGTTACAAGAGTTCGATACGGTTATAAACAACCTTTGGATATTATTTCCTAAATATACAGGAAAACTATATCTGAGAAGTTAACAAAGCTAATCAGACTTGCTTACCTTACAAGATATATTCTACAGATATAAAGTATCCTATCGTGGTTTTCACTGCTCCTTCTTAGACTCGGTCATATCTGAATAAACTTCCATCTTTGACTGGACCAAATCCATACTCAATCCGTCTGATTGGCTTTCTCACTGTATCAGTCGGTTTCCTTTCATAAGTTGATTAGCTCTTCTATCGGCATATACTATTTGCAGGATAACCAAATTGTAGCGTTAACACATGCCCCCTAATTTTAGAGTTTGTTAACAAACTTTAAAATTTCGAGTCGTTGGAATTCTCCTCAAACCAAGGTGGCCCACTATAGCCCACAAACACTACCTAATCGGCCTAGATTCCCGTTAGTTCATCATACCCCTATAAAGGTTTTCTCCTCTTTACCCTCTTTCTTTACGACTTCACATCACCAAAGCCCCCAAAATGTCAACAAGCTCCAATGAACGTAGGTGAAGCACCGCGAGTTGCTCCACCGATCACTGATCTTCATTCATGTCTTCCTCGCATGATGGCATCGACAATTGTAGTTTCTGAGATAACCTTTTATTCACTCCTCTACTCCACAATCTAGCCAGATTTGATTAGTCCCATTCTTCACCTATTCCTCATCGAGTGCTTGTTTATTGTAGAGTCTCAGGAATTAGATCTTAATACTAGTCACTGATCATCTAGATTTCTTGTATCTTGGCCCCATGGGTAGTGATGATCCAATGGATTTTATCAACCCAAAACAGAACAAATCCCCTACAAAACCTTATCCATGCCAATCGGTGACTGGACCAATAGCTTTAGATCTTTGCCTTGTAGACTTCTTGAATGGAGGAATTGATACCTTAGAGTATCGGTCGCCGAGAGAACAATAGTCTAGGAAGAGATCGAAATTGGCCACTGTATCAATCTCCCCCTCGCCAATATGGAGAAAAATGAACCTCTCCTTGCATTAGCTTCTTACTTCTAGTCGAACGCCATCAATGCCTTTATATTCGGTCATGGGCCGATGACTCTCACCTTGATGGATGTCATCTTATTAACCTATCTTAACACCATAGATTACTTCAACCCATCTAACCTTCGATTTAAATCCACCCATCGGCTGAACACTAAGAACATCGGAGGCTGGACTAAGTAATCTGTCTGCACAGCAAGACTTTCGGACCAATTGATGATCAAGAGCATGTTGCATTTTTGAATATGTGGTTGGAGTGGTTTATTTTTGGTGGTGCGACCCTCGGCCCAACGACCAACATGCAATGCCTGTTGGAGTGCTTGGCCAATCGTTGTCAGATCCCCTTAGGGTGGTATCTGCTTGTAGCCGCCAATTATCAATTGATCTACCAAGTAGCAAATAAGCTATCGACTGACTAACCAGTTGGTTATATTAGTGACCCCTGGTGGTTTATTCAACTGTGGCTGAACGTTTATATTTATAGAGCCATCACCAGGACCTCCTTTACCTATCTGACTTTCCTAGCCGATTACCCAGATGAGAGTGAAACTAGCTGACACTAATGCATCTCAACGGGTGAAGCTGCATCGGTTCTTTCGAGAAGCAAGATGACTCTCCTCGAACTAAGCTAATGGTTTAAAAGCTTCTAGTATGGTTTCACCAAAAAAGCTACCCTCTAGTTTGCATATGAGGATGCCTCATCATTTGAGATGCCTTCCATGTTTCATCTTCTTAATGCTCTGGTCGATGAAGAGTCGAAGATCATATTTCTATCAGCTATCACTCTTAATCTTCTGCCGATTGGATTTTCATTAGGCCGATCCCAACATCCATCACATGAATTTTATCACCCATGTGTCGTCTCTCGCTAGTTAGAATTCGGCTAGTTTCCCATCAGCTTATTCTTTATTAGCAAACTCTAAGTCCGAGGAGATGTAAATAAAGCCTTGGAGTATGATCGGCTAAGAATGATAATAGAATCTCTGTCTTTAGGTGAGATCACTATTTTCGAGCGATGTATTGCCAACACCAGACTCTTCGCTCAATGGTAGTTGGAGTGGAGAAGACATTTGTTCAGTTCATCGGCTAAACATTGCTGCTTGCACCTTAATCCCCAACTATGTCGAACTCGATGAAGAGGTAATCCTTCTCCATACTCTATTTCCCATATTGTATTTCATCTTGAATACATCATTTAACCTCCTTGACCCTTTAGGCTGGTGATAAAGAACCACCTACAACAAACGCAAGCGGTCGGTCGATTGTGTATCAACCTCCATTGGCCGATCCCTACCTTGGATATGGTGCTCCATTTCCATCGGCTCTGCTCCGAGTACCGTGATCGTCAGGAACCAAACACAAGAAGCTGGCTACTCAAATGACTTCCAAGAAACAAAAATCCAGCACCGATGTCGCAATCACGATACTGATTCCCCAAGGACCTCCTCCTACTTGAACATCGGCTCCTTCACCTTTGCTAGTGTGTGCCAATTCACCTTTTTCTTTGTCATCTTCATACTTCTCCTGATATCTTCATTTTACAACTTGAACCATCGGCTATCATAACCTAGTCACCAGAGACCGTTACAAGCTCTAAGCTAATGGTTGCTCTAGAAGTTATAATGTCTTCAACAGCAAATCGATCATCAACCAGGAAATACTCAAGTAGTCCGCATTACCTCAGTCATTGACCATGCTCCCAAAACTCATCAAGCCGATAATGATGTTATTGCTCATGCCAGTCTTGTTGTGTCTCAACTATGTTCACCCCATATCTTCACTTCTGCTTTAACTCATGGTTCTTCTACTCATCGATGTTAATGTGCAGTCATTGGTAGATTTGTTCTCCTTTTACATTGGCAAATACTTGGAGATGGATAAAGACACAACTACCAGTGCAACGATCGCACCATTTCTACTAGTCGAGTGCTCGAGAAATTAACGGATATCATGCATTGGCTGGAAATCCTAATCAGTTCACTGGTGGAAGATTGTGGACTGATCCAGGGAAGACTTACTAAGATTGATCACCTCCTACTTAAAGAACTTACTAATATACTAACACCTGCTGCTTACATGAAATTCCACAAGACCCAGCTGATCATGACCAGGCGACATATAGCTGATCACATCAAACAAAGCATATTAGTTCAAAACGATCGACTATCAAGCCAAACCGAGAAGAAAAAGCTTGATGAAATGACAGCTGACTCGTAGGACACCAAAACCAAGCTAGGCCAACTGACGAAACGAGAAGTCGATTTGATGGCGGAACTTGATAAGGTGCGTCATGACATTGAAGTCACCAAATCCCATCTTATCGGGTTACCGTAATCAATTTAAGATTGAGAGGCCAAAGTAGCAGAAAAAGTACGTCAAGCAACTCATCGGTACAAAGAGCTTGAAAACCATCACCGAATCCAATGAGGAGGACATCCACACAATCAATGAGATAGACAAAATACATCTGTGCACGATCGAGGCAATCAAGAAATATCTCTAAAACTTCAATGTTGAAAACCTATAATGTTACTTCAAAACATTGATTGTCTGAAATAGAATTTGATTGACTCCATTAATTTTTCTTGTATTTCCTAAAGACGATATCAAATGATATTGGCTATTCGTAGTCAATATAAACATATCGACTTTTGTCTTGAAATTGGCCGCACTTAGATGATTTAGGTAAATAATATCATTAGCTGATATAATACTATTGGCCTTTTGTTTTGAAGAGAATTAGAAATCGACAGAATTCAACTGATTAGGCGTCAACCCAAACGCTAGGATAATACTTCTTCAAATACTTTTCGTTTAGTGCTATCACAAACTTTTCCCCTTCAAGATTTTCTAGTATATAAGCATTATGAGGCACATAGTGATTGATCTGATATGGCCCTTCCTAGTTAGGTGACCATTTTGCAAACTTATTATCACTAGACCCAATTAGCAAAATTAATTTCCAAATGAGATCTCTTTCAGAAAAAGATTCATCACCTTTTTGTTGTAATGCCTAGTAATCTTGGTTTTGTTCTCCTTGATCCTCTCAAGCGCTCTCAGCCAATTCTAAGCCAAAATATCAAGTTTGTCTGCTATCATGTTGTAATAGTCATCGATGTTAATTTCTCACGGTAGAATTGCTTCATGCCCATATACTAGCCGATACAGTAGTACTCGAGTAGATCCATGGCATATCATCCAATAGACCCATAATGAATCAGCTAATGTAACGTGCCACCTCCATGGTTGTTCATCAATATTGTGCTTGATCAGCTTGATTAAACTCTTGTTGGAAGCTTTGGCTTGTTCATTGGCTTGAGCATAACATAGTGATGAATTTAATAACTTAATCCCCGTATTGGTAGCAAACTATTGAAATACATTGGACACAAAGATAGAACTGTGATCAGCAGTAATTATCTATGGAATACCACTCGTTCTTCCTCTTCCATGAAATCTGATTATAACTACCATCCATGAAGCTAATGATCTTGTGACCTGACACCACATCAATTAACAAATCTGCCATTGGCATCGGATACTCATCTTTAGGGGCAACCTTGTTCAAATCCTAGAAGTTGATGTATTTCCTCAGCTTTTCATTCTTCTTCTGCACTGGGACAATGTTAGATATCCACTCAGCATATCGACATGATGTAATGTAATTTGTATCATACAACCTCATGATCTCTGTCTTGATTGCATCATATAACTCTGCTTTGAAATTTCACGGAGGCTGCTTTAACGACCAATATCTTGATTTGATAGGAAGCTAATTTTCAACAATTGATCGGGTTAGACCTAGCATTTCATAGTAATCCCAAGCAAAGTATTCCCAATATTCCTTCAATAATTTTATTAACTCTTCTCAGAACTTGGTACATAATTTTTTACATATATACGTCAGCCTTGACATATATCGACTTCTTCCAAGTCATCGGCCGATGTAAATTCTTACCCTAACTTCCCTTCCCTTCGGAGTCTTCAATGGTGCCAATTAGAGCAACAATTCTGAGCCAATTTGCTGTATGAACTTTATTCCTTGAATGGTGACATCGAGGAAATCACCTTCCCATACCTTCTCAAACAAGCAATCGACTCCATCGACTTCCTATATCGGTAGATCGGTTATCGCAATGTTGGTCGATTGATTGGCTATAATCACTTCAATCTGATCACCCTGCCACTATAAGAGACTTTGATGCATCATTGATGGAACACAATAGTTGGCATCAATCCAATCCTTGCTAAGGAGTAGGTTGTACAATCCTTTGCCATCAATAACGAAGAGCATGATGGGCAATGTTTTGCTTCCCACTATTAACTCCATGTTTAGCACGCCCTTTATTTTCGATGGATTACCGCTAAAGGCTTTCAACACCGAATTTATCTTGATGAGACCTTCAACAGTCTTCCCTAGCTTGCGGTAGGTTGCATACGGCATAAGATTGACACCTGCACTCCCATTAACTAGCATCTTCATTATCGGCTTCCCATCCACATACCCTTTATATATAATGGCTTCAGGTGCCAATGTTTGAGCTCTTTAGGTTTATCAAATATAGTTTGATCGAGTTGCAATGTCAGTTGAGCAAAAACTTCTTAGTCTTCCTCATCGGATGAATAGGCTTTATACTCGAAAGGCAAGAAGAACACCACATTTGTCGAAGTCAATGTGCCAACACCATTATCTTTACACTTGATGCTCTGGACTCGTTTAATCCTTTGACCCTGATCAGCTTCCTCATGGTCTTGTAGTTGCTTCTTTGGCTGCTCCTTGTAGCGCAATCGTTGTGCCCTTCTCTTCTGATTTCTCATTCTGGTTGGACACCACTGGAGGTTTGGATTGTGTTGTTCTTCATGCAACTCCTTGTCAGTAGCCACTTCTTCATCACGGTCTTCATTGATCGGTCACAATCGGCTATGTACCAATGCTCGCTTTGCAAATGGTTGATTGTGTGAAGACTTCTCCTATTTAGGATGCTATGACCTTGGCTTGTTGCACTTAGGATAGTCTTCGATCAATGGCAACCTCATATTCTGATCCTAGCAATATTGAAAGAATGGACAACCTCAATGCAGATTATATTTCTCCTTATGTGTCATGGCCCGTTGTTCTTCATCTTGATGCCTAGAATACTTCTCAGCTAAGTCTGATGATGTGACTTTTGATTTTTCTCAATGTCTCCCTTCATCGGCCCTATCTCTAGAGAATCCTAGGAACACCATGTTCATAGGAAAAGGATGACCATCAAGTTTCATCGACTTCTTGTCTTCAAACTTGATTCTCCCCTGGTTGACAACCGATTGCAATTGTTGCCAAAAAACCTTGCACTCATTGGTATGATATGAAATTGAGTTGTACCACTTGTAATATTTCTTCTTTTTTAGTTCTTCAGCTGACGGAATTACATGGTTTTGTAGAATCTACTTCTCTTGAAGTTGCAGATCGAAGATCTTATCGGCTATGTTGATATCAAAATTGTATTGTTCCTCCTTGCCGATACTCTTTACCCAAGAACATGATATTGATTTCCTATTCCTGGTCCACTCTGCCAAACCAACTTCAATATCAGAATCCTCATTGTCTGAGTCTAATACATAAACATGCAATTGAGCAACCTTTTGATGGAATTTCTCTTTCTTGGCTTTATGGAATCAGCTTTCATGAGCTGATACCTTTTGTAACAAGTGTGCTAGGATCTCAAACTCTTGTGACGAGAAACATTTTCTGATTGGAGCTAGCAAACCTTAAAAGGCTAGCTCAGCCAGCTGTCCATCACTCAAAATCAGACTGTAACATCGGCTTTTGATGTCCTAAAACCATTGGATGTATTCTGAGACCAACTCATTAGGTCTCTGTCTAACCGGTGTCAAATCTGTTAATCTCATCTCATAAATTCCAGCAAAGAAGTATTTGTGGAATTCCCTCTAGATCTACCTATTCCCGAATTAAATTCAATGATAATGAAAAAAACCATGTGAAGGCCGATCCAGATAAGGACAATGGAAAGAAACGAACTCTCAGGGCTTCCTCAGCCGATGCCTCCCCACATGAGGCTAAGAATCGGCTGATGTGCTCTACCATAGATACATTGTCCTATCCTAAGAACTTGGAGAAATCTGGTATCTTATATCGGTGCGGCAGATAAATTCTATCGTACCACTCTAGATACCAAATTATCATCATAGTCGACACAAAGGTCTGCTCCTTGGGCTTGATACTAAATTGCTCTCTTACAACCTCTATAACCCTTGTTGACCAATCCTCCTCCCTTGGAATCTCTCTCTGATATTGCAAAGGTGGAGTTGGTACTCAATTCTATTGGAATATTCTTCATGGTAATTGCTTGAATTGGGATTACTATCTAGATAATCCTATTGATATATGGAGTAAGCAATCTGATGATATACTATAAGAACATCATTCCGTTGGCCCCTAATCTCACCCTGTGTTGGTGGAAATAGATTTGCTAGCACATCACTTCTGGTTCCATAAGTCACCTAAGGTAGATATGTTTTCATTGGTAAATACATAGGACCTTGATTAGGTTCTCGAACAATGGATCCATCCACCGTCTTCTTGATCAGATTGTGTAAGGTGTTCACTAACACTCATGACTGGTTGATTAGTGTGTAGTGAACTACTTTATTGATCATCTCTTACAACAACTTAGGAGGACTCACATGTGGCGACTGGCTCGATTCTCTCATCAAAACATGCTTTGGTAGTTGTGATTTTTGAATCAACCCTTATTTAGTCATGCTAAACGACTCCAAATAGAGCTTTTGAAAGTTATCCCTGTTTTGCTCTATATTGTTGCCTCTACTCCTTAGTTAAATCTTTCATTGTCACTAGAATTATGTTGTCCGTGTTCTCTTTTCCTGCCATCATGCTGAAGTTGAGTGTCCCACCGGGCGGGCCAAAAAATATGTTCACGCGCACGTGACAAAGATCGGACCAGGACGGAGGGGCGTGCCAAGAGGGAGCGTGAGCGTTAGCCTATGGAGGTCTGATGGAGACATGCATGACCACTTTTATGGCATCGTTAGAACTAGTCTTGATAGATCTGACCAAACCGAGACAGTATGAGGCCGAGGCTAGATCAGAATATTAATGCCAAAATTTGGAAAGCCCACGGAAAGTTTGGAAAAAATATCGGCTTAAGTAAATAAGAGTCCGGTTGGCACAGGGAGGAAGCCGATCGAACGAAATAGGGAAAGATTTGGTCCATGATTAAAAGGTTATCCAAATGAGACCGAGTTTGAGGAGGAGCCGTGGTTCACGGTAGGGTATTCTATCGTATCTTATATGGATAGGAAGATTTAGTTAGTTTGGTTAACTGTTAACACCAAAATCTAGACGATCCGATGGTGCTAAAGCTGATCGGTTGAGAGGTCCGATGGAGAGTTTGATTCAGTCATCGGCCGATGGAGATACTGGTCAGCTCATGAGACAAAGCTGATCAGATTAGTAGAAGATTGGATTGGCTTGAAGACATGGAATTATCCGATCGGGGTTAGGTCCGAGAAGCCCGAGGAAAGGTAGGAAAAGGATCGGCTTGAGTAAAAGAAGGTCCGATTGCTACAGTGGAGAAGCCGATTAGGTTGTAGTGAAGGAATACTCGGTTCTAAATTGGAAGATTATTCAGATGAAACCAGGTTTGCAGAAGAGCAATGGACTGCACGGCAGGATGTTTGTCTTTGTAAATTGTAACCTTACTTAATTAGGAAGGTTTATCTGGTTAGTTAACTTTTTAGGAATATTTTCCTTTGTTCTTATTAGGAAATAATGTCTGATGTTCGTAGACGCGTCGGACTCTATTTGTAAATTTAGGATATAAATATAGATCCCCTGGAAACATGTAAGATATCTCTCGGTCAATATACAATCACGGCGCATCGCCACCCTAGTTACTAGGTCTTATCGACGGGTTCTGGCTCTCGACGCGGGGCTACATCGGTTAAGTCTGATCTCCGATGAAGGGGGTAAGTCCCACCACCATCTCGATATGTTTTGCTTTGTCTAAGGTTGCATCGGTTAGGTTTAACCTCTTAGGCCAGTCAAACGTATCGCATCACGTCCGTGCAGGACCTATCAGCCTGTTAAGCTCCCTCTGCCGTCGTCAATTTTGTGCTGCATCGGTTAGGTTCGATCTACGGGGCTGCCATGGTAGATCAAGCTTCAGGCCTATAGTTTTCTGCATGGCGTATCATCGGAGTGGTAGCTGATGAGTTATCCATGCTCTGAGCTTCACGCCTAGCGTATCGGGGCCGATATGCATCAGCCTTTAGAGCTATCCCTAGACGCGTAACGCCGAGCGTATTGGTCTCCCAGCCGATACGCACCTGCCTTTAGAGAGACGTCCCCTCATTGGCTCAGCTAGCCGATGGGTTCATTTCTATCCTTGCTACGGCATAGCCGATCCGGCATTCTCCGTATCATCACCGCTAGCCTCGGCCTTGTACTGTCTCGGTTAGGTCCGATCTTTGAGGTTCAATGTTAATGGCGTTGTCACGGTGTGCAACGGGTCTCGTGCAGTCATATCCGTAGCGGCATCGGCTTTGCAGCCCGTGCCTTGTTATACTATTCCTTGCCTAGCCCGCATGTGCCTTCATCGGTTTTTCCAGCCGATGAATCACTGTTCGGCTATCCAGAGGGATCCTGTGCGCCTAGCTATCTCCTGAGTACACCCTGTTTCCTCCATTGGCTTTGCGGTCGATCCCTCGTCGACACCTGTCCACATCGGCTCCTCAGCCAATCGAAGAGCTTCCCGATTCTATCGGCAGCCAGCCGATAGTGAGTGCCTATATTGGCCCACCGTCCGACAGATCTGCTCGTCTCACTTCCTTGTCAATTGCAGGGTCAAATTGACTGGCACGTCCGCACCCGTACGGACACACTGGAGCCGATCGAACCCCACGTCCCCTAGCGTGCGTACCTCAAGCCACGTAGAAAAGCCGATCGGCCTGCACTGGAGCTAAGCAGACCTCCCAGGTGATCCGGCGTGTTCCCACCGGGGCACGCGAGTTGACCTCGACGCGAACATTAACCTCCTTAGAAATATTTTCCTTTATCTTTGTTAGGAAATAACATCTGATGGTTGTTGTAAACACATCAGACTTTGTAAACCCAGGGTATAAATATAGACCCCCTGAAAACATGTAAATCATCCTTCGATCGATACAACTTCGGTACATCACCACCCTAGTTCATCTAGGTTTTTACCGGTGGGGTCTGACTCTCGACGCGGGGCTGCATCGGTTAAGTTCAATCTCCGGTGAAGGGGTAAGTCCCACCACTATCTCGATATGTCTTGCTCTATCTAAGGCTGCATCAGTTAGGTTCGACCTCTTAGGCCGATCGGATGTATCGTATCACGTCTGTGTAGGGTCTATCGGTCTATCAAGCTCTCTTCGTCGTCGTCGGTCTTGTGCTGCATCGGCGAGGTTTGACCTACGAGGCTACCAATAGTAGAATGAGCTTTAGGCCTATAGGTCTTTGTACGGTGTTTCATCGGAGTGCAGCCAGGGCCTTTTAAACGATTCCTTGCCAGCTCTCATATGCTTTCATCGGCTTTCTAGCCGATGAACGACCGCGATAGGTTCCGTCAACTATCAGAAGGGATCCCACGCACCTTGCTATTCTCTGAGTACAATCCTGTGCCTCCATCGGCTCTGCGGCTGATGGACCAGGGTCTCGTGTTCGCTACACTTGGAGCCACATCTGCCTACATTGGCTCCCCAGCCGATGAAAGAGTGTCCGGATTCCTATCGGCTATCAGCCAATAGCAGGAGCCATCCAGATGTGGCCAATGACTAACTCAATCCTATCGATAGCCAGCCAATAGCGAGGGCTCATATCGGCCCGTCGTCTGACTGACCCGTTTGCCTCATCTCCTTGTCAATTGCAGGGTCAAATTGACTGGCATGCCCGCACCCGCACCATCGTGTTGGAGCAGACTGAAACCCATGGCCCCCAGCGTGCGTACCTCCTAGGCAGTCGGCGTGCTTGCGCCGGGTTTTGGCGCGAACACAGATGTAACAACGAAAGGGATGTGGTGAGGCCATCTGTTGCTTATTTGTCAAGAGTCTGACGTAGGCCTATAACTAACTTCATCGGTTATCTGAGCTAATGGGGAATGAAACCTGCTAAATCTCAATGCCAGCCATATTGGACATGAACCTGATAGATCAGATCTAATCGAGACTATATCAGGCCGGATCCGATAGGACCAGATTGATCGCTAGCAAATTAATCGCGTAGGAGTAAATAGGAAACTCGAAGTGTGGCAGCAGACTCTTGAGTCAAAAAGGTTTTAGAGTAAGCACACGAGGTGTGATTTTGGCACTATCGCTGACGAGGAGGGAGATATGAGTTTAGTAGGCCAAGTGTGCCTAAGAAGAACACTTTTTGATATCTAGGATAAATGCTACAGATGAGGGATATTGATGTGGATGTTAGCCATAGAATCAAAGCGGGCTGGTTGAAGTGGCACCAAGCATCTGACATCCTTTGGGATAAAAGACATGTTTTATAGAATGGCGATTAGACCTACTATGCTATATGGAGCAAAATGTTGGTCTACAAAAAGGCGTCATGTTCTAGCTGAGTGTTACAGAAATACATATGCTATGTTGGATTTGTGGCTATACAAGAATGGATCGAGTCCGGAATGAGGAAATACATGATCGACTAGGAGTAGCACCAATTGAAGAAAAGATTGTTCAGCATCGGTTGAGATAGTTTCACCATATCCAAAGGAGACCATCAGAGGTGCCAGTACATTGTAGAATTCTAAGTCAAGATAATAAGGTGAAAAGAGGTAGAAGAAGACCAAAACTAATAAGGAGAGAGATAATAAGAAGGGATTTGAAAGAGTGAGATATAACTAACGATTTGTACTTGAATAAGAATGTTTAAAAAGCAGCTATTAACGTGCCTGAACCATAATTTGGACATTCTTATTTGGTTTCAACTCTAGCCTACTCTAACTTGTTTGGGACTGAAAAGTTATGTTGAGTTGAGTTTAGTTGAGATAAGATAAGATATATGTGTGTATCAGCCAAACAATCGATACGTTAGGCATGAAGTGCGAGATAAGGATAACTCATCGGCTGACCACTTTGATGAAATATTCATGTAAATACTTATAGACCTACGACTCAATCTAGTATCAGCGGTCTAGTAGGTCGGACCTAACCGATGAACACAAGACCGATGGTGGTATAGGGAGCTCAATAAGCCGATAGAATCACACGAACATGATGTGATGCACCTAATTGGACTAAGAGATTGAACCTAACCGATGCACCCATAGGTAGAATGGATACACCAAGATAGTGGTAAGATTTACCCTTTCACCGGAATTGGACTTAACCGATACAGCCTCGCGTCAAGAGCTATAACTCACCAGTAAAAACCTAGATGAAATACGAGATTGATTTGATCTATGATTGATCTTATTCCTTTTTTATAAGTTTCCAGGGGTCTATATCTATACTCTGAAATTACAAGAGTTCGATGTAGTTACAAACAAACTTCAGACATTATTTTCTAAACATATAAGAAAACTATCTCTGAGAAGTTAATAATCAGACTTGTATGTCTTATAAGATATATTTTATAGAGATAAAGTAACTTGGTTTCTTTAAACTCGGTCTCATCTAAATAATCATTTATCTTTGATTAGACCGAATCCATTCTTAATTCATTCGATCGGCTTTCTCATTATATCAGTTGGCTTTCTTTCATAAACCGATTGTATTCTATTTGCAGGCTGACCAGATTTTGACAACAAACAAAAACAATCTTTAACATAATTTTCTCTGCTATTAAAACAGAGGATGCGAGCTTCATTATTTTGTCAAAGTTGCTGGCTCCATTCAGTGAAACTTCTCTGTAGTTGAAGTGTTCTCTTGATTGTTGTTGTTGCTTGTGACAACTCCCATTTCTCCTCTTGAATTGGCACTAGCAACGTCGCTTCATAGGAACAAATTCAAGCAATTGTTGCATGAACTCGAATCTAATCTAATCAAGGAAACTGCGATTATATGCTCACACTTGTAGCGAACACGGCAACCACAATCTTCAATCAGTAATCATCCAAGGCACCAGTTTGTTTTAGCATCCATGCAGATGGACTGAATCTGCACTAAACTCGGTTTGTGTGAAAATACTTATGACGTTTTATCACCATTGGCAATTTGCGGAGATGGATTTTGGTGGCACCGTGTTGATTGAACTCTAAGGTGAGTCGACCGGTTTGAGAATTTTATGTGATCTCAAAACCGCAAATGATTCAGAAATCGACCAACCTGCACAAGAATTATTTGCAACTCAAACCAAATAGAGAATACATCAAAACACTGCTCGATAGAAAGTGAGCCAGGATGGTTCCAATTATATCGACTGGAATATCTCCTAACGTGAGATTTCACATCAATGCAACAAGGGAAGCAGCTAGAACAAAGTTGGAAGGAAGCAGCAGGGTAGAGAGAGACTTCGTCCCAATTTGATCATTTACGATTGAGGATTCAAAAGAGACAGAACATTCTTGGATTATACTCCATCCCAATTTGATCATCTAAGAGTTTTAAGGTCTTTCTAAATTGATCATCTAATCGATATCTATTTGTTATTTGTACAAGAGTATATGATATTATTTCATGTCTCTTCGTTTATTTATGTAAGAATAAATGACATCATTACATGTCTATTCAGTTATCTATGTAAAATTAAATGTTATTGTTATATGCTTCACATGCTTACAAATGCCTAGCATCTTGATAAATGAGATTTAATTTAAGAAGAAAAAATGTTTTCATGCTTTGGTCCATCCATCGGACACACTACCGCCCATCTTTCCTAGTCTGTAGTCTGAACTCTTTGGCCCATCTCTAGAGTCTGTTCCTAATCTCGAAGTGTGAATATTGATCAGGAACGTCTCCAAAAGAAAAAGGTGGGCGATAGATAAATGCACCAAAACTACAAGCTACAAATTTTCATAACCATCATTGCGACAAATTCTCATTCTGATCTCTTCGACCTTTTCTTTCTTTATCCTGATTTCTCCTTACTGCTCAGATTGTCTCTGGTTACCCATTTATTTGGAGGATAGTCAAAACAGATTATATTTTGTAGATACCCAAGGATCCCACCGAGGAAGATGACGAGAACAAGCACAAAAATAACCAAGCCACTAATTCAATACTTAGTGCTTTGAGTGGAAGCGAGTTCAATTGGGTTGATAGGATCGAAAGTGCCAAGGAGATACATGACATAGTTTGCAATATTCTTGAAGGCACTCATAGCATCCGCGGCTCAAGAGTTGAGATCTTGAGGGGATAATTCAAGTGGTTGATCATGTTGGATGGAGTCCTAGCGACATGTATGACCATTTGAGCAAGATCATCGATGAGATCAAGGGACTTGTATCCAAAGACATGACCGATAGCATTGCGGTTAAGAAAATGCTCTAAGTCATCATGCCAAAGAACCCCAACTTGGTAACCCTCATGCGTGAGTTCTCCAACTCCAATGTGCTCACCCCCATGATGTACTCGAATACATTCCATGACATGCTTCAACAAGAGTCCAAGGAGGTTGTTGACTTCGTCAACCAAGGCAAAAGTGTCAAGAAGCAAGATTTAGCATTAAAGGCAACCATAGAGGAGTCAAGTCTTAAAGAGAAAGAATATCATGAAGTCAAGAGACCAAGAAGATAAAGAGATGGCTCTCTTTGTCAAAAGACTTGGAAGATATTTCAAGAATAGTGGCTTCTTTAAGGGAAGTTCTTCCAATAGATACTCTAGTAATTCAAGAGAAATACACTCTTCAAGAAAGTGCTATGAATATGGTGATAGGGGTTACTTCATTGTCGATTACCCCAATGACAAGGATGACAAGAGGAAGGAGGAGAAGCAAGCACAAGCATAACAAGTAGGAGGAAAGAGGACAAGCTGACATTAGAGAGGAGATGAGTGAGGATGGAGGGGTCGCTACCATCGCCATCAAGTCCTCTCCACCTCCGCCTACACCACACTCTTCAACTATGCGTCTTATGTGTCTTGTGGCCAAGGAGTACATGGTATCATCTCCTCTTAAGTGTTTTAATGTTGACTTAACTAGCAATATTGAGTGTGAGGATGATGATGAGATTTGTGATGAGTCATTGCCTACTGAGATAAGTGAAGTATCCTTGTTAAGCTTGGGCCAACTACCTGATACAATCAAGGAGTAGGATGGCACTCTTGAGAAGCAAGAAGTCCTACTGATTAATGAGAAAGAAAGGAATCTTTGAACTCAAGAGTAAACTTGCTAAAGAAAGGCAAAAGAATGAGACCTTGACATGGTTTTATAAACATGAAAGGACTCATGCTAATCTTGAGGAGTTAAATTACAAGTTTCAAGAAAGGGTGGATAGCTTGGACAAAGTTTACCTCGCTCTTAAAGAAAAAAAATTAAAACCTTAAAGATGAGCACCCCTCTCTAGTGAGGCCTCTAGCTCTAAGGTTGTCTCAAGTGATGGCTTATGCTCAAGATGTAAGGACATTGATATCAATGCATGTGCTACTATCTCTAAGTCTTTTGAAAGCATTGGCTACATAAAATGAGAAGGCTCATGGGACACCTTCACAATGGCCAACTCAAATGTCATATGGGTAGTAAGGCCCTAAAGGAGTACCTTGGGTATCAATTGGACAACTACAATCATGAAGGACTTGGTTATATTCCCCCACCTAAAGGCAAGGTGGACTAGAGTATGATGTTGAAGAAAATCTATGGTCTTAGCAACTTTGTCAAGGCCATAAGTATCCTTCCTAGTGAACATGTTTTAGACAATTCTTTTGATGCCTCATATGTTCTTAGGAAGAGTGCTAGTGGTAAAGTAGTTGCAAAGTATGTTGGTCCAAGGAGTAAAAACATCTCCATTAAGAGAGTTGTGTAGGTTCCAAAGACACTTGTTACTAAAATGAAAGGACCTTGCAAGTTTGGGTACCAAAACTATAAATTGATCTTTTGTAGGAATATGCAGCCAGCAGGAGGAGTTACATGATCGATAGCTATTGCACCAATCACATGACTAGTGAAAAGTCTACATTTTCAAAATTTGATACAAATGGTTCTTCACAAGAGAGTTTTTGGAGACTATGGAAAAGGCAAGATAATGGGGTTAGGTAAATTTGCTATATCCAACAACATCTCTATATCATATGTTCTTGTTGTTAAGTATTTAAATTATAATATCTTATATGTTTTTTAATTATTTTCAATGGGTTATAATTGTTTTTTTACTGATGTAGATGTAACCATCTTTAGGAGGGATGACTTCTCCATAGCCTTTGAGGGTGTTCTTAAAAGAAAGCTTTTATCTTATGGACTTCTCATTGGACAAAGCTCAACTTGAGACATGCTTGGTGGCTAAGTTCAATATGGGCTTTGGCATAGGAGGCTAGCCCATGTTGGAATGAGGAATCTACATAAGCTTCTAAAGGGTGATCACATCAATGGACTGACGGGTGTTCATTTTGTGAAGGATATAATGAGTAGTGCTTATCAATCCAGAAAGCAAGTGGGAGCACATCACCCTTTGTCAAAGAGGGGCTCATGTTTAGCTAGTTTAAAAAGCAATTTCTCAATCAAATTTGTAAGTCTAGATGAGCGAACACTTGCAGCACATACACTTTGGAGTTTTAGTTTTCTCTCCTACTCTTTTGGATGTTTTGTCTATCCTTTATGGAAACTTATGGACAAGTTCCTTTGTGGATACTCTGAGTCTCCAGACATTTATGCCAAAGTCTCTAGAGTGAGCTCTCTATCTATCAGAAAGGTCTATCGAGAGTCTCAGGAGGTTTAGATTTGATACTCTGAACCTACTCTCTCTCGAAGCTAAGTATTGTTTGGAATGTTCGGACCCTTTGGCTGAATTCTTTGGATTGAGCATATCTAGGTTGAAAGAATTGTCTAGAGTCTACAAACATTTTGAGTGGATACTCTAGGATTTGAATTCTATGAGTAACGGGGCTGCTTATTCATTTCAGAAAGGGGCTGCTTATTCATTTCTACACCACTCCTAAGAGCTTTCTTGGATCTTGAGTCTAATCCACCCTTTAAGTGTGATGCTAAGGTGATTTGTGAGAGAGTGGACTTTGAGATTTGGATGAGCACTTGTAGATCAACACCGGTGAAGACTCAAGCTTGTTACTTGAAGGACCACCTCCTAGACAACTAGACATTGCCCATGAGGATTCAACATGTAAATAGCTAAATCATTTGTGAAGGTCTTTCTCACCATCACAAGGAAAGAAGTATATTAGTGGATTTCTAAGTTCTTTTTTAGAAGTTGGTTTGATAGAGCAAGCTTCATAGTAGACGGTGTCCCAGTGGAGACCTTGGTGATTGGCTTAGAGTAGGTGCTACGTTTTGGTAAGAGCTTGGAGGCCAAACTAATCTCTACGGTTAAACTTGGTGAGACATGGGATCAAACGCAATCCAGCTCTTTAGAGTTCATCAAAAAAGACAAAGGATCAGTTGATCCGAACATCGGTGAAATTTTTTTTGTCTCCTATGGTCCTGTTATCTGTTTTATTCTATATTATTTTATTTACTTGCATCCTCCCCAAACCTTAGGGTTTGCCTCCTTCGAGTGTCCTTTGGACATTTTGAAGTAGGTCTAGAATCTCTGCACCATATATCCGTAGACTTCGGATAAGTCTCTACCTAACAGAGAGGTTGTTTTGAATACTCCGGACATTAGGACCGCATACTCTAGAGAGAGTTTTAATTTTAGCTGATAGCTTATTTCAAGATTAAAAGTGTACACATTCACCTCCCCCTATGCAATTTCATAAACACACTACAAATCATTTCCATATACACATCCATTGGTATAAAGCAAAGGTTTAGTAACTAATGGTGTTAAAACATTCCCATATACACAAAAAATAACATTAGAGGGGTTCGAAGCGATTCTATACGCACAATAGAAATCATTCCCACATAAGCACCCACTATTAAAAAAGTTAGTTTCACAAGAATGGTTTTGGAACATTTCTTTATGCGCAAATGTGACAATAGAGAGGTTTGGAGTGATTTAATACAAATTATTTGCACATGCACACCAACTTGAGTAAACATTATGTTTGATAATTTATAGTGTCAAAACACTAAAAAATGTGTAAAAATACATTAGGAGGTTTTGAGTGATTCAATTCACGAATTACGAATAATTCCCACACGTGCAACCACTTGTGTCCAAACATTTCTAAAGAGGCAAAAAATGCCACAGTTGGGTTTTGGCCAATTCCATTGGCAGACTATGATGAAGATATCCCTTTCATGGATACAACCACACCTACCACACAACAGGGCCCAATGACTCGAGCTAGAGCACGCCAACTTAACTATGTGAAATCGTTCCTTACTGTCCAAACAAGTTCCTTAACGAATGGGGTACTAATAAATTCTTGTAATGATATTCTTCTACTTAGAAACTTGGGAGATGAACTAGATTGGTCTATGAGCAGTCTTGACAAGTATCAATTGGAAGCTGCCATGATCAAAAGGATAACCAGACCAAGGCATCGGGCTGCAAGTTCGGACATCAAGTTTGGACCTCCAGATAGCAACAACTTCAATCGACCATAACTCTTCACTTCGGAGGTTGTTTAAGGCCTATGAGCACTTATTGGAAAGGCCTTGATGCCTATTTTCAGATGAATATAGAAACACCACTAGATTCCATCGGAGCTGACCAGAAACTGCAGACAGATGTTTCTACCTCCAGTCTTGGGCTAAGCTCATTGTATCTCGTTCAGCCCACTAGGTGCCCTTTCTAAGTTAGGGTTTACACCCCTCCATGCCTCCTGGCTCTCTCCCAAGTATAAATACTTGCAGCAGCCGCCAGGATAAAGGTGGGATTTTGTTTTATTGTAAGTTTAGCTACTGCTACTTCCTTATGAGCGCGTGTGTCGATTAGACTACCCGTTTGCTTAATTCAAGACCCCAATTTGTGATTCAGATTTGCCTTTGAATCTTCCATCCATGAGTTAATTGCTTGTTTATCTTGTTCTTGCTTGTTCTCGGTTGCTAGTAGGTTCAGAGGTGTTTTTGGCACGGCAAGAACATTCCGATCAAAGATGGTGTACCTGTTGCTAAGGCGCAGCCCTTGTGGTGTTGTAATCGGATAGCCAACATCGGATCCACCCCAAATTGAAGTTATCCCCAACTCTCATCGAAGGTCAGGAACAAACCCTAGCGGGTTCCATCAGAATACAAGCATTCCCACATACGCATACAATCATCTAAAATATAAGTTTTACAATCAATGGTATCAAAACATTCCCATAGAAAAAAATCATTCGGTAGGTTTCAACTGATTCCACTGGTGCATAGCAAACTACTTTATTTTGCAACCAAAAATGTCAAAATATTCTCATAGGTGCAAAAATCATTTGGTGGGTTTTGACCGATTCCATTGGTGCATATCAAACTACTCCCACATTCAAACACACTCATGTAAAATATAATATTCATAACAAATAGTGTGAAAACATTCTCATAGGTGCAAAAACGCCTTAGGTGGGTTTCGAACAATTCTACTGGTGCAGTATAAACATCCTCACAAGCGCACTCATATAAGTTTTGTAGCCAATGATGTCAATATATATACATACTCATACACACAATAATGCATTTAGTAGGTTTTGAGCGATTCCCAAGGCACACTACAAACCATTCACAAGTACTCACCTACCCATGTAAAATATAAGTTTCAACACCAATGGCATCAAAATATTCCCACAGGCCCAATAGTACATTTGGTAGAATTCAAGCGATGCCATTGGCACATTACAAATCATTCCAACAAACACACCAACTCATGTAAAATAAGAGTTTCACAACCAACGGTGTCAAAAAATTCCCATAGGCACAAAAATGCATTAGAGGGGTCTTGGGCAATGCCATACGTCACTACAAAACATTCCCAAGGGCACACACCCACTCATGTAAAATGTAAGTTTTACACCAAATGTGGTAAAACATTTCCATTGGTGCAAAAATGCATTCACTAGGTTTTGAGCAATTCCATTAGCTTACTACAATCCATTTTTATTGGTGCACCTACTGATGTAAAATATGAATTTGGCAAGCAATGTTGAAACTTTCTAATAGACCAAAAATGCATTAGAGGGGTATTTGAGGAGGACATTCCCACTTGCAAAAATACGCACTACAAATCATTTCCACATGCATGGACACTTGATGAGGACATCTCCACCACGAATACAGCCATATCAAGTCCACATGTTGAACCAAATATACAACAACCAATCATTCGAGCTAGTGTACACCAACTCAGTTATCACGTAAATTAGTTCTTAGGGATGCATAAGCATAATTTGTTGGATGGGATAATACTAAAAGCTATGATGATGTTATTGTGGTCAGGAATCAAGGAGAAGACCCACACATGCCAAAAGGTGATGGAAGGCAGAAAATTCTGATTTGGTCTCCTAATAGCTAAAAATTTAAAACAGGCATACATACTGATCCCGAAGTATGTTTCTACTCCACAAGTACTTGATGGAAAGGTCTTGGAGTCATCTTTCCAATGGATCCACATTCACATCCAAATTCAACCTGAGTTGTCCACATTTGCTAAAATAGTACCAATCTCTCTTCATAGAAACCGAGACTCACTCTGCTATGTTACTTTCACTTGGTCCCATTGGCCTTGTATGACCTAGGACAATATGCAATGTTCTAGATACCATCCCTAGCTCTCTTTTATATATAAATACTTAGCCACCCCTTTATATTTCATTTGGGTTTTGTTAGATTGAAAGTTAGCTACTACTACTTCACTTGTAATTGCATGTGTCAGCTAGACCGCTTAGCTACTTAACTTTAGAACACCACCTTCACGAGTAATTTAGATTGCTTGTTCATCTTGTTTTGGTTAGTTCTGATGGCTTGCGGGAACAAATATTCTCATGGTTTGGTTAATTGTGCTCTATCAAGATCATTAGCAACCTTAGAGTTGGTGTAGCAATCACTAAGGTACATAGTCCCTAGACGGTTGTAGTTGGATTGTCAACTTCTTCTCCATACAATTGATTTATCCCTTCTCATCGAAAGATCATTACATCTGTAAGCACATCAAGTGGTATCAGATCCTTAGTTGATCGGTGAGAGACTTTTACTTTACATATTGTTTAGCTATAACTAGAAAAAAGCCAAAAAAGTAGATTAGTTTTCCTTCAACCAAAACAGTTTGAGCTTTTTGAGTTTTAGTTGCATCATCGTGTCAAGTTGCTGGTCTTAGCATCTAGTTGTTTATAGTTTTGAGTTCTTTTCATGTCTATTAGCAAAACCATTGCTGCCACTTTGCAAGCTACCACCACTGTTGTAATTCACATAGTCCCCATCGCCATCTACATCGCTGCCACCACCTCTGCAATTCACATCTTTACCACCGCCATCTACATTGCCGCCATCACCTTTGCCATCTATATCACCTAGCCATCCACATCTTGGAGATTATACCTTTGTTTAGTTAAATATGAGTTTTGAAAGAGTTCTCCTCAGATTGAGAAGTTTAAAACCAAGTAGGATTCGGAGTCCGTTTAAGCACTACCAATGAAATAATTGGTTTTTAAATATACGGACTTGGATTTGGGCGTTTAAAAACTCATTGGAAAGCTAACGAGTGGATCTATAACTTTGTTATTGGGCACACTTGCATATTTTGTCTTCTTCACTATGATTAGAGCCCAACCAAGTTTAGTAGTGTTCCAAATATTCATTCAATTTTCCTTTGTTGGTGTGCTCATGGTTTAATTCGGTTTTTGCTATTGTTTTTCAGAAAAGGAAAGATAAAAAGGTAGAAAGGTGCAAAAAAAAAGAACCGCACCAAAAAAAGAAGAAGAAACAAAAGAAAGAACTTTAAAAAAGGTGGAGTAAAACAGAAAAAAGAGAAGTTTGTGCATCACATCGTGTTTTTTTTGGAATTTTTTTTGTTCCTTGGAGCGAGTGCCTCTTTTTGACCCTTTGCAATGTTGTTCATGGTATTGTTTGTATTTTGACTCTAGTACGTTCTAACTTAGGACACCAACATTGAACAATTATACAATTTGCTCTAGCTAACGTTGTTCTAATTTTCCTTTGAGCACTTGCAGCTGACCTATAGCTCCACTGGTCCAATTACTTCTTGGTAAGAACTAGCAACCAAAGCATCAATACACCTCCTCAAGGGTTTGTTAAAGTCTAATAGTTGCCATCACATTTTGGTAAGCTTTGTAAGAACTGATAAGAACTTGTTTAACAGGTTGAGACTGAGCGACTTTTGGAGCCACATCCAAGTAGTGATTTGGAATTTATTTTTCTTGTGTCTTTGCTCTTGTTTCTTCTTTCCTTCCAATGTTGTCATCTAAAGATGCTCAACACTCGGCTCTCACCAAGTGCATCGTACAACACTTTGATAATTAAGTTAGGGTTCACACAGAAGAACTTGAGGAGGACGTGCAAAACACCAATGAAAAAACTTGGTCAAATGGAGACTATGTAGATTGACTCCAATAGCATGCTCATGCTCTTGGAAACTTCCATGGATACCATGAACACCACTCTTAGCGATATTATTAGGCATCTTGATGAGATGGCTCGAGTACCTCCACTACAGGCACCTCTAGAGGTGCTTCACCCTTTTGCTGCAGATAGGTTAGGAGCTTGGGGCAACAAATTTGATGAAAGCAATGAACTACGTCACTAATTCAGAGGATCATCCTAATCAGCATCAACTTTGACACAACTGCTTTGAACTTCATCCTTTGCGTCCACATCATGAGGCACATGACAACGATGATTCACTTGGTAAGATTAAATTCACTACACCCTCTTTTGATTGTAAATATGACCATAATGCATATCTTTCATGGAAGTTAGTAGTGGATCAAAAGTTTGCTTGCCACGATATTCTAGAAAATAAGAGCGTTGAGGTTGCCTAGCTTTGCTTTGGTTTGGTTGAGTGAGTACCATGCACACCCACATAACAAACCACATACATGGGAAGAGCTAAAATGAAACTTGCGTACTAGATTTGTTCTTTCATATCATGCACATGATTTATTACAACATTTTCTACAATTGAAACTAGGTTGTACGAGTGTAAAAGAGTACTATCATGAGTTGCAAATTAGCATGTTACATTGTGGCTTAGCGGAGAGTGAGCATGTTGTTAAGGCTAGATTTTGACTGGTTTGAACTGGCGGATTTTTGACATTCCTAATTACAAGGAGTACAATAATATTACTCGGTTATTTTGCTTTGCTTGTAAAGCTAAAAGAGGAGTACAGAGGCATACTCCCACTGCACCTTCTAGTTGTGTACCTGCAACATCAGGCCCCACAAGCAAACCACATCCCACATCATCCACTATAATGCCATGAGTTTCTAACATGATCAAAAGTTTGGCTCAAGCACTCGCCAAGAGTGCTTCGTCGGTTACTTCTACAGGGCATACTACGGATGTTCAATGCCATCAATGCACGCGATTTGGGCTTGTGCGAAGTGAATGCCCATGCAAACATCTTCTAATTGTGAAGGATAATGGTGAGTTTTCTTCTGCTAGTGATTTCGATGAAGATAACATATACTATGTTTGTAGTAGGTAACAACACAAGGAGTGAAGATGTAGACCACTATTAGAACCTCATTGTGTAGCATGAGTTGAGTGCACAAATGGGGAAGGCGGAGCAAAATCAGAGGCACAAATTATTTCAAACCATGTGTGTTGTCAAGGAACAGCCATGTCGCACCATTATTGATGGGGGCAACTGTGGAAACTTGGTAAGTTCTGAGATGGTGAAGAAACTTGATTTGGAATTTAAGCTGCACCCACACGCACACTACATTCACAATGGTTCAACAACCTAAGCAAGCTTAAAGTAACATGATTGGTAAGGTTAAATTTCTCGCTTGTCACTTACTATGATTTTGTTGATTTCGATGTTGTACCTATGAATGCATGTTTTGTGTTTTACCCATGAATTCATGTTGTAGAACAAACTAGTATTATTTTGTGCATAATGATGAGAAAATTATGTTACATCCTATGTCCCTTAAGCTATTTTAAAGGATGACATTGCTAGATTCAATAAAGAGAAAACTTTGGAGAATGCTAACAGTGAAAAATAGATCGTAGCAAAGCAACTTAAGCAACATAAAAGGAAAGGTGCTAAATCTCAACATGACAAGAATAATGTAATTAAGATGAATGGAGTTTGTTTGGTTACTACCAAATTAGATGTGGTTGAACTGGATAGTAGTACTATTATTTGCTATGCTTTAGTGTGCATGGACTATCACTAACCATTTACTAGAGTATCACAACATTTTCCCCAAGGGGATACCATTGGGGCTGCCACCAATGCAAGAAATCAGGCATCAAATCAACTTGATTCTTGACCAATCTAGAAGAAACTAAGGAGATTCAGCATCAAGTTTGAGAATTGCTTGAAAAGGGGTATGTATGCAAGTCTTCTTAGTCCATGTGCTATTCCGTTGATTTTGGTACCAAAGAAAGATAGGTCACGGTGTATGTGCATGGATTGTAGAGTAATTAGCAATATAACAATTAGATATCGTTATCATATTCCGAGGCTAGATGGTATGTTTGATGAATGTAGTGACTCTATAGTTTTTTCTAAAGTTGATTTCATAGTGGTTACCACCAAATTCACATGAAATTGGGAGATGAATGGAAAACAACTTTCAAAAATAAGTTCAGGTTATATGAGTGGTTAGTGATGCCTTTTGGTTTAACTAACGCACCTAAAACTTTTTTGGAGATTAATGAATGAGGTTTTATGAGCTTTCTTTAGCAGATTTCATGATATTCTAACTTATAAATAATCATTAGAGGTGCATATTAACCATCTACATGTTGTTTTTGATGCTTTATGTGCTACATGTTTATTTGGTTGTCTTGAGAAGTGCACGTTTTGCACCAATCAAGTCACTTTTCTTGGTTATGTTATTACTCCATAGAGAATTGAGGTTGATCAAACCAACGTTGAAGCAATTTATAGTTGGCTGACTCCTAAAATGGTAACCCAAGAGTATAGTTTGTTGGGATTGTCGGATTCTATCATTGTTTTTAGAGGGATTTTAGTACCATCGTCACACCATTGAATGAACTATTGAAGAAAGGCATCTAGTTCCAATGGAGATAGCCACAAGAAGACACTTTCAATTTGTTGAAAAAAAATTGACTGATGCACCATTGCAACCTTTCTGACTTTGGTAGGACATTTGAACTTGAGTGTGATGCTAGTGGAATTCGGATTGGAGGCGTGCTGCACAACACACACAGCCTTAAGCACACCCACTCATGCAAAATATAAGTTTTGCAACCAATGGTGTCAAAACATTTCCATAGATGTAAGAATGCCTTAGTTGGGTATCAAACAAATCCATTGGTTCACTACAAACATCCCCATAAGCACAATCACTCTTGTAAAAAAAAGTTTCATAACCAATGGTGTCAAAACAGTCCCACATATGCAAAAATGAATTCGGTAGGTTTTGAACAATATCGTTGACACACTACAAACAATCCCACAAGCGAACCCACATGTGTAAATCTATGTTTTGCTACCAATGGTGTCAAAACATTCCTATAGGAGCAAAAATAAAATCCCAACATGCATACCCACATGCGTAAAATATAAAGTTTGCCACCAATTTTTACAAAACAATCCCATAGGTGCAAAAAATACCTTTGGTTTTTTTCAAGCGATTCTATTAGCGGACTACAAACATCCCCACATGCACACCCACTTGTGTAAAATATTTGTTTCTTAACCAATGGAGTCAAAACATTCTCATAGGAGCAAAAATGTTTTAGGTGGGTTTCAAGCAATTACATAGGCATAGACACATTGCAAACTTTTCCCACATACATACCCACTCGTATAAAATACATGTTTTGCAACCAATGGTGTCAAAACATTACTATTGGACCAAAAAAGCCATAGGTGGGTTTCAAGTGATTATATTGGCACACTACAAATATCTCACATGTACACCCACTTGTGTAAAATATAATTTTCACAACCAATAGTTATAAAACATTTGCACAGGTGCAAAAATATCATACGTGGGTTTCGAGCAATTCTACAAATGCAGGCACACTACAAAATATTCTCCTACGTGCACTTACTCATGTAAAATATAAATTTCATAACAAAAGGTGTTAAATCATTCCCAAAGATGCAAAAATGCCCTAGGTGGTTTTTGAGCAATTCCATTGGGGCACTACAAACATCCTCACAAGCACACCCACTCTTGTAACATATAAGTTTCACAACCAATGGCGTCAAAGTATTCCCATTGCCCAAAAATGTATTACGTTGGCTTAGTACAAATCGTTCCCACATTCGTAGCCCCTCGTGCAAAATAAAAGTTTCATAACCGATGATTACAAAACATTATCATACTTGGGTTTTGAGTGATTCTGTAAGTGTAGGCACAATAGAAACCATTTCAACATGCACACTCACTCGTGTA
The DNA here is from genome assembly GCA_030770085.1 of Oryza coarctata. NCBI lineage: Eukaryota > Viridiplantae > Streptophyta > Magnoliopsida > Poales > Poaceae > Oryza > Oryza coarctata. The sequence continues at coordinate 7,660,743 of CM061484.1, read as the reverse complement.
AAAGACTAGTTTTGCAAAAAATGTCTTAGGTGGGTTTAGAGCAATTCCATTTTCATGCTACAAACATCCCCACAAGCACACTTACTCACGTAAAATACAAGTTTTGCAAAAATGTCTTGGGTGGGTTTAGAGCAATTCCATTTGCGTGCTACAAACATCCCCATAAGCACGCCCACTCATATAAAATATTAGTTTCACAAAAATGCTACAGACACAAAAATGCCTTTGGTAGGTTACAAACAACCACACATGCGCACCAATCACGACCAGAAATTGTGCCAATATTTTTCAATCGTGCGTGCGAAAGTCTGTGTCCCCAGAGGCAAGTGACACGTTACAAAGTTCGTAAATAACAAAGTTTATAAGTGAAAGCATAAATAATGTACTTTTATTACATGGGCGACCAAAGTCTGAAGCAACAGAGATAAACAATAAAGATCGAAACACATCCTTGAAATCCGCATCATGGGCATATTGTGTTATAATTGTTTCCAATCCAAATATTTTGAAATCAAGTTGGGACAGCATGGTGTAATGTCTAGACAAAGCATCAGCAATGACGTTTTCTTCACCCTTCTTGTGTTTGATAACATAAGGAAAAGATTCAATGAACTCAACTCATTTAGCATCCTACAATTCAGTTTTGCTTGGCTTCGAATGTGTTTTAAGGACTCATGATCAAAATGTATAACAAATTCTTTAGGCCATAAATAATGCTGCTAAGTTTCCAAGGTCGTAACTAAAGCAAGTAATTCCTTATCATCAGTAGAATAGTTCAAACTAGGCCCACTCAATTTCTCGCTGAAATAGGCTATATAGGTTTGCCATCTTGTAGCAACACACCACCCAAACCAATTCCACTTGCATCACATTCAAGTTCAAATGTTTTATTGAAATTAAGAAGTTGGAGCAAATGTGTGTTTATTAACTTATCTTTAAGCATGTCGAAGCCATTTCTTTGTGCCACAGCCCAAGTAAATGCTGTTCGCTTCTTGGTGAGTTCATGCAGCAGGGCTGCAAATGCTGAAATCCTTCACAAAACGGTGGTAGAATCCTGCTAGGTCTAGAAAACTTCTCACTTGAGTGACCGTGGTGGGACTAGAAAACTTCTGTTATATCCTGTTTGGTGGAGATTTTGTTAAAAGTAATTAAACTATAGCACAGATATTCTATCTTTTTATCTACATGCTTCAGGTTGCTGATAATTTTGATATGCAGGCCAGTTTCCTTGCTATGAAGTCTACTAGTGGAAAACTACTTGTGTTCCAGTCAGGTAATTTGATAGGTTAACTTGTCTGTTGAGTGATCAAGTGGTATATCTCTATAAATCCTACCCTTGCATGCACTCCTACACATCTACTTAGAAACACAGTGCAAATGGCTATGAGAAATTATAAAACAGCATTGAGAAATTGCGTGTAGGGATTTGTAGTTTGATTGACAAGAGTCTTTGTTGAAGGCAAGGGAACTCTAAGACGAATGATGTTTTGAAATATATAAGTCTATAATACACTTTTTAATTTTATAAATTGCTCTTTTTCATAAAGAGTGCAGTTATCTACTTATCTAAGTTACTTCATCTTCAAAATTACTTTCTGAACTTTATACAATTTTAGAATTAATCTGTTAAAACCCATTATCTGAATGATAGCATCTTTAATTCAAACCATAAAAAGAGCAAAATGAAAGCATCGTAAGCAGTAATGGCTTAATTTCATATGTTGATATGATTTAGTATCAGGAATTCAGGACAAAGGTCCTACTGATCTTAAATACAGCTATATGTGAAGCTGATCACACCTTCAGGATCTTGATGAAATTTCGATCCATATAATGATCTATGGCATGCTCTCTATGGGATCACTGTAAGATCTTTTTGGGACCTTGACAACCTATGCAAGTTAGAAAGCTTTAAAGGAACACACATCCTACTGAAAAAGAAACTCAAGTAAGATAAAATGAGAACAAGTGAAGTTGGATTTATTTTCCTCCTAATGTGCATCACATTTTAAGTTGATATTTTTGCTGGCTGACTGCTCATTTTTTAAATAGTCATGCACTCAAGCGTGGGACAATGGATACGTTTTCATCCTGTCTACTATTTTAGTTGCATTTATAACTAGCTGATTTGGTTGCCATTCTTTGTTTTATATCTGGTGAAAGTAGCTTTTCTTGTTTTCAACTTAACTCAATACAATATAGACTTTTAGTTCCAAATAGGTTGGGGTAGGCTCGAGTTAAAACCCAACAATAATCTCAAAATCATGGTTCAGGCACGTCAATAGCTGATTTTTAAGCATTTCCATTTAAGTATAGATCTTCAATTATATCTTGCTCTTTCAATTCTCCATGTTAGTTTTAGTCTTACTCTATCTCTCTTTACATTATTAACTTGACTTAGGATTCTATAATAGACTGACGTCTCTGGGGTCTTATTTGGATATGGCCAAACCATCTCAATCGATATTGGATAAGATTTTCTTCAATTGGTACTACCCCAAGTTGATCATGTATTTCCTCATTCTAGACTCGATCTATTCTTATATGACTATAAATCTAATGTAGCATACGTATTTTTGTAACACTCATCTATTGAACATGGCGTCTTTTTATAAACCAACATTCTACTCCATATAGCATAGTAGATCTAATCGTCGTTCTATAAAACTTGCCTTTTAATTTCTAAGATATCCTCTTATCGCAAAGGATGCAAGATGCTTGGCGGCACTTCAACCTGTCCGCTTTTATTCTATAGCCAATGTCCGCATCAATATCTCTATCAATCTGTAGCATTGATCCTAGATATCAAAAAATGTTTTTCTTAGACACCACTTGGCTTTCTAAACTCACATCTCCCTCATATGCAGTAGTGCTAAAATCACACCTCAAGTATTCAGTCTTATTCTGCTTACTCTAAAACCTTTGGACTTAAGAGTCTGTCATCACAAATCTAGTTTCTTATTTACTCCTGCATGGCTCTCGTCAATTAAAACTACATCATCTGCAAAGAGCATAATCTCTTGTTTGTTTTTCATAACCTTATCCATTACCAATGCAAAGAGGTAAGTACTCAATATTGATTTCTGATATAGTCCTATTTTAATCGAAGAGTAATCTGTATTACCATTATTTGTTTGAATACTAATTATAGTATTATTGTATATATTCTTGATGAGGGAGACATATTTTGTTAGGACTTTAATAAAAACCATATGTAGGTTCTTTTTGTGTTCTCTAAACCACTCCCTAACTTGTCTTATTAAGAAAATTACTTCTATGGTTGATTTTTTGGGCATGAAACTAAATTGGTTTATAGAGATCTATGTCGTTCATCTCAAATAGTGTTTGATAACTCTTTCCTATAACTTTATAGTGTGGCTCATCAACTTAATTTCTCAGTAATTAGTATAACTTTGGATATGTTTTTTATTCTTATAGATTGGTACCAATATACTTCTCCACTCCTTAGACATCGTGTTCGATTAAAAAATACTGTTGAACAACTTAATTAGTCAAACTATATTTATATTCTCGAGACATCTTCACACCTTAATTAAAATATCATTAGGGCCCATTGCCTTACTTTCTTTCATCCTTTTCAAAGTTTTTATAATCTTGGATTCTTGGATCCTCCACAGAAAGCTCCTATTAGTGTTATCTGAAGAGTCGTCCAACTAAACCGTAATGTCCTTTTTCTCTTCATTGAATAAATTGTCAAAATATTCTCATCTATGTATAATCTCATTCTTATTCTAGAAAGCTATTTTTAGGTGATCTTAGAAATGAATTTGATTGCAAGCCTTCTACAATAAAATAGAACTTATTTTACTTCTGTAGATTGTATGTTATGAGTGTTTTGCCAGAAAAGAAAATAGCAATTTATGCGCATGTTGGAACTTGCAGTAATACCATCAGTTTTCGTTATCTGCCAGGGAAACAGAAGGTAGATTGAATATTTCCGCTGGAGATAAGGTATCATCCATTTCGTATGATATTTTGTGTAAACTATATGTAATAGAATTATAGAAATTTGCATCTACCATATCACTTCCATTCAATATTTCATTTCGTTTTCCTTAGGCTGTGTAAGGCATTGCTTTTTTTTCTGCATGTGATGTTAACAGGAAGCACATAAGCTTCTGCAGCCTGTTGACAAGACTCTCAAGATGATGGCACTAGAATTTACAGAGTATCAAGTGAGAAACATTTGTTTTTTTTTCAAGATGCTGCTTTTTTTACTTAATTGAAATGAATAATACTTTCGTATTGTTAATTTTATCAGGTTTGTGTGGATGTTTCTTACTACACAGTCATATGTAGATATTTCTTCTATATCAGTTGTTCGTAGTATCACTGGTGGCCGGGTATGTTTCTCTCTTAGTTTCATTAGTATAGCTAGATTACTGAAACAATATTGAACATTTCATCTTTATACTCTCCAATTTTTGTTAATTCAGAAGATAAATTACACAGCCTAAGGAGTATATATATGATTAAACCATGTAACACAAGGGATTAATCATTAAGCCCTACAAGGCTATAACAACAGTTGAAATATCAAAAAAATACTAATATTGCACAAGCTAATAACAGTTTCTGAGGTAAGATTGTTGCCAGGCAGAAAAGAAGTGAGTGTACAATACTTCGTCTTGGTTATGCCTGGTGATGATTTTGTCATAGCTCATGATATTTCATAGGTCCTCGTTGCATTTATATATGCCACTATGGTGAAAAAGATAATTGTTATCACAATGTTGTATCAGAATCATACTTTTGACTTTTGATTATTCTTCTCTTTGCAAATATAAACTGTGTGTGCCAATAGAATGGAAATACATTGCATGCCATTTTTTTAAACCCTTTTTAAATGGGATCAACCTAGGAATAACTAGGTGATTTTGTATTAAGAAGAAAATAGGCAAAATAGGCACCCAAATTCTCCTCGACCAATTGGGCTAGGCTTAGTTCCTGTTACGAGTTGTCACGCTGTATACACAGGTTTCTAAAGTTTTGAGGTTGCTACTACACCAAAATCTTTTGAACTACTGCTTTTGTTTTTATTCTCTGGTGCTTCACATATCTATAACAGATCCGTCAAATTAACTTGTTCTGCTTTTTTTCCCCTTTTGTTTGAGCTGAATATCTTCTTCCCTTAATTTGCAGGTGTACTATTATTATCCATTTTCTGTCCTTTCTGATCCAGCCAAGCTGTTCAATGATCTCAGATGGAATATCAGTAGACCCCATGGTTTTGAGGCTGTCATGCGTGTGAGGTGCAGCCAAGTAAGTATATTTCTGATCCTTCCCCCTTCATATCATAGTCAAGTCGTAACTTGAATTTTCTTTTTGTTTTAATGTGCCATTAGGGACTTCAAATTAAAGACTATTCTGGCAGCTTCTGCAGGCGTGTTTCTACTGATATTGATCTTCCTGCGGTCAGTAGTTAAGATTGATACCCAATCTAGATTGATGTCAGATTTTCCTATGTTGCGTGCATATTTTTTTATCATAAACACAATTAAGGTTTTTTTAGAGAGAACATTTGCTAGATTATACACCTCCAATGCTTCTGGATGGAAAGGACCATTTTCAGTGGCAACTGGCTGTTATCTACAATAAAAACTTTTTCCGGTGTTTTGCTGGAATTGCCCTTGTTTGAGAAGTGAAGATGTAGATGCCTAGAACTCAACATCTCAACTCAACAAGTTGGGATAGGCATGTAGATGCCTAGAAGGTCAATGAAAATACAAGCTTATATGAAAATATGGCAAAACTAATAACGCATGACAGGAATCATGTGGAAACTCTTTATGTAATGGGGCTTACAATTGCATACCATGAGAAACCTATCATATTATGTTATATCACTGCATCTGTTAGCAGTTTAACTTCTAACTGTTTCTTTGATAAATTGTTAGATGTGGAACCTACTAGATGGCTACATGTATCATCCAAACCAATGCTCCAATGCTGCCTTACCACTACTGTCTCTGGGAAAGCTAGTTTCCTACCTTAGTACTTGCTGACCAGTTGTCCCTGGCTTCCTGAACTGCATTAGTCATGCTGGAAAGTGAATAGAAGACCTAGTATTGTAGCAGCAAATTTAGCTAGGAAATAAGATCTTAAACTAAGTAGCCTGGCTGAATTTTTAAGTTGGATTTCTATAGAAGTGAAGTTTACAAAGTGTGAGACCTATTTACTGTAAGAGGGTCGGACCTATATATACAAGTCTAACGGTCCAATACCCCCCGCAGTCATAGCGGGAGGGTGACGGACGTAAAGACTGGATCAAAAACTATGAAACAAAGGTACGGACAAGCCTTTGGTTATGATGTCGATGAGCTAATGCGCTGACGGTACGTGGAGCACCCGAACGAGTCCGAGAGCGACCATGCCACAAACGAAATGGATGTAGATCTCGATGTGCTTCGTGCAACGATAATGGACCGGGTTGGCAGTTATATAGATAGTACTCACATTGTCGCAGTAGACAACTGTCATGGAGACAATGGGTGTATGGAGTTCCTGAAGGAGCTGGCGGATCCAATAGCACTCGGTGATGGCATGAGCAACGGCGCGGTACTCAGCTTCTGCGTTTGACCGGAACACCGTGGTTTGGCACTTGGAGGACCAAGAGACCAAGGTGTCACCGAGAAAAACGTAATAACCAGATATGGAATGTCGAGAGTCGGGACAACCCGTCTAGTCCGCGTTAGAGTACGCGGTGAGAGAGTTGATAGGGCTAGAGCTGAGGTGGACACCAGTGCTCAGTGTGCCCTTTACGTAGCAAAGGATACGCTTGAGTAGCGCAAGATGAGGTTCGCGGGGAGCATGCATGAAAAGACACGCTTGCTGAACGTGTAAGAGTCAAGTACTGTAGAGCGCTAGCAAGGCTTCGGTACTGGGAGGGGTCAGTGACGAGAGAGCCATCGGTGGCGGAGAGCTTAGCACGAGTGTCGACGGGAGTTGCGGTGGGGTGACACTCCGCCATGCCCACGCGCTGGAGGAGATCGATGGCACACTGGCACTAGGATAGGAATAATCTGTGGGAAGAGCGCGTGATGGAGATGACAAGGAAATGGTGCAGGGGACCAAGATCGGTCATGGCAAACTCCAAGTAGAGTCGTGCCATGATGTGCTGTAGCGTGACGGGTGAGGATGACGTAAGAATGATATCCTTGACATATAGAAGTAGGTAGGCAGTGGCATCCCTAGTGTGAAGAACAAAAAGGGATGTATCGGAAGTAGAGGCCACAAAGCCGAGTTGCTGAAGATAGGCGGCAAAACGCTGGTACCAGGCCCGAGAGGCCTGTTTGTGGCCATAGAGAGAGCGCTAGAGGAGACAAACGTCGTTGGGATGAGCTGGGTCGACGAAGCCTAGAAGTTGCTGGCAATAGATGGTCTCAGCTAGGTGACCGTGAAGAAATACGTTCTTCACGTCAAGCTGGTGGATCGGCCAGGAGCGCGATGCAGCGAGAGTAAGAACGACCCAGATAGTGGCGGGCTTGACGACGGAACTGAAAGTCTCGTCGTAGTCTATGCCGAGGTGTTGGGAGAAGCCTCCAATGACCCAACGCGCCTTGTGACGAGCAAGGGATCCATCAGAGTGGAATTTGTGTTTGAAGATCCACATGCCGGTGACAATGTTGGCACCAGGAGGATGAGGGACGAGGCGTCAGGTCTTGTTATCCATGAGTGCCTTGTACTCGTCAGCTATGGCCGCGTGCCACTGAGGGTCAGCCAGAGCAGAACGGTGATTCACCGGAATGGGCGAGACGGCATAGTGGACTGCGGAGAACCCATAGCGTTGAGTGGGATGAAGGGACCCGGTCTGAGAACGGGTGACCATGTGAGAAGTGGTTAGGATGGGAGTGGTTGATCGGTCTGATGGCAACATCGGTCGTGTGGTGGAGTGGACATGGGCAGAGCTGATAGCGGGACAAGGCCAACAGCTATATGTTTGGAGGAGGGGCTGTACTGGATCAGCCAGGGCGACGACTGGCGCTAAGATGGTGGAAGGTGAGTGAGTCGATGGAGATCCAACCGGTACTGTAGGGGCACGTAAAGGAATGGTGGAAGGTGAGTGAGCCAATGGAGGTCCGATCGGCATGGCAGGGGCACGTAAAGGAATGGTGGAAGGTGAGTGAGCCGATGAAGGTCCAATTGGCATGGCAAGGGCACATAGAAGAATGATGGAGTCATTCAGTGGATCCTCGAGAACCACTGGAGTGGGCTGCGAAGATATGGTGGATGGGAAGAGCCAGGAGGGTACAGTGTTGGTGAGAAGGAAGATGAGCTCACCAAAAGAGGGTCTAGGGTTGATTAACCTTAAAGGGAAACAAGACTCGTCAAAGACAACATATCGGGAAATGATGATGCGGCGAGTGAAGAGATCAAGACAGCGATATCCCTTGTGGGAAAAGGGATAGCCAAGAAAGATACAGGCGGTAGAGCGTGGGATGAGTTTGTGGGGAGTAGTTGTTATCAGATTGGGGTAGCAAAGACACCCGAAAACACATAAGTGGGAGTAGTCGGGAGTTTTGTGATACAGAAGTGTGTAGGGAATGTTGTGGTGGATGGAGGAGCAAGGGCACCGATTGAGCAGATAAGTTACAGTGTTGAGTGCTTCAGCCAAGTAAGTTGCAGGGAGGTGGGCATGGAGAAGCATGGTTCGACTGATATTGTTGAGAGTACGGAGGAGGAGTTCGGTCTTGCCATTTCGAGGGGAGGTGTATTGATAGGAAAGGCGAAGGTGGATGCCACGGGAGGTAAGAAAGGCTTGGATGGTATGGTTTACAAACTCCGTGCCATTGTCATCCTGTATGGTTTCGATAGTTGTTCGCGCCAGAATCTCGTGCGGCCCGGTGCGAACACACCGACACCTGGGAGGTTTGTTTAGCTCCAGTGTAGGCCGGTCAGCTTCTCTCCGTAGCTTGAGGAATGTGCACTGGGGGCCGTGGGGTTCGATCGACTCCGGTGCGACGGTACGGGTGCAGGCGTGCCAGTCAATTTGATCCTGCAATTGACAAGGAGGTGAGACGAACATGTCTATCGGATAGTAGGCCAATGCAGGCGCTTGCTATCGGCTAGCTGCCAATAGGATCGGGATGGCCATCGGCCGCGCCTGGAAGGCCCTTCGCTATCGGCTATTTGTTGATAGGAATCGGGAAGCTCTTCAATCTGACCAGCCTAAGAGGTTGAACCTAACCGATGCAACCTTAGATGGAGCAGAACATATCGAGATAGTGGCGGGACTTACCCCTTTGCCGAAGATCGGACCTAACCGATGTAGCCCCACGTCAAGAGCCAGAACCCACCGGTAAACACCTAGATGAGCTAGGGTGGTGATGCGTCGAAGTTGTATATTGATCGAGAGATATCTTACATGTTTCCAGGGGGTCTATATTTATACCTTAGATTTACAGAGTCCGACGCGTTTACAACCACCATCAGATGTTATCTCTTAACAAAAATAATAGAAAATATCTCTAAAGCAGTTAACTAAACTAACTAAGACTTCCTAACCATATAGGATACAATTTAACTAAACATAGTACCCTACCGTGAATCCCACGGCTTCTCCACAAACTCGCTTTTATTTGGATAATTTTCTATTTTTAGACCGAATCTTTCCTTGCTCCACCCGATCGGCTTCTTTCCTGTATCAATTGGACCTCTTTTCACTCTAGCCGATCCTTTTCCAACCTCTCCTTGGGCTTCTCAGACCTAACCCCATTGGATAATTCAAACCAATCCAATCTTCTACTAAATCAAATTTTGGCATTAACACATGCCCCCTAATTTCAGAGTTTGTCAATAGACTACAAAATTTCGAGCCGTTGGAAGTCCCCACAAACCAGGATACTTGTTAAAACCCACAGATTAATCGGCTCAGATTTCTGCCTAGGTCACTCCGCCTCTATAAAATATCCCTTTGCCTCATCCTTCTTCCACAAACTTCTTCCCCATCAAAAAACCCCAAACCTCGACGAGCTCTGACGACTGAAGGCGAACTTTCGCAAATCACTTCATCGACTGCTACTCCTTCCTCCATGCGATGGCTTCTACACATGCAATGCCTGAGGTAACTATCATCCGCTCTTCCATCCTATATTTCACACAAATCTTCCCTATTATGTCTTCTCATCGATAGTCGGGTTCTTATTTATTGTAGGATCTCAAGAGTCAGATTGCTATCCCGATTTTTGACCGCCCCGGTCACTTCTATCTTGGCCCTATGGGTAGCGAAGATCCGACTGATTTCATAAACTCTGAAACAGAAAGGATACCATTCAAACACTCGTCTATGGCCATCACCGATTGGGCTAATAGTTTCAGATCTTGGCCTAGTAAACTCCCGGGATGGAAAAACTGGTATCTCAGGATTTCCACCTCCAAAAAGTCTTTCTGGGAAGACTTGGAGATAAACCACTATATCAATCTCTCTTTACCCGATATGAAAAAGAATGAACCTTTACTTGCATCGGCTTCTTACTTCTAGTCGGATATCCTGAATGCCTTTATGTTTGCACATAGACCAATGACCCCCACTCTGATGGATGTTACTATGTTGACTTTCATCAACACCACCTACTACATAAACCCGTTCATCCTCAGATTCAAACACACTCATCGGCTGAACACCAAGAACGTCGGAGGTTGGACAAAATATATTTCCCTGCACAAAAAGTCCTCTGGCCAAGTCGATGAGCATGAACATGTAGCATTCCTAAATTTCTGGTTGGAATGATTCGTCTTTGGTGGTTCAACACTTGGTCCAACAACCAACATGCAGTGCCTGGCAGAGCTCCTGGCTAATCAACGCCATATTCCATTGGGGCAATATCTTCTTAGAGCTACTTATCAACTGGTCCATCAGGTGGCGAACAAGCTATCGGTAGGCCAACCAGTCGGTCATATTGATGGTCTCTAGGTAAGTCGGTCATAATCACTCAAGCTGCTCCTACTGTATCCTAGGTACATCCATCCTACATGTCATTTTTTCTTGACTCATGATCCCCATATTTACTAATGTTAATTGTGCAGTCATTAGCCGATCTGTTTTCCTTCGACATCGGCAAATACTTGGATACAGAGGAAGATTCAGCCACCAGTGCAGCAATCGAATCATCTTTACTAGCCGATGCACGCGAGCAATTGTCAGATATTATGCATCGGCTAGAAATTCCGATTGACTCGCTAGTGGAAGACTACGGGCCGATCCGGAGAAGACTTGCTAAAATCGAACATCTTCTACCTGAGGAACTGACCGACGCACTCAAGCCTGCTGCCTACATAGAATTCTAAAGGACCCAACTGATCGCATCAAGACGACGCATAGCCGATCGCGTTGAGCAAATCAATCTAGCTCACAACGATCGGCTAATTGCCCAAAGCGAAAAGAAAAAGCTCAATGAAATGTCAGCTGACCTTCAATGCAAAAGCACCAAGCTTGGCCTTTTGAAGAAACGAGAAGCCAATTTGAAGGCGGAACTCAACAAAGTGCATGACGACATCAACTCCACCGAGTCCCACCGCATCGACCTACCAAAATCAATCCAAGATTAAGAGGCCAAGGTAGCAGACCAAGTACGCCTTGTAGTTCGTCGGCATAGAAATTTGAAAACCATCCCCAGATCAGATGAGGATGACATCCGCGCCATCAATGAAATAGATCAAATCTGTCTATGTGCGATCGAGGCCATTAAGAAATTCTTGTAAAATTTTAGCCTCGGAAAAACCCCAGATGCCATCGTGAACATTAACTATTTGCAATAGAGTTCAACCAGCTTGGTCATGAAAAGTTGTATATACATATCCCCTAACGGTGATGTCTAAACGATATCGACCATCCGTAACCGATATAATCATATTGGCTTCCGTATATTAGAAATCGGCTCTGTCTCAACTGATTTACGCAAACAGTATCATTAGCTGATAGCACTTCTGACAGCTCGTCCGTCTTGAAAAGAAGAAATCGGCTATGCTCAACCGATTTAGGCGTCTTTCCAATTGGGTGACAATTCTCTAGACTTATCTTACCAAGATCCAATCGGTAAAGTCAATTTCCACACGAGTTCTGATTAGACTTCCAATACGTCGGCATCTCCTTTTTTCCTGATAATCGGCTCTTGTAAGCCGATACCACATGCATCAGATGTGCTAAACTGTTAAACTCTTGGAAAGAAAATTTCCACCTGATGCGACTCGATAACCCCTGGAAGGCCAAATCAGCTAATTGTTCATCGCTCAGAACAAGACTATAACATCGGCTTCTGATGTCCTGGAAACGTTGGATGTATTCTAGAACTGACTCATTAGGCCTCTGTTTAACCGATGTCAACTCTGACAGTCTCATTTCTTGAATCCTAGTACAGAAATGTTCATGGAACTGTTGCTCTAGATCGGTCCATCCTTTAATCGAGTTCGGTGGTAACGAAGAAAACCATGCAAAGGCCAATCCAGAGGGGGATAATGGAAATAGATGGACTCTGAGAGCTTTCTCGGCCGACGCTTGCCTACACTGTGCTAAGAATCGGCTGATGTACTCCATTGCAGATATGTTGTCTTGCCCTAAAAATTTTGAGAAATCTAGTATCCTGTATCGGCGAGGTAATGGAACTCTATCAAACCATTTTGGATATGGCTACCGATACATAACTATTTGATCTTTGGGCTTGAAACCAAATTGCTCTTCCACCATGTCCACAATTCTGGTTAACCAATTATTCTCTCTTAGAGTATCTTCCTAATCATGTGGAGATGGATATGGTACTTGATTCTGCCTGTGATATTCTCCATAATGATTTCTCTGAAAGAATTCTAGAGGTACCTCCTGCCATTGCCCCCTGAATCGATCTTGTATTGGTGGATACATATTTGCCGATAGGTCCTTGTTTTGCCAAGTTTGCTCCGTCTCTATCGGCAAAGGCACATGATCTTGATCAAGCTCTTGAGCCAATGATTCTTGTATCGTCTTTTTGATCAGATCTTGTAATGTATCCATCCATACTCCCGATGGATTACTGAATGCTTGATAAAATACTACGTTGAACATCTTTTGCAATGGCTTGAAAGAATTCAGAGGTGCTGAATGGCCTGATTCCTTCATCAAAACACATTTAGATAACTGTGCTTTTTGAATCGGCCCTTGTTTAGTCATACTGAAAGAACAAACAGAGCTTCTGAAAGTTGTCCATGTTCTGCTCCATATGCCGCCTCTAGTCTTCATTCAGATCCTCTATGGTAACTAGAATTATAATCTCCTCATCGACTTCATCTTCAGACGAATATGTCTTGAAATCAACATTTTCTTTAGACATATTGACAACAAGATGCCCCCCGGGTTGATGAGTAGAAATGTGACTTCTAATCAGACACTTGTAAAGTCCCGCTGGTGGATGAATGGAATTATACCACCAGCAGATGAAGGATCTTCAGCCGATGGATGGTCTTTAGGTTTCTCCGGTCGATGAATGAAATCCTGTCCAATCGGCTAATGAATGAATATTTCTACCCTATCGGCCGATGAATATAGTATGGTTCTTATCGACCGATGAATGAAACTTTTAGTCCCACCGAGCGTGCCGAAAAATATGTTTGCGCCGGAATTTCGCATGCCCCGGACGCCTAGGAGGTCTGCTTAGCTCCAGTGTAGGCCGGTCGGCTTCTCTCCATGGCTCGAGGTACGTGCACCGAGGACCGTGGGGTTCGATCGGCTCCGGTGCGACGGTCGGGTGTGGGCGTGCCAGTCAATTTGACCCTGCAATTGACAAGGAGGTGAGACGAATAGGTCTATTAGACGGTGGGCCGATGCAGAAGCTCACTATCGGCTGGCTGCCGATAGGATTGGGAAGGCCATCGGTTGTGCCCGAAAGGCCCTTAGCTATTGGCTATTTGCCGATAGGAATCGGGAAGCTCTTCAATCGGCTGGGGTACCGGTGAAGGCATGGACAGGTGTCGATGAGGGATTGGCCGCAGAGCCGATGGAGCAACCGAGGTGTACTCAGAGGATAGCAAAGTGCATAGGATCCCTCCGGATAGCAGACAGAAGCCGTAACGGTTGTTCATTGGCTGGAAAGCTGATCAAGGCATATGCAAAGCTGATACCGCTCAAGATATGATAGCACGAGACCTATCGCCTGCCGTGACAGCGCCATTAACACCGAATCTTAAAGATCGGACCTAACCAAGACAGTGTGAGGCCAAGGCAAACAACGATGATACAGAGAACGCTGGATTGGCTGTGCTGAGGTAAAGACAGGAATGAACCCATCAGCTAGATGAGCCGATGAGGGGACGCCTCTCTAAAGGCAGGTGCGTATTGGCTGGGAGACTGATACGCTCGGCGTTACGCATCTAGGGACACCTCTGAAGGCTGATGCGTATCCACCGAGGAGCCGATACACTGGGCGTGAAGCTCAGAGCATTAACTCATCAGCTAGCACTCCGATGAGACGCCGTGCAGAAAACTATAAGCTTGAAGCTCAATCTACCATCAGCAGCCCCGTAGGTCGAATCTAACCGATGCAGCACAAAATAGACGATGGCAGAGGAAGCTTAACAGGGCGATAGGCCCCGCACGGACGTGATGTGATACATCTGACCGGCCTAAGAGGTCAAAACTAACCGATGGAGTCTTAGACGGAGCAGAACATATCGCTGAAGATCGGACCTAACCGATGCAGCCTCGCGTCGAGAGCTAGAACCCACCGATAAACACTTAGATGAACTAGGGTGGTGATGCACCGAAGTTGTATATTGATCGAGAGATATCTTACATGTTTCCAGGCGGTCTATATTTATACGCTGGATTTACAGAGTCCGACGCATTTACAACCACCATCGGACGTTATCTCTTAACAAAAATAATAGAAAATATCTCTAATGTAGTTAACTAAACTAACTAAGACTTCCTAACCATATAGGATACAATTTAACTAAACATAGTACCTTGAATCCCACGGCTCCTCCACAAACTCGCTCTTATTTGGATAATCTTCTATTTTTAGACCGAATCTTTCCTTGCTCCACCCGATCGGCTTCCTTCCTGTAACAATCGGATCTCTTTTCACTCAAGCCGATCCTTTTCCAACCTCTCCTTGGGCTTCTCAGACTTGACCCCATCAGATAATTCAAACCAATCCAATCTTCTACTAATTTGATCGGCTTCTCTATAGTACCGCTTGGTTTTGTCCCACGAGCCGATCAGTATTTGCATCGACCGATCCTATTTGCAGGCTGAATCAAATTCTGGTATTAACAATAGTGAGGTTAAATTGAGTGGTTGAAGAAGTTGATTAGATAAGTAGTGACCTCGGACATGAGAGAGAGGGAAGGTCCAGTAGTAAAGTAAGATAATATTGGTAACCCGAAATGCTTTTAACTAGAGATGTCCATACATCACAATAAATAATTTCAAAAGATCTAGAGGTACAAGAGGTAGAGGGGGAGAATGACAGCCGCACATGTTTGCCAAGTTGATAGGGATGGCATACAGTGGGGGTAGTGCTGGTGCAGGGGATGGAGGCGCGACGAAGAAGAGTGGAGACTGTGTCAGGACTGGGGTGGCCGAGGCGAAGATACCAGATGTTGGTGGAGGTGGCGATATTGGCGTGAGGAGTGGATGGCATAGTAGGAATGGTGTATAGATCGCCAACCACTATTGCATCGAAGCATCTCACGCCGGGTCTAGATAACCTTCACAGAGAAACCAAATATGTCAAATTCAATAGAACAATTGTTATCTCTGGTGAATTGACAAACAGAAAGGAGATTGTGGATGAAGGAGGGAACAATTAAGACGCTATGTAGTGGGAAGTTTCATGTGGGTGTAGGTAGAATGGAGTCATCGTGGCATGTGATTGGGAGAGATTGCCCATTAACGATAGTGACAAAAGGAGATGAGGAAGGGTGGTGGGAAAGGAGTATACCGTCCGATGAAGCCATGTGTGATGATACACCAGAGTCTAGCACCTAGGGGTGCTGAGGTTGGAGCGTCATCTGGTTGAGGGCGGTGATGAGGCCAGCTTGGTTCCACAGAGGAGCCGGCTGGGAGGCTTGCGAGGGTGCAAGCAGAAGGAGCGGCTGCATGGGAGCGGACACCAGGTGAGCCTAGGGATGAGCGCCGAGGACCCTGGGCTGCTAGCCGAGGTGGTTGTGTGGCTAGGGCTGAGGCGCCCAGGGGTTGTAGTAGAGCCACGGACCCATGGGGCCAGCTAGTGGGGTAGTGGCGGCAGCGGGTGCTGCTTCATAGGGCTACTCCAGCTTTTGCCCTTGCCATTTCCTTTGCCTTTGCCGCTACCACTGGCTTGGGCCCTATTGCCGTGGCCAAACCCATGTCTGCCAGAGGAAGTGTCGGGGGCGTAGGAGGAGGCAGTAGCACACATGGGGCGGCAGCCGCTGGGGTTGGTGCAGACAAAACGGGCTGTGGCGATGAGAGCGGTATGGGTGATAGTCTTCTCATTATTTGCCAGGCGAAGTTCCTTAAGAACCAGCATGTCATGAGCCCAGGCGAATGTGGGAAGAAGGGTGGAGTTGGCGATGTCATCGGCGGTGTTTGAGAAGCGGGTGTTAAGTCCACGCAAGAGAGCGAGGACGAGTTAGGAGTCGGCCACTGGATGGCTGGCATCATAGAGAGCTACGGCCTTGACCTTGAGGTGTTGGTAGTACAAGGAGACAGAGGTGTCCCCTTGTACCATGGAGTGGAAATCGTTTAGAAGAAATATGGAGCGAGGCTGCTTGTTTGTTTGGAAGAGCCGCTCAATAGCCACCTATAAGTGACAGGCGGTAGGATCGGTGTCTTTCATGGCAAGGTTGAGAATGGAGTCGTCGACCAAGCCGAGTAGCCAGTTGCAGACGCAGCACTCGATGATGTCCCACTGGGGGTCATCGGGGCGAGGGGGAGCAAAGGCCAAACTTGCCACACAAAGATTTGAAAAAGAAGACCCAGTTTGAGTAGTTGACATTCAGGTCAAGTGAGATCAGGATGTGAGCTTTTACGTTGACTGCGGCGTAGGGTGGCAAGAACATTGGCGTGGTCGAGGCAGTGTTGAGGGTGCCGATGGTCAGAAGAGAATCGGACCTGGCGATAGAGAGAGTGCCTGAACCAAGAGCTGACTTGGTGGTCATGGTGAGGGTGGACGCGGCGTGAAGGAATCACATGCGGGTGGGCCGATGGGAGAACAGCCGATGGAACAGGTAAAAGCTGATGAGGATGGGAAAAAGGGAGAAGCCGATAAGAAGAAAGTGGATGAGAAACCAATGTGCACCTGGGAGATAGGATATTGCTACGGTAGATATGCGTATGCGTCGAATGAACTGGCAAGCCGATGAAGGCGAGTGCGAGGTTGATGAGGGTAGGTGGGCATGAGGCCGATGAGGGGAGGGCAAAGCCGATGGACACGTGTGTGGAGCCGATGGAGCAACGATGGGAGGCACGGGTGCAAGAAGAAAAAGTTCGCGTCCGGGAAAACAGTGTTTTGCTTCCATGGACGCATGGACGCATTGGGTTTGCGCGCACTCAAAAGCGAGAAAAGCTACAAACACGAAAACCGGGAGACAAGGGTGCGCGTCCATGGACCCAGAGACGTGGCGGAGTGATGTAGACCCAGAGACGAGACAGGCTGCGAACGCGAAAGGAGAAAGTTCGCATCCGGAAAACAGGTTTCACATTCGCGGACAGTTGAGCATGTCAGAAAGAGGGAAGCTGGAAGAGTGTTCCAGCCGATGGAGAGCGCGAGCGCGGAGGAGTGCCGATGCAACTTCGGAGGGAGTATGAGCTGAGAATGCAGGGATAGGTGAAGGTGGACAAGACTAGGAGACGGATGGAAACCATCTCCTCATCACGCGATGGAGGTGGTGAGGAGTAAGCCGCCTACGGCCGAGACGATGGAGTGAGAAGGCCAAGACAAAAAAGAAGCAAAATGAGAAACCACCAGAGGAATAAGTGAAAGGAAAATGTGTGGAGGAGGTGAGGGGGTCTCAGAGGCGTTATCTCGCCGGCTGGAGGAGAAGGAAACATCTGCGACGTAGAGGAGGCGTTAGCTTACCGGCGAGAAGGTTGCTAGCGCACGGGGATGTCTAAAGCTCGCTCTAATACCATGTAGAAGTGAAGTATACAGATAGAAGTGTGAGACTTTGTTTACTGTACAGAGAGATCGGAGTTTAATAATTCCCATCTCATTTCAAAAGATATGATGCAGTAGCATGTTCATGTGTACAAAAGGTTTTAATTAGTCCTCGTACTAAATGTAGTATATATCCTGTTACCTGCTGCCTCACCCACCTTCAAAACCTTGTTTGCTCAACTTTCTTTTTCATTAGCCTGTCCTCAGATTCTTTACAGTATTTACCCATTGGTAAGGACCTGATTATCTCCCCCAGTATTAAAGTGTACTAAATACTAATTTTATTTATCTGAGCTTGTTTGAATAATCATTTGCTATGGAGTACTTGCTTATATTATCAGCCTATCAGGCATTGCTAATAATACTAAGTTATTGGTGATACATCTTCAGTGTGCACATCTTTACACGATGATATATGGGCAAAGAAGGATACGGGTCATAAACAACCTTTTCCAATATGCTGATCTGGAAACACAGTTTACCTATGTTGTGAAGCAAGGTAAACTAGCTCATTTTCATTTATTTATTGGGTCAGTTCAGACAAAATTACAGATAATTTGACAACGTATTACAACTATAGATCTAAGCCACAGTATTTCGAAAACTACTGATTTTGAGGCATAGTATATCAAAATTCAGCATCGAATTTATCACAAAATTACATATTTAAGCCATTGTATTGCAAAATTAGTGATTCAGTGTTGACTATCACAAAACTGCAGATTCTAGAAGTTCCATGAGGATAACAGTGCTAGTAATAGGACATCAAAATCTATAGATTTGTGATAAATTTTTAAATCTGTTGTCTTGCGAAACAGTAGCTTCGATTTTTAGTTTTTTGGTAAATTTGACTATACCTGTTTTGTGATATGGCTGACTAAATCTATAGTTATATGAAATTTACTCTGGCATATGTTTATAACTTTTTATTTCCACAAATTATTAAGCTTAATAACTGGTCCGGCGATCAAAAATATCATTAGTGAAGCAGCCGTTTCCAAGTGTGTTGATATACTAACTTATCAAAAATAACTCGTCCACAATTATTAAGCTTAATAACTTTTTAAAATTGTTGTATCATGCAAAGTGTGCTGATATACTAACTTATTTTGCAATACCTAGCCGCAAATGCCATTCCATCAACACCTCTATCCCAAGTTAGGGAGCAAGTGACAAGCACATGCATCAATATCCTCCAGTCTTACCGAAAACATTGTGCATCTGTAAGTTCTTCGGGACAATTGAATCTTCCAGAGGCTCTAAAGCTCCTGCCTTTGTATACCCTAGGTATGATTTCTTGCATCCAGTTTGCTAGTTAATTTGTTTGTTTGCATTCATAAGCATAAACATTTTTATTGATTTATCAGCATAAATTAAAAGTGTTGGATTGAGGACGGAGGGGAGATTGGATGATCAGTCCTATTGGGTGTCAATTGTCTCTTCAATTTCTGTGTTATTAGCCGTTCCATTGGTGTTTCCTAGGATGATTGCCCTCCATGATCTTACGTCAAGGGTAAGAGCTTCAATTGTTTCTGGCAGTCCACATTATTTAATAGGAAGGTCTAATTATTTTGAATTTACACTGTTGTGCAGGGTGATGACGATTCCCTTATACCAAACCGCCTTTCACTCAATAGCGAGAATACACTTGATTTTGGAATTTATTTGTTGGAAAATGGTGAGGATGGTTTTGTTTATGTCGGAAATGCAGTAAACCCTGCCACCCTTGAGCAAATATTTGGTGTTTCTTCTTTGACAGGAGTACCAAATCAGATCAGTCTTTCCCGTAATCTGTTTTCTCTTTACTTGATGGATTTTTAATTTTATAATAGCATGAGTGGGGAATTAGGGATTATCGATAACATATGTGAAATTTGTTTTGTTCCCATTTTATTTTGCAAATGGGATTGACCAATAGCTGATTTCTTTCTGTTGGTATTGGAGCAATATGACAATGAACTTTCCAGAAAAGTAAATGAAGTGGTGAATGAAATAAGGCGACAGAGATGCTCCTACTTGAGGTACTCTTTGCAAGTTCTCAACTATGTTGATGACATTGGTACTTTCAGTCCATTTGAAAATTTTTAAATTATCTTGCAGATTGAGACTATGCAAACACGGTGACCCATCTGGATAGTATTCTGGTGATTTTTCTTGGCTTCTGGAGTAGTACCTAATATTACTATCACTTAATGCTTCTCATTTACTGCTCCAGGAGATTTCTTCCGCTCACTATTGGATGATGACAAGGCGCCTGGTGGCCTTTCTTATGTAGAGTTCCTTGTACATGTTCATAGGCAAATCCAAATCAAGATGACCTGAGGTGGGGTGATCCCACCTTGTTGTAATATTTTGGTATAGTAGGAACCCCAGAAGAATTTGATCTCGCATGATGATACACCAAAAGGATTGGAGCAGTAACTCTCCAAAGCATAATCAAAATGGCCCTTGGAGAGTTAAGGATTTTCCAGCATTCCGCAATATTTTGAAGCATCCGTTTTGGCCTCGGCGATATATGTTTGTGTATAGAGATGAGCCAGGTGGAGTTATTGGTCTTAGATAGTGGAACACATATTTGTGCCTTGAACAGCTGCTGTATTATTTTTAACGGAAGCAAAGAGATGAGTTGAGCAATCATATTGTATGGCTAGTGCTTGACGGTATGAAAGTACTAATTGCATATAGAAAATAGCATGGTCAACTACCTTCCTTTTTACTGGAAACAGTGGATAATCCTACTGAAATATGTTATAAAAAAATGAAGGGAATTTCAAGAGATCCAGGGGCATGGAAGGTTTCTAGCATAGCAAGTCAAGACTCTGGTGTTATTCTGGTTTCTAGTATAGCAAGTTCATAATGCAGCTGCACGAGCCTTCATCAGGCAGCGCATAAACTGATCCAGTAACTGCTTGAAATGACAATTAATTTCAAGATTACGGCAGGGTTATCTGATACTTGCATTGCACATACTTTTCATTTACAAGAACTACCAACAAAAAAGCTAGTACGAAACAATCCTTAAGCAAGTAACTACGAGGAAAGAAATTCATACATCTTCAGTGTGTTCAGGTTACACTCTATCGGGTGAATGGTCCTCCCTCCTGTCGCCGCTGTCGGTTAGAACTATTTGACCTCATAGGTGCATTTGGGATAGTTTGCAAGTACGCTCCTTCTTCATTCATTGCTGCCCATAGGAACGACACATCAACAAATGCTTCAATTGTGTACTAAACTTTTTGCCAGGTTCGTTACAGTTCAGAAACATACATGTTGCCTGCTGACGCGCCAGATCACGCATTTGCCCCAGACCAGCTTCCAAAGCCTGAGCAACCTTGCCTGAGTAGTTCACACCATCTGCTATCTCCTGGCTGCAAGGAATATTCCATGCACCGGTTACATCATGACACACGTTAAGTTTCTTCCCATGCTTTACGAGGAAGGCACAGCATCCAGTCATCAGCCATCCAGGAGTTGATATGTAGGAATGTATATGTAATCATGTGTATTGTCACGCGTAGAAATTAAAGCAGGCAACTGCACAATAATGTCATAATCAGTGAAATGACAATGAAATGGTGTTAACGTCAAAATCTGAACATGCTAAAACCGATCGGCTGAGAGGTCCGATGGAGAGTTTGATTCAGTCATCAGTCGATAGAGATACTGGTCAGCTCGTGAGACAAAGCTGATCGGAACTGTAGAAAAGCCGATCAGATTAGAAGAAAATTGGATCGGCTTGAAGACAGGGAATTATCCGATCGGAGTCAGGTCCGAGAAGCCTGAGAAAAGGAAGGAAAATGATCGGCTTGAGTAAAAGAAGCTCCGATTGCTACAGTGGAGAAATCAATCGGGTTGCAGCGAAGGAAGACTCGGTTCCAAATTGGAAGATTATTCAGATGAAACCGGATTTACAGAAGAGTCTTGGACTCCACGGCAGGATGTTTGTCTTTGTAAATTATAACCTTACTTAATTAGGAAGGTTTAGCTGGTTAGTTAACTTCTTTAGGAATATTTTTCTTTGTTCTTATTTGGAAATAATGTCCGATGGTCGTAGACGTGTTGGACTCTGTCTGTAAATCTAGGGTATAAATATAGACCCCCTGGGAACATATAACATATCTCTCGATCATATACAATCTCGGCGCATCACCACCCTAGTTTATCTAGGTTTTATCGGCGGGTTCTGGCTCTCGACGCGGGGTTGCATCGGTTAAGTCTGATGTCTGGTGAAGGGGTAAGTGCCGGCAATATCCTGGTATGCTTTGTACTGTCTAAGGCTACATCGTTTAGGTTAGAACTCTTAGTCAGATCAAGTGTACCGTATCATGTCTATGCAGGATCTATCGGCCTATCAAACTCCTTCTGCCGTCATCGGTCTCATGCTGCATCGGTTAGGTCCGACCTACGGGTCTACCGATGAAGGGTTGAGTTTTAGGTCTATACGTCTCTGTATGGCGTCTCATCGGAGTGAGTAGCCAATGAGTTATCCCAAACGTAGGTCCCCATTGTCGTGCCACCGATGGGTTCGGGAGTTAGGCCTGTAGGTAGCCGATGGCATCCCTCCTTCCTCATCATCATGTTCGGTTTGAGCCCCCACCGTCTCGGTGTCGTTAGTCTCCGGCATCATACTATCTTGGTTAGGTCCGATTTATCAAGGCTGGTCCTAATGGTGCCGTTACTGCTGTCGCTCGTCCACATGGCCTCAGGGGGGATCGGCTCCCGCTCCGTGTATCAGATGCGGGTAGCGCCATCGGCTTTTTGGTTGATAGACCTTTTAGCCTGTTACACGTGTCTATCTTCCATACCTCCATGGGCTTTTTAGCCGATGCACTAGCATTCTTGTCTCTATCAGCCATCAGCCCATAGGGAGAGTTGGACAGGCCTTCTAGCCGACCGACGAACACGTCTTATCCCCTTTTCCTTGTCAATTGTATGGTCAAATTGACTGGCACGCTCGCGAACCTCGAAACTTAAGGACCTACACTGGAGCTAAGCAGACCTCCCAGGCCTTCGTGTGACCGAGCCGCCATCCCTCCTCGGTCGCGGGATTTTCGGCGGTGAGCACGCCTTTTGGCACGCCCGGTGGGACAAGAAGACCTTTTTCATCAGTTGAATGTCCTTCATCAACTGTGATCTAATAGCGGGTAAAGAAATCAACACAGACAACATAATCCTAGTGACGATAAAGGATTTTACTGAGGAGCAGAGATACCAGGTGGAGCAGAACACAGCTAATTTTCAGAAGCTCTGTCTGGAGTCCTTCAACATGACCCGACAAGGGCCGATTCAAAAATCCAAGATGCCAAAGCCAGTTTTGGAAGTTGAATCGAGCCGATCGCCACCCATTAGTCCTCAGAAGCTGCTACAAGAGATGGTTGATGAAGTATTCACCATGCACTTATTAACCAATCGGATGTACTGGTGAATACTTTGCACAACTTAATCAAGAAAATTGTGGATGGATCTATTGTTAAAGAACCTGCCGATGAGAACAGGACAACCACAGGTTACTTACGGATCCAGAAGGGATATATCGGTAAATATGTTTCCGCCAGTACAAGAATAGATTGGGGGGCAACATGAAGACGTGATGCTAGGGTATCATCGGACAACCTATTACGGGAAGTATAAGCAAGAATATCCTAGTAATAATTATCAAGGCGATCATTATGGATCATGTCAAATACTAACTTCGATTTCAGAGTACCTGAAAGAGAATCCAAAGGAAGAAGATTGGTCTGCCAGAATTGCGAAAGTTGTAAGGGAGCAATTCGGCATTAAGTCTAAAGAACAAACTTTCATATATCGGCACCCTTACCCAGAGTGGTTCGATAGAATTTCGCTGCCGCACCGATTCAAAATTTTGGATTTCTTCAAGTTCTCAGAGCAAGATAACGTATCTACAATAGAACATATTAGCCGATTCCTGGCTCAATGTGGGGAGGCATCGGCTGATGAAGCTCTGAGGGTCTGATTATTTCCATTGTCTTTATCTGGACCAACCTTCTCTTGGTTTTCTTCGTTACCTCCAAACTCAATCAGAGGATGGGCTGATTTAGAGAAACAATTCTATAAATATTTCTTTGCTGGAATTCAAGAATTGAGGTTGTCAGACTTAACATCGGTTAGATAGAGGCACAATGAATCAGTTTCGGAATTCATCCAGCGTTTCCGGGATGTCAGAAGCTAATGTTACAGTCTCATTTTAAGTGATGGATAACTAGCTGACTTGGCTTTCCAAGGATTGCTGGCTCTGATTAGGGAACGTTTCTCTTCACAAGAATTCAAAAGTTTGTCTCACCTACTCCAGAGAGTATCGGCTCACGAAAGCCAATTTGCTGATACCAAGAAAGAGAGGTTCCATCGAAAAGACACTTAGCTACAGGTATACGCATCGGACTCAGATGATGAGGAATCGGATGCAGAGGTGGGTTTGGCAGAATGGACTAGGAATAAGAAACATGTATCATGTCCATGGATCAAAAATGCCAATAAAGGAGAAAGATATGATTTTGATATCAACAAAGCTGATAAGATATTTGATCTTCTCCTCCAAGAAAAGCAGATTTAGTTACCACCGAACCATATAATCCTATCTGCCGAAGAACTCATAAAGAAGAAGAATTGCACAATTCAATATCTCACCATATCAATGAGTGCAAGGTTTTTCGGCAACAGTTACAATTGGCTATTGAACAGGGGAGAATCAAGTTCGAGGACAAAAAGCCGATGAAGGTTGACGGGCATCCTTTCCCTGTGAATATGGTGTTTGCAGGGACCTCAGGAGATCGGTCCGATGAGAAAAAGCACTGGAAGAGATCGAAGGTTATCTCATCAGACCTAATCAAAAAATATTCTAGAATACAAGACGAAGGAAGACAAGCCACAACGCAACAAGAAATGTATAACCCACATTGGGGTTGTCCCTTTTTTCAGTACTGTTGGGATCAAAATATGAGGTTGTCATCGATTGAAGACTGTCCTAAATGTAACAAACTAGGATCTCGGTACTTTGACCAGAGCAGGACATTGTATGATCGGCCTTCCATCACTAGGGCATCGGCGCATAGCCGATTAGGGCCAATCAACGAAGAGAATGGTCAAAGGATAGCTAAGGATAGGGAGTTAAACAAAGGATTGTACCACATGAAAGATCAATGGTGTCTGTCCGAGATTTTTACAAAAAATCAGAAGAGAAGGGCACAAAGGCTGCAGCATAGAGAGTAGCATAAAAAACAACGTCAGGACCATGAGGAAGCCGATCGGAGCCAGAAAATTAAAAAAAAATGGAAAGTAAAGCAAAAAGAGGATGATGCTGGTACATCGGCTCAGGCTAACATGGTATTCTTCTTACCGATGGAATATAAAGCATGTGTATCCGATGAAGAAGGTCAAGAAGAAGATTTTGCCCAATTAATATTGGAACCAAGTCAAGCCATATTTGACAAGCCAGAAGAATGCAAGCATCGGCACCTAAAACCTTTGTATATCAACGGGTATGTTGATGGAAAGCCGATGGCAAAGATGCTAGTTAACGGAGGCACAACCGTCAATTTGATGCCGTATTCTACATACCGAAAATTGGGTAAGACGGTTGGAGACTTAGTTAAAACAAATATGGTTTTGAAAGACTTCGGAGAGAATCCATCAGAAACTAAGGGAGTGTTGAATGTGGAGTTAACAGTTGGAAGCAAGACATTGCCTACCATATTTTTTGTCATCGATAGTAAGGGGTCATATAGTCTACTCCTTGGTAGGGATTGGATTCACGCCAACTGTTGTATTCCTTCAACAATGCATCAAAGTCTTATACAATGGCAATGAGACAGAGTTGAGGTAATCATGGCCGATCAGTCGACCAGTGTTGCAACAACCGATATGTCATTCTAGGAAGCTGATGGGTTCAACTGCCTCCAAACTCATGGGTGGGTAATTTCCTTGAGGTGACTGATAAGGGGATAAAACCGATTCAGCAAGTCGGCTCGGATCCATTGTTTCCATGGGAACAATAGGTTAGTTAGGGCAAGGTTTTATGTCGGCCGATGAGTTAGAGCAAACAGATATAGATTCAGGAGATAAGCCAAGGCCAACGTATATTAGTAAAAATCTATGTGTTGAATTCTGAGAAAAACTGATAAAATTATTAAAGAAATTTTGGGAATATTTTGCTTGGGATTACCATGAGATGCTGGGATTAAGCTGATCGATTGTTCAACATCAGCTTTCTATTAGACCAGGATATCGGCCATTTAAGGAACCACAAAGAAGATTCAAAGCAGAGTGGCATGATGAAATCAAGGCAGAAATCACAAAGTTATATAATGTAAATTTCATCAGACCATATCGATATGCTAAATGGGTGTCCAATATTGTCCTAGTGAAGAAGAAAAACAGAAAGTTAAGGATATGCATCGACTTCCGGGATTTGACAGGGCAACCCCTAAAGACGAGTATCCGATATCGATGGCATATTTATTAATTGATGCTGCATCGGGTCACAAGATCATTAGCTTTATGGATAGAAATGTAGATTACAATCAAATTTTTATGGCAGAAGAAGATATCCACAAGACTGCATTTAGATGTCCTGAAGCTATTGGTTTGTATGAGTGGGTAGTCATGACTTTCGGATTGAAGAATACCGGCGCTACCTATCAGAGAGCCATGAACTACATATTCCATGATCTTATTGCACAGCTGGTGGAGATATATATTAATGACGTGGTGGTGAAATCCAAAGGTATTGAAGAACATATAGCCGATCTGCGAAAAGTGCTAGAGAGGACGAAGAAATATGGACTCAAAATGTATCCTCACAAGTGTGCTTTTGGCGTATCGGCTAGACAATTTTTGGGTTTCATGGTGCCTGAGAGAGGAATTGAAGTTAGTCAATAAAGCATTAGGGCTATCTAGACCACCGAGCCACCCAGCAAAAAACTACAGTTGCAGTCCTTTTTCGGCAAACTCAATTTTATAAGGAGATTTATCTCAAACTTATCAGGAAGAATTGAGTCGTTCACTCCTTTATTAAGGTTATGAGCCGATCAAGAATTTGTATGCAGCAAAATGCCTTTGATCATATCAAGGAATACTTGAATTCTCCACCAGTATTGATTTCGCCGCAAAAAGGGATACCGTTTAAATTATATTTGTCAGCCGATGAGAAGTCAATCGAATTGGTGCTTGTACAAGAGTTTGAATCAAAAGAACGAGTAGTATTCTATTTGAGCTGATGACTTCTGGACACTGAGACCAGGTATCCTGCTATGGAAAAGTTGTGCCTATGCTTGTATTTCTCATGTACAAAGTTAAGGCATTATCTTCTATCGGTTGAGTGTACAGTGCTTTGCAAAGCCAATGTGATTAAATACATTATCTTCTATCCAGTCCTGAGGGCGCAGATTGGTAAATGGATATTCGCTCTGATGGAGTTCGATCTGAGGTATGAGTCGGCTAAGACAATCAAAGGACAAGCGGTAGCCAATTTTATTGTACAGCATAGAGGAGTGCAAGAGAATTATGTGGAGTCGATCCCATAGACGTTATTCTTTGATGGATCGGTTTGCAAGCATAGATCTGGTATTGGCTTGGTGATCATTTCACCTCGGGGGACAAATTTTGAGTTTGCCTTCACAATCAAGCCGTATAGTACAAATAATCAAGCAGAATATGAAGCAGTACTCAAGAGACTTCAGCTGCTGATAGAAATTAGAGTCGATATGGTAGAGGTCATTGGAGATTCTTTGTTGGTGATCAAACAACTATCTGGGGAATATGAATGCAACGTTGAAATTTTAAAGTCATATTATGAAAAATATCAACAATTGTTAAAGGATTTCAAGATAGTGACATTGGATCATATTCCTAGGGAGCAAAACGCGGAGGCTAATGTTCTTGCTCAGACTGCTTCGGGGTATCGGCTGAACAGTAGAGTGGAAATCGAGATAGCCGATATTGAGAGCTGTATGGAAGCCGATGATTGGAGATGGAAAATTATTCAGTATTTGTAAAATCCATCAAGATCGATTTCTAAGAAGCTTCGGTACAAGGCTATTAAGTACATTCTACTTGATGAAGAATTATATTATCGGTCCGTTGATGGGGTGCTCTTAAGATGCTTGGGTATCGAAGAAGTTGCGTTAGTGATGAGTGGGTGCATGAAGGCATTTATGGAGCCCATTAATTGGCTCATAACATGAGATGGATGATGAGGAGAGTTGTATACTTTTGGCTGAGTATGTTGGAGGATTGTTTTAAATTCTACAAAAGCTGCCAAGATTGTGAGAGGTTTGGGAATGTACAGTGAGCTCAAGCGTCAGTCATGAATCCGATAGTCAAGCCATGGCCATTTAGAGGTTAAGGAATCGACATGGTCGGCTAGATTTATCCTTCATCAAGTAAAGGGCATAAGTTCATATTGGCGGCAACAGTCTATTTTACAAAGTGAGTAGAAGCTATTTCTTTGAAGAAAGTACTTCTTGGGATGTAATTGAGTTCATCAAGGAACATATCATACATCGATTTGGAATTCCACAAACAATTACCACCGATCAAGGTTCTATCTTCGTGTCAGAAGAGTTTCAAAGGTTTGCTGCTAGTATGGGGATTAAGTTGCTGAATTTGTCACGATATTATGCTCAAGCTAATGGACAGGCGAAAGCTTCTAACAAGAGTTTAATAAAGTTGATCAAGCGTAAGATCGACAAGCAACCACGGAGGTGGCATGTTACATTGAATGATTCCTTGTGGGCTTATTGGATGGCATGTCATGGATCTACTCAAGTGCCGCCATATCAGTTGGTATATGGTCATGAAGCAGTTCTTCCATGGGAAGTTCACATCGGCTCTAGGAGGGTGTCTTTACAGGATCAGTTGACAGCCGATGATTATTACACGTTTATGACCGATGAGCTTGATAATTTGACTCAGAGTCGGTTAGAAGTGTTTGAGAGGATCAAGAAAAACAAGGCTAAGGTTGCTAGGCATTATAACAAAAAAGTAATGACCAAATATTTTTCTGAAGGAGATCTCGTTTGGAAGTTAATTTTACCGATTGGATCTAGGGATAATAAGTTTGGAAAATGGTCACCTAATTGGAAAGGACCCTATCGGATCAATCGGTGTGTGCCTGGCAATGCTTATATGTTGGAAAGTCTTGAAGAGGAGAAGTTTACCAAAGCGTTTAATGGAAAATATTTGAAAAAGTATTATCCTAGCGTGAGGGTAGGTGCCTAAATCGGCTAAGCATAGCTGATTTTTTCTTTTCAAGACAGATGAGGTTTTAAGGGTGGTATCAGCTGACGATACTGTTCATATAATCGGTTGAGGCATAGCCGATTGATAATTTACGGAAGCCGATGTAGTTTGTATCGGTTACAGACAGCCAATATCATGGAGATATCGCCTTTAGAAAATATATATACATGACTTTTGTTGATCAAGCTGATTGAAATCTATTACAAAAGTTAATGTTTAGAATGACATCTGGATTTTTCTGAGGCTAAAGTTTTACAAGAATTTCTTAATGGCCTCAATCGCACACAGACGGATTTAATCTATATCGTTGATAGTGCGGATATCATCCTCGTCTGATCCGGGGATAGTCTTTAGGTTCCTGTGCTAGCGAACTACGATCCGCACTTTGTCTGCTACCTTGGCCTCTTGGTCTTGGATTGATTTTGATAGGCCGGTGAGATGGGACTCGGTGGAGTTGATGTCTTCATGAACCTTATCGAGTTTCGCCATCAAATCGACTTCTCGTTTCTTCAAGAGACCAAGCTTGGTATTGGTGCGTTGAAGGTCAGCTGACATTTTATCAAGCTTCTTCTTTTCATCTTGGGCAGTCAGCCGATCGTTGTGAGCCAGATGGCTTTGCTCAGCATGATCGGCTATGCGTCGTCTTGATGCGATCAGCTGGGTCCTTTGGAATTCCAAGTAGGCAGCAGGCGTGAGTACGTCCGACAGTTCCGAAGGCAGAAGATGTTCAATTTCCACAAGTCTTCTCCGGATCAGCCTGCAATCTTCCACCAATGAGTCAATCGGAACTTCCAGCCGATGCATAATATCTGACAACTGCTCACGTGCATCAGCTAGTAAAAATGGTTCGATCACTGTGCTGGTGGCTGAGTCTTCCTCTGCTTCCAAGTATTTGCCGATGTCGAAGGAAAATAGATCGGCTAATGACTGCATGACAACATTAGCAAATATAGAGATCATGAATCTAGAGAAATGACATGTAGGATGGACGTACCTGAGATACAGTGGGAGCAGTTTGAGCAATTATACGGGTATCAGCTTGATGTGGGGCAGTTTGAGTTTGAGTGGATACCATAACTTCTGAGGATACCATCGGCTCAGCCCTAGTAATAGGGTCCGGCGTTTGGACTTCAACAGCCAATGGTTCAGGCTGCAAAGCGAAGGTGTCAGGATAAAAGCGAAGGCAACGAAGAATTGATGCTGACACATACCAATGGAGATACGAAAGAAGTCAGGATTGCCACCAGAGAAGAGCTTCGCGAGGTCGATGTAATGATGACAACATCGGCGTCGGGTTTCTTTTTCTTAGAAATCGTCCGAGTAGCCGGTTTCTTGCGCTTTAGCCCTAATACTTGCGACACTCGAAGGAGAGCCGATGGAGGTGGACCGCTTTGCCCAAGGAGGGATCTGACCGATGGAGGTTGATAAATAATCGGCCGACCACTTGCGCTGGTCAAAGGTGCATCTTTGTCGCCAGCCTGTGGAATCATGGGAATCAAGACACAGTTAAAATTTGATACGATGAAAAAAGGATAGTGAAAGGAGAAAGATTATCTCTTCATCGGATTCCACGTAGTCGGAGTTGAGGCGAAGGCAGTAATTTTTAGCCGATAGAATGAACAGGTGCCTTCCCCATTCTGACCACCATCGAGCAAAGATTTTGGTATTGGATATATAGGGCTCGAAAGTGAAGATAGTCCCTAAGGACAAGGTTGATGTCATCGAGCTAAGTCGGTCGTACTCCAAGCCGCTTTTTACTTCTCCGTGGGCTCGGAGGTTGCCGATGAAGAACAAGCCGATGGGGAGTTGGCCGAAGCCCAACTGACGAGCACCAACCGAAGGATGGTAGAACTCGTATGATAGATATTGGGATCGGCCCATTGAAAATCCGATCGGCAGAAGACAAGGAGTTATGGAGGATAAAAAGATCGTCTTCGATTCTTCATCGGCTAAGGCATTCATCGGATGAAACCTAGAAGACATTTCAAAGGACGAGTCATTCTCATACGCAAACCAGATGGTGACCTCTTTAGTAAAGCCATAATAGAAACACTTGAACCACCGGCTGAGTCCAGAGGGGGTCATTTTGCTTCCAGGAAAAGCAGATGAAGCTTCACCCAGAGAAATACATCGGTGTCGGCTGGCCTCATTTTCTTCTAGGTAGTCAGTCGGGTATGTCATAGAAAAGAAAGGGGGCCTAGCGATGACTCTGGAGGTGTAGACGTTCAACCAGAGTTGTATAAACCACCAGGGTCCGCTGATATGTCTGACTGGTTGGCCTGCCGATAGCTTGGTCGCCACTTGATGAAGCAGTTCATAAGTAGCTCCGAGAAGATATTGTCCCAGGGGAATCTAGTCGTAATCGGCCAGGAGCTCTGCCAGACATTGCATATTGGTTGTTGGACCAAGTGTCGAACCACCAAAGATGAATCGTTCCAACTAGAGATTCAAGAACGCTACGTGTTCACATATATCGACTGGGCCGGAGGATTTTTTATACAGGGAAATATACTTAGTCCAACCTCCGACGTTCTTGGTGTTTAGTCGATGCGTAGGTTTGAATCTAAGGCTGAACAGATTTATGCAATGGATGGTGTTGAGGCAGGTCAACATAGTAACATCCATCAAGGTAGGGGTCATCAGCCCATGTCCGAACATGAAGACATTTAAAATGTCCGACCAAAAGTAAGAAGCCAATACAAGCAGAGGTTCATTCATTTCCATATCGGCTATGAAAAGGTTGATGCAATGGTCTATTTCCAAATCCTCCTAGAAAGACCTTTTGTTGGCGGAAACCCTAAGGTACTAGTTCCTCCATTTCAGGAGTTTGCTAGGCCAGGATTTGAAGCTATTAGCCCAATCGGTGATGGCCATGGATGAGTGCTTGAACGTGATCCTTTCTGTTTCAGAGTTGATGAAATCAGTCAGATCCTCGCTACCCATAGGGCCAAGAAAGAAGTGACCAGGGCGGTCGGAAATTGGAATAGCAATCTGACTCTTGAGATCCTATAGAAACCAGAACCTGACTACTGATAAGAAATCAGAATGGGGAAGATTCGTGCAAAACATAGGATGAAAGAATAGATAATAGTTACCTCAGGGATTACATGTGTAGAAGCCATTGCACAAATGAAGGAGTAGCAGCCGATGAAGAAATCTACGAGAGTTCGCCTTCTGTCTTCGGAGTCCGTCGAGATTCGCGGAAGTTCGCCTTTGGAGATTTGCGGAGCTCATCGTGGTTTGGAGGTTTCTGATGAGAAGAAGTGTGTGGAAGAAGGCTGAGGCGAAGATGTATTTTATAGAGGCGGAGTGACCTAGGCAGAAATCTGAGCCGATTAATGAGGGTTTAACGGGTCATCCTGGTTTGCGCAGATTTCTAACGGCTCAAAATTTCATAGTCTATTGGCAAACTCTGAAATTGGGGGCATGTGTTAACGCTAAAATCTGGACGATACGATGGTGCTAAAGCCGATCAGCTGAGAGATCCGATGTAGAGTTTGATTCAGTCATCGGCCGATGGAGATACTGGTTAGTTCGTGAGACAAAGCTGATCGGAACTGTAGAAAAACCGATTTCTTTCTGATGGTATTGGAGCAATATGATAATGAACTTTCCAGAAAAGTAAATGAAGGGGTGAATGAAATAAGGCGACAGAGATGCTCCTACTTGAGGTACTCTTTGCAAGTTCTCAACTATGTTGATGACATTGGTACTTTAAGTCCATTTGAAAATTTTTAAATTATCTTGCAGATTGAGACTATGCAAACACGGTGACCCATCTGGATAGTATTCTGGTGATTTTTCTTGGCTTCTGGAGTAGTACCTAATATTGCTATCACTTAATGCTTCTCATTTACTGATGCAGGAGATTTCTTCTGCTCACTATTGGTTGATGACAAGGCGCCTGGTGGCCTTTCTTATGTAGAGTTCCTTGTACATGTTCATAGGCAAATCCAAAGCAAGATGACCTGAGGTGGGGTGATCCCACCTTGTTGTAATATTTTGGTATAGTAGGAACCCCAGAAGAATTTGATCTCGCATGATGATACACCAAAAGGATTGGAGCAGTAACTCTCCAAAGCACAATCAAAATGGCCCTTGGAGAGTTAAGGATTTTCCAGCATTCCGCAATATTTTGAAGCATCCGTTTTGGCCTCGGCGATATATGTTTGTGTATAGAGATGAGCCAGGTGGAGTTATTGGTCTGAGATCGTGGAACACATATTTGTGCCTTGAACAGCTGCTGTATTGTGTTTAACGGAAGCAAAGAGATGAGTTGAGCAATCATATTGTATGGCTAGTGTGTGCTTGACGGTATGAAAGTACTAATTGCATATAGAAAACAGCATGGTCAACTACCTTCCTTTTTACTGGAAACAGTGGATAATCCTACTGAAATATGTTATAAAAAAATGAAGGGAATTTCAAGAGATCCAGGGGCATGGAAGGTTTCTAGCATAGCAAGTCAAGACTCTGGTGTAATTCTGGTTTCTAGTATAGCAAGTTCATAATGCAGCTGCAGGAGCCTGCATCAGGCAGCGCATAAACTGATCCAGTAACTGCTTGAAATGACAATTAATTTCAAGATTACGGCAGGGTTATCTGATACTTGCATTGCACATACTTTTCATTTACAAGAACTACCAACAAAAAAGCTAGTACGAAACAATCCTTAAGCAAGTAACTACGAGGAAAGAAATTCATACATCTTCAGTGTGTTCAGGTTACACTCTATCGGGTGAATGGTCCTCCCTCCTGTCGCCGCTGTCGGTTAGAACTATTTGACCTCATAGGTGCATTTGGGATAGTTTGCAAGTACGCTCCTTCTTCATTCATTGCTGCCCATAGGAACGACACATCAACAAATGCTTCAATTGTGTACTAAACTTTTTGCCAGGTTCGTTACAGTTCAGAAACATAGATGTTGCCTGCTGACGCGCCAGATCACGCATTTGCCCCAGACCAGCTTCCAAAGCCTGAGCAACCTTGCCTGAGTAGTTCACACCATCTGCTATCTCCTGGCTGCAAGGAATATTCCATGCACCGGTTACATCATGACACACGTTAAGTTTCTTCCGATGCTTTACGAGGAATGCACAGCATCCAGTCATCAGCCATCCAGGAGTTGATATGAAGGAATGTATATGTAATCATGTGTATTGTCACGCGTAGAAATTAAAGCAGGCAACTGCACAATAATGTTATAATCAGTGAAATGACAATGAAATGGTGTTAATGCCAAAATCTAAATGTGCTAAAGGCGATCGGCTGAAAGGTCCGATAGAGAGTTTGATTTAGTCATCGACCGATGGAGATACTGGTCAGCTCGTGAGACAAAGTCGATTGGAACTGTAGAAAAGCCGACCAGATTAGTAGAAAATTGGATCGACTTGAAGGCAGAAAATTATCCGATCGGGGTCAGGTCCGAGAAGCCCGAGAAAAGAAAGAAAAAGGATCGGCTTGAGTAAAAGAAGGTCCGATTACTACAGTGGAGAAGCCGATCGGGTTGCAGCGAAGAAAGACTCGTTCTAAATTGAAAAATTATTCATATGAAACCGAGTTTACGGAAGAGCCTTGGACTCCACGGTACGATGTTTGTCATTGTAAATTATAACCTTACTTAATTAGGAAGGTTTAGCTAGTTAGTTAACTTATTTAGGAATATTTTCCTTTCTTATTTGGAAATAATGTCCGATGGTCGTAGACGCGTCGGACTCTGTCTGTAAATCTAGGGTATAAATATAGACCCCCTGGGAACATGTAACATATCTCTCGATCATATACAATCTCGACGCATCGCCAGCCTAGTTCATCTAGGTTTTGTCGGTAGGTTTTGGCTCTCGACGAGGGGCTGCATCGGTTAAGTCCGATCTCCGGCGAAGAGGTAAGTACCGCCACTATCCTGGTATGCTTTGTACTGACTAAGTCTACATCATTTAGGTTCAAACTCTTAGTCAGATCAAGTGTACCACATCACGTCTGTGCAGGATATATCGGTCTATCAAACTTCTTCCGCCGTCATCGGTCTCGTGCTGCATTGGTTAGGTCCGACCTACAGATCTGCCGACGGATGGTTGAGTTTTAGGTCTATACGTCTCTCTATGGCATCTCATCGGAGTGAGTAGCTGATGAGTTATCCCAAACGTAGGTCCCCATCGTCGTGCGTCCGATGGGTTCAGGCGTTAGGCCTGTAGGTAGCCGATGGCATCCCTCCTTCCTCATCGTCATGTTCAGTCTGAGCCCCCGCCGTCTCGGTGTCATTAGTCTCCTGCCTCATACTGTATCAATTAGGTCCGATCTATCGAGACTGGCCCTAACGGCGCTGTTACTGCTGTCGCTCGCCACATGGCCTCGTGGGCAATAGGAAGAGTCGGGCAAGCCTTCTGGCCGACCAACGAACACGTCTTATCCACTTTTCCCTGTTAATTATAGAGTCAAATTGACTGGCACGCTCGTGAACCTCAAGACTTAAGGATCTGCATTGGAGCTAAGTAAACCTCTAGAAACTGGCCATAAACCGATTGAAATGCTTTCCTAGTCTAGTACCTAGGTCGTTGACTTTTGAGATCGAAATGGAATTTGAATTTTCCAGCATGGTTTTACTATCCTAATCCAAAACCGTATCCAGGATGGAATTTTTCATATTAAAATATGGTCACAACGCATCAACTGAAATTAACCCATCATAGAAATAAACAACTTCAGCACAGTACACACCGATTCCAAATGACACTAGCTGTCCCTATGGGGCAGAGTAGCAAGCCAACATTTACATTACACCGTCTTATCTTTTGTCCTCAACTTCGTGTGGCCGTGTGTGGTCGGGTGGAATTAATGCTACTGTGCCACAACACCTTAGCCCATGATATTATAGTGCAGAGGCTACTTTGTGTTTTATGGCAAATACACTAATTTTGGAACAGTCTTTGAAATTTATTGTGTGCATTTATAAGTTCTTGTGATATATACATGGCTCATTTTACAAAATATTTGTACAGGTTATTCTTAGATTCTATTTAAAATTTAAAACATTAAAATTGCATTTCTGCATTTGTCCTCAAGAACATAAGGTTATAAAAATTGGTTAGAAGGAATTTTTATAACCTTAAAAAGGCGTAAAAGGTATTTTTAAATTACCATTTATGATATTTGTGTAAGTTTATAAATTGCTCAGCTTTTTTTCCCAAACAATAATATCTTTTTTGATTTTGTTCTGAAATATTTGCTTTTGACCCATGAAATCTTGGTGGCATCTGTATTATATGACATATTTGCTAGGAAAGGGAATAATATGCATGAAACCATTGTGATTTATTGTCACTGGAATCTAGAACATTACCTGAAGCTGCCTTTTTATTATTATTAATGTATTTCTGAGTTTGTATGGCCGTTCTGTTGTACCATATTCATATTAGGTTGGTGCAGACTTCAGTTTTTACTGTAAAATCATGGTCAACCAGTAGTTCAAGTAGACATAAGCCTAGTATCCTCACGGCCTGAGGTCCCTCTCCCTGTTGTAGACTTCTAAAGAGGCTATGCTATTGCTACATGGGGCAAAAATAACTTTACTGTTTAGGGAATATTAGAGCCTTAAAGGTAACAAAGGATGACTACTTCTGTTATACAACCAGATGAGTGTTGACTATATGCTATTGAAGAATATATCATTTTGTGAGATTAGATTCTAATAGAGAACAATCTGCTATTATTGTTCTTGTATTTAGTCCATGATTAGTTGACTTGACATTTTGTACTGTGCATTTTAATAATATTTTCTTTGTGTGCAAGAGTGTACAAGAAAACTTAAGAGTCTTGTGCTATAGACTTGTGTCTCGAATGTTTCTTGGTGGTAGTCATCAGCACCAAAAGGATTATTATCTCTAGTTATATGATTTATGTATGGGGCAAATTTGATTCCTTGAATAACAAAAAAGAGAATGCAGCACCACAGCCAGTGTCCCAAGCCCACTTGTCAACCTCACATTGGGTATTAATTTCCCAATTATACATCTTATGTAGAATAATGTTTAGCACTCTTCCTACTTGCAAATATGAAAAGCATACTTGGGCACTCCATTCAATTTTCATTTTTCAATGAAATGTCAACCGTGTATATTACTTATTTTCCCACTATTTTGAATTTCAAATTTAAACCCAGAGAGTGTAATGCATATGCAGTAACTTGGAAATGATTATATGTTCATTGTTGTAGTATGTGGTTTGAATGGCAGTCTGCTGACGATCCTCATTGTTTTCAAGAGTCTAATTACTATACGTATTTTCTCAATTTAATAGTATAAATATTTCTGATGCAGATTTTGCATTCTGAAATTCAAAATGGGTTCTTCCTTTATTAACAATAGATAAAATTCATGATGTAGCTCGTGTATTTGTAAGTGGCAAGCTTGTTGGTATGATTTCAAATTCTTAATATCTTTGCATATAATGTGTCAGTATATTTATATAAAAAATGTCGGAAGGGCTAACTAGGGTCAGTACGCTAGCAGCAACCCACTCACTAGAACTCGCTCAAAGACTATAAGCGTGTTTCTACCACTGTGTAAACATGTTCGCATGACTGCGAATGTCAATATGTTTTCTAAAGTAATAGAATGTGTTTCTCAAAAGTGTAGGAAACTAATAATATCTGGGGCACTAAACTCAATTCTTCCATGTCCTATTTTTTTTGTTGGAGTGAAAATTAACATTAATTATTGTTTAATGGATCCGCCTGTTTTAAACTTTTTGAGCTATAAGACTTGTGTAAGTTGGAACCAAAGGTGAAACCTGACCCTGCTATGGTATTTAAGCCGTTGGTATTGCATAATAATCTCAATTACGTGAGGTTTCTTTCAATAATGCAGTATGATGGCTTTATTCTTCAACTCTGTGTTCCTTCATATATTTTGGACACATTGAAAACTAAAAATTAGTTGTACTTTAACATAGAGAGCACCCAATTTAACAAAGAAAAAACATCCAGCCGTGTATCTTAAAGGGCTTATACAGTTTTTTCCGCTACAATGCACCGGCAATTTATCAAGTATATATGCTTAAAAAGAAAAAAAATGTTTCCATTGTCCGTCAGTCCAAGACGGGTGTGCCTTACTGTCATGTGACGTGAGCCCGTTCGTATCCCGAGTTACGGACGATCAGTCCGATCTGATCGATCATTTACTGCACATAAAACGCGTTTAGCCGAGGTGTTTTTCTACAGGAAGATTTTGGAAATGGATTTTAAACTTAAGAAGATATCTCCTAATTATTTGCACGTTATATAGTCATAAAAAATTTAAGATTAATATGTGATAGATCAGCTGTAAACAAAAAATTCAATTTTGAGTTAAAAAAATAAATTAAAATAGAGATAGTTAACATATATTTATTTATTTTTAATTTATAAAAGTTAAAGCTTAACTTACATGCTTGTGAATATTATAATCTATCTTATTAATTTTTTTAAAAAATATATAATAGATGACATATAAATAATAAGATGATGCCCCTCAAGAGTTTCAAATCATTTTTTTAGAGATTTAGTGACAAAGCGGTGTGGATGCAACTACAGGGAATGAGTCAAAGCAGCCAGAGCCGTTGCCAGGATCGGAGAAGACGGTGGTCGCACTGCTTCCGACTTGCTCAAGCGGCACTGAAAAGCACAAAAACGGAGCAAGCGAACATGAATCTCGCTGGAACAGACAGGGACGCCGTCGAACACATGCCAGCACCGTAGAAGATGGCATCGTTTTGGGGCATTCAGTTTTGTTTTTGCGAGTTCAATTGACAATGCACTGCGGCGTATTGCCCTTGCGCGGCCGAGCCCACCTGCTTTTGAGCCCAAACGAGTAACATTCCATACAAAACTTTATCTATAAAAACATAGAAAAAGTTCTAATTATCCCCGCAAACTTCTCCGGTAGCATGATTTACCCGTAGAAATTTCACGGCTGAACTCTTTAAACTAGACAAATCACTCCCAAACACATATTTTAAGGCTGTACCAGTCCTACGTGGCACGCACGTTTCACTGGTTTTACCACTGTCAATCCAACAAACAAATTAAGAAAATATTTTTTTAGAAAATATATATTGGTCCACATGCTATCCTCTATTCGTAGTCTTCTCCTGTTCACTCTCCTACTTTCTCCCTCTTAAGCCATCATAGCCGTCCTTCATGGGTTACGAAGAACATGGGCGTTAGAGACATTAAGTCATGGTATGGGCGGCGATGTCGAACTCAGGACATCGAGCTCGTCCTAGTGGAAGCTAGCTCCATGAGCTTGCCTGGCCAACATCCTCCATGAACTCATTGTCCACAGGTGTCCATTGGAGAGGAGTGAAGATGGGAAAGAGTCAAGGAGAAGATGGAGACATTGTAGAAGACGACCGAACCTAGCCCTGTCTCTCCCCTCCCCTCATCGATTTTGGCCATCTCTCCATGGCCCCCACCGCCGTGACCATAGCTCCATCTCCCAAGATACACTACCATCACCATCGTATTCTCAAGACCACTGCTACCGCCTACACGAACACACTAAAGCGAGCTTTAGCTCGAGCTTCATCTCCAAGGAGGTGTTGACATGGTAATCGTCTGATATCTACACCAATGTACTATATGCATGAAGGTCTGAAAGGTCTACTTAGCTCCGGTACAAATCATTAAATTCTTAAAGTTTAGGGTGTGTCAGTTAATTTGATCTATAATTGATAAGAAAAGATATTTAATTGCCTAGATCAGCTAATACAAACCTATGCCATCGGTGGAAAGTCAATGAGAGATGTTTTGTTGATCCATTAGCTAATAGGTCAATGAAGGTGTATAGGAATAGTATGTTAGTAAACCCATTGGCTAAAAGCTTAATGGGATCTTCACAAAGTATTTATATCCGAGAGTCCATGTTAGATATTTGCAATATGATAATACATTACTGAAACTAATATATCAGCCAAATCAGTCAATGTTAACCTTGTGCCCAAAATATACTGAAGTGTAGTTTAATCTTTTAACCGATGAGCTGATAGTGGCATTTGAGCAATAATCGTTGGACCCAATGGCTGCAGGTTCGATGGAGGTCCCAGTAGGTTATCAATGTTATGATAAAGTTCATAGTTGAACAAAGACCTTAACCAAAATAGAGAGGCTAAATTTTATTTAGACTTAACCTATTGGATTGGACACAACCCAGATAGCAATAGATTGAGACTAAATAGAGCAATCTGTCTAGCTGATAGATTTCACCCAATAGAAGGTAGGTAGATAAACCTAATCATAGCTAAGAGATTGAGTTGATCTAGCCTTAGATACAACTTGGTAAATCAAAAGATAGCTAGCAAACGCCTGATCAAGACTCGAATATCAAACTCAATTAAAGAAGTCCTTGTCTAGAGGATGTGTTTACTGGGGTGACAACAAGCACTAACTGTTGGAGATCAAAACTGATGCAACCCTACATCTGGAAGATATCATAACAATAATGCAGATTGCTAGTCATCGAAGATCAAACTGATGCAGTCCTGTGTCTAGAAGAAATCATTAGGGTAGCTAAATTACTCCTACTCCTAAGGGTTGGCATTGCTTTGAAAAGAAAAATAGATTTGTTGTATTGATCCGATTGATATCTTACCGGGATCTTGGTGTACATATTTATGCCCTAGGTTATAAAGAATCTAATGTGGTTATAAACAACTGTATTGAATAAAATTTTCTAAAAAGAAAAAAAAATGACTACGTCTGCCTATTTGCAAGTAAAAAATGATTATTTCGCCCATGAACACATAACATGTGTCAAAATTTTTATCCTCATTTGACTTGGTATGTGTTTAAAACAGACATGGAGTCATGCCTTCATCATACTTAGCTTGTGCTCAAATCAGAGTGAGGACTTATACTTTAGAATTATCATCTGTAGGAAGCCAATTTACCAGATGTATTTCTCTTGTGAAGGAGGGCTAGCTGTACAAATAAAACATATTTATTAGTAATAATAGTTCAGAAAAGAGATAATTGCTTATAGGAATTAATTAAATATTATATAGTTTAAAGCTAACAAATAGCTTAAAAATGAGAAGCATGGCTTTTAAAGCATGGAAGGTATTGTGGGATTGATATTTCACTTTCTCAAATACAACCTACAATATATACATGCCTACGCAAATATGCTAGCTACCTTTCTAGGTGAGATATATAAAAAAACAAATTTAATATCCGAGTGATACTATTTATATTTGAATTTATCTTTTTTATTAATTTATAGGTCAAATTTTAACTTGATTTTTTGTAGAGTGATAGATCTCACTATACTCTACATTGTCGTTGTTTTCAAATTTTTTTATTAATATTTATATTAAATTTAAAAGTAAATGATATGTAAGAGGATATCACTCGAGGAATTAGAATGTGTTTGTTGTGATCACTCAGGCTTTGGCACCAGAGAAGCATGAGAGGGCTGGCTCTTAGAATGAAAGGGAACTTGCTTAGCAGGCATAAGGGACTAAACCGAAGCTTGTTTTACCTATGGATATTAGCTACTAGCTCCTCGTGAATCAATTCCATCTATTAGGGCAGGTAAGTTGAGGTGAAAGATTTTCACTAAAAGTTTCATGAAGTGTGGCTGCCAAGGTCAGATCATGTTGCTTGGCTTACTCTATTCTAGTACTTTGGGGCAGTTAGTTAGTGATATTCCGACTAGAGGTTGATTCGATTACTGAAACTACGTGCATGTAAAAAGAAAAGGCTATGAATCAATCGTTTATTAATTTTGCTATGATCACTACTACAAAATATTTTTTAAAATATTTTCC
This sequence comes from Oryza coarctata, assembly GCA_030770085.1. Taxonomy (NCBI): domain Eukaryota; kingdom Viridiplantae; phylum Streptophyta; class Magnoliopsida; order Poales; family Poaceae; genus Oryza; species Oryza coarctata. Next base: position 7,618,558 of record CM061484.1, on the reverse strand, counting down.
TATTTTTACAAGCAGGATAAAAAAGAATTCTTTGAAGTGTTTAACAAATATTTATTTATTTTTATAGTCATATACCATGCAAAAATAGGAGGTGAATTTTTTCACCTGCCGGCCATGCGCCATTATGTGCGTCTGCTTTTCTCTCCTCCCGTCTTAAATAAAATAAAACGAAGTCGTCTAATCCTGTCCTTCTTCTCAGTGCTCTACTCTCTCATCACCTCTCATCTTCTCCATCTCACTAACTTCCCGATGACTAGGAAGCGGCGATAAAAGTGGCCAATGGTGCGTCAATATGAGAGAGCTAGGCTGGCGATGCAACAACAAAGAGAGTGGCCGATGGATCCGCCACCGGTGGTCCTAATAGATAGGATCAAGATGTATGTATAATATCATAAATTTTATTGAGTGGCTAAATGAGAATAAAATTATATATAAATTTTATATTGAATAAGGAAAAATTTTTGAACTTTTTTAATGTAAACTTTTTTTTTACATTACTCAGTGACAGCCTAGCTGACAAAAATGAGCCATAAGTGCTACAGTACATGCATACTAGCAAAAACATATCCTATAGCTTTCTACTGATTCAAATAAATTTTGGAAATGGAATATATTGGCTTAGATAGTATTGGATTTAGAAAGGAATTTAGTCCATCTTTTTTCTTCATATAAAAAAGCGAATTTACTCCGTCTTTTTTCTTCATATATAAAAAGCAAATATAGAATGGCTAATATCCAACGAAAATAGAAACTGTCCGATAAGTATTGTAAATCAACTTTAGGCTGATATCTCTAACTAAAAAAAATTAAAAACTAGTGTGAAGACAAGTTGTAACCTGTAGTCCAAATACAACATTTTCACAATAGAAAACTAATTTTAAATTTCCTGTATAAATCGATAAAAATTAATGGTTATAGGAGATCACTAATTCTCTTTCACCATCATAACATCAAATCGCGTTTAACATAACATCATAAAAACCGCTTGCAACATATAGTGCCTCAGTTCGGAGTATTACATTTCTAATCGTTTTTTATATTATGGTGAAATAAACGATATTAATACATTGATCTACACTATTTCTTTATCTTTTCTACTCGCTGCCGATTATGGAAAATTTGAAACGATCGATTTCTACGGAACCAGGACATGATTGAAATTATAAAGAGAAAACGACATAGAAAAAAAATCTAAACAAACCGATACCGACCATTTCACCATTTCGTTAAGCCACATATTACAATCATTACGTCCGTATTTACGTGAGGAATCGCGCACTCTTCCACCCCAACCAAAAAAATTAAGCTCACAAGATCAGTACACGAGTGTTATGTCACCGTCTTATCTCATCTGATGTAATCTCCCTCTTTCTCCCTCCTTATCCTCTCAACGGTCAAAAAAAAATTCTACAGCCCCTTATATTCCTCCGTCATGCCCGTCGCCTCTCGTTGCTTCTCTCCCCTACTCAACCTCCGCAATCCATCCATGGTCGCCTCGCAGAGGCCGCCGTTTCTAGGGCTCCGTGCCCTCGCGCTCGCGCTGCTACTGCCGATCCTCTTCTTGCTCGTCTGCTCCGCCGCCGTGGCGTATGGGGGAAGGAGGGGAATGGGGTGCTGAGGCAGGTGGTTGGGAGGAGGGACATCGGTGATGGTGGGAACTTCTTCGAACCGTTCAACGTGATGATCGGGGGAAAGCGGAGGATGCTCGTCTCCGCGGGGCTGCACTAGCCGCGCGCCATAGCCGTGGTGAGGCCGTGCCCTCCTCTGTCAGTCCTCTCCTCTCCTCTCCTCTTCTCTGATTTTTAATATTTAGATCTAATAGTTCATATTTGTTTTTGCAGTTTGGTGAAACGAATTTTGCACGAACAGCTGGTGGCCCACTCCAGATAACAAGCTACAATTATGATGCCCCAATTGATGAGTATGGTATGTAAAAATTCTATATAAATGTTAGATGTTTTAGAACCTTATCTTATTCTATTTAAAAGGATATTTTTGTGTAATTTTGTTTTATATAAAGAGATGCTAGCTAATATCCATGAATTTCTATTTTCAGATATACTAAGACAGCCTAAGTGGGGACATCTGAAAGATCTACATGCTGCTATCAAACTCTGTGAGCCAGCTCTTATTGCAGTGGATGGCTCACCTCAATATATAAAGTTAGGATCAATGCAAGAGGTTTGTTGGCATCCTCTTTCTTTTGATTTGATACACATTTTCTGGACAATTCTATTATCTATTATTTAGGGACAATGACACAATTTATTCCAGTACATTCTTTTCCTCCATATGCATGAGATATTCCAGTACTTTGATGTTCAGGTGTTTACTCATTTTTCTATTCTAAGAAAACAGCGGTAGACTGACATATATAAAGCTATGGAAGGATTGATGGCTAGTATATGAGGTGACCTAAATGTGGTTACTGCTTACAGCAACCGGTAGAGTTATGCATGCTACCAAGCTCCGTTTATATGGAAGAACTAAAAAGAATTGTCTATTGTTATCATGGCGGCACAACGGCAGCTCTATTTTATGCCCCACGTTGGCTCATTGTAAACTTTGCTCTATATGATAACAATATTCCCATGTTTTTAAATTAAATCTTTTTACACATGCAAGCTCCATGGTTTCACCAAGTGAGGAGTCAACTTAGCTCCCTATGGAAAAAATACCGCTAGATGAAATGTTTATCCATGGAAGAGAACAAAAGGTTAGCCTTTTGTTTAATAAAAGAGAGGTTAGAAGAGCATGAATGAAAAGTCTAGGGACAAAAATCACCATTGTCTCAATTTTAATATGAAGTTAACTTTTGCATATTTAATTTCTATATTAATTCGTCTTATCTTCTAAGTAAACTACTATATATCTTAGCTGAGAAAATAGGACTGCCGAGGCATGGACTCCCTCTGGTAGGCAGAAATTAGCTGCTTATTATTTGTGTATATGTAAAAGATAAATTTTCTCCAAGTGGTTTTTTCTGAAGATGTTTCAACTTCAATTGACATTTTAGCATTTTTTTATACAAATGATACCACCCCCAATACAAAGAAACCCCGAAACAATCAGTTTACTATTTTTAGTACTGATTAACCAGTAACTTGCTGGATTTTGTAATCCTGATGACCAACTGTGCACTCAATTCTTTCTCGTCTTTCTTAATTGGCATGGCACTTTCACCACTGATCTCTGGACACTTGGCATCCAGGGTCCTAATGGAAGTACAAGAATTCCAATGGAATGGCATAACTAAACCTTGTACATCCTGGCAGCTGATCCTGCTGATCTCTTTCTTGTTTATGCATGTAATTTTCAAAGTTTGTTTTTCTTGACTAAACGATCCATTTCATTACATGGCAAACAACTAAAGTAGCATAATGTTCTGAGTTTGACTGATTTTCCATTCCGAAGGAGTTTGCACTGTATTTGTTGAATTTGTTCTCGTTTAGGTGGTGTCTCCAGTCAGCCCTGCATAGTGGATTTGCTTATCTTTTTGTATAGTTGGCCAATGAACCCTTGTGTGAACAATTTTCTTTGTGGACTAATGCATATTGATTGGTCAGAAAGCAAAAATTTATAAATACTTTCTCCATTCAACAATATTTGACGTCCTAGACATCATCTCACTGTCTCCAACAAACATTGCCAAAATTATTAATTTTTGTCATGATGAATCTAATGGTTTCCTTTTCATCTCAGTGACTGCACAGGTGTGTAATCGCTAATTGCGTCCAATATTCCTATGAAGCTATAAGTGTTGAGTCAGCTACATGCTTATGCAAATACAATTGAGATTACACAGCAATGTACAGTGTAAAGGCAAACTTTCTGGAACTTCCCTTCTGGTGGTTCCAGTGGTTTGTGGTCATACTGCCCATACAATATTTTCTGGGTGAATGATGTTTTGTTCAGTCCTACATATCCCCTTAACATATGCTTTTCACCTCGGAATGAGTTTATCATTGCTTTACATATGGCTCAAAATTAACCTTCAAAAACAAAATACTCAATATTTATCCAGAAACTGACCATAAGCCTACTGGCGTGGTCTCAGTACCCAGCGTGGTTTTACTATCCCAATCCAAAACCATGTCCTGTATTAATATTAGTTAATTTTTTATATTAAAATATGGTAATAATGCATCAACTGAATTTAACACACCACAGAAATAAGCAAAATTACTAAAATTGTCAAGTTATTCAGCACAACACACACCAATTCCAAGAGACACTCTACACGTAGCCGTCTCATGGGGTAGGGTAGCAAGTCAACATTTACATTACACTATCTTACCTTTTGTCCTCAACTTCGTGTGGCCTGTGAGGGTGTGTGATCGGGTGGAATTAATGCTAGTGTGCCACGACAACACCTTGCCTATGGTAGTGGCAGAGGCTATTTTGTGTTTCATGACAAATACACTAATTTTGGAACACAATCATTGAAATTTATTGTGTGCATTACAAGTTCTTGTGATATATACATAGCTCATTTTATAAAATTTCTTAGATTCCATATAAAATTTAAAACGTTAAAATTGCATTTCTGCATTTGTCCTCAAGAACAGAGGGCTATAAAAATTGGTTAGAATGAAGTTTTACCAACCTTAACGGTGTAAAAGGTATTTTAAATTACCATTTACGATATTTGTGTAAGTTTATAAATTGCTCAGCTTTTTTGTCCAAACAATAATATCTTTTTTGATTTTGTTTTCTCTATGTTTTGACCATGAAATCTTTGTGCCAAAGGGAATAATATGCATGGAACCATTGATGTAATTTGCTGTCACTGGAATATAGAACCTTATCTGAAGCTGCCTTATCTATTATTCATGCATTTCTGAGTTAAAAAGTTCTTTGTCATAAGTGAAGTAATTCAGACCAGCACCACTCAGTTTCTCGCTGAAATAAGCAACCGGTTTACTCTCTTACAACAGCACTCCACCTAACCCAATGCCGCTAGTATCACGTTCAAGTTCAAACATTTTTGTGAAATCAGGAAGTTGCAGCAATTGTGCGTGGGTTAACTTATCTTTTAGAACCATGAAAGCCTCTACTTGCGGTTGTCCCCAAGAGAATGGCGCACCCTTCTTTGTAAGTTCATGTAGTGGTGCAGCAAGGGTGCTGAAATTACGAACGAAACAACGATAGAAATCAGCAAGCCCGAGGAAGCTTCGAATCTGCGTCACCGAGGTGGGTGTTGCCAGCTTTGTATAGCATTAATCTTGCTGCTATCCACCTCAATGCCCTGTGATGTAACAACATATTCAAGAAAAGACACATGATTTGTGCAGAAACAGCACTTATCCAAGTTCCCAAATAGGCGGGCAGCACGCAAAGCATCAAAAACAACACGTAGGTGATCCAAATGTTCCTCCATAGATTTGTTGTAAATCAAGATATCATCGAAATAGACAACCACAAACACCCCTATGAAGACCCGCAAAACTTCATTCATTAAACGCATGAACGTGCTGGGAGCATTAGTTAAACTAAAAGGCATAACTAATCATTCATATAACCCAAATTTGGTTTTAAAAGCTGTTTTTCATTCATCCCCCAATTTCATGTGAATCTGATGGTACCCACTACGCAAATTAACCTTAGAGAACACAACAGCGCCACTGAGCTCATCAAGCATATCATCTAAGCAAGGTATAGGGTGCCTATATCTGATTGTAATATTATTAATAGCACGGTAATCTACACACATGCGCCAAGAGCCATCTTTCTTTGGTACCAATAGAACAGGGACGGAGTAGGGGCTAAGAGACTCACGAATGTAACCTTTGTCAAGCAATTCTTGCACTTGTCGCTAAATCTCTTTTGTCTCATCTGGATTGGTACGATAGGCAGCACGGTTTGGCAATGGAGCGCCTAGGATGAGATCAATCTGATATTCAATGCCACGAATGGGAGGAAGGCCAGTGGGTACCTCCTTTGGAAAAACATCCACAAAGTCTTGCAAAAGTTTAGTAACAGCAGAGGGTATATCCAAAAGTGTAGAGTCATCAAGTGAAACCAGCACATTAGTGCACATGAGAGCATAGCAAAGCGAATTGGGAACATCCAACTCGGTCAAATCAGCTAGTGTAGCGAGTAAAACAGAAGCATTCAGTTTGATTTCTTTTTGTAAATTCGGTTGTGCATTTGGTTTGTGCTTTCTAGTGGCCTTAGCAAGGTCATCTTTTAAAATCTGTTCAGTGACATTGGAGGAAAAATAATTTTCTTGCCCTTAAACATGAGTGAGTATTGATTTGTGCGACCATGGTGCATGCTATCAGTATCATATTGCCAAGGTCTACCTAGCAGCAATGAACATGCTTTCATTGGAACGACATCACAATCAGCATAATCATGATAGGAGCCCATTGAAAAATGAACACGTACTGAGCGTGTTACCTTTAGTTTTCACCCTGGTTGAGCCATTGAATGTGGTACGGGTATGGGTGTGGCCGAGTTTAAAGGGACAACTTTTTGACCAGATCCATACTTGCCAAGTTGTTGTAGCTACCGTCATCAATGATGATGCGAATCGATCGTTCTTGCACAATGCCTTTGGTGTGAAATAAGTTGTGTCGCTGGTGCTGTTCTGGTTGTGCAACCTGCGTACTAAGGACATGCTACACTACAAGGCTCTCATACTTGTCGACATCAACAGCAGCAACATGTTCCTCCTCCTCATGCCCTGAAACGTCAGTGGCAAGCATAGCATATGTGGGTTCATCCAAATCACTAGTAGAAGAGTACTCACCATCCTCACATACAATCACGAATAACATCGCCAAAACCTTTGCAGCGATGGCATTGGATGTCCTTGGTGCGCCCATTGGAAGAAGAAGAGGCCCGTGTTGGTGTAGGTGCAGATGGAGTCTTTGTTGCTGCCGAATCACGCGAGGTGATGTTGGGTGGTGAGGGTGCAGCTGATGATGAGACAGCCTCAGGTTTAGTGGCTGGTTTGAAGGAGGTGGTGCGACTTACAAAGGAGTTAGCATGTGTCCTCGTTTGGCGTTCCTGCACTTCACGTTCAGCAACACAAGTAAGATGGAACAAACGAGTAATGGTATTGTACTCCTTATAGTCAAGCACAATCTGAATTTCACGGTTCAGTCCACCCAAAAATTGTGCCATAGCTGCATCATTATTTTCAACTAAACCACAACGAAGCATCCCAATTTGCAACTCCTGAAAATATTCCTCAACGGATTTGCTACCTTGCTGTAACCGCTGTAGTTTATTAAGCATATCGCGTGCATAGTAGGAAGGAACAAATCTATGTCGCATGAGGACTTTCAAAGCAGCCCAAGTGGGTGGAATGGGATGTTGGCTGCAATGTTCACGCCACCAAATCGAAGCAAAATCCGTAAACTCGCTAGTGGCAGCCCTAACTTGGTGTTGTTCAGGGACAGCATGGCATGCAAATTTTTGATCAACCGTAATTTCCCAATCAAGATAAGCATCAGGATCATATTTTCCATTAAACGTAGGTATGACGAATTTAATCTTGGCAAAAGGGTCATCCTGATTACTTACCACACGGCGAGGCCCTCGCGGCCAACAAGACTGGTTAGGATCTTCTTGCTCGGTATCGCCACAATAATTAAAGCCATCCCATGCAGCAGCAAGTTGCTAGACTAATTCGTCGAGATGAGTCGTGATGGTGGCAAGGCTGGTGTTGGTGATGGCTTGTGCTCGTGCCCTGAGCGTTGTACCTGTGCAGACTGGCCTCGCGTGATTTTTATGCAACAACGTGGCATTTTGTAAAACATTAACCTAGTATTGTTTTTTCTCCTACACGTGTGCCTATTGGTTATATTCGTCGTGGTCGTGTGGATTTCAAAATTTCTTATTTCTAACGCTAACATGAAGGCCTCGATTGTTCCTAGGTCTTCTAGCGGTATACTCTCCATCTATGTAAACATGGAGACGAACATTAATTTACTCTCAATTTAGCGTATTATTTTCTAGTTATTTTTCTTGCAAGTTATGGAATTCGTAGTTTTGATATGCGCTATAAGTGGATTTATGTCAATTATTGAGAATCTTGATGATATCATTAGCAATTGGTTTTTTTTAAAATCTCTGATTCTTTTCAGGAATTGGAGGTTGATTTAAAGGGTAATTTCTGTTTTTTCATTGCATTGATATTTATCCATTGCTCTTAATATGAAAATAATTAAAAATAAGAAAATAAGAGTTTTAATTTTTATCTGTTGTTAACAATATATGTGTGTATTGATCTCTAGTGTAGAGGGATATGACGTATAATACATAATTCTTTTACTTGAATTAAAGAAATATACGATGTTGAAACTAACGATGTTGAAACTAACGCTAGTTTAAATAATTTATGCTTATATATATGTTTGCTTAAGCTTTTTCATTCCTCAAATATTCTATAAATGTCTATAAATGTCTTAAGTGCAAATAAACTTAATTTGCTTATATTTATTTTATAAGAGGTAAAAAAATAGATACCAAATCTTTACAAGAAAGACGTATCCACAGTGAGAAAAAAATGGGTAGTGAATCATTGAGAACAATCACAGTAAGTAGGTAGAATTTTCTTTTATGTACATAATACATAATATCAAAGTTTCGAGCAAAGCTCAATGTTTTGTTGAAAGTTCTCAACTTTTGTTAAAAAACAAGTAAATTTCAGCAAAAGTGTTGTATTATAAATTATTAAAATCATAAATTTTTAATATTAATTTGATATTGAGTTTAATATTATTGATTCATATTTGGAATTTAGACTATGCTTTTTTTTAGTTGATCAACCTATCTCTCTCTTATCTTGTAAAATATATTCTTCTATTTCTTTTGGTATACTTTAATGCTCCTACAAATAAAAAAGTTGATTACTATAAGTAGTAATTTCTTTTCAATTTTGTTTTTCTTTTCAAACTCATAAATACACATTTTAAAATGTCGCCTATAGTCATCAAGGGGGAGATTATAAAATCATGGTGATGATTTAGATTATATGATGAACAATTAAATGATTTATTTTATTAAGATTAAAGTGAAAAAATTATGTTTAAATTGAAATGAAAAAATTATGTTTAAATTAAATTTGCATAGTCAGAGAATAATAAAGGTCAACTATAGATAATGTCAATTAAATCATTGAATAGTTACCAATCTGTTACATGAATAGTTTTGATGACTCTAGGCATGAGAGCGGTCAAACTAGCGGAATCCAAAAAAGTCTATTTTGAGTAGATTTCTTGGTTTACAATATTTGTTTATGACTTCTAGATGGTTTCTATAGTTTTGTGCTAATATGAGTCAAAGCATATATTGTCTGAGGCCTTGAGAGTATTATCGATGATGATCATAACAGACTTAGAAGAAGTTGTTAAGAGCTAGATGGTCAAGCTGATCATATGGAATACTAAGAGAATAATACACAATGATGTGATGTGAAGTTTTGGGCATAAAAAATGGTGTCAAACTTCTATATTTTTAAAATTATAATAAATATAAACATGTATGATATTTAGGGAAACGACGGTGTAGGTAATATTTTTAATAGATTACTATTTAGTGCCCCGAATGAATTTAGCGCCCCCACACTTTTTCAGTCACAGCAAACACATTCTACTACTTCAGAAAACATATTCACAGCCATGGAAACAAGTTTACAGTTAGAAGATGAATTTATTACTTGGCAGAAACGCTTATACTCATGGGCGAGTTCTAGTGAGTGGGTTGCTACTAGCGCCTGGGCCTAGTTAGCCCTTCTGACATTTTTCATATAAATATACTTATACATTAAATGCAAAGCATTTTTCTTATAGAGTTTAAGAATTTGAAATCTATACCTGCAAGCTTGTCATTTACAAATACACAAGCTATATCAAAAATTTTATCTATCGTTAATGAAGGAAGAACCCCTTTTGAATTCCAAAATGCAACATCTGCATCAAAAATGTTTGCCTTGTTGAATTGAAAAAATATGTATAGTAATTAGACTCTTGAAAACAATGAGGATCATCAGCAGACTATGAAGTACATTCCATTTAAACCATGTACTGGTAAAGAACAATGAACATGTGATCATTTCAAAATTACTGCACATGCATAACACTCACTGGTTCGAATTTCAAATTCTAAATAGTGATGAAATAGTCAATATATAGTAAAATATACAATTGGCATTTCATTGAAAAATGAAAATTGAATGGAGTGCCCAAGTCTACTTTTCATGTTTTCATGTTTGCATGCAGGTAGAGTGCTAAACATTATTCTACATATGATATATAATTGGGAAATTAATACCCATCGTGAGGTTGGCATGTGGGCTTAGGACACTCGCTGTAGTACTAAAATACTGCATTCTCTTTTTTTATTTGAGGAATCAAATTTGCCCCATGCATAAATCATATAGCTAGAGATAATACTCCTTTTGGTGCTGATGACTACCACCAAGAACATTCTGGACACAAGTGTACGGCATAAGACTAATGATTTGGTTTCTTCTATACTCTTGCATACAAAGAAAGCATTATCAGAAATAGTTAGATATGTCCTAAGTGCTCCAATATTCCCTGAACAACAAAGTTGTTTTCGCCCTACTTACCAATAGTAAGTCCACCAAGTACTTAAGAGATAGGGACCTTCGGCCGTAAGTGAAGATCCTAGGCTACTTCAATCAGGGTTGACCCAGATTCTACAATAAAAAATGAAGTCTATGCACCAACATGAAATGGCACAATAAAAGAATGGCCATGCAGTTAATGTCAATATTTCATACAGTAACTTAGACTGTAGCTGAGTGGTTTCAAGTTGGCCAAGGCGCTCATTAGTGACTCGAATATCTTCTGAAAGGTTATCCACATGCTTGTTCATTAGGCGATCAAGTCAATGTCATATTATTAGGTAAGCGTTGTAGTCCTATTATTTGACTAATGTCATGATGACACATCTACACTAGATGCTAATCCTAGTTTTCTTGAATCAACACATCTAGGGATCCAACCAGGCAAACCCCACATCAGATGGATAGAAAGACCTTTCATACACAACACCGCATGAAAACAGACAGTTTGTAGCCAACAACTATCCCACTAAAAATTCACTACATAAAGGAACTTGTGTGCCTTGAATAAAGTAGGCCACAGTTTTCCCAGCATAAAAATGGAATTAAGATTCCAATGATGCATATCAAGTAATTATCATAATTTTATTACATCTAAAATCCTCTGACATTGCAGTTTTACATTATATGAAACAAGCCAATATTTTGGCTTCCTGCAACACCAGTTGGTGTTGGAGATAACATTATAGCTTCTACCAACGTACATAAAAGATAATGTTTTCCTTACTCTTTAGTATTCTCTGGTTATTAGCCCAACAGTCTACTTGTACATTTATATGAGTATTACTGCATATCAAGGCTAGCTCTAGAGATATATTTCATTAAAGGGTACCAAAGTAGTAATTTAATATCAGTGTGTAAGTAGCACAACTGGAGTGTAAAATTATGCAGACAGATCGCAACTTCACCAAACTTAAGTTGTCAGTTTGCCATTTGAATTCCAAACAAAATAATGTTGATAAAAAATCATCAAGGATTTGTCTCTTGAGAAGGTATCACCTAGATTTAGCTAAGCAATATAGCGCATATTCTTCTTGAGAAGTCAAAAAAGTAGCAAGTTTCATATCCTTGGAAAAATGTTCAACGACTGACTAACTGAGAAATAACATCCAAGAATGGTTTAAGGACCTGCTGTAATATAATGGGACCACCTTGCCAAGAATAAAGTCTCCTCTTTCATCAAAATGACAATTTTTGTCACAAAAGTCTGCATTTCATCCTGTAAACTTTTAGAAGATTTATTGGTTAGCAAATGGTGTTTGCGCATGCCCCTTGAGAAAAACATTACATGTTGTAATTCTGCATTCTTTCTTGCCATAATTGGTGCTAAAATCATGGATTTTGCATAGTATAAATTAATATCAGATGAAAGTAATATGATCTGTAGAAGGATATGTGTCATCGTTTTACCTTGAACGTTTCATTGTCAGTTCAGAATTCTATGCCAGGGATGTCACATAACCAAACTGGAAAACCACTGAAGAAGTGGACAACAAAACAAGGTAAAAGAGAAAGAAAAATTATGTTGTAAGATTTCTCAATTGGAGAAGCATAAATGTATAAGATAGAACTATTTAAAGTTTAAAATTAAAGAGTAAAATGCAATGGAAATAAACATCAAAGTTAAATTGCAAGAAGAGAAAACACATACGTCTGAAGTAATAAATAAACAGCTTAGAGTACATAACGGGAGAAATACATGGCTCTCTCGAAGTGTTTGGACTAGCTTAATTCATGAGAATAACCGTGAAGCCCGGTTCTTTTATGCTGACCGATATGAGAACAAATTAATAGAGTAAACTAGCCATGTAGCATCCTAGAATTAGCCTCCTTTTCTCGAGTGGAATTACAATACAGGACACAATTTGTTAAAACAGAAAATGGCCAACGAAATGTGGGTGAAAATAAATTAAGTATGTAGCATGGCATCCCCTCTCAAAAGTTTTTTTAAAAAAAAGAAAAGAAAAGAAAGAAATGACATCATCATAGACCAACGAAATAAAGGTTCCAATCAATGCCTAACCATTATTAATCTAAAGTAAGCTGTAGTTATGGTGAAGACATGCTCAAGCTAAAAAGGTGATATTGTCATATTCCTTTTTAGTTAACCCAGTGTGCATATGCACAAACCAAAAAGGATTAGCCTTATTGAACAAGGATTGCAAGCATGTATTCCGTGTGCATGCAGTCTAAAACAAGAAATCTTTTGCATCTGACACAATTAAATACTCTAATAGGTAGAACTGATATGAAGTAAAGTGTTAAGATATAAATAGACCCAAAATTCCATTCTGCATAAGCATATGGACTGATACGAAGAAAAAGAAATAAACCTTCAGCGGCAACAGCTTCGCAAATTTGGTAAGATCAAATCTTTCTCATTTTCCAAGTGCATTAAAAATGGATCAAATCTTAGTTTGACAAGCATGCGCCCAGTCCCATAAAAATCACAAATAGATCTTCAGCGACAACCAGCTTCGCAAATTTCTTTACAAGGTCCTGTTTTTCATGTTGCATTAAAAAACCATATTAATCCATTTTTTAAGTTTAAATAATTAATCCTCAATTAATGTCACCCTAATAATTCACCTCGTTTTAGGTATTTCTCTTCTCTTTCGCCTCCTCTCTCAAACGCACGCAAAGTAACCAGAGGTTTAATACGATTAACAATGTCAAGTATGCTTCCAAACTGCAGCATCCCGAAACCTGATGGTTCGGCACCTAAAATAGGGACCGCACAGCTAGAAGACGACCAACTAAAATACTATGGAGAAATTATCAACAATCTCGCGCCAACAAGATGCCTCCAGGTCAAGAAGAACCGGAATCAATCTCTATTTCACCAAAGAAACGCCTCCAAGAAGAACCGGAATCAACCTCAATTCCACCCGGTGGCTTACCAATTCCAAAAGTCCCACTCCACAGGAACAGTCGCATCCACCTCCACCCAACCCAACCCAGCTCGATCACAGCAGCTAGAATCGATCCCACACCACCCAGGCAGCCCCAACCACCGATTCCACCCCCAATGCCCAAATCCCCAAACCAACAACCAAGCAGAGAGGAGAGGATTGACAGAGGAAGGCACGGCCTCACCTCGGCTGTGGCGCGCGGGTAGTGCAGCCCCGCGGAGACGAGCATCCTCCGCTTTCCCCCGATGATCACGTTGAACGGTCCGAAGAAGTTCCCACCATCACCGACGTCCCTCCTCCCAACCACCTGCCTCAGCACCTTATTCCCCTCCGCCCCCGCATACGCCGCGGCGGCGGAGCAGACGAGCAAGAGGAGGATCGGCAGCAGCAGCACGAGCGCGAGGGCAGGGAGCCGTAGAAGCGGCGGCCCCCGCGAGGCGACCATGGATGGATTGCGGAGGCTGAGTAGGGGAGAGAAGCAACGAGAGGCGACGGCCACGGCGGAGGAATATAACGGGCTGTGGATTTTTTTTACCGTTGGGAGGATGAGGAGGGAGAGAGAGAGGGAGATTACACATCACACGAGATGAGACGGCCACATAACAGGTGTACTGATCTTGGGAGCTTAATTTTTTGGTTGGGATGGAAGAGTGCGCGATTCCTCACGTAAATACGGACGTAATGATTGTAATATGTGGCTTAACGAAATGGTGAAATGCTCGGTATCGGTTGGTTTAAAAAAAATTTCTATGTCGTTTTCTCTTTAATTTCAATTTCCGTAGAAATTGATTGTTTCAAATTTTCCATAATTGGCAGGGAGTAGAATAGATAAAGAAAAAGTGTAGATCAATGTATTAATATAGTTTATTTCACCATAATATAAAAACCGTGTGTAATGTAACATCATTAAAAAAAACTGTGTGCAACATATATATATTTCCTCTGTCAAAGACCATTATTCAATAATGTTTTAATTTTTATCGATTTATACAAGAAATTTAAAATTAGTTTTCTATTGTAAAAATGTTGTATTTAGACTAGTTCTAGTTTTTGATTTTTTTTAGTTAGAGATATGACTATTTTCGATGGATATTAGCCATTCTAAATTCACTTTTTATATATGAAGAAAGAAGACAGACTAAATTCACTTTTATATTTGAAGAAAAATCCTATACTATCTAAGCCAATATATGTACTGTAGCACTGCTATGGCTAGTTTAAGCTAGGCTGTCACTGAAATGAGAGTAATGTAAAAAAAAAAGCAATCTAAAAATAAGTTTTTAAGAGTTTACGATAAAGAAAAGTTCAAAAACTATTCCTTCATTTATCATTTGTGTCTAGATTTAATATAAAATTTATATATAATTTTATTCTCATTTAGCCACTCTATCAATAGAAATTACGATATTATGCATATATAATGAACTATATTTTAACCCCAACTTTTTTTGAAAACACCCTAGCCATGTATGTTGTCATGGTCACCCTAGCCAGATCCAATGCTTGCACCATTGTCCATCTCCACCCCTTCGCTGTTGCCATCGAATCCATCTATCAGGACCACTGGTGGTGGATCCACCAGCTACTCTCTTTGTTGTTGCATTGCTAGCCTATCTCCCTCCTATTAACGCACCACCGGTCACTCTCATTGCCGCGCGCCAGTCATTGAGGAGCTGGTGAGATGGAGAAGAGAAGAGGAGAGGTGACTAGAGAGTAAAGAAGCGAGAAGAGAGAGAGGATTAGAAGACTTCATTTTATTTAAGATGGAAGGAGAGAAAAGTAGAGGGACAAAAAGACGTGTGGCTGACTAGTGAAAAAAATTCACCGCTCCTATTTTCACATGCTATCTTGTATATGACTATAGAAATAAATATTTCTTTATTAAACACTTCAAAACTTTTTATATATAGGACTTTTTTTATCCTGCTTTTAAAAATAGGGAAATGTTAAAAAAATATTTTGTAGTAGTGATAATAGCAAAATTAATAAACAATTGATTCATAGCTTTTTTTCACATGCACGTAGTTTCAGTAATCGAATCAACCTCTGGTCGAAATACCACGAACCAATTGCCCATAGTGTACAAGCTTAGAATAGAATAAGCCAAGCAACATGTATGAGATCTAGCCTTGGCAGCCACACTTCATGAAATTTTCAATGAAAATCTCTTTCACCTCAACTTTCCCGCCCTAACAGATGGAATTGATTCATGAGGATCTAGTAGCTAATATCCATAGATAAAACAAACTTTGGTTTAGTCCTTATGCCTGCTAAGCATGTTCCCTTTCATCCCAATTTGAGTGATCACAACAAAGATTCTAATTTCGAGTGATATCCCCCATACATATCTTGTACTTTTAAATTTAATATAAATAATTATAAAAAATTTGAAAACAAATGATGTACAGTAAGATCGATCGCACTCTACAGAAAAATCAAGTTCAAATTTGACCTATAAAATAAAAAAATATAAATTCAAATATAAATAAGTACCACTCACATATTAAATTTGTTTTATTTATATATCTCATAGCTATCATATTTGCGCGGGCATGTATATATTGTAGGTTGTATTTGAGATACTTATAAAAGTGAAATATCAATTCCATAATACATGCCATGCTTTAAAAGCTATGCTTCTTATTTTAAAGCTATTTGTTAGCTTTAAACTATCTAATATTTAATTAATCCCTATAAACGATTATCTATCATCTCTATATTATCTAGAAATAAGTAGAGTTCAGAAAGCATAAATTAAGTGTAAATTAAAAGTAATGCATTTTTAATTAAATGTTTAGGGGCTCTTTTTCTAACAAATCCTAATAACTATTATTACTAATATGTTTTATTTGTACATCTAGCCCTATTAATATTGATAATTTTTTTATATACTTACATATGAATTAACAAAAATACAAGAGATATACATCTTGTAGACTCGCTTCCCTATATGGATGATCTATAGTGTCCTTTTTAAAAATATAGCACCCTAAATTTTTTTGATTTGTTTTTAAAAAATCCCTTCTCAAATATATATACACACGGATCTCTTTGAGTTGGTGCTTATTGTGCCAAAAATTAGATAAAAAACTACAAGTGATCCCAAATCCATATTTGAAAATTAAATTTATTTCAAATATACCAAAATCCCTTTTAAAATTCAAACCTAAAAATCTCTAAAAAATCAAACGAATTCCCATTAATTTGGGTCGCCCTCACTTTACCATTCCTCTCTCCCTCGGCGTTCTCTCCTCCCTATGGCCCAACCGCCCCACTGGCCCATGCCTCTTCTCTTCCTCTCCTTCATCCCTAGGCTGCGCCGACCGTCCCACGTACCAGCCCACTCTCCATCCCGCAAACGCTCGCTCATGTCCCATCCGCGCACACGCTCGCTATCTACCAAATCACCTAGGCCCTCTTGTTAACCTCCTGGCTTAGTTGCGTGCGTCTTCTGCTCTGTGCCCTCATTCTCCTCACCACACACCGCGCATGCACACATGCCAAATGTTTGACAAAAGTCCCTAGCCTATACGTCATGTCCTCCCTTCATTCTCGTATGCCAAAAACTCATTCTCGTCACCGCGCACATCACGCGCTCAACCGGATGCCAAACTGACCTAACCTTCGCACGTGTGTGCCACGACATAACCACGCCATGCTACATTGTGCCACACCAAACACGGACCCACCGCTACAAATCCCGCTAGTCATCATCTTGTCCTTGACCCTCTATTGTTTAGCCTCGCCTCCTTATCGAGTTTTATCATGGGTCTCATAACCCTGCACGACGCCAAACCGATCGTGCACTGAGTAGCACCATGTCGTGACAAGCCACGGCCCCCGCCTACCACCACTTTGCACAGCGTTGTTGCGCGTAGTGGAGCACTATGGCATGCCTCTTTACCCTGCTACCATCAAGAGTCTTGTGCTTCACATCACTATGGACCTTATCGACAACCCTTGCGACTTGACTCCTTGTTGCCACCCAACGGTCGTGGCTATTTAAGCTAGCACACCTTCACTTCTTTCCTTGCAAAACTCCTGACCACTAGGCATGCCATCATTGCCCTACACCACCTCTCCCCAAGTCAGGCATCACCAGCTCCGCGCCACTACCTGTGTTTCCTTCTTTGCCACCCAACCACCACTTTTGCTCACCACCGTATGCCGCTTTCCCTATCGCTAGCATTGTCACCCATAGCCGGGACTCATCACTGTGCCTTTGTCCCACGATAGGGAGAGATGAGCAGAGAGAAAGAAAGAATGAGAAGAAAGAAAAATGAAGAGGAGAGAATATCCCTTTAGTGCCATTGACATGTGTGCCCCACCTCTCCCAATAATGTGAGGCCGCGTGTCCTCCTTCCTCTCGTTGACATCTAGACTAGCTCTCCATCTCTCTCCTTCCCACCAACACACAAGCCTCACTTTCCTAATCTCTGATTGGGCCGTCAGCCAAACCCCATAAGCAAATGCTCATTCTGCCTATCAGCTTCCTAAGGTTCACTTTACCTCCTCCAAAACAATCTCTCTCTGACATGTGGGTCCCACTCTAGAGAATATTCTGGTTAATTTTTCACTGATTTATTTTTTTTCTAAAAATTCTAGAAATTCAAATAATATTCCAAAAATTTTATCTTTTCAACCATAACTTTTAGAAATTTTCTAAAAATGAGATCTATTGAGTGATTTTATTATTTATTTAGTATTATATAATTTTTTAGGGTTTTATTTGGATTCCTCACGTTTCATGCATAGTTTGCTATTGGAAAACTCTAAGGTGTCGATTCTACAAAAAAAATTTATAGACTAAGAGCAAGGCAAGTCACCCTTGATCATATTCATCCTAATTTAAATCATAATCATATTACGAGAATTTAAATGGTAGGAATTTAAATTGTAGGAATTTAAATCGCAAGAAATAAATTATAGGAATTTAAATCGCAAGAAATGAATTATAGGAATTTAAATCATAATTATCTTCACACTATTACATAAGATAAAAAAGTGTTAAAAACTCTAGGTAGAGATACCCGAATTACAATTTAAAATGGCTAAACTCATTCCAAAAAGTCATAAAGGCTCTCCTAAATTCTAGCCCTACCTATTTATATATATATATAACTAAAAAGCCCCTTAGAAAACCCTAAAAAGCCCTTGGAACATAGCCCTACTCAACCTAACCACAACCGTTGGATCTAGATCAGCCACCCTAGAAACCTCCACATCAACCGCCACATTGAGCCTCATCGAACCGCATGCTACTGCAAAAGATCCACTACGGCATCATCCCCTCCACGTCACTGGCCCAATTGTGAGCCACAATGTGGCGCCACACCATCCCGCGTGTCGTATGGCTCCTGCGTGCACACCACGCTTGCTCGACCACCTCGCTGCTTTGTAGGCCACCGATGTTGAATACATATATAACAGAGTTACTAGTAGGATACATGTACAATAAAGTTGTATGGAATTAGGAGTTCTACTAGTAGGATTTATAGTCCTTGTATAACTATCTAATATAAATAGAGAGATGGTCTATGTCTCAATATATCAATTTTAGAAGAGAGAAAAATTAATGTTAGTTGATAGATGAGTGTTTTGAATGCACTTTGTAGATACATCTTTATATATATATAAAGTTAATATACTTTTAAAAATTTTGTCAACTTTTAAAATTTATGTTGAGATTGTTTTTCTCTGGTTATAGGTGGTTGTACTGGTATATTAGTGGTGGCTGAATCAACAGCAAGTCACCGGTTGGACTACATATGTATGTCCATCGGACAGACGATATTCAGAAAAGCCAGTATTTCAACTACAGATTAATTTCACTAAATTTTAATTCCTCTAAAAGTTTTTGGTTTTTGTTAATCCTACTACCATTTACCCTCTTTTGGTATGATTTGTTATTATATTTGATCTTAAAAGTGGTATAGAGTTTTATTTTATAAAATTTTTGCTTTTCAAGATGTTAATACTAATAATTATTTGAGATTGGATTAATGAGATTGATAAAAAACTAAAGGCTTAAGTTTTCTATTGCTTTTGGATTTGCTTTGCACGCTTGTACAATCGATCAGTTGTTTTCAACCAAAAAGCTTTCGAAAAAAATATAAGTTGATTTTTGTGCAATTTGGATGCTTAATCTTTTTAGTGTCAAAAGATTAAAAGGAACAAAAAGTTGTTTTGGTTTTCGAAAATTGCTCAACATATTTTTTGAATGAGATGAAATTAAAAAATACTTAAGTATATGGAAGATATTGTGAAAAAAAACCATAAGATGCTATCTTGTTCAAATAATCCAAAACAAAAATAACTTTTGATTGATGGTGAAAATTGTGTCAATTTGATAAAAGATGTTTCTTAAAAATTTCTTGGCAAAGATTTTCCAGTGGTAAAAGGAAACTTAATACGATTTTGAATCAATTAAAAGTGACCAGATGTAATAGAGAAATAAGTTTTTGATCCACATGCATATTTTACACCTCATGAACATGCTATTTTTAGCATATCTAAAAAGTGTCAGATTTTGACAAAAGCTGAACCAAATAAAAAGATTTTGAAATATGCTAGTATTTTGAAAACCTTTCTTCAAATTGTGTAAATACTTCTTTTTAATCTTCAAAAGAAATAACTCATGTAAAGTATAATTGCACCCGTTATGATAAGGATGGGTATTTTTTAGTTATACATTCAATTGGCAAGAAAACACAAAAAGGACCAGTAAATATGCGCTTCCAAGTTTAAGATGGTATGGATCGTACTTTTATTCTGGTGGTCCGGTCAAACTGGAGGCCACAGCGAGGTTATACCGATGCTTAGTTAGACCGCGAGAACAACTGTCTTAAAAAATAATCGATTTTGTGTTTTGTTATCAAAAGAATGAAAAAAAGAGAGAAATTCTTCTCTTTCTAAGGGGAGAGTTTTTTCTTTTCGATTTTTTTCCTTTTTCAAATGCATAAATATGAATTTTACAAATATTGCCTATGTATTCATCAAAGGGAAGATTATAAAACCATGGTGATGATTTAGATTATATGATGAACAACTAAATGATTTGTTTTATTGAAATTAAAGTGAAAATGTTATGTTTAAATTGAATTTGCAAAGTTGGTGAATAATATCGGTCAACTATGGACAGTGTGAGTTAGATCATTGAATAGTTATCAATTTGATCGATGAACAGTTCTGATGGTATGAAAGCGGTTAGACTAGAAAGCCCGATGGTCAGACTAGCGGAATAAAAAAGAGTTGGTTTCGAGATGATTTCTTGGTTTACGATGTTTGATTTATGTTTATGACTTCCAGACAGTTTCTATACGTGAGATATTTTATTGCGTGCTAATGTGAGTCAATGCTATGTTGCTTGAGGACTTGAGAGTATTGTCGGTGACGATTAGGACTAGACTTGAGAGAAGTTAAGGGCTAGACGGTCAAGGAGATCATATGGAATACTAAGGCTACAGAATAATACACATTGATGTGAAGCTTCCATATGGCATACAAGAGAGATTGTATGGGCATAAAAAAATGTAGTCAAACATAGAAGGAGTTTAAATTTAAAAAGATTGGGGTTCGTAGTGGGTATAGATGTGTTGGATACCTATACAAGAGAGCTTCCTATGAGATTAGAAGTGCTAGGGCTAGTAGAATTCAGAGTTTTTTAAAGCCACCTATAGGTATAAAGAGAAAAGCGGTTTAGGCATCCAAAACCCAAAATCGGCTACCTGAGCTTGGCATGCAGCAGCCTATCCGAGATGATTTTGCGATTAATCTAACCACATTACGTAATTCTAGTAGAGTACAACATGAGCACACTCTAGCTGTACAGACAAATGCTACTGGAGCATTGGCAATGGATGGCGGGTATTATGGGATTCTAAATTTTTATTCCATTAGCTAATTAGCATGCATGAACTTAAAAGTGTCAATTATTTTGAAAAAAATAGAATTATGAGTGTATAATCATGTTTTATCTTGTCTCAGGCATGGGCGCCAACCAAACAAGTTGTTCTCAAGTTCTCAGGCATGGTCAGGCACATTTCATTGAATTCTAAGGCATACAATTTTCTAGGGCATGTTGCTCAGGTCACCCAACCAAACTGAGGCCTATATTCAAGTGAAATGCCAACTTATCTTGTACGAAGTGAAAGGTTGTACGCTGTTGTTCTACATGCAACTCCATGCAGCCCATCCTTACTTCTCAGGAGCATAAATCATGGAAAACTCAGCTTTGAAGCCAACCTGTATTTTAGACATACATGTTACATGTGCTTGATGCACTTTGCACTCCAAGTCAGGAATAAATAGTTTATGTACGTAGCATAGAACCCCAGATGTGGGATAATGTATCAATATGGTAGAGGCATGTCTATTTGAAAACGATGCTATGCTTCTGGAATAACAAGTGACAACTACTGATAGGTGACAAATGATGTATCATGTATGTATGCAACCTTTGCTATTCTAGAAAAAAAAGGTGTTAACAAAATGAAATATTTACAGTGTCAGCTTAGGTCATATCTAAACTTTTTGGGTATGATGGGCATGACCAGAGAGAGTCACAACCATAAAGCTGCTATGGGTTGGATGAGTCAGTTAACCAAGATTAGATGCAGATTTGTTGGAAGAACTCTCTCATTTAGTGCACAATTTCATAACACCACCTATACAAAGGGGGTGAAGTGGTGTGTCTTGGCAAGAGCTAGTCACAGGGTTTAGCTTTACAGTGTCAGCTAGGTCATATCTAAACTTTTTGGGTATGATGGGCATGACCAGAGAGAGCCACAACCATAAAACTGCTATGGGTTGGATGAGTCAGTTAACCAAGATTAGATGTAGATTTGTTGGAAGAACTCTCTCATTTAGTGCACAATTTCACAACACCGCCTATATAAAGGGGCTGTGGTGGTGTCTTGGCGAAAGCTAGTTACAGGGTTCAAAATACCAGTAATTCCAGATTTTCCCTTACAAAAATTTTAAATCCAAAAACTTCAAATTTTGACAGATGACAAGTATCTAGGTGGTTATCAGCTGGTGAGCGACTAAAGAAAAGTGCAGATCCTTATGAGTGGTAACCATTCCCTAACCAGTGCCTAGCTCTAGACTAACTATTGGTTATTCATTGCCATTATTTTGAACGCATGGTGTGGCTACCACTCTCTAGCATGGTCATGATGGGTCCAAGACCAACTAACCTATGCATGTTACAGTTTGTCGTATTCTTTAATAGTAAGGAAATAAAAATTTTCTATAAATGACTTCTAAAATTTGATAGCTTAGTGCCGTTAACATGAGTACTATAGCACCTTTATCCTTCTATTGTAAAATTACTTTGGCTGCACAGCAGTTTTAGCCATGCACCACCTACATATATCCTTCTAAAGTAAAATCTCTTTGGCAGCATAGCAATGCGAATGGAAGAAAAGAAAACCAGACCAATTGCGGCCAAAGAAAAGAAGTGAAAGTAAAGATGACTAAAAATTCAAACAAGGCCTATGTTGTTACTAGCGCAGTGCATTTTTATACTGATACTGAACAAACGCGTCATACCTACCATATTTACCACACTACCGTATGCATAACCCTGATTGTTACACAAAAAATATATAACTATGAATTGCTTTTACCTGATATATCCAAAGGGAATTAGTTAGGTCAATGTCCCCATCGGACAAGCTAGTGAGTTTCACTTACCTCTAAATTCAGTTCCATCTTTTTCCAAGGAAGCACCATAGTTCTTTGCATTTGTTCAAGCGGTCATGACACAACAAATAATGCATTTATGTTTTGTACATGAATATGGAGATATAAAAGATGCAGTTAAAACTAAGTAAAATGATATATCACATGCACAGGCATTATATAGATTGCTAGCTTCAATGTAAAAGAAAGTACTTCGCTCACTATACTTTGATAAGTTTCATTATTAGGAATATGAAAAATCTTCACACAACAAACGTCTCAAGTCTCAACCTGGTAAAACTTGTAACAAGTGTGCCTCTGTGTGGATTAGGACAACTAAAACAGCATCAAAAAAGGGCAACCTACAAAGGATATGCCTTTTTGCTTTGTGTTAAGCCTTGTTCCTTGACATCTCATATTAATTAACTATTTATTACAACAGCAAAGAATGCTCTTGGCCTCATGCTACAAATGCCAAGCTTAAATAGAACATGGAAAAAAGGAATTAATGCATTTTTGAGCTTTTTAAGATGTCCGCTTAATATTTAGTCTTGATGGCTATATAATACGTTTTTTTGCTGATGGGTTTTAAAAGGAAAATAGAGGTAGACAATCAGCTTGCCAAACCCTCGTCCAATGAATCTCCATCAACAAAAGTCATTGCAACTAGATTATGTCATGAAAATAACCTTGGAAATGTAAATTAACCTGGGTTTTTACGTGTTACGAGGTTAAAAACTAGGTTTTGTAAATTTGCTAAGTGGACTTTTCTGCGAAGTTCAGAAAGATAAAATTAACCTATTCCAAAAAATAAAATTCAAATACCTGCAAACCAACAATCTCTCGAATCAATGTCAACTCATTAAGCCCTTCAACCAATTAAATTGGTTGTTTCAGTGAGACCTAGTAACCAACTTGACTGCCTTCATAAATATGAAAGAAACCTTAGTAAACATCTGAATCTTTTGATCACTGCGTTAATGAAGAAATGTAACTCCAGAGCATGCAACCCTGCATGTTCAAATGTTATACCAAAGACCAGATCATTTAATTTATGATGGCTTAACAAGGTCCCAGCTGCTTGGGTACATCCTAAAATATTAATAAATACCAATATACATTGGACATGATATGGTGATTTTTTTCCCTTTTTTTCATAGGGGGAATGACCTACCATGGTGTGACTATATCCTTATCAGTTCATCAAATCATCTTTGGTTCCCACCTTGCATCAATGGTAATCAAATGCTCTACACAAAAGTCTTATAGCTCAAGAAGCTTAAAATAGGTAAGCCAAAGTACTTCCATTTTACAGTAATTAATGTTGATTTCCACTCCAACCGATTGTACAGTTATATCATGGGGTGAATCAAAATTAAAAGAATTTAATAAAAAACCTCTAAATTAATATGCAGGCCCATTACGAACAAAAAGGACATGGAAGAATTGATCACCTAGTGTAGATAATATTTTTAATAGATCTACTATTTAGTGCCCTGGATGTTATTAGTGCCCGAGTCAGAATAAACACATTCTACTCCTTTAGAAAACATATTCAAGTCTTGGGAACATGTTTATAGTTACGGGATGAATTTATTAATTGGCAGAAACATGCTTATAGTCATGGGCGAGTTCTAGTGAGTGGGTTACTACTAGCACCCTAGCCCTTCCGATATTTTTCATATAAAAACACTGACACATTAGATGCAAAACATTTTTCTTATAGAAATTAAGAATTTGATATCTATACCAGCAAGCATGTCATTTACAAATACACGAGCTACATCATGAATTTTATCTATTGTTA
Source organism: Oryza coarctata (assembly GCA_030770085.1). Classification (NCBI taxonomy): domain Eukaryota; kingdom Viridiplantae; phylum Streptophyta; class Magnoliopsida; order Poales; family Poaceae; genus Oryza; species Oryza coarctata. Next base: position 7,593,552 of record CM061484.1, on the reverse strand, counting down.
ATGAAAGAAGAACCCCTTTCGAATTCCAGAACGCAACATCTGCAACAAAAATGTTTTAATTGAGAAAATATGTATAGTAATTAGACTCTTGAAAAATGAGAATCGTCAGCAGACTATGAAGTACATGCCATTAAAACCATGTACTGGCCGTAAGTGAGGATACTAGGCTACTTGAATGACTGGTTGACCTAGATTCTACAGTAAAAACTGACATTGTGCACCAACCAGAAATGGGTACAAATAAACAATAAAAGCTTTTAATGTCAATATTTCATATGGTACAACTTTGAAATTTAGATTCGCATCGAAAAACTTGCAATGTTATAACTTAGACTGTATGACAAACTTAGAAATACATTAAGAATAGAAATATGGTAGCTTCAGATACGGTTCTAGATTCCAGTGACAATAAATTACATTAATGGTTCCATGCATATTATTCCTGGTTACTGCTAAATAGATGACACCAAGATTTCATGGGTCAAAACATAGTTAAATATTTCAGAACAAAATCAGAAAAGATATTATTGTTTGGGACAAAAAAGCTAAGCAATGGACTTATAGAAATATGGTAAATGGTAATTTAAAAATACCTTTTATGCCATTAAGGTTGGTAAAACAGCCTTCTGTTCTTGAGAACAAATGCAGAAATGCAATTTTAATGTTTTAAATTTTAAATGGAATCTAAGAATAATCTGGGCAACTATTTTGTAACATGAGCAATGTATATATCACAAGAACATGTAAATGTGCACAATAAATTTCAAAGATTGTTTTCCAAAATTAGTGTATTTGTCATGAAACACAAAATTGCCTCTGCCACTGTAATATCATGGGCCAAGGTGTTGTCGTGATACAGTAGCATTAATTCCACCCGACCACACCCTCACAGCCACACAAAGTTGAGGATAAAAGGTAAGACGGTGTAATGTAAATGTTGGCTACTACTCTGCCCCACAGGTGGCTATGTGTAGAGTGTCTTTTGGAATCGATGTGTACTGTGCTTGCAAATTTAGTATTGTTGCTTATTTCTGTGGTGTGTTAGATTCAGTTGATGCGTTGTTACCATATTTTAATATGGAAAATTAACCAATGTTAGTACCATCCTAGACACGGTTTTGGATTGGGATAGTAAAACCATGCTGCACAATACAAATTCCATTTCGATCTGAAAAGTCAACAACTTTGACTAGGAAACCAGGTTTATGGTCAGTTTCTAGATAAATATTGAGTATTTTGTTTTTGAAGGTTAATTTTGGGCCATATGTAAAGCAATGATAAACTCATTCCCAGGTGAAAGCATATGTTAAGGGGATATGTAGGGACTGAATAAAGCAACTTTCACCCAAAAAAATATGGTATGGGCAGTGTTAGATATTAACGTATCTAGGGGTTTATTTATAATTGTATTGAAGTACTTGTGACATTATGTATGAAAGCCACCTAACCCAAGATGGTGTGGAGTTTTCCTGCTATCTCTCTACAATCTCTCTTCATACTATTAGAGCGAAAGGGAACGTCTCCTCTAGGCCCCAATTGCCCCGCGCCACCAATCTTCCTCTCCTCTCCTCTTCTCTTCTTTTTCCTACTGCCACCACCTTTTCTTTCTTATCTTCTAGCTTATGCCTCGTCACATCTCTTCTGCGCATGCGTCTGTGAGTCTCCTGTCCCACTCCACCATCAGCATCCGCAAGTCTCCTCTCCTCTTCCACGCGCGTGTCTGCTCAGCTATCTTCTCTGCCTACGCATCGCACCGCTCCATCCCCTCTTCCGCGTGCACACTCATGCTTCTCTCCCGTCCGCTCTTCTTCTCTCTCACACAATAGCACTGTCCGGCCACCTGCGTCGCTCGGTTCTTCTCCGCACGCATGTCCGCACGTCTTCTCCCATCTGTGTCTCTTCTCTCTCACGCTACTACTCCACTCGGTCTTCTCACCATGTATGGCGTCTCTTCTTCTGTGCTACGCAGACCCCTCGGTCCTCCAATGGTCTTTTCCCCTTCCATCTTGCACGTGTTCCCAGCGGAGGCGCCCTCTTTGCGCGTTTTTCGGTCGTGCCGTCTTCGCTGCCCTCCTCTCGCACGCGCATCTTCTGCCCACGCAATCTGTGACCCACAACCTCTCTTCCCCCACCAAATCAGCGTGACCTTCGTGCTCCCCCACAAGACTTTCCCTTCTCCACTCGTCTTCCACGTGCACTCGTCTTCCATGCTCGACTTTCGTGACCGCTTGTCTTCCGCATTCGCAACCGATAACATCTCACGCTCCTGGTCTCTCTTCTCTTCCTAGTCAAACCTACTCCGCCTACTGTGTTCTCACCACTCTTCTATTTGCTTCCCACCGCCATGGCCTCCTCATCGGACCCCATCGCCTCCTCCCAAGCTGCGCTACATCTGGCTTCCCTAGCCTACACCACCATCAACGTGAAGACTCACATGCCAATCGCCCTGGAGTTAGGCCCCCCAACTACAATTAGTGGCATGTCTTCTTTCTTGCTCTATGCGGAAGGTTCTTCCTCCACGGCCATGTCGACAGCTCCCTCGACCCAAACCCTGCCAATCCTCAATGGGACTCGATGGACTGCACTGTTCATGGCTGGATTTTCAGTTCGGTATTCGACGAAATAGTTGACCTCGCCATGGAAGATGACTACAATGCTCGTGATCTCTTGGTCGGCATCGCCTCTTTGTTCTAGGCTAACAAAGTTCCTCGCGCCATCTTCCTCGCTAAGCAGTTCTACAGGATGACTAAGGGTGATTCCACCATGGATCAATGCTGCTAGCGCATAAAGAAGGCTGTTGATGCCCTCCGTGATGTTGGGCATGCTGTTCTAGACTCGCAGCTCATCCTCAACATCCTGCGTGTAGCCTCAGTCCCTGCTTCTCTAGCACCATCAACGATATCGCCAACAAATCAGTGCTTTCGTCCTTTGCTATCGCCCAAAACATGCTGGTCCTCAAGCAACTTTGCCTTGCCAATGAAGGAAAGCTACAGACAACTACTGCTCTCATGGTCGTCGGCTCTTCCACCTCGTCCTCCCACGGTCCAGCTACTGCTCTCATGGCCTCGCACCTCGCTCCCCTAGAGGCCCTGGCAACACTGCCCCTGCTCCTCCACTATCGGGCGGTGGCGCAGGTGGGCACCATGGCCATGACAGGTTCCAAGGCAACCATTTCAATCACTATGGCAAGCGTCAAGACCATAGACAACACCGCAGATAGCACTAGTACGGCAGTAGGAGGTAGCCGCCACCATAGCCCTCTGACCCCTAGTTCTACTTCAGTCTTGGTGGCAGCCAGCAGTACGTCCCGTGGCGTCCCAACGCCCCTGGGATCCTTAGCTAGTCCCTCCAGGCCCACACCATCTTCGCACCAATTCAGTACTCCCCATCGACGTAGTAGCAACCCTCCCCACAGTGGGATCCCTCTAGTCTAGTGGCTGCCATCAATTAGATGACTATGAAGAGGGTGGCACTCTCTGGGTCATGGATACCGGTGCAACAAACCATATGAGTAGCAGCGACGATATCATTCTCTCTTCCTGCCCATCTTCTCCCTTTTCCATCGTGGTCAGTGATGGCAACTCTCTTGCCGCCACTTGCCAGGCCAACTGCCTCCTCGCGATTCCTTCATCTAACTATACTTTGAAAAATGTTCTTATAATTTCTTCTCTCATTCGCAACCTTCTTTCTGTATGTCAATTCACCCATGAAAAATCATTGTGCTATTGAATTTGATGCTCTTGATTTTTCCATTTAGGATCCACGGACCAGTCGGGTGATGCTTCGCTGCAATAGCTCTAGTGATCTCTACACCTTCCCACGTGCTATCCACACCAATCACGCCTACACCACTACCTCCGACCTTGCTACCTTGTGGCTTGCTCGCCTTGGTCATCCCAACCCTATAGTTCAACCTAGTCTCAAGCAGCTAGCTCTATATAATAAAGTTGCCACCAGTCTTTGTCATGCCTTTCTCTAGTTCATGGTTTGTCTACCTTTCTCTAGTTCATCATGTACTTATGCTCTATTTGAACCTCTACGTTGTGATGTGTGAACATATGTCATTTTGAGTATTTTCTGGCTAATATTACTATTTGGTTATCCTCATGTTAACGTCGGAAATTGATACAACCTATAAATAGGATCGACCGATGGAAAATACTAATCGGCTCGTGGGGTGAAGCCAATTGATACTGTAGAAGAGCCGATCAAACGAGTGGAAGATGGATTCAGTTTGTTTAAAGATGGAAAGTTATCCAGATGGAATCAAGTCCAAAGAGGAATAATGAGGATAACGGTATGTTGGATGCTTTTATAGAATGTATTATGTAGGCTAAGAAGTTTGAGTAGCTTTACAAATTCTTAGAGTTTAGTTTCCTTTTATATTCTTAGTAAATAACATTTGGTGGTTGCTGTAACCATGTCGAACTCTGTAATTTCATGGTATAAATATAAGTCCCTTAGAAGCTTAAAAAAAGAAGATAAATCCAATAAACCTTCGCGCGTATCACTACCCTAGCTCGTCTAGGTTTTTACCGGTAGGTTCTAGTTCTCGACGCGGGGCTGCATCGGTTAAGTTTGATATCCAGTAAAGGGTAAGTCCTGACACTATCCTAGTACACTCTATACTATGTCTAAGCCTGCGTCGGTTAGGTTCAACCTCTTAGTTAGATTGAGCGTACCGCATCATGTCCGCGTGAGGCTAGTCAGCATGTCGGTCTCCTTCCTCCATCCATGGTCTCATAATACATCTATTAGGTTCGACCTAGGAGATCGGCAGCAGTGGTTCGAGCCGACACCTTGGCGGGTCTTCGCGCGATGTCTCGTCAGAGTGAGTAGCCGACGAGTTATCCTTACTACAAACCTCACATCCGTCTCGCGTATCGTCTAATGATCAATCCGCTAGAGATCGATCTGGACACGTCGGACGTGGCCTGATACTGTCTCGGTTTGGTCCGATCTTCCAGGGCTAACGTCTAACGTAGCCAGCGTTGAGATCTAGAGCATTTCGTTCCCCATCAGCCGAACGACCGATGGGTTTATGTGTAGGCCTACGTCAGACGTTTGGCCGGTAGGTAGCCGATGACCTCGCCTTTTTCCTCCCTCATCGTTACGTTCAGTCTAAGCCTCCGTTGTCTTCGTGCCGTTAGCCCCAGCCTCATACTATCTCGGTTCGGTCTGATCTATCGAGGTTGGTTCTAACGGTGCCGTTAATACGATCGCTAGTCCTCGTGGCTTCATGGGGGATCCGGCCCTGCTCCGTGCTTTAGATGCCGCGGAGCATCATCGGCTCTTTGGCCGATAAATCCTCTGCTCTATTCCATGCGTCTATCTTTCACGTCTTCATCAGCTGTTTAGCCAATTCTTGAGCGTTGCCTTCCCTATCAACACCCAGCTGATAGGGTGAGCCGGATAGGCAAACTGGCTGACCGACTTGCGGGTCTCATCCTCTCTCCTTGTCAATTGCAGGATCAAATTGACTCGCATGCCCTAGGACCTTGATGTTTTAGGACCTGCACTGGAGCCAAGAAGATCTCCTAGGCCTTCGTGTGATAAAGCAGCCAGCCGTCTTTCCCTGATCAGACCTCCATTTGGCCCGGTCAGACCATCCCTCCTATGAGGTTTGGTGGCAAGCATGCTCTTTGGCACACCCGATGGGACAAGACAACATCACACTCTTTGGCACGCCTGGTGGGACCTACAACTGCAACATAATGGCAGGTAAAGAGATCAACACCGAGAACATGATTCCAGTGACAATGAAGGATTTGACTGAAGATCAAATACACCAGGTAGAGCAAAATATGGCTAATTTTCCAAAACTCTATCTCAAGGCTTTCAGTATGACCAGACAAGAGCCGATTCAAAAGTCGCAAATACCAAAGCCCATTTTGGTAGGAGAATCGAGCCATTCACCGCCCGTGAGTCCTCAGAAGCCATTGCAAGAGATGGTTAATGAAGCTGTTCACCATGCACTCATCAACCATTTAGGTGTGCTAGTGAATACTTTGCGCAATTTGATCAAAAAACGTTAAATGGATCAATTGTTCAAGAACCTGATCGAGGGCCAGTATATTTGCTAATGAAAACAGAGCAACCGTAGGTTGCTTATGGAACCAGAAAGACGTATCAGCAAATATGTTTTCGCTAGTACAAGATCGGATTGGAGGGCAACACGATGATATGATGCCAGGATATCATCGAACGGCTTACTACGGGGAATATCGGCAAGAATATCCAGGTGGCAATAATGATACAAGCAATTATCCAGGAGATCATTTTAGACTATACCAAGTGCCAGTTTCGCCTCTACACTACCAAAGAGAGAATCTAAGGGAGGATGATTGATCTGTCAGAGTTACAGAAGTGGTCAGAGAGCAATTTGGCATCAAATATAAGCAACAAACTTTTATGTATTGGCACCTTTATCCAGAGTGGTTCGACATAGTTCCGCTGCTGCACCGATACGGGATACTGGACTTCTCTAAATTCATACGGCAAGATAGCATATCTACAGTGTAACACATCAGTCGTTTCTTGGCCCAATGTGGGGAAGCATCGGCTAAAGAAGCTCTGAGAGTCCGTTTCTTTCCATTGTCCCTCTCTGGATCGGGATTCACCAGGTTTTCTTTATTGCCTCCCAACTCAATTAGGGGATGGGCTGATCTGGAGAAGCAATTCCATAAGTATTTCTTTGCTACGATTCATGAGATGAGATTATCATATTTGACATCAGTTAGACAAAGTCCTAATGAGTCAGTTCCGGAGTACATCCAATGTTTCTAGGATATCAGAAGCCAGTGTTATAGTCTTATTCTAAGCGATGGACAATTAGTTGATTTGGGCTTCCAAGGGTTGCTGGCTCCAATCAAGGAACATTTCTCTTCTCAAGAATTTGAGAGCTTATCACATCTTCTACAGAGGGTATCGGCTCATGAAAGCTAATTCGTTGAAGCTAAGAAAGAGAGATTCCATCGAAAGGCTACTCAACTATAGGTTTATGCATCGGACTCAGATGATGAGGAATCCTATGTAGAAGTGGGTTTGGTAGAATGGACCAGGAATAAGAAACATATATCATGTCCATGGATAAAGAGTACCAGTAAGGAGGAAAGATATAATTTTGATATCAATAAAACCGATAAGATATTCAATCTTCTACTCTAAGAGAAACAGTTCCAACTGCCATCAAACCATGTATTTCCATCATCTAAAGAACTCAAAAAGAAGAAATATTGTAAGTGGCACAACTCAATATCTCATTATATTAATGAATGAGAGTTTTTTTGCAATAATTGCAATCAGCTGTCGAACAAGAGAGAATTAAATTTGAAGATAAAAAGCTGATGAAGATCGATGGACATCCTTTTTCTGTAAACATGGTGTTTGCTGGGTTTTCAAGAGATCGGTTCGATGAGAGGAGACACTGGAGGAAATCAATTGTCACCTCGTGAGACTTGATCAAGAAATATTGTAGAAGATAGGATGAAGAAGGATGAGCGATAGCGCATAAGGAAAAGTATAATCCACATTAGAGTTGCCCATTTTTTTAGTATTGCTAGGATCAAGACATGAGGTTGCTATCAATTGAGGATTGTCCTGAATGTAACAAACTCGGATCGCAGCACATCGAGCAGAGTAGGATGTCGTATGATCAGCCACCAATTAAGCGGGCATTGGTACATAGTCGATTAGGGCCGATCAATGGAAATTATAGTCAAAAGTTAGCTGATGATAGGGAGTTGTGTAAAGGACAAGACAACTCATTCTCAGTGGTGTCCAACTGGCTTCACGAAAAATCAGAAGAGAAGGGCACAAAGGTTGTGGCATAGAGAAGCACAAGAAGCAGTGTTAGGACCATGAGGAAGCCGATGGAAGTCAATAGACTAAAAGCATATGGCGCGTGAAACATAAAGATGATGATGTTAACACATCGGCTCCAACCAACATGGTGTTTTTCTTGCCTTTGGAGTATAAAGCATGTGCATCTGATGAAGAGGATCAAGAAGAGGTTTTTGCTCAATTGACGTTGCAACTTGATCAAGCCATATTTGACAAGCCTGAAGAATCTAAGCATCGGCAGTTAAAACCGTTGTATGTCAAAGCATATGTGGATGGGAAACCGATGACGAAGATGCTAGCTGATGGAGGTGCAGTAATGAGAACCTGATAGGGTTTAGTCCCGATCTTTCGATGAGAGGTGGAGGATAACTCAATTGGAGGATGGAGGCGACATTCAAGCCCTGACTACAACTGTCCAAGGATGATGCGCCTTAGCAATCAATACACTGTCTCCGATGGTCGACGCGAACTTACAGTGTGTGACAACCTAGCCACTAGGGCACTCATCCCGCAAGCAATTGAAGAACAAGCAAGAACAAGTAAAACAAGCACTAAAATTGCTTCATATCAAGATGAATGATTTACTCTAAATTCACAATATAGCTGTGTTCCAGAGACAAATAGATAGGCGGTCTAGCCGACACACGCGCTGTATGCAAGTAGCAAGATGCTAACTCTAATCAACAACACCCCCCTCTTCTTGGTGGTGGCTGAAGGTTTAAGAAGAGGGGAAGACGACCACAGGGGTCGTGCTGGGGTCGTGCTCAACCCTAGGATGCGCCCCTAATGGGCCTAACTTGATACATGGCCCATTAGGCCCAAAAGAGGTGACACAACACCGTGGACAGAAAAACACTCAGTAGAAAAATAATAATTGCGGCCGCTCCAGAACAGATATTGACATGAGGCCAGATCCATTTTAATGTAGACTTGATAACCTTTCCATTAAGTTCTTGCAAGCCCAAATCAGAGTTCGCAAGAAGTCATGGCGGCCGTCAGAATTTGGCACTGTCCTGTAGTCCGAATCCACCCCGTGCTAATCCTCTTTCCGTTGGATCCTCTCCATAGTTCTTGAGTAAAACAAGAGTGCACGCATCTTCAGGGTATAAAGAAAAGGAACATAAACTCAAGAATGAACTCACCTGATGGTTGAGTTGACGTGCACGAGCGCGGGTAATTGGACCATGAGTGGATGTATCTATCGATAGTGTTGATGTCCTCATCATCCTCCCCTTCTTGCATTGGAGTCGTCCTCGACTCAAGCTCATCTTCTTCTCCTAGATATGACTTTAAATCTGCAACATTAAAAGTGGGACTAACCCCAAAATCTACAGGGAGATCAAGCTTGTATGCATTTTCATTAATTTTTTCGAGCACTTTAAAAGGTCCATCAGTTCTAGGCATCAACTTAGACTTCCGTAAATAAGGAAACAATTCCTTTCGCAAATGCAACCAAACCAAATCACCAGGTTCAAAATTCAATTGTTGTCTACCTTTGTCACCAGTAAGCTTATAGTTAGCATTCATGCGCTCTATGTTTTCTTTAGTTATTTCATGTAGTTTTAACATCAACTCAGCATGTTGTTTAGCATGAAAATTTAATTTTTTAAAAGATGGCAAAGGCATAAACAATCTCAAAAGGGCACATCATTGTAGTGGAATGCAACAAACGATTATATGCAAATTCAATATGAGGCAAACATTCTTCCCACATCTTAATATTTGTCTTTAAAACATCCCTTAACATAGTAGATAAAGTCCTATTCACAACTTCAGTTTGCCCATCAGTTTGGGGATGACAAGTAGTAGAAAACAAAAGCTTAGTCCCCAATTTAGCCCACAATGTTCTCCAAAAATAGCTGAGAAATTTAGTGTCACGGTCTGAAACAATGGTGTTTGGCACACCATGCAAGCGAACAACCTCCCGAAAGAACAAATCAGCAATATGAGTAGCATCATCAGTTTTATGACATGGTATGAAATGTGCCATTTTAGAAAACCTATCCACAACCACAAAAATGCTATCTCACCCAGTCTTGGTCATAGGCAAGCCCAACACAAAATCCATTGAAATATCTTTCCAAGAAACACTAGGAACAGGTAGAGGCATATACAAACCATGTGGATTTAAGCGTGACTTAGCCTTTTGACATGTCGTGCAACGAGCCACAAATCTCTCCATGTCTCTTCTCATCCTCAGCCAAAAGAAATGGCTAGTAAGGATGTTCTCCGTCTTCTTGGCGCCAAAATACCCCATCAACCCACCGCCATGCGCTTCCTGTAGCAACAACAAATGAACGGAGCTAGCTGGAATGCATAGCTTGTTAGCTCTAAAAATAAACCCACCATGGAAGATGAATCTGCTCCATATCCTTCCATCCTTATAGTGCAACAACACATCTTTAAAATCATCATCATTCACATATTGGGCTTTAATTGTTTCTAGGCCAATGATTTTGTAGTCAAGTTGTGTCAATAAAGTATATCTCCTAGACAAAGTATTAACAATGATATTCTCCTTCTGTTGTGTTTGATGACATAAGGGAAAGATTAAATAAATTCAACCCATTTAGCGTGCCTACGATTCAGTTTTCCTTAACTACGAATATGTTTTAAAGATTCATGATCAGAATGTATAACAAATTCCATGGGCCATAATGTTGCCGTGTTTCCAGAGTTCTCACAAGAGCATACAATTCTTTATCATAAGTAGAATAATTTTTTCCCTCTTGTAGCAAAACACCACCCAATCCAATCCCACTAGTATCACATTCAAGTTCAAAAGTCTTATTAAAATCTAGAAGTTGGAGGAGAGGTGCATGTGTCAACTTATCTTTTAACATGTTGAAGGCGTTCTCTTGTGTGGTGTTCCAAGTAAAAGGCGCTCCCTTCTTTGTAAGCTCATTCAGCGGTGCAGCAATGGTGCTGAAATCCCGCAAAATCCCACACGAAGCAGCGATAAAATCCTGCAAGTCCTAAAAAGCTTCAAACCTATGTGACCGTTTTAGAAGGCGGCCAACTCTGAATTGCCTCAACCTTGGTTTGATCAGCCTCAATTTCCTACGGAGTAACAACATAGCCAAGAAACGAGACGCGATCGTTGCAGAAACTACACTTCGTAAGGTTACCAAACAAACATGCATCGCGCAAAGCATTAAAAACAGCAGGTAAATGATTAAGGTGTTCCTCTAAAGATTTGCTACAAATCAGAATATCATCAAAGTATACCACCACAAATTTTCCAATGAAAGCATGCAAAACCTTATTCATCGACCTCATGAAAATACTAGGTGCATTAGTTAAACCAAAGGGCATCACTAACCACTCATATAATCCAAACTTATTTTGAAAGCTCTTTTCCACTCATCTCCCAACTTCATACGAATCTAGTGGTATCCACTATGCAAATCAACTTTAGAGAAAACAGTAGAGCCACTCAATTCATCAAGCATATCGTCTAACCTAGGAATTGGATGACAATATCTAATGGTAATGTTATTAATAGCTCTACAATCAACACATATACGTCAAGATCCATCTTTCTTAGGCACCAAAATCACCGGCACAGCACATGGACTAAGAGACTCTCGTACGTACCCTTTATCAAGCAATTCCTGAACCTGACGTTAAATCTCTTTGGTTTTGTTAGGGTTGGTTCTGTATGGTGCACGGTTGGGTAGTGAAGCCCCCGGAGTCAAATCGATTTGATGCTCAATTCCACGCACCGGTGGCAGCCCCGATGGTACTTACTAGGCAAAAACATCCTCATACTCCTGCAAAAGATTAGTGACCATAGGAGGAAAAGAAACAGGTATATTCTCAAAAGAAAACAAAGCATCCTTGCAGACGAAAGCATAACAAATAGTTTCAGTTGTATCTAGATTGGCAACATTAGATTTAACAGCAAACAAGCAAGAACCTTTCAATTGAATCACATTTTTATTGTCAGATTTAGATTCTTTCTTTTTATGTTGCACAAGTTCTTTGGCAACAATCTGATTTTCACTTATAGCATGGACCCGATTTTTCTCTTTCTTAGCTCTAGCAACATCATCCTCAAAAACAGCTTCAGGGGTCATAGGATGCAATACAATTTTCTTATCATGGTATATAAAAGAATGCTGATTTGATCTACCATGATGTATAGAATCCATATCAAATTGCCATGGCTTACCTAACAGAATATGACAAGCTTGCATAGGTACAACATTGCACTCAACAACATCACGATATGTTCCAATTGCAAAATTAATGCGCACTAGTTTGGTTACCTTGGCTTTACCACTGTTGTTTAGCCATTGAACATGATATGGGTGGGGATGCAGTTTTGTGCTAAGTGCAAGCTTCTCCACCATCTCGCTGCTAGCCAAGTTGTTGCAGCTTACTCCATCGATGATCAAGCGGCAGGAACGCTTTTTGATGACGCACTTTATTTGAAACAAAGTGTGTCACTAATTTTGCTCGGCCTTCTCTATTTGTGTTGAGTACACACTGCACAATGAGGCTCTCATAGCATTCTGCATCATCAGTACCAATATGTTCTTCTAGTCCCTCATCTTTATCTGCATGGTCAGCTGCAAGCAAAGCAAGTATATCTTCATCAAAATCACTAGCAGATAAATACTCCATCATCTTTGACTACGAAAACACGCTTGCTAGGACAGTCACGCTGGACATGCGTATAGCCCTTACAATGGTAACATTGAACATCTCTTGTTCTACCAGTGGATGCAACAGAAGAAGCACTCGTGGCTAGCTACTGGGCTATCTTAGTCGGTACACTAGCAGTCGGAACACATGGCTTGGCGCTGGATGGCGAATGTGCCGACCGACAGGGTGTGGAAGATGGTGAAGGAGTAGTAATCGTGCGCGGCCACCATGATGTCGATTTTCCTACAGAAAAATTAGTCTTAGCACAAGCACGTCGTCACTGCACTTTCCTTTCAGCTTTGTAGGCAAGATGAAACAATCGAGTCATATTAGCGTAATCTTTGTAGTCCAATGTCATAAATCTCACGGTTTAGACCACCCAAAAATCTAGCCATAACAACATCCTCAGACTCTTCTAAATTACAGCGAAGTATGCCTATTTGTAATTCCTGATAATATTCCTTTACACTTTTAGCACCCTATCTCAATTGTTGCAACTTATTTAACAAATCACGTGCATAGTAAGAAGGAACAAATCTAGCCCGCATGACCCATTTCAAAACATCCCAAGTATGTGGCATGTTATTAGGATTTTTGTTGCCATGTTCTATCCACCACACAGAGGCAAAATCAGTGAACTCACTAGTAGCAGCTCTAACTCTAGTGTTCTTAGGGAATTCATGGCATACAAAATTTTGATCAACAGCAATCTCCCATGTAATGTATGCATCAAGGTCATATTTTCCATCAAAAGGGGTATCTTAAATTTGATTTTAGAAAAAACATCTTCATTATCGTGTACCTCTCGTCGGCGGTGTCCTCCCATGCCTCTATGGTTGTTACGTAGCCGACGGTGATCACGAGTGTTGCGGTCATCCCATTCAATGTCTGTGGTATATTCATCATTGAAATTGTCCTTACTGTACTCACCATCAACGTCGTCTTCATTATGCCGATCATGGCCCCTAGCATTGAGGTCATCAAAATGCCTCACAAGTGTAGCAAGACTGGTGTCAATACGTGCAACCGATGCCTGCAACCCTGCAAGCCTAGTTGTGCCATCAATCTATGTGGTCTCCAGTTGCCCAATCTTGTCATTTGTCACCTGCAAATCTGCATCAAGTCCTTCCGTGTGCCGCTTCATTTGCCTTGCAAAATGCTGTATGATGCGCTTGGTGCGTGGAGAATGGGATGCATCATCTTCTTCCTCCGAACCTACCATGGTTAATATAACAAAACAACAATGAAAACAGTTGACGAGAATTAATCCCTTCAACTATTGGGGTGTGGCTACTGAAAGACGCTCACTCTTAGCTTATCTCATAAGCTCTTACTAGTTCTTACCATGCTCTCATAGGAGGGGTGACGACAACCGACAAGTCTGCAACCATGGAACGAGGTGTATTGGTGCCGTAGCAACAAGGCCTGTCAAGTTGTAGTCGTATGTGCGGAGCTATAGGAGGGCTGAAAGTAACACACAAGGAAGTACTAGAAAACTACGTTAGTCAAAACAAGTTGAGTAATCGTTCAAGGTCGGTACCGTGCTGGTCCTATGCTAGACGAAGTAGAGACGCGAGCCGAACCACAAAGGACACCACAAGACACAATCCTAAATATACATGATAGTGGCAGAGACAACAGGGACTAGTGGAAGGAAGGTTCTCATGAGTCAGTCCCTTTCTTTCTTGCTCTGTTTTTTTGCTTTTCTCTGTCTAGTGCTGAGGAGAGAGACGCGACTTTTATTTTTATTATTTTTTGATTTTTTTTCACAACCAGGAGCACACTAGAACCAACCACAAAAATTCTTAGCTCAAACGGACAAAATATGAGGCATGTGGGATTTTTTAAATTTCAATCCAAAGGGGTCCCGATGCTTCTCACCACGAAAACAGAATTTTGCAAGCGGAATTTGGCGATTTTAAATTTGCCGAACCTAGCAAAGCGGGGGAGAAACGGATGTAATTTTTTCTAGTTTAAGCCTAATTTTGAGTATATTATATGCCTAATTTTGAGTCTGTATGAAAAAATATATGACTAGTTTAAGCAAGGTCACATTTCCTTTCCAGTGGCGGTAGGATCAAAGCCAATACAAAAAGAAATAGATCAAACTATGGATGGAAAGTGATTTGGTGGGTGGCAGCAATGGTGGTGGTGATGGCTAAAACAATGGTGGTGGCAATGGTGGTGAAGATGGTGATGTGCGGTAGCAAGAACTCGAAACTCTAATCGCCTAAACACTAAGACTAGTAAATTAACACAACCATGCAATCAAAAACTCAACAAGCCCTAACTAAGCAGTCCTAGTAAAAAAATGCTCAAAAGGTTCTTAGGATTGCGGAGAACTAATCCACTACTTTTTTTGTTGGCTTTTTCTAGACTATAGGAAAATAAATTAAATAACGAAGGACAGAAAGTCTCTCCCCGATCAACCGTGCTATAATACCAACTGATGAGAACCCGCTAGGGTTTAGTCCTAATCTTTCGATGAGAGGTGGAGGATAACATGATTGGGGGATGGAGGCGATGTTTACGGCCCGACTACAACCGTTTAAAGTTGATGCGCCTTAGCAACTGATACATCGTCTCCGATGGTCGACGCGAACTTGCGGTGTGCGACAACCTAGCCACTAGGGCACTTGTCTTGCAAGCAATCGAAGAATAAGTAAAACAAGCACTGAAATTGCTAGATACTGAGATAAAAGATTCACTCTGAATTCACAATATGGCAGGGTTCCGGAGACAAACAGACGAGTGGTCTAGCCGACACGCGTGCTGTGTGCAAGTAGCAAGATGCTAATTCTAATCAATAAAACCCCCCTCTTCTTGGTGGCGGCTAAAGGTTTAAAAAGAGGGGAAGACAACCACAGGGGTGCTGGGGTCGTGCTCAACCCTAGGGCGTGCCCCCAGTGGGCCCAACTTGATACACAGCCCATTGGGCCCAAAAGAGATATTGATATGGGGCCAGAAAAATAACAATTCGGCCGCTGCAGAACAGATATTGATATGGGGCTAGATCCATTTGAAAGTAGACTTGATAAACTTTCCATTAAGTACTTGCAAGCCCAAATCGGAGTTCGCATTAAGTTGTGGCGGCCGTCAGAATTTGACACTGTCCTGCAGTCCAAATCCACCCTGCGCTAATCCTCTTTTCGTTGGATCCTCTCCATTGTTCCGAAGTAAAACAAGAGTGCACACGTCTCTAGGGTATAAAGAAGAGGAATATAAACTTAAGAATGAACTCACTTGATAATTGAGTTGACGTGCACGAGTGTGAGTAATTGGACCATGAGTGGATGTATCGATAGTGTTGATGTCCTCATCATGCAGCTGTCAACCTGATGCCATATGCTTCATATCACAAGCTAGGGAAGACTACCGAAGACCTGATCAAAACAAATATGGTGTTAAAAGACTTTAGAGGAAATCCATCAGAGACAAATGGAGTACTAAACGTGGAGTTGATAGTTGGAAGCAAGACGTTAGCCACCACATTTTTTTGTCATCGATAGTAAAGGATCGTATAGTCTACTTCTCAGCAGGTACTAGATTCATGCCAACTATTGTATTTCTTTCACAATACATCAAAGCCTCATACAATAGCAAGGGGATAAAGTTGAGGAGATTACAACCAATGAGTCAACCAGTGTTCCAGTAATTGATCTGCCAATCTAGGAAGCTAATGGGTTTGATTGCTTGTCTAGAAAAGCATGGGATGGAGATTTCTTTGATATAACCAGCAAGGAGATAAAGCTAATTCAGCAAGTAAGCTCGGAACTATTGTTCTAATGGGAACCATAGAAGATTTTGAAGGAAAATTAGGGCAAGGATTTACATCGGCGGATGAGTTGGAGAAAGTTGATATAGGACTAGGAGATAGACCAAGGCCGACGTATATTAGTAAAAGTTTATGTATCAAATTCTAAGAAGAGTTAATAAAATTGTTGAAGGAATTTCGAGAATGTTTTGCGGATTACCATGAGATGCCATGTTTAAGCCGATCGATTATTGAACATCGGCTTCCTATTAAACCAGGATATCGGCCGTTCAAGCAACCATAGAAAAGGTTCAAAGCAGAGTTGCATAATGAAATCAAGGCACAGACCACGAGGCTGTATAATGCAAACATCATCAGACCATGCCGATATGCTGAGTAGGTATCCAACATCGTCCCAGTTGAGAAGAATGAGAAGCTGAGGATATGCATCGATTTCCAAAATTTGAATAGAGCAACCCCTAAAGATGAGTATACAATACCAATGGTAAATCTATTGATTAATGCAGCATCGGGTCACAAGATCATTAGCTTTATGGACCGGAATGCAGGTTACAATTAGATTTTTCTGGTGGAAGAAGATATCTACAAGACTGCATTCAGGTGTCCTAGAGATATCGGCTTGTACGAGTGGGTAGTCATGACCTTCGGTTTGAAAAATGCTGGTGCAACTTATCAGAGAGCCATGAATTATATATATTTCATGATCTCATTGCCCTGCCAGTAGAGATATATATTGATGACGTGGTGGTAAAATCTAAGAATATTGAAGACCATATAGCCGATCTATGAAAAGTACTAGAGAGGGCGAGGAAATATGGACTTAGGATGAATCCACGTAAATGTGCTTTTGGCATATTGACTGGGTAATTCTTGGACTTTATGGAGCATGAGAGAGGAATTGAAGTTAGTCAGCGAAGCATCAGGGCTATCCAGAACACCGATTCACCAAACAACAAAACATAGTTATAGTCTTTGATCGGCAAGCTCAACTTTATAAGGAGGTTCATTTCAAATCTATCAGAAAGAATTGATTCCTTCACTCTCTTGCTGAAGTTGTGAGCCGATCAAGTGTTCGTGTGGGGCATCAAACAACAGAGAATGTTTGATCATATTAAAGATTATCTGAATTCCCCACCAGTATTTATTTCACCGTAGAAAGGGGTACCATTCAAGTTATATTTATCAGCTGATGAGAAGTCTATCGGGTCAGTGCTGGTATAGGAATTTGAATTAAAAGAACAGGTGGTATTCTATCTAAGCCGATGACTTATGGATGCTGAGACTAGATATCCTATAGTGGAAAAGTTATGCCTGTGTTTATACATCTCATGTACAAACTTAAGGCATTATCTTCTATCGGTTGAGTGTACAGTACTTTGCAAAGCCGATGTGGTTAAATATATGCTATCGGCTCGAGTCCTAAGAGGGTAATTTGGTAAATGGATATTCGCTCTGATGGAGTTCTATGTGTGGTGCAGTACCTCACCATCACTAGACACTGCCACCATGCCTTTGGCAACTTTAGCGCCAACGGCGGTCACGATTCTAGGTGCACCAATGTCATCCCCAATGCCTCAGGCGCTGCTGGGGACACCACCATCGCCATTTGCACCTTCTGCTGCTCTAGCCGTGGGATGGGCTGTGACGAGGCTACAGTCAAGTGCCATCTGGCTGGTCGATTACAGCATCGCCTTCATCTCTACCGTTGCTACTTCACCCCTTCCTGCCACTTACCACAATGCTCGGGCTGACCCATAGTGGCGTGTGGCTATAGCCAATGAGTATCGGGCACTCATTGATAACGGGACCTAGTGCCTCATTCCTTGGCCTTCTCATACCAATGTTGTCACTGGCAAGTGGATCTTCAAATATAAATACCACATCAACAGGTCTCTCGTCTGCTATAAGGCTTGCTGTGTCGTTCACGGTTTCTCTCAGTAGTACGGCGTGGACTATGACGAGACATTCAACCCAGTTATCAAACTGGCCATGATCCACGTTGTCCTCACCATAGCCGCCTCACGGCTGTGGCCAATTCATCAGCTCAACGTTAAGAACACCTTTCTCCATGGCAATATTCAAGAAACTGTGGACTCTTGGCTTTGTCGACTCCTCTACACCTAATCATGTATGTTTGTTATAGAAGTCCCTCTACGGCCTGAAGCAAGCTCCTCGTGTTTGCCATTAAAGCTTTGCCACGTATCTTCGCCAACTCGACTTCACGCCCTTCGTTAGTGAGATGTGTCTCTCTTTATTTATAAGGATCGAGATAGCATCGCTTACTTGATGCTCTACATTAATGACATCATCCTAACAGCCTCCTCATCAAACCTCCTACGTCACATCACCACGCGCCTCAGCTTCGAGTTTGCGATGACTGACCTCAGCGCGCTCCATCACTTCCTCGGCATCTTTGTCACGTGCTCCTCTGATGGACTGTTTCTCTTGCGGTGCCACTATGTTGTTGAGCTTCTCCAGCGTGCTAGCATGTTCGAGTGCCACCCCACCACGATGCCTATGGACTCAAAGTACAAACTCTCAACTACAGATGGTGCCCCAGTCATCAACCCATTCGAATATCGTAGCCTTGCCGGGGCACTACAGTATCTTACTCTTACCCGCCCCGACCTAGCCAATGCAGTCCAGCAGGTGTGCTTCTTCATGCACAACACTTGCTCTTGTCAAATACATTCTCTGCTACATCAAGGGCACTCTGTCGGTTGGTCTACACATTGCTACCGGTCTCGTCTAGCCTCTCATGGCATACTCCGATGGGGACTGGAGCAGGGTGCCCTGACTCCCGCCACTCCACGTCAGGCTACTGCGTCTACCATGGTGACAACTTGGTGTCTTGGTCATCCAATTGTCAGACCACTATCTCTCACTCTAGTGCTAAAGCAAAGTACCGTGAGTCGCCCATGTCGTTGCTCAGTGCTACTGGTTGCGCCAACTTCTCTAGGAACTCCACCACCATGATTGTCTTCTATGACAACGTCGGTGCTATTTACATGACAGCTAACCCTATTCATCACCGCCGAACCAAGCATATCGAGATCGATATTCACTTCATTCGTGAAAAGGTCGCCCTTGGTGAAGAAACTGTCCTTACATCAGTTTACGGATATCATGACTAAGGGCTTGCCTGTACAATTAGTTACTGATTTTTGGCCCAATCTATACGTCCGTGAACCTCCCACTCCGATTGTAGGAGGTGTTAGATATATACTTATCTAGGGGTCTATTTATAATTGTCCTTGTGACTATATATATGAAACCACATAACTCAATAGGGTGTAGAATTTTCTTGCTATCTCTCTACAATCTCTCTTTAGGCAGTATGACCACAAACTGCTGGAACCACCAGAAGGATGTTCCACAAGGTCTGCCTTTACTCTGTACATTGCAGTCTAATCTCAATTGTACTTGCATAAGCATGTAACTGACTCAACACTTATAGCTTCATAGGAATATTGCATGCAATTGGGGACTACATACCTGTGCAGTATTGAAGGCCACATTTTCACAGTCTGGTAGTATGCTCACAGACCACGGTGGTAGACTAATTGCCTATTTATGTTCCAGACTGATGCCCATTTATGTTCATCAATATTGGCAAGAAAAGCTGAGCAAATTTGTGTATTTCCTGCCGTGCTTCCATTTGTATGGACTTCTCCAGTGGAATATACATGTGCCTAAATCAACAAGCATAGTTCACAATGTAAAATGTAAGCAAACTAGAAATTTAAGTCATTCCCATTGTAAAATAAGCAAAGTCAACATCCCATGCCACTAATGTCTAGATGAAAATGCCTTTTTGTCTCTCCTTTGAAGAAATCAGAAACTTGTTTTAGGTCAAAATGCCATTTATCCTTAATATGAGCTCAAAAGAGATTTTGAAGCTAGATCCATAACAAAAGTGATAAATTTGGTTATTTCAAATATTTTTGCTATCTAAAACTCTTTCAAAATTCCAACCAATCAAAAGGATTTTTTATTCTCAATTTGCCCAAAAATTCATATGTACCATAAAATTCCCTATCACTTGAGTGAGTTCTATTGAAAATATCCATATTTAGCTAAATTGTATGGATGATTGCCAAAATTAAAAAAATGCTTGTTAGCTCTTTTTGCTTAGAGAGCCGGCTGACCAAGGGCTTTTGTCGGTATGCTAGGGCCATGCAGTCCGACTGGCCAGTGCCTACAGTCTGATCAACTGTGTAGGGCCGGTCTTATCGGTTGGGCACCACAGACCCACCTCTTTTTAGTCACTCGGGCAATTGTCTTCCTCCCTTATCCTTTCCTTCTTCAAGCCAAAAACTATTCTTCTCTCTCATATTCTAAACACTAGCTTCACTCACCAAATGCATGGTGGTCTAACCAGCCTCTATTCCACGGTTACACCATAAGTGATTATCCTCCATTCCCTCTCTTTATTCCATATTTTGTATTTGGTTTTTACCATGATTTTTGAACCATAGATTGGAGGAACTCTAGGGTGTAAGGAGTGATATTTCTCGATTTGCATTTCTGAGGGATAGTTCTTGGTGCAAATTACCTCTCATCAACCAAGAAATCACTCTCCCCTAACTTCCCCTTCAATTTTATCCATCCTTTTAATTTTATAGTGTTGGGGCTAGAGATAATTATTTAGTGCTACGTATGGCATTAGTGGCTCTTAACCTCCTGGTTCATCATCTTGCAATGCCATATATACCTTGCTTCTAGCCTACCTAGTGGATGGAATATAATTTTTGGATGTGTGCTCGCGCTTCCTACAAGGGGTGGTATGACTGACCAGTAAATGGTGGTCTAACCGATCACTTTGCCTTGGTCTGACAACCCTTGCCCGGACCAGCCATATACCTATGGTTGGACCACCCCTGGACAGTGGAGTGCTACACCCACATTTTCTTTGTCCCATCTTCTCTGGCTTTGTGCTAATCTTTCTTGAACCTTTTTTAGTCATGCCCCCTCGTTGCTCCTCTCGTGATCATGAAGAGTAACGCCGCAAGGCTGTGAAAGAGGAAGTTGAAGAATCAGAAAGTAAAGAAGAGCAGGGAGGATGAGGATTATGGGTAAGATGAACCTTTTATAATTGGTCTAGCATATGGTGTTGCCATTGCACCTGAAAGAGAAATGAATAGAGAATATGAATAGAGAATATGATCATGTGAACCGCTCTATTCAATTTATAATAAGGTTGAACAGTCCCTCGGAATACCTCCTCCATCAACATGATCAATTCAAGAGGTCAAGAAACTCCAATGATCCTATGTTTCACACCTTGTACCAAAAGGAAGTTTTTGAGAAGGTTTACACACCTAGGAAGGCCTTCACCAAGCACAAGTACATCTCATGAAAGGAAATCAACAAGATTTTTGAGTTCCAATGACTTCAAGCTAAGTTTCGTGATGTGGGGATTGATAAGCTTCTGACAATTAAGCTAGATTATGACAAGAAGCTCATTCGGCAATTTTATGCCACCTTTATGGATAAATGGCAAACGTGATAGATTCAAGTGGATGAGTGGAAATGTTCAGTATATTGCTACCAAGAAGAGCATCAAGAAGAATTGGAGTTAAGGCACTTTGTAAGAGTTGAGCTCCACAAATATCTTACTTGTTCTCCTTTTGCCACTTCAATTCTAACCCAATTCTGTGACACAAATGTTCAATTCACATAAGTAATAGTGTCGAGGATGTAAATTGTTCCAAGTGTAGTCAATAGGATTGTGAGAACTACCATTATGCCAAGATGTGGAAACAAGGACGATATTTCAGGTATCTCTTGGTACGTGATTGATGCCCTCATGCATAGAAAGAGGTTTGATGTGGCGGACCTTATTCTCATAGAGATGGAGTTCTCTAAAGGAACCTTTACTTAAGGTATCTACTACACTTCTACAACATGAAGCTTATTGTTACAAAGGTTGGCAATGTGGGAAATCAAACAAATTGTCACAAAGAATACAAGCCTTGTGCCTTCCTTCTCATGCTTTCGTGAGACCTACCTTTGAAGCAAGCCAATCCTCTCACTCCGAACCCGCTCAAGAGCCCTCTGGTGACGTTCCTCTTCCTCCCCAATCTTTTGGTCAATACTTCAGTCCACCTTATGCCTACTTTGGGATGCCACCACAAGACTACTTCAATCTGGTCATAAGAGGTCTCAATGCCCTCAATGATAACTTTGCATGATTGAACACCGATGCCGAGGGAATGTCTCAAGATGTGAGAGATTTGCATGATGATATTGGATGCTTATCCAATACTGTTGAGTGGTTGGATGGCCATGTTAGATATTTTGAAGAAAGAATTTGCAATTTGGAGTACTCAAATAGCATTGTCTATCATCGCCGCCAACATCCTCCTTAAGACCCACTACCTTCACCTCCTCAAGAGCAAAGCCTCTTTGGTACTTGATGCCAAAAGGGGGAGAATACCCATGTATTCCTTGCTTTGTTTTGGATGGGACTAATACTAGTTGATGTTAGTCCTCCTATTTAATTAGGTTAATGTGAGTTGGGCTATATTATGTTTGGGATAGGCTTAGGATATATTATGTATCTTGTGTGCTTTTTGAGCTTATTTGGGCACCTTGCTTTATTATGACACTTCATAGTCAAGCGCTTGTAATAGGCTAGTTGAACCTATTTGTGTAGTATGCATGTTTATGGATCATGTCTTTTATATGAACCTATTATTCTATGGCTATGATGGCTATGATGGATCATTGTTTCAAAAATGATATATTTATGACCATCATATGCTTGTTGATGATTATTATGAGTTCATATTATATATTCTATCCTTGTTATGCATAATTGTTGAAAAGTGTGAAATATAGCGTAAACACCTTCTAATATCATTTATTAGCCCTTGTGTTTGATATGCATATTTAGGGGAGCTTATACTGTATTTTGCATTTTGTGAGTAGTTCATTAATATTCTTTGTGATGTTTGTCATCAATTACAAAAAATAGGAGATTGAACCATCTAGGCCCCAGTGTTAATTTTGGTTATTAATGACAAGTGCTAATTGTGGACTAACTATTTTATTTGAGTTAGAACCACATAATGTGTATAATAAGGATAATTGGCATGGATTAAAATTGTTGGCACAAAGCAATTCAATGAAGGTGATAAATCTAGTGTTTTATTTTTTTTATCAATTGAGGCATTGGGAGATCGAATTTGCTAGATTTTCTTTCTACTTTGTCTTACAACCAAGAGGAGTGCTAATCTTGACAAAATGTGATTGAAATACCACATTAGTACATATGCATGAGAGTGCCTCATCGTTTGGCTTTGATCCCTGAGGTTCTGGTCGTGGCAGGTCGGAACAGGCTCCTAGATGATTGAATCAGAACCTTCCAGAGATGGCAGCATGCAAAAAATAGGTGGCCGGTCAGACCAGGAATGAAGGCCGGTTGGGTCAGGCTTGGTCCGACTAGCCCAATATAGAGGCATCTGTAGGCTAGGAAATCAGGGCCTATCGTATTGGCAGTGTCTAGAGGCGCATGGACTGTCTCAAGAAAGCAGCCAATCAGACTGAAATCATCTAAAACCACCTAGCAGTCTTGAGAGGTGTTCGTCAAACTGGTTTGCATATTAAATGCACACTAACGACTAGTTTTCAAACGATCGTTGGCTTGCCGGTCGGATAGGGGCTTTGCCTACGATTAGACCAACTGTGCACATAGTTGGGGGATTTCGGCCCCCAACTGCTAGTTTTGGTGGGTGGGGCTATAAATACCCCCACCAGTAGTAGTAGGACGCTCGCATGGTACTCCATTCATTTCATTTGAGCCCTTGTAACACTCTCATACCACTTGAGCACATTTCTCCTCATTTGTGGGTGTTTGAGGGTAGATTAGGCCAAGAAGTGTATTGCACACGACCAGAAAAACAAAAGAGAAGTGAGAGGAGAGTGGAGAAGTGTAATTTGTCCAATTCAGTGGCTCTTACCCCATCTTCACCAACTCAGCGATTGGAGGCTCAAACACCAAACTTGATGAGCTTATTCTACACTTTGTATACTTCATTTCCTCAGATGGTTATGGGATTGGCTGAATATAGAATCATATTAGAGTGAGAATTTGTCAGCTCGGGTGACTACAATTTTCAATATGAAAGGTTTTGGTAGATTGTCAGTTTGAGAGGATAAAAAGTGTCTGATTAGGCTTATCTTTGACAGCTTGGAAGGGCACACATAGACCTTCATTTTTACTATGTTTTGTGATGTTTGCATTTGTAGTTTGTGATATCTCAGCAGATAACTGAATGGGACAGAACCTGCAATTTGTCTGCTTGTTATTGCCATCTTATTAGCTGTTATGGTTGATGTTGATGATGCCAAGTATGTAATTTGATGACTTTGCTGCTGCTGTGGTGTATCTTTAAATGTTCTAGACAAGACATTATTTGTATTCACTGTTGATTATAATGGAAATTTGGATTAGACCGGTTTGTCTCATGGTTTTTTACTCACTGTGGAGTTTTCCCACGTAAATCATTGTGTCTTACGTGTATGTCATCTTTGTTATTCCACTGCTGATTTGCTAGTTAAAATTATTCTCAAATTTCACTAAAAGATGAGGGGCTAATTATGTAAATTTGTTTGTTGGTTAGTGAGTTTATATTTGCATTTAGCGATGGTTGGTTTAGTCCAATAAATAGACCTATATGATGTGTTGAAGTAGTTTAGTTCTAAACCTTCGCGCACTGAAAAGAGCAACAGATTAGTACATAATTAATTATTATTTTAAAAAACTTTTATATATGATTTTTAAAGCAATTTTTATATATAATTTTTTAAAAAACATTTAGCAATTGAGGAAATGATGTGAAAAATAAAAGAGAAGAGGTTGGAAACACTGCCTACCGAACATGTGCAGCCATACAGCCAATGGCCAAATGAAGAAAATAATTTTTAATCAGACTGGTTTCAAGTTAATTCGATTACATATTTTTTCGGTTGCTACAGTGGACAAAATGATATTCTTACGTTCGTTTTACTTCATACACTGGTTTGGATATGTATTACCATTGAGATTTGCCACTTCCGTAAATTTTTAACTTTCACCCGCTCACCCGCTCCTAACTTAATCCTAGTCGTTGTTTAGTTGTTCGACGGATTAGATCGCACCATGGCTTAAACTCTCGCTCGCTGCCTACGCCTCACTCGTTTCCCTCTCCAGCAATGGCAACCCACCACCACCACCACCCCTGCCCTCCTCTGCCGTCTCCACGTCTCCATCACCACCGCCTCCACTCTATAGACTTATGAGCATTTGTCAGACAATAGGGTATTGTTAACGCCGGAATTTGATTTAGCCTATAAAAAGGATCGGTCGATAAAAATGCTAATCGGCTCGTGGGACAAAGCCGATCGGTACTGTAGAGCGATCAAATTAGTGGAAGATTGGATCGGTTTGAGGACAGAGAACTATCTGAATGGGGTTAGGTCCGAGAAGGAGTTTTACGACAAGACCTAGACAAGCCCAAGGAGAGGTTGAAAAAGGATCGACTTAAGTGAAAGGAGGTCCGATTGCTATAGGAAGGAAGCCGATCGAGTGGAGCAAGGAAAGATTCGGTCTAAGAATAGAAGCTTATCCAAATAAGACCGAGTTTGTGGAGGAGCCGTGAAATTCACGGCAGGGTATTATCTTTAGTTAAATTGTATTCTATATGGTTAGAAAGTTTTAGTTAGTTTAGTTAACTGCTTTAGAGATATTTTCTATTATCTTTGTTAATAGATAACCTTCCGATAGTGGTTGTAAATGTGTCGGACTCTGTAAATCTAGCGTATAAATATTGACCCCCTAGAAATCAATAAGATCATCATCAACACAATACAACTTTGGCGCTTCACCGCCCTAGTTCATCTAGTTATTTACCAGTAGGTTCTGGCTCTCGACGTGGGGTTGAATCGGTTAACTTCGATCTTCGGCGAAAGGGTAAGTTCCGCCACTATCCTGGTATATTTTGTTCTATCGAAGGCTCCATCGTTTAGGCTCGAACTCTTAATTAGATCAGGTGTACCGCATCATATCCGTACAAGATCTATCGGCCTATCAAACTCCGTCCGCCATCATCAGTCTCGTGCTGCATTGGTTAGGTTCGACCTACGGGTTTGCCGACGGAGGATTGAGTTTCAGGTCTATAGGTCTTTCTACGGTGTTTCATTGGAGTGAGTAGCCAATAAGTTATCCTAAACGTAGGTCTCCATCGTCGTGCGGCCGATGGGTTTAGATGTAGGATCGCGTCGGGCATTCGGCATGTAGGTAGCCGATGGCATCTTATCTCTCCTCCCTCGTCGTCATGTTCGGTCGGAGCCCCCGCCATCTCGGTGTCATTAGTCTCCAGCCTCATACCATCTCGGTTAGGTCCGATCTATCAAGTCTGGTCCTAACGATGCCATTACTGCGGTCGCTCGCCCGTGTGGCCTTGTGGAGGATCGGCTCCCGCTCCGCGCATTGGATGCGAGTAGCGCCATTGGCTCTTTGGCTGATAGGCCCTCTAGTGCATTACACATGTCTATCTCTCGCACTTCCATCTGCTTTTCAGCCGATGCGCTAGCATTCTCATCTCTATCGGCACCCAGCCGATAGGGAGAGCCAGGCAGGTCTTCCGGCCGACCGGCTTAAGTATCTCATCCCCTCTCCTTGTCAATTGTAGGGTCTAATTGACTGGCATGCTCGCAAACCTCGAGGCTTAATGACCTGCACTGGAGTTAAGTAGACCTCCTAGGCATTCGCGTGACCAAGCCTTTGTCTTTCCCTGGTCGCGGGATTTTTGGTGGTGAGCATGCTTTTTGGCACGCACGGTGGGACTAGAAGAATTTTTATCCACTAAAGATTCGGTAGGACCAGAAGACCTTTTCATCCGTTTAAGATCTTTCGTTAGTTGTAATTCAATGGCAGGTAAAGAGATCAACACAGACAACGTGATCCTATTGATAATAAAGAATTTGACCGAAGAACAAAGGTAGCAGCCGGAGCAAAATACAGCTAATTTCCAGAAGCTCTTTCTAGAGTCCTTCAGTATAACCCGACAAGAGCCGATTCAAAAATCCCAGCTGCCAAAGCCAGTTTTGGAAGGATAATAGAGCCGATCACCGCCTGTTAGCCCTCAGAAGCCGTTGCAAGAGATGGTTGGCGAATCTGTTCACCATGCACTCATCAACCAATCGGGTGTGCTGGTGAATAGTTTGCACAATCTGATCAAGAAAACGGTGGATGGGTCTATTGTTAAGGAATCTGATCAAGGGCCAGTATATTTGCTGATGAGTACAGGGCAACCATAGGTTACTTATGGATCCAGAAGGGACGTATCGGCAAATATGTTTCCGCCAGTACAAGATCGGATTGGGGGGCAACACAATGACATGATGCTAGGATATCATCAGATAACTTATTATAGGGGATATAGGCAAGATTATCCTGGTAATAATTATCAAGGAGATTATTACAGGCTATGTCAAGTGTCAACTTCGTTTCCATAGTACCAGAGAGAGAATCCAAGAGAGGAGGATTGGTCTGCCAGAATTGCAGAAGTCGTCAGGGAGTAATTCGGCATTAGTCCTAAGGAACAAACCTTTATGTATCGGCACCCTTACTCAGAGTGGTTAGACAGAGTTTCGCTGCCGCATCGATACAAGATTCTAGATTTCTCCAGATTCTCGGGGCAAGACAGCGTATCTACGATGGAACATATTAGCCAATTCTTGGCCCAATGTGGGGAAGCATCGGCTGACGAAGCTCTGAGGGTCCGTTTATTTTTATTATCCTTATCTAGATCGGCCTTCACCTGGTTTTCTTCAGGGGATGGGCCAATCTGAAAAAGCAATTCCATAAATACTTATTTGCTGGGATTCAGGAGATGAGGTTGTCACTCTTGATATCGGTTAGGCAGAAGCCTGATGAGTCAGTTTCGGAATTCATCCAGCATTTTTGGGATGTCAGAAGCCGATGTTATAGCCTCATTTTAAGTGATGAACAACTAGCTGACTTGGCCTTCTAGGGGTTGCTGGCTCCGATCAGGGAACGCTTCTCTTCACAAGAGTTCGAGAGCTTATTACACCTTCTCCAGAGGGTATCGGCTCATGAAAGCCAATTCGCTGAAACCAAGAAAGAGAGGTTCCATCGAAAGACCGCTCAGCTACAGGTTTACGCATCAGACTCAGATGATGAGGAATCCAATACAGAAGTGGGTTTGGTGGAATGGACCAGGAGTAAGAAGCCTTATTGTGCCCATGGATTAAGAATACCAATAAGGGGGAAAGATACGATTTTGATATCAACTACCACCAAGAAGAGCAGATTCAACTACCGCCAAACCATGTAATCCCATCTGCCGAAGAACTCAAAAAGAAGAAGTATTGCAAGTGGCATAATTCAATATCTCACCACACTAACGAGTGCAAAGTTTTTCGACAACAGTTACAATCGGCTGTCGAACAGGGGAGAATCAAGTTTGAGGACAAAAAGCCGATGAAGGTTGACGGGCATCCTTTTCCTGTGAACTTGGTGTTTGCAGGGTCCTTAAGAGATCGGTCCGATGAGAGAAGGCGCTGGAGCAAGTCAAAGGTTACCTCATTGGACCTAATCAAAAAATATTCCAGAATACAAGACGAAGAGCGATGAGCCGCAGCGCAACAGGAAAGGTACAATCCACATTGGGGTTGTCCCTTTTTTTAGTATTGCTGGGATCAAGAAATGAGGTTGTTGTCAATAGAAGATTGTCCTGAATGTAACAAACTAGGATCTTAGTACATCGAGTAGAGCAAGATGTCTTATAATCGACATCCTATCAAGCGGGCATCGGTGCATACCGATTAGGGCCGATCAATGAAGACTATGGTCAAAGGTCAACTGAGAATAGGGAGTTACATAAAGGATCATACCACACAAAGGATCAGTAGTGTCCGTCTGGGATCTTCACAAAAAATCAGAAGAGGAGGGCACAAAGGCTGCGGCATAGAGAGCAGCACAAAAGGCGGCGTTAGGATCATGAGGAAGCCGATCGGAGCCAAAATGTTAAAAAAGTATGGCGAGTAAAGCAAAAAGAGGATGATGCTGGCACATCGGCTCCGACTAACATGGTATTCTTCTTGCCTTTGGAGTATAAAGCATGTGCATCCGATGAAGAAGGTCATGAAGAAGATTTTGCCCAATTGACGCTGGAACCAAGTCAAGCCTTATTTGACAAGCCAGAAGACTCCAAGCATCGGCACCTAAAACCAATGCATATCAAAGGGTATCTTGATGGAAAGTCGATGATGAAGATATTAGTTGATGGAGGCGCAACCATCAATTTGATGCCATATGCTACGTACCGCAAGCTGGGCAAGACGGTTGAAGACCTAGGCAAAACAAATATGGTATTGAAAGACTTCGGAGGAAATCCATCGGAAACAAAGGGGGTGTTGAACATGGAGCTGACAGTCGGAAGCAAGACATTGCCCATCACATTCTTTGTTATTGATAGTAAGGGTTCGTATAGTCTACTTCTCGGCAGGGATTGGATTCACGCCAACTGTTGTGTTCCTTCCATAATGCATCCAAGCCTCATACAGTGGCAAGGGGACAAAGTTGAGGTGATCGTGGCCGATCGGTCGACCAGTATTGCAGCAACTGATATGCCAATCTGGGAAGCTGATGGGTTCACTTGCCTGTATGGGAAAGCATGGGATGGCGATTTTCTTGAGGTGACCAACAAGGGGATGAAGCCGATTCAGCAAGTCGGCTCGGGTCCATTGTTCCCATGGGAACCATAGAAGACTCTGAAGAAAAGTTAGGGCAAGGATTTACGTCGGCCGATGAGTTAGGAGAAATAGATATAGGTTTAGGAGATAAGCCAAGGCTGACGTATATTAGTAAAAATCTATGTAATAAATCCCGAGAAAAATTGATAAAATTATTAAAGAAATTTTGAGAATGTTTTGCATGGGATTACCATGAGATGCCAGGATCGAGCCAATCAATTGTTGAGCATCGGCTTCCTATTAGACCAGGATATCGGTCATTTAAACAACCATAGAGAAGGTTCAGAGTTACATGATAAAATCAAGGTAGAGATCACGAGATTATACGATGCAAATTTCATCAGACCATGCTGATATACTGAATGGGTGTCCAATATCATCCCGGTGAAGAAGAAAAATGGAAAGCTGAGGATATGCATCGACTTCCGAGATTTGAACAGAGCGACCCCTAAAGATGAGTATCTGATGCCGATGACAGATTTATTAATTGATGCTGCATCTTGTCACAAGATCATTAACTTTATGGACGAAAAATATAGGCTACAATCAGATTTTCATGGTGGAAGAAGATATCCACAAGACTATATTTAGATGTCCTGGAGCTATCGGCTTGTACGAGTGAGTAGTCATGACTTTCGATTTGAAGAATGCCGGTGCAACCTATCAGAGAGCCATGAATTATATATTTCATGATCTTATTGGCCAACTGGTGGAGATATATATTGATGACGTGGTGTGAAATCCAAAGACATTGAAGACCATATAGCCAATCTGCAAAAAGTACTAGAGAGGACGGAGAAATATGGACTCAAGATGAATCCTCATAAGTATGCTTTTGGCATATCAGCTGGCCAATTTTAGGGTTTCATGGTGCATGAGAGAGGGATCGAAGTTAGTCAACGAAGTATTAGAGCTATCCAGACCACCGAGCCACCAAACAACAAACTACAGTTGCAGTCCTTGATCGGCAAGCTCAACTTTATAAGGAGGTTTATCTCAAATTTATCAGGGAGAATTGAGTCCTTCACTCCTTTATTGAGGTTGTGAGCTAATCAAGAGTTTGTATGGGGTGTTGAGCAATAGAAAGCATTTGATCTTATTAAGGAATACCTAAATTCTCCACCGGTATTGATTCTGTCGTAGAAAGGGGTATCGTTTAAGTTATATTTGTCAGCCGATAAGAAATCAATCAGATCAGTGCTTGTACAGGAGTTTGAATCAAAAGAGCGAGTGGTATTCTATTTGAGCCGACGACTTCTAGATGCTGAGACCAGGTATCCTGTGGTGGAAAAGTTATGCCTATGTCTATATTTCTCGTGTAAGACATTATCTTTTATCGACTGAGTGTACAGTGCTTTGCAAAGCCGATGTGATTAAATATATGCTATCGGTTCTAGTCTTGAGGGGGTGGATTGGTAAATGAATATTTGCTCTGATTGAGTTCGATCTGAGGTATGAATCGGCTAAGGCAGTGAAGGGACAAGCAGTGGCCGATTTTATTATACAACATAGAGGAATCCAAGAAGATTTTATGAAGCCAATCTCATGGATGTTATTCTTTGATGGATCGGTTTGCAGGCATGGATCTGGTATTGGCTTGGTGATCATATTGCCTCGGGGGGCAAGATTTGAGTTCGCTTTTACAATTAAGCCTTATAGTACAAATAACCAAGCAAAGTATAAAGCGGTGCTCAAGGGTCTTTAGCTGCTGAGGGAAATCGGAATCGATACGGTGGAGGTCATTGGAGATTCCTTGTTGGTGATCAGACAACTATCTGGGGAATATGAATGCAAAGATCAAGTTTTGAGGTCATATTATGAAGAATGTCAACAGTTATTAAAGGATTTTAAGATGGTGTCATTGGATCATATTATTAGGGAGCAAAACGTGGAAGCCAATGATCTTGCTCAGACTGCTTTGGGGTATCGGCTGAACAGTAAAGTAGAAGTCGAGATAGCCGATATCGAGAGCCATATGGAAGCCGATGATTGGAGATGGGAAATTATTCAGTATTTGCAAAATCCGGCAAAATCGGTTTCTAAGAAGCTTCGGTATAAGTCTATTAAGTACATATTACTTGATGAGGAATTATATTATTGGTCCATTGATGGGGTTCTATTAAGGTGCTTGGGTGCTGAAGGAGCTGTATTGGTAATGAGAGAAGTACACGAAGGCATTTGTGGAGCCTATCAATCGGCTCATAACATGAGATGGCTGATAAGGAGAGCTGGATACTTTTGGCCAACGATGTTGGAGGATTGATTCAAACATTACAAAGGCTGCCAAGATTGTCAGAGGTTCAGAAATGTGTAGTGAGCTCCAGCGTCAGTTATGAATCCGATAATCAAGCCATGACCATTCAGAGGCTAGAGAATCGACATGATCGGCTAGATTTATCCTTCATCAAGTAAAGGGCATAAGTTCATATTGGCGGCAACGGACTATTTCACAAAGTGGGTAGAAACTATTCCTTTGAAAAAGTTACTTCCAAGGATGCGATTGAGTTCATCAAGGAACATATTATATATCGGTTTGGTATTCCGCAGACGATTATTACCGATCAAGGTTCTATCTTCATGTCTGAGGAGTTTCAAAAGTTTGCTGCCAATATGGGGATTAAGTTGTTGAATTCATCACCATATTATGCTCAAGCTAACGGACAGGCCGAAGCTTCCAACAAGAGTTTAATAAAGTTGATCAAGCGGAAGATTGATGAGCAACCACAGAAATGGCACGTTACATTAAATGATTCATTATGGGCCTATCGAATGACATGCCATGAATCCACTCGAGTACCGCCATATCAATTGGTGTATGGTCATGAAGCAGTTCTCCCGTGGGAAGTTAACATCGGCTCCAGGAAGATGTCTCTGTAGAATCAATTGACAGCCGATAATTATTACACCTTGATGACCGATGAACTTGATGATTTAACTCAGAGTTGGTTAGAGGCATTTGAGAGGATCAAGAAAAACAAGGTTAAGGTTGCTAGGCATTATAATAAGAGGGTGATGGTTAAATCTTTTTCTGATGGAGATCTCGTTTGAAAGTTGATTTTACCGATTGGGTCTAGGGATAATAAGTTTGGAAAATGGTCACCCAATTGGGAAGGACCCTATCGGCTCAATCGGTGTGTGTCTGGTAATGCTTATATGCTAGAGTCTTGAAGGGGAGAAATTTACCAAAGCGCTTAACGAAAAATATTTGAAGAGGTATATCCTAGTGTTTGGGTAGGCGCCTAAATCGACTGAGCATAGCCAATTTTTAAATTTCTTTTCAAGACGAATGAGCTCTTAAAAGTGGTATCAGCGAATGGTACTATTTGCATAAATCGACTGAGGCGTAGCCAATTTCTAATGTACGGAAGCCGATATAATTATATCGGTTACAGATAGTTGATATCGTTGAGATATCACCTTTAGAGAATATATATATATATATTTCGTTGATCAAGCTGATTGAATTCTATTGCAAGCAGTTAATGTTTAGGATGACATCTTGGGTTTTTCTCCGAGGCTAAAATTTTACAGGAATTTCTTAATGGCCTCGATCGCGCGCAGGCGAATTTGGTCTATTTCGTTGATGGCGTGGATGTCATCCTCATTGGATCTGGGGATGGTCTTCAAATTCCTATGTCGACGAACTACAAGGTGTACTTTGTCTACTACCTTGGCCTCTTGATCTTGGATTGATTTTGGTAGGCCGATGAGATGGGACTCGGTGTAGTTGATGTCGTCATGCACTTTGTCGAGTTTCGCCATCAAATCGGCTTCTCGTTTCTTCAGGAGGCCAAGCTTGGTGCTAGTGCATTAAAGGTCAGCTATCATTTCATCAAGCTTCTTCTTTTCACTTTAGGCAGATAGCCGATCCTTGTGAGCTAGATTGCTTTGCTCAACACGATCGGCTATGCATCGTCTTGATACAATCAGCTGGGTCCTTTGGAATTTCAAGTAGGCAGCAGGCATGAGTACGTTGGTCAGCTCTTTAGGCAGGAGATGTTCAATTTCAACAAGTCTTCCCTCGATCGGCCCGCAATCTTCCACCAGCGAGTCAATCGGAATTTCCAACCGATGCATAATATCTGACAGTCGCTCGCGTGCATCGGCTTGTAGAGATGGTTCAATTGCTGCACTAGCGGCTGAGTCTTCTTCTGTATCCAAGTATTTGCCAATGTCGAAGGAAAACAGGTCAGCTAATGACTGCACGTTAACATCGGTAAATATGAGGATCATAAACCGGAAAAAATAGCATATAGGATGGATGTACCTGGGATACAACGGGAGCAGCTTGGATGATTATGCGGGTATCAACTTGATGTGATGCTACCTGAGGATCGGATGCTATGACTTTCAAGGAGACCATCGGCTCAGTCCTGTAACGTTGTCTAGCGGTTGGATTTCAGGAGCTGATGGTTCAGGCTGCAAAGTAAAGGTGTTAAGATAAAGGCGAAAGCAACGGAGAAGAATTGATGCTGACACATACCAATGGAGATGAAGAAGTCAAGATCGTCACGGGAGAAGGGCTTTGCGAAGCTGGTGTAATGATTGTGACATCGGCGCCGGGTTTTTGCTTCTTAGAAGCCGTCCGAGTAGCCGGTTTCTTGTGCTTCAGCCCTGATGTTCTTAGAAGAGTCGATGGTGGCGGAGCACTTTGTCCAAGGATGGATCTGGCCGATTGAGGTTGACAAACAATTGGCTGACCACTTACGCTGGTTGTAGGTACATCTTTGTCACCAGCCTGCGGAATCATGGGAATCAAGACATAGTTGGAATTCAATACGATGTAGAAAATGTAGTACAAGGAGAAATATTACCTCTTCATCGGATTCCATGTAGTCGGGGTTGAGGCACAGGCAATAATGTTCAGTCGATAGACTGAATAGATGCCTTCTCCATTCCAATCACCATCGAGCAAAAAGTTTGGTGTTGGATATGCAGGGCTCGAAGGTGGAGATGGTCGCTAAGGACAAGGATATTGCCATCATCCTAAGCCGATCATACTCCAAGCCACTGTTTACTTCTCCTCGGGCTTGGAGTTTGCCGATGAAGAATAAGCCGATGGGGAGTTGGCCGAAATCCAACTAACGAGCACCGACCGAAAGATGTTAGAACTCGTATGATGGGTGTTGGGATCAGCCCGATGAAAATCCAGTTGGTAGAAGAATGGAAGTTATAGATGATAAGAAGATGGTATTTGATTCTTTATCGGCTAATGCATTCATTGGGTGAAACCTAGAAGGTATTTAAAAAGATGAATCGTCCTCGTATGTAAAATAGATGGTGACTTCGTTAGTAAAGCCATAGTAAAAATATTTAAACCACTCGTTGAGTCCGAGGGGGGTCATTTTGATTTTAGGAAGAGCCGATACGGCTTCACCTAGAGAAGTGCATCGGCACCAGCTGGCCTCATCTTCTTCTGGGTAATCAGTCAGATATGTCAGAGAAGGGAAAGGGGTCCTGGTGATAACTCTGGAGGTGTAGACGTTCAACCAGAGTTGTATGAACCACTAGGAAAAACCAATATGACTGACTAGTTGGCCTGCCAATAACTTGTTTGCTATTTGATGAAGCAGTTGATAGGTGGCTCTAAGAAGATATTACCCTAATGGAATACGGCGTTGATTGTCCAGGAGCTCAGCTAGGCACTACATGTTGGTGGTTGGACCAAGAGTTGAACCACCAAACATAAACCGTTCCAACCAAAGATTCAGGAATGCTACATGTTCCCGCTCGTCGACTTGGCCGAAGGTCTTTTTGTGCAGTGAGATGTATTTAGTCCAACCTCCTACGTTTTTGGTGTTCAGCCGATGAGTGGGTTTGAATCTGAGGATGAACGGATTTACGCAGTGGGTGGTGTTAAGGTAGGTCAACATGGTGATATCCATTAGGGTAGGGGTCATTGGTCCATGCCCAAACATGAAGGCATTTAGAATATCTGACCAGAAATAAGAAGCCGATGCGAGCAAAGGTTTATTTTTTTTCATATCAGCTAAAGAAAGGTTGATGTAGTGGTCTATTTCCAAGTCTTCCCAAAAGGACTTTTTGGAGGCAAAAACCCTGAGGTACTAATTTCTCCATCCCGGGAGTTTACCAGGCCAAAATCTGAAGCCATTGGTCTAATCGGTGATAGTCATAGATGAGTGTTTATATGGGATCCTTTCTGTTTCGAAATTTATGAAATCAGTTGGATCTTCATTACCCATAGGGCCAAGGTAAAAGTGACCAGAGCGATCAGAAACGGGGATAGCAATCTAACTCTTAAGATCCTACAGTGAACAAGAACCCGACTACCGATAAGAAGACGGAATGGGAAGATTTGTTTGAAATATGGGGTGAAAGAGCAGATGATTGTTACCTCAGGGACTGTGTGTGTCGACGCTATCGCACGGAGGAAGAAGGAGAGAAGTTTAGCGGCCGATGAAGTGATCTACGGAGGTTCGCCATCAGTCATCGGAGCTCGTCGAGGTTGGGGGTTCTGATGGAGAGGAAGTGTGTGAAAGAAGGATGAAGCGATGGAATATTTTATAGAGGCAGAGTGACCTAGGCAGGAATCTAGGCCGATTAATTATCATTTGCGGGTTTTAATAAGCCATCCTGGTTTGCAGAGACTTCCAATGGCTCGAAATTTCGTAGTTTATTGGCAAACTCCAAAATTGGGGGGCATGTGTTAACGCCGAAATTTAATTCAGCTTGTAAACAGGATCGGTTGATGGAAATGTTGATCAGCTCATAGGACAAAGCTGATCGGTACTGTAGAGAAGCCAATCAAATTAGTGAAAGATTGGATCGGTTTGAGGATAGAGAACTATCCGGATAGGGTCAGGTCCGAGAAGAAGTTTTACGACAAGACCTAGACAAGCCCAAGGAGAGGTTGGAAAATGATTGGCTTGAGTGAAAGGAGGACCGATTGCTATAGGAAGGAAGCCGATCGAGTGGAGCAAGGAAAGATTCGGTCTACGAATAGAAGATTATCCAAATAAGACCGAGTTTGTGGAGGAGCCGTGAAATTTATGGCAGGGTATTAATCTTTAGTTAAATTGTATCCTATATGGTTAGGAAGTTTTAGTTAGTTTAGTTAACTGCTTTAGAGATATTTTCTGTTATCTTTGTTAAGAGATAACGTCTGATGGTGGTTATAAACGCATCGGACTCTGTAAATCCAGGGTATAAATATAGACCCCCTGGAAATCAATAAGATCATCATCAACACAATACAACTTCGGCGCATCACCACCCTAATTCATCTAGTTATTTACCGATGAGTTCTAGCTCTCGACGTGGGGCTGCATCGGTTAACTTCGATCTCTGGCGAAAGGATAAGTCTATCACTATCCTGGTATATTTTGTTCTGTCCAAGGCTGTATCGTTTAGGTTCAAACTCTTAGTCAGATCAGGTGTACCGCATGACGCCCGTGTAAGATCTATCAGCCTATCAAACTCCCTCCGCCATCATCAATCTCGTGCTTCATTGGTTAGGTTCAACCTACAGGTTTGCCGACGGAGGATTGAGTTTTAGGTCTATAGATATCTCTACGGTGTTTATGTAGATCCTCATCGTCGTGCGGCCGATGGGTTTAAATGTAGGACCGCATCGGGCGTTCGGCCTGTAGTTAGTCGATGGCATCTTATCTCTCCTCCCTCGTCGTCATGTTCGGTCTGAGCCTCCGCCGTCTCGGTGTCGTTAGCCTCTGGCCTCATACTATCTCGGTTAGGTCCGATCTATCAATGTTGGTCCTAACGATGCCGTTACTACGGTCGCTCGCTCGCGTGGCCTCATGGGGGATCGGCTCCCGCTCCGCGCATCGGATACGGATAGCACCATCAGCTCTTTGGCTGATATGCCCTCTAGTGCGTTCCACATATCTATCTCTCGCACTTCCATCGGTTTTTCAGTCGATGCACTAGCATTCTCATCTCTATCAGCACCCAGCAAATAGGGAGAGCCGGGCAAGCCTTCTAGCCGACCGACTTACGTATCTCATCCTCTCTCCTTGTTAATTGTAGTGTCAAATTGATTGGCACGCTTGTGAACCTCGAGGCTTAAGGACCTGTATTGGAGTTAAAGCAGACCTCCTAGGCCTTCACGTGACCAAGCCGTCGTCTTTCTCTGGTCGCAGGATTTTTAGCGGTGAGTACACTTTTAGTCACTGCCTCACTGGTAGCAGTATTTGTACATGACAGCTTAGATATGGGATTTGCTTAAGAAAACGTAAGAACTTTTCATTAGCTTAGAAAAGTGCCTATGCTTTGTAGCAACTAGCAAGCTACACGTGTAGTACTAGCTAAGGATGGATTGGTTATGGCAGTAGAAAAAAAAACAAAGAAAAGTTCTATATTGCTAAAGATTGAAATAAAGGAAGTTATATTGAAAGGCGAGAAGTAAAGGGAAGTGCAGTGAGAACATCACAAATTATACAGTTGTTTATGTTGTTCTCCTGTTATTTGAAAATTCCAAAACTGATATTTCATAGACATGCAGTATCAATTTATCTGATGGAATTTTTGGCATCAAAATATTCAACAAGCTATGAGGAGAGCCGCAGATTCGTTTGCTTGCTGATGCAGCTCTCGAGGAATTACCTACTACAATGACAGCTGTAAGACTTTCTGGCATGGAAATTAGTGATCTCACCCTTGAACTTAATGACTTGAGGTAAGAGCATCAATAAATGGATTAATTATACAGAAAAGGGAATGCCTGAGCTCCATATGTCAGTTCATCTATGTGCTTTGTTATAGGATGAAAAGATTTACCCATTAGATATGCTGTTACAAAAATTTCTAAATTCCTACAGATTTTTTATTTGAAATATCCATAGATGCCAAAGGATCTGCACTTTGTTCGACCATTTCATTGTCATTTCACTGATTTTGACATTTTTGTGCAGTTGCCTGCTTTAATTTCTACGCGTGACAATACACATGATTACATATACATTCCTTCATATCAACTCCTGGATGACTGATCACTGGATGCTGTGCATTCCTCATAAAGCATCGGAAGAAACTTAACGTGTGTCAGCAGGCAACATGTATGTTTCTGAACTGTAACGAACCTGGCAAAAAGTTCAGTACACATTTGAAGCATTTGTTGATGTGTCGTTCTATGGGCAGCAATGAATGAAGAGCAAGCGAACATGCAAACTATATGTCAACGTCAAAATTTAAAAAAGCCTACAAAAAGATTGAAAAAAAGATCGACTTAAATAAATAAAAGTTCGGTTGCTACAGGCAAGAAGCCGATCAAACAAAGCAGCGAAAGATTCGGTTCAAGATTAGAAAATTATCCAAATAAGACCTTGAGGAGAAGCCGTGAAATTCACGGTAGTATATTATATCTATGTAAATCGTATCTTATATAGAAAGATTTAGTTAATACTTCCTTAGAGATAATTTTCTCTACCTTTATTAGGAAATAACATCCGATGGTTGTTGTAAACGTGTCAGATTTTATAAACCTAAGGTATAAATATAGACCCCTAGAAACATATAGAGGAGATCCTTCAACCAATACAATTTTGGCGCATCGCCACCTTAGCTTATTTAGGTTTTTACCAGTGGGGTCTGGCTCTCGACGCGGGGCTACATCAGTTAATTTCGATCTCCGGCGAAGAAGTAAGTCCGACGACTATCCTAATATGTCTTTTTCTGTCTAAGGCTATATCAGTTAGGTTTGACCTCTTAGGTGATGAGATGTATCGCATCACGTTCGTACAGGATCTATCAGTCTATCAAGCTCTCTCCGCCATCGTCGGTCTCATGCTACATCAGTTAGGTTTGACCTACGAGGTTGCCGACGGTAGATTGAGCTTTAGGCCTATAGGTCTTTGTACGGCGTTTCATCTGAGTATTAGCCGATTAGTTATCTATACATTGAGCAACACGCCCAGTGTATCAGCTACTCAGCTGATACGCACCAGTCTTCAGATACTTTCCTTGAGCGCCACGCCAAGTGCATCGGCCTTCCAACCGATGCGCGCCTGTCTTTAGAAAGACGTCCTCTCATCGGCTCAGCTAGCCGATGGGTTCGCTTCGTCCTTATTTCAGCACAACCGATCCGTGGTTCATCGTCCCGTTATCGTTGGTCTCGGTCTCGTACTGTCTCGGTTAGGTTCAATCTTTGAGATTCGGTGCTAACGGCGTCGTCACAGCAGGCAACAAGTCTCATGCTGCCATATCCAGAGCGGCATCGGTTTTGCAGCCGATGTCTTTTATGCAATTCCTTGCTAGTTCGCATATGTCTTCATTGGC
Organism: Oryza coarctata; assembly: GCA_030770085.1. Lineage (NCBI taxonomy): Eukaryota > Viridiplantae > Streptophyta > Magnoliopsida > Poales > Poaceae > Oryza > Oryza coarctata. Next base: position 7,553,270 of record CM061484.1, on the reverse strand, counting down.
TTTCCAGTCGATAAACGATCGCTACAGCTTCCGTCGACTATCAGGAGGGATCCTACGCGCTTTGATTTTAATATCCTTCAGTACTTCTATTAGCTCTATGGCCGATGGATCAGGATCTCACTTTTACCACACCCAGAGCCATCACATCCTTTGTCGATATCTACCTACGCCTTCATCGGCTCCCAGCCGATGGAAGAGTGTCCTGATTTCTATCGGCAACCAGCCGATAGCTGGAGCCACCCAGACGTGGCCGATGACCGACTCGATCCTATCGGCAGTCAGCTGATAGCAAGAGCTCATATCGACCCATCGTCTAATTAACCCGTTCGCTTCATCTCCTTCTCAATTACTAGGTCAAATTGACTGGCACACCCACACTCGCAACGTCATGCTAGAGCTAAGCGAATCCCACGAGCCCCGGCGCACATACCTTGAGCCACGAAGAGAAACCGATTGACCTACACGGAGCTAAATAGACCTCACAGATATAGGCGTGTTCACGCCAAACGCGTGGGATCAGACGCAAACACTATCCCAAATGCACCTAAGAGGTCAAATAGTTCTAACCGACAGCGGCGACAGGAGGGAGGACCATTCACCCGATAGTGTAACCAGAACACACTGAAGATATGAATTTCTTTCCTCGTAGTTACTTGCTTAAGGATTGTTTCGTACTAGCTTTTTTGTTGGTAGTTCTTGTAAATGAAAAGTATGTGCAATGCAAGTATCAGATAACCCTGCTGTAATCTTGAAATTAATTGTCATTTCAAGCAGTTACTGGATCAGTTTATGCGCTGCCTGATGCAGGCTCCTGCAGCTGCATTATGAACTTGCTATACTAGAAACCAGAATTACACCAGAGTCTTGACTTGCTATGCTAGAAACCTTCCATGCCCCTGGATCTCTTGAAATTCCCTTCATTTTTTTATAACATATTTCAGTAGGATTATCCACTGTTTCCAGTAAAAAGGAAGGTAGTTGACCATGCTGTTTTCTATATGCAATTAGTACTTTCATACCGTCAAGCACACACTAGCCATACAATATGATTGCTCAACTCATCTCTTTGCTTCCGTTAAACACAATACAGCAGCTGTTCAAGGCACAAATATGTGTTCCACGATCTCAGACCAATAACTCCACCTGGCTCATCTCTATACACAAACATATATCGCCGAGGCCAAAACGGATGCTTCAAAATATTGCGGAATGCTGGAAAATCCTTAACTCTCCAAGGGCCATTTTGATTGTGCTTTGGAGAGTTACTGCTCCAATCCTTTTGGTGTATCATCATGCGAGATCAAATTCTTCTGGGGTTCCTACTATACCAAAATATTACAACAAGGTGGGATCACCCCACCTCAGGTCATCTTGCTTTGGATTTGCCTATGAACATGTACAAGGAACTCTACATAAGAAAGGCCACCAGGCGCCTTGTCATCAACCAATAGTGAGCAGAAGAAATCTCCTGCATCAGTAAATGAGAAGCATTAAGTGATAGCAATATTAGGTACTACTCCAGAAGCCAAGAAAAATCACCAGAATACTATCCAGATGGGTCACCGTGTTTGCATAGTCTCAATCTGCAAGATAATTTAAAAATTTTCAAATGGACTTAAAGTACCAATGTCATCAACATAGTTGAGAACTTGCAAAGAGTACCTCAAGTAGGAGCATCTCTGTCGCCTTATTTCATTCACCCCTTCATTTACTTTTCTGGAAAGTTCATTATCATATTGCTCCAATACCAACAGAAAGAAATCAGCTATTGGTCAATCCCATTTGCAAAATAAAATGGGAACAAAACAAATTTCACATGTTATCGATAATCCCTAATTCCCCACTCATGCTATTATAAAATTAAAAATCCATCAAGTAAAGAGAAAACAGATTACAGGAAAGACTGACCTGATTTGGTACTCCGGTCAAAGATGAAACACCAAATATTTGCTCAAGGGTGGCAGGGTTTACTGCATTTCCGACATAAACAAAACCATCCTCACCATTTTCCAACAAATAAATTCCAAAATCAAGTGTATTCTCGCTATTGAGTGTAAGGGGGTTTGGTATAAGGGAATCGTCATCACCCTGCACAACAGTGTAAATTCAAAATAATTAGACCTTCCTATTAAATAATGTGGACTGCCAGAAACAATTGAAGCTCTTACCCTTGACGTAAGATCATGGAGGGCAATCATCACACCAATTGAACGGCTAATAACACAGAAATTGAAGAGACAATTGACACCCAATAGGACGGATCATCCAATCTCCCCTCAGTCCTCAATCCAACACTTGCTGCAGAAACTCATTAGCTACAATATGATTTTCACTCTGCACATGCATTTTAGATTTCTCTCTACTAACCCGAGCAAGTTCATCTTTAACAATTTGTTTTGGGGTCATTTGATGCAACACAAATTTCTTTCCTTTAAATAAAAGTGAATACTAATTAGTGTGGCCGTGGTGCACACAATCAATATGATATTGCCACGGTTAACCAAGTAACATACAACATGCTTGCATAGGGACAACATCATAATCAACATAACCAATGTATGCACCAATAGCAAAGGGCACCCATACAGAATGTGTTACCTTAAGCTTACAACTTTGATTGAGCCATTGGATATGATAGGGATGGGGATGTGGGTGAGTTGGTAGGGCAAGCTTTTCCACCATATCTGTACTCGCTAAGTTGTTGTAGCTCCCACCATCAATAATGATGCAAACTGAGCGCTCCTTGTACACCCCTTTGGTTTGAAACAAAGTACGTCATTGATTCTTGTCCTTTGTGGCAATCTGGGTACTTAGCACATGTTGTACCACAATACTCAAATACCTATCAGCATCATCAGCAGTGACATGTTCGTCTTGGTCCTTTGGTTTTGCAATGTCACGTGCAAGCATATCGTATGTTTCATCATCAAAATCTCTGGTCAAATCATACTCACCGTCCTCACAGATGACTAGCACTCTCTTGTTTGGGCAATCACACATGTTGTGTCCATAGCCCTTGCAACGATGTCATTAGACATCCCTGGTATGACTTGTAGATGCAACCAAAGCACTAGATGAGGAACCGCGAGTTGCAGGTGTGGGGACTACAGAAACTTGCGGTGTTGTAGCTAAAGGCATGGTGAGTAGCTTGTTGGTTGAGGAAGAAGGCGTTGCCATGGAAGAGGATGGTACAGCTGCTGTACTTGTCCTCCAAGAATTAGTGCAACCTGTAGAAAAGCTAGTCCGTGGTTTCAGTTGACGTCCCTGCACTTCACATTTAGCTTTGCAAGCAAGATGAAACAAGCTAGTCATAGAATTGTAATATTTCTAATCAAGAATATCATGTATCTCATGATTCAACACACCCAAAAATTGAGCCATATCCTCGTCATTTCCCTCAACAAGACCACAACCTGAAAAGTGAATTTCATCAACGCTGTAATTTATTTAATAGATCACAATTACAATATGAAGGGACGAATCTGTGTTGCATGAGCAGTTTCAAAGCTTCCCAATTTGGGGGAATGTTATTTGGGTGTTTGTGTCAATGTTCATGCCACCACACATATGCAAACTCAATAATTCACTAGTAGCAGCCCTAACTTGTATATGAGTAGGAACATCATGGCATGCAAATTTGTGATCAACTGCTAGCTCCCATGTAAGATAAAGATCAGGATCATATTTTCCACTAAAAGCATGAAATGTGAATTTCATCATACCAAAAGAATCATCGTGATTATGTACCCCACGTTGGCGCCGTTGTTGGTGAGGAGGATCATGTTGTCGACATCAATCTGCAACTGAGAGGATACTCACATCATCCTTAGTGTCCTCTGCATAGTCCTTGTCATGCTGTCCAGGCACAGGTTGTTGTCAAAAAGTCATAGCAATTGTTCACAACCACTTGTCAATTCTTGTCACCAAGTTCTCAAGCGTAATGTTGGTGTTGTTCTGAGCAGTAGTCATGTCATTGAATGTCGTAGTGGTCTAAATTTGAGCTTCCTCTAGGTGGGCAAGGTGTTCATTGTGGTGCATAAGTCATCATCAAGACCTTCTACGTGCTCCTGCATTAGGAGATCAAAATGTTGGATGATGCCTCAGGTGCAAAGAGACCGTGAGATGGTGTTGTCTGAAGTCTCCGTATCTCCTGTCATGGTTAGTCACATGAAAACTAGAAAACAAAACACACGTATGTGACATGCAGCTAATAGGATGTGGACACAGAGGATGAAGTCCAAAGCAGTTGCATCGAAGTTGATACTGATTAGGATGATCCTCTGAATTAGTGACGTAGTCTTCATTGCTTTCATCAAATTTGTTGCCCCAAGCTCCTCACCTATCTACAGCAAAAGGGTGAAGCACCTCTGGAGGTGCTTGTAGTGCAGGTACTCGAGCCATCTCATCAAGATGCCTAATAATATCCCTAAGAGTGGTGTTCATGGTATCCATGGAAGCTTCCAAGACCATGAGCATGCTACTAGAGTCAAATCTACATAGTCTCCATTTGACCAAGTTTTTTCATTGGTGTTTTGCACGTCCTCCTCAAGTTCTTCTAGGTGAACCCTAACTTAATTATTAAAGTGTTGTACGATGCACTTGGTGAGAGCCGAGTGTTGAGCATCTTTATATGACAACATTGGAAGGAAAGAAGAAAAAAGAGCAAAGACACAAGAAAAATAAATTCCAAATCACTACTTGGATGTGGCTCCAAAAGTCGCTCACTCTCAACCTGTTAAACAAGTTCTTATTAGTTCTTACTAAGCTTACCAAAAGGTGGTGGCAACTGTAAGACTTTAACAAACCCTTGAGGAGGTGTATTGATACTTTGGTTGATAGTTTCTGCCAAGAAGTAATTGGACCGATGGAGGTATAGGTCGACTGCAAGTGCTCAAAGGAAAATTAGAACAACGTTAGCCAGAGCAAATTGAATAATTGTTCCAATGCACCATGTTGGTCCTAGGTTAGAATGTACTAGAGTGAAAATACAAACAATACCATGAACAACACTGTAAAGGGTCAAAAAGAGGCACTCGCTCCAAGGAACAAAAAAATTCCTAAAAAACATGATATGATGCACAAACTTCTCTTTTTTCTATTTTACTCCACCTTTTTTAAAGTTCTTTCTTTCGTTTCTTCTTTTTTTTGGTGTGGTTCTTTTTTTTTTTGCACCTTTGTACCTTTTTATCTTTCCTTTTCTGAAAAACAATAGCAAAAACCGAATTAAACCATGAGCACACCAACAATGGAAAATTGAATGAATATTTGGAACACTACTAAACATGGTTGGGCTCTAATCATAGTGAAGAAGACAAAATATGGAAGTGTGCCCAATAACAAAGTTATAGATCCACTCGTTAGCTTTCCAAAGAGTTTTTAAATGCCCAAATCCAAGTCCGTATATTTAAAAACCAATTATTTTATTGTCAGTGCTTAAATGGACTCCGAATCCTACTTGGTTTTAAACTTGCCAATCCAAGGAGAACTCTTTCAAAACTCTTATTTAACTAAACAAAGGTATAATCTCCAAGATGTGGATGGCTAGGTGATATAGATGGCAAAGGTGATGGCGCAATGTAGATGGTGGTGGTAATGATGTGAATTGTAGATGTGGTGGCGGCGATGTAGATGGCGATGGGAACTATGTGAATTACAACAGTGGTGGCAGCTTGCAAAGTGGCAGTGATGGCTTTGGTAATAGACATGACAAGAACTCAAAACTATAGATGCAAAGACCAGTAACTCAACATGATGATGCAATTGAAAACTCAAAAAGCAAATATTAGGCATAATTGTTTAATGTCTCAAACTGTTTTGGGTGAAGGAAAACTAATCTAGTTTTTTGGCTTTTTTCTAGTTATAGGTAAAAAATATGTAAAATAAAAGTCTCTCACCGATCAACTGAGGCTCTGATACCACTTGATGTGCTTATAGATGTAATGATCTTTCGATGAGAAGGGATAACTCAATTGTATGGAGAAGTTGACAACCCAACTGCAACCATCCAGGGATGATGTACCTTAGTGATTGCTACACCAACTCTAAGGTTGCTAACGATAGAGCATGATTTAACCAAACCATGAGAATATTTGTTCCTGCAAGACATCAGAACTAACAAAAACAAGATGAACAAGCAATGTGAATTACTCGTGAAGCGGTCTAGCTGACACATGCAATTACACAGTTCCTAACTTTCAATCTAACAAAACCCAAATGAAATATAAAAGGGTGGCTAAGTATTTATATATAAAAGAGAGCTAGGGATGGTATCTAGGACGTGGCATATTGTCCTAGGCCATACAAGGCCAATGGCACCAAGTGAAGGTGACATAGTAGAGTGGGTCTCGGTTTCTATGAAGAGATTGGTACTCTTTTAGCAATTGTGGATGACTCAGGTTGAATTTGGATGTGAATGTGGATCCATTGGAAAGATGACACCAAGACCTTTCCATCAAGTACTTGTGGAGTAGAAACATACTTCGGGATCAATATGTATGCCTGTTTTAAATTTTTAGCTATTAGGAGACCAAATCAGAATTTTGTGCCTTCCATCACCTTTTGGCATGTGTGGGTCTTCTCCTTGATTCCTGACCACAATAACATCATCGCAAGCTTTTGGTATTATCCCATTCAATAAATTATGCTTACGCATCCCTAAGAACGAATCCACATGATAATTGAGTTGGCATACACTAGCTAAAATGATTGGTTGCTGTATATTTGGTTCAACTTGTGGACTTGGTATGGTTGTATTCCTGGTGGAGATGTCCTCATCAAGTGTCCATGCATGTGGAAATGATATGTAGTGCATATTTTTGCAAGTGGGAATGTCCTCCTCAAATACCCCTCTAATGCATTTTTGGTCTATTAGAAAGTTTTGACAACATTGGTTGCCGAATTCATATTTTACATCAGTAGGTGCACCTGTAGGAATGGATTGTAGTAAGCCAATGGAAAAGCTCAAAACCTAGCGAACGCATTTTTGCACCAATGGTAATGTTTTAACACATTTGGTGTAAAACTTATATTTTACATCAGTGGATGTGCCCTTGGTTATGTTTTGTAGTGCATGTATGGCATTGCACAAGAACCCTCTAATGCATTTTTGTGCCTATGGGAATTTTTTGACACCGTTGGTTGTAAAACTCTTATTTTACATGAGTAGGTGTCTTTGTTGGAATGATTTGTAATGTGCCAATGGCATCGCTCGAAATCTACCGAATGTACAATTGGGCCTATGGAAATATTTTGATGCCATTGGTGTTGAAACTTATATTTTACATGGGTAGGTGTGTACTTGTGAATGGTTTGTAGTGTACCTCGGGAATTGCTCAAAACCTACTAAATGCATTATTATGTGTATGAGTTTATATATATTGACATCATTGGCTGCAAAACTTATATTTTACAATAGTGGGTGCGCTTGTGAGGATGTTTATAGTGCGCCACTAGAATTGTTTGAAACCCACCTAAGGCATTTTTGCACCTATGAGAATGTTTTCACACAATTTGTTATGAATATTATATTTTAAATGAGTGCGTGCACATGTGGGAATGGTTTTTAATGTGCTAATGGAATTGCTCAAAACCTACCAAATGATTTTTGCACCTATGAGAATGTTTTGGCACCTTTGGTTGCAAAATATATATTTCACATGAGTGTGTTTGAATGTGGGAGTAGTTTGCTATGCACCAATGGAATTGGTCAAAACCCACCAAATGATTTTTGCACCTATGAGAACATTTTGACATTTTTGGTTGCAAAATATATTTTACATGAGTTTGTGCGCATGTGGGAGTAGTTTGCTATGCACCAATGGAATCAGTTGAAACCTATCCAATGATTTTTTCCTATGAGAATGTTTTGATACCATTGGTTGTGAAACTTATATTTTACATGACAGGATGCGTATGTGGGAATGCTTGTAGTCTGATGGAACCCGCTAGGGTTTATTCCTAACCTTCAATGAGAGTTGAGGATAACTTCGATTTGGGGTGGATTCGAGAACAAGCAAGAACAAGATGAACAAGCAATTAACTCACGGATGGATGATTCAAAGGTGAATTTGAATCACGAGTTGGGGTCTTGAATCAAGCAAAAGGGTGATCTAATCAACACACGTGCTCACAAGAAGTAGTAGTAGCTAAACTTACAACAAAACAAAACCCCACCTTCATCCTGGCGGCTATTGCAAGTATTTAGAAACCCTAACTTAGAAAGGGCCCCTAGTGGTCTGAACGAGATACAAGGACCTTATCCTAAGACTGGAGGTCTGAACATCTTTCTGCAGTTTCTTATCAGCTCCAATGGAATCTAGTGGTGTTTCTAGATTCATCTGAAAGTAGACATCAAGGCCTTTCCAACAAGTGATCATGAGCCTTAAACAACCTCCGGAGTGAAGAGTTATGGTCGATTGAAGTTGTTGTTGCCTGGAGGTCCAAACTTGATGTCCGAACTTACAGTCTGATCACATGGTCTGGTCGTCCTTTTGATCATGGCAGGTTCCAATTGATACTTGTCAAAGCTGCTCCTAGATCAATCTAAGTTTCTAAGTAGAAGAATATCATTACAAGAATTTTAGTAGTACCCTACTCGTTAAGGAACTTGTTTGGACAACAAGGAACGATTTCATCTGATAGTTAAGTTGGCATGCTCTAGCTCGAGTCATTGGACCCTACTATGCAGCAGGTGTGGTTGTATCTATGGAAGGGATATCCTCATCATAGTCCGGCAATAAAATTGGCCAAAACCCAACTGTGGCATTTTTTGCGCCTTTAGAAATGTTTGGACACCATTAGTTATGAAGCTTACACCATACAAGAGTGATTGCGCACGTGGAAATTATTCATAATTCATGAATTGAATCACTCAAAACCTCCTAATGTATTTTTACACATTTGGTAGTGTTTTGACACTATTAATTGTCAAACTTAAAGTTTACTCAAGTTGGTATGCATGTGCAAATAATTTGTATTAAATCGCTCCAAACCTTCTCTATTGTCACATTTGCGTATTTGCAAATAATGGTTTCTAAAACCATTGTTGTGAAACTAATTTTTTTTAACAATGGGTGCTTATGTGGGAACGATTTCTATTATGCGTATAGAATCGCTTCGAACCCCTCTAATGTTTTTTTTTGCGCATATGGGATTGTTTTAACACCATTAGTTATGAAACCTTTGCTTTGTACCAACGGATGTGTATATTGAAATGATTTGTAGTGCGTTTATAAAATTGCACAGAGGGGAATGAATGTGTATACTTTTAATCTTGAAATAAGCTAGCAGCTAAAATTAAAACTCTCTCTAGAGTATGCGGTCCTAATGTCTAGAGTATTCGAAACAACATCTCTGTTAGATAGAGACTTATTCGAAGTCTATGGATATAATGGATATATGGTGTAGAGAATCTAGACCTACATCAAACTGTCCAAAGGACACTCGAAGGTTTAGGGAGGATGCAAGTAAATAAAATAATATAGAATAAAACAAGTAACGGAACTATAGGATACAAGCAATTTTTCACCGAAGTTCGGATCAACCGATCCTATGTCTTTTTTGAGGAGCTCTGAAGAGCCGGATTGCATTTGATCCCATGCCTTACCAAGTTTAACCCTAGAGATTAGTTTGGCCTCCAAGCTCTTACCAAAGCATAGCACCTACTCTAACGCAATCACCAAGGTCTCCACTAGGACACCGTCTTCCGCTTTCTATGAAGATTGCTCTATCAAACTAACCTCTAAAGAAGAACTTAGAAATCCACTAATACGCCTCTTTCCTTGTGATGGTGAGAAAGACCTTCACAAATGATTCGGCGATTTACACGTTGAATCCTCAAGGGCAATGTCTAGTAGTCTAGGATGTGGTCCTCCAAGAGTAATAAGCTTGAGTCTTCACCGGTGTTGATCTAGAAGTGCTCATCCAAATCTCAAAGTCCACTCTCTCACAGATCACCTTAGCATCACACTTAAAGGGTGGATTAGACTCAAGATCCCAGAGTAGAGCAAGGACCCTCTAGAAAGCTCTTAGGAGTGGTGTAGAAATGAATAAGCAACCCCTTTCTTAAATGAATGAGCAGCCCCGTTATTCATAGAATTCAAATCCTAGAGTATCTACTCAAAATGTTTGTAGACTCTAGACAATTCTTTCAGCCTAGATATAGAGCTCAATCCAGATATTTCAGCCAAAGGGTCCGAACATTGCAAACAATACTTAGCTTCGAGAGAGAGTAGGTTCAGAGTATCATATGTAAACCTCCTGAGACTCTGGATAGACCTTTCTGATAGATGGAGAGCTCACTCTCGACTTTGGCATAAATGTTCGGAGACACAGAGTCTCCACAAAGGAACTTGTCCATAAGTTTCCACAAAGGATAGACAAAACATTCAAAACAATGGGAGAGAAAACTAAAACCCCAAAGTGTATGTGTTGTGAGTGTTTGCTCATCTAGACTTACAAATTTGATATAACAATTGCTTTTTAAACTAGCTAAACTTGAGCCCCTCTTAAACAGTTAAGCTTATCCAAAGGACTCAAGAAATAATAAAATTACATTTTCATTGCTTCATGTCCTTTCTTATTTTCTAACCTTTATGGGAGGTCTTCTTTTAATCAAAACAATCTCTCACTAGATGAATTAATGCGAGATTCTCAAAACCCACTAGTGGGATTAGATGCACTTTCATCTATATCCGTATGAGACGTTGGTATGTTGAGTCTTGGTGATTGATACACCTCTCTGTGAGTTGTTCACCTTGCTTGTGTAGATTTAACTATACTCGAAGTAAACCTAGAAACAAGTAAGAACAAGATAAAAGCAATCTAAATTGCAAATAGGAATTGAATATCATGGTGAGGTTCCAAAGATAAGTACAAGGATGCAACTGAAAACTCAACAAAGCAAGGACTGAAAAAAATAGTGTAGCATCACAATGATGTCTATGTAATGGATGTAAGTTTTTATGGGCTTTTTTGGTTATAGGTGAAAATGCATCTAGACCCATAGTGGTTTTGATGATAGATGACAAGGCAATTAGGGTACTAATTACTTCAATTGAAATAAGTATATGTATTAGTCCCAAAATGGAAATAAACTTCTGATATGGGGAACCCTACAAATTTATGCAATGTAGCTAAATGGCTCAAAACGGTTTAAATTAATGTCTGGTTTGAATTTGAGTCATAGGAAAGCCACAATATTTAGGGTACAAGTGGGCATACATAAATTGCATACAGAAAGCCAAACTGGATTGAACTAAAGTGTCACTTCTCTCTATTTTTTGTTGATGCCTTAGTTTCTATTTTATTGTACTACAGTCTTCAGTTGGTTGGTCAGTTTTATCCTCCATGAACCGAACCCACCGAAGAAATCAAGAGTTCTTGCGGGAGCAGAACAACCTTATTAGTTGGATGTGGGCATGACTTCTCGGCTTCCAACGCAAGAGCCCATGCGGTGTTCCTAGATCTCAAAAGGCCCACATGGCTTTGTGATCTTGTACATGGGCATCACGCAATGGGAGGCATTCCAAGGTGCAAAATCAAAGCTTGTTAGATTGTGCGAGGCTGTGTGCAATGACTTTGTTTTGGAAAAACCAAAAAATGAGGAAACAGAACCAACATTCTTCATTTTTTTATTTCAGCTTTAACTTTTTACTACTGTGATTTTGGTCACTATTTTATGAAAACCGAAGTTATGGGATACCAATGAAATGAACTGATGAAACTAAAAATACTGAGTGCCCACCCCTAAAAAAGGGGGCTCATGTCTATGATTAGCGTTGTGTCCAAGTGCTCTAAAGTCACCATGATATTGTAGAGAGAGGTACCACACTCACAAAGGGAAAATAAGCAATATGTGATTTCAGATAAGATGTTTTGGTAGTTTCACCAGAACTTTAGGTCGTGTTTCAGTTGGGCCTAGAAGGCCAACCGGAAGTTCCAGTTTTTGGGACCGAAAGTTCTTGTCCTCATTCCTCACCATAGTAAAAAAACCTTAGACCTAAAGATCAGGTCTTTGAACCAAAAGTTTCGATCCCACATCCTACAGCAAACCTAAGTGTGGAACATAAGTTCTAGTGTTAAATCTATGAGTAATGGCTCATTGTGAGGATGAGTGAGTATTTAACTCCACCCACCCCTATTTTGAGGGGTTGGCTATCACACCATTTAGATCTACTCCCATTGTTTCTCTATGGTTTCTAACCTCCCCACTTTGATTATTGAGCCAAAAAACTAGTGAGTTGAGAGGGATTTGGACATAGAGAGATGGAGAGCTAGCTAGGGTTCTTGTCAATAGCACTTGGGGATCGATATTTGGCCATCATCGTTATCATGTGTATTACTCTTAGTGGTTCTCCACCTTGCTAGCTATGCATCGCCTGTGAAGATCTAATTGTGTGGATTGCACGGAAACATTTGTGAAGGTTTTTTTACCTCACCTCCACAAGGGAAGAGGTAATTTGACTGAAAAATAATCTAGCTTCTAGGATGTTACTTGGTAGAGCAAACTTCACACGAGGTAAGTCCTTGTTGTCCAAGCATGGACCTTACTGGTCACTTGGAAACTTGCTATGCCTCGATGGTTGCTTAGACACTAAAGCTTTCTTCATGATTGCTAGCTTGGTGATGTTTTTGATCAATCGAGATATGGCTCCTTATTGTATGTTGGGGTGGACAAAAAAGACCAAACCAAAATATCATGACCAAGCCCAAAAAAGACCAAGATTAAGAAATTCGGTCACTAGTTTGATCTTTACCCATAGTTAACCGAATTGAGGCCAACGAAACCTAGTAGCAGTCCTTATTCTAGTAGAGACCATAACACCAGTAATCCTACCAGTCGACCCTACCTAATGAGGACATCCCTTTCATGGATACAACCACACCTGCTCCACAGCAGGACCCAATGACTCGAGCTAGAGCACGCCAACTTAATTACCAGATGAAATTGTTCCTTACTATCCAAATAAGTTCCTTAACGAATGCGGTACTACTAAATTCTTGTGATGATATTCTACTACTTAGGAACTTAGGAGATGAACCAAATTTGTCAAGGAGCAGCCATGACAAGTATCAATTGGAAGTTGCCATGATCAAAAGGACAACCAGACTAAGGGTTCGGACTACAAGTTTGAACATCAAGTTTGGATCTCCAGATAGCAACAACTTCAATTGACCATAACTCTTCACTCCAGAGGTTGTTTAAGGCCCATGAGGACTTGTTGGAAAGATCTTGATGTCTACTTTCAGATAAATCTAGAAACACCGCTAGATTCCATCGAAGCTGACCAGAAACTGCAAAAAGAAGTTTGGACCTCTAGTCTTGGGCTGAGGTCCCTTTATCTCCTTAGGGGCCCTATGTTAGGGTTTACACCCATCCACGCCTCCTGGTTCTCTCCCAAGTATAAATACTTGCAGCAGCTGCCAGGATGAAGGCTGGGTTTTTAATTTGTTGTAAGTTTAGCTACTGCTACTTCCTTGTGAGCATGTGTATCAATTAGACCACCCTTTGCTTGATTCAAGACCCCAACTCATGATTTGGATTCTCCTTTGAATCTTCCATCCATGAGTTAATTGCTTGTTCATCTTGTTCTTGCTTGTTCTTAGTTGCTAGCAAGTTCAGAGGTGTTCTTGGCACGGCAAGAACATTCCAATCGGAGACGGTGTACCTGTTGCTAAGGCGTGGCCCTTGTGGTGTTGTAGTCGGACAGCCAACGTCGGATCCACCCCAAATCGAAGTTATCCCCAATTCTCATCGAAGGTCAGGAATAAACCCTAGCGGGTTCCATCATGTGGTATGAGAGCAAGGTTTTTCAATGAGAGATTCTTTGCCCCATGCTGTCACTAAATCTTTTGCAGGAGTACGCTGATGTGTTTCCACAGGAGGTACCACTGGGGCTACCACCAATTCGGGGGATAGAGCACCAAATTGACCTCATTCCTAGGGCCTCCTTGCCCAACCATGCGCCATATAGGACCAATCTAGAAAAAACTAAAGAGATTCAACGCAGAGTTCAAGAACTAGTCGACAAAGATTATGTGCGTGAGTCTCTTAGCTCATGTGCTGTACCAGTGCTTTTAGTTCTTAAGAAAGATGGATCGTGGTGCATTTGCATAGATTGTAGAGCAATCAATAACATCACAATTAGATATCGCCATCCTATTTCTAGGCTCGATGATATGCTTGATGAGTTGAGTGGTTCAATTGTTTTCTGTAAAATTGATTTGCGTAGTGGTTACCACAAGATTCACATGAAGTTAGGAGGTGAATGGAAAACAGCTTTCAAAACTAAATTCGACATGTATGAGTGGTTAGTCATGCCATTTGGTCTCACTAATGCTCCTAGCACCTTCATGCGATTAATGAATGAAGTTTTGTATGCTTTCATTGGCAGATTTATGGTGGTATACTTTGATGACATTCTCATATATAGCAGATCAATTGAGGAACATTTAGATCATTTGTGTGTTGTTTTTGATGCTCTACGTGATGCACACTTATTTGGTAACCTTGAGAAGTGCACCTTTTGCACCGATCGAGTCTCTTTTCTTGGCTATGTTGTCACACCATAGGGGATTGAAGGTTGATCATGCCAAAGTTGAGGCTATACACAGCTGGCAAGTTCCCACCATGGTCACTCAAGTGAGAAGTTTTCTAGGCCTTGCTAGATTCTACCAACCACCGTTTTGTGAAGGATTTCAGCACCATTATAGCCCTGCTGCATGAACTCAGCAAGAAGGGAGCCACACTCACATGGGCTGCTGCACAAAGAAATGCCTTCGACATGCTTCAAGATAAGTTAACAAACGCACCTTTGCTCCAACTTCCTAATTTGAATAAAACATTTGAACTTGAATGTGATGCAAGTGGAATTGATTTGGGTGGTGTGCTGCTACAAGATGGCAAACCTATAGCCTATTTTAGCGAGTAATTGAGTAGGTCTAGTCTGAACTATTCTACTTATGATAAGGAATTGCTTGCTTTAGTGACCTTGGAAACTTGGCAGCATTATTTATGGCTCAAAGAATTTGTTATACATTATGATCATGAGTCCTTAAAACACATTTGAAGCCAAGCAAAACTGAACTGTAGGCATGCTAAATGGGTTGAGTTCATTGAATCTTTTCCTTATGTCATCAAACACAAGAAGGGTAAATAAAACGTCATTGCTGATGTTTTGTCTAGGTGTTAGACCATGCTGTCCCAACTTGATTTCAAAATATTTGGATTGGAAACAATTAAAGCACAATATGCACAAGAAGATTTCAAGGATGTGTTGATGATTGCAAAGAGGGGAAGACTTAGAGCAAATTCGTCCTCACTGACGGGTTTGTATTTAGTAGAGCAATGCATTCTAGCTAGCTATGTGCATTTATTTTATTGTTGTTGCAGGAAGCACATGAAGATGGGCTGATGGGACACTTTGGAGTGAAGAAAATGGAGGACATCCTTGCTGATCATTTCTTTTAGCCCAAAATGAGGAGAAATGTGGAGAGGTTCGTTGCTCACTACACCACATGCCAAAAAACTAAGTCACGTCTCAATCCTCACGGTTTGTATATACCTCTACCTGTTCTAAATGCACCTTGGGAGGACATTTCTATGGATTTTATTTTAGGACTGCCTAGAACAAAAAAGGGGAGGGATAGTGTCTTTGTTGTGGTGGATAGATTTTCTAAAATGGCGCATTTTATACCATGTCATAAGAGCGATGATGCTACACATGTTGCTAATTTATTCTTTCGTGAGATTGTTCGATTGCATGGTGTGCCAAACACCATTGTTTCTGATTGGGATGCAAAATTTCTTAGTCATTTTTGGAGTACTTTGTGGGCTAAGCTGGTGACTAAGCTTTTATTTTCCACTACTTGCCAACCCCAAACAGATGGTCAAACTAAGGTTGTAAACAGAACTTTATCCACCATGCTTAGGGCTGTATTGAAAAAGAACATAAAAATGTGGAAAGAGTATTTGCCTCATGTTGAGTTTTCTTATAATCGTTCAAAACATTCTACCACTAAGAAATGCCCTTTCGAGATCATTTATGGGTTTGTGCCATGTGCTCCTATTGATTTGTTACCTCTTCCTACATTGGAGCAATTGAATTTTGATGCTACACAACATGCTGAACTGATCTTAAAGTTGCATGAAACTACTAAAGAGAACATAGAGTGCATGAATGCAAATTACAAACTTGTTGGTACTAAAGGAAAGAAACATGTAACTTTTGAACCTGGTTATCTTGTTTGGCTTCATTTGCGAAAGGATAGATTCTCTGATTTGAGAAAGTCCAAATTGTTACCTAGAGCTGATGGTTCTTTCAAAGTGTTAGAAAAGATTAATGATAATGCATACAAACATGACCTCCCTGCAGATTTTGGGGTTAGCCCCACCTTTAACATTGCAGATTTGACACCATACATGGAAGGAGAGGAAGTTGAGGATGACTCTAATGCAAGAAGGGGAGGATGATGAGGACATCCCTTCCATGAATACCACACGTGCTATAGCATGGCCCAATGACTCGAGCTAGAGTACGCTAACTTAACTATCTGGTAAAATCGTTTCTTACTGTCCAAACAAGTTCCTTAACGAATACGGTACTACTAAATTCTTATGATGATATTCTACTACTTAGGAACTTGGAAGATGAACTACATTGGTCTAGAAGCAGCCATGACAAGTATCAATTGAAGGTTGCCATGATCAAAAGGACGACCAGAGCAAGGGATCGGACTGTAAGTTCGGACATCAAGTTTGGATCTCCAGATAGCAATAACTTCAATCGACCATAACTCTTCACTCCGGAGGTTGTTTAAGGCCCATGAGGACTTGTTGGAAAGACTTTGATGTCTAGTTTTAGATGAATCTAGAAACATTGCTAGATTCCATCAGAGCTGACCAAAAACTACAGAAAGATGTTTGGACCTCCAATCTTAGGCAGAGGTCCCTTTATCTCCTTAGGGGCCTATGTTAGGGTTTACACCCCTCCATGCCTCCTAGCTCTCTCCCAAGCATAAATACATGCAGTAGCTGCCAGGTTGAGGACGCTGGGCTTTGATTTGTTGTAAGTTTAGCTATTGCTACTTCCTTGTGAGCGTGTGTATCAATTAGACCACCCTTTGCTTGATTCAAGACCCCAACTCATGATTTAGATTCTCCTTTGAATCTTCCATCCGTGAGTTAATTGCTTGTTCATCTTGTTCTTGCTTGTTCTCAGTTGCTAGCAGGTTCAGAGGTGTTCTTCGCACGGCAAGAACATTCCAATCGGAGATGGTGTTGTAGTCGAGCCAACGTTGGATCCACCCCAAATCGAAGTTATCCCCAACTCTCATCGAAGGTCAGGAATAAACCCTAGTCGGTTCCATCACTACTAGCATACACACGCAGCATTTTCTCATCTCATGGCACCACTAAAAGGACCTCGATAGTCCTAGAGGAGGTGAATAGGCAAAATAAGGCGAAAAACGGAAGCCAAAGAAAAAGGGGTCGGATTATCCGATACTTGTGTGGGAAATCTGATGTATATCAGATTGTCCAAACTAGGATCGAACTATCTCTAACTAGCAGAGTAGCATGACATTAGCAAGCCACGAACTAAAAATCTAGATCCAACTCACATGCAAGATAAAGCACAACTAGCAACCATCTAAGAGCGGCAGAAGGAGTAAGGCAACAAGAATATAAAGAGAAAGTAGATCACCGAGTTTTGCACAATAAAGTATTTCCTAGAGTTCAAATCTGTAATGGGATTCTACTCTTAGTTGTGGAGCCCACAAAGAGCTAGGTATTTTTCAACCCTAACCTCTTGGTGTTGCACAAATATACTCCGATATAAAATCGAATTACCTAACAAAAAGATCAAGAAGAACACATAGACAAAATGATTTTAAGCACTAGTGTTCAACCAATTATACTCATGTGGTATCCCTCTTCATAGTAGGACATCTTAAACTCAATAAAACAAGAATTACATAGAATTACCATATTGAAGATGCAACTTTGTCTTACAATTTTAATCACTAACTTAACTTGAACCGTGCAACATCTCAACAAACTTCATTAGAAACTCTCTATTTGCATTGTCATTAACACCTAAATAAATTAGTGGTCCTAGATGCACTTTCCATCACACTTTTTTGTGATTGATGACAACACAATTAGAAAGACAATGAAACAAGATTTTTTGTTGAACTCACGCTAAAATTATGCATGAAATGCATATGGAGAGAGCAACCCTCAATCTTGGCAACAGCAATATATCGACAATATGATATAAAATGAAGTAAACATGCATATGTCAAGATATACCACATCAAGATATATAGGACTAAGATAAGAGTGCATTCCACCATCCAAGCATTCAGGTTCAAGCACACATTGTCATGACATAAATGAAAACAAAACAAGTCATAAACTTAAAGTAGGAAATTAAAACATCACAAAAGTGTGAAATTTGAATTTGCCACAAGTTCAATTGGCTACCCGTAAAAGATACATAGATGATAAATATTCTCCCACTTTGGCATCAAGATACCAAAAGGAGAGGAAACTCAAATGGATTACTCATCATCGTCATCATCCTCGTCCTCGTCAGCTTTGCCACGTTCATCACAAGAGGAGGTTTGCTCCTCAAACACTTCTTCTTCGTTGTCTTCCACCTTTGATCCATTCGATGAGCAAGATAGGTTAGAGTAACGAATGATTGCCTTGAGCCTCCAAGTATTTTTCTTCTTCTCTTCTCTCCTTGGCTACCTTAATAGAGGTTGACTTGCGCACATTGAACATGGCCTCGAGAAAACACAAAGGAGAGGTAGAACTTGACTTGGTCACAGAAGAAGAGGTCCTGCAAGAGTTAAAGCCCTTGGTTCCCTCCTTGTTGCCACTAGAACTTCTTTGATTGGGCAAACTTGATAACCGGTGTGAGCAACTTCCTTGTCGACGCTTTTCTTGGAAACTTCATAACATATGCCCATAGGTCAAACCTCGCTTTGGCATCATTGAGATAAGGCGGATTTCTTCAAAGATGAAATCAAACACATCAAGAGAGTGGGGTCTTCATGCATCTTGCAAAGGACATTTCTTGTGTAGGCGAGGACATTACTTGCGTCACCTCCCTTAGGAATGACAATCTTGCGCAAAAGCTTGTTGAGATAAGCATAGATAGGTAAAAGACCTTTAATTGTGCCTAACTCATAGTCCACATCGTGATTATACATAAACCCAATTCCATTAGCTTCCATAGTCTTCTCACTTAGAATCTTGAACCTATTCTTCCTCTTGTGAACAGGAAATCCCATAATAGCAGCAAAATTGGCTTAGGTCATAAAAAACTTGAGCCCATTAGTCAACCAACGAATTGTCTTGTGCATCCGGCTCAAAATACACTATGGCATAAAATTGGGCCTTGATTTCTTTGCACCATGGATATTATAACCCCATGATCTCCTTCATGCCTTGCTTTTCACAAGCTAAAATCACTTCATCTACAAAAGGATCTTTCATGTCTTGGTCTGCAAGGTAGTAAAATATTGGTGTGCGAAGTAGGGATCATGGACCATTACCATGAGACATGTAGTGCAGTGGAAGTAGAGTTGGAGAAGATGATCCAACCGTGAGCATGTCGAGGTAGTATACGAATTAGTCAATCGCCATGATCTTGATATAAATCAACACCGCAACAAGTAGCCCCGCCACCGGTATCCACATGTTCGGGGCTGAAATGCCAATTATAGGTGTGCTAGCACTCATAAGCAGTTAACCCGGCGCGAGCACATCGACGCCTAGGAGGTCTGCTTATCTCAAGTGCAGGTCGGCTTCTCTTCATGGCTCGAGGTACACGCCCTGGGGGCTGTGGGTTTTACATCGGCTCCGACGCGATGGTGCGGGTGCGGGCGTGCCAGTTAATTTGACCCTGCAATTGAATAGGAGGTGAGGCAAACTGGTCAGTCGGACGACGGGCTGATACGAGCCCTCGCTATTGGCTGGCGGCCGATAGGATCGAGTTAGTCATCGGCCGTATTCGGATGGCTTCTGCTATCGGCTGATCGCCGATAGGAATCAGGATGCTTCTCCATCGACTGGGGAGCCGATGTAGGCATAGGCGGATGTTGACGAAGGATACGATGGCTCCGGGTGTAGCGAATACGAGACCCTGATGCATCGGCCGTAGAGCCGATGGAGGCACCGGAGTGTACTCAAAGAGTAACAAGGCACGTGGGATACCTCCTGGTGGTCGATGGAACCTGTCGCGGCGTTCATCGTTTAGCCGATGAGGGCATATGCAAACTAGCAAGAAATCTTATAAAAGAGACCGGCTGCAAAGCCGATGCTGCTAGCACGAGACCCATCACCCACGATGACAACGCCGCTAGCACCGAATCTCGTAGATCGGACCTAACCAAGACAGTATGAGAACGAGGCCAAAGGCAAAGGGATGGTGGATGCCAAATCGGTTGTGCTGAAAGAAGGGCGAAGCGAACCCATCGGCTAGCTGAGCCGATGAAAGGATGTCTCTCTAAAGACAGGTACACATCGGCTGGAGAGCTGATGCGCTTGGCGTGGCGCTCAAAGGAAAGTCTCTGAAGACTCGGTGCGTATCGGCTGAGGAGCCGATGCGCTAGGCGTGACGCTCAACGTATAGATAACTCATCGGCTAACACTCCAATGAAACGCCATACAAAGACCTATAGGCCTAAAGCTCATTCTACCATCAGCAGCCTCGTAGGTCAAACCTAACTGATATAGCATGAGACCGACCACGACAGAGAGAGCTTGATGGATCGAACCTAACCAATACAGCCTTAGACAGAACAAGATATATCGAGATAGTGGCAAGACTTACCCCTTCACCGGAGATCAAACTTAACCAATGCAGCTCCGCGTCGAGAGCCAGACCCCGCTGGTAAAAACCTAGATAGACTAGGGTGGCAATGCGCTGAGGTTGTATTGATCGAAGGGATGGTTTACATGTTTCCAGGGGGTCTATATTTATACCCTGGGTTTACAATGTCCGACGTGTTTACAACAAGCATCGAACGTTATTTCCTAACAAAGATAAAGAAAAATATCTCTAAGGAAGTTAACTAAACTAACTAAATCTTCCTATCCATATAAGATACGATAGAATAAGTTGCCGTGAACCACATCTCCCCCTCAAACTCGGTCTTATCTGGATACCCTTCTATTCTGGGACCGAATCTTTCCTTGCTTCAATCTGATCGGCTTCTTCCCTATAGCAACTGGGCACTTATTCGCTTAAGCCGATCGTCTTTCCAATCTATCGTTGGGCTTTCTAAATTTTGCGTAAACACCTATGTATAGGCTACCTGACATGTGCCTAGGGGACTGTAGCCCAATAGGAGTCCACTCGGATATCTATCTGAATTGAGCCATTATCCGAATCATATTCGAATATGTATTCTATCTCGTTAAGCGTGCAACCCTGTAGGTTCATGTTTATTTGGAAATGACCAAGAAATGTCTTTTCGGTCAGCCTGTTAATAGCAGTCTCTAGCAAGGCATATTAACCCCAAAGTATAAATAAAGATCATATTGAATGAACCTATAATGTTCTCATATATGAATTCCTTTGCATTACGATATTGATCATGCTCAAGGTGAGACTTGTGTTATCCTCTTAATAGCTTAATGACTCTCTCGATCCTGTGATAGATTATAAACTCGTGGTTGACTCCTCAGTCACCTTGGCATGGCCATGCACTTCAATAATCCATTACATTGAGGGGCTCAGAGATATTTATTCTATAGGAGTGGCAAATTCTATCTTGATTACTCAATTCCACTGCATATTTCATAGCAAACGCGAAAACTAATTTTTGACTACCCCATTACGGAGTATTGTTTGGTTGTCTCAAAATAATCTACTATGTATATTGGGAACCATGATGATCTCAAGTCTAAGGTGATGGAACCCTCTAGGATTTGTTCCTGACCTTCGATGAGAGTTGGGGATAACTTCAATTTGGGGTGGATCCAACATTAGCTGTCCAACTACAAAACCACAAGGGCTGTGCCATAGCAATAGGTATACCGTCTTCGATTGGAATGTTCTTGCCACGCCAAGAACACCTCTGAACCTATTAGCAACCGAGAATAAGCAAGAACAAGATGAACAAGCAATTAACTCAAGGATGGAAGATTCAAAGTAGAATCTGAATCACGAGTTGGGGTCTTGAATCAAGCAAACGGGTGGTCTAATCGTCACACGCGCTCACAAGAAAGTAGCAGTAGCTAAACTTACAACAGAACAGAACCCAACCTTCATCTTGGCGGCTGCTGCATTTATACATGGGTGAGAGCTAGGAGGCGTGGAGGGGTGTAAACCCTAAGTTAGAAAGGGCCCCTAGTGGGCTGAACGAGATACAAGGACCTTAGCCCAAGACTAGAAGTCTGAACATCTTTTTACAATTTTTGGTCAGCTCCGATGGAATCTAGCAGTGTTTTTAGATTCATCTGAAAGTAGACATCAAGGCCTTTTCAACAAGTGCTCATGGGCCTTAAACAACCTCCGAAGTGAAGAGTTATGGTCAATTGAAGTTGTTGCTGCCTAGAGGTCCGAACTTGATGTTCAAACTTGCAGTCCGATCCCTGGATCTGGTCATCATTTTGATCATGGCAGCTTCCAATCGATACTTGTCATGGCTGCTACTAGACCAATCTATTTTATCTCCCAAGTTCCTAAGTAGAAGAATATCATCACAAGAATTTAGTAGTATTCTATTCATTAAGCAACTTGTTTGGACAGTAAGGAAGTATTTCACCTAGTAGTTAAGTTGGCATGCTCTACCTCAAGTCATTGGGCCCTGTTGTGTAGCAGGTGTGGTTGTATCCATGGAAGGGATGTCCTCATCATGAGGACTCTACATAAATCCTACTTGAGATTAACTGATAACACATAAAATCTCTATAGAATCTCATAGCAGGTTTATCCAACATGTGTTCCCTAACATATATTTATATCATCGATTTAGTATCTCCGTACCATGATCCATGAGACATGATCATCAGTCAATACATATGATGATCTTATAATCATATTTGTTCGTCATATGATATAAGATCAGGGACATCTAGAAATAACAGCATTTGACATTAGGAATCTCATGAATAAGTCACATACTCATTCGGCACCCTACTCACCTCAACAAAATTGTGTATTAGAGAGGAAGAAATAGACTTGAGACTAATTTTGGGGCAAAGCTTAAGTGCTTTATTCTCAACAAAAAGGCAATGTTCTCAATGACATCAATAGGGAAGTATCTACTAGATCTCAAGTTACAATTTTTTGTGAATATTACTCTTTTGTGTCTTCTCTTGAACCACTAGGTGTAGAACAAGCACTTGATGATTCTGATAGGATGAATGGCCATTCAAGAGGAGCTAAACAATTCATAAGAAATCAAGTGTGGCCATTGGTGGAGAGACCAAGGCAAAATGTGATAGGAACTAAGTGGGTCTTCTACAACAAGCAAGATGAGAACAACGTGGTTAAAAGAAACAAAGCAAGGTTAGTGGAGAAAGGGTTCACTCAAATTGAAGGTTTAGATTTTGGTGAAACCTTCGCATTGGTAACTAGGCCCAAGCCCATTCGCATCTTATTAGCATATGCAACTAACCATGACTTCAAGCTGTACCAAATGGATGTGAAGAGTGCCTTCTTCAAAGGTCTAATCTATGAGTTAGTATATGTGGAGCAATCATTGGGCTTTGAAGACCCAAAGTATCCTAATCTTGTGTATAAGCTTTACTAGGCGATGTAGGGACTTAAGCAAGCTCTAAGAGCATGGTATGATCACGTTCATGTTTTCCTTCTCAAAAATGGTTTTGAAAATGAAAAGGTTGACTCTACTCTTTTCACTAAATGACATGATCGTGATATTTTTATGTGCCAAATATATATTGATGACATAATATTTGGCTCTCCTAACAAGTCTTTTAGTTAAGTGTTTAGTAGCATGATGACCAAGCATTTTGAGATGTACACAATGGGTGAATTGAAGTTTTTTAGTCTTCAAATTAAGCAACTTAAGGAAGAAACATTCATTTACCAAACAAAGTATTTAAAGGACAAGCTCAAGAAATTCAAGATAGAGAATCCAAAATCCATCCATACACCCATGCCATTAAATGGGCTAGTGACCTCAATGTGCAAGGTAAAGACGTTGACCAAAATGTATATTGTTTCATTATTAGCTTCTTGCTTTAACTTTGTGCATCCCAAAATTATCCGTAGTGTGTGCATGTGTGTGAGATTTCAAGCCACTTCAAAAGAGTGCCATTTGGTAGTCATGAAGAGAATTCTTATATCACACCCAAACCTTGGTTTTTTTATCCCAAAGGGGCGAGGTTTAACCTCATTGGTTATACCTATGCAGATTATGCCAATTGTGAAGGGAATAGGAAGAGCACATCGAGTGCTTGCCAATTCTTAGGTAGATCCCTTGTTTCTTGGTCCTCCATGAAGCAAAACTCTATCACCCTATTCATAGCTAAAGCATACATTTCAACAAGGAGGTGTTATGATTGCTTTGAATGAAGCAAACATTGAAAGACTATGGCCTAAATGTGAGATCAGTGCCTCTTGTTTATGATAATGAGAGTGACATCAAAATAACCAACAATCCTATACAACACTCTCACACCAAACACATCGATATTTGTCATCATTACTTCAAAGATCATTCCATCAAGGGTGACATAGTTATCCAATATCTTCACTAAACCTCTATAACTTGATTGATGGTTGGAATGACGTTCACGGCTCGACTACAGCTGTCTAGAGATGCTATACCTTAGCAACCAACATAATGGTTCCAATGGTTGAGAACGATCATGTGAAATGCGATCAACCCAGCCACGTGGGCACTCAACCTGCAAGTAATCGAAGAACAAGTAGATTAAGCACTAAATTGCTAAATTAAGTTGAAGTGTTCAATTTGAAAATACAATGAGAAAAGTGGGGTTCTAAAGACGAATAGACAAGTGATAAAGACAACCACACGTTGCAAGCAAAGTAGCAATGGCTAGCTTCCAATCTAACAAAACCTGATCTGTTTTGTGGCAACTCTAGAGATTATATATAGGTGAAAGGATAACCACATGGGTTTTGGAGTTGTGCTTCAGCCCTAAGACTTGATCCTAATGGACCCAACTTGATACACGGGCCGTTGGACAGACTAAGGTCTTAGTATTGAAATGACAATTATAGCTGATTCTAAATAGATAGGGATGTGAGGATAGATCCATTTGAAAGTAAACGTAATAAGCTTTCTGTGAAGTCTAGGAATGTCTAATTTGGAGTCCATATGTAACCGTGGTGACCATCACAAGTTGGCATTGTTCCACAGTCTGAAATCAGCATGCACGAATCCCTCTCCTTTTTGGTGTTCTCTATTG
The DNA here is from genome assembly GCA_030770085.1 of Oryza coarctata. NCBI lineage: Eukaryota > Viridiplantae > Streptophyta > Magnoliopsida > Poales > Poaceae > Oryza > Oryza coarctata. The sequence goes on along the minus strand of CM061484.1, from coordinate 7,527,853 downwards.
TTCCTAAGCAAAAAGAGCGCATGTGTTCCCATTGTCTAAATAAGTAGGACATATACTTAAGAACAAACTCACCTGATAATTAAGTTAGCGAACACAGTCACGAGTAAGCGGTTCAGTATGTTCCATTTGTGTAGGTGGGGATATATCATGGGTGTTGATGTCCTCATCATCACCTCTGGTGCATAAGCAATTATGACAAAGGGTGATGTGCTCCCACTTGCTTTGTGGATTGATAAGCACTACACATTATATCCTTCACAAAATGAACACCCGTCACTCCAACGATGTGATCACCCTTTAGAAGCTTATGCAGATTCCTCATTCCAGCATGGGCTAGCCTCCTATGCCAAAGCCCATATTGAACTTAGCCACCAAGCATGTCTCAAGTTGAGCTTTGTCCAATGAAAAGTCCATAAGATAAAGCTTTCTTTTAAGAACACCCTCAAAGGTTACGAAGAAGTCATCCCTTCTAAAGATGGTCACATCTACATCAGTAAAAAAAACAATTATAACCCATTGAAAATAATTAAAAAATAGATAAGATATTATAATTTAAATACATAACAAGAAGAACATATGATATTGAGATGTTGTTGGATATAGCGAATTTACCTAACCCATTATCTTGCCTTTTCCATAGTCTCCAAAAACTCTCTTGTGAAGAACCATTTGTATCGAATTTTGAGAACGTAGAATTTTCACTGGTCATATGATTGGTGCAACCGCTATCGATCATCTAACTCCTCCTGCTAGTTACCTATTCCTAGAAAAGATCAATTTCTAGTTTTGGTACCCAAACTTGCAAGGTCCTTTCATGTTAGTGACAAGTGTCTTTGGAACCTACACAACTCTCTTGATGGAGATGTTTTTCTCCTTGGACCAACATACTTTGCAACTACTTTACCACTAGCACTCTTCCTAAGAACATATGAGGCATCAAAAGAATTGTCTGAAACATGTTCACTAGGAAGGATACTTATGGCCTTGACAAAGTTGCTAAGACCATAGATTTTCTTCAACATCACACTCTAGTCCACCTTGCCTTTCGGTGGGGGAATATAACCAAGTCCTTCATGGTTGTAGTTGTCCAATTGATACCCAATGTACTCCTTTATGGCCTTACTACCCATATGACAATGGAGTTGGCCATTGTGAAGGAGTCTCATGAGCCTACTCATTTTATGTAGCCAATGCTTTCAAAGACTTAGGGATAGTAGCACATGCATTAATGTCAATCTCCTTACATCTTGAGCGAGCCATCACTTGAGACAACCTTAGAGCTAGAGGCCTCACTAGAGAGGGGTGCTCATCTTTAAGGTTTTAATTTTTTTCCTTAAGAGCGAGGTAAACATTGTGCAAGCTATCCACCCTTTCTTGAAACTTGTAATTTAACTCCTCAAGATTAGCATGAGTCCTTTCATGTTTATAAAACCATGTCAAGGTCTCATTCTTTTGCCTCTCTTTAGCAAGTTCACTCTTGAGTTCAAAGATTCCTTTCATTCTCATTAATGAGTAGGACTTCTTGCTTCTCAAGAGTGCCATCCTGCTCCTTGATTGTATCAAGTAGTTGGCCCATGCTTAACAAGGATACTTCACTTATTGCATCAAGCAATAGCTCATTACAAATCTCATCATCATCCTCACACTCAATATTGCTAGTTAAGTCAACATTAAAACACTTAAGAGGAGATGATACCATGCACTCCTTGGCCATAAGACGCATAAGACGCATAGTTCAGGAGTGTGGTGTAGGCGGAGGTGGAGAGGACTTGATGGCGATGATAGCGACTTGGATTGTTTTGGAGGAGATAAAAGTGGACCTTGGGAAGTTGGTGGGCCAGAATGGGCCTTTGCCTCTGGAGAATGGGCATGACTAGAGAGAGCTACAACCATAAAGCTGCTATTGGTTGGATGAGTCAGTTAACCAAGATTAGATGAAGATTTGTTAAAAGAACTCTCTCATTTAGTGCATAATTTCACAGCATCACCTATATAAAGGGGCTGTGGTGGTGTGTCTTGGCAATAGCTAGTCTTAGGGTTCAGAATACTAGTAATTCCAGATTTTTCTGACAAAAATTTTAAATCCAAAAACTTCAATTTTTGATAGATGACAAGTATCTATGTGGTTACCAGCTGGTGATCGACCAAAGAAAAGTGCATATCCTTATAACTTGTAACCATTCCCTAACCAGTGCCTTGCTCTAGACTAGTTATTGGTTAGTCATTGCCATTATTTTGAACCCATGGTGTGGCTACCTGATATGCACACATCTATGCAGCACGTGTAGCAAGTTGTTGTGGCCCGATCTTCTCGTAGGATCTGCGAACTTGATAAATTGTCGCTGCGTGATCTGGTGAAAAGGCAATGCACCGCGAGGCTGTCCATGCAACGAACTACCGAGACAATCACCCTTCCACGTACCGACGAACAGCTCACGCAATCACGCCGTATAGACGTGAAGGCACAAACTGGGTGAACCGCAGTTCGGTGTTCTACAACTCCCTCAAGAATCAAAAGAACAAGTTTGCAAGCCTCTCGAGACTCACGCTGAAACAAGAATTCAAAGAGTTGGTACTTCTGAAATTGCAATCACGAGTTGCTGTTCACGTCATCCATTACAGGGATATATAGCACTAGTGTAGTTTCAGTTTGGTGGAAAATAATTGAGAAGATGTAGTGGGAAGTTGCAGCACTACTTTTATTAATAACCAAGCCTAGTAGGATGCCTGGCTGGTTGGTATTCTCTGCATGCATGCTGGAGCGTGTGTGGACAGCAACACAGTTGTTGGTTGCATGCATTCCTAACCGAATTATTTGCTTGCACTTCAACGGCTGATATTCATGGTAGCTGAATGGCCTTTCCTCTCTCATGCACGTCCAGGTTCCTTGCATACATTTGGCAGGCAGAATCCATCATCATCCCATGCTTGTTCGTGTACTCCATCATTCCTAAGAACATTGAAACAAGTACTTAAAAGCAAAGGTTTATTCAATGTAATCTGATTATTAAGCATAAGGTTAGCATTCACCTGAGAATGAATTTCCTTCTCCAATTGTTTAGCTCTACTCCTTGTAATTGGACCAGCTATATCAAGTGTAGCTTCATTTGGAGATGAGTGAATGCTAGGAATGTTTTCATTACTACCACTCTCTGGCATGGTCATGCTGGGTCCAGGACCAACTTAACCTATGCATGTTATAGTTTGTTGTATTCTTTAACAGTAAGGCAATGAAAATTTTCCGTAAATGGCTTCTGCAATTTGACAGCTTAGTGTCGTTAACATTAGTACTGTAGCACCTTTATCCTTCTATTGTAAAATTACTTTGGCCGCACAAGTTCAACCAAGCACCACCTATATATATCCTGCTAAACTAAAATCTATTTGGCACATAGCAATATGAATGGAAGAAAAGAAAACTAGACCAATTGTGGCCACAGATGACTAAAAATTCAAACAAGGCCTACGTTGTTACTAGCGCAGTGTATTTTTATACTGATACTGAACAAACACTCGATACTACCATATTTACCGCACTACCGTATGCACAACCATGATTTTTACATAAAAGTATATAATTGTAAATTGTTTTTACCTGATATGTCTAAAGGTAATTAGTCAGGTCAATGTCCCCACCAGACAAGCCAGTGAGTTTCACTTGAACTCTAAATGCAGCTTCATCTTCCTCCAAAAAAGCACCATAGTTCTTTGCATTTGTCCAAGAGATCATGACACAACAAATAATGCACTGATGTTTTGTACATGAATATGAAGATATAAAAGAGGCAGTTAAAACTAAGTAAAATGATATATCACATACACAGGCATTATATAGATTGCTAGCTTTAATGTAAAAGAAAGTACTTCGCTCACTATACTTTGATAAGTTTACAGTATTAGGAATATGAAACATCTTCACATAACAAACATCTCAAGTCTCAACCTGGGTAAAACTTGTAACAGGTGTGCCTTTGTGTGGATTAGGACAACTAAAACAGCATCAACAAAGGGCAACCTAGAAAGGATATGCCTTTTTGCTATGTGTTAAGCCTTGTCCCTTGACATCTCATATTAATTAACTATTTATTATAACAGCAAAGAATGCTCTTGACCTCATGCTACAAATGCCATGCTTAAATGGAACATGTAAAAAAGGAATTAATGCATTTTTGAGTTTTGTAAGATGTCCACTTAATGCATTGAACTCCATAGAATTGGAATTTAGTCTTGACAGTTATATAATACATTTTTTTTGCTGTTGGGTCTTAAAAGGAAAATAGAGGTAGACAATCAGCTTGCCAAACCTCCATCCAATAGATCTCCATCAACAATGATAGCGCGAATATTGCTTGCATTCAACTGAATAAGATGAGTACAGTATATATAGAGCTCTACCGAGGATCTTTCTTTACCTAATTTATAGAATCAAGATCAGGGAGGTGATCCGGGAGATCATGCACACAAGGAAAGGCAAACACCTAAATAAAAAAGGGGGATCAACTAAACAGGAAAAGAGTGATCATCTAAACAGAGAAAGAGATAAACCCTAACAGGAAAGTCACCCACTTAAATATAGATGGGGATCACCCAAATAGGAAAGAGATCACCTAAATAGAGAAAGAGATAAACTCTAATAAACAAAAGTCACTGCAACTAGATTATGTCATCAACATAACCTTGGAAATGTAAATTGACCTAGGTTTTGCATGTTACAGGGTTAAAAACTAGGTTTTGTAAGTTTGCTAAATGGATATTTCTATAAAGTTTAGAGAGATAAAATTAACCTATTCCAAAAAAGGAAATTCAAATACCTGTAGGCCAACAATCTCTCAAATCAATGTCAACTCATTAAGCCCTTCAACCAATTGAATTGATTGTTTCAGTGAGACCTAGTGACCAACTTGACTGCCTTCATATTGAAAAAAACCTTAGTAAACTAAATCTTTCGATTACAGAGTTAATGAAGAAATGTAACACTAGAGCATGCAACACTACATGTTAAAATGTTATACCAGAGACCAGATCATTTAATTTCTAATGGCTTTACAAGGTCCCAGCTATGTAGCTTGGGTACCTCCTAAAATATAAACAGATACCAATATGCATTACACATGATTTGATGATTTTTTCTTTTTTTAATTGAAAAAAGAAAATAATTGACAATACTTCCTCGTTACTTCCTTTGATACCTCTAGGGCAAATCCCTTCATTGGATGTACAATGTCCTCAAGTCTAAGAAAAGCCAGTTTAACATTGCCAACTAGACAACTATCGTACTAACTATACAACCTAATCTCGTACACCTTATATCTAACTTCTACATTATTAAAATTATAATAGATATAAATATGACGTATCAGTATTTTAGGGGAATGACCTACCACGGTGTCACCTAATTCACGTACTATTAGTTCATCAAATCATCTTTAGTTCCCACCTTGCATAAGTGGTAATAGAATGCTCTACACAAAAGTGTTATAGCTCAAGAAGCTTAAAATAGGTGGGCCAAAGTACTTCCATTACCTAGTAATTAATGTTAATTTCCACTCCAACTGATTTTACAGTTATATCATAGGGTGAATCAAAATTAAAAGAATTTAATAAAAAGCCTCAAATTAATATGCAGCCAATAAGTGGCCCATTACCAACAAAAAATAGGACATAGAAGAATTGATGGCCTGGTGTAGGTAATATTTTTAATAGATCTACTATTTTGTGCCCCGAATGAATTTAGTGCCCCCACACTTTTTCAGTCGCGAGAAACATATTCTACTTACTTCAGGAAGCATATTCAGTCATGGGAACATGTTTATAATTACAGGATGAATTTATTACTTAGCAGAAACACACTTATAGTCATGGGTGAGTTCTAGTGGGTGGGATGCTACTAGCGTCCTGGCCCTAGTTAGCTGTTCTGATATTTTTCATACAAATACATTGACACATTAAATGCAAAGCATCTTATAGAGATTAAGAATTTGAAATCTATACCAGCAAGCTTGCCATTTAATACACGAGCTACATCATGAATTTTATCTATTGTTAATGAAGGAAGAACCCCTTTCAAATTCCAGAATGCAACATCTGCATCAGAAATGTTTACCCTGTTGAATTGAGAAAATATGTATAGCAATTAGACTCTTGAAAACAATGAGGATTTTCAGTAGACTACATGCCATTCAAACCACATACTGGTAAAGAACAATGAACATGTAATCATTTCAAAGTTAACTGCATATGCATAACACTCTCTGGGTTCGAATTTGAAATTTTAAATAGTGGGAAAATAGTCAATATATAGTAATATACATAGTTGACATTTCATTGAAAATTGAAAATTGAATGGAGTGCCCAAGTCTACATTATTCTACATAATGTATAATTGGGAAATTAACACCCAACGTGAGGTTGACAAGTGGGCTTGTGACACTGGCTCTGGTACTAAAATACTGCATTCTCTTTTTTGTTATTTGAAGAATTAAATCTGCCCCATGCATAAATCATATAGCTAGAGATAATACTCCTTTTGGTGCTGATGACTGCCACCAAGAACATTCGAGACACAAGTGTACAGTATAAGATTCTTATGTTTCTTCTATACTCTTGCACACAAAGAAAACATTATCAGAATGTGCAGTTCAAAATGTCTAAGTCAACTAATCATGGACTAAATACAAGAACAATAATAGCAGCTTGCTCTCTATTAGAATATGATCTCACAAAATGATATATTCTTCAACAGTATATAGTCAACACTCACCTAGTAGTGTATCACAAGTAGTCAGATATGTCCTTTGTTAAGTTCAAGTGAGGATCCTAGAGCAGAAACAACTTTGTTGTTCAAGGTTCTGGACTCAGTGACAACAAATTACATCAATGGTTTCATGCATATTATTCCCTTCACAAGTGGTTCCTGGCAAATATGTCATAATGCAGATGTCACCAAGATTCCATGGGTCAAAACATAGACAAATATTTCAAAACAAAATCAGAAAAGATATTATTGTTTGGGACAAAAAAGTTAAGCAATTTATAAACTTACACAAATATTGCAAATGGTAATTTAAAAATACCTTTTATGCCTTTAAGGTTGGTAAAACTTCTTTCTAACCAATTTTTATAGCCCCTCTGTTCTTGAAGACAAATGCAGAAATGCAATTTTAACGTTTTAAATTTTAAATAGAATCTAAGAATAACCTAGGCAACTATTTTGTAAAATGAGCTATGTATATATCACAAGAAGCGCACAACAATTTTCAAAGATTGTGTTCCAAAATTAGTATATTTGTCATGAAACACAAAATAGCCTCTGCTACTATAATATCATGGACTAAGGTATTGTCATGGCACAGTAGCATTAATTCCACCCAACCACACACCCTCACAGGCCACACGAAGTTAAGGACAAAAGGTAAGACAGTATAATGCAAATGTTGGCTTGCTACTCTGCCCCATGGGACGGCTACATGTAGAGTGTCTTTTGGAATCGGTGTGTACTGTGCTGAATAACATGGCAATTTTAGTATTGTTGCTTATTTCTGTGATGTGTTAAATTCAGTTGATGCCTTGTTACTATATTTTAATATGGAAAATTAACTAATATTATTATCATCCTAGATACTGTTTTGGATTGGGATAGTAAAACCATGCTGCACAATTCAAATTCCATTTCGATATGAAAAGTCAACAACCTGGGTACTGAGACCAGGAAAGCATTCCAGTAGGTTTATGGTCAGTTTCTAGATAAATATTGAGTATTTTGTTTTTAAAGGTTAATTTTGTTAAAAAAATGATAAACTCATTCCCATGTGAAAGCATATGTTAAGGGGATATGTAGGGACTGAACAAAACAGTTTTCACCCAAAATATATGGTATGGGCAATGTTACATATATACTAGAGTGTACTGAAGTCCTTGTGACAATATATATGAAAATCACCTAATCCAAGAGGGTGTGGAGTTTTCCTACTATCTCTCTACAATCTCTCTTCATGGTATTAGGGCACAGGGTTTCCTTGCATCCTCTGCTCTAGGTCCCAACTTTCCTGCACCACCAATCTTCCTCTCCTCTCCTCTTCTTTTTTCTACTGCCACCGCCTTCTAGCTTCTGCATCGTCACCTCTCTGCACGCGTGTCTGTGAGTCTCCTCTCTTGCCATTAGTGTCTATGAGTCTCCTCTTCTCTTTCACACATGCATTCGCTCAGCTCTCATCTCCGCTTGCACACCGCACCGCTCCATCCCCTCTTCCGCGTGTGCACTCACGCTTTTTCTCTCCCGTCCACTCATCTTCTCTCCTGCATAGTAGCACTGCCTAGCCCCCATGCCGCTCGACTCTCTTCTCCACACACTTGTCTACACGCCGCTGGCCGCTCAATCTTCTCATCATGCGCCGTGTCTCTTCTTCCATGCTGCGCGAACACCTCGGTCCTCCTATAGTCCTTTCCCCTTTCCTCTTGTAAGTGTTCCCAGCGGAGGCGCCTCATCCTCTTCTCCGCACATTTTTTGGTTCCCCTATCTCCGCTACCCTCCTCGCGCACGTGCATCTTCTGCCCATGCACTCTGCGACGTGCCTCCTCTGTTCCCCACCTAATCAGCACAACCTTCGTGCTACCCCACGCGACATTCCCTTCTGTGCCGTCTTCCATGCCCAACTTCCATGACCACCCGTCTTTCGCGTTCGCGACTGCACAACATCCCATGCTCCTGGTCTCTCTTTTCTTCCTAGCCATGCCTACTTTGCCCACCGCATGCTCACCACTCTTCTCTTTGCTTCCCACCGCCATAGCCTCCTCGTCGGACTCCAACACATCGGCCACTAGCGGTGATGCCTCCTTTTCCCAAGCTGTGCCACCTCTAGCTTCCCTAGCCTACGCAACCGTCTACGTGAAGACTCATGTGCCAATCACCCTGGAGTTGGGTCCCCCAACTACAACAAGTGGTTTACCTTCTTTCTTGCTCTCTACGGAAGGTTCTTCCTCCGCGGCCACGTAGATCGCTCCCTCGACCCCAACCCTACCGATCCTCAATGGGATTCGACAGACTGCACTATCCGTGGCTGGATTTTTGTTTTGGTCTCCAACGAAATACTTGACCTTGCCTTGGAAGATAACCAGAACACTCATGATCTCTGGGTTGCAATAGCCTCTCTGTTATAGGCCAGTGGAACTCCTCACACCATCTTCCTTACTGAGCAGTTCCACATGATGACTCAGGGCGATTCCACAGTGGATCAATACTGCCAGCACATGAAGAAGGTTGTTAATGCCCTCTGTGATGTTGGCCATGTTGTTCTAGACTCGTAGCTAATCCTCAACCTGCGCGGTCTCAATCCCTACTTCTCCAGCACTGCTTGAAACATGCTGGTCCTCAAGGAACTTCGTCTTGCCAACAAAGGAAAGCTATAGGCGGCCACTACTCTCATGGTCACCGGCTCTTCCACCTCATCCTCCTACGGTCCAAGTGACTGTCGCTCCCCCAGAGGCACTGGCAACACTGCCCCTGCTCCTCCACTATCGCACGGTGGCACAAGTGGGCACCGTGGCTATAATGGTTTCCAAGGCAACCATTTTAATCGTTGTGGCGGGCGTCATAGCCATGGACAGCACCAGTACGATGATAGGAGGCAGTCACCACCACAGCCCTCCAACCCCTGGTTCTGCTTCAATCCTGGTGGCAGCCAGCAGTACACCCCATCTGGCTTGTTTTCCCTAGATGACCTTGCAGTAATCGCCTATGGTACTCCCGCTCCGTCATCATCACCTTGAGGTCGTTTCGGTCGTGTCTACGTGTGGCGCAGTGCCTCACCATCACTGAACACCACCACCATGCCTCTGGCACATTCGATGCCACCGGCGGTCATGACTCCAGGTGAGCCAATGCCGCCCCTAGTGTCCTAGGCATCACTGCTAGAACAGCAGAAGGTATAGATGGCAGTGGTGATGTCCCTAGTGGTGCCTTTGTCTCTGTCGCTACCACTTTGCCTCTGCCTGCCACCTACCACAGTGCTCTAGTTGATCGATAATGGTGTGTGGCCATGGCCAATGTGTATCTAGTACTCATTGATAACGGGCCTCCTCACACCATGGCCAATGTGTATCTACAAACATAAGTACCATACCGACGGGTCACTCGCTTGCTATAAGGCTCGCTGGGTCGTGGCTTCTCTCAGCAGCATGGCATGGACTACGACGAGACATTCAACCCAGTTATCAAACCGGCCATGATCTGCATCGTCCTTAGCATAGTCGCCTCGTGGTTGTGGCCAATTCATCAGCTTGACATCAAGAATGCTTTTCTCCATGGTAATCTTCACGAGACCATCTACTACTGGCAGCCTCCTGGCTTTGTCGACCCCTCCGCACCTGATCATGTCTGTTTGTTGTAGAAATCCCTCTATGGCTGAAGCAAGCTCCTTAAGCATGGCACCAACTCTTTGCCACGTATCTTTGCCAACTCGACTTCACACCCTTCGCTAGTGATGCGTCTCTCTTTATTTATAAAGATCGAGACAGTATTGCTTACTTGTTTGCTCTATGTCGATGACATCGTCCTGACAACCTCCTTACCAGACCTCCTGCATCGCATCATTGCATGCCTCAAGTCGGAGTTCGTGATGATTGACCTCAGCACACTCCATCACCTCCTCGGTATCTCCGTCACGCACTCCTTCGATGGACTGTTTCTCTCACAGCACCACTATGTTGTTGAGCTTCACCAGTATGCTGGCATGTCCGAGTGCCACCCCCACCACAACATCTATGGACTGGAAGCCCAAACTCTCAGCTATAGATGGTGCCCTAGTCACCAACCCATCCGAATACCGTAGCCTCACTGGGGCGCTACAGTACCATACACTCATCCACCCCGACTTGTCCTATGTAGTCCAGCAGGTGTGCCTCTTCATGCATGACCCCTAGTAGCCGCACCTTGCCCTTGTCAAACACATACTCCGCTACATCAATGGCACTCTGTTGGCTGGTCTACACATTGGTACTGATGCCATCCAGTCTCTCACGGCATACTTTGATGGGGACTAGGCAGGGTGCCCCGACTCCCGCTGCTTCACGTCAGGCTACTGCGTCTACTTTGGTGACAACTTGGTGTCTTATTTATCCAAGCGCCAGACCACTATCTCTCGTACCAGTGCTGAAGCAGAATACCATGTAGTCACCCATGTCATCGTTGAGTGCCACTAGTTGTGCCAACTTCTTCAGGAACTCCATCTACCGCTCCTCTCTGCGACGATTGTCTTCTGTAATAATGTCAGTGTTGTTTACATGATAACTGACCCTGTTCATCACCACCGAACCAAACACATCGAGATCGATATTCACTTCATCTGCGAAAAGATCACGCTTGGTGAAGTTTGTATTCTACATGTATCGTCCTCACATCAGTTCGTAGATATCATGACTAGGGGCCTGCCTATATAGTTATTTACTGATTTCTAGTCCAATCTATGCGTTGAACCTCTCGCTCCGATTGTGGGGGTGTTAGATATATAATTATCTAGGGTTCTATTTATAATTGTACTAAAGTCCTTGTGACTATATATATGAAGCCACCTAATCCAAGAGGGTGTGGAGTTCCATTTGTATGGACTTCTCTTATGGAATATACATGTGCCTGAATCAACAAGCATAGCATGAGTGTTCACAATGTAAAATATGAGCAAACTAGAAATTTAAGTCATTCCCAATGTAAAATAAGCAAAGTCAACATCCATGCCAAATATTTTAACTATAAAACTTAAGCAGTGTGACTGCCATGTTAACTAACAGCCATCTAGTATGTTCATAAATGTAATATGCTGTAGAAAACAAACAGTCAAACTTCCTCACCAATATATCAAACAGAATTAAGAACTTTTCGTATGAAAAGGAAACCATTAGATTCATCATGAAAAAAACTAATAATTTTGGCAATGTTTGTTGGAGACAATGAGATGATGTCTATGACGTCAAACATTGTTGAATGGAGAAAGTATTTTTAAATTTTTGCTTTCTGACCAATCAATATGCATTAGTCCACAAAGAAAATTGTTCACACAACCTTGTTCATTGGCCAACTATACAAAAAGATAAGCAAATCAACTATGCAGGGCTGACTGGAGATACCACCTAAACGAGAACAAATTCAACAAATACAGTACACACTCCTTCGGAATTGAAAATCAATCAAACTCAGAACATTATGCTACTTTAGTTGTTTGCCATGTAATTAAATGGATCACCGCAGGGTCGTCTAGAAGAGACATGCTAGACAAGGGCACGAGCCGACGCCCGTCGGTCAGAGTGGGCACAACACCCGTGAAAAGTGGGGCGACTGCGTCACTGTCATCGACAAGAAAGTTGAGCGCAGCTAGGGAAGGACCTATAGAGTTTGTGGAAAAGGGAAATGACTCATCAAACACAACATGGTGAGAGATAATGATGCGATGGGATGAGAGATGAAGTCAGCAATAGCCTTTGTGGGAAGAAGTGTAGCTGAGAAAGACATAGGCAGCAGATTGTGGAGCGAGCTTATGTGCAGAAGTAGCACTAAGGTTTGGGTAGCAGAGACACCCAAAGACTCAAAGATGGGATAGGTTAGCTGCTGACCGTAGAGACAATAGAAGGGGATCTCATTTCATATCGCTGAGCATGGTTAGTGATTAAGAAGATAAGTGGTTGTGGCGAGGGGTTTGGCCCAGTAGGCAGATGCCATTGAAGATAGGGCCAGTAGGCACTATATTGTTGATAGTGCACAAACAGAAGGGCTGCCATAGAATGCCATTGGCTACAAGGAAGCTAGTGGTGGCCTTGTTCACAAACTCAGCCATTGTTTGCTTGGAGACACTTGACGGGAAGTCCAAACTGTGTGCGAAGAAAGGCATGGAACTGTACAAGATGCTGATGGACATCAAATTTGTGCTGAAGTGGAAAGGTTTGGCATTAATGAGTGTAGTCATCGAGGATAACCAAATAGTAAGATTTGTCAGAAATACTTAGAATGGGGACGTCCATACATCACAATGTAGAAGTTCAAACGGAGCAGAAGTACATGAAGATAAACTAGAGAATGGTAGACGAACATGCTTGCAAAGTTGACAAGCATGACAGAAAAAGGTGTTAATGCTTGCAAAGTTGACAAGCATGATAGACAAGGTGGTAATTTTAATTCATGAAGATAACTACTGGACACTGGCTTGAACGAACAGCAGGGCTAGGATGACCAAGGCGAGTGTGCCACAAACTAGCGAGGTTGGAGGCAGCGATGTAGGCGTGGTTGGTGTGGATGGTAGGCAGGAAGGTGCAAAGATCGCTAGAGCTATTACAGCGAAGCATCACCTAACTAGTCCGCGGATCCTTAATGGAAAAACCAAGAGCGTTAAATTCAATTGGTGATTGTCATGAGTGAATTAACATACAAAAAGAAGATTAAGAATGAGAGAGGGAACTATAAGGACATTATTCAAAGTGAAGGTAGATGGAGCCGCGAGAAGGAAGTCACCCTAGCAAGTGACGACGAGAGTGTTGCCATCATCGACCATGACAGAGGAGGAAGAGAGTTGGCAAGAGAAGAATACTATCATTGCTACTTATATGGTTTGTTGCGCCAGTATCCATGACCTAGGAGACGCCATCCTGGTTCACAGTCATTTGATTGATGGTAGCCACTAAACTAGAGGAATCCCACTACGGGGAAGAGTGTTGTTGGGCCAGTGGGTGTACTGAATTGGCGCAAAGATGGTGTGGGCTTGAGGCGACTGGTCGAGGAGTCCTGGTGCGTTGGGATGCCACAGTAGGCACTGCTAGCTGGCGACCAGGCTGAAGCAAAGCTAGGAGCTAGAGGGCGGTGGCGGGGCCGTGTCCTACCATCAAAGTGCTACTATCCATGGCTGCAACGCTCGCCGCAAAGATTGTTTCCAGTGTATCCGCCATTGCCGTGGTGCCCACCTGTGCCACTGCGTGATTGGGGAGAGGCAACGGTGGTGTTGCTGACGTAGCTAGAGGAACAACGACTGCCTGGACTAGAGGAAGTTCGAGTGGAGGAGACGATGACTAGTACAACAGTTTTTGCCTGTAGCATTTCTTCATTGGCGAGATGATGTTCTTTGAGGATGAGCATGATGCAGGCGACGGCGAAGGACAGAAGCACTATTTTGTTGGTAATGTCGTTGGCGGTGCTAGAGAAGCGAGGATTAAGGCCATGCCGAAGATTGAGGATGAGCTGTGAGTCCAGAACAAGGTGCTCGACATCACCGAGGGTATCATGGCCTTCTTCATGTGTTCGCAATATTGGTCCACGGTGGAGTCTCCCTAAGACATTGTATGGAACTACTCAGTGAGTAAGATGGCGCGAGGAGCCTTGTTTGCTTGGAATAGAGAGCTAATCGTGACCCAGAGATCACGGGTGTTCTAGCCATCTTCCATGGGGAGCTCAAGAACCTCGTCAGAGACTGAACCGAAAATCTAGCCACGGACAGTGCAATCCGTCGAATATCATTGAGGAACGGCAAGATTGGGGTCGAGCGAGCCATCAACATGGCTGTGGAGGAGAAATCGGCCACAGAGAGCAAGGAAGAAGGCAGACAACTTTAAATGGGGAATCCCAACTCCAGAGTGATTGGCACATTAGTTTTCACGTTGACAGTGGCATAAGGCTGGGGAAACCAAGGGTGGCGTAGCGTGGGAGGAGACACCGCTGCTAGTGGCCGAGACAATAGGGTTTGACGAGGAGAGGGTTGATGGTTCAGTGGCCATGGCGATAGGAAGCAGAATGCACAAAATAGGAGAGCTGCAAACACACGGTGAGCAAAGAAGGGGAGGATCTGGCTAGAAAGAAGGAAAAAGAAGGGGGAGGGGCCACGTGCAGAAGAAGACGAGCAAATGTAGCGGACGCTGAGGAGAACGAGGAGGCGGACAGAAGGTGCATGCGAGAGCTGCGCGTAGAAGATGAGTGGTTGTGGTGTGTGCTTAAGGAAGATGAGGATGTTCTTCAAAAAAAGAGAGGAGACCGTGTGGGCCGCGTTGTTCGGTAGAGAAAGAAAGAGGCCCAAGCTCAGAAAACTAGCGGGTATAGCGGACATGCGAATAAAGATGAGGAGGTGGAAAAAAAATGTAGCGACGAGCGGTCGTCATTTATGCAAGGAAGACGAGAGGGTGGATCATGCGAGGATATGTGCGCGTGGAGACCAGTGAAGGAGGAAAGGATAGAGCGGTGGCACGGAAGCTTAAGCGGCAGCGTGAGCTGCGAGTGGGAGAAGGAGCACAAGCGCGCAAGCTAAAGTGGTGCGGGAGAAAGAGAGAACTATTGGAGAAGAGGAATGCCAACACGAAGAGAGCGCGAAGGAAAGTACGGCGGTGGCGCATAAGGGACGGGATGAGGGGAGCTACAAGCAGGAGAAGCGCGAGGGCACAGGCGAGCTGCGCGGCAGCGCAGGTGGAAGAGCTAGCAGAGGTGATTGGCGTGATGGCGTGGAAAGGAGTGGCAGCATAGCCGGTGCAGCGGTGCAGTGGGCGCGGTAGGAAAAGGTGAGACCTAGAGAAGGGGTCGCAAGAGAACCCGAAGCTCTAATATCATGTAGAAATACAGAGGGACTGTAGAGAGATAGCAGAAACACCACATCCTCTCAAGTTTAATGGCCTTCGTATATATAGCCATAAGGACTTCAATACTACAAAAGCACCCCTAGATGTATACTTGTCTAACAATCAGCAACAGAACTAGAGCATCCTCACAGGAGAAGCGCGAGGGCACAGGCGAGCTGCGCGGCAGCGTAAGAGGAAGAGCTAGCGGAGGTGGCTGGCGTGACGGCACAGAAAGGAGTGGTGGCATAGCCAGTGCAGCGGTGCAGTGGGCATGGTAGGAAAAGGTGAGACCTAGAGCAGGGGTCGCAAGGGAACCAGAGCTCTAATACCATGTAGAAATACAGAGGGACTGTAGAGAAATAGCAGAAACACCACACCCTCTCAGGTTTGATGGCATTTCGTATATATAGCCACAAGTACTTCAGTACAACTACAAAAGCACCCTAGATGTATACTTGTCTAACAATCAGCAACAGAAATTGATTATATCTAGATTTATTATGTTCATTAATATCCTCACAGCTGGTGCACATTTATACCAGTCCAATGAAACAATGAAGATTCAGAGTACATAAAACTGTACAAATATTTTTGGCTCAATTCAGGGACATGAAGTATATGATATTTAACAAAGCAAGAATAGAGTGACGATGTCCTCCTAAAAGAAAATTCGTTGGAGGCCCTCTAGTTTTGATCGGTCGCTTTCATGCCCTGTGTTATGCTTCATTGCCTATATGTCCCTAAGTTTTAATTTATATTTCCTCCCATCCATTTTGATAGTCGACTATAGGTTGAGCGCTACGCTTGTTAAAGTGACCATATTGCCTGTACCAAAATCAAAACCTTTGCCACAAATTTCTTTTTGGTTATATGATTTTTTAAGGAAAAATTACCTCAATCTCCAAATTTCAAAATTCAACCAAATTTGAAAACCTAAGTTTAACTTTTTTATGAATTTCAACAAAAAGACAAGGGAAACAAATTTAGTTGAAATTAACCTAAGCTCACTTTGATTTTTTTTCATAGCTAAAAAATTTGTTGGGATTGATTTTCATTTTACATAAGAGGGTAACATTTTGCTTATTGTTACGAATGAGGGAAATATGGTCATTCTAAAAAAATAACAGTCTAAGTCAATATCAAATAGCGAAGTGACCACCCTTTATTTTAATTATGCAATGCAAAATTATACAAATATATATTGTAAAGTTATAAAAATATAATGATATCAAAGTGTTTTTTGTTGTAACTAAAAAAGACCTCTTTATGTGACAAATCTAAATATTTTCATGTGTACTAGTGATGAAAGTTTTATATGTTTACTGATGCGTGCTACAAGAAGTAGAAAAAGATTATCGATATATGAAAATCAAATTACAAAATTTTAGCAAAGGAATTAACCAATGGGACATCAAAGGAAAAGAAAAATGACTTTCATTCTCTTCAAGAAAAATTAATAATTTTGTAAACTTCCACCTCTCTGGTTGAAACGAGAAATAGCAAAAGCATTGTCTATGGCTGGCCTGTGAGGTAATGCTCCACCCCAGTCAGCATACCTGTTCACCATTAGCAGACTATGTTATGCTAAACATGCACTTTGAGAATAGTAATATATTACCAAGCAATAAAGTAAAATAATTTATAAATAAACTACAGTAGAGTAAATGTTTTGATAATATATTATCAGGTAATACTCCGAGAGGAAGCATATTGATGTTATGTTGCACGTGGTTTTTATAAAAGTTTTGATGTTGCCATGGTGAAAAGAGAATCAGCGATCTCCCATCAAAGATCCATTATTCAATACTTCAATGTTTTAATTTTTATAGATTTATACAAGAAATTTAAAATTAGTTTTTTGTTGTGAAAATATTGTATTCGGACTATAGGTTAGAGCTTGTCTTCAAACTAGTTTTTGATTTTTTTTAGAAAACTGTACGTTAGAGGCATTAGCCAAAAGTTGATTTACAATACTTATCAGACCGTTTCTATTCGTTGGATATTAGCCTTTCTATATTCGTTTTTTATATACAAAGAAAAAAGACAGACTAAATTAGTTTCTAAATCCAATACTATCTAAGCCGATATATTCCATTTCCAAAATTTGTTCGAATCAGTAGAAAGCTATAGGATCTGTTTTCGCAAGTTGGCAAGTACTGTAGCACTGCTGCAATGTCGTTTATTTGTCAGCGCGGCTGTCACTGAAATGAGTAATGTAACAAAAAAAAGAGCTAGATTTAAAAATAAGTTTTTAAGAGTTTATGTAAAAAAAGTTGAAAAAATATTCCTTCGCTTCTATCTGGATTCAATATAAAAAATATATAATTTTATTCTCATTTAGCTGCTCCCTCAATAGAAATTGCAATATTATGCATAGATCTTGAAATACAAAGATTTTAACCCCCAACTTTTTTTAAAACACCCAACAAACCTATAAATCTAAAACATTAGGATAAATAGCCCAACTAAAATATTGCTCCCCTCTAATTATTTATATTTAATATATAGTTATCCTAACATCAAATTTATAATATATTTAACTAGAGAATACAAATTAGCGATAATTGAACCATCTACAAGATAAAATTCTCTGCTCGGCCACACTATTCACCCTAATTGAGCGAGTAGCCTGGATTGAAATAGACATTTCTACTAATGGATAGAGATGCAAAAATCTTTTTGTGTGTTGTTGGAATTTATCCTGCCTCACACATATGCATCAACGTTCTAATTTGGGGTCATCACCCCATGTGTGAACAAAAATTTTGTTTAGGGCATCAGACCAAAATAAGAAGCTAATGTGGAAAGAGGCTTGTTCTTCTCAACCTCTACTAAGGATAATTTCATTAAATACCCAATGTCTAGTTCATCCTAGAGGGTCCTCTTCGCAGTCGATAACCGACGATACTAATTTCTCTAACCAAGGAGTTTGCTAGGCTAGAATCACCGATGAACATGGAAGCATTTTTAGCAAAATCTGCTAGGTTTACCATTGATAAAGTCTATCAAAACTTTGCTACCCATGGAATCTAGGTAAAAGTAATTTAGGCAATCTGCAATAGGGAATAGGATCTAGTTCTTAAGATTCCATAGGGAAAATGAAGAACAAGACAAATGGAATAGGAGGCACCTAACAGACCTATCTCACAATGAATAAAAGGAAATCAGAGAAGAGGTTATCTCTGGGATGAAGGTTGAAGATGCCATTACGAAGGCTTTGAGTTGCAGGAGATCCATCAGAGCAGAAGGAGGAGATAGAGGCTTTGAGTCGCTGGAGATTCATCGGAGGATTTGAGGAGGTAGAGTGTTTCTTGCAATGACTATGCAGGATGTGATGTTTTGGGGGAGACAAAAGGTTTTTATAGAAGGAATTGTCGTATAAGACTATGGATTGTTGGAGGCATTGTTACTTGGGCTAGATCAAATATATTATAACAGGCTATAACGATTCATGAGAAAATCTTAGACTTATAAAAGGCCCAGAGAGGATAATTCTGAAGCACGAGTCTGCACACTCCAAAATTAGGGGACATGTGTTGACACTAGAAAATCACCATCGTTAATTGGATTCGGTGAGTATCCGATTTGAGCACAAGTTGAGTCCGATGAAGACATGACTCTATGTCTGGTTTAAACACATGCTAAGTCCAATAAGGATACAAGTTCTAATACCGATACGTGTTCATGGGCGAGACAACATTATTTGTAAATATCTCTTGTAAATAGACAGAAAAGGCCAATTTTCTTTTCTTTTCTTTTTAGGAAGTTTTATTCAATACGGTTATATAATCCAGGGTATAAATATGTACACTTAGGTTTGTAAGATATCAGTTGGATTAATACAACAAATCTATCTTTCTTTTTACAGCAACTCCAACCCTTAGGAGTAGTACCCTAATGATTTCTTCTAGGCGTAGGACTGCATCAGTTTCGATCTCCTATGGTTAGTGCTTGCTGTCACCCCAGTAAACGCATCCTCTTGACAAGGACTTCCTTAATTGAGTTCGATATTCGAGTCTTGATCAGGCGTTTGCTAGATATCTTTGATTTACCAAGTTGTATCTAAGGCTAGATCAACTCAATCTCTTAGCTATAATTAAGTTTATCTATCAACCTTCTATCAGGTGAGATCTATCGGCTAGATAGATTGCCCTATTTAGTCTCTATTGCTATCTCGGTTGTGTCCGATCCAACGGGTTAAGTCTAAAAAAAAGTTTAGCCTCTCTATCAGGTCAAAGTCTTTGTTCAACTATGATCTTTGTCATCACATTGATAACCTACTTAACCTCCATCGGACCTCCAACCATTGGGTCTAACAATTATTGCTCAAATGCCGCTATCGACTCATCGGTTAATAGATTAAACTACAGTTCAGTATATTTTGGGCACAATGTTAACGTCAACTGATTGGCTAATATATTAGTTAAGGTTATGATGCACTAACTATAATTGCAATGAGCAAACTTGACTATGTACTTTACGGTGAAATTAAGTTCGACCGATTCACATCAATATAAAGTCCAGTGGTAATAAGATAGTCAAAATGTCTACCTAATCAACTACAACTTTGGTGGCGATATCAGAGTTACAAGCATCTATTTCCATGTACAAGAAGGGAGCTTTGCAATTGAAATCTTGAACCAAAAGTTCAATATTTTTTGAAGGTTTTAGTAGAGGGATGGTTCTCACCGGTGATCAATGGGGGAAACGATGGAAGTCCGATGTGGTTGATGGCAACAAAACCTCCTTGGCGCCTCTCTATGTACCTCAAGATCTTCACTGACCTCCTTGATGCTCCATAGCCTTGCCCTACTTGCCCTTCTTCCTGTCTGATCTAGACGTCAGGGAGGTGGAACTTCGGGGGACGCATGATGGAGGTGGAACTCCGGCCTTATTAAGGTGGGCAAGCTCCAGGCATTGTGAGGGAGTAGTGCTGATGTGCGTGGGGCAGGCTAGAACCAACGACGCTCAAAGCCTCAATCTGGAGACTAGGTCACATTTGTGCTGCTCTGCCTCCATATTTGTAACGCATAACATCCGATCAGGAGTGTAATCAGCTTTGTATTGGGCAAGGATTCATTTGCGAGGTATCCAATTATAGTCTATCTGAAACAAACATGTGGAATGTGATCTATTTACGGTGGTATTTGGCTAACGACGGCCCAATCACTTTAGGTTTTTTTGTTAGAGGGGGTCAATAGCACTAATCTTTTGAAATTTTATAAAAGTTACAGTTAACATTGTGATTTTCTCAAGCTTGTGGGAGGCCAGGCCCTTGCACGCCCCTTCCTGGCTCCGCCTGTTTGCCCGTCATAAAAGACAAAACTGTTTCACGAGAATCTGGTACTCACAGACGGTCAGTAAAATAAGGTTTAGTCTCACATGCCCGTCAAGCAAAAGTTCACTCTTTCTAATTTTATAACTTACAGCCCTCTCTCCATTTGTAAGAAAGAACCTCTTCGGTGCCTAAGCTTGAGTGAGCACACTGCAGTTCCCTTTTGCCTGAGTTTGCACGTAAAGTAAGAATGTAGCTGCTTTTCTCCAAAGCATAGCGTGATATCATGATCGTGGCTCTCACCGGAGCGAAGAGGTTGTATAGGAAAATACTCTAGCATGCTGTGGTGATATCTAGGCTAATTTAACGAAGAGAAAGGCTATCAATTTCCCAACACCTCTCACGCCTATATCTAAGTAGTAGCACCAGTACATTGGTCATATGTGTTCTAACATCCAATAGAAGGCATGGTGCATGGTGCTGTGAATTATATAGGGACACTGAGAGAAAGACAGCTGGTTAGCTAGATGTGCCATTCTTCTCAGCTGGAGTAGTTTACTAAATAGTGAGCGTTCATACTAAATCCCACCATTTTTTTGTCTTAATGTCGTCAGTCTTCAAAAATGAACTTATTAGAACCATTCCTAAATAGTTAGTTCTTCTTTTTTGATAATGGAAGTACACTCAAACTTACTAAAAAAAAGTACACACAGCCTCTGCACTTTACACAGCTACGTCAAAGGTTACAAGCGTAGATGACCTGCCATGAACCTACAAATGCTGAGAGTGCGGTTGTTCTGCTAAGACCTGTTGGCAATTATGCAAGTTGGCAATTATGCAAGTACTGCTCACAACGGAGTTTGTCATTGTATTTCCGGTCCAAAAAAAAACGCAGTTTGTCATAGTTTTCGTCACCACACAAAATGCCTGGTGCTCCACATCCTTGGATCTATCAATGCGCCCAATGAAATATTCCATAGATGCAAGTGATATTTCCCTCACCCATTTACTCTGTTTAAACTTTTCTATCTGATGAGTAAATGGGTCTTATTAAAAAAAGCCAAGTAGAGCTTGTACGGTGAGATTACCCACGAGAACATTTCTCCTCTGCCTGAATTCCCACAATGCTAATTATGTCAAGAAATGTTAGTGTATGTCTTGTTTTGATAGGGTAAAGTTTCATATTGATATATAGCACGAAGAAATTACAAAATCACAATTCTGAGTGGCTATAATTAGAAAAAAATATTACAACACACAACAACATCACGCGCTGATGGCACTTACACACATTGCTGAGAAAGGAACCTGCGCCAAGTCAGCCACCACAAAAAATGACCGGACCTACTATGAAGCCCACTGACATCTTCAGACAACTGGACACCTACAACACGTTGAACCTCATAGTGTGAGCTGATTAACTCATAAATTCATAGATTGTCAAGCCTTCGTTTTGCATCCAGAAGCCTATGTGTCGTGCACTTGCTCTATTCTAGTAAGCCGAAAACTCGCTCCCGTCACCGTGCACGTCACACGTTCGGCACTCTTTAGGATGCCAAGCTAGCCACAGCCTTCGTGCATGTGTGCCATGACCCTACCGTGCCACGCTATGTCATGCCACATCAAACACGGACCCACCACTACGAATCCTGCCTGCTACCACTGTTCCACGTGTGAATCTCTCTAGCCGCCGTCTTGTCCTGAACCTTGTTGCTTTATCCCATCATTCAACCTCACCTCCCCATCGAGTTCTGCCATGGGTCTCATAACTCTGCACCACGTTGAACCAACCACACACCGAGTAGCAATACGTCGTGACAAGCCATGACCCCCGCCTGCCTGCCATCACTCTGCCTAGAGTTGGCGCGCGCAGTGGAGTACTATGGCACGCATCTTTGCCCCGTTAGCATCAAGAGTCCTATGCTTCACATCATCGTGGACCCAATTGACAACCCTTGTGCCTTGACTCATTGCCACCCGATAATCATGGCTATTTAAGCTAGCACACCTTCAAAACTGATACTAAACAAACGCACCGTACTATCATATTTATTACACTACCATATGCACAACCCTGATTGTTACACCAAAAGTATATAGCTATGAATTATTTTTATCTGATATGTCTAAAGGGAATTAGTCAGGTCAATGTCCCCACCTGACAAGCCAGCGAATTTCACTTGACCTCTAAATTCAGCTCCATCTTTCTCCAAGAAAGCACCATAGTTCTTTGCATTTGTCCAAGAGGTCACGACACAACAAATAATGCATTTACGTTTTGTAAATGAATATGAAGATATAAAAGAGGCAATTAAAACTAACTGAAATGATTTATCACATAGAGGTTTTATATAGATGGCTAGCTTCAATGTAAAAGAAAGTACTTTGCTCACTATATTTGATAAGTTTACAAAATTAGGAATAGGAAAAATCTTCACATAACAAACGTGTCTCATGTCTTAGCCTGGGTAAAACTTGTAACATGTGTGCCTATGTGTGGATTAGGACAACTAAAACCGCATCAGCAAAGAGCAACCTACAAAGGATATGTCTTTTTCTATGTGTTAAGCCATGTCCCTTGACATCTCATATTAATTAACTATTTATTACAACTCATATTAATTAACTATTTATTAGAATAGTAAAGAATGCTCTTGGCCTCATGCTACAAATGCCAAGCTAAAATGGAACATGCAAAAAAGAATTAATGCATTTTTGAGAATTGGACTACATAGAATTAGATATTTAGTCTTGACATCTATATATACGTTTTTTGCTGATGGGTCTTAAAAGAAAAATAGAGGTAGACAATCTTGCCAAACCCCATCGAATAGATCTCCATCAACAATGATAGCGTGATATTGCCTGCATTCAACTGAATGATACGAGTACAATATATACAGCTCTACCAAGAATCTTCCTCTACCTGATTTATAAAATCAAGATCATGGAGGTGATCCGGGAGATTATGCGCATAAGAAAAGACAAACACCTAAATAAATAAAGGGATCACCTAAACAGAAAAAGAGCGATCACCTAAACATGGAAAGATAAACTCTAATAGGAAATTCACCCACCTAAATATAGATGGGGATCAGCTAAATAGAGAAAGAGTAAACTGTAATAAACAAAAGTCTAACTAGATTATGCCATCAAAATAACCTTGGAATTGTAAATTGACCTAGGTTTTGCATGTTACTGGGTTAAAAACTAGGTTTTGTAAGTTTACTAAATGGACTTTTTTACGAAGTTAAGAGAGATAAAATTAACCTATTCCAAAAAGAAAATTCAAATACCTGCAAGATAACAATCTCTCAAATCAATGTCAACTCATTAAGCCCTTCAACCAATTGAATTGGTTGTTTCAGTGAGACACAGCGACCAACTTGAATGCCTTCATATTGAAAGAAACCTTAGTAAATAACTGAATCTTTCTATCACTGCGTTAATGAAGAATTGTAACACCAGAGCATGTAACACTGCATGTTCAAATATTATACCAGAGACTAGATCATTTAATTTCTCATGGCTTAACAAGGTCCCAGCTATGTAGCTTGGGTACCTCCTAAAATATGAACAGATAACAATATGCGTTGGACATGATATTGTGATTTTTCGTTTTTCTCATTGAAAAAAAGAAAATAATTGACAATACTTCTTCGTCACTTCCTCCCTAATACCTCTAGGCCAAACCCCTTCATTGGATGTCCTCGAAAAGCCAGTTTAACATTGCCAACTAAACAACTATCATATCACCATACAACCTAATCCTCTACACTGTATATCTAACTTCTATATTTTTAAAATTATAATAGATATAAACAATGTATCAGTATTTTAGGAGAAATGACCTACTACAGTGTAACCTTAATTCACGTTCCTTATGAGTTCATCAAATCATCTTTGGTTCCAACTTGCATTAGAATCAAATACTCTACACAAAAGTCTTTATAGCTCAAGAAGCTTAAAACAGGTGGCCAAAGTAGTTCCATTATATAGTAATTAATGTTAATTTCCACTCAAAAAAATAGGACATGGAAGAATTGATGGCCTAGGGTAGGTAATATTTTTAATAGATCGACTGTTTAGTGTCCCGGATGTTATTAGTGCCCTATACTATACTTTTTCCAGTCATGAGAAACACATTTTATTGCTTTAGGAAACATATTCATAGTCATGGGAACATGTTTACAGTTAAAAAATGATTTTATTACTTGGTAGAAACACGCTTATAGTTATGGGCAAGTTCTAGTGAGTGGGTTGCTGCTAGCGCCCTGACCCTAGTTAGCCCTTCTGACATTTTTCATATAAATACACTAACACATTACATGCAAAGCATTCCTTATAGATATTAACAATTTGAAATCATACCAGCAAGTTTGCCATTTACAAATACACGAGCTACATCATGAATTTGCAACATCTACATAAAAAATGTTTACCCTATTGAATTGAGAAAATACATATAGTAATTAGACTCTTGAAAACAATGAGGATCCTTAGCAGACTATGAAGTACATACCATTCAAACCACATACTGGTAAAGAACAATGAACATCGTTACTACATATGCATTACACTCCCTGGGTTTGAATTTGGAATTGAAAAGTGGGAAAATAGTCAATATATAGTAATACGGTTGACATTTCATTGAATGAAAATTGAATGGAGTGCCCAAGTTTGCTTTTCATGTTTGCAAGCAGGAAGAGTGCTAAACATTATTCTACATAAGATGTATAATTGGGAAATTAACACCCAATGTGAGGTTGGCAAGTGGGCTTGGGACACTGGCTGTGGTACTAAAACTGCATTCTCTTTTTTGTTATTCGAGGAATCAAATTTTGCCCCATACATAAATCATATAGCTAGAGATAATACTCCTTTTGGTGCTGATGACTACCACCAAGAACATTTGAGGCACAAGTGTACAGCATAAGATTCTTATGTTTCTTCTATACTCTTGCACACAAAGAAAACATTATGAGAATGTGCAGTTCAAAATGGCAGCTAATCATGGACTAAATACAAGAACAATAATAGCAGAATATGATCTCACAAAATGATACATTCTTCAATAGCACATAGTCAACACTCACCTGGTAGTGTACCAGAAGTATATATTCTTTGTTACGTTAAGCGCTCTAATATTCCCTAAACAGCATAGTTGCTTTCGCCCCTATGTACCAATAGCCTCTTTAGAAGTCCACCAAGTACATGAGGGAGAGGGACCTCAGACGGTAAGTGAGGATACTAGGCTTATGTCTACTTGAACGATTGGTTGACAGTAAAAACTGAAGTCTGCACCAACCTAATATGGGAACAATAACAGAACGACCATACATTTAAACTGTATGACAAACTCAGAAAAACATGAATGATAAAAAAAAGGCAGCTTCAGGTAAGGTTCTGGAATCGATTCCAGTGACAACAAATTACATCAATGGTTTCATGCATATTATTCCCTTAAAAATGGTTCCCGACAAATGTGTCATGGCACCAAGATTTCATGGGTTATAGGCAAATATTTCAGAACAAAATCAAAAAAGATATTATTGTTTGGGACAAAAAAGCTGAGTAATTTATAAACTTACACAAATATCATAAATGGTAATTTAAAAATACCTTTTACGTCTTTTTAATGTTGATAAAAATTCCTTCTAACCAATTTTTATAGCCTTATGTTCTCGAGGACAAATGCAGAAATGCAATTTTAACGTTTCAAATTTTGAATGGAATCTAAGAATAACCTGTGCAACTATTTTGTAAAATGAGCAATGTATATATCACAAGAACTTGTAAATGCACACAATAAATTTCAAAGACTGTTCCAAAATTAGTGTATTTGTCATGAAACACAAAGTAGCCTGTCACTATAATACCATTGGCTAAGATGTTGTGGCACAGTAGCATTAATTCCACCCGACCACACACCCTCACATGCCACACGAAGTTAAGGACAAAAGGTAAGACGATGTAACGTAAAATGTTGCCTTGCTCCTCTGCCCCATGGACAGCTACCTGTAGAGTGTCTTTTGGAATCGATGTGTACTGTGCTAAATAACTTCACAATTTTAGTATCGTTGCTTATTTCTGTGATGGGTTAAATTCAGTTGATGCGTTGTTACCATATTTTAATATGGAAAATTAACTAATTAGTATCATCCTAGATACGGTTTTGGATTGGGATAGTAAAACCATGCTCTACAATTCAAATTCCATTTCGATCTCAAAAGTCAACGACCTAGGTACTGAGACTAGGAAAGCATTCTAAGTAGGTTTTTGTCAGTTTCTAGATAAATATTGAGTATTTTGTTTTTGAAGGTTAATTTTGGTAAAGCAATGCTAAACTCATTCCCACGTGAAAGCATATGTAGGGACTGCTATCTAGGGTCTATATAATTGTACTAAAGTCCTTGTGACAATATTATATAAAAACCACCTAACCAAAGAGAGTGTTGAGTTTTCTTGCTATATATACAATCCCTCTCCATGGTATCAGAGCATCGGGTTTCCTTGCGGCCTCTGCTTTAGTCCCTGCACCACCAATCTTCCTCTCCTCTCTTCTTTTTCTTACCGCTGCCACCTAGCTTCTGTGTCGTCACCTCTCTTTCACGCGTGCGTCCACGAGTCTCCTCTCCCGCTCTGCCATAAGCGTCCGCGAGTCTCCATTCCCTCTTTCGCACGCGCATTCGCGCTCCTTCTCTCTTGTCTGCTCTTCTCTCCCGCGTAGCAACGTTGCTTGGCCCCTGCGCTACTTGGCTCTCTTCTCCGCATGAGTATCTTCTCCTGTCCACACATCTTCTCTCTCACGCCGCTGTGTTGCTTGGTCTTCTCACCATGTGCGGTGTCTCTCTTCTTCTGTGCTACATAGGCCCCCCTCGGTCCTCCCGCAGTCCTTTTCCATTCCCTCTTCTCCACGCATTTTCTAGTCACGTCGTCTCCGCTGCCTCCTCACGCATGCGCATCTTCCGCCCGTGCACTCTGCGACACGCCTTCTCTGTTCCCTCACCTAATCAGCACGACCTTCATGCTTCCCCACGTGACTTTCCCTTCTCCGCCCGTCTTCCACGCCTGCTTGTCTTTTGTACCCGATTTCTGTGACCCCGCGTCTTCTGCGCAACTAGAGAGAGCCAACGGCGGTGTTGCCGACGCTGCTAGAGGAATGGCGGCCGCCTAGACCATAGGAAGTTGGAGTGGAGGAGCCGACGGCCAGTAGAGCAGTAGTTGCCTATAGCTTTTCTTCGTTGTCAAGACGAAGCACTTTGAGGACGAGCATGCTGCGAGGGACGGCGAAGGACGGAAGCACTGTGTTTGTTGGCGATGTCATCGATAGTGCTAGAGAAGCGAGGATTAAGGCCATGCAGGAGATTGAGGACGAGCTATGAGTCTAGAACAGGGTGCTCGACGTCATGGAAGGCATCAGTGGCCTTCTTCATGTGCTAGCAGTATTGGTCCACGATGGAGTCTCCCTGAGACATTGTGTTGAACTTCTCGGTGAGGAAGATAGCACGAGGAGCCTTGTTGGCTTGGCTTGGAACAGAGAGCCATCTTCTATGGCGAGGTCAAGAACCTTGTTGAAGGCTAAACCAAAAATCTAGCCACGAACGGTGCATGAACCGAAAATCCAGCCACGAACGGTGCAGTCCGCCAAATACCGACGAGGATCAATAGGATTAGGGTCAAGGGAGGGAGCCGTCGACATGGCCGTGAAGGAGAAATCAGCCACAAACAGCAAGGCAAAAGGCGTATAACTTGCTGTAATTGAGGGATCCCAACGCCAGAGTGATTGACACATTAGTTTTCACATTGACGATGGCATAGGCTAGGGAAACCAGGTGTGGCACAGCGTGGAAGGAGGCACCGCCACTGGTGCCAAGGCGATGCGGTCCGGCGAGGAGAGGGTTGATGGTTCAGTGGCTATGGCGATGGGAAGTAGAGGGTGCAGAATAGGAGAGCTGCAAACACGCGGTGAGCAAATAAGGAGGAAAGGGCCACGTGAGGCAAACGAGGTGGACAGAGGACGCGTGCTAGAGCCGCACGCATAAGTCAAGTGGTTCTGGCGTGTGCTTAAGGAGGTTCTCAGAAGAAAGAAAGGAGACTATGCGGGCCACGCCGTTCGACAGAGAAGGAAAGAGGCCCAAGCACAAAAAACAACCAGGTGCGACGGACGCATAAGGAAGACGAGGATGTGGATAGAAAACATGTACATGCAGAAGACGAGCGGTCACAGCTTATGTGAGGAAGACGAGAGGGTGGGTCACTCGAGGAAGCGTACATGTATCAATCTGCCAAACAATATAATTAGCAAAACAACATAATATTAACAAGAATCAAAAGATTATGAGGTCACCTACAATTCTGGAGCATCAGTCTGCATGCACATCACTCACGGAATGCCAGTGTCAAGCCCAATTGCCATCTGAGTGGCCCATTGCATATATCTCTTCCCTGCTTGATCATATTTTCATTTGAATTCCCACAGAAATGCCAGACAAGAAGATAAGTCATGTGCCCATTTTTATTTTGACTATTGGACATATATAGCACTATTAACAAAAAACATATAGGATTATCTGCAGTCGCATATATACTATATCTTTTGGTTTTGGATGTGCAAGTCAGGTGGTTGTTGGTCAAATGATAAGGTAACATACGAGACTAAAAAGGGAAAAAAAACAGGGTGCATGTGGTATTGTAGTCCTGTTATTTGACCAATGTCATGATGACACATCTACACTAGATGCTAATAATCAACTCAACTAGGGATCCAACCAGGCAAACCCCAAATCAGATGGCTAGAAGACCTTTCATATACAACACTGCATGAAAACAGACAGTTTGTAGCCACTAAAAATTCACTACATAAAGGAACTTGTTTGCCTTGAACAAAGTAAGCCACAGTTTTCCCAGCATAAAAATGGAATTAAGATTCCAATGATGCATATCAAGTAATTACCATAATTTATTACACGTCTAAAATCCTGTGACATTGCAGTTTTGCATTATATGAAACAAGCCAATATTTTGGCTTCTCACAACACCAGTTGGGGTTGGAGATAACATTATAGCTTCTACCTACGTACATAAAAGATAATGTTTTCCTTACTCTTTAGTATTCTCTGGTTATTAGCCCAACAGTCTACATGTACATTTATATGAGTATTACTGCATATCAAGGCTAGCTCTAGAGATAGATTTCATTAAAGGGTACCATAGTAATTAAATATCACTGTGTAAGTAGCACAACTGGAGTGTAAAATTATGCAGACGAATCAAAACTGCAACATCCGGTGTAATAGACTAATAGTGGGTGATGAGCACTTAAGTTGTCAGTTTGCCATCTGAATTCCAAACAAAATAATGTTGATCATAAATCATCAAGGATTTGTCTCTTGAGAAGGTATCACCTAGATTTAGCTATGCAATATAGCGCATATTCTTCTTGAGAAGTCAAAAAAGTAGCCAAGTTTCATATCCTTGGCAAAATGTTCAATGACTGACTAACTGAGAAATAACATCCAAGAATGGTTTAAGAACCTGCTATAATATAATGGGACCACCTTGCCAAGAATAAAGTCTCCTCTTTCATCAAAATGACAATTTTTGTCACAAAAGTCTGCATTTCATCCTGTAAACTTTTAGAAAATTTATTGGTTAGCAAATGGTGTTTGCACATGCCCCTTGAGAAAAACATTACATGTTGTAATTCTGCATTCTTTCCTGCCATAAATTGTGCTAAAATCTTGGATTTTGCATAGTATAAATTAATATCACATGAAAGTAATATGATCTGTAGAAGGATATGTGTCATCGTTTTACCTTGAACGGTTCATTGTCAGTTCGGAATTCTATGCCAGGGATGTCACATAACCAAACTGGAAAACCACTGAAGAAGTGGACAACAAAACAAAGTAAAAGAGAAAGAAAAATTATGTTGTATGGCTTCTCAATTGGAAAAGTAAAATAGAACTGTTTAAAGTTTAAAATTAAAGAGTAAAATACAATGGAAATAAACAACAAAGTTAAATTGCAAGAAGAGAAAACACATACGTCTGAAGTAATAAACAACCAGCTTAGTGTACATAATGGGAGAAATATGTGGCTCTCGAAGTGTTTGGACTAGCTTAATTCATGAGAATAACCGTGAAACCGGGTTTTTTTATGCTGACCGATATGAGAACAGATTAATAGAGTAATCTAGCCATGAAGCATCCTAGAATTAGCCTCCTAAAACAGAAAATGGCCAGATGACAATAAATTAAGCATGTATAGCATGGCATCCCCTCTCAAAAGTTTTTAAAAAAAAGAAAACAAAAAAAAGAAACGATGTCATAAGGTTCCAGTCAATGCCTAACCATTATTAATCTAAAGTAAGCTGTAGTTATGGTGAAGACAGCTCAAGCTAAAAAGGTGATATTGTGATATTCCTTTTTAGTTAACCCAGTGTGCATATGCACAAACCAAAAAGGATTGCAAGCATGTATTCCGTGTGCACGCAAGTCCAAAACAAGAAATCTTTTGCATCTGACACAATTAAATACTCTAATAGGTAGAATTGATATGGAGTAAAGTGTTAAGATATATACAGACCCGAAATTCCATTCTGCACAAGCATATGGACCGATACAAAGAAAAAGAAATAAACCTTCAGTGGCAACAGCTTTGTAAATTTCATAGGATGAAATCTTTCTCCTTTTCCATGTGCAATAAAAAATGGATCAAATCTTAGTTTGACAAGCACTGCTATTTGATGGCTAGGCTGTCACTGAAATGAGAATAATGTAACAAAAAAAAGGGCTAGATCTAAAAATAAGTTTTTAAGAGTTTATGTTAAAAAAAGTTCAAAAAATATTCCTTCGATTGTATCATGTGTCCGGATTCAATATAAAATTTATATATAATTTTATTCACATTTAGGTGCTCCCTCAATAGAAATTGCAATATTATGCATAGATCTTGAAATACATAGATTTTAACCCCCAACTTTTTTAAAAAACACCATACAAACCTTGAAATATATGTATAAATCTAAAACATTAGGAGAAATGGCCCAACTAATATATTACTCCCCTCTAATTATTTATATTTAATATATATTTATCCTAACATCAAATGTATAGTATATTTAACTAGAGAAAGTATAAATTAGCGATAATTGAACCTATCTACAAGATAAAATTCTCTGCCTGGCCACACTATTCACCCTGATTTAGCGAGTAGCTAGCCTGGATCAAAATAAACGTTTCTACTAATGGATCGACATGCAAAAATCTTTTGTGTTGTTGGAATTAATCTAGCCTCACACATATGCATCAACGTTCTAATTTAGGGTCATCGCTCCATGTCTGAACAAAAATTTGTTTAGGGCATCGGACCAAAATAAGAAGCTAATGTACGAAGAGGCTTGTTCTTCTATATCTCTACTAACGACAGTCTAATATAATGTCCAATGTCAGTTCATCCCAGGGGTCTTCTATGTTGTTGATACCCGACGATACTAATTTGTCCAACCAAGGAGTTTGCTAGGATAGAATCATTGATGGACATAGAAGTATTTTTTAGAGAAATCCACTAGGTTTTAGCATTTATAAAAGTCTATCGGATCTTTGCTACCCATGGAACCTAGGTAAAAGTAATTTAGGCAATGCACAATAGGGAATAGGATCAGTTCTTAACGTTTTGTGCGGAAAATGAAGAACAAGACGAATGGAATAGGAGACACCTGGGAGATCGCAATGAGTAAAAAGGAAATCAAAGAAGAGGTTATCTCTGAGATGAAGGTTGAAGACGCCATTACGGAGGCTTCGAGTTGCAGGAGATCCATTGGAGCGGAAGGAGATGGAGGCTTCGAGTCACTAGAGAATCGATGGAGTAGAAGGAGATGAAGGCTTTGAGTCGCTAGAAGTTCATCGGAGGATCAGAGGAGGCAGAGAGTTTCTTGCAATGAGTACATAGGATGTGATGTTTTAGGGGAGACGAAGGGTTTTTATAGAAGGAATTGGCGAACTATGGACTATTGGAGGCATTGTTACTTGGGCTGGATCAAATGTATTATAATGGGTTGTAACGATCCATGAGAAAAAACCAGAGTTATAAAAAGCCTAGAGAGGATTATTCTAAAGCATGAGTCCTCACACTCCGAAATTAGGGGACGTGTTGACACTAGAAAATAACCATCGTTAATTGGATTCAGTCAGTAGTAGAAAGTATCCGATTTGAGCACAAGCTAAATCCGATGAAGACATGACCCCATGTCTAGTTTAAACACATGCCAAGTCCAATAAGAATACAAGTTCTGATACCGATACGTGTCCATGGGCGAGACAGTATTATTTGTAAATCTCTTGTAAATAGACAGAAATGACCAATTTTCTTTTCTTTTCTTTTTAGGAAGTTTTATTCAATACGGTTGTTTGTAACTGCATTGGATTCTTTATAATCCAAGGTATAAATATGTACACTCAAGTCCTATAAGATATCAATCGGATTAATACAACAAATCTATCTTTCTTTTCAAAGCAACAACACTTAGGAGTATGAGAAATTTAGCTACCCTAATGATTTCTTCTAGGTGCAGGGCAACCTCGAGTCTTGGACCTGCAATAGAGTTAAACAGACCTCCCAGGCCTTCGTGTGACCAAGCCGTCACCTTTCCCCGGTCGTGGGATTTTTGGCGATTAGCATCAAGATGTTAATACTAATAATTATGAGATTGGATTATGAGATAGATAAAAACAAAAGGCTTGAGTTTTCTATTACTTTTGGATTTCCTTTGCACACTCGTACAACTAATGAGTTGTTTTCAACCAAAAAGGTTTTGAAAAAATATAACTTTTTGTGCAAGTTCGATGCTTAATCTTTTGAGTGTCAAAAGGTTAAAAGGAACAAAAAGTTGTTTTGGTTTTCAAAAATTGCTGAACATGTTTTCTTAACAAGATGAAGGTGAAAAATTCTCTAGGTCGTGTTAAGTATATGGAAGATATTGTGAAAAAAATGAGATGCTTTCTCGTTGAAATAATCCCAATCAAAAATAAGTTTTGATTGCTGAAAATTGTGCTAATTTGATAAAAGATGTTTCTTACAAATTTCCTTGCACAGATTTTCAGGTGGTAAAAAGAAACTTAACATGATTTTGAATCAATCAAAAGTGAGCACACGTAATCGAGGAATATGTTTTGATGGACATACATATTTTACATCTCATCAACATGCTATTTTGAATATATCTAAAAAGTATCAGATTTTGACAAAAGCCGAACCAAATAAAATGATTTTTAAATATACTAGTTTTTTGAAAACCTTTCTTGTGTAAATACATTTTTCAAAAGAAATAACTCCTATAAAGTATAATTGCACCCATTATGATAAGAATGGACATTTTTTAGTTTTGCTTTCGAAACAGAACACAGAAAAAGGACCAGTGAACATGCCCGGTCAGACTAGAGCCTAAACCAGCGCCTAATCAGACTGCGAGAACAGCGGTGGTCAGACCGGCCTCGAGCGATTTTTTTGCAGCAAACCGGCATTTTGTAAAACATCAAGCTATGTTTTTAGGTAAGTCTAGTATTGATATTTCTCCTACATGTGTGCCTATTGGTTATACTGGTCGTGGTTATGTCTCAATGTTGAATTCTAAAATTTCTTATTTCTAACGCTAACATGAAGGCCTCGACATCTTTTTGTTCATAAGACTTTTAGCGGTATACTCCCCATCTATGTAAACATGGAGACGACAAGTGTTTTTAAGATAACATCAATTTACATCAATTTACTCTCAATTTGGCCTATTATTTTCTACTATCTCCTTTGTTATTTTTCTTGCTAGGTATGGAGTTCATAGTTTCTTCTCGTTCTCCTACTTTCCGAGGGGAATTGGAGGTTGATTTGAGGGAGAATTTATATTTTTCATTGCATTGATATTCATCCGTTGCTCTTAATGTGAAAATAATTAAAAATAAGAAAATAAGAGTTTTAATTTTTATCTCTAGTATATTCTTGTGGTTGTTAACAATATATGAGTTTTATTGATCTCTAGTATAGCTATTACTTTTGAGGGATATGACATATGACACATAATTATTTTACCTGAATTAAAGAAATATACGATGTTGAAACTAATGCTAATTTAAATAATTTAGGTATGTTTGCTTAAGTTTTTTGATTCCTCAAATATTGTGAAAATAAAGTTAATTTGCTTATATTTATTTTATAAGAGGTAAAATAGATACCAAATCTTTAGAAACAATATTCACAACAAGGAAGGACGTATCCACAGTGAGAAAATAATGGGTTTCCACAGTGAGAAAAATAATGGGTACCGAATACTTGAAAACAATAATCACAATAAGTACGTACCAGATAAAATTGAGAGTTTTCTTTTATGTGCATAATATCAAAGTTTCGAGCAAAGCTCAGTTTGTTGAAAATTCTCGATTTTCGTGAAAAAAATAAGTAAATTTGAGTAGAAGTGTTGCATTATAAATTATTAAAATCATGAATTTTTAATATTAATTTGATCTTGAGTTTAATATCATTGATTCATATTTGGAATTTAGCCAATGCTTTTTTGTTAGTTGACTAATCTATCTTTTTTGTCTTGTAAAACATACTCATCGATTACTTTTGCTATACTTTAAAGCTCCTAAATAAAAAAGTTGATAGCTATAAGTAGTAATTGTAAAATCATGATATTTGCACTTTAATTGGTTGGTTTTTCTCCTTTACATCAAAAGGAGAGAAATATATACAAAATGCATGGTTAAAGAAAGTGGGAAATTTGATACAGGGAGAAATTTAGAGAAATTTAGAGAAATTTTTTCTTTTTTAATCAATTGACAAGTTTTGATAATTTTAATCGATTCTTAAAAAATAATCGATTTTGTGTTTTGTTATCAAAAGAATGCAAAAAGAGAGAAATTCCTCTCTTGCTAAGGGGAGAGTTTTTTTCTTTTTGATTTTGTTTTTCCTTTTCAAACACATAAATATGAATTTTCGAAATATTGCCTATGTGTGTATTCATCAAAGGGAAGATTTTAAAATCATGGTGATGATTTATTTTATTGAGATTAAAGTGAAAAGGTTATGTTTAAATTGAATTTTCAAAGTCAGTGAATAATATCGTTCAACTATGGACCATGTCAATTAGGTCATTAAATAGTTACCAATCTAATCGATGAACAATACAAATCTAACTGTGGTTAAACCGGAAAGTCCGACAGTCATACTGGTGGAACCCCAGAAAGAGTCGATTTCAAGTTGATTTCTTGGTTTACGATGTTTGATTTTGATTATGACTTTTAGATAATTTCTATACATGAGATTTTGTTGTATGCTAATGTGAGTCTACATATATTGCTTGAGGCCTCGAGAGTATTGCCGGTGATGATTGGGATTAGGTTTGGGAGAAGTTAAGGGCTAGATGGTTGAGATCATATAGAATACTAAGACTAGAGAATAATACATATTGATGTGAAGATTTCATATGGAATACAAGAGAGATTGTGTGAGCATAAAAAAATGGAGTCAAACTTAGGAGTTTAAATTTAAAAAGATTGGGGTTCATACTTGGTATAAATATGTTGGATACCTATACAAGAGAGTTTCCAATGACATTAGAAGTGCTAGTGCTAATTGAATTCAGAGTTTTTTACATCTATCTATAGGTATAAAATAGAAAAGCGGTTTAGGCATCCAAAATCCAAAATCGGCCACCTGAGCTTGGCATGCAATAGCCTATCTGAGATGATTTGTGATTAATCTAACCACATTACGTAATTCTAGTAGAGTACGGCATGAACACACTCTAGCTGTATAGACAAATGCTACTAGAGTGTTGGCAATGGATGGCAGGTATTATGGGATTTTAAATTTTTATTCCACAAGCTAATTAGCATGCATGAGGTCAATTATTCTGAAAAAAATAGAATTATGAGTGTATAACCCCGTTTTATCTTGTTTTAGGCATGGGCACCAACCAAATAAGTTGTTCTCAAGTTCTTAGGCATGCCTGGTCAGGCACATTTTGTTGAATTCTCAAATCGCTCTAAGACATACAATTTTCTCAAGTACATTGCTAAGGTCACCCAACCAAACAGAGGCCTAAATACCATGATCAACAAGATACTGAAGGATATATATTCAGGTGAAATGCCAACTTACCTGCATGTTCTGCATGCGACTCCATGCAGCACATCCCTACTTTTTAGGAGCATATTTTCTGGAAAACTCGCCTTTGAAGCCAACCTGTATATTAGACATACATGTTACATGTGCTTGATGCACTTTGCACTCCAAGTCAGGAATAAATAGTTCATGTACGCAGCACAGAACACAAGATATGGGATAACGTATCAATACAGTATACGGTAGAGCCATGTCTATTTGAAAACGATGCTATGCCACGGAAGAACAAGTGGCAACTGCCGACAGTTGACAGATGTTGTATCATGTATGTATGCAACCTTTGCTATTCCAGAAAAAAAACAAGGTGTGAACAAAATGAAATATTTACCGTGTCAGCTAGGTCATTTCCTAACTTTTTTGGTATCATGGGCATGACCATCAGTTAACCAAGATTAGATGAAGATTTTAGGAAGAACTCTCTCATTTAGCGCATAATTTCACAACACTGCCTATATAAAGGGGCTGCGGTGGTGTGTCAGCTAAGATATATAGCAGTTTACTCACAAGATAAGACAAACTAATATAGAAATTAAATATGCAAAAGTTAACTTCATATTAAAATTGAGAGAATGGTGGTTTTGTCCCTAGACTTTTCATTCATGCTCATCCTAACCTCTTTTTTATTAAAGAAAAAGGCTAACCCTTTTGTTCTCTTCCGTGGATAAACATTTCATCTAGCGGTATTCATTCCATAGGGAGCTTAAGTTGGCTGCTCACTTGGTGGAACCATGGAGCTTACACGTGTAAACAGATTTAATTTAAAAACCCAGGAATATTGTGATCATATAGAGCAAAGTTTACAATGGCCCAATGTGGGGCATAAAATAGAGCTGCAGTTGTGCCGCCATGATAACAGTCAATAGACAATTCTTTTTAGTTCCTCTATATAAATGAAGCTTGGTAGCGTGCATAACTCTACCAGTTGCTGTAAGCAGTAACCACATTCAGGTCACCTCCATATATACTGACCATCGATCCTTCCATAGATCTATATATGTCAGTCTACCACTATTTTTTTAATGTAGAAAAATAAGTAAACACCTAAACATCAAAGTACTGGAATATCTCCTGCATATTCAAGAAAAGAATGTACTAGAACAAATTGTCATTGTCCTAAATAACAGATAATAAAATTCCAGAAAATGTGTATCAAATCAAAAAGAAAGAGGATACCAACAAACCTCTTGCATTGATCCTAACTTTATATATCGAGGTGAGCCATCCACTGCAATAAGAGCTGGCTCACAAAGTTTGATAGCAGCATCAGATGCCCCCACTTAGGCTGCCTTAGTATACCTGAAAATAGAAATTCATGGATATTAGCTAGCATCTCTTTATATAAAACAAAATTACACCAAAATATCCTTTTAAATAGAATAAGGTAAGGTTCTAAAACATCTAATGTTTGTATAGAATTTTTACATACCATACTCATCAATTGGAGCATCATAATTGTAGCTTGTTATCTGGAGTGGGCCACCAGCTGTTCGTGCAAAATTGGTTTCACGCAAAAACAAATATGAACTGTTAGATCTAAATATTAAAAATCATCATTGCTCATGATGGAAATAAAATACTCCTGCATCAATAGTTGGAGGCTAAAAAGATACCTAAGGTAGCAGGAAAGAAATTCATACAAGCGGACCAAGTGGTAGTTGGTTCTGTGTTATATAAGTCTGTACTTACACCATAAGTCATGAAGTAACCCACCTTGGAAAATCCAGGCAAGATCCAGATTAATATGGGAATAGCAAGTAGCTATTATCAATCTTTTACTTTACATGTGGTGGCCTAATTGATAATGGCCTATGGGATCAGCAATAGAACTAGAGCCTAATTGATTATATCCAGATTTATTATGTTCATTAATATCCTCACAGGTGGTGCATATTTATAACAATTCAATGCAACATTGAAGATTCAGAGTACATAAAGCTGTACAAATATTTTTGGCTCAATTCAGGGACATGAAGTAAATGATATTTAACAAAGCAAGAGACCATAGTGACGATGTTCTTCTACAAGAAAATTCCTTGGATGCCCTCAAGTTTTGCTCAGTCCCTTTCATGCCCTGTGTTATGCTTCATTGCCTATATGTCCCTGAGTTTTATTTTATATTTCGTACCACCCATTTATTTTGTTAGTTGACTTAAGTTGAGAGATACGTTTTTTAAAGTGACCATATTGCCTGTACCAAAATCAAAACTTTTGCCACAAATTTCTTTTTGGTTTATATGATTCTTTAAGGAAAAAATACCTCACTCTCCAAATTTCAAAATTCAACCAAATTTGAAAACCTAAGTTTGAGTTTTGTATGAATTTCAATAAAAATTGGAAACAAATTAAGTTGAAATTAACTTGAAATTAAAAGTAGTGCTGGTCTTCGCAATTATGGGTAGAAATTTCTTCAAATTTGGTTGAAGTTGATCAAGAAAACTAAAATTTTGGTTTCCAAACAGGACAAAAATTAACTTGAGGTGTAATGATCTAGCTCACTTTGATTTTTTTTCATAGCTAAAAATTTTGTTCTGATTGATTTTGATTTTACGTAAGAGGGCAACTTATTGCTTATTGTTACGAGTGAGGGCAATATAGCGAAGTGAGCATATAGACGACCAATGTGAAAAAAGGGCATACAAGGGATGAGGCAGAACTTGGGGGCATAAAATGGTATGAGCAAAATTCAGGGTCAAACATTTTTCTCTACAAGAGACTGTGTCCAGCACACTAGTTTGACCACCCTTTTATTTAATTATGCATTGCAAAATATATATTGTAAAGTTATAAAAATATCATGATATCAAAGTGTTTTTTTGTTGTAACTAAAAAAGACCTCTTTGTGTGACAAATCTAAATATTTTCATGTATACTAGTGATCAAAATTTTGTTGACTGTATGCGTGCTACAAGAAGTAAAAAAGGATTATTGATATTTGAAAATCAAATTACAAAATTTTAGCAATGGAATTAACCAATGGAACATAAAAGGGATAGAAAAATGACATTCATTCTCTTCAAGAAAAATCTTACCACATAATAATATTGTAAACTTCCACCTCTGTGGTAGAAACGAGAAACAGCAAAAGCACTGTCTTCAGCTGGCCTGTGAGGTAATGCTCCACCCTAGTCAGCATACCTGTTCACCATTAGCATACTATGTTCTGCTAAACATGCACTTTGAGAATAGCAATATATTACCAAGCAATACAGCAAAATAATTTATACATAAACTAACAAACAGTAGAGTAAATGTTTCGAGAATAGCAATATATTATCAGGTAATACAGAAAAACAAAAACTGAATGAAACATAAGCTAGTTGTAATTGCTACCTCACAAATTTGATAAACATGAGGGAAGTGTTTATCCACGCATGAATATTGGTATTACAATAAACTTATTATATAATCCAGCACATAATAGGTCTAGGGATGGAAAATAAAGAGCTTTTCAAAAGTATGTACAATGTAATGTTAATCATCAATCATTATATATATTATGCAAACAGATCAGAAAATTACCATTATTCTCCAGCAGAACTTTTTATGACAAAACCCGAAACTAATTCTTTAGCATTGAATGAAACAGGGCAATTAAAAATATTCAGAGAACTGCCAACCCAAACCATCTCTATCTCTCCTGCCCAAAAAGAAGAGTTAGTGGTGGTGATGGTGGCTTGTCATGGTCTGGCGCTCGTATTCCAGGTGCCGCTGGGCCCGTGACATACGCCGCGATGCGGAGCACGCGCGTGAGGACGTGGCCACGGAAAGCGGCTGAGAGGGAAAGTAGAGATAGCTTTCTATTTTAGATCCTAAATCAAAGGAGTTTGTTGCTCTGGTTAGTTGGGCCAAAGGCTATATATTCCTATAATCATGGACTTGAGGAATTAAGCAAGATTATTATCTCCTAAATTCTCTCCCCCTCAACCAACGAAGTCTGCGGTAGAGGAGCAAACCTCACCGGAGAAGACGGACCGTGGCTACGATCTCCGTAGCCAAGGGCCAGCTACCCTAGGTCTCGATGCCCT
Source organism: Oryza coarctata (assembly GCA_030770085.1). Lineage (NCBI taxonomy): Eukaryota > Viridiplantae > Streptophyta > Magnoliopsida > Poales > Poaceae > Oryza > Oryza coarctata. Next base: position 7,486,798 of record CM061484.1, on the reverse strand, counting down.
TGACAACCTGGTATCACGTTCCAAACGATCCTCGTCATCCCGTCTATCGTCCGCAGCTAGTGCGTCACCACCCTCTTCCGCAGCCAGTGCGTTGCCGCCCTCTTCCTCATCGTCCGCTGCATCCGGTGCAGCCGCCGCCATGGGTGACGCCGCCAACCTCAAGGCCACCGTGGAGTCCCTCGCCAACGCCATGAAATCCTTGCAGGCCACGGTCAAGGCCAACGCCAAGGCCATCGCCTCCCTCACCACCGATCGCTCGTCGACTTTGGGCGCCAAGACAGACACGGGGGAACACCACACCGATCGGCCGCCCAAGCACCACAGCATGGACTTCCCACGGTACAACGGCAAGAGCGACCCCCTGATCTTCATCAACCGCTGCGAATCTTTCTTCCACCAGCAGCGAATCATAGAGCAGAAGACGTGGATGGCCTCCTTCAACCTCGAAGATGGCGCACAATTGTGGTACGAGGTCCCTCCGCGCCATGCCCCTCTTCGAACTCGCAGACTGCCGCACCGGCACCGTTAAGGAATACCAGGACCGCTTCCAAGCACTCCTGGCCCGCGTCGGCCCCCTCGACGAGACGCAAAGGGTCTAGCTGTTCACAGGTGGTCTGCTTCCCCCGCTCAGCCTCCACGTCCAAGTGCAGAACCCACAATCCCTCGTCGCCGCCACGAGTCTGGCTCGGCAATTCGAGCTCGTGGAGTAGTACTCCGCCGTCCCGGTCAAGTCTCCAGGCCGTGACGTGCTGCCGGCACCACAGCCGCGCCCTGCCCTACACCACCAGGCAGCACCCAGGGCCGCAACTCCTACAGCCACCATTGAGGGCCGGCGGTGAAGCAGCTCAACCAGGTGGAACAGGACAAATGACGCCGCCTTGGCCTGTGCTTCAACTGCGATGAGAAGTACAGCCGTGGTCATAACAAGGTATGCAAACGCTTGCTCCTTTTGGATAGCATGGTGGACGATGACGACGACGGCGGAGAGGACACGTCGGACACGGAGACACCGCTGTTCTCCCTCCACACCGTGGCGGGCGTCCCCGTCGGCAACACGCTGCTGCTCCGGGTGGACTTGGGTGCCGCCTCCCTCGTCGCGCTAGTCGACACTGGGTCGACCCAAAACTTCATCGGGGAGGCCACGGCCTAGCGCACAGGGCTGCCCGTCCATCCACGCCCGCGGTTGACTGCGACGGTCGCAAATGGCAAGAAGGTCCTCTGTCAGGCGTCCATTTCCATTGACGGCATGGCGTTCCGCTGCGACCTCTACGTGATGCCACTCGTCGGATACGACATGGTCCTCGGTACGTAGTGGATGGCCACACTGGGGCGCATCGCCTGGGACTTCTTCGTGCGAACCATGGCGTTCCAGCAGCAGGGGCGCGACATCTGCTGGCACGGCGTGCAGACGCCAAACAGCCAGGGCGTCCACGCTGTGACTCCCGGCGACTCCCTCCTCGATGGTCTACTGGGCTCCTTCGCCGACGTCTTCGACGAGCCCACGGGTCTGCCTCCACCCCGCGGCCGAGACCACCACATCATCCTCAAGCCAGGAGTGGCTCCCGTGGCAGTGAGGCCGTACCGATACCCGGAGGCACACAAAGACGAGCTCGAGCGGCAATGCACCGCCATGATTGAGCAGGGTATCGTTCACCGCAGCGCCTCGGCGTTTTCCTCCCCGGTCCTCCTCGTCAAAAAGCCGGACGGGTCATGGCGGTTCTGCGTCGACTACCGTGCATTGAATGCACTCATGGTCAAGGTCGCCTTTCCTATCCCGGTCGTCAACGAGCTCCTTGACAAATTCCACGACGCGAGGTTCTTCTCTAAGCTCGACTTGTGTTTGAGGTACCACCAGGTGCGCATGCGCCCGGGAAGACGTTCACAAGACAGCGTTCCGCACGCACAACGGCCTATACGTGATGCTGTTCGGGTTGCGCACCGGCAACGTTCCAGGCCCTCATGAACAGATGTACTTCAACCATTCCTCCGTCATTTTGTACTCGTTTTCTTTGACGATATTTTGGTCTATAGCAAGTCTTGGGCAGATCACCTTCGTCATCTTCGCGCCGTCGTCACCGAGCTCCGTCATCAACGCCTCTTCGTCAAGCGCTTTCGGCGTCATGTCGGTCTCCTACCTCGGCCACATCATCTCGGAGGCGAGCGTGGCCATGGATCCGGCCAAGGTGCACGCCATCCACGACTGGCCGCTGCCTCGCTCGGCGCGGGCGGTACGAGGCTTCCTCGGCTTGGCGGGCTACTACCGCAAGTTCGTCCACAACTATGGGGCAGTCGCGGCGCCATTGATGGCTCTCCTCAAGGAGGGGTTCTCCTGGGGCGATGAGGCGGCCACGGCCTTCACAGCGCTCAAGGACGCAGTCACCACGGCATCGATCCTCGCCATGCCGAACTTCACCAAGACCTTCATCGTCGAATGCAGCGCGTCGTCCCACGGCTTCGGCACCGTGCTCACCCAAGACGGGCACCCGGTCGCCTTCTTCAGCCGCCCCGTCGCACCCCGGCATCGTTCCCTCGCCGCATATGAGCACGAGCTCATCGGACTGGTCCACGCCGTGCGCCACTGGTGCCCATACCTCTTGGGACGTCGCTTCATCGTCAAGACGGACCATTATAGCCTCAAGTACCTGCTAGATCAGAGGTTGGCGACCATTCCCCAACACCATTGGGTGGGGAAGCTGCTTGGGTTTGATTTCGCTGTAAAATACAAGTCTGGGTCGGCCAATACAGTGTCGAACGCACTGTCCCGCGACAACACAGCAGACGAAGGAGCGTTGCTCGCGCTCTCGGCCCCGCACTTCGACTTCATCACACGGCTACGGCAGCTCCACGACACCGACCCTACCCTGGTTACCTTGCTCGAGGAGATCACCACCGGCTCCCGTAGGGCACCGTAGACACTCACGGACGGCATGGTCCAATTCGCTGGGCGGCTCTTCATTCCCCCGACCTCTTCCTTGGTCCAAGAGATCATGATGGCGATCCACGAGGATGGACATGAAGCAGCGGGTGCAGGATATGGTGCGCACGTGCGTAGTCTGCTAGAGGTACAAGTCGGAGCACTTGCACCCTGCCGGCTTGTTCCTCCCTTTGTCGGTCCCGCAGGGCGTCTGGACGGACGTCGCCCTCGACTTTGTGGAGGCCCTTCCTCGCATCCGCGGCAAGTCAGCCATCCTCACCGTGGTGGACAGGTTCAGCAAGTACAGCCACTTCATCCCACTGGCTCACCCGTACTCCGCCAAGTCCGTCGCACAAGCGTTCTTCACCGACATCGTTCGCTTGCACGGCGTACCGCAGTCCTTCGTATCGGACCGCGATTTCGTCTTCACGTCGACATTCTGGCGCGAGCTCATGCGCCTGCTAGGAACCAAGTTGCACATGACTACGGTATTCCATCCTCAATCAGATGGGCAATCGAAGACTGCCAACCGCGTCATCATCATGTACTTGAGGTGTCTCACGGGGGACAGACCACGACAGTGGATCCGCTGGCTGCCTTGGGCGGAGTTCGTCTTCAACACCGCCTACCAAACTTCGCTGCGGGACACGCCCTTCCGCGTCGTCTATGGGCGCGATCCGCCTTCCATCAGGTCGTACGAACCTGGGGACACCCGTGTGCCTGCTGTCGCCAAGACCATGGAGGAGCGCGAAGAGTTCCCAGCCGACATCCGCTACCGGCTGGAACAAGCTCAAGCGACGCAGAAACGACACTACGACAAGGCGCACCGCCATGTCACGTACCAGGTGGGGGATTGGGCGCTCCTTCGCCTCCGTCAGCGCGCGGCGTCGTCGCTTCCCCAGCCTGTCACTGGCAAGCTCAAGCCGCACTTCTTCGAGTCGTACCGCGTCACTGAGCTGATCAACGACGTCGCTGTCCGCCTCACCTTGCTAGCCCGAGCCCGCATCCACGACTTGTTCCACGTGGGGCTGCTAAAGAAGTTCAAGGGGGCCCCTCCAGTCGCTCCCCCATCCCTGCCACCTATGCATCATGGCGCAATTGCTCCTGAGCCCGAGCGTGCCGTGCGTTTCCGATTGGCTCGAGGGGTGCGCCAGGTTCTTATCTAGTGGAAAGGTGAGACGGTAGCGTCTGCGACATGGGAAGACATCGAGCCGTTCTGCACCAAGTATCCAGAGTTCCAGCTCGAGGACGAGTTGCTTCTCGACGGGGGGAGAGATGTCATGGTCGGGCGCTCGTATTCCATACACCGCCGGGCCCGTGACATATGCCGCGATGCGAAGCGCGCTGCACGCGTGGAGCACGCGCGCGAGGACGCGGCCACGACATGCGGCTGAGAGGGAAAGTAGAGATAGCTTTCTATTTTAGTTCCTAAATCAAAGGAGTTTGTTGCTCCGGTTAGTTGGGCCAAAGGCTACATATTCCTATAATCGTGGACTTGAGGAATTAAGCAAGATTATTATCTCCTAAATTCTCTCCCCCTCTCAATCAACGAAGCCTGCGGCGGAAGAGCAAACCTCGCCGGAGAAGACGGACCGTGGCTACGATCTCCGTAGCCAAGGGCCAGCTACCCTAGGTCTCGATGCCCTTGACATGGCTGTATGCATCCTCAATTCAGATCTTTTGCATATGGATTTATGTAGACATGTGTTGTAGTATCTATTCGTAAGTACTAAAGGATTGCATTATTTGCATATCTATATATGCAGTTGTTGGTTACTGAGTTGTTTATATTAGAAAGTAAATATTTTCTGAATTGCAAACTTGATGTGTTGTAGAATCATCTCACAGCACCAACCGCTTCCCCACCCTGTTGGCTAACCAAACCCACCCTAACCCGTCTTCCCTATTCCTTGTCTCTGGCGTTGCTCACCACTATCTCATAACTGCTAGCGGAGTGTCACTGCTACCCGCTGCCTTGGCCATCCGTTCTCCTCCCCTCCCACCCTGAAACGCAAACCACTAACCCCAGCCTTGCCGGAGTCAAAGGGGACAGTTATGACTTTCCCTTTTTTGACATTTTCCTAATTTCTGGCAAGCTTTCATGAGTTTGCTAACTAGTAGACCTTCCCTCCGTAGCAAAATTTATATGATTTAATACTCAGACGTAACATGTTATCCAACTGATGCCCCTAATCGACCAATTGACTGGCTGGGTCAGGTCTAATACTGCTATAAATTCATAGAGTCGAAAATTTGCTAGGCTGTATCCCAATTTATGGAGAATAAAATACCTTATCGTCCCCAGTTTGAAAATTTTCATGTTAGCAGATGGAGTAAAGCAAGAGCTGATAGAACATAGGAAGAAACCATACTGTTGGTTTATTGTAAGAATTTGGCTTGAAACCATCGCAATAAAATGCATTGCATGTATCAATCTGCCAAAAAGGATGAATTAGCAAAACAACATAAAGCTACTGACCTACGTCATGTAATTAGCAAAACAACATAATATTAACAAGAATCAAAAGATCATGAGGTCACCTACAATTTCTTCTGGAGCATCAGTCTGCATGCACATCACCCAAGGAAAGCCAGTGTCAAGCCTAATTGCCATCTGAGTGGCCCATTGCATATATCTCTTCCCTGCTTGATCATATTTTCATTTGAATATTCCCACAGAAATGCCAGACAAGAAGATAAGTCATGTGCCCATTTTTATTTTTGACTTTTGGACATATATAGCACTATTAACAAAAAACATATAGGATTATCTGCAGTCATATAAGCATGTCGCATATATACTATATCTTTTGGTTTTGGATGTGCAAGTCAGGTGGTTGTTGGTCAAATGATAAGGTAACATACGAGACTAAAAAGGGAAAAAAACAGGGTGCATGTGGTATTGTAGTCCTGTTATTTGACCAAGGTCATGATGACACATCTACACGAGATGCTAATCCTAGTTTTCTTGAATCAACTCAACTAGGGATCCAACCAGGCAAACCCCAAATCAGATGGCTAGAAAACCTTTCATATACAACACTGCATGAAAACAGACAGTTTGTAGCCACTAAAAATTCACTATATAAAGGAACTTGTGTGCCTTGAACAAAGTAGGCCACAGTTTTCCCAGCATAAAAATGGAATTAAGATTCCAATGATGCATATCAAGTAATTATCATAATTTATTTATGTCTAAAATCCTGTGACATTGCAGTTTTGCATTATATGAAACAAGCCAATATTTTGGCTTCCCGCAACACCAGTTGGGGTTGGAGATAACATTATAGCTTCTACCTACGTACATAAAAGATAATGTTTTCCTTACTCTTTAGTATTCTCTGGTTATTAGCCCAACAGTCTACCTGTACATTTATATGAGTATTACTGCATATCAAGGCTAGCTCTAGAGATATGTTTCATTAAAGGGTACCATAGTAATTAAATATCACTGTGTAAGTAGCACAACTGGAGTGTAAAATTAGGCAGACAGATCAAAACTGCACCATCCAGTGTAATAGACTAATAGTGGGTCATGAGCACTTAAGTTGTCAGTTTGCCATCTGAATTCCAAACAAAATAATGTTGATCATAAATCATCAAGGATTTGTCTCTTGAGAAAGTATCACCTAGATTTAGCTATGCAATATAGCGCATATTCTTCTTGAGAAGTCAAAAAAGTAGCCAAGTTTCATATCCTTGGAAAAATGTTCAACTACTGACTAACTGAGAAATAACATCCAAGAATGGTTTAAGAACCTGCGGTAATATAATGGGACCACCTTGCCAAGAATAAAGTCTCCTCTTTCATCAAAATGACAATTTTTGTCACGAAAGTCTGCATTTCATCCTGTAAACTTTTAGAAAATTTATTGGTTAGCAAATGGTGTTTGCGCATGCCCCTTGAGAAAAACATTACATGTTGTAATTCTGCATTCTTTCCTGCCATAAATTGTGCTAAAATCTTGGATTTTGCATAGTATAAATTAATATCACATGAAAGTAATATGATCTGTAGAAGGATATGTGTCATCGTTTTACCTTGAACGGTTCATTGTCAGTTCGGAATTCTATGCCAGGGATGTCACATAACCAAACTGGAAAACCACTGAAGAAGTGGACAACAAAACAAAGTAAAAGAGAAAGAAAAATTATGTTGTATGGCTTCTCAATTGGAAAAGTAAAATAGAACTGTTTAAAGTTTAAAATTAAAGAGTAAAATACAATGGAAATAAACAACAAAGTTAAATTGCAAGAAGAGAAAACACATACGTCTGAAGTAATAAACAAACAGCTTAGTGTACATAATGGGAGAAATATGTGGCTCTCGAAGTGTTTGGACTAGCTTAATTCATGAGAATAACCGTGAAGCCGGGTTTTTTTATGCTGACCAATATGAGAACAAATTAATAGAGTAACCTAGCCATGAAGCATCCTAGAATTAGCCTCCTTTTCTTTAGCGGAATTACAATACAGGACACGATTTGTTAAAACAGAAAATGGCCAACAAAATGTGGATGACAATAAATCAAGTATGTATAGCATGGCATCCCCTCTCAAAAGTTTTTTTAAAAAAAAGAAAACAAAAGAAAGAAACGATGTCATAAGGTTCCAGTCAATGCCTAACCATTATTAATCTAAAGTAAGCAGTAGTTATGGTGAAGACATGCTCAAGCTAAAAAGGTGATATTGTGATATTCCACTTTAGTTAAACCAGTGTGCATATGCACAAACCAAAAAGGATTATCCTTGTTGAACAAGGATTTCAAGCATGTATTTCATGTGCATTCAAGTCTAAAACAAAGAAATCTTTTACGTCTGACACAATTAAATACTCTAATAGCTAGAATTGATATGGAGTAAAGTATTAGGATATAGACAGACCCGAAATTCCATTCTAAACAAGCATATGGACCGATACAAAGAAAAAGAAATAAACTTTCAGCAGCAACAGCTTTGCAAATTTCGCAAGATCAAATCTTTCTCCTTTTCCAAGCGCATTAAAAAATGGATCAAATCTTAGTTTGACAAGCATGCACGCCATCCCCAAAAATTCACAAATAGATCTTCAGGGGCAACCAGCTTCACAAAGTTCTTTACGAGGTCCTGTTTTTCAAGTTGCATTAAAAAATCATATTAATCCATTTTTTAAGTTTAAAATAATTAATCCAAAATTAATGTCACCCTAAGAATTCACCTCGTTTTAGGTATTTATCTTCTCTTTCGCCTCCTCTCTCAAACGCACCCTTAGCAAAGCAACCAGAGGTTTAATACGATTAACAATGTTAAGTATGTTTCGAAACTGCAGCATCCCAATGGTTCGGCACCTAAAATAGAGACCGCACAGCTAGAAGACGACCAACTAAAATACTATGGAGAAATAACTAGCAATCTCGGGCCAACAAGAAGCCTCCAGTCCAAGAAGAACCGGAATCAACCTCTATTTCACCAAAGAAACGCCTCCAAGTCCAAGAAGAACCAGAATCAACCTCAATTCCACCCGGTGACTTACCAATTCCAAAAGTACCACTCCACGGGAACACTCGCATCCACCTCCACCCAACCCAACCCAGCTCGATCACAGCAGCCAGAATCGATCCCACACCACCCAGGCAGCCCCGATGCCCAAAGCCCCAAACCAACAACCAAGCAGAGAAGAGAGGACTGACAGAGGAGGGCACGGCCTCACCTCGGCTGTGGCGCGCGGGTAGTGCAGCCCCGCGGAGACGAGCATCCTCCGCTTTCCCCCGATGATCACGTTGAACGGTTCGAAGAAGTTCCCACCATCACCGACGTCCCTCCTCCCAACCACCTGCCTCAGCACCGCATTCCCCTTCGCCCCCGCATACGCCGCGGCGGCGGAGCAGACGAGCAAGAGGAGGATCGGCAGCAGCAGCGCGAGCGCGAGGGCACGGAACCCTAGAAGCGGCGGCCCCCGCGAGGCGACCATGGATGGATTGCCGAGGCTGAGTAGGGTAGAGAAGCAACCAGAGGCGACGGCCACGGCGGAGGAATATAAGGGGCTGTGGATTTTTTTTTTTTGACCGTTGGGAGGATAAGGAGGGAGAGAGAGGGAGATTAGAGATGAGACGAGACGAGATCAGACGGTGACATAGTGTACTAATCTTGTGAACTTAATTTTTTGGTTGGGGTAGAAGAGTGCGCGATTCCTCACGCAAATACGGACGTAATGATTGTAATACGTGGCTTAACGAAATGGTGAAATGGTCTGTATCGATTGGTTTAGATTTTTTTTTCTATGTCATTTTCTCTTTATAATTTCAATCGTCCTGGTTTCGTAGAAATCGATCGTTTGAAATTTTCCATAATAGGCAGGAGTAGAAAAGATAAAGAAAAAGTATAGATCAATGTTTTAATATCGTTTATTTGACCATAATATGAAAACCGATTAGAAATGTAACAAGAGGTTGCACATGGTTTTTATAAAAGATTTGATGTTACGATGGTGAAAGAGAATCAGTGATCTACTGTCAAAGACCATTATTCACTAATTCAATGTTTTAATTTTTATCGATTTACACAAGAAATTTAAATTAGTTTTCTATTGTAAAAATGTTGTATTTAGCAACAGATTACAGCTTGTGTTTTTGATTTTTTTTAATAGATATATGAACCTAAAGTTGATTTACAGTAGACCGTTTCTATCTCAGTTGTTCTATATTAGCTTTTTATATATGAAGAGAAAATACAGACTAATTTCCTTTCTAAATCCAATACTATCTAACCCAATATATTCCGTTTCCAAAATTTATTTGAATCAGGATCTGTTTTCGCATGTACTGTAGCACTGCTATTTTATTGCTCCCTGTCACTGAAATAAGAGTAATGTAAAAAAGAGCTAGATATAAAAATAAGTTTTTAAGAGTTTACATTAAAAAAAGTTTTAAAAATATTTCTTCGCTAATAAAATTTATATATAATTTTATTCTCATTTAGCCATTAGAAATTATTATATTATGCCGAGGAGTTGGTGAGATAGAGAAAAGGAAAAGTGATGAGAGACTAGAGGACTGAGAAGGATTAGAGGACTTCATTATTAGACAAAAGAGAAAAAAGCAAATGAACAAGACATATGGTCGGGCAGCCCTATTTTCGCAAGTTCTCTTAATAGGTATATGACTATACAAATAAATAAATATTTATTAAACACTTCAAAACTTTTTATATACATCTGCTTGTAAAGATAAAGAAATGTTTAAAAAATATTTTGTAGTAGCGATAATAACAAAATTAATAAATGATTGATTCATAGCTTTTTTCACATGCAGTTTCAATAATCCAATCAACTCTGCCCCCAGTGTACTAGCCCAAAATAGAGTAAGCCAAGCAATATGAGATCTGACCTTGGCAGCCACACTTCATGAAACTTTCAGGAAAACTTACCTGTCCTAACAGATGGAATTGATTCATGAGGAGCTAGTAGCTAATATCCATAGGTAAAACAAGTTTTGGTTTACTCCCTTATGCCTGCTAAGCAAGTTTCCATTCATCCCAATATATATCTGAGCTGGCCTCTCATCACTTGGAAGGATGTGCTTCTCTAGTGCCAAAGCTTAAGTGATCACAACAAAAATTCTAATTCCTCAAGTGAAATCCCCATACATATCTTGTACTTTTAAATTTAATATAAATAGTTATAAAAAATTTTGAAAACAAATGTTGCAGTAAGATTCTATCACTCTATGGAAAAATAAAGTTCAAATTTGACCTATAAAATAATAAAAAAAATATAAATTTGAATATAAATAAGTAATATTAAATTTGTTTTATTTATATATCTCATAGCATATTTGTGAGGGCATGTATATATTGTAGGTGTTATTTGAGATACTTATAAAAGTGAATTATCAATACTATAATACCTGCCATGCTTTAAAAGCCATGCTTCTCATTTTAAAGCTATTTGTTAGCTTTAAACTATCTAATATTTAATTAATCCCTATAAACTATTATCTATCATCTCTATATTATCTAGAAAGGAGGTAGATTTAGTTCTTCAGAAAACATGTCTAATAAATTAAATGTAAATTAAAAGTAATGTGTTTTTTAATTAAATGTTTAGGGTTCTCTTTTCTAACAAATCCTAATAACTATTATTACTAATATGTTTTATTTGTACAACTAGCCCTCCTTCTAGTTGGTTAATATTGATAATTTTTATATACTTACATATGAATTAACAAAAATACAAGAGATATACATCTCGTAGACTCGCTTCCCTATATGGATGATCTATAGTGTTCTTTTTAAAATACATGTACAATAGAGTCCTATGGAACTAAGAGTACTAGTAGGATACATGTACAATAGAGTCCTATAGAATTAGGAGTGTTAGTTCTAAGAATGTAGAGCCATAAAAAGAGAGATGGTCTATGCCTCAATATATCAATTTTTTTAGAAGAGAGAAAAAATAGAGTTAGTTGATAGATGAGTGTTTTGTATGCACTTTATAGACATATCTTTAATATACTTTCAAGAATTTTTTAAACTATTAAAATTTATGTTAAGATTGTTTTTTTGTGCTTATAGATGGTTAGACTGGTATATTAGTGACGGTTAAATCAACAGCAAGTCACCAATTGGACCGGCATATGTATATCAATCAGACTGACGATATCCTGAAAAGATAGGATTTTAACTACAGTAAAATTAATTTCATCAATCAAATGTAACTTTTAATTTTACTAAAAGTTTTTGGTTTTGTTAATCCTACCATTCACCTCCTTTGTAGGATCAAAGGAGGATTAGTTCTTATATTTGATATTACAAGATTTTATTTTATAAAATTTTTGTTTTTCAAGATGAGATTGGATTATGAGATTGATAAAAACAAAAGGCTTGAGTTTTCTATTGCTTTTGGATTTGCTTTGCACGCTTGTACAATTGATGAGTTGTTTTCAACCAAAAATCTTTTGAAAAAATATAAGTTGATTTTTGTGTAAGTTCGATGAAAAGTATCAAAAAGGTGTTTTGGTTTTCAAAAATTGCTCAACATGTTTTTTAATGAGACAAAGTAGAAAAATACTTTAGGTCATGTTAACTATATGGAAGATATTGTAAAAAAAACCATGAGATGCTTTCTTGTTCAAATAATCCAAAATAAAAATAAGTTTTGATTGATGGTAAAAATTGTGCCAATTTGATAAAATATGATTCTTAAAAATTAATTTACAAAGATTTTCCAGTGGTAAAAATAAACTTAATATGATTTTGAATCAATCAAAAGTGACCACACTTGGTCACTTAATCGAGGAATAAGTTTTGATACACATGCATATTAAACTTGTTGCTTATCTAAGATTTAAGGAGGTACAAAATAAGCAAAAACACTAGAAAGCTTTATCAAAACTAGCCAAGTACCAGAAATGCCTACGACATGCTTAAAGATAAGTTAACAAACACACCTTTGCTCCAACTTCCTAATTTCAATAAAGCATTTGAACTTGAATATGATGCAAGTGGAATTGGTTTGGTTGGTGTGCTGCTACAAGATGGCAAACCTATAACCTATTTCTACGAGAAATTGAGTGGGCCTAGTCTAAACTATTCTACTTATGATAAGGAATTGCTTGCTTTAGTTAGGACCTTAAAAACTTGGCAGCATTATTTATGGCCCAAAGAATTTATTATACATTATGATCATGAGTCCTTAAAACACATTTGAAGCCAAGTAAAACTGAACTGTAGGCATGCTAAATGGGTTGAGTTTATTGAATCTTTTCCTTATGTCATCAAACACAAGAATGGTAAAGAAAATGTCATTGCTGATGCTTTGTCTAGGCGTTACACTATGCTATCCCAACTTGATTTCAAAATATTTGGATTGGAAACAATTAAAGCACAATATGCCCATGAATACGGTTTCAAGGATGTGTTGATAATTGCAAAGAGGGGAAGACTTGGAACAAATTTGTCCTCACTGACGGGTTTGTATTTAGGGCTAACAAGCTATGCATTCCAGCTAGCTCTATGCATTTATTGTTATTGCAGGAAGCTCGTGGAGGTGGGCTAATGGGACACTTTGGAGTGAAGAAAATGGAGGACATCCTTGCTGATCATTTCTTTTGGCCCAAAATAAGGAGAGATGTGGAGAGGTTTGTTGCTCACTGCACTACATGCCAAAAAGCTAAGTCGCGTCTCAATCCTCACGGTTTGTATATGTCTCTACCTATTCCAAATGCACCTTGGGAGGATATTTCTATGGATTTTGTTTTAGGACTGCCTAAAACAAAGAAGGGGAGGGATAGTGTCTTTGTTGTGGTGGATAGATTTTCTAAAATTGCGTATTTTATACCATGTCATAAGAGCAATGATGCTACACATGTTACTGATTTGTTCTTTTGTGAGATTGTTCAATTGCATGGTGTGCCAAACACCATTGTTTTTGATCGGGATGCAAAATTTCTTAGTCATTTTTGGAGAACTTTGTGGGCTAAGCTGGCGACTAAGCTTTTATTTTTCACTATTGCCAACCCCAAACAGATGGTCAAACTAAGGTTGTAAACAGAACTTTATCCACCATGCTTAGGGTTGTTTTGAAAAAGAACATAAAAATGTGGGAAGAGTATTTGCCTCATGTTGAGTTTGCTTATAATCGTTCACAACATTCTACCACTAAGAAATGCCCTTTCGAGATCGTTTATGGGTTTGTGCCAGGTGCTCCTATTGATTTGTTACCTCTTCCTACATCAGAGCAATTGAATTTTGATGCTACACAACATGCTGAACTAATCTTAAAGTTGCATGAAACTACTAAAGAAAACATAGAATGCATGAATGCAAATTACAAACTTGCTTGTAGTAAAGGAAAGAAACATGTAACTTTTGAACCTGGTGATCTTGTTTGGCTTCATTTGCGAAAGGATAGATTCCTTGATTTGAGAAAGTCTAAATTGTTACCTAGAGCCGATGGTTCTTTCAAAGTGCTAGAAAAGATTAATGATAATACATACAAACTAGAGCTCCCTGTAGATTTTGTGATTAGCCCCACCTTTAACATTGTAGATTTGACACCATACATGGAAGAAGATGAAGTTGAGGATGACTCAAATGCAAGAAGGGGAGGATGATGATGACATCCCTTCCATGAATACAACCACACCTGTTGTATAGCATGGCCTAATGACTTGAGCTAGAGCACGCTAACTTAACTACCAGGTAAAATCATTTCTTACTGACCAAACAAGTTCCTTAATAAATGGGGTATTACTAAATTCTTATAATGATATTCTTCTACTTAGGAACTTAGGAGATGAACTAGATTAGTCTAGAAGCAGCCATGATAAGTATCAATTGGAGGCAGCCATGATCAAAATGATGACCAGACCAAGGGATCGGACTGCAAGTTTGGACATCAAGTTTGGACTTTCAGGCAGCAACAACTTCAATCGACCATAACTCTTCACTCCAGAGGTTGTTTAAGGTCTATGAGCACTTGTTGAAAAGACCTTGATGTCTACTTTTAAATAAATCGAGAAACACCACTAGATTCCATTGGAGCTGACCAGAAATTGCAAAAAGATGTTTGGACCTCTAGTCTTGGGCTGAGGTCCTTGTATCTTCTTAGGGGCCCTAAGTTAGGGTTTACACCCATCCACGCTTCCTGGCTCTCTCTCAAGTATAAATACTTGCAGCAGCAGCTAGGATGAAGGTGGGTTTTGTTTTATTGTATGTTTAACTACTGCTACTTCCTTGTGAGCACGTGTGTCGATTAGGCCACTCATTTACCCCAACTTATGTTCAGATTCACCTTTGAATCTTCCATCCATGAGTTAATTGCTTCTTCATCTTGTCTTGCTTATTCTCGGTTGCTAGCAGGTTCAGAGGTGTTCTTGGCACGACAAGAAAATTCCAATCGGAGACGGTGTACCTATTGCTAAGGCGCAACCCTTGTGGTGTTGTAGTTGGACAGCCAATGTCGGATTCACACCAAATCGAAGTTATCCCCAACTCTCATCGAAGGTCAGGAATAAACCCTAGTGGGTTCCATCACTACCAGCATACACACCCAGCATTTTCCCATCTCACGCCACCACTAAAAGGACCTCGATAGTCCTAGAGGAGGTGAATAGGCAAAATAAAGCGAAAAGCGGAAGCTAAAGAAAAAGGGGTTGGATTATCTGATACTTGTGCGGGAAATCCGATGTATATCAGATTGTCCAAACTAGGATCGAACTATCTCTAACTTGCAGAGCAGCACGACACTAACTAGCCACAAACTAAAAATCTAGATCCAACTCACATGCAAGATAAAGCACAACTAGCAACCAGCTAAGAGCGGTAGAAGGAGTAAGGCAACAAGAATATAAAGAGAAAGTAGCTCACCGAGTTTTGCACAACAAAGTATTTCCTAGAGTTCAAATCTATAACGGGATTCTACTCTTAGTTGTGGAGCCCACAAAGAACTCGGTATTTTTCAACCCTAACCTCTTGGTGTTGCACAAATATACTCCGATATAAAATCGAATTACCTAACAAAAAGAACAAGAAGAACACATAGACAAAATGATTTTAAGCACTAGTGTTCAACCAATTATTCTCATGTGGTAACCCTCTTCATAGTACAACACCTTAAAACTCAATAAAACAAGAATTACATAGAATTACCATATTGAAGATGCAACTTTGTCTTACAGTTTTAATCACTAACTTAACTTGAACCATGCAACATCTCAACAAACTTCATTAGAAACACTCTATTTGCATTGTCATTAACACCTAAATAAATTAGTGGTCCTAGATGCACTTTCCATCACACTTTTTTTGTGATTGATGACAACACAATTAGAAAGACAATGAAACAAGATTTTTTGTTGAACTCACCCTAAAATTATACATGAAATGCATATGGAGAGAGCTTCCCTCAATCTTGGCAACAACAATATATCGACAATATGATATAAAATGAAGTAAACATGCATATGTCAAGATATACCACATCAAGATATATAAGACTAAGATAAGAGTGCATTCCACCATCCAAGCATTCAGGTTCAAGCACACATTGTCATGACATAAATGAAAACAAAACAAGTCATAAACTTAAAGTAGGAAATTAAAACATCACAAAAGCGTGAAATTTGAATTTGCCACAAGTTCAACTGGCTACTAGCAAAAGATACAAAGATGATAAATATTCTCCCACTTTGGCATCAAGATACCAAAAGGAGAGAAACTCAGATGGATTACTCATCATCGTCATCATCCTCGTCCTCATCAGCCTTGCCACGGTCATCACGAGAGGAGGTTTGCTCCTCAAACACTTCTTCTTCATTGTCTTCCACCTCCGATCCATTCGATGAGCAAGGTAGGTTAGAGTAACGAATGATTGCCTTGAGCCTCCAAGTATTTTTCTTCTTCTCTTCACTCCTTGGCTACCTTAATAAAGGTTGACTTGCACACATTGAACATGGCCTCAAGAAAACACAAAGAAGAGGTAGAACTTGACTTGGTCACAGAAGAAGAGGTCCCAGCAAGAGTTAAAGCCCTTGGTTCCCTCCTTGTTGCCACTAGAACTTCTTTGATTGGGCAAACTTGATAACCGGTGTGAGCAACTTCCTTGTCGACGCCTTTCTTGAAAACTTCATAACATATGCTTATAGGTCAAACCTCACTTTGGCATCATTGAGATAAGGCAGATTTCTTCAAAGATGAAATCAAACACATCAAGAATGTGTGGTCTTCATGCATCTTGCAAAGGACATTACTTGCGTCATCTCCCTTAGGAGGGAACATTGAGATAAGCATAGATAGGTAAAAGACATTTAATTGTGCCTAACTCATAGTCCACATCGTGATTATACACAAACCCAATAGCATTAGCTTCCATAGTCTTCTCACTTTGAATCTTGAACCTGTTCTTCCTCTTGTGAACAGGAAATCCCATAATAGCAGCAAAATTGGCTTAGGTCATAAAAAACTTGAGTCCATTTGTCAACCAACGAATTGTCTTGTGCACATCCGGCTCAAAATACACTATGGCATAAAATTGGGCCTTGATTTCTTTGCACCATGGATATTATAACCCCATGATCTCCTTCATGCCTTGCTTTTCACAAGCTAAAATCACTTCATCTACAATAGGATCATTCATGTCATGCATATATTTCTAATCAATCTTTCATGTCTTGGTCTACAAGGTAGAAAAATATTGGTGTGCGAAGTAGGGATCAGGACCATTACCATGAGACATGTAGTGCAGTGGAAGTAGAGTTGGAGAAGATGATCCAACCACGAGCATGTTGAGGTAGTATGCGAACTAGTCAATCGCCATGATCCTGATACAAATCAACACCACAACAAGTAGCACCACCACCGGTATCCACATGTCCGGGGCTAAAATGCTGATTGTAGGTGTGCTAGCACTTGCAAGTAGTTAAGGTTTGGCTCGAGAGGTGATGGCTAGGGTTTTGCTCGAGGTGAATAGAGGTATATCTCCTCAACCTCCCCACCTCCCTATTGTTCGCACTGGAACCTGGTGTGAGCATGCCGATGCCTGGGAGGTCTGCTTAGCTCTAGTACAGCCGATCGACTTCTCTCCGTGGCTCGAGGTATGTGCGACGAGGGCCATGGGTTTTACGTTGGCTCCGATACGACAGTGCGGGTACGGGTGTGCCTGTCATTTTGACTCTGTAATTGACAAGGAGGTGAGGCAAACGGGTCAGTCGGACAATAGGCCGATTCGAGTTAGTCATCGACTGCGTCCGGATGGCTCTTGCTATCAGCTAATCACCAATAGGAATTAGGACGCTCTTCCATCGACTAGGGAGCCAATGTAGGCTTAGGCGGATGTCGACGAAGGATACGATGGCTCTGGGTGTAGCGAACGCGAGACCCTGATCTATCGGCCGTAGAGCCAATGGAGGCACCAGAGTGTACTCAGAGAGTAATAAGGCACATGGGATACCTCCTAGTGGTCGATAGAACCTATCGCGGTCGTTCATCAGCTGAAGAGCCAATGAGGGCATATGCGAACTGGCAAGGAATCTTATAAAAGGGACCAGCTGCAAAGCCGATGCCGCTCTGGATATGGCAGCATGAGATCCGTCGCCCATCGTGATGATGCCGCTAGCACCAAATCTCAAAGATCTTACCTAACCGAGACAGTACGAGAACGAGGCCAAAGGCAACGGGACAGTGGACGCTGGATCGATTGTGCTGAAGGAAGGGCGAAGCGAACCAATCGGCTAGCTGAGCCGATGAGAGGATGTCTCTCTGAAGACAGGCGCACATCGGCTGGAGAGCCGATGTGCTTGGCGTGGCGCTCAAAGGAAAGTCTTTGAAGACTCAGTGCGCATTGGCCGAGGAGCCGATACGTTAGGTGTGACGTTCAACATATAGATAACTCATCGGCTAACACCCGATGAAACACCGTACAAAGACCTATAGGCCTAAAGCTCATTCTACCATCGGTAGCCTCGTAGGTCGAACCTAACCGATACAGCATGAGACCGACGATGGCGGAGAGAGCTTGATAGACCCTGCACGGACGTGATGCGATACATCCGATCGGTCAAAGAGGTCGAACCTAACCGATGCAGCCTTAGACAGAGTGAGACATATCGAGATTGTGGCGGGACTTACCCGTTCGCCGGAGATTGAACTTAACCAATGTAGCCCCTCGTCGAGAGCCAAGTGCCGATAAAAACCTAGATAGACTAGGGTGGCGATGCGCCGGGGTTGTATTGATCGAAGGGATGGTTTACATGTTTCCAAGGGGTATATATTTATACCCTGGGTTTATAAAGTCCGACGCATTTACAAGAACCCTCGGACGTTATTTCCTAACAAAGATAAAGGAAAATATCTCTAAGAAAGTTAACTAAACTAACTAAATCTTTCTATCCATATAAGATACGATAGAATAACCTGCCTTGAACTACGGATCCTCCTCAAACTCGGTTTTATCTAGATAGTCTTCTATTCTGGGACCGAATCTTTCCTTGCTTCAATCCGATCGGCTTCTTCCCTGTAGCAATTGGACACTTCTTTGCTTAAGCCGATCGTCTTTCCAATCTATTGCTGGGCTTTCCAAATTTTAGTGTTAACACCTATGTATAGGCTTCCTCACATGTGCCTAGGGGACCGTAGCCCAATAGGAGTCTAATCAGATCTCTATCTGAATTGTGTCGTTATCCGAATCATATTCGAATATGTATTTCAACCCGTTAAGCGTGTGACCCATTGGTTCATGTATATTTGGTCGTGACCTAGAAACATCTTTTCGGTCACCCTATTAATAGCAGTCTCTAGTAAGGCATATTAACCCCAAAGTATACATAAAGATCATATCGACTGAACCTATAATGTTCTCATATATGAATTCCTTTGCCTTACAATATCGATCATGCTCAAGGTGAGACTTGTGTTATCCTTTTAATAGCTCAATCACTCTCTCAATCCTGTGATAGATTATAAACTTGTGATTGACTCCTCAATCACCTTGGCATGGCCATGCACTTTGACAATCGATTACATCGAGGGGTCCAGAGATATTTCTTCTACAGGAGTGGCAAATTCTATCTTGTTCACTCAATTCCAATTGAAATGTTCTTACCGTGCCAAGAACACCTCTGAACCTGTTAGCAACCGAGAACAAGCAAAAACAAGATGAACAAGCAATTAACTCAAGAATGGAAGATTCAAAGGCAAATCTAAATCACGAGTTGGGGTCTTGAATCAGGCAAACAGGTGGTCTAATCGATACACGTGCTCATAAGGAAGTAGTAGTAGCTAAACTTACAATAGAACAAAGCCTAACCTTTATCCTAGCGGCTGCTGCATTTATACTTGGGAGAGAGCCAGGAGGCATGGAGGGGTGTAAACCCTAACTTAGAAAGGGCCTCTAGTGGGCTGAACGAGATACAAGGACCTCAGCCCAAGACTGGAAGTCTGAACATCTTTCTACTGTTTTGGTCAGCTCCGATGGAATCTAGCAGTGTTTCTAGATTCATCTGAAAGTAGATATCAAGACCTTTCCAACAAGTGCTCATGGGTCTTAAACAACCTCCAGAGTGAAGAGTTATGATCAATTGAAGTTGTTGCTGCCTAGAGGTCCAAACTTGATGTTTGAACTTGCAGTCCGATCCCTGGATCTGGTTGTCATTTTGATCATAGTAGCTTCTAATTGATACTTATCATGGCTACTCCTAGACCAATCTGGTTTATCTCCCAAGTTCCTAACTGGAAGAATATCATCACAAGAATTTAGTAGTACCCTATTCATTAAGCAACTTGTTTGAACAGTAAGGAAGTATTTTACCTAGTAGTTAAGCTGGCATGCTCTACCTCGAGTCATTGGGCCCTACTGTGTAGCAGGTGTGGTTATATCCATGGAAGGGATGTCCTCATCATAAGGACTCCACATAAACCCTACTTCAGATTAACTGATAACACATAAAATCTCTATAGAATCTCATAGCAAGTTTATCCACCATGTGTTTCTTAACATATATTTATATTATCGATTTGGTATATCCATACCATGATCCATAAGACGTGATCATCAGTCAATACATATGATGATTTTATAATCATATTTGTTCCTCATATGATATAAGATCAAGGACATTTAGGAATCTCATGAATAAGTCACATACTCATCGATCAATAATGATAATGTATATTTGAAGGAACAAATCAATATATCATAAACATAGTATGTAATATATACACAACATCTCCATGTTGCCTCTAGGGCATATTATTAGCACTAAATAAGTTGGGCACAAACCTAGGAATGAACTCAGCTGATGATTGAGTTGACTGGCATGAGCAAGAGTAATTAGGCCAGTAATTTGAACTTGTGGAGGTGTTGATATCCTATCACATCTTCATCAAGCATTGCATCTTGGAATTTTTGCTACTACTACACACACTTGCCTTGGATTTTTCTTTCACCATTTTCCTTTTGTGTGAGTAAACTTGATTCTTGAAAAGTCCCTTGATCATTAGGGTACACTAAATGAGGATAGAGAGCTTAGATGGAATGAGTAAACATGAACGTAGAAGATTTTGATTCAAGGTGAAATAGGTCGGATACTCCTATTTGATTTCGTACTATCCAATACAAATTAGACACTCTTATGCACAAATCGGACTATCCGATCTGTTTAACCCTAGACCAAAAATTTTGATTCACACAAGAATAACAATGGAATCAAAACATCTTCTAGGAGATGATTCATCGAAGGAAATTTGAAACAAGTACTTTGTTGATGAGATGAATGGATTTGAGTGAAATACCTCCAAGGGGATTAGAAACCACCATGTAGAACGATGATTTGGAATGATGTTGATGATGGGGAAGCACCATGCAGTTGTCAGATGGATGAATAGTGTCTAAGGTGAAGATTATGTGGGGAAGACTTCTAGGATTTTAAGGAGAGAAAAAGTGAAAGAAAAAGATGTAGTGAAAAGGAGAAGAGGGAAAGAAAAAAATGACCCTCAAGGAGGTAAGTCCCCACGTCAAAAAGTCTAAACCAAATTAGACTATTCGATTTGCATCGGATACTTCAACATGAATGTTAGGCATTCTGACACCTAATCTAGTAGAGACATGAGGTAGCATGAGATAGAGGATAAAAGGTATTTGACAAGGATATTTGATCTAGATGGCTAATTGAACACTTTGGTAACCTGTTCACATATGATTTGTAAGCAATCAATCAAACAAAACTAAAACCACATGCGAAGTGATTTTATTTGAAGATCAAAATAGGATAAGTTAACATGAGACAAGTTGAGTTGCCCTAAAGAGAATCCAACATATATAGCTTACTCCTCAATTCACAAAACCTATTTCATCTTCATTGAACGATTGAGACCAATTCTACCATCGAGTAACAAATATGGTCTTGTTGTTATTTATGACTATTCACATTTCACTTAGTGTTTTTCTTGCATGATCAGAGTGAAACACAAGCTATATTCAAGAAGTTATCAAGAAGAGCACAAAATGAGTTCGAGGTCAAGATCAAGCATATCCAAAGTGACAATGGAGGTGAGTTCAAGAACGCACAAGTTGAAGAATTCATTTATGAAGGAATCAAACATGAGTTTTCGGCACCCTACTCACCTCAACAAAATGGTGTATTAGAGAGGGAGAAATAACCTTCAGACTGCTTTTGGGCCAAAGCTTAAGTGCTTTATTCTTAACAAGAAGGCAATGTTAGCTAAATTTGCTCCTAAAGTAGATGGAGGCTTCTTGCTTGGTTATAGATCTAATGAAAGTGTATACCACATTTTCAACAAGACTCCAGGTATTGTTGAGATCACTTGTGATGTAACATTCAATGAATCTAATGGCTTTCAAGTGGAACAAGTTGACTCACATGTGCTGGGTGAAGAGGAAAATACAAGTGAGGCAAGTTAGCAATTGGACAAGTGCGACCACAAGAACCTCACAGCCCAATAAAAGATCCCTCTTCATCCGCTCGAGTTGAGCCTTTATCATCTATGCAAGATTCTTCACCAATGTGCAATGACAAAGATAAAGTGGAAGAGATAGCACCACCCACTCCAATCAACCCTACACACCCAAGGATACATCAAAGTATTCAAAGGGAACATCCCACCGACAATATTCTAGATGACATCAATGGGGAAGTATCTACTAGATCTCAAGTTACAAATTTTTGTGAATATTACTCTTTTGTGTCTTCTCTTGAATCACTAGGTGTAGAAGAAGCACTTGATGATTCTGATAGGGTGAATGGCCATTCAAGAGGAGCTAAACAATTTCGTAAGAAATCAAGTGTGGCCATTGGTGGAGAGACCAAGGCAAAATGTGAACAATAAGCAAGATGAGAACAACGTGGTTAAAAGAAACAAAGCAAGGTTAGTGGAGAAAGGGTTCACTCAAATTAAAGGTTTAGATTTTGGTGAAACCTTCGCGTCGGTAGCTAGGCCTAAGCCCATTCGCATCTTATTAGCATATGCAACTAACCATGACTTCAAGCTGTACCAAATGGATGTGAAGAGTGCCTTCTTCAAAGGTCTAATCTATGAGTTAGTATCAACCATTGGGCTTTGAAGACCCAAAGTATCCTAATCTTGTGTATAAGCTTTACTGGGCGATGTATATGGACTTAAGCAAACTCTAAGAGCATGGTATGATCATGTTCATGGTTTTGAAAATGAAAAGGTTGACTCTACTCTTTTCACTAAATGACATGATCGTGATATTTTTATGTGCCAAATATATATCGATGACATAATATTTGGCTCTCCTAACAAGTCTTTTAGTTAAGTGTTTAGTAGCATGATGACCAAGCATTTTGAGATGTAACTTAAGGAAGAAACATTCATTTACCCATGCCAAGTATTTAAAGGACAAGCTCAAGAAATTCAAGATGGAGAATCCAAAACCCATCCATACACCCATGCCATTAAATGGGCACCTAGACTTCAATGTGCAAGGTAAAGACATTGACCAAAATGTATATTGTTTCATTATTAGCTTCTTGCTTTAACTTTGTGCATCCTGAAATTATGAGTAGTGTGTGCATGTGTGTGAGATTTCAAGCCACTTCAAAAGAGTGCCATTTGGTAGTCATGAAGAGAATTCTTATATGTCTAGTTCACACCCAAACCTTGGTCTTTTTATCCCAAAGGGGCGAGGTTTAACCTCATTGGTTATACCTATGCAGATTATGCCAGTTGTAAAGGAAATAGGAAGAGCACATTGGGTGCTTGCCAATTCTTAGGTAGATCCCTTGTTTCTTGGTCCTCCATGAAGCATAACTCTATCACCCTATTCACCGCTAAAGCGCACGTTTTAAGGGGAGTTGTTATGATTGCTTTGAATGAAGCAAACTTTGAAATACTATGGCCCAAATGTGAGATCAGTACCTCTTCTTTATGATAATGAGAGTGACATCAAAATAACCAACAATCCTATACAACAATCTCACACCGAACACATTGATATTTGTCATCATTACTTCAAAGATCATTCCATCAAGGGCGACATAGTTATCCAATATCTTCACTAAACCTCTATCACTTGATTGATGGTTGGAATGACATTCACAGCCTGACTATAGCCGTCTAGAGACACTGCACCTTAGCAGCCGACACAATGGTTCCAATGGTTGAGAACAATCTTGTGAATTGCGATCAACCCAGCCACGAGGGCACTCATCCTACAAGTAATCGAAGAACAAGTAGATCAAGCACTAAATTGCTAAATTAAGATGAAGTGTTCAATTTGAAAATACAATGAGAAAAGTGGGGTTCTAAAGATGAATAGACAAGCGATAAAGACAACACACACGTTGCAAGCAAAGTAGCAATGGCTAGCTTCCAATCTAACAAAACCTGATCTGTTTTGTGACGGCTCTAGAGATTATATATTGGTGAAAGGATAACCACATGGGTTTTGGGGTAGTGCTTCAGCCCTAGGACTTGTTCCTAATGGACCTAACTTGATACATGGGCCATTGGCCCAAAATAGGGTGACATAGCACCATGGATAGACTAAGGTCTTAGTATTGAAATGACAATTATAGCTGATTCTAAATAGATAGGGATGTGAGGATAGATCCATTTGAAAGTCTAGGAATGTCTAATTTAGAGTCCATATGTAATCGTGGTGACCATCACAAGTTGGCATTGTTCCACAGTCCAAAATCAGCATGCGCGAATCCCTCTCCTTTTCAGTGTTCTCTATTGTTAGCGAAAACAAGAGCGCATGTGTTCTCATTGTCTAAATAAGTTGGACATATACTTAAGAACGAACTCACCTGATAATTAAGTTAGCGAACACAGTCACGAGTAAGCAGTCCAGTATGTTCTGTTTGTGTAGGTGGGGATATATCATAGGTGTTGATGTCCTCATCATCACCTCTGGTGCTTATATAAGCAATCATGTGAAAGAGATCCATATGGAGCAGCTTGAGTGGCCTTGTTGTGGTTATTATGACAAAGGGTGACGTGCTCCCACTTGCTTTCTGGATTGATAAGCACTACACATTATATCCTTCACAAAATGAACACCCGTCACTCCAACGATGTGATCACCCTTTAGAAGCTTATGTAGATTCCTCATTCCAACATGGGCTAGCCTCCTAAGCCAAAGCCCATATTGAACTTGGCCACCAAGCATGTCTCAAGTTGAGCTTTGTCCAATGAAAAGTCCATAAGATAATGCTTTCTTTTAAGAACACCCTCAAAGGCTACGAAGAAGTCATCCCTTCTAAAGATGGTCACATCTACATCAGTAAAAACAACAATTATAACCTATTGAAAATAATTAAAAAATAGATAAGATATTATAATTTAAATACTTAACAAGAAGAACATATGATATTGAGATGTTGGATATAGCGAATTTACCTAACCCCATTATCTTGCCTTTTCCATAGTCTCCAAAAACTCTCTTGTGAAGAACCATTTGTATCAAATTTTGAGAACATAGACTTTTCACTGGTCATATGATTGGTGCAACTGCTATCAATCATCTAACTCCTCCTGCTAGCTACCTATTCCTAGAAAAGATCAATTTCTAGTTTTGGTACCCAAACTTGCAAGGTCCTTTCATGTTAGTGACAAGTGTCTTTGGAAACTACACAACTCTCTTAATGGAGATGTTTTTCTCCTTGGACCAACATACTTTGCAACTACTTTACCACTAGCACTCTTCCTAAGAACATATGAGGCATCAAAAGAATTGTCTGAAAAATGTTCACTAGGAAGGATACTTATGGCCTTGACAAAGTTGCTAAGACCATAGATTTTCTTCAACATCACACTCTAGTCCACCTTGCCTTTAGGTGGGGGAATATAACCAAATCCTTCATGGTTGTAGTTGTCTAATTGATACCCAAGGTACTCCTTTAGGGCCTTACTACCCATATGACATTGGAGTTGGCCATTGTGAAGGAGTCTCATGAGCCTTCTCATTTTATGTAGCCAATGCTTTCAAAGACTTAGGGATAGTAGCACATGCATTAATGTCAATGTCCTTACATCTTGAGCAAGCCATCACTTGAGACAACCTTAGAGCTAGAGGCCTCACTAGAGAGGGGTGCTCATCTTTAAGGTTTTAATTTTTTTTTAAGATCAAGGTAAACTTTGTCCAAGCTATCCACCCTTTCTTGAAACTTGTAATTTAACTCCTCAAGATTAGCATGAGTCCTTTCATGTTTATAAAACCATGTCAAGGTCTCATTCTTTTGCCTCTCTTTAGCATGTTCACTCTTGAGTTCAAAGATTCCTTTCTTTCTCATTAATGAGTAGGACTTCTTGCTTCTCAAGAGTGCCATCCTGCTCCTTGATTGTATCAAGTAGTTGGCCCATGCTTAACAAGGATACTTCACTTATCTCATCAAGCAAAAACTCATCACAAATCTCATCATCATCCTCACACTCAATATTGCTAGTTAAGTCGACATTAAAACACTTAAGAGGAGATGATACCATGCACTCCTTGGCCATAAGATGCATAAAACGCATAGTTGAAGAGTGTGGTGTAGGCGGAGGTGGAGAGGACTTGATGGCGATAGTAGCGACCCAGATTGTTTTGGAGGAGATAAAAATGGACCTTAGGAAGTTGGTGGGCCAGAATGGGCCTTTGCCTATGGGGTTTGGCCAATGGCCCAATCAAAGGTTAGGAAAGTGAGGCTTGTATGTCGGAGGGAGGTAGAGAGATGGAGGGCTAGTCCACATATCAAGGGGAGGAAGAAGAGCATGTGACCTCACGTCATTGGCCAAGGTAGGGCCCACATGTCAGTGGCACTGAAGGGGTATTCTTTCCTTCTCGTTCTTTCTTTCTCTCTGCTTACCCCTCCCTGGTGTGGATAGAGGCACGATGATGAGTCCCGACTATGGGTGATGATGCTGACGATAGGGAAAGTGTCACATGGTGGTGGGGCAGAGGCTGGTGGTGGCGGTCTATGGCAGAGCAGAGTGGTGGCTAGGTGGCAGAGAAGGAGGTGTAGGCAATGGTGTGGAGGAGGCGACGCCCGACTAGGGAAGAGGTGACGCATGGTGGTGAAGGCATGTCTAGTGGCTAGGAGTTTTATAAGGAAAGAAGCAAAGGCATGTTAGCTTAAATAGCCATGACCGTTGGGTGGCGACAAGGTGTCATTGATAGGGTCCACGGTAATGTGAAGCACATGACTCTTGGTGGTAGTGGGGCAAAGATGCATACCATAGTGCTCCACTACATGCGGCAGCGTTGGGTAGAGTGGTGGCAGGCAGGCGGGTGCCGTGGCTTGTCACAGCATGGTGCTACTCATTGTGCGGTCTGTTTGGTATGGTGCAAGGTTATGAGACCCATGATAGAACTCGACGGGGAGGCGAGGCATAATGATGGGATGAACCGATGGGGTCGAGGACAAGATGGCAACTGGCAAGATTCATGCTGGAAGCAGTGGTGGTGAGCGGGATTTGTAGCAGTGGGTTTGCGTTTGGTGTGGAATGATGTAGCGTGGCTCAGTGGGGTCGTGGCACATGCGCACGAAGATTGTGGCTAGCTTGGCATCCTACCGAGCATGTGATGTGTGCAGTCATGGGAACAAGTTTGCAGCATACAAGAACGGAGTGAGGGCATAGCGCACAGGCTAGTGACTTTTGCCAAACACCTAACATGTGTGCACGCGTGGTGTAGGAAAGACAATGAGGGTGCAAAGGAACATGGCTAAGCCATGTGGCTGACAAGCAGGCCTAGGTGGTTTGGTAGGCAGCGGGCATGTGCGCGGATGCGGGATGGAGAGGGGGCTGTTATGTGGGACGGTTGGTGCAGCCTAGGTAGGGAGGAGAGGAAGAGGAGAGGCATGGGCCAGTGGGGTGGTTGGGCTGCAGGGAGGAGAGAAGGCTGAGGGAGAGAGAAATGGTAAAGGGATGGCGACCCAAATTAATAGGAATTCTTTTGATTTTTCAAAGATTTTTAGGTTTGATGTTTTGAAGGGATTTTGGTAGATTTGAAATAAGTTTAAATTTCAAACTTGGATTTGGGAACACTTGGTCAGACACATTTTATTGAATTCCTAGATAGCTCTAAGGCATATAGTTTTCTCAGGCACGTTGCTCAGGTCACCCAACCAAACAGAGGCCTAAATACCATGATACCATCAACAAGATACTGAAGCATATATATTCAGGTGAAATGCCAACTTACCTTGTACTAAGTGAAAGGTTGTGCACTGTTGTTCTGCATGACTCCATGAAGCACATCCTGCTTCTTAGGAGCATAAATCATGGAAAACTCGCCTTTGAAGCCAACTTGTATTTTAGACATACACGTTACATGTGCTTGATGCACTTTGCACTCCAAGTCAGGAATAAATAGTTTATGTACGTAGCACAAAACCCCAGATGTGGGATAACGTATCAATATGGTAGAGCCATGTCTATTTGAAAATGATGCTATGCTTATAGAAGAACAAGTGGCAACTGCCAACAGGTGACAGATGCTGTATCATCATTGTATAAAACATTTGCTATTCCAGAAAAAAAAGGTGTGAACAAAATGAAATATTTACAGTGTCATTTAGGTCATTTCCAAACTTTTTTGTATCATGGGCATGACCAGAGAGAGCTACAACCATAAAGTTGCTATTGGTTGGATGAGTCAGTTAACCAAGATTAGATAAAGATTTGTTGAAAGAACTCTCTCATTTAGCGCACAATTTCACAACATCGCCTATATAAAGGGGCTGCGGTGGTGTGTCTTGGCAATAGCTAGTCTTAGGGTTCAGAATACCAGTAATTCCAGATTACAAAAATTTTAAATCCAAAAACTTCAATTTTTGACAGATGGCAAGTATCTAGGTGGTTACCAGCTAGTGAGCGACCAAAGAAAAGTGCATTTCCTTATAACTAGTAACCATTCCCTGACCAGTGCCTAGCTCTAGTCTAGTTATTGGTTAGTTAGTGCCATTATTTTGAACCCATGGTGTGTCTACCACTCTCTAGCATGGTCATGCTGGGTCTAGGACCAACTTAACCTATGCATGTTATAGTTTGTTGTATTCTTTAACAGTAAGGCAATGAAAATTTTCCGTAAATGGCTTCCGCAATTTGACAGCTTAGTGCCGTTAACATTAGTACTGTAGCACCTTTATCCTTCTATTGTAAAATTACTTTGGCTGCACAATAGTTTCAACCAAGCACCACCTACATATATCCTGCTAAACTAAAATCTCTTTGGCACAAAGCAATGTGAATGGAATAAAAGAAAACTATACCAATTGCGGCCAAAGAAAAGAAGTGAAAGTAAAGATGACTAAAAATTCAAACAAGGCCTACATTGTTACTAGCGTAGTGTATTTTTATACTGATACTGAACAAACACTCCATACTACCATATTTACCGCACTACCATATGCACAACCATGATTGTTACATAAAAGTATATAATTGTGAATTATTTTTACCTGATATGTCTAAAGGTAATTAGTCAGGTCAATGTCCCCACCAGACAAGCCAGTGAGTTTCACTTGAACTCTAAATGCAGCTTCATCTTTCTCCAAGAAAGCTCCATAGTTCTTTGCATTTGTCCAAGAGATCATGACACAACATATAATGCACTTATGTTTTGTACATGAATATGAAGATATAAAAGAGGCAGTTAAAACTAAGTAAAATGATATATCACATCCACAGGCATTATATAGATTGCTAGCTTTAATGTTAAAGAAAGTACTTCACTCACTATACTTTGATAAGTTTATAGTATTAGGAATATGAAACATCTTCACATAACAAACTTCTCAAGTCTCAACCTGGGTAAAACTTGTAACAGGTGTGCCTCTGTGTGGATTAGGACAACTAAAACAGCATCAACAAAGGGCAACCTACAAAGGATATGCCTTTTTGCTATGTGTTAAGCCTTGTCCCATGACATCTCATATTAATTAACTATTTATTATAACAGCAAAGAATGATCTTGACCTCATGCTACAAATGCCATGCTTAAATGGAACATGTAAAAAAGGAATTAATGCATTTTTGTGCTTTGTAAGATGTCTACTTAATGCATTGAACTCCATAGAATTGGATATTTAGTCTTGACAACTATATAATACGTTTTTTTTTGCTGATGAGTCTTAAAAGGAAAATAGAGGTAGACAATCAGCTTGCCAAACCCCCATCCAATAGATCTCCATCAACAATGATAGCGCGAATATTGCTTGCATTCAACTGAATAAGATGAGTACAGTATATATAGAGCTCTATCGAGGATCTTTCTTTACCTAATTTATAGAATCAAGATCAGGGAGGTGATCCGGGAGATCATGCACACAAGGAAAGGCAAACACCTAAATAAAAAAGGGGATCAACTAAACAGGAAAAGAGTGATCATCTAAACAGGGAAAGAGATAAACTCTAACAGGAAAGTCACCCACTTAAATATAGATGGGGATCACCAAATAGTAAAGAGATCACCTAAATAGAGAAAGAGATAAACTCTAATAAACAAAAGTCACTGCAACTAGATTATGTCATCAACATAACCTTGGAAATGTAAATTGACCTAGGTTTTGCATGTTACGGGGTTAAAAACTAGGTTTTGTAAGTTTGCTAAATGGACTTTACTACAAAGGTCAGAGAGATAAAATTAATCTATTCCAAAAAAGGAAATTCAAATACCTGCAAGCCAACAATCTTTCAAATCAATGTCAACTCATTAAGCCCTTCAACCAGTTGAATTGGTTGTTTCAGTGAGACCTAGTGACCAACTTGACTGCCTTCATATTGAAAAATACCTTAGTAAACTAAATCTTTTGATTACAGCGTAAATGAAGAAATGTAACACTAGAGCATGCAACACTACATCTTAAAATGTTATACTAGAGACTAGATCATTTAATTTATAATGACTTTACAAGCTATGTAGCTTGGGTACCTCCTAAAATATGAAGAGATACCAATATGCATTACACATGATTTGGTGATTTTTTTTCTTTTTTTAATTGAAAAAAGAAAATAATTGACAATACTTCCATGTTACTTCCTCTGATACCTTCTAGGGCAAATCCCTTCATTGGATGTACAATGCCCTCAAGTCCATGAAAAGCCAGTTTAACATTGCCAACTAGACAACTATTGTACCAACTATACAATCTAATCTTGCACACCATATATCTAACTTCTACATTATTAAAATTATAATAGATATAAACATGATGTATCAGTATTTTAGGGGAATGACCTACCACGGTGTCACCTAATTCATGTACTATTAGTTCATCAAATCATCTTTACTTCCCACCTTGCATAAGTGGTAAATCAAATGCTCTACACAAAAGTCTTACAGCTCAAGAAGCTTAAAATAGGTGGGCCAAAGTACTTCCATTATCCAGTAATTAATATTAATTTCCACTCCAACTGATTTTACAGTTATATCATGGGGTGAATCAAAATTAAAAGAATTTAATAAAAAGCCTCAAATTAATATGCAGCCAATAAGTGGCCCATTACCAACAAAAAATAGGACAGAAGAATTGATGGCCTGGTGTAGGTAATATTTTTAATAGATCTACTATTTTGTGACCCGAATGAATTTAGTGCCCCACACTTTTTTAGTCGCAAGAAATGCATTCTACTTACTTCAAGAAGCATATTCACAGTCATGGGAACATGTTTATAATTACGCGATGAATTTATTACTTCGCAGAAACACACTTATAGTCATGGGTGAGTTCTAGTGCGTGGGATGCTACTAGTGTCCTGGCCTGTTCTGATATTTTTCATACAAATACACTGACACATTAAGTGCAAAGCATTTTTCTTATAGAGATTAAGAATTTGAAATCTATACCAGCAAGCTTGCCATTTACAAATACACGAGCGACATCATGAATTTTATCTATTGTTAATGAAGGAAGAAACCCTTTCAAATTCTAGAATGCAACATCTGCATCAAAAATGTTTACCCTGTTGAATTGAGAAAATATGTATAGCAATTAGACTCTTGAAAACAATGAGGATTTTCAGTAGACTACATGCCATTCAAACCACATACTGGTAAAGAACAATGAACATGTAATCATTTCAAAGTAAACTGCATATGCATAACACTCTCTGGGTTTGAATTTGAAATTCTAAATAGTGGGAAAATAGTCAATATATAGTAATATACACAGTTGACATTTCATTGAAAAATGAAAATTGAATGGAGTGCCCAAGCTAAATATTATTCTACATAAGATGTATAATTGGGAAATTAACACCCAACGTGAGGTTTACAAGTGAGCTTGTGACACTGGCTCTGGTACTAAAATACTGCATTCTGTTTTTTGTTATTTGAGGAATTAAATCTGCCCCATGCATAAATCATATAGCTAGAGATAATACTCCTTTTGGTGCTAATGACTACCACCAAGAACATTCGAGACACAAGTGTACATCATAAGATTCTTATGTTTCTTCTATACTCTTGCACACAAAGAAAACATTATCAGAATGCGTAGTTCAAAATGTCAAGCCAACTAATCATGGACTAAATACAAGAACAATAATAGTAGCTTGCTCTCTATTAGAATATGATCTCACAAAATGATATATTCTTCAACAGCATATAGTCAACACTCACCTGGTAGTGTATCACAAGAAGTCAGATATGTCCTTTGTTAAGTTCAAGTGAGGATCCTAGAGTAGAAACAACTTTATTGTTCAAGGTTCTGGATTCCAGTGACAACAAATTACATCAATGGTTTCATGCATATTATTCCCTTCACAAGTGGTTCCTGGCAAATCATAATGCAGATGTCACCAAGATTCCATGGGTCAAAACATATAGACAAATATTTCTAAACAAAATCAGAAAAGATATTATTGTTTGGGACAAAAAAGTTAAGCAATTTATAAACTTACACAAATATTGTAAATGGTAATTTAAAAATACCTTTAAGGTTGGGAAAACTTCTTTCTAACCAATTTTTATAGCCCTCTATTCTTGAGGACAAATGAAGAAATGCAATTTTAATGTTTTAAATTTTAAATAGAATCTAAGAATAACCTAGGCAACTATTTTGTAAAGTGAGCTATGCATATATCACAAGAAGCGCACAACAATTTTCAAAGATTGTGTTCCAAAATTAATGTATTTGTCATGAAACACAAAATAGCCTCTGCCACAATAATATCATGGGCTAAGGTGTTGTCATGGCACAGTAGCATTAATTCCACCCGACCACACACCCTCACAGGCCACACGAAGTTGAGGACAAAAGGTAAGACAGTATAATGTAAATGTTGGCTTGCTACTCTGCCCCATGGGATGGCTACATGTAGAGGGTCTTTTGGAATCGGTGTGTACTGTGCTGAATAACTTGGCAATTTTAGTATTGTTGCTTATTTCTGTGATGTGTTAAATTCAGTTGATGCCTTGTTACCATATTTTAATATGGAAAATTAACTAATATTATTATCGTCCTAGATACGGTTTTGGATTGGGATAGTAAAACCACGCAGCACAATTCAAATTCCATTTTGATATGAAAAGTCAACAACCTGGGTACTGAGACTAGGAAAGCATTCCAGTAGGTTTATTGTCAGTTTCTGGATAAATATTGAGTATTTTGTTTTTGATGGCTAATTTTGGTGAAACAATGATAAACTCATTCCCATGTGAAAGCATATGTTAAGGGGATATGTAGGGACTGAACAAAACATCTTTCACCCAAAATATATGGTATGGGCAATGTTACATATATACTAGAGTGTACTGAAGTCCTTGGGACAATATATATGAAAACCACATAATCCAAGAGGATGTGGAGTTTTCCTGCTATCTCTCTACAATCTCTCTTCATGGTATCAGGGCACAGGGTTTCCTTGCGTCCTCTGCTCTAGGCCCCAACTTTCCTGCACCGCCAATCTTCCTCTCCTCTCCTCTTCTTTTTCCTACCACCATCGCCTTCTAGCTTCTGCATCGTCACCTCTCCGCGCGTGCGTCTGTGAGTCTCCTCTCCTGCTCTGCCATTAGTGTCTATAAATCTCCTCTCCTCTTTCACACGTGCATCCGCTCAGCTCTCATCTCTGCCCGCGCACCGCACCGCTCCATCCCCTCTTCCACATGTGCACTCATGCTTTTTCTCTCCCATGCACTTGTCTTCTCTCCTGCACAGTAGCGCCGCCTGGCCCCCACGCCACTCGGCTCTCTTCTCCGCACACTTGTCTGCACGTCTTCTTTCTCGTTGCCACTGGCTGCTCGGTCTTCTCATCGTGTGCTATGTCTCTTCTTCCATGCTGCGCGGACCCCTTGGTCCTCCTGCAGTCCTTTCCCCTTCCCTCTTGTAAGTGTTCCACATAAAGGCGCCTCATCCTCTTCTCCGCACATTTTTTAGTCCCCCTGTCTCCGCTATCCTTGTCGCGCACGTGCATCTTCTGCCCATGCACTCTGCGACGTGCCTCCTCTGTTCCCCACCTAATCAGCACAACCTTGGCCTATGCACTCTACAGTACCATACACTCACCCACCCTGACTTGGCATATGCAGTCCAGCAGGTGTGCCTCTTCATGCACGACCCATAGTAGCCGCACCTTGCCCTTGTCAAACACATGCTCCGCTACATCAATGGCACTCTGTTGGTTGGTCTACACATTGGTACTGGTACCATCCAGTCTCTCATGGCATACTCTAATGGGGACTGGGTAGGGTGCCCCAACTCCCGCCGCTTCACTTCAGGCTACTACATCTAGCTTGGTGACAACTTGGTGTCTTATTTATCCAAGCGCTAGATCACTGTCTCTCGCACCAGTGCTGAAGCAGAATACCATGCAGTCACCCATGTCATCGTCGAGTGCCGCTAGTTGCGCCAACTTCTTCAGGAACTCCATCTACCGCTCCCCTCTGTGACGGTTGTCTTCTGTAACAACGTCAGTGCAGTTTACATGATAACTGACCCTGTTAATCACCACCGAACCAAGCACATCGAGATCGATATTCACTTCATCTGCGAAAAGATCACGCTTGCGAAAAGATCATGACTAAGGGCCTATCTGTATAGTTATTTACTAATTTCTAGTCTAATATATGCGTCCGTGAACCTCCCGCTCTGACTGTGGGGTGTTAGATATATACTTATCTAGGGTTCTATTTATAATTGTACTAAAGTTCTTGTGACTATATATATGAAGCCACCTAATCCAAGAGGGTGTGGAGTTCCATTTGTATGGACTTCTATAGTGGAATATACATGTGCCTGAATCAACAAGCATAGCATTAGTGTTCACAATGTAAAATATGAGCAAACTAGAAATTTAAGTCATTCCCAATGTAAAATAAGCAAAGTCAACATCCATGCCAAATATTTTAACTATAAAACTTACGCAGGTGACTGCCATGTTAACCAATAGCCATCTAGTATGTTCATAAATGTAATATGCTCTAGAAAACGAACAATCAAACTTCCTCACCAATATATAAACAGTATTAAGAACTTTTGGTATGAAAAGGAAACCATTAGATTCATCATGAAAAAACTAATAATTTTGGCAGAGTTTGTTGGAGCCAATGAGATGATGTCTATGACGTCAAACATTGTTGAATGGAGAAAGTATTTTTAAATTTTTGCTTTTTGACCAATCAATATGCATTAGTCCACAAAGAAAATTGTTCACATAACCTTGTTCATTGGCCAATTATACAAAAAGATAAGCAAATCAACTATGCAGGGCTGACTGGAGATACCACCTAAACGAGAACACACTCCTTTGGAATTGAAAATTAGTCTTACTCAGAACATTATGCTACTTTAGTTGTTTGCCATGTAATTAAATGGATCACCACGGGGTTGTCCAGGAGAGACATGCCAGATGAGGGCACGAGCCCACGAATGTTGGTCGGAGTGGGCACAACACCCGTGAAATGTGGGGCGACCGCGTCACTGTCATCGACAAGAAAGGGAAATGACATCTCATCAAACACAACATGGTGAGAGATAATGATGTGATGGGATGAGAGATCAAGTCAGCAATAGGCTTTGTGAGAAGAAGGGTAGCCAAGAAAGACATTGGCAACAGATAGTGGAGCGAGCTTATGTGCTTCTTGTAGCACTAAGGTTTAGGTAGCAGACACACTTAAAGACTCGAAGGTGGGACAGGACAGGTTGGCTGCTGACCGTAGAGGCCAATAGAAGGGGATCTCATTTCGTATGGCTAAGCATGGTTAGTGATTAAGAAGATAAGTGGTTGTGGCGAGGGGTTTGGCCTAGTAGGCAGATACCATTGAAGATAGGCCCAGTAGGCACTATATTGTTGATAGTGCACAGACAGAAGAGCTGCCATAGAATGCTGTTGGCTGCAAGGAAGCTAGTGGTGGCCTTGTTCACAAACTTAGCCATTGTTTGCTTGGAGACACTTGATGGGAAGTCCAAACTGTGAGCGAACAAAGGCATGGAACTGTACAAGATGCTGATGGACATCAAATTTGTGCTAAAGTGGAAAGGTCGGCATTAATG
The DNA here is from genome assembly GCA_030770085.1 of Oryza coarctata. Taxonomy (NCBI): domain Eukaryota; kingdom Viridiplantae; phylum Streptophyta; class Magnoliopsida; order Poales; family Poaceae; genus Oryza; species Oryza coarctata. The sequence goes on along the minus strand of CM061484.1, from coordinate 7,450,453 downwards.
AGTATAGTCATCGAGGATAACCAAATAGTAAGATTTGTCAGAAATACTTAGAATGGGGATGTCCATACATCACAATGTAGAAGTTTGAATAGAGCAGAAGTACATGAAGATAAACTAGAGAATGGTAGACGAACATGCATGCAAAGTTGACAACATGACAGAAAAAGGTGTTAATGCTTGCAAAGTTGACAAGCATGATAGACAAGGTGGTAATTTTAATTCATGAAGATAACTGCTAGAGGCTGGCTTGAACGAACAGCAAGGCTAGGATGACCAAGGCGAGTGTGCCACAAACTAGCGAGGTTGGAGGCAGCGATGTAGGCGTGGTTGGTGCGGATGGTAGGCAGGAAGGTGCAAGGATCGCTGGAGCTATTACAGCGAAGCATCACCTAACTAGTCCGCGGATCCTTAATGGAAAAACCAAGAGCGTTAAATTCAATTGGTGATTGTCATGAGTGAATTAACGTACAAAAAGAAGATTAAGAATGAGAGAGGGAACTATAAGGACATTATTCAAAGTGAAGGTAGATGGAGCCGCGAGAAGGAAGTCACCGTAGCAAGTGACGACGAGAGTGTTGCCATCATCGACCACGACAGAGGAGGAAGAGGTGTGGCAAGAGAAGAATACTATCATTGCTGCTTATATGGTTTGTTGCACCAGTATCCATGACCTAGGAGACGCCATCCTGGTTCACAGTCATTTGATTGATGGTGGCCACTAAACCAGAGGATCCTACTATGGGGAAGAGTGTTGTTGGGCCAGTGGGTGTACTGAATTGGCGCAAAGATGGTGTGTGCTTGAGGCGACTGGTCGAGGAGTCCTAGTGCGTTGGGATGCCATAGTAGGCACTGCTAGCTGGCGACCAGGCTGAAGCAAAGCTAGGAGCTAGAGGGCGGTGGCGGGGGCCGTGTCCTACCATCAAAGTGCTACTATCCATGGCTGCAACGCCTGCTACAAAGATTGTTTCCAATGTATCCGCCATTGCTGTGGTGCCCACCTATGCCACCGCGTGATTGGGGAGAGGCAACGGTGGTGTTGCTGACGTACCTAGAGGAACAACGACTACCTGGACTAGAGGAAGTTCGAGTGGAGGAGACAACGACTAGTACAACAGTTTCTACCTGTAGCATTTCTTCGTTGGCGAGATGAAGTTCTTTGAGGATGAGCATGATGCAAGCAACGGCGAAGGACAGAAGCACTATTTTGTTGGTAATGTCGTTGGCGGTGCTAGAGAAGCGAGGATTAAGGCCATGCCAGAGATTGAGGATGAGCTGTGAGTCCAGAACAAGGTGCTCGACATCACCGAGGGTATCACGGCCTTCTTCATGTGCTCACAATATTGGTCCATGGTGGAGTCTCCCTAAGACATTGTATGGAACTACTCAGTGAGTAAGATGGCGCGAGGAGCCTTGTTTGCTTGGAATAGAGAGCTAATCGTGACCCAGAGATCACGGGTGTTCTAGCCATCTTCCATGGGGAGGTCAAGAACCTTGTCAGAGACTGAACCGAAAATCCAGCCATGGACAGTGCAACCGCCGAATATCAATGAGGAACGGCAAGATTGGGGTCGAGCGAGCCATCGACATGGCTGTGGAGGAGAAATCAGCCACAGAGAGCAAGGAAGAAGGCAGACAACTTTAAATGGGGAATCCCAACTCCAGAGTGATTGGCACATTAGTTTTCACGTTGATAGTGGCATAAGGCTGGGGAAACCAAGGGTGGCGTAGCGTGGGAGGAGACACCGCCACTAGTGGCCGAGGCAATAGGGTTTGACGAGGAGAGGGTTGATGGTTCAGTGGCCATGGCGATAGGAAGCAGAATACACAAAATAGGAGAGCTGCAAACACACGGTGAGCAAAGAAGGGGAGGATCTGGCTAGAAAGAAGGAAAAAGAAGGTGGAGGGGCCACGTGCAGAAGAAGACGAGCAAATGTAGCAGACGCGTGAGGATAACTAGGAGGCGGACAGAAGGCGCATGCGAGAGCTGCGCGCAGAAGATGAGTGGTTGTGGTGTGTGCTTAAGGAAGACGAGGAAGTTCTTCAAAAAAAGAGAGGAGACCGTGTGGGCCGCGTGGTTCGGTAGAGAAAGAAAGAGGCCCAAGCTCAGAAAACGAGTGGGTATAGCGGACATGTGAATAAAGATGAGGAGGTGGAAAAAAAACGCAGCGATGAGCGGTCGTCATTTACACAAGGAAGACTAGAGGGTGGATCATGCGAGGATGTGTGCGCGTGGAGACCAGCGAAGGAGGAAAGGATAGAGCGGTGGCACGGAAGCTTAAGTGGTAGCGCAAGCTACGAGTGGGAGAAGGAGCACAAGCGTGCAAGCTGAAGTGGTGCGGGAGAAAGAGAGAACTATTGGAGAAGAGGAACGCCAACACGAAGAGAGCGCGAAGGAAAGTACGGCGGTGGCGCATCAGGGATGGGATGAGGGGAGCTACAAGCAGGAAAAGCGCTAGGGCACAGGCGAGCTGCGCTGCAGCGCAGGAGCAAGAGCTAGCAGAGGTGACTGGCGTGACGGCATGGAAAGGAGTGGCGGCATAGTTGGTGCAGCGGTGCAGTGGGCGCGACAGGGAAAGGTGTGACCTAGAGAAGGGGTCGCAAGAGAACCCGAAGCAGAGACACCCAAAGACTTGAAGATGGGACAGGTTAGCTGCTGACCATAGAGACAATAGAAGGGGATCTCATTTCATATGGCTGAGCATGGTTAGTGATTAAGAAGATAAGTGGTTGTGGCGAGGGGTTTGGCCCAGTAGGCAGATGCCATTGAAGATAGGCCCAGTTGGCACTATATTGTTGATAGTGCATAGACAGAAGAGCTGCCATAGAATGTCGTTGGCTGCAAGGAAGCTAGTGGTGGCCTTGTTCACAAACTCCGCCATTGTTTGCTTGGAGACACTTGACGGGAAGTCCAAACTGTGTGCGAACAAAGACATGGAATTGTACAAGATGCTGATGGACATCAAATTTGTGCTGAAGTGGAAAGGTCCAGCATTAATGACTGTAGTCATCGAGGATAACCAACTAGTAAGATTTGTTAGAAATACTTAGAATGGGGATGTCCATACATCGCAATGTAGAAGTTCGAATAGAGCAGAAGTACATGAAGATGAACTAGAGAATGGTAGACGAACATGCTTGCAAAGTTGACAAGAATGACAGACAAAGGTGGTAATTTTAGTTCATGAAGATAACTGCTGGAGGCTGGCTTGAACAGCAGGGCTAGGATGACCAAGGCGAGTGTGCCACAAAGTCGCGAGGTTGGAGGCAGTGATGTTGGCGTGGCTGGTGTGGATGGTAGGCATGAAGGTGCAAAGATCACTAGAGCTATTACAACGATGCATCACCTAACTGGTCCGTAGATCCTTAATGGAAAAACCAAGAGTGTTAAATTCAATAGCATGGTGATTGTCACGAGTGAATTGGCGTACAAAAAGAAGATTAAGAATGAGAGAGGGAACTATAAGGACATTATTCAAAGTGAAGGTAGATGGACCGTGAGAAGGAAGTCACCCTAGCAAGTGACGGCGAGAGAGTTGCCATCACCGACCACGACAGAGGAGGAAGAGGGGTGGCAAGAGAAGAATATTGTCATTGTTGCTCATATGGTTTGTTGCACCAGTATCCATGACCTAGGGGGCGCCACCCAGGTTCACAGTCATCTGATTGATGGTGGCCACTAAACTAGAGGGATCCCACTGTGGGAAAGAGTGTTGGGCCATGGGGTGTACTGAATCGACGCAAAGATGGTGTGGGCTTGAGGCGACTGGTCGAGGATTCCTGGTGCGTTGGGATGCCACATTAGGCATTGCTGGCTGGCGACCGGGCTGAAGCAAAGCTAGGAGCTAGAGGGTGGTGGCGGGGGCCGTGTCCTACCACCAAAGTGCTACTGTCCATGGCTGTAACGCCTGCCGCAGTGATTGTTTCCAATGTATCCGCCATTGCCATGGTGCCCACCTATGCCACCGCGTGATTAGGGAGAGGCAATGGTGGTGTTGCTAATGCTGCTAGAGGAACAGTGATTGCCTGGACCAGAGGAAGTTCGAGTGGAGGAGACAACGGCCAGTACAGCAGTTTCTGCCTGCAACATTTCTTCGTTGGCGAGATGAAGTGTTCTTTGAGGACGAGCATGATGCGCGTGACGGCGAAGGACGGAAGCACTATTTTGTTGGTGATGTCATTGGTGGTGCTAGAGAAGTGAGGATTAAGGCCATGCTAGAGATTGAGGATGAGCTATGAGTCCAGAACAAGGTGCTCGACATCACCGAAGGTATCAACGACCTTCTTCATGTGCTAGCAGTATTGGTCCACGGTGGAGTCTCCCTAAGACATTGTATGGAACTGCTTAGTGAGTAAGATGGCGCGAGGAGCCCTGTTGGCTTGGAACAGAGAGCTAATCATGACCCAGAGATCACGGGTGTTCCAGCCATCTTCTGGGGAGGTCAAGAACCTCATCGGAGACTGAACCGAAAATCCAGCCACGGACAGTGAAATTTGTCGAATATCAATGAGGAACAACAAGATTGGGGTTGAGGGAGCCATCGACATGGCTGTGGAGGAGAAATTGACCGCAGAGGGCAAGGAAGAAGGCAGACAACTTTAGTTGGGGGATCCTAACTCCAGAGTGATTGGCACATTAGTTTTCACGTTGATAGCAGCATAAGGCTAGGGAAACTAGGGGTGGCGCAGCGTGGGAGGAGACACCGCCGCTGGTGGCCGAAGCAATAGAGTTCGACGAGGAGAGGGTTGATGGTTCAATGGCCATGGTGATAGGAAGCAGAATGCACAAAATAGGAGAGTTGCAAACACACGGTGAGCAAAGAAGGGGAGGATCTGGCTAGAAAGAAGGAAAAAGAAGGGGGTGGGGCCGTGTGCAGAAGAAGACGAGCAAATGTAGTGGACGCGTGAGGAGAACGGGGAGGCGGACAGAAGGCGCATGCGAGAACTGCGCACAGAAGATGAGTGGTTGTGGTGTGTGCTCAAGGAAGATGAGGATGTTCTTCAAAAAAAGAGAGGAGACCATGTGGGCCGTGTCATTCGGTAGAGAAAGAAAGATGCCCAAGCTCAGAAAATGAACGGGTATAGCAGACACGCGAAGAAGATGAGGAGGTGGAAAAAAAACGCAGCGGCGAGCGGTCGTCATATACGCAAGGAAGACGAGACGGTGGGTCATGCGAGGATGTGTGCGTGTGGAGACTAGTGAAGGAGGAAAGGACAGAGTTGTGGCACGGAAGCTTAAGTGGCAGCGCGAGCTGCGAGTGGGAGAAGGAGCACAAGCACGCAAGCTGAAGCGGTGCGGGAGAAAGAGAGAACTATTGGAGAAGAGGAACGCCAGCATGAAGAGAACGCGAAGGGAAGTGCGGTGGTGGCGCATCAGGGATGGAATGAGGAGAGCTAGAAGCAGGAGAAGCGCGTGGGCACAGGCGAGCTGCGCGGTAGTGCAGGAGGAAGAGCTGGCGAAGGTGACTGGTGTGACGACATAGAAAGGAGTGGCGGCATAGCCGGCGCAGCGGTGCAGTAGGCGCAGTAGGGAAAGGTGAGACCTAGAGCAGGGGTTGCAAGGGAAGCCGGAGCTCTAATACCATATAGAAATACAGAGGGACTGTAGAGAGATAGCAGAAACACCACACCCTCTCGGGTTTGATGGCCTTCATATATATAGCCACAAGGACTTCAGTACAACTACAAAAGCACCCCTAGATGTATACTTGTCTAACAATCAGCAACAGAACTAGAGCGTAACTGATTATATCTAGATTTATTACGTTCATTAATATCCTCACAGGTGGTGCACATTTATATCAGTCCAATGAAACAATGAAGATTGAGAGTACATAAAACTGTACAAATATTTTTGGCTCAATTCAGGGACATGAAGTATATGATATTTAACAAAGCAAGAATATAGTGACGATGTCCTCCTAAAAGAAAATTCGTCGGAGGCACTCAAGTTTTGATCAGCCCCTTTCATGCCCTGTGTTATGCTTCATTGCCTATATGTCCCTGAGTTTTAATTTATATTTCCTCTAAGTCGACTATAGGTTGAGCGCTACCACAAATTTCTTTTTGGTTATATGAATTTTTAAGGAAAAATTATCTCAATCTACAAATTTCAAAATTCAACCAAATTTGAAAACCTAAGTTTAACTTTTGAATGAATTTCAATAAAAAGTCAAGGGAAACAAATTTAGTTGAAATTAACTTGAAATTAAAAGTAGTGCTGGTCTTTGCAATTATGGGTAGAAATTTCTTCAAATTTAGTTGAAGTTGATGAAGAAAACTAAAATTTTGGTTTCCAAAAAGGGCAAAAATTCAAAAAAAAATGGTGATTTAGATAATTTCATGCCCTTTAAGATTTGTCTGACTGAAACTAGTTTGCAAAATTCATATTGGTTTTCAAATTTGAGGTGTAATGATCCAGCTCACTTTGATTTTTTCTTTCATAGCTAAAATTTTTGTTAGGATTGATTTTGATTTTACATAAGAGGTAACATATTGTTTATTGTTATGAATGAGGGTAATATGGTCATTCTGAAAAAATAACAGCCAAGTCAATATCAAATAGCGAAGTGAGCATAGAAAATCAAAGTTGTTTGAACACCCTTTATTTTAATTATGCAATGCAAAATTATACAAATATATATTGTAAAGTTATAAAAATATAATGATATCAAAGTGTTTTCTGTTATAACAAAAAGACCTCTTTATGTGACAAATCTAAATATTTTCATGTGTAGTAGTGATGAAAGTTTTACATGTTGACTGTATGCGTGCTACAAGAAGTAAAATCAAATTACAAAATTTTAGCAAAGGAATTAACCAATGGGACATGAAAGGAAAAGAAAATTGACTTTCATTCTCTTCAAGAAAAATTAATAATTTTGTAAACTTCCACCTCTCTGGTTGAAACGACAAACAGCAAAAGCATTGTCTGCGGCTGGCCTGTAAGGTAATGCTCCACCCCAGTCAGCATACCTGTTCACCATTAGCAGACTATGTTATGTTAAACATGCACTTTGAGAATAGTAATATATTACCAAGCAATACAGCAAAATAATTTATACATAAACTACAAACAGTAGAGTAAATGTTTCGATAATATATTATCAGGTAATACTCCGAACTGAGGAAGCATATTGATGCTATGTTGCACGCGGTTTTTATAAAAGTTTTGATGTTGCCATGGTGAAAAGAGAATCAGCGATCTCCCATCAAAGATCCATTATTCAATACTTCAATGTTTTAATTTTTATAGATTTATACAAGAAATTTAAAATTAGTTTTCTGTTGTGAAAATATTGTATTCAGACTATAGGTTAGAGCTTGTCTTCACACTAGTTTTTGATTTTTTTTTTAGAAAACTGTACGTTAGAGGCATTAGCCAAAAGTTGATTTACAATACTTATCGGACCGTTTCTATTTTCGTTGGATATTAGCCATTCTATATTCGTTTTTATATACGAAGAAAAAAGACAGACTAAATTAGTTTCTAAATCCAATACTATCTAAGCCAATATATTCCATTTCCAAAATTTGTTAGAATCAGTTGAAAGCTATAGGATCTGTTTTCGCAAGTTGGCAAGTACTGTAGCACTGCTCCAATGGCTCTGCTGCAATGTCGTTTTTTGTCAGCGAGGCTGTCACTGAAATGAGTAATGTAAAAAAAAGAGCTAGATCTAAAAATAAGTTTTTAAGAGTTTATGTAAAAAAAGTTCAAAAAATATTCCTTGGCTTCTATCTGGATTCAATATAAAAAAATATATTATTTTATTCTTATTTAGCTGCTCCGAAATTGCGATATTATGCATAGATCTTGAAATACAAAGATTTTAACCCTCAACTTTTTTTCAAAACACCCAACAAACCATGAAATATATGTATAAATCTAAAGCATTAGGATAAATGGCCCAACTAAAATATTGCTCCCCTCTAATTATTTATATTTAATATATATCCTAACATCAAATTTATAATATATTTAACTAGAGAGTACAAATTAGCGATAATTCAACCATCTACAAGATAAAATTCTCTGCCCAGCCACACTATTCATCCTGATTGAGCGAGTACCTAGGCTGGATCGAAATAGACATTTCTACTAATGGATAGACATGCAAAAATCTTTTGTTTGTTGTTGGAATTAATCCTGCCTCACACATATGCATCAACGTTCTATCACCCATGTCTGAACAAAAATTTGTTTAGGGTATCGGACCAAGAAGCTAATGTGGAAAGAGGCTTGTTCTTCTCAGCCTCTGCTAAGGATAATTTGATACAATGCCCAATGTGGGAAGAGGCTTGTTCATCCCAGAGGGTCTTCTTCACGGCCAGTACCCAATGGTACTAATGTCTCTAACCAAGGAGTTTGCTAGGCTAGAATCACCAATGAACATGGAAGCATTTTTAGCGAAATCTGCTAGGTTTTACCATTGATAAAGTCATTTAGGCAATCCGCAATAGGGAATAGGATCTAGTTCTTAAGATTTCGTAGGGAAAATGAAGAACAAGACAAATGAAATAGGAGGCACCTAGTAGACCTAACTCGCAATGAATAAAAGGAAATCAGAGAAGAGGTTATCTCTGGGATGAAGGTTGAAGATGCCATTACGGAGGCTTCGAGTTGCAGGAGATCCATCAGAGCAGAAGGAGATAGAGGCTTCTTCAAGTCACTAGAGATTTGGTGGAGCAGAAGGAGGAGATGGAGGCTTTGAGTCACTGGAGATTCCTCGGAGGATTCGAGGAGGCAGAGAGTTTCTTGCAATAAGTACCTAGGATGTGACGTTTTGGGGGAGACGAAAGATTTTTAATTTATAGAAGGAATTGTTGTATTAGACCATGGATTGTTGGAGGCATTGTTACTTGGGCTAGATCAAATGTATTGTAACAGGCTGTAACGATTCATGAGAAAATTTTAGAGTTATAAAAAGCCAAGAGAGGATAATTCTGAAGCATGAGTCTGCATACTCCAAAACTAGAGGACATGTGTTGACACTAGAAAATCACCATCGTTAATTGGATTCGGTCAGTATCCGATTTGAGCACAAGTTGAGTCCGATGAAGACATGACTCCATGTCTGGTTTAAACACATGCCAAGTCCAATAAGGATACAAGTTCTAATACCAATACATGTTCATGGGCGAGACAGTATTATTTGTAAATATCTCTTGTAAATAGATAGAAAAGGCCAATTTTCTTTTCTTTTCTTTTTAGGAAGTTTTATTCAATACGGTTATATAATATAGGGTATAAATATGTACACTCAGGTCTATAAGATATCAATCGGATTAATACAACAAATCTATCTTTCTTTTTACAGCAACTCCAACCCTTAAGAGTAGGATTAATTTAGCTACCCTAATGATTTCTTCTAGGCGCAGGGCTGCATCAGTTTCGATCTCCGATGGTTAGTGCTTGTTGTCACCCCAATAAACACATCCTCTCGACAAGGACTTCCTTAATTGAGTTCGATATTCGAGTCTTGATGAGGCGTTTGCTAGCTATCTTTGATTTACCAAGTTGTATCTAAGGCTAGATCAACTCAATCTCTTAGCTATAATTAGGTTTATCTATCAACCTTCTATCGGGCAAGATCTATCGGCTAGATAGATTGCCCTATTTAGTCTCGATCTATTGCAATCTCGGTTGTGTCCGATCCAACAGGTTAAGTCTAAAAAAAGTTTAGCCTCTATCAGGTCAAAGTCTTTGTTCAACTATGATCTTTATCGTCACATTGATAACCAACTTGACCTCCATCGGACCTCCAACCATTGGGTCCAACAATTATTGCTCAAATGCTGCTATCGGCTCATCGGTTAATAGATTAAACTACAGTTTAGTATATTTTGGTCACAATGTTAACATCATCTGATTTGGCTAATATATTAGTTTCACCAATGTATTATCATATCGCAAATATCTAACATGGACTCTCGGATACAAATAGTTTGCAAAGACCCCATTAAGCTTTTAGTCGATGGGTTTACTGACATACTATTCATGTATGCCTTCATTGATCTATCAGCTGATGGATCAACAAAACATCTCTCATCAACTTTCTAGCCGATGGTGTAGGTTCGTGTTGGCTAATCTGGCCAATTGAATCTTTACATAAATATCTTTTCTTATCAATTGTAGATCAAATTGACTAGTATGCCCTAAACCTCAAGAATATAAGGACCTATACTAGAGCTAAGTAGACGTGCAATGCAACAATGCGGATATCGGATGATTATCGTGTCAACACCTCCTTGGTGATGGAGCTCGAGCTAAAGCTCATTGCACCGTGTTTGTGTAGGTAGTGATGGTCTTGAGAATACAATGGTGATGGTAGTGGATCTTGGGAAATGGAGCTATGGTCACGGTGGCGATGGCCATGGAGAGATGGCCAAAATCGATGAGGGGAGGGGGAGACAGGACTAGTTCCGGTCGTCATCTCCAATGTCTCTGTCCTCTGCTTGACTCTTTCCCCCATTTCTGCTCCTCTCCAATGGACACCGGTAGGCAGAATTCATGGAGGTTATCGGTGAGGCAAGCTCATGAAGCCAGCTTGCACTAGGACGAGCTCGACGTCCTGAGTTCCACATCGTCACTCGCACCATGACTCACTCAATCAAAGGTAACTTTTCATTCCGTTAAAAGTTTTTGGTTTTTGTTAATCCTACCATTCACCCCATTGGTATGATTGATTCTTATATTTGATTTTACAAGTGGTAGTTTTATTTTATAATTTTTTTTGCTTTTCAAGATGTCAATACTAATAATTATTTGAGTTTGGATTATGAGATAGATAAAAACAAAAGGCTTGAGTTTTCTATTGCTTTTAGAATCAGTTTGCACACTTGTACAACTAATGAGTTATTTTCAACCAAAAAGCTGTTGAGCAATATAAGTTGCTTTTTGTGTAAGTTTGATGCTTAATCTTTTGAGTGTCAAAAGGTTAAAATAAAAAAAAAGGTGTTTTGGTTTTCAAAAATTGCTGGACACATTTTTTTAACGAGATGAAGATGAAAAATACTTTAGATTGTAAGATATTGTGAAAAAATAATAAGATGCTTTCTTATTCAAATAATCCCAAACAAAAATAAGTTTTGATTGATGGTGAAAATTGTGCCAATTTGATAAAAAATGTTTCTTACAGATTTCTTTGCAAAGATTTTCAGCTTGTAAAAAGAAATTTAACATGATTTTGAATCAATCAAAAGTGAGCACACGTAATCGAGGAATAAGTTTTGATGCACATGCATATTTTACATCTCATCGACATGCTATTTTGAATATATCTATAGATTTTGACAAAAGCCAAACCAAATAAAATGATTTTCAAATATACTAGTATTTTCAAAACCTTTCGTAAATACTTCTTTTTAATATTCAAAAGAAATAACTCTAGTAAAATATAATTGCATCATGGACATTTTTCAGTTCTGCTTTCAACCTGTAAGAAAACAGAAAAAGGACCAGTGAACATGAGGTTACAAGGTTAAGATGGCATGGCCCGTGCTTTTTTTTTCTGGTGGCCTAGTCGGACTGGAGCAAATAGGGAGGTTAAACCGATGCTAGTCAAACTACGGGAATAGTGGTGGTCAGACTGGCCTCGCATGATTTTTATGCAACAACTTGGCCTTTTGTAAAACATCAACCTGGTATTGTTTTTTCTCCTACAGGTGTGCCTATTGGTTATATTGGTTGTGGTCATGTCTTAGTGTTGGATTCCAAAATTTTGTATTTCTAACGCTAACATGAAGGCCTCGATATCTTTTGTTCGTAGGTCTTTTTGGCGGTATACTCCCCATCTATGTAAACATGGAGACGACGATTGATTTTACATCAATTTACTCTCAATTTTGCGTATTATTTTCTACTATCTCCTTTGTTATTTTTCTTGCTAGTTATGGAATTCGTAGTTTTGATATGCTCTACAAGTGGATTTATGTCAATTCTTAAGAATCTTGGTGATATCATTAGCAATTGGTGATTTTTTTAAATCTCTCATTCTTCTCATTTTGCTACTTTCCGAGGGGAATTGGAGGTTGATTTGAAGGGGAATTTATGTCTTTTCATTGCATTGATATTTATCCATTGCTCTTAATATGAAAATAATTAAAAATAAGAAAATAAGAGTTTTAATTTTTATCTCTAGTATATTTTAGTTGTTAACAATATATGTGAGTTTTATTGATCTCTAATATACTTATTACTTTTGAGGGATATGACGTATAACACATAATTCTTTTACTTGAATTAAAGAAATATACGATGTTGAACTAACGCTAGTTTAAATAATTTATGCTTGTATATATGTTTGCTTAAGTTTTTTCATTCCTCAAATATTCTATAAATGTCTTAAGTGCAAATAAAGTTAATTTGCTTATATTTATTTTATAAGAGATAAAAATAGATACCAGATTTGAAACTATATTTACGATAAGGAAAGACGTATCCATAGTGAGAAAAAAAATAGATACTGAATCCTTGATAACAATCAGTACATAGAGTTTTATTTTATGTACATAATATCAAAGTTTCGAGCAAAGCTCAAAGTTTTGTTGAAAGTTCTCAACTTTTGTTAAAAAACAAGTAAATTTCAGCAAAAGTGTTGTATTATAAATTATTAAAATCATAAATTTTTAATATTAATTTGATATTGAGTTTAATATCATTGATTCATATTTGGAATTTAGCCGATGCTTTTTTGTTTTTTGTTAGTTGATCAACCTATCTCTCTTGTCTTGTAAAACATATTCTTCTATTATTTTTGGTATACTTTAATGCTCTTACAAATAAAAAAGTTGATTAATATAAGTGGTAATTTCTTTTCAATTTTGTTTTTGCTTTTCAAACGCATAAATACACATTTTAGAAATGTCGCCTATAGTCATCAAAGGGGAGATTATAAAACCATGGTGATGATTTAGATTATATGATGAACAAATAAATGATTTATTTTATTAAGATTAAAGTGAAAAGATTATGTTTAAATTGAATATGCATAGTCAGTGGATAATAAAGGTCAACTATAGATAATGTCAGTTAATTCGTTGAATAGCCAATCTGTTAGATGAATAGTTTTTCAGACTGGTGGAATCCCAAAAAGACTCTATTTTGAGTTGATTTCTTGGTTTATAATATTTGTTTATGACTTGTAGATGGTTTCTATACGTCAGATATTTTGTTTTGTGCTAATGTGAGTCAAAGCATATGTTGTTTGAGGCCTTAAGAGTATTGCCGGTGATGATCAGAACAGGCTTAGAAAAAGTTAAGAGCTAGACGGTCAAGGTGATCATATAAAATACTAAGATTAGAGAATAATACACATTGATGTGAAGTTTTTATATGACATATAAGAAAGATTGTATAGGCAAAAAAATGATGTCAAACATATGAGTTTAAATTTAAAAAGTTTGGGGTTTGTAATTGGTATAGATGTATTGGATACCTGTATAAGAGAGTTTCTGCTAGTAGAATTCAGAATTTTTTACAGCCACCTATAAGTATAAATACTTATAGAAAAGCGGCTTAGGCATCCAAAATCCAAAATCGACCACCTGAGCTTGGCATGCAGCAGCCTATCCGATATGATTTCCGATTAATATAACCACATTACGTAATTTTAGTAGAGTACAGCATGAGCATACTCTAGCTATACACACAAATGCTACTAGAGGAGCGTTGGCAATGGATGGCGGGTATTATGAGATTCTAAATTTTCTAAATTTTTATTCCACAAGCTAATTAGCATGCATGAACTTAAAAGTGTCAATTATTCTGTAAAAATAGAATTATGAGTGTATAATCCCATTTTATCTTGTCTCAGGCATGGGCGCCAATCAAGCAAGTTGTTCTCAGGTTCTTAGGCATGCCTGGCCTACATCTTATTGAATTCTTAGATAGCACTAAGGCATACAATTTTCTCAAGCACGTTGCTTAAGTCACCCAACCAAACAGAGGCCTAAATACCATGATACCATCAACAAGATACTGAAGCATATATATTCAAGTTAAATGCCAACTTACCTTGTACCAAGTGAAAGATTGTACACTAGTGTTCTACATGCGACTCCATGTAGCACATCCCTCCTTCTTAGGAGCATAAATCATGGGAAACTGGCCTTTGAAGCCAACCTGTATTTTAGACATACCCTTTACATGTGCTTGATGCACTTTGCACTCCAAGTTAAGAATAAATAGTTTATGTACGTAGCATAGAACCCAGATGTGGGATATAACATATCAATATGGTAGAGCCACGTCTATTTGAAAACGATGCTATGCTTACAGAAGAACAAGTGCCAACTGTAGACAGGTGATAGATGTTGTACCATGTATGTATGCAACCTTTGCTATTCTAGAAAAAAAACAAGGTGTGAGCAAGATGAAATATTAACAATGCTAGCTAGGTCATTTTCAAACTTTTTTGGTATCATGGGCATGACTAGAGAGAGCCACAACCATAAAGCTGCTATTGGTTGGATGAGTTCAGTTAATCAAGATTAGATGAAGATTTGTTAGAAGAACTGTCTCATTTAGCACACAATTTCACAACACTGCCTATATAAAGGGGTTGTGGTGGTGTGTTTTGGCAAGAGCTAGTCTCAGGGTTTGGAATACTACTAATTGCAGATTTTCACTGACAAAAATTTCAAATCCAAAAACTTCAATTTTTGATAGATGACAAGTATCTAGGTGGTTACCAGCTGGTGAGCGACCAAAGTGCATATCCTTATGACTGGTAACCATTCCCTAAAGTGTCCAGCTCTAGACTAGTTATTGGTGCATGGTCATGCTGGGTCGAGGACCAACTAATCTATATATGTTACACTTTGTTGTATTCTTTAACAGTAAGGCAACAAAAATTTTATGGCTTCCACAATTTCACAGCTTAGTGCCGTTAACATTAGTACTGTAGCACCTTTATCCTTCTATTGTAAAATTACTTGAGCTGCACAACAGTTTCAACCATGCACCGCCTACATATATCCTTCTAAAGTAAAATCTCTTTGGCAGCATAGCAATATGAATGGAAGAAAAGAAAACTAGACCAATTGCGGCCAAAGAAAAGAAGTGAAAGTAAAGATGACAAAAAATTAAAGTTACTAGCGCAGTGCATTTTTATACTGATATTGAACAAATACTCCATACTACCATATTTACCGCACTACCGTATGCACAACCATGATTGTTACACAAAAAGAATGCTCTTGGCCTCATGCTACAAATGCCAAGCTTAAATGGAACATGCAAAAAAGGAATTAATGCATTTTTGAGGATGTCCACTTAATCCATTGAACTACAGGAAATTGGATGTTTAGTCTTTACAGCTATATAATACATTTTTTGCTAATGGGTCTAAAAAAGAAAATAGAGATAGACAATCAGCTTGCCAAACCCCCATCCAATGGATCTCCATCAACAAAAGTCATTGCAACTAGAATATGTCATCAAAATAACGGAAATGTAAATGGACTTTTCTGCGAAGTTCAGAGAGATAAAATTAACCTATTCCAAAAAAGAAAATTCAAATACCTGCAAGCCAACAATCTCTCAAAATCAATGTCAACTCATTAAGCCCTTCAACCAATTGAATTGGTTGTTTCAGTGAGACCCAGTGACCAACTTGACTACCTTCATATTGAAAGAAATCTTAGTAAATAACTGAATCTTTCGATCATGCATGTTCAAATGTTATACCAGAGGCCAGATCATTTAATTTCTTATGGCTTAACAAGGTGTTAGCTATGTAGCTTGGTACCTCCTAAAATATGAACAGATACCAATATGCATTGGACATGATTTGGTGATTTTTTCCATTGAAAAAAAGAAAATAATTGACAATATACTTCCTCCCTGAAATCTCTAGACCAAATCCCTTCATTGGATGTCCTAAAGTCCATGAAAAGCCAGTTTAAATTGCCAACTGACAACTATCATACCAACTATACAACCTAATCCCCTACACTGCAAATCTAACTTCTATATTTTTAAAATTATAATAGATATAAACATGTATGATGTTTAGGAGGATTCTTCTCTTCCATGGATAAACATTTCATCTAGCGGTATTCTTCCCATAGGTAGCTAAGTTGGCTGCTCACTTGGTGGAACCATGGAGCTTGCATGTGTAAACAGATTTAATTTAAAAACATAGGAATATTGTTATCATATAGAGCAAAGTTTACAACGGGCCAACGTGGGGCATAAAATAGAGCTGCAGTTGCGCCGCCATAATAACAGCCATAATAACAGTCAATAGACAATTCTTTTTAGTTCTTCCATATAAACGGAGCTTGGTAGCATGCATAACTCTACCGGTTGCTGTAAGCAGTAACCACATTCAGGTCACCTCATATACTGGCCATCGATCCTTCCATAGCTCTATATATGTCAGTCTACAGCAGTTTTCTTAGAATAGAAAAATGAGTAAACACCTAAACATCAAATACTAGAATATCTCCTGCATATTGAGGAAAAGAAGATACTGGAACAAATTGTGTCATTGTCCCTAAATAACAGATAATAGAATTGTCCAGAAAATGTGTATCAAATCAAAAGAAAGAGGATGCCAACAAACCTCTTGATCCTAACTTTATATATTGAGGTGAGTCATCCACTGCAATAAGAGCTGGCTCAGAATTTGATAGCAGCTAGAATCGATCCCACACCACCTAGGCAGCCCCGACAACCGATTCCACCCCCAATGCCCAAAGCCCCCGACCAAGCAGAGAGGAGAGGACTGACAGAGGAGGGCACCGCCTCACCTCGGCTGTGGCGCGCGGGTAGTGCAGCCCCGCGGAGATGAGCATCCTCCGCTTTCCCCCGATGATCACGTTGAACGGTTCGAAGAAGTTCCCACCATCACCGACGTCCCTCCTCCGAACCACCTGCCTCAGCACCGCATTCCCCTTCGCCCCCGCATACGCCGCGGCGGCGAAGCAGACGAGCAAGAGGAGGATCGGCAGCAGCAGCGCGAGCGTGAGGGCACGGAACCCTAGAAGCGGCGGCCCCTGCGAGGCGACCATGGATGGATTGCCGAGGCTGAGTAGGGTAGAGAAGCAACAAGAGGCGACGGCCACGGCGGAGGAATATAAGGGGCGGTGTATTTTTTTTTGACCGTTGGGAGGATAAGGAGGGAGAGAGAGGGAGATTAGAGATGAGACGAGACTAGATCAGACGGTGACATAGTGTACTAATCTGGTGACCTTAATTTTTTGGTTGGGGTAGAAGAGTGCGCGATTCCTCACACAAATACGAACGTAATGATTGTAATACGTGGCTTAACGAAATGGTGAAATGGTCGGTATCGGTTGGTTTAGATTTTTTTTCCATGTCGTTTTCTCTTTATAATTTCAATCGTACTGGTTTCGTAGAAATCGATCTTTTGAAATTTTCCATAATCGGCAGGAGTAGAAAAGATAAAGAAAAAGTATAGATCAATGTATTAATATCGTTTATTTCACCAAAAACCGATTAAAAATGTAATACTCCAGAGAGATTGCACACGGTTTTTATAAAAGATTTGATGATAAGACGGTGAAAGAGATTCAGTGATCTCCTGTCAAATACCATTATTCAGTACTTCAATGTTTTAATTTTTATCGATTTATACAAGAAATTTAAATTAGTTTTCTATGGTGAAAATGTTGTATTTAGCTACAGATTACAGCTTGTGTTTTTGATTTTTTTAATTAGATATATGAACCTAAAGTTGATTTACAGTAGACCGTTTCTATTAGCCTGTTCTATATTCGCTTTTTATATATGAAGAAAAAAGACAGACTAATTTCCTTTCTAAATCCAATACTATCTAACCCTCCAAAATTTATTTGAATCAGTCGAAATCTATAGGATCTGTTTTCGCATGTACTGTAGCACTGCTATTTTATGGCTGTCACTGAAATGAGAGTAATGTAAAAAAGAGCTAGATATAAAAATAAGTTTTTAAGAGTTTACATTAAAAAAAGTTTTAAAAATATTCCTTCGCTACTATCATTTGTGTCTCGATTCAATATAAAATTTATATATAATTTTATTCTCATTTAGCCATTAGAAATTATGATATCCACTGGTCACTTTCTTTGTTGTTGCATCACCAGCCTAGCTCCCTCCTATTGATGCACCACTGCCCACTCTCGTCGTCACTCGCTAGTCATCAAGGAGTTGGTGAGATGGAGAAGAGGAGAAGTGATGAGAGAGTGGAGGACTGAGAAGAGGGATAAGATTAGAGACTTCATTTTATTAGACAAAAGGAGAAAAAAGCAGACGAACATGTGGCCGGGCGGGTGAAAAAAATTCACAGCCCCTATTTTCGCATGCTCTATGTATGACTATAGAAATAAATAAATATTTATTAAACGCTTCAAAACTTTTTATATACAGAACTTCTTATTATCCTGCTTGTAAAGATAGGGAAATGTTTAAAAAATATTTTGTAGTAGTCATAATAGCAAAATTAATAAACGATTCATTCATAGCCTTTTTATCACATGCAGTTTCTGTAATCGAATCAACCTCTAGTCGGAATACCACGAACCAACTGCCCCTAGTGTACTAGCCCAAAATAAAGTAAGCCAAGTGACATGTATGAGATCCGACCTCGGCAGCCACACTTCATGAAACTTTCAGCGAAGATCTCTTTCACCTCAACTAAGCTACCCTAACAGATGGAATTGATTCATGAGGAGCTAGTAGCTAATATCCACAGGTAAAACAAGCTTTGGTTTACTCTCATATGCCTGCTAAGCAAGTTTCCATTCATCCCAATATACATCTGAGCTGGCCCTCTCATCACTTGGAAGGAAGTGCTTCTCTGGTGCTAAAGCTTGAGTGATCAGAACAAAGATTCTAATTCCTCAAGTGATATCCCATTACATATCTTGTACTTTTAAATTTAATATAAATAGTTATAAAATTTTTTGAAAAGGACTAGTGAATATGAGCTTACAAGGTTAAGATGGCATGGCCCGTGCTTTTCTTCTAGTGGCCCGATTAGACCGGAGGCCATAGGGAGGTTACACCAATGCTTAGTCAAACCGCATGAACATCGGTCTTAAAAAATAATAGATTTTGTGTTTTGTTATCAAAAGAATAAAAAAAGAGAGAAATTCTTCTCTTGCTAAGGGGAGAGTTTTTTCTTTTCAATTTTGTTTTTCCTTTTCAAATGCATAAATATGAATTTTAGAAATACTGCCAATATATTCATCGAAGGGAAGATTTGTAAAATCATGGTGATGATTTAGATTATATATGAATAACTAAATCATTTATTTAATTAAAATTAAAGTGAAAAGGTTATGTTTAAATTGAATTTGCAAAGTTGGTGAATAATATCAGTCACAGGGCCAGTTAGATCATTGAATAGTTACCAATCTAATCGATGAACAGTTCTGATCTGACTGTAGGCATGAGAGTGGTCAGACCGGAATGCGCGACGGTTAGACTGACAGAATCCCAAAAAGAGTCGGTTTTAAGTTGATTTTTATGATGTTTGATTTATGTTTATGACTTCTAGATGGTTTCTATATGTGTGATGTTTTATTGTGTGCTAATGTGAGTCAATGCATATTTTACCTGCTTTGAGAGTATTGCCGGTGATGGTCAGGACTAGGCATGGGAGAAGTTAAAGGCTAGACGGTCAAGGGGATTATATGGACATAAAAAACGAAGTCAAACATAGAAGGAGTTTAAATTTAAAATGATTTAGGTTCATAGTTGGTATAAATGTGTTGAATACATATACAAGAGAGTTTTCTATGAGATTAGAAGTGCTAGTGCTAGTAGAATTTGGAGTTTTTTATAGCCACCTATAGTTTTAAATAGAAAAGTGGTTTAGGCATCCAAAATCCAAAATCGGCCACCTGAGCTTGGCATGTAGCAGCCTATCTGAGATGATTTGCGATCTATCTAACTTCATTACTTAATTCTAGAAGAGTACATCATGAGCACACTCTAGGTGTACCGACAAATGCTATTGGAGCATTGGAATGCATGGCAGGTTTTATGGGATTCTAAATTTTTATTCCATTAGCTAATTAGCATGCATGAACTTAAAAGTGTCTATTATTCTGAAAAAATAGAATTGAGTGTATAATCGTGTTTTATCTTGTCTCAGGCATGGGAACCAACCAAACAAGTTGTTCTCAAGTTCTCAAGCATGCCTGGTCAGGCACATTTCATTGAATTCTAAGGCATACAATTTTCTTAGGCATTTTGCTCAGGTCACCTAACCAAACTGAGGCCTAAATACCATAATACCATCAACAAGATACTAGAGCATATATATATAGGTGAAATACCAACTTACCTTGTACCAAGTGAAAGGTTGTACACTGTGAAAGGTTGTACACTGTTGTTCTACATGCGACTCCATGCAGCACATCCCTGCTTCTCAGAATAAATCATGGAAAACTCAGCTTTGAAGCCATCATGTATTTTAGACAAACATGTCAAATGTGCTTGATGCACTTTGTAATCCAAGTCAAGAATAAATAGTTTATGTACGCAGCATAGAACCCCAGATGTGGGATAACATATCAATATGGTAGAGCCACGTCTATTTAAAAACGACGCTATGCTTACGGAAGAACAAGTGGAAACTGCCAACAGGTGACAGATGTTGTATCATGTATGTATGCAACCTTTGCTATTCTAGAAAAAAAACAAGGTGTGAACAAAATGAAACATTTACAGTGTCATCTAGGTCATTTCTAAACTTTTTTGGTATGATGGGCATGACCAGAGAGAGCCATAACCATAAAGTCGTTATTGGTTGGATGAGTCAGCTAACCAGGATTTATTGGAAGGAACTCTCAATTAGCGCACATTTTCACAACACCGCCTATACATAGGGGATGCGGTGGTGTGTCTTAGCAAGAGCTAGTCGCAGGGTTCAGAATACTAGTAATTCTAGATTTTCCCTAACAAAAATTTCAAATCCAAAAACTTCAATTTTTGATGGATGAGAAGTATCTAGATGGTTACCAGCTAGTGTGCGACCATAGAAAAGTGCATATCCTTATGACTGGTAACCATTCTCTAACCATAGCCTTGCTCTAGACTAGGTATTGGTCATTCATTGCCATTATTTTGAATGCATAGTGTGGCTACCGCTCTCTGGCATGGTCATGCTGGTTCAGGACGAACTAACCTATGCATGTTACAGATTATTGTATTTGTTGTATTCTTTAACAGTAAGGCAATGAAAATTTTCAATAAATTGCTTCCGCAATTTGACACTTAGTGACGTTAACATGAGTACTATAGCACCTTTATCCTTCTATTGTAAAATTACTTTGGCTGCACAATAGATTCAACCATGCACCACCTACATATATCCTTCTAAAGTAAAATCCCTTTGGCAGCATGACAATGTGAATGGAAGAAAAGAAAACTAGACGAATTGCGACCAAAGAAAAGAAGTGAAAGTAAAGAAGACTATAAATTCAAACAAGGTCTATATTGTTACTAGCGCAATGCATTTTAATACTGATACTGAACAAACGCACCGTACAACCATATTTATCATACTACCGTATGCACAACCCTAATTGTTACACAAAAAGTATATAACTATGAATTGTTTTCATCTGATATGTCAAAAGGGAATTAGTCAGGTCAATGTCCCCATCTAACAAGCCAATGAGTTTCACTTGACCTTTAAATTTAGCTCCATCTTTCTCCAAGAAAGCACTTTAGTTCTTTGCATATGTCCAAGAGGCCATGACACAACAAATAATGTTTTGAACATGAATATGAAGATATAAAAGAGACAGTTAAAACTAAGTAAAATGATATATCACATGCACATGCATTATATAGATTGCTATCTTCAATGTAAAAGAAAGTACTTTGCTCACTATACTTTGAAAAGTTTATAGGATTAGGACCATGAAAAATCTTCACATAACAAATGTGTCTCAAGTCTCAACCTGGGTAAAACTTCTAACATGTGTGCCTCTGTGTGGATTAGGACAATTAAAATCACATCAACAAAGGGCAACCTAGGATATGCCTTTTTGCTATGTGTTAAGCCTTGTCCCTTTGACGTCTCATATTAATTTACTATTTATTACAACAGCAAAGAATGCTCTTGGCCTCATGCTACAAATGCCAAGCTGAAATGGAACATGAAAAAAAAATGAACCTACAAACCAACAATCTCTCAAATCAATGTCAACTCATTAAGCCCTTCAATCAATTGAATTGGTTGTTTCAGTGAGACCCATTAACCAACTTGAATGCCTTCATAAATATGAAAGAAACCTTTGTAAACATCTGAACCTATTGATCACTGCGTTAACGAAGAAATGTAACTCCAAAGCATGCAACACTGCATGTTCAAATGTTATACCAAAGACCAGATCATTTAATTTATGATGGCTTAAAAAGGTCCCAGCTAGGTTGCTTGGGTACGTAATAGATACCAATATACATTGGACATGATATGGTGATTTTTTTCCTTTTTTTCATAGGGGAACGACCTACCATGGTGTCGCCGAATTCAGATACTACATCCTTATCGATTCATCAAATCATCTTTGGTTCCAGCTTGCATCAGTGGTAATCAAATGCTCTCAAGAAGCTTTAAATAGGTAGGCCAAAGTACTTCCATTATCTTAGTAATTAATGTTGATTTCCACTCCAACTGATTGTATAGTTATATCATGGGGTGAATCAAAATTAAAAGAATTTAATAAAAAGCCTCTAAATTAATATGCAGCCAATAAGTGGCCCATTACATGACATGAAAAAAATTATGGCCTGGTGTAGATAATATTTTTAATAGATCTAGTATTTAGTGTCCCAGACGTTATTAGTGCCCCCACACTTTTCTCAGTCACGAGAAATGCATTCTAATACTTTAGAAAACATATTCACAGTCATGGGAACATGTTTATAGGATAAATTTATTACATAGCAGAAACACACCTATAGTCATGGGCGAGTTCTAGTGAGTGGGTTGCTACTAGCACCCTTGCAGTAGTTAGCCCTTCCGACATTTTTCATATAAATACAATAACACATTAAATACAAAGCATTTTTCTTATATAGATTAAGAATTTGAAATCTATACCAACAAGCTTGCCATTTACAAATACACGAGCTACATCATGAATTTTATCTATTGTTAATGATGGAAGAACCCCTTTTGAATTTCAAAATACAACATCTACATCAGAAATGTTTACCCTGTTCAATTGAGAAAATAACGAGGATCGTCAGCAGACTATGAAGTACATGCCATTTAAACCACATACTAGGAAAGAACAATGAACATGTAATCGTTTTAAAGTTACTGCATATGCATAACACTCTCTAGGTTCGAATTTGAAAATCTAAATCCCTTGTGTTACATGGTTTAATCATATATATACTCCTTACACTGTGTAATTCATCTTCTGAATTAACCAAAATTGGAGAGTATAAAGATGAAATGTTCTGTTTTAGTAATCTAGCTGTACTAATGAAACTAAGAGAGAAACATACCTGGCCACCAGTGGTACTAGGAACAACTGATACAGAAGAAATATCTACATATGACTGTGTAGTAAGGAACACATCCACACAAACCTGATAAAATTAGCAATAAGAAAATATTATTCATTTCAATTAAGTAAAAAAAGCAGCATCTTGAAAAAAAAGAAACAAATGTTTCTCACTTGATACTCTGCAAATTCTAGTGCCATTATCTTGAGAGTCTTATCAACAGGCTGTAGGAGCTTATGTGTTTCCTGTTAACATCACATGCAGAAAAAAAAAAGCAATGCCATCACTTAATGAGTTACACAACCTAAGGAAAACGAGATGAAATATTGAATGGAAGTGATATGGCAGATGCAAATTTCTATAATTCTATTACATATAGTTTACACAAAATATCATACAAAATGAATGACAGTGGAAATAGTCAATCTACCTTCTGCTTCCCTGGCAGATAATGAACCAATTTCAACTGATGGAATTGATGGTATTACTGCAAGTGCCAACATGCGCATAAATTGCTCTTTTCTTTTCTAGCAAAACACTCACAACATACAATCTACAGAAGTAAAATAAGTTCTATTTTATTGTAGAAGGCTTGCAATCAGATTCATTTCTAAGATCACCTAAAAATAGCTTTCTAGAATAAGGATGAGATTATACATAGTTGACAAGAATATTTTGACAACTTGTTCAATGGAGAGAAAGAGGACTAACACTAATAGGAGCTTTGTGCGAAGTATCCAAGAATCTGAGATTATAAAAGCTTTAAAAAGGATGAAAGAATAAGGTAATGGGCCCTAATGGTATTTCAATTAATATGTGAAGATGTCTCGAGAATATAACTATAGTTTGGCTAATTAAGTTATTCAATAATATTTTCCAATCGAACACGATGACTAAGGAGTGGAGAAGTGTATTGGTATCAATGTATAAGAATAAGGGAGATATCCAAAGTTATACTAATTACTGAGAAATTAAGTTGATGAGCCACACTATGAAGTTATTGGAGAGAGTTATCGAATATCATTTGAGAGGAACGGCATAGATCTCTATAAACCAATTTGGTTTCATGCCTGGAAGATCAACCATAGAATCAATTTTCTTAATAAGACAAGTTATGGAGTGGTTTAGCGAGTAGAAGAAGAACCTACGTATGGTTTTTATTGACCTGAAAAAGACTTATGATAAGATACCAAGAAATGTTATATGGTTGACTTTGGACAAACATAAAGTCCCAACAAAGTATGTCTCTCTCATCAAGATTATATACATGTTCACGCCGGATCTCGCACGCCCGGTGCGAACACGCCGACGCCTGGGAGAACTGCTTAGCTCTAGTGCAAGTCGGTCGGCTTCTCTCCATGGCTTGAGTTACGCGCACCAAGGCCTATGGGGTTCGCTCGGCTCCTGCTCAATGGTGCGGGTGTGAATGTACCAGTCAATTTGACCCTACAATTGACAAAGAGGTGAGACGAATGGGTCAATCGAACGATGGGCCGATACGAGCTCTCGCTATCGGCTGGCCACCGATAGGATCGAGTTGGTCATCAGTCACGTCCCGATGGCTCCTGCTATCGGCTGGTCACCGATAGTTATTGGGACGCTCTTCCATCAGCTGGGGAGCCGATGAAGATGTGTATAGATATCGACGAAGGACATGATGACTTTGGGTGTAACGAAAGCGAGATCCAGATCCATCGGCCATAGAGCTGAAGGGTATTCAGAGAACAACAAAGCACGCGGGATCTCTCCTGGTTGCCGATGGAAGCTATACCGCTTGCTCATCGGCTAGAAAGCCGATGAGGGCATATGCAAACTAGCAAGAAATTGTATAAAAGACATCGGCTGCAAAGCCGATGCCGCTCTGGATATGTCAGCACAAGACCTGTTGCCTACCGTGATGACATCGTAGCACCGAATCTTGAAGATCAGACCTAACCGAGATAGTATGAGCTCGAGACCAATGGTAACGGGACGGTGAATACCAGATCGGTTGTGCTGAAGTAAGGGCGAAGTGAATCCATCGGCTAGCTAAGCCGATGAGAGGACGTCTTTCTAAAGACAAGTCTAAAGCTATCTACCGTCGGCACCCTCGTAGGTTAGATCTAACCGATGCAGCACGAGACCGACGATGACAGAAAGAGCTTGATAGGCCGATAGACCTTGCACGGACGTGATGCGATACATTCAATCGGCCTAAGAGGTTAAACCTAAACGATACAGCCTTAGATAAAGCAAGACATATCAAGATAGTGGCGGGACTTACCCCTTCGTCGGAGATCGAAGTTAACCGATGCAGCCCCGTGTCGAGAGCCAGACCCCGCTGGTAAAAACTTAGATGAACTAGGGTGGCAAGGCGCTGAAGTAGAATTGATTGAAAGATGTGTTGATTGCGGGCTCTCAGGGGGTCTATATTTATATCCTAGCATTACAGAGTCCGACGTGTTTACAACAGCCATCGGACGCTATTTCCTAACAAAGATAAAAGGAAAATATCTCTAAGAAAGTTAACTAAACTAACTAAACCTTCCTATCTATATAAGATACCATTTACATAGATAGATTACCTTGTCGTAAGTCCCATTCTTTCCTATAGCAATCAGACTCTTGTTTACTAAACCGATTATCTTTTCAATATTTACCTTGGCTTTCCAAATTTTGGCATTAACAATACAATAATGTTATGACTAGTGTTCGAACAAATAATGGTAACAGATTATTTTTCTTATAAAATAGGACTACATCAGGAATCAACATTGAGCACTTACCTCTTTGCATTAGTAATGGATGAGGTTACGAGAAACATACAAGAGAATATCCTTTAGTATATGCTCTTTACAGATGATGTAGTGTTAATTGACGAGAGCCACATAGGAGTAAATAAGAAACTAGAGTTGTGGCGGCAGACTCTTGAGTCCAAAGGTTTTAGAGTAAGTAAAATAAGATTAAATACTTGAGGTGTGACTTTAGCACTATCGCATACGAGGGAGATGTGAGTTTAGAAGGCCATGTGGTGCCTAAGAAGAATATTTTTTGATATCTAGCATCAATGCTACAGATAGATAGAGATATTGATGTGTACATTAGCTATAGAATCAAAACAAATTGGTTAAAATGGTGCCAAGCATCTGGCATCCTTTGTGATAAGATGGTATCTCAGAAGTTAACAGATAAGTTTTACAAAATGATGATTAGACCTGCTATACTATATGGAGTAGAATGTTGGTTTATAAAAAGATGTCATGTTCAACAGTTGAGTGCTACAAAAATGTGTATGCTAGGATTTGTAGTCATACAAGAATGGACCAAGTTTAAAACAAGGAAATACGTGATCAACTAGGGGTAGCACCAATTGAAGAAAAGCTTATCCAACATCGGTTGAAATGGTTTGGCCATATCCAAATGAGACCCCCAGAGACGTCAATCCATTGTGGAATTTTAAATCAAGATAATAATGTAAAGAGCAGTAGAGAAAGACCAAAACTAACATAGAGAGTGACAATAAAAAGAGATTTGAAAGAGCAGGATATAATTGAAGATCAAATGCTTGAAAAGCAGCTATTGATGTGTCTGAACCATGATTTGAAGATTTTTGTTGGGTTTTAACTTTAGCCTACTCCAACTTGTTTGGGACTAAAAGTGTGTTGTGTTGAGTTGAGTTGAAAACAAGAAAAACTACTTTCACCAAATATAAAACAAAGAATGGCAACCAACCCAGCTAGTTATACATGCAACTAAAACAGTAGACAGGATGAAAAACGTATCCATTGTCCCATGCTCGAGTACATAACTATTTAAAAAATGATGAAGGTTAATTTATGGAAAAGATCAAGATTATATTTTATTAGTGATGGTTGGTCATGATGTGAGCAGTCAGCTAGCAAAAATATCAACTGAAAATGTGATGCACATTACGAGAAAAAAATAATCCAACTTCACTTGTTCTCATTTTATCTTACTTGATTTTCTTTTTTAGTTTGATGTGTTCCTTTAAAGCTTTCTAACTTTCATAGGTTGTCAAGGTCCCAAAAGATCTTACAGCGATTCTATAGAGCAGCATGCTATAGATCATTATATGGATCGAAATTTCATCAAGATCCTGAAGGTGTGATCGGCTTCACATATAACTGTATTTAAGATCAGTAGGACCTTTGTCCTGAATTCCTGATACTAAACCATATCAACATATGAAATTAAGCCATTACAGCTTACAATGCTTTCATTTTGCTCTTCTTATGGCTTGAATTAAAGATGCTATCATTTAGATAATGGGTTTTAACAGATTAATTCTAAAATGAAGTTGTATAAAGTTCAGAAAGTAATTTTGAAGATGAAGTAACTTAGATAAGTAGATAACTGCACTCAATATGAAAAAGAGCAATTTATAAAATTAACAAAAGTGTATTATAGACTTATATATTTCAAAACATCATTAATCTTAGGGTTCCCTTGCCTTTCAACAAAGACTCTAGTTAATTAAACTACAAATCCCTACACTCAATTTCTCAATGTTATTTTATAATTTCTCACAGCCATTTGCACTGTGTTTCTAAGTAGATGTGTAGGAGTGCATGCAAGGGTGGGATTTATAGAGATATACCACTCGATCACTCAACAGACAAGTTAACCTATCAAATTAGCTGACTGGAACACAAGTAGTTTTCCACCAGTAGACTTCATAGCAAGGAAACTGGCCTGCATGCAACATACATACATAATTATCAGCAACCTGTCCAGTGAAGCATGTAGATAAAAAGATAGAATATTTGTGCTATAGTTTAATTACTTTTAACAAAATCTCCACCAAACAGGATATAACAGATTAAATTTAAACTGCAGCTGTTCAATTCATATGATGCTACCGTAAGAGCAGCAAACAGATAAAGGAAATGGTTGTGCAAAGTTGTACCTTCATAGCTGCCCCAAATGCTGAATCAGCAACCCTATTGTTCTTGAACGTGTTAGGGATGCTCTCCAGTAATTGCTCCAAATTCTCACGGCACTAAAGTCTCAAAAAATAAAATATTTCAATTTTTTCCATGTACAGAATTTTCTTGTTTATGTTGACACTTTTAACCCATGACAAGAATTTTAAGCTAATAATCATAACACATTTGTAATTTGAGTGAATACAAGCCTCAGAAATTGGGAGAGTCAGGTTAGTCTGAAGTGTTGTGTACACATCTTGGATGTCAGGAACAATAAGCATCAAAGGCTGCAAGGGCAAGCAGGTGAATGAACAGTTTAAATATTGAAGATCCAAGAACTAGCAGGCTGTGAGCAATAGTTAAAAAGCAGAAGTTTGATTGGTATGCACAAGCTTATGATATCATGCGTAGATTCCCCTAAACTAGTCCATGGAACAATGCTGGCTTTTTGCACCGCTTCATGTCAGATGGAACACCAACACACAAAAAATTACAAAATATTTTGGAAATATAGTCAAAACATTTTGAAAATATTGATGTAGACGTTAGCCATAGAATCAAAGCAGATTGGTTAAAGTGACGTCAAGCATTTGACATCCTTTATGATAGAAAGGATATTGTAGAAACTCAAAGTGAACGGAGATTAGACCTGTTATGTTATATGGAACATAATGTTGATCTATAAAGAATGGTCACATTCAAAAGCTGAGTATTACAGAAATACGTATGCTACATTAGATTTGTGGTCATATCAAAATAGATCGAGTCTAAAATGAAGATATGTGTTATCAGTTAAGAGTAGCACCAATTGAAAATAAGCTTGTCTAACATCGCTTGAGATAGTTTTGTCATATCCAAGAAGACCCTAGAGATGCCAATACATTGTAGAATCTTAAGTTAATATAATAGTGTAAAGAGAGCTAGAGGAAGATCAAAACTAATATAGAGAGAGACAATAAGAAAAGATTTAAAAGAATAAGACATAGCTAAAGATCTATACTTAAATAGAAATACTTGGTAACTATTAACATGCCTAAACCGTAATTTGGAGATTCTTATTGGATTTCAACTCTACCCTACCCCAACTTGTTTGAGACTAAAGTTAAGTATTTTAAAAATATAGTTAACGCAGTGCCCCATCCACCTTAGAACTCTCAAGCTAAGACTTCATAGATGTGAGGGAAACAAAAGGGAGAATAATAGGTTTTTTCTTTTTGTTAATACTGCATATCAACTTGTCCTCCATATTTCTTATAATTTATGTTCTGTGAAACAACATCTATCTTTTTCTCTAGGTGCTAATTAAAGCTAGTATTGATATTGAATAAAGTGGCACGGTAAACCGAGACTACCTTGACAACTTCCTTTTTGGAATCTTCACATTTATTTAACACCAGATGACTAGAACTAAAGTGATTTGTATGATTCAACTAGGTTAGGTTATTGGTATGCACTAGAAGCATATCTTATCCAACCATGTTACAGATCTTGACTAACCGTTAACCTAACGATGGGATGAAGCATAGAATGATTAAAACTGCTACCAGACACTAAAAGTATAGCTGTAGCTGATTACGTTTAAGACTGTAGAAATGAATAGCAGAATCAAATGTGGCAATCCCAACCATTGTTTGAGGACCTTCCTACAAAATACATAACAACTGCTAGGCCCATAGTGTTCCATTTTTTATTAAACTTATTGCTTATCTAAGATTTAAGGAGGTACAAAATAAGCAAAAACACTAGACAACTTTATCAAAACTAGCCAAGTACCTATCTATTGCATCAGATTTCAAATAAATACATACTTAAAATTGAAAAGTTGCATATATTCTCTTGGGATAGGTGCAGGCCAACCTACAGGCAATGGTTAATCCATTATAATTCAATTAAATGAATTAAATCCAAATATAAAATTTAATTCATTTTGTTAAACTAGATTGGACAACTATTACCCGCATACCATGTGTGTGCCCATTCCTACAGTCATGATCATGCAAAAAAGTGATTTCAGAAACTAGTTGCTAGTTCTTGCATTCATTAGAGATACTCCCTCCATCCCAAAATAAGTTCATCTTTCACCTCTATCGTTTGTCTCAATATAACTTCACTTCTTTCCTTTTACCTACTCTAGTCCACAAATCGATGAGTTTTAATACTTCAATACCCCTTACCTACCCTTACCTGCACACCCACCAACACTACTTTCTAATTAATGGAGGACAGTTTGGTCTTTTCCACTCTATCTTAGTTTGTGTTCCTATGGCCAAACATGAAGTTATTTTGGGATGGAGGTAGTATATTCTGATTTACCCAAATTTATGATGTATAGAATGACAAGCAAATCAGAAGATGGAATTAGGGAGAAATATGTATCAACGTAGTACAATGGAGAAATATGTATGATCAATATCTATAGTGTCAAAACATACTAGCAGAGTTGGCTTGCATCATTTTCATTGGCAATAACTCTATATTATCGACATGATGCCTTACCCTAGACCAACCGCTCCTGTACATCTAGTACCGAAAAATTTATTGGATCAATCCAAATACCATGAGGCTATGTCCCAACTAAATTGTTCATCTATAGCAACAATATGTGTTCACTACAATTAAGTTATTGACCATTGTTCTTGAACGATGATATTAACATACTTCACATATATTGGGTTCGATGTTTCAATTTATTATTATTTTTAGATTGATTTTTATTTTTATGGTATATATATTGAAAATAACGAAGAAACCATTTATATCATTCTATAACGGCATGCCGAGAAGCGGAGTTCAAGTAGACCTATCGCTTGAGAGTGTTTCAATCGTACTTGTTTTGGATACACACTTGATCACTTGTACGCCTCATGTTTAGGAATCGTCGCAATCCACGAGGACACCGGCACGACGAGAAGCTGAAACCAAGCACCGCATCGATCTGCTCGCCGGCGTATATTGTTCTCACATTCCGACAAGGATCCAATTTCTAGTTGGCAGCGTGATAACTCGTTCCAATAACACATGCTCCAGGATTGACCGATCACCGGTAAACGAGTACAGCGAGTACAGAAATGCATATATGCGTAGGAAAAGTCAGTATATATACTGTCCATCCTATTGCTCATTCACTGTATGTACTCGAAAGCATACCAGGAAATTGTGCAAACAAGCACATGTTGTGATATCGCGTTCGGCAGTCTTCGGATCGTTGCCACATCAACCACACAAGACCGAGCTACTCCGTCCGCTTGGCTGTCGGCTAGTCGACTTTACATCCGTTTCGGATATACCCAAACATGTAGCATGTAGCAGGGTCATGTAGTCGGCCAGCCGTCCAACACGCCGCCTGACAAGATGACCGCACCTATCGAACTCCTCGCCTGCACGTGTGCTGGATACTACGCGAATACACAGCTGAGGAGAACATCGGTGCGTACTTTGTGGGGTGAAACAGTGACGAACGAATAGTTGACCGTCAAGCCGTACGTAAACGAACATCCAAGAGATCGATACATACAAACATGCATCTATTGGCAAGTATTTTGTCCATCGTACAAGCATGAAGTACTCATACGGATCTACTATGGCCATGTGAACGTCACGTCTAGCTCAAGCCCGACTGATTTGGCTCACGCTAATTAAGGTAGCTAGCAGTTGATTTTTGAATTAATCTACTACATATACCGACTTATATCTGAATAGAAATTACAACAGCAGCAACAAATAGTACACTGAGTTGAAACAAGAGCCTCACGTCTGCTTTTTAATTATAGACATTTATGTGTATCCTAATTAGTATTCTATGATATACTAGTGTCCCTAAGAGTCTCATTTGGATATGGCCAAACCACCTCATCGATATTGGACAAATTTTCTTGAAATAGTGTTACGCTTAGCCGATCACGTATATCATTGTTCTAGCCTCAATTTATTCTTGTATGACCATAAATTCAGCATAATATACATATTTCTATAACACTCAACTGTTGAACATGTTATCTTTTTTAGTCATTCTGTCTCAGTATAGCACAGCAGGTCTAATTGTTGTTATATAAAACTTAACTTTTAGCTTATACAGTACTCTCTGATCATAGAGAACACGAGATGCTTGGCACCATTTCATCCACCCCGCTTTGATTTTATGGCTAACATTTGCATCAACATCTACATCCATCTGTAACATCGATCCTAGATATCGAAATTTTGGCTCTTGCAAGTTTGGCTTGTTTATCCTTATGAGCATGTACTAAAAAACAAAAGTCGACCACTACCAATCTATTTTGGAAACCATAATCTACAAATAAATTAACTTTTAAGAAATTATTTGAGCACTCACTCAATTACCGAGTGTCCTAGTAAGACTTGGTCAAATACGCCTCTTGATTGAGAAGGCTCTTGACTAAACAGGTAACATAGTACCAAACTTATCAACTGAAAATAGCAACATGTCTCACAATCGTCACTAGTCTCGCCTAGTATATTTGTGAAAAATGTTGCTATACTATCATACAATTTCTCACAAAAATAACTAGTACCACCAGGCTTATTTATCGAGATTATATCCATATCATCCACCTCAAGTATTCGGGACAAGCAAGGATGCATTTTGCTTATAAACAGAAGGCCTAGGGGCTTTGATCATATCATGTACCGTAATGACGTAGTTAGAGGCCTCAAATGGTGATGATGCCTAGAGTGGAATTACAATACTATTAGTCGATACCATGTAAATATTACTAGCTTGATCTATTGGCATGTTTGTTGAGATACTGTCCACACCATCTATCTTGATCAGTTAAAGCCAACTAGTCGAAATGTGGATGAAGGAGGCGCTCCACTTATAAACAGATGGCCTGAGGCACTGTCGATAGCATCTAACACAATGATCTAGGTAGAGACCTTGAATAGCGATGACACACAATGTGCAACCTCTCAATAATGGAGACATATGTGAAAAACAAGCAATATAATCAAAAAGACGTTTCAAACATAATCAAAAAGACGTTTCAAATAAAAAGCTTAAAGTAAACTATGACCCTTCAATATGCTTGTAAGTTAGTTAAACAAATGTGAACTATGTTGGCCATATGAGATACAGGTAGAATAACCAACCCAAACAAAATTACAAGTAGTCGAGACTTGTTTGGACTAAAATTTGATAAGCCTAGCAAATGGGAATGGAGAGCCGATTGTCTTATTAGAAGAGTCTGATTAATATAGGTAAAGAGCTGATCAGATAGATTAAGGATGAATTCAGTTCAGTTAAAGATGAGAGATTATTTAGATAGGACCGAATCTAAGGAGAAGGCGTGAAAACTATGATAGGGTAATTTTATTTGTATATAGAATATATCTTATAAGATAGAAAGTATAGTTAGTTTTATTAACTTCTTAAAGATAATTTCTTTTTATGTTTTAAGAAATAAGGTTTTGCTAGAGCCAACCTCTCATGACACTAATTACAGGCATTTCTCACTGATCCAGCATAATTACAACGTATTAGAGTTACAACCACTATCGATCGACACGCTGTAAGCCAGTCGTTCCCTCTCATCTATTCTAAGTCATAATGTGGTTATAATAGGTGTGCCTTTCTATTTAAGATAAAGAGCCTAGAATAGAGTTAAACTCTACTATTATCCTAATACCTATTATAGCTTTAAGTCGTAAATTATATATAGGTAAACATTCAACACAAACTCCAACAGTTAAATCGAATCAATGCATGTACGAACTTGTCTAGCAGAGAAACAACTAATTTCTTGCTTGGCAAAATTCGCTGGCAACTATTTCTGACACCCTCATGCGTGCGCGTATATACATATATATATATATAATTTATCAATCATAAATCGTTCAAACCTTCGCCTTACTATTTTCCAGAGTAAAGCTACCTAAATAATTTGACTCCATACATTGTTGAGCTACTCCAGCAGAATGACTCATCATGCGCCAAAAAACAAGAACTTCGTGGGCATCATTGTCCAGTTTTCTCAGGGTAGAGTTAATGACCATTTACACATTGAACATCAATTTCACCTCACATGAATGGCACATTTGTAGATTCATATTTTCAATATTCTCGCTTCTTTAGTTACTTTATTCATTTTGAACTCGGCTTTTGCAGCAACCTTCTAAAATTGTGTGCCAACAAGGTAGCACGTAAAAATTAAAGATGCCTTTCATGTGGCAATTCATTGCAGCAGATTTACATATACTACTGAAATTGCTATGCACACATTGCCTTGGCACACCCATGCCCATGCGTGCTTAACGCCAGGGATCGAGTTTCTTGGCCACACACGCACATTGCTCTCTCTCACGCAATGGTTGGATGCACTATCTCCACAATGGACTCGCCCCCGATCCCCTCAGCACACACACATATAAGGAATGGCTACCCGTTCATCATTGATGACTATTTTATGGTCTAGCTAGACCAAAACCCTAAGACTATTGATCCTCAGGCACACTGAAGGGGAATGAAGAGCGAACTCCTCTCAGGGTGATTTCTCACCCTCATTGCACGGTGATTGCATCATAGGTGGCCATCAGTGAAGTGAATGGCAGATTTGGTTCCAATCTTTCGATCAACATGGATAACTTGATTGATAGATGCAACAACATTCACAGTACGACTACAACCATCTAGAGATGATATGTCTTAGCAATCCATACATCAAATCCAATGGTTAACCATGATCTTATGGAGCACGATCAACCCAGCCACATGAGCACTCATCCCACAAGAAATCAAAGAACAAGCAAGAGCAAATAGATCAAGCACTAAATTACTAAATTAAGATGAATTGTTTAATGTGAAAATACAATGAGAAAAGTGAGGCTTTGAAGATGAACAGACGGGTGATCTAGTCGACACGTGTGCTACAAGTGAAGTAGCAATGGTTAACTTTCAATCTAATAAAACCCGCTCTATTTTGTTGTGGCTCTAGAGATTATATATAGGTGGAAGGACAACGACAATGGTGTTGAGGTTGTGCTCTAACCTTAGGACGTATCCTTAATGGACTCAACTAGATACATGGGACATCAGCTGAAAATAGGGTGACGTATCACTGTGGATAGACTAAGGTCTTGGCATTAAAAGTAGACTTGTGCGAAATGGATTTGAGGCTAGATTCATTTGAAAGTAGACTTGATAAGATTTCCGTGAAGTTTAGGAGTTCCCAAATCAGAGTCCGTATGTCATGGTGACAATCACAAGTTGGCGTTATTCCATGGTCGAAAATCAGCCTGCGTAAATCCCTTTCCTTTTTGTTATTCTGTATCATTCCTAAGCAAAACAAAAGTACATGTGTTCCCATTTAAATAAGTAGGACACATACTAAAGAACAAACTCAATTTGTCTAATTAAGTTGGCAAGCACGGTCATGAGTAAGCGATCAGTATGTTCCATTCATATAGGTGGGGATATATCAAGGGTGTTGATATTCTCATCATCCTCTCCTTTTCTATTTGAGTCGTCCTCGGCTTAAGCTCGTCGACCTCTCCCAAATATGGCTTAAAATCAATAATGTTAAATGTTGGACTAACCCTAAATCTGCAGGCAAATCAAGATTATATGCATTCTCATTAATTCGCTCTAACACCTTAAAAAGGTCTATCAGCTCTAGGCACCAATTTAGATTTTTCCAAATTAGGAAACCTATCCTTCCTCAAATGCTACCAAACCAAATCGCTAGTTTCAAAAATTAGTTGTCTTCTACTTTTATCACTAGCAATCTTATACTTAGCATTCATGCTCTCTATATTCTCTTTTATGATTTCATGCAATTTTAATATCAATTTAGCATGTTGTTTAGTATCAAATTTTAATTTTTCAAAAGATCGCAAAGGCAATAAATCAATTGGAGTGCGAGGCACCAACCCATTTATAATCTCAAACAGGCACATCTCTGTAGTAGAATGAATGAACGATTATAAGTAAATTCAATATGAGACAACCAATCTTGCCACATTTTAATGTTCTTCAAAACTTCCCACAACATAGTAAACAAAGTTCTATTCATAACTTTAGTTTGATCATCATTTTTGTGATGACAAGTAGTAGAAAACATAAGCTTAGTGCCTAGTTTAGCCCATAAAGTTTTCCAAAAGTGACTAAGAATTTTAGTATCATGATGAGAAACAATTGTATTTGGCACACCATTTAAATGAACTCTCTCTCTAAAGAGAAAATCAACAAAATAAGTAGGATCATCAGTTTGAGGACATGTGTCTGCCATTTTAGAAAATTTATACATAACAACAAAGATGCTATCTTGTCCCTTTCATGTCCTAGGCAAACTCAAAAGGAAATCCATAGAAATATCCTTCCAAGAAATGCTAGGAACAATTAGAGGCATATACAAACCATGGAGATAAGGTCATGACTTAGCTTTTTTACATGTTGTGCAGTGTGAGAAACAATTCTCTCTACGTCTCTGCCAAAAGAAATGACTAGCAATGATGTTTCCGCCTTCTTGTTAGCAAAATGCCCCATTCAACCCACCTCCATGCACTTCCTATAACAACAACAAACAAACGGAGTTAGCTAAAATACATAGCTTATTAGATCTAAACACAAACCCATCACTGATAACGAATTTGTTACATATCTTTCCATCTTTACAATGTAACAACACATCTTTAAAGTCAACATCTTGCACATATTGCTCTTTAATTGTTTCTAAGCAAAATATTTTAGAATCAAGTTATGTCAATGAGATATATCATCTAGAAAAAGGCATCAACAATAACATTCTCCTTCCCTTTTTTTGTTTGATAATATAAATAAAAGATATAATGAATTCAATCTGCTTTGCAAGTCTACGGTTCAATTTGCTTTGAATATGAATATGTTTAAAAGATTCATGAATAGAATGTATAACAAATTCTTTGGGTCACAAATATGCTATCATGTTTCTAAAGTTTAGACTAAAGCATATAATACTTATAAAATAATTCAGAATAGACCCACTCATTTTTTCACTAAAGTATGTGCAACAAGTTTTCCTTCTTGTAGCAAAACACCATCTAAAGTAATTCCACTAGGATCACATTCAAGCTTAAAAGTCTTATTAAAATCTAGAAGTTGGAGTAGAGATGCATTTGTCAACATACTCTTTAGCTTGTTGAAGGTATTCTCTCAAGCCATGCCTCACATAAAAGGCACTCCCTTTTTTGTAAGCTCATTCAATGGTGTAGCAATGGTGCTAAATTCCTTCACAAAGCAGTAATAGAACCTTGCAAGTCCTAAAAAGTTCTGCACCTATGTAATAGAAAATCAGTCAAAAACCACAAAAACACTATCCGTGCCCTTCTAAGTTCTAGGCAATTCAAAAACAAAATCCATTGAATTGTCTTTCAAAGGAGCATTGGGAACAGGAAGAGGCATGTACAAACCAAGGGGTTAAAGCCGGGATTTGGCTCGTTGACAAATGGGACAGTGAGCAACCAACCTCTCCACATTATTTCACAACTTTGTGTTAATGCCAAAATCTAGATGACCTGATGGCGCTAAAGCTAATCGGCTAAGAGGTGTCCAATGACTACAGTGAAGAAGCCGATCGGGTTTCAAATTGGAAGATTATTCAAATAAAACCGAGTTTGCGAAAAAGCCGTAGACTCCACGGCAGGATGTTTATCTTTGTAAATTGTAACCTTATTGAATTAGGAAGGTTTAGTTACTTAGTTAACTTCTTTAGAGATATTTTCGTTTGTTCCTATAAGGAAATAACGTCCGATGATTGTAAATGCATCGGACACTGTCTATAAACCCAGGGTATAAATATAGACCCCATGAAAACTTGTAAGACATCTCTCGATCAATACAATCTCGGCGCATCGCCACCCTAGTTTATCTAGGTTTTACTGGTGGGTTCTAGCTCTCGACGTGGGGCTGCATCGGTTAAGTCCGATCTCCGGCGAAGGGGTAAGAACCCATCTTGATATGTTCTACTCTGTCTAAGACTGCATCGGTTAGGTTCGATCTCTTAGACCGATCAGACGTATCACATCATGTCCGTGCAGGGCCTATCGGCTTGTGAAGCTCCCTCTACCATCGTCAATTTCCTGTTGCATCGGTTAGGTTCAACCTACGAGGCTGCTGATGGTAGATCGAGCTTCAGGCTTATAGTTTTCTGTACGGCGTATCATCGGAGTGCTAGCCGATGAGTAATCCATGCTCTAAACTTCACGCCCAGTGCATCGGCCCCTCGGCGATACGCATTAGCCTTTGGAGGTGTACCATGATGCGTAACGCTGAGCGTATCGGTCTCCCAACTGATACGTTCCCGCCTTCAGAGAGGCGTCTTCTCATCGGCTCAGCTAGCCGATAGGTTCGTTCCTATCTTTGCTTTAGCATAGCTGATCCGGTGTCCTCCGTATCATCGCTGTTGGCCTCGGCCACGTACTATCTCAGTTAGGTTCGATCTTCAAGGTTTGGTGTTAATGGCGCTGTCACGGCGGGCGACGGGTCTCGTGCTGTCATATCTGAAGCGGCATCGGCTTTGCAGCCCGTGCCTTTTTATACTATTCCTTGCCTAGTCCACATGTGCCTTCATCGGTTTTTCCAACCGATGAACTACTGTTACGGCTTCCGTCGGCTATCCGGAGGGATCCTGTGTGCTTTGCTATCTTCTGAGTACACCCCGGTTCCTCCATCATTTCTACGACCGATTCCTCGTCGACACCTATCCACATCAGCTCTCCAGCCGATCGAAGAGCATCCCGAACCTATTGGCAGCCAGCCGAAAGCGAGCGCCTGCATCAGCCAATCATCCGACGGACTTGCTCGTCCCACTTCCTTGTCAATTGCAGGGTCAAATTGACTAGCACGCTCGCACCCGTACCGACGCGCCGGAGTTGATCGAACCCCATAGCCCTTGGCGTGCGTACCTCAAACCACGGAGAGAAGCCGATCGGCCTGCACTGGAGCTAAGCAGACCTCCCAGGCGATCAGCGTGTTCGCGCTGGGGCACACGAGAGATCTCGGCGCGAACATATTTTTTTTGGCACGCCGGTGGGACCGAAGGTTTCATTCGTCGACTGATAAGAACCATACTTTATTAATCGGCTGATAGAGTAGAAATCTTCATTCATTAGCCGATTGGACTGGATTTCATTCATTGACTAGAGAAACCTGAAGACCATTCATCGACTGAAGATCATTCATCGACTGGTGGTATAAATCCATTCATCAACCAGTGGGACTCTACAAGTGCCTGATTAGATGTCAGATTTTTACTCATCAACCCGGGGGCATCTTGTTGTCAATATGTCTAAAGAAAAGGTTGATTCCAATACATATTTGTCTAAAGATGAAGCCGATGAGGAGATTATAGTTCTAGTTACAATGGAGGATTTGAATGAAGACTAGAGGCGGCATATAGAGCAAAACATGGACAACTTTCAGAAGCTCTGTTTGGAATCCTTCAGTATGACTAAACAAGGGCCGATTCAAAAAGCACCATTACCAAAATATGTTTTGATGAAGGAATCAGGCCATTCAACACCTGTAAATTCTTCCAAGCCGTTGCAAGACATGTTCAACGAATCATTGTATCAAGCATTCAGTAAACCATAGGGAGTATGGATGAATACATTGCAAGATCTGATCAAGAAGACGATACAAGAATCATCGGCTCAAGAGCCTGATCAGGATCATGTACCTCTGCTGATAGAGACAAAGGAAAATAAGGACCTATCAGCAAATATATATCCACTAATACAAGATCGATTCGGGGGGCAACGACAGGAGGTACCTCTAGAATTCTTTCAGAGGAATCATTATGGAGAATATCATAGGCAGAATCGGGTGCCATATCCACCTCCACATGATCTGGAAGATATTCTAAGAGAGAAGGATTGGTTAACCATGATTGTGGACACGGTGGAAGAGCAGTTTGGTATCAAGCCCAAAGATCAAACAGTTATGTATCGGCACCCATATCTAGAATGGTTTGAAAAAGTTTCATTACCTCGCCGATGCACGATACTAGATTTCTCAATGTTCTCAGGACAAGACAACATATCTACAATGGAACACATCAGCCAATTCTTAGCATAGTGTGGGGAAGCATTGGCTGAGGAAGCTCTCAGAGTCCATCTATTTCCATTATCCCTCTCTGGATCGGCTTTTGTATGGTTTTCTTCGTTATCACCAAACTCGATTCAAGAGCGACAGTTCCATAGACATTTCTATACTGGGATTCAAGAAATGAGACTATCAGATTTGACATCGGTTAGACGTAGGCCTAATGAGTCCGTTCTAGGACATCAGAAGCCAATATTATAGTCTTGTTCTAAGCGATGAACAATTAGCCGATTTGGCCTTCCAGGGGTTATCGAGTCACATCAGGTGGAAATTTTCTGCCCAAGAGTTCAACAGTTTAGCACATCTGATACATGTGGTATCGGCTTACGAGAGCCGATTATCAAGAAAAGAGGAGATGCCGACGTATTGGAAGTTACCGATTGGGTCTTGGGATGATAAGTCTAGAGAATGGTCACCCAATCGGGAAGACGTCTAAATCTGCTGAGCATAGCTGATTTCTTCTTTTCAAGACGGACGAGCTCTCAGAAGTAGTATCGGCTAATAATACTGTTTGCGTAAATCGGCTGAGGTGTAGCCGATTTTTAATATACGGAAGTCGATATGATTATATCGGTTACAGATGGCCGATATCGTTTAGACATCGCTGTTAGGGTATATGTATATACAACTTTTATTGATCAAGCTGATTGAACTCTATTGCACATAGTTGATGTTCAGAATGACATATGGGTTTTTTCCGAGGCTAAAATTTTACAAGAATTTCTTAATGGCCTCGATCGCGGCAGATGGATTTGATCTATTTCATTGATGGCGCGGATGTCATCCTCATCTGATCTGAGGATAGTCTTCAAGTTCCTGTGCCGACGAACTGCAAGCCGCACTTGGTCTGCTATCTTAGCCTCTTGATCTTGGATTGATTTTGGTAGGCCGATGAGGTGGGACTCGGTGGAGTTGATGTCGTCACGAACCTTGTCGAGTTCCACCATCAAATCGGCTTCTCGTTTCTTCAAGAGGCCAAGCTTAGTGTTGGTGCGTTGAAGGTCAGCTGTCATTTCATTAAGCCTTTTCCTTTTGGTTTGGACAGTTAGCCGATCGTTGTGAACTAGATTGCTTTGCTCAACGCGATCGGCTATGTGTCGTCTTGATGCGATCAGCTGGGTCCTTTGGAATTTCAAGTAGGCAGCAGGCCAGAGTTCGTCAGTCAGTTCCTCAGGCAGAAGATGATCGATTTTAGCAAGTCTTCCCCGGATCGGCCCGCAATCTTCCACCAGTGAGTCAATCGGAACTTCCAGCCGATGCATAATATCTGACAACTACTCACGCGCATCGACTGGTAAAGATGGTTCAATCGCTGCGTTGGTGGCTGAATCTTCCTCTGCTTCCACGTATTTGCCGATGTCGAAAGAAAACAGATCGGCTAATGACTGCACGATAACATTAGTAAATATGGGGATCATCAGTCAAGAAAATAACAAGTAGGATGGATGTACCTGGGATATAGCGGGAGCAGTTTGAGCGATTATACGGGTATCAGCTTGATGTGGGGCAGTTTGACAAGTAGATGCCATGACTTCTGAGGATACCATTGGCTCAGCCCCAGTAACAGTGTCCAACAGTTGGACTTCAGGAGCCAATGGTTTAGGCTGCAAAGTAAAGGTGTCAGGATAAAGGTGAAAGCAATGGAGAAGAATTGATGCTGACACATACCAATGGAGATGCAAAAGTCAGGATGGCCATGGGAGAAGGGCTTCACGAAGCCGATGTAATAATGCAACATCGGCGTCGGATTTCTGTTTCTTAGAAACCGTCCGAGTAGCCGGTTTCTTGCGCTTCAGCCCTGGTGTTCACGACACTCGGAGGAGAGCCGATAGAGGTGGAGCACCCTGTCTAAGGAGGGATCTGGCCGATGGAGGTTGATAAAATAATTGGCCAACCACTTGCGCTGGTTGTAGGTGCATCTTTGTCTCCAGCCTATGGAATCATGAGAATCAAGACACAGTTGAAATTCAATATGATGAAGAAAAGATAGTGCAAGGAGAAAGATTACCTCTTCATCGGATTCCACATAGTCGGGGTTGAGGCGCAGGCAGTAATTTTTAGCCGATAGACTGAACAAGTGCCTTCCCCATTCTGATCACCATCGAGCAAAGATTTTGGTATTGGATATACAGGGCTCGAAGGTGGAGATAGTCCCTAAGGACAAGGATGATGCCATCAATCTAAGCTGATCATACTCCAAGCCACCTTTTACTTTTCCTCGGGCTTGGAGCTTGCCGATGAAGAACAAGCCAATGGGGAGTTGGCCGAAGCCCAACTGATGATCACCAACCGAAGGATGGTAGAACTTGTATGATGGGTGTTGGGATCGGCCCAATGAAAATCCAATCGGCAGAAGATTAGGAGTTATGGATGATAAGAAGATTGTCTTCTATTCTTCATTGGCTAAGGCGTTCATTGGGTGAAACCTGGAAGGCATTTCGAAAGACGAGTCATCCATGTACGTGAACCAGATGGTGACCTCTTTAGTGAAGCCGTAGTAGAAACATTTGAACCATTGACTGAGTCCGAGGGGGGTTATTTTGCTTCCAGGAAGAGCCGATGAAGCTTCACCCAGGGATGTACATCGGCGTACGCTGGCCTCATTTTCTTCTAGGTAGTCAGTCGGATATGTCATGGAAGGGAAAGGGGACCTGGCGATAATTCTGGAGGTGTAGACGTTCAACCAGAGTTGTATGAACTACCAAAAACCCCCAATATATCCGATTGGTTGGCCTGCCGACTGCTTGGTCGCCACCTAATGGAGCAATTGATCAGTAGCTCCAAGAAGATATTGCCCTAATGGAATTTGGCATTGATCGGCCAGGAGCTCTGCCAAGCACTGCATGTTGATTGTTGGACCTACAGTTGAACCACCAAAGACGAACCGCCCTAATCAGAGATTCAAGAATGCTACGTGTTCACGCTCATCGACTTGGCCGGAGGACTTTTTGTGCAGAGAAATATATTTAGTCCAACCTCTGATGTTCTTGGTGTTCAGCTGATGAGTGGGTTTAAATCGAAGGATGAACGGGTTTATGTAGTCAGTGGTGTTGAGGCAAGTCAACATGGCAACGTCCATCAGAGTAGGGGTCATCGGTCCAAGCCCAAACATGAAGGCATTCAGGATTTATGTGAGATAAAGGATGGAAGAGCAGATGATAGTTACCTCAGGGATTACGTTTGTAGAAGCCATCGCACGGAGGAAGCAAGAGCAGCAGCCGATGAAGTAATTTGCGAAAGTTCGCCTTCAGTTGTCGGAGCTCGTCGAGGTTTGGGGGTTCTAATGGGAAGACGTGTGTGGAAGAATGCTGAGGCGAAGAGGTATTTTATAGAGGCAGAGTGACCTAGGCAGAAATCTGAGCTGATTAATCTGCGGGTTTTAACGAGTCATCCTGGTTTGCGGAGACTTCCAATGGCTCGAAATTTCGTAGTCTGTTGGCAAACTCCGAAATTGGGAGGCATGTGTTAACGCCAAAATCTGGATGACCCGATGGCGCTAAAGCCGATCGGCTGAGAGGTGTCCGATGACTACAGTGAAGAAGCTGATCGGGATGTAGCAAAGAAAGACTCGGTTCCAAATTGAAAGATTATTCAAATAAAACCAAGTTTGTGAAAGAGCCATGGACTCCACGGCAGGATGTTTATCTTTATAAGTTGTAACCTTATTTTAATTAGGAAGATTTAGTTAGTTAACTTCTTTAGAGATATTTTCCTTTGTTCTTGTTAGGAAATAACATCCGATGGTTGTAAACGCGTCGGACTCTGTTTGTAAACCCAGGGTATAAATATAGACCAGGAGCTCTGTCTAAGGCTGCATTGGTTAGGTTTGACCTCTTAGGCCGATCAGACGTATCGCATCATGTCTGTGCAGGGCCTATCGGCTTGTTAAGCTCCCTTTGCCGTCGTCAATTTCGTGCTGCATCGGTTAGGTTCGACCTACGGGGCTGCCGACGGTAGATCGAGCTTCAGGCTTATAGTTTTCTGCACGGCGTATCATCGAAGTGCAAGCCGATGAATTATCCATGCTCTGAGCTTCACGCCCAGCGCATCAGCCCCTCGACCGATACGCATAAGCCTTTAGAGGTGTCCCTTGACGCGTAACGCCGAGCATATCGGTCTCCCAACCGATACGTCCCTACCTTCAGAGAGGCATCCCCTCATCGGCTCATCTAGCCGATGCGTTCGTTCCTATCTTTGCTTCAGCATAGCCGATCCGGTGTCCTCCGTATCATCGTTGTTGACCTCGGCCTCGTACTGTCTCGATTAGGTTTGATCTTTGAGGTTCGGTATTAATAGCGCTATCACGGCGGGCGACGGG
Source organism: Oryza coarctata (assembly GCA_030770085.1). NCBI lineage: Eukaryota > Viridiplantae > Streptophyta > Magnoliopsida > Poales > Poaceae > Oryza > Oryza coarctata. The sequence continues at coordinate 7,405,640 of CM061484.1, read as the reverse complement.
TCTCAAGCTGTTATATCCAGAGCGGCATCGGCTTCGCAGCCCGTGCCTTTTTATACTATTTCTTGCCTAGTTCGCATGTGCCTTCGTTGGTTTTTCCAGTCGATGAACTACTGTTACGGCTTCCATCGGCTATCTGGAAGGATTGACCAATTCCTCCATCGACTTTGCTATCTTCTAAGTACACCCGGGTTCCTCCATCGGCTCTGCGGCCGATTCCTCATAGACACCTATCCACATCAGCTCCCCAGCCGATCGAAGAGTATCTTGATCCTATCGGCAGCCAACCGATAGCAAGCGCCTACATCAGCCCACGTCCGACAGACCTGCTCGTCTCACTTTCTTGTCAATTGCAGGGTCAAATTGACTGGCACGCCCACACCCATAACGATGCGCCAAAGCCGATTGAACCCCATGGCCCCTGGCGCGCGTACCTCAAGCCACGGAGAGAAGCTGATCGGCCTGTACTGGAGCTAAGCAGACTTCCCAGGCGTTCGGCGTGTTCGCGCTGGTGCACGCGAGGGATCTCGGCGTGAACACTTTGGCCAAAAGAAGTGAGCAGCCAGCACATTATCCATCTTCTTGGCACCAAAATGTCCCATGAGGTCACTGCAGTGTGCTTCCTATAACAAGAAACGACGAATAAAACTAGCTAGAATGCACAACTTGTTAGCACAAAATAAAAATCCATCATTGATGAAAAATTTACCCCATAGTCTGCCATCCTTGCAATGCTCCTGTGCATCCTTGTAATAGAGATCATCTGTGTACTACTCCTTCAAGGTTTTCAACCCAAAAATATGAAAGTTAAGTTGAGAGAGCATAGTGTATTGGCCAGACAAGGTATTTGCAATAAAATTTTCCTTCCTCTTCTTGTGTTTGAATATAGAAAGACTCAATGAACTCGACCCACTTAGCATGTTTATAGTTTAGATTGGATTGGTTTTGAATGTGCTTCAATGATTCATGATCAAAGTGATTAATAAATTCTCTAGGCCATAAGTAATGGTGCCATGTCTCAAGAGTACAAACCAAAGCAAGTAACTCTTTGTCATAAGTCGAGTAGTCTAAACTAGCACCACTCAACTTCTCATTGAAATAAGCCACTGGTTTACCTTCTTGCAACAAAACACCACCCAATCCAATTCCAGTTGCATCACATTCTAGCTCAAACATCTTATTGAAATCAGGAAGCTGAAGCAAAGGTGCATGAGTTTACTTATCTTTCAAAATCATGAAGGCTTCTTCTTGGGCTGAACCCCATGAAAAGAGAACTCCTTTCTTGGTGAGTTAATTCATCGGAGCAGCAATGGTTCCAAAATCATGAACAAATCTGCGATAAAATTCTACATGTACAAGGAAGCTTTGAATATGTGTAACAGTGGTCGGAGGAGGCCATCTCTAAATTGCCTCGATCTTGGTGTGGTCCACTACAATTCCTTGTGATGTAAAACATAGCCAAGAAAAGAGACATGGTCTGTGCAAAAGTTGCACTTGTTAAAGTTGCCAAACAAACGTACACTACGTAAAGCCTCACAAACAACATGTAAATGATCAAGGTGGTCCTCCAAAGATTTGCTATAAATTAGGATATAGTCGAAATAGACAACCATAAATTTACCAATAAAAGCACGCAGAACATTGTTCATCAATCTCAACCCCAAAGGCATAACTAACCACTCATATAAGCCAAACTTAGTTTTAAAATCCTCCTTCCATTCATCCCCTAATTTCATGTGAATTTCACGAGAGTTGGGGATAACTTCGATTTGGGGTGGATTCAACATTGGCTATCCAACTACAACACCACAAGGGCTGCGCCTTAGCAACAGGTACACGTCTCCGATTGAAATATTCTTGCCATGCCAAGAACACCTCTGAACCTGCTACCAACCGAGAACAAGCAAGAACAAGATGAACAAGCAATTAACTCACAGATGGATGATTTAAAGGCAAATCTGAATCACGAGTTAGGGTCTTGAATCAGGAAAACAGGTGGTCTAATCGACACACGTGCTAACAAGGAAGTAGCAGTAGCTAAAATTACAACAAAACAAAACCCCACCTTCATCCTGGCGGCTACTGCAAGTATTTAGAAACCCTAACTTATAAATGGGCCCTAGTGGGCTGAACGAGATACAAGGACCTTAGCCCAAGACTGGAGGTCTGAACATCTTTCTACACTTTCTTGTCAGCTCCGATGGAATCTAGCAGTGTTTCTAGATTCATCTGAAAGTAGACATCATGGCCTTTCCAACAAGTGATCATGAACCTTAGACAACCTCCAGAGTGAATTTTAGTAGTTAAGTTGGCATGCTCTAGCTCAAGTCATTGGGCCCTGCTGTGCAGCAGGTGTGGTTGTATCTATGGAAGGGATATCCTCATCATAGTCCGCCAAGGGAATTGGCCAAAACCCAACTGTGGCATTTTTTGCCCCTTAAGAAATGTTTGGACACCATTAGTTATGAAGCTTACACTATACAAGAGTGGTTGCGCATGTGGAAATTATTCATAATTCGTGAATTGAATCACTCAAAACCTCCTAATGTATTTTTACACATTTGGCAGTGTTTCAACACTATTAATTATCAAACTTAAAGTTTACTCAAGTTGGCCTGCATGTGCAAATAATTTGTATTAAATCGCTCCAAACCTCTCTATTGTCACATTTGCACATATAGAAATGTTCTAAAACCATTGTTGTGAAACTAAATTTTTTAACAATGGATGCTTATGTGGGAACGATTTCTATTATGCGTATAGAATCGCTTCGAACCCTCTAATGTTATTTTTTGGCACATATGGGAATGTTTTAACACCATTTGTTATGAAACCTTTGCTTTGTACCAACAGATGTGTATATTGAAATGATTTGTAGTGCGTTTATGAAATTGCACAGAGGGGGGTGAATGTGTACACTTTTAATCTTCAAATAAGCTAGTAGCTAAAATACTCTCTCTAGAGTATGCAATCCTAATGTCTGGAGTATTCAAAACAACATCTCTGTTAGATAGAGACTTATCCGAAGTCTACGGATATATGGTGTAGAGATTCTAGACCTTCTTCAAAATATCCAAAGGATTCTCGAAAGAGGCAAACACTAACGTTTGGGGAAGATGCAAGTAAATAAAATAATATATAATAAAACTAGTAATGGGACTATAGGATACAAGCAATTTTTCACCAAAGTTCGAATTAACCGATCCTATGTCTTTTTTGAGGAGTTCCAAAGAGCCAGATTGCATTCGATCCCATGCCTTACCAAGTTTAACCCTAGAGATTAGTTTGGCCTCCAAGCTCTTACCAAATCATAGCACCTACTCTAACGCAATCACCAAGGTCTCCACTGGGACACCGTCTACTGCTTTCTATGAAGCTTGCTCTATCAAACCAACCTCTAAAGAAGAACTTAGAAATCCACTAATACACCTCTTTTCTTGTGATGGTGAGAAAGACCTTCACAAATGATTCGGCGATTTACACGTTGAATCCTCATGGGCAATGGCTAGTCGTCTAGGAGGTGGTCCTCCAAGAGTAACAAGCTTGAGTCTTCACCGGTGTTGATCTACAAGTGCTCATCCAAATCTCAAAGTCCACTCTCTCACAAATCCCCTTAACATCACACTTAAAGGGTGGATTAGATTCAAGATCCAAGAGTAGAGCAAGGTACCTCTAGAAAGCTCTAAGGAGAGGTGTAGAAATGAATAAGCAGCCCCGTTACTCATAGAATTCAAATCCTAGAGTATCCATTCAATTCTTTCAGCCTAGATATAGAGCTCAATCTAGAGATTTCAGCCAAAGGGTCCAAACATTGCAAACAATACTTAGCTTCGAGAGAGAGTAGGTTCAGAGTATCAAATCTAAACCTCCTGAGACTCTAGATAGACCTTTCTGATAGATAGAGAGCTCACTCTCGACTTTGGCATCAATGTTCGGAGACTCAGAGTCTCCACAAAGGAACTTGTCCATATGTTTCCACAAAGGATAGACAAAACATCCAAAACAATAGGAGAGAAAGCTAAAACCCCAAAGTGTATGTGCTACAAGTGTTTGTTCATCTAGACTTACAAATTTGATTGAGCAATTGCTTTTTAAACTAGCTAAACTTGAGCCCCTCTTAAACAGTTCGACTTATCCAAAGGACTCAAGAAATAATAAAATTACATTTTCATTGCTTTATGTCCTTTCTTATTTTCTAACCATTATGGGAGGTCTTCTTTTAATCAAAACAATCTCTCACTAGACGAATTAATGCGAGATTCTCAATTATAACATATTAGCTCCCTAATTTCTTATCATCTATCACTCAAAAGGTATTAGATGCACTTTCAACTATAACCGTATGAGACGTTGGTATGTTGAGTCTTGGTGATTGATACACCTCTCCGTGGGTTGTTCACCTTGCTTGTGCAGATTAACCGTACTCCTCCAAGTAAACCTAGAAACAAGTAAGAACAAGATAAAAACAATCTAAATTGCAAATAGGAATTGAAGATCATGGTGAGGTTCCAAAGATAAGTACAAGGATGCAACTGAAAACTCAACAAAGCAAAGACTGAAAAAAATAGTGCAGCATCACAATGATGTCTAGGTAATGGATGCAAGTTTTTTATGGGCTTTTTTGGTTATAGGTGAAAATGCATCTAGACCCATAGTGCTTTTGATGATAGATGACAAGGCAATTAGGGTACTAATTACTTCAATGGAAATAAGTATAGGTATTAGTCCCAAAATGGAAATAAACTTATGATATGGGGAACCCTACAAATTTATGCAATGTGGCTAAATGGCTCAAAACGGTTTAAATTAATGTCTGGATTGAATTTGAGTCACAGGAAAGCCACAATATTTAGTGTACAAGTGGGCATACATAAATTGCATACAGAAAGCCAAACCGGATTGAACTAAAGTGTCAGTTCTCTCTATTTTTGGTTGATGCCTTAGTTTCTATTTTATTGTACCGCAGTCATCAGTTGGTTGGTTAGTTTTATCCTCCATGAACCGAACTCACCGAAGAAATCAAGAGTTCTTGCGGCAGCACAACCTTATTAGTTGGATGTGGGCATGCCTTCTTGGCTTCCAACGCAAGAGCCCATGCGGTGTTCCTAGATCTCAAAAGGCCCACATGGCTTTGTGATCTTGTACATGGGCATCACGCAATGGGAGGCATTCCAAGGTGCGAAATCAAAGCTTGTTAGATTGTGCATGGCTGTGTGCAATGACTTTGTTTTGGAAGAAACAAAAAATGAGGAAACAGAACCAACATTCTTCATTTTTTTATTTCAGCTTTAACTTTTTACTACTGTGATTTTGGTCACTATTTTATGAAAACCGAAGTTATGGGATACCAACGAAATGTACTGATGAAACTAAAAATACCGAGTGCCCACCCCTAAAAAAGGGGGCTCATGTCAATGATTAGCGTTGTGTCCAAGTGCTCTAAAGTCACCATGATATTGTAGAGAGAGGTACCACACTCACAAAGGGAAAATAAGTAATATGTGATTTCAGATAAGATGTTTTGGTAGTTTCACCAGAACTTTAGGTCGTGTTTCAGTTGGGCCTGGAAGGCCAACCGGAAGTTCCAGTTTTTGGGACTGAAAGTTCTTGTCCTCATTCCTCACCATAGTAAAAACCTTAGACCTAAAGATCAAGTCTTCGAACCAAAAGTTTCAATCCCACATCCTACAGCAAACCTAAGTGTGGAACATAAGTTCTAGTGTTAAATCTCTGAATAATGGTTCATTGTGAGAATGAGTGAGTATTTAACTCCACCCACCCCTATTTTGAGGGGTTGGCTGTCTCACCATTTAGATCTACTCCCATAGTTTCTCTATGGTTTCTAACCTCCCCACTTTGATTATTGAGCCAAAAATCTAGTGAATTGAGGGGGACTTGGACATAGAGAGATGGAGAGCTAGGGTTCTTGTCAATAGCACTTGGGGATCGATATTCGGCCATCATCTTCATCATGCGTATTACTCTTGGTGGTTCTCCACCTTGCTAGCTAGGCATTGCCCATGAAGATCTAATTGTGTGGATTGCACGGAAAAATTTGTGAAGGTTTTACCTCTCCTCCACAAGGGAAGAGGTAATTTGACTGAAAAATAAGCTAGCTTCTAGGAGGTTACTTGGTAGAGCAAGCTTCACACAAGGTAGTCCTTGTTGTCCAAGCATGGACCTTACTGGTCACTTGGAAACTTGGTATGCCTCGATGGTTGCTTAGACACTAAAGCTTTCTTCACGATTGCTAGCTTGGTGAGGTTTTTGATCAATTGAGATCTAGCTCCTTGTTGTATGTTGGGGTGGACAAAAAAGACCAAACCAAAATATCATGACCAAGCCCAAAAAGACCAAGATTGAGAAATTATGTCACTAGTTTGATCTTTATCCTTAGTTAACCAAATTGAGGCCAACGAAGCCTAGTAGCAGTCCTTATTCTAGTAGAGACCATAATACCAGTAATCCTACCGGTCGACCCTACCTGATGAGGACATCTCTTCCATAGATACAACCACACCTGCTGCACAGCAGGACCCAATGACTCAAGCTAGAGCACGCCAACTTAACTATTAGGTGAAATTGTTCCTTATTGTCTAAATAAGTTCCTTAATGAATACGGTACTACTAAATTCTTTTGATGATATTCTACTACTTAGGAACTTGGAAGATAAACTAGATTGGTCTAGGAGCAGCCATGACAAGTATCAATTGGAAGTTGCCACGATCAAAAGGACGACCAGACCAAGGGATTGGATTGCAAGTTCGGACATCATGTTTGGACCTCCAAATAGCAACAACTTCAATCGACCATAACTCTTAACTCCAGAGGCTGTTTAAGGCCCATGAGGACTAGTTGGAAAGACCTTGATGTCTACTTTTAAATGAATCTAGAAACACCGCTACATTCCATTAGAGCTGACTAGAAACTGTAGAAAGATATTTGGACCTCTAGTCTTGAGCTGAGGTCCTTGTATCTCGTTCAGCCCACTAGAGGTCCTTTCTAAGTTAAGGTTTACACCCCTCCATGCCTCCTGGCTCTCTCCCAAGTATAAATACTTGCAGCAGCCGCTAGGATGAAGGTTGGGTTTTGATTTGTTATAAGTTTAGTTGCTGCTACTTCCTTGTGAGCACGTGTATCAATTAGACCACCCTTTGCTTGATTCAAGGCCCCAACTCGTGATTCAGATTCACCTTTGAATCTTCCATCCATGAGTTAATTGCTTGTTCATCTTGTTCTTGCTTGTCATCGGTTGCTAGCAGGTTCAAAGGTGTTCTTGGTACGGCAAGAACATTCCAATCAGAGATGGTGTACCTATTACTAAGGCGTGGCCCTTCTGGTGTTGTAGTCGTATAGCCAACGTCGGATCCACCCCAAATCGAAGTTATCCTTAATTCTCATTGAAGGTCAGAAACAAACCCTACCAGGTTCCCTCTCTCATCGAAGTTATCCTGTTAGATCTAATGCTTTTGTTGACTAACTTTGATCCCTCTCTCATGCACCATGAAACCCAAAAATTACCCAGCCGATACGCCAAAAGCATATTTGTGAGGATTCATCTTGAGTCCATATTTCTTTGTCCTCTCTAGTACTTTTTACAGATCGGCTATATGGTCTTCAATATCTTTGGATTTCACCACCACGTCATCAATGTATATCTTCACCAGCTGTCCAATAAGATCATAAAATATATAATTCATGGCTCTCTGATAGGTTGCACCGGTATTCTTCAATCCGAAAGTCATGACTACCTACTCGTACAAGCCGATAGCTCCAAGACATCTAAATGCAGTCTTGTGGATATCTTCTTCCGCCATAAAAATCTGATTGTAACCTGCATTTTCATCCATAAAGCTAATGATCTTTTGACCCGATGCAGCATCAATTAATAAATCTGCCATCGGCATCGGATACTCATCTTTAGAGGTTGACCTGTTCAAATCCCGGAAGTCGATGCATATCCTTAACTTTTCATTTTTCTTCGTCACCGGGATGATATTGGACACCCATTCAGCATATCGGTACGGTCTGATGAAATTTGCATCGTATAATCTCATGATCTCTGCCTTGATTTCATCATGCAACTCTACTTTGAACCTTCTCTGTGGTTGTTTAAATGACCGATATCCTGGTCGAAGCCGATGCTCAACAATCGATCGGCTCAATCCCAGCATGCCATGGTAATCCCAAGCAAAACATTTCCAAAATTCCTTTAATAATTTTATGAACTTTTCTTGGGATTCAATACATAGATTTTTACTAATATACGTCATCCTTGGCTTATCTGCTAAACCTATATATCTATTTCTTCTAACTTATCGGCCGACATAAATCATTGCCCTAACTTTCCTTCAGACTCTTCTATGGTTCCCATGGGAACAATGGACCTGAGCCGACTTGCTGAATCGGCTTTATCCCCTTGTTGGTCACCTCAAGGAAATCGCCATCCCATGCTTTCCCAGACAGGCAAGCGAACCCATCAGCTTTCCAAATTGGCATATCGGTTGTTACAATACTGGTCGATTGATCGACCGTGATTACCTCAACTTTGTCCCCTTGCCACTGTATGAGGCTTTGATGCATTGTGGAAGGAACACAACAGTTAGCGTGAATCCAATCCCTATCGAGAAGTAGACTATACGAACCCTTACTATCGATAACAAAGAATGTGGTGGGCAACATCTTGCTTCCGACTGTCAGCTCTAAGTTCAGCACCTACATTGTTTCCGATGGATTTCCTCCAAAGTCTTTCAATACCATATTTGTTTTGACTAGGTCTTCAACCGTCTTGCCTAGCTTGCGGTACATAGCATATGGCATCAAATTGATGGCTGCGCCTCCATCAACTAACATCTTCATCATCGGCTTCCCATCAACATACCCTTTGATATACAGTGGTTTTAGGTACCGATGCTTGGAGTCTTCTAGCTTGTCAAATATGGCTTGACTTGGTTCCAGCGTCAATTAGGCAAAATCTTCTTCTTGATCCTCTTCATGGGATGCACATGCTTTATACTCCAAAGGCAAGAAGAATATCATGTTGGTCGGAGCCGATGTTCCAACATCATCCTCTTTTTGCTTTACTCACCATACTTTTTTAACTTTCTAGCTCCGATCAGCTTCCTCATGGTCCTGACGCCGCCTTTTGTGCTGCTTTCTATGTCGCAGCCTTTGTGCCCTCCTCTTCTGATTTTTTGTGAAGATCCCAGATGGACACCACTGATCCTTTGTGTGGTATGATCCTTTATGTAACTCCCTGTTCTCAGTTGACCTTTGACCATAGTGTTCGTTGATCAGCCCTAATCAGCTATGCACCGATGCCCACTTGATAGGAGGCCGATCATATGACATCTTGCTCTGGTCGATGTACTGAGATCCTGGTTTGTTACATTCAGGACAATCTTCTATTTATGGCAACCTCATATCTTGATCCCAGCAATACTGAAAAAATGGACAACCCCAATGTGGATTATACCTTTCCTGTTGCGCTGCGGCTCATTGCTCTTCATCTTGTATTCTAGAATATTTTTTGATTAGCTCCGATGAGGTAACCTTTGAACTCCTCCAGCGCCTTCTCTCATCGGACCAATCTCTCAAGGACCCTGCAAACACATGTTCACAGAAAAAGGATGCCCATCAACCTTCATCGGCTTTTTGTCCTCGAAATTGATTCTCCCCTATTCGACAGCCAATTGTAACTATTGCCAAAAAACTTTGCACTCGTTGGTGTGGTGAGATATTGAATTATGCCACTTGCAATATTTCTTCTTTTTGAGTTCTTCGGCATATAGGATTACATGGTTTGGCGGTAGTTGAATCTGCTTTTCTTGCAGGAGAAGATCGAATATCTTATCGGCTTTGTTGATATCAAAATCATATCTTTCCCCCTTATTGGTATTCTTAATCCACTGGCACGATACAGGCTTCTTACTCCTGGTCCATTCCGCCAAACCCACTTCTGCATCGGATTCCTCATCATCTGAGTCCGATGCGTAAACCTATAGCTGAGCGGCCTTTCGATGGAACCTCTCTTTCTTAGTTTCAGCAAATCGGCTTTCATCAGCCGATACCCTCTGGAGGAGGTGTGACAAGCTCTCAAACTCTTGTGAAGAGAAGTGTTCCCTGATCGGAGCCAGCAATCCCTAGAAGCCAAGTCAGCTAGTTGTCTATCACTTAGAATGAGGCTGTAACACCAGCTTCTAACATCCTAGAAACACTGGATGAATTCTGGAACTAACTAATCGGGCTTCTGCCTAACCGATGTCAAGTTTGACAACCTCATCTCCTGAATCCCAGCAAAGAAGTATTTATGGAATTGCTTTTCCAGATCGGTCCATCCCCTGATTGAGTTTGGAGGCAACGAAGAAAACCAGGAGAAGGCCGATCCAGATAAGGATAATTGAAATAAACGGACCCTCAGAGCTTCGTTAGCTGATGCTTCGCCTCATTGGGCCAAGAATCGGCTAATATGTTCCATTGTAGATATGCTGTCTTGCCCCGAGAATCTGGAGAAATTTAAAATCTTGTATCGGTGCGACAGCGGAACTCTGTCGAACCACTCCGGGTAAGGGTGACGATACATAAAGGTTTGTTCCTTAGGCGTAATGCCGAATTGCTCCCTAACGACTTTTGCAATTTTGGCAGACCAATCCTCCTCCCTTGGATTCTCTCTCTCGTACTGTGGAAGCGAAGATGGACTTGACATGGTCTATAATGATCTCCTTGATAATTATTACCAGGATAATCTTGCCTATATCCCCCGTAATAAGCTGTCCGATGATATCCTGGCATCATGTCATCGTGTTGCCCCCAATCTGATCTTGTACTGGCAAAAACATATTTGCCGATACGTCCCTTCTAGATCCATAAGTAACATGTGGTTGCCCTATTCTCATTGACAAATATACTAGCCCTTGATCAGGTTTCTTAACAATAGACCCGTCCACCGTTTTCTTAATCAGATTGTGCAAAGTATTCACCAACACACCCAATTGGTTGATGAGTGTATGGTGAACAGCTTCGTCAACCATCTCTTGTAATGGCTTCCGAGGGCTAACGGGTGGTAACTGGCTCGATTCTCCTTCCAAAACTGTCTTTGGCAGCTGGGATTTTTAAATCGGCTCTTATTGCTTCATACTGAAGGACTCCAGAGAGAGCTTCTGGAAATTAGCTATATTTTGCTCCACCTGGTACATTTGTTCTTCAGTCAAATCCTTCATCGTCACTGGGATCACGTTGTCTGCGTTGATCTCTTTACCCGCCATTGAATTACAGCTAACAAAAGATCTTTAATCGATGAAAAGGTCTTCTGGTCCTACCGGATCTTCAGCAAATGAAAGTTCTTCTATGTCCCACTGGGCATGCCAAAAAGCGTGCTCACCGCCAACAATCCCGCGACTGGGGAAAGACCACGGCTTGGTCACGCGAAAGCCTAGGAGGTTTGCTTAACTCCAGTGCAACTCCTTAATCCTCGAAGTTCATGAGCATGCCAGTCAATTTAACCCTACAATTGACAAGGAGAGGGGATGAGATACGTAAGCCGGTCGGCTAGAAGGCCTGCTTGGCTCTCCCTATCGGCTGGGTGCCGATAGAGATGAGAATGCTAGCGCATTGGCTAAAAAGCCAATGGAAGTACGAGAGATAGACACGTGTAACGCACTAGAGGGCCTATCGGCCAAAGAGCCAATGGCACTACCCACATCCAATGCACAGAGCTGAAGTCGATCCCCCACGAGGCCACGCAGGTGAGCGACCGTAGTAACGGCACCGTTAGAACCAGCCTCGATAGATCGGACCTAACTGAGACAGTATGAGACCAGAGGATAACGACACCAAGACGGCGAAGCCTCAGACCAAACATGACAACGAGGGAGGAGAGATAAGATGCCATTGGCTACCTACAGGCCGAACACCCGACGCGGTCCTACATCTAAACACATCGGCCACACGACGATGGGGGACATGGAGACCGACGTTTAGGATAACTCATTGGCTACTCACTTCGATGAAACACCGTAGAGAGACCTATAGACCTAAAACTCAATCCTCTATCGGTAAACTCGTAGGTTAGACCTAACCGATGCAACACGAGACTGATGACGGTGGAGGGAGTTTGATAGGCCGATAGATCTTACACGGACGTAATGCAGTACACCTAATCTGACTAATAGTTTGAACCTAAATGATGCATCCTTGGACAGAACAAAATATACCAAGATTGTGACAGGACTTACCCCTTTGCCGGAGATCAAAGTTAACCGATGCAGCCCCTCGTCGAGAGCCAGAACCTACTAGTAAATACCTAGATGAACTAGGGTGGCGATGCGCCAAAGTTGTATTGTGTTGATTATCCCTTTATTGATTTCCAGGGGGTCTATATTTATACCCTAGGTTTACAGAGTCCGACACGTTTACAACTACGAACGAACGTTATCTCTTAACAAAGATAACAGAAAATATCTCTAAACAACTACCAACATCACAGTATGGTATCATCACCTCATTCCTCGGTTGGATGATATTCTTGATGAGTTAAGTGGTGTTGTTCTTTTCTCCAAAACTAATTTGCGTAGTGGGTACCATCAAATTCACATGAAATTAGGGGATAAATGGAAGGCGGATTTTAAAACTAAGTTTGGCTTATATGAGTGGTCAGTTATGCCTTTGGGGTTGAGATTAATGAACAAAGTTTTGCATGCTTTTATTGGTAAATTTATGGTTGTCTATTTCAATGATATCCTAATTTATAGCAAATCTTTGGAGGACCACCTTGATCATTTACATGTTGTTTGTGAGGCTTTACGTACTGCACGTTTGTTTGGCAACTTGAACAAGTGCAACTTTTGCACAGACCATGTCTCTTTTCTTGGCTATGTTGTTACATCACAAGGAATTGTAGTGGACCACACCAAGATCGAGGCAATTTAGAGATGGCCTCCTCCGACCACTATTACACAGATTCAAAGCTTCCTTGTACATGTAGAATTTTATCGCAGATTTGTTCGTGATTTTGGAACCATTGCTGCTCCGATGAATGAACTCACCAAGAAAGGAGTTCTCTTTTCATGAGGTACAGCCCATGAAGAAGCCTTCATGATTTTGAAAGATAAGTAAACTCATGCACCTTTGCTTCAGCTAGAATGTGATGTAAGTGGAATTGGATTGGGTGGTGTTTTGTTGCAAGAAGGTAAACCAGTGGCTTATTTCAATGAGAAGTTGAGTGGTGCTAGTTTAGACTACTCCACTTATGACAAAGAGTTACTAGCTTTGGTTTGTACTCTTGAGATATGGCAGCATTACTTATGGCCTAGAGAATTTATTAATCACTTTGATCATGAATCGTTGAAGCACATTCAAAGCCAATCCAATCTAAACTATAAACATGCTAAGTGGGTCAAGTTCATTGAGTCTTTCTATAATCAAACACAAGAAGAGGAAAGAAAATTTTATTGCAGATGCCTTGTCTCGCCAATACACTATGCTCTCTCAACTTGACTTTCATATTTTTGGGCTGGAAACCTTGAAGGAGTACATAGATGATCTCTATTTCAAGGATGCACAGGAGCATTGCAAGGATGGCAGACTATGGGGTAAATTTTTCATGAATGATGGATTTTTATTTTGTGCTTAACAAGTTGTGTGTTCCAGCTAGTTTTATTCGTCGTTTCTTGTTATAGGAAGCACACGATAGTGACCTCATGGGTCATTTTGGTGCCAAGAAGATGGATGATGTGCTGGTTGATCACTTCTTTTGGCCAAAGTTATGACATAATGTGGAGAGGTTGGTTGTGCACTGCCCCATTTGTCAACGAGCCAAATCTCGGCTTTAACCCGTTGGTTTGTACATGCCTCTTCCTATTCCCAATGCTCCTTTGAAAGATAATTCAATGGATTTTGTTTTAAATTGCCTAGAACTTAGATGGGCACGGATAGTGTTTTTGTGGTTGTTGACTGATTTTCTATTACATAGGTGCAAAACTTTTTAGGACTTGCAAGGTTCTATTGGCGTTTTGTGAAGGAATTTAGCACCATTGTTGCACCATTGAATGAGCTTACGAAGAAGGGAGTGCCTTTTACGTGGGACATGGCCTGAGAGAATACCTTCAACATGCTAAAGAGTATGTTGACAAATGTACCTCTATTCCAACTTCTAGATTTTAATAAGACTTTTAAGCTTAAATATGATGTTAGTGGAATTAGTTTAGATGGTGTTTTGCTACAAGCAGGAAAACTTGTTGCACATACTTTAGTGAAAAAATGAGTGGGTCTATTTTGAATTATTTAACTTATGATAAAGAATTATATGCTTTAGTCTAAACTTTGGAAACATGATAGCATATTTATGACCCAAAGAATTTGTTATACATTCTAATCATGAATCTTTGAAACATATTCATATTCAAAGCAAATTGAACTGTAGATATGCAAAGCAGATTGAATTCATTATATCTTTTATTTATATTATCAAACACAAAAAAGGGAAAGAGAATGTTATTAATGATGCCTTTTCTAGATGATATATCCTTGTTGACACCTAATGTTATTTAATCCAACATTTGAAATGTTATTGATACCTAATGTTTCTAAAGTTTGATTGCGGATATGTCCAAAACAACATTCATTTGTTATTGTAGGGAATAAATAGTTTGACAGAAATAAATAGAAGCATTTTTCATTTTGGTTTATTTTGTGGGAAATACCTGAAAATTTTCAATTCTTAAGATTGAAACTTATACCCTTAAGGTGATCTTTCATAACTTTTAGGGAGCTATGTCTGCTGGTATGCAGCCAATGCCTAGCAGCATGCTGCCCAATGCTCTAGGATGAGGGATGCCATCAACACCCACCATACCATATTCTCCACATGCTGGAGCCTAGGTCTCTACCCCATCCAAAATTGATCCTAATCAAATTCCACGTCCTATGCCTGAGACTTTAGTCATCATTTTTGAGACCAGGCAAGGTGGCCAAGCAACTGTTCCACCGGTATGTATTTACATTTAGTTAGTCATATCTTGAAAATGCTTGTTCCTAATGGTTTTATTATTGAAACTACTGTTTCTTCTCTGAGCACTATAATTGATTTTAGGCTGCGTCCAGTGAATTTATTGTCAAGGACACAGGTAAGTGCAATCCATGTTTGATGCGGTGCACCTTGAATCAGATCTGACTTTGTTCAAATGTTCAGTATTCAATTATTCTTTTATGTTAGCATTTGTTTTTATTTCTAAATTGTTTGTTACATATACTATCAGATAGCATGTAACCTTGACAACTTCAGCAATGCCATTGGCCTTGATGGTGTGCAACCTTTTGCACCTCATCCTTCTGAGGAGCCTATCTAGGTACTTGTTCTCATCGTTTTCAACAAAGCAAATACTTATTTGCAGCAACTGATACAACATGCCAGGCCAGCTCAATGAGAAATCAATCTGTGCATGCATGATTACTATGTCATTGTACCATGATAACAGTATTTTGTAATCTCAAAATTAGGAAATTTCGTTACGGGGAAATCCTCTGTCCTGCTAACATTTTCAGCAATTAGTTTAAGCTCATAACAATCTAACTCTGGTCTAGTAGCAAACTGCTGATTGTGTTGCACATCATTAGCACTAAAGGTCACTCCTTGCTTATACACTGATTGCTTGGCCATTCAATTGTACCAAATGTTGGCACATTCACCCAAAAGTGAGCATATATGTTTCTATGTTCTTGGTTTTGTACTTTCTCTATGTGCTTGACTATAGGATTATACATTTGTACATCATTGACTTCAGTCATGCACAACACTGTAAGGCTGTGAGCATACTTATAATGATTCAAATGTCAGTAAATTTGTCCTTGGCTGTGCTTTAGCAGCTGATTCTGGCAACATTTGGATTCTAATGCAAACCACATTATTTGCTAATTTAGTTAAACATTCATTACCACAGACCTTAATGATGCATGATTTTGTGCTACATTGCTTTGGGGTTGACACTCATTGTCTTATTTTAGCTTGTGGACTTTGGAGAGATGGGACCTATTAGGTGTTCATGCTACAAAGCATACATAAATCCTTTCATGCGATTCATTGATCAAGGGAAGCATTTTTTCTGTAACTTATGCGGTAAGGGATAAAGATGCAAACTCTCTTTTATTAGCTTGCTTCAATGCTAGTTTGTCTTGCTGTCGAGCTTATTTATTATTTCTGGCTGACAGTGGAAATACTTTCATGTATAACTATGCTCGTATGAAACATTTTGGATCATTGAGATGTTCAGCCAGTGCTATTTTTATTCTTTCCATTGAGTAGATGGTACTTTTCAAAGTCAAACATCGTGCATGGCGTATGTCTTCTGACCTTTATGATCAGAGTTTCTTCTCTTTTGGTTGTTTGGTTGCTCTAATAATTGTTTTTTATATAGCATGTTAGTATTTTTTTTAACATATCATACTTAGTTAAAGCTATTATTTGACAAAGTAAACCTGATACCACAGGATTTAGTAATGATAGTACTTGTGCAACTTAGGTCCTGATGGTGGGCGACATGATGCTGATGACAGGCCTGAGTTATGTAGGGGAACAGTTGAATTCATTGCCTCCAAGGAATTTATTGTCTATCCTTACTTGCTCCTTTTATTGCGCATAATGAAACTTACTAATGTAAAGCATGTCTAATGGTTTTGTCTTATTTGATTGATCAGTATTTCTGCATAATAGCTTTTTATTTGCACTGTATCTGCTGAACTTTCACATTCTAGTTTCAGTAATATATTTTATAATTTCACTTTGATAACATTGTCTTACTGATAATGGCATCTTCAACTTTTTCAGGTTCGTGATCCAATGCCTGCTGTGTATTTTTTCCTCGTCTCCATGAATGCTATATAGATTGGTGCAATAGCTGCAGCTTGCAGTGCAATTGCCCAGGCTCTTTTGGACCTTCCTGTAAGTTTACATGCTATTTTCCATGTATAATTAGTGACCACACACACACAACTTTATCATTTTGTGCTAACATGCAATCATCTTGATTGTACCTACTAATTATGTGCTATTTTCCATGTTGTGTGATATAGGAGAATGAGGGATCCACATTCCCTAATTCCATCTTCTGATTTGCTTGTCATTCTATACATCATAAATTTGGGTATATCAGAATATACTACCTCCATCCCAAAATAACTTCATGTTTGGTCATAGGAACACAAACTAAGATGGAGTGGAAAAGACCAAACTGTCCTCCATTAATTAGAAAGTAGTGTTGGTGGGTGTGCAGGTAAGGGTAGGTAAGGGGTATTGAAGTATTAAAACTCATCGATTTGTGGACCGGAGTAGGTAAAAAGAAAGAAGTGAAGTTATTTTGGGACAAACTATAGAGGTGAAAGATGAACTTATTTTGGGATGGAGGGAGTATCTCTAATGGGTCAATGCAAGAACTGGCAACTAGTTTCTGAAATCACTTTTTAGCATGATCATGACTGTAGGAATGGGCACACGTGTGGTATGCGGGTAATAGTTGTCCAATTCTAGTTTAACTAAATGTATTAAATTTCATATTTAGATTTAATTCATTTAATTGAATTAGAATGGGTTAACCATTACCTGTAGGTTGGCCTGCGCCTATCCCTAAATTCATTCCCTAATAATGGGAGTTTGCAAAAGGTCGAATGTAAGGGTGCAAGTAGCATGAGCCTTGCTACTAACCTGCTAGGCTGACTTTGACCATTCGCCAACCAACAGTACTCCAAGGGCCCAATTAGGTAAAGCATGTTTATGCAGCAGGCCTACAAGGCATTTTGGTGCCTCCCTATCGATCTAGGAAAAGGGTCTGGCAAGTCGGGTTAATACTCAATCCCTCTCCCTCATTGCCACTGCCACCTGGAATATTAGCCTCAATGACAATGCAGGTACTACAGACAAGCACTACACTTTGATGCTTTCCTTGGCATTGTGAATGCTGCCCTATGCATGCAGCCCTGCCCCCATAGGGGTGGTGGCCTCACGTAATGGACTTATTCATCATCAGGGAAAGGCATGGCAAGTAGGCAGTGGTTGAGCGAGTGAGCCAGATGGACAAATATTCTTATCTGCAGATATATTCAATGTGATCAAATATCAATGAGTTCATCATGATGTTCTACAAGCAGCTGTGCCTCACCTTTGGTATCACTTAGAGCTTCCATAATTAGAGGCTTAGAACTAGCTCGCTTCATGTGTTGAACATGCAGAGCATGCATCCATGTAGATTGGCTGATGGGTCTAGTGGAACCCGCCAAGCATCCATGCGGGTTTGCATGTAGCCTAGTGGGTAGGCGCTTGCTGCCAATGTGGAAGTGGCATGGGCTGCTACAACCTGCACACCTGCACCCTAGTTTGATGCCAATTGTGAAATGACTTGATGGTTTTGGTGTTTGTCTGACATAGTGACATCCTAGCGCCACCTCTTACTTATTTACTTGGCTAGTTTTGATAAAGTTGTCTAGTGTTTTTGCTTATTTTGTACCTCCTTAAATCTTAGATAAGCAATAAGTTTAATAAAAATGGACCATTATCGGAATTTCCATGGCAGTTGTTTTGTCTTTTGTAGGAAGGTCCTCGAACAATGGTTGGGATTGCCACATTTGATTCCGCTATTCATTTCTACCGTCTTAAACATAATCAGCTACAGGTATGCTTTTAGTGTCTGGTAGCAGTTTTAATCATTCTATGCTTCATCCCATCGTTAGGTTAACGATTAATCAAGATCTGTTCCATGGTAGGATAAGACATGCTTCTAGTGCATACCAATAACCTAGTTGAATCATACAAATCACTTTAGTTTTGGTCATCTGGTGTTAAATAAATGTGAAGATTCCAAAAAGGAAGTTGTCAAGGTAGTCTCGGTTTACCATACCACTTTATTCAATATTAATACTAGCTTTAATCAGCTCCTAGAGAAAAAAGATAGATATTGTTTCACAGAACATAAATTATAAGAAATATGGAGGACAAGTTGATATTCAGTATTAACAAAAAGAAAAAAAACAATTATTCTCCCTCTTGTTTCCCTCACATCAATGAAGCCTTCACTTGAGAGTTCTAAGGTGGATGGGTCACTGCGTTGACTATATTTTTAAAATACTTAACACATTATTTTAGTCTCAAACTAGTTGGGGTAGGGTAGAGATGAAATCCAATAAGAATCTTCAAATCATGGTTTAGGCATGTCAATAGTTGCTTTTCAAGCATTTCTATTCAAGTATAGATCTTCAGCTATATCTTATTCTTTTAAATCTTTTCTTATTGTCTCTCTCTAGTTTTGGTCTTTCTCTAGCTCTCTTTACACTATTATATTCACTTAAGATTCTACAATGTATTGGCATCTCTAGGGTCTGCTTTGGATATGACAAAACCATCTCAAGCGATGTTGGACAAACTTTTCTTCAATTGGTCCTACTCTTAACCGATAACATAAATCTTCGTTTCAGACTCAATCCATTTTTATATGACCACAAATCTAATGTAGCAACGCATTTCTGTAACACTCAGCTTTTGAATGTGACCATTCTTTGTAGATCAACATTTTGTTCCATATAACTTAACAGGTCTAATCGCCGTTCTACTTTAAGTTTCTGCGGTATCCTTTTTATCACAAAGGTGCTAGATGCTTGGCGTCACTTTAACCAACCTGTTTTGATTCTATAGCTAACATCTACATCAATATCTCCAAAATGTTTTGACTATATTTCCAAAATGTTTTGTAATTTTTGTGTGTTGGTGTGCCATCTGACATGAAGCGGTGCAAAAAGCCAGCATTGTTCCATTAGGGGAATCTAAGCATGATATCATAAGCTTGTGCATACCAATCAAACTTCTGCTTTTTAACTATTGCTCACAGCTTGCTAGTTCTTGGATCTTCAATATTTAAACTGTTCATTCACCTGTTTGCCCTTGTAGCCTTTGATGCTTATTGTTCCTGACATCCAAGATGTGTACACAACACTTCAGACTAACCTGACTCTCCCAATTTCTGAGGCTTGTATTCACTCAAATTACAAATGTGTTATGATTATTAGCTTAAAATTCTTGTCATGGGTTAAAAGTGTCAACATAAACAAGAAAATTCTGTACATGGAAAAAATTGAAATATTTTATTTTTTGAGACTTTAGTGCCGTGAGAATTTGGAGTAATTACTGGAGAGCATCCCTAACACGTTCAAGAACAATAGGGTTGCTGATTCAGCATTTGGGGCAGCTATGAAGGTACAACTTTGCACAACCATTTCCTTTATCTGTTTGCTGCTCTTACGGTAGCATCATATGAATTGAACAGCTGCAGTTTAAATTTAATCTGTTATATCCTGTTTGGTGGAGATTTTGTTAAAAGTAATTAAACTATAGCACAGATATTCTATCTTTTTATCTACATGCTTCACTGGACAGGTTGCTGATAATTATGTATGTATGTTGCATGCAGGCCAGTTTCCTTGCTATGAAGTCTACTGGTGGAAAACTACTTGTGTTCCAGTCAGCTAATTTGATAGGTTAACTTGTCTGTTGAGTGATCGAGTGGTATATCTCTATAAATCCCACCATTGCATGCACTCCTACACATCTACTTAGAAACTCAGTGCAAATGGATGTGAGAAATTATAAAATAACATTGAGAAATTGAGTGTAGGGATTTGTAGTTTAATTGACAAGAGTCTTTGTTGAAAGGCAAGGGAACTCTAAGATTAATGATGTTTTGAAATATATAAGTCTATAATACACTTTTGTTAATTTTATAAATTGCTCTTTTTCATATTGAGTGCAGTTATCTACTTATCTAAGTTACTTCATCTTCAAAATTACTTTCTGAACTTTATACAACTTCATTTTAGAATTAATCTGTTAAAACCCATTATCTGAATGATAGCATCTTTAATTCAAACCATAAGAAGAGCAAAATGAAAGCATTGTAAGCTGTAATGGCTTAATTTCATATGTTGATATGGTTTAGTATCAGGAATTCAGGACAAAGGTCCTACTGATCTTAAATACAGTTATATGTGAAGCTGATCACTCCTTCAGGATCTTGGTGAAATTTCGATTCATATAATGATCTATGGCATGCTGCTCTATGGGATCACTGTAAGATTTTTTGGACCTTCACAACCTATGCAAGTTAGAAAGCTTGAAAGGAATACACATCTACTAAAAAACAAAATCAAGTAAGATAAAATGAGAACAACTGAAGTTGGATTTTTTTTCTCATAATGTGCATCACATTTTCAGTTGATATTTTTGCTGGTTTGACTGCTCACATCATGACCAACCATCACTAATAAAATATAATCTTGATCATTTTCATAAGTTAACCTGCATCATTTTTTAAATAGTCATGCACTCAAGCATGGGACAATGGATACGTTTTCATCCTATCTACTGTTTTAGTTGCATGTATAACTAGCTGGTTTGATTGCCATTCTTTGTTTTATATTTGGTGAAAGTAGCTTTTCTTGTTTTCAAATCAACACAACACAGACTTTTAGTCCCAAACAAGTTGGGATAGGCTAGAGTTAAAACCCAACAAGAATCTCCAAATCATGGTTCAGCTATATTAATAGCTGCTTTCTAAGCATTCCTATTTAAGTATAGATTTTCAGTTATATCCTACTCTTTCAAATCTCTTCTTATTGTCACTCAATATATTAGTTTTTGGTCTTTCTCTATCTTTCTTTATATTATTATCTTGAGTTAAAATTCCACAATGAACTGGCATCTCTGGGGTCTCATTTGGATATGGCCAAACCATCTTAACCAATGTTGGATAAGCTTTTCTTCAATTGGTGCTATCCCTAGTTTGATCATGTATTTTCTCGTTCTGGACTCGATTTATTCTTGTATGACTATAAATTTAATGTAGCATATATATTTTTGTAACACTCAGCATTAAACATGATGTCTTTTTATAAACCAATATTCTACTCCATATAGCATAGTAGGTCTAATTGCCGTTTTATAAAACTTGTCTTTTAACTTCTGAGATACCCTCTTATCGCAAAGGATGCCAGATGCTTGGCACCACTTCAACCAGTTCGTTTTGATTCTATATCTAACGTCCACATCAATATCTCTATCCATCTATAGCATTGATCCTAGATATCGAAAAATAGGCACCACTTGGCCTTCTAAACTCACATCTCCCTCGTATGCGATAGTGCTAAAATCACACCTTAAGTATTCAGTCTTATTTTTCTTACTCTAAAACCTTTGGACTCAAGAGTCTGCTGCTACAACTCTAGTTTCTTATTTACTCCTGTGTGGCTCTCGTCAATTAACACTATATCATCTGCAAAAAGCATATACTAAAGGATATTCCCTTGTATGTTTCTCGTAACCCCATCCATTACTAATGCAAAGAGATAAGTGCTCAATGTTGATTCCTGATGTAGTCCTATTTTAATCAGAAAATAATATGTGTTACCATTATTTATTTAAACACTAGTCATAACATTATTGTATTGTTAATGCCAAAATTTGGTAAGCCCAGGGAAAGATCGGAAAGACGATCGGTTTACTAAAGAAGAGTCTGATTGCTACAGGAAAGAAGCCGATTGAAGGAAGCAAGGATTGATTTGGTCCAATTATAAAAAACTATCCAAATGAGGCCAAATCTAAGGAGGAGCCATAGGACTCATGGCAGGATATTCTATCTATGTAAATCGTATCTTATATAGATAGGAAGATTTAGTTAGTTTAGTTAACTTTCTTAGAAATATTTTTCTTTTATGTTTGTTAGAAAATAACATCCGATGGTTCTTGTAAATGCGTCAGACTCTGTAATGCTAGGGTATAAATATAGACCCTTGGGAGCCTGCAATCAACAAATCTTTCAATTAATACTACTTCGGCACATCGCCACCCTAGTTCTTCTAGGTTTTTACCGGCGAGGTCTGGCTCTTGACGCGGGGCTGCATCGGTTAACTTTGATCTCCGACGAAGGGGTAAGTCCCGTCACTATCCTGATATGTCTTGCTCTGTCTAAGGCTGCATCATTTAGGTTTGACCTCTTAGACTGATCGGATGTATCGCATCACGTCTGTGCAAGATTGATCAGTCTATCAAGCTCTTTCTACCGTCATCGGTCTCGTGCTGCATCGATTAGGTCCGACCTATGAGGGTGCCGACGGTAGATTAAGTTTTAGGCCTATAGGTCTCTGTACGGCATTTCATCGGAGTGTTAGTCAATGAGTTATCTATATATTGAGCAACACGCACATCGTATTGGCTCCTCAGCTGATATAAGGAGCTGATAGGCATCAGTCTTCAGAGACTTCCCTTGAGTGCCACATCAAGCGCATCGGCCTTCTAGTTGATGCGTGCCTGTCTTTAGAAAGACGTCCTCTCATCGGCTTATCTAGACAATGGATTCGCTTCGCCCTTACTTCAGCACAACCAATCCGGTGTCCACCGTCCCGTTGCCGTTGGTCTCGATCTCGTACTATCTCGGTTAGGTCCGATCTTCAAGATTCGGTGATAGCGATGTCATCACGGCGGGCGACAGGTCTCGTGCTACCATATCCGGAGCGGCATCGGCTTTGCAGCCGATGTCTTTTATACAATTCCTTACCAATTCGAATGTGCAGTATAGCTTCCGTTGACAATCAGGAGAGATTCTGCGTGCTTTGTTGTTCTTTGAATACCCTTCGGCTCTACGGCTGATGGATCAGGATCTCGCTTTCATTACACCCAGAGTCATCACATCCTTCCTCGACATCTATACACGTCTTTATTGGCTCCCCAGCTGATGGAAGAGCATCCCGATATCTATTGGTGACAAATTGACAGCAGGAGCCATTCGGACGCGGCCAATGACTAACTCGATCCTATTGGTGGCCAGCCGATAGGGAGAGCTCATATCGGCCCATCGTCCGAATGACCCGTTCGCCTCACTTCTTTGTTAATTGTAGAGTCAAATTGACTGTCATGCCCGCACCCGCACCATTGAGCCAGAGCTGAGCAAACCCCATAGGCCTCGGCGCGTGTACCTCGAGCCATGGAGAGAAGCCGACCGACCTGCACTAGAGCTAAGCAGACCTCCCAGGCATCGACGTGTTCACGTCGGGCACGCGAGAACCAGCGCGAACATGTATATAATCTTGATGAGAGAGACATACTTTATTGAGATTTTATGTTTGTCCAAAGTCTACTATATTATATTTCTTGGTATCTTATCATAAGTCTTTTTTAAGTCAACAAAAATCTTACGTAGGTTCTTCTTCTACTTGCTAAACCACTCCATAACTTGTCTTATTAAGAAAATTGATTGTATGGTTGATCTTCCAGGCATAAAACCAAATTGGTTTATAGAGATCTATGATGTTCCTGTCAAACGGTATTCGGTAACTCTCTCCCATAACTTCATAGTGTGGCTCATCAACTTAATTTCTCAGTAATTAGTATAACTTTGGATTATCTCCCTTATTCTTATACATTGATACTAATATACTTCTCCACTCCTTAGTCATCGTGTTCGATTGAAAAATATTATTGAACAACTTAATTAGCCAAACTATAGTTATATTCTCGAGACATCTTCACACCTTAATTGAAATACTATTATGGCCCATCGCCTTACTTTCTTTCATCCTTTTCAAAGCTTTTATAATCTTGGATTCTTGGATCCTCCACACAAAGCTTCTATTAGTGTTAGTCCTCTTTCTCTCCATTGAACAAGTTGTCAAAATATTCTTGTCATCTATGTATAATCTCATAAGAAAGCTATTTTTAGGTGATCTTAGAAATGAATCTGATTGCAAGCCTTCTACAATAAAATAGAACTTATTTTACTTCTATAGATTGTATGTTATGAGTGTTTTGCCAGAACAGAAAAGAGCAATTTATGCTCATGTTGGCACTTGCAGTAATACCATCAATTCCATCAGCTGGAATTGGTTCATTATCTGCCAGGGAAGCAGAAGGTAGATTGAATATTTCCACTGTCATTCATTTCATATGATATTTTGTGTAAACTATATGTAATAGAATTATAGAAATTTGCATCTGCCATATCACTTCCATTCAATATTTCATCTCGTTTTCCTTAGGTTGTGTAACTCATTAAGTGATGGCATTGCTTTTTTTTTCTGCATGTGATGTTAACAGGAAGCACATAAGCTCCTGCAGCCTGTTGATAAGACTCTCAAGATGATGGCACTAGAATATGCAGAGTATCAAGTGAGAAACATTTGTTACTTTTTTTTCAAGATGCTGCTTTTTTTACTTAATTGAAATGAATAATATTTTCTTATTGTTAATTTTATCAGGTTTATGTGGATGTGTTCCTTACTACACAGTCATATGTAGATATTTCTTTTATATCAGTTGTTCCTAGTACCACTGGTACCTGTTTCTCTCTTAGTTTCATTAGTATAGCTAGATTAATGAAACAATATTGAACATTTCATCTTTATACTCTCCAATTTTGGTTAATTCAGAAGATGAATTACACAGCCTAAGGAGTATATATATGATTAAACCATGTAACACAAGGGATTTAGAATTTCAAATTCGAACCCAGAGAGTGTTGTGCATATGCAGTAACATTGAAATGATTACATGTTCATTGCTCTTTCCCAGTATGTGGTTTGAATGGCATGTACTTCATAGTCTGCTGATGATCCTCGTTATTTTCTCAATTTAATAGGGTACACATTTCTAATGCAGATGTTGCATTTTGAAATTCAAAAGGGGTTCTTCCATCATTAACAATAGATAAAATTCATGATATAGCTCGTGTATTTGTAAATGGCAAGCTTGTTGGCATAGATTTCAAATTCTTAATCTATATAAGAAAAATGCTTTGTATTTAATGTGTTATTGTATATATATGAAAAATGTCGAAAGGGCTAACTAGGGCAAGGGTGCTAGTAGCAACCTACTCACTAGAACTCGCCCATGACTATAGGTGTGTTTCTACCATGTAATAAATTCATCCTGTAACTATAAACATGTTCCCATGACTGTGAATATGTTTTCTAAAGTAGTAGAATGCATTTCTTGTGACTGAGAAAAGTACGGGACCCTAATAACATCTGAGACACTAAATAGTAGATCTATTAAAAATATTATCTACACCAGGCCATCAATTTTTTCATGTCACGTAATGGGCCACTTATTAGCTGCATATTAATTTAGAGGCTTTTTATTAAATTCTTTTAATTTTGATTCACCCCATGATATAACTGTGCAATTAGTTGGAGTGGAAATCAACATTAATTATTACATAATGGAAGTACTTTGGCCCACCTATTTAAAGCTTCTTGAGTTGTAAGACTTTTGTGCAGTACATTTGATTACCACTGATGCAAGCTAGAACCAAAGATGATTTGATGAACCGATAAGGATATAGTATCTGAATTAGGTAACACCATGGTCGTTCCCCTATGAAAAAAAAGGAAAAAAATCACCATATCATGTTCAATGTATATTGGTATCTATTCATATTTTAGGACGTACCCAAGCTACATAGCTAGGACCTTTTTAAGCCATCATAAATTAAATGATCTGGTCTTTGGTATAACATTTGAATATGCAGTGTTGCATGCTTTGGATACATTTCTTCGTTAACACAGTGATCGAAAGATTCAGATGTTTACTAAGGTTTCTTTCATATTTATGAAGGCATTCAAGTTGGTTACTGGGTCTCACTGAAACAACCAATTCAATTGGTTGAAGGGCTTAATGAGTTGACATTGATTTCAGAGATTGTTGGTTTGCAGGTTCATTTTTTTTCATGTTCCATTTAAGCTTGGCATTTGTAGCATGAGGCCAAGAGCATTCTTTGCTGTTGTAATAAATAGTAAATTAATATGAGACGTCAAGGGGACAACGCTTAACATATAGCAAAAAGGCATATCATAGGTTGCCCTTTGTTGATGCGGTTTCAATTGTCCTAATCCACACAGAGGCACACATGTTAGAAATTTTACCCAGGTTGAGACTTGAGACACATTTGTTATGTGAAGATTTTTCATGGTCCTAATCCTGTAAACTTTTCAAAGTATAGTGAGCAAAGTACTTTCTTTTACATTGAAGCTAGCAATCTATATAATGCATGTGCATGTGATATATCATTTTACTTAGTTTCAACTATCTCTTTTATATCTTCATATTCATGTTCAAAACATTATTTGTTGTGTCATGACCTCTTGGACAAATGCAAAGAACTATAGCGCTTTCTTGGAGAAAGATGGAGCTAAATTTAGAGGTCAAGTGAAACTCATTGGCTTGTTAGATGGGGACATTGACCTAACTAATTCCCTTTGGACATATCAGATAAAAACAATTCATAGTTATATACTTTTTGTGTAACAATTAGGGTTGTGCATACAGTAGTATGATAAATATGGTAGTACGGTGTGTTTGTTCAGTATCAGTATTAAAATGCATTGCGCTAGTAACAATATAGGCCTTGCTTGAATTTGTAGTCATCTTTACTTTCACTTCTTTTCTTTGGCCGCAATTCGTCTAATTTTCTTTTGTTCCATTCACATTGTTATGCTGCCGAAGGGATTTTACTTTAGAAAGATATATGTAGGTGGTGCATGGTTGAAACTATTGTGCAGCCAAAGTAATTTTACAATAGAAGGATAAAGGTGCTATAGTACTCATGTTAACGTCACTAAGTATCAAATTGTGGAAGCAATTTTTGGAAAATTTTCATTGTCTTACTGTTAAAGAATACAACAAATACAACAAACTATAACATGCATAGGTTAGTTTGTCCTAAACCAGCATGACCATGCTAGAGAGCGGTAGCCACACTATGCATTCAAAATAATGGCAATGAATGACCAATAACTAGTCTAGAGCAAGGCTATGGTTAGGGAATGGTTACCATTCATAAGGATATGCACTTTTCTATGGTCGCTCACCAGCTGGTAACCATCTAGATACTTCTCATCCATCAAAAATTGAAGTTTTTGGATTTGAAATTTTTGTTAGGGAAAATCTAGAATTACTAGTATTCTGAACCCTACGACTAGCTCTTGCCAAGACACACCACCGCATCCCCTATGTATAGGCGGTGTTGTGAAAATATATGCTAATTGAGAGTTCCTTCCAATAAATCTGCATCCAATCCAGGTTAACTGACTCATCCAACCAATAGTGGCTTTCTGGTTATGGCTCTCTCTGGTCATGCCCATCATACCAAAAAAGTTTGGAAATGACCTAGATGACACTATAAATGTTTCATTTTGTTCACACCTTGTTTTTATTCTAGAATAGCAAAGGTTGCATACATACATGATACAACATCTATCACCTGTTGGCAGTTGCCACTTGTTCTTCCATAAGCATTGCATTGTTTTTAAATAGATGTGGCTCTACCATATTGATATGTTATCCCACATCTAGGGTTGTATGCTGCGTACATAAACTATTTATTCCTGACTTGGATTACAAAGTGCATCAAGCACATTTAACATGTTTGTCTAAAATACAGGTTGGCTTCAAAGCTGAGTTTTCCATGATTTATGCTCCTAAGAAGCAGGGATGTGCTGCATGGAGTCACATGTAGAACAACAGTGTACAACCTTTCACTTGGTACAAGGTAAGTTAGAATTTCACCTAAATATATATGCTTCAGTATCTTGTTGATGGTATCATGGTATTTGGGCCTTAGTTTGGTTAGGTAACCTGAGCAACGTGCCTGAGAAAATTGTATGCCTTAGAATTCAATGAAATGTGCTTGACCAGGCATGCTTGAGAACTTGAGAACAACTTGTTTGGTTGGTGCCCATGCCCGAGACAAGATAAAATGGGATTATACACTCAATTCTATTTTTTCAGAATAATTGACACTTTTAAGTTCATGCATGCTAATTAGCTAATGGAATAAACATTTAGAATCCCATAATACTCACCATCCATTGCCAACACTCCAATAGCATTTGTCGATACACCTAGAGTGTGCTCATGATGTACTCTTCTAGAATTACGTAATGAGGTTAGTTTGATCGCAGATTATCTCGGATAAGCTGCTACATGCCAAGCTCACGTGGTCGAATCCTACTAGCACTAGCACTTCTAATCTCATAGAAAACTCTCTTGTACAAATATCCAACACATCTATACCAACTATGAACCTCAATCATTTTAAATTTAAACTCCTTCTATGTTTGACTTCGTTTTTTATGTCCATACAATCTCTCTTGTATGTTATATGGAAGCTTCATTCCATATAATCCCCTTGACCGTCTAGCCCTTAACTTCTCCCAAGCCTAGTCCTAACCATCACCAACAATACTCTCAAGGCCTCAAGTAACATATGCATTGACTCATATTAGCACAAAATAAAATATAGCACGTATAGAAACCATCTAGAAGTCATAAACATAAATCAAATATCATAAAAATCAGCTCGAAACTGACTCTTTTTGGGATTCTGCCAGTTTGACTGTCAGGCTTTCCGGTCTGACCACTCTTAGATCAGAACAGTTCATCGATTAGATTGGTAACTATTCAATGATCTAACTGACCCTATGACCGATATTATTCACCAACTTTGCAAATTCAATTTAAATATAACCTTTTCACTTTAATTTCAATTAAATAAATCATTTAGTTATTCATCATATAATCTAAATCATCACCATGATTTTACAATCTTCCCTTCGATGAATATATTGGTAGTATTTCTAAAATTCATATTTATGCATTTGAAAGGAAAAACAAAATCGAAAAGAAAAAACTCCCCCCTTAGCTAGAGAAGAATTTCTCTCTTTTGTTTATTCTTTTGACAACAAAACACAAAATCTATTATTTTTTTAAGACCGATGTTCCCGCGGTCTGACTAGACATCGGTGTAACCTCCCTATGGCCTCCAGTCTGATCGGGCCACTAGAAGAAAAGCACGAGCCATGCCTAAGCTCATATTCACTAGTCCTTTTATGTCTTCCTGTAAGTTGAAAGCATAACTGAAAAATATCCATCCTTATCATAATGGTGCAATTATACTTTACACGAGTTATTTCAGTTATTTCTTTTGAAGATTAAAAAGAAGTATTTACACAAGTTATAGAAAATTTTTAAAAATACTAGTATATTTGAAAATCATTTTATTTGGTTCAGCTTTTGTCAAAATCTGACACTTTTTAGATATATTCAAAATACATGTTGATGAGATGAAAAATATGCATGTGTATCAAAACTTATTCCTCGATTAAG
The DNA here is from genome assembly GCA_030770085.1 of Oryza coarctata. Lineage (NCBI taxonomy): Eukaryota > Viridiplantae > Streptophyta > Magnoliopsida > Poales > Poaceae > Oryza > Oryza coarctata. The sequence goes on along the minus strand of CM061484.1, from coordinate 7,375,458 downwards.
TGACCAAGTGTGGTCACTTTTTGATTGATTCAAAATCATATTAAGTTTATTTTTACCACCAAAAAATCTTTGTAAAGAAATTTTTAAGAAACATCTTTTATCAAATTGGCACAATTTTCACCATCAATCAAAACTTATTTTTGTTTTGGATTATTTGAACAAGAAAGCATCTCATGGTTTTTTTTCACAATATCTTCCATATAGTTAACATGACCTAAAGTATTTTTCTACTTCATCTCATTAAAAAACATGTTGAGCGAAAACCAAAACACCTTTTTGTTACTTTTCATCAAACTTACACAAAAATCAACTTATACTTTTTCAAAAGATTTTTGGTTGAAAACAACTCATCAACTGTACAAGCGTGCAAAGCAAATTCAAAAGCAATAGAAAACTCAAGCCTTTTGTTTTTATCAATCTCATAATCCAATCTCATCTTGAAAAGCAAAAATTTTATAAAATAAACTCTATACCACTTGTAATATCAAATATAAGAACCAATCCTCCTTGTATCCTACAAAAGGAGGTGAATGGTAGGATTAACAAAACCAAAAAATTTTATGGAATTAAAAGTTACCTTTGATTAATGAAATTAATCTTACTGTAGTTGAAATCCTATCTTTTTAGGATATCGTCAGTCCGATCGATATACATATGCCGGTCCAATTTATTCAACCACCAATAATATACCAGTCTCGACATAAATTTTGAAAGTTTAGATGTATATCTCTTGTATTTTTGTTAATTCATATGTAAGTACATAAAAAATTATCAATATTAACCAACTAGAAGGAGGGCTAGTTGTACAAATAAAACATATTAGTAATAATAGTTATTAGGATTTGTTAGAAAAGAGAGCCCCTAAACATTTAATTAAAAAACACATTACTTTTAATTTACACTTAATTTGTTAGACATGTTTTCTAAAGAACTAAATCTACCTCCTTTCTAGATAATATAGAGATGATAGATAATCGTTTATAGGGATTAATTAAATATTAGATAGTTTAAAGCTAACAAATAGCTTTGAAATAAGAAGCATGGCTTTTAAAGCATGGCAGGTATTATAGGATTGATAATTCACTTTTATAAGTATCTCAAATACAACCTACAATATATACATGCCCGCACAAATATGCTAGCTATGAGATATATAAATAAAACAAATTTAATATCTGAGTGGTACTTATTTATATTCAAATTTATATTTTTTTATTATTTTATAGGTCAAATTTGAACTTGATTTTTCCTTAGAGTGATAGAATCTTACTGTAACATTTGTTTTCAAATTTTCTTATAACTATTTATATTAAATTTAAAAGTACAAGATATGTATGGGGATATTACTTAGAGGAATTAGAATATTTGTTGTGATCACTTAAGCTTTGGCACCAGAGAAGCACTTCAGTGATGAGAGGGCCAGCTCAGATATATACTGTGATGAATGGGAACTTGCTTAGCAGGCATAAGGGAGTAAACCAAAGCTTATTTTACCTACGGATATTAGCTACTAGCTCCTCATGAATCAATTCCATCTGTTAGGGCGGGTAAGTTGAGGTGAAAGAGATTTTCGCTAAAAGTTTCATGAAGCGTGGCTGCCAAGGTCGGATCTCATACGTTGCTTGGCTTACTCTATTTTGGGTAGTATACTAGGGGCAGTTGGTTCGTGGTATTCCTACTAGAGGTTGATTCTATTATTGAAACTGCATATGAAAAAAAAGCTATGAATCAATCGTTTTTTAATTTTGTTATTATCACTACTACAAAATATTTTTTAAATATTTCTCTATCTTTACAAGCAGGATAAAAGAAGTTCTGTATATAAAAAGTTTTAAAGAGTTTAATAAATATTTATTTATTTCTATAGTCATATACCTAGTGAGCATGTGAAAATAGGGCTGTGAATTTTTTTCACCCGCCCAGCCACATTTCATTTCGTCTGCTTTTTTCTCCTTTTGTCTAATAAAATGAAGTCCTCTAATTCTCTCCCTCTTCTCAGTCCTCTACTCATCACTTTTCCTCTTCTCCATCTCACCAACTCCTCAATGACTGGTGAGAGATGACGAGAGTAGGTGGTGGTGAGTCAATAGGAGGGAGCTAGGCTGGTGATGCAACACCAAAGAGAGTGACCGGTGGATTTGCCACCAATTTATGCATAATATCACAATTTCTAACGGCTAAATGAGAATAAAATTATATATAAATTTTATATTTTTAAAACTTTTTTTAATATAAACTCTTAAAAACTTATTTTTATATCTAGCTCTTTTTTACATTACTCTCATTTCAGACAGCCTAGCTGACAAAAAAGAGCCAGTAGTGCTACAGTACATGCGAAAACAGATCCTAGATTTCAACTGATTCAAATGAATTTTGGAAACGGAATATATTAGGTTAGATAGTATTGGATTTAGAAAGGAAATTAGTCTGTCTTTTTTCTTCATATATAAAAAGCGAAATAGAACTAATAGAGATGGTCTACTGTAAATCAACTTTAGGTTCATATATTAACTCAAAAAATCAAAAACACAAGCAGCTAAATACAACATTTTCACAATAGAAAACTAATTTAAATTTCTTGTGTAAATCGATAAAAATTAAAACATTGAAGTACTGATGGTCTTTGACAGGAGATCATTGATTCTCTTTCACCATCGTAACATCAAATATTTTATAAAAACTATGTGCAACCTCTCTGTTCGGAGTATTACATTTCTAATCGGTTTTCATATTATGATGAAATAAACAATATTAATACATTAATCTATACTTTTTCTTTATCTTTTCTACTCCTGCCGATTATGTAAAATTTCAAACGATCGATTTCTACGAAACCAGGACGATTAAAATTATAAAGAGAAAACGACATAGCAAAAAAAATCTAAATCAACCGATACCGACCATTTCACCATTTCGTTAAGCCACGTATTACAATCATTACGTCCGTATTTGCGTGAGGAATCGCGCACTCTTCTACCCCAACCAAAAAATTAAGCTCACTATGTCACCGTCTGATCTCGTCTCGTCTCATCTCTAATCTCCCTCTCTCTCCATCCTTATCCTCCCAACGGTCAAAAAAAAAAATCCACAGCCCCTTATATTCCTCCGCCGTGGCCGTTGCCTCTCGTTGCTTCTCTACCCTACTCAGCGTCGGCAATCCATCCATGGTCTCCTCGCGGGGGCCGCCGCTTCTAGGGTTCCGTGCCCTCGCGCTCGCACTGCTGCTGCCGATCCTCCTCTTGCTCGTCTGCTCCACCGCCGCGGCGTATGCGGGGGCGAAGAGGAATGCGGTGCTGAGGCAGGTGGTTGGGAGGAGGGACGTCGGTGATGGTGGGAACTTCTTCGAACCGTTCAACGTGATCATCGGGGGAAAGCAGAGGATGCTCGTCTCCGCGGGGCTGCACTACCGGCGCGCCACAGCCGAGGTGAGGCCGTGCCCTCCTCTGTCAGTCCTCTCCTCTCTGCTTGGTTGTTGGTTTGGGGCTTTGGGCATTGGGGGTGGAATCGGTGGTCGGGGCTGCCTGGGTGGTGTGGGATCGATTCTGGCTGCTGTGATCGAGCTGGGTTGGGTTGGGTGGAGGTGGATGCGAGTGTTCCTGTGGAGTGGTGCTTTTGGAATTGGTAAGCCACCGGGTGGAATTGAGATTGATTCCGGTTCTTCTTGGACCCGGAGGCTTCTTGTTGGCCCGAGATTGCTGGTAATTTCTCCATAGTATTTTAGTTGGTCGTCTTCTAGCTGTGCGGTCCCTATTTTAGGTGCCGAACCATTAGGTTTCGGGATGCTGCAGTTTCGAAACATACTTAACATTGTTAATCGTATTAAACCTCTGGTTGCTTTGCTAAGGGTGCGTTTCAGAGAGGAGGCGAAAGAGAAGATAAATACCTAAAACAAGGTGAATTATTAGGGTGACATTAATTTAGGATTAATTATTGTAAACTTAAAAAATGGATTAATATGGTTTTTTAATGCAACTTGAAAAACAGGACCTCGTAAAGAAATTTGTGAAGCTGGTTGCCGCTGAAGATCTATTTGTGAATTTTTGGGGATGGCGTGCATGCTTGTCAAACTAAGATTTGATCCATTTTTTAATGCGCTTGGAAAACGAGAAAGATTTGATCTTGCGAAATTTGCAAAGCTGTTGCCGCTAAAGGTTTATTTCTTTTTCTTTGTATCGGTCCATATGCTTGTGCAGAATGGAATTTCGGGTCTGTTTATATCCTAATACTTTACTCCATATCTATTCTACCTATTAGAAGTATTTAATTGTGTCAGACGCAAAAAATTTCTTGTTTTAGACTTGCATGGACATGAAATACATGCTTGAAATCCTTGTTAACAAGGATAATCCTTTTTGGTTTGTGCATATGCACACTGGTTTAACTAAAAGGGAATATCACAATATCACCTTTTTAGCTTGAGCACTTCACCATAACTACAGCTTACTTTAGATTAATAATGGTTAGGCATTGACTGGAACCTTATGACATCGTTTCTTTCTTTTGTTTTCTTTTTTTAAAAAAACTTTTGAGAGGGGATGCCATGCTATACATGCTTAATTTATTGTCATCCACATTTCGTTGGCCATTTTCTGTTTTAACAAATCGTGTCCTGTATTGTAATTCCGCTCAAGAAAAGGAGGCTAATTCTAGGATGCTTCATGGCTAGATTACTCTATTAATTTGTTCTCATATCGGTCAGCATAAAAAAACCCAGTTTCACGGTTATTCTCATGAATTAAGCTAGTCCAAACACTTCGAGAGCCACATATTTCTCCCATTATGTACACTAAGCTGTTTGTTTATTACTTCAGATGCATTTGTTTTCTCTTCTTGCAATTTAACTTTGTTGTTTATTTCCATTGTATTTTACTCTTTAATTTTAAACTTTAAACAGTTCTATTTTACTTTTCCAATTGAGAAGCCATACAACATAATTTTTCTTTCTCTTTTACTTTGTTTTGTTGTCCACTTCTTCAGTGGTTTTCCAGTTTGGTTATGTGACATCCCTGGCATAGAATTCCGAACTGACAATGAACCATTCAAGGTAAAACGATGACACATATCCTTCTACAGATCATATTATTTTCATGTGATATTAATTTATACTATGCAAAATCCAAGATTTTAGCACAATTTATGGCAGGAAAGAATGCAGAATTACAACATGTAATGTTTTTCTCAAGGGGCATGTGCAAACACCATTTGCTAACCAATAAATTTTCTAAAAGTTTACAGGATGAAATGCAGACTTTTGTGACAAAAATTGTCATTTTGATGAAAGAGGAGACTTTATTCTTGGCAAGGTGGTCCCATTATATTTTCGCTGGTTCTTAAACCATTCTTGGATGTTATTTCTCAGTTAGTCAGTCATTGAACATTTTGCCAAGGATATGAAACTTGGCTACTTTTTTGACTTCTCAAGAAGAATATGCGCTATATTGCATAGCTAAATCTAGGTGATACCTTCTCAAGAGACAAATCCTTGATGATTTATGATCAACATTATTTTGTTTGGAATTCAGATGGCAAACTGACAACTTAAGTGCTCATCACCCACTATTAGTCTATTACAACGGATGTTGCAGTTTTGATCTGTCTGCATAATTTTACACTCCAGTTGTGCTACTTACACAGTGATATTTAATTACTATGGTACCCTTTAATGAAATATATCTCTAGAGCTAGCCTTGATATGCAGTAATACTCATATAAATGTACATGTAGACTGTTGGGCTAATAACCAGAGAATACTAAAGAGTAAGGAAAACATTATCTTTTATGTACGTAGGTAGAAGCTATAATGTTATCTCCAACCCCAACTGGTGTTGTGAGAAGCCAAAATATTGGCTTGTTTCATATAATGCAAAACTGCAATGTCACAGGATTTTAGACGTGTAATAAATTATGATAATTACTTGATATGCATCATTGGAATCTTAATTCCATTTTTATGCTGGGAAAACTGTGGCGTACTTTGTTCAAGGCACACAAGTTCCTTTATGTAGTGAATTTTTAGTGGCTACAAACTGTCTGTTTTCATGCAGTGTTGTATATGAAAGGTCTTCTAGCCATCTGATTTGGGGTTTGCCTGGTTGGATCCCTAGTTGAGTTGATTCAAGAAAACTAGGATTAGCATCTAGTGTAGATGTGTCATCATGACATTGGTCAAATAACAGGACTACAATACCACATGCACCCTGTTTTTTCCCTTTTTAGTCTCGTATGTTACCTTATCATTTGACCAACAACCACCTGACTTGCACATCCAAAACCAAAAGATATAGTATATATGCGACATGCTTATATGACTGCAGATAATCCTATATGTTTTTTTGTTAATGGTGCTATATATGTCCAAAAGTCAAAATAAAAATGGGCACGTGACTTGTCTTCTTGTCTGGCATTTCTGTGGGAATATTCAAATGAAAATATGATCAAGCAGGGAAGAGATATATGCAATGGGCCACTCAGATGGCAATTGGGCTTGACACTGGCTTTCCTTGGGTGATGTGCATGTAGACTGCTGCTCCAGAAGAAATTGTAGGTGACCTCATGATCTTTTGATTCTTGTTAATATTATGTTGTTTTGCTAATTACATGACGTTGGTCAGTAGCTTTCTGTTGTTTTGCTAATTCATCCTTTTTGGCAGATTGATACATGCAATGCATTTTATTGCGATGGTTTCAAGCCAAATTCTTACAATAAAACAACAGTATGGTTTCTTCCTATGTTCTATCAGCTCTTGCTTTACTCCATCTGCTACCATGAAAATTTTCAAACTGGGGACGATAAGGTATTTTATTCTCCATAAATTGGGATACAGCCTAGCAAATTTTTGACTCCATGAATTTATAGCAGTCTTAGACCTGACCCAGCCAGTCAATTGGTCGATTAGGGGCATCAGTTGGATAACATGTTACGTCTGAGTATTAAATCATATAAATTTTGCTACGGAGAGAAGGTCTACTAGTTAGCAAACTCGTGATGTCTTGCCAGAAATTAGGAAAATGTCAAAAAAGGGAATGTCATAATTGTCCCCTTCTTTGACTCCGGCAAGGCTGGGGTTAGTGGTTTGCGTTTCAGGGTGGGAGGGGAGGAGAACGGATGGCCAAGGCAGCGGGTAGCAGTGACACTCCGCTAGCAGTTATGAGATAGTGGTGAGTAACGCCAGAGACAAGGAATGGGGAAGACGGGTTAGGGTGGGTTTGGTTAGGCAACAGGGCGGTGAAGCGGTTGGTGCAGTGAGATGATTCTACAACATATCAAGTTTGTAATTCAGAAAATATTTACTTTCTAACATAAACAACTCAGTAACCAACAATATTTACTTTCTAATATAAACAACTCAGTAACCAACAACTGCATATACAGATATGCAAATAATGCAATCCTTTAGTACTTACGAATAGATCCATATGCAAAAGATCTGAATTGAGGATGCATACAGCCACCATCACCACCACTAACTCTTCTTTTTGGGCAGGAGAGATAGAGATGGTTTGGGTTGGCAGTTCTCTGAATATTTTTAATTGCCCTGTATCATTCAATGCTAAATTTCTGATAGAATTAGTTTCGGGTTTTGTCATAAAAAGTTCTGCTGGAGAATAATGGTAATTTTCTGATCTGTTTGCATAATATATATAATGATTGATGATTAACATTACATTGTACATACTTTTGAAAAGCTCTTTATTTTCCATCCCTAGACCTATTATGTGCTGGATTATATAATAAGTTTATTGTAATACCAATATTCATGCATGGATAAACACTTCCCTCATGTTTGTCAAATTTGTGAGGTACCAATTACAACTAGCTTATGTTTCATTCAGTTTTTGTTTTTCTGTATTACCTGATAATATATTGCTATTCTCGAAACATTTACTCTACTGTTTGTTAGTTTATGTATAAATTATTTTGCTGTATTGCTTGGTAATATATTGCTATTCTCAAAGTGCATGTTTAGCAGAACATAGTATGCTAATGGTGAACAGGTATGCTGACTAGGGTGGAGCATTACCTCACAGGCCAGCTGAAGACAGTGCTTTTGCTGTTTCTCGTTTTTACCACAGAGATGGAAGTTTACAATATTATTATGTGGTAAGATTTTTCTTGAAGAGAATGAATGTCATTTTTCTATCCCTTTTATGTTCCATTGGTTAATTCCATTGCTAAAATTTTGTAATTTGATTTTCAAATATCAATAATCTTTTTTTACTTCTTGTAGCACGCATACAGTCAACAAAATTTTGATCACTAGTATACATGAAAATATTTAGATTTGTCACACAAAGAGGTCTTTTTTAGTTACAACAAAAAAACACTTTGATATCATGATATTTTTATAACTTTACAATATATATTTTGCAATGCATAATTAAATAAAAGGATGGTCAAACTAGTGTGCTGGACACAGTCTCTTGTAGAGAAAAAAATGTTTGACCCTGAATTTTGCTCATACCATTTTATGCCCCCAAGTTCTGCCTATCCCTTGCATGCCCTTTTTTCACATTGCTCGTCTATATGCTCACTTCGCTATTTGATCTTGAGTTGATTGTTATTTTTTAGAAATGACCATATTGCTCTCACTCGTAACAATAAGCAATAGTTGCCCTCTTACGTAAAATCAAAATCAATTGCAACAAAATTTTTAGCTATGAAAAAAAATCGAAGTGAGCTAGATCATTACACCTCAAGTTAATTTTTGTCCTGTTTGGAAACCAAAATTTTAGTTTTCTTGATCAACTTCAACCAAATTTGAAGAAATTTCTACCCATAATTGCGAAGACCAGCACTACTTTTAATTTCAAGTTAATTTCAACTTAATTTGTTTCCAATTTTTATTGAAATTCATACAAAACTTAAACTTAGGTTTTCAAATTTGGTTGAATTTTGAAATTTGGAGATTGAGTTAATTTTTCCTTAAAGAATCATATAACCAAAAAGAAATTTGTGGCAAAAGTTTTGATTTTGGTATTGGCAATATGGTCACTTTAAAAAACGTATCTCTCAACTTAAGTCAACTAACAAAATAAATGGATGGTACGAAATATAAAATAAAACTCAGGGACATATAGGCAATGAAGCATAACATAGGGCATGAAAGGGACTGAGCAAAACTTGAGGGCATCCAAGGAATTTTCTTGTAGGAGGACATCGTCACTATGTTACCTTGCTTTGTTAAATATCATTTACTTCATGTCCCTGAATTGAGCCAAAAATATTTGTACAGCTTTATGTACTCTGAATCTTCAATGTTGCATTGAATTGTTATAAATATGCACCACCTGTGAGGATATTAATGAACATACTAAATCTGGATATAATCAATTAGGCTCTAGTTCTATTGTTGATCCCATAGGCCATTATCAATTAGGCCACCGCATGTAAAGTAAAAGATTGATACTAGCTACTTGTTGTTCCCTTATTAATCTGGATCTTGCCTGGATTTTCCAAGGTGGGTTACTTCATGACTTATGGTGTAAGTACAGACTTATATAACACAACCAGCCACCACTTGGTCCGCTTGTATGACCACTTGGTCCGCTTGTATGTTTTTAGCCTTCAACTATTGATGCAAGAGTATTTTATTTCCATCATGAGCAATGATGATTTTTAATATTTAGATCTAACAGTTCATATTTGTTTTTGCGTGAAACCAATTTTGCACGAACAGCTGGTGGCCCAGTCCAGATAACAAGCTACAATTATGATTCTCCAATTGATGAGTATGGTATGTAAAAATTCTATACAAACGTTAGATGTTTTAGAACGTTACCTTATTCTATTTTGGTGTAATTCTGTTTTATATAAAGAGATGCTAGCTAATATCCATGAATTTCTATTTTCAGGTATACTAAGGCAGCCTAGGTGGGGGCATCTGAAAGTTCTACATGCTGCTATCAAACTTTGTGAGCCAGCTCTTATTGCAGTGGATGGCTCACCTCGATATATAAAGTTAGGATCAATGCAAGAGGTTTGTTGGCATCTTCTTTCTTTTTGATTTGATACATATTTTCTGGAATTCTATTATCTATTATTTAGGGACAATGACAATTTGTTCCAGTACATTCTTTTCTTGAATATGCAGGAGATATTCCAGTACTTTGATGTTTATGTGTTTACTTATTTTTCTACTTTAAAAAAATAGTGGTAGACTGACATATATAGATCTATGGAAGGATCCATGGCCAGTATATATGGAGGTGACCTGAATGTGGTTACTGCTTACAGCAACTGGTAGAGTTATGGATGCTACCAAGCTCCGTTTATATGGAGGAACTAAAAAGAATTGTCTATTGACTGTTATGATGGCAGCACAACTGCAGCTCTATTTTATGCCCCACATTGGCCCATTGTAAACTTTGCTCTATATGATCACAATATTCCTGGGTTTTTAAATTAAATCTGTTTACACGTGCAAGCTCCATGGTTCCACCAAGTGAGCAGCCAACTTAGCTCCCTATGGAATGAATACCACTAGATGAAATGTTTATCCATGGAAGAGAACAAAAGGGTAATATGAAGTTAACTTTTGCATATTTAATTTCTATATTAGTTTGTCTTATCTTCTGAGTAAACTGCTATATATCTTAGCTGACACACCACCGCAGCCCCTTTATATAGGCAGTGTTGTGAAATTGTGCGCTAAATGAGAGAGTTCTTCCTACAAATCTTCATCTAATCTTGGTTAACTGATGGTCATGCCCATGATACCAAAAAAGTTTGGAAATGACCTAGCTAACACGGTAAATATTTCATTTTGTTCACACCTTGTTTTTTTTCTGGAATAGCAAAGGTTGCATACATACATGATACAGCATCTGTCAACTGTTGGCAGTTGCCACTTGTTCTTCCGTAAGCATAGCATCGTTTTCAAATAGACGTGGCTCTACCGTATGCCGTATTGATATGTTATCCCACATCTTGGGTTCTGTGCTGCGTACATAAACTATTTATTCCTGACTTGGAGTGCAAAGTACATCAAGCACATGTAACATGTATGTCTAATATACAGGTTGGCTTCAAAGGCGAGTTTTCCAGAATTTATGCTCCTAAGAAGTAGGGATGTGCTGCATGGAGTCGCATACAGAACAGTGTACAACCTTTTGCAGGTAAGTTGGCATTTCACCTGAATATATATCCTTCAGTATCTTGTTGATGGTATCATGGTATTTAGGCCTCTGTTTGGTTGGGTGACCTTAGCAATGTACTTGAGAAAATTGTATGCCTTAGAGCGATTTCAGAATTCAACGAAATGTGCCTGACCAGGCTTGCCTAAGAACTTGAGAACAACTTATTTGGTTGGTGCCCATGCCTAAAACAAGATAAAACAGGATTATACACTCTTAATTCTATTTTTTTCAGAATAATTGACCTCATGCATGCTAATTAGCTTGTGGAATAACAATTTAAAATCCCATAATACCCGCCATCCATTGCCAACGCTCTAGTAGCATTTGTCTATACAGCTAGAGTGTGCTCATGCTGTACTCTACTAGAATTATGTAATGTGGTTAGATTAATCACAAATCATCTTGGATAGGCTGCTGCATGCCAAAGCTCAGGTGGCCGATTTTGGATTTTGGATGCCTAAACCGCTTTTTTATTTTATACCTATAGATAGCTGTAAAATACTCTGAATCCTATTAGCACTAGCACTTCTAATGTCATTGGAAACTCTCTTGTATAGGTATCCAACACATGTATACCAAGTATGAACCCTAATCTTTTAAATTTAAACTCCTAAGTTTGACTCTGTTTTTTTATGCTCACACAATCTCTCTTGTATTCCATATGAAATCTTCACATCAATATGTATTATTCTCTAGTCTTAGTATTTTATATGATCTCAACCGTCGAGCCCTTAACTTCTCTCAAACCTAATCCCAATCATCACCGGCAATACTCTTGAGGCCTCAAGCAGCATATGCAGAATCACATTAGCATACAACAAAATCTCACGTATAGAAATTATCTAAAAGTCATAATTAAAATCAAACATCGTAAACCAAGAAATCAACTTGAAATCGACTCTTTCTGGGATTCCACCAGTATGACCGTCAGACTTGCCGGTTTAACCACAGTCAGATTAGTATTGTTCATCAATTATATTTGTAAACTATTCAATGATCTAATTGACATGGTCCATAGTTGACCGATATTATTCTCCGACTTTGAAAATTCAATTTAAACATAACCTTTTCAGTTTAATCTCAATAAAATAAATTATTTTGTTGTTGATCATGTAATCTAAATCATCACCATGATTTTAAAATCTTCCCTTTGATGAATACATAGGCAATATTTCGAAAATTCATATTTATGTGTTTGAAAAGGAAAAACAAAATCAAAAAGAAAAAAACTCTACCCTTAGCAAGAGAGGAATTTCTCTCTTTTTGCATTCTTTTGATAACAAAACACAAAATCGATTATTTTTTAAGAATCGATTAAAATTATCAAAACTTGTCAATTGATTAAAAAAGGGAAAAAACAAATTTCTCTAAATTTCTCCCTTTATCAAATTTCCCACTTTCCTTAACCATGCATTTTGTATATATTTATCTCCTTTTGATGTAAGGGAGAAAAACCAACCAATTAAAGTGCAAATATCATGATTTTACAATTACTACTTATAGCTATCAACTTTTTTATTTTTAGGAGCTTTAGTATAGCAAAAGTAATCGATGAGTATGTTTTACAAGACGAGAGAGATAGATTGGTCAACTAACAAAAAAGCATTGGCTAAATTCCAAATATGAATCAATGATATTAAACTCAAGATCAAATTAATATTAAAAATTCATGATTTTAATAATTTATAATGCAACACTTCTACTCAAATTTACTTGTTTTTTTTCACAAAAATTGAGAACTTTCAACAAACTAAGCTTTGCTCGAAACTTTGATATTATGCACATAAAAGAAAACTCTTAATTTTATCCAGTATGTACTTACGGTACCCATTATTTTTCTCACTGTGGATACGTCCTTGCTGTGAATATTGTTTCTAAAGATTTGGTATCTATTTTACCTCTCATAAAATAAATATAAGCAAATTAACTTTATTTTCACAATATTTGAGGAATCAAAAAACTTAAGCAAACATACCTAAATTATTTAAATTAGCATTAGTTTCAACATCGTATATTTCTTTAATTCAGGTAAAAGAATTATGTGTCATATGTCATATCCCTCAAAAGTAATAGCTATACTAGAGATCAATAAAACTCATATATTGTTGACAACCACAAGAATATACTAGAGATAAAAATTAAAATTCTTATTTTCTTATTTTTAATTATTTTCACATTAAGAGCAACGGATGAATATCAATGCAATGAAAAATATAAATTCTCCCTCAAATCAACCTCCAATTCTCCTCGGAAAGTAGCAGAACGAGAAGAAACTATGAATTCCATACCTAGCAAGAAAAATAACAAAGGAGATAGTAGAAAATAATACGCCAAATTGAGAGTAAATTGATGTAAATTGATGTTATCTTCAAAACAATCATCGTCTCCATGTTTACATAGATAGGGAGTATACCTAGTCCTACGAAAAGAAGATGTTGAGGCCTTCATGTTAGCATTAGAAATAAGAAATTTTGGAATTCAACACTGAGACACGACCACGACCAGTATAACTAATAGGCACACATGTAGGAGAAAAATTAATACCAGACTTACCTAAAAACTTAGCTTGATGTTTTACAAAATGCCGGTTTGCTGCATAAAAATTGCTCGAGGCCGGTCTGACTGCCGCTGTTCTCGCGGTCTGATTAGGCGCTGGTTTAACCTCCCTATGGGCTCTAGTCTGACCGGGCCATCTTAGCCTTGTAAGCTCATATTCATTGGTCCTCTGTTTCGAAAGCAAAACTAAAAAATGTCCATTCTTATCATAATGAGTGCAATTATACTTTACAGGAGTTATTTCTTTTGAAGATTAGAAAGATGTATTTACACAAGAAAGGTTTTCAAAACACTAGTATATTTGAAAATCATTTTATTTGGTTCGGTTTTTGTCAAAATCTGATACTTTTTAGATATATTCAAAATAGCATGTTGATGAGATGTAAAATATGTATGTGCATCAAAACATATTCCTCGATTGCGTGTGCTCACTTTTGATTGATTCAAAATCATGTTAAGTTTCTTTTTACCACCTGAAAATCTTTGCAAGGAAATTTGTAAGAAACATCTTTTATCAAATTAGCACAATTTTCAGCATCAATCAAAACTTATTTTTGATTGGGATTATTTCAACAAGAAAGCATCTCATTTTTTTTACAATATCTTCCATATACTTAACACGACCTAGAGAATTTTTCACCTTCATCTTGTTAAGAAAACATGTTCAACAATTTTTGAAAACCAAAACAACCTTTTGTTCCTTTTAACCTTTTGACACTCAAAAGATTAAGCATCGAACTTGCACAAAAAGCAACTTATATTTTCTCAATAGCTTTTTGGTTGAAAACAACTCATTAGTTGTACAAGTGTGCAAAGGAAATCCAAAAGTAATAGAAAACTCAAGCCTTTTGTTTTTATCTATCTCATAATCCAATCTCAAATAATTATTAGTATTAACATCTTGACAAGCAAAAATTTTATATAATAAAACTCTATACCACTTGTAAGATTGAATATAAGAACTAATCTTACCCAGGGGGGTGAATGGTAGGATTAACAAAACCAAAAACTTTTAGCGGAATTAAAAGGTGCCTCTGATTGAGTCAAGGTGTGGGCCGCTTTGTGGAACTCAGGAGGTCGAGCTCGTCCTTGTGCAAGCTGGTTCCATGAGCTTGCCTACCGACATCATCGATGAACTCTACCTACCGGTGTCCATTGGAGAGGAGTGGAGATGGGGGAAAGAGTCAAGGAGAGGACGGAGACATTCGAGATGACGAACGGACCTAGCCCTGTCTTCATTTTGGCCATCTCTCCATGGCTGCCGCCGTTGTGACCATAGCTCCATCTCCCAAGATCCACTGCCATCACCATTGCTTTCTCAAGACCACCGCTACCGCCTACATGAACACGGTGTAGCGAGCTTTAGCTCAAGCTCCATCATCCCTAAGGAGGTGTTGACATGATAATCGTTCGATATCCGCGCCAATGTATTGCACACATGAAGGTCTGTGTTAACGCCAACATTTAGAAAGCCCAGGGAAAGATTGGAAAAGATTGGCTCAAGTAAAAGAAGAGTCTAGTTAACATTGGTGAAACTAATATATTAGCCAAATCAGTCGATGTTAACATTGTGCCCAAAATATACTGAAGTGTAGTTTAATCTATTAACCGATGAGCCAATAGCGACATTTGAGCAATAATCATTGGGCACAATGGTTGGAGGTTCGATAGAGGTTGAAGTAGGTTATCAATGTGACAATAAAGTTCATAGTTGAACAAAGACTTGACCTGATAGAAAGGCTAAACTTTATTTAGACTTAACCTATTGGATCGGACACAACCGAGATAGCAATAGATCGAGACTAAATAGAGTAATCTATCTAGCCAATAGATCTTGCGCGACAGAAGGTTGATAGATAAACCTAATCATAGCAAAGAGTTGAGTTGATCTAGCCTTAGATACAACTTGGTAAGTAAAGATAGCTAGCGAATGCCTGATCAAGACTCAAATATTGAACTCAATTAAGGAAGTCCTTGTCGAGAGGATGCGTTTACTAGGGTGACAACAAGCACTAACCGTCGGAGATCGAAACGGATGCAGCCCTGCGTCTAGAAGAAATCATTAGGGTAGCTAAATTACTCATACTCCTAAGTGTTGGCGTTGCTTTGAAAAGAAAGAGATTTGTTGTATTAATCTGATTGATATCTTATAGGACTTGAGTGTACATATTTATATCTTGGATTATAAAGAATCCAATGTAGTTACAAACAACCGTATTGAATAAAACTTCCTAAAAAGAAAAGAAAAGAAAATTGGTCATTTCTGGCTATTTACAAGAGATTTACAAATAATACTGTCTCGCCCATGGACACGTATCGGTATCAGAACTTGTATTCTTATTGGACTTGGCATGCGTTTAAACTAGACCCAGGTCATGTCTTCATCGGATTCAGCTTGTGCTCAAATCAGATACTTTCTACTACTGACTAAATCCAATTAACGATGGTGATTTTCTAGTGTCAACCTTCATCTCAGAGATAACCTCTTCTCTGATTTCCTTTTTATTCATTGCGATCTGCCAGGTGTCTCCTATTCCATTCGTCTTGTTCTTCATTTTCCGCACAGAACCTTAAGAACTGATCCTATTCCCTATTGTGCATTGCCTAAATTACTTTTACCTAGGTTTCATGGGTAGCAAAGATCCGATAGACTTTTATCAACGCTAAAACCTAGTGGAATTCGCTAAAAAATACTTCCATGTTCATCCGTGATTCTATCCTAGCAAACTCCTTGGTTGGAGAAATTAGTATCATCGGGTATCGGCCGCATAGAAGACCCTCTGGGATGAACTAGACATTGGACATTGTATTAGACTATCGTTAGCAGAGATAGAGAAGAACAAGCCTCTCCCTACATTAGCTTCTTATTTTGGTTTGATGCCCTAAACAAATTTTTGTTCAGACATGGGGCGATGACCCTAAATTAGAACGTTGATGCATATGTGTGAGGCAAGATTAATTCCAATAACACAAGATTTTTGCATGTCGATCCATTAGTACAAACGTCTATTTTGATCCAGGCTAGCTACTTGCAAAATCAGGGTGAATAGTGTGGCCAGGCAGTGAATTTTATCTTGTAGATAGGTTTAATTATCGCTAATTTATACTTTCTCTAGTTAAATATATTATACATTTGATGTTAGGATAAATTATATTAAATATAAATAATTAGAGGGGAGTAATATATTAGTTGGGCCATTTCTCCTAATATTTTAGATTTATACATATATTTCAAGGTTTGTAGGGTGTTTTTTAAAAAAGTTGGGGGTTAAAATCTATGTATTTCAAGATCTATGTGTAATATCGCAATTTCTATTGAGGGAGCAGCTAAATGAGAATAAAATTATATATAAATTTTATATTGAATCCGGACACATGATACAATCGAAGGAATATTTTTTGAACTTTTTCTAACATAAACTCTTAAAAACTTATTTTTAGATCTAGCCCTTTTTTTTTGTTACATTACTCTCATTTCAGTGACAGCCTAGCTGACAAAAAAAGGACGTTGCAGCAACGAGCCATAAAATAGCAGTGCTTGTCAAACTAAAATTTGATCCATTTTTTAATGCACATGGAAAAGGAGAAAGATTTCATCCTACGAAATTTACGAAGCTGTTGCTGCTGAAGGTTTATTTCTTTTTCTTTGTATCGGTCCATATGCTTGTGCAGGATGGAATTTCGGGTCTGTTTATATCTTAACACTTTACACCATATCAATTCTACCTATTAGAGTATTTAATTGTGTCAGACGCAAAAGATTTCTTGTTTTGGACTTGCGTGCACACGGAATACATGCTTGCAATCCTTGTTCAACAAGGTTAATCCTTTTTGGTTTGTGCATATGCACACTGGGTTAACTAAAAAGGAATATCACAATATCACCTTTTTAGCTTGAGCATGTCTTCACCATAACTACAGCTTACTTTAGATTAATAATGGTTAGGCATTGACTGGAACCTTATGACATCGTTTCTTTCTTTTGTTTTCTTTTTTAAAAAAAACTTTTGAGAGGGGATGCCATGCTATACATGCTTAATTTATTGTCATCCACATTTCGTTGGCCCTTTTTGTTTGGGGCTTTGGGCATTGGGGGTGGAATTGGTGGTCGGGGCTGCCTGGGTGGTGTGGGATCGATTCTGGCTGCTGTGATCGAGCTGGGTTAGCTTGGGTGGAGGTGGATGCTAGTGTTCCTGTGGAGTGGTACTTTTGGAATTGGTAAGCCACCGGGTGGAATTGAGATTGATTCCGGTTCTTCTTGGACTTGGAGGCGTTTCTTTGGTGAAATAGAGGTTGATTCCGGTTCTTCTTGGACCTGGAGGCTTCTTGTTGGCCCGAGATTGCTGGTAATTTCTCCATAGTATTTTAGTTGGTCGTCTTCTAGCTGTGCGGTCCCTATTTTAGGTGCTGAACCATTAGGTTTCGGGATGCTGCAGTTTCGAAACATACTTAACATTGTTAATCGTATTAAACCTCTGGTTGCTTTGCTAAGGGTGTGTTTGAGAGAGGAGGCGAAAGAGAAGATAAATACCTAAAACAAGGTGAATTATTAGGGTGACATTAATTTAGGATTAATTATTTTAAACTTAAAAAATGGATTAATATGGTTTTTTAATGCAACTTGAAAAACAGGACCTTGTAAAGAAATTTGTGAAGCTGGTTGCCGCTGAAGATCTATTTGTGAATTTTTGGGGATGGCGTGCATGCTTGTCAAACTAAGATTTGATCCATTTTTTAATGCGCTTGGAAAATGAGAAAGATTTGATCTTGCGAAATTTGCAAAGCTGTTGCCGCTAAAGGTTTATTTCTTTTTCTTTGTATCGGTCCATATGCTTGTCCAGAATGGAATTTCGGGTCTGTTTATATCTTAACACTTTACTCCATATCAATTCTACCTATTAGAGTATTTAATTGTGTCAGACGCAAAAGATTTCTTGTTTTGGACTTGCGAGCACACGGAATACATGCTTGCAATCCTTGTTCAACAAGGCTAATCCTTTTTGGTTTATGCATATGCACACTGGGTTAACTAAAAAGGAATATCACAATATCACTTTTTTAGCTTGAGCATGTCTTCACCATAACTACAGCTTACTTTAGATTAATAATGGTTAGGCATTGACTGGAACCTTATGACATCGTTTCTTTTTTTTTTCTTTTTTTAAAAAAAACTTTTGAGAGGGGATGCCATGCTATACATGCTTAATTTATTGTCATCCACATTTCGTTGGCCATTTTCTGTTTTAACAAATCGTGTCCTGTATTGTAATTACGCTCAAGAAAAGGAGGCTAATTCTAGGATGCTTCATGGCTAGATTACTCTATTAATTTGTTCTCATATCGGTCAGCATAAAAAAACCCGGCTTCACGGTTATTCTCATGTCCAAACACTTCGAGAGCCACATATTTCTCCCATTATGTACACTAAGCTGTTTGTTTATTACTTCAGATGTATGTGCTTTCTCTTTTTGTAATTTAACTTTGTTGTTTATTTCCATTGTATTTTACTCTTTAATTTTAAACTTTAAACAGTTCTATTTTACTTTTCCAATTGAGAAGCCATACAACATAATTTTTCTTTCTCTTTTACTTTGTTTTGTTGTCCACTTCTTCAGTGGTTTTCCAGTTTGGTTATGTGACATCCCTGGCATAGAATTCCGAACTGACAATGAACCTTTCAAGGTAAAATGATGACACATATCCTTCTACAGATCATATTACTTTCATCTGATATTAATTTATACTATGCAAAATCCAAGATTTTAGCACAATTTATGGCAGGAAAGAATGCAGAATTACAACATGTAATGTTTTTCTCAAGGGGCATGCGCAAACACCATTTGCTAACCAATAAATTTTCTAAAAGTTTATAGGATGAAATGCAGACTTTTGTGACAAAAATTGTCATTTTGATGAAAGAGGAGACTTTATTCTTGGCAAGGTGGTCCCATTATATTACAGCAGGTTCTTAAACCATTCTTGGATGATATTTCTCAGTTAGTCGTTGAACATTTTTCCAAGGATATGAAACTTGGCTACTTTTTTGACTTCTCAAGAAGAATATGCGCTATATTGCATAGCTAAATCTAGGTGATACCTTCTCAAGAGACAAATCCTTGATGATTTATGATCAACATTATTTTGTTTGGAATTCAGATGGCAAACTGACAACTTAAGTGCTCATCACCCACTATTAGTCTATTACACTGGATATTGCAGTTTTGATTTGTCTGCATAATTTTACACTCCGGTTGTGCTACTTACACAGTGATATTTAATTACTATGGTACCCTTTAATGAAATATATCTCTAGAGCTAGCCTTGATATAATGTAGAGGTAGACTGTTGGGCTAATAACCAGAGAATACTAACGAGTAAGGAAAACATTATCTTTTATGTACGTAGGTAGAAGCAATAATGTTATCTCTTAACCCCAACTGGTGTTGCGGGAAGCTAAAATATTGGCTTGTTTGATGTAATGCAAAACTGCAATGTCACAGGATTTTAGACGTAATAAATTATGATAATTACTTGATATGCATCATTGGAATCTTAATTCCATTTTTATGCTGGGAAAACTGTGGCCTACTTTGTTCAAGGCACACAAGTTCCTTTATGTAGTGAATTTTTAGTGGCTACAAACTGTGTTTTCATGCAGTGTTGTATATGAAAGGTCTTCTAGCCATCTGATTTGGGGTTTGCCTGGTTGGATCCCTAGTTGAGTTGATTCAAGAAAACTAGGATTAGCATCTAGTGTAGATGTGTCATCATGACATTGGTCAAATAACAGGACTACAATACCACATTCACCCTGTTTTTTTTCCCTTTTTAGTCTCGTATGTTACCTTATCATTTGACCAACAACCACCTGACTTGCACATCCAAAACTAAAAGATATAGTATATATGCGACTGTAGATAATCCTATACGTTTTTTGTTAATAGTGCTATATATGTCCAAAAGTCAAAATAAAAATGGGCACATGACTTATCTTCTTGTCTGGCATTTCTGTGGGAATATTGAAATGAAAATATGATCAAGCAGGGAAGAGATATATCCAATGGGCCACTCAGATGGCAATTGGGCTTGAAACTGGCATTCCGGGAGTGCAGACTGATGCTCAAGAAGAAATTGTAGGTGACCTCATAATCTTTTGATTCTTGTTAATATTATGTTGTTTTGCTAATTATATTGTTTGGCAGATTGATACATGTATGCTTCCTCGAGTGACCCACTCGCGTAAGCTGTGACCGCTCGTCTTCTTTGTCCTGCATGCGTTTTCTATCTGCATCCTCATCTTCCTTATGCATCCGTCGCACCTGCTTGTTTTTTCTCTCTTTCTTACTCTGTCAAACGGTGAGGCCCGCATAGTCTTCTTTCTTTCTTCTGAGAACTTCCTTGTCTTAAGCACACGCCGTAACCACTTGTCTTATCCGTGTGGCTCTCGCACGGGCCCTCTGTCCACCTCCTCATTTGCCTCACGTGGCCTCTTCCTTCTTTTTCCTTCTTTCTAGGCGAATCCTCCCTTTATTTGCTCACCGCGTGTTTGTAGCTCTCCTATTCTGCACCCTCTACTTCCCATCGCTAGGGCCACTAAACCATCAACCCTCTCCTCATTGGACCGCATCGCCTTGGCACTAGCGACGGTGCCTCCTTCCACGCTACACCACACCTGGTTTCCCTATCCTATGCCATCGTCAACATGAAAACTAATGTGTCAATCACTCTGGCGTTAGGATCTCTCAATTACAACAAGTTATACGCCTTCTGCCTTCTCTTTGCTTCTGATTTCTCCTCCGCGGCCATGTCGACGGTTCCCTTGACCCCAATCCTGTTGATCCTCATCAGTATTTGGCGGACTACACCGTTCGTGGCTGGATTTTTGGTTCAGCCTTTGACAAGGTTCTTGACCTCGCAATGGAAGATGGCTCTCTGTTCCAAGCCAACAAGGCTCCTTGTGCCATCTTCCTCGCCGAGAAGTTCCACACAATGTGTCAGGGAGACTACACCGTGGACCAATACTGCCAGCACATGAAGGCCACTAATGCCTTCCATGACGTCGAGCACCCTATTCTAGACTCATAGCTCGTCCTCAATCTCCCTGCACGACCTTAATTCTCGCTTCTCTAGCATCGTCGACGATATCATCAACAAAACTGTGCTTCTGTCCTTCGCCATCTCTCGCAGCATGCTTATCCTCAAAGTGCTTCGTCTCAACAACGAAGAAAAGCTACAGGCAGCTACTGCTCTACTAGCCATCGGCACCTCCACTCTAACTTCCTATGGTCTAGGCAACCTTTGTTCCTCTAGCGGCGCCGGCAACACCGCCATTGGCTTTCTCCATGCAGAAGACGAGCGGTCGCAGAAATCGGGTACGGAAGACAAGCAGGCAGGGAAGACGGGTGGAGAAGGGAAAGTCACATGGGGAAGCATGAAGGTCGTGCTGCTTAGGTGAGGGAACAGAGAAGGCGTGTCGTAGAGTGCACGGGCGGAAGATGCGCGTGCGTGAGGACAGCAGCGGAGACGGTGTGACCAGAAAATGCGCAGAGAAGAGGAGAAGCCTCCATTGGGAACACTTGCAAGAGGGAATGGGAAAGGACCGCGGGAGGACTGAGGGGCCTATGCAGCACGGAAGAAGAGAGAGGCCGCACATGGTGAGAAGACCAAGCAACACAGCGGCGCGAGAGAGATGTGTGGATGGGAGAAGACACTCATGCGAAGAAGAGAGCCGAGTGGCGCAGGGGCCAAGCGACGTTGCTACGCGGGAGAGAAGAGCAGATGGGAGAGAAGGAGCGCGAATGCACGCGCGGAAGAGGGGATGGAGACTCGTGGACGCTGATGGCGGAGCGGGAGAGGAGACTCATGGACGCGCACGTGAAAGAGAGGTGACGATGCAGAAGCTAGGTGGCGGCGATAAGAAAAAGAAGAGGAGATGAGAGGAAGATTAGCGGTGCAGAGAACTTGGATCTAGAGCAGAGGCCGCAAGGAAACCCGGTGCTCTGATACCACAGAGAAGGATTGTATAGGGATAGCAAGAAAACTCAACACCCTCTTTGGTTAGGTGGTTTTCATATATACTGTCACAGAACAAAGACCCTACATAATCTATATCTAACACTGCCCACACCATATTTTTTTGGGTGAAAGATGTTTTGTTCAGTCCCTACATATACAAACTGACCAAAAACCTACTGAAATGCTTTCCTAGTCTCAGTACCTAGGTCGTTGACTTTTGAGATCGAAATGGAATTTAAATTGTAGAGCGTGGTTTTACTATCCCAATCCAAAACCGTATCTAGGACGATAATAATTTTAGTATCACAGAAATAGCAACAGTACTAAAATTGTGAAGTTATTCAGCACAATACACACCGATTTCAAAAAGACACTCTACATGTATGTCCCATGGGCAGAGTAGCAAGCCAACATTTACGTTACACCGTCTTACCTTTTGTCCTCAACTTAGTGTGGCTTTGTGTGGCCTATGAGGGTGTGTGGTCGGTGGAATTAATGCTACTGTGCCACAACATCTTAGCCCATGATATTATAGTGGCAGAGGCTTCTTTGTGTTTCATGACAAATACACTAATTTTGGAACAGTCTTTGAAATTTATTGTGTGCATTTACAAGTTCTTGATATATACATTGCTCATTTTACAAAATAGTTGCACATGTTATTCTTAGATTCCATTCAAAATTTAAAACGTTAAAATTGCATTTCTGCATTTGTCCTCGAGAACATAAGGCTATATTTTTATCAACCTTAAAATGACGTAAAAGGTATTTTTAAATTACCATTTATGATATTTGTGTAAGTTTATAAATTACTCAGCCTTTTTGTCCCAAACAATAATATCTTTTTTGATTTTGTTCTAAAATATTTGCCTATAGCCCATAAAATCTTGGTGCCATCTGCATTATATGACACATTTGCCGGGAACCACTTTTTAAGGGAATAATATGCATGAAACCATTGATGTAATTTGTTGTCACTAGAATCTAGAACCTTACCTGAAGCTGCCTTTTTTTTTTATCATTCATGTATTTCTGAGTTTGTCATACAGTTTAAATGTATGGTCATTTTGTTATTGTTGTACCCATATTAGGTTGGTGTAGACTTCAGTTTTTACTATAAAATTATGGTCAACCAATAGTTGGAAGACATAAGCCTAGTATCCTCACGGCCTGAGATCCCTCTCCCTCATGTACTTGGTGGACTTCTAAAGAGGCTATTGGTACATGGGGTGAAAACAACTTTGCTGTTTAGGGAATATTAGAGCACTTGAACGTAATAAAGAATATATCTGACTACTTCTGGTACACTACCAGGTGAGTGTTGACTATATGTTGTTGAAGAATGTATCATTTTGTGAGATAAAATTCTATAGAGAACAATATGCTATTATTGTTCTTGTATTTAGTCCATGATTAGTTGACTTGACATTTTGAACTACGTATTTTGATAATGTTTTCTTTGTGTGCAAGAGTGTACAAGAAACCTAAAGAGTCTTGTGCTGTACACTTGTGTCTCGAATGTTTCTTGGTGGTAGTCATCAGCACCAAAAGGAGTATTATCTCTAGCTATATGATTTATGCATGGGGCAAATTTGATTCCTCGAATAACAAAAAAGAGAATGCAGTATTTTAGTACCATAGCCAGTGTCCCAAGCCTACTTGACCTTACATTGGGTGTTAATTTCCCAATTATACATCTTATGTAGAATAATGTTTAGCACTCTTCCTACTTGCAAACATGAAAAGCAAACTTGGGCACTCCATTCAATTTTCATTTTTCAATGAAATGTCAACCGTATTACTATATATTGACTATTTTCCCACTATTTTGAATTCCAAATTCAAACCCAGAGAGTGTAATGCATATGTAGTAACTTTGAAATGATTACATGTTCATTGCTCTTTACCAGTATGTGGTTTGAATGGCATGTACTTCATAGTTTGCTGACGATCCTTATTGTTTTCAAGAGTCTAATTAGGTAAACATTTCTGATGCAGATGTTATTCTGGAATTTAAAAGGGGTTCTTCCTTCATTAACAATAGATAAAATTCATGATGTAGCTCGTATATTTGTAAATGGCAAACTTGCTGGTATGATTTTAAAATTCTTAATATCTATAAGAAATGCTTTGCATGTAATGTGTCAGTGTATTTATATGAAAAATGTCGAAAGGGCTAACTAGGGTCAGGGCGCTAGCAGCAACCCATTTACTAGAACTTGCCCATGACTATAAACGTGTTTCTACCAAGTAATAAATTTATTTTTTAACTGTAAACATGTTCCCATGACTGTGAATATGTTTCCTAAAGCAATAGAATGTGTTTCTCATGACTGGAAAAGTGTAGGGCACTAATAAGGAACTTGAATTAGGTTACACCATGGTAGGTCGTTTCCCTATACATCGTATATGTTTATATCTATTATAATTTTTAAAATGTAGAAGTTAGATATGTAGTGTAGAGGATTAGGTTGTATAGTGGTATGATAGTTGTTTAGTTGGCAATGTTAAACTGGCTTTTCGAGGACATCCAATGAAGGGGTTTGGCCTGAGGTATTAGGGAGGAAGTGACGAAGAAGTATTGTCAATTATTTTCTTTTTTCAATGAAAACAAAGGAAAAATCACAATATTATGTCCAATGCATATTGTTATCTATATTCATATTTTAGGAGGTACCCAAGCTACATAGCTAGGACCTTGTTAAGCCATCAGAAATTAAATGATTAGTCTCTGGTATAACATTTGAACATGCAATGTTGCATGCTCTGGTGTTACAATTCTTCATTAACGCAGTGATAGATTCAGTTATTCAATAAGGTTTCTTTCAATATAAAGGCAATCAAGTTGGTCGCTATATCTCACTAAAACAACCAATTCACGATGGTTGAAGGGCTTAATGAGTTGATATTGATTTGAGAGATTGTTAGCTTGCAGGTATTTGAATTTTCTTTTTTGGAATAGCTTAATTTTATCTCTCTGAACTTTGTAAAAAAGTCCATTTAGTAAACTTACAAAACCTAGTTTTTAACCCCATAACATGCAAAACCAAAGTCAATTTACAATTCCAAGGTTATTTTGATGTTACATTGACTTTTGTTTATTAGAGTTTATCTCTTTTCATGTTTAGCTGATCCCTATCTATATTTAGGTGGGTAAATTTCCTGTTAGAGTTTATCTCTTTCCTTGTTTAGGTGATAGCTCTTTTTCTATTTAGGTGATCCCTTTATTTATTTAGGTGTTTGCCTTTTCTTATGTGCCTAATCTCTCGGATCACCTCCATAATCTTGATTTTATAAATCAGGTAGAGGAAGATTCTTGGTAGAGCTATATATACGGTACTCGTATCATTCAGTTGAATGCAGGCAATATCGTGCTATCATTGTTGATGGAGATTTATTTGATGGGGTTTGGCAAGCTGATTGTCTACCTCTATTTTCCTTTTAAGACCCATCAACAAAAAACGTATTATATAGATGTTAAGACTAAATATCCAATTCTCTGTAGTCCAATTCTCAAAAATACATTAATTCTTTTTTGCATGTTCCATTTAAGCTTGGCATTTGTAGCATGAGGCCAAGATTATTCTTTGCTGTTGTAATAAATAGTTAATTAATATGAGTTGTAATAAATAGTTAATTAATATGAGATGTCAAGGGACATGGCTTAACACATAGAAAAAGGCATATCGTTTGTAGGTTGCTTTTTGTTGATGCGGTTTTAGTTGTCCTAATCCACACATAGGCACACATGTTACAAGTTTTACCCAGGCTGAGACTTGAGACACGTTTGTTATGTGAAGATTTTTTCTATTCCTAATTTTGTAAACTTATCAAATATAGTGAGCGAAGTACTTTCTTTTACATTGAAGCTAGCCATCTATATAAAACCTCTATGTGATAAATCATTTTAGTTAGTTTTAATTGCCTCTTTTATATCTTCATATTCATTTACAAAACGTAAATGCATTATTTGATGTGTCATGACCTCCTGGACAAATGCAAAGAACTATGGTGCTTTCTTGGAGAAAGATGGAGCTGAATTTAGAGGTCATGTGAAATTCACTGGCTTGTCAGGTGAGGACATTGACCTGACTAATTCCCTTTGGACATATCAGATAAAAACAATTTATAGCTATATACTTTTTGTGTAACAATCAGGGTTGTGCATACGGTAGTGTGGTAAATATGATAGTACGGTGCGTTTGTTTAGTATTAGTTTTGAAGGTGTGCTAGCTTAAATAGCCATGACTATCGGGTGGCAATGAGTCAAGGCACAGGGGTCGTCAATTGGGTCCACGATGATGTGAAGCATAGGACTCTTGATGCTAGCGGGGCAAAGATGCGTGCTATAGTGCTCCACTGTGCGTGCCAACTCCAGGCAAGCAGGGGTCGTGGCTTGTCACGGCGTATTGCTACTTGGTGGGCGGTCGGTTCAGCGTGGTGCAGAGTTATGAGACCCATGATAGAACTCGATGGGAGGTGAGGTTGAACGATGGGATAAAGCAACAGGGTTCAAGACAAGACGGCGGCTAGAGGGATTCACACGTGGAACTGTGGTGGCAGGCGGGATTCGTAGTGGTGGGTCCGTGTTTGATGTGGCACGACATAGCGTGGCGCGGTGAGGTCATGGCACACATGCATGAAGGCTATGACCAGCTTGGCATCCTACCGAGTGCTGAGCGTGTGATGTGCATGGTGACGGGAACGAGTTTTCGGCATACTAGAACAGAGCAAGGGCACGACACACAGACTTCTGGATGCAAAACGAAGGCTTGACAATCTATGAATTTATGAGTTAATCAGCTCACACTATGAGGTTCAACGTGTTGTAGATGTCCAGTTGTCTGAAGATGGTGTCAGTGGGCTTCATAGTAGGTCCGGTCATTTTTTGTGGTGCCTGACTTGGCGCTGGTTCCTTTCTCAGCAATGTGTGTACGTGCCATCAGCGCGTGATGTTGTTGTGTGTTCTAATATTTTTTTTCTAATTATAGCCACTCAGAATTGTGATTTTGTAATTTCTTCATGCTATATCAATATGAAACTTTACCCTATCAGTTGTGGTTTGTTTAAAAAAGTTGTACGAAGATAAGAAAACAAGACGTACACAAACATTTCTTGACATAATTAGCATTGTGGGAATTCAGGCAGAGGAGAAATGTTCTCGTGGGTTATCTCAATGTACAAGCTCTACTTGGCTTTTTTTTAATAAGACCCATTTACTCATCAGATAGAAAAGTTTAAACAGAGTAAATGGGTGAGGGAAATATCACTTGCATCTATGGAACATTTCATTGGGCGCATTGATAGATCCTAGGATGTGGAGCACCAGGCAGTTTGTGTGGTGACAAAAACTATGACAAACTGCGTTTTTTTTTGGACCGGAAATACAATGACAAACTCCGTTGTGAGCAGTACTTGCATAATTGCCAACAGGTCTTAGCAGAACAACCGCACTCTCGGCAATGGAGTTAAGTGTCCGGCCCACTGGTGGAATTGGCCACGTGATACACTCAGCATTTGTAGGTTCATGGCAGGTCATCTACGCTTGTAACCTTTGACGTAGCTGTGTAAAGTGCAGAGGCTGTGTGTACTTTTTTTTAGTAAGTTTGAGTGTACTTCCATTATCCAAAAAAAAAGAACTAACTATTTAGAATGGTTCTAATAAGTTCATTTTTGAAGACTGACGACCATTAAGACAAAAAAAGGTGGGATTTAGTATGAACGCTCACTATTTAGTAAACTACTCCAGCTGAGAAGAATGGCACATCTAGATAACCAGCTGTCTTTCTCCCACTGAGTCCCTATATAATTCACAGCACCATGCACCATACCTTCTATTGGATGTTAGAAGTCATATGACCAATGTACTGGTGCTACTACTTAGATATAGGCATGAGAGATGTTGGGAAATTGATAGCCTTTCTCTTCGTTATAAGTCATGCAATTAGCCTAGATATCACCACAGCATGCTAGAGTATTTTCCTATACAACCTCTTCGCTCCGGTGAGAGCCACGATCATGATATCACGCTATGCTTTGGAGAAAAGCAGCTAGTTTTTGCCTTGAAACATACATGATGTAACTGCTACTTTCTTACTTTGCTTGATAAGTAACGTGCAAACTCAGGCAAAAGGGAACTGCAGTGTGCTCACTTAAGCTTAGGCACCGAAGAGGTTCTTCCATACAAATGGAGAGAGAGCTGTAAGTTATAAAATTAGAAAGAGTGAACTTTTGCTTGACGGACATGTGAGACTAAACCTTATTTTGCTGACCGTCTGTGACTACCAGATTCTCGTGAATCAGTTTCGTCTTTTAAGACGGGCAAACAGGCGGAGCCAGGAAGGGGCGTGGAAGGGCCTGGCCTCCCACAAGCTTGAGAAAATCACAGTGTTAACTGTAACTTTTATAAAATTTCAAAAGATTAGTGCTATTGGCCCCCTCTAACAAAAAAAACCTAAAGTGATTGGATCGTCGTTAGCTAGATACCACCATAAATAGATCACATTCCACACGTTTGTTTCAGATAGACTATAATTGGATACCCCGCAAATGAATCCTTGCTCAATACAAAGCTGATTACACTCCTGATCGGATGTTATGCGTTACAAATATGGAGGCAGAGCAGCACAAATGTGACCTAGTCTCCAGATTGAGGCTTTGAGCGTCGTTGGTTCTGCTCCCCCTGCCCCACGCACATCAGCGTTACTCCCACACAATGCCTAGAGCTTGCCCACTTTAACAAGGCCAGAGTTCCACCTCCATCATGCGTCCCCTGAAGTTCCACCTCCCTGACGTCTAGATCAGACAGGAAGAAGGGCAAGGAGGGCAAGGCTGTGGAGCATCAAGGAGGTCAGTTAAAGATCTTGAGGTACACAGAGAGGCGCCAAGGAGGTTTTGTTGCCATCAACCACATCGGACTTCCATCATTTCCCCCATTGATCACCGGTGAGAACCATCCCTCTACTGAAACCTTCAAAAATTTTTGAACTTTTGGTTCAAGATTTCAATTGCAAAGCTCCCTTCTTGTACATGGAAATAGATGCTTGTAACTCTGATATCACCACCAAAGTTGTAGTTGATTAGGTAGACATTTTGACTATCTTATTACAACTGGACTTTATATTAATGTGGATCTATCGAACTTAATTTCACTGTAAAGTACATAGTCAAGTTTTCTCATTGCAATTATAGTTAGTGCATCATAACCTTAACTAATATATTAGCCAAATCAGTTGACGTTAACATTGTGCCCAAAATATACTGAATTGTAGTTCAATCTATTAACCGATGAGCCGATAGCGGCATTTGAGCAATAATTGTTGAACCCAATGGTTGGAGGTCCGATGGAGGTCAAGTAGGTTATCAATGTGACGATAAAGATCATAGTTGAACAAAGACTTTGACCTGATTGAGAGGCTAAACTTTGTTTAGACTTAACCTGTTGGATCGGACACAACCAAGATAGCAATAGATCGAGACTAAATAGGGAAATCTATCTAGCCAATAGATCTCGCCCAATAGAAGGTTGATAGATAAACCTAATTATAGCTAAGAGATTGAGTTGATCTAGCCTTAGATACAACTTGGTAAATCAAAGATAGCTAGCAAACACTTGATCAATACTCAAATATCAAGCTCAATTAAGGAAGTCCTTGTCGAGAGGATGCATTTATTGGGGTGACAACAAGCACTAACCATCGGTGATCGAAGTTGATGCAGCCCTGCGCCTTGAAGAAATCATTAGGGTAGCTAAATTACTCCTACTCCTAAGGGTTGGAGTTGCTGTAAAAAGAAAGATAGATTTGTTGTATTAATCGGATTGATATCTTATAGACCTGAGTGTACATATTTATACCTTGGATTATATAACCGTATTGAATAAAACTTCCTAAAAAGAAAAGAAAAGAAAATTGGCATTTTCTGTCTATTTACAAGAGATATTTATAAATAATACTGTCTCGCCCATGAACACGTATCAGTATTAGAACTTGTATCCTTATTGGACTTGGCATGTGTTTAAACCAGACATGGAGTCATGTCTTCATCGGACTCAACTTGTGCTCAAATCAGACACTGACCGAATCCAATTAATGATGGTGATTTTCTAGTGTCAACACATGTCACCTAATTGCGGAGTGTGCAGACTCGTGCTTCAGAATTATCCTCTCTGGGATTTTTATAACTCTAAGATTTTCTCATGAATCATTACAGCCTGTTATAATACATTTGATCCAACCCAAGTAACAATGCCTCCAACAATCCATGGTTTTATACAATAATTTCTTCTATAAAAACCTTTTGTCTCCCCCAAAACATCACATCCTATGTACTTATTGCAAGAAACTCTCTGCCTCCTCAAATCCTCCAATGAATCTCCAGCGACTCAAAGCCTCCATCTCCTCCTTCTGCTCCATCGAATCTCTAGTGACTTGAAGCCTCCATCTCCTTCTGCTCTGATGGATCTCCTGCAACTCAAAGCCTCTGTAATGGCATCTTTAATGTTCATCCCAGAGATAACCTCTTCTCTAATTTCCTTTTATTCATTGCGAGTTAGGTCTGCTAGGTGCCGCCTATTCCATTTGTCTTGTTCTTCGTTTTCCCTATGGAATCTTAAGAACTAGATCCTATTTCCTATTGCGGATTGCCTAAATTACTTTTATCTAGACTCCATGGGTAGCAAAGTTCTGACAGACTTTATGAATGGTAAAACCTAGCAGATTTCGCTAAAAACGCTTCAATGTTCATCGGTGATTCTAGCCTAGCAAACTCCTTGGTTAGAGAAATTAATATTGTCAGGTATCGGCCGCAAAGAGGACCCTCTGGTATGAACTAGACATTGGACATTATATCAAATTATCCTTAGCAGAGGTTGAGAAGAACAAGCCTCTTCCCACATTAGCTTCTTATTTTGGTTCAATGCCCTAAACAAATTTTTGTTCAGACATGGGTGATGACCCCAAATTAGAACGTTGATGCATATGTGTGAGGCAGGATTAATTCCAACAACACAAAAGATTTTTGCATGTCTATCCATTAGTAGAAATGTATATTTCGATCCAGGCTAGCTATTCGCTCAATCAAGGTGAATAGTGTGGCCAGGCAGAGAATTTTATCTCGTAGATGATTCAATTATCGCTAATTTGTACTCTCTAGTTAAATATATTATAAATTTGATGTTAGGATAACTATATATTAAATATAAATAATTAGAGGGGAGCAATATTTTAGTTGGGCCATTTATCATAATGTTTTAGATTTATACATATATTTTCATGGTTTGTTGGGTGTTTTCAAAAAAAGTTGGGGATTAAAATCTTTGTATTTCAAGATCTATGCATAATATCACAATTTCTATTGAGGGAGCAGCTAAATGAGAATAAAATTATATTTTTTTATATTGAATCCAGATAGAAGCGAAGGAATATTTTTTGAACTTTTTTTACATAAACTCTTAAACACTTATTTTTAGATCTAGCTCTTTTTTTTGTTACATTACTCATTTCAGTGACAGCCTCGCTGACAAAAAAACGACATTGCAACAGAGCAGTGCTACAGTACTTGCCAACTTGCGAAAACAGATCTATAGCTTTCGACTGATTCGAACAAATTTTGGAAATGGAATATATCGGCTTCGATAGTATTGGATTTAGAAACTAATTTAGTCTGTCTTTTTTCTTCGTATATAAAAAACGAATATAGAATGGATAATATCCAACGAAAATAGAAACAGTCCAATAAGTATTGTAAATCAACTTTTGGCTAATGCCTCTAACGTACAGTTTTCTAAAAAAAAAATCAAAAACTAGTGTGAAGACAAGCTCTAACCTATAGTCCGAATACAATATTTTCACTACAGAAAACTAATTTTAAATTTCTTGTATAAATCTATAAAAATTAAAACATTGAAGTATTGAATAATGGATATTTGATGGGAGATCGCTGATTCTCTTTTCACCATGGCAACATTATAACTTTTATAAAAACCACGTGCAACATAACATCAATATGCTTCCTCAGTTCGGAGTACTACCTGATTATTATCTAAACATTTACTCTACATTATTAATTTTTCTTGAAGAGAATGAAAGTCATTTTTCTTTTCCTTTCATGTCCCATTGGTTAATTCCATTGCTAAAATTTTGTAATTTGATTTCCATATATCAATAATCTTTTTTTACTTCTTGTAGCACGCATACAGTCAACATGTAAAACTTTCATCACTAGTACACATGAAAATATTTAGATTTGTCATGTAAAGAGGTCTTTTTTAGTTACAACAAAAAACACTTTGATATCATTATATTTTTATAACTTTACAATATATATTTGTATAATTTTGCATTGCATAATTAAAATAAAGGGTGGTCAAACAACTTTGATTTTCTATGCTCACTTCGCTATTTGATATTGACTTGACTGTTATTTTTTTAAAATGACCATATTGCCCTCATTCGTAACAATAAGCAAAAATGTTACCCTCTTATGTAAAATCAAAATCAATCCCAACAAATTTTTTAGCTATGAAAAAAAAATCAAAGTGAGCTTAGGTTAATTTCAACTAAATTTGTTTCCCTTGACTTTTTATTGAAATTCATACAAAAGTTAAACTTAGGTTTTCAAATTTGGTTGAATTTGAAATTTGGATATTGAGGTAATTTTTCCTTAAAAAATCATATAACCGAAAAGAAATTTGTGGCAAAGGTTTTGATTTTGGTATAGGCAATATGGTCACTTTAAAAAGGGTAGCGCTCAACCTATAGTCGACTAACAAAATGGATGGGAGGAAATATAAATTAAAACTTAGGGACATATAGGCAATGAAGCATAACACATGCATGAAAGGGACTGATCAAAACTTGAGGGCCTCCAACGAATTTTCGTTTAGGAGGACATCGTCACTATATTCTCTTGCTTTGTTAAATATCATATACTTCATGTCCCTGAATTGAGCCAAAAATATTTGTACAGTTTTATGTACTCTGAATCTTCATTGTTTCATTGGACTGGTATAAATGTGCACCAGCTGTGAGGATATTAATGAACATAATAAATCTAGATATAATCAATTTCTGTTGCTGATTGTTAGACAAGTATACATCTAGGGTGCTTTTGTAGTTGTACTGAAGTACTTGTGGCTATATATACGAAATGCCATCAAACCTGAGAGGGTGTGGTGTTTCTGCTATTTCTCTACAGTCCCTCTGTATTTCTACATGGTATTAGAGCTCTGGTTCCCTTGCGACCCCTGCTCTAGGTCTCACCTTTTCCTACCATGCCCACTGCACCGCTGCACTGGCTATGCCACCACTCCTTTCTGTGCCGTCACGCCAGCCACCTCCGCTAGCTCTTCCTCTTACGCTGCCGCGCAGCTCGCCTGTGCCCTCGCGCTTCTCCTGCTTGCAGCTCCCCTCATCCCGCCCCTGATGCGCCAAAGCCGCACTTCCCTTCTCTTCGTGCTGGCGTTCCTCTTCTCCAATAGTTCTCTCTTTCTCCCGCACCGCTTCAGCTTGCGCGCTTGTGCTCCTTCTTCTACTCGCAGCTAGCGCTGCTGCTTAAGCTTCTGTGCCACCGCTCTATCCTTTCCTCCTTCGCTAGTCTCCACGCGCACACATCCTCGCATGATCCACCCTCTCGTCTTCCTTGCGTAAATGACGAACGCTCGTCGTTGCGTTTTTTTTCCACCTCCTCATCTTTATTCGCGTGTCCACTATACCCGCTTGTTTTCTGAGCTTGGGCCTCTTTCTTTCTCTACCAAACGACGTGGCCCAGACGGTCTCCTCTCTTTTTTTGAAGAACATCCTCGTCTTCCTTGAGCACAACCACAACCACTCATCTTCTGCGTGTAGCTCTCGCATGCGCCTTCTGTCTGCCTTCTCGTTCTCCTCACGCGTCCACTACATTTGCTCGTCTTCTTCTACATGCGGCCCCTCCCCCTTCTTTTTCCTTCTTTGTAGCCAGATCCTCCCCTTCTTTGCTCACCGTGTGTTTGCAGCTCTCCTATTTTGTGCATTCTACTTCCTATCACCATGGCCACAGAACCATCAACCCTCTCCTCGTCGAACCCTATTGCCTCGGCCACTAGCGGCGGTGTCTCCTCCCACGCTACGTCACCCCTGGTTTCCACCATCTGTAGTTGAGAGTTTGGACTTCTAGTCCATAGACGTTGTGGTGGGGTGGCACTCGGACATGCCAGCATGCTGGTGAAGCTCAACAACATAGTGGTGCTGCAAGAGAAACAGTCCATCAAAGGAGTGCGTGATGGAGATGCCGAGGAGGTCATGGAGCGCGCTGAGGTCAATCATCGTGAACTCCAACTTGAGGCGCACAATGATGCGATGTAGGAGGTCCGGTGAGGAGGTTGTCAGGACGATGTCATCGACGTAGAGCAGCAAGTCAGCAATGCTGTCTCGATCTTTATAAATAAAGAGAGACACATCACTAGCGAAGGGTGTGAAGTCGAGTTGGCGAAGATACGTGGCAAAGCGTTGGTGCCATGCTCGAGAAGCTTGCTTCGGCCGTAGAGGGATTTCTACAACTGATGAGAACCTTCAAGGGTTTAGTCCCGATCTTTTGATGAGAGGTGGAGGATAACTCGATTGGGGGATGGAGGTGATGTTCACAGCCCGACTACAACCGTCCAAGGACGATGCACCTTAGCAACCGATACACCGTCTCCGATGGTCGATGCGAACTTGTGGTGCGTGAAACCCAACCACTAGGGCACTCATCCTGCAAGCAATCGAAGAACAAGCAAGAACAAGTAAAACAAGCACTGAAATTGTTAGATATTGAGATGAAAGATTCACTCTGAATTCACAATATGGCGGGGTTTCGGAGACAAATAGACGGGCGCGGTCTAGCCGACACATGCACTGTGTGTAAGTAGCAAGACGCTAACTCTAATCAACAAAACCTCCTTCTTCTTGGCGGTGGCTGAAGGTTTAAGAAGAGGGGAAGACGACGTAAGGGGTGCTGGGGTTGTGCTCAACCCTAGGACGCACCCCTAATAGGCCCAACTTGATACACGGCCCATTGGGCCCACAAGAGGTGACGCAGCACCGTGGACAGAAAAACACTCAGTAAAAAAATGACAATTACGGCCGCTCCAAAATAGATATTGACATAGGGCCAAATCCATTTGAAAGTAGACTTGATAACCTTTCCATTAAGTACTTGCAAGCCCAAATCGGAGTTTACATGAAGTCGTGGCGGCCATCAGAATTGGCACTGTCTTGTAGTCCGAATCCACCCTGCGCTAATCCTCTTTCCATTGGATCCTCTCCATCGTTCCTAAGTAAAACAAGAGTGCACGCGTCTCTAGGATATAAAGAAAAGGAACATAAACTCAAGAATGAACTCACCTGATAGTTGAGTTGACGTGCATGAGCGTGGGTCATTGGACCATGAGTAGATGTATCGATAGTGTTGATGTCCTCATCATCCTCCCTTTCTTGCATTGGAGTCGTCCTCAACCCAAGCTCATCTTCTTCTCCCAGATATGGCTTTAAATCTGCAACGTTAAAACTAGGACTAACCCAAAAATCTGCAGAGAGATCAAGCTTGTATGCATTTTCATTAATTTTTTCAAACACTTTAAAAGGTCCATCAGCTGTAGGCATCAACTTAGACTTTCACAAATCAGAAAACCGTTCCTTTCGCAAATGCAACCAAACCAAACCACCAGGTTCAAAATTCAATTGCCGTCTACCTTTGTCACCAGCAAGTTTATAGTTAGCATTCATGCGCTCTATGTTTTCTTTAGTTGTTTCATGCAGTTTTAACATCAATTAAGCACGTTGTTTAGCATCAAAATTCAATTTTTCAGAAGATGGCAAAGGCATTAAATCAATAGGAGCATGAGGCAAAAATCCATAAACAATCTCAAAAGGGCACATCTTTGTAGTGGAATGCAACGAACGATTGTATGCAAATTCAATATGAGGCAAACATTCTTCTCACATCTTAATATTTGTCTTTAAAACAACCTTTCATAACTTCAGTTTGCCCATCAGTTTGGGGATGACAATAGTAGAAAACAAAAGCTTAGTCCCCAATTTAGCCCACAAAGTTTTCCAAAAATAGCTGAGAAATTTAGTGTCACGGTCTGAAACAATGGTGTTTGGCACACCATACAAGCAAACAACCTCCCGAAAGAACAAATCAACAATATGAGTAGCATCATCAGTTTTATGACAAGGTATGAAATGTGCCATTTTAGAAAACCTATCCACAACCACAAAATTGCTATCTCCCCCCCTCTTGGTCCTAGGCAAGCCCAACACAAAATCCATTGAAATATCTTTCCAAGGAACACTAGGAATAGGTAGAGGCATATATAAACCATGTAGATTTAAGCGTGACTAAGCCTTTTGACATGTCATGCAGCGAACCACAAATCTCTCCACGTCTCTTCTCATCCTCGGCCAAAAGAAATGGCTAGCAAGGATGTCCTTTGTCTTCTTGGCACCAAAATGCTCCATCAACCCACCGCCATGAGCTTCCTGCAGCAACAACAAATGAACGGAGCTAGCTGGAATGCATAGCTTGTTAGCTCTAAAAATAAACCCATCATGGAAGATGAATCTATTCCATGTCCTTCCATCCTTACAGTGCAACACATCTTTAAAATCATCATCATTCACATATTAGGCTTTAATTATTTCTAGGCCAAAGATTTTATAGTCAAGTTGTGTCAACAAAGTATATCTCCTAGACAAAGCATCAGCAATGATATTCTCCTTCCTTTTC
Source organism: Oryza coarctata (assembly GCA_030770085.1). Classification (NCBI taxonomy): domain Eukaryota; kingdom Viridiplantae; phylum Streptophyta; class Magnoliopsida; order Poales; family Poaceae; genus Oryza; species Oryza coarctata. The sequence goes on along the minus strand of CM061484.1, from coordinate 7,338,003 downwards.
TTGTGTTTGATGATATTCTCCTTCAATAAATTCAACCCATTTAGCATGCTTATGATTCAGTTTTCCTGGACCACGAATGTATAACAAATTCCTTAGGCCATAAATAATGTTGCCATGTTTCCAGAGTTCTCACAAGAGCATACAATTATTTATCATAAGTAGAATAATTCAGAACAGGCCCACTCAATTTTTCACTGAAATATGCAACAGGTTTTCTCTCTTGTATCAAAACACCACCCAATCCAATCCCACTAGCATCACATTCAAGTTCAAAAGTCTTATTAAAATCTGGAATTTGGAGGAGAGGTGCATGTGTCAACTTATCTTTTAACATGTTAAAGGCATTCTCTTGTGTGGTGCCTCAAGTGAAAGGCGCTTCTTTCTTTGTAAGCTCATTCAGCGGTGTAGCAATGGTGCTGAAATTCCGCACAAAGCAGCGATAAAATCCTACAAGTTATAAAAAGCTTCGAACCTATGTGACCGTTTTAGGAGGCAGCCAACTCTGAATTGCCTCGACCTTGGCTTGGTCAACCTCAATTCCCTACGGAGTAACAACATAGCCAAGAAACGAGACGCGATCGGTGCAGAAACTACACTTCACAAGGTTACCAAACAAACATGCATCACACAAAGCATTAAAAACAGAATGTAAATGATCAAGGTGTTCCTCTAAAGATTTGCTATACCATCAAAGTATACCACCACAAATTTTCTAATGAAAGCACGCAAAACCTCATTCATCAACCTCATGAAAGTGCTAGGTGTGTTAGTTAAATCAAAAGGCATCACTAATCACTCATATAATTCAAACTTAGTTTTGAAAGCTATTTTCCACTCATCTCCCAATGTCATATGGTGGTATCCACTACGCAAATCAACTTTAGAAAAAACAGTAGAGCCACTCAATTTATCAAGCATATTGTCTAACCTAGGAATTAGATGACGATATCTAATGGTAATGTTGCTCTACAATCAACACACATACACCAAGATCTATCTTTCTTAGGCACCAAAATCAACAGCACAACATAGACTAAGAGACTCTCGTACGTACCCTTTATCAAGCAATTCCTGAACCTGACGCTGAATCTCCTTAGTTTCGTCAGGATTGGTTCTGTATGGCGCGCGGTTGGGTAGTGAAGCCCCCGGAATCAAATCGATTTGATACTCAATTTCACGCACCGGTGGTAGCCCTGTTGGTACTTCTTGGGGAAAAACATCCTCATAATCCTGCAAAAGATTAGTGACCATAGGAAGAAAAGAAACAGATATATCCTCAAAAGAAAACAAAGCATCCTTGTAGACGAAAGCATAACAAACAGTTTCAGTTGTATCCAGATTGACAACATCAGATTTAACAGCAAACAAGCAAGAACCTTTCAATTGAATCACATTTTTATTATCAGATTTATATTCTTTATTTTTATGTTGCACAAGTTCTTTGGCTACAATCTGATTTTCACTTATAGCATGGACCCGATTTTTCTCTTTCTTAGCTCTAGCAACATCATCCTCAAAAACAACTTTAGGGGTCATAGGATACAACACAATTTTCTTATCATGGTACAGCAAAGAATGCTGATTTGATCTACCATGATGCATAGAATCCATATCAAATTGCCATGACCTACCTAACAAAATATGACAAGCTTGCATAGGTACAACATCGCACTCAACAACATCACGATATGTTCCAATTGCAAAATAAATGCGCACCATTTTGGTTACCTTTGCTTTACCACTGTTGTTTAGCCATTGAACGTGATATGGGTGGGGATGCGGTTTGGTGCTGAGTGCAAGCTTCTCCACCATCTCGTTGCTAACCAAGTTGTTGCAGCTTCCTCCATCGATGATCAAGCAGCAGGAACACTCTTTGATGACGCACTTTGTTTGAAACAAAGTGTGTCGCTGATTTTGCTCGGCCTTCTCCATTTGTGTGCTGAGTACACGCTGCACAATGAGGATCTCATAGCGCTCTGCATCATCAGCACCAATATGTTCTTCTGGTCCCTCATCTTTATCTGCATGGTCAGCTGCAAGCAAAGCAAGTGTATCTTCATAAAAATCACTAGCAGATGAATACTCACCATCATCTTTGACTACCAAAACACGCTTGCTAGGATAATCATGCTGGACATGCCCATAGCCCTTGCAACGGTGACATTGAACATCTCTTGTTCTACCAGTAAATGCAATAGAAGAAGCACTCCTGGCTAGCTACTGGGTTGTCTTAGTCGGTGCACTAGCAGTTGGAACACGTGGCTTGTCGCTGGATGGAGAAGGTGTCGACCGCCGGGGTGTGGAAGATGGTGAAGGAGTAGTAATCATGTGCGGCAGCCATGATGTCGATTTTCCTGCAGAAAAATTAGTCTTGGCACTAGCACATCATCCCTGCACTTTCCTTTCAGCTTTGCAGGCAAGATGAAACAATCGAGTCATATTAGTGTAATCTTTGTAGTCCACAATGTCATAAATCTCACGGTTTAGACCACCCAAAAATCTAGCCATAGCACCATCCTCAGACTCTTCTAAATTACAATGAAGCAGGCCCATTTATAATTCCTGATAATATTCCTCTACACTTCTAGCACCCTGTCTCAATTGTTGCAACTTATTTAACAAATCACATGCATAGTAAGAAGGAACAAATCTAGCCCGCATGATCCATTTCAAAGCATCCCAAGTTTGTGGCATATTATTAGGATTTTTCTTGCCATGTTCTATCCACCACACAGAGGCAAAATCAATGAACTCACTAGTAACAGCTCTAACTCTAGTGTTCTTAGGGAATTCATGGCATGCAAATTTTTGATCAACAACAATCTTCCATGTAATGTATGCATCAAGGTCATATTTTCCATCAAAAGGACTATCTTAAATTTGATTTTAGAAAAAGCATCTTCATTATTGCCTTTATGGTTGTTACGTAGCCGACAGCGATCACGAGCGTTGCAGTCATCCCATTTAGTGTCAGCGGTATAGTCATAATTGAAGTTGTCCTCACCATCAACGTCGTCTTCATTATGCCGATCATGGCCCCTAGCATTGAGGTCATCAAAATGCTTCACAAGTGTAGCAAGACTAGTGTCAATATGTGCAACCAATGCCTCCAACCCTGCAAGCCTAGTTGTGGCATCGATCTGTGTGGTCTCCTGTTAACCAATCTTCTCTTTTGTCACCTGCAAATCTGTATCAAGTCCTTTCGTGTGCCGCTTCATTTGCCTTGCAAAATGTTGTATGATGCGCTTGGTGTTGAATGGGATGCATCATCTTCTTCCTCCGAACCTGCCATGGTTAATATAATAAAACAACAACGAAAACAGTTGACGAGAATTAATCCCTACAACTATTGGGGTGTGGCTATTGAAAGGCGCTCACTCTCAGCTTATCTCACAAACTCTTACTAGTTCTTACCATGCTCACAGGAGGGGTTATGACAACCGATAAGTCTACAACCGTGGAACGAGGTGTATCGGTGCTGTAGCAACAAGGCCTATCAAGCTGTAGTCGTATGTGTGGAGCTGTAGGAGGGCTGAAAGTAACGCATAAGGAAGTACTAGAAAATCACGTTAGTCAAAGGAAGTTGAGTAACCATTCAAGGTTGGTACCGTGCTGATCCTACGCTAGGCGAAGTAGAGACACGAGCCTAACCACAAAGGATGCCACAAGACACAAACCCAAACATACATGATAATAAAAAGAAGGTGGAGACAACAGGGACTAGGTGGAAGGAAGGTTTTCATGAGTCGACCCCTTTCTTTCTTGCTCTTTTTTTTGCTTTTCTCTCTCTAGTGCTGAGGAGAGAGACGTGAGTCTTATTTTTTTTATTTTTCTTACACAACTAGGAGTACACTAGAACCAACCACAAAAATTCTTAGCTCAAACGGACAATTTATGAGGCATGTGGAATTTTTCAAAGTTCTATCCAATGGGGTCCCAAATCTTCTCGCCACAAAAACAGAATTTTGCAAGCGGAATTTGGCGATTTTAAATATGCTGAACCCAGCAAAGCGGGGGTGAAATGGATGTAATTTTTTCTATAGATGTCCGTGGGTTTATATGCCTAATTTCGAGTCCATATGAAAAAGATATGACTGATTTAAGGAAGGTCACTCGAATCAGGGCTCTATTTCATTTCTAGTGGTGGCAGGATCAAAGGCAATACAAAACACAAAAAGAAATAGATCAAACTATGAATGGAAAGTGATTTGGTGGGTGGCAGAGATGGTGGTGATGATGGCTAAGAAATGGTGGTGCCAGCGGCGGTGAAGATGGTGATGTGCGGTGGCAAGAACTCAAAACTCTAATCGCCCAAACACTAAGACAAGCAAATTAACACAACCATACAATTGAAAACTCAACAAGCCCTAACTAAGCAGTCCTAGTAAAAAAAGGCTCAAAGGAAAAAAAGGCTCAAAGGGTTCTCAGGATTGCGGAGAACTAATCCACTATTTTTTTGTTGGCTTTTTCTAGACTATAGGAAAATAAATTAAACAACAAAGGGCAGAAAGTCTCTCACCGATCAACCACGCTCTGATAGCAACTGATGAGAACCCGCTAGAGTTTAGTCCCAATCTTTCGATGAGAGGTGGAGGATAACTTGATTGGGTGATGGAGGCAACGTTCACGGCCCGACTACAACTATCCAAGGACGATGCGCCTTAGCAACTGATACATCATCTCCCATGGTCGACGCGAAATTGCAGTGCGCGACAACCCACTAGGGCACTTGTCTTGCAAGCAATCAAAGAACAAGCAAGAACAAGTAAAACAAACACTGAAATTGCTAGATATTGAGATGAAAGATTCACTCTGAATTTACAATATGGCGGGGTTCCGAAGACAAATAGACGGGCGGTCTAGCCAACACGCGCGCTGTGTGCAAGTAGCAAGACGCTAACTCTAATCAATAAAAAAAACCCCTCTTCTTGGTGGCGGCTGATGGTTTAAGAAGAGGGGAAGATGACCACAGGGGTGCTAGGGTTGTGCTCAACCCTAGGATGTGCCCCTAATGGGCCCAACTTGATACACGGCCCATTGGGCCCAAAAGAGGCAACGTAGCACCATGGACAGAAAAACACTTGGTAGAAAAATGACAATTGCGGCTGCTCCAGAATAGATATTGACATGGGGCTAGATCCATTTAAAAGTAGACTTGATAACCTTTCCATTAAGTACTTGCAAGCCTAAATCGGAGTTCGCATGAAGTCGGCTGTCAGAATTTGGCACTATCCTACAGTCCGAATCCACCCCGCGCTAATCCTCTTTCCCTTGGATCCTCTCCATTATTCCTAAGTAAAACAAGAGTGCACGTATCTCCAGGGTATAAAGAAGAGGAACATAAACTCAAGAATGAACTCACCTAATAATTGAGTCGATGTGCACGAGCGCGGGTCATTAGACCATGATTGGATGTATCGATAGTGTTGATGTACTCATCAACAACAAATAGACATGATCAGGTGTAGAGGAGTCGACAAAGCCAGGAGACTGCTAGTAGTATACGGTCTCATGAAGATTACCATGGAGAAAACAATTCTTGATGTCAAAGCTGATGAATTGGCCACAACCGCAAGGCGGCTATGCTGAGGACAATGCAGATCGTGGCCGGTTTGATAATTGGGTTGAATGTCTCTTCGTAGTCCATGCCATGCTACTAAGAGAAGCCACGACCCGGCGAGCCTTATGGCAAGCGAGAGACCCGTCGGCATGGTACTTATGTTTGTAGATCCACTTGCCGGTGACAACATTGGCATGAGGAGACTAGGGAACGAGGTGCCAAGTCCCGTTATCAATGAGTATCAGATACACATTGGCCATGGCCACACACCATTATCGATCAACTAGAGCACTGTGGTTGGTGGCAGGCAGAGGCAAAGTGGTAGCGACAGAGACAAAGGCACCGCTAGGGACGTCACCACCACCATATATACCTTCTGTTGCTCTAGCTGCGGCGCCTGAGACACTAGGGGCGGCATTGGCTCACCTGGAGTCATGACCGCCGGTGGCACCGAATGTGCTAGAGGCATGGTGGTGGTGTCCAGTGATGGTGAGGCACTGCGCCACATGTAGACACGACCGAAACGACCTCAAGGTGATGATGACGGAGTGGGAGTACCACAGGTGATTACTGCAAGGTCGTCTAGGTAAAACAAGCCAGATGGGGTGTACTACTGGCCACCACCAGGACTGAAGCAGAACCAGGGACTAGAGGGCTATGGTGGCGACTGCCTCCTGCCACCATACTGGTGTTGTCCGTGGCTACGACGCCCACCACAGTGATTGAAATGGTTGCCTTGGAACCCACCATGGCCACGGTGCCCACTTGCCACTGTGCGATAGTGGAGGAGCAGGGGCAGTGTTGCTAGTGCCTCTAGGGGAACGGCAGTCACTTGGACAGCAGGAGGATAAGGTGGAAGATCCGGTGACCATGAGAGCAGTGGCCGCCTATAGCTTTCCTTTGTTGGCAGGACGAAGTTCCTTGAGGACCAGCATGTTTCAAGCAGTGCTGGAGAAGGTGGATTGAGACCACACAAGTTGAGGATTAGCTGCGAGTCTAGAACAACATGGCCAACATCATAGAGGGAATTAACAGCCTTCTTCATGTGCTGGCAGTATTGATCCACGGTGGAATCGCCCTAAGTCATTGTGTGGAACGGCTCAGCAAGGAAGATGGCGTGACGAGTTCCACTGGCCTAGAACAGAGAGGCTATTGCAACCTAGAGATCACGAGTGTTCTGGTTATCTTCTATGGCAAGGCCAAGTATTTCATCAGAGACCGAAACGAAAATCTAGCCACAGAAAGTGTAGTCCACCAAATCCCATTGAGGATCAGTAGGGTTAGGGTCGAGGGAGTGGTCTACGTGGCCACGGAGGAAGAACCTTCCGCAGAGAGCAAGAAAGAAGGTAGACCACTTGTTGTAGTTGGGGGACCCAACTCTAGGGTGATTGGCACATGAGTCTTCACGTAGACGGTTGCGTAGGCTAGGGAAGCTAGAGGTGGCGCAGCTTGGGAAAAGGAGGCATCGCCGCTAGTGGCCGATGCGTTGGAGTCTGATGAGGAGGCTATGGGCGGTGGGAAGCAAAGAAAAGAGTGGTGAGCACGCGGTGGGCAGAGTAGGTGCAGCTAGGAAGAAAAGAGAGACCAGGAGCATGGGATTCTATGCGGTCACGAACGCGGTAGACGGGCGGTCGTGGAAGTTGGGCATGGAATACGAGTAGGTGTGGAAGACGGGCGCAGAAGGGAATGTCGCGTGGGGAAGTGTGAAGGTTGTGCTGATTAGGTGGGGAACGGAGGAGGCACGTTGGAGAGTGCATGGGCAGAAGATGCACGTGCGCGAGGAGGGTAGCGGAGATAGGGGGACCAAAAAATGTGCGGAGAAGAGGATGAGGCGCCTTCGTTGGGAACACTTACAAGAGGGAAGGGGAAAGGACTGCAGGAGGACTGAGGTGTCTGCGCAGCATGGAAGAAGAGACACGGCGCACGATGAGAAGACTGAGCGGCCAGCGGCAATGAGAAAGAAGACGTGCAGACAAATGTGTAGAGAAGAGAGCTGAGTGGCATGGGGGCCAAGTAGGCTACTGCGCGGGAGAGAAGACGAGTGGACAGGAGAGAAAAAGTGTGAGTGCACACGCGGAAGAGGGGATGGAGCGATGCGGTCCACGAGCAGAGATGAGAGCTGAGCGGATGCACGCGTGAAAGAGGAGAGGAGACTCATCATAGACACTAATGGCAGAGCAGGAGAGGAGACTCACAGACGCGCGCGCGGAGAGGTGACGATGCAGAAGCTAGAAGGCGGTGGCGGTAGGAAAAAGAAGAGGAGAGGAGAGGAAGATTGGCGGTGCAAGAAAGTTGGGGCCTAGAGCAGAGGACGCAAGGAAACCCTGTGCCCTGATACCATGAAGAGAGATTGTAGAAAGATAGCAGGAAAACTCCACACCCTCTTGGATTAGGTGGTTTTTATATTGTCACAAGGACTTCAGTACACTCTAGTATATATGTAACATTGCCCATACCATATATTTTGGGTGAAACATGTTTTGTTCAGTCCCTACATATCACCTTAACATATGCTTTCACATGGGAATGAGTTTATCATTTTTTTACCAAAATTAACCTTCAAAAACAAAATACTCAATATTTATCCAGAAACTGACCATAAACCTACTAGAATGCTTTCCTAGTCTGAGTATCCAGGTTGTTGACTTTTCATATCGAAATGGAATTTGAATTGTGCAGCGTGGTTTTACTATCCCAATCCAAAACTGTATCCAGGATGATAATAATATTAGTTAATTTTCCATATTAAAATATGGTAACAAGGCATCAACTGAATTTAACACATCACAGAATAAGCAACAATACTAAATTGCCAAGTTATTTAGCACAGTACACACCGATTCCAAAAGACACTCCACATGTAGCCGTTCGATGGGGCAGAGTAGCAAGCCAACATTTTCATTATACTGTCTTACCTTTTGTCCTCAACTTCGTGTGGCCTGTGATGGTGTGTGGTCGGGTGGAATTAATGCTACTGTGCCATGACAATACCTTTGAAGGGAAAGGCTATGTTGTGTTTCATAACAAATACACTAATTTTGGAACACAATCTTTGAAAATTGTTGTGCGCTTCTTGTGATAACATAGCTCATTTTACAAAATAGTTGCCTATGTTATTCTTAGATTCTATTTAAAATTTAAAACGTTAAAATTGCATTTCTGCATTTGTCTTCAAGAATAGAGGGCTATAAAAATTGGTTAGAAAGAAGTTTTACCAACCTTAAAGGCATAAAAGGTATTTTTAAATTACCATTTACAATATTTGTGTAAGTTTATAAATTGCTTAACTTTTTTGTCCCAAATAATAATGTCTTTTCTGATTTTGTTTTGAAATATTTGTCTATGTTTTGACCCATGGAATCTTGGTGACATCTGCATTATGACATATTTGTTAGGAACCACTTGTGAAGGGAATAATATGCATGAAACCATTTATGTAATTTGTTGTCACTGGAATCTAGAACCTTGAACAACAAAGTTGTTTTATCCTCACTTGAACTTAACAAAGGACATATCTGACTTGTGATACACTACCAGGTGAGTGTTGACTATATGCTGTTGAAGAATATATCATTTTGTGAGATCATATTCTAATAGAGAGCGAGCTGCTATTATTGTTCTTGTATTTCGTCCATGATTAGTTGACTTGATATTTTGAACTGTGCATTCTGATAATGTTTTCTTTGTGTGCAAGAGTATAGAAGAAACATAAGAATCTTATGCTGTACACTTGTGTCTCGAATGTTCTTGGTATTATCTCTAGCTATATGATTTATGCATGGGGCAGATTTAATTCCTCAAATAACAAAATAGAGAATGCAGTATTTTAGTACTAGAGCCAGTGTCACAAGCCTACTTGTCAACCTCACACTGGGTGTTAATTTCCCAATTATACATCTTATGTAGAATAATGTTTAGCACTCTGCCTGCATGCAAACATGAAAAGCAGACTTGGGCACTCCATTCATTTTTCATTTTTCAATGAAATGTCAACTGTGTATATTACTATATATTGACTATTTTCCCACTATTTAGAATTTCAAATTTGAACCCAGAGGATGTTATGCATATACAGTTAACTTTGAAATGATTACATGTTCATTGTTCTTTACCAGTATGTGGTTTGAATGGCATGTAGTCTACTGAAAATCCTCATTGTTTTCAAGAGTCTAATTGCTATACATATTTTCACAATTCAACAGGGTAAACATTTCTAATGCAGATGTTGCATTCTAGAATTTGAAAGGGGTTCTTCCTTCATTAACAATAAATAAAATTCATGATGTAGCTCGTGTATTTGTAAATGGCAAGCTTGCTGGTATAGATTTCAAATTCTTAATCTCTATAAGAAAAATGATTTGCATTTAATGTGTCAGTGTATTTGTATGAAAAATATCAGAACCACTAACTACGGCCAGGACGCTAGTGCAACCCACACACTAGAACCCACACACTAGAACTCTCACCCATGACAATAAGAGTATTTCTGTTAAGTAATAAATTCATCCCGTAATTATAAACATGTTCCCATGACTGTAAATATGCTTCCTGTAGTATGAATGCAGTAGCCGCTAGGATAAAGGTTGGGTTTTGTTCTGTTGTAAGTTTAGCTACTGCTACTTCCTTATGAGCGAGTGTATCGATTAGACCACCCGTTTGCTTGATTCAAGACCCCAACTCGTGATTCAGATTTGATGACGACATCAACACTATCGATACATCCACTCATGGTCCAATTACCCATGCTCGTGTACATCAACTCAACTATCAGGTGAGTTCATTCTTGAGTTTATATTCCTCTTCTTTATACCCTGGAGACGCGTGCACTCTTGTTTTACTCAGGAACGATGGAGAAGATCCAATGGAAAAAGGATTAGCGCGGGGTGGATTCGGACTGCAGGATAGTACCAAATTCTGATGGCCTCCACGACTTCATGCGATCATCGATTTAGGCTTGCAAGTACATAGTGGAAAGGTTATCAAGTCTACTTTCAAATGGATCTAGCTCCATGTCAATATCTGTTCTGGAGCGGCTGCAATTGTCATTTTTCTACCAAGTATTTTTCTGTCCACGATGCTGCGTCACCTCTTTTAGGCCCAATGGACCGTGTATCAAGTTGGACCCATTAGGGGCACGTCCTAGGGTTGAGCACGACCCCAGCACCCTTGTGGTCATCTTCTCCTCTTCTTAAACCTTCAGCCGCTGCTAAGAAGAGGGGGTTTTCTGTTGATTAGAGTTAGCGTCTTGCTACTTGCACACAACACGCGTGTCGGCTAGACCGCCCGTCTATTTATCTATAGAACCCTGCCATATTGTGAATTCAAAGTGAATCTTTCATCTTAATATCTAATAATTTCAGTGCTTGTTTTACTTGTTCTTGTTTGTTCTTCGATTGCTTGTAGGACGAAGCGCCTTAGCAACCAATACACTGTCTCCGATGGTCGACGCGCACTGCAAGTTCACGTCAACCATCGGAGATGGTGTATCGGTTGCTAAGTCGCTTCATCCTTGGACGGTTGTAATCGGGCCATGAACGCCGCCTCCATCCCCCAATCGAGTTATCCTCCACCTCTCATCGAAAGATCGGGACTAAACCTTAGCGTGTTCTCATTAGTTGGTATCAAAGCGCGGTTAATCGGTGAGAAACTTTCTGCCCTTCGTTGTTTAATTTATTTTCCTATAGTCCAGAAAAAGCCAACAAAAAAATAGTGGATTAGTTCTCTGCAGTACTGAGAACCCTTTGAGCCTTTTTTTTACTATGACTGGTTAGTTAGGGCTTGTTGAGTTTTCGATTGCATGGTTGTGTTAATTTGTTGGTCTTAGTGTTTGGGCGATTAGAGTTTCGAGTTCTTGCCACCACACATCGCCATCTTCACCGCTGCCACCACCACCATTGTCTTAGCCGTCATCACCACCATCGCTGCCACCCACCAAATCACTTTCCCTTCAAAGTTTGATCTATTTCTTTTTGTGTTTTGTATTGCCTTTGATCCTGCTGCCACTAGAAAGCAAATAGAGCCTTGATTCGAGTGACCTTCTTAATCAGTCATATCTTTTTCATACGGACATTTACAGAAAAAATTATATCCGTTTCTCCCCCGCTTTGCTAGGTTTGGAAAATTTAAAATCGCCAAATTCCACTTGCAAAATTCTGTTTTTGTGGCAAGAAGCTTTAGGACCCTTTGGATAGAACTTTGAAAAATTCCACATGCCTCATATTTGGTCCGTTTGAGCTAAGAATTTTTGTGGTTGGTTCTAGTGTGCTCCTGGTTGTGAAAAAAAATCAAAAAAATAAAAATAAAAGTCACATCTCTCTCCTCAGCAATAGAGAGAGAAAAGCAAAAAAAAGAGCAAGAAAGAAAGGGGCCGGCTCGTGAGAACCTTCCTTCCACCTAGTCCTTGTTGTCTCCACCTTCTTGTTATCGTGTATGTTTGGGTTTGTGTCTTGTGGCGTCCTTTGTGGTTAGGCTCGCGTCTCTACTTTGCGTAGCCTTGGACCAGCACGGTACCGATCTTGAACGATTACTCAACTTGCTTTGACTAATGTGGTTTTCTAGTACTTCCTTGTGCATTACTTTCAGCCCTCGTACAGCTTCACACATATGACTACAACTTGACAGGCCTTGTTGCTACGGCACCCATACACCTTGTTCCACGGTTGCAGATTTGTCGGTTGTCATCACCCCTCCTGTGAGCATGGTAAGAACTGGTAAGAGCTTGTGAGATAAGCTGAGAGTGAGCGTCTTTCAGTATCCATACCCCAATAGTTGTAGGGATTAATTCTCGTCAACTATTTTTGTTGTTGTTTTGTTATATTAACCATGGCAGGCTTGGAGGAAGAAGATGATGCATCCCATTCTCCACGCACCAAGCGCATCATACAACATTTTGCAAGGCAAGTAAAGTGGCACACGGTAGAGCTTGATGCAGATTTGTAGGTGATGAATGACAGACAAGATTGGGCAACTGGAGACTACACAGATCGATGCCACAACCAGGCTTGCACGGTTGGAGTTATCGGTTACACATATTGATACTAGTCTTACTACACTTGTGAGGCATTTTGATGACATCAATGCTAAGGGTATAATGAAAACGACATTGATGGTGAGTACGGTGAGGACAACTTCAATGATGACTGTACCGTTGACACTGAACGGGATGATCGCAACGCTCGTGATCGCCATCGGCTACGTAACAACCGTAGAGACATGGACGGACACCACCGACGAGAGGTATGCAATAATGAAGATGTTTTTTTCTAAAATCAAATTTAAGATACCCCTTTTGATGGAAAATATGATCCTGATGCATACATAACATGGGAGATTGCTGTTGATCAAAAATTTGCATGCCATGAATTCTCTGAGAACACTAGAGTTAGAGCTACTAGAGTTCACTGATTTTGCCTCTGTGTGGTGGATAGAACATGGCAAGAAAAATCCTAATAACATGCCACAAACTTAGGATGCTTTGAAACGGGTCATGCGGGCTAGATTTGTTCCTTCTTACTATGCATGTGATTTGTTCAATAAGTTGCAACAATTGAGATAGGGTGCTAAAAGTGTAGAGGAATATTATCAGGAATTACAAATGGGCTTGCTTCACTGTAGTTTAGAAGAGTCTGAGGATGCTACTATGGTTAGATTTTTGGGTGGTCTAAACCGTGAGATTTATGACATTGTGGACTACAAAGATTACACTAATATGACTCGATTGATTCATCTTGCCTGCAAAGCTGAAAGGGAAGTGCAGGGATGACGTGTTAGTGCCAAGACTAATTTTTCTATAGGAAAATCGACATCATGGCTGCCGCGCATGATTACTACTCCTTCACTATCTTTCACACCCTGGTGGTCGGCACCTTCTCCATCCAGCGCCAAGCCACGTGTTTGGACTGCTAGTGCACTGACTAAGACAGCCCAGCAGCCAGCCACGAGTGCTTCTTCTATTGCATCTACTAGTAGAACAAGAGATGTTCAATGTCACCGTTGCAAGGGCTATGGGCATGTCTAGCGTGACTGTCCTAGCAAGCGTGTTTTGATAGTCAAAGATGATGGTGAGTATTCATCTAGTAGTGATTTCGATGAAGATACACTTGCTTTGCTTGCAGCTGACCATGTAGATAAAGATGAGGGACCAGAAGAACATATTGGTGCTGATGATACAGAACGCTGTGAGAGCCTCATTGTGCAGCATGTACTTAGCACACAAATGGAGAAGGCCGAGCAAAATGAGCGACACACTTTGTTTCAAACAAAGTGCGTCATCAAAGAGCTTTCCTGCCGCTTGATCATCGAACAACAACTTGGCTAGCACCGAGATGGTGGAGAAGCTTGCACTCAGCACCAAACCGCATCCCCACCCACATCACGTTCAATGGCTAACAACAGTGCTAAAGCAAAGGTAACCAAACTAGTGCGTATTAATTTTACAATTGGAACATATCGTGATGTTGTTGAGTGTGATGTTGTACCTATGCAAGCTTGTCATATTCTGCTAGGTATGCCATGGCAATTTGATATGGATTCTATGCATCATGGTAGATCAAATCAGCATTTTTTCTGTATCATGATAAGAAAATTGTGTTGCATCCTATGACCCCTGAAGCTCTTTTTGAGGATGATGTTGCTAGAGCTAAGAAAGAGAAAAATTGGGTCCATGCTATAAGTGAAAATCAGATTGTAGCCAAAGAACTTGTGCAACATAAAAAGAAAGAATCTAAATCTGACAATAAAAATGTGATTCAATTGAAAGGTTCTTGCTTGTTTGCTGTTAAATCTGATGTTGCCAATCTGGATACAACTGAAACTATTTGCTATGCTTTCGACTGCAAGGATGTTTTATTTTCTTTTGAGGATATACCTGTTTCTTTTCTTCCTACGGTCACTAATCTTTTGCAGGAGTATGAGGATGTTTTTCCCCAGGAAGTACCACAGGTGCACGGAATTGAGCATCAAATTGATTTGATTCTGGGGGCTTCACTACCCTACCGCGCGCCATACAGAACAAACCCTGATGAAACCAAGGAGATTCAGCGTCAGGTTCAGGAATTGCTTGATAAAGGGTACGTACGAGAGTCTCTTAGTTCATGTGTTGTGCCGGTGATTTTAGTGCCTAAGAAAGATGGATCTTGACATAAGTGTGTTGATTGTAGAGCTATTAATTACATTACCATTAGATATCGTCATCCAATTTCTAGGTTAGACGATATGCTTGATGAATTGAGTGGCTCTACTATTTTCTCTAAAGTTGATTTGCGTAGTGGATATCACCAGATTCATATGAAGTTGGGAGATGAGTGGAAAACAACTTTCAAAATTATGTTTGGATTATATGAGTGGTTAGTGATGCCTTTTGGTTTAACTAATGCACCTAGCACTTTCATGAGGTGGATGAATAAGGTTTTGCGTGCTTTTATTGGAAAATTTGTGGTGGCATACTTTAATGGTATTTTGATTTATAGCAAATCTTAAGAAGAACACCTTGACCATTTACGTGCTGTTTTTAATGCTTTGTACGATGCACGTTTGTTTGGTAACCTTGCGAAGTATAGTTTCTGCACCGATCACGTCTCGTTTCTTGGCTATGTTGTTACTCCACAAGGAATTGAGGTTGATCAAGCCAAGGTCAAGGCAATTTAGAGTTGGCCACCTCCTAAAATGGTCAAATAGGTTCGACGCTTTTTAGGACCTGTAGGATTTTATCGCCACTTCGTGTTGGGCTTGCCTAGGACCAAGAGGGGGCAAGATAGCATTTTTGTGTTTGTGGATAGTTTTCTAAAATGTCATATTTCATACCATGTCATAAAACTGATGATGCTACTCATATTGCTGATTTGTTCTTTCGGGATGTTGTTCGCTTGCATGGTGTGCCAAACACCATTATTTCAGACGGTGACACTAAATTTCTCAGCCATTTTTGGAGAACTTTGTGGGCTAAATTGGGGACTAAGCTTTTGTTTTCTACTACTTGTCATTCCCAAACTGATGGGCAAACTGAAGTTATGAATAGGACTTTATCTACTATGTTAAGGGTTGTATTAAGGATAAATATTAAGATGTGGAAAGAATGTTTGCCTCATATTGAATTTGCATACAATCTTTCATTGCATTCCACTACAAAGATGTGCCCTTTTGAGATTGTATTGATTTAATGCCTTTGCCATCTTCTGAAAAATTGAATTTTGATGCTAAACAATGTGCTGAGTTGATGTTAAAACTGCATGAAACAACTAAAGAAAACATAGAGCGCATGAATGCTAACTATAAGCTTACTGGTGACAAAGGCAGACGACAATTGAATTTTGAACCTGGTGATTTGGTTTGGTTGCATTTGTGAAAGGAATGGTTTAAAGTGCTTGAAAAAATTAATAAAAATGCATACTAGCTTGATCTCCCTGTAGATTTTGAGGTTAGTCCCGATTTAAAGCCTTATCTGGGAAAAGAAGATAAGCTTGAGTCGAGGACGACACCAATGCAAGAAGGGGAGGATGATGAGGACATCAACACTATCGATACGTTCACTCATGGTCCAATTATCCGCGCTTGTGCATATCTACTCAACTATCAGGTGAGTTCATTCTTGAGTTTATATTCCTCTTCTTTGTACCCTGGAGACACATGCACTCTTGTTTTCCTCAGGAACGATGGTGAGGATCCAACGGAATGAGGATTAGCGCGGGATGGATTCGGACTACAGGACAGTGCCAAATTCTGACGGCTGCCATGACTTCATGCGAACTCTGATTTGGGCTTGCAAGTACTTAATGGAAAGTTTATCAAGTCTACTTTTAAATGGATCTAGCCCCATGTCAATATCTGTTCTAGAGAGGCTGCAATTGTTATTTTTCTACCGAGTGTTTTTCTGCCTACGGTGTTGCGTGGGCCCAATGGGCTGTGTATCAAGTTGGGCCCATTAGGGGCGCGTCCTAGGGTTGAGCACGACCCCAGCACCCCTGTGGTCATCGTCCCCTCTTCTTAAACCTTCAGCCAACACAAAGAAAAGGCGGGTTTTTTGTTGATTAGAGTTAGCGTCTTGATACTTACACACAGCATGCGTGTCGGTTAGACCGCCCGTTTGTTTGTCTCTGAAATCCCGCCATATTGTGAATTCAGAGTGAATCATTTTTCTCAATATCTAGCAATTTCAGTGATTGTTTTACTTGTTCTTGCTTGTTCTTCGATTACTTGCAGGACGAGTGCCCTAGTGGCTGGGTGGTTGCGCACCGCAAGTTCACATCGACCATTAGAGATGGTGTATCAGTTGCTAAGGCGCATCGTCCTTGGACGGTTGTAGTCGGGCTATGAACGTCACCTCCATCCCCTAATTGAGTTATCCTCTACCTCTCATCTAAAGATCGGGACTAAACCCTAGCGGGTTCTCATCAAGATTCTACTTTGAATCTTCCATCCTTGAGTTAATTGCTTGTTCATCTTGTTCTTGCTTGTTCTCGGTTGCTAACAAGTTCAGAGATGTTCTTGGCACGACAAGAACATTCCAATCGAAGACAGTGTACCTGTTGCTATGGCGTAGCCCTCATGGTTTTGTAGTCGGACAGCCAACGTCGGATCCACCCCAAATCAAAGTTATCCCCAACTCTCATCGAAGTTCAGGAACAAACCCTAGAGGGTTCCATCACCTTAGACTTGTGATCATCATGGTTCCCAATATACGTAGTAGATTATTTTGAGACTACCAAACAATACTCTGTAACGGGGTAGTCATAAATTAGTTTTCGTGTTTGCTATGAAATATGCAGTGGAATTGAGTGATCAAGATAGAATTTGCCACTCCTATAGAAGAAATATCTTTGGGCCCCTCAATGTAATGGATTATTGAAGTGCATGGCCATGCCAAGGTGATTGAGGAGTTAATCACAAGTTTATAATCTATCACAGGATCAAGAGAGTGATTGAGTTATTCAAAGGATAACACAAGTCTCACCTTGAGCATGATCGATATCGTAATGCAAAGGAATTCATATATGAGAACTTTATAGGTTCAGTCAATATGATCTTTACGTATACTTTGGGGTTAATATGCCTTGCTAGAGACCACTATTAATAGGGTGACCAAAAAGACGTTTCTAGGTCACGACCAAATATACATGAACCTACAGGGTCGCACGCTTAACGGGTTAGGATACATATTCGAATATGATTCGGATAATGGCTCAATTCAGATAGAGATCCGAGTAGACTCCTATTGGGCTATGGTCCCCTAGGCACATGTGAGGTAGCCTATACATAGGTGTTAACGCCAAAATTTGGAAAGCCCAGCGATAGATTGGAAAGACGATCGGCTTAAGCGAAGAAGTGTCCAATTGCTAAAGGGAAGAAGCCGATCGAATTGAAGTAAGGAAAGATTCGGTCCCAGAATAGAAGACTATCCAGATAAAACCGAGTTTGAGGAGGAGATGTGGATCATGGCAGGTCAGTCTATCGTATCTTATATGGATAGGAAGATTTAGTTAGTTTAGTTAACTTCCTTAGAGATATTTTCCTTTATCTTTGTTAGGAAGTAACGCCCGATGGTTGTTGTAAATGCGTCAGACTTTGTAAACCCAGGGTATAAATATAGACCCCTAGAAACATGTAAACCATCCCTTCAATCAATTCAACCTCGGCGCATCGCCACCCTAGTTTATCTAGGTTTTTACCGATGGGGTCTGGCTCTTGACGTGGGGCTGCATCGGTTAAGTTCGATCTCCAGCGAAGGGGTAAGTCCCGCCACTATCTCGATATGTCTCGCTCTGTCTAAGGCTACATTGGTTAGGTTCGACCTCTTCGGCTGACCGGATGTATCGTATCACGTCCATGCAGGGTCTATCGGTCTATCAAGCTCTCTCCGCCGTCGTCAGTCTCATGCTGCATCGGTTAGGTTTGACCTACGAGGTTGCCGACGGTAGAATGAGCTTTAGGCCTATAGGTCTTTGTATGGTGTTTCATCGGAGTGTTAGCCGATGAGTTATCTATACATTGAGCATCACGCCTAGCGCATCGGCTCCTCGGCCAATATGCACGGAGTCTTCAGAGACTTTCCTTTGAGCGCCACACCAAGCGCATAGGCTCTCCAAGTGATGTGTACCTGTCTTCAGAGAGACGTCCTCTCATCAGCTCAGCTAGCCAATGGGTTCGCTTCGCCCTTCCTTCAGCACAACCGATCTGGCGTCCACCATCCCATTGCCTTTGACCTCATTCTCGTACTGTCTCGGTTAGGTCCGATTTTCAAGATTCGGTGCTAGCGGAGTCATCACGGTGGGCAACGGGTCTCGTACTGCCATATCCAGAGCGGCATCGACTTTGCAGTCGGTCCCTTTTATAAGATTCCTTGCCAGTTCGTATATGCCCTCATCGGCTGAATGATGAACACTGCGACAGGTTCTGTCGACCACCAGGAGGTATCCTGCACTCCTTGTTACACTCTGAGTACACTCTGGTGCCTTCATCGGATCTGCAGCCGATGGATTAGGGTCTCGCTTTCGATACACCCGGAGCCATCGTACCCTTCATCGACATCTGCCTACGCCTACATCGGCTCCCCAGCCGATGAAAGAGCGTCTTGATTCCTATCGACGATCAGCTGATAGCAGGAGCCATCCAGACACGACCGATGACTAACTTGATCCTATTGGTAGCCAGCCAAAAGCGAGGGCTCGTATTAGCCTGTTGTTTGATTGACCCATTTACCTCACCTCCGTGTCAATTATGGGGTCAAATTGACTGGCATGCCCGCACCTGCACCATCGTGCTAGAGCCGATGTAAAACCCACGGCCCCCAGCACACGTATCTCGAGCCACAGAGAGAAGCCGACTAGCACTGGAGCTAAGCGGACCTCCCAGACGTCGGCGTGCTCGCGCTGGGTTCCGGCCTGAACAATAGGGAGATGGGGAGGTCGAGGAGATATAACCTTTGTTCACCTCGAACAAAACCCTAGCCACCACCTCCCGAGCCAAACCTTAACTGCTTGCAAGTGCTAGCACACCTACAATCGGCATTTCAGCCCCGGACATGTGGATACCGGTGGCGGTGCTACTTGTTGCAGTGTTGATTTGTATCAGGATCATGGCGATTGACTAGTTCATATACTACCTTGACATGCTTGCAGTTGGATCATCTTCTTCAACTCTACTTCCACTGCACTACATGTCTCATGGTAATGGTCCATGATCCCTACTTCACACACCAATATTTTTCTACCTTGCAGACCAAGACATGAAAGATCGATTGGAAATATATGCATGACATGAAAGATCCTATTGTAGATGAAGTGATTTTAGCTTGTGAAAAGCAAGGCATGAAGGAGATCATGGGGTTATAATATCCATGGTGCAAAGAAAGAAAGGCCCAATTTTATGCCATAGTGTATTTTGAGCCGGATGTGCACAAGACAATTCGTTGGTTGACAAATGGGCTCAAGTTTTTTATGACCTAAGCCAATTTTGCTGCTATTATGGGTTTTCCTGTTCACAAGAGGAAGAATAGCTTCAAGATTCAAAGTGAGAAGACTATGGAAGCTAATGCTATTGGGTTTATGTATAATCACCATGTGGACTATGAGTTAGGCACAATTAAAGGTCTTTTACCTATCTATAAGCTTATCTCAATAAGCTTTTGCGCAAGATTGTCTTTCCTTTGGAGGTGACGCAAGTAATGTCCTCACTTACAAAAGAAATGTCCTTTGCAAGATGCATGAAGACCCCACTCTCTTGATGTGTTTGATTTCATCTTTGAAGAAATCCGCCTTATCTCAATGATGCCAAAGCGAGGTTTGACCTATGGGCATATGTTATGAAGTTTCCAAGAAAAGTGTTGACAAGGAAGTTGCTCACACCGGTTATCAAGTTTGCCCAATCAGAGAAGTTCTAGTGGCAACAAGGAGGGAACCAAGGGCTTTAACTCTTGCGGGACTCTTCTTCTGTGACCAAGTCAAGTTCTACCTCTCCTTTGTGTTTTCTCGAGGCCATGTTCAATGTGCGCAAGTCAACCTCTATTAAGGTAGCCAAGGAGAGAAGAGAAGAAAAAAAATACTTGGAGGCTCAAGGCAATCATTCGTTACTCTAACCTACCTTGCTCATCGAATGGATCGGAGGTGGAAGACAACGAAGAAGAAGTGTTTGAGGAGCAAACCTCCTCTCGTGATGAACGTGGCAAGGCTGACGAGGACGAGGATGATGACGATGATGAGTATCTTGATGCCAAAGTGGGAGAATATTTATCATCTATGTATCTTTTGCTCGTAGCAGGTTGAACTTGTGGCAAATTCAAATTTCACGCTTTTGTGATGTTTTAATTTTCTACTTTAAGTTTATGACTTGTTTTGTTTTCATTTATGTCATGACAATGTGTGCTTGAACCTGAATGCTTGGATGGTGGAATGCACTCTTATCTTAGTCTTATATATCTTGATGTGGTATATCTTGACATATGCATGTTTACTTCATTTTATATCATATTGTCGATATATTGTTGTTGCCAAGATTGAGGGAAGCTCTCTCCATATGCATTTCATGCATAATTTTAGGGTGAGTTCAACAAAAAATCTTGTTTCATTATCTTTCTAATTGTGTTATCAATCACAAAAAAGTGTGATGGAAAGTGCATCTAGGTCCACTAATTTATTTAGGTGTTAATGACAATGCAAATAGAGAGTTTCTAATGAAGTTTGTTGAGATGTTGCATGGTTTGAGTTAAGTTAGTAATTAAAACTGTAAGACAAAGTTGCATCTTCAATATGGTAATTCTATGTAATTCTTGTTTTATTGAGTTTAAGATGTTGTACTATGAAGAGGGATACCACATGAGTATAATTGATTGAACACTAGTGCTTAAAATCATTTTGTCTATGTGTTCTTCTTGTTCTTTTTGTTAGGTAATTTGATTTTATATTGGAGTATATTTGTGCAACACAAAGAGGTTAGGGTTGAAAAATACCCAGCTCTTTGTGGACTCCACAACTAAGAGTAGAATCCCATTACATATTTGAACTCTAGGAAATACTTTATTGCGCAAAACTCGGTGATCTATTTTCTCTTTATATTCTTGTTGCCTTACTCCTTTTGCCGCTCTTAGCTGGTTGCTAGTTGTGCTTTATCTATCTTGCATGTGAGTTGGATCTAGATTTTTAGTTTGTGGCTTGCTAATGTCGTGCTGCTCTGCCAGTTAGAGATAGTTCGATCCTAGTTTGGACAATCTGATATACATCAGATTTCCCGCACAATTATCGGATAATCCGACCCCTTTTTCTTTAGCTTCCGCTTTTCGCTTTATTTTGCCTATTCACCAACTCTAGGACTATCGAGGTCCTTTTAGTGGTGGCGTGAGATGGGAAAATGCTACGTGTGTATGCTGGTAGTGATGGAACCCACTAGGCTTTATTTCTGACCTTTGATGAGAGTTGGGGATAACTTCGATTTAGGGTGGATCCGACATTGGCTCGACTACAACACCATAGGGGCTGCGCCTTAGCAACAAGTACACTGTCTCCGATTAGAATGTTCTTACCATGCCAAGAACACCTCAGAACCTGCTAGCAACCGAGATCAAGCAAGAACAAGATGAATAAGCAATTAACTCACGGATGGAAGATTCAAAGGCGAATCTGAACATAAGTTGGGGTCTTAAATCAAGCAAACGGGTGGTCTAATCGACACACGCGCTCACAAGGAAGTAGCAGTAGCTAAACTTACAACAAAACAAAACCAACCTTCATCCTAACAGCTGCTGCAAGTATTTATACATGGGAGAGAGTCAGAGGCGTGGAGAGGTGTAAACCCTAACTTAGGGCCCCTAAGGAGATACAAGGACCTCAGCCTAAGACTGAAGGTCCAAACATCTTTCAGCAATTTCTGGTCAGCTCCGATGAAATCTAGTGGTGTTTCTGGATTCATCTAAAAGTAGACATCAAGGTCTTTCTAACAAGTGCTCATGGGCCTTAAACAACCTCTGGAGTGAAGAGTTATGGTCGATTGAAGTTGTTGCTGTCTAAAGGTCTAAACTTGATGTCCGAACTTACAGTCCGATCCTTTGGTCTGGTCATCATTTTGATCATGGTAGCTTCCAATTGATACTTGTCATGGCTGCTCCTAGAACAATCTGGTTCATCTCCCAAGTTCCTAAGTAGAAGAATATCATCACAAGAATTTAGTAGTACCCTATTCATTAAGAAACTTGTTTGGACAGTAAGAAACGATTTTACCTGGTAGTTAAGTTAGCGTGCTCTAGCTCGAGTTATTGGGCCATGCATGTAAGGGATGTCCTCATCATCCTCCCCTTCTTACATTTGAGTCATCCTCAACTTCCTCTCCTTCCATGTATGGTGTCAAATCTACAATGTTAAAGGTGGGGCTAACCCCAAAATCTACAGGAAGGTCTAGTTTGTATGCAGTATCATTAATCTTTTCTAACACTTTGAAAGAACCATCGGCTCTAGGTAACAATTTAGACTTTCTCAATACTGGGAATCTATCCTTTCGCAAATGAAGCTAAACAAGATCACCAGGTTTAAAAGTTACATGTTTCTTTCCTGCAACAACAATAAACACATAGAGCTAGCTAGAATGCATTGCTTGTTAGCCCTAAATACAAACCCATCAGTGAGGACAAATTTGTTCCAAGTCTTCCCCTCTTTGCAATTATCAACACATCCTTGAAATCCGCATCATGGGCAAATTGTGCTTTAATTGTTTCCCGTCCAAATATTTTGAAATCAAGTTGGGACAGCATGGTGTAACGCCTAGACAAAGCATCAACAATGACGTTTTATTTACCCTTTTTGTGTTTGATGACATAAGGAAAAGATTCAATGAACTCAACCCATTTAGCATGCCTACGGTTTAGTTTTGCTTGGCTTCGAATGTGTTTTAAGGACTCATGATCAGAATGTATAACAAATTCTTTGGGCCATAAATAATGCTGCCAAGTTTCCAAGGTCCTAACTAAAGCAAGCAATTCCTTATCATAAGTAAAATAGTTCAGACTAGGCCCACTCAATTTCTCGCTGAAATAGGCTATAGGTTTGCCATCTTGTAGCAGCACACCACCCAAACCAATTCCACTTGTATCACATTCAAATTCAAATGTTTTATTGAAATTAGGAAGCTGGAGCAAAGGTGTGTTTGTTAACTTTAAGCATGTCGAAGGCATTTCTTTGTGCAGCAGCCCAAGTGAGTGCGGCTCCCTTCTTGCTGAGTTCATGCAGCAAGGCTGCAATGGTGCTGAAATCCTTTACAAAACGGTGCTTGGTAGAATCCAGCAAGGCCTAGAAAACGTCTCACTTGAGTGACCGTGGTGGGAATTGGCCAGCTGTGTATGGCCTCAACTTTGGCGTGATCAACCTTCAATCTCCTATGGTGTGACAACATAGCCAAGAAAAGAGACTCGATCGGTGCAAAAGGTGCACTTCTTAAGGTTACCAAATAAGCGTGCATCACATAGAGCATCAAAAACAACATGCAAATGATCTAAAATGTTCCTCTATTGATCTGCTATATATGAGAATGTCATCAAAGTATACCACCACAAATCTGCCTATGAAAGCATGCAAAATTTCATTCATTAATCGCATGAAGGTGCTAGGAGCATTAGTGAGACCAAATCGCATGACTAACCACTCATATATGCCAAATTTAGTTTTGAAAGTTGTTTTCCATTCATCTCCTAACTTCATGTGAATCTGGTGGTAACCACTATGCAAATCAATTTTAGAGAAAACAATTGAACCACTCAACTCATCAAGCATCGAGCCTAGAAATAGGATGGCGATATCTGATTGTGATGTTATTGATCGCTCTATAATCTACACAAATGCACCATGATCCGTCTTCTTAATAACTAAAAGCATTGGTATAGCACATGGGCTAAGAGACTCACGCACATAATGATGAGGACATCAACACTATCGATACATCTACTCATGGTCCAATTACCCGTGCTCGTGCACATCAACTCAACTATCAGGTGAGTTCATTCTTGAGTTTATGTTCCTCTTCTTTATACCCTAGAGACACGTGCACCCTTGTTTTACTTAGGAACGATGGAGAGGATCCAATGAAAAGAGGATTAGCGCAGTGTGGATTCGGACTGTAGGACAGTGCCAAATTCTGATGGCCACCATGACTTCATGCGAACTCTGATTTGGGCTTGCAAGTACTTAATGGAAAGGTTATCAAGTCTACTTTCAAATGAATTTGGCCCCATGTCAATATCTATTCTAGAGCGGCCGCAATTGTTATTTTTCTACCGAGTGTTTTTCTATCCACGGTGTTGCGTCACCTCTTTTGGGCAAAATGGGCCGTGTATCAAGTTGGGCCCATTAGGGGCGCATCCTAGGGTTGAGCACGATCCCAACACCCCTATGGTCATCTTCCCCTCTTCTTAAACCTTCAGCCGCCGCCAAGAAAAGGGGGGGGTTTTGGTTGATTAGAGTTAGCGTCTTGCTACTTGCACACAGCCGTGTGTCGGCTAAACCGCCCGTCTGTTTGTCTCCAGAACCTCGCCATATTGTGAATTCAGCATGAAACTTTCATCTCAATATCTAGCAATTTCAGTGCTTGTTTTTACTTGTTCTTGCTTGTCCTTCGATTGCTTGCAGGATGAGTGCCCTAGTGGCTAGGTTGTTGCGCACCGCAAGTTCACATCGACCATCGGAGATGGTGTATCGGTTGCTAAGGCGCATCATCCTTGGACGGTTGTAGCCGAGCCGTGAACGTTGCCTCCATCCCCCAATCGAGTTATCCTCCACCTCTCATCGAAAGATCAGGACTAAACCCTAGTGGGTTCTCATCACATAACCTTTGTCAACTAGTTCTTGAACTTGGTGCTGAATCTCTTTTGTTTCTTCTGGATTGGTCCTGTATGGCGCATGGTTAGGCAAGGAGGCCCTAGGAATGAGGTCAATTTGGTGCTCTATCCCCCGAATTGGTGGTAGCCCCGATGGTACCTCCTTTGGAAACACATCAGTGTACTCCTACAAAAGATTAGTGATAGCATGGGGCAAAGAAATAGATTAGTGAAAGTATGGGTAGAATCTCTCACCGAAAAACCTTGCTCTCATACCACATGATGGAACTCGTTAGGGTTTGTTCCTGATCTTCGATGAGAATTGGGGATAACTTCGATTTGGGGTGGACCGACGTTGGCTGTCCGACTACAACACCACAAGGGTCGCACCTTAGCAACAGGTATACCATCTCAGATTGGAATGTTCTTGTCATGCCAAGAACACCTCTGAACCTGCTAGCAATTAACTCATGGATGGAAGATTCAAAGGAGAATCTAAATCACGAGTTGGGGTCTTGAATGAAGCAAAGGGTGGTCTAATTGATACATGCGCTCGCAAGGAAGTAGCAGTAACTAAACTTACAACAAATCAAAACCCAGCCTTCATCCCGCTAGCTACTGCAAGTATTTATACTTGGGAGAGAGCCAGGAGGCGTGGAGGGGTGTAAACCCTAACTTAGGGCCCCTAAGGAGATACAAGGACCTCAGCCCAAGACTAGAGGTCCAAACATCTTTCTGTAGTGTCTGGTCAGCTCCAATGGAATCTAGTAGTGTTTTTAGATTCATCTAAAAGTAGACATCAAGGTCTTTCCAACAAGTCCTCGTGGGCCTTAAACAATGTTCGGAGTGAAGAGTTATGGTCGATTGAAATTGTGGCTATCTGGAGGTCCAAACTTGCTGTCCAAACTTGCAGTCCGATCCCTTGGTCTGGTCATCCTTTTGATCATGGCAACTTCCAATTGATACTTGTCATGGCTGCTCCTAGACCAATCTAGTTCATCTCCTAAGTTCCTAAGTAGTAGAATATCATCATAAGAATTTAGTAGTACCGTATTCGTTAAGTAACTTATTTGGACAGTAAGGAACAATTTCACCTAGTAGTTAAGTTGGCGTGCTCTAGCTCAAGTCATTGGGTCCTACTGTGCAGTAGGTGTGGTTGTATCTATGGTAGTGTTAACGCCAAAATCTGGACGATCCGATGGTGCTAAAGCCGATCGGCTGAGAGGTCCGATGTTGATACTGAGACAAAGCCGATCGAAACTATAGAAAAGCCGATCATATTAGTAGAAGATTGGATCGGCTTGAAGATAGGGGATTATCCAATCAGGGTCAGGTCCGAGAAGCCCGAGGAAAGGAAGGAAAAGGATCGGCTTGAGTAAAAGAAGTTTCGATTGCTACAGTGGAGAAGTGTTAACGCCAAAATCTAGGCAATCTGATGGCGCTAAAGCTGATCGGCTAGGAGATCCAATGGGGCTAAAGCCAATCGGCTGAGAGGTCCGATGGAGGGTTAATGCAGTCATCGGTCGATGGAGATATTGAGACAAGGCCGATGGAGAACTGTAGAAAAGCCGATCATATTAGTAGAAGATTGGATCGGCTTGAAGACATGGGATTGTCCAAACGGGATCAGGTCCGAGAAGCCCGAGGGAAGGAAGGAGAAGGATCGGCTTGACTTAAAGAAGGTCTGATAGCTACAGTGGAGAAGCCGACCAGGTTGCACCAAAGGAAGGCTCGATTACAAATTGGAAGATTATTCAGATGAAACCGGGTTTGCGGAAGAGCCGTGGACTCCACGGCAGGGTGTTTATTTTTGTAAATTGTAACCTTACTCAATTAGGGAGGTTTAGCTGGTTAGGGTTTAGGAGCGGTCCCGTGCGCTGCGATATCCTCTGAGCACACCCTGGTTCCTCCATCGGCTCTATGGTCGACCGCTCGTCGACACCTGTCCACATCGGCTCCCCAGCCGATCAAACAGCACCCCGAACCTATCGGCAGCCAGCCGATAGCAAGCGTTTGTATCTGACCCGATCTGATCAACTCTGTAGGGCCAATCTTATCGGTTGGGCACGGCAGGCCCACCTCTTTTTAGCCACTCGGGCAATTGTCTTCCTCCCTTATCCTTTCCTTCTTCAACCCAAAAACTATTCTTCTCTCTCATATTCTAAACCCTAGCTTCACTCATCAAATGCATGGTGGTCTAACCAGCCTCTATTCCACGGTTACACAGTAAGTGATTATCCTCCATTCCCTCTCTTTATTCCATGTTTTCTATTTGGTTTTTACCATGATTTTTGAACCATAGATTGGAGGAACTCTAGGTGTAAGGAGTGGTGTTTATCGATTTGCATTTATGAGGGATAGTTCTTGGTGCAAATTACCTCTCATCAACCAAGAAATCACTCTCCCCTAACTTCCCCTTTAATTTTATCCATCCTTTTAATTTTATAGTGTTGGGGTTAGAGATAATTATTTAGTGCTACATATGGTATTAGTGGCTCTTAACCTCCTGGCTCATCATCTTGCAATGCCATATATACCTTGCTTCTAGCCTACCTAGTGGATGGGATATAATTTTTGGATGTGTGCTCGCGCTTCCTACAAGGGGTGGTATGATTGACCAGTAAATGGTGGTCTAACCGATCACTTTGCCTTGGTCCGACAACCCTTGCCCGGACCAGCCATATACCTATGGTTGGACCACCCCTGGACAATGGAGTGCTACACCCACATTTTCTTTGTCCCATCTTCTCTGGCTTTGTGCTAATCTTTCTTGAACCTTTTTTAGTCATGCCCCCTCGTTGCTCCTCTCGTGATCATGAAGAGTGACGCCGCAAGGCTTTGAAAGAGGAAGTTGAAGAATCAGAAAGTAAAGAAGAGCAGGGAGGATGAGGATTATGGGTAAGATGAACCTTTTATAATTGGTCTAGCATATGGTGTTGCCAATGCACCTAAAAGAGAAATGAATAGAGAATATGATCATGCGAATCCCTCTATTCAATTTAGAATAAGGTTGAACAGTCCCTCGGAATACCTCCTCCATCAACATGATCAATTCAAGAGGTCAAGAAACTCCAATGATCCTATGTTTCACACCTTGTACCAAAAGGAAGTTTTTGAGAAGGTTTACACACCTAGGAAGGCCTTCACCAAGCACAAGTACATCTCATGAAAGGAAATCAACAAGATTTTTGAGTTCCAATGACTTCAAGCTAGGTTTCGTGATGTGGGGATTGATAAGCTTCTGACAATTAAGCTAGATTATGATGAGAAGCTCATTCGGCAATTTTATGCCACCTTTATGGATAAATGGCAAACATGATAGATTCAAGAGGATGAGTGTTAATGTTCAGTGTATTGCTACCAAGCAAGAGCTTCAAGAAGAACTGGAGTTGAGGCACTTTGTAAGAGTTGAGCTCCACAAATATCTTACTTGTTCTCCCTTTACCACTCCAATTCTAACCCAATTCTGTGACACAAATGTTCAATTCACATAAGTAATGGTTTAGAGGATGTAAATTGTTCCAAGTGTGGTCAATAGGATTGTGAGAACTACCATTATGCCAAGATGTGGAAACAAGGACGATATTTGAGGTATCTCTTGGTACGTGATTGATGCCATCATGCACAGAATGAGGTTTGATGTGGCGAACCTTATTCTCATAGAGATGGAGTTCTCTAAAGGAACCTTTACTTAAGGTATCTACTACACTTTTACATCATGAAGCTTATTGTTACAAAGGTTGCCAATGTGGGAAATCAAACAAATTGTCACAAAGAATACAAGCCTTGCCTTCCTTCTCATGCTTCCATGAGACCTACCTTTGAAGCAGGACAATCCTCTCACTCTGAACCCGCTCAAGATTCCTTTGTTGAAGTTCCTCTTCCTCCCCAAGCTTTTGCTCAATACTTCAGTCCACCTTATGCCTACTTTGGGATGCCACCACAAGACTACTTCAATCTGGTCATAAGAGGTCTCAATGCCCTCAATTATAACTTTGCATGATTGAACACCGATGCCGAGGGAATGTCTCAAGATGTGAGAGGTTTGCACGATGATTTTGGATGCTTATCCAATACTATTGAGTGGTTGGATGGCTGTGTTAGATATTTTGAAGAAATGATTTGCAATTTGGAGTACTCAAATACCATTGTCTATCATTGCCGCCAACATCCTCCTTAAGACCCACTACCTTCACCTCCTCAAGAGCAAAGCCTCTTTGGTACTTGATGCCAAAAGGGGGAGAAGACCCATGTATCCCTTGTTTTGTTTTGGATGGGACTAATACTAGTTGATGTTAGTCCTCCTATTTAATTAGGTTAATGTGAGTTGGGCTATATTATGTTTGGGATAGGCTTAGGATATATTACGTATCTTGTGTGCTTTTTGAGCTTATTTGGGCACCTTGCTTTATTATGACACTTCATAGTCAAGCGCTTGTAATAGGCTAGTTGAACCTATTTGTGTACTATGCATGTTTATGGATCATGTCTTTTATTTGAACCTATTATTCTATGGCTATGATGGATGATTGTTTCAAAAATGATATATTTATGACCATCATATGCTTGTTGATGAATATTATGAGTTCATATTATATATTCTGTTATGCATAATTGTTGAAAAGTGTGAAATATAGCATAAACACCTTCTAATATCATTTATTAGCCCTTATGTTTGATATGCACATATTTAGGGGAGCTTATACTGTATTTTGCATTTTGTGAGTAGTTCATTAATATTCTTTGTGATGTTTGTCATCAATTACAAAAAATGGGAGATTGAACCATCTAGGCCCAGTGTTAATTTTGGTTATTAATGACAAGTGCTAATTGCGGACTAACTTTTTTATTTAAGTTAGAACCACATAATGTGTATAATAAGGATAATTGGCATGGATTAAAATTGATGGCACAAAGCAATGCAATGAAGGTGATAAATCTAGTGTTTTATTTTTTTTATCAATTGAGGCATTGGGAGATCGAATTTGCTAGATTTTCTTTCTACTTTGTCTTACAACCAAGAGGAGTGGTAATCTTGACAAAATGTGATTGAAATACCACATTAGTACATATGCATGAGAGTGCCTTGTCGTTTGGCTTTGATCCCTGAGGTTCTGGTGGTGGCAGGTTGGACCAGGCTCCTAGATGATTGAATCAGAACCTTCCAGAGATGGCAGCATGCAAAAAATAGGCGGCCGATCAGACTAGGAATGAAGGCCGGTTGGGTCAATCTTGGTTCGACTAGCCCAATACAGAGGCGTATGTAGGCTAGGACATCAGGGCCTATCGTATTGGCAGTGTCTAGAGGCGCATGGACTGTCTCAAGAAAGTAGCCAATCAGACTAAAACCATCTAAAACCACCTAGCAGTCTTCAGAGGTGTCCGTCAAATTGGTTTGCACATTAAATACACACTAACGACTAGTTTTCAAACGATCGTTGGCTCAGCCGGTCGGATAGGGGCTTTGCCTATGGTTAGACCAATTGTGCACATAGTTGGGGAATTTCGGCCCCCAACTGCTAGTTTTGGTGGGTGGGGCTATAAATACCCCCACCAATAGTAGGACGCTCGCATGGTACTCCATTCATTTCATTTGAATCCTTGTAACACTCTCATACCACTTGAGCACATTTCTCCTCATTTGTGGGTGTTTGAGGGTAGATTAGGCCAAGAAGTATATTGCACACGACCAGAAAAACAAAAGAGAAGTGAGAGGAGAGTGGAGAAGTGTAATTTGTCCAATTTAGTGGCTTTTACCCCATCTTCACCAACTCAGTGATTGGAGGCTCAAACACCAAACTTGATGAGCTTATTCTACACTTCGTATACTTCATTTGGTCAGATGGTTTATGGGATTGGTTGAATATAGAATCATAATAGAATGAGAATTTGTTAGATCGGGTGACTGCAATTTTCAATATGAAAGGTTTTGGTAGATTGTTAGTTTGAGAGGATAAAAAGTGTCTGATTAGGCTTATCTTTGACAGCTTGGAAGAGCACACATAAACCTTCAATTTTACTATGTTTTGTGATGTTTGCATTTGTACTTTTTGATATCTCAGCAGATAACTCAATGGGACAAAACCTGCAATTTGTCTGCTTGTTATTGCTATCTTATTAGTTGTTATGGTTGATGTTGATGATGCCAAGTATGTAAATTTTGAAAGTTTACGAAACTCTTTGAAAGTATATTAAGAAGGTCTACAAAGTGCATACAAAACACTCATCTATCAACTAACCTTAATTTTTCTCTCTTTTAAAATTGATATATTGAGGTATAGACTATCTCTCTTTTTATACATTTAGGTAGGTGTACAAGGACTCTAATTCTTAGTACTAACACTCCTAATTCCATAGGACTCTATTGTACCTAGCATTCTTAATTCCATAGGACTCTATTTTGTATTTTTTAAAAAGGACACTATGGATCATCTATAGGGAAGCAAGTCTACGAGATGTATATCTCTTGTATTTTTGTTAATTCATATGTAAGTATATAAAAAATTATCAATATTAACCAACTAGAAGGAGAGCTAGATGTACAAATAAAACATATTAGTAATAATAGTTATTAGGATTTGTTAGAAAAGAGAGCCCCTAAACATTTAATTAAAAAACACATTACTTTTAATTTACACTTAATTTGTTAGACATGTTTTCTAAAGAACTAAATCTACCTTTTATAGGGATTAATTAAATATTAGATAGTATAAAGCTAACAAATAGCTTCAAAATGAGAAGCATGGCTTTTAAAGCATGGTAGGTATTACGGGATTGATATTTCAGTTTTATAAGTATCTCAAATACAACCTACACACGCAAATATGCTAGCTATGAGATATATAAATAAAACAAATTTAATATCTGATTGGTACTTATTTATATTCGAATTTATATTTTTTTTATTATTTTATAGGTCAAATTTGAACTTGATTTTTCTTTAGAGTGATAGATCTTATTGTACTCTACATTGTCATTTGTTTTCAAGATTTTTTATAACTATTTATATTAAATTTAAAAGTATAAGATATGTATGGGGATATAGAGGAATTAGAATCTTTGTTGTGATCACTCAAGCTTTAGCAAAACACTTCCTTCCAAGTAATGAGAGGCAAGCTCTTAGATATATATTGGGATGAATGGGAACTTGCTTAGTAGGCATAAGGGAGTAAACCAAAGCTTGTTTTACCTACAGATATTAGTTAATAGCTCATTGTGAATCAATTCTATCTGTTAGGGCGGGTAAACAGAGGTGAAAGAGATTTTCGCTGAAAGTTTCATGAAGTGTGCCTGCCAAGGTCGGATCTTATACATGTTGCTTGGCTTACTCTAAAACCAGTACATTAGGGGCAGTTGGTTCGTGATATTCCGACTAGAGGATGATTCGATTACTGAAACTACATGTGAAAAAAAGGCTATGAATCAATTGTTTATTAATTTTGCTATTATCACTACTACAAAATATTTTTTTTAAAACATTTTCTATCTTTACAAGTAGGATAAAAGAAGTTCTGTATATAAAAAGTTTTGAAGTGTTTAATAAATATTTATTTATTTCTATAGTCATATATAGAGCATGCGAAAATAGGAGCTGTGAATTTTTTTCACCCTACCGGCCACATGTCCTGTTCGTCTGTTTTTTCCCTCCCTCCCTCTTCTCAGTCCTCTACTCTGTCATCATTTCTCCTCTTCTCCATCTCACCAACTCCTGGATGACTTGCGAGTGGCGATGAGAGTGGGCAGTGGTGCCTCAATAGTAGGGAGGTAGGCTGGTGATGTAACAGTAAAGAGAGTGACCGGTGGATCTGTCACCAATTTATGCATAATATCACAATTTCTAACAGCTAAATGAGAATAAAATTATATATAAATTTTATATTGAATAGCGAAGGAATATTTTTAAAACTTTTTTTAATGTAAACTCTTAAAAACTTATTTTTATATCTAGCTCTTTTTTTACATTACTCTCATTTCAGTGACAGCCTAGCTGACAAAAACGAGCCAGTGCTACAGTACATGCCTACTAGTGAAAACAGATCCTATTGATTCAAATAAATTTTGGAAACGGAATATATTGGGTTAGATAGTATTGGATTTAGAAAGGAAATTAGTCTGTCTTTTTTCTTCATATATAAAAAGCGAATACAGAACAACTAATATTCAAGAAAAATAGAAACGGTGTACTGTAAATCAACTTTAGGTTCATATATCTAACTAAAAAAAATCAAAAACACAAGCTGTAACCTGTAGCCTAAATACAACATTTTCACAATAGAAAACTAATTTAAATTTCTTTTATAAATTGATAAAAATTAAAACATTGAAGTACTGAATAATGTTCTTTGACAGGAGATCGCTGATTCTCTTTCACCATCTTAACATCAAATCTTTTATAAAAACTGTGTGCAATCCCTCCATTCGGAGTATTGCATTTCTAATCGGTTTTCATATTATGGTGAAATAAATAATATTAATACATTAATCTACATTTTTTCTTTATCTTTTCTACTCCCTGCCGATTATGGAAAATTTCAAACGATCGATTTCTACGGAAACCAGGACATGATTGAAATTATAAAGAGAAAACGACATAGAAAAAAAAAATCTAAACCAACCGATACCGACCATTTCACCATTTCGTTAAGCCACATATTACAATCTTTACGTCCGTATTTACGTGAGGAATCGCTCACTCTTCTACCCCAACCAAAAAATTAAACTCACGAGATCAGTACACCAGTGTTATGTCACCGTCTCATCTCGTGTTATGTAATCTCCCTCTCTCTCTCTCTCCCTCCTTATCCTCCCAACGGTAAAAAAAAAAATCCACAGCCCGTTATATTCCTCCGCCGTGGCCGTCGCCTCTCGTTGCTTCTCTCCCCTACTCAGCCTCCGCAATCCATCCATGGTCGCCTCGCGGGGGCCGCCGCTTCTACGGCTCCCTGCCCTTGCGCTCGTGCTGCTGCTGCCGATCCTCCTCTTGCTCGTCTGCTCCGCCGCCGCGGCGTATGCGGGGGTGGAGGGGAATGCGGTGCTGAGGTAGGTGGTTGGGAGGAGGGACGTCGGTGATGGTGAGCGGAGGATGCTCGTCTCCGCGGGGCTGCACTACCCGCGCGCCACAGCCGAGGTGAGGCCGTGCCCTCCTCTGTCAGTCCTCTCCTCTCTGCTTGGTGTTGGTTTGGGGCTTTGGGCATTGGGGGTGGAATCGGTGGTCGGGGCTGCCTGGGTGGTGTGGGATCGATTCTGGCTGCTGTGATCGAGCTGGGATGGGTTGGGTGGAGGTGGATGCGAGTGTTCCCGTGGAGTGGTACTTTTGGAATTGGTAAGCCACCGGGTGGAATTGAGGTTGATTCCGGTTCTTCTTGGACATGGAGGCGTTTCTTTGGTGAAATAGAGGTTGATTCCGGTTCTTCTTGGACCTGGAGGCATCTTGTTGGCCCGAGATTGTTGATAATTTCTCCATAATATTTTAGTTGGTCGTCTTCTAGCTGTGCGGTCCCTATTTTAGGTGCCGAACCATTAGGTTTCGGGATGCTGCAGTTTCGAGACATATTTCACATTGTTAATCGTATTAAACCTCTGGTTGCTTTGCTAAGGGTGCGTTTGAGAGAGGAGGCGAAAGGGAAGATAAATAACGGGGTGAATTATTAGGGTGACATTAATTTAGGATTAATTATTTTAAACTTAGAAAATGGATTAATTTCGTTTTTTTAATGCATCTTGAAAAACAGGACCTCGTAAAGAAATTTGCGAAGCTGGTTGCCACTGAAGATCTATTTGTGATTTTTTGGAGATGGTGGGCATTCTTGTCAAACTAAGATTTGATCCATTTTTTAATGCGCTTGAAAAACGAGAAAGATTTGATCTTGCCAAATTTGCAAAGCTGTTGCCACTGAAGGTTTATTTCTTTTTCTTTGTCTCGGTCCATATGCTTGTGCAGAATGTAATTTCGGGTCTGTTTATATCCTAACACTTTACTCCATATCAATTCTACCTATTAGACGCAAAAGATTTCTTGTTTTAGACTTGCATGCACACGAAATACATGCTTAAAATCCTTGTTCAACAAGGATAATCCTTTTTGGTTTGTGCATATGCACACTGGTTTAACTAAAAGGGAATATCACAATATCACCTTTTTAGCTTGGGCATGTCTTCACAATAACTACAGCTTACTTTAGATTAATAATGGTTAGGTATTGACTGGAAACTTATGACATTGTTTTTTTCTTTTGAGAGGGGATGCCATGCTATACATGCTTAATTTATTGTCATCTACATTTCGTTGGCCATTTTCTGTTTTAACAAATTGTGTCCTGTATTGTAATTCCGCTCAAGAAAAGGAGGCTAATTCTAGGATGTTTCATGGCTAGATTACTCTATTAATTTGTTCTCATATCAGTCAGCATAAAAAAACCCGGCTTCACGCTTATTCTCATGAATTAAGCTAAACCAAGCACTTCGAGAGCCACATATTTCTCCCATTATGTACACTAAGCTGTTTGTTTATTACTTCAGATGTATGTGTTTTCTCTTCTTGCAATTTAACTTGTTTTTTTCCATTGTATTTTACTCTTTAATTTTAAACTGTAAACAGTTCTTTTTTACTTTTCCAATTGAGAAATCATACAACATAATTTTTCTCTCTTTTACTTTGTTTTGTTGTCCACTTCTTCTGTGGTTTCCAGTTTAGTTATGTGACATCCCTGGCATAGAATTCCGAACTGACAATGAACTGTTCAAGGTAAAACGATGACACATATCCTTCTACAGATCATATTACTTTCATCTGATATTAATTTATACTATGCAAAATCCAAGATTTTAGCACCAATTATGGCAGGAAAGAATGCAGAATTACAACATGTAATGTTTTTCTCAGGGGGCATGTGCAAACACCATTTGCTAACCAATAAATCTTCTAAAAGTTTACAGGATGAAATGCAGACTTTTGTGACAAAAATTGTCATTTTGATGAAAGAGGAGACTTTATTCTTGGCAAGGTGGTCCCATTATATTACAGCAGGTCCTTAAACCATTCTTGGATGTTATTTCTCAGTTAGTCAGTCGTTGAACATTTTTCCAAGGATATGAAACTTGCTACTTTTTTGACTTCTCAAGAATAATATGCGCTATATTGCTTAGCTAAATCTAGGTGATACCTTCTCAAGAGACAAATCCTTGATGATTTTTTATCAACATTATTTTGTTTGGAATTCAAATGGCAAACTGGCAACTTAAGTGCTCATGACCCACTATTAGTCTATTACACCGGATGGTGAAGTTGCGATCTGTCTGCATAATTTTACACTCCAGTTGTGCTACTTACACACTGATATTAAATTACTACTTTGGTACCCTTTAATGAAATATATCTCTAGAGCTAGCCTTGATATGCAGTAATACTCATATAAATGTACAAGTAGACTGTTGGGCTAATAACCAGAGAATACTAAAGAGTAAGGAAAACATTATCTTTTATGTATGTAGGTAGAAGCTATAATGTTATCTCCAACCCCAACTGGTGTTGTGGGAAGCTAAAATATTGGCTTGTTTCATATAATGCAAAACTGCAATGTAACAGGATTTTAGACGTGTAATAAAATTATGATAATTACTTGATATGCATCATTGGAATCTTAATTCCATTTTTCTGCTAGGAAAGCTGTGGCCTACTTTGTTCAAGGCACACAAGTTCTTTTATGTAGTGAATTTTTAGTGGCTACAAACTGTCTGTTTTCATGCAGTGTTGTATATGAAAGGTCTTCTATCCATCTGATGTGGGGTTTGTCTGGTTGGATCCCTAGATGTGTTGATTCAAGAAAACTAGGATTAGCATCTAGTGTAGATGTGTCATCATGACATTGGTCAAATAACAGGACTACAATACCACATGCACCCTGTTTTTTTTCCCTTTTTAGTCTCGTATGTTACCTTATCTTTTGACCAACCACCACCTGACTTGCACATCCAAAACCAAAAGATATAGTATATATGCGACATGCTTATATGACTGCAGATAATCCTATATGCTTTTTGTTAATAGTGCTATATATGTCCAAAAGTCAAAATAAAAATGGGCACATGACTTATCTTCTTGTCTGGTATTTCTGTGGGAATATTCAAGGAAAATATGATCAAGCAGGGAAGAGATATATGCAATGGGTCACTCAGATGGCAATTGGGCTTGACACTGGCTTTCCTTGGGTGATGTGCATGCAGACTGATGCTCCAGAAGAAATTGTAGGTGACCTCATGATCTTTTGATTCTTGTTAATATTATGCTGTTTTGCTAATTACATGACGTAGGTCAGTAGCTTTATGTTGTTGTGCTAATTCATCCTTTTTGGCAGATTTGTACATGCAATGCATTTTATTGCGATGGTTTCAAGCCAAATTCTTACAATAAACCAACAGTATGGTTTCTTCCTATGTTCTATTAGCTCTTGCTTTACTCCATCTGCTACTATGAAAATTTTCAAACTGAGGACGATAAGGTATTTTATTCTCCATAAATTGGGATACAGCCTAGCACATTTTCGACTCCATGAATTTATAGCAGTCTTAGACCTGACCCAGCCAGTCAATTGGTCTATTAGGGCCATCAGTTGGATAACATGTTATGTCTAAGTATTAAATCATATAAATTTTGCTACGGAGGGAAGGTCTACTAGTTAGCGAACTCGTGAAGGCTTGTCAGAAATGTTCCCTTCTTTGACCCGACAAGGCTGGGGTTAGTAGTTTGCGTTTCAGGGTGGGAGGAGAGGAGAACGGATGGCCAAGGCAGCAGTAGCAGTGACATTCCGCTAGCAGTTATGAGATAGTGTTGAGCAATGCCAGAGACAAGGAATGGGGAAGACGGGTTAGGGTGGGTTTGGTTAGGCAATAGGGTAGGGAAGCGGTTGGTGCAGTGAGACGATTCTACAACACATCAAGTTTGCAATTCAGAAAATATTTACTTTCTAATATAAACAACTCAGTAACCAACAACTACATATACAGATATGCAAATAATGCAATCCTTTAGTACTTACGAATAGATCCTACAACACATATCTACATAAATCCATATGCAAAAGATCTGAATTGAGGATGCATACAGCCACCATCACCACTACTAACTCTTCTTTTTGGGCATGAGAGATAGAGATGGTTTGGGTTGACAGTTCTCTGAATATTTTTAATTGCCCTGTATCATTCAATGCTAAATTTCTGATAGAATTAGTTTCGGGTTTTGTCATAAAAAGTTCTGCTGGAGAGTAATGGTAATTTTCTGATCTGTTTGCACAACATATATAATGATTGATGATTAACATTACATTGCACATGCTTTTGAAAAGCTCTTTATTTTCCATCCCTAGACCTATTATGTGCTGGATTATATAATAAGTTTATTGTAATATCAATATTCATGCATGGATGAACACTTCTCTGATGTTTGTCAAATTTGTGAGGTACCAATTACGACTAGCTTATGTTTCATTCAGTTTTTGTTTTTCTGTATTACCTAATAATATAGTGCTATTCCCGAAACATTTACTCTACTGTTTGTTAGTGATAGACAATAGCCTAACGGGCTTAGATTACTTGATGATGAGATTATAGAGGTGTTACATATAAATAGATTGGAGGAGTGTGGTCTAAGTGATGAGGACATCAACACCAACGATATATTGTCCCTGACACTAGCACCTATTGCTAGTCCTATTACTTGTGCCTGTACTCGAAAACTTAATCATCAAGAATCAAGGAGAAGACCAAAAGGGTAAAGGACTCGCGTAGGCTGGATTCGGACTGCAGCACACCTCCAACTTGTGACGGTCGTCACGGTTGCATACGAAGTTAGATTTGGGTGATTCTGGACTTGTTGGAAAGCTAATCAAGTCTACTTTTATATGGATCTGGTCTCATGCTCATATCTTCTCAGAAGCGGCGGTAATCGTCAAATCATTACTGAGAGGTTTTTCTGTCTAGGGTGTTGCGTCACCTTAATTTAGCCCAATGGGCTATGTATTATTTAGAGTCCAATAGGGACACGTCCTAGGGTTGGAACACGACCCAAATACTCCTTTGGTCGTCCTCCCCACGTTATGTACCTCTTAGCCACCACCAGAAACACTTGGGTTTTTATTTAGATCAAGTTTAGCCTTCGCTACTTGCCTATAGACGCGTGTGCTAGATCAGTCGCCCGTCTTCTTGTCTTCGGAACCCTACTCTTGATTAAGATTCAGTTTAAAATCTTCAATTTCATCTTGCAATTCAATGCTTGTTCCTCGTTCTTGTTAGTTCTTCGGTTGCTTGCAGGACGGGAGCCCTAGGGGCTAGTTGTCACGCTCCACAAGATCGTGACGGCCATTGGAAGTGGTGTATCGGTCGCTAAGGCGCGGTCTTGGAAGGCTGTAGTCGGGCTGAGAACGTCATCTCTATTGACCAATCGAGTTATTTCATGCCTCTCATCGAAAGATCGTACAAAAAAAGCTAGCGGGTTCATATCAATTGGTATCAGAGCAAGGTTTATCGGTGAGAGACTTCCAATCCTTTGTTGTTTTTATTTTTTTCCTATAGCCCAAAAAAGCCAAAAAAAATAGTAGATTAGTTTCCTGCAATCCTATAAACTTTTGAGCCATGGCTAGTGCTACTTAGGGCTTGTTGAATATTCGGTTGCATCTGTTGTGTCGAGTTGCTGGTCTTAGTTTTATTCCCTTGGAGTTTCGAGTTCTTGTCATGTTTATATCACAACACAGGCTGCCATATTGTCTCTCTATTGGTTGAATCTGAGTAGATTTTGAAGTTCCAATCCGACGAGAAATCGGTTAACCCTCTCTGTTGGCTGAGTCTAAGTAGAATTAGAGGTTCCAATCGAACAAGGAATCAGTTCATCTTGTGCTACAAATACCAAAGTAATCACGCAGTAAGTATTTCATATATAGACGCTTGGCTTACTCTAGAGAGAGAGTATCTTTTAATTACTGGAACACCCCTGCCCTTTCTGAAAAAGTGTGTGGTGAATTGCTCTTTGGGAGTCTTCTGGTTCATATAATCAGTTTTGAGTGTCCTCGGAAAAAAAAGAGAGAAAAAAAAAGAGGCTGTTCTTTGTGTTTTTTGTTCGCTTCGGGTGGTGTGTTGTGCCTTCCTTTGTGTCTAGGCTCGCATCTCTAGCACGGTCTAGGCTAGGACCAGGACAGTAACACCGGTTGAACGATTATTTAACTTGCTTTTTATAACTAACGTGGTGCTAGTTCGTTCCTTGTTTCAGCCCACCTACAGCTCCACATACTCTACAGCTTGACAGGTCTTGTGCTGTAGCATCGATACACTTCATCCATTGCTGTAGACTTGTTGGTAGACGACCCCTCTTGTCGAGCAAGGTAAGAATTGGTAAGAACTTGTGTAACAAGTTGAGAGTGAGCGACTTGCTGTAGCTACATCCTAGTAGTTGTAGGGCTTTTATTTCTTCACTTGCTTTCTTGTTGTCTTTGTCTTTGAACCATGTTAGGGACAGACGATGATAACCAAATACAACATTCACGTCGCACTAAGGGCATCATACAACATTTTGAAAGGAAAGTGAAGCTGCACACAGAGGGACTTGATAACGACTTGCAGGTGATGAATGAAAAGCTTGGGCAGTTGGAGGCTACGCAGATTGCCACAAACAACAAGCTTACAAGTTTGGAGGAATCTGTAGACAAAAGCCTTGCTGCTCTTCTAAGGCGTTTTGATGACTTCCACACAAAAGCCTTACACGCAGATTGCTCTTCTAAGAGAAGCATAAAGAAGAAAAGGAGAAAGATTGAGAGCACGGTAGTTATGAAGATGACTACACTGCTGATACTGAACATGATGATCGAGACACTCGTGATCGACGTCGCCTACGTCACAACCGTAGAGGTATGGGTAGCTACCATCGACACGAGGTATATAATAATGATGATGCTTTTAGTAAGATTAAATTTAAAATACCTTCTTTTGATGGTAAATATGACCTCGATGCATACATTACTTGGGAGATTGCTTTTGATCAAAAGTTTGCATGTCATGAATTTTCTGAGACCACGTGTTAGGGCTGCTACTGGTGAGTTTACAGATTTTGCTTCTATTTGGTGGATAGAATATGGTAAGAAAAATCCTAATAACATACCTAAAACTTGGGATGCGCTGAAATGAGCCTTGAGAGCTAGATTTGTTCCATCTTACTATGCTCGTGATATGATAAATAAGTTGTAGCAATTGAGACAAGGTTCTAAAATTGTGGAAGAATATTATCAGGAATTACAAACGGGTATGTTGCGTTGTAACTTAGATTTTGCTTCTGTTTGGTGATAGAATATGGTAAGAAAAATCCTAATAACATACCTAAAACTTGGGATGCGCTGAAACGAGCCATGAGAGCTAGATTTATTCCATCTTACTATGCTCGTGATATGATAAATAAGTTGTAGCAATTGAGACAAGGTTCTAAAATTATGGAAGAATATTATCAGGAATTACAAACGGGTATGTTGCGTTGTAACTTAGAGGAGGATGAGGAACCGGCTATGGCTAGATTTTTGGGCGGTTAAATTGGAAAATTCAGGACATCCTCGCTTACAAAAAATACAATAACGTAACCTATTTGTTTCATCTTGCTTGTAAAGCTGAAAGGGAGTGCAGGAACGACATGCTAGCGCAAGAAGTAATATTTCTGCAGGGAAAGCTAATTCATGGCAGCAGCGCATGGCTACAACTCCATCTACACATACTCCTACTCCATCATCTAGTGACATGACTCGAGCTGCCCCCACAAATTCAGTTGCGAAGATGATGCAAAAGCCTGCTACGAGTACTTCATCCGTGGCATCGATGGGTAGAACAAGCAACATATAATGTCACCGGTGCAAGGGATATGGGCATATGATGCGTGACTGTCCCCAAACAAGCGTGTTATGATTGTCAAGGATGATGGTGAGTGTTCATCTGCTAGTGATTTTGATGAAGATACACTTACATTGCTTGCGGCTGACCATATAGGTAATGAAGAACAAATAGAAGAACATATTAATGCAGGTGAAGCGAACCACTATGAGAGCTTGATCATATAGCGAGTGCTTAGTGCACAAATGGAGAAGGCGGAGCAAAATCAGCGACACTTTATTTCAAACAAAGTGTGTCATCAAAGAGCGTTCGTGCCGCATGATCATTGATGGAGGTAGCTGCAACAACTTGGCAGACAGCGATATGGTGCAGAAGCTTGCCCTCAACACCAAACTACACCCGCATCCCTACTACATCCAATGGCTGAACAACAGTGGTAAGGCAAAGGTAACTAGACTTGTGAGAATCAATTTTTCCATCGGATCCTACAAAGATATTGTTGAATGTGATGTTGTGCCTATGCAAGTTTGTAACATTCTGCTAGCTAGACCTTGGCAATTTGATAGAGATTCTATGCATCATGGTAGATCAAATCAGTATTCTTTTCTATACCATGATCGAAAAATTGTGTTGCATCCTATGTCTCCTGAAGCTACTATGCAAATTGATGTTGCTATGGCTACTAAAGCAAAGAGCGAGAGTAATAAAAATGATAAATCTGTAATTGATAAGATGAGATAAAACTGAAAGGACATTGTATGCTTGCTACAAAATTTGATATTAATGAGCTCAATGCATCCACCTCTGTTGCTTATGCTTTGGTATGCAAGGATGCTTTGATTTCAATTGAGGATATGCAACATTCTTTGCCCCCTGCTGTTGCTAACGTTTTGCAGGAGTATTTTGATGTGTTTCCAAGCGAGATACC
This sequence comes from Oryza coarctata, assembly GCA_030770085.1. Lineage (NCBI taxonomy): Eukaryota > Viridiplantae > Streptophyta > Magnoliopsida > Poales > Poaceae > Oryza > Oryza coarctata. The sequence goes on along the minus strand of CM061484.1, from coordinate 7,294,878 downwards.
AGTAGGGCTGCCACCAATACGTGGGATTGAGCATCAAATTGATCTTATTCCTGGTGCATCTTTGCTAAACCGTACGCCATACAAGACAAATCCGGAAGAAACAAAGGAAATTCAGTGACAAGTGCAAGAACTACTAGACAAAGGTTATGTGCGAGAATCTCTTAGTCCTTGTGCTGTTCCAGTAATTTTAGTGCCTAAGAAAGATGGAACATGGCGTATGTGTGTTGATTATAGGGCTATTAATAATATCACCATTCAATATCAGCACCCTATTCCATGATTAAATGATATGCTTGATGAATTGAGTGGTGTTGTTGTGTTTTCAAAAGTTGATTTGCGTAGTGGGTACCACCAGATTCGTATGAAATTGGGAGATGAATGGAAAACTGCTTTCAAAATAAGTTCGGTTTGTATGAGTGGTTAGTCATGTCTTTTGGGTTAACTAATGTACCTAGTACTTTCATGAGATTAATGAATGAGGTTTTGCGTGCTTTCATTGGGAAATTTGTTGTCGTCTATTTTGATGATATACTGATTTACAGCAAATCCATGGATGCACTTCTTGATCACTTACGTGCTGTTTTGAATGCTTTACGTGATGCACGTTTATTTAGTAACCTTGAGAAATGCACTTTTTGCACTGATTGAGTATGTTTCTTGGCTATGTTGTTACTCCACAGGGAATTGAAGTTGATAAATCCAAGGTGGAAGCTATACAGGGATGGCCCGTACTTACAACGGTCACACAAGTGTGGAGTTTCCTAGGACTTGCTGGTTTCTATCCTCGCTTTTTGAAAGATTTCAGCACCATGACCGCATCGTTGAATGAGCTCACAAAGAAGGGAGTCCCCTTTTCTTGGGGTAAAGCATAAGAGTATTCTTTCCACATTCTAAAAGATAAGTTAACACATGCACCTCTACTCCAACTCTCTGATTTTAATAAGACTTTTAAACTTGAATATGATGCTAGTGGAATTGGATTAGGTGGTGTTTTATTACAAAAAGGCAAACCTGTTGCATATTTTAGTGAGAAATTGAGCGGGCCTCTTCTGAATTATTCTAAATATGATAAGGAATTATATGCTCTTGTTCGAACAATAGAAACATATTCTTAAGGAAAAATAAATCGTAGGCATGTAAAATGGGTTGAATTTATTGAATCTTTTCCTTATGTTATTAAACACAAGAAAGGGAAGGATAATATTATTACGGATGCATTGTCTAGGAGATATACTTTGCTGAATCAACTTGATTACAAGATATTTGGATTAGACATAATTAAAGACCAATATGTTCATGATGCTGATGATGCTGATTTTAAAGATGTGTTGCTACATTGTAAAGATGGGAAATCGTGGAACAAATTCATCGTCAGTGATGGGTTTGTGTTAGAGCTAACAAGCTATGCATTCCAGCTTGCTCCGTTCGCTTGTTGTTGCTATAGGAAGCACATGGAGGTGGCTTGATGGGACATTTTGGAGCGAAAAAGATTGAGGACAATCTAGCTGGTCATTTCTTTTGGCCAAAGATGCGACAAGACGTGGAGAGATTTGTTGCTCGCTGCACAATATGTCAAAAGGCTAAGTCACGCTGAAATCCACATGATTTGAAGCCTTATTTGGGTGAGGAAGATGAGCTTGAGTCGAGGACGACTCAAATGCAAGAAGGGGAGGATGATGAGGACATCAACACCAACGATACATCCTTGCCGACACCAGTACCTATTGCTGGTCCTATTACTTGTGCTTATGCTCGAAAACTTAATCATCAAGAATCAAGGAGAAGACTGAAAGAGAAAAGGACTCGCGTAGGCTGGATTCGGACTGCAGCACACCTCCAACTTGCGACGGTCGCCACAGTTGCATACGGAGTTGGATTTGGGTGATTCTGGACTTGTTGGAAAGCTAATCAAGTCTACTTTCATATGGATCTAGCCCCATGCTCATATCTTCTTAGAAGCGGCGGTAATCGTCAAATCATCACTGAGAGGTTTTTCTGTCCAGGGTGCTATGCCACCTTAATTTAGCTCAATGGGCCATGTATTATTTAGAGGCCAATAGGGACGCGTCCTAGGGTTGGAGCACGACCCAAACACTCCTTTGGTTGTCCTCCTCACATTATATACCCCTTAGCCGCCACTAGGAATACTTGGGTTTTGTTTAGATCAAGTTTAGCCTTCGCTACTTGCCTGTAGACGCGCGTGCTGGATCAGCCGCCTGTCTCCTTGTCTTTGGAACCCCACTCTTGATTAAGATTCAGTTTGAAACCTTCAATTTTATCTTGTAATTCAGTGCTTGTTTCCTCGTTCTTGCTAGTTCTTCGGTTGCTTGCAAGACGGGAGCCCTAGGGGCTGGTTGTCACGCTCCACAAGATCGTGACGGCCATTGGAAGTGGTGTATCGGTCGCTAAGGCGCGGTCTTGGAAGGCTGTAGTCGGGCCGAGAACGTCATCTCCATCCACCAATCGAGTTATCCCACACCTCTCATTAAAAGATCGTACAAAAAAAAAACCTAGCGGGTTCATATCAGTATTCGTGGTGGAGATGTCCTCATCAAGTGTCCATGCATGTGGAAATGATTTGTAGTGCATATTTTTGCAAGTGGGAATGTCCTTAGATACCCTCTAATGCATTTTTGGTATATTAGAAAGTTTTGACAACATTGGTCGCCAAATTCATATTTTACATCAGTAGGTGCACCTATAGGAATGGATTGTAGTAAGCCAATGGAATAGCTCAAAACCTAGCAAATGCATTTTTGTGCCAATGGAAATGTTTTAACACATTTGGTGTAAAACTTATATTTTACATGAGTGGGTGTGCCCTTGGGAATGTTTTGTAGTGCACATATGGCATTGCTCAAGACCCCTCTAATGCATTTTTCTGCTTATGGGAATTTTTTGACCCTGTTGGTTGTGAAACTCTTATTTTACACAAGTAGGTGTGTTTGTTAGAATGATTTGTAATGTGCCAATGGCATCGCTCAAAATCTACCGAATGTACTATTGGGCCTATGGGAATATTTTGATGCCATTGGTGTTGAAACTTATATTTTACACGGGTAGGTGTGTACTTGTGAATGGTTTGTAGTGTGCCTAGGGAATCGCTCAAAACCTACTAAATGCATTGTTGTGTGTAGGAGTATATATATATTGACATCATTGGCTGTAAAACTTATATTTTACAGTAGTGGGTGCGCTTGTGAGGATGTTTATAGTGCGCCACTACAATTGTTCGAAACCCACCTAAGGCATTTTTGCACCTATGAGAATGTTTTCACACAATTTGTTATGAATATTATATTTTAAATGAGTGTGCACATGTGGGAATGGTTTTTAATGAGCTAATGGAATTGCTCAAAACCTACCAAATGATTTTTGCACCTGAGATTGTTTTGGCACCTTTGGTTGCAAAATATATATTTTACATGAGTGTGTTTGAACGTTGGAGTAGTTTGCTATGCACCAATGGAATCGGTCAAAACCCACCAAATGATTTTTGCACCTATGAGAATATTTCGACATTTTTGGTTGCAAAATATATATTTTACATGAGTTTGTGCACATATGGGAGCAGTTTGCTATGCACCAATGGAATCAGTTGAAGCCTACCGAATGATTTTTTCCTATGGGAATATTTTGATACCATTGGTTGCGAAACTTATATTTTACATGACTGGATGCGTATGTGGGAATACTTGTAGTCTGATGGATCCCGCTAGGGTTTGTTCCTAACCTTTGATGAGAGTTGGGGATAACTTCGATTTAGGGTGGATTCGACATTGGCTAACCGACTATAACACCACAAGGGCTACGCCTTAACAACAGGTACACCGTCTTCGATTGGAATATTCTTGCATGCCAAGAACACCTCTAAACCTGCTAGCAACCGAGAACAAGCAAGAACAAGATGAATAAGCAAGAACGGATGGATGATTCAAAGGCGAATCTGAATCATGAGTTCGGGTCTTGAATCAAGCAAACGGGTGGTCTAATCGACACATGTGCTCACAAGGAAGTAGCAGTAGCCAAACATACAACAAAACAAAACCCCACCTTCATCGTAGCGGCTGCTACAAGTATTTGGAAACCCTAACTTAGAAAAGGGCCCCTAGTGGGCTGAACGAGATACAAGGACCTTAGCCCAAGACTGGAGGTCCGAACATCTTTCTGCAGTTTTTTGTCAGCTCTAATGGAATCTAGCGATGTTTTTGGATTCGTCTGAAAGTAGACAATAAGGCCTTTCCAACAAGTGATCATGAGCCTTAAACAACCCCTGGAGTGAAGAGTTATGGTCGATTTAAGTTGTTGCTGCCTAGAGGTCCAAACTTGATGTCCGAACTTACAGTCTGATCCCATGGTCTGGTCATCCTTTTGATCATGGTAGGTTCCAATTGATACTTATCAAGGCTGCTCCTAGACTAATCTGGCTCATCTCCGAAGTTCTTAAGTAGAAGAATATCATCACAAGAATTTAGTAGTACCCTATTCGTTAAGGAACTTGTTTAGATAGTAAGAAACGATTTCACCTGGTAGTTAAGTTGGTGTGCTCTAGCTTGAGTCATTGGGCCATGCTGTGCAACAGGTGTCATTGTATCCATAGAAGGAATGTCCTCATCATAATCCGCCAATGGAATTGGCCGAAACCTAACTGTGCCATTTTTTGCGCCTTTATAAATATTTGGACACCATTAGTTATGAAGCTTACACTATACATGAGTGGTTGCGCTTGTGGGAATTATTCATAATTCATGAATTGAATCACTCAAAACCTCCTAATGTATTTTTACACATTCGGTAGTGTTTCGACACTATTAATTATCAAACTTAAAGTTTACTCAAGTTGGTCTGCATGTGCAAATAATTTGTATTAAATCGCTCCAAACCTCTCTATTGTCACATTTGCGCATATAGAAATGTTCTAAAACCATTGTTGTGAAACTAATTTTTTTAACAGTGGGTGCTTATGTGGGAACGATTTCTATTATGCGTATAGAATCGCTTCGAACCCCTCTAATGTTATTTTTTGCGCATATGGGAATGTTTTAATACCATTAGTTATGAAACCTTTGCTTTGTACCAACGGATGCGTATATTGAAATGATTTGTAGTTTGTTTATGAAATTGCACAGAGGGGGGTGAATGTGTACACTTTTAATCTTGAAATAAGCTAGCAGCTAAAATTAAAACTCTCTCTAGAGTATGCGGTCTTAATGTCCGAAGTATTTGAAACAACCTCTCTGTTAGATAGAGACTTATCCAAAGTCTATGGATATATGGTGTAGAGATTCTAGACCTACATCAAAATGTCCAAAGGACACTCGAAGGAGGCAAATCCTATGGTTTGGGGAGGATGCAAGTAAATAAAATAATATAGAATAAAACTGGTAACGGGACAATAGGATATAAGCAAATTTTCACCGAAGTTCGGATCAACCGATCCTATGTCTTTTTTGAGGAGCTCTAAAGAGCCAGATTGCGTTCAATCCCATGTCTCACCAAGTTTAACTCTAGACATTAGTTTGGCCTCCAAGCTCTTATCAAAGCGTAGCACCTACTCTAACGCAATCACCAAGGTCTCCAATAGGACACCGTCTACCACTTTCTATGAAGCTTGCTCTATCAAATTAACCTCTAAAGAAGAACTTAGAAATCCACTAATACACTTCTTTCCTTGTGATGGTGAGAAAGTCCTTCACAAATGATTCGGTGATTTACACGTTAAATCCTCAAGGGCAATGTCTAGTCGTCTAGGAGATGGTCCTCCAAGAGTAACAAGCTTGAGTCTTTACCGGTGTTGATCTACAAGTGCTCATCCAAATCTCGAAGTCCACTCTCTCCCAAATCACCTTAACATCACACTTAAATGGTGGATTAGACTCAAGATCCAAGAGTAGAGCAAGGAACCTCTAGAAAGCTCTTAGGAGTGGTGTAGAAATGAATAAGCAACCCCTTTCTCAAATGAATGAGCAGCCCCGTTACTCATAGAATTCAAATCCTAGAGTATCCACTCAAAATGTTTGTAGACTCTAGACAATTCTTTCAGCCTAGATATAGAGCTCAATCTAGAGATTTCAGCCAAAGGGTCCGAACATTGTAATCAATACTTAGCTTTGAGAGAGAGTAGGTTCAGATATCAAATCTAAACCTCCTGAGACTCTAGATAGACCTTTCTGATAGATAGAGAGCTCACTCTCGACTTTGGCATAAATGTTTAGAGACACAGAGTCTCCACAAAGGAACTTGTCTATAAGTTTCCACAAAGGATAGACAAAACATCCAAAACAATAGGAGAAAAAACTAAAACCCCAAAGTGTATGTGCTGTGAGCGAGTGTTTGCTCATCTAGACTTACAAATGTGATTGGGCAATTGCTTTTTAAATTGGCTAAACTTGAGCCCCTCTTAAACAATTCGACTTATCCAAAGGACTCAAGAAATAATAAAATTACATTTTCATTGCTTCATGTCCTTTCTTATTTTCTAACCTTTATGGGAGATCTTCTTTTAATCAAAACAATCTCACACTAGACGAATTAATGCGAGATTCTCAAAACCCACTAGTGGGATTAGATGCACTTTCAACTATAACCGTATGAGACGTTGGTATGTTGAGTCTTGGTGATTGATACACCTCTCTATGTTCACCTTGCTTGTGCAGATTAACCGTACTCCTCCAAGTAACCTAGAAACAAGTAAGAACAAGATAAAAGCAATCTAAATTGCAAATAGGAATAGAAGATCATGGTGACGTTCCAAAGATAAGTACAAGGATCCATCTGAAAACTCAACAATGATGTCTAGGTAATGGATGCATGTTTTTTATGGGCTTTTTTGGTTATAGGTGAAAATGCATCTAGACCTATAGTGGTTTTGATGATAAATGACAAGGCAATTATGGTACTAAAGCCAAACTGGATTAAACTAAAGTGTTAGTTTTCTCTATTTTTGGTTGATGCCTCACTTTCTATTTTATTGTACTACAGTCTTCAGTTGGTTGGTCAGTTATGAACAGAACTCACCGAAGAAATCAAGAGTTCTTGCGGGAGCAGCACAACCTTATTAGTTGGATGTGGGCATGCTTTCCGGAGGTTGTTTAAGGCCCATGAGGACTTGTTGGAAAGATCTTGATGTCTACTTTCAGATGAATCTAGAAACACCGCTAGATTCCATCGGAGCTGACCAGAAACAGCAAAAAGATATTCGGACCTTCAGTTTTGGGTTAAGGTCCTTGTATCTCGTTCAGCCCACTAGGGGCCCTTTCTAAGTTTGGGTTTACACCCCTCCATGCCTACTGGCTCTCTCCCAAGTATAAATACTTGTAGCAGCCACTAGGATAAAGGTTGGGTTTTGATTTGTTGTAAGTTTAGCTACTGCTACTTCCTTGTCAGCGCGTGTGTCGATTAGACCACCCGTTTGCTTGATTTAAGACCCCAACTCGTGATTCAAATTTGCCTTTTAATCTTTCATCCATGAGTTAATTGCTTGTTCATTTTGTTCTTGCTTGATCTTGGTTGCTAGCAGGTTTAGAGTTGTTCTTGGCATTGCAAGAACATTCCAATCGAAGACGGTGTACCTGTTGCTAAGGCACGGTTCTTGTGATGTTGTAGTCGGACAGCTAACGTCGGATCCACCCCAAGTCGAAGTTATCCCCAACTCTCATGGAAGGTCATTAACAAACCCTAGCGGGTTCCATCATGTGGTATGAGAGCAAGGTTTTTTGGTGAGAGATTCTACCCATACTTTACATTACCTACATCTAGAAACGCCAAAAATAGGATAGAACTGAAATCCCGCAAAACAAGTTTGAGCCAGGCTGTTCTACTTAGTTCTTGCTTGTTGAATTTTTGGTTGCATTGTTGGTCAAGTTGCGGATTCTTGGTATCTAATCCTGAGTTTTGAGTTTTCCTCACATTTTTTGTCACCATCTCTACGTCCAGCACCACCCTGTTCATCGCCACCACTACCAGATCCACTGCCAGCATCAACACCACTAGTAGTTCCACCACCACCATCACCATCACCACCACCACCACCACATCCTTTTTCCATCCGCTACTAGTTCAAATAAGCTTCCCGTTCTTGTGGCTGTTCAATCTTCTTTTTACCATTTTACCCTTGCTAAAAAAAAGAGAAAAAGTGTGTGTGCAAATTGTCATTCTGAAATCCTTGTGAGAAGTTTTCAGATTTGTGCTAGTTGTGCAAAAAAAGAACAAAAAAAGAATAGAAAAAACAGAAAAAGGAGGAAACAAAGGAAAAAGGGAAAGAAGAATAAGAAGTGCTTCCATAGCTACTCATTTTGTGCAGATCTAGGTGACAAGCTTGTGTGTAGGCTCATGTCTCTAGCATGGTTTAGTCTAGGAGCAGCAAGTGCCATCACTGAACGTTCATTCAACTTGCTTTAACTAATGTGATTCTAGTTGTTCCTTGATTTTACTTGCAGCCACCTATAGCTCCACAAATCATCTACGATATCACAAGGCTGTGTTTGTGTCACCATTTATTGTTGTTCTTGCCATCTCCAACACCATATGCATTGCATGGTGACAACATGTAAGAGCTTGGTTGGACAAGTTTGAGAGATGGATTGATGCCACCTAGTGTTGTTAGTTGAGATAGGCTTGTATTATTGTGAATTCTCTTGCTGCACACTAACCATGGCAGGAGAGGACGAAAGGACTCTGCCTCAATCACCACGATCAAAGGCCTTGTTGCAGCACTTTGAGCGCAAAGTGAAGCTGCATACCGAACGCTTGGATGAGGATGTTCGAGTCACCAATGAGCATATTGGTCAGATGGAAATAGCCCAAATCAACACCAACACCAGGTTGGCTAAACTAGAGAGATCTATTAGGGATGTGAACTCTTGCAACCGTTTTGGATAGACTGGATAAGATGGACAAGGCTGATCGCTAGAAGAAGGACAACACTGTGGGCAACACTATGAGTTCAATAGCCATCACCGCAATCAGCGACATCGCAACGGTTATGGTAAAGGTACATGCCCACCACGGCGAGAGGTACGTGCTGATAAATGGACAAAATTAAATTCACCATGCCTTCTTTTGAGGGAAAATATAACCCTGATATGTATCTTACATGGGAACTAGCTGTTTATCAAAAATTTAGTTGCCATGATTTTCTTAAGGATAAACGTGTTAGGGCTGCCACTAGTGAGTTTACTGATTTTGCTTCTGTTTGGTGGTCTGAATACCATCGTAAGAACCCAAACAGCACACCAAATTGGGATGTCTTAAAAAGGATCATGTGGGCTAGATTTGTTCCTTCTTATTATGCTCGTGATCACTTAAGTTGCAACAATTGAGGCAAGGATCCAAATCTGTAGAAGAGTACTATCAAGAGCTACAAATGGGTATACTTCGTTGTGGGTTAGAGGAAAATGAGGATGGTGCTATAGCTATATTCTTTGGTGGGCTGAACTGAGAGATTCAGGACATTCTAGCTTACAAGGAATATAATTCTATCAATCGTTTTATTTCATCTTGCTTGTAAAGCTGAATGGGAAGTGCAAGGACGGCGAGCTAGCATGACAGCTAACATTCCTGTAGGTCGTGCTAGCCTGTGGACACCCTCCAATGCTGTTGCACCATCCGCATGTGTAACCCCACAATCTTCCTCGACCATCAAGCGACGCTCCTCTCCAACAAATTCTATACCATGCCCAAGTGAACCAGCTAAATGAGCAGCGGCTACACCTACCAAGAGCTCATCCTTGGTGGCATCTATGGGGAGAACAAGGGATATTCAGTGCCTACGTTGCAAAGGATATGGCCACATACGCAAAGACTGCCCAAGCACTCATGTGATGGTTGTGCGAGTTGATGGTGGGTACTCCTCTGCTAGTGATTTTGATGAAGAAACATATGCTTTGCTTGCTGCTAACAATATAGGGAGGGGAGATGATTTTCAACAAGACGAAGATCACATTGGGGTTGAAGCTGCTGAGCACTATGAGAGCCACGTGGTGTAGCGGGTGCTAAGTGCACAAATGGAGTGAGCTGAACAAAATTAGCATCACATCTTGTTTCACACCAAGTGTGTGATCAAGGAACGCTCTTGCTATGTGATCATAGATGGAGGGAGCTGTAAGAACATGGCAAATGCTGAAATGGTGGAAAAGCTTTTGTTGAGTACAAAACCACACCCACAACCTTACTACATTCAGTGGCTAAACAGCAGCGTTAAGATGAAGGTAACACGGCTGGTAAGAGTAGAGTTTGCCATTGGTTCTTCTCATGATTCCATTGATTGTGATGTTGTATCTATGCAAGCATGTTCTAGGTTATTAGGTAGACCATGATTCCATTGATTGTGATGTTGTGTCTCTGCAAGATGCTCTATGTTGTTAGGTAGACCATGGTAGTTTGATAAAGATTCCTTGCACTTTGGTAAAACAAATCAATATTCTTTTGTGCATAATGACAAGAAGATTGTGTTGCACCCCATGTCTCCTAAAGCTATTCTAAGAGATGAACTTGCTAGAGGTAGCAAACTTAAGAATCAAGAGCATGTTGCTAGTGAAAATCAGATTGTCGGTAATGAACTTGAGAAATAGAAGAAGTCTAGCAAATCTATTCTTCACAATAAAAATGAGATCAAGTTGAAAGACTCTTGTTACGTAGCCACCAAATCTGATTTGGATGAGATTGATGCTAGTACTGTTGTTTGCTATGCTTTGGTGTGCAAAGAAACTTTATTTTCACTTGAAGACACATCTATTTCTTTGCCCCGTGCTATCACTAATCTTTTGCAGGAGTATATTGATGTGTTTCCAAAGGAGGTACCACCGGGGCTGCCACCAATTCAGGGGATAGAGCACCAAATTGACCTCATTCCTAGGGCCTCCTTGTCCAACCGTGCGCCATACAGGACCAATCTAGAAGAAACAAAAAAGATTCAGCACCAAGTTCAAGAACTAGTCGACAAAGGTTATGTACGTGAGTCTCTTAGCCCATGTGTTGTACCGCTTTTAGTTCTTAAGAAAGACAGATCGTGGCACATTTGAGTAGATTGTAGAGCAATCAATAACATCACAATCAGATATCACCATCCTATTTCTAGGCTCGATGATATGCTTGATGAGTTGAGTGGTTCAATTATTTTCTCTAAAATTGATTTGCGTAGTGGTTACCACCAGATTCGCATGAAGTTAGGAGATGAATGGAAAATAGCTTTTAAAACTAAATTCGGCCTGTATGAGTGGTTAGTTATGCCATTTGGTTTCACTAATGCTCCTAGCACCTTCATGCGATTAATGAATGAAGTTTTGCATGCTTTCATTGGCAAATTTGTGGTGGTATACTTTGATGACATTCTCATATATAACAGATTAATAGAGGAACATTAGATCATTTGCGTGCTATTTTTGATGCTCTACATGATGCACGCTTATTTGGTAACCTTGAGAAGTGCCCCTTTTGCACCGATCAAGTCACTTTTCTTGGCTATGTTGTCACACCATAGAGGATTGAAGGTTGATCACGCCAAGGTTGAGGCCATACATAGCTGGCCAGTTCCCACCACGGTCACTCAAGTGAGAAGTTTTCTAGGCCTTGCTAGATTCTACCGCCATTTTGTGAAGGATTTCAGCACCATTCCAGCCCTGTTGCATGAACTCACAAAGAAGGGAGCAGCATTCACTTGGGTTGCTTCACAAAGAAATGCCTTCGACATGCTTAAAGATAAGTTAACAAACACACCTTTGCTCCAACTTACTAATTTCAATAAAACATTTGAACTTGAATGTGATGCAAGTGGAATTGGTTTGGGTGGTGTGCTGCTACAAGATGGCAAACCTATAGCCTATTTCAGCGAGAAATTGAGTGGGCCTAGTCTGAACTATTCTACTTATGATAAGGAATTGCTTGCTTTAGTTAGGACCTTGGAAACTTGGCAGCATTATTTATTGCCCAAAGAATTTGTTATACATTCTGATCATGAGTCCTTAAATTAAAGCACATTCGAAGCCAAGCAAAACTGAACCGTAGGCATGCTAAATGGGTTGAGTTCATTGAATCTTTTCCTTATGTCATCAAACACAAGAAGGGTAAATAAAATGTCATTGCTGATGCTTTGTCTAGGCATTACACCATGCTGTCCCAACTTGATTTCAAAATATTTGGATTGGAAACAATTAAAGCACAATATGCCCATGATGCGGATTTCAAGGATGTGTTGAAAATTGCAAAGAGGGGAAGACTTGGAACAAATTCGTCCTCACTAATGGGTTTGTATTTAGGGCTAACAAGCAATGCATTTCAGCTAGCTTTGTTCATTTATTGTTGTTGTAGGAAGCATATGGAGATAGGCTGATGGGACACCTTGGAGTGAAGAAAACGGAGGACATCCTTACTGATCATTTCTTTTAGCCCAAAATGAGGAGAGATGTGGAGAGGTTCGTTGCTCACTACACCCAAAAAGCTAAGTCATGTCTCAATCCTCATGGTTTGTATATGTCTCTACCTGTTCCAAATGCACCTTGGGAGGATATTTCTATGGATTTTGTTTTAGAACTGCCTAGAACAAAGAAGGGGAGGGATAGTGTCTTTGTTGTGGTGGATAGATTTTCTAAAATAACACATTTTATACCATGTCATAAGAGCGATGATGCTACACAAGTTGCTAATTTGTTCTTTCGTGAGATTGTTCGATTGCATGGTGTGCCAAACACCAATGTTTTTGATCGGGGTACAAAATTTCTTAGTCATTTTTGGAGACCTTTGTGGGCTAAGCTGGGGACTAAGCTTTTATTTCCCACTACTTGCCATCCACAAACAGATGGTCAAACTGAGGTTGTAAATAAAACTTTATCCACCATGCTTAGGGCTGTTTTGAAAAAGAACATAAAAATGTGGGAAGAGTATTTGCCTCATGTTGAGTTTGCTTATAATCGTTCACAACATTCTACCACTAAGAAATGCCCTTTCGAGATCGTTTATGGGTTTGTGCCATGTGCTCCTATTGATTTGTTACCTCTTCCTACATCGGAGCAATTGAATTTTGATGCTACACAATGTGCTGAACTAATCTTAAAGTTGCATGAAACAACTAAAGAGAACATAGAGTGCATGAATGCAAATTACAAACTTGCTGGTAGTAAAGGAAAGAAACACGTAACTTCTGAACCTGGTGATCTTGTTTGGCTTCATTTGCAAAAGGATAGATTTCCTGATTTGAGAAAGTCTAAATTGTTACCTAGAGCCAATGGTTCTTTCAAAGTGTTAGAAAAGATTAATGATAATGCATACAAACTAGAGCTCCCTGTAGATTTTGGGGTTAGCCCCACCGTTAACATTGCAGATTTGACACCATACATGGAAAGGAAGTCGAGGATGACTCAAATGCAAGAAGGTGAGGATGATGAGGACATCCCTTCCCTGAATACAACCACAACTACTGTATAGCATGGTCCAATGACTCGAGCTAGAGCACGCCAACTTAACTACTAGGTAAAATCGTTTCTTGCTGTCCAAATAAATTCCTTAACGAATGGGGTACTACTAAATTCTTGTGATGATATTCTTCTACTTAGGAACTTGGAAGATGGACCAGATTGGTCTAGAAGCAACCAGGACAAGTATCAATTGGAAGTTGCCATGATCAAAAGGATGACCAGACCGAGAAATCAGAATGCAAGTTCGGACATCAAGTTTGGACCTCCAGGCAGCAACAACTTCAATTGACCATAACTCTTCACTCCGGAGGCTGTTTAAGGCCCATGAGCACTTGTTAGAAAGACCTTGATGTCTACTTTTTGATGAATCTAGAAACACCACTATATTCCATCGGACCTGACCAGAAATTGTAGAAAGATGTTCAGACCTCCAGTTTTGAGCTGCGGTCCTTATATCTCCTTAGGGGCCCTAAGTTAGGGTTTACACCCCTCCATGCCATCTGACTCTCTCCCATGGATAAATACTTGTAGTAGCAGCTAGGATGAAGGTGGGTTTTGTTTTATTGTAAGTTTAGCTACTGCTACCTACTTGTGAGCGCGTGTGTTGATTAGACCACCCGTTTGCTTTATTCAAGACCCTAACTTGTGTTTAGATTCGCCTTTGAATCTTGCATCCGTGAGTTAATTGCTTATTCATCTTGTTCTTGCTTGTTCTCGATTGCTAGCAGGTTCAGAGGTGTTCTTGGTACAACAAGAACATTCCAATCGGAGACGGTGTACCTGTTGCCAAGCCACAACCCTTGTGGTGTTGTAGTCGGATAGCCAACGTCGGATCCACCCCAAATCGAAGTTATCCCCAACTCTCATCGAAGGTCAGGAATAAACCCTAGTGGATTCCTTCACTACTAGCGTACACATGTAGTATTTTCCCATCTCACGCCACCACTAAAAGGACCTCGATAGTCGTAGAGGAGGTGAATAGGCAAAATAAAGCAAAAAGCGGAAGCTAATGAAAAATGGGTCGGATTATCCAATACTTGTGCTGGAAATCCGATGTATATCAGATTGTCTAAACTAGGATCGAACAATCTGTAACTGGCAGAGTAGCACGACACTAGCTAGCCACAAACTAAAAATCTAGATCCAACTCACATGCAAGATAAAAGTACAACTAGCAACCAGCTAAGAGCGACAGAAGGAGTAAGGCAAAAATAATATAAAGAGAAAGTAGATCACCTAGTTTTGCACAATAAAGTATTTCCTAGAGTTCAAATCTGTAATGGGATTCTACTCTTAGTTGTGGAGCCCACAAAGAGCTGGGTATTTTTCAACCCTAACCTCTTGGTGTTGCACAAATATACTCTGATATAAAATCAAATTACCTAACAAAAAGAACAAGAAGAAACACATAGACAAAATGATTTTAAGCACTAGTGTTCAACCAATTATACTCATGTGGTATCCCTCTTCATAATACAACATCTTAAACTCAATAAAACAAGAATTACATAGAATTACCATATTGAAGATGCAACTTTGTCTTACAGTTTTAATCACTAACTTAACTTGACCCATGCAACATCTCAACAAACTTCATTAGAAACTCTCTATTTGCGTTGTCATTAACACCTAAATAAATTAGTGGTCCTAGATGCACTTTCTATCACACTTTTTTGTGATTGATGACAACACAATTAGAAAGACAATGAAACAAGATTTTTTGTTGAACTCACCCTAAAATTATGCATGAAATGCATATGGAGAGAGCTTCCCTCAATCTTGGCAACAACAATATATCGACAATATGATATAAAATGAAGTAAGCATGCATATGTGAAGATATACCACATCAAGATATATAATACTAAGATAAGGGTGCATTGCACCATCCAAGCTATTAGGTTTAAGCACACATTGTCATGACATGAATGAAAAACAAAACAAGTCATAAACTTAAAGTAGGAAATTAAAACATCACAAAAGCATGAAATTTGAATTTGCCACAAGTTCAACTGGCTACAAGCAAAAGATACATAGATGATAAATATTCTCCCACTTTGGTATGAAGATACCGAAAGGAGAGGAAACTCAGATGGATTACTCATCATCGTCGTCATCCTCGTCGTCGTCAACCTTGCCACAGTCATCACGAGAGGAGGTTTGCTCCTGAAACACTTCTTCTTTGTTGTCTTCCACCTTCGATCCATTCGATGAGCATGGTAGGTTAGAGTAATGAATGATTGCCTTGAGCCTCCAAGTATTTTTCTTCTTCTCTTCTCTCCTTGGCTACCTTAATAGAGGTTGACTTGCACACATGTAACATGGCCTCGAGAAAACACAAAGGAGAGGTAGAACTTGACTTGGTCACAGAAGAAGAGGTCTCAGCAAGAGTTAAAGCCCTTGGTTCCCTCCTTGTTGCCACTAGAACTTCTTTGATTGGGCAAACTTGATAATTGGTGTGAGCAACTTCCTTGTCGACACTTTTCTAGGAAACTTCATAACATATGCCCATAGGTCAAACCTCGCTTTGGCATCATTGAGATAAGGCGGATTTCTTCAAAGATGAAATCAAACACATCAAGAGAGTGGGGTCTTCATGCATCTTGCAAAGGACATTTCTTGTGTAGGCGAGGACATTACTTGCGTCACCTCCCTTAGGAATGACAATCTTGTGCCTAACTCATAGTCCACATTGTGATTATACATAAACCCAATAGCATTAGCTTCCATAGTCTTCTCACTTTGAATCTTGAACCTATTCTTCCTCTTGTGAACAGGAAATCCCATAATAGCAGCAAAATTGGCTTAGGTCATAAAAAACTCAAGCCCATTTGTCAACCAACGAATTGTCTTGTGCACATTCGGTTCAAAATACACTATGGCATAAAATTAGGCCATGATTTCTTTGCACCATGGATATTATAACCCCATGATCTCCTTCATGCCTTGCTTTTCACAAGCTAAAATCACTTCATCTACAATAGGCTCTTTCATGTCATGCATATATTTCCAATCTATCTTTCATGTCTTGGTCTGCAAGGTAGAAAAATATTGGTGTGCGAAGTAGGGATCATGGGCCATTACCATGAGACATGTAGTGTAGTGGAAGTAGAGTTGGAGAGGATGATCCAACCATGAGCATGTCGAGGTAGTATACTAACTACTCAATCGCCATGATCTTGATACAAATCAACACCGCAACAAGTAGCGCCTCCACTGGTATTCACATGTCTGGGGCTGAAATGCTGATTGTAGGTGTACTAGTGGTTGCAAGCAGTTAAGGTTTGGCTCGGCAAGTGGTGGCTAGGGTTTTGCTTGAGGCGAATAGAGGTATATCTCCTCAACCTCCCCACCTCCCTATGTATAGGCTTCCTCACATGTGCCTAGGGGACCGTAGCCCAATAGGAGTCTACCCGGATCTCTATCTGAATTGAGCCATTATCCGAATCATATTCGAATATGTATTCTAACCCGTTAAGCATGCAACCCTATAGGTTCATGTATATTTGGTTGTGACCTAGAAACGTATTTCCAGTCACCCTGTTAATAGCGGTCTCTAGCAAGGCATATTAAACTCAAAGTATACGTAAAGATCATATCGACTGAACCTATAATGTTCTCATATATGAATTCCTTTGCCTTACGATATCGATCAGGCTCAAGGTGAGACTTGTGTTATCCTCTTAATAGCTCAATCACTCTCTCGATCCTGTGATAGATTATAAACTTGTGATTGATTCCTCAGTCACCTTGGCATGGCCATGCACTTCGATAATCCATTACATCGAGAGGCCCAGAGATATTTCTTCTATAGGAGTGGCAAATTCTATCTTGATCACTCAATTCCACTACATATTTCATAGCAAACATGAAAACTGATTTATGGCTTCCCCGTCACGAAGTATTGTTTGGTAGTCTCAAAATAATCTACTACGTACATTGCAAACCATGATGATCTCAAGTCTAAGGTGATGGAACCCTCTAGGGTTTGTTCTTGATCTTCGATGAGAGTTGGGGATAACTTCGATTTGGGGTGAATCTGACATTGGCTATCCAATTACAAAACCACAAGGGCTGTGCTGTAGCAACAGGTGCACCGTCTCCGATTGGAATGCTCTTGCCGTACCAAGAACACCTCTGAACCTGTTAGCAACCGAGAACAAGCAAAAATAAGATGAATAAGCAATTAACTCAAGGATGAAAGATTCAAAGGTGAATCTAAATCATGAGTTGGCGTCTTGAATCAAGCAAACGGTGGTCTAATCGACACACGCGCTCACAAGGAAGTAGCAATAGCTAAAACTTACAACAGAACAAAACCTATTCATCTTGGCAGCTGCTGCATTTATACTTGGGAGAGAGCTAGGAGGCATAGAGGGGTGTTAACCCAAACTTAGAAAGGGCCCCTAGTGGGCTGAACGAGATACAAGGACCTCAGCCCAAGACTGGAAATCCGAACATCTTTCTACAGTCTGGTCAGTTTCTAGAATCATTTGAAAGTAGACATCAAGCTCTTTCCAACAAGTGCTCATGGGCCTTAAACAACCTCTGGAGTGAAGAGTTATGGTCGATTGAAGTTGTTGTTGCCTAGAGGACCAAACTTGATGTTCAAACTTGCAGTCCGATCCCTAGATCTGGTCGTCCTTTTGATCATGGTAGCTTCTAATTGATACTTGTCATGGCTGCTCCTAGATCAATCTGGTTTATCTCCTAAGTTCCTAAGTGGAAGAATATCATCACAAGAATTTAGTAGTACTCCATTCGTTAAGCAACTTGTTTTGATAGTAAGGAAGTATTTCACCTGGTAGTTAAGTTGGCGTGCTTTAGCCCGAGTCATTGGGCCCTACTATGCAGCAGGTGTGTTTGTATCTATGGAAGGGATGCCCTCATCATAAGGACTCCACATAAACCCTACTTGATATTTACTAATAACACATAAAATCTTTATAGAATCTCATAGCGGATTTATCCAAGATGTGTTCCCTAACATATATTTATATTATTGATTTGATATCTCCATACCATGATCCATGAGACGTGATCATCAGTAATTACATATGATGATCTTATAATCATATTTGTTCATCATATGATATAATATCAGGGACATCTAGAAATAACAGCATTTGACATTAGGAATCTCATGAATAAGTTATATACTCATTAATCAATAATGATAATGTATATTTTAAGGAACAAATCAATAAACATAGTATGTGATATATATACAACATCTCCATGTTGCGTCTAGGGCATATCATTAGCACTAAATAAGTTGGGCATAAACCTAAGAATGAACTCAGCTGATAGTTGAGTTGACTGGCATGAGCAAGAGTAATTAGGCTAGTAATTTGAACTTGTGGAGGTGTTGATGTTATCGATGGTGTTGATATCCTATCACATCTTCATCAAGCATTGCATCTTGGAATTTTGGCTGCTACTACACACACTTGCCTTGGATTTTTCTTTCACCATTTTCCTTTTGTGTGAGTAAACTTGATTCTTGAAAAGTCCCTTGATCATTAGGATACACTGAATGAGGATAGAGAGCTTAGATGGAATGAGTAAACATGAACATAGTAGATTTTGATTCAAGGTGAAATAAGTTAGATACTCCTATTTGATTTTGTACTGTCCAATACAAATTAGACACTCTTATGCTACGTTGCTTTGGGGTTGACACTCATTGTCTTATTTTAGCTTGTGGACTTTCGAGAGATGGGACCCATTAGGTGTTCATGCTGCAAAGCATACATAAATACTTTCATGCAATTCATTGATCAAGGGAAGCATTTTGTCTGTAACTTATGCAGTAAGGGAGATGCAAACTCTCTTTTATTAGCTTGCTTCAATGCTAGTTTGTCTTGCTGTCGAGCTTATTTATTATTTCTGGCTGCCAGTGGAAATACTTTCATGCATAACTGTGGATCATTTAGATGTTCAGCCAGTGCTGTTTTTATTCTTTCCGTTGAGTACATGGTACTTTTCAAAGTCAAACATGTGCACGGCGTATGTCTTCTGACCTTTATGATCAGAGTTTCTTCTATTTTGGTTGTTTGGTTGCTCTAATCATTGTTTTTTATATAGCATATTAGTATTTTTTTAACATATCATACTTAGTTAAAGCTACTATTTGACAAAGTAAACTGATATTACAGGATTTAGTACTGATACTCCAAGGGAGTACTTGTGCAACTTAGGTCCTGATGGTAGGCGACGTGATGCTGATGACAGCCCTGAGTTATGTAGGGGAACAGTTGAATTCATTGCCTCCAAGGAATTTATTGTCTGTCCTTGCTCCTTTTATTGCGCATAAGATTCGTGAAACTTACTAATGTAAAGCATGTCTAATGGTTTTGTCTTATTTGATTGATCAGTATTTCTGCAGAATAGTTTTTTATTTGCACTGTATCGGCTGAACTTTCACATTCTAGTTTCAGTAATATATTTCATAATTTCACTTTGATAACATTGTCTTACTGATAATGGCATCTTCAACCTTTTCAGGTTCGTGATTCAATGCCTGCTGTATATTTTTTTCCTGATTGATGTCTCCATGAATGCTATATAGATTGGTGCAACAGCTGCAGCCTGCAGTGCAATTGCCCAGGCTCTTTTGGACCTTCCTGTAAGTTTACATGCTATTTTCATGTATAATCAGTGATCACACACACATAACTTTATCATTTTGTGCTAACGTGCAATCATCTGGATTGTACCTACTAATTCTGTGCTATTCTTGTCTTGCCAAGAACACCCTTAAACATACCAGCAATCGAGAACAAGCAAGAACAAAATGAACAAGCAAATAAACTCACGGATCTGAACCAAATGAAACCTAAATCACTAGTTGGGGTCTTGAATCAAGCAAATCAGGTGGTCTAGTCGACACACGCGTTCACTAGGAAGTAGCAATAGCTATACTTGCATCTAAACAAAACCGCAGTTTATTTTGGTGGTTGCTACATATATTTATACATGGACAACAGTAAGGAGGCGTGGGAGGTATAAACCCTAAGCTAGAATGGGCCCCTAGTGGGCTGCACGAGATACAAGGGTTTTAGCCTAAGACTGAAAGATCAAACGTCTTTTTGTCAATTCTGCTCAGCTCCGGAGCAATTTCGTCATGAGGTTGCATCCATCTGAAAGTAGACTTCAAGATCTTTCCAATGAGTACTCATATGCCTCAAACAACATTCGGAGTTGAGAAATATTGCCACGTCAATTTGATGTTACCTGGCTGTACGAACTTGAAGTCTGAACTTGATGTCCGATCGTGTGCTTCCTTGTTGTGTGATCTTGATGCCCAAACTGATTGGTTGATCCATTAAACTCCTCTCCATCATTCCTAATAATAATAAAATCATCACAATGATTTAGTAGCATCCAATTCTGAGATGAGAGTTTATGGATAGTGAGGAACGAGTTTACCTAATAATTTAGCTCTCGTGCACGGTCTCTTGTCATTGGTCCTTGCTATGTAGTAGGCATGGTTGTATCGTTGGAAGGGATGTCCTCATCAGGATAAGTCCCCACGTCAAAAAGTCTAATGCAAATCAGACTATTCGATTTGCATCGGATACTTCAACATGAATGTTAGGCATTCTAACACATATTCTAGTAGAGACATTAGGTAGCATGAGATAGAGGATAAAAGGTATTTGACAAGGATATTTGATCTAGATGGCTAATTGAACACTTTGGCAGCCTATTCACAAATGATTTGTAAGCAATCAATCAAACAAAACTAAAACGACATGTGAAGTGATTTTATTTGAAGATCAAAATAGGATAAGTTAACATGAGACAAGTTGAGTTACCCGAAAGAGAATCCAACATATATAGCTTACTCCTCAATTCACAAAACCTATTTCATCTTCATTGAATGATTGAGACCAAATCTACCATCGGGTAACAAATACAGTCTTGTTATTATTTATGACTATTCACATTTCACTTGGTGTTTTTCTTGCATGATCAGAGTGAAGCACAAGCTATATTCAAGAAGTTATCAAGAAGAGCACAAAATGAGTTCGAGGTCAAGATCAAGCATATCCAAAGTGACAATAGAGGTGAATTCAAGAACACACAAGTTGAAGAATTCATTTATGAAGGAATCAAACATGAGTTTTTGGCACACTACTCACCTCAACAAAATGGTGTATTAGAGAGGAAGAAATAGACTTCAGTCTGCTTTTGGGCCAAAGCTCCGCGTGGCACGCCATCAACCATCTCTATCTTCATCGCCCTCTCAAAAAGACATCATATGAGCTTCTTACCTATAACAAACCTAACATCTCTTACTTCTAGGTCTTCAAAAGTAAGTGCTTTATTCTCAACAAGAAGGCAATGTTAGCTAAATTTGCTCCTAAAGTAGATGAAGGCTTCTTGTTTGGTTATAGATCTAATGAAAGTGTATACCACATTTTCAACAAGACTTCAGGTGTTGTTGAGATCACTTGTGATGTAACATTCAATGAATCTAATGGCTCTCAAGTGGAACAAGTTGACTCACATGTGCTAGGTGAAGAGAAAAATACAAGTGAGGCAAGTTAGCAATTCGACAAGTGTGACCACAAGAACCTCACAACCCATTGAAAGATCCCTTCATTCGCTTGAGTTGAGCCTTTGTCATCTATGCAAGATTCTTCACCAATGTGCAATGACCAAGATAAAGTGGAAGAGATAGCACCACCCACTGCAATCAACCTACACACCCAAGGATACATCAAAGTATTCAAAGGGAACATCCCACCGACAATATTCTGGATGACATCAATAGGGAAATATCTACTATATCTCAAGTTACAATTTTTTTGTGAACATTACTCTTTTGTGTCTTCTCTTGAACCACTAGGTGTAGAAAGAAGCACTTGATGATTTTGATAGGGTGAATGGCCATGCAATAGGAGCTAAACAACTTCATAAGAAATCAAGTGTGGCCATTGGTGGAGATACCAAGGCAAAATATGATAGGAACTAAGTGGGTCTTCTACAACAAGCAAGATGAGAACAACGTGGTTAAAAGAAACAAAGCAAGGTTAGTGGAGAAAGGGTTCACTCAAATTGATGGTGAAACCTTCGCGTCGGTAGCTAGGCCTAAGCCCATTCGCATATTATTAGCATATGCAACTAACCATGTCTTCAAGCTGTACCAAATGGATGTGAAGAGCGCCTTCTTCAAAGGTCTAATCTATGAGTTAGTATATGTGGAGCAACCATTGGGCTTTGAAGACCCAAAGTATCCTAATCTTGTGTATAAGCTTTACTAGGCAATGTATGGACTTAAGCAAGCTCTAAGAGCATGGTATGATTACGTTCATGTTTTCCTTCTCAAAAATGGTTTTGAAAATGAAAATGTTGACTCTACTCTTTTCATTAAATGACATGATCGTGATATTTTTACGTGCCAATATATATCAATGACATAATATTTGGCTCTCCTAACAAGTCTTTTAGTTAAGTGTTTAGTAGCATGATGACCAAGCATTTTGAGATGTACATGATGGGTGAATTGAAGTTTTTTAGTCTTCAAATTAAGCAACTTAAGGAAGAAACATTCATTTACCAAACAAAGTATTTAAAGGACAAGCTCAAGAAATTTAAGATGGAGAATCCAAAGCCCATCCATACACCCATGCCATTAAATGGGCACGTAGACTTCAATGTGCAAGGTAAAGACGTTGACCAAAAGGTATATTGTTTCATTATTAGCTTCTTGCTTTAACTTTGTGCATCCCAAAATTATGCGTAGTGTGTACATGTGTGTGAGATTTCAAGCCACTTCAAAAGAGTGCCATTTGGTAGTCATGAAGAGAATTCTTAGATGTCTAGTTCACACCCAAACCTTGGTCTTTTTAGCCCAAAGGGGCGAGGTTTAACCTCATTGGTTATACCTATGCAAATTATGCCAGCTGTAAATGGAATAGGAAGAGCACATCGGGTGCTTGCCAATTCTTAGGTAGATCCCTTGTTTCTTGGTCCTCCATGAAGCAGAACTCTATCACCCTATTCACCACTAAAGCGTACATTTCAACGGGGAGTTGTTATGATCACTTTGAATGAAGCAAAACCTTGAAAGACTATGGCCTAAATGTGAGATCAGTGCCTCTTCATTATGATAATGAGAGTGACATCAAAATAACCAACAATCCTGTACAACACTCTCACACCAAACACATCGATATTTGTCAACATTACTTCAAAGATCATTCCATTAAGGATGATAGTTATGCAATATCTTCACTAAACCTCTATAACTCGATTGATGGTTGGAATAACGTTCACGGCCCGACTACAGCTGTCTAGAGATGCTGCACCTTAGCAACCGACACAATGGTTCCAATGGTTGAGAACGATCTTGTGAAGTGCGATCAACCCAGTCATGAGGGCACTCATCCTGCAAGTAATCGAAGAACAAGTAGATCAAGTACTAAATTGCTAAATTAAGATGAAGTGTTCAATTTGAAAATACAATGAGAAAAGTGGGGTTCTAAAGACGAATAGACAAGCGATAAAGTCAACACACACGTTGCAAGCAAAGTAGAAATGGCTAGCTTCCAATCTAACAAAACCTGATCTGTTTTATGGTGGCTCTACAGATTATATATAGGTGAAAGGATAACCACAAGGGTTTTGGGGTAGTGCTTCAACCCTAGGACTTGTTCCTAATGGACCCAACTTGATACATGGGCCGTTTGGCCCAAAATAGGGTGACACAGCACCATAGACAGACTAAGGTCTTGGTATTGAAATGACAATTACGGCTGATTCTAAATAGATAGGGATATGAGGATATATCCATTTGAAAGTACATGTAATAAGCTTTTTGTGAAGTCTAGGAATGTCTAATTCAGAGTCCATATGTAACCGTGGTGACCATCACAAGTTGGCATTGTTCCACAATCCAAAATCAGCATGCGCTAATCCCTCTCCTTTTCAGTGTTCTCTATTGTTCCTAAGCAAAACAAGAGTGCATGTGTTTCCATTGTCTAAATAAGTATGACATATACTTAAGAACGAACTCACCTGATAATTAAGTTAGCAAACATAGTCACGAGTAAGTGGTCCAGTATGTTCCATTTTTGTAGGTGGGGATATATCGTGGGTGTTGATGTCCTCATCATCACCTGTGGTGCTTATATAAGCAATCATGCCAAAGAGATCCATATGGAGCAGCCTGAGTGGTCTAGTTGTGGTTATTATGACAAGGGTGATGTGCTCCCACTTGCTTTCTAGGTTGATAAGCACTACACATTATATCCTTCACAAAATGAACACTCGTCAGTCCAACGATGTGATCACCCTTTAGAAGCTTATGTAGATTCCTCATTCCAACATGGGCTAGCCCCCTATGCCAAAGCCCATATTGAACTTAGCTACCAAGCATGTCTCAAGTTGAGCTTTGTCCAATAAAAAGTCCATAAGATAAAGCTTTCTTTTAAGAACACCCTCAAAGGCTACGGAGAAGTCATCCCTTCTAAAGATGGTCACATCTACATCAGTAAAAAACAATTATAACTCATTGAAAATAATTAAAAATAGATAAGATATTATAATTTAAATACTTAACAAGAACAACATATGATATTGAGATGTTGTTGGATATAGCGAATTTACCTAACCCCATTATCTTGCCTTTTCCATAGTCTCCAAAAACTCTCTTGTGAAGAACCCTTTGTATCAAATTTTGAGAACGTAGACTTTTCACTAGTCATGATTGCTGCAACTGCTATCAATCATCTAACTCCTCCTACTGGCTACCTATTCCTACAGAAGATCAATTTCTAGTTTTGGTACCCAAACTTGCAAGGTCCTTTCATGTTAGTGACAAGTGTCTTTGGAACCTACACAACTCTCTTAATGGAGATGTTTTTACTCCTTGGACCAATACTTTGCAACTCCTAAGAACATATGAGGCATCAAAAGAATTGTCTGAAACATGTTCACTAGGAAGGATACCTATGGCCTTGTGCTCACCACCAAAAAATCGCGCGACCGAGGAGGGACGGCAGCTCGGTCATGCGAAGGCCTAGGAGGTCTGCTTATCTCCAGTGCAGGTCCTTAAGCATCGAGGTTCATGGGTGTGCCAGTTAATTTGACCCTGCAATTGCCAAGGAGGTGAGACGAGCGGGTCCGATACAGACGCTCGCTCTTGGCTGGCTGCTGATAGGTCCGAGATGTTGTTCGATCGGCTGGAGAGCCGATGTGGACATGTGTCGATGAGGGATCGACCGCAGAGCCAATGGAGGAACCAGGGTGTATTCAGAGGATGGCGAGGCCACGGGATCCCTCCGGACAACCGAACAGTGATTCATCGGCTGGAAAAACCGATGAGTGCACATGCGGCCTAGGCAATGATTAGCGCAAGAAAGCACGGGCTGTAAATCCGATGCCGCTCCAGATATGACAGCACGAGACCTGTCGCCCGCCGTGGCAGCATCATCAACACCGAACCTTGAAGATCGGACCTAACCGAGACAGTACGAGGCCAGGGCCAGCGGCGATGATACGGAGGATGCCGAATTGGCTATACCGTAGCAAGGATAGGAACAAACCCATTGGCTAGCTGAGCCGATGAGGGGACGTCTCTCTGAAGGCGGGTGCGTATCGGCTGGGGACCGATACGTTTGGCATTATGGGTAGTGGGACACCTCCTAAAGGCTGATGCGTATCGGGCAAGGGGCCGATGTGCTAGGCGTGAAGCACAGAGCATGCATAACTCATCGGCTAGCACTCCAATGATACGCCATGAAGAAGGCTATAGGCCTGAAGCTTGATCTACCGTTGGCGGCCCCATAGGTCGGACCAAACCGATGCAGCACGAGACTGACGACGGCAGAGGGAGCTTAACGGGCCGATAGGTCCAGCACGGACATGATGCGATATATCCGATCGGCCTAAGAGGTCGGACCTAACCGATGCAGCCTCAGATAGAGCAGGACATATCGGGATGGTGGCGGGACTTACCCCTTCGCCGGAGATCAGACTTAACCGATGCAGCCCCGCGTCAAGAGCCAGAACCCGCCGGTAAACCTAGATGAACTAGGGTGGCGATACGCTGAAATTGTATATGATCGAGAGATGTGTTACATGTTTCCAGGGGGTCTATATTTGTACCCTGGATATACAGACAGAGTCCGACGTGTCTACGACCATCGGACATTATTTCCTAGTAGGAACAAAGGAAAATATTCCTAAAGAAGTTAACTAACCAGCTAAACCTTCCTAATTGATTAAGGTTATAATTTACAAAATTAAGCACCCTGCCGTGGAGTCCACGGCTCTTCCGCAAACCCGATTTCATCTGAATAATCTTTCAATTTGTAACCGAGTCTTTCTTTGCTGCAACCTGATCGGCTTCTGTACTGTAGCTATCGAACCTTCTTTTAGTCTAGCCAATCCTTCTCCTTCCTTCCCTCAGGCTTCTTGGACTTGATCCTGATTGGACAATCCCTTGTCTTCAAGCCGATCCAATCTTCTACTAATCTAATCGACTTTTCTACAGTTCTCCATCGGCTTTGTCTCATTATCTCCATCGACCGATGACTGCATTAAACCCTTCATCAGACCTCTCAGCCAATCGGCTTTAGCCCTATCGGATCTCCCAGCCGATCAGCTTTAGGCCATCGGATCGTCCAAATTTTGGCGTTAACACATGGCCCCTAATTTCAGAGTTTGCCAACAGACTACGAAATTTCGAGCCGTTAGAAACCTCCGCGAACTAGGATGACCCATTAAAACCCGCATTAATCGGCTCAGATCTCTGCCTAGGTCATTCCGCCTCTATAAAATATATCCCCTCCTCAACCTTCTTCCACATACTTCTTCTCATCAAAAACCCCCAAACCTCGACGAGCTCCATAGGCATCCGCAAATTTCCGTGAATCTCGATGGGCTCAGAAGACTGAAGGCGAGCTCTCGCAGATTTCTTCATCAGCTGCTACTCATTCATTTGCACAATGGTTTCCACACATGTAATCCCTGAGGTACCCATTATCAGCTCTTTCATCCTATGTTTTGCACGATTCTTCCCCATCCCGATTTCTCATCAGTAGTCAGGTTCTGGTTTCTGTAGGATCTTAAGAGCTAGATCGCTATTCCAATCTCCGATCGCCCCGGTCACTTCTTTCTTAGCCCTATGGGTAGCGAGGATCCGACTGATTTCATCAACTCCGAAACAGAAAGGATCCAGTTCAAGAACCCATCCATGGCCATCACCGATTGGGCTCACAGCTTTAGATCCTGGCCTAGCAAACTCCCTGAATGGAGGAACTGGTATCTTAGGGTTTCTACCTCCAAAAAGACTTTATGGGAGGATCTAGAAATAGACCATTGCATTAACCTTTCCTTAGCCGATACGGAAAGGAACGAACTCTGCTTGCATCGGCTTCTTACTTATGGTCAGACATCTTGAATGCCTTCATGTTCGGGCATGGGCCAATGACCCCCACCTTGATGGATGTTACTACATAAACCTTTTCGGCCTCAGATTCAATCCTAAGCATCGACTAAACACCAAGAATGTCGGAGGTTGGACTAAATACATTTCCTTGCATAACAAATCCTCTGGCCCAGTCGATGGACGTGAACATGTAGCGTTCTTGAATCTCTGGCTAGAACGATTCTTCTTTGGTGGTTTGACTCTCGGTCCAACAACAAACATGCAATGTCTGGCAGAGCTCCTGGCCGATCACCGCCAAATTCCCCTGGGGCATTATCTTCTCGGAGCAACTTATCATCTGCTCCATCAAGTTACGACCAAGCTATCAACAGGCCATCCATTTGGACATATCGGCGGACCCTAGTGGTTTATACAACTTTGGCTGAACACCTACACCTCCAAAGTCATTGCCAGGCCCCCTTTCTCTTCCATGACATTCCTAACTAATTACCCAGAAGAAAACGAGGTCAGCCGATGCCGATGCATTTCGCTGGGTGAAGCTTCATTGACTCTTCCTGGAAGCAAAATGACCCCCCTCGGACTCAGTCGATGGTTTAAGTGTTTCTACTACGGCTTTACCAAAGAGGTCACCATCTGGTTCATGTACGAGGATGACTCGTCCTTTGAAATGCCTTCCAGGTTTCATCTGATGAATGCCTTAGCCGATGAAGAATCGAAAACTATCTTTTTATCCTCCATAACTCCTTGTCTTCTGCCGATCGGATTTTCAATGGGCCAATCCCAACATCCATCATACGAGTTCTACCATCCTTCGGTTAGTGCTCGTCAGTTGGGCTTCGGCCAACTCCCCATCGGCTTGTTCTTCATCGGCAAGCTTCGAGCCCGCAGAGAAGTGAAAAGCGGCTTGGAGTACGACCGACCCAGTTCGATGACATCGAACTTGTCCTTAGGGACTATCTCCACCTTTGAGCCCTGCATATCTAATAACAAAATCTTCGCTCGATGGTGGTCAGAATGGGGAAGGCACTTATATAGTCTATCGGCTGAACATTATTGCCTTCGCCTCAATCCCGACTACGTGGAATCCGATGAAGAGGTAATCCTTCTCCTTTAACTATCATGTCTTCATCGTATTGAATTTCAACTGTATTTTGATTCCCGTGATTCCACAGGCTGGCGACAAAGATGCACCTTCGACCAGCGCAAGTGGTTGGCCGATTATCTATCAACCTCCATCAGCCAGATCCCTCCTTGGGCAAAGCGGTCCACCTCCATCAGCTCTCCTCCGAGTGTTGCAGGTGTCAGGGCCAAAGCGTAAGAAACCGGCTGCTTGATTAGTTTCTAAGAAACGGAAACCCGATGTCGATGTTGTCATCGTTGCATCAGCTTCGTGAAGCCCTTCTCCTGTGGCAATTCTAACTCCTTCCGCATCTCCGTTGGTATGTGTCAGCATCAGTTCTTTGTTGCCTTTGTTTTATCCTGACACCTCCGCTTTGTAGCCTGAAACATCGGCTCCTGAGATCCAAACGTCAGACCCTGTTACTAGGGCTGAGCCGATGGTATCCTCCAAAGTTTTGGTATCCACTCAAACCACCCCACATCAAGCTGACACCTGCATAAGAACTACTCCCACTGTCTCTCAGGTACGTCCATCATACATGTCATTTTTCTTGACTTATGATCTCCATGTTTGCTAATGTTGTTATGCAGTCATTAGTCGATCTGTTCTCCTTCGACATCGGCAAATACCTGGAAGCAGAGGAAGACTCAGCCACCAGCACAACGATTGAACCATTTTTGCCAATCGATGCACGTGAGCAGTTGTCAGATATTATGCATCGGCTGGAGGTTCCGATTGACTCGCTGGTGGAAGATTGCGGGTCGATCTAGGGAAGACTTGCAGAAATTCAACACCTCCTGCCTGCGGAACTGTCGGACGCACTCATGCCTGCTACTTACTTGGAATCCCAAAGGACCCAGCTGACTGCATTAAGACAACGCATAGCCGATCGCGCTGAGCAAAGCCACCAAGTTCACAACGATCGGCTGACTACCCTTGATGAAAAGAAGAAGCTTGATGAAATGTCAACTGACCTCCAACATGCCAACACCAAGCTTGGCCTCTTGAAGAAACGAGAAGCCGATTTGATGGCAAAACTCAACAAGGTTCGTGAAGACATCAACTCCACCGAGTCCCATCTCATCGGCCTACCAAAATCAATCCAAAACCAAGAGGCCAAGGCAGCAGACAAAGTGCGGCTTGCAGTTCACCAGCACAAGAACTTGAAAACTATCCCCGGATCAGACGAGGATGACATCCGCGTCATCAACGATATAGATCAAATCCGTCTTCGTGCGATTGAGGCCATTAAGAAATTCTTGTAAAACTTTAGCCTCGGAGAAATCCAGATATCATCTTGAACATTAACTTTTGCAGTAAACTTCAATCAGCTTGATCAACAAAAGTTGTGTATCCACAATATCGGCTGTATGTAACCGATACAAACTATATCGCCTTTCATACATTGTCCATCAGCTATGCCCCAACCGATCACACGAATGGTACCATCAGCTGGTACTACCTCTGAAACCTTATCTGTCTTGAATCGGCTATGCTCAGCCGATTTAGGCGCCTACTCACACGCTAGGATAATACTTTTTTAAATATTTGTCATTAAAAACGCTTTGGTAAACTTTTCTCCTTCAAGACTTTCCAATATATAAGCATTGTCAGGCACACACCGATTGATCCGATAAGGTCCTTCCCAATTCGGTGACCATTTTCCAAACTTATTATGTCTAGATCCAATCGGCAAAATTAACTTCCAAACAAGATCTCCTTCAGAAAAGGATTTGGTCATTACTTTTTTGTTATAATACCTAGAGACCTTAGCCTTGTTTTTCTTGAACTTCTTAATTGCTTCTAACCGACTCTGAGTCAAATCATCAAGCTCAGCGGTCATCAACGTGTAATAATAATCGGCTATCAACTGATCTTGTAAAGACACCCTCCTGGAGCCGATGTTAACTTCCCACGGAAGAACTGCTTCATGACCGTTTACCAACTGATATGGTGACACCTGGGTAGATCCATGACACGTCATCTGATAGGCCCACAACGCATCGTTCAAAGTGACATGCCACCTCCGTGGTTATTCATCAGTCTTACGCTTGATCAATTTTATTAAACTCTTGTTAGAAGCTTCCGCATGTCCATTAGCTTAGCATAATATGGTGGCGAATTTAGCAACTTAATCCCCATACTGGCAGCAAACATTTGAAACTCTTCTAACATAAAGATAGAACCTTGATCAGTGGTAATTGTCTGTGGAATTCCAAATCAATGTATGATATGTCCCTTTATGAACTCAATCGCGTCCCTAGAAGTAACCTTCTTCAAGGGAATAGCTTCTACCCACTTTGTAAAGTAGTCTGTTGCCGCCAATATGAACTTATGCCCTTTACTAGATGAAGGATAAATCTGGCCGATCATGTCAATTCCCCAACCTCTAAACGGCCATGCCTTGACTATCGGATTCATAACCGACGCTAGAACTCACTGCACATTCTCAAACTTCTAACAATCTTGGTAGCCCTTGTAGTATTTAAAACAATCTTCTAGCATACCCAGCCAAAAGTATCTAGCCCTCTTCATCATCCATCTCATGTTATGAGCCGATTGATGGGCTTTACAGATGCCTCCATGCACCTCGCTCATCACCAACGCGGCTTCTTCAGCACCCAAACATCTCAAGAGCACTCCATCAACTGATCGATAATACAACTCTTCATCAAGTAGAATGTACTTAATAGCCTTGTACCGAAGCTTCCTGGAAACCGATCTTGATGGATTCTACAAATACTGAATGATTTCCCATCTCCAATCATTGGCTTCCATACGGCTCTCAATATCGGCTATCTCAACTTCCACTCTACTGTTCAGCCGATACCCTGAAGCAGTCTGGGCAAGATCATTGGCCTCTGTGTTTTGCTCTCTAGGAATATGATCCAATGTCACTATCTTCAAATCCTTTAACAACTGTTGACATTTTTCATAGTATAACTTCAGAATTTCATCCTTGCATTCATATTCCCTAGATAATTGTTTGATTACAAATAAAGAATCCCCAATGACCTCTATCGTATCGGCTCCAATTTCTCTCAGCAGCTGAAGTCCCTTGAGTATTGTCTCATATTCTGCATGGTTATTTGTACTATATAGTTCGATTGTAAAGGCAAACTCAAAACTTGCCCCCCGAGGCGAAATAATCACCAAACCGATACCAAATCCATGTTTGCAAACCGATCCATCAAAGAATAACGTTGACGGGATCGGCTCCACATAATTCTCTTGGACTCCTCTATGTTGTACAATAAAATCGGCTATCGCTTGTCCCTTGACTGCCTTAGCCAATTCATACCTCAGATCGAACTCCATCAGAGCGAATATCCATTTACCAACCCGCCCTCTCAAGACTGGAGCCGACAGCATGTATTTGATCACATCGGCTTTGCAAAGCACTGTACACTCAGCCGATAGAAGATAATACCTTAATTTTATACATGAGAAATACAAACATAGGCATAACTTTTCCATAGCAGGATACCTAGTCTCAGCATCCAGAAGTCATTGGCTCAAGTAAAATACTACTCGTTCTTTTGACTCAAACTCTTGTACAAGCACCGATCCGATTAACTTCTCATTGGCTGACAAATATAATTTGAATGGTATTACCTTTTGCGGCGAAATCAACACTGGTGGAGAATTCAAGTATTCCTTGATATGATCAAAGGCTTTTTGCTGGTCATCACCCCATACAAACTCTTGATCGGCTCGTAACCTTAATAAAGGAGTGAAGGACTCAATTCTTCCTGATAAGTTCGAGATAAATCTCCTTATAAATTTGAGTTTGCTGATCAAGGACTGTAGCTGTAGTTTGTTGCTGGGTGGCTCGGTGGTCTGGATGGCCCTGATGCTTCGTTGACTGACTTTAATTCCTCATGCACCATGAAACCCAAAAATTGTCCTGCAGACACGCCAAAAGCACACTTGTGAGGATTCATTTTAAGTCTGTATTTCTTCGTCCTCTCAAGCACTTTTCGTAGATCGGCTATATGTTCTTCAATACCTTTGGATTTCACCACCACGTCATCAATATATATCTCCACCAGCTGTCCGATAAGATCATGGGACATTTTGTTTATGGCTCTTTGATAGGTAGCACCGGTATTCTTCAATCCGAAAGTCATGACTACCCACTCGTATAAACCAATAGCCCTAGGACACCTAAATGCAGTCTTGTGGATATCTTCTTTGGCATAAAAATTTGATTGTAGCCTGCATTTCCATCCATGAAGCTAATAGTCTTGTGACCAGATGCAGCGTCAATTAATAAATCTACCATCGGCATCGGGTACTTGTCTTTAGGGGTTGCCTTGTTCAAATCCTGGAAGTCGATGCATTTTCTTAACTTTCCGTTTTTCTTCTTCACTGGGACAATATTGGATACCCATTCAGCATATCGGCATAGTCTGATGAAATTTGCATCGTATAATTTCGTGATCTCCGCCTTGATTTCATCATACCACTCTGCTTTGAATCTCCTCTGTGGCTGCCTAAATGGCCGATATCCCGGTTTGATAGGAAGCCGATGTTCCACAATCGATCGGCTTAATCCCGGCATCTCATGATAATCCCAAGCAAAGCATTCCTAGAATTCCTTTAATAAATTTATCAGCTTTTCTCGAAATTCAACACATAGATTTTTACTAATGTACGTCGGTCTCGACTTGTCTCTTGATCCTATGTCTATTTGTTCCAACTCATCGGTGGACGTAAAACCTTGCCCTAACTTCCCTTCGGAGTCTTCTAAAGTTCCCATGGAAACAATGGATCCGAGCTGA
This sequence comes from Oryza coarctata, assembly GCA_030770085.1. Lineage (NCBI taxonomy): Eukaryota > Viridiplantae > Streptophyta > Magnoliopsida > Poales > Poaceae > Oryza > Oryza coarctata. Next base: position 7,261,161 of record CM061484.1, on the reverse strand, counting down.
CTTGCTGAATCGGCTTTATTCCTTTATCAGTCACCTCCAGAAAATTTCCCACCCATGTTTGTCCAGATAGGTAGTTGAATCCATCAGCTTCCTAGAATGGCACATCAGTTGTTGACACGCTAGTCGACTGATCGGTCGTGATCACTTCAACTTTGTCTCCTTGCCATTGTATGAGGCTTTGATGCATTGTTGAAGGAATACAACAGTTAGCATCAATCCAATCCCTGCCAAGGAGTAGGCTATACGACCCCTTACTATCGATGACAAAAAATGTGGTAGGCAATGTCTTACTTCCAACCGTTAGCTACACATTCAGCCCCCCTTTGGTTTCTGATGGATTACCTCCGAAGTCTTTCAACACCATATTTGTCTTGACTAATTCTCCAGTCATCTTACCCAATTTGCGGTATGTAGAATACGACATCAAATTGATGGCTGCGCCTCCGTCAACTAGCATCTTTGCCATCGGCTTACCATCGACATATCCGTTGATATACAATGGCTTTAGGTGCCAATGCTTGGATTCTTCTGGTTTCTCAAATATGGCTTGACTTGGTTCCAATATTAATTGGGCAAAATCCTCTTCTTGACTTTCTTCATCAGATACATATGCTTTATATTCCATTGGCAAGAAGAATACCATGTTAGCCTGAGCCAATGTACCAGCCTCTTCCTCTTTTTGCTTTACTTTCCATACTTTCTTAATTTTCTGGTTCCGATCGGCTTCTTCATGGTCCTGCCGTTGTCTTTTATGCTGCTCTCTATGTCACAGCCTTTGTGCCCTCCTCTTCTGATTCTTCATGGAGTATGATACTTTGTTTAACTCCTGGTCCTTAACTATGGTTTGACCATGCCCTTAGTTGATCGGCCCCAATCAGCTATGTGCCGATGCCATAGTGATGGAAGGCCGATCATACAACGTTCGGCTCTGGTCACAGTACTGAAATCCTGGTTTATTGCATTCAGGACAGTCCTCGATTGACGGCAACCTCATGTTTTGATCCCAACAGTAATGAAAAAAGGGACAACCCCAGTGTGGATTATACCTTTCTTGTTGTGTTGTGGCTCGTCTCTCTTTGTCCTGTAGTCTAGAATATTTTTTGATTAAGTCCGATGAAGTAACCTTTGACCTCTTCCAGCGTCTTTTTTCATCGGACCGATCTCCTGAGGTTCTTGCAATCACCATATTCACCGGGAAAGGATGCCCGTCAACCTTCATCGGCCTTTTGTCCTCGAACTGATCCTCCCCTGTTCGACAGCCAATTGTAACTGTTGCTGGAAGACCTTGCACTCATTGGTATGATGAGATATTGAATTGTGCCACTTGCAATACTTCTTTTTTCTGAGTTCTTCAGTAGCCGGGATTACATGGTTCGGTAGCAACTGGATCTACTTCTCTTGGAGGAGAAGATCAAATATCTTGTCAGCTTTGTTAACATCAAAATCATATCTTTCTTCTTTATTTGCTTTTATCCATGGACATGATACGGGTTTTTTATTCCTGGTCCATTTTGCCAGTCCCATCTCCACATCGGATCCCTCATCATCTGAGTCCGATGCGTATACCTGTAGCTGATCGGCTTTTCAATGGAACCTTTCTTTCTTGGCACCTGCAAATTGGCTTTCATGAGCTGATACTCTTTGGAGTAGATGAGACAAACTTTCAAATTCTTGTGAAGAGAAACACTCCCGAATCGGAGCCAACAATCCTTGGAAAGTCAAATCGGCTAGTTGTCCGCCACTTAAAATGAGACTTTAGCATTGGCTTCTGATGTCTCGGAAACGCTGGATGAATTCCGGGATGGATTCATCGTGCCTTTGTCTAACTGATGTTAAGTCTGATAATCTCAACTCTTGAATTCCGACAAAGAAATACTTATGAAACTGTTTCTCCAAATCAGCCCATCCCCTGATTGAATTTGGAGGTAACGAAGAAACCAAGAGAAGGCTAGTCCAGATAAAGACAATGGAAACAATTGGACCCTCAGAGCTTCATCAGCCGATGCCTCCCCGCATTGAGCCAGGAATCGGCTAATATGTTCTATCGTAGATACATTATCTTGTCCTGAGAACTTGGAGAAATCTGGAATTTTGAATCGGTGCAGCAATGGAATCCTGTCGAACCACTTTGGGAAAGAGTGTTGATACATGAAAGTTTGTTCTTTAGTCTTGATGCCGAATTGCTCCCTTACAACTTCCGCAATCCTGGCAGTCCAATCTTCTTCCTTTAGATTCTCCTTTTGGTACTGTGAGATCGAAGTTGGTATCTGACATGATCCATAATGATCTCCTTGATAGTTATTACCAGGATATTCTTGTTTATATCCCCGTAATAGGTCGTCTGATAATACCTTGGCATCATGTCTTCATGCTGCCCCCCAATCTGCTCTTGCACTGGTGGAAACATATTTGCCGATATATCCCTTCTGGATCCGTAAGTAACTTGTGGTTGTCCTATTTTCATCGGCAAATACACCGGCCCTTGATCAGGTTCCTTAACAATAGATACATCCACAGTTTTCTTTATTAAGTTGTGCAAAGTATTCACCAGTACACCCGATTGGTTAATGAGCACATGGTGAACAACTTCGTCAACTATCTCCTGTAGCGGCTTCTGAGGACTGATGGGCGGCGATTGGCTCGATTCTCCTTCCAAAACTGGCTTTGGCATTTTGGACTTCTAAATCAGCCCTTATCGAGTCATAATGAAGGACTCTAGATAGAGCTTTTGAAAATTAGCTGTGTTCTGCTCCACCTGGTATCTCTGTTCCTCAGTTAAATCCTTCATCATTACTGGGATTATGTTGTCTGCGTTGATTTCTTTACCCTCCATTTGAGCACTGTTGATCGAAGGACTTTCAACTGATGAAGAAGGTCTTCTGGTCCCACCGGGTGTGCCAAGAAGCGTGCTCGCCGCCAAAAAATCCCGTGACCGGGGAGGGACGGCGGCTTGGTCACGCAAAGGCCTGGGAGGTCTGCTTATCTCCAGTGTAGGTCCTTAAGCATCGAGGTTCGTAGACGTGCCAGTCAATTTGACCCTGCAATTGACAAAGACGTGAGACGAGCGGGTCCGATACAAATGCTCGCTATCGGCAGGCTGCAGACAGGTCCGAGATGCTGTTCGATCGACTGGGGAGCCGATGTAGACATGTGTCGATGAGGGGTCGACCGCCGAGCAGATGGAGGAACCAGGGTGTGCTCAGAGGATATCAAGGTGCACAGGATCCCTCTGGACAGCCGAACAGTGATTCATTAGCTAGAAAAACCGATGAGTATGCATACGGCCAAGGCAAGGATTAGGACAAGAAGACACGAGCTGTAAAGCCGATGCCGCTCTAGATATGACAGCACGAGACCCGTCGCCCGCCGTGGCAGCGCCATCAACACCGAACCTCGAAGATCGGACCTAACCGAGATAGTACAAGGCCGTGGCCAGTGGCGATGATATGGAGGACGTCGGATCGGCTATGCCGTAGCAAGGATAGGAACGAACCCATTGGCTAGCTGAGCCGATGAGGGGACGCCTCTCTAAAGGCTGGTGCGTATCGGCTAGGGGACCGATACGTTTGGTGTTACGCGTCGTGGGGCGCCTCTAAAGGCTGATGCGTATCGGTCGAGGGGCCGATGCGCTGGGCGTGAAGTATATAGCATGGATAATCATCGACTAGCACTCCGATGATACGCCGTGCAGAAGGCTATACGCCTGAAGCTCAATCTACCGTCGGCAGCCCCGTAGGTCGGATCTAACCGATGCAGCACGAAACTGATGACTGCAGAGGAGCTTAACGGGCCGATAGATTCAGCATGGATGTGATGCGATACATCCGATCGGCCTAAGAGGTCGAACCTAATCGATCCTTTGCTGCAACCTGATCGGCTTTTCCACCGTAGCTATCAGACCTTCTTTTAGTCAAGCCGATCCTTCTCCTTCCTTCCTTGGGCTTCTCGGACCTGATCCCGATTGGACAATCCCTTGTCTTCAATCCGATCCAATTTTCTACTAATCTGATCGGCTTTTCTACAGTTCTCCATCAGTTTTGTCTCAGTATCTTCATCGGCCAATGACTGCATTAAACCCTTCATCAGACCTCTCAGTCGATCGGCTTTAGCCCCATCAGATCTTTCAGCCGATCGGCTTTAGCGCCATCGGATCGTCCAGATTTTGGCGTTAACACTTACTATGCCCGTGATATGATAAATATGTTGCAGCAATTGAGACAAGGTTCTAAAAGTGTAGAAGAATATTATCAGGAATTACAAACGAGTATATTGCGTTGTAACTTAGTGGAGGATGAGGAACCGGCTATGGCTAGATTTTTGGGCGGGTTAAATCGGAAAATTCAGGACATCCTCGCTTACAAAGAATACAATAATGTAACCCGTTTGTTTCATCTTGCTTGTAAATCTAAAAGGGAAGTGTAGGAACGACATGCTAGCACAAGGAGTAATATTTCTGTAGGGAAAGCTAATTCCTGGCAGCAACGCACAGCTACAACTCCATCTACACATACTCCTACTCCATCATCTAGTGACAAGACTCGAGCTGCCCCCACAAATTTAGTTGCGAAGACGATGCAAAAGCCTGCTGTGAGTACTTCATCCGTGGCATCGACTAGTAGAACAAGCAACATACAATGTCACCGGTGGAAGGGATATGGGCATACGATACGTGACTATCCAAACAAGCATGTTATGATTGTTAAGGATGATGGTGAGTGTTCATCTGCTAGTGATTTTGATGAAGATACACTTGCATTGCTTGCGGCTGACCATGTAGGTAATGAAGAACAAATAGAAGAACATATTAATGCAGGTGAAGCGGACCACTATGAGAGCTTGATCGTACAGCGAGTGCTTAGTGCACAAATGGAGAAGGCGGAGCAAAATCAGCGACACACTTTATTTCAAACAAAGTGTGTCATCAAAGAGCGTTCGTGCCGCATGATCATTGATGGAGGTAGCTGCAACATCTTGGCAAGCAGCGATATGGTGCAGAAGCTTGCCCTCAACACCAAACCACACCCGCATCCCTACTACATCCAATGGCTAAACAACAGTGGTAAGACAAAGGTAACTAGACTTATGAGAATCAATTTTTCCATTGGATCCTACAAAGATATTGTTGAATGTGATATTGTGTCTATGCAAGCTTGTAACATTCTGCTAGGTAGACCTTGGCAATTTGATAGAGATTCTATGCATCATGGTAGATCAAATCAGTATTCTTTTCTATACCATGATCAAAAAATTGTGTTGCATCCTATGTCTCCTGAAGCTATTATGCAAACTGATGTTGCTAGGGCTGCTAAAGCAAAGAGCGAGAGCAATAAAAATGATAAATCTGTAATTGATAACAAAGATGAGATAAAACTGAAAGGACGTTGTATGCTTGCTACAAAATCTGATATTGATGAGCTCAATGCATCCACCTCTGTTGCTTATGCTTTGGTATGCAAGGATGTTTTGATTTCAATTGAGGATATGCAACGTTCTTTGCCCCAAGCTATTGCTAACGTTTTGCAGGAGTATTCTAATGTGTTTCCAAGCGAGATACCAGTAGGGCTGCCACCAATACGTGGGATTGAGCACCAAATTGATCTTATTCCTAGTGCATCTTTGCCAAACCATGCGCCATACAGGACAAATCCAGAAGAAACAAAGGAAATTCAGTGACAAGTGTAAGAACCACTAGACAAAGGTTATGTTCGAGAATCTCTTAGTCCTTGTGCTGTTCCAGTAATTTTAGTGCCTAAGAAAGATGGAACATGGTGTATGTGTGTTGATTATAGGGCTATTAATAATATCACCATTCGATATTGGCACCCTATTCCATGATTAGATGATATGCTTGATGAATTGAGTGGTGCTGTTGTGTTTTCAAAAGTTGATTTGCATAGTGGGTACCACCAGATTCGTATGAAATTGGGAGATGAATGGAAAACTGCTTTTAAAACTAAGTTTGGTTTGTATGAGTGGTTGGTTAGTCATGCCTTTTGGGTTAACTAATGTACCTAGTACTTTCATGAGATTAATGAATGAGGTTTTACGTGCTTTCATTGGAAAATTTGTTGTCGTTTATTTTGATGATATACTGATTTACAGCAAATCCATGGATGCACATCTTGATCACTTACGTGCTGTTTTGAATGCTTTACGTGATGCACGTTTATTTAGTAACCTTGAGAAGTGCACTTTTTGCACCGATTGAGTATGTTTCTTGGCTATGTTGTTACTCCACAGGGAATTGAAGTTGATAAATCCAAGGTGGAAGCTATACAGGGATGGCCCATACCTACAACGGTCACACAAGTGCGGAGTTTCCTAGGACTTGCTGGTTCCTATCGCCGCTTTTTGAAAGATTTCAGCACCATGGTTGCACCATTGAATGAGCTCACAATGAAGGGAGTCCTCTTTTCTTGGGGCAAAGCACAAGAGCATTGTTTCCACATTCTAAAAGATAAGTTAACATATGCACCTCTACTCCAACTCCCTGATTTTAATAAGACTTTTGAACTTGAATGTGATGCCAGTGGAATTGGATTGGGTGGTGTTTTGTTACAAGAAGGCAAACCAGTTGCATATTTTAGTGAGAAACTAAGCGGGCCTCTTCTGAATTATTCTACATATGATAAGGAATTATATGCTCTTGTTCGGACATTAGAAACATGGTAGCATTATTTGTGGCCCAAAGAGTTTGTTATATATTCTAATCATGAATCTTTGAAACATATTTGTAGTCAAGGAAAAATAAATTGTAGGCATGCAAAATGGGTTGAATTTATTGAATCTTTTCCTTATGTTATTAAACACAAGAAAGGGAAGGATAATATCATTGCAGATGCATTGTCTAGGAGATATACTTTGCTGAATAAACTTGATTACAAGATATTTGGATTAGACTCAATTAAAGACCAATATGTTCATGATGCTGATTTTAAAGATGTGTTGCTACATTGTAAAGATGTAAAATCGTGGAACAAATTCATCGTCAGTGATGGGTTTGTGTTTAGAGCTAACAAGCTATGCATTCCAGCTAGCTCCGTTCGCTTGTTGTTGCTGCAGGAAGCACATGGAGGTGGCTTGATGGGACATTTTGCAGTGAAGAAGACTGAGGACAATCTGGCTGGTCATTTCTTTTGGCCAAAGATGCGACGAGATGTGGAGAGATTTGGTGCTCACTGCACAACATGTCAAAAGGCTAAGTCACGCTTAAATCCACATGATTTGAGGCCTTATTTGGGTGAGGAAGATGAGCTTGAGTCGAGGACGACTCAAATGCAAGAAGGGGAGGATGATGAGGACATCAACACCAACGATACATCCTTGCCAACACCAGTACGTATTGCTAGTCCTATTACTTGTGCCCGTGCTCGAAAACTTAATCATTAAGAATTAAGGAGAAGACTGAAAGGGAAAAGGACTCGCGTAGGCTGGATTCGGACTGCAGCACACCTCCAAATTGCGACGGTTGCATACGGAGTTGGATTTGGGTGATTATGGAATTGTTGGAAAGCTAATCAAGTCTACTTTCATATGGATCTGGCCTCATGCTCATATCTTCTCAGAAGCAGCGGTAATCGTCAAATTATCACTAAGAGGTTTTTCTGTCGAGGGTGCTGCGCCACCTTAATTTAGCCCAATGGGTTGTGTATTGTTTAGAGTCCCATAGGGACGCGTCCTAGGGTTGGAGCACAACCCAAACACTCCTTTGGTCATCCTCCCCACGTTATATACCCCTTAGCCGCCACCAGGAACACTTGGGTTGTGTTTAGATCAAGTTTAGCCTTCCCTACATGCCTCTAGGCACGCGTGCTGGATCAGCCGCCCGTCTCCTTGTCTTAGGAACCCACTCTTGATTAAGATTCAGTTTGAAACCTCTAATTTCATCTTGCTATTCAGTGCTTGTTTCCTCGTTCTTGCTAGTTCTTCGGTTGCTTGCAGGACGGGAACCCTAGAGGCTGGTTGTCGTGCTTCACAAGATCGTGATGGCCATTGGAAGTGGTGTATCTGTCGCTAAGGCGCAGTCTTGGAAGGCTGTAGTCGGGCTGAGAACGTCATCTCCATCCACCAATCGAGTCATCCCACGCCTCTCATCGAAAGATCGTACAAAAAAAAAACCTAGCGGGTTCATATCAAGTAGGCACTATATTGTTGATAGTGCACAGACAAAAGAGCTGCCATAGAATGCCATGGCTGCAAGGAAGCTAGTGGTGGCGTTGTTCACAAACTCAGCGCCATTGTTTGCTTGGAGACACTTGACAGGAAGTCCAAACTGTGTGCGGACAAAGGCATGGAACTGTACAAGATGCTGATGGACATCAAATTTGTGCTGAAGTGGAAAGGTCCAACATTAATGAGTGTAGTCATCGAGGATAACCAAATAGTAAGATTTTTCAGAAATGCTTAGAAGGGGGATGCCCATACATCGCAATGTAGAAGTTCGAACAGAGCAGAAGTACATAAAGATGAACTAGAAAATGGTAGACGAACATGCTTGCAAAGATGACAAGAATGACAGACATGGGTGGTAATTTTAGTTCATGAAGATAACTGCTGGAGGTTGGCTTGAACGGCAGGGGCTAGGATGACCAAGGCGAGTGTGCCACAGAGTAGTGATGTTGGATGCAGTGATGTAGGCATGGTTGGTGTGGATGGCAGGCAGGAAGGAGCAAAGATCACTAGAGCTATTTCAGCGAAGCATCACCTAACTAGTCCGCAGATCCTTAATGGAAAAACTAGGAGCGTTAAATTCAATAGCACGATGATTGTCATGAGTGAATTGACACGACAGAGGTGGAAGAGGGGTGGCGAGAAAAGAATATTGTCATTGCTGCTCATATGGTTTGTTGCACAAGTATCCATGACCCAGGGGGCACCACCCTGGTTTACAGTCATCTGATTGATGGTGGCCACTAAACCAAAGGGATCCCACTGCGGGGAGGAGTGTTGCTGGGCCAGTGGGTGTACTGAATCGGCGCAAAGATGGTGTGGGCTTGAGGCGACTGGTCGAGGATTCCTGGTTCGTTGGGATGCCACAGTAGGCACTGCTGGCTGGTGACCGGGCTGAAGCAAAGCTAGGAGCTAGAGGGCGGTGGCGGCGGCCGTGTCCTACTACCAAAGTGCTACTATCCGTGGCTGCAACACCCGCTGCAGTGATTGTTTCCAGCGAATCCACCATTGCCACGGTGCCCACCTGTGGTACTGTGCGATTGGGGAGAGGCAATGATGGTGTTGCTGACGCTGCTGGAGGAACAGTGACTGCCTGAACCAGAGGAAGTTCGAGTGGAGGAGACGATGGCCAGTACATCAGTTTCTGCCTGCAGCATTTCTTTGTTGGTGAGACGAAGTTCTTTGAGGACGAGCATGATGCGGTTGACGGTGAATGATGGAAGCACTATTTTGTTGGCGATGTTGTTGGCGGTGCTAGAGCAGCGAGGATTAGGGTTGCGCCGGAGATTAAGGACAAGCTGTGAGTCCAGAACAAGGTGCCCAACATCATGGAGGGTATCGACGGCCTTCTTCATGTGCTGGCAGTATTGGTCCACAGTGGAGTCTCCCTGAGACATTGTATGGAACTGCTCAGTGAGTAAGATGGCACGAGGAGCCTTGTTGGCTTGGAACAAAGAGTTGATCGCGACCCAGAGATCACGGGCGTTCTAGCCATCTTCCATGGAGAGGTCAAGAACCTCATCAGAGATTGAACCGAAAATCCAGCAACAGACAGTGCAATCTGCCGAATATCAATGAGGAACGATAGGATTGGGGTCGAGGGAGCCATCCACATGGCTGTGGAGTAGAAATCAGCAGCAGAGAGCAAGGAAGAAGGCAGACAACTTTAATTAGGGGATCCCAACTCCAGAGTGATTGGCACATTAGTTTTCATGTTGACAGTGGCATAGGCTGGGGAAACCAAGGGTAGCACAGCATGGGAGGAGACACCGCCACTAGTGGCCGAGGCGATGGGGTTCGATGAGGAGAGGGTTGATGGTTTAGTGGCCATGGTGATAGGAATCAAAAGGCACAAAATAGGAAAGCTGCAAACACACGGTGAGCAGAGAAGGGGAGGATCTGGCTAGAAAGAGGGAAAAAGAAGGAGGAGGGTCCATGTGCAGAAGAAGAAGAGCAAATGTAGTGAACGTGTGAGGAGAACGAGGACGTGCATAGAGGGCGTGTGCGAGAGCCACGCGCAGAAGACGAGTGGTTGTGGTGTGTGCTCAAGGAAGATGAGGATGCTCTTAGAAAAAAGAGAGGAGACCGTGTGGGCCACGTCGTTCAATAGAGAACGAAAGAGGCCTATGCTTAGAAAACGAGTGGGTATAGCGGACACACGAAGAAGACGAGGAGGTGGATAGAAAATGCAGTGATGAGCGGTCATCGTTTACACGAGGAAGACGAGAGGGTGGGTCATGCGAGGATGCGTGCGTGTGGAGACCAGCGAGCGGTGGCATGGAAGCTTAAGCGGCAGCGCGAGCTGCGAGTAGGAGAAGGAGCACGAGCACTCAAGCTGAAGCGGTAAGGGAGAAAGAGAGAACTATTGGAGAAGAGGAGCGCCAGCACGAAGAGAGCATGAAGGGAAGTGGAGCAGTGGCGCGTCAGGGGCGGGATAAGGAGAGCTACGAGTGGGAGAAGCGTGAGGGCACAGGCGAGCTGCACGACAGCGCAGGAGGAAGAGCTGGCAGAGGTGACTGGTGTGGTGGCACAGAAGGAGTGGCGGCATAGCCGGCGCAACGGTGGGGTGGCATGGCTAGGGAAGGTGTGACCTAGAGCAGGGATCGCAAGGGAACCCGGAGCTCTAATACCATGTAGAAATACAGAGGGACTGTAGAGAGATAGCAAAAACACCACACCCTCTCGGGTTTGATGGCCTTCGTATATATAGCCATAAGGACTTCAGTACAACTACAAAGCACCCCTAGATGTATACTTATCTAACAATCAGCAACAGAACTAGAGCTAGAACGTAATTGATTATATCCAGATTTATTATGTTCATTAATATCCTCACAGGTGGTGCACATTTATACCAGTCCAATGAAACAGTGAAGATTCAGAGTACATAAAACTGTACAAATATTTTTGGCTCAATTCAGGGACATGAAGTATATGATATTTAACAAAAAAAAGAGAATATAGTGACGATGTCCTCCTAAAAGAAAATTCGTTGGAGGCCCTCATGTTTTTGATCAGTCCCTTTCATGCCCTGTGTTATGTTTGATTGCCTATATGTCCCTGAGTTTTAATTTATATTTCCTCCCATCCATTTTGTTAGTCGACTATAGGTTGAGTGCTACGCTTTTTAAAGTGGCCATATTGCCTGTACCAAAATCAAAACCTTTGCCACAAATTTCTTTTTGGTTATATGATTTTTTAAGGAAAAATTATCTCAATCTCCAAATTTCAAAATTCAACCAAATTTGAAAACCTAAGTTTAACTTTTGTATGAATTTCAATAAAAAGTCAAGGGAAACAAATTTAGTTGAAATTAACTTGAAATTAAAAGTAGTGCTGGTCTTTGCAATTATTGGTAGAAATTTCTTCAAATTTAGTTGAAGTTGATCAAGAAAAGTAAATCTGGTTTCCAAAAAGGAAAAAAATTCAAAAAAAATGGTGATTTAGATAATTTCATGCCCTTTAAGATTTGTCTGACTGAAACTAGTTTGCAAAATTCATATTGGTTTTCAAATTTGAGGTGTAATGATCCAGCTCACTTTGATATTTTTTTCATAGCTAAAAATTTTGTTGGAATTGATTTTGAATTTACATAAGAGGGTAACATATTGCTTATTGTTACGAATGAGGGTCATATGGTCATACTAAAAAAATAAGTCAAGTCAATATCAAATAGCGAAGTGAGCATAGAAAATCAAAGTGAAAAAAGGGGCGATGAGGCAGAACTTGGGGGCATAAAAAGGTATGAGCAAAATTCAGGGGCAAACATTTTTTTCTCAACAAAAGACCATATCCAGCACACTTCTTTGACCACCCTTTAATTTAATTATGCAATGCAAAATTATACAAATATATATTGTAAAGTTATAAAAATATAATGATATCAAAATGCTTTTTGTTGTAACTAAAAAAGACCTCTTTATGTGACAAATCTAAATATTTTCATGTGTACTAGTGATGAAAGTTTTACATGTTGACTTTGTGCATGCTACAAGAAGTAAAAAAATATTATTGATATATGAAAATCAAATTACAAAATTTTATCAAAGGACATCAACCCAATGGGACATGAAAGGAAAAGAAAAATGACTTTCTGATGAGGATATCAACCCGTACATAGGACCTGCTACTACAACGGAACCAGCACCGACGTCACTCCCCACTGCCCTAAATCCAAAAATGTTTCAAGGTCCAATAACGCGAGTCCGTGCACGTGACCTGAATTATGTGATTCTTTAAAGGAATGAAGGAGAAGATTGAATGACAACCATTAAGAATTGCGCCATCTATGGAAGCCAATAAAGAGTGCTATGCCACTTATTTTTTGAAAAGATTGTTTTCATGTAATACGTAGCTAATTTAGGAAAGGTTAGGTGGGGGATTTCAGCCACCCATACATGCTGTACGAAATTCCCTCTCCATCTTTCTCCTATTTAGTCCTGCTCAAGCCGCCTTTGTTTGATGGGTTTTCTTTGATAAGTTTAGCCATTTGCGCAAACATTCTATACTGCAATTGTGCTCAATGGCCACCTGTGGATAGCCATTGTGAACCCTAACTTGTGAGTGATTGATATTCAGTTTTGCCTACTCCTTGTTTTTGCTCATTTCTTCAATTGATTGTAGGAACAGAACCTCGTATTTAGGTTGATCTTGCCATCCAGCAAGTTCAATAACCGATTGGAGTTGATTCAGCGATTGCTAAGGCGCCACGCCCTGTTCGTTCGTAGTCGGATCACAAAAGTCATCTTCTCCACAAATCAAATTTATCCGTCTCACTGGCACTTTAGCCTTATCACTTTCATTCTCTTCAAGAAAAATCTTACCATGTAATAATTTTGTAAACTTCCACATCTCTGGTTGAAACGAGAAACAGCAAAAGCATTGTCTTCGGCTGGCCTGTGAGGTAATGCTCCACCCCAGTCAGCATACCTGTTCTCAAATTATGATAAACATGCACTTTGAGAATAGTAATATATTACAAAGCAATACAGCAAAATAATTTATACATAAACTAACAAACAGTAGAGTAAATGTTTCGATAATATATTATCAGGTAATACTCTGAACTGAGGAAGCATATTGATGTTATGTTGAACGGTTTTTATAAAAGGTTTGATGTTGCCATGGTGAAAAGAGAATCAGTGATCTCCCATCAAAGATCCATTATTCAATACTTCAATGTTTTAATTTTTATAGATTTATACAAGAAATTTAAAATTAGTTTTCTGCTGTGAAAATATTATATTCGGACTATAGGTTGCTTGTCTTCACACTAGTTTTTGATATTTTTTTTAGAAAACAGTACGTTAGAGGCAAAAGTTGATTTACAATACAGACCGTTTCTATTTTCGTTTGATATTAGCCATTCTATATTCGTTTTTTATATATGAAGAAAAAACACAGACTAAATTAGTTTCTAAATCCAATACTATCTAAGCCGATATATTCCATTTCTGAAATTTGTTCGTATCAGTAGAAAGCTATAGGATCTGTTTTCGCGAGTTGGAAAGTACTGTAGCACTGCTCTCTGCTGCAATGTCGTTTTTTTGTCAGCTAGGCTGTCGCTGAAATGAGATTATGTAACAAAAAAAAGAGCTAGATCTAAAAATAAGTTTTTAAGAGTTTATGTAAAAAAAAAGTTCAAAAAATATTCCTTCGCTTCTATCTGGATTCAATATAAAAAATATATAATTTTATTCTCATTTAGCTGCTCCCTCAGTAGAAATTGCGATATTATGCATAGATTTTAACCCCCCAATTTTTTTTGAAAACACCCAACAAACCTGAAATATATGTATAAATCTAAAACATTAGGAGAAATGGCCCAACACGCCTCTAATTATTTATATTTAATATATAGTTATCCAAACATCAAATTTATAATATATTTAACTAGAGAGTAAAAATTAGCGATAATTGAATCATCTACGAGATAAAATTCTCTGCCCGGCCACACTATTCACCCTGATTGAGCGAGTAGCTAGCCTGGATGGAAATAGACATTTCTACTAATGGATAGACATGCAAAAATCTTTTGTGTGTTGTTGGAATTAATCCTGCCTCACACATATGCATCAACATTCTAATTTGGGGTCATCACCCAATGTCTGAACAAAAATTTGTTTAGGGCATCTGACCAAAATAAGAAGCTAGTGTGGGAAGAGGCTTATTCTTCTCCATCTTTGCTAAGGATAATCTGATATAATGCCTAATGTCTAGTTCATCCCAGAGGGTCCTCTTCATGACTGATACCCGACGATACTAATTTCTCTAACCCAAGGAGTTTGCTAGGCTAGAATCACCGATGGACATGGAAGCATTTTTTAGCGAAATCTGCTAGGTTTTAGCATTGATAAAGTCTGTCGTTCTTTGCTACCCATGGAGCCTAGGTAAAAGCAATTTAGGCAATCCGCAATAGGGAATATGATCTATTTCTTAAGATTTCATAGGGAAAACGAAGAACAAGACAAATGGAATAGGAGGGACCTAGCAGACCTAACTCACAATGAATAGAAGGAAATCAGAGCAGAGGTTATCTCTGGGATGAAGGTTGAAGATGCCATTACGGAGGCTTCGAGTTGCAGGAGATCCACCGGAGTAGGAGATGGAGGGTTCAAGTCACTAGAGATTCGGTGGAGCAAAAGGAGGAGATGGAGGCTTTGAGTCGCTGGAGATTCATCGGAGGTTTCGAGGAGGCAGAGAGTTTCTTGCAATGAGTATGTAGGATGTGACGTTTTGGGGGAGATGAAAGGTTTTTATAGAAGGAATTGTCGTATAAGACCATGGACTGTTGGAGGCATTGTTACTTGGGCTGGATCAAATGTATTATAACGGGTTGAAATGATTCATGAGAAAATCTTAGAGTTATAAAAAGCCTATAGAGGATAATTCTGAAGCATGAGTCCACACACTCCAAAATTAGGGGATATGTGTTGACACTAGAAAATCACCATCGTTAATTGGATTCGATCAGTATCCGATTTGAGCACAAATTGAGTCCGCTGAAGACATGACTCCATATCTGGTTTAAACACATACCAAGTCCAATAAGGATATAAGTTCTAATACCGAGACGTGTTCGTGGGTGAGACAACATTATTTATAAATATCTCTTGTAAATAGACATAAAAGGCCAATTTTCTTTTCTTTTCTTTTTAGGAAGTTTTATTCAATATGGTTATATAATCCAGGGTACAAATATGTATAGTCAGGTCTATAAGATATCAATCGATTAAAACAACAAATCTATCTTTCTTTTTACAGCAACTCCAACCCTTAGGAGCAGGAGTAATTTAGCTACCCTAATGATTTCTTCTAGGCGTAGGGCTGCATCAATTTCGATCTCCGACAGTTAGAGCTTGTTGTCACCCTAGTAAACACATCCTCTTGACAAGGACTTCATCCTCTTGACAAGGACTTCCTTAACTGAGTTCGATATTCGAGTCTTGATTAGGCGTTTGCTAGCTATCTTTGTTTTACCAAGTTGTATCTAAGGCTAGATCAACTCAATCTCTTAGCTGTGATTAGGTTTATCTATCAACCTTCTGTCGGGCGAGATCTATCGCGTAGATAGATTGCCCTATTTAGTCTCGATCTATTGCTATCTCGGTTGTGTCTGATCCAACAGGTTAAGTCTAAAAAAAGTTTAGCCTCTCTATCAGGTCAAAGTATTTGTTCAACTATGATCTTTATTGTCACATTGATAACCTACTTGACCTCCACGGACCTCCAACCGTTGGGTCCAACAATTATTGCTCAAATGCCACTATCGGCTCATCGGTTAATAGATTAGACTACAGTTTAGTATATTTTGGGTGCAATATTAACGTCAACTGATTTGGCTAATATATTAGTTTCACCAATATATTATCATATCGCAAATATCTAACATGGACTCTCAGATACAAATACTTTTCTAAGACCCCATTAAGCTTTTAGCCGATGGGTTTACTGACATACTATTCATGTATGCCTTCATTGACCTATCAGCTGATGGATCGACAAAACATCTCTCACTGACTTTCCAGTCAATGGCATAGGTTCGTATTAGCTAATCTGGCAAATTGAATCTTTACATAAATATCTTTTCTTATCAATTGTAGATCAAATTGACTAGCACGCCCTAAACTTAAAGAATTTAAGGACCTATACTAGAACTAAGTAGACCTTCTAGGCCTTCATGCGTGCAATGCATCGATGTGGATATCAGACGATTATCGTGTCAACACCTCCTTGGTGATGGAGCTCGAACTAAAGCTCGCTGCACCGTGTTCGTGTAGGCGGTGTGGTCTTGAGAATACGATGGTGATGGCAGTTGATCATGGGAAATGGAGCTATGGTCATGGTGGCGATGGCCATGGAGAGATGGCCAAAATCGATGAGGGGAGGGGGAGACAGAGCTAGTTCGGTCATCATCTCCAATGTCTCTGTCCTCTCCTTGACTCTTTCCCCCATTTCTGCACCTCAACAATGGACACCGGTAGGCAGAATTCATGGAGGATGTCGATGAGGCAAGCTCATGGAGCTAGCTTACATTAGGACAAGCTCAACGTCCTGAGTTCCACATCGTCACCTGCACCATGACTCAATCAAAGGTAACTTTTAATTCCGTTAAAAGTTTTTGGTTTTTGTTAATCCTACCATTCACCCTCCTTTGGTATGATTGATTCTTATATTTGATTCTACAAGTGGTACTTTTATTTTATAAAATTTTTGCTTTTCAAGATGTTAATACTTATTTTAGATTGGGTTATGAGACATAAAAAAAAGTCTTGAATTTTCTATTGCTTTTAGAATTGGTTTGCACACTTGTACAACTGATGAGTTGTTTTCAACCAAAAAGCTATTGATGTGCAAGTTTGATGCTTAATCTTTTGAGTGTCAAAAGGTTAAAATAACAAAATGGTGTTTTGGTTTTTAAAAATTGTTGAACATGTTTTTTTAACGAGATAAAGTTGAAAAATACTTTAGATCATATATGGAAGATATTGTGAAAAAATCATAAGATGCTTTCTTGTTCAAATAATCCCAAACAAAAATAAGTTTTGATTGATGGTGAAAATTGTGCCAATTTGATAAAAAAATGTTTCTTACAGATTTCATTGCAAAGATTTTCAGCTGGTAAAAAGAAACTTAACATGATTTTGAATCAATCAAAAAGTGAGCACACGTAATCGAGGAATAAGTTTTGATGCACATGCATATTTTACATCTCATCAACTTGTTATTTTGAATATATCTAAAAAGTGTGAGATTTTGAGAAAAGCCAAACCAAATAAAATGATTTTCAAATATACTAGTATTTTTGAAAACATTTCTACAACCTTGTGTAAATACTTCTTTTTAATATTCAAAAGAAATAACTCCAGTAAAATATAATTGCATCCATTATGATAAGGATAAACATTTTTCATTTCTGCTTTCAACCTGTAAGAAAATAGAAAAAGGACCAGTGAACTTGAGCTTACAAGGTTAAGATGGCATGCCCATGCTTTTCTTCTGGTGGCCCAGTCAGACTGGAGCACATAGGGAGGTTAAATTGACACCTAGTCAGACTATAGGAACAGCACTGGTCAGAACGGCCTCACGCGATTTTTATGCAACAATCTGGCATTTTGTAAAACATCAAGCTAAGTTTTCAGGTAAGTCTTGTATTGTTTTTTCTCCTACACGTGTGCCTATTGGTTATACTGGTAGTGGTCGTGTCTTGGATTCGAAAATTTCTTATTTGTAATGCTAACATGAAGGCCTCTTAACGGTATACTCTCCATCTATGTAAACATGGAGACGACCATTGATTTTAACGTAACATCAATTTACTCTCAATTTGGCGTATTATTTTCTACCATCTCCTTTTGTTAACTCCAAAATCTGGACGATCTGATGGCACTCAAGCCGATCGGCTGAGAGATCCAATGGGGCTAAAACCGATCGGCTAAGAGATCTGATGAAGGGTTTTATGTAGTCATCGGCCGATGGAGATACTGAGACAAAGCCGATGGAGAATAGTGAAGCCGATCAGGTTGCAGCAAAGGAAGACTCGGTTACAAATTGAAAGATTATTCAGATGAAACCGGGTTTACGGAAGAGCCGTGGACTCCACGGCAGGGTGCTTATTTTTGTAAATTATAACCTTAGTCAATTAGGGAGGTTTAGCTGGTTAGTTAACTTCTTTAGGAATATTTTCCTTTGTTCTTACTAGGAAATAATGTTCGATGGTCGTAGACGTGTCAGACTCTGTCTATAAATCCAGGGTATAAATATAGACTCTCTGGAAATATGTAAGATATCTCTCGATCATATACAAATTCGGTGCATCGCCACCCTAGTTTATCTATGTGTTTACCGGTGGATTCTAGCTATTGACGCGGGGCTGCATCGGTTAAGTCTGATCTCTGGGGAAGGGGTAAGTCCCGCCACCATTCCGATATGTCCTGCATCGGTTAGGTCCAACCTCTTAGGCCAATCGGATGTATCGCATCACAACCATGCTGGACCTATCGGCCCGTTAAGATCCCTCTGCCGTCGTTAGTTTCGAGCTGCATCGGTTAGGTCCAACCTACGGGGCTACCGACGGTAGATTGAGCTTCAGGCCTATAGGCTTCTGCACGGCGTATCATCGGAGTGCTAGCCGATGAGTTATCCATGCTCTGTGCTTCACGCCTAGCGCATCAGCCCCTCGCCCGATACGCATCAGCCTTTAGAGGCGTCCCACGACGCGTAACGCCAAACGTATCGAACCCCTAGCCGATACGTACCCGCCTTAAGAGAAGCGTCCCCTCATCGGCTCAACTAGCCGATGGGTTCGTTCCTACCCTTGGTATGGCATAGCCGATCCGGCGTCCTCCATATCATCGCCGCTGGCCTCGGCCTCATACTGTCTCGATTAGGTCCGATCTTCGAGGTTCGGTGTTGATGGCACTGCCACGGCGGGTGACGGGTCTCGTGCTGTTATATCTGGAGTGGCATCGGCTTTGCAGCTCGTGCCTTCTTGCACTAATCATCGCCTAGGCGGCATGCGCACTCATCGGTTTTTCCATCAAATGAATCACTGTTTGGCTGTCTGGAGGGATCCCGTGCGCCTCGCCATCCTCTGAATACACCCTGGTTTCTCCATCGGCTCTGCGGTCGACCCCTCATCGACACCTACCCACATCGGCTCTCCAGCCGATCGAACAGCATCCTGAACCTATCGGCAGCCAGCCGATAGTGAGCATCTGTATCGGACCCGCTCGTCTCACCTACTTGTCAATTGCAGGGTCAAATTGACTGGCATGCCCACGAACCTCGAGACCTAAGGACCTGCACTGGAGATAAGCAGACCTCCCAGGCCTTCGCGTGATCGAGCCGCCGTCCCTACCCAGTCGTGGGATTTTTTGGCGGCGAGCACCTTTGTTATTTTTCTTGCTAGTTATGGAATTTGTAGTTTTGATGTGCGCTACAAGTGGATTTATGTCAAATTCTTGAGAATCTTGGTGATATCATTAGGAATTGGTGTTTTTTTAAAATCTCTGGTTCTTTTTGTTTTGCTACTTTCAGAGGGGAATTGGAGATTGATTTGAAGGTGAATTTATGTTGTTCATTCCATTGATATTTATTCCATTGCTCTTAATATGAAAATAATGAAAAATAAGAAAAATATGAGTTTTAATTTTTATCTCTAGTATATTCTTCTAGTTGTTAACAATATATGTGAGTTTTATGGATCTCTAGTATAGCTATTACTTTTGAGGGATATGATGTATGACACATAATTCTTTTACTTGAATTAAAGAAATATACGATGTTGAACTAAAGCTAGTTTAAATAATTTATGCTTGTATATATGTTTGCTTAAGTTTTTTCATTCCTCAAATATTCTATAAATGTCTTGTGCAAATAAAGTTAATTTGCTTATATTTATTTTATAAGAGGTAAAAATAGATACGAACTCTTTAGAAACAATATTCATGAGAAGGAAGATGTTCCACAGTGAGAAAAAAGTGGGTACTGAATCCTTGAAAACAATCACAGTAAGTGCGTACTCGTTTTCTTTTATGTACAGAATATCAAAGTTTCTAGCAAAGCTCAAAGTTTTGTTGAAAGTTCTCAACTTTTGTTAAAAAAACAAGTAAATTTGAGCAAAAGTGTTGCATTATAAATTATTAAAATCATGAATTTTTAATATTAGTTTTATCTTGAGTTTAATATGATTGATTCATATTTGGAATTTAGCCGATGCTTTATTGTTAGTTGATCAACATATCTCTCTTGTCTTGTAAAACATATTCTTTGATTACTTTTGAATACTTTAATGCTCTTACAAATAAAAAAGTTGATTACTATAAGTAGTAATTTCTTTTCAATTTTGTTTTTGCTTTTCAAACGCATAAATACGCATTTTAGAAATGTCACTTATAGTCATCAAAGGGGAGATTGTAAAATCATGATGATGATTTAGATTATATGATGAACAATTAAATTAATTATTTTATTGAGATTAAAGTGAAAAGATTATGTTTAAATTGAATTTACAAAGTCAGGAATAATAAATGTCAACTATAGATAATGTCAGTTAAATCGTTGATTAGTTACCAATCTATTTAATGAATAGTTTTGATATGACTCTAGGTATAAGAGCGGTTAGACCAGAAAGCCAAAAGGTCAGACTGGCGGAATCCCAAAAGAGTCGATTTCGAGTAGATTTCTTGGTTTACAATGTTTGTTTATGACTTCTAGATGGTTTCTATACGTCAGATATTTTGTTTTGTGCTAATCTGAATCAAAGCATATGTTGTTTGAGGCCTTGAGAGTATTGCCGGTGATGATCGGAACAAGCTTAGAAGATGTTAAGAGCTAGTCGGTCAAGGAGATCATATGGAATATGATATGGCAGGGGCCGATCCCAATCTTTCGATGACAGGAGGGGTAACATCAATTTGGGGGTGGAATTGATGTTAGCTGTCCAACTACAACAATCACATGATGCTGTGCCTTAGCAACAGGTACATTGATTTCGGCGTTGGCTGTTCTTGCCATGCCAAGAACACCCTTGAACCTACTAGCAATCGAGAACAAGCAAGAACAAAATGAACAATCAAATAAACTCACGGATCTGAACCAAATGAAACCTGAATGATGAGTTGGGGTCTTGAATCAAGCAAATCGGGTGGTCTAGTCGACACACGCGTTTACTAGGAAGTAGCAGTAGCTAAACTTGCATCTAAACAAAACCCAAGTTCATCTTGGTGACTGCTACATGTATTTATACATGGGCAACAACAAGGAGGCGTGGGAGGGTGTAAACCCTAAGCTAGAATGGGCCCCTAGTGGGCTGCACGAGATACAAGGGTTTCAAGTCCAGGACTGGAAGGCCGAACGTCTCTTTGTCAATTCTGCTCAGCTTCGGGGGATTTTCGTCATGAGGTCGCATCCATCTGAAAGTAGACTTCAAGATCTTTCCAATGAGTACTCATATGCCTCAAAAAACATCCGTAGTTGAGAAATATTGACACATCAATTTGATGTTGCCTGGCTATACGAACTTGAAGTCTGAACTTGATGTTTGATCATGTGCTTCCTTGTTGTGTGATCTTGCCCAAACTGATCGGTTGATCCATTAACCTCCTCTCCATCATTCCTAATAATAATAAAACCATCACAATGATTTAGTAGCATTCAATTCTGAGATGAGGGTTTATGGACAGCGAGGAACGAGTTTACCTGGTAATTTAGCTTTCATGCACGAGCTCTTGTCATTGGTCCTTGTTGCGTAGTAGGCATGGTTGTATCATTAGAAGGGATGTCCTCATCAAAATACTAAGATTAGAGAATAATACATATTGATGTGAAGTTTCCATATGCCATATAAGAAAGATTGTATAGGCATAAAAAAATGGTGTCAAACATAGGAGTTTAAATTTAAAAAGTTTGGAGTTTGTAGTTGGTATAGATGTATTGGATACCTGTATAAGAGAGTTTCCTATAAGATTAAAAGTGCTAGTGCTAGTAGAATTCAGAATTTTTTACAGCCACCTATAGGTATAAATAGAAAAGCAGCTTAGGCATCCAAAATCCAAAATCGGCCACGTGAGCTTGGCATGCAGCAGCCTATCCGAGATGATTTGCAGTTAATCTAACCACATTATGTAATTCTATTAGAGTACAGCATGAGCATACTCTAGCTATACACACAAATGCTACTGGAGGAGCATTGGCAATGGATGGCAGGTACTATGGGATTATAAATTTTTATTCCACAAGCTAATTAGTATGCATGAACTTAAAGTGTCAATTATTCTGTAAAAATATAATTATGAGTGTATAATCATGTTTTATCTTGTCTCAGTCATGGGCACCAACCAAGCAAGTTGCTCTCAGGTTCTTAGGCTTGCCTGGCCTTAATTTTATTGAATTCCTAGATAGCTCTAAAGCATACAATTTTCTCAGGCACGTTGCTTAGGTCACCCAACCAAACAGAGGCCTAAATACCATGATACCATCAACAAGATACTGAAGCATATATATTCAAGTTAAATGCTAACTTACCTTGTACCAAGTGAAAGATTGTACACTAGTGTTCTACATGCGACTCCATGCAGCACATCCCTGCTTCTCAGGAGCATAAATCATGGAAAGCTGGTTTTTGAAGCCAACTTGTATTTTAGACATACACTTTACATGTGCTTGATGCACTTTGCACTCCAACTTAGGAATAAATAGTTTACGTACACAGCATAGAACCCAGATGTAGGATAACATATCAATATAGTAGAGCCACATCTATTCAAAACGATGCTATGCTTACGGAAGAACAAGTGGCAACTACAAACAGGTGACAGATGTTGTATCATGTATGTATGCAACCTTTGCTATTCCAGAAAAAAAAACAAGGTGTAAACAGGATGAAATATTTACAATGTGAGCTAGGTCATTTCCAAACTATTTTGGTATCATGGGCATGACTAGAGAGAGCCACAACCATAAAGCCACTATTGGATGGATGAGTTCAGTTAACCAAGATTAGATGAAGATTTGTTGGAAGAACTCTCTCATTTAGCGCACAATTTCACAACACTGCCTATATAAAAGGGGTTGTGGTGGTGTGTTTTGGCAAGAGCTAGTCTCAGGGTTCAGAATACCAGTAATTACAGATTTTCACTGACAAAAATTTCAAATCCAAAAACTTCAATTTTTGGCAGATGACAAGTATCTAGGTGGTTACCAGTTGGTGAGCGACCAAAGAAAAGTGCATATCCTTATGACTGGTAGACATTCCCTAAAGAGTGCCCAGCTCTAGACCAGTTATTGGTCAGTCATTGCCATTATTTTGAACCCATGGTGTGGCTACCACTCTCTGGCATGTGCTGGGTCCAGGACAAACTAGCTTATACATGTTACAGTTTGTTGTATTCTTTAATAGTAAGGCAATGAAAATTTTTCGTAAATGGCTTTCGCAATTTGACAGCTTAGTGCCGTTAACATTAGTACTATAGCACCTTTATCCTTCTATTGTAAAATTACTTTAGCTGCACAACAGTTTCAACCATGCACCACCTACACATATCATTCTAAAGTAAAATCTCTTTGGCAGCATAGCAATGTGAATGGAAGAAAAGAAAACTAGATCAATTGCAGCCAAAGAAAAGAAGTGAAAGTAAAGATGACTAAAAATTCAAACAAGGCCTAAGTTGTTACTAGCGTGCAGTGTATTTTTATACTGATACTGAACAAACACTCCATACTACCATATTTACTGCACTACCGTATGCACAACCCTAATTGTTACACAAAAAGTATATAACTATGAATTGTTTTTACCTCATATGTCCAAAGGGAATTAGTCAGGTCAATGTTCCCATCTGACAAGCCAGCGAGTTTCACTTGACCTCTAAATTCAGCTCCATCTTTCTCCAAGAAAGCACCATCGATCTTTGCATTTGTCTAAGAGGTCATGACACAACAAATAATGCATTTATGTTTTGTACATGAATATGTTCAAATGTTATACTAGAGACCAGATCATGTAATTTCTTATGGCTTAACAAGGTTCGAGATATGTAGCTTGGGTACCTCCTAAAATATGAACAGATACCAATATGCATTGGACATGATTTGGTGATTTTTTCCTTTTTTTCATTGAAAAAAAGAAAATAATTGACAATATAGTTCCTCCCTGATACCTCTAGGCCAAATCCCTTCATTGGATGTCCTAAAGTCCATGAAAAGCCAGTTTAACATTACCAGCTAGACAACTATCATACCAACTATACAACCTAATCCTCTACACCGCAAATCTAACTTCTATATTTTTAAAATTATAATAGATATAAACATGTATGATGTATCAGTATTTTAGGGGGAATGACCTACCACGGTGTCACCTAATTCACGTACAAGTTTACAGTTACGAGATGAATTTATTACTTGGTAGAAATGCTTATAGTCATGGGCGAGTTCTAGTGAGTGGGTTGCTACTAGCACCTAGGGCCTAGTTAGCCCTTATGACATTTTTCATATAAATACACTTACACATAAAATGCAAAGTATTTTTCTTATAGAGGAATTTGAAATCTATACCTAGAAGCTTACCATTTTGATGAGGACATCAACACTATCGATACATCCACTCATGGTCCAATTACCCGTGCTCGTGCACGTCAACTGAACTATCAGGTGAGTTCATTCTTGAGTTTATGTTCCTCTTATTTATACCCTAGATACATGTGTACTCTTGTTTTACTCAGGAACGATGGAGAGGATCCAACAGAAAGAGGATTAGCGCGGGGTGGATTCGGACTACAGGACAGTGCCAAATTCTGACGGCCGCCACGACTTTATGCGAACTCTGATTTGGGCTTGCAAGTACTTAATGGAAAGGTTATCAAGTCTACTTTCAAATGGATCCGGCCCCATGTCAATATCTATTCTGGAGCGGCCACAATTGTCATTTTTTACTGAGTGTTTTTCTGTCCATGGTACTGCGTCACCTCTTTTGTGCCCAATGGGTCGTGTATCAAGTTGGGTCCATTAGGGGCACGTCATAGGGTTGAGCATGACCCCAACACCCCTGTGGTCATCTTCCCTCTTCTTAAACTTTCAGCCACCACCAAGAATAGGGGTTTTTGTTGATTAGAGTTAGCGTCTTGCTACTTGTACACATCGCGCATGTCGGCTAGACCGCTCGTCTATTTGTCTCCGGAACCCCGCCATATTGTGAATTCAGAGTGAATCTTTCATCTCAATATCTAGTAATTTCAAAGCTTGTTTTACTTGTTCTTCGATTACTTGTAGGACGAGTGCCCTAGTGGCTAGGTTGTCGCAGACCATAAGTTCACGTCGACCATCGGAGACAGTGTATCGGTTGCTAAGGCACATCGTCCTTGGACGGTTGTAGTCGGGCCATGAGTGTCGCCTCCATCCCCCAATCGAGTTATCCTCCACGTCTCATCGAAAGATCGGAACTAAACCCTGGCGGGTTCGCATCACATTTACAAATACACAAGCTACATCAAGAAATTTATCTATTGTTAATGAAGGAAGAACCCCTTTTGAATTCCAAAATGCAACATCTACATCAAAAAATGGCCCTCTTGAATTGAAAAAAATAATTAGACTCTTGAAAACAATGAGGATCGTCAGCAGACAATGAAGTACATTCCATTCAAACCACATACTGGTAAAGAACAATGAGCATGTGATCATTTCAAAGTTACTGCATATGCATAACACTCTCTGGGTTTGAATTTGAAATTCTAAATAGTGGGAAAATAGTCAATATATAGTAAAATATACAATTGACCTTTCATTGAAAAATGAAAATTGAATGGAGTGCCCATGTCTGTTTTTCATGTTTGCATGCAGGCAGAGTGCTAAACATTATTTTACATAAGATGTATAATTGGGAAATTAATACCCATCGTGAGGTTGACATGTGGGCTTGTGTGCTTGGGACACTGGCTGTAGTACTAAAATACTGCACTCTCTTGTTTGTTATTTGAGGAATCAAATTTGCCCCATGCATAATTCATATAGCTAGAGACAATACTCCTTTTGGTGCTGATGACTACCACCAAGAACATTCTGGACATAAAGTGTACAGGATAAGACTCTTATGGTTTCTTCTATAGTCTTGCACACAAAGAAAACATTATCAGAAGTAGTCAGATATGTCCTTTGTTACGTTTAAGTGCTCTAATATTTTCTGAACAACAAAGTTGTTTTCGCCCTATGTACCAATAGTCTCTTTAGAAGTCCACCAGGTACTTAAGAGATAGGGACCTCCAGCCATAAGTGAGGATCCTAGGCTACTTGAACGACTGGTTGACCTAGATTCTACAGTAAAAACTGAAGTCTATGCACCAACATGAAATGGCAGAATAAAAGAATAGCCATGCATTTAATGTCAATATTTCATACATTAACTTAGACTATATGAAAAACTTAGAAATGCATAAATAATAGATAAAAGGCAGCTTCAAATAAGTTTCTAGATTCCACTGACAGCAAATTACATCAATGGTTTCATGCATATTATTCTCTATGGCACCAAGATTTCATGGGTCAAACATACACAGTGATTTTAGAACAAAATCAGAAAAGATATTATTGTTTGGACAAAAAAGTTGAGCAATTTATAAACTTACACAAATATTGTAAATGGTAATTTTGAAAATTCCTTTTACGCTATTAAGGTTGGTAAAACTTCTTTCTAACCAATTTTTATAGTTTATATCACAGGAACTTGTAAATGCGCACAATTAATTTCAAAGATTGTGTTCTAAAATTAGTGTATTTGTTCACAAAATAGCCTCTGCCACTATAATATCATGGCCCAAGCTGTTGTCGTGGCACACTAGCATTAATTCCACCTGACCATGACCACACACCCTCACAGGCAGGCCACATGAAGTTGAGGAGAAAAGGTAAGACAGTGTAATGTAAATGTTGACTTGCTACCCAGCCCCATGGACGGCTACCTGAGTATCTTTTGGAATTGGTGTGTGTTGTGTTGAATAACTTGGCAATTTTAGTAATTTTGCTTATTTCTGTGGTGTGTTAAATTCAGTTGATGCATTGTTACCATATTTTAACATAAAAAATTAACTAATATTAGTACCGTTTTGGATTGGGATAGTAAAATCATGCTGGGTACTAAGACCAGGAAACCATTCCAATAGGCTTATAGTCAGTTTCTGGATAAATATTGAGTATTTTGTTTTTGAAGGTTAATTTTGGGCCATATGTAGGGACTGAACAACATCATTCACCCAGAAAATATTGTATGGGCAGTATGACCACAAACCACTGGAACCACCAGAAGGGAAGTTCCAGAAAGTTTGCCTTTACACTGTACATTGCAGTCTAATCTCAATTGTATTTGCATAAGCATGTAGCTGACTCAACACTTATAGCTTCATAGGAATATTGGACGCAATTAGCGACTACATACCTGTGCAGTCAGTGAGATGAAAAGAAAACCATTAGATTCATCATGAAAAAAATTTAATAATTTTGGCAATGTTTGTTGGAGACAGTGAGATGATGTCTAGTAGGTCAAATATTGTTGAATGGATTGTGGAGGCTGAGTAGGGGAGAGGAGCAACCAGAGGCGATGGCCACGATGGAGGAATATAAGGGTCTGTGGAATTTTTTTTGACCATTGGGAGGATAAGGAGGGAGAGAAACTAAATGATGAATTGGTCAGTATCAGTTGGTTTAGATTTTTTTCTACGTCGTTCTCTCTTTATAATTTCAATCATGTCTTTTCGTAGAAATCGAACATTTCAAATTTTCCGTAATCCATAGCGAATAGAAAAACTAAAGAAGACGTGTAGATCAATGCATTAATACCATTTATTTCACCTTAATATAAAAACCGATTAAAAATGTAATACTCCAAACGGAGGTAACCTATTTATATTTATGTTATGTATGATGTTATGTTACAAGTGGTTTTTATGAAATATATGATATTGCGATGGTGAAAGAGAATCAGTGATCTCCTCATCAAAAATCCATTATTCAATGTTTTAATTTTTATCAATTTATACAAGAAATTTACAATTAGTTTTCTATTGCGAAAATGTTGTATTCGGACTATAGGTTAGAGCTTGTGCTTTAAATTCAATACTATCTACACTGATATATTCCGTTTCCAATATTTATTTGAATCAGTCAAAAGCTTAGATCTGTTTTCGCGGTAGGCATGCACTGTAGCACTGTTGCTGGTAATGTCCTTTTTTTCGGTCAGCTACGCTGTCACTGCAATGAATAAAAAGAGCTAGAGATAAGTTTTTAAGATATAATGTTAAAAAAAGTGTAAAAAATATTCCTTAGCTTCTATCATCTGTGTCTAGATTCAATATAAAATTTATATATAATTTTATTTTCATCTAGCCACTCACTCAATAGAAATTGAATAAGATATTGAAATACATAGATTTTATCCCCCAAACTTTTTTTAAAACACCCTACAAAATATATGTATAAATCTAAAACATTAGGAGAAATGGAACAACTAAAATATTACTCCCCTGTAATTATTTATATTTAATATACATTTATGCTAACATCAAATATATAATATATTTAACTATAAATTAGAGATTTTTAACCCAATTTACGAGATAAAATTCTCTACCCGGTCACACTATTCAGCCTGATTGAGCTAGTTGTTTGGATCGAAATAGATGTTTCAACTAATGGATCAACATGTAAAAATCTTTTGCGTGTACTTAGAATTAATCCTGCCTCACACATATTAATAACTTTCTAATTTGGGGTCATTGCCATATGTTTGCAAAAAAAAGTGTTTAGGCATCAGACGAAGCTGATGTGTTCTTCTCAATCTTAGCTAAGGATAGCTTGATACAATATCCAATATCTAGTTTGTCCCATAGGGTACTCTTTGCAGCTGATACCCGATGATACTAATTTCTCCGACCTAGGAGTTCACTAGGCTAGAATAATTGATGGTGCATTTTTCATTAAATTCCGCTAGGTTTTAGCATTGATAAAGTCTATCAGATCTTTCATACCCATGGAGTCTAGGTAAAAGTAATTTAGGCAATTTGCAATCGGGAAAATGAAGAACAAGATGAATGGAATAGTAGGCACCTAGCATACCTAAGTCTCAATGAGTAAAAAGGAAATCAGAGAAGAGGTTATCTCTATCAGCTAGACAGATTGTCTATTTAGTCTCAATCTATTGCTATCTCGGTTGTGTCCAATCCAATAGGTTAAGTCTAAATAAAGTTTAGCCTCTCTATTTTGGTCAAGGTCTTTGTTCAACTTTGAACTTTATCATCACATTGATAACCTACTAGGACCTCCATCGAACCTCCAGCCATTGAGTCCAACGATTATTGCTCAAATGCCTCTATCGGCTCATCGGTTAATAGATTAAACTACACTTCAGTATATTTTGGGCACAAGGTTAACATTGACTAATTTGGCTGATATATTAGTTTCACCAATGTATTATCATATTGCAAATATGTAACATGGACTCTCGGATATAAGTACTTTGTGAAGATTCCATTAAGTTTTACCAATGGGTTTACTAACATACTGTTCCTATGCACCTTCATTGACCTATTAGCTAATGGATCAACAAAACATCTCTCATTGACTTTCCATCGATGGCATAGGTTTGTATGGGCTGATCAGGACAATTGAATCTTTATATAATTATCTTTTCTAGTCAATTGTACATCAAATTGACTGGCACACTCTAAACTTTAAGAATTTAATAATTTGTACTGGAGCTAAATAGACCTTCTAGGTCTTCATGCGTATAATGCATTGGCGCAGATATTAGATGATTATCATGTCAACACCACCTTGGAGATGAAGCTCGAGCTAAAGCTCGCTCTAGTGTGTTTGTGTAGGCGGTAGCAGTGGTCTTGAGAATACCATGGTGATGGTAGTGTATCTTGGGAGATGGAACAATGGTCATAGCGGTGGGGGCCATGGAGAGATGGCCAAAATCGATGAGGGGAGGAGAGAGATAGGGCTAGGTTCGGTCGTCATCTGGAATGTCTCCATCCTCTCCTTGACTCTATCCCCCATCTCCGCTCCTCTCCATTGGACACCGGTGGACACTGAGTTCTTGGAGGATGTTGGCAAGGCATGCTCATGGAGCCAGCTTCCAATTGGATGAGCTCGATGTCCTGAGTTCGACATCGCCGCCCACACCATGACTCAATGTCTCTAACGCCCGTATTCTTCGTAACCCATGGAGGACGGCTATGATGGCTTGAGAGGGGGAAACTAGGAGAGTGAACATTAGAAGACTACGAATAGAGGATGACATGTGGACCACTATATATTTTCTAAAAAAATATTTTCTTAATTTGACAGGTGGCAAAACCGCTGAAACGTGCTTTCCACGTAGGACTGGTACAGCCTTAAAACATGTTGTGTTTGGGAGTGATTTGTCTAGTTTAAGAGTTCAGTGGTGAAATTTCTATGGGTAAATCATGCTACCGAAGAAGTTTGCGGGGATAATTAGAACTTTTTCTAAGTTTTTATAGATAAAGTTTTGTATGGAATGCTACTCGTTTGGGCTCAAAAGCAGGTGGGCTCGGCCGCGCAAGGGCAATAAGTCGCAGTGCATTGTCAATTGGACTCGCAAAAACAAAACTGAATGCCCCAAAACGATGGCATCTTCTACGGTGCTGGCATGTGTTCGACGGCGTCCATGTCTGTTCCAGCGAGATTCATGTTCGCTTGTTCCGTTTTTGTGCTTTTCAGTGCCGCTTGAGCAAGTCGGAAACAATGCGACCACCGTCTTCTCCGATCCTGGCAATGGCTCTGGCTGCTTTGACTCATTCCCAGTAGTTGCATCCACACCGCTTTGTCTCTAAATCCCTAAAAAAATAATTTGAAACTCTTGAGGGACATCATCTTATTATTTATATGTCATCTATTATATATATATATTTTTTAAATAATAAGATAGATTAATATCCACAAGCATGTAAGTTAAAATTTAACTTTTATAAATTAAAAAAAATAAATATATGTTAACTGGCTCTATATTAATTTATTTTTTTAACTCAAAATTGAATTTTATGTTTACAGGTGATCTATCACATATTAATCTTAAATTTTTTTATGACTATATTGATGAGGACATCAACCCCTACATAGGACCTGCTACTACAACGGAACCAGCACCGACGTCACTCCCCACTATCCCAAATCCAGAAATGTTTAATGTCCAATAACGCAAGCCCGTGCACGTGACCTGAATTATATGATCTTTTTAAGAAATAAAGGAGAAGATTCTGTCTAAGAATGACAACCATTAAGAATTATGCCATCTATGGAAGCAAATAAAGGGTGCTACGCCACTTATCTTTTGAAAAGATTGTTTCCATGTAATACGTAGCTAATTTAGGAAAGGTTAGGTGGGGGATTTCAGCCACCTATTCATGCTGGACGAAATTCCCTCCCCACCTTTCTCCTATTTTGCACTATTCATGCCCCCTTTGTTTGGCCGGTTTTCTTTGATAAGTTTAGCCATTTGCGCAAACATTCTGTACTACAGTTGTGCTCAACGGTCACCTGTGGATAGCCATTATGAACCCCAACTTGTGAGTGATTGATATTCAGTTTTGCCTACTCCTTGTTCTTGCTCATTTCTTCGATTGCTTGCAGGAACAGAACCTCGTGTTCAGGTTGATCTTGCCATCCAGCAAGGTCAATAACCGATTGGAGTTGATTCAGCGATTGCTAAGGCGCCACGACTTATTCGTTCGTAGTCAGATCGCGAGAGTCACCTCCTCCGCAAATCGAATTTATCCGTCTCACTGAAAGATCGGGCACTTCAGCCTTATCAAGTGGTATCAGATTTCAGGTTGCTCGGTGAGATCTATCCCCTTTATTTATAGTTTTGTTCATCATCCTATCGTCCACCAGAAAGGCCAACAAAAAGGTTTCAGGTTAGAACCACTATCCAAGACCTTTTGAGCCTTTGCATCTTTCATTCAGTCTATTGCTTTGTTGAGTTTTTGGTTGCATCGCTGTGTCGTGTGCTAGTCTTGGCGTCTACTCCATTAGAGTTTTGAGTTCCTATTACATATTAATTCATATCTTTGCACTTGATCCTCCTTTTCCTTTGTCCTCAGTGCTCCTGTAATCTTTCCCACGTCATAGACCCCCTTGTTCACGCCAACCTCCCACCTACAAAAGAAAAGTAATTTATTTTAGGTCTTGATTTATCTCGGCAAGGAAACAGGCCTTAGCTGTTGCATCCGTAGTCTGTTTGGGAAGTTTAGGTACAATTTGGAAAGCATATTTTGTGCCCTTTCCAATGGATACTCACTGGCTTAGCGATTCATTTTGGGCGTATCACAGGAGATCATGAGAGATCAGGCAGTCTGTGGCTACACGAAAGGAAAGAGTTCCTGATTTCCTTTTGTTTCCCTTTGAGTTGTGCAATGTGTAGGCAGTGTCATCCAACTGAAAAAGGCCAGAGGTGCATAAAAAAAAAGGAGCCGCACTGGAAAAAAAAGGACAAAAGGTGCAAAAAGAGCCACACCACAAACAAAAAAAACAAAAGGAGAAGCCAAGAGTGTGTACTCGCTGTCACTCTTTGTTCTTGCAATTCTGTGACTATCTTTGTGCGTGGGCTCACGTCTCTAGTATGGTCTAGCCTAGGACCAGCACAACACCAGCTTTGAGTGATTATTCAACTTTGCATTTGCTAAATACTTGTGCTAATCCTTGCTACAAATTGAAGCCTTCCCATAGATCCACAAATTTTCTACAGCGTGTAGGTTGTGTCCTCTGGCAATCGCTCTATCCAAGCTTTGTCGGTTGCACCGCTGGTTGTAGGTCACCCCTGTTTGCTTGGTAAGAATGGGTAAGGGCTCGGTAACGGCTTTTAGTTTGAGTGACCTGATCGGCCCCACATTCCAGTAGGCGTAGGACATATTCCTTTATTTCGTATTCTCCCTTGTTTTTTTTGGCACTAATCATGGCAGGATCCGCAGATGAGCCAGAGGACCTGAATGCCATGCCACACTCCCCTCAATTAAAATGCATCATCCAGCACTTTGATCGCCTAATGAACATGCACGTGGATGACCTCTCAAAAGATGTTCGGGTCACTAATGAGCGCCTTGGCCAACTTGAAACCACTCATCTTACCACAGGTACAATGCTCAGGGAACTATCGCAAGCACAAGCCACCACCAACACCAGCCTTGCCACCATCACGACTCATCTCAATGAATTAGTCCAACAACTTGCTGCTGCACGGGATGGCTTTGATTATTGTGGCGATACCGATCAAGAAGATCCTGACCAGCCTCATCGGCCGCGAGGGCCTCGCCATGTGGTATGTAATCAGGATGACTCTTTTGCCAAGATTAACTTCACCATACCTACGTTTAATGGAAAATATGATCCTGATGCTTATCTTGATTGGGAAATTGCGGTTGATCAAAAATTCGCATGCCATGCTATCCTTGAACAACACAAAGTTAGGGCTGCCACTAGCGAGTTTACGGATTTTGCTTCGATTTGGTGGCGTGAACATTGCAGCCAACATCCCACTCATATTCCACCCACTTGGGCTGCTTTGAAAGTTCTCATGCGACATAGATTTGTTCCTTCCTACTATGAACATGATATGCTTAATAAACTACAGCGGTTACAGCAAGGTAGCAAATCCATTGAGGAATATTTTCAGGAGTTGCAAATTGGGATGCTTTGTTGTGGTTTAGATGAAAATAATGATGTAGCTATGGCACGATTTTTGGATGGGCTGAACCGCGAAATTCAGATTGTGCTTGACTATAAGGAGTACAATACCATTACTCGTTTGTTACATCTTGCTTGTATTGCTGAACGTGAAGTGCAGGGACACCAAATGAGGACACATGCTAACTCCTTTGTAGGTCGCACCACCTCCTTCAAACCAACCACTAAACCTGAGGCTGCCTCATCATCAGCTGCACCCTCACCGCCCAACATCACCTCGCATGATTCGGCAGCAACAAAGACTCCATCCGCACCTACACCAACATAGTCCTCTTCTTCTTCCAATGGGCGCACCAAGGACATCCAATGCCATCGCTGCAAAGGCTTTGGCCATGTTATTCGTGACTGCCCCAACAAGCGTGTGCTGATTGTACGTGAGGATGGTGAGTACTCTTCTGCTAGTGATTTGGATGAACCCACATATGCTATGCTTGTCACTGACATTTCAGGACATGAGGAAGAGGAACATGTTGCTGCTGTTGATGCCGACAGGTATGAGAGCCTTGTAGTGCAGCATGTCCTCAGTACGCAGGTTGCACAACCAGAACAGCACCAGCGACACAACTTATGTCACACCAAAGGCATTGTGCAAGAATGATCGATTCGCATCATCATTGATAGCGGCAGTTGCAACAACTTGGCAAGTACGGATCTGGTCGAAAAGTTGTCCCTTCAAACTCGGCCACACCCACACCCGTACTACATTCAATGGCTCAACCAGGGTGGAAAACTGAAGGTAACACGCTTGGTACGTGTTCATTTTTCTATGGGCTCCTATCATGATTATGCTGATTGTGATGTCATTCCAATGAAAGCATGTTCGTTGCTGCTAGATAGACCTTGGCAATATGATACTGATAGCATGCACCATGGTCGCACAAATCAATACTCACTCATGTTTTAAGGGCAAGCAAATTAATTTTTCATCCAATGTCACCTGAATAGATTTTAAAATATGACCTTGCTAGGGCCACTAGAAAGCACAAACCAAGTGCACAACCGAATTTACAAAAATAAATCAAACTGAATGCTCCTGTTTTACTCGCTACACTAGCTGATTTGACCAAGTTGGTTGTTCCTAATTCGCTTTGCTATGCTCTCATGTGCACTAATGTCCTGGTTTCACTTGATGATTCTGCACTTTTGGATATACCCCTTGCTGTCACTAAGATTTTACAGGACTTTGCGGATGTTTTTCCAAAGGAGGTACCCGCTGGCCTTCCACCCATTCGTGGCATTGAACATCAGATTGATTTCATCCTAGGCGCTCCATTGCCAAACCGTGCTGCCTATCGTACCAATCCAGATGAGACAAAAGAGATTCAGCGACAAGTGCAAGAATTGATTGACAAAGGTTACATTTGTGAATCTCTTAGCTCGTGCTCCATCCCTATTCTCTAAGGTTGATTTGCATAGTGGGTACCATCAGATTCGCATGAAATTGGGGGATGAATGAAAAACAGCTTTTAAAACCAAATTTGGGTTATATGAATGGTTAGTCATGCCTTTTTGTTTAACTAATGCTCCCAACACATTCATGTGTTTAATGAATGAAGTTTTGCGGGCCTTCATAGGGGTGTTTGTGGTTGTCTATTTCGATGATATCTTGATTTACATCAAATCTATGGATGAACATTTGGATCACCTACGTGCTGTTTTTGATGCTTTGCGTGCTGCCCGCCTATTTGGGAACTTGGATAAGTGCAGTTTCTGCACAAATCGTGTGTCTTGGATATGTTGTTACATCGTAGGGCATTGAGGTGGATAGCAGCAAGATTGATGCTATACAAAGCTGGTCAACACCCACCTCGGTGACGCAGATTCAAAGCTTCCTCGGGTTTGCTGGTTTCTATCGTTGTTTCGTTCGTGATTTCAGCACCCTTGCTGCACCACTACATGAACTCACCAAGAAGGGTGCGCCATTGTCCTAGGGACAACCGCAAGCATAGGTTTTCATGGTTCTAAAAGATAAGTTAACCCACGCACCCTTGCTGCAACTTCCTGATTTTACAAAAATGTTTGAACTTGAATGTGATGCTAGCGACATTGGGTTAGGTGGAGTGCGGCTGCAAGAGGGTAAACCGGTTGCTTATTTTAGTGAGAAACTCAGTGGTGCTAGTCTGAATTACTCCACTTATGACAAAGAACTTTTTGCGTTGGTTTGCACCTTACAAACATGGCAGCATTACTTATGGCCTCACGAATTTGTTATTCATTCAGATCATGAATCTTTAAAACATATTCATAGTCAAATGAATCTGAATGGTAGACATGCTAAGTGGGTTGCATTTATTGAATCTTTTCCTTATGTCATCAAACACATAAAAGGGAAAGAAAATGTTATTGCTGATGCTTTGTCTTGTCGTTACACCATGCTCTCGCAACATGACTTCCAAATTTTTGGCCTCCAAACCATAAAAGAACAATATGTTCTTGATCCTGATTTCAAGGACGTACTGTTACAATGCAAGGCTGGTAAAGGTTGGGGCAAGTTTTACATGGATGATGGATTCTTATTCCGTGCTAACAAACTGTGTATTCCAGCAAGCTCGATTCGCCTTTTGCTAGGTGGCCTCATGGACCATTTTGGTGTGTTATGAAAACAGAAGACATCCTGGCAGCTCACTTCTTTTGGCCCAAGATGCGACATGATGTAGAGAGATTTGTTGCACGCTGCACCACATGCCAAAAAGCTAAGTCCCGCCTGAATCCCCATGGTTTGTACACGCCCCTCCTTGTTCCTACTTCTCCTTGGTTGGACATTTCTATGGATTTCATTTTGGGGTTACCTTGAACTAAGAAGAGGCAGGACAGCATCTTTGTTGTTGATAGATTCTCCAAAATGACTCACTTTATACCATGTCATAAGAGTGATGATGCTAGCAATGTTGCTGATTTGTTTTTTCGTTAGATTGTTTGTTTACATGGTTTACCAAACACAATAGTTTCAGATCGTGATGCTAAATTTTTTAGCCATTTTTGCAGATCACTTTGGAACCAATTGGGTGCTAAATTACTTTTTAGCACAACTTGTCACCCACAAACCGATGGTCAAACTGAGGTTGTTCACCGAACTTTATCCACCATGCTTCGGGCTGTGTTAGACAAGAATTTGAAACTTCGGGAGGATTGTTTGCCTCATGTTGAGTTTGCTTACAACCGTTCTTTGCATTCCTCCACAAAAATGTGCCCTTTTCAGGTTGTCTATGGTTTCATTCCCTGGGCACCCATCGATTTAGTGTCTATTTCCTCTCCGGATGAATAACATGTAGATGTTGTTGCACGTGCTGAATTAATGTTCAAAATCCATGCACAGACATAGCAGAACATAGCTCATACTAATGCTAAAAATCAGCCTGCTGGTAGTAAAGGTAGGAAACTTGTTACATTTGAACCTGGTGACATGGTCTGGTTGCATTTGCGAAAAGAATGTTTCCCTACTTTGCACGGGTCTAAGCTGATGCCATGTGCTGATGGCCCATTCAAAATGCTGAAGAAAATTAATGATAATGCTTATATACTTGACCTGCCTGTAGAATATGGTGTTTCTTCTACCTTTAATGTTACAGATTTAAAACCATATGCGGACGAGAACGAGCAGATACCGTCGAGGATGACTTCGATTCAAGAAGGGGAGGATGATGAGGACATCAACCCCTACACAGGACCTGCTACTATAACGGAACCAGCACCAACGTTATGTTTCAAGGTCCAATAACGCGAGCCCATGCACATGACCTGAATTATATGATCCTTTTAAGGAATGAAGGAGAAGATTCTGTCCAGGAATGACAACCATTAAGAATTGCACCATCTATGGAAGCCAATAAAGGGTGCTACACCACCTATCTTTTGGAAAGATTGTTTTCATGTAATACGTACCTAATTTAGAAAAGGTTAGGTGGGGAATTTCAGCCACCCATTCATGCTGGATGAAATTCCCTCCCCACCTTTCTCCTATTTAGTACTACTCACGCCCCCTTTGTTTGGCGGGTTTTCTTTGATAAGTTTAGCCATTTGCACAAACATTCTGTACTGCAGTTGTGCTCAACGGCCACCTGTGGACAGCCATTGTGAACCCCAACTTATGAGTGATTGATATTTAATTTTGCCTACTTCTTATTCTTGCTCGTTTCTTCGATTGCTTCCAGGAACAGAACCTCGTGTTCAGGTTGATCTTGCTATCCAGTAAGGTAAATAATCAATTGGAGTTGATTCGGCGATTGCTAAGGCGCCACGGCCTATTCGTTCGTAGTCGGATCAAGAGTCACCTCCTCCACAAATCGAATTTATCCGTCTCACTGAAAGATCGGGCACTTTAGCCTTATCATATATAACGTGCAAATAATTAGGAGATATCTTCGTAAGTTTAAAATCCATTTCCAAAATCTTCCAGGAGAGAAACACCTCAGCTGATCGTCCCGTCCGTAACTCGGGATACTAACGGGCTCACTTCACATGACAGTAAGGCATACCCGTCTTGGACTAACGGACAATGGAAACATTTTTTTTAAGCATATATACTTGATAAATTGCCGGTGCATTGTAGCGGAAAAAACTATATAAGCCCTTTAAGATACACGGCTGGATGTTTCTTCTTTGTTAGATTGGGTGCTCTCTATGTTAAAGTACAACTAATTTTTAGTTTTCAATTTATGTGTCCAAAATATATGAAGGAACACAGAGTTTAAGAATAAAGCCATCATACTGCATTATTGAAAGAAACCTCACGTAATTGAGATTATTATGCAATACCAGCAGCTTAAATACCATAGCAGGGTCAGGTTTCTCACCAGAGGAGAGAGAGCAAAATAGCCATCGATCGGTCACAGGCCGGCAGTCATGGCTTCGTTCTAATCAGTTTCTTCACTGGGCTATTTTCTCATTTTCCAGCCATAGCGAATTCAGCCTGTAAATTGACCTAGGTGTAATGTACAATCGCTCTGCCCTATCTCTATCCTCCTTTCTGTGTATATGTTTGTCAGGCCTCTGACTCGAGCATGCCTCAGAACGTAAATTTCTGCTTCTGCTTTCTCGTCCAACAACCGGACCTTCACGTGGTGTTAGGTCGCATCATGCAATAAAAACATACGACACTGTAAAAC
Organism: Oryza coarctata; assembly: GCA_030770085.1. NCBI lineage: Eukaryota > Viridiplantae > Streptophyta > Magnoliopsida > Poales > Poaceae > Oryza > Oryza coarctata. The sequence continues at coordinate 7,222,135 of CM061484.1, read as the reverse complement.
TGGTAAATGCTTTCTATTTCATTAGAAGCAACTGTTACATGGTTATATAGACGAAGAAAATCTCTTGGCGTGGATTACAATTAGGAGATTATTATCTCAAGAGATTATAAAGATTACAAGATAAAAGGAAACAAGTTTAACCATATATCTTCTAGTTACATGGTATTATATTTATATATCTCTAACACTCTCCTTCAATCACAACTTATTAAGATTGAGATTTTACCCAAACTTCTTTAACTAATAAGCCGACAAGGGTTTTGTGAATCAATCGGCAACTTGATCACCTATAGGTACAAACTGAATATTCAATTATTTTCTTATTACCCTTTCTCTTACGAGATGATAATCACTTTATATATATTTTTGTCCTAATATGAAAAGTTGTATTAACTGATAAATATGTAGTACTAAAATTGGGAGAGCACAATTAGGCTGCTTGTGGTGTTTCTATATAAAGTTCTTTAAGTAAGAACTGAACCCATGTTATCTCAGCAGTTACGTTGACTAATACTTTTATTCTGACTCAGTACTAAGCATACCAAATTAGATACCAAGAATATAGTAAATCCACTACTGGACCTTATATCATCAGAACTCCTTGCCCAATCAGCGTAAAAAATGCACTAATTGTAGTTCATTGGGATTTCCCAATTCTCAATCCTAGACTGGTTGTTGAATGAATGTATCTTTAAATTCTCTTAACCATAGTCCAATGTTTAGTCGTTGGTGAAGGCAAAAACCGACATACCTTATTAGCAGATAATGTAATGTTGGGTCTGTTAAGTGTGAGATATTGCAAAGCTCCCACTATACTCCTATATTGTGTTGAGTCCTCAGGTCCAAGTAAACTATCTTTATAAGTTGACAACTTCTCTAAAGTAATAATGGATTACTAACAGGTTTATAATTTATCATTCCAGTCTTCTTAAGTAAATCTATTACATATTTTGTTTGAGTAAGAAGAATACCATCCTTTAATTTATTTACTTTTGTGCGAAGGAAGTAATTTAGTTCTCCAAGATCCTTGAGAGCAAACTCCTGATTGAGATCCTTTAGTAAGGCTATAATAGATTCCTGCGTGGAGCTATCAACAATAATATCTCCACATAACAATGTTATCTTTATTGTAAAAGAATAATGATGTATCTATTTTTAGGCATTAAAACCAAGATTACACACCTTTGTACTTAGACGAAAATACCACGCCCTTGGTGACTTTTTAAGACTATAGAGTGACCTGTCTAGTTCGTAAATGATGAGGACATCAACACTATCGATACATCCACTCATGGTCCAATTATCCGCGCTCGTGCACGTCAACTCAACTATCAGGTGAGTTCATTCTTAAGTTTACGTTCCTCTTCTTTATATCCTAGAGACACGTGCACTCTTGTTTTACTCAGGAACAATGGAGAGGATCCAATGGAAAGAGGATTAGCGCGGGGTGGATTAGGACTATAGGACGGTGCCAAATTCTGATGGTCGTCGTGACTTCATGCGAACTCCAATTTGGGCTTGCAAGTACTTAATGGAAAGGTTATCAAGTCTACCTTCAAATGGATCTGGTTCCATGCCAATATCTATTCTGGAGCAGCTGCAATTGTCATTTTTCTACCGAGTGTTTTTCTGTCTACGGTGCTGCGTCACCTCTTGAGCCCAATGGGTTGTGTATCAAGTTGGGCCTATTAGGGGTGTGCCCTAGGGTTGAGCACGACCCCAGCACTCTTGTTGTTGTCTTCCCCTCTTCTTAAACCTTCAGCTGCCGCTAAGAAAAGGGAGGTCTTTTGTTGATTAGAGTTAGCGTCTTGCCACTTGCACACAGCGTGCGTGCCGCCTAGACTGTCTGTCTGTTTGTCTCTAGAACCCCGCCATATTGTGAATTTAGAGTGAATCTTTCATCTCAATATCTAGCAATTTCAGTGCTTGTTTTACTTATTCTTGCTTGTTCTTTGATTGCTTGTAGGATGAGTGCCCTAGTGGCTGGGTTGTCGCGCACCGCAAGTTCGCATCGACCATCGGAGACGGTGTATCGGTTGCTAAGGCGCATCGTCCTTGAACGGTTGTAGTCGGGCCGTGAACATCGCCTCCATCCCCCAATCGAGTTATCCTCCACCTCTCATCGAAAGATCGGGACTAAGCCCTAATGGGTTCACATCAGTAAACAAACCAAAGCTTACCTTTCTAATATCATATGTTTTGTCCTAAAGTGTTATATAAGGTTTTTAGTAATACAAATGATACTTGTGTTACCATAGAAAAAGCAAAATATTTTCCAAAATAATACCATAATCTTTGATCTTTAAGTAGAGCTACTATCTAAAGTATTTAAGTACAATAACTAGCATAAACCACATACTCAAATTCAACGGTTATTGTACTACAGAGGATTGTTTACTAGATGATCAAGCAACATGTGAATTATCCAAGAAGAAATAAGCATGAGAAGTACTTATGCTACCAAGTCTACACCCTCCAAAATTAGTATAAAAAAGCTCTTAAATTAATACATAAGGATACAGATAGACATATTGATAAGGCTGAAGTGCCCGATCTTTCAGTGAGACGGATAAATTTGATTTGTGGACGAGGTGCTCTCGCTATCCGACTACGAACGAATAGGTCGTGGCGTCTTAGCAATCGCTGAATCAACTCCAATCGATTATTGACCTTGCTGGATGGCAAGATCAACCTGAACACGAGGTTCTGTTCCTGCAAGCAATCGAAGAAACAAGCAAGAACAAGGAGAAGGCAAAACTGAATATCAATCACTCACAAGTTGGGGTTCACAATGGCTGTCTATAGGTGGCCGTTGAGCACAACTGCAATACAGAATGTGGCAAGGCTGAAGTGCCTGATCTTTCAGTGAGACGGATAAATTCAATTTGTGGAGGAAGTGACTCTCGCGATCTGACAACGAACGAATAGGTCGTGGCGCCTTAGCAATTGCTGAATCAACTCCAATCAGTTATTGACCTTGCTGGATGGCAAGATCAATCTGAACACGAGCTTCTATTCCTGCAAGCAATCGAAGAAACGAGCAAGAACAAGGAGTAGGCAAAACTGAATATCAATCACTCACAAGTTGGGGTTCATAATGGCTGTCCACATGTGGCTGTTGAGCACAACTACAGTACAGAATGTGATAAGGCTGAAGTGCCCGATCTTTCAGTGAGACAGATAAATTCGATTTGTGAAGGAGGTGACTCTCGCGATCCAACTACGAATGAATAGGTCGTGGTGCCTTAGCAATCGCTGAATCAACTACAATCGGCTATTGACCTTGCTGGATGGCAAGATCAACCTGAACACGAACTTCTGTTCCTGCAAGCAATCGAAGAAACGAGCAAGAACAAGGAATAGGCAAAACTGAATATCAATCACTCACAAGTTGGGGTTCACAATGGCTGTCCACAGGTGGCCGTTGAGCACAACTGCAGTATAGAATGTTTGCACAAATGGCTAAACTTATCAAAGAAAACCCGCCAAACAAAGGGGGCATGAGCAAGACTAAATAGGAGAAAGGTGGGGAGAGAATTTTGTCCAGCATGAATGGGTGGCTGAAATCCCCCACCTAAACTTTCCTAAATTAGCTACGTATTACATGGAAACAATCTTTCCAAAAGATAGGTGGCGTAGCACCCTTTATTGGCTTCCATAGATGGTGCAATCCTTAATGGTTGTCATTTCTGGACAGAATCTTCTCCTTCATTCCTTAAAAGGATCACATAATTTTGGTCAGGTGCACGGGCTCGCGTTATTAGACCTTGAAACGTTTCTGGATTTGGGGTAGTGGGGAGTGACGTCGGTGCTGGTTCCATTGTAGTAGCAGGTCCTATGTAGGGGTTGATGTCCTCATCACATATGCCAAAAATTTTTAGTGCCACAAACATACTTGAAAATCTGCTTAATTGCTTGATGATGTAAAGCACGTGTGGAAGATTGAAATCGTGTTCATAAGCATATCAATTGTATAATCTAGTCTTGAAGTAGCGATATACAAAAGTAAACCAATCATACTCCTATACTCTTTTTTGATCAAAAGGCTCACCATCTTCATTAGAATATGTGTAATGATCCCATGGACATCATAATGGGTTTGTAATTTCTCCATTCCAAAACAACATAGAATATCCTTCGTATACATCGATTCGCCTATCATACCATCTTGAATTTATTGCTCATAGTTTATAAAAAAGTGAGACACCAAAGCATGAGAAGGACAACCAAAGATAATATTCATCCACATAAATCTTAAGAACAAACAGAGTTTTATCTACCTTCCAATAGTAAAGACTTTTTCAAGTAAATTTTTTTTTCAATCTATCATTTCATACCCTTGAGGTTTGTTTTAAACCATACATGGCCTTAGATAGTTTAAAAATATGATTAGGATATTTAGTATTTTCAAATCTAGATAGTTGCTTAACATGGCCATTTAGAAAAACACTTTTTACATTTATTTGATAAAGTTTAAAACATTTAGATACAACAAAAGCTAATAAAATTTTAATGGCTTTAAATCTAGCAACGGAAGTAAATGTTCTATCAAAATCTAGACCTTCTAGATGTGTAAAACTTTGAACTACCAACCTAACTTTGTTTCTAACAGCTACACTATTCTCACTTTATTTATTTTTAAAATCCTATTTAGTTTGAATTATAGAATGATTAGGAGGCGGTGGTACATGTTTTCAAACCTTCTTACGTATAAAATTTTCTAATTCTTCATATATGTCATTGATCCATGATTTGTTAGTTATTGCATGTGATATATCTTTAGGTTCAAAAGACACTACAAAAGCTAAATAACCATGATAGTTTGGATCATTAAACTCGAAATGTGTCACCCTTTCATGAAGATTACCAATGATTTAGGTTGATGTTTTCTCTGAATATGCAAGGGAGTGGTTGTTTTAAGGAGTGGTTGTTTTAAGAACTTCATCTTGTTCAAATTGATCTTCTATTTGCTGAGAAGATGTTGAATTTTGAGAATGAGCTATTTTGTTGGTGAAGTTGTGGTCAAGTGGTGGAACCAGTTAAATTGATTTTGTGGGAGGAGCCAAAACTTCTTCATTATCCTCATCATCTTCATCAATAAATATGTTCTCTCCCTAAATATATGCATCTATACCTATAACATTTGGACTAGTAGCTAGACTAGTCTCATCAAATGTAGCTTCACAAGTTATATTATTTTGTTAGTGTCTAAAACTATTACACGAGAGGCATGTGAATGAGAAGAATAACTAATAAATATGTCATCAACTAATCTAGTCTTAAATTTATCTAAATTACTAGATTTCAGCACAAAATATTTGCATCAAAAAACACAAAAATGAGACACACTAGGCCTATCATCAAGTCACAGCACATAAGAAGATCTACCAAGATTTGATCATAAAAACACACGATTTATAATATAGCATGCAATAGAAATAGTTTCAGCCCAAAATTTCCTAGGAGTAGAAAATTTATCTAGCAAAATCTGAGACATCTCAACAAATGCTATATTTTTTCTTTCAACTACACCATTTTTCTTGTGGTACTCTAGGTGAAGAAAATTGATGATCAAGACCTCTTTCACCACAAAAGTGATCAAAATAAGAATTTTTAAATTCAATTCCATTATTGCTTCTAATTGCTCTAAGAGCTCCTAAGTGATCAACAGATAATTTAAGAGCAAGACTTCTAAAATGACTAAAAGCCTTATCTTTGGATGCTATAAAATAAACTCAAGCATATCTAGAGTCCAATGGTATCAAGCATATCAACTATTACTAGCATGTATCACTTACCTCCAAAAGATTTAACTTGTGATAGTCCAATGGTATCAAGGTGTACAAGTTGTTCCGGTGCATTTGACATCACCATTGTAAGAGGTGGATATCAACATGCATTCATCTTGCCATGTCTACAAGAAAAGCATATTATATTTCTATCACCCTAAAGCTTAGGTAAACCACATATAAAATCTAAACAACTAACATGTCTAAGACAATCAATACCAAAATGGACAAGTCTACGGTGCCAAAAGAATAAATCTTTAAAGTCACGGGCAACTAGACACCTATGCTTAACAGAAAATGACACATCAAAATTGGTTTAAACACTCTTTCAAAATGAGTAATATTAAAAGCAAAATTTTCTGAAGCATCTAATACTCTATATCTATCTTTCTTAAAGTACACTTCAAGATCATCATTGATATGGCAGGGTTGTACCCAATCTTTCGATGAGAGGAGGGGTAACTTCGATTTGGGGGTGGAACCAACGTTGGCTGTTTGACTATAGCAATCACAGGATGCTGCGCCTTAGCTACAGGTACACTGATTCCGATGTTGGTTGTTCTTGCCATGCCAAGAACACCCTTGAACCTGCTAGCAATCGAGAACAAGCAAGAACAAAATGAACAAACAAATAAACTCATAGATCTGAACCAAATGAAACCTAAATGACGAGTTGGGGTCTTGAATCAAGCAAATCGGGTGGTCTAGTCGACACACGCATTCATTAGGAAGTAGCAGTAGCTATACTTGCATCTAAACAAAACCCCAGTTCATCTTGGTGGCTGCTACATGTATTTACACATGGGAAAAAGCAAGGAGCCGTGGGAGGGTGTAAACCCTAAGCTAGAATGGGCCCCTGGTGGGCTGCACGAGATATAAGGGTTTCAGCTCAAGACTAGAAGACCGAACATCTCTTTGTCAAGTATGCTTAGCTCCAGGGAAATTTTGTCATGAGGTTGCATCCATCTGAAAGTAGACTTCAAGATCTTTCCAATGAGTACTCATATGCCTCAAACAACATCTGGAGCTGAGAAATATTGCCACGTCAATTTGATGTTGCTTGGCTGTACGAACTTGAAGTTTGAACTTGATATCTGATCGTGTGCTTCCTTTTTGTGTGATCTTCATGACCAAACTGATCGGTTGATCCATTAACCTCCTCTCCATTATTTCTAATAATAATAAAATCATCACAATGATTTAGTAGCATTCAATTTTGAGATGAGGGTTTATGGATAGCGAGGAACGAGTTTACCTGATAATTTAGCTCTCGTGCACGGGCTCTTGTCATTGGTCCTTGCTGCGTAGTAGGCATGGTTGTATCGTTGGAAGGGATGTCCTCATCATCCTCCCCTTCTTGCATCTGAGTCATCCTCGACTCAAGTCCATGTTCCTCGCCCAAATATGGTTTCAAATCTGCAATGTTAAATGTGGGGCTGACCCCAAAATCTGCAGGTAACTCTAGTTTGTATGCATTATCATTGATCTTAGCTATAACTTTGAAAGGACCATCAGCTCTCGGAAGCAACTTTGACTTTCTCAAATCAGGAAACCGATCCTTTCTCAAGTGCAGCCAAACCAAATCACCCAGTTTGAAAGCAACATGCTTCCTTCCTAAGCTACCAGCTAGTTTATATTTAGCATTCATGTTCTCTATGTTCTCTTTTGTGGTCTCATGCATTTTTAACATCAACTCAGCACGTTGTTTAGCATCAAAATTCAATCTCTCAGAAGTTGGTAAATGTAGCAAATCAATAGGGGCACGAGGCACAAAACCATAAACGATCTCAAAAGGGCTCTTTTTAGTAGTAGAGTGTTGTGAACCATTGTAAGCAAACTCAACATGAGGCAAACATTCTTCCCATATTTTTATGTTCTTTTTCAAAACTACCCTAAGCATGGTAGATAAGTTCTATTCACAAGCTCAGTTTGACCATCAGTTTGGGGATGACAAGTAGTGAAAAATAGCAACTTAGTACCTAATTTAGCCCATAAAATTCTCTAAAAATGACTAAGAAATTTTGCATCACGATCTAAAACAATTGTGTTTGGCACACCATGCAAACGAACAATCTCACGAAGGAACAAATCAGCAACATGAGTAGCATCATCAGTCTTATGACATGGTATAAAATGTGTCATCTTAGAAACCTATCCACAACAACAAAGACACTATCCCTCCCCTTCTTTGTTCTAGGCAGTCCTAAAACAAAGTCCATAGAAATATTCTCCCACGGTGCATTAGGAATAGGTAGGGGCATGTACAAACCATGAGGATTAAGACTTGACTTAGCTTTTTTAGCACATTGTGCAGCGAGCAACGAATCTCTCCACATCCCTCCGCATCTTGGGCCAAAAGAAATGATCAGCAAGGATGTCTTCCGTCTTCTTCACACCAAAGTGTCCTATCAGCCCTCCTCCATGCGCTTCCTACAACAATAACATACGCATAGAGCTGGCTGGAATGCATAGCTTGTTAGCTCTAAATACAAACCCATCATTGAGGATGAATTTGTTCCATGTTTTTCCCTCCTTGCAATTCAGCAACACATCTTTAAATTCACCATCATGGGCATATTGTTCTTTTATTGTTTCCAAGCCAAAAATTTTGAAATCAAGTTGTGAAAGCATGGTATAATGTCTAGACAAAGCATCAACAATTACATTTTCCTTCCCTTTCTTGTGTTTGATGACATAAGGAAAAGACTCAATGAATTCAACCCAGTGAGCATGCCTGCGGTTCAGTTTTGCTTGACTTCGAATATGTTTCAATGATTCATGATTAGAATGAATAACGAACTCTTTGGGCCATAAATAATGCTGCCATGTTTCCAAAGTCCGAACTAGAGTAAGCAATTCTTTATCATAAGTAGAATAGTTCAAACTAGGCCCACTCAACTTCTCATTGAAATATGCTACAGGTTTTCCCTCTTGTAATAAAACACCTCCCAAACCAATTCCACTAGCATCACATTCAAGTTCAAAAGTTTTAGTGAAATTAGGGAGTTGGAGCAAAGGGGCATGGGTTAACTTATCTTTCAATGTGTCGAAAGCACTCTTGTGTGCTGCAGCCCAAGTGAATGTAACACCCTTCTTGGTGAGTTCGTGCAATGGGGTTGCAATGGTGCTGAAATCCTTCACAAAACGGCGATAGAATCCAGCAAGCCCAAAAAAGCTTCTCACTTGTGTGACCATTGTGGGAACCAACAGCTATGTATTGCTTCAATCTTAGCTTGATCAACTTCAATTCCCTGTGGGGTCACAAGCCAAGAAAAGAGACTCAATCCATGCAAAAGGTTCACTTCTCAAGGTTAACAAACAAACGTGCATCACGTAGAGCATTAAAAACATCACGCAAATGATCAAGATTTCCTCAATTGATCTGCTGTATATCAAGATGTCATCAAAATATACCACAACAAATCTGCCAATGAAAGTGCGTAAAACTTCATTCATTAATCTCATGAAAGTGCTGGGTGCATTAGTGAGACCAAACGGCATAACTAACCACTCATATAGACCGAATTTAGTTTTAAACATTGTTTTCCATTCATCTCCTAGCTTCATGCGAATCTGGTGGAAACCACTACGCAAATCAATTTTTGAGAACACAATTGAGCCACTTAATTCATCAAGCATATCATCTAGCCTAGCAATAGGATGACGATATCTGATTATAATGTTATTAATCGCTCTACCATCTACACACATACACCAAGATCCATCTTTCTTAGGAACTGATGAGGACATCAACACCAACGATACATCCTCGCTGACACCAGTACCTATTGTTGGTCCTATTACTCGTGCCCGTGCTCGAAAACTTAATCATCAAGTGAGTGCCCTCTTAAGCTGTTATCCATCCTGCTTGGATCTTGGAGACACGTGGACTCTTGTTTTGATTAGGAATCAAGGAGAAGACCGAAAGGGAAAAGGACTCGCGTAGGCTGGATTCGGACTGCAGCACACCTCCAACTTGTGACGGTCGCCACAGTTGCATATGGAGTTGGATTTGGGTGATTCTAGACTTGTTGGAAAGATAATCAAGTCTAATTTCATATGGATCTAGTCTCATGCTCATATCTTCTCAGAAGCGGCGGTAATCGTTAATTCATCACTGAGAGGTTTTTCTATCCAGGGTGTTGCGCCATCTTAATATAGCCCAATGGGCTATGTATTGTTTAGAGTCCAACAGGGACATGTCTTAGGGTTGGAGCACGACCCAAACACTTCTTTGGTCATCCTCCTCATGTTATATACCCCTTAGCCACCACTAGGAACACTCGGGTTTTGTTTACATCAAGTTTAGCCATCGCTACTTGCCTGTAGGCGCGCGTGCTGGATCGGCCGCCCATCTCCTTGTCTTCGGAACCCCACTCTTGATTAAGATTTAGTTTGAAACCTTCAATTTCATCATGCAATTCAGTGCTTGTTTCCTCGTTCTTGCTAGTTCTTCAGTTGCTTGCAGGACGAGAGCCCTAGGGGTTGGTTGTCACACTCCACAAGATCGTGATGGCCATTGGAAGTGGTGTATTGGTCGCTAAGGCGCGGTCTTGGAAGCCTATAGTCTTGCCAAGAACGTCATCTCCATCCACCAATCGAGTTATCCCACGCCTCTCATCGAAAGGTCGTACAAAAAAACCTAGCAGGTTCATATCAATTGGCGTAGTGGGTACCACCAGATTCGTATGAAATTGGGAGATGAATGGAAAACTGCTTTCAAAACTAAGTTCGGTTTGTATGAGTGGTTAGTCATGCCTTTTGGGTTAACTAATGCACCTAGTACTTTCATGACATTAATGAATGAGGTTTTGCGTGCTTTCATTGGGAAATTTGTTATCATCTATTTTGATGATATACTAATTTACAGCAAATCCATGGATGCACATCTTGATCACTTATGTGCTATTTTTAATGGTTTACGTGATGCACGTTTATTTGGTAACCTTGAGAAGTGCACTTTTTGCACTGATCGAGTATCGTTTCTTGGCTATGTTGTTACTCCACAGGGAATTGAAGTCGATAAATCCACAGTGGAAGCTATACAGGGACGACCCTTACCTACAACGGTCACACAAGTGCGGAGTTTCCTAGGACTTGCTGGTTTCTATCGCCGCTTTTTGAAGGATTTCAGCACCATGGCTGCACCATTGAATGAGCTCACAAAGAAGGGAGTCCCCTTTTCTTGGGGCAAAGCACAAGAGCATTCTTTCCACATTCTAAAAGATAAGTTAACACATGCACCTCTACTCCAACTCCCTGATTTTAATAAGACTTTTGAATTTGAATGTGATGCTAGTGGAATTGGATTGGGTGGTGTTTTGTTACAAGAAGGCAAACATGTTGCATATTTTAGTGAGAAATTGAGCGGGCCTCTTCTGAATTATTCTACATATGATAAGGAATTATATGCTCTTTTTTGGACATTAGAAACATGGCATCATTATTTGTGGCCTAAAGAGTTTGTTATACATTCTGATCATGAATTTTTGAAACATATTCGTAGTCAAGGAAAAATGAATCGTAGGCATGCAAAATGGGTTGAATTTATTGAATCTTTTCCTTATGTTATTACACACAAGAAAGGGAAGGATAATATCATTGCGGATGCATTGTCTAGGAGATATGCTTTGCTGAATCAACTTGATTACAAGATATTTGGATGTTCATGATGCTGATTTTAAAGATGTGTTGCTACATTGTAAAGATGGGAAACGTGGAACAAATTCATCGTCAATGATGGGTTTGTGTTTAGAGCTAACAAGCTATGCATTCAAGCTAGCTCCGTTCGCTTGTTGTTGCTGCAGGAAGCACATGGAGGTGGCTTGATGGGACATTTTGGAGTGAAGAAGACTGAGGACATTCTGGTTGGCCATTTCTTTTGGCCAAAGATGCGACGAGACGTGGAGAGATTTGCTGCTCGCTGCACAACATGTCAAAAGGCTAAGTCACGCTTAAATCCACATGGTTTGTATATGCCTCTTCCTGTTCCTAGTGCTCCTTGAAAAGTTATTTTTATGGATGTTGTGATGGAATTGCCACGGACGGAAAGGGCGAGATTGTGTTTTTGTGGTTGTGGATAGATTCTCTAAAATGGCACATTTCATACCATGCCATAAAACTGATGATGCTACACATATTGCTGATTTGTTTTTTTGAGAAGTAGTTCGCTTGCATGGTGTGCCAAATACAATTGTTTCTGATCGTGACGCTAAATTTTTTAGTCATTTTTAGAGAACTTTATGGGCTAAATTGGGGACTAAGCTTTTATTTTCCACCACTTGTCATCCCCAGACTGATGGTCAAACTGATGTTGTGAATAGAACTTTATCTACTATGTTAAGGACTGTTTTAAAGAAGAATATTAAGATGTGGGAAGATTGTTTGCCTCATATTGAGGTTGCTTATAATCGTTCACTGCATTCTACTACAAAGATGTGTCCATTCGAGATTGTTTATGGCTTCTTGCCACGTGCTCCTATTGATTTAATGACTTTGCCAAGTTCTAAAAAATTGAATTTTGATGCTAAGCAACGTGCTGAATTGATGGGAAAATTGCATGAAGCCACTAAAGAAAACATAGATCGCATGAACGCTAAGTACAAATGTGCTAGAGATAAAGGTAGAAAGCAATTGATTCTAGAACCTGAGGATTTGGTTTGGATGCATTTGCGAAAGGATAGGTTTCTGGAACTGAGAAAATCCAAATTGATGCCCAGAGCTGATGGTCCTTTTAAAGTGCTGCAACAAATCAATGAGAATGCATATAAGCTTGATCTTCCTGCAGATTTTAGGGTTAGTCCCACATTTAACATTGCAGATTTGAAGCCTTATTTGGATGAGGAAGATGAGCTTGAGTCGAGGATGACTCAAATACAAGAAGGGGAGGATGATGAGGACATCAACACCAACGATGCATCCTCGCCGACACCAGTACCTATTGCTGGTCCTATTACTCATGCCCGTGCTCGAAAACTTAATCATCAAGTGAGTGCCCTCTTGAGCTCTTATCCATCCTGTTTAGATATTGGAGACACGTGCACTCTTGTTTTGATTAGGAATCAAGCAGAAGACCGAAAGGGAAAAGGACTCGCCTAGGCTGGATTCGGACTGCAGCACACCTCCAAATTGTGATGGTCGCCACGGTTGCATACGGAGTTGGATTTGGGTGATTCTGTTCTTGTTGGAAAGCTAATCAAGTCTACGTTCACATGGATCTGGCCTCATACTCATATCTTCTCAGAAGCGGCAGTAATCGTCGAATCATCATTGAGAGGTTTTTCTGTCTAGGGTGCTGCGCCATCTTAATTTAGTCCAATGGGCTGTGTATTGTTTAGAGTCTGATAGGGACGTGTCCTAGGGTTGGAGCATGACCCAAACACTCCTTTGGTCATCCTCCCCATGTTATATACCCCTTAGCCACCACCAGGAACACTCGGGTTTTGTTTACATCAAGTTTATCCTTCGCTACTTGCCTGTAGGTGCGCGCGTTGGATCAGTCGCCCGTCTCCTTGTATTCAGAACCCCACTCTTGATTAAGATTCAGTTTGAAACCTTCAATTTGATCTTGCAATTTAGTGCTTGTTTCCTCGTTCTTGCTAGTTCTTCGGTTGCTTGTAGGACGGGATCCCTAGGGGCTGGTTGTCGCGCTCCACAAGATCATGACGGCCATTGGAAGTGGTGTATCGGTCGCTAAGGCGCGGTCTTGGAAGGCTGTAGTCAGGCCAAGAACATCATCTCCATCCACCAATCGAGTTATCCCATGCCTCTCATCGAAAGATCGTACAAAAAAAACCTAGCGGGTTCATATCAGGAACCAAAAGAACAGGAACAACATAGGGGCTAAGAGACACACACATAAACTTTATCGAGCAATTCTTGCACTTGGCGCTGAATCTCTTTAGTTTCTTTGGGGTTGGTCCTATAAGACTGGAAGGCCGAACGTCTCTTTATCAATTCTGCTCAGCTTCAGGGGAATTTCGTCATGATGTTGTGTCCATCTGAAAGTAGACTTTAAGATCTTTCCAATGAGTACTCATATGCCTCAAACAACATCCAGAGTTGAGAAATATTGCCACGTCAATTTGATGTTGCCTGGTTGTACGAACTTGAAGTCTCATGTCTGATTGTGTGCTTCCTTTTTGTGTGATCTTGATGCCCAAACTGATTGGTTGATCCATTAACCTCCTCTCCATCATTCCTAATAATAATAAAATCATCATAATGATTTAGTAGCATCCAATTCTGAGATGAGGGTTTATGGACAATGAGGAACGAGTTTACCTGATAATTTAGCTCTCGTGCATGGGCTCTTGTCATTGGTTCTTGCTGCGTAGTAGGCGTGGTTGTATCATTGGAAGGGATGTCCTCATCAATCATTAATCATTTGTGAAATGAAAAGCAAGTTATATTTCAAGTTCTCAACAAGAGCCAAATCCTTAAACATAAACTTATCACTTACCCTTACTATATTTTGAGCCACAATTATACAAATAGAAGCATCTTCAAAAGTTACTTTTTCTATATGCGATGCTCCTGTGAGATAGGAGAACCAATTCTTGTCCCAGACATATGGAGTGAGCATCTAGAATCCACTAGTCAAACATTTTCCTTCCTCACGCAAAGTTCCTACATAGAACATAGTAGTGTCGAAGTCTCAAGTACTACAGTTAGTAACATAATATTTAGAAATCGTCTATAGAGACAAGTTTTATAGGAGCTAAAGTTTTATGTCTTGCAATTTTAGTACTTAATTGTTTACCCAAAGCACCTTGCTTCTTAATCTTTTTATCTCTCTTAAAGTACCAAGTTTTTCAATAGCACAAGCTAAATCATGATAAGAAGGTTTTACCTTATTGTCATCATCGTTGTCGGTGTCACTATTGATGATATTTCTACTACTTGCTATCATATATAGACTAATGAAGCTTTTCTTATCTTTGAGAGTAGCATCATCATCCTTCTCATAAAAGCATTTAGCTTATGAGTTTTTAATTTAGAATAAAGCGCGTCTAATGTAAGTGTACTCATGGAATTAGATTATCCAATTGATGTTACCTTCATTTCCCATATAGACATATTTAAAGCTTCTAGCAATTGATGAGAATTTTCAGCTTCATAATATCATTAATTGACCGTAAATTGCTAAGAATCTTGTTAGACTGAGCAAAAAATTAATCAAGAGATTCACCAAGTTTCATCTTAAAATGGATGTATTCCTTTTTAGACATGTCCTGACATGCCTCATTTAGTATGTTTCACCCTTCATGATAATCACAAAGTGCTTTCTATAGCTCATGTGCTAACTTAAGATGCACCACACGGTCAAAGTTGATTCTTTCTAGCCCTTAAATAATCAAATTCCTTGTCTTGTTTTAGCCTCCACCTTCAGGAACTTAATATGGCTTGCAGATTATTTCCCATATTGCAAATCCTTGAGCTTAAATATATACCTTGATCTTAGCCTTCCAATACAAAATCAATACACTAAAAAACATAAGCTTTTGTGCAATACCTATTTATCAATATATTTTCTAATCACTAGTTAATATCAATTAAAAAATAATAATAAAATAATATAACCTTACTCTTATACCATTTATAAGATAGACTCACACTAATATAGATAATTAGAGGGGGTGAATGATTACGGAAGTTAAAAATAAAATTTAACACTTCTCCCCAATTGCAAAACTTAAAAATCGTGTTTTTAGAATCTGAATATAACACTATTTAGTCACTAAACAGATTATAGCTGTAGAATCCACAAGAAATTTTACACAATAAACTAGAAAAAATTACAAACAAACTCAACTAGAATCACATCAATCAAACTTTTGGATCTAGAGATATTAATGAAACAAAGGTACTGACTAAAATTAATTAAACCCTAATAATTAATAATGCGAGATCAAAAATAATTAATAGTTCAAACTTTTTAAACACTAAAAAAATATCATCGCTAAATTGTAGATGGAAGGAAACAATTCAAATCTCATATAGAATAAATTAATCAAAAATCAATCGCTAGCTATGTACAAAGATAAATAAGAAAGAGAGATTACTTATCCCACTAATCTTCCAAAAACTTTAGCTTTATTACTAAAATTAAGTTTACAAAATTCACCAAAAAATACTCTCAACTTTTTTGGGTTAAAATCCTTGACATCTTACCTTTTTTTTGGCAAAACATAACCAGAAAATCCTAAATAAAAAAACCTAAATAACATTGAGATTTCATAACCGCTACTTTGTTTATTCTCTACCGTTGTATTCAAAATCGACGGTCCATATTACACCATGTCACTCAACACACGAAAAACTACACAGTCCGACACGTTTTCGGAGAGAATCCTGCTTGTACACTATTTCCACGCCTCCATGCCAATCCCGTGATGATATGTGTCGTCGAGATCTCTAGCTCCCCATGCATGCGCATCTGCAAGTGTCATGTCCCTGCCTCGTCTAGTCCCACCTGTTAGGCATTGCACCAACATGTGCCCATGTGCCTATGCTTGTTGCCACGCCGAGCTTACCAATTAGCCGCACGCCCATGTCCCGTCATGCCCATGTTGCCCATGTCCCGTCATGCCCACGCTCGTTGCCACGCTGGGTTGGCATAACAGCTGCACATCCTGTCATGCGCGGGCTCACATTGCTGTTGAGCTCATTCCTCACCGTTAATCTCTTCTGCTGTCCTTCTAACTTTTGGTCTACCAAGTCAGTCCACTCACTGACCTGCTAACTTCTGGCCGTCTTCAGACTATGCCAGGTCACTCATGTGCCGTTGCTAGGCTACTTACAACTGGGGCACACCTAAACTAGGCATTCAACCTGTCCACAGTTTCATCCCATTACTATTATAAACTCTGAAAATTAATTTGTTAATTTTTGTTCAAAATTCTTTTAAATATTTTCAGCTATTTTTAATCTTTTTTCAATATTTATTATCTTCACACATATAAAAAAACATTCTTGAGAACCAATTTTCATAACCCTATATCATTGCACACACGTTCACCATACTTTTTCATAAACAATATTAATATAAACTAATTATTGAATGTCAATTTTCATATAAACTAATTTTGCAATACAGATTTTAATCTAAATTAAATTTTCATCACTTTTAATTTAACATACTGTTTGGATTTGCGGCAAGGTTATAGGCACAGGAGCAAAAAC
The DNA here is from genome assembly GCA_030770085.1 of Oryza coarctata. Taxonomy (NCBI): domain Eukaryota; kingdom Viridiplantae; phylum Streptophyta; class Magnoliopsida; order Poales; family Poaceae; genus Oryza; species Oryza coarctata. Next base: position 7,205,162 of record CM061484.1, on the reverse strand, counting down.
AAGTGACCGTTGAGAAAAAAAATCAGAAATTATTAAAAGGAATATAACATGCAGAAATATATAATACAAAGCATCTTACCAAGTTAGGAATATTCTAATATACTAACAACATAGCTTGCTTACGCTGTACTAACCAAAGCTAAAAGAACTTTTCAGAGAGATGATGAGGTGCTAGATCTATTCTAAACAAATGGAACACAATCTTCAGAGATGACAAGAAGATTATATACAGCAATAGTAAGGCCATCAAGAATTGGCCCCACCGATCCTTCCTCACATGATGCAGCAGTTTGAAAGAGATTGTATTCCAAGAGAAAAAAAATGCTTGACTTCATGAAATGCAACTCGCCAATGCCTAGCTTAAATGGCCAACTGAGCCACTACATTATTCTCAAATCATCCAAGTTGCAGTTGCAGCTACAGCTGCACGCACACGTACACATTATTTCTGACAGCTATTTTGGAAAAATCTATATGTGAAACTAAGATCAAAATAGTGCATGGGAACTTCTCTTTAGCCACTGGAGAAAACGTAGAATTTAGCAAACATTTTATACTACAAACAGTGATTGAACAAGATTGTTTATAATGATGGACAAGAACACAAGTTCTCATTGCATTTTCAGTATGTAAATAAGACACTACTTAATAGATACAGAATTGTCGAGTAAATTACCAGCGAGTATTTTCAGCACACAGTCCTTCCTGAGAGACTCAAGGAGCGAGATTTGAGCCGGCCCTTTTACAAAATCAGCTGCAGCGTTGACACCTTCAGTATCAATCAATCCAAGCTTTTGACACTAACTAATAGCTTCATGTGTCCTCCTCAATCATTGCCTTCTCTTGAATTTCAGCTTCACGTTGCATAGATGCCGTCATTGCTCCCACATGTTTTGTAACATCCCTCAAATCACCTTAAACATCGACAAAGACATCCATAAAAGGGTGACTTGACAAGGTATCCTTCAGTTTATTGCTATCTTTCTTCCTCTTTTTAGAGCTTCAAGCTGTTCAATCAACACTCCGTTGAGGTGGAATCAATGCTCTGTCGAGGCGTTTCTTTGGACATACTCTCTTCATCCTCTTCATCTTAAAAATCTTGAACAACATTTTCTTTCTCCATATTAGCTACAGCCTTGTGAAGTCCCTCTTCACCTTCTCTAGTAGCAACGTCTCTTTCATAGATTATAAGCTAATGTATCATAGTGGGGGAATGCTATACCATATAGCCCCTTTGCCTCATTGTTTTTTTAAAAAAAAATACAAATAACATGAGGCTGCAACACATGTCTTGAAAGGAATGAGAAAGTGCATGTCACAAAATTGGTTCAATGACTTATTCTGCAATAATCATTGTATTGTTGTTTTCACATTATATCATTTTTGTATTGTCATCCTACGAAAAGCCACTTCTGGTTAGCATCACTTTAATTGCACCAAACCTGGTCCTAAAGTGCTTTACTCTCCACACAATGTGTGGAATAGAAGTATGGCCAAAACTTAGCAACTTTTTAACATGTAAGCTCTCTAGAACTTGGCAATACCTATTTTTGAAACCCTTCTGATTTTCAACTTAGATCTAAAGAGAGCTTAAGACGGCCCAACCACTTTAGTTTTTTTTGTTAGAGGGGCAATGGTACTAATCTTTTGAAATTTTATAAAAGTTACAGTTAACACTGTGATTTTTTCAAGCTTGTGGGAGGCCAGGCCCTTGCACGCCCCTACCTGGCTCCGCCTGTTTGCCCGTCTTAAAAGACAAAACTGATTCACGAGAATCTGGTAATCACAGACGGTCAGCAATAAGGTTTAGTCTCACATGCCCGTTAAGTAAAAGTTCACTCTTTCTAATTTTATAACTTACAGCCCTCTCTCCATTTGTAAGGAAGAACCTCTTCGGTGCCTAAGCTTGAGTGAGCACACTGCAGTTCCCTTCTCCCTGAGTTTGCACGTTACTTATCAAGCAAAGTAAGAAAGCAACAGTTACATCATGTATGTTTCGAGGCAAAAACTAGCTGCTTTTCTCCAAAGTATAGCATGGTATCATGATCGTGGCTCTCACCGGAGCGAAGAGGTTGTATAGGAAAATACTCTAGCATGCTGTGGCGATATCCAGGCTAATTGCAAGACTTGTAATGAAGAGAAAGGCTATCAATTTCCCAACACCTCTCATGCCTATATCTATGTAGTAGCACCAGTACATTGGTCATATGTGTTCTAACATCCCATAGAAGGCATGGTGCATGGTGCTGCGAATTATATAGGGACACAGTGGGAGAAGAGACAGCAGCTATTTAGCTAGATGTGTCATTCTTCTCAGCTGGAGTAGTTTACTAAATAGTGAGCGTTCATACTAAATCCCATCTTTTTTTTCTTAATGTCGTTAGTCTTCAAAAATGAACTTATTAGAACCATTCTAAATAGTTAGTTCTTTTTTTTATAATGGAAGTACACTCAAACTTACTAAAAAAAAGTACACACAGCCTCTGCACTTTACACAGCTACGTCAAAGGTTACAAGCGTAGATGACCTGCCATGAACCTACAAATGCTGAGTGTATCACGTGGCCAATTCCACCAGTGGGCCGGACACTTCACTCCAGTGTGGTTGTTCTGCTAAGACCTGTTGGCAATTATGCAAGTACTGCTCACAACGGAGTTTGTCATTGTATTTCCGGTCCAAAAATTAATGCAGTTTGTCATAGTTTTCGTCACCCCACAAACTGCCTGGTGCTCCACATCCTAGGATCTATCAATGCGCCCAATGAAATGTTCCATAGATGCAAGTGATATTTCCCTCACCCATTTACTCTGTTTTAACTTTTCTATCTGATGAGTAAATGGGTCTTATTAAAAAAAGCCAAGTAGAGCTTGCACAGTGAGATAACCCACGAGAACATTTCTCCTCTGCCTTAATTCCCACAATGCTAATTATGTCAAGAAAAACAGTGTACGTCTTATTTTCTTAGTACAACTTTTTTAAACAAACCACAACTGATAGGGTAAAGTTTCATATTGATATAGCACGAAGAAATTACAAAATCACAATTCTGAGTGGCTATAATTAGAAAAAAATATTACAACACACAACATCATGCGCTGATGGCACTTACACACATTGCTGAGAAAGGAATCAGCGCCAAGTCAGCCACCACAAAAAATGACCGGACCTACTAAGAAGCCCACTGACACCATCTTCAGACAACTGCACGTTGAACCTCATAGTGTGAGCTGATTATCATAAATTCATAGATTGTCAAGCCTTCATTTTGCATCCATTCTAGTATGCCGAAAATTCATTCCCGTCACCGTATACATCACTCGCTCAGCACTCGGTAGAATGCCAAGTTGGCCACAGCCTTCGTGCACGTGTGCCATGACTCCACCGTGCCACACTATGTCGTGCCACATCAAACACGGACCCACCACTACGAATCCCGCCTGCTACCACTGTTCCACGTGTGAATCCCTCTAGCCACCGTCTTGTCCTCAACCCTGTTGCTTTATGCCATCATTCAACTTGACCTCCTCATCGAGTTCTATCATAGGTCTCATAACTCTGTACCACGCTGAACCGATTGCACACCGAGTAGCACCACACCGTGACAAGCCACGACCCCCGCCTGCCTGCCATCACTCTGCCTAGAGTTGCCGCACGCAGTGGAGCACTATGGCATGCATCTTTTCCCCGCTAGCATCAAGAGTGCTATACTTCACATTATCGTGGACCCAATTTAAGCTAGCACAGCTTCACTTCTTTCCTTGCAAAACTCCTTGTCACTAGGCATGCCCTCACCACCCTATGCCACCTCTCCCCTAGTTGGGTGTCACCTCCTCCGTGCCACTGCTTGCGCCTCCATGTCTGTTGCCTAGCCACCACTTTGCTCTGCCACAAACCGCCACCACTAGCCTCTGCCCCACCATCATGTGCCGCTTTGCCTATCGCTAGCGTCGCCGCCCATAGCCAGGACTCATCACCATGCCTTCGTCCTATGCCAAGGAGGGGTGAGCGGAGAGAAAGAAAGAACGAGAAGGAAGGAAGAATGAAGAAGAAAGAATATCCCTTTAGTGCAACTAACATGTGGGTCCTACCTCGACAGATGATGTGAGGCCGCGTGTCCTTCTTCCTACCCTTGATATTTGGACAAACCCTCCATCTTTCCCTCCCACCAACAAACCAGCCTCACTTTCCTAATCTCTGATTGGGCCATAGGCCAAACCCCATAGGCAAAGGCCCATTCTAGCCCACCAGTTTTCAAGGTTCACTTTACCTCCTCCAAAACAATCTCTCTACATGTGGTCTCACTCTAGAGAATATTCTATAGAATATTCTTTTTAATTTTCCACTGATTTATTCTTTTGCAAAAATTCTAGAAATTCAAATAATCTTCTAAAATTCATATCTTTTCAACCGTAACTTCTAGAATTTTTCTAAAAATGAGATCTATCGAGTGATACTATTATTTATTTTCTTATCTATTTAGTATTTTATTATTTTTTAGGGTTTTATTTGGATTCCTCACATTTCACGCGTAGTTCGCTATTGGAAAACTCTGAGACATCGATTCTACATAATTTTATAGACTAGTCACCCTTTATATTGCTTCTAATTTAAATCATAATCATATTACGAGAATTTAAATTATAGGAATTTAAATTGAAGGAATTTAAATTGCATGAAATAAATTATCATAATTTAAATCATTATTATTTTTACACTATTACATAAGATAAAAAAGTGTTAAAAAACTCTAAGCAAAGATATCCGAATTATAATTTAAAATGGCTAAACTCATTCAAAAAGTCATTAAGGCTCGCTCTGTCATGCCTCTACCTATTTTTATATAGGCAAGTATAACTTAAAAAACCCTAAAAAGCCCTTAAACATAGCCTACTTAACCTAACCGTAGGATCTAGATCAGCTGCCATAGAAACCTCCACATCAGCTGCCACATAGAGCCCCATCGAACTGCATGGAACTGCAGAAGATCCACTGCTGAGTCCTCCCGTCCACGTTGCAGGGCTCAATTGTGTAGCGCTACACTGTCCCGTGTGCCGTGTGGCTCCCCCGTGCATGCCACACATGCTCAACCGCCTCACTGCTTTGTAGGCCACCAATGTTGTGCCGGGTCATGCTGCGCTCGCCTGTGTTTGCACTATTGCGGGTTGTCACGCCATCTTGGGCCACCGCTCCAACCGATACGCTGCTAATCCGATGTCGCTCGCGAGCTTGGTGCTACCACACGCCGCAGGCCAAGCCACTAAAGGGATCGGGAAGGAGGCCAGCTGTGAGTTTCTTAGCTCCGGTCGCCGCTTTTTCTCACCTTTTCCTTTTTCACTTTCTCCTAAAATTTTCTTCGTGTATTCCAGTGTTTGCACAGTTCAGTACAAAGACCTCTACAATGGTACCGTGTTATGTACCATCTTGTATCCAACCCAACATCTTGATCATCCTGAACTTCAATTTCTGCTTAGTTTAGTATTGATCTACCGTTGATGTAGCTTGATATATAATTATACTTAATCTAATTTTTTCATATGATATTCCAATTGTGATAGACCTCTATTTCTCTCTAAGCGTAGATCTAATCCTCATCATTAACCAAAGCTAATGTAAATCACGATCAAATAGTTATTTCTGATCTTAGATATCGTAATTTAATTCACATTAATTATACGCACTCACGTCGACAATCATCAACCTTTTAAACAAAAATTTCAATAAAACCAACTCGAGGTTTCTAAATTCCTTGTCAATTTTTCATCATAGAATGTAAACCAAAATACACATGGTTTCCACAATATTTGTAATGAAGAGAGAGGATACCAAATTCCCTACACCTCTCACGCCTCTTCGCGTACGTACGTACGCCTATATATTTATATCACTATCTTCAAGCAACCAGTAGAAGGCATGGAGGATGGTGCTGTGGATTGATTAGATAGAGACCGGGGGAACACAGCTAAATTTGCCGTTCAATTATTGTGCACGTGCTTATATGACCTGTTGTTTTTGTTTTTTTCGTTAGTCTTATGTCAATCTTTGATAGGCAGAGTCTAAATTATCCCCTCAATTATTGAGGTAGTCAAATTTAACCTCTTAACATAAATACCAGATATTTTAGCCCTTTGATCTTTTCAAACTGGATAAATCACTGCCCAAACCAACTCGTATCAATGCGAGGCAACGGTTTGTCCACGTATTAATCAATTGAGAAAATATTTTTTTTAAAATAATTGAACCCACATGTCATCTTTTATTCCATCTTCCTCACCCTTCCTTCCCCTTTCCACGTCCTCCTTCCAGCTCATCTCCATTCTCGATAGCACGAAGAGGATCATCGGTGGGAAGCTGTCCACGCTGCGCTCCCACAACAACGGTGGCAGTGGTGGTTGTTCAAGTCAAATCCCAACTCGTCTTCATTGGTGGTCATCCCTGCCTCTCGTTCGATCGGTCCTCGAGATCTATCAATCGATCACTGCCGCCTCATCTTCTCATCCCGACAGCTCCGTCCTAGCCTGCAACGATAGATCTAGACTCCTCTATACTGGTGTAGAGAGAGGGCTAGAGAGAGGTCTCGTGTTGCAACCACCTCACCACTATTTTCGTATGAGCTCTGCCTCCGCCATCACTGCGGCTATGGTGGAGAGGGGTGGAGCTCTAGGCAAAGCTAGGTGGTGGCCTTTGACTCCACTGAGTGTTGGAAAGAGGTGAGCTCAAGAAGGTGAACTGAGTAGGGGGCGATCACCTCCCACATCAGGTCAAGGATGTGCAACCTAAACTAGGAGAGCTGAGGGTGGCCTTACCATCATGCAGCCTCCTCAAGGAGAGCTTGAGCTCTGCCGCTAGCACCTTCCTCGAGCGAGCTCCTCCTCTGTCGCTGGTGGCCGCCTAAAGATCCAGTGCCTCCTCTAGCGCTCTCCCTGCATACATCTGCTACCGCTTGAGCTTCGCATAGATCTACCACCACCCTAAGCTCCACCTCTGCTTGCACCCTCTTCCTCTGCCTTCTAGCCGCTGTTAGCCGCCACCGCTATTCCTAGCCTTGCCTCTAGCCACCTCTACCGTTGGCCACTGCTCCTCTTCCTAGCTAGAGGCCTGCTAACTCTGAGATATAGAGAGGAGAGATGGTATATATGATGTGTGAGACCTATAGTTTTTTAATTTCTGTTTTGTTGATTGGATGCAAGTTGGCACCAAAGTTATTTATTTATCTTAGCTTGGCCAAAATTGTCTAGAATAGTGCTAAAGGGTTATTTATCTATTATAAAAAGTTTGAGATGTAAAATGGGAGATAAATTGGATGACTGCAATAATTGTATTATGGGATTATAAATTTTTATTCCACAAGCTAATTAGCATGCATGAACTTAAAAGTGCCAATTATTCTTAAAAAATAGAATTATGAGTGTATAATTATGTTTTATCTTGTATGAGACATTGGCACCAACCATACAAGTTCTCGGGCATGCCTGGTAAGGCACATTTCATTGAATTCTTAGATAGCTCTAAGGCATACAATTTTCTCAGCCAAGTTGCTCAGGTCACCCACCCAACCAAAGGTCCAAATACCATCAACAAGATACTGAAGCATATATATTTAGGTGAAATGCCAACTTATCTTGTATCAAGTGAAAGGTTGTACAATGTTGTTTTGCATGCGACTCCATGCAGCATATCCCTGCTTCTCAGGAGCATAAATCATGAAAAACTCGCCTTTGAAGCCAACCTGTATTTTAGACATACAGGTTACATATGCTTGATGTACTTTGCACTCCAAGTTAGGAATAAATAGTTTATGTACGCAGCACAGAACCTCGAATGTAGGATAACGTATCAATATGGTAGAGCCACGTCTATTTGAAAATGAAGCCTTGCTTACGAAAGAACAAGTGGCAACTGCCGATTGGTGAGAGATGATGTATCATGTATGCAACCTTTGCTATTTGCTCACCGCCGAAAATCCTATGACCGGGGAAGGACGGTGGCTTGATCACGCGAAGGCCTAGGAGGTCTGCTTAACTCTAGTGCAGATCCTTAAGCCTCGAGGTTCACGAGCGTGCTAGTCAATTTGACCCTACAATTGACAAGGAAAAGGGATATGACGTGTTCGTCGGTCGGCTAGAAGGCCTGCCCGACTTTCCCTATAGACTGATTGCCGACAGAGATGAGAATGCTAGCGCATCGGCTGAAAAGCCGATGGAGGTATGGGAGATAGACACGTGTAACACGCTAAAAGGTCTATCAACCAAAGAGCCAATGGCGCTACCCGCATTCGATACGCGGAGCAGGAGCCGATCCCCCGTGAGGCAAATGCAGGCGAGCGACAGCAGTAACGACACCGTTAGGGCTAGCCTCGATAGATCGGACCTAACCGAGACAATATGAGACCGGAGGCTAACGACACCGAGACGGTGGGGGCTCAAACCGAACATGACAATGAGGTAGGAAGGATACCATCGGCTACCTACAGGCCTAACGCCTGAACCAATCAGCCGCACGACAACGAGGACCTACGTTTAGGATAACTCATCGGCTACTTACTCTGCTGAGATGCCGTAAAGAGACGTATAGACCTAAAACTCAATCCTCTGTCGGCAGACCCGTAGGTCGGACATAACCGATGCAGCACGAGACCGACGACGGCGGAAGGAGTTTGATAGGCCGATAGATCCTGCAGAGACGTGATGCGGTACAAAGTATACCAAGATAGTGGCAGGACTTACCCCTTCGCCAGAGATCGGACTTAATCGATGCAGCCCCGCGTCGAGAGCTAGAACCCACCGGTAAAACCTAGATGAACTAGGGTGGCAATGCGCCGAGATTATATTTGATTGAGAGATGTGTTATATGTTTTCAGGGGGTCTATATTTATACCCTAGATTTATAGATAGAGTCCGACGCGTTTACAACCATCGGACGTTATTTCCTAATAAGAACAAAGGAAAATACCTCTAAAGAAGTTAACTAACTAACTAAACCTTTCTAATAAGGTTACATTTTACAAAGATGGAACATCTTGCCATGTAGTCCATAGCTCTTTCGCAAACTCGGTTTTATCTAAATAATCTTCCAATTTGGAACCGAGTTTTCTTCGCTACAACCCGATCAGCTTCTTCACTGTAGCAATCGGACCTCTTTTTACTCAAGCCGATCCTTTTCCTACCTCTCCTCGGGCTTCTCGGACCTGACCCTGATCGGATAATTCTCTATCTTCAAACCTATCCAATCTTCTACTAATTTGATCGGCTTCTCTACAATTCCGATCGACTTTGTCTCACGAGCTGACCAGTATCTCCATCGGCCGATCCTGTTTACAGGCTGAATCAAATTTTCCATCGGACACCTCTCAGCCGATCGGCTTTAGCACCATCGGATCGTCCAGATTTTGGCGTTAACACTATTCTACAAAAAAGCAAGGTGTGCACAAAATGAAATATGTACAGTGTCGGCTAGGTCATTTCCAAACTTTTTTTGGTATCATGGGCATGACCAGAGAGAGCTACAACCATAAAGCCGCTATTGGTTGGATGAGTCAGTTAACCAAGATTAGATGAAGATTTGTTGGAAGAACTCTCATTTAACGTACAATTCCCTAACCATTCTCTAACTAGTGTCCAGCTTTGGACTGGTCATTATTTTGAACCCATGGTGTGGCTACTACTCTCTCGCATGGTGGGTCCTGGACCAACTAACCTATACATGTTATATTTTGTTGAATTCTTTAAATGAAAATTTTCTATAAATGGGTTCCGCAATTTCACAGCATAGTGCCATTAACATTAGTACTGTAGCACCTTTATCCTTCTATTGTAAAATTACTTTGGTTGCACAACAATTTCAACCATGCACCACATACGTATATCCTTCTAAAGTAAAATATCTTTGGCAGCATAGCAATGTGCAGCATAGCAATGTGAAATGAAGAAAAGAAAACTAGACCAATTGTGGCCAAAGAAAATAACTGAAAGTAAAGATGACTAAACATTCAAACAAGGCCTATGTTGTTTACTAGCAAAGTGCATTTTTATACTGATACTAAACAAATGCACCATACTATCATATTTACCACTCTACCGTATTCACAACCCTCATTCAAAAGGTATATAACTATGAATTATTTTAATCTGATATGTCCAAAGGGAATTAGTCAGGTCAATGTCCCCACCTAACAAGCCCGTGAGTTTCACTTGGCCTCTGAATTCAGCTCCATCTTTCTCCAAGAAAGCACCATAGTTCTTTGTATTTGTCCAAGAGGTCACAACACAACAAATAATGCATTTACGTTTTGTACATAAATATGAAGATATAAAAGAGGCAATTAAAACTAAGTAAAATGATATATCACATAGAGGAATTATATAATGGCTATCTTCAATGTAAAAGAAAGTACTTCGCTCACTATACTTTGATAAGTTTACAAAATTAGGAATAGGAAAAATCTTCACATAACAAACGTGTCTCAAGTCTCAGCTTGGGTAAAACTTGTAACAGGTGTGCCTATGTGTGGATTAGGACAACTAAAACTGCATCAACAAAGAGCAACCTGCCAAGCTACAAATGGAACATGCAAAAAAAGAATTAATCCATTTTTGAGAATTAGACTACAGAGAATTGGATATTTAGTCTTGACATCTATATAATATGTTTTTTGCTAATGGGTCTTAAAAGGAAAATAGAGGTAGACAATCAGCTTGCCAAACCCCCCCATCTAATAATGTCCATCAACGGCACGATATTGCTTGCATTCAACTAAATAACAAGAGTACAATATATAGAATCTTCCTCTACCTGATTTATAAAATAAGATCATAGAGGTGATCCGGGAGTGCATAAGAAAAGGCAAACACCTAAATAAATAAAGGGATCACCTAAATAGAAAAAGAGTGATCATCTAAACAGGGATAGAGATAAATTCTAATAGGATATTCACCCACCTAACTATAGATGGGGATCTGCTAAATAGGGAAAGATATAAACTCTAATAAACAAAAGTCAATGTAACTAGATTATGTCATCAAAATAAGCATAGAAATGTAAATTGATCTGGGTTTTGCATGTTACAGGGTTAAAAACTAGGTTTTGTAAGTTTGCTAAATGGACTTTTTCACGAAGTTCAGAGAGATAAAATTAACCTATTCCAAAAAAGAAAATTCAAATACCTGCAAGCCAACAATCTCTCAAATCAATGTCAACTCATTAAGCCCTTCACCAATTGAATTGGTTGTTTTAGTGAGACAGCGACTAACTTGACTGCCTTCATATTGAAAGAAACCTCAGAGAATAACTGAATCTTTCTATCACTGCGTTAATGAAGAATTGTAACACCAGAGCATGCAACACTGCATGTTCAAATGTTATACCGGAGACTAGATTATTTAATTTCTGATGGCTTAACACACGGTCCTAGCTATGTAGCTTGGGTACCTCCTAAAATATGAACTGATAACAATATGCTTTAGACATGATATTGTGATTTTTCCTTTTTTTCATTAAAAAAAAGGAAAATAATTGACAATACTTCTTCGTCACTTCCTCCCTAATACCTCGAGGCCAAACCCCTTCATTGGATGTCCTCAAGTCCATGAAAAGCGAGTTTAACATTGCCAACTAAACAACTATCATACCACTATACAACCTAATCCCCTACACTGTATATCTAACTTCTACATTTTTAAAACTATAATAGATATAAACATATACGATGTATCAGTATTTTAGAGGAAATGACCTACCATGGTCACGCTCCTTATGAGTTCATCAAATCAACTTTGGTTCCACCTTGCATCAGTGGTAATCAAATACTCTACATAAAAGTCTTATTGCTCAAGAAGCTTAAAACAGGTGGGCCAAAGTAGTTCTATTATACAGTAATTAATGTTGATTTCCACTCCAACAAAAAAGAGGACATGGAAGAATTGATGGCCTAGGGTAGGTAATATTTTTAATAGATTGACTGTTTAGTGCCCCGGATGTTATTAGTGCCCTACACTTTTCCAGTCATGTGAAACACATTCTATTGCTTTAGGAAAAGTATTCACAATCATGGGAACATGTTTATAATTACAAAATGAATTTATTACTTGGTAGAAACACACTTATAGTCATGGGTGAGTTCTATTGAGTCGGTTGCTGCTAGCGCCCTAGCCCTAGTTAGCCCTTTTGACATTTTCATATAAATACACTAACACATTAAATGCAAAGCATTTTTCTTATAGATATTAAGAATTTGAAATCATACCAGCAAGCTTGCCATTTACAAATACACAAGCAACATCATGAATTTTATCTATTGTTAATGAAGGAAGAACCCCTTTTGAATTCCAGAATGCAACATCTACATCAGAAATGTTTACCCTGTTGATACGTATAGTAATTAGACACTTGAAAACAATCGTCAGCAGACTATGAAGTACATGCCATTCAAACCACATATTGGTAAAGAACAATGAACATATAATCATTTCAAAGTTATTGCATATGCATTTCACTCTCTGGGTTTGAATTTGAAATTCAAAATAGTCGGAAAATAGTCTATATAGTAATATACACAGTTGACATTTCATTGAAAAATGAAAATTGAATGGAGTGCCCAAGTCTGCTTTTCATGTTTGCAAGCAGCAAGAGTGCTAAACATTATTCTACATAATATGTATAATTGGGAAATTAACACCCAACGTGAGGTTGACAAGTGGGCTTGGGACACTGGCTATGTTACTAAAATACTGCATTCTCTTTTGTTATTTGAGGAATCAAATTTGCCCCATGCATAAATCATATAGCTAGAGATAATACTCCTTTTGGTGCTAATGACTACCACCAAGTAAAGAGACACAAGTGTACAGCACAAGACTCTTAAGGTTTCTAGTACACTAGTACACTTGCAAATAAAGAAAACATTATCAAAATACGCAGTTCAAAATGTCAAGTCAACTAATTATGGACTAAATACAAGAACAATAATAGCATATTGTTCTCTATTAGAATTTGATCTCACAAAATGATATATTCTTCAACAACATATAGTCAACACTCACCTGGTAATGTACCAGAAGTAGTCAAATATGTCCTTTGTTACGTTCAAGCGCTCTAATATTCCCCAAACAGCAAAGTTGTTTTCGCCCTATGTACCAATAGGCCTTTTAGAAGTCCACCAAGTACTTGAGAGAGAGAGGGACCTCAGGCCGTAAGTGAGGATACTAGGCTTATGTCTACTTGAACGACTGGTTGACCATGATTTTATAGTAAAAACTGAAGTCTGATACTAAACAATAACATAACAGCCATACATTTAAACTGTATGACAAACTCAGAAATACATGAATGATACAAAAACGGCAGCTTCATGTTCTAGATTCTAGTGACAACAAATTAAATCAATGGTTTCATGCATATTATTCCCTTAAAAAGTGGTTCCTGGCAAATATGTCATAATGTAGATGGCACCAAGATTTCATGGGTAGACAAATATTTTAGAACAAAATCAAAAAACATATTATTGTTTGGGACAAAAAAGCTGAGCAATTTATAAACTTACACAAATATCATAAATGGTAATTTAAAAATACCTTTTACACCTTTTTAAGGTTGATAAAACTTCCTTCAAACCAATTTTTATAGCCTTATGTTCTTTAGGACAAATGCAAAAATGCAATTTTAATGTTTTAAATTTTAAATGGAATCTAAGAATAACCTATGCAACTATTTTGTAAAATAAGCAATCTATATATCACAAGAACATGTAAATGCACACAATAAATTTCAAAGACAGTTCCAAAATTATTGTATTTGCCATGAAACACAAAGTAGCCTCTGCCACTATAATATCATGGGCTAAGGTGTTGTGACACAGTAGCATTAAATCCACCCAATCACACACCCTGACAGGCCACACGAAGTTGAGGACAAAAGGTAAGACTGTGTAACATCAATGTTGACTTGCAACTCTGCCACATGGGACGGCTAGAGTGTCTTTTGGAATCAGTGTGTCCTGTGCTGAATAACTTCACAATTTTAGTATTGTTGCTTATTTCTGTGATGGGTTAAATTCACTTTGTAACCATATTTTAATATGGAAAATTAACTAATATTAGTACCATCCTGGATATGGTTTTAGATTGGGACAGTAAAACCATGCTGCACAATTCAAATTCTATTTCGATCTCAAAAGTCAACAACCTAGGTACTAAGACCAGGAAAGCATTCTAAAAGGTTCATGGTCAGTTTCTAAATAAATATTGGGTATTTTGTTTTTGAAGGTTAATTTTGGTAAAGCAATGCTAAACTCATTCCCACGTGAAATTATATGTTAAGGGGATATGTAGAGACTGAACAAAACATCTTTCACCCAAAAAAATATGGTGTGGACAGTGTTAAATATCGATTATCTAAGGGTCTATATAATTGTACTAAAGTCCTGATGACAATATATATGAAAACCAGCTAACCTAAGAGGGTGTTTGAGTTTTCTTGCTATCTCTATACAATACCTCTCCATGGTATCAGAGCACCAGGTTTCCTTGCGGCCTCTGCTCTAGACCCCAACTTCCCTGCACTGCCAATCTTCCTCTCCTCTCCTCTTCTTTTTCCTACCATCGCTGCCTTCTAGCTTCTGTGTCGTCACCTCTCTTTCGCACGCGCGTCCATGAGTCTCCTCTCCCACTCGGCCATCAGCGTCCGCGAGTCTCCATCCCCTCTTCCGTGTGCGCACTCGCGCTCCTTCTCTCCCATCTGCTCTTCTCTCCCGTGTAGCAATGCCGCTTGGCCCCTGTGCCACTCGGCTCTCTTCTCCGCATGAGCATCTTCACTCGTCCGCACATATCCATAGCACTGTTGTGTTGCTCGATCTTCTCACCATGTGCGGCATCTCTCTTCTTTCGTGCTGTGTAGACCCCTTGGTCCTCCCACGGTCCTTTTCCCTTCCCTCTTCCATGTGTTCCTAGCGAAGGCTTCTCCTCTTCTCCGCACATTTTCTAGTTGCGCCGTCTCCGCTGCCCTCCTCACGCACGCGCATCTTCCGCCCATGCACTCTGCGATGCACCTTCTCTATTCCCTCACCTAATCAGTGCGACCTTCACGCTTCCCCAGGCGACTTTCCCTTCTCCGCCCGTCTTCCATGCATGCTCGTCTTCCGCACCCAACTTTTGCGACCGCCCGTCTTCCGCATCCTCAACCACACTGCATCCCACGCTCCTAGTCTATCTTTTCTTCCCAACCACACCTACTGTGCACACCACTCCTCTCTGCTTCACACCGCCATGGCCTCCTCGTCGAATTCCAACACATCGACCACCAGTGGCGGCGTCTCCTCCTCACAAGCTACGCCACCACCTCTGGCTTCCCCAGCCTGCACCACCATCAACGTGAAGACTCACGTGCCAATTACCCTGGAGTTGGGCCCCCCAACTACAAGTGGCCTGCCTTCTTTCTTCCTTTCTGTGAAAGGCTCTTCCTCCATGGCCACGCCGATGACTTCCTCGACCCTAACCTTGCCAATCCTCAATGAGATTCGGTGGACTACACTGTTTGTGGCTGGATTTTCAGTTTGCTCTCTAACGAAATTGCCTCTCTATGATTACTAGAACTCTCGTGATCTCTGGGTCGCAATTACTAGAAGCTCCTTGTGCCATCTTCCTTGCTGAGCAGTTCCACATATGACTCAAGGTGATTCCACCATGGATCAATATTGCAAGCGCCTAAAGAAGGCTGTTGATGCCCTCTGAGATGTTGGGCATGCTGTTCTAGACTCCCAGGTCATCCTTAACCTACTGCGTGATCTCAATCCCTACTTCTCCAGCACCACCGACAACATCGCCAACAAATTATTGCTTCCGTCTTTCGTTGTCGCTCAAAACATGCTGGTCCTCAAGGAACTTCGCCTCGCTAATGAAGGAAAGCTACAAGCAGCTACTACTCTCATGGCTATCAGCTCTTCCACCTCATCCTCCCACGGTCCAAGCGACTGCTACCCCCCAGAGGCACTCGCAACACTACCTCTGCTCCTCCACTATCGCACGGTAGAGCAGGTAGGCACCATGGCCCTGGAGGGTTCCAAGGCAACCATTTCAATCGCCATGGTGGGCATCACGGCCACGAACAACACCAAGGACAGCACCAGTACGGCGGCAAGAGGTAGTCGCCACCATAGCCCTCTGGCCCTTGGTTCTGCTTTAGTCCTTGTGGCGGCCAGCAGTACGCCCCATGGTGTCCTAGTGCCCCGGGATCCTCGGCTAGTCCCTCTAGGCCCACACCGTCTTCACACCAATTCAATACTCCCCACCGGTGCAGCAGCAACCCTTCTCGTAGTGGGATCCCTCTGGTCTAGTGGTTGTCATCAATCAGATGAGTGCTCCCTAGGTCATGGATACTAGTGCAATGAACCATATGAGTAGCAACAATGGTATCCTTCTCTCTCGCTGCCCATCTTCTTTCTCTAACGTCGTGGTCAGTGATGGCAACTCTCTCGCCAACACCGCTGCCTCTGACCTCGCTACCTTGTGGAATGCTCGTCTTGGTCATCCCAGCCCTATAATTAAAGCTAGTCTCAAGTAGCTAGCTCCATGTAATAAAGTTTCCACCCGTGTTTGTCATGCCTGTCAACTTGGAAAAGCATGTTCATCTATCTTTTTCTAGTTCATCATGTACTTCTGTTCCATTCGAACTTCTACATTGTGATGTGTGGACATTCCTCGTTTTGAGTATTTTTGGCAAATCTTACTATTTGGTTATCCTCGATGACTACAGTCATTATTGTTAGACCTTTCCACTCCAGCACAAATCTGATGTCCATCAGCACCATGTGCAGTTTGCACTCTCCGTCAAGTGCCTTCAAGCTAACCATGTGCAGCCAATCACATCCTTCTACATCTCTTCTATCCCTACACCTCGGCTTAGAACAACAAGGCAAACACAACCTACGCACCATCAACAACATAGTGCACTGTCTTTCTCTACTCTTCCACGCCTTCTGCCAACTGGATCGAAGCTCTCGCTACAACCACTTATGTTCTTAATTGCTGCCCATCCTCCACCATACACAATGAGTTTTCCTTCTCTCGCCTTTATGGTCAGTAACCTGACTTGTCCCATTTTTGTGTCTTTGGATGCCTCCGCTACCCAAACCTTAGTGCCACCTCTGCACATAAGCTCCCTCCACGATCCATTGCCTATGTTTTCCTCGACTACCGTACTTCCCACAAAAGCTATCATTATCTTAATCTCTTATCTCGCCACATCATCATTTCCTACTATGTTGTCTTTGATGAGATATTGTTTCCCTTTTTTAGTAACTCTGCAAGTCCTACCCTAGCTTCACTCGATTTCCTCATCGATGCCAGTGACATTGTCGCTCCATCCTTCATGGATGTCACGCCCACTCTGCCTGATGGGCGTGGTCTCGTGCCCCCGTCTGGGTTGTTTTCCCAGGACAACCTTGCAGTAATCACCTATGGTACACTCGCTCTGTTGAGGTCGTTTTGCTCGTGTCTACATGCGACACGATGCCTCACCATCACTAGACACCACAACCATGCCTCCGGCACCTTCGACGCCATTGGCAGTCACGACTCCAGGTGCGCCAATGCTACCCCTAGTGCCTCAGGTGCCACTAGGGACATCACCACTGCCATCTACACCTTCTGGTACTCAAGCTGTGGGATAGGCAACGGCGAGGTTGCAGTCGGGCGCCATTCGGCCGATTGACTACATGCTCACCGTCAAAAATCCTGCAACTAGGGAGGGACGGTGGCTCGGTCACGTGAAGGCCTGGAAGGTCTACTTAGCTCCAGTGTAGGTCCTTAAGCCTCGAGGTTCACGAGCGTGCCAGTCAATTTGACCCTACAATTGACAAGGAAGTGAGATGAGCAGGTCCGATATAGGCGCTCGCTATCGGCTGGCTGCCGATAGGATCGGGATGCTCTTCGATTGACTGAGGAGCCAATATGGATAGGTGTCGACGATGGATCGACCGTAGAGCCGATAGAGGAATAAGGGTGTACTTAGGAGATAGATAGGCACACATGATCCCTCCGGACAGCCGAACAGTGATTCATCGGCTGAAAAAACCGATGAAGGCATATGCGAACTAGGCAAGAAATAGTATAAGAAGGCATGGGCTGCAAAGCCAATGCCGCTCTAGATATGACAGCATGAGACCTGCCGCCCACCGTGACAGTGCCATTAACACCAAACCTCGAAGATCGGACTAACCGAGATAGTATGAGGCCGAGGCCAGCGGCGATGATACGGAGGACACTGGATCGGCTATACCGTAGCAAGGATAGGAACGAACCCATCGGCTAGCTAAACCACTGAGGGGATGCGTCTCTGAAGGCGGGTGCGTATTGGCTGGGAGACCGATACGTTCAGTGTTATGCGTCAATAGACGCCTCTGGAGGCTGATGCGTATCGGCCGAGGGGCCAATGCGTTGGGCATGAAGCTTAGAGCATGGATAACTCATTGGCCTGCACTCCGATGATACGCCGTGCAGAAAACTATAGGCCTGAAGCTCGATCTACCATCGGCAGCCCCGTAGGTCAAACCTAACCAATGCAGCATGAAATTGACGACGGCAGAGGGAGCTTAATAGGCCGATAGGTCCTGCGCGGACTTGATGCGGTACACCTGATCTGACAAAGAGTTCGAACCTAAACGATGTAGCCTTAGCCAGTACAAAGCATACCAGGATAGTGGCGGGACTTACCCCTTCGTCGGAGATCAGACTTAACCGATGCAGCCCTGCGTCGAGAGCTAGAACCCGCCGGTAAACACCTAGATAAACTAGGGTGGCAATGCGCCAAAATTGTATATGATCGAGAGATGTGTTACATGTCTCCAGGGGGTCTATATTTATACCATGGATTTACAAACAGAGTCTGACGCGTCTATAACCATCGGACATTATTTCCTAATAAGAACAAAGGAAAATATTCATAGAGAACATGATTAACCAGCTAAACCTTCCTAATTAAGTAAGTATACAATTTACAAACACAAACATCCTACCGTGGAGTCCACGGCTATTTCGCAAACCCGGTTCCATCTGAATGATCTTCTAATTTGAAACCAAGTCTTCCTTTGCCGCAACTTGATCGGCTTCTTCACTGTAGCAATCGAACCTTCTTTTACTCAAGCCGATCCTTTTTCTTCCTTTCCTAGGGCTTCTCGGATCTGACCCCGATTGGATAATTTCCTGTCTTCAAGATGATCCAATCTTCTACTAATTTGATCGGCTTTTCTACAGTTTCAATTGGCTTTGTTTCAGTATCTCCATCGGCCGATGACTGAATTAAACTCTTAATCAGACCTCTTAGCCGATCGGCTTTAGCATCATCGGATCGTCCAGGTTTTGGCGTTAACACATGCCCCCTAATTTTGGAGTTTGCCAACAGACTACGAAATTCTGAGCTGTTAAAAACCTTCACAAACCAGGATGACTCGTTAAAACCTGCATTAATCGGCTTAGATCTCTGCCTAGGTCGCTCCGCCTCTATAAAATATATCTCCGCCTTAGCCTTCTTCCACACACTTCTTCTCATCAAAACCCCCAAACCTCGACGAGCACCACAGGCATCCGCAAATCTCCAAAGGCGAACTTCCGTGAATCTCGATGGGCTCAGAAGACTGAAGGCAAGCTCTCGCAGATTTCTTCATCGGCCGCTACTCCTTCATTTGTGCAATGGATTCTACACATGTAATCCCTGAGGTAACTATTATCTGCTCTTTCATCCTATGTTTTGCACGAATCTTCCCTATCCCGATTTCTCATCAGTAGTCAGGTTCTGGTTTCTATAGGATCTCAAGAGCCAGATTGCTATTCCCATTTCCGACCGCCCCGGTCACTTCTTTCTTGGCCCTATGGGTAGCGAGGATCTGACTGATTTTATCAACTCCGAAATAGAAAGGATCCCATTCAAGCATTCATCCATGGCCATCATCGATTAGGTAATTGCTTTAGATCCTAGCCTAGCAAACTCCCGGAATGGAGGAACTGGTACCTTAGGGTTTTTGCCTCCAAAAAGTCTTTCTAGGAGGATTTAGAAATAGACCATTGCATCAACCTTTCCTTAACTGATGTGGAAAGGAATGAACCTCTGCTTGCATCGGCTTCTTACTTCTAGTCGGACATTTTAAATGCCTTCATGTTTGTGCATGGGCCGATGACCCCCACCTTGATGGATGCTACTATGTTGACCTGCCTCAACACCACCCACTACATAAATCTGTTCAGCCTCAGATTCAAACCTACGCATTGACTAAACACCAAGAACGTTGGAGGTTGGACTAAGTACATTTCCCTGCATAAAAATCCTCCGTTCCAGTCGATGGACGTAAACATATATCATTCTTAAATCTTTGGTTGGACCGATTCATCTTTGGTGGTTCGACTCTTGGTCCAACGACCAATATGCAATGTCTGGCAGAGCTCTTGGCCGATCACCACTAGATCCCGCTAGGGCAATACCTTGATGGATGCTACTATGTTGACCTGCCTCAACACCACCCACTACATAAATCTGTTCAGCCTCAGATTCAAACCTACGCATTGACTAAACACCAAGAACGTTGGAGGTTGGACTAAGTACATTTCCCTGCATAAAAATCCTCCGTTCCAGTCGATGGACGTAAACATATATCATTCTTAAATCTTTGGTTGGACCGATTCATCTTTGGTGGTTCGACTCTTGGTCCAACGACCAATATGCAATGTCTGGCAGAGCTCTTGGCCGATCACCACTAGATCCCGCTAGGGCAATATCTTCTCGGAGCAACTTATCACTTGCTCCATCAAGTCGCGACCAAGCTATCGGCAGGCCAACCAGTCGGACACATCAGCGGATCCTGGTGGTTTATACAACTCTGGTTGAACGTCTACACCTCCAGAGTAATCGCCAGGCCCCCTTTCTCTTCCATGACATACCCGACTAATTACCTAGAAGAAAACGAGGCCAGCCGACGCCGATGCATTTCTCTGGGTGAAGCTTCATTGGCTCTTCCTGGAAGCAAAATGACCCCCCTCAGACTCAGCCGGTGGTTCAAGTGTTTTTATTACGGCTTTACCAAAGAGGTCACCATCTAGTTTGCGTACGAGGATGACTCATCCTTTGAAATGCCTTCTAGGTTTCATCCGATGAATGCCTTAGCCGATGAAAAATCGAAAACAGTCTTTTTATCCTCCATAACTCCTTGTCTTCTGCCGATCGGATTTTCAATGGGCTGATCCCAACATCCATCATACGAGTTCTACCATCTTTCGGTTGGTACTCGTCAGTTAGGCTTCGGCTAACTCCCCATTGGCTTGTTCTTCATCGGCAAGCTCCCAGCCCACGAAGAAGTAAAAAGCGGCTTGGAGGACGACCGACTTAGTTCGATGACATCGAACTTGTCCTTAGGGACTATCACCACCTTCAATCCCTGTATATCCAATACCAAAATCTTTGCTCGATGGTGGTCAAAATGGGGAAGGTACCTGTTTAGTCTATCGGCTGAACATTACTACTGCCTTCACCTCAACCCTGACTACGTGGAATCCGATAAAGAGGTAATCCTTCTTCTTTCACTATCTTTTCTTCATCGTATTGAATTTCAACTGTCTTGATTCCCGTGATTCCACAGGCTAGCGACAAAGATGCACTCTCGACCAGTGCAAGTGGTCGGTCGATTATTTATCAACCTCCATCGGTCAGATCCCTCCTTGGGCAAAGCGGTTCACCTCCATCGGCTCTCCGCCGAGTGTCACAAGTATCAGGGCTGAAACGCAAGAAACCGGCTACTCGGACGATTTCTAAGAAATAGAAACCTGACGCCGATGTTGTCATTATTGCATCGGCCTCGCGAAGCCCTTCTCCTACGACAATTCTGACTTCTTTCGCATCTCCGTTGGTATGTGTCAGCATCAATTATTCGTTGCCATTGTTTTTATCCTGACACCTTCGCTTTGCAGCCTGAACCATCGGCTACTAAAGTCCAAATGCCGGACCCTGTTACTGGGGCTGTGCCGATGGCATCCTCAGAATTTTGGTATCCACTCAAACTCAAACTGCCCCAACTCAAGCTGACACCTGCATCAGAACTGCTCCCACTATCTCTCAGGTACGTCCATCATACATGTCATTTTTCTTGACTCATGATCTCCATATTTGCTAATGTTGTTATGTAGTCATTAGCCGATCTATTCTCCTTTGACATCAGCAAATACCTGAAAGCAGAGGAAGACTCAGCCACCAGCACAGCGATCGAACCATTTTTGCCAACCAACGCACGTGAGCAGTTGTCAAATATTATGCATCGGCTGGAAGTTCCGATTGACTCACTGGTGGAAGATTGCGGGCCGATCCGGGGAAGACTTGCGGAAATTGAACACCTTCTGCCCGTGGAATTGTCAGACGCACTCACGCCTGTTGCCTACTTGGAATTCCAAAGGACCCAGCTGACCGCATCAAGACAACGCATAGCCGATCGCACTGAGCAAAGCCATCTGGCTCACCACGATCGGCTGACTACCCAAGATGAAAAGAAGAAGCTTGATGAAATGTCAGTTAACCTTCAACACAACAACACTAAGCTTGGCCTCTTGAAGAAACGAGAAGCCGATTAGATGGCGAAACTCGACAAGGTTCGTGAAGACATCAACTCCACCAAGTCTCATCTCATCGGCCTACCAAAATCAATCCGAGACCAAAAGGCCAAGGTAGCAGACAAAGTGCAGCTCGCAGTTCGCTAGCATAGGAACCTGAAGACTATCCCCGAATCAGACGAGGATGACATCTGCGCCATCAACGATGTAGATCAAATCCATCTGCGCGCGATTGAGGCCATTTAGAAATTCTTGTAAAACTTTAGCCTCGGAAAAATCCAGATGTCATTCTGAATAATGACTTTTCCAATAGATTTCAATCAGTTTGATTAGCAAACGTTGTGTATATATATTTTCTAAAGGCGATATCGCCACAATATCGGCTATCTATAACCGATACAAACTATATCAGCTTCTGTACATTATCAATCGGCTATGCCTTAACCGATTATACAAACCTTATCTGTATTGAATCGGCTATGCTCAGCCGATTTAGAAGCCTACCCACACGTTAGGATAATACTTTTCAAATATTTTCCATTAAACAATTTGGTAAACTTCTCTCCTTTAAGACTTTTCAACATATAAGCATTGCCAGGTACACACCGATTGATCCGATATGATCCTTCCCAATTAGGTGACCATTTTCCAAACTTATTATCCCTAGATCCAATCGGTAAAATTAACTTTCAAACGAGATCTCCTTCGGAAAAAGATTTGGTCATTACTTTTTTGTTATAATGCCTAGCAACCTTACCCTTGTTTTTCTTGATCCTCTCAAATGCTTCTAACCGACTCTGAGTCAAATCATTGAGCTCATCGGTCATCAACGTGTAATAATCATTAGCTATCAACTGATCCTGTAAAGACACCCTCTTGGAGCCGATGTTAACTTCCCACAGAAGAACTGCTTCATGATCGTATACCAACTGATATGGTGGTACCTGGGTAGATCCATGACATGCCATCCGATAGGCCCACAATGAATCATTCAATATAACATGCCACCTCCATGGTTGTTCGTCGATCTTACGCTTGATCAACTTTATTAAACTCTTGTTAGAAGCTTCTGCCTGTCCATTAGCTTGAGCATAATATGGTGATAAATTCAGCAACTTAATCCCCATACTAGCAGCAAACCTTTGAAACTCCTTTGACATGAAGATAGAACCTTGATCGGTGCTAATTGTCTATGGAATTCCAAATCGATGTATGATATGTTCCTTGATGAACTCAATTGTATCCTTAGAAGTAACTTTCTTCAAAGGAATAGCTTCTACCCACTTTGTAAAATAGTCTGTTGCCGCCAATATGAACTTATGGCCTTTACTGGATGAAGGATAAACCTGGCCGATCATGTCGATTCCCCAACCTATAAATGGCCATGGCTTGACTATCGGATTCATGACCAACGCTGGAGCTCGCTGCACATTCCTAAACCTCTGACAATCTTGGTAGCCCTTGTAGTATTTAAAACAATCCTCCAACATACTCGGCCAAAAGTATCCAGCTCTCCTCATCATCTATCTCATGTTATGAGCCGATTGATGGGCTCCACAAATGCCTTCATGCACCTCGCTCATCACCAATGCAGCTTCTTCGGCACCCAAGCATCTTAAGAGCACCCCATCAACAGACCGATAATATAATTCTTCATCAAGTAGAATGTACTTAATAGCCTTGTACCGAAGTTTCTTGAAAATCGATCTTGATGGATTTTGCAAATACTGAATAATTTCCCATCTCCAATAATCGGCTTCCATACAGCTCTCAATATCGGCTATCTCGATTTCCACTCTTCTGTTTAGCCGATACCCCGAAGCGATCTGAGCAAGATCATTGGCCTCCACGTTTTGCTCCGTAGGAATATGATCCAATGTTACTATCTTGAAATCCTTTAACAATTGTTGATATTTTTCATAGTATGACTTTAAAATTTCATCCTTGCATTCATATTCCCCAGATAGTTGTTTGATTACTAACAAAGAATCCCCAATGACCTCAACCATATTGGCTCCAATTTCTCTCAGCAGCTGAAGTCCCTTGAGTACCGCTTCATATTCTACTTGATTATTTGTACTATATAGCTTGATTGTGAAGGCAAACTCAAAACTTGCCCCCCAAGGCGAAATGATCACCAAGCCACTGATACCAGATCCATGCTTGCAAACCGATCCATCAAAGAATAACATCCATGGGATCGGCTCCACATAATTCTCTTGGACTCCTCTATGCTGTACAATAAAATCAGCTACCACTTGTCCCTTGATTGCCTTAGCCGACTCATACCTCAGATTGAACTCCATCAGAGCGAATATCCATTTACCAATCCATCCCCTCAGGATTGGAGCCGATAGCATGTATTTAATCACATCGGCTTTACAAAGTACTGTATACTCAGCCGATAGAAGATAATGCCTTAACTTTGTACATGAGAACTACAAACATAGGCATAACTTTTCCATAGCAAGATACCTTGTCTCAGCGTCCAGAAGTCATTGGCTTAAATAGAATACTACTCGTTCTTTTGATTCAAACTCTTGTACAAGCATCGATCCGATTGACTTCTCATCGGCTGACAAATATAATTTGAACAGTATCCCTTTTTGCGGTGGAATCAATACCGGTAGAGAATTCAAGTATTCCTTGATATGATCAAAGGCTTTTTGCTGCTCATCACCCCATACAAATTCTTGATCGGCTCGTAACCTTAATGAAGGAGTAAACGACTCAATTCTTCCCGATAAGTTTAAGATAAATTTCCTTATAAAATTGAGTTTGTCGATAAGGACTGCAACTGTAGTTTGTTGCTGGGTGGCTCGGTGGTCTGGATGGCCCTAATACTTCGTTGACTGACTTCAATTCCTCTCTCATGCACCTTGAAACCCAAAAATTGTCCAGCCAATACGCCAAAAGCACACTTGTAAGGATTCATTTTGAGTCTATATTTCTTCGTCCTCTCAAGCACTTTTCATAGATCGGCTATATGTTCTTCAATACCTTTGGATTTCACCACCACGTCATCAATATATATCACCACCTGGACAACCTTGTAGTAATCGCCTATGGTACTCTCGCTCTGTTGAGGTCGTTTTGCCCGTGTCTACATGCGACACGATGCCTCACCATCACTAGACACCACAACCATGCCTCCGGCACCTTCGACGCCACTGGCGGTCATGACTACAGGTGCGCCAACGCTACCCCTAGTGCCTTAGGTGCCACTAGGGACATCACCACCGCCATCTACACCTTCTGCTACTCTAGCTACGGGACAGGCTACGACAAGGTTGCAGTCGGGCGCCATTCGGTAGATTGACTACATGCTCACCGCCAAAAATCCCACGACCGGGGAAGGACGGTGGCTCGGTCACGCGAAGGCCTGGGAGGTCTGCTTAGCTCCAGTGCAGGTCCTCAAGCCTTGAGATTCATGAGCGTACCAGTCAATTTGACCCTGCAATTGATAAGAAAGTGAGACGAGCGGGTCCGATATAGGCGCTTGCTATCGGCTGGCTGCTGATAGGATTGGGATGCTCTTTGATCGGCTGAGGAGCCGATGTGGACAGATGTCGACGAGAGATCGACAACAGAGCCGATGGAGGAACCAGGGTGTACTCAGGAGATAGATAGGCACACATGATCCCTCTGGACAGCCAAACAGTGATTCATCGGCTCAAAAAACCGATGAAGGCACATGCGGACTAGGCAAGGAATAGTATAAGAAGGCACAGGCTGCAAAGTTGATGTCGCTCTGAATATGACATCACGAGACCCGTCGCCCACCATGACAGCGCCATTAACACCGAACCTCGAAAGTCAGACCTAACCAAGATAGTACGAGGCCGGGGCCACCGGCGATGATACGGAGGACACTGGATCGGCTATGTCGTGGCAAGGATAGGAACGAACCCATCGGCTAGCTGAGCCAATGAGGGGACGCCTCTCTAAAGGCGGGTGCGTATCGGCTGGGAGACCGATACGTTCATTGTTATGCGTCAATGAACGGCTCTAGAGGCTGATCTGTATTGGCCGAGGAGCCGATGCGCTGGGCGTGAAGCTCAGAGCATGGATAACTCATCGGCCCGTACTCCGATGATACGCCGTGCATAAGACTAGACGCCTGAAGCTCGATCTACCATCGGCAGCCCCGTAGGTCGGACCTAACCGATGCAACATTAAATTGACGACGGTAGAGGGAGCTTAATACGCCAATAGGTCCTACGTGGACGTGATGCGGTACACCTGATTTGACTAAGAGTTTGAACCTAAACGATCAGCCTTAGACAGTACAAAGCATACCAAGATAGTGGCGGAACTTACCCCTTCATCGGAGATCGAACATAACCGATGCAGCCCCACGTCGAGAGACAGAACCCATCGGTAAACACCTAGATGAACTAGGGTGGCGATGTGCCGAATTTGTATATGATCGAGAGATGTGTTACATGTCTCTAGGGGGTCTATAACCTAGTTCCATCTGAATGATCTTCTAATTTGGAACCGAGTCTTCCTTCGCCGCAACTTGATCGGCTTCTCCACTATAGCAATCGGAACTTCTTTTACTCAAGCCGATCCTTTTTCTTCCTTTTCTCAGGCTTCTCGGACATGACCCCGATTGGATAATTTCCTGTCTTCAAGCCGATCCAATCTTCTACTAATTTGATCGGCTTTTCTACAGTTCCAATCAGCTTTGTTTCTGTATCTCCATCGGCCGATGACTGAATTAAACTCTCCATCGGACCTCTCAGCCAATCGGTTTTAGCACCATCGGATCGTCCAGATTTTGGCGTTAACACTACAACAACGCCTTCGTCTCCACCGCTGCTGCTTTGCCCTTACCTGCCACCTACCACAGTGCTCTAGTTGATTGGCAGTGGCGTGTGGCCATGGCCAATGAGTATCGAGCACTCATTAATAACGGGACGTGGCGCCTCGTTCTCCAGCCTCCTCATACGAATGATGTCACCGGCAAGTGGATTTACAAACATAAGTAGCACGCCGACAGGTCTCTCGCCCACCATAAGACTCGCTAGGTAGTTTGCGGTTTCTCTCAGCAGCATGACGTGGACTACGATGAGACATTTAGCCCGATTATCAAACTAGCCACGATCCATGTCATCCTTAGCATAGCCGCCTCGTGGTTGTGGCCGATTCACCAGCTTAACATCAAGAATGCCTTTATTCATGACAATCTTTAGGAGACCGTCTACTGCCAGCAGCCTCCTAGCTTTGTCAACCCCTTTACACCTAATCATGTCTGTTTGTTGCAGAAGTCCCTCTATGACCTAAAGCAAGCTCCTTGCGCGTGGCACCAACGCTTTGCCATGTATCTTCGCCACACCTTCGCTAGTAATGCGTCTCTCTTTATTTTATAAAGATCGAGACATCATCACTTGTTGCTCTACGTCGATGGCATCGTCCTAACAACATCCTCATAGGACCTCCTGGGTCGCATTACCGCGCACCTTAGCTCGAAGTTTGCAATGACTGACCTCGGTGCGCTCATCACCTCGACATCTCCATCACGCGCTCCATCTAAGGATTGTTTCTCTCACAGTGCCACTATGCTATTAAGCTTCTTTAGCATGCTGGCATGTCTGAGTGCCACCCTACCACGATGCCTATGGACTCAAAGTCCAAACTCTCAGCTATAGATGGTGCCCCAGTTGCCAACCCGTCCGAATACCGTAGCCTCATCGGGATGCTATAGTACCTTACTCTTACCCATCCCAACCTGGCCTATGCGATCTAGCAAGTGTGTCACTTCATGCACGACCCCCAGGAGCCGCACCAAGCCCTTGTCAAATGCAATCTCTGCTACATTAATGGCACTCTATCGGTTGGTCTACACATTGGTACTGGTCCCGTCCAGTCTCGCGACATACTCCGATAGGACTAGGTAGGGTGCCCTGACTCCCGTCGCTCCACGTCAGGTTACTTCGTCTACCATGGAGACAATTTGGTGTCTAGGTCATCCAAGCGTGAGACCACTGTCTCCTGCTCTAGTGCTGAAGCAGAGTACCGTGCAGTCGCTAATGTCGTCGCCAAGTGCTGCTAGTTGCGCCAACGTCTCTAGGAACTCCATCTATCGCTCCCCTCCACCACGGTTGTCTGCTGTGACAATGTCAATGTTGTTTACACAACAGCTAACTCTGTTCATCACCGTCAAACCAAGCACATAGAGATTGATATTCACTTCGTCCACGAAAAGGTCACGCTTGGTGAAGTTTGTATTCTGCATGTACCGTCCTCACATTAGTTCACGGATATCAGTGCCTGCCTTGTATAGTTATTTACTAATTTTTGATCTAGTCTGTGCGTCTATGAACCTCCTGCTCCAACTGTGAGGGTCTATTTATAACTGTAGTCCTTGTGACTATATATACGAAGTCACCAAATTCAAGAGGGCTTTCCATTTGTATGGAGTTCTCGAGTGGAATATACATGTGCCTCAGTCAACAAGCATAGCATTAGTGTTCATAATGTAAAATGTACGCAAACTAGAAATTTAAGTCATTCCCAATGTAAAATAAGCAAAGCCAACATCCCCATGCCAAATATTTTAACCGTAAAACTTGTGACTGCCATGTTAACCAATAGCCATATACTCTGTTATGCTCTAGAAAACCAACAGTCGAACTTCCTCACCAATATATCAAGCAGTATTAAGAACTTTCTGTATGAAAAGGAAACCATTAGATTCATCATGAAAGTTTGTTGGAGACAATGAGATGATGTCTAGGACATCAAACTTTGTTGAATGGAGGAAGTATGTATAAATTTTTGCTTTCTGACCAAACAATATGCATTAGTACACAAAGAAAACTGTTCACACAACCTTGTTCATTGGCCAACTATACAAAAATATAAGCAAATCAACTATGCAGGGCTGACTGGAGATAACACCTAAACGAGAACAAATTCAACAAATACAGTGCACACTCCTTCGGAATGGAAAATCAGTCAAACTCAGAACATTATGCTACTTTAGTTGTTTGCCATGTAATGAAACGGATCATTTAGTCAAGAAAAACAAACTTCGAAAATTACAGGCATAAACAAGAAAGAGATCAGCAGGATCAGCTGCCAGGATGTAAAATG
The DNA here is from genome assembly GCA_030770085.1 of Oryza coarctata. Lineage (NCBI taxonomy): Eukaryota > Viridiplantae > Streptophyta > Magnoliopsida > Poales > Poaceae > Oryza > Oryza coarctata. The sequence goes on along the minus strand of CM061484.1, from coordinate 7,175,490 downwards.
TATACTTACGCCATTCCATTGGAATTCTTGTACTTCATTAGGACCCTGGATGCCAAGTGTCCAGAGATCAGTGGTGAAAGTACCATGCCAATAGTGGACAGTTGGTCATCAGGATTACAAAATCCAGCAAGTTACTGGTTAATCAGTACTAAAAATGCTAAAATGTCACTTGAAGTTGAAACATCTTCAGAAAAAACACTTGGAGAAAATTCAACCTTTACATATTTTCTCTACCTATAAGAGGGCGTCCTTGCCTCGTCGGTCGTATTTTATCAGAAGATAAAACAAACTAATATAGAAATTAAATATACAAAAGTTTAACTTTATATTAAAATTAAGAGAATGGTGGTTTTTCTCCCTAGACTTTTCATTCATGCTCATCCTAACCTCTTTTTTATAAAAGAAAAAGGCTAACCCTTTTATTCTCTTTCATGGATAAACATTTCATCTAGCGGTATTCATCCCATAGGGAGCTAAGTTGGCTGCTCACTTGGTGTAACCATGGAGCTTGCACGTGTAAACAGATTAAATTTAAAAACCCAGAAATATTGTGATCATATAGAGCACAGTTTACAATGGAACAATGTGGGGCATAAAATAGAGCTGTTGTTGTGTCGCCATGATAACAGTCAATAGACAATTCTTTTTAGTTCTTCCATATAAATGGAGCTCGGTAGCATGCATAACTCTACCAGTTACTGTAAGCAGTGACCACATTCAGGTCACCTCATATTCTGGCCATCGATCCTTCCATAGCTCTATATATGTCAGTCTACCACTATTTTCTTAGAATAGAAAAATAAGTAAACACCTAAACATCAAAGTACTGGAATATCTCCTGCATATTCAGGAAAGGAATGTACTGGAACAAATTATCATTGTCCCTAAATAACAGATAATAGAATTCCAGAAAATGTGTATCAAATCAAAAAGAAAGAGGATGCCAACAAACCTCTTGCCACTGCTATGAAGAGCTGGCTCACAATGTTTGATAGCAGCATGTAGATCTTTCAGATGCCCCCACTTAGGCTGCCTTAGTATACCTTAAAAGAGAAATTCATGGATATTAGCTAGCATCTCTTTATATAAAACAAGATTACACAAAAATATCCTTTTAAATAGAATAAGCTAAGGTTCTAAAACATCTAACATTTAAATAGAAATTTTACATACCATACTCATCAATTGGAGCATCATAACTGTAGCTTGTTATCTGGAGTGGACCATCAGCTGTTCGTGCAAAATTGGTTTCACCAAAGTACTGCAAAAAGAAATATGAACTGTTAGATCTAAATATTAAAAATCATCATTGCTCATGATGGAAATAAAATACTCCTGCATCAATAGTTGAAGGCTGAAAATATACCTAAAGTAGCAGGAAAGAAATTCATACAAGCGGACTAGGTGGTGGTTGGTTCAGTGTTATACAAGTCTGTACTTACACCATAAGTCATGAAGTAACCCACCTTGAAAAATCTAGGCAAGATAACAGCGAGTAGCTAGTATCAATCTTTTCCTTTACATGCGGTGGCCTAATTGTCCTAAGAGAGTGTGGTTTGACGTTTGGAAGACCATGACACCAAGTTGTTACCGAGGTAGATGTAGTAGCCTGACGTAGAGTGGTAAGAGTCGAAGCACCCTGCCTAGTCCGCATTAGAGTATGCTGTGAGAGACTAGACAAGACTAGTGCCAAAGTGTAGACTAGCAGAAAGAGTGCTCTTGACGTAGCGGAGAATGCGTTTAACACAGACAAGGTGCGGCTTCCGATGGTCGTGCATGAAGAGGCACTTGCTGAACTACATATGCTAGGTTGGGTTGGATAAGAGTAAGGTACTATAGTGCCCGGGCGAGGCTACGGTACTCGGAAGAGTCAGTGACTAGGGCACCATCTGTAGCAGAGTTTAGACTTGAGTCCATAGGCGTCGAGGTGAGGTGGCACTCGGACATGCCATCACGTTGGAGAAGCTCAATAGCATACTGGCGCTGCGAGAGGAATAGCCCATCGGAGGAGCGCGACAGAGATACCAAGGAAGTGGTGGAGCATACCGAGATCAGTCATTGCAAACTCTGACCTAAGGCGAGAAGTGATGCGACGCAGGAGGTCTAGTGAGGAGGCCGTCAGGATGATGTCAACGTAGAGCAGCAAGTAGGCAATGCTATCTCGATCTATATAAATAAAGAGAGACGCATCACTAACGAAGGGTGTAAAGTCAAGTTGGTGAAATATATGGCAAATTGCTGGTACTACGTGCGGGGAACTTGCTTTAGGCCATAGAGGGACTTCCGCAACATACCTGATCAAGTGTACTACTGGCAATAGAAAGTCTCCTCAAGATTACCATAAAGAAAGACATTCTTGACGTCAAGGTGGTGAATTGGCCACGATCACGAGGCGGCGATGCTAAGGACAACGTGGATCGTGGCTAGTTTTGTCGACCAAGCTAAAAGTCTCGTAGTCCACACGGTACCATTGGGAAAAACTGCGAACAACCTAGCAAGCCTTGTGACGGGCGAGCGATCTATTGGCGTGGTACTTATGCTTGAAGTTCTACTTGCTGGGGACGACATTGACACGAGGAGACCAAGGAACGAGGCACCAGGTCCCGTCATGAATGAGGGCCCGATACTCATCAGCCATGGCTACACGCCATTTTGGGTCAGCCAAAGCACTACGTTAGTTGGCCAACAAGGGCAAGGCGACAGTGGTAGAGATGAAGGCATTGTAGTAGTCGATCGACCGGATGACCCCTGTCTCTAGTCTTGTCGCAGCCCTTCTAGCTGCTAGAGCATTAGAAGGCACAGATGGCGATGGAGGCCTCCCTAGTGGTGCCTAAGGTATCAAGGGCACTGGTGATGCACCTAGAGTCGTGGGCCGCTAGTGGCACCGAAGGTGCCGGAGGCATGGCAGTGGTATATGGTGTCGACAAGGCATCACGCCTCACGTAGACACGGCCGAAACGACCAAGAGATGGTGGCGGGGATGATGATGGCGGTGCAAGAGAATCAAATGTGATCACCGTGGGGTCATCTAGGAGAGACGTGCCAAACGAGGGCACAAGTCCACGCTCGTCAGTCAGAGTAGGCGCAACACCCATGAAAGTAGGGCGACCGCATCGCTGTCATCGACAAGAAAGTTGAGCGAAGCTAGGAAAGGACTTATAGACTTTGTGGAAAAGGGAAATGACATCTTATCAAACACAATATGGCGAGAGATGATGATGCGATAGGAAGAAGGGTAGCCGACAAAGACATAGGTAGCGGATCATGTAGTGAGCTTATGTGCAGAAGTAGCATAGGTTTGGGTAGCAGAGACACCCAAAGACTCAAAAATGTGGTAGGTCAGGCTGCTGACCATAGATGCAATAGAAGGGGATCTCATTTCGTATGGCAGACCATGGTGGGTGAATAAGATAAGTGGATGTGGTGAGGGCTTTGCCCCAGTAAGCGAAAGGCATGGAAGACTATTGTGAATGAGAGAGGGAACTATAAGGACATTATTCAATGCTAAGGTAAATGAAGGTGCTGCGAGGATGGAGTCACCCTAGCAAGTGATGAAGAGAGAGTTGCCATCACCAACCACAATGGAGGATACCGTCATTTTGCTCATATGGTTACACCAGTATCCATGACCCAGGGGACGCCACCCTGGTTCACAGTCATCTGATTGATGGCGGCCACTAAACCAGAGGGATCCCACTGCAGGGAAGAGTGCTGTTGGGCTAGTGGGGAGTACTGAATAGGTCGAAAGACAATGTAGGCTTGAGGCAACTAGCCAAGGATTCCTAGGGCATTGGGATGCCATGGGGAGGCACTATCGACTGGCGGCTAGGCTAAAGCAGAGCTAGGAGCCGAAGGGCGATGGCAGGGGCTGTCTCCTGCTGCCAAAGTGCTGCTATCCGTGGCTGCGATGCCCATCGCTGCCATTGTTTCCAGCGTACCCGCCATTGTCGCGGTGCTCACTTGTGCCACCGCGCGATTGAGGAGAGCCAGCGGCGATGTTGCCAGTGCCGCTAGAGGAACGGTGGCCGCCTAGACCATAGGAAGTTGGAGTGGAGGAGCCGATGGCCAGTAGAGCAGTAGCTGCTTGCAGCTTTTCTTCGTTGTCGAGACGCAACACTTTGAGGACGAGCATGCTACGGGGGACGGCGAAGGACAAAAGCACTGTTTTGTTGGCGATGTTGTCGGCGGTGCTAGAGAAGCAAGGATTAAGGCCATATAGGAGATTGAGGATGACTGAGTCTAGAATAGGGTGCCCGATGTCAGGGAAGGCATCGGTGGCCTTCTTCATGTGCTGGCAGTATTGGTCCACGGTGGAGTCTCCCTGAGACATTGTGTGGAACTTCTCGACGAGGAAGATAGCGCAAGGAGCCTTGTTGGCTTGGAACAGAGAGCCATCTTCCATGGTGAGGTCGAGAACCTTGTCGGAGGCTAAACCAAAAATCCAGCCACGAACGGTGCAAGAACCAAAAATCCAGCCACGAACGGTGCAGTCCGCCGAATACCGATGAGGATCAACAGGATTGGGGTCAATGGAGCCATTGACATGGCTACGGAGGAGAAATTAGTCATAGTGAGCAAGGCAGAAGGCGTACAACTTATTGTAATTGAGGGATCCTAACGCCAGAGTGATTGGCACATTAGTTTTCACGTTGACGATGGCATAGGCTAGGGTAACTAGGGGTGGTGTAGTGTGCAAGGAGGCACTGCCACTGGTGCCAAGGCGATGGGGTCCGACGAGGAGAGGGTTGATGGTTCAGTGGCCATGGTGATGGTGGTCACGTCGAAAATGTCTCGAGCGACCACGCCGACACCTGAGAGGTCTGCTTAGCTGTAGTGCAGGCCGGTCAGCTTCTCTTTATGGCTCGAGGTACGCACACCGGGCCCGTGAGGTTCGCTCAGCTCCGACGCGACGGTGCAGGTGCTGGCGTGCTAGTCAATTTGACCCTGCAATTGACAAGGAGGTGAGGCGAACGGGTTAGTCGGACGATGGGCCAACATAAGTTCTCACTATCGGCTGGCCACCGATAGGATCGAGGTGGTCATCGGCCACGTCCAGATAGCTCCTCCTATCAGCTAGTCATTGATAGGTATTGGGATGCTCTTCCATTGGCTAGAGAGCCGTTGAAGGCGTGGATAGATGTCGACGAAGGACGTGATGACTCCGGGTGTAGCGAAGGCGAGATCCTGATCCATCGGCTCTGCAACCGATGGAGGCACCAAAGGATATTCAGAGAATAGCAAAGAATGCAGGATCTCTCCTGGTTGTCGACGAAAGCTATACCGCTTGTTAGAAGACACCGGCTGCAAAGCCGATGCCACTCCGGATATGGCAGCACGAGATCCATCGCCCGCCGTGGTGACGCCGCTAGCACTAAATCTCAAAGATCGAACCTAACCAAGACAGTACAAGACCGAAGCCAACAGCAATGGAACGGTGGATGCCGGATCGGTCGTGCTGAAGTAAGGATGAAGCGAACCCATAGACTAGCTGAGTCGATGAGAGGACGTCTTTCTGAAGACTAGTGCCGATACGCTGGGTGTGGTGCTTGGGGTATAGATAACTCATCGGCTAACACCAATGAAACGCCGTACAGAGACCTATAGGCCTACAGCTCAATCTGCCATCGGCAACCTCGTAGGTTAAACCTAACCGATGCAGCACAAGACCGATAAGGACAGAGATAGCTTGATAGACTGATAAAATTTGCACGACGTGATGCGATACATCCGATCTGCCTAAGAGGTTGAACCTAACCAATGCAGCCTTAGACACAGCGAGACATACTGGGATAGTGCTAGGACTTACCCCTTCGCCGAAGATCGAACTTAACCGATACAGCCCCACGTCGAGAGCTAGACCCCGCCGGTAAAAGCCTAGATGAACTAGGGTGGCAATGCGTCGAAGTTGTATTGATCGAAGGATGTTTGTACATGTTTCCAGGGGGTTTATATTTATACCCTGGGTTTACAAAGTCTGACATGTTTACAACAACCATCGAACGTTACTTCCTAACAAAGATAAAAGGCAAATATCTCTAAGGAAGTTAACTAAACTAACTAAACCTTCCTATCTATATAAGATACGATTTACATAGATAGAATACCCCTGCTATGATTTTACGGCTCCTCCTCAGACTTGGTCTCATTTGGATAACCTTCTATCCTTGGACTGAATTCGTTCTTGCTTTGTTCGATTGGCTTCTTCTCTCAATCGAACTCTTCTTTACTAAGCTGGTCATCTTTCCAATCTATCCACAGGCTTATTAAATTATGGCGTAAATACATGCCCCTAAATTTCGAAGTATGAAGACTCATGCTTCGAAATTCTCTTCCTAAGGCCTTCAATGCTCTGAAATCTCCTCCCTTTCTAATAATCGGCTTTTGTAAGCTCAAACCATATGCATCAGATATGCTAAACTGCTGAACTCTTGGGAGAAAAACTTTCACCTGATACAACTCAATAACCCTTGGAAGGCCAAATCTGCTAATTGTTCCTCACTCACGTGCAAGCTATAGCATCGGCTTCTCATATTATGAAATCTTCGAATATACTCTGAAACCAATTCCTTTGCCTTCTGCTTTACCGATATTAAATCTGTGAGTCGCATCTCAGGAATCTTAGTAAAGAAATGTTTGGGAAATTGCTTCTCCAAATCGACCCATCCTTCAATTGAATTTGGTGGTAACGAAGAAAACCAAGTGAAAGCCGATCCAGATAGACATAATGAAAATAACCTAACTCTGAGGGCTTCCAAATCCAATGCTTCTCCACACTGTGCTAAGAATCGGCTGATGTGCTCTGTTGTGGATATGTCATCTTGCCCTAAGAACTTGGAGAAATCTGTTATCGTATATCGGCAAGGCAATGAAACTCTGTCAAACCATTCTGCATACGGGTGTCCATACATAACTGTTTGATCTTTGAGCTTGATACCAAATTGCTCTTTCACCGTGTCCACAATTCTGGCTGATCAATCGTTCTCACTTAGGATGTCTCTCTGATATTGTGGAGGTGGATATGGTACCCGATTCTACCTGAGATACTCTTCATAAGTGAATAAATTGGGATTGCTATCTAGGTAGACACGTCGATATCTTCCACCATAATTATCCTGATAGAATTCTAGAAGTACCTCATACCGTTGCCCCCAAAACTAGTTTTGTATTGGTGGATATACATTTGCCAATAGGTTCTCTTGGTCTTATAAGTTCCCTGATGTAGCTTTGTTTCTATTGGCAAAAATACATGATCTTAATCAGGCTCTTGAGCAGATAATTCTTGTATCGTCTTCTTGATCAGATCTTATAGTGTATCCATCTATACTCCCAATGGATTACTAAATGCTTGATAAAATGCTTCGCTGATCATCTTTTGCAATGACTTCAAAGGATTCACCGGTGATGAATGGCCCGATTCTCTCATCAAAACAAATTTTGGCAACTGTAACTTTTGTACCGGCCCTTGTCTAGTCATAGTAAATGACTTCAAACAGACCTTCTGAAAGTTGTCTACATTGTGCTCTATCTGCTGCCTATGGTCTTCATTCAGATCACTCATGGAATTATAATATCCTCATCAGCTTCTTCGGACGAATGTGCCTTGGCATCAACCTCTTCTCTAGACATATTGGCAACAAGATTCCTCCTATGTTAATGAGTAAAAATTCTAACTTCTAATTAGACAATTGTACAGTCCCGTTGGTCGATGAATGGAATTATGTCACACCAGCCGATGAAAGATCCTCAGCCGATGAATGAAATCACATCCTATCAGCCGATGAATAAAGACTTCTATCTCACCGGCCGATGAATGAAGTATGAGTCCTATCGGCCGATCAAAAAAATCTTCGGTCCCACCGGCCGATGAATGAAGACTTCTATCTCACGGGCCGATGAATGTAGTACGAGTCCTATTGGCCAATGAATTAAATCTTTGGTCCCACCAGGCGTGCCAAAAAAGGTATGGTCACGCCGAAAATGTCTCGAAAAAGGTATGGTCGCACTAAAGTAAGGGCGAAGCTCTCCCATCGGCTCAGCTAGCCGATGAGAAAACGTCTTTTTGAAGACAGGCGCGCATCGATTGGAAGGCCGATATGCTTGGCGTGGCGCTAGAGGGAAGTCTCTGAAGACTGCTGCATATCGACCGAGTGAGCCAATACTCTAGGCGTGGTGCTTGTGGTATAGATAACTAATTGGTTAACACTCCGATGAAACGCCGTACAGAGACCTATAGGTCTATAGCTAAATCTATCATCGACAACCTCGTAGGTCGAACCTAACTGATGCAGCACGAGACCGACGAAGACAAAGAGAGCTTGATAGACCGATAAACCTTGTACGGACGTGATGCGGTACATTCGATCTACCTAAGAGGTTGAACCTAACCGATGCAACCTTAGACAAAGTGAGACATATCGAGATAGTGGCGGGACTTACCCCTTCGTCGGAGATCGTACTTAACCGATGCAACCCCACGTTGAGAGCCAAAACCCGCTGGTAAAAACCTAGATAACTACAGTGACGATACGCTGAAGTTGTATTAATCAAAGGATGATTTATAGGCTCCTAGGGAGTCTATATTTATACCCTGGCATTATAGAGTCTGACGCGTTTACAACAACCATCGGATGTTATTTCCTAACAAAGATAAAAGGAAATATATCTCTAAGGAAGTTCACTAAACTAACTAAACCTTCTATCTATATAAGATATGATTTACATAGATAGAATATCCTACCGTGATTTTCACGGCTCCTGAGACTCGGTCTCATTTGGATAATCTTCTATTCTTGGACGGAATCCTTCCTTGTCTCGTTCGATCGGCTTTTTCCCTATAGTAACCGGACTCTTCTTTACGAAACCAATCGTATTTTCAATCTATCCACAGGCTTACTAAATTATGACATTAATAGATGGGAAGTAGAGGGTGTAGAATAGGAGAGCTGCAAACACACTGTGGGCAAATAAGGGGAGAATCCGGCTAGAAAGAAGGAAAAAGGAGGGAGGGGCCACATGAGGCAAACAAGGAGGTGGACAGAGGGTGCGTGGGAGGCAAACAAGTGGTTGTGGCATGTGCTCAAGGAAGATGAGGAGGTTCTAAGAAGAAAGGAGATTATGCGGGCCACGCCGTTCGTCAAAGAAAGAAAGAGGCCAGAGCGCAAAAAACGAGCAGGTGCGATGGACGCATGAGGAAGACGAGGATGCGGACAGAAAACGTCTGCAGGAGCCGCACGCAGAAGACGAGCGGTCACGGCTTATGTGAGGAAGACGAGAGGGTGGGTCACACGAGGAAGCGTACATTTATCAATCTGCCAAACAATATAATTAGCAAAACAACATAATATTAACAAGAATCAAAAGATTATGAGGTCACCTACCATTTCTTCTGGAGCATCAGTCTGCATGCACATCTGAGTGGGTCATTGCATATATCTCTTCCCTGTTTGATCATATTTTCATTTGAATATTCCCACAGAAATGCCAGACAAGAAGATAAGTCATGTGCCCATTTTTATTTTGACTTTTGGACATATATAGCACTATTAACAAAAAAACATATAGGATTATCTGCAGTCATATAACCATGTCGCATATATACTATATCTTTTTGTTTTGGATGTGCAAGTCAGGTGGTTGTTGGTCGAATGATAAGGTAACATACGAGACTAAAAAGGGAAAAAAACAGGGTGCATGTGGTATTGTAGTCCTGTTATTTGACCAAGGTCAGGATGACACATCTACACGAGATGCTAATACTAGTTTTCTTGAATCAACTCAACTAGGGATCCAACCAGGCAATCCCCAAATCAGAAGGCTAGAAGACCTTTCATATACAACACTGCATGAAAACAGACAGTTTGTAGCCACTAAAAATTCACTATATAAAGGAACTTGTGTGCCTTGAACAAAGTAGGCCATAGTTTTCCCAGCAAAAAAATGGAATTAAGATTCCAATGATGCATATCAAGTAATTATCATAATTTATTACACGTCTAAAATCCTGTGACATTTGCAGTTTTGCATTATATGAAACAAGCCAATATTTTGGCTTCCCGCAACACCAGTTGGTGTTGGAGACAACATTATAGCTTCTACCTAAGATAATGTTTTCCTTACTCTTTAGTATTCTCTGGTTATTAGCCCAACAGTTTACTTGTACATTTATATGAGTATTACTGCATATAAACGCTAGCTCTAGAGATATATTTCATTAAAGGGTACCAAAGTAGTAATTTAATATCAGTGTGTAAGTAGCACAACTGGTGTGTTAAATTATGCAGACAGATCACAACTGCACCATCCGGTGTAATAGACTAATAGTGGGTCATGAGCACTTAAGTTGTAATATAATGGAACCACCTTACCAAGAATGAATTTTCTCCTCTTTCATCAAAATGACAATTTTTGTCACCAAAGTCTGCATTTCATCCGGTAAACAATTAGAAGATTTATTGGTTAGCAAATGGTGTTTGGGCATGCCCCTTGAGAAAAACATTAAATGTTGTAATTCTTCATTCTTTTCAGACATAATTGGTGCTAAAATCTTGGATTTTGCATAGTATAAATTAATATCAGATGAACGTAATATGATCTGTAGAAGGATATGTGTCATCGTTTTACCTTGAACGGTTCATTGTCAGTTCGGAATTCTATGTCAGGGATGTCACATAACCAAACTGGAAAAACCACTGAAGAAATGGACAACAAAACAAAGTAAAAGAGAAAGAAAAATTATGTTGTATGATTTCTCAATTGGAGAAGCATAACTGTATAAGATAGAACTGTTTAAAGTTTAAAATTAAAGAGTAAAATACAATGGAAATAAACGTCAAAGTTAAATTGCAAGAAGAGAAAACACATACGTCTGAAGTATAAACAAACAGCTTAGAGTACATAACAGGAGAAATACGTGGCTCTCTCGAATTGTTTGGACTACCTTAATTCATGAGAATAACCATGAAGCCGTGTTTTTTTATGTTGACCAATATGAGAACAAATTAATAGAGTACAATAGAAATGAAGCATCTTTCTTGGAATTACAATGCAGGACACAATTGTACTGTTGTTCTGCATGCGAGTCCAAGCAGCACATCCCTGGTTAGGCACATTTCATTGAATTCTCAAATCACTCTAAGGCATACAATTTTTTCAAGCACATTGCTAAGGTCACCCAACTAAACAGAGGCATGATACCATCAACAAGATACTAAGATACTGAAGGATATATATTCAGGTGAAATGCACTGTTGTTCTGCATGTGAGTCCATGCAGCACATCCTACTTCTCAGGAACATAAATTCTGGAAAACTCGCCTTTAAAGCCAACCTGTATTTTAGACATACACATTACATGTGCTTGATGCACTTTGCACTTCAAGTCAGAAATAAATAGTTTATGTTCGCAGCACAGAACCTCAGATGTGGGATAACGTATCAATATGGTAGAGCCACGTCTATTTGAAAACAGTGCTATGCTTATGGAAGAACAAGTGGCAACAACCGACAGGTGACAGATGTTGTATCATGTATGTATGCAACCTTTGCTATTTCAGAAAAAAATAAGGTGTGAACAAAATGAAATATTTACCATGTCAGCTATGTTATTTTCAAACTTTTTTTGGTATCATGGGCATGACCATCAGTTAACCTAGATGAAGATTTATAGGAAGAACTCTCATTTAGCGCATAATTTCACAAGGGGCTACGGTGGTGTATCAGCTAAGATATATAGCAGTTTACTCAAAAGATAAGACAAACTAATATAGAAATTAAATATGCAAAAGTTAACTTCATATTAAAATTGAGAGAATGGTGGTTTTTGTCCCTAGACTTTTCATTCATGCTCATCCTAACCTCTTTTTTATTAAAGAAAAAGGCTAACCCTTTTGTTCTCATTCATGGATAAACATTTCATCTAGCGGTATTCATCCCATAGGGAGCTACGGTGGCTGCTCACTTAGTGGAACCAGGGACTTGCACGTGTAAACAGACTTAATTTAAAAACCCAGGAATATTGTGATCATATAGAGCACAGTTTACAATGGGCCAACGTGGGGGCATAAAATAGAGCTGCTGTTGTGTCGCCATGATTACAGTCAATAGACAATTGTTCTTCCATATAAATGGAGCATGCATAACTCTACCAGTTGCTGTAAGCAGTACCCACATTCAAGTCACCTCATATACAGGCCATCTTCCATAGCTCTATATACGTCAGTCTACCACTATTTTTTTAAAGTAGAAAAATAAGTAAACACCTAAACATCAAAGTACTGGAATATCTCCTGCATATTCAAGAAAAGAATGTACTAGAACAAATTGTCATTGTCCCTAAATAGCAGACAACAGACAATTCTTTTTAGTTCTTCCATATAAACAGAGCTTGGTAGCATGCATAACTCTACCGGTTGCTGTAAGCAGTAACCACATTCAGGTCACCTCATATACTGTCCTTCGATCCTTTCATAGCTCTATATGTCAGTCTACCATGATTTTATTAGAATAGAAAAATAAGTAAACACCTAAACATCAAAGTACTGGAATATCTCCTGCATATTCAGGAAAGAAATGTACTGGAACAAATTATCATTGTCCCTAAATAACAGATAATAGAATTCCAGAAAATGTGTATCAAATCAAAAAAAAGAAAGAGGATGCCAACAAACCTTCTGCATTGATCCTAACTTTATATATTGAGGTGAGCCATCCACTGCAATAAGAGCTGGCTCACCAAGTTTGATAGCAGCATGTAGATCTTTCAGATGCCCCCACTTAGGCTGCCTTAGTATACCTGAAAATAGCAATTCATGGATATTAGCTAGCATCTCTTTATATAAAATAAAATTACACAAAAATATCCTTTTAAATAGAATAAGATAAGGTTCTAAAACATCTAACATTTATATAGAAATTTTACATACCATACTCATCAATTGGAGCATTATACTGTAGCTTGTTATCTGGACTGGGCCACCAGCTGTTCGTGCAAAATTGGTTTCACCAAAGTACTGCGAAAACAAATATGAACTGTTAGATCTAAATATTAAAAATCATCATTGCTCATGATGGAAATAAAATACTCCTGCATCAATAGTTGAAGGCCAAAAACATACTTAAAGTAGCAGGAAAGAAATTCATACAAGCTGGTGGTTGGTTGTGTGTTATATAAGTCTGTACTTACACCATAAGTCATGAAGTAACCCACCTTGGAAAATCCAGGTAAGATCCAAATTAATAAGGGAACAGCGAGTAGCTAGTATCAATCTTTTACTTTACATGCGGTGGCCTAACTGATAATGGCCTATGGGATCAGCAATAGAACAAGAGCCTAATTGATTATATCCAGATTTATTATGTTCATTAATATCCTCACAGGTGGTGCACATTTATGACAATTCAATGAAACATTGAAGAAATATTTTTGGCTCAATTCAGGGACATGAAGTAAATGATATTTAACAAAGCAAGAGAACATAGGGACAATGTTCTTCTACAAGAAAATTCCTTGGATGCCCTCAAGTTTTGCTCAGTCCCTTTCATGCCATGTGTTATGCTTCATTGCCTATATGTCCCTGAGTTCTACTTTATATTTCCTACCATCCATTTATTTTGTTAGTTGACTTAAGTTGAGAGATTTTAAAGTGACCATATTGCCTGTACCAAAATCAAAACCTTTGCCACAAATTTCTTTTTGGTTATATGACACTTTAAGGAAAAATTACCTCAATCTCCAAATTTCAAAATTCAACCAAATTTGAAAACCTAGGTTTATGTTTTGTATGAATTTCACTAAAAATTCAAGGAAAACAAAATAAGATGAAATTAACTTGAAATTAAAAGTAGTGCTGGTCTTCGCAATTATGGGTAGAAATTTCTTCAAATTTGGTTGAAGTTGATCAAGAAAACTAAAATTTTGGTTTTCAAACAGGACAAAAATTAACTTGAGGTGTAATGATCCAGCTCACTTTGATTTTTTTTCATAGCTAAAAATTTTGTTGCGATTGATTTTGATTTTATGTAAGAGGGCAACTTATTGCTTATTGTTACAAGTGAGGGCAATATGGTCATTTCCAAAAAAGAACAGTCAACTGAAGATCAAATAGTGAAGTGAGCACATAGACGATCAATGTGAAAAAAGGGCATACAAGGGATGAGGCAGAACTTAGGGGCATAAAATGGTATGAGCAAAATTCAGGGTCAAACAATTTTTTCTCTACAAGAGACTGTATCCAGCACGCCACCCTTTTATTTAATTATGCATTGCAAAATATATATTGTAAAGTTATAAAAATATAATGATATCAAAGTGTTTTTTTGTTGTAACTAAAAAGACCTCTTTATGTGACAAATCTAAATATTTTCATGTATACTAGTGATCAAAGTTTTGTTGACTGTATGCGAGCTACAAGAAGTAAAAAAAGATTATTGATATATGAAAATCAAATTACAAAATTTTAGCAATGGAATTAACCAATGGGACATGAAAGGGATAGAAAAATGACATTCAATCTCTTCAAGAAAAATCTTACCATGTAATAATATTGTAAACTTCCACCTATGTGGTAGAAACGAGAAACAGCAAAAGCATTATCTTCGGCTGGCCTGTGAGGTAATGCTCCACCCTAGTCAGCATACCTGTTCACCATTAGCATACTATGTTCTGCTAAACATGCACTTGAGAATAGCAGTACATTACTGTAGTCCCCTAGTTACTTACTTGTGTAATCTTCTAGATATTTAATCCCCTAGCTAGCTGTACTGAGTTAATACCCAGCTGGTCTCCTAGGACTCGGATGGCTTCTTAGGACTCGGCTCGCCCCTTGGGCCACCCTCCAATCTATTTATATGTAACACCTCTGTAATCTCATCATCAAGTAATCTAAGTCTGTTAGGCTATTGTCTATTAAACTAAACAACGATCCATCTGCTTCCGCTCCCATCCCACCCCGACCCCGGCCGTCGCGCGCGCGCCCTCCTACTGCTACGCACGCCCATGGCCGCCTCCGGCTCCTCCACCGTGACTACCACGGCCAAGCTCCATGATGAAGCCCACTCTGCTGCTAAGCACCTGGAGGATGAGGCCTCCTCTCTGTGCACCACCAACATAGAGCGCAGCCAACAGCTCGAGGAGGAAGCTGCTCTTCTCAAGTCCGACGCCGCTGATGCTCTTGACAAAGAGCGCGCACAGGCCGATGCCCTAGAGCAGCAGGCTGTGGCCCTCAGGATCGCCTCCGCACTGAGTTTCAGGACGACGACGACGTTCCTAAGGATGACGACGTTCGCTCTACTTCCTCTGAAGCCATGGCCATCGCCCACATCCACAGTCAAGCTACTGTCATCCAAAACATCAAAAACATAATTTCAATAGTTCTTGATCTTCAATCCTCCAACTACTCCAAGTGGCGCGGCTACGTCCTCCTCATCCTCAACCGCTTCTCCTTGAAGAATCATGTCCTCAGCAAAGACTCCCGCCCCTACGATCCGGCGTGGTCACGCATGGACTGTGTTGTCCTCTCCTGGCTCTTCAATACCATCTCTACCGACCTCCTGGATGTCATCCACGAGAACGACGGCCTCACCACCCGGGCAGCATGGCTCGGAATCGAACAACAGTTCCTCAACAATCATGAGTCTCGCGCCATGCTCCTCAACACCGAGTTCCGCACTCTGCCAAGTTGCCCTCTCCATCGACGACTACTGCCGCAAGATGAAGAGCATGGCAGATGCCCTTGCCGACCTCGGCGAACCCATCCAGGACCAAACTCTAGTGCTGAACGTTCTGCGGGGTCTCAATGAACGTTTCCAGTTCATGTCCCAGCTTGTCATCCGCCAGAGGCCGTTCCTGTCCTTTGCCGATGTTCATGATGACCTCCGTTTGGCCGAGCTCAACATGGGGACACCCTCTGCCTCTCCTTCGGCTCTTGTCGCTGCGTCGTCCACCAAGCTGCCTACTCCGCCATCACCTGCGCTTGCTTGCGCCTCCACGCCCTCATCAGGCTGCTTCTTATCAGGCTACTGCTGGACAGCCTTTCAGTGGCAACCGCGGCAGACGCCGCCGTGGCAAGCGTGGCTCTGGCGGCTCCCATGGCAGTCTGCAGAACAGCACCCCCGATGCTGCACCAGCCACACCGTAGTGGCCGTCACTTCTCAACCCATGGACCAACATTTCCACATGTGGCCAGGGTCTACCACCAGCGGAGCCCGTGGTCCTCCACCACGCGCAATCTAGCCTACATTTCCGCAGCAGGCTCTAGTGGCCGGCATGCCACCTGCGTACTTCGCTCCACCACCGGCTTCCAGGACCTACCCGCAGCCACCTCAGGCACCTCCTGCTTGGGCGCCATGGACGCCCGAGGTCCTCGCCAGCGCCTTCAGCACCGTCTCTCTCACCCCGCCACCGAGTTCCTCGGATTGGGTGATCGACTCGGGTGCCTCCTCCCACATCACTGCCAACCCTGGTAGGTCACCGCATCACCATCCTCTTCATTTCCTTCCTCCATTGTCGTAGGCAACGGTGCCACCCTTCCTGTCATTGGCACCGGTTACTTTGTCCTTCCTGGACCCTTTTGCCTCGATAATGTCCTTGTTGCCCCTGACATCATCAAAAATCTCCTTTCTGTCAGAAAATTTACTACTGACAATTTCGTTTCCGTTGAGTTTGACCCTCTTGGTGTTTCTATGAAGGATCTCCATACCCGAAACACCCTTCTCAGATGTAACAGCACGGGGCCACTCTACACCCTACAGTTGCCTTCATCCACCACTGGCTCCTGCGCCCTTGTCGCCACTCCTTCCCTGACTACCTGGCACAGGCACCTTGGTCACCCTGGCAAGGCCACTCTTCAGAACCTCGCTCAGTCCTCCTCCATTGTCTATAGCGAGCCTGAAGATGACTCCCTCTGCCACGCCTGTCAGCTTGGGCATTATATTCATCTTTCTTTTACTACTTCCCTATCTAGAGCATCCAAGAATTTTGATTTAATGCATTGTGACCTGTGGATATCTCCTGTTGACAGCGTCTCTGGTTTCAAATATTATTTAGTTATTTTTGATGATTGCTCCCATTTTCTCTAGACTTTTCCCCTTCGCGTTAAGTCCGATGCATTCCCCACGATTTCTAATTTTTTGCTCATGTGTCTACTCAATTTGGCTGCACCATCAAATTAGTCCAATGTGACAACGGTCGATAGTTTGACAACTCCACCTCTCGTGCTTTCTTTCTTGCTCACGGCACCACCCTCTGCATGTCGTGCCCCTATACCTCCCACCGTCAACAACGTCACACAAACCCTCCTCTTACTGGGCTGATGCTCTAGCCACTGCCACCTATCTCATCAATCACCTCCCTACCGAAACACTAAACATAAGCACTCCTTTCTTCACCCTCCATGGCACCCTCCCTTCCTATCATGATCTTCAAGATTTCGGGTGCACCTACTATCCCAACTTCTCTGCCACCACTCCTCACAAGCTTGCCCCCCGCTCCACTATCTATGCGTTTCTTGGTTATTCACCAGATCACAAGGGCTACCAGTGCCTCGACCTACACACCAACAACGTCATTATTTCCCACCACGTTGTCTTTGATGAGACAACATTCCCTTTCTCTCACAGCCGGCCATCCCCACCCCCGCAGGAACTTGATTTTCTAACTGACGACGACACTATTCCAACGTCCCTTCTTCCTGCAGGTACACCTGGAGCTGTTGGCCCCTTGCCACCCTCTCCCCCCGGCGCATGCTCCCTCCCGGCCGGTGCCTCGGGTACCATCGATGGCCCATGTGGGCACGCCGACGTCGAGGGCTCCTCCTGGCTTCCCCACCCTTCCGGCATCGCCTACAACACCTCTGGTGCTGCCGGCGCCCTCCACTCCAGCACTACCGGCAATGTCCAGGGGGTCCCCGACGTCCTCTGAACCGGCGCCCCTTGTACTAGTCTTCCCAGCTCCACCCTTCGTCCACGTCTACGGCAGGCGCACTCCCCCCCGGTGATTGCGCCCTAGAAACCACCCATTATTCACGTCTACAGCAGGCGTGTCCCTGCCCCTGCTCCTGCCTCGCCACCCGAGCGCCCGGCAGGGGCCCCTCCTTGATGCTCCAGCATGGTCCCCTCTATACCTCGCTATATCAAGAGCAATCCTCCGGTTCCTGCTGGTGCTATTTCCATTCCACCGGTCGCCAACTCCCATGGCATGGCGACCCGTGGAAACACAGGTTACCGGCAGCCTCGCCTCGCCTTGCATACTGAGGCATTGTCTCTACTACCACGGTCCTGGCGTGATTCTCTTGCTGATCCTCATTGGTGCCAGGCCATGGAAGATGAATATGCAGCCCTTCAGGACAACCACACTTGGGACTTCATCCCCCACCTTGCCAAGGCCAACGTGGTTACTGACAAATGGATTTTCAAACACAAGTTCCATGCCAATGGCTCATTGGATAGATACAAGGCTCGTTGGGTACTTCGAGGGTTCACTCAACGCCCCGGTGTTGATTATGATGAAACCTTCAGCCCGGTTGTCAAGCCAGCCACTATTCACACATTCATCACGGTGGCACACTCCAGGGATTGGCCGATACATCAGCTGGATGTGAAACGCTTTCCTACTGCTCTTAGCCTACTGGGTTCGCTGATCCTGCTTTCCCTGATCATGTCTGCAGACTCAACAAATCTCTCTACGGCTTGAAGCAAGCCCCGCGGATCTGGTACAACCGGTTTGCCTCCTTTCTGATGTCATTGGGATTCACTGAAGCCAAGTCAGACACATCTCTCTTCATATACAGCCATGGCACCGAGACAGTCTACTTGCTCTTATATGTGGATGACATTGTCCTTACGACTTCGTCTCAGCAGCTCCTTTACCGTGTCATTGCTGCATTGAAAAAGGAGTTCGCCATGAAGGATCTTGGACCCTTGCATCACTTTCTTGGCATTGCAGTTCAGCGCCACAGGGATTCTATTCTCCTTTCACAGTGTCAGTACACACTAGATATACTTGCTCGCCATGGCATGCATGACTGGAAGCCTTGCTCCACTCTAGTTGACACCTGTGCAAAAGTACCAGCTGATGCTGGCCCATCTGTTGCTAATCCAACTGCTTATCGCAGCCTTGAGGGTGCCCTCCAATACCTCACCTTCACTAGGCCTGATATTGCCTATGCTGTCCAATAAGTGTGCCTTCATATGCATGATCCACGAGAAACTCATCTTGTCGCTGCCAAGAGGATCCTTCGCTACCTTCAGGGTACCCTCAGTCATGGTCTGGTCATTCCCCAAATAGCCCCAACACAGCTCCGTGTGTACACCGACGCTAATTGGGCAGGCTATCCAGACACCCGCCGCTCCACTTCTAGCTACGCCGTCTTCCTCGGGGATAGCCTGATCTCCTGGTCATCCAAGCGGCAGCCCACTGTCTCTCGGTCTAGTGCCAAGGTAGAATACCGGGCTGTTGCCAATGGCGTTGCTGAAGCCTCTTGGCTGCGGCAATTGCTCCAGGAACTTCACCATCCCCTGGACTCTGCCTGTCTCATCTACTGCGACAATATCAGCACTGTCTACCTCTCCACCAACCTCGTTCAACATCAGCGCACCAAGCACGTGGAAATCGGCCTTCACTTCGTCCATGAACGAGTCACAATGGGTGCAGTCCGGGTTCTTCATGTGCCCACCACGTCGCAGTTCGCCGATGTCTTCACCAAGGGGCTCCCTTCCTATGTCTTAATGGATTTTCACTCCAGTCTGAACGTTCGCTCCACTAATGATCTAACTATGGGAGGTGTTAGAAATAATTGCTATTTACTGTAGTCCCCTAGTTACTTATGTAATCTCCTTGCTATTTAATCCCCTACCTAGCTGTGCTGAGTTAATACCCAGCTAGCCTCCTGGGACTCGGCTGGCTTCTTGGGACTCGGCTGGCCCCTTGGTGATATGAACCCGCTAGGTTTTTTTTATACGATCTTTCGATGAGAGGCATGGGATAACTCAATTGGTCGATGGAGATGGCGTTCTCGGCCTGACTACAGCCTTCCAAGACCATGCCTTAGCGACCGATACACCACTTCCAATGGCCATCATGATCTTGCGGAGTGTGACAACTAGCCCCTAGGGCTCCCATCCTGCATGCAACCGAAGAACTAGCAAGAACGAGGAAACAAGCACTGAATTGCAAGATGAAGTTGAAAGTTTCAAACTGAATCTTAATCAAGAGTGGGGTTCCGAAGACAAGGAGATGGGCGGCTGATCCAGCACGCGCGCCTAAAGGCAAGTAGCGAAGGCTAAACTTGATCTAAACAAAAATCCAAGAGTTCCTGGTGGTGGCTAAGGGGTATATAACGTGGGGAGGATGACCAAAGGAGTGTTTAGGTCGTAATCCAACCCTACGACGTGTCCCTATTGAACTCTAAACAATACACAGCCCATTGGGCTAAATTAAGGTGGCGCAGCACCCTAGACAGAAAAACCTCTCAGTAATGATTTGATGATTACCGCTGCTTCTGAGAAGATATAATCATGAGACTAGATCCATATAAAAGTAGACTTGATTAGCTTTCCAGCAAGTCCAGAATCACCCAAATCTAACTCCGTATGCAACCGTGGTGACCGTCGCAAGTTGGAGGTGTGCTGCAGTCCGAATCCAGTCTACGCGAGTCCTTTTCCCTTTCGGTCTTCTCCTTGATTCTTGATGATTAAGTTTTCAAGCACGGGCACAAGTAATAGGACCAGCAATAGGTACTGGTGTCAGCGAGGATGTATTGTTGGTGTTGATGTCCTCATCATCCTCCCCTTCTTGCATTTGAGTCGTCCTCGACTCAAGCTCATCTTCCTCACCCAAATAAGGCTTCAAATCGTGTGGATTTAAGTGTGACTTAGCCTTTTGACATATTGTACAGCGAGCAACAAATCTCTCCATGTCTCGTCGCATCTTTGGCCAAAAGAAATGACCAATCAGAATGTCCTCAGTCTTCTTGGCTCCAAAATGTCCCATCAAGCCACCTCCATGTGCTTCCTGCAGCAATAACAAGCGAACGGAGCTGGCTGGAATGCATAGCTTGTTAGCTCTAAACACAAACCCATCATTGACAATGAATTTGTTCCATGATTTCCTATCTTTACAATGTAGCAACACATCTTTAAAATCAGCATCATGAACATATTGGTCTTTAATTGTGTCTAATCCAAATATCTTGTAATCAAGTTGATTCAGCAAAGTATATCTCCTAGACAATGCATCCGCAATGATATTATCCTTCCTGTTTAATAACATAAGGAAAATATTCAATAAATTCAACCCATTTTACATGCCTATGATTCATTTTTCCTTGACTACGAATATGTTTCAAAGATTCATATCAGAATGTATAACAAACTCCTTGGGCCACAAATAATGCTGTCATGTTTCTAATGTCCGAACAAGAGCATATAATTCCTTATCATATGTAGAATAATTCAGAAGAGGCCCACTCAATTTCTCACTAAAATATGCAACAGGTTTGCCTTCTTGTAACAAAACACCACCCAATCCAATTCCACTAGCATCACATTCAAGTTTAAAAGTCTTATTAAAATCAAGGAGTTGGAGTA
Source organism: Oryza coarctata (assembly GCA_030770085.1). Classification (NCBI taxonomy): domain Eukaryota; kingdom Viridiplantae; phylum Streptophyta; class Magnoliopsida; order Poales; family Poaceae; genus Oryza; species Oryza coarctata. Next base: position 7,153,912 of record CM061484.1, on the reverse strand, counting down.
GAGGTGCATGTGTTAACTTATCTTTTAGAATGTGGAAAGAATGCTCTTGTGCTTTGCCCCAAGAAAAGGGGACTCCCTTCTTTGTGAGCTCATTCAACGGTGCAGCCATGGTGCTGAAATCCTTCAAAAAGCGGTGATAGAAACTAGCAAGTCCTAGAAAACTCCGCACTTGTGTGACTGTTGTAGGTACGGGCCATCCCTGTATAGCTTCCACCTTGGATTTATCAACTTCAATTCCCTATGGAGTAACAACATAGCCAAGAAACGATACTTGATCGATGCAAAAAGTGCACTTCTCAAGGTTACCAAATAAACATGCATCACGTAAAGCATTAAAAACAGCACGTAAGTGATTAAGATGTGCATCCATGGATTTGCTGTAAATCAGTATATATCATCAAAATAGACGACAACAAATTTCCCAATGAAAGCACGCAAAACCTCATTCATCAATCTCATGAAAGTACTAGGTACATTAGTTAACCCAAAAGGCATGACTAACCACTCATACAAACAAAACTTAGTTTTGAAAGCAGTTTTTCATTCATCTCCTAATTTCTACGAATCTGGTAATACCCACTACGCAAATCAACTTTTGAAAACACAACAGCACCACTCAATTCATCAAGCATATCATCTAATCGTGGAATAGGGTGCCGATATTGAATGGTGATATTATTAATAGCCCTACAATCAACACACATACGCCATGTTCCATCTTTCTTAGGCACTAAAATTACTGGAACAGCAAAAGGACTAAGAGATTCTCGCACATAACCTTTGTCTAGTAGTTCTTGCACTTGTCGCTGAATTTCCTTTGTTTCTTCCGGATTTGTCCTGTATGGCACACGGTTTGGCAAAGATGTACCAGGAATAAGATCAATTTGGTGCTCAATCCCGCGTATTGGTGGCAACCCTACTGGTATCTCGCTTGGAAACACATCAGAATACTCCTGCAAAACGTTAGCAACAGCAGGAGGCAAAGAACGTTGCATATCCTCAATTGAAATCAAAGCATCCTTGCATACCAAAGCATAAGCAACAGAGGTGGATGCACTGAGCTCATTAATATCAAATTTTGTAGCCAGCATACAACGTCCTTTCAATTTTATCTCATCTTTGTTATCAATTACAGATTTATCATTTTTATTGCTCTCGCTCTTTGCTTTAGCAGACCTAGCAACATCAGTTTGCATAATAGCTTCAGGAGACATAGGATGCAACACAATTTTTCGATCATGGTATAGAAAAGAATATTGATTTGATCTACCATAATGCATAGAATCTCTATCAAATTGCCAAGGTCTACCTAGCAGAATGTTACAAGCTTGCATAGGCACAACATCTCATTCAACAATATCTTTGTAGGATCTGATGGAAAAATTGATTCTCACAAATCTAGGTACCTTTGCCTTACCACTGTTGTTCAGCCATTGGATGTAGTAGGGATGCGGGTGTGGTTTGGTGTTGAGGGCAAGCTTTTGCACCTTATCACTGCTTGCCAAGTTGTTGCAGCTACCTCCATCAATGATCATGCGGCACAAACGCTCTTTTATGACACACTTTGTTTGAAATAAAGTGTGTCGCTGATTTTGCTCTGCCTTCTCCATTTGTGCACTAAGCACTCGCTGTACGATCAAGCTCTCATAGTTGTCCGCTTCACCTGCATTAATATGTTCTTCTATTTGTTCATCATCCTTGACAATCATAAGACGCTTGTTTGGACAGTCATGCATCATATGCCCATATCCCTTGCACCGGTGACATTGTATGTTGCTTGTTCTACCCGTCGATGCCATGGATGAAGTACTCGCAGCAGGCTTTTGCATCGTCTTCACAACTGAATTTGTGGGGGCAGCTCGAGTCTTGTCACTAGATGATTGAGTAGAAGTACGTGTAGATGGAGTTGTAGCTGTGCGTTGCTACCATGAATTAGCCTTCCCTACAGAAATATTACTCCTTGCGCTAGCACGTCGTCCCTGCACTTCCCTTTTAGCTTTACAAGCAAGATGAAACAAATGGGTTACGTTATTGTATTCTTTGTAAGCGAGGATGTCCTGAATTTCCCAATTTAACCCACCCAAAAATCTAGCCATAGCCGGTTCCTCATCCTCCTCTAAGTTACAACGCAACATACCCGTTTGTAATTCCTGATAATATTCTTCTACACTTTTAGAACCTTGTCTCAATTGCTGAAACTTATTTATCATATCACGGGCATAGTAAGATGGAACAAATCTAGCTCTCATGGCTCGTTTCAGCGTATCCCAAGTTTTAGGTATGTTATTAGGATTTTTTCTTGCCATATTCTATCCACCAAACAGAAGCAAAATCTGTAAACTCACTAATAGCAGCCCTAACACGTGTAGTCTCAGGAAATTCATGGCAAGCAAACTTTTGATCAACAGCAATCTTCCAAGTAATGTATGCATCAGGGTCATATTTACCATCAAAAGGAGGTATTTTAAATTTAATCTTACTGAAAGCATCATCTTGTCGATGATAGCCACCCATACCTCTACGGTTGTGACGTAGGCGATGTCGATCACGAGTGTCTCGATCATCATGTTCAGTATCAGCAGTGTAGTCATCTTCATAACTACCGTGCTCTCGATCTTCCTCCTTTTCTTCTTTATGCTTCTCTTTATCATCGGTGTAGAAGTCATCAAAACCCCTTAGAAGAGCAGCAAGGCTTTTGTCCACACTAGCAACAGATTCCTCCAAACTTGTAAGCTTGTTGTTTGTGGCAATCTACGTAGCCTCCAACTGCCCAAGCTTTTCATTTGTCACCTGCAAGTCGTTATCAAGTCCCTCTGTGTGCAGCTTCACTTTCCTTTCAAAATGCTGTATGATACCCCTAGTGTGAGGTGAATGTTGTATTTGGTTATCATCGTCTGTCCCTGTCATGGTTCAAAGACAAAGACAACAAGAATGCAAGTGAAGAAATAAAAGCCCTACAACTACTAGGATGTAGCTACAGCAAGTCGCTCACTCTCAACTTGTTACACAAGTTCTTACCAATTCTTACCTTACTCGACAGGAGGGGTCATCTACCAATAAGTCTACAGCAATGGATGAAGTGTATCGGTGCTGCAGCACAAGACCTGTCAAGCTGTAGAGTATGTGGAGCTGTAGGTGGGCTGAAACAAGGAACGAACTAGCACCACGTTAGTTATAAAAAGCAAGCTAAATAATCATTCAACTGGTGGTATTATGCTGGTCCTAGCCTAGACTGTGCTAGACGCAAGCCTGGACACAAAGGAAGGCACAACACACTACCTGAAGCGAACGAAAAACACAAAGAACAACCCCTTTTTTTTGTATTCCTTTTCTTTTCTTATTTTTTTCAGGGGACACTCAAAACTGATTATATGAACCAGAAGACTCCCAAAGAGCAATTCACCACACACACTTTCTCAAAAAGGGCAGGGGTATTCCCAGTAATTAAAAGATACTCTCTCTCTAGAGTAAGCCGAGCGTCTATATATGAAATACTTGCTACGTGATTACTTTGGTATTTGTAGCACAAGGTGAACTGATTCTTTGTCCGATTGGAACCTCTAATTCTACTCAAACTCGGCCAACAGAGAGGGTTAACCAATTTCTTGTTAGATTGGAACTTCAAAATCTACTCAGATTCAACCAATAGAGAGACAATATGGCAGCCCGTGTTGTGATACAAACGTGACAAGAACTCGAAACTCTAAGGGAATAAAACTAAGACCAGCAACTCGACACAACCGATGCAACCGAATATTCAACAAGCCCTAACTAGGTAGCACTAGCCATGGCTCAAAGGTTTATAGGATTGCAGGAAACTAATCTACTATTTTTTTTGGCTTTAATGGGAAATAGGAAAAAATAAAAACAACGAAGGATTGGAAGTCTCTTACCGATAAACCTTGCTCTGATACCAATTGATATGAACCCGCTAGGTTTTTTTTGTACAATCTTTCGATGAGAGGCGTGGGATAACTCGATTGGTGGATGAAGATGACGTTCTTGGCCCAACTACAGCCTTCTAAGACCACGCCTTAGCGATCGATACACCACTTCCAATGGCCGTCACGATCTTGTGGAGCGCGACAACCAGCCCATAGGGCTCCCGTCCTATAAGCAACCGAAGAACTAGAAGAATGAGGAAACAAGCATTGAATTGCAATATGAAATTGAAGGTTTCAAACTAAATCTTAATCAATAGTGGGGTTTCGAAGACAAGGAGATGGGCGGCTGATCCAGCACGCGCGCCTACAGGCAAGTAGCGAAGGCTAAACTTGATCTAAACAAAACCCAAGTGTTCCTGGTGGCAGCTAAGGAGTATATAACATGGGGAGGATGACCAAAGGAGTGTTTGGGTCGTGCTCCAACCCTAGGACGCGTCCCTATTGGACTCTAAACAATACACAACCCATTGGGCTAAATTAAGGTGGCGTAGCACCATGGACAGAAAAACCTCTCAGTGATGATTTGACGATTACCACCGCTTCTGAGAAGATATGAGCATCAAGCCAGATCCATATGAAAGTAGACTTTAACTTTCCAACAAGTCCAGAATCACCCAAATCCAACTCCGTATGCAACAATGGCGACCGTCGCAAGTTGGAGGTGTGCTGCAGTTCGAATCCAGCCTACGTGAGTCCTTTTCCCTTTCGGTCTTCTCCTTGATTCTTGATGATTAAGTTTTTTAGCATGGGCATGAGTAATAGGACCAGCAATAGGTACTGGTGTCAGTAAGAATGTATCGTTGGTGTTGATGTCCTCATCAAATACAACCATACCAAGTCCACAAGATGAACCAAATATACAACAACCAATCATTTGAGCTAGTGTACTCCAACTCAATTATCACGTGAATTCATTCTTAGGGATGCATAAGCGTAATTTATTGAATGGGATAATACCAAAAGCTTGTGATGATGTTACTGTGGTCAGGAATGAAGGAGAAGACCCACACATGCCAAAAGATGATGGAAGGCAGAAAATTCTGATTTGGTCTCCTAATGGCTAAAAATTTAAAACAGGCATACATATTGATCCTGAAGTATGTTTCTGCTCCACAAGTACTTGAAGGAAAGGTCTGGGAGTCATCTTTCCAATGGATCCACATTCACATCCAAATTCAACCTGAGTCATCCACAATTGCTAAAAGAGTACCAATCTCTTCGTAAAAACCGAGACCCACTCTGCTATGTCACTTTCACTTGGTCCCATTGGCCTTGTATGGCCTAGGACAATATGCCACGTCCTAGATACCATCCCTAGCTCTCTTTTATATATAAATACTTATCCACCCCTTTATATTTCATTTGGGTTTTGTTAGATTGAAAGTTAGCTACTGTGTAATTGCATGTGTCAGCTAGACCGCTTAGTTAACTTTAGAACACCACATTTGCGAGTAATTCACATTGCTTGTTCATCTTGTTTTGGTAAGTTCTGATGTCTTACAAGAACAAATATTCTCATGGTTTGGTTAATCATGCTCTATCATTAGCAACCTTAGAGTTGGTGTAGCAATCACTAAGGTACATCGTCCCTGGACAGTTGCAGTTGGGTTTTCAACTTCTTCTCCATACAATTGATTTATCCCTTCTCATCAAAAGATCATTACATCTATAAGCACATCAAGTGGTATCAGAGTCACAGTTGATCGGTGAGAAACTTTTAGTTTACCTATTTTGTACCTATAACTAGAAAAAAGCCAAAAAACTATGGCATTAAATAATTTGAGTTTTCAGTTGCATCATCATGTTGAGTTGCTGGTCTTAGCATCTAGTTGTTTATAGTTTTGAGTTATTGTCATGTGTATTACCAAAACCATCGCTGCCACTTTGCAAGCTACCACCACTGTTGTAATTCACATCGTCCCCGTCGCCATCTACATCGCCGCCACCACCTCTACAATTCACATCTTTACCACCACCATCTACATTGTGCCATCACCTTTGCCATCTATATCACCTAGCCATCCACATCTTGGAGATTATACCTTTGTTTAGTTAAATATGAGTTTTGAAAGAGTTCTCCTCAGATTGGCAAGTTTAAAACCAAGTAGGATTCAGAGTTTAAGCACTGACAATAAAATAATTGGTTTTTAAATATATGGACTTGGATTTGGGTGTTTAAAAACTCATTGGAAAGCTAACGAGTGGATCTATAACTTTGTTATTGGGCACACTTCCATATTTTCTTCACTATGATTAGAGCCCAACCAAGTTTAGTAGTGTTCCAAATATTCATTCAATTTTCCTTTGTTGGTGTGTGATTGGTTTAATTCAGTTTTTGCTATTGTTTTTTAGAAAAGGAAAGATAAAAAGGTAGAAAGGTGCAAAAAAAAAGAACCGCACCAAAAAAAGAAGAAGAAACAAAAGAAAGAACTTTGTAAAATAGAAAAAAGAGAAGTTTGTGCATCATATCGTGTTTTTTTAGGAATTTTTTTTGTTCCTTGGAGCGAGTGCCTCTTTTTGATCCTTTACAGTGTTGTTCATGGTATTGTTTGTATTTTGACTCTAGTACGTTCTAACCTAGGACCAACATGGTACCAACATTGAACAATTATTCAATTTGCTCTAGCTAACGTTGTTCTAATTTTCCTTTGAGCACTTGCAGGCGACCTATAGCTCCACTAGTCCAATTACTTCTTGGCAGGAACTAGCAACCAAAGTATCAATACACCTCCTCGAGGGTTTGTTAAAGTCACCACCTTTTGGTAAGCTTAGTAAGAACTGATAAGAACTTGTTTAACAGGTTGAGAGTGAGCAACTTTGGGAGCCACATCCAAGTAGTGATTTGGAATTAATTTTTCTTGTGTCTTTGCTCTTGTTTCTTCTTTCCTTCCAATGTTGTCATCTAAAGATGCTCAACACTCGGCTCTCTCCAAGTGCATCATACAACACTTTGATAATTAAGTTAGGGTTCACACAGAAGAACTTGAGGAGGACATGCAAAACACCAATGAAAAAACTTGGTCAAATGGAGACTATGTAGATTAACTCCAATAGCATGCTCATGGTCTTGGAAGCTTCCAAGGATACCATGAACACCACTCTTAGGGATATTATTAGGCATCAGAGGTGCTTCACCCTTTTGCAGCAGATAGGTGAGGAGCTTGGGGCAACAAATTTGATGAAAGCAATGAAGACTACGTCACTAATTCAGAGGATCATCCTAATCGGCATCAACTTCGACGCAACTGCTTTGGACATCATCCTCTGTGTCCACATCATGAGGTACATGATAACAATGATTCACTTGGTAAGATAAAATTCACTATGCCCTCTTTTGATTGTAAATATGACCCTAATGCATATCTTTCATGGAAGTTAGTAGTGGATCAAAAGTTTGCTTGCCATGATATTCTAGAAAATAAGAGGGTTAGGGTAGCCACTAGTGAGTTTACTACCTTTGCTTTGGTTTGGTCGAGTGAGTACTGCCATGCACACCCACATAACAAGCCACATACATGGGAAGAGCTAAAATGAAACATTACAAACTATTCCCACATACGTACCCACTCATGTAAAATACTTGTTTTGCAACCAATGGTGTCAAAATATTACTATTGGACCAAAAAAGCCATAGTTTCAAGTGATTATATTGGCACACTACAAATATCTCACATGTGTAAAATATAAGTTGCACAACCAATGGCTATAAAGCATTTGCATAGGTGCAAAAATATCATACGTGGGTTTCGAGCGATTTAGAAAATGCAAGCACACTACAAAATATTCCCCTACGTGCGTACTCATGTAAAATATAAATTTCATAACAAAAGGTGTTAAATCATTCTCAAAGATGCAAAAATGCCCTAGGTGGTTTTTGAGCGATTCCATTGGGGCACTACAAACATCCCCACAAGCACACCCACTTGTGCAAAATATAAGTTTCATAAAAATGCTACAGACACAAAAAAGCATAAGTTTACAAGTGAAAGCATAAATAAAAAGTACTTTATTACGTGGGCAACCAAATTCCGAAGCAACAGAGATAAACAATAAAGATCGTAACTAAGACGAGTAACCAGGGGTGCTTGACGATAGGCACGAACTAGACATCAAAACCTTATTGGAAAGCTGATCGGCTTAGTGGGAAGAGTCCGATTTATATAGGGAAAGAGCCGATCGGATGGATTGAGAAAGGATTTAGTTCAGTTAAAAATAGAAGATTATCTAGATGGGACCAAATTTAAGGAGGAGCCGTGGAAGCCATGTGTACTTTATCTTTATAGGATATATCTTGTAAAGATAGGCATGTGTAGTTAGTTTTGTTAACCTCCATAGAGATATTGTTTTTCATGCTTTTAAGAAATAATGATCAATCATTTTTGTAACCACGTCGGACTCTTGTAATCACAGGGTATATATATAGACACCCTAGAAGATTGTAAATCATCTCTCGATCAAAATAATTTCGGTGCATCGTCACCCTAACTTGCTAGGATTTTTACTAGTGTGTTTTGGCTCTTTGAAGCAGGACTGCATTGGTTAGGTCTGAACTCCGACAAATGGGTAAGTCTCGTCATTATCCTGATGTATTTGCTCTGCCTGAGGCTACATAGGTTAAGTTTGACCTCTTAGTCCGATCGAATATACCACATCACGTTATGTGTGATCTATCGGCTTATCAAACTCCTTTTACCGTTATTAGTCTTGTGCTACATCGGTTAGGTTTGACCTACTACACTACTGATAAAAGATTCAGTTATAAGTCAATGGGTCTTTTACTCGGTGTTTCATTAGAGTAGCTAGCCATTGAGTTATACACACATCGAACATCTCGTACAATGTATCGACTCCTTAGCCGATACACATACGTCTTCAGTGATATCTCCTGAATCTCACGGCCAGTGTATCGGCTTGTCAATCAATACACATATCCTCACAGATCTTCTCTCATCGGCTCAGCAAGCCGATGGGTTCAGCCTTTCCTTCCATCGGAACGTCCAATCTAGTCTCTAACATCTCTGTGCCATTAGTCCTAGTATCATACCGTCTTGGTTTTGTTCCGATCTATCGAGGCTAGCTCTAACAATACCATCATGAGGGTCATTGGGTCTCATGCCTTCGAAGGATCGGATCTCACTCCTTCTTATTCATCACACATTATATTTAGAGCGCTATGGGCTTTGTAGCCAATGGATCTTTTATATTATTCCTTGCCAATCTACATATGCCATCAACTTTCCAGCCGATGAACTAACACTATAGCCTCCATCGGCAACCAGTTGATAGGAGGATCTCACGTACTATTTTTTGAATACCCTATTCTAGAGTACCATCAAGTTTGGAGATGATAGAATCACTATCATATTCTTTCAATATCCTTTTATGCCTTTGTTGGCTTTGCAAACGATGGACCAATATTACGCCTTTGTTATATCCAAAGTGGCATTGGCTCTATATCCTATGTATCTTTCATTCCCTTTATTGTCGTCTGCTTATGCCTTCATCAACTTCTCAGCCGATGGAAGAGTGTTCCAGTTGATAATAGGAGCATGTTGTACATAGCCAATTATTATCTTAACCCTATCGGTAGCTAGCCAATAGCAAGAGTTTGTGATGGTCCAATCATCCAATTGACCCATTATGTTCATCTCCTTGCCAATTGTAGCATCAAATTAACTGCACACCCACCTCTCCAACGTCCCAATGAGGGGACAACAAAGCTGAAGGACCTCGGCGCGCTCTCGAACCAACCAATGAAGTTGAAGGACAATCGGGGGCACATGCCATCCAACAAAGCCAAAGGACTTGCACTGGAGTGAATCATATCATCTAGGCCTCGGCATGTTCACGAGTTTGAGCGCAAGAATATTTTTGACATCCCAGTGGGACCCAAATTTCTTTTATCGGCTGGTGGATCTTGAAGATCATTCATTGGCTGGTGTGACAAAATTCCACTCATCGACTAGCAAGACTATACAATCGTCATATTATAAGTCAGAATTTTATTCATCAACCAAGAGGGCATAATTTTCATCAACATGCCTGAAGAAGAGGTTGATGCCAAGGCACGTTCCTCCTAAGAAGAAGCCAATGAAGATATCACAATTCTAGTGACAACAGAAGATTTGAATGAAGAGTAGAGGCAGCAAATAGAGCAAAACATGGACAACTTTCAGAAGCTTTATTTGAAATCCTTTAGTATGACTGGATAATAGCTGATTCAAAAATCACATTTTCCAAAACTTGTTTTGATGAAAGAATCATGCCGATCACCACCTATGAATCCTCCAAAGCCGTTACAAGAGATGATCAACGAAGCAGTTCATCAAGCACTCATCAACCCATTAGGAGTATTAGTCAATACATTATAGAATCTGATCGAGAAGACGATGGATAAATTATCAACTCAAGAGACTGATCAAGATCCTATATATTTGCTGATAGAAACAGGGTTGCCTCAGTAAACTTATATAGAATTGGAAGGGATTTATTGGCGAATATGTATCCACCAACACAGAACCGATCCAGGGGGCAACGGCATGATGTACTTCTAGAGAATTATTAGACTACTTATGATGGAAGATATCGACATCACTATCTAGGTGGTAATCCCAATTTATACAACTATCATGAAGAATATCTCAGGCATAATTGGGTACCAGCTCCAATATCAAAGAGAGATACCGAGGAAGGAGGATTGATCAACCAAAGTTGTAGAAGTAGTGAGGAAGTAATTTGGTATCAAGCCTAAGGATCAAACCTTTATGTATCGGCACCTATATCCAGAGTGGTTCGACGGAGTTCCGTTACAACGCCGATACAGAATACTAGATTTCTCAAAGTTCTCAGGGCAAGACAATGTATCTACGATGGAGCACATCAGCCAATTCTTATTCTAGCATGGAGAAGCATCAGCCGAGAAAGCCCTGAGAGTTAGAACTTTTCTCGTTGTCTTTATCTGGATCGGATTGTACATGGTTTTATCATTACCACCAAATTCAATAGGGGGATGGGCTGATTTGAAGAAGTAGTTTCATAGATACTTCTTTACTGAGGTCCCCGACATGCGACTCATGGATTTAATATTGGTAAAGTTGAAGGCAGAAGAATTGGTTCCAGAATATATTTGAAGATTTCATAATATCAGAAGTCAATGCTATAGCTTGAACTTAAGCGATGAATAGTTGGCAGAGCTAGCCTTACAAGGATTGTCGAGTCACATTAGGAGGAAGTTTCTCTCCCAAGAGTTTAACAATTTAGCACATCTGATGCATGAAGTTTCGGCTCATAAAAGCCAATTACAAGAAAGGGAGGAAATTTTGAAGCTATGGGAGCATAAGGAAGGTATGCTTCGAAATTAGGGGGCATGTGTTTGCACCAAAATTTGGTTAGCCCTATGGATAGCCGATCAGCTTAGTGGGAAAAGTCTGATTGATGCAGGGAAAGAGCCGATCAAATAAATCAAGGAAGTATTCGGTTCAGTTTAAAATAGAAGATTGTTTAGATAGGACCGAATTTGAGAAGGAGCCATGGAAGCTACAACAAAGTACTTTATTTATATAGGAAATATCTTTAAAAGATATGTATATTTAGTTAGTTTTGTAAACCTCCTTAGAGATATTTTCCTTTTATGTTTTTGGGAAATAACATCCAAAGGTTATTGTAACCGCATCGGATTCTTGTAATCCTAGGGTATAAATATACAACTTTAGAAGCTTGTAAATTATCTCTCGATCAATAGAATTTTGGTGCACCGCCACCCTAGATTGCCAAGATTTTCTACCGACATGTTTTGGCTCTTGAAGTAGGGCTGCATCAGTTAGGTCTGAACTCCGATGAATAGGTAAGTCCCGTAATTATCCTGGTATATTTACTCTGTCTAAGGCTAAATCGGTTAGTTTTGACCTCTTAGTCCGATTGAATATACCACATCAAGTTCGCATGGGATCTATCAGCTTGTCAAGCTCCTTTTACTGTCATTAGTCTCGTCCTATATCGATTAGTTTCAACCTACTAGACTATTGATAGTAGATTAAACAATAAGTCAATGGGTCTTTACTCCACGTTTTATCGGAGTAGCCGACACATTGAGTATCACTCCCAGTGTATCCGCTGAGGGCAGCCGATACACATACGTCTTGAGTGACTTCTCCTAAATGTATCGACTTCTCAGTCAATACACATATCTTCAGAAATCATCTCTCATCGGCTCAGCATGTGATGGGTCTGCCCTATCCTTCCATCAGCGCGTCCGATCTAGTCTCTGTCATCTCTATGGGTCTCTATGTTTGTGCATAGAGATGAGCCAGGTGGAGTTATTGGTCTTAGATCGTGGAACACATATTTGTGCCTTGAACAGCTTCTGTATTATGTTTAACGGAAGCAAAGAGATGAGTTGAGCAATAATATTGTATGGCTAGTGCTTGACGGTATGCATGTACTAATTGCATATAGAAAATAGCATGGTCAACTACCTTCCTTTTTACTGGAAACAGTGGATAATCCTACTGAAATATGTTATAAAAAACGAAGGGAATTTCAAGAGATCCAGGGGCATGAAAGGTTTCTAGCATAGCAAGTCAAGACTCTGGTGTTATTCTGGTTTCTAGTATAGCAAGTTCATAATGCAGCTGCACGAGCCTTCATCAGGCAGCGCATAAACTGATCCAGTAACTGCTTGAAATGACAATTAATTTCAAGATTACGGCAGGGTTATCTGATACTTGCATTGCACATACTTTTCATTTACAAGAACTACCAACAAAAAACCTAGTACGAAACAATCCTTAAGCAAGTAACTACGAGGAAAGAAATTCATACATCTTCAGTATGTTCAGGTTACACTATCGGGTGAATGGTCCTCCCTCCTATTGCCGCTGTCGGTTAGAACTATTTGACCTCTTAGGTGCATTTGGGATAGTTTGCAAGTTCGCTCGCTCTTCATTCATTGCTGTCCATAGGAACGACACATCAACAAATGCTTCAAATGTGTACTAAACTTTTTGCCCGGTGAAGGAATGTATATGTAATCATGTGTATTGTCACGCGTAGAAATTAAAGCAGGCAACTGAACAATAATGTCATAATCAGTGAAATGACAATCAAATGGTCGAACGAAGTGCATATCCTTTGGCATCTATGGATATTTCAAATAAAAAATCTGTAGGAATTTAGAAATTTTTGTGACAGCATATCTAATGGGTAAATCTTTCCATCCTATAACAAAGTACATAGATGAACTGACATATGGAGCTCAGGCATTCCCTTTTCTGTATAATTAATCCATTTATTGAATGCTCTTACCTCAAGTCAGTAAGTTCAAGGGTGAGATCACTAATTTCAATGCCAGAAAGTCTTACAGCTGTCATTGTAGTAGGTAATTCCTCGAGAGATGCATCAGCAAGCAAAGCAAACGAATCTGCGCTCTCCTCATAGCCTGTTGAATATTTTGATGCCAAAAATTCCATCAGATAAATTGATACTGCATGTCTATGAAATATCAGTTTTGGAATTTTCAAATAACAGGAGAACATAACTGGGACATAAACAACTGTATAATTTGTGGTGCTCCCACTGCACTTCCCCTTACTTCTCGCCTTTCAATATAACTTCCTTTATTTCAATCTTTAGCAATATAGAACTTTTCTTCGTTTTTTTTTCTACTGTCATAACCCATCCTTAGCTTACTACACGTGTAGCTTGCCACTTGCCACAAAGCATAGGCACTTTTCTAAGCTAATGAAAAGAAAAGTGATCATTCTTACATTTTCTTAAGCAAATCCCATATCTAAACTATCGTGTACAAATACTGCTACCGGTGAGGCAGTGACTAAATACACTATTGTCTGACAAATGCTCATAAGTCTAGAGAGTGGAGGCGGTGGTGGTGGAGAGGCGGAGGAGGGCGGGGGCGGTGGTGGTGGTGGGTTGCCATTGCTAGAGGGAAACAGGTGAGGCGTAGGCGGCGAGCGAGAGTTTAAGCCATGGTGCGATCTCGTCTGTCGAACAACTAAACAGTGACTAGGATTAAGTTAGGAGTGGACGAGTGGGTGAAAGTTAAAAACTTACGGAAGTGGCAAATCTCAACGGTAACACATATCCTATGAAGTAAAACGAACCATAGGGTAAGAATATCATTTTGTCCACTGTAGCAACCGAAAAAATATGTCTATCAAAGAATCGAATTAACCTGAAACCAGTCTGATTAAAAATTATTTTCTTCATTTGGCCATTGGCTGTACGCCTGCATAGGGGTTGCCATCGCCGTGTATCTGCTCAACCAAGCGCCCACGAAGATAGTGAACGGCGCCACCCCATATGAAGCCTGGCATAGCCAAAAACCTGACGTCCACTACTTCCACACCTTCGGCTACATCTCCTATGTCAAGTCAACAAAACCGTACTTGAAGAAATTAGATGATCGCGGAACACCGGTAGTCTTCATCGGCTACGAACCCAGCGCCAAAGCGTGGCGGTTTTATGATCCGGCATCGCGACGCGCCATCGTGTCTAGGGACACGCCGTCTTCGATGAGAAGGCATCATGGAGCTAGAAGGATGAGGAAATGAGCACCAAGGCGGAGCTCATTGTGGAGTACAACACCTTGGAGCTAGGTGCTGGACAAGTAGATGTTCCTCCCCAAGGCGCATCCGAGCACCTGATGACACCGGCATCTGCACCAGCTCCCAGCGGACTTTGCACACTCTCCCCCACGACATCACCTTCGACTCTAACACCTAAACCAGTGATGCCAACTTTGATGGCACCCACACAGCATCAGCCTGAGTTCATGTCACCACCCCAAATGAAGAAGAGTACTGCTTGCCACCGGGGGTAGCTGGTGAGATTCGGCCACAGAGGTCGGCGTGGACCAGATCAAGCAGTCACTCAGCATGCCGCTTCGCCTATGTCGGGAACGGACTCCGCTTGAGCTTAGTGGTGACACAATCCGAGCAGAGCTGGTGGACGTGGTCGACGTGGGGCAGCCTGTGCACAATTCTCCGCTGCTCCAGTTTGTGCAGGGCGTAGAAATCCAGATACCCATAGCGCTCGTGCCATAGCCACGCGCTATCGGTGGCGCGCGCGGCCAGGCAGAGCGGCCGGGCAATATTGACACACAGCAGGTAGAGACGATTTCACGCTCAGCACCAAAATCCCTATGTTCCATCTCATTCTCGTGGTTGTGGTTAAGATTACTCCTCATCGGAGCTGAGTAAGCTATCACCACCACCAGGAAAGAAGGTAGGGTCTAACACTTGGTATCAGAGCTTCGTTCAGCTTCGATGGAGCGAGCGTCGGCGCCACCAAAGGGGCAGGATGGTGATTGAGACGGGCATCGAAGGTATCGCTGTCTCTCGCCATCATCGCTGCCTCGACATGGCCGGCGTGAAGTCATCCTCCAATGCTCGGAGAACACCGCCACTGGCGTTCAGTTCCCTATGCTCACACGCACCAACTATTAAGAGTGGGTGATGTTGATGCAGGTGAATCTAGAGGCGACTGGATGGTGGTACGCCGTCGAGCCATATGAGGACGAAGAAGTCCTCTATCGGCACGACCACCTGGCGCTCGCCGTAATCCTACGCTCGGCGCCTGCGGACATGCTATCTGGTCTGCGAGCGGGTGCACGAGGCAAATGCGCAGTAGCTACAGCGGGATTTCAGCAACATGGTGTGGAGGGAGGCGGAGACCGCAGAGGATTTCGCGAACCGCATCATGGGGATAGCTGCCGAACTACGGCTGCTCGGTGACAACATCCGTGATGTTGAAATCATGCAAAAGATGTTGCAAACAGTCCCTGAGCATCTAGCTCAAGTGGCCATCTCCATGGAGACACTCCTCGACATAAATCAACTTTCTGTTGAGGAAGTCACCGGCTGTCTCCGCGCCGTCGAACAGCGGCGCAAGCCGGCACCTATCCATGACAATTAGAGCAGACTGCTGGTGGATGTGGTCGACGTGGGGCAGCCCGTGCACCATTCCCCACTGCTCCAGTTTGTGCAGGGCGTCAAAATGCAGATGCTCATAGCGCTCGTGCCACAGCCACGCGCTATCGGTGGCGTGCGCGGCCAGGCAGAGTGACCGGGCAATTTTGACACGTAGCAAGTAGAGACAATTCTCTGAACGTGTCACGAAGGTGGTCCTTCTCATCGCGAATCTGGAGGATGCCGTGCTTGTTGTGGATGTCGCAGCCATCCTCGTCTAGCTGCCCGAGGCTGACAATGTTGGTAGTAAGCCGAGGAATGTAGTACACCCCAGTAAGCGGGAGGTGCTCACCTGTCTTCCCTTCAAACAACACAGTCCCGGAGCCCTCGATTGTGACCTCCAAGCCATCGCCGAACCTGACGATGCCGCCAACCGCCGTGTCGATGTTGATGAAGACATTGCGGGAACCAGTCATATGGTTCGTCGCCCCACTATCGAGATACCAGAGGGTGTTGTCACGCTTTGAGCCTCCGTCAAGTTGCGCGAACACCTTGCCTTCAACAATGCGTAGTGACTGACGCTCCGATGAGCTCTGGGTCGCCACGGTGCGCGGCAGCGACGGTGAAGAGGGGAAGAGTCTAGCCTAGGCCATCAGTAGTGTGGGCTCCTTCTCCTCTTCCGCCTGGACTACATGGGCCTCAGCTTTGGGCTTGCTGCGACATTCCCTGGCCCAGTGGCCGTATTTGCCGCAGCACTTGCACTGGTCTTTGCCAAGAAATTGTCTCCCAAAGTTGGCTCGACCTCCGTCACGTGATGCAGTGCTAGCGCCGTCACCTCTGCTGCGCCCGTGTTCGCGCCCACGGCCGCCGCGCTTCTTCCCGCCGACACTGCTGGAACTGCTCCCGCCGTCCTTTTCCTCAAACTCACGGAGCTTAAACCTGGCGAGCCAGTCTTCTTCGTAGAGCCGGGTGGACGCAACTGAATACCGAGGCATTGTCGGGTACCTGCAGTACCTGGTTCACACCAGACCAGACATCACCTACGTCGTCAGCTACATCAGCCGTTTCATGGAGCGCCCTACCACTGAACATCACAATGCCATCGAGCGGATTCTCCGCTATATTGCAGGCACCATCGACTATGGTTGCCACTAAAAGAAAGAGGAAGGGAAGTTGAAGCTGATCGAGATGGGCGTTGAAGGTATCGCTGTCTCTCGCCATCACCGCCGCCTTGATGTGGCCGGCATGAAGTCGTCCCCCAACGCTCGGAGAACACCGCCGCCGGCGTTCAGTTCCCCATGCTCACACGCACCAACTATCAGGATATCCTCGCCGGTATGTGGTTTGAATGGCATGTACTTCATAGTCTGCTCACTATCCTCATTGTTTTCAAGAGTCTAATTACTATACATATTTTCTCAAAAACATTTCTGATGCAGATGTTGCCTTCTGAAATTCGAAAGGGTTCTTCTTTCATTAACAATAGATAAAATTTATGATATAGCTTGTGTATTTGTAAATGGCAATGGTATAGATTTCAAATTCTTAATTTCTAGCATCTATGTCAGTGTTTTTATATGAAAAATGTCGGTGTTTTTATATGGAAAATGTCGAAAGGGCCAGGGTGCTAACAGTAACCACACTCACTAGAACTCACCCATGACTATAAACGTGTTTTTGCCAATTAATTAATTCATTCCGTAAATGTAAACATGTTCCCTGAATATGTTTTCTGAAGTAGTCGAACGTGTTTCTTCTTACTGGGAAAAAGTGTGGGCACTAATAACATCCAGGTCACTAAATAAGATCTATTAAAAATATTATCTGATATTTTTTTTATTCGTAATGGGCCTGCAAATTAATTTAGAGGCTTTTTATTAAATTCTTTTAATTTTGATTCACCCCATGATATAACTATACAATCTGTTGGAGTAGAAATCAACATTAATTACTAGATAATGGAAGTACTTTCGCCCACCTGTTTTAAGCTTCTTGAGCTATAAGACTTTTGTGTATAGCATTTGATTACCACTGTGGAAACCAAAGATGATTTGATGAACTGATAAGGATATAGTCATGTCACGGCGTTCCCCTATGAAAAAAAGGGGAAAAAAATCACCCAATGTATATTGGTATCTATTCATATTTTAGGACATACCTAAGCTACATGGGACCTTTCATAAATTAAATGATCTGAGTTACATTTCTTCATTAACGCGGTGATCGAAAGATTCACATGTTTGGTTTCTTTCATATTTATGAAGGCAGTCAAGTTGGTACTAGGTCTCACTGAAACAACCAATTCAATTGGTTGAAGGGCTTAATGAGTTGACATTGATTTGAGAGATTGTTGGTTTACTGGTATTTGAATTTTCTTTTTTAGAATAGGTTAATTTTATCTCTCTGAACTTCATAGAAAAGTCTACTTAGCAAACTTAAAAAACCTTGTTTTTAACCCCGTAACATGTAAAACCCACGTTGATTTATATTTCCAAGGTTATTTTAATGACATAATGACTTTTGTTGATGGAGATTCATTGGATGAGGGTTTGGCAAGCTGATTGTCTACCTCTATTTTCCATTTAAAACCTATCAGCAAAAAACGTATTATATAGCCATCAAGACTAAATATTAAGTAGACATCTTACAAAGCTCAAAAATGCATTAATTCGTTTTTTTTCCTGTTACATTTAAGCTTGGCATTTGTAGCATGAGGCCAACAGCATTCTTTGCTATTGTAATAAATAGTTAATTAATATGAGTGGACATCTTACAAAGCTCAAAAATGCATTAATTCCTTTTTTCCATGTTCCATTTAAGCTTCGCATTTGTAGCATGAGGCCAAGAGCATTCTTTGCTATTGTAATAAATAGTTAATTAATATAAGATGTTAAGGGACAAGGCTTAACACAAAGAAAAAGGCATATCCTTTGTAGGTTGCCCTTTGTTGATGTTGTTTTAGTTGTCCTAATCCACACAGAGGCACACTTGTTACTAGTTTTACCTAGGTTGAGACTTGAGACGTTTGTTATGTAAAGATTTTTTATATTCCTAATAATGAAACTTATCAAAGTATAGTGAGCGAAGTAATTTCTTTTATATTGAAGCTAGCAATCTATATAATGCCTGTGCATATGATATATCATTTTACCCTCTTTTATATCTCTATATTCATGTACAAAACATAAATGCATTATTTATTGTGTCATGACCGCTTGAACAAATGCAAAGAACTATAGTGCTTCCTTGGAAAAAGATGGAACTGAATTTAGAGGTAAATGAAACTCACTAGCTTGTCTGATGGGGACATTGACCTAACTAATTCCCTTTGGACAGGTAAAAACAATTCATAGTTATATATATTTTTGTGTAACAATCAGGGTTGTGCATACGGTAGTGTGGTAAATATGGTAGTACGGCGTGTTTGTTCAGTATCAGTATAAAAATGCACTGCGCACTAGTAACAACATAGCCTTGTTTGAATTTTTAGTCATCTTTACTTTCACTTCTTTTCTTTGGCCGTAATTGGTCTGGTTTTCTTTTCTTCCATTTGCAGTGCTATGCTGTCAAAGAGATTTTACTTTAGAAGGATATATGTAGGTGGTGCATGGTTAAAACTACTGTAGAGCCAAAGTAATTTTACAATAGAAGGATAAAGGTGCTATAGTACTCATGTTAACGGCACTATCAAATTGCGGAAGTCATTTACGGAAAATTTTCATTTCCTTACTATTAAAGAATACAACAAACTGTAACATGCATAGATTAGTTGGTCTTGGACCTAGCATGACCATGCCAGAGAGCGGTAGCCACACCATGCATTCAAAATAATGGCAATGAATGACCAATAACTAGTCTAGAGCTAGGCACTGATTAGGGAATGGTTACCACTCATAAGGATATACACTTTTCTTTAGTCCCTCACCAGCTGATAATCACCTAGATACTTATCATCTATCAAAATTTAAAGTTTTTGGATTTAAAATTTTTGTAAGGGAAAATCTGGAATTACTGGTATTTTGAACCCTAGGACTAGCTTTCGCCAAGACACACCACCGCAGCCCCTTTATATAGGCAGTGTTGTGAAATTGTGCACCAAATGAGAGACTTCTTCCAACAAATCTGCATCTAATCTTGGTTAAGTGACTCATCCAACCAATAGCAGCTTTATGGTTGTGGCTCTCTTTGGTCATGCCCATCATACCCAAAAAGTTTAGAAATGACCTAGCTGACATTGTAAATATTTTATTTTGTTAACACCTTTTTTTTCTAGAATAAGGTTGCATACATACATGATACCGCATCTGTGCTACTTTTTCTTCC
The DNA here is from genome assembly GCA_030770085.1 of Oryza coarctata. Taxonomy (NCBI): domain Eukaryota; kingdom Viridiplantae; phylum Streptophyta; class Magnoliopsida; order Poales; family Poaceae; genus Oryza; species Oryza coarctata. Next base: position 7,133,721 of record CM061484.1, on the reverse strand, counting down.
GTAAGCATGTTTTCAAATAGACATGACTCTACCATATTGATAGGTTATCCCACATCTGGGGTTCTATGCTGCGTACATAAACTATTTATTCCTGACTTGGAGTGCCAAGAGCATTAACATGTATGTCTAAAATACAGGTTGGCTTCAAAGCTGAGTTTTCCATGATTTATGCTCCTAAGAAGCAGGGATGCGCTGCATGGAGTCGCATGTAGAACAACAGTGTACAACCTTTCACTTGGTACAAGGTAAGTTGGCATTTCACTTGAATATATATGCTTCGGTATCTTGTTGATGGTATCATGGTAATTAGGCCTCGGTTGGGTGACCCAAGCAATGTGCCCTAGAAAATTGTATGCCTTATAATTCAATGAAATGTGCCTGACCAGGCATGCATGAGAAATTGAGAACAACTTGTTTGGTTGGCGCCTGTGCCTAAGACAAGATAAAATAGGATTATACACTCATAATTCTATTTTTTTCAGAATAATTGACACTTTTAAGTTCATGCATGCTAATTAGCTAATGGAATAAAAATTTAGAATCCCATAATACCCGCCATCCATTGCCAATGTTCTAGTGGCATTTGTCTGTATAGCTAGAGTGTGCTCATGTTGTACTCTACTAGAATTACGTAATGTGGTTAGATTAATCGCAAATCATCTCGGATAGGCTACTGCATGCCAAGCTTAGGTGGCCGATTTTGGATTTTGGATGCCTAAACCGCTTTTCTCTTTATACCTATAGGCGGCTTTAAAAAAACTCTGAATTCTACTAGCACTAGCACTTCTAATCTCATAGGAAGCTCTCTTATACATGTATCAAACACATCTATACCCACTACGAACCCCAATCTTTTTAAATTTAAACTCCTTCTATGTTTGACTATGTTTTTTATGTCCATACAATCTCTCTTGTATGCCATATGATGTGTATTATTTTGTAGCCTTAGTATTCCATATGATCTCCTTGACCGTCTAGCCCTTAACTTCTCTCAAGTCTAGTCCTAACCATCACCGACAATACTCTCGAGGCCTCAAGCAACATAGCATTGACTCACATTAGCACACAATAAAATATCTCACGTATAGAAAACTAAAGCAAAAACGGTATTATATAGATGTCAAGACTAAATATCCAATTCTGTGTCGTCCAATTCTCAAAAATGCATTAATTCTTTTTTTGCATGTTACATTTAAACTTGGCATTTCTAGCATGAGGCCTTGCTGTTGTAATAAATAGTTAATTAATATGAGTTGTAATAAATAGTTAATTAATATGTGATGTCAAGGGACATGGTTTAACACAGAAAAAGGCATATCCTTTGTAGGTTGCTCTTTGTTGATGCAGTTTTAGTTGTCCTAATCCACACATAGGCACACCTGTTATAAGTTTTACCTAGGCTGAGACTTGAGACACGTTTGTTATGCGAAGATTTTTCCTATTCCTAATTTTATAAACTTATCAAAGTATAGTGAGCCAAGTACTTTCCTTTACATTGAAGCTAGCCATCTATATAATGCTTCTATGTGATATATCATTTTACTTAGTTTTAATTGCCTCTTTTATATCTTCATATTCATGTACAAAATGTAAATGCATTATTTGTTGTGTCATGACCTCTTGGACAAATGCAAAGAACTATGGTGCTTTCTTGGAGAAAGATGGAGCTGAATTCAGAGGCCAAGTGAAACTCACGGGCTTGTCAGGTGGGGACATTGACCTACCTAATTCCCTTTGGACATATCAGATTAAAACAATTCATAGTTATATACTTTTTATGTAACAATCAGGTTGTGAATACGGTAGTGTGGTAAATATGATAGTACGGTGCATTTATTTAGTATAGTTTAAAAATGCACTATGCTGTGAAATTGCGGAACCCATTTACAGAAAATTTTCATTGCCTTACAACAAATTATAACATATATAGGTTGGTCCTAGACCCAACATGACCATGCGAGAGAGTGGTAGCCACACCATGGGTTCAAAATAATGACTGGTCCAGAGCTGGACACTGGTTAGAGAATGGTTAGGGAATTGTACTTTAAATGAGAGTTCTTCCAACAAATCTTCATCTAATCTTGGTTAACTGACTCACCCAATCAATAGCGGCTTTATGGTTGTAGCTCTCTCTGGTCATGCCCATGATACCAAAAAAAGTTTGGAAATGACCTAGCCGACACTGTACATATTTCATTTTGTTCACACCTTGTTTTTTTCTAGAATAACAAAGGTTGCATACATGATATAGCATCTGTCACCAGTCGGTAGTTGCCAGTTGTTCTTTTGTAAGCATGGCATCATTTTCAAATAGATGTGGCTCTACCATATTGATACATTATCCTACATCCGGGGGTTCTGTGCTACATACATAAACTATTTATTCCTGACTTAGAGTGCAAAGTGCATCAAGCATATGTAACATGTATGTCTAAAATACAGGTTGGCTTCAAAGGCGAGTTTTCCATGATTTATGCTCCTGAGAAGCAGGGATATGCTGCATGGAGTCGCATGCAAAACAACATTGTACAACCTTTCACTTGGTACAAGGTAAGTTGGCATTTCACTTCAGTATCTTGTTGATGGTATCATGGTATTTAGACCTCTGGTTGGGTGGGTGACCTGAGCAACTTGGCTGAGAAAATTGTATGCCTTAGAGCTATCTAAGAATTCAATGAAATGTGCCTTACCAGGCATGTCTGACAACTTGTATGGTCGGTGCCCATGCCTCAAACAAGATAAAACATAATTATACACTCATAATTCTATTTTTTAAAGAATAATTGGCACTTTTAAGTTCATGCATGCTAATTAGCTTGTGGAATAAAAATTTAGAATCCCATAATACAATTATTGCAGTCGTCCAATTTATCTCCCATTTTACATCTCAAACTTTTTATAATAGATAAATAACCCTTTAGCACTGTTCTAGACAATTTTGGCCAAGCTAAGTACACTTTGTGCCAACTTGCATCCAATCAACAAAACAGAAATTAAAAAACTATAGGTCTCACACATCATATATACCATCTCTCCTCTTTATATCTCAACTGGAGTTAGCAAGCCTCTAGCTAGGAAGAGGAGCAGTGGCCAACGGTAGAGATATCTTGAGGCAAGGCTAGGAATAGCGGTGGCGGCTGGCAGCGGCTAGAAGGCAGTGGAAGAGGGTGCAAGCAGAGGTGGAGCTCAGGGTGGTCGTAGATCTATGCGAAGCTCCAGTGGTAGCGGATGTATGTGGGGAGGGCGCTAGAGGAGGCACTGGATCTATAGGCGGCCACCAGTGATAGAGGAGGAGCTCGCTCGAGGAAGGTGCTAGCGGCAGAGCTCGAGCTCTCCTTGAGGAGGCTGCATGATGGTGAGGCCACCCTCAGCTCTCCTAGTTTAGGTTGCACATCTTTGACCTGATGTGGGAGGTGATCGCCCCCTTCTCAATTCACCTTCTCGAGCTCACCTCTTTCCAACACTCAGTAGAGTCAAAGGCCACCACCTAGCTTTGCCTAGAGCTCTACCCCTCTCCGCCATGGCCACAGTGATGGCGAAGGCAGAGCTCATGCGAAAATAGTGGTGAGGTGGTTGCAACACGAGACCTCTCTCTCTAGCCCTCTCTCTACACCAGTACAGAGGAGTCTAGATCTATCGTTGTAGGCTAGGATGGAGCTGTCGGGATGAGAAGATGAGGTGGCAGCGATCAATTGATAGATCTCGAGGACCGGTCGAATGAGAGGCAGGGTTGACCACCAATGAAGACGAGTTGGGATTTGACTTAACAACCACCACTGCCACTTGTTGTGGGAGAGCAGCATGGACAGCTTCCCACCGATGATCCTCTTGGTGCTGTCGAGAATGGATATGAGGTGGTTGAAGGAGAGCATGGAAAGGGGAAGGAAGGGTGAGGAAGATGGAATGAAAGATGATATGTGCGTTCAATTATTTAAAAAAAAATATTTTCTCAATTGATTAATACGTGGATAAACTGTTGCCTCGTGTATGTCACGTAGGATTGATACCAACTTAGAGTTGGTTTGGGCAGTGATTTATCCGGTTTGAAAAGATCAAAGGGCTAAAATATCTGGTATTTATGTTAAGAGGTTAAATTTGACTACCTCAATAATTGACATAAGATTGACATAAGACTATCTGGTATTTAGACTCTGCCTATCAAAGATTGACATAAGACTAAAAAAAAAAACAAAAACAACAGGTCATATGAGCACGTGCACCATAATTGAACGGCAAATTTAGCTGTGTCCCCCGGTCTCTATCCAATCCAATCCACAGCACCATCCTCCATGCCTTCTACTGGTTGCTTGAAGATAGTGATATAAATATATAGGCGTACGGACGTACGCGAAGAGGCGTGAGAGGTGTAGGGAATTTGGTATCCTCTCTCTTCATTACAAATATTGTGGAAACCATGTGTGTTTTGGTTTACATTCTATGATGAAAAATTGATAAGGAATTTAGAAACCTCGAGTTGGTTTTTATTGAAATTTTTGTTTAAAAGGTTGACGATTGTCGACGTGAGTGCGTATAACTAATATAAATTAAATTATGATATCTATGATAAAAAATAACTATTATTTACATTAGCTTTGGTTAATGATGAAGATTAGATCTATGCTCAGAGAGAAATAGAGGTCTATCACAATTTGAATATCATATGACAAAATTAGATTAAGTATAATTATATACCAAGCTACATCAACGGTAGATTAACACTAAACTTAGGAGAAATTGAAGTTAGGTGATAATATTGGATATAAGATGGTACACAACACGGTAGATAAACATGGAGGTCTTTGTAATGAACTATGCAAACACTGGAATACATGAAGAAAATTTTAGGAGAAAGTGAAAAAAGGAAAAGGTGAGAAAAAGATGCGACCGGAGCGAAGAAACTCACAGCTGGCCTCCTTCCCTATCCCTCTAGTGGTTCGCCCTGCGACGTGCTGTAGCACCAAGCTCGCAAGTGACATCGGATTGGCAGCATCTCGGTTGGAGCAGTGGCCCAAGATGGCGTGACGACCCGCAATAGTGCAAACACGGGCGAGCGTGGGCACGCATGAGCGAGCACAGAGCAGCTCGGAACGGCGTCGACGGCCTAGCTCGGTGGGTGCGGATGAGCGAACGCAGCATGACCCGGCACAACATCGGTGGCCTACAAAGCAGTGAGGCGGTCGAGCATGTGTGGCACGCACGGGGGAGCCACACGGCACGTAGGATGGTGTAGCGCTACGCGATGGCCCACAATTTAGCCCTGCAACGTGGACGGGAGGACTCGGCAATGGATCTTCTACAGTAGCGTGCAGTTCGATGGTGCTCTATCTGGCAGCTGATGTGGAGGTTTCTAGGGCTGCTGATCTAGATCCTATGGTTAAGTTAAGTAGGCTATGTTCAAGGGCTTTTTAGGGCTTTTTAAGTTATACTTGCCTATATAAAAATAGGTAGAGGCATGAGAGCCTTAATGACTTTTTGAATGAGTTTAGCCATTTTAAATTATAATTCAGATATCTTTGCTTAGAGTTTTTTAACACTTTTTTATCTTATGTAATAGTGAGAAAATAATTATGATTTAAATTATGATAATTTATTTCTTGCAATTTAAATTCCTATAATTTAAATTCTCGTAATATGATTATGATTTAAATTAGAAGCAATATAAAGGGTTACTAGTCTATAAAATTATGTAGAATCGATGCCTCAGAGTTTTCCAATTGCGAACTACGTGTGAAATGTGAGGAATCTAAATAAAACCCTAAAAAATAATAAAATACTAAATAGATAAGAAAAATAATAAAATACTAAATAAATAATAGTATCACTCGATAGATCTCATTTTTAGAAAAATTCTAGAAGTTACGGTTGAAAAGATATGAATTTTAGAAGATTATTTGAATTTGTAGAATTTTTGCAAAAAAATAAATCACTAGAAAATTAAAAAGAATATTCTACAGAATATTCTCTAAAGTCGGACTCACATGTTAAAGAAAGATTGTTTTGGAGGAGGTATGAACCTTAAAAAGCTGGTGGGCTAGAATGGGCCTTTGCCTATGGGGTTTGGCCAACGGCCCAATCAGAGATTAGGAAAGTGAGGCTGGTTTTGTTGGTGGGAGGAAAAGATGGAGGGCTTGTCCAAATATAAGGGGAGGAAGAAGGACACGCAGCGTCACATCATTAGTCAAGGTAGGGCCCACATGTGGCACTAAAGGGGTATTCTTTCTTCTTCATTCTTCCTTCTCGTTTTTTCTTTCTCTCCGCTCACCCCTCCTTGGCATAGGACGGAGGCATGGTGATGAGTCCTGGCTATGGGTGGCGATGCTAGCGATATGGAAAGTGGCACATGGTGGTGGGGCAGAGGCTGGTGGTGGCGGTCTATGGCAGAGCAAAGCGGTAGCTGGGCAGCAGACATGGAGGTGCAGGCAGTGGCACGGAGGAGGTGACGCCCGACTTGGGGAGAGGTGGCATAGGGCACTGAGGGCATGCCTAGTGACGAGGAGTTTTGCAAGGAAAGAACCGAAGCTATGCTAGCTTAAATAGCCATGACCGTCAGGTGGCAATGATTCAAGGCACAGAGGTCGTCAATTGGGTCCATGATGATGTGACGCATAGCACTCTTGATGCTAGCAGGGCAAAGATGCGTGCCATAGTGCTCCACTGCGCGCGGCAACTCTAGGCAGAGTGATGGCAGGTAGGCGGGGGTCGTGGCTTGTCACGGTGTGGTGCTACTCGGTGCGCGGTCGGTTCAACGTGGTGCAGAGTTATGAGATCCATGATAGAACTTGATAGGGAGGTAAGGTTGAACAATGGGATAAATCGACAGGGTTGAGGACAAGACGGCGGCTAGAGGGATTCACATGTGGAACAGTAGTAGCAGGCGGGATTCGTAGTGGTGGATCCGTGTTTGATGTGGCACAACATAGCGTGGCACGGTGGGGTCATGGCACACGTGCACGAAGGATGTGGCCAACTTGGCGTCCTATCGAGTGCTGAGCGTGTGATGTGTACGGTGATGGGAACGAGTTTTCGGCATACTAGAACGGAGCAAGAGCACGACACATAGGCTTCTGGATGCAAAACGAAGGCTTGACAATCTATGAATTTATGATAATCAGCTCACACTATGAGGTTCAACGTGCAGTAGGTGTCCAGTTGTCTGAAGATGGTGTCAGTGGGCTTCTTAGTAGGTCCGGTCATTTTTTGTGGTGGCTGACTTGGCGCTGGTTCCTTTCTCAGCAATGTGTGTAAGTGCCTTCAGCGCGTGATGTTGTGTGTTGTAATATTTTTTTCTAATTATAGACACATAGAATTGTGATTTTGTAATTTTTTCGTGCTATATCAATATGAAACTTTACCTTATCAGTTGTGGTTTATTTAAAAAAGTTGTACTAAGATAAGAAAGACGTACACTGTTTTTCTTGACATAATTAGCATTGTGGGAATTCAGGCAGAGGAGAAATGTTCTCGTGGGTTATCTCACTGTACAAGCTCTACTTGGCTTTTTTTAATAAGACCCAATTACTCATCAGATAGAAAAGTTAAAACAGAGTAAATGGGTGAGGGAAATATCACTTGCATCTATGGAACATTTCATTGGGCACATTGATAGATCCTAGGATGTGGAGCACCAGGGAGTTTGTGTGGTGACGAAAACTATGACAAACTGCATTATTTTTTGGACCAGAAATACAATGGCAAACTCCGTTGTGAGCAGTACTTGCATAATTGCCAACAGGTCTTAGCAGAACAACCGCACTGGAGTGAAGTGTCCGGCCCACTGGTGGAATTGGCCACGTGATACACTCAGCATTTGTAGGTTCATGGCAGGTCATCTACGCTTGTAACCTTTGACGTAGCTGTGTAAAGTGCAGAGGCTGTGTGTACTTTTTTTTAGTAAGTTTGAGTGTACTTCCATTATAAAAAAAAAGAACTAACTATTTAGAATGGTTCTAATAAGTTTATTTTTGAAGATTGACGACATTAAGACAAAAAAAGGTGGGATTTAGTATGAACGCTCACTATTTAGTAAACTACTCCAGCTGAGAAGAATGGCACATCTAGCTAAACAGCTGTCTTTCTCCCACTGTGTCCCTATATAATTCACAGCACCATGCACCATGCCTTCTATTGGATGTTAGAACACATATGACCAATGTACTGGTGCTACTACATAGATATAGGCATGAGAGGTGTTGGGAAATTGATAGCCTTTGTCTTCATTACAAGTCTTGCAATTAGCCTGGATATCGCCACAGCATGCTAGAGTATTTTCCTATACAACCTCTTTGCTCGGGTGAGAGCCACGATCATGATACCACGCTATACTTTGGAGAAAAGCAGCTAGTTTTTGCCTCGAAACATACATGATGTAACTGCTTCTTTCTTACTTTGCTTGATAAGTAACGTGCAAACTCAGGCAGAAGGGAACTGCAATGTGCTCACTCAAGCTTAGGCACCGAAGAGGTTCTTCCTTACAAATGGAGAGAGGGCTGTTAGTTATAAAATTAGAAAGAGTAAACTTTCGCTTGACGGGCATGTGAGACTAAACCTTATTTTACTGACCGTCTATGACTACCAGATTCTTGTGAATCAGTTTTGTCTTTTAAGACGGGCAAACAGGCGGAGCCAGGAAGGGGTGTGCAAGGGCCTGGCCTCCCACAAGCTTAGAAAAATCACAGTGTTAACTGTAACTTTTATAAAATTTCAAAAGATTAGTTCCATTGGCCCCCTCTAACAAAAACAACTAAAGTGGTTGGGCCGTCGTTTGTCCGTATTAGATACCACCGTAAATAGATCACATTCCACGCGTTTGTTTCAGATAGACTATAATTGGATACCCCGCAAATGAATCATGGCCCAATACAAAGCTGATTACACTCCTGATCGGATGTTATGCGTTACAAATATGGAGGTAGAGCAGCACAAACGTGACCTAGCCTCCAGATTGAGGCTTCAAGCGTCGTTAGTGCTGCTTCCCCTGCCCCACGCACATCAACGCTGCTCCCTCACAATGCCTGGAGCTTGCCCACCTTAACAAGGCCGGAGTTCCACCTCCATTGTGCGTCCCCCGAAGTTCCACCTCCCTGACGTCTAGATCAGACAGGAAGAAGGGCAAGGAGGGCAAGGCTATGGAGCATCAAGGAGGTCAGCCGAAGATCTTGAGGTACATAGAGAGGTGCCAAGGAGGTTTTGTTGCCATCAACCACATCGGACTTCCATCGTTTCCCCATTGATCACCAGTGAGAACCATCCCTCCACTGAAACCTTCAAAATTTTTCGAATTTTTGGTTCAAGATTTCAATTGCAAAGCTCCCTTGCTGTACATGGAAATAGATGCTTGTAACTCTGATATCGCCACCAAAGTTGTAGTTGATTAGGTAGATATTTTGACTATCTTATTACCATTGGACTTTATATTTATGTGGATCTGTAAACTTAATTTCACCATAAAGTACATAGTCAAGTTTGCTCATTGCAATTATAGTTAGTGAATCATAACCTTAGTAGAGGTGATTTTATATATCTCCATGTGAATTCCTAGAACTCCATGTGCTGCACTTGACTTAAGATGTACACCATGGACTGTTCTATTATAGAGTTTTAAATCACAAGTTCCTACCAAACCAATCCACTTTTCAAAAGAACAAGACATGACATTGCACAAAAGTTGTTTCTTCTGGTAACTTATTACTTATGTTTACCATCAAAAAAAATTGTTCTCTTGTTCATCTTAATTGAAGCGAATTACTTAAGTTTAGCAACACAAATTAATTTGTACTCTTGTTCATTTGAATGGTAGATTGATGTATTATGTGTGCTAGTGGGATATATTCTGGATATAGGGTTAATGGTTTTGTTTTACATTTTTGTAGACTATTATGGCTTGTCTTCCCTTAACTAACAAAACACAGAACAAAAAATTTAGGACTTCGAAATATAATGATTGTTGTTATACTCTTGTTTTAATTGCATATAAGAGAAAATATTAGAAAATAGAGAGGAGGATCAGAATTAGAGAACTTAGGAGTGAGAGGCTAGCTTAGTGGTGAGAGCGATATCACTTGTATAAGCGAGCTCCGAATAGACATGACATTTTACATTTTATGCGACCTGCTTAGACACATGGAAGGTATGGAGGATACAAGAATTTTGCCGTTGGAGGAATCAGTAGCTTCATTCTTATATATACTATCTCACCATTAAGAATATAATAGTAGAAAAGATTTTTTAGTGAAGTGGAGAAATTGTAAGTAGGCATTTCAATTTATGAGTTCTAGCTTTTCTAAGGCATCGTCAACATCTTCTTAAGAAAGTAGAACCTATACTTGAGAACACCACCAACAATAGATGTAAGTATTTCAAGGTAATACATTCTAAAGAATAAATCACATCTCATCACTATTAATTGTACTATGTGTTGTTGATGTGGTGTTCTGTATTGTAGAATTGCGTAGGTGCTTTGGATGGTACACAAAAAGTAACTGTCCCAACCAGGATAAAAGGAAGATATAGTTTAAGAAAATAAGATATTGTTACAAATGTATTAGGTGTTTGTGCATCAAATATGCAATTCATTTACTTACTACTTAGTTGGGAGGGTTCTGCACACGATGGTCTTGTTCTTCGTGATGCAATTTATAGGCTGGATGGGCATCATATCCCTCAAGGCAAGTTTGTGTTCAATCAATTTATTTTGAAGCTTAACACTCCACAGCCTTAATTGTATTGATATTTTTTTAAAAAAATAAAATATTACCATTACCTTGTTGATGCTGGTAATGGGTTTTTAGCCCCTTACTAAGGACAAAGGTATCATCTAGGACGTTATAATAGCTATAGGGCCCATTAAGGCTTATGTTTTTAAATGGAATTTCTAGTTATTTGCAAAATAGAACTAAAAAAATGTTGTTATAATGATGGATGCTTATTAATGTTAATTTTCTGAATTTTTAATAGTGCAGTTACAAAGCATCTTGCATCATGTGTGGAAGAGGTAAGAACAAAAGGATTTGAACGTACCTTGAGAATGAGGAGCTGATCAAGGTATTATTTAAGCTCTCTATAGATCCAATTGGAAATCAGAAGGGTTTCAAAAATAGGTATTGCCAAGTTCTAGAGAGCGTACATGTTAAAAAATTGCTAAGTTTTGGCCGTACTGCTATTCCACACATTGTGTGGAGAGTAAGGCACTTTAGGACCAAGTTTGGTGCAATTAAAGTGATGCTAACCAGAAGTGGCTTTTCGTAGGATGACAATATAAAAATGATATAATGTGAAAACAACAATACAATGATTATTGCAGAATAAGTCATTGAACCAATTTTGTGGCATGCACTTTCTCATTCCTTTCAAGACGTGTTGCAACCTCATGTTATTTGTATTTTTTTAAAAAAAACAATGAGGCAAAGGGGTTATATGGTATAGCATTCCCCCACTATGATACATTAGCTATAATCTATGAAAGAGACGTTGCTACTAGAGAAGGTGAAGAGGGACTTCATGAGGCTGTAGCTAATATGGAGAAAGGAAATGCTGTTCAAGATTTTTAAGATGAAGAGGATGAAGAGAGTATGTCCAAATAAACACCTCCACAGAGCATTGATTCCACCTCAACGGAGCGTTGATTGAACAGCTTGAAGCTCTAAAAAGAGGAAGAAAGATAGCAATAAACTGAAGTATACCTTGTCAAGTCACTCTTTTATGGATGTCTTTGTCGATGTTTAGGGTGATTTGAGGGATGTTACAAAACATGTGGGAGCAATGACGGCATCTATGCAACGTGAAGCTGAAATTCAAGAGAAGGCAATGGTTGAGGAGGACACATGAAGCTATTAGTTAGTGTCAAAAGCTTGGATTGATTGATACTGAAGTTGTCAACGCTGCAGCTGATTTTGTAAAAGGGCCGGCTCAAATCTCTCTCCCTGAATCTCTCAGGAAGGACTGCGTGCTGAAAATACTCGCTGGTAATTTACTCGACAATTCTGTATGTATTACGTAGTGTCTTATTTATATACTGAAAATGCAATGAGAACTTGTGTTCTTGTCCATCATTATAAACAACCTTGTTCAATCACTGTTTGTAGTATAAAATGTTTGCTAAATTCTACTTTTTCTCCAGTGGCTAAAGAGAAGTTCCCATGCACTATTTTGATCTTAGTTTCACATATAGATTTTTCCAAAATAGCTGTGAGAAATAATGTGTACGTGTGCGTGCAGCTGTAGCTGCAACTGCAACTTGGGTGATTTGATAATAATGTGGTGGCTCAGTTGGCCATTTAAGCAAGGCATTGGCAAGTTGCATTTCATGAAGTCAAGCTTTTTTTTTTCTCATGGAATACAATCTCTCTCAAACTGCTGCATCATGCGAGGAAGGATCGGTGGGGCCAATTCTTGATGGCCTTGCTATTGCTGTATATAATCTTCTTGTCATCTCTGAAGATTGTGTTCCATTTGTTTAGAATAGATCTAGCACCTCATCATCTCTCTGAAAAGTTCTTTTAGCTTTGGTTAGTACAGCGTAAGCAAGCTATGTTGTTAGTATATTAGAATATTCCTAACTTGGTAAGATGCTGAGTATTATATATTTTTGCATGTTATATTCCTTTTAATAATTTCTGATTTTTTTCTCAACGGTCACTTGTTTTTGCTCCTGCGCCTATAACCTTGCCGCAAATCCAAATGTTAAATTAAAAGTGATGAAAATTTAATTTAGATTAAAATTTGTATTGCAAAATTAGTTTATATTAAAATTGACATTCTATAATTAGTTTATATTAATATTGCTTATGAAAAAGTATGGTGAATGTGTGTGCAATGATATAGGGTTATGAAAATCGGTTCTCGAGAATGTTTTTTTATATGTGTGAAGATAATAAATATTGAAAAAAGATTAAAAATCACTGAAAATATTTAAAAGAATTTTGAACAAAAATTGAGAAATTAATTTTCAGAGTTTGCAATAGTATCGGGATGAAATTGTGGACAGGTCGAATGCCTAGTTTAGATGTGCCCCAGTTGTAAGTAGGCTAGCAACGGCACATGAGTGACCTGGCATAGTCTGAAGAAGGCCAGAAGTTAGCAGGTCAGTGAGTGGATAGACTTGGTAGGCATACCAAAAGTTAGAAGGACAGCAGAACAGATTGATGGTGAGGAATGAGCTCAACAGCAGCGTGGGCCCGCACATGACAAGATGTGCAGCTGTTATGCCAGCCTAGCGTGGCAACGAGCGTGGGCATGACAGGATGTGCGGCTAACTGGTAAGCTCAACGTGGTAGCAAGCATAGGCACGTGTGCACATGGTGGCGCAATGCCTAATAGGTGGGCCTAGACGAGGCAGAGACATGACACTTCCGGATGCACATGCATGGGGAGCTGGAGATCTCGAGGGCACATGTCATCACGGGATTGGCGTGGAGGCGTGGAAATAGTGTACAAGCAGGATTCTCTATGAAAACGTGTCGGACTGTGTGGTTTTTCGTGTGTTGAGTGACATGGTGCAATCTAGACCGTCGATTTTAAATACAACGGTAGAGAATAAACAAAGTAGTGGTTATGAAATCTCAATGTTATTTAGGTTTTTTTATTTCGGATTTTCTGATTATGTTTTGCCCAAAAAAAAAAGGTAAGGTGTCAGGGATTTTAACACAAAAAAGTTGAGAGTATTTTTTGGTGAATTTTGTAAACTTAATTTTAGTAATAAAGCTAAAGTTTTTGGAAGATTAGTGGGATAATTAATCTCTCTTTCTTATTTATCTTTGTACATAGCTAGCGATTGATTTTAGATTAATTTGTTCTATATGAGATTTGAATTGTTTCCTTCGATCTAAAATTTAGCGATGATATTTTTTTAGTGTTTAAAAAGTTTGAACTATTAATTATTTTTGATCTCACATTATTAATTATTAGGGTTTAATTAATTTTAGGAAGTACCTTTGTTTTGTTAATATTTCAAGATCTAAAAGTTTGATTGATGTGATTCTAAGTTGAGTTTGTTTGTAATTTTTTCTAGGTTATTATCTAAAATTTCTAGTTAGATAGAAGTTACGATTCTACGGCTATAATTTGTTTAGTGACTAAATAGTGTTATATTCAGATTCTAAAAAGATGATTTTTATGTTTTGCGATTGGGGAGAAGTGTTAAATTTTATTTTTAACTTCCCTAATCATTCACCCCCACTAATTATCTATATTAGTGTGAGTCTATCTTATAAATGGTACGAGAGTAAGGTTATATAATTTTATTATTATTATTTAATTGATATTAACTAGTGATTGGAAAATATATCGATAAATAGGTATTCCACAAGCTTATGTTTTTTAGTGTATTGATTTTGTATTGGAAGGCTAAGACTAAGGTATATATTTAAGCTCAAAGATTTACAATATGGGAAAAGATTTGCAAGCCATATTAAGTTTCAGAAGGTGGAGGCTACAACGAGATGAGGAATTTGATTATTTAAGGGCTAGAAAGAAGCAACTTTGACCGTGTGGTGCATCTCAAGTTAGCACATGAGCTGTAGAGAGCACTTTGTGATTATCACGAAGGGTGAAACATAGTAAATGAGGTATGTCAGGACATGTCTAAAAATAAATACATCTATTTTAAGATGAAACTTGGTGAATCTCTTGATTAATTTTTTGCTCAGTCTAATAAGATTCTTAGCAATTTACGGTCAATTAATGTTATATATTATGAAGCTAAAAATTTTTATCATTTGCTGGAAGCTTTAAATATGTCTATATGGGAAATGAAGGTAACATCAATTGGATAATCTAATTCCATGAGTACACTTACATTAGACGCGCTTTATTCTAAATTTAAAACTCATAAGCTAAATGTTTTTGTGAGAGTGATGATGATGCTACTCTCAAAGATAGGAAAAGCTTGATTAGTCTATATATGATGGCAAGTAATAGAAACATCATCAATAGTGACACCGACAACGATGGTGACAATAAGGTAAAACCTTCTTATCATGATTTAGCTTGTGCTATTGAAAAACTTGGTACTTTAAGAGAGATAAAAAGATTAAGAAACAAGGTGCTTTGGGTAAACAATTAAGTACTAAAATTACAAGACATAAAACTTTGGCTCCTATAAAACTTGTCTCTATAGACGATTTCTAAATATTATGTTAGTAACTGTAGTAGTGAGACCTCGACACTACTATGTTCTATGTAGGATCTTTGCGTGAGGAAGGAAAATGTTTGACTAGTGGATTCTAGATGCTCACGCCATATGTCTGGGACAAGAATTTGTTCTCCTATCTCACAGGAGCATCGCATATAGAAAAAGTAACTTTTGGAGATGCTTCTATTTGTATAATTGTGGCTAAAAATATAGTAAGGGTAAGTGATAAGTTTATGTTTAAGGATTTGGCTCTTGTTGAGAACTTGAAATATAACTTGCTTTTCATTTCACAAATGATTAATGATGATCTTGAAGTGTGCTTTAAGAAAGATAGATATAGAGTATTAGATGCTTTAGGAAATTTTGTTTTTAATATTACTCATTTTGAAAGAGTGTTTAAACTGATTTTGATGTGTCATTTTCTGTTAAGCATAGGTGTCTAGTTGCCAATGACTTTAAAGACTTATTCTTTTGGCACCGTAGACTTGTCCATTTTGGCATTGATCATCTTAGACATGTCAGTTGTTTAGATTTTATACGTGGTTTACCTAAGCTTTAGGGTGATAGAAATATAATATGCTTTCTTGTAGACATGGCAAGATGAATGCAGGTTGATATCCACCTCTTACAATGGTGATGTCAAATGCACCAGAACAACTTGTACACCTTCATACCATTGGACTATCACAAGTTAAATCTTTTGGAGATAAGTGATACATGCTAGTAATAGTTGATATGCTTGATACCATTGGACTCTAGATATGCTTGAGTTTATTTTATAGCATCTAAAGATAAGGCTTTTAGTCATTTTAGAAGTCTTGCTCTTAGATTATCTGTTGATCACTTAGGAGCTCTTAGAGCAATTAGAAGCGATAATGGAATTGAATATAAAATTTTTCTTTTGATCACTTTTGTGCTGAAAGAGGTCTTGATCATTAATTTTCTTCACCTAGAGTACCACAAGAAAAATGGTGTAGTTGAAAGAAAAAATATAACATTTGTTGAGATGTCTCAGATTTTGCTAGATAAATTTTCTACTCCTAGTAAATTTTGGGCTGAAACTATTTCTACTGCATGCTACATTATAAATCGTGTGTTTTTATGATCAAATCTTGGTAGAACTTCTTATGAGTTGTGACTTGATGATAGGCCTAGTGTGTCTCATTTTTGTGTTTTTTGATGCAAATATTTTGTGCTGAAATGTAGTAATGTAGATAAATTTAAGACTAGATCAGTCGATGACATATTTCTTAGTTATTTTCTCATTCACATGATTCTCGTGTAATAGTTTTAGACACTAACAAAATAATATAACTTGTAAAGTTACATTTGATGAGACTAGTCCAGGTACTAGTTCAAATGTCACAGGTACAGATGCATATATTTAGGGAGAGAACATATTTACTGATGAAGACGATGAGGATAATAAAGAAGTTTTGGCTCCTCCCACAAAATCAATTTAACTGGTTCCAGCACTTGACCACAACTTCACCAACAAATAGCTCATTCTCAAAATTCAACATCTTCTTAGCAAATAGAAGATCAAATTGAACAAGATGAAGTTCTTAAAACAACCGCTCCCTTGCATATTCAGAGAAAACATCAAGCACAATAAATCACTGGTAATCTTCATGAAAGGGTGACATGTTTCAAGTTTAATGATCCAAACTATCATGGTTATTTAGATTTTGTAGTGTCTTTTGAACCTAAAGATATATCACATGCAATAACTAACAAATCTTGGATCAATGACATGTATGAAGAATTAGAAAATTTTAAACGTAAGAAGGTTTGAAAACATGTACCACCGCCTCCTAATCATTCTATAATTCAAACTAAATAGGATTTAAAAAATAAATAAAGTAAGAATGGTGTAGCTGTTAGAAACAAAGTTAGGTTGGTAGCTCAAAGTTTTACACAACTAGAAGGTCTAGATTTTGATAGAACATTTACTTCCATTGCTAGATTTGAAGCCATTCAAATTTTATTAGCTTTTGTTGTACCTAAATGTTTTAAACTTTATCAAATAAATGTAAAAAGTGCTTTTCTAAATGGCCATGTTAAGCAGCTATCTAGATTTGAAAATACTAAATATCCTAATCATATTTTTAAACTATCTAAGGCCATGTATGGTTTAAAACAAACCTCGAGGGTATGAAATGATAGATTGAAAAACTTTTTACTTGAAAAAGTCTTTACTATTGGAAGGTTGATAAAACTCTATTTGTTCTTAAGTAAAGCAATGATCAATTATTTGTTTAGATTTATGTGGATGATATTATCTTTGGTTGTCCTTCTCATGCTTTGGTGTCTCACTTTTTTATAAACTATGAGCAATGAATTCAAGATGGTATGATGGGCGAATCAATGTACATTTTAGAATTGCAAATAGAGTAAGGTATATTTGTGCATTAAAGTAAGTATACGAAGGATATTCTACATTGTTTTGGGATGGAGAAATTACAAACCCATTATGATGTCCTTGGGATTAACATTACACATATTCTGATGAAGATGGTGAGCCTTTTGATCAAAAAGGAGTATAGGAGTATGATTGGTTCACTTTTGTATATCGCTACTTCAAGACTAGATATACAATTTGTGATATGCTTATGAACACGATTTCAATCTTCCGCACGTGCTTTACATCTTCAAGCAATTAAGCGGATTTTCAAGTATTTTTGTGGCACTAAAAATTTTTGGCATACGTCTATCTGTATCCTTATGTATTAATTTAAGAGCTTGTTTATACTAATTCTGGAGGGTGTAGACTTGGTAGCATAAGTACTTCTCATGCTTATTTCTTCTTGGATAATTCACATGTTGCTTGATCATCTAGTAAACAATCCTTTGTAGTACAATAACTGTTGAATTTGAGTATGTGGTTTGTGCTAGTTATTGTACTTAAATACTTTAGATAGTAGCTCTACTTAAAGATTAAAGATTATGGTATTATTTTGGAAAATATTTTGCTTTTCTATGGTAACACAAGTATCATTTATATTACTAAGAACCTAGTATAACACTTTAGGACAAAACATATGATACTAGAAAGGTAAGCTTTGGTTTGTTTACTGATGTGAACCCGTTAGGGTTTAGCCCTGATCTTTCGATGAGGGGTGGACGATAACTCAATTGGGGGATGGATGCGACGTTCATGGCCTGACTACAACCGTCCAAGGACGATGTGCCTTAGCAACCGATACACTTCTCCGATGGTCGACGCAAACTTGCGGTGCGCGGCAACCCACCCACTAGGACACTCGTCCTGCAAGTAATTAAAGAACAAGTAAAACAAGTACTAAAATTGCTAGATATTGAGATGAAAGATTCACTCTGAATTCACAATATAGTGGGGTTCCGGAGACAAATAGGCAGGCGGTCTAGCCGGCATGCACGCTATGTGCAAGTAGCAAGACGCTAGCTCTAATCAGCAAAAGCCCCTCTTCTTGGTGGCGGTTGAAGGTTTAAGAAGAGGGGAAGACAACCACAGGAGTGCTGGGATCGTGCTCAACCCTAGGACACGCCCCTAATGGGCCCAACTTGATACACGACCCATTGGGCCCAAAAGAGGTGATGCAGCACCATAGATAGAAAAACACTCGGTAGAAAAATAACAATTACGGCTGCCCCAGAATAGATATTGACATAGGACTAGATCCATTTGTAAGTAGACTTGATAAGCTTTCCATTAAGTACTTGCAAGCCCAAATCAGAGTTCACATGAAGTTGTGGCGGCTGTCAAAATTTGGCACTGTCCTGTAGTCCAAATCCACCCCGCACTAATCCTCTTTCCATTGGATCCTCTCCATCATTCCTAAGTAAAACAAGAGTGCATGCGTCCCCAGGGTATAAAGAAGAGGAACATAAACTCAAGAATAAACTCACCTGATAGTTGAGTTGATATGCACGAGGGCGGATAATTGGACCATGAGTGGATGTATCAATAGTGTTGATGTCCTCATCAAAATGGCAAGCTTGCAGGTGTAGATTTCAAATTCCTCTATAAGAAAAATGGTTTGCATTTTATGTGTAAGTGTATTTATATGAAAAATGCCATAAGGGCTAACTAGGCCCTAGGTGCTAGTAGCAACCCACTCACTAGAACTCGCCCATGACTATAAGCGTTTCTGCCAAGTAATAAATTCATCTCGTAACTGTAAACTTGTTCCTATGATTGTGAACATGTTTCCTAAAGTAATGTGTTTCTTGTGACTGGAAAAGTGTGGGGCGCTAAATTCATCCGAGGCACTAAATAGTAGATCTATTAAAAATATTACCTACACTGGGCCATCAATTCTTCCATATTTGGTAATGGGTCACTTATTGGCTGCATATTAATTTAGAGGCTTTTTATTAAATTCTTTTAATATTGATTCACCCCATGATATAGTTGGAGTGGAAATCAACATTAATTACTCAATAATGTAGTACTTTGGCCCACCTGTTTTGAGCTTCTTGAGCGGTAAGACTTTTGTGTAGAGCATTTGATTACAACTGATGCAAGGTGGGAACTAAAGATGATTTGATGAACCGATAAGGATATAGTACGTGAATTAGGTATCACCGTGGTAGGCCATTGCCCCTAAAATACTGATACATCATACATGTTTATATCTATTATAATTTTAAAAATATAGAAGTTTAATTTGCAGTGTAGGGGATTAGGTTGTATAGTTGGTATGATAGTTGTCTAGTTGGTAATGTTAAACTAGCTTTTCATGGACTTTAGGACATCCAATAAAGGGATTTGGCCTAGAGGTATTAGGGAGGAAGTATATTGTCAATTATTTTCTTTTTTTCAATGAAAAAGGGAAAAAATCACCAAATCATGTCCAATGCATATTGGTATCTGTTCCTATTTTAGGAGGTACCCAAGCTACATATCTCGGACCTTGTTAAGCCATAAGAAATTACATGATCTAGTCTCTAGTATAACATTTGAACATGCATGATCGAAAGATTCAGTTATTTACTAAGATTTCTTTCAATATGAAGGCAGTCAAGTTGGACAATGGGTCTCACTAAAACAACCAATTCAATTGGTTGAAGGGCTTAATGAGTTGACATTTATTTGAGAGATTGTTGGCATGCAGGTATTTGAATTTTCTTTATTTGGAATAGGTTAATTTTATCTCTCTGAACTTTGCAGAAAAGTCCATTTACATTTACAAGGTTATTTTGATGACATATTCAAGTTGCAGTGACTTTTGTTGATGGAGATCCATTGGATGGGGTTTTGGCAAGCTGATTGTCTATCTCTATTTTCCTTTTCAGACCCATCAGCAAAAAAACGTATTATATAGCTGTCAAGATTAAATATCCAATTTTCTGTAGTTCAATGGATTAAGTGGACATCTTACAAAGCTCAAAAATTCATTAATTCCTTTTTTGCATGTTCCATTTAAGCTTGGCATTTGTAGCATGAGGCCAAGAGCATTCTTTGATGTTGTAATAAGTAGTTAATTAATATGAGATGTCAAGGGACAAGGATTAACACATAGCAAAGAGGCATATCAAAGTATACTTATCAAAGTATAGTGAGCGAAGTACTTTCTTTTACATTGAAACTAGCAATCTATATAATGCCTCTACATGTGATATATCATTTTACTTAGTTTTAGCTGCCTCTTTTATATCTTCATATTCATGTACAAAACATAAATGCATTATTTGTTGTGTCATGACCTCTTGGACAAATGCAAAGAACAATGGTGCTTTTGATATGGCAGGGGCTGATCCCAATCTTTTGATTGGAGAAAGGGTAACTTCGATTTGTGGGTGGAATCGACGTTGGCTGTCTGACTACAACAATCACAGGATGCTGCGCCTTAGCAACAGGTACACCGATTTCGACGTTGGTTATTCTTGCCGTGCCAAGAACACCCTTGAACCTGCTAGCAATCGAGTACAAGCAAGAACAAAATGAACAAGCAAATAAACTCACGGATCTGAACCAAATGAAACCAGAATCATGAGTTGGGGTCTTGAATCATGCAAATCGGGTGGTCTAGTCGACACACGCGTTTACTAGGAAGTAGCAGTAGCTATACTTGCATCTAAACAAAACCAAAGTTCATCTTGGTGGCTGCTACATGTATTTATACATGAGCAACAGCAAGGAGGAATGGGAGGGTGTAAACCCTAAGCTAGAATGGGCTCCTAGTGGGCTGCACGAGGTACAAGGGTTTCAGCCCAAGACTAGAAGACCGAACGTCTCTTTGTCAATTATGCTCTGCTTTAGGGGAATTTCATCATGAGGTTGCGTCCATCTAAAAGTAGAGTTCAAGATCTTACTAATGAGTACTCATATGCCTTAAACAACATTCGGAGTTGAGAAATATTGCCACGTCAATTTGATGTTGTCTGACTGTATGAACTTGAAGTCTGAACTTGATGTCCGATCGTGTGCTTCCTTGTTGTGTGATCTTGATGTCCAAACTGATTGGTTGATCCATTAACCTCCTCTCCATCATTCCTAATAATAATAAAATCATCACAATGATTTAGTAACATCCAATTCTGAGATGAGGGTTTATGGACAGCGAGGAACGAGTTTACCTGATAATTTAGCTCTTGTCCATAGGCTCTTATCATTGGTCCTTGCTGCGTAGTAGGCGTGGTTGTATCGTTGGAAGGGATGTCCTTATCATCCTCCCCTTCTTGCATCTGAGTCATCTTCGACTCAAGTCCATCTTCCTTGCCCAAATATGGTTTCAAATCTGCACGCCCATAAACACTCAAATTAACTGGCATGCCCACAGCCGCACCATCGCGCTAGAGCCGAGCAAAACCCATGGCCCCTGGCGCATGTACCTCTTGCCACGGAGAGAAACCGACCTCCCAGGAGCTAAGCAGACCTCCCAGGCATCGACGTGTTCGCGCCGGGCATACATGATGTGGCACGAACATATTTTTTGGCACGCCCAGTGTGACCGAAGAATTCATTTATCAGCTGATAGGACTCATATTTCATTCATCGGCCTGTGGGGTAGAAATCTTCATTCATCAGCTAATAGGATTGGATTTTATTCATCGACTAGAGAGACTTGAAGACCATTCATCAACCAATAGAACTATACAATTGCCTGATTAGAAGTCAGAATCTTTACTCATCAACCTGGGGGGCATCTTGTTGCCAATATGTCTAAAGAAAAGGTTGATTCCAAGGCACATTTCTCCAAAGAAGAAGCCGATGAGGATATTATAGTTCCAGGAACCATAGAGGATCTTAATGAAGACCAAAGGCAGCAGATAGAGCAGAACATGGACAACTTTTAGAAGCTCTATTTGGAATCCTTCAGTATGACTAGACAAGGGCCGATTCAAAAAGCACAATTACCAAAATATGTGTTGATAAAAGAATCAGGCCATTCATCACCTGTGAATCCTCCCAAGTCGTTGCAAGAAATGTTCAACGAAGCATTCTATCAAGCATTCAGTAATTGTTCGCGCTGAGGTCCACTCACGTGCCCCTACGCGAACACGTCGGATCACCTGGGAGGTCTGTTTAGCTCTAGTGCAGGCTGATCGGCTTTTTCTATGTGGCTTGAGGTACGTCCGCCAGGGGCCGTGGGGCTTGATCGGCTCCGGTGCGTCCGTACGGGTGCGGGCGTGCCAGTCAATTTGACCCTGTAATTGACAAGGAAGTGAGACGTGCGGGTCCGTCGGACGCTAGGCACGTGCTCGCTATCGGCTGGCTATCGATAGGATCGGAAAGCTCATCGATCGGCTGGGGAGCCGATGTGGACAGGTGTTGATGAGGGATCGACCGCAGAGCTAATGGAGGAACAGGGTGTACTCAGGAGATAGCTCGGCACACAGGATCCCTTCGGATAGCCGAACAGTGATTCATTGGCTGGAAAAACCGATGAAGGCATATGCGGACTAGGCAAGGAATAGTATAAGAAGGCACGGGCTGTAAAGCCGATGGCGCTCTGGATATGACAGCACGAGACCCGCCACCAACCGTGACAGCGCCATTAACACCGAACCTTGAAGATCGGACCTAACCAAGACAGTACGAGGCCGGGGCCAGCGGCGATGTTACGAAGCATGCCGGATCAGCTATGCCGTAGCAAGGATAGGAATGAACCCATCGGCTAGCTGAGCCAATGAGGGGACGCCTCTTTGAAGGCGGGTGCGTATCGGCTAGGAGACCGATATGTTCGGCGTTACGCTTTAAGGGACGCCTCTAAAGGCTGATACGTATCGGCCGAGGGGCCAATGCGCTGGGTGTGAAGCTCAGAGCATGGATAACTCATCGGCTAGCACTCTGATGATACGCCGTGCAGAAGACTATAGGCCTGAAGCTCGATCTACCATTGACAGCCCCGTAGGTCGAACCTAACCGATGCAGCACAAAATTGATGACGACAGAGGGAGCTTAACAGGTCGATAGGTCCTGCATGGACGTGATGCGATACGTCTAACCGACCTAAGTGGTCGAACCTAACCGATGTAGCCTCAGACCGAGCAGAAGATATTGAGGTGGTGGTGGGACTTACCCCTTCGTCGGAGATCGGACTTAACCGATGTAGCCTCACGTCGGGAGCAAGAACCTGCCGATAAAACCTAGATGAACTAGGGTGGCGATGCGCTGAGATTGTATATTGATCGAGGGATATTTTACATGTTTTCAGGGGGTCTATATTTGTACCATAGATTTACAGACAGAGTACAATGCGTTTACGACTATCGGACATTATTTCTTAATAAGACCAAAGGAAAATATTCCTAAACAAGTTAACTAACCAGCTAAACCTTCCTAATTAAGTAAGGTTACAATTTAAAAAAACAAACATCCTATCATGGAGTCCACGGCTCTTCCGCAAACCTGGTTTCATCTAAATAATCTTCCAATTTGGAACCGATTCTTCCTTCGCTGCAACCTGATCAGCTTCTCCACTGTAGCAAGCGGACCTTCTTTTACTCAAGCCGATCATTTTCCTTCCTTTCTTTGGGCTTCTCAGACCTGACTCCGATCAGAGAATTCCCTGTCTTCAAGCCGATCGAATCTTCTACTAATCTGATCGGCTTTTCTACAGTTTCGATCGGCTTTGTCTCAGTATCTCCATCGGCCGATGACTGAATTAAACTCTCCATCGGACCTGTCAGCCGATCGGCTTTAGCACCATCAAATCATCTAGATTTTGGCGTTAATAGTAATCCATCAAGAGTATGGATGGATACATTATAAGATCTGATCACGAAGACGATACAAGAATTATCAGTTCAATAGCCCGTTCAAGATCATGTACCTTTGCCAATAGAGACGAAGTTATCTCAGGAAACTTGTAAAAACAAGAGGGACCTATTGGCAAATGTATATCCACCAACACAAGATTGATTTGGGGGGAAACAGTAGGAGGTACCTCCAGAATACTTTTAGGGTAATTATTATGGAGGATATCAACATGTCTACCCAGATAGCGGTCCCGATTTACAGACTTATTATGGAGAGTATTTCAGACAGAATCGGATACCATATCCACCTCTACATTATCAGAGAGACATTATAAGGGAGAAGGTTTTGTTAACTAAAATTGTGGACACGGTGAAAGAGCAATTTGGTATCAAGCCCAAAGATCAAACAGTTATGTATTGGCACCCGTATCTAGAATGGTTTGACAGAGTTCCATTGCCTCACCGATACATGATACCAGATTTGTCCAAATTCTCAGGGCAAAACAACATATCTACAATGGAGCACATCAGCCAATTCTTAGCCAGTGTGGAGAAGCATTGGCCGAGAAAGCCGTCAGAGTCCGTTTCTTTCCATTGTCCCTCTCTAGATCGGCTTTCACCTGGTTTTCTTCGTTACCACCAAACTCAATTAAGGGATGGGTCAATCTACAACAACAATTCCATAAATATTTCTTTGCTGGGATTCAAGAAATGACACTGTTAGATTTGACATCGGTTAGACAGAGGCCTAATGAGTCAGTTCTAGAGTACATCCAACGTTTGCGGGATATTAGAAGCCAGTGTTATAGTCTTGTTCTAAGTGATGAATAGTTAGTTGATTTGACCTTCCAAGGTTTGTCGAGTCGCATAAGGTGGAAATTTTCTTCCTAAGAGTTCAACAGTTTAGCACATTTGAGGCATGTGGTATCAGCTTACGAGAGCCGATTATCAGAAAGACAGGTAATTTCGAAGCATTGGAGGCCTAAGGAAGAGAATTTCAAAGCATGAGCATTCATACTTCAAAATTGGGGGCATGTGTTAACACCAAAATTTGGAAAGCCTATGGAAAAATTGGAAAAAAGATCGGCTTAAGTAAATAAGAGTTCGGTTGCTACAAGGAGGAAGCAGATCGAACGAAGCAGGGAAAGATTCAGTCCAAGATTAGAAGGTTATCCAAATGAGACCGAGTATGAGGAGGAGCTATGAAATTCACGGTAGGATATTCTATCTATGTAAATCGTATCTTTTGATAGGAAGATTTAGTTAGTTTAGTTAACTTCCTTAGAGATATATTTCCTTTATATTTGTTAGGAAATAACGTCCGTTGGTTGTTGTAAACGAGTCAGACTTTGTAAACCCAGGGTATAAATATAGACCCCCTGGAAACATGTACAAACATCCTTCGATCAATACAACTTCGGCGCATCGCCACCCTAGTTTATCTAGGTTTTTATTGGCGGGGTCTGACTCTCGACACGGGGCTGCATCGGTTAACATTGATCTTCGGCATAGGGGTAAGTCCCACCACTATCCCGATGGCTCCCTCTGTCTAAGGCTATATCGGTTAGGTTTGACCTCTTAGGCTGATCAATGTATCGCATCACGTTCGTACAGGGTCTATCAGGCTATCAAGCTCTCTCTACCGTCATCGGTCTCGTGCTACATCGGTTAGGTTCGACCTATGAGGCTACTAATGGTAGAATGAGCTTTAGGCCTATTGGTCTCTATACAGTGTTTCATCGGAGTGTTAGCCGATGAGTTATCTATACATTGAGCAACACGACCAGTGTATCGGCTCCTTAGCCGATACGCACTAGTCTTTAGAGACATCCCTTGAGTCTTCAGCTGATGTGCGCCTGTCTTAAGAGAGATGTCCTCTCATCGCTCAGCTAGCCGATGGGTTCGCTTTGCCCTTACTTCAGCACAATCGATCCGGCGTCCACCGTCTCATTGTCGTTGGCCTCAATCTCGTACTATCTTGGTTCGGTCTGATCGTTGAGATTTGGCGTTAGTGGTGACATCACGACAGGCGATGGGTTTCATGCAGCCATATCTGGAGTGGCATCGGCCTTGCAGCTAGTGCCTTTTATATGATTCCTTGCCAATTAGCATATGTATTCATCGGCTTTCCAGCCGACGAACGATAGCTATAGCTTCTGTCGACTACTAGGAGGGATCCCGCGTGCTTTGCTATTCTCTAAATACACTCCGGTGCCTCCATCGGCTCAGGATTTTGCTTTTATTACTCACAGAGCCATCATATCCTTCATCGATATTTGCCTACGCCTTCATCGGCTCCGCAGCCGATGGAAGAGTGTCCTGATTCCTCTTGGCGATTAGCAGATAGCAGGAAACATCCAGACGTGACTGATGACCAACTCGATCCTTTCGGCAGCCAGCTGATAGAGAGGGCTCATATCGCCCCGTTGTTCGACTGACCTGTTCATCTTACCTTCTTGCTAATTGCAGGGTCCAATTGACTGCCACGCCTGCACCCGCACCGTCGTGCTAGGGCCAAGCGAAACCCACAGCCCCCGGCACGCGTACCTCGAGCCACGGTGAGAAACCGAACGGCTTGCACTAGAGCTTAGTAGACCTCCTAGATGTCGATATGTTTGCGTCGGGCGCGAACAGTGTCCAACTTTTAGATGCTTTATTTGGAGCCCTTTGGTATGACTAGAAAATAGCTGATTAAAAATCACAGTATCCAAAACCTATTTTGATGGTAGAATTGAACTAGTCACCATCAGCGAGTCCTCCATTGTCATTGTGATGAGGACATCAACACTATCAATACATCCACTCATGGTCCAATTACTCGTGCTCGTGCACGTCAACTCAACTATCTGGTGAGTTCATTCTTGAATTTATGTTCCTCTTCTTTATACTCTGGAGATGCGTGCACTCTTGTTTTACTCAGGAACGATGGAGAGGATCCAACGGAAAGATGATTAGCGCGGGGTGGATTCAGACTACAGGACAGTGCCAAATTCTGACGGCCGCCATGACTTCATGCGAACTCCGATTTGGGCTTGCAAGTACTTATTGGAAAGATTATGAACTCTACATTCAAATGGATCAGGCCCCATATCAATATCTGTTCTGGAGCGGCCACAATTGTCATTTTTCTACCGAGTGTTTTTCTGTCCACGGTGTTGCATCATCTCTTTTGGGCCCAATGGGCTGTGTATCAAGTTGGGCCCATTAGGGGCACGTCCTAGGGTTGAGCACGACCCCAGCACCTCTGTGGTCGTCTTCCCCTCTTCTTAAACCTTCAGCCACCACCAAGAAGAGGGGGGTTTTTGTTGATTAGAGTTAGTGTCTTGCTACTTGCACACAGTGCCCGTGTCGGCTAGACCGCCCGTCTATTTGTCTCGGGAACCCCGCCATGTTGTGAATTTAGATTAAATCTTTCATCTCAATATCTAGCAATTTCAGTGCTTGTTTTACTTGTTCTTGCTTGTTCTTTGATTGCTTGTAGGACGAGTGCCCTAGTGGTTGGGTTATCGTGCACCGCAAGTTCACGTCGACCATCGGAGATGGTGTATGGGTTGCTATGGCACATCATCCTTGGACGGTTGTAGTTGGGCCATGAGCATCGCCTCCGTCCCCCAATCGAGTTATCCTCCACCTCTCATCAAAAAATCGGGACTAAACCCTAGTAAGTTCTCATCACATTACATGAGATGATGAACGAAGTAGTTCACCACACACTCATCAGGCAGTCAGGAGTGTTGGTGAACACACTACACAATTTGATCAAGAAGACGGTGGGTGGATCCATTGCTTGAGAACCTAATCAAGGTATTGTGTATTTGTTGATATAAACAGCGCTATCTCAAGTGACTTATGGTACCAAAAGGGATGTATTGACAAATATGTTCCACTAACACAGGGTTGGATTGGTGGGCAATGGGATGATGTCCTTCTAGGGTATCATTACACCGCTTATCTTGGAGGATATCAGTAGAGCTACCCAGGTGGTAATCCCAATACAAATAATTATCATGGAGAATATCACAAACAGAATCGAGTACCAACTCGGCCTCCGCAATATCAAAGGGAGATACAAAGGGAATAGGATTGGTTAGCCAGAGTTGCAAAGATGGCAGGGGAACAATTAGGTTTCAAGCCAAAGGAGCAGACCTTTATGTATTGGCACTCGTATCCGGAGTTGTTCGACAGAGTTTCACTACCGCATTAATACAGGATACTAGATTTCTCCAAGTTCTCAGGACAGGACAACAAATCTACAGTGGAGCACACTAGCTAATTCTTAGCCTAGTGTGGCGAAGCATTAGCTAAGGAAGCCTTGTGAGTAAGGTTCTTTCCATTGTGCATATCTGGATCAACCTTCACATGGTTTTCCTCATTACCACCAAATTCAATTCGAGGATAGGCCAACCTAGAGAAGAAATTACACAAGTACTTCTTTGCTAGAATTCACGAGATGAGATTGATAGATTTGACATCGGTTAGACAGAGCCCTGATGAGTCAGTCTCAAAATACATCCAACGGTTTTGGGGCATCAGAAAGCGATGTTATAGTATGATTTTGAGTGATGGACAGTTGGTTGAGTTAGCCTTCTAAGGTTTGCTGGCTCAAATTAGAGAACACTTCTCATCGAAAGAGTTTAAGAATCTAGCCAGAAAGTATTAGCTCACGAAAGATGATTCGATGAAGCCAAGAAAGAAATTTCATTGAAGGGTTGTTCAACTACAAGCTTACTCGTCAAACTTGGATAATAAGGAATCTGATGTTGAAGATTGTTTGGTAGAGTGGACTAGGAACAGGAAGTCAATATCATGTCCTTGGGTGAAAAGTATCAGCAAGGAGGAGTGGTACGATTTTGACATCAACAAAGCCGATAAGCTGTTCGATCTGCTTCATAAAGAGAAGCAGATTCAACTTTTGTCGAACCACGAAATTCCATTAACCAATGAACTAAAAAAGAAAAAATATTGAAATTGGCATAATTCAATTTCACATCATACCAATGAATGCAATGTTTTACACAAATGGTTGCAATCGGTTGTTGAACATGGAAGGATCAAGGTCAATGACAAGAAACCGATGAACATTAATGCTTATCCTTTTCCTACGAACATGGTGTTCATGGGATCCTCAAGAGATTGAGCCAATGAAGGAAGGCATTGAGAGAAATCAAAAGTCACTTCATTAGACCTAGTTAAAAAGTATTCCAAGCTCAAGATGAAGAACGGTGGGCCCTATCACACAAGGAGAAATATAATCCACATTGGGGTTGTCTGATCTTTCAATTTTGCAGTGATAAGGATATGAGGCTACCATTAATTGAAGATTGTCCTAAGTGCAACAAGCCAAGGTCACAACAGGGAGAGATCTTCACAAAATCGGTTGCTTGCTGATTGGCGCCGATCAATGAAGACTACAATGGAAAAGTAGCTAGCAACATGGAGTTGCTTGAAGAACAACACAATCCAAAGCTCCAGTGGTGTCCAACTAGATTCTTCACATAAAATTAGAAGAGAAGGGCACAACGGTTGCAGCACAAGAAGCAATTGAAGAAGTAGCTGCGAGACCATGAGGGAGCCGACCGTGGTCAAAAGACCATGTGAGTTTGTCGCGTCAAGTGTAAAGATGATGGAGTTGACACATCAGCTCCAACAAATAAGGTGTTCTTCTTACCTTTGGAGTATATAGCCTTTTCATCCATTGAGGAAGACAAGGAAGAGTTTTTTGCTCAATTGACATTGCAACCCGATCAATCTATTTTTGACAAGCCTGAAGTGTTTAAGTTGATGATAAGCTATATTTGTGGACATCAACACCTGAAACCATTATATATCAAGGGGTATGAACATAGGAAGCCGATGACAAAGATACTAGTTTGTTGGGGTGCAGCTGCCAATCTAATGTCATATGCAATGTACCATAAGTTGAGAAAGTGATGAGGACATCCCTTCCATAGATACAACCACACCTGCTGCACAGCAAAGCCCAATGACTCGAGCTAGAGCACGCCAACTTAACTACCAGGTGAAATCCTTCCTTACTATCCAAACAAGTTTCTTAAGGAATGGGGTACTATTAAATTCTTATGATGATATTCTTCTACTTAGGAACTTGGGAGATGAACTAGATTAGTCAAGGAGCAGCCATGACAAGTTTCAATTAGAAGCTGCCATGATCAAAAGGACGACCAGATTAAGGGATTAGACTACATGTTCGAACATCAAGTTTGTACCTCTAGGCAACAACAACTTCAATCGACCATAACTCTTCACTCCAGAGGTTGTTTAAGATCCATGAGCACTTGTTGGAAAGGCCTTGATGTCTACTTTCAGATGAATCTAGAAACACTGCTACATTCCATCGAAGCTGACCAAAAACTGTAGGAAGATGTTCGGACCTCCAGTCTTAGGTTGAGGTCCTTGTATCTCGTTCATCCCACTAGGGGCCCTTTCTAAGTTAGGGTTTACACCCCTCCACGCATCCTGGCTCTCTACCAAGTATAAATACTTGCAATAGCCACTAGGATGAAGGTTGGGTTTTGTTTTGTTGTAAGTTTAGCTACTGCTACTTCCTTGTGAGCTCGTGTGTCGATTAGACCACCCGTTTGCTTGATTCAAGACTCCAACTCACGATTCAGATTCACCTTTGAATCTTCCATCGGTGAGTTAATTGCTTGTTCATCCTATTCTTGCTTGCTCTTGGTTGCTACCAGGTTCAGAGGTATTCTTGGTATGGCAAGAACATTGCAATCGGAGATGGTGTACCTGTTGCTGAGGCTCAACTCTTGTGGTGTTGTAGTCAGATAGCCAACGTCGGATCCACCCCAAATCAATGTTATCCCCAACTCTCATCGAAGGTCAGGAACAAACCCTAGCGGGTTCCATTAGAAATACTACCGAAGATCTCATCAAAACAATTATAGTGGACTTCAGCAGAAATCCATTGGAAACAAAGAGCGTGTTAAACGTGGAGTTAATAGTGGCAAGCAACACATTGCCTACCACACTTTTCATTATCGATTGCAAAGGATTATAGCCTACTCCTTGGCAAGGACTAGATTCATGACAACTATTGTGTTTCATCCATGATGCACCAAAGTCTCATATAGTGGCTAGGAGATCAGATTGACCTAATTCTAGTCGATCAATTGATCAACGTTGTATTTACCAATCTGATGATCTAAGAAGCCGATAGAGTCGATTGCTTGTCTAGGAAGGTGAGGGAAGATGATTTCCTCCATGCCACAGCCAAGGTGTATAGTTGATCCAGCAAATCAGCTCAAAATGTTGCTCTAATGGGCACCATTGAAGACTTTGAAAGGAAGTTGGGGCAAGGATTTATGTTGGCCGATGTCTTAGAAGAATTTGATATAGGTCTAGGAGATAGGCCAAGGTTGACATATATAAGTAAAAGTTTATATAGCAAATTACGATAAGAGTTAATAAAATTATGGACGAAATATTTGGGAATATTTTGCTTGGGATTATCATAACAAGATAGCTCTAAGCTGATTGATTGTTGAACATCAGCTTCCTATCAAACCAAAATATTGGTAGTTCAAGCAACCTCCGAGAAGATTCAAAATAAAGTTGCATGATGCAATCAAACCAGAGATCGCAAGGTTGTGTGATACACATTTTATTAGACCATGCTGATCTGCTGAATGGATATCCAACATCGTTCCAGTGGAGAAGAAGAATGGAAAGTTGAGGATATGTATCGACTTTCGAGAATTGAACAAGGCTGATGGCAAATTTGTTGATTGATGGGACATCAGGTCACAAGATCATCAACTT
This sequence comes from Oryza coarctata, assembly GCA_030770085.1. Lineage (NCBI taxonomy): Eukaryota > Viridiplantae > Streptophyta > Magnoliopsida > Poales > Poaceae > Oryza > Oryza coarctata. The sequence continues at coordinate 7,101,617 of CM061484.1, read as the reverse complement.
CATCGATATTATTGTTTGTTATAATTAGATTTTCATGGCAGAGAAAGATATTCCTAAGACTGCGTTCCGATGTCCTAGGACTATCGGCTTATACGAGTAGGTAGTCATGACATTTGGATTAAAAAGTGCCGGTGTGACTTATGAGAGTGCAATGAATTATATATTTCATGATATCATCAGTCTACTAGTGGAGATATATATTGATGACAAGGTGGTTAAATCTAAGAGTGTTGAAGGCTATAATTGATCTGCGAAAAGTACTAGAGAGAATCCTCACATAGCTGTTATGTACTATGGATGAATCCTCATAAATATACTTTTGGCTTATCAACTAGATAGTTCTTAGGCTTTATGGTGCATGAGAGAGGAATTAAAGTTAGCCAACAAAGAACCAAAGACATCCAGAACATAACTTTTTAAGGAGATTTATTTCAAATCTATCGGAAGGAATTGAGTCCTTTACTCTCTTGCTAAAGTTAAGAGCCAACCAAGAGTTTGTGTGGGGCCACTGAACAACAAAAAGCTTTTGGTGATATAGGAGTTTGAAGGAAAGGAACGACTAGTGTTCTATCTAAGCAGACGGCTTTTGGATGCTGAAAAAAGTAATATTATGGTGAAAAAATTGTGCCTTTACTTATATTTCTCATACACAAAGTTAAGGCATTATCTCCTATCGGCTGACTGCACAGTGGTTTGTAAAGCCAATGTGGTGAAGTATATGTTGTTGGCTCCCATCTTAAAAGTGTAAATTGGTAAATAGATATTTGCTTTGATGGAGTTCGATCTGAGGTATGAACCGGCTAAAGCAGTCAAAGGACAAGTTGTGGACAATTTCATCATACAACATATAGGAATCCATGAAAACTTTGTGAAGCTGATTCCATGGACTTTATTCTTTGATGGATCAGTTTGCAACCATGGATCTAGTATCGGCTTAGTGATTATATCTCCTTATGGGGCAAACTTTCAGTTCTTTTTTACTATTAAGCCCTATCGGATCAACAACCAAGTGAAGTATGAAGCAGTGCTCAAAGTACTTCAACTATTGAAGGAGATTGGAGCCAATATGAAAGAGATCAAGTAGCTACCCAAGGAATATGAATGTAAAGATGACGTCTTGAAATTATATTATGAAAAATATCAACATATATTGAAAGATTTCGAGATGTTGTCATTGGATCATATTTCTGGGGAGTAGAATTTAGAAGCCAATGATTGCTTTGGGGTATTGGTTGGATAGAAAGATGGAAGCTGAAATAGACTATATCAATAGCTCTATTGAAGCCGATGATTGGAAACAGAATATTATCCAATATTTATAAAATCCGTCACAATCGGCTTCTAGGAAACTTTGGAATAAATCTACCAATTACGTGTTGCTTGATGAAGAGTTATATTATCGGAACATTGTTGGAGTTCTATTAAAATACCTAGGTTTAGAAGAAGCTACAATGATTATGTGGGAAGTATATGAAGGCATTTGTGGGGCTCATCAATCGGCTCACAAGATGAAATGGCTATTGAGAAGAGCTAGTTATTTTTGTCCAATAATGTTAGAAGATTGCTTCAAATACCGTAAAGGACATGATCGAGTTTGTGAAAGAACATATTATGTACCAGCTTGGAATTCTAGAAACAATAATCACCAATTAGAGTTTTATTTTCATGTCTGATGAGTTTCAACAGTTTGCTTCCAGTATGGGGATTAAATTGTTCCATTTGTCACCATATTATATGCTCAAGCCAATGGCTAAGCCAAAGCTTCCAAAAAAAGTTTAATCATATTGATCAAGTACAAGATTGATGAACAACCAAGGAGGTGGCATGCCATATTAGTCAATTCATTATAGGCCTATCAGATTACATGCCACGGATCTACTCAAGTACTATCATATTAGCTACTATATGGGCATGAAGCGGTGTTGCCATGGGAAATTAACATCGTCTCCAAGAGGATATCTTTGTAGGATCAACTAACAGCCAATGAGTATTATAACCTAATGGTAGATGAGCTTGATGATTTTGCTTAGAATCGGCTAAGAGTGCTTGAAAGGATCAAAGAAAATAAAGCTAAGGTAGCTAGGCATTATAATAAAAAGGTGATGACAAAATCATTTTCTAAAGGAGATTTCATTTCAAAACTGATTTTGTCGATTGGGTCTAGAGATAATAAGTTCAAAAAATGGTTGCCTAATTGGGAATGGCCCCATCGGATCAATTGTTGTGTGCCTGGTAATGCTTATGTAATTGAGAGTTTTGAGGGAGAACAATTTGCCAAAGTGGATAATGGGAGATATCTGAACAAATATTATCCTAGAATTTAGGTCAATGCATGAATCAGTTAAGTGCAGTCGATTTCTTATTCTCTTCAAGACAAGAGCCAATAGCATTGTATTAGCTAACGATAGCCGATATCAGTTGATATTGCTTGCCTAAATCGGATAAGTGTAGTTGATTTCTAATACTCTTCAAGACAACAACCAATATTGTTGTATCGGCTAAAGATAGTCGATATCATTTGATATCGCCTTTAGAACAAAATTAACAAAACTCAACAAAGCCTATCAGGTTATATTGTAGACACCAAGTGTTTCAAAGAAGTGACATCACATATTTTCATAATTGAAGTGTTACAGGAATTTGCTAATTGCTTCAATTGCACATTGGTGAAATTTGTCTATCTTAACAATGGCATGGGTGTCCTCTTCATCAGATCCAAGGATAGTCTTCAAAGTCATATGCTGACAAGCTACCCGATGCACCGTTGTTGCCACTCTGGCCTCTTAATCGTGCATCGATTGTCGTATGCCGATAAGGTGGGATTCTATAACTTCAATATTTTTGTGCACCATATTGAGCTCTACCATCAAATCAGCTTCTCGCTTCTTTAGTTGGTCTAGCCTGGATTGGGTTTTTTGTGAGTCAGCTATCATGGCATTGAGTTTCTTCATCTAGGATTGGGCAGATAGCTAATCATTTTGAGTAGGGTCCTTCTGTTTGTGATGAGGACATCAACACTATCGATACATCCACTCATGGTCCAATTACCTGGGCTCGTGCATGTCAACTCAACTATCAGGTGAGTTCATTCTTGAGTTTATGTTCCTCTTCTTTATATCCTAGAGACGTGTGCACTCTTGTTTTACTCAGGAACGATGGGGAGGATCCAACGGAAAGAGGATTAGCGTAGGGTGGATTCAGACTGTAGGACAGTGCCAAATTCTGACGGCAGCAGCAACGACTTCATGCGAACTCCAATTTGGGCTTGCAAGTACTTAATGGAAAGGTTATCAAGTCTTCTTTCAAATGGATCTAGCCCCATGTCAATATCTGTTCTGGAATGGCCGCAATTGTCATTTTTCTACCGAGTATTTTTCTGTCCACGGTGCTGCGTCACCTCTTTTAGGCCCAATGGGCCGTGTATCAAGTTGGGCCCATTAGGGGCACGTCCTAGGGTTTAGCATGACCCCAGCACCCCTGTGGTCCTCTTCCCCTCTTCTTAAACCTTCAGCCGCCGCTAAGAAGAGGCGGGTTTTTGTTGATTAGAGTTAGCGTCTTGCTACTTGCACACAACGCACGTGTCGGTTAGACCGCCCGTCTATTTGTCTACAGAACCCCCTCATTGTGAATTCAGAGTGAATCTTTCATCTCCACATCTAGCAATTTCAGTGCTTGTTTTACTTGTTCTTGCATTTCTTCGATTGCTTGCAGGATAAGTGCCCTAGTGGCTAGGTTGTCGCGCACTACAAGTTCACGTCGACCATCGGAGATGGTGTATCGGTTGCTATGGTGCATCGTCCTTGGATGGTTGTAGTCAGGCCGTGAACATCGCCTCCATCCCCCAATCGAGTTATCCTCCACCTCTCATCGAAAGATCGGGACTAAACCCTAGCGGGTTTTCCTAGTCATGATCTCCTAGATCTTGTGTGATTCTAAATAGGCAGGTGTTCGCGCCGAGGTCCCTCTAGCACCTCGGCGCAAACACGCCTGTCGTCTGGGAGGTCTGCTTAGCTCCAGTGCAGGCCAATCGGCTTTTCTACATGGCTTGAGATATGAGCGCCTAGGACCGTGGGGTTTGATCGGCTCCGGCGCGTCGGTACGGGTGCGGGTATGCCAGTCAATTTGACCCTGCAATTGACAAGGAAGTGAGACGAGCAAGTCCGTCGGATGGTAGGCCGATATAGGCGCTCGCTATCGGCTGGCTGCTGATAGGATCGGGAAGTTCTTCGATCGGCTGTGGAGCCGATGTGGACAGGTGTCGACGAGAGATCGACCGTAGAGCTGATGGAGGAAGCAGGATGTACTCAGAGGATAGCAAGGCACACAGGATCCCTCCGGATTGCCAAATAGTAGTTCATCGGCTGGAAAAACTGATGTAGGCATATACGGACTAGGCAAGGAATAATATTAAAAGGCACGAGCTGCAAAGCCGATGTCGCTCCAGATATGACAGCACGAGACCCGTCGCCCACCGTGACAGCGCCATTAACATCAAACCTCGAAGATCGGACCTAACCGAGATAGTACAAGACTGAGGCTAGCGGCGATAAAACGGAGGATGCTAGATTGGCTATGCTGAAGCAAAGATAGGAATGAACCCATCGGCTAGCTGAGCCGATGAGGGGATGCCTCTCTGAAGGCGGGTGCATTAAGGGACCGATACACTCGGCGTTACGCATTAAGGGACACCTCTAATGGCGGATGTGTACCGGCCGAGGGTCCAATGCGCTCGGTGTGAAGCTCAGAGCATGGATAACTCATCTGCTAGCACTCCGATGACACGCCGTGCAGAAGACTATAGGCCTGAAGCTCGATCTACCGTTGGCAGTCCCGTAGGTCAAACCTAACCGATGCAGCATGAAATTGACGACGGCAGAGGAAGCTAACAGGCCGATAGGTCCTGTACAGAGGTGATGCGATACGTCTGATTGGCCTAAGAAGTCTAATCTAACCGATGTAGCCTTAGACAGAGCAGAACATATCGAGATGGTGGCGGGATTTACCCCTTCACCAGAGATCGAACTTAACCGATGGAGCCCCGCATCGAGAGCCAGAACCCGCCGGTAAAACCTAGATAAACAAGGGTGGTGATGCGCCGAGATTGTATATTGATCGAGAGATATGTTACATGTTTCCAGGGGGTCTATATTTATACCCTGGATTTACAGACAGAGTCCGACGCGTTTACAACCATCGAACATTATTTTCTAATAAGAACAAAGGAAAATACCTCTAAAGAAGTTAACTAACTAACTAAACATTCCTAATAAGGTTACAATTTACAAAGATAGAACATCTTGCCATGGAGTCCATGGCTCTTTCGCAAACTCGGTTTTATCTGAGTAATCTTCCAATTTGGAATCGAGTCTTCCTTTGCTACAACCCGATCGGCTTCTTCACTGTAGCAATCGGACCTCTTTTTACTCAAGCCGATCCTTTTCCTACCTCTCCTCGGGCTTCTCGGACCTGACCCTGATCGGATAATTCACTGTCTTTAAACCGATCCAATCTTCTACTAATTTGATTGGCTTCTCTACAGTTCTGATTGGCTTTTACTCATGAGCTGACCAGTATCTCCATCGACCGATCCTGTTTACAGGCTGAATCAAATTCTCCATCAGACACCTCTCAGCCGATTAGCTTTAGCACCATCGGATCGTCTAGATTTTGGCGTTAACAGCAGAAGGCATCAATGCGTTAGTGAGTTCTTCATATAGAACATGCTCAATTATAGTGAGTCTCGCTCGGATCGATCTATAGTCCTCCACCAGTGAGCCGATTGGGATTTCCACCTGGATAATGATGAGGACATCAACACTATTATACATCCACTCATGGTCCAATTACCTGTGCTCGTGCATGTCAATTCAACTATCAGGTGAGTTCATTCTTGAGTTTGTGTTCCTCCTCTTTATACTCTAGAAACGCGTGCACTCTTGTTTTACTCAGGAACGATGAAGAGGATCCAACAGGGAGAGGATTAGCGTGGGGTGGATTCAGACTATAGGATGGTGCCAAATTCTGATGGCCACCACGACTTCATACGAACTCCGATTTGGGCTTGCAAGTACATAATGGAAAGGCTATCAAGTCTACTTTCAAATGGATCCAGACTCATGTCAATATCTATTCTGGAGCGGCCGTAATTATCATTTTTCTACAGAGTGTTTTCCTGTCCAGAGTGCTACGTCACCTCTTTTCGGCCTAATGGGCCATGTATCAAGTTGGGCCCATTAGGGGTGCGTCCTAGGGTTGAGCACGACCCCAGTACCCCTGCATTCGTTCCCTCCTCTTCTTAAACCTTTAGCCACTACCAAGAACAGCGGGTTTTGTTGATTAGAGTTTGCGTCTTGCTACTTGCACACAGCGCGCGTGTCGGCTAGACCACCCGTCTATTTGTCTTAGGAACCTCGCCGTATTGTTAATTCAGAGTAAATCTTCTATCTCAATATCTAGCAATTTCAGTGCTTATTCTACTTGTTCTTGCTTGTTCTTCGATTGCTTGCAGGACGAGTGCCCTAGTGGCTTGGTTGTCACGCACCGCAAGTACGCATCGACCATCGGAGACGATGTATAGGTTGCTAAGGTGCATTGTACTTGGATGGTTGTAGTCGGGCCGTGAACATGGCCACTATCCCCCAATCAAGTTATCCTCCACCTCTCATCGAAAGATCGGGACTAAACCCTAGCGGGTTCTCATCTATTGGTATGAGAGCGCGGTTGATCGGTGAGAGACTTTCTGCCCTTCATTGTTTAATTTATTTTCCTATAGTCTAGAAAAAGCCAAAAAAAAAGTGGATTAGTTCTCTGCAATCCTGATAACCCTTTGATCCTTTTTTTTACTAGGACTACCTAGTTTGGGCTTGTTGAGTTTTTGATTACATGGTTGTGTTAATTTGCTTGTCTTAGCGTTTGGGCGAATAGAGTTTCGAGTTCTTGCCACCGCACATCGCCATATTCACCACCATTGTTTCAACCATCACCACCACCACCATCGCTGCCACTTTCCATCCATAGTTTGATCTGTTTCTTTTTGTGTTTTGTATTGCCTTTGATACTGCCGACACTTGAAAGGAAATAGAGCCCTGATTCGAGTGACCTTCCTTAAATCAGTCATACCTTTTTCATACGGACTCAAAATTAGGCATATAATATACCCATGGATATCTACAGAAAAAGTTGCATCCGTTTCTCCCCACTTTGTCAGGATCAGCTAATTTAAAATCGCCAAATTCTGCTTGCAAAATTCTGTTTTCTTGGTGAGAAGCTTCGGGACCCCTTTGGATAGAACTTTGAAAAAATTCCACATGCCTCATATTTTGTCCGTTTGTGCAAAAAAAAAGGCCGGCTCGTGAGAACCTTCCTTCCACCTAGTCCCTGTTGTCTCCACCTTCTTATTATCGTGTATGTTTGGGTTTGTGTCTTGTGGCATCCTTTGTGGTTAGGCTCGCATCTCTACTTTGCCTAGCCTAGGACCAGCACGGTACCAACCTTGAATGATTACTCAACTTGCTTTGACTAATGTGGTTTCTAGTACTTCCTTGTGCATTACTTTCAGCCCTCCTACAGCTCCACACATACAACTACAGCTTGATAGGCCTTGTTGTTATGGCACCGATACACCATGTTCCATGGTTGCAGACTTGTCGGTTGTCGTCACCCGTCCTATGAGCTTGGTAAGAACTGGTAAGAGCTTGTGAGATAAGCTAAGAGTGAGCGCCTTTCAGTAGCCACACCCCAATAGTTATAGGGATTAATTCTCATCAACTGTTTTCATTGTTGTTTTGTTATATTAACCATGGCAGGTTCGGAGGAAGAAGATGATGCATCCCATTCTCCACGCACCAAGCTCATCATACAACATTTTGCAGGGCAAGTGAAGCGGCGCACGGAAGGACTTGATGCAGATTTGCAGGTGACGAATGACAGATTAGGCAACTGGAGACCACACAGATCGATGCCACAACCAGGCTTGTAGGGTTGGAGGCATCGGTTGCTCATATTGACACCAATCTTACTACACTTGTAAGGCATTTTGATGACCTCAACGCTAGGGGCTGTGATCGGCATAATGAAGATGACGTTGATGGTGAGTACGGTGAGGACAACTTCAATGATAACTATACCGCTGACACTGAACAGGATGACCACAATGCTCATGTTCGCCATCGGCTACATAACAACCGTAGAGGCTTGGGAGGACACCGCTGACGAGAGGTACGCAATAATGAAGATGCTTTTTCTAAAATCAAATTTAAGATAGCCTCTTTTGATGGAAAATATGACCCTGATGCATACATTACATGAGAGATTGCTGTTGATCAAAAATTTTCATGCCATGAATTCCCTAAGAACACTAGAGTTAGAGCTACTACTAGTGAGTTCAGTGATTTTGCCTCTATGTGGTGGATAGAACATGGCAAGAAAAATCCTAATAACATGCCACAGACTTGGGATGCCTTGAAACGGGTCATGTGGGCTAGATTTGTTCCTTCTTACTATGCACGTGATTTATTAAATAAGTTGCAACAATTGAGACAGGGTGCTAAAAGTGTATAGGAATATTATCAGGAATTACAAATGGGCTTGCTTCGCTGTAATTTAGAAGAGTCTGAGGATGCTGCTATGGCCAGATTTTTGGGTGGTCTAAACCGTGAGATTTATGGCATTGTGGACTACAAAGATTCGATTGTTTCATCTTGCTTGCAAAGCTGAAAGGGAAGTGTAGGGACGACGTGCTAGTGCCAAGACTAATTTTTCTATAGGAAAATCGACATCATGGTTGCCCCGCATGATTACTACTCCTGCACCATCTTTCACACCCCAGCGGTCGGCACCTTCTCCATCCAGCGAGAAGCCACATGTTCCGACTGCTAGTGCACCGACTAAGACAGCCCAGCAGCCAGCCGCGAGTGCTTCTTCTATTGCATCCACTGGTAGAACAAGAGATGTTCAATGTCACCATTGCAAGGGCTATGGGCATGTCTAGCGTGACTGTCCTAGCAAGCGTGTTTTGGTAGTCAAAGATGATGGTGAGTATTCATTTGCTAGTGATTTCGATGAAGATACACTTGCTTTGCTTGCAACTGACCATGCAGAAAAAGATGAGGAACCAGAAGAACATATTGGTTCCGATGATGCAGAACGCTATGAGACCCTCATTATGCAACGTGTACTCAGCACACAAATGGAGAAGGCTGAGCAAAATCAGCAACACACTTTGTTTCAAACAAAGTGCGTCATCAAAGAGTGTTCCTGCTACTTGATCATTGATGGAGGAAGCTCCAACAACTTGGCTAGCAGCCAGATGGTGGAGAAGCTTGCACTCAGCACCAAACCGCATCCCTACCCATATCACATTCAATGGCTAAACAACAGTGGTAAAGCAAAGGTAACCAAACTAGTGTGCATTAATTTTGTAATTGGAACATATCGTGATGTTGTTGAGTGCGATGTTGTACCTATGCAAGCTTGTCATATTCTGTTAGGTAGGCCATGGCAATTTGATGTGGATTCTACGTATCATGGTAGAACAAATCAGTATTTTTTCTATACCATGATAAGAAAATTGTGTTGCATCCTATGACCCATGAATCTGTTTTTGAGGGTGATGTTGCTAGAGCTAAGAAAGAGAAAAATCAGGTCCATGCTATAAGTGAAAATCAGATTGTAGCCAAAGAACTTGTGCAACATAAAAAGAAAGAATCTAAATCTGACAATTAAAATGTGATTCATTTGAAAGGATCTTGTTTGCTTGCTATTAAATCCGATGTTGCCAATCTGGATACAACTAAAAATGTTTGCTATGCTTTCGTCTGCAAGGATGCTTTATTTTCTTTTCAGGATATACCTGTTTCTTTTCCTCCTGCGGTCACTAATCTTTTGCCGGAGTATCAGGATATTTTTCCCTAGGAAGTACCACCGGTGCATGGAATTGTGCATCAAATCGATTTGATTCTGGGGGCTTCACTACCCAACCGCACCCCATACAGAACCAATCCTAACGAAACCAAGGAGATTCAGCATCAGGTTTAGAAATTGCTTGATAAAGGGTACGTACGAGAGTCTCTTAGTCTATGTGCTGTGCCGGTGATTTTGGTGCCTAAGAAAGATGGATCTTGGCGTATGTGTGTTGATTGTAGAGCTATTAATAACATTACCATTAGATATCGTCATCCAAATCCTAGGTTAGATGATATACTTGATGAATTGAGTGGCTCTACTATTTTCTCTAAAGTTGACTTGCGTAGTAGATACCACCAGATTCGTATGAAGTTGGGAGATGAGTGGAAAACAGCTTTTAAAACTAAGTTTGGATTATATGAGTGGTTAGTGATGCCTTTTGGTTTAACTAATGCACCTAGCACTTTCATGAGGTTGATGAATGAGGTTTTGCGTGTTTTTATTGGAAAATTTGTGGTGGTATACTTTGATGATATTCTGATTTATAGCAAATCTTTAGAGGAACACCTTGATCATTTACGTGTTGTTTTCAATGCTTTATGCGATGCACGTTTGTTTGGTAACCTTGTGAAGTGTAGTTTTTGCACCGATCACGTCTCGTTTCTTGGCTATGTTGTTACTCCGCAGGGAATTGAGGTTGATTAAGCCAAGGTCGAGGCAATTCAGATTTGGCCGTCTCCTAAAACGGTCACATAGGTTCGAAGCTTTTTAGGACCTGCAAGATTTTATCGCTGCTTTGAGCGGGATTTCAGCACCATTGCTGCACCACTAAATGAGCTTACAAAGAAGGGAGCGCCTTTCACTTGGGGCATCACACAAGAGAACGCCTTCAACATGTTAAAAGATAAGTTGACACATGCACCTCTCCTCCAACTTCCAAATTTTAATAAGACATTTGAACTCAAATGTGATGCTAGTGGGATTGGATTGGGTGGTGTTTTGCTACAAAAAGGAAAAATCGTTTCATATTTCAGTGAAAAAATGAGTGGGTCTGTTCTGAATTATTCTACTTATGATAAGGAATTGTATGCTCTTGTGAACTCTGGAAACATGGCAACATTATTTATGGCCCACGGAATTTGTTATACATTCTGATCATGAATATTTAAAACATATTCATAGTCAAGGAAAACTGAATCGTACGCACGCTAAATGGGTTGAATTTATTGAATCTTTCCCTTATGTCATCAAACACAAGAAAGGGAAGGAGAATATCATTACTGATGCTTTGTCTAGGTGATATACTTTGTTGACACAACTTGACTATAAAATTTTTGGCCTAGAAACAATTAAAGCCCAATATATGAATGATGATGATTTTAAAGATGTGTTGTTGCACTATAAGGATGGAAGGACATCGAACAAATTCATCTTCTATGATGGGTTTATTTTTAGAGCTAACAAGCTATGCATTCCAGCTAGCTTTGTTCGTTTGTTATTACTGCAGGAAAGCGCATGGCGATGGATTGATGGGGCATTTTGGTGCCAAGAAGATGAAGGACATCCTTGCTAGCCATTTCTTTTTGCCGAGGATGAGAAGAGATGTGGAGAGATTTGTGGCTCGCTGCACGACATGTCAAAAGGCTAAGTCACGGTTAAATCCACATGGTTTGTATATGCCTCTACCTATTCCTAGTGTTCCTTCGGAAGATATTTCAATGGATTTTGTGTTGGACTTGCCTAAGACCAAGAGAGGGCGAGATAGCATTTTTGTAGTTGTGGATAGGTTTTCTAAAATGGCACATTTCATAACATGTCATCAAACTGATGATGCTACTCATATTACTGATTTGTCCTTTCGGGAGGTTGTTCGCTTGCATGGTGTGCCAAACACCATTGTTTCGGACCGTGACACTAAATTTCTCAGCCATTTTTGGAGAACTTTGTGGGCTAAATTGGGGACTAAGCTTTTGTTTTCTACTACTTGTCATCCCCAAACTAATGGGCAAACTGACGTTGTTAATAGGACTTTGTCTACTATGTTAAGAGCTATTTTAAAGATAAATATTAAGATGTGGGAAGAATGATTGTCTCATATTGAACATGCATCCAATCATTCGTTGCATTCCACTACAAAGATGTGCCCTTTTGAGATTGTTTATGGATTTTTGCCTCGTGCTAGTATTGATTTAATGCCTTTGCCATCTTCTAAAAATTTGAATTTTGATGCTAAACAACGTGCTGAGTTGATGATAAAACTGCATGAAACAACTAAAGAAAACATAGAGCGCATGAATGCTAACTATAAGCTTGCTAGTGACAAAGGTAAATGACAATTGAATTTTGAACCTGGTGATTTGGTTTGGTTGCATTTGAGAAAGGAACGGTTTCCTGATTTGTGAAAGTCTAAGTTAATGCCTAGAGCGGATGGACCTTTTAAAGTGCTTGAAAAAATTAATGAAAATGCATACAAGCTTGATCTCCCTACAGATTTTAGGGTTAGTCCCACTTTTAACATTGCAAATTTAAAGCCATATTTGGGAGAAGAAGATGAGCTTGAGTCGAGGACGACTACAATGCAAGAAGGGGAGGATGATGAGGACATCAACACTATCGATACATCCACTCATGGTCCAATTATCTGGGCTCGTGCATGTCAACTCAACTATCAGGTGAGTTCATTCTTGAGTTTATGTTCCTCCTCTTTATACCCTGGAGATGCGTGCACTCTTGTTTTACTCAGGAATAGTGGAGAGGATCCAATGGGGAGAGGATTAGCGCGGGGTAGATTCAGACTGCAGGATAGTGCCAAATTTTGACGGCCACCACGACTTCATGCGAACTCCGATTTGGGTTTGTAAGTACTTAATGGACAGGTTATCAAGTCTACTTTCAAATAGATCTAGCCTCATGTCAATATCTATTCTGGAGCAACCACAATTGTCATTTTTCTACCGAGTGTTTTTCTGTCCACAGTGCTGCGTCACCTCTTTTGGGCCTAATGGGCCGTGTATCAAGTTGGGCCCATTAGGGGTACGTCCTAGGGTTGAGCACGACCCTAGCACCCCTATGGTCATTCCCCCCCTCTTCTTAAACCTTCAGCTGCACAGCAGGTTTTGTTGATTAGAGTTAGCATCTTGCTACTTGCACATAGCGCGCGTGTCGTCTAGACCGCCTGTCTGTTTGTCTCCGGAACCCCACCGTATTGTGAATTCAGAGTGAATCTTCCATCTCAATATCTAGCAATTTCAGTGCTTGTTCTACTTGTTCTTGCTTGTTCTTCGATTGCTTGCAAGATGAGTGCCCTAGTGGCTGGGTTGTCGCGCACCGTAAGTTCACGTCAAGTACCGTAGACGGTGTATCGTTTACTAAGGCGCATCGTCCTTGGATGGTTGTAGTCAGGCCATGAACATTGCCTCCGTCGCCCAATCGAGTTATCCTCTACCTCTCATCGAAAGATTGGGACTGAACTCTAGCGGGTTCTCATTAGATAATGTCTGATAGTTGTTCATGTACATCGACTGGTAGAAATGGCTTGATCACTGCACTGGTGATTGTATCTTCATCAGTCTCCAGGTATTTGCCAATATCAAAAGAGAATAAATAGGCCAAAGACTACATATTGACATTGGTAAATAGGAGAATAATGAGTCAATGTAGAAATACATATATGAGATGAAGTTACCTAAGACGGGATAGTGGTGACATGATGAGTGACATCAACATCGGCTTGGTGAGGAGTTTCTTCGAGAAGGTGGCTGATGTTTGATGCAGAGGTAATACAGACTATCTTAGTGTCTTTGATTTTAGGATTGAATCTTGTTGAAGATGTTGGGATTTCTTGAGGTACCATCAGCTCGATGTTTACAAGAATTTTTTATGATTGAACTTCGAGAGCCAATGGTTCAAGCTCAAAAAAAGAGAAGATTATAATAAAAAGTATGAGCAGCAGACAAAAATGGGAATCGGCACATACCAGCAAGGGTGAGGAAGTCAATGTTTGAGGGAGTCGATGTTACGGTAATGGCAGGTGATTGAGAGATTGGCACCATGACCGACATTGGCGTGGAATTTCTTTTTCTTGGAGATAGAGCGAGTTACCAGTTTCTTGTGCTTTGTTCCTGTTGGCCAAGGCGTCCAGAGAAGAGACGATGGACAAGGAACACTGTATCCAAGATGGCGTTCAACCAATGGTCGTTTGTACATGATCGGCCGCCCACTCACACTAGCTGTTGGCACTTCTTTATCATCAACCTGCAAGATGGTTGAAGTTGAGCAATCTGATCAGAGAGAACCAAACATGGAGAAGTATTATCTCTTCATCAAACTCGATGTAGTCAGGGTTGAGGCACGAGCAATATTGTTCAGCTAATGAACTGAACAAGTGTCTTCTCCACCCTAACCACCATCAAGCAAACATTATGGTGTTGGCGGTACATGGCTTGAAGTTGGTGATCTCACCCAAGAGCAGGGATTCAATTATCATGCTCACTCGATCATTCTCCAAGTCACAATTCACATCTCCTCATACTTGGATTTTGCTGATGAAGAATAAGCCGATGGAAAGTTGGCCGAATCCTAACTGATGAGAGCCGACATATGGGTGATAAAATTCATACGATGGAAGTTGGGATTGGCCTAATGAAAATCCCATTAGAAGAAGATTGGGAGTGATAGTCGATAGAAATATGATCTTCGACTCTTCATTAGCCAGAGCATTGAGAGGATGGAATCTAAAAGGCATTTTAAATGATAATGCATCCTCATATGCAAACTAGAGGGTAACTTCTTTGGTAGAACCATAGTAGAAGCTCTTGAACCATTGGCTTAGTCCGATGGGAGTCATCTTGCTTCCAGGAAGAGCCAATGTTGCTTCACCCATTGAGATGCATCAACGTTGGCTAGTTTCACTCTCCTCTCAGTAATCAGCTAGGAAAGTCAAAGAGGTAAAGGAGGTCCTAGTGATGGCTCTAGAAGTATAAACATTCAGCCATAGTTTTATGAACCACTAGGAACCACCGATATGACTGACTGGTTGGCTAGCCGATAGCTTGTTTGCCATCTGATGGAGCGGTTGTTAAGTGGCTCTAAGTAAGTACTACCCAAAGGGATTTGGCAATGATCAGCCAATGCACTCCGCCAGGCACTACAAGTTGGTCATTAGGCCAAGGGTCATGCCATCGAAGACAAACCGTTCTAGCCACAGATTCAGAAATGCAACATTCTCCCAATCATCAACTGATCCGAAAGTCCTGCTATACAAAGAGATGTATTTAGTCCAACCTACGATGTGCAAAGAGATGTATTTAGTCCAACCTAAGATGTTTTTGGTGTTCAGCCAATGGGTGGGTTTGAATCGAAGGTTGGACGAGTTGGAGTAATTTGTGGTGTTGAAACAAGTTAGCCTAATCCATCAATGTGGGGGTCATTGGTCGATGACTAAACAAAAAGGCATTGAGGGTGTCCGACCAAAAGTAAGATGTCGATACAAGCAAAGGCTCATTTTTCTCCATATCGGCTAGGAAGAGATTGATACAGTGGTCGATTTCCATCTCCTCCCAAAATATTCTTTTGGTGCTCGATACTTTAAGGTACCAGTTCCTCCATCCAAGGAGTCTACTTGGCCAAGATCTAAAACTGTTGGTCTAGTCACTGATTGACATGGATAAGGTCTTGAAGGGGATTCATTTTGTTTCTTCATTGATGAAATCTATTAGATCCATGCTACCCATGGGGCCATGGTAGAAGAAATCTGGTTGGTCGGTGACTGCGATTAGGATTTGACTCCTTAGGCTCTATAGTAAACAAGAATTTGATGGGAAACAGATGAAGAATGGCTTGGATTAAATCTATCTAGATTGTGGAGCAGGGGAGTGAATAAAAGTTTACCTCAGGAACTATGGTGATTGACGCCATTACGTGAGGAAGAAATGAATGAAGATCAGTGATCAGTGGAGCAACTCGCGGTGATTCGCCTAAGTTCATTGGAGCTCACCGAGATTATGGGGGCACTAGTGATGTGAAGGTGTGAAGAAAGAGGGTGAAGAGGCAAAACACTTTATAAGGGTATCATGACCTGATGGGAATCTCCGCTGATTAGGTAATGTTTGTTATCTGTAGTGAGCCTCCTCGGTTTGAGGAGAATTCCAACGGCTTGGAATTTCAAAGTTTGTAAACAAACTCCAAAATTAGGGGCCTATGTTAACGCCAAAATTTGGTAAGCCCACAAACAGGATAGACCGATGTAGGAGGAGCCGATCAGCTTATGGAAGGAAGTAGATCGATAAAATGAGAAAGCCAATCGGACGAATTGATATTGGATTCGGTTTAGTCAAAGATAGAAGGTTATCTAGATGGGACAGGGTCTGGGGATGACCTTAGAAACCATGGTAGGGTACTTGTATCTTTGTTGAATATATCTTGTGAGATAGATAAGTCCAATTAGTTTTGTTAACTTCTTAGAGAAAATTTCATTTTGTGTTTAGAAAATAACGTTCGAAGGTTGTTTCTAACCATGCGAGACTCTTGTAAATCCAGGGTATAAATATAAAATGCTTGAGGCCTTGTAAGGGATCCACTAATCACACATCAATACAAAACTTCAATGCATCGCCACCCTAGATTGTCTAGGTTTATTCCGACGAGTTTTGGCTCTCGACGATGGGTTGCATCGGTCAGGTCCGATCTCCGAAGAAGGGATACGTCCTACCACTATCATCGTGTATTTGTTCTACCTAAGGCTATATTGGGTAGGTCCAAACTCTTAGTCCGATTGGACATACCGCATCACGCTAGTGTGAGGCCTATCGACTCATCGGCTACCCTCTATCGTCATTGGTCTCGTAGTGAATCAGTTAGGATTGACCTTCTAGACTAGTGGTGGAAGATCAAGCCCAAGGCCGGTAGGTTATCAGAGTGGCTAGCCGATGAGTTATCCTCTACCCTTCACATTTAATGTATCGACTGTCCAGCTGAAACACACATTTATTCTCAATGATTAATTCACTAGCGATCGATCTAGTTCTATCATATCAGCCTGATATTGTCTTAGTTAGATCCAATCTATTAGGCCCGCGTCTGATAGGGCTGGTATCGGGATGTAGCGGGTTTCATTCCCCATCAACTCACATAGTTGATGAGGTTAGTTATACGCCTATATCGGACCCTCGACCAACAACAACCGATAGCCTCGCCAAGTCCCTTCTGTCATTACATCCAATCTAGCCTACATCATCTCTGTGCCATTAGCCTTGATATCATACTATCTCGATTTCTTTTGAGCTATCGAGACTGACTCTAACAGTCCTATCACGGAGGTCGTTGGGTCTCATGCCTTCGAGAGATTCAGATCTTGCTCCCTATTTCTATTGCATACTCCGTTCAGAGCATCATTGACCGATGAGTCCTTTATTTTTATTCCATTCCATTTTATCTACGCCTTTATTTGCTTTTCAACCAATGAACAAGCGCTATCGTCTTATCGATAACTAGCCAATAGCATGAGTTATATTGGCCGATTGGCTCATAGATCACATTCTCTTTATCTCCTTGTCAATTGCAGAGTCAAATTGACTGGCATGCCCTAAAACCTCAAAGATAAAGACATGCATAGGACTTAAGAAGAACTCTTAGGCCTCCACGTGAACAAAGCACCGCCTCTCCGATCCGACCTCCATCGGCTCACTCCTAGCTCTACTAGGTTTAATCGGCATCTATGCTCTTTGGCGCCCAACAAAGGTCTACTTCTTGTTCGATCACAATCGATGTTTGAGCATAGTCAACTTGGTTAGTATTGAGCTTGTGAAGAAGTTCCCTTTTCATTAGGAGAATTTTCAGATATTGTTGAGTGTGATGTGGTTCGAACACCTATGTCATGATGTCATATATTATTGGGATGGCAATGCATTAAGAGCCATAAGCTTAAATTTGATTCTAGCAAAAATTCTTATTCATTTCTACAAAAGGGAAGACGTGTGATACTTTTCCCGATGCCTTCAACCTTATCTTCCAAATCGGGAGAAGAGATTAAGAACAATGAAATATGTGTTATCTAAGAAGCAAAACTATATAATCAAGCATGGGACATTCCTTTCACCCAAAGTGACATGTAGTCATGTTGCATCCGTTCATGTAGCACAATAGATCATGGTTATGGTAAATGTGCCATTGCTAGCCCATGGTCAATGCAAGAGGAGATGCAAGAAAACCCATGAGAGGAAGAGTGCCACATAGCCAAATTGAGTGATTACTGAAAAGAGTAAGATGTGTGATTCTACTAAATGTGAGGTTGAGTGCATTCAAAATCTAAGTGTAAGAAGAGATACACCAAAAGAAAATAGAGAACTAGATGATTGTTCATGTGATGCTATTGCTGAAACTAATGCATCAATCTCTACTTCTAGTGTTGTTTCTCACCAAATGTAAGATGAGAAAGAAGAGGTGATACCCACTGTTAGAGATATGCTGATTGTTGTTTTGTGGTTATAATTTCAAGGATGTAACACCCTGGTTTTTGTCCGCCGTTAAAATCTATTTTAAGTAAAGCATATTTTCCAAAAAGAATTGCTTCCTTCTAGATATTTAGGATCTAAAAGTGCCAAAAGATCTCAATTAAACTCCTTGAAATCCTCCACCAAAAATTCCAGACATATTTTAATTTTCAGATTTAAAATTTCTCCAAAAATCCTTTATAGAAATTTCTCCCAATAATCCTTCAAATTTCTCTTGCAATTTTTTTCTCAAATTTTCCCTAAATTCAAATCCCAAAATTTGAATTCAAATGCAAATCCAAAATCCCTTCAAAAGTTCGTCTCAAAATATCCCTAGAAATCCCCAAACTATGTGGTTCCATCATGCACCATAATTTTTTAGCCTAGGTGGCCTTCACCCTCCTTCTCCCCCCAACCCAACCAGATCTTCTCCCTTTTCCCTCCTGATGCGCAGCCCAGTGGCCCATGCCCTGTGCACCACGCTGGCCTGCCCCGATGCACGCATGCACTCCCAACTGATAGGGCACCCCCAGCAGCAGAGACACACATGCGTCGGGCCCACTCTTGAGCCTCCCTCTTCTGCCACCTCTGCCGCCACGGCTGGTGCACCACCCGAATGACCAGGCCCCACTACTATCGTTTCGTACCAAGCGCGCCCTATCACAATGGTTAGAGCAATGACCACACTGATCAGGCCCCACCTATGTTCCCCCATGTGCGTATGCAAGGCCCACCCTCCTTCCCCATTGTCGTCATGCTAGCCCCCCTCCCAAAACCCCAGTCATGCCACCACACTGCACATTCCCCAACATGGCGCCATCCCACGTGCCCGTATTTACACCCCTACTGACCATGTCCCATTGCCAAGGCAACAAACCCAGCTAAGTCGTCACGTCCTCCTCTCGCACCACCTATAAAATTGTGCGTCTGGCCGCTCTCCTCACTGTGCCACCTCATTCTCTTCCTCCTTTTCACACGAATCTCTCTCTTTCTCTCTCTCTATGTTGCCACCAGTCTTAGCCACCACTGATAGAGCCCGGC
Organism: Oryza coarctata; assembly: GCA_030770085.1. NCBI lineage: Eukaryota > Viridiplantae > Streptophyta > Magnoliopsida > Poales > Poaceae > Oryza > Oryza coarctata. Next base: position 7,082,184 of record CM061484.1, on the reverse strand, counting down.
TAGAGTCTGCCACCCTCACCAGCCACCCTGGGCTGCCTTTCTTCCCTAACAAGCTCCGCAGCCACCCGCATCTGCTCTCGGCTGTGCAATGCCAGAGAAAGAAGAAGAGGAGAAAATTCCCCCCTAACAACTAGCCCCCATTCCTGTCTCCCTCCCATTCGAGCAACAAGCAAGTCTCACCATCCATGCATCTTCCCTCTCACTTCCTTAATAGGTGGGGCCCACCTCTTTCCCCTTCGGTGTGGATGACAACCTAGGCCAACCCAGCCAGATACGCGAGCCAGAAAGTCCATTCCACATCCCTCTCAATAGTATGGCCCATCCCCCTACTCACCACCCCCACCCCCCAAAAGTATACTTTACCTCCTCATCACACCGACCATTTCATCTAAGAGGAAATCTATATCATATCCGTCCACACAACTAGCCCATTCACTCTTCCTAAGTTTATTTTATCTCTTTTGGCCCTACAGCGCCTTTAGCCTACCAACTAGTATGTCCACAATACATCCCACCAATCAGAGCCTACGAACCTACATAAAAGTTCAGTTTGCCTACCATGGCCACTCCAAAACAAAGTCCATGTTACCTCCCTCCTCTTCCACTCACAATGGACCATACCTATCATCCCAGAAATATTTACCAGAATATTTTCTTTTTTAATAAATCTTTTCCATTTTCAAGAAATTCTATAAACTTCCAAAAATTAAATCTCTTCAACCATAAGTTTGTTTTCCTCCGTTCTACTTTCATAAAAATGAGATCTATCTCCTAGCACTATTAGTTATTTATAACAATATTTTTCCTTTAGGTCTTGGTCTGATTAGTCACGAACGATGAGATTTCCATTTGGTCCTCTTAAAGACTTGGAGGATCACTTGTCAACGTGAGACTAAGAGTTTCTGAATGATTATCTCTTTAATCGAAGGCTCAGTTTCTAGGAGAGTTTACTCGACAAGCCAATAACTAAGACAAGCCACCCTATGATCATATTGCTCCTATATTATAAATGCATGTTTAGCTTACATATTAATTTATCCAGTCATCGGTCTACAAGCACATGACTAACCTACTTGTCGCTCCACCATAGTGGTGCTAGGATACTTGCACCCTCTAGACACAAGTATACATCCACACCCTACTTTTTTTTATATTATAAATATATGTGCTAAATTGTCGTTATGAAAAACATGAAACCCTAAAAACCAACTCTAAGAGTTAGCAGTTTTGAAACACAAAAAGGGTTTTATGGGCAAACTTGCTGTACGAATCCTCTCCTATGTGGTTTGGTTTCACAGTCATGCATAAGGACCATGAGAAGTTCAACCGAGCAAAAAATAGTACGACCACACGGCAAGCATGGAATGCCCGTGGCAGAGTAAGAAGCTAAAACATAGGTGTCTTCCATGTTAAGAGTTGAGAAATGGTGGGATAGGGAGATAAAGGCATTATCCTGAGATGGTAGTTTGCCTTAACCATGAGATACGGTTCGTGTTATACGACGTGTCCTATGTAGATGAGGGCATTAGACTGGCGTGATACTTGGTTTCAAAGAGTGGCCCAACTATATGACATAGGATGTATATCGGTTGGTTATGAAAAAACGTTATAGTGAACTCTCCTTTGTTGGCCATGTATTAGCTCACATGTGCTAGATAAAGCAGGATGCTCATGACATGTGGGTAAAGCGTGCAACATCTATAAAGTTTAGTTAAACTATTTAGAAAGTCATGCCTATGGTCATGGGCGAATGTAAGGTGTTTCTCATAGCATACATTTGTTTTAAAAATATGTTTGATAAATTGGTTCTTGAGATGTGAGTTGTTACCAAAGTCCTTTGTGACGGGCGCCTTCGTGGTTAGAAACAGGTCTGGGTGACCTGGGGTGTCATATGGCACCATAGGGTTGAGATGACCAGGTCAGAATGTGGGCCAAGAAGGCTAGTCATGAGGCCGTGAAGGTCGAGTTTCGGTTGGCAGGTCAAGAAGACTGGACTCAGAGCCAAGAATGCAAGTTAACGATGAGACTTAGTTAATAGTAGGTTTTGCAAAAATATTGCTTTAGAAAAAAAATTGGTGAAGGAAAAGATGTTTTAGTTTCTAAAATTTGGTTTTTTTCTGCTTGAGTTGTTGTAAAGCTACTTACGGACAGATCGCGGTGAGATGCCTCCTTTTGAAGGATTCTTTTTTTGAAATCCACACTTTGAGTTAACTAGTTTACCAAATAAACCAAAGCCTTCACCTGTAGGTCTCACTTGCACATTTCTCGTGGCATGTGGTACAAATGTACTCACCCCCATTATTGTTGTTTTTCTTCCCTTGTCTTAAGTTCTGGTAGAAGATGAAGGTTGGAGTTTCGTTCCTAGACCCAAACTACTGCTTGTGGTGTGCTGCCCTAGCTTTGCTGAGTTTCGCTGCTGCTATCTCTGATTAAAAGTTGCAATTAGGTATTACCTAAAGTGTAACAAGCAGGTAAATTATATTTGTAATATAAAAAATATTGCATTGATTCATCATGTTATCGCTGGTACTAGCATAATGATCCTAGGACTGGTCCCTAATTCACGACTTCATAGGAGAATGGATTGCTATTTTCCTATGGCATGCCCTCTCGGTGCCATTGGTACAGTGGCGCAGGGGCGGGTTGTGACAAGGGTAGTATCAGAGCAAGGGTAGTGGACACAGGTAAGTTTTGAGAAAATATTGGTTTATGTTTCTCAAGGAGAAAATAAATTGGTGAAGAAAAAGATGTTTTAGTTTCTAACATTCGGTTTTTTTCTACTCGAGTTGTTGTAATGCTACTCGCGGCCAGATTGCGGTGAGATGCCTCCCTCCAAAGGATTTTTTTTTGAAATCTACACTTTGAGTTAACTAGTTTACCAAATAAATCTAAGCATTCCCCTATAGCTCGCACTTGCACATTTCCCATGGCATCTAGAGTACGAAAGTACACACCCCCATTATTGTTATTTTTCTTCCCTTGTCTTAAGTTCTAGTAGAAGATAAAGGTTGGAGTTTCGTCCCTAGACCCAAGCTACTGCTTGTGGTGTGCTGCCCTAGTTTTGCTGTGTTCTATTGCTACTGTCTCTGATTAAAGGTTGCAACTCAGGTATTACCTGAAGCTATGACAAGCAGGTAAATTATATTTGTAATGTAAAAAATATTGTATTGATTCATCATGTTACCACTGGTACCAGCTTAATGATCCTAGGACTGGTCCCTATTTCATGACTTCGTAGGGGAATATATTACTATTTTCCTATGGCGCACCATCTCGGTGCTATTGGTATAGTGGCACAGGAGCAGGTTGTGACAAGGGTAGTATCAGAGCAAGTTTAGCTTTAGGATTGAAACCCCTCTCCAAAATAGACTTTAATAACCCTATTTTTGCTCAAACAAAAATATTTTTGCTAAAAGGAGTTTTTCCAACTAAAATGACATCAACCATAGCCACATGTCCCCCCTAATCTCTTTTGAACAGAAAGCTTCCAAGTTCAATTAAGGAGACAACTTGAGACAGGATGAGAGAGAACTCTTGGCATAAGATCAATGCCCATTCAATAGGAATGACATGGTAGTATGCTTGTTGCTTTGCAGAAATTTTTCCTCCATAGTTTTAATTTCCCCACTAGGTTGCCACGTGTTCTCAACTAAACTCCAAGCTAAAACTTACAGCTGAGCTAGACCAAACCTAATCGACTTGAACTAGAAATGACTAGTCCACTCGTGCTACCAAGTGCAACCTATGGAAAACAGACACATAGTGTTGCGAGATGCGCCCCAGAAGGCAATATCACAAGACTAGATGCATATGGTCAAAAGATCTCAAACAAAATATGAGGGACCCCACTAAAGACTATACTAAGGAATCCAAAGTGGTTGGGATATAGAAACAACCCAAAGTTTGACACTATGATGTTTAGACCCAACCTTTTAAGGGGGGTAGCCCAATTGTAAGTTATTCTAATGCAAACAAGAATACAGATGTCAGAAGTCTTACACACCTTATAGAGATCAAAGGAAGAAACAAATGTGAACCTTAGGCCTAGGCATTCTACAGTCACATTAGAATCTAGCAAATAGGGACAACCAAAAGGAATAAAGGACTAACAGTCCTCGGTGACCCACCAAGGATGTTGTGTCCAACCAGTAAATGGGATAGGACTCACCACAAGAAGGCACGAATACTAGAGATGCTGACCCTACCCATAAGATCCATCAAAAAATAGTGCCTATGAAAAGAATTGAAGGTGACCCTGAGAAGGTAATCCCTTTTTGGACCAAGCTTCTTTTGCTAAAAGGCTCAGCCTTCTTCCAAGCCTACCAGAAAACACTAGCCCCATGGAAAACTCGCTGGTAGCAGTCAGTGAGCCCACCATGGGAAACCCTAAAGGGTAAAGATGTTTTAATTGCTAAATTTTGGTTTTTTCTACTCGAATTATTGTAAAGCTACTCGTGGCTAGATTGAGGTGAGATGACTCCTTTCGAAGGATTATTTTTAAAACCCACACTTAGATTTTTGGAAAAATATTTGAAATAACTAGTTTACCAAATAAACCTAAGCTCTCCTTTATACCTTGCACTTGCACATTATATTGTGGCATATGGAGTACAAATGTACTCACCCCTATAATTATTGTTTTTCTTCTCTTGGCTTAAGTTTAGGTAGAAGAAAAAGGTTGGAGTTTCATCTCTAGACCCAAACTATTGCTTGTAGAGTTGTGCCCTAGCTTAACTGAGTTTTGCTGCTGCTGTCTCTGATTAAAGATTGTAACTCAGGGATTATCCGAAGCTGTAGCAGGAAGGTATATTATATTTATAATATAGAAAATCGTGCATTGATTCATCATGTTATTGTTGGTACCAGCATAATAATCCTTGGACTGGTTCCTGTTTCGTGGTTCCATAGGGGAACGGCTTGCCATGTTTCTATGGCACTGTACCAATGGTGCAGGGGCAGGTTGTGACTAAGGAATAGGTGGTATCAATCATGAAGTGACTCCTACAAAACATACAACATATTTGGAGAACATAGAAGGTAAATTTGGTGGTTTGTTATTGGTGAGTAAATCCGAACATACAATTGTTGCAATTGATCCATGTTTGTTTTCTGATAAGAAGTTTATGGCTCCACATTCTGAATCTTATATGCTTTATTTATATGACGTGGAATTATTTACTCATAAGGAAGTATTAGTTAGAATAACCCCTATTGTTTCCTTGTATGATGGCATGTTGAACAAACTAGTTGAGCTACCTTGCTTGGTTGAAAATTTTTGTGGACTTCTATGTTTCAAATCACTAGTTAGTAAATGGCCTTATACTTCTAATTGGATTATGATTAGTGACTATGAAATTGACAATAAACTTTGTGTGGACAGTTTGTGCATAAGTTGTTACAAGGTTACTAATTTGGGGTTGAAAATCAATATGGTGCACAAAGTTTTGATTGCGTAGAGATTAATGAGCATGGTAGTACTCATTGTGTGAATCAAAGTTTAATAAATTATATTACATACATTCATGTAACATCATGCTTTTAGAATTAGAGTAGTGCAGCTGAAGCATTTTCCACCAACTTGCCATATCTTACTTCTACTTTTTGCCTCTTGTGCAATGCTGAAAAAGTAAGAGACAACTTTTCTCTAGGGGAGGAGGAATGTGATATGACTAAATATGATGTGAACACGACACACGTTTATACAAACATTGATATAATGTCAGCTTCTATGCTTATTGTATTGTGGATAAACACAGGAACCTTGAAACTAATGACATATACATATATATCATGCATGCATGTTCTCTTTGTTTAGCACAATTTTAGACTACCAAAAGATTATGACTTTTCTTAAAGAAGGAGAGGATGATGCAGGTTGATGTGAACCCGCTAGGGTTTAGTCCCGATCATTCGATAAGAGGTGAAGGATAACTCAATTGGAGGATGGAAGCGATGTTCACAGCCCGACTACAACCATCCAAGGATGATGCACCTTAGCAACCGATACACCATCTCCGATGGTCAACGCGAACTTGCGGTGCGCGACAACCCAGCCACTAGGGCACTCATCCTAGAAGCAATTGAAGAACAAGTAAAATAAACACTGAAATTGCTAGATATTGAGATAAAAGATTCACTCTAAATTCACAATATGGCGTGGTTCTGGAGACAAACAGATGGGCGGTCTAGCCAACACGCGCGCTATGTGCAAGTAGCAAGATGTAAACTCTAATCAACAAAAACCCTCTCTTCTTGGTGATGGCTGAAGGTTTAAGAAGAGGGGAAGACGACCACAAGGGTGCTAGGGGCGTGCTCAACCCTAGGATGTGCCCCTAATGGGCCCAACTTGATACACGGCCCATTGGGCCCAAAGAGGTGATGTAGCACCATGGACAAAAAAACACTCAGTAGAAAAATAATAATTACAGCCACTCCAGAATAGATATTGATATGGGGTCAGATCCATTTGAAAGTAGACTTGATAACCTTTTCATTAAGTACTTGCAAGCCCAAATCGGAGTTTGCATGAAGTCGTGGCGGCCGTCAGAATTTGGCACTGTCCAGTAATCTAAATCCACCCCGCGCTAATCCTCTTTCTGCTGGATCCTCTCCATCGTTCCTGAGTAAAATAAGAGTGCACGTATCTCTAGGGTATAAAGAAGAGGAACATAAACTCAAGAATAAACTCACCTGATAGTTGAGTTGACGTGCACGAGTGCGGGTAATTAGATCATGAGTGGATGTATCGATAGTGTTGATGTCCTCATCACAGATGTACCTACATATTAGACATTCTCCATTGCATGCTAATCAAAACATAAGCTGAACTTGTTTCTCTATAAGTCTATGTGTGAAATATATGAGAATTTGATGTTACATAATATTTCTCACCTGATTAGTTTATACAAGGTATATTTGGACCATTCGCATGCATAAACAACATATGGGCCTAGAGGGAGGTGAGGGAGGAAGCAACGCATATGGAGAAGATCGGTTGTTGCTATATTCATGGAAAATTCTACATTGATATAAAGGCTTTAAGCATGCATGGCTTATATATTTAAAAAGCTTATCAACTCTTCTTTCCAATGGAACAAGCACCATGTCATTCAGAGATTTCTATCACAAGCAATTGTATGTTGAACACAAATTGCACAAGCAGACTGGGTGACGTGCGAACGATAGCATTGTTGTTGAATGTGGGCCTTTCATGACATGCTTGGAAAAGGTTATACTATTCGAAGGCCCATATTGGGTTGGGAAGGAGTCCATCTACAAGTGCCTCGTACATGAAGCCTTCCAAATCCAGGATGAGGATAAAAGATTTAATTCAGATTAGATTTTGGGCTAGCCTGGACATAGCTAGACTAGAATGCTTATTTCTATCTCATCCATAGTCCGGTTTAGATATGTGAGTACTTATTAGAAAGATAACTTCATGGCCCATGTGATGGATAAGGCCTAGGACTCAAATTCGTCCTAATTTCACCACAAATGCTGAAATAAAACATCAGCAACCCTGATAGGTTTCCACATTGTGTTGTATTTTATTCCAGTTAGTTTATAACCCATGCAATGGCTATATATGCCTTTGTACATGACCCAAGAGGTTAGACCATAATTCATAGCAAAATTGTTCTTATTTTTCTCCAAGGTTGTGAAAGAGATTCAAAGTTTGTGCTATAGATTGTTCTTGCTTTTCCTTGCAAGGAATTGAGGGAACAATAGATCCACTTTTGCGTGGTCGAGTGGATCAGCCTATCATAGCGTGTGGTTTTGCAAATTTATGGTGAAAGATAAGTTGCATAGGTAGTGTCTTGTTCATCCAGTTTGTCAGGTTGCATGGTATATCCAGATCCTACATCGAGAAGATCGGACATCCACGTATCACGGAGAAGCTCCACCGATGGCTTGAATAACTAAATGGAATCACCACCGGCAGCAATATGCTCACGTGTCCTCCACTAACAGCACCTCCCTGTCATTGAGCCGAGCTTCAAAAGAGTTTAAAGAAATTTATTTTTATCCTTGAGTTATTGGAATGTCTTGTTTTGAAGAGGGTTCATGTCAAAAGCCCTAGTTGATACACAAGTGCTCAAAGATTTCCTTGATCATTAGAGAGAACCATGGCACCATACTCACAAGGGAAAATGGGCTTAGAGAAAAGGAATAATCTGAGACTCTAGTAGTTACAACCGGATACTCTAGTAGACTTTTACTATCAGGCAAAAACACAAGACTAGAGATTCTGATATGTTTTCTCTAGCTCACAGAGTGAGCCAATAAGAGACTTTGGTCTTCCTTTCCTTAAACGATCCAAGTGTGACCAAATACTCCTGCCCTGAGAACTAGAATCTTTGATGTTTAAATCTATGAGTAATTGCTAGTTTTGGATGAGTGTGAATATTTAACTCCCCTACCCTACTTTAGTAGGTAACTATCATACATTTTTGACCTAGTCTCCTAGGGTTTCTACCCTTCTACTTGAGCCAAACTTTTTGTGTGAAATAGAGGGTATTGGATCTAGAGATCTTGTAAGCTAGAGTTGAGTTGAGCACTTATGGATCGACAACTTGCTTGTTATTCTTGGTGTTTCTCCTTCTAGCTGGCTAGGCACCGCGTGCGAGTATCTAATCTTTGTGGATAGCCTAGAAAAGTTTGTGAAGTTTGTGAAGGTTCATCATTACCTCCATAAGAAAAAATATAATTGAGTGGATACTGAGCTAGCTTTTAGGAGGTCGCTTGGTAGAAAAAGGTTCATAGAAGGTCAATGCTAGTTGTCTAAGCTTAGACCATGGTGATCACTTGAAAACTTGCTAAGTCTTGGTAGCTGCTTAAAGGATAAAGCTTTCTTCTGGTTAATAGCTCAGTGAGGCTTGGGGTTAATCAAGATAGTGTCCCTCAATACAGAGCAGGATTGTAAGATGCGAGGTAAAAAAATTGTGTCTTCCTATTTTGTTACTGTGCTCTGCCTGTTTTTTATCTAGTTACTATTTTGTTTCACTACCTGTCTTGCTCTCCTTGTTGGAAATTTTTAGGGACGTAGTATCTGGTATTAAATACTAGAGTACCCAGCCAATAGTTTGTGGCAGACAAAACTAATCGACCGCAGTCTCTGAATTGGGACCAAACACTCTGGTGAAGCAAATTTGATTAATTTTCAGGAACACACATTGAATTTTCCTCCTATGAATTTTCCTCCTATGTAACTTCAAGATCCTTTCATAGCCAAGCCCAACTCATGCACCATGTTGGGCTGGTTATGGGCAACAACGGATGAGTGGTTACCCGCGACAGTGGTGCGTGTCTCTCATCCAGCGACGAGAGCAATGCCAAGCAGCAGAAATGGCGATGTGGCATGCTTTCATCTACCTCCCCTGAAGATCCTCCCCAATGACGAGCAGGGGCAATTGTAGATCCCTATATTCCCTGGTGCGTGTAGCTAAGAGGGAGGGGAGTGGGGAGCGTGGGCGAGAGTCGGTGAGGACGGCCAGCATCTCCCTAGTGGCGGCTACAACCGTTCTGCTTGATCGATGCACAGAGGAAGAAATTAACCTTGCTAATGTGTGAAAAAAGAAATACAAAAAGAAATTAAAATTGGTTTAATCAGTTGCTATTCAATAAAACTAGTAGTGTGGCCTGCGGAATTGCACGGCTAGCATCAAAACAAAATTATATTATGATGCATATTTTTTTTCTACTTGATATCTTTAAAAAAATTAGAATAGTCGACTCGCTACCTTAGTTGTATTGTGTGTATATATATAGTCATATTTTCATGATAGAAAGAGCAATGATATGCTTGCTAAGGAAAATAATAAATAAAATAACTGTAACAATTTTCATGCTATGACTTCAAAATGATGGAGAATCTCTAATTCCTTAGCTTGTCTGCATTTGGTCCATCAACTCTGTTGCCGCCTCTCGGCTGGTTGTCACTTTTTACTCTTGTCACCTCTTTACTATCACGTATTACAAAATCAAACCTTATTATCGTTGAGATTATATTTTTATATTTTTATATTGAAAATAATCTAATTTTAAAAAAATATATTGCAAATTTTAGTTATTATGTTGTATTCTAGTGGACTCCTTATTTTTTATTTCGAATTTCAGTCATTTCCACATTATATTCCTACTTGAATTCTTTTTTCTCTAATTAATATATGAATTTCTAGCCTCTAGAATGCACGTTGTCTGAAAGGTGTCTCAGTGATATGTTAGATAGGATCGACGTTAATGGTAACGAAGTCCAGTTGAGGACGCTACGGAAAACAGTGTCCATATTAGATATCAGCGTCCACCGTACCGTTGAACTGGATCGGCAGCGGAGGAAGCCAAATCACCGATCCTCGTGTGTCAGTCTCTCTCCGTGTCGTCCGGCGCTTGGCCACGAACGGTGGCGAGGCAGCTGTCCGCTTCCTTGGCGGCTGGAGCTCGATCGGGAGGCCACTGCTGTTCTCCAAATCGCGATCCCGGCCGGGAGGGCATGCCGTTCTCCTGCAGGGAGGCTCAATACTTTGCAAGATGCCCTTCAGGATGGAAGTGAAACAATGCAGTGGATGGATGCCTTGATTCTTAATATATATATACACACACACACTCGTTTTTCCACTTTGATTTTTCAAGTTTTCCACTACTATGCAAAGGCAGCAGCCACGCAGGAGACCGATCCGTTAGGCGCGCCCCCAGACGTCGAGGACCTATGGGCGTCATGGAGCCGGCCAGGCAACGGAGTGGCGGTAACTAGCGCCCTCTCGTCGTACAGCTCTGCGCAAACCAATACGGGCGCCGGCCGCGCCGCAAGCAAACGACGGCGTCGACCGGCGAAGGCCGGTCTGGCGCCATAGCTGTCTGTCCCCAACCTAAATCTTCAAAGACCTCAATGTTCAAGTGCAAAGAGATGAAGCACAAGGGAAACTTTTTTTTAATCACTCAATTAATTAGATATCCACTCTTATTACAAATAAATTAAATAGTTATAAAAATATTTTAAAAATGATTAAATATATTAGTATGTAATATATCATTCCACAAAAATATAAATTTTATAATAAAAATAACGAATTTTAATTAAAGTTTAATTTGCTATTTTTATTATAATTTGTGATATTACGTAATATATATATATATATAAGCATTTAGCTATTTACGAGTGAGTGATTAAATATCCTATCTGCAGCACGGTGGGAGCAAGATGAACACAGATCCGATCGATGCACGCAGACTTTCTTCCTTCAATTGAATCGACCTAGGATGTTGTTCTGGTAGCGTCTCGCTGTGGACGTGGTTCGCAACGTCTATACCTGGACGCTATACGGTAGAGCGTCCTAATTTTGCTAAAACTTACTCATGATTTACTACATATTTAATAAAAGGATTACTAGTTATTATAAATAAAAAATCGGGTCAATTGTTGTAGACACTTCCTAAATAAAAAGCTGCAAATCAGCAAGCGAAGAAAAAATCAAGCACACATCTCAGCATAGAAGTCATCAAGGGCTCAAAATCTAGCAGTTCTCATCGAGAAAAACATAGTGTACGATACATGAATACATCTATCGCAAATCCCAAAAAGAAAAATCGCACCCAGCCCAATAGGCAATAGCCCATGGTCTGACCCTACCAAATTCCACGCACCCTCGAGCCAAATCTCCAATCCCATCTTCTGTTTACCATCCCAACTCCACGACTGGCAACCGATGAGCCACCACCAAAGCAACCGAGCCACCCAGAGACCAGAGCAGAACATCGAGCCTTATATGACGACGCCCACGCCCCGAGACGCCGCCTGTGCCTGCCAGCTGCCACGTTGCATCCTGTGCGGCTGCGCCTTTGCCATTTGACATGATGACACCTCCGCCTACTGTTGCTTACCTATAGTTCTGTTCGCCAATGTTCCTTCTCACGCAAGCGCCACCTTCATCCCCATTTCCCACCCAACCATGTCCAGGGATCTTGGGGGAATTAGGGTGGAAGGCTACGGAGAAGCTCATCAATCATCAGACGTTCGAGGATCCTTCGAGGTGACAATGTCCAAATGTCGTTCCATGGGCGACAGTGAGCGGTTTCTTCTACTACATCAAAGAGCCCAATGAGCAACTAAGTGATCGCAAGCTACAATTTGACATTGCCAATCTTGGACTCACTCCAGCTTTGGAGGGTCTTTGCCGCGAGTTGCGGCTTATGATCTAGATGACGAATCGGATCCTGATGCTGCAAAGAAGCGACTAGGCAGAGCTCACCGCTTCATGGAAGCTCGCCTGCTTCAGCTAGAATGACTCGAAGTGGAAGTGCTTCTTTCTAGTTCCCGCTAGCGAAGATGCCAACAAGAGCGGGTGGTGGTCCAACATTGTGGAGGGGAGGGCTTTGAGAAAGCAGTGAGGAAGAGCATTCTAGTCCTTCGAAGTGAAGTAGCGATCAAGGCGCTCTAGGGTTGGCGAATCCCAGCCATTTGACCACGTGAATGCTCGCCTGATTAGGTGGATTTCTTGGAGTTCTGCATTCTTGAGAAATCTGCTTAATCAACCCAGCATATGTTGGTTTAGATTGGCATTGTTTTTGTCACGGTCTTGGTAGATAAGGTTGAAATCACCGACATAAGCCAAGGCTCAATGAATTTATCACAAGAGTCCCACAATTCCTGCAAAAATTTGGATCTTCTTCGGATCCTCTTGGGGGCATCACCACCATGATCCAGTGTACCATGCCGTCTTGGAAACTAAGCCAAGTTATTAGAGAGAAGTCCCAGATTGTTGCAGCTTATGGCACTAGGGTCCCACCCTAGAAGGATGCCACCTCTAGTTTAATTAGCCAACAAGTAATGGAAATTGGATATATTAGGGCCTAAAATTTTGATGGCCATGGAGTTGGGGATTACATCAAGTTCAGTCTCTTGAAGACAAATGATCGTGCACCTAGCCTTGGCTACAATAGACCGGACAATGCTACGTTGGGTGCCTATGTTCCACACAAGGTAATTGTAGTTTGTGCTAGACATTGAACCACGAGTTGTACGACATAGGGGTGGGAGCGTGTTTAGCACACTTGCATGCCCATGGCTACAACTGCTTCATCCGCTGCATGCAAATCGAGGCTAAAGAGATGGGCTATAACATCTAGGTGTTTCTATTGGTGACTATTGGAGAAGATCTTCTCTAGTTTGAGGATAGGTTGAAGGTTTACTCGTCTTGTCGTTGGTTGGGGTTAAGCCTAGATTCTTTTGATAGCACTGTATGTGCTCGTACTAGGGACAATGTGCCATTTAGAGCCTAGTGTGCCTGGCGATAGCAATGACACGGCATGAAGATATCACTCTTCTTACTTTGAAGTGGTAGGATCGGCAAAGGTAGGAGCAGCTACTACAACTTCTTTCTTGATTGGCGAACAAAGGTGATTAGGGGCTTAATTTGTTGGGTTGGATGAGAATTGACTTGTGAGAGCTAGGCTACCGTGCATTTCATAATGGCCTTAGGGGAGGGGGTGGGTGGTAGGGGCAGAACCACTCAGGCAGTTGATTGAGTGGTAGGGTAGGCAATTTGAATGTGTGGTCAGGTGGGCACATGGGTTGTCTCCTCCTAGGTTGGTCTAGCTTTGGCCCCTCTTAGCTGAGCCATTGGCCTAGGTTAAGTGACATGTCGTTGGCCTGGTCCTCAAGAGTAGCTCCATTGGCCCTTCGATCAACCCATCAAGCAACTCAGACTCTTGTGAACCGGGGGAAAGAGGCCCAACTAAGGCCTGATTGTCGAAGGGGTGGTTGTTGTTCTGTTAACGCTAAAATTAGGAAAGCCTAGGGAAAGGTTGGAAAAGATCGACTGAAGTAAAAAAAGAGTCTGGTTGCTACAGGGAGTAAGCCAATCAGATAAAGCAAGAAGAGATTCGGTCCAAGAATAGAAGATTATCTAGATGAGACCGAGTTTGAGGAGGAGCCATGTCACTCATGGCAGGGTATTTTATCTACATAAATCGTATCTTATATAGGAAGGTTTAGTTAGTTTAGTTAACTTTCTTAGAGATATTTTCTTTTATATTTTTAGGAGATAACATCCGATGGTTGTTGTAACTATGTTGGACTTTGTAATACTAGGGTATAAATATGGACCCCCTGGAAACCTGTAAAGGAATCAACACATCTTTCAATCAAAACTACTTCAGTACATCACCACCCTAGTTCATCTAGGTTTCTACCAACGGGGTCTGGCTCTCGACGTAGGACTGCATCAGTTAACTTCAATCTCCGACGAAGGGGTAAGTCCCGCCACTATCCCGATATGTCTCGCTCTGTCTAAGGCTACATCGTTTAGGTTCGACCTCTTAGGCCAATCAGATGTATCGCATCACGTCCGTGCAGGGTCTATCAGCCAATCAAGCTCTCTCCGCCGTCGTCGGTCTTGTGCTGCATCGATTAGGTTCGACCTACGAGAGTGCCGATGGTAGATTGAGCTTTAGGCCTATAGGTCTCTGTATGGCATTTCATCAGAGTGTTAGCCGATAAGTTATCTATACATTGAGCGCCAACGCCTAGCGTATTGGCTCCTTAGCCAAAATGCACCGGTCTTTAGAGACTCCACTCGAGCACCACGCCAAGCACATCGGCTTGGGAGCCATCCGGACGTCGCCGATGACCATCTCGAGCCTATCGGCGAGACTCCCCTCGAGCACCACGCCAAGCGCATCGGCTGGGGAGCCATTCGAATGTGGCCGATGACCATCTCGAGCCTATTGGCGACCAGCCGATAGCGAAGGCTCGTATTGGCCCATCGTCTAACTGACCCGTTCGCCTCATCTCCTTATCAATTGCATGGTCAAATTGACTGGCACACCCGTACCCGCACCATCGCGCCAGAGCCGAGCGAACCTTATGGGCCTCGGCGCGCGTACCTTGAGCTATGGAGAGAAGCCGATTGACATGTACTGGAGCTAAGCAGACTTCCCAAGCGTCAGCGTGTTAGTGCACGAGCACGAATAATTGGACCATGAGTGGATATATCGATAGTGTTGATGTCCTCATCATCCTCCCCTTCTTATATTGGAGTTGTCCTCGACTCAAGCTCATCTTCTTTTCGTAGATATGGCTTTAAATCTGCAACGTTAAAAGTGGGACTAACCCCAAAATCTGCAAAGAGATCAAGCTTGTATGCATTTTCATTAATTTTTTCAAGCATTTTAAAAGTTCCATCAGCTCTAGGCATCAACTTAGACTTTCGCAAATTAGAAAACCGTTCCTTTCGTAAATGCAACCAAACCAAATCACCAGGTTCAAAATTCAATTATCGTCTACCTTTGTCACTAGCAAGCTTATAGTTAGCATTCATACGCTCTATATTTTCTTTAGTTGTTTCATGCAGTTTTAACATCAACTCAACACGTTGTTTAGCATCAAAATTTGATTTTTCAGAAGATGGCAAAGGCATTAAATCAATAGGAGCACGAGGCAAAAATCCATAAACAATCTCAAAAGGACACATCTTTATAGTGGAATGCAACGAACGATTGTATGTAAACTCAATATGAGGCAAACATTCTTCCTACATCTTAATATTTGTCTTTAAAACAGCCCTTAACATAGTAGACAAAGTCCTATTCACAACTTCAGTTTACCCATCAGTTTGGGGATAACAAGTAGTAGAAAACAAAAGCTTAGTCCCCAATTTAGCCCACAAAGTTCTCCAAAAATGGCTGAAAAATTTAGTGTCACGATCCGAAACAATGGTGTTTAACACACCATGCAAGCGAACAACCTCCCGAAAGAACAAATTAGCAATATGAGTAGCATCATCAGTTTTATGACATGATATGAAATGTGCCATTTTAGAAAACCTATCCACAACCACAAAAATGCTATCTCACCCCCTCTTGGTCCTAGGCAAGCCCAACACAAAATCCATTGAAATATCTTTCCAAGGAACACTAGGAACAGGTAGAGGCATATACAAACCATGTTGATTTAAGCGTGACTTAGCCTTTTGACATGTCGTGCAGCGAGCCACAAATCTCTCCACATCTCTTCTCATCCTCGGCCAAAAGAAATGGCTAGCAAGGATGTCCTCCGTCTTCTTGGCACCAAAATGCCCCATCAACCCACCGCCAAGCGCTTCCTGCAACAACAACGAACAAACGGAGCAAGCTGGAATGCATAGCTTGATAGCTCTAAAAATAAACCCATCATGGAAGATGAATCTGTTCCATGTCCTTCCATCCTTACAGTGCAATAACACATCTTTAAAATCATCATCATTCACATATTGGGCTTTAATTATTTCTAGGCCAAAGATTTTATAGTCAAGTTGTGTCAACAAAGTATATCTCCTAGACAAAGTATCAACAATGATATTCTCCTTTCCTTTCTTGTGTTTGATGACATAAGGGAAAGATTCAATAAATTCAAACCATTTAGCATGCCTATGATTTAGTTTTTCTTGACTATGAATATATTTTAAAGATTCGTGATCAGAATGTATAACAAATTCCTTGGGCCATAAGTAATGTTGCCTTGTTTTCAGAGTTCTCACAAGAGCATACAATTCTTTATCATAAGTAGAATAATTCAGAACAAGCCCACTCAATTTTTCACTGAAATATGCAATGGGTTTTCCCTCTTGTAGCAAAACACCACCCAATCCAATCCCACTAGCATCACATTCGAGTTCAAAATTCTTATTAAAATCTAGAAGTTAGAAGAGAGGTGCATGTGTCAACTTATCTTTTAACATGTTGAAGGCGTTCTCTTGAGTGGTGCCCCAAGTGAAAGGTGCTCCCTTCTTGTAAGCTCATTCAGCGGTGCAGCAATAGTGCTGAAATCCCGCACAAAGTGGTGATAAAATCCTGCAAGTTCTAAAAAGCTTCGAAACTGTGTAACCATTTTAGGAGGCGGCCAACTCTGAATTGCCTCGACCTTGGCTTAATCAACCAAGAAACGAGACGCGATCAGTGCAGAAACAACACTTCACAAGGTTACCAAACAAACATGCATCAGACAAAGCATTAAAAACAGCACGTAAATGGTCAAGGTGTTCCTCTAAAGATTTGCTATAAATCAGAATATCATCAAAGTATACCATTACAAATTTTCCAATGAAAGCACGCAAACCTCATTCATCAACCTCATGAAAGTGCTAAGTGCATTAGTTAAACCAAAAGGCATCACTAACCACTCATATAATCCAAACTTAGTTTTGAAAGCTGTTTTCCACTCATCTCCCAACTTCATATGAATCTGGTGGTATTCACTACACAAATTAACTTTAGAGAAAACAGTAGAGCCACTCAATTCATCAAGCATATCGTCTAACCTAGGAATTGGATCATGATATCTAATGGTAATGTTATTAATAGCTCTACAATCAACACACATACGTCAAGATCCATCTTTCTTAGGCACCAAAATCACCGGCACAGCACATGGACTAAGAGACTCTCATACATACCTTTTATCAAGCATTCCTGAACCTGACGCTAAATCTCCTTGGTTTCGTCAGGGTTGGTTCTGTATAGCGCGTGGTTGGGTTTTGAAGCCCCCGAAATCAAATCAATTTGATGCTTAATTCCACACACCGGTGGCAGCCCCAGTGGTACTTCCTGGGAAAAAACATCCTCATACTCCTGTAAAAGATTAGTGACCGCAAGAGAAAAAGAAACATGTATATCCTCAAAAGAAAACAAAGCATCCTTGCAGACGAAAGCATAGCAAAGAGTTTTAGTTGTATCCAAATTGGCAACAAAGCAAGAACCTTTCAATTGGATCATATTTTTATTGTCAGATTTAGATTCTTTCTTTTTATGTTGCACAAGTTCTTTGGCTACAATCTGATTTTCACTTATAGCATGGACCCGATTTTTCTCTTTCTTAGCTCTAGCAACATCATCCTCAAAAACAGCTTCAGGGGTCATAGGATGCAACACAATTTTCTTATCATGGTACAAAAAATAATGTTGATTTGATCTACCATGATGCATAGAATCCATATCAAATTGCCATGGCCTACCTAACAGAATATGACAAGCTTGCATAGGTACAACATCGCACTCAACAATATCACGATCTGTTCCAATTACAAAATTAATGCGCACCAGTTTGGTTACCTTTGCTTTATCACTGTTGTTTAGCCATTGAACGTGATATGGGTAGGGATGCAATTTGGTGCTATGTGCAAGCTTCTCCACCATCTCACTGCTAGCCAAGTTGTTGCAGCTTCTTCCATCGATGATCAAGCAGCAGGAACGCTCTTTGATGATGCACTTTGTTTGAAATAAAGTGTGTTGCTGATTTTGCTCAGCCTTCTCCATTTGTGTGCTAAGTACACGCTGCACAATGAGGCTCTCATAGCGTTCTACATCATCAGCACCAATATGTTCTTCTGGTCCCTCATCTTTATCTGGATGGTCAGCTGCAAGCAAAGCAAGTGTATCTTCATCAAAATCACTAGCAGATGAATACTCACCATCATTTTTGACAATCAAAACGCGCTTGATAGGACAGTCACGTTGGACATGCTCATAGCCCTTGCAACAATGACATTGAACATCTCTTGTTCTACCAGTGGATGCTACAGAACAAGCACTCGTGGCTGGCTGCTGGGCTATCTTAGTCGGTGCACAAGCAGTCAGAATACGTGGCTTGTCGCTGGATAGAGAAGGTGCCGACCGTCGGGGTGTGGAAGATGGTGAAGGAGTAGTAATCGTGCGTGGCAGCCATGATGTCGATATTCCTGTAGAAAAATTAGTCTTGGCACTAGCACGTCGTCCCTGCACTTCCCTTTCAGCTTTGCAGTATTAAACAATCTAGTCATATTATTGTAATCTTTGTAGTCCACAATGTCATAAATCTCACGGTTTAGACCACCCAAAAATCTAGCCATAGCAGCATCCTCAGACTCTTCTAAATTACAGCGAAGGATGCCCATTTGTAATTCGTGATAATATTTCTCTACACTTTTAGCACCCTGTCTTAATTGTTGCAATTTATTTAACAAATCACGTGTATAGTAAGAAGAAACAAACTAGCCCGCATGACCCATTTCAAAGCATACCAAGTCTGTGGCATCTTATTAGGATTTTTCTTGTCATGTTCTATCCACCACACAGAGGCAAAATCAGTGAAATCACTAGTAGCAGCTCTAACTCTAGTGTTTTCAAAAAATTCATGGCATGCAAATTTTTAATCAACAGCAATCTCCCATGTAATGTATGCATCAGGGTCATATTTTCCATCACAAGGGATATCTTAAATTTGATTTTAGAAAAAGCATCTTCATTATTATGTACCTCTCGTCAGTGGTGTCCTCCCATGCCTCTACAGTTGTTATGTAGTCGTTAGCGATCACGAGCGTTACAGTCATCTCGTTCAGTGTCAGCGGAATAGTCATCATTGAAGTTGTCCTCACTGTACTCACCATCAATGTCGTCTTCATTATGCCGATCATGGCCCGTAGCATTGAGGTCATCAAAATACCTCACAAGTGTAGCAAGACTGGTGTCAATACACGCAACCGATGCCTCCAACCCTACAAGCCTAGTTGTGGCATCGATCTGTGTGGTCTCCAGTTGTCCAATCTTATCATTCGTCACCTGTAAATCTGCATCAAGTCCTTCTGTGTGCCACTTCACTTGCCTTGCAATATGCTGTATGATGCGCTTGGTGCGTGGAGAATGGGATGCATCATCTTCTTCCTTCGAACCTGCCATGGTTAATATAACAAAACAACAACGAAAATAGTTGACGAGAATTAATCCCTACAACTATTGGGGTGTGGCTACTGAAAGGCGCTCACTCTCAGCTTATCTCACAAGCTCTTACCATGCTCATAGGAGGGGTGACGACAACAGACAAGAATGCAACCGTGGAATGAGGTGTATCGGTACCGTAGCAACAAGGCCTGTTAAGTTGTAGTCGTATGTGTGGAGCTGTAGGAGGGCTGAAAGTAACGCACAAGGAAGTACTAGAAAACCACGTTAGTCAAAGCAAGTTGAGTAATCGTTCAAGGTCGGTACCGTGCTGGTCCTAGGCTAGACAAAGTAGAGATGCGAGCCTAACCACAAAGGACGCCACAAGACACAAACCTAAACACACACGATAACAAGAAGGTGGAGACAATAGGGACTAGGTGGAAGGAAGGTTCTCACAAGTCGGCCCCTTTCTTTCTTGCTCTTTTTTTTTTGCTATTCTCTCTCTAGTACTGAGGAGAGAGATGTGACTTTTATTTTTTATTATTTTTTTGATTTTTTTTCACAACCAGGAGCACATTAGAATCAACCACAAAAATTCTTAGCTCAAACGGACAAAATATGAGGCATGTGGAATTTTTCAAAGTTCTATCCAAAGGGTCCCGAAGCTTCTCGCCACGAAAACAGAATTTTGCAAGCGGAATTTGGCAATTTTAAATTTTCCAAACTTGGCAATGTGGGGGAGAAATGGATGTAATTTTTTCTATAGATGTTCGAGGGTATATTATATACCTAATTTCGAGTCTGTATGAAAAAGATGTGACTGATTTAAGGAAGGTCACTCAAATCAGGGCTCTATTTACTTTCTAGTGACGGTAGGATCAAAGGTAATACAAAACACAAAAAGAAACAAATCAAATTATGCATGAAAAGTGATTTGGTGGGTAGCAGCGATGGTGGTGATGATGGCTAAAACAATGGTGGTGGCGGCGACGGTGAAGATGGCGATGTGTGGTGGCAAGAACTCAAAACTCTAATCGCCCAAACACTAAGACCAGTAAATTAACACAACCATGCAATCGAAAACTCAACAAGCCCTAACTAAGCAGTCCTATTAAAAAAAAGGCTCAAAGGGTTCTCAAGATTGTGGAGAACTAATCCACTATTTTTTTGTTGGCTTTTTCTGGACTATAGGAAAATAAATTAAACAACGAAGGGCAGAAAGTCTCTCACTGATCAACCGTACTCTGATAACAACTGATGAGAACCCGCTATGGTTTAGTTCCTATCTTTTGATGAGAGGTGGAAGATAACTCGATTGGGGGATGGAGGCGACGTTCACGGCCTGACTACAACCGTCCAAGGGCGATGCACCTTAACAACTGATACACCGTCTTCGATGGTCGACGCGAACTTGCGGTGCACGACAACCTAGCCACTAGGGCACTCGTCCTTTAAGCAATCGAAGAATAAGCAAGAACAAGTAAAACAAGTACTGAAATTGCTAGATATTAAGATGAAAGATTCACTCTGAATTCGCAATACGGTGGGGTTCCGGAGATAAATAGACGGGTAGTCTAGCCGACACGCGCGTTGTGTGTAAGTAGTAAGACGCTAACTCTAATCAACAAAACCCACCTCTTCTTGGTGGTGGCTAACGGTTTAAGAAGAGGGGAAGATGACCACAGGGGTGCTGAAATCGTGCTCAACCCTAGGATGCGCCCCTAATGGGCCCAACTCGATACACGGCCCATTGGACCCAAAAGAGGTGACGTAGCACCGTGGACAGAAAACAAACTCAATAGAAAAATGACAATTGCGGCCGCTCTAGAACAGATATTGATATTTGGCCTGATTCATTTGAAAGTAGACTTGATAACCTTTCCATTAAGTACTTGAAAGCCCAAATCAAAGTTTGCATGAAATCATGACAGCCGTCAGAATTTGGCACTGTCCTACAGTCCGAATCCACTCCGTGCTAATCCTCTTTCCGTTGGATCCTCTCCATCATTCCTGAGTAAAACAAGAGTGCACATGTCTTTAGGGTATAAAGAAGAGTAACATAAACTCAAGAATGAACTCACTTGATAGTTGAGTTGACGTACACGAGCGCGGGTAATTGGACCATGAGTGGATGTATCGATAGTTTTGATGTCCTCATCATCATTGGACATTGGATCCCAAGACCGTGTCGACGCAATTAATGAGAGGTAGGGGATGGCTGCCACTTGCTTATCTGAGTTGTAGAGCAAAGATGTAGCTCCTTGGGCTAGGGAGAGGCATAGCCATCCATCTGACAGTCTACGTCTCCTCCTTAGGAGCCGAGTCCCTGAGCAGCATAAAGCTACTCGCCTGCAAGCTATCACTCGAGAAGCGGACAAGCGGCGACCTTGCTAGTCATAGGTCTGAGGGGACCTAGAATCTTCCTTTTGCTTCTTCATTAATGTCAACAAGCAACTTTGCCTCATGATCAGCCTTCATCTGCCAAAGCTGGTAGGTGTGGTTGAGCTGAGGTCAGCCACCATAACATCATTTTGCACTCAAAAGGCTAGCCCTGGTAGGGAGACGGTGAAGGGATCATCACCGGTGAGGAGGCAATGACTGGCATAGTTGGTTGTGTGGTCCTAGGCCACAACTTTTGCTCAACCCTCCTCTATATCTGCTTTTAGCAGGGCTGTGCATCCGGACGGAGCAACCTATGCTAGGTTGGCCCGAGCTACTACAGCTGTGTCCTTATACACCTAGAGTGGTGGCGATGGGCTTCGTGGTACGACAATGGCAGTGGTAGGGAGGGAAGAGAATGGTTTAACTGTGAACAGAGAATCTACGGCCACACCAAGAGGCAAGCCTTGTTCATTGGCACCTAGGCCACCGGCCCTCCACTGGCCATCTCCTGCAGCAACAGTGGTGGAAGGGAACCATCCAGGTGCCTTCTCATCATGAGAAAGTAGTGGCGTCAGGGAGGACCGTTGTCATCATTAGAGTCCAGCCCTAGAAGACTGTTGTGCCTCGGGTTGTTGCTTGACGATGCTTGCTTGGCAGCTGGTTGAAGTCTTCCACCACCACCAGTTGGATAAACACATCATAGTTAAGAAATGGCATCATAATCAAGATATGGCTTTCCCTAGAAAGTTCTTGACTTGCTTGTTCCATGATCTGGAATCACTTCTCCTTGGGGATGGTGAAGGGATCATGAGTCCACACGGTGAACTTGAAGATGGTGAGGTTGATGTCTAAGGCGCAAGTTTCAACCATGGATTTGATCCAACAGGCCAAACCTAGGATGGAGGTCGCCGTCTTGGCATCCTAAGCATGGGACGGGATGCCCTCCAAGTGCAGACAAACACAAGATGCCCTCTAGGTGTAGACAAACACAGGATCACACCATTGTTTTTCATATAAGCCAAAAGTAGGGCTAAGAGTTGAGCTCGAGCAAGCTCATAGCTCAACTGTAAGCTCGAGCCAAGCTCAAGCTAAGCCTATTCCATCTTCCTGCAGCTCACCTATTCCATCTGGCTGAAGAGGTAGACCAGATCGGCGGCGAGGCGCGCGCTGCGGCTGTCCACCGAGAACTCGCTCTCCTTCGGAAGTACTCCGACCAGACCGCCCCATCGAGAGGCCGCCGGCTTTGCCCTTGCGAGGACTATAGTCGTACATGTCCCCGGAAGAATGGGGGTTCCCTTCATTCTCCGGCGAGTTGCGTGGCTCCGGCGCCGGCGCGGGCCTCGCGTGGCCGGGAGGAGGCGCCCATGCGGCCGTGGGGTGTGGCGCTCGTCCGCCCGCTCGACAGCACCGCCTCTGGCCTCGCCCTCATCGCCGTGGATCAACCCTGTCACCGTGAGGTAGATGAGCAAGGGGCAGTGCCGTCGGTTCGGCAAGGAGGAAGGAGGGGAGCAGGCGGCGCCGCTAGGTGGACTAGAGCGGAGACAGGAGGCGCAGACGGCGCGGATGGGAGGTGATTTTACGTGTATGGGACGTGATAGGCAGACGAGGAGTCGAGGAGATATGATTGGATAGGAGATAGGATTGGATATCTTTATGCGGGATTGCCCATATACTTTTTAAGATTACAGGGCTGTTCCTAAAAACGGAATGTGCTCTCCTTTGCATTACATTTTACATAAAAACGAAATATAAGTTATAGTATTTATGGTTGAGCTCAGCTACACTCTGATAAGGTTGTCAAAATAGAACACCCATTCCACCTGGAGAAAAGCCAAGAAACAAGTACTCCACTTCCTTTTTTTACTCAAAAGTTTTTACCTATGCAGCTATGCTCATATTCGTAACTTTGTCTTGGTGTACTTAGTAAGGACTGTAGTCAGTTAAAATTTTCATATCTTCTGTTAGAACAAGATCCGCTATAATTTATGACTCTATATGCTTTATATGTTGAATTATATCTGATATATTTGTACTTTTGTTCTCTAATATGAAAGCAACAAGGAGAAACAGATGGTAATCACCACCTCACCCACTAAAGAGAAGAAACCAGAAGGTGATGCATCCGTTTCCAAGACAAGGCTTACCAATACTAGAAGGGAATGTGCAGGGACACGCCACGCGGGCAGGGCTGAGGCCCGAAGATACATTAACCTCTCTAAACACCATAGGCTCGGTGAAAATTCGGCATGCCACGTCAGGGGATTTTGCAGAAAACCCCACATCATTTGGTGGAATAACGTGCACATCCAATACACACACACCATAAGATCTCATATGAGGCTTGATCGAACCATCCACGTGGCCAAGCGTGCCGGCACTTCCACCGCCATTGAATCAGAGAAATGGGAACAAACGACTAAAATCCCTTGAGCCAAGCCTCCTAACAAAAACTCTAGCTTCAACCCATCCCCTCATAGCCACCTAATGTCGCTATTCTCTTATGCTTCTATGCTCTTCTCTGTCACCTAATGTCGCTGTCGCTGTCCTCTTCTCTGCCACTGATGCCATCGTCGCTACCGCCATCCTCTATTCCATCACTGATACCATAGTCGTTACCCTCTTCCCCGCCACCAACACCACCGCCCAAACTACCCTCTCAATTGTAGCTAGAGGTGTT
This sequence comes from Oryza coarctata, assembly GCA_030770085.1. NCBI lineage: Eukaryota > Viridiplantae > Streptophyta > Magnoliopsida > Poales > Poaceae > Oryza > Oryza coarctata. The sequence goes on along the minus strand of CM061484.1, from coordinate 7,057,460 downwards.
TGCCTCTATGGCCCTATTCTTGCCTTGCCATGGATATGGATATCGCTAAGGCTCTTGCTTCCAAGGCATCTCTTCCCCTCCATGGGTTAGCTTAAAACTCTGTCGCTCCCCATCTTTCTCTACTGGCAGTTCCTCTAATTCTCCATCCTAACCTTGTGACGAATCCATTGGTTGGTTCCTTAATAATTTAGCATGCACTGACTTCTTGAGTTGGCTTGTTTTCATTGGGCTAAAAGTATCGCCTTTTGAAGCTTCTATTTGGAGGTTTGGATGCTCTTGTTGTAACTGTTTTCTAGTAAGTTCTTGCACAAAGAAATGGTTGCCTAGATGCCAATATATTACAACTCTCCTACTCAGTTTTGCTTGCAGTTTGGACAGATGGATATATAAACTTTTGGGACTACATTATATGTATGTGTACATGATGTATATCATTATCCTTGTGATTGGCTTGTTGTCATTGGGCTAGATGCATAGCCTATTTTAGCTTCTATTTGGAGGTTTGGATGCTCTTATTGAAAATGTTTAGTAGTAAGTTCTTGCACAAAAAGATGGTTGCCTTGATGATAATATAGTACACCTCTCTTGCTCAGTTTTGCATGAAGTTCTATAATCTTGGGACTACTTTTCTTTAAATGAGGTAGCTCCTTATCGGATGAGGCAGCCCCTTACAAGATGATAATGGATGAGGTTAGTACTTCACAAACTACAAATATGGTGTGTCATTATAATGGGTGAGGTTAGTACTTCTTTTACAAATCTGATATGTGATTGAATATTTTAGAAAAGGATATTTAGATGATATTGTTGGCTTGAGTGAGTTAAGTTGGTTAGTATTTAGTACTAACCTATAATTCCTTATAAACTTTATAATTCCTCAAATGGTTTATTCCTCTGTCAGAACTAATTTATAAAGCTCAAATGGTTTATGCCTCTATCAGAACTAACTTATAAACTTTATGATTCCTTTTTGTCCTTACCAATAATTCTTTATAAACTTCATTATTATAAGTCCTCAAATGATTTATGCCTATGTCAGTGCCTTTTTCCTTGCAATAATTTCTTATAAACTTTATAATTCGGTTTATGCCTATGTCACAACTAACTTGTAAACTTTATAATTCCTTTTTTTCTTTATTGTAAGAACCAGAGTCGATAAATCGTGTCTACACCACGAATGTACACCTTTCAGTCTTGCTTTGTGTAAAAAACTCAAACCTAAGTTACAGTCACTGGACAACACTAAACTGGTGCTTCTCTGACTGAAATAGCGAGGTGTGTTATTCCCGGATACTACAGTACTCGGTTGCTACAGTACATCTCAGTACTGGACATGCATGGGCTGGGCCAAAGGCCAAAGCCTGCTGCTGCTTTTCTCTTTTTCTTTCTTTTATTTTTCTCTTTTCTTTTTCTCCACTTATTTGCGGAGCGTCACACTTATCCATTTATGCTGATCATTTTCTACTGATTTGATTCCCCTCTTATATTTTGTTAATGCAGCTGATTTCCAGCAGACAAGCCTCATGTTCTGTCACTAACGGCGAAGTTAGATGATTGCCCCATGCTTGGTAATCATAACATATCATTGTGCTACTTTTTTAGCCATCGTTCTGAAACAAGCTCTATAATTCTGTGAATCATATTGTAGCAACAAGAACAATCCAACACTGGCTCTGTAAGTCAAGATGGTAATTCCAAAGTAAGATACATCTAACCAAAAACCGGTGTATTTGGCTTGATTGAAGATTTGATGTTGTCCAAAGCTTCACTAGATCAACACTATTTTTAATGTTGTTTTTAACTAAGTTCAAGTCCTGTGCAATAATCCAACATTTTTTCTTCTATCACCTTTTTCTACATCTGCTACTAATCTTTAGTGGCACAATTGAATCCAGATCTTAGTTTTCTTTCCAGGGTGTTTCAATGATAGACACATCCAAGTCACCCCTAAAGAATCAATGCATGGATTACCCATAGGTACTTCTGCCCCTAACAAATAGCATCCTCAGTGTATCTGTATTGTCTATGCTCCTGATGTTCTGATCACATCAAGACATGTGCCACCCGAAAGGATTGATGCTTTAATTACCTTCTGGTACTTAAAACTTCAACTAAATAGCATCCTCAGCTTACCTTTATAACAACAGTTTCACTGAACTTCTGATCACATCAATAGTTTATATAATTAGTTTCATTTTCACTGCACTATGGCTCAGTTAAAGGTCTTCATGATACGATATCCTGTCCTCATTGCATGGGAAGCCCAATACGGCTGTCCGCTTTTCCCATGCCTCTTTTATTTATGCACATGCCCATGCGGCCATAATATAAGTTATGCTTTTTATTATACATTCCTGTTCCGTTTTTATCACATTCGATTTGGTCAACAATGTCGTCAGAGCAAAATACTTTCGGGTAATACTGCTTGACTTTATATCTGACCTATGTCTGCTAGCATTTGATATTGGTGATTTCTGGATTATTAGCTGTTCAATCTATTGATGTCCATTTAAGAGGCTAAATGAACTGGATAGGTGTATTTGATGTCCTTTCATCTGAAAATGTTCCTCTCAGGTTTGGGGGATACCAATGGAAGTTAAAAAGAGGAACAAAGCATGTTTCAGATATTAGCGAACCTGAAATTTTTTCTGGTATGAAAATGCTATGTGCCATTTCACAATACATTCCACATATTTACTACAAAACTCATAAGTTAGTTCTCCTTACGAAATTTTTAGTAGCTTTTCTTTTTCTTGGTTTTGTTGGCATGAATTTTTGTGTTGTTGTTGCACGTATAATTTCTTCTTGGTCTTTTCAAAAGAAGCACAATAATTTTTTTTTTTGCAGCTGAAGGATCCTTAGGGAGGGGAAGTCTTTATTTTTCTTTTATCTATATATTAAGGTTGTAGTTGCCATGCTCCTCTATAGCATTTCTCTATTCAGTTATGCCTACACTATTATCTCTACCTATATTGTGTAGTTCGATTTTATGCTTCAGTCGTGAAGATCTACCTCAGTATATTTTGGCATGTCACATGCAATTCTTTGAAATTTCTGCCTCATGTTCAATCTTTTTCATGGGACATGACATATGCTTCAATTGGTGCATTCAACGCTTCATGGTTCAGGAATCTGTTAGTGACCCATCCATTCAGATTAAGTTTCCATATGATTGACTTCATGGTACTATTTCATTAAGATGTTTGGGTTTTGTCAGCGCATTGTTTTATTTCCTCCATCTTGGAAGACAGAGATACTGAGCACAATTACGAATGCCCATGCGAAATTTATTTTTTACACAATGTAGTGTACCTCAGTATTCAGTGCCACGCAAAGGAAGTACCGAGATCTACTAAATTGTTCTGAATGCATGTCATCCTGGACTGTTTGTATGGAGCTATAACATGATGTCTTCAATGCAGGTGCTATATGAAAACATTCCAATAATGAAGAGTTGAGCAAAGATGTTGCAGTTCTTTTACTGTCTTTTATCGCAGATCGTACACATTTATCTAGACAGTTCAATCGGAACCATTCAACAGTTCTTTTACTGTCTTTTAGTGATTGCCGCAGATTGTACAGATATTTACCTAGACAGGTCAATCGGAACAATCCATATCTTGGTTACAGTTAACATTTGTATGTATGCAGGTTTTCGCTTAATGCTAATAACTACGTGTTGATGGCTTCCATGTCGGTTGCACCTTCGAACATCTGTACCCATCCACACACGCAGCTTAGCACGAGCCTATTACTAGTTACATTAATATAGGCTATGGATATTTAAATTAGTGCAGCATGAATATTTACATTGCACAACGCCGTCATGGACAACAGAAAGCAAGGGCAAAAACGATTGTTGCACTATATAAATTAGAACTGATTAATGGAGCAGCACTAATGAAGATTGCATCCAATGGCCTCTGCCCAGGGGGATCCGTGAATCAAAAAACTTCAGGAAACTTAGCCATTCAATGATTTTGATCTATAACTATTTTTTCCAAATATTATCTAGTTATAAGTTTGCTTTCACAAATAGTGATAATTCGTTTGGTTCCACAAAGAGCATCAAGGCATAGCAGAGTGACAATCAATAATAGTCATCTTGACGAATAGTTTATTATACCACATGTTATAATCATAGCAATCATGTTTACTTCTCTTGGTCTACACAAGTGACAACTCAAACCTCTTTGGCAAGCATCGCATGGGAGGTTTCCTTGGTGGTTAATCAGGTGAAAATTAAGTGATAGCTTGGTACCTATGGTCAATCAAATATAGTAGTTTGGCGAAGAGGTTGAGCTGTCGCCTGTCTAGTTCATGGATAAACCATTATTGTCTAAAAGATGAACAAATAACTAAAATTTGTATACTAAAATCCATGACAAATTCAGTGGGACAGATTAACAAAATATCATTTCAGGAATTAAGCAAGTGTATCTCCGAAATGATAAATAGCAGATGGCTAGGAATTTAAATAGCCCAGAGATTTGTGAAGAAAAAAAGCTTGTACACACTGTAGGACAAATATGTATTTGGAAACAAAGACATGCAAGTTGAAGGCACGTGTTCAGGGATCAGACAGTAAACTAAGAAAAATACCATCCCAAGGACACTGAACTCTGTGGTGCCTGTGTCAAAATTGTTTTCTTCGCCGTCCTTCAATGCTTCTTGATCAGGCAGCAACTTCACTGGCAAAAAAATGTTAGCAAGTAGCAACTTTGTTACCTTCCGCATTGCATGATCTCACCCTTTTTCAGGCGGTTAGGTAGATACTTCCTTTGCCATCAACATCACTGCTGAGCTGTATGCCTCAACTCTTCCTGCAAACAAATTTTACATCTTGACGTCAAAAGAAAATTAAGATTCGTAGTGCTTAGATGCATTCCTGAATCCTGACATGCTTAGCTTCTCCACCTCATCCTTCGCATTGGAAGAGTGGATAACAGAGCGAGGAAGATGGCGATGAGGTAGCATGCTGTACCTGGGAAAAGAATTTCTGGCCTATTTATTCGCTCATCAAGGAAGTAGTTCATCGTTGTTCCTACAAGAGTTTATGGTCATCTACATCAGGACATCAGAAAAGTGCAATAACAAGAGCTACAGATTGACAAAAGATTCAGAATTTGTGTATATTTAGGTGTACCTACAACTACAACCAGACTTGAGTAGCCAATGTTTGTCACAGACAGACAAATGCCCAAGCATACTGCGAGATCAAATTTCTGATGCTGAGAGCAACGGCACCAGCCATCACAAATAGGATTGAAGGCCAATAAAGCAAGAGTTTACTGAAGCACTCTGAACACACTGATGACAGTGACATGATGCAGCTAAGTTGCTAACATAAAGTTGAGACAGTCTCCCATATGATTGTTTTGCCAAAATGGGTTCAGAGATTCCATCCAAACTCACACAGCAAAATTGAAGCAATTCTAAATTTCCTGCAATCAAATTCAACTGCTCACTTCCAAATTACTCTCATTAGCTGGTAAATCATTGCTTCTTTCGAAAATCACACTACATTCTTGATGGGTAGCTAGAATGCATCACATAGAGACAACCAACTGAACCAAGAAACCTAGAAAAGCATTAAGGCACTGACCTGAGTGAGCTGAGTGAAGAAGCTTGGCATGCCAGGCCTGCTCCCTCCACCTGCCCAAATGTGATGACAATCATAGTAGCAACTAGGAGATTTGCGACAGAGTAGTCAAGGTATCTGTGCTGAGGCAGACAGCCTCTACGCTCCAGTAGAGCAAGGTGAGCAGGCTAGGTGCCCAGATAAAGGAGGGACATCATCATCAAGGCGAGCAGACGACGAGGAGGAAGCGGCTGAGGATACGGAAGAGGACCACGCAATCAAGTCGTCTCGGTCAGCCATACGTCATTTACATGTCGATGCCGATAGAGGAAGCCACGGGGAGTAGAGGTCGACAGGGCACAAATCCGGCCACGAGGGGCCAGATCTGGCGTTCTCCGACAACTCGGAGGAGAGATAACACAATTGGCTTAGAGGAGGAGCAGCGCGAGGAGATCACATCGGCGGCATGCGAGCGTCGGCGGAAGGCGACGACACGCGCAAGGGAGGGGTTGGGCCGACGCGGGATGCAGTGGAGGGGAGGGGAGACAATGGCGACGACCCTTCAGGCAGGTGGTCGGGTAGAGGAAGGACGGTAATGGCGGCGGCTGCAATAGCGGGTTGGGAACAGGGGGAGGGCGTGCGCGGTGGCGGCGGACCGGTGGGCGCGTCGATGCCGGATCTGACGCGGCGAGGACTTGAAGTTAAATGTTTTAGTTATATATAGTGTGATTTCCATAAGAGCATTTTCCATACATCTCCTTTAAATATTTTTATGGTATCAGACTTACTTAGATAATACTCTTTTACTTCTCTCCACCTCTCACCGAGCTCTCATAACTGTAACTATTGACTCTTCTACGCTATACGTGGTGACTATCAACTTCACCGGTAGAGCCGTAGCCACTCATACAACCGTCCTCTCCTCTACGAGCGTTGCCGGCCTCCAACACCACTCTCATCGATGTCTCCATTATTGTGGCTAGCACCGCCACTTACGTGGTCATCCTCGTCCTCTCCTCAACGAGCGTTACGGCCTCCAACGCTGCTCTCGTTGATGTCGTCACTATCGTGGCTAGTGCCGCCACTCGCGCTGCCGTCCTTCCCTCCACAGGTGATGTAGCCTTCGATTTTGCACTTGCCGATGTCATCGTCGTGGACACCGCAGATGCCATGCACACCACCCTCGCCTCTTTACGTGTGGCAACTTCATCGCTCATGACATCGCCCGTAGATGCCACGCCTCTTGACGACGATGCCATAGCCTCCCTTCATGTCAAAGGCATCGCCGTTCTTAACATCCAAGATGTTGGTGTCCATTACCCTCAACCTCGCTTTCTCCAACTACACCGTGGCGTGGGTTGTTCCTGTCAACCTCGGTAAGTACGCCCTTGCCTACCACATTATCTCTAATGAATCTTTTCCGGACTGACCAGATTGGTTTTTGATGGACTGCGTGGTCCTTGCATAGCTTGATGGCTCTATCTCAATCGAGATCCTAGAGATCATCATGATGTCTTCTTTCACTACTTGTCTCATGTGGCGTGGCCTCGAATACCAATTCTTACGGAACGCATCCTCAATCTACTCCTTCACTCAAGGTGACCTCTTCATCATGGATACTGTTGCCGCCTCAAGACGATGGCCGATGGGGTTGTCAACCTCGACGACCCACTCACGGACCTCACGTTTGTTATTACCATCCTCAAAGGTTTGAATGAAGATTACTATTACTTGCAAACAATTATTTCCTTGCATAAGCCCTTTTCCACATTTGTGAAAGCATGCTTGTAACTTCTCCTTAAGCAAATAACATGTGGGCTGTTGCCCCACTAGCGCTTCGATGACCCTTCTTGCCATTTGTGGTGGTGTCAGTCGTGGCTCAATTTCTGGGGTGTCCTGGCTCCAATCCTACCCATGCTACTAGATTCAACTTCGGTGGCACCAGTGGTAGTGGCGACTCCAGCAGCAATGGCGGCCACAACTTCCACAACAACCATTGCCAATGCGGTGATGGAGGTAGGGGTCACGGTCCTGGCAACACCACTCTATAGCAATCCCCTCTCAGTCAACAACATTAGGCGGCTCCTACTTTCTAGCCTAGCCAACACAATCCATGGGCTGCAATAATCCACATGTGACCTATCCCTTGGGCTGTGGTGTTCTTGGTCCACAACGTGTTGGTCTACTAGTGTAGGCCAATTTGCTAGGGTTGTCTTTGCCGGTCTCTCTACCACATCGCTTGGTCACCCTAGCCTTGTAACTGGGCTACCCATGGCTACTTCCTCTGCTACACCGGTGTTAACGCCAAAATCTAGACGATCTGATGGCACTAAAGCCGATCGGCTGGGAGATCCGATGAGGCTAAAGCCGATCGGCTGAGAGGTCCGATAGAGGGTTTAATGTAGTCATCGACCGAGGGAGATACTGAGACAAAGCCGATAGAGAACTATAGAAAAGCCAATCAGATTAGTAGAAGATTGGATCGACTTGAAGACAGGGGATTGTCCAATTGGGATCAGGTCCAAGAAGCCCGAGGAAAGAAAGGAGAAGGATCGGCTTGACTAAAAGAAGGTCCGATAGCTACAGTGGAGAGGCCGATCAGGTTGCAGCAAAGGAAGACTCGATTACAAATTGGAAGATTATTCAAATGAAACCGGGTTTGCGGAAGAGCCGTGGACTTCACGGCAGGGTGCTTATTTTTGTAAATTATAACCTTATTCAATTAGGGAGGTTTAGTTGGTTAGTTAACTTCTTTAGAAATATTTTCCTTTGTTCTTACTAGGAAATAATGTCCGATGGTCGTAGACGTGTCGGACTCTGTCTGTAAATCCAGGGTATAAATATAGACCCCCTAGAAACATGTAAGATATCCCTCGATCATATATAAATTTGGCGCATCGCCACCCTAGTTCATCTAGATTTTACCGGCGGGTTCTGGCTTTCGACGCGAGGCTGCATCGGTTAAGTCCGATCTCTGGCGAAGGGGTAAGTCCCGCCACCATCCCGATATGTCCTACTTTGTCTGAGACTGCATCGGTTAGGTCCGACCTCTTAAGCGATCGGATGTATCGCATCACATCCGTGCTGGACCTATCAGACCGTTAAGCTCACTCTGCCGTTATTAGTGTCGTGCTGCATCGGTTAGGTCCGACCTACGGGGCTGCCGACGGTAGATCGAGCTTCAAGCCTATAGCCTTCTGCATGGCGTATCATTGGAGTGCTAGCCGATGAGTTATCCATGCTCTGTACTTCACGCCCAACACATCGGCCCCTCGCCCGATACGCATCAGCCTTTAGAGGTGTCCCACGATGCGTAACGCCAAACGTATCAGCCCCCCAGCTGATACGCACCCACCTTCAGAGAGGCGTCTCCTCATCGGCTTAGCTAGCCGATGAGTTCGTTACTATCCTTTCTACAGCATAGCCGATCCGGCGTCCTCCATATCATCGCCGTTGGCTCCGGCCTCATACTATCTCGGTGAGGTCCAATCTTCGAGGTTCGGTGTTGATGGCGCTGCCACGGCGGGCAACAAGTCTCGTGCTGTCATATCCGGAGCGGCATCGGCTTTGCAGCCCATACCTAATCCTTGCCTAGGCCGCACACGCACTCATCGGTTTTTCCAGCCGATGAATCACTATTTAGCTGTCTAGAGGGATCTCGTGCGCCTCGATATCCTCTGAGCACACCCTGGTTCCTCCATTGGCTCGGCGGTCGACCCCTTGTAGACACCTATCCACATTAGCTCTCCAGCCGATCAAACAGCATCCCAAACCTATCGGCAGCCAGCCGATAGCGAGCGCCTATATCGGACCCGCTTGTCTCACTTTCTTGTTAATTGCAGGATCAAATTGACTAGCACGCCCACGAACCTCAATGTTTAAGGACCTGCACTGGAGATAAGCAGACCTCCTAGGCCTTCGCGTGACCGAGCCGCCGTCCCTCCCCGGTCGCGGGATTTTTTGGTGGTAAGCACGCTTCTTGGCACGCCCGATGGGACAAAAGGTTTCATTCATCGGCCGATAAGAACTGTACTTTATTCATCAGCCGATCGGGTAGAAATCTTCATTCATTAGCCAATTGGACTAGATTCATCGGCTGGAGAAACCTGAAGGTCGTTTATCGGCTGAAGATCCTTCATCGGCTAGTGATATAATTCCATTCATTAATCAGCGGGACTCTACAAGTGCCTGATTGGAAGTCAGATTTTTCTCATCAACCCGGGGGGCATCTTGTTCTCAATATGTCTAAAGAAAAGGTGGATTCCAAAACATATTCAACCGAAGATGAAGCCGATGAGGAGATAACAATTCCAGTTAGCATGGAGGATTTGAATGAAGACCAGAGGCGGCATATAGAGCAAAATATGGACAACTTTCAGAAGCTCTGTTTGGAATCCTTCAATATGACTAAACAAGGGCCGATTCAAAAAACACAATTACCAAAATGTGTTTTGATGAAAGAATCAGGCCATTCAGCACCTGTGAATTCTTCCAAGCCGTTGCAAGAGATGTTCAACAAATTATTTTATCAAGCATTCAGTAATCCATCAGGAGTATGGATAGATACACTACAGGATCTGATCGGGAAGGCGATACAAGAGTCATCGGCTCAAGAGACCGATTAGGATCATGTGCCTTTGCTGATAGAGACGGAGGAAATCAAGTACCTATTAGCAAATACGTATCCACCAATACAAGATCGACTCGGGAGGCAATGGTAGGAGGAACCTCCAAAATTTTGTTAGAGAAATTATTATGGAGAATATCACAAGCAGAATCGGGTACCATATCCACCTCCATATGATCAGGAAGATACTTTAAGAGAGAAGAATTAGTTAACCAAGATTGTGGATACGGTGGAAGAGCAATTTGGTATCAAACCCAAAGATCAAATAGTAATGTATCGGCACCTATATCTAGAATGGTTTAACAGAGTTCCACTACCTCGCCGATACACGATACCAGATTTCTCAATATTCTTAGGACAAGACAGCATATCTACATTGGAACATATTAGCCGATTCTTAACATAGTGTGGAGAAGCATCGGCTGAGGAAGCTCTCAGAGTCCGTTTCTTTCCTTTATCCCTCTCTGGATCGGCCTTCGCATGGTTTTCTTCGTTACCATCGAACTCGATTGAAGGATGGGCCGATCTAGAACACTGGTTCCATGGACATTTCTGTACTGGGATTCAAGAAACGAGACTGTCAGATTTGACATCGGTTAAACAGAGGCCTAATGAGTCAGTTCTGGAATACAAGGACATCAGAAGCCGATATTATAGTCTTGTTCTGAGCGATAAACAATTAGCCGATTTGGCCTTCCAGGGGTTATCAAGTCGCATCAGGTGGAAATTTTCTACCCAAGAGTTCCACAGTTTAACATATCTGATGCATGTGGTATCGGCCTATGAGAGACGATTATCAAGAAAAGAGGAGATGCCGACACATCGGAAGTTACCGATTAGGTCTTGGATGATAAGTCTGGAGAACGGTCACCCGATAGGAAAGACATCTAAATCGGCTGAGCATAGCCGATTTTTCCTTTTTAAGACAGACGGGTTCTCAGAATTGGTATCGGCTAGTGATACTATTTAAATCGGTTGAGGCGTAGCCTATTCCTAATGTACGGAAGCCGATATAATTATATCGGTTACAGATGGCCGATATCGTTTAAGACGTCATCATCAAAAAATATATATACACAACTTTTATTGATCAAGCTGATTAAAGTTTACTGCAAAAGTTAATGTTCAAAATGACATCTGGATTTCTCCGAGACTAAAGTTTTACAAGAATTTCTTAATAGCCTCAATTGCGCGCAGACGGATTTGATCTATATCATTGATGGCGCGGATGTCATCCTCGTCTGATCCAAGGATAGTTTTCAAGTTCTTATGCCGGCGAACTGCTAGCCGCACTTTGTCTGCTACCTTGGCCTCTTGATTTTGGATCGATTTTGGTAGGCCAATGAGATGGGACTTGGTGGAATTGATGTCTTCACGAACCATGTCGAGTTCCGTCATCAAATCGGCTTCTCGTTTCTTCAAAAGGCCAAGCTTGGTGTTAGCGTGTTGAAGGTCAGCTGACATTTCATCAAGTTTCTTCTTTTCATCAAGGGCAGTTAGCCGATCGTTGTGAGCCAGGTGGCTTTGCTCATCGCAATCGGCTATACGTCGTCTTGATGCAGTCAGCTGGGTCCTTTGGAATTCCAAGTAAGCAGCAGACGTGAGTGCATCTGACAGTTCCGCAGGCAGGAGGTGTTGAATTTATGCAAGTCTTCCCCAGATCGACCCACAATCTTCCACCAGCGAGTCCATCGAAACCTCCAGCCGATGCATAATATCTGACAAATGCTCATGTGCATCGGCTGGCAAAAATGGTTTGATCGCTGTACTGGTGGCTGAGTCTTCCTCTGCTTCTAGGTATTTGCCGATGTCGAAGGAGAACAGATCGGCTAATAACTGCATAACAACATTAACAAACATGGATATCATAAGTCAAGAAAAATGACATGTATGATGGACGTACCTGAGAGACAGTGAGAGCAGTTCTTGTGCGGGTGTCAGCTTGATGTGGGGTGGTTTGAGTGGATACCAAAACTTCGGAGGATACCATCGGCTCAACCCCAGTAACAGGGTCTGACGTTTGGACCTCAGGAACCGATGGTACAGGCTGCAAAGCAGAGGTGTCAAGATAAAACAAAGGCAACAAAGAATTGATGCTGACACATACCAACGGATATGCGGAAGGAGTTAGAATTACTGTAGGGGAAGGGCTTCGCGAAGCCGATGCAATAATGACAACATTGGCGTCGGGTTTCCGTTTCTTAGAAACCGATCAAGCAGCCGGTTTCTTGCGCTTTGGCCCTAACACTTGCGATACTCGGAGGAGAACCGATGGAGGTGGACCGCTTTGCCCTAGGAGGGATCTGGCCGATGAAGGTTGATAGATAATCGATCGACCACTTGCGCTGGTCGAAGGTGCATCTTTATCACCAGCCTGTGGAATCGCGGGAATCAAGACACAGTTGAAATTCAATATGATGAAGACATGATAGTAAAAGGAGAAGGATTAGCTCTTCATCAGATTCCACGTAGTTGGGATTGAGGCGAAGGCAATAATGTTCAGCCGATAGACTATATAAGTGCCTTTCCTGTTCTGACCATCATCAAGCGAAGATTTTGGTATTGGATATGCAAGACTCGAAGGTGGAGATAGTCCCTAAGGACAAGTTCGATGTCATCAAACTAAGTCGGTCATACTCCAGGCCACTTTTTACTTCTCCGCGGGCTCGGAGCTTGCCGATGAAGAACAAGCCGATGGGGAGTTGACCAAAGCCCAACTGACGAGCACTAACCGAAGGATGGTAGAACTCGTATGACGGATGTTGGGATTGGTCCATTGAAAATCCGATCGGTAGAAGACAAGGAGTTATGGAGGATAGAAAGATAGTCTTTGATTCTTCATCGGCTAAGGCATTCATCGGATGAAACCTGGAAGGCAATTCAAAGGACGAGTCATCCTCGTACGCGAACCAGATGGTGACCTCTTTAGTAAAGCCGTAGTAGAAACACTTGAACCATCGGCTGAGTCTGAGGGGGGTCATTTTGCTTCCAAGAACAGCCGATGAAGCTTTACCCAGCAAAATGCATCGGCGTCGGCTGGCCTCGTTTTCTTCTGGGTAGTCAGTCAGGAATGTCATGGAAGAGAAGGGGGGCCTGGCAATGACTTTGGAGGTGTAGACGTTCAGCCAAAGTTGTATAAACCACCAGGGTCTGCCGATATGTCCGATCGGATGGCCTGTTGACAGCTTGGTCGCAACTTGATGGAGCAGATGATAAGTTGCTCCGATAAGATAATGCCCTAGGGGAATTTGGCGGTGATCTGCCAAGAGCTCTGCCAGACATTGCATGTTCGTTGTTGGACCGAGAGTCAAACCACCAAAGAATAATCGTTCCAGCCAAAGATCTAAGAACGCTACATGTTCACATCCATCGACTGGGCCGGAGGATTTGTTATGCAAGGAAATGTACTTAAACCTCCAACATTCTTGGTGTTTAGTCGATGCTTAGGTTTAAATCTGAGGCTGAAAAGGTTTATGTAGTGGGTGGTGTTGAGGCAGGTCAATATAGTAAAATCCATCAAGGTGGGGGTCATCGGCCCATGCCCAAACATGAAGGCATTCAAGATGTCCAACCAGAAGTAAGAAGCCGATGCAAACAGAGGTTCGTTCCTTTCCATATCGGCTAAGGAAAGGTTAATGCAATGGTCTATTTCCAAATCCTCCCATAAAGACTTTTCGGAGGCAGACACCCTAAGATACCAGTTCCTCCATTTAGGGAGTTTGCTAGGCTAGGATCTAAAGCTGTGAGCCCAATCGGTGATGGCCATAGATGAGTGCTTGAACGGGATATTTTCTGTTTCGGAGTTGATAAAATCAATCAGATCCTTGCTACCCATAGGGCCAAGAAAGAAGTGACCGGGGCGATCGGAGATTGGAATAGCGATCTGGCTCTTAAGATCCTACAGAAATAAGAATCCGACTACGGATGAGAAATCGGAATGGGGAAGAATTGTGCAAAATATAGGATGAAAGAGCAGATAATGGTTACCTCAGGAATTACATGTGTGGAAGCCATTGCGCAAACGAAGGAGTAGTAGCCGATGAAGAAATCTACGAGAGCTCGCCTTCAGTCTTCTGAGCCCGACAAGATTCGCGAAAATTTGTGGATGCCTATGGAGCTCATCAAGGTTTGGGGGTTTTTGATGAGAAGAAGTGTGTGGAAGAAGGCTGAGGAGGGGATATATTTTATAGAGGCTAAACGACCTAGGCAGAGATCTGAGCCAATTAATGCAGGTTTTAACGGGTCATCCTGGTTTGTGGAGGTTTCTAATGGCTCAAAATTTCATAGTCTGTTGGCAAACTCCGAAATTGGGGGGCATGTATTAACGCCAAAATCTGGACGATCCAATGGCGCTAAAGCCGATCGGCTGGGTGATCCGATGGGGCTAAAGCCGATCGGCTAAGAGGTCCGATGGAGGGTTTAATGCAGTCATCGGCCGATGGAGATACTGAGACAAAGCCGATGGAGAACTGTAGAAAAGGCGATCAGATTAGTAGAAGATTGGATCGGCTTAAAGACAGGGGATTGTCCAATCAGGATCAGGTTCGAGATGCCCGAGGAAAGGAAGGAGAAGGATCGGCTTAACTAAAAGAAGGTCCGATAGCTATAGTGGAGAGGCCGATCAGGTTGTAGTAAAGGAAGATTCGGTTACAAATTGGAAGATTATTCAGATGAAATCGGGTTTGCGGAAGAGCCGTGGACTTCACGGCAGGGTGCTTATTTTTGTAAATTATAACCATACTCAATTAGGGAGGTTTAGCTGGTTAGTTAACTTCTTTAGGAATATTTTCCTTTGTTCTTACTAGGAAATAATGTTCGATGGTCGTAGACGCGTCGGACTCTGTCTGTAAATCCAGGGTATAAATATAGACCCCCTGGAAACATGTAAGATATCTCTTGATCATATACAAATTCGGCGCATCGCCACCCTAGTTCATCTAGGTTTTACCGGTGATTTCTGGCTCTCGATGCAGGGCTGCATCGGTTAAGTCCGACCTCCGGCGAAGGAGTAAGTTTCGCCACCATCCCAATATGTCCTGCTCTATCTGAGGTTGCATCCGTTAGGTCCGACCTCTTAGGCCGATCGGATGTATTACATCACGTCCGTGCTGGACCTATCGGCCCGTTAAGCTCCCTCTACCATCGTCAGTTTCGTGCTGCATCGGTTAGGTCCGACCTACGGGGCTGCCGATGGTAGATCGAGCTTCAGTCCTATAGCCTTCTACACGGCGTATCATCGGAGTGCTAGTCGATGAGTTATCCATGCTCTGTATTTCACGCCCAGCACATCGGCCCCTCGGCCAAAACGCATCAGCCTTTAGAGGCGTCCCACGACACGTAACTGCAAACATATCGGTCCCCCAGCCAATATGCACCCGCCTTCAGAGAGGCATCCCCTCATCGGCTCAGCTGGCCGATGAGTTCGTTCCTATCCTTGCTACGGCATAGCCGATCCGGCGTCCTACGTATCATCGTCGTTGGCCCCGGCCTCGTACTGTCTCGGTTAGGTCCGATCTTTAAGGTTCGGTGTTGATGGTGCTGCCACGGCGGGCGACGGGTCTCGTGCTGTCATATCCGGAGTGGCATCGACATTGCAGCCCGTGCCTTCTTGTGCTAATCCTTGCCTTGGCCGCACGCGCACTCATCGGTTTTTTCAGTCGATGAATCATGGTTCGGCTGTCCGGAGGGATCCCTTGCGCCTCGATATCCTCTGAGCACACCCTGGTTCCTCCATCGGCTTGGTGGTCGACCCCTCGTCGACACCTATCCACATCGGCTCTCCAGCCGATCGAACAGCATCCCGAACCTATCGGCAGCCAGCCGATAGCGAGCATCTGCATCGGACCCGCTCGTCTCACTTCCTTGTCAATTGCAGGGTCAAATTGACTGGCACGCCCATGAACCTCGATGTTTAAGGACCTGCACTAGAGATAAGCAGACCTCCCAGGCCTTCACATGACTGAGCCACCGTCCCTCCCCGGTCGCGAGATTTTTTGGCGGTGAGCAACCGGCTACATCGACACATTGGAATAGTATGGCTAGCACCTCGACATCGATGTGGGATCAACACACACTGGCGAATGCCTTCAACACCATCTCTTTAACGATGCCTCCCTTGGATGCTCATGATTGGTATATGGATACATATACTATATCTCACATGGCATCTGATAACAGTATCATTTCTTTTTCCCATCCTCTTTCTACATATGCTCCCTTTGTTATTGACAATGACTTTACTCTACCTATTACATCCATTGGTTCCACAGGTCTAGGTAGCGGTTCTACCTCCTTCTCCCTCAACAATGTTCTTTTCTCGCCACAAATAATCAAGAATTTAATTTCTATCCATTGGTTTGTTTTCGTTAACAATTGCAACGTTGAGTTTGATCTCCTTGGCTTCTCTATGAAGGATCTCAATTCCCAGACCGTGATCGCCAGGCGCAACAGTTCTAGTGACCTCTACCCTTTTTATCAGTCGCCGCTCGCTAGTGCCTTCACCACGGACTATACTACTCTCTAGCACCAGTGTCTCAGACATTCTTGTCATGAAGCCCTCACTCGCCTCGCATGTTCGTGGATTGTTCCTCCTAGAGTCTCCACCACCATTTGTCATGTATGTCAACTTGGGCATCATACTCGTCTTCTTTTTACTAGTTCCACAAGTCATATTGCTTTTGCCTTGAGTTGATACATTGTAACTTATAGACCTCCCCTATTGCGAGTGTTTTGAGCTACAAATACTATCTTATGATTCTTAATGATTTTTCACACTATGTTTGAACTTTCCCTCTACGACTCAAATCTGATACATTTGCCACTTTGTCACACTTTTTTGCTTATGTGCTAACACAATTTTCCACTACCATTCGCAGCGTTCGTGTGAAAATGGGTAGGAATTTGATAATTTTTTCACTCATAATTTCTTCCTAACAAAGGGTGTCATCGTGCATGTCTTATCCACACACCTCGTCTCAAAATGGGAAAGCCTAACGTATGCTTTGCTCCTGAACAATAATGTGATGTCCCTTCTCTTTCAGACTAGTCTTTCCCCTTCCTTCTAGGTTAAAGCTCTTCACACCACCACTCATCTTATCAACCGACACCCCATAAAAATTCTTAACCATGCCACACCTTATTTTGTACTCTATGCCACCCACCCCTCTTATAGTCATCTACATGTTTTTGGCTGCACTTGATACCCAAAACCTCTCTGCCATAACTCCCAACAAACTATTACCTCGGTATGTTCGATGCATCTTTCTTGACTATCTCTTAGCACATAAAGGGTAGCGTTGCTTTGACCCCATGTTGAACCTAGTCATCATCTCCCACCATGTTACCTTTGATGAGCACTCATTCCCTTGTACGGAGGTGTCTGCCAATGAAGCATTTGCTAACCTTTTTGAACAATTTTTTAGTTGTTCCACAGGCTCCCATTGGTTGGGTCACCATGCAACGATCGGGCACACGTGACATTAGAGCCCACCTATTGGATGTACTACCTAGCTCCACGACACGGGTTGTTGTGGTGGCCTCCACACCACATGGAGGCGGTTGCTAGGGTGGCCCCTCGGTCATCCTCCTTCGTTACCGAGCCACCCACTAGCTCAACCGCTGGGCTGGCTCCATGTGTGCCGACTGGGCTGATCATTGGTTTGGCCGCTAGGCCGATTGAGCTAGATGGTTCTCCTGCTACCGTTCTGTTTGGCTTTTTTGCTAAGCCATCTACAGTAGCGGTTGTTCCGTCGGCCCTACCGCTTAACGTTGGTGTGATACTGACATGTGCTCGTAGCGCACACGTCCCTAGCATTTCCCGACCGTTGGCCACTCTTGGCGCTTCTCCGGTGCCTCCTGACATCAATGCTCACCCGATGGTAACCCATGGCAAAGATGACATCGATAGCCCAAACATAGAGTTAGCTACCATGTCACTACTTTGTCTTTGATCCCTCAGACATATCGGATAGCATTGGCAGATCCTCACTGGTGTGCCACCATGGAGAACGAGTTTGTGGCCTTGAAAGCAAATAATACATGAGATTTGGTAGTGTGCCCTCCTAGCACCAATGTCATCACTGGGAAATAGATCTTCCACCACAAGTTCAAGGCTCATAGCTCTCTTGATCGATACAAGCCCAGATAGGTCCTCTGGAATTTTACTTAGAGCCCTAGGATTGACTTTAATAAGACCTTTAGTCTAGTGGTGAAACCTACTACTGTCTGCACAATTCTAAGTTTAGCTGCCTCGCGTGATTGGACAATTAATCAGCTAGATGTCAAGAATGCCTTCCTCTATGGCACTCTTGAGTAGATAGTGTATTGCATTCAACCATCTATTTTTGTTGACACCTCTCATCCAAACATTATGTGCCACCTCAACAAGTCCCTCTATAGCCTCAAGCAAGCTCCCCATGCATGGTACATCACCTTTGCTAGCTTTCTTGCTCCCTTGAATTCCATTAAACCAAGTCTGAAACCTCACTTTTGATCTATCGGCATGGCGCTGACTATGTGTACCTCCTACTCTATGTTGATGACATTGTTTTGACAGCTTCCTCCTTGGCCTTACTCCGCTTGGTGATCTTGACACTTTAGTTTGAGTTCTCTATGAAGGACATGGTTGATCTTCATCACTTTCTCAGTATCAGCGTCATTCGGTAGTCCTCAGGCCTCTTCCTTAGTCAGCATTAGTACAACCTTGAGCTACTCGAGCATGCTGGCATGAGTGATTACAAGGCCTACTCTACACCAGTGGACACCTGCTCGAAGCTCTCCTTTTTCGAGGGGGCTCCTGTTTCAGATTTGACTAACTACTGAAGTTTAGTTGGTGCTTTGCATTACCTCCCTTCGCTAGACCTAATATTGCATATGCTGTTCAGCACGTGCGCCTTTACATGCATGATCCCTGAGAGCCTCACCTTGCTGCCCTGAAGCAGATTCTCTGCTATGTTCGTGGTACTGTGGATCATGGTCTGGTCATTCGACGGTCTCCTACACATGATTTGGTTGCTTACACCAATATTCGGAAGTCTACTTTGAGCTATGCCGTCTTTCTTGGTGATAACTTGGTCTTCTAGTCCTCTAAGTGCCAAATCATAGTATCATGCTCTATCACCAGTACAGGGTTGTTATCAATGCAGTGGCTAAGACCTGTTAGCTATGCTAGCTTTTACATGACCTCTATGCTCCCCCGACTGAGGCTACACTAGTTTATTATGATAATGTTAGCGCGATCTATCTCTCGACAAACCCAGCCCAGCATCAACGGACCAAGCACATCGATATCGATTTACATTTTGTATGGGAGAAGGTTGCTCTTGGAGCAGACTGCATCCTTCATGTTTCTACAACATCTTAGTATACTGACATCTTCACCAAAGGTTTTTCTACATCGGTGTTCTCTGACTTCAGGTCTAGTCTCAATGTTCGCTCTGCCGATTTTTGACTGTGGGGGTGTGTTAGTGTTGTATTATTTTTGGCATGTATTATATTTGGTATTGTATTATCGAAAATATCTCCCAACATCCCCAATATTGTTACTATAAATTGGTTGGACAGTTATAGAAGATTTTGGCTATATATATTATGCTTCCCATGATCAATCTATTATCGCATTGAGTCTTCTCTATACTTCTTGCTTAAACTCTTTCGGACTTCACCCTATCTAGGGCTCGATATGAAGCCAACCCCCTTGTCCTCCTTGCTCACCCTACCGCCATCGCACCTACCAACCACGCCTCGTCTTGTTGCCGCCTTGACAAGGAAAGGCCTTTGGGCAATGGGCTAGCATTGGCCAAGTGAAGGAACTCATGAGAAAGATCTTCGACAAAAGTAAGCTCAGAGGAGGGGCAGCACCATCGTCCCATTGGAGGAGAGGCTAGGCCAACTGGGATGGCGCTGTCAGCTAGCTCAGAAGGAGGGGAATCGGTTGATGCAATTGCTCGGGAACCAGGAGTGACGGTGATAGCAAGTGGATAAAGGGTGGGAGTTAGCACCAGCAATGCTATGAGGTGCGGGATGCAGGTGGCCAAGGGCAACAAGCGACGGGGTGACAGGTGGCAGGAGGCAGCAGGCTAGCAGTAGCGGCAGATGGCAACTAGCCGGCATCCTAGTTGGCAGACAATACGGTAAGTCCAACTGTACAAGTTTTTCCAAGTCAGTAAGTTATGTGTCCATAGTTTTAGAAATCATAGATACCTACCAATATGATCCTTCACACAATAATAAGAATGCAAGTCAGCCAAAGAGATCTAGGGCAGAGTTTAATCATTTGGATATAATTGTTGGTCCAAGGAATCGGAAACCAATTGAAAATTATTTATCTAAAATTAGAGATAAGTAAAGAGGACATATGCATTGAGTGGTCCAATATATTTCCTCACAAATGATAAAATAGTAAATGGAGATCTTTCAGAAAGAATGGTTCAATGATTGCAATTTATTGTTTGTATTATTACCTTTTCTTTGAACGAGAAAACCTAAAAATTGTGGGAGTTCTATCTTTGTTAAGGATGGATATATCAATTGGAAAAAGGCTAAAGATAGTCTTTCTATACATAGTATTTGCAAGACTCATAATGATGCTTGGTAAAATTGTAAAGACTTTATGAACCAAAGGATAAGTGTACCTAGAAAAATTGAGATTATCAGCAAGGAGGAAGAAATTCTATAAAAGATTCGCTTGACATTTTGTTTGGATGTTATAAGGTTTATGTTAACGATAAAATTTGGAAAGCCTACGGAGAGACTGGAAAAAAGATCGGCTTAAGTAAACAAGAGTCCGGTTGCTACAGGGAGAAGGTTATCCGAATGACTGAGTTTGAGGAGCCGTGGAATTCACGGCAGGGTATTATATATATGTAAATCGTATCTTATCTAGATAGGAAGATTTAGTTAGTTTAGTTAACTTCCTTAGAGATATTTTTCTTTATCTTTGTTAGAAAATAATGTCCGATGGTTGTTATAAATGCGTCGGACTTTGTAAACCTAGGATATAAATATAGACCCCTGAAAACATGTATAGGACATCCTTTGATCAATACAACTTCGGTGCATTACCATCCTAGTTCATCTAGATTTTTACCGACGAGGTGTGGCTCTCAACGCGGGGCTACATCGGTTAACTTTGATCTCCGGCGAAGAGGTAAGTCCCGCCACTATCCCAATATGTCTCGCTGCATTGGTTTGGTTCGACCTCTTAGGTCGATCGGATGTGTCACATCACGTCTGTGTAGGGTCTATCGTCCTATCAAGCTCCCTCCGCCGTCGTCGGTCTCATGCTACATCAGTTAGGTTCAACTTACGAGGCTACCGACGGTAGAATAAGCTTTAGGCCTATAGATCTCTATACGGCGTTTCATTAGAGTGTTAGCCGATGAGTTATCAATATATTGAGCAACATGCCCAGTGTATCAGCTCCTCGGCCGATACGCACCAATTTTTAGAGACTTCTCTTGAGCGCCACGCCAAGCGCATCGATCTTCTAGCCGATGTATGTCGGTCTTTAGAGAGACGTCCTCTCATCGGCTCAGCTAGCCGATGGGTTTGCTTTGCCTCTGTCTCGTACCTCGGTCTCGTTGCTATTTACCTCCACTGTCCCATTGCTATTTACCTCGGTCTCGTACTGTCTCAGTTAGGTCCGATCTTCGAGATTCAGTGCTAGCGGCGTCGTCATGGCGGGTGACGAGTTTCGTGCTGCCATATCCGGAGTGGCATCGGTTTTGCAGCGTGCCTTTTATACGATTCCTTGCTAGTTCGCATATGCCTTCATCGGCTTTCCAGCCGATGAATGACCGCTCTAGCTTCCATCGACTACCAAGAGAGATCCTGCGCACTTTGCTATTCTCTGAATACACTCCGATACCTCCATCGGCTCTACGGCCGACATATCAGGATTTCGCTTTCACTACACTCGGAGCCATCATATGCTTCGTTGACATCTATCCACGTCTTTATTGGCTCCCTAATCAATGGAAGAGTGTTTGATTCCTATCGACAACTAGCCGATAGTAAGAGTCATCTGGACGCGGTCGATGACCAACTCGATCCTATCGGCAGCCAGTCTATAGTGAGGGCTCGTATCGGCCCATCGTCTGACTGACCCGTTCATCTCCTCTCATTGTCAATTGCAGGGTCAAATTGACTGGCACGCCTACACTCGTACAATCGCACCGGAGCCGAGCGAAAGCCACTGCCCCTGGCGCGCGTACCTCAAGCCATGGAGAGAAGCCGACTGGTCTACACTGGAGCTAAGTAGACCTCTCAGGTGACGCCGTGTCCGCGTCGAGCGTGCAGGATCCGGCGCGAACATTTTCTCATTAAGCAAGGTGACTTTTTTTTAAGATATGATGAGCTTGATACTTTTCTTAAATTTAGAGAGATGGTTGATTGGTACAAAGATAAAGTGCTTGAGGTGAAGGATGCATATGAAAAGGGCTCTAAAAACTGGCAAATGTTATCACATCAAATTAAGATGGATCTTATAAAAGATTGTGCGGAAGAAGTGATGATGGTGATTATGGATGAGATTAGAGATACAAATTTCTCATGGCTTATTGATGAGTCTCACGACGTATCAATAAAGAAGCAAATGGGTGTTATCTCAAGGTTAGTAGTTCACACTATGTATTTTTATGTGTTTGGGTTGTAACTTTTCAAATTCTATTTAAGTAGGAACCAACCATTAATTTTTGTTCAGTAGATTTGTGAATCATGAAGGAAAAGTGATAGAGAGGTTTTTTTTTCTTAAACATATTAAGAGATGTACGACTGTTGCATTGAAAGAAGTTTTGGTTGATATGCTTTCTAGTCATAGGTTAATCATATCTAGGATTCGTGGGTAGGATTATAACGAAGCTTCTAATATGAGAGAGAAATTTAATGGTGTGCATATATTGGTTTGGGATGAAAATTCTTATGCTTTTTATGTGCATTATTTTGCCCATTAATTATAGTTAATAGTTATTGTTGTTTCAGTTTCTACTTTGGCCACTGTAATTTTTGTAACTATGTGTCTTTCATAGTCATCACTATGGGTGCATATATGCGAAAGGAAGCCTTACTTGCAAAACATCATGATGTCTTGTTAGGTAGAGAATAGTGATATTACCATGGGAAGATGGCAGAATCAGAAAGCCTGGAGATACAGGATGAGATTAAAAATTTGCTTAGCTTCAGAATTTGAGCGTCCGGCGTGAACACGTCGACGTCTAGGTCTGCTTAGCTTCAGTACAAGCCGATCGGCTTCTCTCCGTGGCTTGAGATACGCGCGCCAAAGGCCATGGGTTTAGCTTGGCTCCGGCGCAACGGTGCAGGTGCGAGCATGCCAGTCAATTTGACTCTGTAATTGACAAGGAAGTAAGGCAAAAAAATCAGTTGAACGATGGGCCGATATGATCCCTCGCTATTGGCTGGCTACCGATAGGATTGAGTTGGTCATCGGCCATGTCTAGATGGCTCCTGCTATCGGCTGATCATCGATAGGAATCAGGACGCTCTTCCATCGGCTGGGGAGCCAATGAAGGCATGGATAGATGTCAACGAAAGATATAATGGCTTCGGGTGTGGTGAAAGCGAGATCCTGATCCATCGGCCACAGAGCCGATGGAGGCACCGAAGTGTATTCAGAGAATAGCAAAGTGCACGGGATCCCTCATGGTAGTCGACAGAAGCTGTAGCGGTCGTTCATTGTCTAGAAAGCCGATGAAGGCATATGCGAACTGGCAAGGAATCATATAAAAGGCACCGGCTACAAAGTTGATGCCACTCTGGATATGGCAGCACGAAACCCGTCGCCTGTTGTGATGCCACCGCTAGCACCAAATCTCAAAGATTGGACCTAACCGAGACAATACTACACCAAGGCCAAGGGCAACGAGACGGTGGAGGCCAGATCGGTCATGCTGAAGTAAGGGCGAAGCGAACCCATCGGCTAGCTGAGCCAATGAGAGCACGTCTCTCTAAAGTCAGGCGCGCATCGACTGGAAGGTCGATGCGTTTAGCGTGGCGCTCAAGGGAAGCCTTTAAAGACTGGTGTGTATCGACCGAGGAACCGATACACTGGGCGTGTTGCTCAATATAGAGATAACTCATTGGCTAACACTCCGATGAAACGCCAGACCTATAGGCCTAAAGCTCAATTACCGTTGGCAGCCTTATAGGTTGAATCTAACCAATACAGCACGAGACTGATGACGGTGGAGAGTGCTTGATAGACGGATAGATCCTGCACGTACGTGATGTGATACATCTGATCGGCCTAAGAGGTCGAACCTAACTGATGCAGTCTTAGATAGAGCGGGACATATCGAGATAGTGGCGGGACTTACCCCTTCGCCGGAGATCGAAGTTAACCGATATAGCCTCGCGTCGAGAGCCAGACCTCGCCGGTAAAAACCTAGATAGACTAGGGTGGTAATGCGTCAAAGTTGTATTGATCAAAGGATGTCTTTTAGGTCTATATTTATACACTGGGTTTGCAAAGTCTGACGTGTTTACAACAACCATCAAACGTTATTTTCTAATAAAGATAAAAAAAATATCTCTAACAAAGTTATAGATAAAATACCCTACCGTGAATCCCACGGCTTCTCCTTAAACTTGGTCTTATTTAGATAATATTTTAATCTTGGATCGAATCTTTCCCTGTTTCGTTCGATCGGCTTCCTCCCTGTAGCAACCAGACTCTTATTTAGTTAAGCTGATCTTTTTTCCAATCTTTTCGTGGGCATTTCAAATTTTGGCGTTATATTATAGTAATATAGGAGGCTATCATAAACGTGCTTAAGATTGTTAAGAAAGATTATACTAAACCAAAATATTTAATATTGGAGTATTCGGTTTGCTCGGTAAAATACAATGCTTTGATTTTGTATTCATCACATGTTAAGCATTATGGATGACATGTCACGTGTGTTGCAAAGAAAGTACCAAGACATTATTGAGGCAATGAATAATCATAGATGTGAAAAGCTCTAGCAAGACATGAGAGAGGTTGGATGAGAGCCATTATTGACAGAGTAGTGTCATTTTGTGTTAAACATGAAAATAAAATTCTAAAAATGGACAAGTAAAGGAAAGAGGGACATCTACACGTTGAAGGCCATTAGGACCATGTCAAGAAACAGCCATAGATGCAATTTTGTCATAAATAAATTATTGGTTTAATGAAGTTAGTTTAGAATTACTAATATGCATGTCATCTCTTAATCCACATAATTCGTTCTATAATTTTAATGTGGATAAGTTTGTGAGGCTTGCTGAATTTATGCTGAAGATTTTTTACTTGTGATCTTATACTTCTACGGATTTAACTTGCAAATTTTATTAGCAACATAGAACTAAAGAATTTTATGATTTAAAGATCTTGTAAAGGTTGTCAAATTAATGGTTTAGACCAGAAAAAACAGACATTACCCATTGGTGTATAGACTTATTGAGTTAGTATTGATCCTTCTAGTAGCAATGGGCTTTAGTTAAGAGGATCTTTTAGCTATGTTATTTATAAAGACAGACTTGCAAAGTACAATAGAGGAGGAATGGCTCAATGATTTGATGATATGCTATACTAAAAAGCAGAATTTTAGAAGTATTAGTGATGAAAAAATTATCCAAATGTTTAAGGAGATGAAAAAGCATCATATGGTAGCGGCTCAAAATAATATGGTCTATTCTTCCCTTTTCTCTCTAAATATCTAAATTATTTGAAGCTACTATTTGTCCATTGTCATTATTTATTAATTTGTTATTTTTGTATAGATTACGTATCATAAAGAATAATTTGGGTGTCACATTCATGTATTGGACATTAATTTTATACGGATAAAATTACCTACCTATCATTAATATTAATTTTATGTATGGTAATTGGACGTCACATGTTGGCACATGCTAGCCTAGTAAGTGAGCCCTTATCGTTCTTTCCTGGTTCCGCCCCCGCAGGGCCGCGTCGGCGCGTTCTCTCGTGACTGTCGATGCGTGATTGGACATACAGGAACGGGCGAGACGGTTGACGACGCGGGGATTTTCCGTGGAATTGTGCCCATCATGAGGAGGTTTATCACGGTGTGGAGGTCACAGTTACCGTTTCTAGCTTCCCCCGTGACAGCGCAGGTATTTTTGTCGTGCTGGTGATGTCTGGCTTCGTTAGGTTTGCCCGTATCACCGTCGTGGCCTGTTACTGAACATGAGAACGCTTCCACCTCTTGTTATTCCCATTATTAGCATTTTTCTTGCTTCCAACGTGACCATTCTTGCGCTTCTAAATCAAGCCAGAAAAGGACGAAGTATTCACTTGTTTTACTATTAGAACCGAGAAAGTCCAGTTTACGGAGAGCATTTTACTCTGAAACCTTTTCAGTTATTTTTCACCGAGTCCGGAAACTAGTGTGAAATGGGTGCATACATGTCTCATAAACATAATTTGTAATCTTTGTTATCCTGTAGCACGTTCTAAGCTAAAAATCTATAACTTGGTAGGCTACATCATAAGTTATGCTCCCAAATAATTCTTGGTTTTTTATTGACTATTTGCGTAGGTTATTGACTATGTGCATGTAAGTCTTCACACGGTCTGCGTTAAGCAGATGTCTGTCACTATATTTGTTTCTCTTTGTAACGGATGGCTTGTCGACCTTGCTAAATAGAGAGGTACAGAAAAGGAAGATTTAGGCTCTCAGTATTTGCAGGCAAGCTCATTTAATATCTAACCTTGTCTTTGCGGATAATAGTTTATTATCTTTTAAGGAAGATGTGAAACATGTTATATGCGTGTGAAGGAAGTGTTATGAGTTTATGATGTTAGTACAGGACAGCTTATTAATCCAACAAAGTGCTCGATAATGTTTGGATCGTTGTGCCCCGATGCTAACTTGGCGTGCTATTGAATATATGGTCTAGAGCTCCTTAAGAAAGGTTTGATTTGGCATGAGGGAGATAGCACCCAGATTAGAGTATGGCGTGATAATTGGATTCTGAGATAATATTCTTTGAAGATAATTTCTAGGTGAAGGCGATCACGTTGCAAGTTGGTATCCCATCTGCCGACAGAACAAAGAGAATAGGATGTGGGCGTTTTGCAACGGAAATTTTTACCTGCTGACCCTGAAACAATATCAAAATAGAATATGTGTATGTGAGCTCATCTAGAAATGTGCCAAGACCGGGCTTCTTCCCTATAGTTTGGGGCTTTGGGCTAAGCTTTACACTACATGGTGAAAAATTGCAGTTCATAATGGGCTTTCTATCCTAGGACGTGTCTCAGGTTACTTGAGCTATAGGTTCACCCCTGCATGTGGGACGGGAGTACATGGGTGGTCAAAGGGTGTTTTTCTATAAGAGGTCTGATCCATCTTAGAACTTTTTTAACATGTCGATATTTAAAAGTGGATTGAATCAACACAATGATTCTATTAGCCTCATACAGCAGATAAAATAGAGTACACGAAGGTTTAAAGAAGGAAATAAAAGATACATACCATGATCTGTGGAAAGCTAATCACGAAATTAATCTGAATATTCCAGTGTGTTAGTGTCGGTTGCGGGCACTTGCTGCCATTGTATAGTCTTATAGACGGTAAGAGATTTGAGACTTTACATGTTAGCACGTCCTCGCAGTTGGAACGTCAACACTAGCCAGGACTAGAGACATTCAAATTAGATCGAAACTCCATAAAAACAGAGGAAAGTAAGCTCTTAGTGAAGATGTTGATATACTACGAAGTGGTAGGTACATGAAGAACCTTGATCTCCCCTATAGCAATTTTGTTCTAAACAAAGTGTAGATCGATCTCAACATGTTTGATAAGTTGATGAGTATGTTGAGAGATAAACGGTACTGATGTTATCACAAAACAATACAGTGGAATGCTTGGGACAAAAATGGAGTTCCTGAATTAACTACCATAGCGAAGAAACCTCAACAACAGCATTAGCAACCACCCGATATTCTACCTCGGCACTAGAATGAGACACCGTCTGCTGGTGCTTTGAGGACCAGGATATCAAATTATCACCCAAAAATATGACATATCTTGAGGTAGAACGATGGGTATCTGGAGAACCAATCCAGTCAACATCAGAGTATGCAACCAGATCACGACTAGAAGAACAGTGCAGCTGTAGACCATAATTCAAGGTGCTCTTAACGTAGCATAGAACGTGTTTGATCAAGGCCACATGTGACTCATGAGAATCATGCATATAAAGGCAGATATGTTGTACATCATAAGAGATATCCAGGTGAGTGAAGGTGAGATAATGAAGAGCACCAGTAAGAGCACGGTAATCAATGGCGATAGTAACAGGAGGTCCATCAGCTAAGAGCTTAGCATTTGTATCAACCAGAGTGTAACAAGGTTTGCAATCAGTCATGCCAGCACGATCCAAAATCTCAAGCATATAATAGCGTTGTGACAAGAACATACCATCAGTACTCCGAGAAACAGACATCGCAAGAAAGTGATGCAAGCTGCCAAGATCCTTCATAAAGAATTCCACTGTGAGAGAGGTTATAATGCTACGTAATAAATCTCTAGAAGTGGCAGTTAGAATAATATCATCAACATAGAATAGTCAGCATGCCATATCTAATTCACGCCGAAAAACAAAGAGAGATATATTGGATTTTGCTTCAATGAAACCAATGGACTAAATAAAGGAGGCAAACCTACTATACCAGGCTCGGGGTGCCTGTTTCAAGCTATAGAGAGACTTATTAAGGCAGCACACATGATCTAGCCTAGAGGAATCGACAAAACCAGATGGTTGGGCACAATAGATCGTTTCTCTTAAAGTGACATGGAGAAAAGCATTCTTCACATCCAATTGATCAACAGTCCAATTGTGAGATAATGCTAGAGACAAAACTATCCAAATAGTGGCTGGATTCACAACAGAACTAAAGGTCTCACCAAAATCAGTACCTAGGTGCTGTGTTAAATCTCGATGTGCCTAGTGAGCTTTATAGCAATCTAGTATGCCATCAGGATACAGCTTATGCTTATAGACCCACATTCCAGTAAAAATGTTGATACCAAGTGGTGGAGGTATGAGGTCCTAGGTATTGTTTGCTTAGAGGGTGGTGAATTCCTCAATCATAGCATCCCGCTAGTTTGGGTCGGACAAAGCACTACGATAGGTTTTCGAAAGAGGAGATAATACAGTTGCATGTGGATCCAAGATTGCTTTGGGCTAACAAAAACCATGCTCCCCTCGAGTAACCATAACATGATCATTAACAACTTGTCGAGACTGAAATTGCACCAGGTGAAAATGGTGTGCCAGAATCAGATGTGTTGTTATGCTGCATTGAAGAGGGGGCGGACTCCAAGGAAACAACATCGGCCAAAAGTCGCCCATCATTAGAGACTGAGGGCGAGCAAGAGCTGGTGTGTGGAAATGGCCTAGCGGATGTAGGGGAAAGAAGTTCCACCACGATTGGCCCATGAAATGGAGCTGCTGTAGACGAGCTTATGGAGTCTAGATTTTCAAGTACCCTGTTGTCAGTGGTGTAAAAAACGGACTCATCGGAGGCTGCAGAAGACTGGCTAAGACTGGCAACACCAAAACCTGCATGACCTATACCTACAACAACTGTTGGACCAATAGGGCTAGGCACAAAGTCAAACTCCAAAAGAAAATCAAGAGTGGATGAAGGGAGAGGTGTAGGAAGCTCGGCAAAAGGAAAGAAAGATTCATCAAAAGTAACGTGACGTGAAATAATTAAACGATTGGTAGCAAGATCAAGGTAGTGGTACCCCTTGTGTTCTAAGGGATATCCTAGAAGGACACATGGGGTGGATTGAGGAGCAAGCTTATGTGGAGTGGTGATAGATAGGTCAGGATAACACTTACAGCCAAAGATAAGAAGACGATCATAAGAGGGATGAACGCAGTATAGTGAAAAATATGGAGTCTAGAAGTGAAGACTTTTAGTTGGTTGATGATTTAGGAAACACGTGGTCGTGTGAAGGGCTTCCACCCAGTAGGGCGTCAGAATGCTAGCCTAAAACATGAGAGAACACATGATGTTGTTGGCGAAACAAATGATATGTTTAGCATGACTGTTTTGGAGGAAGTGTGTGGGCATGACATGTGAATGGTGGCACCATGAGTAAGGAAAAAGGAAAGTTATCAAACTCCCGACTGTTGTGACACTATATGCTCTTAATCGTGGTGTGAAATTGAGTGGTGACATAAGAAAAGAAATAAAAGTAGGGTAGAGAATGTGTTGGACTTACGACGTAAAGGAAAAGTTTATGATTAACATGAGCAATTATCAAGAATTACAAGATAATATTTGTAGTCAATGACACTAGCAATTGGGGAGGTCCATAAATTGCAATGAATTAAATCAAAATTCTTGAGAGCATGAGAATTGGACTAAGGAAAAGGAAGGCTCACATAGGTACTAAACGAGATAAAGATTCATGACCAAGGTGACCCAGTTGACGATGCCAAAACATGGTTGGGGACATGATAGTAGCAAAGACGTGAGGATGGGTTGGCGGCCAAAAGGAATAGAGCTCTCTAGAACTATTGCACCTAACAATCACGTTCCACGTTACCAGATCCTTCACAGTGAGGCCAAAGTGTCAAATTCGATACAACAATGATTTTCAGTGGTGAAACGATAGACTAATATGAGATTCTTAATGATCTGCAAAGATAAGAATATTATGTAAATATAAAGGATGATCGATCATAGCAAAAGGAGTAGACCTTATAGTGACAGGTAATAAGGAACCATTGCCAACAACAATGTCAGAAGGGGTAAAGGAACTGGGTGACTGAACATGAGATAGAGAATCGGAGTTTGAAGCCATGTGAGAGGAAGCACCTAAGTCTATACATGAGTTATCGCTCGATGGAGGAGTGAGGGTCATGGTGTTAAAGTTTTGTGCCAAGGCCTACTGATCCCATGGCTAGGACTACTACGGAGGTGGTGCAACAGAAGAAGTGCCATAATAGGACCCAGGAGAGAACTGTTGCTATTGCTATTGGAGATTCGTGCTCCCGTAACTAGCGAACGGATGTAGCTGCTACTGCTGAAAACCGTGTTGTTGCTGCTGCAGAGAGGCGATGGATAGCGACACGCTAGCGACGAGAGCCTAGGGATGAGGAGGAAGCAGTGCTAGAGGAGGGTGTGGGCACGCACGGGCTGGTTTGGCCAGACAATGAAAGTTCTAGCGAGTTGATTCCAGTGCGATGACCAGGTTCCAGTCGGGCACGGTGATCCATGCTATCCACCCCTATTCCGGTTAGAGGACCAACGCCGATGACCTCTGCCATTGCTGCCCCTATTCCCAAAGCCACCTGGTCCAGCTTTGATGGTGCCGCCGTGTCCTGGGACGCCACCATCGACAACATTCAAGTTGGGAATACCAAGGCACGGTGCCAGAGGGCGCACAAATGTAGAGGCCATGAACGCTATTGGAGCAGATGATTTGCAAGCGATGGTCAGATCCTCAATGGGCAAGTCTGTGTGAACATCAGAGAAGACCGAAAACAGACGGGTACGCTTGATCAATGCCGCTATGTGAGAGTATTGCTTATTGAGGCCACGAAGAACGTTGAGGATCAAGGTGCGATCCAAGACCGGCTCACCCAAAGTCGCTAGGGCATCCGCCATACGCTTCATTTTGTTGCAGTAATCAGTGATGGAGAGATCACTCTGAACAAGTATCTAGAATTCGGCGTCAAGGATGATGACATGGGTCTCCTTGTTATCGATGAACTGTTCTTCGAGGCCAAGCCAGATGGAGCGTGAGGTTGAGGACACGATCGACACTACTTCGATGAGCTCTAGTGACACCATGCCAAACAACCACGACTTGATGGTGCAGTCCGCAATGCTAATGAGGATCCATGCAGAAGTCATCATTAGAGAGCACTAGGTAGTTCAGGGAGTATTTGGTCATGGTGTTGAGAAAGAGCATACACCAGCAGCTGTAGTTTGTGGATGTCTACTCGAGGACGAAGGGAATCATCGTCTTGATGTTGGACACCACGATGACTTGGGCGTGAAGTTAGGATTGCTCTAGGTTCTTGTACTCGGCGAGATGACGAACGACCTCATCCGCCCTGGCAGAAGCCGCCTTAGCCTCGGCGGCGGCTGCTTCGACTGCGGCAACAGCATCCACTGCAGCATGTCTCAGTGCAGCATGTTGTGCTACATGGGTAGCGACGACGTCGGATGACATTGGTGGGAATGCCAGCAAGAGGGGTGACGGCGTGGAGGGATGTCACGGTGAGAGGTTGGCGTCAATTGTTTTGGGAAAGAATGCCATGGGAGAGGAGCAGCAATGGTGCGGAAGAGGACGCCGCCATGAGAGGCCAGCAGCAGGAAAGGGCGTCATGGCGAGAGGACAACATTGATTTTTGGGGAGAGGGTGCCACAGGACGATGGCGCGGGATGGAAGAAGACGCCACGAGATGCCATGGCACAAGAGAAGACGCCGCGAGATGCCATGGCACAAGAGAAGACACCGCGGGATGATGGCACGGAAGGGAGGTGCATGAGGCTAACGCCGTAGGATGCCGCGGCACAGGAGAAGACACCACAGGTCGACGGCGTGGGAGGACTGCGTGAGCGAATGTCGCAGGAGGACAATGCAGGAGGGCGGTGCACGAGGACGATGGTGTAGGAGGGCGGCAAGGACGAGGCTATCACTCGAGGCCGTGGGACGACAGCGCAGGAGGGTGGCGAGAGGCTGGCGCCACGGAAGTTAGAGGGAAGGGGATCGATCACGCTTTGATACCATGAAAGCGGATTGACTCAACGCAAGGATTCCATTAGCCTCATAGTACAAATAAAATAAAGAAGGAAACAAAAGATACAATTTAACATTGGTTATGAGCGCTTGCTACCATTGCGTGGTCATATAAACGATAAGTGATTTGAGATTTTACTTAAGACTAACAATGTTTACTCCCTCCATCCAACTATGTTCATCATATAAGGTATGGGCTCCAAGACTTAGGAGAACAAAAACACTTCCATAATCTATTTAATCTATATTGAAAGAGCTAGAGTGTCATATATCCTAACCTATATGCATGCAAAGCAAAACGAAAGCTGATTGGATGCATGCAGGCAGACATTCAATCTGCGTATAAACTGAAAGGTTTTGACACAATGGGCTTCCTTCCGTTATATGGAGATGAAATTTAGATGTTTTTCCCTTATTATCAAAGTTAGATAGAAGTAGAATATTAGAAATAAACCTTTTAATAACTTATCTTCAAAAATAAATCTTTTGGCAAGCCACTAGTGGTGGTGTGGCCATGCAATGAACAAGGGTGTTAAGACTGTTCAAGCCACACCGTGGTTTTTACCTGGTACAGAAATATTGTTATGTGGAGAAAAAATTCAAATTTGAAAATAAGTTTTTAGAGTTTGTTTTTAAAAATTATACCCAGAAAGGTGGAAAGCAACTAAAAGTGTTCCATCCCTTTTTTTTTTTCTATTTCAAACTTTTTGCATTTTTTTCTCCTATATATGGTAGAATTAGGGAAATCGCAAAGCTTGTACCAACAAAAGCCTAGTTAGTTCGCCCCAACTTCTACACCAAATGATTTGAATTCCTAAATATTAATTTCGTACAAGTGTCAGTTGGTTTGTACAAATATCATCAGTTTGTAGGAATGAAGTATATGACAACTAAAAGAAAATTTTCTTTTCTATAAGCTGTAGAAAGAAAAATATAATAATTTTTTATCCAACTAAAGCTTTTGAAAAAATTCTATAGATTGATGTGTGCATGTATTCATATTACTTTATTTTTTTCTATTTCTATGAGTTAAAATTCCTTCAAAACAAACAAACCATAAGTGTTGTTCAGCATACTGCTTAGGGTTGGGCCATCATATATACTCAATATAGAAATCTCACTTTAACAAAGTAATCATACATATATAATTTCAGTACGAGGGAAGTGTAGTCTCTTCATTTTTTTAATAAATGATATGGTTGAGTTGTGATTAAACTTTTAACCATTCCTCTTATAAAAAAATGTAATTATGATTTATTTTGTTTTGATTTATTTTACCATTAACGATACTTTACATATCAGAATAAACTTTTTGAATAAAACTAATGGCAACGTATGTTTATAAGCCAAGGACATCATATAGTAAAAAATTGGGAAGAGTATTTACTGATGGCAGCAAGCCTCTTGGGCCATATCAAGAATACGAACGGAACTTCCCAGGAATGTAAAACTTGAAGGAAAATGATGATACTAACTGCTAAAGTTGCAACTAACCTTACAAAAATCAGACCAGATAAATTCATGCCCTTTGGATTCACGTGCACTTCGAGGAAATAAAGGTGCTGGCTAGTGATCACTAGTCAGCTAGTAAGGCTCAGGAATTGCAGATTTGGGCTGCTGGCTGCTAGCCGCACAGTCTGCATGCGGCCTGCTGTTGCTGTCTACAGTGCATTTAGGTAGCAATTAGCGAAATCAGCTCCGGCCGGATTAACTGAGGACGTTAGCGCTCGCTGGACATCCGAGGCTGGTTCAAACGAGTCGATGAAAAAAGCCTTTATTGTGTTAATTATACAGTACTTCAAATTGTACGTTATAAGATATAAATACGAAGAGGGTCCATATCCATATGACCCCATGAATTGAGAACAGACTATTTAATAAGAATTTGGAAACATAGTCCACCGATATACTGTGAAATCCTGTGAGAAAAGGTAAGAGAGGATTAGAATTAATATAAAAAAAGAGGACTTAAAATATTATAATATATTTAACTTAAATAAGTGTTTAAAAAATGACTATTAACGTGAATGAACTATAGAATAATTCTACTATCCATTATTTTATTTGAACTGTTGTTAAAAACATAGTCCATAATAAAAATACATCTAATATGCCTATTAGAGAACGTATCTGTAATCCATTTATGTGCTCATAGCTTCCTTGTTATTTGGTGCATTCTATATATCGCTGAAGGAGGGCATAAGTGGTTCAATAGGGTAACCGTTGTAATGTGGGTTATCCTTCATCAAATTTGTCTCTACTATCCAATCTAAAAGTATGCAAGACAAATATTACATGTATTATTTTGGTCCGAACGTCAAGATCGTGGTAATACGAGATTCTATTAAGAATTTTTCACTGTCTTTTTCTACCCCAAATCCCCTTTCAATTTCATTTTCGCAGCAATGCCTGCATGAAGTTGAATGTTTCTTTCCTTCCCTCCCCTCGGGTGGCAGTGCAAGTTTGTTGTCAAAATGATTCTTGTGGTACCTAGCATATGAGTAGGAAGCAAGTAAACAAATCCTACTCAAATATCTTAAGTGAAAAAAAATATTTTCTTGAAAATATATGAATTTATATTCAGGTGAGTACATTTCAATAAGACAGTAACTCAAAAGCACAAGAATGATTACTGTGTTTCAAAATATACTAACCCTGTGTGTAAAATTGTATGGGTAGCCATTTATTGCATTTACCAATACTTACTGGTCATGCACTGAATTAGATAATCCTATATCGGACAATATAACTTGGTCGTCCATCAGATGATAACAAGCTCATTTCTCATCTTGTGGTGACAGGTTCCTGTGTTAAATTGATCTCTAATTGAAAGAGAAACAGGAAAATGTGTGCCGTCCACTGCACCAATCGGACTCTGGAACAACACATACCTTTGATCATCAAAAAGACATTAATGTACATCTTCAAAATTAGGATCAATTGGTTTAATAATGTCCGCTACCATAGCAATGACATTATTTAGAACTCCATAGAAAAAGATGAAGACATTAGAACTTGATTGAACCTTCTATTGTTCGTTAACTTGTTTGGATAGTTCCTGTTGTTGTAAACAAAGACAACCTTGTAGGTGGTAACAAGTAGTGAGGAGTGTGTGCAACGAGTTGATCTGATTGACGTTCAGAAAAAACACATTACGACACTGCATAGCATTTCCCATTGTTTTCATTATTCAACCGATCCTAGACTACATTAGGACTTGTGGTAGAACTCTCATGCTCACCATCTCCAGACTCATGGTCAGCCCAGCAATAATGGCATCATCATCTTGGCTATCATAACCTTCTTCCAAGGCGTGTGAAGTGTGCAAATCAATTCTCTTTGCACCATACCTTTACTTAGAAAAAATGAAAGAGCATTCAACATAACAATATATAAACGAATGAACTGCATATCACAAATTAATTAGGAAGTGCCCAATAATATATTCAAAACGAATTACACATAGCATTATTCATACTTCTAAAACTCAAATGACAAATAGTTGCATGAGAACAATGAAATAATTAAACAAGTAGCTAATAGGTCAGCATAAAAATGCAAAAGAACTAGCAAGATACATGCCACTGTCAACAAATGGTTCCACAATCTGCACCATCATCACCAGCTGGATCGAAGTCCTCTGGACCAAATGGATCACCACTAAACCAACCACCAAAGCTAGAAGCACCTCCTAAACATATAGGTGGTGTTGGTGTTGGTGCTGGTGTTGTTGCTAGCGGTGCTATTGTTAACGTCAAAATCTGAACGATTCGATGGTGCTAAAGTCGATCGGCTAAGAGGTGTTCGATGGAGAATTTGATTCAGCCTATAAACAGGATCGGCCGATAGAGATACTGGTCGGCTCGTGAGACAAAGTCGATCAGAACTGTAGAGAAGCCGATCAAATTAATAGAAGATTGGATCGGTTTGAAGACAGAAAATTATCCGATCGAGGTCAGGTCCGAGAAGCCCAAGGAGAGATAGGAAAAGGATCAGCTTTAGTAAAAAGAGGTTCGATTGCTACAGTGAAGAAGCTGATCGGGTTGTAGCGAAGGAAGACTTGGTTCCAAATTGGAAGATTATTCAGATAAAACTGAGTTTGCGCAAGAGCCGTGGACTCCACGGCAAGATGTTCTATTTTTGTAAATTGTAACCTTATTAAGAAGATTTAGTTAGTTAGTTAACTTCTTTAGAGGTATTTTTCTTTCTTCTTGTTAGGAAATAACGTCCGATGATTATAAACGCGTCGGACTCTGTCTGTAAATCCAAGGTATAAATATAGACCCCATGGAAACATGTAACAGATCTCTCGATCAAAATACAATCTCGGCGCATCGCCACCCTAGTTTATCTAGGTTTTACTGGGGGGTTCTGGCTCTCAACGCGGGGTTACATCGGTTAAGTCCGATCTCCGGCGAAGGGGTAAGTCCCATCACCATCTCGATATGTTCTGCTTGTCTAAGGCTGCATCGATTAGGTTCGACTTCTTAGAGTGATCAGACGTATTGCATCACGTCTGTGTAGGGCCTATCAGCCTGTTAAGCTCACTCTGTCGTCGCCAATTACATACTGTATCGGTTAGGTTTGACCTACGAAGCTACCGATGGTAGATCGAGCTTCAGGCTTATAGTTTTCTACACGGCATATCATCTGAGTGCTAGCCGATAAGTTATCTATGTTCTGAGCTTCACGCCCAGCACATCGGCCCCTCGGCTGATACGTATCAACCTTTAGAGGTGTCCCTTGACGCGTAACGCCGAGAGGGAGACCGATACGCACCTGCCTTTAGAGAGGCGTCCCCTTATCGGCTCAGCTAGCCGTTGGGTTCATTCCTGTCTTTGCTTCAGCATAGCCGATCCGGCGTCCTCTGTATCATCGCTGCTGGCCTTGGCCTCGTACTGTCTCGGTTAGGTCCGATCTTCGAGGTTCGGTGTTAATAGAGCTATCATGGTGGGCGACGGGTCTTATGCTGTCATATCCGAAGTGGCATCGGCTTTATAGCCCGTGCCTTTTTAATAATATTTCTTGCCAGCCCGCATGTGCCTTCATCGGTTTTTCCAGCCGATGAACTACTGTTCGGCTATCCGGAGGGATCCTGTGCGCCTAGCTATCCTCTGAGTATATCATGGTTCCTCCATCGGTTTTGCAATCAATCTCTTGTCGACACCTATCCACATTGGCTCCTCAGCCAATCAAAGAGTCATCTCGATCCTATCGGCAGTCAGCCGATAGCAAGCGCCTGTATCAGCCTACCGTCCAACGGACCTGCTCGTCTCACCTGCTTATCAATTACAGGGTCAAATTGACTAGCACGCCCATACCCGTACCGACGCAGTGGAGCTGATCGAACCCCACGGCCCCTGGCGTGCGTACCTCAAACCACGGAGAAAAGCCGATCGGTCTGCATTAGAGCTAAGCAGACCTCCCAGGCGACCGGCGTATTCGTGCCAGGGTGCGCGAGGGACCTCGACACGAACAACTACCCATTATGCATCCTGGCGTAGGAGACGTAAATGAACCAGAGATAAGACTCTGCAACCGGGCACTTGAGGTAGAACTGATTATAGTATCTGTCACGGAACAGATCCAATGCCATGAACCACAAATCACTGCCCTTGGGGTATCCATCGGCCACCACCACCATCTCCATGCAAGCCTTTGCACCTCTAGCCTTCTTCTCCTCCTCTCATATAGCTCTCTATAGATTCAAACCTCAAATCAGCTAGCCAATGGAGAGCCTCGCCGATAGAGTTACTTCATGTTATCTTTGAAAAGCCCTCTAAAATTCTACCCTCGATGGTAGACCCTTCCCCTTTGCCCTAGCTGCACTATTGGTGAGGATGGGGGTGGTGCCCTAACAGGATATGAGTTAACTCCTTTAAATTGATTATCGATCGCTATGTTAGTTACTGGTCAACCACTGATTATGCTCTAAGCATATTGGAGTGGTCCTCGACGACCATACGCCCTTGAAAAACAGTATGGTGGTCGTCAATAGATTTGAGAAGGGTATTCTTCAAAACCTTCACTCATTTCCTTTTCTACACAATTGAAGAGCACTGTCAGTAAGCGAGTAAAAGTGCTGTAAAATATAGATGAAATGTATAGAAATAATAGAGTAGACACAGCAAGCAGTATATACAGCAAGCAATATAAATAGCAAACACAACCTGAAATTGCAGGCACAACCTAAAATAGCAGGTAATATACAGCAGTATAAAAATAGAAACAAATCTGAAATATTAAGCACTATTGCAGTATAAAAATAAACAGCAAGCACAATCTGAAATAGCAAGCAATGTACAATTGCAGTACAGAAATTTTCAGCAATCACAATGTGAAATCTGAATAGCAAGCTGCACTTAAATAAAAGCGTAACACAATACATGCACTATAGAGCTGCACTACATAATTTTATTATTGATACACACAGAAATAAATCAAATTATTTGTTGGCTTTCTTTCAGAAATAGAAAGGTGCAATGCAGTACATCAAGCATTTCTGCAGAGAAGCAATCAGGCAATATTGGCAACTACAAGCATTATACTTTATACTTTCTATAAAGGAAGCAAAAATATCTCACATGCACAAGTGGTCTATGTAGTATGCAGTAAGTAGAGCAATATACAAAAATATTGTTGTATGTAACTTATATATTGCAAATAGATGATAATATGATGCTAGCAGTACTACAAGAAGATAGCAAAAATGTGAGTATGTAATGCTAACAATATAGTTGCTTTGTGCAATGGCAGGTTTGAAATCTCCATGTAGTTTGCTTTGTGCAATGGCAAGTTTGAAATCCCCATGTAGTTTGCTTTGGGCAATAGCAAGTGCATGAAGGAAAAGATGTCAAATGTCAAACATAGTTCGTACAGATGAGACAAATGGACAATATTTTCAACTTCACATCTTCATCATTACATAATTGTTAACTATTTCACAAGTACTTAGTTAATGAACTAGTTAAAGAACTGCTAATTAAAGAACTAACTAATTAAATGAACTAATTAAAGAACTACTATTTAATGAACTATTAATTACAGAACTAATGAAATAACTAACAACAAAACTAATTAAAGAACTTATTCACCTCTGCTGTACTAATTACTGCAGTACTAATTAAAGAACTATCTATAAGACCAACTAATTAAGGAACTAATGAAAGAATTAACTACATAACTAATTAAACAACTTTCACCTATGATGTACTAATTAAAGACTGTTAATAGTACAAGGTAAATTCATTTAGCTACAATGGTCCAATATATGACACATCTCTAGCTATGAGTAGAACAATATGATTTTGGTGCTTCCTATGTTCATATGAACTACACTACACTAGTTCATCTAATTAACCTAAGTTCATCTAACATATATTGTACATCTAATTTTGCACACCTATTTTCATACTACACTGACATATAATAGTTCATCTAATTAGTTTAGCAAGCACTACATGTTCAATACTATACACTAGTCTAACCTGTTGTTCACGGCACGAAGTTTGCATATACACTTCAGTGTATTACTATTCAACTACGATAAATAAGCTCTAAATGAAAAGATAGAATTGCATACATATATATAGAGCCCTAGCTTTCCCACCACTCATCGTGGGCAAGGATGGCCTGAGTGATAGGGTCACACTAGGTCTGATAACCTTCGATTCCAACTCCGTCCACATGTTAAAATTGCAATGAGAAGTTTCCCGGTGGATCTTTATTTGCTTCTTCGTGACTCTCTTCCCTCCCTTTCCTAACATCTTCCTCTTCAAATTAATGTACCCTTGTGCTTTGGAGGTCGAGGAGGTGATGTTGCTTGCATGAATCTCTACTAAGCAGCGCCGGAGGAAGACGTGAAGCTCTTCCTCAATCCAATAGGTTTGACCATCTTACATCTACCAACCCAAGTCAAGCAATATAGAGGGTACAAGGAAATGGTGATAACAATGAATGCATTACCTTGCTTGCCTCGTCGAATGGGATGAGGTCCTAATTGATAAAGTGCACAACTATTGCTAGAGTGACTCACTGGACAAACATGCACACAATTTCAGGCGATTTAGTGATGACATCAGAGAGGATCATAAGGC
The DNA here is from genome assembly GCA_030770085.1 of Oryza coarctata. Taxonomy (NCBI): domain Eukaryota; kingdom Viridiplantae; phylum Streptophyta; class Magnoliopsida; order Poales; family Poaceae; genus Oryza; species Oryza coarctata. Next base: position 7,016,384 of record CM061484.1, on the reverse strand, counting down.
AATGTCAACATCATCCTCATCAATACACCAAGACAAGGCATCAAATAGCAATGAGTAATAAGAGCCCTAATCTAAATCCAAATCTGACACCACAAGGCACCAGGCATGCAAGTTGCAAGACCCTGATGCAAGAACAGGATGACCCCGATTTGGTGCCAATGCCCTCCATGACTCACTTGTGTTTCTTGTCTCTATTGACCATGGGGGTTAAATAGAGGTGAGCTCACCATCCCCTCACCAATAGGGCCTCCTCCTATAAGACCTGGCCATGCAAATCTTGTTGCTTTTGTGTCGCATAAGAGCGCACTAGAAGGATAGCCCAACACGGGAAAGGCTACACTACCATAACTGCAAGTGTTGACGGTGGGAGCAATGGTCATGCCGGTTGTCTTTCTCCACCCTTGAGGATGCCTTGAGGCAGCTAGATTCACCTTTCTTCTCTCCCGCTGGAGATGCCTTAGCCCATGCATGAGTCGTCGCTATCACCCGTATGCTCATCAGTGCCACATAGAGCAAGACAACACATGCAATCTTAGTAATGGACACAAAGGTGTCGATATCTTTACTAGCCTCGATGACCTTTAGGCAATGCAAGGCATCGATAAAGGGGATGAGGAGGATGAGCAAGATAAAGGAAAGGGGATCAAGGGTGAGGCACTACTATTCGGTGGGGAAATGGAAACCTCGCTAATGACTGTCACCCGCGTTAATTCACTCTCTACTCAATCGCTCGGCCGTACAACCCAATAGCCTAACCGTTTGACCCAACAAAATACTGGAGCCACAATGTAGCCCAACTGAATTTGCACTTTCGAATGGGCCCTAAGTCCTATACATACATACTACTACTACTACATGGGAGTGTCATATGTACGAGACAAAGAAGAGGACAGTGGCATATATGGCTGACAAATGCAAAAGTAGCAATCATCTCTCGTAACGTCTACTCTAGTGTGAAATCTGAACTAGATTATGAATAGAGGCATTCGAGGTGTATGTTTTTGACCTTCAATTTTGTCATTTAGAGTAAGTTTAATAGTAGAGCTAACTACTAGCTATAAACATATATTAAAGCTAACATATATAATAGATGAGCTATAAGATTGTATCTAGTTTTTCTTCTCCTCTCTCTTTCCCTAACTTATAAATTTAATGTATGTATCTTAGAGCCAACATTCCTTTTTTTTATCTCTCTCCCTCACATATGCTTATAGCTTGCTATTGTATTTGCAATTAAGCATTAGTTTCCACTATCAGCTATGTGTGAATAGGTGTTTTTGTTTTTTTTCTATAAAGGTCTGCTTGTGCATTTTTTTTATCATAACATTGTTTTGCTCTAATCTCTTTGAATGTTATATGGAGCTAGCTGAGAGGTTGAAACTTCTTGAATCTTGAGTTCCTTGTCATGCAAGGATTAATTTCTTCACAACAAGGTATAGGTGTACATCAAAGTGAATTGTCTATTTTTTTCCTCACCAAAAGTCTTTTGGAATTTAATATGGTATTAGAACCAGATGTTTAGAGTTTGAATTCCAACTAGTGGCATTGCTGCATAGATGGAGTAGACCTGCTAATGGGTTGGATCGAAATGGGTTCAATGGATTGGTTTTAAGTTTAGGCTAAGTTTGGTTGGGTGAAAATGGGCTAGGGCGGTTTGGGGGGCAAAGGAGGAGGTGTGTTTGGATTGGATTGGTATTGGGTGCAATATTTTGTTTTCAACCCATGGATTCCTATTGGATGCTAGGGCAAGGTTAGCCCAGTTCGGCATTCCTCAACCCAATCTCTTATGTGTCTTTGTCTTCACGAGACATAGCACCATGCCACTGCTTGCTTAGCTTGATGTTGCCTAGTGGGCAGAGCTTCTTGTTCTAGAAGGCAGCGATTCATCGGTGGAATCTAATGAGGAGGAAAACTTTACCTTAGGCAACAGACATCCCATGTATGTTTAGAGGCAATGAGGTCTTCACCAATGGCTACCTCAATGCTATGTACCCTGTGTTTAGTTGCTCGCTATCATCATCGCCACTACAAGAGAGAGAGAATACATGCTAGGTCATTTGTGCGGATGCCTCTGGAGGCACCTGCTACTAAAGAGAGGGCACTACCAAGGCTACCGCCCAATAATGATGGTGATCTTTAGGGCATGTCAATGAAGACATACTGTGGCCTATGGTCACCTATATCTCTCGTGGCACCAATTTTCCAGAGAGATGCCTAAAGAGCAACTCGACTGAGTCGGTTTCCTAGTGGCTCATCTACTAGAGCCACATCGATGACAAGGAGAAGTTTCTATTCTTGAGATCGAGCTTTGGCCATATAAGTAGTAAGGGAGGAGCGGAGATAACGGTGGTATGGGCCAAGTGTGGAAGTGGATTAGAGATGTACTGAAAATGGATTGGAGGATTGAGATGAACCCATAGAAGAGAAATAGGCTAGATTAGTTTGACCTAAGATAAGAAATGGTTTAGGTAGGTTTGGATCCTAAGAGCTAGTTAATGGATTGGATTGGATTGGTTTAGCTTGATGTGGTGGTTTAGGCCAATGGGGTGGGTTTCATCTTATTAGCAAATGGAGGTGACAAGGACATTGACCTAGAGGATTCGATGTTGAGATCCTTTGTATGGGTCAAGCTAGGAGTGGTGACAAGGTGCCATTGAGCAAGCCTGGTGTGGCCTTAGGGTGGGGTAAGATTGTAGGGGCATTAGCCTTAAAATGGAGTATCTAGCTTCAGTTTCTGGCTCAAGGAATCACTTATGTACTTAGATGGTTGATACTTTATTGGTGATAACAACTTAGGAGGACATACATGTTAGGGTTTGTATTGAGAAGGTGTACCTATTAGCATGGAGAAAAAACAGGGGGCTCCAAGTCAACACCTAATAACAACATTTGTACAAACAACCATAGCACATACAACCATCTAAAATTATTCTATGTATATTACAACCATCAATTCAAATACATTATAACAAATATTTTTATATAACTATCTTTGATAAACATATTATCAATGTTTTATGATATGTTTTAGCCATAACCATGATTTACCCGTTTGTACATTTGATTTCTATTGGCTTAATATTTGTATGTCTCTCTTTCAAGAAAACTCTCTTAGTACACCTAGTTAGTTTATTTAAAAAAATTCTATATATGGATTTTTATATGTTTTAAATATTTTTCTTACTTTATAATATTTATGATTGTTTATACTCCTAAATAATTATTATTATCCAACCATTTGGTACAACAGAACAGGGATATTTCATTCCTTTAGTTTCTTGGCCGTGCATCTTTGGACAAACAAACGAACTCCGTTCAAAGCAAACCAGACAGAGAGTAGAAGATGTTTTTTATTCTCTCTAGAAACTAAGAGGTCACGTTAGAAACATGGCAGAAGATTGGTAGGAAACTGTTTCCAGATCACGAGAGCAGAATTGCCCAACAAATCAATCTGTCCATAGGCTCGTTTCTCACCTTCTACTGTGCCTGCATCTACAGCCAATGCAACACCCTTCGCATGAACCATCAGTTTCATGTTAGCACGGAAACAGGTTTCAGCAGTTGGGCAATTTGCCAACGTACGCATGACGTATGCGTCGCGCTTTAATTGCTATCCTTGATGACGATATCCGCCATTGTGCTTGGAAAAAAGTGTATTCATCTTATTGGATGCTTTGGCGGGCTACTGCCTCCGTTTATTTTTTTTAGTGACGTTTACAGTCCGCTGTACACATATTAAATATTTTGTATCACCGTATATTTATGAAAATTATAAAAAATATAACTAGTATATCGTAGTATTTTTATGACAAATCTCCTAGTTTTATTTCAATATGAAATCTTAACACTAATATGTATTTGTAAGAAAGTTAAGATTATTCTAAACATATCTATTTAAGAATGGAGTGAGTACAAATATATAACTTTTGTGGGAACAATATTATTAAAGGAACTCTCTGAGTCTTAACTTATTACCCAGGCAAGTTCAACATCACCTGAAAATGATATATTCCCATGTAATTACGCACGATTGTTTTCACATGATATAATGTTGATAGGTTGATGTCTTGGTGCTTCTTTTGTCAAGAAACCTATTTGCTTCTCCCTTATTTTAAAAAATTGAAAATTTAATGTTGTTTCTAATAATCTTCCCCGCAAAGAAATTGTTTCTGGTCCCTAAATTTCATTTGTCTGGTGCATCTTAAAATTTTAATTAGTTTTCAAAATAAAGCTGAAACTCGGTGTGTGGTTTAGACCTGAGACTGTTTGTGACAATGTCAAGTGAAACTTTTTAGTGGATCATGCATGGATAGGAGGGAATTTGGCTCCATCTTTCAGGTCGTGTCTAATTCTAATTACACGAGGAGATCCATGTGGGGGCTGGAATTTTTTTATAGTTTGAACCTTTATGTTAAAATTTTAAAATAAATCACCTAGAAATTATCTTGTATAAAAAGAATTTTTGACCTTCCCGGGTGACGTGCCAACAATAATGAAATGGTTTTTAGCGTGGTGGTGTTGTTTAATCACACCAACGGCTAAAAAGTTTTTAAAATATTTTTTCAAAACATTGAAACAAAATGTTCAAAACATAAAAAAATTATTAGTGCTACAGTTATTTTTTTATTTTTAGAATTTTCAAAATAAATCTTTTAAAATGAACATCACATTATTTTCAAAAATAGAAAAGTGACGCTACTAAAAATGGCTTAGTAGGACAAGTTTGCCACATCAGAAAGATGTGTTGTGCCAAGTTTTGGCCATTGGCATTAACCATGTTAGTGAAAAGGTTTATTTTTAAAACTAAAGTGTAGGGTACAAGTAAACAAAATGTAGTTTACAGGTATTATTTTAAAGTTTTATTTATAAAAGATTGGTAAAAGAAATAAAAGTTTTGTGGTTGCTTTGAGTCCAATGTCCAGTTGTGCACGGATAAGATTTGATTTGTTTATAGTTTCTGTTTGAGAAAAGATGGAAGAATATCTGATTTTTATAATAACTAATGATGAAATTAACTATAAAAAATCTATATGATGAACTTTTATGTATAATATTTTTATAAAAAATGTATTGTTTAACAGTTAAAAATATACGAGAAAAAACTGAAAAAACCAGCTGTCTTGAGCACAGCCATATTGTCATTTAAATGACCAAGTGTACACCACGATGATAGGACATGCACCATCCTTTCAACTCATAATTTTTTTATTATTTAAACTCTTTATTAATAATATTTTAAAAATAATTTTCATCAAAACTTATTTTTAAAACTGAATATTTGGCAACGCTATTGCATTTGGCGTGGCATTTACGCACTGCACTGCCACGCCGCTTGTACAAATCGTATGACGTGGCACTGGCTTACCACGTCATCACCTTGGAGTGGCAGGGGCAAACTGCGCCGTCAAAGTTGGCGTGCTAGTGCTTCAGACTGTAACGAGCTAACCTAGCTAATAGCAGGAAAACTAAGAGTACTACTAGTACAGAGTATTTTATTTTACTCACCTGCCGGTCGAAGCCCGCGTAAAGTTGAACCTTCCTTTACCTAGAGGCTTCAATGGCTGCATTGATGAACATGCTTAGCTTTCTCGTTAATTAGCTTTCAGAGTTACTCCTATTCAATATGCCACTATTGCTAGCGCATGAGGTGAAAAACAAAGTGCATGTCTGATTGGAGAGTAATTTTGTCACAAACTAACTTGCCGAAAATGTGACAAGTCAAAAAAAGTATGGCAAACAATTCGTTGGTCATAAGTGTGTGATAAGATGTGTTAAGAAAATGAGCCTATCACATATGGGTGAATAAGTTAATAAAATATGGCTTATCACAGTTACAGCAACCAACCAAAAACTTATCTAATAAAGTATGGCTTCCTAATATGTAGCGTGGCAAACTACGACAACAAACCAAACAACCCTTTACGCAAGTTTGTTTTATGGTAGGTTTATCAAATCATGTATATAATTAGTATGTGCTTTATCTATAAGGATTTATAGGTTGATTAGCATATTATGTCAAAAGATTATTTTGTCATTTTAATTGTTAATTTCTTATTTTTGAATTTTTTATATTCTCTTTCTAAATACTTTAGAATAATTGAAATAATGAAAATTATGAGAACCGATCAGTATATAAATATATATTGTAGTACAAAATTTGAATTATAGAAATTTTTATATTTTAGATTTTAAAACAGAGAGAGTAGTTGAGAAACTTAACTTCATATGTGTGGCTCCAAAAGATTTAACTACAGATTTTATATATAATCACATTTAATTCATTATTCATCTATTTTTTAAAAAATATATCTCCGTTCCAAACATTGGAAATGCCCCACTCATGCTAAAATACACAGTTTCTGCAACCAGATTGCACCTTGGTTAAAAAAGATTTTTTTTATTTTTCATACACACGTTTTTCAAACAATATTTTTTTTATTAAAAAAATTATACAAACGTTGTTTTCAAAAATTATATTAATATATTAATAATTTCATTTCGTGTTACCTATAATTTTCTTCTCACTTAAAAATATTTATTCTTCAAGAAGAATTACTATTAGCATGTCATAGAGAAAAGATAAGACAATATCTAGGCACTAGGCAACGGCTAGCAGAGCACGCTTTTGTCCATGGGTCATCATTAGCACGTCAACATGCAGCCACGCCGACAAGCAAGGCGTCGCGAATTGACCCAGTCACGCCAAGCTAAGGTTGCGTTCGCAACTGTTTTTTTTTCAGGTATTTTTTAAAAAAACTTTATATATAAGTTTATTATCTTTCTTTTTAATATATTTTTTATTTATTAATTTTATCATTTATATTATTAAATAGCTATAAAAATAAATAATCTTTTATATTTTAACAATATTAAACACAACTAAATAATGTGACAAAAATTCAACGCGACATCATTGCACCACATGCTAAGTTTTATCACCCTTGTGACAATGGCGTGGTAGCATCTAAATGGCACGTCAAGAATAACGACATTGTCAACAGATTTAATTTTAAAAATATTTTTTGATATAGTTTATTTTAAAATATTATTAATAAAAGGTTTAAATAATAATAAGAATTCTGTTTTTTTAAGCATAACTTAGTAGATATATTGGATAGAAAGTTAGAGTACAGCTGATTTTGTGAAGAAGCCCCTGATAGTTGGGCAAATTACAGTTTGAACACATAAAATGCAACACAAGAACTTGAAAAGAAAGTGATAAGCTATCACATCCTTATCTTCACAAATTCTACAGTGGTGGCACAATCAGAACAAGGATAATATCTACGACGATGGAGAAGATGATGCCTAGGCTCAATTCAATTATGAATGGGGCCTTCAAGAGTTAGAGATTAAGAGCCTTGACAAACAAAATAATATCAATCACACCTTATATATCCTTCGTCGGATGCAAAGAACATGATAGGCATGGTGACCAAGTTATCACTGGATATGAAAGGAAAGGGGCAGGAGGAGGATGGGTATTTTTTTCATCCTAACAGTCACCTAAAACTTTCTGGATGAAGATGAAAAGGAGCCGTCATAATAAAAATTCTCTGACTCATACATGCAAGATAGCTTTCTACGAGTAGCCACAAATGCACAAATATGCATGGCTCAAAAGATAAACAACCTTAGTGACACCCCAATCACAACCTGCACCTATACAAGCAAATGCCACCGGTCATATTGTTTCTCTGCACCAGTACATCAACTCATGATCAACCTCTCCCTTTTTTCAACGACACGTCTCAATCGGCTTCTACCTCGGACCCATAAAACTACCAATACCACCGCACCGCAATACTTCCTCTAGTCATATAGTAATATATAACTAACATTTCGAATGCGAAAACGTTTAGCCATCAATTTCTCTTTAAATATTTCAATTTAAGTTTTTGAAAGTGATATTTATCTTCAAAAATAGATTCAGAATATTATTACTCACATGTATATTTTATAAGCTTTATGCTTAGTAACTAATAAATAAACTATGAATTGCAAATAAAATAATAATTAAACTATGCGCTTTATATATTTTATAAGCTTTGTACGCTTCAGATTTATTTTGTGCTATGCACTGACGTGGCAGGTACAGGTGGCGCCTCGGTCCCGATTCCTGTTTGCACGGTCGGGGTGCGTGTGGCATTATGCAGCGGGGGTGGTTTCGGTTGGGGAGGAAGCGCGGGTGAAAAAGGTGGGGAGCGTCGGAGCTGAACAAAACGACTGGCTTTCCGTTCGACCCATGGGATGGACGCTTGTCTCCTCTCCTCGCGTGCCTAGCTTCCCTTCCCCACCCACTACCCCACTCCACTCCACTCCACGCCCACCTCGCCGCACCTCTGATCTGTTTGATTGATGCCGGGGCGGCCGTGATGGCGGCGGGAGCGGGAGCGCGCGGCGGGACAGGGGAGGGCGGCGGGGGACGAACGTCCCCGGGTGGCGTGTCGGCGGCGGCGATCGGGCCCCACCAACTCGGGGTGGCCGCCGCGGAAGGTGAGGGTGATGTTTTACGCGGGGGGGGGGGGGGGGGGGGGTTGCTCCGTTCTCTTGGTGCATCGTGCGGGGGATGGCGCTGCAATGTCGCACGCGGTTGGTGTTGTGGCTGCTCGTCGCGCCGACGCGCGCGCGGGGTCGCCGCGAGAGGTGGCTGGGGAGGGTTCCATGAGAGGGGGCGATTCGATGGGCACGCCGGGGAACAGCGTGTGCGATCTTTGTGGGGGCTGTGGTTAATAACGCTTCTCTGGGGCGGAATTGGGGTTGAAGAATGTCGCGTTAGGGTTTCGGTGCGTGGCAGCGGGTGTGGCATTGCGAAGGTGGTTCGATCGGGGAGCGTTAGAGCCGAGCACGCCGGGGCTTGATTTCGGATCGTTGCGTGGTGATAGGGGGTCCAGCTGCCTTTTCAGTTTTCTCTTGTGTCGGTGACTTCAATGTTGGTGTGTTTGCGGAACCACGCTAGGTTGGGGATTGCAATGTTTTTTTTAATTTATCGTTGCGTGATCTTTATGCTTGTATTTTGGGTTGAAAAATCAGTGTTTGAACCTTTGGGGGGGAGAGAGTGTCTGGTGTGAGAGGTCAGAGGTTTTCCACTGAGCGTTCTCATCTCAGAGATGATGGGCTGAGGTAATGTGTTTTTGTTGGAGGTCCACATTTGAGAATCAGGGGACGAACACATAGCTACTTGACTTTTGGTATAAAGGTGGCAACTTTCGTGGAATTGCTTTCGCCTCACTTGAGTTCTCATTATAACAAGGCCTTTTTTCTGCTGGCTATGTGGTCTCAGTGGTAATTTACCTCTGCTGCAAGCATTGGGAGGAATTGGCAGATGTCTTCTTTTACTCATGATTAGTATCTGAACATTTGCTGATGACTTGCCCTTCTCTTCTCATAGTAACCAAGTTTCCATTTCAGTAGAAAGAGTGGCTCTCCGGACTAATATTGCCAGTGCTTGCTTGAAACTTTGAATGTGTACCACATACTTTTCTACAATAATTAAGAGCTAGCATGTCTGTTGCATTTATGCATTAAAAACATAAAATTCTCACTGCAACTCTAGCATGAATATTAGGGGATTCCATAAAGAAAAGGATGAAATCATGTGAACTTTGTATTTTGCTTGTAAGTGTACGTGACAGTACCACACCAAGATTTGTCATATAAAGTATGCATGCAGATTTGCTTTGTTTGCTTCTACTCTACTACATGCTTCTGTTCTTCTAGTACAAATTTGTCCTAAACAAATTGATTTAAAGTTGAATTAATGGATGATTAAATGTTGACCATGTTATTTTAACTGTTTGGAGAGAATAATTTCAACATTGCTTGTTGTCTCTAGTATACCGGTCATGTCAAGTGATTGTTAACAATGTTTCTCAATGATATTGCAGAAGCAATGTGGCAACTGACTTTAGGAGAAGGAGAGTCTATGGAGTTCACTCCATACCCTGAGCGGATAGGAGAGCCAGACTGCAGTTATTATATGAGGACTGGACTATGTAGGTTTGGGATGACTTGCAAATTCAATCACCCCCCAAATAGAAAGATGGTAATGTTACCTGTGCATCAGTTATTATTTGTTTGGGTAAAGTCTATTTTTAACCGTTGAACTTTGCGCAAAGTTTATTTTCACCCTGAATTACAAGACCAGTTATTTTTCACTCCTAACTTTCAAAACCGGTCACATTAGGTCCTGGAAATTTGGCTGATATTTCATAATGTGTATAGATCTTGAATCGACCTAATCTATCTTTTCCTTTTTATTTTTCTTTCTAAATTCTCAGCTGCTGAATTTTTTGGATTAAGAATCAATCTGTCCATATTTTACAGAAATTGTAAAGAGACCACCCAATGTTGTTGGTCATTGATTGCTTCCATAAAAATCTGCATAATTTTTCATAATGATGTTAATCTGAAAATTTCAAGATAATGTTGCAGATGTCGAAAGTTTAAAGTGGGTCCAAAACTAAATCGGGCACACATACAAAGAATTTGGATTCTTTAGTCACTCATATAGCTATATCAACTCCTGTTGGATGGTTGTTTGTACACTCATGTAGCTAGCTTCTAAATTCTAATTTGATGCATTTAAGCTGCCATACGTTCTGCTCTATACTATTGTATATTATATAGTGCATTCTAGCTAGAGCTGTTCCCTATCCTTTTCCTTCTGTAGAGAATAGGTAGAGATGTATTTTCATTTTTTCATAATTATTATTTGCACAGAAATATATAATTAGAATGCAATTTAAGTGCCCAGGGGATCCCATCCCAGGTTTCTATTTGCAGAAAGTGTAAAACACCACATATCCTACATCCACGATTTTTTTTTTTTGGTTATTGTTGAGACGGTATGTTGTGCACTTATCACAATTGTGGATGCAACAACACCTGGGCAAACGATATGCCAAATATGATATACTTTTTGTTTGAATGTTAAAGAGCATATTGTTTTGTTTCCTTATCCCTTTTCTGCTTGATTCTATTTTTTGTCTTTACCCAATTATGTTATTGAATTATCAGGCTGTTGCTGCTGCAAGGATGAATGGAGAGTATCCTTATAGAATTGGTCAACCTGAGTGTCAAGTGGGTACTCAATCTTTTATTAACTTCATAAATCAATTTGTCTTGATTTAATCTTTTTTTTCTTTACTTTGTGATGTATGATTAACTGTTAACAGAATGTTGGGTTTCAATATCCATAAGTGCAACTTTTTATTATTTGTTATACTCTGGTTAATAATTGATATGTTTGATCTAAGTTTAAGTTAAACTAAAGCTCATCTGTTTAGAATGTTGGTAATCTATCAGTAAAAAAATTATGAACATGAGCCATTTCAGTAAAATTCCTAGCAACACTTTTTTTGGCAGCCTGGCAGGTTGGCAAAAAAATTGCTTGTATTCTGTGTAAGTTAACAGGAATTAGCTTTAAAGAGAACTATCTTTGTAAACAATATCAGTCAGTGCCATGTTACATTACAAGAGCAATCTCTGTTCCTTTGACTGTACATGTATTCAGAAGAATCAACCTTGACATATTGCTATTATTATGCAATATTTTCTGTTGTTTAGTGCCAACCCCTAATTCATAAATAATCTAGCTGTTAACACATTTTTCTGTGAGTATTTTTTCTACTAGCCTTTCATTCTTATCAGCTATAAATGAACTTTGTTTTTAAAACTTACCATATCCTTCATCTTTTTATAGAATTTCGACTGCTATTTATCCCTCATCCTTTCATAATTCTCCAACTACTATTTTGTACTGAAACTGGCTTTTACATGTCATGAACTGCTTAGAGTTCTCATATTTTCTGTTCTTTCAGTACTACTTGAAAACTGGAACGTGCAAGTTTGGTGCAACTTGCAAGTTTCATCACCCCAGGGAGAAGGCTGCACTTGCAACTCGTGTACAGTTAAATGTTCTGGGTTACCCGATCCGTCTGGTTTGTTCTGTAATTCAATAATTTAGTTGTTACCTGATTGCTTTTTATTTAACTATAATAACTACCTCTTAGCTTTCCTGCATTATTAGCTTCATTTACTTGCAGTTTATTACTGCAGAGTGAGAAAGAATGCACTTACTACTTAAGAACAGGGCAGTGTAAATTTGCAAGCACATGTAAGTTTCATCATCCAGAGCCCTCTAATACAATGGTTGCTGTGCGGAGCTCTATGTATTCACCTGGACAGCCTGCAACCTCTCCTGGTCAACATACTTATCCTGGAGCCGTAACAAACTGGACCTTGTCAAGATCTGCATCATTTATTGCAAGCCCCAGGTGGCCTGGTCACTCAGGTTATGCACAAGTAATTGTTCCCCAGGGCCTTGTTCAAGTTCCACGGTGGAATCCTTATGCTGTATGGTCTTTACCCTTTCTTCATACTTCAATTTGTGTGGTTATTCTCTGTCCTATTATATATTACATGCTCTTCCTCAACATGCTATGCTGATACTTATTCTGAATAACAGCATGGAAATGTGGTGTTTTACTTTTACTATGTTTATGTTTATAATTCATAATATATACCCACTTCATGCAGCATACTATCCTTATTCAATAGTTGGCCCATTTTTTTTATTTGGAGCAATCAACTTTTATGTTTATTCTACTTGGGACCAATTTTTAGTTTTGTTTATGTATGTTTTCCATTTATTTCCTGCTAATAAAGCCTCCAATATGTCCGTTCACTTACTACTTTGTGCTCCGTTCTCATCCTGCTACCTAAAACATGTGCCAAACTATTTGAAATCATGAACTTATTGCTCAGTGGTCTCCAACAAACTTATGTTAAACATGGGTGCCAATTCTGAATAGATCCATTTAGTGTCTATAAACTCCATTGCTCCTAGACAATATGGATTCCCACATTTTGCATGGTATATTAAGTAATTAAATATGGAAATGTTCATGGCCTGAGGCATAAACTTTAGCTGCCCGAGAAAAATCAGCCTTTCTGTTGCAACGATATTATACCATTTCTTATTATGACATTTGTTTTAACAAGAATAACTTGGATTTGAGATCTCCAACACAACTTAATACAGTCTTTCAGTTCTAAACAAGTCTAAACAAGTTAAAATATGTTAAAGTTGAAACTTAACAACAATCTCTATATCACGGTTTAGCCATGTTAATAGCTCCTTTTCAATCATTTCTATTTAAATATAGATCTTCAATTATATTCTACTTTTTTAAGTATATTCTTATTATCTCTCTATGTTAATTTTAGTTTTCCTCTCTCTTTTTATATTATTATTTTGACTTAAGATTCTACAATACACTTTTGAGAGTCTTCTTTGAATATGGCCAAACTATCTTAACTGTTGGATAAGCTTTTCTTCAATTGGTACTACTAATCAATCACGTATATCCTCGTTCTAAACTCGATGCATTCTTATATGAATACAAATTCAACGTAGCATACGTATTTCTGTAACACTCAGCTGTTGAACAAATGATGATATTGAGATGTGAAGTTTCTAAAAAAAGCGATCTCAAGTGTGTAATTTTTGTCATCATAAAGTAAACTGATTAGAATTTAGCATAATTGTAAAATGCTAAGTCAAAATAATAATGTAAAAAACGATAGATGAAGATCAAAATTAATATAAAGAGAGACAATAAAAAGAGATTTGAAAGAGTGGGATATAACTAAAGATCTTTACTTAAATAGAAATGTTTAAAAAATAATTATTGATATGCCTAAACCGTAATTTGGAAGTTTTTATTGGGTTTAAACTCTATCTTACCCTAACTTGCTTGAAACTGAAAGGATGTGAGTGCACTTACTCTTTTTGTCTGCCTGCATTTTGACTGTGTAGTATGAAGTCTTTTTTTATTTCCCCACTGGATCCTATATATGACTTTTTTTTTAAATCTCTTAGGCACAAATGGGCTCTTCATCTCCAGATGACCAGCAAAGAACACCTGTAACAACTCAATACTATGGCTCACGTCAGAGTGAAACAGCTGGTATTGGAGATCATGGAATGTATCAGTCATACCAAGGAGGCTCTGTTTCAGTCGGAGTTTACACAGTACAAGGGGAAAATATATTTCCTGAGAGACCTGATCAACCAGAGTGTCAATTCTACATGAAAACTGGAGACTGTAAGTTTGGTGCTGTTTGCAAGTTTCATCACCCCAAGGAGCGACTTGTTCCTGCTCCAAACTGTGCATTGAATTCCCTTGGTCTTCCACTACGCCTGGTAAGAGTATTTTTCTATGTTGAATTTTCTCAGGCCGAATTTTGTGAAAACCATTCCATTTATAGTGGCTATCATGCAAATTTTCGTGCATGTCTTGTTTCCTGTTCTTTTAGGCTACTAACCGGGTAGGTGAAAAGCATTTGGGAAAGCTATGATGAGAGGAACTATTATGTGAAACAGTTATTACCTGAAATTTGGTTGTATTCATGTGGTGTAAAGTGAGTTAAATGTGCTAATACTGAAGTAAAAACAAAACACAGATATTCCTTTCATATAATCTCCACAGTAGCAGCAACTGAGCAACATGACTGTACATGAGATTTTCTATTCTATTTACTGGTGTTAGTGGTGAACTGGTGACGTAGGAGAGACAAAAACCTAGGCAGAAGTATCTTGCAGTAGCAATTCCCCCCATAAACCTTTCTATTTTAGTGTAGGTATTCAATTTCTCCATAATGTTCAGGACCAAGCCAGTTATTTCTCCAACTTCAATTTAGCGGAGTTTAACTACTACAACTTTTTGTTGATTGGTTGAGAGCTGGAGTTGTTTGAGTTGAAAATTGGATATCTATACCGTGTTACTTCATTGTGTAAGGTCTATGCTGCATATTTCCCTTCTAGTGTGGTAGTACAGATTAATTGAAAGTTTCTTTTAATACTAGGTTAACAAGCTCACTTGCAAATTCCATTACTTTCTGTTTTATCAAGTTTTGGTTTGAGGAACTGGATTTCTGATTATTATTTTTTTGTGGTTGATGCCTATTAGTACCATCCAATAAATTATAATACTTGAGTAATCTGTAATTTGATAATTTTTGCCTATCGGAGGATGCTACTCTAACATCTATCTCTTTCCTGCTAACAGGGAGAACCTGTATGCACCTTTTATTCTCGTTACGGCATCTGCAAGTTTGGTCCTAATTGCAAATTTGACCATCCTATGGGAACCCTTATGTACGGAAGTGCAACATCACCAACAGGTGATGTGTCATCTATGCACTATCAGTTGTCACCCTCACCAGGGCATTCAGGAATATTGCTTGGAGGCTCTGGAAGGTCTCACCGGGTTCCTCAGTCTGACTCTCAGCAAATACCCTCTGGCGATGGAGATACCGAGAGAGAGGCATCATAAGCCCTCCTCGTCCTTTCCTCATGCTACCTCCCATTCTTGACTCTTCAGTAATTATCACCAACAGATTCAAAGAGCTGAAGCTGTACAGGTCCTTGTCCATCCATTTGCTGCTTCTCTGAACCACCACACACCGGTGCTTCATCATGTATCACATTCAGGCAGGAAAAAGTTCTTGCTTGCCACCCAATTCCTGCATGCCCCGTGAAAATAAATGGGGCAACCACTCTTATTTATCCCTACCATATACACACACAAGATACACTCACCTCCTGACAGTCGCTTCGGCGAATGATGCGCCTTGATCCCTTTGTTGTAGTTATACAGGTGGCCTGCAGTGGACAAGGCTTACCAAACTGACTCTATTGGGGATTCAACATCTCTTGTGTTTCCTTTTGCTCTTCTTCCTTTCTAGGCATTGGGGAGTAAGGGCTGGACTTGCTGCTTGTGCAAGTGTGCAGGTTGAAAACAACGGAAATAATGCTCGGCCTTTATTGTAATAATAGTAATTTATGTTCTGCGGACCGAATTATTTGTTGAATAAAAGAATCGGCCATGGCTGCGCAATCTGGGTCATTGTTCTCAACATTGAATCGTCCGCCTCTCGGCCATCCTGTAAACATTGCGAGATCATCTGTACTCAAACATATCCTTAAGTTTTTTTTTTTGTTGCCTGCTTGCAACACCCAAAAGGTCACGGTAGTTGAAGAATAGGCTAAAGGCCCTCTTTGTAACGTTAAGTGAAGAATAAGCAACCAAAAATAATTTAGGATAAAATTTTTATATCTGTTCTTGGTTTAGTAACTAAAAAGCTAATGTTGGATTTTAGAAGATACACTATAATAATAATAATAAACTTAAAATCAGCTTTAAAATTAAGTTTTTAAATTTTAAATTTTTAAGTTTTAAATCAACTTAAAAATCTAAACTAACAAGTCAAAGGCTGTGTTAACATGATTAATTAAATATTATCTATGAAAAACTTGAAAAATATATTGATGTGATTTTTAATGTAATTTTTCTATATATATATATATATGTTTAAAAAATATCGTTTAATAGTTAGGCAAATGTACTCACGAAAAAAGTTTACAAAATAGACATTCGAACTTAGTCTAAGCTAAAATAATTTTAGTCCCTTCGTGTGAAATTGCTCCAAAGATCTTCGTACTAATTTTAGCCCCTTATATTGTTCAAAGTGTATTAATATTTAATAAAATCCTATAACAACAGTTACAGTAATGAATGAGAAGACTACCTAGAAAATTTTGTGGTTTTATGGGCCTCTGTAAGATAAGGAGATGGGAGATCCATTCAGCTAACGGAAATAAGCTAATTAGATGATAGGTTGCTAAGCATTGTACCTAACAGAGTAATTTATTATAGAGTCAGAGGATACACGTAACGCCTTACGCCTAAGTTGCTGATGCCAAAATAGTATGGAGCTATTATCACCTTCACGAGGTCAATGAACGTTAGAGCTATTGCTGAGGCACCTCTTGAAAACTAAACTATAGAGGCTATTGGGAGTAAGCGTGGAGACTAAGCATATGCTATGCCTGATACGCATGAGTCATGCGAATAAATCTAGAAATTCATTGTATCAACATTTACACACTACACCATGTCCTATTTCATGCCTAATGCCTGTGCAACCACGAGCAGCAAAAATAAAGTAAAAAAAATCCGTCAGCTGAAATTGCATGAGTTTTCAGGCGCTTAGTTTTGTTAACCAGTGTTACTTAGCTAGGTACTTAAAACCTTACGTTAAACCTCCCGTTGCAGTAGCTAAAGCCGTTTTCTCTAAGTTTGTAGCCAAGAATTGTTCTCACTCTGTCTTTTTGAATTTCGACAGCCTTTGAAATGTTAATTTGATCAATAATATTTATAAAAATAAGTAGTTTTAAATAAAGAGTTACATATTATTATAATTTTTTTAATAATAACTTAGTAACACCATCCTGATCCAATTTTTTATATTTTTTATTGATGGTTAAAGTTAAAAATATTTGACTTAATACTATTTTAAAAATATTTATATTTCATAACGATCCTGAGATGAAAAATGTTTAAGGCTATCTTCGGTTTGAAGGTTTAGTTAAGATTATTAGCGACATGTAAAACTAGATAAATTATTAGCACATGATTAATTACATATTAAATATTACAAACTTTAAAAATAAATGTGTATGATTTTTAAAAATTAAAAAGTTTTTACAACATACGCACTATATAACCATTTAAAAATCATACTCATAAAAAGCAGCTAAGCCATTTAGCCAAACCAACCTAACACCTTGTGGAGCAAGATGTGTACTACACACCCAGCAATTTTCGTCAGCAAAAGGTCGGTCAACACAAGGTCAAACTTTGTAGCCGGCCGGCCGGAGCCCGCCACGTCGACACCACCCTCCAAATCCGCACGACGACCGCATCCTCCTCCCAGAGGACTCTGACGTCTAACTCCCTCCCACCACCGCCCTTCCACTACCAACTCCATTACACTGCCCCCACCACCACCACCCCCGCACTCTCCCCTCCCCGCCGCCGATGGCTTCCCACCTCCTCCTCCGCCTCCCCGCCCCTCCGCCGCCGCTCCTACCCCTTCCGCGGCGGCGAGTGCCCCTGCCACCGAGCCGGGTGGCCCCCACGGCGCCGCTGCTCGGGTCCCGCCTTATCTTCTCATCCTCGGCCGTCCGTCCGGCCCGGGCGAGGGGGTCCTCGATCGGCGGCGCGGGGGAGGACGACTCGGACGGCGAGGTGGACGGGGACCCGCCCCTCGTCGGGGAGGACTCGGCGGCGTTCCGGCTGGGCGACCAGCGGGTGTCGTCGTGGGTCTACTTCGGCGGGATACTCGCCGTGGTGCTGTGGGGGCTCAACGTGCTGTGGATCGACCCGGCCACCGGGGTTGGGACCAGGTTCCTCGAGGCCGTCGCCGCCGTCTCCGACAGCCACGAGGTAAGTCGGCAGATATCGTTTTCCCTTCCGGAGAGTTACCTTTCTTCTCTTGTGTTAATTAGCGTACTTTGAGATGGAGAACCTCTTTACTTTTTTTTTCTTTTAGCCCAACCTAATATTTCTGCGTTGGTATGTGATTCAGCCTTACCACTCGGGTATAAGGGATCTACCCTTTTATATGAAGCTAATGTAGCTACTGAATTAGTATGGACTAAATATGCATGTTTTAGAGAACTTGTACTGACGAGTGACAAACCAATACGGATTCCATTTTGATGCTCTGTGGCATGTAGGTAGTTCAACTCTTTATAGTTTGGATTGCCAATGAAGCAATTGAATGTGATATTGATTCTAGTTTTGGTAATTAAATTATAATTTGGACCAAATAAGACAAATCAGGCTTGATACTTCTGAAGCTGAACATTCCCTCCCCATAGTCATAGGAAACGGGATCGACGGCAACGTTCCTCAACGCAGGAATGTCGCCCCTGTCCTGGGAACGCGGGAACATTTTCGTCATCACCTTGTAAAAGCCTCTCACAAGTATCGTATCACATTTCTCGATCCCGTTCGTCGATCCCATCAACCCGGGAACTGATGAGGGAATCTCTTACATGGATACAACCACACCTGCTACACAGCAGGACCTAATGACTCGAGCTAGAGTATATCAACTTAACTACTAGGTGAAATCGTTCTTTACTGTCTAAACAAGTTTCTTAACGAATAGGATACTATTAAATTCTTGTGATGATATTATTCTACTTAGGAACTTAAGACATGAACTAGATTGGTCTAGGAGCAGTCATGACAAGTATCAATTGAAAGGTGTCATGATCAAAAGGACGACCAAACCAAGTAATCAGACTGCAAGTTTGGACATTAAGTTTGGACCTCTAGACAGCAATAACTTTAATGGACCATAACTCTTCACTCCAGAGGTTGTTTAAGGCTCATAAGCACTTGTTAGAAAGGCCTTGATGTCTACTTTCAGATGAATCCATAAACATCGCTAGATTCCATTAGAGCTGACTAGAAACTGCAGAAAGATGTTTGGACCTCTAGTCTTGGGCTGAGATCCTTGTATCTCGTTCAGCCCACTAGGGGCCCTTTCTAAGTTAGGGTTTACAGCCTTCCACGCCTCCTGACTCTCTCCCAAGTATAAATATTTATAGCAGTCGCCAGGATGAAAACTGGGTTTTGTTTTGTTGTAAGTTTAGCTACTGCTACTTCCACTTCCTTGTGAGCGCGTGTGTCGATTAGACCACCCATTTGCTTGATTCAAGACCCTAACTCGTGATTCAGATTCGTCTTTGAATCTTCCATCCGTGAGTTAATTGCTTGTTCATCTTATTCTTGCTTGTTCACGGTTACTAGCAAGTTCAAAGGTGTTCTTTGCACGGCAAGAACATTTCAATTGGAGACGGTGTACCTGTTACTAAGGCGCAGCCCTTGTGTTGTTGTAGTCGAACAGCCAACGTCGGATCCACCCCAAATCGAAGTTATCCCCAACTCTCATCGAATGTTAAGAATAAACCCTATCTACTTCCATCAATTATGAACTTGCTACAACTCATCAATTATGGTTTCAAAAGATTGTTTTTCCATTATAAATAGGAGTTTATTCTTATGGTCTCATCAATTATGGTCTCATCGAATGTTAAGAATAAACCCTAGCTACAACTCTCATCAATTATGGTCTCAAAAGATTGATTTTCCATTATAAATAGGAGTTTGCTATATACCCAATTTATAGGGTTCTTGTAAATATAGGAAGGGACATAGTCACAAGGTTCCTGATGAAACTTGTTAGGGTTTATTCCTGACTTTCGATGAGAGTGGGGGATAACTTCGATTTGAGGTGGATCCGACGTTGGCTGTCCAACTACAACACCACAAGGGCTGCACCTTAGCAACAGGTACACCGTCTCCGATTGGAATGTTCTTGCCATGCCAAGAATACCTCTGAACCTGCTAACAACCGAGAATAAGATGAACAAGCAATTAACTCACGGATGGAAGATTTAAAGACGAATCTGAATCATGAGTTAGGGTCTTGAATCAAGCAAACGGGTGGTCTAATCGACACACGTGCTCACAAAGAAGTAGCAGTAGCTAAACTTACAACAAAACAAAACCTAACCTTCATCCTGGCAACTGCAGTAAGTATTTATACTTGGGAGAGAGCCAGGAGGCGTGGAGGGGTGTAAACCCTAACTTAGAAAGGGCCCCTAGTGGGCTGAACGAGATACAAGGATCTCAGCCCAAGACTGGAGTTCCGAACATCTTTCTGCAGTTTTTGTCAGCTCCGATGGAATCTAGCGGTGTTTCTGGATTCATCTGAAAGTAGACATCAAGACCTTTCCAACAAGTGCTCATGGGCCTTAAACAACCTTCAGAGTGAAGAGTTATGGTCGATTGAAGTTGTTACTGTCTGGAGATCCAAACTTAATGTCTGAACTTGCAATCCGATCACTTGGTGTGGTCGTCCTTTTAATCATGGCAGCTTTCAATTGATACTTGTCATGGCTGCTACTAGACCAATCTAATTCATCTCCTAAGTTTTTAAGTAAAAAAATATCATCACAAGAATTTAGTAGTACTCTATTCATTATTTGTTTGGACAGTAAGAAACGATTTCATCTGATAGTTAAGTTGCGTGCTCTAGCTCGAGTCATTGGGTCCTGCTGCACAGCAGGTATGGTTGTATCCATGGAAGGGATATTCTCATCAATAATTATGGACGTTAGTAAGGTAAATGCTCCTTTTGAATAATGGAGCATCATCATTCATGGGATATCCTTGTAATTCGATGCTCGATAACTTTTTAAAGGAAAAAGTCAGTTGTAAGTGTAGCAGAAAAATGTTTTCAATGATTTAAGTCTCTGAATTTCAATAATAACTTCAAAACCTTTTGTTGGATGGAAATGATAGGCTGGTTTTCAATTACACTTGCTGATGAAGAAAATTATGTTTGACATTTATTATGGACTACCTATTGACTTGATTTAGAGCAGTGCATAAGGTTGACATGATGAATAATGTATTGATACTTCCCAAAACATGGGGCTAACATACAATTTTCTTTATTTATTTCCTGAATGTGAGGATATGTCAGACTGAAATTTAGTACTATATTGGATATGTCAGAATTAAATTAAGTGCTGTATTGTAACATGCCTAGGGCCTGAAAATGGTTCTAGGCCTAACTCATCTATTGGACCACGCCTACCTTATGCTTTTGTCTTTGCTTAGCACAAAAAAAAACTAAACCGAAGTTAACAGTGATCAGGCAACTCTCCTATTTAAGCTGGTGAATTTCTCTCCTATTTATTTGGCGCTACAAAAACTCGCAGATGCTACATTACCTGCGTGGTTACTGCTGCTGTTTCTGCTTGGGCTGTTGCTGGGCTGCTACTGCTGCTATGCTATTGGGCTGGGCCAGGCTGGCTGCTGCTTTGCTTGCTCTCTTTTCTCTCTCTTTTTTTCTCATTTTGTTTTTCTCAATTATTTATAGGGCGTCACATATATGTTTTCAAGCAGAGGAGCCCCTAAAAGAATCAATAACAAGCAAAGTTGCAAAACTCTATGTGGAGACATATTTCATCCTTTGCTTTGCCACACTATTGAGAAAATCAAAATTTGAGGAAATAATTCTAATGTTTGCTGAGGCTCACCATAACATTATCATAGCTCATAACTGATGGTGTTATCAAGCTATGATTTCATCATTGGGATGGAAGTAATTATTCCCTTTTGAAGCAAAATGATAGCATTATTGGTCCTGATCTTTTAGTGGAGACATGTAACTCGATTGGAGATGAAGGTGGCGTTCACAACTCGATTACAACCATCCGAAGAGGCTGAGCCTTGGCGACCGATACATTGACTCTAAGGGTTGCTCGCGATCTTGTGGGGCGCGAATAACCCAGCCATGAGGGCATTTGTCTTTCAAGCAATTGAAGAGTCCAAATCTAGCCTGCACAACTCCTCTTCCCTATTGATACTCGCCATCGTTCCTAAGTAAAACAAGAGTGTATGCATTTACATGATCTAAATAAGTTAGACACAAATCTAAGAATGTACTTACCTGATAATTGAGTTGACGTGCATGAGCGTGAGTAATTGGACCAGTAATTTATAGTTGTGAAGGTGTGAATGCATCAATGTTGTTGATGTCCTCATCAAAAAATATCTTGGTTACATTCAGCATACTGAAATTTTGAAACAATTAGCTGATAATATGGAAAAATATGCACTAGAGTACAATAGTTAATGGACATCTCGTAAGTATGTGGGTAATGAAATAAAAAGCCTCATGTCTGTGTGACTTCATAATCCCCTCTGTTGTAACAAGCTCCTCTCTCCCCCCCTCTCTCCCCCTCTCTCTCTCTCTCTCTCTCTCGTCTACAGTCAGCATTTTTTTTCTTCAAATGGTATTCAAAACCAAATTGGATACGTGGTTTGTAAACTTGTAATGTGACAATTTACATATTTAAATTTAGCAGTCAGTTTCTACAATTTTGCTTCTCTATTCCCTTTATTTTTGTGTCTTTTCAGTGGTTTAACATATGGTTGACATCGTGTATGCTACTATGGTAATATTGTCAACTACTACCTACTACCTGTATCTATTGTATAACATCTTAAAAATTGATAAATATCCTTACCAAAAGACTGTTGATTGCAGGTCACTATGCTGCTCCTTACCATCATTTTTGCTATCATCCATAGTGGTATGGCAAGCTTACGTGAAACTGGTGAGAAAATAATAGGGGAGCGAGCTTACCGTGTAATGTTTGCTGGAATCTCACTGCCTTTAGCAGTTAGTACTGTTGTAAGTGCTTGCCATGCTTTTTCTTTGCACAGTTGGCATCTCAATGGCTTAGTTTTTCTGTATCTTAGAACGCTATCCTTTCTTGTAGGTGTACTTTATAAATTATCGGTATGATGGCATTCAGCTATGGCAAGTTCAGGGTATTTCAGGCATCCACGAGCTTGTTTGGCTCTCATCTTTCATCTCATTCTTGTTTCTGTATCCATCTACTTTCAATCTTTTAGAAGTGGCAGCTGTTGACAAGCCAAAATTCCACATGTGGGAAACTGGAATAATGCGCATCACTAGACATCCACAGGTAATTCCCAGGAGGCCATGTTTTAAAGATACATGTCACGAAATTCTTTAGTGGTATTAGGTATGAACCTATGTTTTCTATCTGTTATCTTTCCTTGCATATGTTTTGACTCACAATATACAATATGGTTTGCTTTGTGGCATTCTATAGATGGTTGGACAGGTAATTTGGTGCTTAGCCCACACATTATGGATTGGCAACTCAGTTTCTGTTGCGGCATCAGTTGGATTAATTGGTCACCATCTGTTTGGTGTTTGGAATGGTGATAGGAGGCTGGCATCACGCTATGGTGAAGCCTTTGAAGTTCTGAAAAAGAGAACAAGTGTTATTCCTTTTGCTGCAGTTATCGATGGAAGACAGAAACTACCCAAAGATTATTACAAGGAGTTCATCCGATTACCATATCTCGCAATTATTGCATTAACTTTGGGGGCATACTTTGCTCATCCCTTAATGCAGGCGTCCAGCTACCAACTCCCTTGGTGATTGATGTACAAACAATGTTCCGATCACTCCAAACAGTGTCCACAAACAGATCACACGATACAGAAACAGTGAATTTGTACATTAATAGACCTGATGGCCTTGAATTCGTCATTATAATACTGGCCTGCTCACACTTGTAAAAGAAGACTAACGGAAGAATACCGGTTGATGTAGATGAGAGTGTTCAAGATAAATAGATCACATTTTGCCATGCTTCAGAAGACATCTCTATACTCATTAGTTGTGCATATGGAGAAAAATGGTAAACTATTGGATATTGTATGGTAAACTATTAGTTTAGCACTTTTTGAAGGATTAACCGTATATGAAAAAAAATCGTTGTAATCTGTAGTTTACTAACCTTTGTCGTAATTTATGTTATTACTTGTTTGCACGCAGTATGATTTGGGTGATCACGTTGATATGCTGTAGGACATTGTTGGTCTGAATTTTCTTTTGGGAATCACTAAAATGGCTACTAACAGTCATGTGAGTTCTTGTTACTAGGAGAAGATGCGGCAATCGATTGCTTAAAAGTGTGTATTGGTAATTTGGATTATCTTTATTCATACGTGTACAGAAGGTTAGAAATTTCAAGGTTGTCTGGGATTGATTGCCACTTTAGGGTTCTGCAGACTGCGCAATATTGTTGTAGGGGACATCAAGTTTGTCATGGAGATCATTTTCAAAAATGAATTTGAGGTCAATTTGGATTTATTTCGTCATAGTTTATACCTAAAAGTCTTATAGCTTGCACATACAGTTTGTTCTGGAATGTTTATGTACTCACTGAAATGATTGGAATCGTATGTCACGGCTGTCCCTGGCCAGTCTCTTTTAGTCTTCGATGCAATACCCAGAGCAGATGAATTATAAATTTTTTCCCTTTGCGTCCAATCATATAAGGAATTCGTTTCTTGTCATAGTTTTGTAGCCAATGTTGGAGGGGTGGAGGGGAGCATGGCATATTCTTCTTTTACGCTTAGAATTATGGATTTGGTAGTTATGTTCTAAGCATGTATTTCCACCAGTATGAAGAGGTGCAAGCCCCTTCGTGAATAGTTGCTATGGCAGCGATAAATCTTCCAGTTAGAGCAGCCCTTTCTCACCGTTTTGCTTGTTGGGTTAGTTTGTAAAAAAAAAAACTACTTACGTATATACAAAATCTCGCATAGGTCATCCCATCAACGGACGCCTAGTGTCTATAATCAAGTTTACCTATGCTGGATCTATATTGAGAAACCATCCTTCCACCACGCAGAGAACTCATTTGAGTGCTTGTGGATACATTGATGTCTCAATCAACATATTAGCAGCACATCACACTGAAGATACATAGATATGTCTTCTAAGGATTTTATTTAAAAAGTAAATTATACTAGAGTGCATGGATTTGCATGGTGGGTATAAATCGGTGCAGTAATTTTAAAACATTTGTTTTCAGTGCAACAACTTAGTATGCGTGAGTTTTGGACAAAATAGACCACACAAGCAAATTATCAATGCTCTATTCTTACTAAAATTGTCAACTTGCAAGCGAGGATAACACATGGGATGTTATTTTGCACTAAACCCTCTAATCTTGTATATTGTGTCCCGTGCTACTCCTATCGTTTTATTGATAATAATTGAGTCCCGCTAACGATGGGTTAAGACAATATATAGTCGATCGGGAGTTACCCATGATTGGTTTTTTATAAAAAGTCTGTTCAGATTTTTAGTGGTTAAATATTACTAATTTCGCCTTAAAATATAGCTCACATGTATATTGATAAAAGTAAGAGATAAAATAGCTACGTCACATAAATAGAGATGCATCAGTAAATCTAAAGCCGGCATTTTTGCCAGCTGCCGATTGGGCCACTTCCCGGTTTGGAACCACGTGCGCTCGCTTGACAGTTGACGGGCGAGGCTCCGCTCGGTTGCGCCCGTGTTTCATCTCGATGCCTCTGGTACGTGGGCTGCTCTAGCCCTTAAGGCTTAGGAAAAAGTATATTTTTACTTCCTCAATTTTTTTAATTTGATTTATACCATTTAATCATAACTTGGCTCTTTGGACTATTCAAACACATATAAAACAACTCACTTGCTAGTTTTACGTGCCGTTTTGGCTAACGTAACGTGTTAACCTAGCCAAATTGGCTAGTGATATTACAAGTAGAAAAATAATAAAAAAATGCTAGGCTCCTCGTCGGCATGAGTTGCAATCAGTGGTTGTGAAGATGGTCCAGACGATCATGGTGAAGAAAACTTGGCAACCAACAAGGAGATGTCATGGCGACCACTTGCTCTATCTCTCTCCTCTCTATCTCTCTCATGGTGACCGTCGTAGATGGCTTTCTCTCTCATGGTGACCGTCGTAGATGGCTTTAGACATCGACAGTGGAATCTAGCATCAATGTGGAAAAAGAGACCATTGGATTCACTTGTGTCTATCCTCTTGTTTCCTCTTCAAGTTTAAGTTACTTACTGTTAATGTCAAAATCTAGACGATCCGATGGTACTAAAGCCGATCGGCTGGGAGATCCGATAAGGCTAAAGCCGATCGGCTGAGAGGTCTGATGAAGGGTTTAATGTAGTCATCGGTCGATAGAGATACTGAGACAAATCCGATGAAGAACTGTAGAAAAGTCGATTAGATTAGTAGAAAATTGAATCGGCTTAAAGACAGGGGATTGTCCAATCGGGATCAGGTCCAAGAAGCCCGAGGGAAGGAAGGAGAAGGATCGGCTTGACTAAAAGAAGCTCCGATGGCTACAGTGAAAAAGCCGATCAGGTTGCAGCAAAGAAAGACTCGGTTACAAATTGGAAGATTATTCAGATGAAACCGGGTTTGCGGAAGAGCCGTGGACTCCACGACAGGGTGCTTATTTTTATAAATTATAACCTTACTCAATTAGGAAGGTTTAGCTGGTTAGTTAACTTCTTTAGGAATATTTTCCTTTGTTCTTACTAGAAAATAATGTCCGATGATCGTAGACGCGTCGGACTCTGTCTGTAAATCTAGGGTATAAATATAGACCCCCTAGAAACATGTAAGATATCTCTCGATCATATATAAATTCGGCATATCGCCACCCTAGTTTATCTAGGTTTTACCAGCAGGTTCTGGCTCTCGACGCGAGGCTGTATCGGTTAAGTCCAATCTTCGGTGAAGGGGTAAGTCCCGCCACCATCCTAATATGTCTTGCTCTGTCTGAGGCTGCATCGATTATGTCCGACCTCTTAGGACGATCGGATGTATCGCATCACGCCCGTGCTGAATCTATCGGCCCGTTAAACTCCCTCTGCCATCGTCAGTTTCGTACTGTATCTGTTAGGTCCGACCTACGGGGTTACCGACGGTAGATCGAGCTTCAGGTCTATAGGCTTCTGCACGACGTATCATCGGAGTGCTAGCCGATGAGTTATCTATGCTCTGTGCTTCACGCCCAGCGTATCGGCCCCTCGGTCGATACGCATCAGCCTTTAGAAACGTTTCACGACACGTAACGCTAAACGTATCGGTCTCCTAGCCGATACGCACCCCGCCTTCAGAGAGGCTTTCTCTCATCGGCAACGACACAAGATTCTAGAAAGCTGGACAACAAGGTACACTTCGTGATTTGACACAAGGAGACCGAGCGATAGTGATCACCCTGCTTTTGCCTTCCCTCTTACCACTTACTCCCGTGTCCTTTCTACCGTACCGCTCTACCCACTATCCCACATTGCCACTGCTATGAGCTTGAGCTCAAGCTACCGTCACCGTTGTTTTGAGGTTGCTGCTGTTTAGATGGGATATACTGCAAAGTAAAACAATTGAGCGGCGAGAATGCCTCTTCCTCTTGGCGAGTAGCTTGAGCAATGGTGATGGTGATGGCTCACGGAGGGGGACATTCACGGTCAAAATCGTGGTGAGGAGGTGGCCACGGTCAGAATTATGCCTTGTCTTCCAGCTGTCTACGTAGTAGCGCTGTGTTTTTTTATTTCTTTTTCACCATGCTAGAGAAAATCACTTTCAAAACAGTCGAGAAAGTCGATTAGCACCGGTTTTAATAATCGAGAGAGTCTTCTACGGTTGGAAGGTATGAATAAGATTCAATCCAAAGTTGGGAGTCAAAATATACTTTTTTGTAAGGCCTAGGGTGCTGGTATAATCATATAGTAGCTAGACCCGTGGGCTACTATTCTCAAGTATTGGGAAAAATATCCAAATAAATATGATCCATTAATTTTCAAAACAACCAACTTGCCCATATTAATATCCTATATTTCTAGAAATGATAAATCAAAAGTAGTGAGAATAAAAATTAAAAGTATACAATTCTAATTCTACAAATTTGAACATCTTATAAGCAAAAATTTATATTCACAGGGTTGGATGGAATATAAAAAAATGTTTTCTGTCCTTTAAGTTATCATCTTCACCAATCTATTAGTTCTAAAATCATAAAATTAAAAACACATTAAAGGATCCTTTTCATTGTATTATATTTATAGGAATTTTATGAGTATCGAACTAACTTCTATAAAAAAATAAAAATCATGGTTCCAAGTAACCTCTGAATAGGATACGCATAGTCCACATGAAATATTACAGGGATTATAAATTAGTGAACGCTCCAAATGTGCATTATTTTGTAAGAATTTAACAAAACTTAAACTTAGCCCTCAAAAAAACTATAAACTGTATACGTTCTAAACATGGTAGGCTATACACAGGTTATGGCTGTAGGCAAGCTAACGTGTGAGCCAAATTTCTAGTATATAGTATATATGGTCTTGAGATGGAATGTGAAATAATTTTACGGAACTACCTCTATTTTTAAAAATATAATGATGCTGATTTTTGAATATAGTATTTGACTATTTGTCATCTTTAAAAGTTTGACTTATATTTTAGTACTACCAACTCTATTTGTTAAAATTGAACTAAGCCAACGTCATGTAAAAGAAAATGAAGGAAGTAATTTTGAATTCTAGTCTGAACATAATTATGGAGTAATTCCCTGTCAGGCTTGAGTAACAAACCTCACTGGCCCATGATGGGCCAGGGCAGACCTACATAAAGCCCACCTGGGGCCGCTCATATACAGAAGCAGCATCTCGTGCTATCTCCACCCTTCTACTCCCAGACATCCCGTGAAACCCTAGCGACTCTTTGACCGCCGGCGGCGGCGAAGAAGAAGCAGCAGCAGCAGCAAGGCGAAGATGATCTACGACGTGAACTCCCCCCTCTTCCGCTCCTTCCTCAGCCAGAA
This sequence comes from Oryza coarctata, assembly GCA_030770085.1. NCBI lineage: Eukaryota > Viridiplantae > Streptophyta > Magnoliopsida > Poales > Poaceae > Oryza > Oryza coarctata. Next base: position 6,987,224 of record CM061484.1, on the reverse strand, counting down.
GGGTGGCGCCTCCTCCGACAAGAGGTAACGCGTCTCCCCCCCTCCTCCCCCCCTCCTCCGTCCCTCCCAAGCCTCCCCCTCCCCGCCCTCTCGATCTGTTCCCCCCTCCCGAGTCGCCGGTCGGTTCCGACTCGTCTGGCGCGGCTGTTTTAAGGATAGACAGGGCTAGCGGTTTCAGCACTTACCGGGTTAGTTTTGCCGTTTGGATCGATTGAGTTTAGATTGATATGAGTAGGGGTTTGTCTGCAATTTTCTAAAAATTTGTACGAAGTATTCATTGGGTTACCTTCGTAGGAGTATCTGGTTTAGATTGATATAGAGTAGGGTTGGTGAGAAGGTTGTAAAAATCGACAAATAGTATTTATTTCGTTTATTATAGTCGGATGGAACATATATGTTCAGGCAAAACTTGTGGTCTGGTAGCACTGTTTTTAGTGCAATTGCTTGTGTGCCGTGGTTATTTTATTTTGAAAAAAAATGGCTTATCAAAGTAAGATAAAAAGCACAAAAGTAGAGTGTTTTTGTGCCTTGAGGCTTGTCCTGTGCCATGGAGTAGACCTCAGCAAGCACTGTGCATGGAAAATATATTTGACACGCATCACTTTTTCTAAAAATTTAACAAATGAACTTGTATCTTTGCAGCAACTTATTCTTGAATTATTTGATGATTACAGTAGTTAATCAAACCTGTTTGCATTTGACAAATGTTTACAAAAGTGCCTTAGCAGCTAAATTTATTGTCACCTGCAATTCTTAAATGGCTGTATGATCCTAAATGGTGTTTTGAGTTAAGATGGAAAGCTTATTTCATACTCTCAAATGGCCATGTGATCATAATGGTGTCCTAAATCAGGATAAAAAGTTTACTAGTTTTCTTCTTCAATGGGAAAATTTGTCTTTTGGCACTAAGTAAGACTCACTTCCAACTTTCACCACTTCTCAGTTTTGCTAACCATTAGTGTCTTCTTTGCTTTTGCCGCTATGGCCAAATACTCTGTTATATTTCCACTGTTAGAGGTACAGTGACTTACCAAGTAAATCATATGATCCGCCTAGTAGGAGGCCATACTGTACATGTGCCTCTTTTAATGTATGGCAAGCTGGTAGGATATCCTTATGTTTCATGCCCTTTTATGAGGAGCCATTTTAGTTTGATTAAATGTCCTAGGGCTTAATTTGGCAAGAGCAAGGTACAGTTTAAAGAAGTAAAGCTTCGGTGAATACTTTTGGCTATAACAACCTGAATTCAAAAAGAAAAACAACCTGAAATCAAAAAGAAAATAATCTCCCTTCTTCAATGCTTTTAGTTATAAGTACTCGAATTTGAAACTGAGTAGCAGTTTGGTGGAGATGTGAAGCACCCTTTAAGTTAGATACTTTTAGTGTGAAACCAGGAACCTCGTCTCTTTTGTGTCCGCCTCAAGGTTTCGAATGCATAGTCAGTTGTGTCAAACCTATGCTTCCAAGCTTGCACATCAGCTATAACCTTCATGAACTTGCTGTTCTATTATGCTGTTTCTCGTCTTATTAGTTTTTGGATGACAGGAAAATGGAAGAGCAAAAGCAAAAGGAGCAGAGGCCTAAGGCCAGTGAGAACAAGCCTGTAATGAATGAATGAAGGCTCTCTGATATGTTTGGTATAGGCTTCAATCATGTGATTCCTATGTTTTTGTACTGGTCCTGTTTGAGTTGTTGATGTGAACCATGTCTGGAACATCTGAGAACTTCCTAGTTATCAAGTTTCTTTAATATTGCTTGATAATTGTCATGATTTCAGATGGAATGGAATGTTGCTTTGAGATTGATGGTTCAAGCTTCCGGCATAACAAAATCTAGTTCTAAGCTGGCTAGTTAATCATCTGTAGTTATAAGAGAATAACATCTCATGTGCATCGTTGTGGTGTCTAATTCAATATTTCCCAACATCAAATATCCAGTGTTATATTTGGACCAAATATTATGTACTACTTCCTCTTGCCACTTGTTTTTTTTTTAAAAAAAATTAATGGGCTCCAAGGGTTTGGTTTGATAGCATCAATTTGTGAATTGCTCTGAGACCGCATCGATTTGTGAATCGCTCTGAGACGGCTGCCGGGTGAAGGGGGAGACTGCTGAAAGACTTCCTCCAGCGTTGTTATGGGAATCCATGCTTGCATATGCAGCAGCGTCAGTTACGGGTATCGATTTGACAAAGTACCACTAACGGATTAATAGGGATTCTGGATGTCAATGAATTGTTTCAACTACACGTAATTTTAGTTTTAAGTAGTCATAGGCCCGTGCGTTGCAACATGACATAATCTGATGAACGTGGCGTTTAATTCTCTCCTTTATTTTTCTTTTGGTTTGACTGTGCACTACAAAGAATAGATCTATTTTTTCTTTTCTCCTGTTTTTTTTCTTTCGGGACCGGATCTATTTTCTTTTCAGTTGGTCACTTTTTTACATCGCTTTTCTCTCCTGTATTTTTCTTTCGGTTGGTTAGTTTTTTTTACATCCATATTTTAGAGCGGTTTTTTATAATTGAGATTGAGATTGGAAGTAGGACGACTGTTTGTAAAGATAAGTTACAATTTTAGGTGACACGAAATTTCAAAATTAAAAATGTTCACCACAGGCTATCCACAATGAGACATCTCACTTGTCTGTAAGCATCATTGGCATGTTATCAACACTATTCCATGAAACTCAGTGCCATATACAACAAATAGATCGATCCAAATTCAATTATGCACACAACATGCAAAAACCAATATGTTAAACACTACGCTTGGTTAGGCCAGAAGTCCCATCCGGTACTCACTCCAAGGCCATATCTGTAATTCCGCATGCATATAATGGTCACAGTATGGACAAGCATATTATGAATATAGCATCATGTCAGACTCTGACCTCACACACACAGATTTCTAGCAATCAAACGAAAATTGTCAGGCTCCGACGAAGCTACCATCGACTAGCTATCACCAATGGTACTGAAGCAAGGCACAACCGCCGGAGCTACCGCGGTAGCTCACCGCATCGTCGTCGTTTTCCTCCTCATGCTGCTGCAGCTGGCGTTCCATGCCGTCGTCTAAGACCCGCTCAACGGGAACAAAGCCGCGTGCAACCCCAACTGCCCGGCGCCCGGTGGCCCGTACCCCCGCGGCTGACAGAACATCTACCACTGCCAATAGTAGGCTAGTAGCCCGGCCGGCCGTCAGGCTTTGCTAGGCGCCTCCATGCAATATGTTATGGATCGACTTTTCGGATTATTCGGACTCCATTTTCGCAGATGTATGCGTGGTTAATTTGATTTGGTTGGCTCATCTTAATTCCTTGACGTTGATATTAGTGTCCAATCGTCAACTCCATGTTGTACGACCAGCTTGAGTCTCATGACTATACGCATCTCGGTGTGGACGATTTGTTTATGACTTTATATAAATTATAAAAACAATTTCGGAAATATTACGTTTTTAGCTGAACGGATTGCTGTTTTTAAATCACTGACAACGGCACTATTCACTTTCGAACATGGAACACTTGTCTTTTTTTTAAATATTTACAAACACTAGAAATGATATCATGTTATTAAAATATAAAACTTTTGTTCACTTTGATATAATATCTAAGAACAATTAATGATCAAAATTTAAATGAAAAAATTAAAGTTGTCAGTTATTTAGAAACAGTGAGTACATAAAAATCCACCTATTCTGACTCTCTTTCACCACGGATTTACCTCCTGACATTTTTTATTGTCAATTCAATATAAAAACCAACAATGGTTGTTGGTTCACAGTTTAACACCTAGACAGTCCACCTCACTCGCTCTAAGTCTATGTTCTAACTCCAGGGCCATCCCTCTCTCTCAGCTTGCCCTCAATCACCTTTGTCATGTGTCATGCCGTTATTTTCTTTCGGTAATTTGAAAATTATTTCTAGAAATTACAGTAATATATGTCTCTTATAATTCTTTAATAAATCATGTTATTCTTCATGCCCTAAAATATTATCTCAAATTTTATCAAAATTTTTAGACCTCAATATTTAATTTTAAAAGCACAAAGTTAATTTCAATGATTATTTAAATTTAAAAACAAATTAAAAATCCCTGAGTCTTGGGCTATTTAAGTTCCAATCCTTCTATCCCTAAGCCCAATGGCGGTGAGTTAGCCTTCTCCTCGTCTTCACCCCTTAGCCAACCCTTAAAATCGACTACTTGCTCACCACTCATTGTTATGTGTGTGCGGCCTGTGTCCACTTTAGGCCGTAGCCTAGCTCTTCTCATCCCTTTAGTTGATCAATAACTGCTAGCCAAATCGTCCCGTTGATATTCTCTAGGCACTTGCCACCGGTGCTTGGAGTGCTTTCAGCTATGCAAGTCCCCTCCTCCGATACCGCAGCACTAGCACAAAGTTCGGTTGCTGCTTCTTCCTAGCCAAGCGCCTTTGGAACCTTCTCATTGCTATGATCCTAAAGCTTGCCACCATCGCTATCTTGCCACATCCCTTCGTCTTGAGTCCATAGTGAGCTTGCCCTCTACCTCTTCATCTTCTCTTGCCACTCACCATATGTTTGCACTAAAATCTGGTAAGCCCTGCAGTCAGCATTGGAGAACTGATTGACTTATGAAAAGAGTCTGATTGATACATGGAAAGTACTGATCGGACGGATAAATGATGGATTTGGTTGAATCAAAAGATAAAAAGTTATCTAGATAGAATCGAGTATGAGGATGAGCCATGGAAACAACGACATGGTACTTTATATCTATAGAATATATCTTGTAAGATTATACAAGTTTAATTAGTTTTGTTAACTTCTTATAAATAGTTTACTTTTATGTTTTAGGAAATAACATCCGGAGGTTGCTTGTAACCATATTGAAATTTTGTAATCACAAGGTATAAATATAGACCCCTTGGAAGCTTATAGATTATCTTCGCATATCAATATAATCTCGATGCATTGCCACCCTAGTTCATCTAGGTTTTTTCCATCAGGTTCTCGCTTTCGACGCAGGACTACATTGGTTAAGTTCGATCTTTGACGAAGGGTTAAGTCCAACCATTATCATTGTTCATTTTGCTCAGTCTAATGCTACATTGGTTAGATCCGGCCTCTTAGCTTGATCAATTGTACCGCATCATGTCTGTATGAGGTTCGTCGATACATCGATCTCCCTCCTCCGTCCTAGGTATCGTGCTACATCGATTAGGTTGGATCTACGAGATCGGTGGTGGTGGTTCAAGCTGTTGCTTCGGTGGGTGTTCACGCAGTGTTTCATTGGAATGAGTAGCCAACGAGCTATCTTTAACACTAGCCTCGTATTTGCTTCACGTACTACTCGATGATTAATCCATTGGCAATCTATCCGGCCACGTTGGATTCGGTCCGATACTGTCTCGGTTAAGTCCAATCTCTCAGGCTCGTGTCCGATGGGGCTAACGTTGAGATTCGAAGGGTTTTGTTCCCCATAGGCTTGCGTCGGATGTTTGACCGGTAGGTAGCTGATGAACCTGCCCTTTTCTCCCTCATCGCTATGTTTGATCTAGCATCTACCGTCTCTATGCCATTAGTCCTAGTATCATACTGTCTTAGTTTGGTCTAATTTATTGAGATTGACTCTAACGATACTGTTACGATGGTCACTAGGTCTTATACTTTCTAAGGATCGAGTCTCTCTCCTTCTTATTCATTGCACATTATATTCGGAGCACCATTAGCTTTGTAGCTGATGGATCTTTTATATTATTCTTTGACAATCTACATATGCCTTCATCGAATTTCTAGGCAATGAATGAGCACTATAGTTTCTATCGATAGCTAGCCGATAGGAGGATCCCACATGCTATTCTTTGAATACCCTATTCTAGAGTACCGTCGGCTGCAAAGCCGATGGAATCGTTATCGTATTCTTTGAATATACTTTTATGCCTTCACCGGCTTTGCAATTGATGGACCAGTGCTCCGCCTCTGTTATATCTAGAGTGTCATTGGCTTTATAGCCGATGTATCTTTCATTTCTTTCATCGTCATCTGCTTATGCCTTCATTGGCTTTCCAGTTGATGAAATAGTATTCTAGTCCTTATCAATAATCAATCGACAATAGGAGCACGTCGAACGCAGTCGATGACTATCTTAACTCTATTGGCAGTCAGTCGATAGCAAGAGTTGGTATTAGCTCATCGTTCGGTTAACCCATCTATGCATCTTCTTATCAATTGCAGTGCTAAATTGACTAGCACGCGCGCATCTCTATCGTCGCAACAAGGGGACAATGAAGATGAAGGATCTCGGTGTGCTCTCAAACCAGCCAACGATGCCAAAGGATAATCGAGAGTGCACACCATCCCACAAAGCCGAAGGACCCTATACTGGAACGAAGCAGATCTTTTAGGCCTCGGCGTGTTTTTGAGTTTCGGCGTGAACATATTTTTGGCACGCCCAGTGAGATCGTGGACGTCGTTTGTCAGTCAGTCCATTCATCGACTGAAGATTTTACTCATCGCCCGATAGGATGATATAATCGCCTGATTAGAAGTCAGAAGTTTATTCATCATCCAGAGGGATACGGTTTTAATCAATATGTCTAAAGAAGATGTTTATGTCAAGGCGCGCTTGTCTGATGCAAAAGACGATGAAGATATTATTATTCCGGTCATATTAGAAGATCTAAATGAAGAGCAGAGGCAGCAGGTGGAGCAGTCTGTGAAAGATTTTGAGAGATTGTGCTTGCAATCCTTTTGTATGACACAAGATGGTCTGATTTAGAAGAATTGTTTCCCAAGACCAACTCTGATTGGTGAATCAACTCAAACTGTAGCTTCAAGTCCATAGAAATTTGTTTAAGAACTAGTTGATGAAGATATATGTCACATGTTGAATGATCAATCTAAAGGGTTAACAAGTATGCTTCAAGACATAATAAGGAAAAAAGTGGATAGATTATATACTCAAGAGCCACCAATTCATACATCAGCAGATATTGGTCCACATATGCTGATGTTCAATTGGTCCAATGGTTATATTCAACTCGGGGGACAACACGATGAAGATGATGAGTGGGCTTTCAAAATATTCAAAGTGATGAAGGAACAATTTGATTTGAAACCGAAGATGAAAAATTTCATGTATTGGCCTCCATATCCTGAGTGGTTTGATAGAATACCGCTACCACCCCAATACAAGATGCTAAACTTCTCCATGTTCTTAGGGCAAGACAACATGTCAACAGTTGAACATGTTTGTCGATTTTTGGCTCAATGCGGACAAGCATCGACAGAAGAAGCTCTAAGAGTTAGGTTGTTTCTATTGTCACTATCTGGATCGGCTTTTAATTGGTTTGTGTCATTTCCACCAAATTCAATAAGAGGATAGGCTGATCTGGAAGAACAATTTCATAGACACTTCTTTGCAGGAACCCATGAGATGCGATTTATAGATTTGATATTGGTAAACCAAAGGAAGGAGGAATCGGTTTTGGAGTATATTCAAAGAATCCATAATGTACGGAGCCGATGCTATAGCTTAGACTTAAGCGATGAATAGTTAGCAAAGCTGACCTTCCAAAGATTATTAAAGCGCATCAGAAGTAAGTTTTTCTCTCAAAAGTTTGATAACATAGCATATTTTGATGTACACTGTATCAACTCTTGAAAGCTAATTGTAAGAAGTAGGGGAGGAGATTTTAGAGTAGTGGGAGTGTGAGGAATATAATTTCAAAGCATGAGTCCTTATACTTCGAAATTGGGAGGCATGTGTTTGCACCGCGGTTAGGATTGAAGAGCCGATCGACTTATGGAAAGAGTGTGATTGATATAGGAAAAGAGCCGATTGAACAGATTGAGGATGGATTTGGTTCAGTCAAAAGATAAAAAGTTATCTAGATGAGACTGAGTCTGAGGAGCTATGGAAAGCACGACATGGTACTTTATATGTATAGAATATATCTTGTAAGCGTTCAAAATTTTATTTATTTGATTCTCACTACATACTTAGAAAGGGTCATAATGGTACTATTATTGCAAGATATGTTGGCACTCCTATACTATGTAGTAAAACAAATGCCATTTGGATGCCTAAAACTTTGGTCACTAACCTCCAAGGACCCAACCAAGTTTGGGTATCTAAAAAGGTTTGATTTTCTTTTTTAGGTGAACTATCGGATCGGTGGAAGTCATTGGGTGATTGATGGTGGATGTACACAGCATATGACTGGTGATAGGAAAATGTTCACCTCATTTGAAGTAGGCAACAAAGATCAAGAAAGAGTGAGTTTTGGTGACAATAGTAGAGGAAAGGTAATTGGGTTGGGTAAAATAGTTATCTCAAATGTTTATTTTGTCGAATCATTAAATTTTAATCATCTCTCCATTGCTGAAATTTGTGACCTTGGATTATTGTGCAATTTTATCCCTCTAGAAGTTATTGTATCTAGTCTTTAATGGTTTTCGCTATGAGAATCTTTATTTGGTTGATTTTTCTTCTAACCATGCAAATTTAAAGATTTGCTTGGTTGCTCAAACTTCCTTGAGTTGGCTTTGGCATGGGAGACAAGCTCATGTTGGTATGTATCTACTAAGCAAACTTTTAAAGCGTGATCTAATAGTGGACTTAAAAGACGTGAAGTTTGAGAAAGATAAACTTTATAGCTTTTGTCAAGCTAGCAAGCAAGTCATATGTTCTCATCCTTCAAAGAGTATCATGTCCACTTCTATACCTTTGGAACTTTTGCATATAGATTTATTTGGCCCTACTTATTATAAGAGCATTGGGGGTAATAGCCATTATCTTGTTTGATGACTATTTAAGATTTACTTGGGTTTTCTTTTTGAATGTTTTTGAATGATAAGACTAAGTCCTCCGAAACATTTAAGAGGTTTGCAAAAAGGGCTCAAAATGAATTTAACTTTCCAATTATAAAGGTTAGAAGTGACAATGTTAGCGAGTTTAAAAATACCAACATTGAGGTTTATTGTGATAATTTTGGTATTAAACATGAGTTTTCTACCACCTACTCACCTCAACAAAATGTATTGTAGAAAGGAAAAACTGTATATTAATTTAGATGGCAAGGATTATGCTTGATGAATATGATGTTTTTGCTTCATTTGGGGAGAAAGCAATAAATATCTCTTGTCATGCCATAAATCGTCTTTATTCACATCGTCTTTTGAAAAAGACTTGCTATGAACTTCTTGTGGTTCCTATGAACTTGTAGGGAGGAAGCCAAATATCTTCTACTTTCGTGTGTTTGGATGTAAATATTTTATTTATAGAAAGGGTGTGAGACTAACCAAATTTGAAAGTTAGTGTGATGAAGGTTTTCTTCTAGAATATATGTCAGACAACAAGGCATATTGTGTTTACAACAAAAACAAATGTATTATAGAAGAAACTTTTGATGTTAAATTTGATGAATCTAATGGGTCCCAATAGGGACACAAGAATTTGGATCATGTAGGTGTTGTAGGCTTGACGAGAGCTATGAAGAATATGTCCATTGGAGACAATATCACCTCTTCTATTCAAATAGAGCCCTCGACTTCCGCTACAATAAATCAAGCTCAAAGTGAATTGACGGAAGATATGGAAGAAGATCTACCCATGCCTCCAAGGTTATAAAATGTTCTCTCAAAAGATTACCCCATTCATCACGTGGTGGGTGATATTTGTAAGGGCGTTCAAACTCAATCTCGTGTCGCTTCAATTTATGAACATTACTCAGGTCTTGAGTCTAAACATGTAGATGAAGCTCTAAATGATTAGATTGGACAAATGCAATGCATGAAGGGCTCAACAATTTTTTAAGAAACAAGGTGTGGACTTTGGTTGAGAGGCCTAAGGACCATAATGTCATAGGGACAAAATGGGTATTTAGGAACAAACAAGATAAAAGTGGTATGATTGTTAGAAATAAGGCAAGATTAGTAGCACAGGGCTTCACTCAAATTGAAGTTTTGGACTTTGGTGAAACATTTGCTCTCGTGGCAAAACTTGAAGCAATTCACATCCTTCTTGTATTTACATCATGTTTCAATATTAAGCCCTTTCAAATGGAGGTGAAAAGTGATTTTCTAAATGGAGAAATTATGAAACTTGTATTTGTTGAATAACCACCTGGTTTTGAAGATCCTAATAATTCGAATCATGTTTACAAACTCTCAAAAGCTCTTTATGGCTTGAAACAAGCACCAAGAGCTTGGTTCAAAAGATTGAGATATTTTCTTCTTTTAAACGGTTTCAAAATTGGAAAAGTTGGTACAACTATTTTCACAAAAATGATTGGTAATGATTACTTTATTTGTACAATTTATATGGATGATATTATTTTCGGTTCTACTAATGAGTTGTTTTGCTAGGTGATATGATGTATAGGGAATTTGAGATGTCTATGATTGGAGAATTAAGTTTCTTCCTTGGACATCAAATCAAACAACTCAAGGATGAGACTTTCATTAGTCAAATTAAGTATATTAAGGATTTACTCAAGAGGTTTGGCATGGTGGAAGCAGAGTCTACCAAGACTCCTATGGCAACAAATGGCCACCTTGACCTTAATGAAGGAGGTAAATGGTAGATTTAAAATTTTATAGATCCATGATAGGAAGTTTGCTTTACCTTACCACATCTAGGTTGAATATCATGTTTAGTGTTTGCATGTGTGCTCATTTTTAAGCCACTTTTAAAGATTGTCATTTTGTGGTCGTGAAAAGAATTCTAAGATATTTTAAACATTCCTCAAATATAGGCTTGTGGTACCTAAAACGTGCTATGTTCAAACTTGTAGACTACTCTGACTTAGATTATGCCAGTGGCAAAGTGGATAAAAAGAGCACTTCTGGTAGTTATCAAATGCTTGGTCGATTCCTTATGTCATAGTCATCCAAAAAGTAAAATTTCATAGCTCTATCTACCGCTGAGGTGGAATATGTTTCGGTGGGTAATTGTTGTGCTCAATTACTTTGGATGAGACAAACCTTGTTGGATTATGGCATGGATTTCTCCAAAACCCCACTCCTATGTGATAATGATAGTACCATCAAAATAACCAACAATCCCATTCAACACTCAAAAACCAAGCATATTGATATTCGCTATCACTTCTTAAGAGATCATGTTGCCAAAGGCGACATTATCATAAGCCATGTAAGAACCGAAGATCAACTAGCCGATATTTTTATCAAGCCTCTTGATGAAACCCAATTTTGCAGCTTGAGAAATGAATTAATGTCATTGACATCTCAAATGTCATTTGAGCTCTTGTTGCTTGCTTACTGGTTTGTTTGCTTGTTTTTTGCTTTTGTGTTTAGTTTTATCTCATGATTGGCACATTAAGGGTGAGTATTGCACATCTCATGTGTGCATTACGACTCTTAAAGTGTGTGCTAAGTGACAAAAGTGAGACATGTTGCAAAGATCCATAAAAAGGGGAGAAAAATCTAAGTTCTATGGATTTTTTTGGTAATACTTGATCTCATACATTTTAGTTTACTCTTTTGTGTTTCCCTTTGGACCCTGCTTCTGTAGTTTTTCTTTGTGTGTTTTTTTGGGGAGTTTATCTCCTCAAGGGCTTTGGAATAGATAGACTAGGCATAGTCAGTCCGACCAGTGCTATATTCATGGTCTGATCGGTATGTTGCCCTCGGTCCAATCGGCTATTGGGTGCCAATCCTACCAGGCCATGGGGTAGGGCTAGGGTTGCCCACTGAAGTCCTCTTTTAGGCCTTCTCTCTTCTCCTTTCTTCAGTACTTGCCTAGTGTCCTATTCTCTCTCTCCTCTCTTAAACCGTAGCTTTCCTTCTCCATCAAATCCCTCCGGTTGGACAACGGTTTCTTCTCTAGTTAGACTCTAGGTAATTCTTCACTATTCCCTCTCTCCCTTCCATGGTTTGGATTTCTTTTTTGGTTGAGTTTTAAACTGTGGCTTGGAACCCTTGGTGGAGGAAGCAGTGCTTGTTGATTTCACCATTAGAGGATTATCCTTTGTGAAATTCAAGGGTCTCTCTCTAGTATTCTCCCTTCCCAACCTTTACTTCAAATATCTTTCATCTCTTAATTTTCTAGGGTTATGGTTAGTTTTACTTGTTTGTTCTAGACCCCTATGGCATTAGATTGGCTACTCTTGTTATGTCATTCATCTTGTCCATGGATGTTGCTCCTAGACTAGTAGTGTGGTTGAAAACTCTTAGAGATGTGAATCTTGGTTGTCTTCCCTTACCAGTGGCAGTCTGACCAGCACTCTGTCGACGGTCCAATCGGCATTATGCCTTAAGTTTGACTGTACTGACATCATTAGTCTGACCGGCCTTATGCCTTCGCTCCAACCATGAATGAGAGGATTTTTAGACCGTCCTTAGCCAGAGAAGCATGTCACCATCACAAATGTTTTTCTTTCACACACTTACTTGTGCTAATTTGATTCAATCCTTATTCTACAGTCATGGCATCCCTTGTAAACTGTTCATGGTGTGTCGCACTAAGAATTGTCATGCTATGAGTCCAAAGTTCTCAAAACATGAGGAGGATGAAGAATTATTCGACCCCATGGAGGTACTTCGGTATCTGTGTTATCTGGTCGAAGCTAGTTTCTCAGACGATGATTAGAACCTGGTACTCATCGATTTTTTATGTTTCTACGTGCTCTTCAAGAAAGGGAAAACCTTTTTCAAAGATGGGAATAGAAAAAATCATGATCAGCGATGCTCAGTTCTCTTGTACATGTTGTCGGTGAATCACTTATGGATGAGCCCAGGATGAGCTAAGCCTTTCGATGCAGTTGACATACAGTTTGCCAAAGTGTTGTTGTATGCTCCGGCTGCATAGAGGAAGTAGATGTGAAGAAACTCAATGCAGTCAACATATAGTTTGTCAAAGTGTTGTTGTATGCTCCGGCTGCATAGAGGAAGTAGATGTGAAGAAACTCATCGAGATATTTACTTCCATTGTATTTTTCAACAGGTTAGAGGTGAAATTTTGCAAGACACTTTACCACTTGTAAGGAAGGGGTGAACACCTTGCAATCTCCCTCAGAAAGGAAAGCTAAACGATGATCATTGCCTTGATAGTATAGTGTCTCTCAGGACATTTATCTGAGGTTGAGAATGATGACAATGAAGAGGGATCACCATGGTCAGATGCTACCTTCCAAGAATGGTGGCATCTGTCTTTGCCGCGTCATGAAAGAGGTGACCAAGAATTTTGTCATACACGGTTGTCATGGAGATTGCAATTCTCTCAGCCGTTGTGCTCCTCATGACAACTACAGTTCTCTTAGTTGTCATGCTCCTCATGACAACAACGGTTCTCATAGTGGTTGCAGTTGTCTTCTTTGTGTTGGTTGCGAGGTCAATGACAATCACGATTGTTTTGACCATGTCTGTGGTCATTATTTTTGTGATTCTTATAGCGCTTGTGCTCCAGCCTCGGTCCCTCAATATGGCAACATAGGTTGTTGTTTTGGTTGGGAGAAGTGTTGCGTGTGATCCCTATTGTGGCGAAGATTTGTCTTTTGAGTGATGGTTCTTGACGCCCTACTCTTGGCGATGTCCATTCCCATTGTCTCGGTTAGGAGTAAGGGATTTGTCACCTAGGCGTCTTCCTACCAAGGGGTGGTCTCTCGATCTTTCTTGTGCAACTTCTTTAAAGGTAGTATTAAGATTAGCTATCGTCTTCATTCGATCCATCCATGTTGTTGTCTCTAGATTGGCTGACAAATCAATAGACAGTTGATATAGAAGCCCTCGTTCATTGATTAGGTGTTTAGCTGGTGTGACAAGGAGATCCTACAGAGGGGGTGTCTAATGAGAAGATGAAGCAATTACCGCAGCATATTCTCCCTCCTCTAGAGAATGTTGCTATCTCCCTATAGCTAAAGTCGTTGCACCCTTCTCAATAGTACCGACATCTTAGTTCGAATTCAAGCAAAAAGACTCTAGAGTTTCAAGTCCTCAAAGGACAAATGGTTCATGGGGATCAAGGCTAAGGTATCCTGCCAGACGATCTGGGTTGGAAAAATCATGGTCTTCTAACACTTCGTTGTCTGATCTAGCATCAACAGAATTATCTTGTCGAAAATAGATCATGCAACTCTGGCAGGGGGCATTGCTTTGAGCAGGCTATTGATTTCTAGTAGGTTCTCTAAGGAATACCTTACAACCTGCCAAGGTATAACAACTCGTCTTGTGTATTGGACAATTTCTATAGAGTGATGTACTCTAATGAGGTCATAATTTGGTGGCCTCAAGTTCAACTTCTTCCTCTGAAAGATCTTGTATTGAACAAGAGAGTAGGATTTCATCTAGTGAATAGGGCACCATGCCTTTTGGGTGGTAATTGTCTTGTAAGATTGATCTGATATAGGTCCACAACCAAGCTTGGTGGGAAAAGGCAAATCAGAAGTATAGGCACTGCTGTGAAGACTGATGTGAAGACGGGATAGTGATGTATCTAGCTTAAAGAAGGGTGAATACCAGCTAGGTCGTACCTCCAAGCCTTTGATTAGTCGAGAGCCATCTCAATCAAGGGGTGATTTTTACCTTCACCTCCTAGGACGCTCAAATTTTGAGCAAATGCTTGAATAATTTCTTAAAAAATAATTTATAAAAGGTAGAAAATTGCAATCAGTTGTACTCGACAATGGTATTTTAGGTTGAAACTAAGGAATACGCAAGACTGAAATAAAGAAATAGGGGACAATGGTTTTTATACTAGTTCAACCCCTCAAAGAGTTAATAGCCATAATCCAATTTATATGTATAGCTCTAAGATATATCACACTGAATATAAAGGTAGAGCAAGCTAGCTATTCTAGTTTACCAAACTAATCTCAATAAAGCAATCCGATAGGTTATAGTGGGTAGTTAGATGTAAGGCTTTCTTTTGATGTCGTCTCGATGTGGCTTATATATATAACTTATTGTTCGATGCTTTCCCTCTTTTAAGAGACTATGTTTATACCGGATTATAACCCCTTCTCCAAGTAGAATTTGGTGTCGTAAATAGGATACAAGCAAATAAGTTCTTATCGTCCTGGGATAATACTCCGATGTGTCTAGATTCTTTATTTATCTATAATTTTATCCATATCTTTTCATATATTATTAGGTATGTGGTACTTTTGACAACAACCAATATAGGTATACGATGTATACCGTATGACAAAATATATTAAATTCTAGTATGTACTATAAAAGTTGTATAAATATTTTAGTATTATCGAGACATAACTGGTATATTTAGATTAAATATTAGATAGTATATTTATTATAATCGAGCATGAATATTAGGTATTATATTTATTATAATCAAGCATGATTTATGCAGAATAAAAAAGAACAAGTTCGTAGGCGTTAGACCATTGTAAGTCTGATTGTAAGAATGTGTACAGTAAGACTAAGACCCAACACTATACCAGAGGGTCGGGTCTATATATATAGTCTAGTGGTCTAGTGGTCTAACACCCTCCACAGTCGCAGCGGGAGGGGAACAAACGTAAAGACTGGATCAAAAACTGGTGAACAAAGGTGTGGGGAGGCCTTTGGTCATAATATCGGCGAACTGGTGCACCGATGATACATGGAGCACCCGAACCTATCCTAGTACGACCTTTTCATGGACAAAATGAATGTCTATCTCTATGTGCTTCGTGCGTCAATGATGAATCGGGTTGGCGGTCATGTAGACAGCACTGATGTTGTCGCAGTAGATAACGGTAGTAGAGGAGAAAGGTACATGAAGCTCCTGGAGAAGCTGGCGAAGCTAGCAACACTCAGCAATGGCGTGGGCGACGACGCGGTACTCGGCTTCGGCGCTGGACCGAGACACTGTAGTTTGGCGTTTTGAGGACCAGGAGATTAGAGTGTTGCCGAGGAAGATGCAGTAGCCGGACGTGGAGCGTCGAGAGTCAGGGCAGCCTGCCCAATCCATGTCGGAGTACGCGGTGAGGGAGTTGATAGGGCTGGGGCTGAGGTGCAGCCCGCTAGAGAGTGTGCCCTTCAAGTAGCAAAGGATGCGCTTGAGCAGCGCGAGGTGAGGTTCGCGCGGAGCATGCATGAAAAGGCACACTTGCTGGACGGCGTAGGTGAGGTCGGGCCGTGCTAGGGTGAGGTATTGGAGAGCACCAGCAAGACTCTGGTACTGAGAGGGATCGATGATGAGTGAGCCATCGGCAACGAAGAGTTTGGCACGAGTGTCGACCAGAGTGGCCGTGAGGTGACATTTAGCCATGCCCGCATGCTGAACAAGATCGATGGCATACTGGTGCTGGGAAAGGAAGTGATGGAGAGGACCGAGATTGGTCATAGCGTACTCGAAGTGGAGTCGAGCCATGATCTGGTATAGGAGGAACATCAAGAACGCTGTAAAAATAATGTCGTCAATGTATAGGAGGAGTGGCGTTGCCGATGTGAGGAGTAAAGAGAGAGCTATCGGACACGGAGGCCACAAAGCCGATGTGCTGAAAGTAGGCAACAAAGCGCTGGTACCAGGTCCGAGGAGCTTGTTTGAGGGCGTAGAGGGAGCGCTGAAGGAGGCAGACATCATCGGGACAAGAGGGATCAACGAAGCCTAGAGGCTGCTGGCAGTAGACTGTTTCCGTCAGATGACCATGAAGAAAGACGTTCTTCACGTCGAGCTGGTGGATCGGCCAAGAGTGCGAGGCAGCCAAGATGAGAACGACACGGATGGTGGCGGGTTTGATGATGGGACTGAAGGTCTCGTCGTAATTGACACCAGGGCATTGGGAGAAGCCCCGAACTACCTAGCATGCCTTGTGATGGGCAAGTGAGCCATTGGCGTGAAACTTGTGCTTAAAGATCCACTTACCGGTCACAACATTGGCACCGGGAAGACGAGGGACGAGGCGCCAAGTCTCGTCGTCCATGAGAGCCTTGTACCTGTCGGCCATGGCCGTGTGCCACTAAGGATCGGCCAGGGCGGAACGAGAAGTCACTGGGATGGGCGAGATAGAACAATGGACGGCGAAGAGTCCGTAGTGCTTAGTGGGGCGGAGAGACCCGGTTTGTGATCGGGTAATCATGTGAGATGTGGAGGGGATGGGAGCCAATGGGAGCGTGGTAGGTGGGGTGAGGACTAGGTGGGGAGGGGCGTCATCGGCTCGGGATCGACGACTGTAGGTGAGAGGAAAGGGCTAAACTAGATCGGCCTAAGTCGATAGGGATGGATGGGTCGATCGGTTCGGTCGGTCCGATTGAGATGGAGCAGCCGATAGGAAGGGGGGAGCCGATGGAGGCAGATGGGCCGATGGGTGGTTATGAGCCGATGAGGGCTGAGGAGCCGATGGGGGTGAGGTGTCCAATAGAAAGGAGACAGGATCAGCTGAAGCCGATGAGAGTGGTAGGGCCCATGGGGGTCCGATGTGAGTAGCATCGGACTGAAGAGTAGTGGGATAGCTGAGCAGTAAGTCCTCAGGAGCAGCCGATGAGGAGGCTAGAGGTGGGATCGGTGGAGAAGACCGGGAGGGCACGGTGTTGGTAAGGAGGAAGTCGAGATCGCTAGATGAGGATCTAGGATTAAGCAGACCAAAGAGGAAGTGTTAACGCCGGAATTTGTTTTAGCCTATAAATAGGATCGGCCGATGGAAATACTGATCGGTTCGTGGGACAAAGCCAATCGGTACTGTAGAGAAGCTGATGAGACTAGTGGAAGATTGGATCGATTTGAGGATGGAGAACTATCTGGATGGAGTCGGGTCCAAGGAGGAGTTTTAACGATAGGATCTAGACAAGCCCAGGGAGAGGTTGGAAAAGGATCGACTTGAGTGAAAGGAGGTCTGATTGCTACAGGGAAGAAGTCGATCGGATTAAAGCAATAGAAGACTCGGTCCTAGAATAGGAGATTATCTAGATAAGACCGAGTTTGCGGAAGAGCCATGGAACACATGGCAGGGTATTTTATCTTTTGTAAATCATATCTTATATAGGAAGATTTAGTTAACTTCTTTAGAGATATTTTCCGTTAGGAAATAACGTTCGATGGTTGAAAACGTGTCGAACTCTGTAAACCCAGGGTATAAATGTCAAACCCCTGGAGACATGTAAATTATCTTTCGATCAATACAATCTTGGCTCATCGCCACCCTAGTTCATCTAGGTTTTTACCAGCGGGATTTGGCTCTCAACGCGGGGCTGCATCGGTTATGTCCGATCTCCGGCGAAGGGGTAAGTCCCGCCACTATCTTGATATGTTTTGCTTCGTCTAACGCTGCATCGGTTAGGTTCGACCTCTTAGGCCGATCAGATGTATCGCATCATGACCGTGCAGGGTCGATCAGAAAGGTGTTCCCTCATTGGCTCAGCTAGCCGATAGGTTCGTTCCTGTCTTTACTTTAGCACAGCCGATCCGACGTCCTCCTATCAGGAGGGATCCTGTGCTCTTTTCTATCCTCTGGATACACCCCGGTTCTTTCATCAGCTCTGTGGCCGATCCCTCGTCGACACCTGTCCACGCCTTCATCGGCTCCCTAGCATATTAAAGAGCGTCTCGATTCCTATCGGCAAATAGCCGATAGCAAAGGGCCTCCTAGACGTGGCCGATGACCAACCTGATCCTATCGGTAGCCAACCAATAGCGAGCGCTCGTATCAGCCCGTCGTCTGACTGATCTGTTCGTCTCACCTCCTTGTCAATTGCAGGGTCAAATTGACTGGCACGCCTACACCCGTACCGTCGCGTTGGAGCCGATTGAACCCCACGGGCCCTGGCACGCATACCTCGAGCCACGAAGAGAAGCCGATCGGCCTGCACTAGAGCTAAGCAGACCTCCCAGGCGTCGGCGTGCTCGTGCCCCATATCCGGCGCGAACATATTTTTTGGCACGCCCGGTGGGACCGAAGGTTTCATTCATCGGCCGATAAGAACCATACTTCATTCATCGGCCAGTAGGGTAGAAATCTTCATTCATCAGTCGATTGGACGGAATTTCATTCATCAGCTAGAGAAACCTTAATACCGTTCATCGGCTGAAGATCCTTTATCGGCTGATGTGATATAATTCTATTTATCAACCAGCGGGACTCTACAAGTGGTTGATTAGAAGTCAGATTTTTACTCATCAACCCAGGGGGCATCTTGTTGTCAATATGTCTAAAGAAAAGGTTGATTTCAAGGCATATTCGTCCGAAGATGAAGCCGATGAGGAAATTATAGTGCCAGTTACCATAGAGGATTTGAATGAAAATCAGAGACAGCATATAGTGCAGAATATAGACAATTTTCAGAAGCTCTGTTTAGAATCCTACAGTATGACTGAACAAGGGTCGATTCAAAAGGCGTAGTTAACAAAATGTATTTTAGTGAAGGAATCAGGCCATTCATCACTTATAAATTTTTCCAAGCTGTTGCAAGAGATGTTCAATGAGTTATTTTACCAAGCATTCAGTAATCCATCGGGAGTATGGATGGATACATTGCAAGATCTGATCAAGAAGATGATACAAAAATCATCGGCTCAAGAGCCTGATCAAGATGATGTGTCTCTGCCGATAGAGACGAAGGAAACTTGGCAAAATAAGGACCTATCGGTAAATATGTATCCACCAACACAAGATCGATTCGGGGGGCAACGGTAGGAGGTACCTCCAGATTTCTTTCAGAGGAATCATTACGGAGAATATCACAGGCAGAATCGGGTACGATATCCACCTCCACATAATCAAGAAGATACTCTAAGAGAGAAGGATTGGTTAACCAGAATTGTGGACACGGTGAAAGAGCAATTTGGTATCAAGCCCAAAGATCAAATAGTTATTTATCGGTACCCGTATCTAGAATGGTTTGATAGAATTACATTGCCTTGCCGATACATGATACCAGATTTCTCTAAATTCTTAGGACAAGACAATATATCTACAATAGAGCACATCAGCCGATTCTTAGCACAGTGTGGGGACGCATCGGCTGAGGAAGCTCTCAGAGTCCGTTTATTTCCATTATCCCTCTTTGGATTGGCCTTTGCATGGTTTTTTTCGTTACCACCGAACTCGATTGAAGGATGGTTTGATCTAGAGCAATAGTTCCATAGACATTTCTGTACTGGGATTCAAGAAATGAGACTGTCAGACTTGACATCAGTTAGACAGGGGCCTAATGAGTCAGTTCTAGAATACATCCAAAGGGGGAGGAGGAGAGATGACAAGAGCAGATTATACCAGCCGATGACGCCATGTGAGAGGATGCACCAGAGTCCAGCAACTAAGGGTGCTGAGGTTGGAGCGTCATCTGGTTGAGGGTGGCGACGAGGCTAACCTGGTTCCAAGAGGGAACCGATTAGGTGGGTGGTGGTCGGAGCATCGGCTGAGACGGCAGGGTAGGAGCTGATGCCAGGTGAGCCTGAGGATGGGTGCCAAGAACCCCTGGTTGCCAGCTGATGGGACTAAGTGGCTAGGGCTAGGGTGCCCAGGG
Organism: Oryza coarctata; assembly: GCA_030770085.1. Lineage (NCBI taxonomy): Eukaryota > Viridiplantae > Streptophyta > Magnoliopsida > Poales > Poaceae > Oryza > Oryza coarctata. The sequence goes on along the minus strand of CM061484.1, from coordinate 6,966,815 downwards.
GTTGTAGCAGAGCCACAGACCCGTGGGACCGGCAGGCTGGACAGGGATTGGAGCAGGTCACGATTGCATCGTACCGTGCCAATTCTTGCCCTTGCCCTTCTCCTTGCCTTTGCCGGTGCCACCGGTGCGGGCTATGTTTCCATGGTTAGGGCCATGGCCGCCAGAGCCATGAGAAGTGGCGGCAGCACAGGAGGATCAGCAACCATGATCGGCTGTGGTGAGAAGAGATATGTGGGCCACGGTCTTCTCGTTGTTGGCTAGGCAGAGTTCTTTGAGAACTAGCATGTCATGGGCTCGGGCAAACGACGGAAGGGGTGTGGAGTTGACGATATCGTCGGCAGTGTTGGAGAAGCGTGGGTTAAGTCCTCGCAAGAAGGCGAGGACAGAGTCATCGACCGAGCCAAGCAACCAGCTGCGCACGCAGCACTCGGCGATATCCCACTGGGGGTCTCAAGTCGAGGTGGAGCGGAGCCATCGCTGTGTGACTGGAGGCCGAACTTTCCGCAGAGGGATTTAAAGAAAAATATCCACTTGGAGTAGTTGGCATTGAGGTCGAGAGAGATGGGAACGTGAGATTTCATGTTAATAGCGGCGTAGGGTGGTGAGAAGATCGGTGAGGTAGTGCCCGAGGTATGGTCTAGGGCGCCGAGGGCCGGAATAGATTCAACGATTGGGAGAGTGCCGGAGCTAAGGGCTGACTCGGTGGCCATGATAAGAGGGTAATAGGGGTAAGAAGCCGATGAGGGTAAATGGCCGATGGGAAGGAAAGGTGGGCCAACCAGCCGATGGAGAGTGGTTGGCTGATGAAAAGTAGGCAGCGGAGTAGTTAAGGGAAATGTGGGTGGCAGAGTAGGTAGGTCAGAGAATGGGTGGGTCACAGACGTGTGAAGATTCACGTCTGTGAAGAGAAGTTTCACGTCCTTGGACTCATGGAGGCGAAGGAGTTAAGCGGACGCGAAAGCTCAAAGAGGGGCCAAACGCAAAGAGAGAAGGTTTACATCTGAGAGGCAGAGATTTGTGTCTGTGGACACGTTGGAGTGGCTCGGACGCGAGTGTTCATGTCTAGGAGCAGGTGAGCGTGTCGAAAAAAGGGGAACCGAGATAGGGTTCCAACCGATAGAGGACGGATGGGTCCAGTCGATGGAGGGTGGACGGGTCTAGCCGATAAAGACGACAAGCGCAGAGGTGCGCCGGCGTTGAAGGAGAAAAGGTGCACGAGGCAAGAAAAGGGCGAAGACGGGTGTGAGCCGAGACGAGGAGATGGATGGAGACCGTCGCCTCGTCACGTGGAGGAGCAAGGGATGAAAGAGAGTGGTGGAGAAGGAGAAAGTCGTCTGTGGAGGAGACGAGAAGAAGGAGCTGAGATGAGAGAGCAAAGAGGAAATACCGGAAAGGAAATCGGCGACGGGAAGGAAGTCGGCGACGGGAAAGAAGCATCGGCTCGTCGACGGGAGGATGCTAGCACGCCAAAGATGTCTAGACCTGCTCTGATACCATATAAAAATATGTACAGTAAGACTAAGACCCCAATATTATACAGGAGTCAGGTCTATATATATACATATACAGTCTAGTGGTCCAACACTGATATAATACTAGAAATAATACCTGTGCGTTGCCATGTGAAAAAATGAGAAAGTTAAGCTAAAATATCAGAGTCTGATCAACGGACGAACGAGTAAGATGGCATCGTGTAGGAGAGGGGGTGGTCATTTGACGACGCTCATGGCCACAACCCACCAGAGCTACATGCACAACTGCACACCACGTTCCCCTTCGCTGTTTATCTGTGTCGTCTGGTCGGAGCCAGTTTCTCAGACGATGATCAGAACCTTATACTCACGTGTTCTTCAAGAGAAGAAAGGGAAAACCTTTTTCAGATATGGGAATAGAAAAAAATCACGATCAGCGATGCTCAGTTCTCTTGTACGTGTTGTAGGTGTTTTCAGAACTTTAGGTGTTCTCGAAAATGAAATGGAGAAACTTTTTTCCGGCGGTGGGAATAGAAGACGTAGCCCTTGCTTCCTCTGTTCCCTTCTGCAAACAAAAACGAAAACTTGTAGGCTTAAAGTCCGTCCATTGTGGCCGGCGAGCGTTCTCACCGTCATTGACGATGCCCTTCTGGAGCCTCTCCGTGTCTATGACGACGAGATGTACTTGAAGTCATCCGGTCTCGCAGGGGATGGTGAGCGCACCGTTGTTGCTTTCTCCAACAGCCGGCGTAGGAACACGGCATGCCGTCGTCAGCGCCACGAACCACCGACTCCACTGCGGCTCCATAACCAGTTAACCACCACCTTCGCACGACAGAAGCATGGGCCTTTTTCGTCGTCGTGCCCATAGTCGTTATCGCCATCAGGAGTGGGCGCTTCTGTGGCAGTGTCGTCATTCTGTTGTTCCGTCTGGACGTTCGCCGTTTCTCCGCCATCAGCGTGGCTGTGGAGGATTGTCAGCGAAGGAGCATCTGTTGGATTTACACGATCTCCCGGAAGCTGGAGACGACGGCCCGCGCTATCCCCGTGTTCCATCAGCTTCGCTCTTTAGCTACACCTACACGGTATAGGCGTCGGGTCCAGGCATTGCCGGCGATCTCGCATTCATGCAGATGAAACGATGAAAAGCTCTCAAACCGCTGCCTTCTCCGCGGTGCCGGAGTCCTGGGAGCCGACCTAGCCTGCCTCGTAGTCCGGTTCCCCGTAGCCTGCCTCGTAGGCTGCTCTTAAACTGGAAGAAGACTCAAGCGTGGGGCGTGGGGAATGGGCGTGGGCGCGTCCGCGCTTGGGACAGGAAAGAGAATTGTGCGTTGGCGGGAACGCAATGCAGAATCGGGAACTTGAGTACGGGCGAAGGGATTAACGGACCCGAATCATAAACAGAATCGAATAGGGAACGCGCGATGAGGACGGACGGACGGCCTTGAGCAAGAAATCTTTTACGCGAACGATTTTTACGGAGGAAGGAAAGTGATGGATGAAACCGAACAGGAAGTGATCACGCGGGCGTCACGTGACGGTCGGAGCATCGGGCGACGGACCAAGCGTTATTGATTTTTAAGTAGGTAAAGATGAGCTCTCTACGAAATTAGTAGATTAATTTAAAAATTAATCTAACTAATTACCCCGGATGACATTAGCTTCATGCATCCATGTCCTCGTCTGGTCAGTGCATATATCAGGTCTACATATGTGCCGACATATATCTATATGTATGCAAGTCCAAATAGAATATATGTGTACTGCATGTATGGGTATCCGTAGTATCGGTTTATAACCCTCCACGGTCGTGCAGCGAACCGAAGATATGTATTTTTAAATCATCGGTACTAGTTACCGATGGTAAAATATTTTTTTATGCTATAGTATTTATTTATTGTTCTCTTTATTTGATTAATGATCTCGTCTATAACAAATTAAATAAAATGTTTTTAAATAGTTCTTATATAAATCCACTGAGAGAAGTGACAGTAATGGTGTTAGTGGCGAAGTGGTTGTCAGTGAGCGAGCATGCGTTAGTGTTGACAGTGAAGATGAGGACAATGATGATGTGGAGGGTGGCATCGTTGGTGGGAAGGCGAGTACACAACGTGAAGGGCAGCGGCGTTAGTGCAAAGGTGGGCGCATGGTAGCATCGGTGCGGAAGACGTCGTGTGGAGAATGACGATGTGAAGAGATAAGAAAAACATAATGTGAGTACTTAGATCGAAGAATATGAGAGATGGTATATATACCATTCACTCTTTACTATCGGTTGTATAGATGAACCGTACTAAATAGTTTTTTTTTCTCTCGGCCAAAATATTTTTAATTTTAATGGGCACAAACAACTTTAACTAAATATGTATTCTTTATATTCATTCTTTAGTATATATTATTATTAACAAGTTTTTCCGCTTCATCAAAATATATTTAGTTATTAACAATTAACTATTACATCTGATATTAATAATATTATAGTGGTTCTAAGTCTTTTAAACCCGGTATTAAAGATATTAACCGGTATATTTATATTTTAGCCTGTTGAACTAAAGATAATTTTTTCTAAGTAGTGATAGTACAATCCATTTGATGAATGAAATGTGTTGTCTGACTTTTGTGGGCGGGAAAGGGGGCTGCTATTTTGGCGTAGTTGTGACAGCTACCCTAGTCATGCACCCGCGAGTTTCTCTTACCGGTTTTGCTTCACGCAACCATGAAGTCAAACTTCGATTAAAAATATTCAGGTATTCAAAACTTTCAATTTGCCTCAAACTTTCATCTTAAAAATCACAAAACATTCAATTTTTTGATATGAAAACATTCATATCAAAAATTACAAAACTTTTAATTCGGGCCTAGAAACTTTCATCTTAAAATCACAAATATTTCATTCAAAGTCTTAAACTTTCATCTCAAAATCACAAAAACTTTAAATTCAAACAAAAAAACTTTCATCTCAAAATCATAACAAACATTTGATTCAAATATAAAACATTTATCCAAAAATCATAAAACTTTCCATTCAGAAATCTAAAATTTTCATCTCACACTGAAATCCTTTTCTTCTTCCTCAACGATCGCTATCTTCTACGTCACGGCTGGAGCCACGGCCACGTCATCGGTGCCTTCCTGCTGCTCCTGCACGGCGCGCATGGCGGTGGCGGCGACGGAGGCAGCAGAGTCCTGTGGCGGTGGCTGGCGGCTTGGGTTGAGGAGTTACGGCAAAGGCAGCGTGGCATAGCGGAGGAGTTGAGGGGTGACGGAGGCGGCCGGAAACAAAGCCGGAGACGGGGATGGGGACAGGGGGTTGCGGCAGGGCACATGCGTAGATCGGTGGGCGACGGCGAGTGAGCTCCGTAACCGTGTCAAATAGGAATAGACTGAAAGAGGAAGAGAACGAATGAACCATACACTGAGAAGAGGAAACCAGACTACTTCGCTTCCCAGCCTGATGGGCCTAGCGTGAGGTATTTGCGGGCGATGGGCCTGATTGGTTGAAACCGTGTGCCAGGAGAACAGCTGCGCTAAATAGCATTCCTGCTGTTGTAGTCAGGTTGAATTTCTTAATCCAAAGTCATTCTATTATGACTAGCTGAAAAATCCACTCCTTAATATTATCTCTTCTTTTCGTATCCAAATGTTGTAATGCTCTGTAACGATTACTAAACCACGTGGTCTCTGCCTGTCGAATGTGATCTGTGACGTATATTTTCATCGAACGGCAGGGGAATGCCCCCTAGTGCAAAAATACTGTAGCTATATGCTACTGCACAGGATCTCCCATCAACAAAATGTGTTACATATAGGCCTAAGCAAACTTACCTCATACTTCATGAGTTTTATTTGTTATTGGTTTGGCTTTCTAACTTCAGACACTACGGGCGCCCTCCCCCAGGTGCGCGCATGCAGTCCTCCTGCGTTCTCTACCTCTCTCTCCCGGGCATGCAGCTGTTGTCCTTCTCGTGCATACGCAGTCCTTTTGCGTGCATGCATGAACTGCCTTTTAGCGAGCTTCAAACCATTTTTTCCTTAAATTATATATCCAATCTATAATACAATTACATTATTATATTCCTTATAATTAAATATTTAAAACAAGATCTTAATTATTATATTATAATAAAAATATAATTATTTTTAATTGAAATAATTTTATATAATGTATAAAATATTGAGTTATAACAGCTAAACATTACAAAATGTTTGCTGAAACATTTAAACAACACCACATGTAATATTTATAAATAAATTACTAAAAGATGCAAATAACGGTTTGTGCAATATTTAAAAATATTTATTACAACAATGGGAGACTTATCCTCGGTGTAAACTCATTCATGAGAGCGGCAGAAAGGCATGTAGAGAGGAGAGAAACAGAGGCGTGTGGAGCGAATTCTTTTGCGGCGTGCATGCATGTACAGCGGGGCGGTATTGGCCCGGCGCCTGATAAACGTGGAGCCATCGAGCGACCGATGCTAAGCATTTTCCAAAAAAATGTCCATACATGTATAAGCTCAAATTTCCTGTACATGTTTTCCAGACAAAGCTAGGCGTTGGGCTCCGGATTTGCAAAAAAAAAAAATCTTGTGTTCTTTCACCCATGTAGAAAATTGTTTGATAATTTTATTAAATGTTTTAGCTTATAAAAATATTTCAAACAAATACAACATTAAAAAATATTGAATACAGCACTGACAACCAGCCATTTAGTCCTATTAATTGAATACATAAAAAAATCATAAATCAAAATTTAAAATATTCTATATAATTGAATTCTAGATGTAACATTTATTTTTCATACGTGAACATCAAATTTCAACGGATAAACATATGTATATTCTTTTATCAAAAATATAATCATGTAAGATTTTCATATAAAAATTTAGCTGTGACATAGTGGTGTAATCTAATGTTAAATTAGATAGTAGTTTAAGGGGAAAATAGTTTAAAAAGTTGTTAAAAACTGCGTACATGCATGCAAAGGTGCATTTGTGAATAGGCACGAGAGGATTTGTTGTGTGCACACGCAACAGAGAGAACTGCATGTAGGCGGACGCGCAGGAGGGAGAGAGAGTGCAGCAGGCTGATGTCAGCGGGGCGCCCGATTTTTTTCGTCCGTATCGGGCATCCAAACAGGAGCAATCTCGTTCGAAGTTCCGAGTGAGAAATTACGCTAACCAATTTTTAGGTTTGGTACTGAAAGTTGAATTCAAGGAAAAAAAGAGTTTGAGACCAAGTACAACCTCTCTAGTGCTGGCGACAGTGCTTACACTTAGGTTTTTGTACCGAGCTGGAAGGCTGAAGGGAAGGGAGACAAGAAGCCAGCGATTAATTTGCTGCCGGCAGGCTATACGTTGTTCCGCCCAATCTTTTTTCTCCTCCATGCTGTGTGGCTGCTGCTCTCAGCCAATCATACAATCTACTTTATGATTTAAAAAAGTGGATAAAGATGTGCTTGATAGGTTATTTTTAGAGTGCATTAGGGAATGTATATAAGAGAGAACTCTTATTTTATACGCACGCCCGAATGGTTCTCAAGCCATTAGACAGCATGTTTTTTATATATTTGTTAATAGAAAATTCATTTTTAAAATATATTATTTTTTATCAAGTTCAAAATAATTAATATTTAATCAAACATACATTAATAAGATACTGGAAGATGTGTTTTTTTATAAATTTTCTATATGAGTTATTTTAAAAATTTATATTAATTTATTTTTTAAATTTAAAATAATTAATATATTAATAACTTCAACTCGTTTTACTTAGTTCTTCTCGTTTTACAGCCAACGGCTAGCGAAACCATTAGCGTGGCTCTGAGCGAGTGTTGGCTTTCTACAAGGATAACGTTTCACTGGCAGACGCGACCTGCTAACGCACAGGCACGCAGCCCCCACAGGCTGCGGCAACTCCGGCGCTCTCCGCAATCCGGTCGCCGCCGGTCATTTCTGGCGCTCGCCAATGGACCGCCGTCGTCTTCCCCGACCCTATTGTAGTCCCCTTCGCGTTGCTGCCACCGCCTGCTCCCGCACAACGATGACGCTCCTCGACACCCCCCATCCCCCCCTCCGCGTCCGCCTCCCCCGCTTCCCGAGCCCCCACATCCCCAGACATGCCGTTGCCATCTCAGCCCAGCACCCCTTTCCCCACGGCCAGCTCGCCCGCGCCGCGTGCCAGCCGCTCCGTCACGTCGTGGCTCCGGCAGAGGAAGGGGCGTCGGAGGGGGAGGACCTCGGCCCGCCGTCGGCTGCGGCCGTGGCGGAGGTCATCCGGCGTGCTTCGAGCGCGTCGCCGGTGCGTTTCAGGAGGGTGCATCGGGAGGAGGATGAGGAGCCGCGCGGAGAGGGGGGCTTCACGGAGCCCAGCGCCGACCTCCGGCGGCTGTGCGCGGAGCAGCTCGAGATGTTCCGGGTGGTCATCTCCCGCGACGCCATCCTCTCTGTAAGCTGTGTTTTCCCTATCTAATGATAGCATCATGGTTTTGCTTGCTACTATCTTGTTCTGCTCAAAATAAGTCACAAACCATCGACCTATGTGCAATATTGTTACGTGAGAATAGGTACTACCATGTTGTGTTATTTCAAGGAACAACAAAGTACATCGAAATATTGGAGAACATATAATCCAGCCACGATGACAGCAAAATGATGCCAGGAGCCTAGGATGGTAATCCAATTGTGCTTATGTGCACAACATTTGTTCCTGAATTGTTTCATGATTAAATTTAATTGAATAATTACTAAGGAGTATAGAAGTTTATTTTCTGTTTTACAAAGTAGAAAAGGTTTTGCAATGCATCCCTTTATCTCCTTTTTAAAGGAAATGTAACTGCTATGTTTTCGTTTTTGGAAATTTGCTATTAGCCCCTTCAAAGGACACCAGGATTCCCCACCCCACAAACATGGAGGGGCAAAGTGTTTGTTGGTGCAACAGTTTTCAGGTTTGTTGTAGCAAATTCTGAATTCCATCCTTTGGAGGTGCAAAGTACTGGAGCAAATAATCAATTCCCCTATAGTTCTGAAATAATCCTGCCATCATTCGATTCATTTTTGGCTTGTCTGCTATTTAGATGAGTACATTTTTTTCTTGTTACAAATTTATTAGGTGCTTGTTTCAACTTATATGGCCATTAATTAATAAAGAAAAATATTTTTATCTATTTATTTTGAAGGTGTATGTAAGACCTGCTGGCAGTTATATTATGGATCAGCTTGAACTACGTCGAGTTGCTTTATATCCTGAAACTAGTGTTTCTGAAAGAGAGACTGTGATGCTAGTTGGTAATTTCACTATATCTGCTGGACTAATAGCTGCGGAAGCTTTTCTTGTAAAACACCAGGTAAATTGTTCATTGCCTTTTAATCCACATAGTAGTTTTAATAGTTGTAAGATTGCCAATGCAGCAGCTGATTTCGTTTAAGAATTGGATTGGATAGATGAAAGAGTAATCAAACCCCTAACCTCATTCTTGCCACCACATGTGCCTATGAACCAATGTAGAGTTCAATGTGCATACAGTAGGAACAGCATTATTTACAATTGATGTGGGTTAAAACTTATATTGTATTATCTTCTTTCAGTAAATTATTTATTTTTGAATGAACTGAACATGCAACTGGCAAATAGTAGGGCAATGTTATCATTAAAGAGATTGTCAGGCCATACCTACTCATCCAGTTTTAATTACAACAACTCTTGAGCTTTCAAGTTTAATCATGTGAGTTCTTCTGATTTGTCTTAATTTTGATCATAACTGCAGATGGAGATCATAACTGAATTTGGAGCTGTAGTCTTTCCAATGGTGAAACACCCATTTGTTGTTGGTTTCCTTGTTGCAGAGCTTCCAGAACTAGTTGGATGTACAAAGAACTCTGAGACTTCTGATATTCAGATACCATCACGCTCATTCTTAGACAGATCATCAGATATAACTCCATATACTAAAGGGAAAGCCTGGGATTTTCAAACTTCTGGAGACCAAACCAATAGTTATGCTCAGTTTGTTACTGAATGGAAGAACAGTGCACTTATGATTTCTCGAACTTTAGCAATGGCTTATGTCATGGACCAGGTAGTTTGATCTTGACCATTAGATAATTTCCATTCGAAATTATCCATTAACTGTAGCCAGCCAATGCCTATAACCGTTCTTCTAGGCACATATTATTTTGTAATTTGCGAAAATATGCAATTTGGAATGCAGTTTTGAGGAATTCCCTTCAATATACAGCGGGCATAAGTGAAATATTTCCTGATGTTCTATTCATAAAACATGGGCATGTGCAACAGATGTGCTCTTGATATCTGAAGAAAATATTCCACAACCGAATTCCTTGCCTACTTTAACTTACATTGCTAGTTATATATTTTGGTTATTCACATAAGTGCATGTCTTGCAGAAAGCATATTTACTTCAGCAAGCTTCCTGGCAAAACAATACTAGAATGAGTGGCTTAGTAGAACAGGCAAGTTTTTAACATCAAAGTACCAACTGAAAAACGTCATAATGTTCATCTTACAAGAATCCCTTTGGCAGATTCGAGGGCCCCTCGCTAATATAAGAGCTCTTGCAAAGATGTTATCAGTTCATACAGAGAGAAACGAGGTCTGCGAGTTGATTCTCAATAAGCTATTCATTATTTTTCACTTTTTTAAATGAATCTTAAGGTAGCCTTGGATGCTTTTCTGGTTGGTCTGCTGATTTGATATTTTACAGATCTCTTATGATATTATTGAAGATATTCTGATCCAAGGTGACTATTTGAAAGATGCTTTGCAACAGATGCAAGATGCAGTATATCTGACTAAGGTAACATTGTAATGACATTTCATTAATTACTGACAAAACTGTGTGTTCTACTTAGAGTACTAAGCATTAGGCTTTGGACAAAAGGCATGTGCCCAGCTTTACTGAAAGCATAACAAGTTGATACAAAATTTGCTGGGAATACAGCTTACAAGACGCAGCACTAGACTTAAACCTGAAACACTGGACTACTAATTGATAATGTGGAAATGATTGATTTATTCCCTATCAATGCATCAGTATATATAGTCGGCCGGGGCGGCACATAAGGCAACCACACAGCTATACCACGTTTAATCTACTATAATTACACTTTCTATAATTACAATAGACTAACACTTTTCCGCAGGTTAATCGGGAGCATCGCTAACATTTAAGCTGGATCGAAACTCCTAAAATAGTAAAATAAGAAGGCGCTTGGTAAAGACGTCAGCGTAATGCGATATCGTAGGAACATGTAGGACCCGAACGTGACCAAGAGCGACCTTCTCTCGAACAAAATGGAGATCAATCTCAACATGCTTCATCCGCTGATGCTGCACCGGGTTGCTGGAGAGATATACAACACTGATATTGTCACAATAGACCAAGGTGGCATGTCGAGAGGGGTGGCAAAGCTCAAGAAGCAGCTGTCGCAGCCAGGTAGCTTCAGCAACACCATTTGCCACAGCACGATATTCAGCTTTAGCACTTGATCTGGAGACTGTATGCTGACGCTTGGAAGACCAGGATACCAAGTTATCTCCGAGAAATACAGCATATCTAGAGGTCGACTGGCGAGTGTCAGGATAGCTAGCCCAGTCGGCATCTGTGTAAACAACAAGATCTGTAGGCAAGGATCGGCTCATGGTCAGCCCAAGAGATAGGGTGTCCTGCAAGTAGCACAGGATTCGCTTGAGAGCAGCAAGGTGCGGCTCTTGAGGATTATGCATATAGAGACAGATCTGTTGAACTGCAAAGGTAATGTCGGGTCGGGTGAAGGTCAGATACTGCAGAGCACCGGGTAGACTACGGTATTGTGTAGCGTCAACGATAGGTGGTCCATCAGCAGATAATTTGGAGTGGAGATCAACAGGCATGCTGCACGGCTTGCACGCACTCATCCCGGCACGCTCCAAAATATCCTGACTGTACTGCCGCTGAGAAAGGAACAGACCATCTGCGAAGCGTGTCACAGAAATGCCTAGAAAATGATGCAGCTGACCTATATATGTCATAGCAAACTCACGCCGGAGAGTCTCAATGATATGCTTGAGTAATCCCGCAAAGGAGGCAGTGAGGACAATGTTATCAACATATAGTAGTAAGTAGACCGTGTCTGGACTGAGGCGATATAAATCCAAGTGACATGAGGTGAGAGGCGAACCTGTGATGTCAAGCACGAGGAGCCTGCTTCAAACCATATAAAAACTTGTTGAGCCGACAGGCAAAATCTAAGCGAGAAGAATACACAAATCCAGAGGGCTGCACGCAGTATACTGTCTCAGTGAGAGTGCCATGGAGAAATGCATTCTTCACATCCAGTTGATGAATGGGCCAATTCTGAGATAATGCCAGGGAGAGAACAACTCGAACTATCGCAGGCTTGACAACCGGACTGAAAGTCTCATCATAATCAACATCGGACCGTTGTGTGAAACCTCGTAGGACCCAGCAAGCCTTGTAACGAGCAAGAGACCCATCGGCGAGCAATTTGTGACGATAAATCTACTTGCCAGTCACAACATTGATGCCAGGAGGGCGAGGCACAAGACTCCAAGTGTCGTTGGCAATCAAAGCATCATACTCAGCCTGCATAGCAGATCGCTAATTGGGGTCTGACAGGGGCATCACGAACAGAGCGAGGAAGAGGCGACATGGGCACAGCGTGGAGGTTGAGGCGATCCACAGGCTGCGCAATGCCAGCTTTACCACACGTGCGCATAGAGTGCGCATTGTTCATCGGAGGGATGACAATCAGTTGAGTGGCAGCTGTGTGGCCGGTACCGCTGGCAACAACCGGCGCGTGAGCAGCAGGGGCAGCAGGACCGACAACACTCGTGGTTGGTGTGGCGCCGCTGGCAGCGACCTGTGCGGGGTGCACAGGGGCAGCGGCACCGGACGACGTGGACTCGAGCTACCACGGCCCTGCACCAGGGCTCGACGGCGCAAGTAGGGGAGGCTGTTATACCTGCATGCAAAAAAGAAACTCCAGGAACTGAAGCGGTGAGATCATGATCATCGATAAAAAAGTCCAAGGCGAAAGGTGCCATAGGTGTGGTAGACATATCGGAGAAAGGGAAAAAAGATTCATAAAAAACGACATTTCGAGAAATGAGAATGCGGTTCGACTGAAGCTCGAGGCATTGATAGCCTTTGTGCTCCGAGGAGTAGCTGAGGAACACGCATAAAGAAGGAGGGGCAAGTTTGTGGGGCGCTGTAGAGGACATATTTGGATAACAGGTGTAACAAAAAATTTTGAAATGATCATAGGAGGGCGGGACAGAGAAGAGAGCGTAGTATGGTGTGGAGGAGGCGAGTGTTGTGGTGGGGAGGCGGTTTACAAGATATGTGGCGGTGTGAAGGGCCTCAACCCAATAAGCTGGAGAAAGACTCGCCTGAAACAAAAGGAAACGCAGAGTGTTATTGATGGTACGAATGGAACGCTTTGCTTCACTATTTTGTTGGGAAGTATATGGGCACGACATGCGGAGAGCAACACCGTGGGAGAGAAAAAACGTGCAGGCCTTGGAATTATCGAATTCACGGCCATTGTCGTACTGGATGCTCTTGATGGTGGTGCCAAACTGTGTGCGAACATACGTAAAAAAGGTGGAAATAATGGAAAATGTCTCGGATTTGAGACAAAGGAGAAAAGTCCAAATGTAGTGAGAGCGGTCATCAAGAATAATAGGATAATATTTGTATCCTGACACAGTAACAAGTGGAGAGGTCCATAGATCACAATGGATTAAATCAAAATTGTGAGTAGCACGAGAAGTAGATGAACCGAAAGGTAGATGTACATGGCGATCGAGTTGGCACGTATGACAAATGATCGATATCATCTTTATTGCAGGAAATGACATTGGACCTATTAAGTTTGGACAGAACGTCGCGCCCAAGATGATCGAGACGGCGATGCCAAAGGGAGGTGGGTGCGGCAATGAACACGGAGGTGCTGGTAGATGGTGCAAAAAATAGGTAGAGGTCACCGGAACTATTGCACCTGACGATCACGTTTCTGGTTTGCAGATCCTTCACAGAAAGACCAAATGGATCAAACTCAATGAAACAATTATTGTTAGTGGTAAACCGACAAATGGAAATTAAATTCTTAATAATGTTGGGTGATACTAAAACATTATTAAGAGCAAGATCACGGTGCAGTAATGAAAAACGATGTGTTCCAGTGGCTGTGACAGGAGGTAAAGCGTCATTGCCCACAATGATAGATGAAGGAGTAGATGAAGAGGGTGGGAAAATGGTGGAGAGTACCAGCGTCCGAGGTCATGTGGGAACCAGCACCCGTATCAGCATACCACTCAGAGGCCGGTTGGTTGAGCGTCATGGCGTTGAAGGAGTGCGCCAAGGAGTCCTAGTGCCAAAACCCTCCGTGAGTGGGTGGCCAAGGCGCCGCCTGGTACGCTGGTAAGGGCGTCTAGAAGCCCGGCGGTGTAGCTCCCCTGTAGTACGTGCCGTACGGAGACGATGGGCACCGTATGCGCCTCCATAGGTGCTAGGAAGAGCACTGAAACCGCCATAGTGCGGGGCTATGTGGAACGCAGGCTATGGCGGTAGAGGTCGGCCGGACGGGTCGTATGGCCACATGCGCACGGTTCCAGCCTAAGGGTGGGCGAACGACGGGTACACGGCCATACCGAGAGAGACGCTGCCCTATCCACCTGGGGCCGCTCTAGCAGAAGACACTGGAGAGCTGGCACCAGCAGAACCGCCGTGTCCACTGCGGCGGCCGTTACGCCAGCCTCCGGTTGGTGCAGTGGGGCGCGGAGGAGGAGGCTCCCGAACGAGAAGCAGCGGTGGCACCTGGAGCCGCTGGACGCGGTGTCGTAGCGACGAGAGCGGCCGGTGGGGATAGAGAACAAGCGTCGATCTCCATCTCCTCCAACAGAAGGTGAGTGTGCGCTTTAGTAAAAGTTGGGAACGGCCGGTGCATCTTGAGGATGGACACCATGTGGCGGAACTTGCCCTTGAGGTCACGAAGAAGCATGAGCACCATCTGCCTGTCGCTGATGGGGTCGCCGAATTCGGCGAGGGAGGCAGCCATGGATTCAAGGCGGCAGCAGTAGTCGGTGATGCTTAGGGACTCCTGACGGAATGTGCGGAACAGCGTCTCGAGGAGAAGGGCACGGGACTCCTTCTGGCCGAGGAATTCGTCCTCGATGTAGCACCACGCGTTGCGGGCATGACCTTGCCGCATCATCAGCGACTGCTGCAGGTCGCTGGAGACAGTGCCGTACACCCAAGTGAGGACGCAGCAGTCCGCCTGGAGACACCCTAGGCGCATGGGAAACGCTTCATCCTCGAGGATGTGGCGGGTGAGGGCATATTTGCTGAGGACGGTAAGGAACATGCCTCGCCACTTGGTGTGGAGTCCGTGGCCTTATCGAGGACGATGGGGATAAGCACCTTGACGTTGACGATGACGGTGGCTTGCGCCCAGAGAGCCGCGTGAGCGCTCTCGTACGCATCTGGAGCGTCGTTGTGAAGGCGGGCCTCCTTAGCCCGACGCGCTTTGTCAGCGCGAGCAGCATCGACCGCGAGACAACGGTCATCGGTAGCAGTAACGCCATTGTCATCGCCAGCCATGAGGGGATCGACAGCCGATCGGCCGAGCGGATCGGAGGGGTCGATAGTCGATTGGAAACAGATCAGGAGCCGATCAGATCAGATGGGCAGTCGATCGGAGGGATTGGCAACCGATCAGATCGGAAGGATCGGCAGCAGATCGGAGGAATAGGCAGTCGATCAGATCAGAGGGATCGGATCGGCAGTAGAGCCGATTGGATCGAAGGGCGATCGGATCGGCAATATTCAAGATCCGATCGGACCGATCGGTGGGCGCTCGGGAACGTCAGTAGAGCCGATCGGATCGGAGGACGATCGGATCGGCAGTAGACAGGATCTGATCGGACCGATCGGTGGGCGATCGGGTCGATAGTCTGATCGGATCGACCGTAGATCCGATCTGATCGGATCGGTGGGTGATCTGATCGACAGTAGATCCGATCAGATCGTAGATCCAATCGGACCGATTGGCGGGCGATCGGGTCGACAGTCAGATCAGATCGGCAGCGCGGGCGATGAGACCGGCGATCTGATTGGCAACAGACAGGTCGACAATAGATCCGATTAGATCGAGGATCCAATCGGACCGATCGGCGAGCGATCAGGTCGACAGTCAGATCAAATCGGTAGCGTGGGCGATGAGACCGGCGACACTCCTGGTGACGTGCAGTCAGCACCGGTGATGGAGATCGATCAGCGACGGGCGCTGGTGCGGAAGCGAAGGCAGCATCGGATTCGGCGGCCACACTCGGTGATGAGGGCAGCTACGGGGTGGGTGATCAGATCTGTTGCACGGGCAATGGGACCGGCGACACTCCCGGTGACATGCAGTCAGCACCGGTGGTGGCGATCGGATCGGCAACGGGCGCTGTTCGGGAACGGTGGCGTTGAGGGCGTCAGACCTTGGCAATCTCTCGCAGCAACAACAGCGGTATTTTTTGTTGCGGAAAGATAGCGGATTGGAACCGCTCTGATACCATGAAAATATAGAAATGATTGATTCTATTCCTTTTCAATGCATCAGTATATATAGGTGGCCAGGACGGCTCACAAGACAACCACACAGTCATGCCATGGTTAACCAGCAACCTGTTTAGGACTTCACTCATAGGATACAGCTGTTTATCTGTCTTACTAAACTTGTTGCCTAGTCTGTGTAACTCAACTCAGTAATAGCAATGAAGCCGTTACACTTGTCAGTCCCCCTTCTGCATATGTGGCCATTGTATTTTTCACTGGCTGCTCTAACCAAATTGAAGTCACCACCAAGCATTACAGGAACCTGCTGGTTGATGAATTTGCCTAACATTTCACTGATGAAAGCATCCTTTTTCTCATTTTGATCTAGGCCATACACATTCATTACCATCCATATTTCCCCTCTTTGTTGGTCAGCAGCATCATGCTAATATAAAATCCACCTACATCCATTTCAAGCACTTCAAATTCACCCCTAGCAGAAGAGCACCTGAGTGGCCATCAGCTGGTTTTGTCAGCCATTGGAAGTCTCTACCTCCATAGAATCTTCTAGCTCTTTCAAGTGAAAACTCTCTCTAATTGTTTCTTGTATTCCCACAATCTCTATCTTGTTCTGATGGATCACCTCTATCAATTGCCTCCTTTCAGGGTTACCCAAATCCCTCACATTCCAGAATAGAATATTCATGATGGTTCTTTTGTGTTCTGATTCATGCTGTGTTTCTTTCTGGGGTGACACACATCCTTCTATATTGTGTTTGGCAAACTCTCTACTGGGTCATCTTTAGTCAACCTCTCTTTGGCCAAACATATCATGGCTTGAGCTAATTCTTTAGCCTTAATAGTATCAATATTCTCTTTAATTTCAACCTCAAAGTCACGTAAATTTACACCTGCGTCTCTATCAATGGTAGCAAGAACAGTAAAGTGTGGGAATGATTGATTCTATTTCCTGTCAATGCATCAGTACATATAGGTCGGCCGGGATGACTCATAAGGCAACCACACAGCCATACTGCTTGCAGCTTCCACTTCATCCGACAACTCAGGCATATATTTTGGAATGTCCACTTTTTCTCTCTCTTCATCTGGTTCATCTACCTATTCCTATGCTTTTTTGGCTTTGTGACTTTTTTATCCTTTATCCTCCCCTTTTATCTAGGCTTCATCCTTGTTTATTTGACCTTCTTCCTTTGATGCATGACTATCTTGGGAGTCCTCATCTTCTTTCTTGTGGTGTCTCTTGTACTTTGTTTTTGGGTCATCATGGGCACTGGGAAATTGCTGCCTAACTCCTGGATTCCATGTAATCTTATATCCAATCTTATTCAAGAAGACTTTAGTAGTTCCTCCAATTTGGGCAGGATCTCTGCACAAGTCTTCACCCTGATAAGACTGATAGCATCAACCTGTATGGGATCACCAGCCAGATGAGCAATCTTCTTCATGGGTTTCTCAGATCTAACTATTTGTGGTACTCCCACAGCCCTGACTCAAACTCCATCAATTGTCCTCAGTTTCCTTGACATTGGCCCTGAAATTTGACTTCTGGAAATCAAATCCCTTCAGTCTTGTTAGTTCCTTGCGAGCCTCCTTGGATGGGAATTCAATCAAAAACTTCTGCTCCACTTGCTTAATCTTCCAGTCCTAGTGCTGATCCTTCTCAAACAGGTACTTCATCTCCATGATGATTTTTGCTTCTGAGCATATCCCACTTTCAATTACGAGCATACTAGTTGTCGACAGGTTATACCTAACTACACCATTTTAGGAACATAAGATATGGCCGATACCATGGTGTATATGAGATCAGAATAAGGAGATAGGGGATAGGATTTTTCAGGCCCCGAGGTAGGTAATAGTCCTACTCTAGTTTATATGTATAGATCTAGGATGTATAACACCGAGTACAAAAAAGGAGCAAGCTAGTTAATCTAGTCTACCAAACTAAACTTGATAAGCAAAGCGGTGGGTTATAGTTCGTGGCGAGCTGAAGGGCTTTCTCCTGACATGAACTGAATGCGGTTTGGTGTTTGTGGCTTGTATTGTAATTTGATGCCCTCCCCTCCTTGGTCTTATATTTATACCGAAGTATGATACTTTGTCCAAGTAGAACTTAGGATCTAAATAGGACAAGCAAATAAGACTACCGTCCACAATTCGGACTACGCAGTCCTTCCTTAAACAGGTAAGGTTCCTTCCTTATCTACATCTTTATCCATATTTGATGATACCTTTCCGTATAAGGATATCTAGGCGGTATGTCGTGACCCAAGGTCATGAAAAAATAAGGATAGGCAGTAAGGTGTTTTCTCTCCGCCTATCATTGTAACGAAATGAGCTCGATATGAGTCAAATGACACTTGCTACTACTGTTTCAGTAAAAAACGTAATCCCTGTTGCTACAGGATCAGACCGGCTTTTATAGCCCTAATAGGTACATGTGAAGTTACATTAACGTCCACAAAGGACTGGAAACTCTAAGGGCACAATAGTACACTTATGTGACCTCCTAGACCACTTATGCTAGGCTATAGGAGTGGTTGTAGTGGTCCCTTGGTATCTTTTAAAAGGATATTCTTGCTAGGTAGCGTGGTTCTCAAGCTTCTTCATTCTTTGTGTGCCATTCGTCTTCTTGTAGCTAGCTCAAATACTTCTCTCCAGACCAACGTGTTTTCGCCCAACAATGACTTGAGAACCCTCTGGTTAATTGCTTTCGAGAATTATTAGCCTTCGAACATAATTATACCCTCTAGAAACTTGGTGTCGTGCCTTGGTCGAATAGGAGGTGTGGTGCCTGGTCCTGCTACAAGATGGTATTTCCGGTGGCAGTCAATACAGGTATAGGCATATGCCATATCTATAACATTGACATCAGTCACTAGTTGTTTCTCCATCTTCTCTTGCACCTCAATATGCAAACAGTGGAAAACTTGGCCATTTGTTCCATGGTCGCATAGTTTGAGACCCTCTTCTTTGTTCAGCTTCGGGCAATTAGATGAAATGTGATTGGATTTTTTACAAGCATGGCATGGAAGGATTGGTGCACATGGCTTGTTGGTGCCCTTCCTTCCCACACTTGTAGCATTTTCTCATTGGTCCCTTTTCCCTTAACTCCTTCCCCTCCTAGCTCTCAAGCAAACAATGAGATAGATCAGATTGCTATTGGAACTCACCTCACTATGCATCGTGGTTGTCCCATCTCTCCCTCTTTAGCGATGAAGAATCCCCTTCACGCCTCTTGTTCTCTACCTACTGACGCATCTGCTATTCATGGCAGCAATCCTCTCTAGGTTTATGCTGGGTCTCTTCCCTTTTGCGCTCTTGCTCACGGCACAGACGTTCTTGTCTCACATATCTCCCTAGCTCTCTAGATCCCTCTCATCCTGTCGCCGCTTGTTGGTTAATCAAGGGTTCTCTTTCCATCTCCGCTCCATGTCCCCTTCCACCTCTGCAAATGACTTTGCATCAACTAACCTTGGCTGGATTTTATGGATTCTCCTCGCTCTGCCCCCAAATCTCTGAATCTCCTCTCTTCTCGCAAGGAACCGTAGGATGGATTCCGAAACCGCTGCTCCTTTTGGTATCCAGATCCACGCTTCCACTTGATTTATCCAGTAGTGATTGAGTAAGTCTTCAAGGTTCAATCCAAACGGTGTAGCGGTGGGCTAGGCATTTGCGCTATAGTGCTTAGGTTTACTGTTCATTGGCCCACCCTCTGCTCTCGTTTGAATCGTATGTGATCCCTCCATAGATGAGCTCATCATAGCAGGATCTCCAATCAATCCCTGCATAGCTTTCTCCTAGAATCAAATCGATACTTCAGAGATCACTCCCCGATGAGCACCTCATACCAATGCAAGCGCATCACCAAAGGTGTACGGTCACAGCCATCCGCCTCCTAGCATAGAGCCAGCACGGCATGCATCAATGAATTCTCTGACAAGCACTTTCTAGGGTTTTGGGAGCTCTCATCTTTTTGGTTAGAGTGAATCCTGGTGAGAAGAGATTTTGTCTACTAAGCATTAGGCTAGAAATGGATACCAAGGGTAATGAGATACATATAGGGATGCAAGGGAAAGAGTACTTACAGATGGGAACAAAATTAAGTAAAAAGTGAACCATCACTTCAGTGGGGTAGGCCAATGGGCAGACCCATGTACATCCCTAATAATGAAACTTAATTCACATGAAGTCTTGAGTTCTTATTTTGAGAGAATGTATTTAGCATATAAGGATAATTTCATTATCTCATGATTTTTTCTCACGTATTCCCTAGTTGAATTGTTGTCATGTTATCTGAACAGGTGAACATAGTTAGGTACAATGAGGAAACCTTAAAGAAAATTCAGGGGTCACCTTCTTCAAGAACTCTACCACACTATCAATCAGATCCTAAGAATAGTTCTCAGAAAGTTGATTTGTTGCCATCACATAATTCTGACAATGAAGACATGGTGATACCCATGCCACCTCTCTGGCTGGCCCCTCTTCAACACCAAGATGTTCGGTAACAGTTTGCTTTAATTTGACATTCCAAGATGTTGTTGAACTCTCAGTTACAGTGTACAGACTAATTTCCAAGATGCTGTTTAATACATTGTTTACCAAGAAAATTTTGTAGCTTTCATTTACTTGTAGTTCAGTTTTGGTTTATTGCAAAATAAGTAGTCTATCACAGACCAATAACTATTGATGACCAATATTCAATGCATTGTGTCACTCCTGTTTACAGAAACTTATTTTTGTCGTAGTTTTCATGTGCATCTAAAGTTGTTGTTTTTACAGATTCTTTTCTGCTGGACCATTTCCTGTGTAATCACTATTTTGTTATCTAATGTGATAAAAATGCACATAACATTTCATTGGTTTCAAAAAAAATCTAGCTGTTGGGTTCATGAAAACATCATATCCTTGTTATTATATACTATTCCTTCCATGCTTATATTTCCATGTATGAGAAATCCATAATACTCTAAATTTGATGGTGTGTTTTATTGTACTAGCAAAAGTGCCATTGTGGTACCATGAATATCAAATAAATATTACCGTAAGTCAAATTTATATTATCTTAATTGCCAGAGTTTCTGACTGAAAATGTTTTATATCTGAGATCCATTACAAAGATAGAGGGATATTACACCAAACATATGTGAAATCTAAATTCATTGTACCATGCAACTAAAAATTGAACAGAAAAACATGTAGCATTTAAATTAAGTGAAGAATAAAACCATATTTTTCTAAAAAAATTGCTGTTCCAAACAAAATTCATATTTACATTGGCCAAAATTCTGAAAATTTCCATTACATAAATGTTCATCAACACCTACGTGTTAAACACAACTATTCACCACGCTACTAAAACTTTCTTTTACCCTAAGCACCAACTCCATGTTTTCGTCCAGGAAAAAAATTATTTCTCATCCCTCACCTGTTGACTCGATTTAATTTTGGTCTCTTAACTACAAAGCCAGGCAAAACTCATTCCCCAACTCTTAAAACCAGATAAAATCTGTCCCTCCTATGTACTATAAGTGGTTTTCACACATGTTGGAGGACGGAAGAAAAAAGAAAGTCAGAAAAAAGTGGACTATCATCAGTAATGATTTAAATTTTAAATTCAATTGATGCTAGAAAATGATTTTTGTTTTTCTGACTTTCTTTTTTCTTCTGTGAATCTGTGTCTTCTTTTTTCACAGTGTTGATCAAGACAAAACAATCCAATATCCGTCTTCTCCCTTTCCATAAACCTTTCTCCTTTTTTTATTTCATTTCATGGGGTATTTGTATGAATAATGTACATATTGAAAAAAAAAATCACTTCTATCGATTTGGATAGTTTGTGCTACTTGCTCTTTTGAGGGCCTTATGTTGTTCATGTCCTGTGTACTTGTACGTTAGTACTTTATTTGTTTACATCTCAAGTTACCCTTTTTTTTATTGCTTGAGTAAAAATAACTTAGATGTTAGTCCCCAACAATTCAATTTTGCATCATTTGAACCTTTATTTGTTGTCAGGCAGACCATGTGATCTCTGTGTTGTACTTGGACATTTGGTTGGAGCAGCTCAACCGCTTGCTTGTAGGCAGCAACGCACTCTAGATGTAAAAGGAATTTCACACCCACTTAAAGTTGCTGTTGAGGAATCTGCTTTAAGACAAGCGCTGAGTAATCTCATAGAGGGTGCTCTTCTACGCACTCAGCTTGGTGGCAGAGTTCAGATATATGCAGGTGAAGCACCTGCAGGGGGCATTCTCGTTGTCATTGATGATGATGGTCCTGACATGCAATACATGGTAAGTACATTTGTTCTTTCATTTGTAAGGCTCTGTAATGTTTCACACTGTATTCACACTGTAATTATGACTTATTTTCGTTAGTGTTCCATATAATTCCTTTGGGACAACAATACTAGAGAATCTCATTCAGACTCTTGTGCAATGTGCTACTAAGGAAATATAGTGTTCACTGATGGTCACCAAATTAAGTAAGATTGGTTTTAGATGCGATCTTTTGGAGGCCCAAATTTGATTTAGCTTCAATTCACTTGCTTGTATTGCTTCAAGCAGTGTAGGAATATTTTCATGTCCAGCAAAGTTTTTATTTATCATTGAAAATTGGTTCTAATTCTGATTTCCATCATTTTGCAGATGCATTCCCTTGCTCCATTCGGGTCAGACCTTCTTGAGGATGGTATGCATGAAGATAATATGGCATGGAATTTCATTGCAGGATTAACAGTTGCCCGTGAGATACTTGAGAAGTATGGCTGTGTTTTGCGTGTGATATCGCCTCGGAGACCTGATGCAATTATAGGTACTGGAGGTAGTCGTATTGAGATATGGTTGCCTACTTCACGGACAGAACTATATGAGATCACTTACGGAGCTTAGTTGAATTTTAGTAATCAAGGCATGTTGAGAAGACAAGGTAATTATGCATTCATGCTATTATGGTTATTTACTGAAGCTCTTTTTTTTTGTCATAATCATACTGTGCCTGATCCATCTCATATTGCATTTACATATAGCAGGTCATGTTTAATTGGCATGATGGAGATCATACCGCCTTTTCTATTTTGGAAATGTTCGAAGGATAGCTGCAAACTGAGCTCAGTGAAGCAGAATATGAACGCCTTTACACGCATTCCAGTAAAGCATGGTACGTGTGGACAAAGACACTGTTATATGTTGGAACTTTTTCCCTACTGTAGATCCATGATACCATATCATATACAGTTTGTTTGGTAGAGCTAGATACCGCACTTATGAAAAGTACCTTTGTTTCGAGAGGCATGGGAACTTCATGAGTAATCATGGATCTCCAGAGGAATGTTTTGGGGGGTTTCATGATCAGCTCAAACCGGCCAATCAGTCCTGTCGAACTTGCCGGATTTTGCAGCAGCATATCTGAATCTGATCGGCTCATTAATCAGGTCTCAGAGAGACAAAATTCTATGGGAAAGGGGTGCCAAGAAACCCAACTATTGAGCGAGGAACTCTGACGAACACTACGCACGCGAAACACAAGAACGAAAACAGAGGAATTGTGCAGCGCAAAACAAGGGAATTGTGCAGCACTCAAATTGCTTCTTCGTTTTCTGGTTACTTTCTTATAAAGGCACCACCAGGATCGATTCTTGCGCCATGCGTTCCTCTGTGTCCATCAGTGCATGAGCTCTTCCCGTTCGTGGTGAACGATGCGGGCAATCACGAGCTATCCTCGGATTCCCTCCAAAACAAACGATGCAGTAAACAAACACTAGTCACATTTATTCTAACAAATCCTCTCCTAAATTTGATATGGCTAACTTATGAAAGCATATTAATTTTATCTCAGTAGCTCCTGGAACTTTATTCGTGGTGGCACCTTCAGCCCTCCGCTGTTGATGAACTTCGGCTTGATCTCCTCATTTTTCACTGTTTCACGGATGAAATGGAATTTCTTTTGAATGTGCTTACTCCTATCGTGAAAAACAGGATTCTTCATGAGGGCCAGAGCGGATTGGTTATCCACCCCGACTTTAGGTGCAGTACTCCTGAGATCACCGAGGAGTTGGGCAAGCCAAATGCCCTAGCAAGCAGCTGCGATGTACTCTGATTCATAAGAGAAGAGTGCCACAACTCTCTGCTTTTGAGATTACTACCTGACTAGGTTCTTGCTAAGGAAGAACAACACACCTATGGTGCTCTTGCGAGTATCGATGTCACCATCCATGTTACTATCGTTGTAGCCTTGTAGCTTCTTCTCTCCTTTGGTGTAGCAGCAGTATCCATGATGAATTGAGCCTACCACATACTGGACGATACACTTTACCACCGCTAGGTGTTTGTCTGTGGGCTTCTCCATGAAACAACTCACATAGCCAATAGTAAATGCGAGGTTGGGCCTAGTGTTCATCAGGTAGTGCAAACTACCCACCAGGCTTCTGTACTCGGTGGCGTCGATCGGCATTGCTATGCTCTCATTGCTAAGCCTCAATCGAGGTTCCATGGGCGTGGTGTAGGGACTGCAACCCATAAGCCCTACTTTCTCCACGATCTGTGATGCATATACTGCTTGGTTTAAGGTGATGACATCGGCTTCTTAATGCACCTCTATCCCTAAATAGAAACTTAGTAAACTGAGGTCGCTCATATTGAATTCATCCATCATCTGCCCCTTAAACTTGACGATCATGTTGCCATTGCCACCGATGATCACTAGGTCATCAACGTACACACCTATCAATAGCCTCCCACCACCGTCGCTGCGCACGTACAATCCATTTTTCAGCGGGCTCTGTCTGAAGCCAATCTTCTCTAGGGTAGCGTCAAGCTTGGAACACCAAGCTTGTGGTGCTTGGCGAAACTCATACAGTGATTTTTCAAAGCTTGTACACCTTGTTCTCCTCTCCATCAACCTCAAACCCGGGCAGCTAGACGACATACACTTTCTCGACGAGCTCTCTATTGAGAAATGTTGATTTCACATCCATATGGTGCACCATCCATCCTTCCTGTGCGACGAGGGCGAGCAGTAGCCAAACATAGTTGAGCCGAGCGACAGGAGCAAACACCTCATCAAAGTCCACTTTGGCTCGCTGCACGTACCCTTTCACATGCTTGACGACGATGACCTGAGCATCCTTCTTCAGCTTGTAACCCACTTGAGGCCTATTGGTTGGTGTCCGGGTGAAAAATTGACAAGTTGCTAGGTCTTGTTCTCTTCAATCGAGGCAATCTCCTCAAGCATGGCGTGGCACCATGCCTCCTCCTGCTCTGCCTGTGCAAACAACGCTAGTTCCTCGTAGCTCACCATCATTAGCTCTTCTTGGACATCCCAGTTCGCCAACCCCTGTGGCATGGCCAGGCCCAACACGTTGTCCATGGTGCGGAAGCGAAGCAGCACATCATCATGGTTTGCATTGAGATTGTCCTCTGCTCTAGTTGGTGGTGACACGAACTCCACCGCTGGCACGATGTTGTGCACTGAAGGTGTTCAACACGGTGATGCAACACTTGGGGCAAGCGGTGGTGAAGAATTTTCAGGCGACGAGCCAAGCTCCCTCGACCCCAAGTGTGTCACGGATGTCACGTCAGGGTGGAACATCAAAGTGTACTCAGTGACGAAGTCGGTGTCGCTTTTGGCGGCGAGCTTGCCGCCCTAACTTCACTCTACCACTTCGTCGAACACAATGTTGCGTGAGACATGAACTTGCCGCACCACTGGATCATAGGCACTGTACGTCTTTGAGCCTGGCTCATAGCCAACGAAGATCATCGGTCGGCTGCGATCGTCCAGCTTCTTGGCGTTCGAGGTGGTGACCTTGACGTGCGTGACATAGGCAAATGCCCAGAGATGGTGCACGGCTGGCATGCAGCTGTTCCATAGCTCATAGGGGGTCTTGCCGCCCACGCTCTTGGAGAATATTCTGTTCAGAATATAGACTACAGTGGTGATTGCCTCTCCCTAAAACATACCCGAAAAGGTGCTTGGCCTTGAGCATACTCCTCACTGTGCTCACGATGGATTGGTTGCGCTGCTCAATGATGCCATTTTGTTAAGGAGAATACAATGCCATGAGTTCACGCCTCATGCCCAGCTCGGCACAGTACTCCTAGAAGTGGCCAATGGTGAATTCTCCCTCCCAGATTTGTGCAGAGGATGAGAAGCTTATGCCCACTCTTCCTCTCCGCCGCTGCCTAGATGCTACAGATCATCGACAGCTCCTAGTCATTGGTAGGAGCAATGCCACCCACATGAAACGGCTGTAGTCATCTATGAGTAGGATAAAGTAGCGGTTTTTGCTTAGAGTTGGAGGCGAGATGGGGCCATAGAGGTCACTGTGCGGCAACCCAAGTGGCTCGAAGTGGCGGTAGTCCGCATTGTGCAAGAACAGACTCTGGCGGTGCTTGCCCACTAGGCAGGCCTCACAGACCTGCTCCACCTGCTTGACAAGTGGTAGTCCCCGTACCAGCTACTCGGCCCATCTTCTGCAATGCGTTGAAGTTGGCATGTCCGAACCATGAGTGCTAGTGCCAGGCGTCATCGCTAGCGCGGGCTGTCAGGCAGACCGACCATGTGAGCGTGATGTCGAGCACATTGAGCCAGCCTAGACCGCATTGTATCTTGGCAAGAAGCCGCATCTCCTCGTCGTGGATTTGCATGAACCCATTTTTTACTCATATGTCAAAGCCTACCTCATCGAGTTGGCTTATGCTAATAATATTCGTGGCAAGGCGCAGAAGATAATAGCAATTTGATAGGGTGTGATGCTCACCATTTTTGCAGCCAAACAACACCATGTCACAACCCTCAATCCGGACAATCGAATTGTCTTCAAGGTGCACGTTGCTGGTCATGCTAGTGTCGAGGTCGTAGAACGCCACTTGGCAGTCGGTCATGTGGTTCGAGGCACTCGAGTCAACGATCTAGCTCCACGGGTTGTGGTCCATGGCGTCATCAACTGCCGTGAACACCTTCTTATCCACCATCTCAATGGGAGAGCGCAGCAAGATTGGGGGCGTCGGTGCCGGTAGCTCACGTTTAGGCTCTGGTTGAGCCACATCGAGAGAGTCAACACTCCCCCTGGTAAGAAGCAGCAATGTGGGTTTATCTTCTTTGACTGCATGGGCATACTTCTCGTGCTTGAGCATGTTCTTGCAATCTTTGGTTCAGTGGCCAAATTTGGCATAGTTGTGACACTTTTCATCCTTGCGGGCCAGCCTAGGGTACATAGACTCCGAGCTCCTAGCCCCACTACCATCATTGCGCCCCTTGCCACCACGGCATTTGCCACGATTGCCTGGGCTACCACTGTTGCCCCATTTCGCCTCTTGTTCCTTCTTGTTCTAGCGTTCCAGCCATTCCGCCTCTGTTAGGCACAAGGTGCCATCGGTGCTTAGGGAAGACGAGGACTGGCCTGAGTCCTCCGTCGCCTTGAGTCTCCTAGTGACCTCTTCCAGTGACAAGGTGAAGATGTCGAGCATGGTTTCAATTGAAAGATCGAGTTGATTGACCTGGGGCGCGTGACGTGAAGATACTTCTCCACAACATTGTTTGCAGGTTATGGGTCACCAAGGATGGCGAGCTGGTTGACTATGGTGGTGAGGCGCAGAGCAAAATCCTCCACAAACTCATCGCCACGAAACATGAGTGTCTCATACTCATTACTCACCTTCTGTGCGATGGCCTTGTGGATGCGGTCATTGTCGATGCGCATCGTCTTAATGCACTCGCATGCCTCCCGAGCCGATGCTTTGGTCGTTAGGGTCCTGATCATCTTATGAGGGACGACATTGTAGATTGCATCGAGAGATATCTGTTCCTCATGCAGTTCAACAGTTATGTCATTGGGCTCAATCGCTACCCACAGAAAGCGAGGGTGCAACTTGATCTTCATCAATGGCGCGCAATCGTTATAGTTCATCTTGGATAGCAGAGGGTAATTCGCCGGGCCTCCACCCTCCTTAACCATACAGTGAATCATCAGCCCGTGGTCGCCCCCACCATTGCCCGAAGAGCTGCCGTCGGAGCTAAGAGGGATGAGGTCAATCGAAAATAATGAGTGATGGCTCGACATTAGAACTCCTTCCAAAATGCGATCATGAGTCCACTGCTTGAACCTCGCTTTGATATCAATTGCCAGGAAACCCAACGATCGAGCTAGGAACTCTGATGAACACCACGCACGTGAAACTGTAGCAATCTGACAAAAACGGAAACAGGGGAATTGTGCAGCGCTCAAATTGCTTCTGCGTTTCCTAGTTAGTTCCTTATATAAGCTGAAGATTACAATGAAAATAGAAACCATTAGGACTGATTCTTACGCCATGCATTCCTCTACGTCCATCCCTACCGCATATGAGCTCCTCCCATTCATGACGAACAAAGCGGGCAATCACGAGCTATCCTTGGATTCCCTCCAAAACAAACATCCAGTAAAATCTAGTCACTCAAGATTTATTCTATCAAGGGGTGGGACATTGAAGGCCCCGTTCTTGCCACCTATTCTATCACGCATCATAAAGCATAGTCCACCTCTAACTTACTTTTGAAACTTTTTTGTCCGTACACCATAGTATATGTCTCCGTATCGCCAGAAAAAAAGAGGAAGGTGGCCACACACGCTTCCGCTTCGCACGCGTTAATCACGCGAGCACACGCTAAATGCGTAGCCAGCTTCCTCCGTGACGCAGCAAGGGTAGTATTTCGTCTTTTTAGGAGTCTCCAGGTCAAACCATTAATGAATAAGAATAATCGGAAGTAGCAAGATCAACAATTTTTCATTGATTTGGTATGCGTTTGAGTGGATCTAGGCGTACGTTTGAATGTGTTCATCAACGTTGGTAGAAGTGCATTTAGAAGCCATTGAGATTGTCGATCCGTGCGTGCCGTCGTTGAGGATCATCAAGCCACCGTGGAGATTGCTAATCCTTGTGCGATGTCGTAGGGGACCGTGGAGATTGCTAATCCTTGTGCCATGTCATAGGTGACGAAGCCATGAGGGCCACCAATGTTGTAGAGCTTGTAAGCAAAAACATAACAGCCGAAGTATTAGAATCATATTAGCACAAATTAATTTAACCGATAAGATGGACTCAACTTACCTTGCACCATGCCAACACATAATAATCATGTTAGCATAAATTCTTCTCTTTTCTTCCTTCTTGTCATTCGTGTTTCGTCATGGATCTACCTAGTTAGACATTTTTTTCATGCGAATTATAATATAAGGTGAACTCATTTCTCTGTGAAATATATGATATTTTGAAGCCACATAATATTTTTCATTTCATTACATTCAATCTAGATATTTAAACTATTAGCATGCATAAACAATATATAGGTCAGCGGGAGGTGAGAGAGATAGCGGTGTACATGAAGAAGATCAGTTGATATTCTGTACATGAGATGTTTAGCATGCATGGCTTACATATTTACAAAGCGTCTACTTTCCAACGGATCAAACAACATGTTATGTTATTTAGAGCTTTCTATCAAGACCAGGTGGTGCGTAAGCAACAACATTATTGTTGAATGTGAGCCTTACATGACATGTTTGGATGAGATTCTACTGTCCCAAGGCCTATATTAGGTTGGAAATGAGTTCATCGACAAGTGACCAATGCGTTGAAGCCTTGGAGTTTAAAGATAAGAAAGACAAGATTTAATGTGGATTCGATTTGGATTAGCCTACTAAAATGTTTGTTTCTTTCATGTCCAAAGTCCATTTTGGGTGTATGAGTACTCATTGGAAAGCTATCTTTTATACATGTGATGATTGGGCCCATAACTCAAATTCTTTCTGGTTTCATCACAAGGCCGCAACAAATTGATAGATTTTCATATTATGTTGTATTCAGTTACTAGTTAGTCTAACCTACATGTTTATATATTGCAGTGCACACAACCCAAAATGGTAAATCATGTTTACTATATTGAAATTATATAGCCAATATTACTCTTATTATTCTCCTAGTTTTTTTTACCGTCATCGTTAAACTAGAGAGAGGGATTGGAAGTTTTTGCCATAAATTATTCTTACTTTTCCTTGCAAGTAGCTGAGAAAGCAATAGATCTATTTTTGTATAGTTGAGTGGACCAACCTGTCAAAGCATGTGGTTTTATGAATTCATGGTGAAAGTTGCATTACATGAGCAGCAGGTTGTTTTTCCAGTTCATCTAGCACAGTATCTGGATCCTATTGAGATTGTCGGACATCCCTCTATCATCTTGGTATTAGAGCACGATTGTGATCTTTTATCCTAGTTACATATTTTAATTTTGTCCTATGCACAAAACTCTAAAAAAATAGCTCATAGTTTCCAATTTGTTCCTAATATTATTTTGTTAGGTTTCAATCATTAGACTTGTATTTGGTTGTTGATCTAAATTTTCTTTCATGTTATATTTGAGCCTATATCAATTTATCTTATGCATGTGCTAGGTTTTGTTTTCTTGTCGTTATCTGAATTTTTAGTGTGAGCGTCGTTCAGAAAAAAAAACTGTCCTCAAGGTTGCATACAATATCGGAACTCAGTGTTTAAATACTTCTTGGAAAGAGCATGCAGTGTTATACAAATCATTATCTCAGGTTAAAGTCAGCAAGTTAGACATTTCCCATGTTTCATAAAAGGTATGGTCATCTTCACAACTTTGATCAATAATAGCTGTAGGTTTTTCCTCAATAACTATTGCTAGTTCCAAATCTATAATACCTAGTTAAAACTGGATTTGCACAGACCATGAGCATAATTAGCCCATTGAACATCACAAGCCCATAACCTTCACTCACCAAGTAAATAGACGTGTATATTTAAAATGCTCATGGATTAACACTTTGAGTAAAAATAGATTTAGATATGAACAAACTTTCAGTGTATGTTTAAAGACATCGTTGGATGAAATTTAAATAGATGACTTGCAAAAATAGTAGATAATCACTTTTACTTGAATAAACATGCACGCTGCCTTTGGATAAACTTAACATATATGCCAAGTATGCTGATTTTTAGTACATGTACATCAACTATACGATAGGGGCCATAAATTTAACTGATTTTTATAAAAAAAATATTGTGACGTAAATATAACTAATCTATATCTCCACAAACATTTTAGTACAAGTACATCAACTCTCGTACGTCATATTTAACTCCAGCAACTCTTTTAGAACATCACCCAATACGTTTGATATATATCAGAACCTACCCATTAATTGCTTGTTTACATAACTCCCACCAATGCTTTAGTACATTATCCTGATGATAGCCAAATTTGCACTACATCAAATTTAGGTTAAATTTAGAAGAGGATCAGAGTCTTCACGCAAAGTCCAGTCTACGATAAACTACGATCAAACAATAGTTGTTCAGGCAGTTGGACCAACAACCTCCGAGTCTAAGGCTAGTTTGATTATTTCCTGTTTCATTGCATGAAGGCTAGGTTTCCCTGGTCTAACACTTTCTTAAGCCTAATTGGATGTGGAAAAGTCCCTATAGATACAACCATCACTCCTATAAATATATATAGAGGGCACAAGACTAATTAAAAAAACCAACAATCAATTGTCAAAATCAATCTAATGCAGTTACCTCTCTCTTTCAACCCTACCTCTTTCTTCCTCTATCCCACATCTATTCACCTCTAAACCCAAATTGCTCATCATATCTTGTCTTTATAGCATTAGAAGATGATCTAGATGGCTTGCCAAGTTTAGGACATATCGGCACACATACGTTCACCCAGATAATATCCCTCCTAGGAGTTCATTCGGTGGTATCTACCCTATAATGGTATATCCTCGGTCGCCGCTAAGGATTGCACACAAGGTGATGTGAAGCTGCTTTATCTTCCGATATATTTGATTTATCGACATGAAGATATTCATGTTTTGAGGCTTCTGATCAAACTATCGTAACCTCACAACCACTACACCTGTGCATCATCTAATCGTTGTTGACCTTGCTCTCATACAATCAACCTAACCATAAAGGGTATGCTCCTACAACCAATCAAAGAAATTCACGAGAATAAAGAAAACACACGCTGAACTGTATATTTAAGATTATCACACAAAGTTGGGATTCCATGAACTGATTTAGCAGCAAAACTGCAAAGTGAAAGAATAATTTAAGTAAAATCCAGACCACAAAGACAATGATGGCTATCTATTTATAAGCTACATGAGATCAAAGGTCATCCATAATATTGGTTGAACGAACAAAACTCTATTAGTCAGGTTGGAAGAAATACATGAATTGCTTTGCAAATTTCAAGCAACTTAGGTGAAGTTTTTATGTGGGACCAAAACCATCTGAAAGTAGACTCTAAGACCTTTTTAACAAGTACTTATGGGCCTTGATAAACCTTTAGTATTAGCGATTAGGTCCATTTAAAGTTGATGCTATTAGGAGGATCAAATCAGAATCTAAAACATATAAAGCCTTATCTATTGGCTTCTATGGCACAATAGTGACGCAGTGACATGAGAGAATACTTGAGGATGGATTTCACATGGTCTCCAATAATCAACTTCATTGATTATCTGATGTCTCCATGCGCATGGTTGCCTTTGCTTGATCCAAGCAAGCACTTTTGAAAGTAAAAAATATTCCAAACTCATGGTGTAGTAACTTTTGTTTAAATATCTATAAAATTAATCTTACATTTTGCACTACTGGAGGAATCGATTCCAACTACAACAAGAATAATAAAAAAAATGATAAAGTCATTTATTTTGTGTACATCGTGTTAATAATTAAGCTGTATTTTCTAATAAAAATGAAATAAGTTACAATCTATAGACTTACATTTTTGGGGTCTAATGTGTATCCCATTGATTCTAAGCATCTCACACACGTAATATCTACATAGTATGGTGTCTATGGGTTGCTTGTAACACTACACAAAGAATAATTATAGTGCAAATTAGATATAAATTAATATATGTATAAATTAAAATGAAACAAGTTACAAGCTGCAGACATATGTAGTTTGTCATTAACAGCCAATTTGTGCAGACATCTAGCTTTTCCTTAACCTCTATTATTTCTCCTCCTTTCTTCATATTGTTTTAGAAAAGTTGTTTGAGAAAATCAGTAAAGAATATATGTGTAGCATTTTACTTACAAATTTGGAATGGTGTGAATTTCCATATATCTGTTTTGTCAAAATCAGCTGGGTACATCAAAAATAAAATGTAGTGGTCAGTGAAAAGCAGACATAGTATGCAGTTAATTAAAATATAAATAGTTGTAAATAGCTTACATTGAGAACTAATGGAAGATCAAACTTACTCAAAATTGCACGGGGCTATTATGATATTCTTGCTTTGCATAGAGAGCATTGCATGTCCCATGTATACCACCACAACATACTTCTTACTAACATAGAGTTATCTTATTTACTTCATCTTCTCCTTGGGTGTCTTGCTGATGAGCTCCTCACAATTGTCACGCAACTTAGTGTGTTGTGTTTGGCACATCCTTGTTGGGTCAAGGTAGCCAACTAGTATCCTCATCATATCTGCATCATGGACTTATGACCTACAAAGAATAGCTCAAATCATTATATGCCATCTCGAGAGTTTTTGGTAAGTATGTGTACACATAGTAGGGTGCTATAAGTGTTCACTTACAAGCACCACGCGACAACAAGGTTGACTAATCTTTCTAGTCAAAACATGGAGTGCCAGTCACCAAAATCAATAAAAAAATATGCCCCCTCCACTCATGAAAGCAAACCTTGACACTTATCCATTTAAGGCCCTTTTTACTTGCGTTGTACCACTCATGCATCATTTTCATCTGCCATGACATATCATTTGTAATGTGCATTAGGGATGGCTTACCATATTCATAATTTTTAGGGACATCATTGGTAGACCAAGATTCTAAATCCTCCTTTGCCCTAATTGGTTTTTTCTTCTTCTCATTCGGACCTCTCTCCTAATGACTTCTTCTCAACATCCTTGGATTTGGCTTTGGTATCATCAGTGGAGACCTTCTATGGAACTACCCAACGAACTACATCAGCTATAGCTGCTAGGGTCGAGGGAGCTTGTGGTAGGGCAATGGTAGCTTCTAGGGTCAATGGAGGAGGGCTAGCTATTGGTTGTGGTGGTGCTATCATGGAAACATTAGTTGTTGGGGACAGGGGAGCAGTCATGCCGGATGGCAATGGTGGATATGGTGGGGAGGAAGGCATTGTTGGCGATGATAGGTGTAGAATAAGATGGCAAGGTCCACTTGTAAGTGACATAGATAGGGAGAAAATCCAAATTTGGAGCTACTTGTCCTTATTAATTTTGTAAATTCATAATTACTTAAAAAATTCAAATTTCATTTTAGTTGTTTCTAAAATTTTGTAAATTCATAATTAATTGAATTCTTAGTTAATTGACATAACATCAAAATTAATTGTCTCTAAAATATTGTAAATTCATGATTAGTTGAAATGTAATCCAAATTGTGTGCAAATTGTCTCTAAATTTTTGTAAATACATACTTAATTGAAAACAATCAAGAATTTTCTACTTGTCTCTAAAATTTTGTAGTTTCTTAATTAATTGATAGAACATCTAAATGTTGTGAGTTCTTTATACATATTGCCAGAACTAGCAAGTTGTATAATTAACTTACATGACATGTTCAAAAGTAATTAAATTACAAAACACACATAATATTTTTTTTACTAAAAAACATACATAATATTAGTCCAACATTACATATTTAACTTAGTCTTTATCAAATTTTACAACACCATCAGTGTGCATATAAAGCATAGTTTCTTCATCAATGGTTTCCTCAACACACTTAATCCTATTAGAAAAATCGATGAAGAACGGCATATCATCGTACTGCTTGTATTATTCAACATCTTCGATGTAGTCAATGCCATCGGTGTGTTACTTCCCTGAGATAGTTATGTCCTTATTCGCATGGTTGGTTATATAGAACACTTATACAACACAATTAGCAAGTAACCACGGGTCATACTTGTGGCCTATATTCCCGTGGTCAACAATCCTTATGCTGAAGTCGTCCAAATACACAACCCTTGGATGTTTGACCCATTAGCATAAAAACACTAGGATCCATATGTTATGTCCATAATTAGGTTCTCATATTTATTTGATGATCCTATAGTATATGTTTTTCCTACCAAATAGTATATGGCCTTGGCTCGGACTCCACTATTTTGTGCTATGCTTTTTTTCTTTGCTTTGGTGTAAAAAGTGTACCTATTAATATTATATGCTTTCCATGAAGTAACTAAACTTGATGGGCCAGGTGCTAACCTTTTTTATAATTTTTCCTCCATAGAGTCACCATCCGACAGATTTTGTTACTTTAAACATGTCAGGAAGTGACGCTTGTGCTCTTTCATAATCAAATCAGCTAGGTGTCCTACATTGTTCCCTCCAATCTTATTTATGTGTTGGTCAACAAAGGGCTCCACTATCGTAAGCTATTGTAGTACATTGTTGTGTGCCTCTTGAACTACTTTTCAATCATCATCATGAAATCTTTTCTTTCCTACGGTTCCATTTTCAGACAACCTCCCCTAATGTCAGTTGACAGAAAAACCAATGTCCTTAACATCTTTTATGTAATCTATGCAGCACTCATTGACTTCTTCAATAGTGTATCCATCTATCCCTCCTGATGAGCATGATTCCACACATAGCCCTTAAAAATAGACATGCACCACATGTACACCCACATTTGATATAAGTATAAATGACCAATTTCAACAATCTGTGGGTCGATGTGTACCATTAGATGCACCATTTTCATGCCTAGAAACTCTAAACCAGAATTCTAAACAGAATATGCATTAAATCCCTGTCTACAAATGTCAAAGTTGATATAAAGATTCATGTCTATTTGTGAAGAGATTTTTTTATCTAGACTCAGATTAGAACTGACCAACAAGAAACATATCCCATGAGAACTAGTTTTCAAAAAAAATGACTACCTTGTTTCTCCATCACTCTCCATCCAACAAACATTGGGACTGCTAAAATTGACCACATGAAATACACCCCACCAAACATCACATATACGAGCACATTGACTATAATACTAAAAATATAATCTTCCCAGCCGTTTCTTAGAGTCCAATGTGAGATCTATCGTGAATTTTTAGCAACTAGTCCAAGAAACCAACAGCTTCATTGACCAAG
The DNA here is from genome assembly GCA_030770085.1 of Oryza coarctata. Lineage (NCBI taxonomy): Eukaryota > Viridiplantae > Streptophyta > Magnoliopsida > Poales > Poaceae > Oryza > Oryza coarctata. Next base: position 6,930,589 of record CM061484.1, on the reverse strand, counting down.
GCAGCCGCCACCCCCCTCGCGCGTCTCCATCAAGGCTGCAACATAAGTGCAGTGCAAAAGGCAAGTGAGTTAAGATAACTGATGCTAGTAGTGAAGTGACGCCACACCACAAGCATCTTGACGATAGCAATAAGCCTACTCCTCTGAGTTGCATCTACCTAAGAAGTACTCTACCTCTAGGGGAATTATAGCAAGATGAGTACCATCCACCATAGTCAGTAAGTCATACCAAATTGAGATATAATACAAGTTATGACAAGAAAGACATAGGATTTATTTGCATAAAGTAGTTGTAAACATTTACACTTAAAAACATTAAAACTATTGGTTAATTTAAGCAATATTAAACATCACTCATCAATGCTACATCATATTAACTAGGCACAACCATCAACCTAAACTACACCAGTTTATTTCTTCTAATAAGTCAAGTTAATTAATAATAAGACTAATCATCGCAAAGCTTTTTTGATTGCCCATAACAGCGGTCATAGCAATTCAAATAATTTTACTCTGACCAAAGGTGTAAGACTATACCCACAAGACATAGCCCCTACACATGTCACCATATGTCGGCGTACCACCACGGTACATTCTCATAACCCTCCCCTAACCATCCAGACCATACTAGGGTTTCACCCTACTAAGACTAGGTGGGTAGCCACCTCTTGCATTATGGTGGATCCAAAAACCGATTAGCACCACCACCTAGTCCCACCCAACTACATCATGCCCACCCTTGTCTCAGTGCCTAAGAGAAGAGTGAGCTATACTATAAGTCTGATAAGTCTTCCAAGAGTTTCTTGTCAACTGGTCCTTAATTGCCATGAGTGTGATCATCCAAACCATGCACCCACAGCCCACTATTAAGCTAGATTTTAGTCGAATTAATCATAATAAAATGCCTCGTGCAAGTTAACACCATTTGTTCCAAAGTATAACGTAGAGAGGTGATTATCCCATTAATGTGCAAGTTGAGCTAAGCATGGCTATACATTCCTAGTCCAAAAGCTATTAACTTATTACCCATGTTTATCAAGGGAGAGGGATACTCAAGCCATGGCCAAATAGTATAGAGGTAAATACCATCCTACATGACATTACAAAATCATGCATATTTATTTAGTGAAAGCAAAATACTGCATAAAGTAGGTACAAAATGGTCTGGTTGTTGTATAATTTGCCTTGCCTTGTCCTACAACTTTAGTAACAACCTCAAAGTAAACTAGAACCTCGGATGTGTCAAAATCTAGCGACAATCAAATCATACAAAGAAAACATGACATAAGACTACAAGAACAGACCTTAAAACCATTTTGAATGCATTCTAGGCATTTTTAATAAATTCTAGCAATTTTTATGAATTTACTACAATTTGAATGGACTTAAATGGAGTTCGTATAAATTAGTTATAAATTTTAGAATTTTCACTATGTTTTTACTAATAACAAAAAGCCTAAAAAAATTATTATGCATTAATTGACCTTGATATTTTGCCATCAAATGGTATATATGTTTTATGCCCATGAACAATTGATACTGCATGTACACTAACTTGCCTGATAACAAGAGATAAAGAGATGCAGTGTTGTCCAATAGACATCCAATCTTCCTTTGATCTGTCCTGAGGGGGGAAACTTTATAGGATAGTCATTAATATTAAAATATGATAGTGTAGAGAGTGAACCTGAAGGTGCTCATCCCACACCTTAACTCCATCCTTCTATAGATATGCCATATCCTCCATTAGTTCAAGAAAAACATATAAGTCGATGCTAGGTTGATGTGGGTCTTGTATAAGCATGGTCAATAAAATATACTTTCGCTTCTATCAATCCATGTAGGAAGGTTGTGCATGATCAGGAACAATGGTCAAGTACTATGTGAGCTACTTAAGTCACCAAAAGGGTTTATTCTGATCGTGATTAATGCATACCTTACATTTCTTATGTCCATAGCGAAATCTGGATATAGTGCATTAAAGTTTTTTCATTAGCAAGCATCAATTGGGGTGTTAAAGCACCCCATTAGTCTTACACTTCTCATGATGTCATCTCATAAGTTCAGCATACTTAGGGCTTGAGAACAAATGCTTCCCTCAATCTTTCACTAGTAGGTCACATGGATGAATCTAGGCCTTCAATTTTAGATCACTGTTTGTTGACTCGTTACTCCTTTTATACCGACTAGTACCACACATTGGGCAACTATCCAAGTTTGCATACTCTTTATCGTATAGTATACAGTGATTCACACATGTATATATCTTATGAACACCTAGTAACAATGGACATAAATGTTTATTGTCTTGATAGGTGTTAGATGGCAAGTAGTATTTAGAATAATGTTTCTTAAAAGAATTATTGAAGCTATTACCAAGCCACCCATTGCTGGCCTTCAATTTAAAAAGTTAAGCACCAAACACAATAGTTAATAATCCCTATCACATCCCTTTGACTCAAGAGATCCTTCTCAAAATTGTCCAGTCCTCTTGCTGAACCTATTAACACTATTGGTTTAGCATGGCACAACATCTTCTCCGGATAGAAATCAGCTTCAAAACCATTAGGATCATCTATCAAATCAGGACCATCTACATCCTTCATATAACCACCAGTATTGCCAATCATAAAATTCTTAGCAATATCTAATAAAAAAACAAGTGACTTCATCTATGAGAAATTCTGTCATGATGGGACAAAGCCATGTACTCCTACATAAATCCACACTTTCCTGATTATATTGGGATTGATCCATACTTTCTAATTCCTACAATCAACATAGGGGATAATCTATTTCCTTCCGATTCTAGATACTTGTAATGTAGGATGGATGAATTCTTGGTATATTATACATCCACGCCCTATCCATCTATAATACAATGCAAATTAAATTAAATTAGAGTAATTACAAACAAAATTGACAATTATATATCGCTCGTTATAATTAATGCAACATTATATTAATTAATTAATACAAAATTATTCCAAGTCAAATTTTATGACACATAGATTTATATTTTAAATTACTATAAGAAATAGTGTAAATAACACGAAACAAAATAAAGTACATAAGAAAATAATTTACCTCGAATCTGTCTATCCCTTTTATATATGTCAAAAATATCTAGAATATAACACTAGATCTATATATATTAGAGCTTATAAAAAGATGAAAACAACCATTGCACAAATATTGCTTACAAAATTTTTCTCTAGCTAATATTACAAATCTAACTCATGAGTCCACTTTTAACAAAGCTAAATTCTCTACATTTGATGCATCAATTTCAAAGAAAATTTCAAAAAATAGAAAAGAAATAAATGGAACTAACTTTATATAACAACTTCTACCAAATATTTTGAGTTTGAAACATTCCCATGCGTTGATATTTTTGGGAGAGAGAAATATCGGACTTGGGAGAGCTTGAACTGAAATATATATACGGGGAGTGATCATCATCACAGGAGGCCTATTACAAAGATGCCTTTCGGCCTATGTCTCTCCTCTCTATCCAAAAACTTCTTCTGTAACAGTGTTACACCCAAATTACTCAGCGAGTTGTGGATTATCGAAAAACTTAATCTTCTAACATATACAAACCATCAAAAAATATCTGCGGCTATTTTCAAAGCAAAATGAATAATTAAACCTGTTGTTCCGAAGAACATTCTTTGGTCCATGTGATTATGATGCGCAGCATAAAGGTTAGTACGCAATAAAGCTAATATGTTTGTTCCATGTCAATCCCATAGACCATCTAATAGGACATGTCAATAAGAGTCTTATAATATTAGCGGTGATTCCTGGTAACAATTTAGTTTGTTTTAATAGAAAATTTATGATAGGAAAATATATAATTCAATAAGAAATCAAATAAGAAACACCAGTTACGCAACAACAAACACTATCACGTAAAATAAACAGGTTGAGCACAATGCAACAAAGCATTTGTTGCGACAAAATGATAGTCATAATTCAACAATTAAATTCTTTTACTTGCTGCACATCTTGAGAAGGTGCTGCGACAAAATTTTGCAACAATTGTGAAAATGTTGTGCAAAAAGTCAGAAAATTTCTAAAGAAAACCCAGATTTTAAGAAAATGCATCGATGAAACTATATGAGCTGAGAATTGAAGAAATAGGGTCATCCTGATATCTGATATCTAGATATGGGGCCTGATCATTGTATGCCTCGAAGTTCGAACTAGGGCGTGATGATATCTAGATGTGGTTCCCGATATATACATTTGCCCTGGTCACCAGTCTTGGCTTAATGATACGCGACACCGTGCCATCGGCTCCTCCAACCGCTAGTCTCTGTGTTATCATGATTTCTGCGGAGAAACAGAGCAGGGAAAGGGAACGAGGCAACTGTGAAGAAATGGGGTGTGACATGGTGAATGATGTAGGAAGTAACTTCAAGGAGATTCACAGCAAGGATTAATTGCAGAAACTTATGATGAAGAAAATGACTAATGCTAGGAGAAAGTCTAAATATGACTAATGCCAGAAGCCCGAGTCAAATCTTTATCATAAAAAATAAAAGTTGGGCCCAACAAATTAAGTAACTGAAGCTAAGTATTTAAATGGACCTGATGTTGCACAGGTTATTAACTAGCAAATTAAATGATGCATGACACAAGCAGCTCAATTAAATTAAGAAAATGAGTAGCATTACGCATGTCCCAAATTACCTTTAGTGCTTACTAATTGAGTATTCTATAAATTTTCAGCAGTGACCAGATTTAGCATTAAGAACCAAACGGATGGAATTTCTCAAATTTTAGTAAAATGCAATTGTTTCAATTGCAGCTATCTCAACTAACTCATCTCAATGCATTTTTTCAGATTGGAATATGCTAGCGTTGAAACCCAACAAGAATCTTTAGATCACGCTTCAATCACATTAATAACTATTTTACAAGCATTTACATTCAAGTGCAAATCTTTACCTATATCACACTCTTCCAAATCCTTTTTATTATCTCTATATATTAGTTTTGGTCTTACTCTATCTCTCTTTATCTACTCTGTAGCTCTCCTTTATATATATGACCAAATGAACTTAACCAATGTTAAATAAGCTTTTTTTGTGTTACCCTTAGTCAATCACGTATTTTTTTATTCTAGACTCGATCTATTCTTATATAATCATAAATTCAACGTAGCATATGTATTTCTGTAACACTTAGTTGTTGAACATGATATTTTTTTAGACCAACATTTTACTCCATATAATATAGCAAGTTTAATCGTTGTTCTATAAAACTTATATTTTAACTTCTGAGATACTCTCTTATTACAAAAGATGCCAGATGCTTAGCGTCATTTTAACCAACCCACTTTGATTCTATGACTAACGTCCGCATCAATATCCCCATCCATCAATAGTATTGATCTCCGATGTCGAAAAGTGTTCTTCTTAGGCATCACTTAGCCTCCTAAACTTACATCTCCTTCCTCGTGTACAATAGTACCAATGTCACACCTCAAGTATTTAGTCTCTAAAACCTTTAAAATCAGGAGTCTATCATCACAACTCTAGTTTCTTATTTACTTATGCGCGACTCTCATCAATTGACACCATATCATCTGTAAAAAGTGTACACTAAGGGATATCCCCATGTATGTTTCTTATAACATCATCCATTACCAAACAAAGAGATAATGGCTCAATGCTAATCCCTGATGTAATTATATTTTAATTGAAAAGTAATCTGTGCTACCATCATTTGTTCGAACACTAGCAATAGCATTGTTATTCATATCCTTGATGAGGGATATTGCTCGCCGCCAAAAAAAATCCCACGACCGGGGAGGAACGGCGGCTCGGTCACGCGAAGGCCTGGGAGGTCTGCTTGTCTCCAGTGCAGGTCCTTAGGTCTCGAGGTTCACGGGCGTGCCAGTCAATTTGACCCTGCAATTGACAAGTAGGTGAGACGAGCGGGTCCGATACAGACGCTCGCTATCGGCTGGCTGTCGATAGGTTCGAGATGCTGTTTGATCGGCTGGGGAGCCGATGTGGACAGGTGTCGATGAGCAGTCGACCGTAGAGCCGATGGAGGAACCAGGGTGTTCTCAGAGGATATCGAGGCGCACGGGATCCCTCCGGACAGCCGAACAGTGATTCATCGGCTGGAAAAACCGATGAAAGCGGATGCGGCCTAGGCGATGATTAGCGCAAGAAGGCACGGGCTGCAAAGCCGATGCCACTACAGATATGACAGCAAGAGACCCGTCGCCCGCCGTGGCAGCGCCATCAACTCCGAACCTCGAAGATCGGACCTAAACGAGACAGTACGAGGCCGGGGCCAGTGGCGATGATATGGAGGACGCCGGATCGGCTATGCCGTAGCAAGGATAGGAACGAACCCATCGGCTAGCTGAGCCGATGAGGGGACGCCTCTCTGAAGGCGGGTGCGTATCAGCTGAAGGTCCAATACGTTTGGCGTTACGCGTCGTGGGATGCCTCTAAAGGCTGATGCGTATCGGCCGATGGGCCGATGCGCTGGATGTGAAGCACAGAGCATGGATAACTCATCGGCTAGTACTCCGATGATACGCCGTGCAGGAGACTATAGGCCTGAAGCTCGATCTACCATCGGCAGCCCCGTAGGTCGGACCTAACCGATGCAGCACGAGACTGACGACGGTAAAGGGAGCTTAATGGGCCGATAGGTCTAGCACGGACGTGATGCGATACATCCGATCGGCCTAAGAGGTCGGACCTAACCGATGCAGCCTTAGACAGAGCAAGACATAACGGGATAGTGGCGAGACTTACCCCTTCACCGGAGATCGAACTTAACCGATGCAGCCCCGCGTCAAGAGCCAGAACCCGCCGGTAGAACCTAGATGAACTAGGGTGGCGATGCGCCGAATTTGAATATGATCGAGAGATATTTTACATGTTTCCAGGGGGTCTATATTTATACCCTAGATTTACAGACAGAGTCCAACGCATCTACGACCACTGGACATTATTTCCTAGTAAGAACAAAGGAAAATATTCCTAAAGGAGTTAACTAACCAGCTAGACCTCCCTAATTGAGTAAGGTTATAATTTACAAAAATAAGCACCCTGCCGTGGAGTCCACGGCTCCTCCGCAAACCCGGTTTCATCTGAATGATCTTTCAATTTATAACCGAGTCTTCCTTTGCTGCAACCTGATCGGCTTCTCCACTGTAGCTATCAGACCTTTTTTAAGTCAAGCCGATCATTTTCCTTCCTTCCCTCGGGCTTCTCGGACCTGATCCCGATTGGACAATCCCCTGTCTTCAAGCCGATCCAATCTTCTACTAATCTGATCGGCTTTTATACAGTTCTCCATCGGCTTTGTCTCAGTATCTCCATCAGCCGATGGCTGCATCAAACCCTCCAACGGACCTCTCAGCCGATCGGCTTTAGCCCCATCGGATCTCCCAGCCGATCGGCTTTAGCGCCATCGGATCCGCCAGATTTTGGTGTTAACAGATATATGATTTGATGGGAATTTATGTTTGTCGAAAAGCCAGTATCTTATCATAAACCTTTTCCAAGTCAATAAAAAACATATGTCAGTCCTTCTTCTCCTCTCTAAACCGCTCCATAACTTGTCTTATTAAGAAAATTACTTTTATGGTTGATCTTCCGGGCATGAAACCAAATTGGTTCATAGAGATCCATATAGTTCCTCTCAAACGGTGTTTGAAAACTCTCTCCCACAGCTTCATAGTGTGGCTCATTAACTTAATTCTCTAGTAATTAATACAACTTTGGATATCTCTCTTATTCTTATAAATTGGTACTAATATACTTCTCCTCAACTCCTCAGACATCGTGTTCGACTGAAAAATATTGTTGAACAACTTGGTTAGACAAACAATAGCTATATGATGAGGACATCAACACTATCAATGCATCCACTCATGGTCCAATTACCCGCGCTTGTGCACGTCAATTCAACTATCAGGTGAGTTCATTCTTGAGTTTATGTTTCTCTTCTTTATACCCTGGAGACACGTGCATTCTTGTTTTACTCAGGAATGATGGAGAGGATCCAACGGAAAGAGAATTAGCGTAGAGTGGATTCGGACTGCAAGACAGTGCCAAATTCTGACGGCCGCCACGACTTCACGCGAACTCTGATTTGGGCTTGCAAGTACTTAATGGAAAGGTTATCAAGTCTTTATAGCATTAGAAGATGATCTAGATGGCTTGCCAAGTTTAGGACATATCGGCACACATACGTTCACCCAGATAATATCCCTCCTAGGAGTTCATTCGGTGGTATCTACCCTATAATGGTATATCCTCGGTCGCCGCTAAGGATTGCACACAAGGTGATGTGAAGCTGCTTTATCTTCCGATATATTTGATTTATCGACATGAAGATATTCATGTTTTGAGGCTTCTGATCAAACTATCGTAACCTCACAACCACTACACCTGTGCATCATCTAATCGTTGTTGACCTTGCTCTCATACAATCAACCTAACCATAAAGGGTATGCTCCTACAACCAATCAAAGAAATTCACGAGAATAAAGAAAACACACGCTGAACTGTATATTTAAGATTATCACACAAAGTTGGGATTCCATGAACTGATTTAGCAGCAAAACTGCAAAGTGAAAGAATAATTTAAGTAAAATCCAGACCACAAAGACAATGATGGCTATCTATTTATAAGCTACATGAGATCAAAGGTCATCCATAATATTGGTTGAACGAACAAAACTCTATTAGTCAGGTTGGAAGAAATACATGAATTGCTTTGCAAATTTCAAGCAACTTAGGTGAAGTTTTTATGTGGGACCAAAACCATCTGAAAGTAGACTCTAAGACCTTTTTAACAAGTACTTATGGGCCTTGATAAACCTTTAGTATTAGCGATTAGGTCCATTTAAAGTTGATGCTATTAGGAGGATCAAATCAGAATCTAAAACATATAAAGCCTTATCTATTGGCTTCTATGGCACAATAGTGACGCAGTGACATGAGAGAATACTTGAGGATGGATTTCACATGGTCTCCAATAATCAACTTCATTGATTATCTGATGTCTCCATGCGCATGGTTGCCTTTGCTTGATCCAAGCCTCGAAGATCGGACCTAAACGAGACAGTACGAGGCCGGGGCCAGTGGCGATGATATGGAGGACGCCGGATCGGCTATGCCGTAGCAAGGATAGGAACGAACCCATCGGCTAGCTGAGCCGATGAGGGGACGCCTCTCTGAAGGCGGGTGCGTATCAGCTGAAGGTCCAATACGTTTGGCGTTACGCGTCGTGGGATGCCTCTAAAGGCTGATGCGTATCGGCCGATGGGCCGATGCGCTGGATGTGAAGCACAGAGCATGGATAACTCATCGGCTAGTACTCCGATGATACGCCGTGCAGGAGACTATAGGCCTGAAGCTCGATCTACCATCGGCAGCCCCGTAGGTCGGACCTAACCGATGCAGCACGAGACTGACGACGGTAAAGGGAGCTTAATGGGCCGATAGGTCTAGCACGGACGTGATGCGATACATCCGATCGGCCTAAGAGGTCGGACCTAACCGATGCAGCCTTAGACAGAGCAAGACATAACGGGATAGTGGCGAGACTTACCCCTTCACCGGAGATCGAACTTAACCGATGCAGCCCCGCGTCAAGAGCCAGAACCCGCCGGTAGAACCTAGATGAACTAGGGTGGCGATGCGCCGAATTTGAATATGATCGAGAGATATTTTACATGTTTCCAGGGGGTCTATATTTATACCCTAGATTTACAGACAGAGTCCAACGCATCTACGACCACTGGACATTATTTCCTAGTAAGAACAAAGGAAAATATTCCTAAAGGAGTTAACTAACCAGCTAGACCTCCCTAATTGAGTAAGGTTATAATTTACAAAAATAAGCACCCTGCCGTGGAGTCCACGGCTCCTCCGCAAACCCGGTTTCATCTGAATGATCTTTCAATTTATAACCGAGTCTTCCTTTGCTGCAACCTGATCGGCTTCTCCACTGTAGCTATCAGACCTTTTTTAAGTCAAGCCGATCATTTTCCTTCCTTCCCTCGGGCTTCTCGGACCTGATCCCGATTGGACAATCCCCTGTCTTCAAGCCGATCCAATCTTCTACTAATCTGATCGGCTTTTATACAGTTCTCCATCGGCTTTGTCTCAGTATCTCCATCAGCCGATGGCTGCATCAAACCCTCCAACGGACCTCTCAGCCGATCGGCTTTAGCCCCATCGGATCTCCCAGCCGATCGGCTTTAGCGCCATCGGATCCGCCAGATTTTGGTGTTAACAGATATATGATTTGATGGGAATTTATGTTTGTCGAAAAGCCAGTATCTTATCATAAACCTTTTCCAAGTCAATAAAAAACATATGTCAGTCCTTCTTCTCCTCTCTAAACCGCTCCATAACTTGTCTTATTAAGAAAATTACTTTTATGGTTGATCTTCCGGGCATGAAACCAAATTGGTTCATAGAGATCCATATAGTTCCTCTCAAACGGTGTTTGAAAACTCTCTCCCACAGCTTCATAGTGTGGCTCATTAACTTAATTCTCTAGTAATTAATACAACTTTGGATATCTCTCTTATTCTTATAAATTGGTACTAATATACTTCTCCTCAACTCCTCAGACATCGTGTTCGACTGAAAAATATTGTTGAACAACTTGGTTAGACAAACAATAGCTATATGATGAGGACATCAACACTATCAATGCATCCACTCATGGTCCAATTACCCGCGCTTGTGCACGTCAATTCAACTATCAGGTGAGTTCATTCTTGAGTTTATGTTTCTCTTCTTTATACCCTGGAGACACGTGCATTCTTGTTTTACTCAGGAATGATGGAGAGGATCCAACGGAAAGAGAATTAGCGTAGAGTGGATTCGGACTGCAAGACAGTGCCAAATTCTGACGGCCGCCACGACTTCACGCGAACTCTGATTTGGGCTTGCAAGTACTTAATGGAAAGGTTATCAAGTCTACTTTCAAATGGATCTGGCCCCATGTCAATATCTGTTCTAGAGCGGTCGTAATTATTATTTTTCTACCGAGTGTTCTTTTGTCCACGGTGCTGCGTCACCTCTTTTAGGCCCAATGGGCTATGTATCAAGTTGGGCCCATTAGGGGCACGTCCTAGGGTTGAGCATGACTCTAGCACCCCTGTGGTCGTCTTTCTCTCTTCTTAAACCTTCAGCCGCCACCAAGAAGAGGGGTTTTTATTGATTAGAGTTAGCGTCTTGCTACTTGCACACAGCACGTGTGTCGGCTAGACTGCCCGTCTATTTGTCTCTGGAACCCCGCCATATTGTGAATTCAGAGTAAATCTTTCATCTCAATATCTAGCAATTTCAGTGCTTGTTTTACTTGTTCTTCGATTGCTTGCAGGACGAGTGCCCTAGTGGCTAGGTTGTCATGCACCGCAAGTTCGCGTCGATCATCGAAGACGGTATATCGGTTGCTAAGGCGTATCGTCCTTGGACTGTTATAGTCGGGGCGTGAACGTTGCCTCTATCCTCCAATCGAGTTATCCTCTACCTCTCATCAAAAGATCAGGACTAAACCCTAGCAGGTTCGCATCACAATATCCCTAAGACATCTCCACACCTTAATTGGAATACCATCAGGGCTCATCACCTTATCCATTTTTATCATTTTCAAAGCTTCTCTAATCTCAGATTTTTTGATCCTCCGCACAGAGCTCCTATTATCTGAAGAGTCATCCAACTAAACGGTGATATCCTTTTCCCTTCATTTAACAAATTGTCAAAATATTATTGCCATCTATGTCTAATCTCATCCTCCTTCACCAAATGTTGCTCCTTCTCATCCTTAATACACTTAACTTAACTGAAATCCCTCGCCTTCCTATCACGGGCCCTAGCTATTCTGTAGGTGTTCTTCTCTTCTTCTTCTTTCATACTCAACCATTGGTATAGATCCTCAAAAGCTCGCCCCTTTGCTTCACTCATAGCTCGTTTTGTGGTCTTCTTTATCACCTTGTATTTCTCCATGTTATTTTCACTCCTATCATGATACAAGTATTTATAACATTTTTTTTCATCTTAATAGCTCTTTACATGTCTTCGTTTCACCACCAAGAATCTTTAGTTTCACATCCACTCCAAACACCTCTGAAACAATCTTTCGTATGCATATTGCCATCTTCTTCCACATATTATTTACATCGTCTTCTTCCTTCCAAAAGCCCTTTTCGATAACCCTTTTCTTAAAGACATTCGATGTCTCCACTTCTAACTTACACCACTTGGTTCTTGCAATTTTGACTTTTATCTCTACGAGTATGCACTAAAAAATAAAAGTCGGCCACAGCCAACTTATGTTGAGAAACCACATATTATTCAGGTATCACCTTATAATCCACATAAGCTCATTTATCCTCTCTTCTCATAAGAATAAAGTCAATCTAAATAGAGTAATAACCATTACTAAAACTCACTAAATGAAATTGTTTCCTCATAAAAAAGTGTTGCATATCATCATATCAAAAGCTATAGCAAAATTCAAGATTTTCTCTCTCTCCTGCTTCCTACCATCATATCTAAAACCTTCATGTACGGCCTCGAAGCATGTACTTGTTGTACCTACATGACCATTAAGATATTCTCCTATAAAAAACTTCTCATTACTAAGTACAGCTCTAACTATGCTATCTAAATTTTCTTAAAAATGTCTATTAACACTCTCATCATAGCTTACTTAGGGTATATCACTAATTACATTTAAGACTACACACTAATGACAAGTTTAACTAATATGATTATATCTCCTCGTCTTCTCACCTCCAACACGCCATCTTTGAGGCTCTTATCAATTAGAAATCATACTCCATTTCTATTTGAAGTTGTCCCTGTGTACCATAGCTTGAAACCGATTCCGTCCATCTTCTTCACCTTCTGATCCTTCCATTTAATCTCTTGAATACATAAGATATTTACACGCCTCCTAACTGCTATTTCAACTAGCTCTCTTAATTTACCCGTAAAAGACTCTACATTCCAGCTACCTAAATAGATCCTATTTGGGACTTTCTTCCTTATCCTTCGTACCCATCTAGTCAGTGTAAAGACACTTACTTATTTTTCACCACACCCCGGTGCCGATGTGACGCACCACTAAGTATGCGACAACCCGATCCTTACTCATTTGATACTATACCTAGAACACGATATGATACATTATGAGAGTGACGACCCAAACCTTGCCCATTTAACACCATACCTAGGTTTCAATATGACGCGTCACTAATAGGGTTATACTCCAACGAGATTTTTTTAGCTTTTATCTCTATAAAAGTAACTAAATTTTTACATACAACCCATTCTTCTTTAGCAAGACTTGGAACCTACTATTTAAGGCACTAAAAAATACCCCAACACTAGCAGAGTTTAATTGCAGCAATCCAAGGAAAAAAATCAATGCCCACAATTAATTATACAATAAGTTGTAATGCTCGAGTGCTAACAGGTATCGTAAAGAAATGAGCAATAAGTCATAGAATGCTTCGAAAAAATCATTTTCACCCCACTGCCACCTCACGAGAACATTCACCTTTGACCAGTGAGGTGCTCGTTCGTTACAATAGATTGGAGAACACGGGCCAACAGTTGCACTTTGAACGAGGTTACGACATGATCCACCGGTTTGTTTTGTACAGACCAGTATGTTTTAGCGAGGTATGCAGTGGTTGAGCATTGCGTGCGACGTGAGGAAAGAAGCATACAGACACGTACGAATTTTATAGGATTTTTATAGAAAATAATTCAATTTCTTTAAAATTTTGTATATATTTTTTTAAACCGAATAAGCCCTTAGAATAGTAGACACGTTAGCAGATTAGAAGATAAAAAGACAAAATGACTGTTTATTTAAATATGCAAAAGAACAGTTGTTTCTGCAGTACATCAGGAAAGCAGCTTCTAATTTCTAGAACTTAAATTTCCAGAACATAGACGAGTGAGAGTCATCCACAGCATAGCGCAAGGTATCACAGTCATGACCTAAATGGCAATATCTCCCAAGCTCTGCTGTCAACAAAGTCAATAGATCCTTGTAACGTGATTGTTTCTGCTGAAGCACACGAATATATGCAGTTAAACCAAGCCAAATGGTTTCTTTTCGCCTAAGCTTCAGAACTGGACGCACATTATAGTGCAGCTCCACATCTTGCATCCGTCTGACAATTTGGCTATGCATGTATCTGCTTAACAATAAAGTACAATTATTAAGAAAGCCACAGATGATTTCCAATATATCGCATGATTTCAAACCATGTTCTACACCATACTTTAAAAGAATAAACCTGATAATTACTGCATGGGTTTTAGTATGATAAAAAAGTATAATTTAGGTACCTGAAGGTTCTCTTAATTACTTGCAGCAGTTCCAATTTGCTTACGTTGGCAACGGGAATGCTTCGAATATAACAGTGGAACTTCATTGCGCATAACAGGAAGGCTTGATAAATATTCACTCTTACGGTACCTGGTGAGTTGATATTGGAGTCATAGAAAATGGGATGGCATTTTGGACGCATATAATGGCATAGCTTGCTGTGGATATACTTTGTCGAAGAATGCATCTTGACAGTGATGGTGGAGATAATGGTGATATCTAAATATCTGTTTAAGAAAAGCACCCAGTCGTTACTATTTCTCCACATTTCTTGGTTAGGAAAATTATTTCTCACACTCATCAAACAAAATTTAATACACAAAAACAAGGAAAACTATAATGAGGGTTTCTTGCTCAATATGAAAGCACGATTGAGAAAGTGGATAGAAACCAGGTTGGTATTAGGCTGCACATATCTGTGGTTAACTATTCAAAAACCTTTCTCCCAAAAAAGAAATAAAGGCTAAAAGCAACGCAATAAACACATGCTATATATAAACGCCTAACATAAAACACATATCCAGGTCAATTTTTCACCAATATTTATCCAACATAATTTTCTGGGGTTCCATTGAATAGTATAGGAAAACAAAAATTTGCAGATTTGTCTCGAGGTCAATTTATGCTATTTAATTTGATATTTATATTTAACAAATATAGAATGACCAATGAGCCTGGCCTTAAATTGATGAAATGGACCGACCAACTAAAATAAGATTTCAACAGTCATACCTTGTATAATCAGCTTGAATTTCCAAAGTTTCACAATTTATTAGCAAACCACTCCATGGCATGAATAAGACTCCATCATCACCCCTGTAGATTCTATTAGAGGAAGGCTCACTATTTCCAGCACAGAAATTAAAGCCATATTTGCTATCGTTCATGTAGCAATTGTAGAACACAAAACCTCTTCCCATCCTATTGAGGAAATTTTGAGCATGCTCCACTGAGAAAGAGATGAATATGAAATCATCAATGAACCTCATTAATAAATATTCAGGTTCTGAAACAGCCTCTCCTGCATTAAGCTTGCTATCATGCAGAAATTTTGATACCACTGAGTTTTCCAGGTGACCATAGTACAGGGAACACAGGTTGGGAGATAACTTGCTTCCTTGAGCAATCCCAACTTTTTGTAAGTAATATTTTTGCCCAATCTTCAAAATATTGCATTTTACTTGCTCATACAGAAGATGACGAAGCTCATCCTTTTGTATTCTACAAACAGTACCCTGATTTGTCAAAACAAAAGGTAGTTATCCAGCCTGACTGATGATTGTTTGTAGCAAAATAATAAAAGAGCTGATTGGATTAAACGAAATATACAGTTACAACAAAAAAAAAATCAATTCCTGGTCTCAACTGTACAGCTTGGGATTTTTCTGTAGTTCAGTATCCAAGAAATTCTAAACACGCAAAATAAGCACACCCTTTACAACCATAACAGAAGTGAACCTTCAAGTTCCTTACTCAACTTGGACAATAAAATAAAATTATGAAAATCAATCACTCACCAACCAAAGAGATGGTTCAGCATGTTCTTCAATGTCCAGCCAGTTTATTAGTTGTAACACCAATTGATGCTTGCTCCATTATTTTGTTCTCATCAATAGTATGCAAAGTAAACATTTTAAAACTTTGAAATTTAATAAAAACTTCTCTGATGTGATTATATTTTTAATAAATTTCCAATACACAACTAAAATTGTGTTCAATGTCACAATGAGAAGGATAAAAGATCTAAGTTGCAATCACATTCCTTGATTAGTCAACCAGGTGAAGAAATGACATTTGTTAGGATACACTACCTGATCAACAAAAATGCCACCACTTGATGATAGCTGAATTGACAAATCATATAAACTGTTACCACTGCCAATAGAAGCATTTGAATCAAACCGGTACAATGCATTCTTAGATCTGTTACAAATTACTCTTGTGCATTTCCTCACTGTGTACTCATCACACTTGAAAGCATCGTCTATCATTTTTAGAACCATGTCATGACTGACACAATCAAATGCCTTCGATACATCAGCAACAACAATAAATACCTTTATCTTCTTCATCAACTGGCTTCTTTTTGAAGAAATAAATTGGGAAAGATTTTGGTGAACATTATTGTAATCAAAAACGGATGAACCAAACATCTCTGGTTTCTCATCTCTTAGCTTTTTCATAAATAAATAGCACTTATTGAGAATGGCATCCTTTGATTTAGCTCTGAGGTTTACTAATGGTCTCATATCTTTTGCTTTTGGAAGAAACCTAACTCTTGATGAACAGTTCAAATGCCTAACAGCTTTCCTAGGTTCACCACGCAAAATCCTAAAGTTTTTCTTATTTAAGGAAGCAATAGCATTGCCAGTTAAGTCCTTCCATACTGACTTTGGGTAATAAAAAACATCATATCGTTTTGATTCCCTTTCTGTAACATAAAAGTATGTACGGACCACAGGAATCACAATATCAGAAAATAACCAGTTAATCCAGCAATGCAAAACATTGTTCCATTTCTGCTCTTCTGCACCACTTGATGACCCAGTTTGTTTCCCAATTATTGAAGAACAAAAGCAGTTAGAGAATTCAATATTTGATAACCAAGAATAATGCGATACCTTCAGATCACCAATACAATCACTTAATTGAAATGTTTCAAACCTACGTAGCTTTATAAACTTCCATATATTTATCCTCAAAGATCTCTTGCCATAAGAATTTCCAAGCAATGGATCTGGTATGATTCGTTTCAACACTGCCCAAACAAAAGAAACTACTTCTTGATGTGTGCTATAAGCTTCCAATTGAGAAAACGATTGATCATGATATGCTGTTCTTCCTCCAAGTGGATAATGTGCCTTGCCATCATTCTTGGTCACATCAGGTGCCACCTGCTTTACAGCAAAAACAAGTGTGATGTCATTCTTCTGTTATAAAATTATACACTCCTACATTTTTGCTATTTTGATAGGCTGTCTATAAAAAATCATGTCAGATAATATTGCAACCAATATAAATATTACAGGCAGCAAATGAATAGTCATGACTCATGAGCTCATACATTGGATTATCTTTTATGATATTACTCAGTAAATGAGGTCAAACTATTCAAACGTACCTTACACTTGACAGAACAATGCTTCAGAAATAATTTCTTATATTGGCAGCGTTTAGAATTCTTTATGAGATTTTTCATTAATTTGGGCAGCCAACAACACCTGGTAGTGAAAGCCATTAGCCGTACATAGTAAAAATGTCAAAAATTCATTCCATTTGCAGGGTGTAACTTGTAAGAAACATATAAAGACAAGCCTATGATCCTGCACAAGTGTGAAAAGTATGGAAGCAAATTCTAAGCAAAAAACACATGATTTGAAGACTTCCATAGAAGCATTTGCATTCACTTGCCTAGACATGAGTAATTAGGACAGTCTAGAAATTGACCAAAATATGCAAAGAAAAAAATCTGTGTAATGATGCACCACACTAACCAATTACCAATGTTAATAAAAGATAGTAAAGTCAGGTTGGAATTATGTTCATAGAAAAAATTGTTTACCATCCCTCAAATCTTCTCGGTTTAATTAGTCCCACTTTCTCGAAAACACAGGACTGCACTTCATTTCATTAAGAAGAAGAAAAGGAAATTTACACCGGAGGGACCAAAAGCACCCCAAACCCTGAGCACACCACACAAAAAAAGACGCACAACCAAAACCAGGTAAAACTCATCCCTCTGCTCCCTTTCAGCAGTTTTGACCAACATAGGTGGTGGGCCCACATGCTATGGAGGGATGAAGAATTAACATTGGGCCCATATGGTAAACACTGGACAGAAGAAGATGAACTGTCTAATCCTCAATGAAAAGTGGGTACTACCCCTTATGTGGGTCAAAACCACTATTAGATAGGACGGGGAGATTAATTTTGCCAGGTTTTGAGGGTTGAGGGCTGGTTTTGTCCAGTTTTGCATTTGAGGGAAGAAAAATTAAACCAAGTAAAAAGTTGAAGGACAAAAAATAGACTTTTTTCCTTCATAGATTTGAATCAGTGAGCTCTTTCCAAAAAATGAATTCATAGATTAATAGATTCTTTCTTAAAAAACAATTTGGATCAGTACTCAGAAGAACTACATTGTTTTGGCACAGACAAGTTATCTTCCAAATACGGTAGGAAATTGACCATAACTTATCATTACTATTAAACGATACCTTGCGTGTTGCTGCAGGACATTGATGTGTGCATTGCAGTTACAATGTGTACAGAAAATCATAAATCTTAGTGAGAAGTGCCCGAAAGATTAACCATAAAAACAATTTTCTTAATAAGACAAGTTATATAACGATTTAGAGAGTAAAAGAAAGACCTACATATGGTTTATTAACTTAGAAAAGGGTTATAATAAGATACCAAAAAATGTTATGTGATAACCTTTAAACAAATATAAAGTTGCAACAAAGTATGTCTTTCTTATCAAGGATATGTACAACACTGCTATGACTAATGTTTAAACATGTGATAGTAATACAAATTACTTACTGATTAAAATATAACTACAACAGAAATCATCATTTAGCTCATACCTTTTTGTCTTGCTAATAGATGAGGTTACAAGAAACATATAAGATCATATCTTTTAGTGTACGTTCTTTACAAATGATGTAGTATTAATTGATGAGAGTCGGACAAAAATAAATAGAAAACTATAGTTATAGCAGTAGACTTTTGAGTCTAAAGGTTTTGAAGTAAGCAAAACTAAGATTAAATACTTGAGGTGTAACTTTGACACCATCGCACATGAGGGAAAGATGTGAGTTTAGAAGGCCAAATTGTGTCTAACAAGAACACCTTACGATAACTGGGATCGATACTATAAATGGATAAAAATATTGATGCGAACGTTAGCTATAGAATCAAAATGGGCTAGTTGAAGTAATGCCAAGCATCTAGCATCCTCTATGATAAGAAAGTACCGCAGAAGTTAAAGTAAGTTTTATAGAACATTGATTAGACCTGTTATGTTATATGGGATAGAATATTGGGCTATAAAAAGACATCATATTTAATAGCGAAGTGTTGTAGAAATGGATATACTATATTGGATTTGTAGTCATATAAGAATGGATCGAGTCTGAAACAAAAATATACGTAATCAACTTAGGGTAGCACCAAATGAAGAAAAGTTTTTTTAATATCAGTTGAGCTGGTTTGGTCATATCTAAATGAGACCTTCAGAGATGTCAATACATTGTAAAATTCTAAGTTAAAATAATAATGTGAAGAGAGATAGAATAAGATCAAAATTAACATAAAGAGAGGCAATAAGAAAAGAACTGTAAGATTGAGATATAACTAAAAAACCGTAATTGAATAGGAATGCTTAGAAAACAGCTATTGATGTATCTGAACCGTGATTAGAGGCTCTTATTAGATTTCAACTCTAACTTATCTCAACTTACTTAGAATTGAAAGGATGTATTGTTGTTAGTTAGTTAGTTAGAAGTGTGTAATCCAACAGCAAGAGTAATTAATAATATGAAAATTGAAGAACCATTTCTAATGACTCACAGGAAATTAGACTTTCTGATAGTAGATTCATGGCAGTTGTATTTCAAGAAGCTTGCACAGCAACCGTTGATTCCAAATATGTGCTTTACAAAAGATAGAGCATCTGGTCTTTTCCTTTTGTTTAATACGTCTAACAGCAGTAAGGATTAAGGAACATTCAGACAACATATTGTAAATCATAGACAATGCTAGATTTCAACACACCATGGGATCTGATGTGACTATAACATGCCATGTAAAGATCAAAGGCTCCATACAGACAAGACGTTAATCCAATAATGGACCAATGGCGTAATGCTCTAAATTTTTCCCTTTGGACTATGTTTGTTCAACAAATGAATTGATAAAACTACTGTAATAAAATCAAATGTCCAAGCCTACCTAAAAATAGTAAAACTATAGCACAGTACAACGACACAGAATGTTGATAGATAAAGATGAGATATCTAGATCAAGAAAAGAAAAGAACTATTTGCAGTTAACTGAAGCAAATTGAATGGGACAATAAAATTATCTAAATATGATGGCGAAACATATGGCCTTTGTTCCCAAAATCACAGGAAATCAGTATTGCAATCTACATCTAGCAACAAGCTACTGAGTAACACAACAGAAGATCCCATATTGGTATAGCAATGTAGGTATCTAGTACTATTTAAATCCCTAGCCAGTGTAATAGAAACAAGCAAGAAAATATTATAGATTTGGAATATCATATGCTGATCACTTCTTCATAATCCTCTACTAGGCAAACACTGTTTCTGGTTTCCTCCAGAACTCCACCCACCTTATCAACTATTCACCTTAGGCCCCAACAGGAAAGACAAAATAAGCACACACGCACAGGTTTCACTCATTTCTTCCCCATTATTATGACAAATAACACTACTTTGCATTTGCAAATCTTGTTACAGATTTTGAGGGTACATGAAGCAGCAAAAGGATACGTTTGCAATGGAAGACACTATAGGTTGTCCTTCTGTTATAGAAAATACCATTTCTTGATATCAAGGAATCTAATGATACACGTTTGGATGCATTCAATATTATACAATTGAAGCAGATGGAACAACTCTGCAAGAAAAAAGATAAAGATGAAACTACTAGAATATTAAAAAAAATCCATGGTAGTGTGCAGTAAAATATTCAACATATATGTGTTTTTGAATTTCAAGAATACTCTGGAGGAAGAAGAGATTGAAAAACATATTATGAGAAATCATATATGTGCAAGAAAAAGCAAAAAAATGATTTTAAGTTCATACCCAACACACACAACAGTATTCTAAAAGAAAATAATGCATCAGCTCAATGCCAAGGAAACTTTTTTCTAAAAACAATGCAAACCAAAGAAGCTATAATTACTAGAGAACACCAGCATGGCTTTAAGACAGTAAATTCATCAAGGAACAAGTAATACAAGCATATTGTTGAAGACGTTGACTTGGCTGGAGTCCTTAATGTGTCCTCAAGACAGAATATGGCATTTCCGGTTGTATGGTGTACAGGACTAATGTTGGAATATATTTAAACAAATGATATGTACACCAACCCACATTGGCTATTTATACATCTAAACTGTTGATTCTGGCACTTTGTCAGTAAATAATGGCTTTTCTAAACGGTAAAAGATGTGTTCTCAAATTAACTAGATGGTAAAAAATGTGTTCTTGAAAAAATTAAATGGTAAAAAATAAATTAACTACAGAAGTACAAAAATATCAAATGAATGGATATTTCTCCATTATGAATCAAATGCAAGCTTAAAAGCAAGAGGTAAAAGCAAAGAATAGAAGGCAGGGAAGCTGACATTCAGATGTAAGTAATTGGAGAGCCCAACTTGGGGACATGTAGATTGGTACTGGACTTCTGACAGGCTGTGATGACAAGATAAACCCTGGGAACCCCTAACGCTGAAAACTGAACGAGGTGATTTTTCTGATGACAAGATAGCTACTTTCATCTCTTTGATTTTTAAAGAACTGTCATCATTGCTCCTTGCCAAAGTACTATCCACTGTGAGCTCAAAAGATTGTGCTTGATAATTCATTTTTTCAGCTGGGTCCTCCGATAAACCATTAGACATATTGAAATTACTGCTATTTAATTTACTCCATTCTGCTGAAGACCCATCCACAGAACCGATCTGTTTCTTTTTGCTGCGACGCTGCCAACTGTAGAACCTTTTTCTTTTCCTAGAGTTTTGGGTATAGCAATTGCAACACTCTCTTGATCTACCATCAGAAGGAAATTTGGGACAATTACATCCTTCGCTTGGATCTTTGTATTCTGTTCTTATGGAACAACATTTTTCAGAGCTTTGTTGAGTAACAATTTTGCAAGTGCTGCTAAGTGAAGCATAAACCCCAGAATTTGAACTGCCATGACAAATAGATATGTTTTCCGCCATGTTTGCACTTTTCCACAGGTAGCACTGATGACACAAAGACATGTAGTGACTCGTCAGCTTATTTAATACTCCTTCCGTCTCAAAATATAAGCACTTCTATAGTTTTTCACAGAGATTAAGGAGAGAGGTGAAAGTTTTGATTGGTTAAAATGAGAAGGTAGATAGAGAAATTAAATAAAAGATGGTTGTAATTTATTGAGATGAGGGAGTACGAGAAGTAGCTATATTTTGAGATAAGATTTAAATGCTAGAAGTAGCTATATTTTAGAACAGAGAAAGTAATTCATCTAAGCTCTCTATAGGTGTTTGTATTATTAAAGAATTTAATTATCATGTGGCTCATCAAATAATATAACTGCTGACACTTAAAAGGAAATTAGAATCAGATACAAATCAACAGCCAAAATTAATGAAGCTTGCAAAATCTATAATTGAAAATATCTCCAGTGCTCAAAACAGTCAGGTTATCAGATCACAGTTCACCGCCGTCCATAGGTTTGAACCAGCAGTTTGCTACCTGTTAAAATTTTATTACTTTGGCGCATCTTTTGTTCCAACATATTGTGAAGAGAAATAGCAAAAGGAATAATATAAAAAATTAGGAAATTCTCGGTTCAATTGTTGTACAAAAAACAAAGAAAGAAAATAGCCAATACATGTGTTGGGATGTTCACTACCTGGCACTTGCATCTGACATAAGCAATGAAAAACATACATTGTGGTTAACTAATACTGATGCAATAATGATGCACAACGACAAGACATATTTGAAGCATTACATGCTAATTTTCATTGTCCATTAGATATCGAGGTCAGTTGGAATTGTTTTGGACAGATAAAACCACCTATTGGCTATTGCCCAAGTCAGATCATCATAGCCTCCTACGACTATGTTGTCACAGCCACCAATTTCTTATCACTGACGTTTAGATCTTGAAAAGGGGCAAATTTGTCTCATGAGCATTTCTTGCTGCTAGTAGTTGAGGGGACAGAGTTGAGTTTAAAGTATTATGGGCAGGTGAAAAGAGAGAATTTGAAAAAATGAGGCAGGGGATTGCCAAGGCATCCTTCCTATGAACAATGATGTAGGTCAATCAAGTCAGCCAGCCCAATGCTACACTACTAAAACTTTTCTCACCTAATGCAAAGCCATATAATTCTTCTGACATTACTTGTTCATCAGTTTTGCAAACACTGCCTGGTTAGACTTTTCCCCATTCTGAAGTGAAGGCAACCAAATCAAGCTGATAAAGTCACTAACTCTGTTTTTTTTTTCAATTTAATATGTAACCAGTCTGGTTTCTTATAGCAGAGTTGTGGACCACGATGCAATTTGAAGATTTCTCTAATAAATTGACAGAAGTACAAAATAATTTTATAAACAAAAAATTCTCCATGTGGGTATTTGGTATATCCAGGAAATTTAAATTTATGTGCAAATTCTCTGGATTAGTTTTGTATTCCTGAGGAACTTCATGAAAATTAAAAATTGCATTATACAAATTGCATCGTGATTGTGTTGTGATGTGCTTATTTAACTAAAAATATTGCAGAAAAGTTGTGGTCTTGTGGGAACTCAACGTTTGTGAAGTACTGAAATCAACATGAAGTCAGATGAGTCATGGTTTCCACTGCAATCCCAGACTGTGTTCTCCGTCTAGCTTTTATTCCAAAATCACGTATAACTAATCAACCTAATCAAGAGGAGTTGCTTGCCTAGTCAACCTTGTAGTTCTGTTTTTTCTACAGAAGAAGACACCTTTCCCCACCTCCAAAAGGCTATTATGTTTTGTTATATGCCAGAAGTACTACCACTGCTACTGCTACTGCTATTACCATTACTATTACTATTAGTACTACTATTACTATTAGTACTACTATCAGTATTACTATTACTATTACTATTACTATTACTATTACTATTACTATTACTATTACTATTACTATTACTATTATTATTATTATTATTATTATTATTATTATTATTATTATTATTTCCACACAAAAAGAAACTATTGTTCTTCAGAAAAATATGCTTACTCAAGAATATCATAAAACATCACAGGATATGAAGTTACTGGATAAGGTAAACATTGACTTCTGTATACCTATAGTCGTACATGACAAAATAAATTTATTAATGTTGAAACTTGCTTAAATGGTGGACGTAAACATACTGAAATAAATTGTTGACTTGTCTTTAGAGCATTAAGTTGGGAATCAAATATTTGTATGGGATTCACAGGACAAAGACTTGAACTGAATAGTCAAAAAAACTATAAAATCTGAAATATAAATGCTTACTGTATGACATTTTGCTTTTGTAGTTTGGGGTTGACGTTTTCTTGCAACAGTACTTGCAAATATAGGATTTTGCATAACCACATTGAGTGGAACACCAGAGACCTGAAAATAATCATTCTTTTTAACAGGCAGAAAGATCGATGTGTACCTTAGCAAATAGCACATGAGAAGATCCCCGATCTGAAACAAAAACAAGTATCTTATGAAATAAAAAACATTGCAAACCATAAGCATCAGAGAAAAGGATTTCTGTTAAACTTACTCTGTACAAAAGAATATTCCAAGATGAAGAAGAAACAAGGTCACTGGTACATATAGTCTGGCCACCCTAATAAGAATAACCTAAAATTATTAATTGGAAGTATAAAATAATAGCATGTAATATGTATATCAAAGTAGCCCCAAAGTAAGCCAACATGTCACTCCGCCAATCATATAATAAGTTATCAGGTCGTAATGATTAGAAGTAGTAAAATCTATTCATGTTTGTCTGAATAGTAGTATGTACGAAGAAGCAAACTAAAGAGATATAATTGCATCACAGCTTCCTTGACACATCCTAGGCCAGTTTGTACGCATAAGTCCATATGGCCAACCTCATATTGTTCAGAGCTAGTAAGATTAAGGTCCACATCTATTGAGAAGGTAGAAACAGACAAGACTGAGTTGATTATGAGTTACTGGGTTATCAAAGTTTATAAGCTGGCTTTACACATGAAATTATTATTACTTTGGCTGCATTTGATAATAGTAGCTTCTGAACTGCAGGTTTATTCAACAACCTTCAATTAATATTAGAAGGAGTACTTAATAGAGTAAATTTTGAAAAACCAAGGTTTTATAGCCGAAGTTGCAGAGAACCTCAGGTATTGACTTGTGGCAAGTTGCAGAGAACCTCAAATATTCACAAAACCCTACGTCCCTACCTTTAATCAATATGAGCTAACTTTAGCATATCATAAACAATAATAGCCCCAACTGAATCCAAACATACTATTTTTTAAATAGTTGTGATTGAGTCAAATAAATGGTAGTTTATCAGTATTTCAATAGAAACAATTGGTTTATTTCAATGCTTATTGGCTAGTTGCTAACTACCACATCTAACGACTTGTTGTAAATGGCTGGTTCAGGTAATAAAATTGGTAGTTTCAATGTGAGCTTTGCTTATTATTTCATCATTTTTTAATCATTGACAGAAATGACCCCTTTTTGACCAACAAGATTGAACATGCTCGTAGAGGTTCCTCGCACCACCAACACCAAGGAAGCAAGGATACAGTTTTTTAACTGAAAATTATTCTTTCACCGGTAACAACCATACAAAGTATACTGGCATGGCAGCACTTTAACGGGATCTCAGTCTGCGGGAATCCCAGTAACCCATTTTGTATGAAAGGACCACCACCACAGGTAGAAGGACGGATAATGGATGCAATAAGAAGTGTCAACTCATGGTATATGTCACTTTTTTATCTTTACCTCGCGCAAACCATTGCAGAGGACGTTCTTGGTTCTACACGACTGATCCGCAACGATCGACTTGATCATTTCCCGAACGAGCTGTGAGTCGAACACCATACGGGCAAAAAAACGGCAGCCTCAGATAACCAATAGAAGACGAGAAATGTACACAGCCCAAGCAGCACATAAGCAAGGCAAGATCGATAGGGTGAGGGCAGCAGGACAAACCCTGGCCTGCGAGTGTCCGGAGTGGCCCGGAGTGTACCGGGGCGGCGGGGGCGCGGACCGGTCGTCGGCCGCGACAGCGCAGACGGCGCGGGTGACGAGGCGGCGATAAGCGACGGGGTCTCCGTCGCGGAGGAGGTGCTCCCAGCGGCGGCACGCGAGGCACCCGGAGGCTGCTCTTCCCCGGCAGGCGGAGCAGGAGGATTCGCGATGTCGAGCCGAGGACAGGAGGGAGAAAACCGCGCGGCCGAGCGTGAGCGCGCGGGGGCCATAGGCCAGGCGGAGCTCCGGAGGGACTCGGCCGCCGATTGACGCCCGCCGCCGCCGTGGCATCGCGGCGGGGAAAGCGATGGGGGTGGAGGATGAGGCAGCGGAGAGGCGGGAGGGGAAAGGGAGACGAGGGGTTTGACCGTTTGAGGCGGGATTTCGAGGCGGCGCCTGAAATTCGTCGTCCAATGCATTAGAATTGGAGAACGGGTGGGCCGTGGCCGACTGACCAATGATATTTTGTTCGGTACTTATAAATAAATGTTTACTATCAAAAATAAAAATAAAGAAACTTAATGTTACAGGACTTACTAATTCTACGAATATGTGTTATATCTAATATTACAACGGAGGATATTTTGATTGTGTGCCACGTTTAAAATATACCGCTTATATATTGTATATAAAACAAAATAATATTTATGGATTGTATGATAAGTTGCTAACGAGAACAAGAAGTGGTTAATGTTGAGTAAGAATCATGTTAATATACATTTCATATTTCATATATAAATTGGACGATGTAGGAGTCATCACTTTAAATACTGTAAATAAAAAATAAATTGATAGATTTGAAGGTAACATTACAAAGTATTGTCAGGCCATATATGAAAAGTAAGAGCAAAAATGACAAAACCAGCAAGAGCAAAAATGACAAACCAGCCTTTCGTCGTTCTCCGAAGAATTCCCATCCTATCTACGATTCAAATCTCACAAAGTTGGATAGGATTATCATGCGCCCAATAAGGGCAAATTCATAATTTCTCTAGGTGATATTTACTCTAATTTATCGTTGAGCATCTGCAGGCTCATCTCGAAGTAAAGCATAGGGCTTCCAATCCATGAGCTCACAGATGAATAAGGGTGATAAATTTAGTTTATTCTAAAGCCTATAAAATCAATTAAAAAGTGATTCAATTCCGTATACTTAACTATCGAAAGCGATCAATTCTTTATACGAACAGACTTATCTTTTGTTATATGTGTGGTAGATATTAATATTACACCATTGAAAAGTTGTTAACAAGTTTTATACTTATAAGGCACTAAGTACTACATACTAATTATGCTAACTTATACAAGAACATTGGTTTTTTACATATTGATTTTGGAGGGTGTTTAGGCATTAATAAATTCACATCTGGTTATATTTTCTCTCTCGGAGGAGGACTATTTCATGAAAAAAGCTTCAAACAGATTATTGTTGCATTGTCAATAATGCATGATAAGTTTATAGCATATTACGAAGCAACCGGATATACGGTAAAACTAAAAAAATACATACTGGTCGACAATAGTAATTAATTACTTACTATATATATTATGATAATAAATTTGTAGTATTATATTTAAGTAATAATAAGTCAAGTATTGTTACCAAACATATTGATAATCATGTTGTAAAAAGAGATAGAATCCATAATCAAACAATTAATTTTATATTAGCACTAAATCAATGCTTACGGGTCTACTCAGTAAAGATCTACCACCCAATTTATTTAATGAGCATAATGCTGATATGAAATTGATAGATAGCTTATAAGAATGATATTAGGATATAAGCATAAAAATCAATCAACACTTAATCATAATAAGTTGATTCCTATTAAGATATTGTGGTGGCTATAGATACTAGTATTATAATAGCGTATTACTGATCATATAGCACATCGCCTTGGTTTACTATTTTAATTAGAATGGTCTTATTAGTCTTAATTTCAAGTAGAAAAATATTGGTTGATGTCTCAATAATAGATCAGAGAGAAGCGTTGTGGGCAAGGCCCACCTATGCCCACGGGTAACTAACAATCATGAGCAAGTCGTACATGTCTTTAGCATGCATGCTCCTCATCCACGCGTGACGATCAGATATACGCCGTTCTCTAACGAACTCGGTCCGATCACCTTTAGCTCAATATCAAAAGGATAGAGACTGGCTCGCAAGAAAGTGACGATCTTCATGTGATAAGATACTCCCAAAAAACTTTAAATTCCCGATCCTCACATGCGCAAGATGGAGACCGAAGGGTGATCTCTATCATTGTTCTCCAAATGACGACTTCCATCACCACTTCGGGCTAGTGCAGGTAGCGCCCAAAAGGATGACACCATTCGCACCGCACACCCATGCTCCAACACCGGTGCAATACTACTTCGACACGAGAGATCCTGAGACTCTAATATCGTATAGGTCATTAAATTTTATATAATATTTATATAAGTATGTATAAGCTAAGGTTAAGATTAAGATTAAATTCCTATATTTCCATAATGTCACAGTAAAAGAAAACTATGGCCAAAAAATAACCAACTTAGTTAAGCAAGTATAAGATAAAAAGATAATGATTTAATAATAAGATATCTTAATGTATGTCATGCATCCAAACTCACACAAAATGTTCGCGCAAACTTAATTCATATGCTACTGTTACCGCTGCTCCTTGTACCTTCTACTCAAATCCTCTAGCACTCGTCTCAACTTTGCCTCCTCACTCAATCAACAACTCCTTGTGTAGCTCTTCCATGCTAGTTGAATCTGAGACCATTGGGAAAATAAGTTCACTTTTCCTTGCATGCAGCCAGAAGATAATGGAACAATGATTTCATGCATAAATGCAAATACATATTGCAGCATGTGAGCAATAGTAATATTAAAAAAACTAAAGATAAATAAATAGTTTGTAAAATCCAATATACCCTCTCTTTGTTGATATTTAGTTCATTGAGCTGCTGTTGAAGAAATTCATTCCGCTTGTGTTCATCTGGAAAGTATAAATAAAAATTTAGAAATACAAGGCACGATGAATCGCGTTAACATTTCTCCTCTCCGCAGAGTTTGTTTGAAAATATTAAATCATGCAATAAATAGAACCGCGCTCAGACGTAAAAAAAGGTCAAAACAAATATCAGCATTTTTTTATTCCTGGAGATTGGATACTGTTAATAACATCAACCAAGCAAAGTATTTGGATACTGTTAATGACATGTAATATAGTCAACTTGCTCCACGCCTCCACAGACTGTATGTTGGATGAGTTCTTCAGATGCCCTATAGTTATTAAGATATCGCTACGGATTGCCTAGGTTTGGATCACACCTTGTCTAACAAGGTGACTACTTGCAACAAGTCACCAGCCAGGCAATTGGACTCTCCATTATTCATAGCATTTCCAAGCAAAGTAGTGCCTACAGTCTAACAATCTAAGATTTTGGTATTGTGCCAAGTTAGAACAGTTCAGCTGAAACCTATTATCTGGACCATTAATTTCCCTCTTTCACCAAGGAAGGTTAGTCAAGTAAAGAAAGGAGCTAAATGTTACAGTTAGCAAATCGTGAAAGTAAAAGAAAAACTACGCAAAAGAAAAAGATCTAAAGAAAATGAAACTTTCTTCATGTCACCAGGAAATCCATTTGCATGTTTTTCTAGCATTTCTCATTGTGTCAGCTGATTCACAAAGAACAGCATTTACCTGTACTTATCAAACAGAGAATAGGGTTCAATCCTGCCACTTTAAAAGAAATCAATTCAAACCAAATAACCAATACAGGAGTTGTAATAAAGGGATGCTTAAGCAGGTGCAGTTACAGTAGTAAATCTGAACGCGGTGCTAAATGAAGCATCAATGGTAAAACATAGTAACAATAAGGATCCAAACTTAGGGCACCTATCGCTGGAGATTAGTTGCAGTAACAGAACAAAGATGAACGTAGCACCCCATACTTTGGTCCAAATTTAAGAATGCTTATGAAACAAACACCATTCGATGTCACAAATCCATTACACGAATATGGTCATGAAAGGAAAATACTGAACTTACTGAGTACGACAGAGGATGGGCTGAACAAGCGCAGCCAATTGGATCACAAAAGCGAAGCAACTCGGTAATTAATTAGCTGCTCAGTTTAGTTTAAATCGGTACAAGATAGTACGGAAGTCAATCACCTGAAGAATATGGAATCAACCTCTACCGCGACGGCTTTGGCCAAGTAGGACTTGTACGTCCCTGGCGACCCATAAAGAAGCAACGTTCTCCTTCTCCACGGCCTCCACTAGCCTGAAAGATTCAGTATGTTACCATTGGTCATATAAAAGGCTAAAATAGTTTATCCCTCCATGAAGTGCTCATCGTGCATACTCCACGACCTACAAGACAGTGCCCAAACAGACTAACCAAAAACGTGGTCAACGTAGGTCACACTAAAAATACTCTGTTACTTTGTGTCAGCCTTTTATGCTTCCAGTAGTGTTCTCCTGTATGAGTTTCCGTATGAAAGAAGGTTGATCTGGCTAACCCACCATCCATGCATATCTAAATAAAGTCGTGTTCACTTTTAAAGTCTATAAATTCCTACGTTAATCATAGTAAAATAAAAAAATCAAACGAGAACTCATTGCAGATAACGACTTTCTTTTTTAAAAGAAAAAAAAAACGTATACATGTGTAGTGTTCG
This sequence comes from Oryza coarctata, assembly GCA_030770085.1. Lineage (NCBI taxonomy): Eukaryota > Viridiplantae > Streptophyta > Magnoliopsida > Poales > Poaceae > Oryza > Oryza coarctata. Next base: position 6,899,484 of record CM061484.1, on the reverse strand, counting down.
AATCGGACACCTGCATAGAACGGATCTTTTGAAAGAAAAGAATACATACGCCGGCTGCCGTAGCCAACCTAATTAGAGAAAAAAATTAAACTCTAAATAAAAATGCAAATTAATATATTGAAATTCGGAATAAAAAAGGAAGAAAAGTTAAAATAATAGTACACTTAGAAATATCTGAATTACGAATTAAAAAAAATGAGAGAAGAGCCACATAGAAATATCTAGATAATATTAAGAGAAAGAGTTGATATAGAAATACAATTTAGAAATATCATAAATTCAGATAAAAAAAACAAATATTATTAAGAAAAAGTTCATATAGGAGAACAATTTAGAAATATTTGAGATGGATTGAAAATAAATAATATTGAGGTAATAGTCCATATCCAAGATAAAAATAGCGAAATCCTCACAACAATTGGATATTATTAAAATTCAAAAATCTTGATAGTCTAATCTACGTTAAAAAAAATACAGCTCATTAACATTGGATCATCAAATCTATGCCTATGTGACAATATAGTTCCTTTAAAATACTAAAAACCAGAGGAAACCATGAGAAACAATAATGAAATATAATATTAGATATAAACCATGTCTAAGATGGAGTCTGACTCGGTATAAACCAAAAAACAATCATGTCATCCATATGTATGGATCCAAAAAATTTTAGGCACTGGTTCATTTCGTGAGAAATTTTCTTTTTAGATTGTCTGCTTGCGGCAGCATTTTGTGCTGGGTAACAAGTACTTTTTTTTCGTTTTAAACATATAAATACTTTGTACGTCTCATGTCTCAATCCTTCTACCGTATACACCTGATCTGCAAGAGGTTGATTTTCCCAGAAATAATAATTAGGCAATAATACTACTAGAAGGCACTGATGTAGTCAAGATTAATTGTATTAACTATATGAAATTTAATTCATACTATACATGGTTGATCAAAGATTCAAACTCAGCACAAATTAAAATTAAATCAGTTATAATAGAAAGAATGTGTATATTGTTGGTGTGTCAGTTAATGAAGAAAATACTAGATTCATAGTTGTACTGATGTACATAGGAACTTGATTCATAGTGTTATTATGTGTTGTGCACTTGATAAATGTAATTGGAGGATTGCGCAACAAAAATATATGCTTGCCCAAGTGAATAATGCATGGGCAACTTTACCGCATTAAGTTAGTGGCAAAAATTGTAAATATAGAAACTACTACACTTTTATTTCTTCTATGGACAAACATAATGAAACAAAAAAAACCAAGTATATCCAATGGATAAATATTGTGAGACTACTAGCAAAATTTGTAGTTTTATTTCATTCGTAATGTTTGAAGATATATCAGAATTAAAATAGTATTAGACATGATGATTAATTTTTTTATATAGTTTAACTTTATTTTTTTAACAGATATATATAAAGTTATATTTCGGTTATATGACAACCGAAGTAATATTAGGTATAGTTCATGTGTAGATATGTTAGAGTTCAGCTTAACCTTAATTGCATTGAAAGGTCACCTCAAAAAAAATTTTCAGTAGTGTACAAATGATTATAGCGAGGTTTTTAATCAATCTTTAGATCAATGCAATAACTATGAATGTCATTGTGAGCCGGACAACTGAAGATTTTTTTTCTGGAATTAATACTAGTGGATTCCACTACCACTTAAAGATAATACATGAAAAATGCACTGAAACAAGATTAGCTATATAGTATTCTTGTATCAGTGTATAAGAAAAACATCACTATTTCAATGGCTGTGCAAGACAAAGATAATCTAAGTATGATGGGACATGATGCTGAAACAATAAAAGAAAATGAGTTAGAACACCAAAAAGAAGGAGTAGGAGGAGGAGGAGACAGGGAGCCAAGAGGATTGATATATAAAAAAAAGAGAAACAACACCATCGTTAAGATAATGGATAGAAAAGATTCTAATAATGAGTATATAGAGGATGATAAATCGTCGGACTAATATAAATCCGCTACAATGGTCCAATACATACTTCTCTAGAATTGCTAAATATTCAAATAAAGAGGAATTGATGGAGGCAGTTAAACACTAAACAATATAACTTCGGTAGAAGTTTGGGTCGTGAAGTCAAGTAAGTCGGTGTACAAAGTAAAGTACATGAACTTAATTTATGAGTGTCCATAGAGGGTGCATACATTCAAGGGTAAATAAAAGGATTAATAAAATCTGTTAATCATCATCAAGCATTATTGTCACACATGGGGTTAAAAAATACCACAAAAATATGACATATGTATTTGTTACAACAGATATGTACTCTGACATTGTGCACAACCTGAGATACGAATCAATGTCAATTATAAGGCACATTATGATAGATTTAAGTATATAAGAGATACGAATCAATGTCAATTATAAGGCACATTATGATAGATTTAAGTATATAATCAACTATGCGAAGACATAGAGGATGAAACAGAAGATTGTGGAGATGAGATTTGGCATATTCAAAACTTCATATGATAATTTGCCTCGTCTTCTAGCTTGTATTTTTTAGAAGAATTCAGGAAGCTACTATAACATCAAATCACTCACATCACTCGACCATCCTTAGTAGAGTGTTTTTCAATGGGTTTTCTTCATATTAAGTGTGTGCATTAACACGTTTGTGCATTGTTGTTCTATACTCTATATTGATGTGGCATTCCTGACTTGAAAGTATATAGGGCAAATATTGACAGTAATTGAAGTTGATGGGAACAATTAGGTGTTACCCATGGCTTTCACTTTCGTTGAGTGTGAGAACACCGAAGACTGGTAATGGTTTCTGAAATGAGTAAAGGACATAGTTGTGCATATGAGGCCAAGTGTATGCTTTATATATGACAGTCACATCGGCTTTCTTCAGTCTATTGAGTATTTAAGGGATAGTAAAGTCGAGAAGGGGTATGCATAAGAGTGGCCATTTTCGTAGCAGATTGTGCATATGTCACATGAGTGCTAATTTCTATAAGTAGTTAAAGAATAAATACCTAATGGATCTTTTAAAGAGATAATATGCCTAGAATCAATAGAAAAAAATTCAACGAGCTTTAGAGGAGGTTGGACGAGCTAACAACAAAACAAATAGATGAGTAGTGAAGAAGGTCAACACCTATAAGTGACAAGGCTCCCGAAGCTCTAGGGCCACTTCCAAGTGATGATCATACCATGTGTGAGAAAGAAGTTGACATCCTAAGTTAGAAAATTTTCACACTAGATTAAGAATGAATCAAAGGAGAAATATGCTTTGTATGACAATGATGGCGCTAGGTTTGGCATAATAACCACCAATTTAGCTGAGATTTAGAACTAGATGATGAGTGGTATAAGAGGGCTACATCTTGTTGCCATTGTTGAGTTTATTATGCATGGCACTAAAAGTATTTTAGAGATCAATAAAAGTAGTTAGGATTTCTAAGCCAGACAATGGTATTTTTTGGCACAATAATGATAAAGTACTTGGACAGAAAACGTAAAAAGGCTTAAAAACATCAAGTTATGTAGTATAGAATCAAAATCTTGTATGTTGATAAGACTAAGCGTAGAATCTATCATAAGAGAGTTGTGCAGAAGTATGTCCTGAAGGACAAAGGGACTTGCTCATGCTTATGCCAAAAGCCAAGGCTATACCACATGCCATGTTCTCATGTTATTGCCACGAATTTAGAGTGTGGAATACTCAACCATTATTTTGTGTTGCCTTATTATAGGAATGACACTATCATGATACATTGAGTGGCGACGTATATGGTTTCGTTATTGCGGGATCTTTCATAGCTCAACAACCTTAGATTTTTATATTCCAGTTCTAATGAAAATGAAGGATAAGGCATGTCACCATAAGAATAGATAGATTCATAATGACATAGTTGAGTACAAAGCAGGTGGAAGATTTAAACGTTATAGCAAGTGTGACAAGGAGGGGCATACATACAAGAAGTGTCTAAAAGATGTAGCGATTTCGAGTGAAGTGGAACCTCCTTCATCAAGAGATGGGTCCAATAGAAGAGGCCCTATGGGGAAAGACGCCACTTTAAGACTAACCCGGCCTACGCGTTCTCATCACCTGGTGATTTAGTCATATAGTGTAAGTTTATGAATTATTTAAAAATAGATGTATAACTTTAAGTTGTTATAATTTAGAGAGTTATAAACATTTTCTTCTATGTTACATGAAATATATATATCTTAATATACTTTTGACCTTATAGTAATGTTAACTATTGTTCATGTTGTCTAATAAAAATTTGTTCTCAGTTGTATGAACCGTAAATTATGTTTTTATTTTTTGATAATCATGCTAACCTTTTTTAATATAGGTATGGTGTACCAGACACTAGAGCTGCTAGACTGTGTCCTCGATCGGTCACACTGTTTGTACCTCTCAACGGTCAAAAACACTGTGCTCACTACCCTTCGTCCACGGCCTTTGTGACACCTATTGCCTATGGACACTCACTGTTTTGGCTCTTGCTCTACGTACATACATCACTTATTATGTATTAAAATCACATCGCTTTCACTCTTTATTGTGTGCACATAATTGTTGGTAGCATACGACTACCAACTTTTGATGACTTCACTTCTTACTACGCGCATAACTACGAATTCGCAATCAACGCTAAGTGATATCAGGTAACTTTCAGTGCGTGACCATCATGTTGTTCTTAACACAATCCAACAACCAGTTTTCGGCACATCACCGTCACATCACATTCATCACAACCCAACAGCAACCTTTCGGCGTGTTAATGTCATGTCGCATTCAAAGAATTTTATAGGCACGATACTTTCCATGTGTGAATGACATATTATTTTCAATGCTTTTATTCATGTCTTTCATTTATGCTTTCATATAAGACCTTCGTATGCAGGATGAAGTTGAAGTTTTTCCCCATTAATACTCTTCTAAATCCTACAACATGTTTGCTCTATCTCCTATAGCATCAAAGAATAATGGCTGCTAGATGCGCTTTCACTAAGAATCTCGGATGGAGAAGGAATTATTTGGCTTGGCTAATTTTATCTTGATGTGACAGTCTGTTCTGCATATGTAGTGATCAATGATAGCTTGTGACATCTTGAGACCCTAATACTCATGGGAGTAGATTCTTGCAATGCTCAAATTATTCTCATGAGGTATAGATTGTATGCACTTATTTTTTTTTCAATTATTCCTTACCATAATATTTTCTTTGAACTAATACATTCTTTTCTAGATCCATGGAAGGATGTGTAACTTTATTTAGTGGATTAATATAGAAAATCTAATATTTAATCCTAACTGTTGGTTCTTCGAGGGCTGTTGGTTTTCCCCTTCATAATCAAACGAATGACATATAAGGAGGAATGAGAAGTATAAATGTCGTTGGTGAGTCAAATGGTCAGACTGGATGCTATAACCTCCTATACTATCTCTATGGCGGGGAGAGTTCTAAGTACGCTTGCGGTGATCGTTATCAGGTAGTGAAGTCAATAAGTGTCCATACTTTTGGTAGGTAATTTGTTCACTGTGCATCTCTTTAATTTGCTTCAATTTATTATCACTCTGACTACAATAGCAATATGTACTTTTTCCCACAGGAACCATCGAGAAGGTACAAATTTAAACAATGGATATATATGAAGAAATCACCATACAATTCTACAGTGATCATACAACCTATAGTATTCAAACAATACATATAGGCTAAAGTACAGTACAAGTGAAGAGTCACCTCTTTTAGCAATGGGTGACTACTAGATGGTAGATGATGATATTCACAAGTTTTAAATAAACCTCTATATTGTGTTACCAATTGTATTATTTATATTATGTATATGCTTTATCTGTAACGTATAAATCTCTCAGTAACCGTATAATGTTTTGCCACTATTATCTAAATAATATCTGTGTGCAAATCTATTAATCGTATTAACGCTAAGTTTCTTATATAATTCAGACTTCTTAATTATTTTTTCTACATACTCGTAAATTAACTTTATAATTATATCTCTAAATAAAAATAGATTTATTTTAAATCTCTTTTTTTCTTTCTGACATTTGTATGATAGGGGACAAACACCCTAACAAAGAGTGTCAAGAACCACCTATAAAATCGTTATCCCCTTTCTTTTTTACACATAGACATAATAATTTTATAGGTGGTCCCCTAATAAAGAAAAAAGGTCCAATTAGAGGGCTGTAAGGGGCCACTTGCAAAAGTGGGAAGCCCCCTCCCTCACATGCCATGCGCAACATTTTGTAGACACCCCGTGCCGTAAAAAAACACTCTTAGATAGGGCGGCAATGTGACTGCCTATAAATTTATTAGCCCTTGCCGTCTCAACGTTAATGTGTGTTAACGAGTATTTATCATGTTGAATTTCTCATTATCTTGTGAGGCTCAAGTTTTGGGCCGATAAACGAATACCAAGGAACAACCCTCCCAGCTGGTCCAGGCCTGTGAGGCGCTTGGGATTTGTCGGTTGCAACATGTGGATCGGAGGCCTAATACTGTGTTGATCTACTAGGCATTAATCTTCATTATTCAGAAATTGAAACTGAAGTAGGGCAAGTAATAAAGTACCAGGGGAGTGTAGAAATAGAAAGTGGCAACTACGCTCATCCATACTCGAGATGCATGGCCTCATTCTGTGAAGAAAAAAGGGAAACGCAAAAAATGTGCACAAAAACAATGGATCCCACCATATAGATTCGGTTGATTTCCTTTAAGACCTCTCTCCCCATAGCTTTCTCATTCCCCTCTCTCTCGGTAGCAGATCCAAGATGGTCAACCGCACAAGCTTTAGTCCTAGCTCTAGTAGTGGCAAGGCGAGGCTTCGGTGGCAGGCAAGTCACTGAGGGCTCAAGCTCTGGCATAGAGGTATAGGTGCAGTGACCAAGGAGGTGAAGCAACCGAGACATGAGAAGGAGGAGCTCCAAATTCACCCCCTTCCTCAATGCAGTGGTGGTCGGGCACGATGGAGAAGCAAGGTGACGGTGATTCAGCCACCGGTGGCAAACGAGGTGGCATGCGCATAGCTTAAAGCCAGAGCGCTAGATCTATTGGCACTGACCTATCCCTCTTTCCTTTCTTTGTCCTTGTGGGCGGTGAAGGCGTGATTCAAGAGGCAGCGAATGCAAGGCTCCGATGACATAGGGGCCACAAATCTGCCCACGCTCTCTCCCGAGGCAGAGCCTCACTCATCCCCGGTGTATCTAGCACCGGTGACTAGCTAGTGGGTGGGTATGGAATCAAAATCTGAAGGGGAGGAAGGACAGAGCGTGATGGTCGCTGAATCTTGTGGGGAGTCCGATCGGGCCGAACAAAGGTCTGATTGGGAAAGATGATGTCCTACTCACGCAAAGGCTAGAGAGATCTGCTTAGCTCTAGTGCAATTTCTTAATCTTCGAGGTTCAAAGGCATACCAGTCAATTTGATCCTGTAATTGACAAGAGAACAGATGATGAGATCCGCGATCCAATCGGCCAGTGGGATGATATGGCTCACCCTATCGGCTGGGTGCCGATAGAAAGGTAGCGTTTAGGCATCGACTAAAAAGTTGATGAAGGCGTAAGTGATAGACGCATAGAATAAAATAGAGGGCTTATCGGCCAAAGAGCCGATGACGCTCCGTAGGATGAAAGCAACAAAAGCGAGGAGAGGGGCCTGATCCCCTATCAAGTCACGACGACAACGACCATCGTAATAACACCGTTAGGATTAACCTCGATAGATCAAACCGAACCGAGACAATATGAGACCAGGACTAACAACATAGAGACAACGGAGGCTAAATCGAACGTAATGACAAGCGAGAAAAGGGCGAGGTCATCGACTATTTTTTGGCCAAATGTCTGACGTAGGCCTATATCAACCTCATCATTTCTCTGAGCCAATGGAGAACGAAACCCTTCGGATTTCGACACCATCCCTATCGGACATGAACCTAAAAGATCAGACCTAAAAAAGATAGCATTAGGCCGAATTCAACATGACTAGATCAATCGCTAGCGGGTTAATTGTTAAGTGCTATGTGAACCATATATGAGGATAGTGGTAAGGATAACTCGTTGGCTACTCACTCCGAAGAAATGCCACACAAACACCCACTGGGCCAACAACTCGAACCACCACCATCGATCTCGTAGGTCAAACCTAACCGATGCAGCATGATGCCGGGAACAGAGAAGGGAGACCGATGTACTAACTAGCCTCACAGGGATGTGATGCGGTACAATTGATTAGACTAAGAGATTGGACCTAACTGATGCAGCCTTAGATAGAGCAAAAAAAATCATGATAATGGTGCGACTTACCCCTTCGTCAGTGATTGAACTTAACCAATGCAGCACCGTGTCGAGAGCCATAACTCATCAAGAAAAACCTAGACAAAATAGGATGGCGATACACCAAAGTTATATCTGATAGATCTGTTGATATCTTAAAAGCTTTCAGGGGTCTATATTTATACCCTAGGATTAAAAGAGTCCAACATGGTTACAACAACCATCGGATAATATTTCCCAAACATATAAGGAAACTAATATATAAGAAGTTGTAAAGCTAACTAAACTTGCCTAGCTTACATAATATATTCTATATAGATAAACACGCTGCCTTGGTTCATATGACTCCTTAGACTCGATCCCATCTGAATAACCTTCTATCTTTAAACAGACTGGATTCGTCCTCAGCCCATCGGATCCACTCTTTTACTGTGTCAATCGGCTTCTTCCTACGAGCCGATTAGTCTTTACTTCATCGGCCGATCGCGTTTGTAGGCTCACCAAATTCTAGCTTTATCACACGCCCCCTCCCCCAATTTCAGAGTTTGTTATTGGACTTTGAAACTCCGAGCCATTTAAATTCTCTACAAACCAAGACAACCCATTATAGCCCACAAACAACAACTAACCAGCCTAGATTCTTCCTAGGTCATCCAACCAATATAAAGTATTTCACCTCTTTATCCTTCTTCAAACCTCCTCATCACCAGAGCCCCAAAATATTGATGAACTCCAACGACTGAAGGCGAACTTCTGCAAATTGCTTCACCGACCACTGATCTTCTCCTCCTTCTTCCTCGCGCGATTCCTGAGGTAACCTCCCATCTGTTTCTCTATTCTACATTCTAGATAGATTTAGTCAATCCCGTCTTTGCATCTATTTTTCATCAGGTTTTTGTTTACTATAGAATCTCAAAGGTCAGATTGCTACTCTAGTTGTCGACCATCTAGGTTTCTTCTATCTAGGCCGCATGGGTAGTGAGTATCCAGTAGAACTTATAAATTCTAAAACAAAATGGATCCGTTACAAAAACTCACTCATGACTATCAACGATTGGATCAACAGTTTTAGATCTTGGCCCAGTATACTCCTAGGATGGAGATATTGGTACCTTAGGGTTTCAGCTTCCAAAAAAATTACTCTGGGAGACTTGGAAATCGGCCACTGTATCGATCTTTCTCTAACCAATATGAAGAAGAATGAGCCTTTGCTAGCATCGGCCTCCTACTTCTGATCAAACACCCTTAACGCATTCATGTTTGGACATGGGCCAATCACTCTCACCTTGATGGATGTCATCATGTTGACTTGCCTTAACACCACTCACTATGCAAATTCATCCATCTTCCAATTCAAATCCACTCATCAGCTGAATACCAAAAACATCGGAGGATGAACTAAATACATATCCCTGCATAGTAAGACTTCCGGACCAGTTGATGGCCGGGAGCATGTTGCATTCATAAACATGTGGTTGGATCAATTTACCTTCGACGGTTCAACCCTTGGTCCAACTACCAATATGCAATTCCTAGAGGAGTGCTTGGCCAATCAACGTCAAATTCCACTATGGTAGAATCTCCTAGGAGCCATCTATTAGCTGCTTCATCAAGTGTCGAACAAGCTATCAGTCACATTGGTGATCCCCAGTGGTTCATATAACTTTGGTTGAACATGTATGCTTCCAAAGTCATCCCTAGGACCCCTTTCCCCTCTCTAACTTTTTTGACCGATCATTTAGAGGAAAGTGAAGCCAGTCGACATCGATGTACCTCTCAAGGTGAAGCCACATCGGCTCTCTCTGGAAGCAAAATGACTCTCTCAGCTAGTGGTTAAAATGTTTGTTCTATAGCTTTACCAAGTAGGCCACCCTTTGGTTCGCATACGAGGACACTTCATCGACTGAGAGGCCTTCTAGATTTCACCCACTCAACGCATTAGCTGATGAAGAATCGAAGACAATATTCTTGTCAGCAATAACCCCTAATCTTCCACAGATTAGATTCTCATTAGGCCGATCCCAACATCCATCGTACGATCCCACCTTCAGCGCTCATCAGTTAGGTTTTGGCTAGCTCCAATTGGCTTATTCTTTATTAGTAAACTCTAAGACCGAGGAGAAATAAACAGTGGCTTGCAGTACAGTTGGCTAAATATGATAGCCACATCTCTTTCCTTAGGGACCATCACCAACTTCGAGCCATGTATATCCAACGCCAGACTCTTCGCTTAATGGTGGTCAGAGTTGAGAAGACATTTGTTTAGTTCATCGGCTGAATGTTACTATTTGCATCTTAATCCTGACTACGTCAAATTCGATGAAGAGGTAATCCTTCTCCTTACTCTTTTTCCCATATCACATTTAATCTTGAATACATTACTTAATCTCAATGATCCCGCAGGTTAGTGACAAAGAAGTACCAATAACAAGCATAAGCAGCCGACCAATTGTGTATCAACCTCCATTGGCTAAGTCCTACCTTGGACGTGGTGCCCATCCCCATCGGGTCAACTCTGATTACCGTGAACGTTAGGAACTAAATGCAAGAAGCTGCCTACTCAGAAAATCTTCAAAAAGCAAAAATCCAGCAACGATGCCACCACCACGGTACCGATTCCCCATGGACTCTTTCCTTCTTCGACATCAGCTCGTTCACCCTCACCGGTATGTGTCAATCTCATTTCTTTTCTATCATCTTGATACCTCCCCTGATATCTTCATTTTGTAGCTTGAACCATGGGCTACCAAAACTCAACCTCTAGAGGCCGCTACAAGCACTAAGTCGATGGTTGCCTTGGAAGTTTTAACGTCCTTAATAGCAGCCGATTCTCAGCCAAGATACACTCAAGTGGTCCGCACTGCTCACACCTCGGTCATCTGCCATACTTCTGCAACTTATCAAGTTGATACTGATATCATTGCTCATTCTAGTCCCGCTGCCTCAAGTACATACGCTCCATATCTTCACTTCTACTTTGGAGCATAATTCTTCTCTTCACCGATGTCAATTTGTAGTCATTAGCCAATCTGTTCTCCTTTGACATCGGCAAATACCTGAAGATGGACGAAGACACAACTTCCAGTGTAGTGATCACACCATTTCTACCAACTGATGTACATGATCAATTATCGGACATCATGCATTAGATGGATATCCCAATTGGCTCACTGGTGAAAGATTATGGACCGATCTAGGGAAGACTCACTAAGATTGAACGCCTCCTGTCCAAAGAGCTTACTGATGTATTCACACTTGCTGCTTACTTGAAATTCCAAAGGACCCAGCTGATCACGACCAGGCGACGTATAGCCGATCACGCTAAATAAAGCAGTTTAGCCCAAAACAATTGGCTATCCACCCAGACTAAGAAGAAAAAGCCTAACGAAGTGACAGCTGACACATAGAATACCAACACCAAGCTAGGCTAACTAAAGAAACGAGAAGCTGATTTAATGGTGGAACTCGATAAGGTGCATCGCGATATTGAAGTCATCAAATCACATCTTATCGGATTGTCACAATCAATCCATGATCAAGAGGCAAAGTAGCAGGAAGAGTATGTCAAGCAACCCGTCGACACAGGAGCTCAAAAACCATCTCCGGATCTAACAAGAAAGACATCCATGCCATCAATGAGATAAATAAAATCCATCTCCATTCGATCAAGGCAATCCAGAAATATCTGTAAAACTTTAATGTTGAAAACCCATAATGTCATCCCAAAACATTGATTGCCTATAATAGAGTTTGATCGGCTCTGTTAATGAAATTATATATATATATATATATATTCCCTAAAGGCAATATCTTAATGAAATCAGCTATCTGTAGCCAATATAACCATATTGGCTTTTATTCTGAAGAAATATTAGAAATCGGCCACACCTAGTCAATTTAAGTAAACAACACCATTTGCCGATAGAACACTATCAGCGTTTTGTCTTAAAGAGAACTAGAAATAGGACCTACTTAATCAATATAGGCGTCAAGCCAAACGCTAGAAAAATACATCTTCGGATACTTTCTATTGAGCACTTTGGCAAACATCTCTCCTTCAAGACTTTCTAGTATATAAGCATTACTAGGCACTTAGAGATTGATTCGATAGGCCCTTCCTAGTTAGGTGACCATTTTCTAAACTTATTATCTCTAAATGCAATCAAAAAAATCAATTTCTAAACAATATCTCCTTCAAAAAAAGATTTAATTATCACCTTTTTGTTGTAGTGCTTGGCGACCTTGGTTTTGTTTTCCTTATCCTCTCAAGTGCCCTTAGCCGATTATAAGCCAAATCATTAAGTTCGTGTGCCATCAAGTTATAATAATCATTGGTTGTTAATTGATCTTGCACAAACACTCTCTTGGATATGATGTTAATTTTCCTCGGTAGAATTGCTTCATGCCCATATACTAGCCGATATGGTGATACTCGAGTAGATACATGGCATGTCATTTGATAGGCTCATAATGAATTGGCTTATGTAATATGCCACCTCTGTGGCTATTCATCAATCTTGTGCTTTATCAGCTTGATTAAACTTTTATTGGAAGCTTCGACTTGTCCACTGGCTTGACCATAATATGATGATAAATTTAATAACTTAATCCCCACACTGGTAGCAAACTATTGAAACTCTTCAAATACGAAAATAGAATCCTGATCGGTGATAATTGTTTGTAAAATTCCAAATCGATATATAATATATTCATTGAGGAACGCAATCATGTCCATTGAGGTACCTTTCTTCAAAGGGATAGCATCTACCCACTTTGTAAAATAATTTATTACTGCCAATATGAACTTATGTCCTTTACTTGATGAAGTATAAATTTAGCCAATTATATTGATTCCCTAACCTCTGAATGGCTATGACTTGATTATTAGGTTCGTAGCCGATGCTAGAGCTTGCTGCATATTCCCAAACTTCTAACAGTCTTGACATCCTCTGTAATACTTGAAGCAACCCTCCAACATTATCGGCCAAAAATATCTAGCTCTTCACATCAACCATCTCATCTTGTGAGCTGATTGATGGGCTCTGTAAATGCCTTCGTGTACTTTGCTCATAGCTATTGCAGCTTCTTCTATACCCAAGCATCTTAACAGGTCCCTATCAATGGTCTAATAATACAAGTCTTCATCAAGTATTACATATTAGATAGAGTTATACCAAAGTTTCCTAGAAGCCGATTGTGACGGATTTTGCAAATATTGAATAATGTCTCATCTTCAATCATTGGTTTCAATATGATTTTCAATATTGGCTATTTCAGCTTCCACCATCCTATTCAACCAATATCCCAAAGCAATTTGAGTAAGATCATCAAATTCTGCTCTCTAGGAATACGATACAATGACACCATCTTAAAATTATTCAATAAATATTGACATTCTTCATAATACAACTTCAAGACATCATCATTGCATTCATATACCCTAGACAGCTACTTGATCACCAACAAAGAATACCCAATGATCTGTACCATATCGACTTTGATTTTCCTTTACAGTTGAAGACATTTGAGCACAGCTTCATACCCTGCTTAATTATTGGTCCTATAAGGCTTGATTGTAAAACTGAACTCAAAGCTTGGCCCTCGAGGCGATATAATCGAAAAGCTGATACCAGATCCATGCTTGCAAACCGATCCATCAAAGAATAAAGTCCACAGAATTGGCACCACAAAATCTTTTTGGATCTCTCTATGTTGTACAATGAAATCGGCCACTGCTTGTCCTTTAACTGCCTTAGCCGATTCATATCTCAGATCGAACTCCATCAGAGAAAATATCCATTTAGCAAGAATTCAAAAAATCTTTGATTTGGTCAAACGCTTTCTATTGCTCGACACCCCACATGAACTCTTGATCAGCTCGTAACTTCAACAAGGCAGTGAAGGACTCAATCCTTTCCGATAGATTTGAAATAAACCTCCTCACGAAATTGAGCTTGTGGATCAAATATTGTAGCTGGGTCTTATCGGTTGGTGGCTCGGTACTCTGTATAGCCTTGATGCTTCGTTGACTAACTTCAATTCCTCTCTCATGCAACATAAAGCCTAAGAATTGCCCAGTCGATACGCCAAAAGCACATTTATTAGGATTTATCCTAAGTCCATATTTTTTCGCCCTCTCTAGTACTTTTCATAGATTGGATATATGGTCTTCAACACTCTTGGATTTAACCACCATGTCATCAATATATATCTCCACCAGCAGGCCAATGAGATCATGAAATATATAGTTCATGGCCCTCTAATAAGTTGCACGACACTTTTCAATCTGAATGTCAGGACTACCCACTTATACAAGCCGATAGCTCTAGGACATCTAAACGCAGTCTTCTGGATATCTTCCTCCGCCATAAAAATATGATTGTAACCTGCATTATTGTCCATGAAGTTGATGATCTTGTGACTTGATGTTGCATGAATTAACACATATGCCATCGGTATCGGATACTCATCTTTAGGGTAGCCTTGTTCAAATCCTGAAAGTCAATGCATATCCTCACCTTTCCATTCTTCTTCTCTACCAGGACGATGTTAGATATCCACTCAGCATATCGGCATGGTCTGATGAAATTTGCATCATACAGCCTCATGATCTCTGCCTTAATTGCATCATATAACTCTACTTTGAACCTTCTCTGAGGGTGTTTGAATGACCAATATCCTGGTTTGATAGGAAGCCAATGTTCAATAATTGATCGGCTTAAACATGGTATCTCACGGTAATCCCAGCCAAAACATTCTCGAAATTCCTTCAACAAATTCATTACCTCTTTTTGGAACTCGGTGCATAAATTTTTACTAATATACATTGGCCTGGGCTATCTCCTGATCCTATATCAACTTTTTCTAACTCATCGGCCGACGAAAACACTTGCCCTAATTTTCCTTCAAAATCTTCAATAGTGCCCATTAGAGTGATAGTTCCAAGCCGACTTGCTAGATCAGCTTTATTCCCTTGATGGTAACATCAAGGAAATCTCTATCTCATAGTTTCCCAGACAGACAATCAACCACATTAGCTTCCTAGATTGGCAGATCGGTTACCGCAACACGGGTCGACTGATTGGATAGAATCACCTCAACTTGATCTCCTTGCCATTGTATAAGGCTCTGATGTATTGTAGAAGGAATACAATAGTTGCCGTGAATCCAGTCCCTACCGAGAAGTAGACTATATGATCCCTTGCCATCGATGATGAAAAATGTGGTGGGCAATGTCTTGCTGCCAACTGTTAGTTCCACGTTCAGCATGCCTTTTGTCTCCAATGGATTCCTACCAAAGTCTTTTAACACCATATTTGTTTTGATCAGATCTTCGGCAGTCTTCTCGAGCTTGCGATATGTAGCATACGACATCAGGTTGACAGCTACACCTTCATCAACTAGCATCTTCATCATCGGCTTCCTATCCACATACCCTTTGATGTATAATAGCTTCAGGTGTCGATGCTTAGACTCTTTAGGCTTGTTAAATATAGCTTGATCAAGCTACAGCGTCAATTGGGCAAAGACCTCTTCTTGATCTCCTTCATCTTTATGCTTGACGTGCTAGACGCGTTTAGTGTTCTGACTTTGATTGGCTTCCTCATGGTCCCATTGTTGCTTCTTGTGTTGCTCCCTGTGTCGCAATCTTTATACCCTCCTCTTTTGATTCTTTATGAAGATTCCAGATAGACACCAATCGAAATTGGAATTATATTGTTCTTCATGCAACTCACTATCATCAGCTATCTTTTGACTAGGGTTTTAATTGATCGACCCAAATCAATTATGTACCATTGCTTGCTTAGTAGGTGACCAATCATATGAAATCCACTTCTCCTCAACGCGTTGCAATCTTAGCTTGTTGCACTCAGGACAATCTTCAATCGACGACAGCCTTATATCTTGATCACAACAATATTAAAAGAATGGATAACCCCAATGTGGATTATACTTCTTCTTATGCGCTATGGCCCACCGTTCTTTGTCCAATCATCTGGAATATTTTTCAGGTGACTTTTGATTTTCTCCAACGTCTCCCCTCATCGGCCAATCTCTTAAAGACGCAAACACATGTTCATAGGAAAAGGATGCCCATTTATCTTAATCAGCTTTTTTATCTTCAAATTTAATTCTCTCTTGCTCAACAGCCGATTGCAATTATTGCCAAAAAATTCTACACTTATTAGTATAATGAGATATTGAATTATGTCACTTGCTGTATTTCTTCTTTTTGAGTTCTTCGAGTACATGGTCTAGCGGAACCTGAATCTACTTCTCTTAAAGTAGGAGATAGAAGATTTTATCGGTTTTATTGATATTAAAGTCGTATCTTTATCAACTACAACTAAAATTTTAATTTTAAAGTTAATTTTAGAGTTTTTCAATGTAGTTTATTTTAAACATTGATTTTAAAACTGCTGATAACACATCTATAACAGTTTTACACGTAAATGATTTATTCATTTTGTTATGAGTTATCAGCCATTGGACAAACGATCAAATCCTTGTTCTCTCAAAAAAACAATACATCCATTTACAAATTAACGACAGAAAAATGTTACATCCTATATTCACAATACATTCAGTTAAAAGTAGAAAGACAGAAAGGAACATTGCAAACAAAAACTGAAAAACAAATATAAGTACTTAACACCATCCATTTTTATTGTCGACGAATTTGACCTAAATACATATCTTGTGTGTATAGCCGGAGTTTTGCATTCACATATCCTCACCTAATGATAATTGTAGTACACCTTATAAAAATATCCGGTTGAAGAGAGAGGTTCAGAGATTATTATTATTATTATTATTATTATTATTATTATTATTATTATTATTATTATTATTATTATTATTATATATATATATATATGTTAAGATACGTTAAGAGTATAGATAGATAGAATATTATATATAACATGCCCAAAATAAAGCTGCATATTATTATTATAGGCAGCAATCCACCATCATCATGCTTAATTTTAGCTTAGTTGCCACCAGACTCCTCGCAACCTGGTGGCTTATAGGCGATGAAGCTGATGCACTGTACCTGTCTGACATTGTCAAAGCCAATGATGCGAACGAATGCATCAGGATAGGCCTTCTTGGCCTCCTCGAGCTCCATGAGAACCTGGGTGGCATCGCTGCATCCAAACATGGGCAACTTCCACATAGTCCAGTATCTACCATCGTAGTACCTGGGAGACCTATGATTCTCACGGTAAACAAACCCTCCCTTGCTGAACTCGAGGCAAGGCACCCATGTAGATCGTAGCAGATACTCGATCTGCTTTAAGAGGTCCTCCACGGTGAGCGGGGGCAGATAAGATAGGGTCTCAAACTTCTTGATACCCTCAATCGGCCACACCTGAACAAATGCAAACAATTGAATCAGGTAAATCTGAATTTCTGAACATAAGTTAATTTGAAAATTCACTATGAAGAAGCTGACATATCGTACCTGCATGCACTTGATCCTTCCGCCATTGTGGACGTTGCCGAAGCCCGAGTTGGTGGAGCGGCGGCTCATCAGGAGGCCGGCGGTGGACTTGAGCCCCTGGAATGGAGCCACGGAGGTGGCCGAGGAGGCCATGATGGTGGGGGCCATAGCTACATAGTTAGCTAGCTAGCTTATTAGCTAGTAGTTGAGTATGTTCTTAGTAGTAGTAAAGAGAGAAGATGGCTCGAGTTGAGGCCCTGTACGCTAGGTCATCATTAGCTTATATAACACCAACTGTATCATATCATCCATGGCCATGCGCGCTGCTTTGGTTGGCTGCCGAGAGGGTTGGGAAGGAGTGGCTGCGGCTCGCTGGTAGACGATGCGGGCGGCCAGGCTGGCATGGCGATCAGGTCGGCAGCCACGTGTTGGCGCGTGGTGATGCGGCTTATCCTCTGTACCACGCGGGACGGGATGGGCGATCCACCCTGGCCGTGTCTCGTTGGTTGCTCAACTTTTGTTAGTTTTCCCAAGCAAAATATGAAAAATATGCTTTCCTCGTTGCTGATGTGCTCAGTCAGGTGAGCTGAGCTGTACTGTGCTGAGATATTTTGGGCGTTGATCTTCCCAATTGGCTGTATAGAGTAGGTACGGGTCCCGTACCAAGTAAGGTAACAACGGCTGCAAGCCTCTGCGTAGCGTATCCAATCCCAAATTCGAGCATGTGCGTACGCCGTGTGCGTGGAAGGAAGGAGTGTTTTCACCGATCAACATCGATGCAAACGTGCAGTACATGACGGTTAGATATTACAGAAACGGTCGGTTTTATTGGTTGGAGTTCTCGGTAAAGTACAGGCAGCTATGGCAGTTGCTTCGTAGGAAATGTCGACGGACGAACGACTGCGCGCGACGAAGGAATGTAAGGATGGCTTACAATCAAGAAACTGGAATGCCTGCTTTGGCTACGGCAAAATTACGACACAGCAATTCGTTTGCGAAACTTAACTTTGTAAATGATAGGAAAAAAACACTAGCATTCTTGATAACCAAAGCGCTAGCAGCACCGTGCCCTCGAACCTAAATCAGGTCAATTTGTTGCTTTGGCAGTTTTTCCTCATCTCTCAACCACCACCATACACGTAGCTAGGGCGATTAAGAAAGATGCAGTTATAGATTGATAATAGAGTAAAT
The DNA here is from genome assembly GCA_030770085.1 of Oryza coarctata. NCBI lineage: Eukaryota > Viridiplantae > Streptophyta > Magnoliopsida > Poales > Poaceae > Oryza > Oryza coarctata. The sequence goes on along the minus strand of CM061484.1, from coordinate 6,880,554 downwards.
TTTATAAAATCCTAATATCTGGTACATCCGTAACCCAAAATCTGAAGATCTATTTCATAAAACCCTATGTTTTTTTAAAAAAGCTTCATAAAATCCTAATACAAAATTATATTTTCCATTTGGCACGATTAGCTGACTTTTAACAAGCATTGGCTATCAATAGTTCAATTATTTATGTATATATATATACAATTATCATATCATTATTAATGGAAATTATGTTGAGTTTTTATAATATTAGGTGTGAAAGTGAGAAAATCAATAAGGTAGACAAGAGGATGCAAACTTTGAGTCAATTATTATGAAATGTATATAAAAAACATAATAACAATATGGGTATTGTAAATTTAAGGTTTCTTAAAATATTTCATCCCAAAACTTATGGTTGTTTAAAACAAACTTATCTTTTATGTTACAGATGTCGTGAAATTTATTCTTAATAATAAGCGAGCAACACAATTCACAAAAGATTGCTGGAGTGCAATGTAACCCAATGTTGTACAATACAATGCACAAAAATTGTAATTATATATGTTACTCTCCTAAATAATATTACTTATAGCACGAATATTGCTTGCATTTAAGTATAGAGTTCTATTGAGGATATTATGGAATCAAGATCAGAGAGGAGATCCGAGAGATTAGACGCATAAGGAAAATCTAGATAGAAAAGACTCAACCGCCAGACACCGGAGGTCAACCTAAATATAGAAAGAGATAAACTCTAACACCCATGCGATCAAAACATCCATAGGATAGACGTTAAAACTAGAAGGAAACTTAAAAAAAATAGAAGTGGGAAGCCCCTTGTTGAAGATATCAAAAAACTGGGATGTCGTCAGGACATGGAGAATGTGAACATCTCCAATAGCAACACGCTCGCAGATGAAGTGGAGATCGATCTCAAAATGCTTTGTTCGCTGATGCTAAATAGGGTTGGTTGATAAGTACACAACACTGATATTATCACAATAGATCAAGATGCTCTTCGTCAGGAAACTATGAAGTTCCTGTAACACCTGTCGAAGCTAGCAAGCCTCGGCCATGCCATTGGTGACCGCCCGATATTTAGCCTTAGCACAAGAGCGGGACACCATGTGCTGCTGCTTGGACGACCAGGAAACCAAGTTGTCACCAAAGAACACAGCGTAGCTTGAAGTAGACTTGCGTGTGTCCGACAACCGGCCCAATCAGCATCGGTGTAGACAAGTAGAGCAGAGGTCGTTGACGATCGCAGAAGAAGGCTATGACCAATTGTCCCTTGCAGATAGCGCAGGATGCGTTTAACCGCAGAGAGGTGAACGTCACAAGGATCATGCATGTGGAGACACACCTGCTGAATAGCATAAGAGATTCGGGCCGAGTGAAGGTGAGATACTGCAAGAAACCAACCAAACAGCGGTACTGAGTGGGATCGCTGACAGGTGACTGATTGTGGAGGAGACCTTGGCATGAGTGTCAAAGAGGGTACTGCATGGCTTGTAGTTGGTCATGCCAGCTCGCTCAAGCACATCCAAAGTGTACTATCGTTAAGAAAGAAAGATGCCCTTAGAACACCGCTGAACAACCACTCCAAGGAAGTGATGGATGACACCGAGATCCTTCATGAAGAATTCTTTCTAAAGTGCAGTGATGATGCGACAAAGAAGATCCTAGCTAGAGGCAATGAGGACAATGCCATCCACATATAACAATAAGAATGCCCTATCGGTCCCGTGTCAATAGATGAACAAGGAGGTGTCAGACTTAGCCTCAGTGAATTCCAAAGTGAGCAAGTGCACAACAAAGTGGCTATCCAGACACCAGGCGCCTGCTTCAGACCATATAAGGACTTATTGAGGCGACAAACAACATATGGCTGAGCAGGATCAACAAAACCTATGGGTTGTGAGCAGTCGCCAAGGACAAAATAGTACAAACAGTCACAGGTTGACCATCGGACTAAAAATCTCATCATAATCCACATCGGGACGTTGGGTGAAACCACGGAGGACCCAACGGGCCTTATATCTGTCAAGAGAACCATCGAGATAGAACTTGTCATAGAAAATCCACTTTTCGGTGACAATGTTGACACCGAAAGGACACGGGACAAGAACCCACGTGTTGTTAGAGAGCAAGGCGCCGTACTCCTCTTCTATCGCGCGTCGCCAGTGTGGATCGGTGAGGGCGCTACAATAGGTCTTCAAAATGGGCGAGAGAGCCATGGCACTGAACACGGCTGGCATGCATGATAAAGAGAATCACTAGTATTTTTATTCCAACGGATAACAGAGGCACTAGTGAGTTTGGACAGAGCCTCATGCCAGGATGTCCAAGACGATGATGCCAAGTGATAAAGGGGGTGTTATAACAAGGCACATGACTCTATGGAATGCACTGGGACGATGAGAGTGTAGAGGGGCCAGAACTATTGCACCTGACAATCACGCTCTAGGAATTGAGATCCTTCACAGAGAGGCCAAACAGGTCAAATTCGACAAAACAATTATTATCAATAATGAACTGATGAATAGAGATGGGTTTTTAATGATATCAGGGGCAACAAGAATATTATAGAGATAAAAGGGATCCAGTAGGATAGAGTGGCCAAACGTTGTGACAGGTAAAGTAGATCCATTGACAACTATAATAAAGGAGGACCGTGGCAGGCGAACAAAGATCTAGACCCAATTAGTTGCACTAGGAGGATTGAGGGTCATGGTGTTGAAGTTACTATTGATTCCAAGATCTAGACCATGGTGTCTATGGTGAGGCCTGGTGAACCGAAGCAGGAGGCATCGTGGTGGGCTACGGAGGTGGCCCAAGCTGCTGTTGGGCCTGCTCGAACGGCATCGGCAGGAATGGCCAAGGGGCAAAGTGGGCAAAGTGGGCCGGTGGAGGCGCATAGTGGGCCAGGGCAGCTAACAGGCCTGTTAGTAAGTGGCTTGGGGTGGAGGTGCACACTGCGTCTGGCCACCACGCTGCTACAGATCGGGTCACATGGTGATTTGCCTGGTCCATGGATTGTAGATCAAGGGCCATGGCACCGTGGCCTTGCTGCCACTGCCACTGTTACCATGATGGTGCCAGCGACCTCTACCGATAGAGCTGTCGCCGATGCTTCCGGAGGGCACCATGGAGCGGGCGGATCTACCATGGGTCACCGCCAGGTCACCAGCAGAGGAGGTAGAGCCGCCAGAAGGCTATGCCAAAGCAGTGACGAGGGCGATCGTCAGAGGTGGTGTTGACATTCTAGAGTCGATCTCCTCGTGGATAAGGTCGTTACGGACCTCATCGAAAGAGGGGAATGGCTTGGAGCGCTCAAAGTGAGTCTTTATGTGGGCAAATCTCTCATTTAGGCCACGCAGCACATTGAGGACGAGGGTGCGGTCATGGATGACCTTGTCGAGGTCGTCGAGAGCGTTGGTCATCCCCTTCATCTTGCGACAGTAGTCATCGATCAAGAGGTCGCCCTGCACAAAGACATGAAATTTGACGTCGAGGCGAAGGGCGCGAGCTTTGCTATTGAAGGTGCGGGCGAACTCCATCAGCTCAGGGGAGAGCATGCCTAACACCTACGATAGGACGACAGCATCCATGGACCGCTAGGACGGCATGACAAGGAAGGTAGCGTCGAAGAGGACATGGTCCACGAGGGCATACCGCTCGAGGGTGAGGAGGACAAGGTCACACTAGCGATTAAAGTGGGAGGAAGGGTTTCCGAACCACGGGCACAAGGGCACGAATGTTATGGACGCCTACCACCTGCGATGAAGATTAGCAATGGTGGTAGCCTCATAGTCGTGGATGACAAGGTCATCGAAGGCCTTGGCGTCATCATGGGCGTCATCGTCACTAGGTCAAAAGGCAGGGTGGCAAGCAGCGATCACTGCACGCTCGAGATCGGCAGCGACCTGATGTACCTTTGCGATAATGTCCTAGGCGCATAGACGCGATCCTGAGTGGCAACAACAGCCTTATCGGCCTCATCAACGACGTCAACCAAGTCCTGACGAGCCTTCTCCCATGCAGTCACATCCTTGACGCGCTACTTAGCATCAACAACTGTAGGAGCGAGCGAAGGATCTCCAGGTGGCATGGCAATGGCACAGACGGGAGAGGCCATGGCAACGACGATGGAGCAAAACCAAGTTGTCACAGTAGTGAGGCAAGGGAAGCACAGATGGGGACTTCGAGAAAAGGTGGCTACCCCGGATACGGTGGAGGAGAAGGATAGCTCTAATACCATGATAGCGCGAATATTACTTGTATTCAACTAAATAAAAGGAGTACAATATATATAGAGCTCTACCGAGAATCTTTCACTAGCTAATTTATGGAATCAAGATTAGGCGAGATCCAGGCATATAAGAAAAGGCTAAGCAGGAAAAACTCAATCGCCAACCACCAAACGAGATCACCTAAATAGGAAAGAAGATAAATCTAAATGTAGAAGTAGAAAAACTCTAATATAACTGTAGAGCATGACAGCTTCATAAGTATTCAACTCAAGCAACACTTTTATAAATCATTATATACATAATTAAGACATCAGGGAAAAGCATAAAGACCTACTACAGTCTGCTCATTTACTGTACAACATATATACCGTATAACAGTTGATGTCCCCTTGAGGCATGTGAACAGTGAATACTGTATGAATAATATGATGAACCAAACGAAAGAATCCTGTATAGGGGGTTCTGCAGCTTCAGTCGGAACCGCTGGCCTGTCCTCCAATCCTTATTCTCAACAATGGACTCCGTAACTGTAGCAGTATAAACTGTTTTACATAGATTCAAGAAGGCACATAATCAAACAAAAAGGAAACCGAAGGCCCTGCAGAAAGAGAACCAGAACGTATCACCTGATTCAAGTCAAGTTACAGATACGACAGAGAGAACCAAAACTATTTCTAAAACCAGAATTTAGAAGGTATGAAATAATGAATTCATTTATGTAACCTGGCAATATCAATCGTGCTACAGTAAGTTCGAATCCAAAGTGTCGTCAAACTTGGCAGATCAATCATGGCTTCAAAGAAGTTTGCAAGAATAACCTCACCCAGCCTTTCTGACTGCTGTGTCCTTCCATTGACAAACAGATGATTTCCTGGGACCTTGCTCCAAAGAAGCATTCACCATTGCGTCAAGGTTCTGGATGGAACGGTTCTAGAGAACCCCAAGTTTTTCCTACCTTTATTTTAGTGCGTAAAGGCACTGGCGAAAGAAACAAATAGCAATTCATTTTCAGCTTGAAAATGAAAACTAACACTATCCGATTCAGAACTTCAGATTAGAAGTGATACCTAAGAGTGAAGCTGCGTTCTCCATGACTGTCTGTAGTAACCTTCCAGCCTCTGCTACCATGCATGGATCAACTTCAAGCACCAGTTCATCATGCACCTAAAAAACAGAAGAGGATTACAATCATCAGAATAAGCAAACTAACAGAACAATAATGGAAAATCAGATATAAATATATATATAGACCAGGAAAAATAGGATATTTCATGATAGTTTCGTCAAATACCTGCAAAATAAGGTGACAACGGCCTCTGATTTCAGAAAAGTTCTGCATAACCACATCAATTGAATCAACTGTAGATCCTGTCGTGCTCCCATTTGTAATTGCACAATGAACTTTAATCATAGCCACTTTGATAATATCAGCTGCAGAACCCTGGAAAAACTTGCACTTAAATACTGTATTGCAGTGAATTAAGAAACTAGCAGCTTAAGAAAGACAGTTGCTCTATTACCTGGCAAATAGAATTAACTGCTTGTCTCTGTGCCTTTGCCTTCTCCTTGCTATTTCTGGCTGTTATTTTTGAAAGAAAACGTCTCCTTCCCATCAAGGTCTGTACATACCTGATAAGTGATAATAGCTTAGGCACTACCTTTTAAGTATTGACATGTGCGTTGTTATAAAATGAAGTAGAGGATCCATGCTTTATAAGATATGTACTTCTATACATGGGCAGAAAGCACAGAAGTGCCTTTTCATGTGGGGAGGGCTATATCACTGTAAGTTATCTTGGTAGGCAACCTCATGCATGTTGTACCCCCTCTCCTCTTTTTATAGCACTGTGACTACACCTCTTTAGCTGGTTGTAGATTAACTGAATTAGATGCACCAATTCACCCATTTGTTAGCTGTTTCTGGTTTAAGGTTGTCCTCAGCTTCTAGTATTACACAAGGCATTGTGAACAGTCCAGTAAATGTGCTTCATCAACATGTTTTTTCACTTGGAAAACTAGGATTTTAATAACCATCATGCATGCCTATATTGCCAGCCACCACACTGGTTAAAATGACAAAAACGATTAAGACACGGGTCAACTTCTTGATCTAATTGAAACTAGTTCAAACTAACTCAAGTTGAATCCTTTTTTCCAGCCTCCTCGATCAATGGCTAGTAGTGAAAAACACTCCATAAGGGGAGCAGTGGCAGAGCTCACAAAGATGTGCCAGCTGGACACACGTTATTCCAATCTGGTGTGCCACACCCAAGGTAGCAGCAGGTAATTCCTTATGCAGCTGCCCTATCACCTCAAACTGCTGTCAGTTGCAGCCTGCCAACTCCCATCCTCCTCACCTCATGTCATGCTACCATTGATCAAGAAGACTATAAGAATGTATACAGTAAGGCTAAAACCCTCAACTCTATACAGAGGGATCGGGTCTATATATATACAGCCCAGTGGTCCAGTGGTCTAACACCCCCGCGGTCGCAGCGGGAGGGGACGGACGCAGAGACTGGACCAAAAACTGGTGAACAAAGACGTGAAGAGGCCTTTGGTCATAATATCGGCAAACTGATGCGCCGATGGTACATGGAGCACCCAAACCTGTCCTAGTGCGACCTTGTCACTGACAAAATAGATGTCAATCTCTATGCGCTTGGTGCGTCAATGATGAACCGGGTTGACGGTCATGTAGACAGCACTGACGTTGTCGCAGTAGACGATGGTCGCAGAGGAGAGGGGTACACGGAGCTCCTGGAGAAGCTAGCGAAGCCAACAACACTCGGCAACGGCGTGGGCGACGGCGCGGTACTCGGCTTCGACGCTGGACCGTGACACTGTAGTCTGTCGTTTTGAGGACCATGAGACTAGTGTCATCGAGGAAGACGCAGTAGCCGGACGTGGGGCGTCGAGAGTCAGGGCAGCCTGCCCAGTCCGTGTCGGTGTATACGGTGAGGAAGTCGATGGGGTTGGAGCTGAGGTGCAGCCCGCTAGAGAGTGTGCCCTTCACGTAGCGCAGGATGCGCTTGAGCAGCGCGAAATGATGTTCACGCGGAGCGTGCATGAAGAGACACTTGCTGGACGACGTAGGTGAGGTCGAACCGTGTGAGGGTGAGGTATTGGAGAGCACCGGCAAGACTCCGATACTGAGAAGGATCGGCGACGAGTGAGCCATCAGTAGCGGAGAGTTTGGCTCGAGTGTCGACCGGGGTGGCCGTGGGGTGACAATCGGCCATGCTCGCACGCTGAAGAAGATCGATGGCGTACTGGCACTAGGAAAAGAAGAGCCCGTGAGAAGAACGGATGACGGAGATGCCAAGAAGTGGTGGAGGGACCGAGATCGGTCATGGCGAACTCGGAGTGGAGTCGGACCATGATCTGATGTAGGAGGGATACCGAAGGCGCTATAAGAACAATATTGTCAACGTATAGGAGGAGATAGGCGGTAGCGTTGCCGATGTGAAGAGTGAATAGTGAGCTATCGGACGCAGAGGCCACAAAGCCGATGTGCCGAAGGTAGGCAGCAAAACGCTGGTACCAGACCCGAGGGGCTTGTTTGAGGCTGTAGAGAACGTTGAAGGAGGCAGACATCGTCGGGACGAGAGGGGTCGACAAAGCCTGGAGGCTGCTGGCAGTAGACCGTTTCCGTCAGATGACAGGGAAGAAAGGTGTTCTTCACGTCAAGCTGATGGATCGGCCAGGAGTGCGAGGCAGCCAAGGTTAGAACGACCCGGATGGTGACAGGTTTGACGACGGAACCGAAAGTCTCGTCGTAATCGACACCGGAGCGTTGGGAGAAACCCCAAACTACCCAGCGTGCCTTATAACGGGCAAGGGAGCCATCGGCGTGGAACTTGTGCTTAAAGATCCACTTGTCGGTCACAATGTTGGCGTCGGGAGGACGGGGGACGAGGCGCTAGGTCTCGTTGTCCATAAGGGCCTTGTACTCGTTGGCCATAGCGCGCGCCACTGAGGATCGGCCAAGGCGGAACGAGAAGTCGCCGGGATGGGCGAGATAGAGCAGTGGACGGCGGAGAGCCCATAGCGCTTGGTAGGGCGGAGAGACCCGGTCTGTGAGTGGATAACCATGTGAGGTGGAGGGATGAGAGCCGATAGGAGTGTGGTAGGTGTGGGGAGAAATGTTTGGGAAGGAGCTGTATGTGAGAGAAAAGGGGGGAACTAGATTGGCCTGAGCCGATGGAGTTGGATAGGTCGATCGGTTTGGTCGGTCCAATGGAGATGGAGCAGCCGATAGGGAGGGGGAGCCGATGGAGGCTGAGGAGCCAATGGAGGCGGATGAGCCAATGAAGACTAAGGAGCCGATGGGGGTAAGGTGTCCGATGGAAAGGGGACAGGATCAACCGAAGCCAATAAGAGTGGTGGGGCCGATGGATCCGATGGGAGGGACATCGGACCGAATAGTAGTGGGATAGCTAAACGGTAAGTCCTCAGTAGCGGCCCATGAGAGGGCCGATGGGGAGAACGGTGGAGGAGACCGGGACGGCACGGTGTTGGTGATGATGAAGTCGAGATCGCTAGATAAGGATCTCGGATTAAGCAGGCCGAAGGAAAAGCATGTCTCGTCAAAGATAACATGACGAGTGACAATGACCCGACGGATGGAAAGGTCGAGACATCGGTATCTCTTATGAGATGAGGGATAGCCAAGGAGAATGCAAGCGATGGAGCGGGGAGCGAGTTTGTGAGGAGCAGTGGCGGTGAGGTTTGGGTAGCAGAGGCACCCAAAAACGCGGAGGTGTGAGTAGTCGTGCGCCGTGCGGTAAAGAAAAGTGTATGGAACGTTGTGGTGAACGGAGGAGCACGGGTGTCGATTGAGGAGGTAAGTCGCAGTGGTTAGTGCTTCTACCCAGTAAGTTGCAGGTAAGTGGGCATGAAGCAGCATAGTACGACTTATGTTGTTGAGGGTACGAAGGAGGCGTTCAGCCTTGCCGTTCTAGGGAGAGGTGTAGGGGCAGGAGAGGCGTAGATGGATGCCGTGCGAGGTGAGAGGGAGGAGAAGGGATGACAAGAACGAAATATACCAGCCAATGATACCATGTTGGAGGACGTACTAGAGTCTAGCACCCAGGGGTGCTGAGATTGGAGCGTCATCTGTTGAGGGCGGCGACAAGTCCAGCCTGGTTCCAGGAGGGAACCGACTGGATGGGTGGTATCGGTAGCATCGACTAAGGCGACAGGATGGGAGTCGTTGCTAGGTGGGCCTAAGGATGGGCGCCGAGGACCTTTGGTTGCCATCTGATGGGGTTGCGTGGCTGGGGCTAGGGTGCCTAGGGGTTGTAGCAGAGCCACGGACCCGTGGGACCGGCAGGCTGGGCAGGGATGGAAGCAGGTCGCGATTGCATCGGACCGTGCTAGTTCTTGTCTTTGCCTTTGCCCTTGCCTTTGCCGGTGCGGGCTGCGTTGCCATGGTTAGGGCCATGGCCGCCAGAGCCACGGGAGGGAGCGGCAGCGCAGGATGCTCGACAGCCATTATCGGCTACGGCAAGGAAAGCGATGTGGGCCACGGTCTTCTCGTCATTGGCCAGACTGAGTTCTTTAAGAACTAGCATGTCATGGGCCCGAGCAAACGACGGAAGGGGTATGGCGTTGGCGATGTCGTCGGCGATGTTTGAGAAGTAGGGATTGAGGCCTTATAGAAGGGTGAGGACGAGTTGAGAATCGGCCACGGAGTGGCCGACATCCCGAAGAGCAACAGCCTTTACTTTAAGGCGCTGGCAGTACGAGGAGACAGAGGAGTCTCCTTGTACCATGGAGTGAAACTCGTTGAGAAGGAAGATGGCGCAAGGCTGCTTGTTTGCGAGAAAGATCCGCTCGATAGCCACCCAGAGATCCCGGGCAGTGGGGTCGGTATCTTTCATGGCGAGGTCGAGGACAGAGTCGTCGACCGAGCCGAGCAGCCAGCTGCGCACGCAGCACTCGGCGATGTCCCACTGGGGGTCATCGAGTCGAGGTGGAGCGGAGCCATCAATGTGTGACCGTAGGCCAAACTTTTCAGAGGAATTTAAAGAAGAAAACTGACTTGGAGTAGTTGGCATTGAGGTCAAGAGAGATAGGAACGTGAGATTTCACGTTCATAGCAGCGTAGAGGGGTGAGAAGATCGACGAGGTGGTGCCCGAGGTGTGGTCTGGGACACCGAGAGTTGGAGCAGATTCGGCAACTAGGAGAGTGCCGGAGCTGAGGACTGACTCGGTGGCCATGACAAGAGAACAGGGACAAGAAGCTGATGGGAGTAAGAGACCGATGGGAGGAAGCCGATGAGAAGGGAAATCAGCCGATCAGAGAAGTGAGAAGCCGATAGGGAGTGAGCCGATGAGAGAAAAGGATGGGCCAACCAGCCGATGAGTAGGCAGCGGAGTAGGTGAGGGAAAAGTGGTTGGCAGAGTAGGTAGGTCAGAGAGTGATTGGGTCACGGACGTGCGAAGATTCACATCCGTGAAGAGAAGATTCACGTCCGTGGACTCGTGGAGGCCAAGGTGTGGAGCGGACGTGAAAAAGGCGAAGAAGGGCCGGACGCGAAGAGAAGAGGTTCGCGTCCGGGAGGTAGAGATTTGTGTCCGTGGACACGTGGACACGTCAGAGTGGCTCGGACGTGAGTGGAGAAGGTTTGTGTCCAAGAGCCGTTGAGCGTGTCGGAAAAGCGAGAACCGAGAGAGGGTTCCAGCTGATGAAGGACGGACAGGTCTAGCCAATGGGGGCGGACGAGTTCAGCCGATGGAGACGACGAGCGCAGAGGTGCGCCGGCGTCGGAGGAGAAAGGATGCATGGAGCAAGAAGGGTGAAGACGGGTGTGAGACGAGACGAGGAGGCAAATGGAGACCGTCACCTTGTCGCTTGGAGGAGCAAGGGATGAAAGAGGGTGGTGGAAAAGAAGAAAGGAAAAGCGTCTGCGGAGAAGACGGGGAGAAGAAAGGAACCGAGACGAGAGAGCGAGGAGGGAGTACCGGGAAGAAGGTCGGCGACGGGAAGAAAACGTCGATGACGGAGAGAAAAGGTCGGCTCGCCGGTAGGAGAATGCTAGCGCGCCAGAAATGTCTAGACTTGCTCTGATACCATATAAGAATGTGTACAGTGAAACTAAGACCCCCAACTCTATAAGAGGTGTCAGGTCTATATATATACAGCCCAGTGGTCCAGTGGTCTAACAAAGACGGCCGTCCGGAGTTAAGACGAGAGAGAGAATGACGAGGGAGGGGTTGGTTCAAAGTGCAACAAAAAGGAAATACTATCTGGTCCTAAGTTAAAACATGCTCATCTAATCAATAGGTGAAGCTTTGGCAATGATAGGTGCTCCAATATGCAATTTACTCTCTTTTTCTTCAGAATTTCTATCTCAAAAACACTTACGGTATGAAAAGATATCCACGTCAAATGCCACAACCCTTACAGTACTGCAACGGGTGTATCTACATGGGTGCCTTGGCAACATGGTGCCTAAAACTGCTATATATATTTCTGAGTTAATTGCGTTGGCGGTGCATAAACTTATTAGGTGGGTGAAATCTAGTACACAAACTTGTAAAACACTTCTTTTGGTGTATGAACTTGTCCAATGCATGCAAACCAATGCTAAAACAACACATTGTGACTAAATTTACCAAGTTGGACACTAAGCACAATGTAACGTGCACACTTGAGGACAAGAGACTTATTACATGTGCAAATAACCTCTATATTTGGTTTCTAGTTTGTTCTTTGTTTGTTTCTATTCACTAAATCATTCCTCTATATTTTATATATTTTCTTTGTAGTAAAATCGGTATAATATATTATGTTTGACTCAATACATGCATATCTGTGTGGCGTCTGAGCCTATGAGGAATCCTAATTAGCACCCGCTTAGCAATAGCAGCCACGATATGCCTTTTGGCCTTAGTTCACACACACAAAACAAGCTTGAGCATCAAAATAAGCATTTTATAAGTTTGTGCACTCGCCTAAAAAAAGTTCTTCTACAACCAATGCAGTTTACTCTATACTTCGAGTAGGGTCTACCCCTAATATTTCACCTCAAAAGCAAACAAAAAAAATCAAAGAAGGTAAGACATCAGATCTTTTTTTTTCTCGAAAACGCAGGAGGGCATATCAGAGCATAAAAGGCAGAAATGGCTATGACAAAGCAAACTAACCCTTTCTGGCGACAAGACGCCACAGCTTCGTGTAGCCATGAAGAGACACCAGGAAAGAACCTCTTAAAACTTTGGATTTTCTGTGCAGCATCCTCTGGGCTGCATTCAAGTTGTTCAGCTAGAGAGTTGGCACCCATTCCATAGAGGATGCCATAAATAAATCTTTTTGTGGTCTCTCTTTCCTTTGAACAGATCAAGGACTCCTCTTTACCAGTCCATCTTGAAGCAATCATAGTAAATACATCACCATCTGGTTTACTTAGAAGTTCAATCAATGCAGGATCTTTGGAAAAATGAGCCATTAAACACAGCTCAATCTGTGAGTAATCAGCTGTTACCAGCAACCAATTCTCCTAACAAAACGAAAGGAGACCACAAAATTACCCTACTTGTTATAGGAAAATATATACAGCATAAAACAATTGTTGAGTGAGCAATACTTTGGTGGGAATGAAAAAATCACGAGCATTGATTTCGTGATGATCAACCATTGACATGCTTGTGGAATCATGATCATTCTTCAATGTTGTGAAATCCACTAAGTGCTCAACACACTACAAATTATAGTTCAATCAGTTATTTTTCTGAGGAAAAAATGCAGTCAATCATTGATATGAATATAATCATATTATACAAAACACTAGTGATAATTTAAAATAACCTGAAGATTTGGCTCTTCCATTGATAGACGGCCAGTGGCAGTTGATGTCTGGAGCCAATTTCCTTGTATGATGTATCTTTGTGATCTGTTGCACAACTGAGCCCGTGAACAAATGGACCCCAATGTGCCATTTAACAATTTTGCCAATGTTCTATGTTCCTTAATTACTGATATAATTGGATGTTGATCCCTGAAAAAAAAGAGCATAATAGTATAAGACGCTTGTATTAAAAGTGAACAAAACCAAAGCATTCATAAATACATGTTAATCCCTGAATAAACAGAGCAAAAAAATATTAGATGAAGTGATGATATAAGTCAGAAGTTCAACAAAAGCAATTCTTTTCCACATCTTATTGTTACCAGTGCAAACGCAGCAATTACTTGGGTAAGTTGCACAAAATTACATGAGGGCTGAGTGAAGCATCAAAAGAATATACAGATTACAGCACTACTTGTAATCTGATTTGGCCATGGCATTCTGAGCCAGCTCATTGGCATGTTCAATAAATTCTGAGCATTCTGAAAGGCGTAAGAATTATTTTCTTCCTTCCATGAGCCTCACTTTACTATAATTCTTTGAAGCACCAAGCCTAACATGCCATGCATATGACTCTTGAAACATACTGTAATCAGACATAATCATAAAACGTGATGGCATCCCAATAATTCCAGCTTAGATCAAGACAACACCTTAATGACATCTTCAACATGCAGAAACTAGATTGGACACAAGGATACTTCAACGCAGACATAATATAAGACATTGTGTCAGTGAACCATTGTTGAGACTAGATATACAAGGAAATACATTTTAAATTTCAAAAATGCTTGAATCATGTAAAGTTTGTGACTGACGCATTAAAAGAAAAAAAACACTTTTGCTAAAATAATAAATTTGCAATGCCCAGAAATGACACACACGACAAAGAGATCAAACCTATACCTTAGATGGTCCAAGGACTGCTTGTCAGTGCTAGGATGCAACTTTCCTTTCTCACAAACTTTTGGAACTGGCAGTTTTAAGTGTGTATAAAGAACGTCAGCGATGTCAGCAGTTGCATTTAATGAGAAGCTCTTGCCCGCTAATTTATAAGCTTCTTTCTCTAGTTCTTTCAGCTTTCTTATTATGATATGCCTCGCATGGAGACATGCATCCATGTTAGCACCAATTCCCCAAAGTTCCATATCAACAAGAACATTTACCTGTCCAACAAATATGATATGAATGACAGCATTTAATGACGATCTTGCATTTGGCAAGGTTAGAACATACCAACGGACACTCAATTGTTTCTAGCAAATCATTGAGATTTTGAGAAACAAGTAATTTCCTTAAAACAGAATCCAATGCCCGTGTCTGCGCAGCACGCCGACAGCAACCATTATGAGCTGCTTTGTGCATCTGATTTCTCCATCGGCCATCTCGATTTGCAGCTGCAGCAGCTTCATTGTGTAGTCGTCTCTTCACTAACTACTTATCAAAATCATGTAAAAATTACAAATAAAGTACATTTTCTGAAATATCTCAGCATCAAAGTTAAGAAATCTTTTCTGTCAAAAAATTAAGAAACCATTGGGAAATGTTAAGGTTGAAAGAGAATGCCATGAAAGTTCATACATTTAAAGAGGAAACCAAGAATGCATTATAGATCACAGCATAAGATATTATACCTTCTCAAGATTTGGCACTGTTTTACTTTCCTCATCAGGCCAGAGAAGCCATGCCACCAAGCATATGTCCAATCCACTGTGGACAGAAACTGGTGGTAGGAACACATACATGTCGTCCAGGACTTCAACATTCTTCAACATTTTGTAGTCAAGATGAAGTCTAGCAAGCCGTTGACAAGAAACACAGGGATACTTCAATGCTTGAATCTGGACCTTCAAGTTCCAGGTCATTTTTTTGACACTATTTCGTTGCATAATTTCAACTACTCTGTTCCATCTTCTCGTTAGTTCCTCCCACATTTCAATGGAGTCATTGCTACCAGCCATCATTAGGTCTTTTGGAAAGTTGCAGTAGTAAACAGGTGAATTTTCCCAACAGACAGCCAAACCAAGAATATCAAAATAGGTTGAAGATGATTTAATTGACTTCTTGACATAATGAAGATCAAAAGAAAACTCACTAAAAGTAGACCACTGATCAAGAAAACTGTCAAATCCTCCTGGGAAATTATATGCATTAACAGGGCCTTTGTCAGCCACATTTCTGCTGCTTAATTTAGTTTCTGTGGACAAAGGTGATGCTTCTTGGACACCAACGTTGACATTATTCACTATTCTTGAAGTCTCTGTTATTTGTATGGAAGAACCAGGGAGCATATTGTTCCCTAAAGTTCTCTCTGTAGAAGCCCTTTGAGCACCATAACTGAAGCAGTTATTTGTATCATCACTAGCTTGACACCTGCCAACAGAAACCATGCTATCTCGAGTTGGAGGTTCATTGATAGTTGGGAGTAGAGGTATAGTAAATTGAGGAACTTGTACACCAAGTGACTTGAAAGCAGAGAATGCTGCTACTCTAGCTGCTTCTGCCTCCTCAAGAACAATTTTGTGAGCTCCATTTTTTATCTTCTTGGCAATACCCAATTGCATTCGCCGTAAACCAGAATCACCTAGTCCATTGAACAGATATTACTACACAAGCCAGGAAAATGCACAAGAAATAGGCCAATATGATGAATCTAACCCCTTGATACTAAACTGATCCAGAATGTTGAATGAAAAGAGAAGAAAACAAGAGTAGAAAACACAAAGGAATGCCATTATGGACTACATATTACAGCCGTCTCCAAAGGAAATGAAGTCTTCTGCTCAGGTTGTTAAGAGTATTAATTTATAAGTTTGATGGCATTTGTGCTATTACTTTTGCCATTTCTCTAGTACTAAAGCTACTGTTACCACCACCACCACCACCATCATTACAGCACTACTGTAGTCTCAGAACCTCAGTGATTACCACGACATACACAAATATTTTAACAGAAAGTCTAAACATAGCTAGAGTATTAGACCTTGGCCAGACCAAGTAGAAGATTCAAATAGAGCTTTTGCAATTTCAGGAATAGATGCTTCAGCAATGGCAATAGGAGTACGCAAACCAGACTTATAAAGAGCCCTTGCTCGTGAACCCTGCATCCCATAACAAATAAAAATAAGTAGGAATATATGATGGGGCAAAACTTAGGATTTATCATGCCAAAGTAACATAAGCAAACCTTGACAAATGGAATTGATGTAAGTTCTGCAATCTCTGCTCTAACTCCAAAACAGACACGGTTTTGGAACTTAGCAACAAGGCCTTCTAAATCATGCCAACCAAGTCTCTGACAAAACACAGAAACCATTGAAGCAAACCTGCCAGCATTTTCCTGTAAGGCTTGAATCATACCTCTTGCAACTTTAAATGCCTCACAAACATCTGTGACAGGAATTTCCTGAAAGGTACAATACATTAAATGTCTTCATTAAATATTTAATCATACTATATTTACAAATAAAAAAGGATTCAAAACCAATTAAAGTAATGCACTTTGCTAGCACGGCAGAGATAGATCGTTGACATACTGCTAGGTTTCAGGAATAGTAATTAGCTAATTTATAATACAATCTTCTAGGGTTGAATTATACCTGAACAAGCCTTGATAACATCAAGGCCACATAAAAGCGCTTAGACACTCGAAGTGCCTGCTCATTAATAAGAGCATTCCCACCAGAACCTTGTGTTGGTGATCTGTTGCGGATACCAGTATGCTGAGGTTTTCCACGAACAGGCATTGCAGCCCCATGAGCCATATGCATCAAAAATGGTTCTATTACTCCAACCCGGTTGCCAACTGACTGCACATTACCAACAAGCATCATTACTGTAGATAAAATAGAGTAAGTTCTAGCATAGGGACATGACCTTGTAAAGTGGGTGCATTAGTTCATGGCCTTGTGATGCATTACATGAATATTATTTGATATAGTATAACTATCATTTTACAATAAAGAAGAATGAAACAACATACTGTTTTATGCCACTTCCTTGATAACATCACTTGATACATTTTAAGTTATCTGATTGTTTCAATATGTCATCTACTCATCTTAGTTTTGACCTTTTTACTTCAGTAAAGAGAATAAAAAAATATCTTTTTTTACTTGAAAAGGATGGTTGTCTGTCAGGCTATAAGGTCAATATAGACAATAACATATTAGCAAGAATCAGTCTGTGGTCCTTTACTATTGATATATCCTACAGAGAAACATAGTTTATGTTCCAATCAACACAAATAGAATATGAAAGTATTACATATACTCAGACTAAATGTTGGAGAGCAGATGTTCTAAGATGCAACAGAAGACGTGTACCTGCTCAAGAGAAGTAAGTTGCATGAACCTCTCATAATACAATTCCCAATCAGGTTCAACATCTACGTTTATGGGGGTTACCAGGTAAACCAAATGCAAATCACATGCCAGAACAAAGCCTTCTCTTGCCCTTGAAACATCATCCAGCACGACCTACAGAGAGAAATAGAAAAATGTAAGATTAAATTAAGAAATATTGAAAATAAAACTAGACAAAGTAACCTACCAACGAGTCCTCAGGATTAAGTGAACTGCCAAAAGCTGCTAGCCCAAGTGGAGTAGTAGAGTATATTTTAGTTTCATTATTCCACTCAAGAAACCTTTTATGGCATAACCAACGAAGCGAGTCCTGAGCTGACTTCACAACATGCTCAAAAGGTTTAGTAGAGTTAAGCAGTGTACACCTCACATATCGATGGATATCACTTGCAGTTTGCACAATTCCACCAGCAACAACCTCCATGATTGCATGAGTCATTCCATTTTTATCTTCTGAGAGGCAAGACTCCAAGGGACTACAATTACTTCTAAGAATACTTGTAATCCTCTTGACCTCTTCAGGTTTGCATACAAGTATCTACATTTCAAATGTCAAAGTATTAGACATTCATAAACAAGAAAACATCAGCACAACCAGATACATAAACAAAAAAATGAAACTAAGCTGATGAATTCATGGAAAACATCTGGCATAAATGAAAGTTTCATATCTTACACTCTCTCCCTTTGTATCTATGCCAGTTCTGCCAGCACGACCAGACATCTGCCTGTAGCGAGTTCCATCAATGAAGTCACGACCTATCCTAGGTTGCCTAAATATTACTCGTCTGGCAGGCAAGTTAACACCAGCAGCTAAAGTTGAAGTGGCAGTCAAAACTCTGACAAGACCTTTACGGTAACATGTTTCCACAATCTCCCTCTCCTCAACCTGCCAAAAGAGAAAGCTGTAACAGTAGTTGTATGAAACAGAAATGACTACATATGATAAGCTCACGATCTGATGCTATGTTCTCATCAACAGCTAGGAGAATAGTGTTAAAATAGTCATCGAGAAAAATAGAATGTGTTCACTCACATCTCCTACTGAAAGATATAAGTTGTCATGAAGTAATGGAATGGTTTTAGCAATTAGTAATAAATTCAAACAGCATCTACTAAAACGTAGTAAAAAAAGTCATCCAGCTATGCAGTTTAGATTCTGAATGCTTAGGTCAACGACCATGGCATAAATAAGGTCCACAAACTCTTCATGACATGATATGAGAAATTATAGTGAAACTACAATACCGTTAAACCAGCATGATGGTATGCAACTCCAGAGGGAAGGGTCTCTTCTAATACAGGATCTAACCCAGAAGGGCACCTCTTCAAGGCTTCAACTGCAGATGTGGCATCTGGAAATTCTGAGCCAACGTCACTTGATCCACCAGAAGCCACTTTCAAAAACTTGGCAACATGTCTTGCAGTTGATTCACAGCCTTTCCGGCTGGAGCAAAACAAAAGAACAGAATGCCCCTGCTGAACAACCTGGGAAGCAAAACAAGGCAGATGTGTACACATATATTTTAGAAAGTAAGGAATTGGTAATAACTGGAGACTGAAGAGCACATATTATTTACCTCATTGCACAACTCAACAATATGGTCTGGATCCTTACCGCCATGATCCGCTACTTTTGGAAGCACACGAACAACATTCATATCTTTATCAAAGACCTGATTACCGACTTTAATAAATTCCTCCAGCGGAACGGGTCGAAAATCTGTTTGGTAAAGTGCAGCCTAATTATGCAGCAGAATATCAGATACACATGAATTATCATATTTTAGTTTTACAATAACGTAAAATGCCACTTGAAACACAAAAGAAGATTTTGTCACACTCAACCTTTCATATTGACCAAAAAGATCAAGAATTACCAAAGCAACATAATCAAGGAAGATGATAACAAAAATGCTGCAGAATCAAGTCAACAACCAAAAAACAAGTATAAATCCCTACAAATTAGGTTGTGCATGTTAGGAATCAAATGGTCACAAAATAAATGGAACAAATAGACTGGATAAAAATCAACAAGACTAAAACTAACAAAGAACAGTTTCTATCATGCATCGAGACTCAAGCTGGTATTTGAAGGTCAGTTTGCAGACTTCATTAGATATATAGTAAATTTCAGATAACTGCAACTATTTTGTCAAAATTATCAGTTTACTGTA
Source organism: Oryza coarctata (assembly GCA_030770085.1). Taxonomy (NCBI): domain Eukaryota; kingdom Viridiplantae; phylum Streptophyta; class Magnoliopsida; order Poales; family Poaceae; genus Oryza; species Oryza coarctata. The sequence goes on along the minus strand of CM061484.1, from coordinate 6,860,935 downwards.
ACTTTAGCTAGATATTTCAGAGTGTATGATTTTATCAGAAAGCTACAACTTTATTTGTTTGATAAGGTTTGGGCCCACCTGTCATATACATACACAATACTTATGATCGTGTAAGTCGGGCCCACATGGCTTACACGCGTAGAGGGCAAAGTTGCAGTTTTGTGATAAATAGTTCACTACTGTTGCAGTTCTGTGAAATGCCCATGTAAAGTTAAAGGAAAGTGATAGTTTTGACAAAATAATTGTAATTTTGTGAAAATTACTCTTAGATATATTTATAGCAATATTCATGATAGTTGCTAAATATGCAGTCTGGGACTCACGAATCCGTTTTTTTTTACCGTGTTGACACGCGTGCGTCAATGTACATTAGACGTGGGACAACACGCATCTGACACAGAGTCCAAAGGAAAGAGAGGAGTTGAAGGCTTGCAGCTGCTGCATAGTAGAGTAACGAAGTTGCACTAGTACGTAAAGCAAGTGAAGAGAGAGTGTATGTGCGTGCAGAGAAGAGGCAGAAAGGTTGCAGCTTTTCCAGGATTGCAGGAGCCTAGAGACAGAGAGCATGTAGCCTGCACCTTTTGAGGTACTGCTTAGAAAAATAAACAAATTAACAAAAAAATTTAGGGTAAGACTTTTATACTCTATTCTTAGCAGTCCAAAAGCAAAGGCTGAAAAATAGAAAACAATGACAACTCCAAAATCAACATTGAAATTAAGCTCTAACAAAATTCAAATACTTTATAAGCCAGCGGGCAGACAAGCAAGCTTCCATGCACGCCAGACATATGACAGGATCTTATGTGCACAATACTTCTTGGAACACTAGTATTATAAGTAACCCCTCCATTTCAAATTATTTGTCATTTTAGGTTTATCCTAAGTCAAACATATCTAGTTTTGACCATTAATTATTAGAAATTCAAATAGTTTAACATGTGAATTATATATTATGAAAGTATTTCTCATGATGAATCTAAAAATATAAATATTATGATGTTAACCTATATGAGTTTATATAAATATATGGTCAAATATCAAAATGTATGACTTAGGACAAACCTAGCTTGAAACGGAGGGAGTATTTTAAGTGTTTGACTGACTATTTTACATGTCAATATTTTATATTGTATAATATTTTTATTAAAAAATATATACATTGTACGAATCCTCGAATCCTTTTTCTCCAAACTTGCAGAATCAGGCACTCAAATCAAAGTCAGACTCCAACAGTGTCCCATAACACTGTAAATATGTTTGTCAAATACTGCTGCAAGCCTATAGAGCATGTCTAATACTGTTTGTCAAATACCGTAACATTATAGAGCATCACATAGTTCCACATGATTTTCAGTGAAAAACTTAAGCAGTAAATTCTTTGCCCTTCTGCAGCCTCAAAATCAGATTGGTTGCATCAGTCATTTGTAGTTTAGATGCCTCCAATAAGGCCCTTAAGATATAAGGGTCAAAATAATGCACACAGTGTTTGTCCAGCCTTCCACCACCTTGTGGAAACACTACAAGAAACCTCTCAGGACAGACTAAATTTTATGGTTTTATGGAAAAAGCTAATTCAATAGAATCCTCACTATAAAGCAATGGTTCCCAGCATCCTTTCTACTTGTACCTTCAGCGGAGCACTCTTTCATTTCAGGACAGATAAGCAAAAGTATGGTGGTGTTATCATTAAAAGGGAAAGCAACCAAAAAAAACACGTGAAACTTTGAAATTCAGCAAATCAGCATACATAACTTGTTACTACTTACTACTGTATTCCATCAGACAGTTTGGTTAAATAATGCATTATTCTTGTCAAAATTATAGTGAATGAATTCCAACCATAAGATAGTACTCTGCAAGCATGCTTTAAGGTAGATAACAGCATTTCTTAAAAATACAGATAATAGTATGAACAAAAATAACAGAAATTTTCTTACTTGAAGCCAATCAGCTACAGCTGCAACATTGGGCATAGTAGCACTCATACCAATAATCTGCAATCCATGAGTTGCATCCATCTTCCCACTGCTAGAACCTGAGGTTTCTCCACTTGATGATTCTGAATTCCCTTCACCAGCTGCATACCGAAGCTTTGTCAGCATCAGCTCCAAAAGATATCCTCGGTGTTGGTCACCAACCTAAAACACAAAATTGAATGTTAGAAATAAAATATTCATGTATATAAATTATTAGGCCACCTATTATTACCAAAGTTTCACTTTGGACCATCATTTAAGCATTGTTTTTTTTTGGGCCAGGTAATATTTCCATTTGTTGCACTTTGGACCACCCTCCCTTTCTATCTCCCTCAGTATCTTCTCCACAAACTCCATACCACCATCTAGAGCTCCATGTCTATCAGTGCAGCGGATAGCAGTAGGAATTGACAAGGGGCACAGTGGCAGGGCTCTGCTAATAGAGGTACCATGAACAAGCTTGTGTTGGCTGAACTAGTCAAGCCAGGCTGTCTCCTCATGCTGTCATTTGGTTAACTCATGGCACTGCCGGTGGCTGAATTTGATCCTGTCGGTAGCCATCCTCCTCTCTTCTCTTTGTAGTACTGTTGATTGAGGACAACAGCCAAAGTTTTGGAAAGAAGGCTGAGAGGGGTGAAGAGTAAGGGGTGGTCTAAAGTGCAATGGAATGATATCTGACCTAGTCTGAACTGAAAGCATTGCCCATATGGTGGTACAAAGTGAAACTTTGGTAATAATAGGTGGGCAATGTGCATTTCACTCAAATTAAATTATTAGCACATGTTCTTCAACAGATATGCAAAGGAAGAAGAAAAGAACTTCAGATTACATGAGGAGAAAGGTAAACAGGAACAGGTTGGGACTTGGGACCCAGAGACACAGTATTCTTGACGTCACAAATGCTTCTCAAAACACTTCTATTTTGTTATATTTTTTGGCCTTGATTTTAAAAAAAATGGGGAAAGCAACGGCAGATGCTAGACTGGTCCCTAATTAAAAGCATTGACCAAATCTCCACTAAACATATTTGACCAGTGCGAGTGCATGATGATGGTAAACTCATCTTCTCATTTTTAAAAAAGTAAACCAATATGTTCCAATATAATGAAGACCAACTTCGGTTATAATGCACATGCACACTGTTAGTAGTTCAAATATTGTAATGTGAAGAGATTCATTTCGAAGTTTGCACAAGAATTTTCAAACTTACAAAATATTGAGTATTGACAAAAAAATCCAATGTTTTATATTGTATATACATTACATCAGTATGTCCTCTGAAAGGGCCACATTTACAGTATATTGGATGGCACAATTATGTTTTCCAAATGATAAAATAATTTCATACCACCAAATTTTGATTTGTTCAGTATTGTACCACCTAAATTTTTCCATCCCGCCTAAATTGCTTTCCCTCACTTTAGTGCTCTCAAATTTGCCCATTTTGCTGTTATCATGGCAATTTTCCCCCACTTGTATCACTCTCTCATGCATCTATATCTCATTGATCTGACCTCGGCTGCTGGATATCATTCCCAAATTCGGCATTTCCATGAACCATCGTGCTCATAGGTCAATTGTGGAAGCTACTACACAAGAATAGGGCTGCAGTTGCAAGGAAGCAGTGGCATGATTGAAACAAGAGGTCCAGGGGCAAATCAAACACCAGGGCAATTTATCATCTACTAGGACCGGAGGCTGGTGGATCAATTGTTACATGATAGACATGTCCGCCTGTCCCTATCCATGCATTGCAACAAGGTAGCGGCAGCCTGGCATTCTTACGGATGTCAAAGCTGAGAACCCCTTTCATGTGCAGATTGTGTCTCGCCCTCCTCGGCACCGCTTGTTCGCAATCCCCAACTGAGCTGAGGCTAGGAGCACAAAAGACAGAACATAACCCCACCGGCCCACACCCAGCCCACATCCGCATCCCCATTTGAACCTAGCTGGTGGACAATAGTAGTGAGGGCACAGGTCATCGCTTCACTCGCCAGCATAAGCTGGCCAAGCAGCAACGGGTAATAGGAACATACAGTAGTAAGTCAGGCATTTCACAAGTGTTCCTCTTGGTAATGGAAGTGGATGAAGTGGTAAATTGTGGAACAGAGCATAAAGTGAACCAAAACAATCAGTGGTATAAACCTAAAAGGGTAATATTTTGTTGGTATCAAACCAATTTCCCCCTTTTCAAAACCATTTTACATGGAACAATAACAAATATTGTCATTAAGATCAACTGATTTTCAGAACAATAAGACTAACTCTATAAGACTAAGATCAACTAGTATAAATTTCTTTTCTATGTCTTGTCAATGGTTAGCACGAAAATGTTGAAGATCATGTCAATTAGCTATGCCAATTCTGAATTACTTAGATATGATTACATCGATGCACTTAATCTTAATGTCACTATGTAATGTATCTCTTAAGTGTAAAGATGCCTATTAGTTGAAATATGAAAGTTAAATACCAATACACTGTTAGAAATTTGTCATGGGAATAGGTTCCGTCAATGGCAGATACTGTGTTTGAGTATCCGCCATCAATAAGACCCATGCTCATGACTCACAAAAGTAAACATAAGCAAGAAGCCAAGGCCACATCATTAAAGTAAAGAAAATAGAGAAATTTTGGGGACCAAATTGGTTTAACTTACCATATGAAGCTCATCTATTACAATTATACCAAGTTCAGAAAGACAGCCTTCCTCCAACAACTTGTTTACCAAAGAATTTGCCTTCTCTATGGTACATACAGCAACTGATGTATCCTTAGGAAGTGACCCTCCCCCTTGATTTCCATAGAAGCTGCGAACATGCCTGCCTAGTGGCTCAAGAAGTTGCTCAAGATGTTCAGCCTGAAAAAAAAAATATTAGTTATACAACCCAATACAAACATGCTGAAACGTTCAAAAGGTAAGTTTAGTAAAATATGGCAGAACCTTTTCAGCACATATTGACACATAGGGAAGTACAAGGATTGCCATCTTTCCACTGAACAATATCCGTCTCAACATTAGAACTTCAGCAACAAAACTTTTACCAGCACTGTAATATATGAAATAGGAATTATTCTTATGAATATAGTAATAAGAACTCAAAGGTGGTATCTGGAGAAGTATGCATTTCAAACAAAATAAATAAGTTTATAAACAACCCATACAAAAAGGGCTGAATCATGGGGATACTGAGATTATCAATCAACAGTGAAGAGTGCAAGACCTCCAAGTACCTTGTAGATGCACAATAAACAAGGTTGCGTTTTTCCAAGACACCTTCCATGAGTAAACATTCCACCTGCAGTAGACATGGTGACAGACATGGGAACCCTATGGATAAGGAATACAATTGAGCATGCCTCAGGGGAGAAGCTCTTGAAACAGACAGTATGTGAGGGTTACTTTAAAACTAAGTTTGTACATCAAGGCAACATCTTTAATTGCTTATGATGTTCAGATATTTTTTACAAGAAAATGATGGAGAACAATTATACTTCTTTGAAAAAATAGAAGAGAAATGTGGAAACACTTGGCTTTGGCAAAAACTAAGACAGTCAAGTAACACCAGGTCACTGAAATAGATAAATTAAAGAGAATTGAGTGGTTTGCCTCAAAAAGCACATTGCAGAAAGCCAGATCCACACGTTAAGTACTCCCACGCCATTGACTTTTGGATATACGTTTAATCATTCGTCTCATTTAAAAATTTTATACAGATATGTAAAAATATAAGTCATACATAAACTATCTTTAATAATAAAACATATAACAACAAGGATAATTTCATGATTTTTTTAATAAGATGAATGGTCAAATATATATCTGAAAGTCAACGATGTCATATATTAAAAACAGAGGTAGTACAAATGAAAGTGGTAGACATCACTTCAGATAGTAGCTTGGATTTTTCTGCTTGGATCCATTCATATAAAGAAGAGAAGTAGCTTTTTAGCATGCATACCTTAATTCATAGAATGTTTAGGAAATATGTAGTTTGACAGGACACAAGTAATTAGAATTTGAAACATAGGTTCTTAGGATGAGTTATTAATTCAATCCGGTGAGTAGAATATATTTATTACTTTATTAGCATAAATGAAATATTCCCTTCATCCCAAAATATAATAACTTCTACACCTAGATTGTCATCTCAATCAATCAAAACCTTCTACCTTTTAATTTTTCCACCTACTTCTCTCTCCTCAACCAATCACAACCTCTCCCCATTTAATTTCATCTACTTTCTTAATACACGTGTCCAACCCCAAAACTTCTTATAATTTGGAACGGAGGTAGTAGCATATAGTCATATTTTACTGTTTGTGAGCATAGCAGCAAATACAAATTTGTTAGCTTGCACGGTTGTGCTTTACAGCAATGTTTTATTCTGCTGATTGACAGATGACTAGCAAAAGTGTGACATTGGACATGAGCAAAAAATGGAACAAAACTAACCTGCCAAGGATACAGCTCTGAAATACCCTTTTTCATGTATATAGCACAGAGCTCAGGGGGGAGCCAACTTGACAGCTTTGAGTGGTCCTTTTGGGGAACAGAGCTAGGAGGAGTGTTGGCTTCCATTTCTGGAGATGCAAATTTATTTGTACAATCTTTGTTAGGCTTGCCACGATTTGAATACACAGTAAGCCGTTTATCCTCACTATAGGTCAGGTGATTGAAGTCTCTTTTAGCCAGAAAAGAACCACTGTCACCCACTCTTGTTGGATAATTTTTCCCTTCAGTTGTTAACTTGGACAAACACTCATCACGGATAGTAGCTGAAGAATCTATGTGCATGTCAAAAGTACTTTTATTCACGTCATCTACAAAATGCGTGAGATTTTCTCTGTTCTTCATTTGACTCTTATGACTCAGATCTACAGTGCCACCCTTTTCTTCAATTTTCAGGCCTGGAACTTGAATTTCATCCTCATGAAAAAAGTCCAAATGCTTCACAGGCAATGGGGAGCTGTTTACATGATGACTATTTGCTGCCACTGATTCTTCTTTATTTGAAGATCTGTCCATTTGCTTTGTCTCATTGCTTCCTACTGTGTTTTCATGGTCAAAACCACCATTTCCGGATCTAGGAAGAATCTTAGAGCACAATGCAACTGCACAAGATGACTTGTCATCCACATCACACTCGGGCCTTCTAGGGCCCTTGTCAGCCCGAGCAGATATGCCATCAGCAAATTCAATTGCTGCATTCCAGAATTCCTCCCCCGGTGAAATCAGGGAGTTTGTGGATACAGACTTCGGTGTCACCCCAGCCTTAGGTGCTGTTGAAAATCCAACCTTTTTCTGTCCAGTATTTGGGGTAAAGCTACATCGTTGCAAAGCCACAAAACCCTCACTGCTCAGTTTTGCCCCCTCACCTAATTCCTGCTGATAAGGACACTACGAGAATTCCATAAAAAGAAAAAAAACGCTGTGAGAATTTCCAAAACAATTCCAGATTCAATATTTTTTATATCAACCAAACCTCCAAAGCCTCTGGGCCTCCGTAATGAGTGCCACATTGTTCCTGGAAGGGGGTTTTATGACCTACATCCTGCAATACATCTAAATGTAAGTTGCAACTCATGTATCACTTTCATAGAGAACTGCCAAATCGGATGAATCTTTTATGCACCCCCAACCTTTAGAGCTTCCAAGCCCCCACAATGAGCAACGCACTGCTTCTTGGCAGAAGCATTGCTACAAGGAGCCAAGACCGACTGGGTTGCACTCCTCTTCTGCTTCTTGTCCGTTTCACCATTGCTAGCACCACCCATGATAGAAGGGATAACACTGCAACAAAAGATTACAACCTGAACTTCGCGCAAGACGGTTCTTGGCACGAAAAAACAAAAAGAGAAAAAGGAACCTCTCATCTTGCACAAGAATTGCATACCTGTAGTAATGGGACAAGGACAAGAATTCCATCGCAAACCTCTTCAGCCCCAAATCCCCCTCATCTCTCGCCACCAACGTGGCGGGATGGCCAACATCGACATCCATCGCTGTGGAGAGGCTCCTCCTGGCGCCCGCGTCCCCACCAGCCATCAGCGAGCCCGACGGGTCCGCCGCCGCAGCTGAAGGGGAACGGACAAGGTACCCCTCCAGGGACCCCTTGGCGCCCCCTGGGCTCCAAGACGGCGGCTCGTCCTTGCGCGACGAGGGCCTCTGCTTCTTGGATGGGAAGAACTGCGGAGGGACGGATTGAGGAGTGCGTTAATGCTTGGAGGTGGGAGGAAGGAGAGACTAGGAGGGAATCCGGGAGGAAGGAGAGACTAGGAGGGAATCCCCGGCCTTAGGGTTTACCTGGTCGATGTTGGCTCGAGAGGAGCCCGACGCCATTGGGGAAGGGGGATGAAGGGGAGTTGAGGAGGCAATCGGCCGTTTTCGTTTGAAATGATGGGGCGGAATAGAAGAAAGGGCAGGAGGCCCTAAGAATACGAGCCAACCAGCCTCGCACACGTAGCACATCAGCAGTAAAATCGTGTAAAATCACCGACGTGGCATACCCAAGAATCGCCCCATCCCACCAGGCTGTGTTTCTAATGTGGATAAGCAAGAAAGCAGGTGAAGTGAGGCAAGGATACAGCCGGTGCTGTAACTAAATCATAACTTACATCTGATTTCTCCGGCCACAAATCAACACGCTGTGTCTCACTAAGCCTGGAGCGTGGCATCCTCCTCCATATCCTCCATAGCGGCACCGGATCCAGCGCCTGACCATCGAGCTCAAACGCAATGGTGCCATATCAAGCGTCAGTCGTCGAGCTCTAATTGATCAACCGTCTAGATGTCGATCTCGAGGCCTAGACTGTCGAATCAAGCACTGCACCACCAAATCGAGCCAAAAATCAACAGGACAAGACGGTGAAGCAACAAAAGACAGCGGATATCGCCCTTGAGGGTGGCGGCAGAGGCCGACGGTGATGAGATGGAGCGGTTGCCACCACCGAGCTTATTGATTTTAGAGATTGGACAAATGATACACAAAAGGGGAGGAGGAATATAGAAGCGGTGTGGAGACACGGATGACGACAGTAGCACGAAAGCAGATAGGGACGATGGTGGTGGCACTGGATAGAGACAATGGCAATGACGGCGCACACGTAGAGGACATCAACGACGCTGAGAGGAAGCAGACGATAGGGGTGACGACGTAGAGAGGAGGCCGAGGATAGGGTGGCACGATGAGGGAGGGGATGTGGCCAAAATATGCTATATATTAAACAGACTCTTGTGAGGTTGCTTGATAGTTTACTATTTATTTTTCTCATTTATACGTGTAATAGATTTAATAATATTTAGTAAATTGAATATTATAGTATTTTTTTCGTCCACGCATTAAAAGGATGCATCTTTCCCCTTGTAGCTCCATAATCATTATAGACCTAATGTAGCACCCAGTTGTTCACATGGCTCACAATAACATCAAAGACATTGCCTACGTTGTCCTACAACCTATAGGTGGTGGTCTCCTTCAAAGACACCACCACCAAGTTGTTTGGCCACTCCTCTTACCACCGATGCTCTCTCACACCATCTCAACACCAGAAACCCTACGGATCAACTGCTCTGATACCATATTATTATGTACCAACATCCAACTCACAATTCAAATTAAATTAAGCTTAAGAGGAACACATGGCTAATCTTTCAATCATAGCACAAGTTACTAGGTATTTGGGGATACGAATTGAAGGAAGAAATAGAATCAGGGAATGGGAGAAGCAAGTAGACTGGAAGAAGCAGAAGAGTGGGAATAGAGAAGGTAGAATTCAGGAGAGGGCAGCAGGAGGAGAAGAGAGGCATTAGCATTCAGGTTCAGTTTTCAATCATTGATGCCTATTCTAGTGGCAACGAACTCCTTTTGTAGTAGCTGTACGATGCAACATGTTAGGCCTAATAGGCCGCAATCCATCCTGCACTCCAGCCCAGCCCAAGTCTGACATAATTGAACTGCCTTTCATCCTCTTTTTGCACTCTATCTATGCTCAAAGTTATGTACAACCAATGTGATGAGCTCCAACAGCTTTTCCATGTATATATTTTGCTGACCAACTTTTGGTCTGGGAATCACCTATGCTTTTGGTAAAGGTAAGTGCACATTACAGAAGACAAAGAGCTAAGTACCTAGGATTACGTTTTTTTAGTACACAAAAAACATAGACGTGTGACCTCATAATGCAGTACTGCAGTACTCTTTTACTATCTTGCATGTAGGGAACACTGACAATGTTGTTTACATGAAACTTTTACATTATCTCGCTTAATAGTGAGTTCTTCCTTCATGAATAACACCTGCTATATACTATATTCCTTTCTTGATGCTTCATTTTGTACTAATTTTTCCTTCCAATTATATTCCATAGACAGAGCACAACCACATACAGTTCAGCTAACTTGCTTCCCACCTCCCTGTTTAGGAGTATGAATATCTATTTGCATGTATTAATTCTGTGCTGCTTGTGAAATCCAGTTTAAAAGGTTAAGATTTATTCCACACGCTTTGTACATCTGAAATGAATCGTTCTATTTATTTACAGATTATCTTATTAATCTTTGCTGCTCCATGGAAAACAAAACAAGAAATCTGCAAGAACAGCACACTGCATAGTCATAACCTCTTCTAGCACGCATGATAATCATTTTATCTTGCTTAGCTGATGTCTACAGCTCCTACAAAATCTCCATGTAATACAAGGTCCATGTGTACGATTCCAAATCCCAACTAGGCTGGCCCCAGGTTTGCCGTGTGTTGTTCTGGGCAACACAATTAAAATTCTGACATTATGTTCCTATTGCCTTTTCTGGCAAAAGACCTTACTTAGTAGCTTAACGGATGTGTATTTCGTTTCCATGCAAAGACTATGCCTACTACTGAGTGACATGTGTTCACAGATGTGGTGTTATTGACGACTTCATTACTAATGTGCAAGTTGCCTACCTGGAGAGCCTGTGGATGCTCTAATCATTCATCTCTAATCATTCATAGGTCATTGTGACATCAATAATTACTTATTTAGCTACCAATTCAAATTATGCCAACACTACGCCTGCAGTAATGCGATTCTACCATGTATAATCTGTGCTGTTGAAAACTATAGCTACAGGCCTACAGCCATATAACATAGCTTCTTCATCTTATATATTTATATATGAGCCTACCTACTTTACATTGTCTACAATTGTTTAAATCTGATTACAGGCTGATTGTTTTTTAGGCACATAGTACGTACATTAACGGAATGCTTCATCTGTAGGAATGACAAGTTGACCTTTCATTTGTAAAATCAGAGTAGCAGACAATTACAGAATTGGTACTGCGTTCTGTGCTTTATTGATTACTATATTCTGTTTGATAAGTTCGCCTTTTCATATGCTAAGCAACCATCTGAGCACTTCGATTGTACAGCCTTGTTTCTGCTTCTAACAATGATAATTAACATTATACGTATGTTTTTTTAATTGATGTATTAACAGATTATTTGATATAAAATATTATTAGACTGGAATGTACTGTATTTTTGTAAAGATATATGATATTTCGGACCACAAGTTGCACACTTTTGTGATTTGCTCATGGTGCAATTTATGTAATAATCTGCTAGCAGTTTTACACTTATATATATATATATATATATATATATATATATATATTTATGTTCTCTGTCTTAATGATGTGAGTCCGCAGCTTGGCTGTGGGGTATCTACTAGTTTTTTAACATAAGTAATATGTCTGTGCTAAAGCTATGGTGACAATTGATATTGCACAATAAAATATTGTTTACATTAAATTTTGGTAATACCTACAAAGAGCCGATCAGTCCGATTTATATGATTTGGTTAAATCAAAAGACGAAAATTTATTCAAATGGAGTGTACATGATATTACGAGCGAGCTTAATGAGGATTTTGAACCTGGAGTGTGCAATGCATCCTGTAATGGTTACATAGCTCTTCTTATTAATTATATGGTCTATGATCTCATCAAATCCTATATGCTGCTCAACAGCATATATGTCTAAATGTTCATAGTCCACTAACACATTAAGTTACTCTCTAACCTCTATTATTATATCATTTGAAAATTCACCTAATTGGCAAAAACAATTAAATGTATCAGGAAACTATTTGTAGATGAGGCAATTAAATTTAATAAAAAAACTATTACCTTTATTATTTACCTCGAAAAGACCATAATCCGTGATATTCTTTCTATAGAATGAAACAAATCTTGTATATCTCTAACAACATCTTCTCTGCTAATGCTAGATTGGCATCCTCCTAACTATAATCTTCAAACATTGAATCCTTATCCTTGTCCCATAGTGCATGGATATTAGTAACTTCACAAAATACCAGTATAGTTGTAAATAACCAATGCAGAGTAGATGGCATCTAGAAAGTCATGGACTCAAGCAGTTGTCATGTAAATTGTCCGTCTCTACAAGTCCACTCTTCTCGCATACCTCTCTAAAAGTAGAGTATATAATATCAGATAATGTTCTCAAATCCTCATATGAGGTTATACCTCTCACATGGTTTAGGAGCACTCTTAGGTAGTATCTCACCTTGCACAAGGTGAGCATATACAATCTATCCAATCTGACCGCTCTTAGTTTTTCTTCTTTGCTATACATTTTTACTCGTGATTCATCGATAGTGTTCTAGGAACTCCTTGTACAATTATTTCATTGCATCCATATCTACATGATTCATTTTAAAATACTTAGTAAGTGTCATCATAGAAGAAGATGGTCAGCTGACAACATCCTCAAAATTATCATTCTCATCATCAGTGACATATTTTATGTTAGGAAAATGAAGCTAGAGTTGCAAAATAGCTAGATAGATAATGAACATTGGGAAACCAATAATCCTATAGATAAGTTTCGACGGTGATATGTATCTAGCATCCCTATACTGACAAATCTCATTGATTTCTCTAGCTGGATTGACTGAGAATGAGGCACAATCATAGCCTTTAAATACATACTTATAAAGGCACTTTATAGATTTGATGTTTGAGCAAGCTCCAATATTGATGTGATAGTTATATCGCATAAGCAATCCATGATTGTATGGGAGCACCCAACTATTATCTAACTCTGCACCTCTAATCTTAACATAATGTTCATCATCTTTTGTCCTATATAAAGGGTATGTGTCCTTCTTGCTATGTTGCTTGATTAAACTATCGAAGCTTAGTTAAAGCAACACTCTCTATCCACCATGCAAGCACACTTTTTATTTAGATCGCCATATGATCCATACATCATATGTTTAATGACCAAATAATACAACATAGGTTACTTGTCTGTGTGTGGTATCTCCACACAAATTACTGTAGTATATTCATTTATGTTTGTCAACTTACTGCTTGACTTCATGATCAACAGGATGTGTTCGTGTGGTAGGCCTCACTTTTGAAAATCAGTAACATGCACGTACACTTGAACATCTCCAAAATATTTTTTTTCTTGACAAATAGATCTAACATATTCCGTAGCTTGTCTCTGAATACTCTTGTGATAAGGCTTATCAATCTAGCCAACTCTACTGTCAAGGGTTACTCCAAGCCTCGCGAATGAGAAATAAGAGTTGAAGTACCTGCTCACCGCCAAAAAATCCCGTAACCAGGGAGGGACGGCGGCTCGGTCACGCAAAGGCTTGGGATGGGAGGTCTGCTTGTCTCCAGTGCATGTCCTTAGGTCTTGAGATTCGCGGGCGTGCCAGTCAATTTGACCCTGCAATTGACAAGGAGGTGAGATGAGCGGGTCCGATACAGACGCTCGCTATCGGCTGGCTGCCTATAGGTTCGGGATGCTGTTTGATCGGCTGGGGAGCCGATGTGGACAGGTGTCAACGAGCGGTCGACCGTAGAGCCGATGGAGGAACCAGGATGTGCTCAGAGGATATCGAGGCGCACGGGATCCCTCCGGACAGCCGAACAGTGATCCATCGGCTGGAAAAACTGATGAAAGCGGATGCGGCCTAGGCGATGATTAGCGTAAGAAGGCACGGGCTGCAAAGCCGATGCCGCTCTGGATGTGACAGCAAGAAACCCATCACCCGCCGTGGCAGCGCCATCAACACCGAACCTCGAAGATCGGACCTAACCGAGACAGTATAAGGCCGGGGCCAGCGGCGATGATACGGAGGATGCCGGATCGGCTATGCCGTAGCAAGGATAGGAACGAACCCATCAGCTAGCTAAGCCGATGAGGGGACGCCTCTCTAAAGGTGGGTGTGTATCGGCTGGAGGTCCGATACGTTTGGCGTTACGCATCATGGGACGCCTCTAAAAACTGATGCGTATCGGCCGAGGAGCCGATGCGCTGGACGTGAAGCACAGAGCATGGATAACTCATCGGCTAGCACTCCGATGATACGCCGTGTAGGAGACTATAGGCCTGAAGCTTGATCTACCGTCGGCAGCCCCGTAGGTCGGACATAACCGATGCAGCACGAGACCGACGACGACAGAGGGAGCTTAACAGGCCGATAGGTCCAGCACGGACGTGATGCGATACATCCGATCGGCCTAAGAGGTCGGACCTAACCGATACAGCCTTAGACAGAGTAGGACATATCGGGATGGTGGCGGGACTTACCCCTTCGCCGGAGATCGGACTTAACCGATGCAGCCCCGCGTCGAGAGTCAGAATCCGTCGGTAGAACCTAGATGAACTAGGGTGGCGATGCGCCGAGTTTGAATATGATCGAGGGATATTTTACATGTTTCCAGGGGGTCTATATTTATACCCTGGATTTACAGACAGAGTCCGACGCGTCTACGACCATCGGACATTATTTCCTAGTAAGAACAAAGGAAAATATTACTAAAGAAGTTAACTAACCAGCTAGACCTCCCTAATTGAGTAAGGTTATAATTTACAAAAATAAGCACCATGCCGTGGAGTCCACGGCTCCTACGCAAACCTAGTTTCATCTGAATAATCTCCCAATTTGTAACTGAGTCTTCCTTTGCTGCAATCTGATCGGTTTCTCCACTATAGTTATTGGACCTTTTTTAGTCAAACCGATCCTTCTCCTTCCTTCCCTCGGGCTTCTCGGACCTGATCCCGATTGGACAATCCCCTGTCTTCAAGCCGATTCAATCTTCTACTAATCTGATCGGCTCTTCTATAGTTCTCAATTGGCTTCGTCTTAGTATCTCCATCGGCAAATGGCTGTATCAAACCCTCCAACGGACCTCTCAGACAATCGGCTTTAGCCCCATCGAATCTTCCAGCTGATCGGCTTTAGCGTCATCGGATCCGCTAGATTTTGGCGTTAACAGTACCAAATGTGTTTTCTAAAATATTTTTTATCATTATACACTTGTAAACAATCGTATAGACTTCACAGGAACTTCTAGAACATGCACATTTATCGAAACAGAATCCAGGAGACTCAAACTCAAACCTTATCGCATGGCAAAGCTAGTGTCATTTTCTTTAAAACGTAGTCTTTTTTTGGCAGTTTATGGTACACATGGTCGAATGGAACATCGATACAAATACCATTAACACCCCGTTAACATCCTTAACATCAACATGATATGACTTGTACCCATTGTCTTTATAAAAACATATTAGCATTAAAATATGAGCATATACATACAATGGGGTAAAGTAGATAGTATTATACCTTTGTTACTTTACCTTGTAGCTGAAATTGCATGTCTTCCTTATCATCACTACAATATTACAGGTCCATGTAGCCTAAACATGATGTATTATATGATGGTCATATAGTTTATATGTTAACTTTATAAACTATAAAATGATTTCTCAAAAACTCACCTTCATCGACAAAATCAATCAGGGGAGGTTTGAACAACCCACTATCAAAGTCGATGTAATTAGAATATGGAATGTCCTTATCAACTGTAGGCACATGTATATTTTCCACTTGCATAACTCCTTCAGGTTAAAACAGAACAATTCATTATGTTATACGTGACTATAGATAGTATTGGGAACACTGAAAACAGAGACCAATGATGGTTGAGTCTTGATTTTGTTCAGTGGTTATTGTATTCTTTTTCTTGCATTGACATGTGTAGATGTCATTTCTTTGAAACCCATGGGTCCAGATATTTTCCTTGTATGCCATGCTAAGTGTTTGTAGAACAGTAGAATGCACCGTTCCATATGGTGACCC
This sequence comes from Oryza coarctata, assembly GCA_030770085.1. Taxonomy (NCBI): domain Eukaryota; kingdom Viridiplantae; phylum Streptophyta; class Magnoliopsida; order Poales; family Poaceae; genus Oryza; species Oryza coarctata. Next base: position 6,844,789 of record CM061484.1, on the reverse strand, counting down.
TTGACCAATGGCAAAATAAGTACCTACAACAAAGAAATTTCAGAACAATAGATTAAGGCAGAATGTTGCTCAACACTCTAAACTTTACCAATAGTAGGTTTGGTTGGTGTAGCATCCCTTCCTCTCACGTTGTTTGCCTCGTTCTTTTTCCTTTTGCGGTATTCACGTTGTTTTCTATTCCTTCTCTCTGTTCCATGGATTGATGAGTTTGTTGTGTACTGCCAATCTTATTCTGTTAGAAGAAGGAAACAATTGCAAACTGCATTGGTGTGCCTGATATTACGGTAATGTTAATATTGTTTGACTCGGCCTTTCTCCTTGCGTATCACGTACGCTTCTTTCCGTTTTTTTATTTCTTTCTCCTCGCCTGACATTCTAGCTCGAAGTACACTGCCACTTTCATTTTGTTGAGAGAGGGGAGCATTTACCGGCTGCATTGGAGTGCCCGATATTACAGTACTATCAACAGTGACAGACTCAACCGTTTTTTTGCACGATACTCACGACGATTTCTGTTCCTATTATCTTTTCGTCGGGTATTTTAGCTAGCTGCGCGTTAACTCTTTCATCTACGTAGCAATAAAAAAGATTTGCCCGTTGATATCAGAATTACATTGTAGTGACACAAACATGTATTTATGGAAAAAGAAAAGTGTCTAAACGGATGATTGGTGCACCAGGATACGGATTATTTGCTTGGTCCTTCTTCCTGGCACGGTATTCACGTTCCTCGCACGGTATTCACGTTGTTTAGTGTTAGCTTCTTCCCTTTTACGCAGAACCACGTTAGAAGGTGTCGTTTGTGCTGTTGTCGCCGTGAATTTTGCAACATCCATCAAATTGTAAACAGGCAATGCATGCCAGATGTATATATAGGCATCAATATCATATATTATACAGATGAATTAAATCCAATAGACTTGACAATACCTGGAATGTTCGACCTCTACTCGGCGAGCCCTGTGCGTCCATGCCTACTCTGTTAGTTTATGAGATTAGTGTTTGCTATTGTATTTGCATTACGTGCACGTGCATATGGATTGCACACCGTAAGCAAAACGAAATGAGCCATACATACATAATGCAATTAATGCCTAGAGGTGATCCACAACAATATTTCCAATATAGTCACGGAATTCAGTCGAACAAAGATGACTACATGGTCAAAAGGAGTCCATTACATGATTGTAGAAAATGATAGTCAAGTATACTTCAGAACTATGACAAGCATCTGACAAAAAAATGGTGAGCAGCGACAGTCATGGACTATAAGATTCTCAACTCTAAATTAATTACTTTACACAGTCATGGAGTTTGACAATATCCAAGACATATAATCTCACAACTAATCAAGATAAGAAACTTCATAATCACTTCACGACAACTGCAAATGATAACTATTTGATTTATATGTGTAGCTGTACATATAATTCGTAATTTTGTTTAATTGCCAGAACATACTTACAATCCTTCGATTTTCCACATATGGCTTAAATTGATGATCACAATATAGTATACAGAAATACGTATCAGTAGAGTTGATAAATTACTGAAAATGAACATTGAAGTACAGAGCCATCCAATGAAAGTGCCTCACCTTAGGTCAGAGGTGCACCCTTTTCTTCTTTGTCTTCTTATCAGTATCAACCACAAACCATAAGATATTTCAGTATCTGATAACGATATCTCCTCAGGCCTTAATGCTATTTTTTCTGCTGTGAGGCAAATACACTGATTATTCAAGAAAATCATCAGGCAATGACATTACTTGAAAAATCAAAGTAGAAATTTTCTGACACCACGGAAAAAAATAAATCGATGTTTACTGTTTGTTTACAGACTACTAAAAATTGAATTTTATGCACAAAAACCACAGGCCGAAGTATACACATACACACAGAAATCAATTGGTTGCTTTATCAAAGCATTGTATTGATGTATGGCAAGCTTTCCCAATATAATGATTCTTGTACAGTGAATGGATGAAGCAGCAAAATGCAAGTGTAGATCAACTGTAGAGCACAACGCACATACTGAAATCAACAATCCTTGTAGGAAAGTGCACACAAACTCTTTGGATTTCATTTGGCAACCCATAATGCTGATAATCATTGTTTAGTTTAATAGAAATTCCATCTAAGCACTTTTTATCAGTATATACATAGAGTTCAGCACTGAAATTTAATCTCCATGTCACTAACAATAACGGACATAGAGATTTATATATAGAACTCATATGATTTCCTACTCTAAGTTTCATATAGAAATCAGAAAATGTAGCCAAAAAAGTTGCTTGGGTATCACAAACATGTAGGTCATGGTTACAGAGTCCAAAAGGCCACAATATCTCACATGAATATGTCCCTGCCCTGTATAACTTTGAAAATCAGAACATATTGTCTACTACATATCACAATTTAATAATAACCAAGCTCATGGCCAGATGCATATGAGTACCTATTGGTTTTAAAAGCAAAAAAAAAAAACCTAAAAGAGAAGTAGCAACACCCAACTGACTTCTTAGGACTGAAGTAAAGGATCTAGAAAAAGGTGCACTGCAACTTGCATGGGAGATTAACATTTCCAAGATCAAATATTTATAGTACACGCATAAAACTTGTTAAAGTTCTCCTTAAAAAACAAACCTATTATAATACTCATAGCAATTCTAACCCACCTATGAAGTCTTAACTATGACCAAGCACCAACCACAGCATAGATCATCGGGGCAAACCGAATGTAAGCGTATGTGAACTCAAGAAAGAAACATAAACAAGTAATCAGAAAATGAGGGGGACATGCTGCCAGCAAGACGACGCAGTTCTAAGGGAGCTCATCAGATGTTAAGTCTGAAAAACAGATGAGGGTTAATATTCCATTATGCCATGCGAATCAAGCAGACAGAATATTTCAGAAGCAAACTAATGAGGGTTAATATGCATGATTCTGAACCTAACTCTGAAAACAGGTTAACGATATTCGCATTAATTTCACAACATCAGTTTCTTTACATGTGAATCCCCATGTTTTTATGGTTCTACTTAAGCATTAGGGAATTATTCACCATAATATTAATCATTTTATTTCATTGTTACAAATTCTGCAACAAGACAAACTAATAAAAAATCGTTAACCTTTGTTCAAATAAGGAAATTCTGCAATTGTTGGAAATTCTGCAACAGGATAACAAGCCGGCAGCTCTAAGCCGTCCTATTCAACCCGTCAAGCCAATCAAGTCAAATCATCCCAAATTATTCAATAGAACAAAATCAGATCAACCTTGTATGAGTTTTTAAATTTCCCAGCTAAAAACTGAAGAGGTAGTACTGTTTTCTCTGTTTTATTTTGGTGGAAACACATACTCTGAATTATAACCTAGTCCATGAGTTTTCTAACAGAATCAACAACTATCATATCCAGTTTTCCAAGATTTGAGCCACATACACATCAACCCTACTATCGTAAATACATCAGATTTCTTAAATTGAACCAATACAACCCTGCCCATCAGATCAGCTATACTTAATTCTGTTACTGTCTACTGGAATCAACATTGAATTTCAGAATAAAAAATAAGAAATGACAGGATGCAAGTGTAATCTAAAAATCTTTCCTCATCTGTACAACTGGATGGGTATTTCAAGGGATTTTCATGTAATTTTTGTTCTGTACAAAATTTTGAGCAACAAGAAGAAAAAAAGTAAGTATGTGGATGCAGTAAGTGCAAAATACACTATTTGCATATGTGGGAGGTTGTATAGACTGACTATTTACACTTTTGTTGTGCATTTGATCTGGGTGCTAAGTAAATTATGCAGTGTTCTACTTATATTGCAGGTCATTGACAAATTTGCAGATGGAAAACAAAAACAATAGTTGAATAGGTTCATGTAAAATATTTGGCACTAACCAATAGTGGTATTTGTCGATTTCAGTTTGGCACTAATCAAAGATTATCTCTTCACTACCAACTAAACCACAAAATGTCGTAGAGAGTACTTGTATAAAGATCCAGTATATGAATAGCTTGAACTGAACAAAACTGCAACCTAGACTGCCCTTATCGAATCAACACTGAATATCTCATATGGCCACTCGGCATTCTGGCATGTAAAGATACTGACTCAATGTATTCCTAATGTCCTCCTTAACTTTGATTTCCTGAGCATCAAAGCCCAGCCAGGAAGTATAGAATGCATAACAGATTTCAGGAAAATTAAGAATGATATGATTCACCTACTGGCCAATATATGCATATCTTGTTGTTTTGAAAACCTGAAACACCAAATAAGTACAAACATCTTCCTTTCCTAGCCTGAACGGAGTCAAAGCAAAAATCTATAACCTGGATCTACCAAACTCAGATGATTCATATGGAGATTTGATAATTATATGATGAGATAAAAGGTAGTTTTCATATAGCTGTTCGTATAACCTTGTTCAGTTTCCACGGGTATAATTCAAGATCAGAATGTGGATTAGTTTCACATGATTTCAAAAAATTGCATCAGAAAACCAATTAATCCTTATCCCAAAATACCAAGCGGTGATGTAGGAGAGGCAGTCGTCGATGGAACCAACGGGAGAGCCCTCTCAAGTTTCCAGGCGTCAACGCCGGGCGGGGCAGGTGATCGCGAAGGAAACGGGCAGGACGCGGCGATGGAGGTGGCTGGGACAGCGGGACGATCCAGAATCCGTTGCCGGGCAATCTGGAGATTGACTCGGGGGAGAGGCAGTGGATCGGCGAACCGGTGGCAGCGATCTGCCGCTTGAGACAGAGGAGAGGCGCTAGATGGGCGAAGGCGCGAGATGGAGGCGAGGCGACGTGACGCAACGAAGAACCGGCGACGATGGATCGGGCTTCGTCCTCCAAGAATGCGATGGATCGGCGGCTTGACGATGGAAAGGCCGCTGCTCTTGTGGCGGCAGGGGAGAGGAAGCGCAGGGTGTGGAGAAGAGAGGGGGCGCGGGGGAGGGATGATCTGCAGGGGAGGAGCGGCGGCGGCGGCGGCCGAAGGAGCACGGCGGCGCTGATTAGGGCGCGGGGAAGGGAGGGATGAGGCGTGTGGTAGGTTGCGTCGAGACGGTCAAATGCTACCCTCCTTACAAATTTTTTTATTATTTATCATGTATAGCCAGCTTAACAAATCAAATAAGAAATTATCTCAATATCTTTATCATCAATCTATTCAATCTCTTATCCCAATCAAAGAGAAAAAGAAACCATAGAGAGATAACACACTATCCACTGTTGCGTTAGACCTAGAGGTAGAGTGCTCCACGGTGTGCTCCTCGTTGATTTTGTCTCTCTTTCACATTCACAACATTCTTCTTATTGTGGCTTTGTCTCCCACTAGGGCGGTGCCCTACCACTGAGTCAAGCCCTCACTTGTCAATATACATCGTGCTATGGACATCGTCATCCGCAATATTTTTCTATATGGCTCCATTGCAATTTAGGTAGGAGACCATGATCCGATGCTAAAATAGGAATGAGCGTGAGACCTCTACTGCTAGAGGGGAGTAGGGCACAAGGCTACCACTCAAGTAGATGAGTACGAGACCGTAGTTGAAGAAGGTTCTCATCATCATCTTCGGTGTTGCCATAATGGAAACATGGGAAAAAGAGAGAGTAGGGACAATGAGGTTGTTTTTAACATGTTGCTATGTCAGTTTGCTGAGTTGATTAGCTAAAATAGCAAAATAAAAACATTTTAGTACTCTTAAGTGGTAAATAATTTGAAAGATGTCATTTAAGAACTCATCATCTAAGAGGATGACATAAAGTCAAAAAAAACGTGGAGGTGTCAGGGAGGGAGGGGACATGTGGGTGATAGAAAAGGCAATGTGGAGTGGCAACGATCTGAAATATTTTGATCAAACAGGTAATTTCAGTTGTTGGATTTTGATGATGATCATGAGGAATAAGTAAAATTGGTTGATGCATTATAGGGGTAAATCCAAAAATATGATAGGCCAATGGATTGACAATGAAAATGGCAATACTCTTGTGGTAGCAGGAGAGAGGAATGGGTTGAAGGGCGTAGGACGTGAGGAAGGGAGGATCCACAGGTGAGGAGGAACGCATAACAACTCTTGTGATAACAGTAAGAAGAGCACGACGATGTTGATTAGGGGAGTGAGAAAGGGTGGGATAAATGTGTAGGAGGGTGTGTGGAGGTGTTAGGAAGTGAGGGGATGTAGGAGAGCATGGGGAGTGGGAGTGATCTGAAATGTTGCATCAAACACAAATAATTGATCATTGGATTTGATGATGGTTGTAAGGAATGGATAAAAACAACGATCCAAAAATATAATAGATCAATGGCCTGCTTTTGTGACGATAAGGAAGATGAATGGGTGGGAAGGATGCTAGAAAAGGAGGGGACGCTTGGAGAGGATCTAAAAGGGAAGAAGAGCGATAATAGTAAAAGAAGTATAATGATATTGAGTAGGATGTGATAAATAGAGGGATGAGACATGTGGGATAGTGAGTAGTAGTGAATTAGAATTTTAAACAATAATTTCGATTGTTGGATTTGATGATAATTATAAGGAATGAGTAAAAGATGTTGATGTATTATAAAGTAAATACGTTCTAACACATAAATACTTGGATTTGATAATGGCCATGAGAAATGAGTAAAGAGTAGTTGGTCGAAACGCACGGACTATCGGCCGCTGGTTATTTTTCCGGGCCCAAAAAACCTAGCTGGCGGGGACGCGTTCAAACCAGCTTACGCTCGTGTTGTGAGCCTGTGACTCGTGTTTATAGCCGATACTGCCTTCCCGTTTCTCCCCATCCGCCCTAGGCGGCACTGGTTCGCCTCGAGCTGTCCCCCGTTCCCCCAACTGGAGAGTAGTAGATCGATTCGATCCACCCGCACGGCCACGCTCCGATTCCTTTACCGAACCTCGGGGGGAATCCGCGCCGGGGATGTCGTCGTCGGTCGGAGGCGGAGGGGGAGGCGGCGCGGGCGGCGGCGGTGGCGGAGGAGCGGACATCTCGAGCCTGCTGGAGAAGGCCAAGGATCTGGACCAGCTGCGCAAGGAGCAGGACGAGGTGGTCACCGAGATCAACAAGATGCACAAGAAGATCCTCTCGTGTAAGTAGCTCCGCCATCCCCGCCGGGCTCTTCCGTGTTCGCGAACTCTTCCCCTCTTCGCTTCCGTGATATTGTTCGAATTGTTGCCGAGGTGTTCGATTATATTTATAGGTAACGGACGAACGGCTTCCGGCTCCTTCAGTTATATGTTAGATGCGTTTCTTATCCAGTAGCTGAATGTTCAGTTTGGCCGGTTTAGATGGATTTTTAGCTGCTTGCTACCTCTAATTAATTAAAGGTAGATTGAGATGCAGTGCTACGTGGTTTTTTTTGACTTTTTGTTAGTTTGTTCGTTATGCTAGTTGGTTGGGATGTGTTTAGTTGCAGGATTCATAGTTAGGATTGATTGTGCGGGGTGTGTGGGTCGTGTATAAGTGCTGTTGTCTCCACTCTAGGATTGCTGGAAAGAGGTCTTTTGGCCTTCTATATAAAAAAAAAAACTGAAAGTCTGATCTGTTGCTCTTTTCTTGATTGTGCATGCTTGTTGGGTTAAAGATTCGGGGTGTATTAATCTCATGCATGTGTCAAACGTAACTACAAATCTTCCTATGAGAAAAACTAGATGTTTTCTTTCTACACGTTGGGGAGTAAAATTATATGCCGTGGAGCAGAGCACTTGTCCCTCCAAACTAACATTTTTTGTATATCTTTAAGGAGCATGATAGATAAATAATTTCTTATAGGTAACACAAATGCATATTTATCAGGGTAAAGTAGAAAAAAATGTCAGTATACATCTAAGTTAAGTTATCCAGTTATCCTTATTCATAAAAAAACGAAATACCTCTAGGTTTGTGTATGGATGTCTCTAGAAATCTCCGTTGGATATATTCAAATCATCTGGTGTTAGATAAACTTTTCTTTAATTTATGTTACTCCTAACCTATCATTTATATCATCTTTCTGAACTCAATTTATTATTATATGCTTATAGATCTAATGCAACATATATTTTTCGTAACACTTAACTGTTAAATGTATCATTTTTTAGGCCAACATTCTGCGCTATACAACATCATAAGTCTAATTGCCATTCTATAAATTTATTTTTAGTTTTTAGAGTACCTTTTTATCATAAAGAATGTTTAATGTTTTTCGCCATTTTATCTAACTCGTTTTGATTTTATGGTTAGCATCTTCATCAATATATTCATCTTTCTGTAGTATTGATTCTAAATAATGAAAGATATTTTTTTTGGCACTACATGGCCCTTCAAACTAATATTTTCTTTCTATTTTTAAGGAGCATGGTAGATACAAAATTTCTTATAGGTAACATAAATGCATGTTTATCAGGAACAGCATAGAATCACTATCTCTTATGGGTAACTGAACAAAAGCTGTAGGTTTTCCTCCATACATGCCACAAAAGAGTAGCATGGAAGTGGGCAAAAATGTATTTTATACAGAAGGGGTAGCAGAGTAAATCAGATGAATTAAAACTTATAACTTCTATAGTTAAAGATATGCCATTATCTTTATTCATCCAGAAGTGCAGATAACAATATAACTAATAGTAGAAGATTATGAAAACCTTGATTTTCTTCAATCAAGTTGGCTAATTGTCTCAATGAAAACCTCAATATTTCACCAATCAAGTTAGTCTGGATAATCACCTTGATTTTTTGAAGAAGGAATATATATAAGAGTAGACTGGATGATCCCAGGCTGTCTTTCTTTCGTGGAATCCAAATAAATATGCAGCACAATATATTACTATGTGCTAAAGAGTACTCATGAGGTTATAGCACCCAGATACTCTGCTGAACATAATTGGAAACGAACAAGTTGCGGAGCCCAATGAGCAAAATGACAGCTAGGAAGGCAAACTGGCACATGTGCCTAGAACCAGCAATAAAGGTTGCAACTGTAACCTGGCTGCGCCTGAATTTGTCCTTTTAGAAATGGACTACTCATTTATTTACTTCCAGCCACCTGCTGTTGCTTGTACACACCATTAAAGCTGAAATTGAGAGAACAAATCGAACCCCCTTCCTTGGATCTCCATCAATCTGTGCCTTGTCCATTTGCGCAAATCTGGTCAGATTCTTAGCTAAGGGAGAGTAGGAGATGTCATCGTCTAGGGCAGGGGGAGGGGGAGGAGGAAGAAGAGGGCAAGGTTACATGGAGCACCTGCTTGAGAAGTTGAATCACCTGGATCAACTGAAGAAAGATCAGGGCAGCATCACCTTGAAGATCAATGAAGTCCACAAAAAACTCCGCTCCTGTAAGCTGCTTTGTCCCCATCTCTATGCCTAAGCCCATCCATATATTTTTCTTCTTTGACTGGGAGAGGAGAAATGGAATGGATTTAGAGTAGAATGAAAACCACTTCAGGTTCTATGTTGAGCATTTAACTACTTGGTCTTTCTGAATCATCGTTTACAGAAAGACCACTTCAGGTTTTTCAGGGTTCATATACGAAATTTTTTGTCTTCTCTAGAGGCTGCTTGAAACTGTCCTTCTCATACTCTCTGAAATCATGTTGAAATGCTGGTGTTTCCCTGTGCATGTTCTGCTCAAGATAAAAAAAACTGAAGTTTTGATCCATGGGCATTGTTGTCATGATGGTGGTCCTTTGATAGTCAGATTCATGAATGCAAATTAGTAACATCGTACTGTTCATTAGGTTAGTAGACACAAACAGATAAATGGAGCTATGGAACTTGAATAAGAAACAAACGTTAAGCCATCAGATAAATCTATATTGCATATAGAGAGAGAAACTTTGAAGCATTCTCCTACTTCAGTACAGGCCTCTAGAATGCTGCTGGTGCCTTTTTTGGGAATGGCATCTTGCTGCCAGATGTCCTTGCATGCTTCTGCTGGCTTTGTTGGAACTATGGCCTCTCGCTGCTGGATATCCTGGCCATGCTTCTTCTGCCTGTGTCAGAGCTGGCTTCTTTCTGCTGGATATCCTGGCCATTATTGGCATGCACATTGCTGCTGCTACTGCGGCTGATGCCTGACGCTCCTGTAGCCTGGGTCCTTGTCCACAACATTTCAATCCTCTAGGACAAGCAGTTCATTCTATAGGTTTGTGCAGTTGTTGCACTGATTTTTTCATGTTAGAGCGCAGTGAATCCTTGAGGACCATTGCTCCCAAGTGATGGTATGTACGCCCAAAAGTGCATGTAGTGACCATATTAGGAGTGGCAAAAATGGTGACATGCCTCAGCAGCAATTCAACAATGCATTGGCATGCTCCAGAACCAGAAGCAATGTAACTTCCGCAACATACTCCTGCAATGCAGCACCTCTGCTGGCATTGCATGCATGAGATCACACCCTGAAGTAGCATGGCACCAAGCATTGTACTATGAGGTGCCAGTGGGTGGGGTCTGATTGTGGTTCCACCATTGGTCTGTGGAAGCCATAATGGATAGTCATTCATAGTTTGCTTTGTGCTTTGTAGTATTATGGACCTTTCCAGGTGGTGGATTGTGTAGGCACTGTTGCTTACCATTGATGCTTTTTCACTTCTCTGATTAATGTTTTCACCTACAATGCTGTTCATGTGGTTAAGAAATTTCATGGTGAGTTGAGGTTATGCCAATGCATAGCATTTCTCTTGGTGGAATTATGATGTCTTCTGCAGCTGCGTAACATAGTTATGGCTTACGGGCTCACAGAATCAATAGAGGAACCAAGGAGTTATTGGTCTAGTGAGTAGTGGGCTTTGAACCAAGGTTATGCTTTTCTAGGCGTATCCTGGAGTCAGTCTGGAGCTCGGCTTGGCTTGGCTAGGCCTTTTCAACAAGCCTTCCAGAAGGCTAATACATACACAAACATACCTATTGGGCTAGTGGTTTTGTTGTTTGCTGTGGTAAACATGTATTATAAGACCTAATTATCTATTATATAAATGCTGACTTGAGACATATCTGTAGCTCTGAATTTTTGTTGTAAAATAAAATATGCTGCTTGATTGACCAGTAACCAAAAGACTCGTTAGGTCAATGGTTGGGCCAGGTCTGATAATTTTGCTGTCAAATAGTGGTGGCAACACTTGGAGATAGGTCATTTGAGTCACCAACAATCCTAGGCTTCTCCCCATGTTCTTCATTTAGGCCTAGGATCTCAATTGTTGGCAATCTGCTAATGGTGTTCACCGAAGCTTTTTTCCTCCCCGTTGCTGCATAACTACAACCCGTCAGTGTTGAGGTGCCTTTAGTGTCTCAACATAGCAGGTCCTAAGCCCTGTTAAAAGAGGAGGGTTGTGTTAGGTTTGACGAGCCAACATAAAAACTTAGCTACTCTTATGGAGATAAAACCCAAAAAAATCCCGTTGGAGCGTAACCCTCTTAGCGATGCGCCATATAAGAACCCGGATATGGTGTTAAATGGGCAAGGGTCGGGTCGTCACCCCCATGATGCGCCGTGTCGTAATTTAGGCATGGTGTCAAGTAAGCAAGGATCGGGCTGCCGTATTCTTAGTGGCGCATCACATTGGCGCTTGGGTGTGGTGAAAAATGTGCAAGCGTCTTCATACCTAACTTGGCGGGTGCGAAGAGTAAAAAAGCAAGTTGAGCCAACTAGGATCCGTTTAGGTATCTGGAATGTAGGGTCTCTTACATATAAGTTAAGAGAGCTAGTTAAGATAATGGTTATGAGTCATGTAAATATCTTTTGCGTTTAAGAGACTAAATGAAAGGGTTAGAAGGCGAAGGGGGTGAATAATATCGGCTTCAAGCTCTAGTACATGGGGACAACTTTAAATAGAAATAAAATAGGAATGATTGATAAGAGTCTCAATGATGGTGTGGTGGAGGTGATAAGACAAGGGGATATATTTATCTTAGTTAAACTTGTCATTAGTGATTTAGCCTTAAACGTAATTAGTACGTATGGTCTTTAAGTAGATCAGGATAAGAGTGCTAAGAGACATTTCTGAAAAGACTTAGATAGCTTGGTTAGAGCTGTACCTAGTAGCAAGACGTTTTTTTATAGAAGGTGATCTTAATGGTCATGTAGGTGCAACATGTATAGATTTTGAGACGGCACATGGAGGTTTTGGGTATGGTGGTAGGAGTCAGGAGGGAGGAAATTTTGGACTTTGCTATGACGTTTGATTTGATGATAGCTAACACTTTCTTTAGGAAGAGACAATCTCATTTAGTGACTTTTAGTAGCGGTCAATACTCTAGTTAGATTGACTTTGTCCTTATGAGAAGAGAGGATAAATGAGCTTATGTGGATTGTAAGCTGATACCTAGAGAATGTGTGGTTTCTTAACATAAGCTAGTGGTGGCCGACTTTTGCTTTTTAGTGCATGCTCGTACAGATAAACAATTCAAAATTGCAAGAACCAAGTGATGAAATTTAAAAGCGGAAACATTAAATATCTTCAAAACAAGGTTATCGAAGAGGGCTTTTGGAAGGAAGAAGACGATGCAAATAACATATGGGATAAGATGGCAATATGCATATAGAAGATTGCTTTAGAGGTGTTTGGAGTGACCAAAGGGAGTGGATGCGAAACTAAATAAAATACTCTTGGTGGTGAAATGAAGACGTGCAAAGAGAGCTATTAATGATAAGAAAGAATGCTATAATCACTTGTATCATGATATGAGCAAGGACAACATGGAGAAGTACAAGGTGACAAAAACTGCAAAATGAGCTGTGAGTAAGGCAAAGGGGTAGGATTTCAAGGATCTGTATCAATGTCTAAGTACGAAAGAACGAGAGAAGGACATCTATAGAATAGCTAGGGCTCGTGATAGGAAGACGAGTGACTTCAACCAAGTTAAGTGTATTAAGGGTGAGAGGGAGCAACTCTTGGTGAAGGAGGATAAGATTAGGCATAGATGACAAGAGTATTTTGATAATTTGTTCAATGGTGAGAAAGAAGACACCACTGTTTAGTTGGACAACTCTTCGGATGACACTAATAGGCGTTTTATGTGAAGGATCTAAGAATCTGAGGTTAGAAAAGATTTGAAAAGGATGAAAGGGGGTAAGGTGATAGGTTCTGCTGGTATTCCAATCAAGGTGTGGAGTTGTCTTGGGGATATTGCATAGTTTGGCTAACCAAGTTGTTCAACAATATTGTTTAATCGAACATGATGCCTGAGAAGTGGAGGAGAAGTATATTGATACCAATCTATAAGAATAATGGAGATATCTAAAGTTGTACTAGTTACCGGGAAATTAAGTTGATGTGCCACACTATGAAGTTATGGGAGAGAGTTATTGAACACCGTTTGAGAGGAACGATATAGATCTCTATAAACCAATTTGGTTTCATGCCTGGAAGGTCAATCATATAAGCAATTTTCTTAATCAAACAAGTTATAAAGCGGTTTAAAGAGTAGAAGAAAGATCTACATATGTTTTTTATTGACTTGGAAAAGGTTTATATCAAGAAATGTTATGTGGTGTGCTTTGGACAAACATAAAGTCTCAAAAAAATATGTCTCTTATCAAGAATATGTACAACAATGCTATGATTAGTGTTCGAACAAATAATTGTAAAACATGTTATTTCTTGAGTAAAATAGGACTATATTAGGGATCGGTTTTGAGCCCTTATCTCTTTGCATTTATAATGGATGAGGTTATGAGAAACATACAAGAATATATCTCTTGGTGTATGCTATTTGCAGATGATGTAGGGTTAATTGATAAAAGCCGCGTATGAGTAAATAAGAAACTAGAGTTGTGGTGGCAGACTCTTGAGTCCAAAGGTTTTAGAGTAAACAGAATTAAGACTGAATACTTGAAATGTGACTTTGGCACTATTACACATAGAGAGGGAGATATGAGTTTAGGAGGTCAAGTAGTGCCTAAGTAGAATACTTTTTGATATCTGCGATCGATGCTACAGATGGATGTGGATATTGATGTGGACGTTAGCCATAAAATTAAAGCGGGCTGGTTGAAGTGGCACAAAACATCTGGCATCTTTTATGATAAGAGTGTACCGCAGAAGCTAAAAGACAATTTTATAGAACGATGATTAGACTTAGTATGCTATACGGGGTAGAATATTGGCCTTTAAAAAGACGTCATATCCAATAGCCGAGTGTTGTTGAAATGCGTTTGCTATGTTGGATTTATGGTAATACAAAAATGAATCGAGTCCGGAACGAGGATATACATGATCAACTATAGATAGCAACAATTAAAGAAAAGTTTGTCTAATAGCACATTATAGAATCGTAAGTCAAGATAATAATGTGAAGAAAGATAGAGAAATATCAAAATTAACATGAAGAGAGACAATCAGAAATGACTTGAAAGAGTGGAATATAACTGAAGATACTACTTAAATAGGAATGCTTAGAAAGCTGCTGTTGACGTGGCTAAACCGTGATTTGGAGATTTTTGTTGGGTTTTAACTTTAGGCTATCCTAACTTGCTTGGATTGACAAGTTATGTTGAGTTGAGTTGCTGCATAACTGTGTGACTCTGGCTACAAAATGTTCAGCGATTGATCTATGATAATGATAGAAACCATGATGAGTGGCTCTGACACCAGATGTTGTGGACCTTAATCTTGGTTCACATCAGGGTAACTGCCAGATGAAAGATGGCTAGATGACATGTGAAGGGGATTAGTGCATTGAAAGGGGAAATAAATTATAGAAGAATGACATGAGTGAACTTTCTGGAGAGTAGGTTAATTTATAGTTCTTCGATTAAAACAGGAAAACATAACTTTTATCCTAATACGAGCTCCTGACTTGTATTCTAGCATTTCGTATCATCTAGTCTATGGGACTCTACTTGTGTGAATATGGATCACCACCGTATCTTAGTAGCAGTGCTCCTCCAGATTGTTGTTGCCATTCCTTGGATCAGCCTCCAGATGATGGATGTCTGGGCTTCTGCTGCTTCTGTCTGCCTGTGCCCTTGTCCTCCTGTATTTCTGTTCTACGGATTTTATTTTGTGCTTGCTACTATTTATGTACGCAGTAATGTTTACAGTCTGCTAGCATGGACATAAATCTTAAAATTGTTTACATTTGGTTTATTTTGTAGCTCCAGAGATGGTTGATAAACAGGTCGATGCTACTTTGCTTCGGCTTCGTGCTTTATATACACGTGCCAAAGAACTTTGTGAGAGTGAAGTCAGGTAATTTCATGAAGTTCAAACTGGTAGAATTTTTCCTTTTTTTATTCTCTTAAGATGTTTTCTTCAAAAAGATAAATCAATTATTTTCAAGGCTTCATGTCAAAAACTCAAAGCATTAGGATTAAGGCATTAAATTTTGTGAACTCACATTTGTTTTCTCACTTCAATTTTCTTCATGCTCCTTTCAAAAACATTGCTGCGTGCTGTTCTTCTTAGGCAAGATTTATATAAAAAAAATTCAACTAATGACCACTGCTGTATTAGCTTATCTATTGAAGTCATTACCAATTTCCAACTGTGAAATGCGAGCAAACTTATCGATTTGAATTTTTAATATTGTGATTAGGTGATGTTTCTATAGTTCAATTGCATGTGTCAGAATATACATTGATTCTGTCAATTTCTTTGTGGGTCAAGAGGACTGAGTTGACGTGGTATCTAGGTTACTTTTCAGGCCTGTGGATGGTGGGTTTTGAATAATCTTTAGCCTAACAAATAAATCTGATCTGTGTTCTCTCTATCCCCAGGTACAACTGTGCAATTGAAGCTAACAATTTGTTCTAAGTTCATAAACTATTATATGGAAATTGATGCTATAAATCTAAGTTGTTTAGATATAAATGAAACAAGCAAACATATTAGTTCCTTTTACCAATGTAGAGCAAGAAAAATGCCACTATGTTAGAGGCTTCTTCAGGCCTGTTCGGCAGCAACCATGTGGCAAGTCTGCAGCGTCAAGAGATGAGGTCTGTGACAGAAAAGTCAGTCTTGTGGCTGATAAGTCATTAGGCTTAATTAGTAGACTTGTTGTTCCTAATGGTCAGGTTATCTGTTAGTTTAGTCTGAGTCTTGTGTTCGCATGTTAGTTGGAGTGTAGTTGTGATGCCATATCTATAAAGGGCTGCCTAACTGTTATTGGAAGGTTAAGTAAGAATGAAATTAAGAATTCCTGTTCTTGTTCGAGCCCCCTCTTCTGCCAAGTGGCATTGTTCATCTAGCGCCTCCTCTTCTAAAGAAATGCCATACGGCCTCTTCCTATTCTGTTGTGGACTTTGGTTCTTAACATACTAACTATAAGTGAAAACAGAGAACAATATGGATAAACACAATCAGTGTATTTGTTATATTGAAATCTTACATGGTGAAGCATTTTTAATCAGGCTCATCTAAATTTAGGAGCAAGTATGTTGAAATTTTATTTGTTTAAGTGGTGCAGATGTTATTAGGCTCTTGTTGGGTTTCAACTCTAGCCTACCTTTGTTACTGAAAGCCTGTGTTGTTGTTGTTGTTGTTGCACATGCTATTATTTTGTTCTGTTAAGATCTACAAAAAAATTGTGGAACTCTCAACAGCCTGATCTGCTTGATCCTGGATTAAGTCTTAAAAGTTTCTCCCACTGCCCCAAAAAGACTTCATTTATACTCCCACCGCCCCAAAAAGACTTCATTTATAGCCCTTCAACTGTCTCAAAAAGACTTCATTTTTAGCTTCTTACCTATCCTCGGTTCGCAAATTAAGAAGTTTATCCCTTCAATATCCCACCTACCAGTTCACAATACTACTTTCTATAATGAGGGTTGGTCTTTTACTCTTACCACTAATTTGTTAACTTCGTCTCAAAAGTGGAGTCTTTGTGGGACAGGGGGAGTAGAACGTATAAACGCTTATTCTGCCCCAATCTATTGAGTGCACGTACAAAAATAGATAGAAGTCGTGACCAACTGTTTACCCGAGAGAACAGTTTTGGTTCAGTTATAACAATCAAAGTGAAGTACTAACAAGTAAAAAAAGAGTCTCAGAAGTTCATCGTGTTGGTTTTCACTTCTCAATAATAGGTACAACATCCTATATGCCTGAACAGAAGCTTCAGTTCAAAAGGTAGATGACTGTAAATAAGAAAAGAGAATTGAGCATCCAATACTACGTGAAATGTTGATTCACTGAATTTCTAGTAAAAAAAATTCTTTGATGAAACTAAAATTTCACTTTGGATGCCATGAATATGCTGTATATCTTGCACATGCTAATCTATTTTACATTTATTTTTTCTTTTCAGAATTTAGCATTGAATGGTGGACTATAAGCTTGCTTGATTTTTACTTTTGTGCAACTTGCTTCTATGAGTGAAATGATTGCAGCTCTCCTGCATGTTTGAGAAAAACTTTTGTGCGACTTGTCTGCAGAAAGTTCCTGCTCTTGTTAGGCACGATTTCTTCAAACATTGAACGTTGGCTTTGGAGACCATGGTTCTTCATGCTGACCAGCATGGGGATCACAAACATTACAACAGCAGCGATATTTATTTAGTTGACCTGAGTGGTGTCACCTCTTCAGAGCTTTTGACTTTAATAATTATATCGGTGCTTCCAATTACTATTTGTTTATTTTACTGATATTTGCTTGGAATGTCTGGTGATTTGATTTATATCCACAAGTTATATCATCGATTTTGTCATGCTTCATACTTTGCCCTCTCTGAGTGCATGTCTTCTATTTGAAGAAATGTTTCATGCTATGTGATCAAATATTTCGTATTATTTTGCAGTGCATCATCTGCTTTGGTTGGACTATTGGATGGTTTGTTGCAATCTGGAACTTCAGCTGCACAAAGAAAAAAGATAGGTAAGCACTAGAAAAGATTTTGCAAGTCAGGTTCAGGACAAATTATCGTTGAGCATGAAAAACTATTGATACTTGCTACATTTGCAGAAGCTGGTGAGCAGAAAAAGAAGAGGGTGAAGTCTGATACAGATACTACACGATTCTCCTCTGTGTCTATGAGGAGCCAACTTGACCAAGCTACAAATCTGAAAGGAGAACAGGTTTCAACTTTCGCTGAATTTGGAAATATCAGTTAGTTTTTGTATTTTGGCTATTTGTGCTACAGCAACAACTAAACTCAACTCAACACAACCTTTCAGTCCTAAGGGGTAGTCTAGAGTTGAACCCAACAAGAATCTCTAAATCACGGTTTAGGCGCGTTAATAATTGCTTTTCAAGTATTTCTGTTTAAGTATAGATTTTCAGTTATATTCTACTTTTTTAAGTCCTTTCTTATTTTATCTCTTCATGTTAATTTTGGTTTTTCTCTATCTCTATTCATTTTATTATCTACTTAGTATTCTACAATGTACTGGTATTTCTGGGGGTCTCTTTTGGACATGGTCAAACCACCTTAACCGATGTTGGACAAGCTTTTCTTTATTTGGTGCTACCCCTAGTTGATCACGTATATTCTCGTTTCGGACTCAATCCATTCTTGTATGACCACAAATCTAACGTAGTAAACACATTTCTACAACACTCAGCTATTGGATATAATGTCTTTTTGAAAGCTAACATTCTGCCTCGTATAGCATAATAGGTCTAATCGTCGTTTTATAAAACTTATATTTTAGCTTTTGTGGTACACTCTTATTACAGAGGATGCTAGATGCTTGGTGCCACATCAACTAGCCCGCTTTAATTCTATGGCTAACGTCCTCATCAATATCCCTATTCATCTGTATGTTGAGGGTGTCGGTGTTTAGGGTGGCTGGACGACTACGCAGCTCGTAGCTTCGGTTGATAATGGCGCGGGGTTGAACCCTTGAACACCCAATTGTGAAGGGGGATGAGATTAAGAGATAAAGAGGGAGATTTGGGAATGCTCTGTTTTCCCTCTTGATCACCACGATTACAACTGTTAAATAGCGGTGATCGTTGGGTCTTTAGGCGCGGTGAGCTCATGCGCTAGGCTCGGTTGACGCGCTTGGCATTGTTCTAGCTGCGTCCTTGGTGTGGACCTGGCGTGTGTAGTGGTGCCCCCACATGATATCTTTCCCTTCCTTGATGAGCAGCTCGTCCTCGAGCTGAAACGACAGATGCCGCTCGGTGAAGTTGTCAACGTCCTCCCAAGTTGCGGATGATGCAGGTTAGTCCTTTCATTGGATGAGGACCTGGCGGACGTTGCGGACAAGGCGGACACGCACAATGCGATTTGGTTTAGGAACGGTGGCGCCTTTGTGGATGACCTGTAGGGGCGAAGGAGCGTCAAGTGGCGTGCCGGTGAATTTCTTGAGGAGGCTGATGTGGAAAATGTTGTGGAGCCTCTCCCAAGTTGCGGATGATGCAGGTTAGTCCTTTCATTGGATGAGGACCTGGCGGACGTCGCGGACAAGGCGGGCACGCACAACGCGATTTGGTTTAGGAACGGTGGCGCCTTTGTGGATGACCTGTAGGGGCGAACGAGCGTCAAGTGGCGTGCCGGTGAATTTCTTGAGGAGGCTGATGTGGAAAATGTCGTGGAGCGGTGCCTCGGCCAAAAGAGCCAGACGAATGGCGATGTCATTAATGAGCTCGGTGATGCGCTAGGGCCTGTAGATCCACGACTTGAGCTTCCCTTTTGTTATGGCGGGCGGGAAGGCTGAAGCCCGGTGATGAAGGCGCAACCACATCCAATCACCCACAACATAGAAGACCAGGTGGTGGAGCTTGTTGTAGTGGTGCTTCTGTACGGCCTACACCTGTTCTAGTCGGTAACGAACATCCGCCAGAAATTTGCCCCTGTCCACGATGTTCTTGGCCATTGCTGCAACTCGCCTTGCTGGGTTCATAGGAGCGGATGGTGGGGGGGGGGGTCGTGGTTGTAGACCACCTTGAACAGAGTGTCCTGGAGCGAGGACTGATAGGCGGTGTTGTAGATATACTTGGCCTAGGGGAGCTATCGGAGCCAGTGGTGGGGATGGCTGCTGGTGAAGCAACGCAAGTACATGACGATGACGCGGTTGGCCTCCTTCGTCTGTCCATCGGACTGCGGGTGGAATGCAGTCGTCATGTGCAGTTTGGCGTCCATGAGACGCATGAGCTCCCGCCAGGACTTGGAGGTGAAGATAGGGTCATGGTTAGAGACCATCGACTAGGGTACGCTGTGTCAGGCGGACCACGTCGGTGAGCTAGCAGATTGAAGTGGCAATACTTATCGAAACGGTCAACCACCGTCAAGATCACGAACTTGCCCCCTACGTGGGGCAATGCTTCGACGAAATCTGGCTCGATGTCGAACTAGACGGACATCGGCACCGGCATCAGCTCACAGACATGAGCAGTCTAGCCAGGTGGAGATGCTCGGACTTGTAGCGCTGACAAGCAGCGCAGTCCCTGATGTAGTCCTGGACCACGCGACGGAGGTTGGGGGAGTGGAAGTCCCTACGTAGTCGGTGGTGGGTGCGCTAGATGCCCTCGTGGCCGTCATCATGGACAACAGCCACTAGCTTCGCGAGGAGGGAAGACGTCAGCCTGATGTAGAGGCGGGAGTTGTAGGCCACCATGGCGCGTTGCCCTGTGGTGATCTTGTCCCGGAGGACCACCAAAGCCGGGTTTGTGGCCTGCGCCTTGCGGAGGCGTTCGATGAAGTTGAAGCGGGGCCTGGAGATGGCGAGGATGGCGCTGTCGTCGGTGTCACCTAGAGAGGGCGTCGGTGACGATGTTCACGGCACTAGGGGGCTTGTACTTGACGGTGAAGTCAAAGTCAAGCAGCTTGCCCACCCAATGATGCTGTGGAATCGTGGCAAGGTGCTGGTCCAGGAGAAACTTCAAGCTGTAATGGTCAGTTCTCACCAGAAAGCGGCGGTCCTAGAGGTAGGGATGCCAATGGCGTATGGCGTGGACGAGGCCGATCAACTCCTGCTCATACGCGGCTAGAGAGCGGTGGCACGGGGTGACAGGCTGGCTGAAGAAGGCGATGGGATGGTTGTCTTGGAGGAGCACTGTCCCGAACCTGTGTGAAGAGGCGTCGCACTCCACGACGAAGGGCTGATCGAAGTCGGGGAGTGCCAGGACCAGGGCTGATGTGATCGCCTTCTTTAGGGCCTGGAAGGCTGCTGTGGCGTCCTCGGACCACAGAAAGCCATACTTGCGAAGGAGCGCTGTGAGAGCCGTCGCGATGGTGCCATAGTCGCGCACAAACTTGTGGTAGAAACCCGCCAGGCTGAGGAATCCCTGAACTGCGCTTGCCGAACGAGGCAGGGGCCAGTCGTGCACCACCTGGACCTTTGTTGGGTCCATGGCCATGCCCTCTGCTGAGATGATGTGCCCTAGGTATGTGATGGAGTCAACGCCAAAGGCACACTTGGACTACTTGATGAAGAGGTGGTGCTTCTGTATGGTGTTGAGGACAGCGCGGAGGTGTCGAAGATGGTTGGCCCACGAGTTGTTGAAGATGATGTCGTCGAAGAAGACGAGGACAAAATGGCGGAGGAAGGGCCACAGGACATCGTTCATGAGCGCTTGGAAGGTGGCTAGTGCATTGCATAGGCCGAACAACATGACGAGGAACTCATATGGCTCGTCATGGGTCTGAAACGCTATCTTGTCCATATCTGCAGGATTCATTCGCACCTGATGATTGCTCGAGCAGAGGTCGAGCTTGGTAAAGAACTTGGCGCCGCGAAACTCATCTAGGAGTTCGTCGACGACTGGAACAGGGAAAGCGTCCTTCTCGGTGATTGCGTTTAGGGTCCTGTAGTTGACGCAGAAACACCAAGAGCCGTCTTTCTTGACCAGGAGCACCTGTGAGGAGAAGGTGTACGAGCTATGGCAGATTAGGCCCTATGCCAACATGGTAGCGCATTGGTACTTCAACTCATCCTTGTGGGTCGCTAGGTAGCGGTTGGGGCAGACGGCCACCGGCTGTGCCCCTAGGACTAAGGTGATGTGGTGGTCACGGGTGTGCGACGATGGTAGTCCCTAGGGTTCAGTGAAGACGACGGCGAACTCGGGGAGGAGGGCCTCCATGAGGTTGTTGCCCATGTAGGCCTACAAAGCTGGGCTAGTAGGGCCGGCCATGCCACGCCAGCTCACGTGATGATCCCGATGCCAGAATGACATCGTGAGTGTGCTGAAATCCCAAAGAAGGGGCTCGAGCGACACGAGCCATTGGGTCCTTAACACGATGTTGTAACCTGCCAGAGGAAGAGCAAAGAGGTCTACCCGGAAAGCTTCGCTGTTGATGGAGAAGGTCGTCCTATGGAACATGCCCAGGGGGTGCGCTCCCTATTTGCCACGGTTACCTTCATGTTGCTGTGGCGCTGTAGTTGCAGGTTGGTGCCATGGGCCGCCTCCTCGGAGATGAAATTGTGTGTTGAGCCGGAGTCAAGGAGGGCGAGCAGAGTAGCGCCGCCTAGTTGAATGCACACCTGCATCGTCTCGCTAGTGTGGACACCGACAATGGCGTGGAGGGAAATTTGTGGTGCCCTATCTGCCATGTCGTTGTCGGTGCCGTCATCTTCATCATCAAGGGCGCCCTCTAGAAGGAAGAGGCGTTGGCACACTGTTGTGGTCGCGCCTGAACTTCTTGTTACAATTGTAACAAAGGCCCAGGCAGCGCTATTCCTCCATCTTCGCCGTGGAGAGGCACTTGATGGGGTGGCCTTCTACTGTGACGGTGTTGGATGGTGTGGCCGCTGCTGGTGTTGGGACTAGCAAGGCCAGACGTGGTGGAGGCGCCAGCAGAAGGACCCACTACTGTGGTCACGATGGTACGGGGGCCGGTACGGCGGCTGCGGCGCATTGGTCGCGCAGTTCCAACTTACGGGCGAGGCTCATGGCGAAGGTGAGAGAGTACGAATTGTGAATATCAACATCTAGGTTGAGGGGCGGCTGTAGACCCGCTGTGAAAATCTGCACCCGTTGCGCCTCCGTGAGTGTGCCTGCTTGAGGTAAGAGAGCCTCGAAACAATCCTGGTAGTTGATGACGGAGCCTGTGCGCTTGTAGGCCATGAGCTCGCTGAAAGGGTTGGAGCGTAGGGGCGGCCCAAAGCACTGATGTAGGAGCTCATTGAAGCGATGCCACGGTAGGGTGCTCGAGTCCTGCTGGACCTAGATTGAACCACATTTGGGCGCCGTCCTTGAGGTTGTAGGAGGCCATCCAAACCTTCTCCTCTGCGATCCGCTGCTGATGGAAGTAGGACTCGTAGCGGTTGATGAACGTGAGAGGATCAGACTTACCATCGAACTTGGGAAAGTCCATCTTCTAGAAATGGGGTACCTTGTTGTTGTGGTGCTCACTGGTGCCTGGAGGCTTCATACTAATAGGGGATGTGGCGGGGCGGCGCTCCTGCTTGAGCTCGTCGACCGAAACTTTCAGGGTCTAGATGCTCTCGGCCAACGGCTTGAGGGCTCTGAGATCGGCTAGTGACGGTCCCGTCATAGTGGATGTCACGGATGCTGTGGGTGATGTCGGCGAGGTTGGGGCAATGGGCGGTGGCACGAACGCGGTGGGGTTTAGTGGTGGGGTGGACGACGAGGAACACCTGGCTCTGGATGTCGAGGGTGTCGGGGTTCAGGGTGGCTGGACCTTACTACTCAGCTTGTAGCTTTGGTTGATAATGGCATGGGGTTGATCCCTTGAATGCCTACTTCTGAAGAGGGGATGAGATTAAGAGAGAAAGAGGGAGATTTGGGAATGCTCTGTTCTTTTCTCCCGATCACCACGATTACAACCGTTAAATAGTGGTGATCACTGGATCTTCAGGCGTGATTGACACGCTCGGCGTAGTTCTGGCCGCATCCTTAGCGCGGACCCGGCGTGTGTATGTGGCGCCACACATGATACTGTAGCATCAATCCCAGATATCGAAAAAATTCTTCTTAGGCACTACTTTGCTTTCTAAACTCACATCTCTCCTTGTGTGTGATAGTACTAAAGTCACATCTCAAGTATTTAGTCTTAGTTCTCAACTTAACACAGCTTTTCAGTCCCAAAAAAATTGGAGTAAGTCAGAGTTGAAACCCAACAAGAAATCTTCAAATCATGGTTCAGATACGTCAATAACTGCTTTTCCAAACATTCCTATTTAAGTATAAATTTTTAGCTATATCTTACTTTGTCTCTCTGCATGATAGTTTTGGTCTTACTCTAGCTCTCTTCACCTTATTATTTGACTTAGGATTTTACAATGTACTGTTGTCTTTGGGGTCTCCTTTGGATATGATCAAATCATCTTAACCCTAAATGCCTAGTCGATCATGTATTTTCTCGTTTTGGACTTGATCCATTCTTGTATGACCACAAATCCAATGTAGCATATGTATTTCTACAACACTCATCTGTTAAACATGACGTCTTTTTATAAACAAACATTATGTTCTATATAACATAGCAGGTCTTATCAACGTTATATAAAACTTGCTTTTTAATTTCTAAGATACCCTCTTATTACAAAGGATGTCAGATGCTTGGTGTTATTTTAACCAGTCCGCTTTAATTCTATGGCTAATGTTCGCATTAATATCCCCATCTATTTGTACTATTGATCCTAGATGTCGAAGTTCTTCGGCACCACTTCTTCTAAACATATCTCTCCTCGTGTGCGATAGTGTCAAAGTCACATCTTAAGTATTCAGTTTTAGTTCTGCTTACCCTAAAACCTTTGGACTCAAGAGTTTACCGTCACAACTCTAGTTTCTTATTTACTTCTGCGCAACTCTTATTAATTAACACTACATCATCTGTAAAGAGCATACACCAAGCGATTTGGATATCTTCTTGTATGTTTCTCTTAACCTCATCTATTATCAATGTAAAGAGGTAAGGGCTTAATTCTGATCTTTGACGTAGTTCTATTTTAACCGGAAAGTAACATGTGTTATAATTATTTGTTCGAACACTAGTTATAGTATTGTTGTATATATCCTTGATGGAGACATACTTTGTTGGGACTTTATATTTGTCCAAAGCTCACCACATAACATTTTTGGTATCTTATTATAAGTTTTTTCCAAGTTAATAAAACCATATGTAGATCCTTCTACTCTCTAAATCTTTATATCTTATTTTATTAAGAAAATTGCTTTTATGGTTGATCTTCCGGCCATAAAACCAAATTGGTTTATAAAGATTTGTGTCGTTCCTCTCAAACGGTGTTCGATAATTCTCCCATATCTTTATAGTGTGACTCATTAACTTAATTTTCCGTTAACTAGTACAACTTTAGATATCTCTTTTATTCTTATTCTTATAGATTGATATCAATGTACTACTCCACTTCTCAAGCATCGTGTTCGATCGAAAAATATTGTTAAACAACTTAGTTAGTCATACTATAGCTATATCCTCGAGACATATCCATACCTTGATTGAAATATCATCAGGTTCCATCGCCTTACCCTCTTTCATCCTTTTCAAAGCTTTTTTAATCTCGGATTCTTGGATCCTCTGCACAAAGCTCCTATTAGTATTATCCGAAGAATCGTCCAACTGAACGATGATGCACTCTTTCCCACCATTGAACAAATTTTCAAAATATTGCCATCTATATCTAATTTCATCTTTTTTCACCAAGAGCTGCTTCCTCTCATCTTTAATACACTTAACTTTGTTGAAGTCTTTTGTCTTCTTATCATGAGCCCTAGTTATTCTATAGATGTCCTTTACTTCTTTCGTACTCAGACGTTGGTACAGATCCTCGAAAGCCCGCTCCTTTGTCTCACTCAACTCGTTTTGCGGTCTTCTTTGTCACTTTGTACTTCTTTATGTTATTCACTTCTATCATAGTAAACGTTTATAACATTCTTTCTTCTCCTTAATAGCTCTTTGTATATCTTTATTCCACCACTAAGAGTCTTTAGTTTCGCATCCACCCCCTTTGGTCACTCCAAACACCTCTGAAACAATTTTCTATATGCATGTTGCCATATTATCCCACATGTTATTTGTATCGTCTCCTTTCTTCCAAGAGTCCTCTTCGATAATCTTTTTTTAAGACGTTTGATGTCTTCCCTTCTAAATTCCACCACTTGTTTCTTGCAATTTTGGCTTGTTTATCCCTACGATCATGTACTAAAAAGCAAAAGTCAGTCACCACTAGCTTATGTTGAGAAACCTATCACATTACAATCGACACAAGTTTGTTTATCCCTTCTTCTCATAAGGACAGTCAATCTGTCTAGAGTATTGGTCGCTACTAAAAGTCACTAAATGAGATTGTCTTTTTCTAAAGAAAGTGTTATTTATCTAGTAAAGTCCAAGATTTCCTCTCTCTCCTGATTTCTAACGCCATATCCAAAAAACTCCTTGTGCGGCATCGAAACATGTACCTGTTGCATCTCTTGATTTAGTCTTAGTTTTGCTTATTTTAAAACTTTTAGACTTAAGTGTCTGTCGTCACAACTCTAGTTTCCTATTTAGTCATGCGTGGCTCTTATCAATTAAAACTACATCATCTATAAAAAGCATATATTAAGAGATATCTCCTTGAATGTTTTATCTATTATCAATGCAAAGTGATATGAGTTGAAAACTGATCTATGATATAGTTATATTTTAATCGAAAAATAACATGTGTTAATATCATTTGTTCAAACACTAGTCATAGTATTATTATATATATTCTTGATGAGAGAGATATAATTTGTTGGAACTTTATATTTGTTCAAAGGCTTCTATATAATATTTCTTGATATCTTGTTATAAAAAAGCATACGCAGTTCTTTTTTCGGCTATTTGTGCTACAGCAACACTGATGGAAAAAACTTTTCTACTTTCCGTGTGAAGAGTTGTTAGTAACCTTCCTGTGTGTTGTTTTAGTTTTAACAGGGTTGTTTAAACCTTGTTCAGGGTGTCAATTTTGCACTGTGTTCCTGTAAACACCCAACATGCCTGACAATTTGTTCTTTTTATTTCTGCATCTTGAATACTCACACTGCCATATATAGATTTTAGGATGGTTTTACATGAAACCTACTCATGGGATGTACATGTGAGATCCAATTATCCAGTTTAACATTGGGTGCGCTGTAGCACTTTGGGCTTGGAGTCATCAAGAACTATGTAAACAGAAATGTATTGCTAAAGATTTAGTGAAGATGAGTAAGCAAATTTTTGAAGAAGTTTGCAAAAAATATCGGAATAATATTTGACTGGAAAATCTCCATAATGTTTGTGGTACCAGGCTAGGGCCTGTTATCTATTTTAGTAATGGTTTTTTTTTGCATCAAAGACCTGTACCTAGATTTTGTTACTACCTGAGCATGATTTTGTTTCTCTGATCTGGTGATGTTACTGTAACTTCTATTATCCTTAAATTTGGATTTGTTTAGCATCATGTTTTGATGCCCTCTGTACTGCCGGAAAAAACCAGCGTACAGAAGTAAATTATAATTTATGCTTTTCTAGAAAAAAAGATACTCTCATCATTCAATTACCATGATTTTGTGTTGTGGAATGAAAAAATCATTGCATTCTTACGAAAAGAATGCTGCATTATCAAACAAGTCACCGTTTTTGTGGGTAAGTTTAAGTTTTTGTAAATTTAATGAACATTATCAATTGAAAATACCAAACTTGCTGAAAACCTCTAAAGATTGCATAAAAACTGTCCAAACATACTTGTTTTGTTTTGACTTGTTAAGTCTATATTATTATAAATAGTAAATATTTAATCAAACTAATCGGCAAGAACTCCAAGGTCCATGAATAATTAGGGTTGTCTTGATATTAACTTTCCAGTCTTTGAACTGACATCTATTTTAACCATTTTACGATGCGCTGAAAAAAAAACTTGATACTTAATATTGGTACTTGTAGTGGATGATATTCTTGATCTCGAGAAATTTGCCCTTTCTTCTTTTCTCTTTAGCACATCATCAATTGTACATAAGTCAGTTCTGCTCTTTTGTGCATTGGCAATATGCTGTATATATTAAATGTTTCACATTCATGGCATGCCATTTCAGGTTGCAGCTAAGGTCAAATCAGATGAAGAAAAAGATGAATGGGTCGTGGTGAAGGTCATACATTTCGATAAGGAAACAAAAGAGTATGTCTTTTTTGCCTTCGATGTATATTATATTTTTTTGTGCGAAAAATTGCTTTAGGGGAAAAACTTTGTGCGGATGAGGGCAATTTTAGATTATAAATTATTTCCTAATCTGTCTTATTATAGTCATTATTACTTGAGAGGACCATGAGTCCTGGGTCCATGGAGCATTTAGAATATCTGAGGTAGACAAAGAAATTGTAAATAACAAGATGGTTATCATTTCAGGTTGCATGATTATCCAGAAGAGCCTGCCAAACACAAATATGAAAACAGCCAGCAGAGATGAAACAGCCAGCAGAGATGTGGGGCTAGTCTATTTATATCTTTCTATATATAACCAAAGTAGCTGGAATTTCAGCTCTTTGGTTGAGCCACGCCATCCATTTAATTTTGAGCTGTTTGATCTCAATTACTGTCACCATTAACCATTAGATCTAAGATGAGTAGGAGAGAGCTCTAGTCTGTGACCATCTTTATGGTGAAAAAGCTGCCACGCTGCCTCTTATTGTGCTTTTACCTCCTCGTCCTCTACTGTACTGGCTGCTAGTCATGTCCACACTGCTGTCTCCAGCACACCGAACTGTGTGGTCTCTATGGCTCTATGCTCCATCTTTTGTGAGATGAGGCATATGCAACACCCTGTTTGTCCTGAGAGAAGACAAGACCCATATTCATGAGGATAGCACTACCTCCATTTAACCCCTCTTCCTGTCTCTAACTGACCAGCTCTCTCTCTTGGTGCAAATGGACCATAATGCCACCCTTTTGGCTTAGTTTTGTGGTGTCATCCCTACTATGATAACCGCTTGCAAAATCATGTCTGATTCCTTTGGATCGTCTGACATCATCTCAGCCCCAGTGCCCATATTTACTTCCTAATTGAATATAGGTTGTTTTTTTGGGGGGTTGGGGTGAATCTTGTTTTTTTTGTAATATTGCTATTCTTGAAGGAAGCATTCATAAACTCTTATTGAATTTGCAGATATGAGGTACTTGATGAGGAGCCAGGTGATGATGAAGAGAGTGCCCAAAAGTATGAGATAAGTTCAGGACTGTCATTTTAATTTATAGTTTGCTTGTAGTATAACGTCAGATCAGGCCATTTATTTGTCTATTATAACTTGGGAAAAAGTCCTTATACCCTCCTAACTTTTGGGTGGAAGTCCATCTAGCATCATAAACTTTAAAACCAGACATCCAACCTCTTGAACTTTTCAGTACTGTTTATATTATCCTATAAGGTGGTTTTGTGTACTTGAAAGCTTATGTGAGAAGTTTTTCATCACTAATATAACATATTTACATATCGCCAATCCTCGGTTCTCAATTTATAGTCTATAGTGATGTTATATTAGTATTATGCCAATGTTTGTTTGTAAGTGAAAGCAAAAATGGGGGTAAAAACATATTTAACTGGAAATTTTAACGGATATGTCCAATGTGAATGTCACGTAGTGAAGCTTATCCAATGTATATATAAATTTAATACAAAACACTTTGCAAAACCACTTAAGGGGGTTATATGAATGGTATTGTAAAGTTTGAGGTGTTGGATGTTTGGTTTTAAAGTTTAGGGCGCTAGATAGACATTCAATCAAAGTTTAAGGGGGTATTTGGGCTTTTCCCTTATAACTAGTGTTCAAGAAGGTGCTAGATGGTCAGCAGGGCTAGCGCCTAGTGCGGCAACTCCTAGGGTGCCTAAGATCAACTTAATTAGGGGATTCCAAGCAATTAGCAGGCATACGACATAAAAAAAATGATCATAACTGATTTCTAGGATGCAAATCCTTGGTCTGACCTTCAGTCTGTCCTTCATTGGTTGGGCACAATGATAAGTCAATGATCTTTGAGGCGATTTCAGCGTGCCTTCAGTTTCCTGATGCTGGGTCGCATGCTCCCCAGCACCAGGATGGTGGTTGTTCCTGTAGAAGCAAGCTGTCGCAAGGTTGGTGTGGGTGTTCCCTTGGTACTGGCCTCAGCATGACTCCTTAATTGGTCATGTCTTTTGTTTCTCTTTTTTTGTCACTGATTATGGCAGTGTAATGGTTGTGTGCACCCATGGTGCCGAGACCAGGAATCACCACTTCTAGTTTTATTAAAAAAAAACCCTACACTATCCTACAGCCACAATCCACAAGCTTTTGTGTGACCCTTTCCCTGATAACTTGTATTCCTTTCCTGGCTCCTACATCTCTACAGAATCTACCTAATGTGTGTTTAGGCAGAGAGGTGTCACTAGTGTTGATAGTGGGTAAGATAATGCCATACGAGGGATTAATGTTAAGTGTATGGAGTGAATTGAAGGGAAAACTAGCTATAAATTGACAATATTCAATAAATTTCCTAATTAATTTTCAACTTTATGGTTACTTATGTGAAAGTAATAATAGTGTGTTAAGTTGATTCTAATGAATACACCTTAGTCCCTTTGGATTATTTATAGATATTTACTGCTAACATGTGATTCAGTTAATTTTGATTAATTGAGTTGAACTGTGTTGTAGGGTTGACAATTAACTTCCATTAACTTCTTCATTTCCCACACCTGTTTCCCTCTATTGTACTCCTATAAAAAAACTCGGCCCCAAGGGGTAAGACCTCCCTGGAGGTATTGCAACTAAGAAGAAGCATCTGAAACTGGGGCCGAGAAAGGTCACGAAAGCCAGTCCCCCCTACACGGAGAGCGACCTCTGGGCCTTAACCCGTGTTTTGAGGACCCTGCACTATACATGAGGGCTCATCTTCTTAATCCATATTTTTTTGGGAACCAGCGAGTGACCTTTTTTTGGTGTAAGACCAGGATTTGAACCCTGGGCTGTAGCTTCCCACTGGAAGGCAATTACCACCATGCTACAAGCATGTTTGCTGTACTCTTGTAAAAACACTCTAGTTTTTTATGCATATGATGTTTGGTGAAATACTGCATTTGCAAACTCTGAGCATTATTTTGCACTATTATTGATGTTTGTTCCACATCTAAAGTAATGTTACTTCCCCCTTGTAATAGGAAGTACAAGTTACCTATGTCAGATATTATTCCATTTCCAAAGAGAGGAGATCCTTCCAGTGCTCCAGATTTTGGGCAGGGTCGACAAGTCTTAGCTGTTTATCCTGGCACAACAGCGCTATATAGAGCTACTGTGGCCACTAATCGTAAGGTAACATGTTAAAATCTTTCATGAATCCTATGTAAATCTTTTAAGTCTTGACAGTAATTTGAGTTTTCCTTCTGTGTTCTAGTCTTGTCCATATGTACGTATTTATTCCCAGTTATATGGTCAGCTTCATCTATTTACATATTCAATGGTACCATCAAGATGATTAGCTTTTTCTGACACTTCAAACTTTTAGTTCTGTCAAGAAGTATGGTTGATTGGTGAAAACATTTAAGCTGAGGTTACCTTGAAAGTATGAACTTGAAAATAAGTCATACTAGAAATGGGGAGTATATGAGCATCAAAATGCTTTCTTATCAAGGTGCTCTCATAGCAAAGCATTGTATTTGATAATTGTTACTGATTGGAGCAGAGATGAAGCATATTTGTTATTTGTATAGATACATTTTCTGTTCCATGACAATGTTTATACAATTTATTACTTATCCAGCAATATGTAGACCGATTTCAAGTTTTCAACATTACAATTCAATTCATTGAACATGGGAAGATGATAGATATATGCAATTTGTTGAACACACTTGACAGTATTGCTAAATATGCATTCTAAATATGCCAGGGAGATCCCATACATGGGCATATTGTGTTCTTTTTTCGACAGTGCAAAAGGTTACCAAGCTCTTTTAACTCTAGTCTGCTGTAAAGTTCATCTTCCCAATATTTTGAACTTACCTACTGATTTCTGTTATGAAACGTACAAAGGAATCTCTAGAAAGTAGTTTAACTAGTTTCCCTTTTCATGTCAGTTCTTACCCTTATCTTTAGGAATGCATCTGCATACTTTTGCTGAGATTCCTTAGAAATGTTACATTTTTGTTCTCTCACTTCAGAATAACATAATTGAATGATTAAAACCTGGTGATACATTATAAACTGGGTTTTTATTGCAACGCTATGCAGAATACCATTATTTTTTAGGTGTTGCACCAATGTAGCTGGCACTTGGAATTGAATACTATTTAAGCTGAAAGAATATACTGTCTGAAATAAAAAGAACATACTATTTTCGTTGGCATTCCATTGATACTGGATGGTATCCAGTGAAGTTTAGTTGGCAGGTGTGCAAATTGACATTTCATCCGGTTCACATTGGATGCTGGTTGCTTTCCAATCAAATTCAGTAATTCTAGTAACCATATTGTGTTGCACCAGTATGGATGTAACTGCAAGTTGTTTGCTAGCTACTTCTCGCCAGCAGATTGGTGGAAATTATTATCAGCCTGTTGGCACTACCTGTTTAAGTTCTGATTTTTTTTATAACTGATGCTATTACACTGATTTGCATGCATTTTGGTAAGCATAACTTTGCTATAACAAATCATAAGCTCTATTATTGCATATCACTATTTAGAACACTACTACATTCCAGTTTGATTATCTTAAGGTTGGTTATGGTATCTGACTTAGTAGTCCCAAGACATTATCTGAGTTAGTAGTCCAAGATATGATAATTCAATATTTGTATGTTCGATAAGCATTGCTTTGTCATAATAAATTATAAGTTCTGTTATGCAAACCGTTATTTTGCACACCATACCTCAATCAAGTCTTCAAAAACCAGTTGCCAAAGAAATCTTGGGCACACATCCCAGTAACCAGATTTTACTGGATAAACATGGAAATCTGATTTCCTCGTCTTGACATAGCGTTCCTGTCTATAACTCTAGGCTATAGCAAGTAAGCAACTAGTGTTTCTAATACATAAACTAGAGTTCTTTGTTTTTTTAATTCAAATAGTGGTAACCGCCTTGCCAGTTACAGTTTCTTAATTAATTTTTTTGCGAGGATTTCTTAATTCAATTTGACAAAATTTCAAATTTATTTTTTGACTTTAAACTCTCCCCACCAGATTGTTGGTGACTGGTCCCAGGCTCTGAACCAGTAACCGCCAAGATTTTGAACCAATGCCAATTTGATTATCTTAGGGCTCCTTTGGAGTGCAGGAATCTTATCTTACAGGAAGTAGTTCAATTGCTGCAGGAATCAGGAAAACTCATGTATTCCAAAGGAACCATTAAGGTTGTTTATGGTATCCAGATTAGTAATCCCAAGAACGATACTGATTGAATGATTGGTATGGGTATGTGTGCTATCTGTTGTACTTCTGAACTTGAGAAGTTGGGTAGCACCTTGGTCTTGAGTGGTGACTGGTGAACTATTGGCTGCCAATGCAGGGTTGAAAACTTAGAAGGGCTGAAACAGAAACGCCTATAACCTTGTTTCATTGTTAATTAGTGGTTAATCTGTTAATACCAGCAAGCTGTGTTTACATGTATGACATGTCCTGTTTATACAAAGCATTGCAACATTATGTTTCATGGACATGATTTTATTCCACAAATGATTCCTCAACATGTATTGGTTTTGTAGAGCTATCTTTAGTCTTTTTTTACAACTATTACTTTTTTATTACTTTGTTCTATGATTTCTATTGTTTGATAAGTCATTAACTCTCTTTTCATTGTCATCATGTGGATGTGAAACTGGGCTACAAACAATACAGAGGAAATCTGACGAGTAAGTTTTATGTTTTTACAACTTTGTATAGTCTCATGTGTTCAACTGATGCTATTTCATTTTATTGCAGTTTAGGATGGTTCTGTATGTGTTGAATTTGTATTTCTACCTAAAAAAACATGTAGATTCTCCATAGGAACAGAATTTCAGTCCTGCATGGAATTTGCATTACAATCATAACACATGGTCTCCAGTAACTCTACATTTCATATGCAGTAGGCAAATGTTGCATGGGGTTCACAAAATGCACTGTAGTATCTGGTGAAATTTGTATTAATAAGCTATGCCTATACATTATGTGTTTGCAATGAGATCATTTTTGACCTGTTTTCCTCCTTCCAGCACATTAGCTAATTACGGTTAAAGAAAACCAATGGACCTACAAAAAACTCTCTAGAACATAAAAATGTTCCTGGCGAACACTGCCAAAAAATAAATTACTTTAAAAAGTGACCCCAAAAGTTGGTGTGATATGGATTTTCATTCATATGGTGTTGTTTATGGTTGAATTTTTCTGCTACCAGATTCATGTCTTTCGATCTATTCATGTAGTTGTATTGTTTGCAAGAACTGAACTTTTAACACTAATATAAGTGCAACAGAACTTCTACTTAAATTATCACCTGCAGTAATAACACATAAAGGAAGAAAGGAAAGAATGAATGTGGAAAATGCTATTATAGAGATACGTGAGTTGCAAAATACCATTGTATGTAAGAATAACATAGCCTAGACCCACATGTCAATGACACATGATTGTCTCCAAATCGGTGATTTTTAGGATGTTACCAACTACCAAGCATATTGGACCTTAAATTAAACATACATGATTGTGTAAAAGGTTTTAATCGAACTTTCTGGTTAATATTCTTATGACAACATTTGAAGAGCAACATTTGCTTTTCCTGAAAATGTACTTGTCCTTTTTCCTTTTGGCAGTTATCTACTCTTGTTTGATGATGATGAGGAGGATGGGTCTCTACCACAAAGACCTGTGCCGTTCTATAGAGTGGTTCCTCTACCGGAGGGCCATCGGCAGTGAAAATCTCAGTTGGTGATTGCATTTACCCCGGCTAGTGTAGTGTGTGAAGACAAGAGCGTCTGTCTGACGCTGTAGTAATTTATTTCATCTGCACTTTGTCCGCAGTGTGCAGTTTGTACTTACAAATGTCACTTATATTTCAGGTTCAGCTATCCTGTAAATAGGTTGATTCAGTGTTCTATAACAAAAATAAGTGATTTCCCCTTCAAAAACGCTCTGCTGCACGCCTTATCTGCTTGGTGTGCTGAGTTATTTGCTACGCAGTGCACTATAGTCGTATCACTGTGTTAATGATGCGACATTTGTACATTGCATCAAATTTTAATTTTTATCTTTAAATGTGGAAATATGTCATGTACATATTTGAATGCTGAGCTAAGTCACGCGTAAAATATGAAATACGAGCTCCGTTAAATGTACTCAATCTGGAATGTTGACCCATCATCAGGCATTCAGGCCATATATGCACCTATGTTGCGCGGCGCCATGCCGCGTACAGAAATGTCTCAAACAGAACTACCATAAAAAAGTTATTATTGATTGAATTGTTCTCTTAAGTTCCATTAAGCCTAAAAAGGGAAAGCAATATCGCAGTAAAATCATCGAGTCTCCCCTAGACTGGTAAGTCACAAAGCAACTTTCCTAAATGCGGCTCTATTGAACCTGCACAAATGGTTGTCCCATAAGCTAGCATATATTTACATTGACGGGACAACAAAAAATCATACGAGAAATGTTGATATAGTGGTATCTATTCCAAGTAACATATAAATGAGCTGAGTCCAGTAAGAATAGGAGTGAAAATACATTGGGATCCAGTTCTACCAGTGAAATTTACTGCTCGTGAAGTCAGAAAATGAAAAACTTGTGTACTCTTCTCACCTTAGATCTGGAGTATAGCATATTTTCATCCCAAACAAAGGCAGTTTTCCTGAGAGTATCCGCATATCCAGCTATATGGCAAGGCAATACCAGATATAACTATATTCACAGACAAAATTGTCAGGGCAAATTAATTCATTATTTTTCCTGTTAGAGAAGTTTCCATAAGAAAATTTGGTATGAATATCCTCATGCAAAAACAGCTAAGATAACCTATGCAACGCTGTCAATGTACACTACTATAACCAACTTTTGGATATCAAGACATTTAGGTGAATAGAACTGCTCGGGAAAAATTAACCCACCGAACACATAGGTGTTGCTGAAAATAGCACTAACAAATATATTCTCATCAGAATAATGTATGAACTATTTCCCACCTAAGACACAAGTCTTTGCATGTTCCACAGAGATTGCACATCATGTTAGACATACCGCTTCCCAGGATCTTGAACGGAGATCATGTGTGGCACGTAAATATGTACTTGCAGCTTGGAGGAGCTACTGCTCCATCTCTCCGCTCCATCCTGTTGTTGTTGTTGATCCTGCACTGTTGTTCATCGATCTCCTAGCCTGCTGCATGCACCGAACAAAAAGAGGAGCCAACGCAAACTGTTTGGAACGGTAGCCACAGAACTCAATCACACAAAAAACAACCAAAATAACAAAGAGCAAACCATCCGAATATGAAGGCAGAAGCTGACGCTATCGCAAATCCAGAGGCCACAGCATCAGCTTCTGCCTTTATATTCTTTGCATTATATTTCAGGAAAAGATAAAAGAATTTTTTTGCAACATGACATTTAAAATTTAAAGTTTGTATGATTTATTAATCGACATCATAAAAATATGTCACGGTTAAAAAACACTTTTAAAAATTAATAATTTACTAGATGATATCATAACTATTATTTTATCATTTTTATACAATTAGAGAGAGACTTTTTTAACAAATACTCCTCAAACAATAATTTTTTAACTTGGCATTAGAGTGAAGAAAGAATATGATGTAGGATAGCAATGTAATATGCCAGATTGCGATTTACAAAATGTGTAGTTTGAGGGTTTATTCACTAAACTAAGCTAAGTAAAATATGTTAGCCAGAGGGAAAAAACATTATTTTAACGTGGTTTCTCTCTCATATATATTTTTATGTTTATTAATAAAATACAAAATTTGTCCAAAGATAATGATTCTCTCGCAAAAATTATAATAGTGTAGGTGGTGGGAGTACTGCTTCTCTATTTCACATAACATCAAGAGCCTTTGTACAAAAACGCGAAGGGGTATGCGTGGCTTGCATGCACGCACCAACCGGTCAGACCCAGTCAACTGCATCGGACATGTGGCAGTGCGCAGTTCTGAAGAGCATGATGATTGTCAAACCACGTGCTGTCAGTTCCTCTAATCCAATCATGGAGCACTGTGGCAAAAAAAAAAAAACGTGTCAGCCATCAGCAAAAAATTCAAAAAAAAGGAGAAAAATGGTAGAGTTATGGCTGTTATTAGTTGATGATGTGCGACCAATGAGTATTTGGTCCGGTGAGTTGTCTGATACCAGTGAATGTTTGCGGTATGGTTCTGTTTGATAATTTTGGGTGAAGGTCCGCTGGCGAGTTGTCTGATAGCGGTGAGTTTTTCGAATGATTATCTATCATAATTTTGGATAAATTTTATACAAGATTCGGTTTTTCCCTTCTACTTTGATCAAAGTTTCACAATGCGTAAGGACTAAACCAAACTTTTCACTTAACACCATATATATTAGCACTTTTCGGTAGTTTGAGCTAGGGTTGAGCATATGAAGAAAATATGTGACAAAATCCAAACCATTATTTTATTATTTCACATTATTAAGATAAATATATTTATATAGTTCAAATGGTTGTTTTAGAAAATCAAAAAATAATTTTTGAGCGGATCACATAAAACAGAGATGTTAACATGTTGTTTTTTTAGAAGGGCACAAATTAATCTACATAGAGGAGGACATGGAAAAAATAAAAAAGAACTATAACCAGTTGATTTGATACCACTCACACGCAAGAATGATATCACTCACACACGTAAGGATAAAGATTAAGTGCACATGTAAAATATAAAAGTTATTATCATATGATTAATTGAGTTTTAATTAGATTTATTTAATATTTTAAAATAATTCTATATATGAAATTTTTATATAAAATATATCGTTTAATAGTTTAAAAAACGTGCTAGCAGAAACCAAGATAAAATATGTATAAAATGGGCAAAAGGCATATCATGTTTTAACTTTTTATATACATCACTGTGTTAACCACACATGAAGTAATCCAAACTGCGATCTAATATAAAAATAAGTGATGTTAAGTAAAAGATTGGTTAAGCCCTGCTCTATGGTAAAAACATATGGCTTAATGTGAATTTTACTTTAAAAAAGAATCAGTTTTCTCCTTTGATGGAGTTGCTGTTTTAGCAGTTCGTATGCAAATTGGTTGCTCTACATCTTTACTTACCTTACAGTGAAGAAAACAAAGTTTTTACTCCATTTTAAATTATTTGTCGTTATAGATTTGTGGGATATTTTTCTCTTCATCTAGAGGTATTAGTGGGATCTTAAAAACTTTTTACAAGAAATGATCAACATTCCAATAACTGAAGCAGCGCTTTTTCTTTGCCCCCGTGCTAGCTCTACCAGATTTCTGACGTCATGAGACTGATGCATGTATGAGCAGCAAGTCAACTCATTAACTTTATGAGCAAACCTCTCATCCCGTTCATAGCCTCTCAACGTAAGAGAGGAATACCTTGCCATCCTTATGTACTTGCAGCACTCTGAATTCATAATTCAAACAAATCAGTGCAGTCTCATGCATTTAGAAGATCAACGACTACACCTTGGCAGCAGAAGACCTTCACTAAACTTCTTAGTCTTCAATACTGACACAAGCAGTTGATGCTTTTTCTCGATGCAGCCATAGAGTTGATCTCGTAGATAGGTAGAGGTACGATTGCTTGCTGGGAAAAAAGGAAACAATGAAAATGCTTACTGGGACATTGCCTTCTGTACGAGTTAAAGGAAAGAGGATTACTTAGAACCTCTTAAGTCATGGCACCCTTGTCGTAGCCATCTTTTCTTGTGATGTCTTGAAAGCGGATTCTTACTAGCCCGTTAGCTATAAATGTTCTCACTTGCTTTCAATTGCTCTAATGCAATGAGGATGGACGGATGGATTAGAAAAATGAAAGAATGAAAACTGGTCTGCAAACAATTCCTGTCTACTTATTTTTGTTTGCAACAAACAAAAATAAAAAAAAAGAAAGAAGAGAACGAAAGGAGAACAAAACTTGGTATTTGGCAACTGCCCTGTTGTTATGTTTAACCTTGAATGTAATTTATAAATTTGACAGCAATAGTTCTGCGGACTCGAAAAGTAAAAACAAAAAGTCTAATCCAATAGCAAATTCCGCAGCTCCCACTGTTGGAACTAATGAAGCAAATGATTAATCCATCATATCATCCGAACATATAGAAAATACCAAAACTTTCAAATTGGCAACTAATAATATTGATTGAATTGACACTGACATAATAAGAATATTTTGTCTATTAAGGAGTATTTCCCAAATACCTAAAATAGAGATGATCATAGAAAAAGTAGAATATTTTATAGGATCTGTTTCAAAAACACGAAATGTTAGAGAAATTCAAGTTACGTAGGCTTAGAAAGAAGTGCTGCCTAGAGTCTAGGAGAGCCTATTTGGATTTTTTTTCTTTAGGTTTCCTTTTTTCCATCTCAAACAACGCGTTTGATTTCCTTGCTTGTACCAACGGAATTCCTTCTTTCTCTTGACAATCACATCCAAGGAATTTGGTCAGAATACATCGTCTTTGAACCTTTGTGGTCCTATGATAGTCTGTACTTTAGCCTCACTAGTCCTCGTTGAGGAATCTCCTTGCCACCCTGGAAGTTTGAGATAGTTCCTGACTATTTGGGAATCTGTTTAGGAGCTCCTTTAGTGCTAAGGGTTTGACGTCGGACTGGAGTGGGATAAACATAAAATGAAGCATGGTGCCATTATAGTCTTCTTCAAAGAGTTGCTCTCCATTCTTTAGAGTAATATCACGCAATGTTCCTAGAATTTGGGTGTGACAGGAGTGGGCCTTTTGTAGAGCACTTGCCTTTCAGAGAGATAGGTCATCCCTTCCAATAAAAAGGAGGGTTCAGCTCTGCTTCCACTGACGCTCTAGGCATTGGAGCGGAACTTGCGCATGAGTTATTCATAGCATCTGGGGAAGCAGTTTGCTTCTGGTATACAATGGTGTCCTCATATTCAGCTAGAAATACTTTGAATAACTCTTTCAAGTTAATGGATTTGGAGGGAGGTATTGAAGGGCTCGTGTCCCCCATTCCGTCCAAGAGCGAAGCCTCTCCCAACAAGATTTGAAAAAAAAACATTATTCGCAACCTAGGATATATCGAGTATGAAGAAAAGCCCTATATGGGATTTAGATTACCCAAATTGGATTTACTTTTGATGTCATGTCAGACTTTACTTTTGTCCTTTCTATCCTTTTCTCTATTTATTTATTTGATAGGTCTTCGTCACTAGACCACTGGGTTATATATATATATAGACCCGATCCCTCTTATATACACTCGGAGTTTTAGTCTCATTGTACACATTTTTACATAGTATCAGAGCAAGTCTAGACATCCCGGCGCACTAGCTTTCTCCCATCGACGAGCCGACCTTTTTCTCCTCGTCGTCGACGTTTCTCTCCATCGCTGACCTTCTTCCCGGTACTCTCTCCTCACTCTCTCTTCTCCTCGTCTTCCCCGCAAACACTTCCTTTTCTCCGTTCCACCTCCACGCGACAAGGCGACGGTCTCCATCCACCTCTTCGCCTCGCCTCGCACCCGTCTCCGCCCTTCTTCTTGCTTTGTGCATCCTTTCTCCTCTGACGCTAACGCACCTCTGCGCTTGTTGTCTTCATCGGCTGAACTCATTTGCCCTCCCATCGGCTGGACTTGTCCACCCTCCATCAGCTGGACTTGTCCACCCTCCATCGGCTGGAACCCTTCCTCGGTTCCCTGTTTTTCGACACGCTAAACGGTTCTCGGACGCGAACCTTCTTCCTTCACGTCCGAGCCAATCTGACGTGTCCACGTGTCCACGGACATGAATCCCTGCCTTCTAGACGCGAACATCTTTTCTTCGCATTCGGCCCCTCTCCGCCTTTTTCGCCCCGCTCCACTCCTTGGCCTCCACGAGTCCACGGACGTGAATCTTCCCTTCATGGATGTGAATCCTCGCACGTCCGTGACCCAACCACTCTCTGACCTACCTACTTTGCCACCACCTTTTTCTTACCTACTCCGCTGCCTACTTCACATCGGCCAACCATTCCCCATTGGCTGGCCGGTCCACTCTCTATCGGCTTCTCATCTCTCTGATCGGCCGATCTTTTCTCTCATTGGCTTCCTCCCATCAGCCTCTTCCTCCCATCGGCTACTTGTCCATGTTCTTCTCTCGTCATGGCCACCGAGTCCGCCCTCAGCTTTGGCACTCTCCCAGTCACCGAATCTGCTCCGGCTCTCGGTGCCCTAGACCACACCTCGGGCACCACCTTGCCGATCTTCTCACTCCCCTACGTTGCTGTGAACATGAAATCTCACGTTCCTATCTCTCTTGACCTTAACGCCAACTATTTCAAGTGGGTTTTCTTCTTCAAATCTCTCTGTGGAAAGTTCGGCCTACGGTCACATATCGATGGCTCCGCTCCACCTCGCCCCGATGACCCCTAGTGGGACATCACCAAGTGCTACGTGCACAGCTGGCTGCTTGGCTCAGTCGATGACTCTGTCCTCGACCTCGCCATGGAAGATACCGACCCTACCGTCTGGGATCTCTGGGTGGCTATCGAGCGAATCTTCCTCGCAAACAAGCAGCCCGTGCCATCTTCCTCCTCAACGAGTTCCATTCCATGGTACAAGGAGACTCCTCTGTCTCCTCGTACTGCCAGCGCCATAAGGTCAAGGCTGCTATTCTCCGGGATGTCGGCCACCCTGTGGCCGACTCTCAACTTGTTCTCGCCCTTCTACGAGGCCTCAACCCCCGCTTCTCAAACATCGATGACGACATCGCCAATGCCACACCCCTTCCATCGTTTGCCCGGGCCCATGACATGTTAGTTCTTAAAGAACTCCGTCTGGTCAATGACGAGAAGACCGTGGCCCATATCGTTCTCCTTTCCACAGCCGATAATGGCTGTCGGGTATCCTGCGCCGCCGCCCTCTCCTACGGCTCTGGCGGCCATGGCTCTAATCATGGTAATACAGTCCGCACTGGCAAAGGCAAGGGCAAAGGCAAGAGCAAGAACTAGCAGGGTCCGATGCAATCGCGACCTGCTTCAGTCCCTGCCCAGCCTACTGGTCCCACGGGTCCGTGGCTCTGTTACAACCCCTGGGCACCCCAGCCCCATCGGATGGCAACCAGGGGTTTTTGGTGCCCATCCTTAGGCTCACCTAGCATCAGTTCCCATCCTACCGCCTCAGTCGATGCTACCGACACCACCCACCCAGTCGGTTCCCTCCTGAAATCAGGCTGGCCTCGTCGCCGTCCTTAACCAGATGACGCTCTAACCATAACACCCTTGGGTGCTGTACTCTGGGCGTCCTCCCATATGGCATCATCGGCTGGTATACTCTGTTCTTGTCACCCCTCTTTCTCCCCCTTTGTCACCATCGACAATGGCTACTCTCTTCCTGTCCAATGCCGTGGTGACTCCTCTTTGTCTACACCTACTACTAACCTTCCTCTTTACAATGTTCTTATCGTACCTTCCCTTATTCACAATCTTGTATCTGTTCGCCAATTCACACGAGACAATAATTGCTCAATCAAATTTGACGTTTCTGGTTTCTCTGTGAAGGATATCCCAACCTAGCGACAGATCCTTCGCTGCAATAGTGACGGAGACCTTTACACCATTCCTGCTACGCCGTCCACTCCACACGCCAGCGTCGCCTTCTCCACCAACCTCTGGCATCTTCGCCTCGGCCACCCCGGCCTCGATGTTGTCGCCACCCTTCGTCACAGCACCTCCATCCAATGTAACCACAACAGCTCTATAGTTTGCCACTCGTGTCAACTTAGCAAACATGTGTGTCTGCCTTTTTCTAGTTCTTTCTCTTGTACCTCGCGACCGTTTGAGCTTATACATTGTGATGTATAGACTTCTCTAGTTAAAAGTGTCTTCGGTAATCAGTATTACCTTGCCATACTTGACGATTACACACACTATTGCTGGACGTTTCTGCTCATCAGCAAATCCGAGGTCGCCTCTCACCTCACTAACTTCGCCACCTACGTTTCTACCTAGTTCAACCTCCCCATCAAGGCTCTACAAGCCGATAACGATACGGAATTCGTTAACCATACTATTACAACCTTCCTCACCTCGCAGGGCATCCATCTACGGCTCTCCTGCTCCTACACCTCTCCTTAGAACGGCAAAGCCAAGCGCCTCCTTCGTACCCTCAACAACATAAGTCGCACTATACTACTTCATGCCCACTTACCTGCAACGTACTGGGCAAAAGCTCTGACCACTACAACTTACCTCCTCAATCGGCGCCCGTGTTCCTCCGTTCAACACAACGTTCCATACACCCTTCTTTACCGCACGGCGCCCGACTACTCTCACCTTCATGTCTTCAGGTGCCTCTACTACCCAAACCTCATCGTCACTGCTCCCCACAAACTCGTTCCCCACTTCACCGCTTGCATTCTCCTCGGCTATCCCTCATCTCACAAGGGATACCAATGTCTCGACCTTTCCACCCGACGGGTCATCGTCTCTCGTCATGTCATCTTTGACGAGACATATTTTCCCTTCGATCTGCTTAATCCGAGATCCTCCTCTAGCGATCTCGACTTCCTCCTCACCAACACCGTACCGTCTCGGTCTCCTCCACCATTCTCCCCATCGGCCCCCTCATCGGCCGCTGCTGAGGACTTACCTTTCAGCTATCCTACTACTATTCAGTCCGATGTCCCTCCCATCGGCCCCCCATCGGCCCCACCACTCTCATCGGCTTCGGCCGATCTTATTCCTTTTTCATCGGACACTTCACTTCCATCGGCTTCTCAGCCGCCATCGGCTCCCTCCTCCCTATCGGCTGCTCTATCTCTATCGGATCGACCGGACTGATCAGCCCATTCGACTCCATCGGCTCAGGCCGATCTAGTTCCCCCCTTTCATCTCACATACAGCCGCCGATCCAGAGCCGATGACGCCCCCACCCAACCAGTTCTCCCTACCTCTACCACACTCCCATCGGCTTCCGTTCTCTCCACCTCTCATATGGTCACTCGCTCACAGACCGGGTCTCTCCGTCCCACCAAGCGCTACGGGCTCTCCGTCGTCCACAGCTCTATCTCGCCCATC
Source organism: Oryza coarctata (assembly GCA_030770085.1). Classification (NCBI taxonomy): domain Eukaryota; kingdom Viridiplantae; phylum Streptophyta; class Magnoliopsida; order Poales; family Poaceae; genus Oryza; species Oryza coarctata. The sequence continues at coordinate 6,800,748 of CM061484.1, read as the reverse complement.
CCGGTGACTTTTTGCTCTGCCCTGGCCGATCCTTAGTGGCGCGCGGCCATGGCCGACGAGTACAAGGCCCTCATGGACAACGAGACCTAGCGCCTCATCCCCTGTCCTCCTGGCGCCAACATTGTGACCGGCAAGTGGATTTTTAAACACAAGTTACACGCTGATGGCTCCCTTGCCCGTCACAAGGCACGCTGGGTAGTTTGGGGTTTCTCCCAACGCCCCGGTGTCGATTACAACGCGATTGTCAGTCCCGTCGTCAAACCCGCCACCATCCGGGTCGTCCTCACTTTGGCTGCTTCGCACTCCTGGTCGATCCATCAGCTTTACGTGAAGAATGCCTTTCTTCACGGTCATCTGACAAAAACGGTTTACTGCCAACAGCCTCCAGGCTTCGTCGATCCCTCTCATCTCGACGATGTCTACCTTCTTCAACGTTCTCTCTACGGTCTCAAACAAGCCTCTCGTGCCTGGTACCAGTACTTTGCTATCTATGTTTGGCACATCGGCTTCGTGACCTCTGCGTCCGATAGCTCTTTTTTCACTTTTCATATTGGTAACGCTACCACCTATCTCCTTCTAAATATCAACGACATTGTACTTACAGCGTAAGTACAAATTTAAAGGCAATCTCTCCAAATTTATGACTGGTTTTTACTTTAGTGATGTTACAACAAAAAAGAGTTTTCACATTGTAAACGAGTACGGAGCAATCAACGAATTCTGGCAAAATAGAAGTCTATTTGATCAAATTTTCTCTCATCATACTTTCTCTCTTCTTTATTCTAAACAGGACAGCATCAACAAAACTTCCCTTTCATATAGATCGTTGTGGCATTAACTAAATTCATTGTTTCCCTACTCCCACTACTGCCTAAAATCCTGTTTTTGTGGGCTTTCCCTAAGATGGTACCGAAGGCCTTACGTCCTTTCATGCGTCCCTCACCTCCTTAGTGATGATGATCCACTGATTCATTGCAACACCATGAACAATGGGGCATCTAGAGGTTTAACAATATGTGAATTATATATTATGAAAGTATTTTTTATGGTGAATTTAAAAATATAAATCTTATGATGTTAAACTATGTGAGGTTAAAGAAATTGATGGTAAAAGATTAAAATGTTTGACGAAGGACAAGTAATTTAAAACGGAGTGAGTATTTTAAATGAAACACCGCTTCCTTACAGCTTCAAACCAGATTTAAAGTGTTAGTATGAACATGATGGAAGCTAAGCTGTCTAAGTAGATTGAAAGTACTCCATTATAATTATAATGGGCAAGTGCAAAATAATAAGCGACGATGCTTATTTTCTGCAGTTTGAGAATCTTGTCACGATGGTGAAAAGATGCACAGACATCGTGCTATCTAGAGCCTGACCGTGGCAGGGAAAGATTACGTGGATTGTACATATTCTTTGCCAAAGTTCTTGCACGCTTACATCCTGGATGCGTTGATGTTCAACATTCGGTTATGACTGGCATCCAAGTCATATATATGGTGCTGATTGCTTGAGATATGATCGATAAACTGTATGAATGCAGCAATCAAAAATAATCGATGAGTAACACTTGTATATTTCTATTATTCATGATTTAAAAGTCAATGCTGAACAATAGTCTGTTGAAAAATCTCAAAATAAAAATGTGAATTTTGGCTACAACTGATAAGCCAACAAGTAGATAATGAGAGGTATGGCTAAAGCCCGTATGCAAGGCTTAGCATGGCATCATATCCAACCTATTTTTCAGTGCTCAACTCGAATGGTGGTAATACAATGCATTTATATGACTTTCCACAGATCATGGATGCATGGACTTGCCCTGTGCACTACAATGGTTTAATCCTCGCTTCCAACATGAAGGACAAAATGATGGCTACAAACTGTCAACATGAGAGATTTTTCCTGAAAGGGAGCCCTAACCTTCGTAAGGGCACAACGCTTGGATTTGGGTTTGACCCTCAGAGCAACAAGTATAAGGTTGTTGTTTGACTTTGTTTGATGGATGAGAAGTTTAGTCTATTTCCATGTAACCCATGCAATGTAAAGTCTTCCTGTTTGACCCAAGAGGAGGATGAATTCTATTGTGCTTCCTTTTTCAGTCAAGAGCTATCACTATTGATTTGGAGTGTTGGGCAGAAACCTAAATGGACTCTACGGTACACTACAGATTCCACCGACGGTTAGTCAGTGGACTGTAGCGAGTCTTCCAGTTGTTTTTCATGGAAAAATGTTGCTATTGGCATTTTAAAAGGTCTACAAGTGTGACATCCGAACCTGTAAAATGGAGCAAATAGCTTTAGAAGTTGAAGACTCCATGTGCTATGACGAGAAAACAATGTTTACCAGACATATTTGAAGAATGGACTAATGGATTTCCATCTATTTGATTATGTTGAGAGTCTAGTTTCGATTGGGGAGTTTTTTTTGATAAGTAACCTATTGTGTGTTGTTTGAAGAGTAATCCAAGGTTATAGGAGCTGCTTTTCTTTGTGCCTAGTGTCCGCCATGGACAATTCTTAATGAGTTGGATCTATGTTAATATTTAACAATAATAGCAATCTATTCTTCATTCTAATTTTGACCATGAAGCAATATGTATTATGAATTTCCTCTATTTGGGGCTTAGAATCAACTCCTATAGTCCTATGTATTTTACTGCTGACATTTTCAACATTCTTCACTTATTTTAGCCATTTTGTATTATCACATATTTGCAAGACTTAAATCCATGCATTTATTGTCTTCAACTCAAATATAACATGTTTTAACATATACATTCTGTCAACTGATCCATATATATTGATTTGGCACGCCAATGTTGATTTGTCATAGACCGCAATGAAATAATTATTTGCCACTCAAATAGGTTGGGCTTCACAAAATGCCACTCAACAGATGCTAATCGATAATATTCCACTTAACACGCACACAATCTTAGTGGTTTGTAGAAATAGGATTGGCTAATGATCAATTAGCAATTAATTCCTAATGACACCTCCTAAAAAGGCCCCTTCCACATCCTAACATCCATATATTAACTTCCATATATAAATATGTAATCATTTATTGTACAAATACATAAAATAAATACTAGAAGAGTCATTCTCTCAATTCATTGACACTATTTCTAATACATTATCACGCATTGCTCTAAGTACACCTAGATAAAGGGGTTGTGACACTAGTAAACACAATTACTATGGTTGGTGTTGGATAGCAAACACAATTATTGTCTAATTACTCTACCAAGATCTCCTCACGAGGGCTTAAACTTGTAGAAAAATCTCTTTAACACATTAGTTCTTCGATCTAGCACACCCTCAAAAACTTATTGCCGATTTTTGGAATCGACAATTGGTGCGCTAGGTAGGAGGTAGGCGTCAAGATCATCCAAGAAGATGCTGCAAGCCACCATCGGCGCCACTATTGTATGTGGCACCAAGCTTACTACTGGAGTGTCCTTTTGCTTTCGTTGCATCGACTTCGCCATGGATGCTTGGCACAGAACGAGAGGTCCACCACACCACCGGGTGCCCCTTCGGGCTCACCAACTCGATGATGGCCTATCCACGGGCCCTCTTTTGGCCTATTGAGGCTTGACTTGGACATGACTCTAAGCTAGTTGAGATTAGATCTAGGTGGGTTGGGTTTGTCAATGAGACCATGAGCCTCTCCAACTTTGAGTTGGACAATAGCACGTTCACTTCTTACTTCCCACCCTAAGAGGTTTTTGCCATTGTTAGGATGGTAGAGGAACTTGAGGGCGAGGCCAACAAGTAGCAACGCTGAGGAAGAAAGGTTCAAGAGGAAGCATAAAGAACTTGACGGATGTAAGGAAGAGCTATGTGCCCGCGGGTGGCAGGCCTAAGAGGACATCCTATAGTTCAACCTGCATATCCACATGGTTTTTATCACACTGCAATACAACATCATTGTGGCTTGGGCCTTTCTCGACTCTATCAGGGCAGTCTAGCCTCTAAAACAAGCGACGACCTTGATGGTGGCCTAGATAAAGGCCATGGTCAAGGTAGCCATTGTCCAGGAGTAGGAGCTGTAGCCTACGGAGCTTGCCCTACCACCTCCAAGTCACAAGGTGCCTGTCAACGCCCTCGCTAGTCCCAAGCTAGGAGCTTCAAGTCGGCAGCGCTGAGTAAGTAGCTGCTGAGCCATTCATGCTATCTAGGTTTGCTCTCCACATGATCTTTGCCATGACATCAATGCTATCCAGTGTGAGAAAGAGGAGAACCAGTGCTGTAACATTGAAGATGACTAGGAACACTTTGGCATCTACCATGATGCCAACTTTCGCAGCGACCCACGCGATTTCCACCATGCTAACCACAATGCTAATAGCCACCACATGTGGCCACCTATCTACATACGCTATGGGGACAGTGAAGGCATCCCCGCCTTCACACACACCCTGTGCCAACACACCTAGCCTGTTGGGTTCAAGCCTATGGCAGTTGAGAAGTGCGGTGGTAAGATTGACCCCAAGTCGTGGTTGACGGTATACACACTTACCAACTAGGCGGTGAGTGGCGACCACAAAGACATGGCCAACTACCTCCCTATCATGCTGATGGACTTGGCCTAAGTGTGGCTCACTGGGTTCTCATCGGGATCGATACTCTTGTGGAAAGCTACGTGTGTAGTTTATAGCCAATTTTTAGGATACTAGCCCCCGTCCCTGGAATGGTTGGGATCTTTACTAGATTCACCAAGGGAAGGGTGAATCATTATGGGACTACATCAGGCGATTCTCTAAGAAGCGTAATTCTATTTCTAACACCTTGAACAAGGCAATCATGGTGTCTTTCTACAAAGGTGCCTGGGATGAGGATTCATTAAGAAATGAGCATGCAAGCCACCCACCAGCATCAAGGTCATGTTTGACATGGCCAATAAGTTCGCCTCCTCAGTTGATGTTGTGGCAATGCATAATGAAGATGGCAAGTCCAAGAAAGACCAACCCAAGTCCTTCAAGATCAAGGGCGTTAAGTGCAAGGACGAGTACATCATCGCCATCACCAAATGCGAGTGCCCATGCTCACCACTAGCTAACAACTACCTCAAGGTGATGGAAGCTCTTTACCTCTATCACCCCAAGGGGTACCATGCCTCCAGGAAATCGCTGGCAAGGTGAGTTGCTCGAGCTCTAGTAGGGCCACTGAGAAGGACAAGATGGATGACAACATGACCGTAGTCTTCTAGGACCCATGTGCCAAGCTAAACAACATTGCATATGAGTCTAGTGGAAGCAAAAACTAACTAACTAGGAGATCAATGCGGTCATTCTTAACACCCCTAATACTTGAGGTGGTCGGAGGTCCCAATAACCTTTGATCGCTCTAACCACCCCGACTTGGTGCCACAGCCTAGCCGATACCTAGTACCCACTCATTTTGGACACAATTGTCTATGGTGTCAAGGTCAAGAAGGTCTTGATTAACAAAGGCCGCACTTTAAACATCTTGTTGTCCAAGATCTTCAATGATATAAAGCTCACTCGCTCATCATGTGCTGAGTACATTAGCTTTCCATGAGGTGATCCTAGGGCCCTCTTCAACCCTACTCAGGCATATTACCTTGTCTGTCACTTTTGGTACCTAGGAAAACTTTTGAACCTAGAACATATGCTTTAAGGTGGTCAACGTCAAGATGATGTACCACATAATCTTTGATCACCTAGCCCTTGCCAAGTTCATGGCAATGCCGTACTACACCTAAGCCATCATGAAGATATCATGCTCAAGTGGTGTCATCACCCTCCATGACATCAAGTAGTCATATGCTTGAGACCAGAAGAGCTGTAAGCTGGCCTAGAATTAGGAAACCATCACCTTGAGGTAAGTCATTAGCAAGGAAACTACCAACTGCCCGAATAAGGAGGAGGTCCCAGCAAAGAAGGCTACTAAATGGATACTCGAGCCATCCATCACCCAAATGAATAAGTCCATCCTCGACCTAGTTGACCCAGTAAAGATGACACTGATTGGTGAAAGCCTCAATGACAAATAGGAAGATGTACTCATCACCTTCCTTTGGGCCAACAAGGACATCTTCGTCTGGAAACCTTGTGACATGCTTGGTGTCTCGAGGGAGATGATTGAGCACTCTCTGAACGTTCAAGTGGACGTGAAGCCCATCAAGCAATGGCTCCACCGATTCGCTGTAACCACAGAAAGACTATCTAAGAGGAAATAAGTAGGCTCTTTTCTATAGGCTTTATTAGAGAAGCGTGCCATCTAGATTGGCTTGTCAACTTGGTGCTTCTTAGAAAAAAGAATAAAAAGTGGTGCATTTGCATTGACTACATTGATCTCAACAAAGCTTATCATAAATATCCTTTTGGACTACCTTGCATCAACCAGGTGGATGACTCAACTGCTAGGTTGAGTTACTATGTTTTCTCTACACCTATTCAAGGTATCATCTAATAGGCTTGAAGAAGGAAGGTTGCTTAAAAGCCTTCTTCATCACTCCATTTGGGACCTGCTGCTACATGACAATGCACTTCGAGTTGAAGAACACGGGGGTTATATACTAACACGCCATGCAACACTGTGTCCAGAACCAACTTGGGTGAAACGTGAAAGCCTATGTGGACGATGTCATGATCAAATTCTGAGTGAAGAAGGACCTTATCGTTGACTTGACCAAAACCTTTAATAGTCTATGTGTCTAAGAAAATGAAGCTAAACCCTGAGAAGTGTGTCATGGGAATCCCCTTGGGAAAGCTACTCGGTTTCATCTTGTCTCATCGAGGAATTGATGCCAACCTGAAGAAGATCAATGCCATCCTTAACATGTACCCTCCAACTAATTAGTAATAGGTACAAAAGCTAACCGAGTGCATGACAACACTTAGCTAGTTCATTTCTTGACTAGTAGAGCGTGGCATGCCCTTCTTTAAGCTATTGAAGAAGACAAACCACTTTGAATGGACGCTAGAAGCCCAACAAGCCTTCAAAGGTTTCTTACCACTCCATTGGTCTTGGTGTCACCGCTGTTGCAGAAATCCCTATTGCTGTACATAGCCGTGATCACCCAAGTCGTTAGCACCATCCCGGTAGTCAAGATGGAAGATGAGGGCCACCTCTAGAAGGTACAACGATCTATTTATTTTGTTAGGAACATCTTGAATGATTCGAAAGCCCACTACCTTCAAATCCAAAATTTACTTTATGTTGTCTTTATCACCACTAGGAAGCTCGTCTACCACTTCCAAGCCCACTAGATTTTGGTCATTACAGCACATCCCCTCTGGGATGTCCTTGACAACAAGGATGCCACCAATAGGATAGCAAAGTGGGAAGTCGAGTTGATGGCATTTGACATCACTTTCTAGTCTCGTATGATTGTCAAATCTCAAGCCTTAGTAGACTTCATTATCTAGTTGACTAAGGTCTAGGAGGTGGCACCTCTCGATAACCTTGAGCATTGGACAATGCACTTCAACAACTCCTTTATGAAGGTGGGTGCAAGGGCTGGTGTACTGCTAACTTCCCCTTGAAGTGAAAAGATAAAGTACATTCTTTAGCTACACTTCCTAGCTTCAAACAATACAACTGAGTATGAAGCCCTAATCCATGGCCTTCGTATTTCTACACTCAAGTTTTGCCTATGGAGTTTTAGTAGTTTTGGATCTTCTTTTGTATTTGAGTAAGGTTGTTTTAGTTTTGATATTTTCACCTTTAACAGTTGTAATAACCAATATTATGTACGGACTTGTTTAAATAATTGAAAAATATTTTGTATATCAATCTCTGTGTGATCAAAATCCTAAACGATCACAAATGGGTATTTGGGATATAGAGGTCAAACCGGGTGTCCCTACATGGGTTGAGATTTTCACTAGCTAGTGAGGCATCCTGCCATCCGACAAGCACCCTTGCTAGTGAACCTAGTTCCCCGCTAGAAGGCCATAGTGAAGATGATGACCGAGTGACGTGGGTCAACCTAGCATTCTCCCCATGCTACGGTGTGGCTAACTTTGATTGCATCCTCTTCCTAGGAGACAAAGGGTCTCTCGCAAGATTTTGAGCATGTTACCTTTGGCCCCACTTTTAGTGGCTAGGTTCCTAGGTCTAGGTCTAGGCCCTCTTTGGTCATGGGCCTTTTCTCGATCTGTTTGAAGCTAGAGAAATTGGTAGTATCCTTAGAAGTGCGCTTATGAGAGCCCCGTTGGTGAACTTGGGGGCTCCGACTTGAAGACATCATGTCCTTACAGGAAACCTCACTTGGGGCAACAAATGTTATGTCTAGAAATTTAGCTAATTTCTAAATTATTTTGTGTATTAAGTTTCATCAATAAATTAAGTTAGATACACAAAATCACAAATTAATATACCAACTCAGATCCAAATAAAAATAGAGCGTAAATACTTAAAAAAAATACTTATTCATCGCGCTAAAAAAACATATAATTTAGGACACTACAACAGCAAAAATTCATTGTGCTTAAACCAAGAAACAATTGATGGATAATCAAGTATTATTTTAAAGGACTACAAACACTTATGTTTCTTAGCCTGTGTTCGTTCTATCCGTTCCTAACCTCTTCTTTCTCGTTTTTCCCACATATATATTTTTCAAACGGTTAAACGATATTTTTTTAAAAAAATTTATAGAAAAATTGCTTAAAAATCATATTAATCTATTTTAATTTTTAAGCTAATACTAAATTAATTATACGCTAATCCATACAAATATGAACAGCAAACGCAGCCTTAACAGAATGCAAACTGCACCGCACGTTACTTGCCTTTGACCAAAAGAAGCATTTGAGATGTCAACACTCAACCCCGACCGGGAACACTGCTTGCTGGAATTACAAGTGTTTAACACTTCAATTAACCGGGAACACTGTTTGACCTTCGAATGCGGCCACGTTAACCCCAACAGTTGGTGTGTATTGCAGAGACCTGTTCACCCTTCCGCGATGGATTACTCCTGTACCCCAAGTAAACAATACTAAAATTGCTTTTTTGCTTTGCCAAGACTAGCTCCTAACTTTGGCTTGATAGCTCATGATAGTTCTCTCCGATTTGTTGAACTAGTATGCGTGTGTATAACTCTGCCATATTTATTGGATAAGCCCCATGTTAAGTTGGTAAATAAACTTCTTTAGAAAGGTAAGGTAAATAGAAGGTATATTTTAACAAGTAGTGTATCCTTTAGAATAAATATGATACCCTTTAATATTTTGAGGTAAAGTGCTAGATCCGTAAATCTGTGTGCTTGAAAATATACTTTGTGAAGCATAAGAGATACCAACAGCCAACCAGAAGATTGGGCATCACCATATCACCCTTCATCTGCTCCTCATTCATGCCAATCTCCTCCATAACATCTTGATCCTACAGCTGCAAATCAGGCACAAAATCATCATCCCCGACTTTGCATGTGTTCTCGTCACCGGTGTCTTCTTCAGTGATGAAAAAACACTCGTCGATGCCCTCATCTTCCGAACCCTTGATGAAATCCACTCCTTCATAGATAGGTTACTCGCTAGTGCGGCTCCAACACTGTGTCGTGCTGCTTCTCATGGCCCTCAAGCCACAATCCCAAGCTGAGCTATTGCATTTCATGGTGAGCATGGCAGACCCGCACACCTGTTCTACTAGGCCACACCACTGCTGCCCTAGAGTCACCGCATCCATTTGATAGCTGATGATCCCAGGGAGGTGGTGGATAGGAAGACCATGATGGATCCTGCCACAATGAGGGGTGGAGAGAGTAGAGAGAGTAGCGGGGTGCTTCATCTAACATTGGGATGTAGGGGATGGGGCTATAGCAGTGCTGCCCTCACCTCCATCCAACTAGACAGAAGATGATTCTGGACAGGCGAGACTGTGAAAGTAAGGGGTGTGGGCAGGGGGTTTTCTTATCTTTTTTTATAGGGGTGGTGGGACTAAATGGATAGATTTCAAAATCGCTTATATTTACCAACAATGTGAGATCAAAATCCCTTATATAAACTATAGGAGTAACTTTATAAGTGGTTAGTTTATAAAAAAAATAGATATGCTTGAAATGCACTACCGGATAATTATAATTTTTCAATTTTTATAAAATTAATTAAAGATAAAATTGATGGTAAAATTTTAAAAAGTTTACTCGAATAAGTCATTAATTATTTATGATAAGAGAGTAATATGTCCTCGTACTTCCGATGGCTACATTCCACGAAGTGTGCAATTTTAGCATTTTAATTTTAGGACAATTGTATCCATGCCCTAACTTTGCCCTTACTTCTTAGGTTTGTAATTTTGTCATTATTTTTTTTAAAATGAAGTAGACGTCCACTCCTATTATAAACGGCGATAATATGTGCTTGTAATATATGGTATTGTGGCATCTTTGTATTTGACTATATAACACTTTGTAATGCTGACTATATATGACTTATACTAGTTATGTTAAAATCCTGTTAAAATTGTGCTAGTTGTGTCAAAATATATTAAAATTTAATTCAAGTACTGTCAAAATTATATCACAATTTTATGGATTTTTTGTCAAATTTTTTTGACAAACTAAAAAAATACTCATATTCGAGACTAACCAGATAGCTCCTCAGTGTCCATATCGATCCGCCCCACTCTTTCCGCTCTCCTCTCACCTATCGCGTGATATTTTTTTAACTATATTCACTTGTACCTATCGGCTCATAACAACCTGTTATCGTATCCCATTACAATTCCACACCCATGCTTATTCCTTGTTTTCCAGATCTAGACCAACCAACACTGGGCGAGAGAGCACCACCAATATGTACTGGTGCGGTTGAGGACTGTCATCGTCTTCTCCTTCCCTGGCGACAAGCACGGCTACGATGGCCGGAGAGGCGGGTGGAGCGATGTCTTCTCCATTTCCGGCCCGAGAGAGCGGCACCAGGCGGCAGTTGGCGGCTATGGTTGGGGCCACTGGCGCGGTTAAGTCCCAAGTGCAACGGCTGATGCTACCCTTGAGGACGGTAACCGCCACCAGCTTTAGCCCGAGCGCATGTTGGCGACGAGGGAGGTGGACGGCGCTGGTCCCATGGTCTCCTCCTCTGTGTCCTGCTCGCACCACGATGGCAACCGGAGCTCGGGGATGGCTCCATCGAGGATCATCGCGTTGAGGGAGTGCCGCTGGCGACGCCGCCTCTCCGAAGATCGTGCAGAGCTCTCCAGCCGTCGATAGCGAGCTTCATGGGCGGAGCGCTCTAGGGAGGAGGCCACGTCGCAAATCTGGAGACATGTGCACCGTCGCTTCTGCTTCTAACTTTGCCATCCGCTCGGAGACGATGGAGGTGCCAGATCCGGACTGTGCCGCTGACGGAGGTGGGGAGGGGCTGCAAGATGGAGCTGATGAAGTCGATGGACGGCCGGTCCAGTGGACGGCTAGTGACTATGCACTCGTGCTCAACTCTCGGACAGCGACGGTGTGTTAGGACGGAGGAGGTTGGCTCTCCGGAGGGCCATGGGGGAGCTTGTTTTAGTGATACGTGTTAAGAGATAATGTGGAGATGTTTATATATCGTATATTATATTTATGATATATTGATTTTTTAAGTATATATTATTATTGTTAATCAATAAGTATGTGATTTATTTATAAATATTGTTATTTTTAAATAATCTTCGATCATATATTATATAATAAATAAAATAATTGTAATAACTATATATTGATTGATAATTATGTTTTATGGATTTTGGTATAAAGATATAAAATCAATAAAATGGATAAACATATGTTGGATATATCCGCTATGAGAAACTGTAAAGATTTCATGTATGATTAGTTAATCTTAAATAATGTTTATATAAAATTCTTAAATTTGAGTATTATAGTTTTTATCATATGTAGTAGCTTATTTTGAGAATATCAAACACTACTCTATAAAAGGATAGTTACAAGAGTAGTATTTGGGCTACTCTATAAAAGGATAGTTACAAGAGTAGTATTTGGGCTTGCGATGAAATATATAGTGAGATTTGAGTTATTAAGATATATTTTATTCTTTCTATGAGAGAGGTATCTCTAGGCCTCGATGTAATAGATTATAGAAGTGTATGACCATACCAAGATGATTGAGGAGTCAAATTAAACTATTAAAAGGATGACATAAGTCTTAACTTAAGCTCGATCGATATCATAAGTCAAAGAGATTTGTACATGAGAATATTATAGGTTTAGTCGATATGATATTTACGTGTACTTTAGAGTAATATATTTTGTTAGAAACCACTATTAACAGGGTGACCAAAAAAACGTTTTGAATCACGACTAAATATACGTGAAACTATAGGATCGTACGCTTAATAGGATAGAATGCTTATCTGAATGTGATTCGGATAAGGGCCTAATTTGAATAGAGATCTGAGTAGACTCTTATTAGACCATAGTCCTTTAGGGCCATGTGAGGAAGCCTGTATATAGACAGACGGGGAGGTTGAGAAGAGATATCTCTATTCACCTCGAGAAAACCCCTAGCCACCACCTTCTGAGCCAAACCCTAGCTGCTTGTGAGTGTTAGTACACCCGTAATTGGTGTTCCAGCTCCGGACATGTGGATACTGGTGGAGGCGTTGCTCATTACGACGTTAATCGACATAAGGATCACGGCGATTAACTACTTAATCTACTATCTCGATATGCATGTGGATGAATCAGCTTCTCTAACCATACTTCTCCTGCATAGCACGTTTTGTGATAATGGTTTATGATCTCTTTTTGTATGATGTCTTGGTGTTCATGTTAGAAAATTTTTTGTTTTATGCTATCGTAGACTACGCCTTTCTCTCTAGCTCTAGTGGCACGACGGGGAGGGAAGGAGATCCTAGGGTGCCAGAGGAGGTGGCGGTGGTCGATTGTCCAAAGCTTCTCCATGGAGCACACCACTAGATTTGGCGGTGGCTAATGTCGTCGGTCTACTCTGCTAACATCGTTGCTCGGCACATGACCTCGTATGCGCCATCCCCCCTAGCCTCTAACTATGCTTTTGAGCTCATTCCCTCCCTATGGCGCCGCTCCTACCTACATCATCTCTAGCTATGGCCAGTTCGGGTCTTTCTTGCCTTGTTTGACCAGTTCGAGCTATGGTGGCACCTCGGTGGACTGCCTACCAATGTGTCTTCCCCTACCGAAAGACGTTGCCATCTGGATTAGGCTCCTTTCTTTGCCATTGCCCTATGCCGCTTTGAAGTAAATTTCAGAAAACCTAGATTTAAGGCACCCATAACGCAATCTTATGTATTTTGAAGAATATTGGGTTTTCCAATCTTATATTTAAGCTTGTACAGTTGTTTTTGGCTAATATATTTATACATAATAATTATAAAAAGTAATATAAGATACCGTTGAGTATATATTTTAACGGGCATCATTTGGAGTATGATTGTTTATATGTATAACTAATCAATTAATATTGTTGTTATTAGTGAGGCTGTGCTATATTTTTTCATTGGAATACCCAAAAGAAGATAAAGTACGTGGGAGAAAACGTATTTTAAGACTAATAATGTGAACATACAGTAAAAATATAATATATATAGTAATAGAATTATGAGTATTTGATGTAAACACTTTGTCCTAAAATTTAGGGTTATTGAAAAAATTACAATACTTAGGGTTTTATGTTACAACTACCTCAAAACTGTAGTTCTATGAAAATTACTTTATTTTTTTAACTATCTATGTTTATATTTGTGCAAATTATTTATTCATGCAGTCATATGATTCAATTCGTAGGTAAAAAAAATATTATCCACGTGTAATTATAATTATGGTGTAAACATTTACTTTGTAAACTATTCTGATTCAAAACGATTTCTCCCAGGAAACCGAAGTAAATATATTACCAATCCAAAACGATACTATTCCTAGTATTAGTAAATCTACCCTATAATTCACAACTACAGGTGTACATCCTTTATATTTCATTAATCAAATCTAACGACCCAAATTAGCGGCGTCAAATCCAACGGTGCACCTCTCTCCCGAAATCCGGGATCCCACTTCGCGTGACGTCCTCCCCCATCACCGCACGATCTCCTCCGTCGCAAAATGCTGCTATACTCCTATTATCTGGTCAAGGGTCCCGATGCCATTTTACCCTTTTCTGCTCGAGCGTCGTCGGCCCGAGCCTGCCGCCCCTCTGCGCCGACCGCCGAGCACGGAGCCGCGCCGCCTCACCGCTCCTCCGCGCCTCCCGAGGTTGCCGGCGTCGGCGCCGGCTGCCAGCCGCCGCCTGCTTGGCCGCCTTGACGCGCCGCCCACCTAGGAGTCGTCCGCAGACGGGAGCTGCTCTCCCGAAGCGCCGCCTCCTGGGGTCCCGCCGGTGAGGGCCACCGCCGCTTCCACCCCTCGAGCTCGCCAGCCTCTACTGGCGATGCCCAAGGAAGGGCCGCCTCCGCCCTAGAGTTCTGCCGCCGACCCTGCCCGCCCGACGCCGATCTACCAGCCGGAGGCCGCCGCCTCCTTCTCCAGGAGCCGACCCGCCGAGTTGTCTGCCGTGTGCACGCTGCTCGCCGAAGTTGTGCACAGCCGCCATTTCGCCGGCTCCCCCCGATCGCGCATCTCATGAGTCGGGACTCAGGAAGGCGCCGCCCCCCTCCCCCCCCCCGCGTCGCAGCCACCGCGCTTTCACCTTGCGCTCGCCGCTCGCGTCGATTCCTGGTGTCCACGGCGAAGCCAGGAACCCCCGCTCGCGTCGCACCCGCACGCTCCACGCCGTCCTTGGCTAGGTCTGGCCAGATTTTGTCCCCTCCTTCCCCATACCCCACGTCCCATCTCATCTCGCAGTTAGAAAGGGGCAGTGGACGCGGTGAGTCGTCGACTCGTCGTCGGCATCTTCGGGCGGCGATGGTCGACCTCGTGGTCCGTTCTTGACCCTCAAACCCTACCACCGAGCTCGCCTAGGCCGACGCACCCACAGGCACTGACCGGCCGGCTGCTCCCCACGTTGACCGCGTCAGCCCCAACGAGCTCTATCAGGAACTCGACGGCATCCCCTCGGGTCACCCCGCGGACGTTGTGCGGACAGGCTGCGCGCCGTGGCCGGAAGCTGGACGACAAGCCAGTGCTGCGCCACAAAGTGTAAGCTCCGCACCAGTGCATTGTTTTTTCATCTCTATTCTGTTTCATCCAATTGTATTTGTCACAATGCAATGCTTGGATGTTAGTTATATGTGTGCACGCAGTCTATTCACCTTGTACAATCTGTTCCAGAGGCCCTATAGCAAGGCCTTCTTTTACTTCTATAAGAAGGCAAGAACATCGACAGCTTCATCAGCGATTGGGGCTTGGGAAATTGGAGGCTTGGAGCAGATGGACCTATTCCTCTCTGCTGCCACCATCCTCAAAGACCAGAAGGGGTGTGGCTTGCATTGTTTCCTACCTTCTCCGATCCTTGCATTTGAGTATCAATACTTTCCTGGCCTAGCAGGATTTTATACTGATTTGATTTCATGTTCTTTTTTTTAGATTGACAACATGAAGAGGTGTAAATTCGATGGACTGGGCGATTATGCTGATGCATAGGAACTAATTATTCTAGCAATCATTGAATTTGTGAAGTCATCTGACCTCTACCAGATAGTTCTTTGCTTGGGTCAAATCTCCGTAACCAGAGTCCAGGACATGTTTAGGCATAACAATTTCTTGTCCTGTTGGATGGATATTATTAAATGAACAAAGTTTTGATTGTTCATGAGATGAGCTTCAGCGTGTCCATATAAGAATTTCACTGTATCAAGGTGATTTATCAGATGAAAAAAAATGTTAAATTGGATCATATAATGTTGAATTTGGCTGTTAAAATGCCAATACGACTATATTTATTTGTTTCTGTCTTGGACAGATGAGAGTTCAAGAAATATGAGTACAATATCAACGTAATACACAACTGGTGCATATATATACTACTGCTACTAGCAAGTATTGGAGAATATGTGGCAGATGGGCACAATAATTATTGCTGCTTCTGACGTGCTTATATACGTAAAAGGATTGTACTCCAAATCCACTCGAGTTTTGGGCTGGGCTTAGCAGTGAAGTGAATTAGGCTTTTTTGGGTAGTTTTTATGGTGTTGGTTATCAAAACATTGCTGACCATCAACTGCTTGACAAAATATCTCTAAGGCTCTATCAGAAATTCCGAGCATTTTAATTTGTTCTCCAAGTATGTTTAGAAGGAGAAAATTTGTCCTGGTTGAATTTCCTATATAGTTATTAAAAATCATATTTGATGAAATATTCTTTGTGAGCTCAACATGCATATTATTCCTTTCATGCAACCTGAAGGAGAGGGATTGAAGGAGAATTGTCCTGATATAAATGAAACAATTTTTATGAGGTTCACATAAAAATGTGGACTACCATGGGAGTGCACGTGCCTAGGATTTTTAAGGTACTTTGTTTTACAGAGAATTCCTATAAGACTTGCATATCTGAATCTTGTAGGGTCATCAATCTCAACTTGTGATGTATCTTTAAGTTTTCCACATTTCTCAGTCATCTACTTCTAGAAGGCAAAAAGAGCCTCACACTTTGTGTTATTCTGGTTTATCATTTTATATCTAAAGAAATGAACTAAACTTTTCTTGTATGCTGAATGGTCTATGGATTAACTGAACTTTCCATGCGTGGTGAAAATTATGTTGAACCCAGTTGAGAATTCCAGTTCGGATGTTCATTTGCTAGTCATCCAAGCGAGTCTCCCTTGCTTATGACAGTAGTTTATCTTCAATTTAAGAAATGGCTATATTTTTAGGAACATAACAATTAGTTACAAGTTAAGAGACGGCTATTCATAGTCATCATTTTTTAGTACAATTGGTCAGATTGTGGGCCTTTTTTTGGTACTATTGATTAGACGATGTTCTTTGCATTTTCCCTTTCACTATTACAAACTAATAGCTCTTGTTTTGTTACATACTTAAATGGAACCGCATTGGTTCACTGATGATTGCTTGATAACTGAAAAGAAAGGAGATAAAACATGGTAAAACCTAAATGTTGCTCCTTCTACATCAGAATGATGTGGTCCTTTGATAATTTTCCCTTTTCTTTTATCGTAAGTTTGACCTTTGGATTGCATCTCAGACTTTTGCATGGTCTTCAACTGGTAATAATCTTCAGGTAGCATCTACATTTCCTGTGACAAGTACATACCCAAGGTCTAGAATGTTGCTACACATTCTTCTTTTCACATACATGACAAATTAGAAGGATAATGTGACCTGCCCTTCAGTTAATAGGTTGAATTGCATGCATAATGATTTTACTACAAGATATTCAGAATTTAGTGGACTGATTTTTATGCTACTCAAAGAAATTCACAGGAAATAAAATAAGTGTAAAGAAAGTGTAAATTTTTCCGATGTTGCGAAAGTGTAAATTCACTGTGTTTTTCTTGTGTTTGAGGACATGCCCTCATAGAGTTTTATATGTACCGATATATTTTAAAGTTTATGTCCTTATCTACCACCACTCCACTAGGAACATTGATATGACCGAGTTTTCAAATATTCAAATAGAAAGGAAGCAATGTGAAAGTCAAAACAATGTTATTTCATCTTATAAATCCTGCATTGTGTTAAGGTGTGAAAAATGAGCTTCCATTTATGCCCTTTTCAAATTGTCAAAATAATGTCCTTTTTGCTCCACCTTTTAGTACTGTTGATAGCGTCGATACTTAAAATTGATAGTACTGTCGCAGAGTATATTTCAAAGAAAGAACTAGACTATGGGAAAGAGCACTGGGAATATTGTATATAAAGACGTACATAAAGACGTTTTGGACTGGTTAACAATGGTAAGTAATCTAGCCAATATTTATTTTTTTATGTAAATAAAAAATAATCGCTAAAATGCCAGTACACATTTTGGTTGTTTTATAGCCTTATCTAGATAATCAGGACAAGAAGCGGTTGGATGGCTTAAGTCAAGCTAAATTTAGATATTTATCTCGTGTATTTGAGAGAGTACATGTACTTTTTAGCAA
Source organism: Oryza coarctata (assembly GCA_030770085.1). Taxonomy (NCBI): domain Eukaryota; kingdom Viridiplantae; phylum Streptophyta; class Magnoliopsida; order Poales; family Poaceae; genus Oryza; species Oryza coarctata. Next base: position 6,782,750 of record CM061484.1, on the reverse strand, counting down.
AGCTTGTTCCTAGATGATGCCGAGGATACTGAGTGAATCTTGTGTTCATTTCCAGTCACTGAAGTGTCAAGTTACCGAATGTGTCTTTCTTAGACCTGTTTATGCACGCAACATGTTGATTAATATATGTTTTTATAATAATTTTCTGTATCATTCTTTTTTTGTGTGTGTGAGCCTTGTAACTCATTGTACGTTCCATTTCGAAACATATATTGTCTAAGACGTTTTTTTGTTTCATTTGCAATATTAATTGTCGTCGTAGTATTAACATAACATATTACTAGTGATTCTAATAGTACAAACGTCAAGTGGGAGTACTTCTTGTACCACCTGTTTCTCGTCAAGTCAGTCTGACATAAATTGTTTCACTAGTAAATGATTTACTAGTAGTACTGAACCATTAGTAAATGATTTACTAATATACATAACCATGCGTGGGAACGCCTTCACTATTAGTAGTAAATGATTTACGAGGAATTGTTTTCTCTAGCAGTAAATTATTTGCACTCGTAGTAATTAACGATCGGGAACAGGACCATTCGCGGGGCAGACATGCGGGGGAGGACGCAACGGGGAGCCGATTATGATTCTGGAGCGGATTTCCCTCGTTTATCTTTTTCCTCTAAATTTTATGTAAATAGTTATAAGTTTTTTAAATAATTACACTCTAGCACTATATCAAAAATCAGATTTAAATTTTAACTACACATTAAGAAAAAAACAAATTTAGATATAAAGTGTACAATACTAATTATACTTAAAATTATATTTTTATATCTCAATATGTCAGTTAATTTTTTACTTAAAATTTTATAAAGTGATATATATATATATATTGTGTATGAATCTTATCATTTTTTTCAAAATTTTTCATAACTATTTAAATAGTTTTTGGACAAACAAACGGGCATCCATTCAAAGGGTTTAGAACAGTTTTCTGACACGACGGAAAAACAAAAACTGTAACAAACTACTGAAAAACGAGAATTGCGGGGAAACTGGAGGTGCATTGAGGCGCGCTAAGTACGACGTAGTGCGCTACGCGCTATTTAGCGCGACCGTATAATTAAATTATTTAACGGAAATAATTACTTCATATCTTACTTCAAGCAGAATAGGGGCAAAATCACAAGAGATGTATAAAAGGAGGGGCAAAAATGCAAAACAACCAAGGTATAAATATCTTTTTGTCCTTAATTAAAACCATCAAACCAACCGTCAAAACGAGAAGCGAAACCTTGCTTCCTTTCCAAAAGAACAGGGGCGAAATTATAAACCCAAAAAAATGGAGTCAAAACAGTAATTAGGGTTGAGAGTGAGGGCATGAACGCAATTGTCGTTTTAATTAATTTCAAGAAAGTGTAATACTAGAGTATTATTTTTTCTCCAAACCAATCCACATTTAATTTTTTCTTATCTTATCTCTAATTACCCTCCCACATTTAACCACACATTAAATACGGGATATGTAGTTAATTTATCGATACGTACTTATTATAGACAAAGCTAATATTTTCTTTGTAAAATTTGTTAACACTTTAAAATTGTGCCCTTTGTTGACAGACACTAAAATTTGGTTTTGCTAAACAGTACTAAAAAAATTGAGATAATTTACTACAAAGACACTGTAAACAATAAAATATCATATTTGATCAAGGAGAGAGAAACCATGTAAAATAACCACTTTGCCGTGCTGTGGTTTGTCTCCTTACTTCCACCGATTTACACACACGGGTCGACTCTAACTGTATCGTTGATCAGTCCGCAGTCTCTTTAGCTATGGTTGCATAACCGAAACGCACAATTCAATAGTTTAATTGAACGATATTAAAAACTATTATTTTTCTATTTATTTTACTAATTTTACTATAGTACTTATTTACTGTTTTATTTATTTATTGATATACTGCTATATATATTATATACACAATATATGTTTATATAATATATATATATAATATTATAAATATATTACAAATATATAAATATAAGATAATTTTTCTCGTTGTCGAATAACGCATTATAATGATCTCATTCATAATAAATAATAAATCTTATAAGTTATTTATGAGTTATTGAATAGACATTATATAATGTAATGGGAGTTCTTACTTCATACTTGCCATTTCCTAAAAAATATGAATATGTTAACTCAATAATTCAATTTAATAAGAAAAATATAAATTATGTATAAATGGTGTTTATGTACTTCAATATCCCTATTAGTGTTAATGGACGGTGAATAACTACATAAGCATAGTAGCTGTACAAGTTGTTTCCTTTTTTTTATCTCAATCAGTAAAAGAGAAACAAATTATGAACTATTTGTATTATAGAATAAATGAGATGTATATTTTTAGTACATGTACATACCGAAAAGTTTATTCTCACATGGAGTGTTATTTTTAATGGACCACACATGTCTTTATGAAACCATGTGCAACTTATGGCATTACTTATTAAGTAATTCTATGATTTTCTTAAAATCCTCCGTTGGTTTCCACAAGAATTCCACGACATGGATCATGCTTTCAGTAAAATCTATCATAAGGAGGAGTCAATGTAATCTACAGATTGTATTAATTAATAGACATAACATTTTATATCTACGAGAAGGAAAATAGTACAAAAGATGGTAAAAACTCACTTAAAGTTGTAAGGCAACATTACAAATGTCTTGTAATGTATTATACTAGGAATGTGTAAATGTTCATCTATGTTTCTCATGAAAATTTCTGTAAAGTATTTTCGTTAATAACCACGGGGTCCATGAAACCCACGTGAATATACTCCTCACTACAACATCTTTGAATCTCCATTCTACAATACATAAAAAAAGAAGTGAGATAGTCCATACACGGTAATTTAGCAATGATACATATGAATGGGCTAACATAATGAATAAAACAACAATTACAGAACCTAGTAACTAAGAAAAGAGACATGTCAAGGGTGTCTTGATGGTATACTTTGTAGATGTCCTCGAAGTTCACTGATATCTCGGATTCTCCATGTAAGTAATCACTATTTTTAATCCGAGCAGTGAACATGACCCTATCTTTTTTGGACTGTTTCATATACCAACTATGGAATTAGGACATATGTGTTGGTAGGATCCTAACCAGCTTTGGTTTGACAAGTGGTTCACCGAGCTTAAATCTAAGCTTGATAGCAACTTGTGATCCCTTCTCAATAAGGGCCACTCCTAGTAGTTGATCTTTAGTGAGACTTGTATTTTCTATAAATTGCTGCAGATTAATTTCCCATTTAGATGGCATCAGGTTAACCACTTGTCTTGCTTGCTATTTGAGCTAGGAAACAACATTAGACTACCATTTTTTCATCTTTTGATAGGACTTGACGAGCGAGCGTTTATAGTCCGATTAGATCTTCTTCTTCGTTGGTTCGCTCATCTTCTTAAAAAATCCCCTTGTTGCTGGTTCTATCAGAGCCTTTTTCCCTGGACTTTGCCGCTTGAAGTGCTCCTTCACCTACCTAGACACTTCTGCTCCAGTCTTCTCGTGAGTCATATAGTACGGTATTTTCTTTGGTACAGATTTCTTCGACTTGTCCAATGATTGTTTCTTCTTTTGTTGATTCCTTGATGGTGCAGGAGGAGGTAAGCGTGACATTTTTTTACGTGGTGGAGAAGGGGTCAGTTTATTGCTCATACCAGCATATTGTAGTGGTTGAGATGGAGGTTGTGGAGGAGGCAGTGGATACCAATATTGCGTAGGAGACGGTGGAGACTGATGTTGGAGAGGAGGCGGCGAGGGACCTCCGATAGGAATCGATGCTGCCACCCACCCAGGAAGCAAGATATAGCGCTTGCGCCATAAGATGATGCAGTGGGAGGCCTTTCCTAGTGTCCTCTCCCTGTTGCCTCTGTGGGAGTCAAGCTTGAGATCCTCAAAAACTTGTTCCACCTCAACCTTTGAGTAGTCAGTTAGAATCGATATGTAATTAATTATCTATACTTGCTCCACTTGTATGGCCATGCCATACGCCACCTTCATGAGAAACAAAGTTAATTAGTACATATTCATGACATATAACAAACTACAAGCATACCTTGATGGATAGATTCTTGAAGGAAATATGTAGCTCACATGATGTTCGCTGCATGATTTCATCTATAAGGTAGCGTGGTTTGTCAACTAGTGGTGATGCTGTAGCTTTGTTGGTCTGATCGGTTACTTGCTCTGTAGAAGCGTAGTTGCTTCAATGGCCTGAGGGGCTAAGCAGGATGTTTGGATTTGTTCTTGTTTGTAATTGGGTCTCACTAAGTGCTAGCTCGACTTGTCTTTTCACCTCTTCAATCATTCTTTGATTGGTCTCCAGGATCTGCTACTCTAACATCCAACCCTAGCATTCTGCTCATACTTGCTTCTCTTGTGACTCCTATACAAGTCGATGTACTCATGGAACCCATACTTTCATGGGACCATGCCTTTTTCGCGTGTTTTTTCTAGGATCTTGGGATTCTATAGAGCCATTATGAGCTCGTCCTTTTCTCTGTTAGGTTTGAATGTACCCTAGAAAGAGGACTCTAGGGCATCCATGAGATGGTGTGCTGCATCTCGTATTTCTAGGCTAAAGATGAGGGAGACATCCTCTTTACTGAGCGTGCCACCATGGGCATAGTACTAGTATTTCAATCGTTTGGGCCAGTCGACTGTTGTCAGAATGATACCCCTTACTTCTAGAGCATCTTCCATCTTCTGCTATTTGGTAATCCCCTTCTTATGATCGCCCAACCCTAGCTTATGAAAATATTTTTTCTGGATGTCATTGGCTTTGTTCTTCGCCACCTTCTTTCCACTTTCCTCGGATGACTTGTATTCGACAAATGCATCCTAGTGGTCCCTTAGCTTCAAGTATGCATTGAATTTTGAAGTTTGGCCCTTCAAGATATAGTTCTTATGCAGATTCTTCTTGAAGGTTTAAAATTGTGTGGCTATTTTCTTAAGAGCCTACTTCTTCACTTTATGTTGTTCTGCCTTAGGGACATTGAGAGTGAAGTTCTGTAGTAGGGTTGTCTATAGCATATCCTTCTCTAACTGCGGGAGAACATTTTGATCACCCGCCCTTGTGGACCGCTATTTCTGTATGCTGATTGGCATGTGATCCCTCATGATATAACTGCAATGAGACACGGGCTTCCTTACAGCGGAGATAAGAGCAACTGGTTCACCATCTTCTTTCACTTCAGTTATAATATATCTCCCTTCCAACTTTTTCATTGCACCTTGTTGCCCTTATTCCTTCTTCGATCCATCCTTCTTCTATCCCCCTTGTCATTGTTCTCTTCATATCCTGACCCGTTGTTGGATCCCTCCTCACGTCTGGTGGCTTCCTCATTTAAGTATTGACTACAATCCTCACCCTCATTGCCCTAGTTGTACTGGCTACTACCCTGTGCAATCTAGTCCAAGAGGAACATTTCATCATCTAACTTTCTCATCTTACCTAATAGGATAATACAGGAAATATATATTAATATATAATATACATAGGATTATACATTAAAACATATATTTTTTGTTTACATTTTTATTGACATATTTTTTTGTTTCTTATCCTTCTCGATGAAAAAATAGTTTAACAATGCACATATACTCCATAAGAGTGCGATTTGTCAATTCTAACATATATTTTAGATTTGATCAAGAGCCGGTAGAGGCTATTTATGTATACAAATACAAATAATAGGAATATATAAAAATAGTTAATATATAAAAACATAATATATGAATATATAAAAAAATTCATTTGCCACAAAAATTGATACAAATTTTGAGCACTATAAAATCAATTCAAGTATACAATTACAAAAATAGAAACATAAAAAAACAGTTCATATATATAAAAACAAAAGATATGAATATATAAAAACAATTTGTTTGCCACAAAATTTTCTACATATTTTAATAACTATAAAAACAATTCATGTATACAAATAGGCATATATAAAAACATGCCATATATAAAAAATATAATAGGAATATATATGTATATAAATAAAAGGTTAACTTATACAATTTGGTGGGAGACGTCGCCACGGTGTGGATGATAATTGTTGTTAGTGTCAAGGCAGATGGGGACGGCGGCGTCGCCACCGCGCGGCGACGTTGTCGGTGGTTGGGCGCACGGCGGTGTCGATGGTGTAGATGGGACGACATCGGCATGGAGGGAGTGTCGTCGGTAGGAAGGCGGGCACGCGGCGGCATCGGGGTGGATGACATCGGCTAGGATGATGGCGGCGATGTATTCGATGGGGACGGATGAGAAGAATGAGAAGATTAACGCAGTCTAGGGACTTAGATGAGAAAATACAAGGGGATGATATTCTTTAGTACAGATTGTTAATAACAACCGGTAGAGTCTTTGTTTTGTTTGGTATTAACAACTAGGACTAAAGATGAATTCCTTAGTACTAATTGCGCTCAACTAGAATATTTTTTTTTGTCTCGGTTGGTATTAACAATCGTAACTAAAGATTTTTTCTTCTCAGACAAAATATATTTAGTACAAGTTGTTTTATATAACGGATACTAAAGATTTTCAAGTAGTTAAAATATGGTAAACAATTTAAAAAACATGAAAAGTGTGCAAAAAAAATTGAAAAACTAGAAAAAATATGAAAACATAATATCATAATCATGAAAATTAGGATAATTAATTTTAAAACAATAAATATTGGATAAATAAATTTAAGAAAAAAAACTAGGATTATTAATTTTAAAAACTTTGAAATATAGTGTGTTGAGATGTAGACTCATATCAGTGTTGATATTATTGGTTTTGTCATTATTAGCAAAGGCAGCTAATATAATATGCATAATAGTCTACTCTATCCATTAGGTATTATAGTAAAAATGGAAGGATGTAAATGTTAAAAAAACATAGTACATATAGCTGGTATACATTCAATCTCATGACGTGATGACAGAGGCAACAAACTTTTTCTTTACGAATGTCCCCTTAGCTATGATTGCAACGTAAGTATGATGTGTCCTCATTTGATAGGAGGAGGCTTGGGTCCACCACTACAAATAGTGGTTTCCCATCAAATTGATCGTAATCTTCATATGTCTTCTTTTTAACTCCGAAGATTTTCCTTTTTCTTAGGAGAACCAAGTGGAGCTTTGGCTCATAACAAACTTTACTCATCTACTTGGATATCATCTTCTTTGGTTTGCTAGACATATTCTTCACATAGAAAACTTGAGTTACATCACTGGATAGGACGAATGGTTCATGTAAGTGCCCAATCTTGTTAAGGTCAACTATTGTCATCTTGCACTCATCAACCATTATGCCTCCATCAGTGAGCCTCACCATTGGCACCGAAATAGAGGAACCTTCAAAGGACCTGATGCATCCTTTTGGACAAGAACGGTTATGAATGTACTTCTTTAGAATGCTCATATACCTCTCAAAATGGAACATACTGTGTAGGTACATAGGACCTAGAATACCAATCTCTTTGACAAGGTGAGCAAGAAGATGCGCCATGATATTGAAGAAAGATGGTGGAAAGATCATCTCAAAGCTGACAAGACATTGGACCATGACAATCTATAGAATTGTTAAATTGTCTCGATCGATGACCTGCAAAATTGAGTTGAGGAATGCACGGAGCTTTATTATTGCTGTTCAGACATTAATAGGCAGAATACCCTAAGTACAACAGGAAGCAATTGTGTCATTAACATATGACAATCATGTGACTTTAGATTTGTGAATTTCTTCTCTTTCATGTTTATCATTACCTTTATATTCGACGAGTATCCAGACGGGACCATAATATTGTCTTAGCATTTGAACATGTTTTCCTTCTCTTCCTTACTGAGAGTGTAGCTAGCAGGACATAAGTAATGGCTTCATTTTTACCTCTTTTCTGGATGAAGGTTTTCACATTATTTCATACATTTTAGATCCTATCATGCTTCAAGTGTATCTTTGGACTTCCCATATATACCTAGGAAGCCTAGCAGGATCATGAAAAGGTTTTTAGTGAGATGCACCACGTCGATTGCATTGTGGATCTCTAAGACTTCCTAATAAGGTAATTCCCTAAAAAATAGACTTCTTCCACATTGTCACGTGACTATCTTTACTTAGGACAGGATGGTTGCCAGGTCCCTTTCCAAATACTACTTTTAGTTCTTTCACCATAGCAAATATAATTTTAACATTGCGGTGCATGGGCTTAGTACGGTGGTCTACCTTTCCTTTGAAATGCTTGGCTTTCTTTTGTACAATATGGTTGGCAATAAGAAATTGACGATGGCCTATGTACACAATCTTCCTACAGTGTTTCAAATATGTACTATTACTTTCATCTAAATAGTGGATGCAGGCTCTATACCCCTTGTTTATTAGTCTTGATATGTTGCGTAGTGTAGGCCAATCATTGATGGTTACGGGCAGCAATGCTTGTAGGTTAAAATGCTCCTCCTTGTCCTCTTCCCACACAGAGACACCATCTTTGTTCCTCAACAGTAGCAGTTCTTTAACCAATGGTCTTAGATACACATCAATATCATTACCAGGTTGTTTTGGGCTTTGAACAAACACCAACATCATGATGTACTTTCGCTTCATGCACAACTAAGGAGAAAGGTTGTAGATACATAGGGTTATAGGCCAAGTGTTATGACTACTTATCATCAGCCCGAAAGGATTCATGCCATCCATACTTAAACCAAATCTTATGTTCCTTAAATCATTTCCGAAGTCTAGAAATGTTCTCTTAAGTTTTTGGCACTAGGACCCATTGGCGGGATGTCTCAACATCGCATTTTGTTTACATTCTTCTGTGTGCCAGCGCATTATTTTAGCATGTGTTTTGTTCCTAAACAATTGTTTTAGACATGGTATTATAGGGAAATACCATATGACTTTAGCAAGGTGTCTCTTTGAAGTTTATTCCTCAACATCATTGAGATCATCTCATTTGATCTTGTATCAGAATGCCTTACAAATTGAGCATGCATCTAGTTTCTTATTCTCCTTACTGTGATAGAGGATACCATCATTTGTACATACATGTATCTTCTTGACTTCCAGTCCTAGAGGACGGACTACCTGTTTTTGCTTCGTATGTTGTTGCGAGCAATTCGTTATCCTCTAAAAGAATATTCTTTACGAGTTTGTATAACTCCTCAAATGCCTTGTCAGTCACACCATTTGTTGCTTTCGAATTCAAGAATTCCAGTGTGGTACCTAGCTTTTTGTGCCCCTATTTACAATCTGGGTACAACAACGTTTTGTGGTCCACTAACATAGGCTCTAATTTCTTTAGCTCTTTTTCAATTTACAGTCTTTCTTTGCATGATGCTAAAAGGAAAGGCGTAGGCTACGATAGCATAAAACAAAATTTTTCTACCATATACACCAGGACATCATGTGAAGAAGGGATCACGGACCGTTACCACAAGACGCTGTTAACGCCAAAATTTGGAAAGCCCAACGATAGATTGGAAAGAGGATCGGCTAGAACGTAGAAGTGTCCGATTGCTACAGGGAAGAAGCCGATCAGATTGAGGCAAGAAAAGACTCGGTCCTAGAATAAAAGATTATCTAGATAAGACCGAGTTTGAGGAGGAGCCATGGTTCATGGCAGGGTATTATATCCTATTTTATATGGATAGAAAGATTTAGTTAGTTAGTTAACTTCCTTAGAGATATTTTTCTTTTATCTTTGTTACAAAATAACGTCCGATGGTTGTTGTAAATGAGTCGGACTCTATAAACCCAGGGTATAAATATAGAACCCCTAGAAATATGTAATCATCTTCAATCCTCATATCAATACAACCTCGGCGCATCGCCACCCTAGTTCATCTAGATTTTTACCGGCGGGGTTTTGCTCTTGACGCGGGGCTATATCGGTTAAGTCTGATCTGCAGTGAAGGGGTAAGTCCCGCTACTATCTCGATATGTCTCGCTTTGTCTAAGGCTGCATCGGTTAGGTTCGACCTCTTAGGCCGATAGGATGTATCGCATCACGTCTGTGCAGTATCTATCGGTCTATCAAGCTCTGTCCGCCGTCGTCGGTCTCATGCTACATCGTTTAGGTTCAATCTACGAGGCTATCGACGGTGGAATGAGCTTTAGGCCTATAGGTCTCAGTATGGTGTTTCATCGGAGTGTTAGTCGATGAGTTATCTATACATTAAATATCACGCCCAGCGTATCAGCTCCTTGGCCGATACGCACCAAGTCTTCAGAGACTTTCCTTTGAGTGCCACGTCGAGCGCATCGGCTTTCCAGCCGATGTGCGCCTGTCTTCAGAGAGATGCCCTCTCATCGGCTTAGCTAGCCGATGGGTTCGCTCCGCCCTTACTTCAGCACGTCCAATTTGGTGTCCACCGTCCCGTTGTTGTTGGCCTCGTTCTCGTACTGTTTCGGTTAGGTCCGATCTTTGGGATTCGGTGCCAGCGGCATCGTCACGGCGGGCGATGGGTCTCATGCTGTCATCTCCGGAGCTGCATCGGTTTTGCAGTCGATCCCTTTTACACGATTCCTTGCCACTTCACGCCTTGCTACTCTCTGAGTACAATCCTGTGCCTCCATCGGCTCTGCAGCCGATAGATCAGGGCCTTGCATCCGCTACACCTGGAGGCATCATATCCTTCATCGATATCCGCCTACGCCTACATCGGATCCCTAGCCGATGGAAGAGCACCTTGATTCCTATCGGTGACCAGCCAATAGCAAGAGCCATCCAGACACGACCGATGACTAACTCGATTCTATCGGCAGCCAGCCGATAGCGAGGGCTCGTATCGACCCGTCGTTTGACTGACCCGTTTGCCTCACCTCCTTGTCAATTGTAGGGTCAAATTGACTGGCACACCCACACCTGCACCGTCACGCCGGAGCCGACGTGAAACCCACGAGCCCTGGCATGCGTACCTTGAGCCATGGAGAGAAGGCGACCGGCCTACACTGGAGCTAAGTAGACCTCCCATGCATCGGCGTGCTCACGCCGGGTTTTGGCACGAACAGACGCGCAGTGTCGTTGAAGTAGGGATAGAGAAGCCGATCCAAACACGCGCATGTCAAGGTGTTAGATGAAGCAGTTGATCACCATGATCCTGATGTTGATCAATGCTGCAATGAGTAGACCCTCCTCCAATATCCACAAGTTTGAGACTAGAACGCCGATTGTGGGTCTACTAGTACTCACAAGTGGCTAGGGTTTGGCTCGGGAGGTGACGGCTAGGGTTTTTTTTGCTCAAGGTGAATAGAGATATCTATCCTCGACCTCTCTAGTTCTCTATATATAGGCTTCCCTACATGGACCTAGGGAACTATGGTCCAATAGGAGTCTACTCGGATTTCTATCCGAACTGAACACTTATTCGAATCACATTCGAATAATCATTTCAACCCATTAAATGTGTGACCTTATAGGTTTATTTATATTTGGTCATGACTCGAAAACACCTTTCCGGTCACCTTGTTAATAGCACTCTCTACCAAGACATATTAACCCCAAAATATACATAAAGATCATATCGGTTGAATCTATAATATTCTCATGTACGAATCCCTTTGACTTACGATATCGACCGAGCTCAATGTGAGACTTGTGTCATCCTCTTAATAGCTCAATCACTCTCTTGGTCCTATGATGGATTATAAACTTGTGATTGACTCCTCAAACACCTTGGCATGGCCATGTATTTCTATAATCCATTACATCGAGGGGCCTAGAGAAATCTCTCCCATAGGAGTGGTAAATTCTATTCATATCACTCACATCGCACTACATATTTTATAGCAAACCCAAAAACTACTTTTATAACTACTCTCTTATAGAGTAGCGTTTAGTAGTCTCAAAATAAACTACCACGTAAGTTAGGAACCATGATGTTCTCAAGTCTAAGGACTTCACATAAATATTATTTGAGATTAACTGATGACACATAAAATCTTTACAATATGTTATAGCGGGTCTACCCAACATATGTTTACTAATATATATCTATATTATTAATTTGGTATCTCCATACCATGATCCATAAGACATGATCATCAATCAATAAATAAGTTAATCTTACAATCATATTTATTCTTCATATGATATATGATCAGGGATCATTTAGAAATAACAACATCTGACATTAGGAGTCTTATGAATAAGTCACATACTCATTGATTAATAATGATAATATCTATTTTAAGGAACAAATCAATATATAATAAACATAGTGTGTGATATTTATAACTTCTCCATGTTGCCTCTAGGACATATAACTAACAGACGCAACATCTGACCAAGATCATTTGCAGTGTATCTTCTGCAACCTCTCCTTCTACCTCGCCCATTGTAGTATCTACAAAGCTATCGAATTGAGCTAGTGGGGAATGTTGTTGTCTTCTTCTTTATTGTCTTCCATTGCAACCCCTTTCTCTCTGTTTTCGTCAAATGATTATAGTTAGGCATGAATCTTGAATGTAATAAGCGGCTATAAAGAATTCTTGAGGAAGAGTACTTCTTCTGGTTCTTACAGTTTTTGCAACGATGACATATGAAACCCTTAGGCTTGTAGGCATCGACCACCCTAAGAAAATAATGCACACCATCGATCAACTCCTTCCACCATCAGTCCACGTTGTGTAGGATCAAAAGGTCTCTATAAATGTAAATTTCACAAAATAAATGCAATAAGTAAATAATACAAGAGATAATGACTTTTTTACCCGAGGTTCGAAAACTTGCTAGTTTCCTACTCCTAGTTAAGACGAGCCCAACTTCACTACTCAAACTATCAAGCCTCCAAATCCTTTTGTCATGGGATGAGCAAGATAGAAACGATCCTTAAAGAGGTCTACCCAACCCTCAATCACTAGGGTAGTTCTTTCTTCACTCCGAAGGTGGTGAACTCTAAACCACTTACAAACACGTCAGGTCTTCTCTAGAACCTTAGAGAGATCCCTAGGAATCACCTACTCTAAGTTGTCAAGAAGGCGATAACCTTCAAGAGTAATAAGTGACAACCAAAGCTTGAAGAAGATCAAGTTCCACACTAGCTCAATAATGATGCAATGCACTTAGCTTGGCTAAAACAATCCTCAAACACCCTCAAAATTGGAGAAAAAGCTCAAGAGGTGTAAGAGGGAAGGCAAGGGTTTATATGAAATGGATTCAAGGCTAAGAAGAAACCTCTTGCTACTGGTGGTTAAGTATTTGTACCCCCATTAATAAAAACAAGCCATTAGAGGCGAAAACCACCAACTCTGCATATGGCCGATCTGACCATAGTTGAGGAGATGGTCTGACCAGGAATCATGCCAATGGTTTCAAAAAGAGCTGTTAATGCGCATTAAATGCACCTATCCCGGTCCGACTGAGGGCAAAACTCTAGTCTGACCGTACCTGCGCCTGGACCAATTGCCCTGATCCCTGAACTGACTGAAATCTTTAAAAACCTTTCTATAAACTCCAAGTCTGACCAGCCTTTGGTCCCAGTCCGACCGACTGATAAAACAACGCTCAAAACCCTTTCTAGAAGATCGCGGTTTGATCGGATCCAGTGCCTAGTTTGACCGATGAGCCTTGCCAAAGCTCAAAACCCTCTCTGGAAAATTGCGATATGACTGGCTCTAGTGCTTGGTTTGACTGGCCAGCCTTGCCAGAGCTCAAAACCTATATGGAAACTTCTGGTCAGACTAGCCCCAATGCTCAGTCTGATCAACTCTCACTAGAACACTTTTTCCAAGTTAAAAACTTTATGCAATTGCTCTAGTATGGCACTTTGATCAACTGTTTGCAATTGTTTCCACCCCTCTTGATAGTACGACAAAGCTAGAAAAATAAACCTAGCATGATCGCCCTACATCTCAATCGGTATATAAGAACAATAAATGTTTTATTAGCTTTACCCTCTTCTTGCTTATCAATTTTAATTGGTGTTCAAACTCGGCTAATTCTTCATGTGTACCTAACTTGATTACAATACTCAAATGCAATCATTAGTATGTAATTTGAGCTTGTCATTAATTTCCAAAAACAACAATTCGGTCTAGATGCTTCAATCTCCTCCTTTTTTGTAATTGATGACAAACACCACATAAACACAATGAATATGTAAAAGATAAAGAGTTTGCTCCCTTTAAATGAGTTCATAATAAACTATGATGATTTAAAGGAAGCTCAGACACTTAAAGCTAGGGAATAGGATAGTTTAGAGGTAAAAAGATAACAATAAGCATCCATCATCGCAATAGAGTCAATCATAATTCAACTTAACCGAATAAAATCTAACGGAACCGAAAAAAGGTCAAAGCTCACACATAAATAATATAGCCCATTCCATACATAATATAGCTTGGACCAACTTAATCTAGTACATAACTAAAGCTATTTCCTCCCTAACACAAAGTAACACATAAGAGAGTGTTCTTCTCCCCCCTTTTGTCATCACACACAAAGAAGACATCAATCTTGAGTAGGAGGAAGATGATGTGGTGGAAGTGCAATGATGTTGCGACGATGTTGATAGACCAAGGCATGAGAGCTCTCAAAGTTCTTCAAGCAAGATTCCAAACCAACAAGACAATTGTCCAATCTATCCACCGAAGACAGCAACCAGTTAACATTCATCATACAAACCCCTCACATCTTGAGACAAGCCCTCAAAAATCGTATTCAAACTTGAGAGATTTGCATTGAGGTCATTTAAAGCACTCGTAATAGGGTTGAAGTACTCTGTGGGATGTATGCCAAAAATAGCATAAAGAGGGGTGAAGTATTGGCAAAACCTTGAGTTGGTTGACTTGGATCTTAAAAGGTTGTCTCTTGAGAGGGAGTGGAGTGAGAGGATTGCCCAGCATCAAAATTGGAGCATCCAAATCGAACATTTGGTGGGATACATGGCTTATACTCCTTGTGGCGAGTGGTTCTAGACTCAATTCTTCCAACTTTGGCAAGTATGAGCTTCATGATATAGGGGGCATAGTAATTTCCTTGACCAAAGGTACCCTTAGAGATGGACATCTCATGAATGATCAGATTTGTGACATCAAACCATTTTTCATTTATGATAACATTAATCACATGCCATGATACTCCTTGAATAGCATCCTTGTTTCCACACCATGGAAGAATAGTAGCTCTTACGTTCCGATTTACCACACTAGGCACAATCTTCACACAGCCTACAGTCCCAAAGGTATATTGACCACTTGTATCATAAATTGGACTTAGTCTCATGTAGACATTGGAGAGTATTGATGTTCAAGATGAAGCTTAGTTCTCCCAAAATACCTTTACTCCAATATTTCTTACATCTCTCGCTTAGTAGCTACACAGCCAAAGTTTCCACTCATCCATTTGATCTTATCATGAGCACCATTGATCCAAATAGTGGCATAGAATTGGCAAATTAGTTGCTCATCATAGTCTTGCATGATTGCCACAAGTTTGTCAATCCCTACGTCACGAAAAAGACCTAGCAAACCTTGAAACTCAGCGGTCCTGTTAATCACTTTCCATATGGTGTACTTGTGGTTAGCAAAAGCTTTGGTATTCTCTAGGTCTCTCGAATTGATCTTGTTGACATTGAAGAGTGTACTTTGTTGCATTGTTTAGGCGTACATGAAATACTATTTTTGGATTGACTCGGTTGTGCTCCATATCAAAAATTGAGGTTGGAAGGACTGTTGGATCACCCCATGACAAGGTTGGTTAAATTATCGGTTCTTCGTCTTCTTCATTGTCAGCTTCCTCCTCTTCCTCAACTTCTACCTCCTCCTCTTCCATCACATAATCTTCATCCTCCTCATTTTCTAAGGATTTTGGACTATATCATGGCAATTCTTGGTGCGGTGCTCTGAAAATAGCTTATGGGGAGGAGCTCTAACTGTAGAACAAGGATGGAATCAGATTAGCACAAGTAAGTGTGGAGGAAAAGCATTGGTGATGGTGAATGGCTTCTATGGCCAGGGGTGGTCTGACCGCCCTCATATTAATGGTCGGACTGATGGCATAAGTCTGGTTGGACCTACGGCACAATGCTGGTCGGACCGACGGTAGTGTGCTAGTTAGATTGCCACTGGTAGTGGAGGTCAAGCAAAATTCACATCATGAGAAAATTTTCAACCATACTACTAGGCTAGGAGCAACATATGGTATAAACAAGATGATTGAGTGAACAAGGGTAGCCAACCTAATGCCATATGGGTCTAGAACAAACAAACAATTCTAACCCTAGCCCTGGAAATTTAAAAGATGGAAGAAATTGAAGTACATGTTAGGGAGAGAGATTACCAGATTGAGGAGACTTGATTTATTCCGAGAATTATCTTGTAATGGTGTAAATCGACAAACACCGCTCCTTTCACCTAGAGTTCCAAGCCATGGTTTAAAAACTTAAACAAAATCAAATCTAAACTATGGGAAAGAGAGAGGGAATAGTGGAGAATCACCTATAGTCCAACCGGAGGAGAAATCGCGGTCCAACCAGAGGGATTTGGTAGAGTAAGATAGTTACAATTTGAGAGAGGAGAGAGAGAAAAGAGTTTGGGGCAATTTCTGAAGAGGAGAAGGGAGAAAGGAAAGGGAAAAATGTCGATTAGAGGACTCCTACAGGTAACCTGGCCCTACCCCATGGCCTAGTCAAACTAGCACCTAGTAATCGGTTGGACCAAGAGCAACATGCTGGTTTGACTGTCAATATAGCACCAGTCAGACCGATTGTGCCCACTCTGTCCATTCCAAAGCCCTTGAGCAGATAGATTCCCCAAAATAAAAACATTGAGAAAACAACAAGAACTTTTAGGCAAATCAAGTTTCACAGAGGTGCAAAGTTAATGTATGAGATCAAGTATTGCCAAATATTCATTGAATTTAGATTTTTATGGATTTTTATAATGTTTCTCACTAAAATGCTAGATGGTCTGTACTAGTTTTTGGATGAAATTCAAATTCAAGGATTTCCAAAACAATTTAGTTTTTCAACCATATTTGAATAGCAAAAACATTAAAAATTACTCCCTTTTTGAACTTTGTTTTGGGCCCCTTCCCAAAACCATTCCCAACTCATTTTGAAGAACTAATTCATTTTGTCCAAAAGTAAGAATCTAGTTTCTTCAAAATACGGTCAAAAAGGCATTTTCACTTAAAGTTCATTTTTCTTGCCGGAAGGAGTTTGGAACACATAAGAGAGTCATTTTGAAACCTTTTTCAAGAGATAGTTTTATAAGAAATACAATTTAACAAATTTTTTACTTTTGGCTTAAATAGACATTCTCATGACTCTTCTAGCACTTTTGTCACTTTACACACACCCTAAGAATGGTAATGCACATATGAGAGGTGCAATATTCCCCCTTAATGCGCCAAGGCCCTTTTTCAAAAAATCAGGTTAAGAATTAATAAATCCAAAACAAAAGAAGGAAATGAAAGCAAATAGGCAAGCATGGTGCAAGACCTCAACCAACATTTGAAAGTCTATGACATTTAACTCATTTCTCAAGTTACAAAAGCAGGTTTCATTAAGAGGCTTGCTAAAGATATTGGCTAGTTGATTTTCAGTTCTTACATGGCTTATGACAATATCACATTTGGCAACATGGTCTCTTAGGAAGTAATGGTGAATATCAATATGCTTGGTTCTTAAGTGATGAACAAGATTGTTGGTTATTTTGATGGTAGTGTCATTGTCACATAGGAGTGGGATTTTAGAGAAGTCTATGCAATATTCCAACAAGGTTTGTCTCATCTAAAGTAATTGGGCACAACAACTACCTGTTGAAACATATTCTGCCTCAAGGGATTTTCACAAGGGATTTTGTTTCTTGGATGACCATGACACAAAGAATTGACCAAGCATTTGACAACTACCGGAAATGCTCTTTCTATCCACTTTGTAACTGGCATAATCCGAGTCGAAGTAGGCCACAAGCTTGAACTTAGCAACTTTTGGGTACCACAAGATTATGTTGAAGGAATATTTTAAATATCTTAGAATTCTTTTCATGGCCACCAAATGCCATTCTTTAGGAGCGGCTTTAAAATGTGCACACATGCAAACACTAAATATAATATCCGGCCTAAATGAGGTAAGATAAAAAAAACTTTCTATCATGAATCTATAAAGCTTTAAATCTACCAGTTTACCTTTCTCATCAAGGGTCAAGGTGGTTATTTGTTACCATAGGAGTCTTGATAGGCTTTGCTTCCTTCATACCAAACCTCTTGAGTGAATCCTTGATATACTTGGTTTGAGTAACAAAGGTTCCATCCTTGAGTTGTTTGATTTGGAGGCCAAGGAAGACACTCAATTTTCCAATCATGGACATCTCAAATTCCCTAAGCATTATATTACCAAATTCCTAGCAAAACAACTCATTGGTAGAACTGAAGATAATATCATCCACATAAATTTGACATACAAACAAATCATCACTAATGGTTTTTGTGAAAAAAGTAGTGTCAACTTTTCTAATTTTGAAACTTTAAGGAAGAAAATCTCTCAATCTTTCATACCAAGCTCTAGAAGTTTGTTTTAAACCATAGAGAGCTTTTGAAAGTTTATAAACATGATTTGTATTTTTAGGATATTTAAAACCGGGTGATTGTTCAACAAAAACAAGTTATGCAATTTCTCCATTTAGAAAAGCACTTTTTACATCCATTTGATAAAATGTAATATTGAAACATGATGCAAATGCAAGAAGGATGAGAATAAAGGAAATTTATGGCATGACATGCGGTATTAATTGCTTTTGCACAAAAAGAAGCAAAAACACCATATTCATAAGGCGATGTACTTTTCATCTCAATTAGTGTACGGTTTTTTTTCTTTCTACAACACCATTTTGTTGAGATGAGTAGGTGGCGGAAAGCTCATGTTTGATACTAAGTTCATCACAACAATCTTCAATGTTTCTATTTTTGAACTCACCACCATTGTCACTTCTAATTTTCACAATTGAAAAGTTAAATTCATTTTGTGACCTTTTTGCGAACTTTTTAAAAATTTTGGAAGTCTTAGCCTTGTCATTCAAAAAGAAAATCCAAGTAAATCTCAAATAATCATCAATAATAACAAGATAGTGGTTATTACCTCCAATGCTCTTATAAGCTATAGGGACAAATAAATCCATATGCAAAAGCTCGAAAGGTTTAGAAGTGGGGTTTAGAAGTAGACATGATTACTCTTAGAAGGATGAGAACATGAGACTTATATGCCAGCTTGACAAGTGCAATAAAGTTTATTTTCTTCAAACTTCACATCTTTCAAGCCCACTATTAGATCATGTTATAAAAGTTTTCTTAGTTGATGCAAACCTACATAGGCTAGTCTCCTAAGTCAAAGCCAACCCAAGAATGTTTGAGCAACCAAACATGCATTTCAATTTACATTATTGGAAGAAAAATCAATAAAATAAAGATTACCATATTGAAAACCATTGAACACATAAGAGCTATCTTGAAGGCTAGATACAATAACTTCTTGAGGAGTAAAATTGCACCATAAGCTAAGATCACAAATTTGAGCAATGGAGAGAGGGTTGAAATTTAACGATTTGACAAGTAAGCCTTGCTAAAGCTCAAAACCCTCTCTGAAAGATCGCGGTCTGATAGGCTCTAGTGCCCGATCCAACCGGCTAGCCTTGTCAGAGCTCAAAACCTTTCTGGAAACTCTCAGTCTAACTACCCCTAATGCCCGGTTCGACTGACTCTCACTAGAACGCTTTTCCCAACTTAAAAACTGTTTACAATCATTCTAATGTGGCATTTTGATCAACTCTTTTTAATTGTTATCACCCCTCTTGATATTACAACAAAGCTTAAAAAATAAATCTAACATGAACGCCAATATATCGATTGGTATATAATATAATAAATATTTTATTCGCTTTTCCACCTTATCAATTTTATTTAGTGATCAAACATCTTGGTTGATTCTTGGTGCATACGTAACTTAATTACAATACTCAAATGAAATCATTAGTACACGGCTTGTTATTAATTTAAAAAACAACTTGTTTATCTATGAAGAATTACTTAAGAAAACTAATAATTTTAAATGTTCTAACCTTAAATTGTGAGTGGATGAAGAGTATTGTTAATCTTTGTGTAAAGTATTTTGATAAGTGGAATCTAAAAAATATGTGGACAAATCTGGCTACATCTCCCCTATACCGTTAACTCCACAAACTGAAAGAGCTCTTTATAAAAATATCAAATAAGACATAATATTATTACTGTTAGATTTTCTGTATTTTTTAATATTAACACATTCTCTTTGTTTTTCTTATTTTCCTAACCCTTTATAGTTTTCCTCTATTTTTGCTATATATTTTTTTTCTTATTTTCTGTACTTATATTATTTCCCCTTATTTTTCCTATTAGCCCATACTCTTATTAATTTTAATTTTAGATCCTATATTTTTCGATCTACACTATTTTTCTATTTTACCTAATTTTCTATTTTTTTCCTCATTTTTTATAATATTCCTTTTTCCTCTTTTGTTTACACTTTTCATATGTTTCTTATATTTTTAATATTATAAAATTCTTTTATTATTACTAGATTACATCTATTTTTACAATTATGGCATGCTCTTATATATAGCTGTAAATATAATATTTTAACCATATAAGAATGGAGAATGAAGTTGTTAACCTTTTTAAACACTTCTATGAGTAAAATCACCAACAAAACTTTCCAAAAAAAATTTGGTAGCACTCTTTTGTACTTTCTCTCAAATCAGTATGAAGTTGCTCTCTATTTATAAATTTGTCAGGCTGAAGGAGGAAAAAAAGGTTTAAAAAAGTATCTTTAGTTCTGGTTAAAAATATTAATCGATACTAATAACTACACATTAGTACTAATTGGTGTTTTTAGCTGGTGCTAATATGTTCAATAATATTAGTACCAGTTAAAAATATCAACTGATACTAATAACTATATATTATTATTATCGGTTGGTATATTGCTCTCTATTTATAAATTTATCAGGTTGAAGGAGAAAAAAGAGGTTTAAAAAAGTATCTAGTTAAAAATATTAACCGATACTAATACCTACACATTAGTGTTAATTGGTGTTTTTAGCCGGTGCTAATATGTTCAATTAGTACCAGTTAAAAATATCAACCGATACTAATAACTATATATTATTATCGGTTGGTATATATCACACGTTGCTAATATGTTCAGTAAAATTAATATTGGTTGATAATAACAACTGGTATTAATGCATAGATCTTTAGTATCGATTAGTGACACTAATCAATGTTAAAGATCATACACGGTCACCGAGAGCTCCAGTCCTTTACAACCTATACAAAAGAAAAATATATCAACCGGCACTAATAATAGTATATAGCTACCGAGAGCATCTAGCTATTACTAACCGGTATTAATGAACCTATTGTAGCAATGAGTAATTAGATTCAGTCCAAAAAATCATGTTTAATATTTCGATATGTTTATGTTTTGCTTTTTTTTTAAGTAACGAGCAGCCGGGTACTTGCGGCAACTCATCGTCCGATTTGACTGGCGAGAGCTCTGCTAAGTTCTTAGGCTGTCAACGAGCTCCCCCACGCTTGCTACATCAAATGTAATTGTGGTGCAACGCCTTGTCGTTATCCTCGTCGGCAACGATGACACCACCCTCCGCAAAGTGCCGTATGTCGTAATTCCTGCTGCCAAGCCAAGTCCACCTTTAACGCTGACTCTACCATCCCCACCGCATCCTGGATGGCATGAAAAAGCTGCAACTAGATGTTGCAGAGCATCAGCCTCCTCAATTTCGTCAGGTCCCAACTCGGGCACAGGAGTATTTCTTGAGCTGCTTGCTTAGTTATCCGTCAATTAGCATGAAATTAGTCTACTGTCTGCATCTTGCCTCGTGAGAGCTTGTGAAATCATGAAGTAGTTGTTTGGTGAGTGCGAGTTGCCTGCCGATTTGTGTTTGTGACTTGTGCACATGATTTAGGAGAAGGAAGGACTGGAGAAGATGGCAAAATATATGGCTTCTCTCTCCTCAAATGATATTATATTTTAGGGGCTGTCTAGCTCACGGTTGAATGAGATAAAACACGGTTGCATGAGATAAAAATCAGTAAAATTTTAGACGGCTTAGATAAGTCAAAATTTATGCAAGACAGTAAACCATCTTATCCCCACCATTGTTCTTTCATCACCTCTCTCTCTCCCCCTGATTCTTTCTGCTCATGAGCATGAGCCATTGCCTCCCCATCCTTACCACTGCCCCAGTGCACTGTCACTGGGCTCGCTAGCTAGCCAGAACACACGAATAACATTGGCCAGGCTTACCTGACTAGCCTCTTTCTCCTTGTTTAGTGTTTTTCTTCTCCAAGTCTGATGATGTGAAGCATAAACTCTGTCGATCCCTCCTCGCGTTCAACAGTGAGCTGTTGTTGGATCCACCTCCGCCTCCAAACCACATGTTCGTGTTGGTGTTGCTCCCACTGGCAACCGTGTTCACTGTCGTCCTTCAACCTAGTGCCTTTGGTGGCGTCCCTATCGCCCACCTAGTCCAGCTGCTGCATAAAACCATCCTTATAAGCTCAATAATGTTAAATTATTTTAACAGAAAGTATTCTATGTAAAAATATAGAAAATAATTCCTATATATTTAAATGTTCAGTGTGATGGTTGCTAAACAAACTATGGGTTTAAATTCTTTCTCCTCTCCCTTTATCACAAATAAATGGATTATGTGCTATTACATTGTTGTTATCAAAGTGTACATTAGTATTGCATATATGTGTGACTAATCGACATGATCGGGCATGCATGCAAACATCGTAATGGACTTCAATCTTGATGTTTATTCGGCTATACGTTTTAAGTGCTTAATGGGTATTTGTTTTGACATATTATGAAGATCAATTCACAGGTTATTAGAGATGTTGAACCTACTAATTTAATTGGAATTATATGTCATATTTCTACTATATAAGCACGTACAAGTGCTAGTTGCATGGCGTGAGACACAACAAAAGAAAAACATGCACTTTAAATTACTTCGCTGTTTCGTCGTCAAGGGAACACAAAGAGTAAGAAGGAAGAGAAGAGAAAAAATGTTTTTTTATTAGGTTGTTGACATGATATAAAGTAGGTTGAATATTCGGCTTATCGGTAAAATCAAATTATACTAATATAATCCTAATACATCTACTATCATTTTATTTTTATGCTTATATGAAAAAAATCCCTCTTTTCCCTCTCCTAACCACTACTCACTTAAAAACCATAAACTATAAATCTAGTGCTGGAGTCCCAGTTGAAAACCATAAGTCGTCCTCGTTGCCACTGCTGTGCTATCACTGGACGTGACGCCGTCATGGTAAGTCCTGCTTGCCACCTTCTCTTTTCTCTCTTTTCACTTCTTGCCTCCTATAGCCTCTTTGGTATAGTTTGAAGACAACTTCCTATCCGTGAAATTCAACGGCTTGAAAGCATGTTACTGAGATTTGGTCCCAGTTGAAAACTCGCAAATCTCTGTATTTTATATTTTATTGCCTACAATATTTAATACCGCATCAAATTAAAATGATCTTTTAGCTTTTTCTTGGATGATCGGAGTAGCAAATCATCTGCTAGGCCTTGTTTGGATTGAAGGAAAAATGAAGGAAAAGTAAAGGATTCAAGAACCTAGAAAAATTACAGTAGCGGCGTTTGTGCTGGAGGAATGGAGTGAAGGAAAAGTGTAGGAAAAAAATTCCTCTTGGAGCCAAATCACAAGAAATGAAACATCCTTGACCTCTTGGTTTTCTTTCCTACGTGACGCGGTAGCTTTGAAGTTGCTAGATTTCTTTTATCGTCGTCGTTGTCTAGCCAGCAAAGCTCATGCAGTTATCGTGCCTCCTTCTACCAAAGGATAAGTAGTAATGATCTGTTGTTGAGGATAATAAAACAGAATTAGCAAGATATAATCAAATTACCATCTTAAAATTTCATGCATTCTAAACAGCAACCTTCCCATGATTGCTTTGTTTTATATTTCTTTGTTTTACACCAGTATTTCTATGTTTTATATTTCTAAGTTTTTTCTGTATTTTATTTTTCTGTGTGTCAAACAGGGCCTTCCTTGCCTTATCCGCCTGGTCATTGAGGACTCGCAGGACGGGACAGGTGGACAGCAACGCCAAAATGGCCCACTTCATCAGCGTCCGACCGTTTCACACGCTACGGCCCACCACCAATTCGGGTGGAAGCTGCGTTTGCCCTTTTCCGAGAGCCGGCCCTTGACTTGGGTCCAAAATTTCCAATTCCCAACACCACATCCGCTCCACCGATCCCCCCACGAAAAAGCATGCGCACCCCTACGCCGCCTCCTATCCCTCGCATTAAAACGCAACCCACCCTCCACCTCCACCTCTGACCCCACACGCCATCGCCATGGACGTTTCCTCCCTTGCCGCCACGGCCCCCTCCCTCGTCGCGCAGCCCCTCAACCGCAAGCCCCGCCTCGCCTTCCCTCTACACCATCCCCCGCCAGCCCGCGGCTCCATCGCCGTCCGTTGTGCCCACTCACACGCCCCCCCGCCCCCGCCCCATCCCCTACGGCGCGCCGCCGCTTCCGACGACAACGACGAGGATGACTCCTTGCCCCCGCGCTTCCGCGTCATCCGGCTCGCTGAGGAGTTCCGCGCTGCCCCGGACGCCGCCGACCGCGCGCGCCGCCTCCTCGCCCGCGCGGCCGCGCTCCCGCGGCTGGGGGAGGCCGACCGCGTCGCGGCCAACCGCGTCATGGGGTGTGTCGCGCAGGTGTGGCTCGTGGGGCGGTGCGACGGGGCGGGGCGGATGAGGTTCGCGGCCGATTCCGACTCCGAGCTCTCGCGCGGGTACTGCGCCTGCCTCGTCTCCGCGCTCGACGGGGGGCGCCCGGAGGAGGTGCTCGACGTGGACCCCGCCGACCTCGCGCCGCTCGGGGGGGTCGCCGCTGGGGCGGGGGCGCGGTCGCGGGCCAGCACCTGGCACAACGTGCTCGTCGGCATGCAGAAGCGTGCGAGGGCGGCCATCGCGGCGCGTGAGGGCAGGTCCCCTGGGGAACCGTTCCCGTCGCTTGTCATCGGCCGCGACGGCGCCGTCCGCGCGCAGGGCAGCTACGCTGAAGCCCGGGTGATCTCTCCCTCGTTTGCTTATGTTCATTCGTTGCTTTGATTGGATAAGTTACTCAGCTCTTCTTATTACTGATCTGACTGAAAAGACGTGGTTTCTTCTACAAATTAGAAAGTACTAGTATATCTTTGGTTTGGTGCTTTCACTAGGATATGGCTAAAAATTTAAGTGCTTTTGCTTGGATATGTTTGACGTATAGAATCTGCCAAAGTTGGATGCCGATTTCCATTTTCCACAAAAGTTGCACCTGCAAAGAAAAGGTAGCTTTATTATTGGTCAGTATATTTCCCCTTTTTGTAAATGAGAAAATGACTAGTGGTCATAGCTACGTGTATGGTCAAGAATGGAGACTCAAGTGTAACCTAATGATATCAACATCAACTCTTACGTTTGCCACTTTGTGTGGTCATATTGGCAGGTTGCTTTAATCAGGGTGTGTATGTCCATGACATGGGCAGCCACTAGACATTAGCTGCCTAATGGCCATGGCCCATGTACAAATCTCAGCAAGCATCCACCTTGAACACCACTGTTAACGTGCAAACTAGAAGTACAGCTTAGTGCTACAATGTAAGAGAAAAGCCCAACTAGCTTATACCTGATTCGTTTGAACCGCATAGAGATACTGCATTCATTTGAACCACATAGAGCGGAAAAGCCCTTTTTTTCAGGATACATGTTTCCGAAACTGTTAAACGATATATTTTTCTACAAAAATTTTCTATAAAAAGTTGTTTAAAAAATCATATTGTTTATTTTTAAGTTTAAAATAATTAATATTTAATTAATCATATGTTAATGGTTTATCTCGTTTTATGTATATTTATTATCTTTTTTCCTTCTGTCAAACTCACCCTTAGGGCGTGTTCGTTTGAAGGACCGAAGGAGAGAAAGTTCATCTTTTTCACGCACGCTTCCTAAATAGCTAAATAGTGTGTTTTTTTTAAAAAATTCTTAGGAATTTAGTTAACTGCTTGAAATGTATTCTCATTTTATGTGTAAAACTATTCTTTTTTCTCTCTCTCTGTTTTAGTATTATTAGATTCTTAGCTCATTCTCCCTATGGCTATGGTTTTAGTGCCATGGGGTTTGGCATGAGTTGTTTCTTTTTTCTACTTTAATAATAGAGAGTTGTAAAGTTTCAACCCAATGTAATTTGCTTAATCAAATCCTCCACGCATCGGCAATATTAGTTTGAAACTAAAGTCTTTGAACACCCGTCAATTGTTTTCATTTAAATTTAGAGACCTTATGTGGGGCTATGATATATAACTCAACTCAACATAACCTTTTAGTTCCAAACAAGTTGGAGTAGGCTAGAGTTGAAACCTAACAAGAATCTTCAAATCACGGTTTAGACACATCAATAGCTGTTTTCCAAGCATTACTATTAAGTGCAGATCTTAATCTATATTCCACTCTTTCAGGTCTCTTTTTATTATCTCTCTATATTAATTTTGATCTTCTCTAGCTCTTTTCACATTATTATCTTAGGATTCTACAATGTATTGGCGTCTTTAAGGGTCTCCTTCGGATATGACCAAACCATCTTAACAGATATTGGATAAATTTTTTTTCAATGATATTATCCCTAGTCGATCATGTTTATCCTTATTTTGGACTCGATCCATTTTTGTATGATCACAAATTCAATGTAGTATACGCATTTCTGTAACACTCAGTTGTTAAATACGACATCTTTTTTAGATCAATATTCTGATCCAAATAACATAGTATTTAATCGTAGTTCTATAAAACTTGCTTTTTAGCTTCTATGATACCCTCTTATTACAGAGGATGCTAGATGCTTGGTGACACTTTAACTAACTCACTTTAATTCTATGGCTAACGTCTGCATCAATATTTTAATTCATCTGTAATATCGATCCCATATATTGAAAAATGTTGTTTTTAGGCATTACTTGGCCTTCTAAACTTACATCTCTTTTCTCGTATGTGATAGTGTCAAAGTCACACTTTAAGTATTCAGTCTTAGTTTTGCTTATTCTAAAGCTTTAGACTCAAGAGTTTGCCACCACACAATTGTAGTTTCCTATTTAATCCTGTATGTCTCTTATCAATTTACACTACATAATCTGCAACGAGAATACACTAAGTGATATCCGTTTATATGTTTTTTGTAATCTCATGCATTACCAATGTAAAGAGGTAAGAGTTCAAGACCGATCATTGATGTAGTCCTATTTTAATTGAGAAGTAATCTGTGTTATTATCATTTGTTCGAACATTAGTCATAACATTATTATACATATTCTTAATGAGAGAGACATATTTTATTGGGATTTTATATCTGTGCAAAGTCCATCACATAATATTTCTTGATATCTTGTTATAAGCCTTTTTTAAGTTAATAAAAACCATATGTAAGTGCTACTTCTGTACTCCAAACCGTTCCATAACTTGTCTTATTAAGAAAATTGCTTCTATAATTAACCTCTCGGGTATGAAATCAAATTGCTTCATAGAGATCCGTGTCGTTCCTCTCAAACGGTGTTCGATGACTCTCCCATAGCTGTATAGTGCGGCTCATCAACTTAATTCCCCGGTAATAGTACAACTTTAGATATCTCCTTTGTTTTTATAGATTGATACCAATATATTTCTTCACTCCTTAGGCATCGTGTTTGATTGAAAATTTTTGTTGAATAACTTGGTTAGTCAAACTATAACTATATCTCTAAGACATCTCCACACCTATTATGATGTCCTCTCCTATCATGATATAAGCGTTTATAGTATTTTTTCTTCTAATTAATAGCTTTTTGCACGTCTTCGTTCCACCACCAAGAGTCTTTAGTTTCGCATCCACTCTATTTGGTCACTCCAAACACCTCTGAAACAATTTTTCGTATGCATGTTGCCATTTTCTCTCACATGTTATTTGCATTGTTTTCTTCCTTCTAAGAGCCCTCTTCGATAACCCTTTTTGAAGGCATTTGATGTCTCTACTTCTAAATTCCACCACTTGGTTCTTGCAATTTTAGCTTATTTATCCTTACGAGCATGCACTAAAAAGTAAAAGTCGGCCACCACGAGTTTATGTTGAAAAACCACATTCTCAAGCTATCATTTTACAATCCAGTTTATCCTCTCTTCTCATAACGATAAAGTCAATCTAACTAGAGTGTATTGGCTGCTACTAAAAATCACTAAATGAGATTGTTTCTTACTAAATAAAGTGTTAGCTATCATTAAATCAAAAGCTATAGTAAAGTCTGATATTTTCTCTCCCTCCTGATTCCTACCACTATACCCAAAACCATCATGTGCCGCCTTGAAGCTGCACCTGTTGCATCTGTTGCACCTACATGACCATTAAAATCTTCTATAAAAAACTTTTCGCTACTAGGTACAGCTCTAATCAAGTTCTCTAAGTTTTCTCAGAAATGTCTCTTAGCACTTTTATCCTGGCCTACTTGAGGGACATACGTACTAATTACGTTTAATGCTATATCACTAATGACAAGTTTAACTAAGATGATCCTATCTCCTTGCTTTCTCACCTTCACCACACCATCCTTAAGGCTCTTGTCAATCAGAATTCTTACTCCATTTCTATTTGAAGTTGTCCCTATGTATCAGAACTTGATGCCGGTACCGTCCACCTCCTTTGCCTTATGACCCTTGCATTTACGTTCTTAAACGCATAAGATATTTACACGGCTCCTAACCGCTGTCTCGACTAGCTCTCTAAACTTATCCGTAAGTGACCTTACATTCCAGCTACCTAAACGGATTCTAGTTGGCTTGACTTGCTTCCTTAACCTTTGCACCCGCCGAGTCAAATGTAAAGACACTTGCTTATTTTTCACCACACCCGGGTACTGATGTGACGTGTCACTAAGAATGCGACGGCCCGATCCTTACTCACTTGACACCATACCTAGATCTCGACATGGCACGTCACAGGGGTGACGACATAGCTCTTGGCCATTTAATACTATACTCGGGTTCCAATATGGTGTGTTGCTAAGAGGGTTACGCCCTAACGGGATTTTCTTGGGTTTCATCTCCATAAGAGTAGTTAAGTTTTTATATTGGCTCGCCAAACCTAACACAGCACTACTCCTTTATTAGGGCTTGAGACCTGCTATGTTGAGATACCAAAGGCATGTCAACATTGGTGGAGTTTGTGGGATTATGATATGTATTAACATATTCTTTGATGTCATCAAAAGCAGCTCAGTTTCATATTAATATTCATTCAAAGTTTCTATTGTCCCATTGTTTCAACTTATGTAGTTATCGTCATAGGATATTTTTAATTTCTACATGTTTTAAAAAAAATTATTGAAAGGATTAGAAAAACTAAAAATCTATTGCACAAATACCACCTAATATGTCAGTATAACCTGAATAACTGTGGTAGTGGCTTTGTTTTACATAATAGAAATGCCTCCTGTAAACCTATGTATTTCAACCAAGGATGTTACCTGCAGAGCTATTCTGTTGATCATCTATACCCTGCAGCAAATGTAAAATTTTAATGTTACCATTTTACTATAAGTTCCCTTCATTTCCGCCATGTAGTCTTGAGACTGACTGGCTTTATTTTGAGTAATGCAGGCGATGTTCTTGTCTCCTGATGAATCCAAGATTTCAGAGCTTGTAAAATCCCTTAGGGAGAAAAAAATCGGGGTTGTCGCACATTTTTATATGGATCCGGAGGTGCAAGGAATACTTACTGCTTCAAAGAGGCATTGGCCTCACATCCACATTTCTGATTCACTGGTAATGGCAGATAGTGCGGTGAAAATGGCAGAAGCAGGATGTGAATATATCACAGTCTTAGGTGTTGATTTTATGTCAGAAAATGTTCGTGCGATACTTGATCAAGCAGGATATAATAAGGTATTTATGTGTTCATATCATTGATTTTCGTTATGTTTGAAGAATTTCTATTTTACTGTCTCCATTATTTACTGGAAGGACTGGCTTAGAGAACTCAATGGACCAGATTGATAGATGTGTAGAGCTGTAGATCAGTACCTATGTTTTTCCAAACCTACAACCATGCCATTATTGAGTAGATCAAACAGATAGATGCATCTGTGAGTATTGAAATTGAAGATTGTAATAGTACACAAAGGTTATTACATTTGTGACTTTTGATAACTGTAAAGACCCCTTCATCCACAATTATTAGTTGATTTTGATTTTGAAGTCCTCATTGCATAATTCAACCTTGGTTTTTCCCTAGTTATACAAGTGAAGACGTATGAAATTGTTTTGCACCAATAACATAAGTTTGAAGTTTAACATATGAAACAATAGCCAAGGATGAAGGGGGCACTTGTATGTAAGAGAACACTAACCACAAGCTCTTTTCTACTCATTGTGCATAGAGACATAAGGAGTAAGCATATGTCTTCTCCAATTCCAAGTTGTTTACATTTAATATTTTAAGAATTTTATGGTTCAATGGTCGATCTACTAGTTATGGCTTGCATAAAATATGGAGTGACTTGTGTCAAGTATCTTCATCAGCAGAAGATAGGAACAATTCTGTTCGTCTGTGATGCCATATAATGTTACCAGGAACTCCATTACTTGCTTGTTAGGTTGATTTGTTTCCTTTTTGTAATGTCATTTACTCACTTTATTTCTAGAGTCCATATTGTTTTACAGATATTTATCGGGGCAAATCTCTTTGAATGCCTCGTTTGCATGGGCCTCAATCTGGCCCTACCCATGTGATGGATTGAACTAAAATCCTGGCCCATATAAATAGATGGGCCAGGATTTCAGCCTATCCAAACAAAGTCTGAATTGGGTGCAATACCTATCCTTGTGTAGTGGTTCATGTAATGGAACAACAGAGTGGTCCAAAGTCTCTGATGAACTTCTCCCCTTAGGTTAATTGTTTTAGATGGCTTCTTGTCCTAATTGGTACCCTTGTTCACATAGTCCCATTCTACCTCATGTCTTTGACCTCTGTCTAAAGAATATTTATGCAATTGTGAACTATTATTTGCAATGATAACCAGATCTGTTTTCGAGTCTGCCATCAAGGACTACAAAACAATATCTACCTATGATTTAGATATCAGAATGAAAAATATATTGGAAATTTTTATTAAGGAGAATAAAGACTACTATACACTTTTGTATTATAATAAGAGTGCAGATAGCATGGAGAATTACAAGGTAGCGAAGAAGTCTGCAAAAAGAGCTATAAGTAAGGCAAAGGGGTAGGTTTATTTAGATTTTTGCCAATGATTGAGTAAGAAGGAAGTCGAGAAGGACATCTATAGGATGGCTAGGGTTTGTGACAAGAAGATGAGATCTTAACCAAGTTAAGTGTATTAAGGACGAGAGAGTAGCTATTAATGAAGAAGAATAATACCAAATGTAAATGGCAAAGGTATTTTGACAATTTGTTTAATGGTAACAATGAGAATACAAACTTTTAGTTGTATGACTCTTTTGATGACACCAGTAGACGTTTTGTACAGAGGATTTAATAATCTAAGGTCAGAGAGACATTAAAAATTATGAAGCGTGGTAAGGCGATGAACCCTGATGATATCCCAATCGAGATGTAGAAATGCCGCGTAGATTTAGCTATAATATGGCTGACCAAGTTTCAAAATACTAAGAAATGTTAGTGGTGGGCTTATGACTTGGAGAAGTCTTATGACAAAATACTTAGAAATGTTAGTGGTGGGTTTTGGACAAGCATAAAATTGTAACATAGTTCATTGCATTCATTAAGGATATGTAGAACAATGTTGTGACTAGAGTTTGAATAAATGATGTGGACACATATGACTTCCTGATTAAAATAGAACTGCATCAAGGGTTAGCTTTAAGCTCTTATCTTTTTGACTTGGTTATGGATGAGGGCACAAAGGACATACAAAGGAATATCCCTTAGTATATGCTTTTTATTGATGATGTATTGTTAGTCGATGAAAGTCGAGTGGGAGTGAATATAAAGCTAAAGTTATGGCGGCAGACTCTAGATTTAAGGTTTTAAGGTTAGTAGAACTAAAACTAAATATATGAGATATGATTTTGGTATTACTACACATGAGATGGAAAATGTTAGATTGGAGGGTCAAGTAGTGCCAAAAAAGGATAACTTTTGCTATTTGGGATCGATGCTACAGAGAGATGGATATATTGATGAAGATGTTAATTATAGAATCAAAATAGAGTGAATGAAATGATAAAAAGCATTGAACATTCTCTATGATATGAAAGTTCTATAGAATGACAATTATACTTGCGATATTGTATGTTACAGAATGTTAGACTAAAAAAATAACATATTTAATAGTTAGGTGTTGCGGAGATGCGTATGTTGGGTTGAATTTGTAGGCTTGTAAGAATGGATCAGGTTTGAAAGATTAATATATGCGATAGACTAGGGGTAGCACCAATTGAAGAAAATCTTGGCTAACACCATTTGAGATGTTTGGACATATTCAATGAGACCTCTAGAGACACCCATACATAAGTAGAATCATAAGGCGGTATAATAATTTGAGTAGAGACAGAAGAAGACCGAAATTGATATGGGATGATGTAATAAAACAAGACTTAAATTGTTGGAAAATTTCCAATGTTTTGGCCTTAAATAGGAGTATATAGAAAACATCTATTTTCATATTTGAATCTTGATTTGTAGCTTTTGTGTGGTTTATTTCTAATCTTAATTTACTTATGACTAAAAAACTTAATTGTGATAATGATGATGATGATAATTTTAAACGTAACAACATATGTTTTTTTGTTATGAAAATTGTGTCATCCTATCAGTAATAGCAAAAGGAACATGCATCTACTTTTTATTTGTATATAATAATTTTGGATTCTACCGTCTAGCATTCTGTTGGTCTTGTAGCTAAATAAAAGTTACCATAGAATTTTTTGGAGTCAACGTATTTATCGTCTTCTGTGTTTCCATTTATTGATGTATACAATCCACAGACCATAGCTATCTAATATAAATTTTATTAGACATTTCTATATGTTTTGAGTTTCTATATGATTTATTAGACATTTCTGACTAGTGTATATTTGTGCAGGTTGGTGTTTATAGAATGTCAAGTGATCAAATTGGCTGTTCATTGGCAGACGCTGCTTCAAGTTCTGCGTATACACATTTTTTGAAAGAAGCATCAAGATCTCCTCCTTCTTTACATGTTATTTACATCAATACTTCTTTGGAAACAAAAGCTCATGCTCATGAACTTGTTCCTACAATAACATGCACTTCTTCAAATGTTGTAGCAACTATATTACAGGTAGGTGTTTTCCTTGTCTACTATAAACTCTAGTGAACCATGGTTGGATTTTTGAGAATGGACATTATTTATTGTTCACTACAATAACTTCTTTTATTTTGTTTATTCTTATCCATTAATCGTTCAGGCATTTGCCCAAATACCAGGTCTTCATGTCTGGTATGGCCCCGATTCATATATGGGTGCAAACATAGCGGATCTATTTCAGAGAATGGTTGTTATGTCAGATGAGGAAATT
Source organism: Oryza coarctata (assembly GCA_030770085.1). NCBI lineage: Eukaryota > Viridiplantae > Streptophyta > Magnoliopsida > Poales > Poaceae > Oryza > Oryza coarctata. The sequence goes on along the minus strand of CM061484.1, from coordinate 6,749,115 downwards.
GCAGAAATACATCCAAGTCACAACAAAAAATCTATAAATGCATTGTTGCCACGCCTACATTACTATCAGGTTTATGTGGTTCTGACCCTTCTATGTGCTTTTAGCTAATTCTCAATGTCATTGAGTTACAGATTTTCAATGTAATTGTTCTATAGTAAATAATAATTCTCTGCAGTATAATGTTCCCTGAAAAAAAATCTAATGAGATTGGATGTTCTAATTCTGTGAACATTGTCTTACTCATAAATAATTTGTGTTTAAAGTTATCTTTAAATATTTTCACTCTGTTAGCTTTTCCTAAATGTTTGGTTTTATGCTATTTTCTAACCTTATGATCCTTCTATATTTGTGCATTAGTACTTATTTAATCTATTTGAGATGTTTTGGTTTTTTACCTTTTATTTCATATTTTATGATTTTAAAATAGAAAAATGTATATTCGATCCCTTTGAAGTTTGAACTACTAGGTTTCATCTAGTTTTACCCACTCAACTTCAAAACCATGAAATAAGATGATGAGAACCCGCTAGGGTTTAGTCCCGATCTTTCAATGAGAGGTGGAGGATAACTCGATTGGAGGATGGAGGTAACATTCACGGCCCGACTACAACCGTCCAAGGACGATGCGCCTTAGCAACCAATACACCGTCTCCGATGGTTGACGCGAACTTGCGGTACGCGACAACCCAGCCACTAGGGCACTCGTCCTGCAAGCAATCGAAGAACAAGTAAGAACAAGTAAAACAAGCACTGAAATTGCTAGATATTGAGATGAAAGATTCACTTTGAATTCACAATATGGCGGGGTTCCGGAGACAAACAGACGGGTGGTCTAGCCGACATGCGCGCTGTGTGCAAGTAGCAAGACGCTAACTCTAATAAACAAACCTCCCTCTTCTTGGCGGCGGCTGAAGGTTTAAGAAGAGGGGAAAACGACCACAGGGGTGCTGGGGTCGTGCTCAACCCTAGGACGCGCCCCTAATGGGCCCAACTTGATACACGGCCCATTAGGCCCAAAAGAGGTGACGCAACACCGTGGATAGAAAAATAATAATTGCGGCCGCTCCAGAACAGATATTAACATGGGGCCGGATCCATTTGAAAATAGACTTGATAACCTTTTCATTAAGTACTCAAATCAGAGTTCGCATGAAGTCATGGCGGCCGTCAGAATTTGTCACTGTCCTGCATTCTGAATCCACCCCGCACTAATCCTCTTTCCGTTGGATGCTCTCCATCGTTCCTGAGTAAAACAAGAGTACACGCGTCTACAGGGTACAAAGAAGAGAAACATAAACTCAAAAATGAACCTGATAGTTGAGTTGACATGCACAAGTATGGGTAATTGGACCATAAGTAGATGTATCGATAGTGTTGATGTTCTCATCATAAGAAATCATCAATCCTCTTGTGTTCTATTTCTCATAAACCTACTATTTGGAACTGTGCAAAATCTCATAGGTAACTTTCTATAATGGTTTTGCTAACATGGTAACCAGCAAATTTCTTACTTAGAGAGCAAGATTAAAATCAATGACACGTAGCTAGTGGGTGCTGCAGATAGATAGAGATGGGCAGCGGCAGGAAGGAGGAAAAGATGTGTACACACTGACATGGGGGTTTATTGATTAACAGTTTTTTGAAAATTTGTTACCGAAGTCAGTGCCACATCATCTGCCTTGTCATGTGCCATGGTGACAACCCCTTTTGGAGCTATTTTTATGGGTTTAGTTAGATGGTTTATTGGTTTGTTCTTTAGATAGCTATTTTAATTCAGAGGGTAAAGTGGATCCATCTCAATAGTTTAGACGGGAAGATAAACTTTTTTTCTTCTATAACATCTACCTACTTCTTGACTCATTTTAGCATCTGTCCCTTCTATTTGTTGTTTCTAAAATCTAATGAAAAACATGTTATTTCACAAACAACACATTTGAGGATATTTTGTAAATTTGTTCATCAAACATGATGAGTTCAATGTCTTTCCTTATTTCATAGTCCAAAAACAAGACAAGCTGGAAAATCCAGTACTGGTGCTTGGTCTGGTTGGTTTGGATCAAAGGCTGTTCCAACTTATGAACCAGCAAATATCAGTTGGACAAGCTGGTTTTGCACTGGAAAAACGAAGAACTGGGACAGGTTGGGGCGAGTCATCTCTAATGCAAAAGAATTATCATGTTCGGAAGGGCAAAATTATTTTACTATTTTGAATTTTCACCAAAACTGGTAAAGAATATTACATTTTATTATTTTCTTGAACTAGTGGTTCGTACCAGTGATTTAGTGAACTGGTGGTTCGACGGTTTGACCACAGGTCCAAGTTTTTTTTACGATGCCTCATTGATATGGTATTTCCAATTAATGGCCAGAATTATCTTTTTTTTTATATATTTAATTGGTTCCAGTATGAAAATTTTTCCAGCACAGTATGAAATGTGTATAAAAAATGAGAATCTAGGCTCAGAAGGCCAGGAATGGATAATGTTAATTTTATATTTATCATAAATATGTATCAGTTTGGTTATATAAACTAGTGTAGGAAGTTTATGCTTCCCTCAACTACATAAAAAATGCTAATCTACTTCATGACAACTGGGAAGAGTTGTATACTGTGGAAATCCTTGATAAGGAACAATTGTGCTATCTCGTCCATCTGTACAGTATAGTGTTTTTCCTTTCATGATTTATTTTCCAAATTAAGTTTTGTTGCTACTCGCATTATACAGCTTTTCCATTTTATTGAATTGTTTCCTGTATGTAGGATGGTAACTGTATTGTTCATGATATGTTTGGCCATGAAGTTGTGGACAAAATAAAGGAGCAGTATTGTGATGCATTCCTCACAGCACACTTTGAGGTCCCAGGAGAAATGTTTTCTTTGTCAATGGAAGCAAAGATGAGGGGAATGGGAGTTGTTGGATCTACTCAGAACATCTTAGATTTCATTAAAAACCATTTGAAGGAAGCTTTGAATAGGAACATTGATGATCATCTTCAGTTCGTGTTAGGAACAGAATCAGGAATGATCACTTCTATTGTTTCTGCTGTCCGTGAATTATTTGACTCTTATAAATCTTCCCAACAAAGTGCCAACATTGAAGTTGAAATAGTGTTCCCGGTTTCTTCAGATGCTGTTTCTAATACATCTGTCAATGGTTCTCACCATCTTGATTCTTCAACAGTTACCGATTTGGACAATGTTAGTGTTGTTCCTGGTGTGAGTTCTGGCGAAGGTTGCTCTATCCATGGGGGTTGCGCTTCATGTCCATACATGAAGGTTGGTGGTTGTTGTTTTACTGATAGACAAATATCTTTGTGTAATAGCTACAACTTGTCTGCTGTTTCCTTTAGAAATTATATATCTGTTGTAGTCATGAAATATATAACATATATTTACATATATCGGTTATATCATGCATTAAAATGAACATGTAAGCTTAGTTCAAGACATCTATACATCCATGGAAGCAGAGCCTTCACTTGGACCGAAAGTCAAGACGTCAAGAAACATCACTTCACAAGAAACTTTTCTCATTTATAATATATTATTTTTTATTTCATAGGAATAAAATGTCATTTTTTTTCATATTGATCTTTTGCATTCTTAAGCTTGGTAACCATGGAAGACTGCGAATGCGTTTCTCTGTCTTTTCTTTATTTCACCTTTATTTTTACGATCTTGTGAATTTTTTTCTCTTATGGTAGTTGAAGACATTATAATGTGTTTCCTGAGATTATTTTTTTTTTCTGATATTATTGTGTACCTTGTTCTAATTCTTCCTTTGTACGCAGATGAATTCTTTAGGATCACTACTTAAAGTGTGCCATCAGCTTCCTGACAGAGATAACAGATTAGCTGCCTATCTGGCTAGCCAGTTCAATGCTAAGACTCCTCTGGGAAAATTGGTTGCGGAGGTTGGGTGTGAGCCCATTTTTCATATGCGACATTTCCAGGTTTGCCACCCTTTCTCCTTGTCATGAACTCTGGACATAATTAACTGCTAGTTCACTCATTGGCTTTCATCCACTGCAATGTATTGGCTTTCGTCCACTGGACAATCGTTGTAGATCTGAAGCCACTGATCTTTAAAATGGCATATGACCTGAGGTGGAAATTACAATCAATTACAGTTGCAGATGGGTTCTGATAATGAAGTATATATATGTTTTTTTGTGGTGCTAACATTGCTAATTCTAGTGTTAGAATGTAGCATTCAGTACTGACAGCAACACATGCTGCAAGTTGCAGCAAGCGCATAGAGTACTTTTCTGTGGCATCTTCAAAGGATTTTTTTTATTTAACACTAAAGTTTTGTTTGATCTTTGATTACCCTTGGATTGTGGACCTTCTGTGTGTGCCACAGAAAATTTTGGGCCAACAACTAAACACTGGTTCCTGTTGCGTGGGCAGAAAGGACATAGAATTGTGTATTGAGAGAGGAAAGATCGAAAGTTATTTTATTGACATGGGTACCGCTTATTTTTACTGATGTAAGGGATCTATTGTGCTTTCCTTAAAATAGGCTTAGGCAGTGCTCTGTTTAGGTGGAGGCATGCGCATCTTGGGTAGTTTCTAGGCTTTGTACTTGCCGGAGGGCATCATTGGTCTCAGGCAGAGCAGCTATCCAAGCAGATTAGGTGAGAATTTGAGTGTCTTCTTACTCATACCTGTTGATGGTGGTGGTGTGGGTGCGTTGGGAGTATGCCGAATAGAACAGAAGGATAAGGAACTCTTCATTGCAGCACCAAGCATTGCATGGTTCCATAGGTCATGGTAACACTCATCAAAGCACAAAGTGCATTGCTGTATCAGAGTTGAAAAGTGGAGCAATAATCACCTCTAGACATGTTTGCTGTAAAACAGTTTTGTGGATATAAATGTTTACTTTGCAAGTTTTGCACTTGCATTCAACTCACATGTTTAGGGACCTTCAGTGCATATTAGATGTTGAAAAATTGCATCTATATCCACAAGATAGTGCCATGTATTTGCTTTGCTTCCATATTAATATAGTAATGTTTTTTTTTCTAAATTTTATATCAATCTTTAATTCCATAGTTCTGTTTACGTTTCAGTTCTACCTGTGTTCATTTGTATTTTACTAGACTTTTATAGGCACTAATTACTTAGTGACAAACCAATCTACATATATTTCAGGCAACAAAGAGATTATCAGACAAGCTTGTGCACCAGGTTATCCATGGTAACGGAGAACCTACATCATAGTTGTTCCTGGAGCTCTATAAATTTTGTCCACATGGTTATGGAGAAATACCACACAGTTACCCCGACTGAATGCAACCTTCAGCTCAAGAGTACAACTGCCAACTTCGTGGCCGATGATGAGATTTCCCTGTTTCTGGCTTTGCTACTGGAGAAAAATATACCCATAATTTGCGAGTAGATAAAATCGAGCTGAAAATTGGCGGATATGTATGAAAGTGCCAGAGTTTACAGTTACGATGTACAACAATTTTGTGTGTTGCTTGAGACCAATAGTAAAAACAGCCCCAGTATGTAACCGACTCTAGTAGTGTTTGGATATCTCATCCCAGATCCTCGGAGCTGAACTGCTGTGCTTTGAAAAGGTGAAAGTTGATTAGAAGTGTGACACTCGAAACACTTCATGAGTTTTGCTTGAGTAATGAATTTTGAAACACTTTTTACATCATGAAAAGATAAAAGTTGATTAAAAGTGACTCAAAAAAACACTTAATGAATTTTGATAGAGTCTTCTCTGTTTTTCTTGTGAAACACGACTGAGATGATGACGAAATTGGCACAAACGTTTGAATCTCTTCATTAAATGTGCTGAGCAAACAACAATGGACAAGGTAATGGACCTGTGCCAAAATAGATAGCGGTAGTGGTGAGCATCTGCGTTTGCCGCAGAAATCGACATTTTTTTAGATGCACTTGTTAGTGTAGTGGCAGTGGTGTTTGGTTTCTACTAGGTCTCATGTTTCATTGTCTGTACAATTACGTTTTCTTCTTAATTATTTGGAAAGTTCCTCCTTAACATCCGTAGTGTGCCTAGTGCCCTTCACGCCGAGGCTCTGGTGGCACTACGAGGTTTGGAACGAGTTGTGCAAGTGGTTATGTCTCGTGTGGTGCTCAAACAGATGCTGCCAATTGTGGAGATGGATGGAAGTCATGAGGGGCGCCTCTTCAAGCAAATTCGAGAGATCATGATTAATCATTTTACATGTTATTCTACCTCGGTTTGTTCTAGGTCCTGTAACAAAGTAGCTGATAGTTGTACAACTTAGGGTGTTATTAATACGGTGCCCGGTGTCAGGCACCAAGCTTTGTAGCTAATCTGGTCTCCAGGGATATTTTACATGTTCGGAGCTAGTGGTTAGTGAAAGGTCCCGTTTGAAAAAAAAAAAGAAAAAAAGGTTTCTCGTTGGTTGTTTAAAGAAAAAAAAGAGAAGATTTTGATTTATCCGACAAGCCCACGGAACCCCAACAAGGTCGAATAGTCCATCTGTAACTCAAAAAGTGTTTACTAGCTGTACTTCTCTCTCTATGGGAGAAATTTTTCACATTAAAATTTATGTCTTCTTTTTCTCTATTTTTTTACTAAGAAGATCGATCTTCTAACCAGTCACTACTTCGTTTGGCGTTCTCATCAATTCAACATTTTGGACGGTGTTCATCCGTTGTTGTCCAACGCAGAGCTGGCTATGGCTCTTCGAAAGCCGTAGTTCGAAGTGGAGTAGCAGTTATCTTGTCAATTCACTTCAATGAGATCGATTTTACAGCAGTAATGAGTGGGCAATCATCCGCATCCTCTACTACTACTATTAAAGTGCACGGTTTTTCAAGGTGAATAAAACAAAAGGAGTTCTTGTTTAAACCGGTTAATTATATGGTAAATTTTACTACGAAAATTGTTAAGCACATTTAAGTCAACATAGGAAGATTTTCAAGCATCACTCCTGTTCATGTTTACGTGAATTCAATTTTATATCGGTTTTTTTCTATGTCCACACACAAGCACATCTCTTTCTTTCTCTTTTAAACCTATCATATTTTTTATCTGTAATTTATTCTTCAACATGTTATCCACTAAATTAAGAAGTTTGATAGCAAAATTAGTTTTAGCACATGACAGGTTTAGATGAAAGCTGTTATTATATAAGTTGGTGTTGGCAAGGCATTGGGTGCTAAACCTCAATAGATATGACAGTTGATAAATGAGAGAAATTGGATAAAAAACATTATCTGCTATATAACTCAACTTACCTATAGATGTTTTGCGTGAAGTTATTAATAACACATATGTGTCTTCACTGTAAATGAAATTAGAGACATTATATATGAAGAAAAGTCTCGCAAAGAAATTACACCTCAACTAACGTTTGTACATAATTCACATGAAAGAAAGTATCTGTATCCAGTCTTATTTTAATAAGTTTAATTCACTTATTATTAATCTTAAGAAGTTAGATATAAAAATTAATGACAAGGGTAACACTATTTTTCTGGTTGCCTTTTTGCCTACTATCTTAAAACACTTTAAAGAAATTATGCTTTATAGTGATCATGATTCTGCTAGTTTTTAAGATATTAAATTAAATATATTGTTTATGAAAAAAAATATTGATTCTCATTTTAAAGTTAAACTAATGGTTTAATAGTTAGAGGTAGATCAACCAAAAAATTGATTCTTCTATATCAAAGTTTAGATATTTTTTATTGCTTTAAATTGAAAAAAAAGAAAGAAAGAAGTAAAACTCAAAAGAAGAAAAATCTACTGAGGCTAGTTTTATCATTAGTGATTCTGATTGAAATGTTATAGAATATAGAGGGTCAAACTGCTTAGATTATTAACTTGACTTGTATCTTTCATATATGTCAATACAAAGAGTGATTTTCTACTTATAATTATGTTAATACTAGTGAAGTTGTTATTAGTGAAAGGTCTTTAGTTGAAATTATTGAAATTGGTATTGTTAAAATCAAGACACATGATGACATTGTTATGACTCTTTCAAATATTCATTATGTTACTATAATGAAATAAAATCTTATTGTTTTGATACTTTTAAATCATTGGGATATAAATATGTTGGTGATAATGGTGTTCTTAAGATTTTAAAAGACAGTCTTATTATTTTAAAGGGTAATAGAATTGGCAATCTTTGTTTCTTGCAAGGATCTACAATTACAGGTATTGCAACTATTTTCACTATTGCATCGGATCGTTACATCACCAAGCTTTGGGATATACGCTTGGGTCATATGAGTGAGAAATGTATGCATCATCTTTGCAAGAAAGTCATTTAAACAATATTGACAAACTTGATTTTGGTGAACATAGTATTTTTGGCAAATAAAATAGAGTCGGTTTTATTAATGCTACTCATCATACTCAAGAAATTCTTAATTATATTCATTCCGATATTTAAGACAAGTCTAAGTTTTTATTCTATTAGTGGACGTGAATAACTTCATAACATTTATAAATGATTTTTCTCGTAAAATTTAGATTTATTTATTGAAACATAAAGATAAAACTCTTTTTTTGTTTGTTGAAACATAAAGATGAAACTCTTTCAGTGTTTAAAAAATGAAAAATTTTGGTGGAAAATTAAAGTGGCAAAAAAAAGAAGCTTAGAACTAATAATCGATTGAAATTTTATAGTGGTGAGTTTGATAATTTTTGTACTAATCATGGTATTGTATGATATTTGACAGTTGGCAGAGTGTATGATTCGCACTCTTTTGAAAAAGTTCATTGCATACTTTCAAAGACAGCCCTATGGAATAAGTGTTCTTTTCTATTTCTATAGCTTGTTATTTAATCGATCACTCTTCAAATTCTGTCATTAATTTTTATATTTTAGAAGAAGTTTGGTCAGGTAAACCAGTTAATTATTCTAATTTAAGAATTTTTGGTTATCGTGCTTATGCTCATGTTAGCACTAAAAAACTAGAGTTTGGTGTAAGAAAATGCATATTTGTTGGCTATGCTTCTAGTGTCAAAGGATATTGTTATAGTATTATAATGTTCTCAAATTGATCGCTAGTCATGATGTTACTAAGATGTTTATTCTCCCTGGGTAGTATTGATTTACCCATAATTAAATTTAAAACTAATGAAGCTATTTCAAGGGATGCATAATTTGAGTTAGTTTCATCTGCCGTTGATTCGGATTCTTTAGTTACTCTTGCTACACAGTTAGTTACTACTAGTACATATTAAGTTTTTGGATCATCATCTTGTGATAATAATGATCAATGTATTGCTTGAGATACAACTAAAATAAATATTCAATTGTCTATTAGATATTGTGACACTAATTATATGACTTATTATGCTCTTCTTGTTACATAAGATGTCAATGAGACTATTGAACCTTCTTCTTATTCTAAAGCTATCTCATGTGAAAATTCTTCCAAGTGATTGATAGCAATGAATGAAGAAATTGAGAGCTTTAATAAAAATCATACACGTAATTTGGCAAAACTTCCAATAGGTAAAAAGCCATTAAAGTGCAAATGAATTTATAAGAAGAAGGAATATATTTCTGAGTCTAACTCGCAAGATTGAATGCTTATTTAGTGGTGAAAGGTTATGACAAAAGGGAATGTATTTACTTCAATGAAGTTTTTTCTATTCAGGTGTTGTTTGTTTTTCTTGCTTTATTTGATTTAGAATTAGAGCAACTTGATATTAAAACCAATTTTTTATATGGAGATTTAGAAGAGGAGATTTTTATGAAACAACCTCAATATTTTGCTGCTCCTAGAAAAAAATATTTAGTTTGTCCTTTATGGTTTGAAATAAGCTCCAAGATTGTGTATAAAAGTTTTGATTCTTTTATATTGCACAACAATATTCACATAGTAATTATGGTAGTTGTGTTTATTTCAAACAATTTTTTAATGAATCTTTTGTCTATTTGTTACTTTATGCTGATGATACGTTCATTGTTTTTCATGACAAGTCATTGATTGGTGAGTTGAAGGCTTAATTTAGTCATGAATTTGAGATGAAAGATCTTTGTCCTGTAAATAAAATTCATGACCATAAGGTTGGTAAACTATTTCTATCTCAGAAAAGTTACCTTGAGAAGTAATTGACAAATTTAATATTAGTAATTGCAAACTTGTTTATACACCTTTTGCTTTGTACTTTAAATAATCCTCAAGTTAATGTCCTGTTAATGAAGATAACAAAGACTATATGCCACGTGTTACTTATGCCAGTGCCATTAGCAATCTCATATTATGATTTGTACTCGACCATATTTAGTTCATGTTGTTAGTATGGTTAGCAGATTTATATATAATCCTAGTAAAGAATAATAGAATGCCATGAAGTGGATTAAAGTTGCTTTTAATTTTGTATTGATGTTTGATAAGTATAAAATGAAGACAAATAATATTGTTGGGTTTATTGATTCTAATTACTCTAGAGTTCTTAATAAATGAATGTCTATTTATGGAGATATCTTTTTTTTGTGTGGTTCAGCCATCAGTTCGTTATTGCTCTTTTTACTACTAAAGTAGAATATATTTTTACCACTGAAAATATTAATAAAGATATTTGGTTGTGATGTCTTATTTTAAAACTTGTTATTCAGTAGGATATTAATATTGTTTTTTGATAGCTAGAGTACTATTTGTTTGATAAAAATAATATGTTTAATGTCAAGACCAAGCACATTGATATTAAGCACTATTTTATTTGTGATAGTGTTGCTTAAGGACAAGTTATTGTGAAGAAAATATATACTACAGACTATTTTGTAGATATACTTACCAAGTCACTTTTCAAGTATTATTTGGACTTAGTAGATATTTATGGTACTTAGCACTTTAGGGTTTTAGAGATATTTTCTTCTCGTATATATTTATAGAGGTTTTGAGTTAATGAGAGATTTCTTGGATTATGACCTAAATACCAGTTCTATTCTCATACTACTATTATTACCCTATATCTGTAATCTAATATCTTTGATTTTATCTTCTATATTTTTTCTCTCCATATTAAAAGGTTTTTCACGTTAAAATTCATATCTTATTTTGCTTTATTTTCCCCTAACATCAGTGATGGCTATTGTTTTTTTAATTTATTTATGATGTTTCATTCAACATGATTTTGTTTTTAGTTTGTGTTGATCAAAATGTTGCAGTGAGATTTTTTGAGGTTGCCTCGTTCACTGGAGAGGAATACAAGTAGTTCACATTGTTTTTTCTTAATTCTTTCCATGTTTCAACCAATATGTTTTTAGTGTTTCTTTATATTGTATCAAAATGTTATAGTGATATTTTTTAAATATTGTTTCATGTTGTTTGCTGTGATTTTTTTAATAATATTTTATATTTTTGGATTTAATGTATGAGATCCGTGGATGTTTAAATAGTTGAACTTATTCAATTAATTTTTAATTAGGTCTTTCTATTGTTTTCTTAGGAGTTATTACTTGTCTACTCTTTACCTTCTTATGCATTCATAGTAGAAGATTTTACTACTCAAACATCTTTATATCTTTGTCATCAATATATAGCTTTATATATTTATCATAGATTTACTCTTTTGCTCTTGAAGCTATTTTTTTCATTAGGAATTAATTTGAAATAGAGAGAGGATAATGTATTGAAAATAATGTTAGAACATAAAGAAGTCTTGTTCTAGGATTTCAATGTTCAAACAAAAATATTTCAAAGTGATGATTTGATAGTGTTTTGATAGTTTACTTTGTTGAAACATTTCTATTTAAAAAGTGGAACATTTTTGTCTAAACGATTAAACATTTTCTCTGATTCTGATATATTTTTATTAAAACATTTTTATTAAATGTTAAAATATTTTGCAACAATATGTGTAAGACCATTTTTAGTCATCTCGGTTTCTCATCTCTTTGCGTTCGGTTCCACATTTGGCGCGTACAGGGGTACACCCACTTGGTTAAGTGGGTCCCCGGGGCGGGGTGTACACGTGACATTCATCTGTTGTTTCAGGACTTAATCCAAAGGTGTAAAATTTGACTAATTTAGAATGCAAAATCTTATTGCCCTTGCGCTGCGCCGCGTGCTCTTCGTCTCCTCCGCCCACGACGTCAGATCGATCATGTATAAATAGTACGCGGATTGAATCTTCTGTTTGTTTCGATCTCGTTCCTGCTTGCTCCCACCGATCGCGCGCGTCCTGAGGGCGAGGGTTTGCTTTCCGCTTGCTGGTGCAGTGCAGGTGGTGCGTCGACCTGAATCCATGGCGGCGGCGGCGGCGGCGCTTGCGGTGACGGACGAGCTGGCGTTGCCGCCTCGCGCGGTGGGGGATCTGGCGGCCTCCGCGGGGGTCTCACCGGAGGAGGTGGTAGTCCTCACGCAGTGCGCGTCGCTTGGTGAGTTCCTTGATCGACATCGTGCTACCCCTTTCCTGCTATGCGATCGCCTGTCTACCTCTGATATCGAATTGCTATCAGTTTGCCCGTATACTCGGATTATTCCAACCCCACAAATCACGACAGTTCAATCGACTCATGGCAGCTCCATCAAAAACCTGTTTCTAATTCCTTGACCCTTGCTTTCAGTTTCTGACTTGACGCCCATTTTTATGCTTTATATTCTAATTCCTGTGTAGATTATTCAATTCATCACATATAGGGCCAAGGAGAGGGAGCGGTTATGAGATACATAGCGCTATCGGTTGACAAAGGAAAAAACGGGAGTTTTATATTCTCACCGTAGTCATGAGGAGAAAATATTAGAAATCATCTCCATGACATGTTTTGTATTGAGTATCTGAATTCGTCCAGTGGTAATATAGGTATATAATTCTTGCCAATGGCTACTATATTTCAATATTTGGGCCCTGCAATTTATACATTGTTTTGCTCTGTTCAGTTTTGGTTTCTGTTATGCTTCAGTATACCTTATCCCTGTAGAAGTTTTGGTTTGTTGTAAGCCTGTTTTGAACATTTCATATTGGCATGGTTTAGGTGGGAAGTTGCCATTTGATGATGCATCAGTTGGTTCTATTCTTGCTGTCATTAAAAAAGTGGAGAACTTTGGGGATCAGCTCGTAACGGAAATAAGCCGGTTACTCAAAGCTGGAGGCATAGTACTTGCACAGAGTTCTAGCTACCCCGCTGAGCCAGAGGCATAGTACTTGCACAGAGCCAGTTACTCAAATGATTTTTAAAGTATGGTGAAGGACAGTGAAATAATAGGTTTGGACATAGGCGACTTGATCTAGGACAATTCTTTTTCTATTTATGGTGTCAATCCCTAAGAGTCTTCCTTTGAGACTTTATGGTTTAGCACAAAAGTCAATTACCTCGGTTGTGTAACTTTCAATAATGCCCCTTCTGATTTGGCTCTTTTCTATACGTATGGCTTTAGAATTCCCATGTATTTTTAAAATAGGTATATCTCACTAATGAATGTAGTGACACGTACTTTCGTTTATAACTAGATAGACAACAAAACAAACCATGATAGAGAGTTTTCACAATATCTCCTTATAGCATGTCAAATCCTTCGAGATTAATAATCTTTTAACCAATGGCATCAAAAAAGGAGCATAAACGCATAATCATGTGATGAATCTTGATTAGCAAAATATTTCTAATAGTAGCTGGTAGGAACTATGTGATCAAGACATGACAATAATGAGACTTCATACCAATCAGCTTTAGGTCGTCCATCGACACAAACTTACTAATCCTTGATAAATAGCCTAAAAGAAACTTTAATACTCTTCAGTCATGCTAACATATCCTTCTCTTTCTTTAACAAAGTGTGGCAACCTAGATAAAGGTATACTCTGCCCGTATTTGAAGTTACTGGTGCAAGTTCATTTAGAATTTTTATGTCTTGTAAATCTCGATGTGAATCTAGCCCATCCTTTGTCTTTCTAGGAATATTTAGCAATAACCTAGTCACACTCTCACATACATTCTTCTTTATATGCATCAGATCAATACAATGACAAACCTCAAGATGCTTCTAGTAAGGAAGTTGCTAGAATATATATTTTTTCTTTCACATATTCTTTTCTTTTGTCTTAGTAGCATTCGTTTTCTTCTCAAGCTCATCATGCATGTCCCTTACCATGTCATGCACCTTGCTTCTGGTCAGGTCTGGTGGAGCTCTATCAAGCCCTTCCGTATCATTGAAACATTTCTTCAATCTTCTATATCAGAGATATAGCGGGAGCTATCTCCTATAAACTAGGTAGACCATCTTTCATGATTTCTTCAGCCACTTACTACGCGTCTCTTGAAATCTGATCAAGCCTTCTTCCTTTTACAGTTTGTCCAAAAAAGTTATCAAGTGATGAATAGTCATTAATGGTGCAAAATAATAGGGTATGTAAGTTGAAGTTCTTCTGCTTGTATGCATCTCAGGTTTGTACACCATCTCTCTAGAGTATTTCTAGGTCATAGACAATTAGCTCTAAGTAATAATATCATTGCCAGGCTATCTCAGTCCTTAGATTAGCAAGCAAGAAATAATGCACTTTCTTTTAAAACATAGCCATGGCGATAGGTTGTAGTTTTTGATAAGAAATGACCATGTACTATGATGATTGCTCATATCCTCGAAAGAATTCATGCCATCATACACAAACAGTCTCATGTCTCTTGGACATGCTGCAAATTAGTTGTATATCCTATGATATTCTTCTATTGAATTGAATTTGTAGGGTGTCTTAGCTTATCATCAACCTTTTGATCCATTGCATGCCAACGGACTAATTTAGCGTTTTGAGATTGGCAATCATTCGCTTGAAACAATTAGCAACAGGGCGATACCACATATCCTTCTCAGGGACACCTCTTTTTGGCTCTTTTTCTTTCAATAGAACTGGTCTTTCACTTCTACTGAGAAGCACATATAGGACATGCATCCAAGTTGACATATTTCTTGTAGTACAATGTACAATACGCAATTGTTTAGAGATACGTGAATTCTTTAGACCTCTAACCCTGATGGGCATAACACAAGTTTTGCTTCATATGTCGTCTTGGGCAGCATGTTCATCCCTAAAAGTAAGTCCTTTAATAGACCTAGTAATTCTATGAAAATCTTATTTAACCATCTATTACTTGCCTTAAAACTTCATAATAATGAAGGTAGCAAATAACTTCGTGTGTTTTGTCTTGCATCTGTTATATAGAGATATCTCCGAATCACTCACTAAACTGATGAACTTCTCATAGACTCTCTCGTTATAAGCAGGCTCATCAACATCACACATCATTGCATTAAGGATATTGTTCTTGATATCAACTGTATCACTGTCCAACGAAGAAGGAACAAATATGTCAACTTCATCTTATTGCTTGTTCTGTCCACCTTTGAAGCATCTAGGCCCTTTGTTGTTTTTGAAAATTAATGACAAGCACAAATTGTGTACTATTGATTGCATTTGAGTATTGTGATTAAGCTAGGTACACACAAAGAATCAACCAAGGAGGTGATAAGTAAGAATTGATAAGTAAGAAGGTGGCAAAGAGAAGAAAACATTTATTGCTCTTGTATACCGATCTAGATGTTGGGTGATCATGTTAGGTTTAATTTTTTAGGTTTACCATACTATCAAGAGGGGTGGTAATAGTTGCAAAGAGTTGATCAAATTTCCACATTAGAGAATTTCCACTAAGCTTTCAAGTTGAGAAAAGTGTTCTGGAGCTAGTCTGACTAGGAGTTTCCACAGAGCCTTTGAGCTCTGGAAAGTTTGGCTAGTCAAACCGGGCCTTGTATCCGGTCAGACCGTGATCTTCTAGAAAGGTCGTTCTTCTAGAAAGTCTCCTCAGTCAGATCAGGCCCCTAGATCTGGTTAGATCGTGATCTTCCAAAAAGCGTTGTGAGTGTTGCTTTGTCAGCTGGTCAGACTGGGACTAAATTCCGGTCGGATTGAGAGTTTACAAATAGGGTTTTGGAGTGTCGGTCAGTTTGAGTCTCAGGGTAGTTGGTCTGGGTGTAGGAGCGGTCGTATCGGAGGTTTGCCCTTGGTTAGATAAGGATAGGCTCATTTAATGTGCACCAACAACTCTTTTTTTTTGGCCATGGGGAGAAGTCCGATTAGACTAGCTCATAAATGGCGGCAGACCAGCATTGTGCAGTGTTGGGGATTTTGCCCCCAACGGCTAGGGAATTATCCGATCGGGGTCAGGTTCAAGAAGCCCGAGGAAAGGTAGGAAAAGGATCGGCTTGAGTAAAAAGAGGTCCGATTGCTATAGTGAAGAAGCCGATTGGGTTGTAGCGAAGGAAGACTCGGTTCCAAATTGAAAGATTATTCAGATAAAACCGAGTTTGCGGAAGAGCCGTGGACTCCATGGCAAGATGTTCTATCTCTGTAAATTGTAACCCTATTAGGAAGGTTTAGTTAGTTAGTTAACTTCTTTAGAGGTATTTTCCTTTGTTCTTGCTAGGAAATAATGTCCGATGGTTGTAAACGCGTCAGACTCTGTCTGTAAATCTAGGGTATAAATATAGACCCCCTGGAAACATGTAACATATCTCTCGATTAATATACAATCTCGGTGCATTGTCACCCTAGCTTATCTAGTTTTTACTGACAGGTTCTAGCTCTCGACGCGGGGCTGCATCGTTTAAGTCCGATCTCCAGCGAAGGGGTATGTCCCGCCACCATCTCGATATGTTCTGCTTTGTCTAAGGCTGCATCAGTTAGGTTTGACCTTAGGCCGGTTAGATGTATCGCATCACGTCCGTGCAGGGCCTATCGTCTTGTTAAGCTCCCTCTGCCCTCGTCAATTTCGTGCTGCATCGGTTAGGTTCGACCTACGGAGCTACCGACGGTAGATCGAGCTTTAGGCTTATAGTTTTTTGCACGGCGTATCATCAGAGTGTTAGCCGGTGAGTTATCCATGCTCTGAGCTTCACGCCCAGCACATCGGCCCCTCGGCTGATATGCATCAGCCTTTAGAGGTGTCTCTTGACGTGTAACGCTGAGCGTATCGGTCTCCTAGCCGATACGCACCCGCCTTCAGAGAAGCGTCCCCTCATCGGCTCAGCTAGCCGATGGGTTCATCCCTATCTTTGCTTCAGCATAACCTATTCGGCGTCCTCCGTATCATCGCTGCTGGCCTCAGTCTCATACTGTCTCGGTTAGGTCGGATCTTTGAGGTTTAGTGTTAATGGTGCTGTCATGGTGGGCGACGGGTCTCGTGCTGTCATATCGGAGCTACATCGGCTTTGCAGCCCGTGCCTTTTTAATAATATTCCTTGCCAGCTTGCATGTGCCTTCATCGGTTTTTCCAGCCGTTGAACTACTGTTCGGCTATCTAGAGGGATCCAATGTGCCTTGCTATCCTCTGAGTACATCTTGGTTCCTCCATCGGCTCTACGGCCGATTCCCTGTTGACACCTATCCACATCAGCTCCCCAGCCGATCGAAGAGCATCCCGATCCTATCGACAGCCAGCCGATAGCGAGCACCTGTATCGGCCCACCGTCCGACGGGCCTGCTCGTCTCACTTCCTTGTCAATTGCAGGGTCAAATTGACTGGCACGCCCGCACCCGTATTGACACGCCGAAGCCGATTAAACCCCATGGCCCCTGGTGCGCGCACCTCAAGCCACGCAGAAAAGCTGATCGGCCTACACTGGAGCTAAGCAGACCTCCCAGGCGACCGGCGTGTTTGCGCCGGGGCATGCGAGGGACCTCGGCGCGAACAACCACCTAGAGAGAAAAAAAGTTGGAAGAGATTCACGATGTAGATAGGGTGCCTATGTTCAATGGCTCAAACTATTCCACTTGGAAAATTAAAATGTTTACTTACCTCAAAGCTATGAGTTTTGGTATTTGGAAAGTTGTGAAACACCAACTCAACTTGAGCAATGCAATGTTGAACTCAATGCACAAGCCATGAATGGTCTATTCAACTCCTTGAATCAAGAAGAGTTTGATAGAATAAGAATTTTAAGACCACTCATGATATTTGCATCATGTTGAGAGAGATTCATGAAGGCACAAGTGATTACAAGGAAGCCAAGCTCCATTTTCTCAAAATACAATAAGAAACCTCTGTTATGTTGATCGATGAGAGTGTTAATGATCTGTATGGAAGGTTGAATGTGATTGTCAATGACCTCAAAGGAATTAGGGTGATTTACACCGATCTTGATGTAGCTGAAAAGATACTTACAACTATACCAGACAAGTATGATACACTCCACATTTCTCATCAACTCCAATTTGTCAAAGATGACTCCTGCAGGTCTTTTGGAATAGATCAATAGAAATGACATGTACAAGTTGAAGAATCAAGAAGTCAAAGAAGTCTATCAAAGAAGAAGTATTGCTCTTAAGGATAAAGTTGAAGACAAGGATTTAGAAGAAGAAATTGCACTTCTTGCAAAGAGATTCAATGATCTCTTGGGAAGAAGGAAGAAAAGAGGAAAGGACTCTAGCTCTTATAAAAGAAGAGGAAGAAGAGGATCTCAAAAGAACATATCCAACTTGAGAATCTTTGAGTGTGGAGAAATATGACATTTTGCTTCAAAATGCCCCACCAAAGAGCAAAAGGATGACAAGTCTTCCAAGAAGAAGAGCATGAAGGACAAATTCTTCAAGAAGCTCAAGGAGGGAAACAAGGTGGAAACTCTTGTGTGTGTGTGGGACTTAAATTGTGAGAGTTCCACCTTACAATCCGATGACTCCGATGAGAGCAATGATGAGTGCACTCCTAAGAAGAGAAGTATGATCAGGGTTGCAATCAAGGAAGCTCTATCACTCTTCTCTCCATTTTGCCTCATGGCAAAAGGATCCTCTATAGTAACATCTTGTAGCGATAGTGAAAGTGATGATGATATTGATCCTACTTATGATGAGCTAGAATTCATGTTTAGAGAGCTCCACGCATATAGTGATAAGGAGATTGTCAAGTTCAAGACTCTAAAGAAGGAGCATGCTTCTTTAAATGTCTTGAATCAGAAGCTAAAGATTTCTCATGAGAAACTAACAATTTCTCATGAGGAACTTAAGGAAACTTATAACACTCTTCTATCTACTACCAAACGTAGAGCTAGAAATGATATTGGTATTTTTTGTGATTTGCTCTGAGGAAAGTGCTCCTTATCATAATGCTCATGCTATATCATCTAGCGTATCAACTTCTTATGATGATCTTGTGGATTTGCCTATCTCTAGCTCTTATGTCTCCTAGGGTGACACCTTGCTCATAGTAGAGAATAATGAGTTTAAAGAGCAAGTGTCAAAGCTCAACGAAAGCTTGGAGAGGTGCTTCAAAGGTAAGAGCACTCTAGATAAAATCTTAAGTATGCAACAATGCTCCTTTAATAAGGACGGTCTTGGATTCATTCCAAAGAAGGGTAAGAAATCTTCATACCATGCTCTTAGATTTGATAAGAGTAATGGCAAGTTTTGCCATAAGTGCCATGAAGTTGGCCATATTATTGGAGAGTGCTTGGTAGGTAAGCCTTCTAAAACTCATTTATTTGATTCTCACTACACGCTTAGGATGGCTCCTGATGATACTTTTATTGCTAGATATGTTAGCACTCCTATACTAAGTAGTAAAAAGAATGCCATTTGGGTGCCTAAAATTTTGGCTACTAACTCTAAGGACTCAACCAAGTTTGGCTACCTAAAAATGTTTGATTTTCTTTGGTGGTGGAAGTCATTGGGTGCTTGATAGTGGATGAATGCACCACATGACTAGTGATAGAAAAATGCTCACCTTATTTAAAGTAGGCAACAGAGATCAAGAAAGGGTGATTTTTGGTGATAATAGTAGAGGAAAGGTAATTGGGTTAGGTAAAATAGCAATCTCAAATGTCTCTGTTGTCAAATCATTAAATTTAAACCTTCTCTCCGTTGCCCAAATTTGTGATGTTTGCTTATCGTGCAATTTTACTCCTAAGAAGTTATTGTATCTAGCCTTCAAGATAGCTCTTGTGTGTTTAAAGGTTTTTGATATGGGAATCTTTATTTGGTTGATTTTTTCTTCTAATAATGCAAATTTAAAGACTTGTCTGGTTGCTCAAACATCCTTTGGTTGGCTTTGGCATTGGAGACTTGCCCATGTTGGTATGCATCAACTAAGCAAACTTTTGAAACATGATCTAATAGTTGCCTTGAAAAATATGAAATTTGAGAAAGATAAACTTTATAGCGCTTGTCAAGCCAGTAAGCAAGTTGCATGTTCTCATCATTCTAAAAGTATCATGTCTACTTTTAGACATTTGGATCTTTTGTATATGGATTTATTTGGCCCTAAAATTTATAAGAGCATTGGGTATAATAACCATTGTCTTGTTATTGTTGATGACTATTTGAGATTTACTTGGGTTTTTTTGAATGACAAGGCTAAGACCTCCAAAATTTTTAAAAGGTTCAAAAAAGAGATCAAAATGAATTTAATTTCTCAATTGTGAAAATTAAAAGTGACAATGGTAGCGATTTTAAAAATACCAACATTGAGGTTTATTGTGATGACATTGGTATTACACTTGAGCTTTCCGCCACTTACTCACCTCAACAAAATGGTATTGTAGAAAGAAAAAATCGTATGTTAATTGAGATGGCAAGGACAATGCTCGATGAATATGATGTTTCCATTTTCTTTTGGTTGGAAGAAATAATACTGCTTGTCATGCCATAAATCTTCTTTATTAACATCGTCTTTAGAAAAAGACTTCCTATGAACTTCTTATGGGGAGGAAGCCAAATGTCTCCTACTTTCATGTGTTCGGGTGTAAATGCTATATTTATAGAAAGGGTGTGAGACTAACCAAGTTTCAAAGTCAATGTGATGAAGGGTTTCTTCTAGGATATGTGTCAAATAGCAAGGCATATCGTGTCTACAACAAAAGCAAATGTATTGTGGAATAAACTTTTGATGTTAAATTTGAAGAAATTAATGGGTCCTAAGAGAGACACAAGAACTTGGATGATGTAGGTGATGTAGGCTTGATGAGAGCTATGAAAAATATGTCCATTGGAGACATTAAGCCTATTGAAGTAAAAGACAATACCTCGTCTTTTATTCAAGTAGAGCCCTTGACTTACGCTATGACAAATCAAGCTCAAGGAGGATAAGGAGCCCTCGACTTCCACCCATGCCTCCAAGCATACACAACATTCTCTCCAAAGGTCACCCCATGATCAAGTATATGTGATATTAGTAAGGGTGTTCAAACTCGATCTCATGCCATTTCAACTTGCGAATATTACATTTTTATCTTATGTCTTGAGCCTAAACATGTAGATGAAGCTCTAAATGATCTAGATTGGACAAATGCTATGCATGAAGAGCTCAACAATTTCTTAAGAAACTAGGTGTGGACTATGGTTGAGAGGCCTAAGGACCATAATGTCATAGGGATTAAATGAGTCTTTAGGAACAAGCAAGGTGAAAGCGGTATGGTTGTTAGAAACAAGGCAAGATTGGCAGCACAAGGCTTCAGGCAAATCAAAGGTTTGGATTTTGGTGAAACTTTTGCCCTTGTGGCAAGACTCGAAGCAATTTGCATACTTCTTTCATTTCCGTCGTGTTTCAATATTAAGCTCTATCAAATGGATGTGAAAAGTGCTTTTCTAAATGAAGAAATTGTGAAACTTGTTTTTGTTGAACAACCACCCGGTTTTGAAGATCCTAAAAATCCAAATGATGTTTAGAAACTCTCAAAAGCACTCTATGGTTTGAAACAAGCTCTAAGAGCTTGGCTCGAAAGATTGAGAGATTTTCTTCTTTCGAAAGGTTTTAAAATTGAAAAAGTTAACACTACTCTTTTCACAAAAATGATTGGTGATGATTTCTTTATTTGTCAAATTTATGTGGATGATATTATTTTCGGTTCTACTAATGAGTTGTTTTACAAGGAATTTGATGATATGATGTATAGGGAATTTGAGATGTCTATGATTGGAGAATTAAGTTTCTTCGTTGGGCTTCAAATCAAGCAACTCAAGGATAGGACCTTCATTAATCAAACTAAGTATATTAAAGATTTACTCAAGAGGTTTGGCATAGAGGAAGCAAAGCCTATAAAGACTCTTATGACAACAAATGGTCTCCTCAACCTTGATGTGAGAGTTAAAACTGGTAGATTTAAAGATTTATAGATCCATGATAGGAAGTTTGCTTTATCTAACTACATCTAGGCTAGATATCATGTTTAGTGTTTGTATGTGTGCACGTTTTCAAGCCGCTCCTAAAGAATGTCATTTGGTGACTGTGAAAAGAATTCAAAGATATTTAAAACATTTCTCTAACATAGGCTTGTTGTATCCAAAAGGTGCAAAGTTCAAGCTTGTGAGCTACTCCAACTCGGATTATGCCGGTTGTAAAGTGGATAGAAAAGAGCACTTCTGGTAGTTATCAAATGCTTGGTCAATCCCTTTTGTCATGGTCATCTAAGAAGCAAAATTTCGTAGCTCTATCTACCGCCAAGGTGGAATATGTTTTAGCTGGTAGTTGTTGTGCTCAATTACTTTGGATGAGACAAACAATGTTGGACTATGGCATAGATTTCTCTAAAACACCCACTGCTATGTGACAATGATAGTGCCATCAAAATTGGCAACAATCCTATTCGACACTGATAAACCAAGCATATTGATATTCATCATCACTTCCTAAGAGGCTATGTTGCTAAAGGTGATATTGTCATAAGCCTTATAATAACTAAAGATCAACTAGCTGATATTTTTACCAAGCCTCTTGATGAAACCTGCTTTTGCAACTTGAGGAATGAGTTAAATGTCATTGACTTCTCAAATGTCGCTTGAGCTCTTGCACCATGCTTGTCGTTTTGTTTGCTGGTCCTTCTTTTCTTTTTGGTTTTATCATTTCTTATTCTCTCTTTGTGAAAAAGGGGCTTGAAACATTAAGGAGGAGTATTGCACCTCACATGTGTGCATTGCCACTCTTAGGGTGTGTGATAAGTGACAAAGTGCTAGAAGAATCCTCAAAATGTCTATTTAAGACAAAAGTCAAAATGTGTAAAATTGTGTTTCTTACAAAACTCTCTTGAGAAAAATGAACATTAAGTGAAAAATGTCCTTTTGACCTTTTTTTTAAAAATTCTAGTTTCTTACTTTTGGTCAAAATGATTTGTTTCCTCAAAATTATTTTGAAATGTTTTTGGAAAAGAGCCCAAAGCAAAGTTCAAAGTGGGAGTAATTTCAAATGATTTTTTTGTCTTTTCAAAATCTAGTATAAACCATAAAAGTCATCATCTAGCACTCTAGTGAGAAACTTTGCATAGATCCAAAATAATCTATATTCTATGGATATTTGGCAATACTTGATCTTAGACATTAAGTTTGCACTTTTATGCAATTCGTTTTGCCCCAAAGTTTCTATTGTTTTCTCTATGTTTTTTGCTTTGGGGAGTCTATCTCCTCAAGGGCTCTAGAATAGACAGATTGGGCAAAGTTGGTCTGACGAGTTATATATTCATAGTTCGATCGACTACTGGGTGCTAGTCCAACCGGGCCATGGGGTAGGGCTAGGGTTGCACAGAAGTCCTCTCTAATAGACCTTTTCCCCTTCTCCTATCTTTAGAACTCGCACCCAACCTCTATTGTCTCTTTCCTCCTTCAAACCCTAACTTTCTTTCTCAATCAAATCCCTCTGGTTGGACCATGATTTCTTATCTAGTTGGACTCTAGGTGATTCTTCACTATTCCCTCTTTCTCCCCCCACAGTTTGGATTTGTTTTTGGTTAAGTTTTAAAACTGTGGTTTGGAACCCTAGGTAGAGGGAGTAGTGTTCATCGATCCACACCATTACAGGATAATTCTTGGTGTAAATCAAGTGTCTCAATCCGGTAATCTCTCTCCCTAATGTTTACTTCAATTTTTTCCTTCTCTTAAATTTTTAGGGTTAGGGTTAGAATTATTTGTATATTCTAGACCCTTATGCCATTAGTATGGCTACCTTTATTCTCTCAATCATCTTGTTCGTGTCATATGTTGCTTCTAGCCTAGTAGTGTGGTTGAAAATTCTTGGTGATCTGAATTTTGGTTGCCTTCTACTACCAATGGCGGTCTAACCAGCTCATTGTTGTTAGTCCGACCGGACTTATACCAACAATCCAACTGGCATTATGCCTTTGGTCTAACCACAAACATGAGGGCTGTCAAATTGCACTTGTCTAGAGGAGCCATTTACCATCACTAATGTTTTCTTTTTGTACACTTATGCTAATCTTATTCCATCCTAGTTCTATAGTCATGGCTTCTCCCTGTAAGCTGTTTTTGGTGCACCGCACCAAGAATCGCCATGCTGCTAATCTGAAATCCTAAGAAAATGAGGAGGATGAAGATTATGTGATGGAAGAGGAGGAAGGAGATGCAGAGGAGAAGGTAGAAGTTGAGGAAGAGGAGGAAGCTAAAAATGAAGAAGATGAAGAACCGACAATCCAACCAACCTTACCACAAGGTGATCAAAACAGTTCTTCCAACCTCACTTCTTTATATGGAGCATGAATGAGTAAATGCAAACATAGTATTTCGTGTGCGCCTAAACAATGTAATGGAGTACACTCTCAATGTCATCAAGATCAATTCAAGAGACCTAGAAAATCAAATGATCCTCACTTTCACACCCTATACCAAAAGAAAGTCTTTGAGAAGGTATATACTCCTACCAAAGCATTTGCTGACCATAAGTACATCTCATGGAAAGAGATCAACTAGACTGCTGAGTTTCAAGGTTTGCAAGGACTTTTTGTGATGTAGGGATTGATAAACTTGTGGCAATCAAGCAAGACTACGATGAGCATTTGATTTACTAATTTTATGCCACAATTTGGATTAATGAGTCTCATGATAAATGGATGAGTGAAAACCTAGGGTCTGTAGTTATTGAGTGACAATTGCAAGACATATTAGAGTTAAGGTATTTTGGGGGAACTAAGCTTCATCTTAGACATCAATACACTCCACTTTCTACACAAGAACAAATCCAATTTTACGATACAAGTGGTCAGTATACCTTTGGTACTATAGGTTGTCTGAAGATTGCGCCTAGTGTGGTGAATCAGATTGTGAGAGCTACTGTCCTTCCATGGTGTGGAAACAAGGATGCCATTTGAGGAGTATTGTGCCATGTGATTAGTGCTATCATAAATGGCAAATGGCTTGATGTTGCAAATCTCATCATTCAAGAGATGGCCATCTCTAAGGGTACCTTTGGTCAAGGAATTTACTATTCTTCCTATATCATGAAGCTTATTCTTGCCAACGTTGGAAAAATTGGGTCTAGAACCTCTTGCCACAAGGATTATAAGCCCCGTCTCCTACCAAAAGTTTACTCTGGGCGCTCAAATTTTGATGCTGGGCAATCCTGTCAGATCCGCTCCCTCTCAAGAGCAAACCTTTGAAGGTCCAAGTCAACCAAATTAAGGTTTTAGCCAATTCTTCACCCCTCCTTATGCATATTTTGGCAGGCAGCCCACGGAGTACTTCAACCTTGTTATGAGTGGTTTAAGTGACCTCAATGCAACTCTCTCAAGGTTGGACATAGGTTTTGAGGGCATGTCTCTAGATGTCAAGGGTTTGTGCAATGATGTCAATTGGTTGAGGTCTTTGGTGGAAAGATTGGATGGTCGCCTCAAGAGTATGGAATCTCGCTTGATGAACTTGGAGATCTCTCATGCCTTAGTGTATCAACATCATCGCAACGTCATTTCTCATCCACCATATTATCCTCCTACTCAAGATTGATGTATTTTTGGTGCTTGAGGCCAAAAGGGAGAGCAGAACATTCTCTTGTGTGACTTTGTGTTTGGAGGAAATAGCTCTAATTATGCACTAGGTTAAGATGGTTTTGGGCTATAGTATTTATGGAATAGGCCATATTATGTATTTGTGCGCTTTGACCATTTTGTCTCTTTTGCTTTGGTCCATTAGCTTTTGTTTAGTTAAGATGAATTGTGATTCAACTCTTTTGCGATGATGGATGGTTTTTGTTACCGTTTTAATCTCTATTCTATCCTATTTCCTTGTTTTAAGTGTATGAGCTTCTTTTAAACATTCATAATTCTTTATGCACTCATTTAGGAGGAGCTTACACTTTATCTTTTACATATACATCTTGTTAGTGTTGTGTTTGTCATCAATTACCAAGCAGCTAGGCCCCTTTGTTGTTTTTAGAAATTAATAACAAGCACAAATTATGTATTAATGATTGTATTTGAATATTATGATTAAGTTAGGTAGACATGAAAAATTAGCCAAGAAGTTTGACCACCGATTAAAATTGATATGCAACAAGGTGGCAAAGTGAAGAAAACATTTATTGCTCTTGTATACCTATCAATATGTTGGGTTATCATGTTAGTTTTATTTTTCTAGTTTTGTTGTACTATCAAGAGAGGTGGTAACAGTTGCAAAGAGTTGATCAAATTGTCACATTAGAGAAATTACACAGAGCTTTCAAGTTGAGAAAAGTGTTCTGGTGAGAGTAGGTCGAAGTAAGCATTAGGTCTGGTTTGACCAGAAGTTTCTAGGAGGCTTCGAGCTCTAGTGAGCTAGCCGATCAGACCGGGAGTAAATTCCGGTTGGACCGGAAGTTTACAGAAAGGGTTTTAGGGTATCGGTTAGTTCGGGGCTCAGGGTAGTCGATTTGGGTGCAGAAGCGGTCAGACCAAGGTTTGCCCTCGGTCAGACTGAGAAAAACACATTTAATGCGCATCAAAGGCTCTTTTTTTTGCCATTGGGAAGTAGTTCGATTGGACCGGCTCCCAAACGGCAGTTGGACTAGACATGTGTAGAGTTAGAGATTTCGCCCTCAACTTCTAGTTTTTACCGGTGGGGTTATAAATACTCATCCACCATCAACAAGGGATTCTTTATGGCCTTGCATTCATTTCATATGAACCTTTGCTTTTTTTTCTTATACCTTTTGAGCTTACTCTCTAATCGTGAGGGTAGTTGAGGGTTGTTTTAGCCAAGTTAAGTGTATTGTGTCATTGTTGAGCTAGTGTGGTACTTGATCATCTCTAAGCATTAGTTATTACTTGTTACTCTTGGAGGTTGCCACCTTCTAGACGGTTTGGAGAAGGTGATTTCTTTGGATCTCTCCAAGAAGATTGTGGAGAAGACCCATCATGTTTATGAGTGTTTTGGAGTTTACCACCTATAAAGTAAAGGAAGAACTACCCTAATGATCGAGGCTTGGATAGATCTCTTGAAAGTCGGCTCCTATCTTACTTACCCTTTGACGAAGGGATTTAAAGCCTTGATAGTTTGAACGGTAAAGTTGGGCTCGTCTTATTAGGGAGTAGGAAACCGACAAGCTTTCGAAACTCGGGTAAAAATTATTGTCTCTTTGTCTTATTTACATATTATTTTTATCTTTATATAATTTACTTTTATAGAGACTTTTTAATATAATTACTTACATAGACTATCTTTCACCAAGCCATAGCAAATTAAGTTAACTTTGCATATTAAAGAATTTTTTTTAATATCGCTTATTCACCTTCCTCTTCTTGCTTTATCTCAAATATCTGTCGGCTCTTGCTCTTTTGTCCACCATGTGTAATCTTTCATGTGCACTATTTCAATAAACATCTTGCTATTTTGCAATCAATATATGAAAAAACCATATATTTATTCTTCTATTATTGTGCTCATACACAACATCTAAGAAATGTTAAAGGACACTGTTATACTCCTGGTCGATTAATATTATACATCTGTCCATCAACAAATGTAAAAAAATATTAAATATGACATATATTAGGAAATTTATACCCATAATTTACGTAAAGAGCTTTTTTTCTTCAAATAAATATAAAAAAATTACCTAAGATAGACTACAAGTAGTATCGATTTGTAAACTATAGTCATCTTTAACAAGTGGTGAGTGTGCTCTCCTCATTTGTGACGGGATGAGAGATCAGCTATCATGAATTGCTTCTCAGAAATGACTATCTGTGTAACGGGTCGCTAGGCCTGTTAGAGATAGGATGCTAACTTTGACCGGAGCTGAAGTAGTAACGACACCACGCTGGGCACGGTGGTACACAACTATGCATCTTGGCTTCCCAACTGCAAAGAGAGCCATGTCCAAGGCAAGTGAAGCTTGCGATCCCCGACAAACATCTTCTTCCATTATGTTCCATGGCCGGTGGACGGCCAGTTCCAGCTCGAAAAAAATTCAGTTTTTTTTATTGTAAATCCCTTTTACTTGTGGGGCCATCATAATAAGTAGTTGAATCCTCCCTGTTGTTGAAGCTGCAAGCCAACTTCCTAAAAACCTGCATACTTCATTTTTCTTCTTGGAATCTGCAGATCTACTCAGGTACAAAACTATAACATTTATAAATGCAAAGATCCCTACAAAACAATACTGGCCCACGGCAACAAATTCGTACTCGGACAACACGGGGGCAGCCTGCAGCGCTCCTCGTACTAGTAAAAAATTTCGTATAATCTAACTAGTGCGTACGCACTATTTCAAGGTTTGTTTCACGATCTTGATACATGGTCCACGCATGCATGCTGTTTTCTCTATAATACACATTAAATGTCTTGATTATACTAGTCTTTGCCTTGATTACACTGTTTTTTATGGAACCTTTTGACCATTTATATTTTTTAAACCATTTTTTATTTTTAAAATTCATTTAAACCATTCTACTCCACTCAAAATATATAATAAAATGAGTTCATATTAAATATATTTTAATAAATAATTTAGACCTTGTTCATCTTAGTTGTTTGACTTGACGTATTAACGACACGTAAAACGAGATAAGTATTAATTATTATAAATTTAAAAAATATATTTGTTTAATTTTTTAAAAAAGAAATATAGAAAACGCGTATATAAAATGCACCGTATAGTAATTTTAGCAAATTCACTTCCAAACGGGGCCTCTCAAGCTTCTACAATAAAAATAACTCTCTCTTGGCTTACTCCATATAAGTAACTAGCTTTTACAATAAAAATAACTCTTCATAGCATTGAAAATTAAGAAAATGTGTCCTCCCTATTTATTTACGTAGATCAAGGATTAGCTTGTATCCCTTTGGATAGAAGTAAAGGAGATGATGATCGACCATCCACCCGGCCACTGCCTCTGATTTGTCCATGTACTACCTATATTTATAAATATAAAAAAATATATTATTTTTAGAATAAAATATGGAAGTAAAAATGGACAAATACGTCCCTCAAACCCATAAAAGACAATAAAAATTAATGGTTTTGTAATAAGCTAGTACAAAAGTTATCAAACGAGAAATTAACTAGTTATAAAAGTTATAAAAGTTATTGGTAAAAAATAAACTAGTGAAAAAGGTACTGTACTTATGGCTGAAGATCTTAAAATCCCTTATATTTAAAAAAATAGAAGAAATATCATCCTTTATATTTATGAATAGTAGAACAAATGATTATGGTAATGCACAACCACATATGCATGTACATATATCCATCTTAAAAATATATACATGTATAAGCCCACTTGGTGACACAATTGAACTTGTTCGCAAAGCTAAACTTGAGATAACAACCAAAGAAAACATGCGATCGATGATCTATTTGATGGCAATACTACATGAGCGACCACCTGTAAAAATAGACAGACTATATTCATCATCTGAAATAAAATAGCTTGGGGAGGATAAGTTAGACATTGGTTGGGCTAAGCGGATCAGTGGTGGCATACCAGCGGCAGGAAATAAATCACCAGAAATAATGAGCGATCATTTCGTATTCAAGAACGAAAAGGGAGAGAATATGATTGTGGTGTCAATGTTATTGCCAAGGCTAGGTCAGTAGTTTGAGACGAAATATCTGCAACGAGTCATAGTTGTCATATATAGTATTATCTCTAACAGGCCATAGAAAAATTCATTATAGGTTAGGTCGAATAGCTCGAACCATCACAGATAAGACTTTACCTATGATGGGCCACTTCTTCACCGGTCAGTGGTAAGCATACGATACTTTCGATAGGTCTAAAAATTAAGATGGTACACATCTAATGTGAGTGAGCACATCTAATGTGAGTGAGCACCTCTGACCAGTATATGATTTCATAACCCGTCAGAGTTAATTTAGCACATCTCTAACAGATTGTGTATTTTCAACTGACATTTAGGTGACTTCTAAAAATACCTCCACTGATGCATCACTTTGCTATTCCACTGTATGCACTGTACATAATTTAGATAGGAGAGCAATAGATATAAGGGAAGGCATAGACTATGATAGCATAAAATATTTTTTTATTGTGCATAGTAGAACATCATGTGAAGAAGGCATAATGAATCATTTTCCATGAGATGCGTAGTATAGCAGAAGTAGGGTCGGAGAAGCCGATCCAACCACGTGCACCTCGAGTTGGTAGACAAAGCAGTTGATTGCTGTGATCCTGATACTGATCAACGTCACAATGAGTAGTACCTCCACCGGTTTTCACATGTCTGGGGCTAAAACGTCGGTTATGGGTGTACTAGCACTTGCAAGCAGGTAGGGTTTAGCTCGAGAGGTGGAGGCTATGGTTTTTGCTCGAGGTGAATAGAGGTATCTCTCTTTAACATCTCTGGCTCCCTATAAATAGGCTTCTCACTTGGGTCTAGGGGACTATGGTCCAATAGAAGTCTACTCGAATCTCTATCCGAACTAAGCACTTATCCGAATCACATTCGAATATGCATTTCAGCTTGTTAAACATGCGATCCTATAGGTTCACGTATGTTAAAAGCAGTCTCTAGCAAGTCATATTAATCCTAAAGTATATGTAAAGATCATATCGATTGAATTTGTAATGTTCTCATGTATAAATTTTTTTGCCTTACAATATCGATTAAATCCAAGACGAGACTTATTTCATCATCTTAATAGTATAATCTCTCTCTCAATTCTATGATGTATTATAAACTTATGATTGACTCCTCAATCAGCTTGGCATGACCATACACTTCTATAATCCATTACATCGAGGGCCCTAGAGATATATCTCCCATAGAACGGGCAAATTCTATCTTGATTACTTATATCCCACTACATATTTCATAGCAAACCTAAAGATTATTTTTATAACTACCTTATTAGGAAGTAGTGTTTGATAGTCTCAAAATAAGCTACTATGTATGTTAGAAACTATTATGATCTGAAACCTAAGGACTCTACATAAACACTACTTGAGATTAATTAGTGACACATAAAATCTCTATACTATCTCATAGTGGGTCTATCCAACATATGTTCACTAACATATGTCTATATAATCGATTTGATATCTCCATACCATGATCTATAAGATATAATCATCAATCAATACATATGATAATCTCACAATTATATTTGTTCATCGTATGATATCTAATCAGGGATCATTTAGAAATAATAGCATTTGACTTTATGGGTCTCATGAATAAGTTACATAACATTGATCAATAATAATAATGTTTATTTGAAGGAATAAATCAATATATCATAAACATAGTATGTGATATATATAACATTTACATGTTGCCTCTAGGACATATCACTGACAATTTCCCACTTGTACTAGAGTAAATCATGTAGGTATCTAACAGCCATTGCCCTAACATAGGCCCCATTTGGCTGGAGTACTGGATTTGTCAACAAATCTATAATGTTCCCTCATTATAGGCATAACACAAATCTAGATTGCAATCTAAAATTGTTTTTATCAGTTTAGAAGCTAGCATTGGTGTAACCATTTACAACGACCTCATTCTTACCTCCATAGAATAGGAACAAATCTTTAGTTTTTCTCAACTACTTCAAGAAGTCTTTATAACAATCTAGTGACGCTCACCTACATCTAATTTGCATCTACTCGTAGCACTTAAAGCATATGAGATATCTAGACATGTACAAAGCATGGCATACATAATCGATCCAATAGCCGGAGCATATGGAATCACATTCATCTTATCACTCATCAGGTGTACTAGGACATTGACTCTTACTAAGATTTATACCATGTGACATAGGTAGGAAACCTTTCTTAGAGTCCTGCATGTTGAACCTTTTCAAGACCTTATCAATGCATGTATCTTGGCATAATTCAATTAGCCTTTCCTAGGTCTTTCATAGAGAAAATACTTTTCAATGAAGATTTAATAGATTCGAGCAAAGGAATATCATTTTTGATCGATAATATGTCATCCATGTATAAGACCAGAAATACAAGTGTGCTCCCACTAGCCTTCTTATAGACACAAGGCTTTTCTTCATTCTTGATGAACCAAACCCTTTGATCACTTCATCAAAATGAATATTCCAACATCGAGATGCCTACTTTAATCCATAATGGACATTTGTAGCTTGTATATCTTTTCAGCTCATTTTGAATCGACAAAACCCATGGGTTATGTCATCTACACATCCTCACTCAAATTTTTATTAAGGAAAGTTGTTTTAACATCCATTTTTCCATATCTCATAGTCAAAATATACAACAATCACTAGAATAATCTGAATAGATTTTAGCATTGCGATGGGCAAAAAGTTTCATCATAATCAACACCTTAAATTTGTTTGAAACCTTTAGCCACCAATAATGCCTTATAGATGTGAAAATTTCCATCCATATCTATCTTTTTCTTGAAAACCTATTTGCACTCAATGGTTTTAACACCATGAGGGGGATTGAACAAGTTCTAAACTTGATTACTATGAATGGATTTAATTTCAGATCTCATGGCTTCAGGCCATTTCTTAGAGTCTAGTCCCACCATCGCTTCTTCATAGGTCTTAGGCTCATTGTTGTCTAACAACAATAAGTCTCTTTTGTTGAGCAGTCAAGAACATGTACCTCTCATGTGCACGACGTGACCTCTCTAACCTACATGGTGCTGGTGTGTCTATAAAGGTTCTTTTAACACTTTGTTCAACTTGCTATGGTTGTGTAGGAGTTAAAATATTTTCAGGTGTTTCTTGAATTTCTTTGAGTTGCACCGTTCCCCCACTATCATTTCTTAAGAGAAATTCTTTCTCTAAGAAAACACCATGTCAGACGATAAACACTTTGTCTTCTCCTTGATTATAGAAGTAATACCCTTTTGGCTCCTTAGAATACTTGATAAAGAAGCATTTGTCAGACATAGGAATGAGCTTATTAGATTATAAATGTTTTACATAAGCCTTGCATTCCCAAATCTTAAGAAAAGACAAGCTAGGACATTGTCCCATACACATCTCATATGGTGTCTTTTTAACTGACTTAGATAGAACCCTGTTTAATATGAACGCGGTTGTTTCAAGAGTGTATCCCCAAAAGAACAATGGAAGGTCACTTTGACTCATCATGGACCGTTCCATGTGTAATAAGGTACAATTTCTTCATTCAGATACCCCATTCCATTGATGTGTACCTAGTGGAGTCAACTGTGGAACATTTCCACAATCCTTCAGATGATTGCTAAACTCATGGCTCAAATACTCGCCTCCATGATTAGATCAAAGAAACTTAATTGTTTTTCCTAAATGATTTTATACGTCATTTTGGAATTCCTTGAACTTTTAAAAGGATTCAGACTTATGCTTCATTAGGTAGATATACCCATATATACTAAATTCATCAGTAAAGTTATGAAGTATTAAAAATCACCTCTAGCTATAGAGCTTATTGGTCCATATACATCACTATGCGTGGGTGCCAATAAGTCACTTGTCCTTTCATCTTGACTGGTGAAAAGTGTCCTTGTCATCTTACAAGTAAACAAGATTTACATGTCTCAAATGATTTAAAATCAAACAACTATAGAAGACTCCCTCTATGGAGCCTCTCCATGTGTTTCTCATTTATGTGGCCCAAGTGACAATGCCATATGAACATGGGATTTAAATCATTAGGACGTTGCCTTTTTGTATTAATGTTATAGACCGATGTACATTCAATATTTAGAATGTATAACCCATTCACCAATGGAGTATGACAATAGAACATATTTTTAAAATAAAGAGAACAATCATTGTCCACAAGTCCAAAGTCATAACCTTCTTCATGCAAACAAGAAGCAGACATAATGTTCCTAGATAGAGATGGAACATAATAACAATTATTATATTCCAAAACTAATCCTAAAGGTAAAGACAATAGCATGGTGCCAACAGACACCGCAACAACTCTTGCTTGATTGCCAACGCGAAGATCTACTTCGCTCCTTCTCAAAGTTCTACTTTTTGTTAGCCCCTGCAACGATTTGCATATGTGAGCAACCGATCCGGTATCAAATACCCAAAAATTAGGAGATGAAGTAGCAAGTTTGATCTCTGTAACATTTATACCTTAAGAGGAAGTAGTACTTGACATCTTCTTAAGATTTTCCAAGTACTTTGGATAGTTCCTCTTCCAATGTCTTGATCCCTTATAGTAAAAGCAATCTACATTAGGATCAGTGTCCTTCTTGTCTCGCTTAGCAGCCTGGGAGATGCTCATGATCTAATCAGGAGTCAACTTTCTCTTGACCACAATTTTCTTGACATTAGGATTGCCCTTTCCATCATCACATGTTTGCTTCTCTTAATGCTGTCCTTAGCAGATTTTAGCATTTCATGTAACTCAGTCAAGGTTCTATACATATTGTTCTTGTGATAAATCAATATGAATGGCACAAAGCTCAAAGGGAGTGATCGGAGAATCACATCAGTAGCCAACTCTTGGCCAAGAGGAAAACCAAGCTTTTTCAGACTCTCAATGTAGCCCATCATCTTAATCACATGAGGGCTAATGGGATTTCCTTCTGCAAGCCTACACGCAAATAAGGACTTTGAAGTGTTGAATCTCTTAGCCCTTGCATGGTTCTCAACATACCACGTAACACCACAATTATATTGTAGGCATTCGTGTTCTGATATTACTTCTAAAGCTCAGAGGACATTGTGGCAAGCATGAGACTGCTCACATCAAGAGAATCATTCGTGTGTTTCTCAAGAGCACTTTGTGCAGCCACAGTAGAATTATCAGGCAAGTTACCGGGTAAAGGAGTCTCAAGGAAATACTCCTTGCACTCTTTCTTGAGAACAATTCTAAAGTTGCGATACCAATTTATAAAATTTGTTCCATTTAGCTTTTCATTCTCAAGAATAGATCGCAAATTAAAAAAATAAGTTGTGGTGTTAGCTGACATGATATGATCTACAACATAAGAATATGCAAAGTTTAACACTATATTTATGTACATATTTTATTAAACTATTTAACAAAAAACCCCCTTTATGTGTTTTGTGACAAAACTTCCACTAAGTGACATAGTGGGTCAAGATCCTCATCTCACTAATTCCTAGTGAGCTTTGGCATCATGGCTAGAAAACTAGTGACATAGGTTAGCAACACTTTGTTAATCATATCCTTATGTGATTCTTGTTTATTTGGTGGCATCAATATGCTTTGGCTCCAACCTGTGCCCCACGGTCCAAAACTGTTTTGATAACCTTGTTAAGTAAGCCAAATGATATCGCATATTGATGTCCGACATCTACCATAAGTATTGATGATAACCAACTGTACCCTACTTTGGTAGGCCTACTGTATGGTAATCATTCTCCTTAGGTGCAATATATAGAAGGATGCAAACACCTAATTTTTACTATGAGGGACAATATACTACCATAGCAATAATTCACAAATATCATCGCATAACAATAAGATAGAAAACATCACAGTTAAACATATTCAACTATGAAATAGTATGGTCCAAAATAATGGTGATTTCCATCTCCATATAGATGATCTTCATCCTCCACATCTTTCTTTTGGATCACCATGCTTAAAAACTTGTAACTTTTAGTCTAGACTACTACCTATAATAACTAGAAATTGAAGATTACAAAGATTCAAGAACTATGGTCAACACACGGGTTGTTAAATACAATAGACATAGCTAATAGTAGCTGAAATAATCATGACACACAAGCCATGAACGAATTTTACATGCATCACATGCATCTCATACATTCCAAATAAGTTATAGGGCCATACTATTCACATCATTTTGTGCAAAAACAAGTTAGGCGTAGAATCGTATTCTACTGAATGATGTAAACCTAAGATGCTATTTAAGGGAGGTACGCATGGCCATCCATAACCTACTAGTATTTGGCATAACAACCTTATGTCGATCCGACACACTCTCAAGAATGTTACTAGTTCCAATGACCTGAGACTATAGATCCATAACCTACTATTACTCGGTATAACAACCTTATATTGGTCCGAGACATTCTCAAGGACATTACTAGTGCTATGATTTGTGTCTCATCTAATCTCTATTCACTGATTGATCTTATCAACCCATGCTACCATCGATCTATCACTTGAACCGACTGATTTAGATTATAATAGATCTAATCTACTATTACGGCATATCAATATATGCGATGATCTAGATCGCAAATTATGCAAGATGGCTCTGATACCATTTAAGGGGAAGGCATAGGCTATGATAGCATAAAATAAAATTTTTCTATCACGTATACTAAGACATCATGCAAATAAGAGATCTTGGACCGTTAACACAAAACACGTAGTGTAGTGAAAGTAGGGTTGGAGAAGCCGATCCAACCAAGCATGCTCGAGGTGGTACATGAAGCAATTGATTGCCACAATCATGATTCCAATCAATGTCGCAACGAGCAGCGCCTCCATTGGTATCCACATCTCTAGGGCTGGAACGTCGATTGTGGGTGTACTAGCACTCGTAAGCAGTTAGTGTTTGGCTCAAAATGTGGCGGCCAGGGTTTTTGCTTTAGATGAATAGAGATATCTATCCTTGACCTCCCCGCCTCTCTACATATAGGATTTCCTACTTGGGCTAGGGGAACCGTGGCCTAATAGGAGTCTACTTGTATCTCTATCTAAGCTGAGTGCTTATCCGAATCGCATTCGAATAAGCATTCCAACCCATTAAGCATACGACCCTATATGTTCATGTATATTTGGTCACGACCCAGAAATGCCTTTCCAGTCAACCTATTAATAGCAGTCTCTAGCAAGTCATATTGACCCCAAAGTATATGTAAAGATTACATCGGTTGATCCTATAATGTTCTCACGTATGAATCCCTTTGACTTACGATATCGATTGAGCTCAAGGCGAGACTTGTGTCATCCTCTTAATAACTCAATCACTCTCTCGATCCTATGATTTGTTATGAACTTGTGATTGACTCCTCAATCATCTCAGCATGGCCAAAGATTACTTTTATGACTACCCTATTATGAGTAGTGTTTGGTAGTCTCAAAATAAGCTATTACATATGTGGGGAACAATGATGATCTATGTCTGAGGACTTCACATAAACACTATTTGAGATTAACTGATGACACATACGAAGAGGTTTCATCTCATACGGAGAGGTTTTATGAAGAATTACAATTGCTAGAGTAATTATGATGAGCAAGAGCCATCAAATATTCATTATGTTGAAGTGGATGATAAGAAAAACGAGGAACAAGAAGGTGGAGATGACATGTTTTTCCCTTGTCCACAAGGACATGATATCGTTGATGTCGATCCTGATTTTTCCAAGATGCTTTGTGATATTGAGCTATTGTACAACAAGGATTTTGATAAATTTTCTGCTTGATGGATAATTCAAACACATCTATGTATCATGGATGTAAGTAGAAGCACACAAAGCTATTTGTTGTCCTCGATCTAATGAAGTTGAAGGTAAGTAACAGTTGGTCAGACAAAAGTTTTATAGATTTGCTTAATTTTGTAAAAGGTTTATAGCCCAAGGAGAACAAAATGCCAAAGAAGACATACGAAGCAAAGCGAGTGCTATGTCTGTTGAGATTATAGGTTAGAAGAATTCATGCATGTTAAAATGACTGCATCTTGTTCAACAAAGAATACGCTAACTTGGATGGGTGCCCAAAATGCAAGGCTTCTTGATATAAGCAAAAGAAGAGTATCCTTGAGGAGAGAAAGTCCAAGAGAGGAGGACCCACAAAGGTTGTTTGGTATCTTCTTATTGCTAACCGCATGAAGCGAATGTTCACCAATCCAAAGGAAGCTAAGTTGGTTCATTGGCATGCAATTAATAGGAAGGAGGATGGAATGCTTAGGTAACTGGCCAATTCATCACAGTGGAGGAACACCGATAGGGATTACCTTGAATATATGGAAGATCCGAGGAACATATGGTTTAGCTTAAGTACAGTTGTCATAGTACTTGGTGGTGCTTCTTATGAACTTCAACCTACTACCTGGTTGTGCTTTACAAAAAGTACATCATACTTTTCAGTTCAAGAGCTAAGACAGCCTAGCATCGATATTAATGTGTACATAGAGTATTTGATCGATGGCTTGGAAACGCTATGGCATGAGGTCTATTAGACATAGGATTCTCACAAACGAGAGAACTTTATGATTGATGTTTTTTTTCTACACTATCAATGATTACCCTATACCTGGTAATCTTTCTGGCTAGACCGTAAAAGAAAAAAAAAGCTTGTTCGAACTGTATGGATAAAACACATTGTGTGTGGATGAAGAACTCATGCAAGATGGTGCAAATGGGTCATAGAAGACTCCTTCCGCTATGTCATCCATATAGAAAAATGATGAAAAATTTTAACAGCAAGAGGGATAGGGATAGTGCATCAATGGTTTTAACTGAAAGAGAGGTGCATACCCTAGGGAGGAACATTCATAATGATTTTGGAAAGAAGAAGGAGGCAACAAACTCAAAGGTGAATTCTGGTAGCTACTGTACTCAGAAGATATGAAGATATGCCATTGTATTTATTTGATGCACGTAGAGAAGAATGTTTGTGAGAGCTTTGTTGAGTTACTACTTCATATCCTAGGAAATATGAGGGATAGGCTAAATTCACGGTGAGATATGGAAACCATGATATCATGGTACATATCATTGTCTATCTGGTGAAGCAAGCAAAAGTGTTTGGTCCTATGTTTATAAGACAGATGTACCTGTTCAAGGGAATTTTAAAGGGTTACATATGGAACTAGTCTCATCCTAAGGGAAGCATGATTATAAGATACACCACTGATAAAGTCATTGAATTTTGTTTGGACTATATGTCAGAGATATGACCAATAGGAGTTCCATCGTTAAGACATTAGGGCAAGCTTGAAGGGGCTAGGATCATCGAAAGAAAAACTATCAGTCTAGATCGTGCCTAATATGACAAAGTCCATTTCACAGTGCTACGGTATATGACCTAGGTGGTATCATACTTAGAGGAACACAAAGCAAAGATCCATTACAACAATGTCAACCAATCAGCAAGTTGGGTCTAAATAAAATACATTGTAGATTTCAACAAATGGTTCAAGGATTGTGTTTGTAATTCACAAAATGGCACAAGTGAGACAATGAAATGGTTAACACGAGATCCTGGATCGGATGTCCTAACTTGGCAAGGATATGATAGATATACATTCTACATATCCACGCAAGATGACAAAAGCATAGTGTATAATAGTAGGATATGAATAGAGACAATTAATGACCAACTTGGCACACATGATTAGTATTACAATCGCATAGAGGAAATATGGAAGCTGAGCTAGGTGAATTTAAAAGTGGCTTTGTTCCGGTCTAGGTGGGTCAAACTAAAGGATGTTAGGGTTGATAAAGAGCGATTCACACTTGTGAATTTGCTATTGCTGGTTGCCGAATCTCGCGAGGAGTCCAACCGGGCCGAACGGATATCCAATCGAGGAAGACGATGCCCTGGTCACATGAAGGCCTAGAGATCTACTTAGTTTCAGTACAGGTCCTAAATCTTTGAGATTCGAGGACGTGACAGTCAATTTGACATTGCATTTGACAAGGAGATAGAATGAGATCTACGAGCCAATCGGCCGATGGGCTGATCTAGCTCACCCAATCGGCTTAGTGCCATTGGGAAAGGTAGCGCTCGAGCATTAGTTGAAAAGCTAATGAAGGCGTAGGCGATATACTCGTGTAGTAAAATAGAGGGCTTATCGACCAAAGAGCTGATGACGCTCCATAGGATGAAATCAGCTAGAGCACAGAGCGAGGCTTGCTCTCCTGGAAGCAACGGGGACTAGCGAGCACTGTAACGGCACCGTTAGGACTTGCCTTGATAGATCGGATCGAACTGAAACAGTATGAGACCAGGGTTAACGACTCAGAGATGATGGAACTAAATCGAACATAGCGACGAGGAAGGAAAGGGCAAGGTCATCGGCTACCTACTGGCCGAACGTCCGATGAAAGCCTATACCTAAACTCATTGGCCATCTAAGCCGATGGGGAATGAAATCCTCTGGATCTCGACGCTAGCCCTATTTGAAGTGAGCATGAGAGATCAAGCCTAACCAAGACAATATCAGGTCATATCCGATGTGACCAGATGAATCTCCAATAGATCAATTGTCGAACGATATGCAAAGCAGGTACGAGGTTAGAGTTAAGGGTAACTCATGTGTTACTCACTCCAATGAAACACCATGAGAACACCCATTGGAGCAACAACTCAAACCACCATATCAATCTCGTAGGTCAAACATAATTGATATAGCACGATATCAGGGACAGAGGAGGGAGATTGATGTACCGATGAACCTCACACGGACGTGATGTGGTATACCTGAACAAGCTAAGAGGTCAGACCTAACTGATGCAGCCTTAGGCATAACAAAACAAACTATGATAATGGTGGGACTTACCCCTTCACCGAAGATCAAACCTAACTGATGCAACCCCACATTGAGAGCTAGAACCCATCAAGAAAAACCTAGATGAGCTAGGGTGGTGATGCACCGAAGTTGTATTATGCTAATCTATTGATTATCTTGCAAGCTTCCAGGGGTTCTATATTTATACTCTAGGATTACAAGAGTCCAACGAGGTTACAACAATCATGGGATGTTATTTCCTTCAAGCATAAAAGGAAACTAATCTCTAAGAAGTTGTAAAGTTAACTGAACTTGCCTATTTTACGTAATATATTCTATATCGATAAGCACCCTGTTGTGATTCTCATGACTCTACCTCAGACTCGATGCCATCTGGGTAGTCATTCATCTTCATACAAGCCGAATCTGTCCTCAACCCATCTGATCTACTCTTCTACAGTGTCAATTGGCTTCTCCCTATAAGTTGATTAATCTTTCCTCCATCAGCGGATCCCATTTGTAGGCTAAACAAATTATAGCATTGACACATGTCCCCCAATTTTAGAGTTTGTTAACAAACTTTGAAATTCCAAACAGTTAGAATTCTATGCAAACCAAGATGACCCTTTGTAGCCACCAACGACAACTAACCAGCCAATATTCCAGCATAGGTCATCCTGCCCCTATAAAGCATCCCGCTTCTTCATCCTTCTTCTACACACCTCCCTATCATTAGAGCCTCTAAAATCTTGACGAACTCCAATAACTGAAGGTGAACCCCTGCAGATTGCTTCGTCGACAATCGATTTTCCCTTTCTTTTTCCTCACACAATGGCGTCCACACA
Source organism: Oryza coarctata (assembly GCA_030770085.1). Classification (NCBI taxonomy): domain Eukaryota; kingdom Viridiplantae; phylum Streptophyta; class Magnoliopsida; order Poales; family Poaceae; genus Oryza; species Oryza coarctata. The sequence goes on along the minus strand of CM061484.1, from coordinate 6,707,699 downwards.
TGCAGTTCCTAAGGTAACTTTTCATCTACTTCTTTGTTCTACATTCTATACAGATTTAGCTAATCCCGTCTTTTCACCTTTTTTTTCATCGGGTTCTTGTTCAATATAGAATCTCAAAAGTCATATTGCCATTCTAGTTTTTGACCACCCTGGTTACTTCTATCTAGGTCCCATGGGCTGTGAGGATCCAACAGACTTTATAAATTTTGAAATAAAATGGATCCCCTACATAAACTCACCCATGACTGTCGATGATTGGTCTAACAGCTTTAGATGTTGGCCTAGTAGACTCCATGGATAGAGAAATTGGTACCTTAGGTTCTTGGCTTCCAAAAAGTCACTCTGGGAAAACCTGAAAATTAGCCATTGTATCAACCTATCTTTGGCTGATATGGAGAAGAACGAGTCTTTACTTACATCGACCTCTTATTTCTGGTGAGACACCCTTAATGCCTTTATGTTTGGATATGACCGATGTCTCCCACCTTGATGGATGTCATCATATTGACCTATCTCAACACCACTCACTATGTAAATACATCCATCCTCTAATTCAAACCCACTCAACAACTGAATACAAAAAATATTAGAGGATGGACTAAATACATATCCCTGCATAGTAGGACTTCTGGACTAGTTGTCTACCGAGAGCATGTTGCTTTTCTAAACCTGTGTTTGGAGTGGATTGTCTTTGGTGGTTCATCCCATGGCCCAACTAACAATATACAATGCTTGGCAGAGTGCTTGGCTTATCAGTGTCAGATTCCACTAGGGAAAATCTTCTCGGATCCACTTATCAGCTGCATCATCAAGTGGTGAATAAGTTGTCGATCGGTCAACCAGTTGGTCACATTGGTGGTCTCTAGTGGTTCATACAACTTTGGTTGAACCTCTATACTTCCAGAGTCATCCTAGGACCCCCTTTTCCTCTTTGACTTTTCCAACCGATCATTCATAAGAAAATGAAACCAGCCAATGCCGATGTACATCTCTAGGTGAAGCCGCATCGACTTTTTCTGGATGCAAAATAAACCCCTCGGGCTCAGCAAGTGGTTTAAATGTTTCTATTATGGTTTTACCAAGGAGGCCACCATTGGGTTTGCATACAAGGACACTTCATCATTTGAGATGACTTTTAGGTTTCACCCACACAATGCATTAGCTGATAAAGAATCAAAGGCAATATTCTTATCAGGTATAACTCCCAATCTTCTACAGATTAAATTTTCATTGGGTCGATCCCAACATCTATCATACGAGTTCTATCATCCCTCCGTCAATGCTCATGATTTGAGCTTCGGCTAGTTCCCAATCGGCTTAGTCTTCATCAGCAAACTCCAAGCCCAAGAAAAAGTAAATAGTGGCTTGGAATACGATAGGCTAAGGATGATAGCCTGATCTCTTTCCCTAGGTACCACCACTGCCTTCGAGCCTTGTATATCCAACACAGACTCTTCGCTCGATGGTCAGAGTAGACAAGACACTTGTTCAGTTCATTGGCTAAACGTTATTGTTTACACCTTAATCCCAACTACGTCGAATCCTATGAAGAGGTAATCCTTTCCCTTACTCTGTCTTGCATACAACATTTAATGTTGAATATGTGTCGCCACCAAAAAATCCCGTGACCCGGGAGGGATGGCGGCTTAGTCACGCGAAGGCCTGGGAGGTCTGATTAGCTCCAGTGCAGGTCCTTAAGCATCGAGGTTCGCGGGGGTGCCAGTCAATTTGACCCTGCAATTGACAAGAAAGTGAGACGAGCGGGTCCGATACAGACGCTCACTATCAGCTGGCTGCAGATAGGTTCATGATGCTCTTCGATCGGCTAGGGAGCCGATGTGGACAGGTGTCAATGAGGGGTCGACCGTAGAGCCAATGGAGGAACTAGGGTGTGCTCAGAGGATAGCGAGGTGCACGGGATCCCTTCGGACACTCAAACAGTGATTCATCGGCTGGAAAAACCGATGAAGGCGCATGCGGCCTAGGCAAGGAGTAGTATAAGAAGGCACGGGCTGCAAAGCCGATGCCGCTCCGGATATGACAGCACGAGACCCGTCGCCCGCCATGACAGCGCCATCAACACCAAACCTCGAAGATCAGACCTAACCGAGACAGTACGAGGCCGGGGCCAGCGGTGATGATACGGAGGACGCCGGATCGGCTATGCCATAGCAAGGATAGGAGCGAACCCATCGACTAGCTGAGCTGATGAGGGGACGCCTCTCTGAAGGTAGGTGCGTATTGGCTGGGGACCGATACGTTTGGCGTTACACGTCGTGGGATGCCTCTAAAGGCTGATGCGTATCGGTCGAGGGGCCGATGCGCTGGGCGTGAAGCTCAGAGCATGGATAACTCATCGGCTAGCACTTCGATGATATGCCATGCAGAAGACTATAGGCCTGAAGCTCGATCTACCGTCGGTAGCCCCATAGGTTGGACCTAACCGATGCAGCACAAAACTGATGACGGCAGAGGGAGCTTAATGGGCCGATAGGTCCAGCATGGACGTGATGCGATACATCCGATCGGCCTAAGATGTCGGACCTAACCGAAGCAGCCTCAGACAGAGCAGGACATATCGGGATGGTGGCGGGACTTACCCCTTCGCCGAAGATAGGACTTAACCGATGCAGCCCTGCGTCGAGAGCCAGAACCCGCCGGTAAACACCTAGATGAACTAGGGTGGCGATGCACCGAATCAGTATATGATCGAGAGATATCTTACATGTTTCTAGGGTGTCTATATTTATACCCTGGATTTACAGACAGAGTCCGACACGTCTACGACCATCGGACATTATTTCCTAGTAAGAACAAAGGAAATATTCTTAAAGAAGTTAACTAACCAACTAAACCTCCCTAATTAAGTAGGGTTACAATTTACAAAAATAAGCACCCTGCCGTGGAGTCAACGGCTCTTCCGCAAACCCAATTTTATCTGAATAATCTTCCAATTTGTAACCGAGTCTTCCTTTGCTGCAATCTGATCGGCTTCTCCACTGTAGCTATCGGACCTTCTTTTAGTCAAGCCGATCCTTCTCCTTCCTTCCCTCGGGCTTCTCGAACCTGATCCCGATTGGACAATCCCCTGTCTTCAAGCCGATCCAATCTTCTACTAATCTGATCGGCTTTTCTATAGTTCTCCATCGACTTTGTCTCAGTACCTCCATCGGCCGATGACTGTATTAAACCCTTCATCGGACCTCTCAGCCGATCGGTTTTAGCCTCATCGGATCTCCCAGCCAATTGGCTTTAGCGTTATCGGATCGTCCAGATTTTGGTGTTAACAATATGTTACTTAATTTCCATAATTCTACAGGCTGGTGACAAAGAAGCACCTACAACAAGCATAAGCGGTCGCCCGATTGTCTATCAACCTCCATCGGTCGAATTGCACCTTGGACACGGTGCCCTAACTCCTAGTACTGTGAACATCAAGCACTAAACGCAAGAAGCCATCCACTCAAGCAGTTTCCAAGAAGAGAAAATCCAGCGTTGACGCCACCATCACAGTACTAATTCCCCAAGATTCTTCTCTAGCTCTTACATCGGCTCCTTCACCCTCATTATTATGTGCCAATGTCATACTGGTACTTCCCCTGATACCTTCATTCTGTAGCTTGAACCATTGGCTACCGAAACTCACCCTCTAGAGACTGCTACAAGCACAAAGCCGACTATTGCCCTAGAAGTTTCATCACCGTCAACAGCAACTGATCCCTAGCCAAGAAACACTCAAGTAGTCCGCGCTGCTCCCACCTCAGTTATGGGCCATACTTCCACAACTCATTAAGTCGATATCGACATCACTGCTCCTGCCAATCCTACCGTGTCTCAAGTACGTACACTCCACATCTTCACTTCTATTTTGGCTCACAATTCTTCTCACCGATGCTAATTTGTAGTCATTAGCCAATCTGTTCTCCTTTGATATTGGCAAATACTTGGAGGGGAATGAAGACATAGCTACCAGTGCTACAATTGCACCTTATCTATCAGCCAATGTATGTGAACAATTATCAGACATCATGCATCAGCTAGATATACCAATCGGCTCACTAGTAGAAGACTGTGGACCGATCCGAGGAAGACTCGCTGAGATTGAACACCTCCTGCCCAAAGAACTTACTAACGTACTCACACCTACTCCTTACTTGAAGTTCTACAGGACCCAGCTGATCACAATCAGGCAACGCATAGCCGATAGTGCTGAACAAAGTAGTTTAGCCCAAAACGATTGGCTATCTGCCTACACTGAGAAGAAGAAGCTTGACAAAATGATAGTTGACTCGCGGAATATGAACTCCAAGCTAGGCCAATTGAAGAAACGGGAAACCGATTTAATAGTGGAACTCGATAAGATGCATCACAATATTAAAGTCACCAAATCCCATCTTATCGGATTATCGCAATCAATTCAAGATGAAGAGGCCAAAGTAGTAGAAAGAGTATGCCAGGCAACCCGTTGGCATCAGAGCTTGAAAACTATCCCTGAATCAAATGAGGAAGACATCCGTGCCATCAATGAAATAGACCAAATCCATCTGCGTGCAATTGAGGTAATAAAGAAATATCTGTAGAACTTTGATATTTAAAACTCATAATGTCATCCCAAATATCGATTGTCTGAAATAAAGTTTGATCAGCTCTGTTAATAAAAAAATATTTCTTTTTATACATCTTAGGCGATATCTTAACGATATTAGCTATTTATAGCCAATATAAACATATCGGCTTTTGTCTTGAAGAATTATTCGAAACTAACTGTGCTTAACCAATTTATGTAAAGAACACAATTAGTCAATAGAATACTATCGGCCTTTTGTCTTGAAGAGAATTAGAAATCGGCCATACTTAACCAATTTAAGCGACAACCCAAACACTAGGATAATACTTTTTCAAACACTTTCCATTGAGTGCTTTAGCAAACCTCTTCCGTTCAAGACTTTCCAGAATATTAGCATTACCAGGCACATATTGATTGATCCGATAGGTCCCTTCCTAATTAGGTGGTGACCTTAACTTTGTTTTCCTTGATCATTTCAAGCATCCTTAGCTGATGTTGAGCCAAATCATCAAGTTTGTTTATCATTATGTTATAATAATCATCAGCTGTCAATTGATCTTGTAAAAACACCCTCCTGGAGCCGACATTAATATCCCACGGTAGAATTGCTTCATGCCCATATACCAGCCGATACGGTGGTACTCGAGTAGATCCATGGCATGTCAATCCAATAGGCCCATAATAAATCGGCTAATATAACATGCCACTTTCACTGCTGTATATCCATCTTACGCTTCTGTTAACGCTAAAATCTAGACGATCCGATGGTGCTAAAGCTGATCGGCTAAGAGGTGTTCGATGGAGAGTTTGATTCAGTCATTGGCCGATGGAGATACTGGTCAGCTCATGAGACAAAGCCGATCGGAACTGTAGAGAAGCCTATCAGATTAGTAGAAGATTAGATCGGCTTGAAGACAGGGAATTATCCGGTCGGGGTTAGGTCTGAGAAGCCCGAGGAATGGTAGGAAAAGGATCGGCTTGAGTAAAAGAAGCTCCAATTGTTACAGTGGAGAAGCCGATCGGGTTGTAGCGAAGGAAGACTCGGTTCCAAATTGGAAGATTATTCAGATGAAACCGGGTTTGTGGAAGAGCCGTGGACTCCACGGCAGGATGTTTGTCTTTGTAAATTGTAACCTTATTTAATTAGGAAGGTTTAGTAGGTTAGTTAACTTCTTTAGGAATATTTTCCTTTGTTCTTATTAGGAAATAATGTCCGATGGTCGTAGACGCGTCAGATTCTGTCTGTAAATCCAGGGTATAAATATACACCCCTTGGAAACATGTAAGATATCTCTCGATCAATATACAATCTCGGTGCATTTCCACCCTAGTTCATCTAGGTCTTACTGACGGGTTCTGGCTCTTGATACGGGGCTGCATCGGTTAAGTCCGATCTCCGGTGAAGGGATAAGTCCCGCCACCATCTCGATATGTTCTGCTCTGTCTGAGGCTGCATCGGTTAGGTTCGACCTCTTCGTCAATTTCATACTGCATCGGTTAGGTTTGACCTACGGGGCTACCAATGGTAGATCGAGCTTCAGGCCTATAGTCTTCTGCACGGCGTATCATCGTAGTGCTAGCCGATGAGTTATCCATGCTCTGAGCTTCACGCCTAGCGCATCAGCCCCACGGCCGATACGCATCAGCCTTTAGAGGTGTCCCTTGACGCGTAACGCCGAGCATATCGGTCTCCCAGCCGATACGTACCCACCTTCAAAGAGGCGTCCCCTCATTGACTCAGTTAGCCGATGGGTTCGTTCCTATCTTTGCTACAGCATAGCTGATCCGGCGTCATCCGTATCATCGTTGCTGGCCCTAGCCTCGTACTGTCTCGGTTAGGTCCCATCTTCGAGGTTCGGTGTTAATGGCGCTGTCACGGTGGGCGACGGGTCTCGTGTTGTAATATCCGGAGCGGCATCGGCTTTGCAGCCCGTGCCTTCTTATACTATTCCTTACCTAGTCCGCATGTGCCTTCATCAGTTTTTCCAGCCAATGAACCATTGTTCAGCTATCTAGAGGGATCCTATGCACCTAGTTATCTCCTGAGTACACCCTATTTCCTCCATTGGCTTTGTAGCCGATTCCCTATCGACACCTGTCCATATCGTCTCCCCAGCCGATCGACAAGCATCCCGATCCTATCAGCAGCCAGCCGATAGCGAGCGCTTGTATCAGCGTACCGTCCGACGGACCTTCTCATCTCACTTCTTGTCAATTGTATGGTCAAATTGACTGGCACGCCCGCACCTATATCGACGTGCCGGAGCTGATCGAACCCCACGGCCCCTGGCGCGCGTACCTCAAGCCATGCAGAAAAGCCGATCGGCTTGCACTGGAGCTAAGCAGACCTCCCAGGCAATCCGGCATGTTCGCCCCAGGATGTGCGAGGGACCTCAGCGCGAACATACTCTTTTGGCACGCCCAGTGGGACCGAAGGTTTCATTCATTGGCCGATAAGGACTGTACTTTATTCATCGGCCGATTGGGTAGAAATCTTCATTCATTAGCCGATTGGACTGGATTCATCTACTGGAGAAACCTGAAGACCGTTCATCGGCTGGTGATATAATTTCATTCATCTACCAGCGGGACTCTACAAGTGCCTGATTGGAAGTCAGATTTTTTGCATCAACCCAGGGGGCACATTGTCGTCAATATGTCTAAAGAAAATATTGATTCCAAGACATATTCGTCTGAAGATGAAGCCGATGAGGAGATTACAATTCAAGTTACCATGGAGGATTTGAATGAAGACCAGAGGCGGTATATAGAGCAAAACATGGACAACTTTTAGAAGCTCTGTTTGCAATCCTTCAGTATGACTAAACAAGGGCCGATTCAAAAAGCTTAATTACCAAAATGTGTTTTGATGAAGGAATCAGGCCATTCAGCACCTGTGAATTCTTCCAAGTCGTTGCAAGAGATGTTCAACGAATCATTTTATCAAGCATTCAGTAATCCATCATGAGTATGGATGGATACATTGCAAGATCCGATCAAGAAGATGATACAAGAGTCATCGGCTCAAGAGCCTGATCAGGATCATGTGCCTTTGCCGATAGAGATGGAGGAAACTTGGCAAAACAAGGACCTATTGGCAAACATGTATCCACCAATACAAGATCGACTCGGGGGGCAACGGCAGGAGGTACCTCTAGAAATTTTTTAGAGAAATCATTATGGAGAATAACACAGGCAGAATCGGGTACCATATCTACCTCCACATGATCAGGAAGATACTTTAAGAGAGAAGAATTGGTTAACCAGGATTGTGGACACGGTGGAAGAGCAATTTGGTATCAAACCCAAAGATCAAACAATTATGTATCGGCACCCATATCCAAAATGGTTTGACAGAGTTCCACTACCTCGTCGATACATGATACCAGATTTCTCAATATTCTCAGGAAAGACAACATATCTACAATAGAACACATTAGCTGATTCTTAGCATAGTGTGGACAAGTATCGGCTTTCAAAGTTCGTTTCTTTCCTTTATCCCTCTCTGGATCGGCCTTTGCAAGGTTTTCTTCGTTACCACCGAACTCGATTGAAGGATGGGCTGATCTGGAGCAACAGTTCTATGGACATTTCTGTACTGGGATTCAAGAAACGAGACTGTTAGATTTGACATCAGTTAAACAGAGGCCTAATGAATCAGTTCTAGAATACATCCAACGTTTCTAGGACATCAGAAGCCGATGTTATAGTCTTGTTCTGAGCGATGAACAATTAGCCGATTTGGCCTTCCAGGGGTTATCAAGTCGCATCAGGTGAAAATTTTCTGCCCAAGAGTTCAACAGTTTAACACATCTGATGCATGTGGTATCGGCTTACGAGAGTCGATTATCAAGAAAAGTGGAGATGCCGACACATTGGGTCTTGGGATGATAAGTCTAGAAAATGGTCATCCAATCGGGAAGACATATAAATCGGCTGAGCATAGCTGTTTTCTTCTTTTCAAGATGGACGAGTTCTCAAAAGTGGTATCGGCTAATGATACTGTTTGTGTAAATCGGCTGAGGCGTAGAAAATTTCTAATGTACGGAAGCTGATATGATTATATCGGTTACGGATGGCTGATATCGTTTAGACGTCGTCGTTTGGATATATATATATATACAACCTTTGTTGATCAAGCTGATTGAAATCTATTGCAAATGGTTAATGTTCAAGATGACATCTGGATTTTTCCGAGGATAATGTTTTACAAGAATTTCTTAATGGCCTCGATTGCGCGCAGACATATTTGATCTATTTCATTGATGGCGCAGATATCATCATCATCTGATCCAGAGATAGTCCTCAAGTTCCTATGCCAACAAACTACGATCCGCACTTGGTCTGCTACCTTGGCCTCTTGGTCTTGGATTGATTTTGGTAGGCCGATGAGGTGGGACTCAGTGGAGTTGATGTCTTCACAAACCTTGTCGAGTTCTGCCATCAAATTGGCTTCTCGTTTGTTCAAGAGGCAAAGCTTGGTGTTGGTGCATTGAAGGTCAGCTGGTATTTCATCAAGCTTCTTCTTTTCACTTTGGGCAGTTAACCGATCGTTGTGAACCAGATGGCTTTGCTCAGCGCGATCGGCTATGCGTCGTCCTGATGCGATCAGCTGGGTCCTTTGGAATTCCAAGTAGGCAGTAGGCGTGAGTGTGTCCAGTAGTTCCGCAGGAAGAAGATGTTCAATTTCTACAAGTCTTCCCCAGATTGGCCCGTAATCTTCCACCAGCGAATCAATCGAAACATCCAGCTGATGCATAATATCTGACAGCTGCTCATGTGCATCAGCTGGTAAAAATGGTTCGATCGCTGCGCTGGTGGTTGAGTCTTCCTCTGCTTCTAAGTATTTGCTGATGTCAAAGGAAAATAGATCGGCTAATGACTACATGAGAACATTAGTAAACAGGGGGATCATGAGTCAAGAGAAATGACATGTAGGATGGATGTACCTGGGATATAGTGGGAGTAGTTTGAGCAATTATGCGGTATCGGCTTGATGTGGGGCAGTTTGAGTTTGAGTAGATACCATGACTTCTGAGGATACCATCAGCTCAGCCCCAGTAACAGTGTCCAGCGTTTAGACTTCAGGAGCCAATGGTTCAGGCTGCAAAGCGAAGGTGTTAGGATAAAAGTGAAGGCAACGAAGAATTGATGCTAACACATACCAATGGAGATGCAGAAGAAGTCAGGATTGCCGCTGGAGAAGGGCTTCGCGAGGCCGATGTAATAATGGCAACATCGGCATCGGATTTCTGTTTCTTAGAGACCGTCCGAGTAGCCGGTTTCTTGTGCTTTAGCCCTGATATTTGTGACACTCGGAGGAGAGCCGATGAAGGTGGACCACTTTGCCCAAGGAGGGATCTGGCCGATGGAGGTTGATAAATAATCGGCCAACCACTTGCGCTGGTCGAAGGTGCATCTTTGTCGCTCACCTGTGGAATCATGGGAATTAAGACACAGTTGAAATTCAATACGATGAAGAAAAGATAGTGAAAGGAGAAGGAATACCTCTTCATTAGATTCCACGTAGTCAGGGTTGAGGTGACGGCAGTAATTTTCAGCCGATAGACTGAACAGGTGCCTTCCCCATTCTGACCTCCATCGAGCAAAGATTTTAGTATTGGATATACAGGGCTCGAAGGTGGAGATAGTCCCTAAGGACAAGGTTGATGTCATCAACCTAAGCCGGTCGTACTCCAAGCCGCTTTTTACTTCTCCGCGGGTTTGGAGCTTGCCGATGAAGAACAAACCGATGGGGAGTTGGCCGAAGCCCAACTGACGAGCACCAACTGAGGGATGGTAGAACTCGTATGATGGATGTTGGGATCAGCCCAATGAAAATCCGATCGGCAGAAGACAAGGAGTTATGGAGGATAAAAAGATTATCTTCGATTCTTCATCGGCTAAGGCGTTTATCGGCTGAAACCTAGAAGTCATTTCGAAGGACGAGTCATCCTCGTACGTAAACCAGATGGTGACCTCTTTAGTAAAGCTGTAATAGAAACACTTGAACCACTGGCTGAGTCCGAGGGGGGTTATTTTGCTTCTAGGAAGAGCCGATGAAGCTTTACCCAGAGATATGCATCGGCGTTGGCTGGCCTCATTTTCCTCTGGGTAGTCAGTCGGGTATGTCATGGAAGGAAAAGGGGGCCTGGCGATGACTCTGGAGGTGTAGACGTTCAACCAGAGTTGTATAAACCATCAGGGTTCGTCGATATGTCCGACTGGTTGGCCTGCCGATAGTTTGGTCGCCACTTGATGAAGCAGTTGATAAGTAGCTCCGAGAAGATATTGCCCTAGGGAAATCTGGTGGTGATCGGCCAGGAGCTCTACCAGACATTTCATATTCGTTCTTGGACCTAAAGTTGAACCACCAAAGACGAACCGTTCCAACTAGAGGTTTAAGAATGCTACGTGTTCACGCCCATCGACTTGGCCGAAGGATTTTTTATGCAGGGAAATATACTTAGTCCAACCTCTGACGTTCTTGGTGTTCAGCCGATGAGTGGGTTTGAATCTAAGGCTGAATGGGTTTATGTAGTGGATGGTGTTGAGGCAGGTCAACATGGTAACATCCATCAAAGTGGGGGTCATCGGCCCATGCCCGAACAAGAAGGCATTTAAGATGTCCGATCAAAAGTAAGAAGTTGATGCAAGCAGAGGTTCATTCTTTTCCATATTGGCTAAGGAAAGGTTGATGCAATGGTCTATTTCTAAATCCTCCCAGAAAGACTTTTTAGAGGCAGAAATCCTAAGCTACCAGTTCCTCCATTCCAGGAGTTTGCTAGGCCAAGATCTAAAGCAATTAGCCCAATCGGTGATGGCCATTGATGAGTGTTTGAACGGGATCCTTTCTATTTCAGAGTTGATGAAATCAGTCGAATCCTCGCTACCCATAGGGCCAAGAAAGAAGTGACCGGGGCGGTCGGAAACTAGAACAGCAATCTGACTCTTGAGATCCTACAGAAACCAAAACCCGACTACTAATGAGAAATCGGGATGGAAAAGATTCGTGCAAATCATAGGATGAAAGAGTAGATAATAGTTACCTCAGGGATTATGTGTGTAGAAGTCATTGCACAAATGAAGAAGGAGTAGCAGCCGATGAAGAAATCTGCGAGAGTTCACCTTCAGTCTTCGGAGCTCGTTGAGGTTTGCGGAAGTTCGCCTTTGGAGATTTGCGGATGCCTTTGGAGCTCGTCGAGGTTTGGGGGTTTTTGATAAGAAGAAGTGTGTGGAAGAAGGCTAAAGTAGATATGTGTTTTATAGAGGCGGAGCGACCTAGGCAGAAATCTGAGCCGATTAATGCGGGTTTTAACGGGTCATCCTGGTTTACAGAGACTTCTAACGGCTTGAAATTTCGTAGTCTATTGGCAAGTCAACTTGATTAAACTTTTGTTGGAAGCTTCGTCTTGTCCATTGGCTTGAGCAGAAAATTGTTGAAACTCTTCAAACAAGAAGAAAGAGCCCTGATCGGTGGTAATTGTCTGTGGAATACCAAACCAATATATAATATGTTCCTTGATGAACTCAATCACATCATTAGAGGTAACTTTCCTCAAAGGGATAGCCTCTACGTACTTTGTAAAATAATCTATTACCGCCAATATGAAGTTATTCCCTTTACTTGATGAAGGGTAAATCTAGCTGATCATGTCGATTCCACAATCTCTAAATAGTCATGACTTGATTATCTGGTTCATAGCCAATGCTAGAGCTTGGTGCACATTCCCAAAATTTTGGCAATCTTGGCATGCTTCACAGTACATAAAGCAATCCTCCAACATTGTCAGCAAAAAATATGCAGCTCTTCTTATTAGCCATATCATCTTGTGAGCTGATTGATGGGCTCCGCAAACGCCTTCGTGTACTTTGCTAATAACTATTGTAGCTTCTTCTGTACCAAAGCATCTTAACATAATCCCATCAATAGTCTGATAATACAGGTCTTTATCAAGTAAAACATATTTGGTAGATTTGTACCAAACTTTCCTAGAAGTCAATTGTGATGAATTTTGCAAATATTGAATAATCTATTGTCTCCAATCATCGACTTCAACATGATTTTCAATATCGGCTATTTGAGCTTCCACCTTCCTATTTAGCCGATATCCTGGAGCAATTTGAGCGACATCATTGGCCTCTTGATTCTGCTCTCTAGGAATAGGATCCAACGATACCATCTTGAATTCCTTTAATAAATGTTGACATTCCTTATAATACAACATCAAGACATCATCCTTGCACTCATACTCACCAGACTGCTACTTGATTACCAACAAAAAATCTCCAATGATCTCCAACAAACAATCTCCAATTTTCCTAAATAGTTGAAGATCTTTGAGTACCGCTTCATACTCTGCTTGGTTATTGGTCCTATAAAGCTTGATTGTAAACACGAACTCAAAGCTTGCCCTCCGAGGTGATATAATCACCATACCGATACCAGATTCATGCTTGCAAACTGATCCATCAAAGAATAAAGTCCATAAAATCCATAAAATCCCCCTAGATTCCTCTATGTTGTAGGATAAAATCAGCCACCGCTTATCCTTTGACCACCTTAGCCGAATCATACCTCAGATTAAACTCCAATAGAACAAATATACATTACCAATTCATCCCCTTAAGACTAGAGTTGATAGCATATATTTAACCATGTTGGCTTTACAAAATACTATGCACTCAACCGATAGGAGATAATGCCTCAATTTGGTACATGAAAAATATAAGCACATGCATAACTTTTTCACTACAGGATATCTTGTCTCAGCATCCAAAAGTTAACGGATCAAATAGAATACCACTCATTCTTTTCCTTCAAATTCTTGTATTAGTACTGACCTAATAGATTTCTCATCGACATGCAAATATAACTTGAATAGTACCCCTTTTTATGGTGAAATCAATACTGGTGGAGAATTTAAATAATCTTTAATTTGATCAAACGCTTTCTACTATTCAATACCCCACACAAACTCTTGATCGGCTTATAACTTCAGCAATGGACCTCCTCACAAAGTTAAGTTTGCCGATCAAAGACTACAGCTGTGTCTTGTTAGTTGGTGCCTTAGTGCTTCGAATAGCCCTGATGCTTCGTTGACTAACTTTAATCCCTCTCTCATTCACCATAAAGCCCAAGAATTGCCCAGCCGATACCTCAAAAGCACATTCATTAGGATTCATCCTAAGTCCATACTTCTTTGCCCTCTCCAATACTTTTTGTAGATTGACTATATGGTCTCCAACACTCTTGGATTTGACCACCACATCATCAATATATATCTTCACCAGCAAGCCAATGAGATCATGAAAGATATAATTCATGACTCTCTGATAAGTGGTACCGGCACTTTTCAAACCGAAAGTCATGACTAACCACTCATACAAACCAATAGCTCTAGGCATTTGAACACAGTCTTATGGATATCTTTCTCTGCTATAAAAATCTGATTGTAAGATGCATACCTATCCATGAAGCTAATGATCTTGCGACACATCAATTAACAAATCTACCATTGGCGTTAGATATTCATCTTTAGGGGTAGCCTTGTTTAAATCCTGAAAGTCGATTCATATCCTCAGCTTTCTATTCTTCTTCTCTGCTAGGACACTGTTAGATATCCACTTAGCATATCAGCACTATCTAATGAAGTTTGTATCGTATAACCTTGTAATCTCTGCCTTGATTGTATCGTGCAACTCTGCTTTAAACCTTCTCTATGGCTGCTTGAATAGCCAATATCCTGGCTTGATAAAAAGTCGATGTTCAATAATTGATTGCCTTAAGTTTGACATCTCATGGTAATCCCAAGCAAAACATTCTTGAAATTTATTCAACAAATTTATTAACTCCCTTTGAAACTCAGTACATAAATTTTTACTAATGTACGTCGGCCTTGGCCTATCTCCTATTCCTATATCAATTTCTTCCAACTCATCGGCCAATGTAAATCCTTTCCCTAATTTCACTTCAAAATCGTATATGGTGTCCATTAGAATAATAGTTTTGAACCACTTGTTGGATTGGCTTTATTTCCTTGCTGGTTACATCAAGGAAATCTCCATTCCATATTTTCTCGAACAGGCAATCAATCCCACCATCTTTCCAGATTGGCAGATCGGTTACCGCAACACTTGTCTACTTATTGGCTAGAATTACCTCAACTTGATCTCCTTGCCATTATATGAGGCTCTGATTCATTATGGATGGAATACAATAGTTGGTGTCAATCCAGTCCCTGGCGAGAAGTAGATTATACGATCCCTTACCATCCATGACAAAGCGTGGTGGGCAATGTCTTGCTTCCAACTGTTAACTCCACGTTTAGCACACCCTTCATCTCTAATGGATTTCTGCCGAAGTCTTTTAACACCATATTTGTTTTGATTAGATCTTTAGCAATTTTCTCTAGGTTGCGATACGTAGCATATGGCATCGAATTGATAGTTGCTTCTCCGTCGACTAGCATTTTCGTCATCGACTCCATCCACACCCTTTGATGCACAATGGTTTCCAGTGCCGATGTTTAGACTCTTTAGGCTTGTCAAATATAGCCTGATAAGGTTGTAGCGTCAATTGAGCAAATATCTCTTCTTAATCTTCCTCATCAGATGCAAATGCTTTATACTCTAGAGGTAAGAAAAACACCATGTTGGTTAGAGTCGATGTGTCAATCTTATCGTCTTTATGCTTGATGTGCTAAACGTGTTTAGTCTTCCGACTCTGATCGGCTTACTCATGGTCCTGTTGTTGTTTCTCATGATGCTCCATGTGCCACAATCTTTATGCCCTTCTTTTCTAGTTCTTCGTGAATATTCGGGACTAAAACACCACTGGAAATTGGAATTGAATTATTCTTCATGCAACCCTTCGTTGTCATCTATCTTTTGATTAAGATTTTCATTGATTGACCCTAATCAGCTATATATTGTATATATTGATGCTTGCTTGATAGGTGGCCGATCATATAAAATCCTCTGCTGCTTGACACGCTACGATTTTAACTTGTTGCACTTAAGACAATCATCAATTGATGGTAACCTTATGTCTTGATCCAGCAATATTGAAAGAATGGACAACCCTAATGCATATTATATTTCTCCTTATGCTCTATGGCCCACCGTTCTTCGTCTTGATGACTGGTATATTTTTCGATCAAGTCCATTGAAGTAACTTTTTATTTTCTCCAATGTGTCCCTTCGTTAGACTGATCTCTTGAAAACCTGGCAAACACCATGTTCACAGGAAAATGATACCCATCAATCTTTATTAGATTTTTATCCTTAAATTTAATTCTGCCTTGCTCAACAGCCGATTGCAACCATTGCTAAAAGCTCTACACTCATTAGTATGATGAGATATTAAATTGTGCCACATTCAATATTTTTTTTAGTTCTTTGGCTGATGGTAATACATGGTTTGGTAGAAGCTAAATATGTTTAGAGATCGAAGTTCTTATTGGCTTTATTGATATCAAAGTCATATCTCTCCTCCTTACCGATACTCTTCACCCATGGACATGATATAGATTTTTTATTTCTGGTCCATTCTGCCAAACCAACTTCTACATTAGATTCGTGAGTTTGATATATAAACCTATAACTGAGTAGCCTTCCGATGGTATCTCTCCTTCTTGGCTTCAACAAACCAGACTTTTTGAACCGATACCTTTCGTAGAAGATGTATTAGGTTCTCGAACTCTTGAGATAAAATTCGTTCTCTGATCGAAGGCAGCAAACCTTAGAAAGCTAAATCAACTAATTGTCCATCGCTCAAAATAAGACTATAATATCGGCTTTTATATCCTGAAAACGTTGAACGTATTCCGAAGTCTGTAAGTAACTAATGTTAAATTTATCAATCTCATCTCATAAACCCTAACAAAGAAATATTTATGAAATTATTTCTCTTGATCGACATATCCCCGATTGAATTGAGAGGTAATGAAGAGAAGCATGTAAAAGACCGATCCAGAGGACAACATAAAGAAATGAACTTTTAGTGCCTCCTTGACCGATCCCTTCCCACATTAGGCTATAAATCAGCTAATATATTCTAATATAGATGTCGAGAATATTGAGAAGTCTGATATGTATCCTCACCACTGTCGGTCACTAGGGCGGTCGACCTCGCCATTGAGCTCGCCGAGCGCACGCCACAATCACAACGAGGTGTTTTTTGGTGTCTTTTATCCTTCTATCTGGACCACACTATCTATCCTGGGGGCATTCGTACCCTCTGCAGGGTACACCGACACCCTGCGAGGCAAGGGCTGCCCTCCACTCTGGAGCCTACATGCGGACGAGGATCCTCGATGAGGCCACATTGTTCTGCCCTAAGTCATAAGGCCCTAACTCAACCACACCATTCTCCACGGACCACGGGCCCGTCGCCAGCCAAACTACCCGAC
Organism: Oryza coarctata; assembly: GCA_030770085.1. NCBI lineage: Eukaryota > Viridiplantae > Streptophyta > Magnoliopsida > Poales > Poaceae > Oryza > Oryza coarctata. The sequence continues at coordinate 6,690,719 of CM061484.1, read as the reverse complement.
GCCTCGACCCCTTCTCAATTCTCTCTCCGCTCTCTTCCTCTCACGATCTGGAGTGACCTCTCCCTCGGGCCAGGATCCCGCATCAGCGCAGCCACCTCCCGGAGGCCGGAGGCGGCAGAGACCTGGGAAGTGGCTGGCGGAGGTCGGCGCGGGGATCCAGACCTCGGGGACTGCTCCAGCGCCGAAGGCCTTTGGGCGGCGGACGCACAGACCGACTCAGGGCCGTTGGCCCTCGACCATCCCGAATTGTGCCATCTCGCGGACCGGCGCCATCGCCGCCCCAATGGCCGCGGCGAAGCTCACCTCCTCCGCGGTGTTCAGGAGCAACCAGGAGCTCACGTCGCTGGCTCGCTCGGGCCAGCTGGCTGCCGCCCGCCGCCTGTTCGAGGAGATGCCCCGCCGTAACGTGGTCTCCTACAACGCAATGCTCTCCGCGCTGGCCCGCCACGGCAGCCTCGACGAAGCGCGCAGGCTGTTCGACGAGATGCCGCGCCGCAACCCCGTGTCCTGGAACGCCATGATGGTGGCGTGCTCTCAGCAAGGCCGCGTTGAGGACGCGCGAGAACTATTCGACGCAATGCCCTCCCGGAACGAGTTCTCCTGGACAATCATGGTCTCCTGCTATGCTCGGGCGGGTGAGCTCGTCCTTGCAAGAGAGCTGCTCGACCGCATGCCTAGGGAGAAGTGCGTGGTGTGCTACAACAGCATGATCTCCGGGTATGCCAAGAACGGCAAGTTTGAGGATGCAATCACACTGTTACAGGAGATGCCAGCCCCGGATATTGTTTCATGGAACTCAGTGCTGGGGGGGCTCATCCGGAATGTGGAAATGTCTCAATCAGTGCAGTTCTTCAACCAGATGCCAGTGAAGGACCTGGTGTCCTGGAACTTGATGCTAGAGGGGTATGTGCGTGCTGGGGATATGGAATTGGCCAGTGCGTTCTTTGCAAGGATCCCCTCACCTAATGTTATTTCCTGGGTCAACTTGGTTAATGGGTATTGTCGGGCAGGAAGGATGGGTGAGGCAAGAGAATTGTTTGATAGAATGCCTGAGCGTAATGTTGTGTCTTGGAATGTGCTGCTTGCTGGGTATGTGCAGTTTTCTCGCATGGAGGAGGCCTATAAACTGTTTACAGAGATGCCAAATAAGAATTCAATCTCATGGACAACGATGGTGAGTGGCTATGTACGTGCTGGGAAGCTCCAAGAAGCAAAGGATGTGCTCAGCAAGATGCCTTCCGACAGTGTCGCAGCAAAGACTGCACTGATGTATGGTTATTTGCAAAGCAACCTGATTGATGACGCCCGTCAACTATTTGATGGAATTGTGGTTCGAGATGCAGTGTGCTGGAATACAATGATATCAGGATATGTCCAGTGTGGTATGCTTGATGAGGCCATGGTGTTGTTCCAGCAAATGCCAAACAAGGATATGATTTCTTGGAACACCATGATTGCTGGCTATGCTCAGGATGGACAAATTCGCAAGGCAGCCAGTATTTTCAGGAAAATGAATAGGAGAAATACAGTTTCATGGAATTCAATTATCTCTGGATTTGTTCAAAATGGTCTCTTTGTTGAAGCACTGCAGCATTTTATGCTTATGAGAAGGGATGCAAAGAGCGCCGACTGGTCTACATATGCATGTTGTCTAAGTGCATGTGCAAATTTGGCTACTTTGGACATCGGGAGGCAATTTCACAGTCTTCTTGTCAGGAGTGGGTCTATCAGTGATTCTTTTCCTGGAAATGCCTTGATTTCTGCCTATGCTAAGTGTGGAAGGATGTTGGAAGCAAGACAAGTCTTTGATGAGATGGTAGTACAGGACACCATTTCATGGAATGCACTCATTGATGGCTATGCTTCTAATGGTAATGCATCTGAGGTGATCGCGGTATTCCAGGAAATGGAAGCTAAAGGTGTCAGACCTGACGAGATAACATTGGTAGGTATGTTATCAGCTTGCAGTCATGCCGGGTTAATTGATGAAGGATTACATTTCTTCAATTCAATGATAAAATTGTACTCGTTAAAGCCTATGGCTGAGCACTATACCTGCATGGTTGATCTTCTTGGAAGAGCTGGGAGACTAAGAGAGGCATTTGAACTTGCTCAGGGAATGCAGATCCAATCAAATGCTGGTGTCTGGGGTGCCTTGCTTGGAGCATGCCGCTTACACAAGAACCATGAGATAGCATGGCTTGCAGCTGAGAAGTTATTTGAATTGGAACCTCGCAAGGCCTCAAATTATGTCATGCTGTCAAACATCTGTGTGGAGGCAGGAAAGTGGCATGATGCTGACAAGGTGAGGGTTTTGATGAATGAGAGGTGTGTATACAAGCCACCTGGATTAGCTGGATCAATGTAGGCAGTACACTTGGTTATAGTGAGGAATCACAAGGCCAAGCCCATCAGCAGCAGGAGCACACTATGGGGAAGTCGGCTGTAGCAGCAACAAGAAGGGTGACCCCATCGTGCTATTGCAAGCCCGATGAAATTGAAGTGGGAGGCGGCAAGCAGCATAAGAACAAAAGGGGAACTTATCAGCTCCTCAATCAAGTACTTGCATATTTTGTTTCTATTGCCACATTAAATTTTCGTACCAACAAAGTTTTGGTTGCTCATGCTTAATAGTTTGTGGAATATTACAACCATACAATATTTATGTCAGCAACAGACTGTTGGGTGGCCATGATTTTGGAAATTAACATGGCATCTCGCCTGGAGCAACTGCTGGTGCTTGCATTTGAAATACATTGAGGTATCCAGACTTCAAGAGTGATGTTCCATTCTAGTTGTGCAAAATGCTTTAGGCTTAATTCATCATGATGTCAAAATATATGCTCTGTCTCAGCATGTGAGGTAGTACAGCCTGTCTGACAATTATAATTTGTGGCTCTGCCAATTTGTATGCACAAGATACAAGTACGAAGTATATTTATGAATGATTTGTTGGTTATATTCAGACTCACACAAAAGGTTGTGCAACATGTATGCAGGTAAGTTGTTTTCAGTTTTGTTTTTTAAAAAACCTATGAGAAACTCTAGATGCGCTTCATCGATGGGTTGTCTATATAAATTAGTTTTGCCTGATTACACATGGGTACATACAGTCATGCTCATGCACCACCAATATTTACCGTTCTCATCGACTCTCAATGTTCTCCTCATTGTATGATACATGATAATAACAAATATGATCACATTAGTCTACCAAGAACTATAATGCTGCATTATGTTACCATAATTTCCTATTTCTTTACAAAATATCCATCTGTAATAGCAATTTTTTAGTTCTTACCTTTTGGATAGGAGTTTATGAAAATTGTTCGTTCATCTAGGACAGCCATGATTTCTGATTTATGTCTTCTCAGTTGTTTTTCCTTGAACATGCAGGAGAGCTGTGTGTCTTAGGCGAATTCAGCCCTCTTTTATGCTCTTTGTGAATACGCTCGATGGCATCATGCCACCAATCCACAAAAACCATGTCTCCCAAAGACATAGTTGTTGAGGATGTGCTGAACGATCTCATCTTCTTGATGACAAAGCGGGCATTGTTCCAGGTGGGGGGAGACTGTGGCGAGCTAGGCGGTCAGCAATCCAACAACGGTTCTTAGCGGTGAGCCAAAGCAACATCTTGTACTTTAGAGGGGCCCAGGATTTCCACAATTTCCTCCATGACTCAAAAGTAACTGAACCAACAAAGAACATAGCATATGCTGATTTGGAGGAGAGAATACCTGAAGAAGTGAGTCGCCAAATGTGCTGATCTAGGACATTAGGCAAAAGCTTCACCACCTCCAGTGCATCCCAAAGTCAGAGGTAGTCTATGAGAACTGCAGTTGAGAGCCCCCATTTTATATCATGCACCCAGCTATGGTTATTGAGGGCTTGCGCCATTGTCCTTTTCTTGATGGCACGAGGAGGAAGGGTCTCACACAAATCCGGAGCAAGCTTATGTAACAAGTGACCATATAGCCATAAGTCTGACCAAAACAGAGTGTTGTGACTGTCGCCAACCTTGGTAGTGACAGAAGCAACAAACCAAGCTGCGCTGTTTGCATGCACCTAGAGAGGGAGATCGGCCCATGGGGCGCTCAGGCTTGGTTTTTTGAAGCCAGAGCCAATGCATTTGAAGAGCCCATCCAAATGTCTCAAGATTATGAATACCCAAACCACCAAGCTTCCAGTGGCCTTCAGACTTTTTCCCAAGCAAAAAGGCAGCAACCGCCATTGACTTGCTCTCTCCCCTTACAAAGGAAGGCACGATGCCTCTTATTGATCACATGGACCACCCATTTGGGCTTGATCAAGAGAGATCAAGATGTAAATGGGGATAGCTGTGAGCACAAATCTGACTAGCACCATTCTCCCTGCCATATTCATCATAGTCGCCTTCCATCCCGATAGTTTGTCAGCAACTTTTTCAATCCAAGGCCAAATATCAACCTTAAGTTTTTGTCTGAGATAGGAAGACCAAGATACAAGCAGTTGAATTCTGTCCTTGTGCTAGGCCATGGCGAATCAATTGCTTGCAATTCAGGCCCTTCACAACGGATAGGAACAGCCGAGCTTTTCTGAATTTTAGTCTGCAGCCCGACACATGACTGATGATCTTGAGACAAATGAGATGAAAGATCCTGGGTCAATCTTGACGAAACAAATTTCTTCTTGCAACACAAAATTCCTACTCCTGTTGGGAGGGGCAGCCTACTATCCTCATCTCATGAAAACTTCATGAATGAAGTTGTCAGTTATTTTAGTGAGAACCAAACAGAAAATAAGATGATGGATCTCCTATATGGTATTTCTTGGATTGTATGACCACTTAGCTGAGGAATATTTTTCTTTTCAACATTGAACCGTACAATAGTTTGTCATATTTCACTAGGTATACAATCTGATATTTTTCTACCGTTAAGATTCCACTTGGTTAATTGTTATGTTTCAACTTTGTTCTGTTCAGTCGTTGTATATAAATGGCAGTATTTAGTCAACTCATTTTATTTTGTACTAACATACAAAAATGCCAGTTCTCCCCCTTTGGCAAGCACAGAATTTTAGCTTTCTGGGTTAATCATGCATTCCTATCCAACCTTTGTACTGATGTATTTTGTGGGCATATTTACCTTCCATTGCAAAAACTGGCTTGACCAATTCTTACGGATTGTCTTTTTTTATTGTAGATGGTGTTCAGAATCAGCAGGTGTGCGGTACATCTCTAGTACCTGCAGGCTGGTGTTTTAATCTTTCCTGGCCATAGCTACCAGTTCTTTCTTTTTTGAAAAATTCCTCCGTAAATTATATCTGATAAGTGTTACTAATCTGTTATACTGACTGTGAAGTCAATTTTCATGGATCTTGAATTGGATCAATGCAAAGAATGATTTACTCGCCTTTGCATCATCGAGAATTGAAGCAAGAGAAATATGTACCCTTTTTTTCTGATGGGAAATCTGTACCCTATTTTAATTGTTAAGCTAAATAGAATTGTATGTACCTCAAGATGAAATTTACAATATGTTTAGTTTTTACAAATTAGTCATATTACAACATGCTTGGATTGGATGACGGCAACAAAGAAAACCATGATTGGCCATGTTCGATGCAGAAGGAGAAAGATGATTTTATTATGTCCAGCTCTTAGTTTTAAGTACAGTCCGTAGACCCCTGCGCGCGTTAGCAGAGCACGTGTTCCTTTCTAGTTATCACCGATTGGCCTCTACTTTTTCAGTTTCTCCTGACTAGAAAGAGATGAGCGTTTCACTGCGCCCGTCGATAGGTTAGTTACTTCGTGGACGCGTTGTGAAGCCCTCTCACTTATAAACCGATAGTAAAAGGTATAATCAACATACTAGTATTTGTAGTGCATACCATTATGATAAAGAGCTCAAAGCTTAATCTTTTCTTAAACCATATACATAGGAAATACTTATATTGCTAACGTTGCTAGCGTACTGACATGTACGATGTATCGGAAGAGTTCTACAACAATAGATATAGAAGATACTGTGAGAGAAGATTCAAAATGTTGGGATAGGAGGACAAAGCTCTCTTCTCGTCATCCATCATTTTAGATTTTTGATAAGTAGGCCGACCTGGAATAGTGAAAACGTAAGTGGTTATTTTTAAGGATCGATCTAATTGGATGTTACCTAGATCATCCAATTGATCTGACATTTCTTAATGTCTAACAGTACTACTGACTTCTGCAAAGTAACAAAAGGAGAAGAGGAATATGTTAATGTCTTAGTACTGTATGTTTCTGATATTGAAGTTGAAGTGCAAATCTTTCGACTGCAGATTAAGGCAACAGGCACATCTTAATACAATATATCATGAAAATAGGTACAGAGCTGGAGTCAAATAAGGTATATGATCCGTACTTTCATACAAGAAATATGGTCTCTTTTTTTGGTCGTTTTGCATTGTATCTACAAACTGGTTGGTTGAAATGTTTAAAAAAGACATCCAAAAAAAAACCTCTGTTTCTTTAAAATAAGGAAAAAAATGGAGCAGAAATTTACGATTTACGGTACCTTGATAGTAATAAGCTTGTGATTTGACAAATATAGGATGGATCTATATATCATTATATTTTGCAAGTTTATCGTACTCCTAGAAAATGATTGTTGTGAAGATAATTCTAAAAAATAATTTAAGGCAGACTTCCCAAAAGATAATTTAAAAAATAAGTATTATAATGACATGATACCTTTTAGATAAAGTAAGTTTTAATTTAACTCGATATCTTGATATAATTATACTTAGAATAGTCTCAGCCTCTCGATAATACATAGCCAAAAAACAAAAGACAAAACAAGCTTAAGTAATATCCAATCGAAGGCTAGATCTCCAACCAAATGTCAGGGTAAAAAAAATCCTTAGCAAAAAGCTCCAACCGCTGACAAGCTACTACAATGAAGTCCTACAAAGTTGGCTTCTATAGAATAGCCTAGGTACGGAGCAATATGTGGTAAGCAATCTGTTCAACCACATGGTTGCGTAATATTTGTTAGCTCATTCTAGGTAAGCAATTTGTTCAACCATTTACTTAGTAAAGTAATATTCTTTACTTATAAATCATGTGTTTCTAAAACCCTCTGATCTTTATGATGACAGATAATATTCCATTTAGCAAGTCGATATTTTTTCTTTTTTCTTGTGGCCATCACTTTGGCAATAAAATCTCAAATGTAATCAAGTTTATTAAAAACTCCATTAGGAATGGTAAGAGAGTCATCATGTTAAGTTAGGAGACAACGTAAGTTGTCCCCATAGAGATAAAACTTTTCCTTTTCAATTGCTAAGCTACTTCTCAAACCGTTGGATCACACATCTCCAATCTAAGTTCCTCAACTTCCTATAAAATAAATAGGAATAACTAGACACCGGATAGAAGACCAACTTTACATCCAAACAAGTGGGTATACTTGTCTTTGAGAGCTTTAGGCTTCGTCGAAACAATATAGCTCATTTTTATGGAAATTGATTTTAAGACTAGAGAACTGCTTAAAATCTATAAGAAGCATTTTCAAATTCTCAGCATTTCTAAATCATGTTCCATAAACATAATCGTATCATCAGCATATTAAAGGATAAATAAACCACAATCTACTAGATGAGGTAGAATTCCTTCAATTTGGACATCATTTTTCGCTTTATGTATCAAAACGGCAAGCATGCCAGCTACAATGTTGAAAAGAATTGGGGATAAAGTATCACCCTATTGAAGGCCCTTCTTTCTCTAAAAGAAACTTTTGATATTGTTATTGACTTTTGTAGCTGCACTTCCTCCCGAAATGATAGATTCAATCTAAGTCATTTACTTTGCTGAGAATCCTTTCATTCATATAATTTATAGCAAGACTATTTCACTTTATCATAAGTCTTTTCAAAGTCAATTTTGAAAATTATCCCACTCAATTTCTTTCAATGTAACTTATAGACTATCTCATGAATAACGACAACTCCATCAAGGATATTTCGCCCCTCCCATAAATGCAGTTTGAGTCAGACTCACTATATGATCAGCCACCGAATTAATTCTATTGCTAATGACCTTAGTAAAAATCTTGAAGCTAACGTTCTACGGACAAATTGGTATGTCCTGTTGGATGACTCCAAAGTTTAACCCAAATAGAGGAAGTCATCAGCATGAAATTCAATTAATAAATTCAATAAGTCATGCTTAATAACATTAGAAATCCATTGGGAAACCATCTTGTCCCAGTGGCTTGTTATGTTCTAGCTTAAAAACCATCATAATAATCTCTGTTTTGGAGAAAGGAGCTATAAGGAATTGATTCTCTCCCTTAGTAACTTGAGACTCATCTCCAATTTTGGATTCATCCAGAGTCAAAGGGGTACATTCTTTGGTCCAAATATCTTCTTATAGAAATTAGTGATATCTTCAAAGCATCAAGACCTTCAATTTTTCCCTCATCTTGCTCAAGGAAAAAAATATTTCTTCATCTTCTTGCATTGGCAACTATGTGATATTATTTAGTGTTATTATCACCATGAATATCATCAAGGTTTTTCACCCTTTGGTGCCATTTAATCTCTTTCTCATGAAGAAGCAAGGCCAACTGATCTTTGGACTAAGCCAAACTGCTCACATTCTAGTCTAATTAGACCTCGTTCCTTAGCTGTAATATCCAAAGTATCCATTGAATACTGCAATTGAGCTTTTTTTGTTTCGTATAAACTCCATTGGTATGGTTGGCCCAACCTCTATGATGTCTATGCAATGCACTCGTCTTATTGTTCCAATGCTGCACCGCATTGTAGCCTTTGACAGGCTTATTCCAAATATCGACAATATGATCATGGAAATCATCACGTAGGAATCAGCCGAGTTCAAGTTTAAACTACTTAGGGTTGCTCGTAAAAGCCACTATACCAGTGTCCAATTACAAAAGAGTATGATCGGAAATGCCTCTACCCAGAGCTTAGACAAAAACCAACAAATATTTAGATTCCCATTCCGTTGACATAAGGACTATCTAGCTTCTTGTTTGTATGGTTCAGAAGTGATTTAGCAATTTCTCTAAGATCAAAACTATGACAACATTGAAGACAAAAGGCCTATGGGCATTGAAATTATCATTATTCTTTCTTTACTACTTCTTATGATATTGAAATACCATGGTAAATTGTTATGTTGGCAAGTAGGCACTAGCTCTATAAAAAAAAACTAGATTTAAAGTTATCTTATACTGGCCCATATACTGCCATTAGGATCAAACGAAATTTATCCTCCTTGATTAGGTGGAATTTCATATTAAATTCTCCTTCAACAATGAGAGATAGCTTAAAAAGGAGGTATTAATTCGAAGAAGTATTCCCTAAGAGTGCTCTTAAGGAGGAAGACAATGCCAAATAAAATCTAGACAATAGCTAGGTGGTCCAAATTTGTCTTTGACATATCTCTGTTCCTAGTCTCTAGAAGTACAACAAAATCAAGTTTATGTTCCCTAATATTTTTTACTACATAGCGGTATTTAGCCAAATCTAAAAGAGCTCTGTTATTCTAAAAAATGAGGAAACCCTTTTTTGGATTTAAATATCGATACGGACCCGTTTTGTCCTTTTTTCTTAGAGGCTAACTTATATTTGTGAGATGAGACCAACATATCACATAAGGATGTATTTAGATCCATTTCTTTCGAATCAACCTATATATCCTTTACGAAGTGAGCAAGTAGGGCGCTACCATAGTTATTACTGTCGTCATCACTATTAGCAAAAGGACCATTTCTTGAAGAAACACTCCCACCATTAGAGAAAGAAGCAACGGGATCTCTAGGTAGTACTTTCGTCCTATATATCCACATGTTTTAAAGCCCTCAAAGACAAATATATGTCACTATTATTATTATTATTAGTCGTAGGTTGCTAAGTTAATTAATAGTAAGAGCAGATTTGGATGTAGAAATATGAATGTTTTTAAAGTACCTCGAGAAGACACTTATGTTTATTGTTGTTGACTCACCGGAAAAATCCAGATTGCATATTGCTGCCCTATTCATTGCCTTGGTCAATGAATCCACGTTGGCCGGTGAGATTAAGAGCTCCACATTGGAAGGACTACAGCGATGCGCCGCATGTCCTTTGTCCCCGCTGAAGTGGACACTAAGGGTGCTACCTAACGGGAGCAGAAACAAAAGCCGTAATATCTGTCAATGTCATATCCTATGGCAGTGACACAGAAAATTCCTTATCAACCAACGGAACCATCAAAATCCCCACTGTTTCATGGGCAGCCACTTCCTGCTGATGCTCCAACCGGCTCGCTTGTGCCGAATTCCCTGCTGCCTCGTTTGCCACAAGGCCACACGGCTGTGCCTGCAGGTCTCTGCCAGCGTACTGGCAAAAGTAGCCAACTCCAACCCAAGCTCCTGAGCTTCTCCTACTAGCTTAGGATGCGTGGCCGGCGCAGCCAACCACAACTCTTGATCATGCACAGCCGCAGGCGACCGGAGCACCTCGTCAGCCACTATTGGCCTGGGCAACTTAACCGGCCGCTCCTGACACAGCCGACCGAGATAGAGCTGCCACTTGGGTTGTCACTGCTGGCTGGGGCTTGGCTGCCGACCGAGACAGAGCTGCCGCTTGGGTCAGCGCTGCTGGCTGGGGCTTGGCTGGCCAGACGCTGCCGGCCGGGGCTGGGTTGTTGCTGTTGACACTCCTGTGCGGACACTGCCGGTCGGGTTGATTGGGCAGCTGCTGCTGGCCGAGGCTTAATAGCCGCATGGGCATCCACCGTCTGCCAAGGCTGGGCTGCCTCCGCTTGTTCAGTGATAATCGGCCACACCTGTGCAGTACCTATCAGCCGATAAAAATTGTCAACCTACCGTTCTTGGGCCGGCCGAAGTTGGTTGGCTGCCGGGCAAGGTTCAGCCTGGTTAGTTGCAATCATTGCTGCCTTTCTTCCTATTGGGCTTGACACTCAATTGATCTAACTCTCTATTGTTGAGACCTGTCCTGACTTCTGAAACAGCTGCACCTTCTCCGGTACCGAATGAATAGATGTCCTAAAAAAAATAACAGATAGATATATTTTAAGGCCTTCCATTCAAAACCACCGGGTGAGGGGAAGTGATTCGCTTATTGCCAAAAAGCATCAGAGTCAACTGCATAAAAGAGACCCTAGATGATTGGCCAGCTGAAAAAGATCATCATCGGTATTTTTTGAATGCTTAGCCAATTAGTCATCACTTCCACTCTTTCGGTTATCTTTCTCCACCCCCTGCCTCATCATCTTGATCTATGGGATCGTCATGAACTGTCAACGATGTTAGAAATGTCACGATGTAATTATGTTGATGTATCTGCATCTTAGTTAGTTGCATGTTTGGTTTATGCACAGATATCATGGGTGGACTAGAGATGTGTGTAGCCCATGCTGTGACCGCACCGTTTGTTTTGACGCATTCTCGTCACGACGTCCTACGCCGTGCATGTCGCACGGGTGATCCAAAAATAAGGCACACCGCGCGGCGCCAGCGTCGTGGCGGGGACAAAAGGCACCAAGCCCGTGTAATGCATTCACATATAATGAATGAAAAATAGCAACAAAGCTGTGCTGTTGTGCAGTGAAAACCATCTCCAATTCTTACGTGCATTCTATGGTGTTCACCCTAATGTTCTTGAGACCGCTGACATCAATCTAGGCACAGCGACCATCGCCGATCCTGACAACTGGTATCTAAGCTAGTGAGGAGGTGTCCAAGAGTAGAAGGGAGTCATGGAAGACACAGGGTGGTCACATCCACCTTGGCCGAAGAGGCAATGGCGTGAAGCTCTGAGGAAGATGAGTGACAATGGGATAGCGAGCGCCGGTTCTAGCGGTGTGAGGGAGATCACTTTGATGCGGTCAATGCTCACCTAGACTAATTACTCCGAGTGGGCGATGTTGATGCAAGTGAATTTCGAAGCCATGGAGATTTAGTAGGTGATTGACCCAAGCACCAATGTGAAGCGATCGCAAGATCACTAGGTGATGGGTGCGTTGCTTCGGTGTGTCCCAAAGGAGATGTGGACGACGTTGGGGAATCAAAACTTGGTGTTGATCGCATCAAGGATGTCAATGCCTAGAAGTTGTTGAAGGAGTTTGAGAATATTGAGTTCAAGGAGGGCAAGACGATCGACGTTTTCACTATGATAATCACCAATCTCGTGGTCAATTTTGTGGCCAATCCCAAGTCCCTTGGGGAGACGGTGGACGATACCTGTGTCATGAAGAAGTTACTATGTGTCGTTCCCCCACGCTTCAATCAGGTGGTGGTGTCAATTGAAATGTTTTGTGATCTTAAGACACTGTCTTTTGAGGAACTAGTGGGGAGGTTGTGTGCGGTCGAGGATCGCCTTGATGACAAGGTGGACTAGATCATTGATAAAGTTGGACATCTACTGCTGGCGGAGGACTGGCTTGTGAAGCACAAGCACCGCTTCCAATCTAGTACATCAAAGGACGGCAGCAGTGTAGGCAGCGGTGGTAGCCAAGTCAAGAGCAAGACACAAAATCGATATGATGGCGACGGGTCCAGTGGGTCTAGTGTCGTCAAGCTCACATTAAAGGGGACCCCTTGGCACAAGGGTCAGTGCCACAATTGTGGCATCTACTTCCACTGGGCACAAGATTGTAAATGCCCAAAGAAGGAGAAGAAAGAAGAGGAGGCAGCGAATGTTGCTGTAGCGGACAAAGACCAACCAGCGCTATTCCTAGCATTGGCAAGCAATGTTTTGCATGCGCCAAAAAAGATCATGCACCTAGCAGAGAAGGACATCATCCCAATTGATTGTCCCAGTGATGTTTGGGTCCTAGACAATGGGGTCAGCAACCATATGACGAGCATGTGTTCTACGCTTAAGCGGCTCGATGAAGATGTCACCAGCATTGTCTATTTTGGCAATGGATCATGTGTTGAGATTCAGGGTCTCTGCTCCATTGTGATGGAAGGTCATCGACAAGAGTGCAAGGTACTCACCAATGTCTTTTACATTCCTCAGTTGAAGAGCAACATTACAGTTTAGGACAACTCTAAGAAGGAGGTGTGAGGTGAGACTGAAAAATGGCTGACTAATAGTATTTGATCGAGAAGGTACACTAGTGATTAGTGCTCCTCACAATGTTAATAGGTTATACACACTTAAGCTTGGTGTAGTCCCTCCTATTTGTTTGCAGATGAAGATGGACAATGTTGCTTGGCAGTGTCATGCCAGGTATGGCCATTTGAATTTTCATGCTCTACGTGAACTTAGCCGATAGAAGATGGTCGAAGGTATGCCTTTGGTCGATCGGGTTGAGCAAGTATATGATGGTTGCACTTTGGGGAAGCAGCACCGTAGGCCATTCCCATAGTCCTCATCCTATAGGGCAGATCAAGGTCTAGAGCTAGTCCATGCCAACTTGTGTGGATAGATAAACCCACCAACACCTGGTGGAAAATCTTATTTTCTTCTAGTGGTTGATGATTACAACAGATATATGTGGGTTGAGCTGTTGAGATCCAAGGATGTAGCTCTGATATACGTGTAAAAAATCAAGCGGCAAGCAGAATTGGAGCAAGGAAGGAATTTGAAGGCACTTAGAACTGATAGAGGTTAAGGGTTTAACTCTAACCTATTTACTGTCTTCTGCAATGAGACATGTATTAAGCATTATACCACTACACCATACACACCTCAGCAAAACGGTGTAGTGGAACGTCACAACCAAATAGTTGTTGAGATGGCAAGATGCATGCTGAAAAGTAAATAGATGCCTTCTAAATTTTAGGAAGAAACTGTGGTGACAACTGTATATGTATTGAATCGTGCTCCTACCAAGAGTCTAAAGAATAGAACCCCATATGAAGCGTTGTATGGTTGCAGACCAAGGTTGGATCATCTAAGAACTTTTACTTGTGTAGTTCATGTAAAGAATGTTGGACCGGGTATCACCAAGTTATCTAACAAATCAACCAAGATGGTGTTCTTGGGATATGAGACAGGAACCAAGGGGTATCGAGTCCTAGATCTAGTGACAAACCGACTACACATAAGCCAAGATGTTGTACTTGAGGAAGATCAGGCCTAGAGTTGGAGTGGCTAAGAGAACAGCAGCACTGAACCTAAAACCTTCACCGTCAGGTTTCAGAGTACTGTTCAAGAACCGACAATGAGAAATTCTGAAGAAAATGCAAAAGTGGAGAGCACTGGTAGTTAGTCTGTGCAGAATCAGTCACCAACTCATTCACCAGTAGTTGTTCCTCAGTCACCAGGAGATGGAAGTGCTCAATCCACACCTGTAGTAGCTCCTGCACCTAGCATTCAGTGGGCTGCACCACCTGAAGGCTCAAGCCAGAGTTCAGTAGAAACTCCTACAAGGTTCAGAACCTTATCAAATCTATTTGGTACTATAGAAGAGGTGCAAGACTTAGATTATAGTGGCCTGTGTATACTAGCTACTGATGAACCATCTAGTGTTGAAGAAGCTTTGTCTGAAAAGTGTTGGAGAGATGCTATGGCAACTGAAATGATATCCATTAAGGAGAACAAGACTTGGGTGATGACTGATCTGCTTGCAGGACAGAAATCAATAGGACACAAGTGGGTGTTTAAAGTGTAAAGGGATCCATTAGGCCAAATTGTGAAGCATAAAGCCATACTTGTGGCAAAAGGCTATGCCCAGACACAGGGGGTGGACTTTGATGAGGTGTTTGCACCTGTTGCTAGATTGGAAACAGTAAGGTTGATGTTGGCACCTACAGCACAGGGCTAGTGGGAAGTACATCACATGAATGTAATGTCAGCATTTCTCAATGGGGACTTACTAGAAGAAGTTTATGTTCAACAACCACCTGATTTTAGTGATCCAAGGAAAGCTAGAAGAGTACTAAAATTAAAGAAGGCACTATATGGCCTTAAGTAGTCTCCAAGAGCTTGGAACACTAGACTTTTGAATTACAGAAGTTGGGGTTCAAGAGAAGTGAAGTTGAACATGTTGTATTTAGAAGAAAGTGTAGGTAATACTTTTCAATTGGTGGGGGTTTATGCTGATGACCTTATCATCTGTGGACCAAATATTGGCAAGATTGTGGAGTTCAAATAGCAAATGATGAAGCTGTTTAGTATGAGTGATCTTGGACTGTTAAGCTACTATTTAGGGATGGAAGTTAAGCAAGAGCCTGGAGTTATAACTATCTTTTAGAGTACTTACACATCCAAGATAGTGGAGCAGTGCGGGATGAAAGGGTACAATCCAATTGACACTCCCATGGAGCAACATGTCAGACTTGTAATAGGTGAGAAAGGAGTTGCAATGGATGCTTATAGGTACAAAAGTGTGATTGGAAGCTTGAGGTATTTGGTGAATACAAAACCTGATATAGCCTATGATATGGGCCTTGCAAGTCGATTCATGGAGGCACCAAACAATGAACATTGGGTAGCAGTTAAATGCATTGTTAGATATATTTTAGAAATTGTTAACTATGGATGCAAGTTTGTTGGAGGAAGTTTTTAAGACATAGGGCTATTGGGGGGCTATTGGGGTATACTAACTATGGTGGTGATCTTGTACACCATAAGAGCACTATTGGGATTGCCTTCTTCCTAGGATCTAATTTGGTGACCTGGGCTTCACAAAAGGAGAAAGTGGTGTATTTATTCACTTGTGAAGTTGAGTATGTGGCAGCGACATCAGGGACTTGTCAGGGTGTTTGGCTTAGCAAGCTAGTGGTAGACTTAATAGGCAAGGATGTTTAGAAGTTTAGACTTCTTGTCGATAACAAATCTGCTATTGAGCTAAGCAAGAATCTAGTGTTCCATGAGAGAAGCAAGCACATAGATACTCGGTATAATTACATACGTGAGTGCATCAGCAATGGTGTTGTGGATGTTGATCACGTTGCGATAGATGATCAATTGGCCGATGTTTTGATAAAGGCACTAGGGCGTGTCAGGTTCGTCGAGCTGAGACAGAGGCTGGGGTCATCAATGTGTGACAGGATTAAAAGGGTGATTTGTTAGAAGTGTCAAGATGTAATCCTGTCGATGTACCTACATTTTAGTTAGTTGTATATTTGGTTTATGCGTAGATATCGCAAGTGAACTAGAGATGTGCATAGCCCACACTGTGACCGCACCATTTGTTTTGATGCATTCTCTGCATGACGTCATGCATTGTACATGTCGCGTGGGTGATCCGAAAATAAGAGCACACCATGTAGCACCTGTGTCATGGCAGGGACAGAGGGCTCCAAGCCCGTGTAATGCATTCGCATATAATGAATGAGAAACGACAACGAAAGTGTGCTGTTGTGCAGTGAAAACCATCTCCAATTCTTGCGTGCTTTCTGTGGTGTTCACCCTCGTGTTCTTAAGTTAGCTGGCATTGATCCAGGCATGGTGGCCATCGCCAGTCCCAACAAAGGAGGCTGTCCCAAGACCATGTTCTTCCAACTCAAAGGTAATCGGATAGTCCGTAGACCCAAACACAAGATCTGTAGTAGTCAGTAAATCTTCTCTACTAATCAAAGCCATCTTGATACAAATAACCCCTAACTTACAAAAGGTTAGCATATGAGTGTAGAATTAATTGCACAACCAAGAGACAAAAAAGCAAGATAATGCCTCCATTTGTTGGGGACTCCATAAACATGCATCCACACCTCCTCTAACAGAAAGGGTGGAGTGACCTCTGCAGATGATCTCCATTCTATGATTTTCATCATCACACCATAGTTTTTATGGCAAAACTCAAAGTCATCCAATCCTTTCAGCTCCTCTACCAATGGTAAGGTGACCAAAAAAGCAGAATTTACCATGGGCAAAGCTTCCCAATTCAATTGACTTGAACCAACCTTGATAGCTCCATTTGAACCACTTCAACTAAGAGTTGGCCAACAATAATGGAGACAAGGGCTGTGTGTGCCATATTAGGTGTGTCAGAGCTAAAAGTCGAAGTATAGGACACGCAGAAACCCAAATTCCGTTTTCCCAAAACCAAACAGTGGCAATTTTAGGATGGGACATCTACCTGAGCATTTTTCTTATTGCAAATAAAGCAGTCTAAGTTAGCCTTACACTCTTGAGTAGTGCGTCTAGTGGGCTTACACTGGTGGCAGTGCGGTGGTCTATGTTTCTTGGCCTTAACTGGGATCTGAATTGGTTAAACATCAAGCATTCCTTTTGGCTTATCTTTGTGACCACCCATCTAATCCGTCACCAGACCAATGGCAGGAGCAGCCACCGCAGTCGCCACTGGACTACCACTGATTGAACGTCTTGCCAGGGCCTAGAAGTTTACATCCTGGCACCCATCATGAGCTAGGACATTATGGTGATGCCTATCGCCGTAGCATGGGGAATTTGCTGGCTGATGATATTAAAGGGGAAGACGTAGCTTATGTAGTATAAAATAATTTTTTCTACCACGTGAATACAACATGCGAAGAAGGATCATGGACCATTATTACGAGATATATGGTGTAGCAGAAGTAGGGTTAAAGAAGTCGATCCGACCACACGCACGCCCAAGTGGTATATGAAGCAATTGATCGCCACAATCTTAATGCCGATCAGTAATGAACAGTATGCCCACCGGTATCCACATGGCTGCGGGTGGAACGCCGATTGCAGATGTACTACGGGATCGTTGCCCAATAGAGATCTACTCGGATCTACCCTTATTTAAATTATATTCGAATAAGTATTTTAACATATTAAGCATGCGACCTTTTAGGTTCACGTATATTTGGTCATGTCTTAAAAATGTCTTTTCGGTTACCCTGTTTATTGCGGCTTCTAGCAAGATATATTAATCCTAAAGTATACGTAAATATTATATCGGCTGAACCTATAATATTTTTATATATAAATCTCTTAATAGCTCATGATATATAAAATTATGATTAACTCCTAAATTAACTTAGCATGGCATACACTTCTATAGTTTATTACATCGAGTGGCCTATAGATATCTCTCATAGTAGGAATAAATTTTATCTTGATCACTTATATTCTACTAAACTCAAAGAATATTTTTATAACTATTCTGTTACGGATTATTACTTGCTAGTGTCAAAATAACTACAATGTATATTTAGTAACCATGATGATATTAAGTCTAAATACTCATATAAACACTACTGATGACTCATAAAATCACTCTAGTCTGTAGCGGAACTATCCAACCTATGTCTATATTGATTTGGTATCACATAACAATCAATTAATAAATATACTTCTCATATAAGTGATTATTTAGAAATAGCAACATTCTAATAAAATACGTTACATACTCATTCAGTACTAATAATATAACGAATCAATATATATCACATGTTTGTATGTGATATCTATAATATTTATATCATATTGTATTTGCTGCAGTCTAAACAGCGGACAATTGTTATTGTTACGGTAAAAATTCTAGCGGCCGGCAGATTTCTTAACCACCGTCCGGTTGCTGCCTGCGAGGCCCTGCTGCAGAAAATTAAATCATATGACATGATGATAATGGCAACATTTCAATAATAGTTTTTGTCACCCCTTGCTGCAGAAAATTAAATCTTATGTGAATGTTCACAAATATATTAAAACATGTTGTCATGTAGGTTGAAATTCTTTGACTGGTAAAAACTGGACTACTTATTTAACATACAAAATGGTTTTATCACGGTCACATTCAAACTGGATAGATAGAATTTGGGGTACAGAATTTGATTGATATAAGTGTTGACGCACGGAAAATCACACCAGGTAGAGAGGTGTACCAAGCATGAGCGTATTTGCAAATAGAGATCTGATGAGATGTGCCTAAATACGTAAAGATCTAATAGATCTACTTGATCTCTTAGCTATAGTACTAGTCTTTAAACTCTTTGGGTTGTTGTGGTTTAGTGGGTGACTGTAAATTTGACCTCAAATTAAAAAGAAAGACAGATAGAGTTAGATCATTGAGCCAATCGGCCGATAGGTCATTATGGACTCCTGCTATCAGCTAAATATACTGATAGAGTTGAGATAGTCAATAACTTTGTGCTATTGGCTGGTTGCCGATAGGAGCTATAAAACTCATACACCAGCTAAAAATCCGATGGTGATATAGGTAAATAGCAAGGAATAAAATAATGGACACATCGGCTGTAGAGCTGTTGACACTTTGAATAAAATATACGATAAGTAGTAAAGAGCGAAGTCTAATCTTTTAAAAAGATGAGAACTATTGACCATCGATGATGGTACGTTAGAGCTATGTCAGACTGAACTGAGACAATATATGGCTGAAACTTATGGCATAAAAATGGTGGGAGGTAGATCGAATGTACCGATGAAGAGAATAGGTGAACCCATCGGCTGCTATTGGCTATGAGTCTGATGCATACATAGGAATAAACTCATCGGCTAGCTATGCCGATGTGAGTAACAAAACCCACTAGATCTCACTGCCAACCCTATTAGACATAAGCTTGATAGATTGGATCTAATTGAGATAATATAATGAATTAATCGCTGACGATATATATATATCGTCTAAAAAGCCGATACGTTTAGCGTGAAGCTCAGTATAAAGATAACTTGTCGACTGGCTGGTCTGATGAAATGTCAAATAAAGACCTACCAATTTAAGGTTTAATCTACTATCAACAGTCTAGTAGGTTAGATTTAACCGATATAACACGAGACTGATGATGGCAAAAGAAGATCGATAAGCCGATAGATTTCATGTAAATATGATGTGATATATTCGATCAGCCTAACAGATCGGATCTAACCGATATAGTTTTAGATAGAGCGGATATACCATGATAATGGTGGAACATAGTCCTTCACCGAAGTTTGGATTTAACCGATAAAGTCTTACGTCGAGGACTAGAACCCATTAGAAAAAATCTAGATGAACTAAGATGATGATGTGTTGAGATTATATTGATCTATGAATATAATTTATCAGGTTCTGGGGTTTATATTTATACCCTAGGGTTTTACAAATCCCACATAAATACGTGATCAGATTTTTTAATTATAAAACAAAATATATCTTAAAGATAAAAGAAAGACTAACTAAACTTATTATTTATCTTATAAGATATATTTTACAAAAATACAATTGCCTTGTCTTTCTTTGACAATTTCTTATTAGATTCGGTCTTATTTAGATATTTTTTATCTTTGGCTGATGCGAGTCCATCTTTATCTGTCCGATCGGCTCTTTCACTGTATCAGTCGATCTCCTATAATCCGATCGGTTTTTTTATCTGTTTATGGGCTTACTGTTAACAATAAGATATTTGGTCCATCGTGAAACAATGGTTTGGGACAAACCAACGCAGCGAAATGCTTAGCCTAAACAATAGTTTCTTCTTGAATGTCCAGTGGCTACTCTTTTAACGATTTCTAGTTACTGCTCATAACTGGCTAGCTTGGGCAATGTAATTTCACTTACAACTAAAACAAAGTGCAAATGCATGATTGTTCTTTAATTGCTGAATAGGAAGAAGCATGGTAGTTTGCAATATCGCTTAGATTAGGCCCTGACTGATCCACCGCCAACCGTAACAATCAGCATTGTCAAATGCCGTTATGTCTGAAACAGCAATCTTAGCAGACAGCCATAACCAGACGTAAATAAAGAAAAAAATGTTATGTCAATTGTAAATAGGAACATCGGTATTAGTCAAACATTCAAATGAAGAAATTCCATCAAATGCTAGAACCAGTATGAAGATCACGGGCAAGGTTGTGAGGCAATATGTTCAGGATTCAACTTTTCTTACTGGCATGAACATAGTAGTTCGATTTGTTTGGACAGAAATTATACTAAACTACAGAATTATCTAGCTTTCTACAGGAAGAATAAATCAAGAAACAAAAAAAGTGTAGTTGTAAAAGTTCTCGATGCAAATTGCCAACCTGACAAATCATGACCTGCACATTGGATATCACCCATTGTTGATAATCCACAACATGTAGTTGTCCGTAAGACAACAAATTCAACAGAGGCCCTGTAAGAAATATCATAACCTAATAAGCCTAAGATCATTTATATATGGTACTAAAAATAGCTAGTTAGTTAGTTAGTTGTGTATGACAGTCAACCTTGCGCATGTGTTTAGTTAGTTAGTTGTGCATGTTTATCTTTTCGGTTTACATGCGCACGAGCACCGTGGTTGTGGTCACCGTGCGCGTAGGAGGGAATGCCAAGAAGTGACCGGTTGTGGACGCAGCATCGTGAACGTGAGGATGGGCACGTTCGAGCGTGGTGTGCGGCTATCTACCCGAGAGCTTCTGCTCTTTGTAATTCAATCAATAAAAGAAGAAGAATACCAGAAAACGCTGCTCAGTTGTTTGCAGCATCAAACCAGTTTGTGTTCCAAGTGTCTCGCATGTCTTTGTGCTGTGTTTGTATTTGCAGCAGTGATCGCAAGCTCACTAGGCATCAAGAACGCTGGCCTTATGCTGACAGGTGGTATCGGAGTGAGGTGATCGGGATCCGCTGTTACCATGGCTTTGCCACCACCACGACCATGAGGCCGTACCCCACTAGGCACTGAGAAGACAGAGACATCACCGCCGGCGGCAACAGGATGTCGCCACGCACACCTTCTCTGAGCCATTCTCCACGACGTCGATCACGCACGGATCCGTGGGAGGTGGTGATCGAGCGCGTCATCCAAGAAACCGACGGCTCTAGTAACTGGCCACAATTGACGAAGACCAACTATAACGAGTGATCGCTGTTGAAGAAGTTGAAGCTTCAAACTCGCCACCTCTGGGACGTCGTCGCATATGGCGATGGTAAATTTTATGACCGCACTGCCCTACAGAACATATGTAGTGTGGTGCCTTAGGAGATGGCTGCTCTCCTTGCCATGAAGGAGTTGCCGATGGAGGCTTGGAAGGCCATCAAGACGCTCCTCATTAGTGATGATTGCATGCGGAAGGCGATGGCACAGAACCTCTACGCCGAATATGAGACGATCGTACTCCATGATAGAGAGGCTATCGAGGATTTTCACGCTCTACCTAACTGCCTTCATCTAGCGGCTAGCAATTCTCGGTGACTCGGAGCCAGACATGAAGTTCGTTGTGAAGTACCTACGCATCGTGCACCCGAGGTACAAGCAATTGGTCATATCCATCGATACTCTTCTTCACATATCCTAGTTCTCGATCGAGGAGGTCACTGGGAGAGATTGAAGGCGGCGAACGACATCGAGCCTGCGCCACCTAAATCTACTAGTGTCAAGCTATTCCTTACAGAGGAGCAGTGGCTGGAGAGGTACAAGCAGATAGGGATGGACTATGGCCACGAAGGTTCTACCTCTAGTGGCTGTGGCAAGCGCTGCGGGAAGCGGCATGGCTGAGGCATCGGCAATAGCTCTGATGCGCGCAGCGGTGCGAGCTCAGGTCACGTCGGACTAGGCGATGTCTGCAAGCATTGCGGCAAGAAAGGCCATTGGGCCCAAAATTGCTGTGGGAAACTGAAGACGGAGGAGCAGGCCTATGTGGCCAGGCCCAAGACGATGAGCCCATGCTGATATATGTCTTTGGGGTAGAGAACCCTGGCTCGTCTCTTACTCCTTGCCTTTCCTCACCACCGCTGATGCCGCCTCGCACTACACCCCTTCCTTCACCATCGCCGACACTGCTTCCCAGCCAGGATGGGGCCGTCCTAGCACCCCACCAGTTCAAGCTCGTGGAGGTGAAGGTGTTCGCCCTCTTTGATGTGACCGAGGACCAGGACCCAAAGCACTGGGTCCTAGACACCGGCGCTACATACCACATGACGGGAACTCATGCTGCCTTCTCCGACCTCGACACCGGCACCGTTGGCATGGTCTGTTTTGGTGACGGCTCTATTATCAAGATCGAGGGCCATGGTATTATCCTGTTCGCTTGCAAGAATGGGGAGCGTCGTACCCTCAGCAACGCATACTTTATCCCCCGTCTGACCATGAACATCATCAGCGTCGGCCAGCTCGATGAGATGGGGTTCTAGGTGCTCGTGGAGGGAGAGTGATGTGGATCTGTGACGAGGAGCGCCGTCTACTCGCCAAGATCCACCTGAGCCCAAGTTTGTTCTATGTGATCAATGTCGACATTGCACAGCCGGTGTGCTTCGCCGTGCACGCCAAGGAGGATGCGTGGCTCTGGCATGCTCAATTCGGGCATGTCAACTTTGGCGCTCTCAGAAAGATGGGGTGCAAGGAGCTCGTCTGTGGCATGCCTCTGCTGGACCACGCTGACCACGTCTGCGATGCATACCTAGCCAGCAAGCACTGACAGACGCTATTCTCTCAGCGCACGCTCTCGCATTCAACCGAGGTGCTACAGCAGCTTCACGGGGATCTTTGTGGGCCTATCTCGCCACCAATGCCTAGCAGTAACAGCTACTTCCTCCTCCTAGTTGATGATTCCAAAGACGCCGTGGCCATCATGATCAAGCGCATTCAGGCAGCGACGAAGCGCAAGATCAGGAAGCTAGTTCGTGCACTCCGCACGGACTGAGGAGGAGAGTTGACTTCGAAGAGTGCTGCGCCTAGCTAGGTTTGCGCCGCAAGCTCATGGCGCCACATTCCCCTCAATAGAATGGCATTGTCCAACAACTCAACCAGATGTGGTGAGCATCGCTCAGAGCATGCTCAAGGCCAAAGGGCTCCCGGACCGGATGAATTCTAGGGCGAGGCGGTCACCATGGCCGTGTATCTACTCAACCATTCCTCATCCAAGAGCATAGGTGGCAAGCCCCCCTACAAGCTCTAGACTGACAGTGCCCCTAGCATTTAGCACCTGCGCACGTTTGGCTACATCGCGCACATGAAGGTGACAACTCCAAACTTGAAGAAGCTCAACGATAGGAGTAGGCAGACCATCTTTGTCGGCTATGAATCGGACTCCAAGGCATATTGGTTGTATGACTCGGTGACACGGCGTGTGCACATTAACTGTAACATGGTGTTGAAAGAGATGACAGTGTAGTCCTGGACCGACGGCCAATGTAATGAGGCGGGAGACTTCGTAGTCGAGCACCATGAAAATGACGACAAGCACGACTACATCGGCCAGAGCTGCTGCTACATCTTCAACCTCGCCAATGACGTCAATTCATGCCTCGCCAGTGCACAGTACTAGGAGCGTAGCACCGAGAGCACCATCAGCCCACGCCTCTCCAGCGCATGGCACTAGAGCGTGATGCCGGGCACGCACACACAGCAAGACGCAGACTCGATCGAGTTCGTGTCGCCACCTGGTGCCAGAGCATGACAGCAGTTGGATGTGGACATGACGACGACGCTCTACTTTGGTACCGTGACATCGAAAACATGTTTGGCCAACCACGCGGCCGAGTCTAGCCGCACAGGAGCTAGAGGAGCAGTTGCTACTAGCAAGCGAAGACGAGCCGGCGTCGTTAAGGAGGCCCTGCAGCACGAAAACGGGCGCCATGCCATGCTCAATGAGTTCACCTCCATTGAGGCAAATGACACTTAGAGGCTCCTTGATCCACCACCAGGAGTGAAACTCATCGGCCCCAAGTGGCTTTACAAGACTAGCGCGATGAAGCTAGACTCGTCACCAAGTTCAAAGCCAAGCTCGTCGCTAAGGGGTATGTCTAGTGCCAGGGCATCAAATTCAATGAAGTGTTTGTCCTGGTGGCGCACCTGGAGGCTGTGAGGCTGCTATTGGCGCTCGCTGCAAGCGAATGGTGGGCAGTCCATCGTATGGATGTTAAGTCCGCTTTCCTGAATGGAGAGCTCTTGGAAGATGTCTACATCGAGCAGCCGTTGGGGTTTGTGATGAAGGGACAAGAGACGAAGGTGCTCCACCTAATCAAGGCTCTTTACAGACTCCGTCAAGCCCCACAAGCATGGTACTCCTAGCTTGATGAGTCCCCGATAAAGCTCGGATTCTGGTGTACTACGTCGGAGCACGCTATCTACCACCGCAGTGTGGGCATACATCGACTCATCGTGGGCGTCTATGTAGACAACCTGGTGATTACCAGATGGGATTCAAGCGGCATCAGCGCCTTTAAGGAGGAGATGAAGGCGACTTTCAAGATGACTGATCTCGAGCTCTTGCGCTATTACCTTTGTCTAGAGGTAACACATATGGGATGTGACATCACCATTTGCCAGAGCACCAATGCTACAAAGATTCTGGAAGGCGCCGGCCTGACTGGGTGTAATCCAAGTCATACCCCCATGGAGTCCTGACTCGAGCTCAATAAGTCTAGCTCTGCTCTTGCTGTTGATGCCATAAAGTATAGAAGCATTATGGGTTCTCTTCGATACCTAGTAAACTCAAGATCGAACCTAGCATTCTCGGTGGTGTACATCAGTCGGTTCATGTAGAACCCGACTACAGAGCACATGGTGGCCATAAAGAGAGTGCTAAGATACATTGCTAGAACCTTGCACTATGGCTATCACTACTAGAGGATGAAGGAGGCATGACTCTTTAGCTACAACAATAGTGATCTAGCTGGTGATGTTGATACAAGGAAGAGCACCACATGGGTTATCTTCTTCCTCGGCTCCAGCATCATCACATGGCAGTCTTAGAAGCAAAAGGTGGCGGCCTTATCTTCCTGTGAAGCTGAGTATATTGCCGCCACTACTGCATCCTGCCAGGGTGTTTGGCTGACCCAACTTCTTGCTAAATTCAAAGGCAAGATTTTTTAAGACTGTAGTAAACATATAGATGTGAGGTATCATCATATACGGGAATGTGTCGATGAGAACAGGGTGAATCTTGAGTCCGTCGGGACAGTTGAAGAGCTGGCATACATTCTGACAAAGGCTTTGGGATGAGATCGCTTCTGTGAGCTGCGTTCAAGGTCGGTGTTATTGATATACACACCATGCGCAAGGAGGAGATTTTGTTAGTAAACCTTGTGCATGTGTTAGTTAGTTAGTTGTGCATGTTTATCTTCTTGGTTTGCATGCGCACGAGCACCGTGCGGCTGTCCACCCAAGAGCTTCTGCTCTTTATAATTTAGGAAATAAAAGGAGAAGAAAAAAAACCAGAAAACGCTGCTCAGTTGTTCGCAACACCAAACCAGTGTGTTCCAAGTGTCTCGCGTGTGTTTATGCTGTGTTTGAGTTTGCAGTAGTGATCGCAAGCTCGCCGGGCGTCAAGGACGCTGGCCTGAGCTGACAAAATATGCATAAAGCATGTATTTTTCTGAGTAGTCAATGGGGTTGGAAAGTTGATGTACAACT
The DNA here is from genome assembly GCA_030770085.1 of Oryza coarctata. NCBI lineage: Eukaryota > Viridiplantae > Streptophyta > Magnoliopsida > Poales > Poaceae > Oryza > Oryza coarctata. The sequence continues at coordinate 6,664,500 of CM061484.1, read as the reverse complement.
GCAAGCTACACTACCACATGAAGAACTTAGTGAACTTGAGGTGGCGTGCTGCATCAGCACGCAACATCAAGTCCTGACTGTTAGATAATTCCAAGCTCGGTTAGTTAGCATGTTCAGCTAGAATAAAGGGCTCACTTTGAGCGCGTCTTGTACAGACCGTTGCTGCATGAGTTCATACACCGGTTCTCCTGTTTTCCCGTCACGTCTAGGCTAGGTGGAGGTGATGGCCTAGTCTCCAAGTCATGGGATGGCACAACTACTGTAGAGGCGAGAAGATCGCTGCGTCGTGGCTGGTGTTTGCCACTCGTTTTTTGTAATTCAGAGTATAAATTGGTTTGGAATACAACAGAAAAGTGCCATTGTTCGGACGGCACCAAAAGCTCTTTTGTTCATGGCATTCCTGTGAGTTCATCAGAGTTCCAGTGCGTGTGTGCGTTCCAGGTACTCTGGTGGGTGTTGTTCATCTTCTCCGGTGACAGGTGCCGGGATTTGAAAGAAACAAGTGGTATCAGAGCGATGGTTACGACCCAGGACGCGATGTCATCGCTGCCCAATCTCGGTGGGAGGTCGACGACGCCAGTACGGAGCCGGCGGGGGTCGCCATCACCGCCGTGGCGCAGGCCGCACCCGCGGTATCGCGACGGCACGCTCGTCATCGAGCGCACGGTGGAGCGCCACGTCAAGGACGTCGAGAGCGCCAAGTGGCCGACGCTCACCAAGACGAACTACGGCGCGTGGTCGGCCATGATGCGCGTCATGCTCAGGGCGCGTGGTCTCTAGGACGCCGTGAACCTCGGCGACCCGGAAGAGGATGAAGACCAGATGGCATTAGAGGCCATCTGCAAGGCGGTGCCCGAGGAGATGATAGAGGTGATGGCGAACAAGTCCAGCACGTGGGCAGCATGGGAAGACCTCAAGACGGCAAACCTCGGCATCGAGAGGGTGCGCATGGCGAAGGCGCACACGCTCTGCAATGAGTTTGATTCTCTGTCCTTTAAGGATGGGGAGTCGATCGACGACTTCTCCGTGCGCATCAACAAGGTGGTGCAGTAGCTGTGCACCCTCGGCGACGGCATCGAGGAGCCGGCGGTGGTGCGCAAGTTTCTGCAGGCACTACCCAAGCAGTTCCACTAGATCGCCATGGTGATTGAGACTCTCTTGGAACTGGGGGAGGTGCCGATCGAGGAGCTGGTGGGATGCCTCAAGGCTGCGGAGGAGAGGTACGGGCTCACGGGTGGAGCCATCGGCATCGCGCAGCTGAACCTCACAGAGGACAAGCTCGTGGAGTGGGTGTCCAAGCGGCTGCATCTCAACGCCGACAAGGGGTCGGGGAATTCGAGCAGCTCGTCAGGAGGCCAGCAACGTGGGCGCGGTGGTGGCCGTGACAAGACTGGCCATGGTGGCCGGCAGAAGGGAGGCGATGGTGGCTCGAGGGAGAAGAAGGGCGATGGCGGTGCACGCGGTGGAGACGGTGGTGCGCGCGGCAGCTACCGCGACGTCGCACGCAACGAGTGCTGGTACTGCGGCACCCGAGGTCACTGGGCCAAGGAGTGCCCAAAGCGTCAGCGTGATGGGTAGGCCCACGCGGCCCAGGTCGAGGAGGACCAGGAGGCCCGTACTCTCCTAGTAGCGGTGGCCGTGGAGGAGGTCAACGCCATTTCCTCCCCAATTCATCCGGTGATGACACCGGCGATCCACCTCGACGAGAGCAACCTCTTTGTCTAGCTTGGGGAGAGGAGCGACGGTGCCACTACGCGATGGATCCTTGACTCGGGTGCCACCAATCATATGACTGGTGCCTGGTCGGCTTTCGCGGAGCTCAATGACGGCGTCCATGGTTCTGTGCGGTTCGGCGACGGCTCCACGGTGGGGATTGAGGGGCGCGACATCGTGCTCTTCAAGTGCAAGACCGGCGAGCACCAGATGTTGACGGGGGTGTACCACATCCCCAGGCTGACGGTGAACATCATCAACCTGGGCCAATTGGAGCAGGAGCGGTACAAGATCTTGCTTGAGGATGGAGCGCTCAAGATCTGGGATCCATGGCGGAGGCTCGTGGCGGTTGTGCGGTGCGCGGCGAATCAGCTCTACATCCTCAATGCCGATGTCGACAAGCCCATGTGCCTGGCCTACGCATGCGGAGGAGGCGTCGTGACGGTGGCATGCCAGGTACGGCCACCTCGGTTTCAAAGGGCTCCATAAGCTATCGAAGGGGGAGATGGTCCGCGGGCTACCGTAGATCGAGCACGTGGATCAAGTATGCAATGGGTGCCTCGTCAGCAAGCAGTGGTGAGCAAGTTCAGGGCGTCACAGCAACTGGAGTTGGTCCACGCTGACCTGTGTAGGCCAGTCACGCCGTTGACGCCAGGTGGCAAGAAGCTGTTCCTGCTCGTCGTCGATGAAATGAGCAAGTTCATGAGGCTGCTGCTGCTGGCCATGAAGCATGAAGCGGCTGCGGCGATCATTCGTCTCTAGGCGCGGGCAGAGGCGGAGGTCAGGCACAAGCTAAGGACGCTGCGCAGCGACCACGGTGGTGAGTTCATGGCGCGGGCGTTCGGGGAGTACTGCGCCAGACAGGGAATCCAGCGCCACCTCACCGCACCGTACACGCCACAGCAGAATGGCGTGATGGAACGGTGGAACCAGACCATGCTGGGGATGGCATGGAGCATGCTCAAGTCCATGGGCGTGCCAGGGCATTTCTAGGGAGAAGCTATGACCGTGGCGGTCTTTATCCTCAACCGAGCGCCGACGAGAGCCCTGGAGATCAAGACGCCATATGAAGCTTGGTATGGACACAAGTCCGTTGTTCATTACTTCCGTACTTTTGGCTACGTCGCGTATGTCAAGGCTGCAGGCGGCCACGTGCGGAAACTCGACGACAGGAGCACGCCCATGGTGCTCATCGGGTATGAGCCGAGCACGAAGGCCTACCGGTGACAGACCGCGTGCACGTCTCGAGGGACGTCGTGTTCGAGGAGGAACGCGCATAGAAGTGGGACGAGGATGGCATGGGGAGCAGCGCGGGCGGTGACGACGACCCATTCATCATCGAGTATGAGTACGTCTACACGCCCGGAGTGATGCCGGCAACACCCGAAGCTGGAGCTGCGCCACGCATGGCATCAAGGACGCCAAGCGCGACATCGAGTGGGATGGCGCCAGCGACGCCGGGCGTGTCCAGCGGCGCGCGCACGCCAGTGTAGCCGGAATAGGGCGGCGAACCTGAACCAGTTGTGCCAGGAGTGGAGTTCGCGTCTCGACCAAGCGGAAGCCTCGACCTCAATGATGACCATGATGAAGGCACACCCTTACGGTTCAGGACACTGGATAATATCCTGAGCAGAGGGGCGACTCTGCTGGGTGAATTTGAACCAAGGGTGGCAGATGGAGAGCTGATGGTGGCCGTGGGCGACGGGGAGCCAGCCACATTCGAGGAGGCATGGCGCGAGCTGAGCTGGATCAAGGCCATGAGGGAGGAGATGGCCTCCATCGAGCAGAACAACACCTGGTCACTAGTGAGTCTTCCTCGAGGCCATAAGCCAATTGGTTTGAAATGGGTGTTCAAGCTAAAGCGTGATGAAGCTGGAAACATCGTGAAGCACAAGGCTCGTCTTGTTGCAAAGGGGTATGTGCAGCAGCAGGGAGTGGATTTTGATGAGGTGTTCGCTCCAGTTGCAAGGATGGAGTCAATTCGGATGTTGCTAGCAGTTGCAGCCCAAGAGGGGTGGTTTGTGCATCACATGAATGTCAAATCCGCATTTCTGAATGGGGAGCTCAAGGAGGAGGTGTATGTTCAGCAGCCACCGGGGTTCATTGCTGTTGGACAGGAAGGCAAGGTGCTGAGGTTGAAGAAAGCACTGTATGGGTTACGACAAGCGCCATGGGCATAGAATGTGAAACTTGATATGTTACCAGGTTCATGGAGAAGCCCAGGCAGGAGCATCTTGCTGCTGTCAAGCACTTGTTACGCTACATTGTAGGGACAGTGGATTATGGCCTTGTATATCCGAAGTTCACAAAGGGCACTAACAGGATTACAGGGTATTCTGATAGTGACTATGGGGGAGATGTAGATGAAAGAAAGAGCACTACTAGGGTAATCTTCTTCCTAGGGCAGATGGTGATCTCATGGTTGTCTTAGAAACAGAAGACAATAGCTCTTTCAACTTGTGAAGCTGAGTACCTAGCAGGGGCAGTAGCAGCATGCTAGGCTGTGTGGCTCAATAGATTGTTGGATGACATTGCAGGAGCCAATGCCCAGCAACCCATTCTGAAGATGGATAATCAATCAGCGATAGCCCTGAGCAGGAATCCTGTGCTTCATGATAGAAGTAAACACATTGACACTAAGTTTCATTTCATTCGAGAGTGTGTGGAGCATGGGAGGATATGCTTGGAGTTCGTGAAGACACAAGAGCAACTTGCTGACATTCTGACAAAGTCACTGGGACGTGCAAGATTTTGTGAGCTTCGTGAATAAATTGGAGTCATCAAGTTAAGGTAAACTGAGCATGAATTAGGGGGAGATTCTTAGATAATCCAAGCTCGGTTAGTTAGCATGTTCAGCTAGAATAAAGGGCTCACTTTGAGCGCGTCTTATACAAACCATTGCTGCATGAGTTCATGCACCGGTTCTCCTGTTTTCCCGTCGCGTCTAGGCTAGGTGGAGGTGATGGCCTGATCTCCAAGTCGTGGGATGGCACAACTACCGTGGAGGCGAGAAGATCACTGCGTCGTGGCTGGTGTTGGCCACTCGTTTTTTTGTAATTCAGAGTATAAATTGGTTTGGAATACAACAGAAAAGTGCGGTTGTTGGGATGGCACCAAAAGCTCTCATGTTTATCGCATTCCTGTGAGTTCATCAGAGTTCCGGTGCGTGTACTCCAAGGGGGTGCTGTTCATCTTTTCCGGCGACGGGCGCTGGGATTTGAAGGCAACACTGACGCCTTGTCTGTGCACTAGGAACAGGGACTTGCTTTCTTTAGACAATTTATCTTCTAGCAATTTATATGTTACTTGTGAGGAATGCACTTAGGAATATACCGCTAGAAAAAACACCAACAATCAGCAGCTGTCGTTAGCTCCCACCACCTGAGAAAGCCATGAATTGTTGAAACCCATGGAGCTTGCTGGTTCAAGTATCACTATAATACAAATACACTCAATGTTGTGTTAATAAAATGGAATCATATGAAAGTACAAATAAAATATTATAAAAGCACCTATGGAAGGTGAGAGCCAGCAGCTTGTCAAACTGGAGCAGCTGCCGCAGCCACCCACAAATTTTCCATTCGACGCATTCTTAAACCAGTTAGAGGGCAGGTAGGTAGGCATTGATCAAGCGCTGAAGCATTGGAGTCAGTTAATAGAGAAATTATGCCCTAACTTTACAGAGAATGCAAGGAAAACATCTAGCTTAGGTGGGACTAGATGAGAATCTCCCCAGTCCAAGTAGTTAATGCATCACAACGAACCATCGGGTTAGGGCCAACTAAAATCAGGTCATTTTACATGCCCATCGAGAACCATCTGAGATAATATATTTATACAGGTGAATATCTTTAGTCTCCAGCTATTTACTTTTTGCATAGACTATTATTTGAGATATCCGCCCATAAAAACTCTTTTTACATGTGATCTAACCTATAAATCTTCTACGTTATTGTAGTAAAAAAATCCACATGCTATGCAGTAATACATAATGATACAAAATTGGCATTTTTCTTATTAGCATATAGGACATCAACTCGTTATAAATTTATAGCCATTTACATTCATTGAACATTCAAATAGATTGAGTGGCAATAATGCTAATTAAGTTGATCATCCGCATTAACATTAAAAAGTAAAATACATATTGATATGTCATACTAATTCAGTCTGCATCCTTGGATAGTATGAGATACATAATATAATTATTATCTAAAATATTAATTTCAAATATGCCCTCAACAATAATTAATGCATGTATGTAACCACATTCTTTTGCCGATCTATTATGTCTCCGAAAACTGGGAATTAGTATTACTTGGAACAAAAATAGATGTAGAATTGGTGTCTGAAGTCATCAAACAAATAGGGCTTAGATTGAGTGAATGTGTAGCCAAACTCATTAATCACGTCAAGTTGTATTGCAAGCTAGCTTTCTTTATTACCTTAGTTGCTTCACCCTATATAGGTCAATTATAATTACTATTAGTATTAATTTAATTTGAAAGAATGTAACGAAATTACAAGATTAATGTAACTAGAAATTACTTCAATTGGATGGACGTTGGAAAGAGAGGCATAATTGACACATAGTTACTATCTTCAAGCTCTTTTAGCTTGAAAGAACTATAGGGTTATGAGTAGGCTAGGATAGTATAAAATAAATTTTTTCTACTACTTAATCCAAGAACCATGCGAAATAAGATCATGAATCATTACCACTCAATGCGCTGAGCAATGAAAAAAGAGTCGTAGCAGATCAATTGAATGTAGCGCGCATTGGTATAGACGTAAGTGGTTGATCTGTTAACGCTAACATTTGGTAAGTTTATGGATAGATTGGAAAGACGATCGGTTTAGTAAAAAAGAGTCTATAGGCCTGTAGGTCTCTGCACGGTGTTTCATCGGAGTGGTTAGCCGATGAGTTATCTATACCTTAGCAACATGCCCAGCATATCAACTTCTCAGCCGATAAGCACCCGTCTTCAGAGACTTCTATCGAACATCATGCCTAGTGCATCGGACTTCTGGTCGATGCACACATATCTTCATAGATATCCTCTCATCGGCTTAGTTAGCCGATGGGTTCGCTCCGCCCTTCCTTCAGCACGACCGATCTGGCGTCCGCTGTCCTATTGTTGTTGTCCTCGTTCTCTTACTGTCTCTTATTGTCTCGTTCTCTTCCTATTGCCAAAGCATATGAAACCACATTCATGTTGTTCTGCTCATGAGTCGTTTAAGTACACTGATCCTTATCAAGATTAATGCCATGTTACATAGGTAAGAAACTTTTTTTAAATATTTCATGTTAAACATCTTCAACACCTTGTCAGTCTATGTACTATAGTTTAATCCAATTAGCTTGTTTGATCTATCTCTATAGATATTAATGCCTAGAATATATGCAGCTTCCTCTATGTCCTTCATTGAGAAACTATTTTTTAATGATGTCTTAATGGATTCTAACATAGGAATATTGTTTCCAATCAACAACATATCATCTACATATAGGATTAGAAATAGAAGTGTGCTCCCACTAACCTTGCTGTAAATACAAGGTTCTTATAAAGCCAAACCCTTTGACCACTTTATCAAAGTGAATATTCCAACTCCGAGATACTTACTTCAACCTATAAATGATTTTTGCAATTTGCATAACTTTTTAGCTGATTGTGGATCGATAAAACCATTAGGCTAGTCCTGTACACATCCTCACATAGGTTTCCATTATGGAAAATTATTTTGACATCCATTTGCCATATCTCATGATCGAAATAGGCCACAATCATTAGAATATTCCAAATAGACTTTAGCATTATGACAAGTGAGAAAGTTTCATTATAATAATTACCTTGAATCTATTTAATTTTCATTAAAATAATTACCTTGAATCTATTTGAAGTCTTTCACTACCAGTCATTCCTTATAGATGTCAACTTTTCCATCTATATATATATATGGTTCTTAAAGACCCATTTTCACTCAATGGTTTTTACACTATCAAGTGGATCAAGCAAGTTTCAAACTTGATTATCATGCATGGATTCTACTTCAGATCTTATGGATGCAAGCCATTTCTCATAATTTGGTCCCATCATTGCTTCTTCATAGGTCACATGCTCATCATTGTCTAACAACAATATTTTGCATTGGTCTGAAGTCAATAACATATACCTCATAGGTGCATGCTGTATCCTTCCCAACCAATGTAGGGCCGGTGGATCTATAGCAAGTTCAATAACAACATGTTCATCATGTTGTGGCTTTGTAGGAGTTGAAACATTTTTTAGTGTTTCCTTAACTTCTTCTAGATGTACTATGCTCCCACTAGCCCTTCCTAAAAGAAACTCTTTCTCCAAGAATACATCATGTCAAGCGACAAACACTTTGCTTTCTTTCTCGATTATAGAAATAATATCATTTCATTTCCTTAGAATACCCCACAAAGAAGCATTTGTTAGACTTAGGTGTGATCTTGTCTTATTGTAAATGTTTTACATCAGCCTTAGAACCTCAAATCTTTGGGAAAGATAAAACAAGAAGCTTCCCAGACCATATGTCATATGATGTATTTTCTACTAGTTTTGATGGAACCCTATTTTGTGAACACTATAGTTTCTAGTGCAAAACCCCAAAAAGATAATGGAAAATCAGATTGCCTTATCATTGATTGCACCATGTCTAACTATGTATGATTTCCCTATTTAGATACACTATCCCACTAAGGTGTTCTTGGAAGTGTCAACTATGGAACAATTCCACATTGATGATTACCAAACTCATGGCTCAAATACTTGTCTCCACGATTTGATCATACAAACTTTATTTTTCTTACCTAAATGATTATGTTCTTCATTCTAAATTTCCTTAAACTTTCAAAGGGTTTAGACTTATGCCTCATTAGATAGATGTATCTGTATCCACTGAAGTCATCGGTAAGTACTGAAAACCATCTCTGGCTATGGTACTTATTGGTCCACATACAACAGTATGTATAGTCCCAATAGTTCCCTTACCTTCTCACTGTAACCCATAAAAGTTGTCTTTGTTATCTTGCTAAGTAAACAAGATTCACACATCTCAAATGGTTCAAACTCAAAAGACCATTTCTATGGTACTTTTCCATACATTTCTCATTTATATGACCTAAGCGATAGTGCCAAATAAATTCGAGATGTAAATCATTAGTATGTGGCCTTTTCACATTAATGTTATAGACTGACTTCTCATCAAGATTCACTATATATAAGCCATTCATCAAGTGTGCATGGAAGTAGAAAATGTCACTAAAATAGGCTAAACAACCATGAAGTAGAGATGATGTTTTTACACAAAGCTAGAACAAAATAACAATTATTTAGTTCCAAAACTAATCTTGAAGGTAAAGATAATGGTGTAGTGCCAATCGCAACCACAACAACTCTTACTCCATTGGCCAAGCTAATGCCAACTTTCCTTCTCACTAAGTTCCTACTTTTTTTGCTCCTAGAATGACTTATGTGAGCAACTGATTCGGTATCAAATAACCAAGAATTAGTAGAGGATGTAGTGAGATTAATTTTCATAACATTAATAGTTGTGACAGAACTCTTTGCATCCAGTTGCTTCTTCCTGAGTTGTTCTAGGTACATTTTGCAATTCCTCTTTCAGTGACCTACCTCCTTGCAAAAGAAACACTCTGCATCCATAGTGGGCCTAATTTTCTAAACCTTGGTCCTAGGGCTTGAGCTTCTCGCAATCTTATTGAGAGTAAACTTTCTCTTGTGACAAAATTTCTTGATGTTGGGTTTGCGCTTATCCATAATCATTACATGATTTGGGTTTTTCTTAATGCTTTCCTCAGCTAACTTTAGCATATAATGCAATTCGGATAACGTCTTGCTCATGTTGTTTATTGATAGTTCAAGATGAATGGTTCAAAATTCATAGGGAGCGATTGCAGAATCACATCAGTAGCCAACTCTTGGCTAAGATGGGAAACCAAGCTTTCCTAAACTGTCAATGTGACCAATTATCTTGATCACACCGGGACTCACTAGACTTTCATCTATAAGCCTACACACAAACAATGACTTTGAGGTGTTGAATCTCTTAGCCCTATCTTGGTTCTCAAACATGCTACGTAGTCCCACAACAATAGGGTAAGCATCTGATGCTTTATATTGCTTCTAAATCTTTGAGGACATTTTAGCAAACATGAGACAACCTAGATCAAGATAATCTTTAGTTTGGTTTTCATGCTCCCTATGAGCATCAACAGTAGCATTTGCAGGTATATCCTTAGGATAAGGAACCTCAAGTACAAACTATTTGTGCTCTTGCTTGAGACAATTTCTCAACTTGAGAACAATTCTTAAGTTGCAATACCAATCCATAAAGTTTGTTCCATTCAACTTTTATTTTTAAGAATAGACCACAAATTAAAACTTGATGATGCATTAGTTGCCATGCTCTACAATAGAAAATATATACAAAGTTTAGTACTATATCTTTCATTAAACAATTTAATAAAAGATACTCCCACTAGGTATTTTTCCATCAAGTTTCCTCTAACTAACATAGTGGATGATCCAATTTTACTAATATTTAGTGAGCTTTAGAATCACTACTAGAAAACTACTAAAATAGGTAAACAACGCCTTGCTAATCACATCCTATGTGACTCCATACTGTTGGATGACATCTCCATGTCTCAGCTCCAACCTATGCCCAAAGGTCCAAAACCATTTTCATAACCTTGTCAAGTGCACTACCCATCCAAACCTCACATTATATACAAGCTCCTATGCACATAACAAGCAACTTCCTAGATAAACCCACTAGTAAAAAAAATGACACAAAAAGTTGACACAATTGTTTAAACAAATGAAAAAAATAATGCCCTCACATTGCATAAAAGCTCCCATGTATGTTGTCAAAAAATTGATATAGTTCCAGTTCAATGATATATTATCATGGCTTAGTCCATTAGTACATGGACTAAACAATCTAAACCATGTTGATGTGTCATTGACTAGGCATTAGGTGATAGTTTGACAAAATAATTAACTAACATTATATACAAGCCACTGCACATTGACATCCTAAACCCTAGGCAAGAAACTGCATAGATTTCCACACCCTACATACTGCCAGCCAAAACCCTAAACCCTAGTTTAGAAACTTAGTACATATATTGGAACCTTATTGCACAACAAAGAAAGTAAGCAAGCTCAAAATTTTGATGATAGGGATCAGTAGGACAACGTACTTGCTTGAACTTTTTGTGCTGACAGTGGGAGAGATGGCAAAATAGTGCTCACCTCACCATGGTTAGCTCCACTTCGCCATTGTGCAAATTGAGGAGGGGTAATGGTAGAGTAGGTGTAGTGTAGTCTAGCGATTTATATATCTATGTGATTTATGCAGGCGACGACACATGAAAACTGCACATGAAAACCATTTTCATATGCTGTTTTAAGTGTGTGTTGCCCATGAAAGCACTATCCATAGTTCGAAATGTTTGTTTGGGCAGACCCAACAAGCAGCCCATGAAAATTATTTTACTAGGTGGTTATAAGCGTGTGTCATCCACAGAAACACTATCCATAGTTTGAAATATTTGTACAGGTAGACCAAGCAACAAGCAGCCCATGGCAATCGTTTTCATTGGTGGTTGTATGCACACACTGCCTGCAATAATATATTCAAATTTTTTGTAAATTCATAGAAATTCAAATGGACTCCGATTGAGGTAAATAATACATCTATGTGGTCCTTACAACATGTGCTTCAGTTTGGTTAGATTTATTCAATCTTAAAATTCTTACATTGCAAGAGTCGCTCACTATTTGTTCACTTGTGTACATTTGACCATAGTTTATTAGATATCATGATATTAGTGGGAATCCATAAAAAATTAAGTGGTTCTAAAGGGATTAACCTAACCAAATTGCATGAAATGAAGTAAGGATAACTGTGAAACATTTTAAATCTCAATTAGCCTTCATATGAATTTTCTATAATTCTTTTGAGTAATATAAAATTATGTCTAGAGGCAATTGCTTATATGAGCTGTCCAGAAAACTTTTGGGACCACATGTCAATGAGAAGCCATATTAATCTATTTCCACTTGTCACTGAGAATCCATATTTCTAATGTAAGTAGCATAAAATACTATTGTACGAGATGAAATATAAAACATATACTAATTTCCATAAAATATTCTAATTGGATGCACTTGACATACTCCCGGTTTACTAATTTCCATAAAATATTCTAATTAGATCCACTTGACATACTCTAGGCCTATACTACCTAGTGATAAACTACAAAGCAAAAATATTTCCCTAAACAAAATATTCTATCTAGACCCACCTGTCATATTTTAGGATAAAAAAACTAAACAAGTTCTGGGGGTCCTGTTCTATGCTGTCTTTGACACCGTCATGGAGTAGGTACTCATAGTTGGCCCCATGCTAGAGTAGGCACTAGGTGCCAGTGCCGGCCACTGGTTGCCAGCAATGTTCGGGACTCATCACTCGAGGCTAGGGGTGATTCTTTGCTCTAAATTTAGAGGTAAAAAATAATAATACTATGAGGGAAAGTTCATTTATGATCTCTTATTTTTTGTCTAAATTTAATGATTGTAGATGGACCAAAGTTGGAAGCACAATATTAGTCATTTGAGCTAAGAGTATAGAAATGGAGTTGTTGAATTCCTGCATATTATAGAGGATGATAAGAGGAGTAGGACGATTGAATATATGGTCTGTTCATAAGTAGACTTTCATAATGTGAACATGCTTGCGGAAAGAGTTTAGGTGTAGTCTCATCTAGTACATATAGGATTTATGAAGGTGTACATGTGTTGGACCAAGCATGGAGAGCAATGGCCACACAATATTCCAATTGATGAAGTGACGGATGTATAGAATGAGAAACAATATCACAAGGATTTTGTCCCATCTCTATTGGGTGGTGATATCATCAATGTCAACCCTCATACCCTCTCAGAAATATTGCGTGATGTTGAGGAGCTAATGTATAACAAGAGATATTATGAAAAGTTTAGCACATTGGTGACAGATTCTAAGACTTCTCTATATCTCGGATGCAAGCAGAAGCACACAAAGTTATCTATTGTCTTAGATATCATGAAGCTTTAGGAAAGTAATGATTGGTCACACAAAAGTTTTACAAATTTACTTGACTTGTTTAAGGACTTGATACCAGAGGAGAACAAAATACCAAAAATGACATATAAAGCAAAACAAGTGTTACGCCCATTGGGGCTAGAGGTTAAAAAGAATCATGCATGTCAAAATGATTGCATGTTGTACTACTGTTAATGCCAATATTTGGTAAGCCCACAAACAAATTTGATTATACATGTAGAGCCAATCGGCTTATGAAAAGAGACCGACTAATGGATGGAAAGCGCTAATTGGGCAGAAGACAGATTTGGTTCAAATGGTAGGTGGAGAATTATCTAGATGAGACTGAATCAAGGAGGAAATCTTGGAGACCATGGGAGAGTTGTTTTGTATCTATAAGGTATCTATTATAATTAGGCATGAGTAGTTAATTTTATTAACTTTGAGAGAGAGATTCCTCTTCTATTTAGTAAGTAATGTCTAGAGGTTGTTTGTAACCATACCGGACTCGTGTAATCATAGGGTTTAAATATAAATCCAAAGGGACCTTGTAAGATAGCCATGCAAAGCAATACAATTTTGGCGCATTGCCACCCTAGTTCATCTAGTTTTTTCCTAGCGGTTATGGCTCTCGACGCGAGGCTATATCGTTTAGGACTAATCTTTGGTCAAAAGGTAAGTCCCGCTATTATTCTTGTGTATCTGCTCTATCTAAGGATGCATCGTTTAGGTTTGACCTCTTAGTCCAATTAGATATATCACGCCACATTCGCGTGGGATTTATTGACTTATCAAACTCCTTTTACAGTCATTAATCTCGTGCTGCATCGGTTTGGTCTGACCTTCTTGAATGCTGATAGTAGATTGAGCCTTGAGTCAGTGGGTCTCTACGTGATGTTTCATTGAAGTAGCCAGCTGATGAGTTACATTTATATTAACCTTCATGCCTAACGATATAGAGCGATTGTGCACAATTAATCCGCTATTGATCGATCTGGTTCTGCTAGATTTAGCCTTATAATATCTTGGTTAGATTCAATTTATCAAGGTTGTGTCTAACAAGGCTAGCATCATGATCTAGTAGGTTTCATTCCTCCCATCAGCACAACTAGCTAATGAGTTTACCTATTTATATTGTAGCTAGCTGATTGGTTTATCTGTTCCTTTCGTCGGCATGACTGATCTATCTTCTGCCATTTTCATGCTGTTAGTTTTTGCCTTGTATTGTCTCAGTTCAGTTCAATTTATCAAAGCTGCCTCTAACAGTATGATTATCAATGGTTGCTAGGTCTCATCTCATCGGAAGACTAGGGTTCGCTCTTTACTACTTATCGTATATTTTATTCAGAATATCATTGACTCTATAGCCAATATATCTTTTATTTTATTCCTCATTGTTTGTCTATGCTTTCATCGGCTTTCGAATCGATGTATAAGTGCTACAACCCCTATCCGCAACCAGTCGATGGGAGGAGTCCGGATTGACCTATAGGCCAATTAGTTCATTAACCTAATCCTCTCTATCTGCTTGTCAATTGCAGTGTTAAATTCACTAGCACACCCACTAACCTCGATGTTTAGCACATGCACTAGAGCTCAGCAGATCTTCAAGGCCTTAACGTGTACATGCTTATCACATCGGACCACCATTGGCGAACACACTCTCTTTTGTCACACCTTTTACCTGGACCAATCTCCATGCCAACACACCCTTTAGCATGCCCGGTAGGACACAAAATTTCAACACGATGGCTGGAAAAGTAATTAATGCAAACAACATGATTCTACTTACAATGGATGATCTAAGTGAAGAGCAGAAACAACAAGTAGAGCAGAACTTGGCCAATTTTTAGAAAATCTGGTTAGAATCTTTTGGTATGAATAGACAAGGGCCAATTTAGAAGTCACAGTTTTACAAACCTTTTCTGATAGGTGAATCGAGCCAGTCACCACCTGTAAGTCCTCTAAAATCATTGAAAGAGATGATTAATGAAGTAGTACACCACGCACTCATCAACCAATCAAGAGTATTGGTGAATACGTTATAGAATCTGATCAAGAAGATGGTGGATGGATCCATTGTTCAAGTCCTATATATTTGCTGATAAAAATATAGCCACCTCATGTGACATGTGGTACTAGTAGGGATATATCGACGAATCTAGTTCCACCAACACAGAATGTGATTGGGGTCAATGGGATGATGTATTTCTTAGGTGTTAGTGGGATGGATACCTATTATGGGGGGTATTAGTAGGACTATTCAGGAGCTATTCCTGATTCAAACAATTATCACAAAGAATATCCTAGGTAGAATCGATTACCAACTCTACCTCCACAATATCAAAGAGAAATCCCAAAGGAGGAGTATTGGTCAACAAGGGTTGCAAAAGTGGTGAGAGAGCAATTTGGTTTAAAACCAAAAGGGCCATTTATGTATCAGCACCCATATCTTGAGTGGTTTGACAGAGTTCTGCTACCACACCAATATAGAATACCATATTTATCTAAGTTTTTAGGATAAGACAACATATCTACAGTGAAGCTATTAGCTGATTCTTAGCCCAATGTGGGAAGCATTGGCTAAGGAAGCCTTGAGGGTTAGATTTTTTTGCTATCCTTATCTGGATCAGCTTTTACATGGTTTTCTTCATTATCATAGAATTCAATTCAAGAATGGTCCAATCTAGAGAAATAATTCCACAAGTACTTTTCTTGTTAGGATTCATGAAATGAGATTAACAAATTTAACATCAGTTAGACACAAGCCAAATGAATTAGTCCCAGAATACATTCAGCAGTTTTGCAACATTAGAAGCTAATGTTATAGTATGAATTTAAGTGATGGATAGCTAGATGAGTTAGCCTTGCATGGTTTATGGGCTCCAATCAAAGAATGTTTTTCTTCACAAGTCTTTGATAGTTTAGCACACCTACTATAGAAGGTGTTGGCTCACAAAAGCCAATTCCATCAGAGGGTTGCTTCAGTGCAAGATTATTCATCGGACTCAGACGATGAGGGATTCGATGATGAAATTGGATTAGCGGAATGGGCTAGAAACAAAAAATCAATATCATGCTCATAGGTGAAGAATATCGGCAAGGAGGAGTGATATGATTTTGATATCAATAAGGCTGATAAAATGTTCGATTTGTTACTTCAGGAGAAACAGATTCAACTCCCACCAAATCACATGATTCCATTACCCAATGAACTTAAGAAGAATAAATATTGCAAATGGCACAATACATTATTATTACATCATACTAATGAGTGCAAAGTGTTTTAGCCATAGATACAATCAGCTGTTGAATAGGGAAAAATTAAATTCCAAAATAAAAAGCCAATGAAAATTGATACAACAATCCAAGGTTTAAACATGTTGAACAAGAAAGGTTTGCACAAGATCGGTTGCTTACAAAACGAACATTCATATATAGCTGATTGTGGTTGATTGATGAAGAATGTTTTGAACAAAGTGGTGATAAGGAATTGCATGAAAATGACAAAATCAGAATCCTCAGGGGTGTCAAACTGGAATCTTCATGAGAAATCACAAAAAAGAGCACAACAATTATGAGACATGGAGTAACAAATGAAGCAATAGCAAGACCATGAGGAAGCTAATCGTTGTTGTGAATGGACTAAATGAGTATGGCACATCAAGCGAAAAGATGAAGGTTGAGACATCAGCTCCAACAAACATGGTATTATTCTTTCCTCAAGAGTATAAAGCACTTTCATCCGATGAGGAAGTCAATGAAAAAGTTTTTGCTCAATTAATGCTCCAACCTATTCAAGCTATATTAGATAAATCTAAGGAGTATAAGCATCGGCATCTGAAACCGTTACATATCAAGCGATATGCGGATGGGAAGCCCATGACAAAAATGTTAGTTGATGGGGGTGCAACTATCAATCTGATGCCGTATGCAACTTATCGCAAGTTAGGAAAAATTGCCAAATATCTGATAAAGACAAATATAGTGTTGAAAGAATTTGGCGAAAATCCATCAGAGATGAAGGGTGTGTTAAATATGGAGTTAATAGTATGGAGCAAGGCATTGCCTACCATGTTCTTCGTTATCGATGGAAAAGGTTCATATAGTTTACTCTTTGGCAGGGACCAGATTCATGTAAATTATTGTGTGCCATCTATGATGCATGAAAGTATGATATAGTGGCAAGGAGATCAGATCGAGATAATTCTAGCCAATCAATTGACCAATGTTACAAAGACCAATTTACCAATCTAGAAAGCCAATGGAGTCGATTGCTTGTGTGGAAAAGCATGGAAAGGTGATTACCTCGAGGTCACCAGCCAGCGAATACAACTGATCCAGCAAATCGGCTCAATGTTGTTACTCTGATGGGCACTATTAAGTTGTTGAAGGAAAATTGGGATAAGGGTTTACGTCGGTCGATGATTTAGAAGAGGTTGATATAGGTCTAGGAGATAGCCCAAGGCTAACGTATATAAGTAAAATATTATGTACCAAATTCCATGAAGAATTAATAAAATTATTAAAGGTGTATCGAGAATGTTTTGCTTGGAAATATCATGAAATGCTAGGTCTAGGCTGATCTATTATTGAACATTAGCTCTCTATCAAACCAGGGTATTGGCCATGTAAATTTTATGATGCAATCAGGGCAAAGATCATGTGGTTGTATGATGCAAATTTTATTAGACCGTGCTTATATGCTAAGTGGATATATAATATCATACTGGTGGAAAAGAAAAAATAGAAAATTGAGAATATGTATTAATTTTGGGGATTTGAATAAAGCTACCCCTAAAGATGAGTTTCCGATGCCATTGGAAGATTTGCTAATTGATACAATATCGGGCCACAAGATTATTAGTTTCATGGATGGAAACAAAGGGTATAATCAGATTTTTATGGTAGAAGAAGATATAGCTAAGATTGCGTTCTGATGTCCTAGAGCTATTGGCTTAGATGAGTGGGTACTGATGATGTTTGGATTGAGAAGTACCGGTGCAACTTATCACATAGCGATAAATTATATATTTCATGATCTTATTGTCATATTAGCAGAAATATATATAGATGACGTAGTGGTTAAATCCAAGAGTGTTTATGTCCATATAGCCAATTTGCAAAAAGTACAGGAAAGGGAAAGCAACATAAACTAAGGAAGAGTCCTCATAAACATCCTTTTATCATATCAGCTAGGCAGTTTTTAGGCTTTATGGTGCATGAGAGGGGAATTGAAGTCTAAGTAAATGAAGCATCAGAGCCATCCATAATACAGAACCACTAGTCAACAAGATAGAGCTATAGTCCTTGATCAACAAGCTTAAATTTGTAAAGAGATTTATTTCAAATCTATTGGGAAAATTTGAGTCCTTTACTCCCTTAGTAAAGTTGAAAGCCAATCAAGAGTTCGTGTAGGGTGTGGAAGAGGAAAAGGCATTCAATAAAGTTAAAAATTATATAAATTCGCCACCTATTTTGATTCTGCCATCATGGGGGATGCCATTAAAATTATATCTATCGGCTGATGAGATATCCATTGGAAGGAACAAGTTGTGTTTCATCTAAGAAGAAGGCTTTTGGATGCTGAGATGAGATATCTAGTAGTGGAGAAATTGTGCCTTTGTTTGTCTTTCTCATGCACAAAGTTAAGCCATTATCTCCAATCGGTTGAATGCAAAGTGGTTTGCAAAGCCGATGTGGTGAAAAATATGTTACTTGCTCTAGTCTTCAAAGGATGATTCAGTAAATGGATCTTTACTTTAATGGAGTTCAACCTGAGATATGAATCAGCTAAAACAATTAAAGAATAGCTGTGGCCAATTTCGTCGTGCAGCATAGGGGAAATCATGAAAATTATATGGAGCTAATTCCTTGAACTTTATTCTTTGATGGATCAGTTTGCAAACATGGATCTGGTATCGGCTTAGTGATTATATCACCTCATGGGGCATGCATTGAATTCACTTTTACAATTAAAGCTTATTGTACCAACAATCAAGAAGAGTACGAGGTGGTGCTTAAAGTCCTTTAGCTTTTGAAAGAAATCAGAGCTAATTCTACAGAAATTATTAGAGATTTATTATTGGTGATAAAGCAGCTATTCAGAGAATATGAGTGCAAAGATGATGTCCCGAGGTTATATTATGAAGAATGTCAATATTCATTGAAAGATTTTAGGATAGCATCATTGGATCATTTTCCAAGGGAGAAGAATTTAGAAGATAATGATCTTGCTCATATTGCTTTGGGGTATCAGCTAGATAGGAGGATAGAAGTTAAAATAGTCAATATTAATAATCGTGTTGAGGCTAATGATTGGAGATAACAAATTATCAAATATTTGCAAAATCCATCACAATTAGCTTCCAGGAAACATTGGTATAGATCTACCAAGTATGTGTTGCTTGATGAAGAATTATATTATCGGACCATTCATAGAGTTTTATTCAGATGCCTAGGTTTAGAAGAAGCCACAATGACTATGTGCAAGGCCCTTGAAGGCGTTTGTAGGGCTCATCCATCGGTTCACAAGATGAAATGGTTATTGAGAAGAGCTACATGTTTTTGGTTGACAATGCTAGAAGATTGCTTTAGGTATTATAAGGAATGTCAAGATTATGAGAAATTTGGAAACATACAGCGAGCGCTAGCATCAGCTATGAATCCATTCATCAAGGCTTGACTGTTTAGAGGATGAGAATTAACATGATTGGCCAGATTTATCCTTCATCAAGTAAAGGGCATAAATTCATATTGATGGCAATAGATTATTTTAAAAAGTAGGTAGAAGCTATTCTTTTGAAGAAATATACATCTAAGGACATGATTGAATTTGTTAAAGAGCATACTATCTATCAGTTTGGAATTCCTCGAATAATAACTACCAATCAAGGATCTATTGTCATGTCTGATGAGTTTCAACAGTTTGTTGCCAGTATAGGGATTAGATTGATAAATTCATCACCTTATTATGCTCAAGACAATGGACAAGCCATATCTTCCAATAAAAGTTTAATCAAGTTGATCAAGTGCAAGATTAATGAATAGCCACAGAGATGACATATTACATTAATCGATTCATTATGGGCCTATCGGATGACATGTTATGGATCTACTCAAGAACCTCCATATTAGCTAGTGTATGGGCATAAAGCGGTTTTGCCGTGGAAAATTAACATTGGCTCTAGGAGGGTATCTTTTGTGGATCAGTTGATAGCCGATGATTATTATAACTTAATGGCAAATAAACTTGATGATTTGGCTAAGAATTAGCTAAGAGCACTTTGGAGGATTAAGAGTAGCTAGGTGTTATAACAAAAATATGACAACTAAATCATTTTCATAACAAAAATGTGACAACTAAATTATTTTCTAAAGGAGATCTTGTTTAGAAATTGATTTTGCCGATCGGGTCTAAAGAAAATAAATTTGTAAACTGGTCACCTAATTGAGAAGGGCTATATCAGATCGATCGGGTCTAGGGATAATAAGTTTGGTAATTCTTATATATTGGAGAATTTTGAAGAAGAAGAATTTGCCGAAGAGTTCAATGGGAAATATCTAATAAAGTATTATCCTAGCATATGGATTGATGCCTAAATCAGCTAAGTGCAACCGATTTCTAGTACTCCTTAAGACAAGAGCCGATATTGCTATATCACCTGAAGATAGTCGATATCAATTGATATCGCCTAGCTAAATCAACTATGTACAACCTATTTCTAATACAATTCAAGACAAGAGCCAATATTGTTATATCACCTAAATATAGCTAATATCAATTGATATTGCCTTTAGAATAAAACAAATGAAAACAATAGGGATCAAGTAAGGTCGATCAATTTATATTGCAGACACTGAGTACTTTAAAGAAATGACATCACAATTTGTAGTGTTAAAATATTACAAGAATTTTTTAATCACTTTAGTTTTGTCAATCTCGTTGATAGCATGGATGTCTTCTTCATTGGAACTGGGAATAGTCTTCAAGGTTTTGCGTAGATGAACCACTTGACGCACTGTGACTGCATCTCTGGCCTCCTGAACCTGTAATAATTGCGGTAGGCCGATAAGATGGGATTTTGTGGCTTCAATATTTTTACGCACCTTATCGAGCTCTGCCTTCAAATTGGCTTCTTGTTTCCTTGGTCCAGCTTGGATTGGGTTTCTTATGAAGCAGCTATCATGTTGTTATCATGATCAGCTATGCGCCACCTAGTCATGATCTGTTGGAACCTATGTGATTCCAAATAGGCAGCAGGGGTCAGTGCATCAATAAGTTCCTTAGGCAAAAGATGTTCAATTTTAGCAAGTCTCGCTTAGATTGGTCCACAATCTTCCACTAGTGTGCTAATTGGGATTTCCAGTCGATGGATGATGTCCAATAGTTGTTCTCGTATATCGGCTGGTAAGATGGCTTGATCGCCGCACTAGTAGCTATGTCTTCATCTGACTCTAGATATTTGCTAATGTCAAGGGAGAATAAATCATTGGTAAATGGAAGAATAATGGGTTAAGGTAAAAATGCAGATATGAGATGAAGTTACCTAAAATAGGACATCGGTGGT
Source organism: Oryza coarctata (assembly GCA_030770085.1). Classification (NCBI taxonomy): domain Eukaryota; kingdom Viridiplantae; phylum Streptophyta; class Magnoliopsida; order Poales; family Poaceae; genus Oryza; species Oryza coarctata. Next base: position 6,643,081 of record CM061484.1, on the reverse strand, counting down.
GGCATGATGAGCAATATCGGCATCAATTTAGTGAGTAATCTCTTCAGGGAGGTGGCCGATGTCCAATATGGAAGTGATAGGAATAATCTCGATGTGTCTAACTTGGGGATCGGTAGCAAAAGATAGCGGGATTTCTGGTAGGACCATCGGCTCATTGTTCACAAGAATATCAGATGATAGTTGAACATTAGGAGCAGATGGTTCGAGCTAAAAAAAAGGGGAGGTGACATTGTCAGAGAAGATATGTAAGGCAAACAAAGATAAGAATCGACACGTACCAATGGGGGTGAAAGAGTCAAGGTGGCTTTGATGGTAGGTGTTTGAGTGGTTGAGATCATGACCGTGACATTAGCATTGATCTTTTGTTTCTTTGAAATAGGGCGAGATGCCAGCCTCTTGTGCTTTGGTCCTATTGGCCGCGACACCTGGAGTAGAGTCGATAGAGAAGGAGCACCATGACCTATATGGGGTTCGGCCGATGGTGGTTTATACATGATTGGCTAGCCACTAGCACTGGTTGTTGGCTCTTCTTTGTCGCAGGCCTACAAGATGGTGGGAATCTAAGTAATATGATAAAAGATAATAGAGCATAAAGAAGTATTAGCTATTTAACAGACTTGATGTAATTAGGGTTAAGGCATGAGCAGTATTGTTTAGCCAATGAGCTAAGCAGGTGTCTTCTCCATTCTAATCATCATCGAGCAAAAAGTCTAGTATTGGCAATGCGCGGCTCAAAGGTGGTGATATTGCCTAGAGATTGGGACTCTATTAGCATCCTCAGGCGATCATATTCCAAGGCACTGTTCACATTGCCTTGAGTTTTCAATGAAGAATAAGCCGATAGGAAGTTGGCCGAATTCTAACTGGCGAGAGCTAATTGACGGGTGGTAAAATTCATATGATGGTTGCTGTGATCGGCCAATGAGAACCCAGTCAGCAGAAGATTAGGAGTGATGGCCGATAGAAGTATAATCTTGGACTCTTCATCGGCTAGGCCATTAAGAGGATTGAATTTGGAGGACATCTCAAATGATGTTGCATCCTCATATGTAAACTAGAGAGTAGCTTTCTTGGTGAAACCATAATAGAAGCTCTTAAATCACTCGCTCAGTCCGATGGGAGTCATCTTGCTGCCTGGAAGGGCTGATGTAGCTTTGCCCGTTGAAATGCATCGGTGTCGGCTGATTTCTTTTTCCTCTGAGTAATCGGCTGGGAAGGTTAAATTGATGAAGGAGGTCCTAGTGATTGCTTTGGAAGTATAGACGTTGAGCCACAATTGTATAAACCACTAGGGGCCGCCAATATGATCGACTAGTTGGCCAACCGATAGTTTGTTTGCCACATGATGAAGTAGTTGCTAAATGGCTCCAAGTAGGTATTGCCCCAAAGGGATTTGACAATATCTGCTAAACATTCTGTAAGGCATTGCATGTTGGTTGTTGGGCCATGGGTTGCGCCACCAAAGATGAATTGTTCCAGTAACAAATTTAGAAACGTAACATGTTCTCGATCATCGATCGGTCCAAAAATCTTGTATTTAGTCCAACCACCAATGCTTTTGGTGTTCAACCGATGTGTGGAATTGAATTAGAGGTTGGATAGATTGATGTAGTTTGTGGTGTTGAGGTAGGTGAGCATGATTGTGTCCATCAGAGTAGGGGTCATTGGTCTGTGACCAAACAAGAAGGCATTGATGGCGTTTGACCAGGAATAGGAAGCCGATGCAAGTAAAGGTTCATTTTTCTCCATTTGGGCTAAGGAGAGATTGATGTAGTGGTCGATTTCCATCTTGTTCCAAAGTGTTCTCTTAGCGGCCGATACTCTAAGGTACCAGTTCCTCCATCCAAAGAGTTTGATAGGCTAAGATCTAAAACTATTGGTCAAGTCACCTATTAGCATGGACGAGTTCTTAAAGGGGATATGCTCTGTTTTAGCATTGATAAAATCTATTGGATCCTCGCTACCCATAGGACCAAGGTAAAAGAAATCTAGATGGTTAGCAGCTGGGATTAGGATTTGGCTCCTAAGGCTCCATAGTATATAAAAACCCAACGAAGAATAGGTTAAAAACCCATCTCAACTACGGAGCAAGGGAATGAATAGATAAAAGGGTTACCTCACAGACTATGGTTGTTGACGCCATTGTGCAAGAAGAAGATGAACGACGATCAACGATCAATGGAGAAGCTTGTAGCAGTTCACCTAAGTTTGCAAGTGCTCGTTAAGGTTTTGGAGGCTCTAGTGATGTGAAAGTGTAAAGAACAGGACTAGAAAGGTGAAATGATTTATAGGGGAATGATGACCATATAGGAATCTAGGTTGATAATCACTGTTTGTGGGTTGTAGTGGGACGCCTTGGTTTGAAGAGCCAATCAGGTTATGGAAAGAGACCGACTAATGGATGGAAAGAGTTGATCAGGCAGAAGACATATTTATTTCAATCAGTAGGTGGACGATTATCCAGATGAGACTGAATCAAGGAAGGAATCTTGAAATCCATGGTAGGATGGTTTTGTATTTATAAGGTATCTCTTCTAATTTGTCAAGACTAGTTATTTTGTTAACTCTTAAAGATAGTTTCCTTATCTCTTTAGAAAGCAATGTCCGGAGGTTGTTGGTAACTATATCAGACTCATGTAATCCTGAAGTATATGTACAAACACCCTAGGGCCTTGTAAATTATCTCTATAGATCAATAAAATTTTGACGCATAGCCACCCTAGTTGATCTAGGTTTTTCCTGGCAGGTTCTAGCTCTCGACATGGGGCTTCATTAGTTAGGTCTGATTTCTAGCGAAATGGTAAGTCCCACCATTATTCTAGTGTATCCGCTCTATGTAAGACTGTATCAGTTAGGTCTAACATCTTAGTCTGATTGAACATATATAACATCATGTTTGTGTGCGATCTATTGCCTTTTTGAGCTCCTTTTACCATCAATAGTCTTATGCTGCATTGGTAGGTCTTTATGTGACGTTTCATCGGAGTAGCCAGCAATGAGTTACCTTTACACTGAGCTTCGTGCCTAATGTATCGGCATATCAGCTGATATATTGGGATTGCCAATAATTAGTCCGATAGTGATCAATCTAGTACTTTTAGACCCAACCTTATATTTTCTCGATCAAGTTTGATCTATCAAGGTCGTGCCTAATAAAGCTAGCATCGTGATCTAGCAGGATTCGTTCCTCCCATCAGGTTAGGTAGCCAATGAGTTTACCTATTTATATCGTAGCTAGCCGATGGATTTATCCATTCCTTCCGTCGGTATGACCGATCTAGCTTCCATTGTTTCCATGCCATTAGGTTCAGCCTTATACTATTTTGGTTCAGTCCGATCTATCAAGGCTGGCTCCAATGGTATAGTCATCAATGGTCACTAGGTCTCATCTCTTTGAAAGACTAGACTTCGCTCTTTATTGCTTATCATATATTTTATTTTGAGCATGATCTGCTCTATAGCTGATGTGTCATTTATTTTATTCCTCGTGGTTTGCCTTTGCCTTTAGCAATTTTCTAGCCGATGTATAAGTGCTACAACCACTATCGGCAACCAACCGATGGCTGGAGTCCATATCGGCCTATCGGTCGATTGGTTCGTTGACCTAATCCTCTCTATCTTATTGTCAATTACATGGTCAAATTGACTGGCATGCTCGTGAATCTCAATGTTTAGGACCTGCACTAAAACTAAGAAGATCTCCCAAGCCTTTGCATGTGTAGGAGCATCGCATCGGATCTCCATTGATGAGGACACTCTCTCTCACGTGCCTTCTGCTTGGACCAATCTTCGTGCTGACAACTACAAAGAATACACCAACTTAGATGCTTGTCCTATATACATGGTTTCTCGAATACAAGTGAGGTAATATTAGTGCTGAAGCTAAGAAGTCAAAGATGGGTTGTCCTATAAATGTTTTGTGGTATCTCCTTATTGCCAATCGTATTAAGAGAATGCTTGCCAATCGTTGGGAGGTTAAGTTAGTTTGTTGGCATGCAATAGAAAGAAAGGTCAACAGTAAGCTCATGCATCTTGAGGTCTGCCATTGCATGGATTTGATGTATGTCAAGAAGAATGTTTGTGAGAGTCTTATTGGGTTACTACTTAACATCCCAGGAAAGACAAAGGCTGAGTTCAATACACAATGAGATTTAGAAGATACAAAAATTCATAGTGACCTCCACAACACAACTACGGAGTCAAGAAGAGTATATCTCTCTAGCTTGGTACACTATCTCAAAGGAGGAGAGAAAAATATATATTGATGTGCTTGAATGGTATTAAAGTTCCAATTATGTACTCATTGATGATCAATAAGTTTGTTTTATTGAACGACCTCAAACTGGTTGGGATGTAGTATCACAACTGTCATGTCTTAATTACATAGCATCTACCTATTGCAATTAGGAATATTTTGCACATAGTAATAAGCTTGCGTTCCTTCAATGCAATTGGTTAGAACATCATTGATCTAGAAGGACTAGATTACCTATAGAGAAATGTTGTGAAAATCCTATGCCATCCCAAGGTGATAAACCTCATTGTACATATGGTGAATCAAACTAAATTGTACAGACCTGAGTTCCTAAGGCAGATGTAAACATTTGAAAGATATATGGGAATTTTGAAGGCTTATGTATAGAATCGGTCCCGCCTTAAGGGAAACATTATTGATAGGTACATGACTATGGAGGTAATTGAGTTCTGTTTTGACCAAATGTATGAGACCACTTGAATTGTTGTTCCACAATGTCACCATTTGATAGGATGAGAACTGTTGGAAGGAAAACTATCAAGCTAGATCGCATGAAGAATGTTAAGGCATATTTCATGGTCCTCGAGTATATAACCAAAGTATTGTCATATTTGAAAGAACATGAAACACTGATTCAACAAGAGAATTTGGACCGATCAGATAGTTGTTAGCTCAAGAATCATATTGCTAGCTCATAAAACATGGCAAGTAAAACCCTAAAATGGTTGTCACATAGTGCTAAATGGGATGTGAACAGTCGGCAACAATATGACATCAATACATACACCTTTAACACTACTAAGCAAGATGATAAAAGCATCATGCACAATAGTAGGTGTTCGCGAGCATGAATTGGTCCACCGTGTTTATCAATAGAGGTCTAATACGATGCGCCTGAACACGCGAAGGCCTAGAAGATCTACTTAGCTCCAATGAAGGTACTTAAAGTCTTTGGTGTCCTTAAGTTGTTGTGGTTCAGGACATGCTAGTCAATTTAACCTCTAATTGACAAGGAAAACAGATAGAGTTAGATCATCGAACCAATCGACCAATAGGTCGATACAGACTCCTACTATTAGCTGGATGTGCCGATAGAGTTGAGATAGTCATCGGCTATAAGTCCGATGCACTCCTGCAATCGGCTGATTGCCAATAGGGGCTATAGCACTAATATATCAACTAGCAAGCCGATGATGGTATAGGCAATAGCAAGGAATAAAATAAAGGACACATCCACTTTAGAGCCGATGGTGCTGATATGATAAGCAGTAAAGAGCAAAGTCTGATCTTTTGAAGAGACCTAGTGACCACCGACGACTGTATCATTAAAGCCAGTCTTGATGGATCAGACCAAACCAAGATAGTTTAAGGCTGAGGCTAATGGCATAGCAATAGTCAAAGCTAGATCGATCGTGCCGATGGAAGGAATGGGTAAACCCATCGACTATTTCGGCTGAGTCTGATATAGGCATATAAATAAACTCATCGGCTAGCAGAGCCCTATTAGATATAGCCATTATAGATTAGAACAAAATGAAATAGTATAAAGCTAGACATAATAGAACCACAACGATCGCTAGTCGGATTAATTGTTGAAGATATATAAATATTGACTGAAATGCCAAGATGTTAGGCGTGATGCTTAGTGTAAAGATAACTTATCGGCTGACTGCTTTGATGAAATGTCATGTAAAAACCCACTAACTTAGGGCTCAATCTACTATCAGAAGTCTACACCTAACCGATGAAGCTTGAGACTAATGATGGTAAAAGATACTCGATAAGTCAATAAATCCTACGCGAACATGATGTGACACACCTGATCGGACTAAAAGGTCAGATATAACCGATGCGGATATACTAGGATAATGGTGAGATTTATCCCTTCACTAGAGTTCGGACCTAACCAATGTAGCTTCGTGTCGAGAGCCAGAGTCCACTAGAAAAAACTACGTAAACTAGGGTGGTAAAGTGTTGAGATTATATTGATATGTGGAGATGATTTACAAGGATCCAAGGGGTCTATATTTATACATTGGGTTACATGAGTCCAAGATAGTTATAGACAACCTCTAGACATTATTTTCTAAACAGAAAAGAATACTATCTCTATGAAAATAACAAAATTAACTATTTTTGTCTAATTACAAGAGATATCTTTTAGATAAAAAACTATTTTGCCATGGTTTACACGTTTTCTTCCTAGATCCAGTCTCATCTGAATATGTTTCCATCTTCAACTGTCCAATCGATTCTTTTTGTCTATTAATCGACCTCTCTCCATAAGCCAATCGGCTCCTTGATCCTTAACCAAATCTCTTTGTAGGGCATACCAAATTCATGTGTTAAAATTAGGATACGTATAGAGGCAACAAGTGACAAACTCAGGTAGAATGATCACTACTATGGCCATATAGAGGAAATCTTGGAGAGGAATTATGTGAAGTTCAGAGTGCCATTGTTTTGTTGTCGATGGATTGATCTTCAATCAGTCAAGGTTGATAAGGTAGGTTTTCAAAGCTGTTAATCTTTTGAAGAACACATACAAGGATCAACCATTAGTTCTTGCAAAACAAGTTGTCCAAGTCTACAGAATAGACTCGGCAAATAAGAAGCTTCATGCCATTCATTCATGAAGAGAAAAGAAGAATTATCAGTGTTGATAATGTTTTAGATGAGGAATATCATAACCACTGTGTTCACACAACCGACCAAAATGCATCGACCATGTAGAAGTATTATTTATGTAATTTAGTCATACGACATGTGTTATACATATCCATGTAAATTAAACATATTAATGTGAAATTATGGTCAAGTCTAGTTAATTTATAGTTTATATTTGGAAGTTTTGGCCAGGAAATAAATTTAGCAAGTTAAAATTACATTTTAAAGGGGTAGAAATTATAGTTCAAATTTGTAAAACAAATAGTTAATAAGAAAAATATTTTAAGAAAAGAAGTCAATTGTGGTCAACTTACAAATGATGGGCATTAACTTGTGACCCATCATAGAAGATATATCTATTATAGGCTACAAGTTGTGGCCCATCATGGCCTGCCATAGGTAAGTTGACTAGCTACTAGGGTTGGTATGATTTCAAAATGATATACTAATGGTATGATTGTATTGCAAGAAGAAATGTTAGAACATCAAGATGTGTCTTTGTCGTTTGGAACTTGCGGAGTGACATCAGGTCAAAATCCTAGGACACAAAATTGGCTACAAAATCAGAAGTTGACGATCACCGAGGTGAACAAAATTAGTAGGCCTACTCCACCGAGGACTATCATATCAAAATAGTCAAATGAGATCACATGGTCATCATTTATAAAGACATCGACAAAGTCCTAGTCACAGAGAAAGAATGAGCTTGGGAAGCATTGATGGAGAAGTTTGAATATCTGGCGGTAGTGGAATGCAGACTAAAGTAAAAGGCTTTATATAAGATGGATCACACTTGGATGAACTTCAAGTCCATGCTCATGGGAGAGATTGTCATCCCTTCAAGTAATCATACGCAATTCAGAGACTACCCACAGATAAGCCCAGAAGATTGCGAACAATTCTATGCTTGGAAATTCACCCTCTGAGTTCGAGGAATTTAGCAACGCTCATCGGCAACTGTAAGCTAGGAATGAGCACCCACAACGAGTTGGGATGGTAGGATACAATAGGAAGGAACAAATATGGGCTATGGAAGATGAAGCTACAATAGTGGAAAATGTTGTTCTTCCATTCGTTGATATCCTTAAAATACAAGCTCGGAATTGGGCTAGAGCAAGGCTGTTCGCATGTGGATTGGTCCACCATGTTTACTGATGGAGCTTTGATGCGATGAGCAAGAACACGCGAAGGCCTAAGAGATCTACATAGCTCTAATGAAGGTCCTTCAGCCTGTTATATAGTCTTCGGGTTGTTGGAGTTACGGATGTGCTAATCAATTTGACCTCTAATTGACAAGAAAGATAAATAGAGTAAGATCATTGAGCCAATCAGGCAATAGGCCAATTTAGACATCAACTATCGGTTAGATGTACTGATTGAGTTGAGATAGGCATCGGCTATAAGGCTGATGCACTCTTGCTATCAGTCGCTTGCTGATAGGGGCTGTAGCACACAAACATCAGCTAAAAGGCCGATGATGGTATCGATAAATAATGAGGAATAAAATAAAAGATGCATTAACTATAGAGCCGATGATGCTTGTAATAAAATATGCGATGAGCACTAGAGAGCGACATCTGATCTCCTAATGAGACAAGACTTAGTGACCACCGATGATTGTATTATGATAAATCAGACTGAACTGAGACATTATAAGGCTGAGGCTAAAGGCACTGAAATAGAGGGAGCTAGATCAGACGTACCGATGGAAGGAATGGGTAAACCCATCAGTTGCTATCGGTTGTGTGTCCGGTGCAGGCATATTAATAAACTCATCAGCTTGTCGAGTCGATGTGAGAAACAAAACCTTCTAGATCTTGATGCCATCCCTATTAGACATAGCCTTGATCGATCGGACCTAACCTAGATAGTTTAATGTCGAATCTAATAGAACCAGATCGATCGCTAGCAGATTAATGGGCAATAATGTATAACGACTGAAAATCCAATACGTTAGGCATGATGCTTAGTGTAAAGATAACTCATCAGATATATCAGATCTAACTGACAAAGTATGAGAGTTATAATGATAAAAGAAGCTCGATAAGCCAATATATCCCACGTGAACGTGATGTAATATATCAGACCATACTACTAGGTCGGACCTAACTGATGTAGCCTTAGATAGAGCGAATACACTAGGATAGTGGTGGGACTTACCCCTTCACCAGAGTTCAGACCTAACCGATGCAGCCCCACATCGAGAGCTAAAACTTGTTGGTGAAAAACTAGATAAACTAGGATGGTGATACGATAAGATTATATTGATCTGTTGTTAACACCAAAATTTGGTAAGCCTAGAGAAAAATTGGAAAGACGATCGGTTTAGTAAAGAAGATTTGGATTGCTAGAGGAAAGAAGCTGATTGAAGGAAGCAAGGAATGATTTGGTCCAATTATAGAAGACTATCCAAATGAGGCCGAATTTGAGAAGGAGGAGTGGGGTATTCTATCTATGTAAATCATATCTTATATAGATAGCAAGGTTTAGTTAGTTTAGTTAACTTTCTTAGAGATATTTTTCTTTTATCTTTGTTAGGAAATAACGTCCGATGGTTGTTGTAAACGCATCGGACTCTGTAATGCCAGGGTAAAAATATAGACCCCCTGGGAGCCTGTGAAGGACATCTTTCAATCAATACTACTTTGGCGCATCGCCTCCCTAGTTCATCTAGGTTTTTACCAGTGGGGTGTAGCTCTCGACACAAGGCTGCATCAGTTAATTTTAATCTCTGGCGAAGGGGTAAGTCCCGCCACTATCCCCATATGTCTCGCTCTGTCTAAGGCTACATCAGTTAGGTTAGACCTCTTAGGCTGATCGGATATATCGCATGATGTCCGTGCAGGGTCTATCGGCCTATCAAGTTCTCTCCACCATCGTCGGTCTCATGCTGTATTAGTTAGGTCCAACCTACAAGGTTGCCAATGGTAGATTGAGCTTTAGGCCTATAGGTCTCTATACGGCATTTCATCGAAGTGTTAGCCGATGAGTTATCTATACATTGAGCAACATGCCTAGTATATCGGCTCCTCAGCTGATACGCACCAGTCTTTAGAGTCTCCAGTCGATGCGCGCCTATCTTCAGAAAGACGTCTTCTCATCGGCTCAGCTAGCCAATGGGTTTGCTTCGCCCTTACTTTAGCACAACTGATCCGGCGTCCACTGTCCCATCGCCGTTGGCCTTGGTCTTGTACTGTCTTGGTTAGGTTTGATCTTCAAGATTCAGTGCTAGCGGCGTTGTCACGACAGGCGACAGGTCTCGTGCTACCATATCTAGAGCAGCATCGGCTTTGCAGCCGGTGTCTTTTATACAATTCCTTACCAGTTTGCATATGCCTTCATCGGATTTCCAGCCGATGAACGAGCGGTACAGCTTCCATTGACAATTAGGAGAGATCTCATGTGCTTTGCTATTCTCTGAATACCCTTTGTTGCCTCCATCGGCTCTGTGGCCAATGGATCAGGATCTCGCTTTCGTTACACCCTGAGTCATCACGTCCTTCATTGACTTTTATCCACGCCTTCATCGGCTCCCCAGCTGATGGAAGAGCGTCCCAATACCTATCGGTGACTAGCCGATAGCAGAAGCCATCCGGACATGACCGATGACCAATTTGATCCTATCGGCGGCTAGCCGAGAGCGAGAGCTCGTATCGGCCCATTGTTCAATTGACCCGTGCACCTCTCCTCCTTGTCAATTACAGGGTCAAATTGACTGGCATGACCACAATCACACCGTCATGCCGGAGCCGAGCAAAACTCATGGTCCCCGGCGTGTGTACCTCAAGTCACGGAGAGAACCCAATCGATCTGCACTGGAGCTAAGTAGACCTCCCAGGCGTCGGCATGTTCGCGCCTGGTGCATGAGATCCAGTGCGAACATCTGTTAAGATGATTTACAAGATAGTAGTAGGTCTATATTTATAACATAGGATTACACAAACCCCACATGAATACGGGATAAACTTTCCTAATGATAAAATAGAATCTATCATAGAGATAAAGGAAAAACTAACTAAACATGCAAATCTTATATTATATATTTTACAATGATACAACTACCCTCTCAAGGCTTCCATGACTCCTCCTCAAATCCGGTCTCATCTGGATAATCTTCCATCTTCAATTGAACTAAATCCATCTTCATATGTTGGATCGGCTCTTTTCCTATATCAATTATCCTCTTTCTATAAGTCAATCAACTCTTCGATCCTATTTACAAGGCTTACCAAATTTTAGTGTTAACAAAAGAGTCAACTTCGATGGAACCATCACATTTTCTAACAAGGTTGATGTCGAGGTATATTAGCAATTCGTGAGTATCCTTAATCCTTAATGTGAACACAATATTGAATTTATCTACTGTTACATGTGAATAGCAATGTTACATAAAATATGTAGCTCATGTTGACTTCTAAACAAACTTCACAAAGCGAAGTTGAGTTGGCCCAATGCAGGCATGAAGATGACATCCTTACCAAGGCACTCGAAAACCCAATATAGTGGCCAAACAAGAGGTATAGGCTCCGAGGTACATTGAAATCATGGCTTGCCCCAGTACAATGTCCAATATAGGAAAATACAACTATCAAAATAAGACAAGGAGACTCGTCTTAAGGAACAACTAAAGGATGAGGAAAGGGTGGCATGCCTTAAGCTTGAGATCAAAATAGGCTGCGGTGCCCTACCTCAAGTACCCTTGCCAGCTACTCAACCTCATGTGGACATGAGACCCATGAACGGCAAAGTATTTATGCGTCCACAGGATTGGCTGATGATCCATTCCCAATCTCATGCACAATAGACCACATTGGTAACTCATATAATACAACACTACTCCCTAATGAGCCTTGTATTCAAAGTACGCATGTACCAACATGTTTCATTGAACTACAAGATGTAGCAAATTGTATCCTACAAATCAGGGTCACACCAACAATCCTCAGAAGCGGTTGACTTACAAACCCTCACTAGATAAGAAGGGGCATGGCATTGACCTCTTGGCTTATATTTAAAACCACAGGTCAATGTGGTGAAGGACAATTGGGCCAATTGGCTACTTTAAGTCATACCAACCGATGAGATTCTATGTTTGGATGATGCACATAAGATCTTCATATAATGGCCCAAATTAGATATGGTTATAAAGATGACTACTAGTCTAACACGGTTGGTTAACACATCTCCTCCACCTCCTTTATCTCAATAGGTGATTGAGGCTCCTCGTGGTCCTACTTTGATGGAACTGCCAAAACATGGGGCCGATTTCATTGACTCAGATGACATACTGTATGCCTTGACACTAGTTAGTATGATCCCCAAGACATGGATTGAAACAATATCCTAAATAATAGCATGAGAAATTTGATAGAACAATGACATTTGTAAGCTTCACAGTCAATGAGATGGATAAATACTATTGCCATGGTGGGGGTGATGATTTATTCTACGCTTGTATGTTGATGACATGCTAATTTCTAGGACAAACATTATGGTGACTAATGAGGTTAGATTATTCTTGTCTAAAAATTTTGATATGAAGGATTTGTGAGTACTCATGTCATTCTGAACATTAAGCTTGTTAGAGATGAGAAGGGGATTTCACTTTTGCAATCCCAATATGTAAAGAAGATATTGAGCTGCTTTGGCTATTTTGATATCAAGTCTTATGCAACTCTTTATAATCCTAGCTTATGTTCCTAGCTACTGCAACAATGCCTAACATCTCTATTGTTGTGAGTAAACTAAGCCAGTTTATCTCCATTCTAGGAGATGACCGTTTGATTGCACTTGAGCGAGTAATGCGCTATCTAAAAGATAATATGGAACTGGTACATCACAATAGAGATATAGTGATTCTAACTGCATCTCTAATGTTGACGATATCAAAACCACTACTAGATATATTTTAACAACATGTGGTGGTGTTGTTTCATGGAGGTCTTATAAATAGAACATTTTAACGATGTCAACTGTCATGCCCTGATTTTCTTTTAGGGATTTAAAATCATTTAATGAATTATTTCTATAATTTATATAAAAATAGTAAAGCAAATAACAAGAGAAATAAATGTGAAAGATAAAATTTCCTTTAATAAATTATGGCTAGAAATATTTTTTCTTTGTATCCTTGATCCATAATACTCTCTAGAATTTTCTTTGAATTTTCGAAGTTCAACAACTAATTTTGATAATCCAAATTTCACTTTAGTAATTATATAAATGGAAAAACTAATTAAAAATTCTCCTCTCCCATGGGATATTTCCAGCTCACTCCTCCTCACTTGCGTTGTTGTGAGTAGCCTGACCTTCCTTCTCTCCTGTTCTCCCTTTCTCCCTTGATCCCCTTCCTATTTCCTATCTTAGGCTAGCTTTCCTATGGGCCTAACTCACCTGCAGCTCCTTCCATGTAGGGTCTGCTCTCGCTGATAGGTGGGGTCGAGGCCCACCTATCGGATACATCTCCCTCCTCCAGTGGACAACCGCCGTGTTGTTGGTGCACATAGGAGTTAATCGGACCAGGCGGAGAGGCACGCTGAGTAGGCAAGCAAGCATTAGCCGATGGAGGTCCGATGCGAACACGCGCCTTCACACACGAAGGCCCTGAAGGTCTGCTTAGCTGTAGTACAGGTCCTTAGCTTTGAGGTTCAAGAGTATGGCAGTCAATTTGATCCTGAAATTGACAAGGAGATAAAGAGGACGAGATCTACAAGCCAATTGGCCGATAGGCCGATACAGACTCACATTATTAGCTATTTGCTGATAGGATAGTACTGCTCATACATTGGTTGAATAGTAGATGAAGACGTAGGCAAAAAGGCAAGGAATAAAGTAAAGGACTCATCGGCTATATAGTTGATGACACTCCGAATAGAATACACAATGAATAGTATGGAGCGAGATCCGATCTCTCGAAGGTATGAGACCCAGTGACTACTATGACGGTATCGTTAGAACCAGTCTCAATAGATCGGACCAAACCAAGACAGTATGAGGCTGATGCTAACAACACCGAAATGACGGAGGCTTGATCGGACATGTAGACAAAAGGAACGGGTGAACACATCAGCTGTTATCGGCCGAGTGTCTGATGTAGGCTTAGAATGTCGCTTGAAGACCTACCGACCTATGGCTTGATCTATTGTCATAGGTCTAGAGGGTTGAACCTAACTGTGTAGCACGAGACCAATGACGATAGAAGAAGCTCGATAAGTCGATAGGCCTCACGCGAGCGTGATATGGTATGTTTGATCGGACTAAAAGGTTGGACCTAACCGGTATAGCCTTAGGCCAACCAAACATACTAGGATAGTGGCAAGACTTATCGCTTCATCGAAGTTTGGACCTCACTGATGCAGCCCCGCATCAAGAGCCAGAACCCACTAGAAAAATCCTAGACAAGCTAGGATGGTGATCCACCGATATTGTGTATTGATTTGTGTCAATATTTTATAAGGTCCCTATGTGTATATATTTATACGCTAGGGTTACAAGAGTTCGATATGGTTACAAACAACCTACAGTCAGTCTTTCATAATCAGAAAAGAAAACTTTATGCAATAAGTTAACAAAATTAACTAAACTTGTCTATCTTATAAGATATATTCTATAAATATACAAGCACTCTTCCATGGTTTCCATGGCTCCTCCTTAGACCCTACCCTATCTGGATAATCTTTTATCTTTGACTGAACTAAATCCATCCACATCTGTCCGATTGGCTTTTCTCCTATATTAATGGGCCTCTTTCCATAAGCTGATCGACTCTCCATCCATCAACTGATCCAATTTGTGGGCCTACCAAATTTTAGTATTAACACATGGCCACACTACTCCCTACTCATTTCCAAACCTATGCCGCTCAGTCCGTCTCTTGGGTTTAAATTTCGCAAGGGTGGTCATCGCCACATCTCCCCCAAAAAATTAGCGCCAAATTGAGCCCACATCACCCTCAACTCCCTCCTCTCACTCACTGCCACCATCAAGCCTACCCTCAAGCCTGCCTCCCATGTCTATAATAAAATGCTTCCCCATCCTCCTCTCTCTTGTTTCCCCCACTTTCCCAAGCTTCCCCATGCACCCAAACCACCATGTCATAGCCAAACCCAAGCTGCCACCATCTGGCAGTGCTCTAGCTACTTGCTACAAGTGAGTGGAGAAACTTCAAACTACATTGTCTCCATAAAGAAGCTTGGCATTCCCTTCCTCAATGCATCTCACTACGGAAGCTCCAACCTAGCAGTGCGAGGTGAGCATGACCTCTCTCCACAAATCTCTTGCCATCGATTCTAGCTGCTCTGCGCTGATTCATCAATCCCTAACTCCTCCTTTTTCATCTCTGGGTCAAGGTGAAGCTTGGCCACCCCTTCCTCTTTGCGAACCATCATTGGAGCACCATCTACACCATCGACCCGAATAGAGCTGCTGCCTAGACTTTGCCACTGGTCGCCTCCCTCCACTGCTAGCATAAAGACCTAGCTTGGTGAGCTTTCCTTCCAAGTCTGCTCTCCCGGTGCCCTTTGTTTCCGTCGGCCTGCCACTGTTCACCAGAACCATTGGTTCCTATCTAGGTCATCACCACATCAGCCTCCTGCCTACATGGTTTCCTATGTAGCTGTGCCAGACATTCCTAGTCGTTGGTCAGCCTAAGTTGATCTGGGTCGCCGGCTCTCCTCCTCCATGATCCCAATCCAAGGTGAACCAACCCCTTCCTACCGCTAATGTGGTGAGGGCCCGCCTATCGGTGTTGTCCCTCAATACCAATGTAATAACCCTTTATTTTTAGTTCTATAATGCATCTTAATTGTGTTATAAATAAGTTATAATTCCAAAAATTGGTTAAAATGGCTCAGAACTTCAAAAATTCCTAACTAATTCATATGAACACCGAATTGAGCCATTCAACTTTAAAAATTCATCTAAAACTGAACTCTACATGTCTATTTATATTTTATGTACTATTTGCTTGGTCTTTATTAGAGTTTTTCCTCATTTCGCATGCTAGAGTGTAGTTTGTAACGTTTTAGAGGATCACAACTCCAATGAAAAGTGTTTCAGAGGATTAATTGAACGAGTTAAACCTACTTTATGAAATGTTTTACTATTTACAAATAAAATGCATGTTAGACTATAATTCTAATTACTTCAATGTAATGATCATGGTATTCTCACTATTGCAATGAGTATAATCGAACCAGTACATATAAAGATTGTACTTCTTTAAGGCAACTTCATAGAAAGTTACCAATGCTAAAGAATTAGGTCCTCTTCATGTATTCATCATAAGAGACCATGTGTTAGCTTGTGATGTACATCTCTCCAGCATCTTTTATATGATCATGCACCTCATGGTTCATATCATGCCTCAGATAATTGCACTTTGGCCTTTCTACTTGCATTAGATATGTCTATTCCGAAAAGCTACATATGGAACCACACTCACCTAGAGGGATTGATGATAGTAGGATACACCACTGAGGAAATTATTGAGTGTTCCTCTCATTATTTACAAGATGGAAAAGTAATTGGTTTACCAGCAACTCAACACAAGGGGAGATAATCTAGAAGGGGGACAAAAGCAAGAAAAAAATAGTCGAACATAACTACAATGTAATGAAATATGCTCATTATTTTTAGTGATATGCTCTATAGGCAACATGGTGATGTTTATGATATATTTATTTGTTCTTTGAAATAGATATTATCATTATTAATCAATGAATATGTGACTTATTCATGAGACTCCTAATGCCAGATGTTGATAATTCTAATTGATCCCTGATCATATATCATATGAGGAATAAATATGATTCTAAAATTAGCATATGTGTTGATTGATGATCATGTCTCATGGATCATGTTATGGCGATACCAAATCGATATTATGGACATATGTTAGTGAGCATATGTTGGATAGACTGGTTATAAGATACTGTAGAGATTTTATGTGTCATCGGTTAATGTAATGTAGTATTTATGTGGACTCATTAGACATGAGATCATAATGGTTCCGAACATACATAGTAGCATATTTTGAGAATACTAAACACTACTTTGTAACAGGATAGTCATAAAAATAGTCTTTGGGTTTGTTATAAAATATCTAGTGGGATATAAGTGATCAAGGTAGAATTTGCCCCTCCTATGGGAAAGATATCTCTAGGCCCCTTGATATAATGGATTATGGATGTTGATTGAGGAGTCAATCACAGTTTATAATCCATCATAGAATCAAGAGAGTGATTGAGCAATTAAGAGAATGACACAAGTCTCACCTTGAGCTCAATCGATATCGTAAGGCAAAAGGATTACTAGATGAAAACATTAAAGGTATAGCCGATATGATCTTTACATATAGTTTGGGGTTAATATGCCTTGCTATATACTGCTATTAGCAGGGTGATCAGAAAGACATTTCTAGGTTGTGACCAAATATACATGAAACTATAGGGTCACACGCTTAATGGGTTGGAGTGATTATTCGAATGTGATTCAGATAAGTGCTCAATATAGATAGAGATCCGAGTAGACTCCTATTAGGCCACAGTCCCCTAGGCCTAATTGAGGAAGCCTATATATAGATAGGCGGGGAGGTCGAGAAGAGATATCTCTATTCACCTCAAGCAAAAAGCCTAGTCGCCACCTCCCGACCCAAAACCTAGCTACTCGCGAGTGCTAGCACACCCGCAATCGGCATTCTAGCCCTAGACTTGTGAATACCGGTGGAGGAACTACTCGTTGTGGTGTTGATTCACATCAGGATCATGATAATCAACTATTTCATCTACCACCTCAACGCACACATTATTGTATCCGCTTCTCCAACCCTACTTCTACTGCATTTCGCGTCTCATGGTAATGGTCCATAATCCCTTCTTCGCATGATGTCCTATTGTGCGCGTTAGAAAAATTTTATTTTATGCTATTATAGCCTATGCTTCCCCCTTTAGTGGTATGAGAGCCATCTTGCATAGTTTTTGATCTTGATCATCGTATATGTTGATATGCAATAGTAGTAGATTAGATCTATTATAGTCTAGATCAGTCAGTTTATGTGATGATCAATGGTAGCATGGGTTGATGAGATCAATCAGTGAATAGGGATTAGATGAAGCTTGGATCATAACACTAGTAACATCCTTGAGAGTTTCTTGGACTAGCATAAGGTTGTTATACCGAGTACAAGTAGGATATGGATCTATAAACTCAGGTCATCGGAACTAGTAATATCCTTGAGAGTGTCTCAGACGGGCATGAGGTTGTTATGCTGAATACTAGTAGGTTATGGATTGGGTCAATGAAACTACTAGTATCCTTAAGATTGTCTCAGATCGACATAAGTTTGTTATGTTGAATTTGTAGAAGATTGTGGATCTGATTGCCATGAGCCAGTGGAAAAACTAGTATCCTTAAGAGTGTCTCAGATTGTCATAAGGTGGTTGTTCCGTATAGTTTTTCCATAGTGATTTCATAGATTGGATCTATGAATTTCTTAGGTTGTATCCCCTTATATAGCATCTTGGGTTTACATCATAAAGTAGAACACGATTCCACATCTAACTTGTTTTTGCAGAGAATGATGTGAATAGTATGGACTTATAGCTTATTTGGAATGTATGACATGTATACGATGCAGCCAACATTCATTCATTGTATGCGTGTCTTGATTATTTTAGCTACTGCTAGCTATCTGTATTGTATTTAATAACCTGCGTGTCAACCATAGTGCTTGAATCTATCTTTGTAATCTTTAATTTCTAACTATTATAGATAGTAGCCTAGACTAGAAGTTACAAGTTTTCAAGCATGGTGACGTAAAGGAAAGATGTGGAGGATGGAGATTGTCTACATAGAGATGAAGATCACCATTCTTTTGGGCCATACTATTTCACAATTGAATATAATTATCTATGATCTTTTCTATCTAACTTCTATGCAATGATATTTGTGAATCGTTGATATAGTAGGATAGAGTCCTCTTAGAAAAAATTAGGTATTTTTGCCCTTCCATATGTTGCACCTAAGGAGAATGATGAACAAATAATAGGCCTACCAAAGTAGGGTACAATTAGTTATCATTAGTACTTGAGGTAGATGTTGGACATCTACTTGCGATAGCATTTGGTTTACTTAACAATGTTATCAAAATAGTTTTGGACCTTGGGGCATAGATTGGGGCCAGGGCATATTGGTGCCACCCAACAAACAAGAATCATATAGGGATGTGATTAGCAAAGTGTTTCTTACCCATGTCACTAGTTTTCTAGAGTGATGCCAAAGCTCACTAGGAATTGGTGAGATGAACAGCATGATTCACTATGTCACTTAGATGTAGTCTGATAGCGTTCGAGCTATGAATCGTTCAAGGACACGCACACGTTCAACTATAAAATCACAACTGGAGGATACTCTCAACTCACAGCAGGATAAAAGAGGAGATAAACTCAACTCAAGATAAACTTTTTTCATAATAATTCAACAAGTGAGTTTACATTCAGAAATTAGGCTTTATATAGCCATACAACTCAACTCTAGAAACTTCCTACTAATTAATAACTCCTTAACTATTTTTGCAAATATCAAAACACAATAAAAACAACATTAACTACTACTGCTAATTCCCAAATATAATTAAAACATAGAAAAACTCAAAAGACAAGTTCCAAGAAACTAAATGCTGGCTGGCTCCTCAGTAACCACGCTCACTTGACACGAGGTTTTGACCAAGAAGACTCTGGAATCTGGAGAAACTCAAAACATAAAAAAGATAGTCCATTTCATTATCTGATCACAGAAATTTAAATCACCCAAATCCGAGACTTTATGAGAGAGTTATGCCCAAAATACTGGCCCAGTACGAATCTGTCTAGAGAGCTGCTGTTTCGTAAATTAATTGTAAATATGACTTGGGCCTGGTTCTTCAAGCTGAGAACTGGTCCATAACTTGCTTCCTTGATCATGATTGTTTATATGTAAACCTGCCATGACTTGATCGCCATCATTCTCCCCCGGTTGAAAAGAACTCGCCCACGAGTTCGGCTCATTTTCGCCATGGTATGGAGAAAGATCCTTCACATTGAATGTGGATGAAACACCATAATCTTCGGGAAGCTCCACCTTATAAGCATTGTCACCTATGCGCTGCAAGATTTTAAACGGTCCATCACCACGGTGCTTGAGCTTTGCATTGCGCCCAGGTGGAAATCTCTCCTTGCTCAAATGCACCCACACAAGATCACCTTCTTTGAAAATCATAGCCCTTCGGTGCTTGTTAGCTTGTCTTTCATACTTCTGATTTTGCTTCTCAATCCTCTTACTGACTTGTTCATGCAAGCCCTTGATTGCTTTAGTACGCTCATCTGCATCTCCACTATAGCTATGGCTGATTGGCAATGACACAAGATCAAGAGGAGTCTTCGGATTGCATCCATACACCACTTCAAAAGGGCTTTTACCTGTCGTCTTGCTGCTGGACCTGTTGTAAGCGAATTCAGCTTGAGGTAGAACAAGGTCCCATTGGCGTATGTTATCACCCACCAAGCTTCTCAACAGATTGCCCAAACTCCGATTCACAATTTCAGTTTGGCCATCGGTTTGAGGATGATAGGCTGAACTAAACTGCAGCTTTGTACCCATCTTACGCCAAAGTGTTCTCCAAAAATGCCCAACAAACTTCGGGTCTCTGTCAGATGTTATGGTATTTGGAATGCCATGCAACTTCACTATCTATTTGAAATAAAGATCAGCTATGTTAGTGGCATCCATCGTTTTTGCACAAGGAACAAAGTGTGCCATTTTAGAGAACCGATCAACCACCACCATGATTGAATCTTTGCCGCGTTGAGTTCGGGGCAGTCCCATCACAAAGTCCATGCTCACATCTTCCCACGGTGCATTAGGAACAGGAAGGGGAGTGTAAAGTCCAGAATTTTGAGACTTTGTTTTTGCTAGATGGCAAGTTCTACATCTCAAAATGTAATGGTTCACATCCTTCATCATTTTAGGCCAATAGAAACGGTCTTGGAGTAATGCACTAGTTTTATCTCGTCCAAAATGACCACTTAACCCACCATCATGAACCTCTTTAATGATCTGCCACCTCAAAGAACAATTCGGTACGCACAAACGGTTGCCATAGAAAATATATCCATCATTCACCATAAATTCTTTATATGGACCTTTTGCACATTCAGCTTTTATCGTGCCAAAGAACTCATCATCAGAATACAACTCCTTGATCACTTCAAACCCAAGAACATTTACCTTCATTGTGGACAGCAAAGAATGCCTCCTACTTAAAGCATCTGCCACCTGATTTGAAGCACCACTTTTATGCTTGATGTGGAATGTGTAGCCTTGTAAAAATTCCACCCACCTTGCATGTCTCGGTTTGAGCTTGTGCTGCCCATTTATGAACTTCAGCGCCTCATGGTCGGAGTAGAGAATGAACTCCATGGAAATGAGGTAGTGTCTCCAATGCCCAAGAGCTCGTACAATTGCATAGAACTCTTTGTCATATGTAGTGTAGTTCTTACGTGAATCTGAAAGCTTTTCACTAAAGAAGGCAATAGGTCGACCCTCTTGATTGAGAACCGCACCAATGCCTACACCAGATGCATCACATTCAAGCTCAAAAATATTCTCAAAGTTGGGCAAAGCAAGAATTGGGGCTGCTGTCATCTTCTCCTTGATGAGCTGAAAGTTCTTTTCAGCTTCCTTCGTCCATTTGAATACTCCTCCTTTCAAGCACTCGGTGATTGGAGAGACAAGAGTGCTGAAATCTCGAATGAACCGGCGATAGAATGAGGCCAGTCCATGAAAACTTCTCACATCATGAATGTTGGCTGGTGTTGGCCATGAAACAATTGCATCCACCTTAGAAGGATCAACATGAATACCTTCAGCTGAAACCACATAGCCTAAAAACACCAAGTTGCTGGTTAGGAACTCGCACTTCTTGAGGTTGATGTAGAGTTTCTGTTCAGCTAGCACTTCAAAGACTTGGTGAAGGTGCTCCAAATGCTCTTCTTTACCCGTGCTATACACGAGTATGTCATCAAAATAGACCACCACAAATCTGCCAATAAAAGACTTAAACACCAAATTCATTAGTCTCATAAAAGTACTAGGAGCATTAGAGAGTCCGAATGGCATCACCAACCACTCAAACAATCCATCACGGGTCTTAAATGCTGTCTTCCATTCATCACCAGGCCTCATACGAATCTGATGGTACCCACTTCTAAGATCAATCTTTGAAAACACACTAGCACCATGGAGCTGATCTAGCATGTCATCTAGACGAGGAATAGGAAAGCGATACTTGATAGTAATCTTGTTGACCGCTCTACTATCCACACACATGCGAAAAGAACCATGTTTCTTTGGCACAAGCAAGGCTGGAACTGCACAAGGACTCATGCTTTCACGCACCAAACCCTTTCTCATCAACTCATCTACTTGCCGCTGCAACTCGGCATTTTCTGTTGGGTTCATTCGGTATGCTGCTTTGTTTGGCAAAATTGCACCAGGAACAAAATCTATGCAGTGTTGCACACTCCTCATTGGAGGTAAACCTGCTAGAATTTCATCTGGAACAAGGTTCTGAAATTGTTCAAGTAAAGGTACCACTGGTCCGGGTATTAGAGGACTTCTGTCACCCTTAACTTCTTTCACCACCAATGCAAAGGCTATTTGGGATTCTTCAAAAATTTCAGTAAATTCAGATTTTGAGAGAATGAAATTGCTATCCTTGAGGGCTGGTTTAGATTTCATTTCCATTCTAGAAGGACCCAAAGTAATCTTAGCACCATTCAGCTCAAAAGAATAAGTGTTTTTAAAACCATCATGGTGTACCTTTCTATCAAACTGCCAAGGTCTCCCCAAAAGTAAATGACAAGCATCCATAGGAACTACATCACACCATACCTCATCTCGGTACTTCTCACCAATAGAAAAATTAACCAAACAACGTTGGTCAACTTGCACACATTTACCCTTTTCCAACCAAGAGAGTTTGTACGGTTTTGGGTGCTTTTCAGTTTTAAGCGGCAACTTTTGTACCATAATTTCAGAAACAACATTCTCACAACTCCCGCTATCAATGATAACATCGCATACCTTCCCATGAGAGGTGCATCGTGTATGGAAGATATTGTTACGGAGCCACACATCATCTTGAACGGGACTGGAATTCAGCACACGCCTAATCACCAACATCTCACCCGTATCTCCATAAATGACATCCTCCTCATCTGCTGCCTCATCAAACACGGGTGGAGAATCAAAATCTGTTTGCTCCTCTTCTAGGGGTTCTTCAATAATGGTAAATACCCGCTGGTTTGGGCACTCGGACATGATGTGACCGTACCCTTTGCACCGATAGCATTGAACAGCTTTAGGGGCTGGTTTAGAGGGTCCTGCGGTTGCGGTTTTTGCTGAAAATTTGGCCACTGCACTTGATGTTGGTTTGGCTGATTGCGTACTGCTCCCATGACTTGTTGGATGGCCTCGATTAAGAACTCGGCTACCACCAAAGCTCGCTGTTTTTCTGACTTCTTTCTCCTTGAGTTGCTTCTCAACTTTTGTGGCAAGTTTAAACACATCATGATAAGAGATAAAGGGCTGTAAAGTTACCACATCATGAATCTCCTTGCGAAGGCCACGAAGATATCGTGCAATGGTTTGTTCTTCGGGCTCAACAACGCCACATTTCAACATGAGGTGATCAAGTTCTTCAGTGTAATCTGCCACAGTTTTATCACCTTGAACAAAGCCATGAAGTTGAAAAAAGGCCTCTTGCAAGTACCCTTCCGGCAGAAACTTCTTTCGTAACTCTTTCACCATCTTTTCCCATGTTCTGATTTTTTGCTTACCCTCACGGGCTCGCTTCATCTTCAACTACTCCCACCAAATAGATGCATGCTTCTTTAATTTGATGGCAACAATCTTCACCTTCTCTTCCTCAGGGACATCTTGGTATTCAAAGACACGTTCAACCGTATTGAGCCAATCTATGAACTCATCGGGTTGTATGCGCCCTTCGTACACAGGAATATCCGCTTTTAGATCAAAAGCCCGTCGAAATTGCTGGTTCCTTCGGGTGTGATTTTGATGGAGAGCCTCTTCATCACTGGACACCAAGGTGTGGTTGTCGTGGAAGGGGTTGAACTCGGCATCATCGTCACCATAAGTTTCGCCATCTGAGCCACGATAGGAATCATCGCGGTTGTTCCCAGCGGCCTCCACGCGCGCTAGACGCTCATGGAGTTGTTGCACATGCTGCCTCAACTCGTTCAACTCAATATCTCGATCGGCTTGCTGGTTGCCTTCAGGAGGATTGACACGAGCACTACGTCGCACCATCCTTCGCCTGCTGCTCTGATACCAACTGATAGCGTTCGAGCTATGAATCGTTCAAGGACACGCACACGTTCAACTATAAAATCACAACTGGAGGATACTCTCAACTCACAGCAGGATAAAAGAGGAGATAAACTCAACTCAAGATAAACTTTTTTCATAATAATTCAACAAGTGAGTTTACATTCAGAAATTAGGCTTTATATAGCCATACAACTCAACTCTAGAAACTTCCTACTAATTAATAACTCCTTAACTATTTTTGCAAATATCAAAACACAATAAAAACAACATTAACTACTACTGCTAATTCCCAAATATAATTAAAACATAGAAAGACTCAAAAGACAAGTTCCAAGAAACTAAATGCTGGCTGGCTCCTCAGTAACTATGCTCACTTGACACGAGGTTTTGACCAAGAAGACTCTGGAATCTGGAGAAACTCAAAACATAAAAAAGATAGTCCATTTCATTATCTGATCACAGAAATTTAAATCACCCAAATCCGAGCCTTTATGAGAGAGTTATGCCCAAAATACTGGCCCAGTACGAATCTGTCCAGAGAGCTGCTGTTTCGTAAATTAATTGTAAATATGACTTGGGCCTGGTTCTTCAAGCTGAGAACTGGTCCATAACTTGCTTCCTTGATCATGATTGTTTATATGTAAACCTGCCATGACTTGATCGCCATCATAGTCTTGTTGCAAAACACATAGTGGGAGTCTTTTGTTAAAAAGTTTAATGAAAGATGTACATAAACATAGTGCTAAACTTTGCATATTATTATATTATAGATCATGTTAGCTAACACTGTAACCGGTTATTTTAATTTGCAATCTATTCTTGAGAAAGAAAAACTAAATGGAACAAATTTTATGGATTGCTATCTCAATTTGAGAATTGTTCTCAAGCAAGAGCACAAGAAGTATGTCCTTGATACTCCTTTACCCGGTAACTTGCTTAATAATGCTATTATGGCCACATGGAGTGTTCACGAGAAACACAGGAATGATTTCCTTGATATCAGTTGTCTCATTCTTATCATAATGTCCTTTGAGCTTTAGAAGCAATATGAGAACACACATACCTACAATATAATTGTGGGGTTATGTGGTATGTTTGAGAACCAAGCAAAGGCTGAGAGGTTTAACACTTCAAAGTCCTTATTTTCATGCCAACTTGCGAAAGGGAATCCCATTAGCCCTCATGTCATTTAAATGATTGGCTAAATTGAGAGTCCAGAAAAGCTTGGTTTTTCCTTTAGCCAAGAGTTAGCTACTGATGTGATTCTCCGGTCGCTCCCTTTGAGTTTTGATCCATTCATATTGAACTATCACATAAATGATATGGACAGAACCTTGGCTAAGTTACATAGAATGCTAAAATCTACTTAGGATAGCATTAAGAAAAGCACCAATCATGTGATGATGAGGAAAAAAGGCAAGTGCAAGCCCAATATCAAGAAATCACGGTCAAGACAAAGTTGACTCTTAATCAAATCACGAGCAACTCCCAGGCTGCTAAGTGAGACAAAAAGGACGCTGCTCTTGATGCAGCTTGCTTTTACTGCAAGAGATCAAGACACTAGAAGAGAACCTATCTAAAGTACTTGGAGGATCTCAAGAAGAAGGGAAGTACAACTTCCACTTTAGGATAAATGTTATACAGATCAATTTTGTGTCTTCATCTACTAATTTTTGGGTATTTGATATTGGAATAGTTGCTAGCATATGCAAATCATTGTAGGGGCTAACAAGTAGTAGAAGTTTGAGAAGGAGTGAAGTCGATCTTCACGTTAGCAATGGAGTAAGAGTTATTGCGGTAGCTATTGGCACTGTACCATTGTCTTTATCTTCAAGATTAGTTTTGGAATTAAATAATTGTTATTATATTCTATCACTATCTAGGAACGTTATTTCTACTTCTTGTTTGCAAGAAGAAGATTATGACTTTACATATATGGACAATGGTTATTTTCTTTATTTTAAATATATGTTCTATTGTCATACTTTATTGGTGAATGGATTATACGTTCAAAATCTTGAAGAGACACCGGTCTATAACATTAATACAAAGAGGCAACGTGCTAATGATTTGAATCTCATGTTCATATGGCATTGTCGCTTGGACGGCATAAATGAGAAACACGCGGTGAGACTCCATAGAGATGGTCTTCTACACTCCTTTGATTTTGAATCTTTTGCGACATGTCAATTTTGTTTACTTGGCAAGATAACAAAGGCATCTTTCACCGATAAGGTGAAAGGGCAAGTGACTTATTGCCACTCATGCATACTAATGTATATGGACCAATGGGCTCTATAGCTAGAAGTGGTTTTCAACACTTCATAACTTTTACTGATGACTTTACTAGATATGGGTATATCTACCTAATAAAGCATAAGTTTGAATCCTTTGAAAAGTTGAAGTACAAAATCAAGTTTCCGTGATCTGATCGTAGAGGCAAAACAATCAAGTTTCTACGATCTGATCGTGGAGGCAAGTATTTGAGCCATGAATTTGGCAATCATCTAAAGGATTGTGGAATTATTCTACAGTTGACTCCAACAGATACACCTCAATGGAATGGGGTATCTAAACAGAGAAACCACACCTTATTAGAAATGGTGCAATCCATGATGAGCTAAAGTGATCTTCCATTGCCCATCTAGGGATACACTCTTGAAACAGCTATGTTCACATTAAACAGGGTTCCATATAACTAAGTAGAAAAGATACCATATAAGATATGGATGAGACAAAAGGATATTACTTCATTAATCAAGAAGAAGGCAAAGTGTTTATCGCCCGACATGGTATTTTCTTAGAGAAAGAGTTTCTCTGAAAAAAAGGATAGTGGGAGAACATTGCAACTCGAAGAAATTTGACAAACACCTAAAAATGTTTTAGCTCCTACACAACCACAGTGGGTTGAATAAAGTGTGGAACAACCTATTGTAGACACACCAACAACACGTAGATTAGAGAGGTCACGTCATCTACCTGAGAGGTACATGTTCTTGACTACTCAACAAAGAGATATATTGTTGTTATATAACAATGAGACTAACACCTACGAAGAAGCAATGGTGGGACCAGACTCTGAGAAATCACTTGAAGCCATGAGATCTAAAATTGAATCCATGCATGGTAATCAACTTTGGAACTTGGTAGATCCCCGGATGGTGTTAAAAACATTGAGTGCAAATGGGTTTGTAAGAAAATGGCATACATGGGAAATGTTCATATCTATAAGGCACGATTGGTGGCTAAATGTTTCAAACAAATTCTAGGTGTTGACTATGATGAAACATTTTTGCCCATCGCAATGCTGAAGTCTATTCAAATCATTCTAACAATTGTTGCATATTTTGACTATGAGATATGGCAAATGGATGTCAAAACAGCTTTCCTTGATGGAAATCTAATTGGGAATGTGTACATGACACAACTCATGGGTTTTGTCAATCCGTAATCAGATGAAAAGATATGCAAGCTACAAAAATACATTTATGGATTAAAGTAAGCAACTCGGAGTTGGAATGCTTGTGGGAGTGCACTTGTATTTTTGGTCTTATATGTGAATGGCATATTATTGATCGGAAATGATATTCCTATGCTCAAATCTGCTAATTCTTCATCGAAAAGTAGTTTCTCTATGAAAGACTTAGGAGAGGTGATATACAATATAGGCATCAAGATCTAAAGAGATAGATCAAGAAGGCTAATTAGATTATATCAAGATACATACATTGACAAGGTGTTAAAAAGGTTCAACATGAAGAACTCCAAGAAAGGTTTCCTATCTGTCACATGGTATAAATCTTAGCAAGAGTTAGTGTACTAGTATGCATTGATTGATGATCATATCTCATGGATCATAGCATGGAGATAGAAAATTGATAATATGGACATATGTTAGTGAACATATATTAGATAGACCTGCTATAACATACTGGAGAGATTTTATGTGTCAGCAGTTAATCTCACGTAGTATTTATGTAGAGTCCTTAGACTTGAGATCATCATGGTTCCCAACACATATACTAGCTAGCTTATTTTAAGACTACCAAATACTACGCTGTAACAGAGTAGTCATAAAAGTAGCATTTGGGTTTGCTATGAAATATATACTAGTATGTGAGTGATGAAGATAAAATTTGCCCCTCTTTTGAGAGAGATACCTCTGGGCCCCTCAACGTAATGCATTATGCAAGTGCATGGACATGTCAGGGTTATTGAGGAGTCAATCACAAGTTTATAATTCATCATAGGATCGAGAGAATAATTGAGCTATTAAAAGGATAACAAAAGTATCGCCATGAGCACAATCAATATCATAAGGCAAAGGGATTCACACATGAAAATATTACAAGTTTAGTCGATATGATATTTACGTATACTTTAGGGTTAATATGTCTCGCTAGAAACCATTATTAATGGGGTGATTGAAAAGGCGTTTTTGGGTCACGACTAAATATACATGAACCTATAAGATCACACACTTAACAGGTTAGAATGCTTATTTGAATGTGATTTAGATAAGAACTCAATTCAGATAGAGATCCAAGTAGTCTCCTATTGGGCGACGGTCCCCTAGGACCAAATCATGGTGTCTAGGGCTAAGTGGGAAAGCCTATCTATTGAGGCCCATCCAAACTCTACTCAAATCCTTACCCAAAATAAATGAAATTTA
The DNA here is from genome assembly GCA_030770085.1 of Oryza coarctata. NCBI lineage: Eukaryota > Viridiplantae > Streptophyta > Magnoliopsida > Poales > Poaceae > Oryza > Oryza coarctata. The sequence goes on along the minus strand of CM061484.1, from coordinate 6,614,102 downwards.
TAGACGTTCTAACTTATTAAGTTTAAGAGAATGTAAGTTCACATACACTCAACTGCAACTTAAAAATACTTTTTCAGTCCACATAATAGTGGTCCCTAGCAGGACATTGACCTGCCAAGTATATACAAAAATTATATCAGCTAAACCTATAGTACATTAATGTACTAACCCCTTTGCTTAGCTATATCAATTAACCCTAAGGCTAGATATCTTTCATCCTATCTATAGCTCAATTATTTACTTGATATTGTATTAGAATATTTGACTTGTGATTGACTACTCAATCAATCGACATGGCTACGCACTTTTATAATATATTGCATCTAGAGCATAGATATTTCTCCCATTAACTATGAGGAGCAAAATACATCTTGATTATTCACAAATAAATGTTTTATAGCAAACATAAAGAATACCTTATAATACCACAAATTAGTGTTTGATAGCCCCTAAGTAGGCTACTATACATGTTGAGAACCATGGTGATCTTAGATCCACTGTAACAAAATGCCTTGAAGAAATATTTTTTCTAATACTATTGAGGCATTTTTCAAATGACTTTACAATACTATAGTGGCATTTTGAAAATGCATCATAAGCGCCTTTCAGTAAATTATCTATACAAATGATAGAATCTTATAAATGTTTCTATGCCTAGCAGTATTTTTTATAGAAGCATTTTTTGTGTTCATAAGAGAGTAGAGGCACTTAATAGTGGAATTATATTGTACCACAGCCATAGAAAGCAATGTGATAAAAAGAGAAATAGATATATCCTCACGCTGTGTTGAAAGGACTTGATATCGATTAGATTAGAGAGAGGCCAATAGGAGTCTAGAAAATCACTTCACAGCAGAATCAAATTCACCGAAGGTTCCAGTCAAAATCAGCAAAACATCATGTCTGCTTCTTTTGTCCAGGACATCTATTCGGGAGAGAAGTTGATGACTAGAACTTCTGATAAAAAAAACTAAACTTCTGGTACCTTTGGTACGTTCCCTCGAGGGAAAAAACTCAAGGGGCAAGTCTCGAAAAAAGCAGTTTCAATAGATAGAGTATATAAGCAGGAGCAGGTAGTAAAGCAAGTACAACGAGGAGACTCCAGGGATTTTTTTTACTGAAGTTTAAATATTAATGATCCTACTCCCCACTCAGCGACTTTAAGGAGCTGGTGTAGGACCAAGATGTCAACTAGAGAGGATAAATAAGTGATATTTAATTTCTCTAACAACTAAGGAAAATCTAGGTTGCTACGACTTATGAAAGAGAGACTATCTAATCATGTTTTGTAACCCTAGAGTGCTAAGGAGTCAAAAATCTCTATTAAAAGTAAATTGTAGAAAAATAAAAGCAATATATAAAAGAGAATGATTTTAACCCGAGATTCAGAAACTTACCAGTTTTCTACTCCCCGTTGAGGTGAGCCCAACTTCACCACTCAAACTATCAAGTCTTCAAATCCCTTTGTCAAGTGATAATCAAGATAGGAGCTGGTCTTGAAGAGGTCTATCCAAGCGTCAATCACTAAAGTAGTTCTTCCCTCACTCTGAAGGTGGTAAACTCCAAACCACTTACAAACATGCCAGGTCTTCTCCACAAATATCTTAGGAGAATTTCCTACAAATTTTTTTCTCCAAGCTATCTAGGAGGCGACAACCTCCAAGAGTAAAAAGTGATAACTGATGCTTGAAGATGATCAAGTGCCGTACTAGCTAAATAATGATGTAATGCACTTTACTTGGATAAAAACAATCCTCAACCACCCTCACAATTAGAGAGTAAGCTCAATTGGTATGAGAAGAGAGGCAAGGGTTCATATAAAATAAATGCAAGGCTAAGAAGAAGACTCTTGTGGCTGGTGGGTGACTATTTATACCCCCACTAGCAAAAACTAGTTTTTGGAGGCGAAATTTCCATCTCTGCTCATGTTTGGTCTGACTGTCATTGGAGAGCCAGTCCGACTGGACTCCATCCCAACGACTAGAAAAAGAGCCATTGGTGCGCATTACATCAGTCCTGGTTTGATCGAGGGCAGACCTTCGGTCTGATCGCTCCTACGCCCATACTGACTACCCTGAGCCCAAACTGACCGACACTCAAAACCCTTTCTATAAATTCCCGTTCCGACCAACCAATAGAGCAGCGCTTAGATACACTTCTGGAAGATCGCGGTCAGAGCAGCCATAGAACCCAGTCCAACCGGCCGATAGAATAGCGCTCAGAAACGCTTCTGGAAGTTCATGGTCAGACCGGCCCTAAAGCCCGGCCCAACTAGCCGACAGAGCAACTCTCAGAAACTCTTCTAGAAGATTACAGTTAGACCGGCCCTAAAGCCCGATCCAACCAGCCTCTCCTAGAGAATATTCCTAACTTAAGAAACATTGTCATCAACTCGTTGCAATCATTACCACCCCTCCTGATAGTACGGCAAATCTAAAAAAAATAAGCCTAACACGATCGTCCAACACCTCGATCGGTATACAAGAGTAATAAATGTTTTTCTTTACTTTGCCACCTTCTTTCTTATCAATTTCAATCGGTGATCAAACTCCATTATTGATTCTTAACGAGTGCCTAACAAAAACACAGTTACTCAAATACAATCATTAGTACCCAAAATATGTTCATCATTAATTACCAAAATAACAAAGGCCCTAGGTGCTTTAGCCAAATGTCGATTGATCATAGGACACCAACCTAGCAACCATGAAGAAGCTTTAGTCTCCAAGCAAGTACCAAGGAGTTACATGTTTCCAAGTGACCACCAAGGTCCAACTTGTACAACAAGCACCTACATCTATTGAAGCTTGCACTACCCATCAACGTCCTATAAGCTAGCTCAGTCTTCACTCAACTTACAGAAGTGTGGTGAAACCTTCACAAATTTCTAGCGACTCACCACAATTTTATGAGCTCACCAACGACTCATAGCAATCTAGGAGATCTTGATCTCCAATAGTATCAAACATAACCAAAGATTTGATTGCTATGAACTCAAGTGCTCAAATGATGGAGTGAAGCTCACAAGTTCTCAACATCTTAATCCCTCAATCCAACCCTAATCTCTTCTCCAATCTCTATCACAAAGATCTACCACCAAAATAGGAGATTTGGAAGGGGCTATGTGGCTTTGTATATGTATATTCTTGCCCAAACTCAGCTACAAGGATGGAGGAATAGAGGGGTTTAAATACTCGAGTCCACAAAAACTAGTTGTTACTCATAGATTCAAACACTACAACTTTCAACACAACTAGAACTTTAGGTTCAAAGTTACCGTCTTAGTCTAAAAGAAGGACCGGAACTGTTGGTTGCAAAGACCTAAACATTCGGTCAGCTTTACAAGGCTGAACAGCAATCCTAAACCTAAACTTTTGCTACTCACTAATAGCACCCCACAAAAACAGTCCTAAAATCAACTAAAGATAAGCTCTAAAACCACACATAGGTTAGGCTAAGACTTGGGTTTCTCTCAAGGTAATATTAGGATATGTCACTTTTAGCATATAGACATAAACAGACACATCAATATTGTATCCCTCTTAATAGTACGGTATTTCTATGCTCAAATATAAATAGAAAAGCTATACAAATAGGAATGCCTTCATGCCATCCCATTGCTTCGTCTTGAGGGTTGCCAACATCAACGCCATTTCACCATCGGGATTATTCACCTACCACTCATGAAGCACATTAGGCCCAAATCAATTATGCATTTGTCCTCTTCAATGCCTACTTTTGCTTTTGGCTTGATGTTCAGTAATGAATCACATCCTCTTGATCTTCGGTATCTTATCTTGTTGTTCTTCAAATGATTGATGTGGATTACTCATAGCTTCAAATGGCCTTACACAGTCCATCACGACAAAGTCTTCACTCATCCGTCACCACCGCATTTGGTCTATCGGCGCCTAGTCCTTTGTTTGTCCTTCACCCCTGCATGGTCCATTGTAGTCAAGACTTGCTTGCTCTTCACTGTCTTTTTATAGATAGTCACTTCATATCTTACATCCTCAAATTCCTCACTTGCTTCTCATCAACCCAGAATGTCCATCTTCTAGCTTTCACATTACCTTTATGCTGATCATCAATTTGCGTTACATGTTTTCTTCATCAACACATTCTTCACTTCATGCCATAACTCAAGCTAATCAAACTAACTCATGGAAATAATTAGTTTCAACAATGGGTCATCATTAATCATCAAAACAATCACCGCACTCTTAGGTTCATAGACCTTACAATCTCCCATTATACGACAACTCTAGGCATAGATCTTTAAGCTATTGTCAATCCTTAAATTCAAGACATCTTGAGAAAAAGTATTTTTATTTTCATTGCACTAACCATCTCCACCTCATGTGATTACTTAAAACATATGTGTTTTGTGTTGCTCATAACTAGTTACATGTATTAACATTTCTAAAAAGTGCCTCTATAGAGGTTAAAATGCTTGAAGAAAATTCCTCTAAATATGAGGAAAATTTTAAAGCACTAAAAAGATGCCTCTACAAGATAAGTTTAATAAAATGTGCTAAAAATGTCTCCAAAGTGTCTCTAGAGTAAAAATGTTATAGGCAATTTGTAAAGTGGCTTTAAAAAGTCTCTTCATCATAAAACTCCTAATTTTAGAGGCATCTAGAAAAGTGCCTCTACAAAAGGTTTTTCTAGTAGTGGTATAAGAATTCTAATTAACACTACTTAGACCAACTGACAGCACATTATAATCTTAACCATATCTCAGCTAGGTCTATCCCTACAATATATTCTCCAATATGTATCCAATATGGTATATGAGATGTGGTTATCAATCAATACATAAGGTAATCTTATATATAACATGGGTACAGAAAATAATTGTGCAGGTGGTTGATAACCCATTTACACACTCATTTTTTGAACCGCAGGTGGTTATAAGGGCCTATAGAAATCAATGATTTGTCTAGGCGGATTCCACAACAACATGTGAAAATGAATTTGTAATTTTTGAGTTTTCTAGCTGTAAGAAAAACCTAAAAAATATTTTGTAATTTAGGAGGCATCTATACACGGTTGCAAGTCACAAGTTACAGGTTTTTAGTCACAAATAGCCCACGTGCAGCACACAGGATTGACCTCTCACTCCATGTGTAGCCTTCTTACCATCTCACCTATGAAGCACTATTCACCTCTCTAAACTTGTAACATACATTTGGCACTATAAATGACACCAATTCAAAAGTCGCCAACTACAAACTTGTATATATATTCGAACTCTATAACTTTAATATAGAGCAAGTCTTCATCCATTTGAAAAACTGAAGAATTTATATTTTAAAATAAATCTAAGAGCTTGTAATAAATGTTTACGCCCTAAACAATCTCGAGTGAAAAAAACTCAACTACAAAGTTGTACATCTCATCGAGACTACAATTTTCATATAAATTTTATCATCATCCGACTTCATTTCAAAAAATTATGATTTGTTTCTTGAAATAGTATTGCACCCATTTTTAAGTTTCCAAGAACAGTCCTTAAAAAGCCATTTTTACAAGCCTATCTTATCTATATGAGAACCTCATATAGAAATCATTTTAAGGGGGCTTCAGTTCAAAGGCCAAAAACTTATTTTCCTTATTATTTTAAAATGTCAAAACTTTTAAAATTTATAGAAAAATTATTTTATGTCCTATTGAGGAGAAGCAAAATCCGTTATGATCCTTACCATACTTTCTTTAATATGGTTGGGTCGATATTTCTTTCAAACAATCTTTCTATTATGATTTTAACTAATGTCAAGTAGAGCCTAGATGAGTTGACATGTTATGTAATATGACACTAGTAAATTACCATACTAAAGAAAATATAATAATAAAATATTAACAAGGTTATATTAAAGAAAATATTGTAATGATATCAGAGAACTTTGTTCACCTTAGTTAGACATAAAATGAATTTTCTATGAATTTTCAAAATTTGGACTTCCTAATGAACTGTTTGTTCTAAAATGGATATTAGAGTTTGTAATGAATATTTAGCCAGATAAACTATCTCAAATATGAAAGTATCAACTGCAAAAGTGCATATCTTGTCGATCTCTACAATTTTGATATAGCTATCTGATGTCGTTTGAAAAACTCAAAATTTCATTTTTTTAAAATGCATCTAAGAGATTATAATGAATATTTGAGCCTCTAAATGATCTCAAATGAAATACTTTCAGCTACAAAAGTTGTTGATATCATTCATAGCTACAATTTACATAAAAAATTTGTCTTCATGTAACTTCCTACAAAAATGTTACAATTTTTCTTGAAATAGTACCGCTTCTTGTGAGAACAGTTTGAAAAAAAATATGATTTTTACATGTCTTTTTCTTAAGAGTTGCCTGTAAAAACCAGCATGTTTTTACATTTGGTTTTCTTAACAAATTGCCTCCGAAAATTATGATTTTTTCTGACGATATTTTAAACACCCACCTATGAAAATATGCTTTCATGGATGATCTATGACCTGAGACTGCCTTAACCACCTTCACAGGCAGTTTTTCTTTTGAGCCGCCTTTGAAAAAAAGAGACAAGGACCTACGAAATCATTTTATAATGTTGTAATTACATTTGTTCTATATATGAAAAATGATCAAGTAATATCATAAAAAGATTTCACATACATATTTATTATTAATAAATTATCTGAATAAACAAAATAACACTTTATTTATTTAATCATAAATATAGAATATGACATAATATATTATTGTTTCTAGGGTATATTAACAACTCATTTTATGCCCTACAATAGCAGTGTTGCTTATGCCCAAGTGATCTAGAAGTGGTAGTATCATATGGTTTACAATCTTAAAATTTTAGGTCATCACAGTTTAGGTCAGTGATGGTTAGCTTAGAATTAAGCCTTAGCATTCCAGATGTAATATCCTATGTTAAACTTTTTACACGAAGCAAGGATAAAAATGTAAGTAAGCTATCGTGCACATGTGAACCCATATTAGATGTGGTATTAGAGTATAAACCTTGGTGCTATGTGTCCGCTAACATGTAGAGCTAATTATACAGATTTTGCAGTCTTTATCATAGATCAAGTACGGAGCCAAGTGATATACATATGTACATATAATAACCTGCACCTGATCAAATTAGAGTTCTATTTTTATCAAAACCAAAAATCATTATGGTAAAGACAAACTGGCCAAAACAAGGCATTTTGCACCCATTAAAGGGTTTGCACTTAGTCTTTTACTTAATTAGTCAATGACTCTAAACACATGGCTTTACTTGGCGGCTGGATATTGTTGCACTTGAAACAACTTGTAATAAAAAAATGGGCTACAGTGGCAATATGTATAAAAAAATATTGAATCATGGTCTCTTCCATGTGGTAGAACAGACGTCTCAGTTACGCTTTGTAAAATTATCTTTGGCGAGAGTTACCCTTAGAATAGATACCACATAAAAAATTACCTTCGATGGCATTCTTAGTTTGTAAATTTAAGATATACAGATGGACCGTAAAATAAAAAAATAAGTGCATATTCCAAACTAGAAGATCGATCGCTTTCATCAGACAGATATTTTCCTGCTCAAGTTGGTCCCGAATTTACTGCGTTAAGCTTCTTCATATCATCATATATATCTTTACTGTTTTTTTCGGGGATATATATCTTTACTGTTTTTTGGGGGGATATATATCTTTACTGTTAACCCTGTATATCCGCTATCAGGACCCAACAAAAAAAACACTTACTTTAAAGAAACATATTTGCTCTTCCATATAAATCTACAGGAAAGATCTTGTAGTGTTCAAAGTTATAGTCACTGTGTGTTAAAAATAATTGTCGTTTTAGGTAAAGACATGGTCTTAAAAATAACTTTTAACACCAATTTTTATTACAATACACATATAAATATCAATAAATATATGATTTTATAGAAGTATTTTTAAGAATAATCTATACATATACATATAAATATTGTTGAAGTTATTTAAAGTCAAAGTTCTTAAAGTTTTATATTAGTCTATACAAAACAATAATTATTTTTAACCTGGTGAAAGTAAGTCAATAAGTTGGTGGTAAATTGGCAACTAAAATTTCCCCAAAGTAGGTCCATAAGCCTATCCTAAAATTAATAACTCCATGCACAAATAGTACTATCGGGTATATGCTTAAGGACCTTGTCACAAAAGTAATCCTCACGGTCAGTAATAAATGATGATGATAATGATGATTTTGTTTGGAGATATGGATTGTGTTGGTTAATTTACTGCTCCCACGATGATATGTCTTTTAATAATAAAAATATCTAAACATATTTATGCAAGTTATGTTTGATCTTCGGGCTGCTTGAACAAGGATGCTATTATAGTAGTAGGAACATGATACTAATCGTAAGAGGTACACTTGCACGAATTATAATGCTATATCAGCTAGTTATCATTTAGATAGAGCTAGAGGTTTATCCCATCACCTTTTTTTTCCTTTTTCTAAAGTATCAGAGCTCATTAGCTTTATGCCTAATGGCAGAAGTCGAAAGTGTAAGCCATATCATTTTCATTATATAAAAGAAGAGACATCCCCTGCAAAAAAAAACACGAAAACCATTTCGATTTTGTCAAGTGATATATGCTATGATCTTATCGTTTTGTCTTCTTGCTACTCTGCAGGCTATAAAAACCAGCAAGAGCTTGCTAGATTTATCGCACAAGTTGTTACTCTTACTCTAGCGTGCAAAGCCAGGCCTCTTCCACCATGAAATGTTTCCCTGGACATTCTCTGTCCTAGCCTCGTTCCCTTTCCTTCTCCTAGTACTGCACTAATGGGCAACAAATAAAAAAACATAAACCACCAAGCAAACGAAAATTCATCTTCTCCCATCTTCACCTCAGAGGTTACCCATCATAGGGCACATGCACCTCCATCGGTGACCTCCCGCACGTTCTTCGTGAGCTCGCTCTGATCGGTATGGCCCCGACCTCATGCTCCACCTGGGCCCAAACCTCATCGTCTCCTCCCTACGCACCGCAGAGGCCGTCATGTGTTTGAACAATTTCTAGGAGCTAGATTAGGATAGCTGCCTGTGATTGGTGCCGCTCATCCTCTCTGCCAATCAAGGGCATGAAAATTCTGCAATTTTTCTTCCTTTTAATCAGAGTTCAATCAACACAAATAGCAGCCGCTTGGCAGCACCAAAAGATCAGGATCCACCTTGTGTTCGCCTGGTGATTCCAGCGTCTCCGGCTCGACGCTGTTCGCCCTCGGTTCCAACTCACCGACACTCTCTCGCCGGCGGTTTTTTGTCATTTGGTAAGGTCATGCTGTCAGTGTCATCCAAGAAGGTGCTCACTGGTGATGGCTCTAGCAACAAGAGCCCCACCCCGTTGCGCTGGCCACAACGTTATGGCTGATCCCACTCCTGCTAATTGCGCACCAGGAATGCTAGGCCACGCGTAATCAAGCGTGTCATTGAGAGGTCATCCACAAACGTCACGTGGCCGATCCAGAATGGGCATTGGTGATGAAGGTGAACTTCCAAACACTTGGGGAGGAGCACAACAACACTAACGATCATGATGATCGGCAGGCCCTGGATGGACTCCTGCGCTCGGTCCCCTACAAGCTCTGGAGTATGCTCACCACCAAGGACACAGTGAAGAAGGTGTGGGACGCTGTGAAAAACATGCGGATCGGTGACACACGCGTGCGTGATGCAAGCACGCAGCAGCTCCGTCATGAGTTTAACAACATCTCCTTCAAGGAAGGAGAAACTGTCGATAAGTTTGGCATCTGCATCTCCATGCTTACTAACAATCTTTGCACCCTCGGTGACCACATCATGGACACCAAGGTACTGAAGAAGTTGTTGCAGGTGGTCCCTAAAAAGCTAAACTAGGTTGCGGTCTACATCGTGATGTTCCTTGACCTGAACACCGTCTCAATCGAGGAGGTGATTGGGCGACTACGCGTCTTCGAGGAGCGCATCAAGCTGAAGCAGATCAAAAACATAATGGGACACCTAATGCTCTACGAGGAGGACTGGGAGGCTCGCCGCAAGGCCCATAGTGAGCAGGAGAGTTCCGACAGCAGCTTGGGGGCCAACAACCACGGCAAGCGCCAAGGGCGCTGACGCGGACGTGATGGTGTGAGCTCCTTCTCACACGACGGCTAGAACGCCGGCACCTCAAAGCCAACCCCTAGTGATCGTTGCAAGAACTACAACAATATCGGCCACTGGACTAAAGATTGTTGCGTGAAGAACAAGATGCGGTTCATGTCGCCCAGGTGGAAGCAGATGAAGGGGTGCTCATGTACATCGCAGCGGAATCCGAGGTAATCCCACCGCCTAGGTCTCCTTGACTTCCACAACCGGCATCGCCCGCCACCGATTTGTAGGCCGGAGTCCATCTCAAGGAGCGCAAGGTCCTTCTCTATCTCAACAGCGAGTAGAAAACGAAAGTAGTCAAGCCACAACGCTGGGTGCTCGACACTGGCATGACGAACCACATGACGGGGTCGTGAAACGTCTTTGCCAAGCAAAACACTGGCATCACTAGAACTGTGAAGTTCAGTGATGGGTCGGTGGTCGCCACTGAAAGGAAGGGCACCGTTCTCTTTGCTTCTAAGTCCGGTGAACATCGTCACCTTGATAGGGTCTACTACATTCCACACCTCACCACGAACATCATCAGCATCAGCTAGATGGATGAGGACGGCTTCAAGGTCAATATCGAGTCCGGCATCCTCACCTTAGATAGCTCCTCGCCAAAGTTCGGTGCTCACCGAGCCAACTCTACTACCTCGACATGAACATTGTTGCCCCAGTGTGCCTAATAGCACATGTTGGCGACGTCGCCTGGCGCTGGCATGAGCGGTAAAGACATCTCGCTTTCCAGTTGTTGTGCAAGCTTGGACATGAGAGTCTCGTAAAGGGGCTACCGACGATTGACCACATTGAGTAGGTTTGCGAAGACCATATCCTAGCAAAACAAAGGCGAACGCCATTTCCCCCAAACCATGAAGTACCTAGCTCAAGAGGAGCTCGAACTGGTGCATGGAGACCTCTGTAGACCGATCTCACCACCACTCCAACCAAGAACAACTACTTCCTGCTCCTGATAGATGACATGAGTCGTTTCATGTGGTTGGCCCTTCTACGCATGAAGGCAGATGCACCTACGATGATCATCGTGTTCCAGGCCCGTGTCGAGCATGAATCTAGGAAGAAGCTGATTGTGCTCTGCACTAACAATGATGACGAATTCACTTCAGTTGAATTTGGTGAATACTATGTAGGATAGGGGATTGAGCGCACTTCTTGGCACCATACTCACCACAACAAAAATGGTGTTGTGGAACGCCGGAACCAGAGATGATTATGGGGGCAGCGAGAAGCATTATGCTAGCACGCAACATGCCCAAACACTTCTAGGGAGAAGCGGTGAACATTGTCATCTTCCTCCTCAACTGGGCACCAACTAGCTCGTTCGATGGGAAGACACCATACTAGACGTGGTATGGGAAAAAGCCACCTATTCACTTCCTCAAGGTGTTCGGCTACGTTGCCTACATCAAGCAACTCCGTCCACATCTCGCCATGCTTGACGCTTGTGGATAGAAGGTAGTCTTCATGGGGTACGAAGCTAGGATGAAGGCATACCGCTTCTACGATCCCATCACTGAACACATCTACATCTCTCGTGACGCTGTGTTCGATGAGGGCGCGCACTGGAACTAGGGAGGCTCCCCAATTGCTGCCGAGTAGGAACCATTCACTGTCGAGTACGAGATCTGGTGCCAACCTGCTGCAGCTCCGTTCACCGGTTCAACGTCACCCACGTCAGTGCAGCCTGCTTCTCCATCATTACTAGCCACTCCGATAGCCTCCGAAGGAACTCCGATTGAGTACGCAACGCCACCTAGTGTGGATGACATCCATGATGCTAAAGATGAAGGGAAGGAACACAAGTACCTTACACTGGACAGCATCCTTGGCTCGGATCTAGTACTCGGGCTAGCACCCCGTGATGTTGAGCAGGCCGAGTTGCATGCCGTTAGCGCGGAGGAGCCCAAGTCCCTGATGGAAGCGCGTGGTGACCCACATTGGGTTGCAGCCATGAAGGAGGAGTTGTAGTTAATCTACGACAACAACACCTAGAAGCTAGAGGAGCTTCCCCAGGGACACCGCACCATAGGCTAGAAGTGGGTGTATAAAGTCAAGCACGATGAGAATGGGACCATCATCAAGCACAAAGCCCGTCTCATCACCAAAGGCTATGTATAACATTCTAGCGTCAACTTCAAAGAGGTATTCACCCCCGTTGTGTGGCTAGAATCGGTGCAGCTACTGCTTACCACTGCTACGCACTACAGATGGTCCGTTCATCACATGGAGGTGAAGTCGGTATTCTTGAATGGCGAACTCCTTGAAGAGGTGTATGTACAGTAGCCGCATTGGTTCGTCGATGAAAGGAACAAGCATAAGATGAAATGAATAAGCATAAGGTACTCCAACTCCACAAGGCCCTATATGGTCTTCGTCAAGCCCTGCGAACATGGAACTAGAAGCTCAACGCATCCCTGATAACACTCGGGTTCAATTGTTGCGCCAATGAGTATGGGATGTACAACTGGGGAGAAGGAGAAAGGTGCTTCATAGGGCGTATAAGTCGACGATCTAATCATAACTAGTGGTGATGCAAGCACTCTGACAAAATTCAAAGCACAAATAAGGAACATTTTCCGCATGAGTGATGTCGGGCCATTCTCCTACTACCTTGGCCTAGAGGTCATGCAAGGGGAGCACAGGATCACATTGTGATAGGGAGCCTACGCCTCAAGATATTAGAGAAGGTAGGGATGACTGGCTGCAATCCTTGTGCCACTCCCTTGGAATTAAGGCTAAAGCTGGTAAAGAAGGAGACAATGCCAAGCGTGGATGCCATCGAGTATCGCAGTATCATCGGGAGTCTCACATACTTGTGCAACTCTAGGCCTGATCTAGCATTCCCCGTGGGACACCTAAGTCATTTCATGGAGGTGCCGCGCCAAGAGCATCTAGCAGCCATCTAGCATGTCCTCCGCTATGTGGCGAGCATGATGGACTGGGGTGTCACTACCACCCTACAAGAAAGATAGCAGTTGCAACGACACTACTAGGTACTCTGACAGTGATTTGATGGGTGATGTAAATGATCAGAGGAGCATTAGCGGGCTCATCTTCTTTCTTGCTGGTAGGCCGATTGCTTGGCAGTCAAGGAAACAAAAGGTGGTCACGATGTCTTCCTGCGAGGCAGAGTATATAGTGGCTGTGGGAGCTACGTGTTAGGGCATTTGGCTAGCTCGTCTACTGACTGAGCTCCTCGGAGGTAATGTCCTGGCACCCAAGCTCATGGTAGATAATAAATCCGCTCTCGCACTAATGAAGAATCCTCTGCACCATGACTGGAGCAAGCACATTGATGTAAAATTTCACTTCATCCAAGAGTGCTATGATAGGAAGCTGATTGACATCGAGTTCATTGGTACGGAGATGCAGCTGAGCGATATCCTCACCATGTCGCTCGGGCGTGTTCGTTTCCAGCAGCTCTGTCATGAGATCGGGATGATAAAACTAGCGTAGGCGCTAGGACTTAGGAGGAGATTGTTTGAATAATTCCTAAGAGCTAGATTATGATAGCTGCCTGTGATTGTGCCACTCATCCTCTCTGTCAATCAAGGGCATGTAAATTCTGCAAGTTTTCTTCTTTTTAATCAGAGTTCAATCAACACAAATAGCAGCCGCTTAGCAGCACCAAAAGATAAGGGTCCACCTTGTGTTCGCCTGGTGATTCCAGCGTCTCCGGCTTGACGCCGTTCGCCCTCGGTTCCAACTCACCGATGCTCTCTCGCCGGCGGTTCTTTGTCATCATGCGCACGCACGACCTTATCTTCGCGTCACGGCCACAGTCCTTGATTGCCGACTTACTTCTTTATGGCCCGTGTGATGTCGGGTTTTCACCTTACGGCGAGCAGTGGCGGCGAAGCTGCAGGCTCGTCACGACACACCTGCTGACCAGGTCGTACCGTGTAGCACGAGAAGAGGAGGTACATGAATGCATACATATGATTATAATACTCTCTCTCACGCACACATACACAAGTACAATTGACCAGGAATGACTACCTCAAAAAAAGACGATCGATTTTACTATTAAACTATTTTATACGAAATCATTATTTTATAACAAAATGATTTATTTAATAAAAATTGGTTTGAAAACATATGTGAATTTTTGGTGTGAGTAAGTGTGACTAATGTGATTCAGATTATAATATCTGTATGTAGAAATTATTGATTTGTCTATGTACATATTACTTAAGATTAATATTAATCAATAGACTAAGACTACGTTTAAAAATAAGCGATTTTCATTATTTCTTATTTTAAAACTACACATGAAACATGGAAGTCTCTATATGATTTTCATTAAGGGTTTGTTAACAACAATATTTGGTAAACCCTACAAAACAAGATCGGAGAGCCGATCAGTTTATGGAAAGAGCCTGGTTGATACAAAGAAAGAGCCAATTGAATGGATAAAGTTGATTCAGTTCACTCAAACATAAAAATTTATCTAGATAAGACCAAATCTGAGAAATAGTCTTGGAAGTTGTATCTTTATGAAATATATTTCATAAGATAAAATATATACAAGTTAATTTTGTTAACTTTTTAAAGAGAGTTTTCTTTTCTATTTAGGAAGTAATGTACGGAGATTGTTTCTAACCATATCGGACTCGTGTAACCCCATGGTATAAATATAAGCCTCCTGGAGGTTTGTAAATTATCCACATAGATCAATATAATCTTGGCACATTACTACCCTAGTTCATTAAGGTTTTTACCAGTGGATTTTGGCTCTTAGCATGAGGCTGCATCTGTTAAGTCTGATCTCTGACAAGACGATAAGTCCTACTATTATTTTGGTGTATCTGCTCTTTCTAAGACTGCATTAGTTAGGTCCAATCTCTTAGTCCAAACAGATATATTACATCACGCTAGCGCAAGATCTATTGGCCTATTGAGCTTCTTTTACTGTCATCAGTCTCATATTTTATTGGTTAGGTCGGGCCTACTAGACTGTTGATAGTAGATTGAGTCTTAGGTTGGCAGGTCTTTACACGATATTTCATTGGAGCAGCCAACCAATGAGTTATTTCTATATTGAGCTTCATGCCTAGTGTATTGGCTTCTAGCTGATATAAATATATCTTACCCAACGATTAATCCACTAGTAGTCGATCTAATTCTGTTAGATCTGGCATTGAGATCTAGCGGGTTTCGTTCCTCATCAGCTCAGCTAGCCGATGAGTTTACTTATATGCCTATATCGGACTCATAGCTGATAGCAATCAATAGGTTCACCTATTCCTTTCGTCGGTACATCTGATCTAGCTCCCGCTATTTTGATATCGTTAGTCTCAACTTTATACTATCTTAGTTTGGTCTGATCTATCAAGGCTAACTCTAACAGTACCATCATTAGTGGTTGTTAGGTCTCGTCCCTTCAAGAGATCAGACGTTACTCTCTAGTGCTTATCACATATTCTATTTAGAGTATAGCTGATAAGTCTTTTATTTTATACCTTGCTATTTGCCTATGCCATCATAAACCTCCCAGCCAATGTATAAGTGTTGTAGTCCCTATTGACAACTAGCCGATAACAAAAGTATATTAGACTCATAGCCAATTGGCTATCTTAATCCTATCGGCACATCCAACCGATATTAGGAGTCTATATCAACATATCGACCAATTGGCTTGATGATCTAACTCTATCTATCTTACTTATCAATTAGAGGTCAAATTGACAAGCACGCCCACAACTCCAACAAGCTAAAGATGAGCCTCCAACGAGCCGAAGGACCTACACTGGAACTAAGCAAATCTCCTAGGCCTTCGCGTGTTTGAGTGAAATAGACTCATATCTCCATCGACTAAAGCTTGCTCGTCCTCTGCCTGGCCCGATATCCCCACATGCGAACAGGGTCTTCTAACATCGAGAAACTATGCAAAGATGTTTTTCAAAAAGAGTATATGAAATCTGAGATGAAATTTTGAGAACCTCTTGATGATTATTATGCTTAGTTTAAAAAAGTTTTGAGTGATCTTCATTCCATTGATGATTCTTATAATACTAATTATACTCAATCTGAGATTAGTTGATATCTTTTAAATGGTCTTGGTACATCTATTTGGGAGAAGAAAGTTACATGAATCTATCAATATGAGTACTTTAGTCTTTGTAAACCAAACTTAAGACGTATGAGATAAATATTCGTTCACAAAAAAATTAATTCTAAATCTTCTAATTTGGTGTATTTTGTTTCTTTAGTCAATACTTCTTCATTGTTTTCTTTTACTACTTTTAATGCCATGTTCGATAATCAACTCGAGAAAATCTTAAAGGACATGGTTTTGTTAACAAATAGATTCTCTCGAGCTTTGAATATTGTAAGCCACAGGAAATAAGGAGGTCCAATCTAGTGCTATTAATATTGAGAGCCTAACCATATTCGCTTCAATTGTCCCAAGCTCAGGAAAGTCATGAAAGAAGATGTAGAAGATAAGAACAAGTGTATTAAGAAGAAGAGGGTGTTCAAAACTAAGAAGAACAAGGAGAGCTACAAGAAGATGCTAAACAAACTATGTCTTTAATCAAGCAAGTGACATTGACTTTGGGAGCAAGAAAGAAGATAATAACAAGGGCAAAAATATCTCTCGATATGCCTCATGGCTCATGGAGGATCAATATTCGAAGAGTTTGATTCTGTTAACGAATACATCTAGGTAACTTTGTTTCAAGATATTATCATTTCTCTCATCTTGAAGATTTAAAAATATGAGAAAAAGATAAAACAACATAACTTTATTCTTAAATCTCTTAATGCTAAAATTGTTACATTAATATCTCTTATTCCAGATGATGATAATTTCACATCTTTTAAAATTTTATTTTCTAAAATTTCTTCTTTACATGATGTCAATGCTAATAACTATGTTATATTACAAATGAGAAAATAAAAAATGTTAAATCTTCTTTTTGCTCTTGGTATTATTTTGTGCTCCCGTGTTGCAAATGAGTTGTTTTTAACCAAAAGGATTTAAAAAAATATCAAGTTGCTTTTTATACCAATTCAATGCTTAATCTCATTAACCCTAAAAGATAAGAAAATAGAAGGATGCTTTGGGACAAAGTTGAAAAGTGCTTTAGGAAGTGTTGAGTATTTACAGGATAACACTCATAAGGTGCTTTCTTGTTTAAATTATCACAAATAAAAAGGAGTCTTGATTGATCATGAAAATTGTGATAATTTGAAAAAAATAAGTTTATTACCTGAAAAGCTCTTTTCAAAGATTTTCAAATGGTAAAAAAACTTAAAATGATTTTATATCAATAAAAAATGAGCAATATATATATCTAAAAAGGGTCAAATTTTGGAAAAAGAAAACCAAACCAAAGAAAATAATTTTCAAATATACTAGTATTTTGAAAAATCTTAGTACAACTTCTACAAATATCTCTTTTTTATCTTCAAGAGAAACAACTTGTGTGAAGTATAATTGTACCCATTATTGAAAGAATGGGCATTTGCTGTAATTTTACTTTTGACTTCTAAGAAAATAGAATAAGGATAGGGTACATGAGTTTACAATGTTAGAATGGCAAAGACTATGCTTTCAAAGGCTAGAGGGCAATGAGACCATATGCTTACATCGCAAGTGTCCCATTAATCAGTGGCTAGGTCCGATCGGATCAGCAATGGAGTTGTGGTCATACCAATGCTCGGTCAGTCTAAAGGAACAGTGATAGTACAATTAGATCGACCCATTATAAAACATCGAGATAACTTTTTAAGTATGTTGGATTCTGATTTTATTTGTACATATGTACCTAGTTATACTACTCAGGTGACTTAGTGTTGGATTCTCAATTTTTTTTGTTCTAACCCCAAGACATAGGTCTCAACTCTTTTTGTTTGTAGGTATTTTGGTGGCATGACAATGTTTGCTTTTACTCTCAAATTAGTATATTAGTTTTCTGCTATCTTCTTTATCAACTTTTCATGCTGGAAGTAGTAGTTTTGATATGCGTTACAAGTGTTTTTTTTGGTCCATTCTTGAGAATCTTGGTGATACCATTTGCAATTGGTGTTTTTTTTTAAAAAAATAGTGTTTTTCTTATTTTGCTATGTTTAGGAGAGAATTAGATATTGATTTGATGGGGAGTTTATGCTTTTCATTGCACTTATATTTCTATTTAGCACTGCTCTTAATCTAAAAATAAATAAATATAAGGAAAAAAGAACATAGATTTTTTAACTGTACTATATTCCTGTCCTTCGTAGAAATATGTGTGAGTTATTTTGGAAATTAGTTCAGTTGGTATGAATTTTAGTCTGCTATGAACTTTGATACTGCTTTTAAGAGAGATGATGCATGATATTTAATTCTTTTATATGAATTAAATAAAATGCAATGTTGAAACTATTACATGATTTATGCTTATATCTATACTTGTTGAATTTTCATTTCTCAAATGCTCTACATACCATAAGTACAAGTTAGTCGTTTTTTACTCTATGAGAGGTAAAAATGGATACCAAATCCTTAAAACATGACAAGGACATATTCACAGTGAGAAAAATAATAACTGTTGAATCCTTGGCAATAGTATCATGACAATGATGTACTGAGAGATTTTCCTTTGTAATATTAAAAAGAGCAAATAAAGGCTCATATAAAAAAGCTAAAAGCTCTAAATTTCATGAAAATTAATAGAGCAAATATATTTAAGAAATAATATTTAATACAAATTTTGTATGTGTGAAGGCTTTTGTATTAGTGAATATATTACATTATAAATCATTTGAATGCATGAATCTTTAATACTAAATTGAACTTACTTATTATATCTTTAGTTTATTTGTACTTCAATTCTTGTTCATTAGCTAATTGATCATTTTATCTCTTTTGTTTGCAGCACATGTCCTTGAATTGCTCTAACTATACTTAGAGAATACATAAAATGTGTAAAAAATTTTAAGTTGAAGGGGAGAATTTCTAGAATTTTTCTTTTCTATTTTAATTTTGATAGAATTTCCCTTTTTTTCCAATTTTGAGCCTTGAGTGCTTTTTGTCAAATTCTTTTGGTTTTATTTTCAAACACCAAATCATATTTCTAAAAAGTTTGCCAGCGTGTTCATTAAGTAGAGGATTTTGAAATCATCGTGATGATTAATATTTTATGATAAACAATTAGCTTTAAAATAATTTATTTAATAAAAATTATTTTGAAAATATATGTGAATGTTGGTGTGCCTGTATGTGATTAATATAGACCCAGTTTCGATATGAATGAATACTTTGTCTATTTGTGCGCAAGTGACTTAATATCAATCTTGATTAATGGTGAGTACTATGACTATGTTGTAAAATGAGCAGAGGTCTAGCATGATTCGAATGTCATGTGACAAGATAGAACTAGAGTTAGAATATGTTAGAGTCAACATCGGTTAATGATGGGATCTAGAGTAGGCTATGGGAGAGTTAAGGTCCAAAATGTCCAACAATGCTAGTTGATAAAGTTAGAAATAAGTTGGATGGACACCATATAGGGAGATCTTTGCAATAGACTTCACAAATCGTGTGTAAGCATCATAAAATCACAGAAAAAATAGAGAAGAAATTAGATAAAAATAGAAAATAAAATGGGAAAATAAATAATGCTATAGTACTCAATGTAATGTAGGTAGCATGCAACGTGGCCATGAGGTGTGGCAGGCCAAGGAGTCAAAGCAGCTAACCTACATGGCACACGGAGGCAAAGCAACTAGCCCACATGGCACACGTGGTAGGAAGTAGCAATAGGTGCATATGAAAATATTTAATTTTGAGAAGAAAGAGAGAATATTCAATTTTAGTAAATTGAATTAGATTTGGAAATTAAGAGGTTAAGTCCTAGCAAGACTAGAAGTTTTAGTCCTATTTTGTAATTGAGTATAAATGGATAAGCGATTGAGTCACTATGAGAATAACTTTTAGAGTAGAAAAAGCTAGGATAGAGAATAGTGATTTTTATGTACTTGATTAATATATTTTGATATATTCATCTTCAAGAGTTATATCAAATTATATTCTTTGATTCACAAGCAGTTGTGTCGATGATAGTAGGGTGACCGTCATCAATAAATTAGTCCATTAATTTAGGAAATCTTTTATTGCTTTATTGGTTTTTCTACTACATATTACGTTATTTCGTCCTACCTCTAGGGGGTATGTAATATAAATCCTAACCATTGATTAATCAGCCTTTTCTAATAAAAATATATTTGATCATTTCAATTAATGCATCACGGCACAAAAGGAAAATATCAACAATCAAAAATCCTTTTCCATTAAATTGGCATGGTTTTATATGTATTGGCTTTTGTAATATTCACGTGGTCTTCTATTGATTAGTCCTAATATCTAATTCTAAAATTTGAATCAGCTTCGGTTATTATATGTAACTCAAACCAAGCAGGGAAAACTAAAACTTTACTTTATATGCAAGTGCATACATTTTTTAAGTATTTTTTATCACATTTTGTAATTCTTTGGCGGGTGCACTTCGTAATGGCTAAGGTCCACAAGTTATCCACCAAGGGTGCAGCAGTAGACATGAGTGATCTCTTCAACATCTTCTAGATTGACCTCCTTTGCCACCTTGTGTCGGTAAGTCCTTCCAAGGGGAATGTCGAAACAAGTTGTTCCGTCAACTGTAGCAAATTTGGTACTTCTAGGAGCGTTTAACCTAGAGGACTACTATCCGGGATTGGCAAGGCTCAAAGTGCTCTCGAGAATGATGCGTGTTAAGGCCAGGAACGCCAGGAAGTTCTGGGAGGAATTACTTGACAAGATTATTAAACCATATGAGAAAACAACAGTATCAGCATCACAATGACCATGAGCAAGATGAGATGGACTTTGTAGATGTTTTGGTCCCTCTTCAAGAAGAGTGGGGCATCAGTAGAGAACACACTAAAGCAATTCTAGTAGTGAGTAAATTAGTTTTCTCATTTTGTAGCTCACATCTCATAAATGTGATATATTTGACAAAATTAATTTGCAGGACATGTTTACAGACGATACGGAAACTGTATCGATGGTGCTGGTATTCGCCATGGCCGAGCTCACGCAGAACCGGGATCTCTTGGCCAAGTTGCAAGCCGAACTAAGAGTGAACATACCTAACAAGGGAAAAGAATTGATCACTGAAGGTACCAACATGACCTACCTCAAGGCTGTCGTCAAGGAGACACTTTGGTTGCATCCACCAGCTCCTCTTCTCCTCCCACATCTCACCATGGCTGACTGTGATCTTGACGGCTACACAGTTAGCTCGAGGACACGTGTCATCGTCAACACATGGGCTATTGGAAGGAACTCTGAATCTTGGGAAGATGCAGAGGAGTTTTTGCCTGAGAGGTTTGTTGATGGTGGAAGTGCGGCGAACATAGACTTCACAAGGAAAGATTTCCAGTTCTTGCCGTTTGGCGCAGGGCGGCGGATCTGTCCTGCCATAAATTTTGCTTTTGCTAGCATGGAGATCATCTTAGCAAACCTCCTGTACCATTTTGAGATATTCCAGCTGAAGCAGCGACGCATAAAGTTGGTATTGATATGGCTGAAGTGTTCGGGTTGACAGTGCAGCTGAAGGAAAAGCTCATGCTTGTGCCAAAACCCTGGGAAGTCATTCATGCATGCACTTGAGACGTTCAGGGAGACAAGGATACCCGTGGCCATGTATATTCCTACACTAAAATAAGTGAGTCGAAGGGTGTTCAGTTATGTACCCTTGTATGTATGTAAACAACTTCCATGAGCTGTGGACTTGCAACCTTTTCCTATACTAAGTCGAGGTTCTGGTAAGATATTAGCTTAAGAGTAAGAGATATGTGTATTCCTAAGATAATAAGAGCAAGAGAAAAAAGAGAAACTATTCTGCAGCAGCAACAGTAGTTGTAATAACATTTGTCACAATTTGATCTAGCTATATATATATGCTACACGTGCCATTCCTTCAACAACCCAAATAAATAGAGGCTATGAGTTGGGGTGGTAGAAATACTAAACTAGAAACCAGAATATCAGCTGTGCTGACCTAAACTGAATTGGTATTAATGTTAATAACAAGTTGGTCCTAACTTTCAGACAAGATAAGGCTTAAGACAAGAAAGCACGGTCTCTAATCCTTTCTTAATATAGTACATATTAGTTGTTCTAAATAAGCGGGCTAAGAAAGATGGCCAAATAATTGTAGTTTCACATCTTATTGTTGATGGATTATCTATTCTACGGTATAATGATGATACGTTAGTTTCTATGAAACACGATTTAGAGAAGGCCAATAACATGACAGTTGCTAATTTAGTTTGAAAAGCTTTCTAGAATTAAAATTAATTTCCATAAAAATGAACTATTCTATTTTGGCTAGGCTAGAGAGTATGAAGAGCAATATTCTAATATATTTTGGTGTCGAATAGGAACTTTTCTATTACATACATTGGTATTCCAATCAAATTTAGGAGGCTAAACAATAAGGAGAATAGGAAAATGATTGAGGAAACAATAGAAAAAAAAGATAAGTAGTTGCAAAGGAAAGCAGAGGTAGTTGGGTGAAGGATTGGTTATGATAAATTATGTGTTATCAAGTTTAGCAATGTATATAGCTTCATTTTTTTTAGAGAAATCCTTAAAAAATATTATTATCGATCAAGATATTTTGGGCAAATTGTTGACCTAAAAAAATATATAGATTGACAAGATGGGGTATTATTTGTCAACTTTGGTGTACACAAATAAGGTGAACTTTGATGTACACAATTTAGATATACAGACCAAATGTTTGTTAAGAAAGTGGTTGTTTAAGTTAATTAACAAGGATGATGTGTGGTTGGACTTATTAAGGAACCCTACCCGTGTTGGGAGGAAGCCGGGGGAGACTCTTATTTTTGCTCTTGCTAATAAAAGTCAAAGATACGTCATGGTTAATTAATAATAGAAAACAAATCGGATTCTGAGAGGATAAATGGACTGGAAATTGCTCCTCCATCTTTTTATAACATTGTGCATAGAAAAAAATACATCAGTTACAACTGTTATGAATTCTGTTTCACTCAATGTTACATCAGTTAAGCAAAAAATTGTGCTTATGTATGCAGAATGAGACTATCCAACATGTCATTTTGCTATTTTTCTTTGCAAAGTTGTACGTGTCATTTTTGGTCTCAAACCCCAAATAATATCTCTCATATAGATGAGAATTAGCTTGTGGGTATTGACTCGAAAACTAAGAAATTTATTCCAGTATGATCATCTGCTTTATGTTAAGCTATATGATTTAGCAACAATGATATGATTTAGATAAATGTTCTACTAAATCTTATCTGCAGGTACTTTTTAGCTAATATACCAACTCTAAATATAGGTTTAACTAAAAAGGTGTGATGAGGAGAATAAATTAATACATACTATATACCGAAATTTAGAGTCAATGGCATATCTTCACCAACTTCGTATGGAGAATAACGAAGCGTCCAAATGATGTCATGTATAACACCACCATCTTTGGCCGCATGCAAGGCTTATCAGCGAGCTGATGCCACCTCTAGTTGGTCCCCGATGGTAGCATCTGCTACTGTTGGCACGTGCGTGGGAGCCAATCGGACCGGACGGAGGGGCCGAGCGGGTGTGAGCCAATGGAGGTCTAATCGGGAAGCGTATCTAGTATCTAGTCACGTGAGGTCCTATGAGGTTAACTTAGGTCTAGTGTGGGTCCTTAGCTTTGAGATTTGAGGCCGTGCCAATCATGCAATTAACAAGAAAAAGAGGATGAGATCTGTGAGCCAATCGGCCGATGGCTCGATATAGACTCATGCTATTGGCTGGTTACCGATATGACGATAGCACTCATACATCAGCTGAACAGCCAATGAAGGCATAGAAAAAAAGGCATGGAATAAAGTAAATGACTCATCGACTGTAAAACCTATAATGCTCTGAATAGAATACATGATGAATAGTATGCAGTGAGACCCGATCTCCCATTAGTAGAGACCCAGAGACTAACGTGACAATACCATTCGAGCTAGTCTCGATAGATCAGACCAAACTGAGACGGCGGAGGCTAGATCCAACATAACGACGGAATGAATGGGTGAGCCTATTAGCTGCTATCAGCTGAGGGTCCGATGCAGGTGTGTTAGCCAATATACAAGGATTGCCCATGATTAATCTACTAGCGATCGATCTAGTTCTATTAGATCGATCCTTATACTATCTCGGTTAAATACAATCTATAGATGTTGTGTTTAATAGGACTAGCATCATGATTTAGCAAGTTTCATTCCTCCCATCAGCTCAGCTAGCCAATGAGTTTATCTATTTATATCACAGCTTGCCAATAAGTTTACCTGTTCTCTCCGTTAGCATGACCGATCTAGCTTCTACCATTTTAGTGGCATTAGCTTCAGCTTTATACTGTTTCAGTTCAGTCCGATCTATCTAGGCTAGTTCTAACGGTACGATCATCAGTGATTGCTAGGTCTCATCTCTTTAGAAGACTGGACTTTACTCTATTTCATTCAGAGCATCATCAGCTCTATAACCAATATGTCATTTATTTTATTCCTTATTATTTATCTATGCCATCATCGGCTTTCTAGCCAACGTATAAGTGCTACAACCCCTATCAGCACTAGTCGATAGTAGTAGTCTGTATTGGCCTATCGATCGATTGGCTCATTGACCTAACTCTATATGTCTTCCTTGTCAATTAGAGGTTAAATTGACTAGCACACCCTGAACGCCAACAACCCGAAGACTCCAAAGAGCCGAAGGACCTGTATTGAAGTTTAGCAAAACTCCTAGGCCTTTGCGTGAACAAAATGCCACCCCTCTAATTAGACCTCCACTAGCTCGCTACCATCTCCGCCCGGTCTAATCAGCTCCCGCGCACTTTGGCGCACAACACGCTCGCGCGCGTGGAGAAGATTGGACAGGGCAAAAAGGCGCACCAAGAGGGAGCGCGAGCATGAGCTGATGGAGGTCCAATGCAATTGTACCTGAACATGCCAAGGCCTAGGAGATCTGCTTTGCTCTAGCGCAGATCCTTCGGCCCGTTCGGATGCACTCTCGATGGTCCCACCTAGCATGCCAAAGGATATATTCGAGTCGAATCGGTCCTCCATGTTCGCTGATGGAGGTATGATGAAGGTCTAATGGTATTGTGCCTGAACACGCAAAGGCTTGGGAGGTCTATTTCGTTCCAATGTAGGTCCTTCGGATTCAAGGTATCTTTGTCGGGTTGCTATAGTTGCGAGTGTGTCAATCAATTTGACCTCTAATTGACAAAGTAGACAATAAAGTTAGATAATTGAGACAATCGACCGATAAGCCCATACAGACTTCTACTATGGGCTGATTGCCAATAGGGTTAGGGTAGCCATTGGCTATGAGTCTGATTCACTGCTGTTATCGGCTGGTGGGCGATAGCAACTGTAGCACTCATATATCAGCTAGAAAGCCGATGACAGCGTAGGTAAATAGTGAGGAATGAAATAAAAGACTCATCAGTTGTAGAGCCGATGACGCTCCAAATAGAGTACACGATGAGCAATAGGGAGCGAGACCCGATCTTCCTAAGGTATGAGACCTAGCGACCACTCATGATGGTACCGTTAGAGCTAGCCCTAATAGATCGAACCAAACTAAGACAGTAAAACGCTAAGGCTAGCGACACCAAAATGGCAGGAGATAGATCGAACGTAATGATAGAGGGACATGGTGAACCTATTGGCTACTATCGACTGCGGGTCTAATGTAGGCATATCTATAAACTTATTAGCTAGCTAAGCTGATGGAGAAACTAAACCCGCTAAATCTCGATGCCAGATCTAATAGAACTGGATCGATTGCTAATGGATAATCGCCGGGTAAGAAATATGTATATTAGCTAAGAAGCTGATATACTAGGCATGAGACTTTGTGTATGGATAACTCATCAGCTGGCCATTCTGACAAAACACCGCATAAAGACCTATCAGCCCAAGGCTCAATTCGCTATCAGAAAAGCATGATAAGCCAATAGAACCTATGCGGGCGTGATGTGGTGTATCTGATCAAACTAAGAGATCAAACCTAACCGATGCAGCCTTGGATAGAGCGGATACACTAGGATAGTGGTGGGACTTTCCCCTTCGCTAGAGATTGGACTTAACTCATGCAACCCCATGTCAACAGCCAGAAACTGTTGGTAAAAAACAAGATGAACTAGGACGGTGATGCACCAAGATTGTATTGATCTGAGAGATAATTTACAAAGTCACACGGGTCTATATTTATACACTGGAGTTACAAGAGTCCATATGGTTACAAACAACCTCTAGACATTATTTTCTAGATACAAAAGGAAACTTTCTCTAAGAAGTTTAACAAAACTAATTAAACATACCTATCTTACAAGATATATTCTATAAAGATACAAGTACCATGCCATGGTTTCTATGGCTCCTCCTTAGACCATGCCCCCATATAAATAATCATCTATTTTTTAACTGAACCAAATCATTCCTCATCCATTCGATCAGTCTTTTCCCTGTATCAATCAGGTTCCTTCTGTAAGTCAATCGCTCTCTGATCATTTCTACAAGGATTACCAAATTTTGGTTACAACAATAACTAAACTCATGGACTATCTAAGCAGATGGAGGAATGAAACCTGTTGGATCCCGATGCCATCCCTATCGGACACAGACCTCATAGA
Source organism: Oryza coarctata (assembly GCA_030770085.1). Taxonomy (NCBI): domain Eukaryota; kingdom Viridiplantae; phylum Streptophyta; class Magnoliopsida; order Poales; family Poaceae; genus Oryza; species Oryza coarctata. The sequence continues at coordinate 6,587,262 of CM061484.1, read as the reverse complement.
TCAGACCTAACTGAGACTGTATTCAGCTTGATCTGATGTGACCAGATCAATCACTAGCAAATTAATTATGGAAGATATATATATGTAGCGGCTGAACGGTCAATATGTTAGGCATGAAGCATGGCTTAAGGATAACTCATCAGCTAGGTGCTCCGATGAAACGTCGCACGAAGATCTGCCGACCTATGGCTCAATCTACTATCATAGGTCTAGTGGGTCAGACCTAACCAATGTAGCACAAGACTGATGACGGTAGAAGAAGGTCAATAAGATGATAGGCCTCACATGAGTGTGATGTGGTATGTCCGATCGGACCAAGAGATCAGACCTAACTGATATAGCCTTAGACAGAGCGGACATACCAGGATAGTGGCAGGACTTACCCTTTTATTGAAGATTAAACCAGACCCATGTAGCCTCGCTTCGAGATCCAATACCTATCGAAAAAACCATGCACAAGCTAGGGTGGTGATGCGCTGAAGTTGTGTATTTATCTGTGATGAATCTTTTATAAGGTTCCAAAGGGTCTATATTTATACCCTATGGTTACAAGATTCCAATATGGTTACAAACAACCTCCGGATGTTCACGTAATAAAAAAATTTCTCTATGAAGTTAAAAAATTAACTAGACTTGTCTATCTTATAAGATATATTTTATAAAGATACAAGCACCCTGTCATGGTTTCTATGGCTACTTCTCAGATCCGGTCCCATCTGGATAATCTTCTATCTTTGACTGAACCAAATCTATCCTTAATATGTCCAATCGGATTTTTTCCCATATCAATTGGCTTAAGAGCCTCTACTATGGTTTCACCAAAGAAGCTACCCTCTAGTTTTCATATAAGGATGCATCATCATTTGAAATACCCTCCAAATTGCATCCTTTCAATGCTTTGACCGATGAAGAATTGAAGATTATATTTCTATCAGACATCACTCCTAATCTTCTACTGAGTAGATTTTCATTAGGCCAATCCCAATATTCTTCGTATGAATTTTATTACCTATCTGTCAAGTCTCATCAATTGGAATTCGGCCAGCTTCCTATCAGCTTATTCTTCATCGGTAAACTCCAAGTCCAAGGCATTGTGAATAGTGCCTTGTAGTATGATTAGCTGAGGATGATAATAAAATCCTTGTCCTTGGGTGAGATCACCACCTTTGAGCCATGCATTGCCAACACCAGACTCTTCACTCGATGGTGGTCAGAATAGAGAAGACACTACTTCAATTCATCGGCTGAACAGTGTTGCTCGCAAGTTCAACTCTGATTACGTCAAGTTCGATGAAAAGGTAACACTTCTCCATGTTTTGTTCTCTTTGATCATATTACTCTAGCTTCCACCATCTTGCAAGTTGGCGATAAAGAAGCGCCAACAATCAGTGTGAGTGGTCGGCCAATTATGTACAAATCACCATCGGCCAAACCACATCTAGGATACAATACTCCTTCTCCATCAGCTATTCTTCGGGCGCTGGAGCCAATAGGAACATAGCGCAAGAAGCTAGTAACTCACCCTATCTCCAAGAAACATAAATCCAGCGCCGATGTTACAATCGTAGTGCTGATCTCCCAAGCACCTCCCATTATACCAACATCGGCTCCCTCACCCTTACCCGTATGTGCTGATTCCCATCTTTGTTTGGTTTTCATACTTTTCTTGATAATCTTTTTTTAGCTCAAACCATCGGCTCCTGAAGTTCAATCATCATCTAAAATCCTTGCAAACATCCAGCCAATGGTCCCTCCAAAAATCCCTATGTCTTTAGCAATCGAGAAGAAGAAACTCCATGATATGATAGTTGTCTCACAAAAAACCCAATCCAAACTATACCAACCGAAGAAACAAGCTGATTTGATGACAGAGCTTGATAAGATGTGCAAAAAAATAAAGTCACAAAATCCCACCTTATCTGCTTACCACAATCAATACACAATCAAGAGGCCAGAGTGGCAGCAACAGTGTGTCAAGTAGCTCGTCGATATAAGAATTTAAAGACTATCCACGCTTCCGATGAAGAAGACACCTACGCCATTAATGAGATCAACAGAATTCACATGCGCGCGATTGAAGCGATTAAGAAATTTCTATAATATTTCAATGCTGAAAACTTGTGATGTCACTTCTTCAAAACTCTTGGTGTCTACAATATAACTTGATTGACTTTGTTGAGTCTTGTTTATTTTTTTCTAAAGGTGATATCAAATGATATCGGGTATCTTCAGCCGATATAACAATATCGCCTCTTATCTTGAACAATATTAGAAATCACTCACACTTACCTGATTTAGGCAAGCAGCACCAACTGATACTGACTATCATTAGCTAATACAACACTATCGGCTATTGACTTGAAGAGAAATAGAACTCGGCCGCACTTAGCCGATTTAGGCAAGTGATACCACCTAATATCGGCTATCATCAGCCAATACAACACTATCTGCTCTTGTCTTGAAGAGAATTAGAAATCGACTGCACTTAGCTAATTTAGGCATCAATCCAAATGCAAGGATAATACTTCTTCATATACTTTCCATTGAGCGCTTTGGCAAATTCTTCTCCTTTTAAGACTCTCTAGTACATAAGTATTACCACATACATAATGATTAATCTGATAGGGTCATTCCCAATTAAGCGACTATTTTTCAAACTTATTATCTCTAGACCTGGTCGGCAAAATCTATTTCCAAATGAGATCTCCTTGAGAAAATGATTTATTCATTACCTTTTTGTTATAATGCCTCGCTATCCTAGCTTTATTTTCCTTAATCCTTTTAACTACTATTAGTTGATTTTGAGCCAAATCATCAAGCTCATTTGCCATTAGGTCATAATAATCATTGGTTGTCAGTTGATCCTGCAGAGATATCCTCGTGGAGCCGATGTTAATTTCTCATGGTAGAATAGCTTCATGCCTATATACCAACTGATATGGTGGTACTCAAGTAGATATATGGCATATCATCTTATAGTCTCATAATGAATCAGCTAATGTGGCATGCCACCTTTGTGCTTGTTCATCAATCTAGTGCTCGATCAACTTGATTCAACTCTTGTTAGAGGTTTTGGCTTGTCCATTGGCCTGAACATAATATGGTGACAAATTTAGCAATTTTATCTCCATACTGGCACCAAACTATTGAAATTCATCGGACACAAAAATAGATCTCTAATCGGTGGTTATTGTTTACAAAACCCCAAACTGATACATAATATATTCTTTGACAAATTCAATCACGTCCTTAGATGTAACTTTCTTCAAATGGATAGCTTCTACTTACTTTGTAAAATAATATGTTGCTGCTAACATGAACTTATGAACCTTACATGATAAAGGATAAATCTGGCCGATCATGTCGATCTGTCAACCTCTGAATGGCCATGGCTTGATGATTGGATTCATAGCCGATGCTAGTGCTCACTATGCATTTCCAAACTTTTGACAATCGTAGCATCTCTTATAGTAGTTGAAGCAATATTTTAGCATTATCGGCCAAAAATATCCAACTCTTCTTAATAGTTATTTCATCTTGTGAGCTAATCGATGAGCTGAACAAACACCATCATATACCTCACGCATAATTATTGTATCCTCTTCTAAACCCAGGCAATTTAATAGAACTCCATCAATAGTCCAATAATATAATTTCTCTTCAAGTAACACCTACTTAGTAGATTTATACCAAAGTTATCTAGAAGCTGATTATGATAGATTTTGCAAATATTGGATAATCTTCCGTCTCCAATCATCGGCTTCAATATGATTATCAATATTGGCTATTTTGACTTTCATATTTTTATCCAGCCGATATCTCAAAGCAATCTAAGCAAGATCATTGGTTTCTAAATTATGCTCTCTAGGAATATGATCCAATGACACTATCTTAAAATCTTTTAATAAATATTAACATTCTTCATAATATAACCTCAAGATAGCAGCTTGATCACCAATAATAAATCCATAATGATCTAATCCATAATTATCTCTATCGTATCGGCTCCGATTTTTTTCAAAAATTGAAGTCCTTTGAGCATCGCTTCATACTCCACCTGATTGTTGGGATGATAGGGCTTGATTGTAAAAGCAAACTCAAAGCTTACCCCCCGAGACGATAAAATCACCAAGCTAATACTAGATCCATGCTTGCAAACTGATCCATCAAATAATAAAGCCCATGGAATTTGCTCCACAAAATCTCCATGGCTTTCTCTATGTTGTACGATGAAAATCGGCCATAGCTTGTCCTTTGACTACTTTAGCCAATTCATATCTCAGATCGAACTTTATCAAAGAAATGATTGATTTACCAATTTGCTCTTTTAAGACTGGAGCCAATAACATATATTTCACCATATCATCTTTACAAACCACTATGCATTTAGCCAATAGAAGATAATATCCTAACTTCATGCATGAGAAATACAAACAAAGGCATAATTTTTCCACCACGGGATATCTTGTTTCAACGTCCAGAAGTCATTTGCTTAGATAGAATATCACTCATTTCTTTCCTTCAAACTCTTGTATCACCACTGATTCGATGGACTTCTCATCGACCAATAGGTATAGTTTGAATGGTATCCCCTCCTTCGGCGGAATCAATACTGGTGGAGAATTTAGATAACTTATAACTTCATCAAAAGCCTTTTGCTGTTTAGTGCTGCACACGAACTCTTGATTGGCTCTCAATTTTACCAAGGGAGTAAATGACTCAATTCTTCCTAATAGATTTGAAATAAATCTCCTCACAAAATTAAGCTTCCTGATCAAGGACTGTAGCTCTATCTTGTTGACTGGTGGTTTGGTATTCTGGATGGCTTTGATGCTTTGTTGGCTTAATTCAATTCCCCTCTCATGCACCATAAAGCCCAAAAGCTATCCAACCAATTCACCAAAAGCACATTTATGAGAATTCATCCTAAGTCTATATTTTTTAGCTCTCTCTAGTACTTTTTGCAGATTAGCTATATGACATTTAACACTCTTGGATTTAACAACCACATCATTTATATATATCTCGACCATTAGGTGTTAACGCCAAAATCTGGATAGTCCGATGGTGCTAAAGCCGATCGGCTGAGAGGTGTCCGATGACTACAGTGAAAAAGCCGATCGGATTATAGTGAAGAAAGACTCGGTTCTAGATTGGAAGACTATCCAGATAAAACCGAGTTTGTGGAGGAGCCGTGGAATCCACGGCAGGATATTTTATTTTCGTAAATTGTAATCTTATCTAATTAGGAAGGTTTATTTAGTTAGTTAACTTGTTTAGAGATATTTTCCTTTGTTTTTGTTAGGAAATAACGTCCGATGGTTGTAAACGCGTCGGACTCTGTAAACCCAAGGTATAAATATCAGACCCCTAGAGACATGTAAGACATCTCTCGATCAATATACAATTTCAGCGTATTGCCACCCTAGTTCATCTAGGTGTTTACCAGCGGGTTTTGGCTCCCAACGCGGGGCTGCATCGGTTAAGTTCGATCTCTGGTGAAGGGGTAAGTCCCGTCACTATCCTGGTATATTTTGTTCTATCCAAGGCTGCATCATTTAAGTTCGAACTCTTAGTCAGATCAGGTGTACCGCATCACATCCGTGCAAGATCTATCGGCCTATCAAACTCCCTCCACCGTCGTCAGTCTCGTGCTGCATCGGTTAGGTCCGACCTACACGTTTGCCGATGGAGGATTGAGTTTTAGGTCTATAGATCTCTCTACGGCGTTTTATCAGAGTGAGTAGCCGATGAGTTATCCTAAATGTAGGTCCCCATCGTCATGCGGCCGATGGGTTTAGGTGTAGGTCCGCGTCAGGCGTTAAGCCTGTAGGTAGCCGATGACATCTCTCCTACCTCATCATCATGTTCGGTCCGAGCCCCTACCGTCTCGGTGTCGTTAGCCTCCGACCTCATACTGTCTTGGTTAGGTCTGATCTATCGAGGCTAGCCCTAACGGCGTCGTTACTGCTGTCGCTCACTCGTGAGGCCTCGTGGGGGATCGGCTCCCGCTCCGCGCATCGGATGCGGGTAGTGCTATCGGCTCTTTGGTTGATAGGCCCTTTAGTGCATTACACATGTCTATCTCTCACAATTCCATCAGCTTTTCAGCCGATGCTTTAGCATTCTCATCTCTATCGGAATCCCGCTGATAGGGAGAGTCAGGCAGGCCTTTCGGCCGACCGACATACATGTCTTATCCCCTCTCCTTGTTAATTGTAGGGTCAAATTGACTGGCACGCTCATGAACCTTGAGGCTTAAGGACCTGCACTAGAGTTAAGCAGACCTCCTAGGCCTTTGTGTGACCAAGCCGTCGTCTTTCCCCGATCGTGGGATTTTTGGCGGTGAGCACGCTTTTTGGCATGTCCGGTGGGACCAGAAGACCTTTTGATCTGTTGAAGATCTTTCATCAGCTGTGATCTAATGGTAGGTAAAGAGATCAACACAGACAACGTAATCCCAGTGACGATGAAGGATTTGACTAAAGAGCAGAGGTACCAGGTGGAGCAAAACACAGCTAATTTTCAGAAGCTCTGTTTGGAGTCCTTCAGTATGACCCGACAAGGGCCGATTCAAAAATCCGAGCTGCCAAAGCCGGTTTTGGAAGTACAATCGAGCTGGTCACCGCCCGTTAGCCCTCGGAAGCCGTTGTAAGAGATGGTTGACGAAGCCATTCACCATGCACTCATCAACCAATCGGGTGTGCTGGTGAATACTTTACACAATCTGATTAAGAAAATTGTGGACGGGTCTATCGTTAAGGAACCCGATCAAGGGCCGGTATATTTGCCGATAAGAACAGGTCAACCACAGGTTACTTATGGATCCAGAAGGGACATATCGGTAAATATGTTTCCATCAGTACAAGAGCGGATTGGGGGGCAACACGATGACATGATGCCAGGATATCATCGGATAGCCTATTACAGGGGATATAGGCAAGAATATCCTGGTAATAATTATCAAAGAGAACATTACGGACTATGTCAAGTGCCAACTTCGCTTCCACAGTACTAGAGAGAGAATCCAAAGGAGGAGGATTGGTCTGTCAGAATTACGGAAGTCATCAGGGAGCAATTCGGCATAAGGCCTAAAGAACAAACCCTTATGTATCGGCACCCTTACCCAGAGTGGTTGGACAGAGTTCCGCTGCCGCACCGATACAAGATTCCGGATTTCTCTAGATTCTCAAGGCAAGATACCGTATCTACGATGGAACATATTAGCCGATTCTTGGCCCAATGTGGGGAAGCATCGGCTGATAAAGCTCTAAGGGTCCGTTTATTTCCATTATCCTTATCTGGATCGGCCTTCTCCTGGTTTTCCTCGATGCCTCCAAACTCAATCAAGGGGTGGGCCAATTTGGAGAAACAATTCCATAAATACTTCTTTGCTGGGATTCAAGAGATGAAGTTGTCAGACTTGACATCGGTTAGATAGAAGCCCAATGAATCAGTTCCAAAATTCATCCAACGTTTCCGGCATGTCAGAAGCCGATGTTATAGCCTCATTCTAAGTGATGGACAACTAGCTGACTTGGCTTTCTAAGGGTTGCTGGCTCCAATCAGGGAACACTTCTCTTCACAAGAGTTTGAGAGCTTGTCACACCTACTCCAGAGGGTATTGGCTCATGAAAGCCAATTTGCTGAGACCAAGAAAGAGAGGTTCCATCGGAAAGCCGCTCAGCTATAGGTTTATGCATCGGACTCAGATGATGAGGAATCCGATGCAGAAGTGGGTTTGGCAAAATGGACTAGGAATAAGAAACCTGTATCGTGCCCGTGGATTAAGAATGCCAATAAGGGGGAAAGATGTGATTTTGATATCAACAAAGTCGATAAGATATTTGATCTACTCCTCCAACAAAAGCAGATTCAACTACCGCCAAACCATGTAATCCCATCTGCCAAAGAACTCAAAAAGAAGAAGTACTGCAAGTGGCATAATTCAATATCTCACCACACCAACGAGTGTAAAGTTTTTTGGCAACAGTTACAATCGGCTGTCGAACGGGGGAGAATCAAGTTCGAGGAAAAAAGTCGATGAAGGTTGATGGGCATTCTTTTCCTGTGAACATGGTGTTTGTAGGGTCCTCAGGAGATCGGTCCGATGAGAAAAGGCGCTGGAAGAGGTCAAAGGTTACCTCATCGGACCTAATCAAAAAATATTGCAGAATACAAGATGAAGAGCAACGAGCGGTAACGCAACAAGAAAGGTTCAATCCACATTGGGGTTGTCCCTTTTTTCAGTATTGCTATGATCAAAATATGAGGTTGCCGTCGATAGAAGATTATCCTAAATGTAACAAACCAGGATCTCGATACATCGATCAGAGCAGGACATCGTATGATCGGCCTCCCATCAAGAGGGCATCGGTGCATAGCTGGTTAGGGCCGATCAATGAAGATTATGGTCCAAGGTCAACCGAGAAAGGGGAGTTACATAAAGGATTATTACACACAAAACATCAATGGTGTCCGTCCGGGATTTTCACAAAAAATCAGAAGAGGAGGGCACAAAGGCTACGGCATAGAGAGCAGCACAAAAGGCGGTGTCAGGACCATGAGGAAGCTGATTAGAGCTAGAAAATTAAAAAAGTATGGCGAGTAAAACAAAAAGAGGATGATGCTGGCACATTGGCTCTGGCCAACATGGTATTCTTCTTGCCTTTGGAGTATAGAGCATGTGCATCTGATGAAGAAGATCAAGAAGAAGATTTTGCCCAATTGACGTTGAAACCAAGTCAAGCCATATTTGACAAGCCAGAAGACTCCAAGCAACAGCACCTAAAACCACTATATATCAAGGGGTATGTTGATGGGAAGGCCGATGACAAAGTTGTTAGTTGATGGAGGCGCAGCCGTTAATTTGATGCCATATGCTACGTACCGTAAGCTGGGAAAGACAGTTGAAGACTTAGTCAAAACAAATATGGTTTTGAAAGACTTCGGAGGAAATCCAATGGAAATAAAAGAGGTGCTGATCGTGGAGCTAACAGTTGCAAGCAAGACGTTGCCCACCACATTCTTTATCATCGATAGTAAGGGCTCGTATAGTCTACTTCTCGGCAGGGATTGGATTTATGCCAACTGTTGTGTTCCTTCCACAATGCATCAAAGCCTCATACAGTTGCAAGGAGACAGAGTTGAGGTGATCGCGGCCGATCAGTTGACCAGTATTGAAACAACTGATATGCCAATCTGGGAAGCTGATGGGTTCAATTGCCTGTCTGGGAAAGCATGGGAGGGCAATTTCCTTGAGGTGATCGATAAGGGGATAAAGCCAATTCAGCAAGTCGACTCAGATCTATTGTTTCCATGGGAACTATAGAAGACTCCGAAGGAAAGTTAGAGCAATGATTTACGTCGGCCGATGAGTTAGAAGAAATAGATATAGGTTTAGGAGATAAGCCAAGGCTGACATATATTAGTAAAAATTAGGTATTAAATCTCGAGAAAAGTTGATAAAATTATTAAAGGAATTTTGGGAATGTTTTGCTTGAGATTACCATGAGATGCCGGGATTGAGCCAATAGATTGTTGAGCATCAGCTTCCTATTAGACTAGGATATCAGCCATTTAAACAACCATAGAGAAGGTTCAAAGCAGAGTTGCATGATGAAATCAAGGCAGAGTTCAGGAGATTATACGATGCAAATTTCATCAGTTCATGCCGATATGCTAAATAGGTGTCCAATATCGTCCTGGTGAAGAAGAAAGACAGAAAGTTGAGGTTATGCATCGACTTTCGGGATTTGAATAGGGCAACCCCTAAAGATGAGTATCTGATGCCGATTGCGGATTTATTAATTGACGCTGCATCGGGTCACAAGATCATTAGCTTTATGGATAGAAATGCAGGCTACAATCAGATTTTTATGGCGGAAGAAGATATCCACAAGACTGCATTTAGATGTCCTAGAGCTATTGGCTTGTACGAGTAGGTTGTCATGAGTTTCGAATTGAAGAATGCTAGTGCAACCTATCAGAGAGTCATAAACTACATATTTTATGATCTTATTGGACAGCTGGTGGAGATATGCATAGATGACATGGTGGTGAAATCCAAAGGTATTGAAGACCATATAGCAAGTATTAGAGAGGATGAAGAAATATGGACTCAAGATGAATCCTCACAAATGTGTTTTTTACGTATCGGCTGGGCAATTTTTGGGTTTCATGATGCATGAGAGAGGGATCAAAGTTAGTTAATGAAGCATTAGAGCTATCTAGACCACTGACCCACCAAATAACAAACTACAGTTGCAGTCCTTGATCGGCAAGCTCAACTTTATAAGGAGGTTTATTTCAAATTTATCAGGAAGAATTGAGTCATTCACTCCTTTATTGAAGTTGTGAGCCGAACAAGAGTTTGTGTGGGGCGTTGAGTAGTAGAAAGCCTTTGATCTTATCAAGGAATACCTGAATTCTCCACTAGTATTGATTCCACCGCAAAAAGGGGTACCATTTAAATTATATTTGTCAGTCGATGAGAAGTCAATCGGATCGGTGCTTGTACAAGAGTTTGAATCAAAAGAATAAGTGGTATTCTATTTGAGACGACGACTTCGGGATGCTAAGACCAGGTATCCTACGGTGGAAAAGTTATGCCTATGTTTATATTTCTCATGTATAAAGTTTAGGCATTATCTTCTATCGGCTGAGTGTACAGTGCTTTGCAAAGCCGATGTGATTAAATACATGCTATCGGCTCTAGTCCTAAGGGGGTGGATTGGTAAATAGATATTTGCTCTGATGGAGTTCGATCTGAGGTATGAATCAGCCAAGGCGGTTAAGGGACAAGCGGTAGCCGATTTTATTATACAGCATAGAGGAGTCCAAGAGGATTTTATGGAGCCGATCCCATGGATGTTATTCTTTGATGGATCGGTTTGCAGGCATGGATCTAGTATCGGCTTGGTGATCATATCGCCATGGGGGGCAAGCTTTGATTTCGCTTTCACAATTAAGCCTTATAGTACAAATAACCAAGCAGAGTATGAAGCGGTACTCAAGGAACTTCAGCTGCTAAGGAAAATCGAAGCCAATACGGTAGAGGTCATTGGAGATTCCTTGTTCATGATCAAACAGCTATCTGGAGAATATGAATGCAAAGATGAACTTTTGAGGTCATATTATGAAGAATGTCAATAGTTATTAAAGGATTTCAAAATGGTGTCGTTGGATCATATTCCTAGGGAGCAGAACATAGAGGACAATGATCTTGCTCAGACTACTTTGAGGTATCCGCTGAACAGTAAAGTGGAAGTCGAGATAGCCGATATTGAGAGCCATATGGAAGCCGATGATTGGAGATGGAAAATTATTCAGTATTTGCAAAATCCATCAAAGTCGGTTTCTAAGAAGCTTCGGTATAAGGCTATTAAGTACATATTACTTGATGAGGAATTATATTATCTGTCCATGATGGGGTGCTGTTAAGATGCTTGGATGACGAAGAAGCTGCATTGGTGATGAGTGAAGTACATGAAGGCATTTATGAAGCCCATCAATCGGCTCATAACATGAGATGGCTGATGAGGAGAGCTAGATACTTTTGGCTAAGGATGTTGGAGGATTGTTTCAAATATTACAAAGGCTGCCAAGATTGTCAGAGGTTCGGGAATGTGTAGCGAGCTCTAGCATCAGCTATGAATCCGATAATTAAGCCATGGTCGTTTAGAAGTTGGGGGATCTACATGATTGGCCAGATTTATCCTTCATCAAGTAAAGGGCATAAGTTCATTTTAACGGCAATGGACTATTTCACAAAATGGGTAGAAGCTATTCCTTTGAAGAAAGTTACTTCTAGGGACGCAATTGAGTTTATCAAGGAACATATTATATATCGGTTTGAAATTCCGCAGATGATTACTACCGATCAAGGTTCTATCATCATGTCTGAGGAGTTTCAAAAGTTTGCTGCCAGTATGGGGGTTAAGTTGCTGAATTCATCACCATATTATGCTCAAGCTAATGGACAGGCCGAAGCTTTCAACAAGAGTTTAATAAAGTTGATCAATCGCAAGATTGACGACCAACCATGGAGATGGCATGTTACATTGAATGATTCGTTGTGGGCCTATTGGATGGCATGGCATGGATCTACTCAAGTATTGTTATATCAATTGGTATACGGTCATGAAGCAGTTCTTCCGTGGGAGGTTAACATCGGCTCCAGGAGGGTGTCTCTACAGGATCAATTGACAGCTGATGATTATTACACCTTGATGACTGATGAGCTTAATGATTTAACTCAGAGTCAGTTAGAAGCGTTTGAAAGGATCAAGAGAAAAATAAGGCTAAGGTTGCTAGGCATTATAATAAAAGAGTGATGGTCAAATCTTTTTCTAAAGGAGATCTCATTTGGAAGTTAATTTTATCGATTGGATTTAGGGATAATAAGTTTGGAAAATGGTCACCTAATTGGGAAGGATCCTATCGGATTAATCGGTGTGTGCCTGGCAATGCTTATATGTTAGAGAGTCTTGAAGGGGAGAAATTTGCCAAAGTGCTTAATGGAAAATATTTGAAGAGGTATTATCATAGCGTTTGGGTAGGCGCCTAAATCGGCTGAGCATAGCCAATTTTTAAATTTCTTTTCAAGACGGATGAACTCTTAAAGGTGGTATCAGTAGATGATATTGTTCATGTCATCGACTGAGGCATAGCCGATTTCTAATGTACAGAAGCCGATATGATTATATCGGTTACCGATAGCCGATATCATTGAGATATCACCTTTAGAATATATATATATACAACTTTTGTTGATCAAGCTGGTTGAACTCTACTACAAATAGTTAATGTTCAGGATGACATCTTTGGTTTTTTCCAAGGCTAAAATTTTACAGGAATTTATTAATGGACTCGATCGCGCGCAGACGGATTTTATCTATTTCATTTCATTGATGGCGCGGATGTCATCCTCATCTGATCCAGAGATGGTCTTCAAATTTCTATGCCGATGAACTACAAGGCGTACTTGGTCTGCTACCTTGGCCTCTTGATCTTGGATTGATTTTGGTAGGCCGATGTGGTGGGACTCAGTGGAGTTGATGTCGTCATGAACTTTGACGAGTTCCACCATCAAATCGGCTTCTCATTTCTTCAAGAGGCCAAGCTTGGTGTTGGTGCATTGAAGGTCAACTGTCATTTCATCAAGCTTTTTCTTTTCACTTTGGGCGGTTAGCCGATCGTTGTGAGCTAGATTGCTTTGCTCAACGCGAACGACTATGCATCATCTTGATGCGATCAGCTGGGTCCTTTGGAATTCCAAGTAGGCAGCAGCGTGAGTACGTCGGTCAGTTCCTCACGCAGAAGATGTTCGATTTCAGCAATTCTTCCCCGGATCGGCCCGTAATCTTCCACCAGCGAGTCAATCGGAATTTTCAGCCGATGCATAATATCTGACAACTGCTCACATGCATCGGCTGATAAAGATGGTTCGATTGCTGCACTGGTGGCTGAATCCTCCTCTATATCCAAGTATTTGCTGATGTCGAAGGAAAATAGATCGGCTAATGACTGTATGATTAACATTAGTAAATATGAAGATCATGAGTCAAAAAAAATAACATGTAGGATGGATGTACCTAGAGCAGCTTGAGTGATTATGCAGGTGTTAGCTTGATGTGAGGCAGTTTGGGGCGCAGATGCTATGACTTCTAAGGATACTATCGGCTCGGTACTAGTAATAGTGTCTAGCGGTTGGACTTCAGGAGCCGATGATTCAGGCTGCAAAGTAAAGGTGTCAAGATGAAGGCTAAAGCAATAGAGAAGAATTGATGCTGACACATACCAATGGAGATGCAGAAGTCAAGATCGCCGCTGGAGAAGGGCTTTGCAAAGCTGATGTGATGATGGCAACATCGGCGCCGGGCTTTTGCTTCTTAGAAACCGTCCGAGTAGCCAATTTCTTGCTCTTTATCCCTGATGTTTGCGACACTCAGAGGAGAGCCGATGGAGGTGGAGCACCTTGTCCAAGGATGGATCTGGCCGATTGAGGTTGATAAATAATCGGCCGATCGCTTGCGTTGGTTGTAGGTGCATCTTTGTCGCCAGCCTGTGAAATCATGGGAATCAAGACGCAGTTGAAATTCAATACGATGACGAAAAGGTAGTTCAAGGAGAAAGATTACCTCTTCATCGGATTCCACAAAGTCGGGGTTGAGACATAGGCAATAATTTTCAGCTGATAGACTAAATAGGTGCCTTCCCCATTCTGACCACCATCAAGCAAAAAGTTTGGTGTTGGATATGCAGGGCTCAAAGGTGGAGATGGTCCCTAAGGACAAGGATGATGCCATCATCCTAAGCCGATCATACTCTAAGCCACTTTTTACTTCTCCTTGGGCTTGGAGCTTGCCAATGAAGAATAAACCGATAGAGAGTTGGCCAAAGTCCAACGGACGAGCACCAACCGAAGGATCGTCGAACTCGTATGATGGGTGTTGTGATTAGCCCAATGAAAATTCAGTCGGCAGAAGATTAGGAGTTATGGATGATAAGAAGATTGTCTTCGATTCTTCATCGGCTAAGGCATTCATCAGATGAAACATGGAAGGCATTTCGAAAGACGAGTCATCCTCGTACACAAACCAGATGGTGACCTCTTTAGTCAAGTCATAGTAAAAACATTTGAACCACTAGCTGAGTCCGAGAGGGGTCATTTTGCTTTCAGGAAGAGTCGATGCAGCTTCACCAAGAGAAGTACATCGGCGTCGGCTGGCCTCATCTTCTTCTGGGTAGTCAGTCGAATATGTCATGGAAGGGAAAGGGAACCTGGCGATAACTCTGGAGGTGTAGACGTTCAACCAGAGTTGTATGAACCACCAGGGACCACCAAGATGTCCGACTAGTTGGCCTGTCGATAGCTTGTTTGCCACCTGGTGGAGCAGTTGATAAGTAGCTTCAAGAAGATATTGCCCGAATGGAATACGGCATTGATTGGCCAGGAGCTCTGCCAAACACTGTATGTTGGTTGTTGGACCAAGAGTTGAACCACCAAAGATGAACCGTTCCAACCAAAGATTCAAGAATGCTACATGTTCCCACTCGTCGACTTGGCTGGATGTCTTTTTGTGCAGGGAAATGTATTTAGTCCAACCTCCAACGTTCTTGGTGTTCAGCCGATGAGTGGGTTTGAATATGAGGATGAACAGGTTTATGTAGTGGGTGGTGTTGAGGCAAGTCAACATGGTAATGTCCATCAGGGTGGGGGTCATTGATCCATGCCCAAACATGAAGGTATTTAGGATATCCGACTAGAAATAAGAAGCCGATGTAAGTAAAGGTTCATTCTTTTCCATATCGACTAAAGAGAGGTTGATACAGTGATCTATTTCTAAGTCTTCCTAGAAAGACTTTTTAGAGGCAGAAACCCTAAAATACTAGTTTCTCCATCCCGAGAGTTTACCAGGCCAAGATCTGAAGTTGTTAGCCCAATCGGTGATGGCCATAGATTAGTGTTTGAATGGGATCAGAGTTTATAAAATCAGTCGGATCTTCGCTACCCATAGGGCCAAGATAAAAGTGACCGGGGCGGTTGGAAAATGAAATAGCAATCTGACTCTTGAGATCGTACAGTAAATAAGAACCCGACTACCGATGAGAAGACGGGATAGGGAAGATTTGTGTGAAATATAAGATGGAAGAGCAGATGATAGTTACCTTAGAAATTGCATGTGTAGAAGCCATCGCACGGAGGAAGGAGTAGCGGCCGATGAAGTGATTTGTGGATGTTCGCCTTCAGTCATCGGAGCTCGTCGAGGTTTGGGGGTTCTGATGGGGAAGAAGTGTGTGGAAGAAGGATGAGGCGATGGGGTATTTTATAGAGGCGGAGTGACATAGGCAGAAATTTGGGCCGATTAATTATCATCTACGGGTTTTAACTAGTCATCCTGGTTTGTGGAGACTTCCAACAGCTCGAAATTTCATAGTCTGTTAGCAAACTCCGAAATTGGCGGGCATGTGTTAACACGAAAATCTAGAAAGCCCGATGGTGCTAAAGCCGATCGGCTGAGAGGTGTCCGATGACTATAGTGAAGAAGCCGATCGGATTGTAGTGAAGGAAGACTCGGTTCTAGATTGGAAGACTATCCAGATAAAACCGAGTTTGCGGAGGAGCCGTGGAATCCACGGTAGGATATTTTATCTTCGTAAATTGTAATCTTATCTAATTAGGAAGGTTTAGTTAGTTAGTTAACTTCTTTAGAGATATTTTCCTTTGTTTTTGTTACGAAATAACGTCCGATGGTTGTAAACTCGTCGGACTCTGTAAACCCAAGGTTTAAATATCAGACCCCTAGAGACATGTAAGACATCTCTTGATCAATATACAACTTCGGCGCATCGCCACCCTAGTTCATCTAGGTGTTTACCGGTGGGTTCTGGCTCCCGACGCGGGGCTGCATCGGTTAAGTTTGATCTCCGGCGAAGGGGTAAGTCCCGTCACTATCCTGGTATATTTTGTTCTGTCCAAGGCTGCATCATTTAAGTTCGAACTCTTAGTCAAATCAGGTGTACCGCATCACATCCGTGCAAGATCTATCGGCCTATCAAACTCCCTCCACCGTCGTCAGTCTCGTGCTGCATCGGTTAGGTCTGACCTATAGGTTTGCCGACGGAGAATTGAGTTTTAGGTCTATAGATCTCTCTACGGTGTTTCATCGGAGTGAGTAGCTGATGAGTTATCCTAAATGTAGGTCCCATCGTCATGCGGCCGATGGGTTTAGGTATAGGACCGCGTTAGGCGTTAAGCCTATAGGTAGCCGATGACATCTCTCCTATTTCATCATCATGTTCGGTCTGAGCCCCTGCCATCTTGGTGTCGTTAGCCACCGGCCTCATACTGTCTCGGTTAGGTCCGATCTATCGAGGCTGGCCCTAACGGCGTCGTTACTACTGTCGCTCGCCCACGTGGTCTCATGGGGGATCGGCTCTCACTCCGCGCATCGGATGTGGGTAGCGCTATCGTCTCTTTCGTTGATAGGTCCTTTAGTGCGTTACACGTGTCTATCTCTCGCACTTCCATCGACTTTTCAGCCGATGTGTTAGCATTCTCACCTCTATTGGAATCCCACCGATAGGGAGAGTCAGGCAGGCCTTCTGACCGACCGATGTACATGTCTTATCCCCTCTCCTTGTTAATTGTAGGGTCAAATTGATTGGCACGCTCATGAACCTTGAGGCTTAAGGACCTGCACTGGAGTTAAGCAGACCTCCCAGGCCTTCGCGTGACCAAGCTGTCGTCTTTCCCCGATCGTGAGATTTTTGGCGGTGAGCAGTAGGCCAATTACATCATGAAATATATAATTCGTTGCCCTTTGATAAGTCACACCGACACTTTTTCAATCCAAACGTCATGACTACTCACTCGTATAAGCCAATAGCTCTAGCATATCAGAATGCAATCTTGAAAATATCTTCTTCTACCATGAAAATCTGATCATATCATGCATTACCATCCATGAAGCTAATGATCTTGTGACCAATGCTGCATTAATTAAAAGATCTTCCATTGGCATTGGAAACTCATCTTTAGGGGTAGCCTTGTTCAAATTATGGAAGTCAATACATATTATCAGATTTTAGTTTTCCTCTACTGGGACGATGTTGGATATCCACTCAGCATATTGGCATAGTCTGATAAAATTTGAATCATGCAACATTACGATCTTTGCCTTAATTGCATAATGTAACTCCACTTTAAATCTTCTCGAAGGCTGCATGAATGGCCGATATCCTGGTTTGACAGGAAGCGGATGTTTAACAATCGATCGGCTTAGACCTAGCATTTCACGATAATCCCATGCAAAATATTCTTGATATTTCTTCAATAAATTTATTAATTCTTCTTGAAATTCGATACATAATTTTCTACTTATATACGTTGCCCGTGGTCTATCTCCTGGGCCTATATAGACTTCTAAGTCGTTGGCCAAGGTAAATCCTTGTCCTAACTTTCCTTTAAAGTCTTCAATGGTGCCCATCAAAGCAACAATTTTGAGCCTATTTACTGGATCAGTTGTATCCCTTGGCTAGTGATTTTGAGGAAATCGCATTCCCATACTTTTCCAGACAAGCAATCAACTTTATCAACTTCCTAGATCAGTAGATCGATCACTTCAACGATCATCGATTGATCAGCTAGAATTATTTCAATATGATCTTCTTGCCACTGTATAAGACTTTGATGCATCATGGATGGAACATAATAGTTACCATGAATCCAATCCCTGCCAAGGAGTAGACTATACGATCCTTTACTATCGATAACGAAGAACATGGTACGTAATGTCTTGCTTCCCACTACTAACTCCACGTTTAACACACCCTTCGTTTTCGATGGATTTTTGCTGAAATCTTTTAACACCATATTTGTCTTGATGAGATCTCCTGTAGTCTTTCCCAACTTGTGGTATGTTGCATACGGCATTAGATTGACAACTGCACCCCCATCAATCATCATATGTGTCATCAGCTTCCCATCTACATACCCCTTGAAATATAATGGTATTAGGTGTCGATGCTTGGCTCTTCAAGTTTGTCAAATATAGCTTGATCGGGTTGCAATCTTAATTGTGCAAAAACTTCTTCTGTGTCTTTCTCATCAGAAGAAAATGCTCTATACTCTAGAGGCAAGAAGAATACCATGTTTGTTTGAGCCGATGCGTTAACTTCATCATCTTTATACTTGACGCACCAAACTTGTTTAGTCCTTTGACCACAATCAGCTTCCTCATAGTCTCATCATTGCTTCTTTTGCTCCCTCTGACATAGCCATTATGCCCTCTCTTTTGATTTCTCATAAATATTCTGGATGGGTTTGGATTTTGCTGTTTTTCATGCAACTCCTTATCGCCAGCCACCTTTTCATTGTAGTTTTCATTGATCAGCCACAATCAACTATGAACCGATGCTTGCTTTGCAAGTGGCCAATTTTGTGAAAACCTCACCTGCTCAACATGTTGCAACATCGGATTATCACACTCATGACAGTCTTTGATTGATGGTAACCTCAAATCATGATCCCAACAAAATTGAAAGAGCAAATAGCTCCAATGTGGATTATATTTCTCTTTGTGTGACAAGGCTTGCCATTCTTTATCACGATGCTTGGAATACTTCTCTATCAGGTCCTATGAAGTGACTTTTGATTTACCCTAATGCCTCCCTTCATCAGCCCAATCTCTTGAGGATCCCACAAACACCATGTTCATAAGAAACAGATGACCATTAATCTTCATTGGCTTCTTGTCTTCAAACTTAATCCTCCACTATTCGACAGCCAATTGCAACTGTTGCCGAAAAACATTACACTCAATGGTATGATGTGAAATTGAATTGTGCCACTTACAATATTTCTTGCCGGTACTCTTTACCCACGGGCATGATATTGACTTCCTATTTCTAGTCCACTCCACCAAACCAACTTCAACATCGGATTCCTCATTGTCTTAGTTCGATGCATAAGCTTGCACCTGAGCAACCTTCCGATGGAATTTTTCCTTATTGGCTTTCGTGAGTCGATACCTTCTATAGCAGGTGTGCTAGACTCTCAAACTCTTATAATAAAAAGTGTTCTCTGATTGGATCCAACAAACCTTGGAAGGCTAACTTAGACAGTTCTCCATCACTCAAGATCAAACTATAACATCGGCTTCTGATGTCCCAAAACTATTGGATGTGCTCTGAGACTGATTCATCAGGCCTCTATCTAACTGATGTTAAATCGATCAATCTCATCTCGTGAATTCTAGCAAAGAAATACTTGTGGAATTGCTTCTCTAGATTGGCCTATCCCCGAATTGAATTCAATGGTAATGAGGAAAACCATGTGAAGGTTGATCCAGATACGGGCAGCAGGAAAAACCTAACTCTAAGGGCTTCCTCATCCGATGCTTCTCCACACTAGGCTAAGAATCAGCTAATATGCTCCACCATAGATATATTGTCTTGTCCTGATAACTTGGAGAAATCTGGTATTATGTATCGGTGTAGCAACGAAACTCTATCGAACCACTCCGGGTATAGATGTCAATATATAAATGTGCTCCTTTGGCTAATAATCGGCTAAAGTGCTCCTTTGGCTTGATACCAAATTGCTCCCTTACCACCTTTGCAACTCTTGCTGACCAATCCTCCTCTCTTAGGATCTCTCTTTGATATTAAGGAGGCAGAGTTGGTATCCGATTCTGCCTAGGATATTCTCCAAGATAATTGTTTGAATCAGGATTACCACCTAGATAGTCCTACTGATATTCTCCATAATAGGTGGTCCAATGATTCCCTAGAAGAACATCCTGTTACCCCCCAATCCGACCCTGTGTAGTTGGAAACATATTTGCTGATACATCCCTTCTAATACCACAAGTCACTTGAGGTAGCTCTATTTTTATCAGTAAATACACAGGACCTTGATTAGGCTCTCAAGCAATGGATCCATCCATCGTATTTTTATCATATTGTGTAGTGTGTTCACCAAAACTCCTAACTAGTTGATGAGTGTGTGGTTAAATACTTCATTGATCATCTCTTACAACAGCTTTGAAGGAGGTGGTGACTGGCTTGATTCTCCAATCAAAACTAGTTTTGGAAACTACAATTTTTCAATCAGACCTTGTCTAGTCATATCAAAGGATTCCAAAGAGAGCTTCTAAAAGTTGGTCATGTTTTGCTCAATTTGTTGTCTCTGCTCCTCATTTAGATCTTCCATTCTCACTAGAATTATGTTGTATGTGTTGATCTCTTTTCCCACCATCGGGCTGAAATTGTGTGTCTCACCGGGCATGCCAAAGAGTATGTCGGTGCATGTGCGGGAACTGATCAGACCGAGTGGAGGGGGCAAGTGGGCATGAGTTGATGGAGCTCCTATCTGGAAGTATGCCTAGCCACGTGGAGGCCTCGGAGGTCTGCTTAGCTCTAGTGCAAGTCCTTAGCTTTGAGGTTCGAGGACATATCAATCAATTTGACCATACAATTGACAACGAGATAAAAAGGATGAGACCTATGAGCCAATCGGCTAATGAGTTGATACATACTTACATTATCTGCTAGTTACCAATAGGACGGTAGTGCTCATACATCGGATAACACCCGATGAAGGCATAAGCAAAAAGGCGTGGAATAAAGTAAATGACTCAATGGCTCTACAGCTGACAATGCTTCGAATAGAGTACACGATGAATAATAAGGAGCGAGACCTGATCTCTCGAAGGTAATAGACCTAGCGATGACCGTGATGGTACCATTAGAGCCAGCCTCGATAGATCGGACCAAATTGAGATAGTATGAAGCTGAGGCTAATTCCACCTAGACGATGGAGGCTAGATTGGACAAAACGACAAAAAGGACGGGCAAACCTATCGGTTGCTATTGACCAAGAGTCCGATGCAAGCATATAATTAAACACATCGGTTATCTGAGTCGATGGGGGAACGAAACCAACTAGATCTCGACGTCAGCCCTATTGAATGTAGACCTAATAGATCTAACCTAACCAAGATAGTATCAGACCTAATTCGATGGGACCAGATCAATCACTAGCGGATTAATCGTCGAAGATATATATATATATGTATCAGTTGAATGGCCAATACGTTAGGCGTGAAGTATAGCGTAAGGATAACTCATCGGCTAGCCGCTTCGATGAAATGTCACGCGAAGACCTACTAACCTACGGCTCGATCTACTATCACAATTCTAGAGGGTCAAACCTAACTGATACAGCACGAGACCAATGACGATAGAAGGAGATGGATAAGCCGATTGATCTCACATGAGCATGATATGGTATGTCTAGTCAGACTAAGAGGTCACACCTAACTGATATAACCTTAGGCAGAGCGGACACAACAGGATAGTGGTGGGACTTACCCCTTCACCGAAGATTAGACCTGACCGATGCAGCCCCGCGTCGAGAGCTAGTACCTACCAAAAAATTCCATATGAGCTAGGTTGGTGATGCACCAAAGTTGTTTATTGATCTGTGATGGATCTTTTACAAGATTCTAGGGGGTCTATATTTCTACCCTAGGGTTATAAGAGTCCGATATGGTTATAAACAATCTCTGGACGTTCTTTCCTAATTAAAAAATAAAACTTTCTCTAAGAAGTTAACAAAATTAACTAGACTTGCCTATCTTATAAGATATATTCCATAAAGATAAAAGCACCCTGTTGTGGTTTCCACAGCTCCTCCTTAGACCCGGTCCTATTTAGATAATCTTGTCTTTAACTAAACCAAATCAATCCTCAATCTATCCGATTGGCTTTTTTCTTATATCAATCGGCTTCCTTCCATAAGCCAATCGGCTCCTCATCCATCGGTCAATCCCATTTATAGGCCTAACAAATTTTGGTGTTAACAGCTGCCCCTAGTAGTGGTGATGTCGTACGACAATGGCCACATGAAGTGGAATGGCTTCTTGGCATAGCTCCTACTCCCACCACTGTTGTCGCTAGTAGTACCACTCATGGCGTTGCCCCTCTTCTTGCTTGTCCCCCTCCTGCCCCCCAATTCGCCATCGTTGTCAAAGCTTGTGGACACCAGATACGGCATGGTGAAGCTCACGAAGGAAGGGAGACTATAACCAGTGAGGAAGGCAATGCCTGCAATGGTAAGGAAAAGGGAGGGCATTCAAATGTGGCATCTCCGTTGAGTTGTTCTTGCTCACCGCCAAAAAATCCCACGACCAGGGAGGGACGGCGGCTCGGTCACGCGAAGGCCTGGGAGGTCTACTTATCTCCAGTGCAGGTCCTTAAGCGTCGTAGTTTATGAGTGTGCCAGTCAATTTGACCCTGCAATTGACAAGGAAGTGAGACGAGCGAATCCGATACAGGCGCTCACTATTGGTCACCTGCCGATAGGATTGGGATGCTCCTCAATCGGCTGGGAAGCTGATGTGGACAGGTGTTGACGAGGGGTCAACCGCCGAGCCGATGGAGGAACCAGGGTGTGCTCAGAGGATATCGAGGCGCACGGGATCCCTTCGGACAGCCGAACAGTGATTCATTGGCTGGAAAAACCGATGAGTGCGCGTGCGGCCTAGGCAAGGATTAGCACAAGAAGGCACGGGCTGTAAAGCCGATGCCGCTCTGGATATGACAGCACGAGACCCATCGCCCGTCGTGGCAACGCTATCAACACCGAACCTCAAAGATTGGACCTAACCAAGACAGTACGAGGCCGGAGCCAGCGGCAATGATACGGAGGACGCCGGATCAGCTATGCCATAGCAAGGATAGGAAGGAACCCATCGGCTAGCTGAGCCGATGAGGGGACGCCTCTCTGAAGGCGGGTGCGTATTGGCTGGGGGACCAATACGTTTGGCGTTACACGTCGTGGGACGTCTCTAAAGGCTGATGCGTATCGACCGAGGGGCCGATACACTGGGCGTGAAGCACAGAGCATGAATAACTCATCGGCTAGCACTCTGATGATACGCCATGCAGAAGGCTATAGGCCTAAAGCTCGATCTACCTTTAGCGGCCCCGTAGGTCGAACCTAACTGATGCAGCACGAAACTGACAATGGCAGAGGGAGCTTAACGGGCCGATAGATTCAGCACGGACGTGATGCGATACATCCGATCGGCCTAAGAGGTCGGACCTAACCGATGCAGCCTCAGACAGAGTAGGACATATCGGGATGGTGGCGGGACTTACCCCTTCACCGGAGATCGGACTTAACCGATGCAGCCCCACGTCGAGAGCCAGAACCCGTCGATAAACACCTAGATAAACTAGGGTGGCGATGCGCCAAATTTGTATATGATCGAGAGATATCTTACATGTTTCCAAGGGGTCTATATTTATACCCTGGATTTACAGATAGAGTCCAACGTGTCTACGACCGTCGGGCATTATTTCCTAGTAAGAACAAAGGAAAATGTTCCTAAAGAAGTTAACTAACCAGCTAAACCTCTCTAATTGAGAGTAAGGTAATAATTTATAAAAATAAGCACCCTGCCGTGGAGTCCATGGCTCTTCCGCAAACCCGGTTTCATCTGAATAATCCTCCAATTTGTAACCGAGTCTTCCTTTGCTACAACCTGATCGGCTTCTTCACTGTAGCTATCGAACCTTCTTTTAGTCAAGCTGATCCTTCTCCTTCCTTCCCTTGGGCTTCTTGAACCTGATCCCAATTGGACAATCCCCTGTCTTCAAGCCAATCCAATCTTCTACTAATCTGATCAGCTTTTCTACAGTTCTCCATCAGCTTTGTCTCAGTATCTCCATCGGCCGATGACTGTATTAAACCCTTTATCAGACCTCTCAGCCGATTGGCTTTAGCCTCATCGGATCTCCCAGCCGATTGGCTTTAGCACCATCGGATCGTCCAGATTTTGGCGTTAACAATCCTTCTCCCAGCTAGATGGAGCTCATGCAGGGTGGCTTTGGCAACCTTGAGCTCATGGCTGCTAAATCTAGCAATGGTGTTGAAACCGCTAAGAAGACGGGAGCATCAGCTCTCAGCAGCAAAAATCAAACACTAATTCT
Organism: Oryza coarctata; assembly: GCA_030770085.1. Lineage (NCBI taxonomy): Eukaryota > Viridiplantae > Streptophyta > Magnoliopsida > Poales > Poaceae > Oryza > Oryza coarctata. The sequence goes on along the minus strand of CM061484.1, from coordinate 6,562,758 downwards.
CACAATCAAACTCAGAACACAACTTGATCACACAAGGACTTTGAATAAACACCTTGCAGGCACACATGAAGAACACTTGTTCTGGCACTATGAACCACCTTGCAACATTTTATGGCTCTCTCCATCTTATTGGAGGTGATTACACAACATGGTTAGGGGCCACAATCCAGAGTATGTGCCACAATCAGTTATTAGTGAGTGTCATTCCAAAAACCATGATTGTGGAGCACAATGCGGACTTGATGCGCACGGCGCACTCTGCTCATAGTGGTGATGATCGGCTCCAACAACTAGCAAAAAATATAGGGAACAAATAAGCAAACATGCAAAGCAATGTACTCTAATGTTAGCACAACTCCAAGATTATGTAAGTGTTATCAAATCTCTCCCTAACCCTGGAGTTTTTTGGTACCTCGATGACTCCAATCTAATTGTGCAGTTCTTGAAAAAGCACTGGCTCAGTGACTTCATGAGAATGTCCACTAGCTGTGTGATGGTCATAATGAACTCAACCTTGACCTACCCTCCCTCAATGCATTCTAGGGTATAGTGGTAGCGCATGTTGATGTGTTTGCTCCTATAGTGGAACACCTGATTTTTGCAAGGGGAAAGGGCATATTTGCTGTCAATCTTAATCTAGGTGATCCTTGTCACGTCACCCTAAATTTTAGTGAGCAGGCAAGCAAGCAAGACCCCTGAACACCAAGTAGAAATGTATTTTGCTTCACAATGATAAAGTGACAAATTTTTGCTTCTAGGGATTCTGACTCACTAGATTAGAGCCGACGAAGAATAGCACCTTGGTGGTGCTCTTGTGATCATCTTGGCTATGTACCTTTGTACATGCTTGACAGCAGTGACGTGACCCTCAAGTGGTTCCTCCATGAAAAGGCTCACATACCCCATGATGTAAGCAAGGTCAAACCGCAAGTGCACCAAGTAGCAAATTTGTGTCGACATTGTCAAGCCATGACTGCACTAGGTCTGGAGCTCACATACCCCATGATGTAAGCAAGGTCAGGACCCAATATTGGGTTGTGTCGATGGCAGTGGTAGTGCTCTTCTTGCTTATCTTCAGGATAGCTCCATTCAATCATGGGCTAGATTGCAAGCCGACATTTCCCCCCACCCCCCTCTCAAGAACCTTACACACATAGGTGCTCTGGTAGATCATGATCCCACTAGCATCTTAGTTGCACCTCAATTCCAAATAGTAGAAGAGGCACCCCAAGTCACTTATCTTGAGGAGAGAGTGCATCTCTGCCTTGCACCCCAAGCGATGATGGCAAGATCATCAACATACACGCCGACAATTAGCATGTCCTCACCAGTGTCGTTCACATACACAACATGCTCTAATGGACTCCGCTTGAAGCTAATCCCTGTGAATCGCTCATTGAGCTTGGCATTCCATGCCCATGATGCCTATCATATAGTGCCTTGCATAGTTTGTGCTATGCGCTGGCACAAATGATCTAGGTAGTTGGGAGACATAGACCTCTCCGCTAGTTCACTATTTAGGAATACCATTTTCATGTCCATGTGTTGAACCCCTAACCTTCGTTAGCCGCCACAACCATTAGTGGTCGTACTGATTCCATGCTCATGATAAGGGAAAAGCCTCCTAAAGGTCAATCCCTTATCATTGCACATAGCCTTTTGCCACTAGTCAAGCCTTGTGCCACGCTTATCACACTTCACCTTGAATACCCATTTGATAGCAATTGAGTGATGGTCTGTTGAAAGAGAAACCAACTCCTAGGTGCCATTGACATCGATGGATTTTGTCTCATCCATCATCACCTTTCTTCAGGATGTGTTCTACTCTACCTTTTTGAGGCTTGCTAGCTTGTTATCCATTGTGAGGAGCGGCTCTTTAGATTTGAGCTCACATGCCACAAATCCAACAATCATGGCGTCGCCGATGAGATTGCCAATGGTGCAAAACCAAAGTGCCTCACTATGCCCAAACCCTGGTGACATAAAGTCTACCAGTGGAATTTATGTCGTCAATTCTCAGCTTCAACATGTGTTCATGCGTCGGCACACCCCAAGGCTCTAGGATACGTGCCCAATTAATGCTCGACTAGTCACGTGGTGAACCTGGTACAGGGGTGGCAAAAAATAGAATAATAAAGTTTTCATCGTTGACTGGCATATGGTGGATCTCCTTATCACTTCAATTCCACTATGCCCCCTTGTAGAAGATGGTGTCACATGTCACTCACACCCTCCATGTCATGAATCAAAGACTGACCTAGTTTCATAGCTGATGATGATGATTAGCATGCTTCCATCATCCAGCTTCCTTTAAGTTTGGGCAAGCTATCTTCATGTGTGCCACACACCCAAATGTGCATAGAAAATGCAATGTTAGCTTCTTGTCATGCCATGCCTCATACAATGACATGTCATCAATATTTCGTGTCACATGGTCTAGGAGGAAGATAGCGGTCATCACCGTCTACCCTCAAAATGTACTTAGCATCTCTTTAAACTTCAACATGTTGCACGCCATCCCAACCACCATCTTGTTGCGGTGCTCAACAACCCCATTTTGTTGTGAGGAATAGGCCCCATGAGCTGCCATTGCATGACTTGAAACACACAATAGTTGTCAAACTTGACGGAGGTAAACTTGTTGCCTCGATTAGCGTGAGGCACACTCTTAGAGGCAACCACTGTAGGTATTAGAAGTTGAGCTGCCCATAGCATTCTATGTGCTCTTCGTTGCAAGGCAGGCTGATCATGTGATCTCTAGATGCATGGTGTAAAGATGACTAGGCGAGCACCACACTCACATGAGCAGCTACCCTCTCATCCTATATCTGTAGTAGGCCCCTATGGATCAGCACCTTGAGGCCATTCTCGTCGAGTTGCCCCCAAGTTGACGATGTTGGCGGCAAGCCATGGGACCTCAATGAGTGCATAGTGATCCCTATCTTGTACGAGATGAGAACATTGTTGCCCCTTGATCTTGACGACAGAGCCATCACTAAACTTCACTTCATGGCTCCCTAACCACAATGTCAAGTTTGTTGAAGGCATCACGGCACCCTATCATGTGGTTTGTGGCTCCGAACTCGAGGTACCATAGGTTGTTGTCATGCTCATTGGCCTCAACCAGCTCTTGACCAACAACACAGGCGGTGGTGTTGTTGGTGCAATCATTGTAGGTGTTTGAGGAAATGATGGGGACATGTGCTTGTAGTTCAAATTTGGCACCTAGTCATCATGTGGAGGTGTAGGTCTCACTAGGCTGGCTTGCATCAAGAATAGCAAGCCTTCTTCCTCATCCTCCCCATGAAAAGGGCCTTCTTGGCCTACTTAGGCTTGCTACAAGAATCATGAACCTAGTGCCCATCTTGTCACAATTCCAACATGTGTCCTAGCCTTTGCTTCTGTTGCTGTTGCCACTGTAGTTTGAATCTTGTGAAGCATCCTTGCTCTCTTCAGCCTTGTCTTGGTGGAGGGACCCCCCTTACACCGCCGTTGTTCAGGGCAGTAGCCCAAGGAGGATTGGTCATCCCCCTAGCCCCGTTCCTTCTGGCGGACCAGCCACTGCTCCTCCCTAAGATGTTCTTTGATGACGCACAGCCTCCTGACAACGTCTTCCATCGAGAGAGTAGAGACATCGAGTAGAGTCTCGATCAAGGGGCAATTTTCTTAAATTTCTCCAATACAACCCAGTGCATCTTGGCAGCAATCTTATGGGAGGGCTCTAGGTCACCAAGGACAGTGAGCTAGGTGGCCAAGCCATTGATGTATAATATGAACTCGTCAATAGACTCCCCATCACAGAACGAGATCATCTCGTGCTCACGATGCAGTTGTTGCACCTTTGCCTCATGTGATTAGTGCTAGTACAGATGGTCACGATTGCCCCTAGGCCTCCTACAATGTTGGCTTGACAATGATCATGGCAACCTTCTTATGCAAATGGCCTAGAGGATTGCCTCTAGTGCCATCATGTCCTCCTAGAACATGCCATCGCCAATCTCAATCACCTTTCATAGCCCATGTGCTTTAGCATCACATGCATGAGTAGCAACCAATCGTCATAGTTCGTTTTGTCAAGTGTGGAGTAGTTCACCAATCTGCTGACCTCCTTGATGACGTGCTACATGGTGACCTCACACCACTAGCATCATGGTGTAGTAGGCAGCGCGGAAAGGGCAAGGGAGAGCAACAACGGGGCTCACGCTACAGCATGTGCGATCCTCCATGAGCAGCGATGGGAGCCAACATCGCTCTGATACCACTTACCAGCACTCCATGATCAAACTCAGAATAACATAACTCAATCACATGAGGACTTCGATGAATACCTTCCAAGCATACACAAAGAACACTTGTTTTAGCATTGCAAACCACCTTGCAGTATTTTCTAGCTTTCTGTCCATCTTATTGGAATTGATTATAAAACATGGTTAGGGGCCACGACCTAGAGTATGCGTCACGATCGGTTAGTGGCAAGTGTCATCCCAAACGTTCCCATCATTGCACACAATGTGGACTCGATGCGAATGGAGTGCTCTACTCGTAGTGGCGGCGGCCGGCTCCAACAACCAGTAAAAATATAAGGAAAAACTAAGGGAACATGCAATACAATCTATTCTAATATTGGCACAACTCTAGGATTATCTATGTGTCAACAAGGAGGCGATGAAGACTATAGCAATGAATGGAGATTCCTCATCTCCTCTCACCCGCCATGTTTGTTATCATCTCCATGGCACAATGCATCCACACAGGCCACATCGCCATGGAGGAGCAGAGCTAGAGCCCCCAATGGCCGGGCTATGGCGCCTCTGGGCATACTTCCAACTATGACAGCGAGTTTCTTTTGCGGGTTGGCTCACATGTGCAAAGGCAAGGGACAGGAGGTGCTGATGTGCATGGTGCCTATAATGCACTGTACCAACCTCAATATCACTGAGATATAATGCCATAGGGTTATGGATTTTGGCGTTGACCTCTATCCGAGGTAGTGGAAATTTGCCAAGTCATAAGAGATTAGTGCCGCTGAGCTTGTAACTGACTAAATAAAAATAAGTGCAGGAGTATACCAAACCAAATTACACTGCTTGCAAAGTGGTAAGTTGTTTTTTCTCACCCAAGAGACCAAGTTGAAGCCCCTAACCTTGCATCACCCAAGAGAGCAAGCGCCTTCTCGGTTGCACCAAGCCAATGGTTCATTTCTATAATTAGTTTTGCTAAGGTCTGTTTATGAAATAAGTTTTATAAAAAGGTCAAAATGTATAAATTACAGCAAATTGCTAGTAGCTTGGTATATCAATCTGCATTGGACGAAAGCTGCACATCAGAAGGCAGTGGAGCAGTATGTCAATACGCATCACATTTGCTTTCTCATGGAGGTAACAATCTTTAGAAATTAGAATCACGAGCCCAACTAAAAACCGGAAAGGCTAGACTTTGAACAAGATAGAAAAAAAATTAGAAGAACAATGTTGAACTGATGCAATGGCGCAAAGGTATTTTGTGAAAGTGGACCCGATGCACCTCACACCGTCAGCAATTTTCAGCCAAAGTTCTGTAAGCACAAGAAAAGGGTCAGAACCGACGACTGGCATTGGCAACCGCCCACCGGCACGCCAATGCCGCTGATGGCCCGGGCCCACGATAAACCCACTTTGCTGACGTGAACACTCATCGATATATACGAAGTGCTTCTCTTCCTTTCTCAATCCTATTTTTTAAAAAAAAACTTACCACTATCCCCAAATCCCAGCATCCCTTGCCCTGCAGTGTTCAGATTTTCTTGTTTCCATCAACTGGGGTCTTTTGGTGTGGAATCTGTGGGATCAGTGGGGGTTTTGGGGATCCAATAAGAGGGCAGAGGTTATTTGATCATCTTAATTCCATCTTGGTGAGAAAGGAAGGATCTTTCATTTGTTTGTGAAACTCAGATAGTATCGGTAGCCTGTCTGTTTGTTTGGCTATGTATATCCACCGGTAGATATAAAAATCATATTTATATCTATTATTAAAAAAATCTATAATAGCTCTTTTCTTTGGCAAGCAGATTAGTCCAAGCAACACCCAACACCTAGGATTGGCTTAACGGATACATGGGAATATTACCCTCACTGAATCGGCAAGCATTACTCTTCTGTAGGAGGTATCATGGGGCAGCTTGGATTCAAGCTGCCGAGGACCAAGACATCGACCACGGTCGGTGTTTCCGTCGATCCACTTTAATTATTTCACACGGTAAACTATAAAGTTGTACAGGAGGAAGAAGACCAAAAGAAGCAAATTATTTAGAGAATGAATATTAGGAAACAGTTGGTTTATTTTGTATTCAAGGTCTCTGGATTCGAGGTGGATTCTCTCCTGAATAGTGGACACTCGAAAGATGAACACTTGTTGGTCGTGGTTGATTTGTTCACTTAGCTAGTCTGAATTGTTTCTCCTTGGAATGGAAATCATGCATTCTTCATGCTCTGTTTACCGATTGCCATAGACTTAAGAAAAGGTACTTGAATTAATAAGTAACAAAAGTAATCACTGGAATCACTACAATGCTGTACAACTGACCGCTAGCATTATTCCTTTTGATGAAAGTAAAGAGCTGGAAAAAAGGCTACCCAAATCTCTTGCCAAATCAGCGTAACTAACATCTGACTAAATGCAGGGCCTGCCCTTTCAAAAAAGTATGCAGCTTACAAATTGAACTTAAGTTCATTGGCCGTTTTACCAAGAACAAGAACCCGCTCAAGTGCAACCCACTCAGCTAATCCAGAATGAGTACAATCCGCCACTTTTCCCTCAAAAATTGATGCTGCCATAGGTGTCCCAATTTCCGGCTTTGGGCAAAAAATTTGGGGCAGCTAGATATGGTTCATCTAGTTTGCTCATCCATTTTCTGCGCATCCATATAGATACAAAAATAAGTCACATGCTTAAAAAGAAAAATGTTCTTTTTCAGCTTATGGACTTATGGATTATGCATACCATGGTTCTCAAACTACGATTTCGTCAAGAACTGTATGTATCATCATTGCTTAGATAACTTGTTGTTTTTAGATTTATATTATATAATATTTAATTTGTCCTTATAAAGCATGTTGAAAGCTTTTAAACCATTTTAATTCATTTCTATGGCTCTTTGCCATTTGTACAGAAGAATGGAAGATGCACGGTAGAATCAACAACTGCACTTTGCCCAAGTCCTTCAGGGTATAAGCACTGAAAGTCTTTGGCATGGTCATCGTCTCCTACAACTCTACGAGTTCTTCTGGTAAGGGGGTGGGGGTGAATATCTGCGGTGTTCCTATAGAGTTTCTTCAGCTCTAACTTGGTAGAAGAAGCTGTCATCTAGGTTTGTGGATAATTTCTGAAACTCAGTCCTCAACTCTGATTTTGATGGACATTCATTATTTTATATGTATCATGTGATCAAAATTCCTGCTAAGAATTAACATACTGAATTGTTTAGCTATATATTTACTGTGATCAGTAAATGCCCCGGGTTTTTTTCCCAAATTTTGCTTCTCCATATGTACTAGTACAAAATTTACAAACTTCAAGTTGTTCTGCTTTGCACCTCCATATAAATTGGGATCGACACTTCCGATCTCCCCAAATGGTTGTTGGTCCTGCCAAGTTTCTATCTAGGTAAAATAACCTTAAAAGTAGTGTTGGGATTTTATTATTCAATGGTTTTCACTTGGATAGTGTGCTCTGTTCATTTTATTATTATTTTGACCTAAGATTTGCCCATTGGATTAATATTCTGGTAATTGGAAGATAATTATGGACTGCTTTTTTATCTCAGTTTTATATTTCCTGTGGATCTATGATCAGTATATACCCAGGTTGTGATTGCCACTATATACTATATTATTAAAAATTGCAACAGACCAAAACTATCTACCTGAATATTATGGTTTCTCAGATACACATTAGAGCAATCATTACAACTTCTAGATATCTGAACTCTGCATATTACATAAGTACACTGATTGTTCCCTTTGTTCAATGATACTTAAAAAAATACATGCCATTTCGGTGTCATTATTAAATGTCATTCAATTATTGTTATGACTAATTCCTCTGATCAATTAACCTGCAATCTATTAACTGGAAATATAAGACAATACCCAACTCTTAACATCTGATTTTCTAAAATATGTATAACAGTACCCAAATAGCCTTAATCTGAAGATATCTGCTGTGCTAGGTGCACTACAACTCATTTCTGGCCTCTGCAGATGAGACCAACCATGTTTGACCCAACCAAAAACATGAGGCTGCGTGGATGTTGTGTGCCATACAATTCTGATGTCTAAAGAACATACCTTTTATGAAATTTAGCTTTATAAAGTATAACATGAGCTTGCATTGCTTCTGAACTTGGCCAAGCAATATTTCTGAAATTAGTCTCTGTACCTGGCCTTACAATGTGTGCTCAATTAGTGTGTTTCCATTGGACAAGCATCTTTTGATTGAGAATTTGTGTGTTCTAGATAAATGGAAATGATTTTTAATGTTTTGAATTGGTCAGTGTTTAACTCTCTTGAATTTCTCTTCAAAATGTAAACAAGACCAATTGTAACATAGGCAATGAGGCAAATTGTTTATCTACCTTGCATACTAATTTGTACCGAACGAAAATAGACTGTGATACCCCATGTTCTCTACTGCAAATTAACTTCTCAATTCATTGTAGCTTTCTGCCATGTACATAAACCTAATTTTCAAATTTGAGTTGCAGGGGAGCTCAAATCTGCTTCCATATTGATCAGTTCTGGCCAACTGGCCCATTCTATTGCGAAAAGGGAAAAGGAAGCCAAACTGCGCAGGCACATTTTTCTCTGATCACATTGAATTATATTGAATGATCCTTGCTTGTCGCTTAATACATGATGTCATCCTAATTTGGGTTGAATTTTTTTTACATGTAATAATGATGGATGAATCCAATAGTTTATCTACATGTATAGCGGATGCAGGTTTCATTTTTCTTACAATGTGGGTTTGATGTGCACGCTTACTAGTTAACATAAAAAGATCAGCCTATTCTATTCATCCATCTTAGCTATCAATATTATTATTTCTGGCAGCAATGCTTGTGCTAGCTATTGCAGTGGCTGTCTGCAATAGGCACCTGCCAACGTGGGGGATAGCACTCCCACCAATGGGGTCAAGACGATTACTAGTAACCTAATAGGCATTCACGTGGTTTTCTGATGTAGTCATGTGGTGGTGTTGTACCTTTTAGATGGCTTGTTTAGGGCCCCTCCAGCAGAGCAAATGTGAGCCAAACCGTGAATTCTTGGTCCACCTGCAGGAGAAACAAAGAGTTGGGCACTGCAGTACTAAAATTGTTGCCAGTGATATAATTGAGTATACAGTTTCTTACTGAAGAAGTGTTAATGAAAATGAAGACTATTCATCAAAATGTATAGTAATACAAGTGTATTCAAATTGCTTACAAGTGATCATCTCTTGAGTTGTAAGTAGCACGTGAATTTGATCTTGAACACTGCTCATAAGGTTCATATGCGCAGAAATAAGAATCAAATTCTTTCTTAGGTAGGAAATCCATCTTGTTGTGCGACTGTATCTTCAAACAGATTGTGTGCGAGAAGAACCTCTTCTGAAGCTTTAATGTCCGCGAGAAGCAATTTGGTTGAAGGTCAGGCTCCTGGATGCTATCAAAACGACCCTGCTAACTGACTCCCTTCAAATAGTTAGTTTCTGACCTGCATGTCCTTGTCATGTCATCAGTCATGGATCTGTTTGATGTCAAGGTGCTCCGAGCATCATCCTCACAGCCATGAACTGTTGGTTTAGAATCAGTGCGTTGCATAATGAATGGTGATTGTTGCTGACTAGAGGAGTAGCCTTTTTCTCTTGCTCCATGCCTCACAGCTTCATCTTCTTCCGTCACAGATGAATCTAACAGCTCTTGCTTCCAGCCTGAGCAGCTGAGCAGACAAAATGACTGTCTCTTTGACTTCGCATCTTTTCTCACTGGCCATGGAACAAGTTTGAATTTAACCTCCACATTGCACCCAAGAACATTCTGTAGGGCGCTTTCTATTAGGCTTTGCATTTTTTCTGCTCTTGATATGTGATCTGGATGGCTAAATCCAACTTCCGCAACTGCCAGCTCTGAGAATTTTCATATATGGTGACATATTCAGCGCAAACATATGAGCAGGCTAAAATAAAGAACATTAACGATGGTACATGTGAATTACCTTCAGTAACATGGACTGATGATAGGAAACCTTCTTTCCTCAGGAAACTTTTGGCTGACCTTGATTGACACTTTCCTATTGCTCTCCTCCAGATGTTTTCAAGCTTAAGACACCTACAGTGTCTCTCAGAACAGTTGGACTTGTTGATGTTGCAAGCATGGCAGAAATTGGAGCTTGAGTTCACCTTGGAAACCCAATCATCTGCACATTTGGATATGAGAAGTATTTATCATTCTACGATTTCTATCTGGAGGCCAGAATTGCTCATAGCATCTTTTATTATAGTACCTGTATATCCAATTGCTGAATGTGCATTCATGTCGTTCGACTCTGTGATAAGGTTAGATTCATTGGTGCCAAACTGCAAAAGCGCAACTGTGACCCAAGTAACCTGATTTCTTGATGTCCTCAATTGTTTTTCAGTTTCCAATAGTATTTTCAGTGCATGTCTAAGTTTATTTATACCAACCTCGGCTACTGCACGATATAGCAAAGGTCAATTCAACAACCAGACTTAAAAATGGGAACTTGCAACTTATCTTGATCATTGACACAATTTACTTGCACTAAGTAACAGTAGTAGAGATCTGATACAAGATTAACAAGGAAAGGATACTTACATGCATATCTTCCTAAGAAACTTTTGCTGACTTCAGTGACTGCAGACTGGCATCTTCCCGAGAGAATGTCCATAATAAGGTTTGCCAATTGAGAGACCAGCTGCAGAGGATCAATTGCTGATGCCATAAGCTCTCGTGCTCGCCTTACTGTGTTGGTGGTGTCTGACGACAAAGCTAAATCAAGCAATTGAATCAACTCATCATCAGACACTGATCCTACCTGCAAATAAAAAAGGTAGGTATATGACATACTTAGAGCATCAAAGGAAAATGATAATACTGACAAGTGACAATATGATATACTTAGAGAATCAAAGGAACTGTCCAGAAAAAAAAGGAGAATCAAAGGAAACACTACTCACAAGTTCATGGACAAGAGAAATTGTGATCTTCCCAAGCAAACTGAGTTGATCAAGCATTATTTCCGCATCTCTAAGAGAACCATTAGACTTTGCAGAAATGAAGTACAACCCATCACGGTCAAATTCTAATCCTTCCTCTATGCAGATTCTCTCCAACCTGTAGACAATATCTGCAACCTTTATCTTTGGAAAATGGAACTTCTGGCAGTGTGTGATAGAAGTGCAAGGGAGGCTATCTATGTCAGAAGTAATCATTATGTACACAGCATGCCGGTATGGCTCATCAAGACTCTTAAGTATTGCTGACCAAGCATCCTCTGGCAACAGATGGCACTCATCAACTATGAAGACCTTGAAGCGCGATGAGTATGGGACAAGAGATGCACTCTTGAGAACTGCCTTCACTTGACCTAAACGATCCATTTTTTCTGCATCAAGTTCTTTGACGTCTCCACTCCTCCCAGAGAAGAGGATGACACATTCTTTACAGAATCCACATGGCTTTTGCTCTTCGAGAGAGAGGCAGTTTAGAGCTGCAGCGAAAATTCAGGCCATGGATGTCTTGCCTGTACCTCAGGGGCCATGGAACAAGTACATTGGAGCAACTTTTCCTTTGCAAGAGGAATATAAGAGGGACTGAAAAACCACATTGAGGCCAATCAGCTCACTGAAGGATCGTGGGCGAAATTTCTGACTTAAACACCTTGATGTCTCAGTGTATGGTACATGGTCCTGGAACACTGCATCAGTCCCCTAAGGCGATAAAAGAGGTTGCTCTGGACCATCACTGTCATAATAAAGTTCATGGTATTTTGATGCCCCGGACCAGCAGTAGCTTATCCCACACCCACTGAAATTTGATCCAACAACATCATTTGACCTCACTTGTGTTTCCTCAGTTCTTCTCGACCTAACCGAGCATGCCTCACTGGCTGACATAAAAGGGCTACCAACATGGCTCATTGCAGCAGAAGATTTGTTCCTGAATTTGGAAAACCCTGGCATCTTCACTTCTTCATCAGTCTTCTCCAGCAGTGTGGGAACTGTACGTTCATAAGAATTCACTTCCTCCTCTTCTTCCTTCTCCTCAGCTACATTATTAACCATGGTGTTTGCCAATTGTCGAATAGAGCTATGATTAGAGTGGCTAGAGTCCAGGGACTTGCAATGACCATCTTGGCACACACGATGAACTTACTTATTTCTAGGCGGGTTTAAGCCTCTGATCTTGACAACAGAAGATTTCCTATATGATGCAGTTCTTGCATTTGGTGCCCGAAAACTCTGCTCTGAACCCAATGTAGCTTCAGCTTCCAAATCTCCATCTTCTTCAATCAACTGATGATGTGCTGATCTGCCTAGGTCCATTGCAACTCCATTGCTAGAAGCAGTCTCCCAGATCATTTTGTCAGAAGGAGATGCATACTTGCTCAAAGAGTTTGTTGCTGGATCCCGCAGCGATCTCACTCTCTTGAGCTGCACTAATGTTCTTGATAGTGGAACATCTACTGAATGGTGCCTCATGTCCACCATTTCTGACTTTAATTTCCCAGCAATTGTATATGATATGATCCTATGATTCTTCAGTCTCGGTACTTCTCTTGATTAGGACTAGTTCCATTGTAACCATGTGCCAGGCAGGCACCTGCATCAGATAACATACAAAAACATCATAAAAAAACCTGAAGTTTCAAGCTTTATTTTCATTCCCCGTTGCAAAGTAAACAAGAAAATGGGATCCTATTTAGGCAAGCAAGTCAGATCCAAGATGCCCATAGGTGCACAAATCGGGAACATAACTTCAAAAATAGTAGGGGGCAATCCTTCTATTTCACATAATAAATCCAATGAAATCCTCGCATTCTGCCCTACAAAATTAAGTGAGGGACCCCTCAAGATAGGGTGACCACAGAGCAAACTAGTACATCTAGTGAAGACAATTGCAACTCAAATCTTGAAGCAATCAATAAACAAAGTGCGAAATGCCCCATCTACAGATGTACAAAACCATGGGGACAAATGTGGATTCATGCTGCTGGTTGGCGAGGAACCAATGAAAGAATCAGCCATCGCTTCCTCCTTTTTCACTTGAAAAAACATAAAGTAGAACAGTACAAATAATCCACACATTCTCTCCTTTTCCTAACGAACTTGACCCAAAAAAGAGAACAAATTAGCAAGCGCGAAGAAAAAAAAAGAGTCAACTCAAATCTTGGCACCAATCGCAAGTAGTACCGTTGTACCAATCACCACAAAAACCAAACAGGCACAAATCTAACATAGTTGTAATATGCAAGTAGAGAGTACAACTCCAAATCAAAAGTGAAACTACACAAAGTAGAGCTTAAATACCCTGTGAAAATCGAAGTCTGCGTAGGAGATCCTACCCTCCTGTCAGAAAGAAACCCAAGGTAGATTTGAACAAACCAAACTCAACGCCACAAACGGCAGCCGTGCTGCATTCTTCTATTCCCTATAGCTAGCCGCATTGTATTGCAGGAACGCCAAGATCCAGCACCAAACAGAAACAAGAAGAGTACAGTAAGAAAGAAACCATGAGCTGCTGTAAGCAGCACATCAGGATTCAGGATGTATCCATGAAACAGAGAGAGGACGCCTCCCCCTCACCTCGCCTCGCATAGGAACCTCGCCGTCGCAGCACGGCTGAGGAAGAAGCTCGGAGACCAGACCACCAGAGGGGACGATGAGGCAGACGCAGCGTCGGCGGCGGCCGCAACGGCAAGAAAGGCACACAGCGACCGTCCGGGACAGGGCGGTGTGAGCTCTGGTGCGGTACGCTGCGAGTACATCCCACCAACCCACCATCGGATCCACTCGTACCACCGCTCTTTTATTCCGCCACCTCCCCTTCCTCAGCAATGAACTCTACTGCCTCTAACCTCTCCATTCTCTCCTACCTCGCGCGACTAACTCTGCCATTGACGGCCTCTCCCATTTTCTCGTTGGCGTCTCTCCATTCATCGTGACGAGCTTCGCCACTTCCAGCACCTCTCTTATGTCAGCAATAAGGACAAACTCGTAGTGACGATGGCCGTTACCTCTCCCAGATGCTGGCAAATCTCTCGAGCTTGACCCGATGTAGTCGGATCCAACAAATACAGATCTCGAGCATCGTTGTCCTATGCCATGGCCGAATCTAGCCTTGTACTCACCTGGGCTGGCGACCTCCGTGACGGGATAGATGGGAGGCAACTCAGGGTGGTGAGCTCCTAGATACATTCCTCCTACCCGTCGTCCATCCTCTCCTTGGATCTTCCTCTCTTCTCTGTAGCAGTCGATTCTTTTAGCCGTTAGATCTCACCACTCCCTGCTGTTGACCATGTCCACACCGGTCAGACAGATATATCCTCTATAGTCATAGCAATGAGGAGGAGTGACAAGGGCCTAAGAAACATGGTCAAGGAGAGATTGACCATGTTTTTCTACAACCATCACAACGACAAGGAGATAGGATAATGAGGGCTTGATGGCAGTCGTAGCGATGGTGCCTCCTCACCGGCGCTAGTGACAAGCGGCTCACATGCCCACTGCCACCTCTCCCCTCTTCGACACCTAAGGCAGTCATGGACGAGTGGTCCTGTGGTGTGCTACTTTGCAGATAAGGAACCAGTTTTTCTACAAGATATGAGTTCGTCACCCAGACACAGGTCGCCACCTCCTCCCTTCTGTAGCTGTTCTGACAAAGATACTTGTCACCTATGAGCATTGTGAATGGCCTAAGGTATGGCACCATCTTGCGTTTGCACGAGTCAAGGAACTGTTTCTGTGGGATGAAAACAAGCAGCTGCATTGTCCGCGGTAGTACGACGCCTCTGCAAGTTTATGACCATGGCAGATTCCCTGCAAGAGCTCCAGCTGAGGTGAGTACGTCGGTGACTCCAAGTGTGTGTCCATTGGTCCAAGCAAGCAAGAGACGCAGCAAGGTCACCGTCACCTTGGTTCCGCAATCCGCACGGCCCCCATTAGATTCTTGATCGGCGAGGAGGGCGTGGACTCGTGCCGTTTTTGGAGCCACTCGAGGCAACCGATCATGCGTGCGTGCAGTGGCCACCACACTAGCCAACCCAGCACCACGCCACAACATGTATGAGAGATCGGTCGAAAAACAGAAAACTAAAAATAAATTTCTCCCTAAGACTAGATTTCTGAAATCTAAAATTTATATTAAAAAAGTTAATTTTTACACTCTGTTCTTAAATTGAGAGTTTTATCAATAACACTTAATCCTACCTATTCATACCTGACAATGCTACAGCTTTTTACTCGTCTTTTTCCATATTTCTTCGAAGGTGCCGTTTAGCTCAGCTTATTAGTGGCATATAAATCAAGATGGGTTATTAATATTTGATTAATTAACTACTACATCGGTTTTAAAATATAGATTTTAGCAATATAAATATATAGCAAAATTATTTATATTTTATATTTTAAGATAGGTAGCATTAACTGTTATAAATTTGAAAAATAGATTTATTTTATTTTTAAACGAGATAGTAGCTGAGAAATAATCTGTTTAGACCTCAGCCCAAATCTTTTTTTATTGAGGGATTAGTAACTATAAGATACTGCTGCTTCTTCCTCAACGTGTAGGCTCCAGCTCGTGCTGCTTGTCTTTTGTGCCGCCTCCTGTGCCCCGGTCGCTCCCCGATCTCTGCTTTGGTATGGTGCTCACAAAATACTATTAGTACATGCTAATGGCTTCCCTCTCAATGTCTTAATCGTCGTGGTCGAGGTTAGTTTTAATTAGCGTAGAGTGTGCTTGCAATAATGGATTGTGGATGGATCTGCTTTGTTTTACTTGATGTTTAACTATTCCGTGATCTGACCCTGATCTGTATGACGGAGGGCCTCTCAGGTTGCCTTCCGCCAGGCTCGCAGAGTCATGCTAGCTGAGGTTGGCCTGGCTAGCAAGGTGCAAGTGGCAGTGTTTGGTTACACGTGCTATTTCAGCGTAGATGAGATGGGTTGGTGTTTGTTTCTACATGAGATTGTTGCATGAGAGATGTTATTTGGTTGGTTGTATAGGACTTGTCTCATTGATTTTAGAGTTTAGTAATTGTAACTTTCGATAACATACTTTTTAAACTATTTGATCCATTTTTAAAAACTTTTTATATAGAGGTTTCTAAAAAAATCAAATAAATATATTTATTAAATTTATAATAATAATATTTAATTAATTACAAACTAATGGTTTTTTTTAAGTTATAATGTTTTTTTTAAGTTGCCACTACCAAACTCTCCTAGATATAAAATATCTAACTAAACCATATCAAAGAATACTAAATACCCACGTATATTATATATGAACATGTTTCTTTATAGATGAAAATATATATGACTAAGGAAATCGTGCCTGGTTAAGATAAGATTGTGAATCCGATCAAGAGATGAATCAACCAACTCATTCATACTGCCTAAAGAGCTTTTCGTATTCTACTTAAAAAAATAGATATGATATAAATATAATAGCCCCCAAGAGAGGAGGGTATCAAATTAAGTCTCAAGCCAAACACAAGAGCCAAGATTCAAGATGCTACCTCGCTACTACCCGTTGACTACATCTTGCCACATATGCCATCGCATATTAGTTGGATATGTTAGATAGAGTAGATTGCTCACATTTTATATTCTGTGTGGTCCAAATCACCGAATACAGGAATAGTTCTATTATGCACATCGAGGGTCTAAACTTGTTAAAAAATTTCTGTGACTTCTTCTCACTACTATCTTATGGATACCTTGGCAACAGCTGAATCCTATGCCTACAAATACTATAGTCACATATCACCTATCGATAGTTGGCATGCTAGGTAGGAGCCTAGAGTTACAAAGGTTTTTATCAAAGATAACTTTGAGAAATGACACTTTCAACAAAACTCTTAGTGATGGCTTAGACCTAGGAGATTCAATCTAACCAGAAGTTATCTACCTTCAGATCGCAACCATGACCATCTTGGTGTCAACTACGCCACGAGATCTGCATACAAAAGTGACTTGTACGGAGAGTTTAGACTCGTCCAAATAAGAAGGTTTCTATGATGTGCCCATGATGTTCCATCAACAACACGAGTTCCCACTCATTGCCTCGATGTATGATGTTCTAGATGGAGGTCGCTCGACAAACTGCTTCCACCAACAAGCCTTCACCAATAAGTGATCCACTTCACTCCTATTAGATTCAATTTGATAATATAGAGCAGGATCAGCAAATTACCATTGTTGACTTTGATCGCCTAGTGGGATTCGTTGGATTAGATCCAGATGAGTCCTCCATACTTTATGGGCTTGGATAATATGAATCCGAGAACTTTCCCTTAGGTTCGATATCCGATAATGATGTTGAGGCGATCGTTAAGACTTCATCAGGAGCTAGGAAACTAACACAGAGCCATGGAGGTGAGGGAGTACTCAAATCGGCATCGCCATCTACATCCACTTCTTTCGAGGATGAACATGTCACTCCTGCACAACACTTGGTGACAACACATTCTTTGTTGGATCAACCTCTAGCAGATCTCTTCGCAAATGCACAGTTCACAGAGTGGCTCAAAAAAGATAAAGTTTTCTGTCACCAATCTCAATGCCGCTTTTGTTGAAGTTGACTGATGAGAAATCTCCACCCCCACATGATCCAAGTAACGATGACAGAACCGTTAATCCTTGTGGTGGTGGAAATAATAAATGATAATCAGAAAGACGTGTAGGGTTCTCCTCAGTGATGAGATTCTTTGCCATGATGTCGTTCTCGATAGGGTCATGATCTACATGATGACCTAGAGAGACGCATGATAGACCATGAGCATAGGGATGAATGCAACAATCGCCGAGATCATCACGAGGACCATGACCACTCCCCATATTGTCAACGAGGAGGGGACGATCGATGAAACGACGAGCATAGTTAGCAAAGTTCTCGATCACCACCTCGGCATTTGGATCATGACGATTGATGATAGCCTTCTCGAGAACCAGATTACTCGCTCAGTAGCTCATCATCATCCTCATCATCATCATCAGCAGCAAATCAAAAGCATCCTCAGTACGATAAACATCGTCCCTCTTTTTAGCTAGCAGAGGTTGTGCAATGTTCCCACATTCTCTCAAAGAAGTGAGGTAGCCATCCAAATTTTGACTTGGCTCAGTAGAGATATACGAAGGAAGCATAGACCTGAGGACTCCATGTTTACTCTATAGTCTTGAATGCGGTAGAAGCAGATGAGAACACAATGGAAAACTATTTGCCTACAATGCTCAAGTGCTCTACAAGGTCGTGGTTCATCTACCTATCTAGGTCCAAAATTGAGTCTTGAAATGATCTCTACAAGCAATTTATAGTGAACTTCCAAGGCACATGCAAGAGGCACACTTTTGAGAATAATTTACATTCTATGAGAAAGAAGGGTGGGGAGACTCCGCGGGACTTTATATGACACTTAAATGAGTGTCACAACACAATCCCAAAGATCACTAACACATCTATCATTTGAGCATTCAAGTATGTGATCTGAGATCAATGGATGATATAGCAATTGGTGACAATACAAGTAACTACGACAATAAAGTTATTTAAGATCATCGACAAAGCTCTTTGGTGAAGAAAGGGAGAAAGGAAAGGTGGTGGATACTAGTGCCGCCAAAGACCTAGAACATCACAAGAAGAAAAATAGAAACAAAAAGCATAAAGCAAAAGAACAGGTACTAGTCACAGAACTAGCACCCCAACAACTATAGCACTATGAGTCTCATGGCGATGGACTACGTCGAAAGTGGTGCCCAATTGATAAAACAGACTCTCACCCTTTGGCTAGTTGTCAAGTTTTCCATAAGTAGATAGCACTTCAGTTGGCTATGTAGCTCAACCAACAAGTCCATGTGGTTAAGAAGGAGAATTCTATCACCATGTCATCTAATGAGGATGACAACTACCCTCTTGCTAACCTCATAGGAGCTCACATCTTTACTGGTTTGACCTCATATTCTTCTAAGAGAGAGTATAAGAAGGTTGAACATAAAGTATGCCCTACATCCTAGGGGCAAGCAACAAGGCTACAGTGGTCAGATCAACCTATAACTTTCTCGACTAATGATCACCCAGTGATTTATGCCACCCCTGACTAATATCCTATAGTTGTCGAGCTCACAATCTAGAATATTAGGGTTACCCGCATTATGATGGAAGGGGGCAGCTCTATCAATCTACTCTTTATTAGCGCGCTCAAAGCCATGGGGATCCCTCGAAGTAAGCTCAAACCTTTCAATTAGCTTTTCCACGGGATCACACCAAAGTCACATTCAAAGCCACAAGGGAAGATCATATTGCTAATAACGTTTGATTCTCCCAATAACTTTCGGACTGAGAAGATATGTTTGATGTCATCCTCAGACGGACAACATTGGCAATGTTCACAGTAGTGTCCCACTATGCATATCAGCTTGTCAAGATTTAGGACCTAAGTGAGTTATTACAATTCTAGGGAATGCCAAAATTACTTTGCAATACGATAAAAAGAGTCTTGACATGATCAATCAAACCCTCTGCTTGCCCGCTACAGAAGAGACTTCTCAAAAGCATAGTAACCTTAAGGTCACTATGAAACCTGATGGCACCATTAAGGTGGTACTACTCTTCGACACCAACCTCGGGAAGACGGTCAAGATCAAGGCATGACTTGGAGTGAAATAAGAACTCAAACTCATCAGTTTCCTTCGAACAAATGCGGATGTCTTTGCCTAGCAACCATCCGATATGCCCAGGATCCCTAAGGTGGTGATCAAGTCCAAATTAATAATGCGACCAGACTCAAAACTAGTCAAACATGAGCTACAATGATTCGCGCCTGATCGGAAGGAGGCTAATCGGGAGATCGACAAACTCTATAAGGTATACTTCATTAGAGAAGTCCTATATCCTAAGTGACTAGCAAACCTAGTCATGGTGTGAAAGACAAATGGCAATTGAAGAATGTGTGTGGATTTCATTGACCTAGCATGTCCAAAAGATCACTTCCCATTTTCTAGGATAGACCAACTAATCGATTAACAAGTAAAAACATATTTTGTAACCTCATATGGTGTCTTCTACTATGTCAAAATACCCTTTGGGTTGAAAAACATCAGAGCTTCTTATCAATGAGGAGTTCAAAGCACTTTTTAATCCCAACTCGGACAAAACATTGAAGAATATGTACATGGTGTCATTGTCAAAACCAAAACCTAAGAACACTTGATTTCAGCAATCTCTAAAAACATAGGTTAAAGCTAAACCCAGAGAAGCACACATTCAGAGTACCTCTGGAAAACTAATTATCTTCCTTGTCTTTGGCAGGGGAATCAAGGGAAATCTTGAGAAGATTAAAGTGATTGAGGAAATAAAGTCACCAACAAGACTACAGGAGATAAACAAGCTGACAAGGTTGTTTTTGTTCAACCTCTTGAAGAAACACAAAGAGTTTGAGTGGGCCTAAGACACTGAGAAGGCTTTTCTTGACCTCAAAAGGTACTTCTCAAACCCTCTCGTCCTTATCGCTCCCCGATGTCGGGAGGAATTATTCCTATGCATTGGAGTTACACCCTACTCACTCAGCACCATCCTTATGGTTGAGTGAGATGGCATACAATAACTAGTCTACTACGTTAGTGAAGTACTCCATGATGCCAAGATAAGATACCCCCAAATCTAGAAATTGCTCTACACGGTCCTCATGACATTGAGAAAGTTGTGTCACTATTTCCAAGCTTATAAGGTGATAGTTGTTTCTTCCTTCCCACTTACAGATGTGATTTGAAGCAAGAAAGTGGTGGGACGTATTGCCAAGTAGGTCATAGAGTTTAGTTAATTCAACGTCAATTTTATTCCTCTAATAGTTATAAAGTCCTATGTCTAGCTGACTTCATCGCTAACTAGACCACTATGGTGGAAACCAATATTGATGATACACTTAGTGAGACCTAGACTATGGTGTTCGATGAAGCAACAAACAGACAAGGCATGGGGGCTAGTGTCATATTGATATCACCACTATAGGAAAGCTCAAGTATGCAATCTAACTTGATCTCAAGGCTTCTAATAGCATCGCCAAGTATGATGCTCTCCTAGCGGGACTCCGAGTAGCCACTGTGCTTGGAATAAAATAATTAATTATGAGAGGGGACTCACAGCTAGTCACCAATCAAGTGCACGAGGAGTATTTGTGTTCGAACAAGGAGTTAACAAAGTACTTGGCAAAGGTGAGAAAGATGAAGCAACATTTCGATGGAATTGAAATTTGTCATATATACCACAATGACAACTTTGATGCCAACGGACTCGCTAGATAGGACTCTAGACATGAATCGGTCAAACCCGGTACCTTACAAGAGGTTCTGACAAAACCTTTTATTAGTGATGTTGATGATATGGATACACAGCTAGATGCCGACAACGGCATGAGAGATACATCTCCTACTAACATTGACAACGTTGATGGTACTATTGCCAACATCGAAATAGACAACGATTGGAGAGCTCCTCTACAATCATATTTGTTATTGACCATGGCTCCCAATGATGACTTTGTAGTAGAAAAGTTGACCCAACAATCAAAGCTCTACTCCGGCATTGGAGAAGAGCCATATAAACGAGCACCTAATGAAGTACTGCTAAAATGTGTTTGTCGTAAAGATGGCATAACACTACTCCATGACATCCACAAAGGGATATGCGAAAATCATGCTACAGGATGAACACTGGTTAGAAAAGCCTTCTGACAAGGTTTCTTTTGGCCAACCACCTTGCAAGATGCTTGTGACTTGGTCTGTCATTGCGAAGTTTGTCAATTCCATAACAAGCATAGCAAGATTCCAACACAAACCCTCTAGATGATACCTCTCTCATGGCCCTTATCATGCTAGGGGGCTGGAGATCCTTAGATCATGTCCTTCGATGCAATATGGTGGTCAAAAGTTACTATTCATGGCAATCGACAAGTTTACCAAGTGGATAGAGGTGATACCTATACAAGAAATGAACATCGATAACGCTATCAAATTTATGAATGGTATATTCTATAGGTTTGTTCTTCCTTATCTTATATTGGTGGAGAATGGCTCTAGATTTACAGGTGGTGATTTTCAAGATTACCGTATTAACCTAGGAGTCAATATTTGTTTTGTCTCAGTTTCACATCCTTAGGGAAATGCCCAAAATGAACATGCAAATGGAATAGTGCTACAAGGCATAAAGAACACCGATAATGCTATCAAATTCATGAATGACATCTTTTGCATGTTTGGTCTTCCTCATCTTATACCGATGGAGAATGCCTCTCAATTTAGAGGTAGTGATTTTTAAGATTATGGCATGAACCTAGGAGTCAATATTTGCTTTGTCTTAGTTTCACATACTTAGGAAAATGGCCAAATTGAATGTGCTTGTTAGTCATACTTGGAGTCAAGATTTGCTTTGCCTTGTATTCTATGTAGTCAAAATCATCAAATACATATAAACCAGATTAGGACTATTAGTCACATCAGGGGCTCGAACATGTATAAAAGTCTCTATATCTTTTTCTCACTACGATCTCGTGGATACCTTGGCATCAGCTAAAACCTACATATACAAATATCGTAGTTGGCTATCACCTGTGGAGAGGTTAATTTCTCTTTTCTAAGATAGAGTTGCTTCTTGTGTCTCATGGATAGAAATTTTGAGATTTTGAATATCTCAAGAATTGATTGATGTAAACTATATATAACTATTTCAATTGTTAACATGCACATAAATTTATAGATTAGAAAATAATTTATCTCACAAACTATTGTTTTTAATAATGAGGATTAGCTTGTGTCTCGGTGGTTAAAATGAATGAAAGAAAGAAAATAAAAGAAAACAAGAGACAACTGCGTCACCCCACCACTCACCATTACTCCACAACGGCAGCTCATTAGTCTTACACCACTTACTCAGTTTGTCTTCATCCAACCTTTCTTTGTCGCTCTCTTTCTACCTCTCTTAACACTCCTATTTCCACCACTTGTTTTCGTCTGAGTAGTTAGATCCAGTGGTGGTGGTGAGTGAGCAGATGGGAGAGGATGATGACCGAATGCACAAATTATCTTGGAGGGATTATCATATACCAAGTCTATACGAAGCAAACCTAATGTATATGGATAAAATTTAGAGTAGAAAAGAAAGGAGTACTAGATAAGGAAAGAAATATAGAGTCCTACCTAGGTACAACTAGGACTATTCAAATCATACGCATACTTTGCTCGCTAGTTGTACTTAGACAAGGGGACACCTGATGATATAAATACAAGGACTCAGGAGGACGGAAGAACATGCTTGATAGATTTCAACTAGAGTCAACACAATACTAACCACCTCCAATCTCATCAAGTCCATACTCGAGGAAGATGATAGAAGATGACGGTAGCTAACCGCCTGTCGGTAAAGTGGGAACTAGCCCTGCTTCGGCTACTTGGAGTGCCTGTTGCCATGTCATCAAATTAGGTGGCCCATCCAAATAGTAATCAACATCAAAGCAACAACTGATAAAGGCCTAAGCTCGCCTCCCCTCGGGGCTAGGCTCAGGGAATCATCGCCCCTAAGCTCAGTGACTCCAAGTAGCTCGGGGACACAGACCGCACATTAATTATGACGGGACATAGCATGCTATTGTGTTTGCTCATGCGCAAGCTTTTCATTACACATGATGGGGCACAAATCTACTTGGCGTGTGCCATCGTCACCCCTATGGAGAGGGGGCATGGGTTGTCAGCCGATGTGATCGTTTGCCATGCCGCTTGAAAGGGCCTACTACTTTTTTGCAAGTCACGCCATCGGTGACTAACAAGCAGACCCTACCACCAACGGATGTTGACCAAGCTTTGTAACTTAGATTTTCCACCAAGGTGAAACCAAGAACAGATCAGGAGTAGTGTGCTACACCCCCATGTGGCCCAAACCTATATAATTCCTTTTGCTTTGTTTGTTACTGCAATAACTATTGTCTTGCATCAACACTTCCTAGGCCAAACACACAAAGGGGGTCCTCTGATTCTCTGCTAGAGGAGCTCGCTTTCCGATAGTTGGCATGCTAGGTAGGGAGCACAAGTGTAGACCTGAGTTTTTGCTACTTGTCGCCATGAAAGAAGGTCATGGACAATAGACATTGTAGTTGAGATTTCAACTCCAAGGATGGGGCAGACCACTGCCACTACCTCAACCTCCATCAGCATGGCTTGATCTAGTTTAGCCATTATCACATCATCACCCTCATGCGGAGCAGGCCACTTTGGCACCTTTGTTGACTGAGGAAGCCACAATAGGGCTGGCCAGTGTGACTACGTACGTACACGTTGTGTGCTAGCTCATCGCCATCTCAACTTTGACTCTACCAGTCAAGGGAGTGACTTGCTCGCCATAGAGGTGCTCCTTCTCTAAGTGCTCTATAAATACCAATCATGTACATTACATCATATATATATATAGCACAACTTATTTAATTGCCTTTTTTTAATTAGGTGCTCTAGGAATCTTTCTCCCTTTTATCAATTTGCATGTTGGCATGTTGTCACACCAATTGTTACTTCTCTCCCTCGGTCGCGAGTGGGGGCCAGTCGTAGCATTTGCTTGGATGCATGGGATAGCTTGGTGCAAACCCTAACTCAGGTCTTGAGCTTTGTTGAAGTCCTAAGGTCTCAAGTAAACCCTAACTTAGGGTAGCTTAGACCTTAGTGATAGGCAGCAGTGCTCTATCCAGCTAGCTCTACTTTGGGCACTGCTGAAGTCAAAGTACCATGAGCTACTCGTTTACCCTCATTCATTGTCAAATATTGGCTTCCCAAGAGGCCACCAAGAGCTGGAGTTACGTGAAATAAGTAATGTGGCCAAGCATGACTCTTGCAGGCAAGTAACTACATTCAACTGTGTGCAGGTTTAGATGGAGATGCGAAGGGAGACATGTGTTGTGGTCCATTGATGAAGTCACTAGATCACACACGTTGCATCTTGGATCAGGGACCTCTGGTCCGTGTGCTCAGGGGCAACCCCCGAGCACATAGTGCACCTAGGCTCGGGTGTGGGAACAAGGTCTTGGGCCCATATGATAGCTTGGTCTCACATATTGAGGACAAGTGTCTAAGAAATGGATTGTGCCTTGAGTATCCCCGAAGTTCTAGAATCTTGAGCAAACCCTAGCTTGGGGTAGCTTAGACCTCGATGATGGACTATGGTGCTCGGTTCAGCTAGTTCCACTCTAGGCAATGGCAAAGTCTGGGAACCACTCACTGAATCACGAGATGTTGTAATGCCACCTTACTGACAAGGAGGACCACAATCCCTGTCCCTAATAGCTTCGTGCCTAGGGTCAAGCCCGAGGACTATTGTCAGTAAAGTAAAAACCATGGTCCCTACTACTAGCTTGTTGGGGTGCTCATTGCCACATCATCAAGCTAGTGGCCCTCCCAAACAGTAATCAACCCCAAAGCAAATAGCTAATACACACCTGAAGGGAAGTACGACAAGTGCCCAAGCTTGTCCCTCCCTAGGGGCTAGGCTTGGGGCATCACTGTCCCTAGGCTCGGCATCTTTGAGAAGATCAGGGACACAGACTGCGCATTAATTACGATAGGATATAGCATGCTATTGTGCTTGCCCATGCGTGAGCTTTGCATTAATGCAACAAGATAAAAAACTACTTAGCATGCAATTAGGGTGACATGATAGTGCTTTCATATCCGTTGCATGCACCATCATCACCACTATGGAGAGGGGGCCTAGGCTATCAAGTGGCCTAGTCAACTACCATGCCACCTGATAAGGCACACTGCTTTTCTACAATCACGTCGCCGGTGGCTAACAAGCAGACCCTACCTTCAACATTAGTTAACCAAGCTTTCACCTTAAGCCTCATACGACTGCACGCCATGCTTGGCGAGATAGGGTGTTCTTCCTTCAGGGCGGCCCCTAGGGGGGCCTAAAAGGTTCCAACAACTAGGCCCACATGATGACAAGCAACATGATATTACATACCTAACCCCTATGTACTAGAGCCTAGTTTCTAGTGTCTGACCACTTTGGTATTCCTTCATTGACTATAAGAGAAGAACTAAAGCCACCATGAGGGAGTTTCTAGGTTTGAATCCAAAACATTGAGATGGAGACAATAGCCTTGTAACTTAGATTTTCCACCAAGGTCAAACCAAGGCCACAACAAGAGTAAGGTACACCACTGTATGACCTAAACATGTATAAGCTCTTTCGCTTTGTTTACTACTGCGGTAACTTCTATCTTACATCCAAGCTCCTTGGGCTGATTCCCCGATACAGGAGCTCCCTTTTCGATACCACTAACCACCATGCTTGGGATCTACACTGATATAATAGAAGACTAGATTAGGTTTTACCCTCCCTAATTTGTACTCAAGAGATTGATATATAATGGCAACACTGGCTCCTTCCAATAGAAATATGGCTATTACCTGTTATGAGGAGATCCGAATCTGTATAAAAATTCTTGTCTCCAATGCTTTCCTTACATTTTCATTTGTACCTTCATATTAGCCGATCCCTATGTCCTCAAAACACATCATATATGTACAGATCCTATGATGAGGGTATAACCCATAAATAGTAGTATGCTAGGTAAGGGGGCATTGGTATTTAAAGGATTAGCAAAGACATGGTGTCTAGGAGTAGATTTTCTGATAAGAGATATTATGACAACTTTGGATCTGGTGGTTCAACCCAATGAGAGTATGGTTGCCTCTAAATCAATACCATTGTTATCCTAATCTTCAATTGATCAATCTATTCATATAGATATAACTATGAGGTGGATTTTTTCGACATGGAATACTATGATGACTTTAGGTTAGGATATTTAACACGACCAGAGTGTATTCGTGTCTAGATCCAAACCATCACTATCTAAATCTTCATTAAGGTGACACCGTGCGTACGAGACAGCAAGCATTGCATTGCAACAGGACTCTTTCGCACGATTCCCGGAGAGGACGAGGAAAAATCAACTAGAATCATGCATGAAGGCCATGCATACAATAGAACAATTTAATCCATGAGAGACAAGATCGATGAAGGTCATGCATGCATTTGTGCATGTTCGAAGAAGACCGCTAGGTGTATACGGCCGACTACTAGAAGATTGTACACGTCACTATTTTCATCGACAATTGGATATCATCAAGCATGAGACCCTAGTTTGATGTCTGGCCGATCACTCTCGAACTAATCTTGGTCGCCCTTAGAAAATAACAGTTTAACGTTATCAATCAGGAGGCTTTGGCATGGATTGACTTCTGAACTTACTATCGCCATAAAAAATTTAAAACTGTTGTTCTATAATAAGATATTAGCGGACTCAATCATCGTCGCTACAGCTTACTACTTATAAGAGCCAATAAGTAGATCGGATATCTAGTCACTCAGCTGTACTCCTCTCAAGTACACAGTGTACTCAACAATATGCATGCACTAATCAAGCAACAAGAAAACTTGGCTTGTATAATCTTTATTGACAATTGTTCATATTGTCAACACAAGGCCTCAGCTTGTGCTAACCACTCCGAAACTAACATCTCCTGAAGAATTGCTGACAACCGTGACTACTGTGAGACTACGGTCGTCTAAACTATTTATTTATAACAACGACACGAGTAAGCTACTACCAAGATATCATGTTGTTCTCTAACAATGATACCAACAAACTTTACGAAAATTGAGTTTGATGTTTCAGTTTATTATTTTTAATTGATATCAACAAACTTTTACGATGTTTCAGTTTATTATTCTTTAGATTGACTTCTCTGACCTACATGCTTTATTTTTGTGGCACGTGGTGTTGGAGATCTCGAAAAAGCCATTAACATTAATCTACGTTGATATGTCAAAACACTGAATTCGAGAAGATAATAGTTTTAAACCATAAACCTTAAGACCATATAGAAGTTTTGAGCCAACCACTTTGGAATTAGCGTCCTCAGCTGAAACCTAAATTGGATCTAATCTACCCATCATGATGCTAAAAATAAACGGCCGAGGCCCTGTGCTGTTTTTCAACGGCCTATTACTGACCTAGATCACCGTCTCGATTGACCGTCTAGTCAGCATCGTATCGATCGTGTCCGGCCGAGAACATAAAGGACTACCGAAGACCCACGCACATGCTTGATTACATCTCCTCGGTCAATATTGCTACATACACAAGACTATTACCGGATTACCGGTCAACGTGCACACGAGCAAGAAGACGAGTAGATAGCCAGATGGGATTCCGAGCATCAATCCTGTCTCACATCACATGTGAATAAAGGTAATTAGTCGATTGTTTATTTAATCTACTAATTTCATACATACATCCCATATATATGTACGTAATATTCTATATATAATTTATCATAATTTTTCAGATTAATAATTTACTATATACCCAGTACTTATTATGATTTTTTTATTTATATAGCTTTTTAAGTACATACTTGATTTTTCTATTATTTTTTCTGCCTTTTAGAAATTGATTTTCTAAAAATTATTCATCTTGTTTCCTAGTAAGACATGGTGAAAACCACCCCTTGATTGACAAGGCCCTCGACTAAAGAAGGCGATATAAGACCAAACCTACAAAAATAACCGGTGTTATCTAACATATTTGTGAAAAAGTTATCATATTATCAGATAATTCCTTAAAAAATAACCGATACTAACCGTTATATTTGTTGAGATTCCATCTACATTATCCACCCCGAGTAATTGGGACGTAGAAGAAACATTCACTCCACGCATAAACAAAGGGCATGATGACACACTTCGAGACCTCAAGCCACGATGAAACCTATAGTGGCATTGTTACATTATCGGTCGATACCTTGCAAAAGTTAGCGGCATGATCATCCGGTATTTTTGTTGAGAAAATGTCCACACCATCCTATCTTGACTAGTCAAAGCTAACTAGTCAACACGTGGATGAAGGAGGCACTCCACTTATAAACAAAAGACCTAAAGCATTACCCATAACAACTAAGATGATGATACAACCTTATCCATCGAACGATGATAGCACATAATGTGCCATCGCCCAATAATAGAGACATATGTGGAAATGAAGTAATGGAAAGACGTTTTTGACAACAAACTTGAAGTAAACCAGATCCATCTAATAAGCTTGTAAGTTGGTTAAACGAATGTGATCCATATTAGTCATATGAGACACACATATAGTAACCAACCCAAGCACAATTACATGTGATAAAGACCCCACTACGCGCCTAGTGTTTTCGATACCAGGGAGTTGTAGCAATTTCACCACCCAGACAATGGGCTTGGTCTTTGCTGGACTATGGGGTCATAGCAATCTCACCGCCTAGATAGTGGTCAAGACCTGACTACGTGACTAGTCTTTGTGGGAATAGGCAATCATAGAGGCCCCCCCACGAAATCTCACCACAAGATTTTTCCTAGCCCAAGGAGCTGCTAAATTTACCAAAAGGTGGTTGAAGACATCAAATAGTAAAAAAAACATTGTCAATTCTTGTCTCTTTCTTATCCTGACTATCTACTCATGAACTACATTTATGCAAAGACAGTTGAGGCCTGAGGGAAGTATATAACATTTTACTTCTAGACTCAAAAAATAGTTTCATACTTTTAGCTTATATTACACGTAAGCATTTGCTTAAAGGCATTGATCTAATAGTTTGGTATGAGTAGTTGATTTAAAAAAATTCAAATGACGAAATAACCTATGTGATGACTCTATCGAGTAAGATGGAGATGGTTCGAAAGCTCTCTATGGGTTGGCATTTTATTTTGACCAAATAAAGCTCAAACCAGCAACTCCACTACTTGATTACAAGACATATATTGATCCCAAGGGGCCCAGTGGTTGAGAATTTGGTGTACCAGGTGCCTCCTATTATGTTCATCTGGTTCTTTTTTTTTCAATAGAACCTTAAAAACCATATCCTAATCCCCATTGTAGATCTCCCAAATCACTTTTACCTGGGTCCCATGGGCAGTGAAGATCTGATAAAATTTATTAATGATGAAACCTAGCAGACTCCGCTCAAAAATTCTTTCATGTCTATCAATGATTGGGCCAATAGCTTCAAATTTCATCCTAGCAATATCCTAGGTTGGAGAAATTGGTACCGTCGGGTATTGGCCGTAAATAGGACACTCTAGAACGAATTGGACATTGGGTATTGCATCGGACTATCCTTCATAGAGATGCAAAAGAATGAGCATCTGCTCGCATTGGCTTCTTATTTTTTGTACGATGCCCTGAATGCCTTTTTGTTTGGACATAGGCCGATGACTCCAAACTTGATGGATGTGACCATACTGACCTGCATTAACATTGTTGCCAACGTCAATCCATCGACTCTTCGATTTAAGCTACACCATTGACTATAAACCAAGGACATTGTTAGGTGATCCAAGTACGTAGCAACCCATAGAAAAATGTCTAGATCAGTTGATGATTAGGAACACGTGGCTTTCTTGAACTTGTGGCTTAGAGGTTCATCTTCTGCTGCTCAACCTTGGGACCAACAATAAATATGCAATGCCTAGTAGACAGACTAGTTGATCACCACCAAATCTCTCTAAAAAAATATCTTCTTAGGGCCATCTACTCTCTGCTGCACCATGTAGTTGTAAAACTATCGGCTGGTCAACCCATCGACACATTAGGGGTCCTTAGTGGTTTCTGCATCTATGGTTAAACCTGTACACCTCCAATGTAGTGAACACCCCTTCTCTTGAATGCCTCCAGTTCCCCTCATAAGATTACACAGAAGATGAAGAGGCCATCCAATGCTAATGCACATCTTACGGAGAAGCGACACCAGCTATCTTAGGCTACAAAATGTCCCCTATCAAAGTCTGCCAATGGCTCAAAGGTTTTTACTATGGTTTTACCAAGAAAGCCACCATTTGGTTTGCTTATGATGACATGGTGACTTTTGAAGCACCCTTTAAATTTGACTTTTTCAACATTGTCACTGACAAAAAGTCCAAGGCCATCCTCACATCGGCCATCATTTTGTGCCTCCTGCCCACTGGTTTTGCTCTAGGCCGATTGTAGTAGCTGTCATATGAGTTTTACCATCCATTAACTCCTACTAGGTTTGGTTTAGGCAGCAGCCGATTAGTTTATTCTTCTTTGACAAAACTCAATCCAGAGGCATAGTGATGAACGCATTGGAATATGATTGGCTAAGAACTTTAATAGAATCACTACCCTAAGATAATTCACCAGATGGGAAATTTGTAACAAGTGCTCAAAACACTTCTTTTGATGGTGGAGCGAATGGAGATAAGATCTTTTTATCCTATTGACTACCCACTATTGCTCCTCCTTAAAACCAGACTAGGTCGAATCCAATGAGGAGGAATCATCTTTTATGCCCTTTTTCATTATTCTCATTCTTGTACTCTCAGATATTTATGGCATTATTCTACAGGCTATCAATAGAACCACTCCTAAGGTGAGTTAGTGTGGTTAGATGATTGTTTATAAATCTCTATCGGCATCTTCAAACTTGGGATCTGATGCACCCCTACCATCATTTCTCCTCCAAGGGCCAAAACCTATGGTCCATAAGTGCAAGAAAACTTGAGTCCATCCAAGCGATGTAAAAAAAGAAAACTTCAACTGACGGGATAGCCCTTACTTGGACAACCCAAACTCCAAATGTCCAAGCAGTATCGGCTTCTCCTTCTCCATCGTTATGCACCATACTTAGTTAATTTTAACCCATGATGCAGTGTTAATCATTGACTCCAAAGCTCCAATTAGGCCTGAGCCGACAACTACCCATGTTGCTCTAGAACTGTAAATGTTTGAACTTCAAGCTTTTGAATACAATTGTGATACTAAGATCATCCCCACCATCACTGATTCTCCACTAGACATCAACCATCGCCAAGAAAACCCCATTCCTACGGTCGATACCGATGTCCTAGAACATGCCATTTTGTCCCATGCAAATTCACTAATTCCAATAATGTGTCTTCTTTCATTGTCCTAACCTCTAACTTTTTATTGATATGTAGTACTTAGCCAATCTCTTCTCTTTTGACATCAACAAATACTTAGACGACAAAGAAGAAGTGATTACCAGTACACTAACAAAGTTGTCCCTCTCCACTGATCTCCGCAGTCTACTGAGAAACATTTTGCATCGGCTAAAGAACCCCATTGATATGCTGGTGGAGGACTCTAGGCCTATTAGTGCGAGATTTGATGATATTGAAAACTAGCCGCCAAAAGAACTTGTCGATGCTTTGACTTCAACTTCCTTATTTGGAATCTCGTCGATTTCAAGTGATCAAAGTGAGGCAATGCATGGCTAATCATGTTGACCAAAGGACCATAGTTTAGGATATGTAAATTGATTGGCTAGCTGCCTAATCAGAGAAAGTCAAGCTCAATGAGATGATGGCCATGCCTACCTAATCTCAACCCTACATCAGACAACTGAAGAAAAACAAGGCCAATCGGCTGGTGGAATTAGAGAAAACGCTCAAGGAAATTGAGTTTGAAGAACTTTGGATCAGTGGCCTTCCCTAAGTAATCCAACAACAAGAGGCTAAGCTCACAGAGGTGGTGCGTCGGACCCTCTACTAGTGCAAGAGCATCAAATCCATTCTGGGCTCTAATGAAGAAGATGCTCAATCATCGAAGAGGCTGATAAGATCCACCTACGAACGGTCGAATCAATTTAGAAATTTCATGGCTCATATAAAAACTCTAATGCTTGTTCAATGACGTTTTGTAATACCTAAAGAGATTGGTCTTCGGGGTTGATCTACTAATTTTGCCATCCAAAAAACATATTTCTCTCTTATGCATGTTTCTAATGGTGATGCATATAATGCTAGCCATCTTTAGGTCACATAGGTAACATCGACTTCAAGTATGTTTTATCACCTCTGTAGACATCAATTGCACTTAGCCAATCTAGGAATCAATCCAAACGTTAGGGTGGTATCTCTTCAAGTACTTCCCATTGAGTGTTTATCAAATTCCTATCCCTCAAAATTCTTCAATACATACGTATTGCCTGGCATGCATCGACTTATCTAATTGGGTCCTCCCTAATTAGGTTTCTAAACTTATTGTCTTTGGACCCGATCAGTAATATCACATTCCACACGAGATCTCCTTGATCAAACAATTTAGGTGATACCTTTTTATTGAAGTATGTACCACCCTAGCTTTATTCTCCTCAATTCTTTTAAGTACGCGCAGCCAATTTTGGGCCAGATCCTCCAACTCGTCAGTCATCAAATTGTATTAATCATTGGTTGTCAATTGATTTTATAGTGACATACTTCTAGAGCCAATGTTCATTTCCCAAGACAACACAACCTCATGTCTATACACCAACTAATATGGCAGCACTTACATCGCTCCATGGCACACCATCCAATAAGCCCTCAATGAATCAGCGAAGGTTGTATACCACCTCTGTAGTTGTTTATCTATTTTACACTCGATCAATTTGATGAGATTTATTTGATGCTTCGGCTTGTCCGTTGGCTTGAGCGTAATAAGCAGAAGAATTCAAGATCTTTATTTCCGTACCGATAGCAATTTGTTGGAACTCATTGGACACAAAAATTGACCCTTGATCCATTGTAATTGTCTGAGAAATACTAAACCAGTAAATTATATGCTCCTAGATAAATTCTATGACATACTTGGATGTAAGCTTTTTTCAAAGGAATGACTTCAAGCCATTTAGTAAAATAATAATATGCTCAATGCAGGATATATCTAGCCAATCATATCAATTCCCCATTCTCTAAATAGCCATAGCTTGATAATTGAATTCATAGTCGATGCACACCTCGTTGAAAAATTTTAAAGCTCTCATAATCTTGACAACCTTTCTAATAGTTGAAATAATCTTCTAGCATCATTGGCCAAAAATATCCAACCCATCTAAGCATCCACTTCATTTTGTACACTAATTGTTGAGTTCCAAAAATAACCTCATGAACTTCACAAAGAACCACTCTAGCTTCTTATATATCTAGGTATTTTAATAAAACTCTCTCAATCATCCAGTAGTGCAGTTCTCCACCAAGCAAAACCTATTTGGTAGCCTTATACCGAAGATTTCTTGAAATTGATTATGATGGATTTTCTAAGTAATCTATAATTTTCTTTCTCTAGTCATAGGCTTCAATAATAGCTAAGTCAACTTCTACAATTTTTCAAATCAATAGATAACCCGAAGCAATTTGTGTAAGATCATTAGCTTCTAAATTTTGCTCTTTAGGAATATGACTCAC
Organism: Oryza coarctata; assembly: GCA_030770085.1. NCBI lineage: Eukaryota > Viridiplantae > Streptophyta > Magnoliopsida > Poales > Poaceae > Oryza > Oryza coarctata. Next base: position 6,528,218 of record CM061484.1, on the reverse strand, counting down.
TAGTGCAATCTTAAAATCTCACAACAACTATTGGCAGTCTTCAAGATATGATTTCAAGATCTCATCCTTACACACAAATTCCCAAGACAACTATTATATAGCCAATAATGAATCTCCCATGATCTCTATGGCATCAGCTCAAATTTTCTTTAATAGCTAAAGTCTCACGAGCACTGCTTCATATTCCACTTGATTATTAGTGCAATAAAGTTTAATCATGAAAGCAAATTAAAAACTTGCTCCTTGAGGAGATGTGATGACCAGGCCAATGCCGTATCTGTGTTTATATAGTAATCCATCGAAAAATAAATTCCAATGCACTGGCTCCACATGTCGTATGGAATTGTCATGATGTTGCACAATGAAGTTGGCTATTGCTTACCCTACTTTAGCCGATTGATATAGCAAGTCAAACTTTGTCAAAGAAAAGATCCATTTTTCAATCCTCGCTTTCAATACTAGAGCCGATAACATGTACTTTACTACATCTGCTTTACATATCATTATGCACTGACCTGATAGAAAATAATGCCACAATTTTATGCATGAAAAATATAAACAAAGGCAAGGTTTTTTCATCGTAGGGTGTCTTGTTTTAATGTCCCAAAGTCTTCCGTTAAGATAAAATATGACAGGCTATTTTCCTTCAAACTATTAAATTAAAACAAATCCAATATATTTCTCATCGGCTGATAAGTATAACATGAATGGTCCCCCATTCTACAATGGAATCAAGACTAGTGAAGAACTTAAAATAATCCTTAATTTGATTAAACGTATTTTGCTATTCAGCTCTCCATACAAATTATTGATTACAAATTATTGATTAGGTTTTAATTTCAATAATGGAGTAATGGGCTCAATTTGTTCTCACGATTTTTAAATAAACCTTTATATAAAATTAATTATATAATTTTGTTTTATCGACTGCAGCTTTGTTTTTATCAACTATTGGTTCATTATCTTTGATAGCTTTGATACTTTGTTGGCTGACATTGATGTCTCTTTCATGCACTACGAATTGTAAAAACTAGCCAGTCGATATGCTAAAAGCACACTTATTAGGGTTCATCCTAAGTCAATATTTCCTTATCCTCTCTAGCACCTGATCCTATCATAATAAAAAAAGAGACAACCCCAATGTGGATTATATTGGAACACCTCTCTATATGATCAGGCCCAAAGTTCTCTTTCTTGGGGCCTTTGATATTTCCCAATCAACATCGATGAGGTGAAGTTTGATTCTCTATAATTTTGATTTGCCCGATGTCCTCTCAAATTGGATTGATCTTTTGAGTACCCTGCATGTTTACTAGGAAGTGGTACCCATCTATTTTCATTGGCCTTTTTACATCATCGAACATAATTCTTCCTTGCTTCACAACCGATTGAATTTGTTGTTGAAACACTGTGCACTCATTGGAATGATGATAAATTCAATTATGCCACTTACAGTACTTATTTTCTTATGTTCATGTTCACGCCGGATCTCACGGGCCCTGTGCGAACACGTCGATGCCTGAAAGGTCTGCTTAGCTCTAGTGCAGGCTAGACAGCGTCACTCCGTGGCTCGAGGTACGTGCGCCGGGGCCCGTGAGTTTCGCTTGGCTCCGGTGCGATGGTGCACGTGAGGGCGTGCCAGTCAATTTGACCCTACAATTAACAAGGAGGTAAGACGAACGGGTTAGTCAGACAATGGGCCGATATGAGCTCTCGTTATCGGTTGGCTGCTGATAGGATCGAGGTGGTCATCGGCCGCGTCCGGATGGCTCCTGCTATCAGCTGGTCACCGATAGGAATCGAGACACTGTTCCATCGGCTCGGGAGCTAATGAAGGCATAGACAGATGTCGACGTAGGATATGATGGCTCTAGATGTGGTGAAAGCGAGATCCTGATCCATCGGCCACAGAGCTAATGGAGGCACCGAAGGGTATTTAAAGCAAAGCGCGCAGGATCCCTCCTGGTAGTCAACGAAAGCTGTAGCTGTCGTTCATCGGCTGGAAAGCTGATGAAGGTATATGTGAAGTGGCAAGAAGTCATATAAAAGACACACCGGCTACAAAACTAATGCCGCTCCGGATATGGCAAGGGCGAAGCGAACCCATCAGCTAGCTAAGCCGATGAGATAACGTTTCTCTGAAGATAGGCGTGCATCGGCTGGAAGGCCGATGCGCTTGGCATGATGCTCGAGGAGAGTCTCTAAAGACTGGTGCGTATTGACCGAGGAACCGATATGCTAGGCGTGGCGCTCAATGTATAGATAACTCATTAGCTAACACTCCGTACAGAGACCTATAGGCCTAAAGCTCAATCTACCATTGGCAACCTCGTAGGTCAAACCTAGCAGATGCAGCATGAGACCAACGACGATAGAGAGAGCTTGATAGGCCGATAGACCCTGCACGGATGTGATGTGATACATTCAATTAGCCTAAGAGGTTGAACCTAAATGATGCAGTCTTAGACAGAGCGAGACATATCGAGATAGTGGCGGCACTTACCCCTTCGCTAGAGATCAAAGTTAACCAATACAGCTCCGCGTTGAGAGCTAGACCCCGCCGGTAAAAACCTAGATGAACTAGGGTGGTGATATGCCAAAGTAGTATTGATTGAAGGATATATTGATACATGTTTCCAGGGGGTCTATATTTATACCCTGGGTTTATAATGTCCGACGTGTTTACAACAATCATCGGATGTTATTTCCTAACAAAGAGAAAGGAAAATATCTCTAAGGAAGTTAACTAAACTAACTAAACCTTCCTACCCATATAAGATACGATTTACATAGATAGAATACCATGCCATGAATTCCATGGCTCCTCCTCAAACTCAGTCTTATTATGATAACCTTATATTCTTGGACCAAATCTTTCCCTGCTCTGTTCAATCAGCTTCTTACCTGTAGCAACCGGACTCTTCTTTACTTAAGGCGATCTTTTTCCCAATCTTTCCCTGGGCTTTCCAAATTTTGGTGTTAAAAGTTCATCAGCAAATGGAATCACATGGTTTTGAGGAAGATGTATTTGCTTCTCTTAAAGAAATAAATCAAAAATTTTATTGGCCTTATTTGTATCAAAATCATATCTTTCTTCTTTTCCCATGTCTTTGATACATGGAAATGTCACTATTTTCTTGTTTTTCATCCATTCCACTAAGCCAGTATCGATATCATAATCTTCCTCATGTTCTGAATCTAATGAAAATCCAAGTAGTTGTGCAATTGTCTATTGGAACTTTTCTTTCAATTCCTCTTGGAATCGACTTTCTTCAGCCGACAATTTCTACACCAAATACGCTAAGCTCTCAAACTCATGGAAGAAAAATATCTCCTTGATGGGAGTTTGTAATCCTTGGAAAGTCATATCAACCAATTGTCCATCAATTAGATTTCAACTATAGCATTGGCTACGCACATCACGGAATCTTCGGATATATTCTAGGATGAGTCATGTATCCTTTGACGCACCGATGTAAGATCAATCAACTGCATTTTATGAACTCTAGGAAAGACATTTGTGAAATTGTTTTTTCCAAATCGAATCATCGTCTGATTGAATTTGGTGGTAAAAAAAACCATATAAGGGCTGATCAAGATAATAACAATGGGAAAAATCTAACCCTCAAAACTTCCTCCACCGATGCCTTTCTATATTGAACTAAGAATCGGCTGATGTGTTCTATTGTAGATATATTATCTTGCCCTAAGAATTTCAAAAAATTTGCTGCCCTATATCGGTGAGGTGATAGAACACTATCAAACCAATTAGGATACGAACGATGATACATGAAGGTCTATTCCTTTGGTTTTAAGCCGAACTATTTCCTCACTACCTTGGCTATCCTTGTTGTCCAATCATTGTCTCGCACATTGTCCATCACACATTGTCCATCGGATATTGATGTAAAGTCAATGATATTAGCCCTTGTGCCTAGTGATATCTTCATGCCTGATTCCAATCAAGGATCCCACAATGTTGATTCTTGTGCCCTCCATAATAGGCAGCCTGATGGTATCTAGGAGGAACTCTTGCCCTCCAAATTGCATTTGTCTAGGAGGAATCAAATTAGGAATCACATCTCTCTTTAGCCCATAAGTTACTTGAGAAACTTCTAATGTTACCGGTATTTGTGCACTGCTGACAACATGAGTCGATGTCCTTGGTGGAATATAAACAGAGCCTTAATAAGGTTCTCAAGTAATCGATCCATCCACTATATTTTTAATCAAATTCTAGAGTGTGTTCACCAGCACCCTAGATTGATTTATTAATGCATGGTGCATAGCTTCGTTCACCAAATCTTGGAAGGATTTTTTATGACTACTAGGTGCTTGTTGACTTGAATCCCCATCCAAAACTAGTTTAGGAAATTGCATCTTCTGGATTGGTCCTTGTCACATCATGTTGAACAACTATAAGCACAACTCTTGAAAATCACTTACAGATTGCTCCAACTATTGCTTTTGTGCTTTTGTTAGGTTCTCCTAGGTCACTGAAATCACATTGCTAGTTTTAACTTCCTTCCCAAGCTTGTTGGTTTGAAAAAGACTTCTATTGGGTGTGATAAAGGAGTCTATTGATGTGAAAATCATCCAATGTCCACGCTAATGCATCACACATACGAAGGCCTTAGAGGTCTGCTTAGCTCCAGTCCAGGTCCTTAAACTCCTGTGATTTGGGGCGTGCTAGTCAATTTAAATTGCAATTGACAAGGAAGATAGAAAAGATTAGACCAATGAGTCAATTGGCAAATAGGCCGATACCTACTAAAGCTATTAGTTGTCTAGCCAATAGAGATTAGTTGAAAGCCAATTGGCCAATATACTAATACCAAATCAAGCTCTCAGTTGTTTAGCTAACTTTATTAAAGATAATTTTGATAGATCGAACTAAAATGGTTATAAGGTTAGGCACAATTGATAACAGATTGAACGTGATATAACAAGTATATCAGATAATAATTTGACACGGATGAGACTGAAAGCACAAAATAAAGATAATCCATCAACTAGGACTCCAATGAAATGTTGAATTAAACCTATCGACTTATCAAGAAATTGTTAATGCCAAAATCTGAACGATCCGATGGTGCTAAATCTGATCGGCTGAGAGGTGTCCGATGGAGAGTTTGATTCAGTCATCGGTCGATGGAGATATTGGTCAGCTTGTGAGACAAAGCTGATCAGAACTATAGAGAAGCCGATCAGATTAGTAGAAGATTGGATTGGTTTGAAGACTGGGAATTATCCGATCGGCGTTAGGTTCGAGATGCCCAAGGAGAGGTAGGAAAAAGATCAGCTTGAGTAAAAAGAGGTCCGATTGCTCTAGTGAAGAAGCCGATCGGGTTGTAGCGAAGGAAGACTCGGTTCCAAATTGGCAGATTACTCAAATAAAACCGAGTTTGCGGAAGAGCCGTGGACTCCATGGCAAGATGTTCTATCTTTGTAAATTGTAACCTTATTAGGAAGGTTTAGTTAGTTAGTTAACTTCTTTAGAGGTATTTTTCTTTGTTCTTATTAGGAAATAACATCCGATGGTCGTAAACGCGTCGAACTCTGTCTATAAATCTAGGGTATAAATATAGACCCCCTGGAAGTATGTAAGATATCTCTCGATCAATATACAATCTCAGCGCATTGCCACCCTAGTTTATCTAGATTTTATCGGCGGGTTCTAGCTCTCGACGTGGGGCTACATCGGTTAAGTCCGATCTCCAACGAAGGGGTAAGTCCCACCGCCATCTCGATATGTTCTGTTCTATCTAAGGCTGCATCAGTTAGGTTCGACCTCTTAGGCCAATCAGACGTATCGCATCACGTCAGTGCAGGACCTATCGGCCTGTTAAGCTCCCTCTGCCGTCATCAATTTCGTGCTGCTCGGTTAGGTTCGACCTACGGGGCTGCCGATGGTAGATCGAGCTTCATGCTTATAGTTTTTAGCACAGCGTATCATCGGAGTGCTAGCTGATGAGTTATCCATGCTCTGAGCTTCACGCCCAGCTTATCGGCCACTCGGCCGATACGTTTTAGCCTTTAGAGGTGTCCCTTGATGAGTAACGCCGAGCGTATCGGTCTCCCAACCGATACGCCCCTACCTTCAAAGAGGCATCCCCTCATCAGCTCAGCTAGCCGATAGGTTCATTCCTATATTTGCTTCAGCATAGCCAATCCGGCGTCCTCCGTATCATCGCCGCTGGCCTCGGCCTCGTACTGTCTCGATTAGGTCTGATCTTCGAGATTCGGTGTTAATGGCGCTGTCACGGTGGGCGACGGGTCTCATGCTGTCATATCCGGAGTGGCATTGGCTTTGCAGCCCGTGCCTTTTTAATACTATTCCTTGCCTAGTTCGCATGTGCCTTCATCGGTTTTTCCAGCGGATGAACTACTGTTCGGCTATCCGGAGGGATCCTGTGCGCCTTGCTCTCTTCTGAGTACATCCTGTTTTCTCCATCGGCTCTGCGACCGATTCCCTGTCAACATCTGTCCACATCGGCTCCTTAGCCGATCGAAGAGCTTCGTGATCCATCGGCAGCCAGTCGATAGCGGCTATATCGGCCCACCGTCCGACAAACCTGCTCGTCTCATTTTCATGTCAATTGCAAGGTCAAATTGACTGGCACGCCTGCACCCATACCGACGTGCTGGAGCCGATCAAACCCCACCGTCCCTGGCGCGCGTACCTCAAGCCACACAGAAAAGCCGATCAGCCTACACTGGAGCTAAGCAGACCTCCCAGGCGATCCGGCGTGTTCTCGCCGGGGCGCGCGAGGGACCTCGGTGCGAACATACTTTTTTGGCGTGCCCGGTGGGACAGAAGGTTTCATTCATCGGCCGATAAGAACCATACTATATTCATCGGCCGATAGAGTAGAAATCTTCATTCATTAGCCGATTGGACTGGATTTCATCAGCTGGAGAAACCTGAAGACCGTTTATCGGCTGAAGATCCTTCATTGGCTGGTGATATAATTCCATTCATCAACCAGCAGGACTCTACAAGTGCCTGATTGGAAGTCAGATTTTTACTCATCAACCCGAGGAGCATCTTGTTGTCAATATTTCTAAAGGAAAGGTGGATTCCAAGACATATTCATCTGAAGGTGAAGCCGATGAGGAGATTACAATTTCAGTTACCATGGAGGATTTGAATGAAGAACAGAGGAGACATATAGAGTAGAACATGGACAACTTTCAGAAGCTCTATTTGGAATCCTTCGGTATGACTAAACAAGGGCCGATTCAAAAAACACAATTACCAAAATGTGTTTTGATAAAGAAATCAGGCCATTCAGCACCCGTGAATTCTTCTAAGTCATTGCAAGAGATGTTCAACAAACCATTTTATCAAGCATTCAGTAATCCATCAGGAGTATGGATGGATATATTGCAAGATCTGATCAAGAAGACGATACAAGAGTCATCAGCTCAAGAGCTTGATCAGGATCATGTGCCTTTGCCGATAGAGACGGAGGAAGACAAGGACCTATCGGCAAATACATATCCACCAATACAAGATCGATTCAGGGGGCAACGGCAGGAGGTACCTCCAGAGTTTTTTCAGAGAAATCATTATGGAGAATATCACAGGCAGAATCGGGTACTATATCCACCTCCACATGATCAGAAAGATACTTTAAGAGAGAAAAATTGGTTAACCAGGATTGTGGACACGGTGGAAGAGCAATTTGGTATCAAGCCCAAAGATCAAACAATTATGTATCAGCACCTATATCCAGAATGGTTTGATAGAGTTCTTAATATTTTCAAGACAAGACAACATATCTACAATAGAACACATCAGCTGATTGTTAGCACAGTATGGGGAAGCATCGACTGAGGAAGCTCTCAAGATCCGTCTATTCTCATTATCCCTCTCTGGATCGGCCTTTGCATAGTTTTCTTCGTTACCACCGAACTCGATTGAAGGATGGGCCAATCTAGAGCAACAATTCCATGGACATTTCTGTACTGGGATTCAAGAAACGAGACTGTCAGACTTGATATTGGTTAAATAGAGGCCTAATGAGTCAGTTCTAGAATATATCCAACGTATCCAGGACATCAGAAGCCGATGTTATAGTCTTGTTCTGAGCGATAAACAATTAGTCAATTTGGCCTTCTAAGAGTTATCGAGTCGCATTAGGTGGAAATTTTCTACTCAAGAGTTCAATAGTTTAACACATCCGATGTATGTGGTATCAGCTTATAAGAGCCGATTATCAAGAAAAGAGGAGATGCCGACACATTGGAAGTTACCGATTGGGTCTTGGGATGATAAGTCTAGAGAATAGTCACCCAATCGGGAAGACGTCTAAATCGGCTAAGCATAGCCAATTTCTTCTTTTCAAGACGGACGAGTTCTCAGAAGTAGTATCGGCTAATGATACTATTTGCATAAATCGGCTGAGGCGTAGCCGATTTCTAATGTACGGAAGCCGATATGATTATATCGGTTACGGATGGCCGTTATCGTTTAGACGTCGTCGTTAAAAAATATATATATACAACTTTTGTTGATCAAGCTGGTTGCATTCTATTGCAAATGGTTAATATTCAAGATGACATCTAGGGTTTTCCCGAGGATAAAACTTTACAAGAATTTCTTGATGGCCTCGATCGCGCGCAGATGGATTTGAACTATTTCATTGATGGCGCGGATGTCATTCTCATCTAATCCGTAGATAGTCTTCAAGTTCCTACGCCGACGAACTACGATCCGCACTTGGTCTGCTACCTTGGCCTATTGGTCTTGGATTGATTTTGGTAGGCCGATGAGGTGGGACTCAGTGGAGTTGATGTCTTCACGAACCTTGTCGAGTTCCGCCATCAAATCGGCTTCTTGTTTCTTCAAGAGGCCAAGCTTGGTGTTGGTGCATTGAAGGTCAGCTAACATTTCATCAAGCTTCTTCTTTTCACTTTGGGCAGTCAGCCGATCGTTGTGAGCCAGATGGCTTTGCTCAACACGATCGGCTATGCATCGTCTTGATGTGATCAATTGGGTCCTTTGGAATTCCATGTAAGCAGTAGGCATAAGTGCGTCCGTCAGTTCCATAGGCAGAAGATGTTCAATTTCCACAAGTCTTCCCCAGATCGGCCCGCAATCTTCCACCAGCGAGTCAATCGGAACTTCTAGCCGATGCATAATATCTGACAGCTGCTCACGTGCATCGGCTGGTAAAAATAGTTCGATCGCTGCGCTGGTGGCTGAGTCTTCCTCTGCTTCCAAGTATTAGCCGATGTCGAATGAAAATAGATCGGCTAATGACTGCATGACAATATTAGTAAATATAGGGATCATGAGTCAAGAGAAATGACATGTAGGATGGATGTACCTAGGATACAGTGGAAGCAGTTTGAGCAATTATACGGGTATCAGCTTGATGTGGGGCAGTTTGAGTTTGAGTAGATACCATGACTTCTGAGGATACCATCGGCTCAGCCCTAGTAACAGTGTCGGGCGTTTGGACTTCAGGAGCCGATGGTTCAGGCTGTAAAGCGAAGGTGTCAGGATAAAAGCGATGGCAACAAAGAATTGATGCTAACACATACCAATGGAGATGCGGAAGAAGTCAGGATTGCCGCGGGAGAAGGGCTTCGTGAGGCTGATGTAATAATGGCAACATCGGCGTCGGATTTTTGTTTCTTAGAAACCATCCGAGTAGTCGGTTTCTTGTGCTTCAGCCCTGATATTTGTGACACTCAGAGGAGAGCCGATGGAGGTGGACCACTTTGCCCAAGGAGGGATCTTGCCGATGGAGGTCGATACATAATCGGCCGACCACTTGCGCTGGTCGAAGGTGCATCTTTGTCGCTAGCCTGTGGAATCGTGGGAATCAAGACACAGTTGAAATTCAATACGATGAAGAAAAGATAGTGAAGGAAGAAAGATTACCTCTTTATCGGATTCCACGTAGTTGGGGTTGAGGCGAAGGCAGTAATTTTTAGCCGATAGACTAAACAGGTGCCTTCCCCATTCTGACCACCATCGAGCAAAGATTTTGGTATTGGATATACAGAGCTCGAAAATAGAGATAGTCCCTAAGGACAAGGTTGATGCCATCAACCTAAGCCGGTCGTACTCCAAGCCACTTTTTACTTCTCCACGGGCTTGGAGCTTGCTGATAAAGAACAAGCCGAATAGGAGTTGGTCGAAGCCCAACTGACAAGCACCAACCGAAGGATGGTAGAACTCGTATGATGAATGTTAGGATCGGCCCAATGAAAATTGGATCGGTAGAAGACAAGGAGTTATGGAGGATAAAAAGATTGTCTTCGATTCTTCATCGGCTAAGGCGTTCATCGGTTGAAACCTAGAAGGCATTTCAAAGGACGAGTCATCCTCGTACGCAAACTAGATGGTGACCTCTTTAGTAAAGCCGTAATAGAAACACTTGAACCACTGGCTGAATCCGAGGGGGGTCATTTTGCTTCCAGGAAGAGCCAATAAAGCTTCACCTAGAGATATGCAGTGGTGTCGGCTGGCCTTATTTTCCTTTGGGTAGTTAGTCGGGTATGTCATGGAATGGAAAGAGGGCCTGGCGATGACTCTGGAGGTGTAGACGTTCAACTAGAGTTGTATAAACCACTAGGGGCTGCCGATAAGTCTGACTGGTTGGCGTGCCGATAGCTTGGTCGCCACTTGATGGAGCAGTTGATAAGTAGCTCCGAGAAGATATTGTCCTAGGGGAATCTGGTGGTGATCGGCCAGGAGCTCTGCCAGGCATTGCATATTGGTTGTTGGGCTAAGAGTCGAGCCACCAAAAACGAACCGTTCCAACCGGAGGTTCAAGAACGCTACGTGTTCACACCCATCGACTTGGCCGAAGGATTTTTTATGCAGGAAAATATACATAGTCCAACCTCCGATGTTCTTAGTGTTCAGCCGATGAGTGGGTCTAAATCTGAGGCTGAACGGGTTTATGTAGTGGGTGGTGTTGAGGCAAGTCAACATGGTAACATCCATCAAAGTGGGGGTCATCGGTCCATGCCCGAACATGAAGGTATTTAAGATATCCGACCAAAAGTAAGAAGCCGATGCAAGCAGAGGTTCTTTCTTTTCCATATCGGCTAAGAAAATGTTGATGCAATGATCTATTTCCAAATCCTCCCAGAAAGACTTTTGGAGGCAGAAACTCTAAGGTACCAGTTCCTCCATTCTGGGAGTTTGTTAGGCCAAGATCTGAAACTGTTAGCCCAATCGGTGATGGATGGATGAGTGCTTGAACGGGATCCTTTCTATTTCAGAGTTGATGAAATCAGTCGGATCCTCGCTACCCATAGGGCCAAGAAAGAAGTGATCGGGACGGTCGGAAACTGGAATAGCAATCTGACTCTTGAGATCCTACAGAAACAAGAACCCGACTACTAATGAGAAATCGGGATGGGGAAGATTCATGCAAAACATAGGATGAAAGAGCAGATAATAGTTACATCAAGGATTACGTGTGTAGAAGCCATTGCACAAATGAAGAAGGAGTAGCGGCCGATGAAGAAATCTGCAAGAGTTCGCCTTCAGTCTTCGGAGCCCATCGAGGTTTGTGGAAGTTTGCCTTTGGAGATTTACGGACACCTTTGGAGCTCATCGAGGTTTGGGGGTTTTGATGGGAAGAAGTGTGTGGAAGAAGGCTGAGGCGGAGATGTGTTTTATAGAGGCGGAGCGACCTAGGTAGAAATTTGAGCTGATTAATGCGAGTTTTAACGGGTCATCCTGGTTTGCAGAGACTTCTAACGGCTCGAAATTTCGTCGTCTATTGGCAAACTCCGAAATTGGGGGGCATGTGTTAACACCAAAATCTGGATGATCCGAAGGTGCTAAATCCGATTGGCTGAGAGGTGTCCGATGGAGAGTTTGATTCAGTCATCGGCCAATGGAGATACTGGTCAGCTCGTGAGACAAAGCCAATTGGAACTATAGAGAAGCCGATCAGATTAGTAGAAGATTGAATTGGTTTGAAGACTGGGAATTATCCGATCGGCGTTAGGTCCGAGATGCCCAAGGAGAGGTAGGAAAAAGATCAGCTTGAGTAAAAAGAGGTCCGATTGCTATAGTGAAGAAGCCGATCGGGTTATAGCGAAGGAAGACTCGGTTCCAAATTGGCAGATTACTCAAATAAAACCGAGTTTGCGGAAGAGCCGTGGACTCCACAGCAAGATGTTCTATCTTTGTAAATTGTAACCTTATTAGGAAGGTTTAGTTAGTTAGTTAACTTCTTTAGAGGTATTTTCCTTTGTTCTTATTAGGAAATAACGTCCGATGGTCGTAAACGCGTCGAACTCTGTCTGTAAATCTAGGGCATAAATATAGACCCCCTGGAAGCATGTAAGATATCTCTCAATCAATATACAATCTCGGCACATCGCCACCCTAGTTTATCTAGATTTTACCGGTGGGTTCTGGCTTTCGACGCGGGGATGCATCGGTTAAGTCTGATCTCCGACGAAGGGGTAAGTCCCGCCACCATCTCGATATGTTTTGCTCTATTTAAGGCTGCATCAGTTAGGTTCGACCTCTTTGGCCGATCAGACGTATCACATCACGTCCGCGTAGGGCCTATCGGCCTGTTAAGCTCCCTCTGCCGTCGTCAATTTCGTGTTGTATCGGTTAGGTTCGACCTACGGAGCTGCCGACGGTAGATCAAGCTTTAGGCTTATAATCTTTTGCACGGCGTATCATCGGAGAGCTAGCCGATGAGTTATCCATGCTCTGAGCTTCACGTCCAGTGCATCGACCTCTCGACCGATACGCATCAACCTTTAGAGGTGTCCCTTGACGCGTAACGCCAAGCGTATCGGTCTCCCAGCCGATACGCCCCCGCCTTCAGAGAGGCGTCTCCTCATCGGCTCAGCTAGCCGATGGGTTCATTCCTATCTTTGCTTCAGCATAGCCGACCCGGCGTCCTCCATATCATCGCCGCTAGCCCTAGCCTCGTACTGTCTCGGTTAGGTCCAATCTTCGAGGTTCGGTGTTAATGGCGCTGTCACGGCGGGCAACAGGTCTCGTGCTATCATATCTGGAGTGGCATCGGCTTTGCGGCCCATGCCTTTTCAATACTATTCCTTGCCTAGTTTGCATGTGCCTTCATCGGTTTTTCCAGCCGATGAACTACTGTTTGGTTATCCGGAGGGATCCTGTGCGCCTTGCTCTCTTCTGAGTACATCCTGTTTTCTCCATCGTCTCTACGGCCGATTCCCTGTGGACATCTGTCCACATCGGCTCCTCAGCCGACCAAAGAGCTTCCCAATCCTATCGGCAGCCAACTGATAGCGCCTGTATCGGCCCACCGTCCGACGGACCTGCTCGTCTCACTTCCTTGTCAATTGCAGGGTCAAATTGACTGAGACGCCCGCACCCGTACCGATGCGCCGGAGCCGATCGAAGCCCATGGCCCCTGGCGCGCGCACCTCAAGCCACGTAGAAAAGCCGATCGACCTACACTGGAGCTAAGCAGACCTCCCAGACGATTCGACGTGTTCGCGCCGGGGCGCGCGAGGGACCTCGGCGCGAACAAAAATCAATCTAATAGATCGGACCTAACAAACATAGTATAAGATTTAGAATAGCACAATAAACTTAAGAAGCCGATATACACTATGCAAGCTTTAGATGTGCTTTCCTCCATCATTTTTTGATATAACGGTGCATCTTGTTACCCACATTTTTAATGAGATAAAGATCTTTAGGATAGTATATATGCATAACATATGCATAAAATATGTCTGTAACAGAGCTTGACCCAAATGCAACATACTAGAAGGATATGCATGAGAGGAGGTAATTGAGTTTTGTATCGATTATATGGATCTGAACCAGATTGGTGGTTCGGTGTCCAGCCATGAGGGCAAGTTGTTGGGAAAAGGAACATTAGGTCATAAAGCAATTGTCCCTCCTTACAGAGCAACAATAAGGCAAGCATATTTTGTAGTACTCCAACAATCAATGTTGGCCGCTCCCTATGTTGATATGCACTACAATATACTAAAGGACGAAAACCCATCCAAGTCTGAGAAATGGATCGCAAGGGAGCATAGCATTATGTTCCGCGAGTGGTTGATGAAGCACATGATGACAACCAACACTAATAGTGACATAAATATTTTTGTCTCATGGGTCGTCAAACACAATCAATTTATTCCAAGGATATGACATAAATGGGTATATATTTTACACAAAAGCCCATGATAGCATGAGCACAAATTAAAATAGTGATGTCCACATAGAGGTCTTTGATACTGATAGAAACAAACAGACATACTATGGCGTTATAGACACGATTTGGGAGCTCGAGTATGGACCTTTGAAGGTGCCTCTTTTTTGTTACTACAGGTTAGAATTCTAGGGGTTCAAGGTTGACAAAGTACATCTTGGACCTCAATGATGTTGGCTATGAAGATAAACCATTCATACTCACGAAAGCTATAAAACAAGTCTTCTATATGATACAATCATCTACCACAAACCAACACGTGTTTATGCAAGGAAAGCAAACAATCATTGGAGTTAAGAATATCATTGATGAGGTTGACTATGATAAATTTAACGAGGTACCACCCTTTGCAACAAAAATGGAAGAACCAAACAATGAGTGAGATGAAGAAGACGATGAAGAAGTAGGAGCCTCATATCTTTCAGTTTTCATCATGAAAGAATAATGATAAGGGCCTAAAATTAGAAGCAATATGTGTTCACACGCGCACGGGGATGATTGGACCTGGTGGAGAGGCGACCGAGAGGGAGCACGAGTATTAGTTGATGGAGGTCCAATGAAGGAGCGCGTGGACACGCCAAGGCTAGGTAGGTCTACTTAGCTCCAGTGCAAGTCCTTTGGCTCATTGGGATGCACTCTCGATGGTCCTACCATGCGTGCGAAAGAATATGTTCAAATGGAATTGGTCCTCGTGTTCATCGATGGAGGTCCGATGTGATCGAGCCTGAACTCGTCGAAGCCTAGGAGGTCTACTTGGCACCAGTGTTGATCGTTCAGCTTTAAGGTATCTTCATCCCCTGCTTCTTGCAATCAGCTTTTATGAGCCGATATGGTCTGCATCAAATGTGCTAAGTTATCAAACTCTTAGAAAAAAACTTCCTTTTAATGCACCTTGTAATCCTTGGAAGGCCAGCTCTGCTAACTCTTCATCTCTTAAGTCCAACTTGCAGCATCGACTTCATATATTGCGGAATCTTTGAATATCCTCCAAAATCGAATCCTCCTTACTCTACTTCACCGATATCAAATATGTGAGCCACATTTCATGGATCCCCGCAAAGAAGTGTTTCTAAAATTTTTCTTCTAGATAGGCTCATTCTCTAATTGAACTTGATGGCAATGATGAAAACAAAGTAAAAGCCGATATGGATAGTGACAATGGAAACAACCTAACTCTTAGAGATTCTTCTGTCGAAGCTTGTCCGTAGTAAGTCAAGAATCGACAGACGTGTTCAACTATTGACATGTTATCTTGCCCTGAGAACTTAGAGAATTCTGGCATCTTGTGTTGGCATGGTAACGGTACTCTATCAAACCACACATAATATAGAGGCTGATACATAAAATTCTCCCCCTTTGGTTTCAAACCAAACTATTCATTCATCACTTTAGATATTTTGGTAGTCCACTCATCGTCTTCATTGTGTTGCCCCCCAAGCTGAATATAGCCATTATACCAATTGAACATTGGCAATTGTGGACCAATATATGCCAATGTATGAATTGGTGGCTCTTGAGTAATTACTCCATTCACTCTTCTTCTTATCAAGTCCTAAAGCATATTTGTCAACCCTTCAAATTGATCAATAAGCACGTGAAGTATAGCTTAATCAACTAGTTCTTAGATGAATTTCTATGGACTTAAAGATGCAGGTTAATTTGTTTCACTGAATTTCTATGGACTTCTAGATCAGACCTTCTTTCATCATGCTAAAAGTTTGTAAGCACAACCTCTCAAAATCTTTCACATATTGCTCCACCTGTTGCCTCTACGTATCTGTCAAGTCTTCCAATGCAACCAAAATAATAATATCTTCATCGGGTTGTGCATTGGGCAAGCATGCCTTGGCATCCACTTCTTCAGACAATGAAATTCAAGTCCCACATGGTGTGCCAAAAAATATGTTCGCATGCGTGGGGTGAAGATCAGACCAGGTAGAGAGGCATGCCGAGAAGGAGCATAAGCATTAGCCAATGGAGGTCCGATTGAGGTACACGTGGACATGCCAAGACATGGGATGTCTGCTTAGCTCTAACGCAAGTCCTTCGACTCATTGGGTGTACTCCTGTTGGTCCCACCGAGCGTGCCAAAGAATATGTTCAAGCCAAATCGGTCTTCCGTGTTCACCGATGGAGGTCAAATGCGATCGCATCCGAACACGCTGAAGCTTGAGAGGTTTCCTTAGCACCAATGTAGGTCGTTTGGCTTCGAGGTATCTTCATCAGGTGGCTGAAGTTACGGGTGTGCTAGTCCATTTAATCATTAATTGACAAGGAAGACACATAGAATTAGATTATAGAACCAATTGTCCAATAGGCTAATACAAACTCCTGCTATTGTCTGGTTGCCGATAGGGTTAGGATGCCATCGGCTGTGAATCCGATTTAACCTCCTATCGGCTGGTGGCCAATAGCAACTATAACGCTCATATATTGGCTAGAAAGCCGATGATGACATAGGCGAATAGCGAGGAATAGAATAAAAGACTCATCGGCTATAGAGTCGATGACGCTTTGAACAAAGTACATAATGAATAGTAGGGAGTGAGACCTAGTGACCACTAATGATGGTACCATTAGTACCAGCCTCGATAGATCGAACAAAACCGATATTATATGAGGCAGAGGCTAACAACACTAAGTTGGAGGAGACTAAATTGGACATAATGACAGATGAACCGGGTGAACCTATCGGCTGATGTAGGCATATACTGAGAAGTCGATGCACTAAGCGTGAGGCTCTATGTATGGATAACTCATTAGCTAGCCACTCCGATGAAACGTTGCGTAAAGACTTATTGGCTTATGACTCAATCCGCTATCAGTAATGTAGTAGGTCAAACCTAATCGATGCAGCATGAGACCTTTGACGCAAAAGAGAACGATAAGCCGATAGAACCCACACAAGCGTGATATGGTTTATCTGATCAGACTAAGAGATGGGACCTAACCGATGCGGCCTTAGACAGAGCGGATACACCGGGATAGTAACGGGACTTACCCCTTCACTGGAGATCGGACTTAACAAATACAACTCTCCGTCAAGAGTTAGAACCCACTGATAAAACATAGATAAAGTAGGATTGCGATGCGCTGAGATTGTATTACATTCTCTTAGAAGTTAACAAAACTAACTAAACTTGCCTATCATATAAAAGATATTCTATAAAGATACAATTACTCTATCATGGTTTCTATGACTCCTCCTTAGATCCAGTCTAATCTGAATAATCTTTTATCTTTGACTGAACCAAATCCATCCTCATCTGTCTGATCAACTTTTTCTCTATATCAATTAGCTTCCTTCTATAAGCCGATCAGCTCTCCGATCCTATTTGTGGGCTTACTAAATTTTGGTATTAACAATATGTAAACTCCTTGCCATATAATTTTTTTATTACTTTTTAGTTGTACAACAAATCCATGCTATATATCGCAAACCAAATATCTTTTGCATTTGATTGGCAATGGCAATTACACAATTTGGAGTGAAATATAATTTTTATTACTAGGCATGAATAGTTTTTATTACAAAATATAACAAATAAAAACTTATTGTATAAGTTTTATTAATTTAAATTCTACTTGGCATGAATATAGGTAATATAAATAAATAGCTAACTGCATATTTAAAAAATCCTAAAAAGTACAAAGGTGTCGGTTTACCGGTTGTTATACACAACTACATAAAGTAGACAATAGGTGCTAGTTGTATTACATAACTGGTACCTATATCTAACTATGTGTACAACCAGCACCTACATACTCAGCTATATAAACCATGAGCTAAATCCCTCCCCAACCCTAATCTCATTGACTCTCATCCTCTCTCTCTCTACTTCCCAACCAGTGGAAGCGGTGGTGGCATTGTGGTGGCAGTGCGTGGCGCATAAGGACGAGGCGGCCACGCACCTCCATCTGCGGAGGCAGCACAAGGCAGCAAGGTGCTGAGGCCACGACGACGGTGAGCTATCGGCAGTGTGAGCAGCCCAACAAGAAGGCAGCTAAAGGTGATAGCTGGCGGCAATAGGTGGCGAGGCATACAGCAGATAGGAGGTGGCAACCAACAGAACAAGGCAGCAAGGCACATGGTGGCTCAATGGCATAAGGCGGCAACATACACAGTGGCTTCACTGAGGTTAGTTCCCCCCACCTCCCGCTTCCCCCATTTAGTCCTTCGTCAAAATTTGCGATCTACAGATGTGTTCGCCTTCTAAAATGTCTTTGCATTGTTTGCATATATTTGATTCCTCATTGTATGCCACACACTTGGTGGTGGAATTTGGAACTAATAGACCATTAATCTGTATCAAATTTCAGTTGCATTCTTTAAGTTAGGAAGGTATTGTGTTGGACTGTCGGGCAATACTATGAATCATGGCTAGTGCTTGTAAGTTTCCTTTGTAGCTGTAGGCTTAGAAAGATGTGATTTCCTTTTCATAAGGCATATAGTTCTGCTATCTTAGCTGCTTATTGGTTAAACTATGATCTTTTTGATAATTTGGACATGAATAGTATATATTATGCCTGAGACTATTGTTTCGATGCCTAGCACCTGCTGCATGTCAAATTGATAAATTATGAGTATCTTGATTTCACAAATTATGTGCACTTTGTGCATTTCTTTTGGATCTAGTACAGTTCAAATGGAATATTTGTCCTTTTTATCAACTAAATGGAAGTACAGCACTTGAATGTTTACTTGCTCTTGTTGCTGCTAACCATTTAGTTGATACAATTTGGCAGCATCTGAAATGGACATTTATGCAACTTTCTTTAATTTTGCTTTATTTGTCAGCATATCAAGCATTAAAACTTGTACTCTGGGTATTACGACAGAGTCCAAATGCTATTATCAATCTATTTGTAATTTTTTTCATGTCTTCCGGGCATAACATTTCAGTTTTGCATTTTCATATGCTTGTTTCGTCATAACATTTCAGTACTTCATTTTCATATACTTATTTGTAATTTTTTCATGTCTTCCTGCCATATGATTTTGCTATACATGTGACTTTGCTCGGTGAGGATATATTGGTCTTGTATGTGGCTATCTGTGATGATCCAAGTGCTAGTCTTTTGCTAATTGATGCAGATTTTATTGTTGATGAATTATCGTTTTTGTTCTAATTTTGTCCTATCTATCCTATATAATTTTGCTGCTCATGTGATGGATGCTGCTCAGTAAGGATATATTGGTCTTGTATGAGGACATGTGTGACAATCTAAGTGCTAGCTCCTATCGCTACTGCAACGCTGATTTTAATCTTGATAAATTATGTTTTATGTTATTGTAGTGACACCTATAATTATGTTTTAAATGCTACTTTCTAGCCTATATAAACTCTTTCTTAAATCTGATTACTTGTTTTTATTAATCAATGTCATACTACATGAAGAAAATTTGTCATGTGGATATTCAACTACATAAATATGATACAATTCTTACCTTAGACTAAATTCCGTGTGAATTTGAGTATAAAATCTAGCACCTTACACAAACAAAGGAGGACCCGAAGCCTATGATCGTTGCCTAAACCTCGAGGCCTCAGGGCCTTTTTGTTTCCTCTACTTGAGTGCACTGGTTGCATGTACTTCTTCGTGAGATGTACAACTTAACAAAACTAAATTCATCACAATTGGTTCCTAGGGCCAAAATTTGCAATATTTGTCTAGATGAATCTTGCACATTATCCTATATAAATCCTACTATGCTATTGATGATTAATTTCTACTATGCTATTATTAATATTCCGCTATGGTATTGAGGATTAATTTCTGCTATGCTATTGTTTATATTCTGTTATACCATTGATGTCATACCGCTTTGCTAGTTTAGATCAAGGAATGTCACACATGAGAGCGCTCAAATTTGAGGTGAGGAGGCCATTTAGTTGGCAGCCCAACACATGAGAGCACTCAAATTGTCATGTTCATTGTATTCTTGATTGTTGTATGCTTCTTATTGATGCTTGCTTCATGCTGTATAAAGAAATTGGGTCATGTAGATATCCAGCTAGACAAATATGTTACAATTCTTGCCTTGAACAATTTTCTATGTGAAATTGACAATAAATTCTAGCGGCTTGCCCAAATAGATGAAATGGAGAGGCCACAGATCCTATGATCATTACCTAAACCTTAACCTTAAGGCCTCGTGGCGCTTTCCTCTTACTTCTTAAGATTTACCACCTAACCCCCTAAGTTTACCACATTTAGTTTCGAAGGGCAAAATTTGAAATATTGTAGATGAAATGTCAATTAAGCCAACTCAGTGTGGTGGAGGAAGGAGATTTAATCTCTGGTAGCCACACACACATTGTGTTAAGGAAGTAAGAGGTTTAAACTTCTTTTGCCCAACACCTAAAAACAATTCAAATATTTATAAATTTATTATTTACAAAGCTATCAAATTTGATTTTTTTTCTTTTTTTTGAAATTAGCTTATTCCATTGCTTGCCACCAAATCTCATGAGGAGAGGTCCAACCGGGAAGAGGCAACGGCTCAGTCATGCCAAGGCCTGGAAAGTCTGGTTAGCTCTAGTGCAGGTCCTTAAGCTTCGATGTGTCGAGGGTGTGCCATTCAATTTGACCCTGCAATTGACAAGAAGAGAGAATGAGACCCGTGAGCTGGTCGGTCGATAGGCCTATCCGGCTCTCCCTATTAGCTAGGTGCCGATAGAGAAGGCAGCGCTCGAGCATCGGCTGAATAGCCGATGGAGGCCTGAAAGATAGACGCGAGTAATATACTAGAGGACCCATCGGCTAAAGAGCCGATGACGCTACTTGGCATCCGAAGCGCGGAGCGAGAACTGATCCCCTACGAAGCCACATAGGCCAGTGACCGTGGTGATGGTGCAGTTAGGACCAGTCTCGATAGATCAGACCAAACCAAGATAGTATGAGGCCGGGGGCTAACGACACGGAGACGACGGAGGTTTAGACCGAATGTGACGACGAGGTAGGAAAGAGAAGAGGCCATCGGCTACCTACCGGCTGAACGTCCTACGCAGGCCTACACCTAAACTTAACATGCCGAGGAGACGATACGCTAGATGTGGTGCCTGGGATATAGATAACTTATCAGGTAACACTTCGATGAAATGCCATATAGAGACCTATAGGCCTATAGCTTAATCTACCATCGGCAACCCCGTAGGTCAAGCCTAACCAATGCAGTATGAGACCGACGATAACAGAGAGAGCCTGATAGACAGATAAACCTTGCACGGACATAATGCGGTACATCCGATCTAACTAAGAGGTCGAACCTAACCAATGCAGGCTTAGACAAAGCGAGACATACCAGGGTAGTCGCCGGAGATCAAACTTGACCGATGCAGCCCTACGTCGAGAGCCAGAACCCGCTGGTGAAAACCTAGATGAACTAGGGTAGCGATGCGCCAAAGTTGTATTGGGTAAATCTGTTGATATCTTTATAGGTTTCTAGGGGGTCTATATTTATACCCTGGCATTATAGAGTCTGACACGGTTACAACAACCATCAGACGTTATCTCCTAAAAATATAAAAGGAAAATATCTCTAAGCAATTGTAAAACTACTCAAACTTGCTTATCTTACGTAATGCATTATACAAACACCTGGCCCGTCGTTATCCTCATTACTCCTCTTTGGACCTGACTCCATCTAGATAACTTTCTGTCTTTAAACAAACCGATTCAATCTTCCACTAGTTTGATTGGCTCTTTTATAGTGTCAATCAGCTTCACCCCACGAGCTGATCACTATTTTTCCATCGGCCGATCTTGTTTACAGGCTGAATCAAATTTTATCATTAACAGCCATCCTCTGGTTCTAGCTAGCAAAAATGGAGCACAAAGAATTCGCAAGTGGCTACATAAACTTGAACTAAGATAATCCTCCAAATGCATTGAGGTAATTTCGTATGTATTGTATAGATATTCTATTAAGCCACATCTACTTGACATGATGAATAATAAATTTTTCATCATTTAAAGTGGGCTAGCCCTTATGCCCCTATTCCTTCCTTTAGAGAATTCAACTGGCACTTCCAATAGAAAGCCTAGAGGTTAGAACTAGATGTCTGCTAGTTATTATGTTATCACATAACTTTTTCATATGGTAAGCCACTAGCACCTTTGTCAGCATCACTCTAATGCATGCGGTGTCATTGTCAAGGATTACATCAACATCAATTACCAACACTAGAGAATCGGGGACCTTGAAAAAACACCTATGGATGGTACTATATAGACTAAACAATGTGTGCCGAGACAATTTTAAGGCCTCATTCACTTTTCCTAATGGGCAAGACGAACTTGCAAAGCATAGGGTCCTCTCCAAGATGTCCACCCTCTTCAAAAAGTAGAAGTGTGCTCTGAACAAGAGTTTCATCTAGAAAAAAATCAGACAAAACTTTAAGGATGCGATGTATCACAAGTGTGGTCTTATATTGGATGAATTTGTGGTGTACAAAAACATCTGAGAAGGCCAAACAACTTAGCAAACAAAATAAGACTAACTCCACACTAAACAAGTATCCTCACCGACTAGGCCCGAGCAGGTATGCTATGAATATTGAAAAGTGGAAATGAATGGAACAACATCTCTATGACACCAGTGCAATACCCGAGACGGAAGGCTGGTGCACCTAGGGGAATCACTTCTCGTATGCCAAGTCCACTGGACTCTCGAGTTCAGGTTAGTTTATAGTTAAAGGCCCTCGAGAGCACGAGGTAAACCAGAAGATCGCCGAAGCCCACTCACGATCCTTACAAGGTTCTTTTGTTCTGAAAAGGGAGAAAGATGAACTCATACTCGCATTGGTGAACCTCGAGAACCCTAGACGAACAAGATGTGTAGGTCTCGTTCCATAGAAGATGGGGTTTCTGCTAGACTTACACAACTATTGGGCTCGAAAGAAAAAACTTACCAAACAAGAAAATCAAGAAGTGATTGCTAGGGAGATCACAAGGAAGTTAAATAAAAAATTAGCAATCGCACATGCTAATCTATGCTCCTAACCACAACCCCAAGCACATGAGCCAGCTGGCCACATCACAAGCCCAAGTGTAAAGAAGAGTAGTTACGTATTTGCAAAAGTCATCTTAGGACAATCGAACACAGAGCATTATCCTATAGATAACATCACTACAGACTGCATGCATACTCCACATGCCCCTACAACATAACATACTATAGTAAACTATACATACTAACACCAATGCATACTATTTTTTCTTACTAAACTATTGCTAACACCATTGCATCATATTTACTGTAACTTTCATCTAGTTGAATCAAATAGTTGAGATTATTATTTGCAAGAGTTTTATAAAAAAAATAGTAGGCGTATCAGTGATCACACCTAATTAGCTTAAGGTTCCTGCATGAATCATCCAGGACTACCTATATATCACGCGATAATTTTTTTATTAAAATCACACGATATGTAATTATAACGTAACTGACATATAATTATAATTATATCATTAAGTCTAATACTACATTTACTCTTCTATTCCCTTCATTGCGTGCTAAAGTCATTAGGCACTTCACTGCATGCGTTTCTTAGGTACGCAAGCCTATGCATGCAGCGATGCACAAACAGCTTGAGTCTCACTTGGCCGGCCCCGTTGGCAAGTGAGTATGTTGCTGCTACTCTCTAGTGCACGCACGCGAGTACGCGACACGTCTCCGCATCAGTGACCGTTAGGTTGTGATCAGACGAGAAAAGTACGAATCTGGAGGTAGAATCAATGGTAAAAAAATTCGATAGATTTTGAAGGAAAATTTTGTCGCGAGAGTTATAGCGAAACCGCAAGCGGAAAGGCAGAGTAAACTTAAGGACATGTTTGATTCGAAAGGGATATTTGGCGATCGGTCACGCGGCCTCCACCACGCGCGACCGTATTGTCAAGTGCGTTTTTGTCGGACCGTTTTCTTTTCTACTATTGGCCCAGGTGTGTCCTGCAGTTTTTTGCCGTAATGGGTTCGGTCTGTTCACAATTTTTGCATAGCTCAGCCCGTTTTGGCACCATACAATTTTCTTTTTCAATTTTTATACACCCAAAGTTTATACATCCAAAAATTATACACTAAAACTTCATATGCCTAATTCGAATTTGTTTTTGATTCGGATTCAAATGTTTTATAAGAATTTTGCCATATTAAAAGTTTCTACACTTATACTTTATGTGTATAAAGTTTCAATGCATGTATTTATATATATAAAGTTTATACACATGAATGTTTCTAAGAAAAATTATTTTTCCTTTAGTTATTATTTTTTTCTCTCTTTTTTAAATCTTTTTATTTTTGAAAAACCATCTACTTGTGCTGGACCTATGTCTCGGGTAACGATCCGTAAGGTGAGGGGAGCACGCCTGCCGCACGACCGCGCACTCACCCACGTGTTAGACGCAGCATGTTTGATTACCAAATATTTAACTATTTGTCACTCCAGGAAACTGTAACTCTTAATTTTATTTTAGTTATTTACTAACTTATTTTGCCACTGGTAAGAGGATAGTTGCTCTCATTAAGTCAAACATCTTCAACTTTTATAAAATCTATAGAAAAATATAGTAATATTTTTAATACAAAATAAATATAATATAAAAAATATATCTAATAATATATTTAATAAAACTAATTTGTATATATATATTATAAAATTAATTAAATTTAAAGATGTTTAACTGTAAAATGCCGATGGAATTTTTTTTTCAATTTTAGAGATGTGGACAACTCATGCATTCCAGCGTGGAGGGCAGAGGCGTAATGTCCCTTTTATCTATCCTATCACCTCAAACACCACACCATACATTGCCATCTATCCCTCCCACCGTAGCACTGCCCGGTGCACTTGCGGCCAACGTCGCTCTCTGTGCTCATACCACCAGTCACCACTTGTCATTCTATCATTTTCTATTCCACCTCCAATGCCACCACCGCTCATCGCCCGCTTCAACACGACCACCCTCTACAACATCCTTGGTGCCAACAGCCTCCTCGAGAGTATATCTCCTTCCATCCCCATCGTCGTTAGTGAGGAGAACACGTCGCCAATCCTCATAAAGTATGGGGTGACGGAGTCCACGCTTCTTACGATCTATAGAATCGATGACCTAAGAAAATGCAGATTGGACAGATTCTAGATATTCCCGGTTCCCTGCCTTGCTGTTACTATTAGAATGGTTCTTGCAAATTGTGATCGACCTCGGAATTCTTTTGTTCACAGTGAATTTTCTCAGTAGACTAGTACTACAAAAGAAGAAAATTGAATTAGTTAGTCATATTACCACCTGCATTTTTTACTGGGGAGACTGCAGATTAGGTATGCTCTCTTTAGTTTGCATAGGAAACTTAACTTAGTTATGGTAAATTATTTGCAACATGCAGTGATATTTACAATTAATAACTTAAGGCTATGGTCCCCTTGCATGGTGGAGCTTCAGAATCAAAATATCCGGCCATGACTCGGAAAGTTGCCCTTAGGAAGATAGCTGCACGTGCTTCAATTATTCAAAGAATGAGCCAGTCCACAGCAGGGTTACCTTTTTGTTTTGAAAATAAAAACCGCTCCTCAATGGTTTACCAATACCAACAAAAACCGACAACTTCCGGTCAACACGTGTAAAAACTAGCTAAAACCAATCCGTTTCACAAACCGACCACGGACGGTTTCACAAAAACCAATCGGTTTTGTGAACCCCGGTCCAGAGAACTCCCCTAGCACAAGATCAGAAAGACAGTATTCCATCTCAATATTGAAGAATTTGAGCCTGACGAACCTGTACTAACTTCTACAAAACTAAATTCTCAGTCCAGCTACTTGAAGGTACTTGTTTTACTTGTTCTTGGCACCTAAGGCCCTGGACCAGCTAAATTGTTATGTAATTTCACCAGGAGGTTGGCCTTGGAGGCAAGGCAAAACTCGTCACAACGTCTCAATCATCTCCACCCGCACCTGTTATATTGTTCGTTGTGTGTGGCCTCATGAAACTGCTATGGTCTGTTGTATGGGGCTTATGAACTTGTTAGCTAAAGCCTTCTGTATGGCCTTTATGAACTTGTTAGGAAGCAATATTGTGGCAATTGTTATGTTGTTGATGAACCTACTATATTGTTTAATGCATAGCTTAATGAACCTACTATATTGTTGCCTGTAATTATTATGCGTGTCCTTATCTGAGCTAATATATATGTGTGATCATTTTGTCAAATTTAATGTTGGAGATGTATCACCAGTTTTTATTGCTCAATTAGAGCTCTATACTGCTGCTAAATTTGTCCCGCAAATCATTCTGTAGGCTCAACGAACACATGTCAATGGGCAGGGGCAAAAAGGGCATTTTGCCCAATCAATCTACGCTGGAGCGCTTAGATGGCGTGCCACATCTGAAAAAGGAAAAAAAAAAGCAAATACACTCTCTTTAGTGACAAATTGTTAGGGATAAATAAAAAAATCTGAATTACCCTAACTATTGCACTCAATCAAATTACCTCACTAAATTCAAATATAAACGAATTGTCTCCCTGTTCAATCCGAAGCAAATTTAGTTTTTCAGTCTACTAACGTGGCAATCCAGTGTTTAAGTCAGTGTCGCTTCCCTATTGACTGCTGCCCGCGTGGTGAGCTTGCCAAGCCCATGGAGCTAGCTCACCATCTATGGATGTGTGCTGCAGAACCAGGGCTTCAGCTTGAAGTTGAGGTTGGAGGAGAGCCGCCAGCAGAACTCGAGCTCACTTGAGGAGAGTGCTGGCAGCGGTGTTGAGCTCTCCTAGGGAAGGGAGGCCGAGCTCGAGCAAGCAATGGTTGGACAACTCGAGCTCGACCAGGTGAAAAAGGTAGGCAACAGAGGAGCTCGAGACGATAGAGCCGATATGGAGGGCGTTAGCTATAGGCGGAGCTTGATTTAGAGGTGGTGGTTGGTAGTGGAGGCTGGAGGCTAAAGATGGAGCTCGATCCGAAGGTGATGTCCAGCGGCTAGTGGTCGACCTCATTGGGGAGGGTGCTAGAGGCAGCGGCCGAGGGCAGGGGCACAGAGGAGGCAAAGGAAAGGGGATTGAGTAACTCACCATGGCTCCTCAATGGTGGTGGTCTCCTCCAAGCGTCATCACTATTCCTGGGCTCGACCTCGGCAAGAGATGCCACCGCCAATTAGGTAGGCCTTAATAGAGTATCAAAAAATTACCCCAATTCCCCTGTTCTTCTGCTGCATCCTCTGTTTTCCCCTCCGCCTCGTCTCGGTACTATGTTTTCATGTCGGATTAGCTACACGGGTGTCGAATGATCTACAGCGTCAAGTTCAAAATTGAGTTTGTTTTCTGATCCGCACAATCGTGAGCAAATTGGCCTCTACTTGCCCAGTACAGTAGAGATAAGTGCCGGTTCTTCACCCAACATCTGGTATTAAAGCCAGTTTTAGGCTAATCGAAGTTTCGTGCTATCATGTCGATTGTTTTGGCAGATATCGCATGGGGAAGCATGGGTAGTGCTTTCTTGTATCCTCAGCTGACGGCAACGAACTATACATCCTAGGTTATTTGGGTCTAGGCTATGATGGAAAACCAAGGTGTATGGGATGTCATCGAGCCGATGGACGGAGAGGCTATGGATGTGCACAAGGACAAGAAGGCATGGCCCATCTTCTCCAGGCGCTCTCTAAAGACTTGCTCATCCAGGTAGCCAAGAAAATAATGGTGCGTGAGGTTTGGGACTGTCTTAAGACAAGATTTGTTGGAGTAGCTCGTGTGACGATGGCACGTCTCTAGACGCTGAGTGAATTCTCACCATTACGGATGGAAGAAGGGGAAACACTAGATTAGTATGCAGGGAAATTGACAAGGATGTCAGTAAGATATTCTAACCTAGGAGAGACTGATTAAGAAGATGTTCAACACCGTTCCTAACAAATACTTGCATGTGATTGCTAGCATTGAGCAATTATGTGATCTAGACACCATGCCATTTGAAGAAGCCATAGGAGTCTTAGGGTGTTTGAGGAACGTGTTCAAAAACACGTTTCTATCACGAGTGGCAATAGGGATAGCAACTCAGATAGGCAAGTGTTGTTCACTCATGCCGAATGGGTAGCACGCTAGAAGAAGGAGGTCTATGAACCATTATCAAACAAAGAAAGATTCACTTCCATACCTGAAGGTAACAACCGTGGCCGGGATGGACGCGGGTGCGCTCGTGGCCACGGTAGGGGCAGAGGTGGCAGTTCTCCACATCATGATAACAGGCGTTACAAGAGTGATTGTGAGAAGATGGGTGTTCGCGCCGGAACCCGACGTGAGCACACCGACGCCTGGGAGGTCTGCTTAGCTCCAATGCAGGTCGGTCGACTTCTCTCTGTGGCTCGAGGTACGTGCGCCGGGGCCCATGGGTTTTGGTCGGCTCTGGCGTGACAGTACGGGTGTGAGCGTGCCAGTCAATTTGACCCTGCAATTGACAAGGAGGTAAGGCAAACATGTCAGTCGGACGATGGGCCGATACAAGACCTCGCTATCGGCTGGCCGCCGATAGGATCAAGTTAGTCATCGGCCACGTCCGAAAGACTCCTGCTATTGACTGATCGCCGATAGGAATCAGGACGCTCCTTTATTGGCTGGGGAGCCGTTGTAGGCGGATGTTGACTAAGGATGTGATGGCTCTGGGAGTAGCGAACGAAAGACCCTGATCCATCGGCCGCGGAGCCGATGGAGGCATAGGATTGTACTAAGAGAATAGTAACGCGCGTGAGATCCCTCCTGGTAGTCGACGGAACCTGTCGCGGTTGTTCATCGGCTGGAAAGCCAATGAAAGCATATGCGAGCTGGCAAGGAATCGTATAAAAGGCATTAGTTACAAAGCCTATGCCGCTCTAGAGATGGCAGCACGAAACCCGTCGCCCGCCGTGACGACGCTGCTAGCACCAAATCTCGAAGATCGGACCTAACCGAGACAGTATGAGACCGAGACCAATAGCAATGGAATGGTGGACGCTGGATTGGTTGTGCTAAAGTAAGGACGAAGCGAACCCATTGGCTAGCTGAACCGATGAGAGGACGTCTCTCTAAAGACAGACGTGCATCGGCTTTCCAGCCGATGCACTTGGTGTAGCACTCAAGGGAAGTCTCTGAAGACTTGGTGCATATCGACCGAGGAGCCAATACGCTAGGCGTGTTGCTCAACGTATAGATAACTCATCGGCTAGCACTCCGATAAAAATACCGTATAGAGACCTATAGGCCTAAAACTCATTCTGCCGTCGACAGCCTCGTAGGTCGAACCTAACCGATGCAGCACGAGACCGACGATGACAAAGAGAGCTTGATAGACCGATAGACCATGCACGGATATGATGTGATACATCTGATCTGCCTAAGAGGTCGAACCTAACCGATGCAGCCTTAGATAGAGCAAGATATATCGAGATAGTGGCGGGACTTACCCCTTCGCCGGAGATCGAACTTAACCGATGTAGCCCCACGTCGAGAGCCAGACCCCGTCGGTAAAAACCTAGATAAACTAGGGTGGCGATGCGCCGAAGTTGTATTGATCGAAGGATGTCTTACATGTTAGGGTCTATATTTATACCCTAGGTTTACAAAGTCCAACACGTTTACAACAACCATCGGACGTTATTTCCTAACAAAGATAAAGCAAAATATCTCTAAGGAGGTTAACCAAACTAACTAAATCTTTCTATCCATATAAGATACGATAGAATACCCTACTGTGAACCATGGCTCCTCCTCAAACTCGGTCTTATTTGGATAACCTTCTAATCTTGGACCGAATCTTTCCCCGTTTCGTTCAATCGGCTTTCTCCCTGTGGCAGCCGGACTCTTATTTACTTAAGCTGATCTTTTTTCCAATCCTTCCGTAGGCTTTTCAAATTTTGGCGTTAATAATGGGGCATTACAAATCTGAATGTAAAGCACCTAGAAGACAAAAAGTACATCTCACATAGCTGGACGATGTAGGTCCGGCGTTGCTATTCACCGTGTTAAAGGTAGAAGACACCATCGGGGATGTTGTGCTGCTGAATGAAGAAAGTCTAACGCCGAAGCTACGAACCCTAGCAGAGAGATCAACACTCAATGATATGTGGTTCCTAGACAATGGAGCCAGTAACCACATGACAGGAAATGCAGCTAAGTTTCATGAACTGAACAGAGGTATCACTGGACGAGTTTGTTTTGGAGATGGTTGGACAGTTCAGATTGAAGGAAAAGGATGCATTCTATTTGGGTGCACGAATGGTGATCAGTGGTTACTTCAAGAAGTTTATTATATACCTAGACTAACAAGCAACATTATTAGCCTGGGACAACTCACTGAAACAGGCCATCTGGTGGAGATGGATGACGATGTTTTAAGAGTATTCGTTAAAAATCTAGTAAAGCTTCTAATGAAGGTATGCCAGACACTAAGTCATCTCTATCCAATCGAGCTTCACATTGCAAAGGTTGTAGCTTTGATGACCAAAATTGATGAGCTAGCATGGCTCTAGCACGCTCGACTTGGGCATGTAAACTTTCATGCGCTGAGATACCTTGTCGATAAAAGGATGGCGAAGGGAATACCATCGTTCACTCAACCTGACAAGATGTGCCAGGGATGCATGGTGGTGAAGCAAGTACGGAGTTCTTTCCCAACGATGACAAGCTATAGGGCGATGCTACCACTTGAATTGTTGCACGCAGACTTGTGTGGCCCGATAACTCCTGCCACTGGAAACAACTATTTTCTGTTAATTATTGATGATTACTCGCATTGGATGTGGGTATATGTAATCAAGACAAAGGATCAAGCATGTGACATGTTCAAGAAGCTCAAGGTGGAGGTAGAAAATTTCAATGGACATCATGTAAAGACAGTGAGAACTGACCGAGGAGGTAAATTTCTTTCAAAAGAGTTCACTAAATTCTCTAAGCAGGCAAGGATTGTACATCATGACACTGCTTCATACTCACCGCAATAGAATAGAGTGGTAGAGAGAAGAAATCGCACGGTGATAGTGATGGCAAGATCTATACTTAATAGTATGGAAGTCCCAAGTAAGTTTTGGGGGGAGGGAGTTCGACACTCGGTGTATTTGTTGAATCATCTGCCGATGAAAGCGCTTGGTGATCACACCCCATTTGAAGCATGGACGAGCAAGAAGCCATACCTTGGACACCTACGTGTGTTTGGATGCGTGGCACAAGTAAAAGTGACAACTCCACACATCAAGAAACTAGATGATCGAAGCCAGATGATGGTATATATTGGGGCTGAAGACAATTGCAAGGCGCACAAACTCTATGACCCTCATCGAAAGAAAATCCATGTAAGTAGAGATGTAAAATTTGAGGAATCTCTAAAATGGAACTGGAGTGAAGATTCTAATGAGGGGAATTTGTCAGAATTCATCATATTTGAGCTAGAGGTCATAGAGAAAGGTGAGATGATGAACACACATGTATCAAATGGAGATATATCAACAAGAACAGACAATTCCCCTCAACGCTTTCAGGTTTTGGGTCAAAACAGCGCCATCTGGGACAGTGCAAGCACACGCTATCTCAAATATGTCTTCTGAAAGTGCTGCTTTGTCATCATAGGTAGCTGCAAGAGAGTCGTTTACACTGACTACATTACAGGAGATGCAAAGCAGTGCTGGAAGTGAAAATGATGCTCCTGTTCGATACAGAGACTTGTTAGACATTCTAAGAGATGCAAGGCGAGTGAATTTAAGTGAACACAATGTAGTGGAGGAAGCAATGCTTGCAGCCATAGACGAACCAACTAGTTACCGTGAAGCAATTGGACAGGCAGAATGGGAGGAAGAAATAAAATGCATTGAGAAGAATCAAACTTGGTCCTTGATGAAGCTGCCATCTGGACACAAACCCATTGGACTTAAATGGGTATATAAATTGAAGAGAAACTCAGCTGGAGAAGTAAGACTAGTGGCAAAAGGATATGTTCAGCAAGAAGGAATTGATTTTGAGAAAGTCTTCACACTGGTGGCAAGGCTTGTCACCATGCGCATTCTTTTAGCTCTTGTTGCAAACAAAGGCTGGGAAGTGCACCATCTCGATGTGAAGTCAGCTTTCCTCAATGGTGAACTTGAAGAAGAGGTGTATGTTGCTCAACCGGAGGAATACATTGTGAAGGGAAAAGAAGATCACGTACTTAGATTGAGCAAATCACTATATGGACTTCGACAAGCCCCGCGTGCATGGAACACATGCTAGACAGAAGTCTCAGGCAATTGAGATTCAATCGATGTGCACAAGAGCATGCAGTGTATGTTCGTGGAAAGAATGACACGAATGTCATAGTGGGAGTATATTTAGATGATCTCATTATGACAAGAAGTGATCCACAAGTAATTGGGACATTCAAGCACCAGATGATGAATGAGTTTGAGATGAGTGACCTCGAGATACTTACATTCTACCTTGGTACTGAAGTATCTCAGAAACAAGGGCGGATTGAAGTGAAGCAAACTACATATGCAAAGAAAATGTTGAAGCAATTTGGCATGGCTGGTTGTAATTCAACAAAAATTCCTATAGAACCAAGGTCACAATGGCACAAAGATGAAAATAGAGAGTCAGTGGATGAAACTGAATATCATCGTGCAATTGGATGTCTCAGGTATTTACTCCACACTCATCCAAACGTAGCATATGCAGTGGGGGTAGCAGGTAGATTTATGGCAAAGCCCACAGTTATGCACACCAAGCTAGTCAAGCAAATACTGAGATACCTGCAAGGAACAATTCATTGTGGACTTGTTTACTACCACGACGAGAAAGAGGAGAAAGTTGTTGGATTCATTGATAGTGATCTTGCAGGCGATATGGATGATAGAAAGAGCACTAGTGGTATGTCATTTTATATCAATAAATGCCTTGTATCATGAAATTTCCAGAAGCAAAAGACGGTGGCCTTATCTTCATGTGAGGTTGAGTTCATGGTAGCAACAGCAGCAGCATGTTAGGCTTTATGGCTTAAGAGTTTGCTAGGAGAGCTGACAGAGAAGAAGGTAGCACCAGTGAAGCTATATGTTGACAACAAATCAGCTATTGCATTGATGAAGAATCCTATCTTCCATGGGCATAGTAAACATATAGACACAAAATTCCATTTTATTTGTGAATATGTGGAAGGAGGACAGATTACAGTTGAGTTTATATGCACGGAAAAACAGCGAGAAGATGCATTGACAAAGGATTTGCCAACAACGAAGCTATCGACCATGCGATACCTACTGAGTATTCATGATTTGAAACCATCCTAGAATTAGGGGGAAGTATATTGGATAAATATTGCTAATCCTAGGTGGAATTGTTCTCTCATTCGTGCAGCACGCATGGCAAGAGGATGAGAAATATTTCCTTATTTTGTTTTCAAGCGGTGTGCATGTGTGAGTAATATTTGCATTTTTGCAAGATTTTCGCTAAAGATTGAGGATCGTGGGATGGCACGAGAATCACTCTCGGTAGGACTATGTATAGGTTTAGTTGATTTTGCTTTGATCGTGCAATTTCCATTGAGAAGAATAGAGTATCAGAAAATTGCCCCAATTCCCATATTCTTCCGTTGCATCCTTTGTTTTCCCTCCACCTTGTCTCAGTACTCTGTTTTCGTGTCAGATTAGCTACACAGGTACCGAATGATATACAGTGTCGAGTTCAGAATTGAGTTTGTTTTCTGATCCACACAATCGTGAGCAAATTGGCCTCTGCTTGCCCAGTGCAGCAGAGATAAGTGTCGATTCTTCACCCAACAAGCCTCAGCTGCCGCCCCTCTTCTCTCTTGTCTGAGCTCAAGCTCAGTAGGCGAGGTGAATGCCAGCGAGGTAGGCCTTAGCCGTTGCCATCCCTTTTCCTAGGCTCAACCTCACCAGGTGACACCCATCCATCCTCCCTGAGGCCTGCCACCGCCGCTGCCACCATCGCCCTATATCTACCCCCAACCTTCAACTCCTACTGGCAGCGGCCTAAGCACAGATCTGGCAGAGGTAGAAACGGTCGCTTGCCGCCTAGTCCTCCATGAGCTCGCTAGGCACCGGTCTCCATTAAAGGACAGTGGATCCTGGCCTCCTGGTAGATGGAACTCGAGCTTGAGCTCACTGCACCATGTTCGTATAGGCAACAGTGGTCTCGATAATACAACGATGGTGGTGCTGGATCTTAAGAGATAGAGCTGTGGTGGCAACGGCTATCATGGAGCGACAACAAAAATCATGGAAGAGAGGAGAGACAGGTCTAGGAGAGTGAGCGAAGAGGAAGTAGACAAATGGAGGTATGTGAGCCAGTATATATTTTCTAAAATAATGTTTTCTTAATTGGTTTAATGCGTGCTAGGTAGAAGCTTTAAAGAGTGCAGAGATAAAATATTTGGGGTTTAAATTGAGACATGTAAATGATACTACTGCAATATTTCAGGTAATTCAGAATTTTTCCTAAACTAAATGTGAGAATTGCAATAGCTGCGGCTGCTGATTCCGACTCAGCGTTAATAGAAATCGTCACGTCCATTTGGTTTAGGTGCGCCAGACCGGAAAAGGATACCCCGGAATCGAATCGCGGCCCCAATAGAAACTGAATACCGTTCCATCCCACGCGTTAAAACACTTGCCGATAACGGAGCTCTCTCCGGCGCTCCTCCTGCCCCGCTAGCGGCGGCGCTGCCGCTCACCCGCCCCGCGCGCATCACCACCACGGTTCCCCGAGCCCCGCGCGTCGCCGCCACTCCGGCGTTCCGCCCTGACAACCCGATCCAGCGGGAAGAAGGGCGAGGCAGCATCGCGGCCGTACCTGCTGTTTGTTGGGTTTTTAACCCTAGATGCATTTCTTGTAGAATATTTGGTACTATTGCTGTGCAGGGCTGCATCGCACTGGTGGCCCGCCAAGCAAGGCAAGCTTGATCTTGTGCACTGCAGATGCTGTGCTATTACCTTGATCTGTTTGTGCACTGAACCTTTTCTCTTTCTTTTTTCTGTTCAATGGTGTCTTTCTTTTTTCTTCTCCTTGTTTCTGTTTTTTTTTCTTCCAGCGAGGGAACATTTTTAGTTCTTGCTAGTAGTTCAGGTTTATTAGACGAAGCACAGTGGATAAAGAGTAGCTCTTCAGTACTCCAGTTTTTCAATTTTGTGATGCATATTGTCCTACATTTACCTTTGACTTTTGTAATGCCATGCCCATTTTATGTATCAACGATGCTTCATGACATTGGCTCTGTCTGAAATTTGTAATGAACCTGTATGCTAAGCACTCCTCAGTTAAGTGGCTTTCGATACATAGTCTAACACTCCTCAGTTAAGTGGCTTTCGATACAGTCTAACCAAACGCTGTAATGAAATGGATAATGTAACCAAACACATTTAAGCAGCTTTCTATACATAAACAAAGTTAGTAATCGGCTACATCTAATTACATTTCTGCCACATCTGATTTCATTAATGTCGTCGCTGCAGGAGCCAGCCAGTGAGAAATGGTGGGGACAGACGGCAGCAGTGCGCCAGAGGCCACCGGAGTGGAGGCAGCCTCCAGCTCAGATCTCCCTGGGGAAAACCAACGCATGCCGTTTGAGAACTGCATCACCGGCATCAACTCGGCCCTCCAACGTATGAGCATGCCACAGTACATGTGTTTGCTGTCTAAGTTTTTTTTTTCTGTGAAGAGTTCCTTATTTGCGTTGTGAACCAGATCCAACGTTGCAGTTCCTGAGGGAGCAGATGGAGAAGGCTGGTTGCCCAGTGCTACCACGGATGATCAGGGCGCTGAACTGCACGTCTACCAACCACATTGGTTCCTACGGTAGCGGGCTGGGGGTATGTGACTCTTTCCCCTTCCTTTTATCCTTCCAAACAATCAAGGTGTTGCATTGACATGACTTTGTTCTGGCAATTTGCATTGCCGATATGGTTGGACCTAGGAAGAGTGTGTATATGTCTTTGTGTTTGGTCATTGGTGGTTGCAAAGTGTGTTTTTGCCTAAAATTATAATATTTTCTTCAGTTTGGTATTGAGAATACTGAAAGGGTTACTCTGTTGTTTTATGTAGGTAGGTAGAGTTCAACTTTGAATGTGCAACTATGTTAGGTTCAAATTTGCACCTCATTTGGAAACAGTTACACCGAGGCCCCCCTGTTTGTTGTAATCCATGTGAGTTATTGGTTCATCAAAGTCTATTGATAGGATTTGCCATGGGTTCATCAGAGCCTTCTTGGATTACCATGTTCTTTCGTCAGTTACTAACACATTGGTTCTCTCAAATTTTGATATTTGGTAAGCATAATGTTATCTACATGCAGTATGGTATTCTTTTACTAGTTAAATATCAGCTAAATCCTCAATTGACCCTGATAGTGGCAACCTGTGTCTCAATGGTCCATTCTTCCTAAGTTAGAGCCCTTGTTAAAAAGAGAATTCTTGTCTTCATTGTTTTTCTTGATTGGCTTTACATCTGTGCTAGGTTCTATTTCAAGTTATCTGCCAACAAGACTTTTCCTGATTTTGCAATTATTTATGTCTAGATAATGGTGTGCTGTGATCACATGCGGTTTCAAGATGAGATAAATCAGCTATTAATTCATGAATTAATACATGCCTATGATGACTGTGTTGTCAAGAACATGGATTGGAAGAACTGTGCTCACCATGCTTGCTCTGAGGTAACAAAATACTTACCTGTAAGCTGGAGTTATCAGCTATTTGGCATGCTAGCATTAAATACAAACCTTATGCTCGGTTATGGGTTACATTGATAATTGACAGTGCATTTTTTTGTTGTTAGATTCGAGCTAATCACCTTAGTGGTGACTGCCATTATAAACGTGAATTGTTGCGTGGCTTCATGAAGATAAGGGGGCAGGAGCAAGTAAGCATTTTCATTGTCTTATTATTGAGCTTGCTCCACATATGACATTGGTTCTTTAGACTTTACATGCCAAGCCTGGGATGGTGTCCTTTTCTGCTCTTAAGTGCATTCACATGTTTGTAATATGAACTACCCCGTTCAGATGATTTCCTGAGAGAAAACAAGGAACTAGTTGGCCACAAACTTACAGTAGTAAAATACAGTGACATTTGGAGATTGAGACTCTCATTTCCAAATTAGATTGCAAGCAATCCTTACAATAGTATGGGTTTGTTGACCATTGTTTTGAGTTTCCCATGGTTACTGAGTATTTATAGCTAACTAGTAATTGTGCACGTGCAATGCATGTTTTCCACATTATGCAGCCTATCATTTTGCGGACTCAAATGGCAAAGCACAGGCGTATAGTAATATCAAATTCTAACATACGAAAAATCAGTTATGCAAATGACTAGAGTGGTTTAAAAGAAGTTAGCGGTGTAGACAGTTAAGAGTTGATCGAAGGTAAAAATATGGCATTCTGTGGTGGATGATACATATAGACGGATTGTTATTAGTGGACAAACATACCAGTGCCCATATATGTTGTGCACATCACTAACTACATGCATCTGAATTTAATGATACATACAAATTAACAAATAGTACATATAGCATGCGCATATTGCTGTTTCTGACATTGTCACAGGTATAAATTCACAACTATATGCATACACCATACACTCACAATTACCACAAATCACAACCCAAATGTGATGATACTTCATACGTGACGAATATATAGATCATAATTGTAGAAATTCACAATTGATGCCCTAGTATGGTAAAAACAACGGAAACATGTGTAATATGTGTGTGATTCTAATGTACAAAGTATGCATGGTATTTTTATATCACCGATGATCGCTCTTGCTACATTTGTGAGCATCCAGATTTTTTGTTGCTCCTAGTTTTGGTGTTCCAAACATTAAGAACTAGATGACACCGCACACGTTGCGGCAGGATATTGGTGTGTGCATTACAGTAATAAAATTTCAGCATTAGTTATGAGAAAGATTATGGATTGATCTCAACCGTAAAAGCACCATCTGACGGTAAGATGACAAATGGACTAATTTCTTGGATGCCTTTTTTATAACAATAATTACTATACTAAATGGGTTAAAGAATATTGAGTAATCTAGTAACTAATGAGGAATAGTAAATGCGGATAATTAATGTATATTGTATGGTTGTGATGAAGACTTATTTTGTGGGTGATGTGACTCAGTGCATGTTGAGCTTTTGGTTTGAAGCAAAAATGGTAGACCATGGATCTATTATCAGGAGCTGGCTAGCCTGTAACTTGTACAATTCTACATGTGATTAAACGTGAAAAGTATGGTCTCTAACTGATATGGTTTGAAGGTGATCTAGCAATATTGTTGTGTTGTGTTATGAAATGAGATTCTAAAGTGTAACTTGATTAGAATGAACATAATCTTTTTTTTCCTTTTTCAGCGACTGTGTTACATGTGCACACTTGCTAAACCCTACATGAATTTATTATGTTCTGACATTTTGTGCATTTCTGAAGGAATGTGTTAAAAGGCGGGCTCTGATGTCTCTTAGGAACAACCCGTACTGCTCAGGGACAGCTGCAAAAGATGCAGTTGAGGCTGTGTGGGATATATGCTACAATGATACTCGCCCATTTGATAGGGTTCCATGAAGTATATTATTGATAACATTACATGATTACAAGAAGCCATGAGATTGTGCGCCCCTGCTGGGAATAATTTTGTTCCCCTTCTTGCTAGAGGAAACTTTGACAAGAAAAGCCAGAACTTCTTTTGCTAGAGCAAAGTTGTATTAGGCTATTAGTCACGACTCGAGTTCATGAACTTTGTAATGAATTAGCTCATGTGATGATTGTACGTAGTATCTTTTGCATTACATAGTTGGACAAAGTTCAATAAGCTCCTGGAAAAAAAACTTTTGCTGCCTTGTTGAAGTAGTTTTCTGGTTTTGTTTCTCTTTTGAAATTCAAAACACGTGTAAATGCGTTATTTGCTGGTTTTGTTTTTCCATTTGCCTCTGTACTTGATAATGGTTTTAACCTTTGTTTCTACCTATGTCAATTGGCAATTTGTATCTCTCCCACACACATCTTTATCATCCAACAATCCACAACATCAAACCTATCACCGCAAAACACAAGCTGATCTACTCTAATATTCACCGGGTTAGCTACTTTGCCATTTCTAGGGTTTTACTGTTTTTCACCCAATCAATCAACAAAGTCACAAAAAAGAAGAATAAGAGTGGAACCGAAAGAAACTACCTTAGTTCTACTGCTTCCAATCAAAAAGTGCATTTGAGGAGGATTTGTGTAGATGGGAGAAGAGAAATTTTATCGTATGCCACTCAATTCGTAAGTTCTTTGGATTTTGAGCTCCAATACGTGCATCTTTTGAAATGCGTCATAAGGGATGTAGATTCAATGAAGACACTGATGAGGCAAGGGGATTGGTGTGGCGTAGATTGGCAAAAACAGTGGTGGAGACAAGCTGCCATGCGGTGATGGCCTCTCAAGGGCAAAGGCATGGTGATAAGTCTTCAATGATGCTGAAGGACTTGAGCTTGTGTTGGTCACCATTGTAAAGCAGTGTAGGGAATTCCCACTGATGCTATGGCATTGCTCAAAAGTGGTTAAGTCTCTGTGCCATTGTCATCGTTGAATTGGCAAGAGGCAGTCTCCCATCTACTCTATTGCATTAACACGACTTAACCACACTCCCTCCATCTCAGCCAAATAGGATATAAGCCCTCAACATCTTGGCACTAACAGAGGGTCGAGGTCAAACTGATTGTCTAAGGATGATGGCGAGGGAGGGGTGTGGGCGGAGGCATGAGTTAGCTACTTAGGTGCAGTGGCAGCTAAGAGGTGATGGTAGCGGTGGTGCTCGATGCCATGGCACCATGCAATGGCAGCAGATAGACATTGAATGTACGACAGAGATCAACGAAGTAGCACAGGATGAAAGAATTTATATTCTGGTAACAAATTCTAAAAGGCGCGCAAATTAGATAGTAAAATTTGAAAGACTTTCGAATTAAGTGACATGGGAGAGAGAGGTAGTGGAAAGTGAGTTCTATTCAAAGATCAAGCTCAAGCAAGCGACTTACAGTACCTTATCTCAGTGCCAAAGCACCTAGCGTTGAGGTATAGGGTTATCACGAGGCTCATTAGGTGCTAATTATTGTCATATCATTCCGTACCATCATGTAAAGGGCTAGCTCTTCTAGATAGCCACCATGGCAGATCAATGCCATTATTGATTAGGGTCCGCTAGCCAGGTGCATGCTAGAAATTGAATCAACATAACCGTGTAAATCTCATTGATTTGTAATAAAGGTACTTATTGGTATACTCTCTTTTCTAGATGGATGAGTTTAACAATTCGTTGGTCACATGTAACAAACTAATATAGACTGCGATATTATATCATAAGTTCATAATAGAATACAATAGTAGAGGAGTAGCTAGAGAAATATTTTAGGTTTCAACATGATATTTTTTTTGGTTAAAAATCATATATATTGTAATTATTTATTTTCAAGACGACACATTATCCAAACAACTTTACTACAAAACCTATTTATAATCTCCCATTAATTAACTCTTATCATAATAATAAATAATACATGATTTGTATTTTATACAATCTATAAACACGTTTAAATTGACAAGCGCATAAGAATTAAAATAAACTATCCATAAATGAGAATCTAGGACGAAGATAGGCTTAGGTGGTGAAAGCAAGATAGCTCCCTCAACATCATTGGGATACTGATGTTGAATTTTAGAGGTATGTTAATTTTTTTAAAAGTTTTTGGTGGGATTTAGTTTAAAATAATGCCAAATAGTTGGATTTTCATTGGTCCTTAAAAACAATTTTAATTGTATACATATAAATAAATAAATATGTATTATTAATATCTCACATATATTATTAATATATTTATTTTTCTTTTTTTTGTCTTCTATTTAAGATAAGTACAAATCTGATATTAAGATGGTCGCCTGGGCGATGCAGCAGGGTTTTACGCCTTTCCATGTATCAAAAAAAGACGGAAAGCCCCAAACCCTCTCAGAGAAGAGGGAAAAAAGACTGGAAGGCATAAACCCTCGTTCTTCTGTCTCGCACCACCGCCACCGCCACCGCCACCTATGGCCACGCCGCCGGAGCAGGCGGTGAGGCTCCGGCTCGTGTTCGACAACCAGCGCCTCCTCCGGAGGTCGCAGAGGGAGAGCGGCCTCCGCCGCTGCTGGCTCCTCCTCCCCCCGGACCTGCCCACCGTGGCTGACCTCGCCGCGCACATCGCAGCTCGGTTCCGCCTCCACTGCTCCCGCCCCCGCTGCGTCAGCCTCTCGGTGCGGATTCCTTCCCTTCTCAACCTCCCCTTCCCCTATCCTCTTTTATCTCCGGGTGTTCTTTTTGGTTGGGTACTCTGAAATGTGTGTTGGATTCGCACGACATTGACTTGAGGGTTTCTAGGTAGATTTAGATGCTTTGCACATTTCTAGCGTTTCTTGATCATATTGTTCATATGAGAACTATTTTGTATCATCGATTCAACGGCAAAGCGTGGTCTCTTTGTGCAGATAGATGGATTTGTCTTACCACCGTTTGAGTCGACTTGTATCTTCAGGGACAATGACATCATAAGGTAACTGTTTCTGTTTGTGCATCGAAATTTGCTTTGGGCTTACTGTAGTATATCGAACGTGAATCATGCAAGTGCTAATTTGTCATTGTGGTATCTATATATTTTGGTTTCACCTATAATACTGACTGAGAGGAAACGTTGTACTGCATATTTGTGCTTATTCATCTTTCTTCTTCTTTTTTTAATACATAAATAGAACAGACATATAAAACATCCTAGTCACCCTTATGTCTGCATATAACATTTGACAGCATTTCTTCAAAATGCGGAGGGATTAATAGCTCAGTTTTGTATGTTGAAACCCATATGTTTAAACAAAAAGGGCCACAGATAAAATGAAACAGAGAACTGGCATCCAGCTACATAGCCATCAAATTTAAGTCGCTATTTACAGATTACATCCCATATCACATATCATGCAATCAACAGAAAGTACAACTCGTTTCCACCAACATCCTTTGCATCATCTGGGGCCCAGCTGTTAGCAGCCCACGTTTTCCCTTCACTCACGAAGTGACTGTTGATTAATCTAATACCACAGCGTATGAATAAGAACAGTATGTTGCTCAGGTTTCTTATGCTGAAAAATGGCATTGCTCCTTGCCAGATTGTTCAGCATGCCACTGCCCCAGATAGGAAAACTATCAAACCAATCCCCAAATATGTAAAATTGGAAGGTACAGGG
Organism: Oryza coarctata; assembly: GCA_030770085.1. Taxonomy (NCBI): domain Eukaryota; kingdom Viridiplantae; phylum Streptophyta; class Magnoliopsida; order Poales; family Poaceae; genus Oryza; species Oryza coarctata. The sequence goes on along the minus strand of CM061484.1, from coordinate 6,485,755 downwards.
AATGTTCTAGCAGTAGAATAGAGGAACGTTTTTTCACATGAATGATGAAATTGCTAGTAACATGTCTTCCTACTAAATTTTCACCTCTTTTTGTGCAGAACCAATGTTACCATATCTTGTAAAAATGATGTTTCAGCCTTACAACAATCACTTTTTTTGTATTATCAGGGTAAAACGGAAAGCTTCCAAGAAGATAGCACAACATAATGATGTGCACCATATTGAAGATCCTAATATAGTAGAAAAGCGACCACTTCTAACAGATGATGAAATGCTCGCAATCAAATATGAGAAGGATGATGATAGCAATCAACAAGAAGGTGTACTATATAATCATCAGAATGGGGTCAATGCAGCTTCTCACTTCAATACACGAAATGATGATATAACTTTGAAGAGGAAATGTCAAGATGGAGAAAGAGGATCACCTGTGACCTCAAAGTATCCTCCTTTATCATTCTTTTTACAATAAAATTACTTGATCTTTGTTTTAGAAGAAGGTTATTTAGGATCTACCTTAAACCCATCAAAGTTTCCTTTGTTCATCTAAATAGCTGATTTATTTTCCTGTTGAGGCATAATGCCATTTTATGTTCTGTTATAGCCCCAAACCATTAAACTTTTCCATTTGAATTATTGGGTTCCCCATTGATGTGTTTTTGATGGTTTTTCCAATTGCTATGTTGAGTATGTTCTTTCTGTTCATCCTGTTATCTATTTTTTTGACACAGGAAGAATAAACCGAAGGTGATAAACACTGGAAAGCATACCGGTTGCAGCAATGAGTATAAAGCCCACCAGGATCAGGATCGTTGTGGTTCCAAAAAGTTGAAGTCACCATCTATTGATGATGCCAAGAAGGTGATGCAAGCTGTAGCCAATGCTACCTTGGAGAAAGAGCAGAGATCAGAGAGGTATGTTTCTTATGCCACTTCAATCAGGTAAACTGTTTCATCTGTGACGAACATGAATACAGGCCAGCAGAGTATCAATACAAGCTAATAAAACTAGTTTCTGTAATTGGCTGTAAATGTTTCACATTCTAATGCATCTGGCATACCAGGAGCTGACACTTGCATTCTAAGAGTTCTGCGAACTGTTGTTGTTGAACGAGCTTGATTTTACTTCCTTCAAGTCAGATTGATTTAATGTGACCATGATTTATGATAAATGAAAACCACATTTTAATTAATATCGTTATATCTTATATATGATGACATATTGATTCTTACCTTTAGCATGATACTTTTCTTATGAGTGAGTTTGGGCCACCTTTTATAGCCAAAGTTTGGTTTTGGACCACCCTTTACCTAATTTTTTCACTTTGGACTAGGTAATTTTGCCTTTTTGCAATTGGGACCACCCCAAACCACTTATTTGTCACATCAATGACCTCAAGCATGTCGGTTCTGGCATGCTGGCGAACTCCCCCTACCTATCTGCAGGCCACACATCTGCCAGAGGAAAGGCAGGAAGATAGTTGGGGTGGTCTAAAGTGCAACAACATAAAATTTGCTAATCCAAAGTGAAAAGATTGGGGAAAGGATGGTCCAAATGAAACTTTGGCAATAAAAGTTGGCCTGGATTGCAATTCACTCTCTTCTTTTATATGATGTTTTTTTGGTTATCAACTATGTTACTTTAAGAAAGGAAACAATTAACTGCCCTAGTTTTGTCACATTCATAGCACAAATTAGACATTTAGTGTTCTATAGTTCAGTCACTTTCAACTTACTATGAATTTCCTCGATGTGAAGTTTGGTTGTTAGCATATTGTTAAATGCTAATATTTAATATAAGCAATTAGGAATGTCTACAAAAACTTCTAAACACTGTATTGTTGCAAATTATAGTAATTAACTAAATAACAAAGGGTGCGTAAAATATCATAACTCTTTTAATTGGAGTAATTGGGTGTGATTTTGTGCTCTACCCCTATCTTTCACTCCTAAATCTTTTGGGGCATTTGTAGCAATGTACTAATGTATATGTTGTCTACAAGCCTTTTCTTTTTTTCTTTTTAATAAAAGTTGCATCAAATGCACATGTGTAGGTGTCTGGTTCCTATCTTTGTAGTTATGTATCGAATTTTTAGAGTTGAGGATACTTACTGTTTTTTCTTTCCATTTTTTAACTTTAGATCTTATAGTATATTTATTTGGCATCTGTTCACAGGATGGGCGCTATGCTAGTATTAAAAAATTATGGCAATTTTCTGATGATGCCACTCACTTGATCACTAAATATATTACTTCTTGTCTTCTTTATTGCAAAACTTTGATTTTCATAATAATCTACTTGTAAAACATTGTGAAATATACTTTTGGAAAGTATTTTTCAAGACAACTAATATATTTCTTGTTGTCAAGTGATGTGATTTGTTATTGCCTATAATAATGGCTAACACTGCAAAAGGTTGGCCACATGCATCCCATGCCAGTTTACGTATAGTTAGCGGGTGATTATCACTGAAAAATGGCATTATTAATTTGTAAGCAAAATCATTCCATGTTTACATAAGTAAAGTTGCACTACTCTTGTTTTAATATTCTTTTAATTCTTTCATGTAGTAGCATGTCTTATGAAGTTAATGAATCTGCTAGTAAAGGTCTAGAAGTATGAACTATAACATTTCTGCTTGTTTTCTGTGCATTTAAGATGTGTGGTGTTCAGCTAACTCTGCATCCACGTCACGATAAGTGATGATTTATGTCACGATATTTCATATATGGTGAGAGGTTGACATTGTAGTAGCCCATAACAACCGTCCCTTTTATATTTAATTCAACAATTTGGCATTCATATTATCATATCTTTTATGCCATCCTTCAAACACTTTTGAAGCAACATGTTGTTTATTCTATATATGCAATTCAACACAATGCTGACAGTAATTGAGTATATCCAAAATTTTGTATTTTTTTATTGAACCCAAAATTTTGTATTTTACTATTGTATTACCCACTTCTTGTCTCTACTATGTATAATGCAACATTGCATGAAAGCATTCATATCTTGTGCATTCATTATTCAGGTTAAAGTATTGATTTTTTTATTCTAATATGTAACGGATTTTATGTGTGAAATTTCTTAGGGACAACCAAACCAAGTTGAATAGTGAAACAAAGGAGGATGATTGTGACACTCAAAGTGATACTAAAAAGGTTCCTGCTTGAGTCATAATTACTGCTGTTGATTTGTTTTTTCCTCTTGCGACTGCCCTACATGCAGTGCATGATCACTGTTTTAAAAATCTGAAGTTTTTTGGGCTTTATTTTTCTCTATGGATGATGATTCCTTTTGTACGTAAACAGAAAAGAGAGTACTTTCTTTTAAAAAGAAATAAAATCTATTTATCAACTCTCTCTTTGTGCGTGCTTTTATTTCTTATCATAGAGATTAATGCCCAGTACCAGATCTGTTTCTTACGTAGGTCCTGTTTTGCATTGTTGCATGGTGCTGAACCTAGTTAGGTAAGTATCTGCTTTGGCTAAAAAGGATTTTTTTAATGGGAAAAAAAACCATATAACTCCCTGCGTTTACCTGACCTTTAAATGCCCTCTCATGTATCATTTTCTTTTGGAATAGTTTGCAACTGCTACGAGTTATGTTCGCATGCAAATACTCCATCAATAATGCACATGAACACTATTTCTTGTGTTCTTTACTCTGTACATGTTTAAAATCTTTAAGGCAAATTGATGTGTGGCATGGAAAGTCCACGATTTTAGATTTATAGCACCGAAAATGACATGTTCACTTTATTAGCACCAAAAGGTGTATCCATCCCTGTTTTTAGCACTTCTGTCATTGTCATGCTGACTCATGTTACATGTGACCATATTACCCTGACCTTGTGATAGATACCTACACTGGCTCATCTGGATGGCTGAACCTGAACTATCCTGTGCCCTTCTGCTGGTGGAAATCGTGTCACCTTCATCTCCCCATCCTCTCCACCATTGCTACATGCCATTGCGCTGCTGTAGCTCCTTACCAATCACTACAAACGCATCCCTTGCTCTCATCTGTGTCATCCTCACTGGTGTGGCTACTCCTTGCCCAAACCTGCAGCTTCTCTGACCCCTCAGCTCGTTGCCAACCACAAGTGCTACTGTGTTGGATTTGGGCTGTCCTGTGGTTTGGGCTCCATTCGGTTGGTATTGGAATAATTTGGATTGACAATTTGGTTTGGGCTCTTTCTGTTTTCTGTTCAGTATGATGAATCGATGATTTTGGAGGGAAAACGATTAACTACAGCACTAGTTTTCACTCTGCACCTACTTGTTGATACCAACTGCTTCTATGGCTCCCTCTTCTCCTCCCACCCTATTGGTATGGGATGGCATTGGGAATGGGCACACTTTTGATTGCTACAAAAAACAATTTTGTCAATCTTTAAATAACTGATTCATCTATTGAGTGATGTTGGTACTAGTATAAGATTTGAAAATTTTCATTGATGTGTATTTCAAGTACCGGAACCGCTGAAATTATGAGAACAAGGATGGAAATCGTATGATCTGCCCAACAAATCGAAAGAAGTACCAAGCATTACAATCACATGAACTGGAGTTAAATTGCATTTTCCTATTTAATTGATTTTTAGTAAAAAGTTAATTAAGTGCTTGTAAAAAGCTGCTCTAATGTCAAGCACACCTTAATGTATCCATTGGCTAACTTTTGTTTAGAATTGGACTGTTTTGCAATTGTCTTTATGTAACCTAATTAGTTAAAGAAAACTAAAGAAAATTTAGTGGACTTCTTCTGTTTCATTCCTGAAGTAGTAGTTAGTCTATAGAAAAAGGGCATAAAGAAATTCTTTGAAAAAGCATGCTCAATGCACAATGCCAACTGCTGACCACACCCTAAGTATAATGTCCTTTAATTACTAGATTCCACAGTGCAGTGTAGCAACACTCAAATTTACCTGCGATATTATGAAACATATGACTCAATTAAGAAGCCACGCTTTTCTGCATGTGCATTTTATTATAATTATTGTTATCACATGAATAAAGTTCTCTTTGCTGTCCTGCGTTTTATCAGGTATCTAGAAGTGCTCGGCGTAAGAAACTCAAAAGACAACTTAGACAGAAAGCCAGAGAACAATTGAAAGTGGTAAATTGTTGTTGGACATGTCTGTATCTTATTTCTGGATTTATAGGATATCTTTATATTCCTACTACAAGGGCATACCTGGTATGATATCTGTTAATGCTGTGGATTTTAGATGGAAGAACATCTGGATTGCTCGCAACAATTGTAAGATATAAGTTGGTTCCATAAACTTACAAGTTGCAATCCCATATGGGCTTCCTTCTTTTTTTTTTCCAAGGAAAGCTCTATTCTTTTCTTAAATTGTAGAGCTTTTATAAGTCTCCACTACTGTGGCATTGCCTTCTTCATTGGTATGTCTCACTGTGGCAGGAAAGCTTTCCAACTTCCTTTTTCCTCTGAAACTGAATCTTTTGCTGCTATCCATCTACTTCTCTTCCTCCAGCTCATAACAGAGTTGCTACCTGATAGTCCTATCTCCATAGTATGGACAAATAGTGTTAAACAAATATATTTATCTTCAATGTATATTTTTGCAGAAAGAGCACTGTCAAGAACAACCAACCATGGCTGATTGTCCATCGTCAAACGACCGAGATGTCTTGCCATCCCCATCAAACAATCAAAACAACTTGAGTTTACCATTTGTAAGGCATGAAGGAGATGAGGAAGAATCTGATACATCGGATGATATTGTTCCTGTTGTGGTTACGCCTGGTCACATTCGCTTTGAGTCAGCAGGTATCTTCACCCAACAAGAATCTGATTTCTGTTAATATGATTTTCTGCATTGCAAATTTGCAATCCATTGTTTATCACAGACAGAAAGCCTATCATTGTCTTGTTTTAAAAAAAAAGATAAATCAGAGTTACCCTGACTACCATGTGTATTTACCATGCACAAATGCCATCATACTTGTCCAAATGGACATGTGTAAGCGTTAGCACATTTTGTATGTTTTGTATGTATCAAAAGAACTCATATATTTTCTATGCTGATAGTCGCATCTTCAGAAATATTCTTCAGGTTTTCTCCTCTGGTTAATTTATCTGTGCTAGTTGTGTCCTACCTTTAAAATTTAAGGTCATCTGTTTCTGACCTTAAGTCATGCTTGAAACAGAAAAGTACATGAAAAATACATAAAAAAATTTCATTCTTTTCTCCTAGAACCATTCTAGTTGTTTATGCATGACTATCCGAACTGAAAATATTATGTTTTGGGAGAAAAACACCAGTAAATTGTGTTCTGAACCAGTAATCTATATATTGTTATATAGAGATGTAAATGGTATGCTGGAGCATATCCAAACTATTCCATGCTGCTCCTGGTCTGAGAATTAGAAAATAAAACCAGCAATTTGAGCTCTATTGGCAAATAAATAAGAGAAATTGTCCTATAGTCCAAACAAAGCCTAATGAACATATATAGCTCTCCATCTCATATTTTTGCAGCCTATGGAGATTTTTGTATGTATACTGTAGCTCTGGAACATTTGCACCTGAACTCATCTTTTGTGCATTCTTGTTTAGAGAAAGTCTTCAAACAAGTGAATATTTGAGACTATGCATGTTATGCTGTTATTGATGTTTGGCTTGTGTGTTTTTGTGATTTATGTTTTTGGCTATTTGTTTTCTTGTTGAATCATTACTATCATGTTACACACATCTTCAGTTGGTAATATTCATTTATTGTATTTAAGGCAGCTTAATGTAAAGTAATTTTCTTTTGTTTTTAGGTGGAGAACCAGATAAGTCGCCAGTGAAGGAACTACAGGTTTATTAATGTTCCTCTTGTCCTCTCATTATTAATTATATAATAATTGGTTTAATGATGCATTTCCTTTGCAACAGCTAGTAAGTTAGGCCCCTACATAAAATTATCAAGACTTTATTTTATATTCCACCTCCATTATATTTGCTATCTGCTCATTAGCATGCACATAATAGAATTTGTCTTGACTTCCATTTTATAAATTTGTTTTTAGAGAAAAAACTTTTAGGAAAGTGATAGCTTTGGTGGAGAGGGTGGCTGTGGATTGATGTGGCCTAGGAAATGTTTGGGGCTATGTAAACATCTATTCCTTCCATAATTGTTAGATGCTTAGATGCCATTTTAGGATATTGGTTTTGCTCTTAAATAGATGTTTTACGTTTTCTAGGTTTCTTTTTCATAAATAGCCCCTATAAAATGCAACAGGTGTTAATGTCATTTATCCAATTGAACCTGGTGGCATCTATTTAAGAGCAAAACCACACTTTAGCATGCTCCTGCTCTAGGATTGGATAAATCATAGCTAGTTTGACCAGTACTATGGAGGGTCGGAGATAAACCTCATTTGATAGGGGTAAGCATGTCAAAAGTAGAAGAGTTAAAATCCACCTTGGTCATTGTGCTTTTCGCTAAATCGACATCTAGCCATCTAATTCCAAATGGAGGCTGTGTTTGAAAGGGATATGTAAGGCATATTGATGAAATTTAAGAAATCTAATTAAAATAAATTGTTCATTAGTTAAATAGAAGTGGCGATTTATTTCCCTTGAATAAATATATGAAATACTAGTAAAATTATGCAAATTGTTATGTAATTGTTTTGATTTTCTTATTCTAGACAACTTTCCAGTGGAGCGGGACTACAAGCAAAAAGAAGGGTCAGAAGTGGGGAATGAACAACTCAAAAAAGAAAAGCTCTGATATCAGCTATCATGGGAGGATAACTGGAACTGACACTGAAGTTAACCACCATGTGGTTGGCAATAAGACTAATGATAATGATTTTGGTGTGACAAGTAATCAAAAGGTTGGTGAGAGCTGTCATGTTGGATCAACAAGTGAAAAGACTGATGAGAAAGGGAAGTCTAGCAGCGAACCTTTAGATTTTGAGAGCCTGTACCCTCTAACACGACTTCCTAAGGTATTTTCTTTTCCTGTTAAAATAGGGATGATGGAAGATGTTTATACCAGACTAGCTATATTGAAAAAGAAACATGAATGCAGATACAATTTTTCTTGTTGGTGCATGCACATGAGGGAGTAGGTAGAAATACTATAATATTCAATTCTGCATCCATGATAACAACAGCTCAATTCAAACCCTTCATCTTCTATGCCATGCTTGTAATCAACCTCTAGTAAAATCAACACTAAATCAACAATTTAAATAAGCATGACAACAAAGCAAAATCTGTGCACCAAAGCATGCCAGGAACCAAGTGACAGGGTTGTATTTATTGGTGTGGCCAACTGGCCATGAATCCTTCAACTATAGCCACCTCTTCTGCATTTCCGCACCAAATTTATTTTTCCCCATGGATGTGAAAACATCACAAGATTCCAAAACATTTAAATTTGAGGCATAGATGGAAAGGCTTTGCCTAAGTTAGTCCTAGACTGAACCCCCAATTTTTTTACTGTTTGTATGGAATAAAAATATGAATTTGAATTATTCACCTAATAAAATATTAATTGTTAATGTCTATAATTTTTATTGTCTTTATTGGGTTTAGAGCTGGGCTTGCAGACTGAATATTTGAGCCAAATGAAAAAAAAAGGCTGACTAGACTTGGGACTCTACATGCCTACCCATGGAGCATTTATCTATTCTGAGCGTCTGGTTCTGCCCTAGATACAAAAAGTAAATTCCATATATTATTAGTGACTAACTAAATGCCTGTGGCTTTGGGTATGGATAAAAATAATCGTGCATATCTTGACATCGCTAAAAACAAATAAATGTGAATCTTTTCATTGCACAGGTCCTTCATATTTTTGTTAAATGGAGCACTTAAAAGTTAGCTTAAAACAATCTTACATAATTCTAAACTTAAAAGTTAGCTTTACACTACATATATGGGTCATCTTGACCTTTCGGTGGTTTCTATTCTACAGACTGTATGAGAAACTAACGATATGTGTTACGATTAATATATAATATTGAAGAACATAAAGAGCCCATAGTACAAATATGGTGCAGGGTTTGTGGGGGTGGCAGATTGACTTCCACCACCACCATTGACTTCTTATAAGAGGAGTATAGATTGCTAGTCAAACAACCTCTTTGTCTATAATAACTTCTGACCTAAGAGTTAATAAGTTAACCATTATCTGTGACATCTCTGAATGATCTTCTGCAGAAGAGGCACACAACTTGAGTTCAGCAACTGTATTGTCGAAAAACTTCTGTGGCAGAGCTCTTATACCACATAGTTTTGTTCCCAGAACTAGGGGCACAGGGAGACAATTAGTATATTATGCAAAAAGCAATAAAAACTAGGGGCACAGAGCTTTTTCTTTCGATGAGGGATAACAGACTGAGGGATTTGTTTCAAGCAATGGAGCAGCTAATGCACAGTTAGGCTTCATTATCTTGAGGCTACATGATCAGGTTGGAGGGGAAAAACAGGGGAAATAGTAGAGTGGAGGCTATGCATGTAGATTGTGTTGTCGTGCTTATGGAAGAGCGCTAGCTGCAGCCATATGTCTGACAGCAGGGGCAACGACGGAGGAAAAATAGAACATAGGTTGGAGAATATAAGTAGTTGTCAAACTAAGTTCGGGGTACATCAGAGCTTGACAACCAAGGGTGGTGTTTATCTGAACCTAGTTTATTTCTAATTCTTTGGACCAGTAATATTCGGGTGATATATGCCCAATTCTCTTTCAGTCTACATTATGTTTAGCTAAATTGCATGCCTGCTTAGGTAAGTCAAGTCTATCACAAGCCATATTGACCCTCTTGTCATAATTGTTGATATGGTTCCAGTTCAATCCATATGTAACTTTAAAAGAGCAAGCAATGAAATCTCATATTCACATCACAAATGGCTTTTATGATGAAAGTGTGCACTTCAGAAGCAGTCACAAAACTGTCATTACTAGCTTTACAGCCAGTTGGTTGAGCAATGAGATCTCTTTTATGAACTTACCTTCCTTTGTGTCTTGTGTCTTACAGGAGGGAGATCTGATTGTTTATCGGTTGGTTGAGCTGTCTTCCTCATGGTGTCCAGAACTTTCTTCATACCGTGTATGGCATAGTTTCTAGTACCAATTCATTCATGTGGCTCATTTTCGTTTGAAAAGGGAAACCAACCAATTAGCCATCTTTTGCATGCCAGCGCAAACATAGTGGAATAAAGTGTTGTCAATATTTGACTAACTGGCGGTATTGAATTTAGGCAAACTGTGATTCATTTTCACCTATTATTTCAGGTTGGCAAAGTTCTTATATATGATCCCATATCATTGAGGATCATTCTCTTACCTGTTCCTGAGTATCCATTCACTGCTGGAGAAAAGAATGAAGACGAGTCAGAGATGCTGGTAGACATGTCACCTTACAATGAAGATGATTCCTTGGAGGTAACTTATCGTGTTCCCTTCAATCTACAATTTTCAATCGGGGTAGGTATCACTCTTGAATCTTGATATTTTGCAGATCGAGTACTCTTCCCTTCTTGATGTTAGACTGCTCAAGGACACCGATTCAGTACAACTGGCTGTTAGTAATCCCCTGACAGAAACAGGCATCAAAGGTGGATCTCATGTCCAAAAGCCATCTAATTTAGATAATCATAAAAGTAAAATTCATAGCCAAAAAGTGCCAGATAACACCAAAGATCCAGAAGCCAAAGGTATTGTCCTAGACGTTTGCAAGCATTTCTCCATCGTACCTAAATTTTGGTAATGGTAAACTGTAACCAATCTTTGTGCAGAGAAAACACAAAATAAGGTATGGGAGGAAAATGGCGAGGTCGCAAATGACGAGCCTGCTGTTCAGGAAAATGGCTGGGGAACTTGGACCCCAAATGCTAGTACATCTGCTTGGTCATATAGAGCACTAAGGAGCAGTGCCCTTGGTCCAACACTTGCACATTTGAGAGGGAAAAATACCAAGGGGGGTAGACCTTACAATCGAAAGTATGGTAAGTGAGGTTAGTGTATGGCATTGCAAGGGTAAGCAATTGTGTAATCGCCGCTTGGCCTGTTCTTTTGTAGTCTCTGTTTGTATGTAATGGTGGGCTGAGCTAGGATGGCCATGTTACTGCCGTTCATGGCGATATGGGATCTGAACCTAGACGCCTCGAAAAGGGTTCTAAACTGTTGAGCTCGGACATTTCTGTGAAACTGGAGTTCAACAAAATGGTTAAAGATGGTGTCATTAGGCACTTGATTTTGATTGGTCAGATGGCACTAGAAGCATTATAGGCAACGAGCTGCAAATAATTTGCATCATACTTAGAAACTACAACTGAAGCGAACTACACTATCCATCTTCTAGATTTGCGACTTCAACTACACCCTAAATAAGCTTTTGCCCATCTACGTTTTATGTATAGATTATAAGCTAGATGGTGCGAAGAGTAAAAAAAGACTTAGCTATTATATGCAATTTATTTTTTTCCCAGTAAATTAATTATGCGAATGTAATATTTCTATGTCAAGACAAACTTCTGAGAATTTCGCGCCAAGTGTCACGAAGGATAATAATATTTTGATACCACATAAAGGCTATTAGAAAGGCTATTAGAAGGTCCAGGAAAGAGTGCCGTTAAGCTTCATTTTCCCCTTGGAGTTCGCTTTGCTAAAGCTGAACCTTAGTTCTCACGTTTTTTTTAATTACAAATAAGCCTGTACTGCCGTACATTACTTTCTAGAGCTCCTTTAGAATGTAAGAATTTTGCAAGATTTTCATAGGAATTAGTTTGATTCCAAAATCCTTTCAGAGGAGGCCTTATAGATTTAGGCGTTGTGTAGCCGTGTTGGTTGATATGTGGGATAGTAGTAGACAACGGAGCTGCTGAACATAAACAACACATCTGGCAGTATACATGGTTTAGAAAAAGGTTCAACCAGGATCCACTTATAACTAAAGTTTTTGAGAAAGGCTAAACTGTAAAAAATGGGCACAACCTGCTACCGGGGAAAGAGCAGGGGCACTCAGAATAGATTACATAAGAAAAGGTCCATCGTTTCGGCAGGTCTACCGGAATATAATCTTGGGTGCGTGCAGATTATATTTATCATTGCTTCACTTTTAAAATCCCGTTGAGAGATAAATCTGAATATAGTATTCAATAGGCAAAGATCGAGCCATCACCCATATGACACGTCATATCGTGATCTAGATATTATGTCAAGTAAGTAGGGATAGAGCCATCGTATTCTTAATGGCACATCATATTGTATTGGTATATGATGAAAAATGAGTAAGAGTTTTCGTATCTGACTCGACGAGTGTGAAAAATAAGGAATCAAGTCGAACCAATTAGAATTTATTTAGGTAAACCGAAATGTAGAGTTACATGTAAGTTAAGCGAACTAGTCGAGTCAACGGTTAGTAAGTGTGTAAATATTTTTTGCGTTCAAAAACTAAATAGAAGAGTTAGAAGATTAAGGAGGTGGAATGTACCGGTTTCAAGCCCTAGTACATTGGGACAATTTTAAATAAAAATAGAGTAAAAATTCTGATTGATAAGAGTCTTACGTAGTGTAATGCTTCTCAATTAAGCCAAAATGAGAGCGCTACGAGATATTTCTAGAAAGACTTAGATTATTTGGTTAGAGTTATAAGAAGTTTTTTTATAGAAGAGAATTTTAATGGCTATGTTGGTGCAACATCTATAGGTTTCGAGGCGGCATAGGGATGTTTTGGGTATGCTGGTAGGTATTAGGAGGGAGAGGAAATCTTGGACTTTGCTATAGTTTTTGATTTTATGATATCTAATATTTTTTTTAGAAAGAGACAATTTCATTTAGTGACTTTTAGTAGCGACTAACATTCTAGCCATATTGACTTTCTTCTTATAAGAATAGAGGATAAACGAGCATGTGTAGATTTTAAGGTGATATCTAGAGAATGCGTGGTTTCTCAACATAGGTTGGTGGTAGTTAATTTTTGCTTTCTAGTACATGCTTATAGGGATAAACAAGCCAAAATTATAAGAACTAAGTGGTGAAAGTTAGAAAGAGATATCAAATGTCTTCAAGTAAATGGTTATCGAAGAGGACTCTTTAAAAAAAGACGATTTAAATATCATATGAGATAAGATAATAACATACATTCAAAATATTGTTTTAGAAGTGTTTAGAGTAACTAAAGAGAGTGGGTACGAAACTACACTTGGTGGTGTAACGAAAACATGCAAAGAAATATTAAGGAGAAGAAAGAATGCTATAAACACTTGGACTATGACAGGAGTGAAGACAACATAGAGAACCATAATGTGGAAAAGAAGACTGCAAAAAAATAAGCTGTGAGTAAGACAAAGGGATAGACTTTTGAGGATCTGCATCAACATCTGAGTACAAAAGAACGAGATAAGGACATTTATATAATGGCTAAGACTCATGATAGGAAGACGAGAGACTTCAACCAAGTTAAGTATATTAATGATGAGAGAGATTAACTCTTGGTAAAGGAGGATGAGATTAGACATATATAATAAGAGTATTTTGATAATTTATTCAATGATGGAAACAAGGACACAATTGTCCAGTTGGATGACTTGTCAGATGATACTATTAGGAGCTTTGTGCGGAGGATCTAAGAATCTGATGTTAGAGATATTTTGAAAAGGATGAAAGAGGGTAAGGCGATGAATTCTGATGTTATTTCAATCAAGATGTGAAAATATCTCAGGGATATAGTTATAGTATGGTTAATTAAGTTGTTTAACAATATTTTTTAATCAAATACAATGCTTAAAAATTAGAGAAAAATATATTAGTATCAATCTACAAGAATAAGAGAGATATGTAAAGTTGTACTAGTTATTGGAAAATTAAGTTGATAAACCACACTATGAAGCCATGTGAGAGATTTATCGAGCACCATTTAAGGAATGACGTGGATCTCTATGAACCAATTTGTTTTTATATCCGAAAGTTCAACCGTAATTTTCTTAATAAGATAGATTATGGAGTGGTTTAGAGACTAGAAGAATTACTTACATATAGTTTTTATTAACTTAGAGAAGATTTTTGATAAGATACCAAGAAATATTATGTGATGGACTTTAAATAAATATAAAGTTATGTCTATTTTATCAAAGTATCTGTATAACAATGTTTTGATTAGTGTTTGAATAAATAATGATAACACATGTTACTTTTCAATTAAAATAGAACTACTTCAGCGACCAATCTTAAACCCATATCTCTTTTTCTTAATAATAGATAAGATTATAAGAAATATATAAGGAGAATATTTCTTGGTGTATGCATAATGTAGTGTTAGTTGATGAGAATCGTATGATAGTAAATAGAAAATTAGAGCTATGACGGTAAACTCTTTAGAATTAATACTAAATACTTAATGTGTGATTTAAGTATCATCGCATATAAGGAAGGAGATATAAGTTTAGAAGACTAAGTAGTATCTAAAAAGAATATCTTTCGATATCTAAGATTAATGTTATAGATGGATATAGATATTGATGCTGACATTAGTAATAGAATTAAAGAGGGTCGGATGAAGTAACACTAAGCATATGAATCTGTAATAAAGAGGGTACTAAAGAAGCTAAAAACTAAGGTTTGTAAAATGATAATTAGACCTGCTATGTTGTATATGATGTAATGTTTGGTTTAAAAAAACGATATGTTATCTGATTGATATAAAAATACGCATGTTACACTAGATTTGTGTTCGAAACGAGTATATATATATGATCAGTTAGAGTTAGAGACAGTACCAATTAAATAAAAACTTATCTGTTGAGATGTTTTAATGAAATAGAAGACCTCTAAAGATATTGGTAAATTAAAAAAATAATAATATGAGAAGAGATAGAATAAGATCAAAATTAATATAGGAGAGCCAATAGATAAAAAAATAAAAAGGATTAAGATATAATCTAACTATTTAAAACACGTTTAAAAACAGTGATACGATACTCGTTAGATTTTAGCTTTATTCTACCTTAACATAACTGCTGTCGTTGTTGTTTGCTTCGCTTTCAAAACTCGGTTACGCATGCCCACTCAATTAATATGTATTTCCACTGAGCTATGCTTATCTGTAGGCTTATATACGTAGTGCTAATTAATTCATAAATAAATATGGATACTAATCCAACCAACAGCAAGAGACAAACAAAGTCGCTAGACGACAACTAAGCTTTTCTTATTTCCACACTTAACACTCCTCATCTCTGCCCCGTGAAGACAAAGGGTGTTTTTTCTATATTTTTTTGGAAAAGAAAAAAAACAAAAAAAATTAAAGGCTAACATATTCGTAAGAGCGTTTCGATTTAAATCATAAAAGAGAAATACCAGTTAGTTAATTTAAACTCTCAATAAAAAAGATAGAAAAATATGAAGTATTAGGATTATTCTACCTCCTATTTCAGAAAGCACTAGCAGCGTAAATGTGGAGTCGTGGATATATGTTTGATTCTAATATCTTATTCATCCCTATATAAACAAAAAAAAAATCCTGATTCATCCGTGATAGGAGCGGAGATAGGAGTAGTGCCGCTTAGACTAGAGCCCTACTGCTAGTTCAAATGTCCATTGAAATTAACACTTCAAACTTTTCAAACCTTGAAAATAAAGAAGGTGAAAACTAATTCAGCACTAGTCTTGAGCACCGACCCGTGGAGATGAGCATGGCCGTGATGTCTGTGTTCAGTGTTCGAATCCATTAAAACCGATATTCATTCTTTTCCGATGAAGCATCCACGGTAAACATCATGACATATTCAGCAGCAGTCAACAAATTATTATTTTTTAACAAAAGTAAATCCGCCGTCATAATTGGCCGTCTCGACGGTCGTTGAGTACACGCGACCCAGCAGGACGCAGTCACGCACACACGCACGCAGCCAACCCAAGCGGCAGCGCTGGAAAGCAACCACCCTCCCTCCCTCACTCAGACCACCACCCGTGGTCGTCGTCCTCTTCTTCCTCCTCCACGGTCTCCTCGCCCCGTCCACCCCCACTGACAAGTGGGGCCACCACACCCCTCCCCGGCTGCTTCCGCAGCCAGCACCTGACCGGAGCGGAGGCGGAGCTCGCCGCTGCCGGCATGAGCGGGTTCTTGGTAAGGCACAGAGCAAGCTGCCGCGCGAGTTGATTCATTTTCTTGTTTGGAGATGATATATAACTTCTGGACTTTGATTTGGGTGATGGCTAGGCGGTGGTGGGGAAGGTCGGGACCATCCTGCTGTGGGTGCTCTTCCTCGTGCTGCAGACGGCCACCAAGATCGTCGGCAGCCTCCTTGCCGCGGGGACGCGACCGGCTGAATCCCAGGAAGGCCAGCTCCCCCAAGAAGCGGCGGCAGCACGGCGCAGGTCGCCGCACCGCGGGAGCGGCGGCGGTTCCACGGACCCCTACCAGCCTCCGCAGCTGTGGGACCCGCCGCCGTCGCCGTCGCCGTACTCGGCTGGCCACGCGGCGGACGAGTACTCCTCGTCCTCCAGCTACCGGCGGCGCGGGGCGAGCGCGCAGTCGGCCGAGGACGTGGTGGTGTCCTCCACCAGCTACTCGCGCCCGGCCGCGGCGGTGGCGTCGGCGCCCCAGGCTCGTACCGTGTCATCGGCGCCTCCGCTGAGGGCGGTCGAGACCCGGTCGTCGGCGGCGCTTGGGGGTAAGCGGCCGAGGCTGGAGAGGAAGTACTCCAAGATTTTGGACCAGTACCGCTCCTTGGATGAGGTATGTATGCAACTATGCATGTGTGTAATCACTATACAGACTCTGGTGATGCTCAAATCTACAACAGTGTCGTGGTTAGCATTCCAACATCGCTTGCGCAACATATCTTGCATGACATGAGCTACATTGTCTGGGAAACAGTGACAATCTTGGTTAGTTTAGAGCTTTGGAGCATGCCCTGTTTCGACCTGGATGATCACAAACATAGGTGTTTTGGTTTTGGTTGGTCGTGAAATTGTGCGTCCATAATGCAGTTTAGCTGATGATAACTCGATAAGAACCTTTTAATGGAGACGGCTTTTTTATGACAGTACTAATTAGCTGACCTTATAAGTACAATTGACACAAGTCACTAACCGACTGATGTATTGGTCAGATAGGTTGATTTGTGGTGATATAAACAAATTGTCAGAGAAAGATTTCCATAAGTAGTATCAGCCATTTTAATCAAGCCCACTTTAGTCGTCGACCTGGTCAGGGTAGCATAGCCCAACCGTTTTTTGAAGGTCATAACCCTAACAATTTTTCACGCCATGCATGTGTTTCAAGGAAAAAGAAAGGCACATTTTGATTTTTTTAAACACTGCCTAATTACCCTGTGTAGTTTTTTTAAAAACTCACATAGTTTAGCTGGTTTTGCTGAAAACCATGTAGATTAATTGCAAGATAGAAGTCAGATCCATTTACCTAGCCTTGCATGCACCATTTCTAAGCAACTAAGGTTGAATATTGAGCTGGTTAAGCATACCCTTTGTGTGGTGAAACAGAGTATACAAAGTATTCCTCTATCTGAAAGTATGTTTATCTGTATCAAATGAATGGGCAAGGCATGATGTTTGCTTTGGCTTAGGATCCACTATTTGATTAGTCATTTGTGCATTAATGCTATAAATAAGGCTTGGGGCTTGGTCCTAGGCACTTTCATTGACATAACTTCCCCACTCAAGTACAGATATTACCAAAGAAAAGGTTTCACACAATAGTACACACAACAGTCATGCAAACTGGCATCGGTAGTTTTTGTATGCATATCTATTTTGTCTTATTGAAGAGCTCACCTAGTCCATGAACTACTGCAAAACCAACTTAATTACAACAATTCGTTATTAGTGGAATAATGCACACAGATTAATATGCATACAAAATCATCTACTACAAATAGAACATACTCTTGCATCTGCACATGCCTTTCTTTTCATGAAGATGTATTGGACTTCAAGATCAGAGCCATCAGATACTTTTAGGGTGCGTTGGATGGGCAGGTTGGGATCTGCTCATCCCCGCACGGAAAACAGGGTGGTTTAGTAGTGCATGATTAATTAATTATTAGCTAAAAAAACTTGAAAAATAGATTAATATGATTTTTAAAACAACTTTTCTATAGATTTTTTTGCAAAAAACGCACAATTGAGCGGTTTGGAAAACGTGTTAACAGAAAATGAGGGAGTAGAAGATTGGAACTGGGAGTATCGAATGTGCCTTAGTCTTTATCTCCTATTGACACCTAGCTGAAAACAATACTGGATGTGCAGGTTATTGAAGCACTAGCGCAAGCTGGTCTTGAGTCTTCTAATTTAATAATTGGAATTGATTTCACAAAGAGTAATGAATGGACAGGTATTTTTCTATGGAAGACGAGTAGTTTATTGCAGACATATTTTGATGAAAGAAAGCATTTGTCCAATGCTTAACTATGTCTGCATTCAGGGAAGAGTTCCTTCAATGGTATGAGCCTACATCATATTGGTGATTCCCCAAATCCTTATGAGCAGGCAATCTCAGTTATTGGGCAGACCTTGTCAGCTTTTGATGAGGACAATTTAATTCCTTGCTATGGTTTTGGAGATGGTAATGTCATGCAATTTTTTATTTAATACAATAATATATCATAAAATTGTGAAAAACTAATATTCCAGTTCTGTTTCCACTTTTTAACCGTGCAGCATCTACGCATGATCAAGACGTGTTCGCCTTCTATCCTGATGAAAGACCATGCAATGGTTTTCAGGTGGCTTTGGCCCGATATAGAGAAATTGTTCCTCATCTTCGTCTTTCTGGTAGGAACATTCACTTGCTTTGTTTTCTTTTGGAATGAACAAACATCATCAATGTATAAATGTGCAATTTATTGTGTTTCTTTAGGTCCTACATCATTCTCTCCGATAATTGAAATGGCCACAACCATTGTCGAACAAAGTGGTGGCCAGTACCATGTATTAGTAATAATCGCCGATGGACAGGTATATTGTATATTCATGTGTATACTTTTACTTCAAGTTATTATTTTTTCCTTATTTTGAGTGAGGAAAATGATTTTTTATTAGATTCTTAGGCCTTTTTTCTGATGCTATCATAAAATAGGTTACACGAAGTGTAGATACTGAATTTGGCCAGTTAAGTACCCAGGAGCAGATGACTGTTGATGCTATTGTACAAGCTAGGTAATAATATATGTTATCTGGAATTAAATATATGCAGCGAAAATTTAGCTATTTTCTACAAATATTTTTGTTTAAATGGGAATAAATGCCTGACTAAAGATAGATATGTGTTTTATGTTAATTTCTTCACAACTTTTTGAAACAGATGATATGGATATACAGGGGACTGTTTCAATCATCTAGAAAAGCAAGTTACTGTTTCATTATTTCGTTTGTTAACAATTAAAGCAGGAGATCTACCTATCACTAGTAGGACACAAGAGAAGCATTGTCATGTTGGCTTAGAAAGATTTGTCAGGAACATAGATTCAAGAATATTATCAGCATCTGAATAATTTGAGGCCAACAAAACATATGCAGTCATATTAAAAAATCAAAATCTATGCAGTATGCACTAATTGAAACAGAAGCCTGTAATCTTAAGCTCATGTTTTCCTGAATGATTTGAACTACCTCTTGCATTCTAAGTTATGTTGATTAAAAGACGCAAACTATTCCTCTCCTCAAAATGTTTCAAAACATGTGGAGTATCGCTCTATCAAAAGTCTTCCTGAGTTCTTTTGTAACCCTCTTCCTGCATTTTTTCAATGATTTTAAGGGAATATTCACTAAAACATTGAGGCTTGCCTGCATTTAAGTTAGAGAGTTGCACATTGCTGCTTTTTTACTGATATCTATGGTCAATAAATGGCTGTTGCATGAGTTTTGGGAGTTTTAAGCAAAATTGAAGAGTTTATACATGAATGAAGATTTTGGAGCTACAAGCTCACACCTTGGTTTTGCATGATTCTTGCGAAAAATATAACTATACGAGATCAGTTCATCATATAGGATTTTTAATACAACAAAAAACACACAATAAATTGCAGTTTGCAGCAACAGGTCATTGTTAATACCCCGGTTAGAAAAGGGTCATGAGTCATTACTGACGTGTACCTTCATTGTTGCAGTGAATTTCCGTTGTCTATAATTTTGGTTGGAGTTGGAGATGGTCCATGGGATATGATGAAGGAATTTGATGACAACATACCCGCTAGGTCTTTTGACAATTTCCAGGTATGCATGAAATGAAAACAATAGGAATTATTTTTATAGTTTTATTAGATTATGAAGCAATATAACGTGGACATTTGTCCTCCTAGTTTGTCAACTTCACTGCAATCATGTCAAAGAAAATCAGTCAGAGTAAGAAGGAAACAGAGTTTGCGCTTTTGGCACTCATGGAAATTCCTTTGCAGTACAAGGCAACATTAGGGCTTGGAATTTTAGGGTATGGAAATGCTGAAGGCCAGTTACACATATACTTTTAATTTACTAATTTTAAATTGATGTAATCCCCTCCATTTTGTTATGCTTGTTTCTACTGACTAGGCGTCGGGTCGGGAAGTCACCTGAGCGAGTTCCACTGCCCCCTCCCTTCGCAAGCTATAATACAATCTCGAGAGCTGCACCATCTCGAGCAAATAGCTTCCAGAGTATGCCTTCTCATCCTAGGGAGGAAGCACCTGTAGAGTCAGCAATCGCGGCATCAGTTACATCCCCACCAAGCGCGGTTGCTAGAGCAGCAGAACCTCAAGTATGAAAAATTCTATCTTGCTACCTTCGTGTAGGTTACAAAATTAATGTGCATTTGTATATCATATGAGTAAGATATGTTTTTGATTACTCATGAAGGTAAGTTGGCGTCTGAAACTATTCTTTGTTCAGAAATAGTAGCAACAAGGGATTATTCTATTGTGGTACATATGTAGCAGTATAACAATTTTCATATATCTTATGGTGTGATGTTGGGAAAATGTCAGCAAGCTAAATCACCTCTTTCTCTGCATCAACCATGATTAATACAACAACAAACCTAATAATAACTTTAAATCATGGCTTAGATATCAATAGTTACTTTTTTAGCATTTTTATTTAATTATAGATCTTTAGATATATTCGTTTTTTATGTTAATTTCGGTTTTTCTATATTTTTACTCATATTATTATCTTAACTTATTTAAATATGACTAAACTATCCTAGTCAATGCTAGATAATTTTTTTAATAGGTGCTATCCCTAACCGATCACGTATATTCTTATTCCAGACTTCGATAAAAATAACCATAAATTTAACGTAACGTATGCATTTTTATAACACTCAGCTGTTCAACATGTCAGTGTTTTAGGCTAATATTCTGTCTCATACAACATAGCAGGTTTAATAAATATTCTATAAAATTTGTCTTGTAACTTCTACGGTGTTCTCTTATCACAGATGATGCTAGATGTTTGGTGTTATTTTATCCAGTCTGCTTTAATTCTATGGTTAACGTTTATATCAATATTCTCATCCATCTGTACTATTAATTATAGATATTGAAAGCTATTCTTTTTATACACTACTTGGTCTCTTAAACTCACATATTACTTCTTATGTATGATGGTGCTAAAGTCATATCTTAAGTATTCAGTCTTAGTTTTATTTACTCTAAATCTTTGAACTCAAGAGTCTATCAATACAAACTTTAGTTTTCTATTTACTTATATTTAACTTTCATCAACTAGATATCAGCTTGTGTGTTTTTTTAATCTTATCTATTATTACCAAGATAAAGAGATACAAGTTTGACTGATCTCTAATGTCTTATTTTAATATTGGGTGAAATTCTCTAGTCATAACACTCATAGTATATTGCTAATCTCATGACCTTTTTTTGTTAAGAAAGAAATAACATATGAATCTGCTCTAATATATGTCTGTCTCGGTGCTTATAAATACACAAATTCAAGAGTCAATTGTGAAGTTTCTGATTGTTCGTAGCAATCTTGCCCTTTTTATTTATTGAAATTCTGCCAACATGTACTTAGGCAATCGTTATTTTTTTTTAATTTTTTTTAATGTTCAGCTCTGCCCCGTTTGCCTCTCCAAACCCCGGGACATGGCTTTTGGTTGTGGACACCAGGTGACAAACACTAGATATTATCAGGTCTATCCTGCATTTTCCCCACTGATTGTTCAACAAATATATTGTTTTCCTTTACTTGCAGACATGTGCTGAATGTGGACCGCAAGTCGAACATTGCCCTATCTGTCGAAGGCCAATTGACACAAGAGTAAATTTGTACTAATTTCACCATCTCATGCATAAAAGGTTTTCACTGGAGGCTGCACGCTGAACGTAGAATCCATGGAGAACTCTGGATAGGCTCTTTAATTAGTGGTGCAGTATGTATTAATGTTGATAAAAGATAGCGGTCAAATAAGCATAATAAAATTGTCCTCTTCTGATGTAGGTGTGGTGAGTTAACTGTTATATTTGTCATCACAATGAGTAAAGTACAAGTGAGGGACAGGGAGGAGTAACTTCGACTCCTTCCTAGCCTCTTCGAGTAAAGGTATTTGAAATGGGACAGCATATCGAATCAACGAAATGAAGCTCAGGAGAAAATTTCTTAGGCGCGCATATCGAATCAATGAAATGAAGCCTAAGAGAATTTCTTAGGTGTCTTTGAGTTTTTACTTCATCCCTTTTATATCTCTAAATTTTGCCTCTTCCTAGTAATCATACACATGCACCATACGTTCTGTAATATATATAGTGAAAACATTCATGATTTATAAAACCAAATTATATATGGTAATGTTGTATTAATCAAATTTATGCATCTTCGATACACTTATACATAACAAATATTAAAACAATCATTAAGAGAAATAATAAGGATTCTAGCATTGTGACGTCAGTCATTTTCCAGTGCCAAATGCCCTTGTACCATCTCCTCAACCCTACTCCCCGTCAACCTTTGCTTCTTCATGCCCCCCGTCAACCTTTTCCCACCTTTTGTATTCGGCTTCTGCCGTCTTCTGTGTATCAAGCATGCAAGAGTTGGACATGCCAAGGCCATTCGAGCGAGGCATGCCCTTTTACAGTGTTAGTTACCAACTGGTACTACATGATAATCCTTTTCTTTAAATCTGACAAATCTAACACAAAGGCGAAAAATCCGAAGAGGTAGCATAATTACAACACAGTAAGCATGGTTGAATCAGCTTTCAATTAACCACCAAAGTCTCTGAATGCATTGCACAAGAGCATTAAAGCAATTGGTTACTTTGTAAAAAAAAAAATCGGATTTTAGGAGCTCCGTGAGCAACAGACTAACGTAAGCTTGCTAGTGTTTGCCACCAAATTATCAGGCTGGAATGGAGGAACCTGATGGAGCTTGAGGGCATCCATGGACAACATACTGCTTCAGTTGATCAGAAGATGGCAAGCCCTCTAAGGAAGCAGTGTAGTAGGCGTTGGGCGCAGCTCTCCAGAGTGAGAGGAAGGGCTAGAGGTGATTATCTGCTCAATCGGGCGGCGAAGCGCGATAGAAGAGGCGTGCGGCCGTCGATGCGTCGATCGGGCTCAGGTTCGGCGGTGGTGTGAGGACGGAGCGTGATCAATCGGGGATTGGAATCGAAGGGCATGGGGCGTGCAGAGCCGCGCGGCACGATGGGGAAGGAGGCATTGGGCGCCTCTACTCCGCCATCCTCACACTCTGCCCCACTATCCCCAGTCGCTGCCATGCGCCTCGGCCGCATCTCAGCCAGCAGAGCCACCACGTCCTCCTCCTCTTAGCGTCATGAGGGGATCCGGAAGCCGGTTCATGGCATT
The DNA here is from genome assembly GCA_030770085.1 of Oryza coarctata. Taxonomy (NCBI): domain Eukaryota; kingdom Viridiplantae; phylum Streptophyta; class Magnoliopsida; order Poales; family Poaceae; genus Oryza; species Oryza coarctata. Next base: position 6,461,961 of record CM061484.1, on the reverse strand, counting down.
GGAACGGGGCGGCGTTTGTAGAGCGGGTGGACTCCGAGCCCCGCCGGGTGGGACTGGCGGTGGAGCCGCGGAGGTCGACGCTGAGGGTGTTCGTGGGAGAGGCTTGATTGTACGGGATGAAGCGCGTCCCGGATTATCTGCACGTGCAGAGGGGGAGTGGATCATCTGCGTCGTCGGAGCTGATATGGGGTCGTTGGATTGGATTTAATGAATAAAGTACGACTGCTGTTAGCATAAATACCTAAAGTTTTCATTTTTTTATCCCTTTTATTCTCATTACGTTTGATTTATTCCAAATTTACTATATTGCTCTCTCATACTTACGTACGTGCTAGCTTCTTAGTAAGAAACATATTTCTTAAAATGCACAGATCTGACCGTTTTGAATTCCCCACCACACCAACACTATTTTGTCCACCTCTAACTCCCAATGCCTCTCATTCTCATTCTCATGATATTTCATCATCAAATATCTAATGAGCTCTTAGCTCCTCTCACCTTCTCTTATGTACAGGAGTAAGTCATTTATAGGCATGAAATCCTTAGCTACATGGCTCCGTCCTTTCTGCTTATGGAATTATAGCAAAAAAACTCCGCTATTATTGTCTAGATAATTTGTTGTAAGCAATAAGTTTATAGTATGTAATATTTAATTCATAAGTATAAGCAATTGTCCATCTGCCCAATCATCTAAAAAGAACACCCCCTCTATAGGCTACACGGTTTAAAGACGATTCATAGCATCAGAAACTAACTAACCGAAGCAGATATGCTAACACGCATTCTACCTTATGCTTCAACGAGGCTCATCGCCTGACAGAGTGGCGGCCTGCTCATTATGGGGCATGACTGTGGTATGCGGCTGTGGACCAGCTATTATATGCAACTTACGTGTCCTTCTGCTATGCTCTTTAAACCCATATCTCAAGGTTGGGGATACTTGCAGTATGCCGCTGGGTCTCTACTACCTCATAATTGTTTGGACTCCCTTTTGTCGCTTTAACTCTACTTCTCGATGTATCCTACTCTCGTGATATCTCGTCTTGCTAGTTGCCGCGGTCACCTTTCTCCTGACGCGCTCTTAGCAGACAACAAAGTGATAGCATGAATGGGTGCTGTTTGATATGCCAATTAATCCCATACGAAGTCAAGCATTTATGGCCACTTATGGGCACAGGGCAACTTGCAGGTACATGAACTTGTGATCAAAAATTCAGACGATAGACCCTCTGCTCTCTCCAATGATAAATATATGTCATTTGACTGGTTCTAAATAGTTGGACTCTACCTCGTTGTAGATCGTACGCGTAAGGGTAAGGTTGTACTGTCTTGTGCCGTGAGTCGGTCCACGACGATCGTGTCAGTGGCCCGAGCAAGCAATGTGCATGCTCAGTGCAAACACTTTTTTTCTCTAAAGGATGTTTGGAATAATAAACGCAGAGGGGATATTCACGGCTAATGTCCTGCACTAAACATGAAAATGATTCAACGCAGGACAAATTGAGGATCAATTTCATCTCCCCTTATACCACAAGCATTAAAAAAACTCGACCAACCAAGTTAACTAGGTGGCTTTTTTAAATTAAGAATAAATATGCACCCAAATTCGTCTCAACAAGGATTTAAACTGGAGCTGAGTTCTTATTACCACAAGCATATTCATGGTGAACATCTGCAACTGCAAGAAGAGATAAATATAGTACTTATCTATTGATGAGACACATGTCTCATGGTAATATATATTATAAGAAAAATGCAATTACTAATCTCATAAACTTTATAAGCTACATTTTCTTAACCTGCAACCAGCAATCACTTTCATTTGGATATAGCGCAGTGACTGCACATGCAGCATCAAACTTTACATGTGGTTTTTTTTTTCTGAGGAATAGATTGAATACAAAAAGCATGATGAATAAAAAGCACTACTGTCCCCAGATACTGATCTTACATGTGCACTTTGCGAAGATGGGCAGCTGAAAACCAGATAGCACCTCCGCTTTAACCGTGAATTCTTTATGTCCGAGCGACTATTGGATCTTGTACAGGATTAGAATTTCTCCAAATGATTATCGATCAGAAGATGCTTGGAAATCTGCCCCTGTTCATGGAGATCTTCTCTCTTAGTTTATATAATGTATGGATTCTTCTAAAGTCGGTTCATGGGATTTTATTGTTGCGGCATATCAGTCATTGGAGCAGGTACCCAAGAGCGTGGATGTAGCCTTTGGATTGATAGCCTTTAATTCTCACTATGTTTTACATTTTTTCTTTTAAAAACTAGAGCGGGTGTGTGTTTTGGTAATGTACATCTTAACTATACAGAGGTCAGGAGTGTATAGTTGTATCAATTTAATGTAATTAGTTGAGTTTAATAAAGTTTCCATTATCTTTAAAAAATAAAAGAAACAAGACAATCTTATTTTTAATGGGATGATCCCCTCCATTTTCAATTGGAAAGCCCTAAAGGAACTACATTTAATTGGGCTTAAGGAACAAGACAACTGCAGAATCATCATTTGGATGGAGAGTCTCCAATTCTTTCTTTTTTTCCCTCCCCGAGGGGTTGTAACTTTAAAAAGCTCAAGTTTTTTCTTTATTTAATGAAAATATATACCATAGGTGCATCCTCTACTATATGTTGACGGGAAAAATAGGTTACTAGACACACTTAAGAATTTTATGTGCAACCCGTAGCATTACCTAGAAATGCGCCACCATAAGAATGCGCCACCACAAGAGGTAGATGTCGTTGAACGATTACCTAGGAGAGATCCCTTAGGATGAACGTGCGTTGGTTTATCCTAAGGTCAGTAGGCGTTGTAGAGACAAAATATGACAAGCAATTAAGGGGTTGAAAGGGAAATATGGGATATAGGAAGAAAGGAGGGGGAAGATGTAGAAGATAGCAATAGGGATTGAAAGATAATCAGAGAGCTTGAAGCGTGCACTTGATCTCGTGCCGCCTACGTATTATATAAAATTAGGAAGAGCCACTAGCGTAGCTTACAAGAATAGAAGAGATGTCATATGAAAAGTTCTTAACTTTTCTAATTACAGAAGATTTACATATTAGAAAAGACGCTATATAGAAGATTATTAAGAAACTTCTGGATGCATGTGTTACAGATTCATCTAATACTCCCCCCTCAATCACAACTTTTCTAAGTTGAGATGGTACTTAAAATTCTTCAACTTTCGTACACTCAAGGCTTTGGTGAAACCATCTGTCACTTGATCTTCAGAAGGAACAAAATTAATCTGAAGTAATTTATCGTTTACCCGTTCTCTGATAAAATGAAAATCAACTTCAATGTGTTTAGTTCTAGCATGGAACACAGGATTTGATGCAAGATATTTGGCCCCCATGTTATCACACCACAACCGTGCAACAGGCAGACTGGATACCTTTAATCCTTTCAACAAAGTTTGAATCCAAATAATCTCAGCAGTTGCATTAGAAAATACCTTATACTTAGATTCAATACTTGACCTTAATACTGTAGCTTGTTTCTTTGCATGCCATGATACAATATTATTTCCTAGAAATACTGCAAAGCCACCTATTGATCTTCTGTCATCAGGACAACCAGCCCAATCAGCATCTGAATATGCACTTACCAAGAAGAAAAATGACTTATTTATCTTTAGACCAAGCTTTGCATATCTCAATATTCTTTTAACAGCCGCGCAATATACTGCAAGGCTTCTACAATACTCCTGTATCTTGATGCATCTATAGGACCAAGCGGATCTTCTTTATAAACTGAGAGTTTATCACTAGTGGATAGAGGTGTACTTACCGACTTGCAATCCATCATATTTGCTCTTTTCAATAGATCATTTACATATTTTTATTGTGTCAAAATAATTTCATGCTTTGTCTTGGCAACTACAATATTGAGGAAATAGTGTAAGTCACCTAAATCGAAAAATCATTGTGGAGATGCTGAAGTAATGCGGTCACTGTCTCATGTTTAGAACCAACCACAATTATATCATCAACATAAATTAACATGAACATAACAATGTCACTGTTACTGTAATAGAATAAGGAAGTATCGGCTTTGGATCCTTTAAAACTAAGCGCACAAAGTTTCTTACTTAACCTTGAGAACCATGCTCTAGGCACCTGCTTCAATCCATATAGTGTCTTATCTAACTTGCAGACATAGTTTCTTGTAGAATTGTGCTCGTACCTAGGAGGCTGCTTCATATAGACATCTTCTTCAATAAGCCCATGTAAGAAAGCATTGCGAATATCCAATTGTCTAATAGTCCTACCCTTGGACACAACAATAGAGAGAACAACTCGAATAGTGGCAACTTTAACAGCAGAACTGAAAGTATCTTCATAATCAATACCATACCGTTGCTTAAAACATTTTGCAACCAACCGAGCCTTGTATCTATTTAAGCTGCCATCTTGTTTATGTTTAATTTTTATATAGCCACTTGCAGTCAATAATATTATGCCCTTTCTGAGGAGGAACCAAATGCCATATTTTATTTTTCATTAATGCATCATATTCAGCATCTATTGCCTATTTCCAATTATTATCCTCTAATGCTTCTGATAAGTTTTGTGGCTCACCGGTTGATGTTAAGAAAGAATATTTAACCGTACTATCAGTGTAGCGCTTCTCCTTGCGAGTACCACTTTGTAAACAGGTCTTTGGCCTTTGATGTAGCTCGTCCCTAGCTGAAGGTGCCGTAGAAGATCCCAGCATGGGATCTAGAGTGGATTCGGCCGCCGGGGGCTCCGGATTCAGTGCCCTGATCGTGTCGGGTGTGCCGGATGCAGAATCGCCCGCACGCGTTGGAGAGGCAGTCGTTGGCCCAGGCGATGTGTCATGGGATGATACACCGGGCTCGGACTCCTAGGCAGATACACGTGTGAAAGTCATTGGAGGCGTAGGTGAATAGCCTTGGGGGTCAGCTCCGATTGAAGGAGCTCCAGGTATCCCCGTATGCGAAGATGGCAATTCTTGCGTGACTTCATGTGCTAGGAAATCATTGTTAGCAGGATTAATTGGATAATCAGCCACATGATCACTTATGGTATGAACCCCACTAGTCGGATTTAACAAATATGTAGGTAAAAGATTAATTTCATCTTAAAACCTGATACAGGCAATCGCTATCGGCTAGCTGCCGATAGGATCGGGATAGCCATCGGCCGCGCCTGGAAGGTCCTTCGCTATTGGCTATTTGCCAATAGGAATTGAAAAGCTCTTCGATTGGCTGGGGAGCCAATGTGGACAGGTGTTGACGAGGGATTGGCCGTAGAGCCGATGGAGGAACTGAGGTGTACTCAGAGGATAGTTAAGCGCACAGGATCCCTTCGGATAGCCAACGGAAGCCGTAATAGTTGTTCATCGGCTAGAAAAACCGATGAAGACACATGTGGACTGGCAAGGAATAGTATTAAAAGGCACGGGCTGCAAAGCCAATGCCACTCCGGATATGACAACACGAGGTCCGTCGCGTGCCGTGACAGCGCCATTAACACCGAACCTCGAAGATTGGACCTAACTGAGACAGTACAAGGCTAAGACCAACAGCGATGATACAGAGGACGCTAGATCGGCTGTGTTGAAGCAAAGATAGGAATGAACCCATCGGCTAGCTGAGCCGATGAGAGGACGCCTCTCTGAAGGCGGGTGCATATCAGCTGGGAGACCGATGCGCTTAGCATTACGCGCCAAGGGACACCTCTAAAGGCTGATGCGTCGGCCGAGGGGCCGATGCACTAGGCGTGAAGCTCAGAGCATGGATAACTCATCGGCTAGCACTCCGATGATACGCCATACAGAAAACTATAAGCCTGAAGCTCGATCTATCGTTGGCAGCCCCGTAGGTCGAACCTAACCTATGCAGCACGAAATTGACAATGACAGAGGGAGCTTAACAGGCCGATAGGCCCTACATGGACGTGATGCGATACGTCTGATCGGCCTAATAGGTCGAACCTAACCGATGCAGCCTTAGACAGAGCAGAACATATCGAGATAGTGGCAGGACTTACCCCTTCGCCAGAGATCGGGCATAACCGATACAGCCTCGCATCGTGAGCTAGAACCCGTCGGTAGAAACCTAGATAAACTAGGGTGGTGATGCGCTTAGATTGTATTGATCGAGAGATAGACTACATGTCTCCAGGGGTCTATATTTATACCCTAGATTTACAGACTCCGACGTGTTTATAACCATCGGACGTTATTTTCTAGAAAATATCTCTAAACAAGTTAACTAACTAACTAAACATTCCTAATTAAATAAGGTTACAATTTACAAAGATAAAATACCCTGCCGTGGATTCCAAGGCTCCTCTATAAACTCGATCTTATCTGGATAGTCTTCCAATCTGGAGCTGAGTCTTCCTACGCTACCATCCGATCGGCTTTTTCACTGTAGTCATTGGACACCTCTCAGCCGATCGGCTTTAGCACCATCGGGCTGTTCAGATTTTGGCGTTAACACATGCCCCCTAATTTCGAAGTATGAAGACTCATGTTTCGAAATTCTCTTCCTTAGGCCTCTAATGTTTCGACATCTCCTCTTTCCTTGATAATCGGCTCTCGTAAGCCGATACCACATGCATCAGATGTGTTAAACTATTGAACTCTTGTGAAGAAAATTTCCACCTGATGTGACTTGACAACCCCTAGAAGGCCAAATCAGCAAATTATTCATCACTCAGAACAAGACTATAGCATCAGCTTCTAGTGTCCTGGAAATGTTGGATGCATTCTAGAACTGACTCATTAGGTCTCTGTCTAACCGATGTTACATCTAACAGTCTCATTTCCTGAATCCTAGTACAGAACTGTCTATGGAATTGCTGCTCTAGATTGGCCCATCCTTTAATTGAGCTCGGTAGTAACGAAGAAAACCATGCAAAGACTGATCTAGAGAGGGATAAGGGAAAGAAATGGACTTTGAGAGCTTCCTCAGCTTTCTTCACACTGTGCTAAGAATCGGCTGATGTGCTCCATTGTAGATATGTTGTCTTGCCCTGAAAGTTTTGAGAAATCTGATATCGTGTATTGGTGAGGTAATGGAACTCTGTCAAACCATTATGGATATGGGTGTCGATATATAACTGTTTGATCTTTGGGCTTGATACCAAATTGCTCTTTCACCATGTCCACAATCCTGGTTAACCAATTCTTCTCCCTTAGAGTATCTTCCTGATCATGTGGAGGTAGATATGGTACCCGATTCTGCCTGTGATATTCTCCATAATGATTTCTTTGAAAGAATTCTGGAGGTACCTCCTGCCGTTGCCCTCCGAATCGATCTTGTATTGGTGGATGCATATTTGCCGATAGGTCCTTGTTTTTCCAAGTTTCATCCGTCTCTATCGGTAAAGGCACATGATCCTGATCAGGTTCTTGAGCTGATGATTCTTGTATCGGTAAAGGCACATGATCCTGATCAGGCTCTTGAGCTGATGATTCTTGTATCGTCTTTTTGATTAGATCTTGCAATGTATCCATCCATACTCCTGATGGATTACTGAATGCTTGATAAAATGATTCGTTGAACATCTCTTGCAATGGCTTGAAAGAATTCATAGGTACTGAATGGCCTGATTCCTTCATCAAAACATATTTTGGTAACTGTGCTTTTTGAATCGGCCCTTGTTTAGTCATACTGAAGGATTCTAAACAGAGTTTCTGAAAGTTGTCCATGTTTTGCTCTATATGCTGTCTCTGGTCTTCATTCATATCCTTCATGGTAACTAGAACTATAATCTTCTCATCGGCTTTATCTTCAAACGAATATGTATTGGAATCAACCTTTTCTTTAGACATATTGACAACAAGATGCCCCCGGGTTGATGAGTAAAATTTGACTTCTAATCAGGCACTTGTAGAGTCTTGCTGGTTGATTAATAGAATTATATCACACCAGCCGATAAAAGATCTTCAGTCGATGGAAAGTCTTTAGGTTTCTCCAGCCGATGAATGAAATCCAGTCCAATTGGCTAATGAATGAAGATTTCTACCCTATCGGCCGATGAATATAGTATGGTTCTTATCGGCCGATGAATGAAACCTTCGGTCTCACTGGGCATGTCAAAAAATATGTTCGCGCTGAGATCCCTCATGCGCCCTGGCGCGAAGACGCCGACGCCTGGAAGGTCTGCTTAGCTCCAGTGCAGGCCGATCGGCTTCTCTTCATGGCTCGAGGTACACGCGCCGGGGGCCATGGGGTTCGATCGGCTCCGGCGTGATGGTACGGGTGTAGGCGTGCCAGTCAATTTGACTCTGCAATTGACAAGAAAGTGAGACGAGCAGGTCTGTCGGACGGTGGGCCGATACAGGCACTCGCTATCGGCTGGCTACCGATAGGATCAGGATAGTCATCAGCCACACTCGGAAGGTCCTTCACTATAGGAATCGGAGAGCTCTTCGATCGGCAGGGGAGCCAATGTGGACAGGTGTCGACGAGGGATCGGCAGTACAGCTGATGGAGGAACCGAGGTGTACTCAGAGGATAGCAAATCGCACAGGATCCCTCCAGATAGCCGACTGAAGCCTTAACAATCGTTCATCGGCTGGAAAAACCGATGAAGGCACATGCGAACTGGCAAGAAATAGCATTAAAAGGCAAGGGTTGTAAAGCCAATGCCGCTCCGGATATGACATCACGAGATCCGTCGCCCGCCGTGACAACGCCATTAACACCGTACCTCGAAGATCAGACCTAACCGAGATAGTACGAGGCCGAGGCCAATACTGATGATACAGAGGACGCCGGATCGGTTGTTCTGAAGCAAAGATAGGAACGAACTCATCTGCTAGCTGAGCCGATGAGTGGACGCCTCTATAAAGGCGGGTGCGTATCGGCTAGGAGACCAATGCGCTTAGTGTTACGCGTCAAGAGACACCTCTAAAGGCTGATGCGTATCGGCCGAGGGGACACCAACTGATTTGGGCGCAGGACCCTACACATCAGTATAAATAATTTCTAAAGGTTGGTGGGAAACAGAGCTGGAACGAGAAAAACGTAACTGACGGCTCTTGGCTCTTGGCTTTTCGACATGAATCACACATCGAATGTTTATTTGAATCTGCTAAAACTTGAAGATTAAATTGGCTGATAACTTTTCCACAATCGGAGCAGCCGGATGACCTAAACAAGAATGCCATCTATAAAAAAAAATTTTGCAGCTCCATAGGCTTGCTTTATTTTGCGCCTAGCAGGAAGAGGATAGAGCACACGATCGCAGTGTCTCCTAAGCAGAGTTTTCTTTGTTGCCTGATCCTTAGTCAAGAAAAAATCAGGATAAAATTTTATAAAGATAGAATTATCAGATGTGAGACGATGAACTGAAACAAGATTTTTGTTGGCCTTGGGAACATATAGAACATTATTGAGATGAAGATCACAACTAGGGGTTGTAACAGTAGAATGACCAATGTGACTGATTTTCATACCTGCTCCACTCGTCGTGTGGATCTGATCATGGCCCTTCTACCTATCATGGATCGACAGTTTCCCCAAGTTGCTGGTGATGTTATCTGTAGCACCTAAATTCATGTACCAGTTGGAGTAGTCTACTCCGTAGGACGTAGATGTTGTACCTGCATATTTTTCTTCTGGTACAAAGTATTTGTCAAATCTGTACCAACATATGTCAACAGCATGTCCTTTTATCTTGGAAACCTGACACCTAGGTCTATTGTCAGGCCTATGCTACTGATTATTTTGTGGGCCTTGATTCTGCTAGCGCTGCCCATTGCTTCGGCCACGCCCACGAGATGGAGTACCCCCACGTGAGCACCCTCTGCCTCGTGTGCCTTGCAACGCACCGCGTCCTCTGTTGGTGGAATTAACCGAGGAGTGGCTATCAGGCTAGAGAAGATCCATACGCTACTCAAACGAGAGCAGCTAGGAGTACATCTCTCCCATATTGATCGGCTCAGTCCTAGCGACTAGGGCTAAGACAATGGGATTATAGTCGAAATCAAGGCTGGCGAGAATGTAGGAGACCAGCTCGTCATCGTCGATGCCCTTGCCAGCAAATGCGATCTCATCGACGAGAGATCGTATCTTGGCGATGTATTCCGCCATGGAGAGATTGCCCTTCTTCGTTGTGGCGAGCGCGATCCTGATGTTGACGGTGCGTGCTCGTGACATCGAGGTGAACATGGCCTCGACAGCACTTCATACTTCAGCAGCAGTCTTGCAAGCAGTTAACTGAGATAAAATATTTGGAGTAATAGAAGAGAGCAGAAATCCCAGGACCTATTGATCTATAGCACCCCACTCAACGTAGAGTGGGTTATGCACCTCTACTTTTTTGCCATCTGCTGTCGTCTTCATGGTAGACGAGGGGGTCTTTGTGGCGCCTATGAGAAATCCCTCCAGGTGTGCACCCCTCACGATGACAAGCACTTGTATCTTCCACAGTGCATGATTGTTCTTGGTCAACTTCTCGGAGACAGTTTGTCCGACCAAGGGATTGATGGTGGCGGCCTAAGAGGTTAACATGGTGGAAGATGGATCTAATCTATTATTATTTATTAGCTCTGATACTATGAAAGATAATCAGAGAGCTTAAAGCGTGCACTTGATCTCGTGTCGTTTGCGTATTATATATAAACAGAAAGAACCCTGATAGAGATAAGTTTATTAAATTTTCTAATTATAGAAAATTTACTTATTAGAAGAGGCGTAAGTTTCCGAAGAACATGTGTTATAGATTCGGGATAACAAATTGATTTTGATGATTAATATTAGTTATTTCAATCGGCTCTATCCCCTTGTAATTATAGAAGAGATTTTCTTATGTCTATATGACCTTCTCCATGTCATTTAGAGATCAATTAGGACACGGAAAACTACAACCCAAGCAAAAACCACGAGAAACACTAAAACTAGAATTGGACTTGGCTATTAGATGGTCTGATGTTAAGCCGCTGGACGGTCCGGTATTATATAATACTGGTTAGTCTGGCCTTGTGGTTCGGGCTTGTTCCAAACTTTAATATAATTTAACCCTAGTGTTAAATTTAACTATCAACACCATACTTGGGTAAAAAATTAAGTGGTAGCCGTCAGATCAGCAGCCGTGCATTGTCACCACCGGTCCATTCATCGGCTTTTCTCAACTGAAATTGCATCCAAAATACACATTGGGTTAGACTTCTTAGCTGTCTAATCAGACTACTTGTATGATGCACCTCAGGTCATTCATAACAGACTAGACAGCGAGAGATAAAGTTTATCCAAGCTTAAGTGACTCAAGCGTCCTTGTTTTGTTGTGGAACAAGAAGACATCGAGCTCGATCCATGTCTTTTGGACAGTGTCTCTCGCACAAGCTACCATAGAAACAAATTGTCGATCTACTCAAACTCCCAATGTATTCAATTCCCAGGACTGATAAGTACTGCCGTTGTAATGAGTGTTGAACAAAATGTGACAGTCAGTTCAGAAGCGTCGTAGAAGCTCTCTTTGTTACTAACCAGAGGTCCAGAGCACACTAAGCCAAGAACGTATTTATGTGCAGCTAACAGACGTACAGTGTTCCACTGTGCCACTCTGCTAGCTGATCTGCTTCGTTCTTGTATTGAGTGGCACAGATGATCTGCTTCGTTCACAGTTGTACTTCGCTAGGGAGTTCTCTGTATTCAATGCAAGAACATCTGTTCTACGAATTACAGATTCGTTCACAGACGTACTTCGCTAGGGAGTTCTCAATACAAGAAAGCGTATTGCTACTCAAAAATGTATTTTGAGTAGTAACATACTAAGCGAAGTTCTTGTATTCAGTAGCAACACACTTTCTTGTATTTTGAGTAGCTTATCTTATCTCAAGTAGCTTTTCAGCTTTTCTTATCTCAAGTAGCGAAGTACAACTTGTCGAATTTGTCATCTACTTTTTGCCGTAGGTCCATATTATGTGCTTCAGAGGATAAAATGCCATTCAAATTTAGAACCGTGAAAGTGAATACGGAGCTGATAATTTTTATACTTTTTGGAGAAAAAAATACGGATACAATTCATCTTCAGATAGTACGGATACGATAAGTTTTTTAGAGGCACGGATATAAATATGTATCACTATTTCTGGCGGATACAAATATAAATATCTAAACATTATTGGTACACAGATATCCATGAAACATAAAATGTACCTCTCTTCTAGGCTTAGTTCTCTAGCTAACATTTTCATTTCTTTAATGATGCTTTAGCCTACAACTTTAGTACATAATATTAATATTATTTGAACTTGCAAATAGCTATGCAAATTAGATATATATTGATATCATTCCATCAACTTGGCATGTATTTAGACTAGTTATATTACATGTGTTGAACTCATCAGCATCATTTAGTTCATGATGTAGATATTTATGTAAAATTAGCTAATTATTTATCTCAAATCACTCATTTTGAGTGGTTTTCATTTCCAAGAAATATCTATTTATCTTATTCGATCCTTATTTGTATTAAAATTAATTTATATTTGTTTCGGTATCTGAGTTATTCGTATTTATTTTCATATTCGACTGGAAACATATATGAAAACAAATATGGCACCAACATTATCCGGTCACAACATAATAATGTACAGAAAGTAGAACTTTAAGTACTAAGTAGTGGCAAATTGGACATTGGATTGTGGCTAGAATAAAATTTTCCTTTATCTAGATAGTTTAATTTAGTACTTGTATAAACACTTCCACAACATTATACAGGAGTACAATGCCTATGTCTACTCTGTGAAATTGCATGTCACCTTATCAAACTACCAACTTACAATAATCTATGACAAATTCGACATCTCCAATCCAGTGGTCCAGTACTTAGATCACTTCATCAACTGGACCTTCATTTCTTTCCCTAAGAACCAGCACCATGCATATCACTCGGATGAACAAAACATGATAAATTGAGATTTTGCATGACCAATTGCCCATTCTCTTGAACTACACATCCCAGCACATCCCATTCTTAGGTCATCTCATCATTGATGGTCACCCTCTAACTCTTAAACAACAGTTGTCTTCCCACGGAGCTGTACAGTTTTAAGTATTGATTCTGCCGTATAGAGAAGCTAGTCAATTATCACTTATCAATCTGACAAGTGTAGTCACATGGAGTGTCACTGACTATCGCTTCAGTGCTTTCTGGGAAGCGGTTCGATGTCAAATTCACAAATCAGAATACATCTCATTCCCCTCTGCTGTTGCAATTGGTTGGACGAAGTGCATCCACACGTGGTGACATTGTTCCCCTCTTGCACTGTACTTTATCCACATTTTTCAACATCTCCATGATCCCTTAAAAAATAAAAGCAAATGTTAATGTGCTTATTGCATAAATGTTACAGTAAATTTTTAGCACTTGTGTTGTCATAAAAGATTAAAATTTTATCAAAACTCAAACCATAATCTTTTAAAGTTGAAATCAACCAAAAGTTTATGAAAAACAACTTACAGCAACACTATATTATGATTCAACAGTTGATTGAGCAAGATTAGATTACTTTCTTGAAGACTGCAATAAGAGAAGTACTAAGAAAATTTATGTAACATTTTTACTTTTTCTATGTATTCTATAACCTCTGAAATCCGTATTCGAAAAATCATGCAAATTTATAAATGATGATGCTAAATACCATATGCGAAATTCAAAAGTACGTTGTAAATATCTTGGAATGCACTTGACGGCTTAACAATGTGAAACACAAGGAGAAGCTTGAAATTGAGCGTACAAACACATAGCAAATTGTATATCTGGTCTTGATGTAGTAAGATACAACAGTGATCCAATCTTAGTTTGATATTTCTTTTGATTAACAGGCTCACCTTCTTCATCTCAATCAAGAACTGCACTAGATCCCATTGGTGTTAAAATCGGCTTGTAATTTTCTATCTAAAAATATCGTAAAAGATCTTTTGTGTACTTTGTTTGATGTACAAACATTCCGTGCGATGTTTGCTTGATTTGCAATCCCTAAAAGTAAATTAACTCTTCCATCATACTCATATCAAATTGCGTGTCAGAAAATTCTGTAACAAGCATGAGAAAAATAATCAAAGATAATATCATCTACATAAATCTAAATGAAAAAAATGATCATCATTGTGCTTTAGAACAAAGAGAGTTTTATACACTTTTCCATTTGAAAACTTTTTTAAGCAAGAAATTTTTTAAACAATCATACCATACTCTATGTGCTTGTTTTAAATCATACAAATATTTAGATAATTTGAAAACATGATTTAGAAATTATGAGTTTTTAAAACCATGTGATTGTCTAACATAAACTTCCTCATGTGTAAAACTATTTAGAAAATCACTTTGAATATCTATTTGATACAATTTAAAACTTTTTGAAGTAGTAAAAGCTAACAAAAGTCTAATTGCCTCCATCCTAGCAAATAGAGTAAAAGATTCATCAAAATCTAAACCTTCAATTTGATTAAAGTCTTGTGCAAAAAGCCTAGTTTTATTTCTTACTATTAAGAAAGATACAAGTTTTGAAAGTAATCAAAAGTTTCATCTTCAGTTTTCATAAAATAAACATAAGAATATTGAGAGTAATTATCCACAATAACAAATACATACCATTTCCCTTCGATAGATTGCACTCGAGCTGAAGCAATAGTGTCATCTGTAAAAACTATCCTAGTGTATCGGTCATCATAGAAATATTTGGGACATGAAGAAGCAACCATCTTAGGATATTTGGGACATGAAGAAGCAACCAATAGGAGAAACAAACCAAATCAAGATTTTTTTTTTGAGTTTTGGCAAACTACGAATAAGATATGAACTAATCAAAACCTACATGTCCAAGTCTATGATGGCAAAACATTAATTCTTTTAAAAATTTAGCAACTATACATGTAATCTTAGAAGAAACATAGTTGTTAAAAATGGATTTAAAAACTCTTCCAATCAAGGAATTTCTATGACAGTAGCACCAAACGAATCAAGAATTTCACTTTTAGATTTCTAAAATCTAACTTTAAAATCCTTATCAATTATTTGAGAAACTAAAAGCATATTGTATTTCAAATTTTCAACCCAAGCAACATCTTTCAAAGTAAATTTATCACTTGCCTTAACCGATCCTATAACAAAAATCATACTTATAAAAGTATCTTCAAAGATAATCAATTCCATCTTAGATGCTGGTTTGAGAGAGGAGAACCAATTTTTATCACCTATTATGTCACGGACAATCGGAACCTATTATCCACACGTTCTCCTTCCTTGCCATAAAAGCCTACCCACAAGTAAAAGTTAATGCCTCAGTACTAGGGTTAAATGAAAGAAATTTAGGGATCAAGTACTGAGACACACGACCAAAAGTATCAATAAGTATATGCGCATGAGTAAAACCAGTACATTTTTATTTCTTACAAAACCCTACCGAGGTTGGTCTAACTGGCACCTAAACGTCGGTTTAACTAGTCCCTCAAACCAGTACTTGTTTTTTGCCATTTAAATTTTACAAAAGTAATTTCTCTTTCTTTCTTCCATTTACGAGCAAGTCTAAAGCAATAACTACCCAAATGTCCATCTTTTCCACAAAAAGTACGAGTATACTTCACACGAGAAGATGGTTTTGAAGCCAAAGGTTTTGTAGTAGAAACAACTTGGCTTTAAAAAGAAAGAGAAGACATTCCAGCCGATTTGAAAATAGTTTTATTAGGTTCTAGTTTTGTCAAAATTTCTCTTTTGTTAGTGACACTCAAAACAATAGGTTGGTGATTAAGTAAAGTAAACATGTGCATCAAAATCTAACTCTCTATTAAGTATGCTAACTTTTGATTGATCTAAAATCATATTAAGTTCTTCTTACCAACATAAAACCTTTGCAAAGAACTTTTTAAATAAGAAACTTCTTTTAACAAAGTAGCACAACTTTTATAATCAAGTTTTTGTTCTATACAATTTTGACAACAAAGTAATTCATGAGTTTTCATATTATCTTATAAATACTCAACATGATCAAAAGTACCTTTTACTTTCATCATACTGAAAAAACATGTTGAGCAATTTTTAGCAACAAAATCCTCTTTTGTTATTTTAAACTTTTAGCATTAACGATATTAAACATTGAACTTGCATAGAAAACAACTTGATATTTTTTTTAAATATTTTTGGTTAAAAAATTTACTTGAAACACGAGAATGCAAAGAAACATCTAGAGCAAAAGAAGATTCAAGATTTATGGTTTTCTCCATTTTAGTTTGTAATCTCAAACAATTATTAGTATTTACATCTCATAAAAAAGAAATTTCAGAAAACAAAAATTTTCAAGATGTGCAACTATCATCATCAAAAATTAGAGATTTCAATCTAGCAATTTCAGCATTAAGAGATTCAACAATAAAGTCATGTTGTTTTATCTTTTTTTTATATTTTTGAATCTTAAAACCAAGAGAAACAATAATATTTAGAAAAGAAGTAACCTTAATGTGTTTGTTGTAAGAATCAGGCTCTCTAGATGTTGATACTCCATGAGCCATCAGGCATATTCCTAAGATGTTCTTGCCTTTGTCATCATCTTCATTCTTGCTTTCGAAGTCAAATCACTAGCTTGATCAAACATTGCACACACTTTGTTCAACATCTTGTAGCTCTCTTGGTACCTCTTGCCTTTGAACGTCTTCTTCTTCTCTCCTTTGTTCTTGTCCTTTTTATCTTTCTTCGTTCCTCTCTTGAGCATGGGGCAATTGAATCAAATGTGGTTAGGTTCCCCACACCCATAGCACTAGATTAGACCTCCTTGTTTCTTGTTTCTCATATTATTGAAGGCTTGAGAAAATTTATTAGTTAGTAAAATTAAGTCCTTAGAGATTTGCTTAAGTTGTTCATCGGACATAACTTAAAAGTGGTCAAATAAAGCGAGGAAGAAGCATCAATTGATGAACAGAAGAAGTCACTAAAGTGAAAGATTTAAAATTAACTTTGCATGAAAGAATATTCATCTCATATGTCTTTAGTTTGGTACAAGATTCTAAAGTTAAAGTATTTATATTGATAGGTTGTTAAATAGAAGTAACTTTTATCTTTCAAATAAACATATCAAGACCAATCATTGAGAAACTTAAGATTGAGCATAATTAGTATTATAAGAATTATGACGGAATATCACATAAAATTTTGTTAAAATGAGCATAATAATCATCCATAGTTTCTCTAGATTTTATATTAAATTTTATATACTTCTTTTTAAAAATATCTTTGTGTACCTTATTGATGTTAGAAGTCCATTGGTGATAATCACATAGAGTCTACCACATCTCATGCACTGTTTAAAAGATGAGAAATTCGATTGAAATCAGAACGAGAAACCCCATTTAAAATATAACTATGAGTTTTACAATTATTTTGAAAATCAGTTTTATTAGTCGTAATGATCTCATTCGAAATAACATAGGGTTTTAAAACTTTTTACCAAATATCAAACGATGAATGGAATAAAAGAATACTACTAACCTACATAAAGTTTCAGCGATCTCTTTAGATATCAGTCGCCCAATGGCTGATCTAACTGTCGTACTGCCAGTGCTCACCTTGATGAACCGTCCATGAAGAAAAAAAATACAAATTAACATAATTATTGAAAATAAATCAACACCAAAATGTGTTTTACAAGATATATACAAGACACTTCTCTCTCAAAACTAAATGCTAATTTTCCCCCTTCTATTTATATATCCTCACAAACTGCTACAGTAATCTATGCCGCTACAGTAACCTCGAGTGAACACTACCCTCATGTGCTATAGTCTGCCCTTCATTTTCTCTATAATTTTTCTAATACTTGCACTTTTCAGACTCTATCCAAAACTAACTCCACTTTACATACGTATATAACTCCTTTCATATATTATATAAAATCTTTAACTTCACGTGTAATGTTATATAGATTTACTATCCCGTATGATTTTCTGGATCACGTGGATTTTAATTTCTCTCGAGTCTAGTCTTAATACATCATTGATAATATTTTTAAAATCTTAAGACACACCTACAGTCAAATAGATAAAATAATTGTTTCTAGATTTACATATCACAATCTGACCCATAAGCCACATACACTAATACCAATACTATAAATATTTTCAAACCAATTTTTATTAATTAAATTATTTATAAATATAATTATTCATTGTAAAATATTAATCAAACGGAAACTCCATGGTACTATCTACCGACGATACAAATAGGTTATAGCTGGTGTACGTTGTATTAGCCCGTGAAAACTGTATACAGTTGATCAAGCTTGCATTCTGATGTGAATTCCTAATGTCTGCATTTCTGTTAACGCATAAGCCAGGAAAACAATTGGTTTAGTAAAAGAGAGTCCGATTGCTATAGAAAAGAAGCTGATTGAAGTAAACGAGGAAGTATTCGGTTCAATTATAAAAGACTAGATAATTTATCTATGTAAATTATATCTTATATTGATGGAAATATTTAGTTATTTTAGTTTATTGAGATATTTTCCTATTATATATTTTTTTTAGGAAGTAACCTCTGTTATAACCAGATGTGACTTTGTAATGATAAGTTATAAATATATTCACCCTGTAATCCTGTAAATCAGCCTTCGATCAATACAACATCGATGCATCACCTTCCTAGTTTATCCAGGTTTTTGTCGGTGGGTTCTGGCTCTCGACGCGGGGCTGCATCGGTTAAGTTCGATCTCCGGCAAAGGGGTAAGTACTACCACTATCCCGGTATATCTTGCTCTGTCTAAGGCTGCATTGGTTAGGTTTGACCTCTTAGTTAGATCGAGTGTACTGCATCACGTCCGTATGAGATCTATCGGTTTACCAAACTCTCTCTACCGTCATCGGTCCCGTGCTGCATCGGTTAGATTCAACCTACAAGGTTGCCGATAATAGATTGAGTCGTAGGCCTGTAGGTCTCTGCTCGGCGTTTCATCAAAGTGTTTAGCCGATGAGTTATCTATACCTTGAGCAACACGCCCAGCATATCGGCTCCTATCTTCAGAGATGTCCTCCCATCAGCTCAGTTAGCTTATGGGTTCGCTCTATTCTTCCTTTAACACGACCGATCTTGCATCCGCTGTCCTATTATGTTGACCTCGGTTAGTTCTGATCTTCAAGATCGGTGCTAGCGGTATCGTTACGGTGGGCGACGGGTCTCGTGCTATGGGAGGAGCGGGCCTAGCTCCTTGTTCATCACCCACCATATCTGGAGCGGCATCACCTTTACAGCCGGTGTCTTTTATATGATTTCTTGCCAGTTCGCATATGCCTTCATCAGCTTTTTAGCTGATGAACGAGTGGTACAGCTTTCGTCGGCAACCAGAAGAGATCCCGTGTGCTTTGCTATTATCTGAATACCATTTGGTGCCTCCATCGGCTCTACAACCAATAGATCAGGATCTCGGTTTTGTTACACTCAGAGTCATCAGGTCCTTCGTCGACATCTATCTACGCCTTTATCATTTCCCTAGCTGATGGAAGAGCGTCCCAATTCTTATCGGCAACCAGCTGATAGCAGAAGCCATCCAAACACGGCCGATGACCAACTTGATCCTATCAGTGGCCAGCCGATAGCGAGAGCTCGTATCGACCCATTATCCGACTGACTCATTCGCCTTACCTCCTTGTTAATTATAGAATCAAATTGATTGGTACGTCCACACCTACACCATCACGACAGAGAGTGAGCCGAGATACCTGCGCCGAAGCTAAGCGAACCTCCTAGCCCTCGGTGCGCATATCTCGAGTCATAGAGAGAAGCCAATAGATTTGCGCTAGAGCAGACTCTCAGGCTTTGGCGTGGAGATGCCGCACGCGCGAGATCAAGCGTGAACAATTTCCTATTAAAATATTGTAGACTATAGCACTTTCTTCTTCAAATCAATAAATCTATCTGTACATGCTCTATACTAATTGAGCATATTTTCTATAAGCTTGCACGGTTGATCTGACAGGTTATATAGTCACGACCGTATATTAGTATGGACTCTGCAAAGTCCAATGTTGCGGCTGGGCCACAATCCAATGTAATCTAATTATCTTGTAATTTCTAATTTAGTTCTACCTAAATTAGACATGATTTGACCCCTGTAAACTTTAGGGAATTTTGTGGATATGCTTTAACTAATTTCTTTTACAATTAGGAAGATTCTTTATGGTTACCACATCTGCAATCCACGAGTGTTCTATGGATTTGTATGTTCAGTTTTTTACGTGGGGTTTTGTGGCATAGTTTCCTAAATAAGATGTAGTTTAATAATTATAAAGCCGTTATTATGTGGTTAAAGCTTTCAAATTTAAGTTCTAAAATGTGTTGAGACATTCTCATGCACTTTAACTTTGCGTTACAGTTGGAATAAAATAAGAAAAGATAATTAAACAATTTGTATTTTTTTGAGGCGATCATGCAAATAAATTAAAGGGCAAGAAAAAAATTGATTTTTGTACTCAGTTTTTTTAATGATGCATGCGTGTAGCGGTAGTGGAGTAATAACAATTTTTAATTTTCTTAAGGTCATCTTTGAAAATAGAGGAAAGTTAAATGAATTTGGATGAACTGAACTAAATCCTTGGAAATTCTTGCACTTGCGTTCTAAAGGTCTAAACAAGCATACCAATAACCATCTCATATATGTGTCGCTCCTACAGTTTTAACAAGGGCACGCATCAAGGAAACCATCCGATGGATTTATTTTATTTACAATAATCTAGATTTACCAAATTGATGACTAGATGTTCCGCAGTGGTGATATAGAAAAATATTACGGAGCGTCCTACACATTTCATAACACATCATCTAATTCTCTCATTTTTATGCAATATTGTCATTTAAGTTAAGAATCCTATTTGGTGTCCAATGCATAAGGGTAGGACAATGTAGAATTGCTCTTGATTTGCGCATTTGAACTAGGTTTTCTGTCATCCTGTGGAACTAATTTGTTGCATACTTCACCCAAATTGAGTTGAACAATTTATGTTTATATTAGAATTCTTTGGTTCAATATGCATGATTCCCTTTTAATATCAATAATAATATATTGAGAATTCGTGTTAAATAAATGTGCCACTGAAAATATCATGGGTTATTTAGTTTTAGGTTTTCCAAAAATTAGTAATTATTAAACCCATAATTAAAATTAATAAACATGATATTGTACCCATCTTTGACTCTCCACTAAGTATTCTATTAATTTAATTCTGATATTTGGAATTAATAATTGCAAATTATAATTAACATGGAGTCTTATGTACATTTAATCTAAGCCACTCTAATTAGAAAAAAAACTAACATATTCAACATGTAAATAAAAAATTAGTATTTAATGATATATCAATAGATAGCGTACGCAATGCACATGTTGGCGACCAGTGCTACTAAATTATTTCCTTAGAGTACAGTAATGAACTAGTCTTACCACTCCATGATTTTACTATTCTTAGCCTAACTAAATTGTCCATCAATTTTTTCCCCTACTCTTTTATCTCTCCTCATGCAAAATACTGCCCACACACCCCCAAATTCCACCCTTTTCCTTGGTCAACTATATAAAATAATCAAAGGGTTTAAAGCATGTACTTAACCTCGTACCACCTACGTGTTATATATAGCTTGGAAGCTTACAAAAATAGAAGATGTGTCATATGAAAGTTTCTTAATTTTTCTAATTACATAAGATTTACATATTAGAAGAGACGCCATATAAAAGTATCTTAACTATCCTAATACTTTCTCTCAATCACAACTTTTCTAAATTGAGATGGTACTTAAAATTCTTTTAACTTTTGTATACTCAAGGCTTTGGTGAAACCATCTACCACTTGATCTTCAGAAGGAACAAAATTAATCTAAAGTAATTTGCTGTTTACCCGTTCTCTGATAAAGTGAAAATCAACTTCAATGTGTTTAGTTCTAGCATGTAACACAGAATTTGATGCAAGATATTTGGCCCCTATATTATCGCACCACAACCGTGCAACAGGCGGACTGGATATCTTTAATTCTTTCAACAAAGTCTAAATCTAAATAATTTCAATAGTTGCATTAGCCAATATCTTATACTCATATTTAATACTTGACCTTGATACTGTAGCTTGTTTCTTTACATGCCATGATACAAGATAATTTTCCACAAATATTGCAAAGCCACCTGTTGATCTTCTGTCATCAGGACAGCCAATCCAATCAACATTTGAATATACACTTACCAAGAAATAAAATGACTTGTTTATCTTTAGACCAAACTTTACTTAAGATATCTCAATATTATTTTAACAACCACTTAATATACTGTTGTTGGTGCATGAAGAAATTGATAAACCTTATTTACTGAGAAAGTAATGTCAGGTCTTGTCAATGTAAGATACTACAAGGCTTCTACAATACTCCTGTATCTTGATGCATCTATAGGACCAAGCGGATCTCCTTTATAAACTGAGAGTTTATTACTAGTGGATAGAGGTGTGCTTACTGGCTTGCAATCCACCATATTTGCTCTTTTCAATAGATCATTTACATATTTTTCTTGTATCAAAATAATTTCATGCTTAGTGTTGGCAACTTCAATACCGAGGAAATAGTGTAAGTCACCAAAATCTTTGAATGGAAAATCATTATGGAGATGGTGAAGTAATGCGGCCACTGTCTCTTGTTTAGAACTAACCACAATTATATCATCAACATAAATTAATATGAACATAACGATGTCATCCTTACTGTAATAGAATAAGGAAGTATCGGCTTTGGATCCTTTAAAACCAAGGGCATAAAATTTCTTACTTAACCTTGAGAACCATGCTCTAGGCACCTGCTTCAATCCATATAGTGCCTTATCTAACTTGCAGGCATAGTTTCTTCTAGAATTGTTCTCGTACCCAGGAGGCTGCTTCATATAGACATCTTCTTCAAGAAGTCCATGCAAGAAAGCATTGTGAACATCCAATTGTCTAATAGTTCAACCCCTAGACACAACAATAGAGAGAACAACTCGAATAGTGACAGCTTTAACAACAGAACTGAAAGTATCTTCATAATCAATATCATACCGTTGCTTAAAACCTTTTGCAACCAACCGAGCCTTATTTGTATCTAAGCTGCCATCTTGTTTAAGTTTGATTTTTATATACCAACTTGCAGTCAATAATATTATGCCCTTTCTAAGGAGGAACCAAATGCCATGTTTTATTTTTCAATAACGCATCATATTCAACATCCATTGCCTGCTTCCAATTATTATCCTTTAATGCTTCTGATAAGTTTTGTGGCTCACTGGTTGATGTTAAGAAAGAATATTTAACCATACCATCGGTGTAGCGCTTCTCCTTGTGAATACCACTTTGTAAATGGGTCTTCGACCTTTGATGTAGCTCGCCCCTAGCCGAAGGTGCCATAGAAGATCCCAGCATGGGATCCAGAGTGGATACAGCCATCGGGGGCTCCGGATTCAGCGCCCTGATCGTGTCAGGTGCGTCGGATGCAGAATCGCCCGCACGCATTGGACAGGCGGTTGTTGGCCTAGGCGATGTGTCATGGGACAATACACCAGGCTTGGACTTCTGGGCAGATACACCTGCGGAAGTCGTTGGAGTCACAGGTGAATCGCCTTGGGGTCAGCTCTGATAGAAAGAGCTCTGGGTACCCCGTATGCAATGACGGGAACTCTTGCATGGCTTCATACACTAGGAAATCATTGTTAGCATGATTAATTAGAGAATTAGCCACATGATCACTTATGGTACGAACCCCACTAGTCGGATTTAACAAATAGGTAGGTAAAAGATTAATTTTATCTTGAAACATACGACCAGCATTAGGACCAAGAAATTGAAAAGGAAATAGAGATTCATCAAAAGTTACATCTCGAGAAATGTAAACCCTTCCAGAATCAAGATCTAGGCACTTAAACCCTTTATGAAACGGACTGTATCCTAAGAAAGTGCATTGCTTGGAGCGGAATTGGAGTTTATGAGTATTGTAGGGTCATAGATTAGGCCAACAAGCACATCCAAAGACACGAAGAGAGAAATAATCTAGCTGTTGGTTGAACAACCGAAAAAGGGGCGTGTCATATGATAGTAACCGACGAGGTGTTCTATTTATCAAATATGTGGCGGAAAGAAAGGCATCAGGCCAAAATTTTAGTGGCATGTTGGCGTGAGCAAGAAGAGCTAGACCAACTTCCACGATATGACGATGCTTGCGTTCAGCTGTCTCGTTCTACTAATGTGTATGCGGGCAAGAAATATGGTGTGTGATGCTAACTTGGGCAAAAAAAGGATGCAGTTTTTGATATTCACCCTCCAGTTGGTTTGCATTGTTATAATCTTACGATTAAATAAGTGCTCAACAAGAGACTGAAATTCTCAAAATTTGGTAAATACCTAAGATTTGAATTTAAGGAGGTAAATCTAGGTGAACTTACTATAATTATCAACGAAACTCACATAGTATTTGTGTTCACCAATTGATTTGGGCGTAGGACCCCACACATCAGAATAAATAACTTAAAGGATGGTGGGAAACAGAGCTAGAATGAGGTAAGGTAACTATCGGGCTCGGACTCCTAGGTAGATACACCTACGGAAGTCATTGGAGGCGAGGTGAATCACCTTGGGGGTCAGCTCTGATAGTTAAACAATAATAGATTAGATCCATCTTCCACCATGTTAACCTCCTACGCTGCCGCCATCAATCCCTTGGTCATTCAAGATGTCTCCAAGAAGCTAACCAAGAACAAACATGCAGTATGGAAGATGCAAGTGCTTGCCATCGTGAGAGGCACACGCCTGGAGGGATTTCTCATAAGCACCACAAAGACCCCTGTGTCTACCATGAAGACGACAGCAGATTGCAAAGAAGTCGAGATGCAGAACCCGCTCTACGTTGAGTGGGGTGCTACGGATCAACAGGTCCGGGGATTCCTACTCTCTTCTATCACTCTAAATATTTTGTCTCAGTTAACTGCTTGCAAGACTACTGCTGAAGTATGGTGTGCTGTCGAGGCCATATTCACCTCGATGTCACGAGCGCGCACCATCAACACCAGGATCGCGCTCGCCATAACGAAGAAGGGCAATCTCTCCATGGCGGAATACGTCGCCAAGATGCGTTCTCTCACCGATGAGATCGCGTCTGCTTGCAAGTCCATCGACGACGACGAGTTAGTCTCCTACGTTCTCATCGGGCTCGATTTTGACTACAATCCCATCGTCTCAGCCCTAGTCACCAGGACTGAGCCGATCAGTGTGGGAGAGATGTACTCCTAGCTACTCTCGTTTGAGCAGCATATAGATCTTCTCTAGCCTGATAGCCGCTCCTTGGTTAATTCCGCCAACCGAGGGCATGGTGTGTTGAAAGGCACGCGAGACGGAGGGCGCTGGCGTGGGGGTGCTCCATCTTGCGGACGTGGCTGAAGCAATGGGTAGCGCTAGCAGAATCAAGGCCCATAAAATAATCAGCAGTATGGGCCTGACAACAGACCTAGGTGTCAGGTTTGCAAGATAAAAATACATGCTGCTGACATATGTTGGTACAGATTTGACGAAGACTTCGTACCAGAAGAAAAATATGCAGGTGCAACGTCTATGTCCTATGGAGTAGACACTAACTGGTACATGGATTCGGGCACTACAGATAACATCACCAGCAACTTGGGAAAACTATCGATCCATGACAGGTACAAGGGCCACAATCAGATCCATACGGCGAGTGGGGCAGGTATGGAAATCAGTCACATTGGTCATTCTACTGTTACAACCCCTAGTCGTGATCTTCATCTCAATAATGTTTTATATGTTCCCAAGGCCAACAAATATCTTGTTTCATTTCATCGTCTCACATCTGATAATTCTACCTCTATAGAATTTCATCCTGATTTTTTCTTAATTAAGGATCAGGCAACGAAAAAAACTCTGCTTAGGGGACGCTGTGATCGTGGCCTCTATCCTCTTCCTGCTAGGCGCACAATAAAGCAAGCCTATAGAGCTATACAAATTTCTTTTGATAGATGGCATTCTTGTTTAGGTCATCTAGCTGCTTCGATTGTAAAAAAAGTTAT
Organism: Oryza coarctata; assembly: GCA_030770085.1. Classification (NCBI taxonomy): domain Eukaryota; kingdom Viridiplantae; phylum Streptophyta; class Magnoliopsida; order Poales; family Poaceae; genus Oryza; species Oryza coarctata. The sequence continues at coordinate 6,435,904 of CM061484.1, read as the reverse complement.
CAGTCAATTTAATCTTCCTATTTTAGCAGATTCAAATAAACATTCGGTGTGTGATGCATGTCAAAAAACCAAGAGTCATCAGTTACATTTTCCTCATTCTAGCTCTGATACCATGAAAAATAATCAAAGGGCTTGAAGCGTGCACTTGACCTCATGTCGCCTGCATGTTATATATATCCAGGAAGAACCCCTGACGTAGCTTACAAGAATAGAAGTGGCGCCATATGAAAGGTTTTTAACTTTAACTTTCCTAATTACAGAAGATTTACATATTAGAAGAGGCGCCACATGGAAGGTTTTTAACTTTCCTAATACTATAAACCTACACCTCCCTCTGCCGAGGCACCAATCTCCTCCTTTCTTTGTATTGTGTAAAATAGAACTACTTCCTTCCTCACTGTGATGGCATCCCTTTCCTTGACACTGCACTCTGGGCTTTAATTACTCCTCTTCTCTAACCTCAATCCCTCTTAGCCAAACAAGTCTCCATCAATTCAACATAGCTAGCACTAGCTATAGGATCTACTCTATTGCTTCCAACATCTATCAATACTTATCATTGCCTCTTTTGGTTGATCATATTAAACTCGCTTCTCAGTTTGACACCACCATTTTCATAGGAAGCTGAATTCAGCCCTCCTGGCTTAGAAATAGTAGAATTTGAGGAATCGGCATGTAGATTTTGCTAGAGCTCAACTAAAGATGTCACTGTGGCCATCTACTCATGATCTTTGGTGTGGATATGCCCTAAGTGATTACGGTTGTTCTTAATTGTGAAAAATCACTCAATTAGTTTTGTTCCCGCTGATGCTGATGTTATTACAGACCATGTAAGAGTGAGAAGGGGTGGCTACAATGGAATAGTAGGTGTCATTTCACACTTTTTTTCATGTGGAGTCTTGTTTTCTCCCTCTCTATATATAATAGAAATCAATTCACCCTCTTAAATTAAGATCTGTTTGGCCTAAATTTATTTAGTAGTTCTACATATAACTGCTTAATCAACTAAAAGCCAAAACATTGATCCTAACAAAATAAGTTGAACAACGATAAATTTATATTAATCCCATGCTACAAATGATCCATCCACGCGACACCTTTGCTCCTGTTGCCCATTTAGAAGCTATTAGAATTCTTTTAGCTTTTGCTGCTTCAAAGGGTTTAAAGCTTTTTGAAATGGATGTCAAAAATGCCTTCTTAAATGGGTACATAGAGGAAGAGGTGTCTGTCAAGCAACCTCCTGGCTTTGAAAATCCCAAGTTTCCAAACCATGTCTTTAAACTTCAAAAAGTGTTGTATGTTTTGAAACAAGCCCCTAGATCCTGGTATGAGCACTTGAAAATGTTTTTGGTTGCAAAGGGTTTTAAAATGGGATCAGTTGATAAAATGCTTTTCCTCCTCAAGCAAGACATAGACTCTCTCATTGTTCAGATATACATGGATGATATCATTTTTGGTGGTTCATCTCATGCCTTGGTTGCCAAGTTTGCAGATACAATGAGCAGGGAGTTCGAGATGAGCATGACGGGCGAGCTCAATTTCTTCCTCGAGTTGCAAATCAAGCAGACTTGGGAGGGGACGTTTGTGCATCAAGATAAGTACACAAAGGACATCCTGAAGAAGTTCGACATAGGCAAGGCCAAGTCTCTTTCGATGCCCATGTGCACCACGACAGGGTTGGATGCCAATGAGGATGGTGAGCCGGTGGACCAGAAGGAGTACAGGAGCATGATTGGCTCACTCCTGTACTTGACAGCGATGAGGCCAGACATACAGTTCATCGTGTGTCTATGCATTCAGTTCCAATCTTCACCGCATACTTCCTACAAGCAGGCGGTCAAAATAATAATGAGATACCTTTGTTTCACACCTAAGTTTGGTTTATGGTTATTCGGATGCAGATTTCGCTGATTGTCATCTAGAGCACAAGTCCACTTCTGGTACGTGTCAATTCTTGGGGTCTTTTCTTGTCTCTTGGTCTTCTCACAAGTAAACTAGTGCAGCCCAGTCAACCACAGAAGCCGAATATAGTGCTACCACTAGCTGTTGCTCCTAGTTGCTTTGGATGATTTACACTTTGAGAGACTTTGGGTTGAGCTTCCAGAGAGTCCCACACCTTTGTGACAGTACGAGTGCTATAAGTGTGGCAAAGAACCCAGTTCTACATTCCAAAACCAAACACATCGATATCCATTTTCATTTCTTTCGTGACCACTATGAGAAAGGGGATATTGATATTTGCCACATAGATACCTCCAAACAGCTTTCCGATGTTTTCACAAAACCCCTAGATCAAGCATCTTTTTCCTGACTACTAGGAGAACTAGGGGTGTGCTTCCCTTTTTAGTGGAGGGAAGGTTTGGTTCTTGTATAGTAGTTTTTGGTATTTGCTTTTGCAATATGGATTTGCTTTTAGTTTTTGTATCACAACTGCATTGCATCGCACCAAGTATTATAGAGCATATTGTGAGCTTCATGAATCTAGTTGTCAGGATGAAATTATGCTCTTTTTGGTATGATATACATGTACATGATGATGGTGCTTATAGCTTAGGCTCTCTTTGATTACTTGATACATATTGTGAGCTAAGCCTGTTTTTCAAATCTGTGAACATGATTAATACTTGATGAACTTTGAAAATATGTTCACCACTGGGATTGGCAACTAGCATGTATAGGATGTATTGAAATTCCTGTTGATATCATGTATATGCTAGGTTGCTATGTCTCTTGTTTTTGAGTCATTCACTTGCTTGGACCACTCCAATATTCTTACGCTAAAATTTTGAAATCCAAGTTAAGTGATGAGAAAAGATCGAGATGGGTATATATTGTCTCACATCAAGATATCAATGCTGCTTCCTATTGCATTTGGGATGAACTTGAACCTTGTAGTGGATGACCGAAACCGTTGTTTTAAGCTCCTGATTGTCTTTGACATAGGCTCCGCATGGTTGAAAAGTTAGACATGACAGTCCTTACAACCTCTCGCATACACGTGTTTGACTAATACTTGTGATTTATTGAAACTTGTAAAATTCTGATAAGTTTGCTCAAACACAAGTGTTAGGTTTGTTTTTGACATGATGTGTGACCGCTGCTTGGGGTAGTTTATCTTGTGTATACATGTTAGCAATTGTTTCTTGAATTGCTTACAACTGCTCAAATGTGCTTATTATTCATATTTTGTTTCACTTCATAGCACTTAAAAGTGTTGCTTACTCACCCAATAGCACCAGTTAGAGTATCTTTTCCCTCTGATTGCTATACTCCTAAAGCTTATGTATTCATATGCATTCATAGCATCTTTTGAGGAGGAGTTGTAGTTTTTAGCCTCTTGTTGTGATTTCCACAGAGAAAGGCTATCTTGATATGTGCATGTGTCAATAAGGGGGAGAATGGTTCACACAACCCACCAAAAGGGGGAGATTGTCCCAAAGAGGTAGAATGTTAAGAATGGATACATTTGTGAGACTGCATTTGTTCAGGGGGAGTTGCATTTGAGTTGCTTTGCTAGTTGTGTTGAGCCCGTGTCTGCCTCTTCTTGAGGGCTAGTTGTTGTTTGCTTGGTTGCGTCAAGCCGGTGCCTATGTTTTTAGGGACCAAGTTTTGTTTATCTCAAATGACTTTGTGTTGGCCTTTCTGTGGCTTTTGGTCATTTGGGTGAGTTTCTTTTTCTTTGTTTTTCTCATTTCTATTGCTTAGCTATTGTGTGTTAGTGTGTTAGCTATTTCAAGGGGGAGATTGCGGACACAAGGTTGATATATGCCCTTGTGCTTCGTTGTAGTGATGAGTGATTGTCAATATGCTGACACTTTGGGTTGAGTGTGTTTGTACAACATGTCTCATGGCTTGTGGTGTGCAAGTGTGGAGCTCAGAGACGGTGGTCGATGGTGAGGTGAAGGTCAAGTAGAGACAGGCCGTGCCGATGGACCAGGAGCGGGGAACGATGGACATGAGGCTTGGACTGAGGGACCGGAGTATTAGAGGACTAGCCGCGGGGCTGACACCTAGGGACATCGACAAGTGCAAGTGTATATAGGTGATGAAGATAGTGTCGATCAAGTCAAGAAGGGGAAGGCGAAGGTGTCAAGCTTGGCGGAGGTTGGACACGCGTCGACATCGGAGGGGTTTGGTGGATTGAGGCTCAAAACAATTGGGTGACGGGTTCGCGGGTTTGGCCTCAAAACCCAGGTTCCGAGGAGGAACAGGGCGACACGTGGCAAAATTACAAAGGTTGCTCCATGACAAAGCAAATCTGTGCCGAAAGCGTGGCCGTCTGATCGCCTAAAAAAGAGTTGGACCATTATGCCCTCTGGTCACTATTTCAGCCTGTTATACTTTGCAAGAGCAGAATTTTGCAAGAGCTCTGATTTATATAGGCTGAAGGTGCCACATCAGCCATGTCTGGAATGTTTGAGCGCATGTGAGTGTTTTCCATTTTTATGTTTCTTTTTTCTTTTTCTCTCTCTCGTCTCGAGTTCGTCATTTTCCCCTTTAGAGTTCTTGCTCATTTTCTCCGCGGCACCGTAATCCACCACATCTATGTAAAAGAACTAAAGATTGTGTACGGGAATGGAGGCCCTAACCTCCTGGTGTCCTCTAGGAATCGATTTGTGAGCTGTTTGTTCAAATCCCGTCCGTGTTCTTCGTGTTCTTGGTTTTCCCCTTCCGATATTTTGAGTTGAATCTTGAGTTTTGGGGGTTTTGGTTCAGATCTATTTATTTGAGATGAACTAGGATGTGAGTTGAATCCTTGCACCAAAGGAAATCATCTAACTTCTCACGAGTTTATAGATCGGTTTATTTGAGCTGTTTGTTCAAATCCCATCGGTATTCTTCTTGTTCTTGGTTTTCCCCTTCTAACATTTTGGGTTGAATCTTGAATTTTGGGGGTTTTGGTTCAGATCTATTTATTTGAGATGAACTAGGACGTGAGTTGAATCCTTGCACCAATGGAAATCGTTTAACTTCTCACGAGTTCATAGATTGGTTTATTTGAGCCGTTTGTTCAAATTCTGTCGGTGTTCTTCATGTTGTTGGTTTTTTCCTTCCGACGTTTTGGGTTGAATCTTAAGTTTTGGGGGTTTTGGTTCAAATCTGTTCATTTGAGATGAACTAGGACGTGAGTTGAATCCTTGCACCAAAGTTAATTGTCTAACCTCTCATGAGTTCATAGATCAGGACGAATCAGACTTTTAGGAAAAAAATACCGGTGGTTTTTCACTCATCTTTATTTTCTTTTTGACTGGCTTCAGTTTTTGGTGATGATCTCCTTGAGATAGCTCATCTATTAGTTAGAAAACATATTGATTTGCTTGTGACTGCTTTTTAGGGTTAATTTTGGGACAACCTCCAAATATATCGTGTGAAGGTTAAGGCTCCCATTCACTCCCCTCTGGTCGCCATTTTTGGTCCTTCAATTAAGATAATTATTTCATCTATATAATCTCAGGGACCTAGTCATGTCTATAATTCAGTTATGTAAATTGCAAGTTTACTTAAGCCCTCCTTTTTTTGTTTTGATGTATGTTTCTTCGATGATATCTTCATTGCATGTATAATTTCTTCCTTATGTAGAATGGGGGCGATTGAATGTAGAATTACACATAGCATAGTGGGATTCCTTGACCTAGTGGTAGTCAATTCCAATTAGATTGACGAGAACGATTGAAGAGTGATCAACTACCTATACCCATTCTTCATCAAGATGCAGAGCATGAAGACAATCCTTTTGTCTTTCAGTAAGTGTTCTTTGTCGTTGATACATAGGTGAACTAGATAAGAGCTATCTTCCCTTATATGCAGGCCTGACTGGATCCTTCTTATGATCCATTTAAATAGTTCTACGATAATCGTCATTGATGGATGGAGTACCCTGCAAGACAAGTACCAATCCATCATTGATATTCTAGACAAGGCATACTAGAAGTATAAGAATAAGAGTATTTGACATGCTCCATGTTCAAATACATTCTAGGTTTGGGCCCACCCTTATTGCTTACGGTAAGATTCGACCATGAATACATGTTGGTACTTTTGGATGAGATTCATGTGGTATTTCATGGAGGACGATGATTGGAACCTTGATGATGCTGATATTCAATATGTTCTTAACACATACATCAAAATGTGAATAGACTGCATGTCTTCATGTCTTCTATCCTTCCATTTGCAGAACTTAAAACTGCCGATAGGTAAATTGTTGCCTCATGTTTGCATCGCCCTCACCGAACAACTATGTGGATTCATTGTCAATCACATCATCTCGTAGAATGGTGCATACAACGTTTTGAAAACTCATAATAGCCTAGTGGATTTCTTTGAGGCAAGAGCCCCTAGTGAAATCTTATATAGCCGTTAAACGACAAAGGATACGTAGACTTAGAATTTAGTAGGCAAAAATTATCATTATTAACATTTTGTATGTGTCTTGTGATTTAGTTATTTGAAACAATGTGGTTTGCTTTTAAGTCATGGATAGGAATTCAGTGTGATGTATCAGCATGCTTATCTATTTACTTCCTTGAACACTTATCTAACTTTAAGTATCTTTAGTTAATTGAATGAATAACAGGCACTACGACATAAAGACGAGGAGTTAGAACTACGTTGGTCCTCCAAGCCTAATTAGGTACCCAGCCTTACCTGTTGAATTTCCAACCCTCATCTTGGGCATTTAAAAATTGATGGCTTGACCTAATTAGATAGAGGCTCACTGTCTATTGTAAAGACTGAGGGACATGTACATGGAAATCAACCAAAGCCTTTTTAAATGATCACAGCACATCAGGATGATTGGCACAATAGAGTGAGTTGGTAGAATTGTTTGGTTTGTAAGCATTTTTCTGTTAGTCTCCATGGTCAATTGGTGAGCTTCATTGTCATTTTAGATTAAGCGGACAACTATTGGCAATCCAAGATGAAGATCGGAAATGTCAATGTGAGATGTATATATTAATGATCCTAAATTTTATAACTTTGGATGTTTCTGTTGATGTGGATTTGGTTTTGGTAAACGATATGGATTAATTTGGATGTGAATTACTTTTATGAATGTGGATAAATTTTATGTATCAGTATGTGGAGATGGATTTGATGTATGGATTAATTTAGATATGGAGATGGATTGCATTTATGTGAACGTGAGGGGTTTTTTTTATGTGAGATGTTGTGGATTATTGTGTGGATGGATTCTATGGATATGGATCAATACTGAATGGACATATATATAACTTGCTATATATTTATTATGGCTGCTTTGTGGTTTCTATATAGCAGCCAATTAAGTTTTAGCTTTGCACCAGCACCTATAAGTGTGTCAGCACATCCTGAGTGGTTCTATAATAATTGACATCTATAATTACATCAATATATCGGTTGTAGAACAGATACTAAGTTAACTTAGGTTACTATATTAGTTTTAAATAATTGGTGTCGACATCAAAACCGTAACCTATTTCATATTTGTAACCAGTACTGATGTGCCTTCCTGCAGTGGTGTTTCTTCCCAAGTAACAACATTGGGGAGATCACAGGTTCAATCAGGAGTGCAAAAGCTTCGCCAGAATCGATGCGCGCATGAACTACAAGCTGCTTCTAGCATAGGATCTTATCCCTCGGCCTTCTCCAAGCTCTGTTTGTTTTGAATCACAAACTAACTGTGTAAGCCGACCACTGAAACTGCAGGCAGCCCAAAAATAACTTCCCGGTGCCTCATGTCCTATTGCAAAATTAGATTATGTGATCCTTTAACATTCGCATGCACCTCCATAGTAGAAGTGCGTATTTATCTATACGTCGCTGTTTCATCCCCTTCTGTTTGGTTTATAAACAGGGACATTAATTATTCAAAACTAATTTTATGTGGGTCCTTAGCAATAATGTATGTCAGTATATGCTAGCATGTTCGACATGAAACAAGATGAGGTCGACTCCACCAAACAATTTAGTGTTCATGCTTCACTATCGCATATCACAAAAAACGATGGAGTCAAATCAAGCGTTTCAAAACCATCGTCTAGTTTGTGTTGTTTTTATTATGCAAATCCTGATAATGAAAAGTGATAACAATACAAAGATAAATATTACATTTAACAAGGTGCATAGTCAAAGAACATCCAGGCGTTTTTCAAACCGCCTGTAATCAAGGCCTGTAGAAATCACTGATCTTTGCCCGGATGGAATTCCGATCGCCAATGGATATCAATTTTCATGAAAAGTGATAACAATACAAAGATAAATATTACATTTCAAAGAACATCCAGGCGTTTTTCAAACCGCCTGTAACCAAGGCCTGTAGAAATCACTGATCTTTGCCCGGATGGAATTCCGATCGCCAATGGATATCAATTTTCATGAGCGCTCTCTGCTCGCCTGTCCAAATGAATTTTCAGTTTTTGATTTTTGTAAGCATGCGTCGCAAGTCCCAAGTACGATTTCACACGCGAAAATGTACGTATGGATTCACAGGATTCGAACCCCGGACCTCTCACTCAAGAGTATAATCTCCTTACCATCTCACCCATGAAATAGTTTGTGATCGTAGGATAGATGCTATTTTTTTCACTTCATGTCTCTTAAAACATATAACAACATGTAGATTAAGTCAAGCTCTACAACTTCGATATAGAGTATATATCCATCCGAGTTCATTTGAAAAACTTAAAAATTCGTATTTCAAAATAGATTTGAGAATTTGTAACGAATGTTTGTCACTCTAAACAATCTGAAATGAAAAAATGTTCTACAATTTTTACACGTTTCATCATTTTTATGGGTAGTCTATAGGTATCCACCTTTAAAAATTATTTTATGGGTGGTTTGCTAATAAATCCACCTGGAAAAACAATTTTTCTTTCTTTCTAAAATGACCAAACTTTAAAAATTTGTGGAAAATTCTTTTAAAGTCCTATTGAGGAGCCAAAGTTCCCTATGAATCATTACAATATTATTTTTAATATGGTTGAGTTCATGTTTACTTAAAACACTTTTTTTATTTTGATTTTTAATATGATTGTTCACTTATATCATGTAGTCTCTATATGAGTTTGTATATTATGTGAATAACCATACTAAAAATAACATTCCATTAAAGTATTAACTGGCTCATATTATAGGAAATACTATAAGAATCTCATATAATTTTGGTTTACCTCAATCATCCTTAATATGAATTTTCTAGAATTTTTTAAAGTTTGAACTTTCTAAATAACACTTGTAAAATTAGGTAACAAAGCTTTTAATGAATATTTAGGCACATGAACGATCACATATGTAAAAACATTCCACTAAGTTATAGATTTTGTTGAGCTCTACAATTTTAATATACAACATTTCTTCATTAGAGGTCGCTTTGAAAACTCAAAAAGACAATTTCAAAAATATATGAGAGTACGAAAAATGAATATTTGTACCCATAAATCAATGAAATAACTTTTAACTACAAAAATGTAGATCTCATCGAGAGCTAAAATTTTTATATAAAGTTTTTCAAGAGCCAATTTCATATGAAGGAGTTCTGATTTTTGTCTAATTTAGTGGTTCTCTCTTTTGTAAGGATAGTTTTCCTATAAAAAACTGTCCACAAAAATCAAAATTTCAAAACCCTAAATGATCTCAAATAATAAAATTTTCATCATAAAAATCGTATATCTTGTCGAGAGCTACAATTTGTATACAAATTTTGTCATCATTCAACATTATATTAAAGAGTTACCATTTTTTTCATATTTTAGTAGTGCTCCAATTTTTAACGGTGATTTTCTTATATAGAAAACCCATGAAAATAGATTTTTACCAGCTTAGAGACTTGTCTGTAAAAATAGACATTGATGGCTGTCTTAGAGAACTACTCACAAAAATAGGTTTTCACACGTGAACTATGACCTGAGGCGGCCTCAACAATTTTTTTTGGCGCTATTCTTTTTGATCGCATGTGGAAAAAACACCTACTGCCCAAAAAAATGCTTTTTCTAGTAGTGGCGAGATCATATTGTCATTGCCTATACTTGTCATGTCTAAAAATTTAGTAGTTATTTTTGAACGATCTTGGCTGATAAACGAACTTGTCATGTCTGAGGTATACATATTGACAATTCAATACAGATCCAATATAATGATAAATACTTAACAGCGAGTCGCTTAGTCCTCATAGTCCTCACCACGATGAAAATTGTGGTAGAAAGGAAAGACTAGTGAGAATTCAATTCAACACCCACTAGTCTTCTCCTTTAAAATCTTTCTTAAATAAGGTTAATTATTATTGCAAGATAAGTACATGAAATAGTTAACAAGTCACATAACAAATAGGTGTCATTTGCAAAAACATCATTTAATAAGAATTTTATAATAGTAAAACAACAGAGTAATTAATCATTATTAAAATCACACCAATGTTGCACATGTCCAAACCATTTTTGAACAAATAAACCCAGCTACACAAATTTGTCTCTATTCCAGGAGCTACAAGTTATCATCAATTACCAGATTATTATCATTAATGATTTACATGAGACTAAGCATATAAAATACTATTAGGCTTGCTTATAACTATGGATACTGCTATTTAAATAGTTTTATTCTAATCTGATGTTTACAAATTTATCTACAAGGCACAACCTTAAGATCATGTTAGCTATGTGTTGCTATAACTAAAAGTAACCGAATAGAATAGAGATTATAATTGTACATTTTACATAACACGTCCAATAGAATAGTCATCGGCTAAGTCCCTAATAGAGATGGCCTACCCTCTAGGCTAGAGAAACTGTAGGCTCCCAATCTGAATTTATTAACGATGCCACTGTGAATTTTACCACCTATAAGCTAAACATACTATGGTGTCTCCTCTTGTGTATGCTATACTATAGATATAGTCGTTGCCCTTTTTTAGCTTGTGGCCAGACTAGTAAATGATTTAGGTTGTAAACCGATACTTCATTAACCATAAATAAGTATAAATTAGGATTCTAGGGTTTCTAACCATGGAAAGCAATTATGCTAATATATAGCTGAACCAATATATAATATCCAACCTAGTGAAATATATCCCAAGTTATCAAGTAATTAATGTAAATTGGCCATAGGTTTACACCACCCAATGGCATTCAAAAATAAATACAGATTTAAAGTAAAGAGAAAATTTAAATATGGGTTCAAAAGAGATTTTAGATCTACATGACTTGCCTTGTAATCAAAAGGTCTTCTATTACTCTTCTAAAACTCTTTCAATGAACTCACGGTCCTCTGAAATGACAGAAACTACATGATAACATAGACAAGAAAAGAGACCAAAAAACTATAAATAAATAGTATAAATAAAGTTCATGAATAAATAGAGCTTAAATTTAGGTGAATTATGAGAATCGAATGACCTCATTTGTATGAATTAGTTATTAATTCAATAATTTTTAAGCAAATTAAACCCTATTTGAAAGCATCTAAATGATTTACTGCATCATTTTTATAGTAGAAAAGGAATATGATGATGCAAGCCAAGAGAGAGAAGAGGCTGAGGTCACTAACATGGATCCACATGTCAAAGGACTTGGTGTCCATTGTGGTCCACAATGGATGGATGGCTCGGATAGGTTTGGCCACTGTAAACCTAGGATGCCATTTAGGATGCTATAGGATGACCATGTAAGTGATTAAAGAGGAGGTGGCTACTAGCAAGGCACGAACGAGGTGGCTACATTGGATTGCTGGAGCAGTGCGCATGACAAACAGTAGTGCAGCAGTGGAAATAGAGGGCACCATGATGATGAGGGAAGCACAACTATGCTTTCCAATGGCAACACAACAAAAGATGGTGATGGGAACAATGGCCGGCGATAAGCGTCAAGCAATATCGACTCCAGGGTCCTTGGCGACGATGACGTTCCAATGGGCTTTGACATCGAGAAGAGGGTGGCCAGGCTTCCTCTTGTTGATGAGGTCTCGGCAGCGACAAGAATAGAGTCCAAAAGTGGTTCTAGCAACGACAATGCAAGGTTGAAAACAATAGCTAACGATGAGAAATATGAGCTAGTAGGAGTGGCGAAAAAACTAGGGTTTTATCCCAAGCTTCATGCGATAGAAACAAGGCGATTTAAGGCAGATTTGCTCTTAAACATAGGGGAAAAGAAATATGAGGATAAGGGGACTAAAACCCTCAATCAATTTTGGTAAAGGACCAATAGGATGGTCAGATTACACGGGAGGAACAACGGTGTCAGGTGGCTAGAGGACTTCGGCCCGAGCTTAAAGACGCACGTGACATGTGGGGCTAGTCCCACATGTCAGCGGGAAGAGATGGAGCACGGCTTGGGGTGGTGCGGCTACTGGGCTGAGCGCTCGTGACTGCTGGTGAAGAAAAGCAGGCCAGCAAAAAGAGGAGGAAAAGGCCAATAAGACTTAGAGAAGGATTTGAATTGGATTTTTAATTTAAATAATTGCTGAAATGTTTTTTATTAGTTACAAATACTATTTATACTCAAATAATTCTAGAAAAATCCTGAAAGTGCAATTTATCTAGCTCAATCTGATGTTGAAAATTTTCATAGGTTTTTATTCAAACACTTCCTTTAATTATTAAATAATTTCTAAAAATATCTTTTCTATATCAATTTATAATTAGGTGATTTTTAAGGTGTGACAATACACCACCAACCATGCTTCTAAACTAGGACATTATACACGCTTCACGACGCCTTGACGTTTGTTGAGAGCAATGCAAATCAGCAATAGGTATAATGGAATATTGTAGAGTACGCAAAGTAGAGCAAATGATACCAGCAAAACTTGTAAAATACAAATCACACGTCATATCTATGATTGTACATATAGATTTTCGTGATGTGATTTCTAACTATAGAAAGAACTTATATACAATATACAAAAAAATTTCCTAATCCCTTTTTTCCTCCTTAAATCTTTTAGTTTTAGTCAGTTCATGAAAAAATTTATACTATTAATTTCTTCTTATCCATAATGGATTTACCTGGGCCAATACATGAAATTCTTGTGCTATTTGGGGGATTTGTTCTTCTACTAGGGGGTCTAGGGGTGGTATTACTTACCAACCCAACTTTTTCCGCTTTTTCGCTAGAATTAGTTCTTGTTTGTATATCTTATTCTATATTTTATTGAATTCCTACTTTGTAGCTGTGGCACAACTTCTTATTTATGTGGGAGTGTTCGTAAATATCTCAGAATGGTCTAAAGAGAAGAATTTTTAGACTATTGGAGATGGGTTCAGACTACTATCCCAGATACGTCATGGTATGGAATTTTTTGGACTACAAGATCAAACCAAATAGTTGTTTCAATGGCATGTTTCAGTCCTCTTCCCCATTACTTAGAAAAAGTGAGCCACCGGTTCAGGTACAAGATACTACCATTACCACCTGGACAATTAGACAGCCAACCCGTAATCGCAACGACCCAATTACAAGAGTGGAGCTCTACCAACTGAGCTATATCCCCCTGAGCCAAGTGGAGTATGCATGAAAGAGTCAGATGCTTCTTCTAGCGTTATCGTTCAAAATAAAAGAAAAATCAGACCACTCGTGATAGCTTTTTAATAGCGCATTCAGAATCAGATCAAGTCCAAAGATAATAATTGAGGTCAATCGATATATTTTACAATCACATCAAATGTGAGGTCAGTTAGAAGCGTCCAACATCTATATCGTTCTGAAGGTCTTCATTCCAACACAGACCGTCACAGAACTTGAATTCCGGCGTTTATGTGATGATTTGAAATAGTGTTGAATTCTGCAAGATAATATCACCTTGATCCAGAAACCATTTGAACTTATCATACTCAGCAGAGCAATTCACAACATATATCAATGGCTGTATCAATGTATATAATACAAGACGAGTCTACTAAAATTCTCAGTTTCTTCAAAAAGGAGTCAGTTTCATGTTGTGGTAATACTAATCTTATACGTTGCATATCGTGTAGCTGAAAGCATAAAAAACCAATATAGAAGCATCTGCTTATGTGAATGACGACAAAGGAATTTATAGAACAACCTTCCCCTAAAATACTAGGATAGAAGGATTTGCTTATGTGAATCCCTAATAAACTAAATGATTTCTGGATTTGGCAACGAAAGATTCAGTTCATCAGCCAAGATACTCTTCAAAGAATTATACGTGGAAACCAAAATTCTTTTGTCACTCAGAAGTCACAAGTAATGTAAGAACTAACTAATCACACTGCTGCTCTAGTAGATATGCTGTCCTTGCTCGTCACCGAATCTCGCGGGAAGAGGTCCGACCGGGAAGAGGCGATGGCTTGATCATGCGAAGACCTGGAAGGTCTGCTTAGCTCTAATACAGGTCCTTAAGCTTCAAGGTGTCGAGGGCGTGCTAATCAATTTGACTATGCAATTGACAATAAGAGAGGATGAAACCTATGAGTCGGTCGGCCAATAGGCATGTCCGGCTCTCCCTACTGATTGGATGCCAATAGAGAAGGCAGCGCTTAAGTATCGGCTAAATAGCCGATAGAGGCGTGAGAGATAGATGCATGTAACATACTAGAGGACCTATTGGCCAAAGAGCCAATGACGCTACTCGGCATCCGAAGCGCGGAGCGAGAGCCGATCACCCGCGAAGCCACGTGGGCCAGCGACTGTGGTGACGGCACCGTTAGGACCAGCCTCAATAGATCAAATTGAACCATGACAGTATGAGGCCGGGGACTAACGACACGGAGAAGGTGGAGGTTTAGACCGAACATGATGACGAGGGAGGAAAGAGAGGAGGACATTGGCTACCTACCAGCCGAACGTCCTACGCAAGTCTACACCTAAACTTAACGTGTCGAGGAGCCGATACGCTGGGTGTGGTGCCTGGGATATAGTAACTCATCGGCTAACACTCCGATGAAATGCCGTACAGCGACCTATATGCCTACAGCTCAATCTACCGTCGGCAGCCTTACAGGTTAACCTAACCGATGCAGCACGAGATTGACGATAAAAAAGAGAGCATGATAGACTGATAAACCTTATACAGACGTGATTAGGTACATTCGATCTATCTAAGAGGTCAAAACTAACCGATGCAGCTTTCGATAGAGCAAGACATATAGCGATAGTGGCAGGACTTACCCCTTCGTCGAAGATCGAACTTGACCGATGCGACCCCACGTCGTGAGCCAGAACCCATCAGGAGAAACCTAGACGAATTAGGGCGGCAATGTGCCAAAGTTATACTGGATAGATCTGTTGATGTTCTTTACTAGTTTCCAAGGGTCTATATTTATACACTGGTATTACAGAGTCCGACACGGTTACAACAACCATTGGATGTTATCTTCTAAAAATATAAAAGGAAAATATATGTAATCAATTGTAAAATTACTCAAACTTTCTTAGCTTACGTAATACATTATACAAACATCTAACCCGTCATTATCCTCATTACTCCTCTTAAGACCCGACTCCGGATAACTCTCTTTCTTCAAACAAACCGATTCAATCTTGCACCAGTTTGATCGGCTTTTCTATAGTGTCAATCGGCTTCACCTCTTGAGCCAATTAGTATTTTTCCATCAGCCGATCTTATTTACAGGCTAAATCAAATTTCGACGATAACAGTCCTTATGTAGCATCAGCTCTTAGTCCTTAATGTTTATCTGAACCAAAATTTTAAATGTCACATACAAATTGCATTATAGAGGCAAGTGGCTAACAAATAGTACTGCAAATCTGCAATGCTTGGAGAGCAGAAATCTAGACAAAAATATATTGCATCACTTATCTATGCACACGCACAACGCAAAGATCAATCTGCAGACAGAAAATCTGAAAGTATACTTCTATACTTAACAACGCCTATTTCAAAACCACATAATACTATATGTATAGCACATATTGCTCTCCAATGCAAATAGTAGTTCTAGTCTTATCTAGATAAGACATGATGTAACCTGATAAATGCATCAGATGGTCCATTTAATGAAGTACTCCTGAATATGTAACTTAGAACTACGTCATGGAAACCCTTTTCTGGTCAGGGTTATGTCGGCCAGGTACATGCACATTGACTACCATAAGATAACTTAATCCATCACCATTTCGCTTAATGAGCATCAACTGAACATGCAATCACGAATTTCATGCAATTATTCTACAATGCAAATATAAGAAACCAAGAAAAATAAAATGATTTGGTTCACCATGCTTGTTTATCCGCTTGAACTTTTCTAGTCATGCTTGCTCAAGTTGTCATCCACCCCACGGAGGAAGAGCTAAGAAATACAAAGTGCATTCAATCTGAAAAGAACATGTGGTGGTGGGTGCTCAACTTCGTGGCACACAATGACACAACCTCAAACTGACCTGAACTCTAAAGTGGCCATGAACATTCAGATTTTGCATTTGGTTCCCTCGGGCACTACATCAAACAGCTAGAGGGCACCTAAAAATCTAAGTCTGGTCCGGAACCACGGTGCTACCATGATAGTAATCAGCATGAGGGAAGTCTACACAGAACGGCTGTGGCTTGACTCATCATAAGTGAGGATGGAAGCTCCTATAGGCGACGGCAGATGATCCAACCTCACCTGCTATTCAGATCTGGAACCGCTCCTGAACAGTGGTGTTGACGTGCACGACGGCGGGGCCACAAGCTTGAGAAGAAGAGGCGCCACCCCACTGTGGAGCTGGAGCCTCACCATCAGCATCCTGAGTTCAAGCCATGCTGCAAGATCAACGCCTCACGGGCAAGCTCGAGTGCAACACTATCAGACCTTTATGGCCGAGCATGAGCACGCCTGCCCACCGGATCAAGAGCTGGGCCACCAGATCGACCACCTCGCCATTGATCTCCATCACTGCACCACGGATCCATCGATCTCCATCACTGCACCACAGATCCAACGCTGCGCCATCCACTCCCCCTGCTTGATTGGGAGGAGAGGTGGGGGGAGCGGCAGGAGATGGGGGAGGACAAGGGAGAGCGCGAGGGGGAGGTTGTCTCATCCGCGAGAGAAGCGGGAGAGTGCAGACAAGGCGGTGCTGTCGCGCCCCGGAGAGAGAGAGGGATAGAAGGGTGGGGGAACAGTGATGGCTAGAGTTTCACCGAATGGAGGGGATAGTTCTTTTGCAAAAAAACCTGTTACTTTCTGTTTTTCGGACCGTGGCCCTATCTTTAAAATTTCATCTCGTTCACAAAAGATATACCAGGACATAGAGTGCCTTCACATAAGAACGTGAACACAGAAAACGTACGCCAAGGGGCTTAAGAAATACTATCGAGTAAATCGACGACTTTTTTGCAAAATTGGCTGCGCTAGCGCATGATGCCATGGCACATCGCTAGAAACAACATGCCAGTAGAAAAGGCCCGGATCGCTATGGTGCGAGCAGTTCGCGGTTGTCTTTAATTTCTCAGATAAGTTGATGTTTATACTTTGTAAGTGATCTTGAAAAAAAATTGCATGTGTTAATGAAGGACCGGAAATGACAATTAGAGAGCGTGAATAGGAGCATTAACTTTCACACGTTTTAAAATTAACTTAAAAAACAGTCGTAAATAAATCTATATGTTTTCTATTTATCTCAAAGAGATCATTGTCAAATACAAAAGCCCAATAAAAAAGAAAACAAAGATGAGTAAAAATCCATTTGTATTTCTTCCTAAAAATCTGATTCGTCCCAATCTATAAACTCGTGAGAGGTTAGACGATTTTCTTTAGTGCAAGGATTCAAGTCATGTCCCAGTTCAGCTCAAATAAATAAATCTGAACCAAATCCCTCAAAACTCAAGATTTAACCCAAAAGGTCGGAAGGTGAAACCAAGAACATAAAGAACACTTATGGATTTAAACAAACAGCTCAAATAAACTGATCTATGAACTTGTCAGAAGTTAGACGATTTTCTTTGGTAAAAGAATTCAACTCACATGCTAGTTCATCTTAAATAAACAGATCTAAATCAAAACCCCCAAAACTCAAGATTCAACCCAAAACGTCAGAAGCGAAAAATCAAGAATGTGAAGAACACTGACGGGATTTTGAACAAACAGCTCAAATAAACCGATCTATGAACTCGTGAGAAGTTAGACAATTTCCTTTGGTGTAAGAATTCAACTCACGTCCTAGGTCATCTCAAATAAACAGATCTGAACAAACCCCTAAAACTTAAGATTCAACCCAAAAAATCGGAAGGAAAAAACTAAGAACGCAAAGAACACTGACGGGATTTGAGCATACAGCTCACAAATCGAATCCCATAGGACACTAGGAGGTTAGGGCCTCCATTCCTGCATATAATTTTTAGTTCTTTTATACATATGCGGTGGATTACGGCGCCGTGGAGAGATCGAGCAAAAACCCTAAACGAAAAGCGACGAACTCGAGACGAGCGAGAGAGAAAAAGAGAAAAGAAATAAATATGGAAAACACTCGCACCCCCTCAGACATTCCAGGACTCGCTGACATGGCACCCTCACCCTGTATATATCAGAGCTTCTTGCGAAATTCCAATTTTGCCCATTCAGTATAATAGGATGAAATAGTGACCAGAGGACATAATGATCTAACTCTTTTTCAAGCAATCGGATGGCCATGCTTTCTACACATATTTGCTTCGTCTTGAAGCAACTTTTATGATTTCGTCACGTGCCACCTCGTTCCTACTCGGAACCTCATTCCTACTTTTATGATTTTGAGACCAAACTCGTAAAAACCGTCACTCGGTGGTTTTAAGTCTCAACCCACCAAACCACCCCGATGCCAACGCGTGTCCGACCTTCGCCAAGCTCAATACCTTTGCCTTCCTTCTTGACTTGATCGACACTGTCTTTATCACCCATGTACATTTGCACTTGTCAATGTATCCAGGTGTCAGCCATCGTGGCTGGTCCTCCGGCGCTCTAGTTCCTCAATCAAAACCTCACGTTCGTCCTTCACCGCTCTCGGTCCATCGGCATGACCCATTTTTACTTGATCTTCACCTTACCATCGACCACCGTCTCTGAGCTCTACACCTGCACACCACAAGTCACGAGACATGTTGTAGAAACATATTCAACCTGAAGTGTCAGCACGTTAACAATCACTTATCACTGTAACGAAACACAAGTGCACATATTAAACCTGTGTTTGCAGTTCATGTCAGTTGGTCTGTTAATCGATTCAGAGGTATGCATGTACATAGCTATATTAGTGTATTAAAATGTTGGACTTCAACTACAAAGCAAGCAAAACCATTTGGTAGATCTGCTCGAGTCAATCAAACATAATGTAAACAAACCCATAGTTTACAAAGGTTTAAGGTCATATAGGTATATATATTGTAAATTTTGGCCTTTTACGAAATTGTTTAGCTGGTAAAATATAAATATTTGGTGCTAGAATGAAAACAAGTTTCAATAAATGAATCTTCCAGGTTGGTAAGTAAAAAACAATTGCGATGATCAGAGTCCAAATTCAATGCTAGCTGTATCGGAGTAATCGTTGAGCCTCCATTAGCCAGAACAATGTTGTCTGTGTCTGCCAACAGGCCTAGAAGCACCGTAGTCGTCTGTTCCAAGATATTGGGTCCACCGACGAATCACTCTTTGTTTGGTCCTTGGTGTTCCTCCGTTGATCAAACACTGTCCCAACAGCTCAAATATGGATCCCTGATGCCTCTATTTCCTACTGCAATTCTTTAATATATCTGGCATTTGACATTTTCATTTTTCTCTCTAGATTTTGCTACAATAATGGGGCCTAAACTGCTTAACATAACCTGCACAATGAGACGACTAGAAGACATATGCTTTTTATCATGGCTCCTACCTACGACTAGAAGACATATGCGGACAGCACTCGCCGAATGAAGTGAAGAATTTTTTTTCATGCATGGCCACTGAAAAAAAAAACCACACTGTTAATTTTAAATAGGTACAAATTGGTACTTATTATTAATTTTAAATTTTAAACTTATTAAATAAAAAATAAAGTAACATCAGAAATAATGGGGTAGATAACATAATCAAAAGTTGGGTACCAAATATAGTAATACTTTCAGATAAACTTTAATCTAGTTC
Source organism: Oryza coarctata (assembly GCA_030770085.1). Lineage (NCBI taxonomy): Eukaryota > Viridiplantae > Streptophyta > Magnoliopsida > Poales > Poaceae > Oryza > Oryza coarctata. The sequence goes on along the minus strand of CM061484.1, from coordinate 6,415,866 downwards.
CGTGCAATTTATATATGCAGGAATTTGGTTAGTTCTCTTAACATTCACATTGTTCCCCACGTACGCTCTTGTGTTTTTACGCATCAAATTAGATTTCCTACCTGAGCATGAATGCATTGATGCAGTTCAGCACTAGCATGTTTCACTTAATATTGACTTCACTCTGCGAGCTCAATCTGGGGTTAGTTAGTGAAGTTACATTAGGAGGCATAATAAATAGCAGACAACATTGCATGACATTTAGTAGGACTCTAGAGGAAAATGGCAATGGCAAATCGAATCAAGTCTGATGAATCCCACTATGAAACGGAGGCACCGGGAATTCAGTTCTAAGCTGGTAGCGCATTGTCTCATCATTGGCGCACTAAGTGGAAAGAAACCAGCACGAAGAAATAACAACCTCCAGATGTGAATAGGAATGGGCTAAATAAACTTCTGCGAGTCGCTGGGGTGTGGCAAGGTTTGTGGTGAGTGATGGCAGTTAAGAGTATGCTTGCATAAGCGGGGATTAATTTCCACAATCCCCTCGCAATAGGTGGAAAATTAAATATGAGAACTGATAAACATCAATCTGAAAGGTTTTTAGTGTTCTTTGGTTAGCCAAACAAGACGATAAATTTGTGTCGTCTATCTTGATCGGAGAGCTCGCTGCAGTGGCAGTGTTCCTTTACATCTATTTTTCTTAAGAGTTTTACATGAGCGATGAGCCAATTAGAAGCCGGTCCTACGTATGGAACTGCATATGAAAGCAAGCAAAGAGACATCACATGCACGTGTGGGCGCAAGATCATATTGTAAATAACTGTACTGAACCAACCGTGTTTATAAACAAGTTGATGTTTATACTTTGTACTCGGTCATGAAAAAAATTGGCACATGCTCATGTGTCAGTTGTTCTGTTCATCGATTTGGAGGCATGTGTTAGATAATCTTGGCCACGTTCTATTCCTGATAGGGCGATAGAGTAGGCTTATCAGTTCGGTTAGTTTCTGTTCATGCGTCATAGTGGAGCACATAGCGCGGGCTCGATCGTGGGATGGCGCGATCCAGTCGGAGTTTGTGGTGTAAGTGGAGGTGGTTGTTGCCGTGTGTAGATTTCTTATTTATACTGCAATTCAGAGTCAGAAAAGCGGCGATAAGCGGCACCAAAACCTCCTGTGTTCCATTGTGTTCGCGTTGAGTTTCTCGACGTGTGTTCATTGATTCAGGAGTTTCTTCTCCTTCTCCGGCGAGGGCCACTAGTGAGCAGGGGACAATATTTCGTATCAGAGCCCGGCACCACCATTGGGTTCGCGATCACGCCATTGAGCTAGCACTCATGCTGCGTGGTTGGTCAGCTTCGCTGTTCCCCCACCGCCAAAGGGGTGCGATGCCAGAGCCATAGAGCAGCTCTGGCAGCAGTGGAAGGACCTAGTGATTCATCGGATCACCAAGGAGGTGAGCAGAAGCAGACAGTACCCCACGCTCACCCACACGAACTACTTTAACTGGGCGGTGCTTATGAACTCTAGGCTCGTTGCCTCTGCATGGTCATGAGCCTCGGGGTTGCTGTCAACGAGGACTTCATCGATGACCACATGGTGCTGGAGGTGATCTCCAAGGCCGTGCCACTAGAGATGATGGGCTCGATGGCAACCAAGCCATCGGTGAAGGCGGCGTGGGACGCAGTCCGTACTAGGCACATCGGCATTGAGCGGGTGCGGCGAGCCAAGGTGAACACACTCCAACGGGAGTTCGACGCGTTGTGATTCTGTGATTCGGAATCCATCAACGACTTCACCCTCCGCATGAACGGGATCATGCACTAGCTGGCGGTCCTCGGGAAGGAGGTCGAGGAGGAGGACGTCATGCACAAGTTTCTCCAGGCTGTCCCAGCGAGGTACTCACAAATTGCGATGGGGATCAAAACTCTCCTTGATCTAAGCCAGGTTTCGGTGGAGTTGTTGATCACGCGTCTGAAGGCGATGGAGGAGTGCCACGACCTCGACAGGGGTGGTGGCGGTGGGGCGGTAGCCAAGCTGAACCTGTTTGAGGACGAGATGGTGAAGCACGTGGCGTCGCGTCTTCATCTCTCCACCAGCGGAGGCTCAAGTGGTAACCACTCATCATCGTCATCAGGCCAATGGCGGGGCCGAGGTGGGGCACAAGGCTAGGAGGCAGGGAACTCCAGCGGGTCGTGGCCATCAAAGCCCGCTGCCGGGAACTCGAAGCGGAAGAAAGTCACCGACGATGAATGTAGGTACTACGGGAAGGTAGGCCATTGGGCTCGCGACTGTAGGAAAAAGAAGCGAGATGAGGCGGCCCAAGCAGCCCACACGGCCCAAGGGGAGTAGGAGCCCACTGAGGGGGCGTTGATATTAGGGTTCGCCTCCATTGGTCTCCCTCATGCCCTCCCAGTTTCGCTATCGATGGACGCATCGATACCAACCACCGACAATGGGCTCTCGGTCTAGATTGACGGGGGTGTCACCCGGTGGATGTTTTCCGAACCGGAGCTAGAGCCCACGGCGCTTGTGGCTCTAGCATTGGCTAGGGCTTTGGAGACGCTCCTGGCAGCGCCATCGGAGATCCATCTCAAGGAAAGCAAGCTATTCATCCAGCTTAGGGAGAAGGGCGGTGGCGGTGGCTGCACGCGTTGGATCCTAGATACTGGCGCGACAAACCATATGACGGGGGAGCGCTCGGCCTTCTTCGACCTCGACATCAGTGTTCATGGCACTATGTGATTCAGCGACAGCTCTGTGGTCAGCATCGAAGGCTATGGCATGATCCTCTTTAAGTGCAAGGGGAGAGCACCAGGTGCTGGCTGGGGTGTACTACATTCCCCGGCTGACTGTGCAGATCATCAGCCTCGGGCAGCTTGACGAGGATGGGCACAAGGTGTTGATCAAGAAAGGAGTGCTCAAGATCTGGGGCCGGCGATGGTGGTTGCTGGTCAAGGTGAAGAGGACAGCGAATCAGCTGTACATCCTCGACACCAATGTTGATCAGCTGGTGTGTCTTGCCCGATGAGGCACTGAGGTGGGCTGGCGATGTCATGCCAGGTTCAGACACCTTGGGTTCTAGGGGCTCAGGGCACTCTCCAAGAGCGACATGGTGCGAGGTCTGCCGCCAATCAGCCACACTGATCAAGTCTATGATGACTGCCTTGCCGGGAAGCAGCGGATGAGCCTGTTCCCGACGGCCAGCAATTATCATGCACCACACCTGCTCAAGTTGGTGCACGTGGACCTATGTGGTCCAATCACACCACCGACACCCAACGGGAAGTGGCTATTCCTCCTTGTGGTTGACGACAAGAGTCGTTTCATGTGGCTTGTCCTGCTGGCGTCTAAGGACCAAACCACGACGGCCATAGTCTAGCTCTAGGCGCGCGTAGAAGCTGAAGCAGGGTAGACGCTAGGCACGCTCTGCATTGATCGTGGCAGGGAGTTCAAGGCGTGTGCGTTTGGCAAGTACTACGCCAAGTAAGGGATCCAACGCCAACTCACCGCCTCATACACACCCCAACAGAATGGGGTGGTAGAAAGGTGCAACCAGACCATACTGGGCATGCCCAAGAGAATGCTGAAGGCCAAAGGCATGCCAGGCTGGTTGGGGGGAGGCGATGAGCACAGCTGTGTTCATTTTGAATCAGTCGCCGACGAGGAGTGTCAAAGGAAATACACCATTTGAAGCATGGTATGGGTCCAAACCTTCTATTCACTTCCTTCATACCTTCGATTGCGTGGCACATGTGAAGGTCCCTAGAGCACACCTAAAGAAGCTAGATGACCGCTCCACACGATGGTATTCATTGGATAAGAGCCGGGGTCGAAGGCATATCGCTTCTTCAACCCGGACTGTGGGCGTGTGACTATATTGCGCGACATCGTGTTTGACAAGGCCAAGGCATGGAATTGGAGTGGTGCCGCGGAGCCTAGCGCGGTGAGGTCAGAGCCGCTCATCATCGAGTTTACCATAGCACTAATCCATGGCAGGGCTCCACTTGTACCTAAAGACGAAGGCTCGCAGGACTCGGCTGCTGCATCAAGAGCGAGCGATGCGGGGTCAAAGAATAATGCATCAAAGACGTTCGTGCACATGCCAATTAGGGCGGGAACGTCTACTGGAGTCGGGACACTGGCACCATTAACGCCTGTGTGGTTTTTGTCACCACCCGAAACTGCTCCGGACCTCGACGATGGTACACCCCTACAGTTTAGGGCACTGGACAATATACTTGGACCCGCAAAGATTCTCGGCTTAGTGGAGCAGGAAGTTGTGGTTGACGAGAAGCTGCTTCTTGCTAGCGGCAACGACGAGTCGGCTACATTCGAGGAGGCGAGGGGCGATGTGTGGTGGCACAAAGCGATGATGTAGGAGATGGCATCCATTGAGGAGAACAAGTGTTAACGCCAAAATCTGGCGGATCTGATGGCGCTAAAGCCGATCAGCTAGAAGATCCGATGAGGCTAAAGCCGATCGGCTGAGAGGTCCGTTGGAGGGTTTGATGCAGCCATCGACCGATGGAGATACTGAGACAAAGTCGATGGAGAACTGTAGAAAAGCCGATCAGATTAGTAGAAGATTGAATCGGCTTGAAGACAGGGGATTGTCCAATCTGGATCAGGTCCGAGAAGCCCGAGGGAAGGAAGGAGAAGGATCGGATTAACTAAAAAGGTCCGATAGCTACAGTGGAGAAGACGATTAGGTTGCAGCAAAGGAAGACTCAGTTATAAATTGGAAGATTATTCAGATGAAACCGGGTTTGCGGAGGAGTCGTGGACTCCACGGCAGGGTGCTTATTTTTGTAAATTATAACCTTACTCAATTAGGGAGGTTTAGCTAGTTAGTAAACTTCTTTAGTAATGTTTTCCTTTGTTCTTACTAAGAAATAATGTCCGATGGTCGTAGACGCGTCGGACTCTGTCTGTAAATCCAGGGTATAAATATAGACCCCCTGGAAACATGTAAAAGATCTCTCGATAATATTCAAACTCGGCGCATCGCCACCCTAGTTCATCTAGGTTCTACCGGTGGGTTCTGGCTCTCGACGCGGGGCTGCATCGGTTAAGTCCGATCTCCGGCGAAGGGGTAAGTCCCGCCACCATCCCGTTATGTCTTGCTTTGTCTAAGGCTGCATCGATTAGGTCTGACCTCTTAGGCCGATCAGATGTATCGCATCACGTCCATGCTGGACCTATCGGCCCGTTAAGCTCCCTCTGCCGTCATCAGTCTCGTGCTGCATCGATTAGGTCCGACCTACGGGGCTACCGATGGTAAATCGAGCTTCAGGCCTATAGTCTCCTGCACGGCGTATCATCGGAGTTCTAGCCGATGAGTTATCCATGCTCTGTGCTTCACGCTCAGCGCATCGGCCCCTCGCCCGATACGCATCAGCCTTTAAAGGCGTCCCATGACGTGTAACGCCAAACGTATCGGACCTCCAGCCGATACGCACCCGCCTTCAGAGAGGCGTCCCCTCATCGGCTCAGCTAGCCGATGGGTTCGTTCCTATCCTTGCTATGGCATAGCCGATCCGGTGTCCTCTGTATCATCGCCGCTTGCCCCGGTCTCGTACTGTCTCGGTTAGATCCAATCTTTGAGGTTCGGTGTTGATGGCGCTACCACGGTGGGCGATGGGTCTCTTGCTGTCATATCCAGAGCGGCATCGGCTTTGCAGCCCGTGCCTTCTTGAGCTAATCATCGCCTAGACCGCATCCGCTTTCATCGGTTTTTCCAGCCGATGAATCACTATTCGGCTGTCCGGAGGGATCCTGTGCGCCTCGATATCCTCTGAGCACACCCTGGTTCCTCCTTTGGCTCTATGGTCGACCGCTTGTCGACACCTGTCCACATCGGCTCCCCAGCCGATCAAACAGCATCCCGAACCTATCGGCTGCCAGCCAATAGCGAGCGTCCATATCGGACCCACTCGTCTCACCTCGTTGTCAATTGTAGGGTCAAATTGACTGGCACGCCCACAAACCTCGAGACCTAAGGACCTGCACTGGAGACAAGCAGACCTCCCAGGCCTTCGCGTGACCGAGCCGCCGTCCCTCCCCGGTCGCGGGATTTTTTGGCGGTGAGCAACAAGACTTAGGCGCTGGTTGACCCTCCCCATAGCCATCGCTCGATCGGCCTCAAGTAGGTGTACAAGTTGAAGCGCGACGAGCAGGGCGCCATTGTCAAGCACAAGGCCCATATCATCACCAAGGGTTACATCCAGCAGCCGGGGATCGATTATGATGAGGCCTTTGCCCTAGTTGCACGCATGGAATCAGTGCGGATGCTGCTTGCCATCACTACTTAGAAAAGCTGGCTCATCCATCATATGGATGTCATGTTAGCATTCTTGAATGGAGACCTCAAGGAGGAGGTGTATGTCCGGCAACCGCCGGGCTTCATTGCTGCTAGGCATGAAGGGAAGGTGCTTAGGTTGAAGAAAGCACTGTACGAGCTTCGCCAGGCGCCAAGGGCATGGAACGTGAAGCTAGACAGCAGCCTGTGTGAGCTAGGCTTCACTAGGTGCAGCAGCGAGCATGGCATGTACACCAAGGGAGCCACAGCGTCACGCGTGGTGGTCGGGGTCTATGAAGATGACCTGATCATCACAAGAGTGAAGCCGACGAGCGTCGAAGCTTTCAAGAAGCAGATGCAATGTCTGTTCAGTATGAGTGACCTTGGGCTCTTATCCTTCTACCTCGCACTGGAAGTCAGGCAAAGGTGGGATGCCATCACACTCGGGCAAGCGGCGTATGCCCGCAAACTACTGGAGAAGGCGAGCATGGTAACCTACAACCCATGTCACATGCCGATGGAGGTAAGGCTAAGAAGATGCCAAGAGCTCAACACCGGGGATCGATGCGACAACGTACAGAAGCCTAGTGGGGAGCCTAAGCTATTTGGTCCATACAAGGCCAGATATCATGTTTGTGGTGGGCTACATGAGCCGGTTTATGGAGAAACCTCAACAGGAGCACTTCACTGTCTTGAAACACATTCTACGCTACATCACTGATACCGTCGATTTTGGCATCCAGTACTCCAAGTGCAGCAGCACCTATGCCAAGCTAACTAGCTACACGCCAACAGGATACAGCAACAGCGACAGCGACTTAGGAGAAGACATTGACGAGAGGAAGAGCACCGGCGGCGTGATCTTCTTCCTAGACAACATGCTAGTCATGTAGCAGTCCTAAAAGCAGAAAAAGCAGTGACTCTTTCGTCATGTGAAGTAGAGTACATGGCCGACATGGCTGGGGCGTGCCAGGCCATGTGGCTCATGCGGCTACTAGGGGACATCACTGGGGCGAAGATTCAGCCATCGCTGCTGAAGATGGATAACCAATCCGCAATTACACTGAGCAGGAATCCAGTTCTCCAATACAGAAGTAAGCACATTGACACAAAGTTTAATTTTATTCGTGAATGTGTGGAGAACAGGAAGATCTTCTCCTTCTCCTTCTCCAGCTAGGGCCGCCAGCGAGCAGGGGATAACAGCATGCATATACATGGCTATATTACAATATTTGTGTTTTAAAATTGAAAAGGTTGGACTTAAGTACAAATTAAAGTTTGCACGGCCATTTGGTTGATCTTCTCGCGTCAATCAAACATAATCTAAACAAGCATGTACTCCCTCCGGCTGCTTTTATTTGACGTTTAGGACAACAAATTAGTCAGGATTTTTGTCTGAAGCGTCAAATGATATTTTCTTTTGCGGGGAAACGTCAAATGATATTGACAGGAAAGAGTAGTTTACAAAGGTTTAGGGTCAACTATTGTAAATTTCAACAGGCATATTGAAAATTTTTTCCATTTATGAAGCTGTTTAATTTATTGTGTTCAGCTCGCCGGCGCCCGTCGCTGGACAGGGGTAAGATGACCCTGAAAGCTCACAGAACCCACTCAAACACAACAAACACAGGTGGATTTTGGTGCCGGTAACTCGTCCGCTTTTCTGATCTACATTAATTTTTAAATAGATAATTTCCAGAACAAGATTTCAGTCATGATTGGCCATCCCATGACTAAGAGCTAAGCGATCGCCACCACTACTACAACCGAAAGAAAAGGGAGCTCCTCCGCATGAACACTGCATGTGTCAGGTTGTTTACAGATGCGCTCAACTCAGTTGAGACCGAGCCCACCTTATTCATAAACATAAACAGCCAAAGAAGATAAACAGAATTATCTAACAATCTTCCTCTAATTTTTGCTCAGTTCTTCAATTTGACCACGCCAACCTTATCATGAAGCTCGTAGAACCTTGTACGCCCCAATGACTTTGTCAGAACGTCGGCGAGCTGCTCCTATGTGCTTGCGCAGTCTAGGCAGATCCTCCAATCGTCCACACTTACGAATAAAGTGAAATTTAATGTCAATGTGCTTATTATGATCATAGAGAATGGGATTCTTGCTCAAGACGATTGCAGATTGGTTGTCCATTTTTAGAATTGGCAGCTGAATGATAGCTTCAGTGATGTTGCTCAGCAACTGAACAAGCCACACAACCTGACACTCCCACACTACGCTAGCCATGTACTCTGCCTCATGAGTAGAGAGGGCCACCATCCTCTGTTTTTAAGACTGTCACGAGATTGGTAGCTCACCCATGAAGAAGATCACACTAGCGGTACTTCTCCTCTCATCAACATCTCCCCTCAAATCGCTATCATTATAAACCATCAGCCTGTTGTCATCGTTTAACAACTTGAGATAGATGATGTCATAATCCACTATGCCTGCAACATAGCATAGCAAATGCTTGACACCGACAAGATGCTCCTGCCAGGATTTCTCCATGAACTGACTAACATACCCCACGACGAACGCGATGTCTAGTCATGTGTGCACCAGATACTGCAGGCTACCTACCAGGTTGTGGTACATCATTGTGTCGACCTCTGGTGTCATGTTCTTGGTTGACAGCCAGAGGCGCACCTCCATCGGTGTATGGCAAGGTCTGCATACCCCCATTCCCGCCTTCTCCTGTATCTTCTTCACATAGACCGTCTGACCCAATGTGACAGCATTCCAACCTTGCTTCACCTCAATCCCATTGTAATATGAGACGAGGTCAAGGTCACTCATGTGGAACAGCCAATATATCTCCTCCTTGAATGCGTTAATGTCCGTTGGGTTCATGCCTGTAATAATCAAGTCATTGAAGTAGACGCTCACCACCACATGCCAACCTGCTATGCCCCTCATGTACATGACGTGCTCACTAGCGCATCGAGTGAACCCGAGCTTGCACGGGCTATCGTTGAGCTTCACGTTCCATGCGCGCGGTGTCTGACGAATCCCATACAATGCTTTCTTCAATTTCAAGACCTTTCCCTTGTACCCTGAAGTGATGAAACCCAGTAGTTGCTGGACATAGACCTCCTCCTTGATCTCGCAGTTCAGGAACGTTAACTTGACATCCATGTGATGCACAAGCCAGCCCTCTTGCGCCACAATGGCGAGCAGCGTCTCGATGCACTCTATCATGGCAATCGGTGCAAACACTTCATCGAAGTCAACGCCTTGCAGCTGGACAGAGCCTTTCGTGATGAGACAAGATTTGTGCTTGACGATGGCACCCTCATCGTCACGCTTAACCTTAAAGACCCACTTTAAGCCAATGGGTCAGTGACTGTGAGGCAAATCTTTTGCTCGATTGATGCTATCTCCTCTATCATTGCCTTATGCTAGCACTCTTTGCGGTGCACCTCCTCGAAAGTAGCTAGCTCATCATTAACAACAAGCAGCACACCCTCGTCAACCGCAAACTCCCAATTCTCTAGCCTTGGGATCTCCACTAGCCCAAGGACATTGTCTAGTGCCTGGAACTAGAGTGGTGCCTCATCATCATGGTTGTCATCAAGGTCCACATCACCGGAGGGAGGCAACGTGAATTCCACTGCTGGACCCGCTATAGGTGTTCGTGATGCACTGCCGTAGTGGAACGGCGGCATTCACGTCGATGTGGAATAGCTCAGCCTCCATCACGCGCGCACCGCCTTTGTGTTCACCCCAGCTCCACGATCTCCCTTCGTTGAACACTACATCACATGCCTTATGTTTGGGTTGTAGAACTTGTATGCCTTGGTTCCTTCCTCGTACCAAATGAACACCATCAGTGTACTTCGATCGTCAAGCTTCTCCTGGTGACCACCGGCGACCTTCACATGTGTGATGTAGCCAAAAGTTTATAAGAAGTGCACGAGTGGCTTGTTACCATACCAGGCCTTGAATGGGGTCATTCTCTCAATGCTCGTCATCGATGATCTGTTCTAGATGAAGATGGCCGTTAGGACAGCCATTCCCAAAAACCAGCCGAGCATGCGTATCACCTTAATCATGTTGCACACCATGCCTAGCATAGTCTGGTTGTGTTGTTCCACCACGCCATTTTCCTATGGAGTGTATGGCACAGTGAGATGGTGTTGGATGCCCTGCTTGGTGCAGTAGTCCCTAAACATGCGCGACGTGAACTCCCCATCGTGATCGGTGCATAGGGTGCACAGCCTTTGCCCTACCTCTCCTCCAACGCGAGCTTGGAGATGAGCGATCACATCGACAGCTTGATTCTTTGAGGTTAGATTCACTAGCCACATGTAGTGGCTCTTGTCATCGATGACGAGCAAGAACAACTGCTTTTCTCCTAGTGTCTCGGGCATGATTAGCACACAGAGATCAGCGTGAACCAACTCGAGAGGGTGCGCAGCGCAGTACTTGCTTGCCGCCAGGAATGGAAGCCGCATGTTTGCACCAAAATTTGGTAAGCCCTACTGTCAAGATTGGAGAGCCGATCAACTTATAGAAAGAGTTTGATTGATATAGGGAAAGAGTTGATCGAACAGATTATAAGATTAGGCAAGTTTAATAAGATTTATTAACTTCTTAGAGATATTTTTCTTTTATGCTTTTAGAAAATAGCATCTGATGGTTGTTGTAACCATATTAGACTCTTGTAATCTGAGGGTATAAATATTGACCCCCTAGGACCTTGTAATCCATCTTTTAGATCAATACATCTTCGGCACATCACTACCCTAGTTTATCTAGGTTTTTTACCATCGAGTTCTGGCTCTCAACGTGGGGCTACATCTGTTAGGTCCAAACTCCAGTGATGGGGTAAGTCCCACCATTATCCTAATATATTCGCTCTGTCTAAAACTACATATGTTAGGTTCGACCTCTTACTCCGATCAAACATACCACATCACATTCGCGTGGGATCTATCGACTTATCAAGCATTTTTTTCGTCATCAGTCTCGTGCTACATCGATTACACCTTCCTTATATCCGAAGCGCCATCGGCTCTATAGTTGATGTATCTTTCATTCCCTTCATCACCATCCGCCTATGGCTTCATCGGCTTCCCAACCAAGAGAAGAGTGTTCTAGTCCTTATCAGCAACCAGTCATTAGCAGGAACATGTCAGAAGAAACTGATGGCTATCTCAACCCTTTCGAAAGCTAGCCAATAGCATGAGTTCGTATCGGCCCATCATTCAACTGACTCATTCTCTTTATCTCCTTGTCAATTGCAGTATCAAATTTACTGGCACACCCATATCTTTATCGTTCCAACGAAGGGATAACGAAGCTGAAAGACCTCAGCGCACTCTACACGCCATCCCACAAATCCGAAGGACCTGCACTGGAGTAAATCAGATCTACTAGGGCTCGGCATATTCGCGAGCTCTGGCGCGAACATATTTTTGGCATGCCCAGTGGGACTGAAGACGTCATTCATCAGTCCATTCACTTTCACTCATCGATTGGTGGGATGATACAATCACCTGATTAAAAGTCAGAATTCCATTCATCAACCAGAGGGATACAATTTTAATCAATGTCTAAAGAAGAGATTGATATCAAGGTGCACTCATCCGATGTAGAAGCCGATGAAGATATTATTATTCCAATCACATTGGAAGATCTAAATGAAGAGCAGAGGTAGCAGGTGGAGCAATATGTGCTTGCAATCCTTTTGTATGACGCAAGACAAACCAATCTAGAAGAATCCATTCCCAAAACCAACTTTGATCGGTGAACCAACTCAACCTGCAGCTGCAAATCCAAAGAAATCCACCTAAGAACTAGTTGATAAATCTATACATCCTGTGCTAATCAATCAATCTAAAGGGTGATAAGTATGCTTCATGATTTGATAAGAAAAAGAGTGGATGGATTATATACTCAAGAGCCACCAGTTCATACATTAGCAAATATTGGTCCATAGATGCCAATGTTCAATTAGTCTGATGGATATGTTCAGCTCAGAGTGCAACACGATGAAGACGATGAGTGAACTGCTAAAATATCCAAAGTGATTAAGGAATAGTTTGGCTTGAAACCGAAGGGGGAGAATTTCATGTATCGGCCTCCATATGTTGAGTGGTTTGATATAATACAATTACCACACAGATCAAGATGCCAAACTTCTCCAAGTTCTTAGGGCAAGACAACGGTTGAACACGTTTGTTGATTCTTGGCTTAGTGCGGATAAGCATCAGTAGAAGAAGCTCTAAGAGTTAGGCTATTTCTATTGTCACTATATGTTTTGACTTTTAATTGGTTTGTATCGTTGCCACCAAATTCAATCAGAGAATGGGCCAATCTAGAAGAACAATTTCACAGACACTTTTTTGCAAGAATCCACAAGATACAGCTCACAGATTTGATATTGGTAAAGTAAAGTAAGGAGAAATCGGTTTTGGAGTATATTCAAAGATTATGTAATGTATGGAGCTGATGCTACAGCTTAGACTTAAGCGATGTACAGTTAGCAGAGCTAGTCTTCTAAGGATTATCAAAGTGCATTAGAAGAAAGTTTTTCTCCCATGAGTTCGATAACTTAGCACATTTGATGCAAACTGTATCGGCTCATGAAAGCCGATTGCAAGAAGCAGGGGAGGAGATTTCAGAGTCGTGGGAGCCAGAGGAAGATAATTTCGAAACATTAGTCCTCATACGTCGCAATTGGGAGGCATGTGTTTACAGCAAAATTTGATAAGTCGATCGACTTATGGAAAGAGTTTGATTGCTACACGGAAAGAGCCGATCGGATGGATTGAGGATGGATTCGATTTAGTCAAAAAATGAAAAGTTATTCAGATGGGACTTAGTATAAGGAGGTGTTGTGGAAACCACGGCAGTGTACTTTATATCTATAGAATATATATGGTAAGATTAGACATGTTTAATTAGTTTTCTTAACTTCTTAGAGATATTTTCCTTTTATGCTTGTAGGAAATAACGTCCAAGCAGCTGTCATAGATTTGCTCTACATAGTTGATCTGCAGCAACCCTCACACCATCTTCCCCTTGGACAGCTCCTTGAGTCTCTAGAACCCAAGGTGTCCAAACCTGACATGGTATTGCTAGGCCACCTCAGAGCTCGAGGCGGCAAGACATACTAGCCTATCAATGTTGAGAGTATGCACATAGAGCCCACTCAGTGAGCACAATACCTTTGCTAGCAGTCAACATCAATGATCCCAAATCCTCATAACACCGTGTTCGACAAGTGCTTTGTATCCATCCTGTTCGAGCTGGCTGAGACTAACAAAGTTAACCATCAGCTTCAGGATGTGGTAGACCCTGGCCAGTTCCTGGTGCAAGCTACTCTTGAGCTTGAAGAAGATGGTGTCATGGCCCTCAATGGCTATGACCGAATCATCCCCGAACCAGACAGTGCCACGCACGCTGGTGTCGAGCTCAAAGCTAGAGCGCTCCCCTGTCATGTCGCTCATTGCCCCGGTTTTGAGGATCTAGTGAGTGGTACCACCTTCGCCCTTCTCGCCAAGCTGTACGAATAGCTTGTCCTCATTGAGGTGGATGAACTCCCTAGGTCTCACCACCAATGATGGGGCAAGCATGGTGACGTTGGCTGACGCCAGTGCCATGAACGATGCGGACTCAAAGTCCTCCTCGAGAAGCCACTGCATGAACCCTACAATCCCATCATCGCCCAGCTAAGTCAACAAATCATCCTCCATTGCCTCCATGATGAGCGTCGTCATGCCAAGGTTCCGTGCGGCCTTGGTCTTCTCCTCTTCCTAGGCCACATGTGCCTATTTGTCATGCTTCTTCTTGCGACATTCATGGGCCCAGTGACCCATCCTACCAAAGTAGCAGCACTCATCGCTAGCAATGGTGTTCTTCTTCATTCCATTTCTGTTGGCGAGTGGCCTAGAGCTACCATTGCTCCCTTCGTCCCTGCAACGGCCACTGCCACGACCGTGCCTTTTGTTCGTGGATGAAGACTTGCTGCCACCAGACGAACCCTCGCCAGAGAGCTACAGTCGCCACACGATGCATGCTACCAGCTCATCTTCAGTGAGATTGAGCCTCGCCGTGGAGCCACCTCCACCACCATCGAGTTCATGTCGCTCCTTCGCCGCCTTGAGCCTCTTGATCAACTCCTCATCAAATAATTGATCAAGACTGAGGAGGGTTTCAATTGTCATAACAATCTGCATATACCTCAATAGTGTGGCCTATAGAAACTTGCGCACAATCTCTGGCTCCGTGTACCCATTGTCGAGGACTTCTAACTAGCTGGCGAGGTCGGTGATGTAAATGCCGAAGTCATCCATCGACTCTCTATCCTTAAACTTGAGCGAGTCAAACTAGTGACACAACGTGTTCACCCTCGCCTGATGCACCTGATCGATGCCGAGATGCGTCTTCTTGATCGATTCCCAAGCGAGCTTTGCAGTGGCCTTGTTGACAATGTTGCCTTGTAACTCCGGAGGCACCCAGCGCAATGGCCTCTAGGGCATTGTGATCATCGACAAAGTCATTGGTGCCGACATTCACCGTTGTCCACAAGCTCTTGGCCTACAACTTTACCTGCATGAGTGCCACTCATGCGTAGTAGTTTATCTTGGCTCAATGCCACCGCCTTCCCTCATGATCCAGTGGACCTCTAGACCATGATCGCCATTGGCACCTCCACTCATGCCGCCACTGCCACCCTTATGACTCGGCGAAGCTAAACGACCTTGGCGGTCCATGAATGCCTAGCGATTGCTCGAGCATGTGTCCAAAGAAAAGGGAGCACCTCCGCATGAATAATGCATGCGTAAGGTCATTTATAGACGCACTCGATTCAGCTGAGACCGAGCGAACGTAAACATAATTAGCCGATAAAATAGAAATATTTGGTGTCAGAACGAAAGCAAGTTTCAGTATAAGTGAATCTTTCAGGTTGGTAAACAGCTTGTAACCTATCAACCCAAGCTATTACTTCAATACAAACAGCCCAAACTCAATTTTATCGGTGACCGTTTCCGATAACAAGAGGCAATTACGTTGATCGGAGAACAAATTGGAGAGAGCTTGGAGTGGCAACCTTGGTAAGTACTGTAAACGGAGGCAGACGTGTTACACATGACCAGAGCCTCCGTCATGTCAATCGGAGCCCAATTTGCCCAAATTCAGCATTAGCTGCTGCGCTGTAATCTTCGATCCTGCTTCAGCCAGAACAATGCTTTCCCTCTCGGCCAACAGGAGCCTAGAAGCTCTGTAGTCTTCATTGGGTGGGTGCTGCAAGTAGAACAATAGCAGTGTGAAGATCCTAGATGCTTTGACTGGGACTTGCTCAAGCGCCACCACAACTCCATTCCGTTCATCCTCTAGGATGATAACTCTAGGCACCAGCGACCGTTTGCGCTGTCGTTGGTGTTCAAGGTGCGCTGATCAAAAAATGGACCAGCAGCTCAAATATCGATTCCTGACGCCTCCATTTCCTATCGGAATTGTTTTTACTGTAGCATTTCACATTTTTATTTTTCATTCAGGGTTTGCTAAAACAACGGCGGTTGAATTGCTCTACATAACATTCATAGTGAGATGACTAGAAGTCAGCTGTGCTTTTTATCATGGCTTCCGCCCAACTTCACCACCAACCATCTGTGGATTGCGCTCAGGGGGTGTAGTGAAGAAAATTTTCATGGTCACTACCCCAAAAATATATATATCTCATCATCACTGCCGGTTGTTGAATAGACACTGACTGTTGGTAATGTTACCCATTATCACTGCCCATTCAAGGAGTATTGAATTTTCTATATGCCAAAAAAAAATAGAAACAAATATTTGCGTAGAATCCTTACCATTTCATCTTGACTATATAGTATATGCTATTGTTTTGACTATTGATATCTAAAAGTTGTAATGCATATTTAACACTACAGAACTAAATGAAAACATTGTCTACTACATAATTGTAGATTTTGTCTAGTTTGATATTTTTTTTGCAATGGTTGGTTTGTAAATATAATCGGCCCAATTTATATGTAAGTGCTCTTTTGGCACCTCTAAAACAATCTGTGTAGTGACTGATGTTCATTTTTTTTATGTTTGTGCTATTGGATTTAAGACATGCGTACATGTGTACAATTAAATTAAGACATAAGCCCATTTTATGCCCTCAACTAGTCTAAAACACAACCCACACAACTCGAAAACCACATATCCAACAATCCTCAACTCTAAAAACCGTTCAATTTTCCTCCTTCGACTAAACTAGGGTAGTTTTCACCTACATGACACTCTGAGTAAGCAAAAGTAAAGAAGGAAATAATGGGTCCACATATAAGTGAGACACACTCCTCTTCCTTCCTCTCTGCACCTAATCTCTCAGAGCAAGAAGCCAATAGCCTATGTGCTCCCACCACTGATGACTGCTTACTACCTCCTTGCCCAACACCACCTTGAGCACATCCAGCGCCGCCTCAAGTTTGGCCTGCTAGTGTACTCCTCTACCTCAATCAGAAGAGCTGCAGCAGTGGCACCAGAGCTCATGGCTCACCATGGAAGCAGAGGCTATATCAACAGGCAACTAACAGCCACCACTTAGAGCTCTGTTGGGTCATTGCCACTTCTCTAAATATGTACATTGATTGGGGATCTTCACCTCGATTGGGGGTTTGACCAAGCTTATCATAGAGAGAGACAGAGTTTGAACTTAAGACAAAGGAGGACAAGATCAGTGGCAGTGTAGTTCAATAGGGATTCGCCACTGAGCTCCACAATCCAAGCCCACCACCACGGATGTCATAACACCCCTATCTAATTAACCAATATATAGATCAATAGAAACGGAACGCCTTACCTTCATCACCTATACCAGTCCTAAGAATCCAGCTAGTACAGACACAACATTGAAAGATCATAGCCAAACTTGTTTTATTTATTAGGTAGATATCTCTTACATATGTTGTAGCCACGGACAGAACTCTAGGCATGCAATGAGACAACTTACATATGGTGGATTGGGTCCACGAACGAGAGAGGAAGGAGACCATGGATCACAGCCTATTAGGCCTATGGGGTGGCCCATGGTTGGGGATGTGCAGCCATGTGATCTTGCCATGTTGGAGTGGACCAAGGTCGGTAGGCCCCAATGCGAATCGACGGCCAGTGATTGTCGAGGCCAATGTGGCAAATAGCAGTGAGGTGGAAAGAGCGGAGGACAACAAAGAACGAGTGAGTCATGGTGAACATAATGAACAACTTGGATTGGGTGGAGGACCGATGGCCGTGGAACCTAACTGTGCATCTCGCTAGTGATCCGATGTACAAGAGGTCACCGGCAATGGCAATTCGGGTAGTGGTCGGGTGTGGAATGGAGGTGGTTTGGCATGGCATGATGAAAGGAAAAGAAGAGAGGGAGGGATTTGGCCAATACCTTTGGTAGTTGTGAGCTCAAAGATGGTGGAAATGGCGAACGGCAGTGGAAGCTAATTTGGGGAATACGATAGTGGTGGCTTTTGATCACTAGAGAGGGGCGGAATGAAGTCATCCTTGGAGGGATAACATGATGGCGATGGTCGATAGGAGGATTATGGATGGGAGCGGCGGAATTGTCTCGGGTCCAAATGGTGGCTAGCAAAGGAAGAGTAGGGAAGTGGTGTTGGTTTGAGAACACGAAGTGAGGAGCTTGGGATGGAGCTTAGACTCTATTTATAGAATTAGAGCAGCACTATATGACAGCGGGCAAAGGTAGTGGTGATAGTGGCAAGCATGGTGCGGCTAGTCGATGGAATGCATCATTGTGGTTTTGCGGTGGCTAGCATCATCGCTTGCACCGAGCCATAGTAGAAGAGGGAGGAGATAGTGAGATGATGAGACGAGGAAGGCTCACAAACTCCTTATCTCTGATGATGAAATGGAATAGGGTAGTTAATGGGGCATGGCCAACTTGACCTCAAGGGCTCAAGGCGAGAGGCGGAGCGCATTTCGCATTGAGCTACTAGGGAGTGGGTCTCTTGAGATTTGACAATGACACATGTGGGCTCAAGCTGTATGTGACTAGGTGGTATGGTTGAGCATACGATGTCGCTAGGAAGAGCGCAAGAGAAATCAAGAGAGAAGAGAGAGAGTGGTGAGTAGAGGAAAAAGATGCATGGAAGAAGGAAAGAGGTGGATGACAAGTGGGCCCCATGCTAGGGAGAAAGGTGAGCCAAGCCTGGGGAACGGTGACATGCTACCATGCAGGTAGTTTAGCTGGCAATGGCCACACTTAGAAGAAAGGAGAGGGGAAGTGAAGAGAGGCTAGATGGACCAGGAAGAGAGAAAGGGAAGTGGTAGCTGCCCAAAGGAACAGTAGCGCATGATAAAATTAGAGAAAGTCTTCGAAAAGGAATTTCAAGATTTTGACTGTGGATTTTTCTTACAAAAAATTGATATTTGGATATAGGAAAATATGGGGAATTTTTGGAGTGGGCTCTAGGGTTGATTTAGAGAAATTGTGATCCACACTTTGGCACAAACTTTGAGAATACAAATAAGAGCCAAGTTTTTGCAAATATGTTTTTATTTATAATAGTTTTTCTACATGACATAAACACAGGCATTACAAGTCTACTCCATTAAAAGAATCTTGACGTGAGATTCCGAAACTATGCAAACAACTTAGGGTACTCAACATAGAGATAGTCTTCTCGTTCCTAGTTACCTTCTTATTTGGAGTGATTATTCTATTGAACATTGTAAAACTTAGTTGTCTTTCTTGTGGCCATCTTTCTATTTCATCAAGTATCCAAATCAATCGTTTTTCATAGGTGAGGTTCTTGTCAATTATATTCTTTCGAGGGGAACTTGCTCTTCTTATACGCGAAGGCACTTCTTTAATTGGGAGACATGAAAGACATTGTGTATGTTGACAAGATCTACGCGTTGTTCTAGTTGATATGCGACTTCTTTGTGTCTGGTAGTGATGGGGTAGTATCCTATGAACTGAGGTGCTAGCTTGCCAGCCATGTCAAATCGTTTCATGCCACTCAAAGGTGATACCCTTAGGTACACATGGTCTCCTATCTCAAACTCTATGTTTGTACGTTAGATATCAGCATAACTCTCAGTTGTTCTCACATTATCTTTAACTGTTCTTCTACATTTCTTAGTAGATTAAGTTTGAATACTTGCTTTTCTCCCACATCTGACCAAAAAAGTGGGGTACAACACTTTCATCTGACATACCATGTAAGACAAAAGATAGATTGAAGTCATGTTACAACCTAGTAGAAATAGGGATAAGGGAAGAGCTTCACCATGTGGATGGATCGAACAGAAAAGTATATCTTTCTTCAGAAGCTTTACCTCGACAACGGGGGAGAAAATGACATTATGCAAATACTTTCACAGGGTAAGAGCGCCCACTGATTTCTCATTAAATATCAAGAAACTAGTATCTATGAAGTATTTGATGTTGTTAGGCTATAATTTCCATTACTACCTTGTGATACCAAGACAAATCCCTCTTAACCACTTCTTTTATCTATATTTTAATTAAGTATTTTTGTTCATAAAATTGCATGATTAGGTCATACTTTATTTGTTGTTTGGCCATGTCATCAGGCCTTCCTAGTAGTTGCGTTTATATTATATAGGACCTAACCCTTAACTCCACCATATACTCACCAATACCCACCATACTAGGGTAGAAAGACTATATACAGTTGTACTATCGAATAGGAAAAAAAACATGGATATTCATCATCACTCATTTATTTCAAAATCTAGCGAGATATTGACTTGGTTACAAAGTGAAAAAAATTTACAAAAACTTTATGATGCAGGAGTTAGTGCCTTGGTGGCTTAACTAAACACCATTCATAACGAGTGATCCCTTTGTAAAATTCATTCAAGCACAAAACAGTATGACCACATGGATAGCATAGGATGTCCATGGTAAAGTAAGTAGCTAAGGCATAGGTCTCTTACATGTTAACAGTTGAGGAATGTTAGAATAGGGAGACAAAGGCATTCTTCTAAGATAGGGGTTTGTCTTAACTGTGAGATGGGGTTGGTGCTATATAGCGTGTCCTGAGTAGAGGAGGGACTCTAACTGGCCTATTGCTTGGTTTCAGATAGTGGCCCAACTATGTGATATGGGATGTCTGTGGTTTGGCTATGGAAAAACCTTGTAGTGAGCTCTCATTTGTTGGCCATGTTTAATCCACATGTGCTAGATAAAGTTATGTGCTCATGACATGTACGTAAAGCATACAATCTTTGTAGAGTTTAGCCAAACTATTTAAATAGCCATGCCCATGATCATGGGCAGATGTGAGGTGTTTCTCATAGTGTAGTTTTTTTCTAAATAAATATTTCGTGAAAAAGGTTTGTGATATGGGTTGTCATTACCAAAGTTTGCTTTTGTGGTGAACGATCATCCTTCATGGTTGGGAACGAGTCTACGTGACTAGGGGTGTTGTTTGTCACTAGGTTGTGGTTTGGCCAAGATGACCAGGTTGGTATGCTGAGAAGGTTGAGGGCTGAGATGGCCGGTTACGAGCCGAGATGACTGAGGTGATATTTTACTTTGAGGGCTAATATGGCCAGTTGTAAGCTGAGATGGCTTAAGTGGATTATCTACTTTGGGTGCTAAGGTGTCATTATTTAATAGGGATTTCTCACTCATGACTATTGTGACATGTTGTTGCAAAGCAACCTATGAAATGGAGCAAGGTGTGAGCCTCGTTCCAAAACTAAAACTTGATTCACTAGTGTTTTATAAATAATCAATTAAAAACCTTGATGTTTTGAAAACAAACATTATCTAACCTTGTTTACAGTTCTACATGTCATTTTTTCATCAACTTGCTGAGTACACTAAGTACTCACCCTTGCTATTATATATTTATATAGAGTTAGAGGAGAGATACATCGATCCCTCTACCAAAGCCTATTTTTAGAAGCAAATTAAGTACAACTTCTTTGGGTTTGAGGCCTAATTCAAAAACTAAGCATGTGGTTCATGTCCCTTGCTTACTCTTAGTGCTTTATGTTCCATGCCTTTCATTGCTACTCTTTTGCTCCCGCTTTAGCTTATCCCGTTTTACTGGTATTTCTATTGGTCTAGGGTCTATCCATCACGGTACAATATATGAGACTTCCACCAATGTTGTAATAAAAACTCGTTACTTCTGATTTCCAGTATTATTGTGTGAGTAATAACTTGTATATCCTATGACTAGTACTATATTCATATGTAATGTTGTGATCTCCAACCTATGCCAATTAGTATTTACAGATTGGCATAGTTAGGATGCCATAGCATACCTGAACCCGCTATAAATCTCAATGCCAGTACACCATTGACAAAAAAGAATATTTCAATGTGTTGAAGGACAAGGCTCAAAAGGAGATATTGAAATACATTCAAAAACTATAAACTCAAAACAAGATGAAAGTAGGCATCCACATAGGGTGTGCGATGGTAATCATGACAGACAGAATATGCATAATGACGTCGTACAACAGCAGTTAAGTTCGATATTTAACATAGTTGTTGTAAGTAAACAACAATTATTCATATTGATCTTTGTATAAAGACCGTTATATTTGTTTCATGTTATATCTTTAGGACTGTAAAGTCATTGTGATAGACTCAATGGATATCCAACATGAACAAGATTAGCATTTTATCGATGTTTTAGATTAGTAAGTCATTAATTAATTCATTTGACATTGATCTACCACAATCCTTATATCATATATAGATTATGACTAACTATTCACGTCAAAATTCATGAACATGCCAAGGCCTGAGGGATCTACTTTGCTCTAGTGTAGGTCTTTTGGTTTTGTTAGATGGCATGCACTCCCGATTGTCCTTCAGCTTCATTGATTGGTTCAAGAGTGCGCCAAGGTCCTTCAACTTTGTTGTCTCCTCATCGGGACAATGGAGATGCGAGCGTGCTAGTCAATTTGACCCTATAATTGACAAAGAGATAAAGAGAATGAGTCAGACAATGAGCCAATACCAACTGTTGCCATCAACTGGCTATCGATAGGGCTGAGATTGTAATCGGCTGCCATTGACTGGAACACTTTTCCATTAGCTAGAAAGCAGATGAAGGTGTAAGCAAATGGCGATGAAGGGAATTAAAGATACATCGGCTGTAGAGCCGATGTCACTCCAGATATAACTAAGGCATAACACTAGTCCATGGGCTACAAAGCCGATAAAGGCAAAAAGAATATTCAATGAATATGATAATGATTCCATCGGTTGCAAAACCGATGGTACTCTGGAATAGGGTTCTCAAAGAATAGCATGCAAATCCTCGAATCAACCAATTGGTGATGAAGGCTATAGCGCTCGTTCATCGACTGGAAAGCCGATGAAGTCGTATGTAAATTGGCAAGGAATAATATTAATGATCTATCAGCAGCAAAACCAATGGCGCTCTGAATATAATGTGCGATGAGTAGCTAGGTGTGAGACTCGATTTCCCGAAAGTACGAGAACTACCGGTCATTGTGATAGTACCATTATAGCCAACCTCAATAGATTATGAGATTGAGACTAACGGCATAGAGACGGCGGAGCCTAAATCAGATGCATGAATGGAAGGAATGGATAAACCCATTGGCTAGCTGAGCCGATGAGAGAAGATCTCTAAAAATATGTGTGTATTGATTGAGAGGTCAATATACTGGGCGTGATGCTTGATGTGTGGATAACTCATTGGATAGCTACTTCGATGAAACGTCGAGTAAAGACACATTGGCTAATGGCTCAATCTACTATCAGTGGACTAGTAGGTCTAATCTAACCGATACAGCACGAGACTGATAACGGTAAAAGGAGCTTGATAAGCTGATAAATCCCACATGAACGTGATGTGTTATATTCAATTGGATTAAGAGATTGAACCTAACCAATGCAGACTTAAATAGAGCGAATATACCACGATAATGGCGAAGCTTACCCTTCGCTAGAGTTCGGACCTAACCGATGGAGACCCGCGTTGAGAGCCAGAACCACTAGTAAAATCGTAGATAAACTAGGGTGACGATGAGCTGAAGATGTATTGATGTGAGAGATGATTTACAAGGTCCTAGAGGTCTATATTTATACCCTAGGATTACAATAGTCCGACATGGTTACAACAACCATAAGACATTATTTTCTAAAAACATAAATAGAAAGTATCTTTTAGAAGTTAATAAAACTAATTAAACTTGTCTAATCTTACAACATATATTCTATAGATATAAAGTACCCTGCTGTGATTTTGATGGCTCCTCCTTAGACTCGTCCCATATAGATAACTTTGTATATTTTTACTAAACCAAATCTATTCTCAATCCGTCTAATTGGCTCTTTCTCTGTATCAATCAGACTCTCTCTATAAGCCGATCACTCTCTAATCCTAGCTGTGGGGCTTACCAATTTTTGATGCAAACACTAACTACCAATTTTTGATGCAAACACTAACTTTGATTTTTCTCTCTATCATTGCTTTCCAGCACTATTTTGCAAATAGCAAAGTAGTCGAGATACAGCAAGAAAAGAAAAGTTTCTAGTCATAAATAAGTAACTAGTACCATATTTTTCATAAATATAAGTCTATGTACATATATAAGAAATTAATGTATATTATTTTTTGTCTTTCATAAAGTGCTACAAACAACTCATTTAGCATATTATATAATTATTATGTCTTCCACTACCTTAATTCCAATGAGCGTTACTAAAGCAACCAAAAAATATAAGCTAATATGTGCATTGAAGGACTCTACATCTACCCATATAGTGTGTATATGGCTAGAGATAAGATACTCGACAATAAAAAAAATTGAGAATATGATAGATATCTATGTCATTTTATTCATCGTGACATCTGTTACATTCGCGGAGATTTTTTCGATAAAGAAGGGCATCTCACGCAATAAGAGATTTACAAAAGTTATTATCCAGTAGGACATTCTATAGTTATCATATATTGTAATTTTGCTATCATAAAAACTAAGTGATAATTTAAGTATTTGCATTGTGTATAATAATTTATTTCTATATATTAATTAAATTAAGTATTTTGATACAATATATATATAATCTGTCCCGCTATTTTGATATGAAAGCATGTATATGTAGACAGCGCGCATGGGTTATACACCTTTTCCCCTATTTTAATATTAATTTATTTATAGTCGATGGTTTCTTTATCCTGTTATATATACCTATGCCTTTATCACCTTTCTAGCCGATGAACAAATGTTACACCCTCTATTGACGATCAGCCAATAAGAGGAGTCTATATACATGCTTATTGAATACTCTATTTCAGAACGACATCAGCTTTGCAGCCGATGTATCTTTTATTTCTTTCGTTGTCATTTGCCTACGTCTTCAATACCTATCAGCCGATGGACGAATACTTCATCCCCTATCGACAACCAACCTATAGCAAGAGTGTATCGGACATAACCAATGACTATCTCAATTAGAAGTTCGTATCGGATCATCGATCAACTGACTCATCGAATTATCTTCTTGCCAATTAAAGTGTCAAATTAACTGGCACGACTATAACTTCAATAATCCGATGAAGGGATTTCGAAGCCAATTAGGCCTTGATATGTTCACATACTATCGGGATCTAAATACAGAGAATGGATTCAGCGCAAACACCATGTTTATACTGTTAGGCTTTTGAAATATTAAGTAGGAACGTACATGCATATACACCATGTATATATCAGTAAACATATCTTGAGTGGTAAATCCCTGGACACATTAAAGTTTCATTCTTTCCTAATTAAAATTAATATACAATTTTTTCTTTATTTTTTAATATGTTTTTCAAACTGCATTTTTGGAACAAAACTTTCTATATATAAAAGTTATTTTAAAATATCAAATAAATAAATTTTTAAAGTTTATAATAATTAGCTAATAGCTTTTATATATATATACGCTGCCTTTGTCTTCACCTTAATCGGAAACGAATATCAGCTAAGTTCCTATTAGAATGGCACCATGTGTGCAAGTTCAGGCCATTAACAACAGAATGGTCATGATAACGCATTTCAAGGTTCCATCACAATAAGTATATCATCGAAACATTTAGATTTCCGAGCATTGTTGTTCTTTCAAAAAGAATAGTCCGTAAAATATATTTATGTACCAAGCTATTGATTCTTAGCATTATTTAGTGCCAGCAGAAAATAATTAGTTCACATCAAGATACTTCAATTCTATTTTTATGTTGACGCTACCTCCTGCAGATATCATTGGTTTTGGAATCTTATATATTAAAGATTGAAGAAACACAAACAAGTCTTGATGTTAGCGATGCTACCGATTAGACCGCAGGGGAGTATTAGTCTATTGTAATTGTAGAAAGTATAATTATAATAGGTTAACCATGGTATGACTGTGTGTTAACTTGTGAGCCACTCCGACCACCTATATATACTGATACGTTGATAGGGAATAGAATCAATCATTTCCACCGTCTTCAACGACCTGTAGCAGTCACTGATGATGCGGCAAGGTCATGCCCGCAACGCGTGGTGCTGTCTTGAGGAGTAATTCCTCAGCTAGAAGGAGTCACGTGCCCTTCTCCTCGAGACGCAGTTTCGCACCTTCCGTCAGGAATCCCTGAGCATCACCGACTACTGCCACCGCCTTGAATCCATGGTTGCCTCCCTCGCCAAATTTGGCAACCCTATCGGTGACAGGCAGATGGTGCTCACGCTTCTCCGCTGCCTTAGTGGCAAGTTCTACCACATGGTGTTCATCCTCAAGATACACCAACCATTTCCAACATTTACTGAAGCGTGCACTCACCTCCTGTTGGAAGAGATGGAGATCGACGCTCATCCTCCGTCCCTATCGGCTACTCTCGTCGCTACGACGCCACGTCCAACTGCTCTGGGTGCCACCGCTGCTCCTCGTTCGAGAGCGCCTCCATCTCCATGCCTCGCTACCCAAACCGGAGGCCAGCATAACGGCCGCCGCTGTGGCCACAGGGGACACGGCAGCTCTGCTAGTACTAGCTCTCTAGCGCCTTTTGCTGGAGCGTCCCTCTCGGTACAACCATGTACCGTCGTTCGTCCACCCTTGGGTTCCATCTAACCCCGCACTATGGCGGTTTCGGTGCTCTTCCCAGCACCTATGGAGGCGCATATGGTGCCCCATCGTCCTCATATGGCACGTACTACGAGGGAGCTACGACGTCTGGCTTTCAGACGTTGTCAACAGCGTACCAGGCGGCGCCTTGGCCGCCCACTCCCGGATGGGCTTGGCACTAGGACTCCTTGGTGCACTCTTTTAACACTATGACACTCAACCAATCGGCCTCTGAGTAGTATGCTGATACGAGTGCCGACTCCCACATGGCCTCAAACGCTGGTATACTCTCCACCATGTCTCTACCCTCTTCATCTACTCCTTTATCTATTATTGTGGGCAATGGCACTTTACTTTTGGTCACAGCCACTGGAACACACCGTTTTTCATTACCGCACCGTGATCTTGCTCTTAATAATGTTCTGGTATCACCCAACATTATTAAGAATTTAATTTCCATTCGTCAGTTTACCATCGACAATAATTGTTCCATTGAGTTTGATCCTTTTGGTCTTCATGTAAAGGATCTGCAAACTAGGAACGTGATCGCCAGGTGCAATAGTTCCGATGACCTCTACCCATTTTTTGCACCATCTACCAACGCCTCTGTGTTCCTCGCCGCCCCTACCTCCCTTTGGCATCACCATCTCGGTCATCTTGGGCACAACATCCTGTCCAAACTTATTAGGTCCAATGTCATTTCCTACAATAAAGATGATATCGATCATTTATATCATACGTGCCAACTCGGTCGTCATATACATCTACCTTTCGGTTCATCTACTTCTCGTGATACTCATAGTTTTGATTTAATTCATTGTGATCGATGGACCTCTCCAATTGTTAGTGTGTCAGGATATATATTATCTTGTTATTCTTGGTGACTGCTCTCACTACATTTGGACTTTTTCCCTTCGTCTCAAATCCAAGACATTTTCTATTATTTCCACCTTTTTTTGTGTATATTCACACACAGTTTGGCACCACCATCAAAAACATCCAGTGTGATAATGACCGTGAATTCGATAATTCCTAGGCCCGCACGTTTTTTCTCTCCCACGGTGTTGCTCTCCGCATGTTGTGCCTATACACTTCCCAACAAAATGTTAAAACAGAGCATTCCATTTGTACCATCAATAACACTCAGCGTTCCCTTTTGTTCCAGGTGAGTCTCCATCCGGCTTACTGGGTTGAGGCCCTTCACACCGCCACCTATCTTGTGAACCGCCTCCCCAGCACAACACTGGCCTCCTCCACACCATACTCCGCTCTCTTCTCTGTCCCGCCCTCATATGATCATCTCAAAGTTTTTGGTTGTGCCTGTTATCCCAATATGCCATCTACAACGCCCCACAAACTTGCCCCTCGTTCTTCTCTATACATGTTCCTCGGCTACACTTCGGAGCACAAAGGCTATCGATGCCTCGAGCTTCAGTCGAACCGCATTCTCATTTCTCAACATGTCGTTTTCGATGAATCTTTTTTCTCTTTCTCTGACATGTCTACCACACCCATGGCACCTTCCGCCTTAGACTTTCTTATCGATGACCATTATCTCACCGCTTCAGTTCCTAGAGCTTCTTTTTTGCATGCAGGTAAAACAGCCTCCTCAGCGGCATACCCAGTGCCCGTGGCCCCACTTGCGCCATAGAGCTCGGGTGCAGGGCCGTGGTCGCCTGAGTCCACGTCGTTCGGTGCCGCTGCCCCTGTGCACCCCGCACAAGTCACTGCCAGCGGCGCCACACTGACTACGAGTGTTGTCGATCCTGCTGCCCCTGCTACTCGCACATAGGTTATTGCCAATGGTATCGGCCGCACAGCTGCCACTCGGTCGATTGTCATCCCTCTGGTGACCAATGCGCACTCTATGCGCATTTGTGGTAAAGCCGGCATCGCGCAGCCCATGGATCGCCTCAACCTCCATGCTGTGCCTATGTCGCCTCTTCCTCGCTCTATTTGTGATGCCCTGTCAGACCCCAATTAGCGATCTGCTATGCAGGCTGAGTATGACGCTTTGATTCCCAACGACACCTAGAGTATTGTGCCTCGTCCTCCTGGCATCAATGTTGTGACTGGCAAATGGATTTATCGTCATAAATTACTCACCGATGGGTCTCTTGATCGTTACAAGGCTCGCTAGGTGCTACGAGGTTTCACACAATGGCCCGGTGTTGATTATAATGAGATTTTCAATCTAGTTGTCAAGCATGCAACAATTCAAGTTGTTCTCTCTCTGGCATTATCTTAGAATTGGCCTATTCATCAGCTGGATATGAAGAATGCATTTCTCCATGGCACTCTCACTGAGACAATGTACTATGCGCAGCTCTCTAGATTTGTGGATTCTTCTCGCTCAGATTTTATCTGTCGGCTCAACAAGTCCCTATATGGTTTGAAGTAGGCTCCTCGTGCTTGGCATCACAAGTCGCCTCTCACCACATGTCCCTTGGATTTGTTGAAACAAAGTCAGATACTTCGCTCTTCATATATCGCCGTAGTCCAGACATGACCTACTTACTACTATATATGGATGACATTGTTCTCACTGCCTCCTCTGCGGTATTACTCAAGCATATCATTGAGGCTCTCCGGTGTGAGTTTGCTATGACGGATATGGGTCAGCTACATTATTTTCTAGGTATTTCTATAACACGCTCTACAGATAGTCTGTTCCTTTCCTAGCGGCAGTATAGTCAGGATGAGTGTGTGCAAGCCGTGCAGCATGCCTATTGATCTCCACTCCAAATTATCTGCTGATGGACCACCTGTCGCTGACACTACATAGTACCGTAGTTTAGCTGGCGCGCTACAGTATCTGACCTTCACCCGACCCGATATTACCTTTACAGTTCAGCAGATCTATCTCTATATGCATGATCCTCGAGAGTCGCACCTCACTACTCTCAAGCGAATCCTACGCTACTTGCAGGGTATCCTATCTCTTAGGCTAACCATGCGATGATCTTCGTCTATAGATCTTGTTGTTTACACAGATGTCGATGGACTTGCTGTCCTGACACTCGCCGGTCGACCTCTAGCTATGTCGTATTTCTCGGGGATAACATGGTGTCCTGGTCTTCCAAGCGTCAACATACGGTCTCCAGATCAAGTGCTGAAACTGAATATCGTACTATGGCAAATGGTGTTGTTGAAGTTACCTGGCTACGATAGCTGCTTCTTGAGCTTCGTCACCCCCCTTGACGTGCCACCTTGGTCTATTGTGACAATATTAGTGATGTCCGATGATATCCTGGCATCATGTCATTGTATTGCCCCTCAATCCGATTTTGTACTGGCGGAAACATATTTGCCAATACGTCTCTTTTGGACCCATAAGTAACCTGTGGTTGCCTTGTTCTCATCGGCAAATATACTGGTCATTGATCAGGTTCTTTAACAATAGACCCGTCCACTGTTTTCTTGATCAGATTGTGCAAAGTATTCACTAGCACACCCGATTGGTTGATGAGTGCATGGTGGACAGCTTCGTCAACCATCTCTTACAACGGTTTTTGAGGGCTAACAGGCGGTGACCGGCTCGATTCTCCTTCCAAAACTGGCTTTGGCAACTGGGATTTTTGAATCGGTCCTTGTCGAGTCATACTGAATGACTCCAGGCAGAGCTTCTGGAAATTAGTTATATTTTGCTCCACCTGGTACCTTTGTTCTTCAGTCAAATCCTTCATCATCACTGAGATCACATTGTCTGTATTGATCTCTTTATCCGCCATTGAATTACAGCTGACGAAAGATCTTCAACGGATGAAAAGGTCTTCTGTTCCTACCGGATCTTCAGTAGATGAAAGTTCCTCTGGCCCCTACCTGGCGCGCCAAAAAGCATGCTCACCGCCAAAAATCCCACGACCGGGGAAAGACGACGGTTTGGTCACACGAAGGCCTGGGAGGTCTGCTTAACTCTAGTGTAGGTCCTTAAGCCTTGAGGTTCACGAGCGTGCCAATCAATTTGACCGTACAATTGACAAGGAGAGAATAAGATACGTAAGCCGATCGGCCGGAAGGCCTGCCCGGCTCTCCCTATCGGCTAGGTACCGATAGAGATGAGAATGCTATCGCATCGGCTGAAAAGCCGATGGAAGTACGAGAGATAGACACGTGTAATACACTAGAGGGCCTATCAGCCAAAGAGCCGATGGTGCTACCTGCATCCGATGCGCGGAGCGGGAGCCGATCCCCCATGAGGCCACATGGGCGAGCGACCACAGTAACGGGGCCGTTAGGATCAGCCTCGATAGATCGAACCTAACTGAGACAGTATGAGGCCGAAGGCTAATGACACCAAGACGACGGGGGCTCGGACCAAACATGACAACAAGGGAGGAGAGGTAAAGCGTGCCATCGGCTAGCTACAGACCGAACGCCTGACACGGTCCTACATCTAAACCCATCGGCCGCACGACGATGGGGACCTAAGTTTAGGATAACTCATCGGCTACTCACTCCGATGAAACACCATAGAGAGACCTATAGACCTAAAACTTAATCCTCCGTCGGCAAACCCGTAGGTCGGACCTAACCGATGCAGCACGAGACGGACGATGGTGACGGGAGTTTGATAGGCCGATAGATCTTGCACGGACATGATGCGGTACACCTGATCTGTCTAAGAGTTCAAACTTAAACGATGCAACCTTGGACAGAACAAAATATACCAGAATAGTGACGGGACATACCCCTTCACCGAAGATCGAAGTTAACCGATGCAGCCCCGCGTCGAGAGCCAGAACCCACCGATAAATACCTAGATGAACTAGGGTGGTGATACGCCAAAGTTGTATTGTTTTGATGATTGATTCATACATATTTCCGGGGTTCTATATTTATACCCTGGATTTACAGAGTCCGACGCGTTTACAACCACCATCGGACATTATCTCTTAACAAAGATAACAGAAAATATCTCTAAAGCAGTTAACTAAACTAACTAAGACTTCTTAACCATATAGGATACAATTTAACTAAAGATAATACCCTGTCGTGAATTCCACGGTTCCTCCACAAACTCGGTCTTATTTGGATAATCTTCTATTCTTAGACAGAATCTTTCCTTCCTCCATCCGATCAGCTCTTCCTGTAGCAATCGGACCTCCTTTCACTCAGGCCGGTCCTTTTCCAACCTCTCCTTGGGCTTGTCGTAAAACTCCTTCTTGGACCTAACCCCATCTAGATAATTCTCTATCCTCAAGCCGATCCAATCTTCCACTAATTTGATCAGCTTCTCTACAGTACCGATCGGCTTTGTCCCATGAGCCAATCAGTATTTCTATCGGCCGATCCTATTTGCAGGCTGAATCAAATTCCGACGTTAACACCACGATAGAGAATATAATCATTGGGACATGCATATATCTTCTTAACTTCCAGTCTAAGAGGGTAGACTACATGTTTTGCTTCGTATGTTGTTGTGGACAATTCGTTATCCTCTAGAAGAATATTCTTTACGAGTTTCAATAACTCCTCAAATGTCTTATCAGTCATACCATTTGTTGCCTTCCATTACAAGAATTTTAGTGTGATACCTAACTTTTTGTGCCTATGCTTGCAATCTAGGTACAACAATGTTTTGTAGTCTACTAACATACACTCCAATTTCTTGAGCTACTTTTCACTTTCACAATCTTTCTTTGCATCACGTAATATCTAACCAAGATCATCTATACTATCATCTTCTGCAACCCCTCCTTTCGCATCACCTATTATAGCATCTGCAAAGCCACCGTATTAAGCTCAGTAGAGAATGTTATTATCATCTTCTTCATTATCTTCCATTGCAACCCCTCTCTCTTCATGCTTGTTCTAACAATTATAGTTATACATGAATCCCGAGTATAATAAGTGGCTATGAATAATCCTTGAGAAAGAGTACCATCTGGTTCTTGTAGTTTTTGCATGGACAACATATGAAACTCTTAGACTTGTGGGCATCGGCCACCCTTAGAAAATAATGCAAACCATCAATGAACTACTTCGACCATCAATTCACGTTGTATATTCATTGTCACTTCATCTGCATTACAAGTAAAGATATTTTAAGAAAATTAATAATTTTAAACATCCTAACTTCAAAAGGTGAGCGAATGAAAAGTATTTTTAACATTTGTGTAAAGCACTTTGATCGATAGAATAAAAAATATGTGAACAAATCTAGCTGCGCCTCCAACAACACCATGAACCGATAGAACTCCTATAAAAATATCAAATATGACATAGGTTAGATTTTCTGCATTTTTAATATTAATACTGTTTTTCCTATTTTTCATAACCTTTATACTTTTTCCTTCATTTTTCTATTAGCCATACTCTGATTTCATGTATTTTAATATCAACACTAATTTTTCTATTTTACCTAATTTTTTATCCTTTTTCCTCTGTTTTTCATATATTTTTTTGTTTTCTCTTTTTTAACATTTTTCCTATGTTTCTGTTATTATCGATACTTCTTATTATTAGTAGATTACCTATATCTTTACAATTAAGACATAATGTTATTTTCTTAAAAAAAATTATTCTTTCTCATCCATTTTATATATTTTTGAGAGGATGGAGTATACATATAGCTAAAAATATAATATCTTAATTATATAAAAATAAAGAATAAAGTTGCTAAACTTGAACGAGTGAAATTAAAAAAAAGTTTCCACAAAAAATGTTGGTATCACCCATGTAATTCATCCCAAATCGCTACGTTACTCTGTATATGAATGAATTTATCAAGCAGGAAAAGGAATTTAAAAGAAAATATTTAGTATAGATTAGAAACAACACCAATACGACCAATACTTAATACAGGATCTACCGGTTGTTGATCATATATGGCCATTAAGTACGTGTCATCATTACAACCGGAACTTATTAGTAACAGTTGATAATAACCAATGGATAAAGAGATATCTTAGTCTACCGGTCGTGATAAAAGACAATTTTCCTGGTAGTGCTAATATGCAAAAAAATTTGAGGCTAGGACAATATTATTGTAATCGAGAATAGGATTCACCATGCCGCACTACCAGAAACTCAATTAGCCCTGACAGGCCAAAATTTTCCTGACGTAGAGTATACGAATTTTTCCAGATGTGCATGTAAAGCTGTAAGAAAATTTTGTTCCCGCTTCCATACAGTATTGAAATCCCGCTGAAAAAATGTCTCCTACTTTCTGCGCCAAAAAAAAAAATCACCGCACACGCGGGCACGGCGGGCAACAAATATTTAATATGTGCTTTGACCGGTCAGGTCATTTGAGGCGAGCAAAGCAAATAAATTAACCCAAATCATTTACCTCTGGCTACGCCGAGCAGACCACACATACGATGGTTATAAACCCATATCGAATTTGGTTATAGTCGTAAATAAGTGGTCGCTGTGACGTCAAAAGCATTGTTCTAATTAATATATATATATATATATATATATATATATTACTTACTTATTTTTAACGATCTAATTTTACACCTGTCACATATAACATTCTTTATTAGTTTTTATTATAAGTAATTTATGTTAAAATCCGATATTAATGTAGTGAACATAAAAAATTAAATTTATTTTTTACCTAGCTTCACACCAACCATCTTAAAGAAATATTCCCAATGTTAGACATAATGTTAGGCATAAACAGATAATATAATCTATATAATTAAATCACAAACTCACGTATCTATATATATATAAAAACTTATAATTTATTACATATAGCAGTGTTATTTTATATTTCGAGCCAAAAATTTAGAAAAAAAAGTATATACTTGGCACTAGTACAAACTCTATAAAATATAACATGTAATGTTATAAAATTATAAATAATATTGTTGAGTATCAAAGTATATGACGTAATTCTATTATGAAGCATCTTTTTTCTAAACTTAGCTAGAATATTATCAAAAATGATACAATTTCAGGTGAACGGTGCCTCTAGCTTTCTTAGCCAAATATTACATGCGAGATAGAAGCTGCTACTCAAAAAACTTTGGTAGATCAATCCATCTGCTGAGATGAACCAAGAGATAATGCCATCTAAGTTGATCTTCGCCCATGCTCAAGCCCAATTCCACCGTGTACCTCTAGGATGTCACCAAATAGAATTTTCTACCTTCGTGATTGTCTACCACATTTGAGACATAGGGTTATAACCTAAGGTCAAACCACTAGTTCCAGCCAACATTTCTACTTCTTGGTTACCAAATATTGTGGCTTCGAACTTAATTACCATAAACTAACTAACACATGTCAGTAATAAATTAATAAAGCATGGCAATTATAAAAATTAATTAGTTTAAAATTAGTAAATTCCTAAATTTCAAAATACTACATTACTCATTTTGTAGATTCTATAGTTATAGGTTCGCAAGATCTAGATAAAAAAACATTTTAGAAAGTTGGAGAACTAACGAAGGTCGATGCGAAGGAGGTCGAGGAGGCCAACATGCAGGAGCTCGAGGAGGCCGACTACAAATCTTATTTACACGTGAGGAGCTTAAGGAGGCCAACAATGGGGTGCTCGGGGGGACCAGTGCGCAGGAGATCAGGGAGGCCGATGGCAAATATCATGCACGCGTGGGGAGCTTAAGGATTTGGCAAAGGGGAGCTCGGGGAGACCGACATAGAAGCTCATGAATGCACGGGGAGCTTGAAGAGGCTAGCAATGGGTTCATGGAGGCGTGGAGAGCTCGATCAAATGTGATGGCATAGGATCTGCCCGATTGCTATGACTTAGGGTTAAAACTCTAAGTCATAGTAGTCAACTTCTTTGTGACAGATCGGTTTGGAATACCCATTTTATATAACTTATCTGTGATAAACCAAGAAATAAAGTCCATCACAAGTAATTTAACTATAATGAGTTTTCATTCTAGGCCCGTTATAGTTATGTTGATAGCTATAACTTAGAGTTTTAACCCGTTAAGTTAATTTTTTATGACTATTTTATTAAAAAAATTACATATCTACATAGAGGTAGAAATCACCATACCTCTGTCGGTTAAAAAAAACAATCTATCATAAGTGTGCAAAGTTACCTCTAATAGGCTGTGAAATCATATATACGTCAGATGTGCTCGTTCATCTCAAATGGGTGTTGTACTAAACCCTTCACAGGTTGAAACTCTTATCTGTGATGGATTTTTAACAGGGACCCATCATAGATAATCGGATTACCTATAGTAGGCTAATTTCTAGACCCGTCGAAAGTATCGTATGTTTATCTTTGACAGACGGAGATGGAGAAGTGAATTTATTATAGGTAAAGCCTTACATATAAGCCACGTTCCCACCCGTCTCCGGTGTCCTTCAACCCTCTACCAACTAGGGCATTTGTTTCGATGGTGGACCAGCTGCCTCCCCTACCTCTCCGACCAGATCTGAAGTTGTAGCCTCCGCTGGCTGCAGCAACTCCTATGGCCAAATCCCTGCTCGAGGCTGCGTGTACTCCATCAAAGTGCCCAACTACTTCATTATCAGGGTAAGTTACTCTATGTGCTGTCATTTTTCTTTTACTCTGGAGCATTCTTCTATGTTCTTGTTTTTTTTTTCCATTTAAGTTGGTACTCCCTAGATTTGTAGGTAAATTTTCATGTTAGATCTGGAGCAACAAATTTTTGTTCTACTCATGGAATGTACCGCCACAATCCCCCAATTTGTTATGCTAGTTGAACAAATTCTTTTGCTATTTCTTGTTATACTCTACCGTAGCCTGACTTTGTTATTATCTTCCACTGGTTCTACTCATGGAATGTACCCCACAGATTCCCCCAATTTCTTATTCTAGCTGAACAAATTATTTTACTATTTCTTGCTAACTCTACCGTAGCCTGACTTTGTTATTATCTTCCTGCCAGTCGATGTTTTTCCTTTCAGAAAACAAGGATTCTGCTGCTTGTATGAGGTAACTAGATCGCTGCCCACTAAAATCCTTTCTAATCCATGCTATTGCTTTTCATTTGGTTAAGATGAAGACAACTACCTGGCATTGTGTAGATATTGAGCTTCAGATAGAAGAAAGTGAAAGGTGTTGCTTTTACTGAAGATCTTAAACCTTCTCACTTGAGAGAAAGTTCTTTGTACAAGCAAGCCATGCTGATGTGTCTTAGCCTCCCCACCCACCTATTAAATGAAGTAACTGACTTTTTTATCATAAATTTCAGTAACCAATTGCAAGAGTAAAACTGCAGCTTTGGCTTTTAGTACTAACAATTTATTCTTCAGAAGCATTAGTATTGATGAATATTTCTGCTATTTTGACCCCAAAGCATGGCAGTAGTTTACGGATAAGTAATTAGGCTGCATTCTTGAGCTGGGTTCTACTAGTATGTACTGTGTCTTCATCCAGATTGGAACATAATTATTGAATATTAGTACAGCACACAGGATGGATAGTTTTTTTTTCAAACTAGCTCAGATTATAATGTTGCTTTTAAACTCATAATTGGCTGATGGCAACTCCTAAGTGGATGTATGTTGGACAACACAATTCTTAAACCATGATGAAAACTTTTATTTCATCCAGGGGATCTGAGATGGCCACACTATAGAAGTTGTTGATGTTTTTGCTGGCACTACTTTTTTATAAGTGATAAAACAATGATAGCTTTTCACATGAATGTTGTACTGTGAGGAATATAATGGGTGTGCAATTACGCGTGTTTTAGGATCTAGGGAGGGAAGTTCTATTTGTATGATGTTTTCTTTGTGGTGTAGCTGACAATATTTATTCTGTAGTGAATAAGAATGATTACTGCATCTTGAGTTGAGCCATACTAGTATGCATAGTGACCAAAATCTTAAATTGGTAACATATTAAGTCATGCATGATTATATTCAATGCACTATGACAGAAAGCATGGGCAAGTTAAGAATTCATCTCAATATCTTCCCAACTTAATTTTTCTGGTAATACATCCCTTGTAAACTTTGTAGATGTTACTCAATATTGATAGATGGCAATTTATATCATACTATGAATCTGTATGGTGTGATACATCCTTTTTTTGATACAGTTCTGTTATTTTCTGAAAAATGTGCAAAACATCTCCCGATTTGTAGGTCAGAAGCTAGGTCGGAGCTTCTCTCAACAAGGAGCCGTATTAGTGCTATTAACACCAATGACTTAGTGGTGGCAGGACACCTCAAGTACTAATGCCTCCCAAACAAGAAATGGAGTGAGAAGTTTGTGAGGTTCTCTTACAAACTTGTGGTCTTAGTGCAAACTCTAGAAGTTGATGTTTTGGGTTCCATTGAAATACTAAACTTGAACTTGGGACTTGCATGTGTTCTATGTACAACCACTTTTTTGACACATTATGTATAGCCAATGATGTTTATTTGTTCTAATGAAATATTGATTGTAAAGATAAGAATGTGTATTATGCATATGTGAGTGCTGTGTACAAGAAAATTTGGTGACCTGGTGGGTATGGTTGATAGAGGGGCATCTCCACTTTTAACACTGACGGCAGAAACTACAGTAAAATATAGTTTAATTTTATGACGGGACTTTACTGTCAGCGAGATTCGAATAAACCTGACAGCATCGACATCAGGAAAAATCATTGTGTCGGTTAAACCCATCAGGATTATTTGTCCTAATGGAGACACGTCTGGCAAAGTAAAATTTTCCCGACAAGCTAGCACTGATGGAAATTTCCTGATAGTACCACGTCAGGATGTATTTTCATTATGTGATTATGTATTTTCATGACTGTTAGTAATAGGTATTGGTTTTTATTATGAAAATACCAATGTGTGGCTATAGGTACCAATGAAACAGCACATCTGTGCATCATATATGTGCCGGTTTTTTAATAAAAACCCGAGTCTAAAGGT
Source organism: Oryza coarctata (assembly GCA_030770085.1). Lineage (NCBI taxonomy): Eukaryota > Viridiplantae > Streptophyta > Magnoliopsida > Poales > Poaceae > Oryza > Oryza coarctata. The sequence continues at coordinate 6,377,672 of CM061484.1, read as the reverse complement.
ACCGAGTAAAAATTAAAAACCGACACATATGCTTTTAAACTTTTTTATATAAAATCGGACAAAGATAAAATTTATATCAAATTTGTAGAGATAGATGAGACATAAAACTTTATAGTTAATAATTTATTTCATGTGAGGTCGTTTGGATGTCCGAAAATGTGTTATAACTTCTCAAATCTATTTGGATAAATTAATTTTTAAAATTTATAAATGATCTCAGATGGAGACAATATATATATATATATATATATATGAAAGTTGTAAATATCGATAAGATCTACAATTTTATGGTTGACAATTTTTATTTGAGCTTAACTATGATGTTAAATATGTATTATAAGTTTTAGACAAGAGTAGTCTCTAAAGACAACAAGTGTTTACTAATTGAGATGAGATAGTAAGGAGGTTCTAGATAGAGAGAGTTCTTGGGTTCGAATCCTACAAACCACATGCATGTGAATATTGTGTGAAAAATCTTGTGAGTTGTGGAGACTGAAGTGTGATAGGTGACTTAGTAAAATACAAAATATATTTTTTGGGTTTTTTACGCCTGCAAAAATAAAAAAGGGGTGCTGTCAGTTTTTTCGCTTGTAAATAAAAAATGGGTGCACTCCATATAGATGTTAGCTCTAGATTAGAATCAGCACCCATGACTATCCTCATTAGTTCTGCTTTATTGAAGCCTATTCTAATGGTTACAATGGTTATTATGCTTATAGTGGTATTAAAATTTTCCACTTTTAGTACTCCATCACAAACTGTACTGCGAATTTGGACAGTTATCTTGGGACGGAGGGAGTAAACAATTGTGACAATTAAACTGTCACTACTATGATTTATAAAAGTGAATACTTATAAAGTCACTGCATTAAAATCGATGGCAGTGGATGTAATAGCCTGTTTTTATTTCTCTGGTGTATAAAAAGCTCTTCAGGTGCATTGCATGGCATTGCATCATTCGTGGATGTAGAGTCCCGACCGAAGTGAAAAACTTTAGACCGAACACAAGAAAATGGCTTTCCCTGCCATAGTAACTGTCAACCAAATTTTCAAACTCCTCCAAAAATTCAGAATATATTCCAAAACGTACTAGCTCATATCAGGAGCCTTGCCGTGAAGTTTCCAGAGATTTCAATCAAGTTTGCCTAGTTGACCAAATCAAACTCTCCACCGAAAATAGAAAATCCTGACATTGTTCACCCCGAGGGGGATTCACCCTCTTTTTTCTCTACTCCCTCCATCCCAATATATGATATTTTCTTGAGCAGTGTACCCCACATGTTGATGTGAATAGGTATATGATGTTCTGATAGGTTTGATTTGTTAAAATATGGATATTGATGTTTTGAGGCTTTCTGATAGGTATATTGATGTTCTGATAGGTTTTGATGTCTCTCGCAATTATTATATCCATGCGTCTTATCATTATTAACCACGCTCTTAAGTAACCGATCTAACCATAAAGGTTATTGCTTCTACAAACAATCAAAAAATTTATAAAAAATAAGGAAGAACACATTCTAAATAACAAATAAATGTTTAGTACATGATGTTGGGTTCTATAAATCGATTTAGCGGTGAAATTGTAAGTAAAACTTAAACCTAGAGGTGACGGCTACTGAGTATTAATGAGTTGGGAGCTATGAAGGTCAACCAAAATATGGGCCAACCGAACAAAGCTAAAAGTTCCACTCTGACTCAGACTGAAAAGTTATATAACTTATTTTAGTGATTGCAAATAGCTTACGAGAAATTTAGATACGAAACTAAAAACATCTGAAAAATAGACTTCATAACATTTTCACTTATAGATTCCGAGACTCCTTTTAGATCGATCAAAAGTTATGTTAATTTAAAGTTGTCACTATTTTCCAACTCATAGATTAAAATTTTGTTATAAGCTTGTCACCTCCACTTCTATACTTAGATTATTGTGATATCTCTATATTCTTGTTAAAGGTTTCTAATGACAATCAAATCATCATAAACATTAAATAGCATTTTATTCTTAGAAATATTTTTATATGAATTTATTCAGCTGATGGTTAAAATGACGCGTATATGCGCAAGTAATTGGAAGGATGACTTGTGTGTTATCTAAGAAAAGAGTGTCCTTATCACGTGTTGTCATGGCAGACTTGCCATGTCAATAGGGCCCAACATTCCTATGGGGCCCACCCTTCTCGTGGATCCTATCACCTAGCCTCAAGCACGCGCGAGCCGCGCCAACGCTGGCCGACAACCAGCTGAGAGTGAATATACATGGAATATGCAAGAACTGAATCTGACAGAAGAGTAAGAAGACAGTTGGAGATAAACATGGAATTCGGGACAATACTCTTCAATCAAAACGTACAAAATGTTCATGGGACAGGTTAACATTGAAATTTCATATAAATGGTTATGGAGCAGCTGTGCTCAGCCAAGACATAAGGCTTTCTTCTGGCTACTACTACTAAAAGATAGATTGAATACAAAAAACCTACTCCAAAGAAAGAATTTTGAAAGGCCATATTACAATTGTGTGTTATGTATGGAAGCACGGAAAGAAACTTTACAACATATTTTCTTTTCATGTCCTTTTTTGCTCAAGCCTGTTGAGATACCATTTGCCCTACAAGAGAAAGAAACGTTCCAGTTCAACAAGCCATGGAAGATTTCCGAGCAAAATTGCAGATCCCCTTCCATATGGAAATAATCATTGCAATGACTTGGAGCATCTGGATTACAAGGAAAAATTTTATCTTCAGAAATATTAATCCTGAACTTCACACCTGCATCTCTCGCTTCAGGCATGAATTGACCATGTATCCACAGGGCAAAAGATTCTTCCAAACTCCAATGCAACAATGGGTAGATAACATGTAAAAAAACTCCTTTTGTACATTGTAAAGTTTTTTAATATATTCATTGTAGGAATCTTTTCTACAGTATTTTCCAAAAAAAACCAGCTGAGGGTGATGGACACTCCACGCCACATTGTGGAAGCCCTCTAATGCCACTAGCCACCCCTACCAAGCTGTCATGTCACCTTTTTTCACTCCGTTTTATCACACCGGTTGCACCTAGGTTTAATAGGTCGTTCTTCCCCCAGTTTGCTGAAACCACCCCCACAATGCTCCCAATTTTGCTGATTACTATCAAGTGCATTACACTTAGTGCATGCCTGTCACGACCTTTCCTTAAGACTTTGCAACCCATGTACCCTGCAGCCCACTATGTTTAGCCATTCCGTCCCATCTGCGGCTGCATGCAACCACGCGATGAGAGGAGAGGCACAGCTATTGCTAATATGCACGTAAGTATTGCCAGCGCACACTTTTGACCCATAAGGCCTACGTCAAAGTTTTACATAAAAATTTATATATAAAAGTTTTTCTGATGAAAGTGTCGCTCATGGCATTGGTGAGCAGATACACGATACTAGCCTAGTCAGGTGAGACACGCAGCAAGCTAACTTTACAAATGGATTCCTTTGACCTCTCTGTTTCCCTTTTTTGCACAGATTGCACTGAAAGCCTCCGCGACCCATCATCTTGCATTGGTAGAGCTTCGTAGTAACCATGCCACCACCGCCCTGCTGCATGCTCCGGTGAGCTTTACGGTACCTAGACACATAAATGGATCTCTATTAACGTTAAAATTTAATAAGCCTACAGAAAAATTAAAAAAACGATCGGTTTAGTAAGAAAAGTCTAATTGCTACAGGAAAGAAACCGATTAAAGGAACTAAGAAATAATTCGGTCTATCCAAATGAGGCCGAATATGAGGAGGAGCCGTGGGACTCACGACAGAGGATTCTATCTATGTAAATCGTATAATAGGAAGGTTTAGTTACTTAGAGATTTTTTTTTTATCTTTGTTACGAAATAACGTCCGATAGTTGTTGTAAATGCGTCGGACTCTGTAATGGCAGGATATAAATATAGACTCCCTAGGAGCCTATAAACACATGTTTCAATTAATACTAATTCGGCGTATCGCCATCCTAGTTCATCTAGGTTTTTACCAGCGGGGTCTGGCTCTCGACGCGGGGCTACATCGGTTAACTTCAATCTCCGGTGAAGGGGTAAGTCCCGACACTATCCTAATATGTCTCGCTCTGTCTAAAACTACATCGGTTAGGTTCGACCTCTTAGGCTGATCGGATGTATCACATCACGTCCATGTAGGGTCTATCGGCCTATCAAGCTCTCTACGCCGTTGTCAGTCCCGTGTTGCATCAGTTAGGTTCGACCTACGAGGCTGTCGATAATAGATTGAGCTTTAGGCCTATAGGTCTCTGTACGGCGTTTCATCAGAGAGTTAGCCAATGAGTTATATATACATTGAGCGTCATGCCCAACGTATAGACTCCTTAGCTGATACGCACCAGTCTTCAGAGACTTTCCTTGAGCACCACGCCAAGCGCATCGACCTTCCAGCCGATGCGCGCCCGTCTTTAGAAAGACGTCCTCTCATTAGCTTAGCTAGCCGATGGGTTCGCTTTACTCTTACTTTAGCACAACCGATCCGGCGTCCATCGTCCCATTGCCGTTGGCCTCAGTCTTGTACTGTCTCGGTTAGATCCGATCTTCGAGATTCGGTGCTAGCGGTGTCGTCATGGCGGGGTGACAAATCTCGTGCTGCCATATCTGGAGCGGTATCAGCTTTACAACCGGTATCTTTTATACGATTTCTTGCCAATTCGTATATGCCTTCATCGGCTTTTCAGCCGATGAACAACCACTATAGCTTCCATCGACTACCAGGAGGGATCCTGTGCACTTTGATTTTAATATCCTTTGGTGTCTCCATCAGCTTTGCGGCCGATGGATCAAAATCTCGCTTTTACCACACCCAAAGCCATCATATCCTTCGTCCACATCTATCCACGCCTTCATCAGCTCCCTAGCCAATGAAAGAGCGTCTCAATCCCTATCAGCGACTAGCCGATAGCAGGAGTCATCCGAACACGGCCGATGATCACCTCAATCCTATTGGCGACCAGCCGATAGCGAGAGCTCGTATCGGTCCATCATTCGACTGACCCGTTCATCTCATCTCCTTGTAAATTGCAAGGTCAAATTGACTGGCACATCCGCACCCGCACCATCGCGCCGGAGCCAAGAAAAACTCATGGGCCCTGGCGCGCATACCTCGTTCCACGGAGAGAAGCCGACCCGCCTGCACTAGAGCTAAGCAGATCTCCCAGGCGCCAGGCGCGCGAGATCCGGCGCAAACAGTCTCCCACATCCTTTTGACTCTGTTTTACTCCCCTAATAATGTACAGCCCCATCATAACTAGCCGTCTTCCCCGGCAACAACTGAATGCTAACCACGCGAATTTGGGAACTTCCACCTCGGTGAGTTCTTGTCCAATTACTCCGTGTTGGAACATCTCTAGACACAACTAAGCTCATTTCCATCTAGGCCACCCTCGCTGTGACTATCCTCTGCCCTTGTCATCGCCTATTGTCATCGGTATTCCCTTTCCACCACATGCATTGTCGTGCATTTTGAATGCTAGAGGAAGCTATAATATGGAATGATCTAAGCAATCCCAAGCACATGCTAGATAGGCTAGGCCACCTATTGTGCCACATTGAGCTTGACATGTATTCTCACATAACGTTGGCACGATTTACCACCGCATTGAGCAACCAAGGCCGAAATCATGTTCTTAGAGGCCAACTAGTCCTCCCCTCATGCAACACAAGCCCTTGACTTCTTAGGGCATGAACAACATGGTGACGTGGTGAGTGGTCTCCCTGTGCTAAAAGGACATTGATGTCACCTAGAGAAGGATGATTAGGTATTCCTAGAAATCACTTTGTAGTGGATCATATTCATCGAAGGTTCTAGCCTTAAACACATAAACTTCTAGTCTGCTTCTTCTATTTATAATAGGTTGCTGACTAAAGTTTTTGTCTTTTAGACCAAAACTTCCATTCCAAAAGACCTGAAGTTTTGGTCAAAATGACCTAAACTTCCAGTGCCCTTGGTCTCTTCCCTCGATGGAGAAAACATAGGGGCAAACCTCACAACTAGCAAGCGCAAAAGGTAGAGTAAATAATCAGGAACACGCAAGGAAACAAATACACCAAGCAAGAGAGAGAAAGACACGAATTTTCATGAAATTCAGATCTCAACTATCCTAATCTCCGTTGCGGGACTCCAAGGAGTTGGATCTTGATTTTTTTATGAAAAACAGTAGGTGTCTATATATATATATATAAAGAGAGCAAAATTTACAAGACAGATTATATGATCAGAATTTACAAGAACTATTAAGTCGAATCTTGATTGATCCCAAGACTCACTAAGCTATCAACCAAGAAGAAACTCTTTAGACTCTAAGCAACCACCAAAGGTATAGCAAGTTTCCAAATGATCACCAAGGTCAAAGCTTGGACAATGAGCACCTACCTTTGGCAAAGTTTACTATACCAAGCAACCTCCTAGAAGCTAGCTAAGTTTTCACTCAACATATCTCTTCTCTTGCGGAGGTGAGGTAAAACCTTCACAAACTTCTAGCTGCCCACCACAATAATCTCAAAGAGTAACAAAACACAGTTGAAGATTTGTTTGTTATGAACTTATTTTCTAAAAGGATGGAGTGAAGCTCACTAGTTCTCAACCTCTCAAACTCTCAACCAAACTCTTATGTCTGCTCAAATCACTCTCACAAAAAACTACCACTAAGTTAGGGGATCTAGGATGGGTTATTTGGCAATGGATAGGTCTACTCTTGCCTAAACTAACAGCTAAGTATGGAAGGAGTGCTAAGCCCCCCAAAAACTAGCCGTTACTCACATATCTGAGTACCGAAACTTTCACTCCAAGGACCAAACCTTTCGGTCATCTTTCTCAGTCAAACAAAGATCTTAGACTAGAACTTCCAGTACTTGAGACTAGAACTTCTACTCCAACATAGCCAGATTGAGAATTTGGACCAGAACTTCTGGTCCTAGTTCGAACTTTTGGTCCCAGGGACCGGAACTTCCAATACACCCAAACAAGCTAATAGCAATGGGCCCTATGGAAAGCTTATTGAGAGGGCTACCCAACCTAACCAAAGACAAGCTCTAAAACTACTCATATGTTAGGTTAAGGCTTGGGTTTCTCTTAATGTAGCACTAGGATGGGTTACTTTGAGCACCGAGACATAAACAAACACATCAACATTACATTCCTCACAATGGTATAGCATTTCTATACTCAAATACAAATAGGAACGCCTTCATGTCATCTTCTAGCTTCACCTTAAGGGCTGCCAACGTCAATGTCATTTTACTATCAAGATTATTCACTAACAACTCATTAAACTCATTAGTCCCAAATCAATTATGCATTTGCCTTGATCAATAGCCACTTTGGCTTTTGGCTTAATGTTCATCAACAAATTGCATCCTATTGATCTTCAACATTCCATGTTGCACTCTCCACACGATTGATGTGGATTACTCATAACTTTAAATGGCCTTGCATGGTCCATCACAACAATGTCTTTACTCACCCTTTACCACTGGATTTGGTCTATTAGCGCAGAGCCCCTTGTTTGCCCTTCACCACCCCATGGTCCATTGTAGCCGAGCATCGCTTATCTTCACTGTCTTACCATAGATAGCCACTTCATACTACATATATTCAATGTCCATCTTTTACCTTCTCACATCATCACATCATCTTTATGTTGATCATTAATTTGCATTACTTCTCTTCTTCATCAACATATTCTTCAATCTTTTGACTCAATGCTAGAACTCAACCTAATCAAACTAACACATGAAAATAGTTAGTTCCAACAATGTGTTATCATTAATTACCAAAACAATCACCACACTCTAGGATCATAGATCTTTCAATCTCCCCCATACAAGGCAACTCTAGGGCATAAATCTTTCACATGCCATGTTAGATATTCTACTCTAGTTCAGCCCTACAAGTGGCCTCACTAGGCTCCTCCTATCCTACAAAGGGCATGGATTCCTCAACAGGAATGAGGCCACTTGGCGGTAGAGGCATGGCTCATGACCATGTTGTGGGTGAGTCTATCATACCACGTGGTCTCCCCCACCCCCTACTTCAGGCCGCTAGATATGGCACCCTTAGGGCTATGGCCACCATATCAGCGAGGAAGAGAAAGAGGGATCCAATGGTCTGATGGAGAGAGGAGAGGGTGGTAGGGCAATTGTGGCTGTTGACCGGTGAGGAAGAGGAAGGGGAAGACAATGATGACAATGAACTCACCTTGGCCACTCTAGACTTGGTGCCTAGGAGAAGGTAGTGATTAGATCTGTAGCAGAGAAGGTGGCAACTAGGGAGCTAGTCGGCCCACCACCTCAATCTACACAGCTAATGGGGAGCTTACTGATCTACCACCACGATCTAAGCTTTCACTCTAGGACTATCATAAAAATAAAGTCAAGCCATATATAACAACAAAATTATAGTTAAAAGAAAGTAAAATTGCACATTGCACACTACTATAATTTTAGACTTAGGAATGTGCAATTTTAGGTGATTGCCATGAAGTCTACTAATACCCTTATTTAAATAACAAAAAATTATAGCTACATTTAGCTTTAAATTTTGTCCCAAATATAGCTACCTATGACATGTAAAAGTTGACTTTTACCCTATTACTTCTCATGCTATTCGTAGTAGGCCCTATCACCCCACTAGCCACTACAACAAATCTGACCTTCCTTGATGGATTCCCTTTGACGAACAAGGAATCTATCATTGATCTATGATGAATTTTCCAAAAAATCCGGCCGATTCTAGCGACAACTCAAGGTCTTGGTCATAATGGCAAAGGGAGTCATCACAAATGCTGTGAAATTTGTCATTAGAATTTGGGATATCACATAGTGACAAAGTTCTTTGTCATAGAACTTGATAAGCAGGATCATCATGGGCCCACAGCAAGCTGGTCCCATTGGTAAGTATGAGATTGTATGGAGAAATTCATCATAAACTAGGCCTATAGTTAGTCTAGCACATAGTGATGAAGTATTTTCATCATAAAACTAGCCACAATATTTGCGAGGAGGTCTTACATGTAAGTATGCAAAAACTTAAAGGAGGAGACGTTTCTCCAATGTTTAACTTGACTATGTTTGTTTGTCCGACGTTTGTTATTCCAAATTAGCCAATTTATTCGGAGATCACATCACTGAGCCTGGTGTGGTTGAGTCATATGAAAATGTATCGACAGCTACCTCTCCTGGTCAATGGTGAAAGTCAAAGAGGTGTTCATGCTGCAAAGTCAAAGAGACACCATTAATCACCATCGTTCTTGAGTGAAGACATGTTCCCACTTCCCAATGGTTTATAAATCTATAAATACTGTGATTTAGCCAACCAATGGTTCATGCATCCATATCACCTATTCTATTCAAAAACAGCTAAGTAAAGAGGGAGCATGAGGGGAGCAATGGAGAACAATGGAGAAGGCAAGGTTGGTGGGACTCATCATGACAATATAGCAGAGTTGCAACAAGGAATCCGCTGTGCGGCCCTATCTTTCCTCAACCTACTAGAAATGGAGGAGAGGATCCATGCTATTTCTACAAAGAACGAGTTGCTAAGACTAGAGATCGAGAAAGTCAAGTCCAAGCTCAAAAAGAATAAGGCCGAGCTGGAAGTGAACTTCGGGTTGCCATGATTTACAATATTATAATGATGTTAGATTTAAAAATTTGTATCAATCATTTCCATATATTTTGTGAGGACTATTGATTCAATGAGTTGTTTGTGCATGAACTAGTAGTTTGTGTGTGTGTATGTCAATGTTTATTGTCATTGAATTATATATGGTTGCCAAGTTTGTGGGTCCCACATGTCAATATGGGTCCCACATGTAAAATATTGTGCAAGGTTCCTTTACAAATCCAAATATACTCCCATTTCATACAAATGGTTCTTCAAAATAGAATTACATATTAATTAATGGCACCCAGCTATTAGGAAATCACATCTTAATCTCAGCAACTACTAAAACTGCAATTACAAAAAGAACTAATGCAGCCAATATCTTTAACAACGAAGCTATCTTCTTTGCAATTCCTACTAAACCACCGACATGCTACCTAGGGTTCATGAATGCTGCAATCAGCCTAGGGTTCAATGCCATTAGTTTGGTGTAATCATCCTCTAAAACCAAAACGGACAACCATCTCCTTTATATTGTTTAAAAACAACTCATATAGTCTAGCGATTATCATTGCCATAGCAATTTGATAAGAACTAAAGGCACACCAGTAAATCCCTTTGACTCACTCCATGGATGAAGCATGTGTAGTAGATATGCCCTGGGTTCTTCCTCGTGGTTGACCTCATCCACATGACCAGGTTGTTTCCATTGTTACACATAGGACGTAGGATCAGAGGAAGTCTCATCCCCTTCTGTCCTAGATCTAAATATGACAAGGTGGTATCCCCTTGGATGCCACTCATATTCTACAAGTAAAAGGAACAGAGGTGGGGCACAAGGGCTAGGGCACCAAAACTACATTGGAGGAATCGTGATGGTGAGGAGCTATGGACACCAGGGATGAACTTGGCACCATCGACTACAATCGGGAAGCTTGCAAATCTAATTTTGGGGATTGGATCCAGTGGAAATGACATTTGGGTGGACCATTGGGTGGGTTCTACAAAATAGTAATAGCCTCCCTAGATGCCTCATGCAACATGGCACGTATTTGTCCAATGTTGCAATGATTGTTCGCATTTGTCCATTGCATATTTTTAGTGAATGACTAGAAAGTCTAGTCAGTATAACATTGACTTCAACTACTCTAAGGACAATTTGTCCGTTGCATATTTTTGTGGGGTCTACCTGTTAGTTGACGGCAAGAGCAACATGTATGTTTTGGGACTTACGCAAAGAAATCCCATGCCCACCAAATTACATGAAATTACGTGAAATTATGTTTTAGCACGCCCCTGAAAATTACGTGAAATTAGCATACTATGGTGGCTGGCGGTTGCTCACTCCCGGATTGTGTAGGCTTCCAACAAAGGTATGGATGTCCTCCCCTTACCCTCCTAACTAGTGTGTTGTTTCAATGTGATGACTTTGATGAGATTTTATTTCTTTTCATTACTTCAAATGTATGGCAGATGGATAGAAGTTGGATACATGCTCCCCATTTTACTAAGCATAATGGGGTGGATGATTTGATGAGTTTTGTTAAGATCAAATTTGGCGAGAGCGAAGAAATACTCTGCCTATGTCATAGATGTTTGAATCGGATGAAACTATATTAGACACAAATTGAGGATCACTTATACATTTATTATATGGCAAGCATATATGATACGTGGATACGTCATGGAGAACAATTATGAGATGGAGCAGATGAAAATGCACATATGTTGATTACCTTGACAATGAAGATACTAATGATAGACTTGGTGAAACATTTGCCGAGATGTACAATGATGAGGACAAAGAGCATGGGCAACCAATTTTTGCACGTCTATTACAAGAGTTACAGCATAGATTGTACCCTAGTTGCAAGGGTTTTACTAGATTTTCATTTGTTGTGAAGTTACTACATATAAAATCTTTCTATCAGATAAGCAATGTTGCATTTACTGCACTTCTCAAGATGTAGCTAATGTGTTCCCAGATTGTGCACTTCCAACGTTTTACAGTGAAGCAAACAAGTTTCTTCGTAAGATTGGACTTGGATATGATGTAATATATGTGTCTGAATAATTATGTAATGTTTAGAATAGAGTATGCAAAAAATCAACGGCTAACCCTTGTGTGGTGCTTCAAGATGGAAAGATGCAGATGGAAGGATGCGAATTCCTAAGAAAATATTAAGACATTTTCTATTGATTCCAAGGCTAAAGGATTTTTGGTCATAGAAAACCAGTAAAGGAGGCACAATGGCACAAGTTGAAGCGACAACCGATGGACAATAAACTCAGCCATCTAGCTGATAGTGAGGCATGGAAAGATTTCAATATAAAATTTGGGTGGTTTACTGAATATACTAGGAACTTGAGGCTTGGCATTGCCACTGATGGTTTCAATCCATTTGGTAACATAAGCATCAGATACAGCATGTGGCCAGTATTTGTTGTGCCATACAACATGCCACCATGGTCATGTGTGGAACAATCCAACATAATCGTAATGACAGCATTACTCATCCCATGTCTGAGTTCTTCCAAAAAGAATTTTAATGTGTTCTTGAAGCCTCTCATTGAAGAGTTGATTGGGCTTTGGATGGGTGTCCATACATTCGATGTAGTTAGTCGTAGGATGTTTGATCTACATGTTGTAGTTATATGGTACATTCATGATTATCTAGCATTGAGCACATTAACAGTAAGAGTCACAAAAAGACATTATGCTTGTGTGTGATGTGACAAAGATCCCTACTTAAATAGAATAAGAAACAAGATCTGCTATATTGGTCTCCGTCATTTCCTTCCATGAGACCATGAATGGAGAAAGAACAAAAAATTTGACAATCAACCAAAGATGCGTGAGAAGCTGGGTGAGTTTAATACAAAGGAGTTGTTGGAGCAACTTGAAAAGGTTTAAGATGTTAGACCAGTAAAGCATCCAAGAAAAGGAAGCATGGAGTATATTACCAATTCTGGAGCCGAAGGGTTTGTTTGTTTGACTTGCCACATTAGACAAGTTTGAAGCTGCCTCACAATCTTGATGTCATGCACATCAACAAAAATATATGTGAAAACCTTCTTGGAACATTTCTCTATATATCTAGGAAGACAAAGGGCACACCCAATGTTGGGCTTGATTTGCAAGACATGTGCATAAGAAGCCACTTAAAAATGGAGCAAGATGGAGATTCATACCATATGCCAAAAGCTCTGTATACAATGAATAAAAACCAGCAAAAGACATTTTATGAGTTTATAAGCACGCTCAAATTTACAGATGGATGTGCTTCTATCACTATAAAATGTGTTGGGGTTGATGGCTACAAACTACAAAGCCTAAAAACTCATGATTGTCATATCCTTCTCCAAATGATTTTGCCTACTACCTTAAGGGGAATCATGGATAAGGACATATATGAAGCAATTATTGAATCGAGAAACTTCTTACAGCAATTATGCAGTATTAAGTCAAATTTTTTGCATAAATTGAAAGAGGAGATACCACTCATTTTGTGCAAGCTCGAGAAAATTTTTCCACCTGCCTTTTTTTGATGTTATGCTGCACTTGGCAGTTCATGTACCTAATGAAGCAATCCTTTGAGGACCAGTATAATATGGATGGATGTATCCAATCGAAAGAAGGCTATGCACATTGAAATGTTGTGAAAAACAAGAAGACCTGATGGATCCATTGCATAATCATATGCTGCTAATGAGTACTTGATATTTTGCTCAAGGTTATTTAATGATGTTGACACATAATTCAATAAGGAGCGCAAGAATAGAGAGCATGTTGATTTCAAAGCATGTGATCTATGATGGTCCGTTATTCCAAATGGTGATAGTGATGATGATTAGCTTGTCAACTCATTAGACACTATTTACAAACTGCGAAAGATATGTACAATCATATTATTTTTCTTTATAAATTTTGCCAGTGAACTTGTTTTTAAAATAGTGGATTGTCCGGTCTACTCACTCCATTTATCCCCATCAAATTTATTTGTACGGTTGTTTGTCTGGTGCTTTATAAGTTGCCACCACGGACTCTCTGATATTGTTTACTTGTTGTGTAACAAATTCTTGATTATTTGCATCTGCTTCATATATTTGTCAAATTTTGAGACAAGATGTAAAATATATTATATGTATCCCAACAAATAAAGATGGTATATTAACAAACAATTGGTAATACTTGATCCATGGTCATTGTCACCTTCTATTTTACACAAAATGTTGCTTGATACTCAATATCCCCTTAGTTCTACTAAGCTGTAAATCAACTAATACTAAGCCCTCTCTAATTAGAACCTTCTAGTTCACTTAATGTAGGAAGAGGCCTAGTTAATCCTTCTCCCTTTGGACGGCCCTTCCTTATAATTGTTGTCCTTGTTGTCAGCATCACTATGGCAGGAAGAGGAAGAGGTATATAGACCAGAGCCATTGCAGGAAGAGCATGAGGACTGCTAGCCAGCACTGTCTGTTTTAGGCACCTCATCGCCATCATCAATGCCTTCCTCCTCGTCCTTCCCCTCATCGTCATCATCTTCCTCATTGTCCTCATCCTCATCCTCGTCCTTGTCATCATCCAAATTCTTCAATGTGTCACCGTTGCGGTGCTTGACCATGTCCTCATCACCATCACCATTGCAGTGCAAATTGAACTCCTCCTCCTTGTTGCATTCCTCGTCATCCTCCTCTAAGTGGTCCTTATCGTGATCTATGTTCAATAAAGACAATGCGACATCGTAGCAGCGCTTGTCCTCTTTGTCCTCATCGTGCTCATCACCCCTATTATTGAACTCCTCTTGGCAAAGTTTTCCCTCTTCGTTGTTGAAGTATGTCACCTCCTCCATCTCTATTAGTTCTTCAAAGGAGGAATGATCCTCACAACAGTCATCGTACAAATTGGGCCAAGCCAGCCCCTCTTCCCTAGAATAGCCCTCATCATCGGATAGGAACTGGGGTAGCTTCGTGCCTAGTGAGTCTACCATGATGCGTGGAGTCATCGAATCCTCCTACCTCATCTCTCAATCGGCCCACCTCTTCTTCTGCTCAGCCCACTCCTTTTTTGCCTTTGACTTGTGGAGCTCCACCTTTGCCTCCACCGATGCCTCTGCCACTGTTGTGGAGTCCTTAGCACCTATCTCCTCCGCCTATGCCTCGACCACTATTTTGGAGACCTTCTCAACACCCATTTCCTCCACCTTGCCTCCACCACTGCTTTGGCTTCCTTGGCCATTGCAGTTGCCTGATTATAAGTTGCATAAGGGGAAATTTGGGGAAGGGATGATTGGGTTAAGGAAACCAGCCTTTACTACAATGAAAACCCCAATGTAGGAGTTCCTTCGGCCCCCCGACGCATCGATTCCTATGCCACGCAATGCCTTAGGCCTTGTCCTACCACATCAATTGGAATCAACAAACCATCCTGTGCAAGCATACTACACAAAATGGACTCAATGAACTATCACACACTGCACAAACCGTAGAGTAGAAGCCTTCAATAGGAGATGATAACATATAGTACAATGTATTGCTTAGATGCTTAGAGACCCGTTAACCCATTTTTCATGTCAAGTAGGCTTTCCACGAGAGCATCATTGCCAAGTGAAGCATTTAATGCTTCCCCTACCATGTGTGAAAAGTAAATAGGGTAACAACACCCCAACTAACACTAAATTAAATAGGGTAACAAAACCCCAATTAAAAAAGGTAACAGCACCCCCCAACTAACTCTAAAGATTTTCAATAGATTTAGCTAGAGCCTTCCATTCGAGAAATGGGCTCCAAAATAGATGTCCTTTTCTAAGCATCATATATAAGCACCCCTACCATTGTACATTCAACCACATTGTTTATGGTCCCTACTCTTTGCACAAACCAAGTGAGCATCTCCTTGTTCATATTACATATGCTAGTGTCTATATGACATTAATTGAAAGGCATAGACTTGAGATGTGATGTACATCTAGTACTTTCGTTTTGGGGTATCTTTTTTACAAACTTGATACAGACTACTAGAAATAGTATAGAACTAGATATTCACCCTAACATGTTGTCCTCCGAAACAACATGTGCAAGCCGGATAAAAAAACAAACAAATTTGTGGTGGCAACAGACTATCCAGTCCATACATCTAGACAACGAGTGTATATTTCAAGCCTTCTGCATAGCAGATGGGCCGGGCCGCATCGTGCCCTTGGAAACCACTGCTCATCGTCTTGCTTTACTTTTTGTTTAGCACCATACCACCTATTGAACAACAACATGGCCAGTTTATAAATATCAACCTCAAGTCCTCTCCAAAAGGATTGCATGGGTATACTGACTGTTTAGAGAGTATATATGTGCTAGGCACATTGCACCTAACAACCCCTTATTTTGAAATTACAGAATTTACAAAATGTGCATAGTAAGATTTAAGATGATTATGTGTTAACTGTAAGCAATTTTTAATATAGCCTTTGGTTTTTATGTTTGATTATATTTATGTGAATAGTTTATTTATCAGTTAGGAAATAATAAACTATTTTTATAATTTAGATATATACTTATTGTAGTGGGTAATCTTGTATTTAAAAAACTGAGATAAAAACTCAATTCATCTAATAATCTGGTGTTCAAGTAGTCATGTGAAGTCCTAGTAAAGCATCAGGCTGTCACATCAATCAGCAGGCACAACACCCATTCATTATCACCCACCCCTCCTCCCCACAGTACGTAATAATTTACCCATAGACCATTCATCTGGTGTTTATGCTTGAAAACACCCACCACAACAAAATGCACCATTGTTGGGAATCTGTATCATCGCTAAAGGTAAGCCTGATTTTATGTAATTTTTGCTAGTTTCTTCATTACCCTTTTCATTTGCCCCAAATCATCCCTCCCCCTTATCTTCTTTGCTATAGTATGTTATTTAATTATATTATATATAGCTGTTACATACTATACCTACTTCCTCCTTCAAAATATATATAGTAAGGAGCAACCTAATTTTATATTTACTTTAGCTATAGATCTACTATATTATTATTTCGGTATAGTTAAAATAGAGTTTTGTCTAGCCGCATTTGGATACATGTTTTCGACGATAATATTTGGTTGCAGGTGATATTGCTAAATGCCTATCATGTACTATAGCAAAAAGGGAATGGAAAATCATAATGCATTCGTAACAAAGATCAATGATTCCTATGGAAAAAACTTTCTATAACAGTACATACAGAAATAAAATTTATACTTTATATGAAGTAGTAGTTATTTTATGCTTTCTAATTAATGCTAAAGCCAAACCATACAGATAATCCTGAAAAGCATTGTGCACAAGCACAAACATCTATACAACGTGACTAGATTGCGATTGTAGACAACAGATGTAACCTTGATAGAAGTAGGCTTAGCTCATATTAAAGGCAAAATCTGTCTGAACAATGATTGGGATAAATTTTAGATACATTTAGGGATTATTCACGGAGACACTCTAACAGTTAGTTAGGATGGTAGACAAAATCAACACTAGCATGGAGCTCTATGACTGCTTTGGCTGTGAGAAGAGGCCACTATGTACACCACCACTTGGCTGTGCCAATTAGCTATCCTATTCGGCACAAGAAAAAAGCGGGGTAGATGATGCTGATCAAATCATGGAAAGCAATTGAGTTACTGATGGCATGATATTAAAAGTATTTACAGTCTTAGCAGCCAACATCAATAGGACACCTAAAATCGAAGAGCGTTTATATGGCATTAGATATTTACATGGCCTTATCACTGGTAAGTTCTATGTTTGTACCAGTGTTGTGGAAGACGGAATGTGGTTATCGGACGGAGAGGGTATTGTTAATGATTAATTGGAATTTGACAGAAATTTAATGTTTGTAAATATCCAAATATTGATATGCAAATTGTAGACTCATATATTGGAAATTAACTTACATATAATACGCTACAATTAGGAAAAGGTAAAAACAATGAGAGCTATTACAGTATATAGTAATCTGACTAGTTTTAGTGCATTGGGAAAAATATTTGCTTTGATTATCTTCTGCTCTTCAGAGAGAAACTTCAAGCATACACATCTATTTGAGATCTAAACAAAAGATCAAAATGAGATCTAGAAAATATGGGAGATTAATTGGATTTGAAAGAGGATTAGATGGAAAGAACTAACCATAGACTTGCAGGTTGCAGTAGCTAGAAGGCCAAACGTCGTGCATCAGAGGAATTCGGAAGGGCAAATAACATACTGGTACTGATACAGCTAGCTATATAGTAGAGAAAACAACTAATGGGTTGGGGTAGTCGTTGTGGGCTTGCTGGGACTTTTGATCAGGCCGATTATGCGGCCGATTGGACGGAAACGGGGAGATTAATCGGCAGTGACGGGAATTTTGCATTCTGGAACGATTAGTGAAGGCCGTTTTGCAAAATCGTGACGGACCAATCATCGTCACCGTATTAACGGCCGTATAAAGCGTTTTCCACAACACTGGTCTATACTGTACAATGAACAAGATAATAATGACGAAATTCCGTTCTCAATTATACAAGCCAAATACCTTTAAGTCTAACAAATAACGGTGCTTTCTTGCAATACTTTAACAAGAAATACTCTGGTGACCACATACAACCATGTGTAAGAGCGAAAGCTTGCGACATTCAAGTGGAACATGCTAGAAAGAATCCAGTATTTACGTGGATTAAGCCAAACGGAAGATTCAGGAAGGTTGAAAGCAGTTTATTATCGATAACAAGATTTAAGAAGAAGCAACCTACGTACTTAACTTCTTCAGTGTTTGGTGACTACCCAGGCTGATGGTGCATATGCTCTAAATTTCTATATGTTGAACACATGTCACAAGCTCTAAATTTCTATATGTTAGAACACGTCACAAACACATTTTTTTTTGATACGTTAACAAACCTTGCTATATGTGCCCGCGTGCACCAGTTTATATACATAAGGCGTGCTTTTTATTGATGACAAAACAGTCTGATGCAACACTTTAGCAATGTAAGGGAGTTTTATTTTGCAATCATGCTTGCTTTACATCATCGGAATATTTGTTGTGATTGAATTTATAAGGTAAATCCATCACTAGAACATCCATTGCGAAAGTTTGTTGTACCAATCCAACATTTCAATGTGTAAAAAGAACTGACACTGGATCATTTGAAAAATAAGTGTAGAAAGTATACAGTGACTATGAATCCCCCGAGCGTATACGAGAGGGTCGGGTCTATATATATACAGCCTAGGCCAGTGGTCTATCTAACACCCCGCAGTCATAGCGGGAGGGGAACGGACGCAGAGACTAGACCGAAAACTGATGAACAAAGGCGTGGGCAGGCCTTTGGTCATTATATCGACAAACTGATATGCCGATGGTACATGGAGCACTCGAACCTGTCCTAATGTAATATTGTCACGGACAAAGTGGATATCGATCTCGATGTGCTTGGTGCATCGGTGATGGACCGGGTTGGCGGTTATGTAGACGGCACTGACATTGTCGCAGTAGACGACGGTCGCGGTGGAGAGCGGTGCATGGAGCTCCTGGAGAAGCTGGCGAAGCCAGCAGCACTCGGCGACGGCGTAGGCGACGGCGCGGTACTCGGCTTCAGCATTGGAGCGGGACACTGTAGTCTGGCGTTTTGAGGACCAGGATACGAGAGTGTCACCGAGGTAAACGCAGTAGCCGGACGTAGAGCGTCGAGAGTCGGGGCAGCCTGCCCAGTCCGCGTCGGAGTACGCAGTGAGGGAGTCGATGGGGCTGGAGCTGAGATACAGCCCGCTGGAGAGGGTGCCCTTCACGTAGCGTAGGATGCGTTTGAGCAGCGCGAGGTGAGGTTCGCGCAGAGCGTGCATGAAGAGGCACACTTGCTGGACAGCGTACGTGAGGTCGGGTCGGGTGAGTGTGAGGTATTGGAGAGCCCTGGCAAAACTCCAATAGTAAGAGAGATCGGCAACAAGGGCGCCATCGGCGGCGGAGAGTTTGACTCGAGTGTCGACTAGGGTGGCCGTGGGGTGACAGTCGGCCATGCCCGCACGCTGGAGGAGGTCGATGGCGTACTGGCGTTGGGAAAGGAAGAGCCCGTGGATGGAACGGGTTACGGAGATGCCAAGGAAATGGTGGAGAGGACCAAGATCGGTCATAGCGAACTCAGAGTGGAGTCGGGCCATGATCTGGTCGAGGAGAGATGTCGAAGATGCTGTGAGGACAATGTCATCGACATAGAGAAGTAGATAGGCAGTGGCGGAGCCAATATGGAAAGTGAACAGGGAACTATCGGATGCAGAGGCCACGAAGCCGATGTGCCGAAGATAGGCAGCAAAGCGCTGGTACCAGGCACGAGGGGCTTGTTTGAGGCTGTAGAGAGAGCGTGGAAGGAGACAGACGTCGTCGGGCCAAGAAGGGTCGACAAAGCCTGGGGGCTGCTGGCAGTAGACTGTTTCTGTCAGGTGGCCGTGAAGAAAGGCGTTCTTCACGTCTAGTTGATGGATCGGCCAGGAGCGAGAGGCAGCCAAGGTGAGGACAACTCGGATGGTGGCGGGTTTGACAACGGGACTGAAGGTCTCGTCATAGTTGACACCGGGTCATTGGGAGAAACCCCGGACTACCCAGCGAGCCTTGTGACGGGCAAGGGAGATATTGGCGTAGAATTTGTGTTTGAAAATCCACTTACCGGTCACAATGTTGGCGCCGGGAGGTCGGGGAATGAGGCGCCAGGTCTCGTTGTCCATTAGGGCCTTGTACTCATCAGCCATGGCCGCGCGCTACTGAGGGTCGGCCAGGGCTGAGCGAGAAGTCGCCGGGATGGGCGAGATAGAGCTGTGGACGGCGGAGAGACCGTAGCACGGAGTGGGGTGGAGAGACCCGGTCTGGGTGCGGGAGTAATGCGAAGAACTGGTCGGGTGGGGGCGTCATCGGCTTCGAGTTGGCGACTGTAGACAAGAGGAAAAGGAGAAATTAGATCGGCCTGAGCCGATGAGGTCGGGTGGGCCGAGTATTCCGATCAGTCCGATAAAAATGGATCAGCCGATAGGGTGGGAGGAGCCGATAGGGTGGGGGGAGCCGATGGAAAGTGAGGAGCCGATGGAAGTGGGGTGTCCGATGGAGAGGGAACAGTATCGGCTGAAGGATAAATAGGATCGGTATCGGCCGATAAAGGTGGGTCCGATGGGGGTCCGATGGTGGGGACATCGGACCGAGTAGTGGTGGGATATGTGACGGGTAAATCCTCAGCAGCGGCCGATGAGGGGGCCGATGGAGAGGGCAGTGGGGGAGACCTGGTCGGCACGGTGTTGGTGAGGAGAAAGTCGAGATCACTAGAGGAGGATCTTGGATGAAGGAGACCGAAGGAAAAACATGTCTCATCAAAAATGACGTAACGAGAGACGAGGACCCATCGGGTGGAAAGGTCGAGGCATCGGTATCCCTTGTGAGAGGTGGAATAGTCGAGGAGAATATAGGCGGTGGAGCGGGGAGCGAGTTTGTGGGAAGCTGTGGCGGTGAGATTTGGGTAGCAGAGGCACCTGAAAACGCGAAGGTGGGAGTAGTCGGGCGCCGTGCGGTAGAGAAGGGCATAGGGAACGTTGTTATGAACGGAGGAGCATGGGCGCCGATTGAGAAAGTACGTCGTAGTAGCCAGAGCTTCGGCCTAATAAGTGGTGGATAGGTGGGCGTGAAGTAGCATGGTGCGACTGATGTTGTTGAGGGTGCGAAAGAGGCGCTCGGCTTTGCCGTTCTGAGGAGAGGTGTAGGGGCAGGAAAGCCGGAGATGGATGCCCTGTGAGGTGAGGAGGTTTGTGACGGTATGGTTGACGAATTCCGTACCGTTATCGGCTTGTAAAGCCTTGATGGGGAGGTTGAACTGAGTGGATACGTACGTGACGAAGTGAGTGAGGTGAGAGGCGACCTCGGATTTGTGGATGAGCGGGATTGGACAGAGAGGAGTCACTGCGGCATTGGACAGGAAGAGAGTGACCATTGCCGATGGTGACAAAAGGGGAGGAAGAGGGGTGACAGGAACGAAGTATACCGGCCGATGACGCCATGTGTGAAGACGCCCTAGAGTCTAGCACCCAAGGGTGCTGTGGTTGGAGCGTCATCTGGTTGAGGGCAGCGACGAGGCCAGCCTGGTTCTAGGAGGGAACCGACTGGGTGGTTGGGGTCGGTAGCATCGGCTGAGGCGGCAGAACGGGAGCCGATGCCAGGTGAGCCTGGGGATGGGCGCCGAGAACTCCGGGTTGCCAGCCGATGGGGCTGCGTGGCTGGGGCTGGGGCGGCCAGGGGTTGTAGCAAAGCCACGGACCCGTGGGACCGGCAGGGTGGGTAGGGACAGAGGTAGGTCATGGTGGCGTCGGACCCTGCCAGGTCCGGCCTTTGCCTTTGCCCTTGCCTTTCCTGGTGTGGGTTGTGTTGCTGTGGCCAGAGCCATGGCCACCAGGACCGCGGGAGGAAGGGGCAGCGCAAGAAGCTCGGCAGCCATTATCGGCTGCAGCAAGAAGAGCGGTGTGGGCCACTGTCTTATCATCATTGGTTAGATGGAGTTCTTTAAGAACTAGCATGTCATGAGCCCGAGCAAACGATGGAAGAGGTGTGGCGTTGGCGATGTCATCAGCGGTGTTGGAGAAGCGGAGATTGAGGCCTCGCAGAAGGGCGAGGATGAGTTGAGAGTCGGCCACAGGATGACCAACGTCCCGGAGAGCAGCAGCCTTGACTTTGAGGCGCTGACAGTACGAGGAGACAGAGGAGTCGCCTTGTACCATGGAGTGAAACTCGTTGAGGAGGAAGATGGCGCGATGCTGCTTGTTGGCCAGGAAGATCCGCTCGATGGCCACCCAGAGGTCCCGGGCGGTGGGGTCGGTATCGTCCATGGCGCGGTCGAGGACAGAGTCGTCGACCGAGCCAAGCAACCAGCTGCGCACGCAGCACTCGGCGATGTCCCACTGAGGATCATCGGGGCGAGGTGGAGCAGAGCCATCAATATGGGACCGGAAGCCGAATTTTCCACAGAGGGATTTGAAGAAGAAAACCCACTTGGAATAATTGGCGTTAAGGTCAAGGGAGATAGGAACGTGAGATTTCACGTTCACAGCAGCGTAAGGAGAGGAGAAGATCGGCGAGGTGGTGCCCGAGGTGTGGTCTGAGGCACCGAGGGCCGGAGCAGATTCGGCAACTGGAAGAGTGCCGGAGCTGAGGGCGGACTCGGTGACCATGATGGGAGAATGGGAGCAAAGAGCCGATGGGAGAAAGAAGTCGATGGGAGGGGGAAGCCAATGAGAGGACGGATCGGCAATCAAGGATGTGAAAAGCCGATGGGGAGTGGGCCGGCCAGCCGATGAGGAGTGGTTGGCCGATTGGGAGTAGGCAGCGGAGTAGGTGAGGAGTGGCCAGCCGATGAGGAGTAGGCAGCGGAGTAGGTGAGAAGTGGCCAGCTGATGAGGAGTGGTACGGACGCAAAAAAGGCAGGGAGTGGCCGGACGCGAAGAGAATATGTTCGCGTCCGGGAGGCAGGGATTCGTGTCCATGGACACGTGAACACGTTGGACTGGCTCGGACGTGAGGGGAGAAGGTTCGCGTCCGAGAGCCGTTGAGCGTGTCGGAAAAGGCGAGAACCGAGGGAGGTTTCCAGCCGATGGAGGGCTGGACAAGTCTAGCCGATGGAGACGACGAGTGCGGAGGTGCGCCGGTGTCAGAGAAGGAGAGATGCACGAAACAAGAGGAAGAGCGGAGACGGGTGCGAGGAGGGACGAGGAGACGGATCGAGACCGTCGCCTGGTCGCGCGGAGGTGGGCGGAGAAAAGGTGACTACGGGAGAGACGGGGAGAAGAAGAAATGGAGACGAGAGAGCAAGGAGAGTACCGGGAAGAGAGTCGGCGACGGGAAGAAGACATCGACAACGAGGAGGAAAGGGTCGGCTCGCCAGAGGGAGAAGCTAGTGCGCCGGGATGTCTAGACTCGCTCTAATATCATGTAGAAAGTGTACAGTGACTATGAATCCCCAAGCGTATACGAGAAGGTTGGGTCTATATATATATATATAGCCCAGGCCAGTTGTCTGTCTAACCATAAGCTCTAGTTCTTTTAGTATGGACTAGTTTTAAGTCATATTCATACCTAGATCAAACATGTTAGTCAAGTATTGTTTTCTCCTATGGCCGTATCAGTTTTCATTTCATGTGATGTCTGCCTAGACATCACATTCGGTGACATGGATCTTCATCCTTTCCAGGTTCAATGCTTCCTATCGAGGATATTGTAACATGGTCAAACAGGGTTGGTGCTAAAGTTCTTGTTGATGCTTGTCAAAGTGTTCCTCATATGCCAGTCCATGTTCAGAGGATTGGTGCAGATTTTCTTGTTGCATCCTCACATAAGATTTTATTATTTGTACTAAATAAGTTTGTAATCATTGAGAATAGCACAATTACTGACTTTGACAAGTTATGGGCTAAACTTCTCAGATGTGTGGCCCTACAGGCATCGGATTCTTTCATGGAAAGTTTGACCTCTTATCGTCCATGGAGCCTTTCTTAGGTAAGATATTGTAGGGCACTTGAAATTTGCTCACTCTATTATCAGAAGTTAAATTGGATAGTTAACATCCATTGGTGAAGCATGGCCATGACTAAGTAAGTCCTGGTTTCCTGTTCTAGGGAAGTATTGTTTTGTAACTATCCTCGAAATTCTGATTTCCTTGCAGGTGGTGGTGAAAGGATTGCAGATGTGTTCCAAGGCAAATCCACATATGCTGAGCCTCCTTCTAGGTGAATCATATTGTGTCTTCTTACTTTGGTTGTTCTAGATTTCATCATCTATATCATATCGTCTTAGGAAAGTTGGTGCACAGTTTGCAATATTAGTCTAGATCTTTCATCAATTATATCATATCTTCTGGAGGAAAGTCGGTGCGGAATAATAAAATATTTAAAGTGATTAATATTACTATTTAATACAGCAGAATCATGTGGTCATCTTGAATAATGATTATCACTAATATTTCTTGGATCTCCCTTAATCGAAGGCGTTGAGTGGAAACCACTGTCATTCTCTTCTTAGTTTCCTAACAAATGTTTTGCTTTCCTCTTCACGTTCTGATATAGAAATTGATTGTTCCCATAAGACCAAGAATACAAAGATAACGTGTAGCAGATTCCTAGACATGTGAACCATAATCATTTTACCAAAGACTTGATTATGTTAGAAAGTTGATATGTTATGGATTTTACTAATTTACTATGTTAGAAAAGTAGCTCCCTTGTCAACATTTCTTCCAAGTTTGCCTCTGCTTCATATTATCTGTCAGTAAAATCGAAAAGAATCCCTTTTGGAATCTCACAGGACTTCAAAATAATTGCTAGTGGTGGCTTTACCTTTTTGTTCATTTTATATCTGGAGATTCTAATTATAGTAGTTCTGAAAAGATTTGAGGCTGGAACACCTGCGATTGGAGAAGCTATAGGATTGGGAACAGCAGTTGAATATTTGTCACAACTTGGCATGCAGAAGATCCGTGAGTATGAGGTCAGAATAAATTGTTTGTGCTTTACCTCCTTGAATTGTTTTCAAATATACTTTATTGTTGTTTCAAAAAAATAAAAATATTGCTTTATTGTCATCATACTGTGCTTATTTTTCTCTTTAGAAAGGTTTGAGCTATTGATAAACATTCTCACCAGTGTTATGTTTTGCCATCCAGAAAGAGTTGGCGACCTATCTTTATGAGAGCCTTATTGTTGTTCCAAATGTTCGGATCTACGGTTCAGCTCCATGCCAAACAGATCACCATGCCCCCATTATGTTCTTTTAATGTTGAGAATATTCATCCAACAGATATTGCCGAAATTCTTGATCTCCAGGTATCCATTTTGTCAACCTCTAACCTCAGATGCAAATGATAGTTTTGAGTTTTATGAGTATACGGTCGCTGCTCTCGTACTAGCTCTGTAATTTATTTGGATCGAATAAAGAAAAACCTTTCTGATAACTTTCTAATTCACCCCATATTGCTCTGTAATTTATTTGGATTGAATAAAGAAAAACTTTTCTGATAACTTTCTAATTCACACCATATTTCTTCTAGGTATTTATGTTCCGTCTCATAGCTGTTTGTATTCATCTATATTTCGCCTAGTTTCAACTGCAATCTAAGAACACACAGGGGCTTAGAAATTTTGCATCATGTATTAATCAGAAATTATGACTTCCAGCATCCAAAGCATAATTATTTTCTTGTGAAACATGCGTAAATGTTTCCGTCTGATTCAAGGGTTATCTTCTCAATAGCCTTCACTGAACAGCATGTTGTTTGGTGAAGTTATTTGTTATTGTGCTTTCTGCAATTTATGTTTCTAGCACTTGCAATGTAATATTGATGAACTATTTGTTTCAGCATGGCATAGCACTTCGGTCAGGCCATCATTGTGCACAGATTTTGCATCGAACTATTGGTATCAATGCAAGTGTTCGTGCCAGTCTTCACTTCTACAATACCAAAGAGGAGGTGGATGTCTTTGTCGATGCGCTGAATGCTACTTTTGATTTCCTTACTTCTGAACACTAGTACAACGGTTCGATTAGCATTCGGCATTCCTCCCTTTATACTAGTTTCCGGTTGACCTTATCTAGCCGAGGAGTCATACACTACAAAATGAAACAACCAAAACATGCGTATTAAACTGCCTACTTTTTTTTTCTTTGGCCTTTCTTGTAAATCAAGCTTTTTTTTATTTTTTTCCAGATCCCTGAAATTTTTGCAGAAGCTGAATTAGTACAACAGAGATTAATTTTAGTTGCCAATTTACCATCCAGGTTTGTTCTGCACGTTCATTCTTGATTGCAGCAAGCTCTGAGAAAGCTCATGACTCATGCGCTGAAGGTTTATTTGTAAATAATGTGTACCTGTACTCTTGGTTGAAAACAATGTGTACATGTAAGTCTTGATTTTTCGAACACATGATGCTTTTTCTGTATCCTGCTGGATAAGCTATTTACCTGTAAAATTCATGTGTTTCAAATGATACTCAAGTTTTTCTTATGGAGGTTCACACAATCATATTGGTTCATGCCAGTATTCCATTGTAACCATCCTCTTGCACAAATGGTTGCGTTCAGGTTTATGCTTGGTCGCAAAGAGAGGAGGTTGCTTACCCAACATTACTCATAGCAGCATTACTCCTGAGAAGCCAGGCATGGTTGAAACTTAAAATCAGATTGTTGTGCTTTGCAGAGATAAAAAGGGAGATAAAATTGGTTGAAACTTAAAATCAGATTGTTGAGCTTTGCAGAGAAAAAAAATCGAGATAAAAAGGGTTCAAGCCTTTAGGAAGAGATGAAGAGATGAGTCATAGTTGAAGTTGAAGCGTAACGATCAGATTTCCAAGTCCAACAAAACAATAGTTGATGAAGGTGCACTTTCTATCTTGAAAGCACCCAACTTCGTGGCCACATGACCTTGATTAAGACTAGAACCGATGAATATTATGCCTCATGGATCAGAAGTACTAGTAATAGATACTGACACAAGGGGCTGGAGGTTCAACTTTAAACAACCAAAAGGATGTAAACAGAATGCCACTTCAGGGAGAGAGACTCCTTGGAGTAGAAGATTACACAAACATATATCACTACTTGAGTAGCGAGCACCCAAAGCTTGCACAATCCAACAACAATCCCAGGCAAAAAAGTCTAAGATTCCACCCTCAGTGTTCCACAAACACCCACATTCATCATGTTTAACTCACTGCACCATACATGAATAATACAGAATTCTCTAACACTGACCATAACACAATTAAGAGACTGAAAGGAGCTCAAGATTGAATAGGCTTAATCTTGAAGTGAAGATTGATGAGTGAAAAGACAAAACACTTAAGATCCTGCACACGGAAACATTGGAAGTTGTTAGGAATAGCTTTTGTCTGCATACTTGACATACTGCGCACAACCAAAATATTAATTCCCTTATGAAGTTAAACCAAACCAAACCAGGATGGCAATAGAAGATCCAACTCATTACATGCTTTTGCACCACTTCTAATTAGAAATCTAGAATGTACACAGCTAGCAGTTCCTTAACTGTGGCATACAGTTTATAATATGATCTTACAGTTGTAAACTAATCAACTCAACAGCAAATTAAGGATAGACAATATAATGATATCGACTTATCTAGCAAACCTGACATAAGATTAAGGCTATAATCATGTGATTCTGGTCATTGTTTTAGCTAGAGGGATGAAACTATCACAGAAATATGAATACATCAGAAGTCAGGCAAAATTATTATTACATGTCTTAATAAAACTTCAGATGAATGAAAACAGCCCAGTAGGTGTTTGTCAAACAAAATTATTTCCCAAAACAACTGACATAAGTCACGGAATATGGTGAGGATACATGCAAAGTCAACAGTCTATCTGATGCACTTCAGCATTGTCATGTGTGATGAAACAGTTTAGATTGACTATATGTACTCAGATTTTTCTATAAAGGTGAAAATGATGGTGTCGATGATTTTCTTTGTTCCCATTTGTGCCACATGCTATATTTTCATATTCAGCCAATTATGAAAGCTACTGGCACATATTGCTTTCCTCTTGAGTGTAAATTGACACCCATACATAAAGGTTCCTGTAGAGGTCGCCCTGGAACTCATGTTCCTATTGGAAGTTGAATGTCTTCCATGATTAGTTTTATATGTGGATAGCCACATATAAAGTCAATTAAGGTGAATATTCCCTATAGCAAAATTATGCAACACACTTCATGGAAAATATATTTTTTATTTATTTTATGTAATAACTCCGCAATCGTTAGGGTGCCTTTGGTGTAAACATAACAGGTCCCAAGCCCTAGTAAAGAAGGAGAGTTGTGTTGGACTTAACGAGCCAACGTAAAAACTTAGCTATTCTTATAAAGATAAAACCCAAGAAAATCCCATTGGGACATAACCCTCTTAGCGACACGCCGTATCGGAACCCGGGTATTGTGTTAAATGGGCAAGGGTCAGGTCATCACTCTCGTGACGCACCATGTCGTGATCTAGGCATGGTGTCAAGTAAGCAAGAATCAACCCGTCACATCCTTAGTGGTGTGCCACATCGACGCCCAGGTGTGGTGAAAAATAACCAAGGGTCTTTACATCTGACTCGACGGATGCGAAGGCGAAGGAAACAAGTCAACTAGGATCCATTTAGATAGCTAGAATGTGATCCCTTATAGGTAAGTTAAGAGAGCTAGTAGAGATAGCGGTTAGAAAGCATGTAAATATCTTAAACATTTAAGAAATTAAATAAAAGGGTCAAAAGACGAAGGAGTTGGATGGTACCGGATTCAACCTTTGGTACACATAAACAATTTCAAATAGAAATGGAGTAGGAATTCTGATTAATAAGAGCCTCAAGGATAGTGTGGTGGAGGTGAGAAGGCAAGGGGATAGAATCATCTTAGTTAAACTTGTTATTAGTGATGTAGTCTTAAACATAATTAATGCGTATGCCTCTCAAGTAGGCCAAAATAACAGTACTAAAAGATATTTCTGGGAAGACTTAGATAGCTTGGTTAAAGTTATACCTAGTAGCGATAAGTTTTTTATAGGATAAGATCTTAATGGTCATGTAAATACAACAGGTACAGGTTTCGAGGCGGCACATAGAGGTTTTAGGTATGGTGGTAGGAATCAGGAGGGAAAAAAAACCTTGGATTTTGCTATAGCTTTTAATATGATGATAGCCAATACTTTCTTTATGAAGAGAAACTCATATAGTGACTATTAGTAGCGGCCAATACTATAGCTAGATTTACTTTGTCCTTACAAGAAGAGGGGATAAACGAGCTTGTGTGGATTGTAAGGTGATACTTGGAGAATGTGTGATTTCTCAATATAAGTTGGTGGTGGCTAACTTTCGCTTTTTAGTGCTTGCTCGTAGAGGTAAACAAGTCAAA
Organism: Oryza coarctata; assembly: GCA_030770085.1. Lineage (NCBI taxonomy): Eukaryota > Viridiplantae > Streptophyta > Magnoliopsida > Poales > Poaceae > Oryza > Oryza coarctata. The sequence continues at coordinate 6,348,077 of CM061484.1, read as the reverse complement.
ATTGTAAGATCCAAATGGTGAAAGTTAGGAGAGACATTAAATGTCTTTAAAAAAAGAGTTATCGAAGAGGGCTCTTAGAAGAAAGAAGACGATGCAAATAACATGTGGAAGAAGATAGCAACATGCATACGGAAGATTGCTTTAGAGGTGTTTGGAGTGACCAAAGGGAGTAAATACGAAACTAAAGACTCTTGATGGTGGAACGAAAATGTGGAAAAAGCTATTAAGGAGAAGAAAGAATGTTATAAACACTTGTATCATGATAAGAGTGAGGTCACATGAAAAAGTACAAGATGGCAAACAAGACCGCAAAACGAGCTGAGTGAGGCAAAGAGGCAGACTTTCAAGGATCTATACCAACGTCTGGGTACAAAAGGAGAGAGGAACATCTATAGAATAGCTAGGGCTCGTGATAGGAAGACGAGGGACTTCAACCAAGTTAAGTGTATAAAGGATGAGAAGGAGCAGCTCTTGGAAAGGATGAGATTAGACATAGATGGCAAGAGTATTTTGACAATTTGTTCAATGGTGGAAAAGAAGACATTATTGTTCAGTTGGACGACTCTTTGGATGACACTAATAGGAGCTTTGTGCGAAGAATCCAAGAATTCGATATTAGAGAAGATTTGAAAAAGATGAAAAGGGATAAGGCGATGGGCCCTGATGTTATTCTAATCAAGGTGTGAAAATGTCTCGGGGATATAGCTTTAGTATGGCTAACCAAATTGTTCAACAATATTTTTCAATCGAACACAATGCCTGAGTGAAGGAGAAGTATATTGGTACCAATCTATAAAAATAAAGGAGATATCCAAAGTTGTACTAATTACCGGGGAATTAAGTTAATGAGCTACACTATGAAACTATGAGAGAGAGTTATCGAACACCGTTTGAGAAGAACGACATAAATCTGTATGAACCAATTTGGTTTTATGCCCAGAAAATCAACCATAGAAACAATTTTCTTAATAAAACAAGTTATAGTGGTTTAGAGAGCAAAAGAAGGACCTACATATGGTTTTATTGACTTAAAAAAGGATTATGACAAGATACCAATAAATGTTATGTGATGAGTTTTAGACAAACATAAAGTCCCAATAAAATATACCTCTCATCAAGAATATGTACAACAATACTATGACTAGTATTCGAACAATTGATGATAACATAGATAACTTTCCGATTAAAATAGGACACATCAGAGATCAGCCTTGAGCCCTTACCTTTTACATTAGTAATGAATGAGGTTACGAGAAACATACAAGGGAACATCTCTTGGTTTATACTTTTTGCAGATAATGTAGTTAATTGATGAGAGCCGCGTAGAAGTAAATAGGAAACTGGAATTGTGACAGCAGATTAGTCCAAAGGTTTTAGAGTAAGCAGAACTAAGACTGAATAATTGAGGTGTAACTTTGACACTATCGCACATAAGGAGTGAAATGTGAGTTTAGAAGGCCAAGTAGTGCCTAAAAAAATACTTTTCGATATCTGAAATCGATGCTATAGATGGATTGGGATATTGATGCGAACGTTAACCATAGAATCAAAGCAGACTAGTTGAAGTGGCGCCAAGCATCTAACATCCTCTGTAATAAAAGAGTACCGCAGAAGCTAAAAGGTAAGTTTTATAGAACGACGATTAGACCTGCTATGCTATATGAAACAAAATGTTAGTCTAAAAAAGACGTTATGTTCAACAGCTCAGTGTTACAGAAATACATATACTACGTTGGATTTGTGGTCATACAAGAATGGATCGAGTCCGGAACGAGAATATACGTGATCGACTAAGTGTAGCATCAATTGAAGAAAAGCTTGTCCAACCTCGATTAAGATGATTTGGCCATGTCTAAAGAAGAGCCTCAGAGACGTCAATACATTATGAAATCCTAAGTCAAGATAATCATGTAAAGAGAGGTAAAGAAAGATCAAAATTAATATGTAGAAAGATTGGGATATAGCTGAAGATCTATATTTAAATAGAAATACTTAAAAAGCAGCTATTAACGTGTTTAAACCGTAATTTAGAGATTCTTATTGGGTTTTAACTCTAGCCTACCCTAACTTTCTTGGAACTGAAAGATTGTGTTGAGTTAAGATTTATTTTAGGTAATATTATAATATATCTTTTATCCGTAGCAAAGTATGGGCATTCAGCTAGTATTAGATAATATGATATTAAAAATAGATCAAACTGAGAAAATAAAGAAAATGTTGTGACCAAACCCTGGAAATAAGTTAGTTTGCATGATTCCAAATGACTAAATCCTGACTTGATAATGGACAAGTACTCATCATTACACAAATAGTTTAATTTATTGTGGAGATAATGATGGCTGTTAACCTGTGGGGGCGCTGGCTGAACACTTTCTGATGAGCACATTTTGGTGGGCATTTGCCGTTCAAAGCATTTTTCAGTGTCTCACAAATTGCTACTCTTTTGAGAGCATTTTTCAATACATAAAAACACAAAATGTTTTCCCACCTGTCCTTTTTTAATTAGTTTTGGAATAATCTGATCTTCATATAATTTCATATTGTATTTTGGCAGGTGTTGTGGTGGAAAACAGTTCAAGCAAAAGTCATCTTGTCTAAGTGTTCTTTGCAGGTAAGCCTTGTGTCATTTGTCTTGTCTTGCAGTTAGTATGGATTTTTATTTTGAATGAGAGGTTGTGGAAATCATCACTGGAGCTAGATAGGAAAAAAATGTCTGAGCCCACAAGTTTAAAATTTCCATACATATGAACATAAAGGATCCTGCAATTTCGATTTTTCCTGTTACACATGTACAGGTATAACCACTAAAGCATCCTGCAAGATTTCCACAGAGCCCCAGTGCATCCACAATTCTGCTAATTCACAACAGTTGAGCAATATGATCCTGGCATCTAAGTCATACATAAGTCAAGTTAGTAAAACCAATAAATTTGCCCTGCTGAAGGGCTTTTGCTGTTAGTCTTAACCTGAACATTGCTTACATTTCTGACATCTACTTGCATGATCTCAGGTAGCTATAATACGACTGCAACTGTGTTGATATTGATTAATTAAGACAATGAGGACATTACAGATAAATGGCTTCTTGAATACAACAGTTTTCATTAAAAATGACTAAGATTATTTTTGCAGTTATTAGGAGATCATTCCACCAGTATGCTTTGTAAAAATGCTGAATCATTAATCAAGATTAAACAATACAAGATTAAAAGAATGATGCAGTTTGCTATATGGCTTGTACAACTGGAAGATGGGTTGATTTATTTGAGCAGATATTTCATTGCTGCGCAGATATTTGTTGCATCACGCATGATTGCAGCAGGGTAACAGATGAGATAAGAGGTGAACATTGTTTATGCATCCACTCAATGATTAGTTAATTAAGCCTTGTTCTAACAGAAAACTCATACTTCTGCTTACTATTATAACATGAAGTGGAGGTGAAATTCATCAGGCGTGGCACCTATTTAACATTCATCATACACCAATGTATGCGCCAATCCAAGTCTAGCATAGCACCACAACAGGCAAGCAATGGACCAATGATTGTGTGAGGCAAGGAAGGAATTTGGGCGGACCTGGACGAGGTAGTAGAAGATGCGGAGGCCCTCGGGGTCCTTGCTGGTCTGGACGTCGACGAGGGAGCCGATCTTGGAGGTGGTGAAGGAGATGTGCTCGTTGCCCATAACAATCTCAAGCTCCTGCCTGCCCACGCGGTCGGGCTCCGGCCAGTTGTTGTCGTCCTCCTTCATAATCTACAACAAGAAGCAAAGGAAACCAACCATCGATCCATCATTGGAGAGGAAATCGATCGATCCATCGATCCCCTATGTTGGAGATAAACCCTAACCCTAGAAATCGACGGCGGGGTGGAGGAAGAAGAGGGAGGAGGGAAACCTCGGACTCCTGGATGATCCTCCTGGCCTCGCGGAGGACGGAGGGGGAGACGAAGACCTCCTTGCGGATCATGGTGTCGTTCTTGTAGTTGGAGTTGTTGGCGTAGCGGAGCTTGCCGTCTGGGCGGAACTCGAACTCGAGGAACTCGTGCCCGAACTTCCCCTTGTGCCCCACGTAGTACCGCAGGTAAAACTCGCCGCCGCCAGCGCCGTCCTCTCCGGCGCCGCCCGTCGCCATCGGTCACCTCTCGTCCTCCGCCGCCGCCGCCTGGTCGCGAGATATTGCAGCGCCACCTCTGTTTGTGGTTGGCTCGTCGTCGCTTCGCCTCACAACGCAAATACTAGTAGGATGGATGGGTGGGCTGTCCTTTCTCTTTGTTTCACTGCTTAGTTGGGCCGTAATCAAATTGTGCCCAAATGGGCTGAAAATGACAGCTATACGAATTTGAACTGTTTTTCTCTATTGTTTTAGCGAACTGGGTGAATAATGCCCCACGCCCTTCCCCCAGTGCACGTCAAAAATGCCTATCGGACGTTCTTTTCACTTTTCAGTGCCCAAACATTTGAATTTTTCAACCATTGGATCCAACATTGATGATCATTGCTAACGTACCAGTGTAACTATCTAAGATATAACTAGGGTGTAAATTTATATTGTAAATCAAAATCGGTGCTAACTGAGTGGATAGGATCTTGCGCTAGTGAAGCCGAGGGTGTGGTATCGACTCTCCCATCTGTGTGTGCCACTCCATCCATTCAAAGCCACATCCATCAGTCCATTCATGCCACGCTGTTGATCATCCAAGTCAAGCAGGGAGCAGCTCATTGATTGGAGTTGCTGATGTTAGCCAGCAAGGTCCTCTCAACTTGTGCATTCGGCTATCGTCAAGTGTTGCTAGGCGTTGAGGTCCTCCCAACAATGAGCTCCTCCTCGCGCACGTTGTTGGGAAAAGATGTCTTTCTAATAAACACATCTGCCTGCAATCAAGAGCTGCCCGTTGTCGAGAGATGCCAACCGCCGATATCTTCCCAACAGGTACATTCGGTCGCTATCGACAAGCTACTCCTTACACATAGTGTTGCCTAACGAGGTCCTCTCAGCATGCGCATCTAGCTGCCTTCGAGTGCCGCTAGCCTACAAGGTCCTAGCTCGCATTTGGCCATGTCAACAAGCTACTCTCTACCCTAGTGTTGACAATTGATGGCGCGACACAGACATATCGATGGACACGGTTTTGAATTAGCACACTAGTACGGAATGAAACAATTGGTATCATTGATGATAAATTCTAAAAGTGTTAGAGAAGCAAATTCTGAAAGTCAATGGAGCGGTAAATTCTAAAAGTGTTGCCAACCAAATGACATGTTTTTCCCTGAGTAGCAGTTTAATTAACTCTATGAAAACCATCCTACATAGAACATTGGAACTACCTTGGTCCATTTGGTTCACGGTTTTGTATGGATGGGCCATATTTTGTTGGATATGGTGATCCATTTTTTATTTGGTACATACTTGACGAGCCTCCATATACAGTAGATTATCCCCCAGCTTCGGCACTTCCTATGCATATCCATGTAGGTTCTTATAGGAATTTTGATGAATTTGCCGTATTCACATTTAAGAAACGTAATGAAAATTTAGAGAAGATATAAAACATCGCCCAAAAATAGCTTTACAACATACGATAAAAAAGGTGTGTAGTATTACGTTTTCAAAATGGGCATGTATCTTTGTTCCATTCCAAATTCTCCAAATTGGGAGAGGACCGGCCCAGAGAATACCAAATAAAACACACATGAAAACATTAGTGGAACGCTTTAGCAAACAATGCATCGTCAATCACCTTAATAGATACGTGGAAAGATTCTAATTCAAATTTTGTCATTGAACTAGATTAACCGTTGCCTGTTAATCGGAAATTGCCCGGGACCGGATCATCCAGGAGTAGTAGCTACCACTAGGTGCGAATGGACAGCGCCGTAACACAGTAACGCATGGTAAGCTGACGGCAAGGGCTCTCAATCTCAGCGGACGCACTAGGATTTGGATCGTTGGCAACGTCACGCGAGACTGTGAGCGAACAGGCCCCACGCGCGGTCCGGTGCGGCCTAGTGGTACGGGGAGGAGAGGAAAGCGCGGGCGCCGTGCTGCGTGCCACCCGATGAGGTGAGGCGACGCCGCGGACCCCCACACCACCAAGGCTGCCTGCCACGGCTACCGGCGTACTACGAGAGCGCGCGCACGTGGATCCGCCCGAAAGCGGGCCCCCACGGCGAGGGAGGGAAAAGCCCGCGCCCACCCCACCCCAGCTCTCCTCTCCACGTACGCGCACCCCGCACGCACGCTGCTGTGCCGCCAGGCGACTGGGGCACTGGCGAGCGGCGCATCGATCGATTGGACCGCGCCGCCAGCTGCTGCGTGTGTCGACGCCTCGACGGTGCGTCGCTAATCAGGCGGGCACCATTGGCCGGCCTCTTTCGGTGCCAATGCGCGATAAAAGCCTCTGCGTCGCTGCCCCCGCTTGGGGGAGATCCACACCCCACAGATGCGCGCGCCCCCATCCTTTTTTTTTTCTTTTTTCTTTTGGGTCTCTCTCTCCATTGCGCCGCAGATGCACGCGCGCCAGCTTTGCGTGTGTTTTAGGCCATTCGCAGCGCGCTTGCGTGTCAAGTAGTGAGCCACGTCGCCTCGGTGGCACCAGGTCGGTCATACCCGTGCCTCCGCGAGGCAACTCGTAAAGGCATGTGTGCCAAACTCACTTACTCTATTGTACGTTCAGTTTAGACTTTTTGTCAAGATGCATGCCTACGGTTCACATGCACGCTCTGATGATTTTTGGGCCGTCACCAGCTCTATGAAGTTCCACTTCATGAATATTGAGGTCCACGACCGTGCGACCACTGCATGAACCTTTGTTGTAATGTCGTTTTAGGCATGCCAATCTAAGATGGGGCGGTGGAGGCATGAGTCGAAAATTAGGGTAAAGATCTTGTGGCTTGTCCAATGATCTAGTATTCACTGGTGATAAACATTTGTGACACTGTTCATACACATGATCATCAAGACAGGTAAGAGTTAGGGTGATCACCAAATAATCCCAGTGACAGGCTACGTTTTCTAGATTAGCCGCAAAAACTTTTGTTCTATATATTTGCACAAGCATTTAAGTGCTTGGTGATAAAGTTTCGTGTATTTCTATTTGGTATAGAGGCCAAAGTTAATTTGTCACATTTTTTTATCTAGATAGATTTAGGCTTCAAACCAGCCACTGCCTTAGATTATGATTGCACTAACACTAGACAAGTCATTAGCATTTAATTAATTAAGTATTAACTACTAAAAAATTAAAAATAAATTTTTAGAGAAAATTCGATATAAAATGTTTTTTAAAAATTATATCGTTTAATAGTTTGGAAAGTGTGCTTATTTTTAAGCAGCTAGCTCGATTAGCAAAATGGAACACGGCCTTAGGTTTCATTGAGACGTAGAATATTTATAGAATTTTCAGGTTTCTTAAAAAATCAACAAAATTCTTGCCTTAAAAGAAAGCCTTAATCTATCGTAATATGTTTTGATGACCTAGGTTTCTCCCTACTGACTCTTACTTGTCTATATTATCATGTTAATCAACCCTTTGGCATGTATACCCAAGCCGTTGAGTCAGCTTGGAAGAGGAATGTTTCGTCATCCATGCAACGACTGACCCTATACCCGTAATAGTATTGCTACTGTGTAAGCATGCGTCCCACAGAGCTAGTTAGCGAGTAGACACAAAAACTAGAGAAATTATGGCTGGTGTGGTTGACATTATCAAACACACCAATATACGAGTGTAAGGATAGTGGTGCAGGTACATCTATATCTAGAGTTGTGATTAAAGTTGTTTGCCTAGATGACTTTTTCTCTGAGATACCCTGTCCTTTCTTCATTTAATGTTGTTAATTAACAGTAATCAATTCATCTTGTTTCCACATGCTTACCCCTACTAATTACAATTAGCTTCAACTAATAGCCCTCGTGCATTTTACAGTACTCTCAGTACTGGTAGCTCCATGTAGAATAGAATCCATATTATTAAAGGGAATGTATATTCAACATTCGCATGATTTTTTATTCCATCTCAGTCGAATTTTTAATTGCTTAGATTTGAATACCACCTTGACAGCGTCTAGCCCATTCTTTTTTTTAACTGTATGGATAAAAAACACACGCACATGTGCTAGGAACACAAAAAAATGTCATTGTTTGGTCTATGAACAATTGGCTTCTCCTGTGAATTATGTGAAAACAATAAGCTTTTTTCCATTGGTTATGTCGAAAAAAGGAGCTGTTTAATTATCAATAAACTATGATGTGACTAAAATAAAAAAGAATTAGATAAATAGAAGAAAATATTAAGGAAGAAGAAGAGAAACAGAAGAATTGAAGAAAAAAAGCAAGAGGAAGAGGAAGGAGAAAAACAGTAACGAGAACAAAGAGTAACAAGAGGCGGGGAAAAGAAGAGAAAAACAGGAAGAAGTGTTCGCGTCGGATCTTGCACGTTCGGCGCGAACATACCGACGTCTGTGAGGTCTGCTTAGCTCTAGTGCAGATCGGTTGTCTTCTCTCCATGGCTCGAGGTACGCGCGCCGAGGGCCGTGGGGTTCGGTCGGGTCCGACGCGACGGTTTGGGTGCAGACGTGCTAGTCAATTTAACCTGCAAATTAACAAAAAGGTGGGCAAATAAGTCAGTCGGACGATGGGCCAATACGAGCGCTCCCTATCGGCTGGCTGCCGATAGGATCGGATTGATCATCGGCCTCGTCCAGATGGCTTTTGCTATCGGTTGATAGCCGATAGGAATCAAAGCGCTCTTTCATCGGCTGAGAAGCTAATAGATCTTTTTCAAACAGGTGATGATTAAATCTTTTTCTAACTAAGATCTCATTTGTGGAATACTGTTGGTGGATACATGTTTACCGATAGATCCTTATTTTGCCAAGTTTCCTTCGTCTCTATCGACAAAGGCATATGATCTTGATGCTCTTGAGATGATGATTCTTGTATCGTCTTCTTGATCAGATCTTATAGTGTATCTATCCATACTCCCGATGGATTATTAAATGCTTGATAAAATGCTTCGTTGAACATCTCTTGTAACGGCTTGGGAGAATTCACCAGCGATGAATGGCCTGATTTCATCAAAACATATTTTGGTAACTGTGCTTTTTGAATCGGCCCTTGTTTAGTCATACTGAAGGATTCCGAACAGAGCTTCTAAAAATTATCCATATTCTGCTCTACATGCTGTCTCTGGTCTTCATTCAGATCCTTCATGGTAGCTGGAACTATAATATCCTCATCGGCTTCATCGTCAGACGAATATACCTTGAAATCAACATTTTCTTTAGACATATTGACAACAAGATGCCTCTGGGTCGATGAGTAAAAATCTGACTTCTAATCAGTCACTTGTAGAGTTCCGCTGATTGATAAATAGAATTATATCACATTAGCCGATAAAGGATCTTCAGCCGATGAATGATCTTCAGGTTTCTCCAGCCGATGAATGAAATCATGTCCAATCGGCTGTTGAATGAAGATTTCTATACCACTAGCCGATGAACAAAATACGGTTCTTATCGACCGATGAATGAAACCTTCGGCCCTACCGGGCGTGCCAAAAAATATGTTCGCATTGGATCTCGTGCGCCCAACGCGAACACACCGACGCCTGGAAGGTCTGCTTAGCTCTAGTGCAGGCTAGTCGGCTTCTCTCCATGGCTCGAGGTACGTGCATCGGGGGCCGTGGGGTTCGATCGGGTCCAACACGATGGTACGGGTGTGGGCGTGCCAGTCAATTTGACCCTGCAATTGACAAGGAGGTGAAGCAAACGGGTCAATCGGACGATGAGCCGATACGAGCGCTCCCTATCGGCTGGCTGCCGATAGGATCGGATTGGTTATCGGCCTCGTCCGGATGGCTCTCGCTATCGGTTGATAACCGATAGGAATCAGGGCGCTTTTTCATCGGCTGAGAAGCCAATGAGGGCACGGACAGGTGTCAACAGCTCCGGGTGTAGCGAAAGCAAAGTCCAGATCCATCGGCCGTAGAGCCGATGGAGACACCGAAGTGTATTCAGAGGATAGCAAAGTGCACAAGATCCCTCCTGATAGTCGACGGAAGCTGTAGCGGTTGTTCATCGGCTAGAGAGCCAATGAAGGCATATGTGAAATGGCAAGAAATCATATAAAAGGTACGGGCTGCAAAGCCAATGCCGCTCCAGATATGGCAGCACGAGACCTGTCACCTGCCGTGACGACGCCGCTAACGTCGAACCTTAAAGATCGGACCTAACCGAGATAGTATGAGACCGAGACCAGTGGTAACGGGACGGTGGACGCCGGATCGGACGTATTAAAGTAAGGGCACAGCGAACCCATCAGCTAGCTGAGCCGATGAGTGGACGTCTCTCTGAAGACAGACGTGCATGGGCTGGAAGGCCGATGCACTTGGTGTGGCGATCGGGGAAAGTCTGTTAAGACTGTTGTGTATCGGCCGAGGAGTCGATACGCTGGGCGTGTTGCTCAATGTATGGATAACCTATCGGGTAACACTCTAATGAAACACCGTACAAAGACCTATAGGCCTAAGGCTCAATCTTTCGTCGGTAGTCTCGTAGGTCAAACCTAACCGATGCAGCACGGGACCGATGATGGCGGAGGGAGCTTGATAGGCCGATAGACCTTGCACGAACGTGATGCGATATATCTGATCATCCTAAGAGATCGAACCTAAACAATGCAACCTTAGATAAAGCGAAACATATCGAAATAGTGGTGGGACTTACCCATTCGCCGGAGATCGGACCTAACCGATGCAGCCCCGTGTCGAGAGCCAGAACCCGTCGGTAGAAACCTAGATGAACTAGGGTGGCGATGCGCCGAATATTGTATTGATCGAGAGATTCCTTTACATGTCTCCAGGGGTCTATATTTATACCCTGAGTTTACAGAGTCCGACGCGTTTTTAACCATCGGACGTTATTTCATAAAAAAAATAAAGGAAAATATCTCTAAAGAAGTTAATTAACTAACTAAATCTTTTTATCCATATAAGATAAAATTTATAAAAGATAAAATACTCTGTCGTGGATTTTACGGCTCCTCCATAAACTCGGTCTTATTTAGATAATCTTCTATTCTTAGACCGAATCTCTCCTTACTCCACCCGATCGGTTTCTTCCCTGTAGCAATCAGATCTCTCTTCACTCAAGTTGATCCTTTTCTACCCTCTCCTTAGGCTTGTTTAGGTCTTATCATTAAAACTCCTTCTTGAACCCGATTTCATCTGGATAGTTCTCTGTTCTCAAACCGATCTAATCTTCCACTATTTTAATCGGCTTCTCTACAGTATCAATCGGTTTTGTCCCATGAGCCGATCAGTATTTTCATCGCCCAATCCAGGCTGAATCAAATTCTGGTGTTAATAGAAGGAGAGAAATATCAAGATGAAGAGAAACAGGAAGAAGGAAAAATTGAAGAATAAGAGACAGAATCTAGAGGAAAGAAGGAAAAAAATGACAAGAAGCAACCATCGGTCTATTGTGCTCAAAAGGACTGAAGTATATATAGTAGGAGTACCTTTTAGGAGAGCACGTGATAAGCAAATATGTAACAGAAACGGAGCATCGACTAAATTAATTTGGATAATCTGCATTCATCGTTCATCCGTTCGTTGACTAGAAACTAGCCGCTGTAACTAGGATTGGATCTCGACGTCCCAATGCGAAGAGAATAATAATACCAGCATTGTCGTTGCAGAATAAAAAATCCTACTACGCTTGATGAAACCCAGCACTGTCGCAGGCAAACAGGGACAAGCTCGCTGCCGCACGATTCTACCGGCGACGAAGTTGTCGACAAAATTGCTACCAAGTCACCTATCCACTGGTAGCTTCTTCTCACAGATAGGCGAGGTAACCAATAAATTCAACAAAAAAAATAAAAACCGGATGGAAAGCTGTCTTTGATGCATGAATCATAAAGCGCGATCGGACGACCAGAAAAATGAATGAGATGGAGAGGGGAAAACACACGGATTTTTAGCACATCCGTTATTAAATTAGTTTGGCTTCAATTGCAATTTTTGATGAGTTGACTGTACATTTATTAAGGAAAGAGAAAGACACTAGTTTTCATGCAAGAAACATGGTTTATGCTTCCAAGAAGACATGAAAGTGAGAGGAAAAGGAGGAAGATGATTGGTTAAAAAAATTATTGTAGGCCCACATATACAAATAATGTAGTGGGGACGTAGTCTCTAAACTGGTGTCAATGTGACATGGCTGTGTATATGCACAACTAAGAGGAGGTACAATAGGACTCTAACCACTTAATTTTCATATATCACTATGGGATACTACTTTTCATCGCAAATTTATCAATGTAATTTTCAGATATCAGATTTTAAGGTTTGGAACACATGATTTTCACATGAAAAAAATTCAATTAGAAAACAGTTCAATTCTTCCAAACCCTAAGAATTTATGTATAAACTAATAGGGTTTTGAGTTTTGATTGCACCCGTGCTAAAATAGCGTCTATTTGAAAAAGGATGGAATATGTTGCTTTTATATATACTAGGGGCATGATGGATTTCGAACATATAGCTAGTAATGTGGCAGTAAAATCGGCTGACACATTTATGATGAGATTTGTTATTTGCAATTGGAAATTTTGCATAATTCATTATTTGTCACTCATGTTTCACTGACATCATATTTTAATGGAATATGCAAAATTTTAATGGCATAAAAGGAATTTATTATAAAAAAACAAGGGAACAGTAGCCAACCTACTATCATTTTCCCCTCATCAGATAGTGCAAACGGTAGAAATTTGGATCAGCACCAAAGCTGTAGATCACTCGCACCAGGGCGAAGCCAGGATTTGGAGATTGAGGATACCGAGATTTCTCTAGGAATCCACGACACGGCATGGTCAGTCTCAGAAAATCCGTGAGACAGCGAGATGTGACCAGCTTCTTTACGCCAGCCCAACAATGGGACACGACACACCAGTGAATCCGTGCACCCACTCACCAAGCAACGAAGCGAGGCGTTTCACGTAGGCTACGAAGAAGTCGAGAAGGCAAGAAATCCAGACCAGAGCCGCATGCTTTATCGGCTCATAGTTTTTGCTTTTCTCTAATTCTTGGCTGCTAGTAGAGTTGTAGTCATGGTGGGCTTGTATTGAGCCGCTACAAATTTGACAAACCACCCCATTCAGCTACTCAATATAGGTTTGTGAACTTGCTGAACTTATCTTATAAATGTGTGTTCCTTTCTTTTTGTGCTCTTCTTCTTATCTAGGTTTCAAGTGTTTTTGGATTTTGTAAAAAGCTTATCAAGTATACTTCCTAAAGATTTTAATCACATCTCAAATTTCCATATGAGGCAATCACAAATATCAAAATAGTCAATTTATGTACCCACAAATATCAAAATAGTCAATTTAGGTATCAGGATAGTCCATTAAGAATGCATCTCTTGGGTTATGCGTTTTCTCCTTTCTTTTTCTAATTTGGCTCACTACATATACGTAATGGATATATTCCTGCTGTAATTTTATCCAAGCATTTTTCCCTTTAGCGGTTTTACTTTAATCTATCCAGTGCTCGTCAATCACAATCATTGGTAAGTCCCAATCAAAAGATTCTTTAATATCTATCACATTTTTCAACTTTGATTTGCATGCTTCTGATTATCCAGATTGTTTGGATATACATACATCACGGCTCCGGTTTTTACGGACGGTGAGAGTGACATCAACAAAAGCAGAAATATAAAATGAACTCTTTTCATTCCATCCGGTGCAAAATGCCGTAGAAAACGTCACGAACTTTTCTTAGATTAAAAACAAATAATACAAAGTGTCTTCGCAAACTGCCAACCTTGGGAGGATTGGCAATTGCATAACTTATGGCAAGTTTTAGAATATACAAAACCAAGGTTTTATGGTGGTCTGTACGTGTTGTAGTTGACCGGTAGAAATGAGAGTCGTTTAAACGTCTAAGCAGTTGATTTATGATGCTCTATTTTAGTGGATAATTATACCTATGGTTCTATTTTCCAGTTTATTGAGTTGATAATAAAAATATATATCGGTTACTTGATAAAAAGATAAAATTAGAGGAAGCACCGGTTGCGTGTGATGGAATCTTATGGGTGTATGACTAGTTCACAAATATTATTCATATAGAAGTAGGCTTTCAATAAAAATTTAATGAGATTAGGAATACACTATTAGTTTTATCATGTGTAATAAGAAAAAAAGGTAAAATTAGGTTATGATTATTTCTATACAATGGGTAAAAACAACGCAAAATTATCAAAAATTAAAGATAGGCTAACTATATAACTTCTACCAACAAATCGTGACGAGTAGGAATTTATGGGTGGATCGGATCTAGATTAATATTAGGGATGAATAATAAAAATAATAAAGCCAGAGAAGACATGCCTAGTTATCTTCTATGAAGATGACTGTAAAAAAGCATTAGCATATAATTAATTAAGTTTTAATTATTATAAACTTAAAAAATATATTTATTTAACATAAAAAATAGTACCATAAATTACAGCAATTTAAATTATAGTTTCAGTAAAAGTGAGTGGAGTATTACATCAGTACAAACTCATGAAGATATGGCTCCGTATGAACAAATCAATTCGAATAGGGATTTTGTTGTAGATAATATCTGCATCAAGATATGAATGATACTACGTGATAAAAACAAATATTTTGTACTGGCACACATTCACTGTACGTACTCAGAGGCAATAACAGTAAGTCACTGAAACAACTTAATTTGAAAGTGAGTACGTACTTCATTGGTACACGTCCGTCAGATAATTTAGTTTGGCGTTTTTCTCGTGGGATTTAATAGTCTGTCGGCCAGCAAGATTAATTTTACTCCTTATATATACTTATATCCAAATCATGCAGAATATAAATTCTCCCACACTATTTTCAAATACATCAAAATATTAAAAAATAGATATTTTAGGGCTGTGTTCATATCCAACACCAAAATCACCAAGTGGGCAAGTCATAAAATCAGATCTCCTAACTTTTAAAAAGGTTTGCATGTAACAATAGCTAAAACAAATCCAACCCTGCGTCACGAGAGTGTTAAAAAGAGAGCTCCCGATTTAGAAAACATTTAGATTTTAACAGGCCATCATAACGTCACCTGTACGAGTACTGCCATTATTACCGCTCTTGTTTTAACCAGCTGTGCATGAGCCGGTGAATGAATGTGAGTGAACCCAGCACACCGTCCATGCAGCCCCGATCGGTCGGTCTCGCATCGCACCCGGTCGACCGGCTCGAGGCGCAGGCGCACCGGCACCGCGCCGCACGCCCGGTGCTCCCATCCCCCACAAATCCTAATTGTAAAGCTTTTACTTTTTCAACCCTTGATAAACTAAAATTTCCAAATAGGCCTCTAGCAACACTTATATATTAAAATAAAACTTTTGGTTATGAAAATATATTACTTCTTCTTATATACGTAGACTAGAATCCTAACATGTCAAATACATGGTATTAGTTTACAACCAATCCATGCGTATATATATGGATGGATTGAGATAGAGGCTTTTGACAAATTCAATGTCATAACCTAATGCTATATAAGCTTAATATGCTTAATATGGTTATAGACTATATTACAGGGTAATTACATGATATCAAATTATATAGTATTGGGTAAAATCAGTGGCATATCTAGAAAAAATTTTAAGCACGAGAAAAATATATGTTGGCGTTGGTAAATATTAGTGAAGCAATGTACCTATTGTGTCGTGCTGGCGAGATCTAGCTGCCTAGGGTCACCGAGCACGAATTTTTAAATCCTAGATACATTTAACTAGGTTGAATATTTGCTAAAAAAAATTCTATTTTTAATTTCTTATTATAACGTTGAAGTCCTACGGCACGATTGTTGACGAGCGCAAGCCACCACTAGCAAAAACTTATAATTCCTATGGTGCATTACTAGAAATAAAATCATCAGATGTGCTTATGTAAAAAAAGTAATTACAGAACCCAACCACACCTCACGAGCATAGAGGGAAAAAAAGAAATAAAGAAGAGAAAACCGAAAAGAAATGGGCCCGAGAACGAGGAGGAAAAGCAACAGCAGCGGCAGCGCCGCTCCTCCCATCTTCTCCCCGCTCCGCTCTCGCGAGCTCCCAGGTCCTCCTCCACTCCACTGATCCGAGCACGCGAGCGAAGGAGAGGGAGGGGCGGGGCGCGGGGTGTGGATGGGAGGGGTGACGTCGAGCGTGGCGGCGAAGATGGCCTTCTTCCCGCCGACGCCGCCGTCGTACGGGCTGGTGGAAGACCCGGCGGCGGGGGTCACCACCATGACCGGACACCCGCACAGGGAGAACGTCGAGGTGCTGCGCCTCCGGACGCGGCGGGGCAACACCGTGGCGGCGGTGTACGTCCGCCACCCGGACGCCGCCACCACGGTGCTCTACTCCCACGGCAACGCCGCCGACCTGGGCCACCTCTACCAGCTCTTCCTCCACCTCTCCTTCAACCTCCGCGTGAACGTCCTCGGGTCAGTCAGTCAGGCCGTACATATTCGCTTGCTTCCTTCCCTCCTGCTTATGCCTCCCTCGCTCGTTTGCTCGCTTGCTGTTAGCTTCTCCTGCCGCGTGCGTGGGCGTGATCTGTGGGTTTGGATGTCCTGTTCATGGCTTCGGCTTCTTGACTCTTTAGGTCCGGATGGGAAATTTGATGTTATCCGGTGAAAAATTCCCCCCTTTTCGATTGCTGTTCATGTCGTGGTTCTCGATAATTTTACTTTTGGCCTACGAAATCGATGGGTTCTCTTAATTAGTTTTTTTAGAGTGTCCCTGTTTTTGAGAAATTTTGATTCTTTCTTTCGGAATATTCATTTCCTTCTTCTTAGGTTTCCCGCATTAAGCATCACGCAAATTCGGCATATACACGATGTGATTTGTGATGCCTCGAGTTTTGAGTTTACTTTGTGATTGAAGTTGATGCAACCAGGCTGTGCCTTTCACCAATTCCCCTTTCTTTTACTTTTCCTAGGACTTTTCTTTATGATTTGTGGCTCGCCATAAAAAAATTCCCCTTTTCACTTTCTTGTTTGGATTTTTTTTACTTCTCAAGATTTCATTAGTCTGTTCTTGTATTTCTTTTTTTCTCACTAGTCTAGAATATTCAGGTCCAGCTCTGAACAGCTGCGCCGTCAAGATCCTTTCTACTTGTTTTGGGGTTTGGTTGTGCAGCTTTTCTTAAAATAAATATATCTTGTGTACGCTAATTGGCGTTATCTGATGATCTTTTCCTTGTCGGCTGTGGGCATATTTGTTGTTTGTTGCAAATTTTAACATTGCCAGCTTACTGCTGGATTTTAGTGATATTTCTGCATATTAGTTTTACATTTTAAATTATTTGTGCTTTCTACTATGCATAAGCCCTTTTCTTAGAATTTTTTTAAAAAGCCCTTTTCTTAGAAGTTGACCTATATTAGGCTATATCACAGGGAAAACATAAGCCGTTTCTTGTATCAAGTTTGCTCTTTTTTTAATTTAAAATCTACGATCCCTTGTTGTTCAAGTAGCCTGTTGTGCAAAGTGATGTGTTTGTGAAGGTATCACTCGATCTTACACGCTTGGGGTCATGAATGTCCTTGTGGTGAATAGCTGGTACATATTCAAAATTCATCTTTCACAGGAGCTAAGATTTCCGATCTACTGGACAATATAATTAAGGTCATAACTGGGGCAATAGTTTGTATAATTTAACAGAAACTTATTCTGTTGAGTTCATGATCCGTCTGGGTCCTTGGTTATGTTCTTGTTGCAGAGTTGATTAAATGCATTTTATCACTAGAATATTTTGTTTGGGTGCATCCTTCCTGAGCTAGAATGAATCTTGTCATCAAATTTAGCCTTAGAGTAAGCTTTGCCATTTAACTTCAATTTTCGGGTGCAAGTAATGACAGTCACTAGCTATATAATGGATGTCTTGGATGCTTGAAAGTTGAAACCTTGGCTAGATTATTTCTTATCTGGAAGGTCTTTAAATTAAGTTGTGTTGTGGATAGTTTGTCACTATAATCTGATTGTAAATGTGGATAAGTCCCACATAATAATTTTATACCAAATCTTCATTTGCACGTGTTTACAATTATTACAACTGTTTGATGGGGCTCAGGCAGAATAGCTGTCATTTATGCCGCATCTAGCATTGCAGTCCTTACTCATCATGATATGGTACATAGAATTTGATTTTTCATGAAGTTTGATGTGGCCTGATGTGCCTTGGTACTGCTTAGTTGTCCTTGACATACTTCGCTAGTGCTTTTATCATTTGCATTTCCGTGTGGCCATCAATGATTGTTCTATTTAGCTTCTGTTCTTGTGCCCATCGTATGAGAAATCTGTTTGAAGCAACCTGTGCTCAATCATATTTTTTGTAACTAAGCAGTTCCCTAAATAGAGGGATTTCTTCTTATAGCCTTTCTTTATTTCTTATATAAGATTGAAGTTTCTTTGAACAAAACAATTATCTCACTACACCCTTCTTAAAAATAGATATTGTGACAAGGTTAGAGACTTACCTTGCACTTTTAGTTGATCTGTTTCATTTATGGATTTGACATCTACTTTGTGAAAGTAGCACAGAGGAAATTACTTTATCTTGATTGAACATAAACGCTTCACTTCTCAAGAAAAAGGCTTCATGTTGAATCTAATACAGCAGATACTACTTATTCTAATTTTCCTGTTATCTGGGTTTAATTGTGTCTTTGGAACATTGCAGATATGACTATTCAGGATATGGACAATCATCAGGAAAGGTATGCTGAAGTTTGTTGTGAGAAGTGCATACTACATGACATTAACATACTGAAGCTGGCTAACTTAGTTTTCCCCTTCTCTGCTTTCAGCCAAGTGAACACAACACTTATGCTGATATAGAGGCTGCTTACAGATGCCTCATTGAGAACTTTGGTGCCAAGGAAGAAGAAATAATTCTTTATGGACAATCTGTTGGAAGTGGACCCACAGTAGATTTGGCTAGTCGATTGCATCAACTTCGAGCTGTTGTCTTGCACAGTCCTATATTGTCAGGATTGAGAGTTATGTATCCTGTGAGGCGTACATACTGGTTTGACATTTATAAGGTTTGTTATCCTTTGTTATTCAATGTTGATTTAGCTTGATCTATTCTTTCTTGCATGCTGCACCTTGTTTATATTAACACTCAACTTTCCCTCGTTATCCATTGGCTTCCAGAATATTGATAAAATCCCTCAGGTCACCTGCCCTGTGCTCATTATACATGTAAGTGCATCTCCATCATGCATTAATTACTTTTAGACTTTGAAATTATTGAACAAGCAAATGCCAAGCTTGAAGTGAAGTCCTTGTAATTCAATCTAGTTCTTTTAAGTACTGCTTTGATTGATAATTTTAATGGCTAGCAAGTTGGTCAATTAAGTGCACCACCAATGGTTCAATTGTCTAGTTGACTACTAGCCTAATTAGTTGATGACTATTCAACATATTTTTCCTTGTATAACATCAGTTCAATTGGACATATACCTCACATCATCTTACATGCACCCGCAAATACTTCTCTATTAATTTATACTAGTTGTGCTTGCCGTGCTGAACTAATCTCCCTATATGAGGATCATAAAGGGGAAAGAAGCTCAAACACATTCCTATTATGCATCATTGATGTTGAAAGAAATAAGGCAAGGGAATTAGGGACTAGAGGTGCACTGTCATTCTTCTTAATGCAATGCCACATCATTTACTGTATTATAGTAGTTCCTGCTTTAAATGACACAGGCAACGATGATAGTAAGTAGGGTTTTGGTCTTCCCAACCCCACCACACACAAAAACTGATCTCTCTCCCTCTACATTGGGGCAGAAGGGCCGATGGCCAAGTTGAGTGCCTAATCTTGAATTGGTGATAACTAGTAAAGCCTTGTAAATAGTCGGACCTTAAAATCACATGATTTACACCTGGAAGTCAGGATGATTGATCTATTCTGTGATGGCATGGCAACTTGATGACTACACCAACTAACTGATAATGATTTTATTCACCAATCCACGAACCATGAAACTCTGTGCATTATTATCTTTGTTGCACATGCACACTATATGCATTAGCTAATGTGAATTTTTAAGGAATACTACTGATGTACAACAATGTTTTGTTTTTGCTTAAAAAGAGGGCTTACAGTGGAAGGGTTTATTGTGAGGAATGAGAGTTTTTTTTTTTTTTGGGGGGGGGGGGGGTCTAACAACTTGCAAATGGCCAGCTGTGCCCTTTGCCCTATGTTATGTGTATGCCATGAAGGCTATTTCCTGGCTTTGGCAGAAGGCCCATCTTTTTTTAAGTACAATCCCTTCTAAGGCAGTGTTTGGAAGTGCTGATTGGCAATAATACACCCTGGATTATTTGCTCCATGCTTCTAAAAATACGATTTCTCAAAAAAAAAAAAATTCTACTCATTGCTTAGACCACTTGTTCTGATCTACTTGGTAAGTTTATTTTTCAAAATATTAATTTATCATGTTAATCAAGTAGATCATCCAACTTCCTCATTTCATCACTTTAGAATGCTCCCTAAGGATATCTCACTGTTTATGTGAGGTAACATGCAGTAATGAACAGTCCTCCAAATCATGTTACTATCAACATGGAAGTGCCTTGTTTACCTAGTATGGAAGGGTCTCTTGTGGCCCATGTAAGAAGAAAAGCAGAGAAGTCAAGGGCTTATGTGTTATAGCTGTTCCTGTGCTGGGATTGCCAGAGCTGGACTATCTGCTGTCCAAGTCACTCTTGTCGACTGACAGGGAGTGTGGCGTGCATCATGAGTGAGAGCATGCTCTTTGCGTCGTGCAGAGATTCATGCTAGCACCTCTTCCTAACTATTCTTCGTTTGCCACAGTTTTTGTCAATAATTTCCATTCTAGGGTCACTTCATTCCATCCCAAATCTTGTTCCTAGTTACTAGTTACAGGAAATTTTCTGATTTGCAATATGTAGCGTGCTCTAGAATCCTCCATATTATGTTGCTTCAGTAGCGCTCTAGCTAACAAATATTGCAGCTGCTTATGCAAATTCCAGTTCCAAAAGTTGCCCAAACTTATTGAACTCCTTCAGTTTTTTAGTGACCCCTTTTCCAATATCCTCCTAATACAAATGTGTTTGTAATATACTCTGGGTTTTCAGAATAACAACACCATTTTTCAGAATAGGCAGCTGAGTAAATGGTTTGACTGGCTAAGTAGACCAGCTATTTGAATAGCACGGATGCTTAACGCTTTACATAATCAGTTGGTTATTCTGTTTCTCTTTTGGACCAAGGTTGGCTGGTTATTCTTTTGTTTTTCTTATGCCTTGTGCCAAGGCCAGTTGGCTATTCAGATTGGTTCCAATTCTATATAAGTTGAGCTGATGTTACATATAAGCTGACGCTTTATGTAGTTTCTCATATTCAACTCATAAATAATGTGGGGATTGACCCAGTAGCAGTCATGGACAGATGGACTTTCTAATATCATATGTCCTTTTTAATTTGACTTCCTAGAATCCATAATATCAAAATTTGACAATCAAGATGTTTAACTATCTAGATTAGAAATATGAATATTAATTTACTGGATTGTCCTTAATAATATTTTCATGATAAGATTTTTAAAGTAATGAAAATTGTAAAGTTTTAATTATGTTTGCTGCTGCATTTGCATGCAAATAATGTGAAATTATGTATGCAAACCATGTTGTATGGGATTACAGGTTTTAGTTTTAATTTCTTCTTGATGGGCCAGTGTCAACTTAATTGAAATAATGTATTGCATAATCCTGCATGTATGCCTGAATGTTTTATTAGTTTAATCTCTTTCCTCCCATCTGCAGGGAACTGCTGATGAAGTAGTTGATTGGTCTCACGGTAAGCAACTATGGGAGCTTTGCAAAGAGAAATATGAGCCTTTATGGCTCAAGGGAGGGAAGCACTGCGACTTGGAGCTCTTCCCAGAATATCTTCGACACCTCAAGAAGTTTGTGTACACAGTAGAGAAGTCACCATCCCCAACAAATGCCTGGAGGGAAAGGTTGGACCAGATTGAACCCTCTCGGAAAAGTGTCGATTGCTTTGAACCTTCGAGGAGAAGTGTTGATTTCTTTGAACCCTCACGGAAGAGCACAGACCGGAGGGAGAAATCAAGGCCAACCCGTGATAGGATGAGAGCTCTTGAACATAGATATAGCAATGTTGAGAAGAGGGACAAATTAAAGTTCTCACTTGATCATATGGAGAAATCGAGGAGAAGCATTGACATCTTTGAGAGGCCGAAGAAGAACATCGAACAGCTTGACTGTGGAAGGAAGAGCATGGATAGATTGGACCGGATTTGGGCCAGTTAAAACCTTTTTAACATCTTATACAAGGTATACATGGGGCTTGGTGTTTTTATTTTGTGTGTGTGTGTGTGTGTGTGGGGGGGGGGGGGTTGTGTATTTATTTGTGTTCACCCATGGTGCTGGAAGTGGCATAAGAGTTGGTTCGCCGAAACAAAAGGACAGAAGAAGAGCTAGCTAGTTGCTGACAATGCTGTTTGTCTCGGTTTAAAACCTGTAATGGTTTGTGCGGTGGAAGAAGTGTATGTTGGTCTTCAACAAATTTTCTGTTAGGGTTGTTAAAAAGTTGGGACTAGTCCATGGCAGCATTGTGTACAAATTTACAATCTGTTGCTCTGCCATTGTTATTTTTCTTCCTTCGTTATTGTTTTTTTTACCCTCGTTGGTATTTGCTAATTGATGCAATATATGTTGATATGGCGCTGGCAATGCAAAGGAGCAGCAGCAGGAGTAGCTGATCGCATTCTCATCATAATCTATTGTTACAATCTACGGCAAGTACAGTGTTGCCAAAAATGACCATAGCTAAACAAATCCACTTGTTTAAGAGGGGAAAAAAGGATTATGTGTTTGTTTAGGGGAGTATTTTTCTTGTGTACTGTTGTGAAGAAATTTTTTTGACCAAAAAAAATGGAGGGAAGCAATTGATCCAACGAATCTGATTGTCTTGGGTCAAACAACGCGAGAACAGTATCAATCACTCTGATTAATCTTGACTAAAATAAAATCGAAGCGTACACTTTAATTTAAAATCAACTTGCAAATGTGAATGAGGTTATAAGGTTATAAGTTGCTCGTATAATATTTTTGCATTACTTCTAGATAATGTAATTTATTCTGGTTTTTGCATAAAAGATATTACAGCTAATTATTACAGAAGTTAGAGTAATATTTATTTGGGTCTTAAAGATACTATAGCTAATAATTACAGAAGTTGCAAATTAAAAGACTATGAATTATAAAATCATAATTTGATTATAAAAAACTACTTAGGACACCACTAAAAGTAAAAGATAGATAGAGACAATACATATTGCTAATACTCTATCTGTGAATGATAAAAATTTGCATGACCATTGTTTCTGCGGTTTGCAAGTTTCATATAGTATTTGTCTTTTTCAAATCAGGAATCATAATTATTATATATGAAAGATGAGTATTTTCATGTCATGTATACAGTTAACTTATGTAACATGTTTATAATATAATGAGTAAATTGCATGGGGTTAGAGTGCATCTTGTTGCACTTTACACTGGGTTTGTTATACAATTTCACTTTACACTAGGCTATATTAAAGGTTGTATCATATAATTAAAGAGAAATCTTGTAAAATATGAGTGGAACATATGAGACTTCACACTATTTCATAAAGTATCGTTCATATTTTATGAAATTTCGTGAAATTTCTATGGGTTTGATTACTTGTTAAGTGAAATTTATTCTAGCGCACCCTAGTGTAAAATGGAAATATACGTTAAACCCTAAAATTATATGTATTTTACCTGGTGTAAAATACAATTTACTATAATATAATTAATGATTTAGTTATATAAATAGTACTAGCAATTTGTCCGTACATGGTGACAGGAAAAACTAAAATTGCAATAACAATAGATGGGCTAGAGTTTACGGTTATATATATATATATAGTTAAGCAAAAATAGGAATCATTTTTCATCCCTAATAAGGAGAGCACGCCAACGCCAACACATTGTTGTACTGCAAGATGGTTGATTTGGATGGAAGACGGAATTCATTAGATTTGGAAGATGGTATTTAGAAGCTGTATCATGCATACCAAAGTAGTAAACGAATTAACTATATCTTCTTTGTATGATTGTATCATGCACGCCAAAAACGCATCAGCACATCGACAATCAGCAATTAGCGCATCAGCACAGGATTACCAGATGTATCAGTGTTATTACTCCATAACTGGGTCTATTTCCAATCTTGATAACAACCACATGACATAACTACAATTACGAACTAACAACAGATCCGGACTCTACCGCTGCATCGGCAGGAGTAGCCTCATCGTACTTGTGCTAAATCGTGCCCGAATCAACCAGAACCGGCACCTCCGCTACTAGTCATTGTGCCAGCCCGAGGCACAGTTTATCTTGAGTTCTCACCACAATTAAAGCATGTTTCCAGGATCTTGGTGTAACGTCACACGCATTCACATACCTAAAGTGCTATAAAAAAACCACTAAGTCCGAAATTTAGTATAAATTTCAGCAAAGCCTCTTATGTTATTTATGGACTCATGTGACGGGGCAGTTTATATGAATACTACTTACATATCATCTATGAATATGATATCATAAACAACTCTTACAAAATAACATAGACAATCACGACAACCCAACACTAAGCTTTTTGACATACAACTATATTTGATTTTTACATACGGCTAGAGAGACTTCATGAGCATATCCATGAAAATCATGATTTTCAAAAGCAGACCGACTACTCGCTTGCGAAAACCGATCTTACAAGCAGCCCTATAAAGAGGAAAATTCCTGAATTCACATTTCAGACATAGAGCTTGAGCACCACTGCAGAGATTAAGGATGAGGAGGCTGTTCTTGGAGGTGATGAGGCCCGTTCGTGCTTACCGTCACTGTGGTTGAGGGCAATGAGGCCCGTTCGTGCTTACCGTCACTATGGTTGAGGGCAAGGAGGTCCAATCGTGCTTGATAGGACGAGAAGGCTATTCTAGGAGATGGCGAGGTGGTTGGATGAATCGAACAACTCGTAGTCCCTGCCCCTCTTATGGCCACCTGTGCTAGATTTAACCCTCACGAGGTTGCCTGTGTCAGATTTGGTCCACCTATGGCCGCCGATGTCTCCTTTGCAATCCTCGACCTCCTTACCACTAGATCCGCTATCCCTATTCTCCTTACCACTAGATCCATTGTCCTTGACTTCATTGTGATAGATCTACAAGGTCTTGAGGTTACCGACACTAGATCCGACACTCCTGTGACTATGGTGCTGGATCCAACGATCCTAGGGCTGCTAAGGGTGAAGTTGCTGTGGTGGATCAGGAGGAGAGGAGAGAGAAGATGGGAGAGGAACGCAAGACCATGGAGGAGAGAAAGGGAGGCAAGATAAGTGAGAGAGAAGAGAGGTGAAGTGGAATTAGCACGATGGGTTACTCGTCTGTCCACTATGTTTGTATTTTATAGTTTTGAGCAAGTTTTAGAAGTGATGACATGCCATCACTGTATATAAAAATAGGACTATTTTTACAAATGGAGCTTCTAAAAATCATTTTTATATGTCTCCTTAGAAGGTTCATCAATAAAAATAGTCATTTTATAGTTATTTGACTGGGAGAGTCGTATGAATTTTCATACACTGGTATTTTTATAGCCGTTTGTAAATATGAAGGGGTATCTGCGAAATTTTTTTAGTAGTGAAATAATTAGGTAAAATGTTCTAGTATTAGCATCACGCAGTTCACCGCCGCTACCGCTTTGGTCTTGCCCGAGCTCATCGACAGCTGCAGGGCCGTCCTCTTCTAAACAATTCCACTAGGCTGGATCTTGTCTGTCACACCTCTGCAAGGCATAGAAGACGACATGCTCAGCTACTGCAACTTCTCTTCAACCAACCCACCTCTACCCGCGGTTTCGTGAAATTTACTAAATCAGCTACAATGCAATCCTGGTTCAATTGGATACATATGAGATAATATATGTATGGCTTACCTATTTCAAAGGCTACTGGTTAAAAACCCGGGTGGGCTCATGGTTATGTATGCTTTCAAATCTCTCAACTTCTCTTCTAATTCTTAAATTGCTCGATGCGTATTCATTCTCTATTCTCTTCTCTTCTCATCAATTAGTTCTCTTGTTCGACCTGTGGATCCACACTCCAATTTTCCCTTTTGCTCGTGTTTGTGGTGTTGGTAAATATCGGTGAAAAATTCACACCTGCCTCCCGCGCCCTAACGGTGAACGGGACATAATACGAATCGACTACACATGCAAATAGCACATCATACTTGAAAGTGGTTAGCACGGTAAAAGCAAATCTTGATTATTTATGTATGTTCTTTCCCATTGTGCCTGTGCTCGTGTGTGTGGTTAGGGTTTAGCGTGTGTGTGGTTAGGGTTTAGGGTTTAGGAGACTTTAAAAAACTTAAAAAGGAACTCAATAATGATAAGTTTTGATTTTAGGATAATTATATGTTTGACCTCATTCTAAAGGCTATTTTTTTAACTTTGCTCGTTTGACCTGTTTTTTTAAAACTGAAGATACCGTTTAGGCCTAATTTACCCTCCACAACGTTAGTAGTGAAGCTAAGCTAAAAAATGTATTTAGAGGATGAAAAAGATAAAAATATCGGAAATAAAGTCATCAGCTGGACTTATTTATTGTGTTATTGATGTGAAAATCATCCAATATCTGTCGATATGTCACACGTACGAAGGACTAGGAGATCTGTTTAATTTAACTTTAACGTAGATTCTTAAATTCTAGAAATTTAAGATGTGCTAGTCAATCTAACCTACAATTGATAAGGGATGTAGAAAAAATTAGACCAATAAGCCAATCAACCAATAAAACGATATGTACTTAAGCTATCAGCTTTCTAGCCGACAGAGATTAGTTAGAAAGTTTACATAATAATAAATATTAAGAATAATAAATTAAGAAAACTGTATAATATGATAAGTGAGATGAAACTTGATAGATCATGTTAGTAACTTTTTCTTAAGATAATCTTACCATGATAAACCGAGACAGTATAAGATTGTAGCTAGGAAGTTAGATACGATTAATAATATATTAAACATGACATAAAAAGTATATCAAATAATAATTATATATGGATGAAAATAAAAGTACAGAATAAAGATAATTTATCGGCTACGACTCTGATGCAACCTTTAGTAAAAAACTATGTACTTATTAAGATTTATCTTATTTAAAACAATATAAAAAATTGGCTCTAACTAAAACAATACTAGCATAATAGATACACTAGATTAGGCTAAAATGTTAAATCAATACAGCTTTAGATAGAATTGAGTGTATCAAGATAACCAACAAATATATAAACTTAACTAAGATACTAGACCGAATAGAGAAATTTTTAAGCAAGTCAATATCTTTATTATATGATGAGACTTATCTTGTGTTAGAGATTAAACTTAACCGATGCAACCCAACTCAAAACATGATCTTGTCGAAAACTACATTACTTCTAATCTTAGAGGTGGCGATGCGTTAAATTTAATTGTGCTGATCTTCTATTCTAAGACCCTAAGCGTACATATTTATACCCTAGTTTTATATGAGTCTAATACGGTTACATGCAACTATGACAACAGAGCGTTTCCTAAAAAGAAAAGGAAAAATATTTATTCTTGCCTATTTACAAGAGATATTTACAAACATAGAACCGATTCGTAACGGTTTCAAGTGATAGATTTCTTGTTCTCCACTTATGAAAACTAGGTTGAATCTGATCTTCACTAGACAATCCCTATAGGCATCATTGGATTTTCTCTTTTGAGCAAATTCATTAACGGCTCTTTAAAATTTTAATGTTAACACATGCTCTCTAATTTCGAAGTGTGAGGACTCACGCTTCAGAATTATGCTCTGCAAGCTTTTACCACTCCAAAATTTTCTTATGAATTGTTACAACTCGTTACAACCCATTTGACCTAGCTCAAGTAATAATTCCTCCAATGGTGCATGGTGTTATTTTATGCTTCTTCACTAGCCTCTACAATGGCGTCTTCGATCTCTATCCCTAAGGCAATCTCTTCTTTGATTCCTTTTTTGCTCATTGCGATTTAGGTTTGCCAGGTGCCTCCCATTCCATTCATTCTATTCTTTATTTTCCCTATAGAACCTAAAGAACCAAGTCTTAATCCTAGTAGTAGACCATCCAAATTACCTGGGTCCCATGGAAAACAAAGACCCAATAAAGTTCATCAATACTGAAACCCAGTGAATCCCTTTTAAGAATGCTGCTACATCTGTAAATGATTGGACCGATACCTTTATGTCATGGCCAAGGAAACTCCTAGGTTGGAGAAATTGGTACCATTGGGTATCGGCTGTGAAGAGGACTCTTTAGGATAAACTGGACATTGGACACTGCATCAGACTATTCTTGGTAGAGATGGAGAAGATTGAGCCTGTGCTCGCATCGGCTTCTTATTTTTGGTCTGATGCTCTAAACGCCTTATTGTTTGGACATGGGTTGATGACCCCAAAATTGATAGATGTGACCATGTTGATATGTCTTAACACCACCTCATACGTCTACCTATCCACTTTCTGATTTAAGTCATGCCATCGGTTGCAGACCAAGGATGTTGGTGACTGGTCCAAGTATATATCAACCCACAACAAAACATCGAGATTAGTTGACAATCGGGAACACATGGCTTTCTTAAACTTGTAGCTTGAAAATTCTGTCTTCTATGGCTCAACCCTAGGTTTGACAACAAATATGCAATGCCTAACAGAACGACTAGCTGATCACCACCAAATCACTCTCAGTAAATATCTTCTAGGGGACACCTACTTGCTACTGCACCAAGTGTCCACAAAGCTATTGGTCGGTCAGCCTATCGTATATATTGAGGGTCGTTGGTGGTTTTTGTAGCTAAGGTTGAAACCCACCTCCAAGATAGTAAACACTCCTTCTTTTGAAAGCCTTTAGTTTCCCTCATCAGAATACACAGAAGATGAGGAGGCCATACACCAATGCACATCTTACGGAGCAGCATCGGCTCTTTCAAGCTGCAAAATGTTCCCTGTCAATGTCTGCTGATGCTTTAATGGTTCTTACTATGGTTTTACCAGGGAAGCCATTATTTGGTTTGTCTATGATAACATGGCAACTTTTGAAGCACCCTTTAATTTTGACTTTTCCAATGCTGTCACTAATGAAGAGTCTATGGCCATCTTCACATTAGCCATCGCTCTATGCCTCCAGCCCACTTATTTTGCTATGGGTTGATCACAACAGCTATCATACAAGTTCTATCATCCATCGCCCTAGTCCTGCTAGCTCAGATTAAGACAGTTGCTGATCGGTTTATTCTTTATTGACAAAACTCAATCTAGTGGTGTGGTGAAGAGCATATTGGAATATGATCAGCTGAGAACTTTATTAGAATCATTGCCTCTAGGAGAACTCACCATACGAGAGATTTATACGAACAGCTCAAAACTCTTCTTCTAATGGTGGAGCAAATGGTGATAACACCTCTTCGACCTATCAGGTGCCCACTACTACTCTTCTTTGAACCCTAACTATGTCGAGTCTGACGAGAAGGTTGATCTCTTATGCTCCTTTGTATGTCCTTATCCTCTTATTTTCAAACACTTACGCTTCTATACTATAGGCTGCCGATAGGGCCGCCTCAAAAATGAGCCAAAGCGGTCAGCCGATCGTCTACCAATCTCCACCAGCTTCTCTAAATTTGGTGTCCAACATGCCTCCACCATCGTCTCTCCATCAAGGGCCAAAACCCATGGGCCAAAAGCACAAAAAGACATTTGTCCATCCGGACTACAAAAAGAAAAGAACCATAGCTAATACAACCACCCCCACTAGAACAAATCAGGCTCAAGCAACATCGGCTCCTTCTCCTCCAGTGCATGCCAATCTATCCATTACTGCTTTTCCATTTTCTTTACACATTGTCTAATCATCTTTTTTTTTGCCATAGCTTGAGTCATCAGCTCCGAAGGTCCAACCGTCAACTGATGCCCCTATAAGGATAGAGCTGATGACCCTAACCACTCCAGAACCGTAGGCATCCGATCCTCGAAGCTTTTGAACACAGCAGTGACACTGAGATCATCCACACCACTACTGCTTCTCCATCAGACATCGGCCAATGCCAAGAAGATCCCATTCCGATGGCCAATGTCAATGCTCAAGAACAAGCCATCTTGCCCTAGTTAAATCCGCTTACTTAGAATCTCTCATTTCTTCTCATTGCCCTAACTTTTAATTTTCTTCCAATGTACAGTCCTTAGCCAATCTTTTCTCCTTTTATATTGGCAAATACTTAGAAGGGGAAGAAGAAGCGGTCACCAGCACACTGACAAAACCATCCCTCTCCACCGATCTCTACAATGAATTGACAAACATTTCACATCAGCTAGAAAGCCTCATCGACGCGCTGGTGGAGGACTCTAGGTTGATTTGGGCAAGATTTTTTAATATTGAAGACTAGCTGCCAGAAGAACTTATCGATGCTTTGACTTCGGTCGTATTCTTGGAATCTCATTGGTTTCAAGTCATAAGGGCAACACAATGCATTGCCGATTATGCTGACCAAGGGACCCTAACTCATGATATGCAAATCAATTGGCTACCTACCCAATCAGAGAAAGTGAAGCTTAATGAGATGATGGCCATACCTACCCAATCTCAAGCCCGTATCGAATAACTGAAGAAAAAGGAGGCCAATCTGCTGGTGGAATTGGAGAAAATACACAAGGACATCGAGTCTAAAGAACTCTAACTGAACGGCCTACCTCAGTGATTCAACAGCAGGAGACCAAACATGTAGAGATGATGCATCGGACCGTCCATCGGTGTAAACATATCAAATCTATTTCAGGCTCCGATAAGGACAATGCCCGCTTCATTGATAGTACTAATAAGATTTGCCTACGAGTGTTTGAGTCGATTCAGAAATTCCTTGGCTGATGTAAACTTTAATGATTGTCCAATGATGTTTCGTAACTTCTGAACATATTGGTTTTGATCTACTAATTTCACTGTCCTCAAAATATATTTTCTCTTATGCATGTTTCTAAAGGCAATATATGTAGTATTAGCTATCTTTAGGCGATGTAAGTAGCATCAGCTTTATGTTTGTTTGATAACCACTGTAGATATCAGCTACACTTAGCTGATCTAGGAATTGATCCAAATACTAGGGTGGTATCTTTTCAAGTACTTCTCGTTGAGTGCCTTAGCAAATTCGTCTTCCTCATGATTCTTCAATACACACACATTGCCTGGCACATCAACTTATTTGATAGTGTCCTTCCTAATTAGGTGACCATTTTCAAACTTGTTATCTTTAGACTTGATTGGTGATATCAACTTCCACACAGAATCACTTTCATCTAATGACTTAGGCAATAGCTTTTTATTGTAGTGTCCAGCCACCATATCTTTATTCTCCTCAATTCTTTCAAGCACACATAACCAATTTTGGGCCAAATCCTCTAACTCATTAGTCATCAAATTATAATAATGACCAGCTATCAATTGATTTTAAAGCGATATCCTTCTAGAGCCGATGTTTGTTTCCAAAGGTAGCACAACTTCATGTCCATACACCAACTGATACGACGAAACTTGCGTAGATCAATGGCACACCATCCAATAGGACTAAAATGAATCAACTAAAGTTGTATGCCATCTCCATGGTTAATCTATTTTGCACTTGATCAATGAAACTTTTGTTTGAAGCTTTAGCTTGTTCATTGGTTTGAGTATAATAAGAATATGAATTCAAGATCTTGATTCCCATACTAGCAGCAAATTGTTGGAACTTATCGGACACAAAAAATAGACCCTTGATCCGTTGTAATCATTTGAAAAATCCCAAACTTGTAAATTATATGCTCCTTAATAAATTCTATGGCATACTTGGATGTAAATTTTTTCAAAGGAACAACTTGTCTCCTTTGCTAGATATGAACTTGTCTTTGTTGCCACCAATATGAACTTGTCTCCTTTGCTAGATGCATGATATATCTGGTCAATTGTATCAATTCCCCATTCTCTAAATAGTCATGGCTTGATAATTGGGTTCATAGCCAATGCTGAGGCTCGTTGAACATTTTCAAACTTCTAACACTCTTAACATCTTCTATAATACTTGAAACAATCATCCAGCATCATCAGCTAAAGAATATCCAACCTTTCTAAATAGCCACTTTATTTTGTATGCTGATTGATGAGTTTTACAAATACACTTTGGCTTCTTCTAGATCCAGGCACTTTAACAAAACTCCCTCAATCATCCGATAGTATAGTTCTCTATCAAGTAAAACGTATTTGGCGGTCTTATATCGAAGCTTTCTTAAAACTGATTGTGAAGAATTTCCTTTCTCCAGTCATCGGTCTCAACTGCAACTACTTCCACTTCTACATATTTTCCAATTGGTCGATAACCCAAAGCAATTTGTGCAATATAATTGCCTTCTATATTCTACTCTATAAGAATATGATTCACCGATGCAATTTTAAAATCCCTTAGCAACTGTTGGCAGTCTTCGTGATATGATTTCAAAATCTTATCCTTACACTCATATTTCTCCGATAATTGTTTGATCACCAACATTGAATCTCCCATGATCTCTATAGCATTTGTTCCACTTTCCTTAAATAGCTGAAGTCCCTTTAGCATTGCTTTATATTCTACAAGATTATTGGTGTAATAAGGTTTAATTGTGAAAGCAAATTTAATGCTTGCCCCTCGAGGCGATATGACGACCAAACCAATGCCACACCCGTGTCTACGTACTGATAAATTGAAAAATAAAGTCCCAAGCACCAGCTCCACATATCTCATGCAATCATCACAATGTTGCACAATGAAATCGGTTATTGCTTGCCCTTTTACTGCTTTAACCAATTCTTGCCACATGTCAAACTCCATCAATGTAAACATCCATTTTTCAATCCTACCCTTCAACACTAGAGCTAACAGCATGTATTTTACCACATGAGTGTTACACACCACTATGCACTCAGCCGACAAAAGATAATACCTCAATTTTGTGAATGAAAAATATAAACAAAGGTAAAAATTTTCCACCGCGGGGTATCTTGTTTTAGCATCCAAAAGTTTTCTGCTAAGATAAAATATGACTCACTCTTTTTGTTTGAACTTTTGAACCAAAACTGATCAAACAAATTTCTTATCGATTAATAAGTATAACTTGAACGATATCTCTACTGTGGCAAAACCAAGACTGGTGGGAAATTTAAATAATCCTTAATTTTATCAAACGCTTTATGCTATTCAACTCCCCATATAAACTCTTGATCGTTTTTAACTTCAATAATGGAGTAAACAACTCAATTCTTCATGATATATTTAAAATAAATCTCCTTATAAAATTACTGTTGCTAATCAAAGATTATAGCTTTGTTTTATTGACTAGTGGTATCTTTGATAGCTTTGGTACTTCGTTGGCTGACTTCGATACCTCTTTCATACACTATGAACACTAAAAATTGCCCAAGCGATACGTCAAAAGCGCATTTATTGGGTTTTTTCATTAGTCCGTATTTCCTTGTCCTCTCTAGTATCCTTCGCTGATCAGCCTAATGCCCTTTAATACTCTTGGATTTGACTACAACATCATCTATATAAATTTCCACCAATAAGCAATGAGATCATGAAATATATAATTTATAGTTCTATGGTAAGTAGCCTTAGCACTTTTAAGTCCAAATGTCATAACCACCCATTCATACAAGCCAAATACTTCTAGACATCTGAACGTGGTTTTTGGAATATCTTCTAAAGGCATAAAAATTTGATTATATCCTACATTGCCATCCATGAACCAGATAACTTTGTGCTCTGATGCTACATCCACTAGAAGATCTGCAATCAACATTGGATACACATCTTTGGGTGTAGTTTTGTTCAAGTCCCAAAGTGAACACATACCTTTAAGTTCTAATTTTCTTTTTCATCGGGACTATATTAGATATACACTCGGCATATCAGAATGATCTAATAAAATTTGTATCATACAAACTTGTAATTTTTGCCTTAATTTCTTCATATAATTCTGCCTTTGAATCACCCTAGAGTTTGTTTGTACGACCAATATACTAGCTTGATAGGGACCAATGTTCAATAACCGATCAGCCTTGGCAAAACAATCTTGATAGGGAGTTCTAGCATCTCATGGTACTCCCAAGCAAAACAATTTTGATATTACTTCAATAATTTTATTAATTCTCTTTCAAATTTAGAACAAAATTTAGTACTTATAAATGTCATCCTTGGCCTATCTTTAGGACCTATGTCCAATTCTTTCAAATCATTGGTCAACATAAATTCTTATCCCAATTTTTCTTCTATATCATCTATGGTGGCTTAGAGTAATAGTTGTTAGCTAATTTCATTGATCAGCTACATAACGTGGTCCATAATATTCAAGAAATCTCCTTCTCACATTTGTCCAAATAGGGAGTCAATTTCTTTGATTTCCTAGACTTATAGATTTTTGTAATATTAACCAATCTATCGGCTAGTATAATTTCCACTTGATCTTGCTGCCACTGAATTAATCTTTGATACATGGTGGAAGGTACATGGTAGTTCGTATAAATTCAATCTCTGTCTAGGAGAAAGCTGTGTGATCTTTTTCCATCAATCACAAAAAATGTCATAGGCAAGGTCTTGCTTCCCATGGTAAGCTCCAAATTTAAGACTCATTTTTCTTTCGATGAATTTGCTCTGAAGTCTATTAATACCATATTTGTCTTGATGATATCCTCGATGGTTTTTCCAAGCTTGCGGTATGTAGTGTAAGGCATCAAGTTTAATATTGCCCTCCATCAATCAACATTTTTGTCATTGTTTTACCATCAACATGTCCTTTGATGTATAATCTTTGCAAATATTGATGTTTGGATTATTCAGACTTATCAAATATAGCTTGTTGGGGTTGCAACATAAATTGAGCCACATATTCCTCACTCTCATCATTATCAGACAAAGGCGCCTTATACTCCACTGGTAAAATAAACACCATATTGACGGGAGCCGATGGTCCCCCTTCATCAGTTTGATGCTTAACATGCTACTTCTTTTTGCTCCTTTTGGGTCAGCGATTGACTTCCTCAAACCTTCATTTTTGCTCTGCTATTTGTTCTTGATGCAACAATCATTACACCTTTCTTTTTTGATTTTTGGTTAAAATTCCACTAGGGTACCACTAAAAGTTCTAAACTTCTATCCTTCATCAAATTTCTCATTAATCTTTTTTATCAAGTTCATCATCAACTTATTTGAAAAAAATCTTCATGAATCGGTCCTGGACAGTCATGAACTGATGTCTGCTTCTTTTATGGCTGATCCTGAACAGGTATGGGCTGGTGTGAGGACCTCCCATGTTCAAAGTGTTGTGACCTTCTATCGCTACACTTAGAACAATTATCAATCGATGGCATCCTCATCCTCTGATCCCAGCAGAATTAAAAAAATGAGCAATCCCAATGTGGATCATATCGAAACACCTTTCTATATGGTGGAGTTCGAAACTCTCTTTCTTAGCGCCTTTGGTATTTTTCAATCAGCTACAATGAGGACACCTTTTATTTTTCATAATTTCGATTTGCCCTGTGTCCTCTCGCATTGGCTTGATCTTTTGAGTGCCCTGCATACACTATGTTTACTAGGAAAATGTGCCCATCTATTTTGATCAGTTTTTTCATATCATCAAACTTAATCCTCACTTGCTCCACTGCCGATTGAATCTGACGCCGAAATATTTTGCACTTATTTGCATGGTGAGAAATTGAATTGTGCCATTTGTAGTACTATTTCTTCTTAAGTTCATTAGCCGATAGAATCACGTGGTTTAGAATAAAATATATTTGTTTCTCAAATTTATCAACCTTATTTATATAAAAATCATTCCTTTTTTCTTTTCCCATATCTTTTAACCATGGACAAGATACTATTTTCTTTTTTTCACTCTGCTCTAATTTCAATATTAGAATACTCATCTCATTCTGAATCCAATGAAAATCCCCACACTTGTGAAATTTTCAGCCATTACTTTTCAGATAGAAATTTTTAGACAAAACCATATAAAGGCTGATGTATATAATGATAGGGAAAAAAATAACTCTTAAAGCTTCCACTATCGATGACTCTTCACATTGAGCTAAGAATTGGCTGATATGTTTCACCGTAGATATATTATCTTGCCGTGAGGATTTCAAAAAATCTAGCACCCTGTATCAGTAAGACAATAGAACCCTATCAAACCAATTAGGGTATGGACACCGATACATAAAGTTTTTTTTTTACTTTTGGTTTTAAGTCAAACCATTTCCTCGTTACTTTGGCTATTCTTGTTGTTCATTCATTATATTGTGTATTGTCCATTGGATACTACTGTAAAGGCAACGGTATTGACCTTTGTGCCTAGTGATCTTTTCATGCTTGACACTAATTATGGATCCTGCCATGCTAATTTTGGTTTGCTCCATAATGGGTGGTTTAATGGTTTCTAGCAGGAGTTCCATTATGTTGCCCCCTAAATTGCATTTCTCCATGAGGAATCAAACTGGGAAATATATCTCTTGTTTGTCCATAAGTTAGTTGAAGAACCTTTGATGCTATCTACACTTGTGCACTAGTGACAATGTGTACTAATGTCCTTTGTGAAAAATGGCTTTGATAAGGTTCCCAAGCAATCGATCTATCCACTGTCTTTTTAATCATATTTTAGAGTGTGTTCACCAACACCTTAGATTGATTTATTAATGCATAGTACATAGCTTCGTTGACCAAATCTTGGAACGATTTTTGTGGACTATTAGGTGCTTGTTGACTTTAATCTCCAACTAGAATTGGATTTGGGAATTGCGTCTTCTGACTTGGTCCCTGTCGTGTCATGCTGAATGATTATAAGCAAAAAATTTTAAAATCCTTCACAGATTGCTCTAGCTATTGCTTCTGTGTAGGTTCTCTAAGATCACTGAAATAAGGTTGTTGGTTTTGATTTCCTTCCTAACTCTTAGAGGTGGCGATACGCAAAATTTGATTGTATTTATCTTCTTTTCTAAGACTCACGAGCGTACATATTTATATCTCCGGATTTATATGAGTCCAATATGATTACAGGCAACCATGCCGAAAGAGCGTTTCCTTAAAAAAGAAAAGGAAAAATACTTGCTTATTTACAAGAGATATTTATAAATATAGAACTGATTCGTAACAGCTTCGAGGGATATATTCTTTTTTCTCAACATATGGAAATTTTTTGAATTTGGTCTTCATTGGGCAATCTCCATCGGTTTTATTGACTTTTCTCCCCTAACCGAATCTATAAACGACTCTTTAACACATGTCTTGAGCAACCATAGGTTGAGAGTAGGGGATTTTCATAGGGCAGAGGGAGGCACGTGCCCAAGCTATTGAGGTGCGTATAAGGATGCACTCACCGCATGGATGGAGCGTAAGGTGTTGCCACACATGCACGGAAGGAAGCGTGTGGCGCGGAGAGGTCCAATGTAGTGCTTGCCTGGCTTGGCTTGGCCAGAGGTGTGTGCTGAGAGGGGTTTGACGCAAGGCACCTGTGTGGCTTACGGCACAAGAAAAGTTTCTGGAGTCCCAAGCTACTTACTTGCATCCTTGCTCGCTCTCTCGTTGGTGAGCATCCCTCTTTCTTTACCACACCTTCTCTCAATACCTTAAATTGCAAGCTACTTATTGGCATCCTTACTTGATCTCTCGTTGGTGAGCATCCTCTTGCTTTACCCACACTTCTCTCAATAAACTGCTTTTTTCTTATTCTAAATAATCTCTTTTATACTGATTGAAAGGAGGTAGCCACTAATTGAAAGCCAGCTATTGATGTGGAGGTAGGCACGGATACACGGTGGTGGTGGTCAGCTAATTGACCAAGATTATATAGGCCACGAAGAGTATACGGACATGGCCATACTAATATATGTCCGCTAATGTTGGACATGTATTGGTATTTATGTTTGACACGTATTTTTTTCTTTGACAAGGATATAAATTTGTGCTTTGTG
Source organism: Oryza coarctata (assembly GCA_030770085.1). NCBI lineage: Eukaryota > Viridiplantae > Streptophyta > Magnoliopsida > Poales > Poaceae > Oryza > Oryza coarctata. The sequence goes on along the minus strand of CM061484.1, from coordinate 6,309,895 downwards.
ATTTGTTTGGGACACTTAAAGTAACATGTGGGTTTTTTTTTCAATATATGCAATTTTGGATGGATAATATGCAGCCAAAGTTTTATTAAAATTTAGTCAAATTTACACAAGTCTATTAAATCTAACTCAAGTTCACACAAAATCTGTTAGTTCCAAGTTAAATTTGCCCAAAGTTCTATCACATATAACACTTGCAAAAAAATAGATTAAATAAAAAAACTCTAAGAGAATAATATCAAATGTAAGCCCAGAAATGATATTTTGGACTTTTAGTTAAGACCCTTACGTTCGTTACATATAAAAGAGTTATAGTTGATGTCCATATTTGAAAAATATAATCAAATAAGTAAAGTTAAGAAAACAAAGTCAAATTAATAGTTAGCTTTTAAAACATGATCAAACGTGCAATTGCCCCGGTTTTTGAAGCGATCCTGAAGATCAGATGACAACGGAAAAAAAAACCTGGTGATAATATGGTTTGATTTTTGAAGGTATACGGAAGTAGAGGGGATGTGGCGGCAGCGGACGGGCGAGCGGATGGACTGCGGAACGACCCGGCAATGATAAGATGTCATGGTGCTCTGCAACACCCAAGTTCTCAGAATATTACTATCTAGCTGTGCAATAGAAAAGAAGTTGCAAAAGCCACAAAGAGAATAGTCATTAGTATGAACCTTCATACTTAAGGACGCAGAGATGCAGGATACTTGCAATATTATGCTGGTAACCTCCCTGGCTGTATCTTGTATTCTTTTAGGATTATAGATATATGATACTTTATGGATATCCATATTCTTATATTCTTATCTAGATAGGAACATTATATAAGTCATGTATAAATTCTAGTATAGGTAAGAAAGATGTCTCGTATCGAGAGTTCTTTTTAGATTAAGATTATTTAAATCATATTTACATTTGTCTGTCTATTTTTAAGAAAGATGGTATAAAAACAAATCAACCAAGAAAAAGAACACTTATGAGATATTTTAATAGAGACAACAGTACAAACATATCTAATCTTATCGAGTCAACACGAGAAAGACGACAGCAACTAGTCACCGATGATCATACATGAGTTCTACACCGATATACTAGATTAGTATTTTCTTTTTATAATATATGACAATATCGGTTTCTAACTAATAGAAATAATAATATTATCCATCTTAGAGGTCTGAACTATATGAAACTCTCTGCTCTCGCTATAACTTATTTTATTAGTCCGTTCTTATGTTGTTAAAATACCTCTACGTATTTTATGGTTGGTATAACCCATAGATACATTGAAATCATCAGCCTCGCATCAGTGACATGAAACATCCTTCAAGCAAATTACTTTGATATTTGTGCATAATCATCTGATTCATGCTTCATGCCCACTATACCCGTCGCCAACAACCGAGGCCGCATGGCTGTTGATGAGCGTCTTATGCCAGATGCTGCGGGGTGGTGTCAGGGATGCTGCCGCGGGCGTAGGCATTTTTAGTGGAGGTGGTGTCGAGGGAGTTAAAGGAAGTGTTAACGTCAGAATTTGATTCAGCCTGTAAACAGAATCAGCCGATGAAAATACTGATTGACTCGTGGGACAAAACCGATCAGTACCATAGAGAAGCCGATCAAATTAGTAGAAGATTGGATTGGTTTAAGTTATCCGATAGGATCAGGTTTGAGAAGCGCAAGGAGAGGTTAAAAAAAGATCGGCTTGAGTGAAAAAAGCTCCGATTGCTACAGGAAGGAAGTCGATCGGATTTAGCAAGGAAGATTCGATTTAAAAGTAGAAGATTATCTAAATAAGATCGAGTTTGTGGAGGAGCCGTGGGGTTCACGGCAGTGTACTATCTTTAGTTAAATTGTGTCCTATATATATAGGAAGTCTTAGTTAGTTTAGTTAACTGCTTTAGAGATATTTTCTTTTATTTTTGTTAAGAGATAATGTCCGATGGTGGTTGTAAACGCGTCGGACTTTGTAAACCTATGGTATAAATATAGACCCCCTGAAAACATGTAAGAGATCTCTCGATCAATATACAACTTTGGTGCATCGCCACCCTAGTTTATCTAGGTGTTTACCGGTGGGTTCTGGCTCTCGACGCGGGGCTACATCGGTTAAGTCCGATCTCCAGCGAAGGGGTAAGTCTCACCACTATCTCGATATGTTCTGCTCCGTCTAAGGTTGCATCGGTTAGGTTCGATCTCTTAGGCCGATCAGATGTATCGCATCACGTCCGTGCAGGGCCTATCGTCCTGTTAAGCTCTCTCTGTCATCGTCAATTTCATGCTGCATCGGTTAGGTTCGACCTATGAGGCTGCCGATGGTAGATCGAGCTTTAGGCTTATAGTTTTCTATACGACGTATCATCGAAGTGCTAACCGATGAGTTATCCATACTCTGAGCTTCACGCCCAGTGCATTGGCCCCTCAGCCGATACGCATCAGCCTTTAGAGGTGACCCTTGACACATAACACTAAGCGCATCGGTCTCCCAGCCGATACGCCCCCGTTTTTAGAGAGGCGTCCCCTCATCGGCTCATCTAGCCGATGGGTTCGTTCTTGTCTTTCCTTAAGCACAGCCGATCCGGCTTTCTCTGTATCATCGCTGTTGGCCTCAGCCTCACACTGTCTCGGTTAGGTCCGATCTTCGAGTTTCGGTGTTAATGGCGCTGTCACGGCGGGTGATGGGTCTCATGCTGTCATATCCGGAGCGGCATCGGCTTTACAGTCCGTGCCTTTTAATACTATTCCTTGCCAGTCCGTATGTGCCTTCATCGGTTTTTCTAGCCGATGAACAACTATTACGGCTTCCGTCGGCTATATGGAGAGATCCTGTGCGCTTTGCTATCATCTGAGTATATCCTAGTTCCTCCATCGGTTTTACGGCCAATCCCTCATCGACACCTGTCCACATCGGCTCCACAGCCGATTAAAGAGCTTTTCGATTCCTATCGGCAAATAGCCGATAGCGAAGGGCCTTCCGGACGCGGCCGATGGCCATCCTGATCCTATCGGTAACCAGCCGATATCGAGCACTTGTATCGGCCCACCGTCCGATGGACCTATTCGTCTCACCTCCTTATCAATTGCAGGGTCAAATTGACTGGCACGCCCGCACCCGTGCCGACGCGCCGGAGCTGATCGAACCATACCTCGAGTCACGAAGAGAAACTGACCGACTTATACTAAAGCTAAGCAGACCTTCCAGACATCGACGTATTTACGCCAGGACACATGATCTTGACATGAACAGCAAGGGGCAGGAGGAGAGGTGAGCCCTTGAGGGTGAGGACGTACTCATCGTTGGGGTGGGCGAGCCGCGGGCCAGGATTGGCGATGTAGTCGTGCCAGACGTAGCCGTTCTTGTAGGTCCATGAGTCGGCGGTGAGCGATGACGCCCACATGCGGCCGTCCCCCATGCGAGAGCTACGTCGTAGGCCCTCGTTCGCTTATCGGACTCGCCTAGGCCCTCGTTTTCGACAGAATCAGACTCATGCGGCGTCGCGCGCCGTACTGGCAATGCGGACGACGGACTTTTTTTTTAATGTAGCAGAGATATAGAAATGTATATATATATATATACGGAATTGTGCTATCTATTTAATTATTTATTAATCAATAGTTAATAATATTTATATATCCTATACAGTTAGAATACATTGAGCCACATTATCCTAAAAAATCCTGATGGCTGGATCATTCATGGAAGGTTAAAAGTAGGTCCTATATTTACAAGCATATCATGGTAATTATGGTGTGGTTTTAATTTTAGTTGGAAGACTATTGATCTCCTCGGTCATATAACTAAAGAGTTCAAGATCCTTAGTTTTTCTTTCATCTCTTATTTTTCTTTAATCACCTTACATCAGCACGCAAAGTATCATCTACTTCTATATGTTCTTTTCCTCTCTCCATCTCATCACAAATCATACGTGGCACTTGCTCAATAATATGACATCATACCATCGTTCATACCCTAATCAAACACGTGGATTCTTTTAAATTTGGACTAAAAAATGTCCGTATGTTAAAAATGAGAGAAATCAATTTTAATCTTACATATTAAATCCACTCAAATCCACTAAAATGGATGATTATGATGGATATATTGATAGCAAATTAAACATAGATTGTTATTATATTGTATACACAGCTAAGTTCATCTACCTCGGTAAGTCATCTAATACTCTTTTTATTCATTAATTATTTTATTCGAAAACTTTAACGATATAGTAATTTTTAGTTTCGAATTCGTCTTCAAATTCGCATTGAGCATTACCTGTACGCCTCTGCACAAGGCCTATGTGCCATGGCCACCCTGCTTTTCACCAACAAAGCATCGTCGCCTCAGATCTCATCTCATGTAGTGCTCGGTGATTTGCTCGATTGTGGTTCTCTTTATGTGTCCGATTCATAGTCCAAATTGAGTCCATCTCAGATTTCCCCTTCGTGTCTGACTTTGATTAAAAATACGTAGGTGAAGGGCAATGTGATGGGAATTATTACGTGACATGGACTCGAGAACGCGAAGAGCGACTACGGACGAAGGTCCAAGCGAAAACACTTTCAAAATTTTAAGTAGCTAGCTTGATATACAAATATTATCTTAAAATCTAAAGCTAAATTATATCAATACATCTCATTGGGATACTGTCAGGATGTCGGTAAACGTCGCTGCATCTAGCTGTTCTATGATTATTTTCTTGTCGGTCAAAAATTTTAGATCATTTGAATTTCTTCAAATTTTGGCGGTGGTGCACGATTAAAAATGAAATAAATGCATTACATAAACGAATTCTCGGAGAGAAAAGTTAAGGCCAGCACTGAATTAACAAAAGATCAGTGAAAATCTCGAGAAGTTAATTGTTGATTAAAAAACTGATAAACATCAAGCATGCTCAGAATCACCGGAAAAAATGTTTTTACTTTTCAAAGTCGCACAGCATTTATCCCAAATCCCAGAACTCTCCTGCGTACGTGGCCGCATTCCACGTACCGGCTGAGCGTTCTTTTGGTGGGACCCACTGGCGGCCTAAAAAAATAACTTCGCCTTGACGCCCCCAACACACAATGGCCCCGATGAAGTCTATCAGCTTAATTTAACTATCTGTCATTTTTACATTAAGTAATTATTTAAATATTTATTTTAATTTTGTACTTATAAATTTATCATTAAGCTTTTCTTATCACTTTTAACACTACATAGCGTCATATGTCCACATGAATATAACATACTAAATAACCACTCTACCACCGGTAGTGACAGTGGGAGAGGTTCGTGGTGGAGATCTGGGACCCGATGAAGTAGGTGTTAGTGATATGTCCTAAGATAACATAAAGATATTATAAATATCATAGGCTATATTTATGATATATTGATTTATTTTTTAAAATAGATATTATTATTATTAATGAATGAATATATGTTTTAATGTTAGATGTTTCTATTTCTAAATAATCCTTAATCATATATTATATAATAAATAAATATGATTATAAGATCAATATATGTAACATATGTATTAATTGATGATTATATCTAACATGAAAATACCAAATCGATAATATAGAGATATGTTAGTGAACATTTGTTAGACAGACCTATTATAAGATACTACAGAGTTTTTATGTGTTATCAATTAATTTTAAGTAATATTTATATGGAGTCTTTAGACTTATCATTATGGTTTCTAACATATGTAGTAGCTTATTTTAAAACTACCAAACACTATTCCATAACATAGTAGTCATAAAAGTAGTCTTTGAGTTTGATATAAAATATATAGTGGGATATAAATGATTAATATAGAATTTGCCCATTCTATAGGAGAGATATCTCTATCACCTTGATGTAATGGATTATAAAAGTATATGGCCATACCAAAGAGTTAATCACAACTTTATAATTTATCATAGGATCGAGAGAGTTATTGATCTATTAAGATGATGACACAAGTATTGCCTTGAGCTTGATTAATATTGTGAGGCAAATGGATTCGTACATAAAAATATTACAGATTCAACCGATATGATCTTTACGTGTACTTTAGGGTTAATATGATTTGCTAGATACCGCTATTAATAGAATGACCGAAAAGACATTTTCGAGTCGTTACCAAATATACGTGAACCTACAGGGTCACACGCTTAACGGGTTAAAATGTTTATTTAAATGTGATTCGGATAAAGGCTCAGTTCGGATAAAGATCTAAGTAGATTATTATTGGGTCACGTTTCCTAGGATCAAGTAGGAAATCTTATATATAGAGAAACCGGAAGGTCGAGTATAGATATCTCTGCTCACCTCAAGCAAAAACCTTAGCCGCCACCTCCTGAGCCAAACCCTAACCACTTGCTAGTGCTAGTACACCCGCAATTAGTGTTCTAGCCCCAGACGTGTAGATATTGGTGGAGTTGCTCGTTTGCGGTGTTGATCAGCATTAGGATCACAACGATTGACTATTTAGTCTACTACCTCAACACATGCGTGGTTAGATCGGCTTCTTTAAGCCTATTTCCGCTGCATTGCATGTCTCATGGTAACAGTCTATGATCACTCCTTCACATGATATCTTGGTGTATGTGGTAAAATTTTTTTGCTTTATGCTATCGTAGCCCATGCCTACTCCTTCAGTAGGGGCACGTGTGGCTATGCACCTATGACTTTGTGGAGGGCACAGCGTGGGCTTATGATGTCATCGTGCGAAACTTTTATGTCTCGCTAGAGAGGACCAACTTGCTTTTGGTCTCCTCCCTCCGCTCGTCCCACCACCATCCCAAGAAGGCGACGGTGGCTTGCACGGGTTATCTTTATTACTACCACACCTATCCAACTTTATAGCAAATGCCTACCAAAAGTAACGGATCGTTTCCTCTTCCCGTTCCATACTTTCGGATATGCCATTTGTGTTGACTCAGGAGGCCGTTGTCAGCGATTGGAGTGGAGCGGATGTGAAAGATCCATTGCTGATGACCAAATTGGTGTCGATGCCGCTGCCATCTCATTGACATAGTCGATATCCAAGGAGGCAAGGAGTAGAGCGGTAGCCCGTGCGCCTCCGTTCTTTGTCCTCCATGACCTCGCCGCCTCCACCATGATGTCCAAGTTCACGGTGGTGATGTTCAGGTGACGGGTTCCCAGAGTGAGGCTACGGTGTGGAGGAGGGCGACAACCTGCCTAAGGACTTATGGCAACCAGATCAGGCGCAGAGAAGGTGGTGACCAACTCCTCCTAACTCGTTGATGGATCTAGAGGGCGTCATCACCCCTCTCCGCCTTCGGCGTTAGGATAGGTCGGATCCAACATGGGGAGGTGATGACGACAATAGAGACAACGCAATGGGAAGGTGATGGCATCCGACGATAGGATCTAGAGGGCCAATCACCGGATTTGCCACCACCGGCCACTGCCTCCTAACCAAGCTTTGCTTTGCCCTACCGTCAGCACCATCCCACCGCTCAATTCCATCTCCTTGTCTCTAGCGCCACCGTTGACATCTCGTGGCCCGCTTGTGTCCACCTTCAAGTTGCCGCTTCCCACAACTATTCCTTCAAGCCCAACGATCTCCCTCCTCTTTCGTTTTCCCCACCCTCCCCTACCCCATCCAACCTAGGATCCTAAACTCTAGCTCATCAAGGCATAGCCGGTCATTGGAGATAAAGGAGAAGGAGTTGTCAGAGCTAGAGAAGGAGTTGGGATTACTGGAGCACGAATCGTGAAGTAATTCTATGGTTAGAAATTTGCAAGATTTTGATACTAATTTCCTATCAAATTTCATTTAGCTATTCCTATTTATTAAAAGATCTGTTTTTCTATAAAATATCCTTGAATACGGTACAAAGAAATATATCCTTGAATAATTTTTTTATTCACATAGAGAAATATGATTAAACATAGCATTTTGTGTTGTAAAAAAGTTATTATCCACATATTTACATGATGTAAAAAAATTACTACCTCGTTCTGAAGTAAATAAATCAACAAATCAAGGAAACTGTAGTGAATAAATCACCAATGTGGGAGTAATTCTTTTACAACAACTAATTGTTTTTCACCGAGCTGATGTAGCGGGAGCAAATCATTTAGAGGGCGACAAATAGCAATATTTTTTACCGCTATGATTGGTTGGGCCGGATAAGCAGAACGACAAAAGTGGGAACGGGAGAGAGTCAGAACTGAAAAAGGAAAAAAAAATCGGGATTACGAGACGGGAAGCGCTATGTGAGGCACTCTGTTTGATGAATAACACGCTATGCGCAGTTTAGCGTGACCACATTTTGTCTGTATTTATATGTGCTTTTCTTGAGAGAAGCACAACCGTTTCTCAATGTCTTTTGGTCACCATTTGCAATTCAATTGTTGCCGTAGCACTAGGATGGGTATGTTAAGGATGAATATGATGGTCAAGTCTTTTTTAAAGAACTTCAAATTTTGGATTAGTTCTACTAACAACACAGGGCATACAAATACGTCACCACTTCTTCATTGTTCATGCTATCAAATAAATACACGTATCCTTGTCAAGTAATAGGCCTTCTAGATGGAAATCTTATATTGAAAGTGGGTTGGTAAAAGAATTTTTTTGGGACCAAAGGCTCGAAAATCTTGATGTTAAAGGATAGGTTGCCAGTAATCCCAGATGTAATTACATGCCACTTGTACTGGTGTTAAGATATGAAAAATCACTAAACTTAAAAGAAAATTTCTTTTGTTCCACATTATATGTATATATTTTATAATTTTTTTTGTCAAATACGAGTTGAATTTCGACCACGTGATTCTTGGGCCATATTTTCAGTGTGGCCCTACTGCCTTCCCCTCCTCTAATCTCTCAACAAGAACGCTGAGTGTCTTGTCCCCACCTCACTCTCAGGGCGGACGTGCGTACTTACAGATTGAGGGTTTGTTTGGTTAATCTCCACAAGGAAGGGATTGGAGGGGATTGAGAATAGATGTGAAATAAATCTCCTCCAAATCTCTCTCAAATAATTGTTCGGTTGGGCCAGGAACACGGCCCAATCTCCGTTGATCAACCTGACGTGGTAAGAATACCTGCCTATAGAAAAAACCGTGTTTGGTTAAGACCACTCGAGATTTTAATCTGGTCCATCCCAGGGTTTCTCCTGCACCCTGGGATGGAATAGATGTGAAATAAATCTCCTTCAAATCTCCCTCAAATAATTGTTCGGTTGGACCAGGAACACGGCCCAATCTCCGTTAATCAACCTAGCGTGGAAAGAATACCGGCCCATAAAAAAACCGTGTTTGTTAAGACAACTTGAGATTTTAACCTGGTCCATCAGGTTTCTACTACACCCTAGAATAGAATAGATGTGAAATAAATCTCCTCCAAATCTCCCTCAAATAATTGTACCCCGGCCCGAGAGAAAAAAATCATCTACTACTGAGGTGTGGAAAAAACCCGCGACTCAGGGGCGACGCTACGGAGGCGATGTTGTGGCGGCGCGACTCGAAAGCGACTGCGACACAGCGCTCTCCCCTCCGGCGGCAGCTGTCCCCTCCGGTGGCCACCTCATCGGTAAGTTTCTCGCCGCTGCCATCTCCCCCGCTTTCTCTTCCATTCTCAAATCTGCGCACGCGCTCACCTCACCTCCCCTCCTGGATCGATCCCAGTAAGGTTCCACACCACCAGATCTTAGCTACACAACTCGCCACATTGTTGGCCAAGTAGAGCTAGCTAGGTATAGGTCAGGTTGTCTCGATCTCGATCTGCTGCTGGTTGCCTGGTCGTGCAGTGCGTGGGGAGGAATGGCTGGCACGCGTGGGTCTGAATCTCTCCACTTGTTCTGGTGAAATCTGCTCTAGTAAAGTCTGCTCTTAAGATTAGTTTTAGTTTTGCAAGAATTGGTCTAGTATTCTGTACATTGTAGCAAGAACTGAAGATTGAGCAATTGTTCATGATTTTACTCATGAAAAAATATGAAATTTTAAATGTAGTACATATATGGAACTTCACTGATTCTTATTTGTTTGGATTCTCTAATTTCTATGTCTTCATTTATGTGATGACATGCAGGCTGTACTAGCTCTTGCGAGTGATAATGCTGGGCCTGAGGTAGTCCCTCTCTCATGTCCTTGTTTTCGTGCAACTATTTTTTTACTTTCTAGTAGTTTGTTTGAAAGCTTCTCTTGTTATTAGCAACAAAATTATCACCGAATGAGCATGCAGTTTGCGTCAAGTGTTTCTTTTCACAGGGCTAGAAATGATTGGCATTTGTTTTTTTCGTTTTGGAATATATGTGGGTGTGACATTATTTGATTTAATTGCAGCTTATACTAGCATATTTTTGTGTGTATAATTAAAACAAATTAGATCTTGGCCTACCAAAAACATCCCGCTGACAGCATCCTTGCAATAGTAGGTCCAGGTTACTATATAGAAATTCTATGTTACCTCTTGAAGTCAACAGTAGGTCTAATCTGTACAACTCAGAATTTTCCTGTGTTTAATGCGAAGTTGCTAACTCCTGTTGGATTTAGAAATTAGATGTATCTCATTGATGCATACTTTCATCGGATGGTGTTTTAGTGCTGGCATGGATTGAACCAGTCTGTTGTTTCCATCAGTGAACCCATGACCCAGCTGACCAGCATGTTATTTCACTGTGTAGTTTGCTTGATATAATAATTATTGAATACCTTTTTTATCATATCATTCCTGTCAAGATCAGGATCCGGGTTTGTTCACTAGAATAATTGACAGACTGGACTCTTAGTGTCTTACATATTTTCCTTTATGGCCCACTGTTTATTGTTCTTGGATCAAAACCGAGCAGATAATATGCATCTGCTAGTTTTCTGAATAAATTTTCTGTGGCCTGCTATATTGTGGCCTACCCCAACACTGAAAGACTTTGTTGTTGTTGTTGTTGCTGCTGCTGCTATATGGTGCTAAGATAACAGGATTGTTGCTAGAACAGTTCTTTGAATTTAGTTGTATCATCATGGTTGTACAAAATTTTAACTCATGTTGTCGTTCTGGTTTCAGCAAATCAGAACATTCATTCAGATGAGAACCAACCTCAAGGTGGTAGACAACTCTGGCGCCAAACGTGTTATGTGCATACAGTCCTTGAGGGGGGAAGAAAGGAGCAAGGTTTGGGGACACTACAATTGGATCTGTCAAGGAAGCAAAATCCCGTGGTAAGGTCAACAAAGGTGATGTGGTCTACGGAGTGGTTGTCCGTGCTGCTATGAAGCGAGGACACAATGATGGCAGTGAGATCCAATTTGATGGCAATGCCATAGTTCTTGTGAACAACAAAGGCGAGCTGATTGGCACTTGTCTCTTTGGTCCTGCCCCCCATGAACTCACAAAAAGAAGCGTCTCAAGATCCTGGCATTGGCTGAGCACATAGTTTGAGATATCTATGCAGAATGAAATGAACATGGGTCTGCCTTCAAGAATATTCGACATTTGCTTTGATCAACTGTCTGCAATAATGTACGCTGAAAGGAGTAAATGAACTAATGGCCTGTAGTCAATCCTCCACAAGTCAGATTTTGTACTGCCATTTAACCTCGGTATTATTGCATTCCATTCCGATGGCTAACATGCATTGCTTACATTAAGCCTGAAATCAGGACGTCTCTTGTGTTTTCTGACTCCAAAGCGTTTCAGTTCAGCTGTACCCTATTCCTACCATTATCTTTCAGGGACATGCGGAAGATAAAGCATCTTTTCGCCATATATCATATTTCAGTTCAGATGTTCATGTGATCTATCATCTAATTCAAAAAAGTTGGTTATACAGGATCAAAGTTGTCCTAATAGAATTTCTAAGAAACTTGTCCAACTTTAAACTAGAATGTGAAAGATAAAACTAGCCTATATACCTACACTTGGCTTAAGTTCTAATGATTCTAGAATAAACTATGTATTTAAAGGAATTGTAAGTAAAGAAAGAATAAAAGGAATTGTAAGTAAAAAAACAGAATAAAGATATGAATACAAACATAAAGACACGATGATTTTTTTTGAGGTATTGAAGATTTGTAATCTCCACTGATCCTCCACTCTCGTTGGAGCACTTTACATAAGAGTAGCTCCCTCTCATGATCACATATTTTGTAAGTGCTTTTTAGGGTAATTTTTTTTCACTTTGAATATGCGAACTCCAAGCTTCACATGTCATCTAGGTCTCAATCCTCACATCTAGGTCTCAATCTTTTTGAGAGATCATTAGAACCGTCTCTACATAAAGCCTATAGTTAGAATAACAAGATAAATCTTTATTTGACTAACACGAAGTTTAAAAAACTAGTGGATGCATATTATAACTAGAACTTAGCCACAAAGTATAATGCTAATCCTTATCTAAATGATCAACGAATGATCTATAGCACTCTTAAAACTCTCTCTAGGTTCTGAAGGTGTTTATAGACTCCAAATGCACAAGAGGAGTCCAAGCAATATAGTATATATAGCCCAACCACTAAAACTAGCCATTGAAGTATGCTAAAAAAAATTTACAAAAAGTCAGACAATCCGGTATATTATAGAATTGTCTGACCCTATATAAACTTTTCAATGATAATTAACAACTAGTCGTTAGATCATAAAGAACCAAATAGTTCAACCATTCTTAGATTGTCCGACCATATATAAGGCGGATAGCTTGGTTATGCCTTCGATTGTCCGATCCATACCATCTTTACGTCCTTGTGATTTAACCAAATTATCCGACCTTGATCGAAATGTTTGGTCCATGTACCATCTTAGCTCAGACAAACACACTGCCCAACCACATGATTCATCCTCTAGACAATTCAACACATAGTCGGACTGTCCGGTTAGTGAACAAAAAAGGGTCTAGATCAACACATGATCCGATCAGATATTCTATCCACCGGACAGTTTGACACACAGTTGAATTGTCCGACCTATACATATTATAGCCCAAACCAACATATAATCCAATTGGATGAAACATGGCAGACTGTTCGATTAACCATTGGACTATTTGATATGTCCACACAATACGCCTAGATCAACACATGACTATTGGGACGAACTGTTTGGTGTGGCACCAGACTGCCTAACACATTAAGGCTTAGGTCAAGTAGTTGATTTACAATCCAAACTTTGCCTTGGCTCAATTCCACTTCTTTCTTGAAATATAGCATAGATTTTGTGATATACAAATACCTAGTGTACATCACACCTAACTTTCTAGCAATATAAGAGTCAACATACTTGCTTTATCCTCTTATGGTCAAATATAAAACAAATCCTATTCTATCACTGTATCACCTTAAATTCTTTGAATAAACTTGTAAACACGAGTCCTCTCTTTTTGTTTTCTTGCCGATGACCACACTAATTTCTCTATGGATGAATCCATGTAGCACATTCATTCATCGGGAATTGACATTACTACAGAATAGAATTTCTCATACGGGTCAAACACATTTCTCAGGTGGGTGGAGCACCCGCCTACAACAAGGGCATGTGAAAATTAGGGTTTTCACATATGGATACACAACCGCATGTAAAAATCGGCCTACTAAGAGGACCATCTATGAAAAATCTAATATTGGAAAAAAAATGCAGAAACCCTAGCATCTAGAAAAAAAATCCATGCTCAAGTCCGCCGCCAACTTCGCTGCCGAATCCACTATCCTAGGCCTCCTAGCCACCAAATCCACAACCCACAACCTCGCTGCTGGTGTGGTAGCAGCCTATGACCGTGCTACTGCCAGATCCATGGTCCATGATCACACCACCGCTAGATCCGAAGCCCCCGACTGCGTTGTCGCTAGATCTGCACCCCACCGCCGTCGAGCTCCTTGTTGAGTAGTGCTCGCCGCCATAGGCAAGGTAGAAGGAGAGGCAGCGTATCTATACCCTGCCATAACTGAACTCCTCGCTGAGCTTCCCCTTCTCAGCAATATTCCTTTGGAACTCCACCACCGCTGGTAGTCCTCTTTGCTGCCTCGTTACTTCCTAGCCCATCGCTGCCATCTAGATCCATCTTTCCCATGGCGACTGGCATTGGATTTACATCCCTTGTGGCTACCAGCATCAAATCCGCCACTCCATAGCTGTCGGTGCCTCCTCCATCCTCACTGACGCCATCACCGGTTATCCGCCCACCAGATCTGTAGCACATTTAGTGGAGAAGGGAGATTGAGAGAGAGAGCTGCTGTATTTCGAAGAGAGAGGGAGAAAGAGGGTATCATTCAGTGAGAGATGTTGTCTTTTTAATTATTTTTATGAGCGGACTGTGTAAAAATCTGTTTGTGAAAATAGCTCTATTTTCACAGGCGGGCTTATTAAGATGACCGTAATTTTTATATGCAGGTCTTGTTAGATGATCATCTATGTATTTTTACAAACGAGATTTCTTTTAGACCATATGTAAAAATAAACATATGGAGTATGTGAAAATGGTTTTTAGTAGTCTGAACTCCCTTCACACTTAACAAACACAGTTAATACCAATGATTATGTTATCATTAATTATTAAAATCCAGGTGCTTATAAGTCACTGTTACTAAAAAGGTAAGTAGGAAAACTTTTTTCTTGTTTCTTTCCCTCCATGAATGTTTTATAGTGCCATTTGTTTTTACACTTTCGTGTTGCATTGCTCTTCTGGTTTTTCTTCCTGTCTAGCAATAAGTTGTCCAGACCTGTGTCCTTTGGGTTTTAGTTTGCATGCTTGTTGGTCCAAGAGTTTAATAAGTGGCGTAGTGTTCATTCATGGCTAAATTTCTCTCTAGATTTTATTGTTCGCGTCGGCACTTTTTACCACTTAGTTTAACCGCTGCTTACAGCTACTGCGGATGGGCTTGGATTGGAGAGGGAGGAGGCGGCAGATTGGCCCGTTGGGGGTAGATTCGCGCGCGCTGTAATTTTGTGATTTTTTATTACCAGCTATGGCTTTGAATTCGATCCTCCTATTAGCTGCTGGGTAAAGACTTCGATTAATTAGTACGTACTACTCAGTAAATCACATGTACCGGGCACCTGACGACCTGGGACACACTGAAAATGAGTCTTCTAAATAAGAAATGGATGAGTTTACATCATGGTAGGAGGTTTGGATCGAGTTAAACAAGATGAACAATAGCATCATACTTGCATGACCAACCTCCAGTATTCTCTCTCTCAATGTGGTTTAAACACATATGGCCATATGGGCATACATATGAGGTGACATGGAAGAAATAAATATAGCTGCACAGCTTTGATACCTTTTACTGAAACTAAATGGCAGCTTGTTTTCTGTTTCAGCCTTAAGATATTTATGCAGCCTGATTGACCTTCAGAAAATAACAATATAGTTCTTATAAAATCAGAGTCGATTTAGGGGTGCTTTGGAATGGAGGAAAAATGAAGAAAAAAAAAGGAGGATTTGGGATTCCATAGGATTGGCTACTGTACATGCATTTGGTTTGAAGGATTTGCTCTTTTGAATTCCATTGGAACACTATTTACTCCCCATGTTTTCGTAGGAAAAAAAAGAATCCAATCCAACCTCTTTTGGAAGAAATCCTGTGCACTAAGAACGAGGAAGTGATCTCCATTGATTACTATTATGGTTCAATGGCTCATGATTAGTGGGTGAGAATGTGATAATAATGTGTAGGATATAGTCTAAAAATCAATTGAGATTACTATTTACTTTAGAATTCATGTATTTTTCAATTCATGTGTTCCTAACATCACGTTCTATAAAATTTCTATGTTTTCTAATCCACTTTTTTATACATATAATCTAATCATATTCCTACGTTTTCTCTATACCTATATTTTTTTCTATCCTACGTTCAAAGCGGCCTTAATCTTGAAAAGTTAGGTTTCTGAGACATTGGAGAAAGACAAAAGTAGCAACATAGAGAATGGCACAGCATATTTGAGCCCTCAACTAAAGTTTGGGATGTGGGTGTCAATTCATTCTCATGTTAAAAAGGCAAAGATTATACATCATAGCACTTGTCTTAAACTACATAATTTTATTTGACTAGTCGACGAAAGTTTGGGACGTGGGTGCACGATGAAAGTTTGGGATGTAGATGGCAATTCATTCCTCATGTAAAGTTTATACATCATAGCACTTTCTTAAGCTGCATAATTTTATTTGACTACTCGATACTTTTATTATCAAAATGTAGAACAACAAATGAAGAAAAAGGAATCTTATTTCCCTATTCACCATCGTACATTCTTCTTGACTACAATATAACAATGCGGAGATACCTATTGATTCATCAGATATTTGCCATATCCCCTATCTCCATTTTGTTAACATGTTATGAATCTTATTTTGCAACATCTGTTCTTTCGCTCTTTTGGTCTTCTATTCATGATCTTCTGTTTGTGTGAGGGTGAGCAGTGTTCTGATCATGATCTGCGTGAGAGAGAGTAAAGTTTTTCTCTTATGTTTGTATTCCGCCCCTTCGCTTTTTCCTTGAATTAAACGAGATGACATGCTATTAGCCTATTATAGTACCAACTTCCAACTAGTTCATTCCAACCCAAAAGATTATCAAGATATGCTTTTTCTTGAACTGAGCATTTCTAATGACCTTTTGTTGATCATATATCTGACAATAATTCCGGGTGTGCAGACATTTGCCTCGTTCTGGACTGCTTCATACAAATGTGATGATGTAAATAATAAGAACTATTACATGAACAGAATGGTCCGTCGAAGTTACAATAATTTAGGCATATCAACTCCATCACAAAGTTTCACTTGTCATAATCACAGTGAACTTAGCCTACCAGATTTTTAAAAGAAACGTCTGGGCAGCTACAAGATCGCGCACATCAATCTGCTCTTTTAAGCTTGTACCTGATTCCTTTCATTTCTGCTTCTCACTCCATCCTGATTCCTTTCATTTATGCTTCTCACTCCATCTGAACGAGAAGCGGAAAACACACATTCATTTATATTCAGGCCACTTTCAATGAACTCATGTCCGCTCACATGAATACATGATACGCTGCAAATATTCGGGTTGCTTGGATGAATTCTGGTATGGAACATTTCAGCAGTAAAGGAGCTGTTTGGTAGAGTGCCACGCTTCAAAAACATTGCCAAACTTTTTAAAGCAGTTGTTTGTTTTATTCTCATAAGTTTATCGTGCCACTGATTTTTAGCCATGGGCCCACGACATACACTCGATCTTTTTACTAAACATGCCCTTGGGTTGAAATCGCCCGTCTGTTGTTTCTGAGTTCTTACCAAAGGAGAAGATCTGAAATGTTTGGACACGAATTCCGTGTCATCGTGTGTGTTTTTTGCCTCCACATGTACATTATGCTTGTAGCAGAGATCAGAAGCTGCCGTGAATTTCTTACTTTGGATTACTAGCCATCCATGGCTTTGAATTCGCAAAGACTTCAATTAGTACTTATAGAAATATATACAATAAGACTAAGACCTCAACTCTATAAAAGGGGTCGGATCTATATATATACAGCTCAGTGGTTCAGTGGTCTAACACTCCCCGTAGTTGTAGTGGGAGGAAAACGGATGCAGAGACTGGACCGAAAACTGGTGAACAAAAATGTGGGTAAGCCTTTGGTCATTATATCAGCGAACTGATGTGCCGATGGTACATGGAGCAACCGAACTTGTCCTAATGTGACCTTATCATGAAAAAATGAATATCGATCTCGATGTGCTTAGTGCGTCGATGATGAAATGGGTTGGCGGTCATGTAGACAGCACTGACATTGTCGCAGTAGACGATAATTGTAGAGGAGAGGGATGCACGGAGCTCCTGGAGAAGCTGGCGAAGCCAACAACACTCGGCAACGCCGTGGGCAACGGCGTGGTACTTGGGTTTGGCGCTAGACCGTGACACTTTAGTCTGGCGTTTTGAGGACCAGGAGACTAGAATATCGCCGAGAAAGACACAGTAGCCGGACGTAGAGTGTCGAGAGTCGGGACAGCTTGCCCAGTTCACATCGGAGTACGCGGTGAGGGAGTCAATGGGGCTGGAGCTTAGGTACAGCCCGCTGGAGAGCGTGCCTTCACGTAGTGCAGGATGTGCTTGAGTAGCGCGAGGTGAGGTTCGCGCGGAGCGTGCATGAAGAAGCACACTTGCTGGACGGCGTAAGTGAGGTTGGGCTGTGTGAGAGTGAGATATTAGAGAGCCTCGGCAAGACTCCAATACTAAGAGGGATCAGCAATGAGTGTGCCATCGGCTACGGAGAGTTTGGCTCAAGTATGGACCGGGGCGGCCATGGGGTGATAATCGGCCATGCCCGCAAGCTGGAGAAGATCGATGGCGTACTGGCGCTAGGAAAGAAAGAGCTCATGAGAAGAACAAGTGACGGAGATGCCAAGGAAGTGGTGGAGGGAACCAAGATCGGTCATGGCGAACTCAGAGTGGAGTCGGCCATGATCTGGTCTAGGAGAGATGTTGAAGACGCTGTAAGTATAATGTCATCGACATATAGAAGGAGATAGGTGGTAGCGTTGCCGATATGAAGAGTGAATAAGGAGCTATCGAACGCAGAGTCCACGAAGCCGATGTGCTGAAGGTAGGCAGCAAAACGCTGGTACCAGGCGCGAGGGGCTTGTTTGAGGCCGTAGAGAGAGCATTGAAGAAGGCAGACATCGTCGAGACGAGAAGGGTCGACGAAGCCTGGAGGCTGCTGGCAGTAGACTATTTCCATCAGATGACCGTGAAGAAAGGCGTTCTTCACGTTAAGCTGATGGATCGGTCAGGAGTGCGAGGCAGCCAAAGTAAGGACGACCCGGATGGTGGCGGGTTTGATGACGGGACTGAAAGTCTCGTCGTAATCGATACTGGAGCATTGGGAGAAACCCCGAACTACCCAGCGTGCCTTGTGACGGGCAAGAGAGCCATCGGCGTGGAACTTGTGTTTAAAAATCTACTTGCCGGTCACAATGTTGGCGCCGGAGGACGGGGGACAAGACGCCAGGTCTCGTTGTCCATAAGGGCCTTGTACTCGTCGGCCATGGTCGCACGTCACTAAGGGTCAGCCAGGACAGAACGAGAAGTGATAGGGATGGGCGAGATAGAGCTGTGGACGGCGGAGAGCCCGTAGCGCTTGGTGGGGCGGAGAGACCCGGTCTGTGAGCGAGTGACCATGTGAGAGGTGAAGGGAACGGGAACCGATGGGAGTGTGGTAGAGGTGGGGAGAACTGGTTGGGTAGGGGCGTCATCGGCTCTGGATCGACGGCTATATGTGAGAGGAAAGGGGGGAACTAGATCGGTCTGAGCCGATGGAGTTGGATGGGCCGATCGGTTTGGTCGGTTCGATGGAGATGGAACAGCCGATAGGGAGGGGGGAGCTGATGGAGGTAAGGTGCCCGATGGAAAGGGGACAGGATCGGCTGAAGCCGATATGAGTGGTGGGGCCGATGGGGGTCCGATGGGAGGGACATCAGACCGAATAGTAGTTGGATAGCTGAAGGGTAAGTCCTCAGCAACGACCGATGAGGGGGCCGATGGGGAGAACGGTGGAGGAGACCGGGACGACACAGTGTTGGTGAGGAGGAAGTCGAGATCGCTAGAGGAGGATCTCGGATTAAGCAGGCCGAAGGGAAAGCTTGTCTTGTCAAAGATGACATGACGAGAGATGATGACCCGTCGGGTGAAAAGATCAAGACATCGGTATCTCTTGTGAGATGAGGGATAGCCGAGGAGAATGCAGGCGGTAGAGCAGGGAGCGAGTTTGTGGGGAGCAGTGGCGGTGAGGTTAGGGTAGCAGAGGCACTCGAAGACGCGAAGGTAAGAGTAGTCGGGCACTGTGCGGTAAAGAAGGGTGTAAGGAACGTTGTGTCGAGCGGAGGAACACGGGCGCTGATTGAGGAGGTAAGTCGTAGTGGTCAATGCTTCTGCCTAGTAAGTTGCAGGTAAGTGGGCATGAAGTAACGTAGTGCGACATATGTTGTTGAGGGTGCGAAGGAGGCGCTTGGCCTTGCCGTTCTGGGGAGAGGTGTAGGGGCAGGAGAGCCGTAGATGGATGCCCTTCGAGGTGAGAAAGGTTGTAACAGTACGATTAATGAACTTTGTATCGTTATTGACTTGTAGAGCCTTGATGGAGAGGTTGAACTAGGTAGAAACGTAGGTGGTGAAGTTAGTGAGGTGAAAGGTGACCTCGGATTTGCTGATGAGTGGAAATGTCCAGCAATAGTGTGTGTAATCGTCAAGTATGGCAAGGTAATACTAATTACCAGAGATATTTTTAACCGGAGAAGTCCATACATTACAATGTATAAGCTCAAACAGTCGCGAGGTACAAGAGAGAGAACTAGAAAAAAGGCAGACGCACATGTTTGCCAAATTGACACGAGTGACAAACTATAGAGCTACTGTGGGTACATTGGGTGGAGACGCTACGACGGAGGTTGGCGACAGCGTCGGGACCGAGGTGGCCGAGGCAAAGATGCCAGAGGTTGGTGGAGAGGGCAACGCTGGTGTGTAGAGTGGACGACGCAGTGGGAATGGTGTAGAGGTCACCGCCACTATTGCAACGAATGATCTGTCACCGGGTTGGGATATCCTTCACAGAGAAACCAGAAGCGTCAAATTCGATTGAACAATTGTTGTCTCATGTGAATTGGCGAACAGATACAAGATTGTGAATAAGGGAAGGTATGATAAGAACATTGTGAAAGGGGAGGTTAGTGGTGGGTGTAGACAGAGAGTAGTCACCATAGCATTGGACAGGAAGAGAGTGGCCATTACCGATGGTGATAAAGGGGGAGGAAGAGGGATGACAAGAACGAAGTATACCAGCCGATGACGTCATGTGGAAGGACACCCAGAGTCCAGTACCCAAGGGTGCTGTGGTTGGAGCGTCATCTGGTTGAGGGCGCCGATGAGGCCAGCCTGGTTCTAGAAGAAAACCGACTGGGTGGGTGGTGTCGGTAGCATCGGCTGAGGCGGCAGGATAGGAGTCGATGCTAGGTGTGCCTGAGAATGGGCACCGAGAACCCCTGGTTGCTATCCGATGGGGCTGCATGGCTAAGGCTGGGGTGCCCAGGGGTTGTAGCAGAGCCACGGACCCATGGGACCGATAGGCTGGGCAGGGACTGAAGCAGGTTGCGATTGCATCGGACCCTGCCAGTTCTTGCCCTTGCCTTTGCTGGTGCGGGTTGTGTTGCCATGGTTAGAGCCATGGCCGCTAGAGCCGCGGGAGGAAGCAGTAGCGCAGGATGCTCGACAGCCATTATTGGCTGCGGCGAGGAGAGCGGTGTGGACCACGATCTTCTCGTCGTTGGCCAGACGGAGTTCTTTAAGAACTAACATGTCATGGGCCCGAACAAACGACGAAAGGGGTGTGGCGTTGGCGATGTCTTCGGTGATGTTTGAGAAGCAGGGTTGAGGCCTCGTAGAAGGACGAGAACGAGTTGAGAGTCGGCCACAGGGTGAACGACATCCCGGAGAGCAGTAGCCTTGACCTTAAGGCGCTAGTAGTATGAGGAGACAGAGGAGTCTTCTTATACCATGGAATGGAACTCATTGAGGAGGAAGATGGTGCGGGGCTGCTTGTTTGTGAGGAAGATCTGCTCGATAGCCATACAGAGATCCTGGGCGGTAGGGTCAGTATCTTCTATGGTGAGGTCAAGAACAGATTCGTCGATCGAGCTGAGCAGCCAGCTGCGCACGTAGCACTCGGCGATGTCCCACTAGGGATCATTGGGTCGAGGTGGAGCGGAGCCATCGATGTGTGACCGTAGGCCGAACTTTCCATAGAGGGATTTAAAGAAGAAACCACTTGGAGTAGTTGGCGTTAAGGTCAAGAGAGATAGAAACGTGAGATTTCACATTCACAGCAACGTAGGGGGGTGAGAAGATCGGCGAGGTGGTGCCCGAGGTGTGGTCTGGGGCACCGAGAGCCAGAGCAGATTTGGCGACTGGAAGAGTGCCGGAGCTGAGGGCAGACTCGGTGGCCATGATGAGAGAAGAATAGGGACAAGAAGCCGATGGGAGTAAGAGGCCGATGGGAGGAAGCCGATGAGAGGAAAGATCAGCCTATCAAAGAAATGAGAAGCCGATAGAGAGTAGGCCGGCCAGCCGATGGGGAGTGGTTGGCCGATGTGGAGTTGGTAGCGGAGTAGGTGAGGAAAAAAGGTGGTGGCAGAGTAGGTAGGTCAGAGTACGTGCAAAGATTCACGTCCGTGAAGAGAAGATTCACGTCCGTGGACTCATGGAGGCCAAGGAGTGGAGCGGACGCGAAAAAGGCGGAGAGGGGCTGGACGCGAAGAGAAGATGTTTGCGTCCGGGATGCAGGGATTCGTGTCCGTGGACACGTGGACACGTCAGATTAGCTCGGACGTAAGGGGAGAAGGTTCGCGTCCGAGAGCCGTTGAGCGTGTTAGAAAAGCGGGAACCGAAAGCGGGAACCGAGAGAGGGTTCCAGCCGATGGAGGGTGAACAGGTCGAGCCGATTAGAGGGCGGAGGAGTTCAGCCGATGGAGACGACGAGCGCAGAGGTGCGCCGGCGTCGGAGGAGAAAGAATGCACGGAGCAAGAAGAAGGGCGAAGACGGGTGCGAGACAAGACGAGGAGGTGGATGGAGACCGTCGCTTTGTCGCGTGGAGGTGGAAAGGAGAAAAGGAAAACATCTGCGGAGAAGACGGGGAGAAGAAAGGAACTCATACGAGAGAGCGAGAAGAGAGTACCGGGAAGAAGGTCGGCGACAGGGAGAAAAAGGTCGGCTCGCCGGTAGGAGAAAGCTAGCGCGTCGAGGATGTCTGAACTTGCTTTAATACCATATGTAAATATGTACAATAAAGCTAAGACTTTAACTTTATAAGGGAATATATATAGCTTATTGGTCGAGTGGTTACCACTAAATAGTCCACATGTGCCGGGTACATGTTCCAGGCACACTGAGAATGAGTATTCTCAATACCAAACGGATGAAATTAAATCACGATACAAGGTTTGGAGTTAACATGAACACGCGCATCATACTCGCATTGCCAACCTCTAGTCTTGTCGCTCATAGCCTCACACTCTCGTTTAAACACATACGAGGATACAAATGGTGTGACATGGAAACAATAGACGTAGCTGCACAACTTTGATGATCTTTTACTGAAACTAAATAGCAGCTTGTTTTCTGTTGCATCCTTTTATATATATATATATATGCAGCCCAATTGACCTTGGATGATCATGATCGGACAATGAAGAAGACTTGGCATGAAGAGAGCCGACCAATACAGATTTAGGCTATAAAAGCAGAGCCGGTTTGGCCTTGTAAAAATTAATCTAAATCATTGATCTCTTTTCTATCTAAGGTGAGATCTATTTATACTAGCAATTTAGTTAGTGATAGTAGAATTATAATTGTCCAATGAAATGATAGAGTGCGAGGGCAAAATCATAAATTTTAATTACTAAAAAATTGTTCAGGCAAATGGGCGAGGTTTTGTTGTTCAACATCGGGCGAATCCAGGGTTGCGGCCTGCGGCAACGGCGATGGCGATGCCGTTTCCTCTTGGGCGAACCAAGGGAGTTGTTTTCGTGACATTCGTGGTGGCTCCAGGAAAGGCGATGCGTCCAGCAGCTCGGAGGGCAAGGCTTTGCGCTGCGCCAGGCGGCTCGGGTGCGTCGCTGTTCTGACTTGGCCCGGACGGGCGAGCGGAGCAGCAGCCGGCGAGGCACGTGGTGGCTACTACTTTCGGGCACTCAATGCGCTCACCAAGGTGTCGCGCCGCTGGAAGCATCCGGAGATCGTGTGGCAGCTACCCGGCGCCGAGCGGCTGCAGCAGTACTGCTGTGCCCTAGTGATGGCGACGCAGGTTTACATATAAACAATCATGATCAAGGAAGTAAGTTATGGACCAGTTCTCAGCTTGAAGAACCAGGCCCAAGTCATATTTACAATTAATTTACGAAACAGCAGCTCTCTGGACAGATTCGTACTGGGCCAGTATTTTGGGCATAACTCTCTCATAAAGGCTCGGATTTGGGTGATTTAAATTTCTGTGATCAGATAATGAAATGGACTATCTTTTTTATGTTTTGAGTTTCTCCAGATTCCAGAGTCTTCTTGGTCAAAACCTCGTGTCAAGTGAGCGTGGTTACTGAGGAGCCAGCCAGCATTTAGTTTCTTGGAACTTGTCTTTTGAGTCTTTCTATGTTTTAATTATATTTGGGAATTAGCAGTAGTAGTTAATGTTGTTTTTATTGTGTTTTGATATTTGTAAAAATAGTTAAGGAGTTATTAATTAGTAGGAAGTTTCTAGAGTTGAGTTGTATGGCTATATAAAGCCTAATTTCTGAATGTAAACTCACTTGTTGAATTATTATGAAAAAGTTTATCTTGAGTTGAGTTTATCTCCTCTTTTATCCTGCTGTGAGTTGAGAGTATCCTCTAGTTGTGATTTTATAGTTGAACGTGTGCGTGTCCTTGCACGATTTATAGCTCGAACGCTATCAGTTGGTATCAGAGCAGCAGGCGAAGGATGGTGCGACGTAGTGCTCGTGTCAATCCTCCTGAAGGCAACCAGCAAGCCGATCGAGATATTGAGTTGAACGAGTTGAGGCAGCATGTGCAACAACTCCAAGAGCGTCTAGCGCGCGTGGAGGCCGCTGGGAACAACCGCGATGATTCCTATCGTGGCTCAGATGGCGAAACTTATGGTGACGATGATGCCGAGTTCAACCCCTTCCACGACAACCACACCTTGGTGTCCAGTGATGAAGAGGCTCTCCATCAAAATCACACCCGAAGGAACCAGCAATTTCGACGGGCTTTTGATCTAAAAGCGGATATTCCTGTGTACGAAGGGCGCATACAACCCGATGAGTTCATAGATTGGCTCAATACGGTTGAACGTGTCTTTGAATACCAAGATGTCCCTAAGGAAGAGAAGGTGAAGATTGTTGCCATCAAATTAAAGAAGCATGCATCTATTTGGTGGGAGCAGTTGAAGATGAAGCGAGCCCGTGAGGGTAAGCAAAAAATCAGAACATGGGAAAAGATGGTGAAAGAGTTACGAAAGAAGTTTCTGCCGGAAGGGTACTTGCAAGAGGCCTTTTTTCAACTTTATGGCTTTGTTCAAGGTGATAAAACTGTGGCAGATTACACTGAAGAACTTGATCACCTCATGTTGAAATGTGGCGTTGTTGAGCCCGAAGAACAAACCATTGCACGATATCTTCGTGGCCTTCGCAAGGAGATTCATGATGTGGTAACTTTACAGCCCTTTATCTCTTATCATGATGTGTTTAAACTTGCCACAAAAGTTGAGAAGCAACTCAAGGAGAAAGAAGTCAGAAAAACAGCGAGCTTTGGTGGTAGCCGAGTTCTCAATCGAGGCCATCCAACAAGTCATGGGAGCAGTACGCAATCAGCCAAACCAACATCAAGTGCAGTGGCCAAATTTTCAGCAAAAACCGCAACCGCAGGACCCTCTAAACCAGCCCCTAAAGCTGTTCAATGCTATCGGTGCAAAGGGTACGGTCACATCATGTCCGAGTGCCCAAACCAGCGGGTATTTACCATTATTGAAGAACCCCTAGAAGAGGAGCAAACAGATTTTGATTCTCCACCCGTGTTTGATGAGGCAGCAGATGAGGAGGATGTCATTTATGGAGATACGGGTGAGATGTTGGTGATTAGGCGTGTGCTGAATTCCAGTCCCGTTCAAGATGATGTGTGGCTCCGTAACAATATCTTCCATACACGATGCACCTCTCATGGGAAGGTATGCGATGTTATCATTGATAGCGGGAGTTGTGAGAATGTTGTTTCTGAAATTATGGTACAAAAGTTGCCGCTTAAAACTGAAAAGCACCCAAAACCGTACAAACTCTCTTGGTTGGAAAAGGGTAAATGTGTGCAAGTTGACCAACGTTGTTTGGTTAATTTTTCTATTGGTGAGAAGTACCGAGATGAGGTATGGTGTGATGTAGTTCCTATGGATGCTTGTCATTTACTTTTGGGGAGACCTTGGCAGTTTGATAGAAAGGTACACCATGATGGTTTTAAAAACACTTATTCTTTTGAGCTGAATGGTGCTAAGATTACTTTGGGTCCTTCTAGAATGGAAATGAAATCTAAACCAGCCCTCAAGGATAGCAATTTCATTCTCTCAAAATCTGAATTTACTGAAATTTTTGAAGAATCCCAAATAGCCTTTGCATTGGTGGTGAAAGAAGTTAAGGGTGACAGAAGTCCTCTAATACCCGGACCAGTGGTACCTTTACTTAAACAATTTCAGAACCTTGTTCCAGATGAAATTCCAGCAGGTTTACCTCCAATGAGGAGTGTGCAACACTGCATAGATTTTGTTCCTGGTGCAATTTTGCCAAACAAAGCAGCATACCGAATGAACCCAACAGAAAATGCCGAGTTGCAGCG
The DNA here is from genome assembly GCA_030770085.1 of Oryza coarctata. Lineage (NCBI taxonomy): Eukaryota > Viridiplantae > Streptophyta > Magnoliopsida > Poales > Poaceae > Oryza > Oryza coarctata. The sequence goes on along the minus strand of CM061484.1, from coordinate 6,283,571 downwards.
GCAAGTAGATGAGTTGATGAGAAAGGGTTTGGTGCGTGAAAGCATGAGTCCTTGTGCAGTTCCAGCCTTGCTTGTGCCAAAGAAAGATGGTTCTTTTCGCATGTGTGTGGATAGTAGAGCGGTCAACAAGATTACTATCAAGTATCGCTTCCCTATTCCTCGTCTAGATGACATGCTAGATCAGCTCCATGGTGCTAGTGTGTTTTCAAAGATTGATCTTAGAAGTGGGTACCATCAGATTCGTATGAGGCCTGGTGATGAATGGAAGACAGCATTTAAGACCCGTGATGGATTGTTTGAGTGGTTGGTGATGCCATTCGGACTCTCTAATGCTCCTAGTACTTTTATGAGACTAATGAATTTGGTGTTTAAGTCTTTTATTGGCAGATTTATGGTGGTCTATTTTGATGACATACTCGTGTATAGCACGGGTAAAGAAGAGCATTTGGAGCACCTTCACCAAGTCTTTGAAGTGCTAGCTGAACAGAAACTCTACATCAACCTCAAGAAGTGCGAGTTCCTAACCAGCAACTTGGTGTTTTTAGGCTATGTGGTTTCAGCTGAAGGTATTCATGTTGATCCTTCTAAGGTGGATGCAATTGTTTCATGGCCAACACCAGCCAACATTCATGATGTGAGAAGTTTTCATGGACTGGCCTCATTCTATCGCCGGTTCATTCGAGATTTCAGCACTCTTGTCTCTCCAATCACCGAGTGCTTGAAAGGAGGAGTATTCAAATGGACGAAGGAAGCTGAAAAGAACTTTCAGCTCATCAAGGAGAAGATGACAGCAGCCCCAATTCTTGCTTTGCCCAACTTTGAGAATATTTTTGAGCTTGAATGTGATGCATCTGGTGTAGGCATTGGTGCGGTTCTCAATCAAGAGGGTCGACCTATTGCCTTCTTTAGTGAAAAGCTTTCAGATTCACGTAAGAACTACACTACATATGACAAAGAGTTCTATGCAATTGTACGAGCTCTTGGGCATTGGAGACACTACCTCATTTCCAAGGAGTTCATTCTCTACTCCGACCATGAGGCGCTGAAGTTCATAAATGGGCAGCACAAGCTCAAACCGAGACATGCAAGGTGGGTGGAATTTTTACAAGGCTACACATTCCACATCAAGCATAAAAGTGGTGCTTCAAATCAGGTGGCAGATGCTTTAAGTAGGAGGCATTCTTTGCTGTCCACAATGAAGGTAAATGTTCTTGGGTTTGAAGTGATCAAGGAGTTGTATTCTGATGATGAGTTCTTTGACACGATAAAAGCTGAATGTGAAAAAGGTCCATATAAAGAATTTATGGTGAATGATGGATATATTTTCTATGGCAACCGTTTGTGCGTACCGAATTGTTCTTTGAGGTGGCAGATCATTAAAGAGGTTCATGATGGTGGGTTAGGTGGTCATTTTGGACGAGATAAAACTAGTGCATTACTCCAAGACCGTTTCTATTGGCCTAAAATGATGAAGGATGTGAACTATTACATTTTGAGATGTAGAACTTGCCATCTAGCAAAAACAAAGTCTCAAAATTCTGGACTTTACACTCCCCTTCCTGTTCCTAATGCACCGTGGGAAGATGTGAGCATGGACTTTGTGATGGGACTGCCCCGAACTCAACGCAGCAAAGATTCAATCATGGTGGTGGTTGATCGGTTCTCTAAAATGGCACACTTTGTTCCTTGTGCAAAAACGATGGATGCCACTAACATAGCTGATCTTTATTTCAAGGAGATAGTGAAGTTGCATGGCATTCCAAATACCATAACATCTGACAGAGACCCGAAGTTTGTTGGGCATTTTTTGAGAACACTTTGGCGTAAGATGGGTACAAAGCTGCAGTTTAGTTCAGCCTATCATCCTCAAACCGATGGCCAAACTGAAATTGTGAATCGGAGTTTGGGCAATCTGTTGAGAAGCTTGGTGGGTGATAACATACGCCAATGGGACCTTGTTCTACCTCAAGCTGAATTCGCTTACAACAGGTCCAGCAGCAAGACGACAGGTAAAAGCCCTTTTGAAGTGGTGTATGGATGCAATCCGAAGACTCCTCTTGATCTTGTGTCATTGCCAATCAGCCATAGCTATAGTGGAGATGCAGATGAGCGTGCTAAAGCAATCAAGGGCTTGCATGAACAAGTCAGTAAGAGGATTGAGAAGCAAAATCAGAAGTATGAAAGACAAGCTAACAAGCACCGAAGGGCTGTGATTTTCAAAGAAGGTGATCTTGTGTGGGTGCATTTGAGCAAGGAGAGATTTCCACCTGGGCGCAATGCAAAGCTCAAGCACCGTGGTGATGGACCGTTTAAAATCTTGCAGCGCATAGGTGACAATGCTTACAAGGTGGAGCTTCCCGGAGATTATGGTGTTTCATCCACATTCAATGTGAAGGATCTTTCTCCATACCATGGCGAAAATGAGCCGAACTCGTGGGCGAGTTCTTTTCAACCGGGGGAGAATGATGGCGATCAAGTCATGGCAGGTTTACATATAAACAATCATGATCAAGGAAGCAAGTTATGGACCAGTTCTCAGCTTGAAGAACCAGGCCCAAGTCATATTTACAATTAATTTACGAAACAGCAGCTCTCTGGACAGATTCGTACTGGGCCAGTATTTTGGGCATAACTCTCTCATAAAAGCTCGGATTTGGGTGATTTAAATTTCTGTGATCAGATAATGAAATGGACTATCTTTTTTATGTTTTGAGTTTCTCCAGATTCCAGAGTCTTCTTGGTCAAAACCTCGTGTCAAGTGAGCGTGGTTACTGAGGAGCCAGCCAGCATTTAGTTTCTTGGAACTTGTCTTTTGAGTCTTTCTATGTTTTAATTATATTTGGGAATTAGCAGTAGTAGTTAATGTTGTTTTTATTGTGTTTTGATATTTGTAAAAATAGTTAAGGAGTTATTAATTAGTAGGAAGTTTCTAGAGTTGAGTTGTATGGCTATATAAAGCCTAATTTCTGAATGTAAACTCACTTGTTGAATTATTATGAAAAAGTTTATCTTGAGTTGAGTTTATCTCCTCTTTTATCCTGCTGTGAGTTGAGAGTATCCTCCAGTTGTGATTTTATAGTTGAACGTGTGCGTGTCCTTGGACGATTCATAGCTCGAACGCTATCACCTAGGATCGCCGGCACCGTCTTCCCAGCGCCGCCGGTGTCAGTTCGGAACAGGGAGCTAGTTTCTAAGGCCTGAATCACTCGGCATTACCATTTGTTTTGCTCGCTTGAGTGGAGTGTACATTCTTTGGGTTCTTTGGTTGGTTCGTCGAATGGTACACAACCTCTGTTTTGTTGTAGGCATTTTTCTTTCGTGTGTAAATTTGTAAGCAAATGGTAATAGTATATATCCCAGTGGCTCTGCAGGCTGCTGAATAAAACGGCAACTGTTCTTGCCATGGGCTCCTGTGGTCCAGTCAACTCTTGTATATATGTTGCTGGTAATCATGTTTTGCTCTCTAAAATTATAGCTGCGGCCACCTCCCTCCGACCGATCAGCTTGTGAATGGCACAATGGGTGACTAGTGCCTAGAAGGATACGCGCATATGCATCATGATCGTACTTGCTAGCTCGTCGTCTGCCAGGAGTCTAATTGCTTCAAGGAGATCATCAATCAAAATCAAAATCGAGTAACAACACTAAAAATGATGCAGATGATCCCAAGTCGCCACCTAGGGAGCGACGCCGCCGGAATCGGACGGCGGCGCACACAGGGTGCATCAACAGCGGCGGAGAAAGGGGCAACTGACCAGCGGCAAGTGAAGGAGTCGATCCAACCATAAACTAAAAACTAGGATTATGTGATGGCTGAAATATCTAAAGCACATAAGTTATAAATTATAATTATACCCTTACAAATCGACAGCTTGAATTATTTCTACTGGTAGTAGAATACTAGAGAGCACCATAGAGAACCCCGATTGATGATTAGTAACACTTGCACAGATGTTATTTTCTAAGAATTTGGAGAAAGACGAAGTATCGACATGATGGGAAATAACACAGAGCGTATTTGAGCTCTCAACGGCAATTCAAGAGGATTGTTTAGGATATGTTTGTAGATTCATTTCTCAAGTAAGGAAGGCAAAAGTTTCCGCAACGTGTCACTTTTTAGTGTGTTAGACCACTCGACCACCGAACTGTATATATATATATATATAGATTCGACCTCTCTGTATAGAGTTGAGGTCTTAGTCTTACTGTACACCACATCCTTATATAGTATCATAGTAGATTTAAACATTTCTGGCGCACTAGCATCCTTTCACCGGCGAGCCGACGCTTTCTTCCTGTCACAGACCTACTTCCCGGTATTTCTTCCCTGCTTTCTCGCCTCGGCTCTCTCTTCTTCCCATCTCCTCCGCAGACGGCTTTCTCCTTCTCAACCACCCTCTCCCTCCCTTGTTTTCACCACGTGACAAGGCGATGGTCTCCATTCGCCTCCTCGTCTCATCTCACACCCGTCTTCACTCTTTCCTTGCCTCGGCGCACCTTTTCTACTCTGACACCGGCGCACCTCTGCGTTCGCCGTCTCTATCGGCTGGACTCGTCCGTCCTCCATCGGCTGGAATTCTCTCTCGGTTCCCGCTTTTTTGACACGCTCACCTGCTCCCGGACGTGAAACTTCTCCACTCGCATCCGAGCCACTCCGACGTGTCCACGTGTCCATGGACACGAATCTCTGCCTCCCGGACGCGAACCTCCTCCCTTTGCGTCCACCCCTTCTTTAAGTTTTCACGTCCGCTCCACTCCTTTAGCTCCACGAGTCCAAGGACGTAAAACTTCTCTTCACGGACGCGAATCTTCCTATGTCTGTGACCCACCTACTTTCTAACCTACCTACTCTGCCACCCACTTCTCCCTTAACTACTCCGCTGCCTACTTCCATCGACGAACCACTCCCCTTATCGGCCAACCACCTTTCTCATTGGTTTACTCCCATCGGCCCTCTACCCCTCATTGGACCTTACCCTCATCAACTTCTTGCGCCCGTTACCCTCTTGTCATGGCCATCGAGTCAGCCCTTAGCTCCGGCACCCTCCCAGTCGTCGAATCTGTTCCGGCCCTCGGCACCTCTAACCACACCTCGGGCACTACCTCACCGATCTTCTCACCACCGTATGCCACTATCAACGTGAAATCTCACGTTCTCATCTCTCTCGACCTCAACGCCAACTACTCCAAGTAGATATTTTTCTTCAAATCCCTCTGTGGAAAGTTTGGCCTCCGGTCTCACATCAATGGCTCCGCTCCACCTCGACCCGATGATCCCTAGTGGGACATCGCCGAGTGCTGCGTGCGCAGCTAGTTGCTTGGCTCGGTTGATAACTCTGTCCTCGACCTTGCCATGGAGGACACCGACCCCACCGCCCGAAATCTCTGGGTGTCTATCGAGCAGCTCTTCCTTGCAAACAAACAGCTGCGCGCCATCTTCTTACTAAACGAATTCCACTCCATGGTACAAGGATACTCTTCTGTCTTATCGTACTGCCAGCGCCTCAAGGTAAAGGCTGTCGCCCTCCGTGATGTTGGTCACCCTATGGTCGACTCACAACTTGTCCTCGTCCTCCTGCAAGGACTTAACCCATGCTTCTCCAACACCGTCGACGACATCGCCAACTCCACACCCGTTCTGTCATTCGCCCGGGCCCATGACATGCTACTTCTCAAAGAACTACGCCTGGCCAACAACGAGAAGACCGTGGCCCACACCGCTCTTCTCACAGTAGCCGATCATGGCTGCCGATCATCGTGTGCTGCTGCCATGGCCCTAACCATGGTAACACAGCCCGCACCGGTGGCACCGGCAAAGGCAAGAGCAAGGGCAAGGGCAAGAACTGGCACGGTCCGATACAATCGTGACCTGCTCCAGTCCCTGTCCCATCTGCTGGTCCCATGGGTCTGTGGCTATGCTACAACCTCTGAGCACCCCAGCCCTAGTCACGCAGTCTCATCGGCTGGCAGCCAGGGGTTCTCGGCACCCATCCTCAAGCCCACCTGGCATCGGCTCCCACCCTACCGCCTCAGTCGATCCTCCCACCACCACCCACCCAGTCGGTTCCCTCCTGGAACTAGGCTAGCCTCGTCGTCGCCCTCAACCAGATGACGCTCCAACCTCAGCACCCTTGGGTGCTGGACTCTGGTGCGTCCTCTCACATGGCGTCATCGGCTAGTATATTACGCTCTCGCCATCCCTCCTCCTCCCCCTTTTTCACCATCAGCAATGGTCACTCTCTCCCTGTCCAATACCGTGGTGACTCCTTTCTGTCTACACCCATAATTAACCTTCCACTTTGCAATGTCCTTATTGTTCCCTCCCTCATTCACAATCTAGTATCTGTTCGCCAATTCACACGAGATAACAATTGCTCAATTGAATTTGACACTTTTGGTTTCTCAGTGAAGGATATCCCAACCCAGCGTCAGATCCTTCGTTGCAATAGTGGCGGCGACCTCTACACCATCCCCACTGCGCCGTCCACTCCACACGCCAGCATCGCCCTCTCTACCAATCTCTGGCATCTTCTCCTTGGTCATCCCAGCCCCGACGCTATTGCCAATCTACGTCGTAGCGCCTCCATCAAGTGTACCCATAGTAACTCCATTGTTTGCCACTCGTGTCAACTTGGCAAACACGTGCAACTGCCTTTTTCAAATTCTATGTCTTGTACCTCGCGACCTTTTGAGTTAATACACTGTGATGTATGGACTTCTCCGGTTAATAGTGTCTTCGGTAATCAGTATTATCTTACAATACTTGATGATTACACACGCTATTGATTGACTTTTTCACTCACCAGCAAGTCCGAGGTCACCTCCCACCTAATTAACTTTACAAACTATATCTCCAACCAGTACAACCTCTCCATTAAAGCTCTGCAGGCCAATAACAGTACGGAGTTTGTCAACCATACTGTTCAAAACTTCCTTACCTCCCAGGGCATCCATCTCCGCCTCTCCTGCCCCTACTCCTCTCCCTAGAATGGCAAGGCCAAATGTCTTCTTCGCACACTTAACAACATGAGTCGCACAATGCTACTTCATGCCCACCTACCTATAACTTACTGGGCTAAAACACTAACCACTGTGACTTACCTACTCAATCGGTACCCTTGCTCCTCCGTTCGCCACAATGTCTCATACACCCTTCTGTATCGCACGGTGCCCGACTACTCCCACCTACGCGTCTTCGGGTGTCTCTGCTACCCTAATCTCATCGCCACTCCTCCTCACAAACTTGCCCCCACTCCACCGCCTGCATTCTCCTTGGATATCCCTCATCCCACAAGGGATACCGATGTCTCGATCTCTCCACCCTCCGGGTCATCGTCTCTCGCCATATCGTTTTTGACAAGACCTGCTTCCCCTTCGGTCTACTTCATCCCAGATCCTCCTCTAGCAATCTCGACTTCCTCCTTACCAACATCGTGCCCTCCTTGTCTCCTCCATCAATCTCACCTTCGCCCCCTCATCGGCCGCTCCTGAGGACTTACTACTCAGCTATCCTACTCCTCTTTGGTCCGATGCTACTCACATCGTACCTCCATCGACCCCACCACTCTCATCGGCTCTGGCTGATCCTGTCACTTTTTCATCGGACACCTCAACCCCATCGGCTCCTTAGCCTTCATTGGCTCCTCAGCCTTCATCGGCTCATACCCACCTATCGGCCCATCCGCCTCCATCGGCTCTCTCCTCCCTATCGGCTACTCCACCTCCATCGGACCGACCAAACCAATCGGCCCATACACCCCCATTAGGTCAGGCTGACATAGTTCAGCCCTTTCCTCTCACATATAGTCGCCGATCCCAAGCCGATGCCGCCCCTCCCCAACCAGTCCCTACCCCACCTCCCATGGTCCCATCGGCTCCTGTCCCCTCCACATCTCACATGATTACCCGATCACAAACCGGGTCCCTCTGCCCCACCAAGCGCTATGGGCTCTCAGCAGTCCATTATACTATCTCGCCCATCCCGAGAACTCCTCGTTCAGCCCTGGCCGATCCTCAGTGGCGCGCGGCCATGGCCGACGAGTACAAGGTTCTCATGGACAACAAGACCTGGCACCTTGGCCCTCGTCCTCTCGGTGCCAATGTTGTGACCAGTAAGTGGATCTTTAAACACAAGTTCCACGCCGATGAATCACTTGCCCGTTACAAGGTACGTTGGGTAGTTCGGGGTTTGTTCCAATGTCCCGGTGTTGACTACGATGAGACCTTCAGTCTCGTCATCAAACCCAACACCATCTGAGTCGTTCTCACCCTGGCTGCCTCACACTCTTGACCGATCCACCAGCTCGACATGAAGAATGTCTTTCTTCACGGTCATCTGACGGAAATGGTCTACTGCCAGCAGCCTCCAGGCTTTATCGATCCCTCTCATCCCGACGACGTCTGCTTCTTTCAGCGCTCCCTCTACGGCATCAAACAAGCTCCTTGGGCCTGGTACCAGCGCTAAACTGCCTACCTTCGGCACATCGGCTTTGTGGCCTCTATGTCCGATAGCTCTCTCTTCGTTCTTCGTATCGGCATCACCACCACCTATCTTCTCCTCTACGTCGATGATATTGTTCTTACAGCGTCCTCGTTGTCCTTCCTACACTAGATCATGACTTGACTCCACTTCGAGTTCGCCATGACCGATTTTGATCCTCTCTATCACTTTCTTAGCATCTCTATCACCAACTCTTCTTACGGGCTCTTCCTTTCCCAGCATCAGTACGCCATCGATCTCCTCCTGCATGCGGACATGGCCGAATGTCACCCCACGACCACTTCGGTTGACACTCATGCCAAACTCTCCGCTACTGATGGCTCACTCATCGCTGATCCCTCTCAGTACCGGTGTCTTGCTGGTGCTCTCCAATACCTCACTCTAACATGGCTCGACCTCACCTACGCCGTCCAGTAAGTGTGCCTCTTCATGCATGCTCTGCATGAACCTCACCTCACGCTGCTCAAGCGTATCCTTCGCTACGTGAAGGACACTCTCTAGTGGCCTGCACCTCAGCTCTAGCCATATCGACTCTCTCACCGCGTACTCCGACACGGACTAGGTGGGCTGCTCCGACTCTCAACACTCCACATTTGGCTACCGTGTCTTCCTCGGTGACACTCTAGTCTCTTGGTCCTCAAAATATCAGACTACAGTGTCTCGGTCTAGCGCCGAAGCCGAGTATCGCACCGTTGTCCACGCTGTCGCCGAGTGTTACTGGCTTCGTCAGCTTCTCCAGGAGCTCCGTGCACCTATCTCCTCTATGACCATCGTCTACTACAATAACATCAGTGCCGTCTATATGACCGCCAACCCGATCCATCATCGACATACGAAGCATATAGAGATAGATATTCATTTTGTCCATGACAAAGTCGCACTAAGACAGGTTCGGATGCTTCATGTACCATCGATGCACCAGTTTACTGATATTATGACCAAAGACCTCCCTGCGTCTTTATTCATCAGTTTTCGATCCAGTCTCTGTGTCTATTTCCCTCCCGCTGCGACTGCGAGAGGTGTTAGACCACTGGACCACTGGACTGTATATATATAGACTCAATCCCCCTGTATAGAGTTGAGGTCTTAGTCTTACTGTATACAGAGTGGCTTATTTGAGAGTATTGTATAATAGTCATCTCTAAGCACATCAACCTCATCCCCTATTTCCATGTGATGTGCCCATGACAATATTGCATTTTATAGTTGGCTTGTTACCACTGTTTGTATTGTATAATAGTCAATCTCTAAGCACATCAACCTCATGCCCTATTTCTATGTGATGTGCCCATGGCAACATTGCAACATATAGTTTGTCACCTTACATGTGTTTGTGAATCAAGAAGGGAGCAACTTAATTTGATAATGTTGCCAAGTTCAGGAAGAGAAGAATTTCTCTGTGATGTGCCCATGGCAACATTGCAATTTATAGTTGGCATGCTACCGGTGTTTGTATTAATCTCTGTGATGTGCCCATTGCAACATTGTAATTTATAGTTGGCACTTTACTGTATTTGTGAATCAAGAAGAGAGCAATTCAATTGATAATGTTGCGAAGTTAGATGCACCAGGAAGAGAAGAATTTAAAGGAGCAATCCGAGCTGCGCTAACTAGAAGAGAATTATAAGGGAATTACCATAGGACCCGAACTTGTTTATTATTTCCAGATGTGTGCATGTCGATGGTTGAGTCGGTTTGTCTAGCTAGCCGGTTGAGTCCAAATAATTTGTGAATTAAGTTAGTTTAGTTGCAGTTCTCCTGGCTATAACCCAGGCCAATCGGCCTTCTAACAAGGGGAAATTTTCTGTTTTGATGTGCCTTGATTTAGGGTTTCCAACCAACTGAAGATGATGGCTATCCCATTTTCTACAACCTGTTGATCTTCGCCGCCCGCGTCCGAGGACTGGAGCACGCCAGTGATCGGGAGAAATTCTCCTGGGCACACGGTGGAACTGCTGGTTTCAACTTCTCTGTTCTGCATCATATAGTTGCACGGGTAGAGACTAGAGAGGCCTGGTTTCAGTTTGCTGTCTTTATAAGTTCTGTAAGCTGAAGAAATTATATCGTTGCTTTGTCCAATTGATTAGCCTTAATTAATCTTAATTGGTCTTGGCTGAATGAATGCATGAGCTGCTGCACATCTAAGTATATCACCGTTTTTTGGCCCTGCTAGTTCATCAGAGAATTATTGGCTGCTTATTTGCCGTTCAGTTTTTCCGCGCCGAGACATACAGACGCATATATTGTCAGCTGCTATTTGGTACCGTGAAAGAGTGGGACAATGTTAGGGTGCTCGTTATCGGTGGTCATCACTCTCCACGACAATTGTTGAATCAGAGGTGAGCAACTGACAAGATGCTTCCATGCCATTAGTAAAATTGCCATGTTGCACGCAAATTTCTATGTCATAGTGGTGTTAGACTACTAAACTTGTATATATATATAGATCTGATCTCTTAAAGTCTTAGTCTCATTGTATACCATATTTTTATATAGTATCAGAGCAGGTCTAGCCATTTTTGGCGTGCTAGTATTCTCTCGTTGGTGAGCCAACGCTTCCTTCCCGTCGCAGACCTTCTTTCCCGGTATTCCTCCTCTGGCTTCTCGTCTTGGCTCTCTCCTCCCCGTCTCCTCCATAGACGACTTTCTCCTCCTCCATCGCCCTCTCTCTTCCCTTTTTCACCACGTGATAAGGCGATGGCCTCCATCCGTCTCCTCGTCTCGTTTCAGACCCGCCTTAGCTCTTCCCTTGCTTCGGCGCACCTTCCCCTCCTCCGATGCTGGCGTAACTCTGCGCTCGTCGTCTCCATCGGCTGGACCCATCCGCCCGCCATCGGCTAGACTCATCCACCCTCCATCGGCTAGAACTCTCTCGGTTCCCACTTTTCCGACACACCCACCTACTCCTGGACACAAAACTTCTCCACTCATGTCCGAGCCACTCCGACATGTCCACGAATAGGAATTTCTGCCTCTTGGACACGAACCTCATTTCTTCGCATCTGCGCCTTCTCCAATTTTTCGTGTCCGCTCTACTCCGTTGCGTCCACAAGTCCACGGACGTGAAACTTCTCTTCATGAACGCGAACCTTCTCACGCCCGTGACTCACCTACTCTCTCTCACTCATGTCCTTGGCATCTCTGTCACCCGCTGTCCTCACGGGCTCTTTCTCTCCCAGTGTCAGTACGCCATCGATCTCCTCCAGCGTGCGGGCATGGTCGAATGTCACCCCACGGCCACTCCCGTCGACACTTGCGCCAAGCTCTCCGTCATCGATGGCTTTCTCATAGCCGATCTCTCCTAGTACCGGAGTCTTGCTGGTGCCCTCCAGTACCTCACACTAACTCGCCCTGATCTCACCTACGCCGTCCAGCAAGTGTGTCTCTTCATGCATGCTCCGCACGAACCTCACCTCGCGCTGCTCAAGCATATTCTTCGCTACGTGAAGGGCACACTCTCCACCGGCTTACATCTTAGCTCCATCCCTATTGACTCTCTCATCGTGTACTCCGATGCGAACTGGGCGAGCTGCCTCGACTCTCGATGCTCCATATCCGGCTACTGCGTTTTCCTCGGTGACACTCTAGTCTCCTGGTTCTCAAAGCACCAGACTACAGTGTCTCGGTCCAGTGCTAAAGCCGAGTATCGTGCCGTTGCCCACGCTGTCACTAAGTGTTGCTGGCTTCGTCAGCTTCTCCAGGAGCTCCTTGCACCTATCCTCTCTACGACCATCGTCTACTGTGACAACGTCAGCGTTGTCTACATGACCGCCAACCTGATCCATCATCGACGCATGAAGCATATAGAGATAGACATTCACTTTGTACGTGACAAAGTCGTATTAGGATAGGTTTGGGTGCTTCATGTACCGTCGGCGCACCAGTTCGCCGACATTATGACTAAAGGCCTATCAGCGCCTTTGTTCACTAGTTTTCGCTCTAGTCTTTGTGTCCGTTCTTCTCCCGCTACGACTGTGAGAGTGTTAGATCAATAGACTTGTATATATATTTTTAGACCCGACCTCACATTTCTACGCATGGTAAGCTGAAGGACAAATGGTTCTTAAAGGAGACGATATTTTAGCATTCAGGCTTCAGCAAATTAGAAAATGCACTTGAAGTCTGAAAAAAACTGTCAACTTGATGGCAAGCATGACACTTTGACGACTTTGGCCGCGTTTGGCAGTTAACATATTTGTATCCATATGGCAATGCAGCATGCATAACAAGCCCAAGAGAGGACAAACATGAGGAAATGAACTACCAACTTCCTTGGGCACTCTAATAAAGTGAATAGCGTTCAACGTGGAGCCCAATCTCTATTGTAGATTGGGCCATGCCATTTAAAATACCTACAATCGTTGATTTCCAATACAACGTGGAACTATTATTCTTCCACTGTTAGTTCTAGCATAAACTATCTGGTATGCATGAGAAATAGTAATTAAGAACCACTGTCGATTCTCTTACCTGTAAAGTTTGGTCTGTTTTGTTATACATGTAATCATCCCTGAATAAGTAGTGGTAGCAGTAGTAATTCTCAGCCGTCGATTTCAGTAGTCCTTAGACCAGGTTAATAAACTCATAAAATATATATCCGAATTCTGTTTAATATATCATCCGAGATTTAAAGCACAGATGAGTGTTGATGTGGCCGTCTATGGTGGCGAGACTATTGCATTTATGCTGCTCCGCTACAATATGCCAACCAAAAATGACTCTCACCACTCCCATTGGCTATTATCAATGGTCGGAGGTCATCGAAGCCGAGATAGATGGCACGATAGGGAGAGGATGATCCTATGAGTTCAATGCAACATGGTTGTCACCGTGAAGGCACACTATGGAGCACAATTTACATGGTCAGAGTTGATTAAGACATGCTATAGCAGAACGGTCTAAATGTAATATTCTCACTATTGTGATGGCCATGTCATCACCCAAGCATGCGGAGCCACTTACACACTAATCTTGGGTGATACATTGAACCAAGATTTACATGGGTGGTTGGAGTTGTTTGCACTCGTTAGATGTGGTTGTTAGGTTAGTTTTAGTTTAATGCCCTAACAAAATTTTAGCAGTGTCAAAGCCTAAATAAATTTTGTTACTACTAAATTTGATAAGGCAAATAAATTTAATAATTCAATAAGATGGGGAGCTGGCATAATGGGGTTGGAAGTTGGATAGAACTAAATATTTAAGGTATGCATAAATTGGCATAAAACCAAACATCTAAATGGTATTACTATTGAGATGGAAAAAATAATAGGGTAAACTTTGGCTCGAACCCAAACTAACCCTTAGAATTCCATGCCGTCCATTAGGGGTCTCGTTCTTCAAATAGGGTTTTTGCCTTCCCGGCGCGCCCAAAGAAAAACATTTCCCATGATCTCGTGTCCAAGAATGATTGATGTCTCGGGAAGCAGCCTCCCCGCTCGTCGGTTCTGATGTCACCAACCTCTCTTCCACCACCAATAGCATCACTGTCGTCGGTCATGGTGGCGATGGCGATGGCTACGAAAGTGACAGTGATGGCATCGACAGTGGCTATGATAGCGATGGCCTGATGGATGACATGATGAATGATCTCTTTGAGGAGTACATCAAGAAGGACAAGATGCTAGACTGGATTAGGGCCAGCCTCGTGGCATAGTTGCTCTCCGCCACCACTTCGGCAAAGCACCGACAAATCCTGGAGCAAAGGGAGCATGCAGGCACATAGTGGGAGGAGCTTAGGAGTGGTGTGGTGAGGAGAAGGGAGCTGATGAGGAAGATCAAGAGGCTCAAGAGGATGGTGAACACCGACTTCACCGGCTACCTCGAGGTGTGATGGAAGGCACACAAGAGGGAGACACAGTAGCTTGCCTGAGATATCTATAATGAATCAATTTATAGGACTAATATTTTTCATGAGTTGATAAATAGGTTGTTACCAAATATCATATGAGTTAAGATATAGATAATTTAGTGATGGTGGACCTTAATCTCAACAAAGATGTGGAGATCAATCTATACATATCAATTTTTCTCTCCATGTATATATTGATGCGTTCGTATATACTATTTTTATGTTAATAATATATGCATGTTAGACTAATATTTATTTGAGGCATATCTTATTTAATCTCTTTACATTAATAACATGAAGATGATAAATGAATTATTTTTGTTATGCCTATATTTTTGATAAATGTATAGGATAAATTCCTATTGATTCTTCTCTAAATATGCATACACTTGATTAAATATTTTATATACATATATTTAGGGGCAAATCCTATGCATATATTTAATTCAATTCAATAACTTATATTTAATTATGATAATTAATTTTAAGTATACATGTGAGTATATGACACTTGTGGTGTTGATTAATACTCATCAATTTATTGATGTCTTTTTACATACAATCAGTTGATTATCAAGTAGAGATCGACAACCGGATCATTGGGACTAACAATGTCATTGAGTTGAATAAAAGGAATATGTTCTAAGAGAAAAATGTGTTGATGCTCAAGTGAAATCATGACACTTAAAGACTCAAAGTGAGGATATTAAAGATGTAGACTACGAAGTGGCTATCTATGGTAATATGGTGAAGGGCATGCGATGCTCAGCCACAATAGACCATACAGTGGTAAAGAGCAAGCAAGGACTTAGTACCAAAGGACCTAAATCCAATGGTGAAATACAAATGAAGGTTTTGTCATGATAGACCATGCGAGGCCAGTTAAAGCTATGAGTAATCTATATCAATAATTTGAATAATGTAAGATGAAACGAGTTTAGTGTTGACACCCGTCAAGATCAACAAGGAAGATGAAAAGATATTTCTATTGGTATAACTTTCTTTCTATTTGCATTTAAGTATAGAAATATCATACTATTAACAGGAGTTATACATGATTTATTTGAGTAACATCAAAAATTCCAATGAAGTCGAAAATTCTAATGTTGCGTTAGAATATCTGATATGTTGTGACATGGTTCTGTTGGAAAAATAACGAAAATATTCAATGGGTTGTATCGAAATATCCGATATGTGTAAAATTCCACATCAAGGGATTTAGGTTGTAACTGTTGGAGTTTTGAATAGATTGGAACTTTCGATGTGAAAAATCAGAATTTTCGATGAGTGCATAACTGCTAGTTTTGAGGGGCTCGAATATATAAACACCTCCACCCCCATCCTTTGTATATGGCTGTTTTTGGGGTAAATTAGACACATCCAAAACCAAATATAGTTCATCCTCAATCGCTTACCTTTGTTGTATGTCTTTGTGAGAGGGATTTGAAAAAAAAGAGAGAGTTGGATTGAGAGAATGAGAAGTTAAGGGTAAGTGAGCTTCACTCTATCCATTTGAGAACTTGAGTTCATAGCAAGTAAATCTTTATTTATATTTATTACTCTTAGAGATCAATGTCTTCTAGACGGCTAGGCGTCGCTGGTAAGTACTCAAGGATATGGTGTGCCACAAAATATTTGTGAAAGCTTTGACTTTGCCTGAAGAAATTAAGAAATCAAGGAGTACATTTTGTGCAACCTCGTGAGGGAAATTGTTACCTCAATGGAGACATATGATCGGTGAATTCGAACTTCCAGAAACAAATCACACATCTTCCCTCTTGATTTGCCAATTCTTGCCCTTGCTTTATATTGTGTTTGAGCTTGTTTTTACCCAATGTACTTATATGCTTAGTTGATTTAGTTGGCGATACCTTGTTTATCACCTTTTAATTCATATATATTTTGTTTGTTTGAGCTCAAGTTCAGTGTTTTTACTCCTATCGTTATCGGATATTTTAATCATTATTTTAGAAATTCTAATACATCAGAAGTTACGATAGGTGTTTCGAAAATTCTAATCCTTCCAATACGATATGAAAACTAGGAGTCCACATCAGCAAAACACTATTTTTTGCAAACACTATTGGGAACAGGTTGTGTCATCGGTTATTCAGAAAATCAACGACCCTTTCATGTGCTGCGTGTCCCTGGAACAACATTTTTATGCTTAAATATCTTATCTTTATTATCTTTGACATCTTATAGTCCCAAACTTCTTTCCTCCATATTTACAAAAAGAAAAAAAACTGACTTATTTGTTTCACAATTCCAAACAGGGTGTTATGTTGTGTGGACAGCCTAGCCTAGTTTCTAGAATGAGGCACCAATTGTTGGTTCCAGTGAGCTTTCACATTTTGTAGGAAAATGTCGTTGTGGAGCCATGCGTGCGCAGTTACATGTAGGTGTTGTAGTTTGCACTTCGCCAATTACCCAAGTGATTTTTTTTGAACTAATTGTCCAAGTGATTTCACTGTGTTACATCAATGGGAACTCTTTTCACAGTCCTGTTTGTGAAAAGAATTTTAAATGTTAAACCATGTTGAAAAAAAACTGGATGAATCGAGGCCATGCATCCAATACATATATCTGATATATAGTAACAAATTTGAACACTGCCTTGATATATACCAATGTTGTCTTTTGTTACTGTAAGATAAATTGTACAAAATATTACATTCGACGGGATTTCTAAGATGGCCATTTATGTAGTGAGAACCGACCAAATATTGAAAACTGAGTAGAGCTTCCAAAAGTTGTGTAAAACATCGTTTTTTTTTGCAGTATATGGAGAAGATCAGATTATGCACAAATAGTTGTTGCAAACTTTTGCTGCCCTCCATCTTTGTCAACTAAGTACATTGATATTGGCAATATGATGTAGCAGAAATGATCTTGATTTTATATCTTCAAGAGGGTATTGTTGGCACCAATTTTGCCCATGATTTAAACATGATTTAATAAGTAGTAAATTAATATTTTAGCTCAAAATATACTGTATAGAGATGACAGAAAGGATAATAAAATCATGAGATAAAATTTATAGCCATATAAAACAAGGATAATATGCGATTGACATAAAATAATCATGCCCCTAAATATTCACTGGCATGGAATAAAACTGGTGTGGCTTACACTTCATATAAAAAGTAATAAATAGAATGTGGAAATGCCAGAAAGATATATGCATAAAATAAGGTTTATTCGGCTGGTCCAAAATAAATTGCACTTCAAATATACAAAATAGAAATATGTGTCGCGTCTTCCCAAATATACCAAACATGGCTAAATATGAGGTCAGGCACTTGTAGTCATAAAGTAAGTGCGCAAAACATGCCTTGAACCATCAAAAAGTGGTTGTCCCTCTTTCTTTCTTTAATAGATGGAGCGTGTTCTTCTTTGGAGGTACTTATTCTTTAAGATGAGTTCATTAGGAGAGAGTGTCTGTAATAGAGATTTGGCCTGTGGCACTGACCCTCTATATTTGGTACACATCCATTTAGGTTACCATGCCAAAGGTTGCTCATGATTGAGGCAAAAGGCCAATGAAAGTTGTCCACCAAATAACTCAAGGTAATAAAGATTTTCCATATGGGACTGAAATGAATTGATAATGATCTAGCGGGTACAACAAGTGCACCCAATAGGCATACGTAACCCCTATATCAATAGTTGTACTTATGCTTGTTAAAGGTGCATAAGGTATAACTTGGTCTAATCCAAAATAGTGAGAGATGCGATCTAGATTATAAGTTTCTATTATCTGAAGATCTACAGTAGGCATGGCACACCGCCATGGAAGCATACTATGTCTAATGGACACAGAGAATAACCTACTGATATAATCGATGGGGATTTTCTTTGGTTGGTGTGTAGACAGAGTTAGAATCAACAAATAAGAAGTAATGTGTGTCGTTTGGTATAGAAGATTGGCAATCCTAAAAATGGTATTCTCCATAAGTGGCTTTTCAGCAAAACAATGTATGTAAGAAGGAAAATGTGGGTGATGTGTTTTATCCCCCATACAACTTTAGATAAATACCCATCCAACAAAGGAGGAAGTGTATAGCGCATGGTCTACCTACAAGCTGCAGCATAGCAAGGGCTAGAGATTTGTGCTTGTCAAAGGGGCCTATGAGATTTGTGCTAATCAACCTAAAGAGTAGTATGAGAACATAGGGTTGGAGGAGCCAAGGAGTATCTCATTCCCAAGGCCATCCAAGATCCATGACTAATAATACTCTGGGTCGAATGGTTGGTCCCTACCTAAGGACAATGAACCAACAAAGTCACAAGGCCATGAAGGTGGTTGTGTAGAGATGTGAGGATTCAGGATTCGAGGAATATGACACATCCTTGATCTATTGTAAAAATGGTCACACCAGTCCTAGAATGATACCTCCCCATCAACTTCAAGGCTTTCCCATGTATCCATAAGCAACTTTAGGGTCTTTGTGTACAACAAAAGATAAGGCTTAAACTCATGTGTAGATAGACTATATTCTTTGAGATCGCCATCAAGAGATAGCCTTGAAAGCTTATATACATATCAAGTAGCATGATAGTTTGCTCACCACGGGGAAGAGGACGCTATTAGTATGTGGATTACATTTCTCTAGCCGAGACTTCAACATAATTGGCGATGCAAAATAGGTGTCAAGCGAACAATAAATGGATTCATAAATATAATCTCTTCCCTATTTACCAGAGATCAAATGCAAAGAATGGTCACAAGGATGGCTTTACCCCATTCTGCACATGCAGAAGGGGTTGGAACGAATTCAACCTTATAGTTCTCCCAACGTATACCCTTGAACACTATTTTGTTCCCCAACGTGGTAGCTTTGTCATCATGAGGCAAAGTTGGAACTTAGGGCACACCTTTGAAGGCTGTTGTTTTCAAATCCTCCTATCCATCCCACCTACCCACCCCTCACGTCAACTTTGCCTTATGATGACAAACTTTCCTATTGGGACCAAAATAGTATCCAAGGGTCTAGGTTGGGAGAACCATAAAGTTGATTTCGTTCCAACCCCTTCTGGATATGTAGAATGGGGTAAAGACATCATTTGTGATCATTCTTTCTATTTGCGCAGTAGTAAAGAGGAAACATGTTATATTTATGAATCCATTTATTGTTCCCTTGACACCTAATTTGCATCACTAGGTATGAAGTCTCTACTAGAGAAATGGGATCCATATACTAATATCTTCCTCTTCCTCCATGGTGAGTGGACTAATGCTACTTGATATATGTAAGCTTTTGGGGTTGCCTCTTGACTGTGATCTCTTCGAAGAATATATCCAATCTACACATGAGATAGAAACCTTATCTTTTGTTGTACCCAAAGACCCTAAAGTGGCTTATGAATGCATGGAAAAGCCTTGAAGTTGGTGGGAGGTTTCATTCTAGGACTGGTGCAATCATTTCCTTAAGAGATTAGGGGTTGTCAAATTCCTCGGATCCCAAATCCTCACGCCTTTACATAGCAGCCTTCTTGCCCCTGTGACTTCGTTGCTTTGTTGTTGTTGGGCGGGGACCAACCATTTGATTAGGCATTAGGGTGGATATACTCTCCTCTAGCCCTATGTTCTTTGTAGTACTCCTTGGCTTAATATTAGCATTTACCAAGCAAGTTAAATACGCTAAGATAAAATACTAGTCATTTTGCTACACATGCTATTTATTATTTTTTATATGACTGCACGCAATACACATTTTATTCTGTCCTGATGAGTATTCAGGGTGCGGTTATTTTTTATATATTATCCTGTTTTATATGGCTATGTATTTTAGCTCATATTTTATTTATCCTTTTGGTCATCTGTATGCAATATTTTTTGAGCTAAAATATTGATTTAATATTTATTAAATCATGGTTAAATCACAGGCCAAAATTGGTGCTAACATGTATAGTTTTCCATTGAAATAAGACCTTATAAATCAATGGTCCATATCGTTTCCGTTGCCTTCTCCACTGGTAATACACTAGTACTGTAAATTACTAGTCTTGTTAATGAAATTGTGACATGTACCATGTTTTTTAGATATTAGAGATTCACATACATAATATACTGACAGCAGGTTGTTGGAGGATTTTACAGTTTTCTAAAGTTGGAAAATTGATTAAGTTCCTTTTTAATGGTTTTATCGTTAATATAGTGCTCTCATAACATCTCAATGACAGAATTATATGAACTTCTACATTTTTTCCTTATATAAAAGTTTTAGGATACTGCCTATTGAATCATATGAAATTTGTATATTAGATTTTTTGAGAAAAGGGGTGCACAAGATCAACCTATTTTCAATTAAAGGATAATTAGTAGTTCTGGTTTGCTACAAGATTTAAAATGGCATCAACCCAAAACTATCTACCTAAATCTTTTGGTTTGTCACCTACACATCTGCAAACTCTGACCATTTGTGAATTGTTTAAACTTTCTATTTTAATTAACCTAATTGTTCCCTCTGCTCAATCATAATAAAAACAAACACATGCATGGAATATAATCTTCTGTTGTATTCATGCTGAATTTATATTTTTGGTCCAGAAGGTTGTATAGATTTCACAAACATGTATTTATCAATTTTTTTTATCTTAGATTTGCCCATTAGATTTCATTTTAAATAAGTAGATTGATTGCTCCTGTCATTCTTTACAACATATTAAATACATGCTAAATGCATGCCATATACAACTACCCTAGGCTCTATCCAAATAGCTATCACATCAGTGGTTGCTGATACATTATATTGACTTTGGTCCAACCTATTGTTGAGATTAAGTGTCATACGATAGTTCTTAAGGTTATTGGCTTGCCCCATATTTTGGAATATCTATAAATATGGTTTGTCATGAAGTATGTTAGCAAGATTTTTTATGACCACCTAGCTGAGACTTGGAGAATGATGCTAAAGTTGCATCATCGTCATAAAAGTACTACACTAGATGTGACTAGAGTCTCTAGGACCAAATAAGTGTAGGTTGTGGTAAATCTAGACATGGGCCTATGTAAAGCTTAGGTTTGCAAAATTTTGGCCGAGTCTCACACCAAGATTATTGAAGCAGAAATGGTTATTGAAACATAAAATATTATCTTGAAAATGCTTAGTATTAGGATTCGTGCTTATCTATAGCCTCATACTAAATGAGTGTACATGCATACATCATACTTAGAGACATTCGTAAGTCTAACATCTTTCAGGATAACTCATATTTAGAGACATTCGTAAGTCTCTAATAAGGTGACAACCTTAAGAACTATCATGTGATACCTAGTCGATAATAGGTTGAACCAAAGGTGATATAATGTGATGGCCACCATTGAGGTGGTAGTTGTTTGGGTCAAGGTAAACACCCTCTCCCAACTGCCACCTACATGGGAATAATGGTTAAGTCTATTAGTATCGTAAGGATATGTTTGTAGGGTATGTGCAAAGGCAGTAGAAGTACTACTGTGTTTTTGTTGTGATTTGCTATAATATTTTCATAGATTTGTTTGTTTTCTGATTTACTAATGTTTTGACAAGATTTTAGTACTAAAAAGTCATTAAAACACATTTCGGGCAAATGAGTTGAACCTTTTATTAGAGATCTTGATGCTTAAATTTGTCCAATGTTCTCACCAGAAGAGATGACCACAGTGAGTGGTAATCAGGTTGTTGCAATGCACAAGATGTAGTCTTGGACATTAGTTCTAATGGTTCTTATACTAAGAAATTCATAAGTGGATATGACAAGTGTGCTGGATGTTCTAAACCTTTATATGTATGCATTGGAGTGTGAAGTTGTAGGGCATACAGATGGATTAACGAAAACCATACTTTGAATTTGTTAGGAGATTGACCTTTTTAGTAATGTCTGTATATTTTTCTCAGATGGATAGAAATTTTTTATTAGTATAGATATATTATTTGATTATATAACCTTATTACAATGGAAAATAGTTGTTAAAGATGCATTTTAGAGACTGCAGTTATTAAAAACAATATGTTTTTTGAAAGGAGAGATATTACCCCTATAAATAGTGAAGATTTAGAGTGAAGATCTTTAGAGTAATCTTTAGCTGTCTTTTGGTACCATGGAAACAATTATAAATGGTTGCTTGCATCTGGTGAATCCTGAATCCCATAAGGCCATAACAGTGGGCCGCTGTCTAGTTTACCTCTGCAAACACAAGCATGAGAGCTTTATGTTTTCATCCAGAAGACAATACAAATACCTAGTAGCGTATGATATCACATCCGTTTATTTTTAGAGAATCAGTATCCCTTGTATCACCTTGCAAACAAAATCCCTATACGTTAAATTCATGAGAATGACGTTGTCATCAACAGAAAATATCTGATAAAAACCATTATGTATTTATAAGTTCATACAATATTTCTAACATTGACATATGTAGGGGAGGTGTTTTATACATGCCGTAACATCTCAAGATGTAGCTTGATTTTTTTTTAGATATGAGACCCTATTCTTTCCTCCCAATTTCATATGTTCTTGACTAAACAATTGAGTATGATGTTGAAATATTATATGGCCGTACAATCTATTTATTTGATAAGCTGTATCCACTTACAATAGTTCATGTCACATATAAGTATCGTTTTCTTATCCAACCGGATGATATCGTGGCCATTTTCATCCCACAAGGTTGTTAAATACAGACCATCATATAATGGCATAATTTATATTTTGGTATTGGGATTAAGTCAAAATTCACATGTTTATCAACAAATTCTTGCACTATTGATAAAATCTAATCAAAATTCTTTGGGTTAAAGAATGAGGTATGTGCTTGGGTGATTATTATTTGTTTGTGATTAGCTTGGGTGTTTGTTATCGGTTGGTCATAGTCTACCATAAAAACAAACTGCACCCTTCTAAGATAAGTCAAGCTAAAATAAATTGGACCAGATAACAAAACTAAATTTATGATAGAATTCTCTCTAATTAAAAATATTGGACGTTAACTCAGTTCTCCCAACGTCAAATGAATTTGATTGGAGGAATAATTGTAATTAAAAGAACACCTTTGTTCTTCTCTAGTAGGATAGACGTTTTAGTTAAGGAGAACATAGTGGGCCTGTTTTTGGATGTCGTACTAAAGAAACAACAATAATTGTAATTCAATGGCGGTCCGGCGATGGTCTGTAATGATATTATGGTTCTTTCGTTATGTTTTGCATAAGGCTTAACAGATAATGACTTCATCATTGCTGCAGTGTACAGTTTTACATGGATAAGCGACTTAAGCAAGGCTTTAAATCTCCGGTTATAGTTGTCGCTATAGCTGTATAGCTATTTGAGCCTATATATAATTTAGCCGCTATAGCCCGTCATAACCTTATTTAGCTTCGCTATTAGCTGTTTTAAAGTCCTGCCGCTAAACCTCTTAGCCGGAGATTTAAAATACTGCTTAAAAGTAGTCTGCTTTGATTTTTAATGAGAAGATGTACCTGGCTTCGGTTTGAATGCATGCTAAATGTTTGGTTGGATTTGATAAAAACTTCGTTAGTTTGTAGCGTGATTTGGTTTATTCTTATCACGTCGAAAGAGATATATATCTGTTTTTTTTCCTTATTGGTATCCACTATCTGCACATTATTGGATGACCATACCATGTCTACATTCTTGCATGAATATTCAGCCGAATAAGTATGAACACCGTGAACGTTGGTAGGTCTGCTCTAAATCTTCACAAAGGTTAGATCTGTCAGGTCTATCTAAGATAATTGAGAAATGTAACAATTTTCTTGAAATATTAATAATATAAGGGCCTTGATGTAAAGAGAAGGTTTCTTTTTAGATTTTGGGTGTGAGAAAAAAAGAGAATTTTACGTTGGCCTGATATAAGCAGGGATAATACATGAATGTTGTACCCAATATTTTTAACAACTGATCAAACACATTACTTAACCTTATTATTGCTAAACTACTTATTTTTTTAACTATCTAGAAAAACTACCGTGAGTTTTTTAACGAATTTTAAATATAATTATAATATAACTGTACATAACTTAATTTTAACTTTTCATATAAGTATTAAGAACACATCTAACTGCCCTACAATAATAATTATAGTTATAAGTTGTACTATAAATATATTTATAGTTATATCTGAAATCTCTTTTTAAAAAAACTTGTGACAGTTTTTAGTTTTTTTTAAGACGATGGCATGTTATTGAGCCGCGGAGATCGAAAGCGGCGGTAAAGCGCCCCCTGGCCACCTGACGGGCGCAGCCGCAGGGCACGAGGCCGATCCATACATCCAATCCCCACCGTCTCTTTATCCCCTACCACCCACCCTTCCCATCCCTTCTTCCCCCACAGCTAGACCGGGCCCCACCACCCTCCGCCCCCTGTCTCGTCATCCACCGACGCACCCTCCCGTCCACGTGCCTGCGCAGCAGCGGCCACCTCATGCGCCCGCCCCGACCACCCATCGCGCCTCCTCCACCGTTCACATGCCGCCACGTGTCCATACAGCAAGAGGAATTACAGACACAATGGGGTGCCACTCCGCGTCGCCCGCACCCGATCCGGCCCCCTTGCGCCCCCGACGCGCTACCAATCGTACTCCCACCGGACACGGTAACGACCACGTTCATGACCGGTGGGTCCGGCCGCTAGGATGGGCCTACTGTTCAGTGAGAGAGGGGATAGTGGAGCGTGGCTGGCGCTTTCCTGGTGGGCCCCCGCGCTGCTGCTGCTATCTGCGCCTCTGCGCTGCAGCGAGGCCGCTCAGCGACGTTAATGGATCTTCTCCAAAACAAAAGCGTACAAAAACAAAAACAGCTCCCTCTCACCGACGCGTGGGCCCTCCCACACCCACTCTGGCCCACGCGTCAGTTCCCAACAGTCGCCATCCACTCCCTCCCCACCGCCATCACCACCCGGGACGCACGTTAACCAAGCCGACATGTGGGCCAGGAATATATCGGACCCACTTGTCAGTGAATGATACGTCGGCATCCCACGGGCCACCCTCCCTCCACACCAAAATTATTTTCCACTACTAGTTAGGCAAGTGCTCTTGCCACTGCCTCCCTCGCTTCGCTTCAATAGCTTTGGGGGTTCCGCTGCCTCTGCCACTGCTGCTGCCGTCGCTATTATTAATCGCCATCAAAACGCCACTTCGCCATCATTACTCCGCCACACCGAAGCCACAGTACGGCCTCCTAGTACTCCTCCGACGCGGCGATCTCCATGGCCTCGCAAACCCTAGCTGGCGGTGGCGGCGGCGGAGGTGGGAGCGGTGCGGCATTCTTCTGAGCGGCTCCGATCCGGGGGCGGAGGGTGGGTGGCGGGGGTTCCTCCATGAACCCGCTCTGCTGCATCGCGCCCGTCTCGCTCGACAGCGCCGTCGAGCACCACCACCAGCCGCCACGAATCCTCGCTGCGGCGCCGACGTCGCCCACTCTGCCGGCGGCGGCCGCGCATGCGGCGCTGGATGCGGCGCAGGCGGCGGTTGCGGGGGTGCTGCACAAGTGGGTGAACTACGGGAAGGGGTGGCGGCTGAGGTGGTTCGTGCTCGAGGGCGGGGTGCTCTCGTACTACAAGCTCCGCGTCGGAGGGGGCGGGGAGTCGGCGGCGTCGCCGGCGTCGGCGAGGGTGATCGGGGAAGGTGGCGCGCTGAGGCGGACGCGGGAGGAGGCCGCGGCGGCGGGGAAGCAGTGGAAGCCGTTCGGGGAGATACATCTCAAGGTATGGTCCAGTTCGGCTTCCCATTGGATTAGGTTTGTTCGTAAACGCGGTTGCGGCTTGGGGAAGTGAGATTTTTGGAGCGGCATTGCTCGGGTAATGATTGGACGGAGAGTATTATATTCGCACTGGGGTAGATGTGTTTAGGTTTAAAAAATTGGGATCTTATTATTAATTTTTGTTTCACCTTTTCGATTGATGAGATGTGATGTGAGAGAAGCCTGGCTATAGATATGCTTGTGTTGTTGCAGAGAATATAGTTTAATGCTGAAACTGTCAATTACTACGGAATTATCCAAATGATCTGGCAGAATTGTAGAGGAACAAGACCAGCATTGCTAAGGAATTTCCTGCTCTGGTGTTCAGGTTTCGTCAATCCGCGCAAGCAAGTCGGATGATAAGAGGTTGTATATATTCAGTGGAACAAAGACGTTACACTTGAGGTGTGAAACTGAGGAGGACAGGAATGCATGGATAGAGGCTCTGCAAGTGGCAAAGGATCGCTTCCCACGGACACTAATGAGCAATGATTTCAGTCCCATGTCAGATGTTTTGTTGTCCACAGAGAAACTGAGGCTGCGGCTGCTGCAGGAGGGGCTGAATGAAACAGTGGTCAAGGATTGTGAGTCTATTATGATGACTGAGCTTCTGGAACTGCACAACCAGATGAAGTCACAGCAGCAGCAGTATTCTCTTTTGATAGATCGGCTCCGACAACTGGAGGTAGCTTTCTGTTTCTAGTTTTCTTTACTTGCTGATGTTTTTTACGATACATCTGTTCATGTGTTCTCGAAATTTCTGCAGTAGGCATGATATATCTTCTTCCTTTAGTCCAAAACTTGCCCTATCATTTGGAACTTTATGGTAACAAATTATTTTATAATCAGTGAAAATACTGAGTGGGCTATCATAATTGTTTGTCTTAGTTTCTAAATGCCAGAAAATAACATATGCCTGTAGCTTTTGTGCTTGACATTTTTTATGTACAATCAACATTTTGTAAATCAAGCTACAGACTATTTGTGGATGTAAAGTCGTGTAGATAAAAATGTGATATATCCATTAATTCATCTGCAGTTCTTTGCATTCATATGAGAACCAGTTAGTTGTGGTTAAAAAAGTTATATATTTATATTGGCAAACATTGATTTACAGCAGAAAAAAACATTTGCTTAGTCTGAAATAATCAATTGCGCTGACAATAGTGTGGTTTAGTTACATAACCCACTTTAATTGTGTAAGCTTATCACAAGCTGCCGTTTGTTTTGTTTTTAGGTCCTGATTTTTTTTTGAGATGGCATAAATTTGACCATAATCTTAAGGACCAAAATGCTCCATTTCTGGGTGCAGACAGAGAAAGTTGAGCTGGAGAGAACTGTTGTGCATGAAACTAAAGAGAGGGAAGCACATGGATATGCTAATGGCAGATATAGTGGTTAGTAATTTCATTAACCCATATCTTGCTTCTGATTTTGACTGCTCTTTTTGTTTGTTTTGATTTGACAATGTTTTTTTTAACCAAATCACCTATTTCTATTTTGAGTATTTCTTAGCAAAAATGGTATTCTCTCCATCCTAAAATATTACAACTTTAGCCTTCAAAATTTGTCCCAAATATAGCAACCTCATACGTGTAAAAGGTGACTTTTAGCCCCAAAGTACCCCTACTACTCGTCTTTATTATAGCCTTAACTAGTCCGGACCTATATCTCACCCACCCTGAGGAGGCAACCTAGTCTTTTTACCCCTCTCCTTAATACCCGTGCTAAAGAGATAAGCATGTCCTTCAGTAGCAAGTAGCAACAGTATTGAGGAAGCAATATTAGGTTTATAAGATTATTCCGCAGTTTGTTACTTAGTTGCATTCAAGTATCTATTTGTTATATGTTGGTTGCATACAATATTCCTAATTATCTTCTTAGGGACTTGAGAGTTGTTATCTCAATTCAACAAGCAGTGAATAAGCAGGGCATCTAAATCTTCCTCCCGTTCGTCTATCCCCCCCTCCTTGTGCCCTTTCTTTCTGTCCCTTAGCCTAAGTGTCTTCTTCTTTGCCCCTCTGCTTTTCCCATCAATGTATTGTTCATCTTCTTCATATCCACCATGGAGCCTACCAGCAGGGTGCCTGGCTGGATCTTGCCCGCCCCTGTCACACAACTACTCATTACATTTTCTAATCTGAGGCCAAGGTGTGTGACAGATTTATACAGTTTGAGATGATTAGCTAGCACTTGATGCAATTTCTTTAAATGGATGCTACTATGGTTTTTTGTGATTACAAGTGGATATATTCATAACTTCATATGCCCATTTAGTGTTTCATTGAACTTTTTCTGATTTGTGTGTAACTGAGCTTTTTAGATATGGGAAGAAAAACAATACATTTAATATTTGCAAGTTTAAGATGTTATTTAGATGTTTCGTATGGTTCGTTGATCTATTTAATAATCTGTGAGACTTTAGCGTGTTGACTGGTAGTTTGACTTATTAGCTTTTATGTGTATCATGGGAAATATGCCACTGTAGACTAGATGTGCTGTTCAGCCATCGTCAGATTTATTTGATGGTATCCAATGTATCTTATTTCCATTATTTTTTATTGCTTGCTGCATGAATATGGCTGGGAGTGTTGCATAATGCATTTTCACATGGTTTTAGAGATAGTCTACATTCACATGCATAGTACCTTGTATTTCCTAGTAAGGTTGCATATGTATGGTCTGCATCCTGTAACAACGTATGCTGTTATGTTGTACATTCACATGGTGTTTGAGATATAGTCTATTTCTAATGTTAGCTGCTTGCTGAATGTGATCAATGTGTCCATGTTAGCATGGAAAAATGAAATTTTCTGTTGATTGGCAGGATTAAGGTACCATCATTTCCTTTTTTTTCCTTGAAAACACCATCATTTGCCTTTAATGTACTAAAATTTCCTGATTGGTTCCTACACTTCCAGCTGATATTTTTCCTGCTTGCTTAATTGGCAGATTTTTATTCAGTTTTATCAGGAGGGAGTGCAAGCGAGTCTGATCCAGACACTGCAAGTCAAGTGGCAGATGTTGAAACTGATGAAGATGATGTGATGTACTTTGATACAAGAGACTTCTTGTCTGCAGAGTCTCTACGAAGTGCTTCATGTCGAAGGAGAGAACTTTTGACAAATGGTTGCAATGGATTAGAACATATAGACCCTGCTGTAAATGTTGTCAAAACTACTCAGTATCCCTCTGTTAAACGTCGAGATAAGTTACCTGAGCCAAAAGAAAAAGAAAACCCAGTAGGGTTATGGTCAATAATTAAAGAAAATATTGGAAAAGATCTCTCCGGTGTTTGCCTACCTGTTTATTTCAACGAGCCACTGTCTTCTTTGCAAAAATGTTTCGAAGATCTCGAGTACTCTTACTTGGTTGACCATGCACTACAGTGGGGAAAACAGGTACAGTTGATAGTCCATCCCAACTAATTATGTAAAGTTTGATTGTTCTTATTCAGTATATAAAATCCTTACATCTGAGTTCTTTATGTATTGACAACACGAGAATTTTGCTTAGACTTATGTTGGTTCATAGAAAGCGGTTGATATGCTTATTCTCGTCTGAAATCATTTTTTGGTGCTGTATTCATCTCAGCTGTTCATATGTATGGCACAAGGCATCCAACTCTATTGTTCTTTGTTATACGCTAATTGAACC
The DNA here is from genome assembly GCA_030770085.1 of Oryza coarctata. NCBI lineage: Eukaryota > Viridiplantae > Streptophyta > Magnoliopsida > Poales > Poaceae > Oryza > Oryza coarctata. The sequence continues at coordinate 6,253,822 of CM061484.1, read as the reverse complement.
ATTATTAATTTTTCAAATATCTGGTATCACTGTAGACAGGAACCTTGAACACAATATAGTCTTGGAGGAAATATTCTTATTTGAGGTTATAATATTAGGTTTTCTGAATTCTTATGTATTAGCATGGCACTAACCTTTTCTATAACCTATTGCACATGTTCATATCTTCCTTTTGTTTACTTGAAATGGCCTTCCTTTTCCATGTCAGGCTTGTGTTGAATGTGAGTGGTGTCCATTGTCGAGTTTAATGTATCCTTACAGTAAAATACCCAATGAAAACATATTAATGTTTGACATCTTTCCTCAATCTGACAAAAATATATCAGCAAAATATAAAAAATTTAACCTACTACCTCCATCCCAAAAGGAGTTCACTTTTGTACATAAATCTGGACAAGTACCTGTCTAGATTTGTGTTGAAAAATGAACTTTTGGGACGGATGTAATATTTTCTGAGGTTAGGATAGTACCTACATTATAGCATTTTTTGTACAATGTTCTTTTAGCCTTGTGCCTGAAGGTTACTTTCCCCTTGATCCTTGCCCCTTGAGGTTTTGTAATGAAACAACTCTTGTTAAATATAATGTAGGGCGATAGCTTGATGAGGACACTTCATGTTGCAGCATTTGCAGTATCAGGCTATGCTTCAACTGAAGGTCGGCAATGCAAACCCTTCAATCCTTTACTGGGTGAAACATATGAAGCTGATTATCCAGATAAAGGACTTCGATTTTTCTCTGAAAAGGTCGTGTAGTTATTTAAGAGCATGGAGGATTATTCCTTACTAAATTTTTTCCTAGTTCTGAATGCTTTTCTTAGTGTTGTGCAATTTTTGAGAAACATGTTCTTATTGTGTGTTAATGTGTCTTTTAGGTCAGTCATCACCCAATGGTTGTTGCATGTCACTGTGAAGGAAGAGGTTGGAAATTTTGGGGAGATTCAAATCTGAAAGGGAAGTTCTGGGGTCGATCAATTCAACTTGATCCTATTGGTGTTCTAACCCTCCAGTTTGATGATGGGGAAATGTTTCAATGGAGTAAAGTGACTACTTCCATATACAATATCATAATAGGCAAAATTTATTGTGACCACTATGGTACAATGCGCATCAAAGGAAGTGGCAACTACTCTTGCAAGCTTAAATTCAAAGAGCAGTCAATAATTGATCGAAACCCACATCAGGTATTTATATTTCAGTGCAATGTGTAGATAGATTTGCAATATATGTTTGATCAAAGTACTGCAGATATATGAGCTGTTGAATGCAATCCAATATTTAACATGATGGCTAACTATTGGAGAAGGGGGAAAAGTCATTGTCTTATAATATATTTCTCTTGAGCTGTGAAAAAAATTCAACCATAGACAGGCAATCCAACATTATTTTTAAGATAAATTCCTCATATGCCACTGAGATCCATTCCATTTTCCCCCTAGTTTTTACTTTCGGCAATATGTATAACACCTGCAGTATAGGAGTGAAAGTTCGTGTAATAAAAATAGATTAGTGTGGAAAGTTTGGACTATTTGCTCTATTTTTGAACCTTCTAAAATTATGTATGGTAAATGATGAGCCACACTATGAAGTTATGAAATTATGGAGAGAGTTATCGAGCACCGTTTAAGAGGAACGATGCGGATCTTTATGAATCAATTTGGTTTTATGTCTGAAAGGTAAAGCATAGAAGCAATGTTTTTAATTAGACAAGTTATGGAACAGTTTAGAGACAGAAGGACCTACATATGCTTTTATTGACTTGAAGACTTATAAGATATCAAGAAATGTTATGTGGTGTGCTTTGGATAAACATAAATGTCAACATCAGGGATTAGTTTCAAGCTCGTACCACTTTGTTTTGGTAATGGATGAGATTAAAAGAAATATAGAAGATATTGTATGCTCTTTGTAGATGATGTAATGTTAGTTGATAAGAGCCAAGCGGGAGTAAATAGAAAACTAGAGTTGTGGTGGTAGACTCTTTAGTTTAAAGGTTTTGGAGTAAGTAGAACTAAGATTGAATACTTGAGATGTGATTTTAGCACCATCGTATATGAGGAGAGATGTGAGTTTAGGAGGTCAAGTAGTGTTTAAGAAGGATACGCTTGTATATCTAAGATCGATGCTATAGATGGATGGAGATATTAATGCGGATGTTAGTCATATAATTAAAGTGGGTTGGATAAAGTGACGTCAAGCATCTAACATCCTCTGTGATAAGAGGGTACTATAAAAGCTAAAAGGAAGTTTTATATAACGGTGATTAGACCTGCTATACTATATGGGGTAGAATATTGACCTAAAAAAGACAATATGTTCAATAGTTGAGTGTTACAGAAACATATATGTTATGCTGAATTTGTGATAATACAAGTATGGATCAAGTCCAGAACAAGGATATACGTAATCGGTTAGGGATAGTACCAATTGAAGAAAAGTTTGTCCAATATCGGTTAAAGTGGTTTGGCCATATCTAAAAGAGACCCGTAGAGTCACTAGTATATTGTAGAATTCTAAGTCAGGATAATAATATGATAAGAGATAGAGGAAAATTGAAATTAATATAGAGAGAATAAGGAACTTGAAAGAGTAGGATATACCTAAAGATTTGTACTGTGTTTGTAAAGCAGCTATTGATGTGTCTGAATCGTGATTTAAGGCTTTTGTTGGGTTTTAACTATAGTTTACTATAATTTACTTAGGACTGAAAGGGTGTGTTGTTGTAATGTCCAAGCCATGGGAGAGCAGCAGTTGATGTCTACTCTCACCAGTCCAAAAGTTGCACTTTTTGGCAAGATGATCTTGCGAACCATTTATTACCATTAATAAAACACTATATGTTAGCGAAAACATAAATTTATATTTTGAAAGCACTAATGGTAAACATAGCTATAAAATTTTCCTGTAGCCAATGTACATATTTATAGGCACATGTGGTCAAAGCTAAAAAGTTTGTGGTTTTTGACTTTTTATGAAATTCACAATGCGATTCTTCTTTGATCATTCTGACGTAATTTCATTTATATTTATGCAATTATGCATACTTTTGCTTCTCAGGACATGATAGAAATGTAGTGTCATATTAAGGAACAACAAGACATTACCTTCATTATTACTGCAATAGTTCTACATTATGCTATAAAGCGTAAAACACTAATTATGTTAACAATGCAAATGGAGGGTCACTAGTAATATAACATTACGTAATATTCCATTTAGTATGACTCAGTCAGTTCAGCTTACAAAAAGCTTGGCTTGTTAGGGCCGCGTTTGGTCTGCTTCAATCCTGTCTATGCCTCCATTTGGCGAGTCCCTTGCTCTGGTAAACTATGTCATGTACTCTTACAAACATGGTATAAAAACTCCGATTGACAGATTTATAGGTTATCCTTTACTTCTGGATAAATGTTAGACAATTGTTGCGGACTGGCTGGTGTGTGCTGATTTTGTTGAGGTGCAATGAATTTGAATAGATTTGCATATGAACTATGTCATGTTTGAAGAGTGGAAGGAGTGTAGCAACAGCAGGTGCGCAGCATCAGCTATCTGGTTAGCCATATGGGCCTCTAACACTAGTCAGTTCAAATCTTTTAGTCAAACTGTGAGCTTGATTAATCATTTAATAGCATTAGATTATTGTGCTGCATGGTTTAGGTTTAGGTTGATATCTATTTATAATTTGTATTTTTGTTGTATTATCAGTTTCAGAGCATTGAATAGCAAAGTTCTCTGGTCTATTCTTCATCCCCCCAAGTCCTCTACAAAGCATTCTCGTTCATCTAGCCCTTTCTCCTCCAAGCTATCATGTCTTGCTATTGTTGGTAGTTGTACTGTCGTGAACTTTGGTCCATAGCAAACTATGTATTTGATTTTGCTTACACTTTGGGTCAAATTGAAGGGTAGGGATATCAATATCTTGTAGTCTGTTTTTGTGGATAAATGTTATAAATATATTAATTGGGCACTGTTCACAGCCTCCCACATTAAATAGTTTGAATTGCTCATGCAGGTGCATGGGTTTGTGCAAGATAATAGAACAGGGCAGAAAGTTGCTATGTTAATCGGAAAATGGGATGAAGCTATGTATTATGTTCTTGGGGATCCAAGTGCAAAACCCAAGGGGTATGACCCAATGTCAGAAGCAGTTCTTTTGTGGGAGAGAGATAAATCTCTGAACCAAACACGATACAACCTTTCTCCTTTTGCAATTTCACTAAATGAATTGACACCTCACCTGGCAAAGAAGTTGCCTCCTACTGATTCTCGTCTGAGGCCTGATCAAATGCATCTTGAAAATGGTGAATATGAGATGGCTAATGCAGAGAAACTTAGGCTTGAACAACTGCAGCGACAGGTATTCCAACCTTTGGTTTGATTCTTTTTGTCTTTATATGTTTTTTGCTTCTGTTTGCCATAGCATGTTTTCTTGGACATGTGAAAGGCGGAAGGCATAAATGATGAAGTAAAGTTCCATTCATTTTGTAATGATGAACATGCCTCCATAGTATTTATTCGTTTTTGTCATAGATAGTTAGAAAATGCCATATGGAGCTGAAACTTGCACACTGTGAATGAAACTCTCATCTGAATTATGGTCGTGCTAGGGTTCTTTGATGATAAAATTTCTTAGTTGACATCTGAAGTTGCCAAGTTTCCTCATTTGCCATTCAAAATTGGACATTCTCTTATATATGCCATCCAAAAACGTTTTGCATCCCATGGATGCTATTGCTACAATGCTGCTGTTAAAAATTTAAGGCTAATCAGATTATTTGTGCAAATGAGAAAACTGCCCTTGGATCCACCTGTCAGCTGTACTGTGCATTCTTCTACACAATCCGATTGACAGTTTAGCTAGGCATTTCAAATACAGTTACATCTAGTTTGACTTGCTCAGGTGATTAGGTCACTACCAAGTTTTTATAGTAGAGTACTTGACAATCTGCTTCACTTGTTGATTATGCCACTTTGCCAGTTTATTACTACTATTATTTTTAGAAAAATGGGGGGCATCGTCCTGGTTCCATTGCATAATAGGACCACAAGGTTTTGCAGTAAAAAATGTGGCCACACTAGACCCCAAAAGCTCACTGGTATGACACCAGAGATTGTCCTACTCCTGCATCTACCCCATACAACGCAAGTTCAATTTAAGAGATCACATCATCGGTGGTTGCATGTAGCGTTTCCTGTCTTTCCTGGGACTCCTGGCACTTGTTACCTGAAACTGTTAAAATTTGCAGGCCCGAAGGTTACAAGAAAAAGGATGGCAACCCAGGTGGTTTAGGAAGGATGACGACGACAGCTACCAATATGTTGGTGGTTACTGGGAAGCAAGGGAGAAGGGCAACTGGGATGGGATTCCAGACATCTTCGGTCAGCGCAGCGCATCTTCTGGGTGGTCATAGCTACCCCTTAATCCCCTGTGTAGTGTTAGTATCCACATTTCTTTACAGAAAAAGTATGTTACTGGATATACATATTGAAGCGATGTCCATGTGTGTGCCGATGTACTGGTAAACACACGGCAAGATTACGTTAGTAGGAATTCGGACCCCAAGTAGGTTAGATTAATCAAAAGTTTGAGTATAATTTTATTGTCGGCCAGAAGATTTGTCCTGATTTTGAAGCTACTCTTTTACACTTAAATTTTCTCAACTCATGAGTACTTGAGAGCTGTTTCCTACTAGTCCCTCAAGTGCAATGCAATGTATTAGTTGTTTCCTACTAGACCCTCGAGCAATTTAGGCATGTCAGTGGCATAAATCCCCATGTTGAGGACCAATCTGTCCACGTGCATTTCTAAACCGCTAGAGACCATACGATCCATTGATGCGTGCATTTCTTTGTGATCTCCATTCGATATATCTGTAAACGGTATGGATTTACTCCCTCTATCCTACTAAAATATATTGGATATTTTTTACAAGTTTTTATTCAGATTTGTAGCTAAAAGTGTTTATTCATATTTATAGCTAAAAGTTATAATATTTTAGGATGGGGAGTAGTAAGCAAGGGCACTAATACCGTGGAAGTAAATTAAATTTTACATCATTAGATCAAGTTGGTCCAGCTCCAGCAGAATTTAACGATGTCCGGTGTTTGATTGCCAAAAGCTGATGGTTTGATAGTCATACTTGACATTGCCACACATCATATTAAACCCTGGTCAGCACATCATGCACTGGACTTCTCACCAAACTTCGTCACACTTTGGGACTAAAAGTTGTTTGCTATGAGTTACGTGGCACGCCATACTTCTAATTGGCTTTCTCAAATTTAGATACCAACACCTGTGTTTTGTTTGAAACTTCAACAAATTGGTTTGGCACATCCAAAGCCGTAATAATGGAGGCACATTTGCGGTGTGTATGCTTGTGTATTTTCCATATAACTGCACATTTACGGAGTGTGTACATGCTTGTGTATTTTCCATATAACCAGAAATACAATATTTATGCACATTAATAGCAGGTGCAGGCCAGCACAATTCAAGGTATTTAAATGGATATCCAAGATTTTTAATAAAATAATAGGTATATATAGTATGTAATACGTATGTGGATGAAAAAAAAACAAAAGAGGCCATATTCAACCGAAGAAGTTGTATTCAATCTATAATACGTATGGTATATACTATATGATATTATACATACCAAAGACAATAAGTGACAACTTCATATACTATAAGTGGAGAAGGTCTGCAATCTCTAAATTAATATGTTTTTTTTGTCATAAATATTTAATGTCTAGACAAGATTTAATTTAAACTTTAGCTTTGGCCATCAATTTTTATATGAGAATTCCCCTAAAAAAATATATGAGAATTAGTTCATAACTATGATATTATCGTAGTATACTTTTTATAGTAAATCAGTGTAAACAAAATTTTCAAACTAGGTATGTGGGAAGGTATTGATGGTCACCAACTCTAATCCTAAATATCTATTTATGACCAAAGAGAATGTTTTTTTCTTTTTCAATTACACAGAAGACGTGCGCGCGCACACATTGCATTTTTCCTAACATGCTCTATCAAACAAAGGCAGGAACAAAATTTACAGACCTCAAATTTCTTATCGAAAGCTCACTGTGTGTGTCATTGTAGATAATAATATTAGTATTTGAGTTATGCACTCATAATTTCAAGTTTATCTGTACTACTCTCATAACATTTCCATGAAACCTCAAATTACTTAAAAAAAACCTTACGGTAAACCTTTTACTGGCGAGTGGTGAGTGGCGAGGATGCCTGTTCTGTTGTTGACCGAAACTTGCGGTGGGGTTGACTCATCGAGACTACAAATTTTGCTGTAACAATGCAGCTGCAATCCAGTACTGTAACACTAAGCACTGGGCATATGATTAAGCCTAGTTTAGAGCTTAATCATGTGGTTCACCACTAAAACAGGCCTCGAGATGACCGCATAGTCCAGACAGAATTCACACATAGCTAGGGCTTGTCTTTAAAAAAAAACAACTTTTTTGCTATCTAGAAACTTAATTGCACTAAACCAAAATTTGGAACCGAGTTCTTTGAAACGCTGAAATTACACAAGAATTTTGTAAGATTTCTATAGAAATAAGTTTAATTCCTGTAGAAATCAGGAAATACTCTCACTTTAGGCCTCAGCATTTGCATTGTACCAGTGCCAATATGCTGGGTAGCAGACGAAACGTCCGGGCACAGCTTTGGAAATTATGCAAAGATCCTGTCACCATTTTTTCCAGTCTGTGACAAGACTTTGGTCATAGGATAACCATATCTATCCGTAGTCACAAACTCCAAATCTGTTTAAGATCTTAATCTCATTATATATTCTTATATGGTATTAGAATAAGTCTAAATATTTTCGACGTGCTAACATTTTTCTACCGGTGAGCCGACCTTTTCTCTCTATCGTCGACGTTTCTTCCCATCGTCGCCCTTCTTCCTAGTACTCCCTCCTCGCTCTCTCATCTCGGTTCCTTTCTTCTTCCTGTCTTCTCCGCAGACGCTTTTTTCTTTCTCCTTTCCACCACCCTCTCCCATCCCTTGCTCCTCCACGCGATAAGGCGACGGTCTCCATCCGTCTCCTCGTTTCGCCTCACATCCGTCTTCGCTCATCTTCTTGCTCCGTGCGTCCTTTCTCCTCCGACACCGGTGCACCTCTGCACTCGTCGTCTCCATCGGCTGAACTTATCCACCCTCCTATCAACTAGACCTATCCAGCCTCCATTGACTAGAACTCTTTCTTGGTTCCCGCTTTTCCGACACGCTCAATGGCTCTCGGACACGAACCTTCTCTCCTCACATCCAAGCCACTCTGACGTGTCCATGTATCCACGGACACGAATCTCTGACTCTCGGACGCGAACCCCTTCTCTTCGCGTCCGGCCCCTCTCCACGTTTTTCACGTCCGCTCCACTCCTTAGCCTTCATGAGTCCACGGATGTGCATCTTACCTGAATCTTTGCACGTCCATGACCCAACCACTCTCTAACCTACCTACTTTGCCACCACCTTTTCCCTCAACTACTCCGTTGCTTACTTCTCATCGGCCAACCACTCCTCATCGGTTGGTTGGCCCACTCCCTATCGGCTTCTCACTTCTCTGATCGACCGATCTCTCCTCCCATCAGCCTCTTACTCTCATTGGCTTCTTATCCCGGTTCTCCTCTCGTCATGGCCACCGAGTCCGCCCTTAGCTCCGGCACTCTCCCAGTCGCCGAATCTGCTCCGGCTCTCGGTGCCCCAGACCACACCTCGGGCACCACCTCGCCGATCTTCTCACCTCCCTACGCTGTTGTGAACGTGAAATCTCATGTTCTTATCTCTCTTGACCTTAACACCAACTACTCCAAGTGGGCTTTCTTCTCTAAATCCCTCTATTGAAAGTTCATCCTATCGTCACACATTGATGGCTCTGCTCCACCTCGACCTGATGACCCCTAGTGGGACATCGTCGAGTGCTACGTGCGCAGCTAGCTACTCGGCTCGGTCGATGACTTCGTCCTCGACCTCGCCATGGAAGATACCGACCCCACTGCCCGGGATCTCTGGGTGGCTATCGAGTAGATCTTCCACGTAAACAAGTAGCCCGCGTCATCTTCCTCCTCAACAAGTTCCATCCTAGGGTATAAGGAGACTCATCTATCTCCTCGTACTGCTAGCGCCTTAACGTAAAGGTTGTTCTCTGGGATGTCGGCCACCCTGTGGCCGACTCTCAACTTATTCTCGCCCTCCTGCGAGGCCTCAACCCCCGCTTCTCAAACACCGCCGACAACATCGCCAATGCCATACCTTTTCTGTTGTTTGCTCGGGCTCATGGCATGCTAGTTCTTAAAGAACTCCATCTGCCCAACGACGAGAAGACCGTGGCCCACACCGCTCTCCTCGCCATAGCCGATAATGGCTGTCGAGCATCCTGCACTGCCGCTCCCTCCCGTGGCTCTGGCAGCCATGGCTCTAACTAGGGCAACGTAGCCCGACCGGCAAAGGCAAGGGCAAGAACTGGCATGGTGATATGCACACGTCTATGCAGCACATGTAGCAAGTTGTTGTGGCCCGATCTTCTCGTAGGATATGCGAACTTCATAAATTGTCGCTGCGTGACCTAGTGAAGAGGCAATGCACCGCGAGGCTATCCACGTGACGAACTATCGAGACAATCACCCTTCCACGTACCGACGAACAGTCCACGCAATCACGCCGTATAGATGTGAAGGCACAAACTGGGTGAACCGTAGTTCGGCGTTCTACAACTCCCTCAGGAATCGAAAGAACAAGTTTGCAAGCCTCTCGAGACTCACGCTGGAACAAGAATTCCAAGAGTTGGTATTTCTGAAATTGCAATTACGAGTCACTGTTCACGTCATCCATTACAGGGATATATAGCACTAGTGGAGTTTCAGTTTGGTGGAAAATAATTGAGAATATGTAGTGGGAAGTTGCAGCACTACTTTTATTAATAACCAAGCCTAATAGGACGCCTGGTTGGTTGGTATTCTCTACATGCATGCTGGAGCATGTGTGGACAGCAACCCATTTGCTAGTTGCATGCATTCCTAACTCCTGAATTATTTGCTTGCACTTCAACGGCTGATATTCATGGTAGCTGAATGGCCTTTCCTCTCTCATACACGTCCAGGTTCCTTGCATATATTTAGTGGGTAGAATCCATCATCATCCCATGCTTGTTCGTGCACTCTATCATTCCTAAGAACACTAAAATAAGTACTCAAAAGCATAGGTTTATTCAATGTAATCTGATTATTAAGCATAAGGTTAGTGTTCATCTGAGAATGAATTTCCTTCTCCAATTGTTTAGTTCTATTCCTTGTAATTAGACCAGCTATATCAAGTGTAGCTTTATTTGGAGATGAGTGAATGCTAGGAATGTCTTCATTAGCCTTCCCCTCTTGAGAAGGAGTCGTCCTCGACTCAGGCTCACCAGGAAATGGAAGCAAGTCTTTGACATTGAATGTGGTACTCACATTGGAATATTCAAGTGGCAGCTCAAGTTTGTAAGCATTATCATTTATCTGTTGGAGAACCTTGAACGGACCATCACCCCTAGGGGATAACTTACTCTTACGCTGTTGGGGAAAGCGATCCTTGCATAGATGCAACCATACAAGATCTCCTGGCTGGAATGTAACCTTCTTCTTATCTTTGTTCGCTTGCTTTGCATATTGTGCTGATTTCTTCTCAATATTATTTCTTGTCTCCGCATGTAACCGCTTGATAAAGTCCGATCTTTTCGTAGCATCCAAGTTAACTTGTTCCTGTAATGGTAAAGGCAAAAGATCCATGGGAGTATGCGGTTTAAAGCCATAAACAATTTCAAATGGACAAGAGTTTGTTGTAGAATGGACTGCCCTGTTATAAGCAAATTCAACATGTGGAAGGCAGTTTTCCCAGAGCTTCAAATTCTTTTTCAACACAACACGCAACATAGTGGTCGCCGCCAAAAAATCCTGCGACCGGGGAGGGACGGCGGCTCGGTCACGCGAAGGCCTGGGAGGTCTGTTTGTCTCCAGTGCAGGTCCTTAGGTCTCAAGGTTCACGGGCGTGCCAGTCAATTTGACTCTGCAATTGACAAGGAGGTGAGACGAGCGAATCCGATACAGGCGCTCGCTATCGGCTGGCTGCCGATAGGATCGGGATGCTGTTCGATCGGCTGGGGAGCCAATATGTACAGGTGTCGAGAGGGGTCAACCGCAGAGCCGATGGAGGAACCAGGGTGTATTCAGAGGATGGCGAGGCGCACGGGATCCCTCTGGATAGCCAAACAGTGATTCATCGGCTAGAAAAACCGATGAAGGCGCATGCGGCCTAGGCGATGATTAGCGCAAGAAGGCACGGGCTGCAAAGCCGATGCCGCTCCAGATATGACAGCAAGAGACCTGTCGCCTGCCGTGGTAGCGCCATTAACACCGAACCTCAAAGATCGGGCCTAACCGAGATAGTACGAGGCCGGGGCCAGCGGCGATGATACAGAGGACGCCGGATCGGCTATGCCGTAGCAAGGATAGAAATGAACCCATCGGCTAACTGAGCCGATGAGGGGACGCCTCTCTGAAGGCGGGTGCGTATCGGCTGGAGGACCGATATGTTTGGCGTTATGCATCGTGGGACGCTTCTAAAGGCTGATGCGTATTGGCCGAGGGGCCGATGCGCTGGGTGTGAAGCACAGAGCATAGATAACTCATCGGCTAGCACTCCGATGATACGCGTGCAGAAGCCTCTAGGCCTGAAGCTTGATCTTCCGTCGGCAGCCCCATAGGTCAGACCTAACCGATGCAGCACGAGATTGATGACGGCAGAGGGAGCTTAACAGGCCGATAGGTCTAGCATGGACGTGATGCGATACATCTGATCGGCCTAAGAGGTCAGACCTAACCGATGCAGCTTCAGATAGAGCAGGACATATCGGGATGGTGGCGAGACTTACCTCTTCGCCAGAGATCGGACTTAACCGATGCAGCCCTGCATCGAGAGCCAGAACCCGCCGGTAAAACCTAGATGAACTAGGGTGGCGATGTGCCGAATTTGTATATGATCGAAAGATATCTTACATGTTTCCAGGGGGTCTATATTTATACCCTGGATTTATAGACAAAGTCCGACGCATCTACGACCATCGGAGATTATTTCCTAGTAAGAAGAAAGGAAAATATTCCAAAAGAAGTTAACTAACCAGCTAAACCTCCCTAATTGTGTAAGGTTATAATTTGCAAAAATAAGCACCCTTTTGTGGAGTCCACGGCTCTTCCGTAAACCCGGTTTCATCTGAATAATCTTCCAATTTATAACCAGGTCTTCCTTTGCTGCAACCTGGTCGGCTTCTCCACTGTAGCTATCGGACTTTCTTTTAGCCAAGCCGATCCTTTTCCTTCCTTCCCTCAGGCTTTTCGGACCTGATCCCGATTGGACAATCCCCTGTCTTCAAGCCGATCCAATCTTCTACTAATCTGATCGGCTTTTCTACAGTTCTCCATCGGCTTTGTCTCAGTATCTCTATCGACCGATGACTGCATTAAACCCTTCATCAGACCTCTCAGCCGATCGGCTTTAGTGCCATCGGATTGTCCAGATTTTGGCGTTAACACATGGTTGACAAGGTACGGTTGACAACTTCTGTTTGCCCATCCGTTTGTGGATGACAAGTGGTTGAAAATAACAACTTTGTGCCAAGCTTAGCCCACAATGTCTTCCAAAAGTAGTTGAGAAATTTTGTATCCCGGTTTGAAACAATAGTCTTTGGAACTCCATGTAAATGAATGATCTCCCTGAAAAACAAATCAGCAACGTGTGAAGCATCATCGCTCTTATGACATGGGATAAAATGTGCCATTTTAGAAAAGTGATCTACAACGACAAAAATAGAATCCCTCCCCCTCTGAGACCGAGGTAACCCCAAAACAATGTCCATAGATATATCTTCCCAAGGCACATGTGGAATAGGTAATGGAGTATATAAACCATGGGGATTGAGGCGCGACTTAACTTTCAAGCAAATGAGCACCCAACGTGCTGCTGGACATCACGTCGCATATGTGGCCAAAAGAAATGATCAGAGAGCATGTCCAATGTCTTTTTGACACCAAAATGACCAGCTAGTCCACCTGCATGAGCTTCCTGCAAAAGAACTTAACGAATCGAACAAGCTGGAATGCATATTTTGTTAGTCCGAAACAAGAAGCCATCATGCACATAATATTTATCCCAACCTTTTCCATCAATGCAATGAGAGAAAGGTTTGTTAAAATTAGCATTAACAACATAAAGTGTTTTAATGGATTCCAAACCAAGCACTTTTGTATCTAGTTGTGTAATCAATGCATATCTTCTAGACAAGGCATCGGCAACAATGTTATCTTTACCACGCTTATGTTTGACAACATAGGGAAACGTTTCAATGAACTTAATCCACTTAGCATGTTGACGGTTCAGCTTGCCTTGGCTTTTAAGATATTTCAAAGCTCCATGATCAGAATGGATTACAAATTCTTTAGGTAACAAGTAATGTTACCAAACTTCCAAAATGCGAACTAAGGCATAAAGCTCTTTGTCATAAACCGAGTAATTCGGATGTGGACCATTTAGCTTTTCAGAAAAGTAGGCAATAGGTTTACCTTCTTGCAGCAGTACACCTCCTATGCCAATACCACTTGCATCACACTCGATCTCAAATGTCTTACCAAAATTAGGAAGTTGTAGCAGCGGTGCTTCACAAAGCTTTGTTTTCAGTGTGTGAAATGCTTGGTCTTTGTCATGCCCCCACTTGAATAGAACATCCTTCTTTGTGAGATTATTAAGGGGTGCAGCGAGGGTGCTGAAATCATTAACAAAACGCCTATAGAAACTTGCAAGACCATGAAAGCTTCGAACTTGGCTCACATTTACCGGTGTAGGTCAATCCTTTATTGCTTTAACCTTCTCTTCATCAACCTGAATACCATCTGTGAAAACAACAAAGCCAAGAAAAACAACACAGTCTGTGCAAAAGGTGCACTTAGCAATGTTGCCATACAATTTCTCTTCCCTCAAAACAGCAAGTACTTGACGGATATGATCAAGATGTTCATCAAATGATTTGCTATAGATCAGAATATCATCAAAATAAACAACTACAAACTTGCCAATGAAAGCTCGTAAAACATGATTCATTAAGCGCATAAAAGTTGAAGGAGCATTTGTCAAACCAAATGGCATCACAAGCCATTCATAGAGACCAATTTTAGTTTTAAACACTGTTTTCCATTCATCACCAAGTTTGATGCGGATTTGATGATAGCCACTACTCAAATCAATCTTGGTGAAAATGATGGAACCACTCAATTCATCTAACATGTCATCAAGTCATGAAATGGGATGGCGATATCGAACATTTATAGCATTGATAGCACGACAATCAACACACATGTGCCAAGAGCCATCTTTCTTTGAAACTAAAAGATCAGGAACAACACATGGTGATAAGGATTCACGAACATACCCTTTGTCCAAAAGCTCTTTTACCTGTCGCTGAATTTCCTTTGTCTCTACGGGATTGGTGTGGTAGGCTAGACGATTTGGAAGAGAAGCACCTAGTACCAAATTAATTTGATGCTCAATTCCACGGAGTGGAGGAAGTCCAGCTGGTATCTTATTGGGAAAAACATCTTCGAAGTCCTGTAAGAGATCAAGAACAACACTAGGCAGCGATGAAAGTAAATCGTTAGTTGAAAGTAGGACCTCCTTGTGCAAGAGCACAAAGAATGGGGCTATGATGTTTCTCACTTCTCTCATATTACTCTTGCTCACAAAGAGACACTTAGTGTGGCGTGGCTGTTTAGGATTGGCATGAGGCTTTATGTGGCTGGATGGGTTAGAACTCTCTCCCTTACTTGTGTTGGGGATCTCACTCAATTTTCTTTTGTCAGATTCCTCTCTTTTCTTGCGAGCCATATCTGAAGCATGTATCTCCTCTAGAGATAATGGAACAAGAACCACCTTCTTGTCATCATGAATGAAAGTGTGTTTGTTAGACCGTTCAAAATGCACCGAGTCCACATCAAATTGCTAGGGCCGACCAAGCAGCAAATGGCATGCTTGCATGGGGACAATATCACAATCCACCTCTCCATAATAATCACCAATGGAAAATGACAAACGAATCATGGCTGAAACCTTAACCGTCCCAGAATTATTCAACCATTGTATATGGTATGGATGTGGATGGCGACGTGGCTGCAAACCAAGCTTCTCAACAAGCAAAGCACTAACAATATTATTGCAGCTCCCACCATCTATGATGAAACAGCACACTTGTCCTTTCACTTTGCATCTGGATTGAAACAAATTATGGCGTTGTCCTTGTTCAGCAGCAACAAATTGAGTGGAAAGAACTTGCCTCACCACCAAAGAAGGAGATGGTGTGTTCATTATAGAAGGCGTCAAATCAGGAAAATCAGCAAGCAACTCATCAAAATCATCACTAGTAATCTCGTCGGAAGATGGAGAAACAACATTTTGTAATATGTCATTGTGAGCAAAAGTTGGAATAGGTTGAATGGCTAAACAATTTAGACCCAGCTCAAATGTACCATCCTTTGCTGAATACTCACAAGTGTCAACATTAAGATCTACAAATACATTGTTAAACTCGTCCTCCTCTTCACTTTGTGAATCATAAGAACCATCAGTAAGTGCAATAATAGTACGACGATTGGGATGTTCAGCTTACTTATGCCCATGACCACCACACTTAAAACACTCAATCTTGCTTGTCTTGCATTGGGTGGCTGCAGTAGAAGAAGTGGGCTAACTTGAACTCACAGCTTTACCTTTCACATCCAATTGTTTGGAAGAAGTTGGAATAGATCTATTTGCTCCACGAGATGAGGATTTGGGTGTTGCAACTCCTTGCTGTTGGAATTGAGACGTGACATCCCCTTGCTGTTGGGAATGACGTAATGAAGCATTGTATTTATAAGACGTAGCAATTTGCCTTTCAGCCCTCTTTGCAAAATGAACCAACTCGGTGAGACATGTGTAGTTTGTCATATCCACTTTATCAGCAATGGGTTTATTGAGGCCAACCAAAAACCAAGCCATTGTGGATTCCTCATCTTCAGTTATCCCTGTACGAAGTAAACACATTTCTAATTCTTGAAAATATTCATCAACAGTATGAGTACCTTGCACAAGACGTTTCAGCTTCAAATGTAGATCACGAAGTAATATGCAGGAACAAAACAACGTTGCATTTCCCTCTTCATGTCTTCCCAAGTTATATGAACATGCCCAACTCTCTGATATTCAGTACGGACCTGATTCCACAAGTTATGGCATAGCCTTTAAACTCAATGGCTGCAAGCTTTGCCTTCTTTTCAGTAGGGTATTCATACAAATCAAATATTTATTTCACCTTGGTCTCCCATTCAAAATAAGTATCAGCATTCTCCTGTCCGCTAAAAGGGGGAATAGACACTTTCACGTTTCTTAAACCATCATCATTACGACAACGATGGTTGTCACGATAACCATGATGGCCACCATGTCGATGATCATCCATGTTGGACAACATATCATCATCACCATCATAATCTCCTCCACCTCCAATAGGAATGCGCCGAGCACGACCAAAATTAGCAAAACCAAGACCATGCCCGCCACGTCCACAGCTAGCGGGACAACGCGGTGGATCATCATCCTCCTCAATGTCATCATCCTCATTTGGTGGTGGATCCTCACGTGGCATGTTCAATTGGAGAGTTTGGAACTGTTGCATCAGATTATCCATTTGTGTACGCAGCACCTGGAATTCCTCCGCCGAAACAGCGGCACCATCTCCAATTCCTGCCATATTAGTACAAACAACAATATAAGATAGAATAATATGTGGAATCACTCCCTCACCACTTACAAAATAAGTTCTTTCTCTCCCTGAAAAGAGCAAGAACTAGGGTTGCAATCTATAGGGAAGAGTGATTATAACAGCGACGATGGTGCAACAAATCACAGTGCTTTAAGTGGAGCTTGGTGGGGTTAATATGTAAGTGGA
Source organism: Oryza coarctata (assembly GCA_030770085.1). NCBI lineage: Eukaryota > Viridiplantae > Streptophyta > Magnoliopsida > Poales > Poaceae > Oryza > Oryza coarctata. The sequence continues at coordinate 6,236,791 of CM061484.1, read as the reverse complement.
GTGCACTGAAATGCAGTGATGCAAAACTGAATAATAATCCAAAAACACAAGTCTAAGTTGCTGAATATAAAGAAAGATGCAAAGAAAGAAAGAAGATGGGAGAAAGGAGAGAATTGAAACAATCGATATGCTGCTCAACCCCTTTTGGCGTGCTGATCACAACTCTTCTTTTTTTTATAACAGAAACACGTTAGTTTCAGACCTGCATGCAACTCTCATATATCTTTCTTCTTTTTGTTGTGTTTTCTTTTTTTTTTATCAATTTAGCACAACTAGAACTAGGGGCGGCTCATCAAAGAACAACAATATAGAGATAAAACATGTGCAGCACACAAAGGGTTGGACGGTGCAGCACACAAAGGGTGGGACGGGTGGGTGCTTGTTTTTGTTTTATGTATGCAGCACAAAGGCCGATCAGATGAAGGATGAAAGATAGAACAATATGGATAAAGAAAAAAAAATTTCAGCAACTAGACAAGTTATCAAAGGATTAAAACTCGATAATACAAACTAGAGCACATATGAATTGCTGTAGGTTTTCCTTTTGATTATGATTGGGCAGTAGGTATATAAACTCTATCCTACCGAAAACAAGAATAATCCTACTGAGGAAACGGAGGCTCTGATACTAGATGATATGCACACGTCTATGCAGCACGTGTAGCAAGTTGTTGTGGTCCGATCTTCTCGTAGTATCTGCGAACTTGATAAATTATCGCTGTGTGACCTGGTGAAGAGGCTGTCCACGCACGAACTACCGAGACAATCACCCTTCCACGTACCGACAAACAGCCCACGCAATCACACCGTATAGACGTGAAGGCACAAACTGGGTGAACCGCAGTTCGGCGTTCTACAACTCCCTCAGGAATCAAAAGAACAAGTTTGCAAGCCTCTCGAGACTCACGCTGGAACAAGAATTCCAAGAGTTGGTATTTCTGAAATTACAATCATGAGTTACTATTCATGTCATCCATTACAGGGATATATAGTACTAGTGGAGTTTCAGTTTGGTGGAAAATAATTGAGAACATGTAGTGGAAAGTTGCAGCGCTACTTTTATTAATAACCAAGCCTAGTAGGACGCCTGGCTGGTTGGTATTCTCTGCATGCATGCTGGAGCGTGTGTGGACAGCAACCCAGTTGTTGGTTGCATGTATTCCTAACTCCCAAATTATTTGCTTGCACTTCAATGGCTGATATTCATGGTAGCTGAATGGCCTTTCCTCTCTCACGCACGTCCAGGTTCCTTGCATATATTTGGCGGGCAGAATCCATCATCATCCCATGCTTGTTCGTGTACTCCATCATTCCTAAGAACATTGAAACAAGTACTCAAAAGAATAGGTTTATTCAATGTAATATAATTATTAAGCATAAGGTTAGCGTTCACCTGAGAATGAATTTCCTTCTCTAATTGTTTAGCTCTACTCCTTGTAATTGGACCAGCTATATCAAGTGTAGCTTCATTTGGAGATGAGTGAATGCTAGGAATGTCTTCATTACATGATCCGATGCAATCGCGACCTGCTTCAGTCCCTGCCCAGCCTGTCGGTCCCACGGGTCCATGACTCTGCTACAACCCCTAGGCACCCTAGCCCCAGCCACGCAGCCCCATCGGATGGCAACCAGGACTTCTCTGGTTAAAAGTATCTCTGGTAATCAGTATTATCTTACCATACTTGACGATTACACACACTATTGCTAGACTTTTCCGCTCATCAGCAAATCCGAGGTCGCCTCCCACCTAACTAACTTCACCACCTGCATTTTTACCCAGTTCAACCTCCCCATCAAGGCTCTACAAGCCGATAACAGTACGGAGTTCATTAACCGTACTGTTCAAACCTTCCTCACCTCGCAGAGCATCCATCTACGCCTCTCCTGCCCCTACACCTCGCCCCAGAACAGCATGGCCGAACGCCTCCTTTGCACCCTCAACAACATAAGTCACACTTTACTGCTTCATGCCCACTTACCTGCAGCTTATTGGGCAAAACCACTTACCATTACGACTTACCTCCTCAATCGGCGCCCGTGCTCCTTCGTTCGCCACAACGTTCCATACACCCTTCTTTACTACACGGCGCCTGACTACTCCCATCGGACACCTTACCACCACTGCTCCCCACAAACTCGCTCCCTACTCCACCGCTTGTATTCTCCCCGGCTATCCCTCATCTCACAAGAGATATTGATGTCTCGACCTTTCCACCCATTGGGTCATTGTCTCTCATCATGTCATCTTTGACGAGACATGCTTTCCCTTTGGCCTGCTTACTCCGAGATCTTCATCTAGCGATCTCGACTTCCTTCTCACCAACACCGTGCCGTCCCGGTCTCCTCCACTGTTCTTCCCATCGGCCCCGTCATCGGCCGCTGCTGAGGACTTACCCTTTATCTATCCCACTACTATTCGGTCCGATGTCCCTCCTATCGGACCCCAATTGACCCTACGACTCTCATCGGCTTTGGATGATCTTGTCCCCTTTCCATCGGACACCTTACCCCCATCGGCTCCTCAGTCCTCATCGGCTCCTCCGCCTCCTTCGACTCCTCAGCCTTCATCGGCTCCCCCCTCCCCATCGGCTGCTCCATCTCCATCAGATCGATCGAACCGATTGGCCCATCCAATTCCATTGGCTCAGGCTGACCTAGTTCATCCCTTTCCTCTCACATACAGCTGACGATCCCAAGCCGATGATGCTCCTCCCCAACCAGTTCTCCCCACACCTACCATACTCCCATCGGCTCCCGTCCCCTCCACCTCTCACATGGTTATCCGATCACAGACCGGGTCTCTCCACCCCACCAAGCACTACGGGCTCTCCGTCGTCCACTGCTCTATCGCGTCCATCCTGGTGACTTCTCGTTCTACTCTAGTTGACCCTCAGTGGCGCGCGGCCATGGCCGACGAGTACAAGGCCCTTTTGGACAATGAGACCTGGCGCCTCGTCTCCCATCCTTCCAACGCCAACATTATGACCTGTAAGTGGATCTTTAAGCACAAATTCCATGCCGATGGCTCCCTTGTCCGTCACAAGGCACACTGGGTAGTTCGGGGTTTCTCCCAACGCCCGGTGTCGATTACGACGAGACTTTCAGTCCTGTCATCAAACCCACCACCATCTGGGTCATTCTCACCTTGGCTGTCTCGCACTCCTAGCCGATCCATCAGCTTGATATGAAGAACGCTTTTCTTTATGGTCATCTAACGGAAACGGTCTACTGTCAGTAGCCTCCAGGCTTCGTCGACCCCTCTCGTCCCGACGATGTCTGCCTCCTTCAATGCTCTCTCTACAGTCTCAAACAAGCCCCTCGGGCCTGGTACTAGCGTTTTGCTGCCTACCTTCGGCACATCGGCTTTGTGACCTCTGCGTCCAATAGCTCTCTCTTCACTCTTCACATCTGCAACGCTACCACCTATCTCCTTCTATACGTCGATGACATTGTTCTTACAGTGTCTTTGACGTCCCTACTACACCAGATTATAGCTTGACTCTACTCCGAGTTCGCCATGACCAATCTTGGTCCACTCTACCACTTTCTTGGCATCTCCGTCACCTGTTCTTCTCACAAGCTATTTCTTTCCTAGCGCCAGTATGCCATCGATCTTCTCTAGCGTGTGGGCATGGCCGATTGTCACCCCATGGCCACCCCGGTCGACACTCGAGCCAAACTCTCCGCTGCCGATGGCTCACTCATCGCCGATCACTCTCAGTATTGGAGTCTTGCCGGTGCCCTCCAATACCTCATCCTCACACGGCTCGACCTCACCTACGCCGTCCATCATGTGTGCCTCTTCATGCACGCTCCACACGAACCTCACCTCGCGTTGCTCAAGCGCATCCTGCGTTACGTGAAGAGCACACTCTCTAGTGGGCTGCACCTCAGCTCCAGCCCCATTGACTCCCTCACCGCGTACTCCGACGCGGACTGGGTAGGCTGCCCCGACTCTCGACACTCCACGTTCGGCTACCGCGTCTTCCTCTGTGACACTCTAGTCTCCTAGTCCTCAAAACGCCAGACTACAGTGTCACGGTCTAGCACCGAAGTCGAGTACCGCGCCGTCGCCCACGCCGTTACCGAGTGTTGCTAGCTTCGCCAGCTTCTCCAGGAGCTCCATGCACCCCTCTCCTCTATGACCGTCGTTTACTGCGACAACGTCAGTACTGTCTACATGATCGCTAACCCGGTTCATTATCGATGTATCAACCACATAGAGATCGACATCTATTTTATCCGTGACAAGGTCGTACTAGGATAGGTTCGGGTGCTCCATATACCATCGACGCACCAGTTCACCGATATTATGATCAAAGGCCTCCTCACGCCTTTGTTCACTAGTTTTCGGTTCAGTCTCTGTATCCGTTTTCCTCCCGCTACGACTGTGGGGGTGTTAGATCACTGAACCACTCTCTCTATATATACACATAGATCCGATCTCTCCTATATAGAGTTAGGGTTTTAGTCTTACTGTATACATTCTTACAGACATAACTAAAGTATAAAGACCAGTGAGACAAAATATAGAAGAATTTACGTCTTCTATGTTGGTTCACAAGGAAAGGGTGCGGAGAAGTGCAGCAGCAGAAGAGCCTCATGAGAGCTTCTCAAGTTGTATGTTTGATCCTTGTGGTTAATGCGTTGTTTGTTGTCCTTGTTCCACGTTCTCGCTCTTGTTTAGGACTCCTTTAGAGCGCTGTAATTTCACATTAATTTTTACATAAATTCTATAGGATCTTCCACATGAAATTCCTGTATTCCAAATGAGCCCTAATCTTTTTGAAGCGTTTACATTTGGAAGCATAAATTTTCCTAGCTTTTTATCGTGAACCTTAATTTTTTTTTTCTTTCAATTTTGATCGGAACAAACGAAGAGGCCTCCGGGTTGCATCAAGAGGCCGGGGTATTCATGAATGGCAAGCTGCCATGGTGGTAGTACACCGATTATACACGGTCGAAACGTCGAAGGCCAATACATAACTGATCTTGATGACAGCAAGAGCAAATCTAATTGATCCTTGGTTTGTCTCAGAGGATGGTCTCTACTGATTCAGATTTGCCGTCCGGTTAATCAATATTGTATTAGTTCAGTTAGGCTACATATATTACCGTGACATTTCTCTTTTACTTCACACTGTCACATTATTCTGTTTTTTTATTAGGCAGAATCTTTTCTTAAAGGTTGGAAGGAATCTTTACTAACTGACGTAACAAAAGTGGATAGATGTTGGGCAACAATGTTCCAATGTTATGAGTGGAACATATTCAATGGCTTACGGAAAAAGTGGCTAACTGATAGTCACGGATGACATGACCGCATATCACGAAACAAGTGACCCACAGGAACTGGGCTATAGTACAGAAGGTGGCCGTATATCTCGTCGACAAATGTTTAATCCAATAGCAAGAAAATAGTTTATATCTCGTTGTCGAAGCACGAATAAAAATTTGAAATATACATTATTTTTCATGATTTTACACATATATACATGTTTTTAAAATATTTATGAAAATATACATTCCCCCTGGTGACCGCAAGGACCAACACGGTCCGACAGATTGGTCGTGCGGGATCACGCCATGACGTCCCCGGTGCCACGTCACCATGACGTGCTACGCAGGACCGACGCGATCGCGGGTTGGCGCCGTTCCACTACCCCTCCAATTGGTCTGCCTTCAACCCACGCCGACGGCACGCCCTCAACCTAATGAGAAATGTATGTTGCCCACAAACATTTCAAAAACACGTATATATATATAATCATGAAAAATGATATATACTTCAAAATTTAATTCGTCGAAGCACCACCTAAAGATGTAAAAGAATGGGATGATGTGGTGTCATGTGGTGACTTCTTTATAGCAAATGCCCCATATGTATATATATATAACACATAAAAATCCTAAGAGGGAGGTAGTAGACAACACGTAAATTGTAACATCACGCAGATGAGAAGCAGTCCAGGTAAGGGAATTCAAAACCATAATCGTAACATCTTAAGTAACAAAAGTACGGCAGTTAAGCTAATATTGCAAACGATCTGATGGGGGCTATTGGGAGTAACAGGCATAATCTTGAATTTCTATCTGTAAATTTGTCTTGTCAGAGGAGCATTCAGCCCCCTTTCTTCATACCAGTTTTGCCTTTACTTCCAACGAAAGGAATGATCACAAACGAAGCTTGGAAGTATGCTCAAACTATAATATCAATGAGATCATGAACATGCAGGCAGCGGTAGCTCTAATTTCTCTATATAAGAGATGTACAAACAAGGCTCCCTAACAAAAGGTTAGACTAACAGTTTCACATTGATCATCAAGCTTAATACTCTCTTGGATCCACAGAAGAATACTTTTCAACATACAAGTATCATAGCGATGCCATTTTTACACCATATTGGGCTTTTGGGGTAGGAGGTTGTAGAATTTGTCTTTCAGGAAGAAGCTACGACCTTTGCTATCGATGGATTTCTTCCACCCACACCATCCACCATTCATGATCTTCTTGAGATCATGAGCACCGGTATAGTGTGGATCAAGAATGAGAAAAGCACAATCACCGCTGGCTTCATTGTAGTCAACTCCTAAAAGGGTGTAAGCCAAGACTCCACCACCTGCATTGGTTTGGGTCAGGATTTCAGCACATCTTCAATGAAGATGAATTAAATCAAGGAAAGGTAGATTGCAGTTATGCTAAACATATCAATAGTCAAAAAAATGCGTTAGGAACACTAGCTATACTAAAAAAACATTAATAGTAAAGAAGTGCAGGGAGGACAAGAATATGCATTCGAGTACGTAAATCTCAACAAGTGAAGTGTAGGGAGGACAAGAATATACATTCTAGTACTTAATATCTCAATACAAGCAATGTTGCAGTCCACTGTTCCGATGTAATCACACAAATATGCAGTCTGGACTGGTCGAGACATCAAATTAACATGAACATATAAAAGACTTATTTACTATTGTGAACAAAACTTCAAGTTTACATTCATTATACGTTAAGAGCAAGAAATGCTAATAAATGAAACAAAAAGGAAAAGGAAAGAAGAAAAGGGCAGCTGTTTCTCATCACAAAATTTAATGTTTTTTTGCTATTTCAAACAAAATTTGAGTTTGAATGTCAAATTGCTAAGAACCTACAATAATCCATAGTATGCTATCATTTTTTTTGGGAACTGTTCATGTTGATTTATTGCATCTACCAAAAGTCAGATTGTATGATTACACCATAAGAATGGATCGCAGGAAAGTTTCCCCGATTAGATACAAGCGATGATACCGAACAAGTAGAACAAAACACATACCAATCATCACAGGAGTTCCCTGGGTTTCAAAATGGATTGCAAGCTCTCTGCATTTCTCAGGAAGCTCATCACCAGATCTCACATTAATAACCTTGCAACTAACCTGTGCCACCATACAAATTCTGTTAAGCTAACATGGTATCACATGGCATGATACCAACACAGAAAACTACATAAAGCTAACATGGAAACGAATTGCCTGGTTGATACACAGGAAACTGCTTTAAGTTATGTGTTCTCAGATTAGCTCTGCTTCTAGTTGATCAGATTCTTAGATTCCAGAATGGTTTCAACTTTCAATATGCAGCAATTTGAAATTTAGTTTAACTGATAACAGGGGCAACAGAAACTGCACAGAAATTTTAATTCCAAGCTACGTTTACTGTGAACGATCATGTAATCTGACAGCATGACAGGCTGCAGAACCAACATCTAGCAATAACAAATTTATATCTAATACCTGGAAGCTTGAGATATAACTTGATTGTTCTGCTTATAGTACAGGCAACACCAAATTTCAGTAGACATTGAAATCATAAAATATACAGGATACAGTAGTACATTGATTATTCATGGACTTCAGGTATCAGATATTGTGACCTTGCTGTTGCCTATGTTTTAACTAAGAAAACCTTCCCATTCTCAGAAACAAAAAAGATCTAGATAATTGTTCGTCAGAATGAAAGTAAAATAGAAACATACTCCAAGCAGTTTGTCAAGGGCAAAGCTTAGTTCAATTGCTCCAATCCACTCTCGAGATCCAATAAATGATGGATCCTTGTCACCGATTTCAACAAGAACTTGTTGAATCTCCCTGAATAGGAGTATCAAATACATGAGTCAGTCTGACATCATAATTATTGTGTAAAAAAACCTCTATTCAGTTGAAAGCACATATCGCAGGCTAGTTTTATATTATTAATCAATATCGCCAGACTAATTGAAGTTACAACATTCCGCCTCATAAGACTAAGATCCCACAAAATGCATTTTACGTAAAGCATAACAAAAATACCACAACTCTGTTCCAGTTTTCAAGAATACGTTACTAACACTTATATCGAACAAATATAGATGCAAATTTCACCAATAAACAAGTCATGGCAAATGACCTAGTAATTAAGTGTGACGGTAAACAACTCAAAACGTAGGCACAGAAAATATTAGTACTTACAAACCTGTGTGATGGAACATTTATAGAAGAATACTGTTGCAATCTATACCAAGATACAATTGTTTGTAGAGAACGATAAGCATATCCCCATCCCTGAAATAAAAAAATGGCCAACACTGGTCACAACAACAGTAGGTCAGAGACAAACCATCTATAAACATATGAAGAAGACACTAAACACCGTTCTAAGTATCGTCCTCCAGGCATGCACTATGCAACAGGCTAACTAGATAATCCCAAGCAGCACAACAATATTAATGTCTCATCGTGTAATAACATAGTTCTGTGTAGAAATGTGTACAGTGACTAAGACTCCTGCGAAAATACACAAGGGGGGTCAGGTATATATATATACAACCCAGGCTAGTGGTCTGTCTAACATCCCCCGCAGTCGTAGCGGAAGAGAAACGGACGCAGAGACTGGACCGAAAACTGGTGAACAAAGGCGTGGGTAGGCCTTTGGTAATTATATCGGCAAACTGATGTGCCGATGGTACATGGAGCACCCGAACCTGTCCTAATGCGACCTTATCACGGACAAAATGGATATCGATCTCGATGTGCTTGGTGCGTCGATGATGAACCAGATTGGCGGTTATTTAGACGGTACTGACATTGTCGCAGTAGACGACGGTCGCGGTGGAGAGGGGTGCATGGAGCTCCTGGAGAAGCTGGAGATGCCAGCAGCACTCGACGACGGCGTGGGCGACGGCGCGGTACTCGGCTTCGGCGCTGGACCGGGACACTGTAGTCTGGCGTTTTGTGGACCAGGATACAAGAGTATCACCGAGGTAAACGCAATAGCCAGACGTAGAGCGTCGAGAGTCGGGGCAGCTTGCCCAGTCCGCGTCGGAGTACGCGGTGAGGGAGTCGATGGGGCTGGAGCTAAGATGCAGCCCGCTGGAGAGGGTGCCCTTCACGTAGCGTAGGATTTGCTTGAGCAGCGCGAGGTGAGGTTAGCGTGGAGCGTGCATGAAGAGGCATACTTGCTGGACAACGTACGTGAGGTCGGGCCGGGTGAGGGTGAGGTATTGGAGAGCCTCGGTAAGACTTCGATAGTGAGAGGGATCGGCAACGAGTGCGCCATCGGTAGTGGAGAGTTTGGCTCGAGTGTCGACCGGGGTGGCTGTGGGGTGACAATCGGCCATGCCCGCACGCTGGAGGAGGTCGATGGCGTACTGGCGTTGGAAAATAAAGAGCCCGTGGGAGGAACGGGTTACGGAGATGTCAAGGAAATGGTAGAGAGGACCAAGATCGGTCATGGCAAACTCAGAGTGGAGTCGGGCCATGATCTGGTCGAGGAGAGATGTCAAAAACACTGTAAGGACAATGTCATCGACATATAGAAGTAGATAGGCAGTGACGGAGCCGATATGAAAAGTGAACAAGAAACTATCGGACGTAGAGGCCACGAAGCCGATCTGCCGAAGATAGGCAGCAAAGCACTGGTACCAGGCACGAGGGGCTTGTTTGAGGCCATAGAGAGCGTTGAAGGAGACAGACGTCGTCGGGACGAGAAGGGTCGATGAAGCCTGGGGGCTGCTGGCAGTAGATTGTTTCCGTCAAGTGGCCGTGAAGAAAAGCGTTCTTCACGTCTAGCTGATGGATCGGCCAGGAGCGAGAGGCAGCCAAAGTGAGGACGACCTGGATGGTGGCGGGTTTGACGATGGGACTGAAGGTCTTGTCGTAGTCAACATCGGGTCGTTAAGAGGAACCCCGGACTACCCAACGAGCCTTGTGACGGGCAAGGGAGCCATCGGCGTGAAATTTGTATGTGAAAATCCACTTATCGGTCACAATGTTGGCGCCGAAAGGACGGGGAACGAGACGCTAGGTCTCGTTGTCCATTAGGGCCTTGTACTCGTTGGCCATGGTCGCACACCACTGAGAGTCGGCCAGGGCTGAGCGAGATGTCGTCGGGATGGGCGAGATAGAGCTGTGAACGGCGAAGAGACCCGGTTTGGGAGCGGGTGACCATATGAGAGGTGTTGGGAACTGAGCCGATGGGGGTGCGGGAGTAATGAGAAGAACTGGTCGGGTGGGGGCGCCATCGGCTCCGGGTCGGCGACTGTAGACGAGAGGAAAAGAAGGAATTAGATTGGCCTGAGCCGATGGGGTCGGGTGGGCCGAGTGGTCCTGCCTTTGCCTTTGTCCTTACCTTTCCCGGTGCGGGTTGTGTTGCTATGACTGGAGCCATGGCCACCAGAGTCGCGGGAGGAAGGAGCAGCGTAGAAAGCTCGGCAGCCATTATCGGTTGCGGCAAGAAGAGCGGTGGGGCCACTGTCTTCTCATCGTTGGCCAGACGGAGTTCTTTAAGAACTAGCATATCATGAGCCCGGGCGAACGATAAAAGAGGTGTGGCGTTGGCGATATCATCGGCGGTATTTGAGAAGCGGAGATTGAGGCCTCGTAGAAGGGTAAGGACGAGTTGAGAGTTGATCACAGGATGGCCGACATCCCGAAGAGCAGCAGCCTTAACCTTGAGGCGCTGACATTATGAAGAGACAGAGAAGTCTCCTTGTACTATGGAGTGGAACTCGTTGAGGAGGAAGATGGCGCGAGGCTGCTTGTTGGCTAGGAAGATCCGCTCGATGGCCACCCAAAATCCCGGGCGGTGGGGTCGGTATCGTCTATGGCGAGGTCGAGGACAGAGTCGTCGACCGAGCCGAGTAGCCACCTGCGCACGCAACACTCGGCGATGTCCCACTGAGGATCATCGGGGCGAGGTGGAGCGAAGCCATCAATATGGGATCGGAGGCTGAATTTTCCACAGAGAGATTTGAAGAAGAAAACCCACTTGGAATAATTAGCGTTAAAATCAAGGGAGATAGGAACGTGAGATTTCACGTTCACAGCGGCGTAAGGAGGGGAGAAGATCGGTGAGGTGGTGCCCGAGGTGTGGTCTGAGGCACCGAGAGCCGAAGCAGACTCGGCGACTGGGAGAGTGCCACAGCTGAGGACGGACTCGGTGGCCATGACGGGAGAACGGAAGCAAATAGCCGATGGGAGAAAGAAGCCGATGGGAGGGAGAAGCCGATGAGAGGACGGATCGGCCGATCAAGGATGTGAGAAGCCGATGAGGAGTGGGCCGGCCAGCCGATGAGTTGTGGTTGGCCAATGGGGAGTAGGCAGCGGAGTAGGTGAGGAAAAGGTGGTGGCAGAGTGGGTCAGAGAGTAGTTGGGTCACGGACGTGCAAAGATTCACGTCCGTGGACTCGTGGAGGCCAAGGAGTAGGGCGGACGTGAAAAGGCGGGGAGTAGCCAGACGTGAAAAGGCGGGGAGTGGCCAGACGTGAAGAGAATATGTTCGCGACTCGTGTCCGTGGACTCGGGGACACGTTTGACTGGCTCGGGCGTGAGGGAAGAAAGTTCGCGTTCGAGAGCTGTTGAGCGTGTCAGAAAAGGCGAGAACCGAGGGAGGGTTCTAGCTGATGGGAGGGTGGACGAGTTCAGCCGATGGAGACGACGAGTGCGGAGGTGCACCGGTGTCAGAGAAGGAGAGATGCACGAAGCAAGAAGAGAAACGAAGGCGGATCGAGACCGTCGCCTGGTCGCGCGGAGGTGGGACGAAGAAAAGAGGTGACTGCGGGAGAGACGGGAAGAAGAAACAGGGGCGAGAGAGCGAGGAGAGTGCCGGGAAGAGAGTACTGAGAAGAGGGTCGGCGACGGGAAGAAGACGTCGACGAGGAGGAGGAAAGGGTCGGCTCGCCAGAGGGTGAAGTTTGCGCACCGGGGATGTCTAGACTTGTTCTGATACCATGTAGAAATGTGTGCAGTGACTAAGACCCCCGAGAGTATACAAGAGGAGTCGGTCTAACATTTTAGCTTAGTGATAAGGCAAGCAACTGTGGCCAGTATGAAATCTAGTTTCCAAATTTGAAGAGTGCTAATTATGAAGTGTCCCCCCCTAGTTCTGCATGGGAATGAAAAATAATAATCTGATATTACTAAAGTGTTGTCCACGAAACCAAGCCATGGAAGTGGAACTAACATCATAGTTTCAGGTGGAAGAACTTCAAATGTAAGCTTATGTAGCCTGGACATGTCTAGGAGGCATTGTGTTTGTTTCAGATACTGTGTTAGGCATGGAAATAGCTATTAAACACAACTAACTACATGTTTGACATATGGTAGTGTTTTCATGTTCAGATACAGTTAATTTCGTTGTTGCAAATTATAAGGTGGCTTTGTCCTCTTGGATGCAAGGAGTTGAAAATAGATTTTCATAAGAGAAGGTAACAATCAAAGAAATGATACATGAAAACAAGCAGTCATGTGTCGAGCCAACATCATATTGTTGCTTATGCTTGATTCAGAATGGTTACAATGATCTTTCTGAAACTATGGTTATGCGGTGCACCAATGCATGATTACAGTTCTGTAAAACATTATTATTGAATTTAGTTCTAATATTTCATTTATATCAACCTCCATATCAATTTTTTTAGTAACTAAGTACCCGTTGAAACATTCATATTTGAGGTAGGGATCTATAATCTGTTGTAAGGCTAAAATATCAATATTTTGTTGTACAGGCTGCTTGAAAAAAATACTAAAAAACAAACTGTATGATACTGAAGTAAAAACAAACATTCAGCATAGCTGGAAGCCAGGCATTACATTGTCATTAATACCATCATGAAGGTAATGATAGTACTCATATGAACTATCAATCAATGACATAATTCCACCAGATACTGCAGTAAATACGAAATGTAGACTCATTATCTCCCTAAAAAATATCCGTGGGATTTATTATTACGTTTAAGCTAAGATGTAGAAAAATTACAACCAACACTCGATGGAATCTCTCTGTGGACATCCCGAAGCAATGATGAACCTGAACTTGATGGCAGATAGTGAACAAAAGAAAATTATTTAATAATTGAATTGTCAAGAAACAAAAGCAAGCAAGCAGACACTACATAATATAATATGATATAACATTGTAAAAGAATACACATATAATTCATACCACTCTTTGATGCTTTCTTATCTGTGCCTCCCATGGAAAAATTTAGTGCATTGGAAATTCATAATAAACGGCGATCTAAGGGAAGCTGCAGCCGTAAGTGCAGATTTCTTCTCAGTTCACCTGCAAATTAGGTAAAATTTATGAAATAGTAATAACTCCATGCATGCCTCACTGGAAACAATTATGAATATAAAAAATATTAGCATAAAAAGAAAATTACATACTTTGCTTTTCCTCAATCTCTCCATATCTCGTGTCATATATAGTTGTTACTAGGATTAACAATCTATCGCCGCCAAAAATCCCGTGACCGGGGAGGGACGGCGGCTCGGTCACATGAAGGCCTAGAAGGTCTGCTTATCTCCAGTGCAGGTCTTTAAGCGTTGAATTTCACGGGCGTGCCAGTCAATTTGACCCTGCAATTGACAAGTGAGACGAACGGGTCCGATACAGACGCTCGCTATCGGCTAGCTGCTGATAGATTCGGGATGCTCTTCGATCGGCTGGGGAACCGATGTGGACAGATGTCGACGAGGGGTCGACCGTAGAGCCGATGGAGGGACCAGGGTGTGCTCAGAGGATAGCGAGGCGCACGGGATCCCTCCGGACAACTAAACAGTGATTCATCGGCTGGACAAACCGATAAAGGCGCATGCGGCCTGGGCAAGTACAAGTATAAGAAGGCACGGGCTGCAAAACCGATGCCGCTCCGGATATGACAGCACGAGACCCGTCGCCCGCCGTGGCAGCGCCATCAACACCGAACCTCGAAGATCGGATTTAACCGAGACAGTACGAGGCCGAGGCAAGCGGCGATGATACGAAGGACGCCGGATTAGCTATACCGTAGTAAGGATAGGAACGAACCCGTCGACTAGCTGAGCCGATGAGGAGACACCTCTCTAAAAGCGGGTGCGTATCGGCTGGGGGACCGATACGTTTGGCGTTACGCGTCGTGGGACGCCTCTAAAGGCTGAAGCGTATCGGCCAAGAGGCCGATGCGCTGGGCGTGAAGCTCAGAGCATGAATAACTCATCGGCTAACACTCCGATGATACGCCGTGCAGAAGACTAGGCCTGAAGCTCGATCTACTGTCAACAGCCCCATAGGTCGGATCTAACCGATACAGTATGAAACTGACGACGGCAGAGGGAGCTTAACGGGCCGATAGGTCCGGCACGGACGTGATGCGATACATCCGATCGGCCTAAGAGGTCGGACCTAACCGATGCAGCCTCAGACAGACCAGGACATATCGGGATGGTGGCGGGACTTACCCCTTCACCGGAGATCGGACTTAACCGATGCAGCCCCGCGTCGAGAGCCAGGACTCGCCGGTAAAACCTAGATGAACTAGGGTGGCGATGCGCCGAATTTGTATATGATCGAGAGATATCTTACATGTTTTCAGGGGGTTTATATTTATACCCTGGATTTACAGACAGAGTCTGACGCGTCTACGACCATCAGACATTATTTCCTAGAAAGAACAAAGGAAAATATTCTTAAAGAAGTTAACTAACCAATTAAACAATCCTAATTAAAGTTACAATTTACAAAAACAAACATCCTGTCGTGGACTCTACGGCTCTTCCGTAAACCCGGTTTTATCTGAATAATTTTCCAATTTGTAACCGAGTGTTCCTTTGCTGCAACCTGATCGGCTTCTCTACTGTAGCTATCGGCTTCTCGGACCTGATCCCGATTGGACAATCCCCTGTCTTCAAGCCGATCCAATCTTCTACTAATCTGATCGGCTTTTCTACAGTTCTCCATCGGCTTTATCTCAGTATCTCCATCGGCCGATGACTGCATTAAACCCTCCATCGGACCTATCAGTCAATCGGCTTTAGCACCATTGGATCTCTCAGCCGATTGGCTTCAGCACTATCAGATCGTTCAGATTTTGGCGTTAACACATGCCCCCCAATTTCAGAGTTTGCCAACAGACTACGAAATTTCGAGCCATTAGAAACCTCCGCAAACAAGGATGACCCGTTAAAACCCGCATTAATCGCCTCAGATCTCTGCCTAGGTCGCTCCGCCTCTAAAATATATCTCCTCCTCAGCCTTCTTCCACACACTTCTCATCAAAAACCCCCAAACCTCAACGAGCTCCACAGGCATCCGCAAATTTCCACCAATCTCGACGGGCTCAGAAGACTGAAGGCGAGCTCTCGCAGATTTCTTCATCGGCTGCTACTTCTTCATTTGCGCAATGGCTTCTACACATGTAATCCCTAAAGTAACCATTATCTGCTCTTTCATCCTATATTTTGCACGATTCTTCATCCCGATTTCTCATCAGTAGTCAGGTTCTGGTTTCTGTAGGACCGTAAGAGCCAGATCGCTATTCCAATCTCCAACCGCCCCCGGTCACTTTTTTCTTGGCTCTATGGGTAGCGAGGATCCGACTGATTTTATCAACCCGGAAATAGAAAGGATCCCGTTCAAGCACTCATCTATGGCCATCACCGATTGTTCTCACAGCTTCAGATCCTGGCCTAGCAAACTCCCTGAATGGAGGAACTGGTATCTTAGAGTTTTTGCCTCCAAAAAAGTCTTTATGAGAGGATTTGAATATAGACCATTGAATTAATCTTTCCTTAGCCGATATGGAAAGGAACGAACCTCTGCTTCCATCGGCTTCTTACTTCTGGTCGGACATCTTAAATGCCTTCATGTTCGGGCATGGGCCGATAACCCCCACCTTGATGGATGTTACTATATTGACCTGCCTCAACACCACCCACTACATAAATCTGTTCAGCCTCAGATTCAAACATATGCATCGACTGAACACCAAGAACATCGGAGGTTAGACTAAGTACATTTTCTTACATAAAAAATCCTCCGGCCCAGTCGATGGACGTGAACATGTAGCATTCTTGAATCTTTGGCTGGAACGATTCTTCTTTGGTGGTTCGACTCTCGGTCCAACAACGAACATGCAATGTCTGACAGAGCTCCTGACCGATCACCACAAAATTCCCTTAGGGCATTATCTTCTCGGAGCAACTTATCATCTGCTCCATCAAGTTACGATCAAGCTGTCAACAGGCCAACCAGTCGGACATATCGACGGACCCTGGTGGTTTATATAACTTTGGCTGAACATCTACACCTCCAAAGTCATTGCTAGGCCCCCCTTCTCTTCCATAACATTCTCTACTGACTACCCAGAAGAAAACGAGGCCAGCCGACGTCGATGCATTTCGCTGGGTAAAGCTTCATCGGCTCTTCCTAGAAGCAAAATAACCCCTTCGGACTCAGCCGATGGTTCAAGTGTTTCTACTACGGCTTACCAAAGAGGTCACCATTTGGTTTGCGTACGAGTATGACTCGTCCTTTGAAATGCCTTCCAGATTTCATCCGATGAATGCCTTATCCGATGAAGAATCGAAGACCATCGTTTTATCCTCCATAACTCCTTGTCTTCTGCCGATCGGACTTTCAATGGGCCGATCCCAACATCCATTATACAAGTTCTACCATCCTTTAGTTAGTGCTCGTCAATTAGGCTTTGGCCAACTCCCTATCGGCTTGTTCTTCATCGGCAAGCTCCGAGCTCGCGAAGAAGTGAAAAGCGGTTTGGAGTATGACCGACTCAGTTCGATGACATTGAACTTGTCCTTAGGGACTATCTTCACCTCCGAGCGCTGCATATTCAATACCAAAATCTTCACTCGATGGTGGTCAAAATAGGGAAGGCATTTATATAGTCTATCGGCTGAACATTATTGCCTTCGCCTCAATCCCGACTACGTGGAATCCGATGAAGAGGTAATCCTTCTCCTTTCACTATAATGTCTTCATTGTATTGAATTTTAACTGTCTTGATTCCCGCGATTCCACAGGCTGGCAACAAAGATGCACCTTCGACCAGCGCAAGTGGTCGACCGATTATCTATCAACCTTCAACAACCAGATCCCTCCTTGGCAAAAGCGGTCCATCTCCATCGGCTCTCCTCCGAGTGTCGCAAGTGTCAGGGCCAAAGCGAAAGAAACCGGCTGCTCGGTTGGTTTCTAAGAAACAAAAACCCAACGCCAGTGTTGTCATCGTTGCATCGGCTTCACGAAGCCCTTCCCCTGCGGCAATTCTAACTCCTTCCGCATCTCCGTTGGTATGTGTCAGCATCAATTCTTTGTTGCCTTTATTTTATCCTGACACCTCCGTTTTGTAGCCTGAACCATCGGCTCCTGAGGTCCAAAGACCGGACCCTGTTACTGGGGCTGAGCCGATGGTATCCTCCTAAGTTTTGGTATCCAATCAAACTGCCTCACATCAAGCTGACACCCGCACAAGAACTGCTCCTACTGTCTCTTAGGTACATCCATCATACATATCATTTCTCTTAACTTATGATCACCATATTTGCTAATGTTGTTATGCAGTCATTAGCCGATCTATTCTCCTTCGACATCGGCAAATACCTGGAAGCAGAGGAAGACTCAGCCACCAGCACAGCGATCGAACCATTTTTGCCAACCAATGCACGTGAGCAGTTGTCAGATATTATGCATCGGCTAGAGGTTCCGATTGACTCGCTGGTGGAAGATTGCGGGTCGATCCAGGGAAGACTTGCAGAAATTCAACACCTCTTGCCTACGGAACTATCGGATGCACTCACACCTGTTGCTTACTTAGAATTCCAAAGGACCCAGCTGACTGCATCAAGACGACGCATAGCCGATCGCGCTGAGCAAAGCCACTTGGCTCACAACGATCGGCTGACTGCTCTTGATGAAAAGAAGAAACTTGATGAAATGTCAGCTGACCTCCAACATGCCAACACCAAGCTTGGCCTCTTGAAGAAACGAGAAGCCGATTTGATGGCGGAACTCGATAAGGTTCGTGAAGACATCAACTCCACCGAGTCCCATCTCATCGGCCTACCAAAATCAATCCAAAACCAAGAGGCCAAGCTAGCAGACAAAGTGCGGCTCGTAGTTCGCCAGCATTTGAACCTGAAGACTATCCCTAGATTAGACGAGGATGACATCCGCGCCATCAGCGATATAGATCAAATCCGTCTGCGCGTGATTGAGGCCATTAAGAAATTCTTGTAAAACTTTAGCCTCAGAAAAATCCAAATGTCATCTTGAAAATTAACTTTTGCAGAAAACTTCAATCAGCTTGATCAACAAAAGTTGTGTATATATATTTTCTGATGACGACGCCTTAAACGATATCGGCCATCTGTACATTAGGAATCGGCTATGACTCAGCCGATTTAAACAGTATCACTAGCCGATACTAATTCCGAGAACGAACCTAACCGAGACAGTACGAGACCGAGGCCAGCGACGATGATACGGAGGACGCCGGATCGACTATGCCATAGCAACGATAGGAACAAACCCAACGGCTAGCTGAGCCGATGAGTGAGCGCCTCTCTGAAGGCAGGTGCGTATCGGCTAGGGGACTGATACATTTGGCGTTACGCGTCATGGGACGTCTCTAAAGGCTGAAGCGTATCGGCTGAGGGCCGATGCACTAGGCGTGAAGCTCAGAGCATGGATAACTCATCGGCTAACACTCCAATGATACGCCGTGCAGAAGACTAGGCCTGAAGCTCGATCTACCGTCAGCAGCCCCGTAGGTCGGACCTAACCGATGCAGCACAAAAGTGACGACGGTAGAGGGAGCTTAGCGGGCCGATAGGTCCAGCATGGACGTGATGCGATACATCCGATCGGCCTAAGAGGTAGGACCTAACCGATGCAGCCTCAGATAGAGCAGGATATATCGGGATGGTGGCGAGATTTACCCCTTCTCCGAAGATCGGACTTAACCGATGCAGCCCCGCGTCGAGAGCCAGAACCCGCCGGTAAAACCTAGATAAACTAGGGTGGCGATACGCCGAATTTGTATATGATCGAGAGATATCTTACATGTTTCCAGAGGGTCTATATTTATACCCTGGATTTATAGACAGAGTTCGACGCGTCTACGACCATCGGACATTATTTCCTAGAAAGAACAAAGAAAAATATTCTTAAAGAAGTTAACTAACCAACTAAACCTTCCTAATTAAGCTTACAATTTACAAAAACAAACATCCTGTCGTAGAGTCTACGGTTCTTCCGCAAACCCGGTTTCATCTGAATAATCTTCCAATTTGTAACCGAGTCTTCCTTTGCTACAACCTAATCGGCTTCTCCACTATAGCTATCGGACCTTCTTTTAGTCAAGCTGATAATTTTCTTCCTTCCCTCGGGCTTCTCGGACCTGATCCCGATTAAACAATCACTTGTCTTCAAGTCGATCCAATCTTCTATTAATCTGATCGGCTTTTCTACAGTTCTTCATCGGCTTTATCTCAGTATCTCCATCGGCCGATGACTGCATTAATCCCTCCATCGGACCTCTCAGCCAATCGGCTTAGAAAATTCTTCAGAATCCAGGAGGAAAAAAATGGTAGGGAGAAAGCTGCAAAAAAGGACAATAACCATTTGATACAAATTCTTCATAAAAAAAGGCTTTGCACCTGCAATCAATTTAATATAAAATACCGGTGAAATCATACTAAATGATGCAAATAAATTATAACAAGAAATACAAGCACGGCAATATCATGCATAATTTTCTCAGCTTTCCTACAGAGATCCAAGCAATCTTTATCTTTTACTTGTTCATTTGGTATTCAATCTAGTACTACTAATTGTTGAATTAAAAGTCCATGCTCCACAAAAGCCTTGATAATATAAATGTGGATTAGCAAGCATGATAAAAGGAATACATGTAATTACATACATGTCACACATGTGACATGCCTTGTACATTTTGTTCATGATAAGTCAAAATCAGCAGATGACGTGAATGTTAAGATAACATTCAGATTGTCTTTCTATTACCTAAGAATTATATTCAAATTATAATCAAATTAAAAATGGCCTACAATTTCACAAGTTATACTTGATATAATTTTTGTTAGGTGGACTGGTGGAGTCAAAGCCTCAAAGGAACAATGCTGTGGCTGCACCATCTTTAAGCATTCACACTACGGCTAAAGCATCTCCCATGCAGTCAAAATGGTTCATCAAAAGAAGCACATGCACAGCACCACACACTCATCTAAGAGCTCAATCTTTCTAAGGAAGCACCTCTTCTAACAGGTGGTTATTCCCTAATGCCCCCACAAACTCACAGGAGTTCATACAAGCACAGCTAAATTAAATATGCTCCTATAATCACATGAACCCATGTTTTGTTTTGTGCACTCTTCTAAAAAATAATTCCAATAAAATTCTTAGATTATAACATGTAAACTAGCAAATAGTTGTGCAAAAATGTGATCATGTGCACTGCATGGAAAAAAGATGAGCAATTTGGTCATATCGGTTTATTTTTTTGTACTGTACATGTGATCATATTGGTGTAAAACAGAACATGTGCACATATTTTAAGACAACCTAAAACGCACCAAAAAGAAAGTAAGATCATGTTATCCTATGAGCATAAAAACCACTAGCACTGCAGCATTGATGCTTAAGTTAGATTTCTATCCTATGTCCAAAATTGTAAGAAGATACAATCTCTATCTCCAAATAAGCGAAAATTTCATTTATAGCAGAAGCATTCCACCGGTATCAGAAAATACAGATTCTCCTATCTTCTCACAAAACTAAATGGGAGTGGAACAACGGCAAACGGGAGTAATTACTTAGACAAAATTACTCCTCAGGATTTCTTCAACCTGTCCATTCCCCTTGTCATGATTATCACTCCTTTTTCCTCTTTTCTTTCTCTTCTCTCCTAAACCCTAAACATGGCGGCAGCAGGAGCGGAATGGACTCGACGAGCGGAGATCCTGATGTTGGAGCCACTTGTCGTGGTCTGTGCTCACCTTTGCTCCTTTATCCTTCTTCGACACCAGATTTTCTGACTCACACGCAGAGGGAGTGAACGAGTTGAAGAAATCCCAAGAGACAATTTTGTCTAAGAAATTACTCCTGTTTACTTCGTTCCACTCCTGTTCAGTTTTGTGGTATTTTTGAGGTAGGAGAATCTATGGTATTTTCTGGTACCGGTGGAATGTTTGTGCTATAGATGAAATTTTCCCTCCAAATAACTGACAATGTTGACTTTTATTGTACAAACTTTGATCCATATTAATTTGGCATCAAATTGACAAATAATTAAATAGTAAACCAATATGAAAGATGAAAAATCTAATGGATGGCCTTTATTCTTCAACAACATAAGCTTTTAGTTCCAAGCAAGTTGAGATGGGCTAGGGTTGATATCCAACAAGACAAGTCAATAGCTGTTTTCGAAACACTTCTATTTAAATTACAAGGTATATTCAATTTTTTAAGTTATTTCTTATTTCTTCTTCCTATATTAATTTTCATCTTACTCTATCTCTTCTCATATTATTATCTTGACCTTTATTCTTCACAAGAATATAACTTACAATTTATCATAGGTCACAGTATGAACAGTAAAATCAACACTGCCAATTATTGAAAACAGAGAGAGCAACTTCTATGCACTTTGCCAACTTGAAGTGAATATGTGCCCTTAATTATCGTATGTATTATTAAGGATAATTCCAAGGGTTTCATCTTGTGCCCTTTGAGCAATGCAATTTGTTTTGTTAGATATACCTGTAGCTGCCATAATCATGCTGTGTTAATTTCCTAATACAATGTTAGTGAATCACACAAAACTAGAGCACAACAGGGAATACCACAAATATACCAAATACCATCTCTCAAATGAAAGGTGTATGAAACAGCATTGCATTTGAAAAGGTTGACACTGCAATAAAGAATATCTGAAGTCTCAGTCTTGATAATGTTGTCAGTGTGCAGCTCTCTGAAAATGTGTCACTTAAAGTCGTGCAGCAACATATAGTGCACAAAGTGCACATGCAGAGAAAACAGAACTAGCAAAATCAAAGATGACAAAATGGACACAAAATATAGAAAGCTGTTGATTGGAAACCAATGATGACAGTTTGCCTGAGGCAAGAAGCCTGGTACCAACATTTTCTATGATTTGTAGCAGCTCAAAGGGAAGCAGCTGCGATGACACAGAAGGAAATAAGTGGGAATAAAAGATCAAGAGACTTACAAGGAATTTGTGAGCTAACATGGTAGACAAACTCTCACACACGAACACACAGAGATCTGAAGCTTCAGGGTGGTATTTAGACAGCATCAATTGGACCGAGAAGCCAGCACTTTCACACATTATAGGTGATAACAGACATGGATCATAATGTTTTATTACTAGTAACAAGATAGGTATGGGTATATAACATGATTCTTTCAGCACTGTGGCTTAATAGCAATCACTAGACTATCTGATTATGTACCTGGGGTTGTTGAGTTGTGAGCTCTGATACAATAACCTTCTTCATAATGCTCAGCTGATCATCTAACCCTGGAATAACAAGCTCAGACACAGCAGCAGCTACAGGAAAATCTACTGAAGTGTAGCATAGTATATCTAGCTTCAAGTTGACTACTCTCAGGCTAGCCAATGCAGGTGCTGGAAAAAAAAGAACAAGTGCATATTTACATTAAGGACAATAAAAATTTCCCAAACTGAAGTGAACGGGAAAAAAATGTATATGACGTTAAGTAATGTTGAAGCATAAGAGTATAGTTCTGCACACAGATTTTGCTTTACTAGGGCAGAATGCCAGCTGGCACACCACAACTAGTACATTTGAGGGATTTAAACTTTTGAGGTTGCAACATAAGTTCAAGAAAACAAATACCTGGAAAGTACTCAACTGCTGGGGTGCTTGTTAGACAGATCACTGGCCTGGGCTGTATATATATAGATCCGACCCCCTCGTATACACTTAGACGGGATTCATAGTCACTGTACACTTCTACATGGTATCAGAGCAAGTCTAGACATCCCGGTGCGCTAGCTTCCCTCTCCGGCGAGCCGACCCTTTCCTCCTCGCCGTCGACGTCTTCTTCCCGGTACTCCCCTCGCTCTCTCGTCTCCATTTCTTCTTCTCCCCGTCTCTTCCACAGTCACCCTCTCTCTCCGCCCCACCTCCGCGCGACCAGGCGACGGTCTCTAACCGCCTCCTCGTCCCTCCTCGCACCCGTCTCCGCTCTTCCTCTTGTTTCGTGCATCTCTCCTTCTCTGACGCCGGCGCATCTCCGCGCTCGTCATCTCCATCGGCTGAACTTGCCCAGCCCTCCATCGGCTAGAAACCTATTCTCCAGCCCTTCCGACACACTCAACGGCTCTCGGACGTGAACCTTCTCCCCTCACGTCCGAGCCAGTCCAACGTGTCCACGTGTCCACGGACACGAATCCCTGCCTCCCGGACGCGAACATTTTCTCTTCGCGTCCGATCACTCCCCGCCTTTTTCGCGTCCGCCCCACTCCTTGGCCTCCACGCGTCCACGGACGTGAATCTTCTCTTCACCGACGTGAATCCTCGCACGTCCGTGACCCAACCACTCTCTGCCTACTCCCCATCGGCTGACCACTCCTCATCAGCTGGCCACTCCTCACCTCATCGGCTGCCCACCTCCCATCGGCTTCTCACATCCTTGATCGGCCAATACGTCCTCTCATCAGCTTCCCCCCTCCCATCGGCTTCTCCTTCCCATCGGCTCTTTGCTCCCGTTCTCCCGTCATGGCCACCGAGTCCGCCCTCAGCTCCGGCACTCTCCCAGTCGCCAAATCTGCTCCGGCCCTCGATGCCATAGACCACACCTCGGGCACCACCTCGCCGATCTTCTCTCCTCCCTACGCTGCTGTGAACGTGAAATCTCACGTTCCTATCTCCCTTGACCTTAACGCCAATTACCAAGTGGGTTTTCTTCTTCAAATCCCTCTGTGGAAAATTCGGCCTCCTGTCCCATATTGATGGCTCCGCACCACCTCGCCCCGATGACCCTCAGTGGGACATCGCCGAGTGCTGCGTGCGTAGCTGGCTGCTCGGCTCGGTCGACGACTCTGTCCTTGACCTCGCCATGGACAATACCGACCCCACCGCCCGGGACCTCTGGGTGGCCATCGAGCGGGTCTTCCTGGCCAACAAGCAGCCTCACGCCATCTTCCTCCTCAACAAATTCCACTCCATGGTACAAGGCGACTCCTCTGTCTCCTCGTACTGTCAGCGCCTCAAGGTCAAGGCTGCTGCTCTCCGGGACGTCGGCCACCCTATGGCCGATTCTCAACTCGTCCTCGCTCTTCTGTGAGGCCTCAATCCCCGCTTCTCCAACACCGCCGATGGCATTGCCAACGCCACACCTCTTCCATCGTTCGCTCGGGCTCATGACATGCTAGTTCTCAAAGAACTCCGCCTGGCCAATGATGAGAAGACAGTGGCCCACACCGCTCTTCTTGCCGCAGCCGATAACAGCTGCCGAGCTTCTTGCGCTGCCCCTTCCTCCCGCAGTCCTGGCGCCACAGCAACACCGCCCGCACCGGGAAAGGCAAGGGCAAAGGCAAAGGCAGGACCTGGCAGGGTCCGACGCCACCACGACCTACCTCGGTCCCTACCCACCCTACCGGTCCCACGGGTCCGTGGCTCTACTACAACCCCTGGGCACCCCAGCCCCAGCCACGCAGCCCCATCGGCTGGCAACCCGGAGTTCTCGGCGCCCATCCGCAGGCTCACCTGGCATCGGCTCCCGTTCTGCCGCCCCAGCCGATGCTACCGACCCCACCCACCCAGTCGGTTCCCTCCTGGAACCAGGCTGGCCTCGTCGCGGCCCTCAACCAGATGACGCTCCAACCACAGCACCCTTGGGTGCTGGACTCTGGGGCGTCTTCACACATTGCGTCATCAGCCGGTATACTTCGCTCCTGTCACCCCTCTTCCTCCCCTTTTGTCACCATCGGCAATGGTCACTCTCTTCCTGTCCAATGCCGCGGTGACTCCTCTCTGTCTACATCCACCACTAACCTCCCCCTACGCAATGTTCTTATTGTCCCTTCTCTCATTCACAACCTTATATCTGTTCGTCAATTCACACGAGACAACCACTGCTCCATTGAATTTGACGCGTCTGGTTTCTCTGTGAAGGATATCCCAACCCGGCGACAGATTCTTCGCTGCGATAGTGGCGGCGACCTCTACACCATTCCCGTTGCGCCGTCCACCCCACACGTCAGCGTCGCCCTCTCCACCAACCTTTGACACCTTCGCCTCGGCCACCCCGGCCCCGACGCTGTCGCCACCCTCCGTCGCGGCGCCTCCATTCGATGTACCCACAGCAGCTCCACAGTTTGCCACTCATGTCAACTTGGCAAACATGTGCGCCTGCCCTTTTCTAGTTCTCTCTCCTGTACCTCGCGTCCATTTGAACTTATACATTGTGATGTATGGACGTCCCCAGTTAAAAGTGTCTCCGGTAATCAGTATTATCTCGCTATACTTGACGATTACACACACTTTTGCTGGACCTTCCCGCTCATCCACAAATCCGAGGTCGCCTCTCACCTCACTCACTTCGTCACGTACGTATCCACTCAGTTCAACCTCCCCATCAAGGCTTTACAAGCCGATAACGGTACGGAATTCGTCAACCGTACCGTTACAAACCTCCTCCCCTCGCAGGGCATCCATCTCTGGCTCTCCTGCCCCTACACCTCTCCTCAGAACGGCAAAGCTGAGCGCCTCCTTCGCACCCTCAACAACATCAGTCGCACCATGCTACTTCACGCCCACCTACCCGCCACTTATTGGGCTGAAGCTCTGGCTACTGCGACGTACCTTCTCAATCGGCACCCATGCTTCTCCGTTCATAACAACGTCCCCTATGACCTTCTCTACCGCACGGCGCCCGACTACTCCCACCTTCGCGTTTTCGGGTGCCTCTGCTACCCAAATCTCACCGCCACAGCTTCCCACAAACTCGCTCCGCGCTCCCCCGCCTGTATTCTCCTCGGCTATTCCTCCTCTCACAAGGGATACCGATGCCTCGACCTTTCCACCCGACGGGTCCTCGTCTCTCGTCACGTCATTTTTGACGAGACATGTTTTCCCTTCGGTCTCCTTCATCCGAGATCCTCCTCTAGTGATCTCGACTTCCTCCTCACCAACACCGTGCCGACCAGGTCTCCCCCACTGCCCTCTTCATCGGCTCCCTCATCGGCCGCTGCTGAGGATCTACCCGTCACATATCGGCCGATACCCATCGGACCCCCATTGGACCCCCACCATCGGACCCTCACCATCGGACCCCCATCGGACCCACCCCTATCGGCCGATACCGATATCGCTCCTACTTATCCTTCAGCCGATACCGTTCCCTCTCCATCGGACACCCCACTTCCATCGGCTCCTCACTTTCCATCGGCTCCCCCCACCCTATCGGCTGCCCCCACCCTATCGGCTGATCCATCTCTATCGGACCGATCGGCACACTCGGCCCACCCAACCTCATCGGCTCAGGCCGATCTAATTTCCCCGTTTCCTCTTGTCTACAGTCGCCGACTCGGAGCCGATGACGCCTCCACCCGACCAGTTCTTCCCATTACTCCCGCACCCCCATCGGCTCCAGTTCCCTCCACCTCTCACATGGTCACCCGCTCCCAGACCGGGTCTCTTCGACCAAATCCGCGCTACGGTCTCTCCGCCGTCCACAGCTCCATCTCGCCCATCCCGGCGACTTCTCGCTCCGCCTTGGCCGACCCTCGGTGGCGCGCGGCCATGGCCGACGAGTACAAGGCCCTCATGGACAACGAGACCTGGCGCCTCGTTCCCCGACCTCCCGACGCCAACATTGTGACCGGTAAGTGGATTTTCAAACACAAATTCCACGCCGATGGCTCCCTTGCCCGTCACAAGGCTCGCTGGGTAGTCCGGGGTTTCTCCCAACGACCCGGTGTCGACTACGACGAGACCTTCAGTCCCGTTGTCAAACCCGCCACCATCCGAGTCGTCCTCACCTTGGCTACCTCTCGCTCCTGGCCGATCCATCAACTGGACGTGAAGAACGCTTTTCTTCACGGCCACCTGACGGAAACAGTCTACTGCCAGCAGCCCCCAGGCTTCGTCGACCTTTCTCGGCCCGACGACGTCTGTCTTCTTCAACGCTCTCTATACGGCCTCAAACAAGCCCCTCGTGCCTGGTACCAGCACTTTGCTGCCTATCTTCAGCACATCGGCTTCGTGGCCTCTGCGTCCGATAGTTCCCCGTTCGCTTTCCATATCGGCTCCGCCACTGCCTATCTACTCCTCTGTCGATGACATTGTCCTCACAGCGTCTTCGACATCTCTCCTCGACCAGATCATGGCCCGACTCCACTCTGAGTTCGCCATAACCGATCTTGGTCCTCTCCACCATTTCCTTGGCATCTCCGTAACCCGTTCCACCCACGGGCTCTTCCTTTCCCAACGCCAATACGCCATCGACCTCCTCCAGCGTGCAGTCATGGCCGACTGTCACCCCACGGCCACCCCAGTCAACACTCGAGCCAAACTCTCCGCCGCCGATGGCGCCCTCGTTGCCGATCCCTCTCACTATCGGAGTCTTGCCGAGGCTCTCCAATACCTCACACTCACCCGACCCGACCTCACGTACGCTGTCCAGCAAGTGTGCCTCTTCATGCACGCTCCGCGCGACCCTCACCTCGCGCTGTTCAAGCGCATCCTACGCTACGTGAAGGGCACCTTCTCCAGCGGGCTGCATCTCAGCTCCAGCCCCATCGACTCCCTCACCGCGTACTCCGACGCGGACTGGGCCGGCTGCCCCGACTCTCGACGCTCTACGTCCGGCTACTGCGTCTACCTCGGTGACACTCTCGTATCCTGGTCCTCAAAACGCAAGACTACAGTGTCCCGCTCCAGCGCTAAAGCTGAGTACCGCGCCGTCGCCCACGCCGTTGCCGAGTGCTGCTGGCTTCGCCAGCTTCTCCAGGAGCTCCGTGCACCCCTCTCCACCGCGACCGTCGTCTATTGTTACAATGTCAGTGCCGTCTACATGACCGCCAACCCGATTCATCACCGACGCACCAAGCACATCGAGATCGATATTTATTTTATCCGTGACAAGGTTACATTAGGACAAGTTCGGGTGCTCCATGTACCATCGGCACATCAGTTTGCCGATATAATGACCAAAGGCCTGCCCACGCCTTTGTTCACTAGTTTTCGGTCCAGTCTCTGCGTCCGTTCCCCTCCCGCTGCGACTGCGGGGGGTGTTAGACAGACCACTGGCCTAGGCTGTATATATATAGATCCAACCCCCTTGTATACACTTGGGCGGGATTCATAGTCACTGTACACTTCTACAGTGCTAGCCTTTGAGCTATTGAATGACTGATTGGTCAATATGGTTATTTGAATTGCATCTGCATTCTAGAAAATAAAATATTCAGAAAGGTGCTCACAGATTGGAGTAGGATACTAGGATACAAGAAGTCTGCATCATTCTACTATAGAATGCACCAAACATGATACATATTGCTTGCCATTTTCAAAACAATATTCCTTCATGTACTTCATATTTCCAAACATGTCAGTTACAAGTTGAAACAAAACATTTCATTGTCAGATTTTGAAGCTAGGTATAATTAAAATTTGATGCCTTCATAAACAGGTGAAAGATAAGTGAACCAAGTTGACAATGTCCACGCTACTCATTTGAGCTTGAGGAAATACATTCTCACAAGCTCACCAAGAAATAAATTTGTATCATATTGGAACTAATAACCAATCCCAACATGGAAGTAATAAGTTAAGCCTCTAACTTAAATAACCAATCCAACATGGAAGTAATAAGTTAAGTCTCTAACTTATATAGCAGGTTTAGTTGAGTCTAAGAATACCTCTTTTGTCAATGAGAGGTTCCTCTTTGCTGGGAAGAATTTTGAACAAGATACAATATTTGCATCATACTCCTCAGTGCTTCCATTTCGAGATAAATGGTGAACAGAATTCAAATCATTGCCATGCAAGATAATAGAATAATGTGATTCGTCAGGAGTTCTTAGCGGGCCTTCAATTAGGTAAGAAACAGGAGGATCTATGAGCTTAGAAGATGTTGATTCAATGAGTGAATAAAACCTTGCTTCAGTGCCTGCAAAAAGTGACACATTACATAATAAACAATTTCATTTACACAACACAATTATCTTCTCTTTCAAAGAAAAACCGAACATCTTAAATAATAAAGTACCCATTGCTGGCAAACATGATTAGGTCTCTTTTTTGTAAATAAGTAAAATATTCTTGCATCATTTTCTTCCTGTGAGTCCTCATTTCCAGGCTCAAGGAATCTCAAAGGTAAAACAGGCATGGACCCTCTAACTTTGTCAACTCATGAAGCAATTTGGTCCCTTGTGTTGCTAATAATTTAGTTGAGAAGTTTCGGGACAAGGTATTGTCAACTTGAACATTATTTATATGCATACATTATGACGCAAGCACACCACGACAAAAGTGCAACATTGCACACATTGATGACAAAGGAAGGAATTCTTTCATACCATATTTTTGTCCTTCTATACATATCATCTCATGCAAGTCTTCCATTTTTTTTAAAATGTAATATCCATAAATAAACTATCAAGGTGACATTTGTGCTGTACAAACCATCTGAATCAATCTTTGACCAAACAAATACATGCATATTGAAACTTAACCTTAACACTTCACAATCCCCACATACCATACATCCGACCCAAAAAAAAAAGCCATTCATGCAGTTTAATGTAGCATTTTGCTATGTGAAAAATAATCATACCAAGCATAATGCATGCAAAGTAAGAAACAGGTTTGTATTGTAAGTACCAAAAAGATTTCAGTGTATGCACTCTGCAGCTCAAGGAGAGGATTGAACAATTACCATACGTATCATCCGAAGAAACATAGAGCGGAAGCTTCAGCGGCAGCTCGCAGCGCAGAAGGCAGCCCTTCTCCCACAGCAACCTCCCAAGCTCATCCTCCCACACAACCTCCGTCACTTCCACCTCTTCCAGCACGTCCCCCTCGGAAACAACAAACCGAATCTCCCCGCTGCCCGCGTCCACGCAGCCTCCGACCATGCCAAGACTCGCCCTCTCGCCGGACAGCCTCTCCCTCAGCGCCCGGGCCAACTCCAGCGTCCTGCAGGCATCCGCCTCGAAATCCGCGCTCCCCACGTGCAGCGCCCCCACGATGCCGAACCCCCTCACCAGCAATCCCCTGATATCCTCTGCACGGAACCACGAGATTGTCAAGCGAGAACCCCGAGCGCACCAGATAGAGAAAAGGAGTGAGTGAGACGAGAGGGCTTACCTGCTTCTCGTTGGAGATCGGGGCAGGAGGTGCCGTCGGGGAGGGAGCGGAGGGCGGCGGCGACGGTGAGAGGGGGGAGGAAGCGCGGGGAGCCGACGAACCAGCGGAGGGAGGGGGAGGGAGGGGAGACGAGGGACTTCCTCGGGCAGAGGAAGCGGAGGGTTGGAGGGCGGCGCGATCCGCCGGCCATCGGCGGGGCCATATAGGAGGAATGCCCTCGGTTTGCTGGCGAGGTCCGTGTGGGCGTTTCTTCCACTTTTGGTTGGACTGGATCCGAGGTCGTAGAAATCCTGGCCAATCTATTTGGACGGGCCGGAGTGGAGGCCCATCCAAACGAGGTGTCAATTTGCCGATTTTCTTTGGCAGGCAATTTGACGAATTTTGACATCATGAGTTCAAAAAAGGGCGCTGCTACACGTACTGCAATTCCTTTTACAGAATTCTTACGAACAACGATCTTAACCGTTTAAATTAACTAGATGATAGGAAATCTAGATGTGCTCGCAGCGTAACATATCAGTTTTAGTAAGAGTTTAGTTAAAAAAAGTAGTATGAATAAACTTTTCCTTCAAAATATTATTTTCACGACGTGTTACCCCATTTCTGAAATCTGAAATGTGCCTCCTAGTTTTCTATAGCTTTAAAATATGTCATTTCATCTCATTTTCACTCATTTCTTTTCCTCTTTTCCCTTTTTTTTTCTTATTTTCTCGAGTGAATTGTAGTTCAGGCCACCTAATGTTATTAATGTTTTATTTTGGATCACTCTTAACTAAACTGATTCTTTGACTTTAGACAATTTTGCTATTTTTACAGTTTGGACCCCCCAATTCTCTTTTATAGCCATATTTAGCCTCTAATCCAACAAAGATATGTCATGCACATAGATAGGTGAGTTTATCAGTGAGTCAGAGCCCATATGCTTGGTATCATTGATGTTCACTGAAGATGTTGTTTGGGTGGTTTAAAATAGTGATCTAAAGTGAAAAATATCGATTTAAAAGTGGTCCAAAGTAAAACTCTTGCACACATTGTAATTCACTCTATTTTCTCCAATAGAAAAATTCTATTATATCCTCCATAAATTTAAATTTGAGTGCAACTTAGGACAATACTAATTAGTGAATATTCGTTAGCAAACACAATCTATACAAACATACAATTATTACATCTTAAATATGACACATTAAATCATTTTCACATTATTTTAACATATATACATCCATCATTTTTATAATATTTAACGTATATTCATCCACGTATATTCTGTATCAAAGCGTGCATCATCTAGTATTCATTATATACTTTCCACGAATAGCATTGGTTATTCTTATTTCACCTGTTACGACACAATGGCATGCAAAAATGAGCCTCACTCACCTATCCTAGTACCCTCTTTGTTCTCCTCGAACTGCGTTGTGGGTGTCCTCCCTTATTCTCATATGAGCCATGCGCCTCATCCGCAATGGCACCAATAAGGCACTGCTCAGATACGGGTAAATTTGGGGTTTTAATAGAGTCCTACTTGACTTTTTTTTCCTTCAGTGTAAAAACTGTTTAGGTGTGTGTGTTTACAGGACATACTGGACTTGCTCAATCAACTAAAATAACATGCCTGTGCTAATCATCTGGCTTCTTCGATGACATGTGTGCTCCTGCTGGTACTCTAACTTATATGCGCGTAGCAATTTTTGTGTGTGTTGGCCTGGTGCAAACTCCCCCAAATTAACGCACGTGTCGCGTGTTTTGCTCCAACAAACAACGCTATTGAGTGTGTATGGCTTGGGCTGTCAGTGCATTCGTTGGGCGGCTAGGGACGTGTTTAGTTGCCTATATGGAGGGTGGCTCACATGGGCAGGTGCAGGAGACGGTTATTCGATTTCCCGCATGGGCGCAGGGTTTGGCTCTGCACATGCAAAACGGTCTCTCGAGTTAGGGCCAATGGAAACGCACGTGCTGAGCTTCACTAGTCATTCGGACTGCACTCACGCAGACAAGGGGATACGAGGGTGTAGGCTCGGGGATGCATAGGTCTAGGAAACAAGAGGGATCGTACTTCCTGTCACCTCCATCTGCATGTCTGCCACCGTCTTCTCTCCATGGTTACGCGCCTGTTGTTATAGTCTCTCCATCGCTTGGGCAGACTATCATCTTTCTCCTTCTATCCATGTCATAGCTATCATCATTTTCTCCACTACCAACTCCTTTCCTCCTTCGACAACCAGACTAACCAGATCCAATGATCACAAGCTCCTACGAGGTAAGTGATAGGGAGAGTGGTCCAAGCGAATAGTGGAGTCCAATAGGGAGGCATGGGATCCAACAACAGGGGGTGAGAAGCCAGTATCCAGTGAGGATTAACAACTAGAGAGGGATCTGACGGTGAGGGGCGAGAAGCTATTGTCCGGTGAGAATTAACAACTAGAGAGTTATTTCTTTTTTCCCTTTTTTTTCTCTTACCGATTCATATATGTAGGAGGCTAATCGGAGTAAGAAAAACACTGATTATTTATATACTAAGAAAAACTATACTGCCAGCTCCAAGAAAAACCAATAATATCATTACTCAACAGATACAAATAAATGACATGGTGTTAAAGTTACTAGTGAAACTATAATACCCATTAGTTATTAATTTCAGAGTTAAAAGAAGTTCTCCATCCTGTCATATCTTGGGCAAAATCTGACCAAATGGTTGATTATAAGCACTACACAAATGACCTTCCAAATTGACTCACCACTGTTTTGAACCAACGATGATAGTTTTTTCAGTGTTGATTGATGATAAAGCCCATAGTCATTTTATCACAAACCCGCATTGATGCCACCAGGCGGTATAAAGGCAAGCCGGCCAATCCAATGTCTATGCTCTAAGTCGACGTGCCCTGACCTCTCTTCCTGTCCGCTCACCTTTGGACCAACCCCTCCTTCTCCCCCTCTACTTGCCTCTCTTCTCTTTTGCTTTGCCTCGCCCTTCTTCTCCCCTTACAAGTGCCACCATTGTTGTCGCGCTGCCACTGTTGCTCTCTCCTAATGAGCCCTTCTCACTGATAGATCTAGCTAGTTGAAGGTGTGGAGGTGAGCCACCACTGCCCTCTTATCACCTTCCTATCCACCCTTCCACTACCCTACTCACTCTTCCTCACCCACCCTTTTCCTCTCTTGCCTGACCCCTCTTAGTGCCAAATTTGGCTCAACTGAGGCCGCCAGATCTTGAAAGCATGATCACCCTAAGGCAAGGGACATGAGATATTGTAGCCCTCTTTCTCTCTCCCTCTCCACCTTGCTTTGTGCCGGATCCGGCTTGTGGACCATCGCATCAAGTAGTAGTTAGAGAAATGGAGGAGTGATGGGGGTGTGAGTGGTGGCGCAATGGCTAGGAGGTTGGTGGCTCGATTATGACAAAGATGACAATGGCCATAGCTTTGTGATGACAACAATGGCCATGGCTCGGCAACAACGGTGGTAGCAGTTCGGTTTTTTCTCTTTTTTTTTCTAGAAGAGGCATTATGGGTGTTAGGTATGCAATTGTACTAGGACTTGGGTCAATGCAGCAGATCGCTTGCCTTGTTTGTGGGCCCATGCAAGTAGATGCAACTATAGTAGTAGCAGTTCATGGAAAAGGAATGAAGAAGAGAATAGAAGACAATGGTGGCTCGGTTGAAAAGATCTTGATGTCTCTTATGAGGGAAATAGGCGTTCTAGAAAATCACTCACAGTAGAGTCAAATTCATCAAAACTTTCAGTCTTAAAAACTAAAACTTCTAGTTGGCATCTGCTGTTGAGATAGGAAAAGCTAACTGGAACTTTTGGATTTTAGTACCAAAACTTTCGGTCCTGAGACTATTCCATCGAGATGAAAAGCTCGGGGGCAATATTTGCCTATATCATTTGTTGGGAACTTCTTTGGATGCTGGATGTTCCATGTTCATTGCAGCAGGTTGAGATCTCTGGACAAAATTGTAAAGAATGCCGAACGGTTTTTGCATAACAAAGGACAGTCAAGGCTTAGTTGTACTCTCCTAAACAAAAATTGAACTACATTCACTATTAAGATTTTTCACATGCCATGGGTCCAAGTGGTGGTGAGCTTTTTATACTTTCTTGCTATCGGCTTGTGGACAAGTCGAATTTTAAGGGAGGATGATTGTTAGGTTTGCAAGTGTACTGGGCCTTGGGCTGATACAGCTGATCACTTGTCTTGGTTGGCCCATGCAAGTATATGCAGCTGTAGTATACAAGGTAGTAGCAGCTCATGGAGAAGGAACGAAGAAGAGAATAGAAGACAACGGTGACTCGGCGGCGACTTGCATTGGTTTGTGCTTGAACCTCGTCGAAATCTTTCTGTCATTCCTTTCTTGCTGTTTCTAGAACATTCCACCATGGTCTAGAACCTGTACTACTCCTTTTTGTTTCCACCCAAATACAGATAGTCAATAATTACGAACCCATAGTGATGTGCACTTATGTAGTAGTGTATTAATGAACTTTAAAATATTTAGTTTGAAAACATAAAAATGATGTCAAATTTGTCATAAAAGTAGTTCATTATCTCATAAACTTATTAGATTTTGTATACTCTAATAAAAAATTATGGACAATGTCATGCCTAAAAGATTATAAAAGGTCAAATGTCATATACTCTTTACATTTTTTACTGGAGTTAGAAGTTAATGATAGATAGTGTTTCATAATTAGTCTCTTAAAGCATGTTGTATTCCTGAATATGTGGCTAGAGCGATTCGTCTTTGACGGTTAAACCCTTGGCTTGACTACCAATATGCAATGCTTAGCGGAGTGTTTGGCCGATCGATATCAAATTCCATTGGGCAGTATCTCCTTGGAGCCACCTATTAACTTCTTCGTCAAGTGGCGAACAAGCTATCGATTGGTAAATCAGTCGATCACATTGGCGGTCTCTGGTGGTTCATACAACTCTGGTTGAACATCTATACTTTCAAAGTCATCCCCAAGACCCCTTTTCTCTTTGACTTTTTTGGCCGATCATTTAGAGGAAAGCGAAGCCAGCCGACGCCGAAGTGTATCACTTAGTGAAGCTGCATCAACTATTTTTTTGAAGCAAAATGACCCCTCTCGGACTCAACCAATGGCTCAAATGCTTTTACTATGGCTTTACCAAGAAGGCCACTCTATGGTTCGTGTATGAGGACACTTTATCATTTGAGATGCCTTCTAGATTTTACCCTCTCCACGCTTTAGTCGATGATGTATTGAAGACAATATTCCTATTAGCTATAACTCCCAATCTTCTATTGATTGCATTCTCATTGGTCCATCCCAACACCCATCATACGAGTTTTATCATCCATCTGTCAACACTCGTCAGTTGAGTTTTGGCCAACTCCCAATCGACTTATTATTCATCGGCAAGCTCTAAGTCCGAGGAGATGTAAGTAGTGGCTTGGAGGACGATCAGCTAAGGATGATATCTGGATCTCTATCCTTAGGGACCATCACCACCTTTGATCCTTGTATATCCAACACCAAACTCTTCACTCAATTATGGTCGAAGTAGAGAAGACATTTATTTAGTTCATCGGTTGAACATTTTTGCTCGTGCCTTAATCCTGACTACGTCGAATCCAATGAAGAGGTAGTCCTTCTCCATACTATGTTTTCCATACTACATTGCATCTTGAATACATCATTTAACCTCCATGACCCTATAGGCTGGTGATAAAGCAGCACCTACAACAACCACAAGCGGTCGGCCAATTGTGTATCAACCTCCATTGGCCGAGCCTCACCTTGGACATGGTGCTCCATCTCCATCGGTTCTACTTTGAGTACCGCGATCGTCAAGAACCAAACACAAGAAGCTAGCTACTTGGACAGTTTCCAAGAAACAAAAATCTAACACTGATGCCACAATCACAGTACTGATTCCCCAAGGACCTCCTCCTACTTCAACATTGACTCCTTCACCCTCGCCGGTATGTGCCGATTTACCTTTTTCTTCGTTATCTTCATACTTCTCCTGATATCTTCATTTTATAGCTTGAACCATTAGCTACCGACATGCAGCCGCTAGAGACCACTACAAGCACTAAGCCGATGGTTGCTCTATAAGTTATAACGTCTTCAACCGTAGCCGATCCTTAACCAAGAAATACTCAAGTAGTCCACATTACTTCCACCTCGGTCATCATCCATGCTCTCGAAACTCA
The DNA here is from genome assembly GCA_030770085.1 of Oryza coarctata. NCBI lineage: Eukaryota > Viridiplantae > Streptophyta > Magnoliopsida > Poales > Poaceae > Oryza > Oryza coarctata. The sequence goes on along the minus strand of CM061484.1, from coordinate 6,199,922 downwards.
TCAAGCTGATACCGATGTTACTGCTCATGCCAATCCCACTGTGTCTCAGCTATGTTCACGCTATATCTTCACTTTTGCTTTGGCTCATAGTTCTCCTACTCACCGATGTTAATGTGCAGTCATTGGCCGATTTATTCTTTTTTTTGACATCAGTAAATACTTGGATACGGATGAAGACACAACTACCAGTGCAGTGATCACACCGTTTCTACTAGTCGATGTGCACGAGCAATTATCAAATATCATCCATCAGCTAGATGTCCTGATCGGCTCACTGGTGGATGATTGCGTACCAATCCGAGGAAAACTTGCTAAGATTGAACATCTCCTGCTCGAAGAGCTTACCAACATACTAACACCTGCTACCTACTTGGAATTCCATAAGATCCAGCTGATTATGACCAGGCGATGTATAGCCGATCGCGCCAAACAAAGCATCTTAACTCAAAATGATCAGCTATTCGCCCAAACCGCTTGATGAAATAAAAGCTAACTCGTAGGATACCAAACCAAGCTAGGCCAGCTGAAGAAATGAGAAGCAGATTTGATGGTAGAACTCAATAAGGTGCGTTACGACATTGAAGTCATCGAATCCCATTTTATTTGCTTGCCACAATTAATCCAATATCAAGAGGCCAATGTAGCAGAAAGAGTATGTCAAGTAGCTCATCGACACAAGAGCTTGAAAACCATCTCTGGTTCTGATAAGGAAGACATTTGCGCCATTAACGAGATAGATAAAAACTGTCTACGTGTGATCGAGGCAATCAAGAAATATCTATGATACTTCAATGTTGAAAACCTATAATGTCACTTCAAAACATTGATTGCCTATAATAGAATTTGATCAGCACTGTTAATCTTTCTTGTATTCCCTAAAGACAATATCTAATGATATTGGCTATCTATATAACCAATATAACCATATCGGCTTTTGTCTTGAAGAAATATTAGAAATCGATCGCAAGTAGTTGACTTAGGTAAATAGTACCATTAGCCAATCGAACACAATTGGCTTTCATCTTGAAGAGAATTAGAAATCGGCCACACTTAGCCTATTTAGGCATCAACCCAAATGCTAGTATAATATTTCTTTAGATTAAACTCTTGTTGGAAGCTTTGGCTTGTCCATCAGCTTGAGCATAATATGGTGACAAATTTAATAACTATTGAAATTCACCAGACACGAAGATAGAACCCTGATCGATGGTAATTATCTGTGAAATACAAAACTGATAGATAATATGTTTCTTGATGAACTCAATTACGTTCTTAGAGATAACTTTCTTCAAAGGGATAGGCTCTATCCACTTTTTAAAATAATATATCACCGCCAATATGAACTTATGCCCTTTACTTGATGAAGGATAATTCTGGTTGATCATGTTGATTTCCCAAGCTCTAAATGGCCATGACTTGATTATTGGGTTCATTGCCGATGTTAGGGCTTGCTGCACATTTCCAAACTTCTGACAGTCTTGGCATCATTTGTAGTACTTAAAGCAATCTTTCAGTATTGTTGGCCAAAAATACCCAGCTTGTCCCATCAGCTATCTCGTCTTGTGAGTCGATTGATGGGCTCTGCAAACGCCTTTGTGTACTTCGATAATAACTATTGTAGCCTCTTTCGTACCCAAGCATCTTAATAGAACTCCATCAATGGTCTGATAATACGAGTCCTCATTAAGTAATATGTATTTAGTAGACTTATACCAAAGTTTTCTAGAAGCTGATTGTAACGTATTTTGTAAATATTAGATAATCTCTCGTCTTCGATCATCAGCTTAAATATGATTTCCAATATCAACTATTTCAGCTTCCATCTCCCTATCTAGCCAATATCCCAAAGCAATTTGAGCAAGATCATTGTCTTTCAAATTCTGCTATCTAGGAATATGATCTAATGACACCACTTTGAAATCCATCAATTAATGTTTACATTCTTCATAATATAATTTCAAGGCATCATCCTTGCACTCATACTCCTCAGACAACTACTTGATTGCCAATAAAGAATACCTAGTGATCACTATAGCATCGGCTCTGATTTCCCTTAACAGTTGAAGACCTTCGATCACCGTTCATACTCTGCTTAATTAGTGGTCTGATAAGGTTTGATTGTAAAAGTGAACTCAAACCTTGGCCCTCGAAGCGATACAATCACCAAGTCGATAGCAGATCCATGCTTACAAATTGATCCATCAAAGAATAAAGTTCATTAAATCGGCTCCATAAAATCTCCATGGATCCCTCTATGTTGTACGATGAAATTGTCCATAGCTTGCCTTTTGACCGTTTTAGCCAATTCAGATCGAACTTTATCAAAGCAAATATCCATTTACCAATTCACCCTTTTAAAACTGGAGCCAATAGCATATACTTAACCACATCGGCTTTATAAACCACTATGCACTCAGCTGATAGGAGATAATGCCTTAACTTGGTACATAAAAACTCTAAGCAAAAGCATAACTTTTCCACTTCATGATATCTTGTCTCAGCATCTAGAAGTCATTGGCTCATATAGAATACCACTCATTCTTTTCCTTCAAATTCTTGTATCAACACTGATCCGATGAACTTCTCATCAGCTGATAGATATAACTTGAATGGTACCCCTTTCTACAGCGGAATCAATATTGATGGAGAATTTAGATAATCTTTAATTTGATCAAATGCTTTTTGCTACTCGACACCCCACATGAACTCTCGATTGACTCGTAACTTCAGCAATGGAGTGAAGTAGTCAATCCTTCCCGATAGATTTGAAATAAACCTCCTCATAAGGTTAAGTTTACCGATCAAAGACTGTAACTGTGTCTTATTGACTAGTGGCTCAGTGCTTTAGATAGCCTTGATGATTTGTTGACTAACTTCAATTCCCCTCTCATGCACCATAAGGCCTAAGAATTGTCTAGCTGATACGCCAAAAACACATTAATTAGGATTTATCCTAAGTACACATTTCTTTGCCCTCTTCAGTACTTTTTGCAGATCGACTATATGATCTTTAACACTAGATTTGACCACTACATTATCAATATATATATCCACCAATAGGCCGATGAGATCATGAAATATATAGTTCATGGCTCTCTGATAAGTCACACTAGTACTTTTTAATCCGAAGGTCATAACTATCCACTCGTATAAGCCAATAGCTCTAGGACATCTGAACACAGTCCTATGAAAATCTTCCTCCTCCGTAAAAAACTGATTATAACCTGCATTACTATCCATCAAGCTGATGATCTTTTGACCTGATGCTGCATCAATTCATAGATCTATCATCAGCATCAGATACTCATCTTGAGGGGTAGCCTTGTTCAAATCCTAGAAGTCGATACATATCCTTAGCTTTTCATTCTTCTTCTCCACCGGGACAATGTTGGATATCCACTCAGCACATTAGCATAGTCTGATGTAATTTGCATCATACAGCCTTATGATCTCCACCTTGATTACATCATGTAACTCTGCTTTGAATCTTCATGGAGGCAGTTTGAACGACCGATATCCTAGTTTGATAGGAAGTCGATGTTCAACAATCAATCGGCTTAAACTTGGCATTTCATGGTAATCCTAGGCAAAACATTTCTAAAATTTCTTCAACAATTTTATTAACTCTTCTCAATACTTGGTGCATAAATTTTTACTAATATACATTAGCCTTGGCCTACCTCCTAGTCCTATATTAACTTCTTCAAAATCATCGACCAACGTAAATCTTTGCTCTAATTTTTCTTTGAAATCTTCAATGGTGCCCATTAGAGCAGAAGTTCTGAACTGACTTGCTTGAGTAGCTTTATTCCCTTGCTAGTTACGTCAAGGAAATCTCCATCCCATATCTTCCTAGACAAGCAATTAACTCCATCAGCTTTCTAAATTGGCAGATCAATTACCACAATGCTGGTAGACTGATTGGATGGAATCACCTTAACTTAATCTCCTAGCCACTATATAAGGCTTTGATGTACTGTGGAAAGAATACAATAGTTAGCATGAATGCAGTTCTTGCTGAGAAGCAGACTATATGATCCCTTGACATCGATGATAAAAAATGTGGTGGGCAATGTCTTGCTTCCAACTAATAATTCCACATTCAGCACGCACTTCGTTTCCAATGGATTCCAACCGATGTTTTTTAACACCATATTTGTTTTGATTAGATCTTTGGCAGTCTTTCCTAGCTTGCAATATGTAGCGTACGGCATAAGGTTGATAGATGTACCTCCATCAACTAGCATCTTCATCATCAGCTTCTCTTCTACATATCCTTTGATGTATAATGGCTTCAGATGCAATGCTTAGATTCTTTAGTCTTCTCAAATATGGCTTGATTGGGCTACAACATCAATCAGGCAAAAACCTCTTCTTCATCTTTTTTATCGGATGAAAAAGCTTTGTACTCTAGAGACAAGAAGAACATCATTGTCTTTATGCTTGATGCGCCAAACGTGTCTAGTCTTTTAACTACGATCGGCCTCCTCATGGTCCTGTCATTGCTTCTTGTGTTACTCCCTATGGAGCAATCTGTGTGCCATCCTTTTCTGAATCTTCATGAAGATTCTGGACGGACACCACTAGGAATTGGAATTGTATTATTCTTCATACAACTCTCTATCATCAGCTACCTTTTAACAGTAGTCTTCATTAATCGGCCTTAATCGGCTACGTACCGATGCTCGCTTAATAGGTGATCGATTATACGTAGTCCTTTTCTACTCAGCATGATGCGAACTTAGTTTGTTGCACTCAAGAAAATCTTTAATCGATTGCATCCTCATGTCTTGATCACAGTAATACTAAAAGAACGAACAACCTCAATATAGATTGTACTTCTCCTTATGTGCCATGGCTCGCCGTTTTTCGTCTTGACATCTAGAATATTTTTTGACCAAGTATGATAAGGCAACTTTTGATGTTCCCTGATGTCTTCCTTCATCGGCCCGATCTCTTGAAGACCCTGCAGACACCATGTTCACAGGAAAAAATACCCATCTATCTTCATTGGCTTTTTATCTTTGAATTTGCTTTTCTCCTTGTTCAACAGCCAATTGCAATTGTTGCCAAAAAACTCTGCACTTACTAGTATGATGAGAAATTGAATTATGCCACTTGTAGTATTTCTTCTTTTTGAGCTCCTCGGCTAACGGAAGTACATGTTTTGACAGAAGCTGAATCTGCTTCTCTTGAAGTAGTAGATCAAAGATCTTATTAGCTTTATTAATATCAAAGTCATGCATTTCCTCCCGGTCGATACTCTTCACCTAGGGACATAATTTGTCTTTTCTATTCCTAGCCCACTCTGCCAAACCAACTTCTACATCAGATTCCTCATTATCTGAGTTCGATGCATAAACTTGTAACTACACAACCTTTCGATGGAATATCTCTTTCTTGACTTCAATGAATCAGCTTTCATGACCCAATACCTTCTATAGAAGATGTGTCAGTCTCTCAAACCCTTAAGATGAAAAAGGTTCCCAGATCAAAGCCAACAACTCTTGGAAGGCCAACTCACCTAGTTTTTTGTTGCTCAAAATAAGATTGCAACATCGGCTTCTCATATTCCAGAAACATTGGATGTACTCTAGAACTGACTTATCAGGTCTCTATCAAACTGATGTCATATCTATCAGCCTCATCTCATGAATTCCAGCAAAGAGAAATTTGTGGAATTGCTTCACCCGATTGGCCCATCCCCTAATTGAGTTGGGAGGTAATGAAGAGAACCATATGAAGGCCAATCTAGAGAGGGACAGCGAAAAAAAGGGACACTTAGGGCTTTCTCAGCCGATGCCTCCCCACATTGGGCTAAAAATGGACTGATGTGTTTCATTGTAAATATATTATCCTGTCCTAAGAATTTGGAGAAGTCCGGTATACTGTATCGGTGTGGCAACAAAACGCTATCGAACCACTCTAGGTAAGGGTGCCGATACATAAAGGTTTGCTCCTTAGGTTTGATACTGAACTGCACTGACCACCTCTACAACCCTAGTAAACCAATCCTCCTCTCTTGGATTCTCTCTTTTGTATTATGGAGGTAGAGTTGGTGCTCGATACTATCTGAGAAAATCTCCTAGATGATTGCTTGTATTAGGATAGTCAGTTGGGTAGTCTTGCTGATATCCTCTGTAGTAAGTTGTCTGATGATACCCTGGCAGCATATCATCATGTTGCCTCCAAATCCTATCTTGTGCTAGTGTAAACAGATTTGCCGATATATCTCTTCTAGTTCCATATGTAATTTGTGGTTGCTCCGTATTCATCAGCAAATACACTGGACCTCGATCAGGCTCTCGAACAATTGATTTGTCCACCATCTTTTTGATCAGATTGTGTAAAGTGTTCACCAACACTCCTAACTAGTTGATGAGTGCATGGAGAATGGCTTCATTTACCATCTCTTACAATGGCTTTTTAACACTCATAGGCGATGAATGGCTCAATTCCCCCACCAAAACGGGCTTCAGCATAGGGGACTTCTGAATCCTCTCTTGTCAGATCATACTGAAAGACTCTAGACAGAGCTTTTAAAAATTAGGCTTATTCTACCCTATATGGTGCCTTTGATCATCAGTCAAATCCTCCATTGTCACTAGAATTATGTTCTCTGAGTTGATCTCTATCGCTGCAAAAAAATCCCATGACCGGGGAGGGACGGCGGCTCGGTCACGCGAAGGCCTGGGAGGTCTGTTTAGCTCCAGTGCAGGTCCTTAAGCATCGAGGTTCACGAGCATGCCAGTCAATTTGACCCTGCAATTGACAAGGAAGTGAGACGAACGAGTCCGATACATGCGCTCGCTATCGGCTGGCTACCGATAGGATTGGGATGCTCTTCGATCAGCTGGGGAGCCAATGTGGACAGGTGTTGACGAGGGGTCGACCGTAGAACCGATGGAGGAACCAGGGTGTGCTCAGAGGATATCGAGGTACACAGGATCCCTCCGGACAGCTGAATAGTGATTCATCGGCTGGAAAAACCGATGAAGGCGCATGCGGCCTAGGTAAAGAGTAGTATAAGAAGGCACAGGCTGCAAAGCCGATGCCACTCCGGATATCACAGCATGAGACCCGTCGCCCGCTGTAGCAGCGCCACCAACACCGAATCTCAAAGATCGGACCTAACTGAGACAATACGAGGCCGAGGCCAACGGCGATGATACGGAGGACGCCAGATCGGCTATGCCATAGCAAGGATAGGAACAAACCCATCGGCTAGTTGAGCTGATGAGGGGACGCCTCTCTGAAGGCGGGTGCGTATCGGCTAGGGGACCGATACGTTTGGCGTTATGCGTCGAGGGACGCCTCTAAAGGCTGATGCGTATCGACCGAGGGGCCGATGCGCTGGGCATGAAGCTCAGAGCATGGATAACTCATTGGCTAGCACTCCGATGATACGCCGTGCAGAAGACTATAGGCCTAAAGCTCGATTTACCATCGGCAGCCCCGTAGGTTGGACCTAACCGATGCAGCATGAAACTGACGACGGCAGAGGGAGCTTAACGGGCTGATAGGTCCAGTACGGATGTGATGCGATACGTCTGATCGGTCTAAGAGGTCGGACCTAACCGATGCAGCCTCAGACAGAGCAGGACATATCGGGATAGTGGCGGGACTTACGCCTTCGCCGGAGATCGGACTTAACCGATGCAGCCCCGCGTCAAGAGCTAGAACCCGCTGATAAAACCTAGATGAACTAGGGTGGCGATGCGCCGAATTTGTATATGATCGAGAGATATCTTACATGTTTCCTAGGGGTCTATATTTATACCCTAGATTTACAGACAGAGTCCGACGCGTCTACGACCATCAGACATTATTTCCTAGTAAGAACAATGAAAAATATTCCTAAAGAAGTTAACTAATCAGCTAAACCTTCTTAATTAAGTAAGGTTACAATTTACAAAAACAAACATCCTGCCATGGAGTCTACGGCTCTTCCGCAAACCCGATTTCATCTGAATAATCTTCCAATTTGTAACCGAGTCTTACTTTGCTGCCACCTGATCGGCTTCTCCACTGTAGCTATCGGACCTTCTTTTAGTCAAGCCGATCCTTTTCCTTCCTTCTCTTGGGCTTCTCGGACCTGATCCCAATTGGACAATCCCCTGTCTTCAAGCCGATCCAATCTTCTACTAATCTGATTGGCTTTTCTACAGTTCTCCATCGACATTATCTCAGTATCTCCATCGGCCGATGACTACATTAAACCCTCCATCGGACCTCTCAGCCGATCGGCTTTAGCACCATCGGATCTCCCAGCCGATCGGCTTTAGCACCATCGGATCATCCAGATTTTGGCGTTAACAATCTCTTTACCTGCCATTGTGTTGAAGTTGTCTTGTCCCATCAAGCGTGCCAAAGAGTGTTGGTCACCAAATCTCATGAATTCTAATCGGGGAAGATGGCACCCTAGTCACATGAAGGCCTGGTATATCTGCTTAGCTCCAATGCATGTCCTTAGTGTTTGAGGATCGAGGGCGTGCCAATCAATTTGACACTATAATTGATATGGAGACAGATGATGAGATCCGCGAGCCAATCGACCGGTGGATCGATATGGCTCACCCTATCAATTAGAGGCTGATAGGAAAGGTAACGCTCGAGCATTGGCTAAAAAGATGATGAAGGCGTAGGTGATAGTTATGTGGAATAAAATATAAGGCTTATTATCTAAAGAGTTGATGACGCTACGGAGAGTGAAGGCAACGAAAGTAGGGTGCAAGACTCGATCCCCTATGAAGTCACGAGGACCAGCAACCACCGTAAGCACCATTAGAACTATTCTCGATAGATCAGACCAAACCGAGATAGTATGAGACTAGGACTAACAGCACAGAGATGACGGAGGCTGAATCAAACGTAATGACGAAAAAGGAAATGGTGAGATCATCAGCTGCTTATTGACCAAACATCCGAAGTAGGCCTATATCTAACCTCATCGGCTATCCGAGCCGATGGGGAGGAACCCTCGAGGTCTCGATGCCAGCCTGTTAGACACAAACATGATAGATTGGACCTAACTGAGATAGTATCAGGGCGAATTCACTATGACCAGATCGATCTCTAGCCACTTAATCGTTGGACGATATATAAAATAGATATGAGGCGAGCGATAAAGATAACTCATTGGCTACTCAGTCCGATGAAACGTCTTACAAGAACATTTTGGGCCAACAACTTGATCCACCTTCATCGATCTCTTAGATCGAATCTAACCGATGCAGCATGATACCGGGGATGACAAAGGAAGATCAACGAGCCTCAAGTGAACATGATGCGGTATGCCTGATCAGGTTAAGAGATCGGACCTATCTGATGCAGTTTTAGACATAGCAAAATGAATCATGATAATGATGGGATTTACCTCTTCACTGGAGATCAAACTTAGCTAATGCAGCCCCGCGTCGTAAGCTAGAACTTCAGAGTAAAACCTAGATGAGCTCGGATGGCGATGTACCGAAGTTGTATCGTATGATTTGCTGATGATTCTCTATAGGTTCTATGAGTCCATATTTATACCCTGGATTTACAAGAGTCTGACACGGTTACAGTCAATTTTCAAACATTATTCCCTAAACTTATATAAAAAAATAATATGTAAGAAGTTGTAAAGTTAACTAAACTTACGTAGCTTACATAATATATTCTATGTCGATAAAGTATCATACCATGGTTCACGCGACCTCTCTTCAGACTCGGTTATATATAGATAACTTTTTGTCTTCGATCGGATCAAAGCCGTCCTCAACCCTTTCAATCGGGTATCTCACTGTGTCAATCGACTTTCCTCTGTGAGCTGAATCGTCCTCTTCATTGACCAATCCCATTTATGGGCTAATCAAATTCTGACGTTAAGATTGAGCCACCTCGCCACCGTTCTAGATCCAGATCAAGAGGAGGAGATGCCACTGATTCACCAACGCCTTTGCCATCCTGTTGCATTTCCTTCTTGCCGTCATCCGCCTGTCTCACCATGCCACCCACTCTGCCTCCTGCCACGCACGCTATGGGAGTGGGCTTCTAGCGAGAGGTGACACAGTAGCCAACACTGATACCAGTTGGAAACTGGATTCCCACCACTGCCTTCTTCGAGAACCACTGGATCGGTGCTTCTCTCCAGCAGCGGCGAGGAGGAGATCCAAAGTTGCTCTTTTTTTTTCTCGGTGAGGAGGTTCGCGAGTCCCTCTCCCTCCCAGTGTGCGCGTGGGTATGTCACTCGGCTAGTGATATGAAAAACAATAGAACTTGATAAAGGAAATGGACCGGTATATACAAATGCATCATTAGGAAAAGTCGTGTCATTCACAGGTATCTTAAGATCATACTTGTAGAATGAAAGTATAACGGAGAAATGTTCTTTTGCTATGATAACAGGTGTTTTATGAGAGGAAAAAATGAATTTATTTGTATAAATTGTAAGCATATCTATCTATTATATAAAAGTTAATTACACATTCTACAAATGCTGTTAAGCCACTATATAGCATCATTTCTACGAACGCTCCTAACACTTACTAAATTATGATAAAAAGCAAAACATTTTACCATCAATTTTTTCTTAAATTAATAATTTAAGACCACTAGATGATGTCCCCTCTTTGTTGTTGTTGGATATATGGATGAATTTTAGATAAATATATATTAAATATTGTAGAAATGATGTATAGATTTGGTTTGGATTAAAATATTCTAAAAATAATAAGATGATAATTTAGCATGATTATATATTGAAGTTTAGAATATATTAAATTATAGTTGTAATTACTATGCTTATATGTTCAGCTTTAGATATTTAATGGATTGATACTAATAATTACTATACTTATAATAATTACTATACTTATAAGCTTGCATATTAAACTAGGTGTTTAATGAGTTGTGGCCTATAACTTATTGAGAAAAGAAACAAAACCAAATAATCCTCCTCGGTCCAAGTTTGGTACGTACATGTTTTAGAAAAAAAAATTGTTAGGTACGTACCAAACCACCCACTTCTCTTCTTTTTTTTCCGCCCATTTTCTTCCCTCATTTTATTTACACAGTGATTAACTACTTAGTAAATAACATATAATATTCAAATAAACATAACTATTATGCCATGTATTTAATTCCTAATTCAATTGAACAATAATACTTCTTGCAATTAAACAAACAATTTAGAATTCATACCAACTATGTCTAGATTATAAAAAAGATGCACATGGGCCCATATTCTAACCCATCACATGAAATTTAAATATATATGAAAATTTACGAAATTTTTTTAATATAGGTTATGCTATCATATATATTAATGTACAAACATGCATAGCTAAATAGATCCATAATACAAGAAAAAAATTTCAAATCAATAGTATCAATAATTCATAAACGAATAATCTGATATGTCTAGGTTTTTGATTTTCTATTTATTTTTGGCAAAAATCGAACTATCTGGTGACACGCACTAAATGACTCGTGCTGTATTAGTTATAGTTTATCAAAATTCCCTGCAATATATAGGGTATCTTTGATAGACATATGTCGTACGGGAAATACAAATGGAAAAGAAGGTACACTTGAACAATGTAGACCCATGTCGTGTTTTAGTAATCAATGATAATTATTGGTTTGGTTGTAGACTAATAATTTTATTTTAGATGAATAATTTGAATTAGGTCTACTAGGATGAGATCCCAAGATGGAAAACCGTGGATTAAAATTTAATGGTGTAAACTAAAGCTGGTTGGAGTTGATGGCTTTTGGTTATGGTGTTGTGGTTGATTGAATAGGCTATTAATATGGTTTTTATCTTTACCGTTATCAATAAGGATTATTTCTTGGCTAGTCGATGATCGTGCCGTATTAGGTTATATGCATAAGCATAATTCTTTGATTTGGTTCTTTCTGACTGCTAGCGGTATGACCGAGGGTACAACTTTGGTTTGACGGACCTCTTGAGCAGTCAAAACATGGACATGTTTCCAGATAGCCCGCCAAACTCCAATCCCTAGAGGCCAGTCTGACCTCATCCCCCGTGGTGGTCTGACCAAGCCCAGCTCGATGACCGAGAGCCCTGAAGGCGAAGCAAGGTCTTGGTCTAGCGATGCTAAGCCATTTGAGCTTTGGTCTAATTGATCGCAGCTCGATCTGACCGTAGTCTAACCGGCCGACCAATGATGGTTAGTTTTCTAACCGTTGTACTTGTGACCGGTCTAACCGGCTAGCCCATGGTGGTCTGACCAGCTAACACATTTTTATCCTCTAGTTTCTAAGCCTAGTTGTCTAGTAACCCTTTTGAGAAGGTTTCAAAAGGTTACAGAGGAGACCATGTGTTGATCATAAGTGACAGAGTTCACTATCTTCAGAGTGAAAAAAAACCAACTTCAGAGTGAAAAAAAAAACAACCTGACTTGTGTATGATTGGTTTCCACCTTACCCATTTCTTCAAAAAAGAGTTCTGAGGCTGACATTTGAACGGTGAAATTAAGCCCAACTCAATAGTACCATATAACATAACAGAAAAATTCAGTTCTCCCTTGTCATTGTAATTTATTTATGTGTAATTTACATTTCTAAAAATAACAACCTGTATCATACTTGTATCATACTAGGTTTGTAAAATTTAATCTTTGTCTAGTTATATTTTTTTCTCACCAAAGCTAATAAATTAGATTAGTTTGGTTTTAGGTGCTATTTATTTTAAATCATCTATTGACAACCCCTCTAGTCTACACATGTTGATCCTACGACACTTCTTCACATTATATGACATGGTTACGTAAATCCATTAAATGAAAATATTTTATGGTGCAGTATTCAAATGGTACGTTGAAAGTATTTGGACATAATTATATCTTGAATATTTGACTCCTTTCCTTCCTACACGGTATAGTTGGCTATTTAAATAAAAGGTATTAAAATAACCTTAAACCACAAATTCAATTTCTAATTCATTTCAATAACTGTATTTCACGTGTATATATTTTGAAAACATAGCATATATGCCTATACGTCAATTAGTCTAAAAAATTGAAGACAAACTAGCCAGCGTAGATTATTCCATATAATAGCATAGCTAAATTACCAACAATTTAGGGTTATATATGTTCTGAAAAAATAGCAGGTGGACCTATACACTGTACTCCATCCAAATAGTCAGAAAAAAATTACAAATAAATTTGACAGCATAGAATATTTTATTTACTACGTCACAAACATGCATGTAAATTAGATCTACGAAAAAATGGTTAAAACCCATAACCACAGTTCCCCTTATGGGACGAAAAAATGGCTCTCGTCTTAAATGTTTGTGACGTGTTTTCATTCATTGTAGATTTACGACATTTTTTATTGTGATTGATCATAATAAAGATGTCATAAACCAGTCGACGCGGTTCCACCACATGGACGACATGATCAGATGGATACGACGTGGAAGAATTTGACGTAGCAAAGCGTTTCCCTAAAAAATACCAATATTTTATTTCAATTTATTTATGATCCAATTTAGCTATTGTATTTCTTTATTTAAATCAACAATTGATGACTCTTTAGTTTTGAAAACTATTTGGTTAGTATTTGAGGAGAGAATAATACGTAGATGTGAAAAAATCATTAAAAAAAATTTTGGCCAGTGATTTTGCTACAATACAAATACCAATAATCATTCACATGTAGTTTTTCGATTTGCCAATTATTTTTGGCACTAATTAAACAGTCAAGTGACATATGCACTAAACTATTCATGTCATATTTTCTTTAAGTTGACAGAAATTCCAATGCATTAGCCATGATTGATGGATGTATGTTGTGCTCCCCACTATGCAGCTGTAAGCGCGATCTAACAAATTAGTTAAATGTATTTCACAATTATAAATAAGTTTATGGCAATAAATATGTTCTTTGAATTAGTAAAGGTGTCATCTATAATTAAATCTCTATCAAAAAAATCAATCCATGTATATAAAATGATAAATTAATACATAGATCTAAACGTACTTCACACACACAAAAAACATCAGCAGTAGAAAGGTCGATCTTAGTGTAGCTTCAGCTCCAATCCACATGTAAAACAACTTAGCTGAGATATAAGTATTGTTACTCCAAGTCTATCTTTAATACTATGCACCTTACTTTTAAAAAAAATATAGTAACACTCACCGTAATTAGTAAGCCACACAATTATGCATTCATGAGAGACGAAGAAGGTTTATGGCTATTTTGTATAAAGACACTTGAAGATTAAAATGGTAAAACAATTATTAATTAAGACAAGATTATTCTCCACTAAACATGTCCAACCAACCACCTAAACTACACTAGTTCATTTAATTTAAGTTAACTAAAGAGTGAGACTAACCAGGGTGAAGTTTGATTGGTTACCCAAAATCACAGATTATTTGAATAAATTTACTTTTACCAAAGGTGTATAGCTTTATCCACAAGACACAATTTTCCATAACATCATCATACCATGCATGACATGTCACCATGCGAGTAAGTGTTCCATGACATGTCACCATGTTAGTTATCCCATTAGATGAGGTAGCAGTTAAACATGGCTAAGTTCCATATCTAGCTGGGTCACAAGTATGACCTAATATAATCAAGTAATCATCTTAGGTTATCAAGCAATGGTTATCAAGTAAAGAAGATAGGTATTCTCTATTCACATGTAATTAGCAAAATATGTATTTTATTTATAAACAATAAAGCATTTCACAAAGTATGTTAAACATGCTCAAGGAGGAATGTGTGACTTATCTTGCTTTTTTTATTAATCTTCTACGGTCACGATCCTTCGAAATATTAGAAACTATACGTTGGCATGCAAAATGAGGAAAAACTCTAACAACGATGAAATAAATAGTACATAAAGTAAACAAACATGATGAATTTTACAGGTTGAATGGCTTAATTTGTAGTTTATATAAATTAGTTATGAATTTTAGAATTTTTAAGTCATTAACCATTTAAAATTTTTAATTTGATTAATTGCTCATTAAAGATGATTTATGGTATTATCCATGGGAGAGGCAACACTGCCATACCTATCGGTGACTCATGGGAGAACGGTGCATGGTGAATTGGGTCCACATGTGCCCAGCCAATTGTCGCAGCACCAACATGGCAGCCACGTGGGCAGCCATGTGGATGATGATCCTGATCTGCTGTTAATGGCAGATCGGACGGCCTTGAGCGAGCAAGGCGGCGCCCGTCAGTTAGCCAACTAGGAGGCGGTAGCACATGGCTCGATAGTTGCAAGCGGCGACCATCCGGCATGACTGCAATGTGAGATGTGGTGGAAAATTATGGCAAGGAAGAGAGGGTAAAGAAGACAGTGTGTGAGGATGAAGCGGCAAAGTCCCTTGGGCGGCGCTCATCGAGAAAGAATTGGTGACCAAGGTGCTACTCGATGATGCGGAGCCGACGAGGGAAGTCACATAGCCCAGAGTGACACTAATCACCAACAATAGGTGGCTGGAGGCAACAACCGGTGGCAATGGCTCGGGTTTGTGGAGTGGGTGGCATTTCGACGATGTGGAGTGTCGAGGAGTAGGCAGTCGAGGGAGCTCTCGGCCTGGCTAAACAAGCGGTGACAGTGGCAACGCTCGATCGAAGCATGGCGACTATTGGTAGAGCGAGGGTGTGGCTCAAGGAGATGGATAAAGGGCATGGTGAGCTTGGGAGATTAGGGAAAAAAGGATGAGGGCTGCACATGGATGGGTTTTTATAGCCTAGGAGGCCAAGAGCGAGGTTGAGAAAAGTGGTAACCGCTAGCAAGAGAGAGAGGTGGTGCCGAGGAGGTGTAGGAAAAAGTGGGGAAAAGAGATGGGGGAGGTGGCGACAACGAGTCCTCTTAGTTTGACTATGAGGATAGGAGCACAAAGTCACATGATGATGTGGAAATGACGGTAGAGTAGGGCAACGTGGGTGCAGGTCTCTCGGTCAGAGATTGGGGATGACCCTAACAGACGGTCGGCCTGAGAAAGAGGAGGCAGGTAGAACAGGAGGGAAAGCAAAAGCAAGGGTGATTGGGCTAGCCTGAGGGAGGAATGAAGGAGCTAGGGAGTGGGTTGGTGCTGCCTTGGGCCATGTGGAAAAAGGGAGAGAGAAGGGAAGACTAGGTCAGATTTGGCCCAAATCAAGGGATATAATTTGTTTTTTCAAAATAGATTTTGTATTATTAAAATTAGATCGTCTCTAAAAATTCAAGGGACTGTAATTTTTTGTCCATTTATGTAATTATTGAAATGGACTTTATATTATTAAAACTAGATCTTAAGCTTTGAAAATTTTGATAAAATTCCAGAGAGTATTTTACGGTATCGAGAACACACGAAAAATATTCCCAGCCATTATTTATTAAAGGAAAATTTATTTTCCTCATTAACTTCAGTTGTTAATTGATTTACACTTTAATATAAATTATTAAATGATTTTTAAATCCCTAAAAGAAAAAAGGGCGTGACATGATGTCTCTTTTGCTTTTCTATAGTTTTTGATGTAATGTCGAATGATCAACCCAGAGCTTGCTACGCCACCATAGGATGGTATTAACAATAATATTCAACTGGCCTACTCATTAATACAATTCTTTGTGAGTATACCGATGATGAACTAGAGGTGCACTATGCGAACTCTAGGCGCCACTTCAATGGCGAATCATGTTGAGGCAAGCCAATGCGAGAGCCTCGACTAAGAGCTTGCACATGCACATAAATGCGAGACTTGAAGAGCCCATTGTTAGCGTAACCAGCGTGCACCATGCTGGCCTTAAGGAGTATGATTATGTTGATACGAAAGCTAGGGCTTTAAGGTATTAGAGAAGAAAGGCTTGACGGTTGTGGTCAACTTCACCGGGTAAAGGCATATTCATGTAGTAGAAGTACAGTTTCTCGAATATTTATATATAGATTTAGACATAACAAAGATATGAACACTTACAATCAGGTATAAAGTGGAGACGAAAGTTTGGGTATTACATAATACTAGGCTTATTTCGGTGATAAAAATATAATTTCATCTATTATAAAACACACCTAGGTTTCAACATAATAATTATGAGACGTGGTGATAGGCCAGTTTATATATAACTAAGACAAAGTGATTTATAATTAAAGCTGAGATACACTCATAGATCCAAATCAATTGTTTATTTCATGGCATAAATAACCCTTAGAGCAAATATAGTGAGATGAAAATTCCTTAAGCATTCTGTTTACAAATAATAAATAAGATGCCCTCGCATACTTACTTCTTAATTACTTTAGAATTCCTAACACTAAATGATTACACGTTTGTACAAATTTGTCAAGTTCTCATCTGCTTGAGTTTGTTCATAAATGAATTATATAATATTTTAAAATAAAATGGTTTGTAGGATTTTCAGGAATTGTTGTAACATGTTAATTAATCCTTGGTTTTTTTCCTACAACATTTTTGTAGAACTAGAAAAATGGTCATGCGCTGCAATGGGGAAAAACAATTTTGGTTTACTGAAAAATTAATATAAGTGAGTGGATTTAATATATACGGTTAAATTTTCCTTAAGATAACTATTATTGAAAAGCATTTAATCTTCAAGTGTCATGCATGCATAATCAAATTTAAATGTTATAATATTATATGTGATTTTGTAATACATCTAAAAGGCACACACACCTTATATTTATATTTATGACAGAGGGAATAAATAATATTTGGCTAAACCAACTATCTGGATTAATTTATTTTTTACAAGATTTTAAAATCACTTATATGCGTCGAATACATAGCCGCATCTGATGCGATTATGCCAGTTTTTGGGATATAGGTGTTTCATAGCCCATCTCACCTTACAAAACCAAACGTAAGTATAAAACTCTTGGCAACTACTGCTAATTAACATGCTATTTAAATCATGGGAGGGATTTGCTATCCGTCAGCCGGCTTTTCTTTTTTTTTGGTTTTCAGCCGAATTTTCTGCCCGTCCAATCAGGTTCAAGATTGGTGTTGTTTTATCGGGCCGCACCAATACAAACTCTTTTTCATGAGCCGATGGCCAATGCGAATGATAATACTTGTGTACTAGCGAAAAGACCGATGTGGGTATATATATATAAAGATAGAGTTGAGTAAACTCATTGGCTATGTTAGCCGATGCAAGAGGCAAAACCTCCTAAATCACGGTACTAGCCTTAGTAAATACAATGTTAATAGATCAAACTAAATCGAGACAGTATAGGATTGAATCTAGTGACCTTAGATTGATCAATAGTAGATTAATCATTGAAACATAATATCAGTATTGGCTGGTGGTTTGATATGTGTAATGATAGCTTATGATAAAAATAGGTATATCGGCCAAAAAGCCGATATGTATTCAACTTGAAGCTTAATTATAATAATATCTTATCGGCTAGAGCTTCAACGAAACGTTACATAAAACCTACCGACTTAGTAGAATCTAACCTATTAGCATCAATCTAATAGATCGAACCAAATTGATATGCCTCAATGTCCCGATCTTCACGACGTATGATCAATCACCAGATAACTAGCTTCGAAGAAGCCGAGATAACTTGCTGCAAGCAGCAATAACTAGTGCAACCTGATGAATAAAACTCAAAGCCAACCACCGTCTCAATACGGCAACCTGAATTGAGGATTCGTCCAACCACACTCTCAAAGAAACCAACCAACACAACCTACAATCAATCGAGGAGACCTCGAAGGAAGTAGGAGAACCAATTAGGAGCGGATGAAGCCGCCACTTCTGTAATTCCTGCGAAGGAAATCACAAGAGCAAAGGGGTAGAGATCAACTCTTAGGGGTTTGCTAGAGCACAGCTGAACAAAGTGGTCTATATTCTCAATATCATAATCTGTAATTACAATGAGTCTAGGGGGTATTTATACTAGCAACAACCCTGCTAGGTAGGTGAATACTTGAAAAGAAAATAACTAGTTCGACTATGTGAAAAGACCTCTTCAGAATGAGCTCCTGGAGAGTTTTCGCGTGGCTGTTAATCTTCTGCGCAATCTTCATTGTTTTGGCAATAACTCCACCTAGGAAAGTCCAAATGATGCACGGTTTATTGCATTGGATTCTTGACTTGACACCCTTTCTAACCATGTATTCCATGCACCACGTAATATTATAGAATGGTACAGTTTAATACATAAACTTTAGCATCAAGCTGGTTGTTGACCTTCCGAGCGGTATACATTAAACGGTGGTTTGTGCCCAAATGGTAGCTCCAAACTAGTCGGAGCTTGACTCATTGGAAACTAGACTTGAGGAGCTTTCCAAAACGTGCTCATAGACCACCATAGCTTTTGGGAATTAAAATATATGACTGTTTCTTCTAGACGGTTCTGCAGAGCTGAACTGGTTCGAGTGTAGTTCGTGGTCGGCAACTGGTCTGAAGTGGTCTGCAGCTGGTCAGAAGTCATCTCCCTGTGTTTTCACGACTTAGTGAACCTAACCATTAATAATGTACATGACTTAGGTAGTATATAATTCTCATTAATATTAAAATAAATCTCACAAAGTAGCACGTGCACCTCTTGTTGTAGCTTTTTTGCTCGACTACGTGTAATCGGTCCATCAATTACTTGGACTGGTGTTGATGTAGGTGAGACCTGAGTTAGTGTATTTTGAGTTGAGGGTTGTGACATCTTGCTTGATGGCGTGGTCATATCACAAATTGTTCATGTGCAAGGAGATTGGACTAGCAGAGAGGGTGAGCGAGTTAGCCGATGGAGGGCCAATACGATACGCCTGAACATGTGAAGGCTTGAGAGATCTGCTTAGCTCCAGTGTAGGTCCTTCAGCTCATTGGAATTTTTTGGTTGTTAGGATTGTGGGCGTGCCAGTCAATTTGACCTCTAATTGACAAGCAAGGCAAATAGAGTTAGAGCATTAAGCCAATCGGATGATAGGCCAATACATACTCTTGCTATCGGCTAGAAGTGTTGATATAGTTGAGATAGCCATCAGCTATAAGTTCGATACACTCCTACTATCAGCTGGTTGCCGATAGGGGTTGTAGCGCTCATACATTAGCTAGAAAGTCAATGACAATATAGGCAAGTAGAAAGAAATAAAATAAAAGACTCATCGGCTGTAGATGTGATGAAGTTCTTAATAGAATATGCAATAAGTAGTCGAGAGCAAGGTTCGATTTCCTGAAGGGATGAGACCTAGCAACCACCGATGATGGTACCGTTAGAGCCAACCATGATAGATCAGACCAAAGTAAGACATTATAAGATTGAGGCTAACGGCACTAAAATGGTGAGAGTTAGATCGGACGTACCGACGGAGGGAATGGATGAACCCAACGGCTGCTATCGGCTAGGGGTCCAATATAGATATATAAGTAAACTCATCAGTTAACTGAGCCAATGGAAGGAATGAAACCTGCTAGATCTCGATGCTAGTCCTATTAGATACAATCTTGATAAATCAGACTGAACTGAGATAGTATAAGGCTAGATCTAATAGAATCAGATTGATTACTAGTGGATTAATCGACAATATATGTATATCGGCTAAAAAGTCAATACATTAGGTGTGAAGCTCAGTATAAAGATAACTCATCGGCTGGCTGCTCTGATGAAACGTTGAGTAAAGACCTATTGACTTAAGGAACAATCTACTATCAATAGTCTAGTAAGTCAAACCTAACCGATGCAGCATAAAATTGATGACGATAAAAGGAGCTCGATAAGCCGATAGATCTCATGCAAACATGATATGATATATCCAATCATACTAAGAGGTCGATCCTAACTGATATAGTCTTAGGCAGAGTGAATACACTAGGATAATGATGGGACTTACCCCTTCGTTGGAGTTCGGACCTAACCAATGTAGCCCTGCGTGAAGAGTCAGAATCCAACGGGAAAAACCTAGACGAACTAGAGTGGCGATGCACTGAGATTGTATTGATCTGAGAGATGATTTACAAGGTTCTAGGGGGTTTATATTTATATCCTAGGGTTACACAAATCCCACACGAATACGGGATAAACTTTTCTAATGATAAAATAGAATCTATCTTAGAGATAAAAGAAAAACTAACTAAACTTGCCTAGCTTATAAGATATATTTTGCAAAGATACAACCATTCTACCATGGCTTCCACGACTCCACCTTAGATCTGATCTCATATGGATAATCTTTTATCTTTGACTGAACCGAATCCATCTTTATCTTTTTGATCGACTCTTTCCCAATATCAATCGGCATATTTCCATAAACCGATCGGCTCACTGATCTTGTCTGTGGGGGTTACCAAAATTTGGTGTTAACACTAACCAAGACAATATTAGATTGAATATGATAAGAAAAACCTACTTAGTTGATATATCCTACGCAAGCTTGGCAGATAGACTAGATTAATCTAAGAGATTAGAATGATTAAGCCTTAGACCGAACTGATATATCAAGGTAAACTAGAAATCAAATCGACCGAACTAGGGCAATCTATGAGATCAAAATGATGTAGTCTTAGATGAGACTAGTCTAGCCATACTATTGCCAGGTAGCGGGACATACCCCTTCACCGGAGATCAAAATGATGCAGCTACACATTAAGAGCTAGAACCCGTTAGAAAAAACCTATAGAAGTAGGGTTGGTGATGCGCCGATAGTATTGTTGTATTTTCTTGTGTGTTTTTTTATAGTGACACATGGTTTGTATTTATACCCTGAGATTCATGAGTCCTATGTGGTTACAATATCTATAGCAACTGTGAAACAAACATAAACTAACAAATATTTCTAATTATGATACAATCTTTCCTAATTACATTAGATATCTATAAATATAACTTTCTTTATCTTCCACAAAGTAGCTTAGGCTTAATCATTCATGAGCCAATTGATACACTCGGACCAAAACTCAAACCGGCAAGCTGATCCATTAACCATTATCTTCAATCGATTTATCAGCTATCGTCTCCAGGCGATCCATCACCATCAGCCTTTGTCAAAGATCATTGGCTTTCATCAAACACACCAAAGCCGTCGTGCTGATACACTAGAATGTGCTAATTTCTACTGTTAACACATACTCCTGCACAACTCTCTTACTATACTCCATGCCTACTCTTGTTGATGCACAAGATTGCATACATGTGCTCTCATGTACCTTGAGTTTAAACTCGATTCTTCATACCCTTATTAGATTTTTCATCGATGTACTTAGTCAATACATAGCTGAAGAATAGCTCATTGTCTACCTTAGAGGGGCAAGCAATTTTATATCGATCCCTGAAATTGGCCTACGTGCCATGAAGGATAAAATTAACTATATCAACTAGTGGCAATCCGCGCACACCTTCCATATCCTAGTTGTAATCCTTTGTCAAATTTATTGTCATTATGCCAAATCGAGAACCTTCAATCCTGTATTGTAAGGACCACTTCCGTTTTGGCTCATTCACAATCCAATGTAAAAAAAAATTCTGGATCGATGAGGCCAACCTCCTTCTCAAAGTAGGTGTATCATTATGCAGAGGATCAAGAGCTACTAAAGCCTTGTCACCTTCAACTTGGGGCCACCTGGATTGCTTGATTGTTTTGTTGTCAACTCATCCAACCTCTTCTACAGCTCATTGAATTTCTTTTACTGATTCAGGACACATAACCTCCTGAAAATATCCATTAGGTGCTTGTTCTTGAACTACTTGTATAAATTTGCACCCATGTGGCACATGCACCATCTGCTCCAAACATTGGTCCACTTAGCTTGATATCCCTTTCTAGCCCAACCAATCTATAGGTAATCAATTGACCACAGCAAACCCACGTGACAATCATGTATAAGGCAAACATTTGGCCATGGCTGCACAACTTGAATATACACACTCTCTCAGAACCAATACTAGCTTTGAGTGTTATCATTCTCAATAAAAGCAAAACTAAGATGTAACACTTGATTGTTCCCATCAGCTTAAATTGTTGTCAATATCTAACCTCTGTATTTACCAGTCAAAAATATACCATTGATGACCAATATAGGATAATGTTGCACAAAGGCCTTGATGCATGCACCCAGTGCAAAAAAAACTCTCTACAACACACTATTGTCAAAATAACTATCCATGTTCCTTTGGCAAATGCAAGCTAATAGATGAATCAAATTATCATACGATGCTTTAAATGTGCTCAACCTCATTTTGATAACCTTCTATTTCGTCCTCCATGCCTTCGCATAGCTAATTGTGTACTTGAATTTGTCCTAAATTTGGCTCATAATTGATTATGGTTTGGACCCTAGGTTACTGACAATACTGATAGACATCTTAGTTGCAATAAAAGCATATATGATGTTGCGGTGGTATTTTTCAATCTCTTCTAAGTGGAATTGATGCATAGTAATTCCATTTACTCTTATATGCATGCATCTTACATGGACACCCATCCTTCACGCACCTGATTCATACTCTGATTTGCTTAACTTCATGACTCAAAGCTCTCTCTGAAGTGACATCACCTAATGCTTCACCGCATGCTTAAAATCCTCCATGTAAGCATACCTAACACCCTCAATTACCTCATTCTCCTTATACTTATAGGGCACATGATGTCCCTTAGGCTAGTAAGCCCTAAGAAGTCCTCATTTGTCCATTTAGTAGGCATTATATCATAATCCTGATTTGACGATCCATCATCTTCTGCATCCTCATTATGCGAATATACCCTATCCATTTCCTCCATGATACTACCCACTATCTCCCTCTCCTATGCCACTCCTCTTGGTTGTCTTACTTCTTCTATGTGATATTTCTCATTTTTCTCCGTTGTTCCAATAAAATCCATCACAAGACTTGGAGCCTCAACATTTTGAGTATCCATTGCAATGGTGTTATCCTTCTGGTGCATCAACACAAGAATATACCAAGGGGTCAACCATGTTCAAATGTCATCTCCACATATTTTCTCCAACTAACAGTGCGATATACTAAAATAAGTTTCCAAAAAAACATGTATTGCATGGCTCACTTTGACATAAATGGTGATTGTGTTAATTTTATGGTTGATTAGGAAACCTCTCATCAACCAATTATACACTAACTCAAAACTTCTCTGAGTAGGCCTATTAATACCCTTGGCCAATGAACTAAACTCTAATAGATCAACACCATCAGGACCATATCTAACATTGCATCGATCGTGAAATAACTAACATATGACCTTGACATTTTGCTTGATGGGAAAAGGTAGGTTAACTAGGTTTATTCATCCTCAACAGATCTACTACCATGCATAGATTTGTACTATCTCCTAAGTCGAACAAACTAATAACATGTAATATGCCAAAAGAAATTTTACACAGATACAAACCTATGAATGGAACAACTAATTACTTCAATGTCCAATACTCTAATAAATATAATCCTACACATATTACAACTAAAAAACAAAAAATAATTGACATAGCATAGGATTGAAGGTATTTACCTGTAGTTGAGTGACCAAACTGGCAGGGCTTCACTACTCCCCTTCTTCTCCCCTAGCTCTCCCTTTTTTCTAGATTTTTAGTGAATTTTATGAATTTAACAGAGGCTGGGAGGAGGTTTTATACCCCTTGGGCAAAAAACAATCACCTAGAGAGCGATAAGGGGGTTGTCTGTAAAATCGTAGCCCTGATCATGTAGCAACCGTATTGCAAGTGGCCCCCTGCCAAGCAAAAGACATCCTCCCAAAGGGTAGCAAGGGGGTTGCCTACAAAATGACAGACCCTCTCACCAGCCATTTTATAGGTGGCTATCTTGCCAGGTAAAAGACACCCTTCTAGAGAGTGATAAGGGTGTCACCTGGTTGGCCTATGGTAGGTGGCTGTTATCTCATGCTAATGATCCTCTGTCAAGTTAAAAAAAACCCTCTAGGAGAGTTTTTTTTATAAAAAAAACTCCTAAAGAGTATTAGGGGTATAGATTTTTAATTTTTTTAAAAAATATTTTTCAAAAATATTTTAATAAAAAAATAAAAGAAATCACCAATCGAGCCAAGGTCCCACCACAAAGCTCCATAGCTACTTGAGCAGGAGCCCCCTCACACGCTGCTCAGCTATTGCTCGAGTCGCAATTGCTGTATGTTAGTCATAGCTCAAGTGGTAGCCTGAGTAGAGGTTGGCTGGGCTGCCCTTGGTTGAGGCCTACGGCCTATCGAACTGCGGTGACTTTTGTTGGCGCTTAGATGGTCGACGGAGGGAGCTGCAGCTATCCATGGCTGTGAAAAGAAAAGGAAAAGGGAACAGAGGATGGAGGAGCAAATAGGACAGTTCGCATACTTTCTCTCTTACATCTAAAAATAATATTTTTGTAGCAACCAAAAAATTGCAATGTCTTCATAGCATCAACATGTTTTTATGGTGACCAGTAGGAAATTTTGTCTTTCCTATTTGCATATTTGGGTCACAATGATAGAGGCCCGCAATATAGGAGAGTTCTTACCAACGGCAACCTCGTTGTTAATTTGTACTAATATAGATGAACTAATCAACGTTAGTGTGCTCTCAAAATCTAATTTGAGATCCATTATTCAGCTAGAAGGATACCAACCAAAAGTAAGGGCCTGTTTGGCACAGCGTTGGATCCAAGGTTTTTTTAGTTAGGCATTCCTAGCTCTATAAATCTATGGATTCGTAATTACATTGATAATATTTGAATGAATCATTTTATTTATGTTTTAGATAAAATATAAAATTTAAAACCACTACAATTTAACATATAAACTTCAAATCTAACGTGGATCTAAGATCTAATATTCTATGATTCCTAGGACCTAACCGAAAGAAATATACTATGACACCAAGGGTTTGAAAATGATTTCATGTTCAACTCAATTTGTTGAAACACAACTACACTATAAATGGTTCTAGGCCCAACTCTACACTTTCATCTTTACTTCGTGCAAAAGATCAAACTTGATATTACTAGTCATCGACCTCTCCACCTTATGAACCACTCAATTTCTCAATGTTTCAATGTGGTATATTATTCTTGTTATCCCTTTCTATGCTTTGTCACTACAACTACTATTGTTACTCATGAATAGGCCAAGGTCCAAGGCCACAAATGGGTTGCAAGCTAGCTAGCCTTTTTCATTTTCTTGGTGAAAAAGTATACTTTACACCCCTCAATTAAAGGTTGAGTTTCCATCGTGTTTCTCAACCATAAAACCGGGAATAGAGCGATCACAAATCATCAAAACAAGTGTAAATTGAGTACCTAGGCGGTTTTGGACAACAATTTCATCGTAAGTGCTACCCATGTGACATCTTGTCTTGGTCTTCATCATATGTGGCTTCTACATGGTGCTTATGTGGCACTAGAAGAAAAAAAAACAAAAAAAAATTAATGAGACCCACATGCCTTTCAAACAGAAATAATAAAAAATAGTAGGCCCACATGGTAGTTGGCCCTCTCTCCTCCTTTACCCTCTCTCTACCCTTTCTCAACTATCCACGCACGTGGGAGCACGAGCACCTATCAGCAGGCAGTGACGACTACATAGGGCCATACGCCTATGCCCCCAAAGAAGACGGCCGACACTAGTGATGCCCACACCCACCACTCCCTCCCTGCGAGCACCACTAAGACACTATCCTCATCCTTCTTGGAGACCTGTGTAAGGAGGGTTTCCATGCTTAGCCCATTGTCAAAGCACTGTGTTGACATAATCGATTGATTGTGTCCACCAAGGACATGTAGGTGGAGGGACGTTGCACCAGGCCACATCTCGCTTGCTAGCTCCACTCAGCACTAAGGTAGGAAGGGGTATTGGGTGAGCCACTCACATCAATGGCATCGCCTCCCCACTACCCATCCATTTGCCCATCTCTCTCCACCTATCTCCTACCATGCCACTAGCGGGTTCCTTCCTAAGTAGGAACCCGATCTCGTGTGATGGGCCAATCCCATTGGCAAGGAGTTGACATCTCCCATGCCACCTTAGTGATGGTGGCTAAGCTCCAGCTCCTTCATCGCCTAGCTAGGGACATCAAAAGGCACCACCTTGTCAACCTCGGGTATCACCTAGCAAATGCAGTAAGAGAAGCACTCGTAGTGCCTTCACTGACCTGCATCACCTCTCCCTCTCTTTTGATGATGCGTTGAGGATGATAGGAAGATAGCAATGCTGCCCCTCCCTTTCCTATACCAATAGAGAGAAAGAAGAGATGGGAGAGAGAGAAGGGGTAGAGGAGGAGAGTAAGGATAAGGGGTAGAAGAAGCTACCTACACAAAGTCCAAATTGGGGTTCACCTCCCTCTTATGCTCCAGGATGTCATCGCCGCCTCCATGTTAGCAACCACTTGTGCAAGACGAGCTCACCCTTATTCCAGATTGGGGAGGTAGCAGTGGTGAAGGATCTTGAGCGCGGTGGGCTATAGGTGTCAGCAGAGACGAAGGAGCTTGAGCACCCAAAACCGCCATCACCATTGGTGGTGCAGGAGGACCCAAAGCTTTGTATTTGGTGGAAGAGGGGGAGGGGGAAGACATGAGTATGTTATTGATAGGTGGGACCCACAAATTATTTTTATTTTATTTTTATTTTATGGTGATAGAAATACTACAAAAATGCCATATAGGTATCATGTCAGTTGAAGACTAAGTCAACATTCCACTTAAGCATCACGTAGGATAAAATCAACCTCAAAATTGTGTTGAGACTTGGTTTGCACTTGTTTTGATAGTTTGGATATGCTCTATAACCAATTTTACAATTGAGGAACGCAAATGAATCTCGACCCACAGTTCAGGGAGATAAAGAAAAGCTTTCCTTTTATTGGGGCATCATATACCCAATCCAGAAATGGGAATCCATGGTTTTACTTCCACTTGAGCTAGTGTAACCTATCCTAAACATTCTCTTCTAAGCAAGTCCTACCATACCCCATAACAATTTAATTGAGGTGCTTAAAGAGCAATTTGCTGAGGAGACACATAGTTTTAATGTATAGGTCCTAAATACCTAACCCTCCCTAGTCTTTTGGACTACACAAAATACTCCAAATTAGTTAGTCTATACTTATGATTTTCACTCTATCAGAAAAAAAATCTAGATATGAAATAATAAAGCTTCATAAGGACAGCTTTAGATACCTTTTAAAAAAGGAAAGCATACACATTGAGGAAGGCTACTTAGTACTGATTTTGGACTAACCTCCTGTTTGCGCATGGGGCAGTCGGACCAAGCAGAGAGGCGCACCAAGAGGGCGACCGAGCGTGAGCCGATGGAAGTCCGATGCAGGCACGTGTGGACATGTTGAGACATAGGAGATCTTTTTAGCTCTAGTGTAGATCCTTCCACTTTGAGGTGTCTTCGTTGGGTTGCTAGAGTTACGGACATGCCAGTCAATTTGACCTCTAATTAATAAGAAAGACAAATAAAGTTAGATCATCAAGCTAATTGGCCAATAGGCCGATATGGACTCTTGCTATTAGCTAGATATGCTGATAGAGTTAGGATAGCCATTGGTTGTGAGTCCGATTTACCCTTGCTATCTGCTAGTGACCGATAAAAATTGTAGCTCTCATACATTAGCGTTGATACATTGGCTAGAAAGCTGATGATGACATAATCAATAGCAAGGAATGAAATAAAAGACTCATCAGTTGTAGAGCCAATGATGCTCCAAACATAATACATGATAAGCGCTAGAGAGCGAGATTCGATTTTTCGAAGAGACGAGACCTAGCTTGAATCAAGACAGTATAAGGCTGAGGCTAATGGCACTGCAATGACGGGAACTAGATCAGACGTAACGACAGAGGGATCGAGTGAACCCATCAGCTGCTATCGGCTACAGGTCCGGTGCAGGCATATAAGTAAGCTTATTAGATAGTTGAGTCAATGGGGGAAATGAAACCCGCTAGGTTGATGCCAGATTAATTGTTGAGCAAGATATATGTATATTGGCTAAGAAAACAATACACTAGGCATGAGGCTCAGTGTATAGATAACTCATCTACTAGCCGCTCTGATGAAACATCGGCCTAAGACTCAATCCGCTATCAGTAGTCTAGTAGGTCAGACCTAACCTGATAGAACCCATGTAAGCACGAGACCGATGATGACAGAAAAGCACGATAACCTGATAGAACCCATGTAAGCATGATGTGATGTATCCGATCAAACTAAGAGATTGGACCTAACCAATATAGCCTTAGACAGAGTGGATACACTAGGATAGTGGTAGGACATACCCCTTCATCCGAGATCAGACTTAACCGATGCAGCACCATATCGAGAGCCAAAACCCGTCGCTAAAAAATCTAGACGAGCTAGGGTGGCAATGCACTGAGATTGAATTGATCTGTGTGGATGTCTTACAAGTTTCTAGAGAGTCTATATTTATACCCTAGAGTTACTAGAGTTTGATATAGTTACAAATAACCTTTAGACGTTCTTTCCTAATCAGAAAAGAAATTTTTCTCTCAAAAGTTAACAAAACTAACTAAACTTGTCTATCTTATAAGATATATTCTATAAAGATGCAATTACCCTACCATGGCTTCCATGGCTTCTTCTTAGATCCGGTCTCATCTGGATAATCTTCTATCAATGACTAAACCGAATCCATTCTTATCCATCTAATCAGCTCTTTTTCTATATCAATCAACCTCTTTCCATAAACCGATTGGCTCTCCGATCTTATTTGCAGGGTTTACCAAATTTTGGTATTAATAGCTCCCTCCTATTGATAAATATTTGCCTTTCCAACAACTAAACCTTTTTTTGAATTTATCATCAACACCTCTCCAATCTAAATTACTCAATTTTTGTAATGTATCTATATACCCAAGTAGTCGTGGGGTATTTCTACACTTTTACCTTGCCAAACACAATCTACCATATCATAGAACCCATTGCTACCAAACTAACTCCACTCAAAATTTAACAGAGGTGAATTTCCATGATGTAATGAGGCACCATAGCAAAAAAGGAGTGATTTTAGAGAGACCTATCTAGAGCTTGCACCATCACTTTGAGTGTTTTTTTCCTAGATAGTATGCATCGAAACTCTATCAAGGGTCTCATAGGTATAATTATCTAGCGAATTTGCTCAAGTGAATCTGCACCTAGCGGTAGGTGCCTTCCAAAGTGCATAACAATTGAATAAAGGTAGCTACAGGAAATCCCTATAACAGTAACTTGCCACCAATGATGGCCAAAAGAGGGGTCAGGCTTCCTCCTCTTTTTGAATAGGGTTGGGTTTCTCGTAGTCAGGTTATGCTCTATCAGCATAGTCTAGGGTTAGGTTTCCCACACTCAAATCCGCTTGTGTGTTAAGGTAGACTCGTTTTCGAGTCTACCACTATCAACTCCATAGCGTTCACCTGACACAGTGGTGCTAGCGGTGATGATTTATGGTGAACATTACCTCACATCTCATGCTGGCTAGGACATGGTGGCGGAGGCTTGGAGCACCTATGCTTGCCAAATCTCCACGGAGGCTCGATGTAGCAATCTTGGTGCTATCGTCTTGCTATGGATTTGGCAACGGTGTCTCTCATCTAGACAAAGATTAGACTTTGATCACTTGGTTAGACATGAACAACCATTCAGAACTATCCTTAATAGTACTTCTTTCCTTGACTCAAGATCAAAACAACAGGAATTTTAAAATAAGCCTCAAATCTTCTTGCCACGTCAGATCATTTTTGTGGGGGTCTCCATGAATCACCCTAGGCACCCTAGGACTAATTACTACAAACATCTAAATATAATCTTTAGTCCCTTAACCATTTTGTCATCCAAAACCTACTTAGGGTGCTAGATGTACTTTCAATCTCCCCCTTTTCGATGATTGATGATAACTTGGTTAAAACTTACAAGATAATGAATATAAGTTGATGTTGAATGAGAAGGGGCGGATGGGGTTACCCCTAAATGTATGAATATAGGTGTAAGAGTGCAACTCATATGCATAACTTATAGGTATAACCAAGGAGAGGTGCAATAAGTGTGACAAGATGTTAAAAAAGAAATGCATGCATATGACATGGCATTCACACAAAAGGTATAAAAGAATAATACACCACATTGCCAAGCATGGCACACATAGCATTAAGTAATTTGGAATACAAAGCAAAGAGAACTAGTCATTACATCCTAGCATCACAGAATTATTACAAGTCGAGAGAATTGATATGAGTTTAAATTGAAATGTCAAGGTACAATAGGGGTCAAAAGAAGGTATTTTCCTCCTTCATTATACATATTTCTTCTCCTTTGGCATCAAGGCACCAAAATGGTATAAAAGGAATAATGTTTGAGCCATGGTATGAAATTGACTAGATAGACAATGGTTGGAACATCCTAGTCCAAGGGATGGAGCCTCTAACTAGCCTCTCGAGTGAACCGAGAGAGCTGGTCAAAACCTTTGACCAAGAACACTAGAACATCCTAGTGCTAAAGCTAGAACCTCCGATAGGCAAAAAATAGTTGGATAGGATGAAACCAAGAGGCATGGTTGGAGCTCCTAGGCTAGGAGGTTGGAATTTTTGGTTGGCGTAGAAACCGAGGAACAAGAGGAGGAATGGACATGTAGAGATTTGTACCACAAGTAATCAGCCATCAAGCAACAATACATAATGATGGTTACATGGCAGTGCAACAAGGAAGGTAAGAAGCAAATATTTACAATAAAAACAAGCACACAAGATTTTTGCAAAAGTTTTTTAGAAAAAGGTTTTAGGCCAAAGGGGAATATATCAAGATCAATTTCTACACAAGAAAAGATCTCAAGACAGAGAAGCTCAATTCAATTTCGATTTTTGAATGATTCATGCTCTACTATTGGTTAGCCAACCAGTCCTCAATGAATGTTTCAAGAATCGAGGATATTTAATTCACTCCTTAGCTCACCAAACCTCTTCTCATCTAGTAGCTTGGTCAAGATATCAGCTAATTAGTTTTCAGTTCTTACATAGATAGAACAATGTCTACTTTTGTCCCACAATCTCTCGAGAAATGATGGCGGATATCAATACGTATGGTTCTTAAGTGTTGAATGGGGTTCTTGGCTATTTTGATGCCACTCTCATTGTCACAAATGAGTGGGATGTTGGTCATGGAGTAGCCAAAGACTTGAAGTATTTGTTTCATTCAAAGGAGTTGAGCACAACAACAACCACTGGCAATATATTTGGCTACAGCGGTGGATAAGGCAATAGAATTTTGCTTCTTGGAGGACAAAGAAACAAGGGACCATCCAAGACATTGACAAGTCCTCATTTTATTTTTGTTGTCAACCTTACACCCAACATAATCAAAATTGGAGTAATGGAATAGCTCAAAAGATGAACCTTTGGGATACCACAAGACAAAATTAGGAGTATGAACCAAATATTGAAGAATTCTCTTTATGCCAACTAGATGGCATTCTTTTGGTGCCACTTGAAAGCGAGCACACTTATACACATTAAGCATAATATCGGGTCTAGATGTACAAAGGTAAATAATTGTTCCAATCGTGGAGTGATAAATACATTTTGGTCCATGGATTTGCCACTCCCATTAAGGTCAAGATGTCCATTAGTAGCCATAGGTGTCTTGATAGGTTTGTCTCTCTATCTCAAACTTCTTAAGAATGTCCTTGAGATACTTGGTTTGAGTGATGAAGATCCCTTCCTTGAGTTTCTTGACTTGAAGCTAGAGGAAGAATGTCTTAGTCATTATCCTACTCAACTCATCACAAAAGAAAAAATTATTTAAGCCAAATATTATGTCATCGACATAAATTTGGCACACAAATAAATCATTATTGAATTTCTTAGTAAGGAGAGTAGTGTCGGTTTTTCCTATTTTTAAACAATTTTTCATAAGAAAGTCACAAATGCATTTATACCATGCTATAAGAGTTTTCTTAAGCATGTAGGGTGCCTTGTGAAGCTTAAGGATATGGTTTGGATACTTAGGATCTTCGAAGCTAAGAGGTTCAGCATGTTTAAGAAGGCACTATTGGCGTCCATGTGATATAGCTTAAAATCATGATTAGTGGCGTACGCTAAGAGAATTCAAATAGACTCAGGTCAAACAACCGGCACAAAAGTTTCACCAAAATCAAGATCCTTGACTTACGTGAACCCTTGAGCCACTAATTGTGCTTTGTTGCAAGTCAACACTTTGTTCTCGTTCTTGTGAAATATACACTTGATGCCTATGGCATTTTGCATGAATCTCTCCACCAATGACCACACAATTTTGCGATTGAAGGTGTTCAATTCTTCTTACATGGCCATCACCCAATCCAAATCACCAAGAGCATCCACCACCCTAATTGGTTCTAAAGACAACAAAAGAGTAATTCTCATAAAAACTAGTAACCCGGGAGTGATTGGTTACCCTCTTTTGGATGTCTCCAAGTATGTTATTAGCAGGGTGATCTTGTTAAACCATTTGATGAAATATTGGATGGTGCACCAAGGGAACTTGAGCTTGCACAATGTCTTATTGCTATTGTGTACCTTAGGCATCGATCCCATCCACATGTGCCAGTTGCATGTCTTCATGTTCATCATGAGTCAATTCTGAGAGGTTGACTTGAGTTGATGGTGGTTGATCAAGTACTGCATTTTTCTCAAGTTCATGTGGTCTCACATCACCAACCATCTTGTTTTCAATTGCCTTGTTGTGAGTTATTTCACTGATCACATGAATAACAACTTACTCTCCTTGGGAGCCATTAGATTCATCAAATGTCACATCCCTAGTGATTTCAACAATTCTAGAGGATCTGTTTAAGACACAAAAGGCATGTGCATTTGTTTCATAGCTGAGCAATAAATGTTCGTCAACCTTAAGTGCAAACTTAGAGCACCTAGGACTCTTTTTTAAATAAAGTACTTGCTCCCAAAGACTCGAAAGTAAAATAGGTTAGGCTTTTTACAAATGAGAAGCTCATATGAAGTCTTTTTGAGGATCTTGTGGAGATAGAGTCTATTGATGGCATGGGCCATGTTTACTGCTTTCACCAACAAGATGTCAGAGACCTTGTATTCATCAAGCATGTTTCTAGCAGCCTCGATGAGTGCACGATTCTTCCTCTCAACAAACCCATTTTATGGAGGATTATAGGGTGTTGAGAATTCATGCTTGATCCCCTCTTCATCGAGAAAATCCTCCACAAATGTGTTTTTGAACTCTCCACCATTGTCATTATGCACTTTCTTGATCTTTACTTTGAACTCATTTTGTGCCTTGTGTTCGAAGATCTTGAAGACCTCTTGTGCTTCACTTTTGGTGTGCAAAAAGAATATACACGTGAAGCGGGAAAAATTTTCCACAATGACAAAGATATATTTGTTACCTCCAATGGTTATATAAGCAATGGGACCTAAGAGATCCATGTGAAGAAATTTAAGTGGTCTTGTAGTAATGATGTTCTTTACATGATTAGGGTTTCCAACTTGTTTTCCATTTTGACATGCACTACACACATGATGCTTCTCAAAAACAGTATTAGTAAGCCTAAGGACATACTCTCCCTTTAGAAGATTTGATAGATTCCTCATGCCCACATGGGCTAGCCATTGGTGTCAATGCCACCTCATAGAGGATTTTGCAATCAAGCAGGCTTTGAGATTCACTTTATCTAGATTAAAATCCACTAGATAAAGATCCCCCTTTAGCTTCCATTTGAACACTACGAAAGAATCATCCCTTCTAAAAAAGGTCACATCCACATTAGTGAACAAGAAACTATAGCCTATCTTACACATTTGAGACACTGACAATAGATTACAACTTAAGATCTTGACAAGGAGAACATTGGTAATAGAGTTATTATGGGAGATAGCAATTTTACCAAGGCCCAAAACCTTCCCTTTACCATCATCTCCAAGCATAATGTTGTGATGGATTCCTCTATTCTTGCTAAGACTTGACAACATACTCCTCTCCCCTGTCATATGGTTAGTGCACCGGCTATCAACCACCCAACTTAATCTAATGGATGAGTATGCTTACAAAGCAAATTAGGAATGGGATTTAGGTAACCAAACTTGTCCAAGTTTATGTCCTTGAACGTTAGTCACAAGAGCATTTGATACCCACACACACACCTTTTACTCCTTATTGTGATCACCAATTAAGTGAGCAACCACTTTACTCTAGTGATTCTTAGTGATCACATATGAATCATAGTACAGATTATCAGACCAGAGCTTCTGACCACTAGGGTCAAAACCTTCAGCTAGCCCTCTCAGTTGGCCAAAGAGAGCAGGTCAAAACTTCCTACCATCTGAGTCAGAACCTTCGACTAGGCCTCTTAGCTAAACCAAGAGCCCTGGTCGGAACCTCTAGACTATATGGTTGGAACATCCAGCCTATAGGCCATCTAAGTGAGATTGCGTGTACTTGGCTTGTGATGCATTTCCTTCCTTGATGAACTTCAGCCACTAGTTTCTATTCATACACTGTGCTTCGATGGCTTGCTTTCATAGGAACAAAAGCCAAGCCCATATCCAACCTTGTTGTTATGGATGGTGATGGTCTTGTACAATATGTCTTTGGATTGATAGGTCTTCATACACCTAGAATACATCAAGATTCCCAACCTTTCATTTTCCTTCTTTAGCACCTCCATAGCTTTAAGGTTCGTAGCATAGGAATACAAATCATAGTTATATATAGCATCTAGTACAACCATTGCTAGTAGAGGCATTGGAAGTTTTTGAGGCCTCATTGGATGAAGAGGTGCTAGCTAAAAAAGGGTGAAATTGAACTTCAAGAGCTTTTTTATTTTATCCAAAACCACAAACTTTACATGAATAATTTCATTAGCATCCTTTAAGCTAGCAATTGATATATTGATCAAAGAAAGCCCTTCGGTCAATATTTCAACTCATCTTGCTCCTTAGCCAAATCATCCTCTAAGGCACAATTTTTCTTCTTTTCAAGAATTAGCAAGGCTTCTTTTCTTTCATGAGACCTTTCTTTATCTACCAATGCCTTCATTCACTTAGACAATTGTCTCACTGCTAGCTTGCTAAAACCCTTAAGCACATCATCCATATCATCCTAACTTTCTATGTCACTATCATTGTCATCATCAAGAGGAGGCTTGGATGACAGAATTACCATATGCCCCGAGGCCATGAAGCAAGTATGCTCAATTTGATCATCGTCATCATAAGTGAAGTTGTTGAAGAGGCACTCATTGATGATGATGATTTGATTGCAATTGTAACAACTCCACATTCACCTTCATCTTCTTTGGGATTAGACTCATCATTCTTCACCAATGTGTGTGTGCACAGAATTTTTCTTGACTTCCTTGGGTTTGCATTCCTTGCTCTTGTTGTTGTTAGGACAATTGGAAATAAAATGGCCATATTCTCTACAATCATAGCACGCACGCTTGGATTTCCTTGTTTTCCCTTGTCTTCATCTTTTTTTTGTCCTTGCCATAGCCACCACAGTGAAGAAATTGCTTAAACATACACACCAAAAGAGTCAAGTCTTCATTATCACTTTCGATGTCACTTTGTGCTTTCTCCTTCTTGGCCTTCAATGCAACCTCATTATTCTTGGCGATGGTGACTTTCTTGCCTTCTTCCAAGAGTTTGTGTGCCACAATTCTTCCAAGAATGTAACTTGGTGTTAGCCTCTTGTAGCCCTTCCTCTCATGGATGAGTCACCAAGGTTGGGTTCCTTGGTGCAAAGGCTCAGAGAAGTCTTCTCACAATGAAGTGTTCCATCATCTCTTCACTTTCTAGCCTTTGAATCTTGTTTGCCAATACCATCATTCAGCCGTGCATTTCTTGAGTAGTTTCATCATCTTCCATCATGAAGTACCCAAGCTTTCTTTCCAAAATCTCAATCTTTGATTCCCTCACATAGAGTGTTCCTTCATACACAACTTGCAAAGTGTTCCAAATCTCCTTTGCCTCCTCAAGCCCGTTCACCTTGTTGAACTTCTTTGGGCTCAGGGCGAATAGGATTGCATTTGAGGCTTGAGCATTGCGGTGAATGCTTAGTTCTTGCTCTAGTGTGAGGTCTATGTTCTCAATTGGCACATTTGTCCCTGTGCAAACAACCTTCTAAATACTAGGATGCAAATACATTATATGTAACTTCATCTTGTGCCTCCAAGTGGCATAGTGTGTCTCATCAAAGTGGAGTAAACGCCTAGAAGGCACGGAGATGAAGTTGTCAGAGGGAGGATTAATCTTGCGGTAATGAAAAGGTATAGTAGTGTTCCCATTTGAGGTTTTGGTTTTGCCCATGGAATTGCATTCTCCAACATCCCTAATAATAGGATTGGTGTCCGACATCTTGGATCAACTCTAAGCAATGAAGCCTATTAGGACCGAAAGATCTAATACCAATCAAAAGCACATAAATATCATCTAGAGTGGAACAGGAGAATACGCATTTCCTAATAAATCTACAGTTATAGTGGTCAAAATCAAAGGACTGGGACTTCCTGTCCTAGTGTTTGGAACCTCCTACAAGGTCTTTCAATCAAACTGAGAGAGTTAGTCGAAACCTTCTGTCTCTAGACTAGGAACTTCCGATCAGTTGTAAGTTTCTCCCGAGAGAGCAACTCAAAACCACACAATAATACAAAAGGACAACACCTATGCAAGGCTATAGTAGAGAGGTAAAAGAGCACTAAGAACAAACAACAATAGCCGAACAACAAAGCAAGTTTAACACAAGAGAGCACGGAGCAAGACAAGCGATTTTTTTCTTGAAATTTGGATCACAAAGACCTATGTCACAGTTGAGTACCTCTTGAGAATTGGGTCTTGATTAACCCCTTGCCTTATCAAGCGACTACAAAGATCAACTTGGTTTTCACTTACCTCTTTCCTTTCAGAGGCAAGGTGCACCTTCACAAACTTTTCCATTACAATCCATAGCATGAGGAAGCTTGCAGGTGATGCCTAACCTTATAGGTCACCCTCTAAGAGTAAAAAGCTCCAAATAGCTCAATATCCTCCTAGTTCACTCACAAGTGCAAATCCTAATAACCACCCTAGATCAACACTCAAATCTCCATGGGAGCTCAAAAACTATGTGAAAGAGGTCAAAGAACCCTAAGAGTAGCTAGGAGACAGAAAAACAAAAGTAGAATAGCCAAAGTGGCACTAGAGGGGATGGATGGTTGGATGGGTTAAACACCCAGATCCTTATGTCAGTAGCCATTACTCATAGATTCAAAGGTTGAAAGATCCAATCCCAAGGACCCGGAACCTTTGGCCAACACTCTGCACACGGGCTGAAGACAATGGCTAGGAACCTTCGATCTATGTGGTTGAAACCTCTGACCCATTCAAATAGATAGCACACAAAACCTATGAAAGTGTTGTGCAACGATGTCTCTCATTTAGACAAATATTGGACTTTAAACAATTGGTTAGACATGAACAATTTGGAACCCTCATAATAGTATGGCTTTCTTAAACTCAAGATCAAAGCAAAAGAAATTTTAAAACAAGCCTTGAGTCTTCTTACCACATTACATCATGTTTGTGGGGTCTCCATACATCGCCCTAAGCATCCTAGGACTAATTACTACAAACATCTCAATATAACCATTAGTTCTACAACCGTTTTGCTATTAATCATCCAAAACCCACTTAGGGTGCTAGATACACTTTCAATCCTTTGTAGTGGTCCAGCTTGATCTAGCAAGACAGTAGTTCTATCACCGTTGTCCTAATTCTTTCATGTTTAAGGGCAACTGACTTTCAGAGACATCTTTTATATCTATTACTAGCAACAGTAACCCTATAGATTTCTCCATTTGGGATGAGCACAGACCATATGTGCAATGCATGTTGACAGGATTGCAGTTAGCACTTCTTAGATTTAATGGAGAAATCCATGGAAAATCATTTTTGAGTCCAATGAAGTTCAAACAAAATCTATGACTCAACAATAAACCTCGAATAGTGTTGTTCTCGTGGTGGTAGCCGAAGGAGTTGTTGGTCTATCAAGTGCTGTGCACATTAGTAGTGGAGACATGTAGATGTAGTCATCACGGCAATGCCACAGCCTATTTGCTATCTGGTTTCATTTGCATAGTTGTTTTCCTAGTTCAGCTATTCTTACCTTCTGAAGAATTGATATGGGTTTTGTTCTTCATGATTGTTTCTTTCATGCAATGTGCCATGGATGTCATATTGCCTAAACTCTATCTTTAATCTATAATGTTAATATATTGAGTCTTAAAAAAACAATCTGTGTCTAGAAAGGGAAGCAACGTCAAAGACTTTCAAGATTGATCCAGAGAAAAATTACTCCTGAATGACCATGGACTTTTCTTATGCCACAAATAGTCCTTCCACCAGCAAGCTGATTAAGGAGTGAGTGAGAGAACTCATTTCC
Organism: Oryza coarctata; assembly: GCA_030770085.1. NCBI lineage: Eukaryota > Viridiplantae > Streptophyta > Magnoliopsida > Poales > Poaceae > Oryza > Oryza coarctata. Next base: position 6,160,583 of record CM061484.1, on the reverse strand, counting down.
ACTGGTCTCAAAGACAGCAACAAAGTCTAAGTTTTGCTCCTTTACCAAGTCTAAAATGTAACCAAGTTTAGCCAAGTCACAAAGATGTCTGCTATTTCGAAATATGTCTTTCACTCTACTACAAAAATCATTTTGTACAAGCACTTGTCATATTTGTGTACATGCAGATTTATGGTGCACCTGCCTGCAAATTAAGGATTTGGGGCCTTCAAATGTAAGGACCGCCTGGGCAAATGTGTTATGCTAAGCGTCTCTTAAAGATATTTGCCTGTAGTAACAGGACCATTATCGTGGGAGCTTCATGAAGACAACTGCTTATGAAGAATCTATTTACCCAGATGAATGGTAGTTAATAACCGCCTAAATTAATGTGATGAACTATATAGGCTATTTTCTACGACCATCCACCCATGTTAAGTGCTCTCCATAAATACTCATCTTTGACTATCTAGCAAGCTATTCAGACAGAGCTTCACCACTCATTGGTGGCATCCCAAAAGTCCTAAAAATGGGGGAGGTTTTGAATCTGAAATTTGTGGAGGTGTAGTCTTTCTGAGGTAATATCGTATCATGCTCACCTTTTTTTGTTTAATCTTGGTTTGAAGCACTTTTTGTGGGGTCAATATCTATATGTTATGAATGACATGGTTATGGATGGATAAAGTGGGGGAGACAGTAATGGGAGAGAGAGGGGGTGGGATGTAGGTATGGAGTTAACTGGATGATTCCTCATCCTTTTCTACTGATCTTGAGGGAGATATAGTGATCATTGAGTGATGGAGGAGAGAGAAAGAGAGTTAACACTTATATTTTCCTCCACTTCTCTCAAGAGGTTTTATTTGCTTTAGCCTAATTTTTTTATTATGTCCTCTCTCTAGAAATGTAATTTGAATTATATAATTACATTTGAGGCATGTGATTAAACTTTGATGGTTCTTTTTTTTCATAGAGGCTTTAGATGGAGAGAACATGGATGTATGAAGCTCCAAGACAAGGCAACTTATTTCTGAAAGAGCTAAACAAATTTCTTAGAGTTGCTAAGAGGGACGTCGTATTGACAGTGAAAAAAAGTATATATTGCCCATGCGTTGATTGCAAGAACAAAGTAGTGCGGATAGATGCATATGAAATAAAAGTCACATTTTATTATGAGAGAATTCATGAAGGATTATGCATGTTGGTCTAACGAGCAACATACATGCCAAACAGAAGAGGGTGCAATGGCGACTAAAGTACCTGAGAGAATAACTATCGATCTTCGTGATGATGATGGTTTCTTCAATGATTATTTCAGTGATGATGGCCCCTGTAATGAGTATTTGATAGATGATGATCATGTCTCTGATGTAAAAGAAATATTATGTGAGGTAGATCCACAATTGTTGAGAGCGATGATAGGTTTAGACAATGTGGAGGCTTTATAGAAGGCAGCTAAGAACTTGTGGATGTGATAAGGATTATACGTGACTGCATACAATGCTAATTCTTCTAAGGTTGAAGGCTAGAAATGGGTGGTCTGACAAGACTTCCATTGATTTGTTGTGGCTTTTAGCCAACATACTTCCAAAAAGTGATTGATTACCTATAAGCACTTACCTCACCAACAAGCTATCATCCCACTGCCATTAGATGTGGAGAAGATACATGAATGTCCAAACTATTATAACCTTTACTAGAAAAAATACACAAAATTGAAAACATGTCCTGTTTGCAAAGTGAGTTGATACAAGAAGGTTGATGGCAATGATGAGTATGAAGAGGACCCCATGGACACAGTATGAAGAATAGGAAGAAAAATAGTGCTTATATAGAAGAAGGCAGTCCTTGCTTTGGTTCTCTAGTACATGCTGATTATGCCCCACGTGAAACGACTGTTCTCTAGTAGGCGATGCAGAGATGAGGTGTTGGCATGCTTTAGGTAAACTCAAGAAGGATAGCAAGCTTCAACATCCTGCCGATGCTAGAAAGTGAAGAAACATCAATAGCATGTTTTCGTCTTTCGGCAATGAACCAAGGAATATAAGGTTTTTGATGACTACTAAAGGAACAAATCCTTTCGATGAATGGAACATGACACATAGAACTTGGGTCGCTCTCTTATCCATCTATAACCTACCTCCATGGCTATTCATGAAGTAAAGGTACCTCATGTTGAACCTCCTAATCCAAGGTCCAAGACAACCTAGCAATGATATCAATGTGTTTTTGGAACCATTTTTAGATGATGTGGCAACATTGTGGAATGATGGAGTCGAGGTGTAGGATGAGTTCTGCCAACAATCATTCATGCTAAGACTTGATATTGGTTACCATCAGTGATTACCATACCTTACTATCTTTACTAGGTCAGCTTAAAGGGAAGACATCATGTGCCGTATGTATGGATGACATCATGTCTCTATACCTTCCTTTCTCAAAGAAGTTGGTCTAAATATGTCACCGACTATTCTTAGCAATAGGGCACAAGTTTTGGAGGATGAAAAAGAGATTTGATAACACCATAGAAGCTAGTGAAGCCCCTTAAGCAAAGAATGGGTCATTCGTGTTGAGAATCATTCAAAACATTAAAGTAGTTTTTGGAAGAAGGTACTAAGGGGATGAAAAAGGGGTGACAATTGCAAGGACAAAGGTACAGAAGTGGATCCTTCAAACACATTGATTTTTAAAAAGAAGTCAATTTTCTATAAATATCCATCATACTAGGAGCATCTAGAAGTTGGCCATAGCATTGATGCCATGCGCATTATCAAGAATGTGTGTGACAACATCGTTGGCACCTTAATGGACATCCTGTTCAAGACATGGATGGCTTGAAGTTACGGCAAGACCTAGCAAAACTTAACATAAGGAAGGAGTTACATCCCAAGAAATTGATAAATAGGAAGTATTGCCTACCATCGACTAACTTCTCTTTGAGTGCTAAGAAGAAGAAATCAGTGTGCAAGTGCTTACGCAAGTTAAAAGTGCCTACTTGATACTCATCTAACATTAGAAACCTAGTATCAATGAAAGATTTGAATATAACAAGAATAAAGTCTCATGATTGCCATATGTTGATGACATAGCTTCTCTTAATAGCAATTAGGGGACTAAAATCAAAATTCTTTAAGGTGGCACTAACATGTCTCTGCAATTTCTGCAACACAATTTCTCAAAAAGTGATAGATGTGGAAAAACTAAGAGGTTTGTAGGCTAATTTGGTGGAGACCATGAGCCAACTTGAGATGTGTTTCCCTCCTTTATTTTTTGATATGATGTCACAACTCTTAATTCACTTTGTCCATGAGTTGGAGGCACTAGGGCCTATTATGTTACAATAGATGTTTCCATTTGAGAGATGGATGGGCTTGCTTAAATGCACCGTTTAGAATCGAGCAACTCTAGAGGGTTCCATCATTCAAGGATACAATACAAAGGACATTGTTAAATGTTGCTTTTATTTCTACATGCCCAATAAAAGATCTATCAGTCTACCTACTCCTTGGCATGAGGAGAGGTTGGTTGAGAGAGGAATGAAAGGAAAGAAACATTCATTGATCATGAGTATAAGTGGACCGGGCTGATTTTACTATGTTGCAAGGATTAAAGGTAGTCAAGCCCTTCATTGAGCAACACCTTCATGAGCTAGAAATGTGAAACCAAGGTCATTCAATGGAATGGATACTGAAAGAGCACAAGTACACCTTTACCCTTTGGTTGAAGACCCAAGACTTACCGGACAATGGTGATAATGTGGATAGATAAATATTGAAATTACTTATTGCTGGCCTAGCGAGTATGGTTACATCATGACAAGCATATGATATTTTTGGGTACACATTTTATATGTGGAATAGGACAAGAAGACAATGGCACAGAACAACAGGGTTCGTACTGAAGCCCTTGATGGTATAGGAATGAAAATTACCTACTATGGCATAATAGATGGCATATGAGGACTAGACTACAGTGTGAATCGGCAAATCCTAGTATTTCAATGCCATTGGGCTGGCGTGGAAGTTGACAACTATGACTTTACAATTATGGACCACAACAAACTAGTGAACAAACACGATCAGTGGGTATTGTCCTCTCAAGTCACATAAGTTTTCTATGTATTTGATCCCACCAATCTGAAGAACCACATAGTTCTTGGTGGTAAGCAAAGAGTTGTTGGAGATGAAAATGTGGAAGACAAGTAAGAATGCAACCAATTTGACAAGGTGCCCCATTTTGGAGACTCTCACAAGATCAGCATTCTAGAGGCCACATTTGGGAAAATTTTGATGTTGTATATGCGACAAGGTGGTGGTAATGGAAAAGTTGTAAAAGGCAACTAGGGCATGTACTGTGTTATTAGTCATGTCATCCAAAACATTTGTACTAGTTGTATTGTAGGCTTGAATCCTGAAACCTAACATATTGGGACCAAATGAAAAAAGTAGTAATGACAAGTTGTTACCATGCCATTTTAAAGGGAATACTGTAAGGATCACGTAGATGTCCTCACCATGTGAATTGGACCTAAATTTAATTTTCAATGAATTTTTTAAGTTCATGAACATTATTTTTACAAAGAAAAATACTCTATTACCCTAGCGGATGGAGAAGAGCACCGCCCAAGTTAATCTTTTACTTGAGCAAGTGTTGAAGAGCATCGCCCATGTTAACCATTTAACTGGGTTTATGCTGTAATGAATATATTCATACATTTTGCCACAAATGAACCCTAAGTCCCAGACTACACAAAAAATTAAAATAACATGATATGCTACCCAAAATAGCTGCCTCACCCCCTGGCGCCACCACCGCATTGTTGACGAAGGCATGTTGCCTCCCCGAACTTCCGCCCCCACTGTGCCACCACACCACCACTGCTCCACCTCCATCCCTTCAATCAAATTGATCCCCCATGGTGCCAGTGTATTAAAGAGAGGTTCTCTTATGCTATCCCCCTACCAACAATGCTCAAGCCCCCGCCTCTGATTCAGCCCTAGTGACCTACCGAGTGCCTTAGGATGGAATACATTTCAACCTCACCCACTAGTGGGAAGCAACCCCAACCCCCAACACAGGTAAATGCCAACATTTTGTTTCCTTGAACTATTTGCAATTGAAATGAGAATGAGTGGTAACATGGAATTGAACTGCAAAGTAGTCATACTATGGGGAAGAAGAAAGCGGTGTGACTCTCCAGCCCTACACCAAAGAGTAGACTTATTATGGAGAGTGAAGAGCCACAATAGTTGATTGAAGAGGTGGTATAGGCCCAAAATGATGTGGACTTCTACATCCAATTAGGGAGATTGAGAATCTATGGGACAGATACAATCGAATGTGGAAGCAAAGGCTTGACCATCAGTAAACATGGAACATAAGCCTTTGGATGCTACGAATCCCATGCTCATGGTTGAGCAAGAGAGAATGCCACACTCAGTTATACCACGGGGAAAATATAGTAGCAATGAAGAACAAACCTCGTATGAGTCGCACATCTTAGTACTATGCGAGCGATCATCTAGACTAGGAGAAGTTGGCGCTAACTACAATCCAATAGATGAGGTATGTGGTTCATTATCCTAGCAAATGGCTTCCACCCATATATGTGTCCCTATTTTCAATTGTCCTTTTTAATTTTCTACCCATAGATGGAACCAAGGACAAAATAATGCAAATCTACAAAAAAAACAATCATCCCTCACTTCCACAAACTGAGGTAACAAGTATTGCAGTGACAACTGCATCACAAAAGAAAATGAGTGGTGAGCAAAGTAGGAACAAGTTACCTACACACATTTGGGTTGTTAAGCATGTCAACTATGCTCGGGAACCCATACAATCAAAAGAGGCATTGTGCAAGTTCCACAACACCTACGGATATCTTGTTAGAGAAAATATGCCAATCAATATAAAGACATGGCCCTAGGTTAGGGAAGCAATCAAAAAATTCATATGGATAGAGTTGAAGAAAACCATCATATTTCCTATAAAGCATAGGAGAATTGGGAAGCACAATGCTCTGAAGACTATGGGAAAGAAGTAGAAGGACTGGAAATCTGAACTGAACACTAAATACCTTCAGAAAGGCTCAACCCCTTTTAAAAAAATATGACAATATCACGCAACAATAATGGGATGATTTTTGTTAGCACCAGGTGACTGATGCAACAAAGAGATCAAGTGAGGCAAATAGGATGCTGGTGAAGCTTAACTGCTTCAACTATTAGTTGGGATCGGGTGGGTACTCGAGGATGGAAGATGAATTGTGGCTTCAAGAACAATAAGACAAGGTGGCTAGTATAGCTAATCCTATGGGAAATTGTAGCAAGTGTACCAAAAACTAGGTCTATGCTCGATAGCACTCTAAGAAAAGGCGTGTAGGCAAGAAGGGTGAGAGTGACAATACAATTACACTGGAATTGTTCAAAATGACAAAAAAGTTGGTGAAGTACACCCAAAAGCAAGCTGAAGGGTCCTTTAATCCTAACAGAGAGAATGGCGAGCTAATAATTGCTTTAGTGAACTAGGAACACCCTAGTCACACTCAGAGTATCTAAAGTAAAGTGTCCTTCAAGCATGGTTTCTCCTAGTATAAGGATAGATACAAGATGCATTATAGACACAAGAGGACCTTAGAAGAGACCATTAGATACCTTGCTAGGGAGGAGTTCATGAGATTGAGTGGTGAGGAGGATGAAAAAGGGGCAAAACAAGCTAGGGTACTAGAGGGGAACCCAAGCCTAGGGGGTATTCGTAGTAGTGTTGGTTCCGTACCTCTTGATCCTTTCTCAATTGAAAAGCACCCTATGGACAATATAAAGGAGGGCACTAACTACAAACTACATATCATACTCTAGGATGGAGAGTTGGAAGTGTACCTTGCTGATGATGTAGCATATCCGAATAGAGACATAAATGATAATGATATTGTCCCATCGAGGTACTCAATGGTGCCAGTAGACAAGATACTTATTGAGGGCCTTGGTGGGTATAAGCTACTGTTCCCCTTCTATTAACACCAAAATTTGGTAAGCTCGCAAACAGATTCAATTAAGGATCGGAGAGCCGATCGGCTTATAGAAAGTGGATGATTGATACAAGGAAAGAGTTGATCGGATAGATGAAGGTGGATCTGGTTCAGTCGAGGATGGAAGATTATCCCAATAATACCGAATCTAGGAAGTAAACGTGGAAACCACGGTAGAGTAGTTTTGCATCTATAAGATATCTCTTATAATTAAGTAGGAGTAGTTAATTTTGTTATTTTCTTAGAGATAGTTTCCTTTTCTTTATAGGAAATAATATCCGAAGGTTATTTGTAACCATCTCGGACTCATGTAATTATTAGGCATAAATACAAACATACCAGGGCCTTGTAAATCATCTCCACAGATCAATATAATTTCAGCGCATCACCACCCTAGTTCATTTAGGTTTTTTCAGTGGATTCTGACTCTCGATACGGGGCTGCATCAGTTAGGTCCAATCTCTGACGAAGGGTAAGTCCTGCCATTATCCTGATATATCCATTATGTCTAAGGCTGCATCAGTTAGGTTTGACCTCTTAGTCTAATCAGATATATCACATCATGTTCACGTAGGATCAATTGGCATATCAAGCTTCTTGTACCATCATCAATCTTGTACTGCATTAGTTAGCTTTGACCTTCTATATTACTAATAGTAGATTGAGACTTAAGTCGGTGGGTCTTTATATGATGTTTCATTGAAGTAGCTAGCCAATGAGTTACCTTTACATTGAGCTTCATGCCTAACGTATCGGCTTTTCAACTGTATACATATATTGTCAATGATTAACCCTCTAGCGATCGATTTGGTTCTATTAGATCTAGCCTTATACTGTCTTAGTTAAGTCCGATCTATCAAAGATGTATCTAATAAGGCTAGCATCGAGATCTAGTGGGTTTTATTCCTCCCATCGTCATAGCTAGCCAATGAGTTTACCTGTTTATATCATACCTAGCCGATGAATTTACCCGTTTCTTCCATCAGCACGACTGATCTAGCTTCTGCCATTTCAGTGCTATTAGCTTCAGCCTTACACCATTTCAGTTCATTCTAATCTATCAACATAGGCTCTAACGGTATGATCATCGATGGTCACTAGGTCTCATCCCTATAGAAGACTAGGCTTCGCTCTTTACTACTTATCATCTATTTTATTTAGAGCATCATCGGCTCTATGACTGATGTGTCTTTTATTTTATTCCTTACTATTTGCCTATACTATCATTAACTTTTTAGCTGATGTATAAGTGCTACAACCCCTATCGGTAACCAGCCAATAACAAGAGTACATCAGACTCACAACCGATGACTATCTCAACTCTATCGGCACATCTAGCCAATAATAGCAGTCTATACCGGCCTATCGGCCAATTGGCTCAATGATCTAATTCTATGTGTCTTCCATGTCAATTAGAGGTCAAATTAACTAGCACGCCTATAAACCTTGAGTTTAGGACCTACACTAAAGCTAAGCAGATCTTTTAGGCCTTCGCGTGTTTAGGCATATTGCATCAGACCTCCATTGGCGATCACGATAGACCACTTTAGATTGAACACCTTTACAAATGGTCCACATGTTATCCAAGATGTTGTTGGCCGCTTTATTCTTTGGCCAAACTGCGACATTGTGTTCACCAAGGGGAAATCTAAATCGCTGACATCAATGCCTTTTGTTTCTCATGCCATGCCATTAGAGAAAAAAGCCTATTGCCCGGTATTGGAAATAGATAGTGCATCGTCGATGTCAGCTCACTCTGTAGATCATGCCATAAGATTGTTGCTCTTTGCTTTGCTTAAGGAAGCTCCAACTACACCACCAGCCAGTCCCCGAATGCATACCTCTTTGCCTCCTGCACTGCCTCTATCCCCTATGTAGGTTACTAAATCTACTCATGCACCTCTATCTGCTCCCAAACCACCAGCTAGTCCCCCAATGCAGACAACTTTTTTTGCCTCTAGCACCACCTCCAACCCCTATGAAGGTTACTATGTTTGCTATAGCAACACCATCTGCCCTCGACCTACCCAAGCTACCTGAAGAGATCCACCCCCTAGATAAGACTTTCTCTGCTATGGCCGGTAAGTGTCTAATTGCCAAAAAATTTGGCTCATCAAATTTTGTATCGACGAGTGTGGGTTTCGTGCCTTTGTTAGAAATTACCAAAATGTTTTATTTTGGCAAGCCATTTGTCACCGATGATGAGCTTGACAAAGGTCCATGGGAGCTCAAAAGAATACATGAATGGTACATGACGACAAGTTCTTAGGGGGTTACGAGAATCCAGGCTATGATACCTCAAGAAATGTTTTGCAGTGAGGATGTTCAATATTTGCGAGTTGATTTTAAGGACTTGCTTGCATTGTACCACCATGATATGTTGGACATCAATTTCATATCCATCTGGTGCCTGCAAGTTAAAACTACCATTTCATTTGCACGCATGTACTTATTTTGCCCTAACGAATTATAACTTTATGTGCGTGTAGAATGCAACATGATATTGCCAACATGAATGGATACAAGGACGGCTATCTAGACCCTCCACATATTAGCTAGAATAACTTGAAGGCAGAACAATCAAAAGAAGCTGAGTGGTCCTTGAGTGCAAAAGAAAGAAAGCCAATTCTAAAGGATATGATCAGGGACAAACAGAAACAAATGGGATTGCAGATAGGAGGATATGGACATATGTTAGTGAACATATATTAGATGAACCCGCTATGAGATACTGCAGAAATTTTATATGTCACCAGTTAATCTCAAGTAATGTTTATGTGGAGTCCTTAGACTTAAGATTATCATGGTTCTCAATATATGTAGTAGCTTATTTTGATACTACTAAACGCTACTCTGAAGGATATGATCAGGGACAAACAAAAACAAATGGTATTGCACATAGGAGGCTCCATAACCACAATGGAAGACAAGGACAAAATATTTGCTCCTACCACTTCAGTTAATTCCATTAAATCTAATAAAAACTACAAACTCTAACATCCCATGTAGTAACATAGCTCTACTTTATAGGGTTTTATAATGGCTTCTTGATATTTTAATAATAGGGCTTACGTTGGTACCTACAAAGAAGGATGGGATATCTAGTGGCAAGCCACATACTAAAATGAACATCACCATAGTATTAGTAATATACCCTAGAGGTAATATGAAGATGTTATAAATATCATATACTACATTTAAAATATATTGATTTATTCTTTAAAATAAACATTATCATTACTGATCAATGAGTATATGACTTGTTCATGAGACTCCTAATGTCATATATTACTATTTCTAAATGATCCTTGATCATATATCATTTGATAAACAAATATGATTGTAAGATCAACATATGTATTAATGGATGATCATATCTCATGAATCATGGTATAGAGATACCAATTCGATAATATGGACATATATTAGTAAATATATGTTGGATGGACCCGCTATGAGATACTGCAAAAAATTTTATGTGTCATCAGTTAATCTCAAGTGATGTTTATATAGAGTCCTTAGACTTAATATCATCATGGTTACTAATATACGTAGTAGCTTATTTTGATACTACTAAACGCTACTCTGTAATAAGGCAGTCATAAAAGTAGTCTTCGAATTTACTATGAAGTATGTAGTGGGATGTAAGTGATCAAGATAGAATTTACCCCTTCTGTGGAAAACATATCTCTAGTCCTCTCGATGTAATGGATTATGAAAGTGCACGGCCATGCTAAGGTGATTGAGGAGTCAATCACGAGTTTATAATCCATCACAGGATTGAAAGAGTGATTGAACTATTAAGAGGATGACACAAGTCTCACCTTGATCTCAATCGATATCGTAAGGCAAAAAGATTCATACATGAGAACATTACATATTTAGTCGATATGATCTTTACATATACTTTAGGGTTAATATGTCTTACTAGAGATTGATATTAACAGGATGACCAGAAAGCCGTTTCTAGGTCGCAACCAAATATATGTGAACCTACAAGGTTACACGTTTAACGGGTTAGAATGTTTATTCGAATGTGATTCGGATAAGGACTCAATTCGAATAGAGATCCGAGTAGACTCTTATGGAGCCACGGTTCTCTAGGCCTAAGTGGGAAAACCTATATATAGAGAGCTGGGGAGGTCGAGAATAAATATCTCTATTCATCTCAAGTAAAAACCCTAGCTACCACCTCCTAAGCTGAACCTTAGCCACTTGCGAGTGCTAGTATACCCACAATCGGTGTTCTAGTTCCGGATATGTGCATACCGATAGAGATACTACTCGTTGTAGTATTGATTGACATCGGGATTGTGGCATTCAACTACTTCGTCTACTATCTCAATGCGCGCGTGATTAGATCTGTTTCTCCAACCCTACTTCCATTGCACTACGCATTTCGTGGTAATAGTCTAGATAAGAAAAAGTTTGTAAACCTCATGCTTCATAATATATATATATATATCAAAAAGAAACACTATGTTAATATATTATTTCATTTGCTTCATCAAGTGCCAAAAGCAATTAGAAAATACCAATCTTTTTAGGTATTATGTTTGGTAGTTCTTAAGGTTAGAGGCAAGGTATAAGAATAACCAAGACAAGGTCAATACAAAATGCTTACAGTATCAATGGATACTGATTTTATTATTGAAGTTTATTACTCTTTTCGATGTTGTATCATTGCAGGGAACTATGGAACAAGCTGGTCCTGCCCTAACTGACATTGAGATTGCTGTCATACAAGCTGACATGTGCAATCCGCTATGATATCTGCCACGAGAGGTAAATATTTAATCCTATGACCAATATTGCTGCTCATCAAGAAAGAACTTGTAATTGGGAGGTAGGGCAGTCTCCCAATATGAACACTACAATTCCTCTTGGTGATCCATGTATTCCATACATGATGAAACATTCGGTTGTAAATAGAGGATCACGTTTGCCTCTTCTGTTTGATATATGGATGATATAATGTATTCAATTTTGAGATGAATCAATTTATTTTCTATCTAATTCTAGATGCTATTCTATGTAGAAATTTGATATTTACGGATTTGATAAATTATACGGTCGGTAAAAAAAAACCTAGATGGTAAGTTATGTGATCTGCAAATGTGAAGTATTTATCCGAGCGATTGTGTACCAAGCATCACCTGTAAAAACTGTTTTCGCAGGAGGAGGCCTTTAGTAGGCTGTGAGTGAAAATGGTTCTTGGCTTTGCTGGTTGCAGGGCAGAGCAAAAAAAGGTGTGTAAACGGCTTATGTGCCGCATAAATAATGTTTTCTGTAGCAGTAGTTTCAATTCATTTGGACTTATTTTGGAAATAGAACATACGTTTTTTTACTTTATTGCAATGGGATTTGACCATTTACACAACAATGTCAATAAACTACAAATATATATACATTTGTTTAAAACTCAGATAAATGATGCGCATGTAGAGTTTAAGGGTAAATTTCATAGGATGTTAAAAGCCAGCTGCTTATGTTCGAAGGAACTGGCAATGAGACCTGACTGTCATATTTACATGGTAATCATATATACAAATTTTCTAAACCGAACCAATCATATGAACAACAGATTGTTTACCTGATGGTAACTATTTTCACAAGGATTAGCTGCAGTACAGGATGAAAACTAAGTGCGCGCAATGCAAACAATTGAAGTCAAGGTTAGAAGAGTGCATCTGGAGCGAAAAGGAGAGAAATGGTGTTGCAATTGGACCTAACTGAGGTCAATTGCAACACGCTCCGGTGTCCCCCTCTCCCTTTGCTGCGCGACGAGTTCAGTGCCTAGCTGCCCTTTGTCCCCTGCACCAAACGCATAGAGCTTCCCTGAATCTGTCAGTGCAAATGTATGTGCATTCCAATATATGGAGTTAGTGAGGCTGATCTGGGCCACCCTTTCATTTGTTCTTTTCAAAGAAGTCACCAACTCTGGGCTAAGGACATTAGTATGCCTGTTGTTACCCTAGAAAAAGAAACACTATACATCAGATTCAGAAGCAGAGGGATTAAAGAAAAGGTTTATATTGATTTTAATTTGCAGAGAGAAATGGGAAGTTATAAAAGGTATATGAGCAAATGTGTTTATCTTTTTACTGAAGATTATCATTGTGAGAAAGGATGAGCAAATAGGTGAAGAACAAAAACAAAATGAAATTCACAATCAACTCCATCATTTTTTAAAACTTAATTTTAGAGTTGATTTTAGGGGTTTTTTATCATAGTTTATTTTCCAGCATTTGCTTTTTAAATCGCTAATAACACGTATATAAAAGTTTTACGTATAAATTAATTTTTAATCACTAATAAACTGTTTCACTTATAATAAGCGAAACGATTATGCTGAATCTCTGGTTAATAAACCCTCAATATTGTGACAAAAGGGCAGACATCAAAACATGAAAACTAGTAGTGCCTAACCTCAGTTATAGTGTTGTGGCCAAGACTAGATGATTCACTGCATCCAAACGAGTAAACATCACCTTTATCAGATACAACAAATGTGGTGTAATCTCCAGTTGCTACATGGACAGCCCTCACATTGATTAAGGACTCAATAACCTTTGGAACAGACTCACATTCCTCATTACCATGACCCAAGCAGCCATACCTCCCCCATCCCCAAGTGCAAACACGTCCATCCTTGCCTACAACAGCGGCATGCCAAGCACCAGCAGCAACCACCACTGGTTGTATATTCAAAGCTTGGAACTGCTCAATTAACCTAGGATATTTCTCATCAGTTCGAGAACCATGGCCAAGCTTCCCCCCTAAACCACAACCAACAGAATAAACAGACCTGCAATATAAATAGGACAAAAGCATTTCAATAGTATCAAGTTTATCTTATCTAAGACATGCTGTATTTCTCATCTTCCATTATCTAAAAAAAATTATCTAAGACATGCTGGTGTATATGGGAAAAATCAAAATTCGCATACTAGTTCACCTGTCTATAAAAGAGACAGATTCATTGAAAATGCCAAAACAATTTTTATATGTTACACTAGAATACAAGAGATTAGTTCTTTTCATATTTTATCTGATCATACAGAATTTCATTCTAGTTTTGTGGGAAATATTGTTTTCCTCAAGTGTTATAGATAGTGTTTAAATACGCTGTACCAGATTTCCTATATACAATTCAGTAGTAAAACTTACTTAACATTACTTCACCTATTAGCTCATTGTTGTCAAAAAGCTGAATAGTGAAAAGTGAGGCTAAATGCAAATAAGAAGTGTTTAGTTTATAAAAGAAATATTATATCACTATGCCATACATCACAGCATTGACCACAAGTTGCGTACTTGAGTGAAAAATCTTACATGCCACTTGGTTGGCATGACAGAGCCAGGAGATAGCAGTAGCCTGCGGCAATCTGCACAACTGGAATGTTCTCAAGAGGACCTGCTAGAAGATGAGGCTGAACATCATTTGGTTCTGTCTGATGACCGAGTTTCATGTCGTTCCCCCAAAAAAATGTATATACACAACCTTCCCGAGATAAAACTGCAGTAAAGAAGTTCCCAATTGCTGCCTGGACAATGTATATGTCCTTCAATGATTCCACCATCTGTGGTGTAGTGATAACCCTAGAACCCTGAACCGCATATTCCACTTCTCCAAATGAATCCTTTCCAAATGCATAGACCCTACCAGCATCACTAACAAGCATTGTTTGTCCTGCTCCTGCTGCCGCTTGAATAATTCTAATACCCTGCAATGGCAATGATCTATAGCAGCACCAACAGATGTTTAGTTCTCTTTTAATCGACATTTGTGACATCACTAAATTTATGATAACTGTAGATTCTAGAAGCACCTGATAATTCTTGGCCTCCACTCCTCTTCTAAACTACCATGGCCAAGTTGACCAGAGCTGTTGGACCCAAAAGTATACACTGCACCACTTGTTGTCACAGCGATGCTGTGACCAGGTCCAGCAATTGCCTGAGATTTTTCTCTCCGGCAACATGCTTCACCTGCCATTATAAACCTAAGAACCAGCTTCCAACTCCCGCCACAGCGTTCCTTAAACAGTTCTCTTTCTTGTTGAGTCATAGGTTTAAATATTGCCCGTTTCTGGCACATATCCAATGCGGCGAGTTCTGACATTGACAACTGAAAATCGGGAGGGAAATTGGCAGGCTTCCGGAAAAACGTGCATGTTGCCTATCACAAGCACAAATTTCATCAGTAGCAATATCAATTCTACATTGGAGAGGAGCAACAAAACAACTACTTGCCTCCAAGTGAGCGAGGTCATCAGGCTCTAGATTGCATGATGTGAGGACATGGAGGACAATTGACGGGTTTGCAGCCAAAGGGAATTCCCCAGGAGCAGAGTCACCAAAGCAATGGCGCTGTGACCGCTGAAAGGACTGCTGCAACGGAGAAACAAGGGGCAGAGCATCATCTATGATAAGGTGGAGTGGTAGAGAGGAGGAAGCTCCACTGCTCGTTGTGGCGTCCATCTGCCACGGCTGGAACTTGCACTGTCCTGTGCTTTTATCTCAAACTTGTGGTGTTCCTGGCTTTCCAGAGTGAATTAAATACAGGACCATTCTGCAATGCGGAATGCATTAATGTAATCAAGATATGTAACCACAATCATTAATCGATAAGTAACTTCTCTAACAAGTTCATCAACACACCTTAGTTTAGCACAATTAAACAATAATATGTTATATTATCATCCAAATCAGAAAGGTGGATGAGAAAGAATCCATCCAACACTTGTAAACAATCAGAGCATATCAATAATTGAAAGCATTCCCAAAGTCAATGCAATAATCAGATCATATCATCCTGACCAAACATATAGAGATGCCATATTCTTCAGGAATGAAAACTGGCACTAAATCAGATGCAAAACAACCTCCACAAATCAAGGAAACAAAGGAAGAAAATAACTGAAATCTCAAAACAGTAACCCCAAGCTCAGTCAAGAACACTATAGCCGGTTGTGAGGCTTGCACCAAGAAATGATTGATGCAGAACAGGAATATGTAAATGGTAAAGGACAAGGAGCCATTTCCACCCCCCACAAACAAAGCATATTCCTCCCAACTCCACCCCAAAAGTCTGCTTTTCTTATCCTATCCAACAATTATCAACAATATCCACAGTTCACCAGCACTGCACACAAACAAGCAAGATTCCAACTGCATCATCGGCGGCAAAAGATCGCACCCACTAACAGCCTACCAGTAAAGAAAGACCCCAATCAGAGCAAACAACGAAGGATCCATGCTAATCGCTTCGATTCTGATGAAGGATCACCAAAACTGAGAAAAAATATCATCTTTGAGCAGAGTTCGCCAATCAGAACAGAACAGCGCCAGGATCGCGATCATCGCCCATGATCGGCTCCTATCATCCAACCTGACATCTAACAAATGCACAGGATCCTCCAATCCCGCAAGAAACCAAGAAATCCTCACCCGCAAAATCCCCCTTGTTCTTGGACCAAAAACACCAGAATTGAACCCCCTCTCCAGAGGCAAATGATAAACGAACACGCACCAACGGGCGGCGTAGGGTCTGTCAGCCAATCAATCGATCGGGAATTCTTGGGGGGTTGGAGAGGCGTGAATCTAACCGAGAAACGGGAAGGAGAGAGAAAGAGGAGGGAGCAGGCGACGGACAGGGACGTGTCTCCCAATAACGATGATGTGCGTGCGTGGAGAAGGGAGAGGAGAGGACGTTGCTGTTTCGATGGGTAACTGCGCGTATTTGTGCAGTTTTGCTCCTCTCTCTCTCTCTCTCTCTCTCTCTCTCCTCTCATCCGCCAGGAGGAGGCTCGGCTGGTTCTTGGTGTCCGGGGGAGATGAGGTGTCGAGGAAGAGGCGACGTCGAGGAGCAAATCGCAGCGGCCACCGAGGAATCTGCTCTCGGAATTACGGAAATGCCATCGTTATCGCTGACAGGTGGATTACGGACGGAGGTGCGAGCTCTGTCGCTCCCACATGTCGGTAGCTCATGGCAGGACGGTTTGGGTGTGCGAGGGTGGGTTTATCGTCGTGCTGTTGGGGTCCGGTCAATTACTTGCCAGCCGATTTGTTCCATGGCATCAAGCAACGTCCGCTGCAAGCCTGCAAAGAGTATTTTGTCACCGCTGGTTATACTATTTTTTTTCTCTCGGAGAAATATTTCTTTTACTCCTAACCATTTTGTCATTTTTGTTTATACTTTTCTTTTTCTGTTGGAAAATCGTTTCTTAGCCCACTAAATGCTGAGGCTTTGCGAATTTTGTGCTTTAACTCTACTAAAGTGATAATGTATATGAGGTCCTATGATAAAATAGCTCAATAAAACCTATCATTTCTTTTCAATTGCGAAGACATATTTTTTTTATTGGATTATTTCAATTGCACATGCACCACCACTCATGCACCCGTAAATACATATCTTGATGCATAAATGAAGCTATTCGCGCCAGATCTCGCGCGTCCGACGCGAATACGCTGACGTCTAGGAAGTCTGTTTAGCTCTAGTGTAGGTCGGTCGGCTTCTCTCCATGGGTCGAGGTACGCGCGCCGAGGCCCGTTGCTCGGCTCCAGCGCGATGGTGCGAGTGCGGGCGTGCCAGTCAATTTAACCCTACAATTGACAAGGAGGTGAGACGAACGGATCAATTAGACTATGGGCCGATACGAATTCTCGCTATCTGCTGGCCACTGATATAATTGAGTTGGTCATCGACCATGTCCAGATAGCTTCTGCTATCGGCTGGTCACCGATAGCTATTGGGATGCTCTTCCAACGGCTAGAGAGCCAATGAAGGCGTGGACAATAAAAAGCTAATACAGAGAGGGACAATGGGAAGAAACGGACTCTAAGGGTTTCCTCAGCCAATGCTTCTCCACACTGGTTAAGAATCGGTTGATGTGCTCCATTGTAGATATGTTGTCTTGTCCTAAGAATTTGAAGAAATCTAGTATCATGTATCGGTGAGACAATGAAGCTCTGTCAAACAATTCTGGATACGGGTGCCGATACATAATTATTTGATCTTTAGGCTTGATACCAAATTACTCTTTCACCATATCCACAATTCTGGCTAACCAATCCTTCTTTCTTAGAATGTCTCTATGATAATGTGAAGGTGGATATGATACCCGATTCTACCTAAGATGCTCTCCATAATAAGTGTGTAAATCGGGATCGTCATCTGGGTAGACACATTGATATCCTCCACAATAATCACCCTGAATGTATTCTGGAGGTACCTCCTGCCGTTGCCCCTCGAATCGATCTTGTGTTGGTGAATATACATTTGTCGATAGGTCCCTCTTGTTCTTACAAGTTCCCTAAGATAACTCAATCTCCATCGGCAAAGGTACATGATCTTGATCAGATTCTTGAGCTAATAATTCTTGTATTGTCTTCTTGATCAGATCTTATAGTGTATCCATCCATACTCCCGAAGGATTACTGAATGCTTGATAAAATGCTTCGTTGAATATCTCTTACAATGGCTTGGGAGGATTCACAGGTGATGAATGGCCTGATTCTTTCATCAAAACACATTTTTGCAACTGTGCTTCTTGAATCGGCCCTTGTCTAGTCATACTTAATGCCTTCAAACAGAGCTTCCAAAAGTTGTCCACGTTCTGCTCTATCTGCTGCCTTTGGTCTTTACTCAGATCTCTCATGGTTATTATAATATCCTCATTGGTTCCTTCTTCGGACAAATGTGCCTTGGCTTTAGCCTCTTCTCTAGACATATTGACCACAAGATGCCCTCCAGGTTGATGAGTAAAAATTCTGACTTCTAATCAGGCAATTATAGTCCTGCTGGTTGATGAATGGTCTTCAAGTTTCTCCAACAGATGAATGAAACCCCATCCAATCGGCTGATGAATGAATATTTCTACCCCACCGGCCAATGAATAAACTATGAGTCCTATCCGTCGATGAATGAAATCTTCAGTCCCACCAGGCATGCCAAAAAATATGTTCGCACGGATCTCACACGCCCAGCACGAATACGACGACGCCTGAGAGGTCTGCTTAGCTCCAGTGCACGCTGGTCGGCTTCTCTCCGTGACTCGAGGTACACACGCTAGGGCCCGTGGGGTTCGCTCGGCTCCGGCGCGACGGTCGAGTATGAGCGTGTCAGTCAATTTGACCCTACAATTGACAAGAAGGTGAGACAAACAGGTCAATCGGATGATGGCCCGATACGAGCTCTCACTATTGGCTGACCATCAATAGGATCGAGTTGGTCATCGGCCACGTCCGGATGGCTCCTGCTATCGGCTGGTCACCAATAGGTATTGGGACGATCTTTCAACAACTAGGGAGCCGATGAAGGCGTGGATAGATATCGACGAAGGACGTGATGACTCTGGGTATAGCGAAAGCGAGATCCTGATCTATCGGCCCTAGATCCAAAAGGTATTCAGAGAACAGCAAAGCACGTAGGATCTCTCCTGGTTGTCGATGGAAGCTATACCGCTCTTTCATCGGCTATAAATCCGATGAAGGCATATGCGAACTGACAAGGAATTGTATAAAAGACACTGGCTGCAAAACCGATGCCACTCCGGATATGGCAACACGAGACCTATTGCCCGCCGTGACGACACCGCTAGCACCAAATCTCAAAGATCAAACATAACCAAGACAGTACGAGACCGAGGCCAACGGCAATAGGACGGTGGACGCCGGATCGGTTGTGCTAAAGTAAGGACGAAGCAAAACCATCGGCTAACTGAGCCGATGAGAGGACGTCTTTCTGAAGATAGGTGCGCATCGGCTGGAAGGCCGATGCACTTGGCGTGGCGCTCAAGGGAAGTCTCTGAAAACTGGTACGTATCGGCTCCTCAGCCGATACGCTGGGTGTATTGCTCAATGTATAGATAACTCATCGGCTAACACTCTGATGAAATGTCATACAGAGATATATAGGCCTAAAGCTCAATCTATCGTCGGCAGCCTTATAGGTCGAACCTAACCGATACCACTGACGACAGCGGGAGAGAGCTTGATAGGCCAATAGACCCTGCACGGATATAATGCGATACATCCGATCGCCCTAAAAGGTCGAACCTAAACGATACAGCCGTAGACAGAGCAAGATATATCGAGATAGTGGCGGGACTTACCCCTTCTCTGGAGATCGAAGTTAACCGATGTAGCCTCGTGTTGAGAGCCAGACCCCGTCGGTAGAAAACTAGGGTGGTGATGCACCAAAATAGTTTTGATTGACAGATGTGTTGATGCTTTACAGGTTTTCAGGAGTCTATATTTATATCCAATAATAGAGTCCGACGTGGTTACAACAACTATCGAACGTTATTTACTAATAAAGATAAAAGGAAAATATCTCTAAAGAAATTAACTAAACTAGCTAAATCTTTCTATCTATATAAGATACGATTTACATAGATAGAATATCCTGCCGTGAGTTCTATGGCTCCTGCTCAAATTTAATCTTATTTGGATAGCCTTCTATAATTGGATCGAATCATTCGTGGCTTTCTTCAATCGGCTTCTTTCCTGTAGCAATCAGACTCTTCTTTACTAAACCGATCGTCTTTCTAATTTTTTTTTCTGGACTTATCAAATTTTGGCGTTAATAGAATGAAAATATCAAGTCCTATTAAATTTCTATTGACAGTAGAATCACATGCGTGTAATATTTATAAACATCAAAATTTAAACATTGATAGATATACCACAACTTCACCATCACACTACTACTAGTTCTTTCCCTTGAGTATTCATCTTTATTCACATTGAAAATGCATACAAAACAGTTGAGTGGTTAAGGACAAAATTTTGGTGCTTACATCATTCACAATTTTCTTGAAGAAATGTGGATACTCCATTCAAAAGAAGAGAAGAACAGGTAAGCAGTCACATCCAGGAAGTCGATCAGAACTGTTGCAAGAGTTTATTCTTGCTCAGTTGCAATCTTGTTTAAATTCAGTAGTTATTATTTAAAGTCATAGTCTATCAGAACCTATTGTACCTGCTCTTAGAGCGGGTGCAAAGTACCCGCAGATCAGGCCACACCACCTCTGTGTGCGAAGTACTTAAAATGCCTATGCAAGAAAATCTTGTCGATTGCATCCTGTTGCGGATTAACTTCACGAGTAACTCCATTGAAGTAATAAAAAAAAGAGAGACTTGAAAAACTGTTGACCGGATAAGATGTCCCAAGAAAGTGATTCAAGAATTAAAACAAGATTTAGTGGGACAATTTTAATTGAATCAGAAAAGTTCAAATTTGAAATGTAAAATGCAAAAAAAGAATCCTTATAAAGAATTGATGTTGGTAGTGCTGATAAAAGGTGTCAATTTTCTTTTAAAAAAGTTGAATTTAGGTGCAATGTGGGGCTCAATCTGACGAAGAATTGTTTTTTTAAAAAAAAGAGAAAAGGCTTCATCGGCAAAAGATGATTAATTTCAGCCCATTGAGCTCATTTGAGACGGAATTAACTCCTCTCCTTACTCCTCATCACCCATCTTTATATAATATGTGTGATGGACTTTACATAATTGCATTATGCGTGATTAATTGTTGATGTTATGGACTTGAATTTTTGTGTTGATGAATATAAATTGTATATTGACTTGTCATCAATGTTGTTGTCCAAATTATACAAGCGTCATGCCAAAGTTTTTCAACTTTTTTTCGCAATTTTTCCATGTCTTCTCTAAGTATTCACCACTTTCCCATCCATTTCCCTTAATTTGTATTATTTCTTATGCATTTTTCCACACTTTCCCACATTTTCTAGATTGTCCTCATTTCTCTGGCATTTGTATTATGCATTTCTTCTATTTTCAGAGAAAAATCAATGAATTTCTTACAGCTGAATGGTTTTCAATTAGAATGAATGAATTCCATTCTAAATTTGCAAGTTATCAAACATTCAAAATTCAATTTATAGATTATGAACTTTCTTCAAATTTTGTTTGGGCCAAGATACTGTGGTAACAATACTGATCATGGCGTGACAATAATAACATGCCATGCCATCATTGTAACAGCCATAAAAAATCATTGATTTTTTAATTTTTTTTCTTTTCATTATTAAAAATTTGTGCCGAGTTTTCCATTGTGTATGTTGTTCATGGTTTGATAGTTATATTTTTCCTATTTTTCTCCTTATGGCTCAAGCCGACTCAAAAGCTATCCCAGCCTCCTTGCTTTGCTTTGCCTCGAGGCAAAGTACGTCTGCCCATGTGAACAGCTTTGCCGTTGCTCACCACCTCTACCGATCACCCAGACTAGCTGCTTACCAATAGCTCAGCATGTACACGTCACACTCCTGCTCGCTAGCCTCGTGCTTAGGCAGACGCCAAAGTCTATTCCCAAACTCTAGATCAATCAAATGAGTTCACCATGTCCGAGCTCATCACCATCATCACCACTGCCTCCATCCCTATCTTCCTCTCTCTTGCTCCACATCGATTACCATCAAAAGTAAAAAGGAATGCCATCACCTCGTCTAACTCCTAGCCGAAGCCGTACCAGTCTCCACAACTCCAATCACCATCGTTGAAGAAGAAACGGTTGAAGCTAAGGTTTTGGCTACCGGCGCTTCACTCAAAAATTCATCGTAATTGCTTGCCTCTCAAAAAAACTTAAAGGTTTCATCATTTTTTTCATGCAAAAGGCTCCAAAACCCCTCTCTTTCCTTCCCTTTCTGGTGCTAGAGCTCATTGGCACCGTCTCCCGCTACCGCCATTCTACTCGACAGCTGCCAGTTACATGGCACTAGCTTGTTCCCAGCCAACTCAAGCTAAGCCGCCACCATTAGTGATTTCGTCATGGGCCACAGGTACTCTCCCTCTTTGGAACTCACCGAAGCACCATAGCCCCTTGTACCTCCGTGTCACCCTCTGCTCATCGCCACTAGCCTCGCTGGCTTTGTGCAAGCAGAGAAATAGGGTCGCCTAGCCTTAGGACCCAAAAACCGTTGAAACCCATTGGAACCGGCCCCTCCATTGCCAATATTGAATTGACTATGCTCCTCTATTTGACCTCAAATTGAAAATCAACAACTTATTCCCAACTCTTGAAATTATTCTGAATCCATCCTAGTTTTGTTGCAATCAAATCATCCATTGACGCAACCCTAATTTTGGCTCTAGGATTTGCCGCTCATTAGAAATACCAAAAATCTTTAAATTCTTTCGAAATCCTTTTTATCTTCTCTTGAACTTTGTGAGTTTGAGTATTCATTCAAAATTATTTGCTTACTTATTTTATTTTGTGTATCGATAGATTTCGCAATTGTCAATGTAGGAGAAGGCGAAGGATTAGAGTTCACCACTAACGCCACGCTATTACAGCCATAGGAGGAGAAGTGTGGTAGAACTACATAGAACCAGAAGGCAAGTCATACACCCTTTAAATATTACTCAAACCCAATTTGAAACTAAGTAGTGGTACTTATGTTGAAGTGCTTATACAGTGATGTATGTGTCTTTTTTACTAAAAAGCTTTTCAAAATATCAATGACATGTTATTTATCTTGCTATATATTGCCATACCTTACAATTGAACCTATTTTACCATTGATAAACCTAGTTAAAACCAAATGATTATTCCTATCATAATAGGTGAATTATGTTATTTGATGTGAAGCTTTTGAAAATGTTATGGTTTATTTGATATTAATAAGAGGATAAGCCAATTGACACATGCTTGATACCTGCAATGGATTAGCAACCATCCTTTGGCTAGGCTATCAATAGTTAGCGAATAAAAAATCTTTACCTCCAATCAAGCTCTTGTTCTTCGGATTTGCTGTCATGTTGTTGCATATGGCCATTCAAAACTTCCATGTACATAGAGTGGACTGTAAATTGTGGATACCAATTGAAACTATTACTTTCTTCATTTAGATTGATGTTGGAAAGGCGCAATACAAGCCTATTCCAAGTATCTAGTTTATCCTAATGATAGTAGTTATAGTGAATGAAATGGGATTAGGCTTCAGTGTTACTGCAGTGAAGCGGTGCACTGCATATATATATGCGTGTATAGTAAAAGGCTGACTAGGCTGATGGGCTGTATGGGTTAGAATCATTAGTCTACTCTTTACACGCCCCTATAGTTGGAACTGAGAGTACAACGGACATTAAGACTAGACCTAAACTCGATGAAGGCGGGAGTCAACAGACCCTTGGTGAAGATGTCGGCGAACTGCAAGGAGGTAGGAATATGGAAAACACGGACCTTGCCGAGGGCGACACACTCGCACATGAAGTGTAGGCCGATCTCGACGTGTTTGGTGCGCTGATGTTGTACAGGGTTGATGGAGAGGTAGACGGCGCTGATGTTGTCGTAATATATGGCAGTAGCACGACAGATCGGAGAATAGAGCTCGCAAAGCAATTGCCGAAGCCAACATGCTTCTGTGACGCTGTTGGCCACCGCACAGTATTCAGCTTCGACGTTGGAGTGTGATACGGTGGGTTGGTATTTGGATGACTAGGAGATGAGACTGTCACCGAGGAAAACCACGAATCCAGAGGTGGCATTGCGGGTATCTGGGCAATCGGCCCAATCAGCATTAGTGTACACCGTGAGGTCAGTCGGAGCAGCATGGGAGAGATGGAGTCCATGATCTAGATGTTCGCACCGGAACCCGGTGCGAGCACGCCGACGCTTGGAAGATCTGCTTAGCTCCAGTGCAGGCTAGTCGGCTTCTCTCTGTGACTCGAGGTACACGTGCCGGGGGCCTTGGGTTTCACGTCGGCTCCGATGCGACGGTGCGGGTGCGGGCATGCCAGTCAATTTAACCCTGTAATTGAAAAGGAGGTGAGGCAAAAGGGTCAGTCGAACGACGGGCCGATATGAGCCTTTACTATGGGCTGGCTGCCGATAGGATCGAGTTAGTCATCGGTCGCGTCCGGATGGCTCCTGCTATCGGCTGGTCGTCGGTAGGAATCAAGACGCTCTTCCATCGGTTGGGGAGCCGATGTAGGCGTAGGCGAATGTCGATGAAGGATATGATGGCTCTGGGTGTAGCGAACGCGAGACCCTGATCCATCGGCCGCAGAGCCGATGGAGGCACAGGATTGTACTCATAGAGTAGCAAGGTGCGTGGGATCCCTTCTGGTAGTCGACGGAACCTGTCGCGGTCGTTCATCAGCTGAAGAGCTGATGAAAGTATATGCGAAGTGACAAGAAATCGTATAAAAGAGACCGGCCGTAAAGCCGATGTTGCTCCGAAGATGGCAGCACGAGACCCGTCGCCCGCCGTGACGACACCGCTAGCGCCAATCTCAAAGATCGGACCTAACCGAGATAGTATGAGAACGAGGACAAAGGCGACGGGACAGTGGACGCCAGATCGGTTGTACAGAAGGAAGGACGAAGCGAACCCGTTGGCTAGCTGAGCCGATGAGAGGATGTCTCTCTAAAGACAGGCACACATCGGATGGAAAGCCGATACGCTTAGCATGGTGCTCAAAGGAAAGTCTCTACAAAGTGGTGTGTATCGGCCGACGAGCCGATGTGCTGGGTGTGTTACTCAACGTATAGATAACTCATCGGCTAACAGTCCGATGAAACGCCATACATAGACCTATAGGCCTAAAGCTCATTCTACCATCGACAACCTCATAGATCAAACCTAACCGATGCAGCACGAGACCGACGATGACGAAGAGAGCTTGATAGACCGATAGATACTACACGGACGTGATGTGATACATCCTATTAGCCTAAGAGGTCGAACCTAACCGATGCAGTCTTAGACAGAGGAAGACATATCGAGATAACGGTGGGACTTACCTCTTTGCCGGAGATCGGACTTAACCGATGCAGCCCCGCATCGAGAGCCAGACCCCGTCGGTAAAAACCTAGATGAACTAGGGTGGCGATATGCCGAGGTTATTTTGATAGAAGGATTGAAGTCTCTTTACATGTTTTCAAGGGTCTATATTTATACCCTGGGTTTACAGAGTCCGACGTATTTACAACAACCATCGAACGTTATTTCCTAATAAAGATAAAGGAAAATATCTAAGGAAGTTAACTAACTAAATCTAGGATAAAATACCCTGCTGTAAACCACGGCTCTTCCTCAAACTCGGTCTTATCTAGATAATCTTCTATTCTGGGACCGAGTCTTTCCTGACCTCAATCCAATCGGCTTCTTCCCTGTAGCAATTGGACACTTCTGCGCTTAAGCCGATCGTCTTTCCAATCTATTGCTGGACTTTCCAAATTTTGGCGTTAACACTAAGATACCTTAGAGATACCACAGTATCCACTTCATGGCAGCAAGGTGGGGCTCACAAGGTTCATGCATATGGAGATAGATCTGCTAAACAACATATGTAATGTTAGGCCGTGTAAATGTGAGATACTAGAGCGCACCTGTAATACTCCGGTAGTAAGTAGGGTCTGGTATGAAGTCTCCATGCTTAGACAACTTGGATCGAGTGTCCACTGGTGTAGCACAGGGCTTGTAGTCCCACATGCTGGCGCGGTCCAAAATGTCCAAGGTATACTATCGCTAGGATAGAAACAGAGTATCGGCCTATCAGGTAACGACGATGCCCAGAAAATGATGAAGCAGTCTCATGTCAGTCATAGAGAACTCCCGTCGAAGAGCCGAAATAGTCTCTTGGAGAAGCCGCTCTAAGGAGGCTGTTAGGACAATGTCATCGACGTAGAGAAGTAGGAAGGCCACGTTATGGCGCGTCGGTAGATGAATAGTGAAGTGTCAGACTTGGCTTCCATGAACCCAAGAGAGGTAATGTGGCAAGCAAAGCGACTGTACCATGCTCGGGGGGTCTGCTTGAGCCCATATAGAGAGCGATTTAGATGGCAGACGTAGTCCGAGTGCAAGGAGTCAACAAACCCCGAAGGCTGGGCACAATAGACAGTCTCTGTCAATGTCCCATGTAGGAAAGCGTTTTTCATATCAAGTTGGTGCATGGGCCATGAGTGAGTGAGAGCTAGGGTGAGTACGATATGAATGGTGGCTGGCTTCACAACGGGACTGAAGGTCTCATCATAGACAAGTCTAGGACGTTGAGTAAAGCCCCTAAGAACCCGTCTCGCTTTGTAGAGAGCAAGGGAGCAGTCAGACTGAAGCTTGTGAGAAAAGATCCACTTCTCTATCACAACATTCACACTAGGAGGGCGAGGAACCAGTGTCCATGTGTTATTAGCCTGAATGGCATCAAACTCTAACTGCACGGTAGCACGCCAGTTTGGATCAGTCAGACCTGATCTAAATGACATCGGGATTAGAGAGAGAGCCACCATGTTAAGGTTGAGGTGGTCAATAGGCTGGATGAAGCCAAACTTGGCCCGGGTGTGCATGCCGTGCATGTTGGATATGGGCATGACGGGCTATGAATGGTGGCAGTGGTGCGGCTGGTGACATGTCGAGAGCCACGGGGGTTGTCCGCAGCAGGAGCAGTGATGTCCCTGGTGGCGTCACGGATGTCAATATGAGGTGAAGTATCCCCAGGGACAGGGAGAATAGCCCGGGGTGAGGTAGACTCCGTAGTGGGAGTAGGCGAGGATGGGCAGAGAGCACTGGGGAAGGCAAGTCCGGAGGATGGTATAGGGGTGGAAATGGGCAGGGTGGTGTGGTCGTCACTACCCAAGAAGTCAAGGGTGGAGGGAGGGATAGACATCGTGGACATAGCGGAGAAGGGAAAGAAGGACTTATCGAGGACAACATGCTGAGAGATGATGATCCTATTGGAATGAAGGTCAAGGCAGCGGTACCTCTTGTGGTCGGGGGAGTAGTCAAGGAAGACACACAAGGTGGAGCGCGGAGACAACTTATAACGAGTAGTGGATGAGATGTTAGGATAGCAGGCACAGTCAAAGAAACGATGATGAGTGTAAGAAGGGAGATTACAATGAAGGGCAAAGAAGGGTGTGAGGCCATCAAGGGTTGTGGTGGGATGAAGGTTGAGAAGATAGGTGGCTGTGTGGAGAGATTCTGCCCAGTATGTGGCTAGAAGGCTGGCCTGAAAGAGGAGAGAACACATGATGTTATTGATAGTGCGAAGGGTGCATTCAGTTCGACCGTTTTGTTGGGAGGTGTAGGGACAGGACATACGGAGGATGACCTCGTTGTGAAGGAAGAAAGTACGTGCGAAGGAATGGTCAAATTCATGACCATTGTCGCACTGGAATTACTTAATGGGCACTCCAAACTGAGTGCGTACATAAGCAAAAAAGTTGGATAAGGTGCCAAATGTATTAGATTTGTCATGAAGAGGAAAAGTCCAAGTATAGTGGGTGCCGTCATCAAGTATGAAGAGGTAGTACTTGTACCCTGACATGCTAACCACAGGCGAGGACCAAAGATCGCAATGTATAAGGTCAAAAGGATGAAGAGCGTGAGAAGTGGATCAACCGAAAGGAAGGCGTACGTGATGCCCCAATTGACAGGCATGACAAATGCAATCAGAAGTGCATTTATTACATGAGATAGCTCTAGTGTTTATAAGCTAAGATAAGGCATTGGAGTCTGGATGACCAAGACGACGATGCCAGGTGGTGGAGCATGTGGTGGTGATGAGCTACAGCAAGATGGAAGTAGACGGAAGGAATGAGTAGAGGTCCCTCGTACTATTGAAGCTGGCGATCACACGTCGGGTCTACAAATCCTTCACAAAGAGGCCAAAAGGATCAAATTCAATGGAGCAATTGTTATCAATAGTGAAACGATGAACAAATATTAGGTTTTTGATGATACTAGGAGCTACAAGAACATTTGAGAGGACTAATGATCACTGCGGTGTAGGGACGGTGGATGAGCCGACAGCACTGATAAGGAGAAGTGATCCATTTTCTACGATGATGGATGAAGGGTGTGAAGGAGAAGGGTGATGAGAGGAAGTGAGTATAATGGCAAAGTTGGTCATGTGTGAGCCGGCGCCGAAGTCAACAAACCAATCGTTGGAGACCGATAAAGCTGGCAAAGTCAGGGAAAGGGTGTTGAAGTTATTGATAAGAGAGGTTTGGTCTCACGAGGGACCGGCCATCGGGTTCTAGGAGCCTGGCGATAGTGTCGATGATGCTGGTGAAGCGGCCCCAAAGGCTGAGGGTGGACCAAACGCCGACGGAGGGTGATCAATGCACCACAGACAGAACCTGGCGGTGAGGAGGGAGGACCACCGCACACGGAGCCCGGCGACATCGGCGGCACACTGCCTGGGAAGAAACCAGGCAGTAGGCCGAAGCTTGGTCCACCGGGAGCGATGTAGTAGAGTGGGTAGGCTGAGACGGTGAGGGCGGCCGAATGCTCGAACGGCGAGGCGAGAAGGCATGGAGGTGCCCTAGGAGTGCGGCTAGGACCGTAGGGGTGCAGCCACAGCTGCACACTGCCAACCTAGGGATTAACGAAGGGAGCTCCAGGAGTACGACCACCAAGATGAGACCCGGGAGTGAAGGAGTTGACACCATGATGGGAGGTGGGTTTGCCACCACGGCCACAACGTCAATTTAGAGGGTAATAGCTCCCTTGGTTGCTTCGGCCAGAAACCGCTTCGGTTGCCCCGCCAGAGGGGCGTTGATGAGAGGCAACGAAGGAGGAAGGCGTGGTGTCGTTAGTGAGGTCATCGATGTCGATCTCCTCGAGGAGTAGGAGGTCCGAGCTTCGTCGAAGGTGGGAAAAGGCCACTGTATCCTCGGATTGGAGACCATATGGTGAAACTTGCCATTAAGTCCCCGAAGGAGGGTCAGCACTAGGGTTTGGTCACCAACAGGGTCACCAAACTCCGAGAGTGCATTGGCCATTGTCTCAAGGTGGCGACAGAAGTTTGTGATGGAGGTCACGTCTTGCTTGATGGTGCAAAACTCGACGGAGAGCAGGAGTGCATGTGACTCATGCTGGCCGAGGAATTCATACTCGAGAATGGACCGGGCCTTTTGAGCAGTGGGGTTACGGAGCATTACCGTCTGCTGAAGGTCGATAACGATGGTGCCGTAGATCTAGGTCAGGACTGTGTAGTCCATCTGCACCCACGCTGAGCGGTCAGAGTTGTCGATGTCAGCGAGGACGTGGTCGGTGAGGGCATATTTGCCCAAAACGATGAGGAAGAGAGTGCACCACCAACTATAGTTGTTGGCAGCTCGAGACTGCCCCGTAGGTCGGACCTAACCGATGCAGCATGAGACTGACGACGGCAGAGGGAGCTTCAGGCCTATAGTCTCCTGCACGGCGTATCATCGGAGTGCTAGCCGATGAGTTATCCATGCTCTGTGCTTCACGCCCAGCACATCGGCCCATCGGCCGATACGCATCAGCCTTTAGAGGCGTTTCACGACGCGTAACGCCAAACGTATCGGACCTCCAGCCGATACGCACCCGCCTTCAGAGAGGCGTCCCCTCATCGGCTCAGCTAGCCGATGGGTTCGCATCTTATCCTTGCTATGGCATAGCCGATCTGGCGTCCTCCGTATCATCGCCACTAGCCCTGGCCTCGTACTGTCTCGGTTAGGTCCGATCTTCGAGGTTCGGTGTTGATGGCGCTGCCACGGCGGGCGACGGGTCTCTTGTTGTTTTATCCGGGGCGGCATCGGCTTTGTAGCCCGTGCCTTCTTGCGCTAATCATCGCCTAGGCCGCATCCGCTTTCATCGGTTTTTCCAGCCGATGGATCACTGTTCGGCTGTCCGGAGGGATCCCATGCGCCTCGATATCCTCTGAGCACACCCTGGTTCCTTCATCGGCTCTACGGTCGACCGCTCATCGACACCTGTCCACATTGGCTCCCCAGCCGATCAAACAGCATCCCGAACCTATCGGCAGCCAGCCGATAGCGAGCGTCTGTATCGGACCCGCTCGTCTCACCTCCTTGTCAATTGCAGGGTCAAATTGACTAGCACGCTCATGAACCCCGAGACCTAAGGACCTGCACTAGAGACAAGCAGACCTCCTAGGCCTTCGCGTGATCGAGCCACCGCCCCTCCCCGGTCGCGGGATTTTCTGGCGGCGAGCATGTATCTTGGCACGCCCAGTGGGACAAGAAGACCTTTTTCATCAGTCGAGAGCCCTTCAATCAATAGTGCTCGAATGGAGGATAAAGAAATCAACGCAGACAATATAATCCCAATAACGATGAAGGATTTAACTGAAGAGCAGAGATACCAGGTGGAGCAGAACATTGCTAATTTTCAAAAGCTCTGTCTGGAGTCCTTCAGTATGACTCGACAAGGGCCGATTCAAAAGTCCAAAATACTAAAGCCAGTTTTGGAAGGAGAATCGAGCCGATCGCCACCCATCAGTCCTCAAAAGCCACTACAGGAGATGGTTGACAAAGTTGTTCAACATGCGCTTATTAACCAATCGGGTGTACTGGTGAATACTTTGCACAACTTAATCAAGAAAACTGTGGATGGATCTATTGTTAAGGAACCTGATCAAGGGCCGGTATATTTGCCGATGAAAACAACACAACCACAAGTTACTTATGGATCCAGAAGGGATATATCCGCAAATATGTTTCCGCCAGTGCAAGAGCGGATTGGGGGGCAACATGAAGACGTGATGCCAGGCTATCATCGGATGGCCTATTACGGAGGATATAAACAAGAATATCCTGGTAATAACTATCAAGGAGATCATTATAGATCATGTCAGATACCAACTTCGATCCCACAGTACCAAAAGGAGAACCTAACGGAAGAAAATTGGACTGCCAGGATTGCGGAAGTTGTAAGGGAGCAATTCGGTATCAAGCCTAAAGAACAAGCTTTCATGTATCGACACCCTTACCCAGAGTGGTTCGACAGAATTCCGCTGCCGCATCGATTCAAAATTCTAGATTTCTCCAAGTTCTCAGGGCAAGATAATGTATCTACAATGGAACATATTAGCCGATTCCTGGCTCAATGCGGGGAGGCATCGGCTGATGAAGCTCTGAGGGTCCGATTGTTTCCATTGTCTTTATCTAGACCAGCCTTTGCTTGGTTTTCTTCGTTACCTCCAAATTCAATCAAGGGATGGGCTGATTTGGAGAAACAGTTTCATAAATATTTCTTTGCTGGACTTCAAGAGTTGAGATTATCAGACTTAACATCGGTTAGACAAAGGCATGATGAATCCATCCTGGATTTCATCCAATGTTTCCGAGACGTCAGAAGCCGATGCTACAGTCTCGTTCTAAGTGATGGATAATTAGCCGATTTGGCTTTCCAAGGATTGTTGGCTCCGATTCGGGAACGTTTCTCTTCACAAGAATTCAAAAGTTTGTCTCATCTACTCCAGTGAGTATCGGCTCATGAAAGCTGATTTGCAGGTGCCAAGAAAGAAAGGTTCCATCGGAAAGCCGATCAGCTACAAGTATACACATCGAACTCGGATGATGAGGGATCCGATGTGGAGATAGGACTGGTAGAATGGACCAGGAATAAAAAACCCGTGTCATGTCCATGGATCAAGAAAACAAATAAAGAAGAAAGATATGATTTTGATGTTAACAAAGCTGACAAGATATTTGATCTTCTCCTTCAAGAGAAGCAGATCCAGTTGCCACCGAATCATGTAATCCCAGCTGCTGAAGAACTCAGAAAAAAGAAGTATTGCAAGTGGCACAATTCAATATCTCATCATACCAATGAGTGCAAGGTCTTCCGTCAACAGTTACAATTGGCTGTCTAACAAGGGAGGATCAAGTTCAAGGACAAAAGGCCGATGAGGGTTGACGGGCATCCTTTCCCGGTGAATATGGTGATCGCAGGAACATCAGGAGATCGGTTAGATGAAAAGAAGCGCTGGAAGAGGTCAAAGGTTACTTCATCGGATTTAATCAAAAAATATTCCAGACTACAGGACGAAGAAAGACGAGCCACAACACAACAAGAAAGGTATAATCCACACTGGGGTTGTCCCTTTTTTCAGTACTGTTGGGATCAAAACATGAGGTTGCCATCGATCGAGGACTGTCCTGAATGCAATAAACCAGGATTTCGGTACTGTGACCAGAGCCGAACGTTGTATGATCGGCCTTCCATCACTAGGGCATCGGCATATAGCCGATTGGGGCCGATCAACGAAGGGCATGGTCAAAAGGCGGTTAAGAACCAGGAGTTAAACAAAGGGTTATACTCCATGAAGGATCAGTGGTGTCCATCCGGGATTTTTACAAAGAATCAGAAGAGGAGGGCACAACGGCTGCGACATAGAGAGCAGCATAAAAGACAATGGCAGGACCATGAAGAAGCCGATCGAAACCAAAAAATTAAAAAAGTATGGAAAGTAAAGCAAAAAGAGGAAGAGGTTGGTACATCGGCTCAGGCTAACATGGTATTCTTTTTGTCAATGGAATATAAAGCACACGTGTCGGATGAAGAAGGTCAAGAAGAGGATTTTGCCCAATTAATATTGGTTTGACAAACCAGAAGAATCCAAACATCGGCATCTAAAGCCATCGTATATCAACGGATATGTTGATGGTAAGCCGATGACAAAGATGCTAGTTGACGGAGGCGCAACCGTCAATTTGATGCCGTATTCTCCATACCGTAAATTAGGTAAGACGGCTGGAGACTTAGTCAAGACAAATATGGTGTTGAAGGACTTCGGAGGTAATCCATCAGAAACCAAAGGAGTACTGAATGTGGAGCTAACGGTTGGAAGTAAGACATTGCCTACCATATTTTTTGTCATCGATAGTAAGGGGTCGTATAGCCTACTCCTTGGCAGGGATTGGATTCATGCCAACTGTTGTATTCCTTCAACAATGCATCAAAGCCTCATACAATGGCAAGGAGACAGAGTTGAAGTGATCACGGCCGATCAGTTGACTAGCGTGGCAACAACTAATGTGCCATTCTGGGAAGCTGATGGTTTCAACTGCCTATCCGAACAAACATGGGTAGGAAATTTCTTGGAGGTGACTGATAAAGGAATAAAGCCGATTCAGCAAGTCGGCTCGGAACCATTGTTTACATGGGAACTTTAGAAAACTCCGAAGGGAAATTAGGGCAAGGTTTTACATCGACCGATGAGATGGAACAAATAGACATAGGACCAGGAGACAGGTTGAGGCCGACGTACATTAGTAAAAATCTATGTGTTGAATTCCGAGAAAAGCTGATAAATTTATTAAAGGAATTTTGGGAATGCTTTGCTTGGGACTACCATGAGATGCCTGGATTAAGCCGATCAATTGTGGAACATCGGCTTCCTATCAGACTAGGATATCGGCCATTTAGGCAGCCACAGAGGAGGTTCAAAGCAGAATGGCACGATGAAATCAAGGCGGAGATCACGAAGTTATATGATGCAAATTTCATCAGACCATGCCGATATGCCGAGTGGGTATCCAATATTGTTCCAGTAAAAAAGAAAAATGAAAAGTTAAGAATATGCATCGACTTCCAGAATTTGAACAAGGCAACCCCTAAAGATGAATACCCGATGCCGATGGCCGATTTATTAATTGACGCTGCATCTGGTCACAAGATTATTAGCTTCATGGATGGAAATGCAGGCTACAATCAAATTTTCATGGCCGAAGAAGATATCCACAAGACTGCATTTAGGTGTCCTAGAGCTATTGGTTTATACGAGTGGGTAGTCATGACTTTCGGATTAAAGAATGCTGGTGCTATCTATCAAAGAGCCATGAACTACATGTTAAATGATCTTATCGGACAACTAGTGGAGATATACATTGATGACGTGGTGGTGAAATCCAAAAGTATTGAAGAACATATAGCCGATCTACGAAAAGTGCTTGAGAGGACGAAGAAATACGGACTTAAAATGAATCCTCACAAGTGTGCTTTTGGCGTATCGGCTGGACAATTTTTGGGTTTCATGGTGCATGAGAGAGAAATTGAAGTCAGTCAATGAAGCATCAGAGCCATTCAGACCACCGAGCCACCCAGCAACAAACTACAGCTGCAGTCCTTGATCGGCAAACTCAATTTCATAAGGAGATTTATTTCAAACTTATCAGGAAGAATTGAGTCGTTCACTCTTTTATTAAGGTTACGAGCCGATCAAGAGTTTGTGTGGGGTGATGACCAGCAAAAAGCCTTTGATCATATCAAGGAATACTTGAATTCTCCACCAGTGCTGATTCCACCGCAAAAGGGAATACCATTCAAATTATATTTGTTAGCTGATGAGAAGTCAATCGGATCAGTGCTTGTACAAGAATTTGAGTCAAAAGAACGAGTAGTATTCTACTTAAGCCGACGACTTCTGGGTGCTGAGACTAGGTATCCTGCTGTGGAAAAGTTATGCCTATGTTTGTATTTCTCATATACAAAATTAAGGCATTATCTTCTATCGGCTGAGTATACAGTGCTTTGCAAAGCCGATGTGATCAAATACATGCTATCGGCTCCAGTCTTGAGGGGGTGGGTTGGAAAATGAATATTCGCTCTGATGGAGTTTGATCTGAGGTATGAATCGGCTAAGGCAGTCAAGGGACAAGCGGTAGCCGATTTTATTATACAACATAGAGTAGTCCAAGAGAATTATGTGGAGCCGATCCCGTGGATGTTATTCTTTGATGGATCGGTTTGCAAACATGGATCTGGTATCGGTTTGGTGATTATTTCACCTCGGGGGGCAAGTTTCGAATTTGCCTTCACAATCAAACCGTATAGTACAAATAACTAGGCAGAATATGAGGCAGTGCTCAAGGGACTTCAACTGCTGAAAGAAATTGGAGCCGATACGATAGAGGTCATTGGAGATTCTTTGTTAGTAATCAAACAATTATCTGGAGAATATGAATGCAAGGACGAAATTCTGAAGTCATACTATGAGAAATGTCAACAGTTGCTAAAAGATTTCAAGATAGTGACATTGGATCATATTCCTAGAGAACAAAACACGGAGGCCAATGATCTCGCTTAGACTGCTTCAGGGTATCGGCTGAACAGTAGAGTGGAAGTTGAGATAGCCGATATCGAAAACCGTATGGAAGCCAATGATTGGAGATGGGAGATCGTTCAGTATTTGCAGAATCCATCAAGATCGGTTTCAAGGAAGCTTCGGTACAAGGCTATTAAGTACATTCTACTTAATGAAGAGTTGTATTATCGATCAGTCGATGGAGTGCTCTTGAAGTATTTGGGTTCTGAAGAAGCCGCGTTGGTGATGAGCGAGGTGCATGAGGGCATCTGCGGAGCCCATCAATCGGTTCATAACATGAGATGGATGATGAGGAGGGCTGGATACTTTTGGCCGAGTATGCTGGAGGATTGTTTTAAATACTACAAGGGCTACCAAGATTGTCAGAAGTTTGGGAATGTGCAACGAGCTCCAGCGTCGATTATGAATCCGATAGTCAAGCCATGGCTGTTTAGAGGTTGGGGAATTGACATGATCGGCCAGATTTATCCTTCGTCCAATAAAGGGCATAAGTTCATATTGGTGGCAACGGACTATTTTACGAAGTGGGTAGAAGCTATTCCCTTGAAGAAGGTTACTTCTAGGGACGCGATTGAATTCATCAAGGGACATATCATATATCGATTTGAAATTCCACAGACAATTACCACTGATCAGGGTTCTATCTTTATGTCAGAAGAGTTTCAAGGGTTTGCTGCCAGTATGGGGATTAAGTTGCTAAACTTGTCACCGTATTATGCTCAAGCTAATGGACAGGCGGAAGCTTCTAACAAGAGTTTAATAAAATTGATCAAGCGTAAGGTTAATGAACAACCACGGAGGTGGCATATCACTTTGAACGATGCGTTATGGGCCTATCGGATGACGTGTCATGGATCTACCCAGGTGCCACCATATCAGTTGGTATACGGTCACGAAGCAGTTCTTCCGTGGGAAGTCATCATCAGTTCCAGGAGGGTGTCTTTACAGGATCAGTTGACAGCCGATGATTATTACACGTTGATGACCAATGAGCTTGATGATTTGACTCAGAGTCGGTTAGAAGCACTTAACAAGATCAAGAAAAATAAGGCTAAGGTCGCTAGGCATTATAACAAAAATGTAATGACCAAATCCTTTTCTGAAGGAGATCTCGTTTGGAAGTTAATTTTGCCGATTGGATCTAGGGATAATAAGTTTGGAAAATGGTCGCCGAATTGGGAAGGACCTTATCGGATCAATCGGTGTGTGCCTGGCAATGCCAATATATTGGAAAGTCTTGAAGGAGAGAGATTTACCAAAGCGTTTAATGGCAAATATTTGAAAAAGTATTATCCTAGCGTGTGGGTAGGCACCTAAATCGGCTAAGTATAGCCGATTCAAGACTGATAAGGTTTCAGAGGTAGTGCTAGCTGACGGTATCAGCCGTGTGATCGGTTGGAGCATAGCCGATGGACAATGTACGGAAGCCGATATAGTTTGTATCGGTTACACATAGCCGATATCGTGAAGATATCGCCTTTGGAGAATATGTTTACACAACTTTTGTTGATCAAGCTGATTGAAGTTTACTGCAAAAAGTTAATGTTCAAGATGACATCTGGATTTCTCCAAGGCTTAAATTTTACAAGAATTCTTAATGGCCTCAATCGCGCGCAGACGGATTTGATCTATATCATTGATGGCGCGGATGCCATCTTCATCTGATCCAGGGATAGCTTTTAAGGTCTTGTGCCAATGAACTGCTAGCCGCACTTTGTCTGCTACCTTGGCCTCTTGGTTTTGGATCGACTTTGGTAGGCCGATGAGATGGGACTCGGTGGAATTGATGTCTTCACGAGCCTTGTCGAGTTCCGCCATCAAATCGACTTCTCCTTTCTTCAAAAGGCCAAGCTTGGTGTTGGCGTGTTGAAGGTCAGCTGACATTTCATCAAGTTTCTTCTTTTCATCAAGGGCAGTCAGCCGATCGTTGTGAGCCAGGTGACTTTGCTTAGCGTGATCGGCTATGCATCGTCTTGATGCAGTCAGCTGGGTCCTTTGGAATTCCAAGTAAGCAGCAGGCGTGAGTGCATCCGACAGTTCTGCAGGCAGGAGGTGTTGAATTTCTGCAAGTCTTCCCCGGATCGACCCGCAGTCTTCCACCAGCGAGACAATCAGAACCTCCAGCCGATGCATAATATCTGACAACTGCTCACGTGCATCGGCTGGCAAAAATGTTTCGATCGCTGTGCTGGTGGCTGAGTCTTCCTCTGCTTCCAGGTATTTGCCGATGTCGAAGGAGAACAGATCGGCTAATGACTGCATAACGACATTAGTAAACTTGGAGATCATAAGTCAAGAAAAATGACATGTATGATGGACGTACCTGAGAGACAGTGGGAACAGTTCTTGTGCGGGTATCAGCTTGATGTGGGGCAGTGTGAGTAGATGCTAAAACTTCAGAGGATACCATCGGCTCAGCCCCAATAACAGGGTCCGACGTTTGGACCTCAGGAGCCGATGGTTCAGGCTGCAAAGCAAAGGTGTCAGGATAAAACAAAGGCCACAGAGAATTGACGCTGACACCTACCGGCGGAGATGCAACGATGACAACATTGGCATCGGGTTTCCGTCTCTTAGAAACCGATCGAGCAAACAGTTTCTTGCGCTTTGACCCTGATACCTGCGACACTCGGAGGAGAGCCGATAGAGGTGGACCGCTTTGCCCAAGGAGGGATCTGGCTGATGGAGGTTGATAGATAATCGGCCGACCACTTGCGCTGGTCGAAGGTGCGTCTTTGTCGCCAGCCTGTGGAATCACGGGAATCAAGATACGGTTGAAATTCAATACGATGAAGACATGATAGTGAGAGAAGGATTACCTCTTCATCGGATTCCACGTAGTCGGGATTGAGGCGAAGGCAATAATGTTCAGCCGATAGACTATACAAGTGCCTTCCCCATTCTGACCACCATCGAGCGAAGATTTTGGTATTGGATGTATAGGACTCGAAGGTGGAGATAGTCCCTAAGGACAAGTTTGATGTCATCGAATTAAGTCGGTCATACTCCAAGCCGCTTTTCACTTCTCCGCGGGCTTGGAGTTTGCCGATGAAAAACAAGCCGATGGGGAGTTGGCCGAAGCCCAACTGACGAGCACTAACCGAAGGATGGTAGAACTCGTATGATGGATGTTGGGATCGGCCCATTGAAAATCCGATCGCAGAAGACAAGGAGTTATGGAGGATAAAAAGATGGTCTTCGATTCTTCATCGGCTAAGGCATTCATCGGATGAAACCTGGAAGGCATTTCAAAGGACGAGTCATCCTCATACGCGAACCAGATGGTGACCTCTTTGGTGAAGCCATAGTAGAAACACTTAAACCATTGGCTGAGTCCGAGGGGGGTCATTTTGCTTCCAGGAAGAGCCGATGAAGCTTCACCCAGCGAAATGCATCGGCATCGGCTGGCCTCGTTTTCTTCTAGGTAATCAATCGGGAACGTCATGGAAGAGAAAGGGAGCCTGGCAATGACTTTGGAGGTGTAGACATTCAACCAAAGTTGTATAAACCACCAAGGTCCGCCGATATGTCCGACTGGATGGCCTGTTGACAGCTTGGTCGCAACTTGATGGAGCAGATGATAAGTTGCTCCGAGAAGATAATGCCCCAGGGGAATTTGGCGGTGATCGGCCAAGAGCTCTGCCAAACATTGCATGTTCGTTGTTGGACCGAGAGTCGAACTACCAAAGAAGAATCATTCCAGCCAAAGATTCAAGAACGCTACATGTTCATGTCCATCGACTGGGCCGGAGGATTTGTTATGCAAGGAAATGTACTTAGTCCAACCTCTGACATTCTTAGTGTTTAGTCGATGCTTAGGTTTGAATCTGAGGCTGAAAAGGTTCATGTAGTGGGTGGTGTTGAGGCAGGTCAATATAGTAACATCCATCAAGGTGGGAGTCATCGGCCCATTCCCGAACATGAAGGCATTCAAGATGTCTGACCAGAAGTAAGAAGCCGATGCAAGCAGAGGTTCGTTCCTTTTCATATCGGCTAAGGAAAGGTTAATGCAATGGTCTATTTCCAAATCCTCCCATAAAGTCTTTTTGGAGGCAGAAACCCTAAGGTACCAATTCCTCCATTCAGGGAGTTTGCTAGGCCAGGATCTAAAGCTGTGAGCCCAATCGGTGATGGCCATGGATGAGTTCTTGAATGGGATCCTTTCTGTTTCAGAGTTGATGAAATCAGTCGGATCCTCGTTACCCATAGGGCCAAGAAAGAAGTGACCGGGGCGGTCAGAGATTGGAATAGTGATCTGACTCTTAAGATCCTACAGAAACCAGAACCCGACTACTGATGAGAAATCGGGATGGGGAAGAATCATGCAAAACATAGGATGAAAGAGCAAATAATGGTTACCTCAGAGATTATGTGTGTGGAAGCCATTGCACAAACGAAGGAGTAGCAGCCGATGAAAAAATCTGCGAGAGCTCACCTTCAGTCTTCTGAGCCCATCGAGATTCGCAGAAATTTGCGGATGCCTGTGGAGCTCGTTGAGGTTTGGGGTTTTTGATGAGAAGAAGTGTGTGGAAGAAGGCTAAGGAGGGGATATATTTTATAGAGGCGGAACGACCTAGGCAGAGATCTGAGCCGATTAATGGGGTTTTAACGGGTCATCCTGGTTTGCGGAGGTTTCTAACGGCTCGGAATTTCGTAGTCTGTTGGCAAACTCCAAAATTGAGAGGCATGTGTTAACGCCAAAATCTGGCGGGTCCGATGGCGCTAAAGCCGATCGGCTGGGAGATCTGATGGGGCTAAAGCCGATCGGCTGAGAGGTCTGTTGGAGGGTTCGATGCTGCCATTGGCCGATGGAGATACTGAGACGAAGCCGATGGAGAACTGTAGAAAAGCCGATCAGATTAGTAGAAGATTGGATCGGCTTGAAGACAGGGATTGTCCAATCGGGATCAGGTCCGAGAAGCCTGAGGGAAGGAAGGAGAAGGATCGGCTTGACTTAAAGAAGGTCCGATAGCTAACATAACGGGATGGTGGCAGGACATAACGGGATGGTGGTGGGACTTACCCCTTCACCGGAGATCGGACTTAACCGATGCAGCCCGGCGTCGAGAGCCAGAACCCGCCGGTAGAACCTAGATGAACTAGGGTGGCGATGCGCCGAGTTTGAATATGATCGAGATATGTATTACATATTTCCAGGGGGTCTATATTTATACCCTGGATTTACAGAAAGAGTCCGACGCGTCTACGACCATCGGACATTATTTCCTAGTAAGAACAAAGGAAAATATTCTTAAAGAAGTTAACTAACCAGCTAGACCTCCCTAATGGAGTAAGGTTACAATTTACAAAAATAAACACCCTGCCGTGGAGTCCACGGCTCCTCTGCAAACCCGGTTTCATCTGAATAATCTTCCAATTTGTAACCGAGCCTTCCTTTGCTGCAACCTGATTGGCTTCTTCACTGTATCTATCGGACCTTCTTTAAGTCAAGCCGATTCTTCTCCTTCCTTCCCTCGGGCTTCTCGGACCTGATCCCGATTGGAAAATCCCCTGTCTTCAAGCCGATCCAATCTTCTACTAATCTGATTGGCTTTTCTACAGTTCTCCATTAGCTTCGTCTCAGTATCTCCATCGACCGATGGCTGCATCGAACCCTCCAACGGACCTCTCAGCCGATCCAGCTTTAGCCCCATCGGATCTCCCAGCCGATCGGCTTTAGCGCCATCGGACCTGCCAGATTTTGGCGTTAACATGAGCGGAGTTGACTTCAAGCTCGACGTCAACGATGGCGTCCTCGCGTTGCATGCTGATTTGCTCTGCTTGGGTAACAGAATCCATGAATTCAGCCACACTCTTCAGCGACAGCGATGGTGGGTAGCGTCGATGGCGAGAGGGTAGTGGAGTAGGCTTGGCAAGATCTCAGTAGTGATCGCACTACCAATGAAGTGGTGTGCGTGTGTGGCTAGATCGAGCAACGGCAAGCTTGTGGGCGTGGAAGTGGCGTGGGATCGAGGAAGACAACGGGTGATTGAGCGGCGGCGAGGCCGAATCGCTTTCCCCGCTGCACCGCTCTGATACCAAGTTACAGTGAATGGAATGGGGATTAGGGT
Organism: Oryza coarctata; assembly: GCA_030770085.1. NCBI lineage: Eukaryota > Viridiplantae > Streptophyta > Magnoliopsida > Poales > Poaceae > Oryza > Oryza coarctata. The sequence continues at coordinate 6,118,652 of CM061484.1, read as the reverse complement.
TCATGCTATTGCGGTGAAACGGTGCGCTAAGTATATATAAGTGTGTACAGTAAAAAACCGAGCGGGCTGATATTTACAATAGTTATTGGAGGACTACCTCTAACCCATTGTCCTCTGAAAAATTGATTTCCCTTCTATTACTAAATCTTAAAAACAAATATTTCATTTTCATTAAACCTGCCTAAAAGGGAAGTCGCCTGGTTGAAATGACACTTGAGTTAATGACTTTCCTTTGTGATATTTGTTTCTAAAAACCTGTTACCAAGGTCCGTCTTCATTCAAAAGCAGTTTTCCATGTAGACATCATTCAAGCATACATACACAAAGCTTATCACTGTAGCGAATTGCCCAAGAGCTCACCAGATTGGGTTAAGGCTGCCGGAGTTGGGTTAGACACCGCGCACGGGAAGTAGCCAGAAGATTGAGTGAAGCAGTGACAACAGGAGAGAGAAGTGGGAGCAGAATGGAATTTGGTCTACCCGTGAGTACACATCATGATTTACATTTTTCTATCCTACACAGACTATCAAGGGTAAGGAAATGCACTTATTAATTGAGTAAATTACACATTGGACCTATTTTTTCTAAAATTTTACCTTAAACCACCTCTTAACCAATATTTTTACTTTAGACCACTCTTTCTTACCTTTTGTTTTACTTTGGACCTATTATTTTGTAGCTCTCCTATCTATTTTTTCTCATAGAACTAGAATCACTAATGTTAGCAAGCCTTCTATCTCTTTACCACATAAGCTGCTAATATCCCCATAAGTTCGTTATGAGCAAACCATGACATGTTAAAGTTGGAGAAGAAGAATAGGGTCAATATGAAAACAAAAGGTAAGAAAGGATGGTAGATAGGCTAAGGTTGTCTAAATTAAAACTTCGGTAAAAATAGATGACTGATTGTATACTTCACTTTAGTTAATTAATATATATGTGACAGTGGATACTCAAGAGTGTGTAAAATTAAATGTGTAAGCAGAAGAAGAATGGGAGGAGGCGAATAGGGAGGAGCACGTGCAGCTAGCACCATAAGCGGAGAAAAGGAAAAGAAAAGAACAAAAGTGAAGAAGAGGAAAAAGGAAAAGGAAACAAGAGGAGGAGAAGAAAAGAAAGAAAATGCTGGAGGAGAAAAAGGTAGAATTTTATGAAGATTTCTGGATTTAAGGATCTTGGTATCATGGATTGGAAATTATGGGAGAAATATGATCAATTACAGGTTAATTGGCAATCTGCTGGTCATGTTGACGTCCTTTTATTAGAAAATGATTTGCAGCTAGGTGTTATAAAAATAATCTGCTTGAAAATTATTTTTTAAAAATTCTGGAAATTAGCCATTGTGCTAGGAGTTTGGAGGGGATGTCCAAACTCATATTATGGCTGGTAGATGATGCGTTGGCTGTGTGATATCAGTTTTCTTTAGGAAATGGGTAAAACCCGGCTTCTACATCCAACCTAATTCAGAGTTAAAGCACGATCATATGCATATGGTTTATAAGTCAAGGTTAATCACCGTTTTCACTTGCTTCCATACCATATACCTCATTGTGTTAAGCACAGTACAAAAAATCGGATAGGCTGAGCGGAGCATGCTGTCAAGTAGCCTAAAAGCGGCATATCTATATATTATATATGTATGCAGTGGTGTAGAAAAAAAATTAGAGCCAATCAAGTCTAACTACATTAAGTATTTGCAAGCAAAATTCTATTGCGCATACGCCGAGGAGCCCAGGCAGTGGCTCTGCCACTACATATATGGATTTGAGCAATTCATATATCAGGTTGGCTAAGTTTGGGTACTATATCCCAGAATAGCAGCCAATAATGGGCGTATTCCGCTTGCAACAACATAGTTTTGGATTATGTTAATATCGGAAGGTGTAAGAGTAAAAGCATTGGAAAGTAGCTCTATTCTTTAATTAGCTGGGCCTAGGTAGAGGAAACAAAGCTAAAAGTTATCATGGGTAAAGTAGAACCCCTCTACAAATTAAGTAAAATGTGATCATTCCTGTACAAATATGTAAAGTGACTAATACCCCAAGAGTATATAAGGGGTCAGGTCTGTATATATACAACTCAGACCAGTACCCCTACAATCGTAGCAGGAGGGAAACGGACACAGAGACTGGACCGAAAACTAGTGAGCAAAGGCGTGGGCAGGCCTTTGATCATTATATCGGCAAACTGATGTACCGATAGTATATGGAGCACTCGAACCTGTCCTAATGCGACCTTGTCTCGGACAAAATGGATATCGATCTCGATGTGCTTGGTGCATCGATGATGGACCAGGTTGGCGGTCATTTAGATGGCACTGACATTGTCGCAGTAGACGACGGTCGTGGTGGAGAGGGGTGCACGGAGCTCCTGGAGAAGCTGGCGAAGCCAGCAGCACTCGGCGACGGCGTGGGCGACAGCGCGGTACTCGGCTTCGGTGCTAAACCGGGACACTGTAGTCTGGCGTTTTGAAGACTAGGATACGAGAGTGTCACCGAGTTAAACGTAATAGCTGGACGTAGAGCGTTAAGAGTCGGGGCAGCCTGCCCAGTCCGTGTCGGAATAAGCGGTGAGAGAGTCGATGGGGCTGGAGCTGAGATGCAGCCTGCTGGAGAGGGTGCCCTTCACGTAGCGTAGGATTCGCTTGAGCAGCGCGAGATGAGGTTCGCACAGAGCGTGTATGAAGAGGCACACTTGCTGGACAGCGTACATGAGGTCGGGCTGGGTGAGGGCGAGGTATTGGAGAGCCCCGACAAGACTCTGATAGTGAGAGGGATCGGTAACGAGTGCGCCATCGGTAGCGAAGAGTTTGGCTCGAGTGTCAACCATGGTGGCCGTGGGGTGACAATCGGCCATGCTCGCACGCTGGAGGAGGTCGATGACGTACTGGCGTTAGGAAAGAAAGAGCCCATGGGAGGAACGGGTGACAGAGATGCCAAGGAAATGGTGGAGAGGACCAAGATCGGTTATGACAAACTCAAAGTGGAATCGGGCCATAATCTGGTCGAGGAGAGATGTCGAAGACGCTGCAAGGACAATGTCGTCGACATATAGAAGTAGATAGGTACTAGCAGAGCTGATATGGAAAGTGAACAGGAAACTATCGGACGCAGAGGCCATAAAGCCGATGTGCCGAAGATAGGCAGCAAAGCGCTGGTACCAGGCACGAGGGGCTTGTTTGATGCCATAGAGAAAATTTTGAAGAAGATAGACATCGTCGGGACGAGAAGGGTCGACGAAGCCTAGGGGCTGCTGGCAGTAGACCATTTCTGTCAGGTGGCCATGAAGAAAAGCGTTCTTCACGTCTAGCTGATGGATCGGCCAGGAACGCGAGGTAGCCAAAGTGAGGACGACCCGGATGGTGGCGGGTTTGACGATGGGACTGAAGGTCTCGTCGTAATCGACATCGGGTCGTTGGGAGAAACCCTGGACTACCTAGCGAGCCTTACGACGGGCAAGGGAGCCATCGGTGTGGAATTTTTGTTTGAAAATCCACTTACCGGTCACAATGTTGGTGCCGGAAGGACGGGGGACGAGGCGCCAGGTCTCGTTGTCCATTAGGGCCTTGTACTCGTCAGCCATGGCCGCGCACCACTAAGGGTCAGCTAGGGTAGAGCGAGATGTCGTCGGGATGGGTGAGATAGAGTTGTGGACGGCGGAGAACCTGTAGCGCTAAGTGGGGCGGAGAGACCCGGTCTAGGAACGGGTGACCATATGAGAGGTGGAGGTAACTGGAGCCGATGGGGGTGCGGGAGTAATGGGAAGAACTGGTCGGATGGGGGCGTCATCGGCTCCGGGTCGGCGACTGTAGATGAGAGGAAAAGAGGGAACTAGGTTGGCCTGAGCCGATGGAGTCGGGTAGGCCGAGTGGTCCGATTGGTCCGATAGAGATGGATCAGCCGATAGGGTGGGGGAGCCGATGGAAGCTAAGGAGCTGATGGAAGTGGGGTGTCTGATGGAAAGGGGACGGTATCGGCTGAAGGATAAACGGTATCGGTATCGACCGATGGAGGTGGGGCCGATGGGGGTCCGATGGTTGGGACATCGGACCGAATAGTGGTGGGATATGTGAAGGGTAAGTCCTCAGTAGCGGCCATGAGGAGGCCGATGGAGGGGACAGTGGAGGAGACTTGGTCGGCACAGTGTTGGTAAGGAGAAGTCGAGATCACTAGAAGAGGATCTCGGATGAAGTAGACCAAATGGAAAACATGTCTCATCAAAAATGACGTGACGAGAGACGATGACCGATCGAGTGGAAAGGTCAAGACATCGGTATCCCTTGTGAGAGGAGTGATAGCCGAGGAGAATACAGGCGGTGGAGCGGGGAGCGAGTTTGTGGGAAGCTGTGGTGGTGAGATTTGGGTAGCAGAGGCACCCAAAAACACGAAGGTGGGAGTAGTCGGGCGCCGTGCGGTAGAGAAGGGCATAGGGAATGTTGTTTTGAACGGAGGAGCATGGGCGCCGATTGAGAAAATACGTCGCAGTAGCCAGGGCTTCTGCCCAATAAGTGGCAGCTAAGTGGGCGTGAAATAGCATGGTGCGACTAATGTTGTTGAGGGTGCGAAGGAGGCGCTCGGCTTTGCCGTTCTGAGAAGAGGTGTAGGGACAGGAGAGCCGGATATAGATGCCCTGCGAGATGAGAAAAGATTCACGTATGTGGACTCGTGGAGGCCAAGGAGTGGGGCAGACGCGAAAAAGGCGGGGAGTGGCTAGACGTGAAGAGAATATGTTCGTGTCCGGGAGGCAGCGATTCGTGTCCGTGGACACGTGAACATGTTTGACTGGATCGGACGTGAGGGAAGAAAGTTCGCGTCCGAGAGCCATTGAGCGTGTTGGGAAAGGCGAGAACTGAGGGAGGGTTCCAGCCAATGGAAGGCTGGACAAGTCCAGCTGATGAGAGGGCAGACGAGTTCAGTCGATAGAGACGACGAGCGCGGAGGTGCGCCGGCGTCAGAGAAGGAGAGATGTATGAAGCAAGAAGAAGAACGGAGATGGGTGCGAGGCGAGACAAGGAGGCGGATGAAGACCGTCGCCTGATCGCGCGGAGGTGGGACGGAGAAAAGAAGGTGACCGCGGGAGAGATGGGGAGAAGAAGAAACGGAGGCGAGAAAGCGAGGAGAGTGTCAAGAGGAGAGTACTGGGAAGAGGGTCAGTGATGGGAAGAAGACGTCGATGATAAGGAGGAAAGAGTCGACTCGTCGAAGGGAGAAGCTAGCGCGCCGGGATGTCTAGACTCGCTCTGATACCATGTAGAAATATGTACAGTGACTAAAACCCCGAGAGTATAAAGAGGTGTCAGGTCTATATATATACAACCTAGGTGATCTGTCTAACAATTTCCTACTTAGTTTCTGAATTTCAACTTATGTTTGTGGAAGGTTCTAGCTTGTGTAGATAGTTAAAAATAGGTTGAGTAACCAATCTATATATTTTTCACAAAATGAATCTTTGTAAAAATAAAATTCATTGCCCTTGCATATTTATTCTAGGTTTCTATTGTTCTATTTTTCCTTTTTTGCTAAATACTTTTATACTCACCACTGCCTTCTTATTTCTATTGTAGGTACTTTATTTGCTAATTATGCACAAGTAGAACATGGATCTCAAGAGTTCTTCGACCATGACAATCTTGAGGAAGCAAACGTGAACCATGACAGATGAAATACATGGGTAGAAATTAATTAGAAAACAGGATTAGATTTGTTGATGTAATGTTTATAAAATTAGCTTTATCTGTACATGTACCATTTAGAATTTATATTTATCTTGTAGTTGTACTGATTTTATACCTTAGGCTATATTTAGTTAATGCCCATTTTATATAATAAACCTTTTATTGAAGGGATTCTATAATGAACCTGGGCAGAATTGGCAAGGATCCGTGGCATGCAATATCTGCCGCTTTCACCAACAGCCATAATTGTGTCCATCAGCCTAATAAATGACACATATACTACTTTTGTGGCCAATAGCCTTCTTGTGGATGGTTATGCTTTTGTAAGAAAATGTCACCAACATCATGGTTATTCTGTGCTACTAAGATACTAAAGGTAATTACTGGTATGCTAAAACACTTTCTTGACGAGGCTAGTTCTTTTTCTTTTGTGGAGCAAGCAAAAGCTTTTATTCATCAATGTTTTGTGTGGCTTGAGATTTTGATTAGACATCTTCCTTTATATTAATTGAAGGCCCTTTTAGGAGTCGCTACATTTGTCTCATACGAAGTATCCACATACATGGGGTATCATCACAAAAACACACGAAATCCAGTAAGTTCGAAATTTGTTGAAATGGTTAGTAGAGTCTCCCTTGTATTTATAGAATAATTATTCACACATTATCCACAAACATGATGCCATAAACAATTCGTGGGAAACTGCATGAAGTACTAGGAAAGAAGAAAGTAACCCTGAAAAATCTAATTATGGATTTTTTTTGGGAAATCTAATAGTGGAATTTGATATGAAACTAAGTTATATAGTTCTAAGTGGTGCAAAACATTTAAAAGGGTGCTACTCCTACCCATGCAAGCTTAAAAACAGATAAAATATAGGGGTGAGTATGAAATACTCACCAAGTATGAAGCTATAAAAACTTACATACCACAATTTGCAATAAAGAATAGATAAAAACAATATTGTCTTTCAAATAAAAGATAGGCAAGGAAGACATGAATATCCTATTGCAGCGCTTTCGCACAGCCCAGTCGAACGGCTGCAGCCGGCCAGCCGCTTGTATCCCGTGAAGCTCGTCCTGCTGCAGCTGGCCATCCGCTGTAGCTGTTGTTGCAGCGCAGCTGCAGCGCTGCAGCTGCTAGGCCTACCGAACAGGCCGATACATGAATCATAGCATAAAAGCAGAATAAGAATATATGGAACTACACGAATAATAATGATATAACAAAAACAAAACAAATAAAGCAAAGTAGTCTATTCATCACACACACCATTGGGCATGTTATTACCTTAACCTTAGCAACATTTATGTAGAACACATGACTAAAATCCTTAAGGACAAGTACTATATTTGAAAAGACTAAAACTATCAAAAAAAATACAATTTACCCCACATAGTATGACCAATCTTCTTCTCTCTTCCTCTATCTCTCTTCCTCTCTCTCTGGTTTCCATAGGTGAACCCTATCTTCAGCTACTCCTTCATCCATAAGTCTAATGTGCCAGCCTCAAGCCCTCAACTACCTCACCTTCACCTTGCATCCGCTGCTGAGCACCACCATATGAGGAGCCACCACCATGTCCACACACGAGGCACTTCCGCCTCTCCACTACCACAAGCATCCTCAGCGTTGGTACTTGATATTGGAGGATAGAGGAGAGAGGGATGAGACAGCAAGCTGGCGGTGGAGGGAATGTTGTGGCTCAATCGCAAGTTGACATGTCCCTCTCCCTCTCCCTCCTCTTCCCCCCTAAAAATCATCCACACTCTAATCCATAATGGTTGGAGTGCTTGTGACGATAGCATCGGAGTTTGGGTGGAGCAGGACACCATACTGTCCCACCCTACATCCGCTCTAGATCTGCTATGCCCATGTTGCCAATGCTACTTGTTATGCTATCTCAAGCACGCCTATCGCCCGTGCCAACTAGCTCCGCTCAGCCTCTCAACTCCAACCTCTATAGGATGTTGCCGCCTAGGCCCTTGATGGCACTACCTTGGCCCCGTATAAGCTATCACCTTGCAATGCTGCTATGAGCTCTTGTTGCCAGCTTAGCCTCTTCGCCACTGCAGACCCTGTTTAAGGCCACCTCCATCTTAATGGGCTTTAGAGCACCATGGAGAGAAAGGAGCATTGGGGGAAGAAATATTTCAGACTATAGATTTTCTTTGAACATTTTTATGACTAGATTACCATAAGAATCACTCGGATTGGGGTGATTTATATTATGTAGAATGCCTGGTTTTATAACTAAAGAGTGATAAATCATAATTTTGAGATAATTGAAGGTGATAAGTCAATTTATATGACGAGGCACATGACTGAACAATGAAAAAAAAATTAAAATATTATATCGTCCCCATATTTTATCACTACTTTTTCGATCATAGATTAATAAAAATCATTGGAAATATAACCTATCTGACAAATCTGTTCATATCATTTTTTACTTATCAAATTTTAATACTATTATTTATGCGTATGTTAGTGATTTCAGATTTTAAATTTTAACTATGCATTAGAAATTTAATTCATAACACACGGGGGATATTAAGGTTATACTACCTCCGTTTCTTAATATATAATAGCGTTTCTTAATATATAATAGCATTGACTTTTGGTCAAAATGAAGTATTATTTGGTTAGATGCATTGCCAAGCTAAACCATAAACCTTGGACACGTCACAATTTCTTAGGTTGTTTAGTTCATACCAGTATTATAGGCTTATGGCTAGCAATACTTAATATCAAAGACAATTTCTTAGTTAAGCTTGCCTAAGATGTGGTGACAACCAGCACCTTGCATAAAATTTGATAAGTCGTACAAAGAAATTTCCACTTCTCTCGTGGATGATTTTATAGACTTAATACAACTGACACAACTAGTACATTTTACAGCAAATATATCAATTAAAACTGACGACTATAAAGCCTTATGATGCTTCCAGGATACACCATTTGGATCGGACGATAGAGGCATCCAACTCTGTAGAGCTACAAGCAATACATCGGGCAACTACATGACCTAAATCAAAAATGCAATTTTTTCGCTCATATTAACGACTGTATCTTTAACAATCTCCAGGACTACAACTACGCCGAGTCTACTTGGCTCACAACAGTACAAGAAATTGGGATGTCAATTCTTATCGGAAAGCGAGAAAAAAAGATACAAAATGGTAAAAGGCCTGCAGCTTTGAACCACCCCTCCCAGTTATGAGACCACAACCGCTTCGATGCCTTCCACGATAGTCTGCAAGTCTGCAAGGCTGGCTGCCAACTACGGTTCTCCTCGTTCACATTGCTGGGTAGAACTCAATATGGCATAGTGGAACTAAAGCAAAATTGTTCCAGCATTAGACAAAATGCACTAAATTCAGCTTGAGGTGACTTTCTTTCGGACAACTCTCTTCCTGCGAGGCTTGGACAATGCAGCTTCTGTTCCACCTTGCTTGATGCCGAGAAGACAAAGGCCAGATACAATTGCATCCTTGGATATAAACCACCTTGAATCTTGTTGGTCCCCAGCAACCTCAACTGGCCTTTTGTATGCTCTCAAAAGCCGATCTGAGTACTGTGGATCAGCTTCCTCTCCAAGCCATGTGCGTCTTGATGATTCACCAATCTGAATATTCATCAATCTGCAACAAAAATGGCACCAGGCTTAGTGACAAGAGTGTGGACCCCATAAAATGCAATTAAAACACTTCTGGAAGACTGGAACACAGGCAATAGAAATAGAGTGAACCAATGGAATTATTAAAGAAAGCAATTATTACAGAATTATGCAACTGTTAAGATTTAAATGAATGGCTCAACATACAAACAAAGCACTGCTGAAAAGTTCCACATAGATCTCTATGCAGCCACAACCATATCCATAAGTTTTATCACTAAATAAGGCAACTCGACAAGCATTTCTCACTATAAAGAATAGTGCATATATCAGGGGACAGTTAACAATGTCTAAATTTGAAAGGCATAAACCCAAAACCATATACTATGAAGCAAATCAGATCTAGTGCTGCAAGAACTAAAATCGAGCAGTTACCCGCTAATCAAACTGCATGTCTAGGATTTATTAAATTTAAATTTGCAGAAAACAAATTTCATGCATGCAGTAACTGTGATTATCTGCTGAAACTGGACATGAACTTCCTGGTCATCATCAGATAAATGCAAGCCTTCCTATTTCAATTTTGATAGCCAACTGGCGATGATTTCCAGTTTCTCATCTGTAACAGGCAGGAGACAGCCACAGGCCCAACAACCGGTACCAAAAGGTTCAGACTTGAAATTTTTTTGAAGTGTTCTTATCTAACACAGTATGTTATGCCGATGAGTGAACTCCAAAACTCTGGAAAAACCATGTTTTTATGGCTCTGCCATTGCAAATTGCTACTTAATCTTGTTTCTAGATTATACAGATAACAGAAATAACCATTTATGTAAGTGCCTAGATCTCAATGATTGATTATGTTAGCTCTTTTATCAAATGCTTGGTTGTCCACTTTCACAGCTCAAAATGAAAAATTGAAAAATCATCAGAACATATTAACATCCCATGTAATTTAATTGATACAAACCATATGTGCACCATGATATCCCATGCGCCAACAATGGTTTAATCTCAGATAACCAAGTTTCTGCCTTTATGCATAACAAAGTACACTAATCCTGTGGGATATTCTAGATAGAGTACATATTTACCTTAGTGCTGTGCTGAAGAAGATTGCCACACCAAGAACATCAAATCGCCTGACCATATACTTATCCAGTCCACACAATACTTGATACCGCAAGTTTGCATATAGTCCTAGGAAGGCTCCATAGCCAAGGGCATTTGTGCTGACAGAAGGAATGGTTACCGATAACCTATATATAAGATTAGCAAAACAGAGACCCAAAGGTTAAATTCCAGAATGATTAGATCAATAAAGCTTAGAAGAACCTTTTCTTATGACTACATGAATTAAAACTGTGATAAACCCACCTCCTTTCCTTTCTTACAGACAAGGCTTTTGAAAGACCACCTTGAATAGAGCCAGCAACTACCCCTACCAAGCTAAGCTCTGCTGCTTTGTAAAAGAAAGCACAGATTCGTTTTTGTAGATCAAACTCTCTCAAAGGATAACTCTTCTCAAACATGTTGTTGGGAAGTTTCTCAATTGCATTCTGGAAGTCAAATCGGGATGTGCTCCCATATGAGCGACATGGCGCCAGAAGCCCAAGAACCATCACATTGCAACAAGATGCAGTCAGAGCATTGACGACAGCCAAATCCCATTCTTGCTCAAACCTGATTTCTCAGAGTTATAAGAATTGGTAAAAATTAAACTGTTGAATAGGAGATCGTAGATAATGTACAACATACCTCTCCTTACGTATGTTCATCTCCCTCCAAACAGATGAGAAAAAGGTAGCCATGAACTCAAAAGCTATCTTATGTGGGAATGATGGATCTGCAAGCGTTCTGCATTTTGAGAGAACACAAGACAATTTAAACCAGTGTTACGAAAATCAACAATGGAATATGCTAGATTTAGAACCAAGATATCTCCATTCATATTTAACCAAGCATTTATTGAGTAAGCGTGGCCAAAGAAATGCAAGAGTTGTTTGATGGAGTTCACCAATTACTAAAATACAAGGTAAGCTTGATATAAAGTTGAAAGTTAAGATTTCTGAAGGTACCAAAAACAAGAAAAATTCATTTTACAGATGATCATATAGGTTACAGTTTGTTTTTAAATTCAGTAAACATACAAGCTGACTGATAAATTAAATTATGGTGACCAAGTTCAGTCATTTCAATCATAAATCTAAATAACGAAAAGCACTTCATGAGACAGTATTCATGAACACCCTTCTCTAATAAAGGAGGGGAACATCTCAACTTTGCTTTCTGGCTTGCATTTTAAGTCCAAATAACTAATCGCCATTCCTACTGCCAGCCTTAAACACCCCTCCCACAAAAAAAAACGAGGTAAAAAGAGCTAGATGTCACCTACCATCTTTGAATAAGTTTACAGTGCCACCCAAGGTACTAAATATTTGTTTATCTTTCATATTTCAAATATGTTATATTGGTCCTTCCATAATTTTATTTAAAATAAGCTACTTTTGTTTCAGCTATGAAGGCCATTCAATGAGCATTTGAGTTAATCAAAATGGTGTAAACAATTACATGATGTGTAAAGATTTCTTTAAAACAAAGAGCATATACAGCTAAGAGGGCATCAAGGTTTACCCCTACATCTATTGTTATCACTAATTTTTGCTTGTCATTCTTTTTGTTCAGTAAAATATTGAACGATGATACTCCGTATCATTTAAAACAGAAACTGTGGGGACACTATAGACAAAATATGAGCATAAGACTTCCAGAAATACATAGGAACAGACAATATACTGCACAACTGTGTTAAAAGTATAAACACTAAAATAAACCTCCACTCTGATTCATTAGTTTATTAGAGAAAGTTTTGCACAATTAGCTGCTTTTTTCGCTAAACACATTTTTGTGTATACCACTGGAATGACTAAAACTGCTGCTTGATGGCACCTTCCACCAGCTAGGCAAGTAAACCATGCAGGGTTGAGTTAAAATGTTAAGGTTGCTCACTGTACATATTGCCAATAGGATTCAGCTGCCTGTACTCAACAAAAGCATTATATTTCCCACCTCCAGATACATCCTATCAATGCTTCTCTACTAAGCAGAATCTGCAGCATGTTACTTTCTTATCCTCCGCACACAATGGCAGAGGTGAGGTCTGTATAGTGGTCAGTGGTGTACTGTGAAAAGGTGCAACTAGAAGTGGGATAACATCAACAAGTACTCCACAAGGCCATGGATAACAGAAACGTGAAGATGGCAAGGTGCACCCGACTTCAAATGAGATCAACCATCCCTAATCCTGTTCTGATTGTGCCAAACCATCCTCCGTGCCCTCCCACACAGGCACAGGTGATGGTGCTAAGGCAAGGTTGGAGCTGCTTGACAGTGGTAAATCACCCCAAAAATTTTTCATATATGGTGGTTATTCATGGGATCCATGCCAGCATTCTTCTGAGGGATATCACTAGCCACCTGAGAAATCGCTGGCAGTCATGTGTTTGCATGGGGCAGGCAAGATGTGGAATATGGAGGAAACAACGAGTTACGGGCACAGCTGTGGAATAGAAAGGAGATAGTATAGAGGGAAAAGGCTTCCGTTTTGGCCTTTCAAAGAGCTCCCCACCCTGGTCAATGTTTCAGCATGTGGTCCTTGGTAACTAATTCCCCAGATGGATGTTCAGCTGGTGCAATGTGGCATCAAGCAGCAAACTGAAACACTGTTCCAGTGGTACATACAAAAATATTATTTTCATAGTTGACTGGTAAACGAAACTTCTCACAAAAAATGGGTGGTTGGGGCATCACAACAAAAAAGGTATATGAATATACCTAGAAATAGTGAGGTTATCTCTTTTCTTTCTATATATTCCTTGCAGAAAGAAGTACTACCTAGAAAATAATTAGCAATCTAATCATAGTACAACAAGGTAATGTATGCCTATTGCAACGTGAATTATGCCTGAGAAGGCATATGAATGAATGTCAACAAAATTATATGCAAAAACCTTATACATGTAGTATACAAGAAACTCAGCGTGGACATCTAGCTGTTACCTTCCAACAAGACCTCTGGAAAGCCATCCAGGAAGAGCTCGTGAGAAGGACCTAGAATGAGTAGGCCTTGCAAATATTGCCAAGTATCGCACCATCTGGGCAGAACTTACCAAACCCTAGATTGTTATATCATGATCAGTCGATGTAATTCAGCCATTGGTACCAAAGTATTCCATGAGAAACAAAAGATGAAATCTTACCATCTCATAAGCTTGGTGGAGACCAGCAGGCAAATTACTCATTGTTTTGCACCACTCTTGCATCACAGCATCCACAAACTCTCTATTGAAAAGCTGGTACAATCAAAGAAGAAATAATCAACACATAGGTTTCAATATTTTCCAGGATTTAGAAATTTATTTATTTGAATTTAAATATTTAGTGATTTCACCTCCTGTATGACAATTCGTCTCCGAAAAAGACCACCTTCTTCTTCCTCACCATCATCAAAATCATCAAAGTAATCATCATCATCACCATCATCATCTCCACCATCACCTCCACCATGACCAATCCTTTTCCCAATATCACCACCACCACCACCTGTTGCCAGCTGCAACATTTTAAAAGAAGGGGCATATGATGAATATATACAATCCAGTCATCAAACTCACAAATTAATATGGCAGTATGATGGAATAACATGTTAACAACTAAATCCCCTTCAAAGTAAAACATTTAAAGAAAAACAGATATGCGTACAGAAGTGACTTATTAAGCTAACAGCTCATCAAGCTTGTCAGGATTCAACATGACAGGATAATTTCATCTAGTTCAGAAAAACAAAATGGTGAAGTCTTTTTTTTTCTAGAGCGAAGAAATGGAACTCTGTGAAGTTTGACAAATAGTTCTAAGAATCCCTACTACATCACTCAAATAAATAACATGAGTTAGGCTAGAACGTTATATCTATAGTACTTGGTCTTAGTACTCTATTGGAAGCAAATTCAGGGGACATATTATTTTCTGATACATACAAATAGGAAATTATTCTCACATCATGAATAATTTCTCACAACCAAATACGAGAGCACACGGGCCTTTGCACCTTCAAACCTTATCCATTATATTTTGGCCTACCAGTCAAGCCACCCAGTTTCAAAACGAATTTAGATTGATATCCTCACCTCTCTACCATGTAATTCAGTCCATAGGGAACGAAAAACACAAGGCTATCTTATCTCCCGAACCCCCTAAACCTATCTCCAAAAGGATGACGATGAATACCCTACCTCGGGCATGATCTTCTTCCGTCCCTTGGAGAGGTCAACCTTCCGCTCGAGAGTGACGGCGCCGAACGAACCGTACTGCTTCCCTCCCTTCATCGCCGGCGGGGCGCGCGTCGGCGCCGAGGCCGGGGCGGCCGAGCCCGACGCGGCCAGGCACCGCTCGAGCGACGATGCCGCTTCGGACCGGTCCCGCCCCGCGGCTGGGGAGGGCGAGGCGGCGCCGGCGGAGGAGGCGGAGACCGCGAGGCGGACGGCGCGGGGCTGTCGGCGGAGGAGGCGGGCACAGCGGGAGGGGAGGAGGCGAAGGAGGGCGGTGGTGGTGTTGGGGCGGTGCGGGTGGTGGGCCCGGGCGTGGAGGGTGGGGTGGAAGGCGGCGAGGGACGCCATGGAAGGAGGGCAGCGGGGTTGGTGGTGGTGGTCGACGCCCTCCGGCCTCCGGGGGCTTTATCGAAAGAGAGGGGAAGGGGGACGAGGCTATCTGATGATTTTATTTAGAGGGTTTTCTTTTTGTTTTATCAAATAATCGGTTGAGTGATGCGGCTGCCTTGCCTGCTGGAAATTCCCAGTACTTCTTTTAGCGTGGGAATTAGGGATTAAGGAGCTTTTCTGGGTTTGTTTGACACTGAAGATTCTGGCCTGTGGGAGTAAAGAGAAAAAGGGTCACGGCCTCACGGGCTTTCGTTCAAAATTTGCTCTGATTACACTCACATTTGAAATTGGAAGAAAAGGAGATGACTATAGTAAATGTGTTCTGTTTGGATTGGATGAAATTCATGTAAGTCTTTTTAATTCAACTAGAGTTGTACTCTCTCGGGTAGGATTTTTTTTATTTTCTAAACATTTATTAATATAAACTTTAAAAACTTTTTAAAGATAAATCTATACAGATTTAACATGGGATGCCGATAAAATAACCACGGTAGGTTTTATGATTGTAGGGACGCTCCAATGAAATCTAAATGCCCCATAATCATATGACATATAGAAACTTTTATATATAGAATAATAAAAAACACTTCTACTTGTTTTATTATAAAACCGACATGGTTCTATTACAACCCAAACACAACAACGGGCCTACGGCTATACTTATAACTTAAAAATACAACTCTGCATCATAGTCTAAACATAGAGTCAACCTATAAATCTTAGTCTTTGCCTTCATCCCACTTCTATGGATCAGCGGCTTATTTAACTTCATATGCAACTTCTCCTTAAATAACTGGAGCCAAAGATATTCAAGACTGAGTACATAAGTACTCAGCAAGCTATACAGATATATACTATTGTAGGATTTAATAAGTCCGAGAACTGGGTAGTGCACAAACATCTCATTTCATAGATAAGTTTATATTTAAAAGGTGCATCATTCCATGCCATTTATTAATTAAGTATATACATTTCTCCAATCTACTTTTGCATTAACTTTGATTCACCTCATAGACATATCTTTATTAACTAGGAACACGGTGTATTCGAAAACCAAACGACTTTATATAATATGCCTTGCTTTACCTACACAATACCCACACCTAGCCAGGTTGAAGATAACATAGCATGCTGCTACTCTAAGTTCATCTCTGTTCTGCCTAGTAGATTATACGACAAGTTGATTGTTGATCTTAACTCTGGCTTCGCAAGGAACTTGTCACTCCATCCACCTACTATTATATGACATAGGAGGAACATGCAATCCTCAAAGCCTACATCAGGTCCTGTAAGTACCCATACTCACATATAATTAACAAGTCACATTATTATGTGGCCATCACACACATTAAAGCTTGTAGAAATTCAATTTATTAGAGTAACATATGCTAAGTCCAAGTATCTCGATCATGCGAATAGGTGCAAACTGTGTCACTGTAGCCACGCACTTGGATTCGACCACCAGGGAGGCCTTTTACTGATTTGGGTGTCAGACTACAACAAAATTATTGTTTTTTACAATTTATCCTTTTCTTCTGGATATTTCTATTTTACATTCACCAAAGATTGGTGAGGCATGTCCATACTTAGTTTTTTTTCCTTCTTTCTAGCGGTGTGCGCATAGTGCAGAACTGCAGATGCCGAAGGTTTTTAACACACCTTTACATATCTTAAAAAAAATGTGTTGACGGATGGCTTATGGAAGGGTTAGAGAGTAGAGACCTCTACTTTGCCTGGGCACTGTGATGCAGTAGGGTCAAAATATAGCCTTGTGGGGGAATTTTGGATGGGGGTTTGATGTGTTGCAAGTTCTTCTCTAGTTTCCAGTGGGTGCCATAAGTTCTTGCCTGAAGGTTTCTTCTTCTCCCTTGGATTTGATCCTTTGTTTTTGTTCCTGTCTTGCCATGGCTGGGTTTGCTGCTGGTTTGGATGCTTCATCTAGCTTTCCATTTCCTTCCTTATCTACACCCGATGGATTATGGTTAAAGTTTGTGTGCTTCCTTGGTTGGAATGGTCTATAGAATTCTAGAGGAATGGAGGGTGTCTTTGAAGATTGTGGTCTTAGGTGTTTTGGGCCGACCATTGATTAGATTTTTTTTTGTCGAGGACCATTGATTACAAGATTGAACTTATAGTTAATTTAAGCAAACAGATGTTCTGCAAAGGTACTTAATAGTTTGAGTCTTTGAGATGAGGGGTATTTTGGTCATAATAAATTGCCCTGGAATTTTAAGAAATTTATTTTTTCTTAATTTCAAAACGATCAAGACCGTTTGTGGAAAATTAATGGTAGCTACATATATAAAAATCTTTAGTCCGATCCAATATATGGTGGATGTGATTTATTTTGTAATAGAAGGGCAAACAAATGAGAAAGAAAAAAATGAAAAAAAGAAAAGGAAAAAAGATTAGAGGAAAATGGAAAAGGAGGAAAATGAAAGTGAAAAAGACAAAACAAGTATAAAGAAGAAAAATAAATAGGAAATAAACATAATTAGGGGGAAAACGTGAGAAAAATTAAAGAAAAAACAAATCCGTCCCTATAAAAAAGCCCTCCTTATTTATTTTTATAGGTGAAAAAAACTAGACAACTATAAAAATGTATAAAAAAGTCCTTGGTGGAGACCCGTTTGTGATTGTATATAAAAATTAATTTTCAATGGTGACACCCTAGGAGCACTGTCTGCATAAAAAGAAAAAACCCTTAAAATCGCCAGCCTCTACCGCCACAAGTTAGCTATGCCCTTATCCCTTTGTCACCTCCTCTCTCTCTATATCCTCCTTACTTCTCTCCCTCTCCTCATCTTGATCTCCTCCCTGCACGTTGCCATGTTGCTGCACCTAGCCTTCCTCCTCTGCTCTTGCTTACCTACCGCCGCCACCACCATTATTGACCACACTCGTCGCTAGTGAGCTTTAGGATGATGAACTTGAAGCCAGTGGGCCCGAGAGGCAAAGGGTTGGCAACCGGAGGCCGTAATGCTCGTCAGTAGCAATGGTGATGGTGATGGTGATGGTGATGATGTGACCTCAAGGATGGTGACGGTGATGGCAACCGCGATGATGACGATGATGGCTGGGCCTTGGGAAAGCTGATCAAGTTCTCATGTCTCTTCTATTGCCCTCCTGATATCTCCCTCTCCTAGATTTGGCTAGATGGGAGAAGGCCGGTAGCAGCAAAGAGGGTAGCGGCAATGACAACTTGTAGCTTATGGTGGCCGACGTCGACAAAGGAAAGAGGCTATGGAGGTGGAGGTGGTAGATCTAGCCATGAAGGCAGCGGATTTGGTAGCCATGGTGCTTGTTTACCGTGGCATTGATCACAACCACGAAGAGATGGCAATTGCGACCACAAAGAGATGGCAACCACAACGATGCTCAGTGACGGTGATAGCGGGCTAGGGAGCTCCTTCCCTTCTTCCTCTGACACCACCACGACGTTGTCATTCTTGGGAACCAGATCCACCACCATTAGTCTCTAGACGTGCTTCCCTTCTTCCTCTAGATCCACATCCATAATTTCTTCCTTTTTTCTCTCTATTTCTGTGGGATATGTGAATTTTCCATTGATTTGATTTGCATTGTGCTTGATCTATGCAGATGGGACGAGGCAGTTGCATGAGGATATTTTCAAATGTATTTTTACTTTTTTTCCAAAATTATCTCGGTAGGCAGTTAAGTCAGCTTATTTGCCTGCTTGCAAAAATTAATTTTTGTAATTTTTGTAGGCAGATGAAGCCCATTTATTAAGATGGTCGATTTCATAGTCCTTTATTTGCAGGCGAAGTGTCCACCTTGGCTGTCTAAAAAATGTGTTTTATAATATTGTGTTATAATAATTAAGTACTTTAATTAATAGAAGTTAGATGTATATGAGTAAATACCGAACAATATTTTTAAAATGGGGTAAAATTAAACTTTGATAACGACATTATGACACCTTTAGGGGAAAAAAGGCGTTGTTAACTCTGCCATGAACCCCAGTAAGATGTAGGATAAAGTATCACCCTGACTTTTTGTTTACTTTTCAAGGCTCGACACAATATTTGGTAAGACTTTTAGAGTTTCTCAGCTGACTGTTTTTTTTTTCAAGGTGAATTTGGTCCACTATCATTTCTAAACCTATCAAAATAATTCATTATTAAAATTTTGCAAGGTAACAAATTAATTAAGCACACTTTAAACGCCTCAATCATCTGAAATTTGCTAACACCAAACCATTCATTGTTATCCCATTAAACAAATTTAATAAGGTTACAAATGGCAATAACAGATGCTGGATATGCTCTTTTTGTTGTGGCCATCATGCCGGCCAGCTAGGTGGCTACCGATGAAAAGGGACCGAGAGGTCCGATGTTTTTCCTTTCGAGAAAAAGGCATTGCCTGCTGCTTTTCCTGGATGCTGTCGCTGGCCCATCTTTGAGAAACTACATAAGAAGGCCTGCCCCCGGCTTGGACTTGAATCCAAACACAGCCTTTCACGTCATCCATCCAAACATTCGAACAAAAGGAGGTAGCTAGCTAGGGTTGACAACTAGTGGTTACATGGGTGAATGGCGCAATCAAGCAGTCGAGAGGAACCTCGTAATACTGCTGCAGGTTCCACAGCAGGCGCCGCTGCTAAAGCTCCTCGGTGGCTATGGACGCCAAACTGCTGGTGGTGGCATGTCCTGAAGATCGCAAACTGCTCAAGGAACTAGTGCACAAGGAAGGCCCTCCGACGATGATGGTGGTTTTAGAGTCGACCACCAACAAGCAGCAGGTTTCCGCAGAGAGGCCTGCTGCCCGGGCGGTAATGAATCCGCTGCTGCTAGCAGCAGCTTGCTTTGGTGCTTGCAAGGTTTTATACTTTCTTTTCAGCAGGGAAGATGCACGAGAGCCATCGTCGCCGATGACGGCTCGACCAATTTATGCCATGCTGGCCGGAGACACCTCCGGCGATGGGGGATGGCCGTCGACCCAGCAAAGCTTCCGATGAAGTAGAAGTAGAAGCCGGTGGAGACGTCGTTGGCCTGTACACTCTTGGGCCGCTTCTGGATGGCATCACTGTTGAAGGGGACACCGCGCTACACGTGGTGGCAAGCCATGGTGATGGCCCCAACTTCTTGGAGTGTGTTGAAGTCATCTATAACAGGGCCAAGCATCTCCTGTCCGTCACCAACATCAGGGGTGACGCACCCCTGCATTCTGGAGCCAGGGCTGGGAGGTCGGAAATGGTCTCTCGTCTCATCGCTCTAGCCAAAGCTGGGGACGGCGAGCGTGGCCAAACGCTCGAGGCACTCCTTACAACCGAGAACAAGTGCAAGGAAACAGCATTGCATGATGCAGTTCGCATTGGAGATGGCCATATGGCCCGGCGGCTAACGCAGGAGTTATTTGGCTTGCTTTCCTAGGCAAGGTCCGTCATCTTTGTACCTAGCTATCTCGCTAGGAAATGAAACTATTGCAGAGACACTTTATTGTAATAGTGAACGGAATATATCGTACCCCGGATCACATGGACAAAACGCACTGCATGCCGCGGTTCTTGGAGATGGACTTAAGCCCAGTCTTAATGCACAGTTTCATCACACAGTTCCCAAGAGTGCTGTAAGGTTTGGTTTGATGAATGAAAAAAACCCTCTCTTGATGCATAGTTTTATCTCACAGCTTCATAGACTAACCACAGCATTAAATTGCTGCAAGGTGTTGTGATAAAATGTGACATGAATTCTGTAGCCATGGCAAAGAGTAGCTTTCATACTAAAATTTTCTCCTAGCGACTGCAGCGGCGACGGCAAATGTGGCAGCTCTAAGAAATTTACAAAACCACCTGGTAGATAGCCCCTTAAATGTTCACACAAGTCATAAACAACTGCATATTCTTACCAAAGTGAATAGAAACTAAATGTGCTATTCCACTTGCACAAAAATTCAAAACTAAACATATTATAGCTCGCGAGTGGCACTAGTAAAGAACACATACAAATGCTCGAATCATTCGATGCAAGCAGGCTGGCTAGCTGCAATTTTTTTATCACACAAAGGCAAAAGCTACAATCTGCAAACAAGGGCTGCACTAATACGTAGGATATATACATAGGCGTGGACAATGGTGGACCATGCATGGATACACAGCTGTATTGGTATCTTCTTGCTTAATGTCAACTATGGAAAGCCTAGAGCAAGTATGCAGTGCCATCTATGCTAGGTATCTTATTTGATTAGCTTGCAAACGGTATCGACTGATGAAGGAAAGACTCGGCTCATAGAGAAAAGCCGATTGACATAGTAAGAGAGCCGATCGGACGAGTTGAGGATGGATTTTATCCTGTTGAAAACAGAAGGTTATTCAGATGGAACTAAGTCTAAAAAAAAGTCATGAGAATCATGACAGGATACTTTATCTATATAGAATGTATTATGTAATCTAGGTTTTACAAATTCTTATAGATTAGTTTCCTTATATGTTTAGAAAATATTGTCTGGGGTTATCTGTAACCGTGTTAAACTCTTATAAATTTAGAATATAAATTTGGACCCCTTGAAACTTATAGAAATCATCAACAGATCATATAATACAACTTTGACACATTGCCACTCTAGCTCGTCTAAGTTTTTTCGGCGGGTTCTGGTTGCATCAGTTAAGTCCTGCCATTATCATAGTTCATTTTGTTCTATCTAAGACTGCATTGGTTAGATCCGATCTCTTAGTTTGATCAAACATACTGCATCACGTTCGTGCGAGTCTCATAGGTACATCGGTCTCTCTTCACCGTCTCCGGTATCATGCTCCATCGGTTAGGTTTGACCTACAAGATTACTGGCGATGGATCGAGCCGTTGGCCCGATGGGTATTCGTGCGGCATTTCATTGGAATAAGTAGCTGATGAGTTATCTTTACACTGAACTTCATGCCTATTGTATCGGCTTTTTAACTAATATACATATATCTTTAATGATTAATCCACTAGCAATCGATCTGGTTCTATTTGATCTGGTTTTATACTGTCTCGGTTAGGTCCGATCTATTAAGTCTATGTTTAATAGGGCTAGTATCGAGATCTAGCAGGTTTCGTTGCTCCTCTTAGTTTAGCTAGCTGATGAGTTTATTTATATGCCTGCATCGGACTCAAAGCTGATAGTAGCCGATGGATTTATCTGTTCCTTCCATCGGCACGATTAATGTAGCTTTCACCATTTTGGTGCCGTTAGCCTCAGCCTTATACTATCTTGGTTTGGTCTGATCTATCAAGACTGGCTCTAACAGCACGGTCATCGGTGGTTGCTAGGTCTCATCCTTTCGAAAGATTAGGCTTTGCTCTCTATTGTTTATCATCTATTTTATTCAATGTGTCACCAGTGCTATGATCGATGTGTCTTTTATTTTATTCCTGCTATTTGCCTTAGCCGTCATAGACCTCAGGGTTGTAATGCTACACCAAGCAAAAGAAGATGACAGCAAAAGTAAAGCTAGACTTAAACCCATAAGCACGACTTGGGTACTAGATCGAAACCCTAAAATTCTTTGTATGTTGCTTGCTTTTGAAGTCACTCCTCTAAGATTGAGTATTCGTCGTACTGCTTTTCTAGGTAGGGGATAAAATACCAAGGGTGAGTACATGAGGTAGTCAGCATGTCATGAGAATTAATATGGCATGTAAGGGTTATCAAAGAGGGGTTTGATTTTCTTTTATAATCAAATGTGTTTTTAAAATCATCTTTATAAATTCTAAGTGTGCTCTTTAAGTTATCGGAAAGTGAATCACACCTCAATCCATAACGTGAGTTACTTGACAACAACTCACCGTATTTATCGAAAAGAAACTCGCGTCTCAACTTATTCTAGAAGTCGCTTTGTAATGACTTGTCTCGATTTCGATTTAGAGTATACTGTCTCAGACTGTACCTCCATTCCTATGATTTCAATTTCTTTTCCTTTCTCAATCACAACTCAACTTAATCTTATCCAACTTTATTTCTAGTGCCAAGTGACATTTCGGGTTACATAGTCCCATTTTAGACCACTCAGGTCTTCCACCGGCTATGTGGGCTAGTTCTGGTAATGATTCTCATAGCACAATAAAATTTTCCACAAAACTTTTCCAAATAGAAAACTATGCTAGATGGATCACTTACCACCCACCCATGACCATGGACACGATTGCTCGAACATATTATAACATTTGCAAAGGGTGCAGCTTTACCACACAACGCGAGATTACTCCCAAACACCCGGTACATATTGATCATGTATGAATGGTGAGAGGAGGTTCATGACAAGGTCATTCCAAAGTATTTTCGGGATAGTTGGGTGTTAATTAAACGGGTCCCACACCAAGTACCAGTCAAGTCATAGACTTTCCATACTCAGGGTCCTATAGGCGCATCCTATATGTCACCTTAGCGACTTTATGTCCATTGGCTTCCGCACACATCCTAGTTTCACTAATTACTTGGCCATGGGTGGTTCATTCCACCCATGTAGTCATATTTTAATATAATTAGTGAAACTGTTCAAGAGATCGATCCTTATATGCCATGGGAAGTCAGGCCACATAGGCGATGACTACCTATGACCAAGTTTTATAAAACTATTTTATTTCACAAAGCTCCTAACCACGAGTGTCGGTATTTTAAACTATTTTTAAAACCCATTTTATCCCATCGATCAGTTTTAAGTGATAGGATGTCGTCGATACTCACACTTTGTTGAGCACAAGCACTAGTATGGCAAAAGGGTAAAAAGCGCATAGGGTCATCAATAAATAAGGAGGGAATGTGCAACAAGTGGGTTCAAGGCCTATTGAATTGACTAACAATTCACAACTGCTATCGTATACATAAGCATGCATGTTCACAAACAAAAAAAATAATTTAAAAATATGGGTTCAACTTGGGAAAGTCTTAGTCTTGGTTTTCTTCTAGATTGGCAACTCCTTGGTGTCGGTTACTACATGGTACAAAATATCCACACATAAAAAAAGAAAACAAAATCAAAACCCTATATATGTATATATAACTATTTAATATCTTATTTTTAGAAAAATTTTGAGAGTAGAACAGGCTCAAACAAATCTTTCAGTTAAAAAGATATGAATTTTTGTGGATTAAATTATTTTTTGGAATATAGAAAATAAATTAAATATATTCTAAAAAGTTTTGAATTAGAGACTTACAGGTGGGGCCAGGGAAAGGGAGAAAAAGACTTTTATTTCTTTGATGGGTAGGTTAACGAGCTTAGACAGGTGTTATTGGGCTAGTTAGGTGGGCCAAGATGGTTTGAACTAAGGGGGAAAGGGGGCCAAAGACCTTCACGGACTCATGCTTGGCCAACACGCGCACCTTGGCCTATGAGGCTGTGCGTGGCACAGGCAACATCCACGATTAATGGCTAATAAAGCTTGATGGTGTTCAGCCGACAACAATGAATCTCAACGAGCGATGGCTACCGGAGCATTGAGTGAAGGAGGGGGAGAAAGATGGATGGCTCGGATTTTATCTAGAGGAGCGGAAGGTGGCCGGCAACATGCGACGGTGAACTCCAACAAGGAGGCTACATTTAGTTGCCGTTGGCGACCAAATGGGTGGTGTAGGTGGCTGGTTGGGGCTCCACTAAGGTGGGTGATGTGAGGCAGAAAATGAGAGGCATGGTGCATGAGAGGACTAGCTCTAGTCGGGGTGAAAGCATAGCACTGTGTGACGACATGATAGGTGTTGGCCGAAGCGTGGGGGAAAGAGAGGACATAGGCGACATGGCGGCAAGGGCTGAACAGAGGGAGTTTGAGTACTTGCCAGGGCCCAGAGCGATCGTACTGATGACATACCATGGTTTTGTGGCAAGGAGCGCGGCATGTCGATTCTCAGGGCAACAATAGCACACTATTCACGTGCGTGACACGAGCAAGGACGATGTGTTGGAGGGCGTTGCTAATGCAGTAGGAAAGCATGGTCACATGCTGTGGAGTTCGACGCATTTGACTAAGCGCTTGATGCGCGTGGGGTGACGCTCGAGGTAGGCGATGGCCACACCACAGTGTGACACGTGGCTATTCATCGTGCTTTCGGCAGGTAGGCCCAACCAGTTGCCTAGTGCACTAAGGCACAGACGCGCGTTGCTTTAGCGACTGAGCGAGCGAGCAACATGCGTGGGAGAAGAAATGGACCTTGGGCCGAGCGGAGAGCAAAGTATGCCATGCAAATCGAGAGAGAAAGGAGGTTGCGCGGACCGAGAGATACATAAAGGAGAGGAGAGCGGGCTAGATAAACAATAGCCTTTTCTAATTTTTGTGAATATTTTGTATATGAAAATTTGAATGTTTAAATTTGGATTTAAACTTAGAATGTTTTGAGAAATTTTGGACAGATTCTAGGATGGGTCTGAAGAGTATTTAAGCTGTATACTTTAGCATGCTTTTTAAGAAATTAAAAAATCTAAATTTTATAAATTGTTTTTTAAAATAGTTTTTCTCCAACACGAAAACGTGGACTTGTGGCTGCAATGGCAGGAGCCCTTGACGTGGTTCCCGGTTGTTGGAGGTGGTTGTTTTCTTCCGGTGAGGGGCAGGAGAGGCGAGGAGGCGTGAGAGAGGATGGAAGCTGGGGAGAAGGGAGGCGCACGGGAGACAGCAGGAGGGAGGCGCGCGGGAGAGACGAAGTTGGCCATCCGCACGGGATCAGCCGAAAGAAACTGTCCGCTCTCAATGCGGTGTCATCAAAGTTTCATCCGCTTGAAAACAACAACGACCGAGTTTCACGGGATGAAACGCTATCCTCTCTCTCCTCTTAATTCCTTTGCCACATCACCTTTTTTTTCTGATCTGGCACCTCATTTAATCGGGATGAAACCTCCACTGAGACAGGCCTAATGCACTGCTTGTGGCTCTTCGAGACAGGTCCGACTCACGACGTCCATCACATATATATTCCTTAATTTCGAGCTTATAATTTGTGGCTCATTAGGTGTTTCTCCATATATATTAAAAGTTTATATTTTTGACAATCAGAGGTGAATTTCAGATTCATAAGGGAATATACAACGGTAATTAATAGCGTGTTTTTGGAGTTGTTAATAAGTAAGTTTGCTGACATAGAGAGAGAAAAGAGAGAAATATTGTTGTTAGGTATGACAATGGCTTAACATGGTCTCTTAGAACACTTTGCTACATAAAAATTGAGAAAAGGAAAGAGAAATAATAAAAACTTGTTTCGGTGCATTAATTATTAAAGTATTTTTTTTTCATATAAAAGGATAGCCTCTTAATAAACTAAGATTATCAGACCCTATTTTTGACATGCCCTGATTAGTTTTTACTGTATAGCCACTTATTTATGATGTGCCGTCTATTTTAATTTGCATCGATCTAATGGTCATTACCCTCAACAACTCATATATGTGTGGAAATTAGTCGCATAGTATCTATTATCATTTTGTATATGGATGTTACCTATAATAAGGAAAGGAAGTATGTTTCATATGATTCCTTTTTTTTTTCAGTGATGATGACAGAAAAAGTATTGAAATGGAACAGCAACCTTGTAAAACAAGGGGACGAAAATGGTAGTAGGCTATTCATCTTGCCGCATCTCTTCTACAGCCCAAAAATCAAACGGATCATATAGGAGTAACTCTTAGGCATCCTTGGATTCGAGTTTCGAGAGTTCCGATAATAATCCCATTACTGTTGGATTCTGATACTGGTGTAGATTCATTCTATCTACAGACAAGAATGGAATGTTCCCTATACACGTCGCTGCTTGCGTGGGGGCAAAATTTACTGTCGCCGTTTTGCTCGACAAGTTTCCCAACAGCGCGGGTTTGCGCGATGCCAACGGGAGGACATTCCTTCATGTAGCTGTTGAGAAAAGGAAATTAGATGTGGTTAAGTTAATTTGCTTGCCGGACTTCGTCGTTGAAGTGGATTTTGAATCGGCAAGACATGGATGGGAATACTGCGCTGCACCTTGTTAGCGATTCTGATTAGACTGCGAAGGTTAGTCTATTGTAATAGAAAATATAATTATAGTAGGTTAATCATGATATGGCTGTGTGATTGTCTTATGAGCCGTCCCAGTCGCGCTATATATACTGATAGAAATAGAATCAATCATTCCTATACTTTTATGATATCAGAACGGTTCCAATCTACTATCTTTTCGCAACCAAACCCGTCGCCGCTATTGTAGCCGTCGTCCGACCTCCTCCTCCTCCGCCACTACTGTGCTGTGAGAGACTGCCGAGGTCCGACGCCCTGCCTCCGTAACGCCGCCGTTTCCAAATCAGTGCCCGTCGCCGATCCGATCGCCACCACCGTTGCTGACTGCATGTCACCGGGTGTGTCGCCGATCTCATTGCCCACGCTGTTGATCTGATCGCCCGCCCCGTAGCTACCCTCATCACCGGGTGTGGCCGCCGATCCGATCCAGTCTCCGCTTCCGAACCAGTGCCCGTCGCCGATCCGATCACCACCACCGTTGCTGACTACATGTCACCGGTCTCATCACCTGCGCTACCGATCCGATTGATCTGACCTACCTGCTATCGGTCCGATCGCCCACCGATCCGATTTGATTGGATCTACTGTCGATCCGATCCATCTGTCGACACAATCGCCCATCGATCGGTCCGATCGGATCCTACCTACTTTCGATCCGATCGGCTCTACTGATGATCCGATCGTCCGCCGATCCGATTGGTTCTACTGACGATCCAATCATCCTCCAATCCGATAGGCTTCTGCCGATCCGATCTCTTTGATTCGATCGGCTGCCGATCTGATTCCAATCGATCAGCTACCGACCCCTTCGATCTGATCGGCTCCCGATCCAATTCTGATCAGCTGTTGACCTCTCTGATCCGATCGGCTAATCGGCTATCGATTCGATTCCGATCGGTTGCTAATCCCTCTGATCTGCTGGCGAAGACGATGGTACCACTGCTTTCGAAGACCACCGTCTCGCGACTGATACTGCTCGTGCTGACTAAGCGCGTCGGGCTGAGGAGTTCCGCCTTCGCAACGACACCCTGAATGCGTACGAGAGCGCTCACACAGAACTCTGGGCGCAAGCCACCACCATCATCAACATCAAGGCACTCATCCCATCGTCCTCGACAAGGCCACGGACTCCTACACCAAGTGGCACGACATGTTCCTCACCGTCCTCGACAAATATGCCCTCACCCGCCACGTCCTCGAGGATGAAGCGTTCCCTACGTGCTCGGCGTGGCTCTAGGTGGACTGCTGCATCCTCACATGTGTCTACGGCACCATCTCTAGCGATTTGCCACAGTCATTGATGATGCGGCAAGGTCACGCTCGCAACGCGTGGTGCTACCTTGAGGACGAAATGCTCGGCCAGAAGGAGTCCCTTGCCATTCTTCTAGAGACACAGTTCCGCACATTCCACCAGGAGTCTCTGCTCATTACCGACTATTGCCGCTGCCTTAAATCCATGGCTGCCTCCCTCGCCGAATTCAGCGACCTCATTGGCGACCGGCAAATGGTACTCACGCTTCTCCACGGCCTTAGTGGCAAGTTTCACCACATGGTGTCCATCCTCAAGTTGCACAGGCCGCTCTCGACATTTACTGAAGCACACACAAACCTTTTGTTGGAGGAGATGGAGATCGACGCTCGTCCTCCGTCCCCATCGGCCGTCCTCATCACTGTGACGCCGTGTCCAACGGCTCTAGGTGCCACCGCTGCTCCCCGTTTGGGAGAGCCTCCTCTTCTACGCCCTGCTGCACCAATCGGAGGATAGCGTAATGGCCACCACCGTGGCTGCAGTGGACGCAGTGGTTCTGCTGGTGGCAGCTCTCCAGCACCCTCTACTAGAACGGCCCTAGGTGGATTGGGTGGCGCCTTTCCTGGTACGGCCATGTACCTGTCCTTCATCGACCCTTGGGCTGGAACCATGCGTATGTGGCCATACGATTAGTCTAGCCAACCTCCGCCACAGCCTTCGTTCCATGCAGCCCTGCACTATGGCGGTTTCGGTGCTCGTCCCGGCACCTATGGAGGCGCATACGGTGTCCTACCGCCCCTGTTCAGCACGTACTATGGGGAAGCTACACCGTTGGGCTTCTAGGCACCCTCACCAGCATACCAGGCAGTGCCTTGGATGCCCACTCATAGAGGGTCTTGGCACCAGGACTCCCTAGCGCACTCCTTCAACACCATGACGCTAAACTAACCGGCCTCTGAGTGGTATGCTAATACGGGTGCCAGTTCACAGATGACCACGGATGTTGGTATACTCTCCACCATTTCCCCACCCTCTTCATCTACTCCTTCATCTATCATTGTGGAAAATGGTGCTTTACTTCCTGTCATAGCCACTGGATCCCATCGTTTTTTCTTACTGCACCATGATTTTGCTCTTAATAACGTTCTGGTATCACCCAACATTATTACGAATTAAATTCCATTCGTTAGTTTACCACCAACAATGATTGTTCCATTGAGTTTGATCCATTTGGTCTTTCTGTGAAGGATCTGCAAATTAGAAACGTGATCGTCAGGTGTAATAGTTCCGGTGACCTGTACCCATTTTCTGCACCATCTACCAGCACCTCCGCGTTCATCGCCACACCCACCTTCCTTTGGCGGCGGCGTCTCGGTCATCTTGGATGCAAAGTTCTATCCAAACTTATTAGGTTCAATGTCATTTATTGCAATAAAGATGATATCGATCATATATGTCATGCATGCCAACTCAGTCGTCATGTACGTCTACTTTTCGATTCATCTACCTCTTGTGCTACTCACAATTTTGATTTAATCCATTATGATATATGGATCTCTCCACTTGTTAGTGTGTTAGGTTACAAATATTATCTTATTATTCTTGATGACTGCTCTTACTATATTTGGACTTTTCCCCTTCGTCTCAAATCCAAGACATTTTCTACTATTTCTACCTTTTTTGCTTATGTTCGCACACAGTTTGGCACCATCATCAAGAGCATCCAGTGGGACAATGGCCATGAATTTGATAATTCCTAGGCCCACACGTTTTTTCTCTCCCACGGTGTTGTCCTCCGCATGTCGTGCCCGTACACTTTTCAACAAAATGGTAAAGCATAGCGTTCCATTCGTACCATCAATAACACTCTGCGTTCACTTTTGTTTCAGGTGAGTCTCCCTCCAGCTTACTAGATTGAGGCCCTTCACACCGCCACATATCTTGTGAACCGCCTCCCCACCACAACTCTCACCTCCTCCACACCATACTACGCTCTCTTCTTTGTCCAGCCCTCTTATAATCATCTCAAAGTTTTTGGTTGTGCCTTTTACCCCAATATGTCCTCTACAGCACCCCATAAACTTGCCCCTCATTCTTCTCTATGTGTGTTTCTTGGCTACTCCTCGGAGCACAAAGGCTATCGATGCCTCGAGCTTCAGTCGAACTGCATTCTCATTTCTAGACATGTCGTTTTTGATGAATCTTTTTTTCCTTTCTCCGATATCTCTAGCACACCCATGGCACCCTCTGCCTTGGACTTTCTTGTCGATGATCATGATCTCACCGCTTCAGTTCTTAGAGCTTATTTTGTGCGTGCAGGCACAACAGCTTCTTTAGCAGCACACCCCGTGCCCGAGGCCCCACTTGCGCCATCGAGCCCTGATGCAGGGACGTGGTCGCCCGAGTCCGCGTCGTCCGATGCCGCTGCCCCTGTGCACTCCGCACAGGTCGCTGCCAGCGGTGTCACACCAACCATGAGTGTTGGCGGTCCTATTGCCCCTGCTACTCACGCGCAAGTTGTTGCCAGCAGTACTAGCCGCATAGCTGCCACTCGACCGATTGTCATCCCTCAGGTCACCAATGCACACTCTATGCGCACGTGTGGCAAAGCTGGCATTGCACAGCCCGTGGATTGCCTCAACCTCCACACTGTGCTCATGTCACATCTTGTTCGCTCCGTTCGTGATGCACTATCAGACCCCAATTGGCGCTCTGCTATGCAGGCTACGTATGACGCTCTGATCACCAACGACACCTAGAGTCTTGTGCCTCGCCCTCCTGGCGTCAATGTTGTGACTGGCAAGTGGATTTATCAACACAAATTGCTCGTCGATGGGTCTCTTGATCGCTACAAGGCACACTGGGTACTGTGGAGTTTCACACAACAGCCCGGTGTTGATTATGATGAAATTTTCAGTCCCGTTGTCAAGCCTGTGATAGTTCAAGTTGTTCTCTACCTGGCATTATCTCAGAACTAGCCCATTCATCAACTAGATATGAAGAATGCATTTCTCCATGGCACTCTCACTGAGACAGTGTACTACGTGCAACCCTCTGTATTTGTGGATTCTTTTCGCTCAGATTTTGTCTGTCGGCTCAACAAGTCCTTATATGGTTTGAAGCAGGCTCCTCGTGCTTGGCATCACAGGTTCGCCTCTCACCTCGTGTCTCTTGGATTTGTTAAAACAAAGTCAGATACTTCGCTCTTCATATATCGCCGCAATCTAGACACGACCTACTTATTGCTATATGTTGATGACATTGTCCTCACCGCCTCCTCTGATGGATTACTCAAGCAC
Source organism: Oryza coarctata (assembly GCA_030770085.1). Lineage (NCBI taxonomy): Eukaryota > Viridiplantae > Streptophyta > Magnoliopsida > Poales > Poaceae > Oryza > Oryza coarctata. The sequence goes on along the minus strand of CM061484.1, from coordinate 6,087,119 downwards.
ATCATTGAGGCTCTCCGGTATGAGTTTGCTATGACGAATATGGGTCAGCTGCATCATTTTCTAGGCATTTCTATGACACGCTCTGCAGATGGTCTATTCCTTTCTCAGTGGCAGTACAGTCAGGATATTTTGGAGTATGCCAGGATGAGTGCGTGCAAGCCGTGTAGCACGCCTGCTGATCTACACTCCAAATTATCTACTGATGGACCGCCTATCGCTGACGCTACATAGTACTGCAGCTTAGCCGGCACTCTGTAGTATTTGACTTTCATCCGACCAGACATTACCTTTGTAGTTCAGCAGATATGCCTCTATATGCATGATCCTCAAGAGTCACACCTTGCTGCTCTCAAGCGGATCCTGCGCTACTTGTAGAGCACCCTATCTCTTGGGCTGACCATACGTCGATCTTCACTTGCAGATCTTGTTGTTTACACGGATGCTGACTGGACTGGCTGTCCTGACACTCGCCGGTCAACCTCTGGCTACACAGTATTTCTCGAGGATAACTTGGTGTCCTGGTCTTTCAAGCATCAGTATACGGTCTCCAGATCGAGTGCCAAAGCTAAATATCGCACTGTAACGAATGGTGTTGCTGAAGCTACCTGGTTACGATAGCTGCTCCTTGAGCTTCGCCACCCCTCTCGCCGTGCTACCTTGATCTATTACGATAATATCAGTACTGTATATCTCTCTAGCAACCTAGTGCAACATCAGCGGACGAAGCATGTGGAGATTGATCTCCATTTTGTTCGAGAGAAGGTCGTCCTCGGTCACGTTCGGGTTTTACATGTTCCTACGACATCGTAGTACGCTGACATCTTTATCAAGGGCCTTCCTACCTCATTAATTTAAGAGTTTCGATCCAGTCTGAATGTTAGCGATGCTCCCGATTAGACTGCGGAGAAATATTAGTCTATTGTAATTATAGAAAGTATAATTATGGTAGGTTAACCGTGATATGACTATGTGTTGTCTTGTAAGCCGCTCTGGCTACCTATATATACTGATGCATTGATAGGGAATAGAATCAATCAATCCCACACTTTTACACCTTGCTATCCAGTCCAATAACCTTGGAATATTTTGTTCCCTTTTACGGAAATGTGAAGGGCATTTAAATTTAACAAATCATAATGGGCATCCAGAAGTATGCTTCACCGGGGGGGTTCAATACTGTGCGGTAAGCACGCATGAAATTTCCTTTATCATTTCAAACCTTTGCCATTTGAAGCAAATTAACAAATGATAGATAACACATGGAACCACGTACGGTAATATACAACTTTAATTTCCCCTTTTATCAGAACAATGAGGAGTTGATATATCTAGCACTCGAACAAGTTGGTTCTCAACACCGTCAGGATCGGTTGGACAGCATCCAAGAAATATATGGCCGTCGTGTAGTATCACAAGAGGATCAGGCCAACGAATTTGACAAGGTGAAAGATTCAACACAAACACTAGGCATTGGTTCAGTTCTAATAGCGATTGTGACGTTTGGTGCCATGTTATAGAGCCGGCCATCACCCTTACGGAGGCACACCGACACTTGCTGGGAGCTATGCTTTTCATGCATTCATGATGGCCAACGCATTAGCCTTCATGTCTACCATCGGTCTGATGTATTCTGGATCTTCTATGGTTAACTTGTGGATAAGGCAATATAACTTTAGCATATCTGCAAGTTTCATGGTCAATTCCGTCACAAGCTCAATTCCGCCACTGAGTTTGCGCTTGGTGCTTATATGGTGCTAGCTCTGGTTGATCATACGACTGCCATTGCAATATATGTCATGAGTCCTCTTGTTGTAATATACAGGAATATGGATTATTGGGCAAAAAAGGTTGTTCTTGCAGAATCGCAAGGCAGTAGAATGGGGCTACTTTTGATACTGCCAAGGATCGGACAGATGATTCTACGTAATCTTTTATTTCAATTTTGGTCATTCCTAGTCATCTTTAGCTGGGTTGCATGTAGAAGGAACGAACCGCAGCCGCAGCACCATTGATGTGACCAAGCATAAAATAGGTGGTGGTCCCACAAGAAATGGATTCGGCGTTGTTTTCTATCATGGCGAGGATGTTTTCAATCAGCCTTTTGGCGATTCGCAGACAGTCATAAAATTATGTCCATTCACAAACGGTCATAAAATAATTGAGACTTTTTAAGGTGCTTGGGATACGGGAGAGCCGTTGATCACTTACTCTCTCCAGTTCGCTAATTCTTGATGTCGAAGCACCGTGCGTCGTGTGAGGAAATTCCTGACGTTTCAGCGTGTTAATGGTTGTTTTGGACTGCTTTGTCCCTGTCTAGTTATTGCTGTTATGTGTCCAACGAGATAAACGCTTCATTTGCTGCACCGGAGAATTAACGGCTGCATGTGCATGATAGTGATTAAATAGCACTCCATAGTATTTAATAGGATATAATAGGTAAGTCAGCCTAATTAATTACTATTAGGTAAATGAGATTACGTCTAAAATAACAAGAATTATGAAACTGCGTATAATCCAACTGACATAGATGATAGGTAGAAAGGAAAAGGTATTTAAAATGTAGGCCTGGTATTACCTAAAATGGTTTTGTGGAAGGCTAGATAAGCAATTTGCTCCTAAAATCAATTCGAAAGGATAAGAGAAAATCATTACGTTTCTCTGTTACGGTGGTTTCAAGACAAAAAATTACGGTACCCGTTTCTCGGAAATCCTAGAACGTTCGCGTGCCCCGTCGCCGCGCGAACGCTTGAGGCTTTTCGATTTTAGCACCATGCCTCCTCGCGTTTCGCCGCGTTAATCTCGCGCGTGAAATCGGAACGCGTCAATATCTCGCGCGTGAAATCGGAACATGCAGGTAGTTGTTCTGGCGCCAACGACCAACACATGCGTGCATGCATGTGACTTTTTGTTGTAGATTTTTTTTCACTCGAATACAACTTTTTGTTGGAGATTCAAAACATAATTTCTAGCACTTGCCATGAACAAATTTTTTGGGCATCATGTGATTTTTTTGCCCAAACATTATATACATAAACTTTATATGTATAAACTTTATGTGCTGGGTATAAATTTTCGTTGTAGAGACTTATTTGACAAACAAACTTTCTGGATATGAGTTTTTTTTGGCATTAAACCAAATAAGCCAATGAGTAATTTGCCTTACCATTTATTTTATTTGGCATTGAATGAAACGACCAAACGGAATGACAGCTATTAAAGACAAAGTTTTTTTTTCTCATATAACCAGTTTAGACGTCTTTTTTATGGCAACACACCTACCATTTGGTGTTCAGTGATCATACGTATCATTTCACTCATCTTGACCAGTAGTTCCTATGAATCACCTCACATTAGATTTTACCCCACCCATTCTCCTTGCCTCGTCGCCTCTCTACATAGCATTCTACTATATCCCTATCGCTATTTTATTAAAATCCTGTTCTAAGTTTTGTTTCATCGTGCTATTGTCAATTTTAAAAATTATCGATCCTACCAAATAATTTTTCCCTCCATTTAAAGATATTAAAAATACTAGAAATACCTGGCGAGTATTCCCTCTTCTATCCTTTCTTCGTTAATCCAAAACGACAGCTAGTGTACTACCCCACCCTACCCTCTACCCAAAACAATTTCCTCTTTTCTCCACGACATACACGACGCAGTCGGCATACAAACCATAAGCATACATGCATGCTCCTGTTGTCCACGACCTTATAGCAAGTATGCACACACATATCTCTCACTCCATCTCTCTACACGCTCACTAGCACTCCATCTCTCTACATGCTCACTAGCAAGGTCAACTAGTGTTTTCTCGACACACTTGCTCACTCAAGCAAGAGATAGACCATAGAGAGGGAGCTATGGAGGTAGAGCAGGTGGTAGTATCAAGCATAATAACCGTTCTCGTCATTACTCACTACGATAGAGCATCAAAGTAGCTATAAAGTTTCTAGAGACTCGGATAATACCTTCACCTCCTGCATGCCCTATTTTTGCCACTCCGAGCCATCATCATCACCAAACCAAACCACCAAGATAGCCGCCATCATCGCCGCGCCGTGAAGGTAGTCATGTCTATTATCCTTCTTCTCCTCCTCCCCTAGTAGGAGCACTAACGCCGTCTTTCACCCCATGCCGATGCCACCCTAGAGCTGTCCTGGTGCCACATGCCCCTTGACATGCTTCCACGCCGATGTCGTCCCTTCCCCATACTGCCGCTCCCATCCATGATAGCACCACCGCCCCCTTTCTATGACCATGCCGCTACCTTCTCTCGCGACCGCACTGCCGCTCCCACCCACAACCATGCCATTGCTACTGCCTACGACTGCGATGCTCTCTTCCTACGATCGGACTGCCGCCTCTTCCTATGACCGCGTCACCTCCTTCCCACCATCGTACTGCTATCTCTTCTCATGACTACATCGCCATCCCTTCCACAGTGCTCTCTGGCCGCTAGCCGAAGCCGCCCCTCCTATGACCATGCCATTGCTCGTGTTGCTGCTTGCGCACGCACAAGAAAGAGAGAGGTGATGGGAGGAAGATAATAGAAGAGGAGGAAGAGAAGAAAAGAAGAAGAAAAAAAAGAAAAGAAAAGAAAGAGAAAAAATAAAATAGGAAAAAGAAAAGAAAGAGAAGTAGGAACCACATTGCTCTCCCTCCCAGCATACCTATGGACTTGGTCCAATGTGGATCACCCTCTACTCCTCACTTATAGAAGGGCCCATTCATCAACTTAGAATATTCCTTGAAATATTTCTTCTAGATTTTAATTAATCATTTTACCCATTCGAAAACCTAAATTTATATTTTTTTTACCTCTAACTCCGTTTGACCCATTCCAGTTCCAAATTTTTTTTCTAAAATCCTTCTCTACGCAATGACTCTATATGTGTTTATTTGCCTCTTGCAGAGGTTTGATGTGTTATTTTGTTTTCTCGCATATAGAGCCTGAGACCGATGGAGGATTCGCTTAGGAGTTCGATGCTCGAGGAACCACAGCAAACCAAAGCAAGCCCCACTTACCAGTTCTTGCACCTTTATTTTAGGTCGCACTTTATTTACTATTCAAATACAATTCACATCTGAATCGTCATACCATCCAAATAGCTACACTTATATTATATAGGACTCAACCCTCAAGTCCACCATATACTCACCGGTACCCACCAAACCGAGATAGAAAGCCTATAGGTATGGTTGTACTATCGAATGGGAAAGAAAACTAGGGTGATCTCAGCTTGGTTACAAAGTGAAAAAAAGTTTTACAAAAACCTAATGATGCTATAGTTAGTGTCTTTGTGGCTTGACTATGTACCATCCATAAGGACCGATCCCTTTGGAAAATTTATCCAAGCATAAAATAGTTCGATCACACAAGTAGGATGCCCCTAGTAGAGTAAGTAATAAAGATATAGGTGTCTTGCATGTTAATACTTGAGGAACACCGGAATAGGTTGACAAAGGCATTCTCCTGAGAAGAGAGTTTGTCTTCACTGTAAAATGTAGTTGCTGCTATATGACATGTTTTGAGTAGAGGAGGAACTAAGACTGGCCTAAGATGTCTATGGTTTATTTATGGAAAAGGCTTGTAGTAAACTCTCCTTAATCAGCCATGTCTAATCTGTATGTGCTAGAAAAAGCGAGATGCTCACAATGTATAGGTAAAACGTGCAACCTTTATAGAGTTTAGCTAAACTGTTTAAATAACTGTGTCACGGTCATAAGCAGATGTGAGGTATTTCTCATAGTGTAGTTTTGTTTCTAAATAAATATTTTGTGGAAAATGTTTGTGGGATGTGTTGTCATTGCTAGAATTTGCCTTTGTGGCAAATGACTAGCCTTCATGGTTTGGAACGAGTCTATGTGACTCATGGTGTTGGTTGGCACTAGGTTATCATTTGGTCAAGATGGCCGGGTTGGTATGCCAAGAATGCTAAGGGTCAAGATGGCCTGTTACGAGCAAAGATGGCTCAGGTCATATTTTTCTTTGAGGGCTGAGATGGCTAGTTGTGAGCTCAGATGACTTGGGTGGATTGTCTACTTTAGGTGCTGAGATGTCATGGTTGAAAAGGGGCATTTCACTCATGATTATTGTGCTAGGTTGTTGCAAAGTAACCTATGGAATGGAGCAAGGTGTGAGCCTCGTTCAAAACTAAAACTTGTTTCACTAGTGTTTTATAAACAACCGTTTGAAAACCTTACTTTTAAAAAAAGACATGTAACCAACCTTGTTTATAGCCCTTGATGTCATAATTTTTTCACTAGCTTGCTGAGTACACTAAGTACTCACACTTGCTATTATATATTTTTATACAATTAGAGGAGAGATATATTGACCTCTCTACCGAAGCCTACTTCTAGAAAAGAATTGACTACGACTTCTTTAGGTTTCAGTCTAGTTCCCAAACCAAGCCTCTTGTTCATGTCTGCCTCTTACTCTTAGTACTTTATGTTCCATGCCATCACCCTCTGCTCTTTCACTTCTACTTTAGCTTATCCTGTGTTACTAGTGTTTCTAAATGGTCTAGGGTCTGTTTGTAACGGTAGAATGTATGAGACTTCCACCTGAGTTGTAATAAAACTATTACTTATGATTTTTACTATTATTCTGTGAGTACTAGCTTGTGTATTTTGGGATTGGTAGATTGGCAAATGCCGGTTAGCATTTGTAGATTAGCATAGTTTGGAGCATCACCATAGAGATGCCTCCACCGATGGGAATCACCGCTACCGCCGCCATCACATAATACCTATAGGCCTATGTTTTTAGCATCATAGGGCTTGTCACCTACTTCAAGGCCATCAATCTATGCTAGGCATCGCTTCTGTAATTGCTAGTTGCTAATCTCGCGAGTAGTCCAATCAGGCTAGATGAAGGTCTAATTGGGAAAGATGATGCCTTGGTCACGTGAAGGCATGAGAGATCTGTTTAATTCTAATGTAGGTCCTTAATATTTGAGGTTCAAGGGCATGCTAGTCAACTTGATACTGCAATTGACAAGGTTGAGATCCACGAGGCAATCAGCCGGTGGACCGATCCAACTCACTCTATTGGCTGGGTGCCAATGGGAAAGGTAGTGCTCGAGCATTGGCTGAAAAGCTGATGAAGTCATAGGCAATAGACATGTGTAGTAAAATAGAGGGCTTATCGACCAAAGAGTTGATAACGCTTCGTAGGATGAAAGCGGCTAAAGCACAGAGTGGAGCCTGATCCCCCACGAAGCCATGAGGACCAGCGACCACTGTAACGACACCGTTAGGACTAGGTTCAATAGATCGGATTGAACTGAGATAGTATGAGACTAGGACTAACCACACAAAGGCGACAGAGGCTAGATTGAACGTAATGATGAGGGAGAAAAGGGCGAGGTCATTGGCTACCTACCAGTCGAATGTCCGATGCAAGACTATACCTAAACTCACCGGCTATCTAAGCTGATAGGGAACGAAACCCTTCGAATCTCAACACTATCCTCATCGGACGTGAGCTTGAGATATCGGACCTAACCGAGACAATATCAGGTCGAACCCGATGTGACTTGATTGATCACCAGCAGATTAATCATTGTGCGATATGCTAACTAGATATGAGGCTAGAATTAAAGATAACTCATCAGCTATTTATTCCAATGAAATGCCATGTGAACCGATCTCATAGGTTAAACCTAACTGATGCAACATGATACTGGGGGCGGAGGAGGGAGACCGATGTACCAATGAGCCTCACACGGATATGATGTGGTACACTTGATCAAACTAAGAGGTCGAACCTAACCGATACAGCCTTATATGGAGCAAAACGAAACATGGTATAGATGGGACTTACCCCTTCATCGAAAATTGAACTTAATTGATGCAACCTTGCGTCGAGAGCAAGAACCCACTGGGAAAAACCTAGATGAGCAAAGTTAGCGATGCACCAAAGTTGTATTTTGTTGATCTGTTGATATCTTACAAGCTTCTAGGGGGTCTATATTTATATCCTAGGATTACAAGAGTTCAACACGGTTACAACAACCATTAGACATTATTTTCTAAAAATATAAAAGGAAACTAATCTCTAAGAAGTTGTAAAGCTAACTGAACTTGCCTAGTTTACGTAATATATTCTATATAGATAAACACCCTATTGTGGTTCTTATGACTCCTCCTCAGACTCGGTCCTCCCTAGATCACCCTCAAAATCACATAGTTTGAATCTGTCTTCCACCCATCTGATTGGCTCTTCTACAGTGTTAATTGACTTCTACCTATGAGTAAATCAGTCTTTCCTCCATCGGTTGGTCCTGTTTGTAGGCTGAACAAATTCTGGCATTAACACATACCCCCGCAATTTTGGAGTTTGTTAATGAACTTCAAAATTCCGAACATTAGAACTCTCCACAAACCAAGACGACCCATTATAGCTTGCCAACGACAACTAACTAGCCTAGAATTCTGCATAGGTCATCCTACCCCTATAAAGCATTCCTCTTCTTCATTCTTTTTCCACACACCTCCTTATCACCAGAGCCCCCAAAATCTCGATGAACACCAATGATTAAAGGCGAACCCCTGTATATTGCTTCATCGACCACCGATCTTCTCCACCTTCTTCCTCGCATGATGGCATCAACACACGCAGTTCCTGAGGTAACTTTTCATTCTCTATTCTACATTCTAGACATATTTAGCCCATCCTATCTTGTCATCTGTTTTTTGTCGGGTTCTTACTTACTTAGAATCTCAAAGGTCAGATTACCATTCTAGTTGCCGACCATCCAGGTTACTTCTATCTAGGTCCCATGGATAGTGAGGATCCAACAAACTTTATAAATTCTGAAACAAAATGGATCCCTTACAAAAACTCACCCATAAATATTAATGATTGGACTAGCAGATTTAGATCTTGGCCTAGTAGACTACCAGGATGGAGAAATTAGTACCTCAGGGTCTCGGCCTCCCAAAAGTCACTCTAGGAAGAGTTGGAAATCTGCTATTGTATGAACTTGTCTCTGGCCGATATGGAGAAGAACGAGCCTTTCCTTGTATCGGCCTCTTATTTCTAGTTGGACACCCTCAGCCTTTATGTTTGGACATAGGCCAATGAACCCCACTTTGATGGACGTCATCATATTGACCTGCCTCAACACCACTCACTATATAAAACCATCCATCCTCCAATGCAAATCCACTCATCGACTGAATACCAAAAAACATCAGAGGATGGACTAAATACATATCCCTGCACAGTAAGACTTCTGTACCAGTTGACGACCGAGAGCAAGTTGCATTACTAAACCTACGGTTGGAGTGGTTTATCTTTAGCGGTTTAATCCTTGGCCCAACTACCATTATGCAATGCTTGGTGGAGTATTTGTCCGATCAGTGTCAAATTCCACTGGGGCAATATCTCCTTGGATCTAGTTATCAGCTACTTCATTAAGTAGCGAACAAGCTATCGACCAATAAACCAGTCGGGCACATTGGTGGTCCTTACTGGTTCATATAACTTTGGTTGAACCTCTACACTTCCAGAGTCATCCCAGGACCCCTTTTGCCTCTCTGACTTTTTCGACTGATCATTCAGAAGAAAGTGAAACTAGCTGATGCCTTTGTACATCTCTATGTGAAGCTGCATCAGCTCTTTCTAGAAGCAAAATGACCTCCTTGGACTTAGCCAGTGGTTCAAATGCTTCTACTATAGCTTTTCCAAGGAGGCCACCCTCTGGTTTGCGTACGAGGACACTTCATCATTTGAGATGCCTTCCAGATTTCACCCACTCAACACATTAGCCGATGAAGAATTGAAGACAATATTCTTGTTAGCTATAACTGCCAATCTTCTACTGATTGGATTTTCATTGGGCTGATCCCAACATCCATCGTATGAGTTCTATCATCCCTCTGTCAGTTAGACTTTGGTTAGCTCCTAATCAGTTTATTCTTCATCGGTAAACTCCAAGCCCGAGGAGAAGTAAACAGTGGCTTGGAGTACGATTGGCTAAGGATGATAGCCAGATCTCTTTCCCTTACTACCTTCGAGCCCTATATATCCAACACTAGACTCTTCGTTCAATAGTTATCAGAGAGGAGAAGGCACTTGTTTAGTTCATCGGCTGAATGCTACTGTTTACACCTTAATCCTAACTACGTCGAATCCGATAAAGAGGTAATCCTTCTCCTTACCCCATTTTCCATATTGCATTTAATCTTGGATATGTTACTTAATTTCTATGATTCTGTAGGTTGGAGACAAAGAAGCACCTATAACAAGTGCAAACGGCCAACTGATCGTCTATCAACCTCTATCGGCCAGGTCCCATCTTGGACATGGTGCCCTATCTCCATCGGCTCTACTTCGAGTGCCATGAATGTTAGTAACTAAATGCAAGAAGCTGGTCACTTCGATAGTTTCCAAAAAGCAAAAATGCAGCGCTGATGCCACCATCATGGTACCGATTCCCCAAGAACCTTCCCTAGCTTTGACATTGGCTCCTTCACCCTCGCTGGTATGTATCAATCTCCTTTCTTTTCTATCATATTGATACTTCCCCTGATATCTTCGTTTGTTAGCTTGGACCTTCTATTACCAAAACTCAGCCTCTAGAGACCGCTATAAGCACTAAGCCGATAGTTGCCCCAAAAGTTCTAACACCCTCAATAGCAACCGATCCCTAGCTAAGAAACATTCAAGTAGTCCATGCTGCTCCTATCTCGGTCATTGGCCATACTTAAGCAACTCATCATGCCGATACCGATATCATTGCTCTTGCTAGTCCCACTGTGTCTCAAGTACGTACACTCCACACCTTCACTTCTATTTTGGTCATAATTATTCTCTTCACCGATGTCAATTTGCAGTCATTGGCTGATCTGTTCTCCTTTGACATCAGCAAATACTTGGAGATGGACAAAGACACAACTACCAGTGCAGTGATCACACCATTTCTACCAGCCAATGTACATGATAAATTATCAGACATTGTGCATCGGCTAGATATCCCGACTTGGGGAAGACACACTGAGATTGAACACCTTCTGCCCAAAGAACTTACCAATGTACTCACACCTGCTTCTTGCTTAGAGTTCCAAAGGACCCAGCTGACCACAACCATGTGACGTTTAGCCGATCATGCTGAACAAAATAGTTTAGCCCAAAATGATCGACTATCTGCCCAGTCTTAAAAGAAGCTTGATGAAATGATAGCTAACTCATGTAATACCAACACCAAGCGAGGCCAACTGAGGAAATGAGAAGCCAATTTGATAGCAGAGCTCGATTAGGTGTGTCATGATTTTGAAGTCACTAAATCCCATTTTATCGAATTACCTTAATCAATCCAAGATCAAGAGGTCAAATTAGCAAAAAGGGTACATTAGGCAGCTCGTCAGCATAGGAGCTTATAAACTATCTCCAGATCCGATGAGGAAGACATCCACGCCATCAATGAGATAGACCAAATCTGTCTGCGCACGATTGAGGCAATCAAGAAATATCTGTAAAACTTTGATATTGAAAACTTATAATATCATTCCAAACATTGATTGTGTGCAATAAAGTTTGATTGACTCCGTTAATGGAAAAATCTTTCTTTTTATCTATATTCCATAAAGGCGTTATTTGAACAATATTGGCTATTTGTAGCCGATATAAACATATCGGCTTTTGTCTTGAAGAACTACTAGAAATCGGCTGCACCTAGCCGATTTAAGTAAACAATACCATTAGCCAATATAACACCATCAACTTTTTGTCTTGAAGAGAATTAGAAACTGTCCATACTTAACAGATTTAAGCATCAAGCCAAAGGATAATATTTCTTTAGATACTTTCCGTTCAGTGCTTTGGCAAACCTCTTCCTTTCAAGACTTTCCAGTATATAAACATTACCAGACACACAACGATTGATCTTATAGGGCCCTTCCTAGTTAGGTGACCATGTTCCAAACTTATTATCTCTAGACCCAATCAGCAAAATCAATTTCTAAATGGGAACTTCTTTAGAAAAAAAATTAATCATCACCTTTTTGTTGTTATGCCTAGCAACCTTAATTTTGTTTTCCTTGATCCTTTCAAGCACGCTTAGCCGATTCTGAGCCAAATCATCAACCTCATATGCCATCACATTATAATAATCATCGACTCTCAATTGATCCTGTAGAGACACCCTCCTAGAGCCGATACTAATTTTCCACACTAGAATTGCTTCATGCCCATATACTAGTTGATATGGTGGTACTCGAGTAGATCCATGACATGTCATCCGATAGGCCCATGATAAATTAGGTAATGTAACGTGCCACCTTCATGGTTATTCATCAATCTTGCGCTTGATCAACTTGATTAAACTTTTGTTAGAAGTTTCGGCTTGTCCATTGGGTTGAGCATAATATGGCAACAAATTTAATAATTTAATCCCCATACTAGCAGCAAACCATTGAAACTGTTCACACATGTAGATAGAGCCCTGATCAGTGGTAATTGTTTGCAGAATACAAAATTGATAAATAATATGTTCCATGATAAACTCAATCATGTCCTTACAGATAACTTTCTTCAAATGGATAGTCTCTACCCACTTTCTAAAATAATCTATTGCCCCCTATATGAACTTATGCTCTTTACTTGATGAAGGATAAATCTACCGATCATGTCGATTCCCTAACCATTGAACGGCAACGGCTTGATTATCAGGTTCATAGTCGATGCTAGAGCTTGCTGGACATTCACAAACTTCTGGCAGTCTTGGCATCCTTTATAGTACCTGAAGCAATCCTTCAACATTTTTTGCCAAAAATATCCAGCTCTTCTTATTAGCCATCTCATCTTATTAGCTCATTGGTGGGCTCCGCAAATGCCTTTGTGTATTTCACTCATAACTATTGCAACTTCTTCTGTACCCAAGCATCTTAACAGAACCACATCAATAATCCAATAATACAAGTCTTTATCAAGTAATACATATTTTATATATTTATACCAAAGTTTCCTAAAAACAGATTGTGATGGATTTTGCAAGTATTGAATAATCTCTTGTCTCCAATCATCTCCTTCAACATGATTTTCAATATCGGTTATTTCAGCTTCAACCTTTCAATCCAGTCGATATCCCGAAGCAATATGAGCGAGATCATTGGCTTCTAAATTCTGCTCTCTAGGAATATGATCCAATAACACCATATTAAAATCCTTCAATAAATGATGATATTCTTCATAATACAACTGCAAGGCATCATCGCATTCATACTCTCGAGATAGCTGCTTGACTACCAAGAAAGAATCTCCAATGATCTCCATAGTATCGGCTCCGATTTTCCTCAATAGTTGAAGACCTTTGAGCACTGTTTCATACTCCACTATGTTATTGGTCCTATAAGACTTGATTATAAAAGCAAACTCAAAGTTTGCCCCTTGAGGCAATATAATCACCAAGCCAATACCAGATCTATGCTTGCAAACCGATCCATCAAAGAATAAAGTCCATAGAATCAGCTCTACAAAATCCTCCAGGCATAACTTTTCCACCATAGGATATCTTGTCTCCGCATCGAGATGTTTTTCAGCTCAGATAGAATACCACTCATTTTTTTTCTTCAAATTCTTGTATCAGCACTGACCCGATAGACTTCTCATCGGTTGATAGATATAACTTGAATGATAGTTTTTTCTGTGGTGGAATCAATACCGATAGAGAATTCAAATAATCTTTAATTTGATAAAATGCTTTCTTGATGAGGACATCCTAGCCATCCGTAACCCGAGTGCATCGGTTACGCTAGATGTGTCACTTACACCATCGGTTACGCCACAAGTTACACCAAGTCCAACTAAGGTTACACTTTAAGAGATAAGTGCAACACCGGTTACACCAAGCAAAGCCATGGATACACACGCTCAAGCTTATGATGGACACATTAAACGTAGCCGTGCAAAGTTACTCCAACAAGAGATGCATACTTTCCTCTCTCGATTACACCTTGATATTGATGACAATTATATACTGTCTAAATCGTGTACTCTTATATTACTTAGGTTTACACAAGAGGTGACAATGTCGGGTTACATCGAGGACGCTGAGGGTTACGCCAAGAACACCAAGGCATGGGTTACGCACCAAGACCTAGTGTTATACAACAACTACTCCAACTTCTAAGGTAAAATTGTACTATCTTGGGAAGAGAAGGGGGTCATAATATACATAGTTGGAAAGTGCTTCAAGTATAGTTTCCAACGCAACTAATGGCACATCATTTGGACTTCCGAGCTAGGAGTAATGGTCATTATTGTGAAGACTGCATCGAAGACCCCGAGACGCGCGGGAATTAAAGACTATCTCGGGAGTGCTTCACCTATTGGCCTTCCACGTTCCCAACATGGAGACTTCAGTTCATACTTATCTTAGAGACTTGTTACTAGTATAAATACCCCTATGTACTGCTACAAAAGACAATATTTAATCATTTTGAATAAACACATAACCTATATGGTTTTACAACCGAGCTGCTGAGTGCCTTGCACACCCTTGTTCTTCCTTGTTCTTCCTGGACATGTGAAGAGATTCCTCTGGGGTCCCCTACTTCGTGCTCTATGGTTTCCAGTACGGCTGCACTATTTTGTGTGGATTAGTCCCGGTTTGTGGTTCTGTGGTCGTTCGGAGATCGAGTCGAAGTCTTCGCGGTTTTGATGCCTCTCTTCCCATCGCTTGGTCGCATCCAACCTTGGCAGGAAGCTAGTTATCCCCCGTTGTTTGCAGCAAGTTATCTTGTGATTTCTAACCTACTATCGTGAAGATCGGGCCACCCTGAGGAGGTTTCCATCGGTATCTTGCTATTGGTGATCTCTGCCCCTTATCATTTCTACGTTTTGACACCCCACATGAACTCTTGATCGGCTTGTAACTTTAGCAATGGAGTAAATGACTCAATCCTTCCCGATAGATTTGAAATAAAGCTCATCACAAAGTTAAACTTTCCAATCAAAGACTGTAGTTGTGTGTTGTTGGTTGGTGGCTCAGTGCTCTGGATTGCTTTGATGCTTCGTTGACTAACTTCAATTTCTCTCTCATACATCATAAAGCCCAAAAATTGCTTAGCCGATACACCAAAAGTATATTTATTAGAATTCATCCTAAGTCCATATTTATTCGCCCTCTCTAGTACTTTTCGTAGATTAGCTATATGGTCTCTTGGATTTGATCATCACATTATTAATATATATCTCCATCAGCAGGCCAATGAGATCATGAAATATATAGTTCATGGCTCTTTAAAAAGTTGCAATAGCACTATTTAAACCAAATGTCATGAGTACCCACTCATACAAACTAATAGCTCAAGGACATCTGAACGCAGTCTTGTGGATATCTTCCTCCAGTATAAAATCTGATTGTGACTTGCATTCTCATCCATGAAGCTAATGATCTTATGACCCGATGCGGCATCAATTAACAAATCTACCATCGGCATCGGATACTCATCTTTAGGGACAGTTTTGTTCAAATCTTGGAAGTCTATGCATATCCTTAGCTTTCCATTCTTCTTCTCTATCGGGATGATGTTAGATATCCACTCAACATATTGACACGGTCTAATGAAGTTTGCAGCATATAGCCTCATGATCTCCGCCTTGATTGCATTATGCAACTCTACTTTGAACCTTCTCTTTGGCTGCTTGACTGGCTGATATCGTGATTTGATAGGAAGTTGATGTTCAACAATCGATCGACTTGAACCTAGTATCTCATGGTAATCCCAGGAAAAACATTCCCAAAATTCCTTCAACAAATTTATAAACTCTTCCTAGAATTTGGTACATAATTTTTTACTAATATACGTTAGCCTTGGCCTATCTCCTAGTCCTATATCAACTTCTTCCAACTCATCAGCCGACATAAATCCTTGCCCTAGTTTTCCTTCAAAATCTTCTATGGTGCCCATTAGAGCAATAGTTCTAAGTCGACATGCTAGATCGACTTTATTCCCTTACTAGTTACATCAAGGAAATCTCCATCCTATACTTTCCCACACAAGCAATCAATATCATCAGCTTCCTAGGTTAACAGATCGGTTACCGCAACACTAGTTGACTGATCGACTAGAATCACCTTAACTTGATCTCCCTGTCATTGTATGAGACTCTGATGCATTGTGAAAGGAATATAATAGTTGGCATGAATCTAGTCCCTTCTGAGAAGTAGACTATATGATCCCTTACTATCGATGACAAAGAATGTGCTGAGCAATGCCTTGCTTCCAACTGTTAACTCCACGTTTAGCATACCCTACATCTCTGATGGATTCCCGCTAAAGTCTTTTAGCACCATATTTGTTTTGATCAGATCTTTGGTAGTTTTCCCTAGCTTGTGATACATAGCATACAACATCAGTTTCCCTAGCTTGCGATACATAGCATACAACATCAGGTTGATAGCTACAACTCCATCGACTAGCATCTTCGTCATCGGTTTGCCATCCACATACCCTTTGATGTACAATGGCTTCAAGTGCTAATGCTTGAACTCTTTAGGCTTATCAAATATAGCTTGATCAGGTTGTAGCATCAATTCAGCAAATACCTCTTCTTGATATTCCTCATCAGATGTAAACACTTTATACTCTAGAGGCTAGAAAAACACCATGTTGGTTAGAGCCATGGGTCATTCTCATCATCTTTATGATAGACATGCCAGATGCTTTAGTCTTCTGACTTCGATCGGCTTCCTCATGGTCCCGTCATTGCTTCTTGTGCTGCTCCCTATGTCACAATCTTTGTGACCTTCTCTTCTGATTCTTTGTGAAGATTCCGAATGGACACCACTAGGAATTGGATTTGAATTGTTCTTCATACAACTCCCTGTCGTCAGCTGTCTTTTGACTAAGGTTTTCATTGATCGGCCCTATTCTACTCAACATGTTGCGATCTTAGCTTGTTGCTCTCAGGACAATCTTCAATCGATGGTAATCTCATATTTTCATCCTAGCAATATTGAAAGAACAGACAACCCCAATGTGGATTATACTTCTCCTTTTGTGCCACAACTCGCCGTTCTTCATCCTATAGTCTAGAATATTTCTTGACCAGGTCCGATGAGGCGACTTTTAATTTTTTCCAACATCTCCCGTCGTCGGCCCGATCTCTTGTAGACCCCGCAAACACTATGTTCACAGGAAAAGGGTGCCCATCTATTTTTATCGGCTTTTATCTTCAAATTTAATTCTCCCTTGTGCAACAGCCAATTGCAACTGTTGTCGAAAAACTCTGTGCTCATTAGTACGACGAGATATTGAATTGTACCACTTTCAATATTTCTTCTTTCTAAGTTCTTCGGCTAAAGGTAGTACATGGTTTGGTGGAAGCTGAATCTGCTTCTCTTAAAGTAGGAGATCGAAGATCTTATTGACTTTATTGATATCAAAGTTGTATCTTTCCTCCTTGTTGATACTCTTCACCTATGAACATGATACATATTTCCTATTCCTTGTCCACTCTGCAAAACCAACTTCTAAATCGGATTCATCATTATCTGAGTCCAATGGATAAACCTGTAGCTAAGCAAACTTCCAATGGAATCTCTCCTTCTTGGCTTGAACGAATCGGCTTTCATGAGGCAATACCTTATGCAGAAGATGTGATAGGCTCTCTACTCTTGAGATGAAAATCATTTCCCGATCGAAGCCAATAACCCTTAGAATGTCAAATCAACTAACTGTCCATCGCTCAAATTAAGACTGTAACATCGGCTTCTAATATCCCAGAAATGTTGGATGTATTCTACAACTAACTAATCAGGTCTCTTTCTAAACTATGTTAAATCTGTTAGTCTCATCTCATGAATCCCAACAAATAAATATTTATAGAATTATTTCTTTAGATCGACCCATCCCCTAATTGAATCGGGAGGTAATAAACATAACCATGTAAAGGCCAATCTAGAGAGGGACAGTGAAAAGAAACAGACTCTTAGGGCCTCCTCGGCCGATGCCTTCCCACATTGGGATAGGAATTGGCTGATGTGTTGTATTGTAGATATGCTATCTTAACACGAGAATTTGGAGAAATCTAGTATCCTATATCAATGTGGCAGCAGAACTCTATCAAACCACTTTGGGTAAGGGTGCCGATCGATAAAAGCTTATTTCTTAGGCTTGACATTGAATTGCTCTCTAACCACCTCCACAACCTTGGCAAACCAATCCTCCTTCCTTGGGTTCTCCCTTTGGTATTGTGGAGCCGGAGTTGGTGCTTGATACTGTCTAGAATGATTTCCTAGATTATTACTTGTACTAAGATTGCCACCTGGTTACTCTTGCCGATATCCTCCAAAGTAAGCCAACAGATGATATCCTAGCATCATATCATCGCATTGTGCCCCAATCCAATCTTATACCAGTGGAAACATATTTGATGATACGTCCCTCCTAGTTCCAGAAGTAATCTATGGTTGCTTCGTCTTCATCGGCAAATATACTACACCTTGATCAGGCTCTCGAGCAATCGATCTATCCATTGTCTTCTTGATCAGATTGTGTAAAGTATTCGCCAGCACTCCTAATTGGTTGATGAGTGCGTGGTGAACAACTTGATTCACCATCTCTTACAATGGTTTCTATGGACTCATAGGTGGTGAATGGCTTGATTCTCCCACCGAAACAAGCTTTGGCATTTGGGACATCTGAATCGGCCCTTGCCTGGTCATACTGAAGGACTCCAAATAGAGCTTCTGAAAATTAGCCGTGTTCAGCTCTATCTATTGACTTTGATCTTTAATCAAGTCATCCATTGTCACTGGAACAATGTTTTCTGAGTTTATCTCTTTTCCCGCCATTGAGTTGAAGTTGTCTTACCCCATTGGATGTGCCAAAGAGCATGTTGGTCGCCGAATCTTGTGGGGAGTCTGATCGAGTTGGATGGAGGTCCGATCAAGGAAGATGGCGCCTTGACCACGCAAAGGCCTAGGAGATCTACTTAACTTCAGTGCAGGTCCTTAATCTTTAAGGTTTTAGGGCGTGCCAGTCAATTTGACCCTGCAATTGACAAAGAGATAGAGGATGAGATCCGTGAGCTAATCGGCACGTGGGCCAATCCGGCTTACCCTATCAGCTAGGTGTCGATAGGAAAGATAGCGCTTGAGCATTGGCTGAAAAACCAATGAAGGTGTAGGTAATAGACACGTATAGTAAAATAGAGGGCTTATCAGCTAAAGAGCTAAAAACGCTTTATACGATGAAAGCGGCTAAATCACGAAGTAGGGCCCGATCCCCCATGAAGCCGTGAGGACCAACGACCACCATAACAGCACTATTAGGACTAGTCTCGATAGATCAGACCAAACCGAGATAGTATGAGACCAAGACTAACGACACGGAGGTGACAAAGGCTAGATTGAGCGTAACGACGAGAGAAAAAAGGACAAAGTCATTGGCTACCTACTGGCCGAACGTCTGATGCAAGCCAATACCTAAACTCATCGGTTGTCTAAGCTGATATGGAATGAAACCCTCCATATCTCAATGCCAGCCCTATTAGACACGAGCCTGAGCGATTGAACCTAACCAAGATAGTATTGGGCCAAAACCGATGTGACTTGATGAGTCGCCAGCGAATTAATTGTTAAGCGATATGCGAACCAAATATGAGACTAGTGTTAAGGATAACTCGTCAACTACTCATTCTGACGAAATGCCACATGAACACCCACTAGACCAACGGTTCAAACCACCATCACCGATCTTGTAGGTTGAAACTAACTGATGCAACGTGATACTAGGGGCGGACGAGGAAGATCAATGTACCGACGAGCCTCACATGGATGTGATGCGGTACGCCTAATCAGAAGAGATTGGACCTAACCGATGTAGCCTTAGAGAGAGCAAAACAAACCATGATAACAGTGGTATTTACCCCTTCGCCAGAGATTAAACTTAACCGATGGAGCCACACGTCGAGAGCTAGATAAACAAGGGTGATGATACATCAAAGATGTATTTAATCCAGAGATGATTTATAAGCTTTCAGGCGTCTATATTTATTCCTTGGGATTACAAGAATCCAACACGATTACAACAACCATCCGACATTATTTCCTAAAAACATTAAAGGAAAATATCTATAAGGAAGTTAACAAAACTAACTAAACCTGCCTATCTTTATAAGATGTCTCCTATATAGATAAAGAACCCTACCATGGCTTTCATGGCTCCTCAGATTCGCTTCCATATGGATAATCTTCTATTTTTAAATGAACCGAATACTTCCTCGATCCATTCAATCGACTCTTTCCTTATATTAATCAAACTCTTTCAAATAGGCTAATTGGCTCTCCAATCTGTCTATAGGGCTTATCAAATTTTGGTGCAAACACATGCCCCCCAATTTCGAAGTATGAGGACTCATGCTTTGAAATTATCATCCTTAGGCTCCCATGGCTTCTAATTTTTGTCTCTTTCTTGTAATTAGCTTTCATGAGCCAAAACTATATGCATCAGATGCGCTAAACTATTGAATTCTCGGGAGGAAAACTTCCTCCTCATGTGATTCGACAATTCTTGGAAGGTCATTCATCACTTAATTTCAAGCTATAGCATTGACTTCTTATATTATAAACATATTTTTGTCATGCCTGGTGGGACAAAAGTCTTCATTCATCAGCTGATGGGACTCATATTTCATTCATTGGTCAATAGGATGGAATTTTATTTATCGGCTGGTGTGACATAATTTTACTCATCGACCATTGGAACTATACAATCGCCTGATTAGAAGTCAGAATTTTATTCATTGACCCAAGGGCATAATTTTCATCAACATGTCTGAAGAAGAGGTTGATGCCAAGGTGCGTTTGTCCGATGAGGAAGTCGATGAAGATATCGTAATTCTAGTGATGATGGAAAATGTGAATGAAGAGCAAAGACAACAAATAGAGCAAAACATGGCTAACTTTCAGAAGCTCTATTTGGAATCCTTTAGTATGACTGGATAAGGGCACCAATCTTCGGACTATCACTATGTCATCCCCCTAAAATGCAATGTCATCGCTCATGGTGATCTGTTGTTACATCGACTTAGAGCTACCACTTTGTTGAACATAGGCCATAGATTTGCCGCTCTCATCGTCTTCACTGTCGTTTGTGCTTCGACACCCTCGTAATCTACACTGGCCATCCTCAGCCATTGGATTCTTCTTCACCTACATCAAGCATCATTGTTGCAATTCCATGTTGTCACTGTTGTCGCTCTAGGATGGTGGTCGAGCTACCCCCGCATGGCTACCGATGTAGCCATTCCAAACCATTGGTTACATTGCTTCACCTTTGTCTTTGTTGAGCATGTCCTATCACCAACATCACCATATCTTTCTCGACTACACTTTGCTCTTCTCTAGCAATTGCATGTTGCTCTAGCAATTCTCCCTCTATGCTGTTCTCATAGCATGACTGTCTTAGAGGCTTTCTTTGCTAGTTTACTCTGACATTGGCGTATGATTTATTGTAGTCACCTACGTTGATCGTGTTGTATTGGCAATACTATTGTGCACATTTGTCCTGAGTTATGCCTAGGCCAAGTAAACCATGTGTGGCATCTCATCCTTCACGGTTCATCAACGTTGGCTCTTCGGTGTCATCTTTCCCAACAATTGTTACAATAGTGTCACGTCTTCATCTTCTATGAGTCGTCACACACCTTGGTCCATAACGTCATCCCACGAGCCTGCAATCACTCCACAAAACCCTTGTGCACCCTATGGCTTGACTGCCTCATCAATAACACCTCAACTTCAGCTATACTGATCAGAACTACTTTGACCATATCTCCTTCGCACCCTATACTTCGACTAAATCTACTATGGCACAAAGAGTTACTATCTTTGTTGAGCACTCTCGTTGGTTTTTTTTCTCTAGTCTAAATGTTCGTGTTGCTCACATTTGGATTATGGAAGGATATTAGATTATTTAGAAGGATCATAGGGTATTCTATTTGTTATTTGTTATGATCGGATATGATTAGTTTCTATATTTATCAAGATTATGAAAGATCCAACCCATATAACCTATATATATACCGACTCTTATAAACTCGATACAATCGTTTGTGTAATCTCTTTTCATATACTATTCTAAGACCCAGAAACGAGTTCTAATGTGGTCATCGTGTGGTCTTGGGAACAGACTAGACGGTAGCGTTCTTGTGCACAAACTTGTGGCCGACAACGTGGTAGGACACGACCAGAGTACATGACAGCCATGGGAGAAGAGCCATTTGATTGGTCATGCAACAGACAAAGAATAATCTTGTGAAGCCGGGAAGCTGGGAGCTCATCGGTTATTTCTTTGTTCCCTTTTCCCCTTTCTATTGGAACTTCACATAGGCACTACAGGATTTGTTTCTTCGTGCTGACATCTAATTTGGGGATTGCTTGGCAGTTTACTATGCAATGCTTGCAATGCAGCTAGAGGTGTTGTTTGATATTATAGAAACAATGTGAAGTCATGTATGCTCTCGAATTTAGTCACGTTCTTTCGTTCGAGGTTACTCTAGTTTCTGAAAATATAACTGAACCCATCGATTTCTGAAATCAGAACAGCCCACAACTTATATCAATTTGTATGTTTTTATGTGATTGCTTATGCAGGCGGAGGAAACTGCCAAGCAACCCCCTACTGTTTTTCAATGTGCTTTCTGTTGGCAAACTAGAGAAAGCTTCTGCAACTTCTGTTACACATTCCGGTGGCGGCGGTGTTACTCCGGCCGAGCTGCCGCTGTCATCACCATGACAGGAATCATGAGCAAATGTTCTATATAGGTGAACACGTTGTCTACATGGAGATCAATCGAGATCCAGTTTGCAGCATGGTTTTTCACCTTGCTGGAATATGTCAAATTTTCAGGCTGCAAAGCTGGGAGGAGAGCAGCATCCAACGAAGAGTAATAGGCTCATGGCAGCTATTTTCATAGATGAAACTGTACGTGTACACGTCCGATCACAACAGATGGAGACTAGAATTCGACATGTAAAGTGAGAACAAATGTGACCTTTCATAACTTTGGAACCTTGAATGGAATGATACAAATGAAAATGTTACTACCATAGAATTTTTCCAGATGCTGCTCTCAACGTGTTCAAGTTGACAATACTAGGTCCAAAATCAGACGGGAAAAAGCTCAAAGAGCTCTTAACAAAAACCCACGCAAATAGGCATGGGACCACACCAGCTGACAGGGTAATTGTACATTTGCAATGTTTTATACAAACTAAGTAGATTCAAGTCAAATTTGAACAACCTGGCATCAACTGGATAATTAAAAAAAAGGCATGATCTCATATTGAGTTCCCTTGTACTAATAGAACTATGATGTCTCCACAGGTTTTTGTCAAGTAATAGCAATCATAAGTTACAACACTTGTGCACAGACATCCATTATCTACCCCTAAGGTCCTGCTTAAACCAAATGAACCCTTGGTATTACATGGATAACAACTATTAATAAAACACACTTGTGCACTGGTTGACGTTGTGGCTTCACTTTGAGAAAAAAAAAACTACCTTCCTTCTCAGGGAAAAAGAATTTCTACGAACATCTTTCAGCGAAAAGTCCTACACCCAGCAGGCTCCATAGTAAAAAACAATATATGTATTTTTTTGTTAAGAAGCTGATGTGGGCAGGTATCGACGAGGGATCGATCGCAGAGCCGATGAAAAAACCAGGATGTGCTCAGAAGATAGCGAGGCACACGGGATCCTTCTGGACAGCCGAATAGTGATTCATTGGCTGAAAAAACCGATGAAGACGCATGCGGCCTAGGCAAGGAATAGTATAAGAAGGCACAGGCTATAAAGCCAATGCCACTTCAGATATGACAGCACGAGACCCGTCGCCCACCATGACAGCGCCATTAACACCGAACATCGAAGATCGGACCTAACCGAGACAATATAAGGCCAGGGCCAGTGGCGATGATACGGAGGACGCCGGATCGGCTATGCCGTATCAAGGATAGGAACGAACCCATCGGCTAGCTGAGCTGATAAGGGAGGTCTCTCTAAAGGCGGGTGCGTATCGGCTGGAAGACCGATACGCTCGGCGTTACGCGTCAAGGGACACCTCTGAAGGCTGATGCGTATCGGCCGAGGGACCGATGCGCTGGGCGTGAAGCTCAGAGCATAGATAACTCATCGGCTAGCACTCCTATGATACGCCGTGCAGAAGACTATAGGCCTGAAGCTCGATCTACTGTCGGCAGCCCCGTAGGTCGGACCTAACCGATGCAGCATGAAACTGACGACGGCAGAGGGAGCGTAACGAGCCGATAGGTCCAGCACGGATGTGATGCGATACGTTTGATCGGCCTAAGAGGTCGGACCTAACCGATGCAGCCTCAGACAGAGCAGGACATATCGGGATGGTAGCGAGACTTACCCCTTCGCCGAAGATCGGACTTTTAACCAATGCAGCCCCGTGTTGAGAGCTAGAACCCGCCGGTAAAATCTAGATAAACTAGGGTAGCGATGCGCCGAGATTGTATATTGATCGAGTGATATTTTACATGTTTTCAGGGTTATACCCTGAATTTAAAGACAGAGTCCGACGCGTCTACGACCATCGAACATTATTTCCTAGTAAGAATAACTAACCAGCTAAACCTATCTAATTAAGTAAGGTTACAATTTATAAAAACAAACATCATACTATAGAGTCCACGGCTCTTTTGTAAATCCGGTTTCATCTAAATAATCTTTCAATTTGTAACCGAGTCTTCCTTCGCTGCAACCTGATCGTCTTCTCCACTATAGCTATCGGACCTTGTTTTACTCAAGCCGATCATTTTTCTTTCTTTCCTTGGACTTCTCAGACCTGATCCCGATTGGACAATCCCCTGTCTTCAAGCCAATCCAATCTTCTACTAATCTGATCGGCTTTTCTATAGTTTCGATCGGATTTATCTTAGTATCTCCATCGGCCAATGACTGCATTAAACTCTCCATCGGACCTATCAGCCGATCGGCTTTAACACCATCGGATCGTTTAGATTTTGGGGTTAACAGAAGCATACAAATACATGTTTCAACGAAAAGCAAGAGAACTTGATAGCATGAAATAAACAAACAAATGTTCTGGTCATACAAAGGTCCCAATTATGTGTCGGAAATGTCCCCAGAACAAAATGGCTAAATATTACCCAATTATTTGCCCAAAATGTTCCCAGAAAAGAATGATTATTATTTCCTTTTTTTCCTGTTTTCCTTATGTAATTCCAAGATAGCTACACGCCCACATGGAATCCTTCATAGCATTTTGCTACTTGGTTCAAAGGATTCATCTAATAGTTTTCATAACAGAATACATAATTCAAGAAGCATAATGTGAAGTACCCAGCATTAGTACTGTTGTTGCACTTTGTTAGGGCAATTGCGTGAATCGTGCAACCCAACACGATAGCAGGTCTTGCACATGCGTTCCACCCTTTCATTTTTCTCTCTTCTTATTCTTGTTTTGATGTGGCCCCTTGTCGTGATGTCCCTTTATTCTCTATATCTTTCCCCTGGAACATTGTTTCTGCAAGATAAGAATACCACAGTCAAGAATTTATATTTCTGTAAAAAGAGTTGTATCTAGAACAAAAGGCAAGAAAATATTTCTGTAAAAAGAGTTATATCTAGAACAAAAGACATTACTCTCAGGAAGGGAAAATTGAGAATTTACAGGCCGAACAGAGGTATGGACGAAATGCTTTGAAAGGCATACAACCAAATGAAAAAGCTTTGTCATGCAAGCTTAGCTGTTGAGGATGGATTAATTCTGCTAAGTTCACTACTTAAGTGCTCCTTGGAGGCAGGATTGAAAAAGCGGAGGAATAAGAAAAGCGTAGGATTTTAATAGGAATGTAAGTGTAAAATAGAGAATTACAAAATACAGAAAAAATATACAGGAATAATTGTTTGATTATACCATAGAAAAAGTACTGAAATCGGATGAGAGATAGACTGAAAGGAATTTTTTCAAGAGGTTGTAGCTTTTGCTAATTTTTTTCTAAAATCTTTGTAGGATTATCAATTCTATAGGAATTTCAAAGAAAATAATATGAGTTAATATCTTGTTTCAAATGTTTTCATTGGTTGAAATCCTCCAAAATTCATATGTTTTTCATACAAATAAAAGGCCATAGTGTTAGATAGATCACTGGCCTGGACTGTATATATATAGACCCGACCCCCTTCATACCCCTTCATACGTTTGGGGGTCATAGTCATTGTACACATTCTATATGGTATCAGAGCTAGTCTAGACATCATCGGCGCGCTAGCTTTTTCCTCCGGCGAACCGACCCCTTCCTCCTCGTCATCGACATCTTCTTCCCATCGTCGACCCTCTTTCCGGTACTCTCCTCGCTCTCTCGCCTCCATTTCTTCCTCTCCCCGTCTTTCCCGTAATCACCTTTTTTTCTCCGTCCTACCTCCGCGTCACCAGGTGACGGTCTCGATCCGCCTCCTCGTCTCGCCTCGCACCCGTCTCCGCTCTTCTTCTTGCTTTGTACATCTCTCCTTCTCTGACGCCGGTGCACCTCCGCGCTCGTCGTCTCCATCGGTTAGAAACCTCACTCGGTTCTCGCCTTTTTCGACACGCTCAACAGCCCTCAGACGCGAACCTTCTCCCCTCATGTCCGAGCCAGTCCAATGTGTCCACGTGTCCACGGACATGAATCCCTGCCTCCTGGACGCGAACATATTCTCTTCGCGTCCGGCCACTCCCTGCCTTTTTCGCGTCCGCCCCACTCCTTGGCCTCCATGAGTCCATGGACGTGAATCTTCTCTTCACGGACGTGAATCTTCACACGTCGGGCACCACCTCGTCGATCTTCTCCCCTCCTTATACTGCTGTGAACGTGAAATCTCACGTTACTATCTCCCTTGACCTTAACGCCAATTATTCCAAGTGGGTTTTCTTCTTCAAATCTCTCTATGGAAAATTCGACCTCCAGTCCCATATTGATGGCTCCGCTCCACCTCGCCCCGATGATCCTCAGTGAGACATCGCCGAGTGCTGCATGCGTAGCTGGCTGCTTGGCTCGGTCGACGACTCTGTCCTCGACCTCGCCATGGACGATACCGACCCCATCGCCTGGGATCTCTAGGTGGCCATTGAGCGGATCTTCCTGGCTAACAAGCAGCCTCGCGCCATCTTCCTCCTCAACGAGTTCCACTCCATAGTACAAGGCGACTCCTCTATCTCGTCGTACTGCCAGTGCCTCAAAGTCAAGGCTGCTGCTCTCCGAGACGTTGGCCACCCTGTGGCCGACTCTCAACTCGTCCTCGCCCTTCTGCGAGGCCTCAATCCCCGCTTCTCCAACACCGCCGATGACATCGCCAATGCCACATCTCTTCCATCGTTCGCCCAGGCTCATGACATGCTAGTTCTTAAAGAACTCCGTCTGGCCAACGATGAGAAGACAGTAGCCCACACTGCTCTTCTTGCCGCAACCGATAATGGCTGCCGAGGTTCTTGCACTGCCCCTTCCTCCCGCGGTCCTGGTAGCCATGGCTCCGGCCATAGCAACACAGCCCACACCGAGAAAGGCAAGGGCAAAGGCAAAGGCAGGACCTGGCAGGGTCCGACGCCATCACGACCCACCTCAGTCCCTACCCACCTTGCCGGTCCCACGGGTCCGTAGCTCTGTTACAACCCCTAGACGCCCCAGTCCCAGCCACGCAGCCCCATCGGCTGGTAACCCGGAGTTCTCGGCGCCCATCCCCAAGCTCACCTGGTATCGGCTCCCGTTCTGCTGCCTCAGCCGATGCTACCGACCCCAACCACCCAGTCGGTTCCCTCCTGGAACTAGGCTGGCCTCGTCGCTGCCCTCAACCAGATGACGCTCCAACCACAACACCCTTAGGTGCTAGACTCTAGGGCATCTTCACACATGGCGTCATCGACCGATATACTTCGCTCCTATCACCCCTCTTCCTCCCCCTTTGTCACCATCGGCAATGGTCACACTCTTCCTGTCCAATGCCGAGGTGACTCCTCTCTGTGTACATCCATCACTACCCTCGCCCTACGCAATGTTCTTATCGTCCCTTTTCTTATTCATAATCTTATATCTGTTCGCCAATTCACATGAGACAACAACTGCTCCATTGAATTTGACGCGTCTGGTTTCTCTATGAAGGATATCCCAACCTGGCGACAGATCCTTCGCTGCAATAGTGGCGGAGACCTCTACACCATTCTCGCTGCGCCGTCCACTCCACACGCCAGCGTCGCCCTCTCCACCAACCTTTGGCACCTTCGCCAAGGCCACCCCGGCCCCGACACTGTCGCCACCCTCTGTCACAGCGCCTCCATCCAATGTACTCACAGCAGCTCCACAGTTTGCCACTCATGTCAACTTGGCAAACATGTGCGTCTGCCCTTTTCTAGTTCTCTCTCCTATACCTCGCGTCCATTTGAACTTATACATTGTGATGTATGAACGTCTCCAGTTAAAAGTGTCTCCGGTAATTAGTACTATCTCCCTATACTTGACAATTACACACACTATTGCTGAACCTTCCCGCTCATCCACAAATCCGAGGTCGCCTCTCACCTCACTCACTTCGTCACGTACGTATCCACTCAGTTCAACCTCCCCATCAAGGATTTACAAGCTGATAATGGTACGGAATTCGTCAACCATACCGTTACAAACCTCCTCACCTCGCAGGGCATCCATCTCCGGCTCTCCTGCACCTACACCTCTCCTCAGAACGGCAAAGCCGAGCGCCTCCTTCGCACCCTCAACAACATCAGTCGCACCATGCTACTTCACGCCCACTTACCCGCCACTTATTGGGCCGAAGCTCTGGCTACTGTGACGTACCTTCTCAATCGACACCCATGCTCCTCCGTTCAAAACAACATTCCCTATGCCCTTCTCTACCGCATGGCGCCCGACTACTCCCACCTTCGCGTTTTTGGGTGCCTCTGCTACCCAAATCTTACCGCCACAGCTTCCAACAAACTCACTCCCTGCTCCACCGCCTGTATTCTCCTCGGCTATCCCACCTCTCACAAGAGATACCGATGCCTCAACCTTTCCACCCGACGAGTCCTCGTCTCTCATCACGTCATTTTTGACGAGACATGTTTTTCCTTCGGTCTACTTCATCCGAGATCCTCCTCTAGTGATCTCGACTTCCTCCTCACCAACACCGTGCCGACCAGGTCGCCTCCACTATCCTCTCCATCGGCCCCCTCATCGGCCGCTACTGAGGATTTACCCATCACATATCCCACCACTACTCGGTCCGATGTCCCCACCATCGGACCTCCATCGGACCCACCTTCATCGGCCGATACCAATCCTATTTATCCTTCAGCCGATACCGTTCCCTCTTCATCGGACATCCCACTTCCATCGGCTCCTCAGTTTCCATCGGCTCCCCCCACCCTATCCGCTGATCCATCTCTATCGGACCGATCGGAATACTCAGCCCACCCGACCTCATCGGCTTAGGCCGATCTCATTCCTCCGTTTCCTCTTGTCTACAGTCGCCGACTCGAAGCCGATGACGCCCCCACTCGACCAGTTCTTCCCATTACTCCCACACCCTCATCGGCTCCAGTTCCCTCCACCTCTCACATGGTCACCCGCTCCCAGACCGGGTCTCTCCGCCCCACTCAGCGCTATGGCCTCTCCGCCGTCCATAGCTCTATCTCGCCCATCTCGGCGACTTCTCGCTCAGCCCTGGCCGACCCTCAGTGGCGCGCGGCCATGGCCGACGAGTACAAGGCCCTAATGGATAACGAGACCTGGCACCTCGTTTCCCGACCTCCCGGCGCCAACATTGTGACTGGTAAGTGGATTTTCAAACACAAATTCCATGTCGATGGCTCCCTTGCCCGTCACAAGGCTTGCTGGGTAGTCCGGGGCTTCTCCCAATGACCTGGTGTCGACTACGACGAGACCTTCAGTCCCGTTGTCAAACCCGCCACCATCCGAGTCGTCCTCACCTTCGCTGCCTCTCGCTCATGGACGATCCATCAACTAGACGTGAAGAACGCCTTTCTTCACGGCCACCTGACGGAAACAGTTTACTGCCAGCAGCCCCCAGGGTTCGTCGACCCTTCTCGTCCCGATGACGTCTATCTCCTTCAACGCTCTCTCTATGGCCTCAAACAAGCCCCTCGTGGCTGGTACCAGCGCTTTGCTACCTATCTTCGGCACATCGGCTTCGTGGCCTCTGCGTCCGATAGTTCCATGTACACTTTCCATATTGGCTCCGCCACTGCCTATCTACTTCTCTATGTCAATAACATTGTCCTCACAGCGTCTTCGACATCTCTCCTCGACCAGATCATGGCCCGACTCCACTCTGAGTTCGCCATGACCGATCTTGGTCCTCTCCACCATTTCCTTAACATCTCTGTAACCCGTTCCACCCACGGGCTCTTTCTTTCCCAACGCCAGTATGCCATCGACCTCCTCCAGCATGCAGGCATGGCCGACTGTCACCCCACGGCCACCCCGATCGACACTCGAGCCAAACTCTCCGCTGCCGGTGGCGCCCTCGTTGCCGATCCCTCTTACTATCGGAGTCTTGCCGGGACGCTCCAATACCTCACACTCACCCGACCCGACCTCACATACGCTGTCCAACAACTATGCCTCTTCATGCACGCTCCGCGCAAACCTCACCTTGCGCTGCTCAAGTGCATCCTACGCTACGTGAAGGGCACCCTCTCCAGCGGGCTATATCTCAGCTCCAGCCCCATCGACTCCCTCACCGCGTACTCTGACGCGGACTGGGCAGGCTGCCCGACTCTCAACGCTCTACGTCCGGCTACTGCGTTTACCTCGGTGACACTCTCGTATCCTGGTCCTCAAAATGCCAGACTACAGTGTCCCGGTCCAGCGCCGAAGCCGAGTACCGCGCTGTCGCCCACGCCATCGCCCATGCCGTCGTCGAGTGCTGTTGGCTTCGCCAGCTTCTCCAGGAGCTCCGTGCACCCCTCTCTACCGCGACCATCGTCTACTGCGACAATATCAGTGCCGTCTACATGACCGCTAACCCGGTCCATCACCAACACACCAAGCACATCGAGATCGCTATCTATTTTGTCCGTGACAGGGTCGCATTAGGACAGGTTCGGGTGCTCCATGTACCATCGGCACATCAGTTTGCCGATATAATGACCAAAGGCCTGCCCACGTCTTTGTTCACCAGTTTTCGGTCCAGTCTCTGTGTCCGTTCCCCTCCCGCTGCGACTGCAGGGGGTGTTAGATAGACCACTGACTTGGACTATATATATATATATATATATATATAGACCCAACCCTTTATACACATTCTACCCCTACCAAAGTATAACAACATAAGAATGTACAGGGATTTTATTGGCAAAGAAAAGAGCCATGACAGTGGCAGAACATTTGAGGTTTGCTTAATGGAAGAAACATGATGCTGCCTCCCCAAGCAAGAATGTCACAGCTCATGGGAGACTCAAAGCAGCAAGCAGAGCAACACAAAGCAGTAAAAACAGTCAGCCAACAAATACACGAACAACATCACCATCTTGTGAGAGGAAGGGGCCCAGGAGATGGATTCTTAGGAGTCAGGACTCATCACAATCTCAACGAATAGCAACAATCGAAGGACACTATTAGTACCTTTTGTGTGGGAGGAAGTTACAGGCCAAGCGATGAGGAACCAGGTCCAGGTGGAGGGTACAGAAGAGGAGGAAGCTGCCGTTGTTCTCTACAAGAGCACTGGTGGCACCAAATCCCTAGTTCATCTAAAATTGGGGAGATACCCAAATCAAGAAGAAGCACATCTCACGGAAGAACAAACACGAACTATAGCTGGGATTGGGAGGAGAGAATGACCTAGATGCCGGCGGGGGCCGGAGGAGCAATCAGCAAATCGAGGCAAGCACCGGTAGACGCCCCTACATCACCGGAGCAGCATGGCTGGGGATGGATTCTCGTTGTCGTGACTCGTCATTGGCGGCGTCTTTCCACGCGCTGCCGTCGACCACCACCGTCACCCTTCCCACGAGTCGCCGCCACCCCCGGGCCCCGGGCCCGCCGCTGTAACGTGCGCCGCCGCATCGCATTGGTTTACAGGATGGATTTGGGGATGGAACCCTTTTGAATCGAGTCCTGCACTTTTGGATGGTCGTGAGCTAAGATGGTAAAGGTTTTGCTAAAATTCTATGGACAGATTTTTTGCCTGGTTATAGTCGATTTTTGAGCCGCTTGATCCTCTTCGAGATCCGTGCAGGAGCAGCGCGGATACGAACCGTTTAAAGAGCACGGCTGGAACACGGCTAGTTAAGGCAGTTAAATTGAAACAATGTGTGTGTGGCCGTGGGCCCGTGCCACAAGCTTCTTGCTGCAACGAATGTTACTACTAAGCAAAGAATGTTAGAACTCGTTTCTCATTGCCCAATGCAGTTAATCCAGTTGATTCAATTTTTTTTAACTTGAAGTGAGTGGAAACAAACAAATTACAGTCCAGTTATATCCTAATTACAATATAGTTATATCCTAATTACACTGTAGTACAATGTATCTAGGATAAATTTACTAAACTAGCATAAGAATGGATAAACAGCACCTTCTAAATGATGTATGGTTCATCAAGGTTGATTAAGCATTAATACTATTCATCTCTATTATAGTAAAAAAAATCAACTAATTTTTACTTAAAAATGTGTCGACATATATGTAGATAATTCTAGACGCTAAATGTTGTTTGGAGGCATGGCGTTTTTTAAACATTTTTAGCCTTGACAATGTGGCCACGTCCTAGATGTTTATTTCTTATCCAACCGTAGTTTCTAAGTTTCGAGATGAGAAGTTTCCACTACATACCTTTCCAAATAAAAAATAAAACCATGTGATCCTTACTTAAAAAAATGTCAAGTAAAGAAATGACTAATATAAGCCGTTCAGCTTGCACATCGTAAATCAACTTTATTTTCTTAACAACTAATTTGCCATATCTAGGTAAGATGAGAAATACCACAATGGAACAGTTTTTAAAAAGAAAGCTACAATAAAAGATTTGATCTAATTTCCCATATAAACTTCTGTTTTAGGCATTTCTTGTCTTCATATGCTCTTTTGTGGAAAGGCATCCTCGGTGAAGCTTTCACAAACTCTAGACATGGAGGTAGATTTGTTTGAATCTTTTGAATTTTTTGGCATTGACTTGTTGATGACTAATTTTCTTCTTCCTCAAGGTCATTACTACGGGCCATTGAAGGCACCCCTTTGTCCGCTTTGCCACGCTGTGCTACCTCATAAAAGAACGAATCGATCCACAACTGACGGCAGTGAACTTAACCACGTGGGGGGAAGGAGAAGTGCCAGCTCTGCAGTTGCAGCTTGCAGGAGTCCCACCCAATCCGTTCTCTGCCCTCGCTCCGCCTCCCTTTCTGTATATATTGTTATATACTAAGATTAAGGATTTAGCTATTTAAAGATCAAGCCAAATTACTGCTTAGTGCTTAGTGGTAACTACTACCACATCAGACATATTTTTCTGTTCAAATAATAAAATGGATATATTTAATGGATAAATTTGATAGGATAAGTGAGTTTCTTGCCGCAGGCAATGGAGATGATGGCAAATGTCGCATGGATTGTTTAAGCTACCCATACGTGAATAATTCATCTATTATAGGCAACGACTTTACACCAAGAAACAAAAGGGAATGTTGCGTGGTTAGTTGCCTATGCAGACCTCTCCATAGAATGCTTACTCTTTTATTTATTGGATGAGCACTAGATTTTTTTTCTTTTTCAATGTAGTTTGGATTTGTACCTCGTAGTGATGGGTAGAAATATTTTTTAATGGCAGAGGGACAACAATGTTGGCTAGCCTCACGATCTAGCAATAGCCACAATATGTTTCCCAATGTTAATAGAGGCAATTAATGTACATATAGATGAGTATTGGAATATAACTCAAAAGAATTTTCAGATTAAAGATGAACGTTATAATCTTTGACAGTAGTTATGCCAGAATGAAAGGTTTTAGTGTGTGTAAGGACAGTTTGAGGTGCCAAAAAAAGATTAGCAACCATCCATCCCTTATAGCGTTATGTCTACTCTAAGGGAGTGGAGACCCTTATGAGTAAAATCAAGGATCAAGAAGGGAAAGTGCGCCAGCTTGAAATAATTGTACTGTTAATTTCAGCTTGATAAGCAAGCGTATCTGGTGTTTATAGACAATTTTGTTATGAGCACAACCACGCATTGACAAAACTACATTTCTTCGATTTCATAGGAAAATTAAGGATTTTTAGAAAAAAAATACAATTAAAGCATATTCAAAAGAATGACATGATGAAGGTCTAAGTATGGAGGATATGATAGGGTGGGGTTTGTCCAAAATAGATTTATTGTCCTCTGAACAATTGCTTGCCCATGCAATCTATTTCTCCATTCCGAATTCAAGAATGTCACTGAACTATTGATTGTCCATGTGAGACTAAGTATCACACGAAAACATATTTTTCACAACCTTCAACATCAACTTGATACTCATAAAAAAATTTTAATCCCTATCCCTTCATTCTTAATAAGATATGAAGCTGCATCTGCATCTCATTTAAAAATTCTCTCAACCTCTTGTACAATGATAAGTAATTGTACAAGTCCTTTTGATAAAACACTTCTTATCATATCATCCATATATACTTACACTTATGACTTTTATTATGACATTCTTCCGAATACCAATAGTTCCATTAATTTTATTTCAAATTTCTAAAAATCCTTAATTTTTATGAGACTGAAAAAATGGAGTGTTTTCATCAACAAAATTTTCTACAAACATATACCACTTAATTCATCAAGCTTAATGTTGATGTCACCACAATTCATGCGAATTGGTGCTCTTTCCATTCTTACATGATCCTTGATTATACTCAAACTTTGCTATTGAATCTCATGCTTACATAACTAGTGTAATCGATGGAACCTACTCTTTCTCACGCCTTATAATGTCCCTTCTTACAAAAAAAATTTCCTTCTAGTGTAAATATCATAAAAGTTATAACATTCATTTTAAATATTAACATTCATCATAATTAGATCCAAATACTTATCTAAAGATGCATTACCTTCTTTAACATTGTAAAACATATTGTATCTGCTAATAGGATCTTGAGGTTGACCAATATTATTATTTCCCTGTTAAAAAAACTTCAACCCATCACTATGAGTAACTTGATAACAATCTAAACTACATGTAAAAAAAGAAAATCTAACACAAATCCAACAAGTAAAAGAGAGAAGCATTCTGTGGGCAATTGTGCATAGGCAACTAACCATGCAACATTTGCTTCACTTTCTTGGTGTAGAATCATCACCTGTACTAGATGAATAATCCTTGTACCACCATGATATATTTCCTTTAATTTCTAGAGCTTGTGAAAGCTTAAATCATGTCACACCTTTTAGCAACGGAATATCTTAAGGCAAGAAATGCCAAAACCAGAAGTTTATAAAGGATATTAGATCAAACGGTCATGAAATGATAAATCTGTTATGGTATCAACCAGGGGTGGTTCTTGGTATGCTCTGGCATACCCAAAAACTGAAAAAGCTTTCTGGATCATCTATGGATTAGTGGCCTAAATTATAAAAAGGGTGTTCATGTTCACAACCTAATAATGAAATTAGGTGTCGATTAACTAGGAAACTACGTTGTGCACACCTAAGATAACTTTTCTCGGTCTGCCACCGGTAGTAATTAGTGAAAGTTGTATATAGGAGCTATATGTTATTCTGTGTGGATGATAATGTCAATACAATACCAAAGAATATTTTTGTTCAGTCGTTTATCAATATTTGTTCATCCACTATGCCAAAATCGATTAGGAGAGCTCAATTCTGGACTAACTCTTTTCCACATATATACATTTTCTGGTATTTCCTTAATTACATTAAAGAACAACGAATTGAGAAAGTATGACTAACAAGTTTACCATATTTCAGTACATATTAATATTTCCTCCGTTCCTAAAAGATTGTAACGTTAACCTTCCACAAAGACCATATATTAGAGTGGGTCAACTTAGACATCTTCAATACTACTTTATTGTTACTCTTCCTCATTTGCTCTTTGCGTTAATGGAGGAAGTAAATCTCACAAATTATTCAGACATTCAGTAAACCCCACGTGGGTTCAGACTGTACCATCCTCGCATAAATCTATGACGCCATCTCCAACAATCTGTAATTGTCCGTGATGCCCCGCAACCACCGTGCTCATGCCGCCTGGTGCTTTCTGGAAAACGAGTTCCTCAGGCAAAACGAGTCACGTGCCCTTGTCCTCTCCGCCGAGCTCCACACCTCCAAGCAAGGAGGGTAGACCATCACCGACTTCTGTCGCCACCTCGAGACGATGGCGGCCTCCTTGACTGAGTTTAGCGACTACACGCTCATGCTCACTATCATTCGTGGCCTCAACGATAAATTTCGCCATATGATATCGAATTTGAAGATGCAACGCTACTTCCCCACTTTTGAGGTTGCCCGCACCATGCTCCCTACAACAGACCATTAAACAACCTAGTAAAACATTAGTTTCGGCATTTTGGACCATAACCAACAGTCACATAATACTTCATTTTGGATAAGAACACAGTCATTTTGATCACTATTTTATATTACAATATATATAAATATATCAACAAATATATATATGATTTTATTAAAGTATTTTTCAAGATTACTCCTTGCTTTTAAACCAAATATTTTAGAATTTATTTCTAGTCAAAGTTTGGACATAGTTTTATCCAAAATAACAAGTATTATCAAACCGAAGGGAGTAAATTAACACCTTTAGGAAAATATTAGTTTCGTCATTTTGGACCAAAGATATACTGTTTGCACGCAAACTTAAGAGAAGTAGTAATTTTGGACCATAGATATATACAGCACAACCAATTACCATCCTTACCAGCTGACATATTATTTTGAAAACTTGATTTCAGATGACAAGTATATATCAAAATGCTTACTGCTGCTAGGCGGTGTCCAGTGTAGAATGCGGCGGTGCGGCGAGGCAGACAAAAGGGGCACCACCCACCAGGGCAGGCCCATCTGCCGGACGAAAGGAGTGCTGGCCGCCGGGGGAGGCACTGCGTTGTGATGTGGAGTAAGGGGGTGGTCTTCTCGGCAGAGGAAGCCAGCGAGATCACCTCCTTCCAGGTTCTCTTCTCTTGTTATTGCACTAACCTGAAAAAAATAATTCATCTTCGTCCGTTTCACTCTTATGACAAAGTACAATACTATAAAAATCTGCATTCTAACTGTCTATACAAGTAGATAATATATCGAGCAGAGGTCTAGAAGACAACAGTAGAGATGACTATCTATACAAATAGATAATATCGTGCGCAGGTCTCGAAAGCAGACAAGTAGAGATGGAGCTTTATAGGTTGTATCAAACATGCTATTCCACGTACTTATCTACAATGCAAATTTTTTTATAGCTTTACATTTGAACCACATTATTCTTGCAAATGGCTGCAGTATGTTGATTTTTAAATGTTTAAATGCTGAGCTAACATATATAATATGCCACTTAAATGTTTAAATGCTAGGCAAAACAAAAAATAGGAAACAACTGCAACATGTTGTTGTATAAATGATCAACAACAATAGTAGCGATTGTGTAGCTCCATTAAACCCATAGCGACATAACTAATTATTACTAACATATGCACAATGCAAAAAAAATTCCATAAGTTAATTCTAATTACATTAGCTATTCAAATAGAATCATGTCGTTCAAATTCTAGATAAAAATGGTAGAAATTCTGCAGTAAACTGATAATAATATGTCTAACAAAATAATTAACATATAAATACACGAAAACAAAATAATATAAAAATTTGTGACACTATAATCTACTTTTGAATGTGTTGTTTGAAGGTGATGTTGTTTTCCAATGTTAATGTCTTCTTTAATAAGGGAAATGCCACATATGAATATTTAGCTCATGTATCTTCACAATATGCTATGGCATCAATCACATATGGGCTTTTCATTTCATTCAGTTATTCATGTAAGTCATGTGCTGTAACTTTGTCGCATCATTGAATATTAGAGCTCGCACGTTTAAAGCCATGATCACTAAACTTTACTACTCCTTCCTAATATTTGATGTTGTTTTTTCCACTTCCTATGATTCTTGAAACATGGTCCATAATATGGATCACCATATTTCAATTACATTAATAAAATAAAGTAACATAAAAATATTGAGTGAAAATAAAGAAACACGAAAGTTAGGAAGAAACAAATGTCTAACTTTTGTGAAAGAAAGCATCAAGGTCATCCTATATGCTGTAAAATGTTATTCAGCTGAAGGACAAGAGTGTGGCTAACATGCTCTAAAATGTTACTCAGCTGAAGAACAAGAGTGTGGTTATGATGAAAGGAGCAAAAACACTTCTCTGAGCAATGTCTATTACTATGGTTTTTCTTTTTATGTTGTTGGAGCAAAATACTGGTGGAATCAACTAGGGATAAAAAGTTATGGATAAGAAGAGCATTAGATGGTGAAGCATAAAGACCTTTATGTTGTATTTTGGTAATTAATAATAATTACCCATGTGCACTAACTATTTTTTAAGGTGAAATAATTTGAGTTACGTTGAAATGATTGGAAAGTTGAAACGCCTAGGATGGAAACCAACGTGCAAAGCAAATTATTTGAAGGCGATAAAACTAGTCCATGTGTTTCGATCAAGGTGTTGGTGATGATGGATTGGGCTAAGTTTTATTTTTTACTTTGCCGTATTATCAATAAAGGTTGAGATCTTGTCTAGAGATGATTTTGTGACATTTTAGTTCATATGCATAAGGTGCATATGTTTTGGGCTTCATTTGTTTTTGGACTGGCCTTGGCTGGTCTGGTTGTGGGCCCTTAGCTAGTCAAACCACCATGTTCACCTCAGTCTAACCATGCTCTGTCCAGTCAGAGAGTGAACTGGTCTATATAGCCTATGTCATCCTCGGCCTTGCTCCCAATGTTGTCTTGGTTTGGATTAGCCATGCCCCTGAGTACGTACGAGATGAATGACCACACAGGAGCCCAAAACTGTATATTTCAATCTACGACAATGCGTTCTAATATGTTTAGGGTTTCTGCACTCCATTTTTTTTCAAATTTCTCTCTTTTGCGTCCACTGATTTGGATAGAACGAGATTTTTTGACTCCCACATGTGTTCGATGATAATCATGACTACCACAAAGAATTGTACTTCATGACAACAATGGGAATGTGAGTTGCAAGCAATATGGATTCCATTTTTCGACATGGTAAAAGTGCACTAGCTAGATCGCAACTTCGTGAGTGAGCTACATATAAGGCCTCATTTTATATTTAGCATAGGACCTCTAGATTCTTATGGACAGCCTGGTTTGGATGGTCCATCTAACCAGAGTTAGGTCATTGGTCTAATCTAAAGTCATATTTTAGTTGAGGTTCTGACAATTTAAAGCCGCTAAAGCTGATATCAGCTAGATAAATCCGACGGTAGCCTAACATAGGGTGGTCTACCAGGCCACCAAGGCCTATCAAACTGGGTTGTCTGGTGTGATAGGCAATGGGTAGTTTTCTAGCCATTGCATTGCATGTTAGTTTGATTGGGCCACCAGTAGGTGTGACTGGTAGACACATGTGAGTTAAGGTTTTCATCCTCAATGGTTAGTTTGAGTAGGTGAGGGTATTTGAAAGTGCACCTAACCTCTCTAATGGTTTTTGACTAATTGATGATAAATTATTAAGGGACTAATGTGTTTATTAAGTAATGAGTAGGCATTACATTATAAAATAAGCAAAGACAACCCTCAAACCAAAATAATTAAAGTGGAAGCAATTTGTGCAAAGTTTAGAATATAAAAGATCGAGTTGCCTCGAAGTTGTATGAAGCCGGATAATTCACTACGGTACAAGACAATCCGGGTCAAGGAATGGCCGGACAATCTGAGAGGACCAAGACAATCTAGGAGAAGTTGATAACAAGAAACTTAGTGGATCAGATTGTTTGGTAGTTATTGGACAATCACAGTTGAACAATCCAATGCGCTATCAGACTAGTTGGTGGACACAACTCAATGATTACTCAATCAATTGTTGAAGAAGCAATGGATTGGACAATATGGAGTGGTATCGGATTGTCTGGGAGAAGCATAATTGGATAATCCTATAGCTACCAGACTGTTTGTCTCATTGTGGTTCAATGGCTAGTTACTCAGTTAGTGTAAAGAGCCAAACAAGTTGGTGTAGCACCAAATTGTCCGACCCTATACAAATTTTGGCTAACTCCATTGGTGATAATAAACGACTAGTTAGAGGATTTGGGCTACAAATGGGTGTGCTATTGACTCATTTGGAGACTTTTGCACCACTCTTCACCCTAAGCAAGCCGATCAAGTGTCCAAGAACAAATTAAAGATTATTTGAGCTAGAGTTTAGCCCTAAGTGTTATTGTGTTTTTGTTTAGAAGGTAAAACTCCCTCCAACTCTCTCTGTTCTAAAACTTGTGTGCTACTAATGGGTTATGTTGAGAGTGTGTGGAAGTAATGAATTGTAATCTCAGAGCAACCAAGAAGTGGGTGTGCCCGAGAACCCTTGTGAAAGTTCTATCTCACCTTTGGAAGGGAAGAGGTGATTTAAGTAGAAGCCAAGCTTCATCTTGATTGATGCTTGTTAGAGCAAGCTTCACTAGAGGTTGTAGCTTGTCATCCATAAAAGCATCTAGACCTTCATGTGGTGTTTTGGTAATTAATGGCAATATAATCATTAAAACAAATCTCGTCGTTGAGTGTTGAACAAGGATTAGGGTTCTGGTGATAAATGCATTGATGTGTTTCTTGAACCCTCAAAAGGATGGTCACAATGAGATCAAACTACCGCAAATCAGTAATCGGTCATGCATTTGAGGAATTAGGGTGAATGCAGTAAAATTAGGTTAAAGACCGTACTTTAAAGAGAGGTTGAAAGTTAGTATCTTGAAGTTTCAAAATTGCTAGAGTCTAGGTGCAGTGCACACTATGTTGCTAGCCTCCCAAATCAACTACTAAAACAAGTGAGTAAAACCTCGTGTGTTTTGACCAGTATGCAAGTTCATTTGCAAGTTGTACTAGTCAAACAATCCTTGTGATGCTAGATAGTCCGGGCTAGTACTCGTCCAAGTTACTAGAGCAACTCAACTAAACAATCCGGTGTAGTGTTGGATTACCCGGCCAGTTCATTGTTAGACTGTTGTCATGTGTTCACTAGATTGTAGAAATAAATTGGACATACTATTGTCGTGTGGTTTGAACATGGCACATTGCTCGGCATTGTGTGGACAAATGGGTCTCGAATAATTTGGGTGATGTTGGATTGTCCGACACTTTATGGCCCAATGGCTACCTGCCTAGTTACCATTAAAAAGTATAAAGGGCCAAACAGTCTAGGCTTGTGCTTGTAGTTTTAGCTGCTTCTTTCCAGCGATACAAATGGCTAGTGAGCTCGGTTATGGCTATCAATACACTTTAGCTAGGACTCCTTGATGTCCTTTGGAACCGAGGAAGCTGAGCAATTGAAGGGAGAGTCCAAGAGCACCATTGAGCTAATTGTGATCATTTTCTTCACTAGTCTAGTGCTAGATTGACTTGAGAGTAGCTTAGTGTGTACCAACCAAAGGTCTTGTTCTTGAGAGCTTTAAGTGAATGCATCTTCTTGCTAGTCTTGGCATCTCTCTGTGGCTAGTTGGTCTTGGAGGTGATCTAGTGATCTCTTAAGAAGATTGTGGGAGACCTAGTGTTGTTGTGAAGGATTGGGGTTCACCTTTTAGACTGGAGAAGAACCACCATGATTAGAGCACCCATGGACTTCATGACTCTAGGAGGGAGCTATACTTTTGTGTAGAGTAATACAACGAGGATTAGTGAAGATTACTGACTCTCTGATACGTCGAGAAAAACTTGCCACGTGTTGTGTTTGAACTTAATGTCACCTTCCTCTCTTTACGTTGCATTCTTTTTCCTTTCAATACTTAGCTTGCTCTATAATTGTTAGGACTTCAACTATGGTCCAAAACTTGTGCTACACTTGTGATAAACCTGGCATATAGGCTAATCTTTTGTTTTCACAAGTTTAATTTTAAATTGAGCCAAGTTTCCTAGGAATCATATTCACTCCCCTCTAGGACATCTTTGATTCTACAGGTGGTATGAGATCTTATGCTCTCTTTGGATTTTGCCTTCACTTCCAAGAGAGAAGATGTCTAGGGAAGGGTTTCACTCGAATCAAGCACCCATCTTTTGATGGCACCAACTATCCATATTGGAAGGCTTGCATGTCTTGCTTCCTTGAAGCAATGAGTCTCGATGTATAGAGAGTGGTGAGTATTGGATATGAAAACCCCTAAGATCCCTTTGAAACAAATGAAGACGAATAGAAGAATATCCAATACAATACTCAAACTAAGAATACTCTTTATGGCGCTTTGTCCAAAGATGTGTTTAACCGCGTAAGCAATCTTTGTATTGCTTGTGATATATAGAAAACACTTTAGGAGATATATGAGGGCACAAAAAATGTCATTGAGGCTAAACTATATGTGGTCAAAGAAGAATTTGATACTTTTACCATATCCAAGAATGAAAATGTTAATGGCATGTTTTCTCATATTAACACTATTGTCAATCAACTCAAGAGACTTGGATCAAATATCTTTGACCAAGAAATGGTAAGGAAGATGCTTCGTGTTCTACCCAAGAAGTATAAGATGCTCATGGCCTACATCACTCAAGGGGTTGAGCATCATCACTCCCACCAAGCTTCTCGACAAGATCATAGCCCATGAATTTTTTCTTGAATCCAAGAGCAAGACTGATGGTGATGACAATGATGATGATGAAGATGAATCTTCCTTGAGCAAGAAGAAGAACATCACAATTAAGGCCAAGCTTGAGAAGAAAAAGGAGGTGATGGAGAATGAAGAAGATAGGGATGATGAGAACTCTGACTCTGACATGGCTCTTCTTGTTAGAAAGGCAAGGAGGCTCTTCTGCAAGTTCCAAAACAAGGGAATTGATTTCTTATGCAAGAATGATCACTCAAACAAGTATACCTCAAGCAAGAAGAATTCCTTCAATAAGATCACTTGCTACAATTGTGGTAAGAAGGGTCGTGTCACCATGAATTACAAGAAGCTTGACAATTCAAAAGAGAAGCACAAGGACAACGAAAGGAAGAGCAAGAAATCATACAAGAAAGATCATGGAGATGGTGGTGAGGCTTGTATCGAGGAATGGTACTTCGATGATGAAAACTCAAATGACTCATCATGTGATGACGATGAACGTCTTGCCGACTTCACCTTTAATGAGTTGATAACTCCACTACCATTGTCAAATCATTTTTGCCTCATGGCCAAAAATGAGAAAAAAGTAATTGATGATTAGCCCTCTTAAGATGAACTCGTTGATATGTTGGGAGAACTTAATGATGCTATGTCTAAAGAAAGAAAGAAGTTTAATGTTGTTAAAAGAATGAAGACCTCTCTTGTGAGTGCCCAGAAAGAGCTTCTTACTAAATATGAGTCTCTCTAAAAGAAACATGAAAGTCTCATATCAAAACATGAAGAGCTTCAAATCAAACACATAGAGCTTCAAGACAAGCACGATGGACTTCTCACAAAAGAGGTCACACCCACTAAAGTGATCGGGGAATCACTTGTGACCTTCTTGAACTTAATTCCACTTCGTGCAATGTTCCCAATGACGTTGTTGAGACTAATCTTGCAAGGGAGAACAAACAATTAAAGGAAGAAGTGGATAAGTTGAATAAAGGAATAGATGGTGCTTCAAAGGAAAGGCAACTCTTGAGAATATCCTTGGTGAATAAAGATATGCCTTAAGTAAGGAAGGATTGGAGTATGTTCTAAAGAAAGGCAAAAAGGTTACCAACAAGACTTCATTTGTCAAGGAGACTGGCACCTTTACCTACAAGTTCCATGAAGTAGGAGATGACCCTCAAGAGTGTCCCATGGGCATCTCTTCCAAGACCATCAAGTTTGATTCTTGTTATGTTATCAAAAAAGGAAGGGATGGAAAGACTATGGCAAAGTTTGGAGTTCCCACCTTTTATGAGAAGAAGAGAGCAATTTGGGTTCTAAAATCATTACTTACTGACCCCCAAGGACACAAAAGAATTTGGGTATCTAAAAGAAAAGTTTAATCTTCTTTGTGTGTATGTGAAATATAAAATTGGTGACCGTCATTGGGTACTTGATATTGGATACACACAACATATGATGGGCAATTCAAACATGTTCA
Source organism: Oryza coarctata (assembly GCA_030770085.1). Taxonomy (NCBI): domain Eukaryota; kingdom Viridiplantae; phylum Streptophyta; class Magnoliopsida; order Poales; family Poaceae; genus Oryza; species Oryza coarctata. Next base: position 6,042,796 of record CM061484.1, on the reverse strand, counting down.
CCACACTTGAAGACAAAAGTGGTTCACAAAGAAGATTACTTTTGGGGATAATCACAAAGGAAAGGTGGTATGGTTGTGTAAAATCTCTATCACCTATGAAATTTCTATTTCAAATTTCCTTAAAGTTGAATCTATTAATTTTAATCTTCTATCCATTGCACAACTATGTGACCTTTCCTTTGATTGTCATTTCTCTGAAGTTGATGTTTTGGTCATTATCTGAAAGGGCAAAACCAAATTTGTCAAAGGTTTTTGTTATAGAAATTTATGTCTTATTGATTTTAATTCCAAAGAGGCAAACCTCTCTACTGTCATCGCCCCAACATCACTTGGTTGGCTTTGGCATAGATGCTAAGTGCATGTTGGAATGTCAACTTTCAATAGGATTTTCAAAAATAGCTTGATGGCTGGAGTCAAGGATGTCCGGCTTGAGAAGGACAAATTATGTAGTGCTTGTCAAACTAGAAAGAAAGTGACTAACTCATATCCCTGTAAGAGTGTTATATGCACTTGTAGACCTCTTGAACTCCTCCACATGGATCTTTTTGGCCCAACTAGTTACAAAAGCATTGGTGGAAATTTATTTTGTCTTGTGATTATCAATGACTACTCAAGGTTCACTTGGGTATTATTTCCCCATGACAAGTCTGAGACCTACGTTATTTTCAAAAGATTTGCAAAATGGATCCAAAACAAATTTGGGATTTCTAAAAAGAATATTTGGATTGACAATGGAGATGAGTTTTAGAATACTAATGTGTGCGACTGTTATGATTAAGTAGAAATCAAGCCTGAACTTTCTTCATCTTATACACCGCAACAAAATGATGAGGACACTCTCTTCTTAGATACACATATACAAGTGACCCCTCATGTTCAATAAGATGAGCCAAGGCTATAAGCACCAATGACTCATGCACTCGCACATCAACTCAACCATCTGGTGAATGCATTCTTAAACTTGCATAGAAATATTTCTAAGAATGGAATGCTATTTAATTCTTTTGATGATTTGATTGTCATTAGAATTCTTCGACAAGAACATGGAGAATAGCACAAGATTCCAAGTTTAAAATTGGAGGTGACAAGCACAAGAAAATTCCAATTCACGAATCTGCTTTAGTTTCAGACTAGAACATAGTATCAACTTCAAATGAACATTACTTTTGATTCAGAAGGAGTCTTAAAGCCTACAAGTACTTGTTGGAAAGCTTATAAAGTCTACTTTTAGATGGTTTTAGTTTTGTACCTAAATTTCTCCTGTGATCTCCACAATCTCCAAAACAATTTATATCACTTTTCTAGTCTAATTTAGAGTGGGTTTCGGGCTTTGTAAATGAGTCATGTTCGGTCGGCCCACATTTTGGCCAACCTCCACACCCCCATAACTAATTAATACTCAGTAGCCGTCACCTCTATGGTTTAGGTTTTGTTTAGATTAATCTGCCACTTTATAGTTTTGCCGCTAGATCACTTTGTAGAACCTCAACATCATGTGCTAAACATTTATCTGTAATTTAGATTGTGTTCTTGCTTGTTCTTTTGAATTTCTTTGTTTCTTTGCAGGAGCAATAACCTTCATGGTTAGGATGGCTATGTGAGAGCGTGGTTGATAATGACATGATGCATGGGTGTAGCGATTACGAGGAGACGATCCACTGATCAAGAAGATCAGGAACCTATTCAGATCAAGTGGTATCAGAGCTAAGGTTGCCTGTTAGGTATCATCTAATCCATTCTATTCAATCTATGTTTTTTTCCTCTATCCCATAGTCTACGAAAAAGAAAAAAAAATTGGTAGTCATAGGTTTTCCATGTCCTAAAACCAAGTTTAGCTTTTTGCATAATTTGGTTTTAGAGTCCATAGTGTTGAGTTTGTCTTAGGTCAAGTTCAGTTTTTGGTTTAGATTGTGTTTGAGTCCAGTTCATGATCCATCCATTGCACACCTACACAAACCCTAGCCACTGCCAACATTGTGTTTGTTTTCCCATCCAGTATCCATCTTGTGCTAGTGTTGGCCATTGTGTGAGTTGTTTTGTTCTTATACCATGTCCTTTGATTACCCTGCACCTCCATACACACACCTACTAGCTACTGCCACCATATCATACCCAATTTTGCCACTTATTTCTAAGTTGGCCTCCACCAAAACAATAACACAGAGGTTCCTCCTAGAAACAACCATAACTTTCGCGTATAGACTTAGAATTAGGCAAATAGATAGTCTACGTGCATCTATAGAAAATTTCACATCCATTCCTTCCCCCCGGCACTTCATCAGGTTGGCCAACATTTTTTGTTGAAATTTGGCTAGGAAGGTTGAGTATCTAAGCTTTGAAATCTTAGCATGAATTTTAAAGCACACTTGTGGTTTTCTATAGGCCACATCTTATATCAATTTGAGCTGCCACATTATGAGGATGTTATTCATGTGCTCCTAGTTGAGAAAAAATAATATAAAACTAAAAGAAAAATTAAGAAATAAAGTGTGAAAGAAGAAAAAAAAGAAAAAAATAGAAAGAAGAGGAGCACATAGGTCAAACCAGGGAGCTAGTTGTGTTGTGTTGTTTTGTGCTGTGTTTTGCCACGTCCACAATTCCTTGTTGTCCTATCACACTTATTTATCTCCTTTGTTTATCACATCTGGTTTAGGACACATTTAGGCTAGCAACTAGGATAAGTGCCTTTGACATTTATTCAGTATTACAATCTGTTATTGAATTGTGTGCCACTAATATATTTGGCTTACCAAACTCCACATACATCCTTTTGATCAATACAGGTTGGATCTTTGCAACCACACCCTGTTAGTGTCAAACATCCCACCTCTTTAGTTATACCACCTGCTTTAATTGGTATGATTTTTGTAAGAGCAAGGTAAGACACATGAAAGTATGTGATTCCACCTTCTATCGTCTAGTAGTTGATAGGGATCATTCTATTATGTTGTTCCTATTTTGCACTAACCATGACAGGTGAGGTGAATGATTTCTCTAATTGTGCTTCAAAAGAGGAGATCACTAAGCTGGATCAGAAGATTGAGGCAAATGTACCTGCCTTGAATGCAATGTGGGAAGACATCCAGACTATAGCTGGGAGTATTAGCACCCTCACTAATTGCATTGAGCAATTGATAGCAAACCAACACCCAGAATCACCACATTTTGACGATGAGGGAGATAATAAAGAAGAGAAAGTCGAGAGTAGTGATGCATGAGTTGTACATTGTGATGAACACCTATGACAATTGCTGCGATTCAACCAGCAAGATATGGGAGGTAACTGCCACCACGGACGAGGTAATGATGATCCCTTTGCTAATGTCAAATTTACATTGCCTTCCGTTTCTGATAAATATGACCTTGAGGCTTATTTAGATTGAGAGATGACAATAGAACAAAATTTTAATTCCCATCTAGTTCCTGAAATTCATAGTGTTAGGCAAGAAACTAGTGAATTCAAGGACTTTGCTATTATTTGGTGAAATAAACTAGTTAAATCTAGCCTATTACCTGACACATGGGATAGACTAAAGCATGCTATGCGAGGTAGATTTATTCCTCTATCCTTCAAAGAGATTTGCGAAAAAAGTTGCAATGCTTGGACCAAGGTGACAAGTCTATAGAAGAATACTATTAAGAGCTACAAATAGGCATGTTATGTTGTGAGGTATAGGAGGATGATGTGGATAAGTTGGCTCAATTTTATGGGGGGATGAAACATGAAATTTAGGACATAATTGCCTATAAAGAATACAATTCTATTAACTGATTGTTCCATCTAGCTATGTTAGCTGAACAGGAATTGCATGGAAGGCAACCAATGAAATGGTACAATTGGGGTGGCACATCTACATCGAGGCCTCCCTTTAGGCAAGGAAAAAGTACCCCCACCATTGTCTAGACTTTTACACCCTCCACTAATCAGGTGTGATTAGAGGCATTGGCACCATCATCCCATGCTGCTGAGGTGAGTAAATCTGTTCGATCGCAGGCACCTGCAAAAAGTGCATTATCGGTTGCTTCCATGGGATGAACAAGAGATACCCAATGCTTCAAGTGCAAAGGGATGGGGCATGTGCCAACCAGAGAGTTCTCATTGCTATAGATGATGGTGACTACACTAGTACCAGTGATGTTGAAGATGAATTAGTACTTGCCACAAACCATGCAGGAGATGAAGACCACAGTGGTGACGATGTGGAGCAAATTGGTACTGTATATACAAGCAAGTACTTTAGCATTGTAGCACAACAGGTTCTAAGTGCCCAAATGGAGAAAGCAAAGCAAAATTAGCACCATAATTTGTTCCAATCAAGGTTTGTGGTCAATAATAGAGCATGCCGTGTTGTTATTGATAGCGAAAGTTCTAGCAATCTTGTTGGTTCATGTTTGGTTGAGAAGCTTGGTTTGCAGACACAACCACATCGACCCCGTACTACATTCAATGGTTCAACTCTTGTGGTAAGTTAAATGTAAGTAAAGTTGTGCGAGTGCAATTTTCTCTTGAAAATTACCATGATAGTACAAATTTTGATGTTGTGCCTATGCAAGCATGTTCTTTTGTTGTTAGGTAGACCTTGGGAATATGATAGAAATGTGTAGCATCGTGGTAGAACTAACACAGACACTTTCACACACAATGGTAAGAAGATAGAGTTGCTACAATTGACTCCTGCTGAAATTTTGAAAGATGATGTAGAATGTGCTGAAAATGAGAGGAAATTAAATGAATTTAAGTCTGAAATCTGCAAGTAGCTAAAGATATTTTTCCACCTAAAAAGGAAAAAAAAGACCCACATGCTAGGAAAGACAGTAATGTTGAAAGGTGCTTTTATGTTAGCTACTAAATCTGAAATTTCTAAGTTAATTGCACATGAATCTATTTGCTGTACTTTGATTTGCAAAGATACTTTCTTTACACTTGAGGATTTGCCTCTATCTTTGCCATGTGTGATTGCTAATCTTTTGCATGAGTTTGTTGATGTATTTCCAAGTGAAATACCCCTAGGGCTGCCACCTATGAGAGGAATTGAGCATCAAATTGATTTGATCTTAGGAACTGATTTGTCAAACTGTGCGTCGTATAGGACCAATTCCAAAGAGAGCAAGGAAATTTAGTCTCAAGTGCAAGAAATGCTTGACAAAGGGTACGTACATGATAGTCTTAGTTTTTGTGCTGTTCTTATTATTTTGGTGACTAAGAAAGATAGATCATAGCGCATGTGTGTTGATTGTAGAGCCATTAACAATATAAGATATTGTCATCCTATTCTTAGGTTAGATGATATGTTTGATGAATTAAGTGGCTCTGTTGTGTTCTCTAAAATAGACTTGCATAGTGGATACCACTAAATTAGAAGGAAATTAGGTGATGAATAGAAGACTGTGTTTAAAACTAAATTTGGTTTGTATGGGTGGTTAGTTATGCTTTTCGGTTTGACTAATGCCCCTAACACATTTATGTGACTCATGAATGAAGTTTTACACACTTTCATTCTTAGATTTGTGGTGGTTTATTTTGATGATATACTGATTTATAATAAGTCTTTAGATGAACATATGGAACATATACGTGCTATTTTTATTACTTTGATAGATACACATTTGTTCGGTAACGTCAAGAAGTGTGCTTTTTGTACAGAACAAGTTACTTTTCTTGGATATGTTGTGACTCCATCGGAAATTGAAGTTGATGAGACCAAGATTGAAGTGATCAAGAGTTGGCCAACTACTAAATTGGTTGCATAGGTGTGGAGCTTTCTAGGTCTAGTAAGATTCTAGTGTCGCTTTGTGAGAAATTTCAACACAATTGCTGCACCCATGAATGAGCTAACAAAGAAATGCATTCCTTTTTGATCAGTTGAAGCGCAAGAAGATGCCTTCAATTTGCTCAAAGAGAAGTTGACTCATCCACCCCTACTCCAGCTCCCTGATTTTGGTAAGGTTTTCGAACTTAAATGTGATGCAAGTGGAATTAGGATTAGAGGTGTTCTTTTTCAGGATGGTAAGTCGGTTGTATACATTAGTGAGAAGTTGTCAGGACCTAGTTTGAACTATTCAACCTATGATAAAGAATTATATGCTTTGGTTTAAACATTAGAGACTTGGCAATATTATTTATGGCTGAAGGAATTTATTATACATTCTGATCATGAATCTTTGAAATATATTAGAAGTCAAGCTAAATTGAATAAATGATATGCTAAATGGGTAGAATTTATTAAGTCATTTCCTTATATCATTAAGCATAAGAAGGGTAAAGACAATGTGATTACTGATGCTTTATCTAGACACTATACCATATTATCTCAGCTTGATCATAAAATTTTTGGTTTGGAGACAACAAAAGATTTACATGCTACTAATTTGGTCTCTAAAGAAGCTTATGATCAATGTCGAGATGAGAGAACATGGCATAAATATGTGCTGAAAAATGTATTGTTGTATCGTGCTAACAAACTATGCGTTCTATCAAGTTCTGTTCATCTTCTACTTTTATAGGAGGCACATGAAGGGGGCTTAATGGGGTATTTTGGAGTGAAGAAGATGGAAGATGTACTAGTCACTCACTTCTTTTGGCCTAAGATGCGGAGATATGCCAAACGATACATTACTCGATGCATCATTTGTAATAAAACTAAGACCCGCCTCAATCCATATGGTCTTTATATGCCTCTACCCGTTCCTAATAAACCCCGGGAGGACATTTCTACGGATTTTGTTCTAGGATTGGCTAGGACAAAGAGGGGGAGGGATAGTATTTTTATTGTTGTTGATAGATTTTCAAAGATGGCACATTTTATTCCTTGTTGTGAGAGTGACGATGCTACAATAGTTGCTAATTTGCCTTTTAGGGACGTCGTTCATCTATATGGTATGTCAAATACAATTGTTTTAGATCATGATAACAAGTTTTTGAGTCATTTTTGGATGACATTATGGAGAAAATTAGGGATGAAGCTATTATCTTCTACAACTTGCCATTCCTAAACTGATGGACAATCTAAAGTGGTGAATCATACATTGTCAACCATGTTGTAGGTTCTTTTGAAGAATAATTTGAAAATATTGGAAGAGTGCCTACCTCATATTGAGTTTGCCTACAACCGTTCGTTGCACTCTACTACAAAGATGAACCCATTCCATGGGGTATATGGCTTTAACCCTCATGCTCCAATTGATTTGTTGCCTCTACCATCTTCTGAAAAAGTGAATTTTGATGCTAAGACGCATGCTGAATTTGTGCTGAAGTTACATAAGACCACTAAGAAGAACATTGAGCATATGAATGCAAAGTATAAACTTGTTGGTAGTCAAGGTATAAAGGAACTTATTTTTGAAATAGGTGATCTTGTTTGGTTACACTTAAGAAAAGATAGGTTCCTTGAGTTGTGCAAGTTCAAATTAATGTCACGCATTGCTGGCCCTTTTAATGTTCTTGCAAACATAAATGATAATGCATACAAGATTGATTAGCCTATAGCTTATGGTGTGAGTGATGTTTTCAATGTTGTTGATTTGAAGCCATATTTGGGTGAGGAGGATGAACTTGAGTCGTGGATGACTCCAAATCAAGAGGGGGAGGATGATGAGGACACTCCCTTCTTGGATGCACACATACAAGCCACCCCTCATGTTTAACAAGATGAACTAACTTTACAAGGACCAACGACTCACGCACGTGCACGTCACCTCACTAGAAGACAATATCAACTTCAAATGAACATTACTTTTGATTTAGAAAGAGTCTCAGAGCCTACAACTACATGTTGGAAAGCTTATGAAGTCTACTTTTATATGGTTTGGTTTTGTACCCAAATTCCTTGTGTGCTCTCCACAATTGCCAAAACAATTTATATCACTTTTCTAGTCTGAGTCAGAGTAGGCCTTTGGGCTTTGTAAATGAGTCATGTTCGGCTAGCCCATGTTTTGGCTGACCTCCACACCCCCCTAACTCATTAATACTCAGTAGCCATCACTTCTAGGGTTTGGGTTTTGCTTAGATTAATCTACCACTTTGTAGTTTTGCTGCTAGATCAGTTTGTAGAACTCCAACATCATGTGCTAAACATTCGTCTACAATTCAGATTTTGTTCTTCCTTGTTCTTGCAAATTTTTTTGATTGTTTATGAGAGCAATAACCTTTGTGGTTAGGTTAGCTACGTAAGAGTGTGGTTGATAAAGACAAGATGCCTAGGTCTATTGATTGCAAAGAGACGATCCGCTAATCAGAAGCCACAAAATGTCAACTTCCACACATTGACAAATTGAACCTATCGAAAGATCGAACATCTATTTGCATCACAAAATAGAGCGGTCAAAAGAAAGACTTGTACCTTTTTTGAGATAGCTCACTCCATGCTTAATGAGTATGCAACACCGGAGAGATTTGGGAGAGAAGTGATTGGTACCGCTTGTCACGCCGCAAATAGGCTCTTTCCTTTTTGGCTCTTGAAGAAGACCCCCTATAAGGTTCTTGTTGGGAGATGGCTTGCTCCATTCTTGATGAGTATGCAATACTGGAGAGATATGGGAGAGAAGCGATTGGTATCGCTTGTCACATTGCAAATAGGCTCTTTCCTCTTTGTCGCTTGTTGGGAGAATACCAAATGTCTCCTACTTCTGAGTCTTTGGATGCAAATGCTATATCTACAAGAAGCGAGTTTGTTTGGAGAAGTTTCAAAAGCATTGTGATATTGGCTTTCTTGTTGGTTATGCATCATTCCAAAGCATATAGAGTCTTCAACCATGCCATCAACCTAGTTGAAGAGTCTTATGTTGTATAATTTGATGAAACTAATTGCTCTCAAGGAGAGCATTCAAATCCTAATGATGTAGATGGTGAAGGCTTGAGGATGGGTATGAAGAATATGACCATTGGAGCAATCAAGCCTCAAGAAACCGTAGAGGAATAGTCTCAACCAAGTCAACATCAAGTTGATCCTCAACCTTAAGAGGATCAAAACTTGAATCGAGGTAATGATCAATCTTCAAGCATTCAAGTGGAAGATGGATCAAGTCATAATCAAGAAGTGATACCTCCATCAGTCCCACCTTAAGTCAAGCACAATCCTATCATATCCAAAGATCACCTGTTGGACAACAACATTGGAGATCTTTCCAAAGGAGATCAAACTCACTCATCTTGTTTAGCCACTTTTTTTGTGAACAATACTCTTTGTTTCTATGTTGGATCCTACACGTGTAGATGAAGCACTTGAGGATGAACATTGGGTGAATGCCATGCATGAGGAACTCAACAACTTCACCCAAAATGATGTATGGAAGCTCATCGAAAGACCCAACAAGCACATTGTGATTGGAACCAAATGGGTATTTTGAAACAAGCAAGATAAAAATATGATGGTAGTTAGGAACAAGACAAAATTGGTGCCTCAAGAATTCTCACAAGTTAAAGGTCTTGACTTTATAGAAACATTTGCTCCCATCACAAGACTTGAAGCCCATATCCTTTTGGCCTTTACATCCTCATATGTCATTAAGTTATTCTAAATGGATGTTAAAAGTGCTTTATTAAATGGTTTCATTTATGAGCTTGTTTTGTTGAACAACCTCCAAGCTTTGAGGACTCTAAATATCCTAACTATGTTGATAAATTGTCCAAAGCTCTCTATGGCCTCAAACAAGCTATAAGGGCATAGTATGACTGACTTTGGGATTTTCTTCTAAGCAAGGTCTTTAAGATTGGATGACTCCACTCTCTTCACAAAGAAAATGGGAAAACATTTCTTCATTTGTCAAATTTATGTTGATGATATATTTTTTGTTCCACTAATGGTTATTTTTGCAAGGAATTTTGTGAGCTTATGTCTAAGGAATTTGAAATGTTCATAGGGAGTTGAAATTCTTCTTGTGGCTGAAAATCAAGCAATTGAAGCAAAGCACCTTCATTTTTCAAATCCATGTACATGAAGGATCTACTCGAGAGATTTAGCATGGATGATGCTAGGGCCATCAAGACTCCTATGGAAACAAATGGGCATTTAGACTTAGATGCTAGAGGTAAATCTATTGATCAAAAGCTCTATCAATCTGTGATTGGTAGTTTGCTTTAACTTGCTGCATCTAAATCCAATTGCATATTTAGTGTTTGTATGTGTGCATGGTTCCAAGCAATGCCTAAGGAATCTCATTTGATCGCTGTCAAAATAATCCTTAGGTATCTCAAATTTATCCCAAACATAGGTTTGTGGTACCCGAAAGGTACATAATTCGAGTTGCTTGGCTATTCATACTCTGATTGTGCCACATGTAAAATTGACTGGAAATCTTAGTAGGTAGATGCCATATGCTTGGGTGATCTTGGTTGCTTGGTGCTCTAAGAAACAAAATTCCATGGCCCTGTCCACCATGAAAGCGAATTATGTGGCCTTAAGAAGTTGATGTGCACAATACTATACATGAAGTAAATCTTGTTGGATTGGGTTATCTTTTTAAAAGGTCTCTTTGATATGTGATAATGAAAGTATATTGAAGATTGCCAACAACCATGTTTAACATTCCCAAACTAAGCATATCAGAATTTGCCATCATTTTCCCCAGGATCATGTTCAAAAGAAGGACATCTTGTTGAGTCTTATCCCTACAAGTGATCAATTGGTGGACATATTCACCAAGCCTCTTGATGAGTCAAGGTTTTAAAGTTGAGAAATGAGTTTAATATCCTTGATATGTCTAACGTTGCTTAGTGCTCTTTCATGTTTGTTCAAATGCTATATTTAGATAAGTTTTTCCCTTTATGTTCATTAATCTTCTTTGCATCACTTGCATAAGTATCACAATTAGGGGGAGTATATCACTTCTATGTGATCATCCACACTAGATATGAAGAACAACAACATACGTTCATATGGGCACAACTACCTTGTTTTTATTTCCATTGCATAAAATAAAAAAATCATCAAAAATCCCTTACAAAAATGCATTCGAAATCATTGCTTCTTCAAATCTTGCATCCATGCCAAATATTCATTGAAATAGAATTTGTCAAATTGCTTGGAAAGAAAAGTTCAAGTTTCATCAAAAGTTTGAAAAATATCCCTCCCACTTTAACCATTAAGCCTTCATGACAAATGAGTTATGTTGTGTGTCGACTTTGAGTTCTCATACTTAAAGTCATGCACAGATTGACTCATACATTTTCCTTGATGTTTTCACCTCGCTGCGTTGTGGCTCAGTGTCTATTTGGTCTCTATTTGCTCAATCTTCCCTTCTTGGAGCATTTAGGAACTCAAAAGATACTAAGGGGGTTGGGATTCAGGTAGTTTAGGTTTGATTGTTCGATGGGCCCTAGATTGTCCAGTTAGTTTTCTAGGCCAAGATTTTTCTCTCATTGTCGGATTGTCCGGCCTATTAGCGGACTAGCCAACACTATAGGGTTGTGGATTGTCTACCTAGTCTACCTTCTAGCTGTCTTTTCTAAGGTATTAGACTATCTGACCCCTTTGGATTGTCTGACACCTTCAAGCTCTATGGGCTATAATTCCTTGGGCCCACCTTTCTTTCTCTCTTCAATTTTTCAAACCAATGTGCTTACCCCTTTTCTCCTTTTCTTCAACACAACACCACAAACCCCAAAGTCTCCCACCCACGCCATTACCGATATCCACCATCACTGGTCAGTTGCCCACATTGGTAAGCCTTTTCACTGCCTCTCGTTCTTCTCTCCTCTCCTCACTATTCTCAAATTCTCACCTGTCTCGCTCTCCACTTTCTAGGGTTTTGGCATACCTTGCTTGCCCACCTCCTTGTCACTAGTGTCCTTGCATCAACAACCCTCACTCTGCATCACCTCCTGCTCCCTCTTTTCTTCAAGGTTTGCTCAGTTTCCACTTCCTCATTTTTCTATGCACACCACCTTTTTGTTCAAATGTCTCTAAGGTGTTCCCATCCATTCTTTCATGTTCCCTTTGTGCAAATGCCTTATGAATCTGATAAAGGAAAAGAGAAGGCCCCTGCTTCCTGCAAGGGCTCAGGAACGCACTATCGCTTGTCCCAGCAATGCTCTCGCTTTCGGACTCTGCCTTGTCATCATTGGACACAGGATAATTGTGTCGATTACTAGGATTGCGCCATGGGCATAGCCATGGAGGTTGCTTGGGCCTCTTCTACGTGCAGTCACTCACATACCAATGTGTCCTCTCCATCGTGTTCCGAGCAGGCTCCACTTGCCTCCCCACACGTTCTATCTCTAGCTCTCCTCCCATTGAGGATCTAGTTGCTGCCATTGCTGCTACTACTTCTCCACCTCGTCTCCTTATTCACCATCTCCAAGAATACCACAGTGAGAATCCAGTGAACGATCTACACTGCCCTCCTATTGACTACACCACTTATCAGACCTCTTCTATGCACCACATTCGTACCATCTCTAAGGAGGCATTGTTCCCTAAGCAGCCATAGCCCTACGAGACCTTGTTGAGTGGTCAAGTTTGCTTTTGGACCATTGTCTATAATGACATTTACCCTGCTATGAAGAAAAAGACCAAGCTTGGCAAATCTCTTCTCCTTGAGGATCAATAGCTTGATCTTGTCACTCTTACTAAGGCTTTCAATGGCTATCGATTCTATCCCATCCTTGACTTGCTGCCCAGTTTTCTTGGTCTTCTCTCTTGCCCTTTGTACTTTGATGAGGAGGACGTTATTTGTTTATATGCCTCTTTGTGGGTTGCCCTAGATTGCTTTGCCATCTACTTTCTCTTTTAGGGCTAGATCAGTCGCATGGTACTTTGAGCGTTTTGATATTCATCTTCATTTCATTCTTTTCTTGGAGGCTCAACCTAGCTCCACTAGTCATGGTGTTAGGGTTCTTCCCTTTATTGAGCAAGCACGCCTTTTCTACTAGCACCCTAAGGATCTCTCTCATGAGCAAAGGGACCTTAGCCTTGTTGGCAGTGTCCTCAATGTTGTTCTTTGCCACACTTTGATTCCCCATCTTAGTGCTTGTGAGCTTGTGATCAGACTTACTTAGTGGGTGACCTACCACATCCTGTCTTCATAGTGCTTTGATATCACTGACCTCATCTTCGCAGAGATGGCTAGTGTCATTCACTCTACCATTGGTCTCCTTCTTTTCTATCTTTTTCCACACCTTTCTATTGCTTAGAAATGTTCCCTCCATGCTCTACCATTAGCTTCCTCATTCCACCACTATTTTCACTCCGATGATGCCTATTGACTACCGCCACAGTGACCATGAGTTACCGATTGTGATCTCTTGCTTGGAGTAGTCTTAGGGTAAGGAGACCGATGCCACATAGTCCTCTGAGCCTTGCACATCTCACTCAAGTAAGGAGCATTAGAGGACATCTCTAGTGAGTTTGACTTCCTTGTTGGAGTGACAAACATCTATGATGAGGACTATGTCCAACATGTTTGTCATTCTAGTCACTTCACTCCTTTTCCTCCAGGACGTGACCAGGCTGAGGCTACTTCATCCTACGGTCCCTCTTCTAAGCAGACCTTTCTTGACTCTTTTCGCTAGATCTAGCTTCAGTAGACCGCTACTCTTTCTCAGCTTTCCACCGAGAGCACCCCTCTTTGCACTCTAAACTCCATGCTGGACGACAGTTGGGACAAGGTCTAGGATTGCCATTGTCTCTTAGACTAGGAGACACGCTCTCTAGCTCGCTTCAATGAATGTTGTAGGTTTGGCAATCAATTGCTCTTCCATCCTTCTCCTCAAGTTGGTTCTAATGGTTCTATGATTCCTCTTGTCACGCTCCCTGCTAACTACACCACCATTTTGTCGAGTGTTGCATTGGCCTTACCTCCTCCTCCTCTGATAGGCAACATGTAACTTGGTCCCAACCTTCCTTTAGCCACTCCTAGTAGGAACTTTCTTCACTGACTCGTCCTCTGTCTAGCTTTCGATTGTTACCGATGAGTTCCATTTCCTGTAACCTCCTCCTTGACACCTCTAGAGATTGCTGTGCTTCTAGTCATTCCTGAGCCTTCACCTATTCTACTGGCTTACGACAACAACGACAAGCTCTCTCTCATTGATCATGCTATCGCTGATTCTTCTGATAGGACCCCACCATCTCCTCTAGGCCGACCGTCCCCTCTTCTGACCCGCCTGCATAGTAGCTCTCATTTTTGTACTTTATGCCAAAGGGGGAGAGTTGAGATAGATGTGTGGATTGTAGACACTTTTTGGGCTAGGATGACTGCTTGAATGGATAGTAGCTTAAGGGGGAGCACTATATTTGGGTTGATATATTGAGCTTGTTATTATCCTATGCTTCTTACTCCTTTGCACCCCTTATGCTTGTATAAACCATGATGCTAGATGGATGTTTCTTTTGGATATATGCTAGTGGTAATAGACTTGCTTATGCTTATTCCTCTATATGCATCCGTCTTTGTATCTTGCATTTACTTATTTGCATGCATTTTTTTCTCTTGTGCCTAATGCTCATGCATACTCTTTCAAATTCTTTCCATCTATTTCTTTGAGGTTGTATTGTCATCAATCAACAAAAATGAATTCATGGATGTGTTTCTTGAACCCTTAAAAGGACGGTCACAACAAGATCAAACTACCACAATTCGTTCATCGGTAATGTATTTGAGGAGTTGGGGTGAATGCAATGGAGTTAAGTTAAAGACTGCACTATAAAGAGGGGTTGATAGTTCATAGCTTGAAGTTTCAAAGGTGCTAAAGTTTAGGTGTGGTACATACTAGGTTACTAGCCTGTAAAATCAAGTACTAAAATAAGTGAGTAAAACCTTGTGTGTTTTGATGGGTGTGAAAGTTATATTGCACTCCTAAAATTGTACAAGCTGGACAGTCCAAGTGATGCCACACAGTCTAGCTTAGTAATTGTTCAAATTGCAATAGCAACTTGACCAGACAATCTGGTGCGGTGTTGGATTGTTTGGCTAGTTCATTATCTAACTATTGTTGTGTGTTGACCAAAAAGTGGAAATAAACTGGCTTGACTATCTGACAGTTCTCGGATTGTTAGTTGCCAAGTTGATTTGGCAGTTAGCGGATAGTCTAACATGGCGTCAGACATTCCGGCTAGTTATCTAATCAATTGTTGTCATGTGATTTGAAAATGGCAGATTGTCTGGCACCATGAGGCTAAAAGGGTCATGGACAATCCAGGTGATGTCAGATTGTCGACCACTTTATGACCCAATGGTTACTTACACTGTTGAAAAATATAAATGGCTGGACAGTCTATGTCAATGTTGCGCTATCCAGCACCTTGCAATTTTGGCTGCTTCTTTCCAATGGCTACAAATGGCTAGTGAGCTCAATTGGGGCTATAAATACTAGTTAGCTTGGACCCCTTGATGTCATTTGGAACTCTAGGAAGCTAAACAATTGAAGTGAGAGTCCAAGAGCACCATTGAGCTAATTGCTATCATTTCCTTCACTAGTTTGGTGCTAGTTTGAGTTGAGAGTGGCTTAGTGGGAACGAACCAAGAGTTTTGTTCTTAAGGGCTTAGAGTGAAGACTTAATCCTATTAGTCTTGGCATCTCGGTGTGACTAGTCAGTCTCAGAGGTGATCTGATGATCTCCCAAGAAGATTGTGGGAGACTATGTGTGCTTGTGATGGTTTTAGGGGTTCATCTTCCAGAGTGTTGAAAAACCACCATTATGAGAGTGCCTATGGATTTCATGACTATGGAGGGGGCTATAATCTTGTGTAGAGTGCTCCAATGAGGATTAGTGGAGATCATCAAATCTCCGATACCTCATAAAAAATTCATCAAATCTCCTATCGCCTTCCTCTCCTTACTTTGGCATTCTTATTCCTTTCAATACTTAGCTTACTCTAGAATTGTTAGCACTTCAAGTAGGGTGCAAAATATGGTCCACACTAGTGATAAACCTAGGCACATATGCTAGACTTTTGCAATCACAAGTTTAATTTTAAATTGAGCCAAGTTTAATTTTATTCTCTAGGACATCTTTGATCCTACAGTCCAAACAAGGACCTTTGTGGTCTTTTAGAGTCAGAGCTAGGCCTTGATGATTCCTTGAAAACTGAAGCTGCACGGGAGGTTTCTTGGAGAGAAAAAGATTAATTGAGACCCGGATCTTTGGAGCTCCTCAACATAGATGTAGGATTGGTTGAATCTGAACTATAGTGAACAAATCAACATCTCCTTTCCTTTCTTTACCTTGCATTTACCACTTTCTATATTATGCTAGTAGTTATCTTTGGTTACTTGTTTAGCTCTATGTATCACTAATTAGTTCTAGTAGTAGAAAGTGCGTCTAAGGTAGCTCTTAAGTCTGCATCTTCTTAAATTGCATAGATTGTTTTCTCTATGTTGATCAAACAATCCTATTGCAGTCAAATTGTCTAGGACACTTAGTGTTTTTGTCTATCATTGCATTAATCGAATCATCTTATAACTACCAGACGGTTCGACTCCTCTATAGTTGGATTGTCTATTTAGTTCTAATAACACTTCAAGTTTGTGAAATTTCAAGAAATGCCTATTCACCCTCCTCTAGGTGACATATACAATCCTCAATGTTCTTTCAATATTTACCACCTTCTCGTAGCAAGGCAACTCTCTTGGCACCTTGTTCAACCATTTCACTTGAGCCCTTGCGTATACTCTTAGATCATGAGCACTTAGAAATTCTTTGTGCTAGAGAGGGATTTGGGCCAAGAAAGTGGATTGCATCATTGCTAGAGCTAGTGTGACAATCATCCCAAGGTTAGGTTGTTACTAGTTACTTTTAGAGGTTTCCACCTCCTACATGACTTGGAGGAGGTTACTAAGTTATCTCTCCAAAGAAGTTTCTGAAGTAGGTCTAATATGTTTCTAGTAGGACCTAAGTGTTTAGGTTTTGTTTAGATTATTCTACCAAGTTGCAATCGTGCCCAATTTAGTGTTGGTCTATGATTAGGATGAGTTTCATTGGAACTTCACGCCGAATGTGGCTTTCTTAGTCAAATTTAGTGTTGGTCTATGATTAGGATGAGTTTCATTGGAATCACACGCCAAACATGGCTTTGGTAGTAAATGTAGCTCTTGTACATATAGGGTCCCAAAAATCAATAGACGTATTTAGAAGTTGAAGGTACCAGTGAAGGTTAAGATTTCCCTTTGGTACCTACGTCGCAGTGTAATTCTCACAAAGGATAACTTAGCTAAGTGAAACTAGAAAGGAACTAAGACGTGTTGTTTTTCCCATAAAGATGAAACTATTCAATCTTTGTTCTTCCAAAATCATCTAGCTTGATTGGTGTGGTCTATTACCCATATACCTTCTAATTTACAACCTCCTCGTAGTGTTTCTCATATTTTTGGGAGTTGGCTTTTACGTGTCCCTAAAGATATGAGAAATCTATTAGTGATGAGCGCAACGTCTCTTTGTTGGTCATTTTGTCTATGGAGGAATGGGGTTATTTTTGACAATAGGAAGGAGAATTCTCCTTTGGAGGTTAGTGAAAATGCATCTAGGCTCTCTAGTGGGTTTTGAGTGTTAAATGACAAGAAATTATGGAGCTAATATGTTGTGATTGAGAATCTCACACAAATTCACTAAAGGAGAGATTGTTTTGTTTAAAAGAAGACCCTCATAAAGAAAATAAAAGAAAAGAAAAAGAAAAGCAGACTTGAAGTGATGAAAATGTAATTATATTTTTCTTTGAGTTCTTAGGACAAGTCGTACTATTAAGATAGATCAAGTTAATCATGTCAAGAAGCAAGTGCTCAATAAAACTCTTCAGTCTATATGAGCGAACATTCGCACTACTTACACCTTGGGGTTTTGGTTTTTCTCTCCCAGTGTTTTGGATATTTGTGTCTAGCCTTTGCAAAAACTTGTGGACAAGTTTCTCTGTCAAACAGAGAAATCTGTTCAGAGTCTTTGAACTATTTGGGCAAAATCTCCAGACTGAGTGCTCTGTTTGGTAGAGAGGCTTGTCCAAAGTCTCTGTAAGTTTAGACTTCACACCGAGCTTCCTCTCTTTCTCGAAGCTAAGTATTTTCCAGAGTTTTTGAATCATTGGCCGAAGTCTCCAGATTGAGGTCTCTGTCTAGGTCGAAAGACCTATTTGGAGTCTCCTAATCATTTGGCCGGAGTCTCCGGACTAAAGTCTCTATTTAGGCTGAAAGGCTAGTCCAGAGCCTTAGGACATTCTCTCCAAAAACTTTAGAGTTTGACTTTTGTGAGTAACAACTAGTTTTGAGAAGGGTGGATACTTAATCCCACCAACACCATTTTGAGAGGTTGCCACTCATTCGTTACTACTTCGCTCCCATGAGCTTTATAGAGATTCTTCACTCTACTCTCTTGGATCTTGAGCTTAATCCACACTTTAATAGTGTCTTTTTGGGTGATTTAGGAGAGGTTGGATCTTATGATTTGTGTGAGCACCTCTAGATTAACGCCAGTGAAGACTCAAGCTTGTTACTCCTAGAGGATCACCTCCTAGATGACTAGACATTGCCCATGAGGATTCAACGTGTGAATTGCCCCGGATGTTTATGAAGATATCCGTCACCTCTGCAAGGAAAGAGGTATACTAGTGAATCCCCGAGTTCTATCTTAGAGTTTGATTTGGTAGAACAAACTCCATAGAAAGTGAGAGCATAGTGTCCTAGTAGAGACACCAATTAGTTATTGATTATCGATATGAAATTTTAGGATGGGAGTAGATCCAACGCTCATCGGCAGCATGATCGGGTCTGTTTGTGGCAACTATAGCGAAAGCTAGCCACCGCCTGCCTCTATCTATGATAGTGGTTGGGAAAAAAGGTCTAGAACGACACTTGTTGCAAACCTCACCATTTCTCATGCCACCGTTAGCCATATTGTTTGTTGTAGTGTCTCCTTGAAATAGTCGTGCTTCTTGGAGATGGGTACATTTTGTATGAACCCTTGTCTATACTTTAGCTTGGATGATATGCCATGGATTCAGCCACCGTGCTCAAAGTTGCCCAATGTGGTATTTAGTTGGTCCCTCTCTCTAATAGACTTAAAAGAGTCAGATTTCATAATATCTACAATATCCTTCATCTTGTCCGCAACTTCATGGAGGCCAAAGTCTAAGAGTACAATCTCGCCAGATTTTGTGATCTCTAGGGTTCGTGAATGTACCCAGTTCTTGCTTCGATCATCAGATCCCTCCATTGGCACTATTTTTCGTTGCGCTCTTAAGTAATCCTTAGCCTTTTTCCACTTCCTAGCCTTTCCAGCATAGCCACCCGAGCCTAGATGATGGTGAAACTTGCTTTTGTTTGTGAGTTTCACCATCTTCTTGTTGAGCGCAATCTTTTCCGCCGTGGTCGTCTTCACCATAAACCGGTCCCACTGGACGAGTGTGATGATCTTCCCAAACTTTGGGATCAAACCCCTCTGCATGTACTTTGTGTTGAGGTTTGATTTCCAATTACGCCATGACTTGGCCATCTTCTCATGGGTGGCTACCTTTGCCTCTTTCTTGGTTTCATTGGGGAATACAACTTTTTTATTCAGCTCATCCAATAGGTAATTTTTTGTCCCCACTGCAACTTGATCCCAATCATCAATTAATATTGGGATGCCATGCGTTGCCTACAAAAAAGTTTTCCACAAGAGGTAGAAAACACATGCCACCTATGAAAATGGTTTTCGTAGATAGTGGAAGGCATGTGTTGCCTATGAAAATGCCCACTATATTTTTTTACCTTTTAACTATATTCCATATAATAAATTTATTTTCTAATACAATTCTTATATATTTTCATATACATCATGTATAAACTTTACACATTTGCAGAAATTATCAAATTACATATTTTCCTCATCTAGGCAAATTTTTGTATTAAAGATTGTCACCGCATGTAGAATTTGAGATTTTTTTTCATAGATGGTTGCATCTACAAGCTTCATATTGGTAAAAAAATCTATAAATAGCGGCATTTAGTCATATTGATTGTAGTCCTCGGCATCTTCTATTTCTTTAACTCCTACGATCCTTTGTTTTCCGGAGATCGCAACATTATTCTTCTTGTCCGCGGGTCGCTTACATAGAAAACTTATGCGACGCGATCAGCAAGTAGCAAGGGTCATTTTTTGTGACCCACATTGTCGAGGTCAATAATTGTTAGTCCGAAGTTATTGATGAACACGCCCTATGGGTGTTTCACACATACACATTGAAACAAGGGACCTGCATACTCAGTCTATAGTCTAGCTCATAGATTTCATCTATAAACCCATAATAAGTGTTCTTCTATCCATTTGCATCGATTGCCTCTATCCAAATGTGTAATGGCTGCTATTTTCCTAAAATTCTAATTTTAAAATTTTGTTTAGAGGTGCCATTAAATCCTATTTCCACCTTAAAAATCTTAAATCTCCAAAATTCCAGAGGTCAATTTCTTTATTCTAGAAAATTTCAAAAATATCAGCAAATATTTTCCCTTTTGTCCAAGAAATTTAAATTTTATTTTCAGACCATGGCTACTCGATGAATATTTCCTTTACTATTATAATATTTTTTAGACCATAGTTTAGTTCCTATTTCACCTATACACTGCTGGTCAGACCGCCAATCATTTTATTGTCGAATTAAATCATATGCGAACAAAGGTATGCATAGCTAGCATTCTCCCTAGTTGCCACTATTGTCCTCCCAGAGCTCCCTCTCTGTCTCCCTCTATTCCCCACCATCCACTACACAAGTGGTTAACTAGAACCCTCAGCCATCACCACTGCATCCCCTTGGTTCCATTTTTTTTTGGCCACACCGAGCTCAGCCAACCACTGGAACCGCCACAGCAGAACAGAGAAGCTCGATCATCAACCATTCCCTCAAGAAGTTCCATGAAGTTAGTCGATACCTCCGTTGGAGCTCTAGACCACCACTATGCCTCGGTGAGCTATCATCACCCTCACTTACTCACGCCGAGCAAAGAAAAAAAAGGATATGGACCCATCCTTTCTAGCCAATCCCATAGACCTAGTCTATCGTAGACCATCTCCTCTCTCCCACTGACATCTAGGTCCCACATGTCAGCCAAGCAATATTCTCAGGAATATTCTTTTCAGAATTCTTTTATTTTCTAGAAAATCCTTCAAACTTCAAAACTTCATATCTTTTATCCCTCCGTTTGACCTATTGTAGTCCCAATTTTTTTTCTAAAATCCTCTAGTACGCAATTGTACTATTATTTTTTATGTTTTGTTACTTTTATTAGTACCACATGTAATATTTGTGTCTCTCATGTATGGAGGTCGCAACCGAAGGAGTGTTCGTGTTAGATTTCATCACACTTGGAGCCACCGTAGACTAATGCAAGTCATTCTTGAAGCCTAAGAATCCATATTTGCGAATTACTTTCTTTATAAAGATGCACTGTTAGATTACACTTTAATTATGTTTAGCCTCGGTAGTCGCACTTTTAATATGTAGAATATTAATGTCCCATCCTTGTTAACCCCACCAAATAATTATCGATATTGTCATCCCTTGGATGTGATTACTGAGGTAGTTGCTTAGACTACTTACGATTGTGATGTCGTATGAAACTTAGGAATTTTAAATATTTACTTGAAAATCTGATATGATGTTGGCTTGTGTGTAAAAATAAAAATGGTTTGTATTACCTAAATGGTGCAGAGTCAATGCCTTCATGGCTTGGCTATGTATTATCATTAAGGACTAATTCCTTTAAGAAATTCACCCATACAAATTACAGTGTGACTACATGGATATTATGGGATGCCCCTAGCTAAGTTATTAGCTATCATATAAAAATCTTGTATATCAATAGTTGTAGAATGCTAGGAATAAGGAGATGAGATTATGGATCATTACAGCCTCAGATTGGTGTTATCCTAGCTTTGCATGAGGCGGCTGGTTAGGTATAGGAGACATTCCTGGTGTGTCCTAAGTAGATGAGGATATAAGACTTGTCTAATACTCAATTTGAGAGATTCGACCAAACTGTGGATTAGTTTTGGAAAAGCCTTGTAGTGAGCCCTCTCTTACCAACAGTGTTTGATCGGCCCATGTAGGTGAACTGTTTAAATAGACATGCCATGATTATGGGCGGGTGAGGTGTTTCTTATAGCATAGTTTTGTCTTTACCAAAGATTGGTGAACATGATTGTTGTGATGGGAATCATTTCAAAAGTCCGCATGTGTGGCAAATGGTTGAACTTCGTGGTTAGGAATAGGCCTGTGTGACCTGGGTGTCTTGTGACACATAGTGTCGTAGTGTCGAGAAGGTGAACTTGTGCTATGAAAACCTCTTAGGTATGAGAAATAGTTAAGAAATGATATTTGATTATTGTTAAGTGTTGAAAAAGTGAAAGGAAACTAATCAAGGAGAAAATGAGGAAATGTTGAGAATTTTGCTTTCGTTTATAAATACCGTGACAAGTTGTTGCAAAGCAACTTGTAGAATGAATCAAGGTGTGAGGCTCTTTTCAATAATTAAAATTTTGGCTCACTAGTGTTTTGCAAAATAATTCTTTCAAAAGAAAAGGTTGTTTTTGCAAATGAAAACCTTAGGCTCTCTTGTTATGCCAAACATGTCATCTTGTCCTCTACCTTGCTAAGTACATAAAGTACTCACCCTTTCTTATATATATGTATAGGGTTTGGAGAAGACGACACTGACCCGTCCGCTAAGGAGTTCCTCTAGGAGCAGGTGGAGTATGAAGATTTTTAGGGTTTTGAGCCTAGTTTCCAAACCGTGCCTATCAAATAAACTCGATGCCTATGTGTTGTGCATAGTGCTTAGCATCTTAAGTTACTTTTCGCTATTAGCTTTCGCTTAGTCACCGTTGTTGCTTTTACTTCCTATATTGTGTTGCCCATCTAATGTTTGTCGATGATGGTTACTTATGTAAGAACTACTCCCAGTGATGTAATAAAAACTAGTTATTTTTTATTTTAATATTATTCTATGTATAATAGCTTATGTATCCTAGGGCTGGTATAGTCTCATCTCAACTTAACTTAACACAGCCTTTTAGTCCCAAGCAAATTGGGGTAGATGTTAACGCCAAAATCTAGACAGCCCGATGGTGCTAAAGCTGATCGGCTGATAGGTGTCTTATGACTATAGTGAAGAAGCCGATCGGATGATAGCGAAGGAAGACTCGGTTCCAGATTGAAAGACTATCTAGATAAGACCGAGTTTGTGGAGGAGCCGTGGAATCCACGGCAGGATGTTTTATCTTTATAAATTGTAATCTTATCTAATTAGGAAGGTTTAGTTAGTTAACTTCTTTAGAGATATTTTCCTTTGTTTTTGTTAGGAAATAACGTCCAATGGTTGTAAACGCGTCGGACTATGTAAATCTAGGGTATAAATGTAGACCCCCTAGAGACATGTAATCTATCTCTCAATCAATACAATTTCGGTGCATCGCCACCCTAGTTCATCTAGGTTTCTACCAGCGAGTTCTGGCTCTCGACGCGAGGCTACATCGGGTAAGTCTCGCCACCATCTCGATATGTTCTACTCCGTCTAAGGCTACATCGGTTAGGTTCGACCTCTTAGGCCAATCAGACGTATCGCATCATGTCCGTGCAGGGCCTATCGGCCTGTTAAGCTCCCTCTATCGTCGTCAATTTTGTGCTGCATCGGTTAGGTTCGACCTACGGGGCTGCCGACGGTAGATCGAGCTTCAGGCTTATAGTTTTCTGCACGGCGTATCATCGGAGTGCTAGCCGATGAGTTATCCATGCTCTGAGCTTCACACCCAGTGCATCGGCCTCTTGGCCGATACGGATCAGCCTTTAGAGGTGTCCCTTGATGCGTAACGCTAAGCGCATTGGTCTCCCAGCCAATATGCACCCGACTTAAGAGAGACATCCCCTCATCGGCTCATCTAGCCAATGGGTTTGTTCTTATCTTTGCTTCAGTACAGCCGATCTGGTGTCCTTTGTATCATCGTTGTTGGCCTCGACCGCGTACTATCTCGGTTAGATTTGATCTTCGAGGTTCGGTGTTAATGGCGTTGTCACGGCGGGCGACGTGTCTCGTGCTACCATATCCGGAGCGACATCAGCTTTGCAGCCGTGCCTTTTAATACTATTTCTTGCTAGTCTGCATGTGCCTTCATCGGTTTTTCCAGCCGATGAACGACTGTTACGGCTTCCGTCAGCTATCCGGAGGGATCCTGTGCGCTTTGCTATTCTCTGAGTACACCCCGGTTCCTCCATCGGCTCTACAGTCGATCCCTCCTTGACACCTATCCACATCGGCTCCACAGCCGATCGAAGAGCTTCCCGATTCCTATCGGCAAATAGCCGATAGCGAAGGGCCTTCTAGGCACGGCCGATGGCTATCCCGATCCTATCGGCAGCCAGCCAATAGCGAGCACCTGTATCGGCCCACCGTCCGACGGACCTGCTCGTCTCACCTCCTTATCAATTGTAGGGTCAAATTGACTGGCACGCTCACACCCGTACCGACGCGCTGGAGCCGATCGAACCCCATAGCCCCTGGCGCGCGTACCTTAAGCCATAGAGAGAAGCCGATCCGCCTGCACTGGAGCTAAGCAGACCTCCCAGGCGTCGGCGTGTTCGCGTGGGGCGCGCGAAGGATCTCGGCGCAAACATATTTTTTTGGCACGCCTAGTGGGACAAGAACCATACTATATTCATCGGCCGATAGGGTAGAAATCTTCATTCATTAGCTGATTGGATGGGAGTTCATTCATCGAATGGAGAAACCTGAAGACCGTCCATCGGCTAAAGATCCTTCATCGGCTGGTGTGATATAATTCCATTCATCAACCAGCGGGATTCTACAAATGCTTGATTAGAAGTCAGATTTTTACTCATCAACCTGGGGGGCATCTTGTTGTCAATATGTCTAAAGAAAAGGTTGATTCCAAGACATATTCGTCTGAAGATGAAGCCGATGAGGAGATTATAGTTCTAGTAACCATGGAGGATCTGAATGAAGACCAGAGGTGGCATATAGAGCAAAACATGGACAACTTTCAGAAGTTCTATTTGGAATCCTTCAGTATGACTAAACAAGGGCTGATTCAAAAAGCACAGTTACCAAAATGTGTTTTGATGAAGGAATTAGGCCATTCAGCACCTATGAATTCTTCGAAGCCATTGCAAGAGATGTTCAACGAATCATTTTATCAAGCATTCAGTAATCCATCAGGAGTATGGATGTATACACTACAAGATCTGGTCAAGAAGACGATACAAGAATCATCGGCTCAAGAGCTTGATCAGGATCATGTGCCTTTACCGATAGAGACGGAGGAAACTTGGCAAAACAAGGATCTATCGGCAAATATGTTTCCACCAATACAAGATCGATTCGGGGGGGTAACGGCAGGAGGTACCTCCAGAATTCTTTCAGAGGAATCATTATGGAGAATATCACAGGCAGAATCGGTACCATATCCACCTCCACATGATTAGGAAGATACTCTAAGAGAGAAGGATTGGTTAACCAGGATTGTGGACACGATGGAAGAGCAATTTGGTATCAAGCCCAAAGATCAACCAGTTATATATAGGCACCCATATCCATAATGGTTTGACAGTATTCTATTACCTCGCCGATACACGATACCAGATTTCTCAAAATTTTTAGGGCAAGACAACATATCTACAATGGAGCACATTAGCCGATTCTTAGCACAGTGTGGAGAAGAATCGGCTGAGGAAGATCTTAGACTCCGTTTCTTTCCATTATCCCTCTTTGGATCGGCCTTTGCATGGTTTTCTTCATTACCACCGAGCTCGATTAAAGGATGGGCCGATCTAGAGCAGCAATTCCATAGATATTTCTTTACTAGGATTCAAGAAATGAGACTATCAAATTTGACATCGGTTAGACAGAGGCCTAATGAGTCAGTTCTAGAATACATCCAACGTTTCCAGGACATTAGAAGCCGATGTTATAGTCTTGTTCTGAGCGATGAACAATTAGCTGATTTGGCCTTCCAGGGGTTGTCAAATCGCATCATGTGGAAATTTTCTTCGCGAGAGTTTAACAGTTTAACACATCTGATACATGTGGTATCGGCTTACGAGAGCCGATTATCAGGGAAAAAGGAGATGTCGAAGCATTGGAGGCCTGAGGAAGAGAATTTCGAAGCATGAGTCTTCATACTTCGAAATTGGGGGGCATGTCTTAACGCCAAAATCTGGATAGCCCGATGGTGCTAAAGCCGATCGGCTGAGAAGAGTCCGATGACTACAGTGAAGAAGTCGATCAGATGGTAACGAAGGAAGACTCGGTTCTAGATTGGAAGGCTATCTAGATAAGACCGAGTTTGTGAAGGAGCCGTGGAATCCATGATAGGATGTTTCATCTAATTAGGAAGATTTAGTTAGTTAGTTAACTTCTGAGATATTTTCCTTTGTTTTTGTTAGGAAATAACATCCGATGGTTGTAAACACGTTGGACTCTATAAATCCAGGGTATAAATATAGATCCCCTATAGACATGTAATCTATCTCTCGATCAATACAATTTTGGCGCATCGCCACCCTACTTCATCTAGGTTTCTACCAGCGGATTCTGGCTCTCGACGCAGGGCTGCATCGGTTAAGTCCGATCTCCGGCGAAGGGGTAAGTCCCGCCACCATCTCGATATGTTCTGCTCCATCTAAGGCTACATCGGTTAGGTTCGACCTCTTACGCAGATCAGACGTATTGCATCACGTCCGTGTAGGGCCTATCGGCCTGTTAAGCTCCCTCTGCCATCGTCAATTTCGTGCTGCATCGGTTAGATTCGACTTATGGGGCTACCGATGGTAGATCGAGCTTCAGGCTTATAGTTTTCTACACGGCGTATCATCAGCGTGCTAGCCGATGAGTTATCCATGCTCTGAGCTTCACGCCTAGTGCATCGTCCCCTCGGCCAATACGCATCAGCCTTTAGAGGTGTCCCTTAACGCATAACGCCAAGCGCATTGGTCTCCCAACCGATACGCACCCGCCTTCAGAGAGGCGTCCCCTCATCGGCTCATCTGGGTTTGTTCTTATCTTTGCTTCAACACAGCCGATCCGGTGTCCTCCGTATTATCGCTGTTGGCCTCGGCCTCGTACTGTCTCAGTTAGGTCCGATCTTCGAGGTTCGGTGTTAATGGCACTGTCACGGCGGGCGATGGGTCTCGTGATGCCATATCCGGAGCGGCATCGGCTTTGCAACCCATGCCTAATACTATTTCTTGCCAGTCCGCATGTGCCTTCATCGATTTTTTTAGCCGATGAACGACTGTTACGGCTTCTGTCGGCTATCCGGAGGGATCCTGTGCGCTTTGCTATTCTTTGAGTACACCCTAGTTCCTCCATCGGCTCTGTGGCCGATCCCTCGTCGACACCTATCCACATTGGCTCCCCAGCCGATCGAAGAGCTTCCCGATTGCTATCAGCAATTAGCCGATAGTGAAGGGCCTTCCGGGCACGACCGATGGCTATCCCGATCCTATCAGTAGCCAGCCGATAGCGAGCGCTTGTATCGGCCCACCGTCCGACGGACCTGCTCGTCTCACCTCCTTGTTAATTGTAGGGTCAAATTGACTGGCACGCTTGCACCCATACCGACGCGCTGAAGCTGATCGAACCTCACAGCCCCTGGCGCGCGTAGCTCGAGCCATGGAGAGAAGCCGATCGGCCTGCACTAGAGCTAAGTAGACCTCTCAGGCATCGGCGTGTTCGCGCCGGGGCGCGCGAGGGATCTCAGTGTGAACAGTAGGTTAGAGTTGAAACCTAACAAGAGCCTACAAATCACGGTTCAGGCACATTAATAGCTAATTTCCAAGCATTCCTATTTAAGTACAAATCTTTAGGTATATCTCACTACCCTTCTTATTATTTCTCTCCATATTAATTTTGATATTTCTCTACCACTTTTCACATTTGACTTAGGATTTCATAATGTACTGGCGTCTCTAGGGGTCTTTTTTGAACATGGCCAAACCACCTAGGACTGGTACAGTATTCACAGATAATTAAATTGATCCATGGCCTATGTTAGCCCATGTTGTTTTATGGCTAGAAGAGTTCGAGATGTTATAAAATGCCACTGTTTTAGGCTATGCTCTTCTTATCCTTTTCTTTGGTACAAAATGTGTAACTATTATAGTCATAAGCTTTCGAAGAGTTGAGCACACTTTATGGTCCATACGGCAAACTTTTTGTAGTGATTTCCTCTATGGCTCCTCCATTGGGTAGGTTTTGGTCTCTTAACCACTCAACGAAGGAATACTTATGCATCTTCATTATCTAATCATTTAAGCATATGACAAATTGTAATCCAATCTGGCTTAGGCGTTGCTCAATATATGGCTCCACTATTGCGAGCTATTGTACGATAGTAAAATGTGCGTCCCATACTGCTTTGTAATCCTCATTAATGAATTTTTTTTCACGTACGGTCCCATTCCCACATAATTTACCCTCATGTCTAGCTACTGGTCCACCAACTTCATAAGTGTCTTTTAAATAGTCAATGCAATGCAATACTCAATGACTTCTTCGGTGGTGTATACCTCTATCATCAAGCCCTTTAGATGAGCACGATTCCATACATAGCCCTTCAGAATGAACATGTAACGCTCATAAGCTTACATTTGATGCAAATACAAAGGACCAAGTGCAATTATCTAAGGAATAATAAAAACCATGAAACAAATTATGATGTCGAAAAAGAAGGGAGGCAAACACACCTTAAGTTGCCATAATGAATTTTTCTCTTGCATGGTCAAGGTAAAGCTGGCGGGAGGAAGGTATACTTTTTTATTCGGTCCATCCACATCGTGAAGCTCTTTCCTTATTCCCATTTCTACTAGGTCGTAACATGATTTCAGTCCATCCTTTGTCTTTATCCATATGCTAGTAAGAGATAGATGATACTATCAAACATATTCTTCTTAAGATGTATGACATTGATGGCATAGCAAACATCTATGTCTTGCTAGTACGGTAATTACTTAAAAAAGATCGAATGCTTCTTAAATAATGCTTTTGGCATTTCTTTTTCCTACGTGTTTTTCATACGCTTTGTTATCTTGTTACATTTAGTTGTCTTCTTCTTGGCCTTTCTAAATATAACATTCACTTTCTTTGTCAATTCATATACAAATTTTTCCTTCTCAGTTTTTGTTTGTATACCCTCTCTCCCCATCGTATTGTCAAAATGATTCGCCATAGAGCAGTATCAATGATCTCTGATTAAGAATCATCGGTGACGCATGTACACTAACTTTTTATGTGATGTGAGGTACTTGTACATAGTTCCATTTATGCATATCAAATATCCAATCTTCCCCTTCATCTAGATTCTCCACAAGATGGGTAACTGTCTAGATTCTAGTTGTGTTTGTAGTATAGGATGAAGTGATTAACACAGGCGTGAATCTTTTGCACATCTAATGACAAAGGATAAATGAGTTTCTTCTCTTGGTATGTATTTGTTGGTAATTAGTTTAGATTTGGTGACATTTTTTAAAAAGAACTAACTAATCACTAAAGGTAATGTTAGACAAACTGTTACTAGCCTTCAACCTAAGAAATTCCAACACAGAACAAAGTACAGAGAAGTCCCTATCATAACCCTTTGACTCATCGTACAACAATTGCTTCGCTGTCTTCTGCAATATCACGAAATTATCTAAGCCTCTCATTAACCCCATTATGACTTCTGGTTCAACATACCACAATATCTTCTCTAGTTCAAAACTAGTATCATCAACCATTCTATGTTCATCATTATCCATCACAACAGTAGAACTATCATGAATAAAATCATAAATACCACCCTCCAAATAAATATCAGGTTCTTCCACGACGCTACTTTTACCTTTGACTATCTTACCATGTTTAGAGCAAACTGTATAACCCACATCAAATCCACGCTGAACCAAGTGAGACTTTATAACTTTTATTTTTGTCCATATTTTCTTGTTTTTGCATTCCATGTATGGATAACACATTTTCTTTGTCATCTTGCTTATAGCATGCTTCTCCATAGTTTTAATGAATTTGGATAACTTGTTGAAAAACAGCCATTAAAATCTTATCATCTCGTACATCCATTTATGCATGACTATATGTAAATACAAACCACAATATAATATATAATTTGCAAATAATTTAAATAACATTTCCTTTATTTTAATTCTGAATTACTTTTTTAATTTCTAAATATAACATTTTTCGAATAATCAACTTTCTTTTATTTCCTTCACACTAAAGATTCTAAAAGAAACAAATTGCAAAGGAATCTAGAGGAAAAAAGACTAGAGAGACTAAATTAGGGTTTCTCTCTTCAAACTATATCTAGAGAAATCTACTCACCTTAATCTACCATTAAAAGCACTAATTACAATAAAATTTATAATCATTAAGTGAAAAAAACACCACTAAAGAAGGATTTGCAAAAAATATTATCGTAAGTTGGCCTAGAATTGCACTCTAAATTCATGAACTATTAAAAAATAATATTTTCTTTTTATTCCTTTCATACAAATACTTAAAATTGGAAAAAAAACTCATGAAAGATAATGGAATGATGATGCATCAACTTTAGAGAGTAAAATCTATCAAATTATTCGATACCAAAACATTCTCTCTAGAGAGGAGGGGAGGATCAGGAAGAAAGAAATACAGCGTAAATAGATCTTTACAGGCGGCCTGTCAGGTGGGCCTGTTTATCTTTATAAACAACAGATAGCATAGTCCGTCAGCAAAAATTTGACTATTTTTGTAAGCAGCCGATGACAAAGCCTCCTACAAATATATATTTTTATAAGTGGCACATGTTTTCTTAACTTGAGCAAGTGTCTTTGTAGACGGCCCGAGA
The DNA here is from genome assembly GCA_030770085.1 of Oryza coarctata. NCBI lineage: Eukaryota > Viridiplantae > Streptophyta > Magnoliopsida > Poales > Poaceae > Oryza > Oryza coarctata. The sequence goes on along the minus strand of CM061484.1, from coordinate 6,012,005 downwards.
TTCTATCACCTGTAAAAATTATTTTTATTAGTGTTCTATTCAACCCTGTAGCACAGACTTTGTGCTCCACACATCCAAATTTATACAGATCAATAGTTGCATGGATATTATACTGAGGAACATCCGTAACCTTATTAACACACGTGACCCTATGTATACACAGAATACTTGTCGGTAGACTAACCCTCGACAAAAGGAGAGACATATCTTACAAGAGAACTACAAAGAAATAGCTAAAACTCACACCATGAATAAGTTTGGAAGAATGCATATCTTTAAGAAAGAACTCAAAATCTGAAACTCGCACATAATAGTAGCATTCCGTTGCGTCACTAAACTTTAGTATTCTTTTCAGCATTTAGGTACTTGTAGTCTCAGTCCTGCAAGTAGCAACCGACAACAATTAGCCCACATAATTGCATTACCACATGTACTCTCTCCAGACAAAAAACATACATTGTTTTGATCACGTTTCATGTAAAGCATTAAATATTCGAATATAAAAACAGTTCAAATATTTCAATTTGATGCATGCAGCTCCTATGGTCATAAAGATATGATGTTTTGGACGATATCTGGTCAAGCTTTTCAAACGTACATTGATTACCTATGAATTTTAAAATACTTCATTTGAAAACATAAAAATGGTATCCGTATTTCTAGATCAAAAGGTACTTTAATAAAAAAAAGTCATCACTGCCAGTTTATCAGGAATGGACAGTGATAATCTACTACCGCCAATTCAGTTCATATTACCACCTTCGATCGATTTAAACCAGCATTGATACCGATAGAAGACCAGTATGACTGTTCCTTTGACTATCAACAGGAGGGAGACGAAAAACCTAAGTCCACGTTGCCCCCATCACCCTTCACCACCACCTCTATCTCTTAACCAGTGCAGCTCCTTCCCCCTTCGCCAGCTGTGCACCGCCACTTCGCTCTCTCCGTCGCTGCCCCTTCCCTTGCCCCTAATGCATCGTCATCTCCTCGAAGCTGCCATGTGCTCCTCCCCAGCTATCAACCTCTCCACTTTCACCACAAGATCTGCCGACGAGGAGGCTAGCCACTAGAACCAGTGACCCGGCCTTCCCACCAGCAGATCCATCCATCGACAAGGGATAGCAGAACAGTCAAAGAGGATACTGGAACTCTCTGAAGACAAGGTGTTGGCATAGAGGAACAGTAAGAGACCGGCAAGGAGAATGGAGTGGGAAGACGGCAGCGTGGCCGCCACGCTGTCCTCGGTGGCCCTAGCGCCACATCGTCCTCTCTGGCATCAACAAGCAGACACCAGTGATGACAATGACCGACTCAGCTATGGGAGCAGTGGCAGCCTCGGCTTGCGGAGATGTGATAGCGGCAACAAGCTCGGTTCTGGGAGTAGCAACAGCGGCTACTACCATCTCCAAGGTTCTTGTGTCATTCTTAGTTCTTGGAAATTGTTCTTTTTCTTCTTTTTTCTTTCTCCACCAAATGCATTCGGCATGTATGTATGAATGAATGTGAATGTGTTGATCTGCGAAAGATTTGGACTACATCTGAGATGTGCCGGAATAGATAAGAATTTGAGAATATGTGCAGATTTGTGAGATTCTGCATTTGTATATTTGAAATTGTGATGTGTTGATTTGTGAGATTCTGAATTTGTATGCCTGCATTTGCGATTCTGAATTCTAACAGTTGTATATGCTAGCAAGCATCACTGTAAATTCTAGCAATTTATTTTTTTAGACCCAAAATCGGCATCCTACCGCCGAGCAACATTGTCACCAGCCTACTGCCGGATCAAAAACCAGCATAAAAAACCGGGCAGTGATAGGGTTTTTGAACCGGCAGTGTTAAGGTCGTTGTTGGTAGTGTTTCAAAATCTTCTAAATTTATTATACTTATACATTTATTCTAATAAAACATATGAATATGGTTAGGTGGGACATCAAAGATCATTAAAAAGTCAAGCATCGTGTCTATATATATATATATATATATATAAAAGAAATTGGGTAAGCTTGTAGGGAGAAAATCATATTTTATAATTGGAGTACTCACATGTTTTGCGAAATATTATGCATGGTATTATATTTTTATCGGGTTGTGAATATTTTTTCAACATTATAATTTTATCGGGTTACCCGGAGCTTGACAATTTTGCTAGTAGCTCACTTGATGCCCTCTATTAGAGTGTTTTTGTCCTCACCACACCAATGTTAAAAAGAAGAAAGATATTTTACACTAAAACTATTTTTATTTGTGGATATAATTATAAAAAAAATTAATAGTATGTAGAAAAGATAACTGAACTCAACATTAACACTAAAAAGTCATTATACTATTAAATAGAGTGTTGAATGATTAATAGATTTACACACGGACATTATTTAGATTATAGTGAAAAAAACATTACGCTATTACTTAGAGGTTTACATATTACAGATAGAATATAGACGTAATATAAATAATACAATGAGTAACACAGTTGTTTACACCAAAATTTGGTGAGCCTTATAGATAGGATTAGAGAGTCGATCGACTTATATAAAAAGTTAAATTGATATAGAGAAAGAGTTGATCAGACAAATTGAAATAAATTCATTTTAGTCAAAAGACACAAAGTTATCCGAATAGGATCGAATCTAAGAAGGAGCCATAAAAACCACAGCAAGATATTTTATCTCTATAGAATATATCTTATAAGATAGGTAAGTTTAATTAATTTTGTTAACTTCTTATAAATAATTTCCTTTTATATTTAGAAAATAATGTCCGAAGGTTGTTGTAACTCCATTTGACTTTTATAACTCCACGGTATAAATATAGACCCTCTATGACCTTGTAAATCATCTCTCGATTAATACAACTTCGGTATATCGCTACCCTAGTTCATCTAGGTTTCTACTAGCGGATTCTAGCTCTTGACGTGTGGCTGCATCGATTAAGTCCGATCTTCGGCAAAGGGGTATATCCCGCCACTATCTTAGTGTATTCTTTCTACCTAAGGCTGCATCGGTTATGTCCAATCTCTTAGTCCAATCAAGTACATCACATTATGTTTATGTTGTTCCATTGGCTTATCGAGCTCCCTCTACTGCATTGGTCTCATGCTGTATTGGTTAGGTCCAACCTATAAGACTGTTCATAGTAAGTTGAGCCGTAGGTCGATAGGTCTTTACGTGAACGTTTCATCGAAGTGGTTAGCCGATGAGTTATCTACACATTGAGTCTCACGCCAAGTATATTGGCTTCTCAGCCGATATACATATATCTTTAGAGAATTCTTCTCATCGGTTTAGCTAGTCAATGGGTTCGCTCGTTCCTTTTAACTGCACGTCCGATCTAGCATCCACCATCTCTATGCCGTTAGTTTTAGTCTCATACTGTATCAGTTTGGTCTAATCTATTGAGGCTGGCTCTAATGGTACCATCACGGTGGCCACTAGGTCTCATACTTTCGGAAAATCGGGTCTTACATCTTACAATTCATCGTATATTCTATTTAGAGCGCCATCGGCTTTGCAGCCGATGAATCCTATGTCTTACTTGGAGCACCATCGCACATTCTATACAGATCGCCATCAGCTTTACAACTAATGGGTCTTTTATATTATTCCTTGTTATCCACATATGCCTTCATTGGCTTTCTAGCCGATAAACGAGCGCTACAGCCTCTATTGGTAATCAGCCAATAGGAGAACTACACATACTGCTCATTGACAATTTTATTCTAGAGTATCATCGACTCTGTAGCTGATGTGTCCTTTATCCCATTTCTTGCTATCCAACTATGCCTTTATTGGCTTTTCAACCGATTAATGAGTGTTACACCCTCTATCGGCAATTAGCCGATAGGAAGAATCTATATACATACTTATTGACTACTCTATTCTAGAACACCATGAGCTCTATAGCCAATGTGTCTTGTATTCCCTTCATCGTCATCTGACTATGCCTTTCATCGGCTTTCTAGCCGATGGATGAGTGCTTCAGCCCCTATCAGCAAACAGCCAATAGTAGGAGTGCACTAGACGCAGTCGATGACTATTAGTGACCAACTGATGACTATCGGTGACCAGCCGATAGCAGGAATTCGTATTGGCCTTTCAGCTGATTGACTCATCAGTTTATCTCCATATCAATTGCTAGGTTAAATTGACTAGCATGTCAGGAACTCTAGCAACCCCAACAAAGGGAGCTAGAAGCTGAAGGACTTGCACTGGAGCCAAGCAGATCTCCTAGGCCTTAGCGTGTTTGCGTGATCGCATCGGACCTCTATCAATGAACACGGAAGACCGATTCGGCGTCAACATATTTTTGGCATGCCTAGTGGGACCATCGGGAGTACACTCCACCAAGCCGAAGGACCTGCACTAGAGTGAAGCAGACCTCCTAGGTCTCGATGCGTTTTGGCAATTGCATCGGACCTCCATTGGCGAACACGGAGGACCGATTTGGCACGAACAACAGTACGGATGCCTATTTGAATCTTGTGTACATCGTCATCTATCATCTACTTGTAGTCACGCTTAGTAGAGGAGCTAACTTTTCTCTCATACTACACTTTAGCATGCACTTAAGCCTGCATTTATTATTTAATTATTTCAGGTTGTATAATCCTTGTAGAGGTGTACAATGATTTCTTTGTAACTATCCATTGTTTAAATTAGAACCTTCTTGATGGTCCCTGTGGGAAAAAAGTGCATATATAGCTATTGTAGTCATGGCGGTACCAATTTCAAACAAATTAGAGAGATATATAGCAAACTTATAACTAAATTGTCATCAAGAATGTTTGGACAAACAATATACCTTCTACCAAAAGTATGGACACCTAGTAATGATCATAGCAAGCGCACTTAGGACTCCCACCATGAAGATAGTACAAGAGATTGCAGCCTCCACTCTAACCATTTGGCCCACTGACATCATTTGTACACCTCCTTCCTCATGTATTGTCCGTTTGTTTCTAAGGGAGAAAACCAATGGCCCTCGGAGAACCAATGGTTAGGGTTAGATACTGGATTTTCTGTATCAACCCACTAAATAGAGCTACACATCTTTCTATAGATCTAATAAAGAAAGTATTAGTTTAAAGAAAATATTTTGTTAAGGAATAATTTTATAAACAAGTGCATCAAATCCACACCTCATGAGAATAGTTTAGGCATTGCAAGATTCTTCTTCCACGAGTGTTAGGGTCCCGAGATGTCATAAGTTGTTATCGATCACCACATATGCAAAACAGACAGTCACACCAAGATAAAATAAGCCAAGCCAAAGGATCCCTTCTCCAGTTGGGATCCTCAGTGAAAGCGCGTTTAGTAGCCATTGTTCTTTGATGCTATAAAAGATAGAACAAACGTGTAGTATAGAATTTGCAAGGGTAGCGATGGGCAAAAAACTTGAGCTCTATCATGCATATGAAGGTCATATATAGCGTGGTTTGTGTTAGGTGTAGAAGAAATGAATAAAAGTATTGAAAACAACATGACATTTCTTCGTGGAATGTGTCATGCCTATAAAAATCTATTGAATGTGACATGCATTAACTTGCCAAATTTGACCATCGAGTTGTGATAAAAATGACGTGATGGTGGCGTGCTAAAAGTTGGCTATCAGGTTGTGTTAAGAAAGATAGGATGGTCACGTGTCGAAAGTTGACTATCGTGTTGTGTTGAGAGCAATGGGACAGTCACGTGCCGTAAGTTGGCTAGCATCATTGAGTGTCAATTATGACTTAGCAGTCATGTGCGTAGTAAAGAGTGAAGGCACTGAAAGTTGGTTGTCATGAATGCACAATAAAGAGTGAAATCAATATGATTTTAACATGTTGTAAATGATGTAGGTACATAGAGCTGAAATAGTTAAAACAAAGTAGTATAAATAGTAAGTACAAATGACACAACATATTACTAGCCGGGGGCCTGCCCTCTACCCCTCTTCATTGTCCTGCCCTGCACTCGCATGTGACCTTGAGAGTAGGTGAGACGGTTAGCTAGGCCACCATGGCTAGCGTGGACTTGCTGCATAGAAGTCAAAGAATGCGGCTTCAGTGTGAGGTGGCAGAGCTCCTATAGGCTAGGAGGAACCGAGCACGTCCTGATCTGTCGTGAGGTAATCGTGGTTGAAGGAATCATGAGCCCATCTAGAGGTGCCCTGCCTAGATCTGCCCACAACTACAGAGATCTGCGGTAGTGTAGCCTAGAACCTTGTGAGAAAAAACGTTGAGCAATACAAACTGGAATATCGTGGATCAAATGAAAATATGTACCGTGCGGCAAACCAAAAAACTCTTGTGTGGACATTCCCGCTCCCTGTGTTGAGGTCCCTGCTACTTGTGTCAATGTCCCCACTATGGATGAAGTAAGGTACGGTGTAGTGAAAGTTGTAGAAAGTATAATTTATCAATAGTAGTGTCACATGCCAAGAAGAAATATATTTGAGAGGTGGATAGGCAAAGTTACCTCTGAGCTGCATTCCTATAGGATGGACTCTTGCTGCCACCACTATCTGAGGAACCGCATCGGTAGCACGATAGGTGAGAGCATGAAGGGCATTGTGCATTTTGTTACACATCCTATCGAAGGTAATCCTCTGCTCGTCCTCCATCAACACAACCCTAACCTCCAACCATCGGCACACAGCCTCAAGCTTGCCATCAACTTACTATACAGCATCGACATATTTGATATGCCATGTCATACATAAAAGGCGTAGCACATTTAACTAAGACATGGAAGATTAATTAACTCAAAGTGTGGAAGAAGTCTTGGTCACAATGTCTAGGGTACGCATCTCGAATCCCTAGCTATGTGTGGCTTTGAAGCGTCGAGAGTGAACGTCACGTGAATGCACGTACGAGACTGGTACGATGCCTCTGTGTGTAGGTGCTTCTCCTCAACGAATTTCTCAGTCGCCAGCAACCAGTTGTCAACGTACTTCTAGAGATGTGGAACCCATGAAGTGCCAGCTAAATGTCCTCGCCGATTACACCTAGTTACAACAATAGTGTTAGAATATGTACAAAGCATATAATCATGCATTCGATTTTGTATCAATACTTACCGGTGAACACATCTGGCATAGTTGGCACGACTGGTAGAGGGTACAGTTAACACAAGACAAACTATCATGCGAACAGTATGACTCGACAAATATGTCAAACACCATCAGCTAGGTCATCAACCAGTAGACCTGATCACATGTACACAGAGTTGAAAGTCCAGGTGGTACACGAGCCTACAGTGCTGTAGGGTTGTATGGCTCCCAAAGATATTGTTTAGCTGTAGCTTATTGATCTATAGCATGAAGTTTGAGTAGGACCTCGTGGTTGGCCTCCACCATACTCAGTCCATGGTTGGGAGGAAGGAGAAGTGTCTGCTGACCACGGCGACCCGTCTCTGCAACGATGATAGCTCCACAGATCTATTGATGAGGGCCAACCCATAGGTAGCATGAGGAGGGGCCCATCCCCTCAAGCGGCGATGGAGACAGTAGTGGGGGTGGTCCGCAAGTCAACAGCATCCTTCATGGCTACCAGTCGACTGACATCCAGATTCTGGCTGTGTAGGTTGAGGCAAGCTCAGTGGCATGGATAGCGTCCTTTGTGCCAAATGACGAGCTCCCCCATTGCCTGCCTCATCATGTAGGAACACCACCATGGCCATTGCTACTAGTGGCCCATTTCACTTTCCTATGTCCTCCCTTGCCATGTGATGTTGCCGTCGCCACTTGTAGCAGGCGGCGGTAAAGGAGGTAGTCGATTGTGAGGTGGCACTATCTTAGGAGACATGAAGTCAGTACTAGCGTGATGAACAGAGATGGAGGTGCTTGGAGTCAACAAGCAGGTGCAGGCGTAGTGTGGAGCTCATCAATGGAAAGGCCCCTCCCTCACCTCTTTCATTGTAACCATCACCACCACCATACTTCTCACTGCGCCGTGGAGAAAGAGGAAGGCAGGGTGGTCGTGGGTGCCGGCGAGGAGCTCGATGACAAGGAGGGAGGAGGAAATGCTGGTGAGGGGCTTGACATCGAGGGAAGGCCAGTGAGCTCTTTATGCCTCCTCCATGGGGAGAGAAGATGGGGAGACAGAAGAGGAGAGTGAGTTGATGACATGTCGGTTCCACTGACATATGGACCCCACATATTTGTTTTATTTTTTTTAACATGTAACCTGTTGGCATGTGAGTCCTATTTATGTTTTTTTCCTTATAACTGATATGTGGATCTCGCTATTTTTTTAAAAAAAAATGAACCTATAATGCCATGCAAGCACCATATCAACGTCACGAGGACTAAGTCAAACCAGCCATGTAGATGTCATATTAATTAAAACCGCTGTCTAAATACTGTTCATAAACACGATTCAAACTCGACAAGGACCTAAAGTGAACATTTTCCACTAACTTATGACTCGTATAGTACCACCAGATCACTACATACCCATCAATTCAGGCTATATATGAATATGAAATCAGAAATATAATTTGTGCCCTCAACAACACGTGCTCTCGTTTCTTTTGTGTGGCTAAAATATTTATAAAAATTATGAGATCCAAACACATCAATTTTGTTAGGAGATACTGTCCAAGAAAAAGAAAAGGTGCTTCCATGACTGTAAGATTAAAGTCGATCTATACTTGGAGAAAATAGAAGTAATAAATCAAACTACAAAATTATCTTTATGTGTAAATTAAATTTGACTCTACATGTTTGCAGAGGTATTATTTGTGCATGACACAATCTGTGGCCTGAATGTTACAGAATTGTTTATAATCATTTTTCCTTTTTCTCGACTACATGCCAGACGCGCACTGACACCAGCAAGTGCGCCTAACCAAGAAACGAAAGCATATGCTCCCAAGACCTAAAAATAGTATGCCTTTCAAAACACATGCATATTTTTTACTTGAACGAGAAAATATATAAGATATTGATTAAATCGATAAATCATGTATACAAAACGCCTATCCCAAGAACTAGCGAAATCCATGCATACTTGAAGGAGAAAAAGTAAGGTAGTATTTAAATCGGTAAAATTGTTTATACAAATGGCCTATCCCAAGCGGGGTTTTCCAAACCGGCTAAAAATATGCAGTTACCACTCTTACCGTGGGTACGGTAAGGATGACTTGCTAAGGTTTGGTAAAAAAAATTTGAATTCAAAATTTGAAAAAAAAATAGAAAAAATTATGGTATTTGTATTGTTGTCAGCCATGAGCTTGTAGTTTTGTTTTTTTCATGTGATTTTTCTTTTTATCAAGTCATGTAGCATGGTTACCACGTCTTATCGTGTGGTTTGCTTATCTTACCAAGTGATTACATGATGAAGTCACGGTAACAACGAACTTATCATGAGATTTAAAATTTTGAATTCAAATTTTATAAATGATATTCACGTAATTTTTGGCGGTTACCATGATAACCATCTTAAAGTGTCAATAACCTCCCATCGGGTAGGAGAAACCCTGGCCGCGCAAGTACGCAAGTAAGCTAGCTAGTGAAAACTATCCATCCATGCATACGTACCCCTTGTTCTTGAGACAGTTTCGAAGATTCTCCTCGTGAGATTCCCTAACATCGTCTTCTCTGCAGCACACTTGCCGGACTAGGGCCGCGAGAAGTTCACGGACGTCTGTGCATGTGGACGCGTCAACCCAGGCGTGCGCATCGAACTGGCGGGCGGGCTGACTTTGGTACACCGCCTGTGTGAGGGTGGTTACACCGCTTGTGTGAGGGTGGTCTTCCCTGACACGCGGAACCCAACAGCAGCCAACACCCCAGCCCCCCGCCGGGTTTGTCTACATCTGGTCACGCTTAAAATGTCTCGGGTAACCATGTCGACGTCTAGAAGGTCTGTTTAGCTTCAGTATAGGTCGGTCAGCTTCTCTTTATGGCTCGAGGTATGCGTGCCGGGGCCCGTGAGGTATTCAAGTACGGGTGTGCCAGTCAATTTGAACCTGCAATTGAAAAGGAGGAGAAGCAAATGGGTCAGTCGGACGATGGGCCGATACGAGCTCTCGCTATCAGCTGGCCACTGATAGGATCAAGGTAGTCATCGGCCGCATCCGGATAGCTCCTACTATCGTCTGGTCGTAGATAGGTATTGGAACGCTCTTCCATCGGCTAGGGAGCCGTTGGAGACATGGATAGATGTCGACGAAGGACGTGATGACTCTGGATGTAGCGAAAGTAAGATCCTAATCCATTAGCCACAGAGCCGATGGAGGCACCAAAGGGTATTCAGAGAACAACAAATTACGTGGGATCTCTCCTGGTTGCCGACGGAAGCTATACCGCTCGTTCATCGGCTGGAAAGCCGATGAAGGCATATGCAAACTGGCAAGAAATCGTATAAAAGACACGGGCTGTAAAGCCAATGCCACTCCGGATATGGCAGCACGAGACCCGTCGCCCGCCATGACGACGTCGCTAGCACCGAATCTCGAAGATTGGACCTAACCAAGACAGTACGAGACCGTGGCCAACGGCAACGGGATGGTGGGCGCCGGATCGGTCGTGCTAAAGTAAGGGCGAAGCAAACCCATTGGCTAGCTAAGCTGATGAGAAGATGTCTTTCTGAAGACATGCGCGCATCGGCCTAAAGGCCGATGCGCTTGGCGTGGCACTTGTGGAAAGTCTCTGAAGACTAGTGCGTATCGACCGAGGAGACGATATACTAGGCGTGGTGCTTAGGGTATAGATAACTCATCAACTAACACTCCAATGAAACGCCGTACAGAGACCTATAGGCCTACAACTTAATCTACCGTCGGTAACCTCATAGATCGAACCTAACCGATGCAGCACAAGACTGACAATGACAGAGAGAGCTTGATAGATCGATAAACCTTGCACAGACGTGATACGGTACATCCAATCTGCCTAAGAGGTCAAACCTAACCAATACAGCCTTAGACAAAGCGAGACATACCGGGATAGTAGCAGGACTTACCCGTTCATCGGAGATCAAACTTAACTGATGCAGCCCCGCGTTGAGAGCCAAAACCTGCTAGTAAAAACTTAGATAAACTAGGGTGGTGATACGCCGAAGTTGTATTGATCGAAGGATATATTACAAGCTCCTAGGGGGTCTATATTTATACCCTGGCATTACAGAGTCCGACACGTTTACAACAACCATCAGACATTATTTCCTAACAAAGATAAAAGGAAAATATCTCTAACAAAGTTAACTAAACTAACTAAACCTTCCTATCTATATAAGATACGATTTACACAGATAGAATACCCTGCCATGATTTCCACAACTTCTCCTCAGACTCAGTCTCATTTGGATAATCTTCTATTCTTGGGCCGAATCCTTCCTTACTTCATTCAATTGGCTTCTTTCCTGTAGCAATCGGACTCTTCTTTACTAAACCGATCGTTTTTCTAATCTTTCCCTGGGCTTACCAAATTTTGGTGTTAACAACATCTCGGCGAGGTGCTTGTCTAGCATCCAAAAGGTGGTGGATCCTATCAGGTGGATTAGCAATCATTCGCACTGCTTGACAGCCCATGCCTCTTTCCACGTAAGGATAATGATGGCACTTGCAACAATCGTGAAGGCGTTGTCCCATCATCCAAGTTATACGCTAGGTTGTTTTTCATCGCTTCACATTTAATGTGAAGTTGGCATATGAGTAGACACAATGGCACACCATGTCCTATCATAATCAATACATGGTCCACTCCCCTGAGCTTCTCTGAATCACTGAGTCTAGGAGCAGAGATGCCTTAGGCTCAACTATGGCAGGAGGGAGCTTGGGCCCTTGCTTTGGTTCCCTTTAGCCATGGAGTTGATTAGTGTCTAGATGGGCCTCCCTACTTGATGTCATGTCTTGAGATGCCCCGAGCAGCCAGTGGTGGGGACCATAGTTCCTACTTAAATGACAGTAGCCTGGGTCTTAACCCCGAGCATGAAGCTATTGAGGACCAGGGTTGAGGCCTACCTTGTTAGCGAGGCAGCGTTGCAAATTCTTATCCAACGATAGCCCAGCTTAGTTGTTCCTAGCCTACTTCCTTGGGCTAGGCACAACCACTGGTAGTGGATGGACACATGGTGGCGAAGAAGATGAAGCGGCGACATGAATCATGCACCATTTCCAATTAAGAGAATCAATGCTTACATCGGTTTTGAAGCAACACCTTCTCGATTTGCACATGAGTGGGTGAGTGGCATGGTGGATACAGGCTATGAGGGGGCATGGGCGAATGATACGGCCTATTTAAGGGGATAAGGTACACCAATCCCTCCATTCCATGTCCGCACTACTCAACTTCTTCCTTGCGCTCTAGTTTCCATCCGTCCTCTCAACTTTCATCTTCTCTCTCCCATAACCCTTCCTTCCTCTCAATTGCCACCATATCGAGAGTAGGATGCCACCGTCACACCTCTCCTCTAAGGTGGCATGGAGAGAGTATGCCGACTGAGGCCAACACCATGTGCTTGGGGACCGACGATGATGGTGAAACCGAGTAGGGTAAAACCCTAGCTGAATGAGCTAGCAAGGCGGTGTTTTTTATCACATACACCTTTGTTGGGCTAATGTCACCATTCTCGTCATTTTTCATGGAGGTACTGAAGACCTGCGAGATCTAGGTTGGCACACCTAGCGCCAAACACCATCGTGATGCTAGCCGTCTTTGCTCATCTATACGAGATGTTTATCGGCGTCATGCCCTCAATGGCGCTCTTTTGACAGTACTTCATCAAGCGGATCACCAGGAAGAAGAACTTCGACAACCCAAAGACTTTGGGATGTTGCCATTTCCACCCCTGCTAGGAAGCCAACGATGAACCATACATTCTATAGGTGTTGTAGAAGAAGTAGGAGGGCTGGCATGACGATTGGGTGTACATCAGCGTCCCAGCTCATCCCACACCTCTTTTTCCTTGAACAATTAGTGGTTCACATTGACTCCTAAAAGGACAGCCCCCAACTAGACACGTACTTCAAACCGGTGATGAACCGGATTGCTAATGTGTGCGCCACTAGCCTAGACATTGCCATAGTGGTTGGGGACTTCCTATGCCGGTGGCTGCCCCGCTTAACATGTGTGGCTAGCCCGCATAGCTATACACAGAGAACATGGATGCCACCTAGACCCACTATGGCGAAGGCCAGAACTAGGACCAGAAGGAGTTTACTCACATGATGAGGATGATCATTGAGATGAACAATGTGACGATGACTATCCTACCAAGGGAGGACCTCTCATTTTGCTTGGATGCTAGGAGGGTGGCACTTCAACATACCCTCTTGGATTGCAATGCAAAGGAGTTAAGGAGTGAACCCTAGGGGCTGCTCCTAGGGTGATGCACATCTCTATCAACAATGATGGTGGCCCAGGTAGTGAGCCCAAGGATGGCGATGATGGTGAAGTCCCCTCTAATATGTGGGGAAAAGGGAAGCTACAGTGCAAGTCGAGTCCCCCCATAACCACCTCCATCCCCCTTCCCTAAGCTAAGGGTATGCCTAGTGAGACTCATAATAGTGAGTCCAATGGATTGGGGTCACTGCATGGCACCCCAATGGTGCCAAGCCAAGGGCACATGCCCAATGGGACTGGGCCAGAGGTGCACCCATGTTTAGGGCTGGCAGTACGATGAGCGTGCCTCACTAGCAGTGTGGGTACGGTGTATCCATGGCCTCCTAGCGAACAAGAAGACGGTCCCACCACATGATACAAACCCCTTGTCCATCCAGGATTGGCGTTTCCCTAGGCCGAGACCAAGGTGAAGGTTGTGCCCTAAACTTTAATTAAACTCGCTAATAGCCAAAGTATTTTTTGCAGCAGTAGTAGGGCACAGTCCACATCTTGGACACTTGCCCTCATAACACAGGACCAAGTTATCCCAAGCACCTAGGTGCGAGCTATAACTGGCCCTCTTTCGCAATCGAGGGAGAAGAGTAACCATCTGCATGGCAATGTGTGAACTTGAGAACAAATGAAAGAGGTGAAAATTCCCTAAGCATAAGATTTGGAAGAAAATGCCAAGAGTAACCACTAAATAAACCGCATAAATATATTTAATGTAATGTACATGATGGAAGCGTCTAGCCAACCCGTAGAGAACAGGGTTCTATTCGGGTTAGCCCGAGCACTACCCTACTTAAAAAGTATTTTATAGATAGAATTTATGCAGGTGCTCCATGTTCCACGGGTTTGGGAGGAGGGTCCTGTCCTCCGTTGCTAGTCTTACGGAGAATGATTGGGGGACACCGATCACGAGGAAGGGGCCTTTCCACATTGGGGACAGTTTGTTCTTTCCTTTATGCATTTGGATGCGACGGAGTACAAGCCTCTGACCTACAGAGACTGAGCCCAAATATTTTGCTAATGATAGTGCCTCAGGCATTGTTGGTATCTTGCAGCTCATTGCATCGGTCATCACCGACACTCCTTGAGATAATCAACATCTTCTCATCTCATCTCTTCTTGATATTGTTTGACATACAAGTGGACCCAAAGTGAGATCAAATGGTAGAATAGCTTCTTCACTATACACAAGAAAGACGATGTCTTCATAGTGGCTCGGCTTGGCGTGGTGCAATTTTCCCATAGGACAGCAGGCAGCTCATCGATCCACTTGGCTCCATGCTTCTTGAGGACGTTGTATGTTCTAATCTTAGAACCTTCAAGATTTCTTCATTTGCTCGATGCTTGGACATTGCTCTTCAGGTGGGCAGGTGAGTCAAAGCAAAGCTTGATCCTAATGTCCTCATAGTAGTCCTCAAACAACTCACCCATGAATGGCATGCCACTATCAATGAAGATGCAGTTGGAGATGTTGAACAGGCTAGTAATGTTGTGTATGAACTTGAGCGCTTAGTACTTGTCAATCTTGATGACCAAGAAAGGTTCCAGCCACTTGGTGAATTTGTCAATGCAGACATAGAGATGCTCGTAATCCCTGACGGTATGGGGAAATGGTCCTAAGATGTCTAACCCATAGATGGTGAAAGGCCATAAAAGGGGATGCATTGGAGCGCTTGGGTCATCTAGTAGATTTGTTTCGTATGGAACTAGCATGCCTTGCATGCTACACTAGCTCGGTGGCATCTTGGAGGGCCATCGGCCAATAGAACTCTTGGTGGAATGTGTTTTCAACCAGAGTGCGAAAAGATGCATGGCTATCGTATTCGCCTTCATGGATGTCAACAAGCAGCTTGCCAGCTTCTTCCTACGAGATGTACTTGAGGATGACATTGTTCACACCACGTCAGTAGAGGTCCCCATTCACCAAGATGTAGTACTTCAATAGCTGTGCAACTCTCTCAGTAGTGGCATCAATAGCGGGAAGGATATTTTCTTTTAAGAACCCTCAAATTTCATCCATCCACAAGGGTTCCCATGCACAAGTGGCTAGCTTGGCATGTCAATTAGGCAGCGGCACTCTAACGAGAAGCCCTAGTGAGGCCATGACCAAGTTCGCTTCGCTGGGCAACAAGGTTTGTTGTTCGAGTGATGTGGCGGCTGATATGATGGTTGTGTGAATCTTTCTAGGCCCAAGCAGATGCTAGCCATGAGATCTCACCAGCGAGCACATTGTCATGACAGGGGACATGCCGGAGCTCCAAGCCATCAAAGTGATACTCCAGCCTCTAGACTTCATCCACGTACGTCGCCATGTACTGATCTAAGCACTGGTACTCCTTGGAGACTTTATTGACGACAAGCTATGAATTGCCCTTGATAAGCACACTCTAAATCTTGAGGCCCTTAGTAGCCCAGAGGCCCATGAGTAGGACCTCATAAACAGCCAAGTTGTTGATCACTCAAAAGTCTAGCTGCACCATGTAGCACAGAATCTCGCCAGTTGGCGAGGTAAGCGTGACTCTAGCCCTTGCACCTTGTAGCGAGAGAGAACCATCAAAGCTCATGATCCAATGCATTCTTCACTACCCATGTCCCCTATAGTTGGGGTTCATGGACACGTGTTCTTCCTCTAGCCGCATAGCTAAGGCCACCGCTACACTAGCCAGATAGTCCTCGACTCCCTTGGCTTGCAAGGGTGTCATGGTGGCCTACACGGTGGGGAGGCAATGGTGTTGTGCAAGATCAAACGGTTGTTGTGGTAGTAAATGTGGCAAAAAGAAGGTGTAATACCCTACACCTATTGTGTTCTTCTTCCTTTCTTTGGGTGGATGAAATCAGTTATAGTGCTTGTATCTTTTCTAGATTTCTAGATTTGGAACCCGTTTCTAGTAAGTCTTAGTTCTCCTCTTATAGTCAATGAGAGAATACCATAATGGCCGGATATTAGAAACTGAACCTAGTGCTCTAAGGTTAGGTATGAGATGTCTTGTCGCTGGCTATGGATTAGGCCCAATCGTTGAGCCTTCGTGGCCCCCTTTGGAGCTAGTTTGGAATGAAGCCATGCCGTCCCACCACGTGTCCCTCGTAGCCATAATACGCTTGTGGTAAAAGCTTCAATTCCTACCATTGACAGTGAAGCCAGTCCGTCAGTCACCAGTGGGGGCTATCTAGAAAGGTGGTGGGTCCTATCAGGCGGCTTGGCAATTGACCATGCCAACTGACAGCCGACACCCCTTCCCACGTAGGGATGATGATGGCACATGCAACAGTCATGAGGGCGGCATCCTGTTAGCCAAGTTGCATGTCAAGTTATTTTGCGTCATTCATATTTTATGTGAAGCTGGCACATGAGTGGATACAATGGTGTGTCGTGTCCCATCGTAATCAATGCACAGTCTGCGCCCCTAAGCTGCTTTGAATCACCTAGCCTAGGGTCGGAGATGCCCTAAGCTCGGGCGCTTGCTTTGCTTCCCTTCAGCCTTGGAGTTGATTAATGTTTGGATGGGCCTCCATGCTTGATGATGTATCTCTAGACGCCCCGAGCAGTCGATGGTGGGGATTCTAGCTCCCACTTTACTGACAACATATTAAATGGACTTGAGTAGTTAAAAGCTCTAATTCCAAGAGTAGTGGAGTACATTGTCCAAAATTGCCAATGTAATCACTGTTGCCTGCTAGATCGGCTAATGTCATTGTCGTCTACCAGATTTGTACTCATTGAGCCATTCCTCTCTGCCTTGTCCACCTATACTGTGGCAAAGGGGCTACATCCATCTAGGTGGGCTGTCCTACCTGATCTCCCACCTTCTTGTCACATATCATCCAAGTGAGCCAGCTATCAAAAGCTATTGCTGGAGTTGCATGCTAGCTTGGTTGCTTTCTTGCATGATAAAAGTTGTTTGTTGTCTTGCTTATTTGCTTGCTGCCTTGAATTTAGGGATCAAGTTGATTGCATGCATGTAGGGTGGTAGTAGATCTACTCATTGTTTTAAATTGTTAGCTTATTTATATTGACTGCATGGGAGATATGGAGAAATCATAGAGGAAATTTTTCAATGAAAATTTTTTAGACCCAAAAGTCTAATGAGAATGTTGCATTAGTCAAACTTTATATAATGATAGCACATGATATATAACTAGTTGATTATGTAGCCAGATTATTACATAATGGCAGGTGAGCAACATCATATGTTGGATTAGTAGAATTAGTGTGTATACCAATCGACTAAAACACCTTGAGATATTGTTAACCTAGGATTATGTTATTTTTGGACAACTTAGATAGGGTACAAGAAAGAAGAGAATAGCTCACTATTTAGCCAAGTTGTATAGGCACACTTTCAAATGTTATCAAATTATCACAAAATGGTCGCTCTTATACCAAACCACCAATCTGGTCTTTTACTTCTTGAGAGCCAATATTATTTCTAGTTTTATGTTACTAATAGTTCTTGTAATTGTTCTATGTATTGAGTGATGCTCCAAAAATGCTAACAGAAGTTAACTTTGATCCCTATTTGGTTGATGACTGCAAGCATTAGTCCTTCATCTATTTTTGTTTGGAGCAAAACCATTTCACAATATTTGGAGACAATAGATCGGTATGCTGATGTGCTTACTTATATGCATTCAATAAATGTTTAGAGTAGACATCTTAGACATAATTTATACTATATATTTCATGTGAGCCAGCCATGAAGATTGAATATATGTATGACTTTAAACTTTGTATATGTAAATATGTACTACTTTACATCAAGTATGAATGTGGATGTGGACGTGTATGACACTTAAAACTCTATGTGTATATCAATATTAAGTCAATGTGAATGTAGCTATGAATTGGTAATGTGCTTGTTGTGCATGTGTCTTAATAACAAATCTTCCATTTTTTATGGGGTGTAGTGCTAACAAATCCTAATAACAAATGTGCTTGTTGACATATTAGAACAACAAATACGGTTATTTTAACAGAACTGCTTGCAAAAAGAGTTTCCACATGCAGTTGTAGCTGCAGTTGCTTCTTAAGATATATGCTTATGTAAAGATTTTTCACATGTAATCCATTATCATCCTTGCAATATATTGAGAAAAATAAGCAATATATCGCATATATTGTTTTTATCAATGTTTATACCAAGGTTGAGCTCCATTCATTCACCAATTGTTATATTTATACATACAACAGAAGAAGCGTATTATATTTGGCTTTGGCTTGATTGGTTAAGCTAAAGCTGATAAGCTGTAAATAATAAACTAAGCAATAAAAATTATTTATAGGCAACACTTTTATATTTTTTTTTATTAGTGATTTTAAAGGTAAGCATGAAATATGATAAAAAAAATTCAAAATCAACTCTAAAATTAGGTTTTAAAATTTAAATTTGATTGTGGCTAATAGCTCGACAAGTATCCTGTTAACACATGTATGTGGGCTAAAGCAAGCTCATCCAACATGAGACAAATTAAGCGTATATATCATAGCATTTGAGAGTAGGAAAATTTCACTTGGTATCAACACAACACAAGTTCTTAAAAACTGCACTCACACTATTAGACTGGCGATCTTTCGTGAGGGGTGAAAATGTTCACAACAAAACAAGGATCATCATCGGGAATATAAAAATTTCATGTAGGTGTTCCCTGTCAGCAGGAATATAAATAATCATAATAATTTCGAAAGATAACAAAGGCATATATTCCACCAACCTCTGCTTTGTTTGCCACTCCAAAACAGTAGCTACTTCGTGCTAAGCAGAGTCAGTGTCAACGAAAGTCGTGGCTTTTAAAGAAAGCATTATCCCACGTTTTGTTTCCTAAAAAGTTTGTACAATAAAAGTAGTGTGATAGCAGAATCTCTTTTTTTTAATTTTTCGGGTCTTTCCATAGTGCCCGACTGACTCATTGCCTCCAAAAGCACTGGTTGGCATGTTACATCATTCTTTGTAGTATTCTATCACGACTGCTTTAGTAGCATCTTGTTACTTTCTTTACGATACCTCATTTTGTTTAGTTTACGTACTTTTCCCCTAAATGCTCATCATGTTTACTTTCCTAGTTAGCATCCACTACTATCATGTCGTCTTATTACGTACAGGCGGATTAGCATCAAGCGGTGATTTCCTTTGCTAAAGCGATGGAGAATGATTACGAAATTGTCAGCACATAGGTTTTGAAATATCACTGTTTTTTTTATTTTGCACATTTTTGTGTTTTTCTCTTTTTCTTGAAACTTTTCAATGTCAAATGAGAATTTTGAAAGAACGAAAAGAAATTTTACAAAATTTAGCAAGTTTTTGAAAATGTGGGAATTGTTGATTGTATCAGTATATATAGGCCGATCGGGTGGCTCACAAGACAACCACACAACTATACCACGGTTAACCTACTATAATTACACTTTCTATAATTACAATAGACTATCAGTCTCCTACAATCTAATCGAGAGCATCGCTAACATTCAGACTAGATCAAAACTCTTGAAATAGTGAGATAAGAAGGTCCTTGGTAAAGACGTCGGCGTACTGCGATGTAGAAACATATAGGACCCGAAAGTGACCGAGGGCAACCTTCTCTCGAATAAAATAGAGATCAAAATCAACATGCTTCGTCTGCTGATGCTGCACTGGGTTGCTGGAGAGATATACAGCACTGATATTGTCACAATAGACCAAGGTAGCATGGCGAGGGGGTGCTGACGCTCAAGGAGCAGCTATCATAGCCAGGTAGCTTCAGCAACACCATTCGCCACAGCACGATATTCAGCTTCGGCACTCAATCTGGAGACCGTATGCTGACGCTTGGAAGACCAGAACACCAAGTTATCCCCGAGAAATATTGCGTAGCCAGAGGTTGACTGGCGAGTGTCAGGACAGCCAACCCAGTCAGCATCCATGTAAACAACAAGATCTGTAGGTGAAGATCAGCGCATGGTCAGCCCAAGAGATAGGGTGCCCTACAAGTAGCGTAGAATCCGCTTGAGAGCAGCGAGGTGCGGCTCTCGAGGATCATGCATATAGAGGCATATCTACTGAACTGCAAAGGTAATGTCTAGTCGGGTGAAAGTCAGATATTGCAGAGCGCCAGCTAGGCTACGGTACTATGTAGCGTCAGTGACAGGCGGTCCATCAGCAAATAATTTGGAGTGTAGATCAACAGGTGTGCTGCACGGCTTGCATGCACACATTCCAGTACGCTCCAAAATATCTTGACTGTACTGCCACTGAGAAAGGAATAGACCATCTGCAGAGTGTGTCACAGAAATGCCTAGAAAATGATGTAGCTGACTCATATCCATCATAGCAAACTCACGTCGGAGAGCCTCAATGATGTGCTTGAGTAATCCAGCAGAGGAGACGGTGAGGACAATGTCATCAACATATAGCAGTAGTAGGCCATGTTTGCACCACAGCAATATATGAAGAGCGAAGTATCTGACTTTGTTTCAACAAATCCAAGCGACACGAGGTGAGAGGCGAACCTATGATGCCAAGCACGAGAAGCCTACTTCAAACCATATAAGGACTTATTGAGCTGACAGACAAAATCTGAGCGAGAAGAATCCATAAATCCAGAGGGCTATACACAGTACACTGTCTCAGTGAGAGTGCTATGGAGAAATGCATTCTTCAAATCTAGTTGATGAATGGGCCAGTTCTAAGATAATGCCAGGGAGAGAACAACTCAAACTATCACAAGCTTGACAATAGGACTGAAAGTTTCATCATAATTAACACCAGGCCGTTGTGTGAAATCCCACAATACCCAGCGAGCCTTGTAGCGATCAAGAGACCCATCAACGAGCAATTTATGTCGATAAATCCACTTGTCAGTCACAACATTGACGCCAGGAGGACGAGGCACAAGACTCCAGGTGTCATTAGCAATCAGAGCGTCATACTCAGCCTGCATAGCAGAGCGCCAATTGAGGTCTGACAGTGCATCATGAACATGAACAGAGCAAGGAAGAGGTGACATGGGCACAGCGTGGAGGTTGACGCGATCCATGGGCTGTGCAATGCCAGCCTTGCCACGCATGCGTATAGAGTGCGCATTGGTGACCAGAGGGATGACGATCGGTCGAGTGGTGGCTATGTGGCCGGTACCACTGGCAACAACCTGTGCGTGAGCAACAGGGGCAGCAGGACCGGTAACACTCGTGGTCGTTGTGGCACTGCTGGCAGCGACCTGTGCAGGGTGCACAGGGACAGCGGCACCGAACAACGAGGACTCGGGCGACTACGGCCCTGCACTAGGGCTCAACGGCGTAAGTGTGGCCTCGGGCATGGGGTGTACCACTGTTAATGCCAAAATCTAGAGGATCTAATGGTGCTAAAGCCGATCGGCTGAGAGGTGTCCGATAACTACAATGAAGAAGCCGATTGGGTTGTAGCGAAGGAAGACTCGGTTCCATATTGGAAGACTATTCAGATAAAACCGAGTTTGCGGAAGAGCCGTGGACTCCACAGTACGATGTTTTATCTTTGTAAATTTTAACCTTATTTAATTAGGAAGGTTTAGTTAGTTAGTTAACTTCTTTAGAGATTTTTTTCCTTTGTTTTTGTTAGGAAATAATGTCCGGTGATTGTAAACGCGTCGGACTCTGTCTGTAAATCCAGGGTATAAATATAGACCCTCTGGAGTAATGTAATATATCTCTCGACCAATACAATCTCGGCGCATCGCCACCCTAGTTCATCTAGGTTTTTACTGGTGGGTTCTAGCTCTCGACGTGGGGCTGCATCGGTTAAGTTCGATCTCCGACGAAGGGGTAAGTCCCGCCACTATCTAAGGCTGCATCGGTTAGGTTCGACCTCTTAGGCTGATCAGACGTATCGCATCACGTCCGTGCAGGGCCTATCGGCCTGTTAAGCTCCCTCTATCGTCGTCAATTTCGTGCTGCATCGGTTAGGTTCGATCTATGAGGCTATCGACGGTAGACCAAGCTTTAGGCTTATAGTTTTCTACACGGCGTATCATCGAAGTACTAGCTGATGAGTTATCCAAGCTCTGAGCTTCACACCTAGCGCATCGGCTCCTCGGCCGATACGCATCAGCCTTTAGAGGTGTCCCTTGATGCGTAACACTAAGCGCATCAGTCTCCCAGTCGATACGCACCCACATTGGTCAATTGCAGGGTCAAATTGACTGGCACGCCCGTACCCATACCTTCACGCCAGAGCTGATCGAACCCCACGACCCTCGGCGCGCGTACCTTGAGCCACGGAGAGAAGTCGATCGGCCTACACTGGAGCTAAGCAGACCTCCTAGGTGTTCGGCGTGTTCGCGCCGGGGCGCGCAAGGGATCTCAGCATGAACAACCACTGAGGAAGCTGCTATACCTGCACGCATAAAATGAGCTTAAAGAACTAAAGCGGTGAGATCATGATCATCGACAAGCAAGTCCAGGGCGGAGGGTGCCATGGGTGTGCTAGACATGTCGAAGAAAGGGAAAAAAGATTCATCAAAAACGACATGTCTAGAAATGAGAATG
The DNA here is from genome assembly GCA_030770085.1 of Oryza coarctata. NCBI lineage: Eukaryota > Viridiplantae > Streptophyta > Magnoliopsida > Poales > Poaceae > Oryza > Oryza coarctata. Next base: position 5,989,192 of record CM061484.1, on the reverse strand, counting down.
CGGTTCGATTGAAGCTCGAGGCATCGATAGCCTTTGTGCTAAGGAGTAGCCAAGGGGCAAGTTTGTGGGGCACTGTAGAGGACATATTGGGGTAACAGGCGCAACCAAAAACTTTGAGATGGTCATAGGAGGGCTAGGCAGAGAAGAGAGCATTGTATGGTGTGGAGGAGGTGAGAGTTTTGGTGGAAAGGCGGTTCACAAAATATGTGGCGGTGTTAACGCCAAAATCTGACGGATCCGATGGCGCTAAAGCCGATCGGCTGAGAGGTCCGTTGGAGGGTTTGATGCAGCCATCGGCCGATGGAGATACTGAGACAAAGCCGATGGAGAACTGTAGAAAAGCCGATCAGATTAGTAGAAGATTGGATCGGCTTGAAGACAGGGGATTGTCCAATCAGGATCAGGTCCGAGAAGCCCGAGGGAAGGAAGGAGAAGGATCGGCTTGACTTAAAGAAGGTCCGATAGCTACAGTGGAGAAGCCAATTAGGTTGCAGCAAAGGAAGACTCGGTTACAAATTGGAAGATTATTCAAATGAAACCGGGTTTGCGGAGAAGCCGTGGACTCCACGGCAGGGTGCTTATTTTTGTAAATTATAACCTTACTCAATTAGGGAGGTCTAGCTGGTTAGTTAACTCCTTTAGGAATATTTTTCTTTGTTCTTACTAGGAAATAATGTCCGATGGTCGTAGACGCATCGGACTCTGTCTATAAATCCAGGGTATAAATATAGACCCCCTGGAAACATGTAAAACATCTCTCGATCATATTCAAACTCGGCGCATCGCTACCCTAGTTTATCTAGGTTCTACCGGCGGGTTCTGGCTCTCGACGCGGGGCTGCATCGGTTAAGTCCGATCTCCGATGAAGGGGTAAGTCCCGCCACCATCCCGATATGTTCTGCTTTGTCTAAGGCTACATTGGTTAGGTCCGACCTCTTAGGTCGATCGGATGTATTGCATCACGTCCGTGCTACACCTATCGGCCTGTTAAGCTCCCTCTGCCGTCGTCGGTCTCGTGCTGCATCGGTTAGGTCTGACCTACGGGGCTACCGACAGTAGATCGAGCTTCAGGCCTATAGTCTCCTGCACGGCGTATCATTGGAGTGCTAGCCGATGAGTTATCCATGCTCTGTGCTTCACGCCCAGCGCATCGGCCCCTCGGCCGATACGCATCAGCCTTTAGAGGCGTCCCACGACGCGTAACGCTAAATGTATCGGACCTCCAGCCAATACGCACCCGCCTTCAGAGAGGCGTCCCCTCATCGGCTCAGTTAGCCGATGGGTTCGTTCCTATCCTTGCTACGGCATAGCCGATCCGGCGTCCTCCGTATCATCGCCGCTGGCCCCGGCCTCGTACTGTCTCGGTTAGGTCCGATCTTCGAGGTTCGGTGTTGATGGCGCTGCCACGGCGGGCGACAGGTCTCTTGCTGTCATATCCGGAGCGGCATCGGCTTTGCAGCTCGTGCCTTCTTGCGCTAATCATCGCCTAGGCCGTATCCGCTTTCATCGGTTTTTCCAGCCGATGGATCACTGTTCGGCTGTCCGGAGGGATCCTGTGCGCCTCGATATCCTCTGAGCACGCCCTGGTTCCTCCATCGGCTCTACGGTCAACCGCTCGTCGACACCTGTCCACATCGGCTCCCCAGCCGATCAAACAGCATCCCGAACCTATCGGCAGCCAGCCGATAGCGAGCGTCTGTATCGGACCCGCTCGTCTCACCTCCTTGTCAATTGCAGGGTCAAATTGACTGGCACACCCGCGAACCTCGAGACCTAAGGACCTGCACTGGAGACAAGCAGACCTTTCAGGCCTTCGCGTGACCGAGCCGCCGTCCCTCCCCGGTCACGGGATTTTTTAGCGGCGAGCAGGCGGTGTGAACGGCCTCAACCCAGTAAGCTAGAGGGAGACTCGCCTAAAACAAAAGAGAACACAGAGTGTTATTGATGGTATGAATGGAACGCTCTACTTTACTATTTTATTGGGAAGTGTATGGACACGACATGCAGAGGGCAACACCATGGGAGAGGGAAAACGTGCTGGCCTGGAAATTATCGAATTCACGGCCATTGTCGCACTGGATGCTCTTGATGGTGGTGCCAAACTATGTGTGAACATAAGCAAAAAAGGTAGAAATAGTGGAAAATATCTCGGATTTGAGACGAAGGGGAAAAGTCTAAATGTAGTGAGAGCAGTCATCAAGAATAATAAGATAATATTTGTATCCTGACACACTAACAAGTGGAGAGGTCCATAGATCACAATGAAATAAATCAAAATTATGAGTAGCACGAGAGGTAGATGTACCAAAAGGTAGACGTACATGACGACCGAGTTGGCACGCATGACATATATGATCGATATCATCTTTATTGCAGGAAATGACATTGGACCTAATGAGTTTGGACATAACTTCACGTCCAAGATGACTAAGACGGTGATGCCAAAGAGAGGTGGGTGCGGTGATGAACGCGGAGGTGCTGGTAGATGATGCAAAAAATGGGTAGAGGTCACCGGAACTATTGCACCTGGCGATCACGTTCCTAGTTTGCAGATCCTTCACAGAAAGATCAAATGGATCAAACTCAATGGAACAATTATTGTTGGTGGTAAACCGATGAATGGAAATTAAATTCTTAATAATGTTGGGTGATACGAGAACATTATTAAGAGCAAAATCACGATGTGGTAAGGAAAAATGATGGGATCTAGTGGCTATGACAAGAAGTAAAGCACCATTTTCCACAACGATAGATGAAGGAGTAGATGAAGAGGGTGGAGAAATGGTGGAGAGTATACTAGCATCCGAGGTCATATGTGAATCGGCACTCGTATCAGCATACTACTCAGAGGCTAGTTGATTCAGCGTCATAGTGTTGAGTGCCAAGACCCTCCATGAGTACGCATCCAAGGCGCCGCCTGGTACGTTGGTGAGGGTGCCTAGAAGGTTGGCAGTGCAGCTCCCCCATGGTACATGCTGTACAGGGACAGTGGGGCACCGTATGCACCTCTATAGGTGCCGAGAAGAGCACCGAAACCGCCATAGTACGGGGCTACGTGGAACGCAGGCTGTAGCAGTGGAGGTCATTCGGACTGGTCATACGGCCACATGTGCACGGTTCTAGCCCAAGGGTAGGCAAAAGACGGGTATACGGCCGTACCGAAAGGGGCGCTGCCCTGTCTACCTAGGGCCATACCAGCAAAGGGCGCTAGAGAGCTGCCACCAGTAGAACCGCCATGTCCACCATGGCCACGGCGGCAGCCATTGCGCTAGCCCCCGGTTGGTGCAGCGAGGCCCGGAGGAGGAGGCACTCCCGAACGTGGAGCAGCGGTGGCACCTAGAGCCACTGGATGCTGCGTCGCAGTGATGAGGGCGGCCGGTGGGGACGGAGGACGAGCATCAATCTCTATCTCCTCCAATAGGAGGTGTGTGCGTGCTTCAGTAAACGTCGAGAATGGCCTATGCATGACACTATGTGGCGAAACTTGCCACTAAGACCACAGAGGAGCGTGAGGACCATCTACCGGTCGCCAATGGGATCACCAAATTTGGCGAGGAAGGCAGCCATGGACTCAAGGCGGTGGCAGTAGTCGGTGATGCTCAGGGACTCCTGGCGGAATGTGCGAAATTGTGTCTCTAGGAGAAGGGCACGAGACTCCTTCTGGCCGAGGAATTCGTCCTCGAGGTAGCACCACGCGTTACGGACGCGACCTTGTCGCATCATCAGTGACTGCTGCAGGTTGCTGGAGATGGTGTCGTAAACCCATGTGAGGATGCAGCAGTCCGCCTGGAGCCACACCGAGCACACGGGAAACGCTTCATCCTCGAGGACGTGGCGAGTGAGGGCATATTTGCCGAGGACGGTGAGGAACATGCCGCGCTACTTAGTGTAGGAGTCTATGGCCTTGTCGAGGACTATGGAGATGTGTGCCTTGACGTTGACAACGGTGGTGGCTGGCACCTAGAGAGCCACGTGAGCGCTCTCGTACGCGTCTAGGGTGTCGTTGTGAAGGTGGGCCTCCTCGGCCCGACGCGCTTCGTCAGCACGAGCAACATCGGCCGCGAGATGGCGGTCTTCGAAAGCAGTGGCGCCATCATCTTTGCCAGCCATAAGGGGCAAGACTGGCGATCGGCAGCCGATCATTCAATCAGATCAGAGGGGTCAGCAGCCGATCAGATCGGAGGATCGGTAGTCGATCAGTTCGGAGGGATCGGATTGTAGATCGGAGGGGTCGGCAGCCGATCGGAGGGGTCAGCAGCCGATCGGAGGGATTGGCAGCCGATCAGATCAGAGGGATCGGATCGCAAATCGGAGGGATCGGCAGATGGATCAGATCGACAGTAGATCCGATCAGATCGGATCGGTAGGCGATCGGATCGATAGCAGACACGTCAGATTGATCGCATCGGCAGGCGATCGGATCGACAGCAGACACGTCAGATTGATCGGATTGGGAGCGCGGGCGATGAGACCGGCGACACACCCGGTGACATGTAGTCAGCAATCGATGGTGGCGGTCGGATCGACGACGAGCATTGGTTCAGGAGTGGAGGCAGGATCGGATCGGTGGCCACACCCAGTGATGAGGGCAGCTACGGGGCGGGCGATCAGATCGGCAGCGTGGGCGATGAGACCGGCGACACACCCGGTGACATGTAGTCAGCAACGGTGGTGACGATCGGATCAGTGATGGGCGCTGGTTCGGGAGCGGCGGCGTTGCGGAGGCAGAGCGTCGGACCTCGGCAGTCTCCCACAGCATAATAATGGTGGAGGAGGAGGTCGAACGATGACAGCAATAACAACGGGGGGTTTTGGTTACGGAAAGATAGCGAATTGGAACCGCTCTAATACCATAAAAATGTGAGAATGATTGATTTTATTCTCTATCAATATATTAGTATATATAGACTGACCAAGGTGACTCATAAATAACCACACAACCATACCATGATTAATCTATTATAATTATACTTTCTATAATTAAAATTTGGTAGCCATTGCTACCATATTTTAAAAGAAAAGAGAGAGTTTTCATTGCTTTGAAAGTATACCTATACCCGTGGAGAAGAGGGTGGAGGGGGATTGTTTGCAGATGGGTGTTACAGTATCTAATTCAATAATATATGAAACCGTTGCCATTTTTAGGGAAAAAGCAGGAGCTGAAATCGTAACCATATCAGTGTAATATTGATTAGCAGACAACGCGACATAAGAGAGCGGAGAGAGATAGCACCGATCTATACGCTACGCAAAAATCATAGGCAGTATAGCATGCATGGAATCAGTATGGGCAAAACAAAGTACGAGAGATATTGAAAAGTCACTAGTCTCACCCATCAACGCTTCCCCTCCCACTCACCTTTAGAGCGCTCACAACAATGCGTGGCCACCTAGGCTCCGATATCCCACCATGGATTAAAAATGTTGTTGCCATTACTGCAACAAAGACATTGTTTCGGACAATATAGACCTGTAGCCACAGAGAAGACCGTCGTCACTTCATGACAGAAAAAACAACAGCAAATGGCTTAAATGTAAAAATTTCCGTCACTCCGTTGAGGCTATCGTGCATTTTCATCCTAGGTGACTCTCTCTCTCTCCCCCGGTGTCACCTTTGATACTGGCTTACATTATGAATGTTCATAGGGCATTTGCAATGCTCCATCCTAGATGGCAACCTCAGAGAACAACGTAGGCCTGGATATTAGACGAAGGAGAGAGAGCGGCGAGATGGTGGCTTTAAGTGGTGCCAGGTGCCTTCAACAATGCAAATTTCATAAGAAGAGAAAATACCTTCAAGTGGTGTCAGTGGTGTTAGGGTGCCTTCTATAGGATCGTAAGAAGAGAAAATGTGATCCAAGAGGAGCAAAGGGAACTCATCTCACGCATGTGGTCTTCTAGGTCAATGCCGGGCCAAAAACTGTGGCAACAATCGCTTCCACAATCGAGGAAGACGTCACCTCGGGAATGACCACCTCTGCCCCAGCCACGTAGAGGTCAAATGGTGAGCTTGTGGCTAAATTCGGTGAGGTAGTGCATTGATCCGGTGAGTAGATGGCCAGGAACACCACAGGCTGGTGACGGTGGACGACAGACTCCGTCGGTGGCAGTCGGAACGAGGGAGAGGGCTGGTGGCAGCTGATGTTGAGGTGTTATGATTAATATTTTATTATAAATAATTAGTCTATAAATAATTTATTTAGTAAAAATTATTTTGATAATATATTTAAATGTAGGTTAAGTACGTGTGATTAGGTTATAATGTTTGTTACTAGAAATATTTATTTTGTCTAATGGCTTAATGTTAAATATGATTAATGTCAAGAATCGGATCTATGCTCAATAAGGTCAACATCTGTCAAGATCGAAACTACACTTAAGGAGAGCCAAGGTCCAGGATATCATATGACAAAATTAAACATAAGGTAACACATAATGGATGGATATCTTATGAAAAATTCTTTGCAAAGGGCTTCACAAGTTGTGTGTGCAAGCGTCGAAAAAATCACACAGAAATTTGAAGAGAAAATAGGAGGATGATTGCTATAGTCTTGAGGTACTAAAGTGCCCAGTTGATGCTAAGAGATCGATCAGGAGATTTGGATTAAAGCTTGAGCACGTACAGGGAATGGTAGCGGACTCATGCACACGGTAGATTGAAAATCAGATTGGGATTTTTTTACAATCGACTAAAGTAGCCCACGGGACAGGAGCAATATAACATAGGTGTATGCAAGGGAAGGATTAATTTCACTTTGTGTGAGTATCAAATTGTAGCACACGAAGGGTCTCCGTTTTATATGTGCGGGATATTCTACGGCTGGCTGAAAAAGATTTTAGTTTTGTAAGAGAAGGTTTAGAATTTGGTAAATTAAATTGGATCTAGAAATTAAGAGGTTGAGTCTTAGTAGTACTAAGAGTTCTACTCTTACTTTGTATTAAAGGTTTTACATATAAATAGATGAGGGTTAAGTCACTAGAGAATAACTTTTACAAGAGAGAAAATCTAGGCACAGTTTTAAGAGGGATAAATGAGTGTCACGAACAAAAAAAATCATGAAAGTAGATCAATTTTATTATATTAAGATATGCCTACAAAGTGACGGTAGAACCGATGATAAGGTGGCAGTTAGATCGACATGTGAAGAAATTGCTATAACTTTGTCTAAGTCAGAGGTATCTTTTTATTTTAAAAAAAATAATTTTTGATAATCCTATGATTCATCTTCTCTGGTAGGTATTCTTGTACATCAATAACAAAGCATAGGTTTACATGTCAGTCGGGAGCTAGGAGAGAGCGCAGAGCATTCTGCATTTGTACGGCTGTAGGGAGTTGACAGGAAATATATTGAGTAAGAGATGAAATAAGGTAGGGGAGTGAATGTGGTTTTTTTATCTAAGGCTTCTCATCTTAAAAAATTTAGATGAATGATAGTTTTAAAATATTATAAGGACCTTAAGGAAAAAATAGAAGAGGCTCAAATAGAGATTCATCTACCCATTTGAAGCTACATGTATTGTAGGATTAGTACTCTCAACACACGGTGGCAAGCTTTTTACCCCAATTCTTATTAAGGTTGCTTCCATTGCAAATACCCTTAAACACTCTTTGCATGACTTGCTTTTTTATTAGAGTAAACTGCACTAGCAGCCTAAGAAGATTTTATCTAGGTTCACAGGTGCCTCCTTCTTCTCCTGACACTGCTCCTTTTCCCACCACCGGTAGCAGTTCCAACAGATCATCGACGGTTTCAGTAGCAGCGATGGCAATGTCTCTCTCCCACTGCTATCTGTGCTCATTGCCAACGGCCACCGATAGGGATTGAAATTTAATTTCAAAATTTTTAAAATTTCATTAATTTCAGGCCGCCCACACACACATAACTATCTCACTTGAAATTTTTGGATTTTTTCAATATTTTTTGAATTTGGTCAAAATGTATTCAAATTCAGTCTTTATTAAAATTTCAAATAGTTTCATGCAAAAACGTACCCAAAATCCTGAATTTTACAAAATTTTGATGACCACCGAAATTTCAGCCATAAACAAAAGTGTAAACCATGGCCACTAGTACCCCTAATATTGTCATTTTTCCTCTCTTCATCCCCATCTCTCTCCAACGAAGACCAAATCGAGGAAGACCAAATCGAGGGCTGCAACGGATGAGGATGGCATCTAGTGGTGCCAACAACAAATCAGCATCTAAATCTAGGAGGCGACGAGGTCCTCCTTTGCACACCTTACACGCCAACAAGCTATTCCTTGCTCACCGACCAACTCCCTGCACGCCCTTCTCCCCCCACCCCTACCCTTGCCCGCGAGCTCCCCCGTGCCAGCGAGTTCCCTCCGCCTCATATGCCGGTGAGGTCAGGAGGCTAGAGCTGCTGCTGGGGAAAGGGAGGAGAGAGAGTGGGAAAAAGGAAAAAAGATAAATAAAAAAGTAAGTGCGTACAAGTTTCAGAATATCTTGAACCCTACGTCGATCTTTGCTTTGAAATCAGTAATTAAAGAAATATATATATTGCCCTCTCTCTCGCTTGATCTGAGCTTAATTTTGCCAGTCATGGTTTCTGCAGCTGCAACGACGGCGAGCTATAGATCCATGGCGGCGGCGGTCAGTGCATCGCAGGGTGTCATGCGGTCCCTTCCGAGCAAGCTCGACTCGTTGCCGCTGCAGCCGCCGCCGCAACCCTCGCTACGGAAGGGGGAGAAGAAGAAGATCCTACTCCTCAAAGGCGACCTCCAACACCTGCTAGATGACTACCTCATCGAGCCGTCAGACACCGCGCCGCCGGACTGGACGGCGGCGTGCTGGGCGAAGGAGGTGCGCGAGCTCTCCTACGACGTCGATGACTTCGTCGACGAGCTAGCAACCCAGCTCCACCGCGACGGCCATGCCAGTAGTACTACTACTGTTGCCAAGAAGACGACTATGCTGATCTCACGGCTTCGAGGTGAGCTCAGCCGGCGGCGATGGATCGCCGACGAGGTCACCCGGTTCAGGGCCCGCGTGAAGGAGGCCATTCGCCGCCACGAGAGCTACGATCTTGGCAGGTGCACCTCAAGTCCTAGGGAGGAAGACGACGAACGCCGCCAGTTTCTGTCGCTGACGTTCGGGATGGACGATGCCGTCCATGGCCAGCTCGTTGGAAGGGATAGCCTGATGAAAAAACTCGTCCGGTGGCTGCTGGACGACGGCGAGCCGAAGCTCAAGGTGGCATCCATTGTTGGATTCGGAGGTGCTGGCAAGACGACGGTGGCCACGGAATTCTACCGTCTGCATGGCCGGCGATCGGAGAAGCCGTTCGACTGCCGAGCTTTCGTGCGGACGTCCCGGAAGCCTGACGTGACGAAGATCCTCACCGACATGCTGTCACAGCTGCGGCCACAACGTCATCATCAGTCTTCGGATGTTTGGGAGGTTGATCGACTCGTTGAAACTATCAGGGCGCATTTGCAAGATAAAAAGTAAGTATTTTTTTATCCTTCATATAGTACTACATAAATTTAATTTACTGGACAATGTTCGTAATATTTTAAAGTACTGTTATAGTACTCTTTAATTAGTATACATTAGAAACTATCTGATGGGTTATACTAGAAGCCTAAACGATTGCACACCCGTTCTACTAACAATAATTGAGTTATTAATATAAACTAACAATAATTGAGTTATTAATATAAACTAGGAATAAAACTTCCGCATATGCGCGGGAATATTTTTTATTTTATATAAGAATCTACACCATAAAATAGTATATGAATTTTCATTACAATTATCTCATTATAATTGTAGAAACCATGAATTTGGATCTATTAAGAATGCATTTGGGATTCAATCATAAACCACGTTTGCCCCCCGATTGTATGCAAACCAAACATCTCCATCCGTCCTAAAACTAATACCTTTTAACTTTTTATATGGTTTTCAAAACTATTATTTAACCATTTTTTTATTATACATTATCGGTAGATATAGATTTAACATCTTATAAAATCACTTTCGAATATAAATCTAATAATATAACATACAAAACATATATATTATCAGTTTAGTTATTAGTCAAAATTGACTTTTATAAATAACAGGTATATTGTAGGATAGAAAGATGACTTATTATTATTATCCTAGGCACCTTTTCAATAGAAGAAATTGCATCTATACCATCAAAATAAGCCTATTAGCAAGCATACGATCAAAAAACTTCATCTTCACTCCATACAAGGTAAGTTTCAATGTCTTACTATTGTCTAAATCTGTATAGATAACTATACAAATACTACACTTTCACCTAATGGGATTACACCATTGATATTAGACATGATCTTGCACCTAGTGAAGTTAACTATAATTGCCAAGGTTTTCTTCTCTAATGCTGTGAAGCTCCGGTTTAGACCAAAACACGCTCCTTGCACTCACATATCCGTTCAAGCTCTGCATAGACACAGCCATCAGGCCCCTGCTTGTCTCATTCCTTTTCGATGCCATGAAAAAGCCCTAGCTCTAACATATATCAATACGGTCGTACCCCTACATACCAGCATGGTGCACGCCGGCTTTACCATCACTGCGCTCGATCAGCATTTGCACGTCCACTTAGGCTCCCCATAGACACACCCAAAGGGCCTCTGCATTAGCTCACTTCGGTGAGAATCACTGTTGAATCACCTACCGTTGTCCACGTTGGACATCTAGTTCACCATGTTCAAGCTCATATAGGACTTTCTCATTGAGTTGGTCGGTTGAGCTCCACTACCAGCATTGACCTCCCGCTTGGACCCACCTTACCTCAGCCATCCACACACGCCCGTGATACCACATCAGTGCACCAAGCTTTGTTGTGCATGCGTCAATGGCGGCCATCGAGAAGGACATAGAGAGGGTTCAGGGAGACAAATAGAATTTGGGAAGATGAGGAGTTAAGAATAGGATTCGGGATGGAATCGTTCTGTGATAATGGAGATGGAAAATACAATGAGGTGACCGAAGCAGTAATTTTGTTAAGGTTTGTGTTAATTTGTAGTATAGAATACAGGCAAATTTTTTTGATATATTTTTTTCTTTTGAATATGAGTGTGGTCGATTATTTTACACATCACGATAAAAATCTATATGAATCGCCATCATTATTGTTATATTTTGACATAGATCTACTATCCAGTGCATAGCACATCACCAAAGCCTTGCTATTTATAACTGCAGATTTACGAACTCAAAAAAGCATTTATTACTTATTTGGAGTACGCTCATAGTTACATGAGTGGAGCGCTAATAGCCACTTGAGCTAGCTAGAGCTTTTGTTGATATATATAATAAAAAAGGGATAGTGTGGAAAAAGTGATCATAAGAGAACATTTTTTTCTCTATAGCCATGCCATATATTATAAATAGGTGTATCTTAAAAATTAAACTTTGTATTCCATTTGGATTTTCTGTATGGCATATGTTTGTCACAAGCACCTGATATATAGGGAATTCCAATAAACTATAATCAAATATAAACTACATGTATGATCTTCTGTTAACATATATAATAATAATGTTTAGATAATGTGGAAAAGGGTTGATAGGACAACGTGGTTTTCTCTCTATAGCCATCTCATATATTGTAAAATATATATACCATGAAATTAAACTTTCTATCCATTTGGACTTTCTCAATGACATATGTATCAAAAAAAACACCCAATATTTGTAGGGAATTAAAATAAACCATAACCAAATATAACAGAAATCGTTTAGTGTGCATGTCTGCCAAAATCTAGATGATCCGATGGTGCTAAAGCTGATCGGCTGAGAGATGTCCGATAGAGAATTTGATTCAGCCTATAAACAGGATCGATCGATGGAGATATTGGTCAGCTCGTGAGCCAAAGCTGATCGAAACTGTAGAGAAGCCGATTAAATTAGTAGAAGATTGGATCGGTTTAAAGACAGGAAATTATCTGATCGGGGTCAGGTCCAAGAAGCCCGAGGAAAAGATGGAAAAGGATCGGCTTGAGTAAAAAGAAGGTCCAATTACTACAGTGAAGAAACCGATCGGGTTATAGCGAAAGAAGACTCGGTTCCAAATTGGAAGATTACTCAGATAAAACTGAGTTTGTGCAAGAGCCGTGGACTTCACGGTAAGATGTTCTATCTTTGTAAATTGTAAACTTATTAGGAAGGTTTAGTTAGTTAGTTAACTTCCTTAGAGATATTTTCCTTTGTTCTTATTAGAAAATAACGTCCGATGGTTATAAACGCGTCGGACTCTGTCTGTAAATCCAGGGTATAAATATAGACCCCGTAGAAACATGTAACATATCTCTCGATCAATACAATCTCGGCGCATCGCCACCCTAGTTCATCTAGGTTTTACCGATGGGTTCTGGCTCTTGACGCGGGACTGCATCGGTTAAGTCCGATCTCCGACGAAGGGGTAAGTCCCGCCACCATCTCGATATGTTCTGTTCTGTCTAAGGCTGCATCGGTTAGGTTCGACCTCTTAAGCCGATCAGACGTATTGCATCACGTTCGTGCAGGGCCTATCGGCCTGTTAAGCTCCCTCTGTCGTCGTCAATTTTGTGCTACATCGGTTAGGTTCGACCTACGAGGCTGCCAATGATAGATCGATCTTCAAGCTTATAGTTTTCTACATGGCGTATCATCGGAGTGCTAGCCGATGAGTTACCCATGCTCTGAGCTTCGCGCCCAGTGCATCAGCCCCTCGACCGATACGCATCAGCCTTTAGAGGTATCCCTTGACGCGTAACGCTGAGCGTATCGGACTCCCAGCTGATACGTCCCCGCCTTCAGAGAGGCCTCCCCTTATCGGCTCAGCTAGCCGATGGGTTCGTTCCTATCTTTGCATCAGCATAGCCGATCCGGTGTCCTCCGTATCATCGCCGCTGGTTTCGGCTTCGTACTGTCTCGGTTAGGTCCGATCTTCGAGATTCAGTGTTAATGACGCTATCACGGTGGGCAACGGGTCTCTTGCTGTCATATCCGAAGTGGCATCGGCTTTGCAGCCCGTGCCTTTTTAATACTATTTCTTACCTAGTCCGTATATGCCTTCATCGGTTTTTTCAGCTGATGAACTATTGTTCGGCTATCCGAACGGATCCTGTGCGCCTTGCTATCTTCTGAGTACAACCTGTTACCTCCATCGGCTCTGCGGTCGATTTCCTATCGACACCTGTCCACATCAGCTCCCCAGCCGATCGAAGAGCTTCCCGATTCTATTGGCAGCCAGCCAATAGCGAGCGCCTGTATCGGCCTACCGTTTGACGAACCTGCTCATCTCATCTTTTTGTCAATTATAGGGTCAAATTGACTGGCACGCCCACACCCGTATCAACGCGTCGGAGCCGATCAAACCCCTCAGCCCCTGGCGCACGTATCTCAAGCCACGTAGAAAAGTCGATCGGCCTGCACTGGAGCGAAGCAGACCTCCAAGGCGACCGGTGTGTTCACTCTAGGGAGCGCGAGGAACCTCGGCACGAATAATGTCACCAAATTGTTCGATTGTCAAAAAAAATAATTGTCAAAGAAAAATCTATATCTATGACCTAATTTTTTTATGAATTAGTGGGTATAAAAGCAAATCACAAATTGGATATGATAATTTAAAAGCTACAATCCTTTATGGATTTAATTTATCTACACGTGTTTGTAGATTGATATATGATAGCATAATTTATATTTTAATTTTTTTAATATGTAATGTCAATGTGCCATATTTTTTATAATAAAAATATAGTAATATGGATCTTAAATTATCCGCTTAGTGGTGAAAAATAGTATTGTTGAAACAAATTAGGAATTAGATACATGATTTAATAGTTTTGTTTATTTGAATATTATTTTTTTCTGCCGTACTTAGAGAGGAGAATTAGCGGATTTGTTTCTTTATAAATCTTGCCTTAGGAGTGGTCCATCGCTTTTTCTCAGATTTTTTTAATTTAGATTTGAGGGCAGGAGAATTGGAGGGGAACAACCATAAAAAAAGAAAAGAGGGGAGAGAGAGTATGTACGTACGCAACGAAGGGGAGAGATTGGCCTCCGTTTTTTTTTCTTTTTTAATCTAACCTATTGGTTGGGGTACTGATTTTTGCTTTCTTTTAATCTAATGGTTAAAAATATTGGGTTTCAAAATCGATAGTTAGATGTTTTACTTTTTGTTTTTTTTCTCAAAATTTATAAGATTCCTCTAATTTATTAGAGCACTATATGGCAGCCTAGAAGTATATTTAATAAACTTTTAATATATAATAGATAGATAACAGACATAGATATGGTTCATTGCAAGAAAAAATGAAAGGTAAAGTGCTTACATTATTTCTACTGCCAGTAGAAACTCTGTAAAGTTTTTAGTATTTTTAATTGCTAAATGTAAGTGAAACTATATGCATCTTTCACACCTTGTTAAATTTTTTGACTAAACTAGCACAACGGCTGTTAATTTATAAGTTGTAATGTATTTTCTTTTCATTATCTCAGTTGCCTTCTTGTAAAGAACTCTTTTTTACTTAATAAAAGTAATCATAGGGGCCTACCCTACTGTTGTTTGTTTTTAAAAAATTAGACTAAACTCAATCATATTTGTAAGAAACAAAATTGACAAAACAACTAAAATTAACAGTGATAAACAGAGCAAATTGACTATTTACTTACGAGTGTCTTTTTTCATGTCTTAGATATGTGGTTAAGTTTAATTTATGAATTTAGAAAGACATAGAACATGTCTCACCGACATGCATGTTTGTAAAGCTGACAAGATGAAGTTGCACTGCACATTTTTAAATTTAGCATGCTATCTCATGCATAGCTTTCTAAATTTTATTTTATTTTTCTGACATTAGAAGTTTGATGTTTACGAAGTACTAAATATTCTACAGGTACTTCATCATAATTGAAGATTTATGGGCTTCATCAACGTGGGATATTGTTAGCCGTGGTTTACCAGAGAATAATAGTTGCAGTAGAATACTAATAACAACAGAAATTGAACCTGTAGCTTTGGCTTGCTGTGGTTATAACTCAAAGCACATTATTAAGATTGATCCATTAGAAGTTTTTCAGTAGAGTTGTTGGAGAAGGAAATGAATTTCCTGGACACCTTACTGAAGATTCTTGTGACACAATAAAAAAATGTGGTGGCTTGCCACTAGCAATAACTATAGCAGCCAGACATTTTAAAAGCCAGATGTTAGATGGAATGAAGCAATGGAATCACATACAAAATTCATTGACTACTTCCAGTCTGAAGAAAAATCCTACTTTGCAGGGGATGAGACAAGTACTCAACCTTATTTACAACAATCTTCCTCATTGCTTGAAAGCATGTGTGCTATACCTTAGCATCTACAAAGAAGACTACATAATCAGGAAGGCCAACTTAGTGAAGCAATGGATGGCTGAAGGTTTCATCAATTCAATAGAAAATAAAGACATGGAAGAAATTGCAGGGAACTATTTTGACGAACTTGTTAGTAGGGGAATGATCCACCCAGTAGATATTAACTGCAAAAATGAGGTATTGTCCTGTGTAGTGCACCATATAGTACTAAATTTCATCAGATGTAAGTCAATAGAGGAGAATTTCGGTATTACATTGGATCATTCTCAAACGACAGTATGACATGCTGACAAGGTTCGCCGACTGTCTCTTCACTTTGGCAATGCACATGATGCAACGCCACTAGCAGGTTTGAGACTCTCACATGTTCGATCAATGGCATTTTTTGGACAAGTCAAGTGTATGCCTTCCATTGCAGATTATAGGCTTCTTCGAGTTCTGGTTCTTTATTTTTAGGCTGATCAAGAGAAAGCAAGCTATGACCTCATTAGCATCTCTGAACTGTCACAACTGAGATATCTGAAGATTACAGGTAATATCACGGTTAAACTTCCAGAGCAGATGCAAGGACTACAAATCTTGCAGACACTGGAAGCAGATGCAAGAGCAAGTATTGTCCCATTGGATATTGTTCATACACAGTGTTTGTTGCACCTTCGTCTTGTACTACTTGAGCTGCTCCCTCACTGTCACAGGTGCATCTTCACCAGCATCCCCAAATGGACTGGAAAGCTGGACAAGCTCCGCATTTTAAACATTGCAGTCATGCAGATTTCCCAGGATGACCTTGACACTCTCAAAGGACTGGGATCTCTCACTGCTCTTTCGCTGCTTGTTCGAACAGCGCCTGCGCAAAGAATAATTGTTGCGAATGAGGGGTTCTTTGCTCTCAAGTACTTCATGTTTGTCTGTACCGCACCATGCATGACTTTTGTGGAAGGAGCAATGCCCAGTGTGCAAAGGTTAAATCTAAGGTTCAATGCCAACGAGTTCAAGCAGTCTCTATGGAGCCAGGGTTTGAACACTTGGTAGCCCTTGCAGAGATCTCTGCAAGAATTGGGGGCACTGGTGATGATGAATCAAACAAAACTGAAGTAGACTTTGCCTTGAGGAGTGCAATTCGAAAGCATCCGAGCACTCTTATGGTTGATATACAATGGGTGGATTGGATCTTTGGTGCTGAAGGGAGAGACTTGGATGAAGATTTGGCAAAACAAGATAATAACGGGTATGGATTTTTCATTCTATTCAGGTTACAAGGCTTCTTGTGCTTCTTACTTTCTCTGTCGTAGCTTCTATCGATCTTTACCTTCTATGCATCTTCAACCTGACTTGATGCTTGTTTGAAACCTGTTGTTACCTTGAATCAGGTTTTGTATGCTACCGGAATCATCTTCACGTCTACAGAGTAGAGGTAATTTAATTTATTGTCATTCTACAGTTCATATTAAGATCTCTTTTAGGGTACCTAAGGAGTTAATGGGAGATCCTATATTTTCTAGGGTACCTAGAAGGTGTGGTTCCTCGTCTTACCTCCTTAAGAACCGCAGAATACCTCTCTTCTAATTTAAAGTCATGTACACAAAATCATGGCGTCTCTCCTTTTACATCTGCTTTTCCACAAAATTAAGACAAATGCTTTGAAATTCCAATCTGGCCAATTCATATATGAAGAAAAGCTAGAGCATATATATATCCCACGGTACTAACTCATGTCTAAACCATAATTGCACACAACACGAAACATACACTACTACAGAGATAGATATCGAAGAAGACGTGCCCACTGGTGCGGAAGGGATGGTGATCGTGTGCCACACAATGGAGCAGTTCGTCCTCCACATGAGCCAGGCCGAGCAATCCCACAAGCTCGTAGTCATCCAGTTCCCTACTTCCAGGTGCCCTGCTTCGCGCTACATCGCTCCAGCTTTCACGGAGTATGCAAAGGAATTCGCCGGTGCAGTTTTCATTAAGGTCAATGTCGACAGCGACGAGCTGGAGAGTGTTACGGACTGGTATGACATCGAAGGCATAGTGCCAACGTTTTTCTTCGTCAAGGATGGGGAGAAGATTGACAAGATTCCTGGTGCTAACAAGGAGTTGCTCCGTGCCAAGATTCAAAGGCACATGGCTTCTCCTTACTTCCTCCGTTGATAATGACTTCTTTTACCGTCTTTGTGCAGTATATATAACACTTTTATAATAGTTAAGATATGTTACCACTAGGTACCTCAATAATATGAAGGTACACGGAGATATCACAAGTTAACAATAAATAATACGGTGACCGATAAATTATACGTGAAATAATTGTTTCTCTCTGAGGATTGTAACAGCTCCATTGGTTGACCAAGAGCTGATTATATGATAACATCCTAGGAGTATTACCTATGCTGCTCTGCTCTTTGGAATTTCCTATCAATGCATGTGTTCAGTAAACTTGATGAAAAAGTATTTTTGACTGTGGCTATGTCAGCAGACGCTTCCTTATTGTAGTACGAATCAGCTGAAATCAAATAGGTTCAGAAACTGGTGCTGGAGGTTAGGGTCATGATAGTACCTGTTCAGAACCAAAAAAATGTAGACGAACTCTAATGAAACCTACAAGAGATATAAGCCATGCCTACACAACATCAGTCTTAATTTCTGCACAGCTCCTCTGAAATTTGTACTCTTTCTTGCTGGAGTTAAGATTGGCATATGTTCTTTTCTGAAATTTATACTCTTTCTTGCAAGTATAAGACGCTACTCACCTCTTATTACTACCTATGAATCATATTTACCAATTGCTCTGGAAGATAGAGACTGCATCAATGAGGTTGTTGCTAGGAGGTAGCAAATTAAAGGGCCACGCACAGCAGCCTTTAGGGATTGCAAAATCCACCCAATCAGCTTCTTCACTGTCACAGCTGCTATCAAATTAATTTGAATACCAATGCAGAGCTATATCAATAAGCCAGTATTAAATTAATTCGAATGCTAATGCAGAGCTATCTGAATAAGCCAGTAATAATATGTAAAAGAGTGAAAGTCCAGCCGCTGCCTCTTCCCCTTTCTCTACGCTCGCTTGCATGGCACCGTTAACCGCTGAAAAAAAAAACATAAACCCCCCTAACGAGCTAGCTGCAACTTCAAACGGGGTAGTACGAAAGGAGTGGTACAACTTGGTTGCTTAGGACGGTTCCGTTTATTACATTTACCCGACGAGAGGAAGCTGAGTATTTTTGCTATGTGAAGAATCTTTTTTACTGAAAGCCCACGCACATGCGCAAGCATCTTATTAATATTTTATAAATTTTATTATCATAAAGATATTTGGTGAATTTAATTGAAAATATTGTGTGATAATAATTTAAATATATGATCTTTATATAAAAATATTTGGTATTTCTGATCCTCGCTAACTGCATATATTTATAAAATCACCAAGATTAATGTCTATAGCCAATTTGCAGGCATCTTGTTAATTATACAACCATATTTTGAATATGAGTGTTTGATATTTTCAAAATTAAGTGTTGAATATTATTTAATGCTAACAATTATTTCTAGGTTTTTCTCTAATTTACTAGAGTATCACGTGGTAGGTTAGTAGTGTTTATAGGATTGCCAAGTGATGGCCTAGAATCATTTGTAATGGGTCCACCAATTAAATTAAAAATTGATCTAGATCTGTCAATTTAAGTGAAAATCAAAGACCAAATATTTTGCTATTTTCTAATAATTTTTAGGATTTTCTAATTTATTATAGCGTCATATGGTTGGCGTAGGAGCGCTTGTAGAAGTGTCACTTTGTGGCTTAGGAGCGTTTATAGAAAATTTAATGGACTTTTAGTATTTAATTTAATAGATTTTAGTAATTTTCTTTTATTTAAGTAGAGGCCTGAGTTCAGAATGTAATGTTTATGTTAGCATTGAAATATAGTCACTATAGATATTAAATTATTGATTTAATTAACAAAATAGAATAGTTCAAAGAGATTGTAAATTGAAAATATGATTTATAAGTTATGATTATTCTAAAGTCTAATTTATATTGTGCTAGCTAGAGAAGAAAGGAAATAAGGGAGCCAGCTAGACCTGGTAGTTGAGGTCCATTTGTGGGCTTTTTAAAATATTTTTGATGTTTTGGTCACCATGATCTGTATTTTCAAAATATAATCCAAAATACAAAGTGAACATAAGTTAAATTCTTGGTGTTGCAACCTTTTAAGTTATAGAATTGACACGGATGATTTTATTTACAACTAATTATTATTTTAATGATAGATGGTGTATTTGTTTATAAAAAGGTGCCTACATTAACTTTATTACTTATACGATATGCAATGTATGTGTGTATATTTATAGGAGTGACTGTGCACGTGTTTACATAAGCTAACTGTATTTAGCCAAGAAAAAATATAACCCAAAATAATATATCAATTTTATAAGTTTAAATATAGTCAAAATATGTATTAAATTATTGATTTAATTGTAGATAAGGCAATGGTGAACGGATAAAATAAGATTATAATTTCTAATTTATAATTGTTTAAAATTTATTGTCACAAATATTAAATTTTACCTCAGTACAGAAAAAAAAAGGAGGGGAGGAGATGGAAGCGCCCGGGCGGGGCGGGGCAGCCTTGCGTGCATATGTACCATCGGGGCAGCAGGGTAAGTAAGGCTTGAGGCTTCAGTTTGGTTTATTTTTTGATCAATCTAATTTGATCAAATCGTTTAGAATATGTCAAGGAGATAAAAAAGAAGCAGGGGAAAGGAACGGAGGGATGAGTACGTACCTGCGTGCGCACGCCTCACGGGGGGAGGGAGGTTTTAGATGTTTTTTATTTAAAGATAGATGTAACAATTTAAAATAATTGGTACACCGATTTCATAATAACGTTTTTAGGGTTTTTTAATTTATTAGAATATCACATAATGGCCTAACAATTTATAGGCTTAGGAGTATTTGCAAGATGTTTAATGGATTTTTAGTATATAGTAAATAGATTTTTATATCCCAAAAATTAAATCATCTAATATTTATCGCTATCTTTTTAGTTGCAATGCACAGATTTGATGTTCAAGTGAGAATGTTTTTATTTCAATCTGTTGTATATAAAAAATAAACGATACACATTATAGCGTAAAAATATATTATTTAAAGATTTTTCTCTAATTTATGGGTGACTTCATATATGATATGTATAATTTAGATGCTAAAATCATCTTTACATTGTTTAATTATCTCCTAAAAATCATTTATTTATAAAAGCATCAAGATCAATTCATATAGGTACATAACCCCCATATGCAATTGAGAGAAATTAATTAAGTTGGTTGAAAGTTATTAGATGTCTAATAGGGTATAAGTAATGGGTCTATCAGTTTTATTAAAAAAATAAAGTGGGAATTTTTTATTTTTATTGAGAAATTTTAATATTTTCTTTTATTTAGTGGAGTCTAGTCAGACTGTAATGTTTGTATTAGCATTTTATAGTCACTATGGATATAAATTATTGATTTAATTAATAAAATATATTGTTCAAACAGATCATAAATTGAATATATGATTTAAAAAGTTATGATTATTTTAAAGTCTAATTTATATTGTTCTAAAAGTGCTAGCTAGAGGAGAAAGAGAAGAAAAGGGACAGATGGAGAGCCGGCTAGACGGCGGAGGTTCATTTGTGGGGGGTTTTTTTTTTCCTGTAAAGATAATTTTAATTTTAATTGTCATGGAGATAAAAAAAAAAGTAGAGAAAGGAACGGAAGGGATGAGTACGTACGTGCGTGTTACGCATCAATCTCAGGCCAGACCGGAGGATACTACAAATCGGGCGCCCGCGCCCTGTCTGCTACACACCAAATGC
This sequence comes from Oryza coarctata, assembly GCA_030770085.1. NCBI lineage: Eukaryota > Viridiplantae > Streptophyta > Magnoliopsida > Poales > Poaceae > Oryza > Oryza coarctata. The sequence continues at coordinate 5,967,992 of CM061484.1, read as the reverse complement.
AAGTGCATGCAGCTGCCTACCCGCTACACACTGCAGTGCAGACCATGCCCGGCTGCTTCACTCTGTTTTCTCTCTCCCTTTTCTGTAATATAAGCACATCCAATTTTCACTAAACTCTAAAGATTTTTTTTCATCTAAAATACATATCTATATCTTTTGCATTCCTTATAATTTAATAAGATATCACATGATTATATTTTGATAAAAAATTGTCTAAAAAATTAACCATTTCAAAACTGCTGCATCATTTAATTCACTTTATAAAAACATTTTAGAGAGACGGATTAATTGAAAAATATTGACAGTAACAATGACAACTACCACATGAAACATTAAGTCAAACAAGCGAAACATAAAAAGTTTTATACGAAACATTCATAAAATTTAATTTTGTTAAAACACTTTTATAAACATCAAGCTCTAATTATTAAAACATAAAAAAATACTTACTGAAACATCTAAAATAATATCCTTATAATAAAGAGGAAACACCCATTAACCATTTAAATAACATGGTGATTAAAAACCACTACAATAAAAAAAGCTTAAAAAATCATCGGAATATTCATGTGAGATATTGTTATAAAAATTTAATAACGATGAATAGATCTAAAACATTTAAAGGTTAGTTAAAAGGTTGTTATATGTATCGGGGAGAGAGAGAAACGAGAGTGTGTTGATCCTCGGTGTGATGCATGCATGCAGAGGAATATGCGGATGGGAGTGAGCTGCAGCTAATAGCGATGAGCGGGAGGGCGCCCCATGTTTGGGATTGGATCGGGCGCTCAATATTCCAACTTGAATTCCCAGACAATAGTTTCTAGCGCGGAGAAGCCCAGGAACTTTTCCTTTTTTGAAAAGAAAGCCCAGAGACTTGACGGGGTCAGACAGACCCGGCCCATGACGTGAGCTTAACTACTCGGGCCTAACGGGCCTGGGCAGGGTCTTCTATACGAAAATCCGTATCGCGTTTTCGCTAATTCCGTGCCACGCCGCGGCAGCCCGCACGCAGAACGAGGAGCGGCCGCCGCACGCCTCACGCCGCCGCTGGCTGTTGCGATGAAGCGCTTCTTCCAGCCCGTGCCCAAGGATGGCTCCCCGGCGAAGAAGAGGCCCGCCGCCTCCTCCGCCCGCGAGGAGGAGCCGCGGAGGTTCGTGACGTGGAACGCCAACAGCCTGCTCCTCCGGATGAAGAGCGACTGGCCGGCCTTCTGCCAGTTCGTCTCCCGCGTCGACCCCGACGTTATCTGCGTTCAGGTGAGCGGCGCGGGGGCGGGGGTTTCGGCTTTGGGCGCGATCTTCGCCTCTCTTCCTTGTCCGGATTTTGTCCCCCCTAGGGTTTGATATACAGTGCTGTGCAGATGTGGGGATATGGGAGTGGTGTTTAGGCGATCCCCTAGGGTTTAATCTACAGTACTGTGCGGATGTGCGGATGTGGGAGTGGGTTTTAGGCGAGTTTGCTGCAATGTGGCATGCCAGAACTGCGGTTGCTCACGGGTGTTTCGTAGAGCAGGTTGGGGGCGTACGTTTTCGTTATTCAGCAAGGGGAGATTAAACAAGCAAGGTGCGATCTCAATAGAAATTGAGGTTTTTCCACAGGGTTCTGTCCTCCTTGATGTTCTCAAAGCATTCACTGCGTTGTATTCACGTGCAAATTGAAGATAACTGCGTCGTTTCTTGCGAGTAGAGTTGCTAGGAACTTGTCTTCAGTGTTACTCATTTGTTGCTTATTTACCTGCCTCAGTGTTTGTAGCCCAGTTATTTGTTCGTTCGCTTAGCCGCTTGTGATGCAGACACAAGTACTGCATCCAGGCAATGGGCTGCGACAAACTGTAAACCATATGTGAAGTGTTCTCCTCAAGTTAAATCTTCAATTCTTGATATGGGGAAAACTCGTGCTATATTGAATGGTTGAGCTTTTCTTTGGTACCACTCTGCCCACAGGATAAGGTGTTACCTTCTGTTACCCACAACAAAATTGAGGTTCACATACTATTCTACTGTTTCATGGGAATCTGTTCCTCTTCTCTAATCACATTGCAATTTATTTCTTTTATGCTTGTGATCCCAATATATCCTTGTTTACAAGAAACGATGTATAGTTTTGTTGGATTTAAATTAGGTGTATCCTTTTGGAATCCACCTCAGGGGCTTGACACTCAGGTACATAGGACATGAGGAAGTATTTTTGTCTTTTCCAAACCTCATAATGTTTCATTGTTTGTCCCTATATTGTTCAGTTGACCACTTGTTTTGTATCCAGCTGGTCTCAACTATTTTACTCTTCTCTGATATTTTTTTTTATCAGCAGTACTTACAATTGGAATGTAAGTATGTGTCATTAATGTCTTACTAGGATAGTAACTAAACTTCTTTGTTAGGAAGTGCGGATGCCAGCAGCTGGTTCTAAAAGAGCTCCAAAAAATCCTAGTCAACTGAAAGATGACACAAGCTCATCACGAGAGGAAAAGCAGGTAATGCAAGCGTTAAAATATTAATGAAATTTTCTGTGACTTTTATGCAGAAGTCAATATTAGACTTGTTGTGCTTTTCATAACACTCGGCAGATCAAGATCTAATCAAGAATTTTAATCTTGATTTTGATCTTCATACAATGCTAGCTTTTTCGAGATTGACCCCTGTAAAAGTAGAAGATTTGATATGTGTTTAATATGGGAAAACTTCGCAAGCAACCTAGTTTCTTTGTATACTGACTAATATTTTCAAGATTGGCAAGCTTGCAGTCTGTTTTTTTGTCCCTTCATGGCTGTTTAGTATATTGCATTTGTTGTGCTCCAAGAAATTGTTCTAAGATCACATCTCGATGCCATGCAGGTAGTGCTGCATGCTTTGTCGAGTCCACCTTTTAAAGATTATCGTGTCTGGTGGTCTCTTTCAGACTCGAAATACGCAGGCACAGCTATGATTATAAAGAAGAAGTTTGAACCAAAGAAAGTGTCATTCAACTTGGATAGAACATGTACGTTCAGAGTTGCATGCATGACTTAATATTTTCCTTTCATAGGCAATCATACTCCCATTATCGGTGTGATTTGTAGTGTCCATGTGCTTTGCTCTGGTGTGATGTGAATGATGCAATACAAGATCTACTTTAATATGCGCACCATGGTGACCATATGGTGTCTCATTCCAATGTCACTGTGTCTCTCTTCGTCTACCCTACAAATCATATGGCACATAAGATTTCACCAACAAGCATAAATGGAAATGATTTCTCTTAACTAATATAGAGTTGCCCAAAGTGATGATTTATTTACCTATCGTGGTGGCTTTTCTGACTGATTAGCTTATGTGTTGTGACTTGTGAGTCTTGAGAATGTTTTTCTTTTGTTGATAATCTCATCAGCTGATAGATTGTTCTAGAACTTCTGAGTTGTTCTTCCTGGTATGCTGGATATTTGTGTAAATACTCTCTGTATATTATTATGTTCCTATATATTGTTTTAGTATGGCTCCCACGTACTGTTCAGGGAAGAAATGCCCATCAAAACTTAAATGAAAAAAAGTTCCAGGTCAACAAACTTGTTGTCACACTGGCAACTTTGAATTAACATTTGGTTTCATCATTACTTTTTCACATACTGCTACTCTTTCTTAGTAGTCCACTTTTCTATTGTTTTCAGCTTCCAAGCATGAAACAGATGGGCGTGTTATTATTGCAGAATTTGAACCATTCCTCTTGCTAAACACTTATGCTCCAAACAATGGATGGAAAGAAGAGGAAAATTCATTTCAAAGAAGACGGAAATGGGATAAAAGAATGTTGGAGTTTGTTCAACAGGTAGATAAACCCTTAATCTGGTGTGGAGACTTGAATGTCAGGTAATTAATAACTTATTGCTGATTCTCTTGTTTTGTTTTCTTTGGACATGTAGTTACTTCTTCATACTATTATTTAGATTTGATTCACACATGCTGTATCCTGGTGTATAACAGAAAACCAATACATGACAAAATCTTGACACTTTGACAGAAAGGCTAATAGGCAACAAAACCTTGATAACAGTATTTTTTTCGTCAAGGCTGCTTTGAGCATATTATAGTCCGTAACATACATATAATGGGCTGTGATTTGTATTTTTGTATTCTGAAGCTTGAATCAGTGCAAGACAAATAGTTCATGATATACTATATTCTTTTTTATTTACAATTGCAATTAGTATTATGTTACCCTGCACCCCTGTCTGATATCATGTTTTCAAGATTAATTGAACAAGAGCAAATTTAGTGGCAAGGAATATATTTTCTTATATTTTCCAATGCAACCACAGGATACTCCTGACATGTGATTTTAGTGCAACATGTTGGAAATTCCAATGCAAGCACAGGAAATATAATTATTTTATTGAAGTATAGTATATTTAGCTCAAATCATCTATAAAATAGTTAATGTCTCCTAAATCCACTGGTCTGACAATGTATGAAAACTATGGATTTACTATTCATTAGGTTTTGAATTTAATGTTTAGGAGATGCATTTCAGGTAATTGTAAATATATATTTTTTTTTGAACTGGTCATGAACTAAAATTGCCATTAGATCTCAAAGTGAGTAAGCTTTCAAAATTTATATGGACTTGCTAAGGAATTCATATTTGCTACACCATAAGTTTTAATAATCCCCTCCTTGACACCTTCCATGAACCAACCTTAGCTCTCATACTTTACTTGTATTTGAAATATTTCAGTCATGAAGAAATCGATGTTAGCCATCCTGATTTTTTTAGTAGTGCTAAGCTCAATGGACACATCCCTCCTAATAAAGAGGTAACATTTACCCTACTGATTCAAGTCTTCTGTTTCCAAGTGACTGGGAACTTTTCATGGCTTTTTACATCTCAGGAACTGTATCTAGTCACCACATTAAAACAATTCCTTAAACAGTTTGTGCGTTTCATTTCTAGCTGCATGTTGGGGTTGTTCCTTAATGTAATTGTCCCATCTGGTAAACAGTGCATTTGGTTAATTAAATAGATGGTGTCAGTCTGCATTAGTTGTTGTATCCTATTAATACACCCCTAGTATTCCTAAGAACATTGGGTGCACTCCCATTATTTAAAAACCTGTAATCGTTCTTTTTCTTTTCTAGCACTTTAATCTCCAACTCAGAGTGAGACTTTCTTTTATTGGTGGCTGTTTTGGTTTTACTAGGACTTCAGGGGGTCAGAATGGGAATACCACCACCCATATTCAGATTATGGATATTGATAAAAAAAAACCTCGAGCAGTGGTTTAAGATGGCCAGTGGCATTCAACTAAGTCGAGAAAAATCCCCCCGAACATGGCACATGACCAGGCATGCTCAACCTCATGCGAGGAGCATGCTTCTACCAGTGCCAGCGAGGGGGTTTGGAACCACTGTAACCAATTCAATATTGGAAAGTGCTGGGAATATGCATGTTTCAGTTAAGAAACATCAATACATGTGAAGGAATTCATTTATGTCGTCTCTAACAGTGCCACAATATCACAGTAGTATGTTTTACTTTAATCATCACTGTTCTAAAAGGTCGCTGCCTAGCCAACATAGGCAACCATTACAATTTTGATATTATGCTAGTAATTTTATTTTTATGTCTTACACTTTAGGCTCTTGAGAATGTGATATATATTTAAATGTGCCTTTGACATGCTATGTGTACTAACTGGCATACTGCCTATTACGAAATATGAATTCTATTGGATCGCTATTGAGTCTTTTGATGCAATTAAATATCTTGCATCCTACTCTGCAGGACTGTGGACAACCAGGATTCACCCTTTCAGAGAGGCGGCGCTTCAGCAATATATTGTCCCAGTACGTGAAAGCTGATACATTTCTACATTGGCAACTTATCTTATACTATCTTTGATAAATGATGACAAGTTACACTGGTGATGCTTTTGAAACGTGATGTCAAAAACATATTAGCAATACATCAATTGATTTCGTTTTTATAATGTTTTAGACCATGAAAGATGATATAGTTCTGATCCAACCGATCTTGTCAAAATGGATTTAAATCTGTAATGTAGTTAACAGTGCACCGGCTACCATTATGGATTTGAGACTCAATACATAATTTATTGGCTTCTAGCTAGTAGTCATCATGGATATGGTTCATGCTCTCATTGAATATGCCTTACACTCACCTTGAGCTAACTTTAGAGAATCTTTGGTGATGGTTTTGTACTTTTGTTCCCATCCACAGGCTACCTAAGCCATCCCTTTAGATCTGGCTCTGAGAGAGGCTTGTTGCAGCATTGGCACTTTTGCATCATGGGCTCACACTTTTACACATATGCTCAACCTGCTGGGGTTTGGGGCCATGTCTTCATCGTATCTGCAGGGGTGAGAACTGAAGCCGCCTATCATTTTGTGTGACAGCCAACAGGATGAGAGAAGTAGCTGTGGCTGGTGGAATTGTTGGACACAGTAAAGTCATCAAAGGGATGGGATTACAATGTTGCACATACTGTGACTTCAAAACCCGTGACAGCTTTTGTGAGATGGGATTGTGGGAAGGTTGAAAGTTTGTTGATTTTTGGGGCCAGGGACCTGTTTACTGGGCTATAGGCCTTGACAAGCATGCAGAGTTGTGGACTACTCAAAGTATCAAGCCATACTGAGCTATTCAAGGTCAGAGCTTGCAATGCTCTACAAACCTTGGCTGTAGGTCATGCTGAAATCGAGCATGGAGTGATTCAAGCTTGAGTGGCTCATGAGTAGAGGTCACCTATGCCAGTATGCCCATGCCGTTTACAGATCATATGCCCAGTATGCCTGTAGCCATTTACACATCATGTTTCATTTGGCCCACTGACTAAATTATTTGTGGGTATAAGGGTAGGAACATGCCAACCTCTTGGTAAGTATTTCACGATGTGTAATTGGGTAATGAAGCAAGATTGTCACCCTCAAGTTATAATCTTATGAAAAAAATTCTCTTTTTCTTCAGCTCTTGGCTTAGTTTTATTTTTGTCCCTAACTCCAAAACCATGTAAAAGTTGTCCTTAAACATTCAGAAGTCAGAACTGGACAGGACTTGTTTGGGGCCTATGATTAACATTCATTATCTCTCCCTTTAAGACAAACGTGATCACCACACCTGGTTAAGGAATGAGTTTTCAACTGATTTTGGACTTGAGGAATGACAACTTTTTCCTATCTTTATTTAAGCTGAAAATCACTAGGAACCAGTTCAGGCAGCATTATGTGAAACCTTTCTAACAATATGTTGTGAACTTAATATGAATCAAACAAAGCCTCACATGGCATTCAGTTCTTTCGATGCAAAGAAAAGAAAATAAGTTATGGCAAATTCAAGTCATGTTCACAGTAAGCAGCTGTTTGTGACTTGTTCAAGGAGTTAATTACATGTATAACATACGGCCATAATGGAAAATGTCTTCTTGCTTATCTTTCTGCACATGACAGGGTATGTCATGCACCAAGGAAGCAAGGCTTGGATCTAGGATCCCCTTAGTTGATTGCAATAAGACATTACTTCTAGGCTTTGAAATTTTAAATACCTCATGGTGTAATTATTTGAATTTACAGAGGAAAGCTGGTAGATGCTTACAGATATCTGCACAAAGAGAAGGACATGAATTGTGGCTTTTCTTGGTCTGGCCATCCAATTGGCAAGTAAGAAAGATTTCAATGATTATGCTAGTCTTCATTTATTTCGTAGATTTTATTGCTGTATTATCAAAGCATGTCCATATCTGACATTTATTTGTCATCTTATTACATTCCTTCAGGAGTGTGCATTTTACCAAAGGTTATCTTGAACAAATATTCTTCATATGAACAGTTTGAGTTTACAATTTATCAATTTATGAAATGGACTTACAGGCTTACTAAAGATAATCCTGTATGTTTGGCAAATATATAATGTTCTTCTAGAAAGTTTAGCTTGTGCTGTGACCTAAATTGTGAAAATTGTCTAAAAGTTGTCTTATTTTCAGTTAAAATTGTGTCAGATAATTTCCTCCTTTTCTGGTAGTCTAAACTTGATCCTTACATGAGATGATAAATATTATCTTCATTAAATCTTTTATAGTGAATATATTAGCTAATGAGCTAACTTTTAATTCATTGCAACTGGAATATGTTTCATCTTTTTTTTCCATGAAGACTAACTGGTTTAAAAATGCCTACAGGTACCGAGGAAAGAGAATGCGAATTGACTATTTCATTGTTTCAGAAAAATTGAAGAAGCGAATAGTTTCATGTGACATTCATGGTCACGGCATAGAGCTAGAAGGTATTGGGTTAAAATATTGCTTAACTTGCTTTTCTATTGTGATAGGCAAGTATACATATAAAAGCATCATTTTTACAATTTGGCCCTCTCTAAAAACTTTGTTCAAATAGACTAGTGTGAAATTTGTTCTAAGAATAGACCAAAGTGTTATGTACATTGATCCATGGATAGTGGATGGGTCTGAAGAGTGGGATAAAGGCAACACCACTCTCAGCAGCATCGGGCTTATCCCAATCACCAGGAGGGTCGGATCAAGCTAGACCTAACTTTATGATTCTTTTTTACTTGATATAATGCAGACATGGGCCCCCTTTGTAGGGAGGGTTCTGCTACAGTAGCCACTGGTACTATTCACGTGAACAATAACCGTGATAGTAGCTTACTAATGGAAAATACTATCTCTACTTTCTTAACATACTGTATCTCTTACTTCGTAAGTATTACTTCTATCATATGAAACTAATTGATTAGAGAGATTATATAATCTTATGCCAGTATGTTGGTACTGCATGTGCAGTAGCCACCATAACACCAAGGCACAGCATGTTGCCACATCACTTGACACCGTCTCAACTGCCACATCAGACAGCCGTGGAGGGGGCTTACTAGCATGTCATGGCTCAGTGCCATCTAGTGTGGTGCCATGCTCTCAAACATGGCAATAAAAGGTTGAGGTGGCATTGTTTGTGTGGTGCATAAATTTTGTTTACTCCAAACCATTTTGAAAATCTTCTTTCTGAAATAGATTGGAACATATGTTATACCATCCTATCAGCTTGCATAACTACAGCTGGTTGCAACTATTATTATGCGTTCTGTTTCTTTTTTGAGGAACATAACTTGTTGAGCCTGATTAGCTCGCAATGGGTATGTGGGGTTAACATTTCGATAACATGATGGAGGGAACAGTACAATTATTAAAAAGTTGTTTGCATGACATATTAGACATTGAACTGCAAAATACATGCTTAACAGTACAAATGGCATGTTGTGGGAACTTGTGACCCATGGTGTGAGCACATTGCACTGTGCGGTTTTTTGGAATTTAAAGTGGGAGTGCATATAAGTACCTCAACCCAAAAGTTGGTTACATGGACCTAGCCACCCAGGTGAACAGGACAGAGCTGGTTGTCGTAGTAGTGGCAGTAGTTGCACCTTGCACTTTGATGATAGTTCAGGGGGTAGAGTAGACTTCGTCCATTATTTTGTGTTGGTGAGTTCCATGTTGTAGGCAATAGGACTGTAGGAGATATGGCAGACAGGAGAAAAATGTGCAAGCTTGGAAGCTCACTTTGGAACCCTCTTTTGCTCTTGGTTCAGTGATAAACATTGGCATGTAGTTGAAATTCCATGCATGCCTGCCAGTAATAAACACCAACACCTTGAAGCTATTACATGCTAACTTCCATGGTCTTCTCTACAATCTATGAATTGAACAAATTCGCTTTTTCCCCCTAACACTAATATGCCGTTAACTGTCATGGTGTGCATGACTCGCTAGGCTTTGATACAGTTCACTGACCTCCATTTTTGCAGGATTTTATGGAAGTGATCACTGTCCCGTTTCACTTGAGCTCTCCGAAGAAGCAGAAGCACCAGAACCCAAGAGCTCCAACTAACTTCTATATTTTGCACTTAACGAGACATCGTGGAGTTTTAGCTTAGCTGAAGCATATTTGCTTGTATCTCTTGAGTCATTATCCATTATTCAAATATTGTCTAAGTCTAGCAGTATTTCTGATGATGAAATGGATGCTCTAGCTAGGATCCTGATTGTAATTATAATTAGTATGTTACTATGGTCAGCTATTCTATCTTATAAGATCAAAAGCTTCTGCTATCTGTTCCATTGTTTTTAATCCGAAGAAAAACAATATATGCAAGCTAATTCTGGTCCGCAATTAGACGATGTTTTAGAACATGTGGAGTTAACGTTTACAAAGCACTCTGTTAAAATAGACATTTTGACCAAAGCACGTAGAGCATGGCAACAAAATTTATGAACAATTTGCCGTCGTAATTATTAGGAGATAGCATTAAAAAAATAATGAAGTTAAGGTGGGGACACGGAATAGATCCAAAATAGAAGTATCTAGAAGACTAGAAGCCCCCTCTAAATGCAGGGTATGGTGGAAAATTGAGTTTGGTCCATAAGTGTAGTTATGGAAGAGTAGTAGTAAAATTAAAATTTTACTAATAAAAGTGTGATGTGACAACATTTTTGAAATAAATGATTTGGTTAAAATTATTAGTTATTTACGAATATTTATGAACAAAGAGAGTACTAAGAGGTATGCGCATTCTACATGATAATAGTATCCGAAGATTTTTGTCATGATTCTCTCGGCATCTCGGGAAAACTGTAATAAAATGAAATCTGGTGCATTTCATGTGAGCTAAAAACAATTATATATATATATTATCAATGATTTAAAAATCAATGTTATAAATAAATTATAAAAAAACTTATAATCGATAAGTTAATAAGCAGATGTATTTCTAATTATGCATGTTTCACTCTTATTAGTGCCCTTATAAAAAAAGACCCCTTGTCGATAGAAAAATTGAAAACTAAAATAGGACATCTGTGATCATCCATTTAGCAATTAGCAACGAGCACAAAAAGTAGTAAGTTATTTTTTTTTGTCCTTACCAACGTATGGAAATTTCTAAACTACGTAATACCTACTTTATGTTTTTATTGGTTTATTAAAAAAAACAGGAAAGGGATTTTGTGTCTCCACTAAAAATAGAAACGAAAACAGTACGCGAGGCTTGGCTCCGGCTTAGTTTACTCATTAAACTGGACTACCTGCAACTGGCAATTGTGTGACAGCTATTGAGGTGGCCCGTCCTTCAATGCTTAGTTCTCTCTAAGCTGCATCTAACGTAAGATGGACCGAAGTATTTGAAAAATATTATGTAGGCTGGAGTTTTAAAATTTTGAGATATATAATTGGACATATTGTTTTGGCCGCTTCGCAATAATGCCTTGTCAGACCCAACCTTACGAGCAACGGCCCATGGAAAAACTGAGTTTTTCTTTTGCAATCTTATATGTATTTATTATTTCTTAAAACACTAAAAAATATTTCTACCATGGAAAGTTCATTCTCAGCCATTTATACTGAATGTTATCATACTTATCCATCAGATCGGAGGTTAGCCATCTTTGAGCTCCTTATCTTAGTGGTGAAATCTAGTACATCTTTTGCTCCCTCTTGTTATTCTCTTTCTCCACCTTATCTTCTGCTTTATCTAATATTATATTCACTCATTAGTTCAGCCATGTGTAACTTCCCTGCCCTCTCATTTATCTTTTCTATTGTTATTGCTTTAACCTACATAAACTCTATCTCAGTTCTCAAATCAAATGTCATATTTGATGCTCAAATACCTTTTTTTTTAACTCTTCTCCCTTGCACGCCCACGCCGGCTTCCCTCCTCCCCTATACTAAATCAGAAGGGATAGCCATGTCCCCTCACAATCATCTCTACTTATAACCCCGCCTCTGCTAACACTTATTTTATCTACTCTAATGATTATAATCAATCGACATATGTTGATACATCGTAGCTCTGTTTTCTTCATTTTGCCTCCCTCTCCACTCTCCATTTCCCATCCTCCTAATCTAACTTCTTTGCTGCTTGCACACTAACCTGTACTTAGTTTGTAGTGCCTACTTATTGGGTGGGGATAATATGTACTTGGATTAGATGATAATTACATGTTACGGCAAAAACTGAATTAATATGTGAATTCTCGTACATTGCATTTTGTCAGTTGCAATTGGTTTGATGCATGATTTGTTTTGTTCCGTTACTTATGGTGTTGCCTCTGGCGCTATCTTTTATTTATAGAGGAAACAATGCTTTTCTCTTCATGAACAGAGATAAGTAGGCTAGGGTCACGCATTTTGTAGGTAAAAGTCCAGCCTTGGCAAAAGTACCAAATGGGCTTCTGCGGAAGATGTTTATTCTCAACCCACAAAGTACGGTCCGAACCAACACAGTCCAGTTGGACGAAAAACACCGGACTATCCGGTTGGACGAAGCACACCGTACTGTCCGTTTTGTACATGCAGTACATCTGGACCATCCGTCCAAGCAATCCATGGGATTGATGATATTATCACCATTGAATTTTCCAAACTGTTCAATCTTCAAGATTTGTAAAAAAAATTTTTAGCTCAACTTCACTTCTTTACTTTGGGATATTGCATAGATTTAGAGCTAGTTAAGATCTAGTTTATATCACACCTAACTTTTTAGTAGTATGGGTTCCCAGTTTCTAGATGCTCATGCTTAAAACTCACATTCCTCGATAACTAATTATTGTTCGTATGTGATTCTTACTTGTACTCTTTTTTATGATATTTTTTTTTCAAAACATGCTATAGACATAGGCACTCACATACATTACTCCTATAAATGTACACACATATACTCCTATAAATACTTTCGAAAATTAGACCAACATATATTTAGATCGATGAAATCATCATAGATGTCTCAGTATCGACATATATGTTATCTACCACTAAAAAATAATTAGCTATACACATGTCAAGTCTAAGACTTAAATTAGGGTGAATAGGTCTCACCACAAGGAGCTTAAACCAATTGAACTATACTTGCTTTGCCCTCTTCATGATATATGTATTTATTATTTAAAGTATTTTGAAAATGCTAATAGTTAATTCCATGTCACCATACTTTGACTTTTCAGTGTTAAAAAAAGTAACAACCAAAAATCTATGTTGAGCAGTGGTCTTTTGGTAAAGGGTAGACTAGTGAAAAAAAATCCACATTTGCCAAGAATTTATATTTCTTTATTTTTGTGTGTTAACAGATGAAAATGCATGGTAGTGCATGAGCACTCTGGCGGAATTTTTTCAATAAAAATATATGGTGCATTAACTATAGGTTAAAAACACAACCTAAATACCAAATTATTACAAAACAGTACACGATACTTTCCTAGTTTATGGCGAATAAGCCAACTACCATGGACAGATGGGCCACAATCATCTCGTCTCCCCTTGCTGCCACCTGAGTGCCGGTGCATGGCCACAAGGATTGCAGTGATGGGTCTCTTAAGCACGTACCATGGTATATACTTTCTCATTAGAATCTTCCACAGATAGGATAGACATGTTATTGTTGTCTTTGTCATTGACTCACGGTGAGATCATTTGCTATGCGGAGACGATGACCACGCACCCTTGGCCAGACTAGGCCCTAGAGTTCATATCTGGCTACGTAGTCGGATCTAGGGCTTCGGACTTTGAATGCTATTGGTTGGCATGGCTGTCCCCTCGATTCACAGACGGTGGTGATGACATTGGGCTGTTAGATCTGGCAACCCACATAGTGCTGGTTCAGTAGAGGTTAGGACAAACAAAGATAGTGACATCTGCAAAAGTAATTTACTCCTTGGGGGTACCTAGTTGTGCCTCCTTGTCGTCAGTGATAATGACGCAATTTGGTGTCATGTCCTTACATTGTCAAGAAAGTATTTTAGCAATCCTTAATCATGCCCTATAATGGCACCGATGGGTGGCTTTTGGTGGTAAGATGTGGCTTGTCACATTGTCATTATGCTTCTATGGTTGTAGAGATGATAATATATGGACAAACAACTAGTTTATATTTTGATTACTCTTGGATATTATTTTTTACTTTGGTTTGATGTCAACATTATCAATGTAGATGTGTGCGGGATTCGATCAACAGGATGATCGGCTGTTGATTTTGGAGATTCGTTCCAAGAAGACAAGGATTTCATGTAATCATATAATTTTTTCTGCTACTTATAAATGGTGGTGGTTTAGTAATAAGTGTTATCCTAATATTATGGGTAGTTTTTTATTTTTAATTAAGCTATTATTTATAATTTATAGTCGTCTAAACCTGTAATCTAAGTGCTGCAATGAATTTTATTATTAAAGAAAAATCAGAGAACACTAAATCCACAGTCAGCACGCTGTTCTAGTGCGTCGTAATTAGTTATGTACATCATACGTCTAAGAGAATGCTACTTAACAGTAGATCGTGCCCTTTTTAATGGTGTGTTTTAAAGGATCGCTCCATCGTCAATAGAGATGAAAACGGGCATATATCCTGCGTACGTGCAATTAATGCATAATGTCCATGGTTGACGTTTGACTGTACAGAGATGCTTTCTCTCATCATCAATGATGGAATCTGCTTTTTTTTCTTTTACTGTTTGTTATGATATTTCATCTAGAAATATCTCATGAAATTTTAAGTAGTTCGGGATGATCCAAGTCATTTGCTTTTAATTAGATAAAAATAGTGAATATAGTAAGTAGTATACTTTACCCAAGGAAACTAAAAATTAGGGTTTATGTTTTCAAAAAAACCGTGAAATTTCAAAAATTGAAATTTAAAACAGTAAAATTCAACCAAATTTTGATTGAAATTTATTAAAATTTGACAAAAATGTCATACAACTTATGTCAAGATCTGGCACTCAATCAAAAAATGCCGCTTTCATTCAACTCTAGCATCATATCCCTGATTGCTTCTTCGTTAAGTATTTACAGACTATATTATTATCTTTAATTTATACAATCTCACTAAGGATATTTCTCAACAGTCAATCGAATTGTTCTGACGACAACCTTGTTACACACTTAGCAACATCATCTCAGCAAGGTCAAACTCTATTGCCATATATCTGCCTAACCCTTACTCTAGCTACAAAACACACTGCTTCAGCATTAAACTATATTTTATTAATGTCAAAAAGACTTTATCACTATCGTTATTATCACTGTCATAGATACTCAATTTTTCCACCTATTCCCTAATTTTGGGCTGAAAAATCTTTCCCAAACAAGTGAGCAACCACAGCTCAAATTCCGATCTCTAGTTGTTTTCCCAAATTTTGTTGGAATATATAGTTTCCAAAGGGGGCAAATACCAAATTCCATTTCTACCACCGTTTGCAGGGAAAGAAAGAAAGAAAAAAAAACCCAACAAAATCCCCATCACCTCGTCTTCCCCACCATTTCTCTCTCCTCTCTCTCTATCACTAGCCGCAAAGCAGCAGCAAGCAGCATCAGCAGCGAGCACCCAAGCTACCACTCTAGCAGCAGCAGCAGCCAATTCCCCCAAATTGCCTCCTCCCAAATGCGACTCCTCCCCTGAGGAAACCCTCCCCCCTCGCCGCCGCCGCCATGTCGCTGCAGCCGCCGGCAGTGGACCCGCCGGAGTGGCTGCGGACGCTGCCCGTGGCGCCGGAGTACCACCCGACGCTGGCGGAGTTCGCCGACCCCATCGCCTACATCCTCAGGATCGAGCCCGAGGCCTCCCGCTACGGCATCTGCAAGATCGTGCCCCCGCTCCCGCGGCCGCCCGAGGAGGACACCTTCCGCCGCCTCGAGGCCTCCTTCGTCTCCAATGCGGCCTCCTCCGGCGGGGACGCAGCGGCGGCGGCCCCCTCCCCCTCCTTCCCCACTCGGCTCCAGCAGGTGGGCCTCTCCACCAAGAACCGCCGCGCCGCCAGCCGCCGGGTCTGGGAGAGCGGGGAGCGCTACACCCTCGAGGCGTTCCGCGCCAAGGCGCTCGAGTTCGAGCCCCCGAGGCACGCGGCGCCGCCCAAGAACCCCACGCACCTCCAGCTCGAGGCGCTCTTCTGGGGCGCCTGCGCCTCAAGGCCCTTCAGCGTCGAGTACGGCAACGACATGCCCGGCTCCGGCTTCGCCTCCCCGGAGGAGCTCGCCGCCAATGCCGCCGGGGCGGCGCCGAGCGACGTCGGGGAGACGGAGTGGAACATGCGGATGGCGCCCCGCTCCCGGGGCTCGCTGCTCCGCGCCATGGCCCGCGACGTGGCGGGCGTCACGACGCCGATGCTGTACGTGGCGATGCTCTACAGCTGGTTCGCCTGGCACGTGGAGGACCACGAGCTGCACAGCCTCAACTTCCTCCACTTCGGCAAGTCCAAGACCTGGTACGGCGTCCCCCGCGACGCCATGCTCGCCTTCGAGGAGACAGTGCGCGTGCACGGCTACGCCGACGATCTCAACGCCATCAGTGAGTGCCCTCCTCTCCTGCATTTACTGTTCTTCAGTTTCTTTCCTGAAAAAAGTCGCATGGGGTACGCACTTTTCCTTTTGACGGGTAAGAGTCAAAACCTTTTCGTCAGAGAATCTTCACACGCCGTTGCCAAATTTTACCGAAATGGGAATTCTTTTTTTTTCTTGAAAAAAATATGGTGGTTAGTGTGTCAACTACTCCAGGTGAGCCATTATGCAACCGCAGTGGCTTGTGAATTAAGTAGAAATCGTTGTCCTTTAGAGAGAATTATGAACATCCTTACTAAGCCTTTTTGGTTACTGAAGCTGTGGACCTAAATATTAAGCCCTTTGCTAGTCTGAGTGATCTTACTTCTTAGGCAAACAGGAATCAAAGGAATAGCTGATAGTTGCAATTCAGTGAAAACAGTAGCCATTATGTTATGTGATCTGCTACATGGTTGATTTGCCCATCCACAAACACTATGAAACAAATTTATAGAGCAAGAAAGTGTTGCATCAATCTGGTTTAACAAAGTATCTGATGCATTGGCCTATTATGTGTTGCATCAAACACTATTATTTGAGTACAAACCCTTAGAAATTGTAATGATAGGGGATTTCCTTGAAAATAGAGTATTTTGGTGTATTTATAAGATTCAGATTGGCTTGACAACTGATCCTTCTAGGATTGGACTCCAAAGACACACAAATATGCAAATTAGAATTTAGAATTACATGTAAAGTATTTCTATTCAGAATCATAATGTACATCCTGTTTGGATCCTCCATGTACAGATTTAAGATTAAGATGTCGATCAAAGATTCCGCTATATTTTTTGTTTACTTGATTTTAATGATCAAGATTAATGATGCCCTCAACAAGAATATTACAACTAAATCTTTCATGATCATTCATATCAAATTTCCTCCACATGCTCAAGTGAGCAGTCACCTCGTTATCTGTATGTCCCCAAATGTCCCAAAGATATTTGCAACAGATCACTGATATCTTTTATAAGTCATATTGTGGGGCTGTGTAACTGACATTTGACTTATCAGTATGTTGTCATGTTGCCATGCCACCTCAGTCAGTTGGGAGCTACTCTTACCATATCTGTTGCTATACTACTCTAGCATGCCAGCAGTGCTCCTTTTCTGCCTAGTTTCTGTGATATATCCCTTGCCAGTTGCAATGACTTGTAAAATCATTTTTGGTTGATTTATTTGTGTTTGATTACGTAGACGTGAATTTACTTCCACAGTTTGTTTACTCGAGATTTGAATTTATAATATCTGTTTTATGGTCCTTGTAAAGATTAAGAACCACCAAAATATATCCAATTCTCAAGGTCTTAGGACACCCTAAAAGACCTTAAAGCAACACTCATACAATTACCAGATGAGAGTAGTGCGAAAAATATAGGGGCATGGAAGTAATTGTTGTAGGCTTATACTTTGGGAGATCCTTATGAAAGATAACTCTGCACTCAATGCAATAGTGCGCATAATCAAAGTGGCAGAAAAGACCTAGTGCAATGTCTGGTGAGACCCTGGGTGAATGACAATTTAGTTACCTTTTTGTATAGTAACAGATATTCCACCTATGGTCTGACAATATTTGTACCACTTTCAATTCTGCATTGGAATATTGGATGAATGAATGCTTTATTTGTTGATCAGGAGGTAGTGTTCTTTCTTTTCTTAATCATGATACATTGCAGTGCTAAGTGGTGAAGGGAGTCCATTGTTAGGATCTACTACGAGAGGGAAAGTGCAACAGTGCATATTTTTTTAGGTTGATTGGTAAAAACAATTTTAACCTTAGTGAATGAATGGATAGATTCAGTTGCCCTCCTTGTTAGTTTGTTTTGGTAACTCTCTAACTACTGTAAAGTCTCTCAATTTGAGATTTCAATTGATACCAAATCCTGGATGGTTAAAATGAATCCAGTAACAGCTGACCAATGTTAAAGATTTGGAACCTTGAGAAGATCACAGTTCATTATTGGATCATGGGCAGGAGAGAAACACTCTAAATCTTGGGCTACTTTATGTGATTATTGAATCTGCATGAACCTTTACTCAGTTAGAAGTTAATGTAGTGAAGAGGAAAATACTTCAGTTACAAGTTATGACTTTTTGAAAATTTCCTAAGTTGGGCCAGCTTACATGTTTTTTCCAGCTTGGTGTTAAGCACATAGTTGTAGATGTGTTTATCTAGAGAAATGTTATTAACAAGTTTTAATGTTGAACACTCAAGGAAGAATTGCCTCTGATGATCAATGTGCTAATGGATTACTTATGTCATATCACTTGCAGTGGCCTTTCAAACGTTAAATGAGAAGACAACTGTCTTATCTCCTGAGGTGCTTCTTTCTGCTGGTGTTCCCTGCTGCAGGTATACCTACATTTCATAATGCCCTTGTTTGGGATATTTACTCTATGACATTATTTGAGTATCAAGTATAATGATTAATAGATACTTCTCCAAAGCAGATTGGTTCAAAAAGCTGGAGAATTTGTTATCACATTCCCTGGAGCTTATCATTCAGGCTTTAGCCATGGTAGGCCATCATGCCCATATCATAGAATGAGCACTGGAACATATTATCTCCCTTAGAGAAGTTATATGTTTGATCCTTTATGTATTGTGTTGTTCACTTCTTCGACTTATTATTCTACAGTTAAGGCTACAAGTTTTGGCTAACTCAAGAAATGGAATTCCATCCTTGCTTTGTAGAGAGCTAGCTACTTTCATGTGGTGCCCTTCTGGTTTTATTTAGATCTGTTCACAACTAAAATGTCAGCATACCATATACTGTCAATCAAATATATTCTAGAAGGCAGCTATTATTTATTTTAAAATTTTTTAATACATAGTTATGTTGTTCTGCACACTTAGTGGAAGATACTGTTTTCAATTTCAAATAATTGAAACCACTCAAATTATTATTTAGATATGTCCCCCTTAATTCCCTGCTTAAATCTAAACTTGCCGTCAGATCATCCAATGAATTGTGTGATCACATGTTTTGTTGCCTGGATGGATAACCATGCAGTGTTACTAGCTGTTGATAGCATTTCATATGCCCTAAATGCACAATATCTCCTTTAACTATGGATCCAAGGCTTCTGTAAAGAAATGCTCAAATTTGGTCTGCTTTTGTAAACCATGCAATCAGAATGTCACAACCCCTCGCACAAAAAAAAAGAACCATGCATACTAGTTGATATGAAAGAACACTGAAATTAGGTTAGATTTCATCTTTTCAAATTTTCAATGCTATAGCACTTTTTTCCCCACCAACAATCTACCACCTTTGGTATGTACTCCCTCTGTTTCACAATGTGTCATTTCAGAATGGTTATCCATTGAGTGAATCAAGCGTGAAGTTAGTCTATCCATACTTCACTTCAGGGAGATTAAGTGCTTGTGGCTGACCATTTAGGGCATGTTTAACCGTCCAATAAGCTAGGCTCTTAAGAGGAAAATTAACTACTTTTGCTGCCACGCTGATGTTTTGGAAACGGCTGGCTGCCAAACCTTCCAGTTGGCACCTCGACTCAAGCAAGACGGATAAAAATGGTTTTGCCGAAGAAAGTAGTGCTTCAATCTAGCTATTTTATTGGAGATTGAGGTTCTTGCGAAAAGCTCTCTTTAAGCATCTCTCAAGCATCTAGTGATTGCACATGCCCTTAGTAGGGGTATAATTATCATTTCCCATTAATTTTTCCTTGCTTGTAGTGCTTCTTTGGATTGTGCACATGATGGTTTGGACAGATATTGTCATACAGAGATAGTAACAATACTGATGCCCATTTGAAAAAACTGAAAACTCATTAATCCTTGAATATTGAACTTCATTAGTGAATATTCTTCATAAAAAGAAACATGTCTAGAGTTGATCGATTGAACTCTACTGCCTTCAATGGTCATTTTGTGGTCTTTAATCCTAGTCCCGAACTTGATTGATTGAACTTGGTGTGGTGAATTACTATTAATGATGTAAGTTGATTGATCTCATAGAAGTTGCTTTGATTAAATTACAGACCTTTTGAGACTGAATTAGGCTTCTAAGCTTTTGGTCATTCAAACATCATATCCTGAACTGGACTCAAACCTGATTAGTTAACATGGTAGTAAAATAAATAGAAAAAATGAAACCATTTATCTGCCCGCACATCAAATTCAAAAGTCACATCTCCAAATTGTTGAAGTGTTGAATGATCAATGGATAGAGGTATGTGGTTCCATCTGCTCGTTAGTTTCATGTATTCTAGCCACAAAATGGCTGTTATGTGTCTGAAAGTTTACCTCTTTCTCTGTGTTCTTCAGAAGTTATGGTTACTGATCCTTGTAAAGGATCTTGGTCCCTATGAATAAAACATGTTATTTAACCTTTTCACCTCCGCAGGATTTAATTGTGGGGAAGCATCAAATATTGCAACTCCCCATTGGTTACAAGTGGCTAAAGAAGCTGCAATCCGGAGGGCTTCAACTAACTGTGGTCCGATGGTGTCTCATTATCAGCTGCTTTATGAGCTAGCACTCTCATTGCGTCCAAGGTGTGCTGCATTAAAATATGCTGCCATTCCTTACATTAAAATACTGGACGACATCACCTTTATATCTTTATTTTAAATATACTAAAATGACTAGATATCTTGTTTTGATTCAAATGATCATTGATGGAGGCCTTATAAGATCTTCTAATTAAACTGGATAGTGGGTGGCATTTTTGTGTATGTGTCTGTAATTTCCTATAGGTATTGGAATGATGGAGTTGAATTTATTCTGAACATTCTTTTACAGGGAACCTAACAATTTCTATTCTGTTCCAAGAAGTTTGCGTTTAAGGGACAAGAATAAGAATGAAGGTGATATAATGGTCAAAGAAAATTTTGTTGGAAGTGTAACTGAAAACAACAATTTGCTTAGCGTCCTTCTGGATAAGAATTCTTGTATAATTGTTCCAAACATTGCTTTCCCCAGTCCATCCTTTCTTGTTGCACTGGAATCTGAAGTTACTGTTAAACAAAGGTTTACAGCTGGTCCCTGCAGTATTAACCAGCAAGGAGCAGAAAATATGGCTGTTGATCGTGTGGCTGTAGACAAGGTTACAGAGATTCAGGACATGAGTGGATCCCTATATGCTTGTGAAACTAGTCTTGTGGCCTGTAGCAATAGAAAGCTTTATGAAACAAAATATGGCAAACGGGATGCTGCTGCTTTGTGCTTATCTACTTCAGAGATTCAGGGCAGAGGAATTGATAAAGCAATATCACATCCAGCAGGCGGGATCTTAGATCAAGGACGGTTACCGTGTGTCCAGTGTGGAATATTAAGCTTTGCATGTGTAGCCATCATTCAACCTAGAGAAGCAGCAGTACAGTTTATCGTGTCTAAAGAGTGCATCTCATCGAGTGCAAAACATGGAGGAATTGGTGCATCTGATGATACCTCAAACTGGATTAACCAAAGTCATGAGATTAGTCCACCAGGTTAGCAATAACAATCACTGTTACCTGATCGTTCTCTGGTAGCCACTTGCCATTTCTTGGCACTGATCTAGCTGTGGTATTGTTTCATGATCTGGATAAACGTTCTAATTGTAGTCCTCTTCACCATTTTTTGTCCAACTGGAGTTTGAAATCACCCTTGGTATCTTTTGTTGTGGTCATATTAATCAGAATGTTTTCATGTATCATCTGAAGTCATTAAATTTGTTGTGTGAAAGTACCAAGGTTTGTTGTTGGACCTTATTTTAAAGTGATCTTTTACATAGATAATAAATTGACCTAATGTAGCTTAATATCGTTTGATTGTGTATACTATTTGCAGGGTAAACATTGTAGAACATATTTTCTTTCCTCTTTTCTGTGGGTTATTGTTTAGTTGTCATACTTCTTTTCTCTAGGGCAGTCAAGACTCAACTATTATATATTTATATATTTTCTTCAAATCACATGCTTCTATTGAACAAACAAAATCAATGCAACCATTGTAATATTCCAATAATCAAGTCCTGAAAATAAGTAAAATGAAGGACTTACTTTAATAATGAAGTCTGTTTTCTTTCTTCAGACTTTGGAAGTTACATTGTAGGTTTTATCTCTATCAACAGGTCCAGCTTCTGGAACAGATGATAATGTAAAGCACGCCATAAGTTTGGCCCATGTCTCTGATCGGTGTAGAGAACTATATGGCATCAACACCGATGGATGCACCTCCGCTCTTGGGCTTCTAGCTTCTGCTTATGACTCATCAGACTCTGATGATGAAACAACTGAGGATGTTTCAAAACACCGCGAGAAAAATGATTCAGTAAACCAAAGCATGAATACTCAAATCTTGGAAACATCAGCTAGCTGTTTCAGTACAGTTCAGTGTCAAAAGACAAATTCACACTTGTATGAAGAGGAATGTGAAGCAAGAGCCACATCATTGATGGAACGTGTAAGACATAATAGTAGGCATATCAGGGATACAGATATCGGCCATTTTATAGACCTGGGAAAGTCAGGAACACAGTGTTCAGGTTATCTTGATTTGGTTGATGATCTAACCACATCAGTTTTAAAATCCTCTTCAGATACTTGTGTAAGTGCAGCTAAAGCCTCAGTGGATCCAGATGTTCTGACCATGCTCAGGTACAATAAAGACTCTTGCAGAATGCATGTGTTTTGTCTTGAACATGCTTTGGAAACATGGACACAGCTTCAACAAATCGGTGGTGCTAATATTATGCTTCTGTGTCATCCAGGTATTTACCTTGTTCCCTAATTTCTGCAGAGCTCCTAGGCATTTCCTGAATTATTTATCCTTCTTTGTGTTCTCTTCATATCTTGGATTTGAGCAACAATTCAAAACTTTAATATTTGCATAGCTGACTGATTAGTTATTTATATTCTTGGTGATTATGGCATGTTTTTGAGACATGTTATTCACGTCAAGTATGTTGTTTTGTTTTGTTTGGATCATTCCAAATCAAAGGAAAAAAGCATATGTATTTACAGCTACACCAAGGGCATAAACTGCAGTGAGCTAGGGGTTCAAAATTTTCTGTGCATTTATATCTTTTTTTTGTTTAATTAACAGACTAACTGTTTTAATTGTTGTTGTAAAATGAAAACGAATGTTTTTCATTGGTAATTTATAATGTGTTTGCAGAATATCCTAGAGCAGAGTCAGCAGCAAAAGTCGTAGCAGAAGAACTTGGTATCAAGCATGATTGGAAAGATATCACTTTCAAAGAAGCGACAGAAGAGGACATTAGAAAGATTCAGTTGGCTCTACAGGATGAAGATGCTGAACCCACAGGCAGTGATTGGGCAGTCAAAATGGGTATCAACATATATTACAGTGCCAAACAGAGCAAATCACCACTTTTCAGCAAGCAGGTACCATACAATTCCATCATTTATAAGGCATTTGGCCAAGAAAACCCAGACAGTCTGACAGATTATGGATGTCAAAAGTCAGGCTCAACAAAGAAAAAAGTGGCTGGGTGGTGGTGTGGGAAAGTTTGGATGTCAAATCAAGTTCATCCACTTCTAGCCCATGAGCGTGAAGAACAGAACAGTAGCATAGTGTATGGCAAAGGGATGTTCACTGCTATTTCTCATGGCAAAGTACAAGATGAAGCATCAACAAGATGCAATACGATCAACCAAACCCTATCAAAAAGAACTTCGAGAAGAAAAAAGGGGGGATCTGCTGAGAAATCTAAAGCCAAAAAGAAGAGATCCACTGCTTCTGATGAAGCTAGTATGCATTACAGTGGCCTTGGGATGAACTCTGGAGTTATCCATGACCAACCTGAAAACTCTGATGATTATGACAAACATGGTAATGGAGATGAAATTGAGGAAGCAACAAACCCTCAGAAATATCAACAACATAAATTACAAAATGTGACCAGGAAATCAAGTTCTAAGAAGCGAAAGGATGAGAAAAGAAAAGACAGTTTTCATGAACTATATGACGAGGATAATGATGTGGATTATTGGCTTAACATGGGTAGTGGAGATGATGCTACACTAGGCAACTCAGATAACACTCGACAACAAAGTCCTGATCTAGTGAAAGTGAAATCTGGAGGCAAATTGCAAGGTAATAAGAGAAAATCCAGCAAGTACAAGTCCAATGATGATTTATTGAATGGAGATAACAAATTGCAAAAGATGAACAAGAAATCAAGTTCTAAGAAGCAAAGGAATGATAAGATAAATAGACAACTTCAAGAAGATCAAAATGAAGATGACCATATGGACCATTTGCTTGATGTAGAGGTTGAAAATGAAGCCACACTAGACAATGGGGATAAAATTACAGAAGATAAAATTGATGACGTGAAAGTGAAATCTAGAGGAAAATCACAAAATGGTAAGAGAAAAACCAGCAAACATCAGGCTAGTGATGGTTTGCGCACTGGAAATAAAGTAGCCAAATTTCCATGCGATATAGAAGGATGTGACATGAGCTTCAGTACCCAGCAGGACTTGTTATTGCATAAGCGTGACATTTGTCCAGTAAAAGGATGCAAGAAGAAGTTCTTCTGCCACAAGTACTTGCTTCAGCACCGCAAAGTGCACATAGATGAAAGGCCACTTAAGTGTACATGGAAGGGGTGCAAGAAGACATTCAAGTGGCCATGGGCGAGGACGGAGCACATGAGGGTCCATACTGGGGTAAGACCTTACGAGTGCCAGGAACCTGGCTGCGGTCAAACATTTCGATTTGTATCAGATTTCAGCCGCCACAAGAGAAAAACTGGCCATTCCTCTGATAAGAGAAGAAAGAACAGTACATAACTTCTAACCGCTGTGCGCAAGTACAGGTTTCTTCTCTGACGATGATCTGAAGGGGATGCTAATTGAATGATTGCATCAGATTCCATTTATTGTGGGATTAGCCCACATTAGGAGTCTAATTCATTTCATTGTTTGCTGGCTCTGCATAACAGCCAAATTTTCAATTGCTTTAGGTCCAACTGACCTTTTGTTGACTAGGATTTACTCCCAAGTCAATTCTATCAATCGGTCTTCTGCTCCTGAAAAAAATCGGGAAGTTGCTCCTGTCACCATGTCTTTTAAAGAAGCATGTTAATCTTTTGTTAGCTGTTCCTAATTTTGTGCGCACCTTGTCACTAGTTTTTGATTCTGCAAAATGTTTTCAAGTCGTTGAAATTGTTTGGTTTGTTCTCAAAACTTATGATGCCTCGTTGAGTTCTGGTTACTCAATGTTCTTGCTTCTTTTTTCTCGCTGAACTTGTTTCTTTTCATCGTCTCTGCTGCCAACTTATTTTATATAACTCTGTGTCAACGTATATATATGAGTTGCTTTGTTCGATCACAGACGGCTTCCGCACGTAGCTAGCTGCTATCATCTCTGAGGCTAATGCCATACAGATTTCAGAACAATGTTGAGAGCCATTTATATTATTCTGTTCTTGCATTCGTATTGTCATTCAGTTTCCACACAAGAAGCTGTCCTAAGTCGCCTCCTGTGACGGGAACAAGAACAAACTACAGAGCATACAGAATACACATATTCTCCATACGAAAATCGACACAATACAGAAAACATCTCAAAAAAATAAACATGCAGACTGTGTAACTGACATTAAACCTAAGTACTCTCCGTTTTAAATATAATAAGTTTTAGCAGTATTTAGGAGATAGGAGATAGATAAAAATATAAAGTTTTAGTGGTACTAAGGAGATAGATAAAAAGACATGGTTTTCATAGGCTTATTAGTTGAGAGTAAAATACTTTTTATAAGTAATAGAAACATGTTATATTTTAAAAAACAGAGGAAGTAATTGATTGAAAACCAATAGAAGTTATTCGTAAATTACGAAAGAATAAACGGTAGATGATAGGTCGATTGGGAGGTACATGGCATATTCTTTCAGTCATAAAATAAATAGTTTTTTCTAGATTAAATTTGTCTTTTTTACGAATCGAGAAATATTATCTTTTCAATATTACCTATTAATATTATTATATGACAATAGTCCGATCTTTTTTTTCTCTCCGTTAGGATTACCTTTCTTTAGGATCGAGGTATGATAATCATCCCATCGTTTGTCCTATGT
Source organism: Oryza coarctata (assembly GCA_030770085.1). Taxonomy (NCBI): domain Eukaryota; kingdom Viridiplantae; phylum Streptophyta; class Magnoliopsida; order Poales; family Poaceae; genus Oryza; species Oryza coarctata. The sequence goes on along the minus strand of CM061484.1, from coordinate 5,941,577 downwards.
ATAATTAGTCATTGTAAAAATTTAAAATTGATTTTATATATTTTCAACATAATTTTTATATTATATATATTTTTTATCTATATATTTTGTTAGTGATAAATCATTTAGATTTATAATAAGCTCATGATCAACCCGATAGGGTTACTTCTTAAGTACCGCCTCATTCTTAGTGCGTATGGTATGGTCCAATCGTTTCTTATCCCCTACGCACAACAAAACACGTGTGTTTTTTTTCTCATTCGACTCATGTCACTGATTTATTCATTCATGACTGCAAGGACACTGACGAACATGTCGAGGTAGATAGACCCATCACCCATTTCATAGAATGACATTTGCCTTTTGTTTTCATAAATTTTCCGATCCATCTGCAATTTTAAATTTTAAATGGTAAGTTATTTTACACGGCTTGGTATAAGATGGGCTATCACCCACATGCATTAGACCTGGTCTCATACCGCATGCACAAGGAGCATCTTGAGAGCGACTGGCCATGCTAGCTATTTAAGCACACTGCCTCTATTTGATAGTAATTTTAAATTTAACTTCTAATAAAAAAATAAATTTAACTGTGAACATAGTTTACTTTATTCTTTTTATTGTAATTTATAGAAATTAAATTTTAACATATTACTTATTTTTTTAAAAAAATAATAACTATTTGGATTACATGTAACATCGCTCAGAGTTTAAAATTCATTCAATGCCGGTCGCAAGAACCGCAAGACAATTAAACACTGAATATTAGCTTTAGTAATCGGCGACCGCCGCTGCAATGGAGTGCGAGACCGGGCACACGATGAACGTCGGCGACGCCCTGACCTGGGGAAGGTGGAGATGAAGAGAATGGTGGCGGAGTACCGCGCGCCGCTGGTGAAGATCGAGGGCACCAACCTGAGCGTCGCGCAGGTGGCCGACGTCGCCGTCGCCGGCGAGGCCCTGGTGGAGCTGGAGGAGTCCGCGCGCGCCGGCGTGGAGGCCAGCAGCGACTGGGTCACGAGCAGCGTATCATCGGCACCGACACCCACGGCATCACCACCGGCTTCGGGGGCACCTCTCACCGGCGCACCAAGGAGGCCACCGCGCTCCAGAAGGAGCTCATCACGTTAGCCTTGTGTTATTTTTGTATGTTGTATTATTTTTGATGTTGTATCACCCGTAATCTCTCAGCGTATTTGATATTGTTTCTATAAATCAGCTGCAAAGTTTCACCTATATATATTGTGTTTTACGTGATCAATATTGCGTTGAGTCTTCTACCTATTTCTCACTCAAACGCTTTCACATAAGGTTTCTCAACGCCGAGGCCTTCGGAGCCGACGGCGGCGGCGGCCATAAGCTGCCGTCGGAGGTGACCCGCGCGGCCATGCTGGTGCGCATCAACACCCTCCTCCATGGCTACTCCGGCGTCCGGTTCGAGATTCTCGAGGCCCTCCTCCAGGGCTACTCAACGCCAACGTCACGCCGTGCCTGCCTCTCCGGGGCAGCATCACTGCGTCCGGCGACGTGGTCCCGCTGTCCTACATCGCGGGCCTCATCGCCGGCCGCCACAACTCCGCCGCAGTGGCCCCCGACGGCAGGAATGTGGGCGTCGCCGAGGCTTTCAGAATTGCCGGCATCGAGCGCGGGTTATTCAAGCTGCAGCCCAAGGAAGGGCTCGCCATAGTGAACGACACGGCCGTGGGCTCCGGCCTCGCGTCGACCGTGTGCTTCGACCCTAACGTCCTCTCTGTCCTCGCCGTGGTCCTCTCCGCGGTGTGCTGCGAGGTTATGGCCGGCAAGCCGGAGTACACAGACCACCTCATCCACGAGCTGAAGCACCACCCGGGGCAGATTGAGGCCGCGGTCATCGTGGAGCACCTACTGGAAGGCAGCTCCTACATGAAGCTCGCCAAGAAGCTCGGCAAGCTTGACCCGCTGACGAAGCTGAGGCAGGACAGGTACGCGCTGCGCACGTCGCCGCAGTGGCTCGACCCACAGATCGAGGTCATCCGCTTCGCCACCAAGTCGATCAAGAGGGAGGTCAACTCCGTCAACGACGTCTCCCGCGGGAGGGCGCTCCATTACGGCAACTTCCAGGGCACCCCCATCGGCGCCGCCGCCATCGGCAAGCTCTCGCGCAGTTCTCCGAGCTCGTCAGCGGCTACTACAGCAACGGCCTCCCCTCCAACCTGCCCGGTGGGCGCGACCCGAGCTTGGACTATGGTTTTAAGGGCGCCGAGATCGCCATGGCATTGTTAGTCTTAGCTTCTTCACCGGCGACGATGACTTACTCCGGCGAGCTCACAACCTTACTTTAGAACTCAAGAACGGGGTGCAACACTGAAATTTGATACTAAGCACAAACCGTCTGTGATTTTGTGTTCCTTTTATACATAAATAAATCGAAATTCTACCGGTTGAAAAAACAGGGGACGACTGAGCTAATCTCGGCCCTCTATCGTGCGTGCCACGCCGTGACATCCCGAGCACATTCAAGGTTGTGGAGCGGCGTGGCTGACAGTACGCGCCATGCCACCACTTTCTATGCACGTTTAGGGCATAGCGTGGTATGGCTGACGGTAGTCGCCATACCGTTACACCTCCGCGCGTTTCTGCGGCATGGCACGGCGTGTTCGACAGGGTTCGTCATGGCGTGATTCACTCGCCATAGCTATGGTACAAAATATGCCCGGGATGATGACGATCCAGGCTGGGCTGAGGGGGAAAACGAGCGGAGAACATAGGATTACACAGGACTTTCACATTTCACCCCCTAAGCTTGATGTTCTTTGCTGACCTTGACTACGCCGATCTGAAAACAAAGTTTACACAACCTGTCTCACGCCAGCGGCTTCGTCAGGATGTCAACCAGTTTCTCCTCAGTGCGTACGTGCTCAATGTCCATCCTCCCATCACAGATGCACTTTCGAATGAAGTAGAATCGAACATCTATGTGCTTGCTTTGATCTTGAAAGACATGATTCTTACTGAGGGCGATTGCCGATTGGTTGTCCATCTTTAGTAGAAAGGCGTCGCACTGCTTGCTCGTTAGTTCGGACAAGAGCTGCGCCATCCAGATGCCTTGGGTCATCGCCGCCGTCCCCGCAATGTATTCTGCTTCGCACGAGGAGAGAGCGACGACCTTCTGCTTCTGTGACTGCTAGGACACGGGACAAGAGCCGAGGAAGAATAGCACGCCGGTGGTGCTCTTCCTTGTATCAATGTCACCTCCCATGTCGGCATCGCTGTATCCTAACAGCCTCAACTTCTTTTCCCCTTGCTTGTAGTGGCAGCCATAGTCGATGGTGTCGGCGATGTAGCGGAGGATTCGTTTGACGGCATTGAGGTGTTCGGTGGTGGGGCACTCCATGAAGCGACTGGTATAGCCGACGGCGTAGGTGATGTCGGGCCTGGTGTGAACCAGGTACCACAAGCACCCAATAATGCCCCGGTATTCGGTTGCATTCACCGACGCCGCCGTGCTTTCCTTTGATAGCTTCAGGCGTGGCTCCATTAGTGTGTGACACGGGTTGCAATCGCCCATGCCCGTGCGCTCTAGGATCTTGCGCGCATACGCCGTTTGTGAGAGCTTGATGCCGTCGTGCCCCTGCTGCACCTCAATGCCCAAGTAGAAGCACAGAAGCCCAAGGTCACTCATCTTGAACCTAGAGCACATCTCGTGCTTGAACTTGGTGATCTCGGCGTTGTTGTTCCTAGTGATGATGAGGTCGTCGACATATACCCACACCAGCAGCCGTGACGTGCCCTCGCTATGAGCATAGACTACGTGCTCTGAGGCGCTGTGGTTGAAGCCGAGCACCGCCAGTGTCTCATTAAGCTTCTCATTCTAGGCACGTGGCGCCTGGCGAAGACCGTAGAGCACCTTGTCCAGCCACAGCACCTTGTCTTCATGCCCCTCGACGGCGAACCCAGGAGGCTATCGCACGTACATCTCTTCGCGCAGCTCCCTGTTCAAGAACGTGGACTTGACGTCCATGTGGTGCACCGGCCACCCCTCCTGGGTAGCGAGTGCAAGCAGCAGCCGCACGGACTCGATGCATGCGACGGGGGTGAACACTTCGTCAAAGTCAATGTCCGGCTGCTGGACGTAACCCTTCGCCATAAGACATGCCTTGTACTTGACCACCGCGTCGGCAACATCCTTCTTCAACTTATAAACCCACTTTAAGCTGATCGGCCAGTGACCGGGCAGAAGTGAGACTAGACGCTATGTCTGGTTTCTCTTGATGGAGTCTATCTCCTCCATCATGGCGCGGCACCAGGGTTGGTGCTTCTCGGCCTCAGCGAACGTGACTAGCTCCTCCTCGATCTGCAGATGGAGCTATGCAGCAACCTGGCGCGTGGCGAAGCTTGGTGGAGTCGCCGCGCCAAGCACATTGTTGACAGCTCCATGTCATCATTGTCCACGTCCCAGTACTCCTCCGTATTCGGGGGTGGAGACACGAACTCAGGTTAGGGCAGTGTGGGCGCCGTCGGGACTGGTGTTGCTGGTTCAGGCGCTGGCGCTATAGGCGACGTCGCAGGAGTGGGTGTGACGGGCCTGCTAGGAGCAGGTGCGGGTGCCGGTGTCACCGGGGGCTCTGGCGTGCCCATGGGAACATCGTCGACTTGCCCAGCATCTAGCTCCACGGTGTTGTACTCCACGACGAGCTCCACCTCTGAGTTCAGCTCCTCGTCCTTCCAGCTCCATGACGCCTTCTCGTCAAAGACAGTGTCCCTGGACACGACGGCGCGTCGTGACACCAGATCGTAGAAGCGCCACGCCTTGGCACCGGGCTCATAGTTAATGAAGACAACCGGCGTTCCGTAATCGTCCAACTTCTTCAAGTACGGCTTTGTCGACTTGACATAGGTGATGCAGCCGAAGGTGCATAAGTAGTGGATATCGGGCTTCCTGCCATCCAGGCCTCATACGGGGTGACACCGTCGATGGCCTTCGTGGGTGCCCCATTGAGCAAATACATGACGGTGGCAACCGCCTCTCCCTAGAACAACAATGGCATGTTTTGGCTCTTCAACAGACTGCGTACCATCACCACGACCGTCTGGTTCTACCTTTCCATGATGCCGTTCTGCTAGGGCGTGTATGGCGTCGTGTGCTGCTACTCGACGCCGCGCTCGACGCCGCGCTTGGCGCAGTACAGCTCGAAGTCCACGGAGGTGAATTCACCCCCGTTGTGAGTGTGCAGAACGCGCAGTCGTTGGCCCGTCTCCACCTCCACGCAAGCTTGAAACTTCTTCATGCCGCAAGCGTGTTTCTTTTGGCCGTGAGCAACACCACCCACATGTACTTGCTCCGGTCATCCACGAGCAGGAGGAAGTACAGCTTACCGTCGGGAGTAGCCGACGAGATTGGGTCGCAGAGGTTAGCATGGACCAGATCGATTAGCCCTTCAGCGCATCGCTTTGCCTGTGTTGGGAACGGACTCCACTTGAGCTTGTTGGTGACATAATCCGCGCAGAGATGATGGACGTGGTCGACGTGGGGCACCATCCCCTGCTGCTCCAGCTTGCGTAGGGCGTCGAAGTGCAGATGCCTATAGCGCTCGTGCCACAACCACGAGCTATCGGTGGCACGCGCGGCCAGGCAGAGCGGCCGGGCAATCTTGACGCGCAGTAGGTAGAGACGATTCACCAAACACCTTACGCGCACGATCAGGCGGTACTTCTCGTCGTGGATCCAGAGGACGCCGTGCTTGGTGTGGATGTCACAGCTGCCTTCGTCCAGCTGCCCGAGGCTAACAATGTTGGAGGTGAGCCATGGGATGTAGTATACCCTTATGAGCGAGAGGTGCTCACTAGTCTTCCCCTCGAATAGCATGGTGTCGGAGCCCTCAATCACGACCTCCGGGCCATCGCCGAACTTGACGGTGCCGCCCACCGACATGTTGATGTTGATGAAGGCGTTGCGGGAGCTAGTCATATGGTTCGTCGCCCCGCTGTCGAGGTACCAGAGGGTGTCGTCACGCTTGGAGTCTCCATCAAGCTGTGCGAACACCTTGCCCTCAACGACGTGCAGCGAGCGACGCTCCGGTGAACTCTGAGTCGCCACGGTGCGCGACAGCGACGATGGAGTAGGGAAAAGTTTGGCCTGGGCCATCAACAGTGTGGGCTCCTTCTCCTCATCTGCCTGAGCCACATGGGCCTCAGCTTTGGGCTTGTTGCGGCAATCACTGGCCGAGTGACCATATTTGCCGCAGCGCTTGCACTGATCTTTGTTGAGGGTTGTCTTCCAAAGTCGGCCCGACCTCCATCGCGTGATGCAGAGCTGGTGCCAGCGCCTTTGCCACGCCTGCGTCTGCGTCCCGTGGTCACCGCACTTCTTCCCACTGGTGCCACTGGAGCTGCTCCCGCCGCCCTTTCCCTCGGACTCGCGGAGCTTGAGCCTGGCGAGCCAATCTTCTTCGTAGAGCAGTAGCCTGCCCTGGTTGTCATGGATGGGGGCTTGCTTACGCCGCTGCTTGACGGCGTGGAGACAAGCCGGTGACCTCTTCCAAAGAGAGGTGGTTTATGTCGAGGAGCGTCTCCATTGAGATGGCCACTTGAGCCAGATGCTCGAGGACGGTTTGCAACATCTTGCGCACGATTTTGACATCGCGGATATTATCGTCGAGCAGCCGTAGGTCGGCGGCTATCCCAGTGATGTGGTTCGCAAAATCCTCTGCAGTCTTTGCCTCCTTCCACACCAGGTTGCCAAAATCCTGCCACAGCTGCTGCGCGTTCGCCTCGTGCACCCGCTCGACACCAATCCGGATGCGCTTGATCGCCGTCCATGCCTTAGCAGCGGACCGCTTCTGTCGCAGATCGGATAGCATGTCTGCGGGCACCGAGCACAGGATCGTGGCGAGCGCCAGGCGATCGTGCCAGTAGAGAACCTCCTCGTTCTTGTACGGCTCGATGGCGTACCACCACCCCGCCGCCTCTAGGTTCACCTACATCAACATCGCCCACTCCTGATAGTCGGTGTGTGTGAGCATGGGGAATTGAATGCCGGCAACGGTGTTCTCTGAGCGCTGGACGATGACCTCGTGGCGGCCATGACGTGACGACGGCGATGGCGAGAGATGGCGATACCTCCAACGCCCGTCTCGATCACGATCCCGCCCCTTTGGTGGCGCCGATGCACGCTCCATCAAAGATGAATGGCTCTGATACCATATGTTAGTCTTAGCTTCTTCACCGACAGTGGTGACGTACTCCGGCAAGCTCACAACCTTACTTTGGAACTCAAGAACGGGGTAGAACACTAGAATTTGGTGCTAAGCACAAACCGTCTCAACGTTTTTAGTGATTTGGCGTTCCTTTTATACACAAACAAATCAAAATTCTACCGAATGAAAAAACAGGGGATGGCCGAGCTAATCTCGGCCCTCCGCCATGCACGCCATGCCACGACATCCCAAGCACGTTCAGGGTCATGGAGCAGCATGAGTGATAGCACGCGCCATGCCACCACTTCCTATATATGTTTAGGGCATGGCGCGGCATAGTTGACGCCAGTCGTCATGTCATAACAGCCTCGCACGTTTCTACAGTATGGCGCGACATGTTCGACATGGTTCGCCACGGCGTGATTCACTTACCGTGGCCGTGGCACAAAATGTGCCTGGGAGGATGACGATCCAGGTCGAGCTGAGAGGGAAAACGAGCGGAGAACACAGGACTTGATCACAGGCATCCTACTGCTCTGAGCTCCAGTTCCTGGCCAACCCGGTGACCAACCATGTCCAGACCACGGAGCAGAAAAACCAGGGCATCAACTCACTCGTTCTCATCTCCACCAGGAAGACCGCCAAGGCCATGGACATCCTCAAGCTCATGTCCTCCACCTTTCTCATCGCCCTGCGCCACTTCGAAGAGAACATTAAGGCCACCGTCAAGAACTACATGATGCATGTGGCCGAACATTCCCTGCAAGGCATGTCCTCAATCATGTTCCACAAGGGCGACCCGCTCGCCACCATGGACCGCGTGTCGGTGTTCTCGGACGTAGACGATCCGTGCAGCCCTAGGTACCCGCTAATGCAGAAGCTTCCTGGGGTGCTCATGGAGCACGCGCTTGCCAACGCCGACACCGACGGCGTCCTACAGCTGGAGACCTCGGCGGCGTACTTCGCCAAGGTGGCCGACTTCGAGCGGTGGCTTTGGGCGGCACTGCCGGTGGAGGTGGAGCCAGCGCATGCGGCGGTGGTCCCCAACAGGATCACGGAGTGCCGGACGTATCCGCTGTACAGGTTCGCGCGCGAGGAGGTCGGCGTCGAGTACATGATCGACGACAAGGCACGGTCGCCCGGCGAGGAGGTGGACAAGGTGTTGGTGGCCATCGTTAATCTATATTTAGTAAAAAATCATCTATATTTAAAGCTGTACGCTTATAACCGCTCTATATATTGAGTGGTTGTGACTCATAGAGGTCATCTAGTGCCAATTATATTAACATTGTATTAGAGCTAGCATTTTTTCTCTAAATCAATATCGATGTTATCTTAGACCTCCTCCTCCACCACCTCCGTCTCCACTTCCAGTCTCTCCTCTACTACTACCTTTGCCCATATATCAATTCATCATGCCGTAATCATCCAACTTAACAAAACAAACTATACATTATGGCGCACTCAGTTTCTCTCGTATCTGCGGAGTGCAAAACTTATGGGCTTCATCGATGGATCCACGACTGCGTCTCTCCAGCAGATTCCTTCATCGACTGCTGATGGTGCCATGCTCGTGTCTAACCCAGAATATTGCTTGTGGTATGATAAAGATCAACAACTACTAAGTGGTCTTCTCTCGTCGATGATTGAAGACATCCTTTAGGACGTGGTGTCTACCGCCACATCCAAAGAAGCCTGGGACATTCTTCAGCGTATGTTCTCCTCCGTCACACATGCACACGCTGTCCAAGTGCATATCGACCTTGCTATAACCAAGAAGCATGACTTCTCTGCTACCGATTACTTCCGCAAGATCAAGAGTCTGGCCTCCGAGCTGGCTGCGCCTGATGCTCCTCTTCGTGATGATGAGATCATTGCCTATCTCCTAGTGGGTCTTCCTCCAGATTACGATCCATTCATCACATCTATAATGACAAAGAGTGAGCCCCTCACGCTCGACGACGTCTACTCACATATGCTAGCATTTGAGGCACGCCAACTGCAATACCAAGTGGAAACTCGCCTCAATATCGGCGCGTCAGCCAACTTTGCCACCCGAGGTAGGCAGCAACGGGGCCATGGCCGTGGCGGTCCCCCTGGCCACGCCTGAGGCAGTGGCCGTGGTGGTCCTCCGTCCTAGGAACATGGATGCGGCGCCCCTTCCTGTCAGATCTATGGTCATACATGTCACACTGCCATCAAATGTTGGTATTGTATGGATGAGTATTACCAGGAGGAACAACCCTATGCTGCGGTGACTACTACTTCATCCTACAAGGTCGACACCAACTGGTACACCGACACGGGGGCTACCGATCACATAACCAGTGATCTGGATCGCCTAGCCTTGCGTGAACAATATCATGGTGGAGAAACGGTTCAAGTTAACAACGGGGTAGGTTTACAAATTATGCATATTGGTTATTGTTCTCTTACTACTGCTACACGTCCTCTTGACTTATATAATGTTCTCCACATACCTGATATCTCTAAACATCTCCTTTCAATTCATAAACTATCACGTGACAACAATGTATTTTTTAAATTTTATCTCTATCATTTTCTTGTAAAGAACCAAGCAACAAAACAAGTACTCTTAGAAGAAAAGTGTGAATCCGACATCTATCCCATAAAGTCGTCCGATGTTGAATTCTTCAAACAAGCACTAGTCAGTATCAAGGCATCCACAGATCGGTGCCATGCTCGTCTTGGCCACCCCTCTATCCCAGTCGTGCGGTCTATTTTAAGTTTGAATAATCTCGTTGAGTCCCTCAGTTTGTCATGCATGTCAATTAGACAAGAGTCATCAACTCCCCTATACTCATGCCATTCATCGTTCTACATCGCCTCTTGAACTTGATTTTTCAGATGTGTGGGGCCCTGCCCTCAAGTCTGTTGGTGGATACAAATACTACATAAGTTTTATTGATGATTTTAGTAAATTTACGTGGATATATTTGATGCATGACCACACTGAGCTCAACGCATAAATGTGTCCAATCCAATAGGGCGGGGAGTATCAAAAACTTCATACTCAATTTTTCCGATCCCTTGGCATAGCCCATCGTGTTTCCTACCCACATACTCACCAATAAAATGAATCGGTTGAACGCAAGCATCATCATATAGTTGAAACTGGTCTTGCTCTACTTAACTCATGCCTCCATACCGATTAAATTTTGGGATGAGGCCTTCCTCACAGCCACTTATCTCATCAATAAATTGCCCACTCGAGTTCTTGATAATTTGTGCCCTCTAGAACACCTCCTCAAAACTCCACCGAATTATTCCATGCTCTGTATATTTGGTTACACATGTTGGCCTAATTTACAACCCTATAACCAGCACAAACTTTTCTTTCGATCCAAAGTCTGTGTGTTTTTGGGGATATAATGGTCTTCACAAGGGATATAAATGTCTCGATATGGATTCCAGCCGCGTGTATGTGTCTCGTGACGTTATATTTGATGAAACATTTTTTTTCTTTCTCCACTTATCCTTCATCCAACATTGCACCTAATCAGGACAGTGGCAGTTTTAATTTGAACAATTACGATATGCATATGCTTTCTGCTAATCCTGTGAATGCAGCCCCTCAGCATGCAGTAGATCTTGAGATGCCTACAACCTCATCAGGATTGGCGTCGACATTCCCTGCGCCCGCTTCTTCACCCGAGGTAGGTGCTCCACATGCAGCACCTGACGCTGACCTATCTGCATCGGAGTGTTCGCCTGCCTCTCCCCTATACTCTATGGCAAGCATAGAGGCTACGGCTGGGCTGTCATCTGCCGGCCCATCATCACCAGCATCGCGACAAACTTCGTCACCGAGCGTCTGACCTGAGGTCGTGCACCACTCAGAGGTTCCTGCACCGGATCCTCCTGCCCACAAGTACGAGATGCGCTTAAGCCACAACATCGAGAAGCCCAAGGTTTGTACTGATGGCATGGTTATTTATTCTGCCATATGTACTTCAGATGCAGAACCTACATCATATGTTACTGCTATGGCACACCCCCTTTGGAGGTCAGCAATGAATGATAAATTTTAAGCCCTTGTCAAGAACAAGACCTGTCATTTGATTCTTCCACATGCTGACCTTAATATCATTGATTGCAAGTGGATTTTCAAACTGAAGCACAAAGCTAATGGCTCCATTGATCGCTATAAAGCACGATTGATCGTCAAGGGCTTCAAGCAACAGTATGGAGTTGATTATGATGATACATTCAGCCCGATAGTGAAACCTACCACTATACGAGTCTTATTGTCTCTTACAGTCTCTCGTGGTTGGTTTCTTCAACAGATTGATATTCAAAATGTATTCTTATATGGCCATCTTCAAGAAAACGTCTATATGAAATAACCACCTAGTTTTGTTGACTCGGCTCATCCTACTTATCTTTGCAAGTTAGACAAGTCATTATATGGCCTCAAACAGACCTCACGTGCCTGGTTTTCTCGTCTTAGTAACAAACTATTACAACTGGGGTTTTAGGCTTCTAAGGCCGATGTTTCTCTTTTCATGTTCAACAGAGGCGGCATTCAGATATATATTCTCATCTATGTTGATGATATTATTATTATGAGCTCTTCGTCATCAGCTACAGATCGTCTATTCATTCAACTTGAAGCTGAGTTTGCCGTGAAAGATCTTGGCACTCTTGGATATTTTCTTGGCATTAAAGTACATCATACTTCTATTGGTCTTATCTTAACACAACACAAATATATCTAAGACCTGCTGCAGCGCACAAATATGGCCTCCTCTAATAGTGTTCCAACACCTATGCTTTCCAACAACAAATTACTCTTAAAAAGTGATGACCCTCTCTCAGCTAAAGATACTACATGCTATCATAGTGTTGTTGGGGCTCTCTAATATTTATCTTTCACTCACCCCGATATCTCCTTCTCTATTAACCGGGTATACCAATTTCTGTCAGCACTAATGATAGCTCATTAGGCGACAGTAAGACACATACTGCGTTATCTTCATTCCACGTCTGATATGGGGCTATGCATAGCTAAATCTAGGTCTTTATTGATAAGTGTATTCTTTGATGCTGATTGGGCCAGAAACCCAAATGATCGGCGCATTATAGGTGGCTATGTTATTTTCTTTGGTGGCAATCTTATTTCTTGAAGCTCTCGCAAACAACTAACTGTTTCTCGCTCGAGCATAGAGACTGAATACAAAGCCATCGTCAATGCTACCGCTAAAGTAATATGAATATAATTGTTGCTAAAAGAACTTGGGATTTCTTAACTTCGGCCACCATCCTTATGATGTGATAGCATTGGTGCCACTTATCTCTCTGCCAATTCCATATTTCATCGTTGCACGAAGTATGTCGAGGTTGATTAACATTTTGTTTATAAACGTGTTGCTTCTCGCCAACTTGACATTCGTTTCATCTCATCTAAGGACCAGGTGGCCGGTATCATGACTAAGACCCGCTGCTCTGAGTGCCTCAAGGACTGGGACGGCAAGCCCCTTCCACTATGCTGAACTACACTGCACAGCAATTAAGACATGCGAGAAAATACATTGAATATATATGTATATATTAACTTCTGTACAAGAATATATCTTGATATATAATTAAAAATTGCTATATTCTCCGACGAAGGTTATACTTATGCTACTACTAGTAAACTGTGGATGTACAGTATAATATATAATCAACTGGCCTGGAGTCTGATGTTGCAATATGATATGAACTTTCTCACACTACATAAAAACTCTTGGCAATTAATGTAAAACACGCTCACCGAGCAACTGAAGAAAAAAATCTTGTACCTTATCATCTATCGTCAAATCTAATCAGTGCGGGCGCCCTGTTATGCCTTATCACGCGACAGTGTAGCGGCCGTCCGATTCCGCACCATGTGAAGATGTGCGCCAAGTCCACGTTGGTATGTGCGTTAGTTTTAGGCTAGGCGATAAGGCGATTAACTGAACAAAGATTATCTAGGATGATTAACAAAAGATAATAAATTAAATCATTAATAACTAATTCGGGCTAGATTTAATCCGTGTGCTGCCATCAGTACTATTGGATCTGGACCTTTGGTCCTAACTAGGTCGAGTTAATATGTAAGCCAGGATATAACATTACGATAAATAGAAGTAAATATAGTAATATCTAAAAGTGACTTGACGATCTCTAAAAGTAAGTGTACAATATTCATGTAGATAGCTGCAAACAAAGTTATAGAGACCATCTTCATAAGTTGATGGAAGTTTTGAAGTAATCGCACATTCGGTACACCTAAAACCAGATGCACTCTACACTAGTTAGGGAGTTAAAACTTGAAGCTTTGGAAGGTAAATTTAGTTAAGTCTAAAAGTAATTTAACAAAATTGGGGAAGTAACTATGCCTGAATGGTATACATTGTTTTTTTTAAGTTTTTCTTAGAAAGCAGATCCAATTATTTGATGTGTTTTTTCCTTCCTCGTTTTTCTTCTCATGTTTTGATCCAAGCCCAAGGTAACGTGACCCCTGTGCATGCAAAATCAGGTTAGGAGTTAGGACCGCATCGGGAGGAGATGGCACGACACTCACGATGCTACTTTTGGAAGTAAGAAAAAGGCACGATACTATTTTTTTGTAACTCGTGGGGTCGCTCGCTAGTCTAATCGGGAGCTCGCGCACGATGTAGTTGCTCTCAAATCATAGCCATTGATAGTACTTACAATCGTGCACAACTTGCGTTGCATGTTCCGCGATATATATAAATATATATATTAAACATTCAAGGTTTATAAACCAACTATATCTTACCAAATTTATATATCTCCTGTGGAATTCAGAAAAAAAATACATCTAATTATGCAGCGCATGCATTAAAACAAACGTCATGAAATGTGGGGGCGCCACACCGACTCACACTCTCTGCTATAGCCCATTTCCCCATTCCAATTGCCTCGGTACCATCTCCTCAACTCTTATCTGTATCGACCTTGCGTCTTCGAGCTCCCTGTCCATCACCGCAACCATCCTTGGCTTCTAGCATGGACGTGCGTCGTGCAATCTACCACGCCACTCTGGACTCTATGATCGTAGCCACTCGTAGGATCCACCGTCTCCATTGGCTTCCCATTGCAAAGATGCAACCCAAATTAGTCTATGAACAGCTTACTGTAATGCTACAATAATCACGATCTACTGTAATAATTCCCATTTTGCACAAATTTAGGGAAAAGAAAAATATTGACTTTGTTTCTTTTATTTGTTATTGTACCGATCAATAAAGTGCAATAGATCTCCGCGAGAAGGAATAGCGGCTTACATCTTTTCATTTGTCGGTCCTATTGTTACAAACATTACAATTAGCATGATTGAAAAAAATGACGTTTTTGCATATTTTCAGAAATGATGCTCGGTTTACCGATGCAGTAGAAAAAAACACAGCATATCAGCTTTCAATTATATCAGTAATATAAAAACATAGCCATCTTGAAAAAAAGAATCATAAAATCATTTTTTATTTCAAACGAACATTACTGCAGCCCTAAAGGAAAATAAAAATTGCAGCATGCGTATTTTTCTTAAGCGCGTTGTAAATAAGAAATTAAGCTTGTTAGTCTCCTAAATTTAGTCATGTAGGGCCTTGTTCACTCAACCTTTTTAAATTTTAAATTTTGGCATTAATAAAATTTAGTCAGACAACAAATTAAACATACCATTACCAACACAACCATACTAAATTTTGATAATTTCAAAACTTTCTACTCTCAAAATTTCAAGGTATCAAACTAAACACTACCCATTTACATCTTACCTTATTAAAATTTTGTAATGTTTTTTTATTTTAGCAATGAAACGAACAAGTCCATAAGTCCATAGTTTTCAATTGAAAATTCATGCATAATAATATCAGATACCAACACTGATCTTTCACAACCACAAGTGATAAAAATTTGCTTTGGCATTTTAATTGAGTATATGCTGACTGTAGTGAAAAATTATTTACCGGATGAAATGACATTGCGCACCTCACAAAATAAAACACACACACACACACACATATATATATATATATATATATATATGTATATATGTATATGTGTGTATATATGTGTGCACGCGCGCGCGTGTATATATATGAAATAGCAGCGTGTCATGAGCATCAAAAATTAGATCGAGCAGATTGATTCATTAAGAAGTTAGCCGAATAAGGTATAAACCATGAACACTGATGATTGCACGCAGTTAAATCTGTCAAACTCAGTGCAAAAGGCACTGATGATTTACTATCACGCAGTTAAATCTGTCAAACTCAGTGCAAAAGGAACGTGCTTGTAACCACATACTACTATTGATAATTGGTTCACAGCAAAGTAAAAGAAGTGACACGTGCGTCAAGTTGCATAGGACAAACGGCGCTGGGTCACTGATAGCTGGAAAAGCCATGGTTGATCGACCATGACAGAGACGACGACCAACATGTCGACTTCAGTAGGATGAGAGAAGAAAAAAGAGAACAGGCACAGTTCTGTTGTGTGAAGGGATATAAGAAATGATTGGACTTCTACCATACCAATAGGCAACAATATTCTAAGAATATTGAGTTTAGTGTGCATATTTTGTATCTGAATAAACAAATTAGCTATTTTAGTCGGATGAGGAAAAAAATAGCAGAGTTCTGTTGTGGAAAAGGGATAAGAAACGATTGGACCATACCATTCTCCATTGGTTCGTTGAACAAGAGAGAGAAGACCGCCAGCAAGTCAACTTCAGTCAGATGAGAAGAGAAAACGAAAAGAGGCAGATTTCTGTTGTGTGAAGGGGATATAGAAAATTATTGTGTACTGTAGCAATAGGCAAATATTGAATTTACAGTGCATGCATCTTAAATAAATAAATTGGTGACTTCAATCATATAAGAAAAACAATAAAATTTTGCTATGCATAGAGGATAGGAAATAATTAAACCGTACCATAGGCATTATTCCTCATATAATTCAACTAAGATTTATTTTAATGTTTTGTTTGGTTTGGACTCTTTTTTTAATTACTACGTATGTACTGTTGTCAACATGTTGTCATCTTTTGCTCTAAGCGAGCTTAAGCTCTAAAACTCACATTTGTGTGTTAAATAATAGTACTCAAATGATTCAGACAGGGCTATATAACCCGAGCTTGTGGATGAATGAAAACATCGTGATGAAGTATATTCCTAGAATATAATAGCTAGATAGCTAGATAGCTAGAATAGAACCCTAGAAATTCATCCCACAACTGAATCTCTCGTTCTGCCGATGTTCTTGATTTCCTTGTCCATTTCCACTCTGATCATGACAGTGAGACAGCAAATCAACCAGCCATGCTGATGTGTAGAGCTTCCCTCTTGGTCTCGGATAGGGTTGGCAACAGGGAGGATCGGTGCTGGGTTGGCCAAAGAACAGCCTTGGCTCCAACCCCGGACTCCCTCCCCCAGAGCCACCAAGTCCCCAAAAGCCTATTGGCCCCGTGGAGGCTCGTGCAGGGGAAAAGTTATAATTTTCTCCAGCCAAATTAGTGTAATTTTCTCGTGCATATGGTTGTCTCTTATCTCCTACTTTTTCAAAATTTTGAAGTATAATTTCAATGGGTGTTTAGGCTGAGTAATAGGGCGGCAATTTTAATTTTTGTTGTATGTAAACATACTTTTTTTTATAATGTAATGATGATTTAATAGGAATAAAAATGGATCAGATAGCTTCTAGGCCAATCCACTACTAAAATGAGAATATTCCGAATTTAACTAAAATGAGGATATAGCAAGTATTTTCTATAATCCAAGGGATGTGGATTATATTACGTGGACTATCCATTTTTTATATATTAGCTGGCAAAATACTATTTAAATAATCTATCGTATGATTAAACCATACACTACCATAATTTATTTATTCATTCATTCAGGTGGATCATCTATAGTTGATGCTTATCTAATTTTGATCATCACTAATCTGAGTCTATCCTGACTTCATACTATTTCTTAGATCCACCTCTATACCCAATCCGAATCCTTGGGCATACGATATACCATAACTATTATCTATATAAATCCTCTCCGTTTTCACCCATGTCACGGACAGTTGGTATACAATAATGTTCCTTGTGTAATTAATATCTATAACTTAGGAGTGTGCATTCTATCAATAAAACAATTCTACTGTTTTTGGATTGATATGCCGAGAACAAAACAACTTACAACGAACAAGATTAATGCAACGTGCCGGCCACGCAATGACACCAACCTGTGATAGACTAAAATTGAAGGCGGAACATAACGTCAGGTTAGACAGTTTACCTCAAAAAGCTCAAACTCGGCTTTTCAAATGATAAACAAGGTTTCAATACATCTGTAATTTGTATCCATGAAAAAATGGATACAGATCTGGATTCCCTTGGAAAATTCCAATTAATTTAGTTAGCACCTATTGGTAATGACAACAAAATTTCTCTGCCGAGGGCCTGCTCCGTTTTAACAGTAAATCAGGCAGCTCAGCAGAAACCGTGACTTTGATAGCCTTCCCATGCTCGGAGACCATCAAACCATGTTACAGGTATAAAGATGCTGCAAACACTATATCCCTCTTGATCTTACTGACAGCCTCCTCAAGTTTTGCTTCTAATTGGGTTTCCCCGATGGACTTCGATGCCAGAATTAGCTGTTGCAGAACCTCCTCGAGCCTCCTGATGGCCCTGATCAAGCTGCCCTCAAATACTTGGGCCATCTCCATGATTTGATAGAATTTGGACCCTTTGACCCATGAATACACCGCTTCCATTATATCAGGCCGGAAAGAGTTCACAAAACTCTCCACGTCAATTTGAATCTGCCATTGGTAAGATGAAAACATTTTGTTTCAGCATTAAGATCCAATTCTGAAGCAAGCCCACATGGCTTTATAACTTATCAACAAACAAACCATATGATGGGCTTAGTTATATCAATTACCTTGCATTCAAGCTGAAGGTTAGCAACTCTTCTAGCTGTCTCTTGCAACTGGTAGAACAGCAAGTCGAGCTCCTCCCTTGGCTTTGGGGCATCCTGAAGCTTTTCCTGCCAAACAAAGCAAGAAAGCAGCGCTACCATCTGTTCTACTGTAGCATCCTTCAAAGTGCCGCTAAACATAAGCTCTGTCAATGTTAGCCCATCAGCAGAACTTATCTCGCATGCTACTTTGCCCTTCACTTCCACAACATCCTCACTAGTAATATATCTGTCAGAAAGTTGATCCTCTGATAAGAATTCATATTTATTCACAAAAGAATGGATACAATTTGACATGCAACTAGCATTGGACCTGACAATTGGGATAGTGTATGATGTTTCTAATTTGATAGAATAATCCACTGGTTATGTCATTATGCTATGTGTTTGTCAGGTTTTATCTGGTGTCCTGATAAAGTTGTTTTTCAGCAAGATCACTCCCAGTATTGCACTAAAGAACAGCAAAATATATATGACAAACATGAGAGATCTTATACATGTCAAACCTTAGACATGTAGACTAGACACTTCATTGTGAATTCAAAATCAGCACATTATCAAAATATAAGTGTCAAAGGATGCATCAAAGCGTTACCCCAGCCTACGAAGAACCCGTTTTCGGGCCTTGAGCTCATCCTTGAAGGCTAAAGCAGTGGAAGATCGCATTGTTTTTTTTATGGACTTTATTTTGGCTGATAATTCTTGCTTAGCATGCAATACTTTTAGCTTTTGTTTAATATGTGGAGAATTGTGGACATTGTGCTTCTCAAATAAACTTTCAAGAGCTTCTATTCTTCTGGTAGCTTTCCGGAAAGAGCTTGATTGTACCTGGAAAGAAAAACAAACAAGCTGTTAGAACCACATAAATAGAGGTACGCTGAGGATGATATGCATGAAATTTTCTTACTTTCATATCCTCTTCTGGATCCAATAAAGGGATCCCATCTTTAGCAAACCTGGAAATAACTTCTTCAACTTTCCTCAAGGTGTTTTCTCGAGCTTCTACAGGCAAAAGATCCTTTGGTATGTGCATCCGAATGCTACTTAGTCCATCAATCTGTGAATTAGAAAAAGAAAATGAACCACTTTGCATTGATATAAATGTTTAGAAGATAAAAAAGTTCACCGGTCAAATAGGAAAAGGAAATAACCTGAGAAAGTGGCAAGGAAATCACAACTGGTTCTCCACGGTCTTTCAGAGGAACAATCTTCATTGTCTTCTTTCCATTTTTGTCCTTACTTACAGAACATCTTGTGAGAACATCAACTGTGTAGTCAGAATCCTCAGGCCTCCTATCTGGGAAAAACAATAGAAGTCAGGAGTAAGGAGAGACAGAATAGCTATAAGTTGCTCCTGTCATGTTTCAAACCAGGCAGTGTTGGAGTTAAACATGATGAGACTCACGAAATGCAATTTGTTAAAAAATAGGTCCGAACTTTTATATGACTGCACAAAAATCCAGGACAGGCTATCAATCTGCCACAATTAATCAAAGATCATTTACATTAAGTGCAAGACCATAGAGAAAATAAGTATTGTCATAAAAATTTGAACTTTTAAGCAGCGATTAGTCAGCAAGCATATCTTGTGCTGGAGCCTAAAATTCAGTTCCAAAATCACCTTAAAATGTCTAATTACAAGACTGGTAAGTTATACAATGGAATTGTATTGCCAAACAACTTGGGGGAAAACCACTTCAAAAAAAGACTACATAACAGAATAGGTTGGATCAGATTTTCCATGAAGTTTCTGTACCTTCACCATGGGTTTTCACCTTTTCAAAGTTTATTGTAACTCCCCAAGTAATGTTTTCATCAAAAGAGAAGGCGAATTGCTCATCAGTACTATACTGAACAAGAGCAAGCCTTCCTGGTTGCAAGAAAGGTAGAACGTATTTAGGAGAATGTACAATATCACGGACATCCTTCTTTAAATTTTTATACTGCTGCAAGAGATCATAGTAACTCTTCAGGTTCTCCTCCTCCTCAATAACCATGGAATTTCTCTCTAATTCCAGCTCCTTGACTTGCTTCTGCACAAAATTCAAATATAGTACATAAGTGTAAATATAATGATTCAATAACTGGGTTTTTATGCTAGTCTAAGCACTATTAGTTGTGATACTAGGGCACCAATATACTAGGTG
Organism: Oryza coarctata; assembly: GCA_030770085.1. Lineage (NCBI taxonomy): Eukaryota > Viridiplantae > Streptophyta > Magnoliopsida > Poales > Poaceae > Oryza > Oryza coarctata. Next base: position 5,921,282 of record CM061484.1, on the reverse strand, counting down.
GCACTAGTCAGTTTACTGGAATTTTTTTCCTTAGGGCAAGATCAGTTTTGGCATGTAATTATTGATTAGAAGTGCTCACTATAGCGGATACTAAACAGATGGATCATTTTGTAATTTACTCATGGAATCCTCATGTCCAAAAGCTAAGCATAAATAAAGTCTATGTCACTTCATTGAAAATTTAAATTGAAAATGTCACCTCAAGATCAGGGAGAGCTCGATCAGCTTGAAATTGGTAAAATGAGTGCCGAAGAAGCTTTTCGGGATCACCATCTTCACAGCGTATTTGATTTAACAACATATTGTAGCTCAAATGAAAGGCACTGATCAAGAGGAGGATAATCACATGAGAAGTTCAGAACCATGGAAACCAGAAAAAAAATTTGCACACTTAAACAACTATAAGAAAAATAACAGTACAACAAAAAGATGTGGCAAATGGGAACTTAAGCACTGATATGATAGCTCAAGGTTCTTGATACAAGGGCCTGGAATAGCATGCACAGAAACACAATCTGCTTATAATTAAAAGGATTGGCAAAAAAAATTATTTTTAACTTCGTAATAGATCAGATAGTTTCAGTCCTGTGCCAGGTTTTCCCATTAATATCATTTATCCAGGCTAAATTCTAAGTATAAGCAGTGAATCCATAATACTTGCCTGTTCAAACTATCAGCACTTCCTTTCAACATCATTTTGGCAGTTGAAGGTTCCATTTTCTCATCTACCATCAATATACAAATACCACGCTGATCAATACCTCGGCGACCAGCACGGCCACTCATTTGGATGTATTCTCCACTTGACAACCATCTGAATCGATCACCATCAAATTTTCGCACATTGGTAAACACAACAGTCTTTGCAGGCATGTTCAAACCAATACTGAATGTTTCTGTGGCAAACAAGCACTACAACACAAGGTTTCAATTTCAGAAATAAATTAAAAGTTACAACAAAAAGGTATCTCTTAAATAGATAACACAAGCACGCTCAACTCTAGATAATAAAATTAATATTATGGTAGCATTTCATCAAAGTAAAGATGTTGAATAGCATGGATCACAAAAGCAGAGAAGAGATACCAATTTCATTTCAAATAAAATGAGCAATTGGAGTTATAATTTCATAGCACAATATCAAGAAAATGAGCACTTCTCAAAATATAGATGTCTCTTTCTATTCAAATCCTACAGTACAATAGAGTGTGGAAAACTCAAATATCTAAATATAACAGATGCACTTTATTGTCTCCAAGGGCAAACAAAAATGCTTAATCTATGAAACTACAGAAACTATCAGAATATATGTTCTTAGGTGAGGAATCAAGGCATCAAGCAGCCTTGAAGGTCATCCAGTATCAGCTTGAGTAAAATTGTAAAACTTGAATCAAAACATTTGCTTCTATAATTGCTCCATAGATGAGGCAGTCAGCCAAGTGTTGAATTGTTGATACACTTTCAGCAATATGCTAATAGTATCTGAGGCTAGGAAATAACAGCAACTGAAGAAGTCATGGGAAACATATAATAATATAATATGTTAACCTTGATAAGGCCCTCTTGGAAGAGTATCTCAATCACTTCCTTCAAAATGGGCAAAAGGCCAGAATGATGTACACCAATGCCACGTTTCAATAAGGGAAGCATATTTGAAACCTGTGAAAACCCAGCTCAGTTATCAAAGGAACTAAATGAAAGATAAAATACAAGCACTGGTTGAAGTTATGGACTACAATTGATGGTCCCTGCACTAATGGGTAATTGGTCTGTTGGTGTTGGTATAGCACGGTATCAGAGTATCATGTGCCATGGTACAACCTTATTAGTTGCTATGTCGATAGCAGTCTTCCACCAGCACACATGTGATTTAAAGTTCAAACTTCGAAGAAACAGGGAAACTTTGCTTAGAAAAAGAAGAGGCCCAGAAAACCTAATGTATGGGTAGAAATTTAAGATGACTAATGTTATCATTTGATTGTTTGAAAAATAGTTCCCACAAAACTACATATGATAACAAATGAAGCGCATAATGAATACAGGCAATACATATCCTTTGTGCTAATAGCTTGAGTTCAAACCAACTGTCTTTTTGAAAACCTATCTGAATCAACTTAGCCATGTAGAACTTGCCTGAGGAAGCTTTTTATCATCATCTGAAAGCAAATCCATAGCACTCCAAAAAATTGTTTCAATGTTTGCCTTCTCATCATCATCATTCAAGTCCATCTTAGCCATCTATAGCATACAAGAGGGGCAGTCAAAATAAACTAAATCATCACCTTTATTGTCCTTGAATAAATAAAATCTTTTGTTCTCAAAGTCACAATAATCTACAAAAGAACATACCTGCATAGCAAGAAATTCACATTCCCTTTTGCTAAAGCTGAAAAGTATCACTGGGTCATATTGACGCTGAATTATCATCTTCACCATCTTGAATATGTCACTTTCCTCACTAGGTTTTCCTGTCAATAGACTTTTCTGCCACTTCCCATTTTCCCTCTTTTTATCATTGTCACTAGCAGGGACAAGAGCATTCAAAGCTTTCTGAAAACTGTCCTCTCTGAACTTGCTCTTCTCATCAACTACCAGATATAAACCATCACCCCCAGAAGGAAACACATAGTGTTGGAGAGGTGTAGGCCGGTAGTCAGTGTATACTATATGACAAGGTTGTTTATGTACCTGAAAAATAAAGCATTCTCTTATGGTCAAAGAAGATGAGCTAAAATGCTGATAAATGTTTGATCACGCTTATCAGCAAATGTGTTCCAACTAGTAGACTATTTGGACATTTTGAAAAAAGAAAAATAGGACAACATCTAAGAATCCAAAAGCGTGGCAACAAACCTTAGCCACCCAGTCAGCAAACTCCTTAGCATTAGGCACAGTAGCTGAGAGGAACACAAACCGTGAGTTCTTGGGAGCCATTACAATGCTCTCCTCCCACACCACTCCTCTCTCTCTATCACGCATGTAGTGCACTTCATCAAATATAATCCAAGCTACTTCCCTCATAACTTCTGATCCTTTATACTGCATGCTACGCCAAATTTCCGTGGTCATGACCTGCATTTTCAGAGCAAGATTTAATTAACAAAACTTTGAACATAGATGGGATGAATTCAAAGAATCGTAAGGATATCATACCAAACAAGATGCATTTGGCTCAATAGTAATATCCCCAGTCATGAGGCCAACATCAGAGAACTCTTCTTTGAATTCTCTGTACTTTTGGTTGCTCAAAGCCTTGATTGGAGATGTATAGATGACCCGTTGCTGATTACGCAAAGACATTGCTATTGCATACAATGCAACCACTGTCTTTCCAGCTGATGTGTGAGCCGAGACCTGAAAACCCCCATGAAAACAAAGTATAAAGGGGTCAATGCTGAGAGACAACCATAAAATCAACCTAAGTGGCATGCACTGTCAGTATATACAGCAAAAAAAAACATTGAAATAAACTGGCTACATTACAAATTATATAGTTAAAAAGATCTAAAAGTAGAAGAATAATGCATACTAGCCAAACATGCCAAATAGATGAACAAAGGCATTTGTCTTAACAGGATGAGCTAAATTTGGCAAATTTATGGAGGTGGCCTTTTGGTTGCACACACGCATTGTGTGGCAAATTAACTTCCTAAAGGCTAAACGTAAAAATCTAAACTGCTGGACTTTCCTTGAGCCTGAACAGAAGAATTCATCATCAGACAGAACCGAACCAAATGTGAGGAAGAAGGTAAAGAAGTAAAATTTAGCAACAATTGACACAATCTGCTCCCTAATCCCATGATATGACCAAATACCAAAGCACCTGAAAAATGTCCAATTGAAGGGGCTTGCCGCATAGAAAGAGCAGGACACCAAGAGCTGTGCCCAATTCAGACCGAATATATGCGCAAGGCAGGGCAATCGCAGAAAATACCATGACGGATTCACCGTTGTCGAGGCACCGGATGGCCTCGGCCTGGAAGGGGTCGAGCTGGAAGGGGAAGGTCTTGGCTGGCCCGGCACCCTCGGAGCCGCCGCCTCCATTGAGAAGGTGGGTGGCGGGGGCGGACGGGTCATAACCTTCCGGGTAAGAGACGTCGTGCACGCAGGCGATGGGCTCGGCGTCCCCGCCGGCGGGAGCGGCGGAGGCGGGCGATTCGGCGAGTACTTCCGAGCCCCGCGGGGCCTTGAGAGGAGGGGACGCGAGTTCGGCGGTGGCGGAATCGGCCTTGCGCTTGAGGGTCGCCATGGCGTGCGTGCAGACGGGCGGCGGCGGCGGCTAGGGTTTAAGGAGGAGTTGCGCGCGAAGGGAGAGGTCAAGGCCCTGTCGCTCCGCCTCGAGCTGCTTCGCGGACGCGACAATGCCCCTTCTCTCCTTCCCCCCCCCCCCCCCCCCCTTTCTTCTTTGCTTTCAATGAAATAGCATGGCCCACAGAGAAACGGGGCCCATCGGCACGACCCGGCCACAATCGACCAAAACCATTAAGATTAGGCCGACGCGTGCAAAGTCGAAACCCCTACGGCCGCCCGTCGTGTGGCTTCGCACATGGGTCGCCGCCGCCTGGACGCGGCCGCACGCCCCGTCGGGCCCACTCGTCATCCTCCGGCGCGGCATCGCGGTGGTCCCCGGTGACCACTCCCTCGGACCCGTGGACTTCTCCCCCCGACTGCTTTGACCCTGAATCTCCAGGCTACCTAATCGGCCTGCAATTTTTTTATTTGCCTCCACTTCAAGGACACCGTCATCATGATGAGTATCAATTATGACCCGAGCTCATGAGAGATAGAATCACGTGAACTGGTAGCAGTTCTATGGATAACTTGTAATTTGGAGAGGATTTGGGATAGAAATCAGAGAGAAGAGAAAGGGAACAGGAAGAACAGGGGAAAAAACTCCTGCGGTCCTGTAGTTATATTTATCCGTACAGGTTATTAGCAGTTAAAAATTGGTTTATAAATAAAAATTTTATATAGAAATGCTATAATATAAACTAAGATAAAAAAATATGAAATTAACTCTAAATTAAATTTTAAGCACAAGCCAAATAGACTTGTTGATATGAAGCGAGTGAATATCAAAATACACCATGTTACTGTGTTGTTATGGTATAGGAGTTGTTTTTTTTTATGGTTTATTTTTTTTATCTTTGGTATTTATTTTTCATTTTTTTATTGAAATCCGGGGAAAAGTGGTTTAAAGTAACACGTCGGACGTGGTTTATTTTTTTGATTTTTTTAAGCAGTTTTTTAAATGTTAGATGAGGTGGGAGCGGTTTTTTTATGTGGGACTGCTGTTTTTTTATTATAATAAGTAGGGATAACAATATCATCCATCTAAAACTTAATTAATGCCTTATTATTTACCGATACTTGTAACTTAATTAACGCCTTGTTATTTACCGATAAACGATCCAGCACACCTGCTTCGCTTACAACGAGGACCTCGAGTCGGAGGAAACCGTTTGGGCTCTGTACGAGCGGTGACGCAGCTTCTACAACGTGGAGCGCGACCACGACGACATGGTCCGGCGGTTCATCGAGTTCAACAAGTCTGGTAAGTCTTATACCCTGGGACTCAACCGTGTTTGGCGACATGACGCCAGAGGAGCTCTCCGAATTCGAGCGTCCAAGGCCCTTGCTGAGGACTTGAAGCTCAGTGATGCATTTAGTCTCAGAACCACCCTTGCTAATTTACCAAGAAGCACTTCGAGAAGGGTGATAATATAATATTACATACTAATTGATCATCTGCTAGCTGCTTTAGGTCCAGCCTGGGTAATGTGTGTGTTTGGATGAAATCTATAGAATGCTTTGCATGGATAAACAAAATGTCACAAAAACTTGTTTATTCGGATAAATATTGATACTTTTTGCAAAATTTTCTGTTCTAATATATCAAGTGATGTCAATCGCATAATGACACACTGCATGAAAACACATGTGAAATATGGTTAAATTCTTTAAGTTAGAAATATTTAAATTTAAATTATTATGATGTTAAATTAGCATAAGAATATAATATACATTAAAATAGAAGAGAAGAGAGAAATATGGTTTGTTGTTGGAGTTAAAAGGTTTTTTTAAGGTTGAGGCAACCTTTTAAAGGATTTAAAATGAGGCTTATGCCCCCTCAGATATTTTACCTGGGTATTCGTGATGCTACGTGGAAAAATATCCAATGAGAAGCCATAGGTAGGATTCAAGGGCACGTACCATAGATATTTTTTTCTTGCTGTAATTTCTCCGAGGCCTAAAGACTTTAGATATCTCTCGTGTAGAACCGCTGTAAATTCCCTTTTCTCCTTTTATTATTGTAAATAGCTCTCTTTTATATAGCATATAGCACAATAGGAGCAACTATTGTTGTTTTCCGTAACAAATAAATAAACATGCCTAAAACCGTGGTATGAAATATGCGCTAAATCAATTCACATACCATAATACTGTAGGAGTAAATCGCATCCGCTGCAAACAGTCATTCACGTAATCAGACTTGCCTAATCAACTTTGGGCTGAGGAACCGGCTCACATGGTCCATGGGCGAAATTAGTTGTCATTTATTATTTTTTATCCTAGATTAGTGATTCGTTTATAATTTGATTACAAAATGCGTTGAAAGTTTTCTATTCTTGCATAAAGTTTCCAAGTAGAAGAAGGTTGTTTCTATCCTTATGGGAAGTTGTCGAATATAAAGTTTTTTCTCACCATAAGAGTACTTTTAAAAAAAAAGACTTAAGATAAATTATTTTATCTTATTATATACTTAAAATCTTTTTTAAAAAATTCTTAAGTCTTGATGAATTTTTTCAGGTGAAAGTTTTATTTACTGTTTCTACTAAAGTTAAGTGTCTGGTTAAGTTTTCAAAAGATTTACTCTTTTGGCATGGTAAACTCGAACACGTTTGCCTTAATCATCTTACTAGAGCTAGTGGGTTACATGTTATTGAAGGTTTACTTAAATGTGACTTGGTTTCTTCTTTTTATAACTACGTTAAGATGGTTGTTATATGCTCATATGGTTTCTATAATGACTCATGCCCTAGTGATCGACGTCATAATGGTCTTACATCCGCCTTGACTATGTGCCCATTGTGACCATCGCCCGCGCAAACTAGATGTTGCACTTGTGAAAGTGCATCTAGTGAGTTTTGTATGATATATTATAAGAAAACTAGACGACTAATATGTTAAATGAAGAAAAATATGAGTTAGTCTCCATAAAAATTTAATTGATAAAAAGACCTCTAGCTTAAAAAAATGACATTAAAGAGGAATTTCGATGTATTTTATTTTATTAAGTCATAAGAATGTCATACTAGTAAAATACTCAATTAGATCCCTCTGTTTTTTTAGTGAACACTTCCACCACATATAACTGTAGGTTTTGGTTTTTCTCAGAAGAGATTTCTAGCTAGTTTGTCTAAGTCACCAAACACGTTTGGATAAAACTGTTTTATGCCTATAAGTGAAAATGGATCGGAGCCTTCGGTCTTAGCTAGTCTCACAGGGGTTTTATTTTTAACACCACAAACCCCCACTTCGAGGGTGTGGTTGTTCATTTTTTTTATCCCTACTTGTTAATGCCAAAATTTGAATAGCCCAATGGGAGACCGCCTAAAACCGATCGGCTAGAGAGGTGTCTAATCACTATAGTAAAAAAGTCGATCGGATTATAGTAAAGGAAGAATAGGTTCCAGATTAGAAGACTATCACCGAGTTTGCGGAGAGCCGTGGAATCCACGATAAGGTATTTTATTTTTGTAAATTGTAGTCTTATCTAATTATGAATGTTTAGTTAGTTAGTTAATTTCTTTAGAGATATTTTCCTTTATTTTTGTTAGGAAATAACGTCCGATGGTTGAAAAAGCGTCGGACTATGTAAACCCAGGGTATAAATATCAGAACCCTAGAGACATGTAATTTATCACTAGATCAATATAATCTCAATGCATCGTCACCCTAGTTTATCTAGGTATTTACCGATGGGTTCTGGCTCTCGACACGGGGCTACATCGGTTAAGTTTGATCTCCGGCGAATGGGTAAGTCCCGTCACTATCTCGATATGTTCTGCTCTGTCTAAGGCTATATCAGTTAGGTTCGACCTCTTATGCCGGTCAGATGTATCGCATCACGACCGTGCAGGGTCTATTGGTCTATCAAGCTCCTTCTGCAGTCGTCAGTCTCGTGCTGCATCGGTTAAGTTTGACCTATAGGGCTGCCGACGGTAGATGGAACTGTAGGCTTATAGTTTTCTGTACGGCATCTCATCAGAGTGTTAGCCGATGAGTTATCCATGTTCTAAGTTTCACGCCCAGTGCATCGGCTCCTCGGCCAATACGCACCAGCTTTTAGAGGTATCCCTTGATGCACAACGCCAAGCGCATCGGTCTTCCAACCGATGCGTGCCCGCCTTTAGAGAGGCGTCCTCTCATCGGCTCAGTTAGTCGGTGGGTTTGCTCCTGTCTTTACTTCAGCACGGCCAATCCGGCGTCCTCCATATCTTCATTGTTGGCCTTGGCCTCGTACTATCTCGGTTAGGTCCGTTCTTTGAGGTTTGGTGTTAATGGCGCCGTCACGGCAGGCGACGGGTCATTGTGATGCCATCTCCAGAGCGACATCAGCTTCGCAGTCGATGCGTCTATATGTTTTTCCTTACCAATCCGCATATGCCTTCATCGGTTTTCCAACCGATGGATGACCGCTACAGCTTCCGTAGATTATCCGGAGGGATCCTGTGAGCTTTGCTATTCTCTAAGTACACCCCGGTGTTAACGCCGGAATTTGATTCAGTCTGTAAACAGGATCGGCCGATGGGAATACTGATCGGCTCGTGGGACAAAGCCGATTTGTACTGTAGAGAAGCCGATCAAATTAGTAAAAGATTGGATTGGTTTGAGGATAGAGAATTATCCGATGGGGTTAGGTTTGAGAAGCCCAAGGAGAGGTTGGAAAAGGATCAGCTTGAGTAAAGGAAGGTCCGATTACTACAGGAAGGAAGCCAATCGGGTGGAGCAAGGAAATATTTGGTCTAAAATTAGAAGATTATCCAAATAAGACCGAGTTTGTGGAGAAGCCGTGGGGTTCACGGCAGGGTATTATCTTTAGTTAAATTGTATCCTATATGGTTAGGAAGTCTTAGTTAGTTTAGTTAATTGCTTTAGAGATATTTTCTGTTATTTTTGTTAAGAGATGTTCAACGAAGCATTTTATCAAGCATTCAGTAATCCATCGAGAGTATGGATGGATACATTACAAGATCTGATCAAGAAAACGATATAAGAATCATCAGCTCAAGAGCCTAGTCAAGATCGTGTGCTTCTGCCGATAGAGACGAAGGAAACTTGGCAAAATAAGGACCTATCGATAAACATGTATCCACCAACACAAGATCGATTCGGAGAGCAACGGCAGGAGGTACCTCCAGAATTCTTTCAGAGAAATCATTATGGAGAATATCACAGGCAGAATCAGGTACCATATACACCTCCACATGATCAAGAAGATACTCTAAGGGAGAAGGATTGATTAACCAGAATTGTGGACACAGTGAAAGAACAATTTGGTATCAAGCCCAAAGATCAAATAGTTATATATCGGCACCCATATCCAGAATGGTTTGATAGAATTCCACTACCTCACCGATACATGATACCAGATTTCTCCAAATTCTCAAGGCAAGACAATATAACGGCGCCATCACAGCGGGCGACAGGTCATTGTGATGCCATCTCCGGAGCGGCATCAGCTTCGCAGTCGATGCGTCTATATGCTTTTCCTTACCACTCCGCATATGCCTTCATCGGTTTTCCAACCGATGTATGACCGTTACAGCTTCCGTCGATTATCTAGAGGGATGCTGTGCGCTTTGCTATTCTCTGAGAACACCCCGGTTCCTCCATCGACTCTTCAGCCGATCCCTCGTCAACACCTGTCCACGCCTTCATTGGCTCTCCAACCGACTAAAGAGCTTCCCGATTCCTATCGGCAAATAGCCGATAGCGAAGGGCCTTCCGGGCGCAGCCAATGGCCATCTCGATCCTATCGGCTGCCAGCCGATAGTGAGCGCTTGTATCGGCCTACCGTCCGATAGACCTGTTCGTCTTACCTCCTTGTCAATTGCAGGGTCAAATTGACTGTCACGCTCGTACCCGTACCGTCACGCCGGAGCCAATCGAACCCCATGGCCCCTGGCGCACATACCTCGAGCCACGGAGAGAAGCCGACCGGCCTGTACTGGAGCTAAGCAGACCTCCCAGGCGTCGGCATGTTCGTGCCAGGGCACACGAGATCCAGTGCGAACACTACTGCCTATAACCTTTTTAGGGTTTCACACCTGTCTCTATTAGCTTCTCCACCGAATCCACCACTTTATGAGTAATCTTTTGGAGCTAATGAGTAAGAGGGTTAGTAATTTCATTGAGTACTTGTAGATTGACTCACAGGTAAAATTTGCACTTGTTACTCTTGGAGGTTCTCCTCTAGACGACTAGGCATCACCCGTGAGGATTCAAAGTTGTGAATGAAAAGGTTTGTAAAGGGCTTCCTCACCTCCGCAAGAAAAGATGTAACTATAGTGGATACCAAGTACATTATTAAGGATTGGTTTTGGTAGATTAAGTTTCATCGAAGGTTATAATATCGTGTCCTAGTGGAGACATTGCTGGTTGTCTTAGACTTTGTGCTAGCCTTTGTGAGAGCTTAGAGACCAGACCTCCTCCTAGAATTAAGTTTGGTAAGGCAAAGGATCGAGTGTGATCTAGCTCCTTGGAATCCCTTAACGGAGACGTAGCATCTTTTGATATGAACTTCGGTGAAAAATCATGTATCTCCTTATGTATTGCTTCTTGTATTTATTTATTGTCTTTGGATCCCCTAACTCAGCCCTTCTCTCTTGAGATTGCTCCCTTCACACATCCTTTTTGGAAGCAGTGAAGGTGGACCAAAATATTTAGACCCTAAGATAGAATTGTATAGTCGAGCTTCGCTACCCAGTAGTGAACCTCAATCAGAGTCTCCGATAGTAAGGACCGGATACTTCTAATGAAGTTTTAATTTCCGTTGTGAGTTTCTTATAGTTTTTTTTTGGTGTGCATATCCATCCCCCTCTATGCAACTCAAGGTCATTTCAATTGGTATTAGAGCCTTATCTTTAGATAGGCTTAAACGCTTGAAGAGATGTCACAATTGGGAGAGAAACCCATTGATCCAAGAAAGGAGAATGAAGAGAATGAGAATGTCTCTACTTCTAAAAGTGGTTGCAAGAAGGGAATAACCATTTCTCTTGATTACAACAAAGTCAATTCACATGATTATTCTACACACTTCATCTCCATACCTTCCAAAAATTTCATAGCTGATTGCTCCAAGAACAAGAAGGAGCAAGATGGCAAGCCTAAATTTCACGAGAAAAGAAGTTCGGGGCACGCCCGCATTAGAGAAGAGAGGATTTCTCAAAGTAAATCCAGCTCCAAAAGAGAGAAGGGCATCACAACAATCATGATCAAGTCATCATTGCTGAAGGAAACACTCTTCAACTACTAAAGTAACGATGACTACTACGCTCCCACTTGCCTCATGGCAAACGGGCGTAAGGTACTGCCACATCCTAAATATCCGATTAGTGATGATAAAAGTGATGACTATGATGATGAGAATAAATTTGATCTTAAAGTCATCAACAAAAGCACGCTGAGAAAAGTGGCAAAGCTCATGAAGGCATTAAAAAGCAAGGAGAAAACCCTTGAGAGCCAAGAGGACTTCTTCATTCTTGAGAAGAAGAGAATTTTTTTCCTTGAGAAGTCTTTGACTAAGAATAAGGAGAAAGTTAAGGATTTGACCAATAAGCTAGATACAGTTAATGAATCAATTGTCACTCTAAAGAGCTCAAATTAAACACTTGTTAAGAAGTTTGAGAGTTTGGACCAAACTCACAAATCTCTTAAAGTGCAATTTGATACTCTTTGATCTAGCATCTCTCTTTCAAATGAAGCCACTAGTATCTGTAATGCGTCCACAAATAATGGATGTGCTAGATGTTATAATCTTGATATGAATGCCTATGCTATTAATATGCAAGCACTAGATGAGCTCAAGAAGGAGAATGAGACTAGGTGTCTTTGTGAAATATGGTTGCATGATGACGTATCAATCCAAAGATGTTTTCTACCAGACTCTCATCATGCACAACAACAAGCATAGCTTTAGGTTTGGTTTTCACCTATGTGAGAATAAGCCATAGAAGCATAAGGTGATGGAGTACAGAAGCCTATCAAGTTCATGAAGGATGATGCAGATCCCCAAGCTCAAGAGAATAGGAAGCATATGCATCAATCTCTATTTTACACTTATTATGTTCTTAAGAGAAACTACCATGCAATTTGTGGGGTCTCGGGTGAAAAACGCAAGAGATGCCTATGGATTCCTAATTCTCTTGTTAGTAACATACAAAGACTCAAACTTGGTACCTAAATCCTAAGCATAACTTATTTTATAGGTATACTTCTCCGCTAGATCTAGTTGGATTGTGGATAGTGAATGCACTAATCATATGATCGGTAAGAGGAGTATGTTCACCTCTATTGGAGATGATGGAGTACAACATGACGACATTGTGTTTGGAGACAACGGTAATGACAAGGTGATGGGTCTTGTAAAAATTATCATATCAAATGATCTCTCCATTACTAATATCCTCCATGCTTGATCTTTGTGTTACAACTTACTTTCGACAAGGGTTACAATTGTCTCTTTATCAACAAGAGTGATAATGAATTTGTGGCTTTTGTTGGCAAGTTAATGGGTGATCTTTATCTTGTTGATTTTTCATGAGATAGGTTGAGTTCTAAAGTTTACTTGATTGCCAAATCTATCATGTGTTGGCTTTGGCATCGCTGGCTAGCTTATGTTGAAATGTAGAATTTGTCAAAACTTCTAAAAGGGGGACACATTCTTAGTCTATCTAATGTGATATTCGAGAAGGATCGTGTATGTATGGCTTTCTAAGCGGGAAAACAAGCCGGAGCTCCATATCCGGCTAAAAACATCATGACAACATCCTATTTCTTAGAGCTACTTTATATGGATATCTTTGAACTAGAGGCATACGTAAGTATTGGACATAACAAGTACAGTTTTGTCATTGTTGATAACTATTAAAGTTACTCTTGGGTATTTTTTCTCCATGACAAAAGTGAAGCACAAGCTACCTTTAAGAAGTTTGCGCATCAAGTTCAAAATGAGTTTAAGTTCAAGATCAAAAGAATAAGAAGTGACAATAGTGGTGAGTTTAAGAGTACACAAATAAATGAGTTTCTCGATGAAAAGAGAATCAAGCATGAGTTCTCTCCATCTGACTTACCTCAAAATGGGATATGGAGTGGAGGAACCAAACACTCATTGAGATAGCAAGAATGATGTTTGATGAATATAAGACATCCGATATCTTTTGGGCGGAGGCCATCAACACCACATGGCATGCCATCAACCGCCTCTCCCTTCACAAATTCTAGAACATGACTGCCTACAAGCACCTTATTGATAAAAAGCCAAATGTCTCATATTTTCATGTTTTTGGGAGCAAGAGCTACATCCTAAGTAAGGGACCTCGCTCATCAAAATTCTTCTCAAAAATTGATGAATGATTCTTACTTGGATGTGAATCGAATGTTCATGTCTATCACGTCTTGAACAAAACCTTTTGTATTGTTGAGGTCAAAAGAGACACAATGTTCAATAAATCTAATGGCTCCTAAAAGGAGCAAGTTAGTAATTATACTGTAGACGAAGAGACTTCAAGCCAAGCAATCATGAATAAAGCAATTGGAGATGTACGACATCAAGAAGTACCAAGTGAGCAAGATGGGGTACTTAATCAACCACGATCTACACATGAGGAAGTTCTGGAGACATCCCATGATGAAGTTGAGCTAACACGGTCAAGCATGGGTGGATGAGATCGATGCCTTAGGTACAATGGAGCAAAAAGACACCAGGCATGCTCATGTCCTCTCGATGCACCAATCACAAGTCCATCAAAGCAATCAACATGATCACCTCATCAACAATATTCTTAGAGACATAAGAAAGGGGGTAACTACTCACTCATGAGTTGCTAACTTTTGTGCAAGCCACTCTTTTCTGTCTTCTTTGAAAACCTATGAAGGTTGAAGAGTCGCTCGAGGATACCGATTGGATGATGGTCATGCATGAGAAACTTAACAACTTCACCCACAATGGGGTGTGAACTCTAGTGGAAAGATCCAACACTAATGTCATTAAAACAAAATGGGTGTTCCACAACAAACAAGATGAACATGGAGTTGTAACTCGCAACAAAGATCGGTTAGTTGCAAAGGGATTTATCCAAGTCAAAGGACTTGAATTTGGTGAAACCTTGGCAACCATTTCATGTATTGATTCCATTCATTTTCTATTAGTGTTTGCTACTAACCATAATTTTAAACTATATTAAATGAACGTCAAGAGTGTTTTCCTCAATGAATTGATCAATGAGCTTGTATAAATTGAACAACCCTTAGGCATTAAGGACCCCAAGCATCTACAACACATCTAAAAGCTTCATAAGGTGCTCTACGGACTTAAGCAAGCCCCTAGAGCTTGGATGAATGCTTCTGTGATTTTTTACTAAAAACGGTTTTGAGATATGAAAAGCGGATACTACTCTCTTTACTAAGAAATTTAAAGATGATTTATCTGTGTGCCAAATATATGTAAATGATATAGTATTTGGTTCTACTAACAAAGAGTTTAGTGATGAATTTAGTAAGATGATGACTAAGCAATTCGAGATGTTGATGATGGGTGAGGTCAAGTTCTTCCTCAGGTTTCATATCAAGCAATTGAAGGAAGAAATATTCATCTCACGAACAAAGTATCTCAATGATGTGTTCAAGAAGTTTGAGATGAATGAGATAAAACCCATCAAAACTCCAATGCCAACAAACTAGCATCACGACCTAAGTGAGGAAGGTAAACATGTGGTTCAAAAGTTTTATTCCTCTATGATAGGATCATTGCTTTATTTTTTGTGTATCTAGGCTCGATATCATACTTAGTGTTTATATGTGTGCTTATTTTTAAGCCTCCCCAAGATAATGCCATTTGGTGGCCATCAAAAGAATTTTGAGATATTTGGTTCACACTCCAAACCTAGATTTGTGGTACTTGAAAGGCTTAAACTTTAACTTAATTGGCTATTCTAATTTGGACTATGCTGGTTACAAAATAGATAGGAAAATCACTTCTGAAACTTATCATTTCTTTGGGAGATCACTTTCTTTTGGTCCTCCATGAAACAAAATTTTATAGCCTTACCCATGGCTGAAGCCGAATACATAGCCATTGGAAGTTTCTATGCCCAATTCTTTTAGATAAAACAAACCCTCCATGACTTTGGGTACAACATGAGATATATCCCACTCCTATGTGACAATAAGAGTATCAACAAAATCACCAATAATCTCGTTCAACACTCAAGAACCAAACATATCATCATCTTCTACCATTTCTTAAGAGACCATAAAGCCAAAAGAGATATTTACCTAATCCATGTCTCAACCGATAAACAATTTACCGATATCTTTACCAAGCCTTTAAATGAGTGGCAGTTTGTAGAGTTGAAAAATGAGCTAAATATTCTCGATTATCAAAACATCTCTTGAGGGGCATAATATTTTGAGATAAAGTTCTTATTTAATCAATAAGCAAGTAGTAATCTCAAGGTTGTATATAAATTATGGGTTATAGTGTATTTTAGATGTATTTTATTTTTCTTGAGTCATAGTATTACCATACTATCAAGAGAGGTGTAAATATTAACTTGATTTTTTCTTGAGTGAACAATTGCACCATATGCACATCTGGGTTTTAGTTTTTCTCTAGAGATGCTTTCGAATATTTTGTCTACATCATCGGATATGTTTGGGCAAGTTTTGTTTCCTAACAATGAAAATGGACTAGAGTTTCTAGTCTTAAATGGAAGAGTCTCCTGAGAATTTTTTTTGTTTAACAATAAATGTTGTTTGGAATCTTCAAAGGTTTAGACTGGATATTTCATATTTGGAATGGCATGAAGAAGTGGATTGAATCCACAAGAGGGAAATGGTTTGGTTTGAATTGGATTGAGGTGAGAACTGGGGTAGGTTTGTTTGGACCACAAAGGATGGTAAGTGAATTGGATGGATTGGACTATTGCATCTCACTTTTTTGATTTGGACCGGAGATGGGCGCAGGCTTAGACATTCCAATTTGGAATCTCTATTCCTTTATTTCAAACATAAGTAGGAAAATTCCCTATGGAATTAATCCCTTGACAAATCTTTTGTTTGAAAGATGTTCTTAAAAAGGCAATAATAGGTTTACTCTTTGAATTTTCGTCTACTCTTATTGGCTTCAAAAGTCAAAAAGGTAGTCAAATGCTCAGAATATCTAGATGATATGCTAAACTAGACTAAGTTTGTTTCTCTAATTAGGCTTAGTCACTCCCTCATATACCGTAAACATGTTTTTATATGTTTTTCTAAACTATTAAATGGTACATGTTTTTTAAATACTTTATATATATAAGTTTTTTTAAATAAATAAATAAATTATTTTTAAAATTTATAATAATTAATACTTAATAAATCATAAGGTAATGGTCTATTGTGCCACTGAAAATCTCATCATATGCTCATTCGAAACTTAGTAAATATCCAGGCAATGTGCCAATTACGCATCCCCATCTATCCATCTCATGGCTACAGTAGCAGCATGACCAGCCGAGGTTCTTGTTCGCTTGTGCTGTTTTGGCCGTATGGATTTGACGAAGGGTTGTCGCCTTGTGCGTGATAGAATCGTTAGCATCATGGCTTAGCCGGTGGAAATAATGTGAGGCAGCAAATCAACCAGCCATGTATGCTCCAACTATTTTAAAATACCAGGTGTATTAACTTTTTGACATAGGATCTTATTTGAACTTTTGACTATTATTAGCCTCTTTCACAGTCTATCAACGACAATAAATTAACGTCCTACTACTAAAGGAGGCAATGTATGTTGTGCACTAGGCTGTTTGAGGAGCTTTTAAATTTTAAGAAGCAACTTACAATCTGAACGAAAAGCAGAGATTTCGATCCCAAGAGAAGCCGTATGTGCCGAAGCTCCCTAAACAGCCGTTATGCACTCGTGCAATCTAGGCTCTCCAATCTGAAATCGGACGGATATAATGGAAGGGATGTTTTTGGAGAACCGCCTGGACATACGCTGGTAAAATTATAAATAACCCCTTGATTCCTATGCTCTTCTCATGTCCGGTCCTTTCCTAGGTGTATCTCTAAAATCTGCTTGTCTGGTATCAATGGCAGGTTTAATTTTAAACCACACTCGACGATGGGGATAGCATGTCTAGCGGCACACCCAGAGCATGGCCAGCGGCACGTCACGCCTCAAGGCGTGTGCGTGTCATCCAGCCTGTCGGAGAGGGGTGACGCGCAGCGAGCGTATATGTCTAGGTAGAGCCAGTCAGTGTGATGGTGGAGGTTTGCAGCCGGTGGAGCAGCTGTAGCGTACCTGACCCTATGGAGAGAAGATATATTGGCCATGGGGATGGAATGGATGAGTCTTGGCGGGAAGGCTAGAGATGTATGCAATGATGGTGTCCCATCAGAATTTCTTTTTTAAGTTAGTTATAGAACATGGAAAGTTTATGTTTTTTATAGCACTAAAGTTATCCCTTTAATACCATCTCAAGTTCACTATGTTCCGTTTTTAGCATTTCTGGCACTTGTTTGATGTAACTCAATCCCACGTGCTAGTTGTTGGTCCGTGTTTGCTCATCATCATTAAAAAATGGCAGAATTACAAGCTCATTTGGTTAGGTTTCATATCCAATTGGATTTTAGTCTCTAATCCTATGTTGTTCTTACATACGATTAATTATTTTTTAAAGTAATTGATCACGTATTATCTATTGATGGTGATGTGTTTATAGTGATAGGTCCATCCTTATGCACGTGTGAGAGAGTGACCACACAGGCCCTAAAAATTAGGGCTTATTGTTGGTGGCTTTTATACCAAATAGAAGTATTCTAGGGTATTCTAGATACTAATATTGTATACGGATACTAATGTTGCAATTCTCATTTTTGCGTATGGATGCTAATGTAGCTTTCACTCAGGAGTATTCCAGAGTATCAAATCCACAAAGAATAGAATCCGTATCTTGTTCAAGTTGACTACCTAGTTTTGAAAATAGCAATAAAGTAAGATGAGATTGACAATAGCGACATAGTATGATAAGGAGAATTCAGAGATGAGAGATGTCTTATGATCTGAGTTGTCATGTGGCTACTCTTTATTTTCAATATAATCCAATTCACCCAATACTTCCCATGTTGTCTTAGGGTACAAGAATGTCGATACTTCCCGTGATGGTTGAGAGATGGTCTCGCCATTATGCACGGACATACTAAATTTAATGTGGTTGACTACAAAGGATGAATGGGGCTATTGCCACCCGCATGCCTGTGGTTACCCATTCATTTAGCTAATCTATCTAGATAAAACTATGCCCGAGCACAACACCCACATATAGAATTACTACTTTCTTCAAGAGGTATTCAAGTAAAGCAACTTAATCATGTAAGAATTTAGAGGCGTACTTTAGGACTAAAAACCTACTAACACAAAAGCATGGATGGACTGGAATTAAATACTCACAAAGTGAAAGAGAAGTACATATGTTACCTAATAGACAATCGCTTCCGGTGGAGTGCCATCATTGAGGAATCCTCCGTGAAGCCAAACATCCTTAACTTTCTCCTAGAATCTATCTCTACTCACTCATAGCCTACGTTACTATTTCTATAACGTGATGCATTCCTCAGCTTCTCCAATGTTCTCCATGGAAATGAAATGGATTGGGGTATTTACAGGGGAGAGTATGTTGGCAGTGGTTGGCCAGGTGGCACCGATCGGTGCCCCATACAGCTATGATTTCTGTGGGCACCCCATGATTTACACCACATGCTACCATTAGCACATGTCAACGCTAACTATCTAGTTAGGTATGGGCTATATAATCCAAATAACCACCTAACCTTATCACAAACTTGATACTGATAAGTGTAGGTACAATATAAACCCAAAACACTAAATTTTAAACAAAAGAGATACTAGAAGAGTTGAGCATGTTGGTTCTCCACTGATACATACTAGTAGTGATCCACTCGATGGCAATAACCCAAAGAGTATATCCTAGGAATCTCGATACTATTCTCATCTCTACACATCTAGTTTGTTCAAAATTCAAAAAATAGCACAAGATAGCACCCAGGACAGTGGCTAATTTATGCCCTTCTTATCTCAAGCAATTGATACCATCATAAGTACTTAAATATGGATAAAAGGTGTTGCAAGGCACAATTACATAAAGGGTTCATAAGCCCATAATACATCACAAAGTCTAGCAGTGGAAGTAGGAAGTTGTAGCAACATAAATAAACCAAAAGATAACACCTATGTTTAGCCAACAACTCACATGGGCCACCAACTGAGACAAGAGCTAAGCTGCAACTACTCACTACCCATGCCATCTTCGACGGGATAGTAGTAGGACACATCAATGTTACCGGCATCCTCATCTAAAAATAACAACATGAGTACAAATGGTACTCTACAAGATTTACACAATATATAATAGTATAGAGGAGTATGCAAGCTTTTAAATTGAAGGAATGGCTAAATAGTTCAGATTTTGCACAAATCTAGTTTAAGCGAGCAATTAGTAAGTAAAAACTATAAGCATTTGCAAAATAACATAATTTGAAATTTCTGGACATCAAGCATGTAAATCTAAAATTGCACAACAAATGAGCACAACCGGTGCTCTAATCATCATCCATGGCACAACATTGCTAAAACAACCATTGGCCACTTATCCACCAAGATATCTATGACTAGTACCCACCATTTAGCTCAAATTTGATGCTAACATAGACTAACTAACACATCAAGCGGTCATCCTGTAACCGTGGAGACGGCTATTTGAATAATTTTACTGATCAAATGTGTATAACTTTACTCACATGAAATGAACAAGGATCAAATGCTTCACACGTACACAGGTGTGACCTACAAGTGATTTAAGCTCATAACATGTTCTTTTCCAAAATTAGCCCCAGCCACCTAAACCGCGCCTAAGCCCTCGACAACTTAGCCATATGCATGTGTGTGTGACTAAGGTGAGCTCACCATTGTGGGAGATATCACTGCCAACCTAGGCACACATGGGTACCTCCAAGGAAATCACCCCACACGAATGACAGACAAGCGTAGATGTCCACAACCTCACTCGGTACTACGACAAGCCATCCCATGCCCGGTAAATGGAAGTACTAGGGTGCTTCAATACACATCAACATGTTTGGTCCTTGGAGACATAGACGGAGCTACTTGCATCGGAGAAAACCATCATCCCATCATCGTCCTATCACCCATTCAAGGCAAGCATATTCTCAGATTTAATCAAAAGTAATGTTCTCAGATTTCATGCCCATTAAAACAAGTATGGCTAAAATTCAACTGATGCTTCATCCATTGGTTTAGATTTTTCTAGATCTAAGCATTCGAAAT
The DNA here is from genome assembly GCA_030770085.1 of Oryza coarctata. Classification (NCBI taxonomy): domain Eukaryota; kingdom Viridiplantae; phylum Streptophyta; class Magnoliopsida; order Poales; family Poaceae; genus Oryza; species Oryza coarctata. The sequence continues at coordinate 5,900,650 of CM061484.1, read as the reverse complement.
GAAAGTAAAACCTCATTTGCATACAGAGGTAACAAGGATAAATGATAACAATATAGCAAGAAAGATACACAGCAATTAGGTTATAAACAACTCTAACCAATATCGATATTTTGGAGTAAATCGACACATGTATATATAAAGCTTTGCAATCAAATCATTTTAGTAAAAATATGGGTTCAATATGCATGGACGCTTGTCTTGTTGCTGCGGATAGTTACACTCAAGCTCAGGTAATTGCTCCACGTACTCTAGAATATCCCAATTTATCAATAAGAAGCAATTATACAATAAGAATCAAATAAACATGCAGATGCAAAATGCTATACATAAAAACAGTGGACATGATATTTTAACAAGAATTTAGGGGGGAAATCGCCCCATTTGCTGCTGCGGTTTTGGAGATACAAACGTAACAAGCTACATGCTGACTTGGCTTCTCTGAAAATGCTGAAAACAGACCCTAGCCAAAACAGTGAAGCTGACATTTTCTAGCAAGTTTTGATGAGTGCAACCATTTTTACAAGAAAGAGTATTATTTACTTGTTCTAAATAATTTGGTTCACCCAATTTGGACCTAGGAGAAATTAGTTATGAATTTTGAAAGAAATATACCGAGAAAAGAGGAACTGCTGGTTGCCGTTTTTGGGTAAATTAATTTGATATCTTACACTTTGTGGCAAAACTCAGTGAATTAATGTCATGAGGTTGGATGTATAATTTACTTTAACCACTAGCTTGTGAAATCAAAAGGAATTACAAACATAGTTTCTTTATTTTCCCTTGCTCTTTTACTAACCATTTTCTCAGGAGAGAAACACAAACAGAGATACCTAAAGTTATACTACTGTTGACTGCAGATGGTGTAGCTCAGAGGTAGGGTAAACTTTTGCAGGTCCTTTGTGTGGGTGATAAAATTGACGAGGTGCTGAAAAACTCACCCAATGTTTAGGCAAAGCAGGCTAAAACAGATTTCCCTAGCGAGGAACGGTCTCAAAGTCAACTGCTCAAACCACTTGGGCAGTTCAGCATGGTTGATTGAGAGCTGTAAAACACCATGCATGAGCACATATATAACCAGCATGTGGAGAGGTTGCTGTGCATGGAGCATAAACTCACCGAAGAAGGATACTGAGGGAGACACCAGCAATACGCTGGATCCGTTCATCTGTAATAGCTCCAAACCCTCGTAGGTTTGGCCTTCGTCATAGATAAGTGGTAAGTGATGACTCCATGTCATCTACGACAGGATAAGACCCATCAGAACTAAGGTTACCTATGACACGATGCAAGGAAAACTTGTTACAGGTGAGATGGTACCGCAAGCTGATTGTATTTACGATCCGTCAGAGATAATATAGCTTTGATGGTCGCTTTAATGACTCTTCACAGATGAGACACCCTAGACGTGTGATTACACTTATGACTTATCAGAGATAGTCTATTTCTAATGGACATGTTTCATAATTCATCAGAGATAACTCGATCACTTATGATAGTATAGATTAGTACCCATCATAAGTAGTCACCTATGACTAGTCTTGTTTGAAACCCGTCATAGGTAGTGCTCATCTGTGATGGGTTTTGGTTGAAATTCATCACAGTTAGTGCTCACTTGTGATGGGTTTTGCTTGAAATCCGATAGTGACATGGTTATATAAAAATAATAATTTTGTTTTTTTGGCTAGCCTCAGGAAATGCTAGCAATGATCTTTGAAAAACAGATAGCACATATATTCCTAGACCTTCCTAGTTCTCGGCAGCAACATTGTCATAATTAAGCATTCAAATTTCACTAAAGTGATATGCTGACATTGACATATCAACAAGCTCACACATATACATATACATACATACATACATACATACATACATACATACATACATACATATATATATATATATTCCTCACATATGCATTGTTAGATATTTATCAATATACATATATATTAATTTCTAGGAATCACATATAGCTACAATTTTCATTTAAATCTAGAAACTTACCCATAGCCATGTACGTAATGCCTGTGCATTTTTGAGGAAGAACTACAACTACCTGTGAAGTTAAAAATGGGAAATAAAATGAATAATATATCATAGATTTTTGTAAGTCTGTGATGTGCACCTTCTGTGTTTGTGATGTTTATGAACCATTCCCTCGGCAGCATCAACATAGAATATTAGAGTGACCCTAACTTGGAGGACGCACCCTGTTGCATCCTGCATATTGATTATGGAATACTAGCATATATGTCCTTCAAATACAAGCCTACTTATGTATTGCTGCCTTATTACCTCTATATGGTCGACAGCGCATGGAGTTGGACACTCATATGCCAGCTTTGTCAACGCACAACCTCTACGTCCTTAAGTTGGGCTAGCATCCACATGAGATGGATTGGTCAGATACAGTACTTGAGGTGCTCCCGCCTGATCCGCTTGTATCTCAATCCTTAGATGTTCCACCTCTTTTTGAATCTTGTGTCGAACTCCTTGCCATGCTCAGCCCTTACCTCCTGCTTCAGTTGTTCCTTAAGACAGGCCTTCTCTTCCTTCAAGACATGTCGTTTCTACTATTGTGTGATGTATTGGGACAATCCATACTTCCAAGACACTTCTGCACCTATACCTCTAGTTCACCTTCGATGTTAAGGGTTTTTGAGCACTTGTGTGAGGATGTCCTCCTCACGCTTCCATGGGGTCAACTCAACCTCACTTTGCAAAGATTGTGAACTAATAAGATCTATCTACATGGAAAAAAGCAAGAGTTAGAGTAAAGTTGTTAACAATACAGAAAGCTTGTTTGAGATTCATTAGTAATAATAATCATCAGTCTCTAGTACACTACTCCATCGACTTCGTTGGAAAAGAAGACATAACTATCGGGGTTGATCTTGCTAAAGGGGAAGGCGTATGCTACGATAGCATAAAACAATTTTTTTCTACCACGCATACTAAGACATCATGTGAAGAAGGGATCATAGACCATTACCATAAGACACGCAGTGCAATGAAAGTAGGATTGTAGAAGCTGATCTAACCACACATGCATCAAGGTAGTAAATGAAGTAATTGATCACCGTGATCTTGATACTGATCAACACCGCAACAAGCAACACCTCCACTGGTATCCACACGTCCGAGGCTAGAATGCCGATTACGGGTGTACTAGCACTCGCAAGTGGCTAGGATTTGGCTTGAGAGGTGGTGGCTAGGGTTTTGCTTGAGGTGAATAGAGGTATCTCTCCTCGACCTCCCTGTCTTCCAACATATAAGCTTCCTCACTTAGGCTTAGGGAACTATGGCCCAATAGGAGTCTACTAGGATCTCTATCTGAGTTGAGACCTTATCCTAATCACATTCGAATAAGCATTTTAACCTATAAAGTGTGCAACCCTGTAGGTTCACGTATATTTAGTTATATTAAACCTAAAGTATACGTAAAGATCATATGAGCTAAACCTGTAATGTTCTTATGTACGAATTTCTTTACCTTACGATATCGTTCGAGCTCAAGACGAGACTTGTGTCATCCTCTTAATAGCTTAATCACTCTCTTAATCTTGCTATAGATTATAAACTTATGATTAACTCCTCAATCACCTTATCATGGCCATACACTTCTATAATCCATTATATTGAGGGCCTAGAGATATCTCTCCCATAGAAGGGGAAAATTCTATCTTAATCACTCACATCCCACTGCATATTTCATAACAAACTCGAAGACTATTTTTATTACTACCATGTTACGAAGTAGTGTTTGGTAGTGTTAAAATAAGCTACTACATATGTTGAAAACCATGATGATCTCATGTCTAAGAACTCCACATAAACACTACTTGAGATTAACTGAAAACATATAAAATCTTTGCAGTTTCTCATAACGGGTCTATTCAACATATGTTCATATGTCTATATTATCAATTTGGTATCTCCATATCATGAACCGTAAAACATAATCATCAATCAATACATATGCTGATCTTACAATCATATTTGTTCCTTATGTGATATATGATCAGGGATCATTTAGAAATAACAACATCTGACATTAAGAGTCTTATAAATAAGTCACATACTCATTGATCAATAATGATAATATATATTGCAAGAAATAAATCAATATATCATAAATATAATATGGGATATATATAACATCTCCATGTTGCCTCTAGGACATATCACTAACACCTGCCCTGTGCTTGAGCCTAGTTTTGAGCGTGTTCTTCTGAGATATCAGCGAACGAGGGAGAAATGTTTGCCACTATTATAGCTTCATCTTCCTTAGCCCAAATCTACGCCTTCTTGATGTATCCCGCCATCCTGAGTTGGTGCAGGTGCTCATTCCTAGCCTACAATTGGCGATGAGCATCGCTTATTGCTTGGAACTCCTCAGAGGTCTTCAGAGTGCAGAATTACTCCCACACTATTTCAGTTATATGTGGGTACTCTACGTATAATGTGTTGTTTCCTGAGGGGATGATAAATTTGTTGACGAGCTTGGACTTAAAGTTCTTCCATGCTCGACCCAAACTTGATAGCTTGTGTCGCTTGAGTCTTGCCTCCACTTCCTCCAGATAGTCGAACTTTTCCTTAAGTCTAGCCCAAGCTTTCTCTTTCTCGTTTTTAGGGACCTTCTTGTTGTCCACGTGAAGAATGCCCAAGTAATATCATGCAATGACTCCACAACTATTCCTAAATGGACTAATCACACTTCGTGGCCCCGTTGTTCTTTTAGAAGCATCCACCTCAATGATTGTCAGTCTATGTTTAGGTAATTTGATCTAAGTTATAGGGTTTCGACTTGAGGTCATTGTGCACGTTCCGACTGAGGTTTCGGTTTCTTGGATGTTTTTAGACATTTTCACTTCGTATATTTCAACTTATGCCCTAAAATCATTGACTACATTAGTTTAGTAAATATAAAATCACACTATTTAATTAACTAAGAAATCACCAAAAATGGAAGGTAATTAATTAACAGAAAAAAATCCTAAAATCACATCAAGTAGTATAGCTAAGAAATTCACTAAAAATCACATTAGTTAATAAACTAAAAAAATCAAAGAAATGGCATAAAAAGGTTGCAATACAGTAGGAAAAAAAGTGAACCTAAATCACATATAGTTCAACCGTGGTGGTGCCCGAGGACAGTGGCAACAATGGTGTAGTGGCAGGCTTGGGAAGGTTGAGGACGACACTTGGGCATGACAGTGGCAACGACGACACAATGGAGGGCTTGGGAAGCTTAGGGATACCATGGTGATTCTCGGGGTCTATGGTGATGGTGGCATAGTGGCGGGCTCCATGGCCTCCTAGATAATGGGAGTGCTTAGGGTCGGTAGTGACAGCAGCACAGTGGCGGGCTTGGGGAGCTCAGGGACGACAAGAGGTCACGACGGTGGTGGTGTGGATAGGGATCGAGCTCTAGGACGAGGGCATCGATGGCTTAGATCTACATATGAGTAACTTTGCTTAAATCTAGATACTTCAAAAAAAGGCTTTTGGATTATCTATGATGGACCGTGTAATAAAATCCGTCATAGTTAACCTACCTGTAATGGTTCGTGCAATAAAACCCATCATAGGGTTTCAACCTATGAAGGCCCATGGAATATAACCTGTCAGAGATAACTTACCTGTGATGGGTCGTGCAATAAAACACGTCATAAGTAACTTACCTGTGATGGGCTATGCACTAAAATAGGACACAACTAACTTACGGCCCTTTAATAAATCCGTCAAAGGTAACTTTGACTAGAAGTCTACCAAATTTATTTCTTGTTTGCATGTATGAATGTTACTAGATATTGACCACAATAGATTTGTACTTCTATTAGTCTTGTTGAAATTTAAATTCATTTTAAATCACACGAAAAGCCATATATTTCACGTAACATCAAAATGACTATTCAGACCTAACTTGTACATTACATACATACATTGTTACATAAAAATTCCTTCGTCATGGTCCACACGTGCGTACATAGTCCTGTCCTCTCATTGAACTTCTTTAAGAGGAGCTTCTTGGGCAACATAGTGGACGTATTCCTCATCGACAACATTGTCAAGCCCAACAATTCTTCGTTTTTCTTCGTGAGCAACATGAAGCCTCTTATTTGCCAGATTGGTAACATAGAACACTTGAACAACTTATTTTATGAGAACAAACAGTTCATCCTTGTATCCGTTGGATTGCAGCTTTACAAGCGTGAAACCGTCTTTGTCAACCTTGATATGCTTTAGATCGACCCATGTACATCGAAACGCCACTTTTAATTTCACATAACTCAACTCCTATTCTCATTTATGCGGTCATAGTATTGATCACAATAGTCAGGTTGATCATTAACTGTCTCTATAGGTATTCCACTATTTGATACAGTGATTTTTTCGTCCTGGTTAGTTATGTAGAAAGTATATCCATTGATATCGTATCCTTGCCACATTTCAACATCCCATCTAGGGCCATTTGCTAGCCACTTAAGGGTTTTACTTATGACGTTGCTCGAGTTATACACGCGATGCTTAAACCATTTGTTGAAACAGCATTGTGCTTTCTTCAGACCCAACTAATTGATTGATTAATATTGTCTTATCGGATCTTCACTTCATGTTCCTCTAAGTATGGCACAAGCTTGGTCATATGTTGAAGGATGATGATATGGGTTTTATCATATTAGGTGCGATCTAGCATGATAGTTTTTTCCTATGGTGTGATAGTTTTTTTCCTATGGTGCCAACCCCTTCAAGCATACCTTCATGTCTCAACATTAGAACTCCAATTGCCTCGGTCTCTAACATGTAGTCTACATAGAATTATATGACCTCCTCAGTCGTGTACCATTCAATCAAGCTTTCTTAGGATTGACAAACATTCGCTTCATACAGTCAACAATAGAGAGATACTATACAACTTTTGTTGGACTACCCCTCTTTGATTTCATATCCTTCATACTATTATCCTTTTGCTTGTATTGAGAAGCTTCGCATGTAGGACATGTATCCATGTTGGCATATTCTTTGTAGTATGAGATGCAGTTTTTTGGACATGCGTAAATTTTTCTAACATTCAACCCCCAAGGGACATAAAACATGCTTTACTTCATATAGTATTTGGTATTTTGTTCCAGTCAAGCAGCAAGTCTTTCAAAAAAAATCAATCAGATCCGTGAAGCTCTTGTCTAACTAACCGTTACTTGCCTTAAGCTTCATTAAATCAAGGACAACATATAACTTCATCTGATTCGGCTTACATTTAGGATATATAGTTGTCTCCAAATATATCACCAAAGCTAAGAACTTCTTGTAATCCTTCTTGTTGTATTCTAGCTTCTAACCATCACAAAACAGCTGAGAAAGATATATCAATGATATCACCGCCAAACAGAAAAGAGACATATATGTCATCTTGATCTTCTTGACCTCCTGGTGTTTATCGTTCGCTTCTTCAACAGGAATATTCAATGCTTTTTGCTCCTCATGTTTGCTCCAACAATAGGAACCCTTCATAAAACCTCTATGTATAAGATGATATTGTAAATATGCTCTATCTGCAAATATTTTCTCATTTCTATAGTCTATGCATAGACAAACCATATATTCCTTACTCCTCCTCTTATTATCCTTCGTAGCATTTAAGAATTCAACTACTCAATTTCTAGTTCAAGCGGTTAGTATTGTACACCCAACTACGATCTATCTACATATATATAAAGTAATTAGTTCGGATGAACAAACTATAATACTTTTAAACCCAAATTTAGATTATTTTTTATTTAACCTCTCAATATCAAGACAAAGATTTGTCCTCTTACCCTCCCACCTAAAATATAAATAGTATACAAGGTGGATTGACCAATAAATGCATCTATAGAGATATACATAGAAGATAGCCAATCTCTGTCGGTTGCTGACACACTAATCATCAGTGGTATGGTTAAAGACATCTATGACGGGCCATATAGGTGGAAGCACATCATAGGATAAGTCATACCTCCGACAGGTTGTACTAAGAAACCGTTATAAATAGTAAACCATCATCTATGACGAGTTTAGATTAGATAATCGTTACAGGTGGCGACTTACCAATGACCGTCTATCTACTGAATCTGTCAGAAATGAACTGATCACATTTTATATGGCAAACCATCAAAGATATGGCCTTACATGTGATGGGTCTAGTTAATCTGTCTCACCTTCAACGGACCTCGATATGTCCTATTAGAGGTGAGGCTATGCATGATAAGACACTATGTCCTAGGCTGTCCTTCTGTGCTAGTACGGGTTAATGCAATAGAGGAAGAAGATGACTCCAATACTCCGATGACTACGTGTAGGAAAAAAATACATTGAGGACTTGTTCCTACTGCTAGGAACACACTTTTTAGCATGAGGCGAAGAGGTGAGACCTCACCAAAACAGGGGAACAAAGAAGAAACTAGGCTGTTGTCACCAGAGCAGAGAAACACGACTTGCAGCCTGCTCCTAGCCTTGAAATCATGAATGGTGACCTGTGGAGGAGGCTAGGGATGCTCAGCACATTGGGGAACCCAATAGGGAAGCCATGGATGGGGAAGTAAGCCCACCAACAGAAGGAAACGAAGTTGTCCTGCTGCTGCAACCTCACAGGCTGCAACTTCCTTGTCCTTCTTCCTTCTTGATCTCTCTCAAATGGCCATGCATGTGCAAGGCATTTGGATGGATGGAAAGCCTAGAGTCCTGGGGTCCAATGGTGTGACATGCAGGGCTTGGTTTTGAATGTTTGGAGGAGATTTTGGGGGAGGAAGTGGGCAGGGAGTTCAGCTCAAGAAAGAATGAAAGGAGAAAGCAGAGGGAGTGAAAGGGGAGGAAGAAGAAGAGCTGTATTGGCTGTTTTATGCATATGGGGTGAGGTGGACGACCAAGTGGTGGTCTGAGGCTTGTAGGGAAAGCCTAGGTCAATGACAAGTGGAGCCAAATCGAGCTGGGCCAAGAAGGAGAGAGAGGTGGCTAGAAAACGAAGTAGAGCACTGATTTCAGGATTTTCAGATTATTTTCTCACCCCTCCTTTGCAAAATTCAACTTGGCCAAGCTAAAGAAGTGATAAAATTATGGTGAATTGTTAGTAGGTAGCCCAATACATCTAGATTCCATTTTACCAGGTTACATTTCAAAATTCGAAATATTTTCCTCCCAGAAATTCAAACAAAATAGCTCAGGCTGAAACTTGTTTGAATTTTTAAGGGTTCAAAACTGATTAAATAAATTCTGGAAAAATTATATTAACCCATGATAAATAATCTAGTTTTTTGAATAAATTATATCATCTATATACTTATGTTGAAATTACTGCACATTTAGGAGTTATGACAAGATACCAATTAATGTGTAAATTTGGTTCAAATTTTAATGGCATGCAGTGCTGATGCAAAAATTTAAATCATGCACCTTAAATACATGGAAAAACACCACAATTACCTAGAAACAAAACTAGGGCTATGACAATTTCTCAGCGATGACGGCTCTCTCCTTGGATTCCCATGCAAAGTCAGTTTCAAGTTGGGCTAGGCCGACCACCCTATGGAATGATGCCCCAGTCTTTATAGATTTGTTGGTCCATCCCTAGGTCGATTGGGCTTCGGGCTCTATGGGCAAGGTTGGCCGACTTGGGTGACACATTTGCCGGGTAGCCTACTGGGCGGGTGAGCCAAGGTGGCCAGCTATCCGGCCAAGGAGGACAGCTAGCTAGGCTAGCCCCCTGGGTCATTGCCTTATTTTGTGATTCACATATAATTTTGTATATTCTCGCCTTATTTTCATAGGTTCCTACAAAGCATTCTTAAAGCATGAAAACTCATGGAACTCATTAGAAATGGGTGAACTGATGAGGATAACATGTCTTTGTTCATACTTTTATTAAAATGTTGGTGGCATTTTAGGGTTTAACAAAAGCCAACACCCCTAAAATTATATGTTTCAATATATGCTAATATGTTTAGGATCTCTTCACTTCGTTTTTTTTTTCAAATTTCTCTCCTTCTGCTCCATTGATTTGGCTAGAATGGGATTTTTTTTCTTGACTCCGACAAGTGTTCAATGATAATACGATGATCTGAACCCAATTCCATTTTTCCATTTAGTAAGAAAAACTAAAGTGGTGTAGCAGTTCTTCTTCTACTTAGCTAGATTACCTCTACTTAAGTAAGTCGGTGAGTTCCTTTGCTATAACTCTAGTTCTCTATACTAAATATAAGGCCTTATTTTATATTTAGCATAGGCTACAGATTCTTGCGGATGGCACTGTGTGGCGACTTCGTTAATCTCAAAATTTCATAAAAAAACCCTAGGATTTGGGTACCTATAACACTAAGCCTCAAGTATTACGATTTGTTTCAACTAATATTAGGTTTTAGGGTAAAATGTCTTAAGAAACTATATGTTTACTTGAGGTTTACTTGGGGTTTTGTGAAATTTGGACCAACCTCTTAGAAGTGTTCAAAATATCGATACTAATTACTATTGATGTGAAAATTGTCTGATGTCCACGTCGATGCATCATATGCATGAAGGCTTAGGAGGTTTACTTAGATCTAGTACAGGTCCTTAAATTTTCAAAGTTCGATGTATACCAATCAATTTGACATGTAATTGATAAGAAAGATAAAAAAAATCAAACCAACAAATCAATCGACCAATAAGTCAATATTAGATTTCTAGATAACTCTATTACAAACAATCTTGATGATCAGACTAAACCGAAATAGGGTAAGATAGTAACTAATAATGTTAAGTGTGATTGACAAAGGATTAAACATGAAATATAAAAGTATATCAGATAATGATTCGATGCGGATAAAAGTGAAAACTTAGTATAAAGATAATCCATTGGCTAGAATTTCGATATAACGCTGAATAAAATCTATCAACTTACTCAGATTAATCTTACTTAAAGTAATCTAATAAATTAGACATAACCGAGATGATATAAGATTGTTAATAACAAGATAAATATAATAGCCAATAAACTCTATACCAGCGTGATAGATACACCAAATCAGACTAAGAAATTGAATCAATACAGCTTTAGACATAACTAAATGCATCAAGATAAGTAGCAAACGTATAAACTTAGCTAAGATATCAGACCGAACCGAGAAAGTCTTAGCCGAGCCGATACGTTTACTATATGATGAGACTCACCTCTCACTGGAGATCAAAATTAATCGATCCAGCCCTACTTAAAGCAAGATCTCATTGAAAACTACGTTACTTCTATTTTTATATGTGACAATGCGTTGAATTTATTATATTAATCTGATTGATATCTTACAGAGCCCTGGGTGAACATATTTATATCCTAGGTTGTAAAGAGTCCTATGCAGTTACAAATAACCGTATTAGATTACTACTATCTATTTATAAGAGATGTTTACAAAGAAGATTGTCTCACCCACGAACACGTATCGGCATTAATACTTGTATCCTCATTAGACTTAACATGTGTTTAAATCAGATATGGAATTATATCTTCATTGGGTTTGGCTTATGCTCAAATTGGATACCTCCAGTTACTAGACAAATTCAATAGTGGTAATTTTATGTTGACAATAAGTATCCTTATTTTCTTTTTAAAAAAATGTTGGTCCTTAAAATAAAAGAAATGACTAGTTTTGGATGTGGCCATGTGACATGACAGTTGATATATAAACAATTATAGGAATTAGTAAATGGCTTAAAAAATTCTCAAAAGATATTACCTTTTTCTCTCCATGGAGTTTGTCATGTGCATGAGATATTTTAAGAGTATTACTCTAGCGCAATTCTGGACAAATGTAAGAATAAACATCGATGAAAGAACAACTCTCAAGTTTTTGAGTTGGATAAGATTTATACTACTAAAAATTATTATTTACCATATTATTAAAATAGGTTATTTGCTATACTCTTCTTATTACTTAAAACATTTTTTAAATTTATTTTTTAAAATATTTAATTTGACATAAGTTTATGTTGGCAATGAAGGAAAACTGCTGCAAACCCCTCCTTGCAAAGTCATCGCCAAATTAATTGACATCCCCATATAATCCCATATTCCCATCCTTCCTAAATAGTCCCGACGCCTAGTCAAATGTGCTAGGGCCCCGTAATCATTGCCCTCCTAAGAACCCCAAAATCATCGAATTTTCAAAGGACGCTTGCATGGACAGGCAACACATGACCAAATGGGTTGTGCTAGCATGGACTGATCCCAGGTACAGACATACTGTGTATGGCCCGCTTGGGCTGCCACCCTAGCCTAGTGTGTCGGCACAGCTTGCAACGGTTGTTTGGCCAGCCCATTCCCACTTGGCCCTAGCGCCACCCTAGGGCCACGCGGGTATTGCCTTGGTAGCCATGCCATGCATCACTCGCACGATGCATCCCCATCGACCCCAGGCCCCTGCCTGCGCCACGCGTGCAATGCACCCTTGCTAGCCCCCTCCCCCGCCCCGGCCTACATACTAACAGCACAACGGTCGGCGCCTCCTTCCATCATAGCTCGCCAAATGTCCATCACGGCTAATTGAATGGCTATATTTCATTTTTTAAAAAAACCTCTTATTTACCACCCCAAATATCCTGACACATCCAAAGCCCTCACTGTGTGCTCTCCTAGGCTCTTTTATGTTATAATTTTATTTTTTTGATTTGGACAATATTTGACCAAGTTTTGTCAAAAAAACAAAAATAGTTTGGACAAGTCATGCACTCCTTCTACAAGGCTGCAAACCAAGGGCTAAAGGTAAAAATGTTGTTTTTGTGCATTATCATTTATTCATTATTTGTTGTTATTTGAATTAATTTTCTGAAATTATATCCACCTAACTTTAATGTTTTAGCATGGAAAATCCGAAATACCCGTTGTTCCCTCTAAGCGACTTTGACTCGAACTTCATGCCAATGTTGTACCCAAATATGGAGCAAGATGCCACCAGGTCAGCTCCAACACCAGATGGAGGGCATGAAGAAGGGCATTAGAATTATGAGTGGGAGCGCATCGATGGCCACCGGTTCAAAAGAGATTAAGAACTTCCACCACCTAATAACATTTTGATGAAATAAATGAGATTGGCCTTGATAAAATAAATGAGACTGGCCCTAATGGAAGAGAGGTAATTTGGGTGAGATGTAAAATATGCAGAGCTAAATTATCTGGAACATATTTTGGTGAAACAGGGCATCCGAAGTGGCATGCCGAATCTTGTGTGAAGAAGTAAGGATATAAAATGCGACAACAACGACTAGTACTAAATCTTAATGGTACAATACGTCCATGGGAGTACGATCCTTAGGTACCGTGAGAAGCTATTATTGCTACACAATATTTACCCTTTTGTGAGTCTAATGCATTTAAGAATTACATTAAAACTACTCATAATCTTATATTTCAATCTATTAGTAGACAAACAACAACCCATAATTTGATAAATTTTTATAACCAAGGTCATGATAAACTGAAGGATTTATTTAATACATACACCTTTTTTTGGTTAGTATCACCTCTCATATATTGAGTGGTAAGGCTAAAGAGGACTCAAAATTAATTGAGGTTTCACATAATGTTGACAATATTGCCGAAAAAATATCAAGATTTGTTGAGGAATTTGGTCTTATAAATAAAATATATTTACACTAACATTAGATAATGCATCTTTAAATTTCAAAGCTATAGAAATTTTGAAGCCACTATTCCCTGTTTATGCTCAATCATTTCTTCGACATCAATATTGTGCATGTCATATTATTAATCTCATAGGTAAATTTGGGTTTAAGAGAGTAACTTTACATTAATATCGTCTGTGAAGCAACAACATGGTTAAATAATTCTAACGGATGAATTGCGGGTTTCAAAAGGTTCTATAGCACATCAAATAATCATCCACGTAAGTTCCAAATGGACGTGAAACATTTATGGAATTCCACCTATATAATGTTGAAGCATGTGCTACCTTATAAGGAATTACTATTTTTTTCAATAGAAGAATGAGCTAGCCATTGATGGACAATCTATACTGATAAAGCAAACTTGGTATGTTGTCGAGATTAAAGATGGCAATGGAGCCTGTTTCACGATTCCCCATAGGGAATTTACCCATTAGGGGATTAGGATGGTTGTGATGTGTAATCCATGGGGAATCAAAATGGGAGCAAATGCATTCCCATTATGTCTAGAGAGGGTAGGGATGATTCTATGTACCCTATCCCTGACCCCATGGAGCCCTACTTCTTCCTCACTGATATGGCGGTCCAAACTTTAGTCGACCATGAAAAGAAGGCCCAATAGCCATAGTTTATAAGCAAAATCTCACAAACCCTAACCCTATTTCCCATTGACATGTCCATGTGTGCACAGTTCCATCCACTAGTCCATCTCCATGGCTCTACACATGACAGTGCATGCCGCACCAAAATAGATCAAGAGATGAGGCACTAAGATGGGAGTTCGAGACTCCAGATTGATAGCCTCTAGCCATGCACCATCCCTCGACCAATGTGAGCATATCGTTGTCCATTGCTCGTATGGGCGATGGCATCTGCAACAACATGGTGTCCTCTGATGGTGGGAGCTTCGCCTGGGCGGTGTAGCAGCAGTAGTCATCGGCGGTGGTAGGCACGCTAGCGAGAGCTAGTGGGTAGGTGCTGAGCTAGTACTGGATCCCCTCCACTGCTAAGATCCTCGTCGGCTCAACACAGTTCTCTTGTATCATCTGCCACAAAACCTTTAACTGCTTCAACAACATTTAAGTATAACTAGTAACTTCTTGAATCTTGCGTGTTCGTCATCACCATGAATATGCTGATTCAAGCTTAGAAAATACACTTGCTTGGAAAGTACACTCATGGTGATGCAGGTGCACATGTAGAGGCATAAGTCACAATATATGAAGGGGTTGGAGTCGATGCATGAAGCTCCAGATCAAGCAAGGATAGGGCTCTACGGGGATTAATTCCCCACACGGGACGGGGATGGAGAAAAATCTCCCCCTATTGTGGTTGACGGGGATAGGGACGGTGAATTTTCAACACCATGGGGACAAGGATATTATGTATCCTCCAATAGGGAATTCCCCATTGCCATCTCTAGTTGAGAGGTTGTTTATATTTCTTGAAACAAACTATGATACATCTATTACTTTATTTAGAATATATTATCCAACAACTAATTTAATATTATATAAAATATTTGAGATTGGCACTTTATTGTGAGAATATAAAAATGACTCTTTACTAGGACATGTAGTATTTTATATAAAACAAAATTATCTTAAATATTAGGAAGGAAATCGCAATGTTGTATACCTTCGCATTTATTCTCTATCCTATGGGTAAAATTTATGGATTACTTAATATGTTGAAACTTATTAAAGACACAATGAATATATATTATACTAACTATAATTCTGATAGTAAGGCTAAATTACATAAGGTATTTTGAATGTATAAAATTATTGCCAAGACCCCTATGCCTGCATTGGGTAAGAAGAAATTACTATAGGGCCAAATTTAGGGTGGTGGTTCCTCTTCTACTATCGTTAGTGGTAGTTTCTTCACCATAGTCCTAATGAGGCTTCTCACGGCGTCCAAGAGTTTGTTCTACTTCAATAGCAAGTTTATCAACCAAGAAGGTCTCAATGTGCTAGTGTGGTGAAATGATCACAAAACCCAATATCTTATGGTATCAAAACTAAGCATGAAATATGTTCATAGTGCCTATATTTACTATATCCTCTAAATCAGTTTTCAATCTCTATGGACAAATTATTAATAATAAGAGAAGAAATTTGCATAGTGAGATGGTGAAAATTATACCATCAAATATTGGGAGCTACCTCGTGAATGTGCCCAACACACCCCAAAGAATCATGATTTGACTATTTAGTTTGATAAGATTAGTCACTTTTTATTTTTTGAGTTTTGAGTACTCTTTGTCACGTTTTTTTTAAATATGTGTTTTTATGTGACAAAGTTTTTATCCAGCTATGTAATATTCTTAGAATAATTTTATTTTTCTTTTTTTATACCAATTCTTTTCTTCTTTTAGTCCCTGAAGCCCGCTCGTTGTGTCCCACGCGTCACGCACAGACTGCGAACGCGCGCAGTGCCCAAATCACCATGCGGCCTCGCCTTGGCATCTCGCCCACTTATCATGTTGCACGTGCCGAGTCGTGGATACGCGCATGGCACATCGGTCTCTTATGCTCGTAGTCCCCCACTCATGCATTCTATATCTATATGTATAACTAGTTCGTGTCGACACGATATGACATAGAGGCTTTGCGGTGAAATTAGCATATGGACCGATATAATATAAATATTGTATGTTAACAGAGTAGGATGTGCCAAGTTATATCACGGGCTGTACCCGGTCGATCCCTTCAGACATGTATGTGACAGACGGCGGAGTCCATGTCCATGTCCATCCGGACGCCGCGGTTTTCACGAACCTTCCACTGTGGGGCTCCCTCCCTTTCCCCCGGACTCGTGCGTGCGCCACCCGCCCCGAGCGAGCGATCGGTCGGTCGACGAAACCTCCTACCGGCGCCGCGCCGGTCTCCCCGCGTCTGACCGTCCGGTGGGCCCCACCCCCTCCTCCGGTCGCGCGCGCGCACTGCGATCACATGCGCATAACAACAGCTCGCGCCGAACAGTCCCGCTGTCTCCGTCACGTCCCATTATACATCCACCGCCCTGACACATATTGATATCACAAATACACTCTCACCCCTCAACACTCTGTCGGCTTCCCTTAACAAATAGAAGTATTGTAATTGTGTGGAAAGAAGAGCGGGTATTTGCAATATTCCGGTAGTTTTACGGCTTTACCCCTCGGGCCCCCGACGCGCTCTCGCTTTCTCTCTCTAGGGTTTTTCCCCACTTCCGTTGCTTCGCTTCTTCCCCCACCTGCTCTCGTCTCCATCGCCATCTCCTTTCCCTCTCTGTGTCTCTCCAGTCTCCCGAGGAGAGGCCAATGGCGGACGCCGACGCGAGGGCCCCGCCCAAATCGGAGCCCGGCGCCACGCCGATCGGCTCGATCTCCCCCTCCTCGCACTCCTCCGCCGCCGCCGCGGGGGAGGAGGAGGTGGAGGAGCAGCTCGCCGGCCTCGCCATCGCCCATCAGGGGGACCTGCTGTTGCCCAAGCCCACCGGTTGGGAGGATGGCCCTGTTGTTGGTGGTGACGTCGGCGGTGGTGGTGCAGATGAGACCTCCGGTGAGAAGCTGCCGGGTGAGGTGGCGGCTGTGGGGGTGGCGGAGGGTGCTGCGGTGGATTCGAGGCCGCGGTTCCCGAGGCGCCCCGGGGAGCCTGACTGTACCTACTATGCCAAGTTCGGGAGCTGCCGCTTTGGGATGAAGTGCAAGTTCAATCATCCATCGAGGAAGAAGAAGAGTAGGGTGGGTGGCTTGGTGTAGGAGCTAGTTGCTTATTTTGCGCGACTTTAGGGTTTTTTCTCTTTTTTTTATGAGGGCGTTTTGATCTGGTTTTGATGATGGCGAGTTGGGGTTTGGTGGTTTGCGAATGGGTGAGTGGGAGACGACTTTTGTAAGTGGGTTTTTTCATGTGTCCGTGACCTTGCGTTGTTTTTGTTTGTTTGTCTGTGCGTGCGTGCGTGTGTACAGGTGAAAGGTAGTAACGGTGGTAGTGGCAGCGGGAGCAACAGCAGCAGTAATAAAGCCACTTCGCCTGATGATGAGCAGGTGATTAGCTCTTTTTATGGCTTGTGTTCTGCTTCAGCTATTCAGCGCATGCATGTCTGTCTTCAATTGGCACGTTGCTTGGGCTTGTTGTCTTTTCTACTGTATTATGTTGCAGCATGCAAATCCACTGGTTTTTGTCTTGGAAGCGGGTAAATGAAGCTAACATGCTGAATGCTTGGAGTGCTTTATGTTCACGGAGCTTATGTTGGTGATATAAGTTGTGTGCACTTATTTTGGGTAACATAAGTTGTGTGATCTGAATGCAATTAGTTTTGATGCTATGGAGGTCTAATAAATTACTAAATTTTCACATAAATTTCAGTTATGATATGTGGTGTTTTCACGGCAGGATATTCATGCATGTACCACATCCATGCTGCTATAAAAGTAGATGCTTTGCCTATTAAATGTTTAACACCCAAATAAGTGTTAAACACTTACGCTTATACCGAGTGTTAGTCTACTGTAATTATAGTAGGTTAACCCACGTGTGTAGCTGTGCGGTTGCGTGTGTAAGCCACCCCGGCTGCCTATATATACTGATACATTAACAGGGAATACAATCAATAATTTCCACATTTTTCATGGTATCAGAGTGGTTTCAATCCGCTATCTTTCCGCAACCAAAAACGACGCCGCTGTTGCTGCCGTCGCTGATCTCCTTCTCTGCCACTATTGTGCGAGAGACTGTCGAGGTCCGACGCCCTCAACGCCGCCGTTTCTGAACCAGCGCCCGTCGTTGATCCGATCGCCACCACCGGTGCAGACTGCACGTCACTGGGAGTGTCGCAGGTCTCATTGCTAGCACTGCCGATCTGATCGCCCACCCCGCAGCTGCCCTCGTCACCGGGTGTGGCCGCCAATCCGATCCTACCTGTGCTTCTGCACCAACGCCCGTCGCCGATTCGATCGCCACCACTAGGTGTCGTCGGTCTTATCGCCCGCGCTGTCGCCGATCCGATCTGATCGAATCCGTCGATCGGTTCGATCGGATCCTGTTTATTGATGATTTAATCGGCTCCACCGATCGGCTCTCCGTTGCCAACCAGATCGCCCATCGATCCGATCTGATCGGATCCGTCGATCGGTCCGATCGGATCCTGCTTATTGCCGATCCGATCGGCTCTCCGTTGCCAACCAGATCGCCCGCCGATCCGATCTGATCGGATCCGTCGATCGGCCCCGATCGGATCCTGCCTATTGCCGATCCGATCGGCCTCTGAACTGATCGGCTGCTCATTGGCCATCCGATCTTTACTGCCGATCTGATCCATCCGATCTGATCGGCTGTTCATCGGACACCCGATTTGATCAGCTGCTCATTGGCCACCCGATCTGATCGGCTGCTCATTGGCCATCAGATCACTATTGTCGATATGATCCACCCGATCTGATCGGTTGCTCATCGGCCTCCGAATTGATCGGTTGCTCATCGGCTTCCGAACTGATCGGCTGCTCATCATCCAGCCGATCTGCCCATTGCCGATCCGATCTCCGATCTGATCGGTCCGATCGGCTGCCGATCCGAGATCCCTCCGATCGGCTGTCATGCCCCCTATGGCTGGCAGCAACATTGGCGCCGCTACTTTCGAAGAACGCTGTCTCGCGGTCGATCCTTCTCGCGCTGACGAAGCTCTGGACGCGTACAAGAGCGCTCACGTGGCTCTCTGGGCGCAAGCCACTGCCGTCGTCAACATCAAGGCGCTCATCCTCATTGTCCTCGACAAGGCCACAGACTCCTACACTAAGTAGCGCTGCATGTTTCTCACTGTCCTTGGGAAATATGCTCTCACCCGCCACGTTCTCAAGGATGACGTGTTCCCAGAGCGCTCGGCATGGCTTCAGGCGGATTGCTGCGTCCTCACGTGGGTGTACGGCACCGTCTCTAGCGACCTGCAGCAGTCGCTTATGATGCGGCCCGGACGCGCCCGTAATTCGTGGTGCTATCTCGAGGATAAATTCCTCGGCCAGAAGGAGTCTCGTGCCCTTCTCCTCGAGACGCAGTTCCGCACATTTCGCCAGGACTCCCTGAGCGTCACCGACTACTGCCGTCGTCTTGAATCCATGGCTGCCTCCCTCGCCGAATTCGGTGACCCTATCGGCGACCAGCAGATGCTCCTCACTCTTCTCCGCGGCCTCAGTGGCAAGTTTCGCCATATGGTGTCCATTCTCAAGATGCACCGGCCGTTTCCAACATTTACGGAAGCACGCACTCATCTGTTGTTGTAGGAGCTAGAGATCAACGCTCGTCCTCCGTCCCCGCCGGCCGCTCTCGTCGCGGCGATGCCGCGTCCAGCAGCCCCAGGTGCCCCAGTTGCTCCTCGTCCGGGGGCGCCTCCTCCTCCGCGCCCAACTGCACCAACTGGAGGCCAGCGCAACGGCCACCGCCGCGGCCGCGATGGACGCGGCAATTCTACTAGTGGCAGTTCTCCAACGACCTCTGCTGGAGCGGCCCCAGGTGGACAGGGCGGCGTCCCTCCCGAAACGACTGTGTACCTGTCATTTGCCCACCCTTAGGCTGGCACCATGCGCATGTGGCTGTACGATCAGTCCGGCCGTCCTTCGCCGCCACAACCTGCGTTCCACGCAGCCCCGCACTATGGCGGTTTTGGTGCTCTTCCTAGCACCTATGGCGGCACATACGGTGCCCCATCGTCCCCGTATGGCACGTACTACGGGGGGTACACCGCCGGGCTTCCAAGCGCCCTCACCGACGGGCTTCCAGGCGCCCTCACCGGCGTACCAGGTGGCACCTTGGCCGTCTAGTCATGGAGGTTGGCACCAGGACTCCCTGGCGCACTCTTTCAACACTATGACGCTCAACCAACCGGCCTTTGGATGGTATGCTGATACGGGTGCCGGTTCCTACATGACCTCGGACGCTGGTATACACTCCATCATTTTCCCACCATCTTCATCTACTCCTTCATCTATCGTTGTGGGCAATGGTACTTTACTTCCTGTCACCGCCACTGGATCTCATCATTTTTCTTTACCACACCGTGATCTTACTCTTAATAATGTTTTGGTATCTCCTAACATTATTAAGAATTTAATTTCTATTCGTCGGTTTACCACCGACAATAATTGTTCCATTGAGTTTGATCCATTTGGTCTTTCTGTGAAGGATCTGCAAACTAGGAACGTGATCGCTAGGTGCAATAGTTCCGGTGACCTCTACCCATTTTTTGCACCATCTACCAGCACCTCCGCGTTCGTCACTGCACCCACCTCCCTTTGGCATCGCCGTCTCGGTCATCTTGGGCGTGACGTTTTGTTCAAACTTCTTAGGTCCAATGTCATTTCCTACAATAAAGATGACATCGATCATTTATGTCATGCGTGCCAACTCGGTCGTCATGTACGTGTACCTTTTGGTTCATCTACCTCTCGTGCTATTCACAACTTTGATTTAATCCATTATGATCTATGGACCTCTCCAATTGTTAGTGTGTCAGGATACAAATATTATCTTGTTATTCTTGATGACTGCTTTCACTACATTTGGACATTTCCCCTTCGTCTCAAATCCAAGACATTTTCCAATATTTCTACCTTTTTTGCGTTTGTTCGCACACAGTTTGGCACCACCATCAAGAGCATCCAGTGCGACAATAGCCGTGAATCCGATAATTCCCAGGCCCGCACGTTTTTTCTCTCCCACAAATGTGCCCTCTGCATGTTGTGTTCATACACTTCTCAACAAAATGGTAAAGCAAAGCGTTCTATTCGTACCATCTATAACTCTCTGCATTCCCTTTTGTTTCAGGCGAGTCTCCCTCTAGCTTACTGGGTTGAGGCCCTTCACACTGCCACATATCTTGTGAACCGCCTTTTCACCACAACACTCGCCTCCTCCACACCATGCTCCGTTCTCTTCTCTGTCCCGCCCTCCTATGATCATCTCAAAGTTTTTGGCCGCGCCTGTTACCTCAATATGTCCTCTACAGCGCCTCACAAACTTGCTCCTCGTTCTTCTCTATGCGTGTTCCTCGGCTACTCCTCGGAGTATAAAGGCTATCAATGCCTCGAGCTTCAGTCGAACTGCATTCTCATTTCTAGACATGTTGTTTTTGATGAATCCTTCTTCCCTTTCTCTGACATGCCTACCACACCCATGGCACCCTCCGCCCTGGACTTTCTTGTCGATGATCATGATCTCACCGCTTTAGTTCCTGGAGCCTCTTTTTTGCGTGCAGGTACAGCAGCTTCCTCAGTGTCACACCCTGTGCCCGAGGCCCCACTTGCGCCGTCGAGGCTTGGTGCAGGGCCGTGGTCGCCCGAGTTCCGCGTCATCTGGTGCCGTTGCCCCTGTGCACCCCACACAGGTCGCTGCCAGCGGTGCCCTACCGACCACGAGTGTTGCCGGTCCTGTTGCCTCTACTGCTCGTGCTCAGGTTGTTGCCAGTGGTACCGGCCGCACAGCTGCCACTCGACCGACTGTCATCTCTCCGGTGACCAATGCGCACTCTATGTGCACACGTGGCAAAGATGGCATTGCGCAGCCCGTGGATCGCCTCAATCTTCACGCTGTACCCATTTCGTCTCTTTCTCGCTCCGTTCGTGATGCCTTGTCAGACCCCAATTGGCGATCTGCTATGCAGGCTGAGTATGACACTTCGATTGCCAACGACACATGGAGTCTTGTGCCTCGCCCTCCTGGCATCAATGTTGTGACTGGGAAGTGGATCTATCGTCATAAGTTACTCGCCGATGGGTCTCTGGATCGTTATAAGGCTCGTTGGGTTCTGCGGGGTTTCACACAATGGCCTGGTGTTGACTATGATGAGACTTTCAGTCCAGTTGTCAAGCCTACGACAGTTCGCGTGGTTCTCTCTTTGGCATTATCTTAGAACTGGCCCATTCATCAGCTGGATGTGAAGAATGCATTTCTCCATGGCACTCTCACTGAGACAGTGTACTGCGTCCAGCCTTCTGGATTTGTGGATTCTTCTTACTCAGATTTTGTCTGTCGACTCAACAAGTCCTTATATGGTTTGAAACAGGCTTCTCGTGCTTGGCATCACAGGTTCGCCTCTCACCTTGTGTCACTTGGATTTGTTGAAATAAAGTCAGATACTTCTCTCTTCATATATTGCCGCGGTCCAGACACAGCCTACTTACTGCTCTATGTTGATGACATTGTCCTTACTATCTGCTCTGCTGGATTACTCAAGAATACCATTGAGGCTCTCCAGCGTGAGTTTGCTATGACGGATATGGGTCAGCTGCATCATTTTCTGGGCATCTCTATGACCCGCTCCGCAGATGGTCTGTTCCTTTCTCAGTGGCAGTACAGTCAGGATATTTTGGAGCGTGCCGGGATAAGTGCGTGCAAGCCGTGCAGCACGCCTGTTGATCTCCACTCCAAATTATCTGCTGACGGACCATCTGTCGCTGATGCTACACAGTACCGTAGTCTCGCCGGGCGCTCTGCAGTATTTGACTTTCACCTAACCAGACATTACCTTTGCAGTTCAGCAGATCTGCCTCTATATGCATGATCCTTGAGAGCCGCACCTCGTTGCTCTCAAGCAGATCCTGCGCTACCTACAGGGCACCCTGTCTCTTGGGCTGACTATGCGTCGATCTTCGCCTGTAAATCTTGTTGTTTACACAGATGCTGATTGGGCTGGTTAACCTGACACTCGCCGGTCGACCTCTGGCTATGCAGTATTTCTCGGGGATAACTTAGTGTCCTCGTCTTCCAAGCGTCAGCATACGATCTCTAGATCGAGTGCTGAAGCTGAATATCGTGCTGTGGCAAATGGTGTTGTTGAAGCTACCTAGCTGCGCCAGCTGCTCCTTGAGCTTTGCCACCCCCCTCAACGTGCCACCTTGGTCTATTGTGACAATATTAGTGTTGTATATCTCCAGCAACCTGGTGCAGCATCAGCGGATGAAGCATGTTGAGATTGATCTTCATTTCGTTCGAGAGAAGGTCGTCCTTGGTCACGTTCGGGTCCTACATGTTCCTACGACATCGCAGTACGCCGACGTCTTTACCAAGGGCCTTCCTACCTCACTATTTCAGGAGTTTCGATCCAGCCTGAATGTTAGCGATGCTTCTGATTAGACTGCGGGGGAGTGTTAGTCTACTGTAATTATAGTAGGTTAACCCACGTGTGTAGCTGTGCGGTTGCGTGTGTAAGCCATCCCGGCTGCCTATATGTACTGATACATTAATAGGGAATACAATCAACAATTTTCACATTTTTCACGGAGTTGATGGAAGTTGCCAATAAGAGTGGACAAAAATTAAAGAGTGCCAAACAAAGGAATTCGGGTGGTGGATAAGATATTGAGTTAACATTTGATAGCAAATAAGGATTTTTCTCAGTAAAATTTAATTCGCCTTTCTGTTATTCTATTTATCTTTCAAGCAGGCTCCTAAAGAGGAATATGGAAGCTATGTTCCAGATATTTCTCCTGAAGTTGACTCTTTGGTATGCCTTCTTTACTTTACTCTACAATTGAACGTGATGGATTAACACCAAATTAATTGATGACTTTTGCTAGCTAGTTTCTGTACTGTGTCCAAGTGATTGAAAACCTGTTAATAACAGTTGCAAAAGCTATGTTGTGTAGTACACCACCCTTGCACGTTGACACTTTGGCAGTATATTTAATATTGTACCAATCTGTGTCCACCATCATGAATTGACTAGTTTGGATGTAACTGCATAGGCATTTCACCAAAATGGTTGTCCTGAAAAGCACGGCATGCCATACTGGCATACCTAGGTGTGACCAATTTTGGTGATGAGTCAACCATCTTGAGCTGTCAAGTTCAGAATTTGCGATCTGGTGCACAATTTATTAAAATTTTCCTTTTGTACAAAAACATATCTAATATTGATATCTTATTTTCTTGCAGGGACTTTCTGACAAGGGGAGTACGTCTAACTCAGAAAACTTCAAGAAATCTTCATATGAGGTCAGCAACCAGAACCTTTCAGCATATCAAGTAATTTATTTGAGATGTATCTATTAATGATTGAGACTCAAGATACTTGCCTTTTAGTGAGGTATGATTGTTATGGACATGATTTACGTTGTACACGCCATTCAACCTGTGAAAGCAATACCAATTTTATACATGTACTACCAATATTGATAGCTAGAAATTCAAAGTATCACATATTTGACGTTTCCAAATGTTGTGTTTTTCTTTGTTGCAGATTATTGATGTGAAGAAGGGAAGAGTGGAACCAAAGGAACTTAAGGTTAGCTGCTGCGGCTGTGTGATAGGCATTATACAATAGGAGCCAACTCTTTGAGTTGCTTAATAAATTTAGTTTGAATTTTCAAAGTTGTTGTCCCTATTGTTGGTTGATTGTGGAGGATATTGAGAAATTGATTTGTTTGATGAAGTTAGATGAAATATATTAAAAGGTTGGCAATCGTTATAAAATTTAAGCACATTGGCATCATCTTGATGGTCAGCTGGTCACTCTTTTGTAAAATTGCCCATTGTTTGTGTTGATTTTTTATCTGCCTTATAATGTAATATGGGATTTTCTTTTTCCCCATACCTTCATGCCTTTGCTTGAAATCTCCTGTAACTGAGTCTGAACCAACAAATTTGTATATTTGCTGCACTTATATGATGAAAAAGCTCAATTGTTATGCAAAATTCTGTATTTATCTAGTATACCTTTTGTTTGATCCGTATTTTGTATGAAGTCTTCATTCTATTATTTCCTGATTATTCTATCTGCTTTTTCTGCGAGGCTCTGAAGGTTGCCAAAGAGAAAAGAAAGGAATTTATTTCTGAAGGTATTTCTCAGGAGGAATGCAAGGTTTGTTAGTGATCTTTAACCCTGCTGATAAGTCTTCGATTAATTTTGCCACGTAATATTAACTGCTGAAAATTCCTTGTACTGGATATTGTGATGTACAAACTCAGTTAGTTCCTTGAAGATATGTCCTAAATGTTCTGTATATTTTTAAAAATCGATGGTTTAGGGTAAGGTGATTAGGTTTGCCTGATTTGTCACGCTATTGCTCCAGCATGTAGTTTATCTTATTGACCTGTACTTTCAGTAAAGTAATAAAGCTGCATTATTCTTTTTGGTTTTATACTTGGAGAAAGTAATTTGGGATCAGTAAATCTGTTAATGTGCCGCTTGCTTGGGGCATTAAGCAACCCCAGATACCATGCACTGTGCATGTGCTTGTGGTCTGGAGCAGTCAACCAATGGAATGGATTTCTGAATCCTGTGCATGGTTACCTGGTGTCTCAGGTAGCCTAGCCTGCCACCTATGTGTTATGAAGGCTAGCAGGTCAGCAGAGTGGTGCAGCAGCACAGAGGGGAGATCAGAGCAACATGATAGCCAAACTATAAAGCAAAGCAAACCAGCTAAGCAGAGGATGGCATATAGGAAGATAGCAGAGCAAATTGTGAGGTGGAGGAAGAGCACAGCAGTGTCAGAGCATGCTGTGTAGGAATAGTGGGGCAGAGGTGGAGGAAGAGTATACAAGAACGTGAGCCGGAGGAAGTAGCAGAAGTGGAAGAACAAACGAGTGTGTTGCAGGGGTGATGGCAGAAAGGGGATTGCGGTGGCTAGGATTCCTCTCCCCTGTGTGTCTCAACTCCCTAAAATCTCATAGCTGTTTTCTCTCTTCTACTCCCTGAAACCAATCAACTGAAGGGGTTCTTACCCTTGGACCAATCATGGTGGTTCTGGTGCCCAGTTTGTTTAGGTGCTCACATAACTGGTGGGACTTGGGTGAAGGACATTTTGTCTCCTTGCTGCCGCCTGGATGCCATGGTGTCACTTAGATGAAGCCTTGATAACATAGGTTGCTACATCAGAACATAAGTTTTAGTAACATACCATGGACGGACAAAGAATAATGCATATCCAAGTCTAGTGGTTTTTTACAACATTCTTCAGTAAATATCTCCATTGTATTGCTATTTCCGAAAGCTACTTTTGTTTTGTCACCATAGCAGTTGATTCTAGTGTGCTACCATAGATTTCTGTACACACACAACTATCCCATTATAATCTAAGGTCTCCAATGTTGTAAATCATTCATTACAAAGGCATATTTGTCCCTTGAATCTTTTTTTAACCCTTTCCAGTATTATTCAACACCTGGAGGATGCAAGTTTGGCAAATCTTGTAAATACCTCCATCGTGATGGAAAAGAAGGGAAAACAGAGGCTGAAAAGGTTGACCTGAACTTTCTGGGTCTTCCACTTCGTCCAGTAAGTCTTTCGTTTGTTTGTCAAGCTTAAATACTCAGCTGAGTTTATGAGGTTACCCTATCAGGTTTTCTGTGGGCTTTAATTGTGTATTCATGCTCCATCTGTGTAGTGGTTTTATGGGATGTCTCATGCAATCACATAAATCAATAACTAGGTGCAATCAGGGATAGATCTACTATTCTACTGATCTAGTATACCAGTGCACTGGAAACTGATTGGAATTTCCATTTTAGTTGTTTCAGCCGATGCTGTTTCAATAAAAAAAAAAGCCAATGCTATTTTAACTACAACAATTCTCGATAATTAGAGTATTAGACATGTTTTAATATCTACAGGACACCATGCCATCTTTGTTCTGGATCCACCAGTGCGTGATCATAGACCTCTTCAATTTTGGTATTGAGTTGTAAGTTGACAAGTAGACCTCAGATGAATAAGGTTAAAAGCACCCCTGTTGGTATTGAAATAGAATGGGAAACCATGCTGAGTTTTCACGATGGGAATGTATCTCTGACAGTGCTTGTAGAAGAACAAAAGCATGGTCTGGTGGCTTGGACAATTGTTTGGTTAATGGAATGAAATCTACTAGAAAGCTGTCAATATATCTATAAATTTATTAATTATTATGCTTGCAAAAAATAAGTTTTGTCAAACTGTAAATTTGATGAGAAAAGAGTACAAGCTGTTATACACAGGAACTCTCCTTTTACTCCTGTAAATTGATTCATAGGTTTGCAATTTTGAATATTACTACAGGACAAACATTATACCTCAATCTTTTCAGAGTTGTGCTGGTTTGGTGCCAAAACCAGAGTGATTTGCATGATTGCATTTAATTGTGCAGTGTGCAATAAATATGTTCTCATGATATTAACAGTCATTTCTTATATATTCCTTTTCTATACAAATGTGGTGTTAAACTTGCAGGGGGGAAAGGAGTGTCCCTACTATATGCGCACTGGAAGCTGCAAGTATGCCACTAACTGCAAGTTTCACCATCCTGATCCTTCTAATGTTGCTTCTAAAGATCCACAGTTGGAGCATGAGAATAGGGATATTCCACAGCAAGATGTTCAAGGATCATCGTCTCAGCCAAATGCTTCAATTTGGCCTGATCAGAGAACAGTGAATGAGCATCATGTTCCTTTTATAGCTCCATCTCCATCGTACAGTGCAGGAATGCTTGCTCCTCAAGGAATGTATCCGCCTCCTGAATGGAATGGGTATCATCAGGTAAATTAAAGATTTACCTATTAATGCCAAAATGTTCTATCTGCTCCATCTCAGATAGATGATGTTAGTAAATATTGCAAGTTGCTTTTCGGTGAAGTGAAAATTGGGCATATTGGCATGTTTTGCTGACTTGTGTCTATCGACTTTCTGTCAACTTATGCCTGTAAGAACTAATTAAAATTTGTAAAATTGCATTAGAAGTTAGCTATTATTACTTTTACAAATATTAACTTCCTGGCTGAAATCAAGGAAAATATTACCCTCCATTTTTTAGTACTTGTCATCATGGTCCTTAATGTAGTTGTTTGATTGTTACATAACTAATCATTTGTTGCAAAACAATATTGAAAATAGGATGTATGAGGTGCATTTGAATGCCTGATACAACTCTGTCAAAAACATTTCCATGTCAATTTACTTTTATGTATTGGAATGTGGTCAATTTTTATATGCTCTCTGCTGTATTCTTGGATAAGTAAATAGGAATTATGTTTTTATTCCAGTTCTCCAGTTTATCCTTCAAATATCTTATTTGAGAAAGCACCTTTCTTTAAAATTGGTACATTATCTTGGGTAACAATTTCACGTGTAACTACTTTTTCAGGTTCCATTGAATCCATATTATCCTCCTGGAGTCCCTTTCCAACATTTTCCAGCTCCTCCTATAAATCATCCTATGTACAAGGCGCCAGAAATACCTGGACATCAGCAGGTTCCTTCTGAGGAATACCCTGACAGGCCTGGCCAACCTGAATGTCAGCATTTTGTGAAGAGTGGTTTTTGCAAATTTAGGATGAAGTGCAAATATCACCATCCAAGGTCACTGGTGCCTCCAGCACGGGCTCTTAGCCCTCTTGGCTTGCCTATAAAACCTGTATGTTCCTTCTTCCATTTATTTCCTCATTTTAGGTGATATCATTCATATAAGTTCTATTGGGGCTCTATGCTAATAGCTTATGATTTATTACTGTTTGCTTCTGACCTCCTAATTTGCAATCTAATCAGATAATGCTTGATCGTTATGTTTTTAATATTTTATTTCTTGCCATGTTTGTTGCAGGATCAGCCTGTGTGCACATACTATGGTCGCTATGGGATCTGCAAATATGGGCCGGCTTGCGCATACAATCACCCCTTCAATTTTAGCCCTGTACCTGCAGCAGGACCTCCTCTCCTCCCTGTTCAATACCCCACTCCAGGAAACTACACTCTTTGAAGCAGGCACGAGCTATTTTTCATCGTCGCCGTGATGCTTGTAATAACTTCACTTGTAAGATAGCGTAGCTAAAAGCTGTACGTGGTTTCACTCACTGCCGGTGGAGAGATCTGGCTTGGAAAGTGGCAACGAAGTTGCATTAAGCTGGGTACATTGCCGCTGGAATTCATGAAATTAAACAAAACTTGTCGAACTCTCTTTACATTGTACGGCATGTCGTGTTTCGTATAAAACTGTGGCGTCGGACAGAATACCATATTGCAGCTTTTCATGTTCCATGACACCCAGGTTTACCATTCATGTCGTGGACTGAAGGGAGAATTGACGGGCAGTTTGGTTTGATTAGAACAATGCTTTTTTTTTCTGTTTGGGCCGAGGAAAGGAATTTGCTGGTCTACCACTATCAGTATCTCACTATTAGAATCAGGTATCAAAACTTGCCATCTTGTTGAGTTATGGGATGATCACATGATGCACTAAATCATCCTAGGGGGTGTTTACCTCTCGGACATAATCTGTTAGCGCTGACTGCACTAATAGATACGA
This sequence comes from Oryza coarctata, assembly GCA_030770085.1. NCBI lineage: Eukaryota > Viridiplantae > Streptophyta > Magnoliopsida > Poales > Poaceae > Oryza > Oryza coarctata. The sequence continues at coordinate 5,870,721 of CM061484.1, read as the reverse complement.
CAGGAGCATAAAAGAGCCGCTATGGTACCTGCTAACCAATGGCTCTGCAAAGTCCAAATATGCCCTTAACAGGGGATGGCGGCATAAAGCCCTAAACGTATGGCGACCTCCATTCTTCTTTCTTTCCTTTCCTTTCCTTTTTCGAGATATTCGTCTATTCCAAAGGAGCCTAATGTTTATGGTGGCACAAACTTTTGCCGCCAGTCAGGACATTTGTCTATTCCAAATATTACAAAAACTTTATTTCCCTAATATTCCTCTATTCCAAAGGAGCCTAAAGCAAAACTTTTTCAGGATATTTGCATGGTCAATTTAATTTTCGTTGAAATTCTCCAAAACATCTCCATTCCAAAGGAGGTGGTCCCTAATATGTTTCGTAATATTATAACATAAATAATTGTAAAAGTCGCATCTTGAAGAACAATGTGGAGTAAGAGAATAAGCAGAGTAAAAAGAAGGATGTGTAGTTACCAAAAGAATGGATATCTTGTAAGTGCACCCTTCGTTTTTTATATTATAAGTTACTTTATTTTTTTAATCTAATTTTTTAAAGTTAACTAAATTTATAATATTAGGTACTATTTTTTATAAACTTAATCTAAGTCAAATCGTTTTATAATATGAAATTGAGCGAGTAACAACAAAAAAATTGTCGTTTGAATTCAAACACTAATAACCACTTGGATTTTTTGAATTCAATTAGAAAAAAAATAAATTTTAAATTTCATATTTATATTTGACTTTAAACTGTTCCAGCTAGTTTGTGGGTCTTGGTCTCAAGCTCCGGAGTAACCACTATGATTTTGAAGATCGTATATATTTCTACCTACCCAACGAGTTCCATGCATTGTGCCCCCATATTGAACATGTTTGAATAGATGCCACCAGCAAAATGCCCCAAAATCGTTATGACAATGAAGTTAAGAGGCATCTGCTTAAAAATACCAAGCAATACATACTATGGCATATAAGCACTGACATTGCTGTATAACACCCTGTAACTCCTAATTTTATTCTATTCCATGCAGTTGAATTTATACTAGTTTAACAATTTACCATCGACTTTCTTTCTTTTTCTTTTTTATAATGTATCACTGAATTTATCAATTTCTTCTATGCCATTAGATTATTTACTTTTAAAAAAATATCTAAAAAGCTGAACAAATGATTGACTAGCTAGAAATTTCAAAAAGAAAACTTCTTTATATTAATATATGTAGATGATTTATATTAATATCAACCCAAAAAATATTCTATGGATAAATTATATTTTATAAAAATATTAATACAACAATCTTAAAACTTATATATATAATTTAAATATAATTTTAAAAATATAAATAACCCTCCTAAAACTTAACTTCAATATGAAATGACATCCTTGTGACTGGACAACACTTTCACACGGGTTAAAAACCATGACACAACATGAATTTACAATTGACCACGCTGATTATGGTCGCATGAATTGTACATGATGTGGCATGTCATCTTGGTTACTTAACCAAAAGGTTCATTTTTAATCAGTAGATAGCTTATTCATAAAATTTAGATAACTTTTATTAAAAAAATAAATTCCACCAACTACTTCCTCAGTTTAAAATTATTACAAGGCATATTTTGATTTTTTTAAAAAAATTAAACCTTTACAGCTCATTTCTCATATAATATATTTTTATTCACTCTAAAACCAATACTATATAAAATCACTTTAAATCATAAATATATCAATATAATTTGTATACACTAAATACAATTATAATTTAATTAGTTATTGGTAAAAAACGACAAAGTTTGACTTTGTAAAATCAAAACAAGCTTTTCAAAAAGTGAATGGAGGGAATAATTAATTAGGAAAATTACTCTTTTTTTTACTTGAGGTGATGTGCTCTACTCTATACCAATTGATGTGAGTAGAGGTGGCCTTATCTTTTGACGGGTTGAAAATAACTACGAATTCTGGGTTAAAAATAACTAGAAATGTTGATGACCTCAGCTATATAAGATGATGTTGTATTGTGCCTTTGTAACTGATACACCTCTCTCTTTGTAGTTGTTGGTCACCGAAAGACCGTGCTCATAGTTGTGTGCCATTCTTTCATTTGCAACGTAGTTGATTGATATGGCTAAAATGTCGCAGAGTTCCTCGAGAATTCGTTCTTTTGCCACACCATACCGTGAAATTTCAAAATTGTCCATGTCCGATCGCCCCTGAAAACAGTTTCAGCCGATGGCGGCCCGCGTGCCGAAGTTTAGTTCCGTAATACTCGTGTTGGCTCCGGCCGCCACCCGCCCCTCGTGCTCGCGCTCACCTCCGTCGCAGCCATCTAACTGTGTGGCATTTTTTTTTCGAGGGAAGAACTATGTGACATTTTGACGATGGCAACCAATTGTGTAACAAAAAAAAAAGGGAGGATGCCACACACCTGTATGGCAAATGAGCAATTTTCCTTAATTAATTTGGCAGCATGGTATGTAATGTACGTGATGACGTGCCATACAAAATTAAAGCATCCTAGGCTGCAGCTTCTATTTCCATCACATTCTGTTGCCGCATTTAATTATTCTCTACGACATTTGCTCCACGCATGTCGACGGGATGCCGGGCAGATACTTGGGCAGTGGCCCTTGTACATACCTGGTTTCCTGGACCTACTTTGTTAGCCAGCTCAGCCAGGTAGAGGTAGCCAGGGTGGGTAGGGGTGAAAAAGCGTCTAGGAATGCAAAATCAAGGAGATTATCGAGATGTTTTTATTTTTTGCGAGGAGGGCTGGAATTGATCCTCTTCAAGTAACAAAACATTTGTTTAGCGAGTCCGATATATACAATTATTGCAAGTAATCCATATTTCATCTCCAAACATGTTTTTTTTAGAAAATTCCTTCTATAGAACAAAGCATTGATTTTTTTGTGAGGAATTTATCCACTTCTAGAACCAAAACATTTGTCCAGTGAGTCTGGTACAGAATTATTGCAAATACTCCATATTTCACATTCAAATATGACATTTGATTTCTCGGAAAAAGTCATTTTTAGACTAATCATGGAGCAAAATGTTGTTCGCTCTTTTTTTTTATTTGACGAGGGTTGGATTTAAGCCCGGCACCCATGCTAGATCTCCAGAGAGAGAAAGAGAGTAGGAGTGTTGGATGTAACATATAAAGCATAAAAACAGTTCTAGGATTCTAGGCTTAGGTTATCTAGTTGAATCATAGCTACACTACAATTCTTCTACACCTTTATATCCGCTTCGCTTAAAAAGTTTAAAAAGGAGTTAACAGTGACCGGGCTCCCATACTGCTCCTCTATGGGCAAATTAGCGTGGTATTTTTGGGCTACAGTACCTCACGCTACAGACTGCACTGGCACTGTGCTGCTGCTGCCGCCTGTTCGCTCTTCTGCTGGTTGGGCTGTTGCTGCTTGCATAGGCCAGGCCCAATAGGCTACTAGATAGCTTGTTCTTTTTTCCTTTTTCTCTCTTTTTCTTTAATTATTTGTGGGGCGTCACGTTCCGTCGAACCTATTTATGTCTGAACTTTTCAACTGATTAGAAACGCCCCCTATTAGCACCATATATATACATATAATTTTTTTTGGTACACATACTACTTGGATGTATATATACCATATACCCATGTACATAACTCTCGTGTATATATATATCGACTCTTATACTATCTGTAACGTAAAATGATATATATACATTTTTAACTCTATTACTTTCGTCTTTGTTTTAAAATAAAAATTTTAGTTAACAGTGACCGAGCTAGTTATTCGTGCTACAGCGCCACGATGCTACAATACCGTGCTGGCACTGTGCTGCTGCTGTCTGCTCGCTCTGCTTTGCGGCTAGTTGGGTTGCTGCTGCTTGCATGGGCCAAAGGCCCAATAGGTTGCTAGCTAGCTTGCTCTTGTTTTTTTTTCTTTTTCTCTCTCTTTTTCTTTTTTTTCTCCAATTATTTGTGAGGTGTCACGCTGAAGGAGAAACAGGAAGATGAGCCCTCCCACTATATGGAAGCTGGATCGGACCCTACTCGCAAGTACCAAAACATTTGTACAATGAATCTTATGCATAGAATTATCGCACATACTCCATATTTCACATTCAAATATGACATTTTTAGACACAAATCATGAAACAAAATGTTAATCTCTTTTTTTTAAGGAGGGCTTGATTTGATCTCGTCAATTACCAAAACATTTGTCCATCGAGTCTAATGCGTAGAATTGTCACAAATACTCCTGCCACCTCCAAATATGACATATTTTAGACAAAAATTATGAAGCAAAATGTTGATTTTTCCCATGACAAATATATTTGGATATATATAAGACATTTGGACTGAACGTTTGAACCAGTGAGCATGCGATACCCTGCTCTGAACTGTTTCATTCATTTCAAAGGATAACTACTTGTCTTATTTAGTGCTAAATCTTCTGCAGTGGGTCCACGAGGAAGGCATAAAGGGGATATATGCCTACTCCACTATAAATTGATCGGTCCATACTCTACTGAAAACGAGACACATTCGATATGAACATCACAATCCGCTTTCACTATCTACTCCCTCTCTCTGTAGTACTAGAAAACCAACTTTTAAGAATGGATCAGAACAAACACTTATTTAGATTCATCTGCAAAAGTTAATTCTTTTTAGAAAGAAGGGTTTACAATATAAGCTGATTCTCGATGGTACTCTACTATAGTTTTAGAAAGTCAAAAACATATTAAGCATGAGGTTAAAGATAGTTATTAATGCAGAGATAAAATGAGAAAGAAGAGGAGAGAATATTATTGGTTTGATGGCTAAAATGAAAAGAAGACTATTTTTAGTGTTTAAAGAGGTTTAGTAGATCAAACTCTAAATTACAATATTTATGAAAAAAATTATTAGGTTAAAACTATAATTTTTATAGGATCATTTATATACATATAGACCCCTAATTTCTAAGTACACCCATAGCATGAAAAGAACTAAATTAGCACCCTATGTTGTTAACAGATGTAGACTTGCAGGTGATTTCCGCATAAAAAGTTCTACTAGCATACTTCATATTCATACCGGCAACAACTGAGACCGATGGCTACACACCAGACGATATCCAAGGAGAATTTTAATTTATTGGAATGTCTCAATCTACTTGCCAAGCTAGCAGCTATCGCACTCAACCTTATAATGGACCATATAAGAACATTAACTTTTGATGTGTCATGCCCACTCTTGCTGATCCTACACCCAACCTTAAATTAATAAAAAAAAGAGGAACCTTTGGTGTCTCTTGCCTAGTCCGGGTGATCTAACACAAAGATAGATACGATACAAGGGGAATCTTCGGTGTGCTATGTCTATTCTTGATGATGCAATACTTGATTCCACATGTAAAAAAGAAAGAAAGAAAAGCTTAGATTGTGATGCGGTAATAATTAACTGCATATACGAGCTAAAATTTGTAGCTCCCCCTCTGTCTCACATTATTAGTTCAACTTCCCTTCACTACGGGCTTATTTGATTAAAGTTAATTTTTATCCTATCAAAATTTTAGCAACTTTAATAGTACCATATGAATATTTGGTTTTTCATCAATTTTTGCTTACATTAGTTCAAATTCTATACTACCAAATTTAATATTATTAAAATTTACCAAGATTTTGGCACTACCAAAATTTTAGTAAGATAAAAATTGACTTTAAACTTAACAAGTCCTACATTTGCCCTCACTTAAGTAAATTTGCCTAGATGTCATAAGCAACTGCAGCCTCAACTCCAAGTTGCCAACGAATGATTACTTTCTATGTCGCAAAAAGAAACAGCTTCTAACAATAAATCTGGCATAGAATCAACTTGTAGCAATGAATATAGAAATAAACTTCTTTCATCTTAAAAAAATAATTCTTGTTACGAATATGAACACGTGCATGCCTATGTTGTTTCTTTTATGGAGGGAGTATGTCTAGATTCAAGTTAATTCTTTTTTAATAGAGGATGTATTTGTCCAAATTTAAATAGCCAGAAATTAATTCTCTTTTGAACGGAAGAATGTAACTTGTTACTCCTTGCCACTCATGCCGTATTGCCGTTGCTCGCCTTGCGGTGCAACGCACGGCAACGCAGCTACGCCAGGAGGGTATCCCGTTCCATTACTACTCCCTCAACATCAGCGTCAGCTACACCAACGCCACAACCATCCTGCTGCACTGGCATCAGCAATGAGGATATTTAACTATTTGTCTGTTTGTAATTTTTATCGCATATAAAATATCTCTTTTGTCTCTCCTTCCTCTTCTTCATCTCTCTTTCTAAGGGTTAGTGGCAACATCGTTGAAGTACTAGGCAGCCTAAGAAGGTTTTTTAAGACAATGATGATGGCCACGGCAGGAGCCAGCTCATGCTTTTGTACCTAAGTATATAAGGGCACAAACATCTCTAACGTCAAGGTCGGGTAGTGGTCATCGTGGTCACTATTATTGGTGTCGGCGCTGTCGTGGCAAAACCGATGCGGATGGTGACAAGGGTTTCCAAAGGCCGCCACCATCAGGCTAGGCCAAGCCACTTGCTTGTTGATACGCTCGACCTTGCCTCGTCGCCACCGATGCCGAGAACCCCTACCCATACACCTACTGCCCCTCAACGGTAGCACCGCTTTGAAGCTTCTTAGTGTCATTGTGGTAGCTCATCAGGATGTAGCATAGCATGAAGCTCTAGGCTAGGTAGCTAAATCGAAGATGGTCAAGATGGACTAGGTAGTCGACAAGGTTTGCACATGGGAAGGGCTAGTGTGACAACTATGGTTGTGGCCTCATCGGGCCTAAGCTCTGTCGTCACCTCTTCAGCCATAAGCTCTGTTGTAGTCATTGCCCACCTCGTCTTGCTCTAGGATCTAGGGATGAGAGAAACAAAAAGATAGAGAGAAAAGAGGAGGGTAAAAGGGATATTTCATATTATTATAGCGGCAAAAAATTAGAAATAACCGAAAGAGTGACATTCGTAAGAGTGCCAAACAGTTAAATATCTAGGGTGAAATTTTCTCATAAAGTCCATCAGGGGACATTTTTTTCCATCTTCATCCCCGCAAGGATCCTCAGACCTGATATACACCAAGATACAACGCATTTAACAATTCAACACATAATATAATATACTTTATATTAACAAGGCACTTAATATATTATGATATATCAATATATATGAGCACATATGATCGTTGATTATCATTTAAAATTCATGGACATGCCAATTTTGGTATTACCAAAATTTACTACAATTTTGGCACTATCAAAAATTTTAATTGGGTAAAAATTGGCATCAAACTAAACGAGCCCTAAATTTGCCCTCACTTATTTAAGTTTACAGTTAGAAATTAGTTACGGAGGGTGTAACTTGTTACTCCGTAGCACTCATGCCGTATTGCCGGCGTATCTCAGGCTCTCGGCGCGCCAGGAGGGTATCCCGTTCCGTTACTACTCCGTCAACCGCAAACGCCAGCTACGCCAGCGCGGCGACCATCGTGCTGCACTGGCACTGGCAGTGGCCGCACGACGCACGAAACCCCCGGGATCCCGTCCCGGTTCGTCCCGCGGGACACGGTTCTCGAATCCCGACCCGAGCAGCGGCCTCGAGTCGGGCATGGCAGAACGGTGAATAGGCCGCAACCCGTGTGGCGGTTTCCGACCAACGCCACCCTTCTTCTCCACCTAACCAGCAGGCGAGAAAAGCGGGGGAGGATGCAATTGGGCGCGATGGCCTTGGCATCGCCTGGGTTCGCTTTCGCTTTCCTCGCGCTATAAATTCCGCGGGCAAGAACAAATAATTGGACAAGAAGAGGCGGAGCAAGTGGTGGAAAATCCGGAATCCAAGTCACAGCAGCCTCGTTGCTAGCTCTAGGGTGAAGGAGAGTCGAGAGGGGGAGGCGAGGGCGATGTCGTCGTCGTGGAACTCGGTGGGGATGGAGGTGCTGTACCAGGTGCTGGGGTGGGTCGCCTTCTTCGCCTGGTCCTTCAGCTTCTACCCGCAGGTCTTCCTCAACTACAAACGCAAGAGGTGACGGATTTTATCTCTCTTGGTTTGCTCATGCCTGCCTCCGCCGTTTCTCGGCTTATGTTGCTGTGTTCTTGTAGGGTAGTTGGTTGGACAGTTTCTTGAATTGCGTGTTTTTGTGGTGTATATATTATTTGAGGGAGATTACCCTCTTCAATTGCGTGATTTGGTTAATCTGATTCCTGAGATTTGTTCATCCATTGCCTTTGCATGCTTCAAGGGGTGATGAACCTTTGTATGTTTGGCAAATTATGTGAGCTGATGCTAAACCACTGAAAACTGTGAATTGTGGTCGGATGCCACCACGATTTGATGGTGAGAAGCGTGTAAATTTTAGGAGGAAAACAAAGCAAAAACTAAGAGTAGATTGAATCTTTTCATGAGCACTAGCACGAGTGCAGCACATGTGGCTATTAGTACTCTAGCTGCTCATTTATTAAATTCCGCTTCCGCTCTGCTATCCATCGTTACCGTGGTGTGTGAATTATTACGAAGCACAGTCTGCAGTGTAAGTAAAGATTAACACCAGAGTTTGTTCTTACAAATCTGGTAGATCCATTTCCTGCAGTCGACTGTAGAATGATAATCTCATGAACCCATGATAGGCTTAACACAACAGCTTGAAATAGCCTGTAGTTGTTATGATAAATGGGCGAAAATTAACCTTATAAGCTCATGTTTTCTTACCATCACAAGGTTTTCACTTGGGCATAATTAACTCTTTAGGGAACAGTCTTGTTCTCACTGAAATTTTTGCACTAAAATGTGATCTTCACACACTTGTTCATTGCCCTATGGGGTGTTTTCTTTAAGTTCTTTGTGGGCATATCTGTACACTCCTTCCGTTCTGGAAAACAACTAAAATATCCAAAGTATTTTACTCCTTCCTTATGCTGCATACTACTCCCACTGGTCACTGAAACATGTTGTTTTGTACATGCTTCAAGTCAAACTTTGAGAACTTTATGCATCAAGTTCTTTTAACTATTTTGATTGGATAAATGAAAATTATATATACAGACTGGCCTCAAAAAGTACCTTTATAATATTATAATTTTATCGTGTTTACTAAATATATAGCAAGAGAAGTTAGTGATCAAAGTCATATGTTGAAGACAACGACGATGTCCAAAATGGCATGCCTTCATGATCAGAGGGAGTACATTTCATGAATAAACCTTCATATCTTGAACTAATCAAAGTTAAAACATTAATATAACCTTCATAACAATCTATTTCCTAAATTGAGTTGCAAATTGGCACCTGTGTGAATCTGTTTTACACTGCATGGTGCACTGGTTGTCTGGTGGTTTGGGGACAGACAGTTCAGCCTGATAGAGATCAAGATATTTATGTTTCATCATTCATGTTTCTTGTTGCATGTTTTAACTGGATTGATTAATTGCAGTGTGGTGGGTCTGAACTTTGATTTTCTGGTGTTGAACTTGACAAAGCACTCATCCTACCTCATATACAATGCTGCTCTATTCTTCAGCCCCTTCATCCAGAGACAGTACCATGAGACATATGGTGATAAAGAGGTTAGCCATCTTGGTCTTTAAAATGTTCTCTTGTCTGGACATGAAATGGTACCATGTAAATTAACATGTTCATAGTGTGAATGAAGGACTCTTATGAGCAAAGCTAATCAATAACTGGCGATCGTATCTAGTCAGATACCTGCTGTCCTGATTCCTAACGTCTGTACAATCTCCATGTTAACAATGAGTGTACTGTAACAGAAGGTCTCTATTCTAGTTGTTTCGTTCCAGAACATCAGTGAGTAAAATAGGACTGGCGCAGCTGAGTAAATAGAACACATCCCATCATAATGATAAATGACATTAATGCCTGCATTTACACTTCAATAGATAATATAATAACAAATTAGTAATTTGGATGCCACAGAATGGGCATGGTGTTGGTAGTATCCATTGGAAGGAATATTATAATCCAAAAATTTGCTAGAATCAGAATATACTAGTAGTCATGTAGCTAGCCCGAAATCAGGGTCTATCAAGAGTCAGGTTAGAACATGAACTTAGCCTGATCTTTCATTTGCTTCAAAGTGAATTTACTGCTTTCCCTGAGTAATGAAATTCCTTCTTTACCAAAAACTCGGGTGTTGTATGTGGTTAGTATACTAGAATGACATTTGCATGTGTGTATTTCATTGCAAGAGGGGAGGCAGGGAGATTGTTTATGATCATTTTGGTATATTATTTTCGTTATATTATTGTACAAAATCCTTTGCTGAGGGAAATAATTTTTCAACATTAGGTTTTGAAACTTCTTTGCCTAGCTTCTTAATTTTTTTCCTTTGGCGTCATTAATAAACTGGCATCCTAGTTAAAAAAATCTAGCAAAGTAGCTGGACAGGGCATAATTTGTTTTGTATTATTTGGCATTATATTTAAAGCCATCTACAATTTTATGCTTGACCAGTATGTTCTTCTCATTATCAATCCACACACATTATTTTGTGGGATTCTAATGATCGGCTCATTTCATGATTGCATTTGTTTTATTTCAAGCTAAGATTAGGATTGTGCAAGTACCATGCCTGTCACTAGTATTGCGTGTAAATTTGGTGGATATCCATGAAGACTAATATGTTAGCTGATGTACTGATACCATTACTGTTTGTTATACCACTGAGGCAGTGAACTCTGCCAAAACCTGTTGACATTTTTGGGTTTCCTTTGATGTGAAAAGTCATCAGAGCTGTGGTTTGTGCTGATAGATTTGGTCTATTGTAAGAATATTAAGCCCTTCATTCTATTTTCGTGGACAAAAATCCTAATCATAAACCATTATTTTAGTGTAAATTCCCAGCCTGTTCGTGTGGATGGGCCAGGATTTTGGGCCACCTAAACATTCTATGAGTGATGTACATCAGTTTGGTAGTTGTCTTGTACATATAAAAAAAATCAACATGAAGTCTTTGCTTTACATCTATTTAAATATTTCTATCTTGTTTGGTAAAGTCTTACTACTGTTCCTGTCAAAAGAAATTTGGTGATTGCCTATGCCTCTGTTGGATCAATGCTTGAAATCTGGAACCATGCTGACTTGTTTTCAATTATCTTCTCTCTAATGCCAAGGGATGTTGTAATGTACATATAATTTGATTCTTTTTGTTGCTCCAGTATTTGAGAGAAAAGGAAGCTGTACCCCAATGAATCCATAGCCTTTGTTTTTGTTGTGTAATTGTAACGATATCAGACCATCTTTGGTGTCATTCTTCTTCATGTCTGTTAGCTTTGAAATTGTATTTGCTAAGCCTAAATTGAACACATTATTTTGTATCATTTGATGCAGATGATTCCTGTTGCTGCAAATGATGTTGCTTTTTCTTCACATGCGGTTGCCTTGACAGCTTTTACCCTTTTTCAAGTATTCATCTATGAGGTTAGTTAAACTGCAGTATGAACCGCAGTTACATATTTTCGCTCTGTCAGTATCTGACACTTTAGTACAATATACAGCGAGGAAACCAGAAAGTCTCCAAAGTGTGCATATCAATCACTGCTATTGTGTGGGCAGCTGCTATTGTTTGCCTCATTGTAGCTTGGCCAAAAAGTAACTGGCTTTGGCTTATTGATGTATTCAAGTAAGTTCTTTCTTCACTGTTTTAAAATATCTCTCTAATCAAGTTCAGTTATGCAAAATGTTTGTTATTGACACATATTGCTCCATTTTGCTGAAGTGAAACTGATTTCCTTCTCTCGATGTGTATTTTAGTTCAATACAGGTTGGGATGACAACAATCAAATACATTCCTCAGGTAGCGATATGTTCTTGTTACTATATTATTTAGTTACGTGGTTTTCTAATGGTGTGAAATGGATAGGGAACTAATAAAATCCTTCATGTGGGGTAGAATATGAGGTCAATTAAAGGGAGGGTGAGTATATGTGTCTAGGGTTTAGGGTTTAGGGTCTAGACCTGATAATAGAAATTGAGCACAAGCTTATGTTGAGCACAAGCTTCGAGTCATGCTGATCTCTGTTATCTTACCAGACAATTTCTAATGGCTTTGCTATGTAGGATTTTACTCTAGTTTGAATGAAATAAAAATGACTATGCTTGCATACTGTTGTATAACCTAATTTGATACTACTGCCTGTAACCGCTTAAATGAAAAGTCTACTGTTATTTGTTGCTAATGATTCTGTTTCCTATTTATCTTAGGCTGTCATGAACTTCAGGCGGAAGAGTACAATTGGTTGGAGTATCGGCAATATTTTACTTGATCTTACAGGAGGGGTGCTAAACTTTGGCCAGATGGGTGTGCAATCAATAGATCAACGTAAGTTGCATTGGTCCTTTAATCATTGTGTATGATATATCTTATTTATGTCAGATGTCTCCTGACGGAACATGTTGTGTTGCAGACACGCTAGTGAACTTCTATGGAAATATTGGGAAAACCCTTCTGTCATTGGTGAGCAGGACTTGTTTTACTCTAACAATACTATTTTTGTCACTTACTGGATTTCTAACAAGCCCTTCTCAAAGTTCAAAAAAATAAATAAAAAATAGCTCTTAATGTTTGCTAAACTTGACCAACTAAATGACATGTCTTTGATATTGTAGGAAGTCGTTTTCTTTGACGTCTTGTTCATAATTCAACACTATGTGCTGTATCCTGTCAAACGAGACGAGAATGGTAAGGCTATAATTTCTGAAAGGGTAGCTCCTCTTATCAGGCCTTCAGACAAGCCTGAAGAAGATAGTGTGTGATATACCTATTGTATTTCACTTTTTATGGCCCTGATTGTATTCGTTTCAGGGTATAGTCCCAATATCCATTCAAATGAAAGATAACACATACATTTTTCATGTATTGAAAAACTAAATCTTGTACATATTTGTTTACGGATTAATGTAAAGATGTAGATACAGATACAAGTCTTAAAACAGCATTTATGGTTATGTAAGTATACTTACAATATCTATCACGGATTTGGCATGGGTATGCTTCATAGTTCGGTATTTACTTTGTTTTGTTATCTTGGTTGATTTTTAGAAGCAGTTTCAGGTTATTATCCATCTTTGCATGTTTATACTTGTTAAGTGTAGTTTGATTTTTTTAACCCAGTGTTCTTTTCAATTTCTTTTGTAGTGCACTGTGTTCTTTTATCAACAAAATGATTTGCGATCTATGGAATATTTGGCTGGCACTTTCACTCTATATGTTATCACTCCTTAAACATTGTTTGGTATTCTGCAACCATCTTAGACAAAAATATTAACCACCTAAAAACAGCCTTGCTATACTGTCACGCACAGGAACATCCCACTGCAGTTAACTTCGCATGTCGTAGTCGACTTTTTTTTCTGAACATTGCTAATATTTTTAAATTAAGCCTTCCATTTTTGTTGGAGAGACTAAACCTTCCATGCCACGCGGCCCATCGCAAAACCATGTGTCCAAGCTACGCCATGGTATTTTGTCGCGCCGGTTTACTTACGAAAATTGCCTTATCATGGTGATATGTTAACGTAAAAATTTAGATAGTTTGATGATGGATCGGAAAAAAACCGATCGGCTATAGAGATGTCCGATTACGTCGATCGGATTGATAAATAAAGACTTAAAAGACTATTTAGATAAGATTGAGTTTATAGAGGAGCCATGAAACTTACGATATAATATTTTATTTTTTGTAAATTGTAACTTATCTAATTAGAAATGTTTAGTTAGTTTAGTTAACTATGTTAGAGATATTTTCTATTATTTCTAAAGAGATTGCGTCCGATGGTTATTATAAACACATCGGACTCTGTAACTCCGGGTATAAATATAGACCTCTAGAGACCTGTAAATTCATCTCTCGATCAACATACTACTCGGCGTATCGCCACCTTAGTTCATCTAGATCTTTTATCGGTGGGGTCTAGCCCTTGACGCGGGACTGCATCGGTTAACTTCGATCTCTGGCGAAGGGGTAAGTCCCGCCACTATCTCAATATGTTTTGTTCTGTCTAAGGTTGCATCGGTTAGGTTCGATCTCTTAGGTCAATCAGGTGTACCACATCACGTCTGTGCAGGGCTTATCAGCTTACTAAGCTCTCTCCACCGTCGTCAATTTCATGCTGCATTGGTTAGTTCGACCTATGGGGCTGTTGACGGTAGGTTGAGCTTTAGGCTTATAGTTTTCTATACGGCGTTTTATCGGAGTACTAGCCGATGAATTATCCATGCTCTGAGCTTCACGCCCAGCGTATCGGCTCCTCGGTCGATACGCCACGCCAAGCGCATCGGCCTTCCAGCCGATGCGCACTCATCTTTAAAGAGACGTCTCCTCATTGGCTCAGCTAGCTGATGAGTTTGCTCCTGTCTTTACTTTAGCACGATCGATCCGGCGTCTTTCGTCCCGTCGCTATTGGCCTCGGTCTCATACTGTATTGGTTAGGTCCGATCTTCGAGATTTAGTGTTAACGGCGTCGTCACGGCGGGCGATAGGTCACCATGATGCCATCTCCAGAGCGGCATCGGCTTCACAGCCAATGCGTCTTTGTATTGTTTCTTGCCACTTTATATATGCCTTGATCGGCTTTTTAACCGATACATGACCGCTACGGCCTCCGTTGACTACTAGGAAAGAACTCGTCCGTTTTGATATCCTCTGAATGTACTCCGATGCCTCCATCGGCTCTACGGCTAATGATCTAGATTTCGCTTTCATTACACCCAGGGCTCTCGTATCCCTTGTCAACAGCTGGCCACGTCTTCATCGGCTCTCCAACCGATTGAAGAGCATCCCAATTCCTATCAGTAACTAGCCGATAGCGAGAGCCTTTCGGACGCGGCCACTGACCAACCCGATCCTATCGGTAGTCAGTCGATAGCGAGGGTCCATATCGGCCTATTATCCGACTGACCTGTTCGTCTCACTTCCTTATCAATTATAGGATCAAATTGACTGACACGCCCATACCTGTACCATCGTGCCGAAGCCGAGTGAATCCCATGGGTCCTAGCGCGCGTATCTCGAGCCACAGAGGGAAGCCGATCAATCTGCACTGGAGCTAAGCATACCTCTCAGGTGTCGGCGTGTTTGCACTGCGGTTTCTGGCGCGAACACCATTGTATGGTATTATGATAGATATTTTTGTCAAATTTTATCATGACAATCGCCTTACGTCAAAATATTGGGTTAATACAATTTGGCATCAACTAAATGGATATATCAAGATTAATACTGTTCCTGCTTTTGCACCATGTTTTCTTTGAAAAAGTTACACCACCTCTATCGTTTTGTCTACAGCTAAATATAAGCCATAATAAATGTTTATTAGTATAAAAAATTATAATATATATACTGATTTATAGAAAATAAATTACGATAAAAATATTAAAATTTAAAATTTAGCTATGGCTGAAAAGCTAAATAGCATAAATGGAGCTATTGATGTAATCACATGAGATAATAATATAATACTCATAATTCATTATTCAATAAACGCTCAGATAACTCACTTCGTAAACTGAAAGCAAATATTTACAATATTGAGAAAACTTATTATTATTTTTTACATATCATGGTTGGGACCAACAAAGCGATCTGCGATGCTCTCGTCAGACTGTCAGAGATGATATCGAAAGCGACATGTGCTTTAGAGGCTGCACATCGCATTGCACATGGAGATCAATTTAGTGAAATTAAACGGAAAACCATCTTTTTTTTTTGTCGTAGCTTGTTCTTGTTAAAAGAAACAATACTGTTGTGGTACACATTTTTATTTGCTAAAAAATGTCAAGTCCAAGTTAATGTTGCTCAATTATTTTGCATTGCTTGACTTTATGTCTTTTTTATTTTTCACAGCAGACAATGGCTATCCAATTCTCCCCATTGAAGTAAAACACGTGGCGGTAGAATAAAACTTTAAGTTGGAGAAGAGATGGGTCCGTTGCCGTTAGGTGGGCCAAGAAAAGGGCCCAGGTTACTTCGAAATTCTCCCTGCCCATCCAAAAAAGTGTAAAATCTCATTGCCAAGAATTTGGCTTGTACATCTTGCATGATGGAGAACGAAGATCAGATGTACAGAGATGCAATTGTCCTAGTTTATTTTCATCAAAGTAAGCAAAAATGTATGATGGAATATGTTTTAGTCTTTCATGCAAGTAGAGCCGTAGATGAATGACTTATGCGCTTAAATCATGTTATCATAATTACACTTATAAAAATTGCGATTTCAATAGAAATTTCATGAGACTCATGGATTTATCCTGGCTTTTATATATCAAGCATGTATTAAGAATGTGTATTTATGGGTGTATAGGATGTGGTTTCTGATGATAATGACGGTGTACATGTGCAAGTATCTTCCATGTAATCGAAGAAACAAGCAGAAAATGTGTATGAAGCCTCCTAGGCAAATTATATGCACCTATTGCCGATGGCGGATAAAGAAGTGGCATCAGTGGAATTAATTACTTTGTGGCTTCAACCACAGACCTCCTACAATACTAGTGACGGGCTGACGGTTTGTGGTCAATCGCAGCATTGGTGGCACTTGGAGCGGTCGAGCCATCGCTGACAATTAATCACGACGATTTATTATTCATGCCTATCAACAAAATACCAGCTAAACATGTGAAAACTGAATGTTACAACGAAGGTCACTGTCAATGAGGGTTGATGACCTACATGCCGCTAGCTAGCTAGTTATCAGCCCAGATCGGTGCCCTTGTTGGACTCAAATTTGCGAGCCGCACTTCTCGTGCGACAAATTGGTTGCCAATCATTCAAGTGGATCATCAATGCCAATGGAGTAAATATATATTATCTGACGACTGCCATTCCTTCTAGAACACCACCTTCTGATCAATCTGTGTGCAACAAAGCCTTCTCAAATCAGGCATGTGTTTATTGCTTGCTCTCGCTTTTTCCTTGACTACACCCACGTAGTTCTACTCTAGCTGACGTACGTCGAGACAGGATTGGAGGCCTTTTTTTTTCTTCATTTGAAGCAAACCTGAGGCTAGGACCTCAGAATATAGTATATGTAGAGGTAGATGTGAGGATAGCTAAATTTGTAAAGAAGCCCCTGAGAATTAGACAAATTACATATTGAATAACAAATAAGCAAAGAAGAACCGTAGAAGAAACTAAAAAAAACAATCAAATCTCTAACTCTGCTTCTTCCATGGCATCGGCCAGATTGATGACGATGGTGATGGTGACACTAATCAATCTATAGCAAACCGCAAAAGAAGCCTAGACGCAAACCCATTCGAGGCCTCTTTGAGATGGAGGTTGAGGTGTTCTTGGTGCAACCTAAAATCATCAGTTGTCTCTACAAAATCCTTTCGTCCATGGCAAGGAAGAAGACCAGTGGCTGCATGGATACTTCACCAGAGAAGTAGAGAATGGCTAGCGCTTCCTTGTAGTATTGGGGATTGAGGATAAGACCTCTGTCCTAAGTAAATCCACCATACTTCTAGTAGTAAAGGGGGCACAATTATTTAAGCTCACCTATGAGCCATGGTAGAGGTTGACACATTCAACGAACAAATCGATGATGACAGCCACCAAGAAACGACTCCAAGGCAGAAGATCGATGTTGGCCATCATTGAACTTAATGAGCTTAAACACAACTAAGTCGAAACTAACGAAAACCACTCGACTAACAGAGAAGAATCCGACTACAACAAGAACCTATTAGTGGTAAGAGGGGCGGACCCTCCTTCAACCGCTGTTGACCAGTTGTTTTTTCCTGTAGAGAAGTTTGAAGAGCACTTTCTTAGAAACTGTGTGACAGTATAAAGGAGGTATGTTCGTTGCAGGCTTGCCAAAAGACCTCCAAGATTGAAGGTCTAACCTCACATGCTGGACGTGTACTTTGATTATTGAACACATGGTATGTGTGGATGTACTAATTTAAGATTTAAACCCAAGCAAAATATAAGCACCTTTGCTGAGTCTAGGATTTGAACTCGGTGGGTTAATCACCTCTATTTTGAGCTTTTAGGGTATTATGACATGATAGTCTGCAAGTTCAGGTTTATTCATACAGAATTGTTACTTTTACTTTTTTTTTAAAGATATGCTTTGAACATAGAAATATGTATATTTATAATGAATGCTAACTTGTTGTGCATACTGTAGGAACTCTTTGCTTTGCTACTTATAGAGTTGGCTGGAAGGTTCAATTATTTGGTAACATTTAGGATACCATTTAATTAAATTAACGAGGAAGTAAAAGTTCCAAGATTGCAAGGAAAAGGCCCATGGAAAAAATGCACTGCTTTTGTTGTTCTGCTGATAAGGGTCTCTAAGCATGACCCAAGCTTGTACTTCTTTGATTTTTCTTTTTGAAAAATCATTTCTTTGGGGACGCGGGGTTGAGGTCTTGACTTGCTAGAACACTTGATTCCATTCATTTCAGGTTTCACATGCTACTAGTACAACTAGGGGCGATGCCGCCTCCTTCGGTTGTCCAGGTGCCGATGCTATTTTCCCCCACCATTCTCTTGTGGAGAGTAGCATGCATGTTTTCCTACCGGTTGCACAGAGGCGTAGCCTGACCACAAGGCGGCAGGTGCCCCTTGTCGCTGGCTGTGTCGGCACTACGGCAAGATGCGATGACGTGGACCACTGTCTCATTCTCTCGGCAACAAAGGCCATACACTGATTGGTGGGGCCACCCTTGCGTTGCCAACGGGATCGCTTCGAAGCGTGGTGTAGCACAAATATTCTTTTCCGATTTTTGTTCATGTTTAATACACACACACACATAGATAGGTTACTGACGTATAGACTTACTACACAATCAATAATTAAGACTATTTTCTCTCAATGTACTCCTTCATTATCATAAAACATCACCTACCATTACGTATAACATTTAAAACATTTGGCTAAGAAAAATGTGCTTGTCACACAAAGGTAATATTTTTATTGAAGCTTAAGATCCACCAGCTGTCATCACTGAAAACGTATTGCTGTTCAGACTCAAGCGTATTGATGTTGGTTGCTCAATGTTCAAGGCTGTAAATTCTCCTGTGTGATCCTTTGCTCTCATTTGTGTACTTGCACTGTTAGCTGTGGCTCCGTTCGTTTATGCCTAGGAATACCAACTTTGCTGAAGCACACCCACACAAGCAAGACATTTTATGTTCATCGGAACAAAATTTAGATTGTTTGGGCAACAATAATAGAAAACCATATTCCATTTAACAAAGAAGTAGAAAAAAAAATTCAAACTAGCTGAGACATCTCGCAAGCATATCTTCCAACTTATGAACGACAAATGGGCTCAACATATATATCATAACATGGTAATGCTAAAAGTAGTGACGTAAAATTTTACAAAGCAAAAATGTGGTTCTCACAAGTAGTTTCCCGGAACCAGATGGTTTATAGAACTTTCTTTAATGTTTATCTACCAATTTCATCCTTGCAATTATTCCAAATATGTGTTTTGGTGTACACCACATCTTTGCAAAAGTGTGGTTTACACAACTGTAAATCTTTTTCATATTTGTCATGATTGACGTCTATATTAAAATTTCAATTGTACAACGTGTGCACCCAAACCCCCTTTACTTTTTTATTTTTTAAGCAGTAAACACCTGATTTTCATCAATATGCAACAACTAGCACATTTTCACAATTTACCTTTTCTTTTTTTTCAAGATAAGGATGATTATATTAAATAAGAGAAGAAATTACAACCCTATTTATATAAAAAAACACATAAGATCTGCTAAAACATAATAAAGAGGTTCAGCGCCTTAAAATGCTGCAAGAGATGCGATTAGACAAGTGAAGCCACAACATCGAATAACTCCATTATGTACAAAAGTCTATGAAGGAGCATCAACCACGATCTTTATTACTCCAATAGATTAAGAAATCGATGTCATCGAACAAGACAGTGATTACATCCTTAAAACCAGCATCACTTCTTGGATCATCAGCAATCAACCAAACAAGTCTTCCTGGATCTTCTGGATCTTCATTAAGGACCTCGTGAATGAAGGAGCCACAACAAAGAAATGGAAAAGTGGGCGCGCCGAAAATGTCTCGAGGTATTGGACGATCTTCTATCGGTTAAGGAGCTGACGAAGGCGTGGATAGATGTCAATGAAGGACGTGATGACTCCGGGTATAGCGAAAGCGAGATCCTGGTCCATTGGCCGCAGAGCTGATGGAGGCACCAAAGGGTATTAAGAAAATAGCAAAGCACGCGGGATCTCTCCTGTTTGCCGACAGAAGCTATACCACTCGTTCATCGGCTGAAAAGTCGATGAAAGCATATACGAACTGACAAGGAATCGTATAAAAGACACCGGCCGCAAAGCTAATGCCACTCCAGATATGGCGCACGAGACCCGTCGCCCGTCATGATGACGCCGCTAGCACCGAATCTCGAAGATCGGACCTAACTGAGACAGTATGAGACTGAGGCCAATGGCAACGGGACGGTGGATGCCAGATCAGTCGTGCTAAGTAAGAGCGAAGTGAACCCATCGGCTAGTTGAGCCGATGAGAGGACGTCTTTCTGAAGACAGACGTGCATCGACTGGAAGGCCGATGCGCTTGGCGTGGCGCTCAAGGGAAGTCTCTGAAGATTGGTGCGTATTGGCCGAAGAGCCGATATGCTGGGCGTGGTGCTTGGGGTATAGATAACTCATCGGCTAACACTCTGATGAAACGCCGTATAGAGACCTATAGGCCTACAGCTCAATCTACCATTGACAACCTCGTAGGTCAAACCTAACCGATGCAACACGAGACCGACGACGACAGAGAGAGCTTGATATACCGATAAACCTTGCACAGACGTGACACAATACATCCGATCTGCCTAAGAGGTCAAACCTAACCAATACAGCCTTAGACAAAGTGAGACATACCGGGATAGTGGCAGGACTTACCCCTTTGCTAGAGATCGAACTTAACCGATGCAGCCCCGCATCGAGAGACAGAATCCGCCGGTAAAAATCTAGATAAACTAGGGTGGCGATGTGCCGAAATTGTATTAATCGAGAGATATGTTATAGGCTCCCAGGGGGTCTATATTTATACTCTGGCATTATAGAGTCCGACGTGTTTACAACAACCATCGGACGTTATTTCCTAATAATGATAAAAGAAAAATATCTATAAGCAAGTTAACTAAACTAACTAAACATTCATATTTATATAAGATACGATTTACATAGATAGAATACCCTATCATAAGTTCTATGGCTCCTCCTCAAACTCGGCCTCATTTGAATAGTCTTCTATAATTGGACCGAATCTTTCCTTACTTTCTGCAATCGGCTTCTTTCCTGTGGCAATCGGACTTTTCTTTATTAAACCGATTGTCCTTTCAATCTATCCACAAGCTTACTAAATTATGGTGTTAACAAAAAGTCAAAAACTCTAAACCAATATAACTCCATGAATAGAGATAAACACTAAAGTACCTAATAGATCTAAACCCTAAAGGTTTTTATTCATAACAAACCCTAAAAACTACTACTTGAGTGAAACTAGAGATAGGTCCCTTTCCCCCTGCCGCTAACAAGAACACTAGAGATAAATGAGGAGGGAGACCAGATGGATGGAGGAGTGAAGGCAGGGTGATCTAGCATGGGTGCTAGGGGCCTTGAGCTCCTCTACCCTGTTGGATTTCCATGGAGAGAAAGAAAGGGGAGGGGGAAGAAGAGGGAAAGGAAGAAGAAGATGAGCCCCCTCTAAGCTAAAGCTAAATCTGCCCCTAAGTGAAGGCCCTCTCAAGTCCACGAGTGTGCATGTGCATGTGCTGCTATGGTTGTCAGTGCATATTACTTTGCAGAATTGGTTTTTGTCAGATTATTAGGCAATTGTGATGTAGGATCACAATTTACCTTTTTAGTCATCAACAATCCTATATTGTCATAAATCCATGGAAGGATGACCACATTTTACAACTATTTAGATATCCTCATTATTACCAAATTTTGTGTCATACTTTTTTGCCAAAAATATGTCTCACAAAATTGTGTTGTGAGAAATATTGAAGTCCTTATCAATTGAGACATAATTCTTTCAACATTTATATGATTTTAAAATGGAGCACAGTTCACAATCTTGAAATTTGAAATAAAATATGTAAGAAATTAACCTCAATGTGAAACATGGACAACTTTAGAATCAACCATAAAACTTGCAAGTTAGAAGACAATGAGTCCTTGTTCTTGACTTGTTGGTTAATTTCTAGGCTTATAATCTCTCTTCTCCATTATCGTTTAGGAGTCAAGTGTTGTATCTTCTACGACCAAAGCTTTCAAGGAAACATGCATATCTCACAAGGAACTTTGGGAAAGTTCAGTTCCATGACATTAAACTGACGATAGTGCTAATTTAAGGAGAACACGTATGATTGGAAAATCTCAATGTTTGTTTCCTCATATAAAACATAGGGGTGTCATCTTGGGCATGCGATCATTATCTCTCATAATTAATGTCCTTGTTTGAAGATAGTAAAAAAATATGAGAGAAGACTTTGTTATGTTATTTGCTTTCAACACGTTTCTGATGCATTCAAAAGGCAAGATCTAGATAAAGTTATCTTGATCATTTCTTTCCCAAAAAATTGCAATGCCCAATATCCATCTAGTCAGCAAACTAGCCAACTAATTGCTAGCCAAATGAAAATTGCACCATAAGGGGGGTAATCGGTGGTCTAATTGGTCTGGTCCGTCAAAGATAACCCTAGTTGGTCCTAGTCAGGTTTGTTAGAGGTGATCACTAGGCAAATAGGTGAACAGACTAGGAGATAGAAATTGGAGTGGACTCAAACTTCTAGGCCCAAAGGGACCAATGGAGATAGAAAAGGGTATGGCTAAATGAATAAAGGTAGCTAGGGTTAGCCTCAATCCCCAAACCCT
Organism: Oryza coarctata; assembly: GCA_030770085.1. Taxonomy (NCBI): domain Eukaryota; kingdom Viridiplantae; phylum Streptophyta; class Magnoliopsida; order Poales; family Poaceae; genus Oryza; species Oryza coarctata. Next base: position 5,847,806 of record CM061484.1, on the reverse strand, counting down.
CCTATCCTCTTGTCTCATTCCCTCTCTCCTAGATCTTGCACGCTGCACCATCATCTTAGCTCTTCCAATTGATCGTGCCGTTGGCATGTCTCTCACCACTCGATGTGTTGTCACCCTGGCTCTTACCACCTACAATTGCTGGTCTTTCTCTCAAAATCCCCTTATCCTCCTCTATCCCTTCCTTTCTCAGATTCTCTTGCAATGTCATTGCACCGACTCTCCTATGCACCACGCCCTCACCCTTGCCCTTCATATCTCCCTATCCTCCCTCTTATCCCTTCTTTCTCAGATTCCCTACTCCGCATCGCCTATCCTCCTCTCTCACCCCTTCTTTCTTAGATCCCCGCTCTGCATTGTCGCCCTGGCTCTTCCTGCTAGCCGCACCCTTGCCCTAGCTCCCAAAATCCCCCTATCCTCCCGTCTCATCCATTTTTTCTCAGATCCCCCCTCTACATTGTCACTCCAACTCTTCCCACTTGTTACTTTGTGGCCCCGACTCTTCCCACCCATCATTACCGATCTTTCTTTGTGTTGATCCTGTGAACCCTTTCCAATTGCAGTCTCTTGAAAATAAGGTATGCCTTGAAACTCAAATATCACATCTCAAAGTTTCATTTTTTTCAATACTTTCATAATATCCTACAAAAACACGTCAAAAATAGGTAGGTGCTTGTATGAAAAAAATTATTGTTGGTCAAGGTACCAACCATTCCCTACCAAGTGGCCTTATCTCTAGCAAGTGATTCATCAACTAACTACTAACTAGCGATTGAACATTGGTTGAGCCTCAACAAAATCACCGTGATTCAAGTCATTAGTTCTCATTTAATTCAATGGTCATCCCTTTGCTGTTGACTGCCACCATGCTAGCTAAAATCTCTTTCTAAACGGTTTCCACCCCTACATGTCATTTCTTCCTCCAATCCCCCATGAAAATCTGGCCAAACAGCTCAAAATTGGGGAATTCATTATGGGCTGGTATGTTAGTAATTCCTGTCACCTGTCCTCGTTTCACTACTAGTCCACCATTAATGCAATTGTTGTACTTCAGGTTCATAAGCAAGGTACTTGGTTCTAGCTTGGGAAATTTTGCCTCTCAATATTCAGTAAAATGTTAATTGTGTAATCATCTCATTGAAACATGAAGTACATGCATTTATGGATAACTTAACACTTCAATTTTTAGGAATAAATATTTTAAATTGGTCAAGGAACCTATACCAGCATTTTACATTACTGCAAACTAGATTGGATTGCATTAGCAGACATTTTCTCTCCCATGTTAAAGGGGTATATAAGCCAATTATATTGGAGAGCATTGGAACTAATGGAATATAAATAGGAAAGGAATGTACCAGGCATCTAGATTAGTTTGTGGTGGACACTGTAAAATGTTAGCTGAAATAGGGGTGCACCAAAGGTTTATAAACTCAGCCGATGGAGAAATGCATGGTGTCAAAAATACTATTGTATAATGGAAACAACCAATGTTTTTTATGCAAATAAAAGTTGACAACCTACATTAAGCACTGCTTTCCTTTTCAGGTTCTCTACTAGTGTTTTTGACACATTTGCAATAATATGGCTCCAACAACATTAGAGAAGACAATACACAGAGGCATCCCATATGATGTTACAAGATGTGACATTCTACCATGGTTTCCCTTCAAGCTGGCTACCCGCTTTAAGGTCATATGAGATTCTTACCAACAATGCGATCCTCGCTACCAGACAAGAAAGGCTTTGCCCACCATGCCCTGCACTTATCCACCCTGACCTCCCAGAAAGGATTTTGGATTTATGTACCATTGATGTGCTATCATCAATACCAGACATTGTTGGCATTTCATCAGGCTTTGCCTTCCTTGGCTGCTGCTTAGAAATGGGTTTTTCAGCCTCCTTGCCTCTGCCAATGGTTTTGTCTGCATCCTCTACACTCTGAGGATTGTTACTTCCCACATCCAGCAACCCATCGTTTTCATAGCTAATCCAGCAACGTAGAAGGCCTGGCCAATACCTAGTTCAGCTGAACACATCTCAAAGTTTGATAAAGGTGTCGACCTTGCATTTGATCCAGTGGATGTTGATTAGGTCAATGAAATTAACAGTTTCAAGATTGTGAAGGCACTTGCCATCAAGAACATCGAGGATGATATGACCGAGTTCTATTTTGCCACCTTTTCTTCGGACATTGGCTGCTAGGCCATGTCTGGTGCAACGGTCTCCATGAACACCAAAATGGTCCTCATGAACACCGAAAAGTGTCACCAAAACAAGAAATTGGCATATGGAAGTGGACTCATGTATTGGGATTATGAAGAGGCTGTGCTCTGGTTTGATATTGCCACTGTTGAAGCTGGAGTCATCAAGATGCCATGGATTCTACTAAATGTCGAAGTAAAGGGATGTGTTCACCATGACATCGACACCTCTACCGATGGAAAGCTGGTGTGTGTGTTGCCATTGACACTGATGGACTGACAGTGTCTTATCTTGTGGGGAGAAACACCAACTTTCATTGGGAGCTCCAGCATAAGAGAACATGGCTTGACATGATGAAGGACAATATTGTTACGTTTGGATTCTGCCACTCAATGCAGCTGCGCTTAGGGTTGCAGCCAGAGAGGCTCACAGAGAGGCGGCTTGTGTGGCTGATTGGTGTGGAAGATGGAAGGTTTGTTTACATTGGGGTGCGGTAGGAGTGGAAGACAAGAGACAAGATTCTACGCTACAAGCATGATGCCCTTCTATGTGTACTGTAACAGCATGTTTGATATTCCGCTCATTGCTGTGCCAACTATTCAGGGTGCAATTTGTGAAGGTATGGCTGGTGGTTGCATATGTGCAATGTTAGCCGGGGAAGATTATTGACATGTGTTCTAGGCGTCACATTTGTTATGACATGATAATCAACTACTTTAGGTTGACTCATATAAAGATGTGCTCCTACTTTCTATAAGATGTGGTTTGAGCATATAAATATGCATATGTGAATGATTGATAAGTTGATATGCGTGCATGTTAATTTGAGTCCTCTATTATCGGAACTCTGTTTTCTACTTATTGATTTGGCTAAGTTTAACTTATTTGGTAACATCGATAAGAGATCGTTGGCAGTACTATCTTTCCAATTTTGTTTTTATTTACTGTACTCTCTTGTGCGTGCGATGGGCATTCTTTGTTTAGCAGTTGAAGATTAGTCAATTTTGAGAAAGTACTGTCCTTTTTATATGAAAACGAAGTATTCGTTGGACTGCCCTGATCCTGCATTTTCTCAGCTCTTCCATGCAAATCCATGTTAAAATAAAAAAAACATGGATTAAGTTGTAGCGTGTATAGTGCCGAAGACATTGTAACGTGTATAGTGCAGAAAACATTGTAACGGAGTGCCCGTGCTAACTTGTCAACGGCAGATCGAGTAATCTGTGTTTTGAGATTTCTGAGCATTTTCCAAATTGTTTCACACTTCCAGTTGTTGTTGGTCCTTAATTAACCTATTGATGCCTGTTTTTCGTCAACTACTATCTAACTAGAAGTTTCATAATTGTGATTATGCTTTGTATTCATGTCCCTTAGTCCCCATAGCCTAACTCTTTCCCCCACTTCCAGAGAACCAGGCAGCATTTTAGAGCAACATAAAGAGATATTGTATTTATTCATTTACTTGTATTCATCCATCCACAATCATTTTGCTGCTGAGCAGTTTTCAGCAGCTTGGTTTGTGATGTTTTACACAATCGTTTTTTTCTTCATTTGTGGATTAAGTTCACATGGAGTACTTAATGGGCAAAAATTTCTAATCTATCCTACTCACGCTGTCCGCAATTACCATGTCTCATAAATAATATTCAACGACTGTTGATTAATGCTAAATATTAGTACGATTTTCCTATTCACAATGCACCAAACTGGTGTGGTTATGAATAGTAGGTACTCCAGCAATATTTTCACTCAGAGATAGGCATACTGCACACAAGCAATACCTTCCTTTGGGTAAGATTAACAATCTCTAGCATTAGGGGTATCCGATGCATCTCACAGACATACCTTCCATTTGGTGAGATAGACATGCTGGTTTTACTTATAAGTGGGCTTGACATGACAATGAGGTAGTACAAAAAGCATAGTTTTGTACAAAGTTTACAGAACATAAGCGTGGTTCCATAAATTGTAGTTACAATTAATAAATTACTATTTACATGGTCATCCCTGTCACATCATTATTCCATGTCTCCACGTACACATGCATGGTTTAAGAAGGTGCTAGGTTCTTATAGGGTGGCCACCTAGTGCCTAACACCTAGACTCATTGAGGCGGCATCCCACGGCAAGAGAGAGAAGCAAATCCGGTGGAGGAGAAACCAATCTAGAGAAGAACACCAAATAGTTGCTTGCGGCCATCGTGTGAGTGCCATGTTTGGCAATGCTGCAATCTTGAGGAAGATGGAGAAATAGTTGATGGGGAATAATGTGCTATGTGTGTAGCTTGGCAGCTGTTGGAGAAAGATGAGGACAACAGTGAAAGAAAGATGAGGATAGCGGCTTAGTGGGCATGAATAAAAAACTTTAGTAAACGTTCTCATAGGTTAAGTGGGCCTTCATCTATCATAGCCATCAAATAGGATCTATTATAGCCATTTGGATAGGAGTAACACCTCTCCCCAATCCTATCATTGATAGAATCCTTTTTTTTTGAATGAGTTGAGTGAGTTGGTTTTATTAGGGGAGAAGAAGCTATAAATTGGGACTTATCAGGCCCCATGTTACAAGCTTCTCTTAGAATAATACCCATACCACCACATTAGCAAAACATGGTGCCACCACACGAGCTTATCTCAGAAGTGCCCATGAGCGACACTTGCCATGATGAGCTCCACCACCTACACATGCAACCTCTACCTAGCCCCTCCAAGATAGCTAACCCGCTTGGCCTGTCGACTATGGACAAATCATGGTAGGTACTCACCACCGAGCGCATAACGGCCACTGAGGCAGTAAGGTGCCTACTACCTCACCTAGCGCCAATTTTTAGAATAGTGTACACATTTATGGACCTATGAGTTTATGACTTATTCATCTAATCTTAGGTGAATATACCTGTCCAACCAAGGAAAATTTTGTTGGCTAATCCAACTAAAGGTGGGAGGTAATACTATGGAGACTATGGGTACTAGATACCTACACGACCTATTTATCTGACCATCATTATTTGAAAAATATCACTGGCCATCACATATAACATTCAAAATATGGGGCTAAGAAAGTGTGTTCACCACATAATTAAAATATGGGGTAAGAAAGTGTGGTTGTCACATAAAGGTAAAATATTGAAGGTCCATAAGTGCAGTGACTATATCGCATACGGTATATCACTGCTGGTTGATGGCTTTATCTAGTAGCAATACATAGACTAACAATATCAGGTGATGCAATAAACCGATAGTGATACATCCTGAACCATCAATGAATCGGTTTAGAAAGAAAAAAAAGCTACATGGTTCGCATTGTTTGCACACGAGACGGACTATTCTACTGTTCTGGAAGCCCGATTCAGGGGGAAAAAAGCTATCTATGGTGACACTAGAACCAGGATGCATCTACTTTCATGCTGTCCACCATGTCGCAGCCTTGGAACCAAAGAGTGCACCAAGCACATGAAGCCAAAGTACACCAGCATCGACCTTATCAATGGTTCTGTGGGTGTCGGCATTGACATAGAGGAAAGTTGGTCTTGGCCTTGTCCCCATGGATCACCCTCACTGTCATGTCATATGCTCACATCGCCTCCTCTATAGTATCAAACGTCCCTAGCCACACCCACTACTGGCCCTCCTTCCCCTTTCCCAATGGGTTGCAGATCTTAGCGGCATACTTCCTCCATGGCCACATTCTATCACGTGGTACTTCCTATTCCTATCCGCTACCGCCGCCAACCCTTCAATGTTTTTGTCCTTTCTCTCCACCGCCACCAACCGTTCCTTTGCCTCCCTATTCCACCCTAGCTTGGCCCCCTCCCTTTCTATGGCCTGTGTGCCACATCTTAGCTACACTCCCTAAGCTTCTCAACCAGCCACATCGTGGTCTTGTTGCTCTCCCCATCGCTATATACTCCAGCGACCTAACATCTTAGCTCTTGCTCACGCCTCACACTTCACTTGGAGGATTATTTTGCCAAGATAGGGGTGTTGTCAATGCCTGGCTAGCTATAGCCATCGTGACGCTTCGCTTTTGCATCATGACATTAAAGCATTTCCACTAGCTTTAGTGATATACACATCTTGGACAATCCAAATGAACATAATAGATTGTCTAGTTGGTGGTACCGCTGATGGTTCATGGTACAAACCAGCAGTGTTATTTCATTATCGATGTGTATCACCAACCATTAGTGATAATGTTGTACCACTGTCGATTTGTGGCACGCATCGACAGTGACACTGTTGGTTGGTGCCATATACTAATATTGATAAGTAGTATCACTATCCGTTCTAGGTGGTTTGGATGGGAAACTGACAGTTATAGAGATTGCTACTGGTTCATGCCTAACTGGATGGATGTGATGGCTTGGCATGACAATGATGGCCTGTTAAGTGGTAGTGAGCATACGTTGTAGCGACTCAGCAATGTCGTTGTTCTGACTCAAGTATGTTGATGTTGGTTGCTCAATGTACAAGGCTTTGAATCCTTGTGTACCTGTACTGCTAGTTTTAGGCCCATTCATTTATACTTAGGCATATCAACTTTAACTTGGCAAAGCATATCCACACTCACTAGGCATTCTATGTTTATCATAACAAAATCCATATTGTTTAGGCAACAATCACAAAAGTCCACATTCCGTTTAACAAAGAAGTAAAAAAAAAGTTCAAACTAACAGAGCTAAGCTGACACATCTCGTAAGCATACCTTCCAACTTCCATATTGTAACATAGGCGACATGCTTGTTTCAATGACAAATGGGTTCAACATATCAAGAACATGGTAATACTAAGAGTAGTGATGTAAAATGTTAGAAAAACAAAAATGTGGTTTCCACAAGTTGTTCCTCATAAGTGTGTTTTTTATAATAAACACTGCATATAATAATCTAAGTGGATAGTGTATAGAACTTAAAATGTTTTTATACCAATCACATCCTTGGATTATTCCAAATTTGTGTTGCTGGTGAACATTGGAGAATCTTTCACTAAGTGATAATGTTTTTCATATTTAATAAGCACAATTTATGTCTAACAATTCCAATTGTATAATGTGTGCCCCCAAACCCGTTTACATTTTTTAAAACAATAAACACGCAATTTTCATTAATATGTTTTCAACACGTTTTCACAATTTACCTTTTTCTTGTTTTTAGATAATGTATATATTAAATAAGAGAAGAAATTACAATCCTATTTGTACAAGAAAAGGACACATATAATCTGCTAAAACATAATAAAGAGGTTTGACATCTTACAACACTACAAGAGATATATATTTTTTTAACAGAGGACAGCAAGCCCCCATTATAGTCATAAATTTTATTAGTACCAAAAAATAGTTAAAATATAAGAATCCAATTCTTAACTACATCTTGATCTCTCCTATTAAGTCTAAAAGAGAAGCAGTGGATCTCACTTAAAAAGGTGTCTCCAAGAAAGAAGGAATCTTATGATTAAAAAAATCAGGCAATTTCCATGTCACTAGCAGGATTTTCTCCATAAAACAATGTCCTTGGTATTGATTCTTAGATGTTGTCATCATCATGTCTATGCTTTGCGATGTGTCCCACACAATTCCAATAGCTGTCCAACACGTTACTGAGAAAGGACATTAAAAAAATAGATTCATCATAGTCTCCTAGGATTGCCGTGTACACAAAACACATGCTAATTCACAATCTGGCGGGGCGCAATGTTTATGATCTAGCACGTATCTAGTATTCAGTTTGTCCATTAACAGCAACCATCCAAAAACTTTCACTTTAGAGGTACACTTACTTTTCTAGATCGAAATAAAGTGTTGAGGTGGTTGTATTGCTTTGAAATTAAGTGCATAGAAGCATATCTAGTATTATCCCATATATTGATCCATTGATCATAGTCCTGTCCTGTCCCAAATCTATTTCATTTATCTACTCCCTCGAATTTAAGAAATTTGCACAAGCTTGTTGTGATAAGAGCAGTTGAAAGTTGTCTTCAAGATTAGACTGGATGAAGTTTCTCACTGAGACATTTCATTAATAGCATAAGAAAGAAGTCTTGGGAAGTGAAAATAGAGAGGAGGTCGATCTGACCAAACATATTCCCATATAGAGCAGGTAAAACCATCATCAATTGAGCATCTTGCAATCCCTTTATAATAGTCCATCAATTTACAAATATGCTTCCACCAATTGAGCCTTTGAGAGGACTAAAATGAGGGACAACATTTATGTGACCAAACATCCTCCCACATAGAGCAGGTAAGACCATCACCAATTTAGCATCTTGCAATCCCTTTATAATTGTCCATCAATTTACAGATATCCTTCCACCAAATGAGCCTTTGAGAGGACTAAAATGAGGGACAACATTTATGTAATGTGAAGACCATATTAAGTTCACCCAAGGCAGGTCATTTCTGTTGTAAAATTTGTCCAAAAACATCAACACCAGAGCTTGATTCTGAATTCCCAAGCCTCCTTTAACATTTATCTTACAAACCTTGTCCCAAGCAGCCAGTGACTTCTTGGTTGAATTAACATCAGACCCCCTCCACAGACAGTGTTTTTTAGCTCTATCGATATTATCAATTACTGTCAATTGAATTTTAAGAGTGCACATATAGTATGTGGGTAGGGAGGAGAATATTGAATTAATCAATGTAAGCATATCACCATATGACAAAAATGTGGAATTAGCTGTCAATCTTCTTTCAATTGTATCCACCAATGGCGCAAAGTCAATTACTCTAGGCCTTGTTGTGCCCAGAGAGAGTCCCAAATATGTGAATGGTAAAGTTACAATTTTGCAACCAAACACTCATGGCAGCATAATTGCTTTTTCTTCCTCCACGTTTATTGGTATCATATAAGACTTCTGATAATTCACCTTGAGCCCAGTTCCTTGAGCATAAGTCTGAAGTAAGGCTTTTAGGATGAAAAACTCTTTACCACTAGCTTTAGCAAAGACAAAGGGTCATCTGCATATTGAATTATTGGGTAATTATGGTCACACTCTAGTGGAATTGGCTTTGACAACAAACCAATATCATGAGCCTTGTTTATAATTGCCTGCAGCAATTCATCCCCTAAAACAAACAGTAATAGGGACGATGGGTCACCCTGTCTCTCTCCTTTTATAATGAAAGTTCTTGCCTGGAACTCCATTCAGCCAAAGAAAAAATGAAGTGGCTAAAGGAAAAATGGCCCTCACCCAATTCAGCCAATCCATATTAAACCCCATTGGTTGCATTACTTGAAGGACAGCCTTATGTTCAATGATATCAAATGCTTTTTCAAAATCCAGTTTTAATAAAACTATCTCTCTCCTGGAGTGGTGGCACTGGCGTAAGTATTCAAAATTCCAGGCAATCAGTATTGAATAGTTCTTCCTTTGATACATATTTGTTTGGATGTATTTGAAAGTAATAGAAGATAAAAGATAAAAAAATTAGAGTTTATGATAGTATAAATGATGAAATTAATTACTACAAAGTTAAAAATCTACTTTAAAAATATCAGATGATAAACTTCTATATAATTTTTTTAACAATAAATACACAGTTTAGCCGTTTGGGAAGTATGCGCGCAAAAGCCAAAGAAAAACTCAACTCAACACAACCTTTCATACCAAACAAGTTAGGTATATTAAAGTTAAAACCCAACAACAATCTTTAAATCATAATTAAAGCACATTAATAACTGTTTTTTAAGCATTATTATTTAAGTACAAATTTTTAGTTATATCCTACTTTTTTTAATTTCTTATTATTGTATCTCTGCATGTTAATTTTGTTCTTACTCTATCTCTCTTTAGCTTATTATTTTAACTTAAGATTTTACAATGTACTGACATCTCTGGAGGTATCATTTGGATATGGTAAAACCAGCTCAACCGATATTGAAAGAAGCTTTTCTTTAATTAGTGTTACCCTTAGTCGATCACATATTTTCTTATTTTGGACTCGATCTATTCTTGTATGACCATATATCTAACATAACATATATATTTTTACAACACTTAACTGTTGAACATAACGTCTTTTTTAGACTAACATTTTGCTCCATATAGTATAGCAGGTCTAATCATCATTTTATAAAACTTGTCTTTTAGTTTCTAATATACCCTCTTATCACAAAGAATGCCAGATGCTTGGCGTCACTTTAACCAGCCTTCTTTGATTCTATGACTAACGTTCGCATCAATATTCACATCCATCTGTAGCATTGATCCCATATATCAAAAAGTATTCTTCTTAGACATCACTTGGCCACCTAAACTCACATCTCTCTCCTCATATGTAATAGTACCAAAATCACACTTTAAGTATTTAGTCTTAATTCTGCTTATTCTAAAACCTTTGGACTTAAGAATCTGTCGCTACAATTCTAGTTTCCTATTTACTCCTACGTGGCTCTCATCAATTAATACTACATCATCTACTATCTACTTATATGTTTCTCGTAACCTTATTCATTATAAATACAAAGAAGTAAGGGTTCAACGCTGATCTCTGATGTAATTCTATTTTAATTTGAAAAATAATATATATTACTATTATTTGTTCGAACACTAGTTATAATATTATTGTATATACATTGATGATAAAGAAATTTTGTTGAGACTTTATATTTGTCTAAAACCTACGATATAGCATTTTTTATCATATCATATGTCTTTTCAAAATTAATAAAAATTATATGTAGATATTTTTTCTGCTCTTTAAATCGCTTCATAACTTATATTATTAAGAAAATTGTTTTTATGGTTGATTTTTGGACATAAAACCAAATTAGTTATATTCGTGTTGTTCCTCTCAAAGAAAAAGCCGAGAGAAAAAAGTGTTCTCGAAAACAGCCTAAGTATAGGATGATCTTTGCTATTTGTATGCCATAAGTTTTGTTAGGATTTTCAAAGAAATTCAAGAGATAGGTCTATAATCATTTATTGTCTCGGGATTCAGTTTCTTTGGCACTAAGAGATGAAAGAATGATTTAGAGATTCTAAATCAAGAATACTCGCATGAAACTCAGTACGGAGTCTATAGTAATCCTGAGAGATAACATGCCAGAATTTTTTAACCAACATACCGTTAAAGCCAGGTCCTGGAGCTTTGTCAGTAGGCATATTCTTTACAAGGTCACTGTTAATATATAATCTCTTAATCAGCACTGTAAAGTAAAAGTAGTAGTTATTCCTTATCTAGTAAGCATAGTATAGGTCAGTAGAACCTTTTCCTTTTCAATAAGCTATAGACCTACTAGTAAGACAAGGTCTCAATCAAGTTTTTTTTCCCCTGGTCAGTAAGCTAGAAGTTCCTTGCTCATAAGCTCTATATTCTTAGCCAGCAAGTCTAGTAGCTGCTGCCTGCTGAATGACAGCCTTTAGAGGCAATCTATTTTGATTTTGCAAGTGTAAAACAGCAATAGGAATTCATGTCGGTTCACAAACCGACTCCACATGTACTATATATATATGTATGCCTATATGCAATGTAAGCTAAGCTTTTCAGCAGCGCATAATCAGAGTTTCAGCTTGACTATTGTGTGTAGTTCAGAAGTTCCTACCAACATCATCCACTTCCTTCTTAGTAAAAGGCTCTTCAAGAACAGGAAGCTCATTTTGTCTTTGAAATAACAAAGACAGTTCAAAAGGCATTGACTCAAAGTATGATACTCCCATTCTCTGATTGAAGGCATCCCAAGCAATATGTGTCTTTTCTTCTTGGTTTGTTACCAAGACACCATCTGGACTCATTAGGGAAGATATGTTGTTTCTCCTAAAAGATTCTGTTGCCATGCCATGGAAAATTTTGGTATTTTCACCACCAAATTTAGCTCATCTAATAGTACACCACTTCTGCCAATCAATCTGTTTATATCTCAAGTAAAGTAGCAATTTATTCCTGACAAGTGCCTAAAATTCCACTCCCAGACAGTAAGATCTCTTAGTTCTTTAATATTATCCAAAAAAGATAAAACTGAATTAAAGTTAGCTATCAGTCTCTGCAGCTTTGATAAGCTTTTGCTCCATTTCTAGATACCTTTTCTTAAAGCTTTAAGTTTAGCTGTAATCCCCCTAGCACTGTCAGTATTATTGTCATGGTTACACCAAATAGATTGGACCAGATCAAAAAAAAAACCTCGTGTTCAATCAAAAAGTTTTCAAATCGGAACAAATTTGCCTTAGGAATGTCAGTTCCAATTTGGACAGCATATGGGGTGTGGTCTGAAGTTGATCTGGATAAAGTCTTAACCAAAGTATTCGGAAAGAACGATGTTCAATGTGTGGGACTGAAAAACCAATCCAATTGTTCTAACAGTGGGTGCTGCTGAATGTTGCTTGTAAGGTCATAACAAGAGATGTTAGTAGAGGACAGCAACCACAACGCTGACTAACTCTTAACACATACAATATCCTATAAACAAGCATTTGCCGCCATCTTCGTTCCAATAGATCAACAAACCGGTGTCACCGTACACGCCTATGACTTGGTCCCTAAAACCAGCATCGCCAATTGGATCATCAGCAATCTAACATCCTGGATCTTAACTAAGGACCACACAAATGAAGGAAACCACAAACAAAGAAAAAGAAAAGGCAAAAAACTCTACACCAATCTAACTCTATGGACAAAGATAAACTCTCTAGGTTATCTATAGATCTAAACCCTAGAGACTTTGTTGATAACAATCCCTAAAACTTATGCTAGAGACTAGGGAGGAGGGGTACCATATGGATGGAGGAGTGAAGGCCCTCTCAAGTCCACAAGTTGCGTACAGATGTATAATGTAGCCTCTTTCTATTCAGACCACCTACCCAGTGCACATATGTGCTCGTGTGTCATGTTGCCACATTGTTTTTTAATATATTATTAGGCAATTGTGATGTAGGATCACAATTTATCTTTCTAACTATGACAGGACAGGTTCTTGCCTGTAATTTACACCAGTTTTGGACCATAACAGTACCTAAGATTTTTTATTAAAAAAATAGGTATATACAATATGTAATGTATACGTGTATGGAAAGAAAAAGAAGAGGCCGTATTCAACCCAAGAGGTCATATTCAACACGTGATACGTATGCTATATATATTATACCATTAGTACTATGCAATATTATACATGTTAAATATTAAGTTTTTGGTTAAAAAATTGTACCTCTTCACATTTTGAATACACAACCTCGAAATCTTAGGCCCACCCCTGGATTGGACCACCTATCTATTTGGAGAATCAATTAAATTTAGAACATCAGTTGAGGTAGTAAAAGCTGTTGACTTGAGCATCCATTTGTTATTCAGCGAAACATGTTCCATGGGTTAGTTGGAGTGGCCCATAAGTTTAGCATCAAACACTCATTTCAGTTGACGGAAACTCTCATCCGCACTTCCTAATAACAGTGCAACTGAGGCAGCTCTTGCTAAGAGAGAAATGAACACATTCGAAAATCAAAATAGCCCCAATTTCTAACAGATATCGTGGTGTTCCACATGTGGTAGCGTGGTTTCCCCCTACCAATGACTCCACAACTATTGCATTATTGAGAAGAAATGTTTCGTGGAATGAGTTTGTGAAGGCTTTCAGTCTTAAAGTTTGAGCATGTGAATTGTGGTTTCAAAGGCTTGTGTTTGTATTTGTGATTGGTCATCAATTTGACATGATTATATCACTGATTATTATTCATACTTTGTAGTTTTTTGCTAACTAGCAATAGTTTGGGAGTCTTAGATATTTCGTTTTGCAAAAATCGTTGGTACGCGTATTCAGTTCCCATAATCTTCGAGATCACAAAGAGGCCTGCTAATTTCCTAATTTACTTGATTTGTCTGTCACCTACTAATGTGTTGATCTGCTTGATTGGTTTGTCATCTGCTACATTGTTGCAACTATTAGTGCTTACCGATTTTTGCACATCTTTTTGTGTTGACTCGCTGGTGTCAGTAGTGATGCTTTCTAGCTGTTCAATGAAATGCTTGATAAAAGTGCCCTTTCACACCAATACATCTATCAATGTTGTTCGCACAATTTGTTTCTCTTTGTTGATATACCTATCTGCCTTGATTTTGCATGCAATGGGATCATTGAATTGTTAGCTTAGTTGTCAATGGCATATGATGCTTTCCTTCCTAGAGTATTGAACAAGACTGCAACTAGCTTAATGTTTCATTGTTCTTGCCTGCACTTTCTGGTTTTTTAGAATCACGCAGGGGGCACTTGTTAATCTTAAGGGGTGGCAATAGGCAGTTGTTGCATTCGGTTCTCCATTCAGGGCCTTACTTGATCCGAGATGAGCTGATCTGGTTGCTGCTATCGGGGAGACCACTAGGAAAGTCAGCATTCCAGCGTGTACTACAGTGCATGAGGAACAGCGCTGAAGGGTGAAACTCATGCTAACCCTCTATATTCTAAAAAGACAGGGTGTTTTGTTTATGTGTCCATTCTTGTGCTAGACCATCTTCCATAGCCTCTGTTGCTAGCATATTAGAGCAGCTACAATAAGCTTAGTCAACAGGCTCCAAAATATTCCATGCCATTATATTCCTATGTGGAGAAGAGAGAATAAAGCAGATGCTAAATATAGCGCCAAGCAATAGCACGGATACGCTCGCGTTTGTTGGCCCCACAACCACCCCATCTAATCCATAAAAATTTGATAATTCATTGTTTCAAAAGAGAACTGCGACTAAAATGAAGTAGGACCGCACCAGCATTGATGACACTAAGCCTAGACTTCTTAGCACCAAGTCAAAGGGCGTTGATTGTCATACCCTCATGGCACGAAGGGCGACTCAGTGCCAACGTGACAGACCTCAACGCTAGGCTAGTTGATGCTGAGATAGGGAACTTAGAAATATCAGTAGTCAGGTGTGATTGTCAGTAGCACTGAGCTCAGGAAGTTTGGTGCCGCCTGATTTGGCGCTGACCCTGATATGCCCAGACAATAAGCTTGACAGCCACTAACACATGGAACCACAGGACATTAGTACCAGCTAGCATAACATGAAATGCAAATAGAGAATAAAATTAGTTCACATTAGAAAATTTGCTAATCGTGCATCTTGGCCCATCACCGCTTGAGATTGACATAAGCGGAGCCCAATACACGGCAAAATATAGGTACACACATAACATGTCTTAGTAGTTGTTGTTACTCATAAAGGTCTATAGCAATAGTGAGCAACCATTAATCCAAAAGTCATGCTACATAGTCTTAGGTACACCAACTAGGAGGCTAAATCCTTCACTATCATTATCCTACTTATAATACATGAAGCATTTACATTTGTGCACGAAGTACTACCATGTTAGCATTACAATCATGTGCTTAACAAAAGTATACTACTGCCCATCGTCGACCTAATTGGCTTAAGCGAAGCGCCATGCTATGAGGGCGAAGATACAAATTATGAGGGCCATCACAATAGTTGCAAAGGTCTATAGGTACTTGAAGCTAGCACCAAGCTGGGTAAGCTATCCATCCAATTCCTTGTTGCGATGAGCTTGGTGAGGAAGTTGGAATGTCATGGTACCTATGGCAAACTGTAAATGGTAATGGTCTAGTTTAGTATTTGTTCCAAGAATTCTTGCATTACATGCATGACAAAATCATAGATTACTTTAGAGCTAAAGAAAATGGAAATAACCTAGCAAGATATATGACATGATAGTTGGCGAAAAACCCTAAGAACGGTATAAACTTCCAAAATCGAAGAAGAAAATCATTTACGCCTCACCTAAGCATTAGGACGGCAAGAAGTAGGAGAAGCCAGAGGAGAGGGATCGAGGAGCACCAAGGGTGCAACATGTTCATTGGGAGGAATCCACATTGCCAAATTAGAAGAATTCAAGATTCCATTAAACCCGATCTCCAGGTTGGCAGCGGGAACAAGCGTAGGAATGGAGCTCCCTTAAAGCACTGATGTCGGGTTATTGTAGCACTCAATACCACCAAATGGGGTGCCCCTTTCGTTTCCAAGCAAGCCCAATGACGGTCCTCCACAGGACCTCTATCCTCTACCCACAGACATAGCAGCTTGGAACCCCATCGAGCTCCTTTCTCCAGCCCCAACATTCATCATTGTGCTACCCACTACGGAATCTCCTTCCAAGCTTAGCTCTATCTTCACCCTAACAAGTCCAAAGCCTTTGAGGGGCGTGAGGTGGTCACTCTGGAGACGCATTGATGCACCTATTTGTCTAGGAGTTGAGGTGTACGATGGAGAAGAAGATGGAGGAGGCTTGGGCGGTGGCTTGGCCGAGGAAGATGAAGAGGTGTGCAGGACAGAGCCAGCCAACCTGTGTGGTTCCAAACTCAGCGCTGTGGTGAGTGGCGCTAAACCATGTCATATCAACACCAACAGTCAACATTGTGGCGGTGCACCAGGCCTCAGCGCCAAATGAACTGGTGCTGACATGAGGCACATCCACGCCCTGGGAAGTGGCACTGCAGAAAGGAACAATTGTTGGGTTTGTCATATCAACGCCAAATCTGCTGGTGTGGAATATCCATAGGTCAACACCAAGTGATTTGGAGCTAAGCCGGGGCATGCGAATGTTGCAAGGAAGCAGGGGCACCATGGCATCATGCCAAACCAGCTGATGCTAAGATAGGGCAACTCATTGCTAGCTGGTTTGTGGGGAGTAAAGTGATCAGATGTCAGCGCCATGAGGCGTGGCGCTGAACTCCAACAACTCAGTGCCGTTGAATGTGGCGCTGACCTTTGAGTGGTAGACAGGAGACATGACTTCACCTGTTTGCTCTGCAAGCCTGCAACAACAGAAGACAACATGGCCCATATCCCACATTGAAATCCCAGAACAATAATCATGTGATTCACATCCCATATCCCAGCACAATAATCATCGACTAGAAAAAAGCACAAGAAGAACATAATGCAAGATGTAGTGCTGCTATTTCATAAGCTCCATAGTTAAGTGGTGGGAAATGAGGAGAGGCAAACGGTATGATAAAGACTGCATGCTGAAAGAGGAATCAGCATACCTGTATATGATGAAAGTCTTTTTCAGCATTCATGTCTGTCACAAACAGAGCATGTAAATACAGATGTAACAAATGTTTCTTGTCACAACTTTTACTAGTATGCAACAATTGCCATGCAACATCATTCAGGGGGATGGTATCATGATTCTGGATCAATAGGTTTACAGTTTTTTTACTATCCAATGTCATAAGATTGACAACCTACAAAATATATAAGCGAAATAAGTGGATAAAATCTATTATGTCCATGTAGATTGTAACCATATCTAAGTAGCGTGATTAGACAATGAAAAAGACTTCTATTACCACACTTGCTACCATGACACTTGACAAATCACGATGCAAACTTGAAAAAAAAAAGACTTGAGATCATCCTACATATGCGAATCTTTAACCATACCTTATCATGAATGGCATCATGCAAGATGAGCTTCTCAAGAAATTCGAATACTCCTGGTTTCAAGAGCTGAACCAATGAGGTTGGGTCAGCAATACAGGTATGAATATGAAGAATAAAAAAAAGTTCTATTACTTTAATGCAATGTGAAACTTTTAACTACAAATTAGGTAATACGTGCTTCAGTATATAGAGAAAGGGCCTTGTCATATTGACTGTTGATCACATACAATTCAGCTAAAGCCTACATGGCAAACAGAACCAAGATATAAAAGAGCTCAAAATAAATAAAGTATCTAGGTTTTACATCAAATAAAAAATGTTCTCATACCTCTTTCAGTGAATCAGTCATTGAAGACGAATTGAGCTCTGGCTCAATTGCAGATATGACAGGTGAAGTGGAGTATAATGTAGGTGGCCATTTTTTACAGTTGACAAGAGAAGTTCATGAAAAGAAGGATTGGTAGTTAAAGCTACAAGAGCAACCTATATAATCCAAATAGAATTAGTATTAGAATCAGATAGGTGTTGAAAAGAGCAAGCAATCGAAAGTCCAAAATACAAAGAAGTAATGTCACCTCATAAGCTGTATCACTCAGCTGAGGATTCTCTGTAGGCATGTAAGGAACTAATACATCAAGGTGGAGAAGATGGGCAAAGTGAAAGACCCACCTGCAGCACAAAAAAGTTCTGATCAGTAGATATATGAAGTGATCAACTAAAACAAACAATGCACATCAAAATCAAAATCTCATAATATTCCTGTGTTTGTCTCCTGTGTTTGTTTCAGATCATACGATGAAGGGATCATACAATGAAGGTTATAAGTAATGCATATCAACATATTTTTTTCTCACCTCTCCCATGCTGAAGGAGATCCTCGCAACAGTTTTGGACAGAGGTGTGCAGCTTCAGCATATTTTCTGTCAATTATCAAATGATCAAGATATCTCAAACCCACCTGACATGAGATGGCATGGACAAAATTGTAATAATGTACCTAGCTACTATCTGGTTATATTTATTCATAGCTGCAGTCTTCCTTCCTAAAAAATGAGCTCATAAGATACTGATTGGGTTATGACGTTGAACTGCTGTCAACTTCTAAACTATGCATTGGACTAGGATAATATATATAAGATAGGAAGCAAACAGGAATTTCAGAATGTATTTATCGTTCGCATCATTAGGATCACCTTATCTCATGAAACACAAAAGTCTAAAGATAGGCCAGCTTAAATATAAACACCTATTGGTATATGATACAGGTCCCATTGTTTTCAGATGAGATGCTCAACTTGTGAACGAGATAATCACCAACAAAACTATAGAAGGGGAATAGGGGATGGGGACCTCAATTGCCATAATGGCCCTTAAAGGTGCCTACTGGCAGGTTCCTAAACAATTAAACATAGCATACTAGCATTCTCATCATCAAGCAGATAATGTGTACCATTCATTTACTGTTCAAGCACAAATTGTTTGCTACTTTACTTCATCAAGAAGCTCAGTTTGTCCTTGTCCTGCTTCAACTGCAGCCAATGCCTTTTCATGCCAACTATGTTGAAGAAGCCACGAAATATGATCTTCAGCATCTCTAATTAGAAAGCACATAATGTATCAGGAGAAGCATAAAAATACAGTATGTTCCAAAGTGAAAAATTTGGCCACGCCTTTTTAGAAAGCTCAGAAACACAAATAGGCTGAAAAATATTTGTAGCTGCTGTGGCTCTACATATGCCACTTGTAGTTAACATAAAACTTAAACTAAACACCACAGAATCAGATATGTAAGTGTAACTCAAGTGACCTATTACAAGTAGACAGCTTACTTGAGTATCATCACAATTAAATAATGCAGAACATGGAAAGGATTAATGGAGTTCTTCTCTTCAATATTACAATCAGAGAAAATATGACGAGGAATATCACATTTTCAAAAAGAGAAGTTTTGCCCAATCAATTATTGCCTTCTTTCATTTACAATTTTTAGAACTTAGAAGCTAATACAATTTCATAGAATGGATTGGTCCTTCGCCATTACATAAAACCTACAATGTAGGGAGATGAGACAACCATTTGAGACCACCAGATCAATTTCATTTTCTTTTAGGACAATGAAAACAAGTGCACCTTTTTATGGTAGCCTCCTCCCCACGACTTTTTTGTCAGCACAAGTACTGTACCTGCTAAACCCCCTGTAGCAAATCTTTTATAGTTCTGGTAATAACCAGGGTCTAAGGCAATTGATTTCATGGGTCGATGGTACTCAAACTTCAGTTTTTCAGCAGTGAAGAGGCTGCTTATAACTACAGTGCCATCATCAGAGCAGCTTCCTATATATTCACCGTCCGCATCAAAACTGATGTCATTGAGAGTTGCTCTGTGAGCAGCAATTTCCTCTACCTGCAAAAATATTGAATTAATGGATGAAAATGTTATTTTTAAGCAGGTTGATGACTTTGTTTTTTGCGATTACAGGGTGAATGACAGTACTACTGATAGAAGAATGCAGCATCTCTATAGATGGACTTTATGTGGAATGACATGCACCAGAGCACAGGCTTCATTTTTACACATCATGTTTCGCTTTTTTATTTGGAGCCAAAAATTTCATGAGTTGATTCTTTTTTTTTAAAAAAAAGGAGGCAGCTAAGTTTTGTTATTTGATCTTATAGAGTTATGGCCTGATTGCTTTAGCGACATGATAATTACTGATAGTGCTCCACTGCATAATTCCAAGCAGAAGGAAGCTATCGGCCATCTCAGTTTATTGAAATTTATGTGTTAAGTTAATGTTTTCTAATGCACAACCACTCCAACTCAGTTTCCGACTTTACCAGACAATTGTACTTGTAGATTGTTTTTTAGCATACAGGTCGACAGGGGTAATCCCACCCGTGAAATCTCATATAGGACCATATTCCTCACTCTAGCACTATCCTTAAAAAATATTTTTTTTAGTAGAGGGCAGTAGTTGCGCTGATCAATTAAGGGAAGAATAAGAGCTTAAAATATACTCCCTGGTTTGTAATATATAATATCGTTGATTTTTAGACATACGTTTAAAAAAATATAAGTCATGGTTAGAGAACCTTTAATAATAAACAAAGTCACAATAAAGTAAATTATAATTATATAATTTTTTTAAATAAGATGAATGGTTAAACATATTTTAAAAACTCAGCTGCGTCATATATTAAAAATACATTCTCTGCAAAATCAATCTTTACGGTGTCTCCAAACAAGATTTCACCTTGGTGAGTTGTGACGTCTCTCCCACAACACAATTGGGAAATTGGCAAGTAGTTTTCTACAACGAATCGAATCAGTAGACCAATGCTACGGGTCCTGACTGCAAGTTAAATAGTAGGCGGCCCGAGAGACGTACCTGACCTGATTGCCCTGGAAGTCGAGGATGTGGAGGGTGCCGTTGTGCGTGACGAGCGCGACGATGCCGGCGATGGCCGCGGCGGCGTCCGTGGAGAGGATCGCCGGCACGCTCCCGCCCAGCCGCTGGTACTTGAGCCCCGGCTCCTCCTCCTTCCGTCCTCCTCATCTGGGACGTCGCCCCGGTGCCCGCCCACGCCGTCGTCGTGCGACGGCGGGTGGCCGCGCCGCACGGTGGACATGGTCGCAGGGGCGGAAGCAGCAGGACGCCGGCGCCGGCGAGCCGCGGCTCGCACTCGCAGTTGACGGAGATCGGCGCGACGCGACGGCGCACGCACCCCGTCGACGGGGAGATCGATCGACTAAAAAGGCCCGCGAGCGGAAGGAGGAGTCCACAAGCCCATTAAACTCGCATGTTCATCCTGCAAACCAAACTAACAAGGTCCAGTTTGGTTTGACGGTTTCACCCGGCTGTGGCCGAACCGTGAACAGGCCTTAGCCCAAGTAAGCAAGTAAATAACTCCATGTAGTTCGATATTTTTGGTGGTTATTCCTGCAGACGAACTACCGCCTCAATTAAATTATTTGCCGATTTACTTTACAGCACTTACATGTATTTTTTTTCTTATTAAACTTTTACTAACAATGATCTTGATTTACCTAGACGAGAGTTATAAGAAATTTTGATTTACTATGACACATCCACATTAAAATTTACGACACCAAATATATTGAAAAAAGAAAGGTTTGTTAATATAAGTATATCGATGCACGAAATTTACTATTTTGCACGCTATGCTGTTATTTATTATGTAATTACTAATATTATTACTATATAATTATTGAAATCTTAAAAATTTTAATACCAATTTAATTTTGTGCCATAGTGCGTCCGCATCCCCCCTTGTTCAATTTTGTTCAATTTTGAAGGACCATCTGCGGTTTCGCATCCCCCCTTGCGGCATCTCCCATAACGAAAACGAACGACGAGGTTCCAGAGGTTCCACAATCTTCGTTCCTTTCCTCCTCAAATCCAATCCAATGACCCAGATTAATCTGATTACACAATTTCGTTCAAACTACAATTATGACAAATGTATATAATCTATCTATTTTGCACAACTCCTCAACGAGCTCCACGCATTCACAGATCGCCTATCTGAGCAACAATAGTTTAAAGGCCAAATTTTCACGCCTCTCCTAATTATTTTCTAAAATGCTTAATTTAAGCGCAGGGTATTACAAATTTACCACATCCACAGTATTCATTCACTAATTATTAGTACTTGGGTAATGCGGAGGGGATGAAAACACCACAATATGATTTACTTTAAACCGATGATGACAATAATGATGCAAATTTCTTTGATGGACATGAGTTCAGATCAGGCAGGATGCACCTTCAATCTCCACAATGGAAATCAATTCTACTCTAGACCTTTCGATTGATCTGAACCAAAAACTCCCAGACAAAAATTCTACCATTTCAGTTGGTACGAACCATCTAAACGAAGGCCTGAAGAATGTCATCACCGTTTAGACGGTAAGGGTTCCCTCTGCTGGCTCAGACACAGTAGCCTTGGGCTTCGGCTTCTCGACAACGATGGCCTGTGTCGTGAGGACCATTCCAGCCACTGAGGCTGCGTTCTGGAGTGCGCATCTTGTCACCTTAGCTGGGTCGATAACACCTGCCTCGATCAAGTTCTCATACTTGTCGTTCATCGCATTGTAGCCGATTTCCCACTCACTGTCCTTGATCTTCTCAACCACCACTTCCCCTTCCACTCCAGCATTGTGGGCAATCAGTGAAGCAGGAGCAACCAACGCCTGCAAAATTAACAAGATACTGTCAATTAAGGCTTGTTCTTCTATTTAACTTAAGTGTAGAGATATATAGTCCTAATAGTACTATATGCAATGCCAATGCACCCAAAATTATTCGGTCACTATTCACCTATTCAACAACTATATAATGCGAGTCCTAGTTTCATTTGACCACAGACAAACATAATGCCAAGATTCGTTCATGAGATGGTTCTCTTGTAAATTGCATTCCATGTCCTCTAATTTCTATAAGCATTGGCCAATGCAGATAAATCAATAGACAGATACCTTTTGAATAATGTCTGCACCAAGGCGCTCATCATGGTCTTCGATTGTTTCTTTGATCGCAGGGACAGAAGTTGATAGATGCACATACGCTGTACCACCTCCAGGAACAATGCCCTCCTCAATAGCTGCGAAAGTAGCATTCTTCGCATCCTCAACACGTAGTTGGCGGTCTTCAAGCTCAGTCTCAGTTGCAGCCCCAACCTTAATAACAGCCACACCACCAGAAAGCTTTGCGATCCTCTCAGCCAATTTCTCTGTATCATATATCGAATCAGTTTCAGAGAGTTCCTTCTTTAGCTGTGCAACCCTAACCAGAATCTCATCTTTGCTAGCTGCATCCGCTATGAGGGTCGTTGTAGTCTGATGTATTGTGACTTTTCTCGCCGTCCCAAGTTGCTCTTCAGTTGCATTCTCAACCAGCAAACCCAGGTCTTTTGCTAAAAATTCAGCGCCTAGAGAAATATATAGAATAAGCAAAAAGTAGCAGCAGAAAAGGTGCTAATATAATATATGTAGTATAAAATGTCTATTCCCTATGAATTAGAAATATAAACAAGCAACGTGTTGGAAGATTAAAGTTTTGAGTAAGTAGGCAATTCCAGGACAGTCCATTATGGGATTGCCATTGCTTGCTGTGAGCTCTTATCAAATTCATAGAGGTAGAGTACAATGTAAGATGCTTTCGCATCTATAACCACAATTTTGCTTGCAAGCTGAAAATTTCAGACCAAAACATTGTTAGGGTTTTGGTAACCCTCAAAAGATATCAAGTAACTACCATGGCTTAGATGATTCAAAGGAAATGTGGCCTCAGTGCAGAACGACTACGTTATATACATTATTGAAGTTAAATTTAACAAAAATAACATCATTGTTGGATGTGAGACAAACCTGTCACGATGGCAATATCCTGAAGGACAGCCTTGCGTCGCTCACCAAAACTTGGGGCTTTGATTGCTGCAACATTAAGAATTCCTCGGAGCTTATTAACAACAAGGGTTGCCAAAGCTTCCCCAGTAATGTCCTCAGCAATAATAAACAGTGGAGCTCTCAACTGTGTTGTCTTCTCCAGAATTGGAAGAATCTCCTTTATGCTGGTGATCTTCTGATCAGTAATAAGAACCTTGGCATTCTCAAACTCTACAATCGATTTCTCAAGGTTTGTCACAAATTGAGGGGAAATGTATCCACGGTCAATCTGCACCAAAATTTAAGAATGCTTGAGGAAGTTGTGATCACACTATTTATTTATTGGAATACTATACGAGAATCTGAAGTTGCAACTAGATAAAAGGGCAACAAAAGTGTAGGTTGAAATTTCAAAATACCTCCATTCCTTCTTCAACATCAACAGTAGTCTCAAAAGATGATGAAGACTCAATTGAAAGGACACCATCAGGACCCACTTTGTCAATAGCATCAGCAATCATAGATCCAATATATTCATCATTGCCAGCAGAAATAGAGGCAACAGCTGTAACACAAAACAAGCTCCAAATTAGAAATCTATTATCCTCTGAATTTTCATTTGTTTCAAATACGGACAACTATGTTATCTAAACACTAAGATTTGAAAATCAGAACAAAATACATGGCAGAACATGACAAAACAGCAGTCACCTTTGATATCGCCACTGCCCTTGACTGGTCTAGCCTTCTTCTCAAGCTCTTCAATAAGACCATGCACAGTTTTGTCTATTCCTTTCTTAAGTGATACAGGGTTTGCACCAGAAGTTACACTCAAAAGGCCCAGCTTGATGATTTCACGAGCAAGGACAGAGGCAGTTGTAGTCCCATCACCAGCAGAATCATTGGTCTTGCTAGCAACCTTCATGTTCAACAACAAAAAAGATGGACAACATGCTTTAGTAGGTCCATCTTATGAAATAAAATACAATGATAAAAATGCATCTGAACAAAAACAAAGTCACCTCACGGATCAATGCTGCACCAGCATTTTCCATCGGATCATATAGCTCAACAGCCCGGGCAATGGTGACTCCATCATTTACCACTTTGGGACTACCGTACTCATCAAGCACTACATTTCTCCCTGTAAAACATCCTTAAGATCAGAGCTTGCATCATGAATAAATAAAACATCGCAGTTGTTTTATTGATGAAAAAATGTCGTATTTAAGCACTAAACTAACAAAAGTACTCCGTACACAAATTTCAGAGAGTAGAACATGTTCACCATTAGGAAACCAGGAGAAATGGCATCCAAACATTTTTAATAGATAATGGAAGAGTGCAAGATATATCTGGCCTCTCCATCATGGATGCACACTGCCCTACATCTAAACATGACAATAAGGAAAATAATCAACTTTTGAGGATCACGTTTTACAATTAAGACCAAAATGATCAAATATCACCATGGACACAACTATCTAAGTCAACCATATATATTGTACTGTGTGATTAAAGTCAAGCCTAATACTTCGCCTTGGCCGTCATCACTAAATGAAAAGCGCCAAATCAGACTCATACTGTTTAGAATTTTATGCGGTTTTATAGCTCACTAAACAACTCATAACAAGACTCCTAATGGCTAAAATTGTAGCACGCAACTGGCTGCAGGTGCTGCTGCTGATGAAATCAGAAATTAACCGACACTTTACCAGCTACATCTGAAGTCTGAAGATACTGTTGGATATACGAAGCTTTTTCATAACCTTATGGAGTCAGAGGCAACAAATAGCACAATGCAACTTGCAGTTATGAATGGGTAGCATAACCTAGCACTTTCAGCCATTAGCTGATTAACACAACTCGCAATAGGGCGTAGCCGCAACGGATTAACGAGTGCTAATTTTAGCCGAGGAACTTTGGCCCAAAAAAGGAAAAAGAAAAGGTAAGTGAAGTGAGCATGCATCACCTCGTGGGCCGAGGGTGACGCCGACGGCGTTAGCGAGCTTCTCGACGCCGGCCTGGAGCGCCGCCCGGGATTTCTGGTCGAAGGCGATGTCCTTGGCGTCCGCCCGCACCACTAGCCGCTGCGTCCGGCCATTCTTGGCCCTCCTCACCCTACCCTGCTTGAGGCAAACAACACAAGTCAATTCACTCGTACACCTTCACAGCTCGCAAGAAAACCTCGATTATGCAGAATTGAGGAGTAAAACCAAAATTGGCGGAGAAAAAAAAGACCAAGTTGTCCCGGCTAGCAGAATTCAAGAAGCAATAGCTTCCCCAATTTACCCAAGAAGCACCAGCTCAGAAGCCCACCCAAAAAAAAAGAACGCCGTAATTATGGAAGAAACAACGCAGGACAGAGGCGGGGCTGACCTGGGAGGAGAAAGAGCGGAGGAGGGAGGCGGTGGAGATGGCGTTCGCGGACGCCATTAGAAGAAGCTCGGGGAGGGAGGAGGTGGAGGTGCGGGAAGCTGGTGCTGAGTTGAGGATAAGGTTAGCTGCGCAGGAGGATTTGGGGGCGGAATGGTGAGGGGTTTAGGGATGAGGTTGTGGTTTTATACGAAGACATGGTTCGTTCGTGGGAGCCAAGAGGGCAGGGCTTGAGTTGTTTCTGGAATATTCGTTAGTGCATCCAAGGCATGTGTGTGTGTTTTTTTTCAAAACATAAATCAATTTTAGGCCTCCAAATTTGAAAAAAAAATAGGATTAGACTAATGACAATCATGTTATATACGAGTATGAATAAGCTATTAATACATCATAACATTATTCTGCAACAATGAATTAAACGTATATTCTTTTTATATAGATATAATTTCTATATATTTAAGCACTATAGGTTGGTTTCAATGTTATTTTCAAAAAATTACAGAATTAACCAAGTTGTCATAGACACTGCCACCAAATTATCCATAGGACAAAGGATAAGTACAGAAAGTTCAAGTTAATTATTTTTCATGCACATTATATATGTATAGACAGTTTCTTTACGTGCACCTATCTCCCTAACCTGAAAACACCAGCCGCTGGCTTGGCTTCCACAACTACATGGGCAACGATAGTGCCCTAATGCTCTTTATTGCTTCTTATTGCTTTCTCTGTAGGATTTGGATCCCTATTTATCACCTATTTTTGTTTTCTTCGATCAACAAGGCCACCGGAGCTCCGCAAAATAATCAACGGTGGTCGACGCCTTTGCCTACAATTGTAACAGCCTGCTTGATGCCATCCAATTTTATCGTGTTTGTACAATACATTATCTCACGGTCTTTCTGGCCAGCGTTCCATATAGAAGATTAAGTAAAGTCACTTAAAATGAGATAAATTATTAACGTATAATTAATAAAGTTTTTTATTATTATAAAGTTAAAAAAATAGATTTATTTGATATTTTTTAAAAAATCTATATAAATAAAAGAAAATTTACAACAGTTTAAAAAATATAATAACAAAAATTAAAATAAAATCTATAATTTAATCAGAAAAATATGTGGCCACGGTTTGTTGAGCTGGTTTGCCCCCTTCCTTTTTCTGTCATGTATGGAAGTTTGTTGTATGGAAGGCGTCTAAGGCGTAAGGGAGCAAATATACTTACTCAAGAAATTAGTTTGCAAAAGGGCGATCTATATTTGGTGGTTTCAGCGATTGATGCAAAGATCAAAATTAGCTGCTCAGGTAATTGACCTTTCCACTTATGTTGTCATTCGTCCATCTGTAGTTTTTTACTCTCTTTTTTCTTATCCTTGCCAACATTGTGTGAATAGTGAGCTCTAGGAGGGAGTTTTGCTGCTTCTGACGCTGTCAGGTTTCTAAAATTGTACAACTTACTATTCGTCTTTCAGTTTCTTCGTATAACTAGCATTTTCATTTTAGTTAATAAAAATAATTGTCAACCTGCTATTATCATTATTTTTTATACATCGTCTTTTAATTTTTACATATATTTGTTAGCGATATAGGTCTCATACTGTTTCTTCTCTTTTGCACAAAAAATAGAAAGTTTGTGGTGAGAATAGTGGCATGTAGGCCGTCTAACGTAATGAGTTGATGGTGTGGATGGCAGATTTTACCATTCATCAGTCCCAGTCACCACCAGTCCACCACTACTATAGGTTATGCAGTATTTTTTTAGACTGCATTAAGCCAACAGCATATTATTGGTTTGGTTTACAGTTTACTAAACACGGAGAGTTGTTGGAGGCTTAGAGTAGTGCAATAAGATTAGCACAAAGAGCAGATTTGCCGAGGTACTTTTCTGAAGGCACAAAAATATTTGCTCCTCTGATTAGGTACTCCAGCATCATCAACATTAATTGTAGTTCTGCACATCTCAACACTTGTGTTAGTGAAGGTATTTGTGTCGCTTAATTATTCTATTATTTCTTTTTTCAACGTGATTGATTATTCTTTTTCTTTAATGAATTTCTACATAATATTTTATTGAATTTTTGGTTACCTGTGGAACAGTACAATGAATTTGAACCCTTCATCTCAGATGTAACGTATGGACAGTTGGATGGAAATTAAGAAAATGAAAAATTAATGGACTAATGTTCATCTAAAATATATATCGTTTCTCACCGAATACATTGCTGCCCTCTATATTGTACAGTTTGTAGTGTAAGCGACAACACTTACAATACATTGTTTGTTAGCTTACAATACAGGCCAAGCCACATCTTCTCAAGTTTATGCTGAACTTTGGCACCTAAATTATCTCTAAATTTATAGTGTTGCTAAGAAATTTTTTTATCCTAGAAACCCATTTGTTTATCTTTTTCTTGCTCAAGATTGCATATCCTATCCAACAATTGATTTTAACAAAGTCCACAGGGTGTCATCTAGATTTTCTTAAAAAGTGTAATCAAAAGTTTCTTAGGGCCACTTAAATTACTAAACAGTTTATTTTATATAAATTTTTTTAAAAAAAATTAAATAAATCTAATTTTTAATTTAAACTTAGTTATTAATATTTAATTAATTATATGCTAATGATTTATCTCGTTTTACGTAATGCCCTTAATGACCTATTACCTTTATTTTTTTGGCAGAGCAGTATTAAAATAATGAAATACTTGTGATTTTTCGCATTTACTAGCTTCTACTATACCATTTGAAATTTAAGCCGCACGCTGATCCGATCCCCTTTCTCTTGAAAAATAATATCTATATATTGCAATAGTGAAAAACGTGTGATTTTTAGCGCTTACTACCTACTACTGTACCATTTGAAATTTACGCCGTACGTTGATCGGATCCCCTTTCTCTTGAAAAATAATAGCTATATACATCGCTTTCATTAGAGATATCGAGACAGTAACTTGCCCAACGGCTTCAAGCTAGCCTATTAGGCAACGATCCTGTTAGATAGTATTTTCTAATCTTCGCCTCCTTGTAATCGATCTGCCTAATGTCAACGCTCGGAGTCAACGTTTGCCATTACATGGAAGCAGCGAGGCAATCGAGGGGCCACTCGCCTCATCATCCAGGTGTCATGTATATCATGAGTCATGACGTCAACTGCATATCTAGATTTAACAAAAAAAATACTTTGGTAATGCTGAAGATATGTGAAAAATTGGAAAATACTTTGCAAAAATAAGCCTTTGGACACCTACCTTCCCAAATACATCCAAACTATCACCAGAGGCGGACCAACTGATGTTGTCGAGCCCAACTGATAAAAAGTTTTTACTGATGATCAATAATATTTTACGTGTGTTGCTGATGGCGACAATAGCAACGTCAGCACGGTACAGCCTGGACGACTGCTCGACTAGTCCGAGAGATAGCTCTGCCGCTGATCGCTACCATTTAAGGCTCTTTTGAACTACAAGAATTTATAAGATTTTTATTGTTAATTAATTTATTTCCTGTAAAATTTTAGTCAAATTCCTCCCTGTAGCAGGATGCCTTATTTTCTCCGTGGCCTCCCTTGACACTGAGAAATTTGTCTATTTTACCTACCCTATTAGCATGTCTATCTTCTTCACTAATGGGTTAGTCCGTCGAGTTAAGCCATGTGTTGAGCGAAAACACTAATAATTCGTGAACGCTCGTGCGCTGCGCGCAAGCATGCATGCAAACGGATCCTAACCACATTATGATGTGGCATTGGACATACGTATTAACATTTAGGGTGGGGTTAAGGGGAGAGGGAAGAAGAGGACTGGTGTATATCCTAGCCACTTCCTAGTCTGGTTTGAATTATGTGTTCTTTCAGTTTAAACCCGTTAGGTTTAGGTGTTTGTTTGGTGGAAATAATCTCAAATGGAAAGTCTACATAGACCCACAAGAATTTTAAAAGTTTGACTAAAATTTATCCATTTCTACCGGAAAATTGTAAGGGAGGCCCTACAGTATTTTACTTTTTTTAAAAAGGTTTATATAAAAAAAGTTTACAAGTTGTCAATCCATGACTCAACAAAAGGCCTATCTACTACTCTAATCCTAATTAAATGTAGCTCAAATCATCCTTCAAGTAATGTTTCCAGGACATCATGCTATGGTGAACATTATTGAAAATCTGGTTATTATATTGCTTCCAGATATTCCAAGTTGCTATCAGAAATATTTCCATGAAACAAGGGCTCCCAAATCTTCTTTTCTGCAGTTGGATTATCTGATGAAACTGCAGACTCAAATTCCAGTTGAATCCTTTCGCCAACCAGCATTGCCTGCTAAATGAGAATTTTTTAAAAAAAGTGCTCCCTTGTCTCTCTGGCTCCGATTTGGCACATAGAGCAGTTAACTATAACATTTTCATGTTTCGTAATGTTTTTCTGTTAAGGAGATCCTTATGTTTACCCTGTCCATTGATAAAAGCCATGGAAAAAACCTTAAAATTTATCATTGTTTTATTCTCGGGGGGACAGGGCCCAAAAGTTGAGTTTGTAAAACAGTTGTGAAGCGTTTCTATTATTACCCCACATGTTGGTCCAAATGTCATTGGTATTGTTTAGAGAAAATGAGGCCAGCTCTTTTGACATCTTCATTGGTGTTATTCATGGGCTTGCACTGTTAGGGGCAAAAAATATTGGTCCTGAACCTGTCTGGACAGAAATGGTTGAACCGAATCATCTTTTTGTCCCACAAAATGAAATAACCTTAAAAATGCATGAGCTCGAACTTGCCCTTCCCAAAGGTCTTCTCGGAACAGAACTATATTACCTGTATCCAAAATTGGCTTGGCGATTCCTCTAAAGACGATGTCAAATTACAAAATATCTCTCCAACAAAATGAGCCACGCAGCCTGGTTGCATGTGGAACAGAAACAGAGTAATATGAATAATATGAAGTCCAGACCAAGTTTACCCGAGAAATGTCACATTTGTTATAAAATCTGTGCAAGGAGTAAAGCCTTGTTCTGGACCGGACCTTTAGATCAACAATTCTCATTCCCCCTTCTTCTTAGGCTCGTAAACTTTTGGCCAGGCTGCTAATGACTTTTTGTTTGAATTCAAGTCGTTTATCCTCTAAATACAGCGTCTTCTTGCTTCCGTCAATTGTGTAAACAACTGAGTCAGGCATTCCTGGAGAAGATAAAACGGAATTGACGAGCGTCAATCCATCACCCAGGATAAAACGGAAGTTTTGATGGAAGGGAGTATCAAATTAGTCGCATACACTGTCCGTGGTGTCTAGCAATGGTTCGTTCGGCCCTCATGTAGATTGGAAAAACAATGTACTCGGGAGCTGCGAAAATTAGGGTAGCAGCGAAAGGTGGAGAGCTCAGCAGGTGAGCCCTGCGTTTCCGTTAACCAATCGCTCCCCAATCACGCTAGGCAGAGTGGCAGGCGAAATCCCAGCCGTCCGATGCGGCGCCTTCCTCCAGCCCAGCACGCGTCGGGTTGGGTTGCCAGCAGCAGCAGCAGCAGCATCTCCTCTCCCCCTTCTCTCGCCTCCCCACCTCCACCTCCGCCTCGCCGCCGGTGACAACCTCCTCCTCCGGCGAGATCCCTCCGATTCCTCCCCCGGACCCGCTCGGCGCGACGGCCGGGCAGATCTGCCGCCAAGAGGCCGCCGCTGCAATGCCCGGGTAGCGAGCGGTGGGTGGGTCCCACCTGGAGCTGCGGCGATTTCCGGTCAGCGCCTCCGCCGTCTCGCTCGCTCTGAGGTATGTGGATGCACGCGCCCCCTCCGCCCTCCGGGCTTATCTCGCTCGCTCCCTGCGTTGGTTGGTCTCGTTGTAATCTCGCTTTTGCTGTACGGCTCTGCAGGTGCTGTGCCGCTGCCACCATTTTCTTCTGCTTGCCTTGCTAATCCCAGTGGAATTGAGGTAAAATTAGTTCGCTCTTTGCCCGATCTGTGATGGACCTGACGCCAATTTAGCTAAAGAATGGGTAGCTTGGTCGGTTCATACTACGGAACTGTAGATTATACAACTTATTAGAGCTCTTCGTGTTTATAGATAAATAGTTTGCCCTCTTTTTTTGGGGCAGATTTCCAGTCTTTCTGGCATCCAGATAACTTTAGCCGTGATATTTCATTTTGCAAATAATGAATCTCAAATTTGATGACCTTGTTGGTCGACGAAAACAAGTTCATGACTTTGCAGCTGCGCTCCAATGTGATATAGTCCTTGCTGTAATAGTATGCAAATTTATTGTCCATTCCACAAATGAAATCTTCTGAAAGGTTTTTTTAGGTAGTAGTAGGTAGTACCATGGCACTGTTGGCTGTTGGGTATAACTGTTTAAACTTAATTTGTACTCCTGTATTTAATTGTTGCAGGTATTGCTTCGCATCTTGTGTTCCCACCAACCTGCTAAACATATTTTTCCCACATAACATAGTGTCCTGAACCTCTTGCAGTGATCCCACTAAAGTGATGGCAGAAGTTGAGGATGGCTATTTTGACTCATCCACTGACAGCTTGCGTGTTGAGCCTATTTACGAATCATTCCTGTGTCCACTCTCTAAACAAGTTATGCGGGATCCTGTCACTATAGAGAGTGGTGCCACGTTTGAACGTGAAGCTATTTTGAATTGGTTCAAGGAACATGGTAGTGGTGGAAGGAGACTTGTCTGCCCTGTTACTAGTAAGGAACTAAGCAGTACTGAGTTAAATCCAAGTATTGCTCTGCGGAACACCATTGATGAATGGATGCATAGAAATGAGGCAGCGAAACTTGACGTTGCCCGTAAGTCATTATCTTCTGAGTGTTCAGAAGGTGATATTTTGCATGCTCTCGAGTATGTTATGGAGATATGTCAGAGAAGTAGATCCAGTAGGCATGTAGTGAGGAAAGTTGGTTTGATTAGCTTGATTACTGACTTGTTGAAGAATTGCAGTCCAAAAGTACGTCAAAAGGCATTGGGAAGTCTTTGCTTTGTAGCAAAAGATGACAATGACAACAAGGTGATCTTATATGAATATACTTCCTTCTAATTCTCGACTTTTTAGCAGTCTTCCATTTCTAATATGTCGGAACATTCTTTGCAGTATGAAATTGCTGCTGGGGACAATATTCGCACAATTGTGAAGTTCTTAAATTATGGGCACACACAGGAGAAAGAACATGCTGTATCTCTGTTATATGTACTTTCAGAATATAAACCTCTTTCAGAAAAGATTG
Organism: Oryza coarctata; assembly: GCA_030770085.1. Classification (NCBI taxonomy): domain Eukaryota; kingdom Viridiplantae; phylum Streptophyta; class Magnoliopsida; order Poales; family Poaceae; genus Oryza; species Oryza coarctata. The sequence goes on along the minus strand of CM061484.1, from coordinate 5,814,224 downwards.
GCAGTGTTCCTGGAGCTATTCTTATTCTTGTCGGCTTGTCAAGTAGTAAAGTAGAAAACCTATTGATAGTTGATAGAGCTGAGAAGACATTGGAAAATTTAGAGAGCTGTGAAAAGAATGTTAGACAGATGGCTGAAAACGGTAGGCTACAACCACTTCTTAGGCTTCTCCTTGAAGGTATGATTTAGATGTCCTCCTTCTCAATTAAAGTGAGTATATAATATAGTATACATTTCAAAGTGAAAAGATTGTGGATAGATGTATGTGTGTGATGTAAAAAATGTATGTTTATGTATTTATATTTTTTTGTAGATCTTATACAATCATGTATATAAATTTTAATTACAATTGGAGATATATCTTTTTTCCATTCTGGCTCTAAATTATCTGTCGCAACACATGGACACATTGCTAGTATGGACAATAATTGTACCGAAGCTGCTTGTATTGGTTCTCCTTGCCATCAAACGTTTTGATCTAGTTATATTCTGGGACAAGTACTCTAATTTGGTGTTGGTTGGCCTAGGAATGTTACATCATATAAGTGATATTGGACCATTTTATTAATGTTTATGCAAATTGGAAATTTTGCTATATATTGTTTCCAAATGGCATGACTGGATGTTAAAGATGTTATTTAGCTGTTACATGTAATGTTGCCCCTTTGTACTCTTGCATTGAACGGTTTGTTGCATATTCTGTGCCATTTCCAGGATCGTCCGATACACAATTATCCATGGCTGCACATCTTGGGGAGCTTGTTTTAAGCAATGATGTGAAGGTCCTTGTGTCACAAACAGCAGGCTCTACACTGGTGAATATTATGAAAAGCAGGAACAGGGAAGCCAGAGAAGCAGCTCTGAAGGCATTGAATCAAATTTCATCTTACGATACCAGCGCAAAGATACTTATTGAAGCAGGCATTCTTCCACCTCTCATCACAGATCTCTTCACCGTTGGCAGTTACCAGCTTCCAATGAGGTTGAAGGAAGTATCAGCGACAATTCTTGCAAATATTGTGGCATCAGGTGCAAGTTTTGAGTCCATTCCACTTGATCACAACCACCAGAACTTGGTGTCAGAAGAAATTGTTCACAATCTGCTTCATCTCATCAGCAATACTGGACCTGCAATTGAGTGCAAATTACTTCAAGTCCTTGTTGGTCTAACCACTTCTTCTACAACTGTCCAAAGCATAGTTGATGCCATCAAAAGCTCTGGTGCTACTGTCAGTTTGATTCAGTTTGTAGAAGCACCTCAAAGAGAAGTTCGCATGGCTTCCATCAAACTTTTGAATAACATATCACCTTTTATGGGTCAAGAACTAGCTGACGCTTTTCGTGGAAATTTTAGTCAACTCAGCAGCTTAGTCAGGGTCATTGCTGACAACAACGGTATTTCTGAAGAGCAAGCAGCAGCTGCTGGCCTCATAGCTGATCTTCCTCCATGGGACTCAGTACTCACCAGACGTCTTTTACAAGATGGAGCCTTTTCCACAATCATAACAAAAGTGACGATGGTTCGGCAAGGGGAGATTCGTGGTGGTCGCTTCGTCAATCCATTTCTTGAAGGTCTAGTTAGAGTAGTTTCCCGGATCACATTTATCTTGGATGATGATCCAGATATCATTGCTGTTGCTCGTGACTACAATCTCACTGCCCTCTTTACTGACCTACTTCAGATGAATGGTCTCGACACTGTCCAGATTGTCTCTGCTACTGCACTAGGGAATCTCTCTCGCCAGTCAAAGCTTCTAACTAAGATAGTGCCGGCTCCCAACCCAGGATTGTGTTTTTCAATATTTCCATGCCTCAGTCAGAAGTCCATGGCAACTGGCGCATGCAGAGTTCATGTTGGGATATGTTCTGCAAGGGAGAGTTTCTGTCTCTTGGAAGGGAAGGCAGTGGAGAAGTTGGTCGCATGCTTGGACCACAACAATGAAAAAGTGGTTGAAGCTGCTCTAGCAGCACTATCCACCTTATTGGAGGATGGAGTAGACATTGAACAAAGTGTCATGGTCTTGTGTGATGCAGAGGGGGTCAATCCAATTCTAGATGTGTTATGCGAGAATCGTAATGAGGCTCTCCGGCACCGAGCAGTGTGGGCAGTGGAGAGGATTCTGAGGATAGATGAAATAGCTTATGAGATATCTGGAAACCAAAATGTTGGAACAGCATTAGTTGAAGCATTCAGGCATGGTGACTCCAGGACAAGACAAATTGCAGAGCGAGCATTGAAGCATGTTGACAAGCTGCCCAATTTCTCTGGAATATTTTCCAAGATGGGGGCAGCATGACAATCTTAGAAATGAATAGGCTAGCTCTATTTCACACATCGATTGCAGACCCTCTTGAGTTGCAGAGGAACACAGAGCTTGAATCTTGTGCATGCTAAATCTCAGGATTGTGTTCCCAGCTTAACAGTATTGGTTTTGCTGACTGCTGCTCTCCAAAAGGTTTTCGAATTGTCAGATTGACTGAATGAGAATTGAAGGTATTGCTTGTGTTGTATAGTGTGGTGTATATCTTTCCCCTGTAATCTTGTTGTATCTGTATTATTCAGATGGCCAGATCCATAGCATGCTATTTTTCCTCTGTTCATACAATATTTATACATAAACCTCAACAGGGGTGGGGGGGGGGGGGGAAAGTGTTGCATAAAAGTTCCGCAGTTTTCATCCACTCCGTTCTTTGTTGATTGAGCTGCAAATATTAATTGCTGGTATATTGATGCACTTTGATTTGTATGATATATCTGTTGAAAGCAATAGCTTGACAAAGTGATTGTCTCTTGGCCGTGATAGTACAGACGCAGGTTTGTTGTTTTCTGGTGTGTTGCCATAATATAGTACATGTTGATTCCAACAGTACTTCCTCTAATTTTTAATTTTTAATATATGACATCATTTATGTTTAATCATTCGTCTAATTCAAAATTTTTATTAAAAATATAAAAATATAATTCAAAATTTTTATTAAAAAATATAAAAAATATAAGTTATGTTAAATGATCTTTAATAATAAATCAAGTTACAAATAGTAATTATATAAATTTTATAAATAAGATGAATAGCTAAATATATCTAAGTTAATGTTGTCATATATCGAAGGGAGTAAATAAATTTATTCTTCTTTGCTGTACATGTAGATAGCAATTATACATGAGTTTGTTCCTTTTGCTTTGTTTGTCTCCTCTTGTCCTGGTATTGCAATAATGCACAAGAAGCTATCTGCAGATTGTAAGATTGTTGCGGCCGCCATGTGCTTCTTACTGCAGTGTCATTGTAGGTTGGATGTTCCGAGATTTTAACCACCATCTTTCACTCCCAATGCTCTGAGGTGTACAATGTCTGTAGAGAAAAATATGGTACCATGTACAGTAGAATCTGATGTGGTGTAACAATTAAGAAGATGAGAGGTAATAGCTACTGTATGTCTCATGTAAGAGATGTCGGTAGAAAATTAATTTAACACACGATTGGGAATGAATAGTGCAAAACAGTAGAAGAAAGAGAATATAGGTAAGAAATTGTTTACCTTTTATTGGAGAGTAATAGTGTAAAACAGTATAAGAAAGAGAGTATAGGCAAGAAATTATTTACTCTTTGGGCTCACTTAAAAGACTTCTTGCGTTAAGGTTGTTTCACACTCATGTCTTAGGTTACGTGAAACCAGATAGACATAGCCTTTCAAAAATCAGAGAAACATTATTAGTTGTCTCATTGTCATTGAGAGAATGAGAGTACCAGTGTTATTTATGTGAGGTCATTGATGTCCTTAATTTTAGTGCATATTTTGCATTGTTGTAAATTCGTGATTATCAAAGATGATCCCCTTTGCACCATGTGGCACCTCTCTATTGATGGCATTTCCATATAAAAGTGAATTTTGCTGAGAATTAAATATTCGTCAAATGCTTCCAACTACCATTGTTTGTCTGGATAAAAACCTTTTTAATGCCTGCACTTCGATCACCACAGGAGATGGAGAGAAGATCAAGTTTATGGAGCGACTGCTGGAGCCTAAAGGAGATAGCTCCATCGCTTTTCAAGATCTCAAAAAGAAAAAACCAGAACACTAAAAATTTAGATGACAGCCGTCATGTAAACTCTCATTGAATAGAACACTAAAAGTTTATTAAAGGTTATTAAAAACAAAAAGAGATTGTCATTGAGTAGACAAAAGCAAAGCAACCTACAAATTAAAAAATCATTAAGTTTTTTTGTGTGAATAATCTATTCTAGTTCTTGTTTGTTAATTAGGTCCGAGTCTTCTGATTAGAGTGAATGACGGTGTGTTTTGTGCTCAAATCTATTTTTGCACGGTGTGAGCAATGTTGAGCAAGTTGAGTCCAGCAAACACCAATAAACAACAATTTTTCTAGACACTCAACTTTTATTTCTATAAGTACATCGTTAAAAATTCTGGTAATAATAGTAAGAGCTCCACCTATACAAATAGATTTTTATTTATCTTTGCAAAAGGTTCTCTTAAGTGAATCTAGTGGCTATAGGCTTCGGGAGTGGCGCCTCCCGCACGCCCTTCCCCTTCCTCAGTGCTGCCCGCTCCACTGATGGCTTGCAGGCGGCTGTTCGTGCCTCAGGATGGCGAATCTAGCGGCGGCGGGGGCGTCGGTCCGGGAAACATGGCATGCTCAGCACGTAGTGAGGACCGCGGCTCGGCTACGACGGCGGAGGTTCGCACGGCACCGATAGCGATGGCTGCAGGCAAGCTCGATATGTGTTCTTTAGTCCATGCTTACTCTTGATCCATGTTCTTCCCAAATGATCTTTGTAAATGAACTCTACTTGACGTGTGAATGAACTTGGATCTGTGTAAATGTTCTTGATGCTGTTGCTTGCTGCTTTGCTGTTGATCTGTGTAAATGTCGTTGCTGCTTGGTGGAGATCTCTAGGTCAAGCAGGCAGCTGCTCGTTTTGATGTTGTTTCTTTTTCTTTTTTTTTGTCTGAAACCATTTGTCCAGACGTATTTCTTAACCTAACCGGCTGTAAAAATCTATTTTTACATGCAAATATCCACCTACGAAATTAACGATATCCATACACATTTTACTTATAGATGGGCCGCGAATCTGCCCACGGAAACCCTTTTTGTCCGTTTGGAAAAATGTTTTTCACAATAGTAAAAGAAGGATCCTGTGATGGCATGAAACCTAAGTCCAAGACAAAATTAGGTCTGTTTCATTTGTATTGGTTACACGGTACAGAGAGAATTGCTCAATATTACATTGTTCACCATCTCCTCGCGTGATTGAACTCGTTGTGTTTGTGTGTGAGTCCAAGCCTTTATGATCGTGGGCTCATTTCCAACATATTTGACGCATTATAAAACTTCATTCTAAAACTAAAATATTTTAAAAAAAAGTTGCCTACAGAATTATTACATTTACTTTGAAGTATATTACTATATCCACAAGATTAACATAAATACTCCCAACTATCCCAGCTTGCCAAGTAATTTATATACTTACGTGCTTTGTTTCTTTTTCTACGTTGTCTTCATCATTGTTTGCAATACCCTTTGGATATCTAAGACGGTGGAGAAAGTGGAGGTCAGATAACGACGAGAGAAAACACTTAGGGCACGGAACGTTTTGGGAAGAGAGGCACTGGGAATAAAAGAGCTAGGTTGTTGATAGATTTGAGCCCTAGGCCTTCAGCAAAATCTATAGCACATTAAACATGTTCAAATGTCGGATTGGGTCACGTTCAGCTTAGGTATTTATATAGGATTCTCTGTGAGTGTGCAATAGGAGTCCTTGTCACCTCACTTGCGATGTAATCCCTCTTCTGTGCGCGGTAGGTGGTGCCAGGTGCCACTTGCGATGTTTCCTAGTGCACAACCTCCCTTGAAGGCCTCACTAGTCTATGGATCGATCAGATTGACTGGATGGGAATTGAAGCTGTATACCTTCTAATCTTGTTGTGCCTGTATTATTCAAATGGCCGGATCCATAGCATGCTAGTTTTCCTCTGTTCGTGCAATAATCATACATAAACCCCAACGTGTGGGTGAAAAGAAAAGGAAAAAGAAGTCTTGCATAAAAGAAGTTTAGCAGTTTAATTTCATTCACCATGTTGTTTGCTGATTGAGCGGCAGTTTTAGTTCTGGTATATCGTTGCATTTTGATTTTGTATGATATATCTGCTGAAAGCAATATATTGGAAAGTGCCTGATTAAAATAATTGTCTCATTGAAGTCATAGTACAAATGCTGGTTCGTTGTTTCATGGTACGTCGCCACAATGTTGTACATGTCGATTCCTATAATGCATAAGTTTGTTCCTTTCCTGTACAGGCCGTATATAAGAATTTGTTTGCCTCCTCTTGTCCTGGCATTGCAAAACGAGCTATCTGCCGATTGCAAGATTGTTCAGGCAACCGTGAGCTTCTTACTGCAGTGTTTCAATGTAGGTTGGATGTTTCGAAATTCTAACCATTGCACAATCTTGCACTCTTAATGCAAGAGAGTAGAAGAGAGACATAAGTTACTGTTTACTGTTTAGGCCACTTTTTTGCTGTTTTTAAACCAAAATACTGCCGAGCTTTGCCCAGCAGTTTTGAATTATACTAAAAGAAAATATTTGCAGAATATTTACAGAAGAAAAGAAGAAAAAGCTAAAAAAACCGTAACTTATATCGTTTGCTTAATCAAGATCCTAGTAGTCTTTCAATGGGAGTCCCAGTACTACTGATTGTGAGGCCAATGAGCTGCTTAATTTTCATGCATTTTGCACTGCTGTGATTTTGAAACTCGATAAGTCCATCGATATACAGCTTGCTTACTGGGCTTTATGATCCCTTGTATGCCCTCCATTTGGCACCTCTCTATTGCCGGTAATGTGACCTACTAGGGGGAACTTCATCGAGAAATAATTCAACGTCAATGCCCACTGCTATGAAAAGCATAACCTATCGACGTACACAGCTGGCCGCTCTATTACGATTTAAGATATGTAAAAATCAGGCTTTTTTTTAGCAGACGAGCAGCCGTTTGCGTGATCGATTTTTGTATATGGCTAGGTAGTACCAGTCGCCTAAAAAATGCTTCTTCGTAGCTAGTCCTATAAGTCGCCATTGAAAATTGATACCACCGTTAGCTTATCTAAAATTTGGCCACATGTGATAATATTCATGTTAATTTTAAATTTTCCAGCTAAAAGTTCTACCGTCCAATTTTTAATTAATAATATTAATAATATTGTAATTTATGTTCGATGAACATATAATTAAAACACAACGAATTATATATATAGAGGGATCGATAGAAATAATACAAAGCTATATTACTATTTTATATTGGATTAATGTTTATAATGGATCAATGCAGACATAAGTTTGATATAATTGTACGAATCTACTCTAAAAGAGTTTTATATTTTTCTTTCACGTAGTGGTCATTGGAGTCGAAGAACATGCCATTTTTATGACAGTAGTCATGGTGCAAGAAGTGGCACAGGTCCAAAAAATACATTTAGGCCTCTAACATATGACAAGAATATTATAGGACTAACGTGTTATTTATAGAAAAGTAAAGGTATTAGTCTCTAGCAAAAATGAATTGATGAAAATAAACCTCACCAGAATCGTAAAAGGACATGATGTTGTGTTTTAAATATATTTTATTTTTCTTATGTCTTATTAAGGATGGTGCAAATATTAGTAGAAGTTATGAAGCAACCGCTCAATTAGATTTTTTTTCTTTAGTGACTTGTACCTCTTGGTTTTAGTTTTTCTTTAGAGATTTCTAGATATTTTGTCTAAGTCGTCCGACAATTTTTTAGGCAAGTTTCCTTACCTAGTAGAGAAAATATCCTAGAGTCTTTGGTCGTGGTGTCTTTATAGAATTTTCTCTAACGGTGAAGGTTGTTTGGAGTCTTCGGATATCCAGACCAGATACTCTGGACTGGTTTTGCTGTTTCAGATTGAAAGTGTAACTAGGTCTCCTAGTGGGTTTTGGATGATATATGATTGTTTGTGCTGAGATCCCTCGCGTGCCCTGGCATAAACACGCCGAACGCCTGAGAGGTCTGCTTAGCTCCAATACAGGTCGATCAGCTTCTCTCCGTGGCTTGAGGTATGCACGCTAGGGGTCGTGGGGTTCGATCGGCTCCGACGCGTTGGTACGGGTGCGGGCGTACTAGTCAATTTGACCTTGCAATTGATAAGAAAGTGAGATGAGCAGGTCCGTCGGACGGTGGGCCGATGCAGACGCTCGCTATCGGCTGGTTGCTGATAGGATCGGGATGCTCTTCGATCGGCTGGGGAGCCGATGTGGATAGGTGTCGACGAGAAATCGGCCATAGAGCCGATGGAGAAACCTGGGTGTACTCAGAAGATAGCAAAGCGCATAGGATCCCTCCGGATAGCCGACAGAAGCCGTAACAGTAGTTCATCGGCTGGAAAAACCGATGAAGACACATGCGGACTGGCAAGGAATAGTATTAAAAGGCACAGGCTACAAAACCGATGCCACTCCGGATATGACAGCACGAGACCCGTTGCCCGCCGTGACAACGCCATTAACACCGAACCTCGAAGATCGGACCTAACCGAGACAGTACGAGGCCGAGGCAAACAACAATGATACGGAGGACGTTGGATCGTCTGTGCCGAAGCAAAGGTAGGAACGAACCCATCGGCTAGCTGAGCCGATAAGGGGACGCCTCGCTGAAGGCGGGTGCATATCGGCTGGGAGACCGATACGCTCGGCGTTACGCGTTAAAGGACACCTCTAAAGGATGATGCGTATCGGTCGAGGGGCCGATGCGTTGGGTGTGAATCTCAGAGCATGGATAACTCATTGGCTAGCACTATGATGATACGTCGTGCAGAAAACTATAAACCTGAAGTTCGATCTACCATCGGCAGCCTCGTAGGTCGAACCTAACAGATGCTGCATAAAATTGACGACGACAGAGGGAGCTTAACAGGCCGATAGGCCCCGCACGGACATGATGCGATATGTCTGATCGGCCTAAGAGGTCAAACCTAATCGATGCAGCCTTAGACAGAGCAGAACATATCGAGATGGTGGCGGGACTTACCTCTTTGCCGGAGATCGAACTTAACCGATGCAGCCCCACTTCGAGAGCCAGAACCCACTAGTAAAACCTAGGTAAACTAGGGTGGCGATGTGTCGAGATTGTATTGATCGAGATATATCTAACATGTTTCCACGGGATCTATATTTGTACCCTGGGTTTACAAACAAAGTCCAACACGTTTACAACCATCGAACGTTATTTCCTAACAAGAACAAAGGAAAATATCTCTAAAGAAGTTAACTAACTAACTAAATCTTCCTAATTAAATAAGGTTACAATTTACAAAGATAAACATCCTGCCGTGGAGTACACGGCTCTTTCGCAAACTCGCTTTTATCTGAATAATCTTCCAATTTAGAACTGGGTCTTCCTTCGCTACAACCTGATCGGCTTCTTTACCGTAGCAATCGGACCTCTTTTTACTCAAGCCGATCCTTTTCCAACCTCTCCTTGGGATTCTCGGATCTGACTCCGATCGAATAATTCCCTGTCTTCAAACCGATCCAATCTTCTACTAATTTGATCGGCTTCTCTACAGTTCCAATCGGCTTTGTCTCACGAGCCGACTAGTATCTCCATCGGCCAAACCTGTTTACAGGCTGAATCAAATTTTGACGTTAACACATGCCCCCCAATTTCGGAGTTTGCCAATAGACTATAAAATTTCGAGCCATTAGAAGTCTCTGCAAACCAGGATAACCCGTTAAAACCCACGGATTAATCGGCTTAGATTTTGGCCTAGATCACTCCGCCTCTATAAAATACCTCTTCGCCTCAGCCTTTTTCCACACACTTCTTCCCATCAGAACCCCCAAACCTTGACGAGCTCCGATGACTGAAGGCAAACTCTCACAAATTACTTCATCGGCCGCTACTCCTTCTTCCTCCGTGCGATGGCTTGTACATACGTAATCCCTGATGTAACTATCATTTGCTCTTTCATCCTATATCTCACACAAATCTCCCTCATCCCATCTTAATAGTCGGGTTCTTGTTTATTGTAGGATCTCAAGAGTCAGATTGCCATCCTGGTTTTCGACTACCCCGGTCACTTCTATCTTGGCCCTATGGATAGCGAAGATCTGACTGATTTCATAAACTTTGAAACAGAAAGGATCCCGTTCAAAAACTCTTCTATGGCCATCACCGATTGGGCTAACAGCTTCAGATCTTGGCCTAACAAACTCCTGGGATGGAGAAATTGGTATCTCAGAGTTTCCGCCTCTAAAAAGTCTTTCTGGGAGGACTTGGAGATAGACCACTGTATCAACCTCTCCTTAGCCAATATGAAAAAGAACAAACCTTTACTTGCATCGGCTTCTTATTTTTGGTCGGATATCCTGAATGCCTTCATGTTTGTGCATGGACCGATGACCCCCACTCTGATGGACGTTACCATATTGACTTGCCTCAACACCACCCACTATATAAACCCATTCATCCTCAGATTCAAACCCACTCATTGGCTGAACACCAAGAACGTCGGAGGTTGGACTAAATATATTTCTCTACACAAAAAGTCCTCCGGCCAAGTCGATGAGCGTGAACACATAGCATTCTTGAATCTCTGGTTGGAGCGGTTTGTCTTTGGTGGTTCAACTCTTAGTCCAACAACCAACATGCAGTGCTTGGTAGAGCTTCTTGCCGATCAACACCATATTCCACCGGGGCAATATCTTATTGGAGCTACTTATCAACTGCTCCATCAAGTGGTGAAACAAGCTGTTGGTAGGCCAACCAGTCAGACATATTGGTGGTCCCTGGTGGTTCATACAACTCTGGTTGAACGTCTACACCTCCAGAGTCATCGCCAGGTCCCCTTTCCCTTCCATGACATATCCGATTGACTACCCAGAAGAAAATGAGGCCAGCCGATGCCGATGTACATCCCTAGGTGATGCTTTATCGGCTCTTCCTGGAAGCAAAATGATCCCCCTCAGACTCAGCCAATGGTTTAAATGTTTCTACTACGGCTTCACTAAAGAGGTTACCATCTGGTTCACGTATGAGGACGACTCATCTTTCGAAATGCCTTCCAGGTTTCACCCGATGAATGCCTTAGCCGATGAAGAATCGAAGACAATCTTCTTATCCTCCATAACTCCTAATCTTCTGCCGATTGGATTTTTATTAGGCCGATCCCAACACCCATCATACGAGTTCTACCATCTTTTGGTTGATGCTCGTCAGTTGGGCTTCGGCCAACTCCCAATCGGCTTGTTCTTCATCGGCAAGCTCTAAGCCCGAGGAGAAGTAAAAAGTGGCTTAGAGTATGATCGGCTTAGATTGATGGCATCTTCTTTGTCCTTAGGGACTATCTCCACCTTCGAGCTCTGTATATCCAATACCAAAGTATTTGCTCGATGGTGGTCAGAATGGGAAAGGCAGTTGTTCAGTCTATTGGTTGAAAATTACTGCTTGTGCCTCAACCCCGACTATATGGAATTTGATGAAGAGGTAATCTTTCTCCTTGCACTATCTTTTCTTCATCATATTGAATTTCAACTGTGTCCTGATTCCCATGATTCCATAGGCTGACGATAAAGATGCACCTACGACCAGCGCATGTGGTCGGGCGATTATTTATCAACCTTCATTGGCCAGATCCCTCCTTGGACGGGGTACTCTACCTCCATTGGCTCTCCTCTGAGTGTCGCAAACATCAGGGCTGAAGCGCAAGAAACCGGCTACTTGGACGGTTTCTAAGAAACAAAAATCCGACGTCGATGTCACCATTATTACATCGGCTTCGTGAAGCCCTTCTCCTATGGCAATCTTGACTTCTACATCTCTATTGGTATGTGTCAGCATCAATTCTTCTCCGTTGCTTTCGCCTTTATCCTTACACCTTTACTTTGCAGCCTGAACCATCGGCTCCTAAAGTCCAATCACTGGACACTGTTACTGGGGCTAAGCCGATGGTATCCTTAGAAGTCATGGCATCTACACCTCAAACTGCCCCACATCAAGCTGATACCCGCATAATCGCTCAAACTGTTCCCACTGTATCCCAGGTACATCTATCCTACATGTTATTTCTCTTGACTCATGATCCCCATATTTACTAATGTTGTCATGCAGTCATTAGCTGATCTGTTTTCTTTCGACATCAGCAAATACTTGGAAGCAGAGGAAGATTCAGCCACCAGCGTAGCGATTGAACCATCTTTACCAGCCGATGCACGCAAGCAGTTGTTAGATATTACGCATCAGCTAGAAGTTTCGATTGACTCGCTGGTGAAAGATTGTGGGCCGATCTGGGGAAGGCTTACTGAAATCGAACATCTTTTGCCTGAGGAACTGACTGACGCACTCACGCCTACTGCCTACTTGGAATTCCAAAGGACTTATCTGATTGCATCAAGACGACACATAGCCGATCGCGTTGAGCAAAGCAATCTGGCTCACAACGATCGACTAACTGCCAAAAGCAAAAAGAAAAAGCTTGATGAAATGTCAGCTGACCTTCAACGCACCAACACCAAGCTTGGCCCCTTGAAGAAATAAAAAGCTGATTTGATGGCAAAACTCGACAAGGTTCATGACGACATCACCACCGAGTCCCACCTCATCGACCTACCAAAATCAATCCAAGATTAAGAGGCCAAGGTAACAGACCAAGTGCGGCTTGCAGTTCGTTGGCATAGGAACTTAAAGGCTATCTCCGGATCGGATGAGGATGACATCCGCACCATCAATGAAATAGATCACATCCGTCTGCGCGCGATCGAGGCCATTAAGAAATTCTTGTAAAATTTTAGCCTCGGAAAAAAAACCCCAAATGTCATCCTGAACATTAACTATTTGCAATAGAGTTCAATCAGCTTGATCGATAAAGGTTGTATATACATATCCCCTAACGACGATGTCTAAACGATATTGGCCATCCGTAACCGATATAATCATATCGACTTCCGTATAGTAGAAATCGGCTAAGCCTCAGCCGATTTACGCAAACAGTATCTTTAGCCGATACCACTTCTGAGAACTCGTTTGTCTTGAAAAAAAGAAATCGGCTATGCTCGACCGATTTAGGCATCTTCCCGATTGGGTGACCATTCTCTAGACTCATCATCCCAAGACCCAATCGGTAACTTTCAATGCGTTGGCATCTCCTCTTTTCTTGATAATCGGCTCCCGTAAGCCGATACCACATGTATCAGATGTGCTAAACTGTTGAACTCTTGGGAAGAAAATTTCCACCTGATGCGACTCGATAATCCCTGGAATGCTAAATCAGCTAATTATTCATCGCTCAAAACAAAACTATAACATCAGCTTCTAATGTCCTGAAAATGTTGGATATATTCTAGAACGGACTCATTAAGCCTCTGTCTAACCGATGTCAAATCTGACTGTCTCATTTCTTGACTCCCAGTACAGAAATGCCCATGGAACTATTGCTCTAGATCGGCCCATCCTTCAATCGAGTTCGGTGGTAACGAAGAAAACCATGCAAAAGCCGATTCAGAGAGGGATAATGAAAATAGACGGACTTTGAGAACTTCCTCAGCTGATGCTTCCCCACACTGTGCTTAGAATCGGCTGATGTGCTCCATTATAGATATGTTGTCTTGTCCTAAGAATTTTGAGAAATCTGATATCGTGTATCGGCGAGGTAATGGAATTCTATCAAACCATTCTGGATATGGGTGCTGATACATAACTGTTTGATCTTTGGGCTTCATATCAAATTGCTCTTCCACCGTGTCCACAATCCTGGTTAACCAATCCTTCTCTCTTAGAGTATCTTCCTGATCATGTGGAGGTGGATATGGTACCCTATTATGCCTGTGATATTCTCCATAATGATCTCTTTGAAAGAATTCTGGAGGTACCTCCTGCCGTTGCCCCCCGAATCGATCTTGTATTGGTGGATACATATTTGCCGATAGGTCCTTGTTTTGCCAAGTTTTCTCCGTCTCTATTGACAAAGGCACATGATCCTGATCAGGCTCTTGAGCCGATGATTCTTGTATCGTCTTCTTGATCAGATCTTGTAGTGTATCCATCCATACTCCCGATGGATTACTGAATGCTTGATAAAATGATTCATTGAACATCTCTTGCAATGGCTTGGAAGAATTCACATGTGCTGAATGACCTGATTCTTTCATCAAAACACATTTTGGTAATTGTGCTTTTTAAATCAGCCCTTATTTAGTCATACTGAAGGATTCCAAATAGAGCTTATGAAAGTTATCCATGTTTTGCTCTATATGCCGCCTCTGGTCTTCATTCAAATCCTCCATTGTAACTGGAACTGTAATCTTCTCATCGGCTTCATCTTTAGATGGATATGTCTTGGAATCAACCTTTTCTTTAGATATATTGACAACAAGATGCCCCCCCGGGTTGATGAGTAAAAATCTAACTTCTAATTAGGCACTTGTAGAGTCCTATTGGTTGATGAATGGAATTATATCACCAGCCGATGAAGGATCTTTAGTCGATGGACGGTCTTCAGGTTTCTCCAGCCAATGAATGAAATCCAGTCCAATCGGCTAATGAATGAAGATTTCTACCCTATCGGCCGATGAATATAGTATGGTTCTTATCGGCCGATGAATGAAAGCTTCGGTCCCACCGGGCGTGCCAAAAAAATATGTTCGCGCCGAGATCCCTTGCGCGCCCTAGCGCGAACACGCCGAACGCCTAGAAGGTCTGCTTAGCTCTAGTGCAGGCTGATCGACTTCTCTCCGTGGCTTGAGGTACACACGCCAGGGGCCGTGGGGTTCGATCGGCTCCGGCGCATCGGTATGGGTGCGGGCGTGCCAGTCAGTTTGACCCTGCAATTGACAAGGAAGTGAGACGAGCAGGTTATCGGACGGTGGGCCGATACAGGCGCTCGCTATCGGTTGGCTGCCGATAGGATCGGGATGCTCTTCGATCAGTTGGGGAGCCAATATGGATAGGTGTCGACGAGGAATCGACCGCAGAGCCGATGGAGGAACCGGGGTGTACTCAGAAGATAGCAAAGCGCACAAGATCCCTTTGGATAGCCGACGGAAGCCGTAATAGTAGTTCATCGGCTAGAAAAATCGGTGAAGGCACATGCGGACTGGCAAGTAATAGTATTAAAAGGCATGGGCTGCAAAGCCGATGCCGCTCCTGATATGACAGCACGAGACCCGTCGCCCGCCGTGATAGCGCCATTAACACCAAACCTCAAAGATTGGACCTAACGGAGACAGTATGAGGCCGAGGGCAATAGCGATGATATGGAGGACACCGGATCGGCTGTGCTGAAGCAAAGGTATGAACGAACCCATCGGCTAGCTGAGCCGATGAGGGGATGCCTCGCTGAAGACGGGTGCGTATCGGCTGGGAGACCGATACGCTTGGTGTTACGCGTCAAAGGACACCTTTAAAGGCTGATGCATATTGACCGAGGGGCCGATGCGCTGGGCGTGAAGCTCAGAGCATGCATAACTCATCGGCTAGCACTCCGATGATACGCCATGCAGAAAACTATAAACCTGAAGCTCGATCTACCGTCAGCAGCCTCATAGGTTGAACCTAACCGATGCAGCACGAAATTGACAACGGCAGAGAGAGCTTAACAGGCTGATAGGCCCTGCACTGACATGATGCGATACGTTTGATCGACCTAAGAGGTCAAACCTAACCGATGCAGCCTTAGACAGAGTAGAACATATCGAGATGGTGGCGGAACCTACCCCTTCGTCGGATATCGGACTTAACCGATGCAGCTCCGCGTCGAGAGCCAAAACCTGCCAGTAAAACCTAGGTAAACTAGGGTGACGATACGCTGAGATTGTATTGATCGAGAGATATCTTACATGTTTCTAGAGGTCTATATTTATATCCTAGGTTTACAGACAGAGTCTGACGCGTTTACAACCATCAGACGTTATTTTCTAACAAGAACAAAGGAAAATATCTCTAAAGAAGTTAACTAACTAACTAAACCTTCCTAATTAAATAAGGTTACAATTTACAAAGATAAACATCCTGCCGTGGAGTCCACGGCTCTTCCGCAAACTCAGTTTTATCTGAATATTCTTCCAATTTGGAACTGAGTCTTCCTTCACTACAACCCGATCGGTTTCTTTACTATATCAATCAGACCTCTTTTTACTCAAGCTGATCCTTTTCCATCCTCTCCTTGGGCTTCTCGGACCTGACCCCAATCGGATGATTCCCTGTCTTCAAACCGATCCAATCTTCTACTAATTTGATCGGCTTCTCTACAGTTCCAATCCACTTTGTCACACGAGCCGACCAGTATCTCCATTGGCCGATCCTGTTTACAGGCTGAATAAAATTCTGGTATCAACAATGATAAAAAAATTTGACGACTAATATGTAAAGTGCAGAAAAGTAAATGAGTTAGTTCTCGAGAAAATTGAATTGATGAAAAGAAACTCTTGCTACGAAAGAAAGGCATAAAAAAGGACTTGATGTTGTGTTTTAAATGTATTTTAGTTTTCTTGAGTCTAAGAGTTGATAGTACTATCATGAGAGGAACAAATATACCAAGTTTTCAAACAAGTGCTCAATTAGGCTCCTTTATTTTTCTTGAGTGAACATGTGCACCACATGCACATCTGGGTTTTGGTTTTTCTCTAGAGAGGCTTCTAGATATTTTGTCTAATTCGCTGGATATTTTTAGACAAGTTTCTCTATCTAACAGTGAAAATATACCAGAATTTCCAAAGAATTTTCTGTCAAATAGCGAAGGTTGTCCAGAGTCTTCAGAGGTTTAAACTGGATACTCTGGACTAGCTTTGCTGCTTCATATTCAAGTGTGTCCGAAGTCTCCGGTTCCCTAGGGCGTATACTTCAGAGTTTGCATCTATGAGTCATGACTAGTTTTATAGATACTTTGTTTTTAACTCCACTAACCCCCACTTTGATGAAAAGGTTGTTCATTCATTTCATCCCTAGTCCACATAGCCTTTCTAGGGTTTCACACTTTTCTTTATTGGCTTTTACACCAAATCCATCTATTTGTGAATGATCTTTTGGAGCTAGTGAGTGAGTGGGCTAGGAATTTGATTGAGCACTTTTGGATCAATGCCTGGTGAGGATTTGCTCTTATTACTTTTGTATGTTCTACTTCTAGACGGCTAGGTATTGCCTGTAAGGATTTAAGACTGTTAATTGCTTGGGAAAGTTTGTGAAGGTCTTTCTCACCTTCACAAGGAAAGAGATAACTATAGTGGATACTGAGCTCATTCTTAGAGATTGGTTTTGGTAGAGTAAGCTTCACCAAAAGTTGTAGCGTCGTGTCCTAGTGGAGACCTTGGTGGTTGGCTTAGACTTTATGTTAGTCTTTATGAGAGCTTGGAGACCGGATCTACTCCTAGGATTGAGCTTGGTGAGTTTAGGGATTGAGAAATTGGAGACCGGACCTCCTCTTGCTCTCTCCTCCTACTCTTTGGAGTCTCTCAACGGAGACATAGAATCTGTTGATATGAACTTTGATGAAAAATCTTATGTTTTCTTGTGTAGTGCTTCTTGCATTTATTTACTATTTTTGGATTACCTACCATATCTCTTTCTCTCTTGAGATTGCTCTCCATACATCCTTTTTGAAAGCATTAAAGGAGGACCAGAATATCCAGACCTTAGGACTAGAGTATCCGATCGAGCTTCGTTGCCTAGAAGTGAACCTTGATTGAAGTCTCCGGTAGTTAGGACTAGATACTCTGGAGGTAGTTTTAATTTCCGCTGCGAGTTTCTTATAGATTTTTAGGTATGCAAAAATCACCATATCAAATGATCTCTCAATCACTAATGTACTCCATATTCAATTTTTGAGTTACAACTTGCTTTCTTTTTCTGAATTATATAAAATTGGATACAATTGTTTCTTTACTGATGAGGGTGTGATCATTTTTAGACATTATGATGAGTTTGTGACTTTTGTTGGCAAGTTGAAGGGTGATCTCTATCTTATTGATTTTTCATGAGATAGGGTGAGTCTTGAAGTTTACTTAATTGCCAAATCTAGCAAATGTTACCTTTGGCATCACTGGTTACCTCATCTTGGAATGCAGAATTTGTCAAAATTTCTAAAAGGAGAACACATACTCGGTCTATCTAATATGATTTTCAAGAAGGATCATATGTGTAGGGCCTGCCAAGCGGAAAAACAAGTTAGGGCTCCACATCTGGCTAAGAATATCATGATAACATCCCGTCCCTTGGAGCTACTTCACATGGGCCTCTTTTGGACCAGTGGCTTATATAAGTATTGGAGGTAAAGTCTTGTCATTGTTGATGACTATTTATGTTACTCTTAGGTATTTTTCTTCCATGACATAAGCGAAACACAAGCTACTTTCAAGAAATATACATGTCAAGTCCAAAATGAGTTCTAGCTAAAGATCAAGAGAGCGAGAAGTAATAATTATGGTGAGTTTATGAATACGCAAGTGGAGGAGTTTCTCTATGAAGAGGGAATCAAGCATGAGTTCTCCTCTCCATATGACCCACCTCAAAATGGGTTTACAGAGAGGAGTCGAACACTCATCGAGGTAGCAAGGACGATTCTTGATGAATACAAGATATTCAACATCTTTTATGCAAAGGCCATTAACACTCTTGAACATGACTACCTACATGCTCCTTACCGGTAAAAAGCCAAATGTCTCTTATTCTTTTGTGTTTTTGGGAGCAAGCGCTACATCCTAAGCAAAATACCTTATTATCAAAATTCCCCCCAAAAATTGATGAAGGATTCTTGCTTGGTAGAATCAAGTGCTCATGCCTATCGCATCCTCAACAAAATCTACAGTATTGTTGAGGTCACAAGAGATGTGACATTCGATGAATCAAATGGCTCCCAAGAGGAGCAAGTTAGTGATCATATTGCATGCGAAGTGACCCCAAGCCAAACAATCATGAACAAAGTAATTGAAGGTGTACAACCTCAAGAAGTGCCAAGTGAGCAAGACGAGGTACTTGATCAACCCCTATCTACACATCAGTAAGTTTCGGAGACATCCCATGATAATGTTGAGTAAGACAATCAAGCATGAGTGGATGGAATTGATGCCATGGGCACAATGGAGCAAAAAGATACCGAGCACATCCATGTCCCCTCAATGCACCATCCACAAGTTTACCAAAGCATTCAACGTGATCACTCCATCAACAACATCCTTAGTGACATTAGAAAGTAGGTAACTACTCGCTCTCGAGTTGCTAACTTTTTGTGGAAGTTACTCCTTTGTGTCTTCTTTGGAACTTATGAAGGTTGAAGAGGCGCTCGAGATGTCGATTACGTGATGGTCATGCAAGAGAAGCTTGACAACTTCACTCATAAAGGCTTGTGGACATTAGTGGAAAGATCCAACACCAATGTCATTGAAACAAAATGAACTTCATCACACTAAACTTTGATCTTGTTGGAGCGAGAGTAGCTCAATAGATCAATGATAATGGTTTGAATTGCTAAAGCATTGCCACCTTTAGGATTGATGGGTTGGCAAAATAGCTTATTGAGGATGTCATAGTGAGGGAGCAAGCCATGGGTAGTCTTTACCTTTCCATTAGGGCTATACATGAAAGTGAACTCATAACGTTGAATATGCTGTTGAGAATAGAGGCTAGGAAGATCAACATCAGAAGGATCAAGCTCTAAAACTTGAGCAAAGCAACAGATGGTACCTTTGTAGGGTTGGCCATTTGACATCCACTTGATCTCTAACTTTCTTATCTCTGAAGTCTAGATAGACCCAACAGCAATGTTAGGTTTAGGGATTGGATTGAGCATTTGTGGATCGATGCTCGGTGAGAATTTGCACTTGTTATTTTTGGAGGTTCTCCTCCTAGATGGTTAGACGTCATTACAAGGATTCAAGATTGTGAATCACCTAGAAAAGTTTGTGAAGTTTTTCCCTACCTCCACAAGGATTGAGGTAACTATAGTGAATACCGAGCTCATTTTTAGGGATTGGCTTTGGTAGAGCAAGTTTTACCAGAGGTAGTAGCATTGTGTCCTTGTGGAGACTCTAATAGTTGCCTTAGATTTTGTGCTAGCATTGAGAGCTTGGAGATCGGACCTCTTCTTAGGTTCAAGCTTGGTGTGGCTAGGTATCAAGTGCAATCCGGCTCCTCGTAGTCCTTAATGGAGACGTAGGATCATTTGATCCAAACTTTTGTGAAAAATAGTTTGTTTTCTTGTGTATTTATTTCCTGCATTTATTTAATGTCTTTTGATCATCCATCATCCCCTTTCTCTATAGAGATTGTTCTCTCTGTGCTCTCTTTTGTGAGGCAGTAAAGAGGGACTGAAATATCTAGACCCTAGGACCAGAGTGTCCGGCCAAGCTTCGTTGTCTAGTAGTGAACCTTGACCAAAGTCTTCAGACATTACAATCAGATACTCTGTAGAAAGTTTTAAATTTCTCTATGAGTTTCTTTCAAGATTTTAGGTGTGCACATTCACCGGTCTCTATGTGACTCAAGGTCCTTTCAGGTCGTGCTGTATGTTTTGAATGCTCGTACCATCTAGGTGACGGTTATTTTTGATTCTAGGCCTCTATATCAACAACATGAGAATGAAGTACTTGTTAATTAATAATAATTATATTAATCCTATCATCAATTGAAGATATATAACTTATGTTCGAGGGTAAAATTTGAACTAGCAAAATAGAAGTGTCATAGATTAGACTTACATCCTCGGGGTTCATATAGTACTTCCCATTAACCCTAAGTACTCGCACCAGTAATATCCATAGAGGATTATGCCCTTGGGTTGCTTGTGGCACTTTGTCCAATACACATAAAAATAATAATGCAAATTAATTAGTTATACATGCATAAAAAGAATCTTTATACATGTTTTCACACATATGTTGTATATATATTACCTATCACAGTGTGTATGGATTAGCATTTTCTCCCTTGATACCACTTGTTCCTGGTGGCTTGCTTTGCAGTAGTTTGTAGGCATTGTGCAGCAGTGAATTGAAGTGAGTTAGCATTATCAATGGAAGAATAAGACTACATATATATCTGTTATACATGGATACAAATATTAGTTTCTCTTACAACCATAGAATATTTTAGAATTCCGCATATTTCTTGTATTTGTAATCGAGTAGGTCTAGGACTGTAGCTATCATGTACTTTGGACAAAGTAAGAAACAAATATAATAATTGTTACATAGTAATGGCAGTTAAATTAGTATAATATTGACAAATTGATTAAGTTTATAGTAATTAGTAGGAAGGGAAAGATATAGACAGTGAGCGAATTAAATTGAACTTACTCAAAGTTATATGCAACTATTATAACTCTTTTATCTTGAAAAGAAAAATGCTTGTCCGATATAGGCTGACATGGCTAGTATCTTCTTTTGTTGTTTTTGCTATGATCTCCTTGGGAGTCATGTCCTTAAGCTACATGAAATTTTCTTTTAAAGCTACGGTATGCTGTGTCTAGCATATTCTGGTTGTGTCTATGTAACCAATGGGTTTATATAGTCTATCAGCATCCATATATTGATTTCTATAGAAAATATATAACATTTGAATTACAGTTTCTTAGGATATGTGTATAAACTGAAAATGAGTGTTAAATACTTACAGTCACCATGCAGCTATGAGATTTATGTCTAGCTTTTCGCTGTGATACATGGCATGTAGATCACCAAAGTTTATCCACAAAAATCCTTCACTGCTCATGAAAGCAAGGTGTGGCACTTTGACCATTATTGATGAAAGGCCCTTTGCACTTGCTTGCATGTACTAGTTATGCAATCTTTTCATCTCCCATGACCCTTTTTGAATAGTGTAATCAAGCCAAAAGTTTTTGCCATTATCAAATTTCACTGGTACATCATCCATTGACTAGTATATCTCACTAGCAAGGTTATTGGCCTTCTTCTTATCATCTGAGAGTCCCTTGGCCTTGGTTTTCCCACCTTTGAAGGCAGTTATTATCCACCTCTTTGTATCCTTAGTCTTTTCCTTGGGGGTTGTGGCATCTTAAAACTCTAGGCACTACTGGCACTAGGTCATCCATATCAGGTTAGGCAGCGGTTGCATCTTCATACATCTCGTGTTCTATGTCCTCCCATGCAATAGTAGATGTCAGCCTGGCTTCTGGTTTACTGGAAAATACTTATTTTTATTGGCAACAACATAATGACTTCTGGTTGCTTGGGCGAAGGTGCTTCCGCTGGCATCTTGGTTGGTTCATCTCATGTTGGGTTGTCGGTACCTCAAGAGGGTGTGTATGTGGAGATGCTTCCTTTGGCTCCTTAGCTTGTTCTCCTTCATGCTGGGTGGCCAATACCTCAGGAGGGGGAGTACACATTAGTGCCTCTTCTTGCCTTATGTTTGCTTCGTGGTCATGTTGGGCATCCTATTTCTTAGTAGGGGGCAAACGTGGATGTAGTGATGGTTTGCGTGAAGTGTCCATTGACATCACGAAGATTATATCTTTTCAGTGCCACAATATGATATTGTCGACCGCATCATTGAGCAAAACTATACCATCAAGCATGGGAATGTCTATCTCGTAAATCACAAACTAGTGCAAAGAATAGTTAAAGACATCATCAAACATTTAAATATCCATCACAATATCCAAAGTTCTCTTTTCACAATATTCATCATAATATATATTCACGTAAATTCAAAATATTCATCACAATTCA
The DNA here is from genome assembly GCA_030770085.1 of Oryza coarctata. Taxonomy (NCBI): domain Eukaryota; kingdom Viridiplantae; phylum Streptophyta; class Magnoliopsida; order Poales; family Poaceae; genus Oryza; species Oryza coarctata. The sequence goes on along the minus strand of CM061484.1, from coordinate 5,791,514 downwards.
TAAAATATCCATTTAAATTCTCTTTTCATATACATACATACATATATACATACATACATACATACATACATACATACATACATATATATATTGATCACAATATCCTCCCAAAATTCATCACAATATTTGTCAGAACCTAGGGATGGAATTCCTAGATACCCAAAGCATATACACCGTATTAGTCTCATGATTAGCCAGTACATGCATCCACAACGTTGTCATTACATCCACACATAATACAGATACAAATAGATAACACGGTTGACATAACTTAGCGAGTGCACAAGTCATACAACATAGATAGGGTCAACCGACCAAATGGCAGAGTTCAAACACAACAGAATAAGAGTATCAAAATAGTTTTTTAGTATACCCATCTACCAAACCACCATAGTCAACTGACTAGAAATCACCCTAGAAAGAACCATCTTCAAATCCTTCTGTACTTGATGTGAAGTACTCATCACTAGGCATCTCATTTCCTAAATCAATGTCTAAAAAACAACAAGAAGAGATAGGTCAATACATATGTATTGGCAAGTCCTACCCAAATCTTGGGAAGCCTATGTCTATTGTAAGCTAATATCAAATTAGGCAATATTTGTGAACTAAATTTTATCATCAAGCAAATTTCAATAATAGATTGCAATGAAATTTAGAAAGCAATAAGTAAACAATAGTAGTAGTAACATAAGCATCATTATAATATCAACCTTGTGCCCTCTATGGCAGCTAGTAACCTTTTTTTATTCTCAACCCACATTGGGCAAAATCATCACCAATTTCTCACCGTACCAATTTCACAAATCATTTATCATATCACCAACACTACACTTGCATCATTTCACTAAATTGTTTATGACTGTGAGCATTGCTAATTGATTAGTTTAGACTCAGCTGAGTTTATGCATCTTTACCTACATGACATATGCTAGCAATCATGTCAACCATGCCACACAATAACAACTAGTACCCATTTTGCTAACCTATGACAAAGCCACTGTATTTCTCAAAGATTAATCTTGTATGAGTATGGAGAGTGTTTCTCCATATTGGCCACGAACCAATGTTGCTAGGAAAGGTGGGTCCCATCCTAATCCTAACACCACAAGGCGAACACATCTGTCTCCTCAATGAGTCACCATTCGTTGTATTTGATATGCTCAGATGCCCAAGGCAAATGGCAAACAAATTAATATTCCCATATGGGCATAAGGGTAGCTGCTATGAACCATTGCATAGACTAGTCTGTATTACTTTGGCTTCCCAAAGCAAGGTTAAGCAATAAGCAATATAATAAGTTAATGTTACCCAAAAATAATATATATAGTTACACAATATATCTTAGTTGGTGACACATAGTTTGATCCTTAATCAACTTGGGCAAACACTCTCACTATCGGTGTGCAACTACCACCATATACACACCGCTTGCCACCCAAGTTTAAAAACATTTTTTTTAGTTTTTGTTTTCACAAATACTAGAGGCAACACATCTATCTAATATATCAAATATCCCAATTTAAAAGAGAATGATCCATCATTGGTAACTTGTGAAATTCTAAGTATGGTGCCAGGAGGAGTGATGGTGAGATATGCACGGTTGGGGTGGAGAGATTTGGTCGGTTGGGCTTAAGGGCGTGGAGGTGCGGCGTACTCGTATGGCGATTGGGGAGAATGGCGCGAGGTGGATGATGGGACCACTTGTAGTGGCTGCTAAGGGCTAGACTCATGGAGAAGGCTCGGCTTGGAGTGCATGGAAACCGTGGGCGTTTGTTCTTGCTTTGCAAGACATCGCACGCCACATGTTCAACATATTATCTACAAGGAGAGAGGTAGAAGGGGAGAAAGTGGAAAGGCTGGGCTGGGCGGTCTCCTGGGCGCCCACTGGCTGGTTGGCAGGGCCAAAGGAGACTGGGACCACTGGAAGTGTGGAAGTGAGTTAAGGTAGGATGAGTGAAGGTCAGTCAAATTCCCAAATTTGAATCACATTGCCTCTTTGACAGGTTGATTTGAGTGGGTTGCAGTGGGGTAAAAATTTGGGCCAAATTATTGTGAGTAAAGGAAGTTATGATGATCATTCTGGCGGAATATGACAGGCAGAAGAGTTATGGTTTTACTATGATCAATCTGGAAATATGGCTATATGATATGTTTAAATCCCAATTCTTGACCTGTTTGACTGAATTATTTGAGGTAGTAAATTAACTGATAAAATTATTCCAATTTAACTGAGAGCTTTTCATGATGTGTGAAAATTGTGTGATTTTTCCTAGATTTTTTCACCGACATACTAATTATTAAAATTCTTCCAATCCATTTTTAATTCATATGAACGCAATGATGAATGGATGCAAAATCCAAAAACAAGCAAAATAATCTCAAAACACAGAGAGGACCCCATTTCACTGATTAGAACATTAATTTAAGGTTTTACAATTTGTGGGTCTATTAAAATATTCATCACCTAAATTCATCAAAAATTCAATCACATGCATTATATATGGAGAGAGAGGTGAGGCCTACTAAGTGTGGAGTGTAGAGGGAGGCGACGATGATGGCTGGAGGCAGCCGATAGAGGGGAGGCAGGTGCGTCATTGACGAGGAGGCTGGTAGTGGGTGGGCAACGATCATGTGGATTTAAGGTGGTGACAGTGATAGCGCTTCAAAAAATTTTAGTAGTCTAATGGCGCAAAAAAAATTAGGGTCTAAGACTCCTAGACAGCAAATTTTTTGTCCTAGGGTGTGCCCTATATAGGTTTACACCAAGGCTGACGGCTTAAGCCAAAAATGATCTTTGCATGTGAGCACGGCCAACTATGTCACTGACATTTGGGCGCTTGCTTATCTTCATATGTGATTGCCTGCGAAGAGAAGCAAGCACCCATATGTCACTGATTGAAAATTTAATTTTAGATAAATTAGTCTATAAAAAATTATAAATTCATAACTAATTCAAATAAATTCTAATTTTAGTTAATCAGCCTCTAAAATTTGTAAATTCATAACTAATTCAAATAAATTTTAATTTTAGTTAAAATAGTTTCTAAATTTTTGTAAATTAGTAACTAATTCAAATAAATTCTAGTTTTAGTTAAACTAGTCTCTAAAATGTTCTAAATTCATAACTAATTAAAAATTAAATTCATGTTGAGTGAAATTACTCTCTAAAAATTCATAAATTCATACATAATTCAAAACAAAACCATATTTAAGTGAAACTAGTCTCTCCACATTTGTCCACGTCAATCCAAAATTATGTAATAATACATAATCGTAGTACTTATACATACCTTAGTGTTTTGTACTCCATCTTTCTACATGTAGGTCATGGGAGATTCACCAATAATTGCTTCTACGAGCTTAATCTTTTTTGATGGTTAGTGTAGAGTGGCATGCTGTCATACTGGTTATAATGTTCAATACCATTGACATCATCAATTCCCAAGATTTTTCACATTACATATAGAGCTATTTCTTTATTCAAATTCAAAGTGTCTGTTAGATAGAAAACCTATACAATGCGATCATTGAGTACCCATGGGTTATCTCTGTGTTCTACATTATTGAGGTCAACAATAGTAAGTCTGTATTTGTCAACGAACATGCCATTTAGTTGTACCCATTGGCACTTGAACACTGGGATTTGCATAGTGAGTCTATAGTCGAGTTCCTAAATTTCTTCTATGAACCCATATTATATGTTTTTTCCCAATGTACCTATTGCCTCCACTCAAACACCGTTGTTTTATGTCCTCTTTATGTTCTTTGCTTTCATGTAAAATGTGTATCCATTAATGTTATATGCTTGGCATGAGTTGACTGTACATGATGAGCCACATGTCAACCTTTTTATGGTAATTTCATTTGTGTTTTCTTCATCTGGTAGGTTTAGATTATTTAACCATTTGGTGAAGCGATGCTTGTGTACTTTTATATCCAGTCATCTAAGCGTCCATTATTCTTAGCTCTTATCTTCTTCAAGTGTTGCTTGATGTATGGCTCTACTATTGCGAGCTGTTGTAGAATGTTGTAATGTGCTTCTTGCACTCCATTGTAATCCACGTCGATGAATCTTTTCTTTCCCTTCATCTCCCTCCTAGCCAATCTGCCCTTGTGTCGAGGTACTACTACACCATTTGCCTTCCCATCATTCAAGTAATCTATACAACAATCAATGACCTCTTCTGTAGTGTATCCCTCGATCATCAAACCCTCTAGGTGAGCATGATTCCATATTTAGCCCTTCAGAATGGACATGTACCGCTTGTATGACCACACTTGATGTAGATGCAATGGACCAAGCACAATTATTGGAGGCACGACATGAACCATCAGGTGGACCATCATATCAAAATATGAGGGATGGAAGCACATCTCAAGCTAGCACATGGTTTGATGCGAGAATGTACGAAGAGGACCTAGTTCTTCATAGTTAATGACCTTCTATGATACCGTACTAAAAAAGTAGCACATCCTTGTGATGGCAATCTTTACGTGTACTAGTTTAATGGCCTTGATAGCAATAGCAAGAAATACAGTGAGCATGATATGACAGTTGTGAGAATTATAACCGGATATCAATGAATCTTTTAACGAGACTAGTCACCTGATTTTGATAAGAAATCTATGGGCACTCTAACCCCGTGAAGACACATGCAAATTGCATTCTTCTCCTTAGGTGTTAGGGTAAAACTAGCTAGAGGGAGGTAGACTTTTTTATTCACTCCATTTGTAGGGTGAAGTTCTTCTCTGATTCCCACATCTCAAGTCATTATGTGACTTTAGACTATCATTTGTCTTGCTCGATATGTCCATAAAGAGCCTGATAGTGATGTCAAACACATTCTTTTCTAGGTGCATGATATTGATGGCATAGCGAACCTCTAGATCATTCCAGTAGGGCAGGCACTTAAAGAAAATTGATTGTTTCTTGAATGGCATGGTGGGCTCATCAGTTTTCTTATGCTTTGTTCTCTTCAAACATTTCTTTGGCTCCTTTCAAAAAATGACCTTTATGTCATCTATCAATTTACACTTATTCGCCTCTTTTCAGGACTTATGCAGCATCATTGTCTTCGGTACCATCGAATTGTGTGGTTATCTAGTGGTATCTGTGATTTGTGCATAAGAACCATTGGTGCCGCATGTACACTAGCTTGTTGGAGCTTGAAAGGTACCTATATAAAGTTTCATTCAAGTAGATCACACATCCTATCTTCCATTTGATATGTCCTGAAATAGAAAACATTGTGGAATAGTCATTAATGGTAACAAAAATAATGGCTTTCACTGTGAAGTACTGCCTTAAATACTCGTCTCACAAATTTATCCTATTCTCCCATAAATCTGGCAAATCTTCCATTAATGCTTCAAAAAATACATCAATGTCAATACTAGGTTACCATAGGCCCTATATAAGGATACACAGTAAAATATACATTTGTTTCTAACAAAGCTATGTAGAAAGATTATATATAATCAAAAGTACTGGCCATGTGCTATGTGAGCTACCTAAGTGTTAATGCCAAAATCTGGATGATCCGATGGTGCTAAAGCCAATCGGCTAAGAGGTGTCCGATGGAGAATTTGATTCAGCCTGTAAACAGGATCGGCCTATAGAGATACTGGTCGGCTCATGAGACAAAACCGATTGGAACTGTAGAGAAGCCGATCAAATTAGTAGAAGATTGGATCGGTTTGAAGACAGGGAATTATCTGATCAGGGTTAGGTCTGAGAAGCCTGAGGAGAGGTAGGAAAAGGATCGGCTTGAGTAAAAAGAGGTCCGATTGCTACAGTGAAGAAGCTGATCGGGTTGTAGCGAAGGAAGACTCGGTTCCAAATTGGAAGATTATTCAGATAAAACCGAGTTTGCTTCAGCATAGCCGATCCGGCGTCCTCAATATCATCGCTACTAGCCTAAGCCTCGTACTGTCTCGGTTAGGTCTGATCTTCCAGGTTCGGTGTTAATGGCACTGTCACGACAGGCGACGGGTCTCATGCTGTTATATCCGGAGTGGTATCGGCTTTGCAGCCCGTGCCTTTTTTATACTATTCCTTGCCTAATCCGCATGTGCCTTCATTAGTTTTTCCAGCCGATGAACTACTGTTCGGCTATCTGGAGGGATCCTGTGTGCCTTGCTATCCTCTGAGTACATCCTGGTTCCTCCATTGGCTCTGTGGCTGATCCCTCATCGACACCTATCCACATCGGCTCCCCAGAGGATCGAAGAGCTTCCCGATCCTATCAGCAGCCAGCTGATAGCGAGCGCCTGTATCGGCCCGCCGTCCGACGGACTTGCTCGTCTCACTTTCTTGTCAATTGCAGGGTCAGATTAATTGGCACGCCCGCACCTATACCGACGCACCGGAGCTGATCGAACCCCACGGCCCCTGGCGCGTGTAACTCAAGCCACGCATAAAAGTCGATCCGCCTGCACTGGAGCTAAGCAGACCTCCCAGGCGACTGGCGTGTTCACGCCAGGGCGCGCGTGGGACCTCGGTGCGAACATACTTTTTTGGCACGCCCGGGTGGACCGAAGGTTTCATTCATTGGCCGATAAGAACCATACTTTATTCATCGGTCGATAGGGTAGAAATCTTCATTCATTAGCTGATTGGACTAGATTTCATTCATCGGCTAAAGAAACCTGAAGACTGTCCATCGGCTGAAGATCCTTCATTGGCTGGTGTGATATAATTCCATTCATCAACCAGCGGGACTCTACAAGTGCCTGATTAGAAGTCAGATTTTTACTCATCAACCCGGGGGCATCTTGTTGTCAATTTGTCTAAAGAAAAGGTGGATTCTAAGACATATTCGACTGAAGATGAAGCCGATGAGGAGATTACAGTTCCAATTATAATGGAGGATTTGAATGAAGACCAGAGGCGGCATATAGATTAAAACATGGATAACTTTCAGAAGCTCTGTTTGGAATCCTTCAGTATGACTAAACAAGAGCCGATTCAAAAAGCACAATTACCAAAATGTGTTTTGATGAAGGAATCAGGCCATTCAGCACCTGTGAATTCTTGACAACTTTCAGAAGCTCTATTTGGAATCCTTTAGTATGACTAAACAAGGGCCGATTCAAAAGGCATAATTACCAAAATGTGTTTTGATGAAGGAATCAGGCCATTTAGCCCCTGTGAATTCTTCCAAGTCGTTGCAAGAGATGTTCAATGGATCATTTTATCAAGCATTCAGTAATCCATCGGGAGTATGGATGGATACATTGCAAGATCTGATCAAGAAGACGATACAAGAATCATCGGCTCAAGAGCTTGATCAGGATCATGTGCCTTTGCCGATAGAGACAGAGGAAACTTGGCAAAACAAGGACCTATCGGTAAAGATGTATCCACTAGTACAAGATCAATTTGGGGGGCAACGGCAGGAGGTACCTCCAGAATTCTTTCAGAGAATCATTGTGGAGAATATCACAGGCAAAATCAGGTACCGTATCCACCTCCACATGATCAGGAAGATACTCTAAAGGAAAGGGGTTGGTTAACTAGGATTGTGGACACAGTGGAAGAGCAATTTGGTATCAAGCCCAAAGATCAAACAATTATGTATCGGCACCTATATCCAGAATTCCATTACCTCGCCGATAAATGATACCAGATTTCTCAATATTCTCAGGACAAGACAACATATCTACAATGAAACACATCAGCCGATTCTTAGCACAGTGTGGGGAAGCATCGGCTGAGGAAGCTCTCAAAGTCTGTTTCTTTCCCTTATCCCTCTCTGGATCGGCCTTTGCATGGTTTTCTTCATTACCACCAAACTTGATTGAAGGATGGGCCAATCTAGAGCAACAATTCCATGGACATTTCTGTACTAGGATTCAAGAAATGAGACTGTCATAATTGACATCGGTTAGATAGAGGCCTAATGAGTCCGTCCTAGACATCGGCTGAGGCGTAGCCGATTTCTAATGTATGGAAGCCGATATGATTATATCGGTTAAGAATGGCTGATATCGTTTAGACATCGCCGTTAGGGGATGTGTATACAACTTTTGTTGATCAAGCTGATTGAAATCTATTGTAAATAGTTAATGTTCAGAATGACATCTGGATTTTTTCCGAGGCTAAAGTTTTACAAGATTTTCTTAATGACCTCGATCACGCGCAGACGAATTTGATCTATTTTATTAATGGTGTGGATGTCATCCTCATCTGATCCAGAGATAGTCTTCAAGTTTCTGTGCCAACAAACTGCAAGCCGCACTTGGTCTGCTACCTTGGCCTCTTGGTCTTGGATTGATTTTGGTAGGCCGATGAGGTGGGACTCGGTGGAGTTGATGTCTTGACGAACCTTGTTGAGTTCCGCCACCAAAGCGGCTTCTCGTTTCTTCAAGAGGCCAAGCTTGATGTTGGTGCGTTGAAGGTCAGCTGACATTTCATCAAGCTTTTTCTTTTCACTTTGGGCAGTTAGTCGATAGTTGTTAGCCAGATTGTTTTGCTCAACGTGATCGGCTATGCGTCGTCTTGATGTGATCAGCTAGGTCCTTTGGAATTCCATGTAAGCAGCAGGTGTGAGTGTGTCCGTCAGTTCCTCTGGCAGAAGATGTTCAATTTCAACAAGTCTTCCCCTGATCGGCCTGCAATCTTTCACTAGCGAGTCAATCGGAACTTCCAGCCGATGCATAATATCTGACAACTGCTTGCGTGCATCGGCTAGTAGAAATGGTTCAATCGCTACGCTGGTGGCTGAATCTTCCTCTGCTTCCAAGTATTTGCCGATGTCAAAGGAAAAAAGATCTGCTAATGACTGCATGACAACATTAGTAAATATGGGGATCATGAGTCAAGAGAAATAACATGTAGGATGGATGTACCTTGGATACAGCGGAAGCAGTTTGAGCGATTATGCAGGTATCAGCTTGATGTGGGGTAGTTTGAGGTTGAGGTGGAGATGCCATGACTTCTGAGGATACCATCGGCTTAGCCCCAGTAACAGTGTTCAGCGTTTGGACTTCAGGAGCTGATGGTTCAGGCTGCAAAGTGAAGGTGTCAGGATAAAGGCGAAGGTAACAAAGAATTGATGCTGACACATACCACTAGAGATGCAGAAGTTAGGATGGCCGCGGGAGAAGGGCTTTGCGAAGTCGATGTAATAATGGCGACATCGGCGTCGGATTTTTGTTTCTTAGAAACCGTCCAAGTAGCCGATTTCTTGCGCTTCAGCCCTGGTGTTCATGACACTCGGAGGAGAGCCGATGGAGGTGGACCACCTTGCCCAAGGAGGGATCTGGCCGATCGTACTCTAAACCACTTTTTACTTCACCTTGGGCTTGGAGCTTGCTGATGAAGAACAAGCCGATAGGGAGTTGGCCGAAGCCCAACTAACGAGCACCAATTGAAGGATGGTAGAACTCGTATGATGGATGTTGGGATCGACCCAATGAAAATCTAATCGGCAGAACATTAGAAGTTATGAAGGATAAAAGGATTGTCTTTGATTCTTCATCGGCTAAGGCGTTTATCGGATGAAACCTGGAAGGCATTTCAAAGGACGAGTCGTCCTCGTATGCGAACCAGGTGGTGACCTCTTTAGTGAAGCCATTGCACGGAGGAAGCAGGAGTAGCGGCCGATGAAGTAATTTGCGAGAGTTCGCCTTCGGTCTTCGGAGCTCGTCGAGGTTTGGGGGTTTTGATGGGAAGAAGTGTGTGGAAGAAGGCTGAGGCGGAGAGGTATTTTATAGAGACGGAGCGACCTAGGCAGAAATCTAAGCCAATTAATGCAAGTTTTAACGGGTCATCCTGGTTTGCGGAGACTTCCAACGGCTCAAAATTTCGTAGTTTGTTGGCAAACTCTGAAATTTGGGGGCATGTGTAAACGCCAAAATCTGGACGATCCGATGGTGCTAAAGCTGATCGGTTGAGAGGTGTCCAATGGAGAATTTGATTCAGCCTGTAAACAGGATCGGCCGATGAAGATACTGGTCAGCTCATGAGACAAAGTCGATCGGAACTGTAGAGAAGCCAATCAAATTAGTAGAAGATTGGATTGGTTTAAAGACAGGGAATTATCTAATCGGGGTCAGGTCCGAGACGCCCAAGGAGAGGTAGGAAAAGGATCGGCTTGAGTAAAAAAAGGTCCGATTGCTACAGTGAAGAAGCCGATCAGGTTGTAGCGAAGGAAGACTTGGTTCCAAATTGGAAGATTATTCAGATAAAACTAAGTTTGCGGAAGAGCCGTGGACTCAATGGCAAGATGTTCTATCTTTGTAAATTGTAACCTTATTAGGAAGGTTTAGTTAGTTAGTTAACTTCTCTAGAGGTATTTTCCTTTGTTCTTGTTAGAAAATAACGCCCAATAGTTGTAAACGTGTCGGACTCTGTCTGTAAATCTAGGGTATAAATATAGACCACCTGGAAACATGTTACAGATCTCTCGATCAATATACAATCTCGGCGCATCACCACCCTAGTTCAACTAGGTTTTACCGATGGGTTCTGGCTCTTGACGCGGGGCTGCATCAGTAAAGTTCGATCTCCGGTGATAGGGTAAGTCCCGCCACCATCTTGATATATTCTGCTCTGTCTAGGCTGCATTGGTTATATTCGACCTCTTAGGCCGATCAGACGTATCGCATCACGTCCGTGCAGGGCCTATCGGCCTGTTAAGCTCCCTCTGTCATCATCAATTTTATGCTGCATCGGTTAGGTTCGACCTACGGGGCTGCCGATGGTAGATTGAGCTTCACGCTTATAGTTTTTTCTACACGACGTATCATCGGAGTGTTAGCCGATGAGTTACCCATGCTCTGAGCTTCACGCCCAGTACATCGGCCCCTCGGCTGATACGTATCAGCATTTAGAGCTGTCTCTTGACGCGTAACGCCGAGCATATCGGTCTCCTAGCCAATACACACCTGCCTTAAGAGAGACGTCCTCTCATCGGCTCAGCTAGCCGATGGGTTCGTTCCTATCTTTGCTTCAACATAGCCGATCCGATGTCCTCCGAATGCAACACGAGACTGACGATGGCAGAGAGAGCTTGGTAGGCCGATAGACCCTGGACGGATGTGATGCGATACATTTAATAGGCTGAAGAGGTCGAACCTAAACAATGCAGTCTTAGATAGAGCGAGGCATATCGGGATAGTGGCGGGACTTACCCCTTCACTGGAGATTGAAGTTAACCGATGCAGCCCCGCGTCGAGAGCCAGACCCTGCCGGTAGAAACCTAGATGAACTAGGGTGGTGATGCACCGAAGTAGTTTTAACTGAAAGATGTCTTCACATAGGCTCCTAGGGGGTCTATATTTATACCTTGAGTTTAAAAAATCCGATATGGTTTCAATAACCATCGGATGTTATCTCCTAAAAATATAATAGAAAATATCTCTAAGGAAGTTAACTAAACTAACTAAATCTTCCTATATAAGATACGATTTATATAGATAAAATACCCTACCATGAGTGCCACGCCTCCTTCTCAAATTCGGTCTCATCTGGATAATCTTCTATTCTTGGACCGAATCTCTCCTTTCTTTATCCGATCGGCTTCCTCCCTGTAGCAACCAAACTTTTCTTTTACTTTAGCTAATCTTTTCTAACCTTTCCTTGGGCTTTCCAAATTTTGGCGTTAACACATGTCCCCCAATTTCGAAGTATGAAAGCTCATGCTTTGAAATTCTCTGCCTCAGGCCTCTAATGCTCCGAAATCTCCTCCCTTTCTGATAATCGACTTTCGTAAGCCGATACCACATGCATCAGATGTGCTAAACTGTTAAACTCTTGGAAAAAAAATTTTCACCTGATGCGACTTGACAACCCTTGGAAGGCCAAATCAGCTAACTATTCATTGCTAAGAATAAGACTATAACACCAGCTTCTAATGTCCAGGAAATGTTGGATGTACTCCAGAACTGACTCATTAGGCCTCTGTCTAACCGATGTCAAATCTAACAGTCTTATTTCTTGAATCCCAGTAAATAAATATTTATGTAATTATTGTTCAGATCGGCCCATCCTCTAATTGAGTTTGGTGGTAACAAAGAAAACCAAGTGAAAGCTGATCCAGAGAGGGACAATGGAAACAAAATGGACATTGAAGGCTTCCTCAGCTGATGCTTCTCTACACTGGGTTAAGAATCGGCTGATGTGCTCTGTTGTAGATATGTTGTCTTGCCCTGAGAATTTGGAGAAATCTAGCATCATGTATCGGTGAGGCAATAGAACTTTGTTAAACCATTCTAGATATGGGTACCGATACATAATTGTTTGATCTTTAGGCTTGATACAAAATTGCTCTTTCACCATGTCCACAATTCTGGCTAACCAATCCTTCTCCCTTAGAATGTCTCTCTGATAATGTGGAGGGGGATATGGTATCTGATTATACCTGAGAAACTCTCCATAATAAGTGTGTAAATTGGGATCGCCATCTAGGTAGACACGTTGATATCCTCCACAATAATTACCCTAAAAGTTTTCTAGAGGTACCTCCTGCCGTTGCCGTTCAAATCGATCTTGTGTTGATGGATATACATTTGTTGATAGGTCCCTCTTGTTTTTATAAGTTTCCTAAGATAACTTTGCCTCTATCGGTAAAGGTACATGATCTTGATCAGGCTCTTAAGCTTATAATTCTTGTATCATCTTCTTGATCTTGTAGTGTATCCATCCATACTCCTGATGGATTACTGAATGCTTGATAAAATGCTTCATTGAATATCTCTTGCAATGGCTTGGAAGCATTCAGAGGTGATGAATGGCCTGATTCTTTCATCAAAACATATTTTGGTAACTGTACTTTTTGAATTCGCCCTTGTCTAGTCATACTAAAGGATTCCAAACAAAGTTTCTAAAAGTTATCCATGTTCGGCTCTATCTGCTACCTTTGGTCTTCATTTAGACCATCCATGGTTACTGGAACTATAATATCCTCATCGGTTTCTTCTTTGGACGAATGTGCCTTGGAATCAACCTCTTCTTTAGACATATTGGCAACAAGATGCCCTCCAGGTTGATGAGTAAAAATTCTGACTTCTAATCAGGCAATTGCATAGTCCTACTGGTTAATGAATGGTCTTCAAGTTTCTCCAGCCGATGAATGAAATCCCGTCCTATCGGCTGATGAATGAAAATTTCTACCGCACTGGCCGATGAATGAAGTACGAGTCCTATCAGCCGATGAATGAAATCATCTATTCCATCGGGCGTGCTAAAAAATATGTTCGCGCTGGATCTCGCATGCCTGGCGCAAACACGCCGAAGCCTGAGAGGCCTACTTAGCTCTAGTGCAGGCCGGTCGGCTTCTCTCCGTGAGTTTCGCTCAGCTCCAGTGCGATGGTGTGCGTGCGGGTGTGCTAGTCAATTTGACCTTTCAATTAACAAGGAGATGAGGCGAACAGATCAGTCGGACGATGGGCCGATACGAGCCTTCGCTATTGGCTAGTCACCAATAGGATCGAGGCTGTCATCGACCACGTCCAGATCGCCGATAGGGATCGGGACACTATTCCATCGGCTGAAGAGTTGATGAAGGCTTGGAAAGATGTCGACGAAGGATATGATGGCTCCGGGTGTGGTGAAAGCGAGATCCTGATCCATCGGCTATAGAGCCGATGGAGGCACCAAAGGATATTAAAATTAAAGCATGCTGGATCCCTCTTGGTAGTCGACAGAAGCTGTAGTGGTTATTTATTGGCTGGAAAGCCGATGAAGGCATATGTGAAGTGGCAAGGAATCGCATAAAAAACACAATGGCTTCAAAGCCGAAACCGCTCTGGATATAGCAAGGGCGAAGCGAACCTATTGGCTAGCTGAGCCGATGAGAGGATGCCTCTCTATAGACAAGCGCACATCGGCCTTCTGGCCGATGCATTTGGCGTGGCGCTTGAGCGGATTCTCTAAAGACTAGTGTGTACCGGCCGAGGAGCCGATACGCTAAGCGTGGCGCTCAATATATAGATAACTCATCAGCTAACACTTTGATGAAACGCCGTATAGAGACCTATAGGCCTAAAGCTCAATCTACCGTTGACAGCCTCGTAGGTCGAACCTAACCGATGTAGCACAAGACTGACGATGGCGGAGAGAGCTTGGTAAGCTGATAGACCCTGCACGGACGTGATGCGATACATCTGATCTGCCTAAGAGGTCGAACCTAAATGATGCAGCCTTAGATAGAGCAAGACATATCGGGATAGTGGCGGGACTTACCCCTTCGTCGGAGATCGAAGTTAACCAATGTAGCCTCGCGTCGAGAGCTAGACCCCACCGGTAGAAACATAGATGAACTAGGGTGGCATTGAGCCGAAGTAGTTTTGATTGAAAGATGTGTTCATATAGGCTCCTAGGGGGTCTATATTTATACCCTGGGTTTACAAAGTCTGACGTGGTTACAACAACCATCAGATGTTATCTCCTAAAAATATAAAAGAAAATATCTCTAAGGAAGTTAACTAAACTAACTAAACCTTCCTATATAAGATATAATTTATATAGATAAAATACCCTGCCGTGAGTGCCATAGCTCCTCCTTAAACTTGGTCTCATCTGGATAATCTTCTATTCTTGAACCGAATCTCTCCTTGCTTTATCCGATCGGCTTCCTCCCTGTAGCTACCGGACTCTTCTTTTACTTCAGCTGATCTTTTCCAACCTTTCCTTGGGCTTTTTAAATTTTGGTGTTAACACTTGTCAACAATATTAGCATCAGGGGAAGTGTTGTTAATTGTTCTGTACTGGTTAGTACCGCATGTTGGACACTTATCCAAAAAAGCGTACTCCTTCCGGTATAGGATATAGTGGTTTATACATGCATGAATCTTTTACATATATGGGAATGCGTAGGCTACGATAGCATAAAATAACATTTTTTTCTACCACTCACATCAAGACATCATGCGAAGAAGAGAACATGGACTGTTACCACGAGATATGCAGTGCAGTAGAAGTAGATTTGGAGAAGCCGATCCAACCACATGCGCGTCAAGATGGTAGATGAAACAATAGATCACCGTGATCCTGATGCCGATCAATGCCACAAGGAGCAGCGCCTCCACCGGTATCTACACGTCCGAGACTGGAACACCGATTGCGGGTGTACTAGCACTCGCAAGCAGCTAGGGTTTTGCTTGGGAGGTGGCAGCTAGAGTTTTTGCTCGAGGTAAACAGAGGTATCTCTCCTTGACCTCCCTGCCTCTCTATATATATGATTTCTCAATTGGGCCTAGGGGACCATTGCCCAATAGGAGTTTACTCAGATCTTTATCGAATTGAGCCCTTATCCAAATCATATTCGAATAATCATTCCAGCCTGTTAAGCTTGTGATGCTATAGGTTCACATATATTTGGTCGCAACCTAGAAACACCTTTCCGATCATCCTATTAATAGCAGTCTCTAGCAAGGCATATTAACACCAAAATATACATAAAGATCACATTTGCTGAGCCTGTAATGTTCTTATGTAAGAATCCCTTTACCTTATAATATCGATTGAGCTCAAGGCGAGACTTGTGTCATCCTCTTAATAGCTCAGTTACTCTCTTGATCCTATGATGGATTATAAACTTGTGACTGACTCCTCAATCACTTTGGTATGACCATGCACTTCTATTATCCATTATATCAAGGGGTCGAGAGATATCTCTTCCACAGGAGGGGCAAATTCTATCTTGATCACTCACATCACCCTACATATTTCATAGCATATCCGAAAACTACTTTTATGACTATCCTATTACAGAGTAGTGTTTGGTAGTATCAAAATAAACCACTATATATGTTGGGAACCATGGTGATCTTAAATCTAAGGACTTCACATAAACACTAATTGACATTAACTGATGATACATAAAATTTCTGCAGTATCTCATAACAGGTTTATCTAACATATGTTCATATTATCGATTTGGTATCTTCATATCATGATCCATAAGATATAATTATCAATCAATACATATACTAATTTTACAATTATATTTGTTCCTCATATGATATATGATTAGGGATCATTTAGAAATACAAATATCTGACATTAGAAGTCTCATGTAAGTTACATACTCATTGATTAATAATGATAATGTTTATTTCAAGGAACAAACCAATATACTATAAACATAGTATGTAATATATATAACATCTCCATGTTGTCTCTAGTGTATATCATTAACATTGCACACCATGCGATAGGTGATAGATAAGTTTCTTCTGTTAGTTAGTAAATAGTTGGGCATTGGCAGCAAGTCTTTCAAAAGCCCTAAAAAGTTTTTGAAACTACTGTCAAACTAACCGTTAGGATCTCAACCTCAAAAGTTCAAGCACCGAGTGTAATATTAAGTACTCCTTGTCATATCACTTTCATTCATCATACAAAAGTTTCTTCATTGCCTTCTGTAATGCCTCAAAATTATCTAAATCTCTTGCTGACCCTATTAGCACCTTAGGGTTAGCATGGCATAGCATAAACTCTAAATCAAAATCATTATTTCCACAACCATTCCCATTAGTAGCAACATCATCCATACAATCATTATCAACATCCTTCTGATTTTTATTTATCCACTTGGTCACTCCATTCATATATTTCTTTCTTGCCATGATGGGACCAAATCGTTTAGTTGTTCACAAATCTACATGTCACCAAGTGACCTATGATTACATATATATTTGCTTGTACTTTTTAATTTTTACAGTCACTGATATTTCTTTGTCTTCTTACTCGAAGCATGCATCTTAGTATCTTTAATAAATTTAGATACTTTCTCCATGTATAATGACACAAATGTTGACGTATGATACATTCAATGCAGGTCCTTCTCTATAGATTAATGCAAAAATAAATATTTCACAAATAACTAAAATTAACAATGTAATTATCTAAGTATAGTTTACACGTAACTAATTAATTGATAATACACACCCCAAACTAATTACTACGCATAAAATTACATACATTTATAATAAAATATTATATATGTATTTCATAGCTAAATCTATAAATTTTAATTGTACATAAATACCTATTTTAGCTATAAAAAGATTAAATTTGCTCACTAAGGGATGAGGAATAAAAAAATAGACAATTTATCTATTTTTCTCTCTCCTAACTAGATCTACAAAATTGACATGGACATAAAATATCTATTTTGGTCTATTAAAACATTACATTTATCCACTAAGTGATGACTACAAACTATTCAAAAGGAATGCACTAGACAAATTTGATCCAATTTGAGCTCTAAGTAGCAAAATAAAATTTTTTGACATGTGTCATACATAGATCCATCATATCCAAATCATAAAAATGGAAGAAAACTATATAATTAGTGTAAAAAAGCATGATTCTAACCTTGGATAGCAAAATCCATCAAAGATTTTTGAGGTAAAAACCTTCTACTCTAAATTTTGCTTGATTTAAGAGAGAGAAAACTCGAGCTAAGGGGAAGAAGGTTTTATAGAGGCTATATATTTTTATAGGCTGCTGGCTTAGGGCTCCTTAGTAGTGATGACGCCCTGAGCCAATCACATGCGATAATATGGCCATTAGTGCAGGCAACCGGCCATCAGACCCTCTACCCACCACTATGCAAGCGAGCCGTTATAGCTGAAAATAGGGCATGCCTGTGTAGTAAAAGTGGCATCGCATGTGAAAATGCTCTCTCTAGTAATAGCCTCCAACTACCATAGTTTATCTGGGGACAGTGTGTGTCATATGCTGAGCCTTGACTTGTGCTTTTTGTAACTTGGAATTTTATATAGATAGGAAAACAAAAATTGTATTGTACTCATGGGAGTACACTCCTAATCCTCGCATAGCCCTTGTATTAACGTGTTACACCTATATAGCAACTTGAGCACAATCTTTAAAACTACATTACCCGTCCCTAAAAAAAGTGCATTTCTGACTATACACATGGATTTAGGCGTACTAGAAATGCATTCTTTTTGGACAAGGCAACACCATTTACAAGATACTAGAAAGTTGTTAATGCTAGAATTTAATTCAACCGGATCGGCCAATGGAAATACTGATCGGCTCGTGGGACAAAGCCGATCGGTACTGTAGAGAAGCCGATCAAATTAGTAAGAGATTGGATTGGTTTGAGGACAAGGAATTATCTGATGGGGTCAGGTTCGAGAAGCCCAAGGAAAGGTTGGAAAAGGATTGGCTTGAGTGAAAGGAGGTTCGATTGCTACAAGAAGGAAACCGATAGAGTGGAGCAAGGAAATGTTCGGTCTAAAATTAGAAGATTATCCAAATAAGATCGAGTTTGTGGAGGAGCCATAGGGTTCATGACAGGGTATTATCATTAGTTAAGATTGTATCCTATATGGTTAGGAAGTCTTAGTTAGTTTAGTTAACTGCTTTAGAGAAATTTTCTGTTATTTTTGTTAAGAGATAACATTCGATGGTGGTTATAAACGCGTCAGACTGTAAATCCAGGGAATAAATATATACCTCCTGGAAACATGTAAGAGATCTCTCGATCAATATACAACTTCGGCGCATCGCCACCCTAGTTTATCTAGGTATTTACCGATGGGTATGGCTCTCGACGTGGGGTTGCATCGGTTAAGTTCGATCTCCGGCGAAAGGGTAAGTCCTGCTACTATCCTGGTATATTTTGTTCTATCCAAGGCTGTATCGTTTAAGTTCGAACTCTTAGTCAGATCAGGTGTACCGCATCACGTCCGTGCAAGATCTATCAGCCTATCAAACTCCCTCCGCCGTCGTCACTCTCGTGCTGCATCGGTTAGGTCCGACGTACGGGCTTGCCGATGGAGGATTGAGTTTTAGGTCTATAGATCTCTCTACGGTGTTTCATCGGAGTGAGTAGCCGATGAGTTATCCTAAACGTAGGTCCCCATCGTTGTGTGGCCGATGGATTTAGATGTAGGACCGCATCAGGCGTTAGGCCTGTAGGTAGCCGATGGCATCTCTCCTACCTCGTCGTCATGTTCGGTCCGAGCCCTCGCCGTCTCAGTGTCGTTAACCTCCGGCCTCATATTATCTCGGTTAGATCCGATCAATCGAGGCTGGCCCTAACGGCGCCGTTACTGCTGTTGCTCGCCCACATGGCCTCTTGGGGATCGGCTCCCACTCCGTGCATCTGATGTGGGTAGCGCCATCGGCTCTTTGGTTCATAGGCGCTTTAGTGTGTTACACATGTCTATCTCTCGCACTTCCATCGGCTTTTCAGCCGATGCGTTAGCATTCTCATCTCTATTGGCATACAGCCGATAGGGAGAGTCGAGTAGGCCTTCCGGCTGACCGATGTACATATCTTATCTCCTCTCCTTGTCAATTGTAGGGTCAAATTGAATGGCACACTTGTGAACCTCAAGGCTTAAGGACCTGCACTGGAGTTAAGCAGACCTCCTAGGCCTTCGCGTGACCAAGCCGTCGTCTTTCCCCGATCGCGGGATTTTTGGCGGTGAGCACGCTTTTTGGCACGCCCAGTAAGACTAGAAGACCTTTTCATCTGTTGAAGATCTTTCATCAGCTGTGATCCAAGGGCAGGTAAAGAGATCAACACAGACAACGTGATCCTAGTGACGATGAAGGATTTGACTGAAGAGCAAATGTACCAGGTGGAGCAAAACACAGCTAATTTCTAGAAGCTCTATCTGGAGTCCTTTAGTATGACCCAACAAGGGCCGATTCAAAAATCCTAGCTGCCAAAGCCAGTTTTGGAAGGAGAATCGAGCCGGTCACCACCCGTTAGCCCTTGGAAGTCGTTACAAGAGATGGTTGATGAAGCTATTCACCATGCACTCGTTAACCAATCGGGTGTATTGGTGAATACTTTGCACAATCTGATTAAGAAAATTGTGGACGGGTCTATCGTTAAGGAACCTGATCAAGGGCCAATATATTTGCCGATGAGAACAGGGCAACCACAGGTTACTTGTGGATCTAGAAGGGACGTATCGGAAAATATGTTTCCGCCAGTACAAGATCGGATTAGGGGCAACATGATAACATGATGCCAGGATATCATCGGACAGCTTATTATGGGGAATATAGGCAAGAATATCCTGGTAATAATTATCAAGGAGATCATTACAGGCCATATCAAGTGCCAACTTTACTTCCACGGTACCAAAGAGAAAATCCAAAGGAGGAGGATTGGTCTGCTAGAATTGAGGAAGTCGTCAGGGAGCAATTTGGCATTAGGCCTACGGAACAAACCTTTATGTATCGGCACCCTTACCCGGAGTGGTTTGACAGAGTTTCGCTGCCACACCGATACAAGATTCTAGATTTCTCCAGATTCTCAGGGCAAGATAGCGTATCTACAATGGAACATATTAGCCGATTCTTGGCCCAATGTGAGGAAGCATCTGCTGACGAAGCTCTGAGGGTCCATTTATTTCTATTATCCTTATCTAGATCGGCCTTCTCTTGGTTTTCTTCGCTGCCTCCAAACTCAATCAAGAGATGAGCCGATTTGGAGAAATAATTCCATAAATACTTCTTTGCTGGAATTCAAGAGATGAGGTTGTCAGACTTGACATTGGTTAGGCAGAAGCCTAATGAATCAGTTCTAGAATTCATCCAGCGTTTCCGGATGTCAGAAGCCAATGTTACAGTCTCATTCTAAGTGATGGACAACTAGCTAATTTGGCCTTCCAGGGGTTGCTGGCCCTGATCAGGGAACATTTCTCTTCACAAGAATTCGAGAGCTTGTCACACCTACTCCAAAGGGTATCGGCTCATGAAAGCCGATTTGCTGAGACCAAGAAAGAGAGGTTCCATCGGAAAGCCACTTAGCTACAGGTATATGCATCAGACTTAGATGATGAGGAATCTGATGCAGAAGTGGGTTTGGTGGAATGGACCAGGAGTAAGAAGCATGTATCATGCCTGTGGATTAAGAATACCAATAAGGGAGAAAGATATGATTTTGATATCAACAAAGCTGATAAGATATTCGATCTTCTCCTCCAAGAAAAGCAGATTCAACTACCGCCAAACCATGTAATCCTATCTACCGAAGAACTCAAAAATAAGAAGTATTGCAAGTGGCATAATTCAATATCTCACCACACCAACGAGTGTAAAGTTTTTCGGCAATAGTTACAATCGGCTGTCGAACAGGGGAAAATCAAGTTCGAGGACAAAAAGCCGATGAAGGTTGATGGGCATCCTTTTCCTGTGAACATGGTGTTTGTGGGGGCACTCAAGAGATCGGTCCGATGAGAAAAGGCGCTAAAAGAGGTCAAAGGTTACCTCATCAGACCTAATCAAAAAATATTCCAGAGTATAAGACGAAGAGCGACGAGCAGCAATGAAACAAGAAAGGTACAATCCACATTGGGGTTGTCCCTTTTTTCAGTATTGCTGGGATCAAAATATGAGGTTGCCGTCTATAGAAGATTGTCCTGAATGTAACAAACTAGGATCTCAGTACATCGACCAAAGCAGGACGTCATATGATCGGCCTCCCATCAAGCGGGCATCGGTGCATAGCCAATTAGGGCCGATCAACGAAAACTATGGTCAAAGGTCAACTGAGGATAGGGAATTACATAAAGGATCGTACCACAAAGGATCAATGGTGTCCGTCCAGGATTTTCACAATAAATCAGAAGAGGAGGGCACAAAGGCTGCGGCATAGAGAGCAGCACAAAAGGCGGTCTCAGAACCATGAGGAAGCTGATCAAAGCCAAAAAGTTAAAAAAGTATGACGAGTAAAGCAAAAAGAGGATGATGCTGGCACATCGGCTCCGACCAACATGGTATTCTTCTTGCCCTTGGATTATAAAGCATGTGCATCCGATGAAGAGGATCAAGAAGAAGATTTTGCCCAATTGACGCTGGAACCAAGTCAAGCCATATTTGACATGCCAGAAGACTCCAAGCATCGGCACCTAAAACCATTGTATATCAAGGGGTATGTTGATGGGAAGCCGATGACAAAGATGTTAGTCAATGGAGGCGTAGCTGTCAACTTAATGCCATATGCTATGTACCGCAAGCTGGGCAAGATGGTTGAAGACTTAGTCAAAACAAATATGGTATTAAAAGACTTTGGAGGAAATCCATCGGAAACAAAGGGGTGCTGAACATGGAGCTGACAGTTGGAAGCAAGATGTTGCCCACCACATTCTTTGTTATCGATAGTAAGGGTTCATATAGTCTACTTCTCGGCAGGGATTAGCTTTACATCAACTGTTGTGTTCCTTCCACAATGCATCAAAGCCTCATACAGTGGCAAGAGGACAAAGTTGAGGTGATCGCGGCTGATCAGTCAACCAGTATTGCAACAACCGATATGCCAATCTAGGAGGCTGATGGGTTCACTTGCCTGTCTGGGAAAGCATGGGATGGTGATTTCTTTGAGGTGACCAATAAGGGAATAAAGCCGATTTAGTAAGTCAGCTTGGGTCCATTGTTTCCATGGAAACCATAGAAGACTCCAAAGGAAAGTTAGGACAAGGTTTTACGTCGGCCTATGAGGTAGAGGAAATAGATATAGGTTCAGGAGATAGGCCAAGACCGATGTATATTAGTAAAAATCTATGTATTGAATCTCGAGAAAAGTTGATAAAATTATTAAAGGAATTTTGGAAATGTTTTGCTTGGGATTACCATGAGATGCCGGGATTAAGCTAATCGATTGTTGAACATCGGCTTCCTATTAGACCAGGATATCGGCCATTTAAACAACCACAGAGAAGGTTCAAAGCAGAGCTGCATGATAAAATCAAGGCAGAGATTACAAGATTATACGATGCAAATTTCATCAGACCGTGCCGATATGCTGAATGGGTATCCAATATTGTCCCGGTGAAGAAGAAAAACGAAAAACTGAGGATATGCATCGACTTTCAAGATTTGAACAAGGCGACCCCTAAAGACGAGTATCCGATGCCAATGGCGGATTTATTAATTGATGCTGCATCGGGTTACAAGATCATTAGTTTTATGGATGGAAATGTAGGCTACAATCAGTTTTTTATGGCGAAAGAAGATATCTACAAGACTGCATTTAGATGTCCTGGAGCTATCGGCTTGTACGAGTGGGCAGTCATGACTTTCGGATTGAAGAATGCCGATGCAACCTATCAAAGAGCCATGAATTATATATTTCATGATCTTATTGGCCAACTGGTGGAGATATATATTGATGATGTGGTGGTAAAATCCAAAGGTATTGAAGACCATATAGCCGATCTGCGAAAAGTACTAGAGAGAACGAAGAAGTATGGACTCAAGATGAATCCTCATAAATGTGCTTTTGGCATATCGGCTGGGCAATTTTTTGTGTTTCATGGTGCATGAGAGAGGGATCGAAGTTAGTCAATGAAGCAATAGAGCTATCTAGATCACCGAGCCACCAAGCAATAAACTATAGTTGCAATCCTTGATCGGCAAGCTCAACTTTATAAGGAGGTTTATCTCAAATTTATCAGGGAGAATTGAGTCCTTCACTTCTTTATTGAGGTTGCGGGCCGATCAAGAGTTTGTATGGGGTGTTGAGCAGTAGAAAGCTTTTAATCTTATTAAGGAATACCTGAATTCTTCACTAGTATTGATTCCGCCACAGAAAGGGGTACCGTTCAAGTTATATTTGTCAGCCAATGAGAAGTCAATCAGATCAGTGCTTGTACAGGAATTCGAATCAAAAGAGCGAGTGGTATTCTATTTGAGCCGACGACTTCTGGATGCTGAAACTAGGTATCCTGCGGTGGAAAAGTTATGCCTATGTCTATATTTCTCATGTACAAAGTTAAGGCATTATCTTTTATCGGTTGAGTGTACAGTGCTTTGCAAAGCCGATGTGATTAAATACATGCTATCAGCTCCAGTCTTGAGGGGGCGAATTGGTAAATGGATATTTGCTCTGATGGAGTTCGATCTGAGGTTTGAATCGGCTAAGGCAGTCAAGAGACAAGCGGTGGCCATTTTATTGCACAGCATAGAGGAATCCAAGAGGATTTTGTAGAGCCGATCCCGTGGGCGTTTTTCTTTGATAGATCGGTTTGCAGCCATGGTTCTGGTATTGGCTTGGTGATCATATCGCCTCGGGGGGCAAGCTTTGAGTTCGCTTTCATAATCAAGCCTTATAGTATGAATAACCAAGCAGAGTATGAAGCGGTACTCAAGGGTCTTCAGCTGCTGAGGGAAATCGGAGCCGATACGGTGGAGGTCATTGGAGATTCTTTGTTGGTGATCAAACAGTTATCTGGGGAATATGAATGCAAAGATAAAGTTTTGCGGTCATATTATGAAGAATGTCAACAGTTGTTAAAGGATTTCAAGATGGTGTCATTGGATCATATTCCTAGGGAGCAAAACGCGGAAGCCAATGATCTTGCTCAGACTGCTTTTGGGTATCGGCTGAACAGTAAAGTGGAAGTCGAGATAGCCATATGGAAGTCGATGATTGGAGATGGGAAATTATTCAGTATTTGCAAAATTTGTCAAAATCAGTTTCCAAGAAGCTTCGGTATAAGTCTATTAAGTACATATTACTTGATGAGGAATTATATTATCGGTCCATTGATAGGGTGCTGTTAAGATGCTTGGGTGCCAAAGAAGCTGCGTTGGTAATGAGCGAAGTACACGATGGCGTTTGCGGAGCCCATCAATCGGCTCATAACATGAGATGGCTGATGAGGAGAGCTAGATATTTTTGGCCAAGGATGTTGGAGGATTGTTTCAAATATTGCAAAGGCTGCCAAGATTGTCAGAAGTTTGGGAATGTGCAGCGAGCTCTAGCATCAGTTATGAATC
This sequence comes from Oryza coarctata, assembly GCA_030770085.1. Lineage (NCBI taxonomy): Eukaryota > Viridiplantae > Streptophyta > Magnoliopsida > Poales > Poaceae > Oryza > Oryza coarctata. The sequence goes on along the minus strand of CM061484.1, from coordinate 5,766,793 downwards.
CGATAATCAAGCCACGACCATTTAGAGGTTGGGGAATCGACATGATCAGCCAGATTTATCCTTCATCGAGTAAAGGGTATAAGTTCATATTGGCGGCAACGGACTATTTTACAAAGTGGGTAGAGGCTATTCCTTTGAAGAAAGTTACTTCTAGGGACGCGATTGAGTTCATCAGGGAACATATTATATATTGGATTGAAATTCCACATACAATTACTACCGATCAAGGTTCTATCTTCGTGTCTAAGGAGTTTTAAAAGTTTGCTGCTAGTATGGGGATTATGTTGTTGAATTCATCACCATATTATACTCAAGCTAATGGATAGGCCGAAGCTTCCAACAAGAGTTTAATAAAGTTGATCAAGTGCAAGATTGATGAGCAGCCACAAAGATGGTACATTACATTAAATGATTCATTGTGGGTCTATCGGATGGCATGTCATGGATCTACTCAAGTACCGCAATATCAATTAGTATACGATCATGAAGCAGTTCTTTCATGGGAGCTTAACATCGGCTCTAGGAGGGTGTCTCTGTAGGATCAATTGACAGCCAATGATTATTACACCTTTATGACCGATGAGCTCGATGATTTAACTCAGAGTCGGTTAGAAGCATTTGAAAGGATCAAGAAAAACAAGGCTAAGGTTGTTAGGCATCATAATAAAAGAGTGATGGTCAAATTTTTTTCTGAAGAAATCTCGTTTGGATGTTGATTTTACCGATTGGATCTAGGGATAATAAGTTTAGAAAATGGTCACCCAATTGGAAAGGACCCTATCGGATCAATCGGTGTGTGCCTGGCAATGCTTATATATTAGAGAGTCTTGAAGGGGAGAAATTTGCCAAAGCGCTTAATAGAAAATATTTGAAGAGGTATTATCCTAGCGTTTGGGTAGGCGCCTAAATCGGCTGAGCATAGCCGATTTTTAAATTTCTTTCGAAGACAGACATGCTCTTAAAAGTGGTATCAACAAATGGTACTGATCATGTAAATCGACTGAGGCGTAGCCGATTTCTAATGTACGGAAGCCGATATGATTATATCGGTTACAGATAGCCGATATCGTTGAGATATCGCCTTGAGAAAATATATATATACAACTTTTGTTGATCAAGCTGGTTAAACTCTATTACAAATAGTTAATGTTCAGGATGACATCTTGGGTTTTTTCCGAGACTAAAATTTTACATGAATTTCTTAATGGCCTCGATCGCGCGCAGGCGGATTTGGTCTATTTCATTGATGGCGTGGATGTCATCCTCATCTGATCCGAGGATGGTCTTCAAATTTCTATGCCGACGAACTGCAAGGTGCACTTTGTCTGCTACCTTGGCCTCTTGATCCTGGATTGATTTTGGTAGGCCGATGAGGTGGGACTTAGTGAAGTTGATGTCGTCACGCACTTTGTCGAGTTCCACCATCAAATCAGCTTCTCGTTTCTTCAAGAGGCCAAGCTTGGTGCTGGTGCATTGAAGGTTAGCTGCCATTTTATCAACCTTTTTCTTTTCACTTTGGGCAATTAGCCGATCGTTGTGAGCTAGATTGTTTTACTCAACACGATCGGCTATGCGCCATCTTGATGCGATTAGCTGGATCCTTTGAAATTCCAAGTAGGCAGCAGGCGTGAGTACGTTGGTCAGTTCCTTAGGCAAAAGATGTTTGATTTCAGCAAGGCTTCGCCGGATCGGCCCGTAATCTTCCATCAACGAGTCAATCGAAGTTTCCAGCCGATACATAATATCTGACAACTGCTCACATACATCAGCTGATAAAGATGGTTCAATCGCTGCGCTGGTGGCCAAATCTTCCTCTGTTTCTAAGTATTTGCCGATGTTGAAGGAAAACAGATCGGCTAATGACTGCACGTTAACATTAGTAAATATGGGGATCATGAGTCAAGAAAAATAACATGTAGGACGAATGTACCTGGGATACAGTGGGAGCAGCTATGTGAGTATCAGCTTGATGTGAGGCAGTTTGGGATGCAGATGCTATGACTTTTGAGAATACCATCGACTCAGTCCTGGTAACAGTGTCCAGCAGTTGGATTTCAGGAGCCAATGGTTCAGGCTGCAAAGTAAAGGTGTCAAGATAAAGGCAAAAGCAATGGAGAAGAATTGATGCTGACATATACCAATGGAGATGCAGAAGTCAAGATCGTCGCAGGAGAAGGGCTTCGCAAAGCTGATATGATGATTGCGACATCGACGCTGGGTTTTTGCTTCTTAGAAACCATTCGAGTAGCCGGTTTCTTACGCTTCAGCCCTGGTGTTCATGACACTCGGAGGAGATCTGATGGAGGTGGAGCACCTTGTCCAAGGATGGATCTAGCTGATTGAGGTTGATAAATAATCGGCCAACCACTTGCGCTGGTTGTACATCTTTGTCGCCAGCCTGTGGAACAAGGGAATCAAGACACAGTTGAAATTTAATACGATGAAGAAAAGATAGTACCAGGAGAAAGATTACCTCTTCATCGGATTCGACATAGTCGGGGTTGAGGCGCAAGCAATAATTTTCAGCCGATAGACTGAATAGGTGCCTTCCCTATTCTAACCACCATCAAGCAAAAAGTTTGGTGTTGGATATGTAGGGTTCGAAGGTGGAGATGATCCCTAAGGACAAGGATGATGCCATCATCCTAAGATGATCATACTCTAAACCACTATTTACTTCTCCTCGAGCTTGGAGTTTGCTGATGAAGAATAAGTCGATGGGGAGTTGACCGAAACCCAACTGACGAGCACCAACCTAAGGATGGTAGAACTCGTATGATGGGTGTTGGGATCGGCCCAATGAAAATTCAGTCGGCAGAAGATTAGGAGTTATGGATGATAAGAAGATTATCTTTGATTCTTCATCGGCTAAGGCATTCATCGGGTGAAACCTGAAAGGCATTTCGAAAGATGAGTCATCCTTGTACGTAAACCAGATGGTGACTTCTTTAGTAAAGCTATAGTAAAAACATTTGAACCACTGGCTGAGTCCGAGGGTGGTCATTTTGCTTCTAGGAAGAGCCGATGCTGCTTCGCCCAAAGAAGTACATCGGCGTCGGCTGGCCTCATCTTCTTCTAGGTAGTCAGTCGGATATGTCAAAGAAGGGAAAGGGGACCTAGCGATAACTTTGGAGGTGTAGATGTTCAACCAGATTTGTATGAACCACTAGGGACCACCAATATATCCAACTGGTTGGCCTGTCGATAGCTTGTTTGCCACCTAATGGAGCAGTTGATAAGTGGCTCCAAGGAGATATTGCCCTAATGGAACGCGGCGTTGATTGGCCAGGAGCTCTGCCAGGCACTGCATGTTGATTGTTAGACCAAGAGTTGAACCGCCGAAGACGAACCGTTCTAACTAGAGATTTAGGAATGCTACATGTTCACGCTCATCGACTTGGCCGGAGGTCTTTTTGTGTAGGGAGATGTATTTAGTCCTACCTCCGACGTTCTTGATGTTCAGCCGATGAGTGGGTTTGAATCTGAGGATGAACGGGTTTACGTAGTGGGTGGTGTTGAGGCAGGTCAACATGGTAATGTCCATCAGGGTGGGGGTCATTGGTGCATGCCTAAACATGAAAGCATTTAGGATATCCGACCAAAAATAAGAAGCCGATGCAAGTAAAGGTTTATTCTTTTCTATATCGGCTAAAGAGAGGTCGATGGAGTGATCTATTTCTAAGTCTTCCCAGAAAGACTTTTTGGAGGCGAAAACCCTGAGATACCAGTTTCTCCATCCCGGGAGTTTATCGGGCTAAGATCTGAAGCTGTTAGCCCAATCGATAATGGCCATAGATGAGTGTTTGAATGGGATCCTTTCTGTTTCAGAGTTTATGAAATCAGTTGGATCTTTGTTATCCATAGGGCCAAGATAAAAGTGATTGAGGCGATCGAAAATCGGGATAGCAATCTGACTCTTGAGATCCTACAGTGAACAAGAACTCTACCGATGAGAAGACGGGATGGGGAAGATTTGTTTGAAATATAGGATGGAAGAGCAAATGATAGTTACCTCATGGACTGCGTGTGTCGAAGCCATCGCATGGAGGAAGGAGTAGTGGCCGATGAAGTGATTTGCAAAAGTTCGCATTCAGTCGTCGGAGCTCGTCGAGATTTGTGGGTTCTGATGGGGAAGAAGTGTGTGGAAGAAGGATGAGGCGATGGGATATTTTATAGAGGCAGAGTGACCTAGGCAGAAATTTGGGCTGATTAATTATTATCTATGGGTTTAACGGGTCATCCTGGTTTACGGAGACTTTCAACGACTCGAAATTTTATAGTCTGTTGGCAAACTCCGAAATTAGGGGGCATGTGTTAACGCCGGAATTTGATTCAGCCTGTAAACAGGATCGGTCGATGGAAATACTGATCGGCTCATGGGACAAAGCCGATCGACACTGTAGAGAAGCCGATCAAAGTAGTAAGAGATTAGATCGGTTTGAGGACAAGGAATTATCCGATGGGGTCAGGTCTGAGAAGCCCAAGGAGAGGTTGGAAAAGGATCGGCTTGAGTGAAAGGAGGTCCGATTGCTACTGGAAGAAAGCCGATCGGGTGGAGCAAGGAAAGGTTCGGTCTAAAAATAGAAGATAATCCAAATAAAACCGAGTTTGTGGAGGAGCCGTAGGGTTCACGGCAGGATATTATCTTTAGTTAAGATTGTATCCTATATGGTTAGGAAGTCTTAGTTAGTTTAGTTAACTGCTTTAGAGATATTTTCTGTTATTTTTTTTAAGAGATAACATCTGATGGTGGTTGTAATTCATCGAACTCTGTAAATCCAGGGTATAAATATAGACCCCCTAGAAACATGTAAGAGATCTCTCCATTAATATACAACTTTGGCGCATCACCACCCTAGTTCATCTAGGTATTTACCGGTGGGTTCTGGCTCTCGACGCAGGGCTGCATCGGTTAAGTTCGATATCCAGTAAAGAGGTAAGTCCCGCCACTATCCTAGTATATTTTGTTCTATCCAAGGCTGCATCGTTTAAGTTTGAACTCTTAGTCAGATTAGGTGTACTGCATCACATCCGTGCAAGATCTATCGGTATATCAAACTCCCTCCGCCGTCGTCAGTCTCATGCTGCATCGGTTAGGTCCGACCTACGGGTTTATCGACAGAGGATTGAGTTTTAGATCTATAGATCTCTCTACGGCATTTTATCGGAGTGAGTAGCCGATAAGTTATCCTAAACGTAGGTCCCCATCATCATGCAGCCAATGGGTTTAGATGTAAGACCGCGTCAAGCATTAGGCCTATAGATAGCCGATGGCATCTCTCCTACCTCATAGTCATGTTCGGTCCGAGCCTCTGTCGTCTCGGTGTCGTTAGCCTCCGGCCTCATACTGTCTCGGTTAGATCTGATCTATCGAGGTTGGCCCTAACGACGCCGTTACTGTTATCACTTGTCCGCATGGCCTCGTGGGGGATCGGCTCCTGCTCCGCGTATCGGATGCGGGTAGCGCCATCAGCTCTTTGGTTGATAGGCCCTTTAGTGCGTTACACGTGTCTATCTCTCGCACTTCCATCGGCTTTTCAGCCGATGTGTTAACATTCTCATCTCTATCAGCATCCAGCCGATAGGGAGAGTCAGGCAAGCCTTTCGGCCAACCGACGTACATATCTTATCTCCTCTCCTTGTCAATTGTAGGGTCAAATTAACTGGCACGTTCACGAACCTCGAGGCTTAAGGACCTACACTGGAGTTAAGCAGTCCTTCCAGGCCTTCGCGTGACCAAGCCGTCGTCTTTCTCCGATCACGGGATTTTTGGCGGTGAGCAATTGTATGGAAGATTTTCATGAAATTTATTATGTTTATCATAATATATGGATTAATCCCTTTAATTAAATATCAAAAGATGGGTATATACTTGAAATAAAGAATGCTTATGCTTCATCAACTCAAGATTTAGAACCACATAATTAGAATCAAGCAAACTCTCAGAGCTCATTGAAACACCGAGAGATTGTTATTAAGTAGACATAATCAGAGCAACCTACAAATTGCAAATATAATTAAGTTTATTTTCTTAAGAATAATCCAGAGTTCCAGACTTGTGTATTGTTTGTTAGCTATCCCGGGTATTCAAGTTAGAGTGCAAGGTGTGCATTTGTATTTACAGATCGTAGTACATTTTATGTGCAGTGTGTCGGTGTGAGTAAATAGGCTTTGTTGACATACTTGGTACACATCTACCGAACTAAAAAAAACAATACGTCAAGTTAGCGAAAACAATTGTCATGTCAACCGGAATTGGATTTGAGGCGTTATTTGTATAATTTTGAAGTTACTGATGAAAAATAACTGGTTTTTAGTCTAAGGCGAAAATTAGACCCTGACAAATTTTTATGGGCTAAAAGTGAAATTTGCCCTCTAAAGTATAAAATAAGACTTCATTCCGGAACTAAAATATTCAACAAAGAATACAATTAAGTAGAGGCATAAATTCTCCAAATCATGCTAAAATGCCGAGCACTTTATATACTCATGAGACTTGTTTCTTCGCATACTTCATTGGTTTCATGATTTTAATACCTTACCTTTGGCTTCCAAACACGATGCAGAATGTGGAGCTCTGATGAGAACGAGAGAAAACACATATGGTTCATGAGTCTTTTGGGAAGAGGAGGCACTGGGAAAGAAAGAGGTTGGCTTTTAAGATGTCCGAGTCCTAGGAACTCATTCTCCTTAGTAGTGCAGAAAATGAGCGCCCTGGGCTTCAGTATGTAGGACTATAAAGCTTGAGTTTACTAGAGAAAGATCAAGAGTTTCGCTGGAAAGATAAGTTGATCATCCACCGAGGTGAAACTGAAACATAATTCTCAATCATTTTTTCTTTTCATTGTAATAGCCACCATGCCAGTGTTTGCTGAATCGTTTTTTTTATCCTTTTGTTATTACCTACTATCATGCAAGTATTATTAATTGTGATTGACAATCTATATATAGTGGTATGCACATAGATATATTCATACATAGAAATGTATTAGTAGGCGCTTGCAAGAAAGAAGTCACAATCATGTTGATTTACTACTTATGCAATGCATAATGTAGTTTTAATGATTTGCTGTTAGTAGAGAGTGGAACATGACCACTTTAATATGCCTTACAAATAATATGATTTTTCTTTACTAAACACACGGACAGATAATTATTTGTTATGTGATAGTGTTGATGACTCTGATGACCAACTTGATCCTTCATATGCGAATCCAGTAATTCAAGCTTTAATGAGGAAATTCAGATCCAAGGCTTGGCAGGAGTTTGTGTCAATACACGTTAATGGTGTAGTTGGGGCAGGAGAATGCAAGCAGTGTGATACAGAGATTTGTCCTGGCCCAGGCATTGTTTGGTGACATATTTTTTGATTTGTCTAGCATTCAGACCGGTACAATTTGTCAGTTACCTTAGTAATTTGCCTGTTAAGACTTAAGCTAAGCTCTATACTCTTATGAGGACAAGTGTGTGCTCTTACTGCTATTAAGACTTTAACCTTAATATTTTTTTCTCCTAAGCAAAGCAAACCAAAGCTTTATTTGGTTTACGATTTCTTGGCAGTAGTGCTGTTCATTTGCTTTGCAAATGCAACGGAAATTTCTGTAAGTGCTGCTGTGATACTAACCTATCTTTGAAATTCTTAGATCAGGTTATGTGTGTTGTTTCGAGTGCAGCTATTTTTTCGTCTAGTCCTTTTAGTGAAGCTCATGCGTTTCTAGTTTGACTGCTGATTTGCATCCTTGTGCATTTGAATTTTTGCTTACGTTGTTCCAAAAGAGATGAAGATCAAGCAGGATGGATGTCCACATGTGAGAACTAATGTGATCTTCTGATAGCTAACACGATGAGCTAATTACATGTTTCCAGATTATTGAATAACCTGATGTATTATCAGTTATTTGTTGGAGTACACAGTGGAAATACAAATTTTGGCAAACCAGCGCAGCGAACTGCCTCCTGCTACTGCTGTAGGCTAAAGTGCAGTAGACAGGTGCATGACTTGCTAGTGCACCGTCCTCTCTCCAAGGCCTTCGTAATAGTCTTTGGATCTTCCATTCATTGCAGCTAACTCTTCACTGTGTGTTTGAACCAGTAATCGTCCTGAGAAGGTCTAGAAATATGACTCCATGTGTGAAAGTTATAGCAATTGTCATGAGTAATACTCAAATCCGGTTGTATTTTGTAATGCGGTGGCTTATGAAAATCTCATTTGTTGCAATTGCTTTTAGACATTCCTGCATTTGGAAAAGTGATTTTCTTTTAATCTACGTTCCAAATGATAATATTATTATGTTCCTAAAATGTGGAACAATTGGGAGGGAGACGTAATGGATGGATAACATACTATCCAATCTTAATACGCACATCCGTCTCTGTTTAGTATTGCGTTGGCTTCTGATAATTTCGTTTGATGCAACTGCTTTTAGACATTATTACTGTATTTGGAAAAAATGATTTTCTTTTAATCTATGTTACAAACAGTAACAATATAATGTTCCTAAAATGTGGAACAGTTCGGAGAGACTTAATGGAGGGATAACATATTTTCCACCGTTAATTCCATCTTATTAAAAAAATCAATTATAAGTTATTTTACCACAGCAACTTAATAAAATAGGCATTGCAAAAGAAGCTATCTGCAGATTGCAACATTGTCAGGCAACCGTGATCTTCTTACTGTAGTGTCAGTGTAGGTTGTATGTTTCGAAATTCTAACCATTGCACAATCTTGCACTCCTATGCAAGAGAATAGAAGAGAGACATGAGTTATTGTTTACTGTTTACGTCCACTTAAAGACTTTTTAGGGTAAGTAGGTGTGGTTTGCACAGTCATGTCGTTAAATGATCTTTTTTTTCTTAAGCAAAATACTGCTGAGCTTTGCGCACCAGTTTTGAATATATTAAGAGAGAAAATTTACAAAAGAAAAAAAAGAGAAAAAGCTAAAAGGACTGTAAATTATATGGTTTGCAACCAATCAAGAACACATTCCTACTAGTCTCTCACTGGGAGTCCCAGTATTATTGACGTGAGGCCAAATATCTGCTATTTTACTGCTTATTCTGCACTGTTGTAATTTTGAAATATGATCGAGTTCATGTGTCTTGCCAAGTTTTATAGACTGCTACACAGCTTGACTGCTGGCTTTATGATCCCTTCTGTGCCCTCACCTATTCTCCATGTAGCACCTCTCTAATGATGGTAATGTGACCTATTTGTTACCACAACTTCGTCCAGAAAAAAGTAATAACCTTGAAGTGAAGTTAAATTTTCCAACTACCATAGTTTATCTGGAGTATGTATGTATCATGTGCTGAGCCTTGACTTTTGCTTTTACAACTTGGAATTATATATAATTAGGAAAAGGAAAATGGTATTGCACTCCTGGGTGTACACTCCTGTTTCTCACATAGCACTTATATTTACGCGTTATACCCATATAGCAACTTGAATACACTCTTTAATCATTTACAAGATACTGCAACGTAAATTTGTACGGAGCCACGGAAGACTTTGATGAAAAATCGTTATGTTATCTTTATCATAATATATGGAAATGGATATACTCATTTTAAATATCAAAAGAAGGGTATGTAGAAGAAAAAGAATGTCTATGATTAATCAAATCACATTTTAGAACCATCTAATCAAGATCAAGCAAACTCTCAGAGACCATGCTAATGATTAAACATAAACGGAGCAACCTACAAATCGCAAAAATAATTAAATTTATTTTGTCATCAACAGTCCACACTGTCGACGTCTTGTTTGTTAGCTGTCCCGAGTTTTCATGTTAGAGTGCAAGGTGTACGTTGGTGTAGTCATATCACAATACAGTTTTTGTGCTGTGTGTGGTGTCGATCGAGCGAGTTGAGAGTCCAGCAAAGAATGATCGTAGGATATTGGGATGACATGAACCCGAAAGTCCTAGCGAAAGTTGTTATAGCTCTTTCTTTCTTGTTACACACGTAATACAAAGAGAAAACTGTCCTATGAACGGTGGTAATTGTTTGGTCGCTTAGGAACAGGTTTGCCAGCCCATTATGTATGATGGATTGGGAATTCATAATTTAAAATATATGAGCTGAGCTATGCATATTCGTTAGCTTTAGTTGCAGAAAATGAACAGTGCTCATGCAATTGTAAGGATTGCCTCTCCGAGTACACGTAACGCCCATGCTCCATTAAATATGACTATTGAATTAATAGTTGGAAATAGAAAACCCATCTTATTTTGGTCACATAGATGGTTATAAAATAGGACCGTGATAGAGTTGGCTTCTAATCTGATCAAAAATTGTTGGGTGTTACGAGCTTTGGAAAATCTGTCGGTATTAAAATAGCTCTCACTATTTAAATCATTATATAGTATTTGCAAGTTTGGAAATTACTAACCGAGGTGGTCTTGTAGGATGGTGTCTCAGATCAATATCGCTGGAAGCTATCAAAGTCTGAATCATACGCACGAAAATCAGCCTATGAGTCTTCTTTGTTGGCACAGTCAGATTCTCACCGTAGAGAAGAATTTGAAAGAGCTGTTCATCCTTACGGTGTAAGTTCTTTATATGGCTTGCGATTAATAACCATTGCTAGACGGCTGATCACCTTGCCCAGTGAGGATTGCCACATTCTAGTTGAATGTGTCTTTTCTCGACAAGTGTGGTCTCTAATTCTCTATAGGTTGGGGCTGATTTTTGTTTCTTCAAGTCAAGATTTTACTCACTTCTACCGTTGGTAGTCCTAGGCAGGCAGTAAGAGGTTTTGACAAGGATTTTTTAAAAAAAAGGCTCAACTCACTTATCATCTTGGTGGCTTGAAAAATCTAGAACGATCGTATGTTTAACGGCATCAATCCTAATATAATGACTGTCATCCAAACGGTGGCTAATAAGTGTGGTCTTTGATGTATGGCAGAAGATTCTAAGCTTAGGGAGTTTCTTACGATATCGCTATTCCTAATTAGGTGAGGTCGGTTTTTTTCATGTAAATGTAAGGGTAATAATGTATGTACAGTAAAACTAAGACCCCAACTCTATAAAGAGGGATCAGATCTATATATATATCTAGTGGTCTAGTGGTCTAACACCTCCCGCAGTCACAGCGGGAGAGGAACGAACACAGAGACTGGATCAAAAACTGATGAAAAAAACATGGGAAGACCTTTGGTCATAATATCAGCAAACTAGTACGTCGATGGTATATGAAGCACCCAAACCTATCCTAGTGCAACCTTGTTACGGATAAAATAGATGTCTATCACTATATGCTTTGTGCGTCGATGATGGACCGGGTTGGTGGTCATGTAGACGGCACTGACGTTATCACAGTAGACGATGGTCGCAGAGGAGATAGGTACACGGAGCTCTTGGAGAAGCTGGTGAAGCCAGCAACACTCGACGACAGCGTAGGCAACGGCACGGTACTCGGCTTCGGCACTGGACCGAGACACTGTAGTCTAGCGTTTTGAGGATCAGGAGACTAGAGTGTCGCAGAAAAAAACGCAATAGCCGGACGTGGAGCGTCGAGAGTCGAGGCAGCCCGCCCAGTCCACATCGGAGTACTCAATGAGAGAGTCGATGGGGCTGGAGCTGAGGTGCAGCCCGCTGGAGAGTGTGCCCTTCACGTAGCAAAGGATACGCATGAGCAGCGCGAGGTGAGGTTCGCGCGGAGCATGCATGAAGAGGCACACTTGCTAGACAGCGTAGATGAGGTCGGGCCGTGTTAGGGTGAGGTATCGGAGAGCACCAGCAAGACTCCGATACTGGGATGGATCGGCGATGAGTGAGCCATCGGTAGTGGAGAGTTTGGCGCGAGTGTCGACCGGAGTGGCCGTAGGGTGACATTCGGTCATGCCCACACGCTGGAGGAGATCGATGGCGTACTGGCGTTGGGAAAGGAAGAGCCCGTGAGAAGAGCGGGTGACAGAGATGCCAAGGAACTAATGGAGAGGACCGAGATCAGTCATGATGAATTCAGAGTGGAGTCGAGCCATGATCTGGTGAAGGAGGGATGGCGAGGACGCTGTAAGAACAATGTCATCGACATAGAGGAGGAGATAGGTGGTGGTGTTACCGATGTGAAGAATGAAGAGAGAGCGATCGGACACGGAAGCCACAAAGCTGATGTGCCGAAGGTAGGCAGCAAAGCGCTGGTACTAGGCCTGAGGAGCTTGTTTGAGGCCGTAGAGGAAGCGCTGAAGGAGGCAGACATCGTCGGGACGAGAGGGATCGACGAAGCCTAGAGGCTGTTGCAGTAGACCGTTTCCATCAGATGACCGTAAAGAAAGGCGTTTTTTACATCGAGCTGGTGGATCGGCCAGGAGTGCAAGGTAGCCAGGGTGAGAACGACCCAGATGATGGCGGGTTTGACGACAGGACTGAAGGTTTCATCGTAGTCGACACCGAGACGTTGGGAGAAACCCCGAACTACCCAGTGTGCCTTGTGACGGGCAAGTGAACCATCGGCATGGAACTTGTGTTTAAAGATCTACTTACCAGTCACAACATTGGCACCGGGAGGACAAGGGATGAGGCGCTAGGTCTTGTTATCCATGAGAGCCTTGTACTCGTCTGCCATGGCCGCGCGCCACTGAGGATCGACCAGGACGGAATGAGGAGTCGTCGGGATGGGTGAGATAGTACAATGGACTGCTGAGAGCCTATAGCGCTTGGTGGGGCGGAGGGACCCGGTTTGTGATTGAGTAATCATGTGAGATGTGGATGGGACAGGAACTGATGGGAGCGTGGGAGGTAGGGTGGGGATTGGTTGGGGAGGAGCATCATCGGCTCAGGATCGACGACTGTATGTGAGAGGAAAGGGCTAAACTAGGTCGGCCTGAGCTAATGGGGATGTATGGGCCGATTGTATGGGGAGGAGGGAGCCGATGGAGGCGGATGGGCCGATGAAAGCTAAGGAGCCGATGGGGTTGAGGTGTCCGATGGAAAGGAGATAGGATCAGCCAAAGCCGAAGAGGAGTGGGATAGCTGAGCAGTAAGTCCTCAGGAGCGGCCAATAAGGGGGACGGAGGTGAGATTGGTGAAGGAGACCGGGAGGGCACAGTGTTCGTAAGGAGGAAGTCAAGATCGCTAGATGAGGATCTGGGATTAAGTAGATCGAAAGGGAAGCAGGTCTCGTTAAAAACGATATGGCAAGAGACGATGACCCGGCGGGTGAAGAGATTGAGACATCGGTATCCCCTGTGGGATGAGGGATATCCGAGGAGAATGCAGGCGGTGGAGCGGGGGGTTAGTTTGTGAGGAGCAGTGGCGAGGAGATTTGGGTAGAAGAGGCACTCAAAAACGCATAGGTGGGAGTAGTCGAGCGCCGTACGGTATAGAAGGGTGTATGGGACATTGTGGCAAACAGAGGAGCAAGAGCGCCGATTGAGGAGGTAAGTCACAGTGTTAGTGCTTTAGCCTAGTAAGTTGCAGGTAGATAGGCATGAAATAGCATTGTGCGACTCATGTTGTTAAGTGTATGAAGTAGGCGTTGAAAAGAGTCACCACGGCATTGGATAGGGAGAGAGTGGATTGGCGAACAGATACTAGATTGTGAATGAGAGAGGGAACAATGAGGACATTGTGAAGTGAAAGGTTTGTTGTGGGTGTAGACAGAAAGGAGTCATCACAACATTGGACAGGGAGAGAGTGGCCATTGCCGATGGTTACAAAGGGAAAAGAGGAAGGATGGTGAGAGCATAGTATACCGGTCGATGACGCCATGTGAGAGGACGCACCAGAGTCTAGCACCCAAGAATGCTGAGGTTGGAGTGTCATCTGGTTGAGGGCGACGACGAGGCCAGCTTGGTTCCTAGAGGGAATAGACTGGGTGGGTGGTGGCGGGAGGATCGGCTGAGGCGATAGGGTAGGAGCCGATGCCGGGTGGGAGCCGATGCCAGATGGGCCTGAGGATGAGTGCCGAGGACTCCTGGTTGTCAGCCAATGAGACTGCGTGGCTGGGGCTGGGGTGCCTCGGGGTTGTAGCATAGCCACGGACCCATGGGACCAACAGACGGGACAGAGACTAGAGCAGGTCGTGATTGCATTGGACCGTGCTAGTTCTTTCCCTTGCCCTTGCCATTGCCTTTGCCGATGCCACCGGTGTGGGCTGTGTTGCCATGGTTAGGGCCATGGCTATCCGAGCCACGAGAAGTGACAGCTGCATATGATGATCGATAGCCATGATCGGTCGCAGCGAGGAGAGCGGTGTAGGCCACAGTCTTCTCGTCATTGGCTTGGCAAAGTTCTTTAAGAACTAGCATGTCATGGGCTCGGGTGAACGACGGAAGGGGTGTGGAGTTAGCGATTTTGTCGGCGGTGTTGGAGAAGCGTGGGTTAAGTCCTCGCAGGAGGGCGAGGATGAGTTGTGAGTCGGCCACAGGGTGACCGACATCATGAAGGACGACAACTTTTACCTTGAGGCGCTAGCAGTATGAGAGGACAGAAGAGTCTCGTTGTACCATGGAGTGGAATTCGTTTAGTAAGAAGATAGCGCGTAGCTATTTGTTGGTAAAGAAGGAGAAGGAGAAAGCCATCTACAGAGGAGACGGGGAGAAGAGAGAGCCGAGACGATTAAGCAAAGAGGAAATACTGGAAAGAAAGTCTGCAACAGGAAGAAAGCGTCGTCTCATCAGTGGGAGGATGCTAGTACGTCGGGGATATTTAGACTTGTTCTGATACCATATAAAAATATGGTGTACAGTAAGATTAAGACCCCAACTTTATACAGAGAGGTCGGTCAGTTCAGTGGTTCAGTGGTCTAATCCTTCTTCTCTTAATGAAATGATACATAGTTCTCTTACGTATTCCAGAAAGAAAAACTGTCCTATATGTATTGCATATAAAAATTCTAAATAATATTTTTTGCTGGGAAAATTCTGAATATTATTGATTATCATGTTCTCATGTGATAAATACGGTGATCGTGGGCTCATTTCCAACATATTTTAAAACGGGTAAAGTCTATTTTCTGGGTTACTTGAACTTTTCTCAAAGTTTATCCTTGAATTTAAATCTTTGTTTTTCATCCTTAGCTTTCAAAACCGGACAAATAAATCTACATTTTAAACCTTATCTGAAAGTGATTTCTGTTTATATCACAATAATTTTTCACTAGTGTTGACTCATATTAAGTATGTCTCACAGAGGTATATGCCACTTAATTAATTAGTTGACTACACACGAACCAAACTCAAAAAGCAATAGTACAAGTTAGCGAAACAGTTGTCATGCTAACCAAAATTATAAAATTACCTTGGGATAAGATTTGAGGTGCTATTTGTCTAGTTTCGAAGTTAAGGGCCAAAATAACCTTTTTTAGTTTAATGTGAAAATCAAACACTGATATAAGTTCAAAGGCTAAAAGTGCAATTACCCTCTAAAGTATCATATGAGACTTCATTCCAAAACTAAAAATAATTAAACAATAAAAAGTGAAGGCATATATAAATGCTCTATGCTAGCATGTCGAGCAATTTATATACTCATGATTTTTCTTATACTTTATTGTCATCATCATTTCATACTATATCCTCCTTGTGTGCCCAACACAGCGTAGAAAGTGGAGCCAGATTAGGATGAGAGAAAACACATGGTTCAGACAATGTTTTGGGAAGGAGAGGAAAGAGCTTGCCTTGTCAGATACCAAAACCGTGAGTTCCTTCACACCAGACAAGTCAGGCTTAGGCTGGTACGTTAGGAAGGGGTATCTATGAAAAGATACATACTCATCATATCGCCCGGGAGTAGTCAATGTTTTGGGAAGGAGAGACACTAGGGAAGAAAGAGCTTGCCTTTTTAGATGCCAGAACCGTGAGTTTCTTCACAGCAGGTTAGGCTTACGTGGGTATATTGGATAGGGCTGTCCATAAAAAGACACGCTCGACATAAGGCTCATCACATCGCGTGGGAATAGTCAATGTTTTGAAAAGAAGAGGCACTAGAGAAGAAAGAGTTTGTCTTTTCAGATATTAGAACCGTGAATTCCTTCACATTAGACAAATCAGACTTAGGACTGTCCGTAAAAGATAAGCTCGACATAAGAAGAGTACTCATCGTATTGCTTGGGTCTCATCGACACGTGCCGCGTGTGCTAAGCTGCCTAAGCAGGTACGTGTCATGCTAGGGCACCACATCCTTACTCCAAAGCCCAAGGCCTTCACTAGTCTATGGATCCTCTGTTAGCGGTCTCACAGTGGTCGCCTTTCCTTGGCACCTGTGGCATCCCCTTGACGGTGTGTTTAGATATGTAATCTTTTTGAGGTCTAGAAATCCGACTCCATGTGTGTGAAAGCTGTGGCAGTTGTCATGAACACTAAGCAAATCCGGCAGCGTTTCGTATTGCAGTGGCTTATATATGATCGATAATCTCGTTGAATGCAACTGCGTTTAGACATTACTGCACTTGGAAAAATGATTTTGTTTTAATCTACATTGCAAATAATAAGTATATCAGCATTGTCATCAGTGTCTTATCCTTTCCTTCCATTTCCATTTCGGCGTATGGTCCTTTTTCTGTACAGCTTTTCTCTTCTTGTTTTTTTTTCGACACCAAACATATAGCATCTTGGATACCGAAAAAAGTAAAATAAAAACGATAATTATACATACGTGTTTGATATATTTATTACGAAAATACGTATATTACGCTGGATACATGTTTAACGAAAATATACATAATCGATTAGGGGTAGCATCAATTGAAAAAAAATTAGTAAGTTGGTTTGACTATATTTAAATAAGAGCTAGAGACAGAATAGAATACTAAATAAAATAAAACAAGGCTAAAATTAACATGAGATATAATAAAAAAAGCTTATATTAGAAGATGAATATAAATGCTTAGAATTGTTTATAAAAAAGTTATTGATACCACTAAAACTTTTTTAGTTTTTAACTCAACTAAAATTATCGTTGTTGAGAAGTCATCCTTCTTTCCTCGAAAAAGAAGTTTAACTACATCGTTCAGACTTCGAGAGAGCAAAAAAGAAAAAAAAACAGGATGAAGAGTTACACCACAGCGACGCCATCCCATTGCCTGTATAAACAACCCACACGAACATCTGCCATGACAGAGCCTCTACTAACATCAACAAGCCTAACAGCAACAGAAGAAGAAGACAGTTTGCCGCTTTTCCTCGAGAGCAACTGAAGGGAATACATCTTTGTGTGCCTGCGAACAGCCAGCATCTTGGACTTCAGGAAGCTCTAGTTGGAATCAGAAACAGCCACCTCCTTCTCTCCACCTTGTCATCTATCCTCAGTTGTGACCCGCTTTATAAGCAGCACCCCCAACTGAAGATTTCTTGCCCTTGCCTCCAAATTTTGCAAAATGGACCATGAGGAGATCAAGGCACAAATAAGATGTATTACTTCAACAGGATGGGATGGCAACTGATTATCAAAACAAGCCCTATTTCTGGTTTTCCAAATGCCCCAGCACACAGCTGCCACCCCAACAGCAATCATATTTCTTAGGTTTTTATGAAATTTCCCCAACCATGAACCCAGCAGATGATCCATACTCTGAATGGGCCCCGAATTGAAGGTGCTATTTATCACATTCCAAATAAACTTAGCTAAAGGACAGGTTTCATCACCACTGCAAAACTGACACCTTTTCTTTTTCCTTTCCATCCCCTCCTAATCAGATTGTCCTTGGTTAGAAACTTTTTTTTTCAGAATTAACCACACAAAAACTTAGATCTTTACAGATATCTTGAATTTCCAGAGTTTCCTATGTTAGAATTTCTCCTGCTGTAGCTGTAGTGCTCTGTAAAAAGATTTCACAGAGAACCCACTTTTTCTATCAATCTCCCAAATTAGTCTATCATTTTCTTTACTTAATGAAACATCCTTACAATCATCTTTCAGTTTTATCAAAGCCAAAGCTTTCTCCCCATTTAAATTCCTTCTGAATTTCAAACACTTCCCAACCCCCCTTGAACACCCTAGACACAGTTATGTTATTTGAGAATGTCACATCGTATAAGTTAGGATACTCATCAGCAGAAGTTTGTAACCCATTCCATCTATCCTCCCAAAACAGGGTACTTTCCCCATTGCCAACACTCTTGGAACAAAAACTCAGAAATTCATCTTTGACTCTCATTAAACCATTCCAGAAGAAAGAGTCCCCATTTTGTGATGTTTTTTGCTTCAGAATTTTCTTATATAAATACTTTTCCTTTAACAGTTCCTACCATAGCCCATTTTTAGTTTTCAACTTTCAAAGCCACTTTCCTAAAAAAGCTTTGTTCATTAATTTCAGATCTAAGATCCCCAATCGACCCATATCCTTAGGTCAAAAGACTTTAGGTCATTGTACTACATGATATTTCTTTATCCCATGATCTTTCTTGCCACAAAAATCTTGATCTGTAGTAATCCCTTTTTCTCTTAACTCCTAGAGATAAAGTATAGAAAGACATCATGAATGTAGGGATGCTACTCACACTAGCGTTTATGAGGGTATGTAGAAGTGTATTATACAGTGAGACTAAGACCCCGTTTTCTATATAAAAGGGTCGGGTCTATATATATATATATAAGTCTAGTGATCTAACACCTTTCAGAGTCACAGTGGGAGGGGCACGGATATAGAGACTAGAGTAAAAAATAATAAACAAAGGCGCGGTAGGCCTTTGGTCATGATGTCGACGAACTGATGCGTCGACGGTACATGGAGCACCCGAACGAGTCGAGTCCTATAGCGACCTTGTCACGGACGAAGTGAATATCAATCTCAGTGTACTTCGTACGACGATGGTGAATCGGGTTGGCGGTCATGTAGACGACACTAACATTGTCGTAATAGACAACTGTCGTGGAGGCGATAGGTGTATGGAGCTCCTAGAGAAGCTGGCGAATCTAGCAGCACTCGACGATAGCATGAGCAACGCGCGATACTCTACTTCGGCACTTGATCGAGACATTATAGTCTGGCGTTTGGAGGACCAAGAGACTAGAGTGTCGCCGAGAAAGACGCAGTAGCCGAATGTAGAGCATCGAGAGTCAGGACAGCCCGCCCAGTCCGCGTCAAAGTACGCGGTGAGAGAGTCGATGGGGCTAGAGCTAAGGTGTAGGCCGGTGGACAGTGTGCCCTTCACGTAGCGAAGGATACGCTTGAGCAGCGCGAGGTGAGATTCACGCGGAGCATGCACGAAGAGACACAATTGCTGAATAGTATAAGTGAGATCAAGCCGTGTGAGCGTTAGGTATTATAGAGCACCAGCAAGACTCCGGTACTGAGAGGGGTCAGCGATGAGAGAGCTGTCGGTGGCGGAGAGCTTGGCGCGAGTGTCGACTGGAGTGGTGGTGGAGTGACATTTGGCTATACCCGCATGCTGGAGAAGATCTATGGCATACTGGGCCATGATGTGATGTAGGCTGGTTGTCGAAGATGTTGTAAGGATCATATCGTCGACATAGAGAAGGAGGTAGGCGGTGGCATCCCCGGTGTGAAGTATAAAAAGGGATGTATCGGAGACGGAGGCCATAAAACTAAGTTGCCGAAGATAGGCAGCAAAGTGCTGGTACCAAGTCCGAGGAGCCTGTTTGAGGCCATAAAGAGAGCGCTGAAGGAGACAGATGTCGTCGGGACAGAATGGGTCGACGAAGCCTAGAGGCTGCTGGTAGTAGACCGTCTCCGTCAAATGACCGTGAAGGAAAGCATTCTTCATTTCATGCTAATGAATCGGCCAAGAACACGAGGCAGCGAGGGTAAGCACAACCCAAATGGTGGCAGGCTTGATGATAGGATTGAAAGTCTCGTCGTAGTCGATGCCAGGACGTTGAGAGAAACCGCGGACTACCCAACGCACCTTGTAACGAGCAAGCGAGCCATCAAAGTGAAACTTGTGTTTGAAGATCTACTTGCCGTTCACAACGTTGGCATCGGGAGGACGAGATACGAGGCGCCAGGTCTCGTTGTCCATGAGGGCCTTTTACTCATCGGCCATAGCTGCGCGCCACTGAGGATCGGCCAAGGTAGAACGGTGAGTCGTCGGGATGGGTGAGACGGCACAATGGACTGCGGAGAACCCGTAGCGCTGAGGGGGGCGGAGGGACCTAGATTGAGATCGTGTGATCATATGAGAGGAGGTGGAGATAGCAAAGGCCGCATGGTTCGATGGTAATATCGATTGTGGGGTAGGGTCAGAAGGAGAAAGGATGGCAGCGGGACGGGATCAGCGGCTGTAGGTCCGGAGAAAGGGCTAGACAAGGTCAGCCTGAGCCGATGGAGGGTGGGGGCCGATGGAGGTTGGTGAGCCGATGGTGGTTGATGAGTCAATGGAGGTGGTGGAGCCGATGGGAGGTGGCGAGCCGATGAGGATTGTTGAGCCGATGGATGTCTGATCGGTATGACAGCGGAGCGGAGAGGAGTGAGGTAGTCATTCAGGGGGTCCTTAGGAACGACCGGTGTAGGCTGTAGAGGTGTGGTTTGTGGTAAATGTCAAGATGATACAGTGTGGGTGAGAAGGAAGTTGAGGTCACTAGACGAAGGTCCATGGTGGAGTAACCTGAAAGGGAAGCAGGACTCATCAAAAAGGGCATGTTGGGAAATAATGATCCGACAGGTGGAGATATCAAGAAAGCGGTATCCCTTGTGGGAAGAGGGATAGCCAAGGAAGATGCAAGCGGTGGAGCGTGGTACGCGTTTATGAGGGGCGATGGCTATCAGATTGGGATAGCAGAGACACCCAAAGACACGTAAGTGAGAGTAGTCAGACGTCTTGTAATACAGAAGAGTGTAGGGAATGTTGTGACGAATGGAAGAGAAAGGGCATCGATTCAGCAAATAGGTCGCAGTGATGAGTGCTTCAGCCTAGTAGGGTGCAGGTAGATGGTCGTGAAGAATCATAGTGCGACTAATGTTGTTTAGGGTTCAAAGGAGGCGTTCGGCCTTGCCATTTTGAGAGGAGGTGTAAGGGTAGGAGAGACAAAGGTGGATGTCACGGGAGGTGAGGAAGGCTTGGATGGTACGGTTTGCAAACTCCGTGCCATTGTCAGCCTGTATGGCTTAGATGGAGACATTGAATTGAGTTGAAACATAATTGGTGAAGTTGATAAGATGGGAGGTAACCTCGGACCTGCTTGTGAGGGGAAAAGTCTAGCAGTAGTGTGTATAATCATCAAGTAGTGCAAGATAGTACTGGTAACCCGAAACACTTTTAACTGGAGAAGTCCACACATTACAGTGAATCAGTTCAAAAGGTCTAGAGGTACAAGAGATAGAGAAGAAGAAAGGCAGCCGCACATGTTTGCCAAGTTGACAGGAGTGGCAGACAGTGGGGCTATTGTGGTTGCACCGGATGGGGGCGCTGCGACAGAGAGTGGCGACAGCGTCGGGACTGAGGTGACCGAGGCGAAGATGCCACAAGTTGGTGGAGATGGAAAGCCTAGTGTGAGGAGTGGACAACGCAGTAGGGATGGTCTAGAGGTCACCGTCACTATTGCATCAAAGCATCTCGTGTTGGGTCAGGATATCCTTCATAGAGAAACTAGAGGCGTCAAATTCAATGAAGCAATTGTTATCTCTAGTGAATTGGTGGACAGAAAGCAAATTGTGGACGAGGAAAGGAATGATTAAGACATTGTGGAGCGAAAAGTTGGGTGTGGGTGTAGGCAGGATGGAGTCACTGCGGCATATGATAGGAAGAGATTACCTATTGCCGACGGTGACAAAAGGTGAGGAGGAAGGATAGTGAGAGAGTAGTGTACTGTTCGGTGAAGCCATGTGGGATGATGCACCAGAGTCCAGCACAAGGGTGCTGGGGTTGGAGCGTCATCTAGTTGAGGGCGGCAATGAGGCCAGCCTGGTTCCACAAGAGAACCAATTGGGTGGTTAGTGAGGGTGTGATCGGCTGAGGCGATTGTATGGGAACGAATGCCAGGTGGGCCTAGGGGTGTGCACCGAGGAGCTCGGGCTACCAGCTGATGGGGCTGCGTAGCTGGGGTTGAGATGCCTAGGGGTTGTAGCAGAGCCACGGACCCATGTGACTAGCTGACGGGGTAGGGATAGGAGCAGGGCGCGGTTGCTTCGGACCGCTCCAGCTCTTGCCCTTGCCCTTCCCTTTGCCTTTGCTGTTGCCACTGCCGTGGCTAAAGCCATGACTGCCAGTGCCTTGAGAGGAGGTAGCAGCGCATGGTGGGCGAGGAGAGCGATATGGGCCACAGTCTTCTCATCGTTGGCTAGGCGAAGTTCCTTGAGAACTAGCATGTCATGGGCCTGGGCGAATGTGGGAAGAGGGGTGGAGTTGGCAATGTCATCGACGGTGTTGGAGAAGTGAGGGTTGAGTCCTCGAAAGAGGGCAAGGACGAGTTGTAAGTCGGCCACAGGGTGGCCAACATCACGGAGGGCGGCGGCCTTGACCTTAAGGCGTTGGTAGTACGAGGAGACAGAGAACTCCCCTTGCACCATGAAATGAAACTCGTTGAGGAGAAAGATTGCGCACAGCTACTTATTTGCTTGGAAGAGCAGCTCGATGGCCACCCAGAGATCGCGGGTGGTAGGATCGGTGTCGTCCATGGCAAGGTCGAAAACGGAGTCATTGACTGAGCCGAGTAGCCAGCTGCGTACGCAGTACTCGGCGATGTCCCACTAGGGGTCATCGGGGCGAGGTGGAGCAGAGCCGTCGATATGGGAGCGAAGACCAAACTTTTCACATAAAGATTTGAAGAAGAAAACCCACTTGGAATAGTGAGTGTTAAGGTCGAGAGAAATGGAAACGTGAGATTTCATGTTAACGGCGGCGTAGGGTAGGGAGAACATCGGGGTGCCCGAGATATTATCGAGAGCGTCGGTGGCCGGAAGAGATCCAGCGACTCGGAGAGTGCCAGAACCAAGAGCCAATTCGGTGGTCATGGTCAGATGCAGGAGAGGGTGAAAGAGTAGTGGGGCGTGATAAGCCGATGGGAAGGTGTGACTGTTGAGTCGATGGGGCTGGGCGGGGGGCCGATGTGGATCGATGTGTGGTCGATGAGAGGGTAGGTAGAGTAGGTAGGTCACTGGCACGAGAGGGTTCACGTCCGTGAAGTGGGGTTTCGTGTTCGTGGACGCGTGGACGCAGCTGAGTGGAGCGGACCCGAAAAACAAGAGAAGTCGCAAGCGTGAAGAAAAGAAAGTTCACATCCGAGAAATAGAAATTTGCCTCTGTGGACACGTGGACGCGTTGGAGTGACGCGGACACGAGGGGAGAAATGTGGTGTCCGGGGAACAGGTGAGAATGTCGAAAGAGCAGGAACCCAAAGAGTGTTCCAGCCGATAGAGGGTGGACGGGTCCAGCCGATGGAGGGCGCAAGTGCAGAGGTGCACCAACATAAGAAGAAGGGAAGGTGCGTCGATGCAAGGGGAAGCGAAGTTGGGTCTGAACGAGACGAGGAGGCGGATGAAGGCCGTCTCCTTGTCGCGTGGTGGAAGTGGCGAGTAAGCGGTGGAGGAGAAGAAAACCGTCTGTGGAGGAGACGATGGGGATAAGAACAAAGATGAAGAAGTAAAGGAAGAATATCAGAGGGGAAGGTCTGCAATGGGGATGAGGCGTCGGCTCGCCAGCGAGAAGGTTGCTAGCATGCTGGGGATGTCTGAACCTGCTCTGATACCATGTAGAAGTGTAGTATATAGTGAGACTAAGATCTCGTTTACAGTCTTTGTTGTAGATTCTTTTGCAATCAACAGGTATTTCTAAATACTTCATGGGCAGAGTACCCATTTTACATATTAAAATTTGACTATAAACATCTTTTCTCTCATTAGCAGCACCCAAGCAACACAGTTCACTCTTATTGAAATTAATCTTCAATCCAAACATCTATTCAAAAAGGCATAATATGAATTTTAGATTTTTAACCCTATTTATATCATCTTGTAACAAGAAAATAGTGTCATCTGCATATTACAGGATTGACACCCCATTTTCAATATATTCCTCCCCTAAACCTTCCATTAAATCATTTTTAACTGCCCGTTCAATTAAAAGAGTTAAATCATCCACTGCTATTTCAAAGAGTAGAGGGGGCAGGGGATCCCCCTGCCTTAACCCCTTATATATTTTAAAGTATTTTGCAACTTGATCATTAACTTTCACCCCTACTTTTCCTCCCCTAACCACACTCATCACCCAATCACACAACTGATCAGGAAACCACTTAGCTTCTAGTATCTGATACACAAATGGTCATTTGATCTTGTCATTGGCCTTCTCGAAGTCCACTTTAAACAGCATACCAGCCCCTTTTTTTTATGATGAACAGAGTTTAAAATTTCATGAAGAATTATCACCCCTTCCATGATATATCTCCCTTTTAAAAAAGTAGTTTGATTCCTTTTAACAATCAGCTCTATAACCTTTGCCAATCTAGCCATAAGCACTTTGGTAGTAATTTTGAAACTTACATTTAATAGACAAATAGGTCTGAATTGTTGTATCTGTATTGCATCTTTGCACTTTGGGACAAGTGTAATTGTGGCATAATTTAATCTAGCAACATCAAGTTTACCATCATGAAAGTCATCAAGCAATTTTTTAAATATTCTTTCATAATGTCCAAAAAATGTTTGTAAAATTTGATAGGGAGACATCTAGTCCAAGAGCTTTATTTTTTCCATCCCCCAAACTGCATAGTTTAATTCTTCCATAGTAAATGGTTTTGCAAGTTTTTCCCTGTCCTGTGCAAACAATTAGGGCATATCCATTTTTTTCAAGAGCAATTGAGGTGCGATTAGGATGCCCAAAGAGATATTTTTGAAGGTCAGTTATATGTGTCATCAAGCCTTCTTGCCCACTAAGGATTTCATCCCCCTTTTTCAGTGAGTAGATTCTATCCTTTCTCTTCCTCCCATTTGCTTTTGCATGATAATACTTGGTATTGTTATCCCCTTCAAGGATTTCTTTTCCTTTGCTTCTTTGGAACCATTTTATTTCTTCTTTCTTTAGCAATTGTTTTAATTGTAGTTCTAGATCTCTTTTCTTATCTCTATCTTTCAAAGACATACCATGCAGTTCACACCTTTTATCAAGTGCACCAATTTGCTCAAGTAAATCTTTCTTTTGCCTTTTATGTAGTCCTTCCCAATTCATATTCCAGCCTTTTAATCACTTTCTAAAATTTTTCAGCCTCCCCTGCCATCTATCTAGATTGGACCCCTTACCACTGTAAAAGTGCCATACTTGAACTACAACACCATGTAAATCATTTCTCAAAAGCCAGCTCAACTCAAACTTGAAACCACCATGTCTGATTTGTTCATTGCCAGTATCAATTAATACTGGTGTATGGTCAGACAAAGTCCTCAACAATGCCTCCACCCTGGTTAAAGGGTATTTTCTTCCCTAGTCCATATTAAATAGCATCCTGTCCAGTTTTTCATAGGTAGGATTTTCATGATCATTACTCCATGTATAGAATCTATTCCCCATGCTCAATTCTCTTAAATTTGCCAGTTCTATTGTTGCATTGAACAAAAAACTCTATTTATTATAACCTCCAGCTTTGTTTTGTTCTGTTTCTTTCCTAATGATGTTAAGATCCACCCTCCCTAATCATGGGTTTGTGATTTGCATAATTTATCTGAGCCAATTCTGCAAGGAATTCCTGTTTATGCTCATGTTGAGCCTGCCCCATACACCACCACTAAATTCCAAGTCCAATTATCAGACTTGTTTCAGATTCAACCATCCTAAGGTGATCCAAATTAACACACACCAGAATTCCACCAGATTTTCCTCTAGCAGGTGAAAATGACCATTTAAACTCTTTACCACAGCTTAAAATTTTAAGCATGTTTGCAGGAAAGTCCTGCTTTACAGTTTCAATCAAACCAATGAAATCCATTTTTTTTCTCACAAATAGTATCCTTAACATGTTTCAATTTCTCTTTTGTCTCCCATTCCCCTAATATTCCATATCATACCTTTCATTTTGATTTTTTGTGGAGATCTACCTCCTCTCTTTCTATTCATTTTAGGGGTCACCTTGAAATTTCCAAGGTTTCCTCTCCCTTTCTTTTTTTTTTTTTGCAGACAGATTTTTTTGGGAGAATAGAATTTCTGTTCTCTCCAAATCAGAATCACCAGCCTCAGAGTTTAAATCATTTAGGAAATAATCAATAACAGGGCCCACGTTATCAGGGATTTCTACACCATCAGGAATATGATTCATTTTTCTTCGCTCTTCCAGAAATAAATTAATTCTAGCCATTTCTAGATCTTTATTCAGATTTAAGTTTGTGTCGATTGCTTCTAGAGAGCATGCTAGGTCAACACCAACAGGCTAGCCATATCAGCAAGAGAGGGATTACTTTCATCTACTTTTTTATTTACGAAAATACTTTCATCTACTTTGGAAGGTACAATTGACTGACCTTTGTTCATAAATGCATTTTTTTGCCTCTTTTCTTTCAGTAGCCATCACTAGAGCCTTCTTGTCTTCTTTGCTTCTAGGTCTGAGGTTCCTTTTTCCTTCATCAATCATCTTCATATCTGGTGCTGTCAAATCCACCCCCACTGACTTAGCAAAGCTATTTTCTGACTCTTGTGACTCCAGCAGCTCCTCACTTCCTATGAATTGTACTCTCTCGTCATCACCTTCCAGCAGATCATCTTCATGTTCTTCAACCTATTTCATTGATTCAGCCCCTAACTCCTATGTATGTACCTTAACTGAATCAGCTGCTACTTGTGTTTCATTATTCCTGTCCCTCCCCGCTTCTTCTGTCATGCCACCATTGTCTTCCATATGATTGTTATCTTTTATCTGATCCTCAGCCTGCATTTGTATTGCCAGTGCCCTTTCCTTTTCAATCTGCACATTCTTACACATTGCCTCATCTGAAATCTTCTCTAAAGCCACTTGCTGCACCTGATTGTCTTGTATGGATATCATGGCTGTCCCACTTGAACTTGCTGCTTCAAAGCTCTCATTCATTCTGGGGAAAATGTCACTTGTTCCTTTTAGATTCTTATATAATGATGCTATTAGGTTGTCATCATTGTCTTCCATTATCTTCTTCCCCAACCTTGTGCCATTAAACCAGCCTACTTCCACTATTTCTTCTAAATTATAGCACACTTCATAGATGAGCAGCTTGGGTGTTGTGATCAGGGCTTCCAGTGCCAACATCCCTGGGTTCATCATTACAATTTAAGGTGTTACTGGATCCATGAGCATTTAGGTGTATTTGAACTTTACTTCATCGCACAATTCCATTTGTAAATAGTCACTGGATCTGCCAGAATTTTGTATTCCTGATTTGCACCCCCTAAGAAAAATCTGGTTGCTCATAGTCAACCAAGATGATCGCACAGACAGCAACACGATGAATGCCATAAATCCGTCTCTGTCTGCCTGCCCCAATTGGGGGACCACTCTCCCTTCATTTATTTCTCAACCAACCCAAGCAAACTCTATCCAATGGCAACGACTTTTTTCTCCGGAATACCATCCATTGGCGACGAGTCAACCCCACAACTGTCAACTCCAGCTCGGCTTCTCGTCCGCGACCCCTGCCTGCTCCTCCTCCCGCGGCGACGACGGCGAATGGCCCAGCGCCGCCAAGGATCGCAGCGCCAAGCAGCACAAGATATAAGGATTGATTCGTTGGCAGGGTGTTCGATGGATTGCTCACGACGGTTCTTGCTGTGTGTATATAGCTTGGGAGACAGACCTGTATATATATAAACCGACATCGTTCGGTGTCTTAGTCACTGTACACATTCCATATGGTATCAGAGCGAGTCTAGACGTTTTTGGCGCGCTAGCTTCTCCCTTCGACGAGCCGATCCTTTTCTCCTCGTCGTCGACGTCCTCTTCCTGTCGCCGATCCTCTTCACGGTACTCTCCTCGCTCTCTAGCCTCCGTTTCTTCTTCTCCCCGTCTCTCCCGCAGTCACCTTCTTTTCTCCGTCCCACCTCCGCGCGACCAAGCGACAGTCTCAATCCGCCTCCTCGTCTCGCCTTGCACCCATCTCCACTCTTCTTCTTGCTTCGTGCATCTCTCCTTCTCTGATGCCGGCGCACCTCCGCGCTCGTCGTCTCCATCGGCTAAACTCGTCCGCCCTCCCATCGGCTAGATATGTCCAGCACTCCATCGGCTGGAACCCTCCCTCGGTTCTCGCCTTTTCCGACACGCTCAACGGCTCTCGGATGCAAACCTTCTCCCCTCACATCCGAGCCAGTCCAACGTGTCCACGGACACGAATCCCTGCCTCTCGGACGCGAACATATTCTCTTCGCGTCCGGCCACTCCCTGCTTTTTTTCTCGTCCGCCCTACTCCTTGGCCTCCACGAGTTCACGGACATGAATCTTCTCTTCACGGACGTGAATCTTCGCACGTCCGTGACCCAACTACTCTCTGACCCACCCACTCTGTCACCACCTTTTCCTCACCTACTCCGCTGCCTACTCCCCATCGACCAACCACTCCTCATCGGCTGGCCGGCTCACTTCCCATCGGCTTCTCACATCCTTGATCGGCCGATCCATCCTCTCATCGGCTTCTCCCTCCCATCGGCTTCTTTCTCCCATCGGCTCTTTGCTCCCATTCTCCCGTCATGGCCACCGAGTCTGCTCTCAGCTTCGGCACTCTCCCAATCGCCGAGTTTGCTCCGGCCCTCGGTGCCTCAGACCACACCTCGGGCACCACCTCGCCGATCTTCTCCCCTCCATACGCTGCTGTGAACGTGAAATCTCACGTTCCTATCTCTCTTGAACTTAACGCCAATTATTTCAAGTGGGTTTTTTTTCTTCAAATCCCTCTGTGGAAAATTCGGCCTACGGTCCCATATTGATGGCTCCGCTCCACCTCGCCTCGATGATCCTCAGTGGAACATCGCCGAGTGCTGCGTACGCAGCTGGCTACTCGGCTCGGTCGACGATTATGTCCTCGACCTCGCCATGAACGATACTGACCCCACCACCCGGGATCTCTGGGTGGCCATCGAGTGAATCTTCCTGGCCAACAAGTAGCCTCGCGCCATCTTCCTCCTCAACGAGTTTCACTCTATGGTACAAGGCGACTCCTCTGTCTCACTGTCAGCGCTTCAAAGTTAAGGCTACTGCTCTCGGGAACGTCGGCCACCCTGTGGCCGACTCTCAACTCGTCCTTGCCCTTCTGCGAGGCCTCAATCTCCGCTTCTCCAACACCGCTGATGACATCGCCAACGCCACACCTCTTCCATCGTTCACCCGGAATCATGACGTGCTAGTTCTTAAAGAACTCCGTCTGGCCAACGATAAGAAGACAGTGGCCCACACCGCTCTTCTTGTCGCAGCCAATAATAGCTGCCGAGCTTCTTGCGCTGCCCCTTCCTCTCGCGGTCCTGGTGGCCATGGCTTCGACCACAGCAACACAGTCCGCACCGGGAAAGGCAAGGGCAAAGGCAAAGGCAGGACCTGGTAGGGTTCGATGCCATCACGACCTACCTCGGTCCCTGCCCATTCTACCGGTCCCACGGGTCCGTGGCTCTACTACAACCCATGGGCGCCCCATCCCTAGCCATGTAGCCTCATCGGCTAGCAACCTGGGGTTCTCGGAGCCCATCCCCAGGCTCACCTGGCAACGGCTCCCGTTCTGCCGCTTCAACCGATGCTACCGACCCCAACCACCCGGTCAGTTCCCTCCAGGAACCAGGCTGGCCTCATCGCTGCCCTCAACCAGATGACGCTCCAACCACGGCACCCTTGGGTGCTGGACTCTAGGGCGTCTTCACACATGGCGTCATCGGTCGGTATACTTCGCTCCTGTCACCCCTCTTCCTCTCCTTTTGTCACCATCGGTAATGGTCACTCTCTTCCTGTTCAATGCCGAGGTGACTCCTCTCTGTCTACATCCCCCTACGCAATGTTCTTATCGTCCCTTCTCTTATTCACAATCTTATATCTGTTCGCTAATTCACACGAGACAACAACTGCTCCATTGAATTTGACGTGTCTGGTTTCTCTGTGAAGGATATCCCAACCCGGCGACAGATCCTTCGTTGCAATAGTGGCAGAGACATCCACACCATTCCCGTTGCGCCGTCCACTCCACACACCAGCGTCGCCCTCTCCACCAACCTTTGGCACCTTTGCCTCGGCCACCCCGGCCCCGACGCTGTCGCCACCCTCCGTCGCAGCGCCTTTATCCGATGTACTCACAGCAGCTCCACAGTTTGCCACTCATGTCAACTTGGCAAACATATGTGTCTGCCTTTTTCTAGTTCTCTCTCCTGTACCTCACGTCCATTTGAACTTATACATTGTGATGTATAGACGTCTCCAGTTAAAAGTGTCTCCGGTAATCAGTATTATCTCGCTATACTTGACGATTACACACACTATTGCTGGACCTTCCTGCTCATCCACAAATCCGAGGTCGCCTCTCACCTCACTCACTTCGTCACGTACGTATCCACTCAGTTCAACCTCTCCATCAAGGCTTTACAAGCTGATAACGATACGGAATTCGTCAACCATACCATTACAAACCTCCTCACCTCGTAGGGCATCCATTTCCGACTCTCCTGCCCCTACACCTCTCCTCAGAACGGCAAAGCCGAGCTTCTGCTTCGCACCCTCAATAACATCAGTCGCACCATACTACTTCACGCCCACTTACTCGCCACTTATTGGACCGAAGCTCTGGCTACTGCGACGTACCTTCTCAATCGGCGCCCATGCTCCTCCATTCAAACCAACGTTCCCTATGCCCTTCTCTACCGCACGGCGCCTGACTACTCCCACCTTCGCGTTTTCGAGTGCATCTGCTACCCAAATCTCACCGCCACAGCTTCCCACAAACTCGCTCCCCGCTCCACCGCCTGTATTCTCCTCGGCTATCCCACCTCTCACAAGGGATACCAATGCCTCGACCTTTCCACCCGATGGGTCCTCGTCTCTCGTCACGTCATTTTTAACGAGACATGTTTTCCCTTCGATCTACTTCATCCGAGATCCTTCTTTAGTAATCTCAACTTCCTCCTCACCAACACCGTGCCGACCAGGTCTTCTCCACTATCCTCTCCATCGGCCCCCTCATTGGCCGATGCTGAGGATTTACCCATCACATATCCCACCACTATTCGATCCGATGTCCCCACCATCGGACCCACCTCCATCGGCTGATACCGATCCTATTTATCCTTCAGCCGATACCGTTCCCTCTCCATCGGACACCCCACTTCCATCGGCTCCTTAGTTTCCATTGGCTCCCCCACCCTATCGGCTGATCCATCTCTATCGGACCGATCGGGATACTCGGCCCACCCGACCTCATCGGCTCAGGCCAATCTAATTCCTCCTTTTCCTTTTGTCTACAGTCGCCGACTCGGAGCAGATGACGCCCCCACCCGACTAGTTCTTCCCATTACTCCCGCACCCCCATCGGCTCCAGTTCCCTCCACCTCTCACATGGTTACTCGCTCCCAGACCGGGTCTCTCCGCCCCATTCAGCGCTACAGTTTCTCCGCCGTCCACAGCTCTATCTCACCCATCCCGGCGACTTCTCGCTCAGCCCTGGCCGACCCTCAGTGGCGCGTGGCCATGGCCGACGAGTACAAGACCCTAATGGACAACGAGACCTGGCACCTCGTTCCCCGACCTCCCGGCGCCAATATTGTGACCGGTAAGTGGATTTTCAAACACAAATTCCACGCCGATGGCTCCCTTGCCCGTCACAAGACTCGCTGGGTAGTCCGGGGTTTCTCCCAATGACCCGGTGTCGACTACGACGAGATCTTCAGTCCCGTTGTCAAACCCACCATCATCCGAGTCGTCCTCACCTTGGCTGTCTCTCGCTCTTAGCCGATCCATCAACTAGACGTGAAGAACGCCTTTCTTCACGGTCACCTAACGGAAACAGTCTACTGCCAGCAGCCCCTAGGCTTCGTCGACCCTTCTCGTCCCAACGGCGTCTATCTCCTTCAACGCTCTCTCTACGGCCTCAAACAAGCCCCTCGTGCCTGGTACCAGCACTTTGCTGCCTATCTTCGGCACATCGGCTTCATGGCCTCTGCATCCGATAGTTTCTTATTCACTTTTCATATCGGCTCTGCCACTGCCTATCTATTTCTCTATGTCGATGATATTGTTCTCACAGCGTCTTCGACATCTCTTCTCGACCAGATCATGGCCTAACTCCACTCTGAGTTCGCCATGACCGATCTTGGTCCTCTCCATCATTTACTTGGCATCTCCGTAACCCGTTCTACCCACGGGCTCTTTTTTTCCCAACACCAGTACGCCATCGACCTCCTCCAGCGTGCGGGCATGGCCGACTGTCACCCCACAGCCACCCCGGTCGATACTCGAGCCAAACTCTCCACTGCCGATGGCGCCCTCGTTGCCGATCCCTCTCACTATCGGAGTTTTGTCGGGGCTCTTCAATACCTCACACTCACCCGACTCGATCTCACGTATGCTGTCCAGCAAGTGTGCCTCTTCATGCACGCTCCGCGCGAATCTCACCTCGCGCTACTCAATCGCATCCTATGCTACGTGAAGGGCACCCTCTCCAGCGAGCTGCATCTCAGCTCCAGCCTTATCGACTCCCTCATCGCGTACTCCGACGCGGATTGGGTATGCTGCCCCGACTCTCGACGCTCTACGTCCGACTACTGCGTTTACCTCAGTGACACTCTTGTATCCTAGTCCTCAAAACGCTAGACTACAGTGTCCCGGTTCAGGACCGAAGCCAAGTACCGCGTCGTCGCTCACGCCGTCGCTGAGTGTACTGGCTTCGCTAGCTTCTCTAGGAGCTCTATGCACCCCTCTCCACCGCGACCGTCGTCTACTGCGACAATGTCAGTGCCGTCTACATGACCACCAACCCGGTTCATCACCGACGCACCAAGCACATCGAGATCGATATCTATTTTTTCCGTGACAAGGTCACATTAGAACATGTTCGGATACTCCATGTACCATCGGCACATCAGTTTGCTGATATAATGACTAAAGGCCTGTCCACGCTTTGTTCACTAGTTTTCGGTCCAGTCTCTACGTCCGTTTTTCTCTCGCTGTGACTACGAAGATATTAGACAGATCACTAGTCTGGGTTGTATATATATAGACTCGACCCACTTTATACGCTCGGGTCTGTTTGGGACTGGTTCGACGGCTGCTGAGAGGGGTCCGACGACGGGGAGGAGGGCGAGGAGGACGGGGTGCTGTCGGCGTTCGTGTGCCCGATCACCATGGAGGTGATGCGTGACCCGGTTGTGGTGGAGACGGGCCACGCGTTCGAGCGGGAGGCGATCGCGAGGTGGTTCACGGAGTGCGCCTTGCTCGGCGCGGCGCCGTGGTGCCCGGTCACGATGGAGGAGGTCGACGGCGCAGACATGAAGCCCGTCGTGGCGCTGCGGGTGGCCATCGAAGAGTGGACGGACCGGCGGGAGACGGCGGAGCTCCGCAGGGCGTGCCGGTGGCTGACCAAGGCCGCATCGGAGAAGGAGGCGCTGCGCGGGTGGAACGAGGCCAGGGTCGGCAAGCGTGTGGTGCGACGCGACGGGATGATACCCATGGTGGCTGCCATGCTAAGAAGCGGCAGTGCAAAGGTGCGTCTCAAAGCGCTACAAGCTCTTCTGGAGTTTGCAACAGGAGGCGACGAATACAGAGTAAGCAGAGGACGATGCAATGAAATGGATTTTTTATGTCTTGCCTTTGTATATAGTACCTCGGAAATTCATGTTCCTGTTCTCTTCTAGGAATCTGTATCTGACGGGGACACAATTCGCACAATTGTTAAGTTCATCGATTGCGAGGATTGCCAGGAGAGAGAGTTGGCTGTATCTGTTCTGTGTGAGCTTTCAAAATCTGAAATTGTATGCGAGAAGATTAGTGAATTGAATGGATCGATACTTATCTTGGGCAAGGTGGCATGTAGCAACCCAGCGTTAGCCGAGGAGGCTGAAAGGACACTTGAGAATCTGGAGAGATGTGAGAAAAATGTCCTGCAAATGGCTGAAAACGGAAGACTGGAACCTCTTCTAAACCTGCTTATTGAAGGTGCTATCTGTAGTCTGTTCATTATTCATATAATGGTTCACCAATTATACGCAGTATCTACTTATCTTTTCTGTTATTTGTTGTTTTTATGGTGTCATGATAAGTTAGCATTTGATATCTTTTGCACTGTGCTGAAGTTACCTCTGCTTTTGCTCAAGTATCAACACTGTTTTTTTTTCAATAGAAAAAACAATACCATAGTGTTCTTATTTCTACTTTATTGGAAATATTAAGTTCTTACCATGTAGGCCATACTGCACTTTTTAGGTTCTCCAGAAAAGCAGCTGCGTATAGCATCATCTCTAGAAAAGATTGTTCTGTCTAACGACTTGAAAAACTTGGTGGCCCAAAGAGTGGGTTTACTGTTTGCTGGTGTTGTTGAAAATGGTACCTTGCCGGCAAAAGAAGTTGCTTTCAAGGTGTTAGATCACATATCAACCAATACAGAAAGTGCCCGTGTTCTTATAGAGGATGGAATCCTTTTACCGCTTTTCCGAGTTCTCTCTGTTGATGGTGTCAAATTCCTTCCACCAAGGCTGCAAGAGGCTGCTGCAGCTGTTCTATCTAATCTGGTAGCTTGTGGTATTGACTTTGGAACTGTCCCACTGGATGGTAACCGTACTATAGTGTCTGAAGACATTGTTCACAGCTTACTTCATTTGATTAGTAACACCTCACCTCCAATACAGTGCAAGCTTCTTGAAATATTTGTTATGCTAAGTAGTTCTACCACAACAGTTCTGTCACTTATCTCAGCTATAAGATCTTCTGGTGCTATCACAAACTTGGTACAATTTGTTGAGAGTGATCATCAGGACAGCCGTGCTGCTTCCATAAAGCTGCTGTGCAAAATCTCATTTGACATGGACCATGAGATAGGACAAGTCCTCCGAAGTAGCCCTACATTGCTTGGGTGCTTAGTTAGGATTGTCAGTGACAATGATGCAAATGCAGATGAGCAAGATGCTGCACTTCAGATTCTGGCAAATCTTCCTAAAAGGGACAGACGTCTTACCATGGAGCTCATGGAGCAAGGGGCTTTCAAATATATTGCGCGTAAAGTTTTAAGCATATGTAGAAGAGGAACTGCCAATAACATAGTTGGCAACACGATGCTTGAAGGCCTTGTAAAAGTTCTAGCAAGGATAACGTATATTTTACGGGAGGAACCACGCTGTGTTGCCCTTGCTCGTGAATACAATCTTGGTTCACTGTTTACCAGCTTGCTTCGGCTCAATGGGCTGGACGGTGTACAGGTGCTCTCTGCAAAGGCATTAGTGAATCTCTCTGTTGAATCAAGATATATGACTGGCACACCAAATTTTGATGAACATGAACAGAAGTCTGTGCTTACCTGGTTTGGTAAGAAATCACCAGGTATTCAACTTTGTCGTGTTCACTCTGGAATCTGCTCGATTAGGGACAATTTTTGTATTCTGGAAGGGAAGGCAGTGGAGCGATTGGTTGTTTGTCTTAGCCATCAAAACAAGAAGGTCGCTGAAGCTTCCTTGGCTGCACTTTGCACCCTACTTGGGGACAGGGTGGAGATCGCCGAAGGTGTTTTGGTGCTCTATAGGGCCAATGCAATTGAACCAATATTTGAAATCTTGAAGGGAAACCCGACAGGCACACTTCAGCAGAGGGTGACATGGGCTGTCGAGAGGATTTTGCGGGCAGAAAACATTGCAAAAGCAGCTTCAAGTGACCGTGGCTTGAGTTCTGCCCTTGTTCATGCTTTCCAGAATGGGGATTCCAAAACACGGCGTATTGCAGAGGCGGCACTGAAGCACATTAACAAGTTGCCAACTTTCTCGCAAATCATTGATTGGAAGCGTCCCTCAAGACGAGGTTCATCAATTGGAAGCATGGAGCGCTACTTCAGGTCTGATCGCTACGCTATGAAATTGCATAGTAACAGAATGCCATGACCTGCCTATGCCTTGAGGACATGGAATTTTTTGCCATTTCAAGTTAATTTTATTGACTTGCTAACGTTCAGAATTATGGAGTACAGTTTTTTGTGTCAGAAAAAAATAGAAGCAGATAGGCATTGACAGTCTTGATAATTTGCATATTGTTTTATGTACCTATAATTTTTGCAGATCATGTGTATATCTATTTTGTTTTATGTACTTGTAATTTTGATAATCTGCAAGTCTAATGAAGGCAAGTCCTATGTGAGAATGGTAGTTACTAAAGTGCATCCTGGTACTCTTCTCGAGTAAAATTTTTGAGAAGGTTTGAGAGATTTTACTCCATAAATCTTAAGAAGAAATTTTCTAGAATGACAGATCGCATCATCTCTTCTGCCTCCACTTCTTGTTGGAGCTTTTAGTTACCCGATAGCATAGGTTAGAAACATCTAGGACTGATTCATACATCAAGATTTATAACTATACAAGAAATTGCCATGAAAAGTTTTGAAAATATTCTGTGATATAGGTTACGTTTTCAAAAGCTAATTATTTTGGAGGAAACAATTGTTGTTGCACAAGTTAGTACAACAAAGCTAGGGATATTCACTTGCCACCAAGCTTCAACTATCTTCTTGCTATCTCAAGAGCAACTCTCGTCGAGGCTGTGAAATCAAAACACCCAAACCTTGAATTAAAATCCTAGGAACTGACCGGGCCCAGTGAAAAAGAACCTTCAGAATTTCATACAGTGGAGGGTTTTTCACATTGCCCTGCATTTTATGAAAGCAGTTGCTGCTGTCCACAACATGTCATAATTTGTCTCAGCTACTAAATAATAAGGTAGATAAGTGCCACAAGTCATAATTGTCTCAGCTACGTTACGCTGTGACGTCCCTCCACAACCTCGGACGAGCCGGTTCTAGCGGAGGCGGGCGTTGGGTGCACCAGACGCCCGCTTGGTTAGGTCTAAGGCTTGTTCATAACTGAGTTTGGATCTCGTTTACTGTAATCACGTTTCTCAAACTACTAAATTATAAAAGTAAAAAGAAACTACTAAATTATAAAAGTAAAAAGAAAATTGCTCGTGCAAACCTTGTACATGAAAAATAATTTTCTTTATACACACAAACTTTGTGCATGAATTTAACTATCGTTAGGAAATTTATTAAAAAAACATAAGAGATTTTTGTTGTATCTAAATTTGAAGCGTGTAAAGATGAAACATATCTTAGCAGCAAAATTCACTTGAATTATGAAAAGTTTGTGTCTAGAAAGTTTATATACTGAAATAAAACACAACTTAATGCACATGCATCTAGCCCAGGAAAAAAAATAAAACGGGATGACCTCACACAAACCATGTCCATGAGTCGAGCCCACATGCCATTTCCAGAAAAAGAGAAAAGGGAAAAAGGCCAGAATTGGAAAGCTTGACTGGGTGAACACATGCATCTAGCCCACCAAAGGAAACGGGCTTAGACCATGAAACCACATCCATCTAGCCCCACGTGCCAATTTCGAAAGAAGAAAGGGGAATGGACCACATTAGGAAACCTTGCCTGATCTGACTGGTTAGCATAAATGGTTAAATCCAAAAGAGTGCATCATTTGTGCAAAAGATTGTCTTTCGCGTAAAAAAAAGATTGTCTTTCTATATTGACTAAGCATGTACCATGTCCTTGGAAGAATCATGCTACGGTATTCTTCAAATGTCTTCTCAACATGTTGTTTTAAATGGAATTTTGTGTCACGAATCTTTTCGGTTGGTTTAATCATCTACCCTGCTAATATTTGGTAGTGAGAAGAATTTGATTCAAGTGGTGGTGTTTTGGTTGATGCCAAAGTTCTACAATGCATTTCAAAAGTTTGGTAAGATACTAACCCTATAATACATACATGCAACTGTGATTAAGCAAAGGATATACCTTACACATTTGTTTGGACAGATTACCCTAGATTTTTTTTAATTCACCATGAGTTGCGGCATCCCTTACAATATTAAAATTTTTAGAATTTTTATTTGTCTATTAAAAATCATACTTGGCTCTATGGTAGAAGGAGGTGGTTACTGGTATGTGATAATGGAAGAAACAACACAAGAATCAAAACAATAAATAAAGAAAAAAAAAAAGGGAAAGGGAGGCTGGGCCAAGCCAAAAAGGCGCAGCTCCTCCCCTCAACCCGCTGGCCCAGGAAAGCCGTAGCCTAGCCGCCAGGCGCGACCCAGCTCGGCTCGCTCGTGCGTGCCTACGCGTCGTGCGCTCGTTTTGCCACGTGGTTCGCACTTTTGCATGAAAGCCCCCCCCGGTTTAGAATATTAGAATGCATGTCGAGTAGGGGCCACGACATGGGCTCGTTTTAGCCCAATTAAAACGAACTGGGACTCGGAGGCTGTTTCGTTTGCTAGAAAATTCTCTCTTTGCCGAACGATTGAAATCCAACGGTCCACAACAAATGGCGTGACATGGAAGCATGAGAAGACTGCAAAATACCATTAACTACACTAAGGGAAGATTGTAGGATATCAGCCGTGTGTCAATGATACCAGGTATTTGGTGTTTATTTATTTTCCGAAACAGGTATTTGGTGTTTATGACTGTGAATGTGTGCATCCAATTATATATGTACTTAGCACGACATGGCAAAATTTCTACATGTATGCACGTACGTATGGTTGATGTATACTTTTTTTTTAAAAAAAACTCCCATTTTAAAGGACTGACCAACGTGAGAAGTCAAGATATCGTGCACCTAATGTTCATACGGCCATTGACAGAAATATGTGGTTACTCAGGTTACTAATTGTGGGGCCTCGGAAATGGTCGAATCCATACCTACTAATAGAAAAAGGATATTATCCAAACGCATGGTCATGTATTTGGCTGGAGAGCGTCATCCCGTACGTTCCAATGTCCTCATCTTCTTTGTTTCACACCAAGAGAAGAGAGGTCTATGGATGACAGGTCTAACCTGTCATTATTATAGTACAATTATCTTGGTTAGGAAGGTGACAATTATGACTTGTGGCACTTATCTACCTTATTATTTTTTCATGGAAGTTTGGGAACACACTCGCTAATGGGTGTTCGAATGAAGGGGACTTCCGATAAATTAGGAAATGCGTACGATTATCAATGGGTAATAATGTATCGGTAATAAGAAAAATGTTAATTTGCCTTTGGCTGCACATTAGAATAGTCGAACTACCTATCAGACGAGACTAGCTAACCACCACTATGAATTTAATCAGACTTATGAACCTGCTACTATATATATTATCTTCCGTCATCATTATATGATAATGGCATGACCATGTCTTCATTTTTCAACAAATTCCATGATTTACCATCGACAAACACTAAGTTACACGAAATGTTAATACACAGATCCTCATCACTACCGATTTGAAATTGCCCAGCTCCCATAAGAAACACCAGAGAACTGCATACCCTCGTCCGTCTCTTTCTTGACCCCTCGTCACAATTGGAGCGACTTTTAAATGATCTTTATTAAATGTGGTTCTTCATTTGCAACCGCTCTGAAGTAATGGAGCCAGTTCAAAACACGAACCACCATATTATTGGATAAGGAATACGGTTTGTTTTGAACTGTTAATAAGAAAGAACATTAGTATAAGAGACGGTTTACTTTGTATCCATCTCTAATAATATTTCAACATCCCGTCCAGTCAAATTTGAATCTCCTGCTCTGTCATGAAATTAGTCAGATCACTATGCAATGCAAATCACAGTAAATCTAAGGACTATACAATTTTTTAAGGAACCAAAGCATGGCAAAATTTTTTATGGGACTCTTTGCACGGGGGCAGCTATATCAGAGGCGGTCCAATAACCCATCTCTGATGGACTCAAACCATCACTGCTTCACGCCCAGAGACTGATGGCAAAACCATCTGACATTTTTTTTATTACAGCCACGCACACCTTAAATGCGTCCACTAACACACCCTCAAAAAGATGATGATGGATACCAGCCATACATCTTAATCTCATTAAATTTGTGTAATATTTATGAGCATTAGGATTTAAACTTTGCTAAGTAAAGTTATACACCCACAACTCTACCACCACGCTAATTTTGCTCTGTTAAAAAAATTTAACCACATTCAAAGTACAATAAAAATTTCTAAAAATATTTCATAGCATAAGTTTGTTGTCACATGTAGTTCAACAAAATGTAGAATCAGAATATATTTTTTATACGAAGAAACAAAACAGATCCAAAATTAAAATATAAAAATTTGTATAGTCACTTCATTTTATCCCATCTCCTTCTATACAGTTAAAAAAAAGAAAAGAAAAGCTCAACATGTATGCATGAAGCCACAACAATAGTTGTTAGATCTCTCCTAAGCTCGATCTCAACCATAAATATGTTGAGTGCAATTACTGTTTCGTATTAATTGCTATAAATCTACCATCTAGCTTAATTATTACGCACTAAATGTAGTTACTGTTAATTATTCTTGCTGATTTGTTTAAGAATGTTTCCTACAAGTTTTCGTAGCGACGCGTAGGGTGTCTAGTAATATGTATAAATAGCTGGCGCAAATACTTTGGACACCAACTACTTCATCTAATACTCTAAAAAACAATCCCATATTGTTAACTCGTCAACGTTAGATGTTTGTCGTCTTATTACATGGTCTTTAATTTTTAGTAGATCTATTCTGTCTAATAATCGAACCACTCGCTGCCGGATCAGTATATGATCGATCGATTATAAACTACGTGGTTGCTCAGTGGAAACACGTACGACGAACACAAGCACTAGGGAGAGCGAGATACGGCGGAGGCAATGGTTCTGCCCCTTATCGGCCAAATCATCAGCATTGCCAAGGGTCTTGCGGCAGCGGCGCGGAGGGCGAAGCAGAACAAGAGCAGGTGACAGAGGCTCGCGCGCGACGCCGAGATGATCGTCGAGCAGATGCGCTCGAACTCGGAGTGGGCGTCTGCCGCCGACAAGAGTGCGGCGACGAGCTTGCTGCTACGCAGGCTCAGAGACGCCATCGACGACGCGCTCAAGCTCGTCCAGTCCTTCGGCAGTCGCGGCCCGGTGGACCGCTTCTTCCACGGGAGAAGAAGCCTGGCAGGCAATCTTGAAAATGCTCATGAGGAGATCAACAGCTTCCTCAGACTGTACCATCTTGCCAACCGTACCCTAACATATTCCCAGCTCCGATCAGAGGTACTACTACCTCCCTCTGCTCTTTTTTTTTCTCTATTTGGATCTTTGAGAGATGACTTCAATCGTCACTTTTTACGATACTAAAGTTTTTATGATGCTCTGTCATAAATACGTAGCTATGTGATAAATTCAATACTAAATACTGTTTTAAATATAGTTTTGGTAATAATATATTTGCTTTCTATCAGGTATAATGATAAAATTATAATACAACAAAATAATTTTTAATAGCTAGCTATCTAATAAATTTATTTGTAATAATATACTAATGGCTATTTATTTATAACACTACTAGAATTCCATATATTTCGTTCTGTATTTTTTTTAACTAGGGAAACTTACTTCCCTACACCATTTCTTAGGAGAATGTTCCATGAAAAATGATTTGTCGGGAACTAAAAGTGCCCAATAGTTTAGAAGATATCCTACAATTCGAAATAGTAGGATCCTTGCTTACATATCAGTGAAGCCAACATGTAACTACATGGTGGGGATCTTTTGTGTACTATATTTTTGCACACTTTGCCACCTCATAACTATTTCCCTTGAAAACTATCCAGTAAGGGATATCCTTTTATATCCAATATCTCAATATATAATTAAATGTGCAATACTCTCAAATTGAAAAACACCAAAAAAGCATTATAGATCAATAGTTTGACAATAATCCGATTCAACCAACACATTTTTCATCGACCATTGCTAGATAAGGTTAGATGCCACATAATCAAATTCAAAACATATGAAGTCATAATTCAGGTTTGTAGCTAGAGTAGTGACTACAGCAGTTTGAAATAAAAAGATTGTCTAACAACAAAAGGAAACAAAAGGAGTTGCATGTTACCAAACTATTTTTCCAACATTGTTAAATCAAAACGGATCGAGATCTTCCCAAGGAGGGGAATAGATTCCACCAGCACTGCCAGAGGCATTAACGTATCCTCCCCTTGAAAAATTCTAGCTAAGGTATCATCTGGATTCTCTTCAGCAACTCCAATGCCACAATGATTATCCTCTCCTGCTGCAATCGCACCATAATTCTCTTCTCCGGCTCCAACAGCTAAGCCACTGCTACAAGCTTATCCAACATAGAAATTTGAAGGCATAAATGGATTGAATTATTCTACCAACAATTTGTACTAAACAAATTATATGTTCTTACTAAAAGGAGACCTAATGAAATCCTAAAGAATAGTTATTTACCAACTCCATCGAATCAAGCCACAGAGCAAATAAAATATGACCATGGAGATTGCATCAAACTTATTTTAAGATGCTGTTGGTGTAGAAATTGGATATATGGTCACCTCCTGGTGTCTTCTTTTCTCTTGGAGGTGACTACTTTGATTTGGGTTTTTTCTCCTCTCTTCTATTTGGAAGCAGATAATAAACCAATACCATCCCCTCTTCACCACACCTGCCTCCTCGATCTGCTTGATAACCCCTAGGATTAGCGGGGAGGGCTGCCTACCAATCACCTAGCACAAGAACGTGCTGATGGTCCTGGATTGGGGGAGAGGGCTGCACCTTCAGAGCACGATTTTAGGTGGAAAGTTTAGGGATTTGAGATAGGGGAGCCATGGAGAGTAAAGAGGACATTTGTGACGTCTTAAAAACTGCTAGCTATAAAACACGTGCTAACATAGATC
The DNA here is from genome assembly GCA_030770085.1 of Oryza coarctata. NCBI lineage: Eukaryota > Viridiplantae > Streptophyta > Magnoliopsida > Poales > Poaceae > Oryza > Oryza coarctata. The sequence continues at coordinate 5,724,045 of CM061484.1, read as the reverse complement.
ATAGGTTAACTTAATTACTTGTAAACAATATACCAGTCTAATAATAGTAGAATTAGAAATAACTAAATTTTATTATATCACTAGAAGTAGTTCTTACGTAAGTTAACATCATAAATAAACCCCAAATGGGTAATACAATATAGAAAGTAGAAGCAACAACGATGACTAAGTGAAAACTCATATACTTGGTTTGACAACTATTCCCTTCATATTCTGCCTGCTCTTAAAGGAACTGCTCAGCGAATGGGTCGACGTTGTCTTCTCTAAACTTTATACATATATATAAATAAGGGTGATTACTTTATATAATTAGCAAGTTCGAGAGAAATATGATACATTTTGCCTTAACAAGGAAGGCTAAGGTTCGCATTTGAGAAAGAAGCCTTTTTTTAAAAGAGTTATTTTACAAAACACTAGTGAACCAAAATTTTAATTGTTGGAAAGAGACTTACATCTTGATCTATTTCGTAAGTTACTTTGCTACAACTTTTCACAGCGTTTATAAGCGAAAGAAAAATTCTCAACATTTCCTCTCTTCTCTTTTATTAGCTTCTTTTCACTTTCTTAACACTTAATAATTAATCAAATATCATTTTAAACTATTTCTCATAGCTAATATTCTTTCACACCACAAATTCATCTTCTCGGCACTACGGTACTACAAGATACCACATGTCACATAGATCATTTCTCGACCATGAAGGCCAACCGTCTAGCACATAGGTGGACATTAAAAATGATTCCCATCACAACAATCATGTTCACCAATCTTTTAGTAAAAACAAACTATGTTATGAGAAATATCTCACATCCACTCATAACCACAGGTACGGTAGTTTAAATAGTTCATTTAAATTCTGCAGAGGTTGAATGTTTTACCCACACAGCTATGCCTGTGGTTAAGGGTGGATGCAGGGTGTTTATCATAGCGTAGTTTTGTTTTTTTCAAAGGTTGATAAATATAATTGCTGGGATGTGAATCATTTTTAAAGTCCATCTATGTTGCAAATAGTTGACCTTTATAGTTAGAAATAAGTATGTGTGAACTATGGTGTTTTATGCCACCGTAGTGCTATAGTGGTGAGAAGTCAAACTTGTGCTGTGAAAACCTATTAACTATAAGAAATAGTTAAGAAATAATATTTAATTAATTGTTAAATGTTAAAAAAGTAAAAAAAAGCTAATAAAAGAGAATATGAGGAAATATTAAAAAATTTTCTATCACATATAAACATGGTGAAAAGTTGTTGTAAAGCAACTTCTGAAATAGATTGAAGTGTGAGACTCTTTTTAAAAATTAAAATTTTGACTCACTGTTGTTTTAAAAATTACTCCTTTATAAAAAGGCTGCTTTCAAAAATAAAAACTTTAGTCTCACTTATTAAATAAAAACATGTCATCTTTCCTTTTGACTTGCATAGTATATAAAATACTCATCCGCTGAGGGTTCCTCTAGAAGCAGCAGGCTGAGTTAAATTAGCCCTGCTATGTTCTTCTATGTTATATTCTGTGCACTTGTATATTTATTTTGTGTGGTTTATTGAGTATTTTATGTAACTAACTTGTAATAATATCGGGGATTAGACTGAGTCATGATTAAGCTGTCTATGAAGTTAAAGTTGTTTTCGGTTGCTTTATCTTTAATTATTCAAGAGGTTTCATCTACTTCTGTAATAATTATGCACATGTTTAAATATTAGTTTGAAGACTTATATTTTATTATTAATATTGTTATTACAAACCTTGTTTGATTTCAAATGTGGATTAAATATATATATAAGCGTTTGAAATTTTGAAAGAAAATTCTGAGCATGAAAGGAAAGAAAAGATAAGTGAATTGAACGGAGCGATACTTTTAGTGGGCAAGGTGGAATGTAGCAAAGCACAGAACCCAGCGTTAGCTGAGGAGGCTGAGAGGACGCTTGAGAATCTGGAGAGATGCGAGAAAAATGTCCTGCTTGTTGAGGGTGCTATCTGCGGTCTGTTCATTATTCATTTAACGGTTCACCAATTATACTCAGTGTCTACTTATCTTTTCTGTTATTTGTTGTTTTTGATGGTGTCATGATAAGTTAGCACTTGATATCTTTTGCACTGCGCTGAAGTTACCTCTGCTGTTTCTCAAGTATCAATATAGTTTTTTTGAATGGAAAAACAGTACCATAGTGTTCTTATTTATACTTTATTGGAAATATTAAGTTCTTACCATGTAGGACATACTGCACTTTTCAGGTTCTCCAGGAAAGCAGCTGCGTATAGCGTCATCTCGAGAAAAGATTGTTCTGTCTAACGACTTGAAAAACTTGGTGGCCCTAAGAGCGGGATTACTGTTTGCTGGTGTTCTTGAAAATGGTACCTTGCCGGCAAAAGAAGTTGCTTTCAAAGTGTTGGATCATATATCCACCAATACATAAAGTGCCGAGGTTCTTATAGAGGATGGAATCCTTTCACCGCTTTTCCGAGTTCTTTCTGTTGATGGTGTGAAATTCCTTCCACCAAGGCTACAAGAGGTTTCTGCAGCAGTTCTATCTAATCTGGTAGTTTGTGGTATTGACTTTTGAACAGTCCCACTGGATGGTACTCGTACTATAGTGTCTGAAGACAATTGTTCACAGCTTACTTCATTTGGTCAGTGACACCTCACCGCCTATACAGTGCATGCTTCTTGAAATAGTTGTTATGCTAAGTAGTTCTACCACAACAGTTCTGTCAATTATCTAAGCTATAAGATCTTTTGGTGCTATCACAAACTTGATACAATTTGTTGAGAGTTGTAAAATTATTGTGTTGATTTAAAATTTTATGATGAACAATTAGTTGTGCAAGTACTTAAATTGATTTTTCTAAAATGGTGTTTAAATGACAAAGCATTCTAGATGAGGCTGGATGGTCCAACCAGTACCTAGAGGACTGATTGGAGGTATGTTGAAGGATGGTTTGACATGTACATAGAAAACTGACCGAAGATATGATAAAGGGCGGTTTGATTGGTGCTTGGTGGGCCGATCAGAGTTATATCCAAGGTTGGTTTAGTTTCGAGGGGAATTTGTATTTCATAACGATTACTTAATGTTTATGTCTTGTAATTGTTCATATACACATAATATACTATTTATGTACTAATATGAGACAAGTTAGAAAAGAACATGTGCTCGAATATGGTTTTTTTGTTTGTTTATATGTAGGTATGTCTTAAGGTCATAAGAGTATTGTTGGTAATAGATTAGGATTCAATTTAGGAGAAGTTGATGACCAGACAGATAGTCAAGAAGATCATGCAAGATGTTTAGGCTAAGGAACAATGCACTAGGACGTGGAGTTTCTATGTGGCATACATAAGGATGTGTATGTGTATGTAAATGAGTCAAATTTGTATTGGAGTCTAAGTTTAGAAAATTTGAGTTTGAATTTGTGAAGGAATAAGTTGTATTCCTATAAGAGAGGGTTCTTAATAGAATATGAGTCCTAAATTTAGTTGGATTCGTGGTTTTTGTGTTGTCCATCTTTGGGTATAAATAGATAAGAGGTCAAGGATCATGGGACAATGCTTTTGAGGAGAAAAAGTTAGAGTTTATCCCTGAGTTGCGACTTGTGTTCTAAAGTTGATAGAGGAGTGCTTTGGATGTACTTTGTAAACACATTGTAGTGCAGTAAAGTTGATATAATTGCAAGAAGTTTTATCAAGTTGTGTTCTTAGGGTTCCGGCGGACGATTCGGAGGCAATACGGTGGACGGTCTGGCATGGTGGTCGGTCTGGTGGTATCAAGTCAGATGGTCCTACGTTGTCACATTGGACGGTCCTATGTTTTGGAATAATTTTTTATCAAGGTTAGTATAATGTTAAGGAGTTTTTTAATTCCACAAAAATATTATATTTTTGATAATATTACTATTTGTCCCCTTTTATCCTACGAGTGATATCAAAGCCACATTTTGCTTCTGTTTGGATTTTAATTAATCTTGAGTAGCTATGGCAAACAAGTTTTCAAGCAAGCTAAATGTGTTTGATGGCGTTGATTTTGAGTTTTTGTGTAAAAAGATGTAATCTTTTATAATGTCTCTGGGATATGATATTCGGCAAAAAGTTTTTAATCCATATGAGATTCCTAAGGCTATCACTAGTACAAATAAAACTAAATTTGTGAACAATTGCAAAGCTTGAAATATGATTCTTAGTGGTGTTTCTCATTCAGATTTTGATCATATCTCACATCTTGAAATGGCATATCAGATGTGGAAGGTATTATGCTATTTTTATCAATGATTTTCTAACATCAAGGAAATATGCAAATATGTTTTCAAGGAAGAGTATATGAAGTTTTAGATGAAGTCTAGTGAAGCTTTGGATGGATATTTTGCTCATTTTAACAAAATTATTAGCAATCTTCGATCAGTTGACAACTCTTATGACATATCATATACTCAATCTAAAATTTCTTGACATCTTTTAGGTGGTCTGAATATGCCTATTTAGAAGATGAAGGTTACTTCAATATAACAATCTGTTTACACGATGACTTTAACATTGGAATCTCTCTACACCAAGCTTAAGACTTATAAGATGAATATTCTTTCTCGCAAGATTGATTCTAAAACAACTGATTTGGTGTCTTCTTCTAGTTCTTTCATGAATGCTTCTTTGTCATCCTCCTTTATTGCCTTAAATGCCATGTCTGTTGACTAACTCGAGGAAATCTCCAAGGAGGACTTCTTTGCTTTTTAATAAATTTTCTTGAGCTTTGAACAATGTCAAGAATAGGAAAAGGGGAGGTTCAATCAGGTGCTTTGAGTGTGGAGAGTTGAATCACATTCGATCCTAGTGCCCCAAGCTTAGGAGATCTACAAAGGAAGATGAGGATGAGAAGATCAAGGACATGGACATGAAGAAGAAGCTAGTGTTCAATGGTAAAAGAAACAAGGAGTTTCAAGAAGCTACTAAATCAAGCATGTGCTGCTATGGATCAAGTTGATGCAAGTGATGTTGACTATAAGAGTGTAGAAGAAGATAATGACAAGGGAAATACCATCTCAGGGGTGTGTTTTTGGGCTCATGGGGGATCAAGCTCTGATGAGTATGACTCTTATAGCGAAACAATGAGGTCACTTCCTACACTCCTTTGAATGAGTCTCTTCAAGAAATAGTAGTTTCTCTTGGTTTTGAAATACAAGGATATGAGAAGAAGATAAAGAAACATGATTTTATTATTGAATCTCTTAATTATGAATTTGCAAGCTTTAAATCTCTAATTCCTGATGATGATAATTGCAAAGCTTGCAAAGTTTTATATTCTACAATTGTTGCTTTAAGAGATGTTAATACTAATATTTCTTTGAGATTGGTTGCTGAACTTGCAAAAACAAATGGTTTGAATCTTCTCTTGCTCTTGGTATTTCTATACATACTCATATTTTTGATGAGTTGAAATTAACAAAGAAAGTTCTCAAAAAAATATCAAGTTGTTCTTAGTGCAAGTTCTATGTTTAATCTTTTGAGTGCTAAAAGGCTTAAACAACAAAAACATGTTTTGATTTTTACAACTTGCTCAAAGTGCTTTCTTAATGAGATGAAACTAAAAGATACACTTGGTCGTGTTGAACTTTTGCAAAAGGATTTGAAAACTCATTAGGTGCTTTATTGTGCAAATTATAAGAAAAAAAAGGAGTTTTGATAGATTGTGAAAATTATGCTTTATTGACTAAAGAGGTTTCTTAATATGATTTTGTATCAATCTACAGTAAATACACATCATAGAGAGTAGGTTTTCATGCAGATGCCTATTCTACTAGTCACCAACCTACTGTTTTGGGATATAACTGAAAAACCGTAACCTAAGCAAATTATTTATAAATCTACTGGAATTATGTCTAGTCTTTCTACAACAAATGAAATTGGTTCAACATTAAAATCTTCAATTTCTAAACCATCTTCTTGAGTGAAATACCATTATTCTCATTGTGGAAAAATGGATATTCATTGCATTTTGTTTTAGATTTGCTTGTAAATAGAAAAAAAGGGAAGAGAAATTATTTTTGCAAAAGTTAAATAGCAAAATCTGGTTCAGGTTCAAGGACGGTCCGGCTGACCAATGATTGCCAGTCTGATTGGCCAAGGTCAGACCGACCATTATTGTCATAGTGGACTGATTGGCTGGCTCGGACTAACTAGTGACCCAATGGCAGATTGACCGGCATTGACCTATGTTGGTGAAAGGTAAAAGTTGTATTGGTTCTTCTCATGCATATATGTTTATTGGTACTTCTGGTCTTGTGTCTTAATACTGGATTGTAAAGTTTTATTTATTTAACCCTAGTACTAAGGCATTGATGTTTTCTTGTGTGTAGGCTTTGGTGCACGATGAAGGAAAACGTGTGGATAGTGGACTTCGGTCTGTTTGCAGCATATGACTAGAGATAAAAGTTGGTTCTCCTTGCTCAAACCGACATCAAAGATAGAATCAATTATCTTTAGGGATGTTTGTACAAGTGCCATTCTTGCCATAGGTGCTATGAAGGTAAATTAAAATTTTTGTTTAAAAGAAGTGGATTTTGTTGAGGATTTGAAATACGATTTGCTTTTTGTTTCACAAATGATTGATGAAAATTTTGAAGTACTATCTACGTCCCAAAATAACTTCATTTTTCACCCACCCCACATATACCAGTACAAAAAGAGAAAGACAAGAATACCATTCAGTTTTATCAAATTCTAATGTAATTGTTCTCCACTTTATCTAGTTTTAATGCATTTGTCCTCTACTTTTTAAAATTCCGATACAATGATTACTCAAGGATAAACTTATTTTGGGGCAAACAAGAGAGGACATAAATGATCTTATTTTGGGACGGTGGGAGTAAGTTTTAAAAATTATAGGAGTAAGGTTCTTGATTCTTCTAGGGAACATGCTTTTGGAAATTCTTGCTATGGAAGAGATTGCAAAGATGACTTTGATTCTTTAGTTTCTATTGAGGTTGTCTAGTTACCAAGTTTTCTAAGAATTTACTATTCTAGCATCATAGACTTGTACGTGTTGGTTTTGACCATCTTACTAGAATAAGTGGTTCGGATCTTATTCAAGGTTTGCCTAAGTTTATGGGTAATTGTGATTTAGTTTGCTCACATTGCCAACATGCTAAGATTGTAGCTTCAACACATACCCCAATTGTTTTTGTGATGATGAATGCACCAAGACAGCTACTACATATGGAAAGTGGTACGTTTTGGTTATTGTGATTGATTTTTTGAGATATTCTTCGGTTTTCTTCATGACATCTAATGATGAGACTTTTAAACACTTTAGGAGTTTGTATCGTCATTTGGCTAATGAACTTCCTGGACTTTGACAACTATTAGAAGTGATAATAGTGGTGAGTTTAAGAATGTTTTTGTTGAACAATTTTGTGTTGAAAAATGTCTTGAACATTAGTTTTCTTCTCTACGTGTTCTAGAACAAAATGGTGTTGTTGAGAGATAAGATCATACTTTGGTTGAGATAGCTAGGACAATACTTGATGAGTATCATACACCTAGAAAATTTTGGGTGAAAGCTATAAACACTACTTGCTATATGTCTAATGACATTTTCTTGTGATCTAAACTTGGAAAAACTTCTTATGAGCTTTATTTTGGATATCAACCTAAAGGTTCTCTCACCTGTGTATTTTTGGTTGTAAGTGCTTTGTTTTGAAATCTAGAAATTTGGATAAATTTGAAGCACATTCTATTGATGGAATTTTTCTTGGTTACATGCTCATTCTCTATAATATCGTGTACTTGTTTTAGAAACTAACAAAATTGTTGAGACTTGCGAAGTCACTTTTGATAAGACTAGTCTAGGTACTAGACTCAAAATTAGTAGTACTTTGTCACATGTTCAGCAGGAGGATGGTAGTATAATTTCAAGTACTTTGTCACATGTTGAGTTGGAGGATAATAGTATATTTGTTGACAAAAGCAACAATGAGGATGAGGTCAACGCTATATCGACTAGAGCCTAGCCTAGTCCTACCAGGGAGCTAGCGAATGGACCGGCAAAGGAACTGCGGTTAGTGTGTCCATGGGGACCAGAAGCTTTTGCTAGTGGTGCTGGTTCTTTGGGGCCTCCAAAAGCTTCAACTTCTGATGTCTTTGCTCCTTGGTATATTCAAAGGCAACATCCTCCGAAACAAATGATAGATAATGTCAATGAGCATACTACAAGGTCTAAGGTAACAACTCATGATTTCCATGCGAATTCTACTTTTGGTACATCTTTTGAACCAAAGATGTTACTCATGTATTAACTGATGAATCGTGGAACACCATGCTTCAAGAATGTGAGAATTTTGAAAGAAACAAAGTTTGGACTTTAGTTGAATCTCCTTCTGGTCATAATATAATTGGAATCAAATGGGTTTTCAAAAATAAACAAAATGAGTGTGGTTTAATTGTGAGAAATAAGGCTAGGCTTGTTACTCAAGGTTTTACTTAGGTGAAAGGGTTAGATTTTCTTGAAACTATTGTTTCTATTGCTAGATTTGAAGCTATCAGACTTTCGTTCGATTTTGTAACTTCAAAAAGTATTCATTTGTATCAAATGGATGTTAAAAGTGATTTTCTAAATGGTTTTATAGAGGAGGAAGTCTACGTAAAACAACCACCTAGTTTTAAAAATCCTAAATTTCCTAGCCATGTTTTCAGATTATCAAAAGTTTTGTATGTTTTGAAACAAGTTTCTATAGCATGGTATAATAGATTAAAAAACTTTTTGCTAGTGAAAGGTTTTCAAATGAGAAAGGTGGATAAAACTCTCTTTGTTCTTAAGCATGGTGATAATCAACTTTTTGCTCAGATTTATATGAATGATATTATCTTTTGTTGTTTATCTCACACTTTGGATGTAGAGTTTTTTAAGACTGAGCAAGGAATTTGAGATGAGCATGATGGGAGAGTTAACATACTTTTGGGACTGCAAATCAAACAAACATCACAAGGAATGTTCATACATCAATCAAAGTACACCAAGGATCTTCTATGACAATACAAGATGGATAACTGAAAGCCAATTTTAACACCAATAGGTACTACTGCCATTTTTGATTCAAATGAAGAAGGCAAGACAATTGATCAAAAGTAATATAGAAGTGTGATTGATTCACTGTTGTATCTCATTGCTTTGAGGCTAGACATATAATTTGTTGTGTGTTTGTGTGCTTAATTTTAAGCTTCTTCACATGCATCACATTGTCAAGCCGTCAAACACATCTAAATGTATTTGCATCACACTCTTGAATATGGCATTTAGTATTCTACATCTTCCTTTATATGTTTGAGTAGTTATTCTGTTTTGAATTTTCGATGGTGTAGAATTGATAGGAAAAGTACAAGTGGGACATGTCACTTTCTTGATTTTCGCTTGTTGTATGGTCTAAATATGTTGGTATTGCTAATTATTGTTCATAAATTCTTTGGCTTGCTTTGACTTTGAAAGATTATGATCTTGCTTTTGATAAAGTTCCTCTATTTTGTGACAACACAAGTGCCTTTAATATTGCTAAAAATCCAGTACAACATTCATGCACTAAGCACATCAATATTCACTTTCACTTTCATTTAATATTTGGTTGTAATTTTCTTTTATAATTTTTTTCTTACATGTTTATTTCGTTGCATTGCTCTAATTTTGAAAATAAAAAAAAGAAAAGAAAAGTGGGGCTTTGATTTTTATGTCTAATATATTCTTCTGCTTGCTATCAATATAAGTGAGGTTATTGATTCCTAGTATTGGTTGAGTGTGTTTTAGTCTTTATATGAGACCTTGCTATTGCTTTTGAGAGATATGATGCGTCACACATAATTCTTTCACTTAAATTAAATAAATTTGCAATGTTGAAACTAGTGCTAGTTTGGATGAGTTATGCTAGAATATATGTTTGCCTATGTTTTTCATTTCTCAAATGCTTTGTATATACTTTAAGTGTAAATAAATTCAATTTGCTTATTTTTTATAAAGAATAAAAATGGATACCCTTAGAAATAGTAACCACGACAAGGATATATCCATGGTGAGAAAAATAATGCGTGCCGAATCTTTGAAAACAGTAATCATAATAAGGTCATACCCGGTAATTGAGAGTTTAATTTTATACATAATGTCAAAGTTCAAAGTGAGCAAAGCTTAATGTTTTTCGAAAGTTTACAATTTTGTATTATTTTTTCTCAAGAGCAAGTAAATTTGAGAAAGTGTGTTTAATTCAACTTGTTTATATGTAAGGGTATTTAATTGAACTTATATATTAGTGAATATATTGCATTAAAATTTATCAAAGTCATGAATATCTAGTGCTGATTTGATGTTAACTGTAATATCATTGATTCATTATAATGCTTGTTGGCTAGTTGGCCAATTTATTTCCCTTGTCTTGCAACATGTTTTTGGATTGCTCTAGGTATATTTCAAAACGCCCACATGAAAAGAATAAAAAGAAGTTGATTGCATTACATTTCTTTATTTTCTTGATGAAATTATTTTCAAAGCAGGAGAAGATACAAAAATGCATATCAATTGAGGAGAACATAGAAATTTGCTTCGATTATTAAAAATAGTAGATTTTGTGCTTTTATTGCAGATATAGAGGAGAAATTCTTGAAAATCTCTTGAAAGGGGGAGAGTTTTTATTTTCAATGTTTTGAATTTTTAGCCGTTTGTGCTTTTTGCATACTTCTTTGTTTTCTTTTTCAAAAACACCAATTTACATTTTGGAGTTACCAATGTGTTCATCAAGAGGGTGATTTAAAATTTTGTGATGAACAATTGGTTGTGCATGTAGTTAAATTGATTTGTGTGAAGTGTTTAAATTGGCAAAGTGTTGGTCTGACATGTACATTGAGGACTGACCGAAGGTATGTTGAATGATGATTCGACTGAATGTATGTTGAAGGACGGTCTGATCGGTGCATAGCAGACTGACTGGAGGTATATCCAAGGTAGGTCCAGTTGAGTCCATGATAGAATCGGATTCAGGATGAATTTGTGTTTCATGATGATTACGTAATGTTTATGGCTTCTAATTGTTTCATATAGATATTATGTATAGTTTGTGTGCTAATGTGAGTAAAGATGGGAAATAACTTGTGCTCATATATGATTTCTTTGTTCATTTATGTGTTGGTGTGTCTTGAGACTATGGGAGTATTGTCGGTGATGGAGAGAGAGTCAATTTGGAGAAGTTGATGTCTAGACGATCAAGGAGATCATGTGGGATACTAAGAACAATGAATATGGAGGTAAAGTTTTTGTATGGTATACATGAGGATGTGTTTGTGTATGGAAGGAATTTAATTTGGATTGGAGTCCAAGTTTAGAAAATTTGAGTTTGAATTTGTAAAGAGACAAGTTATATTACTGTAAGAGAGGGTTCCTAGGGTAATAGGAGTCATAAATATAGTTGGATTCATGGTTTTTGAATAGCGACCTTTGGGTATAAACAAATGAGAGGTTGAGGCTCAAGGGACAATACTTTTGAGGAGAGAAAGTTATGGTTTAGCCTTGAGTTGTGATTTGTGTTCAAAAGTTGAGAAAGAAGTGCTTTAGAGATGTGCTTTGTAAACATATCTTCATGCAATAAAGTTGATCTACTTGCAAAAAAGTTTGGTTGAGTTGTATTTTTAGGACTCTAGTGGATGGTCTAGAGTAGGCAATAGAGTAGACAGTCCGGCACGGCGGTTGGCCCGTCGGTATAATGGCAGTTAGTCTGACAGTATCAAGTCAGATGGTCCTACGTTGTCATGTTAAACAGTCCTATATTTTCACTATAATCTTCATCAAGGTTAGTATAACGTTGAGGTTTTTTTTAATTGCATAAAAAAGATTTTTTTTTAAGTAATCATATCATTCAGCCCCCTAAGAGAGTTGTACTGCTTTCAAAATGCTGCTATTCAAAAATCACATTTGTCTGGACCATGAGATAGAATAATTTCTCCGAAGTAGTTATACTTTGCTTGGACGCTTAGTTAGGATTGTTGCTAATGCAGATTAGCAAGATGCTGCGCATTAGATTCTAACAAATCTTCCTAAAAGGGACAGACGACGTTGTACAAGCAACAAAATGATCAAAGCCAAGCGTCCTTCTACCTCCCTACATAACTTGACATGTGAGAAGTAACAACCCTCATTGATCCAGTATTGATGTCAGTGAACAAAGACTTACGAATCCATTACTGTTTCAATCGAGGTGTAGAAACATGTTTAGTATGACTAAATGGATTCATGTTCTGACCTTATCAGTTCTACCCTATCCCTCCCAGATCAAGTCGAGGGTGCCTATCTCAATTAGGAAAGTGAGATACACCACTTGAATGATAGTGACAAACATACTCAACCCTCTTAGGAACTCTCACAGGTCTACTATGAATGACTAAAAATCCTAAGTCATTCTCGTCGCTCCTTCCTAGGGTTTCTAAAGCAGAACCTAACCAAATGACCAGTTTTCCCACAAAAGATGCACTCCAACTTTGTTGTCTCTATAGGCTTGGTTGACTCAAAAGCCTTGGTTTGTTTGAGCTTACTTTCCTTTGGCTCTACAGGCTTTTACTTGCTTGACATAGACAACAACTTAGATTCTATAGTTTTGGGTATACTAGAGCTAGTATTCTCCTATGAATCCAGCTAACTTAATAATTATGGTTTCTGGGCTAGCTCTATGATCTCATCTATGACACCTATTATCTTATGGGTACCTACCCTCAAGGATTTAGCAAAGTCATAGCCTCATAACCTATGCCTTGGTTATTTTTGCACACTTTGATTGATGTAGGATCATGTTTAGGTTTTTCTTTCCTTGGGCAAACTTTTCTAAGGACTATTGAAGGTAGGTATTCTCTTGGGCTAGGATAGCAGGGGATTCCTTACTTTTGGCATACTCTCTTTTCGCGGATGTAAGATCTAGCTTAAGAGAAATGCATGATGCACATGAATCAATAGCCAAATTGTATAGGAACTTTAGAAGCTCTATGTTCAAGCAAGTTATTCCTAATTTTAAGAAGGCTAAATCATTTTCAGTTCTAACCATTAGACAGTTTTCATAGCTCCTAATCCTATCAGAGTCATACAACCTATTTATGCCATCAATTTTTCTTTCCATTCCTTTACTTCCATCTCGAGCAAGGCTATATTTAATTTCATTTCATAGAAAATAGAGCAAGTAGCACTAGCACTAGAATGATTCCTAGCTCTTAAGGCACAAGAATTCATATTATCCTTGAGGAGGTTTATATCATAAAGATATGAAGCACATAATAGACATGTATCATCCTTGGGAATCATAGAGCAAAGCCTAGGAATTTCTATCACCATTCATTCATTTTCAGATTTTTGCTTCTCAATTTTAAGCACAGAAGACCTATACTTTTTACTAATTTTGATCAAGGGACTTACCATCCTTTCTCCACTATGATCCTCATCATTGGAGCCATTAGTAGAGAAAGAATCATCACTCAGAAAGGAGCTATCCAAGGAGAAGGCATCGTTAGAGTGTACCTTAGTGTTGGCCCCCAATTTTGGAGATTAAAAACCATTTGTGTTTATCAATACCAAACCCTAGATTAGTAGTTGGTACACACATACATAGCTCATTCACAAAATATTGCAAATGAATTAAGGTTAAAGAGTTAAATCCTACAAGCAGTTGACTTGGGAATGAGAAAAATAGTGGAAGATGAAATAATATAAGGGCCCAGTTGACATGCCACAAGCAGTTGACTCTAAAATGAGACCTAGAAAAGGACATGTACTCCATACATCCTATAAGTATGAAAGTGTATAAACAAGGTCTTCCCTTCAAGCACTTTGCTAAAATTATATAAAGAATAGTAATGACTAAAAAAATTACTCAGAAAGCCACCACACAATAATGCAATATTATATAGGGTAATTCAAGTAGTGGCTTGAGTTATTTTCCATAAAGCTAGTTTTGCAAGTAACTTTCAAAAACCTATGACCTTGCATTGATTAATCAATTTTTATTTTCACGGTTTATTAATTCTGTGGAGGTTCTATCTATCATCCATAGTTATATAAGAATGGCTTCTCGCCACTATATCGCCATGATTTTCTAGGGTCTCCTCCTTCTCTTATCTTGAGAAGTTGATCACCCAATCTAATAATATGCATCATCCCAACCCATCAATTTAAAAATTAGAGTCTAGCCAAATGTATTAAATGTCTCGGTGATCAATAAGTGTGAGCACGGCTGTTTGAATAGATTGGTTTATTCACACTACAATAGATGTATGCTTTACCCACACTTCATGACTTACCCAACAAATGAGCCTAGTCCTAACAAATGGGACATGCCATGCCAAAGCATTCCAATAAGCTCACTTTGGCAGTACCCGCTCCATCAACTTGAGCCCTTATGCAGTCTAGGCATACATGGTTGCAGTGAGAGGAGTTCTGACATTCTTCAGGAGGTTATGTTGTAATTAAGTTAAGTTTATTTTAGGTTACACACCTGATGGTTATCCACTAAATAGGCTCCCCGCCTAGCACACATCTAAATGAATCCACTACGCTTGGGTATCAGCTCTGCTCAACTACTTACTTTGCTAGGTCTATGCCCACACAAGAAGCATGGTCATGCTTGGTTCATTTCATGCAAAGCTTCATGGCTCGGTCCTTGATTGACCAAGGACAACACTAGCCTTACCAAGAAACCACTCAATTCAATCAGCCACCCCAGTCAAAAATATTTGTTTAGTTTAGTTTTGTTTGCACAAATCATTTCATCAATGTCATGGAAATGTGGTGCTCATGTCCCCAAATGCCATATTTCAATCGCCTTCCTTAAGGTAATTGCCTAAGCACATAGCATTTGATAAAGCATGATAATAGAATGAATCTAGTAAAGCATAGCTAAGCTTTTGTCATTATTTGACTAGGAACACATATGTAAAGGGGTACAAGGGAATAAGGTTAAAAAATAATTGAAGGTATGGCATAAAATTAGAATGTTTAACATTGCATGCCAATTTATTTGTAAATAAAACAAGTTCACAAATGGGATCAACATGCTCAAGAAATGAGGTGATGACTTGACTACTCAAAATAGTCCTTATTCTTGATTAAGATCTTGATCAACCTTCACCTCCTAGAAGCTACCCATGTTGCCTCATGACTAACCAATACACATATACTATATCACACGAGAAAACCAATATTCAAACAACAATCAAATATGCTCACAAAAATATTAATATTGGGAATATAACTAGGGCTGCTCATACTACTCTTGCTTGCTAATGAATTCCATTATGCTACGATATCTTAATTATGAGCTTCAACTCTTTATATAGGCAAGGGAGCCTAGGAGCTAAGGTTCCTTGGTGGTTAAGTAACTTGTAGAGTAAGAGAACTTAAGGGCTAAGGTTTCTTAATGATTAAGCCACTTAGGAAACAAGGAAACTTAAGGGCTAAGGTTTTGTTAATATTTCTAGTTGTCATAGTGGCTTAATTAGGTGCTAACTAGCAACTAATATGCTCATCTTGCTAGCTCTTGGTTTGGTTTATCTTTTGACTATGGGGAGGTTTATGACTAACTAACTTCTACCAAATATAAAGGGTTGTACACTCATAGTTTACAAAGCCAAATTGTCAGTCTTATCAAGGGATAATTCCGGCAATTTAAAGGCAATGGCAAGGGTCTCATAATGAGGGTTTATGATCAATCACACTAAATCATTTATAAGACTCCAATTGTTATCATCATTTATCAATTGGAGTATTATTCAGTTGAACTTACTTTGGCTCCATAGATTTTATTTATTCATGGAAGTTTTCATTCGTTGTCATAAAAGGTCAAATGAATTATTATGTTTTGTAGATTGGATTTGCATATTAGGTACATCAGTATTTGTTATATTATCACTTGTTATGATTTTTTAAGTAAAAGTTCTAAATTATTATTTGGGCTAAAATTGGGTGATGTCATGTGCTATCGATATTTGTCCACATCTTCATGTTTTAATTTATCCTCAGTTTAATATGTAAAGAATAGGTTATGGATTTATTATACAAGTTGAACTTAGTGTACTGTACATGAGTTCAGGAACTTGGTATTGTTTGATTGATTAATGGTGATAACCTAGTTGAACAACATACTATTCCATATGATATTGCATTAATTAAATTAGCCTTAGGTTATTATAATACATTTAGCTCTATTATTATTATTTTATTTTGATATGGAAGCTTACATGTGATATGCGTGTTCTCAGATTTTAGTTACCAAATTATAAGGCTAAACATTATTTAAATAATTTATAAGCCATGGATTTAACTAATATATGGACATGGCCGAGCTCAGGTGGTATGGTGAGCAGTGCGTAGAAGCTACGCTAGGTCCGCATGTCACACTAAAAATGATCTAGGGTGGCTAAAGGTTCCATTTCTACAACAAGATGGTTACGAGATCATCAGGATGGACTATGTACTAGGAGGTCAACGGGGGCAATGGCTCTTTGGCCGAAGCAGCTATGAGTGCTAATTGACAAAATTGAGAGTGTTCCAGCTTCTATGCAACTAGAGGATTCTATGAGCGCAAGGTTTTACCATGGGGAGGCAGGACAGCGATGCTCGATATAGCAGTGGCAGTGAAGCAGCAGAGGTCAATGCTAGCACACACGAAATGCTCGACGAAAAGCTCTAGCTCTGGGATAGCAGCTTGGTGATTCTTCTTGGGATCTTTAGGCTGCTAGATGCCAGGAATGTAGTGCTCAATGATCGACTTTGGCTCCGGTAGCTCCTAGCAATGGCGCGACGGCAGAGGCTCAAGGTTGGGGTGAAAGGCACGCCATTGGCAAGTTTGAGGGTCCAATTTATAGGTTGGGCTCGGCTTGAGCTGGAAGCCAAGGATGGCATGGAGGATAAGCTCGGTAGCCCATGGCCAGCTGGGCTATGGTTAAGGCTACATTGGAGATGGTTTAATGCCGAAGAGATGGTGGCACGGCGGTATAGGGCTATAGGGCTAGGGGAAAAGGCATAGGCAGCTCATGGTGGCTTAATTGATGAGGTGATCTTGCTGAGATGAGCTGACGATGGCGGTAGCAGCTAGGGCTCACGGTGTGCTGCGAGAGGTTGGTCTAGTATGTGGGCTTCCATGGTGACGCTGGCCGATGTGGGTCGCCATTATCTGTCAGTGACAATGCGATGCACGACGGGACGCATGGTGCTCCAAGGCAGTCGAATCTGGTGGTGGTGTTTCGGGGATGTGATAGAGATGGACGATGGCATAGAGGGGACGATGGCACGACTGATAAGTGAGGAGGTGAGGGGGTTAACACGAGGCCAAGCTACTAGCGAGGGGACATGGATAGTACGGCAAGATGTGTTGGTACATAGAGGATGGGCAGCTGTAGATATGTGGGGAGGTGACAATGCTAATGCACGTGGGTGCTAGCGATGTGATAGGAATGGCATGTGGGAAAACCAGGATGTGATGGCGCTCGGCAAAAAAGCGGAGTAACGTGCAATGTATCTCTAGGATTTCATGGATGGCACCACGCAAGGTGATGGATGGCATCGGTGATAGAGTTAGGGTGCATGGGTGGCTATGACACTAGGCCGAGCGAGAAAGCAATAGGTGCAGTTGATGCGTGCTCTGATGGGCTAGGCCTAGATTGAGTAGGTGTGGGGCAACGAATAGTGTTGGTTGGATTTTGAATTGTTAATGGGGAAATATCGTATAGAGGGGAAAGAGAGTGGCTCGAGTGCAAATGTGACAGCTGAGGATTGGTTTGTTTTGTTTGAACTGAATGCTGCTCTTTGTATTGGAATTTGAGAAATCAAATAGTTTATTTGAATTTAAATCATTGATTTCTCTCTCAAATGATATTGCTTTAATTTAATTTGGATTTGATCCCTAGATGAATCTAGCTATGCCATGTAAGACTTGATGTAATGTTTTAAATATTAAATCAAATATTCCAATAAAACTAATTTATAGATAAAGCTCAATTTATTTGCATGGTCATTATTTCATGTGTACTTATATTTCATGACACATTCAAAAGAACCATCATTTCATGTGGTGAATTTATGTCTAGGTACATTAGATTTTAGTATTTCCTTTAATTGAAGATGACATTAAGATACCAACATGGTTTAAGTATTCAATATTTGATCTATAATTTATATTACAGAAATTTATAATTAACTTGCCCTTTAATTGGCTTGCTCCCTTGTGCATATATATCTATTGGATTAATAATAAGTAACATATTCTTGTAAATTGAATTTATCACTTAAATGTAAGCCTTTACTTTAATTTCCATGCAACAACTTATGGTTTGGCAAACAATGGCAACCATAACATCTAACATGATGCAAAAGCTTTAAAATTTTCAAAATTTTACTAATTTTATTATTGGGAATTTTCAAGGTGTTACACTTATGATGCTCTGTCGAGTCATCCTCATCCTCAAGTGCCATGAGGCACATGTCGGTGAGGTCATCATTGATAGCATGATAGAGGACCTTGTTGTCCTTCTCCATCGTATGATCATCCCCATTCTTGGTGTCGACGTCGCTTAGTTTCACCTCATGTAGAGTAACAAACACCTTGTGGGCTGCCTTCTTCATGATGTCTTTGTTTGTTCTTGTTTTGCCTTCATGCTTCCTTGATGTCTTTTATCCTTTCTTGCTAAGCTTGGTACAATGTGTCCCAATATGATTTGGCTCTTCACACTCAAAGCAAGTAAAGGAGTTGCTAGTCCTATCATTCTTTCTCTCTCACATTTTTGTATGCCCTTAAGAATTTTCTTGCAAATAGAGCAAGATCATCTTCTAGGATCTTCTTTAATTGCTTCTTAGTAATCGAGTTTAAAGCAGCAGGTGAAAAAGCACCACACACGAGAGCTAAGTCAGTAGAAGATGTACTAGCAACGGGATCAGCTACAAAAGTCACAATGTACTTGAGACCTTTCTGATAGAAGATGTCCATCTCATGAGTTTTTAGTTTTAAGTAAAGCTTGTCCATAGTAAGATCACTCAAATGTGTACCCTATAATGGATGTAGCATTCCTTTCCCAAATACCATAATCAAGACAATTCAAAAAATAGTAAGTTTTTTCATTGTTTGTAAGTTACGTTCCAACATATCTAAGCTTAGAAATGATTCGATCAAAATGCTTGAAATATTCATTAATTGACTCTCCTAGGTGCGTCTCAAATCTTTGGTACTCTTTTTGGAATTGGTTTTGACAAACCAAATTTATCTCAGAGTTATCTTCATGGAAGAGCCAAAGTAGAACGCGAGGGGAGTGGGACGCACAGTTGAGCCTAGTAGACGCAAAGGTGGTTAGGCCACTCCGCACAGAAGTGGCTGGCACGGGCTACAAGTTGGTAGGCCAAAAGGAAGAAAGAGGGAAGGGACATGCCGACTTTTGGCCTAAGGAATAAAAGGGATTATTTTTAAATTTTTACTTTTATAAAACTCTAATAATTGTTTTTATTGCTTAATAATTAGTTTATGTGCTCTAAAAAATTTAAGTAAATTTTTTTAAATATTTTGAGGCATGAGGAATTTAAGAAAAATACTCCAAGCCTCATTTGAATTCTTCTTAGACATATTTTAGTGTTTGATATTTTCTTTTGAATTTTAATAAATTGAACTATACCTTTTTTAATTAAGATGAATTTACCATGACGTAATATGCCTCTATCTGAGCTTTCCATGTGACAAAGTCTCCACCATCAAAGACAGAATATTTCTCCATACATGCATTCGTCATCACGATTAGGTTATAATAAAATTAACTGGCTCTGATACCAATTAAAGGATCGGCATCAGCTATAGAGGAGGGTGAATAGAGCCTGTTAAAATTACCCCCTAAATACTCTGAACAAAAAAATGGCTAGTGATCTTTAGTTGGATTAGTTACCTGATGAACTAGTCCTAGATCAATTGGATCTAGCTATGAAAAGCTTGAGTCAAAAATCCACTCTCGCAGTCTTATGGATCTAGCTATATGAAAAGCCAGGCTCAAAAAGACTTATGCTAAATCAATTGAAACTAGCTATGGAAAGGACCAGATTCAAAAAGATAGGCAAAAGATGGTAAAAAAACCTTAGCAAAAAAATTCAGTTGATAGATCTAGCTATTTGGAGCAACTAGATAAAAAAAACTTGTTCACAAATTAGTTGGATCTAGCTATGGAAAAAGCTAAATCCAAAAGATTTTGGACTGGAATAATTAATCAACAAGACTTGCTCATAATAGCGACTTCTATCATATGAAGTTTGCACTAGGCATGAAAAGTGCTTGCCTCCCTATTCATCATAAGCCATAAGACACAAAAGAGCAAGGGTGAGAAAAGAAAACTCACTCTAAATCAATACCCGTGTATGAATTTAAATTACAGGAATTTAAATTGTAGAAAATTAAATTGTAGGAATTTAAATTGTATAAAATAAATTGTAGGAATTTTAATTGCAAGAAATAAATTGCAGGAATTTAAACAATATCCACCTCCACACAATTACATGAAAAAAAAGAGTTAAAAAAACTCAATGCAAAGATACCCTAAATTCAAATTTAAAATATCTAAAACTCCATCAAAAAGCCCTAAAGCTCTCCTCCAAGGTATACCAAAACCCTAGCCTATACCTCTTCTTATATAAGCCCTGGATACCCACCCCTATGGATATCCCTAAAACACCTTTTGACACTTTGCTGGATCGAACACACCACACGAAGCCATGTTGGCGGTCACACACGAGATGTAGCCGATCCGCACGAAGACACAGAAGATCCAACACGCCAGCCAAAACGCGTCCCGGCACAGTCTACTGCCACCACAACAAAAATATCTTGGGAAACGCTTCATATCCGTGAAACAGATGATTTTAGCCATCTCTGGGTTCTAGAGTCGCTTTTGGAAAGCGTCTTAGGACTGTCGTCTATAAGGTGCTTCATTGAGACGTGATAAATAGCATCTCTCTATTCTTGGAGACATGACAAATAAAGTCTTTATATTCTTAGGGGCATGATAAATACGCCGGTACGTAATATTTTAGATCAATATATAAAAAAATATTTTTCTACAAAAAGGCAATTTTATTTTTCATGATCAGTAGTTTACAACAGGCTGTACATCAATATTATAAAACGCAAATACACTGAAAAACACTACGCATCTCCAGAAGTTTATTTGGCTACTTGCCGTCCTGGAAAGTTTCTAGGGAAACAATCCGCAAAGTATACTTTAATACTCCTATATTAATCAGTGCATCAACCATCAACTTCCCTATCTTCACAGCCTGCTGTAGATTTTCTTTACAAAGTTCCATCGTCCTGCAGGAATTTTATGCGAGTTCAAAAATGTCTTTGTAAAAAGATGGCCCAAAAAAAGCAATTCACATATATGTGTTGCCATCATTTCCAAATCTAATTATTAACAATTAAACATGTACATGCTGGCAAAATGTTCTGTCATTGTAGTATCACTCAGCCAGCCAAAACAATGAATTCAAATTACCTGGCAGAATATTTACAGAACAAATGAAAGAAGCAAGCACCAACATCCTTTAATAACAAGTAGGGTATGAGAAGTACAATTTGAAGTCTTCAGGCATTTAGTAGTTTTGCCGTCATCTGAATACTGCCACATGCTGCTATATACTTATACAGTCATATGTATTCTTGCTCATACAGGTACTGCTGCAACTAAAATACAAACATCAGACATGCTTATGGCTGTTTTCCTATCTTCACTCCAAAAAATATAAAAAAATATCAACAAACATTCTACAAGAAGTAATTCCATTACAATATTTTCTTTTTCTGAACTAAGAAAGTATATAACACAGCAATAGCAGTCTTTTTTTCCAAGCAAAAAAAGGCAGCAGTTAAGAATCAAATCATGTCATAATTAAATTTTATATTAAGACTCATCTATTGGATAACGGGAACAAGCAATCCATGTACAAATCGAGTAACTCTATTACTTTTTCTGAATTGGACATCGAGTAATATTGCAATTTCTAGATTAGGAAGTAAATTAAGCCAATTGGGCTCCTTTGAACATGGGTGGGCTCTGGTTAGTTGGGCCGGAAGCCATGCTGAACTGCTGATACATGATTGAAATGCCTCAAAACGTCATTAATCTGTGGTGACCTTTTAAACGTCTCTAGAAGCGTCTTAACAGACCTCAAGGTACCATTTTTTGACACATTCAAAAACGTCTTGGGACGACAGTCTCTATGAGGCCGCATCACCAGTGCATGATCGCCACATCACTAGTGCACGCCGTACATCTCTGGTGTGAGCACGCGTCCTTGTGCATGTGCGACGCCAAGCTAGGCTGTCACATCGCCTTGGCCACACACATGTTCCCTCACGTGCCTTTGTGTCTCACCATTGCTCTCCTGCTAGGCTACCACCTAAGGCCATTGCCTTGGACCGAGCCAGGCCATCGCCTTCGCTGCTTGGGCCGTCGTCAAGGCTTTTCAAGCTAGGCCGTCGCCATCGCTCCCACATGAACTCCCACACGCGCTTGCCTTCATGCGCTGGGCTGCCACTTGGGCTGACACCTTGGACCGAGCCTCAATGGCTTGTAGTTGCTAGGCTGTCACTGGATCTTGGACCATCTTACCACCTTGGGTCGCCTCCTCTTCTCTTTACTTTTTCCTTTTTCTTCTCCAATTTTCTTCGTGAACTCTGAGACTTGTATACTTGATCATGTAAAGTCCATTACGAAGATCTTTAATACATGTTGTCCGTTCAGCATGTGTCACCTTATATCTAACCTTATCACTCGATATTGCCGGTCACTTTAGACCTTAACTCCTTTCTGAGTTTTGTTCCAATCTACTGTTGACCAAGTTTAACTTCTAAAGATCCTAACTTCAGTCCAACCTTATCACATGACATTTCGATCGTGCTAGACCTCTCCTCTATGAGCATGGTACAGGTCCTCACCATTGATTAAGGTTGACCTAAATCATCTACATATAAATAAACCAAACATCCGTATCTAGGTATAAATATTATAATATATACTTACGCTGACAAACACAAAATCAAGATTTTCAATTTCCATGTTAATTTTCCATCACATAAAATGTAAACAAAATACATTTGGTTTCACAGGAATGATAGATCGCATCATCTCTTATGCCTCCACTTCTTGTTGGAGCTTTTTAATCACTGATAGCATTGGTTAGAAAAACCTAGGAATGATTCATACATCAAGATTTATAGCTATACAAGAAATTGTCATGAAAAGTATTGAAAATATTTTGTGATATAGGTTATGTTCTCAAAAGCTAATTATTTTGCATGAAACAATTGTTGTTGCACAAGTGAGTACCAAAGAGCTAAGGATATTCACATGTGTTAACACCGAAATTTGATAAACTCCATAGACAGGATTAGAGAGCCGGTCGATTTATGAAAAGAGGCCGATTGATACATGTAAAGAGCCAATCGAATGGATAAGAATGGATTTGGTTAGTTAAAGATAGAAGATTATCCAGATAAGACCGGATTGAGAAAAACGTGGAATCCACGATTGGTTTATTGTATCTTTATAGAATATAGCTTATAAGATAAACAAGTTTAGTTAGTTTTATTAACTTTTTAGAGAAAGTTTTATTTTCTGATTAGGAAAGAATGTTCGGAGATTGTTTGTAACCATATCGGATTTTTATAACATAAGAGTAAAAATATAGACCCCCTATAACCTTGTAAAATATCCACAGAGATTAATATACAATCTTTGTACATCACCACCTAAGTTTGTCTAGATTTTTACTAGCGGGTTTTGACTCTCAATGTGGGGCTGCATCGGTTAAGTCCGATCTCCGGTGAAGGGGTAAGTCCCACCATTATCTAGGTGTATCCGCTCTATCTAAGTCTGCATTGGTTAGATCCGATCTTTTAGTCTGATCGAATATACCACACTATGTTCATATGGGTTCTATCAGCTTGTGCTCTTCTACCGTCATCGGTCTCATACTGTGTTGATTAGATCCGACCTACTAGACTGCTGATAGCGGATTAAGCCTTAGGCTAATAGGTCTTTACGTGACGTTTCATCGGAGTGACCAACTGATGAGTTATCCATACATTGAACCTCACGCCTAGTATATCGACTTCTTAACCGATATACATATATCTTACCCAGTGATTAATCCGCTAGTGATCGATCTGGTTCTGTTAGATCTAGTATTGAGACCTAGCAGATTTCGTTTCTCCCATCGATTTAAATAGCTAATAAGTTTACTTATATGCCTACATCAGACCGCAATCGATGGGCTCACCCAATTCTCCATCATTACGTTCGATCTAGCTCTTGCCATTGTGGTGTCATTATTCTCAGCCTTATGTTATCTTGGATTGGTCCAATCTATCAAGACTGTCTCTAATGGTATCGTTACGGTAGTGGTTGTATCTTGTATCTTCGGGAGACCGGGTCTTGCTATCTAGCACTTATCGTATATTTTATTTGGAGTATCATCGGCTATACAGCCGATAAGTCTTTTACTTTGTTCCTCACTATTCGCCTATACCGTCATCAGCTTTCTAGCCAATGTATGAGTGCTACAGTTCCTATCGGCTACCAGCCGATATCAAGGGTGCATCAGACTCAACCGATAGCTATCTTAATTCTATCGGCACATCCAACCGATAGTAGGAGTTCATATCGGCCTATCAGCCGATTGGCTCTATGATCTAACTCTATCTATTTTTCTTGTCAATTAGAGGTTAAATTAACTAACACGCTCACAAATCCAACAACCAAAAGACTCCAGAAAACCAAAAGACCTGTACTAAAGCCAAGCAGACCTCCTAAACCTTCGTGCGTTCGCGCGATCGTATCGAACCTCCATCGGCTCATACTCCCTCGCCATCTTAGTGCACCTCTCCGCCTGTTCCAATCTTCTCCCCGTGCGTCAACAACATGCCACAAAGCTTCAACGATCTTCTTCCTATCTCAAGAGCAACTCTCATCGAGGCTGTGAAATCAACACACCCAAACCTTGAATTAAAATCCTAGGAACTGGCCGGCCTGGTGAAAAAGAATCTTAGGAATTTAATACATTGGAGGGTTTTTTTTAAAGAAAAGGGTCATATGGCCCAGCTTTTATGAAAGCAGGAGTTGCTGCTATCCACAAGATACGAACTGATTACATCAAAGTGAAGGCCAAAATATACTACTTTTAAACCCTAGACACATCTCCAAAGCATCAGCTAAGAAAGAAGGTGTTTTCTATTCCAACGAACTTTGTCGAACAGCTCTTAGTACTAAAAAAACCACCCTGGATATCAAATCTTCGTGGTGCTGTGGAGGACAAAAAAACCCACCTACTTGATTTCCTAAACACATTACTCATGATGTCTGTGAGGCTCCTTCAAGGCGGCATTTTCGATCCTTCATATCAGCCAGTACCTCCCATGCCCATTGGGTTTGGTTATCTAAGCAAGTGGAAAGAAAGAGGAAGAAGCATAACAACTTCATACATTTCTCTACTAGTGATGGATGTGGGAGGATAGCAAGGAAGGACTATAAAGAAAGAGAAAGGTGTACTAAGACTGGGACATTGCGTAAATTCAGGTGGGTGGATACATTAACCCTAGAGTTTAGGTTAAAATTGCAGTATCATAAACCCTGGAGTAAAAGAATTCTGATCTATTTGGTATAGGGAGCATGCATGGACTATATGGACAGGTTAGGTCCAGGAATGAACATATGCTTGCATGGACTATGAAACCTCTTGTTTAGGCTGCAAGAATGTAGATGAAAGTTCAGGCTAGCCGCTAGTGAAGGCGGTCAGAAATGATAATTTTCCAGTTTTGAGGGCTAAGTCCAGTTTAAAACTTGGACAGATTTCTTGGATCTATTCTCGAATTTGTTAATTTCATAACCCTGATTCAAATTTCTCAGTGTTTTATGTTTGTATTCTTGTGTCTACTGTGTTTCCATGTCACAAAATCATTAGTACCTTTCATTTTGGCTAGCTAGGTGCAGCAAACGTTTCTTTCTTTAAGGGGTAATTATGTCAAGAAAGTTAATTCAACGCATAAGAAAACTTTCTTCTTCTCCTTTACCGTCTTGTTTTAAGAGAATTTTTTTATTTTCCGTTAAGAGTCGACCATCTCTATCTATGTTGTTACAAGTCCACCTTATCTCTATCTATGGTTGTGAAAATATCTACTTCTATTGTCCCTTCTTATCAACTTTTCTTTTTTATTTACCCCTTCTTTCCCATATTATACCTAGATGATTAGAATTTCGAAGGTAATCAATTATGAATCTTGTCCTGGACATAAAAGTGGACTATGCTTTCGTAACCACATTTCTACATTCATGAAACCATATCTAAATAGACATCAATTATATTAATATTATTAGTATTTTTTTATATTAAGATGCAGCACCCAAATTCCAAGCAATACACACATCTAAGAACAAAAAATATGGAGAAATGTTGCATCTAGTACAATGTATAGCGCTAATTTTGTTAATGAGAATGCTAAGTAAAATAAAAAGCAGCGTGTGCATGTATTTTGGCAAGTGTGGCACCCAGGTGCTCTCTTCTCGAGCAAAAATTATTTTAAGCATGGTAGCGATATTTTGTTCCATAAATTTTGCTCCGCATGCAGAAGTTATATCTTGAGAAGAAATTTTGTGGAATGATAGATTCCATCATCTCTTATGTCTCAACTTCTTTTTGGAGTTTTGATGTCTGATTACACAGATTAGAAACACCTAGGCCTGATTTGTACGTCAAGATTTAAAACCACAGCAAATTCTCATGAAAAATTTTGAAAATATTGTGTGATATAGATTACGTTCTCAAAAGCTAATTACTTTGAAGGAAACATTTGTCCTTGCAAAAGTGATTACAAATTGTGTGCACTTTGGATCAAAAACTAGGGATAGTTGCGGTGACATGTCAAAAAGCTTTAACGATCTTCTTATATCTCAAGCGCAACTCTAGTCAGGGTTCTAAAATCATCACACCCAAACCTTGAATTAGAATCCTATGAACTGGCACAGTAAAGAAGAATCTTAGGATATATTCAAAGTTTTTTTTTAGAGAAAAGGTTGTATCCTTTTTTTATAGTAAGAAAGAGTTCCTGCTAGGAGACATCCCTACAAGATACGAACTGATTACATCAAAGTATATAAAGGTCAAAATAGACTTCTTCGCAACCCTAGACACACCTCTAAAACATAATCTAAGAAAGATTGTCTTTTCTAAACCACTTCTCTTTGGTAAGCAGCTATCAGTGAAGAACTAATACTGGACTAAAACCAAGCCAAACATTCATATCTTTGAAGTGCTGCTCTGGATGAACTGCTGCCTATTGCAGTAGCGGCTAGTTGTGTACGTGAGCCCCCTTTGGGGCAAAATTTTGGGGCCTTCCTATCTCTCGGTGCTTCCCATTCCCTTGTGCCAAAGAATGGACTTTTGGGTGTCTCAACCAGCGGGAAAAACAGAGGAAGAAGCACAACAGCTCTAAACATTGATGATATGAATATATTCTACTACCGATGGATCGGACGATGGTAAGGAAGTACTGTACATAAATAAAGAGGTAAGATGAGACTAGGACGGTATGTAAATTCGGGTGGGTGGCTATATTGTTCAGGTTTAAATTGCAATACCATAAACCATGGAGTAAAAGAAAATCGATGTGTTTGGTACAGAGAGTATGCATGGACAATGGACAAGGTTAATTAGGTGCAGGCAGTTCCTATTGTTCAGGATGCAAGAATGTAGAAGAAAGTTCAGGATAGTCCGCTAGTGAAGCCTAGGTCAGAAATGATAATTTTCGAGTTTTGAGGGCCAAGTCCAGTTACTCCTTGGATCCATTTCAGATTTGTTACTTTTGTAACCCCGATTCAAATTTCTCGGTGCTTCATGTTTGTACTACTGTGTTTCCATGTCACAAAATCATTAGTACCTATCATTTTTTTGGGCAGGCTAGCTAGGTATTGTATGAAAATTTGGGTAGCGTTTCTTCCTTTCGAGGGCTAATTATAACAAGAAAGTTAATTCAGCGCAAAAAAATTCTCCCCCTCTACTATCTCCTTTGTAGCAATTAATATAGATAACGGGTTGTAACTATATAGAAATAGAGATAGCTATTTGCTTGCAGATTGTGAGCCCATCACTTATCCCAGTAGCCTACTCAAGCTGATTCCTAGATATTATCCTCCCACTCTCTTCGCCCTCACCTCTACTGCCCTCTTCTTATCAGTCTCCTTTATGCCCTTTCTCACTCCCCAGCCACATCTTCTCGGTGCCTTCTCCCTCTCCTCTATTTAGGCCTACCATTACTGTCCTCGCTTGTCAGATCTGAGTAGGAGAAGAAAAAGAGAGGAGAAATGACAAGCTATTTGGCGTGGCGATATGGGTGGTGAAAGGAAGAAGGCACCTCAATGTTTAAAGCTCTTATTGTCTTCTTCGCCACAAGTATCAAAAGGCTAGATGAGGAAGAACCTTTTTATCTTCTACATGAACTCAACTGGCAAGAAGGCCAAGGCCATCTAATCTAGTGATGATGAGGTCCTAGTGGCAATGCAATAGCTGAACCTAAGGTGAGGTTACCTTGAGGAGCTGCTACATGCATGAGTAGATGATGAAGCCGATGCTAGCCAATAGGAGGAGTGGCAGCAAGCGGTGGCTCAGATGCTAACTCTCTTTTTTCACTTAGGTTTATGGTCCCTAAGTCGTTCTAAGTCTTTCGGGTAAGAATTCCAATGAAGTGGTTCAATTGAGTAAGTTGATATTCTCTTGTTTTTATGACCAATATATCCATGGTGATATGAGGGGTGAACATTCTTTTTTCCCCTTATTTAGTCCTTGCGGGAACTCATGATATACTTTTTTATAGCGATTCTACGTCCCACCAGAGATAATTGAAAACATCTCTAACACACATATGAAACATCTCAACAAGGCTTTTTTTTTACTACCGGCTCAAAATTTCTCACTCAAAAATAAGAAAACCAGAGAAAAAAGAAAAAATAATCAAGAAGCAACGTCTATAAAAATAAATTATATACGATCAATAGTTTTGTTATCAAATATATTTTATTATTACTAGTAGTAACACCAAGAATGCAGTACATATAGCACACCCATTGATACATGATAAATTTTATTATATACCACTCAGTTCATAAATCTTTCATAATTTGTGACCTAATTCGTACAGCTTTTAAAATTTACCATCGAAAGTATGAATTTTTTAGTTACATGCCACTCCAACCGTCCCTTCGTGATGTCTGTCCGCTGCCACCGCGCGGCACGGCGTCACTGGGCACTGCAGCCGCTGCCCAGGGAGCGAACGACGTGAGTCGCAGCGCCAGCCGTATTGTCACTGTGTGTGTCCCTGCGAGCGAACGCGGGAATGATGAGTCCCCACGACGGCGGCAGCGGCGGCGGCGGCCCGGCGCAAAGGACCAGATGTGTTACCACGGCAGCTAAATCCCCGAACCGGCGACGACCTGCATGCTGGAGCGCCTGACGAGTCCGCCCGCCGGGTGGCCGCATCTTCGCGAGCGAGCGCGACGAGCAGCCGTGTTCCCGCGGCGACGGCGACACGGGGCGAACGACGAGAGGCTGTGTCCTCCCTGCGGCGGTTGAATCGACGACAGCCGGCATCCTTGTGCGCTCGACGAGTCCAACCAGCGGCCACGTCCTTTCGCGCTTGATGAGTTGCATCCCAGCAGCTCGATGTGATTCAGGCTCAAAGTGGATACACACAATTTCATCATCATTATTATTAAACTTTTCGGTCTTAGAAATAAAATCAATAGAAACATGTATCAAGATTCAAGAATAAAAATAATTATTTTATATATGCTTCTATTTAAATCTAAAACTTTAAAAATATTTTAACAATTTAAATATCATTTTTTTATATTTTCCTATAATAATTTTGGTCTTCCTCTGTCTTAAAGAAATCTTCATTGAATATATCTAAACCATCTCAATCGATATTGAATAAACTTGCTTTAATTATTAATATCTCTAGTCTATTACGTATATCATCGTTCTAAATTCAATTCTTATATGTCTATAATCTAATGCAACATACGTATTTCTATAATACTTAACTATTGAATTAATCGTCTTTTTTTCTAACATTTTGCACTATAAAATATTATAGTTCTAATCATAATTCTAACTATCATCAGTAAAAAGTATATACGAAGAAATATCTCCTTGTATATCATTTATGACCTTATCTATGACCCAGTCGAAAAGATAAAGGCTCAAAATCACCCTTTGATATAGTCCTATTTTAATTGAAAAATTATTTATGTCCATATCACTTGTTGGAACACTAGTCACAATATTGTTGTATATATTTTTAATGAGGCCAACGAACTTTATTAGAACTTTATGCTTGTCTAAAACCCATAATATAATTTCTTTGTATTTTATTATAAGTTTTCTTCAACTCTATAAAAACCATATGTAAGTCCTTCTCTATAGCTTCGTAACTTGTTTTAATAAGAAAATTACTTTTATGGTTGATGTTTCAGGTATGAAATCAAATTGCTTCATGGAGATTCATGTTATTACTCTCAAATGATGCTTGATTACTCTCTCCCATAGCTTCTTAGTATAGCTCATTAACTTAATTACTCGATAATTAGTATAATTTTGAATATCTTCTCTATTCTTATAGACTGGTATTAATATACTTTTCCTTTACTCTTTAGCCATTTTGTTGGACCCAAAGATTTGGTTAAATAACTTGGTCAAACATACTATAGCTAAATCTCTAAGGCATTTCCACACCTCAATTGGGATAACATAAGGGTCTATCATCTTATCCCGCTTTGATCTTTTCAATGTCTCTTTGATCTCAGATTCTTAGATTCTCCACATAAAGCACCTGTTGATTTCATCAAAAGAGTCATCCAACTGAAACTTTGCGTTCTTATTATTACCATTAAACAAACTATCAAAATACTTTTGATATCTATGTTTGATATCATCTTTTTTCACTAAGAGCTATACTTTCTTATCCTTAATACACTTAATTTAGTTGAGATCTCTTATCTTCCTCTCATAAACCGTAGTTATTCTAAAGATATCCTTCTTTCCATCATTCATACTCAATTATTGGTAAAGATTCTCCTAAGTCTGCTTCTTTGGCTCACTCATAACTCTTTTTATGGACTACTTCGCTATCTTGTACTTCTTTATATTATCCATACTCCTCTCATGATACAAGAGCATATAGTATTATTTCTTCTCTTTAATAGCTATTTAGATTGTTCCATCACCAAGTATTTTTAGATTTGTATCTACTCTCTTTGATCACTTCAAATACCTCTCAGGTTAGCTTTCAAATATAGATTGGTATATTTTTTTCACATGTTGTTTGTGTCATCTTTTTTATTATAAGAACTCTCTTTGATAACTCTTTTCTTAAAGACAAGTGGTATTTCTTTTTTTAATTTTTACCACTTTATCGTAGCAATCTTGACTTGTTTATCCTTATGAGCATGCACCTAAAATCGAAAGTCAGACATCAAAAACTTATGTTGAGAAATAACACACTCTCCCGATATTACTTTATAATCTAAACATGTATGTTTATCTTCTCTTCTTATGAGGATAAAGTCTATTTGGCTAGAAATTAGTTCACTGCTAAAGGTTACTTAATGTGATTGTTTATTTCTAAAGTGTTGGCTTGAAACAGGTAAGATATCTTCTCCCTACATATTCCTTTTACCATAACCAAATCCATCACGTGTTGTCTTAAAACCTACACTTGAAGACCTTACATAATCATTAAGATCTTCTTTTATAAAAAACTTTCCACTAATAGATATACTGCTATCCATATCATTAAGTCCTCCTAAAACTGCTTTTTATTTCTCTTATTATAGCTACATGGGACATATATGTTAATTATGTTCAAAACCATATTACTAAAGATAAACTTGACTAAGATGATTTTATCCCCTTACATTTTCAGTTCCGCCACTTCATTCTTAAGACTCTTGTCAATCAAAACTATTACTCCATTTCTATTGGCAATTGTCCTTAAGTATCAAAGCTTAAATCCAGTATTTTTTACCTCCTTCATCTTATGATTTTTTTTCCATTTAGTCTCTTAAACACATAAGATATTTATACGTCTTCTAATCGCTGTATTAACTAACTCTCTTAATTTACCTATAAGTGACGCTACATTCTAAATGGATCACAGTTGGCTTGATAAGATTCCTTACCCTTCACGTCCGTTAAGTCAGATATAAAGACCCTTATTTTTTTTTACTACACCCGAACGACTATGTATCATGCCACTAAGAAAGTGATAACCCAATTATTACTCACTTAATACCATGTTCAGATCACGACATAGCACGTTACCAAGAGAATGGCAACTTGGCCTTGGCCTATTTAATACCATACATATGTTCTAAGATAGCATGTCATTTTTAACAGTTTTCTCTTCGGTTTCATCTTATTTGAGTAGTTGAGTTTTTTTACATTATTTCATCAAGCCTAACATAAACTTTTATAATGAAATTCCTTTTCCTCAATATAGCTTGGGATTGCCATGACAATATAAGCGGAGTTAGACACACAATTTTAAGAAACAGATTTTTAAAGTCTTACAAATAGAATGACTCAATCAAGATGTCAATGGGCTTCACTGGGCTTTTTAGCTAGGTATAGTCAGGAACTCAGCACTCGTGATTGACCGTACAAACATGAAACATCATTCCATTTCATTTGTAATCAATTTTGGTATCCAAATCATACTGTTAATCTCCACGAATTAATTCGTACAATCAATGTATTGGATGCGAAAATTCTCCCACATTGGTATCCACAGCTAGAGCAATCAATAAATTACAAAACGCACACGCACGCACTCACGGTGAATGAAACATCACGTACATGCGACGCGAAGCCTGAGGCGTGGCGGCGGCGACGACGAGCCGGTGGCCGATCGAGAGATGGACGTCACGTTCGAGACGGCGGCGGGGCGGCGGTTCACGGTGGAGATCTGGTTCTTCTCGACGGTGCGGCGGATCAAGGAATACGTGGAGCGGCAGGAGGGCATCGCCGTGGAGTCGCAGCGCCTCTTCTTTGCCGGCGCGGAGCTGGAGGACGACGGCGACACCGAGCGCTACTCCATCCTCCAGGGCTCCACCGTCCTCCTCCTTCTCCCCGAGGACGGACCCGGTCCGTCATCCGGTGGCGGCGGCGGAGGGACGACGGCCGTGCGGGTGGTCGTCAACGCGCCCGCCGCGCTCGCGGGGAAGGGTGGCGCGGTGACGATCGAGGTGGACGCGGCAGTGTGCACCGTGGCGGGGCTGAAGGAGCTGGTGCATGAGAGGACCGACGGCGCGTTGCCGGCGGCGAGGGTGGCGATGATGTTCGGGAAGGTGGAGATGGAGGACGGCAGGGCGGTGGCCGAGTACGTCCCGCCGGGCGCGGCGGACGGGACGACGGTGGTGGTGTCCGCAGTCTTGCGTCCTCCACCGCCGGCGCCGCTGGCCGCGTCGCCTGGCGCCGTTAACAAGGAGCCGCCGCCGCCGCAGCAGCCGCCGCGTGTGACGGTGAACGTGAAGTGGGGAGCCAAGGCGGCGGCGGTGGAGGTGAGCGACATGCTGGCTGTCAAGGAACTGCGCGCGGAGCTCAGCGGCGGCGGAGCGGCGGCGCACCTCCCGCTGCCCAAGGAGGGCGGCTACTTCTTCATCTACAAGCAGAACGTTATGGAGGAGGACCGCACGCTGCGGTGGCACGACGTGAAGAACGGCGACACCATCGAGATCTTCAACGGCAGGGTCACTGGCGGCACCTGATCGAACCAATCAATCAATTCTGACTAAAATCGACCATCGATTCCAGCCCATCCTTTCCATGGAAGCAGAACATTTCGATGTAAACAAGTTGGGCAAAATTTCGTGTGGATATCCATGCATGTTCTTCCAATGTTTGAATATTTTGATTTGTCAATGGCGTACGATCACATAAATAGACGCAGAAACAAAATTTTATAGTATGTTGAGTGAACAATCGACGGCGAGATCTTCGAGGAGTAGCGCCGGCGGGGAGGGAAGAGCTTTGAAGCGCCGCCAAGGTCTGGGGTTTTTTTTTGACTGACATGTGTACGGAAATAGGTGCTGCGCTGCGAAGTGATTTGAGCCGTTCGATCCAGATGGACGGTCGAGATATGAGCTCTTCACTGCACTAGCAGATGGGTTTGGTTTGGGCTGGTCATTGGGCCAGGCCGGATGGGCTATTGCTTGTTCAGCCAGCTTCACTGCATCGCGGTCGAAATCCAATCACCCAATCCATCCGCCTCGCTCGCCACCGCCCCCGCATAATCCCCTCCTCCAATCTCCACCACATGGCCGCCGCCGCCGCCGCCGCCGGGCTTCCTCCGTCCACAGCTCGCCGGGAACACCTGGCAGCCGCCCCGCGTTCTCCCTTCGCAGCTCCCTTCCGCCGCATGGCTCCGTCGCGCCGCCCGCTATTGTGCACGCGCCTCGTCGTCGTTTCCGCGCAGTCTAACTTTTCCAGAGGTCGCTCCCCTTCCCCTCCCCCCTCCCTGATCATCTTTTCTGTAGTGATTTTGCTCCTGTAGTATCTACTACGAACTTTGTTTTAACCCAATCGGCTAGTTTGAGTAACCTTTAGGATAAACCAAATCTTGCTCTTGTGGCATCCCGTTCCAAATGCGTTGCTGCAAGCTCGTAGGACATGGTTGCTTGCCATCAGATTTCTTGCTTCTCTGAAGCATGGGTGTCATTGCTAGTCCTAGCGCCGAGCGTATAATGTGTTGGAATGCTTCGTATTGATTCTGGAAAATGAAACACTTTTGCCTTCTGTGAATGTTGCCTGAATTTCAAAAATAAAAAAGCTGTTGTGGTTACTACTCTTGTGCAATATATGTATCATTTTAGTTCTCCCATGAAAATATCTGACTCTGCGTCTACAAGAATATATTTACGAATACTCCTCTGGTTGCGTATAGTAGCATTGTGATTCTGAATCTTTGTTTTTTTGTTAATAGAAAAAAATATTTGCTCATCATCGTGATTGGCCCATGCATATTATTCAAAGAAACACCATGAATCCTTATTTTGATCATGATAAATTGGCCCTGACACTCTAACACTCTGCCTATCATAACAGTTGTTCAAACAGCATGGAAGGTTGGTAGGGATGCTGTGGAAGCAGGAACTACTCTTGTCCCAGTATGTGCTGCGTTGTCCATCAAATTACGTGTATTGCTATCTCTTTATTGTATACGCTAATCACAATAAACAATAAGTTAAGTAAACTTTGAAATTGTGCTAATTTTTTCATTCAATGTGTGACAGGGTTCAGTTCCACGGCCAGTTGCCAG
This sequence comes from Oryza coarctata, assembly GCA_030770085.1. Lineage (NCBI taxonomy): Eukaryota > Viridiplantae > Streptophyta > Magnoliopsida > Poales > Poaceae > Oryza > Oryza coarctata. Next base: position 5,688,666 of record CM061484.1, on the reverse strand, counting down.
GATAGGTGTTACTGTTGTTGCTTTGTCAGTTGCCCTTTTTATTCTCAAGTCCGTTGTATCCACTGCATTCTTCGTGTTGGTATGTGATCATGGCATACTACTGTCTTTGATCAACAATGCGTTCTACACAATGTTTAGCACTACTATAGGCATGTTTTAGTTGACAACTGCAAACATGTCCAGTAATTTCTACACTTGGAATGTTTATTGTTGAAATTCACTTGCATCTATCTTTATGATTGTAGTTTTCATTATGCATGATGTAGGGTGATTTTTCTCATGATCGCAGGCAATGATGGGGCTTATATACTTGGGTTTCCTGGCTATGAACCCAAAAGAGGGCTCTAGGGTGGATGAAGGAGCCAATTCATCTGAAGACCCTGTGGAAGAAGCCCGGCGCATAATGGAGAAATACAAATAAATAACCTCGGTATGTTAAAACAACTACTGCAGTCACCACTCGGAATAGCTAAGATTGGTCAGAAGATGTTGAGCCATCAATTTGTTCATAGGGTCCTCCTTGTACGAAGAAAGAATAGATGTGATTTTGGCTCAAGAGAGTTGAAATGTGGACATGTTGTATAGCAAGAGAGCTGGTGTATAATATCACAGTAGTAATTTGATTCTGCATCAGTATATTTAGTAGTCGTATTGTTGTGTTCAGTTCAACTCAGGGTGCTATTTGTGCTTATTGTAGAAATGATAATTGAATTACTCAACAGGAAATTGTAGGCACAAATTGCATGGTCTATGGTGGCTACCTTCATTCAGTGGATGGCTGGATGCAATCGATCAAATCGTCACAGCTCTCCCTCCAGATCATGTACACAGCTTTGCATCAACATTTCCCCAGAGGATGGCACTAGGATCTGTACAGAATTATCAGTTGTCAGAAGTGGAGGAACTACGTTCCTGAATAATTGTTCCTCCTTTCCATATTAAACAGTCATTTATAGTAGATAATATTAACAAATTGCAACCACAAAACGTATACATTATCAAACAATTTCTAGCTTACATAGAGCGACTTGACCTAGGACTTGGCTAACTTGCGGACTATTGGGTTGTACTATTCAGACTGTGCTACTGTGACTCCTTGGAAGCTTGCTGTGTGTTGAATTTAGGATACGCCAATCATCTCTGCTGCTTCTTCGATATTAATATTAGAGTACAATAGGTGATTGGTCCTTAAAGTTGTCTATAAACTTACAAAATATACGCTTAGATCAATTATCTTAATTTAATGTATCATATTAGGTCTAAACTTCTGTTGATCATGCATGATCATGATCGATGACGTGACGCTCCACGATAGCAAGCATTTTGTGCTTGTATCCCTCCGCAACATACCGTGGTAGAAAAAAAATGCATTTACCCTCTTTCCCGCTATAGTGGAGCCTTCTGTTGTCCTTTCTCTCTTTTTTTTTCTCGTTTTTTAGCTTGTGTTCTTCCAGTGCAATAGCCGCCGTCGAGATCGTAGTGGCCACTCATCGCCGAGAGGAAAGGGACGATGACGAGCGGCTTGGCCCTCCGCCACGTCCTCCGCAATAGGTGAATCTTGCTCGGCGTCGCCATGGCGCGGAGAGCGAAGGCCTGGGGACGTGGCGGTCACTGGAGCCGCGCTCTAGGAGCGCATCCCTGCTCTACCCGCTGCTTGCTTCACCCAACGCCTCAACCCCATTCTAGCACCTCCGACACGCGTTCCTTCCCCATTTCGCCGCCTCCTCCCTTGCTCCTCCGAGTCCAGCCGGCGGCACGCTCTCGTGGACCCGCGGGACAAGCCGGCGACGGGTATTGGTGGATGACGGGGATCTAACTGCCGTCGGGGTCGAGCTCCCCCGTCCTCCGCTCCGCCGCCGGAGTTGCAGGACGGCAATGCGAGGGCGACCTCGGCTTGGTGCCAAGGTCGGAGCATCGGCGGCGCATCCAGCTCTACCGCGGCCGTGGGCCCTCAAGCGCTCGCCTGGCGGCGTACGAACTTGGTTGAAAGGTAAGCATTCAGGTATAAATTGCTGCCTGCTAGTTTTGTATTGGTAAAAAGAAATCCTTTCATTTTGAAGGATTAGAAAGTAATATAAATCTTTAGGGGAATTGAATCTACCATCCTTTGCCATTAAGGAGCTTCCATATTCTTAAGCTTTCTTGGCAGGACAGTTGTCTTGTCATTGTTTCCTGCTCTTACTGTTGTCCTTCTCTAAGTACGGTCTATACGCATATCAATTTTCTATCTTGGTACCCCTTGTCAGGAAGCTATGAATTAATTCCCTTTGATAATTTGGTTCCTAATTTTTGTCAAAACTGAAATTATTTAGCATAACGCGGTACGGTTTTGCTTCCTCTCTGTATAATTAGTTTGTTCGGGCATTCTGTAATGAAGAACAATATTTGTATCATCTGTGCTACAACCCTCCAGTATTGTTAAACAGATAATCGACCTGTGCATTATCGATAATCATGATGGCAGTCTTTTTTTCTAGGATGGCTGGAGAGATTTGGACGTTAAGGGTTTTCAAGCATGACCGAGGAAATGAGGCACATGTTGTTGTTACGAGATTGCACATACAGAATATTAGCTATGCCAATTTGCAGGAAATTATGAAAGTAGAGGGTTACAGAACATGTGAAGACATGTTCTTTTCCGGAAGTGGTTCCTACTCTGTTGGATCATTGACTAAAATAAAAGAAGAGATGCATGTCATTGATATGGTTCAGGAGAACAGCAACACTAGGAAGACTGATTGCACCTGTTTGATAAGGTTCAAAGCTCATTCTATGAGCTTCAGGTTTTCAGTGATGGTGAACAGGGAGATGATGGGGGACAAGATAACGAAGCAAGCACTGATGAATTTGATGAAGATGGCAACGATGGAGATCAAGAAGGAAATGACATGCAAGGTGGACAAAGCAGTTGTAGTAGCTGTAGTGATGCTGATAATGAGCAAGAAAAGTTAGCTTACATCGAGTGATTGAAGCAAATGAAGATGTGCTGGGCCGACCCATGATTTCATGATGAGGGGGATACAGATATTGAAGATTTGTCTGTCCCTGAGCAGGAAAACATGGATATTGTTGTATCAGATGAAGATGAGCCCAATTCAGGTGATAAAAGAGTAAAAAAGTCAAATCCCAAACGACAAGAGGGAAAAGAAGGTGAAAGCATAATTATCTGATCCTCCTAGTGAGGGTGGTGGCATGAGTGCTCTTGATTAACCTACTGATGAGGATGAAAACTTGCCACTGCCAGGGAAGAGAAGGATGTAAAAAAGTATCGCAGTGAGGAGGATGTATTTTGATGAGAAGAATAGAATGGACCAGAGCCAATTGTGTGAGGGTATGTGTTTTAGTGATGCAGCACAATTCAGATGGGCTTTGCACACAAGGAATATAGTGTAAGGAAGGAATTATAGGTATTTGAAAAACAATTATGATAAAATAAAGATTGAATGCAAGCACGAAAATATACCTTGCCATTTTCACTTGCTAGAATCACAGATTGGTTCAGAGAAAACATTCCAGCTGAGGCAGATGGTTGAGCACACTTGTCCTGCAACTAACGACACTAGTAGAGTTAATAGCACATGGCTAAGTAAAAAATTAAGATGAGCAGTTCAGGAGTGACCCGGACTGGAAGCTAGGACCTTTCATGGATCATTGCATGAGGGATACTGGTATTGCTATTTCAAAGACATTTTCATACAGAGCAAAGAGGAAAGCATGTGAGAATGTGCTAGGTAATCACAGGACACAATACAAGAGGATCAGATACTACATGCAAACAATAATTGATAATAACCCTGGCTCTATAGCCGTTGTGACAACAGAGAATAGGTTTGATCAAGGCCTGCCTCCATGTTCAATGGTCTCTTCGTTTGCCTAAATACTCAAAGGCAAGGTTCCTTAGATTGTTGTAGGCCATTCATCAGTAAGTATTTGAATTCTTCATTTTACTCTCTCTCTCTCTCTCCTCTTAACTTTTGTAATGTGGTTGTAAGTGTATGTAGGTATAGATGGTTGTTTTGTGAAGTTGACCAATTGTGCTCAAGTGTTAGCTGCTTCAGGGAGGGATGGGAACAACAATATATTTCTCATTGCCTTTGTTATGGTTGGAGCAATAGACATCCATAGCTGGACTTGGTTCATACAGATGTTTAAAGTGGCAATAGGTGAAGGTGAAGACATGGTGGGTGGACAATAATGTCAGATAGGCAGAAGGTTTGATTTGTTTTCTTTCGATGCTGAGTATTTAAGTAATATGTAATGTTTATTGTCTACACCCTTTTTTAATAATTAAATGTAGGGCCTTATGAATGCTGTGAAGACAGTATTTCCTAGTCGTGAACATATATATTGTAAGAGGCACTTGGTACAAAACATGACTGTCAAGGGGCACAGAGGTCAGAAATACGAGGTCTATGTGGAAGATGTTGTTTATGTCACTAATCAATGGGACTACAACAAGGCAATGGAGGCTCTAAAGAAATTCAATGAGAAGGCATAGGAGTACCTTAGAGACAATGAAAAGGAGCACCTCAATAGTCATGTATTCTCTGTAAAAGCCAAAACTGACTTGGTTGTAATAACCTAAGCGAGGTATTCAACAAGTATATTATAGAGGACAGTTACGCTAATATGTGTGAATATATTAGGAGGAAGGTTATGACAAGAATTTGCAAAGAAAGAGAAGGCCCTGCCAATGCTCAGTGGGATATAACCCCCGTTGTAGCACAAAAACTAGAGATGTAGAAAAAATACATAAGGTATTACATGCTTTATCGTTCAGGTTTCCATTTGTGAGAAGCGCATAGCTCTGGTAGATCCTATGAAGTGAATATGAATGCAAAGACATGCGAATGTTATAGTTGGCAGCTGACTAGTATTCCTTGCAAGCATGCCATCAGTGCCATATACCAAGAGAAACAACTACCTGAAAAATATGTAGATGAGTGTTTTAAGAAGCAAGCTTACATAAGGACATAATCTCCTTTGGTGTATCCAGTATCAAAAGAGCATGTATAGACAAGGACAGAGTATTAAAAGAGCATGCATTGACAGGACAGATTCTCCTCCAAGATTTCGCAAGCAAGCAGAAAGGCCTAAAAAAAGTAGGAGAAGCGCTAAAAAGTAACCAATGAGAGTATCAGCCAAGGCAAGGATGAAAACAATAACTTGCTGAAATAGTAGACTTCATCATCACACATATAGAACATGGGGAAAAGAGCTTAGGCCTGATCCACAACTCAGATTGAAACATCTGAAGGTGAAACACTAATTTCTAAATTTAGGGGCATATGCCCCTTTTGTAATTTCAGTGGGCTTATGTCCCCTTTGAATTCAGAACTCTTTAATGTAAGGGGCAACTATGTTTTTGCCAAATCTAATTGTAATTTTGCCCTTATTGTTTGGGTTTGTGTTTCTGCCCCTGTTTTTTTAAAAGAAGCCAACTTTTGCCCCTGGATTGGATGGTCAATTTGACGGTGTTAATTCATTGCTGAAAAAACCCTTATACCCTTGCTTGTTGTTGTATATTTACTCCTACTTTTGTACATCATTTGTGGTTTTACCCTATTTTGGTACATGAAACTTGCAACAGTTTTGAACTGAGATTTTGTGAAGTAATTCAAATATGAGCTGATTTTTGACAAACTTTGACAAATATAACAATTTTGTTAGAATTTCAAAAAAGTTTGATAGAATTTTGACACAACTAGCACAAGGTATATATGACAATCATCACAAAGTATCATGAGAGTCTTATAGAGGGTGGAAAAATCAAATACAAAAGTACCAGTCTTAGAGAGGCCAGAAGATGTAGAAGCAAGACCTCTTTATCCAATGGAGAAAGTCAACATTATTGCGGATGGCGGCTTGTATGGACCAAGAAGTCACAAATTTTTGCAAGCGGCTAGGCGGCCCACCTCCTCTCAAGTGTCTATGGAAAAGGAGATTTTCTCAAGCGGGCCACCTAGCCGCATGGTTAAATAGATTATCCTTGGAGACCGACCTAAACGGGCCACCTATAATAATTTGTTTTCATAGGGGGCCAACACCCATATGAGAAAAATATCTTTCCATGCGGCCTACCTAATTGGTCCACTTGTCAAAATACAATATCGTAGGCTACCCGATTAGACCAGCCGCCAAGGATAATGTTTTTCTGCTGTTAGGTCCTAGACATCTTACTAGTTTTAAAATGTTTTTCCAATTGAAATTTCTAGTTTTTGAGTAGTACTATTTTATAACAGCTAGTATATATATACAATAGAATAAATATATTGAATACGTATAATGGAAGACATATAAACATATTTTTTAAATTTGATTACAAATGATCTTATAGCATATAAGAATAAAATTATTACACATGTTCTTTTCTCCTGTATTTGTCTTCTGTTGTTAGAATGCTCTCATTGTCAAAAAATAGACAAGTCTATTGCAACAATTACATTAGATGAAGTGACACATGTTAGCACAAATATTCATAAGTATTTTCTTGTCGATCCATTGTGCTATTTGAGGAACTTCTGCAATCTATAACAAAAATGTTGCACTAAATGTTTGATATTGTATTGTTGATGTCCCTTTTCATTACTATGGAATAGTTTTTACAAAGAACAATCTCTGAACTTACATTGTTGAGGTTTGTTATATACCTCCCATTGATTCTAAGCATCTTGCAAACATGATATCCACATAATATAGTGCGTGCAAGTTGCTTGTAGCACTTTAAAAAGAATAATAACATCATAAATTATATATAAATTTATAAATATATGTAAATATATGTGTTTATGTGATTTGTCATTACCAACTATCTTGTTTTGACATTTAGCCTTTCCTTTTTCTCTTACATTGACCTTCTTTCTTCACATACAAATTATGTGTATTGTTTGGACAATTTAATTGACATGTGTTACAAAACTATTGAGGAAATCATTAAAGAATATACGTAGAGGATTTTACTTACAAATTCATAATAGAAAGAAATTCCATATATCTGTCTATGTCATAGTCCACTACGTCAAAAACTATGACCAAGTGGTCCATTGGATATATTAGAAATAAAATGTAGTGGTTTCTATAAATAAGACAGATGTATTAGAGCCAATAGAGAGATGTTTAAGAAGTTGTAATAAAAACCTTATGTTTAGTATGAATAAAACATCAAACTTACTTAAAGTTGTACGGACCCATTATGACTTCCTTATTTTGGTGGGAGAGTTTTGCTCATTCTAAGTATACCGTGACATTGAACATACGCTGCCTTCTCATATGTCTTGCCATGGTGTGCCTCACATTCTTCACGCAACATGATAGTATGTTACGTTTGGCAAATCCTTGTTGGGTCCACATAGCCGACTGGTTTCCTCATCGATTGTGGAATTGTGACCTATAGACAATAACTCATATCAAATCAATGATTTATTGGTAGATTTTGTGTAAAAATAAGAATGCTATATTGACTTACAGGCACCACACGACAACAAGATTGACATTCAATCTTTCTAGTCAAAACATAGAGATCATGTCGCTTAAATTGATAATCAATATGCCATTTGGTCCACTCATGAAAGCGTCTTTTGGAACCTTGATAGTTATGAACTTAAGGCCCTTTCTACTTGACTTAATGTACCACTCATGCCACTTCTTCATCTACGATGGTAATTTATCCATTATGAGCATGGGTAAGAATGGCTTATCATTTTCAAATTTTTTTGGCACATCATCACTAGCCGAAAATTTCAAATCCTCCTTGACGCTTATTATTGACTAATGCGAATTATATGTCTCCACGTCTTTGTGAATGTCTTTGCCATTATCTTTAGGATCTCTCCCCATGAAGGCCATTAATATAAACTTCTTCATATCTATATATTTGCCCTTCAGGTCATATGTGAAAATCATTTGTGGAACTACCAGATGAGTTACTAGGGGTACTTCTTCTATTGACGGCTGAGTTTTGGGGCAATAGGAGGAACTAGGAGAGGAGGAGCTTGTTGAGCAGGAGCAAACTGTGGGAAAGGTGGAACTACCGAAGGAGCTTGTTGGGCAGGAGCAGCTTGTGGAGCTGGTGGCGATGACAGATATGGTAGGGAAGGTGGATTAGATAAAGATGATTGGCATGCTAGTGATAGCGGAGGTGGTGGTGGAGACAATCTATGTGGTGGGGAAGAACGACTTGGTGGTGGTGGTGGTGATGGTGGGCCTGGTGGAGATGATGGACCTGAGGTGGAAACTATCTTTGGCTGAGGTGGTGGCAAGAGCTAGTTTTAGCCTATTAGGGTTAACATTAAGGGCCAATGGGGATGATATCTTGACAATGCCATAACATAAATTGGTTTACTGTATCTATGAGATGTTTGATTACCTTTGGCATGGTAATGTCAAGCTCTAACATAGTATACTCAGCATGAACCTCAGCCACATACACCCTTACATAGTCAACTGGAATGATGGTGCTATGAAATTCTTAACCTATTATATTGTCCACCAGATATGTGTTTGCTGGGGCGGGTCCAACACTACTTGGCACTACATCAGTGTGTTGATGATTATCCATTGGCTGCAGCACAACACTTGGATTCTGACTTAATAGGTTGAAGAAGTGTTCTTCCACTTATTCTCTAATATTTTCTATAAGATTTTGCTTGTATTAGTCCCATCTCTTGTAACTTCTGGTGTCTTTTGTGAACCCTTTCTTCTAATTAGTCATGGAGAATATTCCTCTGATGTGACCTGAGTGTTCAAGGTTGTCTAATGATGTTGTGAGCTGGTCATTCTCTCGGTTCAACATAAATACCCAAGTGTTCTCCTTGGCGATCTCCTGCAAATTGGTGGCTAAATGCTCGATCTGGGGGGTCTTCAAAGATCAATTGTCCATCCCTGTGCTTCGCACCTAGACCCAATTCTTTCTTTGTTCTTTTAAGCCATCCACCTATTAGGAATTTCCTTCCACCCGGAACATGTCTTCCACCGCTCTCCATTTATTGAAGTGTCCCTTGTATCCACTCGAACCCAATCGATGTGGATACATATTTTTCTTTGCTAACTCAGACATCCATTTGTTCTTCTCCAAGGCATTTTTTTGTTGTTTTTTTGCAACAAAATTGTCCCAATTGGCCTGTGAGATCTTCTCGTAGTCTTTAAATGGGGTCTGATTCTTTTGCATGTACTTCATGTTCAGATCAAACTTTAACTATCTCCATCGTTGTCCCATAACTTTAAGCACAAACTCCCTCACTATTTTTTCTATTACAACTAGATATAACCATCTTTTTTTAGCTCCGTCCTAGTAGCTCTTTCACCCTTTCTAATACCTTTCTTCATTCATCTACATTTATAGGCCCATGGTCCTATCAACATTCAATGATTTGCATCCTTTAAGTAATCTAAACAACACTCAATGATTTCTTTAGTAGTGTATCCCTTTATCATCGATCACTCTAGGTGAGCATGATTCTATACAGAGCCTTTCAAAATAGATATGTACCACTCGTATACCCACATTTGATGTAAGTACAAAGGACCAAGTTCAATAATTTGAGAGATGATGCGAACCATTAGATGCACTATCATATCAAAAAATGATGGAGAGAAATACGTCCCAAGTTGGAATATGGTCTTCTTCACAAATTTTTGTAGGACTCCTAATTCCACAGGATCAAATACCTTCTATGAAATTTGATTAAAAAAGTAACACATCTTTATAATGACCATCTTAATATGAGCTGGTTTGATTGCCCTTAGAGCAATAGAGATAAAATTGTTAGTACCATATGACAATCATGAGAATATTGCTAGATAGGGTCAAATCATTCATTGTGACTAACTTCCTGATGTTTGATGAGAAAGTAGTAGGCACTCTCACCTTATGTAAGCATTTGCATAATGCATTCTTCTCTGCTAGTGTCAAGGTGTAACTAGCAAGAAGAATGTTAATCTTTTCATTCGGTAGTTCCTTAGGCTGAAGCTCTTTCCTTATACCTAAATTTACTAGATTGTTACGTGACTTCAGTCCATCCTTCGTTGTACTCGGGATGTATAGTAAGGTGCTGATGGTGCTCTCAAACACACTCTTCTTAAGGTGCATGCCATTAATGGCGCGATGAATCTCCAAGTCCATCTAGTATGGCAAGTACTCGAAGAAGATTGAGTGCTTCTATGTCTTTTCTTCTGCTTTGCTCTCTTCTTCTTTCACGTCCCAAAAATGACCTTAATATTCTCTGTTATTTGAAACACTAGTTTACTACTTCGGGTTTGGAGTGCAATACCATGCTCTTTTTTCTTGTTGAAATATTTTGCCATCAAATGATATCTGTGTCTTAGGCCCAAGAACCATTGCTGTTGTATGTATACTAACTTGCATGATGATATAAGATATAGAGATGAGATATTATCCAAACAGATAAGACATCGAGTGTTTCCTTTTATCTATCCTAAGAGGAAAAAGTTTGTGGGATAATCATTAATAGTCCTGAAGGTACTCATCCCACACCTTCACTCTGTCCTTTCATAGATCTACCATATCATCCATCAGAGGTTCAAGAAAAATATCAATGTCAATGTCAGATTGTTATAGGCCTTGAATAAAGATAGTTAATAAAATGTATTTTTGTTTGTGACAAATCCATGTAGGAAAGTTATATATGATCAATAGCACTAGACAAGTGTTATGTGAACTACTTAAGTCATGAAAATGGTTCATTTTGTTCATGCTTAATACAAATATTATATTCCTTAGAAAGTTTTGGATGCAGTGGATCAAAAATTTTCCACTAGAGAGCATCGATGGGGTGTCAAAGCATCCCATCAGTCTTGTACTTCATGTGATGCCACAATATCTCTAGGTTTTGAGAACAAATGCTTCATGCAGTCTTTCACTAGCAAGTATAACATCGCCATGGCTAGATTTTTTTCTTTTTATGCCTCGATGAATCAGGGTCTTTAAACTCAACATTCGGGGACTCGTTGCCTATTTTATACCAACTTAAATATAGTGATTCACAAATGTGTGTATCTTTTGAATACTTAGCAATAATAGACATATAAGTTTCTTCGCTTGATAGGTGTTGAATGGCAAGAAGTTAGGTTTCAAAAATAAGCTTCCTAGTAGACCCAACAACTCATCGAAGCTATTATCGAACCATCCGTTACTGAACTTCAATATAAGAACTTAAAGAATTGAATGTAATGTCGTAAAATTCTTTTCATATCATTAGTCATATAGAAGATCCTTCACTACCTTCTCTAATCTCTCAAAATTATTTAATCTTCTTACTATACCCACTAACACCTCTTGTTTAGTGTGGCATACCATATCCTTTAGATCAAAATCAACGTCACAACCATCAATATCATCTGTCAAAATAGGACTATCTTTGTTCATCATATCATGACAGTGTCATCAATCATAAATTTTTTAACCAAATCCAATAAAAAATAAATGTCTTCATATATGATATCATAATTATCATCTCCAAGAAAGTGGCGATTTAGCCATGATGGGACCAAACCTTAAGCGGACATATTAAATTTAATAAAACGGATAAAAGTAGAGGACTAATACATGTATCTAACCTTATGGCTATAATGAGTAAAACCTACTAATATGTTTTAGAGAGAGAAACAAGTTATAATAAGTGAGTTCGAGCTAGAACAAAATATGTAAGCAGGTCCTGCCCTCCTATGAAAAACAACCTATCGACGGACCTCTTAAGAGTGATAAATGTCCTACTCCAAGGACCGAACATATCGCAGGCACCTACTGTTAACGCCAAAATCTGGACGATCCGATGGCGCTAAAGCCGATCGGCTGGGAGATCCGATGGGGCTAAAGCCGATCGGCTGAGAGGTCTGATGAAGGGTTTAATGCAATCATCGGCCGATGGAGATACTGAGACAAAGCCAATGGAGAACTGTAGAAAAGCCGATTAGATTAGTAGAAGATTGGATCGGTATGAAGACAGAGGATTGTCCAATCGGGATCAGGTCCGAGAAGCCCGAGGGAAGGAAGAAGAAGGATCGGCTTGACTTAAAGAAGGTCCAATAGCTACAGTGGAGAAGCCGATCAGGTTGCAGCAAAGGAAGACTCGGTTATAAATTAGAAGATTATTCAGATGAAACCGGGTTTGTAGAAGAGCCGTGGACTCCACGGCAGGGTGCTTATTTTTATAAATTATAACCTTACTCAATTAGGGAGGTTTAGCTGGTTAGATAACTTCTTTAGGAATATTTTCTTTTGTTCTTACTAGGAAATAATGTCCGATGGTCGTAGACGAGTCGGACTCTGTCTGTAAATCTAGGGTATAAATATAGACCCCCTGAAAATATGTAAGATATCTCTCGATCATATACAAATTCGGCGCATCACCACCCTCGTTCATCTAGGTTTTAATCGGCGGGTTTTGGCTCTCGACGCGGGGCTGCATCGGTTAAGTCTGATCTCCGGCGAAGGGGTAAATCCCGCCACTATCCCGATATGTCCTGCTCTGTCTGAGGCTGCATCGGTTAGGTCCGACCTCTTAGGCCGATCGGATGTATTGCATCACGTCCGTGCTGGACCTATCGGCCCATTAAGCTCCCTCTGCCGTCGTCAATCTCGTGCTGCATCGGTTAGGTCCGACCTACGAGGCTACCAACGGAAGATCAAGCTTCAAGCCTATAGGCTTCTGCACGGCATATCATCAAAGTGCTAGCCGATGAGTTATCCATGCTCTGTGCTTCACGCCCAGCGCATCGGTCCCTCGGCCGATACGCATCAGCCTTTAGAGGCGTCCCATGACACGTATCGCCAAACGTATTGGTCCCCCAGCCGATACGCACCCGCCTTCAGAGAGGCGTCCCCTCATCGGCTCAGCTAGCCGATGGATTCGTTCCTATCCTTGCTACGGCATAGCCGATCAGGCGCCCTCCGTATCATCGCCGCTAGCCCCGCCTCGTACTGTCTCGGTTAGGTCCGATCTTCGAGGTTTGGTGTTAATGGCGCTGCCACGGCGGGCGACGGGTCTCGTGCTGTCATATCCGAAGCGGCATCGGCTTTGCAGCCCGTGCCTTCTTGCGCTAATCATCGCCTATGCCGCATGCGCCTTCATCGGTTTTTTCAGCCGATGAATCACTGTTCGGCTGTCCGAAGGGATCCCGTGCGCCTCGCCATCCTCTGAGCTTACTCTGGTTCCTCTATCGGCTCGGCGGTCGACCGCTCGTCGACACCTGTCCACATCGGCTCTCCAGCCGATCGAACAGCATCCCGGACCTATCGGTAGCTAGCCGATAGCGAGCGGCTGTATCGGACCCGCTCGTCTCACCTTCTTGTCAATTACAGGGTCAAATTGACTGGCACGCCCACGAACCTTGAGACCTACGGACCTGTACTGGAGATAAGCAGACCTCCTAGGTCTTCGCGTGACCGAGCCGCCGTCCTTCCCCGATCGCGGGATTTTTTGGCGGAGAACACCTACTCTCACGACCTTTGGAGAGGATAAGTCCTGCGCCACCACTTATTCTAGCACCAATCTTCACCGGAGATTGCTCCACTTCTGCTGCTGGAGCTACTGGACTCTGAGGAGCTAATAGTAATAACTTAATTGCAGGAGCAACCATCGGACTATGGGCAAGAACATCTGCCAGATTGATGGAAGCTAATGCAGAATTTAGCACAGCAGCTGCAAGAATCGGGAGCAATGTCGCAGCCTGTGCGAGGTCCCCGACGCCCATTTTTGCAAAGGTTTTGTTGAATTCATCAGGGGTATAAAGGTCAATTCATAATTTGCAAAACCATTTTTTTTATTTTCTAATCTATATCTTTCTCTTGACAATTTCAGATCCACTAACTCTGCTTTATTTTAGAAAATAAGGGAAAAAATACAAACCTTAAAAAAACATGGATAAAATCACAATTGGACGTAAAGTAGAGAAAAAAAAACAATCACTTCTTAATGCAAATGATACACAGTCCTTCTGCGTGTTATGGAAAAAGGTAATATTTGCATTAAAGCATGTTAATATGTGTTGTGAAAAAATGCATTTTCGTGAGAGCAAACTATGATTAAAAGTGACCTGAGCAATATGCCGGATGTCTTATTTCTACTGTTATTTATCTTTGGCACAGTTCTGTATAATTCTATCATAGAAGTTTTATGTTCCAGTATGCTTATGTATATGTCCGCATGCTGTACGTTGAATTGTGTTATCATTTATGTAATGTTAAATGGAATTTGCTTGAAGTACTTGCTCATTTTATTGTATTATTTACAACATTACGTACATCCATATCCACATATTCAGTAACTCTTTCCTCTAAAATACATAACCTTTCTGGAAATACGTTGACATATAGAAAGAAGTCTGCAGCTCTGTTGTTAAGTGATAGTAGCTTCAACTTAAACTACCCATGTAATATTGCCAGCATTTCTTTTAAAGTGCTCCAAATTTTGATTCAAAATGTTGTTTCAGTACTGAATGGATCTATTATCTCGTAGATTTGCACCGACAATCTTTATCACAAAAGGGCATCCTATGACCCAATTTATTCAGCAATTGATTGCACGTGTGTATAATCCTAAAAACAAAGATTACAGAAGGCACAATGATTGAAAAGCTTTATATTATCATTCTACTGTAGACCTTTCAATGCCAAGCTCTTCTGTTCACCTCCTACTAAATTCGTAACCAAAACCGCCATATAGTTCAACCGCGTTGTTAGTAATGTCTTGCTTCCACTCCTTTTACTTTTTGTTTTGAGATGGAAACAGAATTTCCATTAACCCTGAGGCGCAACTAAATCACTGGCCACGAACAACATTACATCTCCCGGTGCATCCTCTAACGAAAATTGGTCAGGTGCCTCCACTAGGTTCATTCCAATTCTAACCATTGAATGGCCTACCCTATTATAACCCTTTGGGCAATATTTAATAGAAAAAGAAACAAAATAAATTCTTAACATAAATTTAGCATCTATAATTAATGGACCCAACATCGCCATGTCATAACTATCCCCTGTCAGGGCTTGTTTAACAGTTAGTGAGTCCGTTTCAAAAATTACTAGCTCAGCATGTAAATTTTGTAGAATTCCTGCTCCAGTTGATAGCAGTACAACATTAGAATCTCTTGCCACACATCCCCAACCTCCCAGATTAGTATCTCCCACATATGCTCCATCACAGTTAATTTTAATAAAAGGATCAGAAGGTGGACACCATCTAACTTGTTTTGGTTATGGTGTTTTAGTATTAGCTGTAAAGTGTTGTGAAAAATCATCAAGGTAATTGAAAACTTTTCCTGACAAATTGATTTGCTGTTAGCATTCCTCCTCTTGAACTGACATCATTCCTTGCACCCCACATTGTCGAAAAAAACGCCAGGATTTTTAGTAGCTCTGAGGAGGCTCTATTCCACAGGTTGTGAACAAATTCCTGAAAATTTGGGCATCCAGCTAACTGAATTCGAATCCCCTCCCAGTTCATTGCTGGAGGCATTGCTTTGCCGATTTGCACTTAGTGAAAAGGTGTCTCCATGTTCATGCAAAGAGGAAGACTGTTATGTAGTAATCTCCAAACAAAGTGCTTGATTTTATTTCGCTAGCTTCCATACATCCTTCCACCTTCTCTCCTTTTGCTGCACAGTGTCTTGATCAGCTTGTTCACCTTCTCCATTGACTGCATTTCGCTGATGTTCTGCCTTGTACACTTTGTATGCAGACCTGACAGAGAATACACCTTTCTCATTGAACTGCCATGCAGCTGCCAGCTGCATCTTCCATTAAAACTCTCACGGGGATTGAGAGAATGGCCTGTGCATCCTCCAAATATAAGGTTTGCCTCACAAGTTGTTCATCCCAGCTACCAACTTCTGGTGCAATCTACTCATCCACATAAGCCAACAAGCGGTGCCCTCTAACGGAGGTTGGCTGCCGTGTTGTGCCATTAGGAATCCATGGGTCCTCCCATATGCGCACTGTTTGTCCGTTTCCAATCCTGCATATAACACTCAAGTTTAGCACCTTAATGCCTTTTAGGATGCTCCTCCAAGAATACGACATCCCTAGGACTGGCTTTGCTTTGAGCACAGTAGACGTAGGGATTTTGCCTTGATCACTTGTGCACGTAGGGAATCTGGGCATTGTAACAGCCGCCACCCTTGTCTTGCCAACATGCTAAGGTTGAAAGCAGAGAGGTCTCTAAAATCTAGGTCTCTTGACCTTTTTGACTTGGCCATTTTATCCCATGCCACCCAATGCATCTTATTTTCCTTTCCATTTGACTCCACCAGTACCTCCCTATCATGGAGCTAATCATTGGTGAACATTTCAGTGAGCTCACCATTCACACGAATTCTATAAGAGACTGAGGTGGCACATCTCATAATGAGCTGATTCCACCCTGGACACAAACCAAGCAGCCTCATCATTGCTTTTAGAAATCTCCGTTCCATCCTACCATATGCCTACTCATATCCAATTTGATAGCTATATATCCGTCCTTCCCTGTTCTTTTGTTTTGCAAGAAATGAGTCATTTCATAAGCTATTAAGACATTATCGGTTATGAGTCATCCAGGGACGAAGGAACTCTGATTTTGTGCGATTATGTCGGGTAATATCCCATTTAGCCTGTTTCCAAGGATCTTCGATATCAACTTGTATACAACATTGCAAAGACTAATCAGTCTGAGACCTTCCATCTTCTCCAGGCTTTTTAACTTTGGAATCAGCAATATTGTAGTTTCATTCCAGCCTAGCGGCATGCCAGCTCCATTTAGAAATTGCAGCACTTGAAGGGTTACCCGATCACCCAACGTTTCCCAAAAGGATTTGTAAAAAACAATGGGCATTCCGTCCGGGCCTGGAGCCTTCAAATCGCCTATGCTGTCCAAAGGTTCTTTAACTTCTTCTCTTCTAAAATTCTTCATAATCTCTGTGTTGATGCTTTCAATTTCTTTAGGTACCACATGCTGAATAAGTCATCAAAGTTTCCCTCTGCATTGGATGTGAACAAGGACCTGTAATAAGAAGAATAACATTAGTTGGTCCGGCCCCTCTACTACCCCACCATCCTCCCTCAACATCTTCACAATCTTTTTCCTCCTATTCCTTTCAGATGTGCAAGCATGGAAGAAGCTTGTGTTTTTATCTCCTTTTTTGAGTCAATCAATATGTGAGCCTTAGCGCCAATAGATGTCTAACTGCTCCTCTAAACGGCCGAGTTTGAAACGTAGGTGTTTACGTGGGTTAACGTCAAAATTTGCTAAGCCCAGCAAAAAATTGAAAAGACGATCGGTTTAATAAAAGAAGAGTTTAATTGCTACAGGAAAGAAACCGATTGAAATAAACAAAAAATGATTCGATCAAATTATAGAAAACTATCCAAATGAGACCGAATTTAAGGAGTAGCCGTTGGACTCATGACAGAATATTCTATCTATATAAATTGTATCTTACATAGATAGGAAGGTTTAGTTAGTTTAGTTAACTTTCTAAGATATTTTTTTATCTTTATTAAAAAATAATATCCGATGGTTATTGTAAACGCATCGGATTCTATAATGTCAGGGTATAAATATAGACCCCTCGGAGCCTGTAAAAGATATCCTTCGATTAATACAACTTCAACGTATCGCCACCCTAGTTTATCTAGATTTTTACCGATGAGTTCTGGCTCTCGACGCGGGGTTGTTATCGGTTAAGTTCGGTTTTCGATAAAGGGGTAAGTCCCACCACTATCACGGTATGTCTCGCTTTGTCTAAGGCTACATCGGTTAGTTTTGACCTCTAAGGTAGATCGGATGTATCGCATCACATCCGTATAAGGTTTATTGGTCTATTAAGCTCTCTTTATCGTCGTTAGTCTCGTGCTGCATCGGTTAGGTTTGACCTACGATAGTGTCGATGGTAGATTGAGCTATAGTCCTATAGGTCTTTGTATTGTGTTTTATCGGAGTATTAGCTGATAAGTTATCTATACATTGAGCAACACGCCTAGCATATCGGGTCCTCAGCTGATACGCACCAGTCTTCAGAGACTTCTCTTGAGCGCCATGCCAAGCGCATCGGCCTTCCAACGCCATGCCAAGCGCATCGGTCCAATATTTGAGATTAAGTGCTAACGGCGTCATCACAGTAGGCGACAAGTCTCGTGCTGTCATATCCGAAGCGGCATTGGCTTTGCAGCCAGTGTCTTTTATATAATTCCTTGTCAATTTGCATATGCCTTCATCGGATTTTCAACCGATGAACGAGCGGTACAGCTTCCGTCAATAATCAGGAGAGATCCCGCATGCTTTATTGCTCTCTTAATACCCTTTGGTGCCTCCATCGGTTCTACGACTGATGGATCAGGATCTCGCTTTCGCTACACCCGGAGTCATCACGTTCTTCGTCGACATCTATCCATGCCTTCATCAGCTTCCCAGCCGATGGAAGAGCGTCCCAATACCTATCGGTGATCAGCCGATAGTAGGAGCCATCCGGACGTGGCCGATGACCAATTCGATTCTATTGGCGGCTAGCCGATAGCGAGAGCTCATATCGGTTCATCGTCTGATTGATCTATTCGTCTCTCCTACTTGTCAATTGCAGGATCAAATTAACTGGTACGCTCGCACCCGCACCGTTTGCCAGAGCCGAGTGAATCCCACGGGCCCCGGCGCGCGTATCTCAAGCCACGGAGAGAAACCGACCGGTCTACACTGGAGCTAAGCAGACCTCTTAGACGTCGGCGTGTTTATGTCAGGCGCGCAAGATCCGACGCGAACAAACGTGCTACCTTATCTTCTGATATAATTTCCTTTGTACACTTCTCTAGCTCCTTTCTTATTCTTTTGATTCTCTTCTCTAGGTCACCCAGAACATTTTTATTCCACTCCACTAGATCTGTAGCCACCCTACGGTTAATCTCCATCATACTGCTCTCTCCAAACATTGCCGCTGTCTCTAAGGCACTGTGTACCACCTTTTCACAAGCATCTTCCTTCAGCTACCAAGCCTCAAAATGGAAACTCCGATACCCCATTTTAACCTGCCTTCTTTCTCTTTGCTTTGTCACTGTGCTTACAGGTTATGATCCGAGTGGCCTGGATCACCATTTATCACTTTCTGCAGGAAATTTGTCCTTCCATCGTTGATTCGCCACCACCCGGTCTAATCTTTCTCTTATTTAAGTGCTAGCATTGGCATTCTCATTCCGCCAAGTGAAAATATCTCCCCCGAATCGTATATCTTCCAATGAGCATTACTCTAAAGCATGTCGGAACCGATCCATACAGCCTTGTTTCTTTGGTGCCCCTCATTCTTTCTGTTGTGCGAAAAGACTTTCATTGAAGTCACCTGCTTATAACGGGGGAGGTTTGTAAAATCATAGTGATAATTTAGATTGTTTGATAAATAATTGATATGATGTGTTTTATTGATATTAAAGGTTGTGTTTTAATTGAATTTATAAAATTAGTGAATAGTGTCGGTTAGATCGGTGAACTTCTATAGTTCAACTGCAGCCATTAGAGAGATTAGACCGGAAAGTATGATGGTATGATAGGTGGAATCCCTAAAAAAATATCGGTTTCGTATGATGTTTGCTTTGTATTTATGACTTCTAGATAATTTTTATACATGAGTTATTCTGTTGTATGCTAATATAAGTTAGGTTAGATGAAAACTTATGCTCGAATATAGTTTTTTTTATGTTTATGTACAGATGTTGTGATCAAGAATGGACTTAGAAGAAATTAAGATCTAGATGATCAAGGAGATTATACGAAATACTAATACTAGAGAACACTACACGTGTATGTAAAGTTTTTATATGGCATACAAGAGAAATTATATGTATATGGAAAGTGGAAGTCTAAATTTGAGAAGATTGGAGTTTATATTTGGTATTAGATATATTGTATATCTATACGGGAGAGTTTCCTAAGGGATTAGAAGTGTTAGTTCTAATAGGATTTAGAGTCTTTGTAAAACCATTTTATGAGTGTAAATAGAAAGCTGGTCTAGAACTTAAAGTATTATTTTTGTAAGAGAAAGAAAATAGGGTTTAGAATTGAGTTACACATTTAGTCAAAAGTTGAGATATGAGTATTTTATATGCAGTTTATAGACATATCTTAATATAATAAAGTTGATATATTTTTAAAAATTTCATTAAATTTGAGATTTTTATTGTCTCACTGGCATATTAGTAACGGTCAGATCGAGTGAAGCATAATGGTCGGACCAATGGTAAGTCACTGATCAAACTAGCATGTGTGTGTTAGACCAACAATAGGAGGACAGTCAGATCGCTGATATCTACAAAAGTCTGAGATTTTAAGTATAGTATAATTAACTTTGTAAGTTAGAGGTAACTTTTAATTTCGCTAAAAGTTCTTGGTTTTTAGTGATCATACCATTCACCTCTCTCTAATAGCTTGGTCCTTGTATTCTATCCTACAAGTGGTATCATAGTCTTGTTTTTTCTATTTGTTCATTACCAATCATAAGATTTAGTTATGGCTAACCATTTTTTTTACCATGCCACATATATTTTGATACAGTTGATTTTCAATACTAGTGTAAAAAGATGAAAGATTATATTATGTTATGATATTTGGCACAAAGTTTCAAACCCTTATACTATTCCTAATGTTATTGTTGCCGTGAAAGACACTATGTGAGTTTCATAAAAGATCTCACATCAAACAAATTCGTAGGGATATTTTTTAAAAATATTATATGAAATTTAAGATGATATCTAAGCTCTTGATAATTGCTTTGGTCATTTTAATAGGATTTTAAGTAATCTTAGATCTATTGATGATTATTTTAATACTAACTATTCTCAATCTAAAATTATGTTAATTGGTTTAGCTATGAAGAATTGGAAGATAAAAAGTTATTTGAATACAAGAATCAGTTAACATAATAACTTTAACTTTTGATTCTCTTTATACCAAGCTTAAAACAAATGAGATGAATATTCTTGTAAGACTGATTCTAAATCTACTGTTTTGATGTCTTCTTCTTCACCCATTAATGCTTCTTTGTCATCACTTTTTACTGCTTTAAATGCCATCTTTGATGACCAACTCGAGCAATTTTTTGAGGACGATTTGGTATTATTAATTAACAAGTTTTCTTAAGCTTAGAATAATGTCAAGAGCAGAAAAACAATAGGTCAAATCTGATATTTCGGATGTGGTTAGTTAAACCACATTCGCTCTCAATATCTTAAGCTTAGAAGATATAAGATCAAAAGAAAGACAAGAATGACAACAAATAAGATAAAAAAAAGAATGCAAGTAAAAACGTATATGTTAGTTGCTAGAAGCTTTTGAAATCGATAAAGAGTTAGAGATTGAAAAAAAGAAAGAGCATCCTTAAAGTTGAGTATTTAACAAGGTAGCTCTCATAGCTCCTAGTAAATTTAACTCTAATATGGATGATCTTATAGTGATGATGCAAAAATTCATATTAGTTATGAGAAATTACAACATGATGCTTTTCAACTTACTAACAAACTTGATATATATTCTAAAATGCTTAAAAACTTGATCACATTGTTGAGATTTAAATGCTGAATTTGTTAGTTTAAAATCTTTGTTCCTAATAAATCTTGCAAATCTTATAAAATTTTATTTTTTGAAATTTTATCTTTACGAGATATTAATACTGATAATTATTTGAGATAGGAATATGAGATTTATAAATACAAAAGGCTTAAGTCTTCTTTTACTCTTCGATTTATTTCGCACACTCGTACCGCTAATGAGTTGTTTTTGACTAAAATGCTTTTGAAAAAGCAAGTCTGATATTTATTTTTTTAGTACTAAAAGGTAACAAAAGCGTTCTTTAGTTTATAAAAATTGCTCAACATGTTTTTAATGAGATGAAGCGAAAAAAATGATTTAGGTTGTGTTGAGTATATGAAAGATATTATGAAAAATCATAAGGTGCTTTCATGTTAAAATTATCATAAACAAAAAAGAGTTTTAATTGATTGTGAAAATTGTATCAATTCAATGGAAAAAAACTTTTTTAGTTAAAAAGCTCTTTGCAAAGATTTTCAAATGGTAAAAAGAAACTTAGCATAATTTTAGATCAATTAAAAGTGAACACATATAATAGAGTAATTAAGTTATGAGTTTAGTCGAAAGTTGAAAGAAGTGCTTTCTATATATACAATTGTCGACTTTCGAGATTTCTATCGATATTATTTTTCTTTGGTTATAGTTGATCGGATCAGCGGCAGTCGGATCGAGCAAAACATGATAGCCGGACCAATGGCAAGTTATCAGTGAGACCAGTCAGACTGACAACAGAAGGGAGATTAGACCGACCATATTTAAAAAAGTTAGATTTTGATCATTAACTTCATCAATCAGACTTAACTTTTAATTTCACTAAAATCTTGATTTTTAAGAATTTTACCATTCACCTCTTTATTATTGTATTGTTTCCTATAAAGGTTTCTCTTCTGAATGCTCATTGGCCATGTGTCATCCTTCTGTTCCGCTCGGGATTCCCCAAAAACCCCACTGAACCGCCACCGAAACCCATCCTCCTCTGTCACCTTTACGTCAATATGGTAACACGACGTTGAGAGCGACTCCACAGCCAGCTCTTTTCTCCAAAATAAAGCTAAACCACCACTCTGCCCATCCCTGTCTACGACAATCATATTTATCAAGTTAAGCATCCGCCTAAACTTCTACATTCTCCTTTGTTCCAATTTTGTTTCACACAAAAATAATAACTCCGGGGCCTCCCTCGACCATGTCCTCAAAGGAGCCAAGAGTTTTTCCTACTAGTCAATTTTCTTATCAGATGTCATCCAAAACAAGTAGAAATTTCACAAAGCTCAGCTTCTCGCTGAGAACTCGTTGCAGTGATTGCAAGGTGTTGACATCTAGTTTGACCCATGTAGCATATTGCATTATATTACTTATGATAGTCTTTGCATTGAAAGTAGTTGATACACACACCCATACACCTTTTTCTGGCAACACTATCTCTACATATGAGTTGTGGTAAGGTAGTTTTTACTATCCCATCATTAGCAGCTATTAAACAACAGATTTATTGCTGATCGTAATTGTTAATTGTAGTATCTTAATTAGAAATCTTGGTCAAACATCCCATGGTTAAATCTTTCTCAATGTATGGATTAAACACCTCTGCTGTTGGCATTCGGATATCTTGCATTTATTTGTAACATCTTTGAAGTCGTGACAATAAAAATACGTAGAATTATAAACTTTTTTTTCATTGTGCTGCTGTTATTTGTTGAGATAATTGAAAATTATATTAGAATAAACTAAAGATATTAAATCTCGGACTATACCAAGATAACTCATAAACTTGTTTATAAATCTTAGATAAAGCAAGACAATACAAACAAAAGAAAATTAAATACCAATTTAATTTCTAATTCATAAAATGCAAATATTGGACCAAGAGTATATTTTTAAAATAATGGACTGGTAATTAAAATATTTATTTAATGCTGAAAGTCACCAAATACAAATGGAGGGCAAGAATCCATATAATGTATTAACTGGAATACAAATGTCACTTGGAAAAAAAATCGAAATTAAATTCTGAATGCAATATATCATTTGAATACATGAACTAGAATCCAATCATTTTGAGAATTAATTATTTTTCTTGATAATGCAACAATATAATAAAATCACACCTTGGAAACAGCAAATCATTCAAATAAAGGAAACATCCCTTTTTTAAAGGAATATGACAATTGATATTCAATTCATGCTTTGAATATTCTAATTCCTGGAACGAAAAGGAAGTTCAAAGTTTATTACTGAACCTTGAATTCAAATCCAAATCAACAGAGCTGTGAAGAACACCTACAGAATTGCTATTTGCCGTACAGGGAGAACAAAGATGAGCGCAGTCAATGAACTGATCCAAAAGCCACCAATTTTCAGTATGGAGAGCCCATGAAGTAGTCAAGATGAGAGAGGATGAGGGATGAGAAAATGTTACCTGATCCACTTGAGGGCTAACGGAGTACACAAATCAGCTGTTGTCCCACGTGAAGCTGCCCGTTCCAATAGACCCCACGCATGATGAAACCAGTGTTAAATCCTCCAGAGCATGATGGGCATAGAGCTGGGATTTAAAGACAGGCACAAGAGGGCGAGCACAGAATGAACGTGGCGGAATGGGATCAGAATGATTGGGGAGATAGAACGATTGCAGTTTCGTTCCTCCTGAATTACATGCCAAGGAGGCGAACAGGTTAGGAAGAGGCTGGTGGGGGCACAACCTCACAGGGGATGGACGACCCCTCATGTCATGAGAGAGGGAGAGACGGGCGGCGTGGGCTTGGATGCAGCACTAGGGGCAAGCGAGTCCATGTGACCACTAAGGGCCATCTATGGCTGGGCAAAGGAACACATGGCACCAGAGACTTGAATTCTTAAACATCGAAGAGACTAGTTGGCTATACACATCACAGTATTATTATCATATCTATATAATATAATATACTTGATGTATAAATAGATAAAATGGTTCTTATAATTTAGCGGTGCAAGAGTCATACGTGATTTTTGGCTGTCTAGCCAAATAAAAGAGTTTAAACACAACGAAAATAAGATGCATCATATATAAATTCTTCAGTATGCCCATTTACCAAATTACACAGGCAATTGACTAAAAATCACTCTAGAACGAACCGTCCTTAGAAACTTCAACAACTAGCATAAACACTCCTCAAACATGACTAAAAATAATAGCAAGAGGATTAAGGTCATTATGAGATATTGGCAAGTCCTATCCAAGCTTAGAACTATTGCAAGCTGAAATCAAAAGGGCTATATTTGTGATTCATTTTTAACCTAGTTTGTTTTACAATATTTAATAGTAATAGATTGTAACTAAATTTATAAAACAAAGAGTAAACAACAGCAATAATATCACAAATATTATCATGGTAGCAAGTAAAACATGTTACTCTCAGCCCATACTAACCAAAATCATCATCATTATCTATCATACCCATTTCACAAAACAATTAGTAAAACCACCAATACTACTTGTATTATTGCAACAAGTTGTTGATGATCGTGAGCACAATTAATTGATTAATTTATACTCTACAGTATTTGTACAACTTTACGGGTTATTCTAATTTGTTCAATACCTATCGATACCACACTTTACACATTAAATACAGTTTAGACTTCATAACAAAGCTAATATATTGCTTAAAGTCTAACATTACATCAGCAATGACGAGTGAAAATCCACACTAGGCATATGACCTAGAGTCGTTCGGTGGTGGCCTCACACCTTAAATCTAATGTCATAGTGGAAAACCTATCTAGTTTCTCACAAGACATTATATGGTTGTATTGAACAAACTTAAATACTCAAACTTAAACACTCATACTGTATCCTGACATATGGTAGCTCCTTTAAGTTAATCTCAACACAACAGAATCAGCAACATACATACACCATAACTCATATTACTCTAATTTACCAAAATGCAAGATTGGACATTAAACAACTTAATAAGCTAAAGTTGCCCGTGTGGTTGCATGGTATATAATACATAGTTTAGTTCTTAATCGATCTTTGCAAATATTCCTCTATTGGTATGTAACTATCACCATATGCATACCATTTATAGTCAAAGTCTAAAATCATCATTTTCAGTTTTCAATTTTCACAAATAACAAAGACAACCTTTTTTACAACTTTTTTAATATCTTATTTTTAAGAGTGAATATCATGTCATAAGTAACCATCAAAAATTTTAGGCATGGTTAAGTAATAGCTATATTACTAACTCGAATATACCCATATTAGCACTTGGATAGCACTACAACCCATCCTATCCTAAATATATCAACTGAACAATAATCATGGTGCATAATATATCAAATAGGAGTTGTTCTACCACAATCCCACATTTTGCAACATCACATGCAAATTTAAACATAATAAATCATTTTGTGAAAATATAGGATTTAACGTAATCAAAGGGAAAATTAAATAGGATTTTCCTTGCTCAGGTGGTTCCTCAAATATGTCTTGATCTTGCACACTCTCGTCAACAACAATGATCAATTTGTCCTCTATTTAAATGTATATTTAAATAAATATCCAATAAAACTTTAAGATAAAATATACTTTGTGATGAATGAACATAGAGGGTGATGTTATATGGACATAGGAAAAAGAAACGTCTAAATCTGACATAATATGTATGAGTTATCACATTTTAAAGATTTAAATATAATAAATATGAAAAGTTATTATTTAAATTTAAATTAGTGAAATTTGCAAAACAGTGGTGAAAAGTTTGAGTGTACAGTATTAAAGATAAAATTATTATGAATCTAACTAAATTTGGCTTACCTCAGTCGGAGTTAAAATAAATATTCAATGATTTTCTAAAATTTCAGCATTTTTCAGTGTAAGAATAATTGTAAGAAATCATTTTCTCAGTTTGTTTTTTCTATTTATATTTATGAATAGATCCCTGTTCAACATGTCAGTGTGTCGGCTTCTTTCAACTCGATGCCCATAGTCTCTACTATATAACCTGTGGGCCCACCATGTCAGTGTCTTTCCATTTTGTGTCCCTTTGCTATTTTCATATAGGTACGTGTCTTCTTCCTTGCATCGACCTGACGAGTGGGGGAGAGCGCGGGGGCACGAAAGGCGCTTGTCGGCGGCAAGTGGTGGCGGGGCTGGCTCGACCGGAGGCCAGGGAAGATAGAGGTGGTCCCGGTGACCATATACCGTAGCGGTGGCGGTGGCGCATCTGTGGGAGTGACGGACAGCGAGCTGATGGCGCGACAGTTGTTCGGGACGGCGGCGGCAGCAAGGCTACGGAGGACGGTGGTTCGATTCCACGGAAAAATGGTGTCTACATTGAAGATTACTCCGTGTTTTATTGGAGAGGAAGCAGCTTGGAGGCGGCGCGGCGATGAGATCCCGAGACGGCGGAGGGCGGTAATGGCGGGGGCGGCGCTCCGGCCTGGGGGCTCTAAAATTGAAGGAGGGAATGGAGTCAGAGAGCTACTGGGAGCTTGCCGGCGCAAGGAGAAGGAAGGGGGCTCATTGAGAGAGGAATTGGTTCGTCGTGGCGGTTGCGGCGTTCCTGGCCGAGAGGAGCAGAAAGGACGGCGCGCCGATTCCCGGCTTACCGGAGTAGCTTGTCGTTGGATTCAAATTGGGGGAGGTCAAGAGGAGTGTGGGAAGTTGGCTCGCATGAGGGCTCGTTTTATAGGCGAGGGAGGGAGCAAGAGGCGGACGGTGCTGTCTCGGCTTGTCCTGCAGGGAGCGCAGCGGCAGCGGGAAACACGGCGGCCAGGGCTATCGGCTTTGCACAACCTTGCCCCAGCTTTGCAGGTGCGGGCCAGCTTTGCAGAGGGAGGCAGAGGTGGTCGGGAAGAGTGGCGTGGCGTCGCGTCCGGCAGAGGCAGAGGGGCGTCGTCAGGTTGGGCAAAGCGCGCGGCGAGGCCAGCTTTGCCTCAGCTTTGCAGGCGGGGGACACGGAGGGCAGTGGCATCTGCTTTGAGCAGCCTTGTGTCGGCTTTTGCACCGCTTTGAAGGCTCGGCTCGGTCGGGTGACGTTGGTAGGCTGCCGCGACACGGTTGTCGGCGGCACCGGCGTCGACATGCACGCGCGCTGGTTCGGGCTCGGGGAGGAGGATGACTTGGTCGGGTCGGCATCAACGGGCAGCAGCGGCCTGGCCTGGTTAGGCGCTTTGCGCCTACTTCGGGCTTGCGCATTCCAGCCGCTCGACAGAATGTCTACGAGGCGGAGAGAGGAATAGAGGGAGAAAAGAGAGAGCAGGGAGATGGGGATGGTGGGCGGCTGGCAGGTGGGGCCAATGTGGGTCCTGGGCCCACTAGTCAGAGAGAGGTGGAGAAGAGATGAATTTTCCAGAAATTTTGGGGAAGTATGAGAATGTGATGAATTTTTCGGGTATGCTAGATTGCACAAAACTTGTGCCAAATTTACTAGAAGTTAGTGTTGGTCATGAAGCTCCATTGGTGAATTTTTGGTATTTTTCTCATGTGTAGATTATTTTTGAAAATTCAAAGAAATTCACTGTTTTTATTTTAATTTGAATTAATTTGGGATGTTTTCAGATTTTTAATTTAGGTGCAAAACTGAATTATAAACTTGTGAGATTTTTATACAAGTTTATTTCAAGTGTGTACCATTTATTTGAATTTTTCCATATTTTTATTCCAATTAGATCTATTGTTTAATTTTTCCAAATTAAATTAATGTATGCAAATGAAATATGAGATGCATGGAAAATCCAAGAACACCAAAAATAAATTTAAAAGACAAACACAAAATAAAATTTCTACAAGTCTCTCTCTTTTTTTTCCATCCACAAATTTGAGTATGTTACAGCGACGGAGAGGAGAGGAGGCATGTGGTTAGCACGGGGGACCACGGGCTTGCTGGGGATGCGACGTGGTGGCTGTGATACAGACAGACAACTATTCAACGTCTTCAACGGGAAGAATCACTTGATCTTTGATTGACATCCAATGGCTACTAGAAAAATGATGACATGGAAGCATAAGATGGTAGATAATTGCTATTAACTACACTAAGTGAACTAAGTGAGAATGAATTGTATAGGTTTACATGTGCATCTATTAAAAACATGCCTTTGAATTTCTAGTTTATGCTTTCTTCATAAAAAATACTAAATAACTAATTTATAAACAAAGAATACAATTGTGTGCAAATTTTTTAATAAAAAGTGTGCCACATTCGAAAGCTAATAGCACCACTTATAATTCCAATTGGCATAAATGCCTGAAATGAACAGCATCACTTATTAAAAAAGGACAAAATGATTAAAAAACTAAATAAACATTAAGCTGTTTTGCAAAAGTAACAATGTGTCAAACTAGCATGCTTCGGTCTGAGTTACTATTGAAATGGTTCCTTGAGTTGATTGGTCAAATAACCAATTACTCCTCATCCTAGAAGGTCAGTTGATAATTAACAAAGCGGAAGTATAAATAGAGTACTTTTTATTATATGGGAGACCAAAGGCACAACATCACAAAGAGAAACGAGAAACTCAATGGACTAGAGCGATGATCATAGGCACTTGACGGTTAGCACGAGCTAGACATTGAAGCATTTATCTCCTATAAACTCTTCATCTGGGTAGGAGAAAATGGTAGCAAGATTGGGTAGAATCAACATACTTATTAAGTAACATGAGCAAATGCATAACTAATGCCACTGGGTACAAGGAGTTTTTAGTATTTCCAAACATTTCCAATGTTTTAAAGCATTTGTAAAGCACGATCCTACATCTAAGATTAAGTTAATTATCAAGGTCATAAACTTGTGGACCTACCTTAATCTAGGTATGAAATAGGTCAGACCGACCTAGTTGGCCACATAGACACCTCTAGATCACCCTAAACCATACTAGGCCAAACTCATTTTAGGTTCACTAGTCTATGATCCTATTTTATTAGAGAAACATTTAACTTGTGTATATTGCTAAGCTTGCTTATAATGAAGGGTACGTCTATTGAAATAGATTATACTTTGGCTAGAGGTGTATATCTTTACCCACAAGACAAGCCTTCCTCACGTGTTGCCACATGTCCCATACCATCATAGAATATTGATAGAAGACATGATATAACCCTTCACCTATCCCAACCCTTAACATTTAGACCGACACAAGCCCCCGTCTATGGGCAATAAACCATGGGATAGGTAGACTTTGGTCTGTTCCCTCAACATCTTCTTACCCTAGTGGCCTATGGCACCTGAGTGCCCTTCATTTGCTAGAGACATCTGTCACAAACCGGATTTCATCAACCTCTATTTGTGTCCTCTTGCCTAAGACTGGTTTAAGCAACATGTTATACCTTACCTACTAGACATGTGGTAGTATGGTTTATACTTTGGAACAAAGGTCCAAAGATCAGTCCTTATATCGGCCAAGGTGCGACTAATAGAAATAAACACCTTAAAACAACACTAAGTCATGTTCAAGGTGATTACTCCCAATGTCCATCTTTTTAAAATAACAATGTGTTTCTTAAAAAAACATGTTTAAGCATAAACCTATGTATTTCTAGTACGAACCACATATAGAGTTGACAAAGAATAATATATAGACAATAAGGCTTTAACAAGAATTATAGGCATGGCTAAACAAAACAGTTATAATGCTGGAATTTGAATAAACAGTAATGCAATAACTTAAATCAACATAATTTTGGAAATATAGGGTCAACAATATGCTCACGGAATTGATGCAACTTGCCATTTTTGCTCCCAAAGTCTTCAACTAAGGATCTGCAGTGTCTATACGATATACATAAAAGAAAATACTTTACACTAAGAAAATCCACATAAATAGAAGGTACAAAGAACATAAATGGGTTCTTCACATTTTAAGGCAAAATTGGTGACTTGAACGATCAATTTCAAGTTAAAACCATTTAAAGTCTATATGTTATTTAAATGAATATTTCCAAATTGTTGATTTATTTTTATAAAGAAAAATCTATTTATTGCATCAACATGAGGAGGGCATGAGTGGACCGAGTCCACCAAAGCTTAGTCCCATGCTTTAGCCTCATAGACCATGGTGGACCAGGTACACCAAGATGGTGAGTAAGTCAATGAGATGGCCCCATGCGTTAGCTTTTGAAGAGACTGACGGGCAGGCCCCACGTAGGGCCACATAGGTGGCACATGCGGTGCCTACACAGACTACTGTGCTAATGCAACTGCCACATAGGTGGCCATATCAGCATGGCTGAATGGGAGTGGTACTCGCACCCTGCTGGTCACTATCGACGTCATAGACGAGGCATAAAGGGAGCAAGTGACTCCATGAGCTCACCCAATTGAGATGAGGATGAGGATGAGGAAGCGGAGGATAAGATTGGTG
The DNA here is from genome assembly GCA_030770085.1 of Oryza coarctata. Lineage (NCBI taxonomy): Eukaryota > Viridiplantae > Streptophyta > Magnoliopsida > Poales > Poaceae > Oryza > Oryza coarctata. The sequence goes on along the minus strand of CM061484.1, from coordinate 5,657,755 downwards.
GTGAGGAGCTCTAAGTCATTGAGTCGTCAATGTTCCGGTAGTCTCTAAGCTCAAAGATGGGATGGATGAGGTGTGGGGTAGGACGACAAAGTAGATGACAATGATGCTCACGTGAGAGGAGGTCTCGGCTGACGATGAGGCACAGCTAGAGCAAGACCCTAGCAGAGGTGCAAAATAGCTACAGTGTAATGGCTAGGAAGTGTGTGAAATGCTTAGGCAGCAATCAAAAGAGGCGAAGGAGGAGTTGGGCTCCCTTTTAAAGGGCACGAGTGAGAGAGGGGAGCTAGGAAGCAACTGTAGAAATCTCGACCACTATTAATGGTGCTAGCGGTTGGAAAGTGGCGAAATCCAAGGATATTAATCCTAGATTCGATGTGGTTTGAAGGGGATTTAGGAGGGGGAGTAATGGGAAGTGATTCCCGTACTTATCTCTGTGGGGAATGGCTAGGAGAGGCGGGATTAGCAGCGATGGCACTTTAGTGTTTTGACTGGCATGATAAGGTGGGGTGGCTAGAGGTCTAGGTTGATAGGTGGGCCTCACCCGATAATGGCTCTGGTGAGGGAGTGGCTCGGCTAGGGCCACACGGTGGTGTGCGTGCGAGGAAGGTGGCTGGGCTAGCCTAAGAGGAGGCGAGGCATGGTCGAACAAAGTAGACCAGCTTAGAAGGAAGAGGAGAGGAAAAGGTGGGCTGGTAGGAGGGGAAAAGGAGGATGGACTAGAAACAACCCTAAGGAGGAAAATGTATTTATTTTAGAGTTTCTTGTTTTTAGAAAGGTTGATAAAGGTTTATTGGGGAGATGGATGTGAGCTATGCTGGTGGAACCATGAGAATGTCTTGAGTAAAATATGTTTTTAAGTGTTGTGAGCTCGATAACCTTGTTAGTTTTCATTGAGGGTGCACTACTAGAGAAATGGTCTTTAGTACCGGTTTGCAACCCCTTTTAGTCTCGGTTATGCAACTGATACATGCAATCAGGGACTAAAAGTAGGTATTTCTAGTCCTGATTTAATTGACTGGAACTTAAAACCTATGTGTAGTACTGGTTGGTTACGATACTAAAGATAGTCGCCCATGTGATGTGGGGGCAACCTCTTTAGTATTGGTTGGTGTTACGAGCTAATACTAAAGTGCTTTTTTGTTATACTGCTTTTTGCTATCTATTTTGCTTTAGTGCTTGTTTGTTCTTAACAACCGCTAGTAAAGAGTTTTTCTGCTCGACTAAAATATATTTACTACCGATTGTTTTGTACAATGGGTACAAAAGATTTTCAAGTAGTTAAAATATGGTATAAAATTTAAAAAATAGGAAAAGTGTGAAAAATAATTTAAAAAACTAGAAAAAATGCAGATAAATAAATTTAAGGAAAAAGAAAATTAGGATAATTAATTTTAAAAATTTTGAGTGTAAAAATTTCTCGTTCTTATATTTTTTTATGGATAACATATAAACCCTTAGGTTTATGGGTATCGACCACCTTAAGAAAATAATACATACCATCCATGATCTCCTTTGACCATCGGTCCTTGTTATACATTGTTCATAATAAAAAATTACTTAGCAAAATTAATAATTTTAAACTACCTATTTATCTAACCCTTCCTACTTTTTCCTCCATTTTTTCTATATATTTTTCCTTCTTTTTCATATTAGGCTATACTCTTAGGTATTGTGTATTTTTTATATTAAGACATGTACTAAAATTTCTATTTTACCTAATTTTCAATTATTTTTCTTTTATTTTTCTATAATTTATCTTTGTCCTCTTCCAAAAATCTTTAGTACTGGTTAAAAGTACTATCCGATACCAATAACTACAGCATCGATTGAATTTAATAACATTGATAATACCAACCGATACTCTTTAGTACTGGTTATTTTATTAACTCATACTAAAAACCGTGCACGGCCACCAAGGACACTTGACCATTATAGATGATACTAAATAAAAATATTAGTACCGGTTGGTATTACCAACATGTGCTAATAATACTATAATACTCTTAAGATTTTAGACCTGATATTAAAAACTATATTTAGTATCGGATTTTCAATATATTTGTATTTTGATCCGTTAGATCAAAGACTAGTGGCCCTTATATTAGACGGAACGCTAGCCTAGATCTAAAACCACGGTAACCTTGGGCATGGAGCCGATAACTCCGGTAAGGATGGAAGCAAGAGAGCATCACGTGTTCTAATAGGTATTTCGTTTTTAGTGTTTTTGGAAGGAGAGAAGGTGTTGGTTCTGTAGTCGACGATTACGGCCATGGTAGCATGAGGAGGACGGTGGGATGATTGGGCATGGAGCGGCGGCAGCGATAGGTGGCTCCTTTCTCGCGACGCAATCACGGATGAACCAGTAGGAAACAGGATCGGAAACATTCGCAACTTAACGGAAAAGAATTGGAGTAGCGCTGATACGGACGAGAAAGATCAGAGAGTCGCGCCAAGCTCGAGTTGCAGGCGTTTTGGATCGACGGACAATGAAATTGTAATTTGACAATATCTTGAAGCTGAATAAGGAATTTAAGATTACACGTTTTCTTGTTGTTATATATAGAACGATTGATATTGCCATAAAATGGTATATTATCACACCCATATGGTAAGATGAATAGTTCCTTCTCGAATCAGTGCTCAATATCTGGTTGGTGTATTGCCAAGTTTCTGTATAAGTAATAATCCTGAATCTGCACTTGATTATCCATCGACTATTCGCAGCTGAGAGATGGACGTGACGTTCCAGATGTGGGTGGGAAGAGAGCTGCTGGGTGCTTCGAGGGGACGAGCGTTCACGGCGGAGATCTGGTTCACGTCAACGGTGAAGCGGATGAAAGACACCGTGATGGAGCAGGAAGGAATCCCCGTGGAGCACCAGCGGCTCTTCTTCGGCGGCGTTGAGCTGGAGGACGGCGTTGGGCGGGAGGAGGAGGACAAGTACACCACAGAGCTATACTCCGTCCTGCATGGCTCCACGGTCGACCTCCTCCTGCCGTACCACTTCCGCGCCGCGGCCGCCGGTCGCTAAGGCAGCGGACATGGCCGTAGTAATGGAGGTGAGCGACATATGCTCGTGGAGATCGAGGGACTGTTATAATTAATCTTGCTGGTTAGGTCGTTAGGGCATGAAGCGCGCTGCATATGCAATCTAATAATGCATGTGCACGCATACATAAATAAATTGGTATGATTTTCTTGCAAATGTTACATAATGCAGTAGTCGATTCCGAAATAAATATTTGTGTCATCAATCTGTAGCTGGTTTGTTGCATTGCACGCATGCATACAGGTTACAAGTGGTATATATATACCATCCGTAGCTATGGTTTGCTAGCCTCCATCTCCACAGTAAACGGTGAGGGAAAGGAGAAAGGAGACGATGACTAGGCCCTATCGATCGGTCGTACTACTACGATGAATGTCATTGCAAACGCGACACGTTTCATATTCGTTCGCTTTCCCTCGTTCTTGATCGCTCGCGCGTGGCTCCCTCAAGCCATAGTCGTTCATAGTCGTTCGCGCGCGCCTCGATCGTTCCTGATCACTGCTACTCGATCTCTCCTCTGGACCCCTCGCCACCACCAACCACCCATGTCCGATGAGGACGACGACCAGCCGCCGCCGGCGCACCGTCTCGCCTCTCTCCACGTCGGATACCCCGTGCCTCGTCCCTGTCACCCGACCAAAGTATAATCCTTAATGTTATGAAAAAATATATGCATAACATGATATAACTTTTTATATGAAAAATCCTTATGAAAAAAAACCATAGACGATAATGGACAATGGAGATGATTACAATTTAGGGGATATAATGGACTTTCGCACACTTTCCATACAGTTTACAAGACATATATAAAGGAAATAGATAGTCTTAGGACAAAACTTAAATTCCTACTTAAAAAAAACTAACCTGACTATATTACTAATCAAAATTTGGATTACATATTTAACAATCTTCACCTTAATACAAATTTTTCTTACAGCATAGATATCATCCATCACCAAGAAACCTAAACTATAACTCCTCGATCCAGAAGAAGTAAATCATGGACAATAAATCTTAAATCTTTGCTATTAAGAACCTGTGTAAACCTAGCAGAGATGCCATCGTTGTATACTTTTATGTATAGTACTTAGATCCTTGATAGATCTCCTGGTATGCTTAGTCATGTGAACATAGCAATTCCGGCGGGAATTTCGTCACTTCCATGTGATCTGGAGAGAACCTTCAAAGCGCCCTCTCGGTGACTTCGCTTGTGTGTCCTAAGATGTTTTTATGCGGCTGATATATCGGTGGACGATCCTTCTCGGTATATGTGCAATCTCCTATCCTCAGTAATCATAGTGAGAATCTAAACTCGCCATTGAAAATAAAATACTGAATCTACTGGTATAAATTTATGTAACTATAGCCGAAATGCAAACTCTGGCATACTTCTATGCGTATGAAACGAAGTATTGAATTCTGCTGAATTCTCCTGGTAAATCACCATGTGGACATAGCAAAACTGAATGTGAATTTAACTTCACATGAACAGGGATTTCCTCATAGACATCCGTGTGCGCCTAGCACAAACCGTCAGAAATTTAGACCATTTCCACGTGATCAAAACATAAGATAGCTTACGTCTCTCTGTGTGAATTCTCGGTGTGAATTCCTTTGTTACCAAAGAAGACTGGGTTAAATCAATCTGATTGAGCTCGACTCCACTTTGGCTTACTTCACCGGTGAGTTGACGATCAAAGGTAGACTTGGCGGTTGGTGTTTTGTGTGCCAGAATTCAATCTTATCAAGCTAAGTTGAATTTACAAAAGCAATGAACGCGATAACAACATCATACTAGATTGGATCACTAATGCTTTGATCCCACTTGTCATAAAAAAATCGATGCATCATGAAGATATGAATTTTTATATGAAAAGAGTAGATGATTACAACATAGGGAATAGAATGGGCCATGGTACGCAGTTTACAACAGATATATAAAGGAGAAAAAGATAGAGTCCTAGTAGTACCAGACTTGTAATCCTAAATCTTGTAATATAAAAAACTTCAATTCCTATTAGCATATTAATTTGAATATATTGCAAGCTGAAATTTGGATCATATATTTAATAATCTTCACCTTGAGACAATTTTTTCTTGTAGCATAAAAATCATCAATCACCAAGAATCCTATGTTGTAATAAAATTACCGCACACTAAATAGACTAAACTATAACACCTCAATCTCTATAGATTTTACTCATTGATCTACGACGTGGGCATGGCTGGTTGCTGCAGATAGGGCTGCTCCTCAGAATTGATCCAGTGACTTCACTTTGGATTGGACAAAAATTGATCTTGCTGGATAGACAACTAAACTATGCACTGGACAATGATAGGGCAGTAGATCTAGCTCTAACGCTCTGGTACCATTTGTTATGAAAATAGATGTATATTAAATATATGAATTTTTACGTAAACCCTTATGGAAAAACTATGGAATTCGACTAGCAATGATCATTATTAAGGAGTTGGTGAAACAATGGGCTGTCGCATCCTTTCATGTGGCTTACAAGGGATATATAAAGGAAAAAATCTAGAAGTCCTAATAGAAGGACTTTAATTTTTTAAGATGTACAAACGTAACAATAGTGGATCATAGCAGGAAACTTTATTACAACTTGAAAGATCCTTACGTTATCATCATAGATAGACCCTATATGAGCAACACTACTTGAGATTATAGCAGAGAGACTAAATGATTAAACAACATGATTTAAGCAACTAACTTATTTATTCCATAGATATGGCTTTGGTACAAGTCTTTATATTTAGCTTGCTCTGGGATAAAATCCTCAACAGTTGGGTCATCTTTTTCTTCCTCAAACTCTAATGCAGAAAAGAAAGCAAGGGTAAGTACTTAACATAATCAGCAGGGAAAGCTAATAAATGCACATGTTAACAAAGAAGGTTAGAGTTTTATTTGCAAAAATTGGTTTTCTTTCCTTAGAACCATTATAGACACTTATAAGTGTGTAGGTTTCAGTTGTTAGAAAGAAGCTCACGGCTTAATCCATTCTATAAGTCGCTTACCATATTATTAGGAGAGGCAATTATTATAACATCTTTTTTTATTTTCT